>CM068882.1:6602703-12350203 GCA_035149815.1 Branchiostoma lanceolatum | reverse complement strand
AAACAAGATACCTACATTTTCAAATCTAAAGATCATTAAGTATGTAAGAAGAATTGAAGCGATAAAACACAGTATCACAACTAACAAGTACTTTATTCTTGTATCCAATAAAACAGAAGATTAGACGAATCATAGACAAACTAAGATGAGCCATTCTATGACAAAGAAAACCAATACATGTTAACGTTGGGTAACATAAATTCGCGGGGTACTTAAATTCGGGATTTTTCGAAAACGGGGTATTTAGGGATATGTGCTAGATGCAACATCAGTAATAGTGGACTGATGGCGATATTTTCCTCAAAGTTTGCTCTTAGCACAAGCAGAAACACATGGACATAGTAGTATTACCATTTCTACGGCATCCAGCTAACGCCCCGATGAATAAAGTACTAATTTCCATGACGTTGGGGGTGAGCTTTGAGTGACGTTCTACCGACTCAACACACGGGTTGTTTCCCGAAGGCCTGATGCGTGCGGTACGGCCGTTTTTTCGTGTATTTTTTTTACTTGGACACGTCTATATCCATATCACTCTCCTCAAGCCAAGGATGGAACGAATAGCTGCTGTATAAAATGTAATTAGCGGTAAGATATTGAAGACGAATCTTCTCTCCCGAATTAATGTTCACCCCTGTCAGACAGCACCGTCATTGTGCGTGCGGCGGACGGTAGTTTCAAGTTGAAATATTATGGTGTCAGCACGACTAGAGACAAAATCTACCATATATATGATTAGTGCAAAGATAGTACATGATACTGACAGAATAATAGAAAAAAAGGATGGTTTATTGTTCTGCTAGATTGATTTCAGTCAACCATTATCGGAAAAATCCCGAATTTATGTTACCCAACGTTATATCGGAACACATCTCCATTCATGTCTGTATCTGTGAACCTCATACGGTTTGTTTGATAGATTCCCTGACTGCGAAGAAAAGATGCCCTTGAAACTGCCCTTGAAGATGTGTATATATAAAAGGAATGAAATACTATAGTTTTACAAAGTAAAAACATGATCAAATGCCTTTTTTCGGCATCTAGGACATTTTTGCGATAGAACTGATGGAAGGTTTTCACCTATTTTCCCAATTTCGGTATGTTGACCATTGCCGGGGGTAAAAAAAATTCTCGATTTTTTTTGGAAATCAGACACAAATCAATGCGCGCACTGATGTCATCCATAGCCTTAGTCTTAAAAGGCATGTAAATAAATAACACCTGCACTTAATGCCTAGTGTTTGTAACTTTTGTTCCCACCATCAATATCATTATGTCTGTTTCACCAAATCCAACTTACATCTCAAGACGGAACGTTGCTAATGCAGAAAACCTGCAAAGGTAAAATCCTGTCTAGTTGTTGATTGACTACTTAAGACGTTTTATTGTTACTGTGAAACGTAGATTGCGGAGAAATCTACCGAAGCCCCGAAGGCCGTATGGATTCTGGGATCTACACCATCTACCCGCGTTCGTCGGACGGCGAGAACAACAGCGCCCCACTCCGCGTGTTCTGCCGTGTGGAGGCCGGCCGAGCCTGGACCGTCATCCAGCGGCGACAGGACGGATCTGTGGACTTCTACAACCGGACATGGGAGGACTACAGCCGAGGGTTCGGGAACCTGACGGGAGAGTTCTGGCTCGGCAACGACAACATCCATCTGCTGACCAACCAGGGCAGGTACAAACTGTATATGGACTTTGAATATTTTGACGGGACTGTGTCTTATTCAGAATATACATGTTTCCGTGTGGAAAACAAACAAGCAAGGTATAAGTTACTTGTGGGTTCACATAGCGGAACTGCGTCCCCAAGTGTGTTGTGGCGTAGAGGGGGTGAATTCACAATGTGGCCAGCATGTGACCGTCATGGCATCTAAGGCCCTTCGGCCTCCTGTTACCAACAAAAAATGGGAGGGTTTTGGGGAGGGAGATGTGATACCCTGAACCAAAATGGTTTCTATTGGAAGAAAGCTGAGGACTGCCCCAAACAGTCTCGGTATAAAATGCGCGGAATTCTTAATGCCAAGTTTATTGAGATGAGGATATCTGTGTCTGACAACACAAGCCTCAATGAACAGCGTTATAACAACTACTGCAAGTAGCCGAATTACAAGTATTTTACACCGTTTATGTAAAATAACGAATTCGAATTTTGGCTTGAAAGGTTTTCATATTGTATCAAGGAAATGTTCCCAATTTCCCGGGGAGTTATTTTCAATATGACTGTTTCTTTGTTTGCATCTGGACTCATAGACGAGAAATCCACGATTTAACTATTGTCATAAAGAACCACCCAGGATAATGACTTAAAGATCTTTATTTCACCTTTATGCTTAGTACAGGTCATGGTGATAAAGCAGAAGTACAGTTATGTCGATATAAGATGTCATAATGCTACAGCTGCAATTGAATTACTAATGTATACTAGTATGTGAAAGTTCAACTTCTCGCTTCTTAAGATAGCTGTAAAGGTAACGACAGTTGGATACGTGTTTTATCTAATTGCATTAAGAAATATGTATTTTTCTGTGGTATTCGAATATCGAGAACTTATCTTGTATATAATTGAAAAAGACATTATCTCATTATTGCATAATGTAGAGGGATGTACAAGGGTATAGGTTCCTTTGAGGTGATAATCTCTGAAACAAAGTATCACATTTACATGTGTGTGAGTGACAGCCCCAAAAATACAATATAACAATATTCAGTAAGCAAACAACAATGTCAAATCTTCATTGTATCATGTATAGTCTGCTCCTTAGGAATATGATATTATAATCGTATGTGACAAATTCAATTGATTATTCGTGATTCGTTATTTGCCTGTATCTACCGAACCTTGCAACGGAATTATGAAAAACATCACAAAGAATTTGTGACTTAGAAATAAGAATATAACTGTCAGCAAATGCCTCGTACACACATGTCATGTATATAAACATTTTTTAGAATCATGTAAAATTGAAGAACTCTTATAAATCCCAAGGTGAGATCAAATACCTTGTACACGCGTGTCATGTATATAAACGATTTTTTAGAATTATATAAAATTGTAGAACCCTTATAAATTCCAAGGTGAGATGAAACTAAACAAAAAATATGTTTGGGTCTGTTTCAGTATTCTGTAGACTTATTGACCTGTACTGAGCTGTATTATACACAACGCAATGAATTTAGAAGGTAGATTGCACTGTTTCAATGTTATTATGCACTGGTGGTTGATCGACAACGATGGCCAAACACTGTTCTGGCATACATTGTTTTTCATCACATCATTCTCTGTGCTTTGATGATAACACATTTGTGTCATCTTTGTCATTTCTGACCAATTTGATTTGACTAATAGAAACCTTAGAAATGGTACGTTCTGAAATTGTGGTGCATTTTCCAATTCTTTTGTCCTATATCTCTTTAAGTAAAACACTTGTTTTCACCAACAAATCAACGATTAGAAGACCATCAACAGCTCTAAAGCGCCGACTAACAGTGTACAATGTCACTGCACTTAGGTATCACAGACGTACAGGCATGCGCAGTCATCCTTATTGCCACTTGGACGCCATTGATAATGGTGGCCTACATTTACTTTAGTGACACTTACTGTAGACCGATACTGACTGTCAATCACAATTAGCAGTTCGACCAATGATAGCATGGCAATTACTAATTTTTTTTCTAAACAGTGGTTTTCCATACCATTTACACTACGTGCTATTTATCAAAATGTATGTCCAAATCTGGTTTGTCGTAAACCAAGACATTTGATCTGATTTATAATCACATCACTTTGTAACGTTTACATATACTTTGAAGCGCCCTTGCCATATGTAGTTTTTATAACGCCCACCAGATGACGTTCGAAAGGACTGCTGTACATGTGCGTCTCCCTGAAGTCATGGAGACTTCCTTGACACCATACTATCAACAAGAGCTATCTACCACTCAACATATCACGACCATAGCATGTCCTGAACACGAGATATCTAAACTAGAAGTTCCACTACAGTACCTAAGAAAGCCGCTAGGGGCCATTATCGACCATGACTTTCGTTTTCCAGATCTCTACCCTCATACCAAATATCATAAGGATCCATCCACAGTTATTGGAGTTATGCTGTCCACAAACAAACAAACAAACAAACAGACAGACAGACAGACAGACAGACAGACAGACAGACAGACAGACAGACAGTCAGACAGACAGACAGACAGACAGACAGACAGACAAACAAACAAACAAACAGACGAACAGCACCGAAAACATAGCCTTCTCGGCGAAGGTAATAATAGGAATCAGTTAACAAGTATCAGAACGGAATTTTCAATAGCCAAATGCGTCAGAAAGAGAATTCTCAAAAAATTTGAAGTGAATATCATGTAATTTTAAGATTCTGTAGACTTTATCTTACGTTGACAAAAACAATAGACAAAACATTTCAGATCATTGACTGTCAGCGTACTGCGCGGTGTACCCTCCCTAAACCTTTTGTGTTTAACCTTGCCATGAACAGTGAACGTGCAAAACGAAATGCCAATTTCATCAACGTATATCACTCCACTTATTGAGATCCCAAATGTTTGCTACCACAGGTGCCTATCCAGTAACGAAGCATAATTCATACTAGTGGCTGTTAAATTACAGCAGCGTATGTATGTGAAGCGATTCTAATTAGCTGGATAGACACCTAATATGACCACTGTCTCTATGTGATCTTTCAGAGAATTTGTTTTCAGCGCTATAGAAAAGGTTACAAGTTGTAAACTTGCTTTTAAGTGAGCAATTTATAGAGAAACATTTGTCGTCTGATTTCTCGCAAAATGTCAAAGAATCACGAGACCCACAGTCTAATCAAGCCTTCCGTTAAAACGTCTCCAATAATTGCGGCATCTTAGAGAATACTTGAATACCGGTTGTTGCATAGACCATTATTCAGGGAAGACATTTTTCAAAGTCTGATATGTTCGACTTATCAAAGGGACCTTATTAACATATCTTATTCGTACTTGCTTATTATTCTGCTTTGGGGTAAAACTCATACTTCTAGGAACCACCTAAAGATTATGAAAAATAGCAAAAAAGCTAGAAAGGCTACATTTGCAAACAAATACATAATGTTTACCTTCACATGGTTTAGCCTGACAAACTACTGCTCTGTTTATTCCTATTCAAACACATTCATACATATGGTGACCAGCCCCTTTAGCTCTGTCCTGCCACTTGCCACATCATGTAATCCTTACTGTGTACAAATAGGTAAATATATCAAAGAATTTTTAGATCTTAGAACTAGTGGTGTAATTGATAGCTTAAACTCGACATGGTGAATTATTCATACACTGGTACGTAGGTTAATCATTTTGTATCCCATTGTTTGTTGTTTGCATGTATAGTTGTAGAAGACCTTGCGAAAGTCGCTTACTTTTGCTGTGTCTAGAAAGATTGTGCTTGTAATCGAACACCTCAGGGCGTCTGCTACATCCCCAGTAACCATGGTAACAGCCGTCTGGTCAAGGTCATTGACCTTATCTGTTTTCAGAAGAAGACGAAACCGAGCAAAACATAATGTTTCCAATCCCTGCAGGTAAATATAAAGACAAATCTGCTTAAAAAGACGAAAATCAAAGTCACCTTATCTTCACCCGACGACAAGACAGTTATCGACACACTGGGACTAATATATACTTCATGTTGCCGCGCTGTTCTAAAGATTCTACCCCATTAATTCTCATATAATCACGTTGCCACTATGGAGGCTGCTGATTTAGTGCTCAATTTCACTGAAGAAATAATCTCATACACTCCTGATTATTTTCATTAGGGCGCTGCGAAATTGATTCAAGGCAAATAAATTTGCCAATTTACTACATCTCACGCCTTCCAGGGGATAAGGGTGAATCGTACGCGCCGAGAACACTCGGGACGTGTGACAACCGTTTAACGAGACGTCGTAATTCAAATAGTTCATATAGGAAAACAGCAAAGGTTTATTAGATAATAAAGTTGTTTTTTTACCTCCCAACGTTTTAGTAGTCCTTCTGATGGCTTCCTTATTACATCCCCATTCCACAATGGCGATTGATTTAATGATTTTTGAAATAATCTCTTTGATATTCATTTCAATCCATCCCGCCCCATCTCCCGAAACCGATACTCTGTGACTTCAACTAGCGGTGACTCCTACCAGATAACAAGCATGTAGCCATGCCATGCTTGCACAAACGTACATGCCTTAAAGATATATTCCACCTTCTCCTCGAATGCCTTGTTGAGATAACTGCAGGAAAACGCTCCATCGAGATCGGCAATCTGATATCCCAAATACATGTGGATAACGTTACCAACTGTCACCCGTACGGTCGGGGTTGTCTCGAATATGCAATTCTGTATTGCCAAGAGCAATGAACCATTCTTATCATGAAATAGAATCGGTGCTCTAATAGGTTACGGGCAAAGACAAATCGGAGGATCCATAGAACAAAATAGAACTCTTGACAGTGCGTACAGTAAACTTTCTGCTTGATGATCCTGTGGAAAAAAAAACACACATAGCCTCAATGACTTATGATAATTTTTTGCTGTTGTTACCTTCGCAAATAAGGTTATATTTTCGGTAGCATTGGTATGTCTGTATGTATGTATGTCTGTCTATATGTATGTATGCATGTCTGTCTGTCAGTGAACACGATAACTCGAATAGGCTAAATGTATTGTTTTGATATTTGGTCCGACGGTTGGTAGGTCTTGTTTATTTTGTGTTTAAAACCATATTCTTCAAATTTGTATTCAGAGTACATTGGTATTTCAAGCGTAGCTTACAAATGACCTGCTTCACGGGTCATGCAATTTGCACTTAACTTTTTTTACTATGATTTGGTGCGTGGCATTTGATGGTATATTGGACAACTCCAAAAAGGTTTAACAGCTGGCTTCTGGTGAATCTCATCTTGTTAGACCCTAAAGGCTTTCGCCTGGCTCGATGTCTACGATGGCCTCAAATAACATCAAAGATTTCCAATAGTTGCCATAGTTCATGAATAAAGTTCAACTCCTAATACTCCGTCAACTTCTGATATTCCATTGATTCGCATCATGTTGTATGGTCGGTGATTGGCTCCAGGCACATAACTCACGACCAACCACTGACCCTGTAACATAAGTCACGGCATGTTCTTCCGTCATGAGTCGTTCACCTACACCAATCAAATGAGCTGTAAGGTGACAAGCTGCTCTTGTGGTTAGGGTTCAAGTCGACTTTAACAATTATCTCCATGAAAAATGGAGATATTGTTTTGGGTGTGTCTGTCTGTCTGTTTGTTTGTCTGTCTGTCTGTCTGTGTTTCCGCACTACTCTAGTCAGCATAACTCATAAACCTCTTGATGGATTACGATGATATTTGGTATGTGGGCAGGTGTAATGAAGCCGAAGTTTAAGGTCGATTTTGAGCCCCCTGTTATGTGACGTTGGTACTGCAGCAGAACTTCCGTTTTTGTATCTTTTGACCTGGACGAGCTATGGTCTTTTTGTTTGGGTGGCATATAGCTTGTGATGTTATAAAGAAGTGGTGTCGGTTTGGGCTCCCTATTTTATCATGTTTCTCCAACAAAGTGGAAGGTATGGCAAAACAGGTGTTCCTTGGCAAAGGTCACATTTTTAAGGCCGCCATACCGATCGCGAATACTTAGAAGTTCTGGGTTTAAATCCCCAACAGGCCCCATGCAGTGCTGTTCCCTTGGGAAAGGCACTTTTCACCTATTTTCTCACTCGACTCAGGTGAGAATGAGTACTTAGCTTCGGTTAGGGACCACCTCTAGGATGGGACGTAAAGCTGCAGGTCCCGTGATTAGGAAAGCCACACCTCGAGCACGTTACGTCAAAGAACCCACCACACTCATCGAAAAGAGTAGGGGTCCTTCTCCGTGTTATCAAACTTTGATGTCTGGTCTCGATAGTCACCTGCTATGTCAATCATTATAACAATGTGGTAAATCTCAATAAATCGATGAAAAATAAAAAGAAATACTCACCATTGCGTACACCAATTACACAGAAAATCCTGGTGTATGTATGTGAAATGTACTGCTCTATTCACATATGTTCACATATGGATAGTAAATGCTTTACATGTGTTTTTCTGTGCTCTATGTAGCGTGTTCTATAAAGAAATATATGATCTTTCACAAAGGGCATCAAGCCAAAAACGATAAACAGATATGCGCTGGCTTCTCGCTTATCAACATTTAATGGGGTTTTCCAGTGGTACGATCTATAATATTCATAGAAGTTATGACATTGGTATGCAAGATGCACTGCTGTGTGGCTTGGTATTGGGTGGGCCGACTACTCTAAGTTCGCAGTCAGGGGCTGGATCGCGAGGAGCTTACAATTTGTGGGGATACATTGCAAGGGTTCGTTGCCCTTCAATGGCAAGTTTTTAATGGCAGACAAATCCACGCGAATGCAACCATGTCAACCCAACTCACTTAGGTGCAGGAACTGACACGGTCATCTTACTCGAATATATCTGTATTTGTTTGTATCTGTACTGTATATGTGTATGTATCTGTATCTGAAATGAATAAAGATCGCGAGTGATTGTCACACACATAAGGATGGCCCCCCACTCTTTTCGATACCAATAGCCAAACATTGAGCACGTAAAAGAACCCACTACAGATATCGAAAAGAGTAGGGGTCCTTCCCGGTGTGAGTGGATCATATAAATCTGTCCTCATATGCAGCTTGCACTCTTCAGTACAAATCTGGTGTGTCACGGTATGAGGCGATTTACCGGGTGTGCAATACAAACAAACAAACAAACAAACAAACAAACAAGCAAAACAAGCAACATATGGCTGGATTTTGAGGAAAGGCCGAATATAATTTAATTTTCTATTATGTGGAGGATAACGCTAACGGCAAAACAATATCATTTTATCACGATCAGGCACTGGAATAAAATTTTCATTTCCTGTGACGTCAAAGGCTTGAACACGCTCCCTCGTGTAGTAAATCTTTGCTATGGCTAAAGATATTTTAGACGAGATTTCCACAACCGTGCGGACGAGTGGCTAGACCAGCGGGCACGGGTTCGATTCCTGGCGTCACTGACAAGAGGTTGTGTCCCTAGGAATGGACGACTTTTTTCAGTCCACTCAAGTGTGAGTGGGTAACTGATTTCGGTTGGTGAAGTAAAGGGTGGTGGAAGGAAAGGGATGGGCTCAACCTTCCTACACCATGCCCTATACACAGTGGATACCAACTCACTGCCCAGGGACGGCCTCAAAAAGACTACGGCACTACCTTTACCTTTACCTTCTCCTTTATGAGTCAAAAGCAACCATGAGCCGTCTGAATTCTAGCCCAAACAAAAAAGGTTTCTCTTGTGATTTTGCATCCACAAGAAAGATTAGCACAATGCTGACCTATTTTGCGTTGCGACATGATCACTTACCGTTCACAAATTGCCCAGACCAGATATCCCCCAGGCAAATAAAGCAGCGTAATCACGTATCCTGCCATTCATCTGTTCTTAACTATTTTAATTGACACTTTTGAGCCGCCGATAGACGTTGATTGAAATCCTGTTTGACTTACAAGATTGCTGAACAAAAGCACGGGCCTTCAATTAAAGTCGTTATGGGGGCTAATTATTGTCGCAGTAAAAGTGCGAGGGGGAGTCAGAAAAAAACGCCTTTTGTACCATAGCAGGTTCATTTTTTTGCATGAAATGAGTTGAAATTTCCTTTACATCTGTGCCAAATTTCAACACATTTCATACACAAATGACCCTGCTATGATAAATATGAATAAGCAAAGGTTCAAACAAACAAACGAACAAAGACGTTTTATTCTGACTCACACTCGTATCTATATATTTGCGCGTGCGTTGGAATAGAGATAAAGAAAAATTCGGAATTTGATGCTAACCCCGTTAGACGTTGATTGAAACCCCGACAGTCTTACAAGATTGTGATACAAAAGCACGGAGCTTCAATCAAAATCGTTTTAGAGGCTCAGTATTTAGCTCTTAAGCTTCCCTTATCTATAGGCCTGTGCGTTGGTTTAATATGCGGAATTCAGAGATAGAAATATAGAAATACATGGAACTTTCTGCTGACACCGGTGGACGTTGATTGAAATCCCGGCGGTCTTACAAGGCTGCGATACAAAAGCACGTAGCTTCAATCAAAGTCGTTTTGTAAGCTCAGTATTGTCCCACTGACAGTATCTATAGATATATAGATCTGTACGTTGTTTATGCGGAATGCAGATATAGAAATATAGAAATTTATTTATTTATTTATGGTCAAATGTAACAGTACATTGCACCGACTCTCAAGGCAGCGTAGCTGATATTGGAGAGTCGACATTTATAGACAGACAGATACATAGGCAATGGAAATTTACAGAACACTAGTTTGAATACAATGCTACAATCAATCAATGAAGATCGACCTAACTAGAATATAGAATTACTTGGAACTTTATGTTTACCCCGCCAGACGTTGATTGAAATCCCGGCGGTCTTACAAGATTGCGATGCAAAAGCACGGAGCTTCAATCAATGTCGCTTTGGAAAGCTAAGTATTGTCATACTGACAGTATCTATAGAGATATGCATTGGTTATGCGGAATGCAGAAATAGAAATATAGAAAAGTTGGAAATTGATGCTGACTCCGATAGACGTTGATTGAAAATCCCAGCGGTCTTAGAGATTGCTACAAAAAAGCACGAAACTTCAATTAAAGTTGTTCTGGAATAGATCCGTGCGTAGGTTTTGCGGAATGCAGAAATACGAGTAGAAAATAGAACAATCGAAACTTGATGCTGACTCCAGTAGACGTTGCTTGAAATCCCGGCGGTATTACAAGATTTCTGCATAAAAGCCCGGGGCTTCAATCAAAATCACATTGGAGGCTCAATATTGTCACTATGTCCTTATCTATAGGCCTCTGCGTTGGTATAATTAGCGGAATTCAGATTAAAATGTTTGGAAATCCACTCTAACGAACGTTATTGTTTCAGACTGCGATGAATAAAGAAAAAAAAAGTCTAATAGAGAGAAGATGTTAGGCCCGAATAGGGAGCCACCCACTCACTCTCTTCCCCAAGAGCTATCTACAACTAAAAAAAAACGCCCCTAGTATGTTCAGAACAAAAGATATCAAACCCAGAAGTTCTGCTGTAGTAACATTGAAAGCCGCTAGGGGGCCATTATCGAACTTGACTTTGTTTTCCCAACCCCTACCTACCTGCCTATCTACAAAATATCTACAAAAGTATATGTCTACAGCTTCTACAGTTATGCTGTCCACAGACAAATGGCCAATAAAACAAAAACTTCTTGGAGAATGCAACGACATTGAAACAGAGAAGATGCCAGGCCTAATAGACCGACCCCTGCTTTACACGTGCCATTTCTAGATCTGCCCCACCAGCGCTGTTTTTGCTGGTGGTGTTCTAATAGAACAGGGGGTGCTATGGGTCTTCTATTCGTTCGATATTGTGTTCGACAGGATCGGTCTATTCCACATAGGGCGGCGACCTCCAGCCTCCAACAGGCCTTTCTACGGGGGTATGGATAGTGGAATTCGGTATAGAAAGGAATGATTGGCTACGGTAAGGTATACATATCTTGCGAATGAAACCCTCTGGTGGCCGATCTTCCCTGGCAAATATTCTCCCAATAGCTGACGTAGTTAACGTCTGGTAACGTTAGATGGTGTGCTAGGCGACCACGCTGCGACCTAACACTCGTCAGAGAGCTCAACGAATTTCACAGATTAAACAAAACGGAACTTTTTCGCTTTGTCTGGTTTGTTGCCTTTTCAAGTTACATGAATCAAGGAGGTTAATATACCTCCTTGCATGAATGTAATTTAGGTCGGCAGCGAGATGGTAGCGTTACACAACATGTAACGTTACATGTTAAGATCGATCCTGTCGTCGCCAGAATCCGCTTGGGACGAATACTGTCGGCGCCTTTCTCGGAATATCATTCACTGTGTGGTAACTTTATACGAAAAACCTCCAGACTGCTTGGCCTTGCGGCGATCTCATCGGGAAAAGTGCAGTCTGTCTAAGTTGATTATCTTCTGAATATGACGTCATGTTATATCTCGGAATGACCCTGCAGCAATGGATGTGCAGTGGATCGTCGTTTGTCGCCTGATACCTCTTTGCTACCGCCACATTTGCGCCGGTGCCCGTAGGGGGTGTAGCCCCGGCCGGGCGCCGTAAGCACACATTTGTCCGGTTCGATCGGATGGGGGTGGCGGGTTGATGCCATTTTTAAAACTTTTTGTGGTAGGATTAGGAATGTTTCTAGCAACAAATTAAGTCAAAATGTAATACACTTAAGGGTGAGTTATTCGGATACAGTACCGGCACATTGATGCTCCAGACATCAGCAAGGTTTCCTTTCTTTAATTTTGTCCCTCGAGCCGCCACTTCCAATTCTTTTAGAGTCCTGCAATATTTTCACAGTTACTGACACGGAGTATTGCGATTCCTTACTTCAGATATCTTACTCCATGGACAGTTTATTTTGTTGAAATGACAGGGATTTGTACAATCCAAACAACAAACAAAAACACGGTAGTTACTTACGCAATGTTTAGTATTGTCATAGTTGTCTTCAGGTTGAGCTGAATAATTACACTGTTTTTGGCTAATTTGCATAATTAATGAGGAAAGTTTATAAATCAACTGCATTACATTGTAGGACTCTCAAACACATTGCATATGTAACTGAGAAAGAGATAGATATGGATAGATATCAATTATGAAAATTGATACCTAATTTGCAAAATTAATGACAATCTACTATAAATCCATAGTGGTGAATGATGGGGATTTCATTCTTGCAACATTTGGAAGTTAAGTAAATGTGGTCATTATTCTTGCATATGAGGGTCATCATTAATTAATTTATGAGGAAATGGTACAATATCCTTTTTGTGAAGACAAGACTTTCATATATTGGACAACTTGTCTTATTTGGGTAGAGAAGGTGATCAGCTGATATGATTTATGCAAGTGAGGTCCTTGTTTGCATGTGGGCTAAAAAACGAAAACATTAACAGAGACCACCGTCGCCGTGGCAACGTCTTTTTATGATGCCAATCTTGTTGAATTGTTGAAGAAAGATACACGGTGTTCAAATATCCTCCTATAATTAACGAATGGTCCCCTGAACGTCTGTCGCCGTGAGCTATCACCGCGCGTGTCACCGAGCGCGCTCTTGGACGCACACAGCAGTATCCCATAGCAACCGGAGCCATAACTTCGTTATACGAGAAGTATTCGCCGGTCTGAGACGTCTGCGTTCAATACCGGGTTGTGGAGGGGTCAGACAGTGTCCCTATGTAGCTGGGAGCAAGGGCGTAAACCTGAGGATGATCCCATGTTCGTCTACTCTCCAAGCAGAGGAGTGGGTCCGGTTGGTTTTGACGTGTTTTGAAACATGACAAAGTAGAAAGCCCGACAAAAACGCCTAAAGCACGTCAAAAACAGCCGGATCCACTCCTCTGCTTGGATAGTTATGTTCGTCTAGAGGCTTGGTTGGCAACTTTTTACAAGCGTGACTAGCCAGAAAGGATGAAAATATTTTCAGACATTTTACAGAAGTTAGGATGATAACGTATTTGATCCATGAATAGTTTGAGGTTGGTAGTTCAATTAGATATACGCCAAAAACAGTTACTCAAGAAATAGTTACTCAAACCTGGTTCTCCCAGTTCCTTTCCTTTCCTTCAGTCACTGGCGAAAGATAGCGGATGCTGTCTGAAACGTTTGTCTGTTCAGTTGCTTGAGTAACTATTTTTGTGCGTATCTTATTACCTGTATGTCTATCCTTAATCAACGTATCGATTCAACGTATTTTTCGTAGGCACAAAACCTTATCTTTCTTCTCTTAAGACGTTTTGTCAACTTATCTGCTGTTTTCATCAGTGTTAAAGATTTTACACCGATTAAGACAGCTGGGTTGTTGAAGAAAACAAGGTTGTGTAAGTAAGAAAACTATATTGAATCACGAATTTGAGTTTCGAAGGTTTCATAGATTCAAATGTAAGATACCAAATATACCAATACCGCTAGCTTTAGTAGGCTAAAGGTATCAATGCAGCTGCAGGTTCATTTTCATCACAAGGTTCTTCTGAGCAAACGATCGATGGTCTTGCAGCCACAAGACTTTGTCCAGGGCGTTTTGGTCATTCGATGCAACTCCCAGTCAATTCTCGGCGGGAGAATCTGACCTTCGCCCACCTCGCAAATTAAAGATAAACGTTAAGAGTCAGTCACCAGACTTTATCGATCTTTAAAGAGATATCGGCTGATATTGGCTCAACTGGGCAAATTACTTCCAATCCTTTCCCCTCCTTTTCGCCAATTACACAAAACCTCTTACCTCGGCGCAAATTCTATTGTTGGTTGTAGCGGAACGAACGACCTTGTCCAATTTTTCATCTCGGTTCGATCAAAAAGGGTGATCCGAAGGTCAAACGGTAATAAGATTGTGCAATGGCGTCTGTTGGCTTTCGTTCTGACGCTTCAAATCTATCCTTGACCCGTCACCTTCATTATGTCAACCCCTCCGTACATGTGGGAGATGGTAGCGCCCATGAAACGATCGGCCCCGCGAATGTTTTATTCTTCCGGTGTCGCGACAAATTTTGGCCCCTGCTCTTGATATTTGCCTCGACACTGCTTGGGGTTTTTCAGTATACCCGAGGGGAGAGAAGTTCGTCACACAGACTGCGAAGTCTGAGAGGGTAGACTTTGGAAGGAGGAGTTGCGCTGTGGAGGCCCACCCTAAGGCTAATCTTATCCCTAGCCCTAATCCTAAAGGTAGTCCCATAGCCCTTTTGAGGCCGTAGGGGAAATAGGTTAACTGTTATCCACTGTGTCTATGACACGGTATTTGAAGGCGGAGCCCAACCTTCTCCCACCGCCTTTTACCTCCCCAACCGAAGTCAGGTACCCGTTTGTACACCTGGGTGGAGCAAGAATAATCGTGTTAAGTGCCTTTCACCAAGTCTAGCCAGGAAGTTTAAGAATCAAACCCATGACTTCTCGATTTTGTGTTCCCTAGCCTAGCCCTTCGGTCGTTTGACGCCGCTGGTGCCCTAATCTTAACCCTCATTCCACGCACGCGCACTTTCCCACGGAGCGAAAATCTTGCGGGGCAGGAATGTGTCGCGACACCGGGTGCGTTAGCCCTGCGCGAGGCGTGCTCCCGGGGCGCCGCACGGTGTGTGTGTAGTGTAGTACGTACATCAGGATGCGGCAGTTCCGAGCAGCTGGCACAACCGCCGCCACCACCTGATCACCTGTCAACATGAACCTCGGCTTCCACCGACGTCTGCTCCTGGTCTGCGCGCTCTTCCTGTGCTGGGCCTGCGTAGGTGAGTATAGACCAACGTACACGGGTTCTATTCCCAGCTGGTGTGTAAAATAGCCATTGGCTCCACTTGAGGCGAGCTAAGATTGAAGCGTTCATGATGTGGTCTTATGTCTTTGGAGATTCTAGTATATCACTGAACGATACCGTTTTCAGAAGATGTGTACATATCTTGTCTTTACCAAGATCCCGTCGTCTGGTGTGTAAAACAGTCGTTTTGGGACGGAGTTAGAGCAATTGGTTCCACATGAGGCGAGCTAAGTTGAAGCGTTATGTTTTCTTTAAATGAGGCGAGTCCTCTGTCGATACGGTCTCCGGAGATTTTAGACAAGACCGTTTTAGTCATTGTGGGACAGCGATAGAGCCATTGGTTCCACTTGAGGCGAGCTAATATGATATAAGCTATGTTTTTTTAACTGAACCGAGTCCTCTGTCGAGACGGTCGCCGGAGATTTCAGTGTATCACTGTACAAGACCGTTTTCAGAAGACATGTACATATCTTGTCTTCACCAAAATTTTAAGATTAACGATGAAACATTTCAGAGAAGCGGGTAAGATCTTATGGCATACCTATACAAGTTGCCTTTATAAAGGATTATGTTAAGAAGATACCGCTAATTAAGACTAAGAAATAGGGTAAGATAACGGTCTAGCGAGGCTGGATTGCTATATGTTCACGAGATCTGTTATCAGCTTACTTTCAACACAAAGTATCAAGAGATTCCGTGATGTGATTTTGTAGCTACTAAAGTTACGATTTTTGTTTGTTTCTTGTTGTAGATGTTTGTTTTCTGTTGAAAAATGTGGCATAGATTTTATTTCATACCGATACAGTTCAACTGCAAGAGCCACAACTGAGTGACAATATGTTCTGTCGCTGAGTGTCAAATCGTACTCTGTTCTCCGATACGTCTGAGCTTAGTTATAGGGATGAATACATCATTTAGATGTCTGGCGCCTCCGGGCTTTGCCTTAAGTACCCAGATCATTTATAACCTTTTCTGTAAGGTGTAGCAATAATAAGCCTGTCGCCAATGATTCTATAGAGATCGCTGGTATAAAAGATCTCCCAGTCTTTTGTTAAGGAGGAGTACGTTTTCAGCAGTCAGTCTCTCTTATAACACGTGCGAATGACGCTGCGATCGATGTTCAAGCCGGCATGTAATAAGTCAAAATCACAAAAGCCTCATAAAATATGGATATATGTGTGGGTTGGGAAGAGTGATCGGCTGGACAAGGACGCATTCACTGCGCGTGTGAATGTCGACAAGCAATTGTGGTTACAGATAATGTGTATTCATTTATACACATGTGTGCTTTATTTCAGATGGTTGCATTTACATTTTGCATTTAGTTATTTGTATTTAAACGTTCGTGGTCAATTTAGGACGTCTGTATCTAGTTTTTTTTTAAATTCAGATGTTTGATTTAGACGTTGGTGTTAGATTTTAGACGTTTGTATTTAGGTGTTTGCCTTTAAACCTTTGTATTTAGAAGTTTGCATTTAGACTTTCAAACGTTTGCATTTCTGCGTAGGTACGTAGCGGGATTAAAAAAATAGATTGGCAAAGCTCTCCAGAAAACCATTCTACAATTAGATCAATTCATGATATTTTCTAATAATTGTTCACGAGAAGATGCCCTTTCTGCATAAGCCTGATTAAGTTGACGCTTGGTATCATTGATTGGTTGGGTTCTCATCAGGTCTGGTACGTAGGCGGACAATGGTGTTTTTGCAGCTCTGTGAAAAATCGGTTCCCAAAATTGGTACTAGGAGTTGGCCACACAGCTCAAAAGGTTGCGGCTTCAGAAATTGATGGAAACAGACCCTCATTGAAGTACTGGCGGGAGTTGGCCTCCCCGGCAGTTCGCAAAGCGCCAAAGCGCCAGGATAATTGGGTCCTGTCGTTACCTACACATGCAAAACTCCAGGGATGGAATTGCAAAATGCGCCATTATACCTCCCGGTACCTTACCGTAAAGGGGCGGTCACATTGTCAAGGACCTTCGGCTGAATTTGTTGATCGCTAGGCCTAGCAGGTCGCCGAATTTCTAAATGGCCAGAGAGTCGATCGTATTTTTACCAGAAAATCTACCTCTATCTCTGTGACCAGCGGACATCGACCAATCCCTAAATATCGTGTAGTGCTCAAGAGAACATCGAACGTCGAACATGAGAACATCAAACATGAGAACATCGAACATGAGAACATCGAACATGAGAACATCGAACAAGAGAACATTGAACATGAGAACATCGAACAAGAGAACATCGAACGTCTTCCATACTGCAGAGAATGTTCTTTAGAGCCTGCAAACTCTTCGGACGAGCTTCTACCTACTGTCACACAGCAGAAAAATTGATCGGCCGACAAGTCTGCGAGTTTTAAAGGACATTTTCGGTAGCCATACGTCCGGTGTTTTCTTGATCATTGCGCGAGTTTTAACGACCCCGCTATGTCCTCCATTCACCGAGCCTGGAAAAACCGTAAAAATTGGCCCTATAGACGGATAACAAGCCAGAGAAGTTTGCCACCTCTAGAACCTGTCGGGACTCGTTAATGGCAAATGGTCCGACTCCCTTAGCATGCTATTCACTCTATTTGGCCAATTTCTACTATTCTTCTAGCCATCCTCGGGACCTGGTAGAGGCTACATCGAGCCCCGTTAATGCTTAGGTCACATTTCCAATCTGAGGCCCGGCCGGGCAGCTTGCGGGAACGAAAAATATGATATAAAAGACAACAGAAGACAAAAAACGTCAAAGATTACTCCTAACTACAAATTGTGTATTTTCCTGATATGCATTTTTTACTTTTCGTTTTCGCCGACACACCGGTCGGGCCCCGGATTGGAAATGCGACTTAAGCATAAGTACGATAGGGCAGGGTTCCATAGTAAGGGTTCAAGCCGAAAAGTGCGCGTGACCTTCTGTCCATTTTGAAATCCGGCGACCTTTTGTTGAGCAACATACACGGCCGAATGTCTTCGACTGTGTGACAGGGGCTTTAAAGCTCGCAGACATTTCGAATTCGGGCGAGGTTCCATCCTGCTGCGCGACCGACCTTTAAGAAGATTCATATGCATGCCTCGAAGGGCTAGGAACAGATCGTCTATATTTCACACACATATAAGTAATTGTAACAAATAACGTTATATGCAGGAAAGCATAGGCAACAATAAACGAGTTAACTAAATATAGTAAACAAAAGTGTTGTCCGAGTACAGTCAACTTCTTCTTGCTTCTTTGTACGTGATTGTATAGATAAGGTTTCTTATACAAGGTTTGTCTAAGCGTATCCATTGCATTCAGATATTAAATGTATGGAAGCCTAAAAGAAAACGGCAATGTTTCTAGATACGGTGTGCAAGTATGTCTGCGAAGAGTTTTCTTGTTTTGGCCCTTAAGTTCCCTCGTTCTTAGATGTCTTCGATATCCCAGTAGCTCTACCGTGAATAAAGCGTCGCTGTAGTTTGTAATTCCCATGTTTAGTGGAGATACGCATGTACATTCTATAATCCGATCAACTGCACAGAAGCAAGACTCCCCAAGGCGTAAAAGCATTCAGTTGCCAGTACAAGGAGAACGGTTTGCATCAATTGCGCTCATTTACGCCGTAGGTGATGTCGGCAGCCCGCCTAAGTCCCAACTCTTCGGGTAGTCCTCTAATTTCCCATGGCCGTAAAATACACATTCGTTACGTCGTGTTCGATACTTGGGGGATTTGGTAGTGCCGTGGAGTCGCGGGGTCTCTGTGATTGGGGTTTAATTCGGACCCGGAGAAGGGCGAGGAGAATCAATAAGGTCCACGTTACACTGGTTAGAGACCACGGAGCGACCGCGGAGAGACCAGAATTGGATTTTTATGACCCAAAGTTGCAAAAGAACTGAGTCAGCTTGCTGATGTGACCTACGTGGAAGAAGGTGTCATTGTTGACAAAAGAAAGAACACACACACACACACACACACACACACACACACACACACACACACACACACATATATATATAAACAAACACACACAAACAAAAGCACCCTCCCACACACAAACCAACACAAAAACACACACACACACACTAAATCACACACACACACACACACACACACACACACACACACACACACACACACACACACACACACACACATATATATATAAACAAACACACACAAACAAAAGCACCCTCCCACACACAAACCAACACAAAAACACACACACACACTAAATCACACACACACACACACACACACACACACACACACACACACACATATATATATATAAACAAACACACACAAACAAAAGCACCCTCCCACACACAAACCAACACAAAAACACACACACACACTAAATCACACACACACACACACACACACACACACACACACACACACACACACACACATATATATATAAACAAACACACACAAACAAAAGCACCCTCCCACACACAAACCAACACAAAAACACACACACACACTAAATCACACATACACACACACACACACACACACACACACACACACACACACACACACACACACACACACACACACACACACACACACACTGATAGTAGATTTGGTCTCTCAGTGGTCCCCCAGCGGTCGCCGCTTCAATAGAAAAGAGACACATGCAACGCGCGCTCGGTTGCTTGCAAACTAATACATGTAGAAAGCGCCGACGTTTGCAGTCAACTAGATGCGTGAGATAACCTTATAGCACATGATATTGGACTGGCGTTTGATTTCCATCAATCACCACATGCAGGTGTCTACCACTAGTTCCAGACGGCTTCGCGATCGCAGATCTTCTTGCAGAGCTGGAAAAATCGCAGCGACTGTTTTCCATCCGACCGACCGCATCTAATTCAATTCCGAGCAAGTTTGATGAAAGAAAATTGGCAAGCTTATTTGGGCTTCAATTTATTAACATGGTCACGCTTAGGGACGGATCAAAGTGTGTTGTAGGGGTGTGTTATTCCATCTTTCAAAAACAAGATATTTTGTACAGATTTCTGTAGTTCTGCTGTGCTTTCGATACTATTCCGATCATATTTTTAAAACAAGAATGTTCCGTTTAAAACAGTGTTTTTTGTTCACTAAGCCTCTTACGATCCGCTAGGCACGTCGAAAGTATGTTATTTATTCCAGCTGAGATGCAACATTGAATGGGTGTGGTGTGAAGATATATATATTTCTGCATCTTTTAAAAAAAATCGATATTTTGCACAGCTCTTTGTAGTTCTTTGTAGTTCTTTCGTTACTTACAGAAGAACTTTCCGTTCAAATTTGTGCCTTTTTGTTCACTAGATCTCTAACGATTTGTCCCTTTAAGAGCTCGGCTCGTAGAAAGTATTTTGATTATTCCAGCTGAGATACAACAGAAGGACATTCTAATTGAATCTCTCACAGACGCGTGGAGAAGGAAATCATCTAAAGTAGCGTACAGCGAGCACCTTTCATGTTCCTAAACCCGTCGCTCTTGAGGAAACTGGCCCCTTCTGTGCCATTCACAATCAGACTTACCTTTGATCACTTTACATTTGCATCTAATAAAAACGCCCTCTCGAATATTCAATGCACTAAACGTTTGGCGGTATGAACAAAGTCTTCCATGTCAAAACATTTTCTTCTGTCAACTGTTTTGATTTTCATATTTTGTAATATTTCATATTCGTTATGCTTCGGCGACGGTGTTAAGAGATATACATATTGATAATCACTTTTGGGTTTTTTCCGCTGATTTGTACCCGTATGCTGCAGTAATCCTTTAACAATCTATTCTTAATCTTTTGTTTTGTTGCAATGGCTCAAAGGAATATTCAAAAGAGGGTTATTTGACACAAGCGAAAAGATTGAGCCAGTGGTTACTACGGAGGATGGTACTCACGTTAGGTCATTAGACACATTTGTGTATCTTTATAGTTTCTATGGTATTTCTCAAGAAAATATATTTTAACCTAGCAAAACTTCTAGATATTCCAGAGGCTTTCTAAAAAAAGGTCAAATTCTGAATTTTCCATCGTTTAACGTTCTCTCCCCGCCAGGCGCGTAACGAACCTTGATGTATGCTGATGCTGTGACCTTTCAGACGTAGCGGGAGGCTGTGATGTCTCAAACAGGAGCGATGAAACGTGCGGTGAAGACATTTCCGCGGGGAGGGAGGAACGAAGTTGTTTGAATGGATATAATGAAGACTAACGTATTTGTGAAAACCCTAGAGGTGTGCCATCACGTCAAAATGAAGATCATAAAGTAAAGGAAGGAAATACGGGTTTGTTTGTTTGTTTGTTTGTTTGTATTGCATACCCGGTAAACCGCCTCATGGCGTAACACACCAAGTTTGTACTCAAAAGTGCAGGCTGCATATATCTCATGGGTAGAATTGGGATCCTCCATTTCTATGTTTCTTTGAAATAAACCTAATTGTGTTTAAAATTGGTGTTTTGGACAAATTGAACTAAAGTTAGACAAATTTGGACACTTTTTGAAACCATGCTATCGGCCACAAGAGTAACAGAAACTCGAAATAAGCAATGATTTTGGGTTCCTGTCCCATACGATACTTCAAGTGTAAATCCCTCAAACACGTACAAGTTTCCTCGCTGTAAACGTGCTTTGGGCACCTCTTTAAACACGGGTGACAGGACCCAACACAAAACCTCCATTAATATTAATCCGCCTGGTTACATAAATCCGCCACTTTGAAAAACAGTGGATTTGAGAGATCTCTAGTGCAGCACCCCCCATGTATGCACGGTTTATATATACATTATACTGGAGGACCTTAGGTTGGAGATTTGTTTTGACGTATCTTTTCAGGCAAGGGTGGCGGAATTACGTACCCTGGTGGAATTATGTTAGTAGATGTTAGAAAACACACCTCTGTTTCACGCCTCTCTGTACAGGGAACGAAACGGCACCAAATCGACATTAAGTCATGCCAAATATAAAACCACTACTCAATTATCCCGTCCTGCACTTTTCAGGAACTGCATGCATTGTCAGCACATACATCTCACGCCTTTCAAAATCGACAGCCAGCGAATAATTCATGCCTTTTGGAAATGAAAGCCCGCGAATATTCCCCTCGTCAGCAAAGCTAAAGGAGAACCCGAACACTGCTCGCCCAGAAAGAGCCCCTGGCGATGACAAGTTTAACATTTACAGCTCGTTCATCGTGACAGGTACACGGCGTCTCCGGTGAATTATTAAACTTTACCTGCCGTTCAATTATTGAAGACATCGATTTCACAGCTAGGCGTCTCCTCAATTCAAAGGTTGTGTGAATTAGTACTGTCAGGGATTGTCTTTGTCACGACCCAAGGAACTGATCTCAAGATTACATTTCAGTCTTGTTCTTGTAGACATCTTGAATCGTAAATGTATGTAAATCCGTGTGTGTGCATGTGTGTATGCATGTGTTAGGCATGGACCTGCGTGTTTGTGTGCATGTTCGTGTGTACGTGTGTGTGCGTATTTACAGGTGTGTGTGTGTGTATGTATGTGTATGTATGTGTGTGTGTGTGTGTGTGTGTGTGTGTGTGCGTATTTACAGGTGTGTGTGTGTGTGTGTGTGTATGTGTGTGTGTGTGTGTGTGTGTGTGTGTGTGTGTGTGTGTTTGCGTGTGCGTGCATGCGTGCGTGCCTGTGCGTGCGTGCGCGCAAGCGCGTATGTATGTATGTATGTGTGACTGGGTGTGTGTGTATGTGCGAGCTTCTAATCACTTTATTTCTCCAGAGTAAGACAAGAGTGTCTAGTACACTTTGATTTATTCTTCCCCATTTCCGGTGTAACGCCTTTACATGCGCCACAGGCGTCTGCGGTCGGCAATTCGCGCCGTAAACTGAAAACGAGCGATTCCTGTATTCTAACACTTTGGCTAAGCATACCAATAACCATAAACATAACATCGCCAGAGAACGTTCCCACAATCGACAGCTGTTGTAGTATAGTTTTTACCACCGCCCTGAATACCATTCCTCCGTGCAGGCCAGACTGTTGATGGAGCGCCTTCCGTGCCGAAATGGCGTCATTAAAGCCGAAAGGTTAAGACGAACGTGCCGGGGAATGGAACGATCCACCTGCCCACGTTCTGCATGCCACACGGTCAACAGTAAAACTTCCCGCCTGCGACCTCGCCGCGCTCTCTCTGCGACCTAAAATTGACCAGAGCGCTTAACGAATTTCGTAGCTAAAGAAAGAATCTTTTTACGTTTGATAATGTTTTGTCGTGTTTTCAGTCATACTTTTACGTTTTATATGATATCACAATTATAAAGTCAAGGGTTAAACAAGTCCAGCTTAGGTCGCAGCCAGGTCGCAGTTTTTTTAGTTTTGTGTCTTTTACATCTTGCATCATATTCCAATTTTGAAACCAAGGGTCACACACAAATCCAATCGGATATCCTTTGGTTCCTGTGCATAGCGTGCGTAGTCCAGTGGTTAGCGATCTTGCCTCTGGAACTAGAAGCCTTGGGTTCGATCCCAGTTGTGTCGCTCACCCGACATGCACGCTACCGGAAAGGGTCGCAGGCCTTAAGACGGGACGTTAAGACGTGGTCCACTGTTCATTGTGCTTGTCGAAAAGAGCTAGGGGAAATTCCCCGGTACAACGAACCCGTAAATACTGTATATAGCGTCTGTCTTCTCTGTCACGACCAGTGGAAGATTAGCTCATTTGTTCATTGAGTTCATTTGAGCTAAACTGGTTCGAGATCACTTTCCTTTCCTTTGTGCGGTCCCTCTGGAATGGGCGCCTTAATATGACACATCGCAGATATGACCAAGGCTTATTTAGTATGCTTTTAACAAAAATGGTTTGAGAGCTGTAAGGATTAAAGGGCACTTGCCACAATATAAAAGCCCGATAAATCTGAAGATTACAACAAAACCTGATTGATAACAAAAACGAGATAGGAATTAAACATAACACACAGACCATTCACATGTTTCTTCACATTAAATGATTCGAGACCCTCGTCTATTCTAGCGATCATGATATTCTTCTCGCAATTTCTATGTTTAAAAACTGGAGAGCCAACAAGACCATGTAGGATCCGGCCGATTTGATGACTAATATGTTATCGTCATTTTTACACACGATTGCGAGATGTCATCACAAGGTATTTGTTTAATGAGTTCCATGGTCTTATGAAGGGCTGGTTGATAGGTACCGTTTGGGAGATGTCGCCTGATGGGATCACTTGATAATAATGCTGCAATCAAAGACCATCTGGTGTGCATGGTGGGGATTGTTCGTACGAGGGGCAATTAAGACACATTCATCAATAGGCATTCAGTATACAGCACGTTAACGGTTTCCAGTGCTGAGAGGAAGGCAAGAGAGAGAGAGAGAGAGTGAGAGAGACAGACAGACAGACAGACAGACAGACAGACAGACAGACAGACAGACAGTCAGAAAGAGAGAGAGAGGGAGACAGAGATAGTGAAAGGGACAGAGAAAGAAAGAATCAGAAAGAGAAAGAGAGAGAAAGGGAGAGACAGACATGCACGGAGACATCTATACAGAAAGACAGAGGGAGGAAAGAGAGAAAATGGAAGTTTTTCTATTGCATCCATGCGTTTTGCTGCTTTGCCAAACATTGACAGCCAGTGCAGTGTTAACAAGAGTTCCACGACCTCATATCTCCATGAACAATCATATTCCTGCAAATGACTTACACATTTGCATAATATATGCTTGGTCATAAACACCTTTATCTTACTTACACATGTTGCAATATTGACAGTCCTATAATTTTCCAATTAGATGAATTATGGTGTTTTTGCATTTATTATGCAAATTAGGAATCCATTTGCATAATTGGTATCTTGATTGGCATCTAGTTGATACTCCACTTTCCATAAACAACATAATATTATGTTACATGTATTTGAGTCTGATAATGGAAAACACTGCAAATATAGAATTTCCTCATTAGCTATGCAAATTAAGTCACAATTAGCATAATTTGTACTTCATTATGTATATCTCTGTCTAAGCTACCTGCATACTAAGTATCCTATTGACAGTCCTATAATTTTCCAATTAGATGAGATATGGTGTTTTGCATTAATTATGCAAATTAGGAATTTATCTGCATAATTGGTATCTGTCGATGATTCACATTCCATAAACTACATACGTTACATGTATTTGAGTCTGATAATGGAAAACACTGCAAATATACATTTCCCTCATTAGCTATGCAAATTAAGTCCCAATTAGCATAATTTGCACTTCATTATGTACATCTCTGTCTAAGCTACCTGCATACTAAATATGATGGAAATCCGTCTTTCCTTTGTTCAGTTATTCACCTTAGAAGATTTTCACAATAACGACACTGCAGTTCCACAGCAAGCTGCTAGGGGGCCCAAACCAACACCACGTCTTCATTACACCACAAGCTATCTGCCACCAAAAAATTAATACCATAGCACGTCCAAGTCAAGAGATACAAAAATGGAATTTCTGCTGCAGTACCAAGGTCACATACCAGGGGGCCAAAAATCGACCTTGAATTTCGGCTTCACAACACCTGCCCACATACCAAATATCATTGCAATCCATCAAGAGGTTCTTGAGTTATGCTGACTACAGTAGTCCGGAAACACAAACAGACAAACAGACAAACAAACAAACAGACACACAGACACACAGACACACCCAAAACAATATCTCCATTTTTCATGGAGATAACAAATGACTAACCGTTGTGAAATATATCGCTACTGCTCTCTAAAAGATTTTATGACCCTTCACCCAAGAAAATAATTCTTCAAGAATTGATTCTTGTAATTAAGAGTTACGCTTCGGCTTGGTTACCCTTGGTTAACCGTTTGGAGTAAAGCCAGCAGACTATTGAGTGCCTTAAGATTCATTACCTGGATGGTTTCAAATGCATTCTACCGAAGCCGGAGAACTTCTATTGAATTCGACTCAGCCAGGAGAAATAATGGTGGATTAGGTATGAGGCAGGAATGACATTCAAAGTAGAGCGTGACGTCGTGCTTATTTAGTGGTTGAGCCAAGCCTGTGGGCCAATATTACTCTCCAAGCAGAGGTGGGGTTCCGGCTGGTTTCTGACGTGTTTTTAGGCGTTTTTGTCGGGCTTTCTACCTTGTCATTTTTATTTTGTGGGTTAGCGACACACACAAAAAATGACAAAGTAGAAAGCCCGACAAAAACGCCTAAAAACACGTCAAAAACCAGCCGGAACCCCTCCTCTGCTTGGAGAGTAGGCCAATATCAGATGAAGAAATAGATTTTAAACTTTACGACTGTAACCTCTATTAACCTCAATCCGCCGGGTTACATAAATCTGCCACTTTAAAAAACAGTGGGTTTGAGAGATCTCTAGTGCAGCACACCCAAGTATGCACAGTATGGATATCCAGGAGTGCTTTATACTGGCGGACGTTTGGTTGGACATCTGGTTGGACGTATCTTTTCAGGGTGGCGGAATTATATACCCTGGTGGAATCACGTTAGTAGTTGTTAAATGTCCGATCGAGAAATCAGTATTAACATGTTGAAATACAGCTTTCAATGCTACCAGTGTGAGCGTCTACCCCCCTTTATTGCATTTCCTGAAAGATCGTATTCTACACTTGTAAGCAGACGTAGTCTCTGCAGTTTATCAAGCATTTTATACACAATGTACCTGCACTTTACGTCCCCGGACAAACCGGAGTGTGTCAGCACATTGGAGAGTTTACTACCATTGGTAAATAGGAGCCCGGTAAAAAGTTCTGAACTACCAAAGCATTATAAAGGCTTTGCAAAGCGAAAGCCACCTGCGGCTCAATAATGGCGAAGTTTATGTGCAATTCCAGAGATTTTCGATGCTGTAACTGCAGCAGGATCTAATGGACATCTCATAGCCTAACAGCTTTTTACTGCACACATCACTTCTACAGTGCCGCTTGGGTGCGCAGACTTTGGATATGATACAAATAGCTTCACGCAAGACCAAGTACGAAAGCTCTAGTATGGCGCCCATTCCACTTCACGGCACTCTCACTGCGACCTCGCTACGACCTAAGCTGGGTTTGTGTAACCCTGGATTTCGTGATTGGAATATCATGCAAAACGTAAAGATATGACTATTGTTTTTTCCATCTACGAAATTGGTTGAGCACTCTCATCAATTTTAGATCGCAGAGAAAGCTCGCCACCCTAGTAGAATCACGAATTTGGTTCGATGTTAGGGCCCTGTCACACTTGAGCGTATACCCGTTGCGTATGAGTTGCGTGTGGACAAAATTCAACACGCAGCCGTACGCACAACAGTTGTCGAATTATTCGATTATTTTGATGAATGTGTGACACACATTTCATATGTTAGATGTGCCTCACATACATCAAAATAATCGAAAAATATTTAGAACGTATGAGATCATGACGTATGACATATTAGCATAATTTCTTTCATACCCAAAACTATCATGCCTACTGGGCCTTATTGTGCGTATGCCGCCGTACCTAAAACTTACACAAATCGATTGAGATGCATGTGAGATGCGTATTGTGCGCACGGCGGCGTATGGAAAAATGTCAATGCGCAACTCACACGCAATGGGTATACGCACAAGTGTGACAGGTGTTTTAGGGTATTTGCAACAGATTTGCGGTGAACATAGCAATGCAAATACGTATAGCCTTCGTAATGGCCTTTAAATGCTCTGTGGAGTATGTTTGAGGACTACTGAGCGAGTGAGAGAATGAGAGTGATCGAGTAGCTGAATAAGTGAATGAGTGACTGAAAGAGAGTGATTGAGTGAGTGTGTGTGAGGGTGAGAGAGTCACGAGAGAGTGATTGAAAGTGGTTGATTGATTGAGTGAGTGAGTGAGTGAGTGAGTGAGTAGATTAGGATAGGTGAGTGAGTGATTGAGTGAGTGAGTGAGTGAGTAAATTAGGATACGTGAGTGAGTGAGTGATTTCCTGCCTTCCCAATGTTGTAGGAAGGTGAATTGTCCGGACTTACACGTACTACAGGAAAAGCAACAAAAGTGTCACAAACAAAAATTAAAGCCTTCCAAAAATTGCATTTAACCAATTTTTCGTATGGGCCTCTCTAGTATAGGATAGCCGAAAAAGCTCTTAATCTATTCTAGTTTGATGATGTTATCATAGATTATGCTTATCATGATTATAGATATTATGGGCATGGATCGGAGATGTCAGCAACAGCCGTAATGCATTCAAGACAAAGTGTCGAAAGAGATTTGCCATTTGATGGTAATTTGCGACGAAAATAAGATTCATAGTTACAGTATCTTGAGATGACTTTGCGTGGAGAACCCAACGTGAGCCGACAAATAACTTTATCAATCTCTATTCATAGCTATTCCTGGGCAACACTGCCATAGCAGAAGGAAAAGTTTGCCAAAAATTGAAAAAGAAATGAACTTTAATGTGTCTTTCCTTCGTCACATTGTGCCCTCACCTTCAAGGTATTTCTTTGGATATTAAATTTGTCGCTACGTTGTAACATGACGGTGCGACATGCAGGCTTTCGAGCACAAATCCGCGACAAGATCTAAAAGATCTACCTTGCCGCCCGAGGGCTTGACGTCATAAGCGGGGAGAGACCAAGAAAGCAGGTGCCAACGCACCACTCAAAGAACCAATAATCCATCTATTAATCTATGGCCCCGGGGAAAGGCCGTGCCGTGCATCTTGTCATCGCCGGGACAGATTGCCATTCCGCATGCATCCCGAATCGACGCCTTAACGGATAACCCTGTACGGTAGAAGGGTAGAGTTTCGCATGGGTTCACGGGCATCGCAGCGTTTCATGACGCTGATGTAGGGATGTCGGTACTATCGCTGTTACGGGCAGCTGGTTTTCATAACTCCTGTACAAGGAGTACGTGATGTCCATGCAGATCTAGGGTGTGAAGGGATAGAGAGAGGGATACCCTAGTCTCTACCAGACCAACCGCGCCGGCTGTAGGGTAAATATTTGCCAGGGGACTTTGGTCATGGAGGGTTTCATTCGCAGGCCCTGGAATGTAGATTGAACCCTATCTCCGTAGCCGACTCCCTTCATACAATTGACTCTATTTGGCCAATTTCTACTATTTTCCCAGCAATCCGCGGGGCCTGGTAGAGGCTAGGGATATATGACTGGTTTATTCGTTGGATCTCTTCGCAGCCCAAAAAGGCTGAATTGCGGAATTCATGACATAGCGTTGGATCTCTTATACACACCATGAAATACTAATACAACAATCAAATCTCACGGCACGTTAAAATCGACACTATACTGTATACATAAAAAAATTCCATTACGTCTTGTTGTTCATGAGTTTAACAATATACGGTAGGGAACTGCTAGCGTATCCCCTTATCTTGTTGTATTGTCAGGGAAGCGGTGAGTAAAATCCCGGCAGTGTAACTTAACATGTAGATAAGGCTGTGTTTGAGTGGGAGTGGGAGCGTGGTGAAGATTACAAACGGTGCATTACAACAGATGGGGGCTTATTCATTGCGTTTCACCTCGGGCAAATATAACATAGATCCATACTGCATACCCATGAGTATGCTACATGAGCTTAGGGATATAGAGGTGCAAATAAAACAAATGTTATCGAGTTTTATAATAAAGAATATTGTTTGCTCTGAATTATGAGTAGAAGCACAATCAGGGAATAAGGGCAAGGTTATATTCGTCGTACGTCGTCGTACGTTCGTCGTACGTTCGCCGTACGTTCGTCGTACGTTCGTCGTACGTTCGTCGTACGGCCTCCGTACGTTCGTCGTACGTTCGTCGTACGTTCGTCGTACGATTGCAAACTGAGGGAATTCTTGGGATAGTTGTACGTATATCGTACGAACTTCAGCTGTCTTGTTACGAAAAAGGCTGCCTCAGATCCTTGCGGCGGTTGGTTCTGTCACAACCTGCCCAAACATCTTACGACATCAAAATCGTACGACGACCTACGACGAATGTGACCAAACTATTAAGTAGACTTCTGTCTATGTGTAGAAAATGCTTCAGAAGATGCTGAGCCAGAACAGATTTAAGATGTTCCAAAAAGTTCGTAAGTAGAAAACATGGAATTCAGCTCACCTTCACTATACGGTAGACGTTGGTCTATCGGTAGAAAATACTTCAGAGGCCATTGATAGCAGATTTAAGATGATCCTAAAAATGTCAGTACTTGGAATGAATCGAATTCAGCCCATTTTCAGCGCTACATATGCAGCTCCACGCTCCACAGGGAAAAGAAAATGGAAAGGACGACCATTTGTCGTTGACACGAAACGAAGAGGGTTACAGGCGTTAAGACATGTTACTCCGCATACGTGCCTGTACAACGTTCTAAAACGTCTTCACACCTCATACTATCTGCAGAGGTTTATGTTGATCTTGTAGCTGCATGCCGAAATTCCAAATATGTTATTTTGAGGAATGATGATAATAACCTTTATTGTACATTCATGTTCAAGTACAGGCATACATATACAAAAGCCATGGTAAAGTACATAGTACCATGACACTAACAGGACTTCTAATACTTATCTAGAACAATGGTTCTAATACTACTCTAATACATGGGTTCGTCTCGTCTCTTTGTGATGATGATATAATACGTTACATTGCACAAGATATAGAACTGCATTTCATTTGACAAGATGGGCCATTGAAGACAATGATGTACCGGTAATGACATTGGCCTGGGAGGCACACCTGTGCCTGTAGAGATAGTTATACGTGAAGAGAAATCATGAACTCAAAAAGGGTATCGGTAATGGAAGTGGGGCAAAGAAGATCGCTGCATAGTGATACAGTAAGAGGGCTAACTTCACGGAAACTTTATTATGGCACGTTCGATTAAATGAGTTTGCAGTGGCGTCAAGCATTCAAAATATTGCATCCGGTCTATGTGATCCGGTAGTAAATGTGCCGTCTGTAGTCGAGTTTATATTTCGTAGTCGTATCACCAGACCAGGAGCAAGAGTTCGAAGATATCATGCCTCCGTAAAACATCTTCAGAATTTTCGTAAGTCCTTACGTTCATTAACTATGCAAATAGGTCACATGTGTCCATTGATACTTACTATCACCCTATTAGCATATGGAAAATGTATAACAGCGAGAACAACAGAAAAACAGTCAGGCCACGAACAACACCTCCCCGTGAATTAGTAGCCTCTTCCATTGACCCCATGACCTGGAATGTTTGTCATGTCTGATAAACGCCTTGTTCTACCACCTCTGCACTCACCCCCTGCCACTCTACCGAGAGTGTATTCAAATGACAATGAACACACAAAAACACGAATACACTACAACACAAACGTCTGGATACAGCGAAAACAAAACCTTTGTACACGTAAGAAACTAGTCATCGTTACAACTCGTTGTATACAGTTGATAGAGGGAATAAACTAATTCAGGGCTACTATTGAACCCTGCCACTATGTACCGTACAGTGCCCGGTCGTAACGAATAAACCATTATCATTATCGTTATCATTATTATTATCATTATTATAAACTGCAAACATATTTTTCTCTCTTAATCTTTGCTATTTTTCATGTCAAAACATATGGCCACGTCTACCACGTAGCGTGCATATGTCAACCCAGGGGAGTGAAGAATGGAGCATTTTGGCATTAAAACACTCCACTTTAGACAGCCGCTCGGAGAGGTGAGGCGAGTATTGACCCGTTGAGTTCGGTGCGCAGACTATAGTGGGGAGATTTATTAGAGTGGGGCCCGTGCCCAGTTTGAAAGCCTGCTTACGGGAGCTTACACTACAACCGAGCCGGATTCTATCTATGTCCATTAAGCATATCCGTGGTCTTGCTGTGTAAGGCTGGATAAGCCAGGTTACACTAGCTATCGGTTGACTGATTGAGTGAAAGGGGGAAGTTTACAGCCAAGTACGTCGTTTTTACGATCTCTCCGACAGTGCGGTGTAACCATAAATGATGGGAGTATTGTTTTGGGTCTGTCTATATGTCTCTGTGTGTCTGTCTGTGTTTCCAGAGTTTTCTGGCCAGCATAACCGAAGAACCTCTAGATGGATTGTGATGATATTTGATATGTGGGTAAACGTTGACAAGACGAAGGTCAATGTTTATTGGTACTGCAGCAGAACTCCCTTTTTTTAAATCTTTTAATCTGGACATGCTATGGCTTTGATGTTTTGGTGGCAGATAGCGTTTGACGCGAGGAAGAAATGGTGTATGTTTTGGTCCCCTAGCAGCTTGCTCTCGAACAGGTTAAAGGGGAATATATGGCTAGCAACCCCTCCAAAGTTAAATATATCTAAAGCTCAACGAAACTTGCCGACCTATGTGCCACTAGAACCTCAACCTATGACTATGCAAAGGCCGGAAGCCAACACAGAGTTGTGTAATTGTAGTCTACGCACACACAGAATCAATGCGTTTCGTTCTAACCACAGTCATTTTCTGTCTACCCCGTCGAAAGCCGCTGACAACTTTCTTTCCTGAGTAGTGCTGACTGATGCCGTCTGACTTCTTCAATTTCACCCTATGAATGACGCATGTTGGAATAGATCAGAGTGAAAACTGCACAGGTTTGAAGGATGACCGGTTCATTCCAGTCGGTTGATACCATCTGTTGAAGCTCTGGTGTGTATTTCCGCTGTTCTTTTACAAACTCCCCACGTCTGAATCACCAATAACCTCATTTGTCACTGTCCGGTTTCTACTGTGATACGCTCGTTCTCAATTCGCCTTGGGAGGAACGTAAATCGAAGGCTCTACTTCTAAAACTACTTTATTACGATGCTGGAAGTTTTGAAGCTATTTTGATCAAAAGTCACCGAACCGTTTCTAGAATTGTACACCAATCATCCTCCATATTGAACCATTTTTTCGCCTTGTTGCTTTCAAGAATTTCATGACAGGTATTTCAAGTTCACCGAAAAAGTTTGGTGTATTTGATAAACTTAAATTGATATTGTTACTGGGGAATATCACTGAAAATCTGACAAGTTTGCTGCAACTTTAATGGCAATCTCTTACCGTACTTAATTAATGTTAATGTTTTTACGGCGTATATTAATGATGAATTAGCGGTGATGTATGTATATTGCTCACTTACACATAAGCCGTGACGTGAGAAATTGGGTGATGTCGATTTAACGTTACCACTGGCAAAACGTAATCCCGTACTTTAATTAAAAATACAGTGTGCAACGTCTTAGGATCATTCGTCTTAAAACTTTCTTCTTGTAACGTCTGTAATACATGCCTTGAAGGGAAAATGACTCTCACTCCATTTTTCATCACTCAGATCAATTTGTATTGTGTTCTAAAGACATGGTGAACCACAAAGAAAGCTAGTCGATGCTACTTGAGACGTCTGACCGTTTCCAACAAAAAAATTAAGTTGCTCGATGAACTGTTATATTGTGTGTTTTATCACTTGAATGTCTTACCTTTATCGACGAATTTACCTTCGTTTTGGGTTGCTCCCAATTTCTATGTCCCTCTTTGTCTTTTCTTAAATCCATCTCCTTTTCCATTCCTTCGTTCTTTCTATTCTTCCTTTTCTTCCTTTTGTTCTTCAGTCCATTCTCATCGTTCTTTCCTCATTCTTTCATTCCCTCAATCTTGCAATTTTTTCTCTTTCTTTCTTCCTACCGTCCTCGAGACATCTGTCTTACTGCGGCAAATATTCTTAAAATCGATCACGACTGCTTTAAGTCTAATCCATCACAGAGGAGAAAATGAACATAGCAGACGACGATATTCATTTCACAGTTCACATTTCCCAGGGCCTATATGTTACACCCTTGCGTGAGTTCAAACACTCTTAAAGTTTTCTTTTGCTCTTCACTACCTCTGAGATAAGTTTTAGCACATGACAGTTGTCAATATCACATTTCAGGTTTTGTGTAAAAGATTGATGTGCACATGCAAGATCAAAACTATCAGATTCGATATCGTAGGATTCATTTTGATCGATTTTGGCCATCCTAATGGTGCAAGAACCCGAGACAGAATAGAAAGTATCGATTAAAGGTTTTATAGTCAGTCTTAAAGGGGTAGGACACTAACTGAGAGACGGATCACCAGAATATAAAGCACACAGCAGTTATGTTGGCCCATCCATGCAAGGTAACAGCTGTCCAGTTATATATGTTGGTCGTGGGTCTTATAGTCTCAAGCGGTCAGAACTTCGGCAGAACGTTTTACTTTCGCCCAAAAGGTTATATTTTCGACACTGTTTGTGTTTATGTTCTTTGGGTTGTTTGTGCGTTGTTGCCAGCGTAACTTCAGACGCTGTGGATTGATATTTGGTATTTGGCTGGGAAGGGCAAACTCGATTATGGTCCCTCTAGCGTCTCTCTATAGTGCTGCAACAGAATGTCTGGTTTTTGAATCTGAATGAATGTATTACTGATCAAGAAAGACTGTGAAATTTGTTTCTTCTTTTGTTTGATATGTTTTCTTCAGAACTGTAACGAAGATCTGTATATTAAATGTAGCCTCTGCTCTCCTGTGCTGTGTACTGGTTCAAATAGGTACAAAGATACTCCCAAACACTTCTTAAAGAAGGGTGATATTGATCCGGAAACGTTCAAGCTTATGCCATGATCGCAGCGCCTGCCAACAGCTGATTCACAACGGTGTTTCAATATTTGAAACTGAGAGAATAGCTGCTGCTGAGGCAAAGAGGCGGGCCCAGGCTAGGAAAGCTCGCTAACAAAATGATTTGACTATACACTAGTAGACTCGCCCTGCTCTATGGTGTGGCTGTCAACACTGGTTCAAACCAATTGCATATGTCTGTTCTGCCCTAAAAACTCCAAAATCGATTTTCTATAAAGTGGTTCACTTGACATGAAACAAAGTCAGTCACATGCAGAGATTAATGTTCCATGTAGTTATTTTATAGAGAATTCATTTCTTGGCATGAAAAGGATGCGCTAACGAGGACGTGGTCGTAAAAAAGGTGCTATGGAATCAATTTCACGGGGATATTTGTAACGTATGACCTGTTTTCTAAATGTCGTTTTTAACGCACGATTTAGTCTTTCATACGTGAATGAAGAAAGGGGAATCTACAACGCACAGGTAGAGATAAAACTGTTTTGATTCGGTTGAGCTCCATTTTATTACGTTGCCAATTTCAGTATCAGATTTTATCATGTAATTAACATTGATGCTGCAAAGAATGGGGACATACTACAACGAGAGCATGCATTTACCTCTGTGAAAATGGAGGTATTGTTTTTGGTCTGCGTGTTTCTTTGTCTTGGTGTGTGTCCGTAGTTATCTGAATATTGTAGATTGGCAGGATGTCAAATGAAAGCTGCGGTAACCATAGACTGGCAGGATAGGAAGGTTAGCTTGGCCCCTTTTCCAAAGAAGGTCCCGCAGGAAGACAGAAAATACATGGACAGAATTTGCAAGCAATTTACAACAATGAATAAAATCAAGAAATTTTTTTTAATATTTCCCGATTGTGTGAGACCCTTGCTTTCTGTCTTCATACCTTGTTCTTTGATAGTAAGGCTGGTATATTGGCCACCGTACGAAATGCCTCCCATGAATGCAAGTCCATTAAACGTGATTTAAATTCGCCGCAGTGATTTATCAAAATGCAACTGGGTCACTGAGTCTTAGACTAAAAATACATGACAGCTATACAGATTAGGTAAGATATTCAATTATTTTTTTCTCATCCTAATGGCGCTCGCTCCCTTTTAACACCAGTGTTTTGATCGTGTTCTGAAACCCCGTGACGTAGATTTTACCTCCCGACGGAGACATCATAGGCTATTTATGCTATGAACGTTCACAAGGTGGCTTCTGTCGGTCACTGACGCCATTTGCAATCCATCTACTTTAGAAGAGGTCAATAGAGGTCACTGCTCTAATGCTGTCATTAGCAAAACCTGTGTCCTAATTTACAGAAAGAAAGGATAGAAGGCTTTGGTTTTTTTAGGGTTGCGACGAATTTTCTGGGTTAAGTTGACTAAGACCTCTTTTAATAACACGGACAAGTTCACGTACAATCAACAGATCACCGGTTTACATTTTAGATAAAAGAAGATTAAATATTCTGTAGCGTACAATGCCCCACTTACCTGCAGCTGGGCCTAGCCCTTGGTCTTACACAAGGGAACACTCTACATTATAATATATCTTATGTTCGAATCTATCTTATACACCAGAGGTTTTGATACGAGTTGTAGGTCATGCCTCAACTCAGTCCATTTGTGGCTGCCATGGTATGGTATTTGAATGTGATACTATTCTGAGTTTGTCAAAGAAGCACTTTATTGCACGACAATCGTTAGGTTAGGTTAAGTATGAAATGATATGATTTCTTTGTAGAAGATTCTATTGGGGATATTTTGTATCTGTAATCTTGGATTGATTTTTGAGACAGCAGACCAATCTATATGACAGATGACAGCGTATGTCGCGGTGGGTTTCGAACCCTGAACGTCAGTTCAGCTAGCTCATTACGGCCTGTAGCCTGCACGGTCTGGGAATGTCTATTACATATGAATGACATCCTCTGGGAACCCCAAAACTGATGCGAGCGTGCGAATGAAAAAAAAAGTTTTAAAAATTGCCTTCAGTATGAAATCTACCTGGTCAGGAAGGTTGAACAAATGACTAAATACTCGAATAATTCTAGTAGTATATATACTAAATGATGGATTCTTCATTTTTGGTCTTTCACGTCCTTTGAGTTAAGCATTCTAGACATTGGTATCTGTTTCCCGGAATATCTTTTTTGCAATTCAAGGCATGTATTCGCCCATTTTGTAACGGCTATGCACGATTTACAGTATGATAGAAAACTTTTTTCCTCTGGAAATGAACGAAAATTGATTGATGCGCGCGCGATTGTCATCAATATAATCAAATCAACATGGCCTAAAGAAGTGACGTATTGTGAAGGACGGCCTAATGGCTCTGAGTTCTCTTGAGGACTGAGTGTCGTCGGCGGTAATTATAAGACACTCGTAGTGCAAAGAATATGTAATAGCACAGAAAAAATCGTATTCCTTATAGAACTAGACAAACCTTGTATTATAGACTCAGTATGTTCATACATCTACAACTGCATTAGGAAGCGAGAGGAAATTGAACCTGTACATACTACTTCTAACGACATATTGATTAGTCGCTAGAAGTAGTAGAATATCACGTTTTTAATATCACTGTAATTATGCCACTGCTTTATCACCATGACCTGTACTTAGCTTGTAACAGCATTCATCCATTGAAAGACGTCACCGGAACGTAAGCATACAAGCCAAAGTCGAAGGATGTCATTGTACGGTTGAGCTCTTGCTTCCAATTAATTGGTAACTGGGAGACCCCGGTTCTAATCCGGGGGAGGGCATCTTGGTTGGAACTGTATTCATCTTTCAGAAAGGACGTGTGGTGATGCGCTACACCAAAAGGTGGTTGTAGCGGCTATATAGATACAGATACAGGGTGATGTGAAATAGGGATCCGGTGATGCAGGGGGTGCCTTGATCGCGCTAGAAGGCACTGCTACAGCCGCATTACTCAGTTGGGTACCTACAGGCTGCACTTCAGATGAATTGAATTTGTAATGTCATATTCGCGTATAAAAGGTTGATGCCCCGTCTTATCATTCATATAGTTGTGTCCAAAGAGAGATCGAATGCAACGGCCATTACTCTGATGTAACGTTGACTCGGCAGTTATAATATGCTTGGAAACTAGGCTACATACCGCATGCGAATTACGTTCTAGAGACGTACTTATGGAATACCCGGCCATTAAACTCCTTTCACTGAGCACCCGGCTACAACACGACAAGTGTTCTCAACTGTGAGTGAGACTTGAGCACCACTTGTCGGTAGAACGAGCGTGTAGAGAGACTGACGAGTGTATAGCATTGAGTATGGTCCTTATGATACAATTTCCGCCCAAAATAGTGGATGTTGAGTGGTACTGCGTGTAGTTGACCCGAAAATAGCATCTAAAGTATCCTACTCAGCGATGTTTCACATCACGTGGCCAGTCGTTTTGTACACATTCTCGACCAAATTTGTACCAAATGGTGTTGTTCAGATGACGTTAAAACTAGTAGCAGATTTTGGAATTAGATTGGCTGATAATTGAATGTCTTTCATTGTAATTTAAATGCAATATGCTCCAAATATATATCCAACTCATCGACACGACAGAGATAATACCATTGTTTTATTAACGTACTAAATAATTGCCATTTAACTATGTGAAATTTTGCAGTGGTACTTTAGTTGTGTGTAGCAGGCCCAGTTATGAACAAGCGAGTGACAAATGGTTTATGACAAGACTGAACCAGACTACTATAAATGCTAAAGATAGCCATGTCACAAGGACGTGCTCCCACACAGCCGTTTGACAAGCTTATCTTGTCTTTGGAGCAAGAGGTTAATAAAATCAATAACGTAGTGACTTTATGCGTAGCTAAATCCTGTTAAGAAATACGCTCGGTCCAAAACTCATCAAAACGTATATCCCAAACCTGCCAGTAGTAGACTATCTTCGTTTATAGTATCAGTTGTAAAGGAAAGCGGTCAAACGTTTGTGGTTAAGATTTATAAGCGGAGCGATGTCCTGCTGTCCATAAAAAAGACTGATAGTTTCCTTCCTGACAAAATCACCGATCCCTAAGCCTGTCGGCGTCTAGACATCAGAATGTAATCTCTTCAACTGCACTCGTAATGCTGTAAAAGTACTCGTTATGCCTTCCTACTTCCTTCTATGTACATCCAGTTAAGCGTGGCTCAGAGGCGACTTTACTATACTATTGATCACATAATCTCTCTACGACATTGCCATTACAATGTCTTTCACCATACATATACAGTCCGCGGAGGAATCATTCTTAAAGTTACACGATATCATTCCATATCAGATATAGGATATCAACTATCTTTCCCTCTAGCTCTAGCCTTGTGTAATATCGTTAAAGGTTTTATGTATTATGGTTGCAGGTATATAAAACTTGGAAAGTGCGGAGCGTGAATGGTTTCCGAACAGACAGACTTGATTTCATGAATTGAATCTTAAACTGGTGCAAGCGAGAGAAGAAAATCAGTAATTAGGACAGTTGTGAACTAAATGAACACACAGAACAGGCAATAAGTATAATAGGCAATAAGTTCTTTATTCTTTTTCCTTCGGGAGGTCTTGTTGCTGAATATTGAACACCTTCACACATTTTGCCTTTGTTTCTTTTTATGCTCTACGAGCTTGTCGCAAATCTTCGCATGTAGTTCTCAGGAGACATATTTTCCTTCTTCATGTTTTGAAAGGCAGACACATATGTGCGCGTGGGTGACATCCGTGGAAGCAGGTTAATGATATTACTGACGTCACATGCTGCAGTGAAAATTGATTATCCCGTGGAGGTAGCTGTAGGACAATGAATGAGAATCAGACCTAATCCCCCAGCAGACAGTCGTAAATGAGATACAACGCCCACGCGTCACTATAACTGCTCGTGGTCCCGCGGTATTATTGGACAGGCTTAAACTGGAGCCACGCAGTTTAATGCAGCAGGTTGTCGGGACTTTTCTTGCCCGGAAGATGAAACGACAGCTCAGTAGCAGTCCACTGTGTTCTACTGCAGTCCCTGCTGGACTTTTCTTGCTTGAAGTACCACAGCTCACATATTGACAAATGTGTCTGATCTCGACGACCCACGAAAGTCTTAGGAGAGACCACGGGGTACAATATACGTCATCAAATGGCTGCGACTGGCGTAAACCTGACTTGGCCTTATGACCATATATAGCTTTGGGCTTCACATTACGCTGAGATAATCTGCTATATTTATCCATCTACTGAGTAAGGTTAGACAAGTTTCCGACTCTATAAGGTTATTTAAAGTAAATTATGGACGGCCTCTTCTCCTTTTGGCTTCTGGGGACCAAAGGAGCAGTTTACCAGCTGGTTCGCCATGGCGAGTAACAAGACCAGCGAGGCTCAACCGACGGTAGAGATGAATGGAAGGGTGCCATTGAGTTGTTTGTTTATTGTGTGTTACCTCCAAGTTTTCTTGTATGTATCCAGCCGGTATAACCGCCCTTTGCAGAGCACACCTCCTGTTGAATTACATATAGTTAAGTAGACACAAGTACATTCGTGGCTGTGCATGAATCTCCAGTGGTCTTATATTACCTACGCACACGAAACTGCAATTAGAACAGTCTAATTGTGTGTTACACTGATTGACTTAATTGATTTATTGATTAGTGCCAGTGAGAAAGTTTCTCAGGCGGCACGGGGCTAGACTTTAGTTAATCAGGTCCCCTCCCACGTGGATTCATAATGAGTGAGTTAGGCATAGTTTGTAAACGCCGTGACGCACGAGTGCGGACAGACAAATGGCCTCGCCATCAATTACACAGTCCGCAGACATTGATGTTAACCATATGTCGAGGGGTCAACACTTGGAAGCTCGTGTCGCATGCCTTCTAATTCTAGAAAATATCAAGTGGTCAGACTATTCAACAGGAAAATAAACCGGAGCCTATATGAAATGGATTTTAAGCTAGGTATAGGTAGCTGCAGGGCAATACCTCAGAGCGCCTGATTCTGTTGAAGCCAGACGCAACATAAACTCTATTTTGTTTACCTTGATGAAAAAAATGAAAAGAGAGCACATGTAATCTGTATCATAGCGCTGTTCCAACCATGAGTCAATAGCTCATCCATGGTCGACAAGAATACCCTGTCTTTGGTACTGAACATAATGTTAACTTTTGCTGCCTAACAACACCAGGTACTATGGATGCTAGACGCAGAAAAACTTTCATAGCTGAAGGTCATTGCGACAGAATGAACATAGTGCACAGTAATGGTACATGTAGTGATTCTATACCATTGCGCTGTTCTAACACTGCACGAAATGGCCTCGTATCCCGGCGTATACGTACAGGGATTCCTCCGGAAATATTCCATATCCCGGTGCGGATTTAGCGTATCCGTTAATTTTATCGGATACGCTAAATCCGCACCGGGATATGGAATATTTCCGGAGGAATCCCTGTACGTATACGCCGGGATACGAGGCCATTTCGTGCAGTGTAAACATGACCCAAGAGCCAATTGGACTGGTCTCTCCTTAGTGCTGAACACAATGTTCTTCTTCGCTCTTTGTGAGAGTTGATAGGATTAATAGGATAAAGGTATTCAGGTGCGGTCAACACTCACAGTTCAATAACGTGCGACAGAATAAACATAGAGCGCAAGAAATGCAGTAATCTATACCATGACACCAAACGTGAGCTTATAGCTAATTCATAACTGGAATTCCCTGTCTTTAGTGCTGAACTTAGCTATTTGTGAGGGTTGATTGTATAAGTAGGATAAAAGTCCTAAGGCGCGGCCAACACTCACAGTTGAATATGATGCGACAGAATAGACATAGAGCGCGATGAATCCAGCATTCCATTCCATAACACTAAACATGTACATGAGCCAATAGCTAATTCCTGACCAGAATGACCCGTCCTTGGTGCTGAGCACAATGTTCCTCTTAGCTCTTTGTGAGGGTTGATTATATTAGTAGTATTTACGTTTTCAGGCGCGGTCAACACTCAGAATTGAATGTAGTGCGACGGAATGAACATAGAGCGCGAGGAATCCTGTATTCCATTCCATAACACTAAACATGAGCCTATAGCTAATTCCTGACCAGAATGACCCGTCCTTGGTGCTGAGCACAATGTTCCTCTTAGCTCTTTGTGAGGGTTGATTATATTAGTAGTATTTACGTTTTCAGGCGCGGTCAACACTCAGAATTGAATGTAGTGCGACGGAATGAACATGGAGCGCGAGGAATCCAGCATTCCATTCCAAAACACTAAACATGAGCCTATAGCTAATTCATGACCAGAATGCCCTGTCCTTGGTGCTGAACACAATGTTCTTCTTCGGTCTTTGTGAGAGTTGATAGAATAAGTAGGATAAAATTCTTCAGGCGCGGCCAAGTCTTACAGTTGAATATAGTGCGGCAGAAGGAACAAAGAGCACAATAGATGCTCTGCCCTTGATGCTGACCACAATGTTCTTCTTCGCTCTTTCTGAGAGTTGATAGGATTAATAGGATAAAGGTATTCAGGCGCAGTCAACACTCACAGTTCAATAACGTGCGACAGAATAAACATAGAGCGCAAGAAATGCAGTAATCTATACCATGACACTAAACGTGAGCCTATAGCTAATTCATGACTGGAATTCCCTGCCCTAAGTGCTGAACTTAGCTATTTGTGAGGGTTGATCGTATAAGTAGGATAAAAGTCCTTAGGCGCGGCCAACACTCACAGTTGAATATGATGCGACAGAATAGACATAGACATAGAGCACGATGAATCCAGCATTCCATTCCATAACACTAAACATGAGCCAATAGCTAATTCATGACCAGAATGACCCGTCCTTGGTGCTGAGCACAATGTTCCTCTTAGCTCTTTGTGAGGGTTGATTATATTAGTAGTATTTACGTTTTCAGGCGCGGTCAACACTCAGAATTGAATGTAGTGCGACGGAATGAACATAGAGCGCAATGAATCCAGCATTCCATTCCAAAACACTTAACATGAGCCTATAGCTAATTCATGACCAGAATGACCTGTCCTTGGTGCTGAACGCAATGTGCTTCTTCGCTCATTGTGAGAATTTCAATATTCTTCTTCGTTCTCTGTGAGAGTTGAGTGGATCAGTAGAATAAAAGTTTTCAGCACAGCCAAGCTCACAGTTGAAATAGTGCGGCAGGATGAACATAGAGCACACGAAATGCTCTGCCCTTGGTGCTGACCACAATGTTCTTCTTCGCTCTTTGTGTGAGTTGATGGTATAAGTAGGAGAAAGGTCGTGACCAATTGCAACACTCACAGTTGATTCTAGTGCGACAGAGCGGATATAGAGCGCAAAGAATGCAGTACTCCATACCATTGCACTGCAAATGAACCTGGAGCCCATGCAAGGCCGCCCGGAATGCTCCTGTCCCTGTAAGTAAAGTATAGAACATAGAGCACAAAAATGTTCTGCCCTTGGTGCTGAACTCTGTGTTCTTCTTCCCTGTTCGTGAGAGTTGAGTGGATAAGTAGTAAAAGAGTCTTTTGACGTGTCCAGACTTAACCAGCCATCTGTCTCCATCATTAATTGCATCATCCATCCTTGTCTGCGGGTCTTGTTCTGATGTCATGATTGCGTAGTCTAACAATGGCGGGTTAAGTCTGCCGTAGGATAAGCCGTCAGACGCGATGACCATTGATTCGATTGCCTCTCAGGCCCTCTATGGCCTGTATTAGTCCTATTTCTGTATTAATGCACGTTTGATGGAGCTTTAAGCCCCCTTTCTCCTACGTAAATTGGTAAATCGAAGAATCCCGTGCTCTAGGAAATTATGTTTGCCGTATCAAAGTCAGATTGCGTCTTCGCATTTAGCGTTTATCATGTGGGTTAGTGTCTGCTGTGCTTTTTCCCCACGGGGGTACATTTGATGTTAATGTTTGGCGACATTTTCTTCCACCCCCCATCCCACTCCTTTCACCTGTCTTCGCCATGTGGCGTTCAATTTCGTCAATATTGTCATCAAGCCACTGTTCATTCATTGATCTTCTGTCCCTTTTTCCACAACCTATAGGGTCTTACGAATTTGCCACCCAGGACTGTTGCTGTTTAAAGCATTTTCAAGGAGTATGTCAAATTTTACTCACAAAATACCTGAAAGTGTAAACATATACAATGATCAAATCAACGTTTCGTCTTGCAAACGCCGTCCAACTAGTTCAGTCTTGAAGGCCATCTGCGCTGAGAACAAACGGAGCATGAAATGATTCCTTATTCTGGCATTAGAATTCCGAACAGCATGTGTACTGTGCGCATAGAGGGGCCCATAAGAACGGAGGTCATATCCCCTCGGAAGGAATATCTTTCTAGATGGGACGGCGGCGGGCGAAATACACACCCTCGGCGTGGTTTCAATTTTAATTTGAAGCGCCTCAGTGTCAAGGACTCTGACTTCCAATGCGTGGTTCTCTCCCAGATGGGAAGTATTCTCGACTTGATTTTTTGCTATCGTTATACGTGACTCTAACCGATGAACTGCAAAGTGCCTATTCTTTTAGTATCACTTCATTATGGCTCTGTGACATGGTGACCGTTAATGCTTTACGTACATGTGCTGTCGAACTAAGACCGTCTTTCCACTGGGAAGAGATAGGTGAGGAACCAACATTGGATTTGTGTGGCCTCTGATTTTATAAATTCATGTAAAAGTATGATCTGAAAGACAAAAAAAGTCGACTATCAAAAAGTATACTTCTCTATCAACAATATTCGTTTGAACTTGTAGCGAGAGTTTTGGTCACTCAATTGCCACCTGAATGACAAGGGAATATAGAGTAGAGGGCAAGGCCGGTAAATCCAGCGAATAAGCATACCGTCTTGTGAAAGTATATACATAGTGTTGTGTACGTCTCCAGTGTCCCTTAGATATACAGAAAAACGTGTATTCACACGTTCCTATCTTGTACATGTAGTTAAGCAAGACATGTAGATAAAAATTCCTTGCATTTCTAAGCGAGAGGCCACGCCATTTTCTTCACCAGGGGAGTCGTCAAGCTTCGGGAGAATTCGGCACCACTTTAAAATGATTTGACAGGCGTTGTTGAACTCTGCCTGATCTTATCCACGAACCCTCACGAGATTTCGCCATGAATAACATTTGCAGTGATATTTCTCTGACATTGTCTCCAGTCGCCAGATGGTCCTTCATGAATGATTCCGCCGGTTCGCGTTATAAAGGGTGACTGTGAGACGAGCGCCCAGCGAAGGAGGGTGTATATGAAAAACCGTTGCCCTTCCGACCTTCCTCTGTGTGAATGATGTCCTTGGACTAAGGGGTTGACCCTCTCTTGGTGCGGGAAGAATTTCGTTTCCGGGCAAGCAGATGTTAAAAGCAGATGTTAAAAAAACTACGTATCAATGCTTAATGTATCTAAAATACCACTATACTAGCTTTAGTAGTCTGACAAGCTCCCTCTATCTTACACGTACATTCAATAGAATATATCTTTAAAAGTTCAAGCGTCTTTTAAGACTTCTAATCACAGTTTTATGCTTGGCAGAGACAAATGCGGATGCACCACGAATCAATCAAGCATTCTTCTGTTTTCTAACCCTTTGAAAATAAATGGGACCTCTACAAAGCTTTATAAATGTGCGACAAGAGGCCTGTAACAACACAAGCATGCCTTTGTTTGATTGGAAAGGCATATCATACACCAGAGAGAACTAAACAAGTCCTTGCGGAAGGATGCGGCATGTCCTTGTTAGGCTAATGTCGACAAATAGCAACGCAATCTCCGTCTGCATCGCCCCGCCATGACTCGTTAAAGAAAATAAAGCTGTCTGGTTTTCTCCTCTTTTACTTAAAGTGAAAACCCCACGCTTTCAGCAGACTAATTGCCGGTTGTTACTTAGTCCGTTTACAGTTGTAGACATTACTACATAATAAAGGAAAGTGTTTGCTAGGATGGCCTTGCTTCTCAAGTAAAGTTGAGTTTGATTACAGTTAGTGCCTGTTGAGGCAAGGGGAAAGCTAGTAGCTGAAATAAAAGCAATAGGCGATTTGGAACCAGCAGTGAGTCTGAAGTGCTTTAACAATCAAACGGTAGTGATTGAAAAGTAATATAAACATAGAACTCAAAGCCCTGCTAGAATATGTATGTTGTACGAAATGTTCTTGTTCATTCATAATCATTTGGACAACTGAAACCTTTACATAGTACTTAAACTATAAGATATGAACGTTGCATTCAAAGGTTGTCTGGGTTATAAGTGTGCGCATGCAGTATTTGTCATATTGAGTGTCTAAACGCAATGGAAGAAATTTGCTCAACATAGAAATTCCACCATGTGCACGGTCACCTAAATGGTTGTTTCTATATTGATTTCTTCTTAATATGTGTTTTGAAAAATCTTCCCGCACTTCGTGTTTTTTCAAATGTTTTTTTATCATTTTGTTTGAACTGTTTTTGCTGATCAATACAATCCTGAAATATGGCACTCTACAAGATGCACACCGACCAGTGCCTACCAGACCTGAAGAAGTTGCTACCTCAGCCGATCACACCCAGACGTACAACACGCTCCAGTCTATGAAACAAGTTTTAACTGTAATTGCCAACACCAAAAAATTGGACTTACCCAAATTTTCGACTGTACAACACCAGTCTTTGTCAAGGAATGAAGACGGGGGGCGCCACAGACTTTCTGTAACTTCTGATCCACTGCTCACCGAGTCAAGTGTCTCATCTGCATAACATAGAATCATCTCAGAGCGGTGGATTGTTCATTGATAATTTTTGGTGTTGGAAATTACAGTTTAAACTTGTTTTATAACGACTTCTACTAACACGTATGAACTTTCAAGCTAACAGTCGAGCCTAGCTATGCCAAGACACTCAATCATCGAACCTTTCTCCATACCAGTACTCATTCAACAGGCAGGACATTCACACATGCAGCAATCAGCACCAGGAATGCGCCCCCGGACTGTGTGAATGGGGCCTTCAATCCTTTAAGACTCGTGCCCATTGCCATCTTTTAAGAAAGTAGGAACACTAGGCAGCTGTGAAACACTGTTCGGTCACTGTATCGCGATATCTAGTTTCTATCTTAGCATTTATGATAGTGACTATTGTTCACAACAGCATGTCATAGAAAAAATTGGACATGTGAAAATATCACCGTGCCGTTATGCATGTCGTACGTGTGCACATTGGTGGCAGTACCCAGTGGCCTGTATAATAGTGCTGCAGTCGAGGTTACTGTTAACGTACTTTCCGGGCAGCATACCCATTTTACGCCTGTGTGCTTTTAGATTGGGCAATTTTACACACTGCTACTGTGTAAAACTGTCTGGTGCTTCCCCTAAGCGGAAATCGCTTACGGAAAATGATAGTTATACATCGCGATGGCATTGGTGGTTTTAGATTTTAATGGTCTTCAACTACTTGGTACATTTATAGAGGTTGGGTGAAGGGTGATGCAGTGTCTGCTAATGGGTTTCAGAGCTTTCCAGATAGATGAGTGATACTGGTAAAGAGCGTATCTTTCTACGAGAAGGAGCAAAATTCTTGTACGTGTTGGTCATTTCAGCACTAAGGACAGTACAGGTGGCAATGCGGTCTTGTGGTTAAGGCTGTCCCCTAAGCTGTACCCTTGGAAAATGCACTAACACCTATCTGTCCACTTAACTGAGGTGAAAATGAGTACATACATGACCACATAGCTTTGATAAGGTGCGTCCTCTCGGATGTGAATTAAAGCTGAAGGTCCAGCTACACCTTGAGCACGTTAAAGACTGCACGAGAAGAGTAAGGGTCCTTCCTGGTGTGAGTGGTTCAAACTTTACAGGCTGGTCTCTTGTTTGACATCTTGAAAAGGTGATAGTTACCTGTTAATGTTATTTCAATCCTTCAACAAATGTGGCGAAGATGAATAGATAGATAGATAATGTAATTTATTGTATAAATACAGACGTTATACAATCCCTATGGGTAGAAAATTTGAAATCATGCAACAGATGAGCAGCGACCTTCTTATGATATATACACAACGCAAATTCAGAATAGTATATCACTTATTATTGACATTATGTAGCCATTATAGAAGAGGGCTGCCGATCGAGCCTGCTGGGCCGACCTAACTGCCTCATGTGTTAGACGACACGGGAGCCCCTAAGTCTAAGTCTAAGCCATTACACCACAAGGTCATGATATCCGTATCAGTCAGTTCGGGCCTCCACACCACTCTTTCACCTGATCCGCGGGAAATCTATGGGTTCAGCGAGTCGCACCCCGAGGAACCGTCTCTGTCAATGTTGATCCGGAGAAGCCATGGGTACTTGGTTAACGGGGAAGGTGGATGAAACACGCATTAGAAAGTCTATCTGGTGGCGACTTGCTTCACCAGTTACCAGCAATATGGTTGTAATTATGCTAATGTCACATTTCCCAACCGGGGCCCGGCCGGACTGTTCGTGCAAACGAAAGATTAAAGGGTATATCAATGATCGATGAATATGCACGAAATGGGCTCTTGAATAATTTTTGGTAGGTTTTGTGTTTTTTGCTGTCCTTTATATCATACTTTTCGTCCCCAAAGACTGCCCGGTCCGGCCCCGGGTTAGAAATGTGACCCAAGCATTACGTGGTGCTGGGCCGGTGTCGTGCCTAATAAATGCCTTGCAAAATAATTGCCAGATGAGATACTGCGCCTGCGTGGAGTTAGGGTAAGGTTTAGAGTCAGCCTCTATAGCACGGCGCCTCCTCACAAAATCAGTTCATTGTCATTGATGTAGATCGTGTAATAGGCTCGTTTTGATTGACATAGATAAAGAAGAGGCAAAATTATGCATTTCATCATATCTTAGCGTTATACCATGATATATTTTTTTTTAAATTCACAATGATGAGTTACAACTTACAATAATTACAGCTTTTACAAAGTAATAGTTCCGAAAATGATATGTAGGCTCGTTTTGATTGGCATACTGTGCATTTCAACGTATTTTAGTGCCATAACATAACATGATATACATTTAAATTCAGTAAGAGAAACTTACTATTATAGTTACAGCTTTTCTAAAGTAATAGTTCCGAAAATGATTTATAGGCTCGTTTTGATTGACATAGATACAGATGTGACAAAATTATGCATTTCAACGTATCTTAGTGTCATAGCATGATACATGTATATATTCTTTTAGATACACAATGATGAGTTAGAGAAACTTACTATAGTTACAGCTTTTCCAAAGTAATAGTTCCGAAAATGATTTATAGGCTCGTTCTGATTGACATACTGTAGATGTGGCAATATTGTACCCTTCGTCGTATCTTACTGTCATAACATGATATATATGCTTTTAATTCCGCAATGATGAGTTGAATGAAGGATGAATCCTGGGGAATTACTTGCTATAATTACAGCTTTTACAAAGAAATGGTTCAGAAAATTCTTCGAGGAAGGATTATAAATGGCTTAAAAGTAATCTACATTCCAATTCGCTTATAAGGTATTCGATCGATCCGCGCTTTGTGAGATTTAAATGTCAGTTCCAAAGACATGCAATTGCAAAAGAAATGAAACAAAATGATCATTTGCGATCTGTTAAGGTAAATCGAAATTGTTTGCAACAACTGCGTTGAAATGCCGTTAACCTTTCTGATATGAGGAAATACCTACTGATGAAAATCTACTGCATTGATTACTTTACTGACGTCATTTACTGGTAGCCTTTTAAACTATGCGGGACGAAATGGTTTCATCTGCCCTTCAGAATACCAAATGTCAGGATGGACTTGGAAAACATCAAGGTCATTGATAGTCACGTGAGTCAGAGTTAAGGAGATATATCATGTACACACCTGCTTTCATCAGCATTTTGCGATATGTAACAGGATTGAACCGTAATTTACTAACGTTCGTCCGTTCGTTTGTTCAGACCGCTGCAGTGCCTAGTGGCACATTGGGCAGCATGTTGACTCGCTGTTTCAGTGGCAGAGAATATTTCTACAGGGATGGTTTGCTAGTCCTTCCCCTGAATTTACTATAACAGGGAGAGGGCTTTTCTTCTACTAAAATACACCAGTCTCTGTCAAGGAATGAGCAATCCGCAGCTTTTGTGACGTTACGTCATGCACGTGAACAGGTGAGAAGTGGATGGAAACTTACGGAAAGTTTATGGCGTCCCCGTCTCTATTCAGTCGACAATTTGAGTCCCATTTTTCCGTTGTGTTGAAAAAATATAATTTCAATTCTGATCGATGGCTACTCCCAACGAACATTTCAAAACAGTAAATGAAGAACTTTTTTGTTGAAAAACGTATACATTTCCATCCGGACAGTCTCACAACTCAGTGTTTTGTTTTATTGCATTTTGGATCCTGGACCAAGTTTTATATTTCCACTGGGACTGAGGTTTACTGTCAGAGTTCTAACCTTGTGCGGACTCAGATACATCTCGGGAAGACGGCAATTTTCCGTCCTGTAACTTTTACGGTGTATCGTGTTCGCCAGCTGTCAAAAAGAGTCATTGGGGGATACATCGCAATTTCAATGTCATAAGGTCCATAAAAGCAGGCTTTCCTCTTGTGACTCAAACCTCAGGTTGATGGACGGGGTTCGTGGCAGATTTCTGTAGTCTCAGACTACTGACTGAAAGTTTCTGTCAGTTTGTCTATAAGTTTCATAGTTTTACACGATCATACATCGCACTTTCCAGACCATAAGGTCCATAAAAGCAGGCTTTCCTCTTCTGACTCATACCTCAGGTGATTGATAGGCTTTGTGGCAGGAGTTGTACAGTCTCAAAACTTTTGTTCGAAAGTTTTGCTCACAAGTCTGATACAATCGTGATTAAAGGGTAGAGTGATTGCCTTGATGGCCTTGGGTCGCAAGTACGAATTCAACTCCCTCACCAAATCATGCCAAAAATGACAAATGCACCTATTGCCATTTGCTTGGCACTCAGCACTTTTGAGAAAGAGTATGGTAGTTAAATACACAGTGCTACCAGTGGACTAGCTATAGTCCCTTGCTGAAGTATTATCTGTGCTACCACAGCTGTGTGGCACAAGTTCTAAGGAAACTGAGATGGGCGCCGCCCTATACACCTTATGGTGTGGGAAGGACTTCAACTTTTAGTGCTATAGTCATTTCTTAGGAAGAATGGTAGCCGGCATAAGTCAATTAGTAAGTAAGTCACTACCGGTATAGTCATAGGCTGCAGTCAGTAATCAACGCACTCATTGCTGTCCAAGGTTAATGTTCATTCTATCTATACCTCATATATCGGCTTATCATTTGATGCACTGTTAAAGTTAGAATCCTTTGTGTATAGGGCAGCGCCAATCTCGGTTTCTATAGCCCTTGGGCCACACAGTTGTGAAAGCACTACAGCTGGGGACTAGTCCACTGTTAATTGTGTGTTTCCAACTACGATATTCTCCTAATTGTTGAGTGCTAAATAGAGAAAGTATCATGAGGAATCGTTTTAGATGTAATCATACCAAGAGGGACGGAGCGCGATCTTGATGTACATCAAGAGCCAGTTTTACATTTTAAGATAAGAGTCTCACGTAGGCGTTTCGCCTTTCGCATTGCGGTCACATTCACAGACTGGGAAAATGTCATCTACACCAGATGTGCCGTCGAGGATCTTCAATAAAGACCCAATGAAGTGCGTTTAGAAACGAAAAGTTCGCTGTCGCAAAAAGTAATCTCACAATGTCTATGCGCCATGGTGAAAAGTTTTACATGTACATGTGTCACGTAGCGAGGGTCGGTATGACTGAGAACTGTCGTATATATGAAAAATATACAGTAACGTCTTTACACGCAGCTTACATGTACGTATGGTTGTCTATCAAAGCTGTACCAATGTGATTATGCACAGCTTGGCTTATCACAGTTGACGCAAATGCCATGGTTATAAGTCGTAATTTGAATTTCAGTTGGGTTCCTGAAAACGTATCGTCTATGAAGGACTATCCGTCAAAATCTCAAGACGTCAAGCCGTTGTCACACAGCCAGCGACCCTCGGGCGAATTTCGTGATCGCCAGAAGGTCAACGAATTCCAAAATAGCCAGAGAGTCGAGCGTAATTTCTCCCGAAAATCTACCCTGTCACACTGCATGGATCATGGACTGTATGTCTGCTGGGAAAATCATCTGCCGAGGCGCTACGCTCCCCCATGGGAGCATGCTAGCCTCTACCAGGCACCTCGGATGGCTGGGAAAGACCATGCATCAAGTCCCAATCAAAACGTATCGACTTTTCGGCGGTACAAACAAATGGCGCTGGGATGGAGTTATGAATGTTAATGACATGGAGAGAGGGGGCGGCGGAGGTGTGAAGATGTGTAGTGTGTAAAACAAGACCCATTTCTGGGGTCACCTTGGTGCGTGTGTCTGGGATATCGCTGTCTGGAATTGGCGACTGCCGTCCCTGAATACGACTCCATAGACAGCTCAAATGTGACTGTATGGCCGGCATGCCCAACTGGAATCGTTTTTATAGCCAGGGTGTAATCCCAACTAGTTTATGCTTTGCCAGTGGTAGGCATCGGAGCCCCGGTGTCAAGCCAAATTTTGGCCCCTGTCAAATATTTGCTTCTGCACTGTTTGGGTGGTTTCCAGTATACCTGAGGTGAGAAAAATGCCTTACACTTGTGGGTTAATTTTCGAACAGACGTCTGAGCAGATTTTGGGCAGAGGGGTTAGGTTAACTAATTCTTACCCCAACCAGAACCTTAACTCCAAGCACGCGCACCCACGAAGCAAAAATCTGGCGGAGCACGAATTTTACTCCACACCGGCATAAACTAACTAGGGTGGAACTTAGGCCACTGAACCCAGGCTAAATTGTTATAGGCCGAAACTCCGAAAAAAATCTCGCTGCTTTATAAAGATGGTCGGCTATACACGGCAACGTTACACAGGACCTCTTAACATTTTTACATTACTGTCTGTCTTCTATCCCAGGTGCGTACGGTCTGCAGTGTTTGGCCTGTCTGCAGCAGATCAGCCACGCCGCCTGTAACAGGATGGTCAACTATTAGCAACGTTAAGCCCCCCCCCCCCCCCCCCCCCCCCTCTCTCACTGGACCCGCGGCACGCTGGCGGCGTCGATGCGGCCGATCGAACTGACAAAGCACTCAATGAATTTCATCCACAAAAAACGACTTTTTTTAAGCTTTGTGTGTTTTGTTATGATATGTCCATTATAATGTCGAGGGTAACACAAATCCAGTTTAGGTCTTAGCGACGCCGCCAGCGTGCCACGGGTGAGACGGGGGCTTAACACGGGACCTCCTAACATTTCACCTTATGTCTGTCTTCTATCCCAGGTGCGTACGGGCTTCAGTGCTTCGCCTGCCTGCAGCAGATCAGCCACGCCGCCTGTAACAGGATGGCGCCCCAGAACTGCACGGGGCAGGACGAGAACGCCTGCTACACGCAGGTGGAGAGGTACCTGCACACGGGCAAGAAAATCACCAAGGTAGGGAAATAGTCTGCAAATTTTCCTTCGACCTCTGACGTCTCCCATTCCGAATTTGAGTTCACATTTCCTTTATCAAGTTTCCTGTTAATTTCAAAAGTACATTTTGTTTGTATGGTTTGCTGTACATTTGATTTATCTCATTTGACCTTGACTTGTTATTTGTCTGGCTTTGAGCTCAACTTATGTTTGTTTTCTGTTCATTGAAACGCATAATTTGTTATATATTTCCGTTGCTATAATTTGTGTTATAAAATGGACTCCGCGAAGAATAGTGGTGTATCACTACTGGAGATCTTAATACTAAAAACTAAACTGAGCCAAACCAAACCAAACTACTCTCCAAGCAGAGGTTGGTGGAGAAGATAGTGACCTTTTTATCATATGCCCCGTTTTCTGTCGGCACACTGAGGGTAACATTTGAAGGAGGAAATTATACCCTTTCTATTCCGCGGACTCAGTCAAGGCCAATCAGTCACCCTATATTTTTTCCAAATGAAGTTAGGATCAACAACTCAATACCGTATTGACACGTTCTGCCAGTCCATTCTAGTCACGCTGAAGAGTGATGGATGTCGCTCGAAACGTCCGGAATTAATCTCCGTCTTTTATGCAGTGGAAATTGAATTATCTATAGAGATATCGTTTGATGCCTGGATGTCTAACCTTCATAAATGTGCTTTAAACTTGTGTATTACATGTGTTTTCTGAAGGGTTGTTCGAACAGGATCCGTTGCCAGAAAGGCCAGTCCCTCAACCACGACTGCGACCGACCGCCGCGAAAGTGCACTTACTGCTGCGTGGGGAACCTCTGCAATAGGTCCAACGGTCAGCAGAGAGCGCTGTCGCACGGTGTGCTGATCATCACGTGCCTGGCTCTGACGACGGTGTTCCTCCCCACAACCACCATCGGATTGGATGTATGACAGTTATGTAGTGCGACCTGAATCGTGAAAACTTTCCGTAAAACGCAGTCTAAGACGTAACTTCTCTGATTCTACCGCGGTTTCTAGTTAATGTTCAAGGATCAAATGACGTGCTGCGAGATCAAAAAGTCCACATGCGCTTTGAGCGTGATCTGAATTTACACAGGAATCTGACAGGATACTTTACAAATGTTCAGTCGGGGTCTTGTTACAAAGTATTTGATCCAGTCTATATGAAGTGTTGTGTATATACGTTCGTCATTGCCATTGGCAGGATTACGCTTTCAGTCATGTGACGTCACTGAGTATCAGTCATGACGTGTATCAGTACCAGGACGACGTCAGTGACTCTCTGCAGCTTGCAACACATTGTATGATCGCAAGGCGGCGCACTTGAGTAACAATCTGTGTCACCTATTACTAGTATTTGTGTGTATTAAACACTGTAACTCCGTCCTCAGAACTCTACCAGTGTCGTTTAAAAAGTGTTGAAGGTAAGAATGAATGTAACATATCATACTGACGAAGAAACACATGTCAGTTGCCTTTTGTGAGTTAAGTGTACGTTGAACTTGTAAACAACTGCTTTAAATAGAGTATGAAATTAGAGGTAGATGCAAGCTTTGAAAATTATATGACATGTTTCGTGACTCTGCAATTGATGTATATTTGGTCTTGAAATGTGAATGACGTGCCAAATGTGTGAATAATTGATATAGTTTTGTAGATGCTCTCCTATAATCAACTTTGTATGTCTATGGCTGTCTTGATGAACAAGTGTGATAACACATGTAGATGTGTAAAGAATTCCCAGCTCAAAACGTGCGCTAACATAAGTACAATGTTAAATGCATCTCAGCATTTTACAAAACGACCAATTCAAAATGCGTTTTTGAACTCTTAAATAACTGTAACTGTAAAAATCAGCGTCAACTGCAAGTTGAGGACTGGTTTCTTGATATGTAATATGTGATCAAGTCCAAATGTTCACAACAATATTTTGTACACATGACATGCACATGTACTGCAGTACTTCACCTTAGAAGCGCCAAATGTACCACCAAAGATGGCAAAAAGGCTTAGAATCATGAGACCCCAACTGGAGCCTCACTTTAGTGCATGACCCCGAGCTGACCCTGGGAAATTCAAAATGGCCGCCGTAATTGGCAAGAGGGGAATTTGGGGGAGGTTTTGAATGTGGGGGAGGGGGAGCCTGGAACACAATCTCTAAGCAGAAACGTCAAACGTTTCAAGCAAAATTTAAAACATGCCCTCTCTGAGACTCGTATGTTGAATGGAATTACCCGAACCCTTATGTCTTAAATGTCTGCTATGGTTGCTTAACAGATTAATGAGATAAAGCTATGTGTTATGTCCGATGCCAGCCTTTTGATAAAATGTTATGCTGTGCACTGTGGTGATGTGCTTGCTGATGTAAATAAAGTTGAAGTGTTGTTGTTTTCATTGTCCCTTTCCTTGATCAATCAACGTTAAAAATAATTAAGCGGGTGCTTGTCATGTTGGTTAAGGTGTCAAAAGATAGCCTGGGTGCCAACCTCCCAAAGCGCCCTTACCAACTACTAGTAGTTAAACGGTTTAAATGTGAGAATCCCAAGACTAGTTGGTAAAAGGAAAGTATATATATGGGAGCCCCGGTTAACTAACTAGGATAACACACAGTCGTCTTTTGACCTGGAGGCCAATCTAGTGAGAGATGCACACAAGTTGGGACAGGAAAGAAAACAGAAACATCAAATCATCTAGTTGATCAAACTCTACATGAGAGAAGGAAGTAGGCACATTTAGTCCTGCTTGACTAAGCTATTTGCAGCTATACCTATTCATAACTACCTCACCTGGAAGATAAACCACAAAAGATGGCACCCATACCGGTAGGTAACAGTTTCTTGGCCAAAACAGTAGCCTCTACCAGGCTCCAGACGTGGCTGGAAAGAGTAGACCCACCCGAAAAAACATGCAAGTCAATGCGAAATGCGCCAGAAGTTGAGAAAAGTTGGTGTCCTCAAACAAAAAATTGTAACAGCCGGACATTCCAACGACCGAATCCAGTATTCAAATTTTCGATAGCGGTGCACTCGAAATGCATTCTAAATATTCTATGGAAGCCCGTGTGATAACCCAAAGTTATCACACGGTCAGGAATTAACACCCGTATTGTTTTTGAGGCCCAGGTATTAGATAAAGTAAAGTATAGAAACTGATGTAGATGAAAGAGATTAAGCAAGACTCATCATCAAGACTTGGTGCTTTTACATTTTTATTTTCATAATGTACAGGCGACAAATATAGACTCTCTGTTTTCATTTCAACAAAAATATAAATTCTCTGAACATGAATAAACTTGCCCAAACTATTTACATGTACAGTCTGCACGCTGTAGTAAGTTGTACATACATGTAGTGATGAACAGACCTCAACAACTTTGTCAACCTTGTCTTTTTTACTGCACTGTACATTACAACAGTTTAGACACCACAGAGGGTGCTATAATGACGGGAAGGCAACAATCTCACATTTTAAAAAATGCACAGAACTTGGGAGGAAAAGTACTTACTTTCTCACTTTTAATAGCTGCCAATTTGTAAAAAAAAATCCAGGGAAAAAAAGGAGATATCTGGAGGCCACAACAAGGAATTTTGAAGATTCTGTGCATTTTTGTGTCTAGTAAACACACACCTGACCTCCACAGCTCTTTTATACCTTTTGACCTTTACACTTTGCTTTTTTAACCTTCTCTCTGCTGCCTAACCCTGTAACCAATACAATTGTGTGCCCAAAGGGCTACTTCAGCAGGGAGATGGTTAAAGCCTGATACATTTTGGTGAGCTTTGTGCCAAATACAGAATTTCTGGGATAATGATGTTTTAAAGGCGCCACCTAGCTGCTGAACGAAGCACTGCATCATCATAAAGCCAGAGAGACAATCAAATACCGGGGGTAGTGACATATTGCTGAAACAGTCACATGTGAACAGAACTACATTAGTTTGTAGATACAGCACTCACCAAAATGTACCAGTTTCCAAAAAGTCAGTATGAACGCCAAGGCTGTCTCCAGGACCCATTCCGGGACTGAAATTTGCTGGTTGAGACGGACTAAATTTTACCTCGTCCATCCAAAAAGTCTGAAGTTCATGACATGGAATTCATGGAAATGCATTTTCGTTAGCTTAAAATTATAGATGTAACAACAAAGAGTAACAGTATGGGTTCGAGTGGAAATTTAAAGCTGGAGACAACCCTGACGAACATTATTAAAGGGTTGGGAACATTGGCCCTGTGTTTAGCTAGCTATAATTCTGCAAGAGTTGCCCTCCCTTCAACCTACAACTAAACACAAGGTGAGGGTCTGTGTGCTGATGGGGATATAGCTGCAACAAATGTTTCACTGGAGAGTCCGCCATCACACACACATTCCCTCACAACAACAACAACAACTACTTCAGCTCTACTGGCCTTCGTGTCCGCCATCTTTCCTTCCAAAATATACCCTGCATCCTTTCAATTGCACCTGATATGTACTTTTATACTATCAGATATAACATCTACTAACATCATTCCACCAGGGTACATAATTCTGCCACCCTGACAAGATAATATGTCCAAACAGATCTCCAACCTAACGTCCCCAAGTATATCTAAACTGTGCATACCTGGGGGCGTTTCACTTAAGATCTCTCAAATACACTGTTTCAAAGTGGTGGATTTACGTAACCCGGCGGCTTAATGTTAATGGAGGTTAATTCTTGCACAATAATGATCCAAACTCAACCTGATATGTTGAGAAATCATTTTGGTTTAAGTCGGAGGAAAGAATTTCTTTTGGTAAGGACACTGAAAACTGGACTGAGCTGTTCAATGATACAACATTGCCACAAACACCAAAACTGGACGTCCATTTTTTACATGTTCCCTTACACCTCTTGGTCCACAGTAAAAATGGATCGGTCCAGTCCTCTTACAGCTATTCCACTTCCAAGTTCAAGATCAGATCAGTTAAGTAACGGAAGAAAAGATGCCTGAGAAATGTTTTTGAAAACTTGTGGAGTATAAAATGTTGTACGGGGGTGGATCATATACTTCGAACAATTATCGAAAAGAAATTAAAAAAAATTAAACTGAATGACAATGCTGTGTTGATGAAGGTTAGACATCCAGGTAGTGAGATACTGAATCAAGCAACTGGATAAGTTTTGTAAAACAGTCAGATGCTTCAGACATCTTCCGCTGTCTTTTGTCACTGACTTTTATAATGTTCATGCTGACTCAGTCACTGGCAAAAGACAGTGGATGCTGTTTGAAACGTCTGACCGTCTACAAAACTTATCCCTTTGCTTGAGTAGCTTCCAATTCTGTATTGAGAGTAAGAATATGGGGTATATGAATGGTTGGGAGATTGAAAAACTGTTCTGATCTTGTCAAAAGACTTCTTGAAAGTGAAACAGCCCCTACACACTTATCTCGGGTGCTATCTACATATGCTGCTGGCTGAACTAGTACTGGACGCACTGGAGCTACTGTCGGTCCTCTTCTGTACGTGTACTTTCCGTGGCCTGTTCATTTTGGTGGTCTGTTTGCGGAAGGATTGCAGCATGTCTATGAGAACTCTCCGTTTGAATCGCGCGGCCTCCTGAATCACTTCGTCCAGCAGGGTCAGTCTGAGGGGCAACGGTCCCTCTACCTGCTCCAACAGAGCCAAGATTGCATTGTCATCTGAAAACGACAGAGGTAACAGTTAGCTCTTACATGCTGTGAAAGTTTCAGACAATTTGCAAAAAAATGACTATCCTGTTTTTGACTGGCAAAGACACAGACAAGAGACTCTCTCAACATTTTGCTATCTGACTATCCTTCTGGAGCTACTTTTCTTTTTCCACAAACACTCACAGTGATCAGTTAGTTTATTCCTCTAAAATCTTTCCCATCCCTTTTAGTGTATTGGACGGTGCCCATTTCCATTTCTATAGCCATTGGGCCACGCACTACAGTGTCGCTGCCATAATCTTCCCCATAAGTGCTACATGTAAGTGCTAAGCTATGTGTACAATGTACCATTGCAAACATCTTCTGTATTACCTGGTCAGGGTTTGAACCCATGACCTCCTGAATGCAAAGAGAGCACTCTATCACCGTTAATTCCTCAGACACAAACACACACAAAAGCACTCACGTCTTCCTGGCCTCCTGAGTTGGAAGAAGATGGAAGTCTTCAACTTGGCGTTTTCTCGCTCCACTTTCTGTAGATCCGCAGGAGACGGCGTCCTTTTCTTCCCGGCGTTTCTTCCATCGAGCACGCCGGCGTTGTTCCCTGGGTTTTTCGATTGGTTCCCCTTGTCGCCGTTTAGGTGGTTGGTCAGGTCCGTGTTTGGAACGGCGTCCACAGCCATCTTCTCGTTCACAGAACTGTCCGAGTTTTCCATATCTACTTCTTTGTCACAAAAGATAGGTTTGTTAGAAGCCTTAAACTTTTAAAGTGAGAAGTAATCATTATTGCATATTTTTCTGGAAATAATGTCAAAATTTTGCTTGTTCAACGCTGACATCTCAAATGTTCAAACTCAAGCAAAATGGTCCCTATGTTGACCTCCTAACCACAAAAAAGAAAACTGAAGTGGTGCGACTACCTGTAACAGTCTCCTCAATACATGTGTTTCTCCTCACAAAAGAGATATGTGAATGATATCATGTCATACCTAAGTTAACATGTAAATGTTCCGGTACCTACAAAATAGCAAGACATATGTCAAAAAAAAAGTCTGGCTGATATGGTCTCAAACCTAACATGTACCTGCAATAGCAATAAAGTCTGAAAAATTTGGTGGTATCATATCTAAGTTTACATGTAACTGCAAGGAATATGACTAAAAAAAAGTCTGAATGACATGGTCTCATACCAGAGTTTGCTGCTGGTTTTCCTACAGTAGGCGGTGCTGAAGCTGGTCTCTTCTGGCCGTCCTTCTGGTTTGCGTTGTTTGTCGTGGACTGGGGTCTTCTGTAGGGGCCGGGCGACAGGGATCGAGCACGCTTTCCTGGCGGTCCTGTGATAAAATAGAAGATGCAATTGCAGATCACTGTATGAGTAGTGGCTAGTGACCCTGCCTCTGGACCAAAATATTGGGAGTTCGAATCCCGGGTGTTGTGGCTTGTTCGACATGCATGCTACTTCAAAGGGTTGCAGGACAAGATGTTAAGCTGTGGTACTTGTTGAAAAGAGGGAGAGGTATTTCCTCAGTACAATGAACCTGCATATATACTGTACATAGAGTCTCTCTTTTCTGTCACAACCTGTGGGAGATTACTATAGCTCTTCAGTGACCTGGATAAAAATAATTTTCCCTTAAACTTTCTCCTAAGTAAGAATGTTAGCCGGCTCTGTGTCAGGGCCCCCAGCAGCAGTATAACCAAATACTGGATACTACATAGAACTTCAACTACAGAAAGATGACAGCATCTCTATTGGGTGTTGCCTTACCTGGTGACCCCGGTGGTGTGTCTATTTGTCGTTTGTTCTTCCCCTGCTGACCCTGGAGTAGGTTATCCACGTCTGCCTCGTCTACCATCATGCTCTGGGGAAGGGAAACAAACAATGTTACAACAAAGCAAGAAATGTGATCTAATAAGATTTCCTGAATACAAATTGAATTGTCAAAGTGTTTGTTATATCAAGAAGTTGTTTGGGAAAAAAACATGGGTAATGTTCTTGTCTACCCATTTTTCATGTTGTAGTACATGTACTGGTAGATGATCATAGGAAAATTCAGAACTTCAAAGAACACTACGGGTAGGTGTTTGTACATATGTGGAAACTAGTTATAGGATCATGCAGTTTTCTTTGTAAAAAGAGACACCTAGCACTTTGTATGTGAACAGCGTACAATGCAAATCATGCATGTCGGCAGCTTCATGTGTATTGATCATGTTCACTTATACATTCAGGACTCAAAATACTGGTTGCATGTGCATCTATGCACCCCAAAAATTGGGGCTGTACACCTAATTCTTGACTGCTGTTGCACCGGTCCACCTAAGTATTTTGTAGGCTGTAAGTTAAAGGCACTAATATAATAACTATAGTCTGACTATTCTTGAAATTCAATAAAAAATTCAGTAAAGCAAGAAAACTTTTGTTGACATTGATGTATTGTTTAAAATTTAGAAGCTAGCTATAGAATTAATTATTACAGATTTAAGTTCTTAAGGCAATAGGGTACGTAATTACATTGTGTACCCAAAATTCTTTCGGTGCACCTACATATATTCCCAAAACTGAATTTCTAGCCCTGACATGAAAGCTTCACATAGATGGATTGGCATTATCTTGGCATATGATACACATAGATTCTACCCCTCACCATGTCCTTGGAGAGTTTGAAGGGGTTTCCGAAGGTGTGCAGTCTGACATACTGTGGCTCCACCTTCAAAAATACCGTGCCCTAGACACAGTATACAGCAACCCACTACCTCAGAAATGGCCATGGGATCTTCACCCTACGTTTTTACCCACAGAGACAAAATCCCTCACCATGTCCTTGGAGAGTTTGAAGGGGTTGCCGAAGGTGTGCAGTCTGACGGGCTGCGGCTCCACCTCCCGGAGAGGCTGGGGCTGCTTCTTCAGGTACTCCTGGTAGTTCCCCATCTGCTGCACAGGAATGCTGTGGAGTTGGTCTGGAAGAGAATCGAAATATGAGTTAATATCATCATCGTGGGGTACCCCCATATAGCCCCATCAGGGGCAAAGTAGGGAGGGAGTTGAGGTCCCGGGCTAAGGCGGGCAGACCTCCAGCCTGGCATGGTAAGACTCAACTGTGGGAGCCGTCAAAAACCTGCCAGGTAAGGAATTCCACAAAATTATGGAGTTCCAAACTACGATAGTCGTAGAAAAGGAACTAAATTGTTTTCATCTTCATCCACAAACTTGAAGTGTTCCTCAATACAGTAGTTCCAGGGAAAAAAAAACATTTTTGTCATCTTCATCAGTGTTCCTCACTACGGTAGCTCTATGAAAAAAAAAATTGAAGTGTTCTTCTCTACTTTAATTCTAGAAAAAAAAAAAATTTTCCTCACCTTCGTCGACAAACTTGATGTGCGAGGGCGAGGTCTGCATGAGGTTCCTCCTCATCCTCTGCACCTGGTCCAGCAGCCCCACTCGGGGGATGTCGAACGGGTTCCGGTAGCTCTGCGCCCGCAGCTCCCAGTCCGCCACCGCGATGGAGAACCCGGGGAACTCGGTAGAGTCGGTACGGATGGGTGCCGGGAGCGGGGACTCTCCCGTGATGGACTGGAGCACCTGCTGGAAGTCTGTGCGGAGGGCCGGGGAGGCCGGGGTGGACCTGAGGGGGTTAAAGAAGATTGAAATGCTTTTAAAAAAAGCCAACAACTGAGGCAGAAGCTAGTAGTAATTATCTCATCACGCCCAGGATTCTTAATGCTTGAGTCAGTCACGGTCAGTGAGAAAAATAATCCAGGGGACAAGCAAAAAATGTTAAGCCAGGCATATCCAGGTATTTGGATCAGAGGGGACCTGATGGACCTGAGGGGAAAGGGGGTCATGAACCACTTAAGAAGCCACATCGGCAAAATTGGTCTGGGTGGCAGTAGTAGTAGTACAGTAGAATCTGCATGATTACTAGTATCAGTCTGTATAGCCCATTTTATACAAGGGCCCAGAAAATACAATAAGTCTGAACTTCAGCTGACTAGGACTATTGCAGGAGAATGGGGCCCCAGAACCCAAACAACAACCATGTAATAAAGCCACCACAAATGTCTCATATGTACATGTAGTAGTATCCAGTATTTGATTATACTGCTGCTGGGGTCCCTGACAAAGGAGCAGTCAGCTAGGCTTTCGAATTAAACCATCTGTTTTTTCAAGTACCTACAGATAAAAACTGCAAAAACATCATGAAACACAATGATACTTCATAAAGTACTTCTACAAGTGCTTCTATCTTCTTTGAAGGCCATCTCATTTTATGGGCACTAATGTACTTTAAATAGTGGCTCTAAAGTGGATTTCAAATTCTGCTTCAAAAGTCCTCTACTACATTGTACACGTACTTCAAGTGCCAGTTCAACCTGATGACATTTACTTTGTAGTAACTGATACAAACTATGAAGGTCCTTATCAAATACAAGAGACTAATCAGAGTAGCTGATACAATATCACTCTTGATAAGGATTCTATTGAGTACCTAATAAAGTTGCCCTGCATTTTGATTGGAAGTACTCGAATACTATCTGTACCATCTAATACAACTACTCAGTATGAAAACGAGGTTAGCAACATTAAAGTTCTTCCCCAAGGGCTAATTGCAACATGAAACTATAAATAGAAAAAGTATACATACAGTGCAAGTTAACAATGGTGACAAGTGGAACAAGTAACTATTCTAACAAAAACTGCCATGGAATACAAACTAAGCTTTTTTGGGTTTGACTTCTTTTTTTAGAAGCAGTGGAAGACGACGTGTCCAACTTTTTAAAAGGGTTGGCGGAAAAGTGACTCACCTTGGTACAACTCTGATGATGCTGTCTTGTGGGGGTTTCTTCCCTACTGAAGCTATTATTCTGTCACTCTCCAACTTGGCCTGGAAATGACAAATGAATGGGTATATACATATGTATTATAATATACATTGTACAATAATCACAGAGTATTAAGGTTCTTTGTACACAACCAATAACAATTACCTGCCAACATTTTGGTCGTCCTTCTGCTGCCTTCCCCAGGGCAATACTGACTGCACTGGGAAGTAGCTCCAGTCAGTATCGCCCGGAGGATGGCAGCAAAATGATGACTGAAATGTTGAAAGGCAAATGACACCAGCTGTGTACAAAGAACCTTAATACCAAGTGATTTACCATGTATTCAAGGATGTAATAAGAACTCTTTGTAAGGTTTGACACAATGCAGACTACTTTTTTTCCAAAGGAAATCAGTGGAAAAGGGTAGCTAGCTACATCTGTAAGGGGTTATTTTTTGAAGTCGGGAGGGCAGGTGTTTGTTTGCATTCAATTTGGTAAAAGAAATTATCCCTATTAACATATCATACATGTACCTAGTGATGAACAGGCTAGTTGACTTTTGGATAATCCTTTTACAGATGTGTCCCAGTTGTCCATTTGTCCATTGTAGAAATGGGTATGTATATGATACCATTTACAGCGGGTTCATTTTTCCCCATTAAAATCTTAAGTCAGTCACACATACAGGACCTTCCTACAACTTTACTCCCAGCCACTCCCTAACAAAGGTTGGTGCTGGGCTGGGCTGGGCTGGGAGTAGCCTGGAATCCACCCTACTCTAGCTCCAGTTCGCTCCTCTTCTGATCACATCCAAGCAGAATATGGCTTTCCCGAATTTGATTTTTAAAAAAAAAACAGTCAGCTGACGACTTTTAAAGACTAGTAGGCAACCTCACTAACCAACTCCAAACCATGGATGACAAGTTTCACATGACTAACTCCCACCATGGTCTGAAGAAGGTCGGGAGACAATGGTTGACAAAGTATGTATGACAGGAGCTTAACAGAGACAGATACAAGTATAACTGAAGACTAGAGAAGACCTGACCAGCACCTGTTGCTTCAGCTTCTTGAGGTAGGAGATGACGCTGTAGGACAGACACATGTCCAGGTGGTCCGGGATTAACTGGGGAGCTCCCATCCTCCGGAGGGCTGCTTTTAACGGCTGGGAAAATCAAACAAGATACAGTTAAACTTAAAAACTGCAACATCAACAGTGTTACTCTCATAATTCCGCCAGGCACCCTAAGACTGTCAAATTTAAAAAACTGCATTACCAAGGCCCTCACAAGAATATCTTGCACACCTGGATATCTGAAGTCTGCATACTTCAGGGACAGAAGATCTCACCAAAACATTCACAATTTTTCACATTGAATGGCTTGGAAGCAACTTTTCCCAAGAAATCAATGTATTTTGAGCAAGTGAACAAATTTGAACATCAAGCCACAGGAAGCAACATGAAAAAGCAGAAACTAAATCTATGGTGGAAACATTTGCCAACAAAGAACTTTACAGTATTGAATTCCTACTTAAAATCCTTGAAATAATTATGATCTAGATATACTCTCTATCTCTCTATCCAATTTAACGTCTTTTGTTCCCCATCATCTGGGGGTTAGAGGGGTTGCACATGGATGGGGAAGCCCCAGAACTCCTCATCAAGTGCAAGTCCTTTTTTGTAGCAAGAGTTTTTACGGCTGGATGCCCTTCCTAATGCCAACCCAAACCCTACTGCTGGGCTTAGGACATGGGAAATGTGTGTTAAGTGCCTTTGGCACAACGTCTGGGTGCATGTCCGGACTAGTATACATACAGAAACAAATATTACTTACACCCATGTAGTAGCTAGGCATGCTCTTCAAATAGTTGTCAAATGCTGTTCTCCACTTTGCATTGGGCTTCAACTTGTGCACTTTGAACAACTCATCTGAAAAATATGGAGGAATGTTAAAGAACAAAAACTCTTAACTAAGTTACACAGCTTGTACTTACTGTACAAAATGGTGTGTTACACCTTAACTTAAGGTACAGGTTTTGAGAACAAACAAGCAAACAAACAAACAAACGACTTACCTAGAAGTGGCAGTAGTACGGGGTAGTTGTATGGCATGATGAAGAGATTGACACATGTCATGCTCATACTGGCCTTCAGGTAGCCGAACGGGTGGCCGATGTCACTGTAGCGCCCACTGCTCGGCACAAAGCACTGCACAACACAATAGTTCATGGTAAGAACTCAAAAGTCATCAAGTCAAATCATTACACATTGTCATTTTGTCCAAAGTTACATCTCTTGTTGTAAGGATAACACAACAGTTTCATGGTAAGAGCTCGAAAGTCATTGAGTCAAAACATTACACATTGCCTTTTTGTCCAAAGTTACATCTCCTGTTGTAAGGATATAGTTTTCTTGAAAGTCCTTTAACACAACAGTTTCATGGTAAGAGCTCAAAAGTCACTGAGTCAAGTCAAGAACATTACACATTGACATTGCCTTTTGGTTAGGGACACATTATGTTCAAAGTTCTTTCTCCTGTTGAAAGGTCATAATGTTCATACCTTTTTCATCTTTCTTGAAAAACCTTTAAAACCTTTCATTACGCTAAAATACTATGAGACAGAACTATATGCATTTGCACCAAATACATGTATTATGCCCTTTTCTTGTGATTAAAAATTCCACTGTCAAAAGATCTGTCAAATGATCTTTTTGCTGCCAGGTAACTGAATTACATGTATAAGTTGATTGTCCGGCAATGACGTCATAGTCAACACAGCAGAGAGTTTTAAAAATGGCATTGATATTTAGCATTTAACATACTTTTGAAAGAGCTGTAAAACAAATTGTACCCTGTAAATGCAAATGTAGTCACAAAGACTATTTAGGCCTCTAAAGCATACTGTAAATGCAGATAAGTTTGTGTGGTTTTTATTTTGCGGTAGGGAGAATATGGGGTGTTCTCAGTGGTTTTAAGTTCGTGTTTGATAGAATAGTAGTGCTACAGTCACACATCGGTGGCCAAAAATGTTTGTGGTGGTTTTAAGTTTGCGCTGAAAGCTCACCGCCAAAACTGCGAACATAAAACCACCGCGAACATTTCTACATTTACAGTATTTTGTTATTGAGAAATATGACACTCTTCCCTACCTGCCAACATGTAGTGGGGGACTTCCTCTCCAGTATGAACTGTGTAAGCGGCGACGGCTCAAGTTCATACTTGTCAAACGGCAGGTTGTCTATCACCATGGGCTCGCTGTTGGTGCAGGTAAACTTCACCATGGGGTGGGCATTTCTCGGGAGCTGGGAAATAGAGAAAGAAATTCTGTCATTTTTCTTTCACAGCCTGGTTCAAATGCTTGAAACAGGAGTCATTGAAATAAGGGAAAAGGAATTGAAATACTTAGTACCGTGTGAAAAACAAAACAAAAAGGCTAGGTACATGTACACTATAGTCGTAACGGACATATACATGTAGAGATACTTGATATCAACTGTTATCCCATTGTTGCAAATTTTATACTGTAAATCATAAAATATTCAAGTTGCATTTGTATTTGCAGTTTCTGCAGTGAGCTCTCACTGCATACTGGTTTCAAGAGTGGCAACCAAAATTGTCAACAGGACAAAAAATGGCCCCTGAAAGGTCATGACACTGGGTAGTAACTAAAAAGGATCCTATCTCTGGAAGTGGAAAAAGGAAGTGGACAGGAAAGAAGTTTCCTTGGGAAGGGCATGGTGTACAATAGAAAGCAGATGTTTATTTATTTTTTTTCATTTCTTTATTCCATCTCCCTACATGTGCATGTAGTATGTACACTATAACATACTGTTACAGTGGTTGTTCATCAAGCTAACTTCTCATTTGACTGGTCATAATGTTTGAATATGTTTCTAGTTTCCTTGAAGATTAAACAAACCTTCGATAGTGATGTATAACAATACATGTACGCATTTCTATGCTTAGAAGCAACATTAACATTACATAACTTACCACAGACCAGGGTTGTCTACAGCTTTAGATTTTTTTCGTCCAACTCATTGTTTAAGAGCCCATGTTGCTGATTTTCATTAAATCTGTCATTTCAAGCTTACGAAAATACATTTCATCAATTTCATGTCATGAAGTCCTAATTTTTCTGACGGACTAGATACATTTTTTCCTTCTCAAAAAGCAGATTTCTGTTACAGGATGGAGGGACGGGTCCTGGAGACAGCCCTACTATAGATGATACAGTTATCAAGTCTTAATAGAAGATTAAGGACTTGACTGACCAGTGTGGGTGCATTGCTGTCTGGCCAGAATGCCTCCGGGATGGGCCAGTGTCCCAGGGGAATGCCTGTCTTTGGGTTGGGTCGTACATAGATGAGCTTGTGACAACTGTGCCAGGCCGTGTTGGTGGGGAGGGGGGAGGCTGCGTTGGCTCGCAGAACACTCTTGTTGTTCTCTTGCAAATCTGTAAATAAAGGATCATCATCATCAATGAAAAAAAGGATGCAGAAACATTAAACAAAACAGACACACTGCTTTACACCGGGGATGGGATAACTGTTAACAGTCAAACCTGTCTAAAGTGACCAATCAAGTAAATGGTCACAGTAGACAGGTTGTCACAATAGACAGGATTCTTAGCGTTTGGGTCAAAGGGAAAATTATCTAAGGGCCACCAAAAGTGGCTTCAATGGTCAGGTGGTCTTTAATACACAAAAGAGGTCACGAAAACAGGTTTGACAATGTCCAAAATGTGTTACTTTTGGCTTCTATATATTCATAATATTATCATCATACATATGTTCACCTTATCATTCACTTTTATGTTCACCCTTGTTACCTTTTTTTACTGTTTATACCCTTGCATTTACAAAAATGTAGCCTATGAATTTGCAAATACAAGTTACAATTATTAAGCAAAATGTTCCATATTGAAGAGGTGGAAAGTCTCTTACCTTTTTCAGCCTTCAAATGTGTCAAGTCTGCATTGATGATTCCATTCATCGTCCCCTCTGTCTCAGTGTGGTTCGTTCCATTACCTAGTATAAAACATAAGCACAAATTTCAAATCATTATGTTTGCCTTCATATTGCTTTTATATCAGTTTCTTCTTCTTCTTCCTTGCCAAATAAATAAGGTCAATGACCTGAACCAGACGGCTGTCACCATGGTTACTGGAGGGGAGGCAGACACCCTGTGGTGATTGATTTCATTATGTAGCAAGTGGCAGGACAGAGCTGGAGGGGCTGGTCACCATGTACATGTTTATAAGTCTTTTTAAATATCATATTGGCCAATAAAAGTCCTTTTTATTCAACACATGACATGCTGTCTGACTTATCAATCATTCAACATTGACCTCCTATCACTTTTATCTGTTGAGTGTCTGTGGCAGTGAAGAAAGGAATAAACCAGATAGAACAATTTCTTTTCTCGCAATTGCAGTGGACCCAAATATCATCCAATCAAAGCATATTCAATCAAAGCAATGTAAACGGATAAGATCTCCCAAAACCCTGACGGATTAGTGAGGTATGAGTTTTTCATGCGTGCCTAAAATTACTCGAGTAAGCAAAGCTCTAATCTGGTAGAATCCCTGGGGTTGGCACAACTGTATAGAACACGACAATAAGTGCACTTGGCTTTGTTCCAAATGATTAGAGATGCTATAAAGCTCCTTCAGGCAGGGGAATCAAGATGACAAATCTTTAAGAGATGCTGACGGGATGAGTTCTCCGTCAAGACGTCTTAGTGTGCGGCTTCCTCGAGCATGAAAAGGAAGATGGTGATGAAGTGAGAGTTATAACGCAGTTCCTGAAGGAAGTATTGATTCTGACCCCACATAAATTCACACAGAGATTACTGGCAAAGTTTCCCAGCACGGCTGGAACTGTTGACGTGGAGCTAATATCATAGAAATCATTATTCTTGTGGGATATGCACCTCAGGCCAGGGCTCAAAACTAATTTTTAGGAATAGGGGCCAGCAAAACCTATTCACAATTTTTTAGTTTGCAATGAACCCAAGTTCAACTTCAAAATGTAGGCAAGTAACACAAAGGTTTTAATATTTTTTCTGACACCAACTGTTGATGCGGAGCTAATATCACAGAAATCATTATTCTTGTAGGATGCACCTCGGGCCAGGGCTCAAACCTCTTAGTTTTTAATCTATTTTTGGGAATAAGTATACATGTGTCAGTAAAACCTATTCACGGATCTTTAGTTTTGCAATGAACCCAAGCTCAACTTCAAAATGTAAGCAAGTAATACAACAAAAATGTTTGTTACAAAATTTTATCCAGTTGGTTGAGTAACTGTCATTTGGCATAATACAACAAAGATTTTAGTAATTTTTTTCAGACACTTTAAGAATATGCTATATACTACAAGTTAGGCCACCAACTTCATCTTCAAGAATAGGTGCACTTGTGCAACAAAGCTAAAAATTTAGGTGCACAGAAATATTGATGTGCACATTCCACATGAAATACATTAGACTTTAGATTTAGAATGTCAGCAAACCCTAATTGCAGTTTCAAGTTTTAAAAAATTGCGATGAACCGAAATGCTATAATTATAGTATAGCTAACTTTCAAGGAAGTCATACAACAAACTTTAAGGTTTTTTCTGACACTTAAAGATTATGTTATATATAACTGTACCTGTATGTACCTTACGTAACCGAACCCTATACTAATACATGTACATGTACACATGAATCTAAGGGCACTGTTGCATCCACAGTCAAACATTACATGTAACGTTACTACTCCAATTCTGTATGCACAAAAGTGCATATGGACTCAAATATTCCCAGCCCTGCCTCAGGTCATTTTTCAATCAGATTCAGTGGGCTGTCTATGCCGCAGCTAAATCTAGACTAAAGAAATGATGGGGCTGGCAGGGAACTTGAAACCGACTGCTACAACCAGTTAGCACTGAATGAAAAGCAAACGTAAGGTAATCTCCCATGTTCTCATCCAGGTTTATAAATGACAGAAGAGACATGAACACCCTGTATACGAGTACATGTTATGGGTGGACAGGAAATTGTCTACATGTTACAGGATTATCTTACCATTACCTTGTCACCAGCGCAGCCTGTCCAGTGAACAATGTATTTACGCCGCTATTTTTCTTATAAGCCTGGATGCCATCCTTGTTACTACTATCAGTATCAGCGATAAACAAACCAGGTACTATTTTTGTATGTTTGCCCTTTGTGATAATATATCAACAGTTGCGTATTATGTTTTGTAAGACATCATAGGCAGCTGTTATATACAGATGATGTAAAGGTCTCGAAATTCATTTTTGGGAATAGATTCACTGGTGCACCAGTGACCTAACCTTAAAATCTAGGTGTACAAGATTTCAAAAATTGCGATGAAATTCTGAAGCTAACTTCAAAGTAACACAAAAATGGATTTATCAGGCATTTTAAAATGTTTAATGTCAAGAATATGCCATATACAATGGTAGTGCACAATCTTTTCTGTACATAACCCTACAGCTATAGTACTATACATACAAATATCTTGGTGCACAGTTGCACCCACCGTCAATAATCAGGGTTAGATATTTTGTCAAAGGTTTGTTTTTGATTTTCCTGAACATGTATGCAAAGTTGTAAGGCAAGAAAGAAAAAGAGAAGGGACAAATCTCAGAGTATGTTTGAATGAATAAACAAATTACCGTTGGGATCCGGGTCAGGTCCGATCTTCTCGAAGTGCAGTACCACTCCACTCTGAACCTTCATTGACAGCGAGTCCAGACACTGGTGCAAAGTCTTCTGGGATGCCACCGTGTAGGAGCGACCTAGGCAACAAAATCATCATCATTCAGGTGTAATTGCATTATTTTTGCCTGGAGTTAGTTCACGCTACTACTCGTCCTACACTCAACAAAATAGCAGTATCTGTATAGCCTGTAGAACTGCCCTTCCTCACAACACACCAGCTTGGAATTCTGTATCTGCATAGCCAGTATAACCGCCTTTTGGCGATAGTGCTGTGTACCGAAACCCTTGTTCAGGTTCAGGTCCGGATTCAAGTCTGGAGGTTTAAGTGCCGGTCCGGACTTATAAGTCTGAACCTGAACCCATGGCACATGTGGGCTAGAAATACTTTTTTTTTTCGGTTACATGTAAAATTGTATGTTGGCATTAATTCTACATGTAATTTGAAAAATATACTGTATATGCAAAATTATATACAGTCAGTGGTAAACATAAAAGCTCAGTAATAAACACATAAAGAACAATGTTTTCGTCTTTTTTATAGCACAAATGACATGATCTATGGAAGTTTTAGATGGTTTAGAACATAAGGGTGAATACAAGCGAGAGATATTTTTGGCAAGTCCGGACTTGGATCCAGACATTTAGGTTTTCTTGGACTAGAACCTAATCGTTTTAACAAGTCCAGTTCAGGTCCGGGGTTTAGGTACGCAGCACTATTTGGCGTAACACACTGGTCAGCTTCATGCAGCGATCCTGAATCATCTAAAACACCAGTGGTGGAACATATTCTGTGTAGTGACATACCAACAATAATCAATTTCTCCCTGAATGTGCTACAGGTACTCAACTTGTTTCACGTGTCAGTCATTTTAATCTAAATATAAATCTAATGATTATCCAGGTTGAATATTAATGTCATAGTAATGATGTAGTTTACATTATCTCTGTGTCTCTTTTGCTACGGTAAATTTTAGTTTCTTAAAACTGCATTTTGAGGATTGTTCCTTTGCCTTGGAAAAAAAGCAGAAAAAAGTTCTAAGATCTTTTTTACCACTGTGCTTTTAGTTTTTTTTACTCTGAATGGCGACATGACAATTACCAAAAGTCTAAGATGACGGCCATTAAAAAAAACAGACACAAGCGAAGTACAGAACGAGTCTCGAGGAGCAATTAGCATTGCTTGAGAACTACACATCCTTTGTGTTCAAGGCTTTCAAGTGCCACAGGATTCTCCCATTAGGCTTAATCATGGTCCCGAGTCTCAGCAGAAAACCAATTTAGAATTGTACCGTGGCATAAACAAGGAGGATGGTGGAGAATACTGGGAGACGTCACTTTGACGCACAAGATATAGTTCTTTTTCCACAGCAATCAAGGAGGTCACATCTGTGCTGTGTTCTGTCTTCTTTGGAGCCTGATCAGAAGGACAATGTTTTGCGTATCTGATTTTTTTTACAGAGCTGCATTTTGATTTAAAAATGTTTCGGAAAAGTTTTGATCCAACGGGTGATGGAATGAATCTATGACTGATTTCTGTATTGTCATGAATCATCTAGCTATTTACAATAAGCAAATTTTGTCAAAGTATGATATTTTCTATGATATTAAAGTGAAATGCAAGCTGAAGTGCATGAAAAGACTACAACCACTACAAGGGACAAAGAAGCCTAGATGAAGAGAGATGTCTTCGTTGCTTTTACAGCTTACTACTGAATAGACTTTGTAGCTACATGTAGTAACGTCAAGTCTCATAATTCCACAGGGCTCAAAGACTGCCTAGTCTACAAAGCCTACAGCCAGGAGTTCACTACCCCCAGACCCCGGGGAGGACCACCTAAGAGATGGAAAGACCAGATTGTGAAGGACACTGGGTTAAACATTCGGGAAGCAGAGGCTAGGGCAAGGGACAGGACTTCTTGGAGGATCCACCTGGAAAGCAAGGGGCCAGTTTCTGGCCAGTGCACGTAGGCAGTAGGCAAAGACTGCCACGTTTAAAAAACGGTGTCATCGTGGCCTTCTCAAGAATGTCTTGAACACCTGAATGTCTGAAGTGTGCACACCTCAGGGATTACTGATACTGCATTAGTAAGTCACTTTAGATTCGTCTTATTTTTTTAAATGCTGCAGCCTTTGGTGCACCTGGTCGATGATTATCAGAGTTAACATTGGTGCATCGGAGCAGGTCTAGAACTACTGTAACACTAATGAGGAGTAGATGTAGAACGCCCACATACTCACAGAGGAACAATCTCACTACCATTAACGCAGCACGGGGGATTCAGATGCTGGAAAAATGCCACTGGACAGTATTTCTATCAGCACTCTTGGAGACTACTTCAAAAGCACAACACGGTCTAGAGCATTGTTAGAATGGAATTCCAGGGATTTCAGACAGGAAAGAAAATTGGGTCACATTCTACCAAATCATGTTTCAGGCTAGCTACATGTACATGTATGATTTGTATTCATGCAAATCCAACATGAAAGCAAAGAATTTGGCAAGCACAGATACTGGTCACCTTCTACTAAGTTCTAGTAAAGTCCAAGTCCAAGTAAAGCCAATATTGCTACACAGCATGTAAATAACCTCCAAATCGACATCCTAAAGTGGCTGTTATATACGGTACAACAGGTCTTTGAACTCAAAAGACATCTTTGGCTGGAATGTGGCTGGTGTCCTCTAGATCACTGCAATCTTTAGGGATCGGCTACCGTTAGGAGGACGTCACTACTAGTTGTAAGTCCTGTCCAATGCGACAATAGATTTTTAGGTAAAAAATATGGCGATTTTGAGATTATGCAACCTTCTGTCAATCAGCAAAATCAGCCAAACGTTGTTGATAGAGTGATGGCCCCTTTAAAAGCTACAGCTATCTTTCTGTCTACACTGCAATTGTTCAAGACCAGGACCCAACATCAAACATCTTTAGCAGAGATCTATTTTTTGAGGTTTCCATATTCTTTTCCAATTAGAGGCTGCCAATTCCTCCTGGGTTCTTCATGCCTCGCAGTTGGTGAAGCCTCTGAAGCTTTGATCACAACAGAAACCCCTGAAAGTCATTGATCACTCCACTCACCTCCTGTGATCTCGCACAGAACAGAGATGGGTGACTCGTCCATTGGAATGACGCCTTGCGGAGGCTCCTGCACGCGGCACGCCACCCCCGGGATGCGCAGTACCAGCGAGAAAAGCCGCTGGTCCCACCGGAATGGTTCTTTGGTCAGCTCGCCGCCAGGCAGCTGGGAGTTCATTGGAAGGGTTAACTGGTAGGGGAGAGAGGATGACAGTTAACAGGTTTGAATTTTACAGTCTTGGGCAATCAATCAATCGTCCGCAGGCCATCAGGTGTGGATGTATAGCGGCTGTAGATATCTCTTTCTAGGATGTTCTATTTTCAGCACAGGACCTCCAGTTGGCTCTACTGGTTCGCTCTTTAAGTGTGTCCAAGACTTTGAGTCCTCACACCTTCCTCTGAGACATCCTCTAAGGTAGCCTGAGTGTCATCCTGTTTCAGTTCCAGGCTCTATTTGGTGAAGGTAGAGCCTGGAACTGAAACAGGATGGCACTCAGGCTACCTCTAATGTGCTTCAAGGTTGGGTCTGGCTCTGAGGTGGACCTGGACCTGATCCTCTGGACCTGCATCTGACTTGAACCTGAATTCTCTGTACCAGTACCCACCCCTAGTACAAGCAAAAATCTATAGTCTCACCTCCTCCTGCACTCCACTGCTGCTGGTTAGGTTACTGCCGTCTGTGATCGTCACGACCATGGCAGGCTCCAGGAAAAACGGGTTTCTTCCCTGTACACAAACAAATCAAAAACAGAACATGTTGTGAAGTCAGATCACTTTCTAAACTGCACAATACAATCTCAGGTAGTTGACGAAGATTTAAAAACCTAGCAGCTATCAAATGCATTTATCTGGTACACTGGTGGCATAATACGTATCTGGTATCAGATATAGTTCTGCAAGGATGAAGACTGTTTAATCAATATTCTAAAGACGAAGTCATGTTGGTTACCTGGGTTTTATACCAGGGTGGAGTCAGGAAAGTCGTGTAAACCTTCAGAATAGTGCCTTTCCTGCCAGACATAGACTCCAAGACCTCTTGATTCCATCTCCGATAGCCTAACTACTTGATCATTGACACCACATCATTTCCACACAGTAACAATATACAAGAGTGTTATGTTTGGAACCTGACTGAAATGAAGGAAATCAAGTCCCTGATGGAAGATAGGGTGAACAGGAGGACACTTTCAAGTTTGGTTCCAGGGAGAGCTAGACCAAGGTGACCTAAGTAAGAAAAGTAACTAAGTAATGTTTTGTACTGACCTGTCCATAGTTGTCAATGCCTGACACAAGCCTGTTCAGGTTGAGCAGGTCGAATGCCTGTTTGAGGGCCTGTCCCATGGTGGTCATGCCTGTAGCCTGCAGGTTCTTCAACTCATTCATGAACGCCACATGGTTCTCCTTCCAACCAGCCTGAACAAAAGCAAATAAAAATCTTTCTCAATCAACTGTGAAAGTTTCAATTCATTTATTACGATACTCTTTAGTCGTATTACAACTAATCTATGCATGGTTCATCTTACATACAAATATACATACAGATTGCAAGATTAGAAGGAACATATAATATATATACATATAGGCATACATGTGTAACATAAGATATACAGACTGTTAACTCAACTTACAGATAACTGGTGGATAGCCTTTTGAAGTTGTATGGAGCGGTCAATTTGTTTCATTGGGTTGGTAAAACAATTGATAACAAGTTCTTTGTACACAACCGAGTATCTACATTGCTGACAACAGCATTGCCCTGAGGAATGTGACAGACGGTCACTGAAACATAAGCTAGGTAAACAACACTTGGATGCGTACAGAGAACTTTGCTATCCACGTGCACTATTCTCAATCAAGTTTTATTCTCGTCCAGACAGGATGTTAAGCCTTCGGTACCATTTCATTGGTCAGATAATGTCACAGGCAAGACGGGAAAACATGTGATTACAAATACCTTCCTGTCATATAATTATAAAACAAATCATCTGCCATTTTTGTGACAGCTATGGCTAAATGTCAAGTAAGATGATATTTGCCACAGTTACCTATGCCCTTTTATATTCCAAAAATTACCAGAAATCTTCATTCCATCCATTTCATAAATATAACCTGCTATATACAAAATGTATAACATGCTTGACATGTAACATGAATACATGTACCATGCATATTTTTATTCTGAAGTATGCTATGATTTAAAGATTCCTTGGGGGCAACTTGCTTTATGTGTAGGGATTTTATTCCACATGTGTTACATGTGTTTGATATGTAAGCTGCAATCTTGAAGATGAAACGTTACGAGGCTGTTCTATCATGATAGTATCATCTCAACGTCAACAAAAAAACAATCAGTACCTACTGCCATTTTCTAATGTAAAACTGATCACGTATAACCCCAGACAATTTAGACTGTTCATCATGGCCGAGACGGTTACCCATAAACATAATATTAATGGTCTGAAAACTCTTTGTGCATGTAACAGCATACATTCATTGACATTCAATAAGGCTCGGGGCAAAATGGTACATGTGGATGTAATGTGCATTTGCACAAGTGCATACTTAGCCTGGGTGCCATCCGATTACTATCGCAGCTCCAAAACTCACTGAAATAAATCGCTTGTATGATTTTGTTCAGGGGAGTGAGTGTAGAAGCCCTGGTACTGGTAGTAATCTAATGGCACCCAGGCTAGTGTACTTGTAGGGAAAAATTCCAAACGCGAATCATAGAGAAACTTGACATAACAGTGGTTTATTTACTTGCTGATTGGAGTTCTATGAATAAATTGTATTTCTGACTGTTGGCGATTATTATAGCTACAGCCACTACAACAAGGGAAAACTCTAGTGTCTGGTAGATATGTTTCAAGTAATAATAAGGAAAAATTAACACCAACAGATCTTCCCATGACCAGCTTTACCGTAGATCAAATTAATGTGTACAAAAAAAAAAATACAATAACTGGGTCATTAATTATAAGTAGGGAAATGTTCCCTGTAAAAGTGGAAGGTTATTTCATTAAAAAAATCATGTTCTTCCAGATAGCTTTCATTTATAGATAATTTTCAGTAGCAAAGGCTAAACTCAAGAGTTCAAAGAGTGTAACAGATTTGCTCTTGGGCTTGACCTACAACATTGTTTCAGAAGGAAATGGTTGGTACAAGTCCAAGGAATCTGAAGACGAGAATCTTTAGTCCCCCAGATACTTCAAAAATCTGGGTTGCAGACTGTTTGTACAAGCAAAATCTTTGTTACATCATGTAACACTGATATGGGAGATTCTTTATACACAACCAGGTATTGATCTCACCTGCTAACGTGTCGGTGTCTGTCAGACAACTTCTTCAGAGCTTCTGACTGGAGTACTGCTTCTTACCGCTATAAGTAGCCGATGTAGGTGGCGCTTTTGCGGTGAGAACACTGTCCCAAATACATCGGCTACTTATAGCGGTGAGAAGCAGTACTCCAGTTAGAAGCTCTGAAGAAGGTGTCTGATAGACATCGAAACGTTAGCAGGTGAGATCAATACCTGGTTGTGTGTAAAGAATCTCCCATATCCTATTTTCTAACAACCTGATGAAATTATTTTCGGAAATCATGTAACACTGTTTCCAACCTCACTGGTCAGCAGTTCAAGAGTCTTTGGCAATTTACATACCATCTGCCACTAATTGATTTAGAGAATCTTTTTTCCTTTGCAATTTATAAATTTAAGTTAAACTTTTAAAGTTTTATGATTTTTCAGTCCGAAAAGTTTATACTAACCCACTCTATGAATAAATGTTACATTCCTGAATTGAGTTAAAATACTGATATGTAGAAGTTAGCTTTTTTTATTCATGTTAAATGAAAACATAGATCATAGATCTAGAGTATAAATCATAGATCTAGAGTGAGAAATTTTTGGCCTGAAAAATCATACAACTTTAAAAGTTTAACTTAAATTCATAAACTGCATAAGAAAAGAAATCTCTCTAAATCAATTAGTGGCAAATGATATACAAATTGCAAAAAAAATGTTTAGAAATTCCCTTAATGCTATTGGATTGTTAGGTTATTATCATTTAATCGGCGAAAGTAAGTCACTTTGCAAAACAGACAAAAAGACATTTAGAAAAGACTTTGCGTGCAAAATGAGCGACTGTTACAACAATAATAACCTGTTTTATTTCTACATTTTCTTAAATACAATGTAACATTATAATCTAGTATTATATCTTTGTTGATAGTGGAATCTGATTAATATTTGAGATTACTTGAGATTTCAAGAAAGTTATTTGAATAATTTATGCAAACTTTCTCATGTGACATGCAAATATTAGACCCAGAATGCACTGCAAAGGAGAAGGAATCAAGATGTCGCCGGTGCGGGACGGTCTGTGTTTGAAGAGCTCCACATTTCCCCGTCGATTCTGCCGTCGGCTCCCGCCTGGAAACCCCGTTAGGAGGAGATCTTGCGACTTTGCTGTCTGCGGGACCCTTCTGTGGGGAAACTGGGCGGAGAAGCCTTCGAGAATCGGTAACAAAACTCAAAAGAAACTCACCTTTATGGCGGCCGGAGGGTCTTCAAATGACACCAGCATGTATCGGTCAGCCCTCGAGCCAGGGTCCCTCTGGCGCAACTGCAACATAAGTGACAATCGAATCTTACTGTCGAATGAACCTATGGGGGAATAAAAATCAGAAATACGACCAATCACGTCCGTGTTTACCTTGAGAAAGGTCTCCACTGCGCCCTTTGCAACGTCCAGCAGTGTCGTGCCCATGTACGTTCGTTGATTCATTGACGCTGAGGTGTCTATAACGAAGAGTATGATCGGCATGATTATCAGAGAGTAGGGGGGAGGCCCTAGGGCCCCGATCTACCGCGCCTGTGACTCAGAAATCCACCCTGTTTGCGAGGGGTACGGTACAGACCCCTCCTGCTCAAGATGGCTGGCGCCTCTGGCAGGCTGGTTGCTGTTCCTGCTCGAGCACAACACGCCACGACGGGTCGTCACGTGATCCTCCCGCCATCACAGCCCTCATTGGTTAGATCACCGCTACCGTAAAATCACTTACTGTCACTGTGCACCACAAAATTGACCAAATTACGCCAACTCCTCAAAAATATCACCGCTCAAAACACTCAAAGTAACCAATTAATCTTAAAGTCAACCATACTTGACGTGCTGACGAAATAGAGCGAAATGTGTACCAGTTTTGCTGCACCATATTGTGTGAAATATATTCAGTAGTGTACGGTAGAAATTTGCATACAGACCATAATATGCGAGAGTATAAGAACCTTTGTGCCACCATTGTCGTCCTCTTTCGCCGTTCTATGTTCAGCAGTGCAAACGTCTTACAGTCTTTGTAGACGACTTTGTGATAATAACTATGACTTTTACACAGTTTTACGTATATAACAGCATGACTCATAGGTAGTTATCCTTATAAACCTACTGACATTAGAAATCTTGCCCGATTGCTTGACTTTGTGACAACAAGGACACAACTCGATTCATGAATCTGTGAGGAAGTCAATGGGTGTAACCAACCCACTACTTAGCATTTGTTTACAGAGGGTATGTTGCATGCTGATTTACCGGGCTACTGAACACTTGCCAAGGGGCGAGTCTGTCTCTGCGACTGTTGACGCACATACCAAGGGCATTATTGTATTATTTCATAGGTTGGGGTACCACAAGGGTGTTACAGGGCAGTGGTAGACCAAATTGATACACAAAGGATCACAAGTGATAATGAGAAAGTGTGTGCACTCGTCACAGTAATCTCTATTTAATGACATATAATAGAATGCCCTCGGTCACTTACAAACTGGCTGGACGAAGCTCTATTGTTTATGGGATAGGAAAACAAGGCATATGTCGGCCCAACCTTAGGCAGCTAGATTTGTAGCTACCAAAAGATTTTCAAGTGATGAATAATGGATTTGTCAGCAAACTCGGAGATGCTGTCAGTCATAATCTTAGATCATCTTAGGCTTTCAACAGCAACATACATGCAGGTAATGACATTTATATCACAAGGGATGATATGTTATGTAAATCTTCATACAATAAAATTACCACCAGTTAACAAATAACGTTAACGTTAGATTTATTAATTGGAACTGTATAAAATGATTTACAATATTTTTAAGCAGTAACATACCTGAAACGATATTGACGGCATTTCTATAACAAGGCAGGATATATTTATGTAAATTCTGCATACAATAGACTTACCAATAAAAAGCTCAATTAATTGTGAGTATGAAATATTTTATAACTTTCGAAGCAGACAAAACTAATGAGGTCCCTCCTCCATCTGCTTGACAAAACCTTACCTCATAAACACTTGATTGGCAGGTTTGGGATAATGACCCCCTGTAATAAAATGCATGAATGAGGATGAAATAGGGGTGACAAAAACTTGGGTGAGAAAAATGTAACCTTTAGCACACTATTGGTTACAGAGTTGTGCAGCCGGAGAAGGTCAAGGCCAATAGTGATTATGAATTGTTGATCAGCTAACTGAAAAGTTAATTAAAACAATCTCAGGGTGGAATGGTAAGTGCATCTTGGTCCTGTCGGATATTTTGAGGTAACATTATCAACATGTCCTGATTTGATGTCAACTTACAAATGAAACCGGCTTTACACATTCTGTAGTATGTTTTGTTACAAAGGTCTGCAATGTGACATTACCCTAATGCACCTCAAAGTTCTGTCTTTATCATTATTTGTCAATTAAGAAATGTCATGTTTGGCAAAGCTTCTTTGCATTCATCTCTCTATTAAACCACCCTCATCGAAGCTGTCAGACACACATTGTGCAATGAAGATACATCATGTTATTGATACATTGCCTTTCTGGGTCTTGTTCCAAGAATCAGGTCAACTAAAATTAAACCTATAATCAAGTCCCAGAAAGGCAATGTATAAATATTAGTACAAAGATATCATCTGTCCAATATCCACGGTATTAGTTAACTTAAAGTGCTGCTGAGAAACACCAGTGAATTGTTTACCTGGGGCAGGGTAGGGTGTGCATGAAACTTGGGTGTACCATTGCTATAAGATGTAAGCCATCATCTGACTTTAACATTAGGAAGATAAGGGACCTGGGTCATATGTAGCAGTCTGGGCAGATGTAAAAGAGATAAATACCTTAATGGACCGTGCACCTTTAAGCGTTGGTTTGAGAGAGAGCTCAACCGAAGTAAAGAAAGTAAATTAGAAGAAATGTAGCAGGTCTTCAATTAAATCTTCTATCGCATGCCCTCTCATAACCTCCAAGCAGATGTTGGGGTAGACAATTGTAAAGTTTTCTGATGTTACAAATGTACAGTTAATGTCCACCCATCATCTGCTTGGAGATTAGACCTCCCCATGGTCTTTGTGACATACCAGGTATGCATTTGTGCAAGTCAGTGTTGTGAACAGAGTCAGGAATAGCGATGATGCTACATCATATTCTAACACCTACGTGTACTATAAGTCAGCAATAACTGTATTTATATAGTGCTGCTTGTCGCTGGCTGTGCCAACATTTGCCAGAACCACGGAAGTCAGTCTAAGAAAACCTCATGATCACAGGGATCCATGCCCGTAGCCAGGATTTTGAATGGGGGGGTTCTTTTTAATGTTTGAGGGACCATCGAGCGCCGTAGGCGTGAGACGAGCGCCGCAGGCGCGAGCTTTCTAGGGGGGTTTGGGGGTATGCCCCCCCCGGAAAATTTTAAAAATTGAACCTTCTGATATGGCATTTCCCATGTATTTGAGAGGATTTCAAGGAAAAAAATCAGAGACAAAGTTAGCAGTTTTTTCTAGGATTCCAGCCCCGCTGGTGATACAAATAAGTCCGCCTTGAAAAAAAAAAAACATTGGACGTTAAAAAGTGGACCCTGGAGCATTTCAAATTCTAAGAATTGAACCGTCTGAAAGGGCATTTCCTGTGTTTTAGAGAGAATTTGAGAGGAAAAATCAGAGACAAAGTCAAAGTGAGCAGTTTTTTCTAGGATTCTAACCTCTGTGGCCTTGCTGTTGATGCAAATACAAATAAGTCCGCCTTGAAAAAAAAATCTTGAACATTGAAAAGTGGACCTTCAAGCCTGTGAAAGTGGACCTTCAAGCCTGTGGGGGGGTTCGTCCGAACCCCCCGAACCCCCCCCTGGCTACGGGCATGGGATCAATAGTACAGTAGTTGTTTACTCTCGCTTCTGTGTAAACTGTACCTGCCAATCCTCAAGAGCATGGGTGCATGATTCTGAATTGAACACACCATTGAACAGTGTAAATCAAGAAAACAAAGAATGAAACAACATTTGATATTGTTGGGTTTTGACAACATGAACGTATCAACATTGCACCACCCAGAGCCCTGTTCCTGAATTTCACAGCAAGGCCTTAGTACGATTAACTTCACATTCTATTTCACAGCAAGTTACAACTGTGTTGATTTTCTTTTCATGTGTCTGAGCATATTTCTTGAAGGTTTGCACCCTAACTGGTCAGAAATACCGGTAGTTTTGGGGGGTGGAAGAAAAACTGGGCTATACCACATTGTCTTGAGCTTGTTTATTTATGTTGCAAAATCTGTGTGGTGGTTACCTGTTTGAAACAAGTGATAGATTTGACCTGGCCACTGAAGACCTTCCCTAGCTGTGATCACAACATTCAAGCCTGACCTGACCTGACAGGCCCTGCAGCAAGTCAGCCAAATTCAGACCTCAAACATGTGCATCAGGTGTCCCAAAATGGCAGGACCCCAGATTATTGCCAGATAACTTTGATTCTGTAGGGCCTTCTCTGAATTATCCAGTAATTGTAACCATACAGCTTAAAAGGACAGGAACAACACTCAGTTTTCTACCTAACCTTCCCAATTCAAGGGCATCATAATTAGATTGTGACACTTTACACATTGAAGAGTACTAAGTGTTTTCCTCAAATGTCTTCAAGGTGACTTAGAGGTGAGTTAAGTATGGATCACTGACAGCTAGCGTAAGGTGAACAATGTGCCTGAGTTACTGTGAATCTTGATATATTTGCAGAGGTTCCATGTTTGCAGTTTTGGCGAATTGACCTCTCCATATGCCCAGTAAAATCATCACACCCAAACATTTCATGATCAGACCTTTTGTCTATTAGAATTTCACACTGATCATGCCTACCGCAACCGTTAAACACCACCACAAAATGACGTCCCCTCGAACTTGAACAGATTTACAGTATGGTGTCATACAGATCGATAGGTGCAAGTGTCACAACATTATGCTAAATGTCAGATAAATTTGCATATGTATGGTTTAAGGGTGGGTACTGCATTGACCAATCCCAACAATGCCACATCCACAAAATATTCAACCTGAATGGGTTCACTGAGCTAAATGCCTTTGTCCCTAAAAATAGCCCAGTATATACCTGTCATTGGGTATCTGAGAACGCAGAGGCATGACTTATTGACTACGGACACCTTAATGTGCATGTATGTGCTATGATTTTAGCGTTTCTTTCAATATAGTCCATTAATTCTAAGGCATTGGTTACAGAATTAGGAATTGGATGCCATCCCAGTAGTTCTGGGTGGCAACAATCATAAATCACAGATATAAGGCCAGGAATATATCATACTCTATGATATGAAAATATTTCCTGTATCGCAATTGTCTAGTATTTTGTATGACATTCAGCATATAAACCAATAGATCCTAGCCAGTAGTGCCTTAAGCCCACACACATAGCATCCATGTATCATAAATAAATATGAGCTTGTTTATTTTCAAAACAATGTACCCACTGGATTCAAGAAATATACTATATCTTACTTGTGTTTGAATCATAACGATTTATTGATGTCAAATTAGACATACAATGTACCAGAAATCAGCCTGATTTTCTTATTAAATGTGGTATTCCTGCTGAATTGTAATTGCAATAATTATGAATTACTCTATACAGGCTTAATTAAATCGTATCTCCGACCTGGGTATTTCTACGTTGTAATGGGTAATGAATAACCAAGGAGGTTTAAACCTCCTTGGAATAACCAAGTATAGAAGGCATCTCAGTGATTAAGTATTCTCAAACCATCCTTTAAAGACATGGTCTAAAATGGGAAAATGTTGATATGCTGCCCGTAATATATCCGCACATGAAAACGAACAATGGATTGGTCCAGGGTAAGACAGCTATAATCACAGCTGGTCACATTTGCTCCTTATAATGTATGTCAGAGGGGGATGGAAAGGCATTATCGTCTCCGCGTTCATCCATTTTGTAAAGTGGCAGGACAACGCTTCTAATGTAATCAGCTCGCAGGACAGGCCGGCTCTGCTTTTTCTCAAGAGCTTGGATGGACAGAGTTCCATTAACTGTGTTAAAATGACCGAAATGGTGCTGGTAATTGTGTATAGCGGGAGCCACAGAAAAGATGATAGCAAGCCTAGGTTAAGTTGAATGTGATAAATGTTTGAAATTCATACACATACTGACTGTGGTTAAGGATGGTATTCCTTGCATGTCTTGTCTCTGCATGCCCAAAGTTGTGATTCACTCACTGTGATTGAAGCCAAAAAATCAATAGTTTGGACATTAGTAGGTGCAAGATACAACTTGTCCCTACATGTGATGTATATTGGGAGAAGTGACATTATGAAAGGGGTTATATTTTCATTTACATTTTGATTCAGCCCACTAACTGTTATTGTGATCTTTATACTTTTATGAATCTAAATTGTAGAAAAGGACAAACAAAACCACTAGCATTATAGCGAGAAATAAAATGTTATCATAACCATTATACGAATATCCTTTCATTTCAAACATACCTTAAGTTTACATATACTCAAACTTATAATTTCTCTAATAAAACCTTTAATTTTCCCTTCAAAATCTAATATCACAGGACTTATAACCATCTGATTAAATCATTTCCAGAAGAGACAACAAGCAGACAACCTTCCTAAGAACACCTTCTTTAGCAGGCTGGCCACCCACATCTAAGCCCTATGCACATCAAATTCATTTTTTAGTGCCCATGCTTGTACCCGACTGCCTCGAGGTATACCTTGTTGCATTGGTATTCTCCTCCCGTCTCCCAGCCCCATCCCACCGCGAGATAACGCAGCGTCTTCACAGGCAGAGCTTCTGATATTGATGGGCTCTACTGCACGTAATGTAAATCGTGCATAAATCGTGTATAAAGAACAATCTGACTCGTAGGGTAATGCTCATATCAGAGGGCACACACCTCCTACTGTACCAGGGCTGTCTCCAGAACCCATCCCTCTGTCCAGGGACGGAAAAAAATTCACTCTGTTCGTCCCAAAATCTGAACTTTTTGACATGAAATTGATAAAAATGTATCCCTATGAGCTTGAAATGACGAATTTAACAACAAAAATTTGAAACATCGGCCCCCAAACAATGAGTGGGACGAAAAAAAAAAAGATTTAGCTGGAGACAGCCCTGTACTGTACTGTAGTTCATAATGACCTGGGTAACTGAGGAATTATAATTACATCACCTTGTACTTCACCAGGACTGGAATCAAGCCAACATTTCTGGTCGACCCACAATATCAATCTTGTTCTGCACTGATTCGTTTTGAACTTCGGCACCTTTCTTTTTAAACGAAAAGGGAAAGAGGCTGGGGCGAAAATATGGACTAGTAAGAAATCATTTGTATGTCTTCTCCATCAACATTTCAAAAGGAAATTCAACCTTTGGTCTGCTACAGTGATACATTTCCTGAAGATTATACCCAAGGCTACACCCTTTTGTTCTGACATCCCAACCCTAATATAATATATAACATAGGGGTGTAGGAAAATAGGGTTGTTGCCATTCCATTCCCAAAGCTTGCACCCAACACTTGTAGCTACCAGGTAATTAAGAAAGCCAATATATAAATGATTGGGAAGTGTCACCTGGAGACACACTTCGGTGGTCCTAAATTGTTCACCTCTATAAACATCCATCAAATTCACATCTAACTCGGATATACAACATGTAAGTTCATTCCGTTTCAAGATCTCATTTTAACCTTGAGAATAACCTTCAAATTGCAACATTAAGATACCGCCTAGTCATATAACATACCAGTAATAATAATACAGTGTAGTTTACTGTAGTACTAGTATCCATGGGGTCTTACTTTTAACTTTGGGAACTGTAGTATTTTGGTGCAGATAGGGGTAGATAATTGCAGACATTTCTATTCATAGTGTACGAGTGTCTTTCTGGATACTGTAAAATACAGAAATGTTTGCGGTGGCTTTTTGTTAGAGGTTTTCGCGGTAAGCTCTTTGCCGCAAACTTAAAACCACTGTCATGATGATTTTTTTGCCACCTACCCCCTTGTCTACTGTTATCTCGAAGTTAAAACCACCGCAAACACTCAGTTTTCTTAGCCTCCGTTGCAGGCTCTGACGCGGCTTTTTTTGGGGGCAAAATAATATGTTTTGCAGCCAGCCCGTAACCATCAGCCAACCCTGTAACTAATAGCCGCCTAGAGCCTGCGGTATTTCGCCTTGTCAAAGCGAAATTAAAAAACGATTAGGGCGATTAACGCAGAGGTGCGAAATTTGCCCCCCAAAAAAGCCGCGTCAGAGCCTGCAACGGAGGCTACAATTTTCTCCCTACGGCCAAAATAAAACCATGCGAACTAAAATGCATTTAACAGTTAATCAGATTCATTCTGATAAAGCTATTTAGTTTCAGTTCACTGCTCTGTGTACAAAGGGTGTTGTATCTGCAATTTTCAGAAGACATTTTTGACAAATTTTATTTTGTGTACCAAAGGATACTTGTCAAACAAGCATTAGGACCAGGAAGAAAGCAGACTAAAATAATCACATACAGTATAGACACACTTATCATGCAAACAAAGAAGTTTCATTAAAGGTATGTCATCAATCATGTATCTATAGTGGATGTGCAAGATGCAATTAAAGAAGGTACTGATAAATCACAAGTCATTTCATGTGTTCTTGCTCCGAATTTCATTTGTACTGTCCTGTCACGGCATTTTAATATACATGCACCTCATACAGTTACGATAGTTACAAGTATATGATAATCCTTGATTTTGGAGACACCAAATTATAAAGACCTTTTAACTAATTCATTCCTGAGGCTATGAGAAAGTCATAGATCCATAGAAATTTCTTCTATGTCCACCAAGCCTTGATTTTAGAGACACAAAATTAGACTATAGAGTGACCTTATAACGAATTCATTCTAGGTGCCAAAAGAATGTCAAGCATTCATTGAAACTTCTTATACGGCCATGAGGAAGAGGCATTTCTAAGTTTGAATCCTCCCTTCCCTTATACTACTGGTATACACACTTATCTTACATTGGAAACATATGATTTACCTAGTTTCTGGGCATGACTATTTTGAAGTTCCTGTCAAACCGGTCATCACCACGGCCTTCTTTTTCTTTTTGGCAACCATTTTCCTCCTCTTAGATTCCTTCTCTTGCAAAGACTGAGTTCTCTTCACACACAGAGCCTGCAAGCCACCCTCCTCTTCTTGTGCTACATCTGTTCCAATCTTCCTTTTCTTCAGTTTTGCTTTCTTCTCAGCTTCCTTCACGGAATCTTCAGCTTCCATTTTAGCTTCTTGACTTTGGTCTTCCTCTGACATCAAAGGAATGAAATCTTCTCTTTTAGCAGTGTCCTTGGGTACTTCAACAGACCTCTGCATGTCACCACTGCTACCCCCATCCTTACCATCCATGCCTTTTTCATCTGAACTTCCTGTTTCATTCTCATCTTCTTGGCTTGAAAGCTCTTCTACTCCAGGTACATTCAGCCAGGAGATTTTGATGGGTGGTGTTCGTGCAGTCACAAACTCAACCAGCGGATCAAAAGTTCTGTCATCTTCTGCTGATGTTTTCTGATGGAAGAAAAATGACAATTCATTGATACTGTTTTGCATACACATCTTTGATAAGGCCATCCCATGATTGATGATCATTTAGCTAAATGAGAAAATATACTAGTCAAATCCAACTCCAAGTAAGTCCTCAAATGTTAGTCTGTTCAGTTAGAGTACAATCAAATTCTATTCAGTACATCTATTGTTCATGTTGTACCATCAAAGAATTGAACTTTTCACAGGTCCCACAGCATACTAGGAGACACAGGGCACTATGGGAAATGCAGGGAGAAAACTGTCTGGTATGGTCTATATTGTCCTGATACAAATGATACACATCTTACTTTAAATAAAAGTCATACAGAAATTCTGTGTGTGGAACAAACCTTGAAGCCCATAGCAGCGACAGTTCTGAAGTTGAGAATGGGGGCGACTGTTTCGCTCAGTCCAGACAGGCACAGAGCCGGGACGTGACGGACAGCACTCAGAAGGACCAGGTGCTGTGTCATCAGGGCCGGCTTGACGGACCGGCACACCAGAACCAGCCGTAACCGGTCCTTCTCAAGGGCCTTGGTCACCTCATTGATGCCCAGAACCAGCTGGGACCTGAGAAAAGTTTCATGGTGAGACTGTGAGAGTAAACCACAGTTACTATCCTCTGGTTTACTTAACAAACCAATCGCGCATTTTCTAATTAGTAATGACAAATATATGTATGACAAACATCATCATTTAACTTTGCATTGTGTTGGTGAGATACATACTGCAAAAAAATATAACACAATTCCTTATAATAGGCCTAACTCCCAACCATGGTCTGGAGAGGGTCTAAAGGCTATGGTTGTGTCACAGCGACTTTAGCTTTAGTTGAAACAGACTCACTTCAACCGTCTCGCCAACTCTTGTTCCTCCTCACTGCGTGCGGTCTTCCCAGCATCCTCTGCAGTCCTTGCCCGTTTCCGTTTCCCCTTGGACGTCTCCTTCCTGAGGTACGTGCTGACGGCACCAAGGTCACTTCAGGGATCACAATATAAGCAATATATGAGTGAAGACCTTTATTGTCCATAAATGCCAACTGGATTAAGTACAGGTCACAACAAAAGAAAAGTCTGATACATGGATAGATTGCCAAGCTATCATGTGGACTATAGTCTTTTAAGTGGATTTGGCCTCTCCTAGCTTCTTTGTGACAGTGGAATTTGAGCAGTGGAAATGTAAGAATACAGAGAGACATGTAAAAACACTGATTCCTGTCATTAGGGGAGTTTTTAGATACAATGTGTTCCTTTAACAAATCGATTTTGGCCAGATTTTCCAGACAAAGAAATTTAGGTCTTATTCAGGGATGCTACAGTGCTTGAAGCTTTCTCCAATGTGCCCTTTACTCAACTATAGGGAAATCAAAGACTATACATTGTGTTATGAAAATTGTCAATAAATAAGCAGGTGAAAAATATACTGCTTCTTCACAGCTACACTTTTTCTGTTCCAATCACACAAAGAAAAAGGGTTTCCAGATGATGTCATCCATAAATTGATGATTGCGTGGCTAGCCTACTACTGCTTAGTACTAGTCTAATAAAAAAATTCTTATCTTTGAAGTATGAGTCAAACTATGACTTACTCAAAGTCAAAGTCAATAGTCTCCCTGATACTTACACTCTAAATGATTTCTTTTAACAGTTCCTCACATGACACCACAATAGTAAGTTGTGACATTTTATTTTACAGCCAGAATACATACATTTACACCCTAAAGTTTTCTCAAATATTACAATGTTAGGCGTATGCCCATCACAAATTAAAGTAACTAGTTACTGTGAACTATACTTCTTTGTCATAAGGACTGAAGCCAGAAACTGATCATTGACTTAGGAGTATGCATACAGAAACACTAGTCCTTTACCAATCACTCAATAAACAGTAAACAAGTAGCTAATCTGTTAATCAACAATTAACAAAGCTTGACCAATCATAGTTTAACAAGTTAATCTGCTGATTGAACGTTGTTATCACTTCATATCTCATTACAAGATACCACGTTGTTAGTTTTTTTTTGCTGTAGTTCAAAACATGGTCTTTCAAACACATTGTGACGTCATCTTGACTACACGTATGTATGACAGTCAAAACTGGTAAATGTAAAGAGTAACTTTAAATGTTATTTTTGGTATACGCACTAAACCAAGTTTTGATTTAAATCTGTATTTATTGCTACATTTCTTATACATACATACACACTACAACATGCGTCATGTTACTTTGCAAACATGTCATGTTTAGACAGTCAAAAATCTTTCTCCATAACGACTACAAAATGTAGCTCTCCACTCATATGGCTTCCATTGAACTTCACATTCTATCATGTTTCCTTTATGGCAGATTAAGTGCCTCAAAAATTGACCATCTAGCAGTCATGTTTTTTACCTTGACACTTTTGCTGTCTAGGACAGAATATCAATGTCCTTGAAACACAACAAATATGGCAACAATTCAAACACTTCATACCAATTTTTAGTGTTACCAACAATCAAGCTGAATTACACAACTTACAAGTCTTCAGAGGAGAAATTCTAAGACATATAAAGAGTCTAGTTATCTTTCCATGACAAGCTCAGATAATTAAGAGCATATTTTCCAAGACACATTGAGCAGTAAATGTAGTAAAAAATTTGGGCCTACATAACCACTGGTTCTTAACTTCCATCCTGCCAAGGTAGCCACTTGGCACCATATTTGTAGTGGTTATTGGGTAAGGCAGCAGGGAGGATGTTAACCCCAGATGTCCCTAAAGGCCTGTTCTTCTGGCCCATCCTGCAAACCTTGCAGTTCTTTCAGTCCTTCTATCACCAACCGAATATGGGCCTTTATTCTCCCAGAATCCTTTGTCAGTCGTTCCGCGTGTTCCGTCAGATGTTCGATCTTCTTGTCGATGAATTTTAGAGCCTCGTCGTGAGTGAATTCTACATAGAATCCGAACCCCACCGCGACAAAGATCTTGCTGACGTCCGGAACTTTCGCCTGTACGTAGAAGTTACATCCTAAGTCAACTTTAGTCCTTAGTTCTCCTTTGGGGAAATCCACCTCTTGCATTCGCTCGATGTTTGTCTTAAGCTGCAGATATTCCGACATCTTTGCGTAGATTTCATCGCGACTGTCGAGAGTCTTCTGTAGATCAACCTTGAGTCTGTCATTGAGAAACTTCTCATATTCCGTGACTTTCTGTCCTACTTCTGCAGTGTCAGGATCCAACTCCATATTTCTTGTAATTTTGAATACTGACCGAACCTTGAAAAGTCACTATGTGGACTGTTCACTTAATGTCATACCAACCTTTTGAGCTTGCTGAGAATTTCAGGAGTGACACCCTTCTCCAGAGTAGGCCTAGAATTTAGAAACAATAGAGTGCAATATGTTATGATCCTGATGCTCTTTATTGTATTTAAGTTATTAGAAAAAATAGTACACCTAGAGTGCCCATATTCTTGAGATGCTTTTCTTTTCCTCACTCACATAAATCATAATTTTGTGATGATTCATAAACATTTCTATCCGATTTTAAAGATCATATTTTAAGTTCATACATGCGATACAGCATGTGCATTATAATGTTCAAAGTCTTTTTTCCTTATATCTATCAGGGTATGACCCAAATTACTTCTCCTGTTAAACTTTATTTTCGAGGGGAAAAAATCCAGCAAAAAATATGCCCCCCTCCCACTTCATAGAGCGCATGTGCATGTGGTGACTAAAAAGGCCACACAAAAGGCACTTTTCTGTCAAAACTACAACTTATACATGAAAGTATTGTATATTGTCCCCTTCCCTACATGTTACTGTTTGATTTGACTCACCATGTGCGCTGGTACGGGCTGTCTAACAATGTCTTGGCGACGGGTTTTGGAGTGAAAGTTCGGACGGGCCCTTCTAACACTGGGGCCGCCATGCTGACTGTACCATCATTTGGAGAAGAAGGGGACAAAATTTGATTTCGCTATTCTAACATGATTCATAGTCTACTATTATACTTGAAGACTATTCAAACTTACTGTAAAATTCTAATTTCTTTCTGGTTTATCAACTCAGTATGTATAAATAGTAACGCTAGAGAAACCTTTAAAGTAAATATGTACCCTTCCAATATATAGTGGAATAAGCTTTTAAGGTCAAAGGGTAAGAAACCGCGGGAAAATTTAGTAGATTTTTTTTGATACCTGTTGTGTCGGCCACTGAAACCTCACACAACTAATCCTGTGGAAGCGTTCAGGTAGAAGAAAGTAAAACTGTTTGAATAAGAAGATGCCCCCGAGAAGAGGAGGCGGTGAGAAGGGAAAAGGCTCCAGTAGCGAGGAAAAAGATCAGTGGGTCGTGGTAGTTCCAGGTCAGCCGCCCCCCTCCCCACATACACATGTATATTCATTTCTCAGTTTATATTTCTCTAGCCTTGTACAATAGTTTTGTCCTAGACACTATGCCCCATGCGGGGTCTTGTCTAGTATTGTGTAGATGTAGATTTAGTTTTGGTACCTAAGAAGTCGAGCTATTTTTTTAGGAGTGTAGAAATATCTGTGTAAAAAAGTTTCGAATGAAGTAACTTATGGAAAGCTTGATAATACTGAATCTTACATGAGAATTGTATTTATTTGTAAACAGATATATTACAAGACTTTCGAGATATATATTGCATGCAAGATGAGTTATAAAAGATATAAGGAACATGACTTAAAATTTTGCTTGCTTCAGTAGAATATCAAAGCTTGTCTATTTTGATACAGATTCAGTTGCTGAAAGCCAAGATGGAGGAACAACTTTTGTCAAGCTTCTTCATCCCAAAACAGGTTTGACTTTTAAACTTTGATCACTTTTAGTGTATATGCTTCATGAATGCTGTGTTGACAGTAGAATGGAGGGGATGTTAAGGCTTTTGTCCTATGTATGGGGAGCCTCAAGCAACAAATCTCTGCAAACAACAACCCACACTTATCAAGAAGAGTAGGTGTATGCTTGGCTCTAGATGTAAGTGCAGAATTGCACCATCAGCTATAGAAAAAGTGTTAAGCTTCACCCCAAGTAGCCTTGAGGACTGCCACCTTATCTGTTTGTCTATTCCTTAAGGAGCTCTATGTCGCTATTTTTCCAGAGAAAAGTGCCATGTTGCATCACCAGCCATAGAAAAAGAGTTACACTTTGCCCAACGTTAAGGATGTTTGCCTTACCTTACATAATTTGTGACTTTTTCTCAGTTTGTACTCCTTTTTAATGAATTCTGTGTGGGTATTGTTGCAGAGAAAACTGCCATGTTCCTGTTCTCTAAGGATAACCATCAGGTCCTGGAGGTGTTGGCTTTCCAGGAAGACTTCAGGTCCTGGTTTGTTGGTGAATCTGTCCAACAAGGTAAAATCACACTGTGCATCTTCCTATTAACACATAATTTTGTACCTGCTACAATAATGTAGCCTTGATAGTCCAGTCTTGCTAGCTTTGGTCAACTCCCAACATCGCTATCCCGGCAACACCCATTGTTGGTGGGGTAGCAACATTGGGAGCTGACCAAAGCTAAGAAGGCTGGACTCCAGGCTAACAATGATGTATTATTTAACAGTCTGTGTAGATACATCCATGTCATGCCTCTTATTGAGACTGGTAGACTTACAAATTAGAGCACAGACTACAATGTAGAAGACAAGCTATAATATGATATAGTTCAACTGTGATGCATCTACAAGTTGCCATACATTGTACCTGTTGCAATTGTCACATAATAAAGTTCTTCTCAAGTTCTTTTTCTTATTGTGGATAGATTTTAAGATGTTAGTCTTTTTATTGAATGATGATAGACATTTTTTTTTAAATCCTGTCTTGATGTTTCAGATGGCAGCTTGCACATGGTGACCCCAGTTGACCCCCTGTTTTTAGTCTTACCTTATTTAGTAAAAGCATATGAGGTGAGCTCGACATTCTTCATTTCTAGTAGATGCTGAAGTAGGTGGTCATTATAAATAACAGTATTTCTGAACATACAGTTTTTTACAGTTGATATGCTCACCAATTATACCATACATGTTTGCTATATGGTTATACCACATTCAAAGGAAATCATTACTCCTGCATGTGCTATACTATATAGGAGCAATGTCAGTGCAGCAAATGTACAAAGATGAGAGAACATATCATTAAGTGGTTGATATAATCTTTATAATCTGATTTCTTTTTATTTCAGAGTGGGATGTACATGCCCATAGACCAACTAGTGTCGGATGAGCAGTACCCAGAATGCATCAGGTTGTTAAGTTGTGTCAACCCATCTGACTTGGAACACATCTCTGATGTCAAAGGTCAGAGAATTTAAAATATTGTTTACTTTATAATATCCTATTCCTTTCCGAACATGTCGACCTGTGAGGCATGCAAAGTAAAGCTGAGCCATTTAACAAGTCTAAGGCTTTGATTTCAATGTTCTTTAGTAGTCTTATTAAAGGACATAATAAAGATGTTCTCTTTTATCCCTTTACTGAATTCCTCTGTTTACTACAGGGTCTGGTGATGTGAGGGCTTGCCGTTACAATGAAGAACGGACTCTGGAATGGTTAAAGCAGAAGGCAAGTGCATCTACTTTAGTTGTTTAGTCTATCAGTTGATCCTCCTTTAAATATGAGATGAAATTGCAGATACTTAACATTCATATGTCTCACCATTCTGGTTGCATATAGTTTTTTGGCTTTAGCTTTACATTAGCTAATCAACCTACAATTTGTTTACAAGCTGCAGATGTTCTCAGTAGCAATTTGCCATTTTCACTAGCCCCATCTAGTGATGTTTCTCTGAACTGCATCTGAGAAGCTGTTATATTAATGTTGGCAAATGCATTGTACCTGTATAACATTACACCCCATAATAATTCTCAAGAAACCTACAGTGGTTTTCACATAGCGGCAAAGGATTGTGCGTTGTTTGTTTGTATTTTATAAAGATTTGCATCTGCTTCAACTCAGTGCTGAAGTGAAGGAAACACCTCAAACAATATGTTGATGAAGGTTTCTCAAGCAACTGGATGTATTTTTTAAACAGTCAGGGGTTTCAGGTAGCATCCACTACTGACGGAAGGTTACCGATGACAAAAGCTAGTCGATGCCACTTGAAACATCTGACTGTTTCCAAAATCTATCCAGTTGATTGAGTAACTATTACCTTAATTGTGGACCTCAAACAATGTCTGTGTTGATACATGTAGGTGGGGCAGGTAGCAGACAAGCTGTCAGACAGCAGTGTACGTGTGGCAGGAGGGGCACAGTTACTCACCTTCACTCACAGTCTGAAATCTGAACAGGCTTCCAGAGGTAATCTCAACTGTGTGTACCTGTAGCAAAACAGAATTACCATGTGTTTGAGGGCCTTAAGGCAAATATATGTCAAAAGAGAAAGTATGGGTGGGGGTTTATATCAGCACAGACACAGAAAAGTAAAGTACATAGTCAAGTAGTAATCTACAGTCCTAATCTCTCAATGAATTGAAACATATTCTTCTTTAAGAATATGACAAGAAAGATGATTGTCTGCACTTTATCTTATTATTTCTGAGAACACTTGTAGCATTTTGAATGTGTAATAGTGTTTTCTATGTAGTTAAATGATTTTACCCTGAAACCCAGTCGTGAATGCTGTACCCGTCCCATTTTACCTCCGCTCTGGCTTCTGAAGCGTATCCAAAGATAGGGTTCATGGCTGGATTTCAGACTAAAATGATTTTTCTTACTGTAAACAGATGACTACTTGCGCTATGCCTGTGGGCTGGTGTCAGATTACATCAGTACAGATCTCAGTAAGGAGCTGACTCAACATATGGGGTAAGTTGCTATGGCAACCATCATGCACTGTTGTAAGATTAAAAAGCTTTTTTTCAAGCAAGGAGCTTAACCTCATTGATTAAAGGTAGTGTAATAGATTTTCAAGGTGCTTTTTTGGTTTCTTTCTTTTAAAAAAGTGCTAGTATAAGGCTCATGTGATGTTCATCTATCCTAATGTTGAGTACATCCATTGTGTTCTTGATAAACAAGCGTCTGTTGCAAGATGTATGCATTCTTGTCATATCTAACATTTCTTTAAGTTTGTTGTCACACATGTAGTATGACAGTTTCTCTATTTCTTCCATAGATTCAGTATATAAAATTAATGTCATGTATTTGTTTCTACTTGCACTACCTTTGAGTTACGAATATGCTGAATTGTCCTATATTCCAGAATCAAACTTCCTGAGAAGAAAGAAGTGAAGTGCACTGAGCCCCCAGCAAAGGTAATAGTTTTGTGTTCTTCCTAAGCAATCATTAATAGAAAGCTCTCCCTTCCCAAGCTGTCACCAAAAGCATGGTATTTTTTGTACTGTGTAACCCTACTTTCTAGTGTGGTTACATCTTTCAAAAATTCAGTACAAAGTTCAAATTTTGTGCACTAAGCCCAAAACACGGATTTCTGTTTTCCAGAAAGCTAAACTGTCTGAGATTCCAGAAGCGGCTGAAGACTACAGCAAATTTGCTGTCAAGGATGACAAGCCCAAGGTGAGCTGGCCTCGGAGTAAAATTGTATTCATGTTCTGATGTTTACATGTAAAAGGTGATAGTTCACCTGTTATGTCAATCCTTCCACAAAAATGTGGTGAATCAAAATAAATAAATAAATAAATAAATAAATAAATAAATACTGTATTTGTTTTGTCTTATCTTTGTATAAGGGTAATGAATACATATTATATACATATATATTTGACAGGGTACAGATTGCAATCTGGCAGAATTGTAGAGATCCCGATCGTAGTCTGTAAATTTATATTCCCTTAAAAGAAAGATTTTGTAAACTTAAATTCATGTCACTTAAGATCAATTGATTGGCCTGAAACTCAGGATTTATGAATGGGAGACCACCCTAGCACTTTTTGCAGCAGTGCCACCAGAATCAGTGCCAGTGGTTGTCATCTTGTTACCATTTGAAACATTTATATTTCCTTCTTGGCAATCTATCTCAAAAATATCTCTTAAAAATGTAACGTTATGCAATTGTGATCGACTTTGTTTTTTAAAAATACAATCGTCATGTAATCAATATAGCAAAGTAAAAACAGTAAAGAAACTCTTATTTCTGTTTTCAGAACACAAAGATGACAGCAGCTCAGAGAGCTCTCAGCAAAGTGGACAAAAGCGGCATGAAGAGCATATCCAGCTTCTTCTCACCAAAGACTGCTGCTAAGAACAAGAAAAAGTGAAAGAACCAGAGAAGAACATAGCCAGAAAAACAGTGACTGTTAGGGCTATAGTACAGTATATTTTGAATTTGTATACATTTAGTATATTTTGAATTTGCCATTTCGGGTATTTTGTATGGGTGACGTAAAAAATACCAAAAGTATATTGCTGTAATGATACATGTATAACACATTGTTTATTTTGCTGTCCATTTTCCGCCATAAAAGTGTCCACATTTATTGAAATGTCTTCATTACATACTTACACATGTAGATCTACAGACAAGTATTTTTGATGGCTTTTGTCAAAAAGTTTAGTATAAACATATATATATATCATACTAAACATTTGAATAAAAGGCACTTAGAGGTATTTTTATGGACATGATACTGGTTTATTACTTGTTCACTTTGACAAAGCACAAAGCTAACCAAATTAGTTTGAAATAGAATACTAGTATGTACAATTATGTTAATTTTGATGATTTTGTTTATATGTGTTTCTCCATGCTCTAAATTCAAGTAAAACAATAAAATAGCATAAAATTTCACCTTGAAGTCCTGCATCATTTTTGGTAATTCTTCACAAAGCTAGATATTCTTTATCAGTAACATGTACTTAAATTGGTTTGTGAGTGTATATAGTATTACATATAATGTCCTGAAAAGTGAAACTGATTCCCCTTCTTTTAGATAGATAGTGTTCATCAGGTAGGATGATGTACAGATCGTATCTGACTTACAAGATATCAATGTCAGGCATTTTCTAAAGCCTGGTCCACAAGCTGCACCTGCACCATCTGTCAACAGGAGGCGCTGTGATACCAGAATCTTTTGATGAACAAGGGAAGGGTCATGGCATATGTGCTAAAACAAAAACAAGTGTAGTTAAGTCCACTAATACATCAAACATGACTTGCCTATACATTTTATCAATATATGCTACCTCAGTGCTGTTATGATTTTTTTGTGATATTTCCCATTGAAGACTCTAGCTAGTCAAAGTTAAGGTTAGCTAGAGGATTATTATTTAGTCTGCCCCATATATCAACTCCATATTCTCTTCATTTATAATATGCTCTGTCCTACTAAACCTATCATTTGACTACATGATAAAGTCTACGCTGCTGTTTCAAATAAGAGTCAAGGTAAGATTGTCTTTTTTTATGGTTAAAGTCCTGCAGTACTACCTCAGGACGCATGGTGGCGCTTACAAACTGGGTTTCTCAATTCTTTGGATACATTAATTCTAAGCTCTAAGTTATTTCTCAAATCCTGAACAACTTGTGAATTACAGTATACAATTTGTGGCCAAAACATATGTTTATATACTTTGTATTTTCGATCAAACTGACAAGTTTTAAAAGGACAAGCTTGTGATGTCTTAATACAGCCAGTGTGAAATATCAGAGCCCAGGGACCGCTGGGCTTTATTTGGGTGGAGTTATGATCGGTATGTGACACACCAAATATGGCATCCCGCCTGTGTGTGTGATCCCAGTCTGTCACTCAAACATGCCCACAGCGACGACAAGATAACAAAATACGGATTCATACATCGACTGTTTATTATCTTATGCTGACAACTCATCGACGGATTAGCATCGCAGAGATACATCGTTTGTAAATGTCTGAGAAAAATGCCCCTTTTTAGGGATACTGATTATCATAGATAGGAACAGTTCATTCAACACATACACACTGAGAGAGAATATAGCAGTCTCTCTGACCACATCATGGACTGATACAGTAGTCCAATATACAACAGCTACAATAGTAATGGACTATATAACGCCATTAAAGGAACCGACTTGCTCTGGCTTTGAGGGTGTGTACAGGCAATGTACATGCTTTGAATGAAACATCAGAGTGTCCTGCAAGCTTGCTTAGTAAATGCTTGATACAAAGCCTAGGCGAAAGCCTCTTTATTTCATTTTGTGTGTTTTTACATCACCCTTCAGAGAGGAGTCAGTCTTTACTACAAAGGGGTCCATCCCCAAGGGTTATATGGCTTGTATTTACTACTGTAGAGAGGGAAAACTAAGAAGGCCCTTGTTTTAAATTCATCTGTGCTGGTAAAATCCATTCTGTAATAAGATTCAACTGTGAAGTAAACTTCTAAAACAGAGGACGGGTGGATGTAAAGTTGTAGAAAATTTGTGGCGTCCCCCGTCTCTTTTAAGGGACTGTAAGGCCTGATGTACTACAAACCCTTAATAATAGAGATGGGGGAGCCATAAACTTTCTGTAACTTTTGATCCACCGAGTCATGTGTTCCATCTGCAAAAAGATGTAAAAAAAGCAGTGGATTTCAGTAGAAATTTTTTTTTCCTTTGTGTTGAAAATTACAGTTGAATCCTATAACAGAAAACCAAGATCTTCGCAATAAGTTCCTTGAGATGACACTAAAGCCTCCAATTTCTTCAACAAAAGCTCCTATTTTTAGACCTGTTTTACTTTCCAGTATGTGATTCTATGTTTCTTCCAATTTATTTCCACATTAAATGCAATTATAATAGCTTAAAATCACAGCATTTAGAAAAAATGAAAACCAAACAATCAGCTTGATTGCAACTACATTTACGACAGATACATATACTGTCTTAAATGAGTTTCTCCTACCTTACTACAAATGCCATGATTACAATTTCACACAAAAATATATACACATTGGCACATCAAGTTATAAAGTACTAAAAAAAGTTATCTCCCAGAAATCCACTATAATAATTGCAAATCTAAATTCTGTTTCAATAGAAACCATGATTACAAAATACAAAATAAAATTCTCATGCATTAAACTTGCAACATTTCAAAAGTTCCTTAAAACCGGAACGCAAAAAAAATGACAGTATTTCTAGAATCGCAGTTTCTAGACAATTCACAAACTTGTACAAAAAACTACCTAGTAATTACAAAAGACAAAATAAAGGAAACACATCAAATCGTCAATAAAAGTGCACATGTACATGTATGCAAGGATGTCTAACTGACTATCTGTGTGTGACCCCTTAGCTAGTCCATCTGACATTTTGCTATGTAAGGTATGAATGAATATCATGTAATGTAACACTAATGAATAGTAGATTCTCTACATGTTTCCCCTAAGGTTCGAAAGTTCTAATCGCTAGTCGTCTTGGCGCGGGCGAATGTTCTTCTTGGCTCTCTTTGCTGTGTGTGACGAGGTCTCCTCAGACGGTCGCTCTGCCGAGGCTTCCCATGATACACCAGTGGGTACCGCATCATCATCCTCATCCTCCTCATCATCGTACCACTGGAGATGCTGGAGACCCAGGGCGGCGGGCTGCTCCTTCTGGCCGCCGCCCTCAGATGACTGCCTCATGGGACGTGACGCCTTCCTCTTCTGGCCGACTCTGTACTCCGGCATGGTGTAGGTCCCGCTCATCCAGCGAGACGCGCTGTCGGGCTTGCTCCCGTTGTCGGGAGGCGCGCCGGCCGTTCCAGCCTCCGTCTTCCCCCCCTGGTCCGGTGCGCGGTTCCATCTTGGCTGGAAGGTGGGTCTGAAGTAGGTGGTGTCGGCGGTGTTGCCGACAGAAGGTCTGACCTCGGCCTTGGGGAGAGCTGCGCTGCCGGATGTCTTGGGGAGGGGGACGCTCTGCATCGGTCGCTTGGATAGGGAGGAGTGGACGCTGAGAGGGGGGTTGATCAACATCATGGGGGGAGGAGGGGGGAGGGTGTGTCTGCCAGCTCTACCCTCTGGATCCCACGGTCTGCTGGACGGCTTCGGAGGGTACTGTTTTGTGGCGGCAGCACCTTTCTTCTCTTCCTTTTTCTCCTCCTCTTTCTTTTTATCCCCGTGCTTCTCTTCCTCTCCATCTTCTTCCTCTTCTTCTTCTTCTTCCTCTTCTTTGGAGTCTGAGTCTTCGAAGATGTTGAGGGGCTGCTCGTCGTTGTGTCGCCTGCGGAGGTCGGCAAGGAAGTCCAGCGCGGCAGCCCTGTTGGTCTGGTCGTTTAGATCTTCTTCTTCTGCAATTCAAGGAGTCACAGAACAGACACAGTTAATAACCCACTTAGTACTTGTGATTAAGATATAAAACTTACCAATTAATCCATAATAATGCACCATTGATAATTTGCGAGTTCCTTACTAGTACATTGTTGTTCAAACATTGTTGTTAGACATCCAGGTAATAAGATACACAAGGTAACAGTTACTCAAGCAACTGGATAAAATCTGGAAAAAACAGACAGCGTTGTCTTGAAGACTGGCCTTTCTTTTCAGTCACGGACGAAAGACAACAGATGCCGTATGGAACATCTTACTATTTCCAAATTTTACTCAGTTGCTGTGTGACTGTTACCTTGTAAACCCACTCAGTATTTCTACTGACAAACTTACCGTACTAATTCATCCATATCGATCTACTTATGATATTTTACCATCTTTATCCTTTACATTTTGTTACATGTCCTTTAAGTAAAATTAGTGGTTCATTATTGAACCATGCCATTTACTGCTTCTTTATTTCTCCTTGACTTCTTATCAAAATCGATTGAGCAACTCAAGTTTTCTGAGACTAACATGCGATGAGTAACATGTGAGATTAGCTTATTCCGTAGACTAACTAAGTATCTTATATATAGACCACCTACATTTTTATTAGAAATATGAAGGCAATTTTACATGATTTTATAGATTATCAATACAGTATAATATGAACAAAGCTAAATTAGAACTTACTTGGCACACAGCTACATTCTAACAGATGAAATAAATTCCAATGTTTTTTTTCAATCAATACTCTCCTTGCCAAGTTCACAAATCCAATACTCAGTTCTAAAATAAACCCCACTCCCTTAAATGAATTAGAACCTTAATACCCTTAAACTAATTAGATATATGCACATGATGTTGAACTCAGTCACTGTACCTATGATAGAATAAGAACCTTATTCACTCACTCACAATCTCTTCCATAGCTTATTACCCATAGACAAATTAAAAATATGCACATGAACCTAGTCATCAAACCTATGATAGAATAAGAACCTTAATACCCATAGACTACACAACCCATAGACTACCCATAGATATATAAATGCACATGAATGATGTTGAACCCAGTCCTCGTACCTATGATAGCCTAATAAAAAACTGGGTCACCCTGAAGGCTGTATCGTGTCCACCTGTTGGGGTTGACCACGTAGTCGGGGACGGGGGGACGTTGCCAGGGACCGCGGGAGTCCCGCTCCGGCGGGGCGCGCCCGCCGCCCGGGTTCGTCTGCTCCAGGTTGCCGAAGGCGGACGCCATGCGGCGCTGGAAGTCAGGGTTCCCCGGGTTGTGGATGGAATAGCCTTCCTGATCCTTCTCACCATCTTGCTTCCCCGACATCTTTGATCTTGTTAAGAGTAAGATTACAGAAATATATATAAGCCATGATTTCATTCATCTCCAAGTAGAAACAGGATCATCTAAACGTTTGACCCTTACCTCATTCATTATTTTGGGTATTGAATATTTATCAGAAGCAGTGAAACAAGGATCAAACTTCTAAATGCATGTTTGAACCCACTACCATGCTGTTACAGAAAACTGAGGGACACAGAGCCAATACAAGCTCTCGCTTATATCTTAGGCATGTATTCAAATGCCAACCGATCCTATATCGAAGGGAGCCAGACTAGTACTATTCTACAGTGAAGTGATTAATGGTATAGGACTTAACTGGAGCTGGAATAGGATGGGTACCAAGCGTAAGTGATGCAGAGGGATTACATTCAGTCTACTAGATACAAGGCAGCATCAGTTTTGAAAGTCACTACATCAATCTCAAAACATCTAAGCACCAAGCGGCATATTTGAGACTACTACTACACATAAGTGAACGCAATAACATCTTCATTGAACTGCACAAAGCAGTTGGTGTTATACCTCATATCCATCTTGCAAAACTCACTGTTATTTATGAATATGCATGAAAGTAATGACACAAGATTATGCCGCAAACACATCATATTGATTTTGTACATTTATGGTTGTATGCATCCCGAATATTCCTACATTTTCTTGTGCCTTTTCCGGCTCAATATCTAGACTGCAAAAGAAGGCTACTACGCATTTAGCACGCTGCCAGACGACAGCGGTAACAGGACATATCCCGTGCAGCCAAATACTCAAAATTCCGCTTACATGAAGACGCCCCCCTCCCTCCCCTCCTCTATCCTAGCGATGCTATTTTTAGGACGGTATGACTGCTAAGCACCCCTTAACGATAGATTCATCATAAAAAGGAAAAGAAGCCTTACCGTGGGACTGGAAGTCCTTTCCTCGACACTTATGCGGCTCTAGAGTAACAACAAGCTCACAAAGACAGAACAAAGCTTACCGAATTGAAGAGTTCGTGTCGTACCAAATATATTGATGACAGAATGTCAGAGGTTAACAGCGGGGTGGTCCACTAAATAGAAGGGGTGTCTGGCACAGAAAACAATTTTCTATAATTTTCTAAAACCAGATGTGATCTAGTAAAAGCAATCCATTTATGTCATATAGCTTAGTCTTTATGTACTTTTTCAAAGGAAAGTTTTATGACAAAATCTGGACAAAACGGCATTAATAAACCACATTAATATTACTTACAATCCCCAATTGGCGGGAAAATGGCGTGAGCCAATGTTTGCCTGGTCGAGAGATCGCCTTTCATGATTGTTTGCACAGACCCTGACTGTCGGCTTCAGAATGTCCTCCGGACGACTGGAATGAGGACATGGAGGGAAAATATCAGTCTGGGGACCTTCAAGCTAAACATAAATGGAAGGAGAATGCGCAGCGTTACGTGTAACGGGTTATAACCTGCATAATTTGCGGAATAGAATTACTTTATCGTCTGGATTTTTGGATGATGGATTTTTCATCAAAACCTCATTTGGATAAAATAAAAAACCCATATTCTAGGTAAGAACAGGAAACTGTATATCATGGAGATGAATATCTTGTACGGCTGATGTTATACGTAGTTATGGATCCAACGGCTTCTCGGTCTAAAGGAAAGCAATAGACAATATGCCAGAGTACCAATAATTTTACAATTAAATGCAGGTTAAACATATCGGAACCCACCAAGGAAACAAGTTGAGCTTCTTTTTTCACAATATCATTGTTCGGTAGTTAATAATGTGATAAAACGCGAGTAATATTTGAGGAAACCTGTTGACAGTGTGACGTGATGGCGCGTTCAGCACCAAGGACGGACACGCAGATTCCTGGGAACGAGAATTTCGGCTGAAACTAAAAGGAGGTATTTTTTTACAACTACGTCAGGTGCATTTCTTTAATAACAGAAGTTCATGTCTTTGGCCTTGGTTTGCATAGATTTCCATATGAATATTAATGCATTATTATTGTTCAAGAATGAGCTACATTATTCAATCCGAGGGCTTGTGAAATTACTTGCTTTGCGAACATTGGATCAGTAAAATATTATCAATAGACGGTCTTAGACGCACTAAGCCATACAGGGTAGTAAAGACCTAAGTCATATTTTTCTTTTACAAAGCTGGCGTGTGTGGTCTACCCCCCCCCCCCCCACACACACACACACACCATTTTTTGTTGTTTATTCCAGTATGAATACCCTTAGTCTTCAGACAGGAACAGATAATGTGGTCAAAAGACGCAGGCGTCGTGGGGACCTCTGCCGACACATGGTGTTGGTTCAAGGAAGGGTCGGAAAACCATCGTGATTTCTGATCCTGCCCAAGCCTCAGGGATGCCGTACAGCAGGATCCCGCCAGTTGGACGCCACGTATCCCTTGCCCCCGTCAACAAGTTCAAATGTATCTTTAAAATGGATTTTGCTCACAAGATTTGGGAGGTCGGGAATCTCCACCATTGAAAATAAGTGGATGTAAAAGAAAAGTATCTCAAAGGACCTGGTCGTTACAGAAAAGACAAATGCAATGTACAAGATTTACATTTTCTATAAGGGAAATTACCATTCTGACAATTAAGCACAATAAACAGTGGACTACGGCTGAACGTCCCGTCCTAAGGACTGCAACCCTTTCCATGTCGGGTTAGCGGCCGGGATGCGAACTCCCAAAGTTAAGGTCCATGGACAGAGGTGACAAACCACTTGACTCTGTAAGCACGCTCACTAAACCAGCGTTGAACTTGCTTTGACCTGTATAAAAAGTATGAATGTAATGTTTACAACGTTGAATTTCCCTATGGTATTGGTATGCTAATTCTATTGGTTTAGGACGTACGTATACTGTTAACATAGTGATATGTGAAGGACGATGTGATGCTCGCAATTCTTAACGACGTGCTATTTACACTAATTTATGAACAGACATGGATCAACATGCATGTTTTCAGCCCGGGTTCCACACGCACGACACGTAGGATGTGTACGTGCTGGCTGTCTGACATGGTTGTGCTGTAATACAATTACCCATCTAAACGGGGCAATGCTTTTACATGCTATAGTATCACACGGCCCAGGAGCTGATGCAAGAATGCACTTATCAATTTAAGAATGGAATGGGGTTTTAGTAGAAAAAAATGGCCAAGAACGTACGTGTATGCTTCTTTCATTTTATTTAATCATTCTTTATTTGTCTATTTTCTATTAAAAAAATTAATTAAAAAGGAAGGAATTATATATAACAAACGTTATTTAGCACGCTATTCTAGAGAATTGATTTTTCTGATACACCCTCTTTAAATATCTCATATATCTGCGATGGTCTTACGTCAAACGACAAACACGCTCTCTACCCTATCCCCTAAACCGCAACCCCACCCCAACCCCAACTCCACCTCAACCCTATGGGTTTCCATTGATAAGTGCCAAAGTCCAGCTGCCCTTGACTCCGTAAATAGCAGCCTATCATCGAGTGTGCCCCCCCCCCCTCACCTTTCGGTAACAATCATCTGGCCGAAATAGCATATATAGATGTGTTTAATGGAGGTATCCTAGAAATGAAGATGATAAAAAGAAGAATTGGAAATGAAATGAATCCGTTAGAGAGAGACTGACGGGGAAATTTTTATTTTTACTTGTTATAGATTTACCGTGGAATTTTATTACACCAAGAGCTTCATTCTAGAGACTAGTGCTACATGTATTACGAACAAAAGAAACAAATAGAGTTAAAGGAATAATATGATCACGTGGAAGTATTCCAATTGTGAGCACTTTGCAATAACCGTTACACGCGTTTAAAGGGGACCTTTAAAACACATGTGCATTTCTTATTCATCGACACGTTTCGTTGCGGTACCGTCCCATAGTCAGTGCATGCAAGCGGCACGTCGTCTCTCTCACCTTACTGTTCGACTAGGTATTTACCACTGACGCTTATATGCGAAGTTTGGCCCCATTCCACGCTGGCAGCGGTCCGATATGGTCGCCACGACCATAAATAGTGCAGAGGTCTCTGCATGAGACTAAAACCACTCTCTTAAATATTTATCGGTTTGCTGCGTGCCCTGCCAGTGTCCTTAGCTTTGACGTCTAGTGAACGTTTAAAAGCATTAAGGGATGTGGGGCAATCCCTTGGTCATCAATGCGCAATCTTCTTGTATTCTGGTATAGTCTAAAGACCTCCCCGCACTGGAAAATCCTTGTCCCAGTGGACGTTGTATCATATTTCGCGTTATGACAGCGGTCTGCGTACCGAAATAACAGAGTCTGGGCGAGCGAGAGAGACGCGATACCTTCGTTCGGATGCTCATTTCATTTGTTGTGCATCTAGAGAAGTCAAAGGTCGGAGGCGACAGTGAACTTCAGTAGGTGACTATTTCAAGAGCAGGCCGTTTTCAAAACTGCAAGAGCGTGACCCTTTCTGCACGTTATTTCTCGCGGAATCCAGAGTTATTGAGAGAGCAGTTATAGGACGACGGAACAATGGTGAAAGTACGCTTCGGTCTGGTTGCGTATGTTGAAGAGGACGTCACGGTGTCTCTGGTTGGTTCAGTGAAGGAGCTGGGAAGATGGGACTTGTCGAAATCCGTCCCTCTTCACCCGGCGGTACCACCGGAGACCACCGCCGAGCCGTCCTTCTGGGTATGTGACGTCGAACTCTACAATGGAACCGAACCCGCCGTCTTCCAGTACAAGTTCGTACGGAGGGCTACCGGTGGAGGGGAGGGGGGCGAGTGGGAATGGGAGGGGAGCGGTCCCGCCCACAACAGATGGTGGATCCCCGAAGAAGAAGAGAAGAACATGGTCGGGAACGGAGTGTACCTCACACCGGTGGCCATGTGGAAGGAACCCGACGGAGACCCGCACACCTTAGAGCACACGGCGAGTTTCTACCACACCATCTGTGAGTCCAGGACCATGCACTACTCCGAGGTTGTGGAGAACCTGTGGGTGGGGTCCTGCCCCCGCATCCCGGCGCACATCACGCACGGGATGAAGACGGCTCTGGGCGTCACGGCGGTCATCAACCTGCAGAGGGAGGAGGACGTCTGCACGGACTCCGCAGGCTGCTGTCCGGAAGGTAAACAATGTACAGATAATACAGAGTTGTGGTATAAAACCTGGTTCTGCAAGATCTTTCCTTAGTCACTGACGAAAGATAGCGGATACTGATCTGAAACGTCTGACTGTTTCCAAATTTTATCCAGTTGCTTGAGTAACTGTTTTTGGCGTATCTTATTACCTGGATGTCTAACCTTCATCAATGTAGAAATAATACGTTTTATTCTGTCCCAAGAAAATAAAAGAAATGTTTGGATTTTAACCCAACCTTATACTGTCGATACCAAACGCATTAATCTTCAGTATGCTAATGTAGCCATTTGGTACCAAATCTGCATTGCATATGGGGCTAGGCAGCAGGAAGACGGTTTTGAAAATATGACTGAACTTTGCTACGAGTAAACCCTTCAATTATCACGGTACGATTTACAATGCAAGATATATATTGCGCCACAATTGCAACAGGTACAATGTACTTATTTATTCATTTTTGTATGGTAACATTATATGATGTTATGATGCTGTTTTGCACTTGCTCTTCCGCCTGGGACTCCCCAACAAAATTGCTGTTTTGTTAATCGTTATGTGTACTTATATTTGTCATTGTTGATTTTGATTTCACTTTTACAGTGGTAATTCTAATATTAGCAACTTGGTAGAGTTCACCATCACTTTGTCATGTACCTTTTTATGTTGATCAATAGAAATAGCACGTTTATCATAAACTATATCTTTACAAACAATTAAGGCTTTCGTTGCAGAATTTGTTAAAGATCACTTTAAGGTCTTAACTGTTGTTTATATAAGAAAAGGAGATGCACATATTGTCGCCATAACTTACATATATATAATAAACAGACATACATATTGCTAAAAATAACACCATTTTTATGACCGAGTTGTCAAACTTGAAAAAGTACACCACTATTTGCCAGAATTCCCATTGCTACATCAGATAGATACATTTCGTGTAATGTTGGACATCCTTTGCTTAGCACCTTTTGGAATTCCTCTATGTTCTGACAAATTGCGAAGGAAAGATCTTTTATCGAGCGTGTGATAAAGTGTGTCAGCTAGTGACCTCTGACCCCTAAGCCTCTTCAATGTCAAATCAACAGTACTGGTATGTATTCTCTCAAGGGCGTGCTGATTATAGTTCACAGCGGTGGTAAAGCTTTTTGTTGGTCTTTATAATCATTGTAAAGACAGAAGCACTCAACAGCTATGAAAATGAAATGTTTTCTTATTCGTTACAATAATGATGATCAAAAAGTTGCTCAATATCTTTAAAATGTTTTATTGTCCTTATTCTAATACAATTCAACCTGGTCTTTGTGAATATTCAATATGCAATCTGACATTACCCTTTTGACGAGAGCATAGATATTTTTACCTCACAATTCACACATCGTCTGTACTAAAACTAATCCATTTAAGCCCGCACTCCTGAAATGGACACGTCCAGCCATATGTTAGACATGAATACATGGCGAAAGCTGTGGAAAAGTGTACATCAAAGATGTATTAAAACTACTACGTTTAAGCCCATACTCCTGAAATAGACACGTGCGTTAGACATACGCCAAAAATAGTTACTCAAGCAACTGGAGCAGACGTTTCAGACAGCATCCGTTGTCTGTCGTCAGTGATTTTTATCAACGTACGTTAGACATACATTTCGAAAGCTGTTGAAAAGTGTATAGCCTCGTTTGCAACAAAACAGAAGATAGCAGACTATTCATCATCTTCGAATTCCGAATCTGTTTGGACAATCAGTGACTGTGTTCACCCATTTATTAAGGTGCTGTCTGTTTCCTCACGCCCATGACATAGCCCTGTCGATCGTTCTGACAGCGACAAAATGGTTTACAGTCTTTATTAGGCAACATGCAGGCCGGCCGCCATGTTGGCCTAGTTTTATGATACGTGTTTTTGAGTGTAGCTGTGCTTATCATGTGACTCCCATGCTGGCATTAAATGCCCTCCTCGCACCTCGTATACTTTATTTGGCTATATTGTATTACATGGGTATGCGTGGATGAAAGTTGAATAACATAAAAGGATTATACAATACTGGACGCTTATAGGGCCGCTGTGAGGACATTTTAGTACGCATTACACTTTTGATGCCTAAGATATGTAACGTTATGCCTTATTCATGTATACAAATATAGATCCATTTCAGATTTCTGGTTTTTAACATAGATACCTTCTGCAAATTTGGCATCCTTTTTATTGATTCTGTGTTTTTATTACTCCTATTTTCCAGTTCCCAGTACAGACGTCCCAGACAATCTCTCACAGCTGTACAAAGATCACGGCATCTCCTATGTCTGGATTCCCGCCAACGACTGGGACCCCAAGAGCAAGGTCGGGGTGCTACCTGCCGCCGTGTACAAGCTGTGGGAGCTACTGAAGAGCGGCCACCATGTCTACGTGTATTGCAACGCTGGCATCATCAGGTCCGTCCTTATCGTCTGCGGCTATCTGTACTACGTCCTCGGCTGGCCGTATAGGGTCATGGAGTACCACGTGTGTTCTCAGCGGCCTGTAGCGTGCGTCGATCAAGGTATCATCCTAGAGGCCGAGAAAGAGTTCCAGGAGAAGTTTGGGAGCGATGTTTTAGCGGAGCGATGCGCTGAGAGTCCTCGGTCGTACCAGCCCCAACCGCCGCCGAAGATACCCGCTATACAAGCGACGCAAACGGAACAACAGCCGAACGAAGAGGATGAAGACCCGGCCTCACCTCAACCGCCTCAGGAGATACCCGCTATACAAGCAACGCACATAGAACAACAGCCAAGCGATGGGGGTGAACAGATCGTTGCTGTAGAAGACCCCAGCTCAGCTCAAGCGCCCCAGGAGATACCCGCTATACAAGCGACGCAAACAGAACAACAGGCGAACGAAGAGGATGGACAGATCGCCGATGATGATGAAGCCCCGACCTCAGCTCAACCGAACCAGGAGATACCCGCTATACAACCAACGCACATAGAACAACAGCCGGACGATGGGGGTGACCAGGTCATTGCTGTGGAAGACCCCAGCTCAGCTCAAGCGCCCCAGGAGATCCCCGCTATAACAGCAACGCAAACAGAACAGCAGACGAGCAAGGAGGAGGGACAGATCGTTGCTGAAGAAGACCCCAGCTCAACTCAACCACCCCAGGAGACACCCGCTGTACAAGAAACGCAAACAGAACAGCAGCTAAAGAACGGGGGTGAAGAAATCGCTGACGATGATGACGCTCACTTCGTAGCTAAAACTAAGATAGTTCTCCGTAGAACGGTGGATTTTCCACCAGAAGAGGGGAAAGAGTTAAATGATTAAAGCCCGATGTGTTGGTCAAATTCGATGGGTTGTTACTTCAATGTATACGTACTGTTTATTTTGAAAAACTTAAAATGTTTAAGATTACCTATCAAGCAATAGATGCCAAATACAAACTCTAAAAGTTAGGAAATTGTCTGAGAACACTGCTTGAATTATGTTAAGTCTTGCCTTGCAATTCATTTTGATGCTAGTCTTTTGCGAATTGTCTGATCAGTCTTAGAAGGGCTTTAAGTTTAATATGTGAAATGTTGAATACGGTTTCTTGACGTAGCCATTGTTCTAGCGTGTTGAATATTAAACAAGCAACTTTTTTTACAATGTTGTACAGCCTTTCTTTGCCACCCCTTCACAACATAGTCTCTTTACATTGTTTCTTATTCGAATTCCTTAAGGATGAATTGTATGGACTCTTGCTATGTAGCTTTCTTTGTTTGAGAAATTGCAACTGGACATACCAGTACCTTGACGTCGCTTTACCTTAAATATTCTCTTACTCATCATCAATGGCAATCACCTACCGGATATCCGATTACGTCTTGCAAGAAGTCCAGAAATAGTATCATTGATATACAGGTAAGCCTTGTAATGTGTGCATTACACCTGTATCTCCTTATATGGTCACATTAGACGGGGTTTACTGTTTATACGGGTATTCCCCTCTTGATGACGTACTGTTTTTGGAAGGCAAAGGTCACTAATGAATGGGAAAAGGGGCGGGGCCGTAGGTTAAGTAGATAACATCACATTGGCGAAACTCGTAATGCTTCTGATACGGAAACCACGACACACGCCCCCTTCGGGGTTGAGGCTTGTACAATGACTTACTTTTGTGTCGCTGAAGTTATTGTCTGTAAGGTATAATTCATGGCTCTAAGTTGCTATTGACATAAAAGAATAAGTCTAGTGTGACAAGATTGAAATCACACTCGCTGACAACTTCTGGTTTCTACAGCGATAGATAGCATGTCGTTATAACCACACCTCTGCATTGTGGAATGTCTGTATCTGTATCTGTATCTATATAGCCGGTATAACTGGCATCAGGCGTATCACACCAGCTTCGTCGTCACTTTGAAAAAAATACAGACTCCTATTGTCGTCTTAGAAAACGCGTATGCCTTCGAGTAGGGGATATTTAGTATCTATGAACTCTTGTATTTTTATGGTGTAGTCAATACGTTAGCAAGTGTCGTGTCGTTTTAACTTGAAAGATGTGACATGACTTACATTGACTAAGCAGATCTTCCGCAAGCAAAAAAAAACGTAACTACCGGCCAAGACAGTGTACATGGGCCCCGATCTTGGCACTGTTTTAGCCGGCAGTTACGTATGCAATTTTTTTTTGCCAGCTGGATGCTTGGAAACTAACCTTGAGAGCTAAGAATAACCTAGGTCAGCTGATCAGGTAGCGATACGTAGTGTTGGTCGCCACGACTTGGGCCTGTAGTGCAATAAGTCAATTTCTTACAGGTTTGTTTTCCTTCAAGTCGCAACCGGGAAGTGTTTCATAACGCCTGAACTTGGACGAGTCTTGGAGGAATGGCTACAACAATGCAACCGTATCTCAATTACAACGTAAAAGTGTCACACAAAAAAACTGACAGAAAAAGAGGAACGAAAAAAATCGCGCCTACATATACATGACCGCCAATGACCCTTCTAAGTCTGTTCCAGTGTTTATTTGACCAGTGCTGTTATCGATTTACCAGCAGGTGCGTAGCGTTACTGGGTTTCTGTATTCACTATTGTAAGTGTTGCGTACGAAGGGCATACTGTGAATACCGTGAGGGCATTTGGTGTCAAATATTAACAGTAAGTTTACCCGGAAATCAATAAAAGGGACCACGCAGCCTAGCTACTGAGAAACCCAATGCAAACAACATATTTTGAGGAAATGAATGAATGAATGAATGAATGAATGAATGAATGAAGAACTTTATTGTGAGCTTTTGCCCACTGGGCTAAGGACGGGTAAAACAAAACACGCATGCATACAAATTGGTGAGAGTATAGAAATGTTATATTAGCTATATATAGTTATGTCGGCTTCCTTTCACTGCACAGACATTTTATGTTTGACTAGTGTGGGTATGTATAGAACTTCAGTTCAATAACAATCAAGAGAAAGAGCTAAATGTTTTGTATGATACGAAATTAGAATAGAAACGGCACAAAAATATAATTTGCAATCTAAAAACGCTGCTTACAAATAATTGGGAGAAAAGCAGCTCGGAAATCGACGTGAAAAATGACCCACCCACCCAAACAAATGCGTACCGAGAATGTCGACTCCAAAACAACAGGTAGACAAGAGACGCTTTACTGAGAAAGGCACAGCTAAAGTGTCTCCGAGAAACGGTATCGGTGTCCTGCGAACTTTATAGCGAAACTTACCTGGTCAAAGACGGTAGGCATACTGAGAATGTCATGTCAGAAGGTACTCGGTAAAATGCATACTGAGAAGGTTAGGTCCATAATAGCACGCTGTTGCATTGACACTACCATTTTGCAAAATTCGCTGAAATACGGAAGTGTAACAAATAGATCTCGTCTTAGTAACCAAGAAAAAGGTACCGATGCACCAAAATATCATACGGAGGAACTCGGGGCAAAATTGTCAATTTGAAAGAACCACTTACTGCTAAAGGTTTCAAACAAGACTGGGATGCTTACTCGGAAAGTCTCACATTTGAAGGGTAAGGTTAAACGATTCTGCATTAAAACGCTAACTTGGAAGTAGCACAACGTTTCGGCGTCCACACTTTCTCGGAATCGGCATGTACTATTCTTATGGACGTCTCTCGGTACCATATGTTTATTGCACAGTAAGATGTGTGTATCATTTTTGCAGAATTCGTTTGCTTTGACAGCAAGTGGTAATTTATAGATTGTACAATACAGATCCAGCTTATTTGTAACAACTGTTCAGACAAACAAGTTTTTTGATCAAACTCTTTTTATTCTTAGGGAATGTAGTACAGTCAGCGTTCCCGTGTGGTTGTCAGAATGCAATTCGTTTGCAACATACACAAGATGTTGAAAATTGCGTGAGGCACTTCACAAAATAAGATGCGCCAACATCCAGTACCAAGACTGACGACTACAAACATCACACTCCGTTTTATGTATCAACAGTACAAAGCGGCCTGTGCCAGATATAACGCTAGGCAATGTCACGGGTGCTCCTACTACACACACACAAAAGCACAACCAATTGAAGTGGGCAGGGTTGCCATACACAAACATCTTTGAAACAATCTCATACAAACAGTCCTGAATCCTTCAATAACAACAACACATTCGTATATACCTCCAAAACCAGTGTGAGCCAAACCCACAGAAGCCTTCGTAAGCCTTGACGTTCGAGTCAAACGCTTTCGAAAAATCCACAACACCAACACGTTCAACAAAGCACCCTCTCTTACCTTCATCTGAATATGTTCAACTCTCAATCCTTCGGCTATTCACCATTTCTCATGACTTTCAAATCTTGAAGCATCCTGCTCAAATATAGTAGTAACTTCTACTGACCACACTTCTTGGCTAATTACAATTTACACAGCAAATCTTAAATCTATCTGTTGTAATCGTCAATTACTGGCTTTATAAAACGGCCTTATAAACTCCGCATCCTGGCTATATAAAGTTTTGGCTTGTTATTCTTCAAAATACACAGGTTTTCAGTACAGCGTGTCGTTCAAATGAACACAATAATGTCATATAACTTTTTTTTCTGTGAAACCAACCAGTTTAGACCACTTACGAGTACATCAAACTATGAAGAATACAACGGGGTATGCATGAAACGTACCGGTACGAATTGTTCGTGGAAATGAAAAAGGAATGAAATCCAAATTCACTGCCTTTTGATATGTCAATATAATCTAGATGCAATGTGCAAATATGTTTTGATTCAGAAGTTGATATTTTAGGACACTGGTGTTTTTACTTGTTTATGAAATTTGTCTATATCATGGGTACGATCACACGGTTGGTTGAACAAATGCCCCCCTCCCCATTTTCAAGGATTTCTAGCTTTCATTTTCGTACTTAGTACATACACTTTCTCGTGAGCACGTCTTCCATGCTATTCTTTACATGACCACAAAGTCATAAAATTGGCAAAAGATCCCAAAGGGTGTGTATAGGGGTGTTTTTTAGGACAAACGGAAATCGAACTTCTCATGTGGCACAATAAGGCCTAAAACGTATAACCGTAAAACATGCAAACATATTTTGCATTATCTTTTCTTTCTTCAAATTTTCTTCAATATCTGTCACCTTAGCCACACATGCCCATATTCGGTTGTGGATCCTCCACAGTGCGCAGGCGCTGTTCTGCGGTCACGTGACGGAGCACCACAGTGATGAGGGTATGGGCGTTGGGAGGACCTGGGTCATTCTGCCCGATGCTTAGGTAGACCTGGGTTTCCGGGCGCTGCTGGTTCACCCCAATCGCGTAGTCCCCGATGGCTGCCATGAACGTGGCGTAGTCGAACACCTTGGTTTTCACGCCTTTCTTCAGTGTGACGACCCGACCGCCCACCATCCGACAGAACAACCGCACACGGCAGTGCCGGGTCACGTAGAGGTCGTTGTTCAGGACACGGAAGATGATACCTGAGGAACAATGGAAATAACAAATACTAGTAATGTTTTTATTCAGTTGGTGCAGTTGTACAGATTAGCAGGGTCTTGGGATTGGCCCTGAATTGCTCTGACACTCTATAGTACATTACTGGGACAGGTAAAGTCATTCATCGCTATTATTACTGACTAAAGATACTTTAAAATCTTTAAGATGTATAGAGTACAAAATTATATGAAAGGATCTGAAAGCGGTGACCGCTATCGTGTATCACTAATAATGTCTTCAGCCTCGAAAAAAATGGAATCCTATTTAACATCACATGGGAATTTTAGATACGGAAGCCTAAGCTTTTTTTCCTCTTTCCTTTTTGTCCCTATCATGAACATTCTTGCTCCTCCCAAGTAGCCCCTGCCTTCTCCCTCCGTCCCTCCTTTCCTCCTCTCTTCCCTTTTTACATCGATGATCCCTAAGCCAAGCTGAATGGTTTATGCTTGTCCATATTGCAGTATTCAGATTTGTGAAATCTGCCAAAAATTTCAGCGCATACATTGATCTGAACCTAGATAAGTGGTTCATCCTCTTATGGAAGGCCAGCCGCTTGCATGTGTCAAACAACGGCCCAGGTGTAAAGCCTGCGATCCGTCCTCCACGCAGTGTTGCGCTTGTCTGTCGTCAGCCAATCACATGCTGCCCCTCATAGAATCCTGTTGTTGGGGGAAAGTAACTAGCCAATCACGTCGCCACCTACGGTAAAGAGGCAACGTGATTGGCTGGTAAATTTCTCTCCAGAAACATGGGTGGAGTATCTGATTGGCTGGCGGCTGGCCAGCGCTAACGCGGCGGGTAGGACAAATCGCATCTAAAAGCGGTAGGCCTGACATGAGGATGAAGTGGCTGAGACACATGCCTACCTTTTTTTTTTACTTCGGTTTTTGACAGACAAGGACGACGTGGCACTGCACTCAAGTTTGTATAACTTATATTAACAGTGCCACGAACAGATAACAACATACCCATTTTTATTTCTATACACCTGGGCATAGTGAGGAAAGTCGTGTAAAGTGCCTTTCCCAAGGGCACAACATCGGTGGCGTCCGGGGGATTCGAACTCGGGACCTCTTGGTTCTGAGTCGAACACCTACCTTTGCCGAGGTGGCTGAAGACCCGGTTGTACTGCTCCTGCTTCTGTGCATTCCCGCCGGTGTACAGGGGCAGCGCCACCAGTTCGGCTGGGGTGTGTAAGCCGTTTCGCCGGAAGTTGGGAGGGTGTAGCAGGCATCCCTTGGAGGGCTTGGTGCGGAAGAGCATGTTGTTGCCGTAATACGGCTCGATGAGTAACTCACATTCTGTAAAATATGGCGCAAGAGCAGACGAATTATTATTTTTCAAACTATTGACAAGCTAACAAAACGACATTTACGTATCAGATTACCAAATAGACTAAGATACAGTCAAATTTGGTCAGGCAACCACCTCCAGTAAGAAGCCATGCCAAAACAGCGCCATCAATATTTATATAGTTAAACCCATCCTGTCCTGTGCAACCACCTGTCCTCAGTAACCATTTCCCCCAGTCCCTTGAGCGGTTGCTGAATGCAGGTTTGCCCCAAAGTATTATATGGTATGTATTGGTAACCAACTAATTGGTTACCAATACATACCATCCCTACCTCTCAAATGATGATACTTATTCCTTATCTGCCATACTACTATCGCCCCTTACTTTCTTTTTCATATCAGTACCCTTCATATAACCACTTGTTTAAAGGTTTTCCATACTTTTCAAAAATAATCTAATGACTTCTAACCTTCCTCTAGAACTGGTGAGACGCGGTGCCCGTTCATGTTCTGATGACCGTCATCTGAAAGGCAGAGAAAAACAGGTTGGAACCAAAAGGACTTATTGTATTTTTTTCTATTCTATTTTTTCATTTCTACATAGAATGAACAAGCTTTGATCTGAAACATCTCATTGAATTATCATCAATCACTGCGTAAAGCCGTAGAGACAATCTTCATTTGGGCAGACTTTAGACTTCCTCATTTTGTATCGGTCTCAAGGAAGTGCAACTATTTCTTGGGGTGAAAAAAAACTGCGGTAGACCTACCCCTTCTGTTGACTTTGTAATATTAGGAGGAAAAGTCAATAATAGAATAGACGGAAAAGTCGGGAAAGAACAGCAAAGGATTTAGAAGTTGATAGAATTAAGAAGCAGAAAACAAGAAAAGCCCTTGGCCTGTAGCCTTAGGGCTTAAAAAGCAGAAATATATACAGGGGTGTGTGTTGAAAAACACAACAAGTTTACAACAACAACTCATTCATAGTGTACCTATGAATATCTACCAAAGACCTTCTTGTGCTTGAAGAAAAAAACAGCCCAGGTCTCGTAAGAAAAGAGCCATGCCAGCTAAAGAGAGTGAAGGCGTAAAAAACGGAACTGTTGACAATCAGGCTATCGATGCCAAACAAACAGAGTGTGCGGAAGTTACATCCGGAAGAAAATGAACTACCTAGAACAATGCTTCCCTTGTCTTCAACGCTCTATGCACGAAAAAAAAAACAGCAGTCAAGTACCCTACATATCCATACTTCCATGCGTAACTTGTGGCAACTTTTACATTTGGCTTTCAGAATAAGTTACTCTTTTTTCGAATGTTGGAAACCACCACCACCACCCCCTCTCTTGGCCTTTGGTCTTTTACCCCAACTTATTAACACAACTTACGTCAATATTATTTTCTAGCCAGGTAACTAGACTTGTTTACTACTATTTTTGCATTAAGTAAGAAATCGAGCACCGTGCGTTCAGATCAGCATACACATGTTTAGAAAGGCAGAGAGGGGTGTTTAAGATTTGAAGAGAAAGAACATTTAAACGTAGCCAAAGTAGCGCAACACACCAGCTAGTTTACTGCTATTCTTACTGCATTAAGTAAGAACTCGAGCACCTTGACAGAGAAGTCATACGTTCAAATCAGCATGTGCCCGTCTAAGAAAGATATAGACTAAGAGAGACATTGCAAAGTTGGAAGAGAATGAACATTCCAACGTAGCCAAAGAAGGAAGTAATTCTAAACCTCTTACCTGTGGTCGGTGGAGAGAGAAGGCGATACAGCCGGTAAGGGTTGTCTCCCTGCTCCTGACTCTGATCACGCAGGTACTTAGCCTCGGTGGACTTGTTCATGGCGCACCTAAAGTTGGTCTTCCACCTGGACGGGTCGGGTTTGTCCGCTCCTTCGGTGTACCTGCCGGTGTGCACCGCCCACTCCTGTTGAAAGTACGCAGCGTCTCCAGTCAGAGACATGATTACAGGACAGTGTGTTGTGCTGCGCTGTGACCTGTGACGTTCAGGTCAAAGTGTGTTCTTTTGTTGTGCTGCGGCATGGTGTGTGATTAGTACATGTACACATGTAGCTTGGAGTATGGCTGCAGTGGGAAAGCAAGTTTAGGGCCGGCGGCCACAGTCATCGTGTGACGAGATCTATCGTACCATTGTCGCACGATCGCTAACTGAAGGCATTCTAGGGATAGTCGTGCTTGTGTCGTATACAATTCAGGTATCGTGTTACAGAAAAGGCTGTCTTAGAGTCCTGTCGGCGGCTGGTTCTGTCACAGCTTGCTTGAAAAGTCTACGACGTCAAAATCGTACTACGGTCTAGGACGAAAGTGACCGCGACGTTAAGGTAAAATAGGCTTGATTTACATGCAAACGGTGAGAGACAGACATGTATTTTAATGTGTTTATGACTCATGACGATCAGGTGCAAAGTTTCATGTCGTTGTTGTGGCGGCAGTTATATTACATCAACAACTCGACACGCCTACGCGCACGGTGACTAACAAGCAAGAAGAAAACAGTTGAAATGTTTGCCATCAAAGGTTGTGTGGGGGAGGGGAGTGTTGAAATGGTGCAAGGTGGTCCACTTTGAATTGCGTGGGCACCAAGTGTACCTGTAAGAGACCCATGACTTTTCAATGACCAGGATCCGGAAATGTGCTTGCACCCCACCCCCCTCACGCGAAACTTTTAACGCCCCCCTGTTCTCTGTGCAATGCTAATGTTTGACTCACTAAATAAGTTGTCCCATGAAACTATCTCTGTCACGATGAACATTCATTAACAAAACATTGACAGACAAGTGCACAGACAGAAGATTAGCCACTCACAGAAACGCAATATTGACAAAAGATATGACATTACAAAGCTAAGTGGACATGTTACGTGGTGCTATGTTGACCTACCATGTTTGCCAGCCGTGACCGTCAACAAGCCATCCTGTTGGCAAAATACTTCAACAAGTTTGAAGCTGGCAAAACAGAAAAACAAACTAAAAGCACACAGACAAAAGAACGTACCTTGAATATCGCGCCGTCTTGATCCACGTTGTAGTCATGCTGGCTTTTCCGCGTCCACAGGATCTTGACCATTTGTCTCGCCTCGTCCTGCCAGGAGACGCCGGGCACCTGGCCGGAGTTCACACGCTCCCGGAGCCACGGGATCAGCTTCTGCCGAGTCCGCGGCCTCTGCTGGGGAGACAGGCTCACCTCCACGTCTAAGGAGTCTGCCATTTCTCGCTTCAACCTGTGCTGGTCCATTGTGAGCCTGTAGAACGATCAACATTACATCGCTAAAGTCCAAACCTAAGTAGTGCACGTGGGCGCTGGGGAGTCCCCAAAACTTTCTAGTACTTGTTGACAAACTTTCTATATCGTTTGTAAATAGCTGGAGTGTCGCATAGTAGCTGCGCATGGTGACGTCATGTCTAAGACTTTGCTGTAAACACATTTTTTTGTCAAATCCAAGAAGTCTACGGTTCACACAGTGGAAACTTCATGTTGATATGGCTGTTTGTTGATAGGTTGGGTCCACCTTTACCGCATGTTTTGTTTTGCACAGCGTCAGTAGCTGGGTGGTTAGGCTGGCACGGGATCCAGAGGGCGCTTCCTGGCAACCCTGGCTAGACGTTGTGTACGTGTCATTGGGAAAGGCATTTCATCCCTCCAATCAGGTGTAAAAATGGGCACCTGACTTCGGTTTGGGAGGTGAAAGGCGTTGGAATGAGAGGGTTGGGCTCCACCTTTCAATATCGTGCCCAAGGCACAGTGGATTAACAACGTTAACGTTACCACACTGCCCATAAGGCCTCTTAATTGGGCTATTGAACTTTGTCTGCTTCCAAGGTGAAAGTAAAAACGTTTACAACACTACTCAGCGTTAAGGAGCTTATGGTCACAGAGCATAAGTCTACTCAAAATTTCATGAGGCATGATAGCGTTGGCCACAAACCGCAAACCAAGTACTGTAAATGCAGAAATTTTCGGGGTGGTTTTATGTTCGTGGTTTTTGCGGTGAACTCTTTACCGCGAACTTAAAACCACCGCGAAAAGCCGTTCCATTCTGTGACTGAAGTGCTACTATTGTTTCAATCGCGAACTCAAAACCACCATTTTCTCCCTACCGCGAAATTAGATCCCCGCGAACATTTCTGAATTTACAGGGTCTGGAACCAGGCCAGCACAGTGCCGTACAATGCCAATGGCCAAGTGCCAACAAGTTACACAATGAAGTTTGCATACAAATATTCTTATCTGACGGTACAAACTAAAGTAATACCCGTTAACTAGATTTGAAACGCGGTTCTACTGAAGGTTTTGATTGACAAGTGCATATGCATGAAGTACACGATTTTTTTTATAGGTTGTTGAGATTTCTCTGCGGCATCATGATGATTAATCATAACAACAGATTGTGGTTTACATGGACCACAGCACAACCGCAGTGAGGCATTCGCCAAGTTCTCCGCACATGACTACATTCCAGTTCAAACTGTAAAATGTCATTTGAACCTGGTTTACATTAGACCGACAGATTTCTAATGCCGCAAGTTTTATTTTGACTGGTATTAACCTCACAGACACTCACATCTACCCTCCTCCCCCATTGAAACATCTTGAACAGAAACTTGGAAGAGCAAAAAAAACTCACCAAAATGCGCCGAGGCTCAACGTTCACTGCGCCCGGAACGCTGCGTCTGAACTTGAAAAGTTTTGCTGACCGAATGGCACATGGTTTGAGCCTCGGTAGGCTTTAAAATCTTCTAACAGGGAGTTCCCCGGTGACGAAGGGGACCGAAACCTGAACGAAGGTGGTTACTAGTAATTTAACCGTGACAATGAGTCACTCAGAAGTGGGACACTTTCTCATGAGCTCTGGGCGCTCCAAGAAACCGCTATGGGTAGAAAAGCATACATGTGGAAAGGTTCGTGACAAGATTATAGTTCTCTAGCAAAAAAACAACAACATCTGACCGCTGTCAATAATTTCTACATACAGCCAACAGTGGTCAAAGTCCGTCTTGTATGTAAGGTGCGAGTTCGCCAAGGCATTGCACAGACGTTCGGATATGGTCTTCTTTTACTTTCGTGATTTGGACAAGAGTGTCATGCGCCGATTGTTCCCCACACGACTACATGTCTACATGTTCAAACCGAGATTTGATCAAAGCGGCTGAGACGTTGTATAGACTTCCGGAGTGCATTGAGGTCTTCTTTTACTTTCGTTTTCACGGCACTCAACAATAACATACAAATTAGTTCGACCCATTAGAACAGCATGTCTGAAAGATGTAATAGTAATACCAAGGAGGTTTAAAATCATGATTAAACCTCCTTGGTAATACTTAAGCTTACACGTAGGTTCAGTTTGGACGCTTGGGGTATTCTCCAAGCAGAGGTTTCGGTCGAGGTAGGAGTGTCCGGGATTTTTAACGAAGGGAGAGAAACGTTAAAAATCCCGGACATGCTTACCCCACTCGATCAAAACCTCTGCTTGGAGAATAGTTTGGGGGCTGTTGTTTTTGTACATGCATGAATTGTTACGATCGCGACACCTTGATGAGTGTCAGCAACCAACTTACACGAGACGAATCACATGATGTAATTTACATATCTAAAAATTTTATACAATATAGATCTAGTCTTGAAAAATCATACAAACATGTGACAGTCTAGTGAGAGGAGTCTGGCTTCTCTCTTTTTCTTGTCGTTTTTTCCTTTCATTATTCCTTCCCCCTCCCTCTGAACAGAATCTGTGGCTGCGAATACAGATGACTGTTGCAAGTTTCGTTTCACTTTCGTGGAAACCACTTGAAGTGCAAAACACGTTTGGGGCGGGGATGGGGTTTTCCATTTGATCACGAGACAGCTTCTTTGTGTATTCGACAAATTTGTTTTCCAAAGCTGGATGCACGGAGGGGTCGTCCCACGTACTTCAACTGGGATTTGGAAAATCCTAAACTTTGATGATACCCCCTTTCCATCTAGCCTCTAGTAGGCTCCAGAGGTGGCCGGAAACAATAGAAATTGGCCTAAAAGACAGATAACATGCCAGAGAAGTTATTCGGCCGGAGAGTACAGTTGGCCACCTTAGGAAAACTATACCCCTCTACCGCTCTTTAGCTGGTGTGTTAGACCAAAGGGCGGTTATACCGGCTACATAGATACAGATACAGATACAGATACCGGCTAACTCCTCTGTCATCTGTGCATTTGTCCAATTTTTACGCCTCTGGAGCCTGGTAGAGGTGCTTTCCACCGACGCTGCGACCGCTGGGCGACCTTCGAGCGACCAGAAGTCATCTCATCAGTAGTTCAAACGAATTGCATTCAGTAACAAGCCGCTAGGGGGCCCTATATAACTTACTCTCCTTCCTAAGAGCTATCTACCACTAAAAACATCAAGACCATAGCATGTCCAGAACGCGATATCAAACCCAGTAGCTCCGCTGCAGCACCATAGCAAGTCGCTAGGGGGCTAAAAATCTAATCGTTTCGAGGTTTAGGAAGACATACCCATATACCAAATATCAAGACAATCCATTCAGGCATTCTTGAGTTAAAGTGTTTACAGACACATCATGTTTAAAGTCATAGGTCATAAAAATGATTTTCATTTCTCAGTGGTCATGACGTCACTCAATGGAACCAGCTGAACAGTCTCAAGAGCGTTCAACCGTGTAAATGTGTAAATGTTCAATATATTTTTTTCTGGGAAAACTGGGAGAAACGAAAATTTGCATAGTTCACAGTGACAAACAAAAATTGTGATTTTTTTTTGCTTTCCTCATGATCATTTTATTGCACGTCACAAATTCCCACAGTGTTGGGTTGTTTACTAAACGTGGTCTGTTCATTAAACGTCTTCCTAAACGTTTTTCTGGGAAAACTGAGAGAAACGAAACTTGGTCTAGTTCATATTCCTTTGATTAACAAAAATTGTGATTTTTTTTGCTTTCCTCATGATCATTTTATGGTACGTCACAAACTCCCACAGTGTTGGTTTGTGACTAAACGTGGTCTGTTCATTAAAAGTTTTCCTAGACCCACTTCTGGGAAAACCGGGAGAAACGAAACTTGGCATAGTTCATAGTCCTTTGATAAACAAAAATCGTGATTTTTTTTGCTTCCCTCATGATGAGTTTATGGCGCGTTACAAACTCCAACATTGTTGGTTTATGACTAGTTGTGTAAAACCCACTCAAATAACCAACGGTTCATAAAGCCCACTTGATACCCGTTCATAATGACCAGTCGTTATTATCAAACCCCGCATTAGAACGTAACCATAGATATAGAAACTTATTGTAGATTAGCAATATAGTATGATCTTGTATCACATGTATACCTTATGTTTTTACTTTACATTTGTACTTCGACATTGTTGTCAACATGCAATTAGCCTACGGGCATGAATTTGCAATAGACGTCAATTATCATCACGTATGGTAACGACGAATGATCGACATGCTTTAAAACTTTTGCAATTCGCAGCATTCTAGATCGATAATTTTTCTCTACGTTTTTATAGAATGTGTGCTCAAGTTGTTGTGCTCAACAGGTCCCACTCAACATCTGCCCTTGTGAAGAGCGCCGCTTTGCGGCATTTTGGAGAACACCACCCCCTAGTAAGCAATCGAAAACTCATAGCACTGTATACGTACACAATGTTACCAACAATTCTATTTCAGTTTTAGGCCATGTTTAGTGAGAGTATAATGTATCCCATGACGTAAAGCATGCATATATGGTGGAATATTGATATGGAATGAAGCGATAACTTGAGCCGTTATGGCTTGTTTTGAAGACCCAGTGATTGGAGCTCAACTCGAACCCGTGACAACTGTCACCAGTGTCAATATTGGCCTGACAAAAATAGACCTGAGGTGATCATAACGTACACGCAGGTCACGCTTGATAAAACAAAACATCTACGGTTAGAATTTGCCTAGTTAAACACGCCTTCCATACATGTAGATGCAAATGTGCTTTAGCTGTGGTGTACACGTACTAGTAACTAGCAATGAAAAGTCGAGCTATTTTGACAACGTGCTTTATACACCAGAGAGTCCCAGGATTTAACCTAACGCCTGTTGACTGCGTGTGGTTGATATTAATCCTATTACTGACGTAGTACCCAAGGGTATAAATAGTTCACAGGCCATACATGTGCCCGTCGTTATGACCTCCAGCATATGGCACACACTCAGAGTATTATTCAAACAACATATTGCTTTTGTAGGAGCCCAAACGGTATAACGCACGGGTTTCCATCGCAGCGGTGACTCCGAGATTCCTAAAAATTTCGCACCATTCTCACATTAATTTACCGGCCGCGTTTCTTGTCATGGGACCTTGAAGCAATGTTTGTTCGAGGTCGTTAATTTTTTTTCTGCTAGCTATTTTTAAAACACCGCACGACGCCGCATTGCTTACTCTACGCTACAGAAGGGACTGACCCTTTGGCAAGCGGCGTAAAAAATCGAGTGGAGGTATAAACTTCGGAACAACATCAACTGGAACTGGGACGACCGCGCCGAATTTGTGGAAGGAATTTTTGCCTTTTGTGGCCGGGAATTAAACCCAGGGACGCAAGCGTGTAGGATTCTACAATCGTGTGACATAGAGGTCTTCAGGGGGTTGACATTTTGGCCGGTGGTGTGACGACAAGAGAGAGACAACCACAGGGCCAGCCGCCATGATGATGTCCGAGATTCTACCGGATGAAGCGGACTGGACGGAGACGGAGACTGAGGTGGAGATAGAGGTAGAGGACCTCGTCCCCAAAAGCCACTGGGATCTCGAAGCCATCTTAGATGGCAGAGACACGGGAGAACCCAAGAAGAGGAAGATCAAGAAAAAGGTCAAAAAGAAGGTGAAGAGAAAGCCGAAACCCAAACCGCCCACCCCGCCTCCTCGGCGGATCACTCCATCTCCTCCGCCCAAACCGAAGACGCCTCCCCCTCCTCCCAAACCGAAGACCCCGGAGCCATCGCCCGAGCCCCCAATGCAAATGGTGTACGTGGAGGAGTGCTGCATCACGGTGAACGAGGAGGACGACTCGGGGACGGGGATGGGGGACGACGGCCTGGGGGACGATGACGGGCTCGGTGGGGACGGCGGGGACGGAGGGGACAGCGGAGCCGACACGGGGGACGAGACCGGCTTCTCCGAGGTGGAGATCCAGATGGCCGACGAGTCGGAGGCGGCGCCAGGGACCATGAGGTCGGTGTCTCAATGGCGCGGGGGGGACTGGAGGTGAGATCGATGATTTGTTAACTTTATTTACTCATCTATCTCACCTTAAAACAACTGGGTTGCCTCTTCAGCCTATCTCTACTCAACTCTCTATCCTTGAATTACTGACTAATACTTTAGAATTGCTAAACATTACCAATACAATAGAAATTGCATTGCTACCATGTATGTAAGTTGCCATACATTGTACCAGTTACTATCGTCGCGCAATAAAGTTTCTCTATAAAAGTTGATTTGCGAGGGGTCCAGTATAAACAGGATAAGACATGTCACATTCAGTCAGGTGGTGACAAAGGTGGACATTCAGTTATTTGTAAGTTGTATATTACCTTCATCATTAACAAGCTATAGCGGGGCCCAACATTCCGAGGTCTCATCAACACCTACTCACATGCTAAATATCAAGACAACCCATCCATGCCTTCTCGAGAAGTGTCGTGTTGACAGACAGAGACGTACACGCAAAAGAAAACATAAGTCATAACCTTAGTTTTTCATGATGATACTTTCGAAATATACATGCCCAAGTCCTTCCTTTGACACCAAACATAACCATTTTCGACATGCACCCTTGTAAACTATATTGTGTTGTCGAGAACTCTCGGCTTTCTCTGTGTCGTGCGCCATTGAATTCCACGTCCATGTACGTAATGTGTTTGTTTACACGAGAAAGAACAGCTGGGGAGGATGGTAGAATTGAAAAAAAAAAGAATCACCATTATTCTTTCACATGGTCACATTTGTACATGTAAATATTACACTAGACTAACTACACTAGCTGAAAAATAGTTAAGTTTGGCCAACTTGATAAGAACAATAATTTGCCAGGGGAGTCTGTCCACCAAAGAGTTCATTTCCGAAGGAAAATGGCTTTCTCTCCTGACCAATTACTCACCCTTTTACTATCCATACCCAATAAGAAAGGCCTGCTACTTCACTACCACGTCTTGTAGGTAGGCATCGTGGCGGTTCATTTCAACTATCTTATCACACATCTCCCGCCATAAGGAAAGCGGCCAATCTCTAAACCGACCGAGTTCAGAATACCCCTCCTACAAATGTGAAGGACAGTGGAGAGTAGCTATACTTAGGCAGCATATGCATGTGCGTACATCATACATCACACATGACCTTATGCGCACCCTTGCTTATAAGTAAGAGAGAGAAGTATCCATTCGTGTATGTTATATGACGTTATACCAAGGAGGTTAAAACTTGCTTATACTGACAGCGTCCAAATGCTATTAGATGAAAATTTATCTCCTGAGGAAAATCATTGCATTTTGCCATTGTAAAAGCTGAAATGATATTGCATACTAAATTCTATTCACAAAACTACTTGGAGATTTAATATTTTCATAATCTTAAGCTAATTAAGTAACGACCCGCAAGATAAGGATGGTGTAAGACGATGATGATTGTGGTGATGATCAAATGGGATAATGCACCCTCCAAGCAAAGAAGAAGGTTGAATACAAGTACAGTAGTTTGAAGAATATTCCTCTATCCAATTATTATGGATAGCTTTGAAATTGGTCTAACCATTTTTGCATTATTACCCTTCCATTTTGCCCTGGTTTTTAGAACCAGTGTCTCTTAAGTTGACACCAGATAGGATTGGAACAAAGACACTGTTCATTGTAACATCATACTGCTTGTATTCCCTAGTGGGCCATGCAAAGAAGAAAGGTTGAATACAGTACTTTGCCGAATATTCCTCTATCATAATTTCTTATGGATAGCTTTGAAACTCATCTGACACTCCCTCCATTTTGCCCTGGTTTTCATAACCAGTGCCACTACCGCTGAAACAAAGACACTGTTCGTAGTAAATTCATACGGCTTGTATCCCCTGTCGGGCCCCATGGCATGTAACGCGAGGAATGCCCGGTCCCTACAGTGTCCTGATACCGGTATTGCCCACCCAGTAAAAACCAAACACCGACGACCTCCACCCATATCAGTGGTGGCACTTTTGATTCCACGAAACAGGGGGCGCTTCTGTACAGTGTACTGAAAATTCAGGCGTCTCTTATTTACCGTGAAAAACTGGTCATCCATTGACAGAGAAATTTTATGAAATTCGTACGAATTCTATGAAACACGTACGAATCACTATGCGAAAACGTACGATTACTCAATGATAAAAACGCACGAATCACCATGATCATTGAAATGCACGAATGATATGCGAAAAGCATATAGAATATATTAGGATATTAAAAAAAAAAACATGAAACGCTTGAATGTTATAAAAACGATCGAAGCACTATGAAAAAAGCACGAATCTTATAAAAAACGCATAACTTCATAACACATGAATCTAGTCTTTTATGTAAACCGGCGTTAGAAGGAGTTATCTTTTCTATCCACGATATTTAGACTTCCTAGAGGTCTATTCAGTTGTGAAAGAGAAGAAATATATCGATAGAATTATTTTGAATTTTATGTTTTTTGTCATCAATACAGGCCGGTCCAAAACTGGCCTATCTCTCAGTTCTTATACTATTTTATAGGACACCCATGAAGTTGAGGATAGGCAGTAGTCCATCTGTCCTTGAGTTTTTCCAGCCCCTTATCAAAATAGTTTTCCTAATCCAAACTATGAACATATCAGCCCGGCATGGCCCCCTGCCCCTGCACCTGTTGTCTCACCAGGTAGACCAATGTCCTCCTACGGGGTCCTGCCTGAAACTATGTTTATTACCCAGAATCCCACGCGCGGGGCAGCCATTCGGAGCGGGGTGACAGCGGAAGTGGAACTTATGACGGGCAGGTACTCACCCAAAATTACCGTTTTTCACCCCAAAACGAGCTTAGATCACACGGCTGTACAATCTGGGACATATAATAGGCTTATAACTATGTATATATGCAGCGAAGTTGCCTCATTTCTCCCTCGTTTGCCAGTTTTACGCGCTTTATCGTTGTCGAGACGATCGCCCCCTCCCCATAGTTAAACAGAGGTTTATTTCTGGAACGGTCGTCTTTTCCTTTAGTTTACTGATTCTACCCTTTATTTTGTCTTTATCTAAAAATCTACAGCGTAACTACTATCATATCCTAATTAGTTGTTAAGATATCTGTTTAAGAAATACATTGGTTGGTATTAAACGGAAGGAAATACCCCAGACCGTTAGCCATAGATTCCAGGACTAGATAACAATTGAAATAAGATTTATCTAACGTTATTAAACATATCTGGTATCTATAACTTAAGTATAACGTCAGGCAAACGTTCTAGTTCTAAAGTCTGTACGAGAAATTTGTGGAACTAGCTGTGTGAAAGATTGTCATCAGAGCATGTTTCGTTAGTTGTTGATTTTATTTTTAGAGTTTGTCCATATTCAGACAGACCCAGACTGGTTGATGAATAAGTCACTTCCGGTGTCTGGCCTGGCAGCATGCCATGGTCAAGTCCACGGCAACGCCTACTGTGGAGGATTATGTTACATTTCCAAGTTTAAGGTCACACCTTCTATGTTCAACATCACAGTCCAAATATTTTTGTCACCTACTAGTAGTACATTGTAGATCACATGTTGTTATTATGGCTTCCATTGAGACCTACCAAAACAATATAAACATTTGAGCTTTTGACAAACGAGGAACATAGCAAAATTAAAAGTCATATTGACAGGATACACAGGGTGTAGAGTGGTTGACTAGCTATCCAAATACTGTGGAACGTCGGGGGTTCAATTCCAATTTGGGTTGACAGGATCATGAGGTGTTATTCACAAGATTATCAACGTATCCTGTCAATAGGGTCAAAAATTCTTATTGACAGGAACATGCTATCAGTAGCCTTGGCCTTTGACAAAAACAAGAAATTGACTTGTTAAAAGAGAAGGTTGAAAAAAAAAGAATGACAGAAGTTGTGTAGCTGTGCTCAAAATCACTAACAAATCCTGACAGTCTCCTCTGTCAGCTGACATAGTTTTCTCTTAGGGCTGACAAATCTATTTACTCCAACAACAGTCTAGCCTGGGTGCCATCAGATCACTTACCCAGCTCCTACACTCGCTACTCTGTAAGTTTAAGAGCGCCAGTACTGAGTAGTAATAAGATGGCACCCAGGCTAGTACTAGTAATAGCAGACCTGCTTTCCCCATGATCTCTAATTTGGTGTGTTGACATTTATCGTGATAGGGTTTGGGTAACAGGATGCCTGTTTTTCTTTTTTTTCTCTCTCTTGATTTTATATTGACTGTCTGATCCAGTATTTTCTTGCAAAAATCTGAGAACCAAGAGATTAGATTGTTCTGGCCTGAAGAATTCTTGAAACACTTCCAGGATCCATATTTGATTAAAGAACTGCCCTAGAATTTGAACTTAAAATACAAGGGAAAAGAACAAATGGGGATATACTTACAGTTTCATACAATATTGTACATAGATGCATGTAGAACCCAAATCACTAACTTACTTCAACTTTAAGCAAGTTGATCTATAACTTTTTAAAGGGCGGTAAGGTTTGCTTAAGAACATACAGTAGTATGGAGACGTATAATTATAAGTTGGTTATAATGTTTACAACAAAGCCAACATTTCAAGGTTCTGAAGATTCAAGTTTCGTATATTGTCTTTAAAACCGCATTGATTTAATGATGTTGTCCTACTAAATCCTTGATTCTGTGTCCATATTTAAACCACTCCTAATTTTTGGATCACATGCATGTTAGGTTAATCAGATCTCCACCCCATCCTGACTATTTCAGCAATTCAGATTGAGTATTTGATATCAGCTACATGTTCTCTCCTTTACATGCAATTCATTCAGGAACAGATAGGTGGCCATGGATATCAGGTAACATGTACTGTTCGCTGCTAACCCGTGCTCACTGCTTTTAATTTTTCAGCGCTTGTTTATAGTTATACACAACAACGTTAACTTTAATATACTATAGTTCTGTATATGTGATCAATACAATCCATACAAAGTACACAAATGCATTTTTATAAAATATGCATCTACTTCAGTAATAATCAGTATGATAAAAATAAGATGTCTATTTTTATAAGCACCTGATTCATGCTACTGGAATTAAGGGATCGGACTCTGACGAGACAAACATGTATGCGTGTAAATGTAATACATATTTAGCTATCTGTCCGAGAGCACTTAAGAACCCTTTTCTTGTTCCTCAATACCAACTCCAAGTACAATACTGGTTGGTTACAACATATGGCAGTTTACTGATAATACTAGTTATGTGATTTACATTCCTTCATTAGACGAAAATGTTGTTGTCTTTAGTCCTAATGGTATTTTGGGAAGTTGACTTAGGCCAAACAATTGTGAGATCTTACTAGGATAATGCGTTAACAGACTTTTTGCTTGTTAAGAGGTCATTTGGAATGTTGCCTAGAATTCAAATGTAGTCCATGTAGTACCAGGTGTGACCATCTGTAGAGTCAGCCAAGACTTCTGAAGTTTAAAATGTTTATTCCAAGTAACATCCAACAAACATACATGTAAGCAAGGTAGAAAGCCACACAATTGTGAGATTTTAAGATAATGTGATAGCAGTTACTTCTAAAGAGATCATTTGGAAAGTTTCCTAAAGCAGAGTAGTCTTCAAATGCATGATGTACTAGTAGTGCTAGGTATGACTATTTGTAGAATCAGCCAAGACTTCTGCTGAAGTCTAAAATGTTTATTCAAAGTAACATCTAACAGACTTACAAGAAGACAAGACAGAAAGCCTACCATTATTTACTTAAGACTGGCAGTAGATCAGTCTTCCATCTGCTAGTCTGTCAGCCCGTGCTGCATTCTTTAGTATGGCCTTTTCTGCCCTTACCTAGCCTGGTGTTGCTGTTTATATATAGGGCCCAGGAGTGTTTGGATACCTGACTCTCTCTTTGTTTACACATAGCACAGCCCTCCCTCCCCCTACTTTGGGGCAAACCATCTTTACCTGTGAACGTTTGCCAGTGTCAAGTCCAATGCCATGGTTGAACAGGCCTGTTCAGTTGTCGAGGTCTCCGCCTGGTACCTTCCCTAATGAGAAACATACCTTCAAGGACAATCTACTTGCCAAGAGTAACATTGCCAAGTAGAAAGTGCTTGTCTAGGGAGCCTGTCCCCCCCTATGGGCGAAGTGTTGTGTCTGTCAATTTGTTTTTGGAGGGAGCTGCTTGGGTGAACAAATGTTTGAAGGGGTGTAGGTTCTTGGCCTTTTTTCCCATTTCCAGCAGTGCAGCGGTGCAAGGCGGTCTCAATGATGAAGGGGTATTGCTTATTTAGACTGTCCGCTGCAACTGTTGTGGCTTCTTCCTACTCGCTTTGACCTGTTGAAAGGCTTTAACCTCCTACTTTGCATGGTCTTACGTAGTTTTCATTCTTAACTCTTTAAGGTAAGACAGCAACGCTTTGCAGACTTTGGGCAGGGCTGTACTTGATGTTTATAAGTGGTTCTCTGCACATGGTAAACACTTTGGATACAGCTCACTCTTAATCTTGCCAGGAAAGTTAGGAAGCATTTACCTGAAAGGGCATGGCTTGTAAAAGAGTCTTTGGCAGTTTTCGCAAGTGAAGTAACCATTTGGTGCGTTAAGGAGGTGTGTGTTCTTCGTAATTCCCAGATTCTTGCTCCTTGATGCTTGCAATTGGTGTGCATTCTTTAAAAGAGACAGCCGCATTTTTGTATGGTTGACTTATATGATTAACTGTGCCCAACTGTCCATGCTGCTGAATGCAAATAGAGCCAGAGATCCGGGGTTAGTTCGGAGTACTCCATTAAGTAGGGATCCCACGGGCAACAAAAGCGAAATCCCTGCAAAACGGCAGCTCAGTTTCAGTGCCGTACCCTCCAGTAGGGGGTAAGTATGTCCCGTGTTGGTTTAGATGCGCCCCTCCCACCTAACCATAACCCACCCTGTTTGAGAAAAGGATAATAGAGAACTCGGTAAATGAAGCTGAAATTTTCCCACTAATTTCTAACTTTTTTTAAATACTTCAAGCGTCATAGCTGTTGGCAGTCAATTTGATTCATTATCCAATATTTTGTTGACTAACATATCAAAAAGAAATCACAGTTTAAAAAAATCAATTTTTGCACCATTTCATGATTGCTAAAATGTTTGTGGCCAGTATGTATATGTATGGTTTAACCACGTCTAGTGGCATGAGAAATAATGGATTGTTACTTGTTAGTTTGTCAATTTTCTCTGATATACCACATATAACATTTTTGACTAACTTAGATGTATTTTACATATAGGTATGTACCTTCTGCAAGCATTGTTGTTCTTCCAAAAGACTTTCCAGTTTCCTACCTCTCTTGTTTCTTCAAGTTCTATCTACGTATTGTAAACTGCTCTTCTGTGATCACAAACTTTTTCTGTCTTATGTCTGATGTTTAGATTTATAAGACAGTCAATATTCTTTGTAAGGAGCTTGCAAAATGATCTGAAACTCTTTCCCGCTACATCTATATCTGTGGCTTTTTTTTTCCAACCAATTTTCATGGTTTAATGATAGATGTAAGATTACGCTTTGTTTTTAATATAGAATCTAAGGTTTATTTTTTGGGATATATTCTTTCTATCTACACTAGTGGTTTGTATAGTCTAAAAAGCCTACTCTCAGAGGTCTGCAAGTTGGGACTATTTTGTTTTCTTGAGGAGCTGGTTTGTCTTGTCTAAGAGTTTTCTCGTCTTCTAATCTCTGACTAGTCTGAGGTTTCTTATGCTTCATGTCTCCCCTCTTGTGCTCTGTGCTTTATAGAATTAACAGTAAAAGTGCACCGCAGGCCTTCATTCTTGTGGCACTGCCTCTTCCATCAGCAGCTCTATCTGAACTCCTTCCTCGAGCGAAAAACAACAACACACGAAGTAGACGTAGTTCTAACCCTGCACTTTCCCGCTGCATTGTAGAGAAAATACCGCACCAGGGCGTAGCGGCGCAATGCCGCTTGCCTTGCACGATTCATCCCTATTCCAACGCAGAAAGGACAGTGTGCGAAAACAGGATGCCATTGACCGGTCGGTATCCATACGTCGTGTACATGTACGTTAATGGTGACGCTGTACTAGTACAAGTTGGTGCATGTTTGTAACCAGTGGCGTGGGGTGTAGCTAATAGGTGCGGGGGATACATGTACAAAATATAGCCTTCACAGACTTCTTGGAGCACTCTTGGCGTTTATTTTTTTGGGGGGAGCGCTGCTGTGCAATTTTTTTAATGGGCCAATGTTCTCAAGATTATTTTAGCTTATGGAGATATGTCGCTGAGGTTGGATCGCCTATAGGGCTCCCCCCCAAAAAAAATAAACGCCGTCGCTCCAAGAAGTCTGCAAAGGAGGCTATACAAGATGTACTTTCTCCAATTTAAAGGCATGCATACATGTACTCACTCCTTACTCCTGCTATTTAAGGCATATACAAACTCTTAAAACTAAGTTACAGCAATTCAATCGACTAGCTCTCATTTAAGAGCATTTCTGGTCAAATATGACAATATAGGTTTTGCTTCACAAACTTGCACTTATTAACGTGCTGGTTTGTTAACCTATAATTATCGCTGAGGTGTTAATCAAAGGATGATACAAATAAATGGCTGATTAAATACCAAGGGGAATTAAGTGCTGGTGATAATCGTTCTCAAAATACTTAAGCTTGCAAATGGTGTTTGATTTGGTGGTACAGTACTATACAATAGACTTAATGGTGAAACTGAAATTGCAACTTGCTGGTGTTTAAAAGGGCTTTGTAGTTGCTATATGTTGACTTTTTGAGAGTTTTGCTTAAAGCTTAAAACCAGACAAAATATTTTGGTAAAAAAGAGTTGTCATTTTCCAACAGTCTAGCACAGTTCTTATGATTCACTAATATTGTGGTAGCCTATTTCTCTGGATTTGGCTTAATTAAGACGAGTTAATTTTAACCAGTGCCTTGTTAAGGTTCAGGTGAGATAAGTAATAGATAAGGAAACACAGGTGAGTGTGCACAGGTGCAGGTACAGGGGATCTCACCTCCAGGGTTTGCACAAGGGAAATACACTGGTATATTCAAGTCTACACACACACATGCACCATGTACAGTTAAGGTATATTGATTTCTACTGTTGTCCAAGTCAATGTTGTATACACAAGAGTGACAGTATTGCGTACAGTACATTTTTAGCATATGTGTATATTTGAATTCCATGTTGAACTTTTCACTTTTATACCCTTTAAAGACAAAAGAAATTGTTGTTCTTTTTGTTTGCAAAAAGCAGGTTCAAATGAAAATACTGATTCTTTCCACAGAAAGAAAGTAATTTGAAGATCTGCCAAATCTGGTAACTCCAAAACGAATTGATAATGCCTAACTTAGACCGTCAATGTTGACAACGATATTTCATCCAGGATGTACATTGTGTATTTTGTTCCCAAAATTGATCCTGGCTGGTTCCGTAAACTTTTGAAATCGTTCATTCACAGCTCAAAATGCAAAAATTGTACAAAGTTAACCCGTTTTTGGTATAAGATTAGATTTTCCCTTTCAAGAGGACACACACATTTTTTTCTTCATCTTTTATGTCTTTTATGGAATCAACAAACGTACAAATGTACTTGTATAAAATCATTAATTTAATGAAATGCAAGACTTAGACTAGTCAGAGGTTAACTTACGCATTAAAATACCTTAATCTAGCCATTTGGTTGGTATTCAAAGTTTCTGAAGCAGAACACAATTGCAACAAGTCACCAATAAAACGCTACGTCTGCAACCAAGAAATAACAAAGACATTTATAGTTAAAGTGTTGACGTGTACCTGTGATTAAGCAGTTTCACCTCCTGACTTCTGCAGTCCCCGACACACAGTGACAAGCCAGACAAGCATTTTCAATGAATATAGAAACTTTTGTTTGGTATATTCATTGATTTCATCTATTTCAAAATCTGCTAAGAGCCAAATGAATTGATTAGCGATTGTTCAATCGTTATAATCAATAACTGCCAAATTTTGATGAAAGTTGGCTTGAATCAAGCGCCACCATAAACACTGTTCCTCTCTTTGTGACTTAACTAACTTAACTAAACAGAAGAGGAAATGAAAGTTACAACTTACAAGACTGTAATACTAATAGGTAAAACGTCACAGCCACTGTGACTGACCTGTCTGACAAAAATTCCTCCCTTAAGAAGCTTTAGAATGCCTCCTAAATTGACTTAAGATCTCCACTCCACACCGTGGAAGGGTGGAACTTTTGGTCATTCCGATTCCTTGCAGTGACATCATACATTTTGTTTTCTAGAAAAAGCCTTGCAGGTGGTATATCCAGGTAATGATAAGTTTGTAATGTTTTACTTCCCCATCCCAGCTCCATCATGTCCAACCTGGCCAATGCCATGTGCACCAGGTGTCGGGGTGGCTTTGGGCCGTATGAGAAGATGGTCAACTCCAACGGGGAGCTCTACCACGAGAAGTGCTTTGTGTGAGTATACTTTGCATAGATTCCCATTCATTATTGTAAAAGAAACCCATCTTATTATGGAGACCATTACATTTCTATGAGCCAGCAGAGTTCACAACCAAAGAAGATGGTTCTATCTTTTTGACTTGAATTGTAACACTCAAAAATTTTGATTGTCTTATTATTTTGGCTTAACCGGTTAAACCTTCATGCCAAAAAATGAGATGTGCTCAACTTTCTTCTCCCCAGGTGTGCCCAGTGCTTCCAGCCTTTCCCAGATGGACTCTTCTACGAGGTGAGTTAATCAGTAATACAGTAATAATCAATTCTTTATGTTAAATGTACTTATACACCAAAAGACACTTACTCAAGTAACTGGATAACTGTCATTTAGCTTATCTTATTACCCGGATGTCTAACCTTCATCAAGGTAAATATTGTATCAATATTCTTTATGTTTGCTGTATTGGTTTGAACTGTGAGACACATCAGCTCTCTGTCAACTCTGTTTTCAAAATCTTTGTGGAAATTAATATGTGTTTTGCTTGTCGAAGTCAACATCAGAGTCACTCTGTACTCTTTTCTCCTTGCTGGATTTGTTCTGAAAGTTATGTTAAAGTAAACCAACTACAGAAGTTAATGTTCAAATGTTGACTGTTTTTTTCAGTATGAGGGAAGGAAGTACTGTGAGCATGACTTTCACATGCTGTATGCACCATGCTGTGGGCAATGTGGTAAGATATATATAATCAAATGTAGCCATGGATGTCATTTGTTCAAGCAAAGCATGAAAAGATACAGTCGCACCTGTACAAGTGATCACCTCTACATACTAGGACCACTGGGCCATTGATATACAGTCAAACCTGTACATGTGACCACCTCTACATGTATATAAGGAGCACCTGACCAATGTGATCACTTTTTGGTGGTCCCTTAGAATCTAGTTAGATAACTTTCCGATTGACACTACCAGCATCAAAAATCCTGTCTATAGTGACCACATGTCCACATAGATTCTATCAGTCCCCTGAGTGGTCTTCTTATACAATTTTGACTGTATATCACTGCCAATGTGTTCAGCGAATACCATCTGCAACACCAGGCAGTGCTGTAAGACTAAAGAGTGCTTAAAATGCTGTAAGATCATAACAGATGTTAGAAGTGTCAACTTTAAGTTCTTTTGTTTAGTAAATAGAAATGTATGAAAGATAGTCACTTTAACAGGTCACGCTGGTTACTTCAATAACATTACCCTTAAGTAGGAACAACATGCATTGTAGTGACACTGTCTTTTTGTTCCTTTAAGTTAGACATTTGAGAGGCAGAACAGTTATACAAAGACAGCGCTAGCGTTTGTACACAATTGTAACTGATCTGTTACATTCTGCTGGCTGCGTGAAGTACATCACTCACCCACATTCACTCATCATCCAGTTTATCGTCTTTCGTTACCCATCTCACAAGGGTTAGACATGTACAAAATGTATGTAAAGCTACTTCTTGAAGCCATGGCAAAGATTTTCTCCCTTTGACTTATTAATGTGCTTGATGATGAAAGTAGAATTGTTATTTCCATTCAATCTGTTTCCTTCCTACTCTGTTGGTATGTTATGAGACTGTTAATGTTTCTCCGTAGGTGAGTTTGTGATTGGTTGTGTCATCAAGGCCATGAACAACAACTGGCACCCTGACTGTTTCACAAGACAGCAGATCTATTATTACCATATAATGTGATCTATTTTCTTACTACTCTGTTGGTATGTTACTAGACTGAGGGTTAATGTTTCTCCGTAGGTGAGTTTGTGATTGGTCGTGTCATCAAGGCCATGAACAACAACTGGCACCCCGACTGTTTCACCTGCCACACCTGTCACGCACCGCTCGCCGACACAGGCTTCGTCAAGAACGCTGGAAGGTAACAGGACAGTTTTCACTCACTCACATTTACTAGTACTCACACTTTAGTGGCTAGGCTTGACAAGATCGAGAGGTCACAGGTTCAATTCCTGACAGTCCTCTCTAGACGTTGTGTCTTTGGGAAACTGCGCTCTACATAACTTTCCTCACTCCACTCAGGTTTAAAATGGGTTGGGTCAACTTCAGTTAGGGGTGGTGGAAGGAGAGAGGGATGGGCTCCACCTTCCAATATCATGCCCTAACACACAGTGGATTACAGCCCACTGCCCTACACTAGTACAGCATCAAAAAGACAATGGGACTACCTTTATCTTTACCTCTACCTCTGCACTGACTCTCATACTTTGACACCTTTTGGACAAAGAACAAACTTGTAGACCAGAATGTGTATCATTCTTTATATTTCTTTGTATTGTACAAGTTAAAACACTAAATACAGTTTCAAGAAATAGATAGAGGGTGCTTGGGTGAGACATATTTAATTTTCATGAGAATCCAGAAGTGAGATTTTTCAGGTAAATATGTTAGTACAAGAAGAATCTTCAAGTGCTTCCTTATTCTGTTGCTGAATTAGCTGAACATAACACTTCTGTATCTAGGGCCCTGTGTCGCCCCTGCAATGCCCGGGAGAGGGCCTCAGGACTGGGCAAGTACATCTGCCAAAAGTGCCAGTAAGTCAAACATCAGATTATTTTCTGTGTTGCATGAACTTTAGACTCATTCCCGTGTATTTCTATTGCAAGATTTTTGTTTCTCTTCAATAGGACAGTGATTTCTTCATACTTTTAGATGTTTCTCTTATTTATTGAGATTTTTTATAGAAAAATGACAAATGTTGATAATTTGTTCACATTTTCATTTTCCAGTCAAATGATTGAAGACAAGCATCTGATATTCAAGAGTGAACCGTACCATCCGTACCACTTCAACTGTCACCACTGTGGGTAGGTAACAACTTTCAGTTAAAGCAGCACTAAGTCCTGCAGCTGTAATCTCCATTGATATTTATCTACTGGGTTACATACATTTTGGATATCCTCCACAATGAGAAACAAGTGTGTTTGAGAGATCTCTAGTGCAGCACACCCAAGTATGCATAGTTTAAATATGCAGGATTACATTTTATTGGATGAAATTGCATTGGATGACACTTTTTTTCAGAAACATGTGTTTTTTTGTGGCCTATGACTGGAGTTTGTTGGCTGTGCCAGGTTTGACTGTTACCTTCGCCGAGAAGCTTATGTTTTGCACGGTGTTCAAGTGTGTATGTCTTTCTGTAAACACGATAACTCGAGACTGCCTGGAAGGACTGTCTTGATACTTGTAGATCTTCTTATTTTCAACTGTTTTTTACTTTAACTTATCTATAAACCTGTTGTTTGCAGGAAGGAGCTGACGGAAGTTGCCCGTGAGTTGCGAGGAGAGCTGTATTGTCTCCCCTGCCATGACAAGATGGGAATCCCCATTTGTGGGGCTTGCAGGTGAGCTACAGTAACTGTCAATAAAGTCCAGGGCTTGAAATTGAGTAAACCTGGTTCAAGTTCTCAGAATTCTGCAGAATTCTGGCTACAGTTCCCAGAATTCTGCCTCCAGTTCAGAATTCTGCCTCCAGTTTCAGAATTCTGCCTCCAGTTTCAGAATTCTGCCTCCAGTTTCAGAATTCTGCCTCCAGTTTCAGAATTCTGCCTCCAGTTTTCAGTATTCTCCAGAATCGGGCACAGATTCCCAGAACTCTGCAAAATTGGGCTAATTCAATGGCTGCTACGTATTTTTAACCCCATCTTTACGTACATTTTGTACCATGTGATAGAAAGCCATTTGGGTTTAAGGTTAGTGAAGTCCCATTTGGATCTCCCAAATTAAACTGGAGGCCATTGTATCTTGTTATCCAGGCGTCCTATCGAGACTCGTGTGGTGAACGCGCTTGGCAAGCAGTGGCACGTGGAGGTAAGTGCCATGTCTGGCACAACCTTAGTTTTTTTTTTGGCTATGAAATGGAATGTATTTCCTGCAATTTGAAATTAGAAAATACTGTATCAGACTGGTAATAGTAAAAAGTCCTTTTAGAGAGAATCCAGACAAAATCTATTTTGATTTCGTTGCGATTGGGATCTGTCGTAGGACAATCCGCAATTCTACTAGTACAAATGGGGTTAGTGTTTAATTTAGTAGAGTTAGGTTTACCTTAAACCATTCTCTACAGTCTAGTAGAATCATGGATTGCAATCTGTCTAAGGACAATCTACAATCATAGTATGACATACATGTATACATTGACGGATGCAGAATAAAACCACAGTTGCTTCTTTGATAGCCAAGTAGTAACCACACCTTCTAATGCGTTTGTACAGCATTTTGTGTGTGCCAAATGTGAGAAACCGTTCCTGGGCCACCGTCACTACGAGCGGAAGGGCCTTGCGTACTGCGAGACTCACTACAACCAGCTGTTCGGGGATGTCTGCTATCAGTGCAACAAGGTCATCACCGGAGATGGTAGGTCATAGGTCAAGGTCATAATTTCATGGCCTGTGTTGTTAGAGGTAAACTCCTATAACTGTCTAAGACAAAAGTTTGTATTTGCAACATTAAAAAGATTTTTCCATTTTCAACTTGCAACTGCTAGCATTGTAATTTGCAGCCAAAATCCTGTAATGTTGGCTGTCAGTGTCATGATTCCGGGTGCCATACGATTGCCACAGTTTTAAAGAAGGGTGATGTCAAGGCTTTTGCTTTGTTAAGGAAGAAAAGATGTGTTGAACACCTGGATATCTAAAGTGTGCATACCTCAGGTATTGCTGATGCTGCATTAGTAGATCTCTTTGAATTTGCCGCTTTAAATTCGATTATATTTTGTCATTCTAGTTGTGAGTGCCTTGAACAAGTCCTGGTGCGTGGCCTGCTTTGCCTGTTCTATATGTGACCAGAAACTCACGCTCAAGTAAGTACTCATTTTCCTCTATACAGCTCTTCACATATACATCCAATTATTACATAAAACAGTAGGTATTATTTTGTTCATTCAGAAGAATTTGTTTGGTGTCAATGTCCTGATACTCTTTCTACATTGTACTTGAATGTATTAACAATTATACATTAAACATTAATTTAAAGATTTATACAATATTTAGTCCAGCCTGATATCGAATTCAGATTATAGGAATTAAGTTGTTTATGAATGTGTGTTTTAAATTATATAACATCATCTTGTTGGCCTTTCAGTTTGGTATGGTTTTTCTTTGCATCTTGAAGCATGCATTATATGGAATAAGTCTGAAAGGGTGATTTTTTTGGGGGTGTGTCTTTTCTGATATAACTGAATGACTTGTTTGGATGTGTTGACTGTTATGCCTTGAATTCACTCATTGTTGATTTGTGTCATTGATAGCATCTTGTCATGCATTTGTCTCTTTCTATTTAACTGCAATGACATTGGATTCTATGATTCTTACTTCAATGCATACCTACAGTGAATATCAAACATGAAATTTATGTTGAATTTCCGAGCTACACATTCCAAGTGGGCACATTTTAAGCTATGAGAACAAAATATTTCAAGTCTTACATGAAATGTGGTGAAAATCATGCTTGTGCAATTCAAGTGACATATGAATCCAATGTTTCTGTCTATTCTATAATGCATGTATGTGTAATTGTTGAAAACGTGCATGTGTTTGAATGTGTGAGTATGCATGTCATTATTGCTGATTTAAGATACACAACATGCTATGAGACCTGTTTGTTAATCTGCATGGTAAGTCCTCACTGTAAGTGATACTCAATTTAACTGAACAAAGAACATGATATAAAAAGTAGACTGATGTATTTTTCCTTGGAGTATGCGGCTTCCTTGTCATGCAAAGGACACATATAGGTAATATATATGCACATGTACCGTACCATACACTTCTACGATGTTGTGTTTATTGTTTGGATTGCAGATTTTTGTAACACTGTTTTTGTATGTGTTATATTTACTAACTTAACATTCATTGGAACATCACAATTTGGGCATGAAATTTCAACAATGTTGATGGCATGAAAGTCTTTTGGCCTACATTTTCATTCTCTAATCTGTGATGATATTCATCTTGTATAAAGTATCATGATGACCCGATGTTCCTTTTACGGTGAAATATGAGGCTGATTCTGAATCTGACTGACGAAACACTTTCTTTACTTTTGAACCAAGCAATTCGAATTTTGATTTGGTGAGAAAAACTAATAGATGTTTATAAAACATTCATAAAGGGGCTGCCACACTGTCAGCAACCTTCGCCAGAATTTGTTGATCGCCAGAGGGGTGATGAACATCAAAATCGCCAGAGATTCAAGTTGATCTGAAAATCTACCCTAGGCCCTGTCACATTGAATGGGGCTTAGTGATCTGTACACATCAGCTGATTCCTAAAAATCACCCAGTGATTGAGAGGACACCGGTTGTGATTCTGCTGAAAATGTCCTTTTAGAGCTGTTTCCTGGGTCAATCAACCATTCAATCAAAAATGGTTTATTTCTCAAGAGACATGCAGCACCCATTGTTGCATAGGTTGCAAAAATTGTTGCACTAATCATAAAATCGTTAGTATATACATTGTATGTCAAAAGATGTTACATTTAAGATACGAGATATACATTTTGTTGTACATGTACAATTACTGTGTGACAGCACCTATCCACAGTTTGCCATTGTCCCCATTGTGTCCCCAACCCTCCTAACCAAAGTACAGGGCCTGTGTCCTGGAAAACACAGGCTGCTGTACTCACCTTGTGTACATTCCACACAGCACCAAGTTCCTGGAGATTGACATGAAGCCGGTCTGCCAAGCCTGCTTCGAACGAAGCTACGAGTACCGATCTTTTAGCAAACTGAAGCTTAGAAGGCAATTGATACTTTGTTGCTAATTCAAAAATCATCTTAAAGTTTGTTTTTTTTCGTTCAAAGGTCGTTTCTGGAGTCAAAATGCAAATCGGTATTTTTTCAAATGCGCAGTCAGAAACGTGAAACCACTTTCACATGTATTCAGAGTGTTGTTTTGATCAGGGATATTCTTTAGAAAAATTTCATTACCGTTGTCTGCTAGAAAATGCCCTGCGCAAAGACTTTTGCAGTCTAATTTTCAATGTCTGCCATGCCCTCCTTCCCCAATGACACGCAGACCTCCCCCCCTTCACAATGTGCAGACCTCCCCCCTGATGGGCAGACCTCCTCCACAACGCGCCCCACAACGTGCAAACGCATGGCTTAGGGTGCCATGCACCCTGCTACAGCCCTGCTCTACTCTAAATCCCTATGGAGAACCATTCCCACTGTACTCACCATGTCTACATTCCACACATACAGCACCAAGTTCCTGGAGTTTGACATGAAGCCCGTCTGCAAGGCCTGCTTCGTCAAGTTTCCCATGGAGCTGAAGAAGCGCTATAAGTGAAGGCTGTGACGCCTCTCAGTCAATCCTGTACCATGTACGCATGTAGGTTTGGACGTGCCGCAGTCAGAGATGAATGACACCTTATGCATGTTACTACATAGTTTAGAGGCATACTACGGTTATATTTTGAAGAGACTATTGTACTCAGGAGTTCGTGAGTTCAAGCCCTGGCCAGGTCAAACCAAGACTTAAAAAATTGTACAGACTACTTTCTCAGCTTAGTACTCAGCACTTTTGAAAACTAGCTATTTCTAATTGAGCCTGTGTGGCCCAAGGGCTACAGACACAGAGATTAAAAGCACTGCAGAAGGAAGGGAAGGATTTTAACTTTTAATAGATTTTAAAGTTCAATCTATCCATCCATCAGTCCTACAGTTCAATACAATTGTTCTTATGGGGGAGTTTTAAAGAGACCTTTTGAGTAAAGAAAATATCAAAATATCATTTGAGTGTGAACAATTTGGTCGTCTTAAAAATAGTGAGTATGCCTTTAAACATCACATACTGCTATCAGTTTAGATTCAAGTAATATCTACACCTTTACATTACCATCTTTAAACCTTCTGAAGGTTCAAATTTAAAGAAAATGCTGGCGAACTCTTGTGATGGCCTTTCTTCATAATAATTTTCATAATAATTCCACTGTTGACTGACACATCTGAATGGCTATCAAGGTGGCATGTTGCTAACTTACATGTACCAGCACTAACCATGTTCTATGCTGCATTGTTTTTACCCACTATCATTTTGTTTGACAGAATGCGCATGGAGAGCCTTCTAGTATCAGTAGGCTAGAAACTGCTGCACTATACTTTACGCATGTAGCTTGCTATTCTGGGTGTGAGCTCTGTGATAACTGGCATTTACTGAATAATATGCAAGTAGCAATGTGTGGGGAATGCTATTTGATTTTAATCCATAACTTACCGCTAATACTAACAGATTTGCCTTTTACTATAGCCCTTACAGCAATTGCATGGAAGAAACAACATCTATAGCAATACCCGGATATTTTTGCTGTGTGCTAGCTAGATGCTTTAGTTTTATTTCTCGGTGAGACGATATTGGTGAATTCTGCTATCATAATAGTGGTGGCAGTGCATGATGACCTACTAATTTGGGCATGTAGTCTGTTTTGTTTTCAGAGAGTTTCTTATGATATGCGGCATGCCATATATGCACTTATTAATCAATTACTAATTCTAATGACTTTATTCCTTCTTCTTCCCGACATAGCAGGATGCTATCTTTCAACTTTTTAATGCACTTTTACGATACAGCTTTCTTCTTTGTGTGCTTCTGAAAGTATTATTTTACAGTGCATGTAAAGAAACACTAGCTGTTTTAAGGTCTGCATAGAAGTCAAAGTCAAAACTTGCAAATGAGTATTGCATGACAATATACACATTACCGTATGGAATCCATATAATGATTTATATACATGTAATGTCGGAAGTGTAGGTGCAAAAGCTTCAAAAATTGAACCACCACAAACATGTCAAGAATCACAATAGTCATTAAAACAAAAGTATGGTATATAAGCTGAAATGCCTTTTTGTCAAGTATAGGGTATATGCTTAAGGGTATGCATTTCTCAAGCTAGGGTGTGCAGAAAATAGCACTGTAGTTTTGCCGCTAAGACTTTCTTCTTTTTCATTCCTATCTTATTCAGGAGTCGATTCATAGAAGTTGATATGAGGCCTGTCTGTAAGAAGTGTTATGAGAAGCTGCCCACTGAGCTGAAGAAACGCCTGAAGACCTAGGGAGAGGTGGTTGGGAAGGATCCTGTCCCAGCATGCAATATTCCAATATGGCTGTTGCCCTTCAGAAGGTGACCTTCAGGTAGACTGACTGGAAATTGGTTGACTAAGATATAAGTACAGAAAAGATTTGCCAATAAATTGCTGACATGAAACAATTGTCTACCCAAATGTTGCGTGCTGGGATAGGATTCCGTATGGTTGGGAGATGGCAGTGATGTTGAAAGGAGGAGGTGGAAAAAGAGTGAAATTAGACGATCGTAGAGATGTGTACAACATACTTATACTCTGATACTTACACCAAACCAGAAGAAAAGCTTGGATATTGGACACTGTTGCTCTACAGAAGTTTGAACAAGTCAGGACTAACAGAATCTGATGTAAACAATTCATGACCAGATGGGTGCAATAACTCAGAAACGGTGCTAAATAGTTAATAATTTCTTACATGCTACTTCTGTTTTAGTAAAATCAACAATTTAGCAGTCAGGTACGCAATGTAGTCAATGCTGAACTGTGTTGACTTTCACACAGAGTCTTGACAAAGTTTGTCTGTAAAAAAAAGACTACAATGATTATAACAATAAACAAAATTGACTGAGATAAAATTCACGGAATCAAAACAGTTTCACACATGAATAGTTTTTAAAATAATCTCAAATGCCATTTACGATACTACAGTCTTATAGATAATGTTTTTCTTTTGATTGACATGCCACCATATACTAAGCCATGACTGTTCTTTGCAACATACAACAAGGAATGCATAATGTCCAATATCCACAGTAAATCCAATCATGAAAGGAAAATACAAGGTTTCTCCACTTCAGTACTGTATTTGATTTTGTAGGTAGGTAATATTATACTCTATATTTTTATCATTTAATATTTTGTTTGCTCTTTGTGCAAAATCTATGTCATAGATTTAATGTTGGACCCCACTGGAAGAATGGAATCCATTGCTTCCTGTTACATGTACGTGTAGTATCCAGTTTGCTTAAGCTATAACATGTTTTTTACAATCAGTATTTACCTGTACTTAAATTGGCTGATTTTACTAATGCCACAATTGCTTAAGCAGACTTCATGGCAACTTTGGTCTTATAAGTGATAGAAATACAATAATATTTTGTGTTATGAATCATATATTATTAATGCAGTAGACAAAGTGGATGGTAGTAAATGTACTAAATGTACATTATATAGGGGCGAGAAATATACATGATAAGTGTCAATACATTGTTTCGGACGGTACAGTAGCTACTAGAATGATGCAGCAATATGTTACAACTTTTGAAGCAAAAAGCTTTCCTTTGGGGAAAGACAGTGTCTTAGATTGGTATCACGTGAGTATTAAGTGTGATAAGGTTTCAGGGACGAACATCTAATATCATATTCTCCTATAGCAGAGCTGAATCAGCATCGTAGAAACTCCCTGCATTCCGCTCTGCTTGCCTGGCCTGACCAAAGCACTATTGAGGGCTTGGAAAATAACCAACTGTCAGACTATTGGAGCATGTGCCTTGGTGTTGTATCAAGGAAAAGCTTGTGCCAAATAACGCCTGCTCATTAATATTCAAACTTAAGCAAGATCAGTGGTGTGTTACGTTTAGTAACGGTCCTTTCTGCGTCCAAACTTGTTTACCGGGTACCAAATTTTAGATCTGTCGGATCTGTGGGTAGACGACATCACCGAATATCGACGAAAAATACATGTACGAAGAAACTATCATCCTTTCTCAAAAACAAACAGATTTCCTGTTAACGTCGCGCCAGAGCGCTGTGTGTCAACCATATTGAAAATTTGGAAGGTAACCTCATTAATATTTATGAGCAAGACGGATCAACACTAGTGCTTTGGTCAGGCCAAGCAAGCAGGGGTGAATGTAGGGAGTTTCTGCAATGCAGATTCAGTTCAGCTATTAGGAGAATGTCTTATATCTGCCATACTTGATGTGATTCAAGGAAACAGGAGGTTAATGTGTAAGGAAGTAATTTCACAGTAAGCACATAGAATAAGTCTCTTGGTTCAAACCAATGTAGCAGATTTATTGTGTTATGTATATGCATGGCCCGTGATAAACATGCCACATGATAATGTTATACAAATAGAGTAGAGAGAAAAGAATGGAATGTAATGTTATATTTATTTTAACCAGTTTGTCTTCCACACCAATAACTTGTACCCAGTAAAAACGACAACTTTTGTTGGTCTTGAGCTTAGTTATATTTTTTAAGGCTTCACAGTCAACTACAATGTAGGTTTTATTTTTTGAATTTAGTATTACTAAGAAGACAAGGGAGTTTGGAATTTTGTATCATTTACATAAGACCAATAAAGAAAGTTGCTTTTTTTCATCTGACTTGTGCTGGTGATTCTTTGAATCTATGTTGACAATGAGTGTTGTTATAATGTTATCAATAACTTGAAAAAGTCCGCAAATTACTAAAACAGTCCCAAAAGAATTAATATAATTTTTGTTTGGACTCGTCTGTGGAATTAATAGAACTCCTATGATTTTACATAATTTAAGTATGACGATTTTTTATTCACGATGTGTACAATGAGTCTACATTCAATGACACATCTTACGCGAATGATGAGCACATAAACTTTTTTTGTATTTCACATCAACGTTACATTCAATAGTTGTAGGTTCGGTATATGCAGGAAAACAGTAATGCATTGATAAGGAATACATGTATATGATTTCGGTTACATGAGACTCCAATGATATTGCATTTCTACCGTGCAGTCTAAATGGGTTCAAATTAGGCTGGAGTTTCTTGACATACATATAATTCATACAACGCATGATATTAAATGGTGAATAAATAAAGAATCATATGCATGCTTCACCTCAATTGAGGATGACTGCTTTACTTTTTACATAATTTTTGAGTTGTTGACAAATACCTTACATTTAATGCATGAAAGTTGCAACTAACAAATCATGAAAAGTCTATGAATCTAGTCACATGAGATTGCAATGATATTGCATTTCTATTGCGCAGACTATAAATGAGATCAAATAAGGCTAGAGTTGTTTGATATGTACAGAAAACAACACGGGGTATTCCGTATCACCCGAGGTCCCAGCCCGACAATAAAAATGGCAGATAATAACAAATAATACAGGGACGAAATCTTAATAGAAAATGTAACAATTCATCAAACAATAGACATCATAATTAGATGATAATAATTGAAATAACATTTACTTAATAGAGCAGAAATATCGTGCCATAATGATAGGCAATCAAAACCATGGATCACCTTAAATGTGAAATAACCAGAAGAGGAATTGTAACAGTTGTTACTCTAATTCAGAGATTCTCATCTCAATAAACCCGTACCCCAGTATCCCAGGTAATTTCCGTTTTGATTGTTTTGGACAGTCCGTGCCATTATAATAGTAGAAACCATTTGGGTTCAATGTATCACATTGACGAATCCAGAACCCTCCCATTTTGTACAGGTAGCACGAATTTGTCGACCACGCACTCTGTATACAAGGGTTAGAACGAAATATTCCATTATCCTGATTAGACAAATAGTTCATTCGTGGAGTCCCCGTATATGAGCCCAGCTGTAACCTGTACTTTGCCTGTGCGTTTGCCACAAAGAAGCGGTCATATTGCAGATACCCCTCGCGCATGCGACATAACTCTTTTGTACAATATTCAGACTTTTCTAAGCCAACATTCAGTCTGTACCTCCCCTGGTTGGTCAGCAGATGGATGTTGTCGTTGCCGAGCCAGAACTCTCCCGTCAGGTTCCCGAACCCTCGGCTGTAGTCCTCCCATGTCCGGCTGTAGAAGTCCACAGACCCGTCCTGTCGCCGCTGGATGACGGTCCAGGCTCGACCGGCCTCCACACGGCAGAACACGCGGAGTGGGACGAACGACGAACGCGGGTAGATGGTGTAGATTCCAGAATCCATGCGGCTTTTGGAGTCTCGGTAGATTTCTCCACAATCTACGATTAACAGAAAGAGATTTGGCCAACGATCACTTATCTACATAAGGCGATATGTTAGTTTTTTCTACGTCCTCTAGATTCATCACAATTTCCTCATGAAGTATATTTCAAACTCTGGAGAAAATCTACTTCATATTTTGTTAAATGAGAACCCACTGGCCACACATCGTTCATGTCATCACATTGTTGTTGTACATGTGCTATGGCGTCACTTAGTAGCGACATTTTAGTGGTCTTTAATTCACACGATACAAGATAAATATATCAAAGTTAACAAATCGCTTGTTTGATGTAGGTCATTTTTCTTCGCTTGTGTGTTTGACAGCGCATTATCATGGGAAAACATTCAAGTAAAATATTCTGTTTCCGACAAAAGACAAATTGCAAGTAAGGACAAAACTGCAAACTATGATGTCTTATATACATTTCCTGAAAATTCTTGGTCACTTGAGGTTATTTGAAGTATCAACAGTTTCGTTTTGGCTCGCACACCCCACGTAAAGTCATGAATTTCTAAGGGTTTGTTTACCTTTTGGAGTTATATTGTCCACGAGGGCACCGACTGCCGACAGAGAAATCTTTTGTTGGTCCATAGACAGCTGAAGACACTCCATGGACGCCTGGCTAGATGGGATCCGATGATGACCGGCAAAACCAGACAGAACATCACTGAAGATGAACGTCCCGTGCCTAAAATAAAACAAAAGCAGTTGTACTCATATCTGACCTATAAGCAAGCTTTGATTACATCTTCAGATGTGGTAGTACTTATAAAGTCATTATAGGTAGCTACATAAAAGATTGCTTTGTTTTCAGGAAAACAAATACTGAAGCCTGCGATTACCCTACGTGATCGTAACATGATGGATGTTGCAGATGTAAGATTCATTTTGTATTTCTATTTTCTGGTTCGTAGTTGGCCGTTCGAAAGTTTACTTTTTGCGTCAATAATAAATCTTCCATCTTCTTATTAGTGTTAGATACGGCCTCACACATGCTTTGTTATAATGGTTTGAAAACGTGTTTTAAGTGTTTATCGACAAACGGTACACAGTGCTGATGCGAAACTTCGACCTGGTGTTAACTTGATGTGTGAAATCGGTTGTATGCTGATAACTAGTAGTCTCCAAGCAGACCTACGGGTTGCAACTGGCAAGAAGGAGTTTTTATAGCAACCCAAGTTGCTATAAAAACTCCTTCTGCCAGTTGGATACAGTCTTTGCAACCCGTAGGTCTGCTTGGAGACTAGATGACTAGTAGGTGTGTTTCCGTTAAGAGTATGATCAACTTACCCATCATCATCCGCATGACGAAGACCATGCGTGCAAGCATGCTCGGCTGGACTGTCCGATGGCGAAGTGCTTGTGCCAGGACTGGCGACTTCGGTAGCAATGACGAACAGCACGAACGCCCAGCCCTTGGTGGCCATGCTGAGGGTACAACTGGGGCCGTGAGGGATTGTGGCTAGCTCCAGGGTCTGCTATCAGACTAATTATGCTGATTGCTTGAGCTCGAGAAAAACAACAGTTTTGTTGTGCCGCGCGTTGATTTGCTTAAAAAAAACCTTACGCTGATGTGGTATAGCGTTTTACTTAATCTAGAAACAATCGTTTGGGTGTAGATATTAGGGAGTGACTGCTCTTTTTCGTGTACAAACGATTGTTTTTATTTTCTGATATCACCAACTCTGTAATGAATACTAAATACCTCACAAAATTACATATGTGATGACAATATGGAGAATTAAAAAGATAAAATCTTTTCTCTTGCCTTTCTTATAGAAAATCAGTCGAAAAGGCTAATTTCCCTAGCTCTAGGCTCTGATATCAGACTAATTCTGCTGATTGCTTGACCTCGAGAAAAACAACCGTTTTGTTGTGCCGCGCGTTGATTTGCTTATAAAGAACCTTACGCCGATGTGGCATAGCGTTTTTACTTAATCTAGAAACAATCGTTTGGGTGAAGACATTAGGGAGTGATTGCTCTTTTTCGTGTACAATCGATTGTTTTTATTTTCTGATATTACCAACAATATGAACAATCAAAATATATAATCTTTTCTCTTTCCTTTCTTATAGAAAAACAGACGCAAAGGCTTATTTCCACTTAACGTTGCTCCCCGCGGCCCCAGCACCTATTGAACCCAGTATGCTGAAAATACGGGTCTATTTTGATAGACAACAGCATGAACGTCCATTTCAGATGACACCAAAGCGCTCTCTCTCTCTCTCTGTCTCTCTCTCTCTCTGTCTCTCTCTCTCTCTCTCTCTCTCTCTCTCTCTCTCTCTCTCTCTCTCTCTTGATCTTATCTATGGAATCAATGGAAGTTGTATGATTTTGCATCGTTTTTATTTACTTTTTCATGAATGAATCTTTAGGGTGGTCCCTTCAGTTTACTTACTAACTGATTTCCAAGGGAGCCTTTACAAAATCATAACAGCTCAGGATACAAAAAGGATAACTTAACGCAAACTGTATATTTTACAATCATGACATGTATTAGATATGACCACATACCATGGCATTCATACCTTACGAAAAAGATGAGCACAAAAACGTTTTCTGTTGTATTTCAAATTAACGTTACATTCAGTGGTCGAAAGTTCTTTAGATACAAGAAAATAGTTAAGTATTGATACGGTATATACTGATTTTAGTTACATCAGACTTTAATGGTATTGCATTTTTACCGAACAAACTCTAAATGAATTCACATAAGGCACATACAAGAGAAGAGTTATTATATAATAAGTATTGATACGGTATATATGATTTTAGTTACAGAGACCTTAATGGTATTACATTTCTACCGTGCAGACTCTAAATGAGTTCAAATAAGCTGGAGTTGCGTGACAGACATATTCACACAACGCATGATATTGAATGGTGAATACATATAAAATCATACTTCACCTCAATTGAGAATTACTGATTCACCTTTTACATAATTTCTGTGTTTTTCACATAAAGCTTACATTCAATGCATGAAAGTTGCAAATAACAAATCATGAATAATCTATGAATTCAGTCACCTGATATTGCAATGAAGTTACATTTCTATTGCGCAGACTATACATGAGTTCAAATAATGCTAGAGTTGTTTGATAGTCATCTTTACACAAAGATCTGATCGAATATTCACATGGTGAAAAAATAGATACCGGGGTGTTATCCTTTTTCACATCATAAGAAGATTTCTAAATTCAGCTAAAAATATGACAACGTTTCTGCCTATCGCTGCACACAACACATGATATCGTCTAGGTGGCCCATTCATCGACTAAATTTGCACAATGAACGTTACATTGTCCAGCTAGCACCCCTCCCACATTCAGCATTTTTACTGCTGGTCAGACATGAAAGAATCCCAGCGGAATAATTCTAAGGCTTGGGAAAAAGGTTTTAAACCTAACAGCATTGTTCGCTAAATATTGTTTCTCTGTATTTTGTGTTCTATCGTTATGTCACTACTCTTTTTCAGAGATTTTCATCTCAATGAAAGTGTACCCTATTATCCTAGATACTGTCCATTTTGATTGTCCGTCCGTACCATCATTTAGGTTCAAAGTATCCCATCGACGAACCCAAACCCCTCGCATTTTGAACAGGTATCATGAACTGCGGGAACTTAAGGCATGTAATTCGGCTACTTGCAGTAGATGTTATATTGCTGTTCATTGAGGCTTGTGTTGTCAGACACAGATATCCTCATCTCAATAAACTTGGCATTAAGAATTCCGCGCCTTTTATAGCGAGACTGTTTGGGACAGTCCTCAGCTTTCTTCCAATAGAAACCATTTGGGTTCAGGATATCACATCTCCCTCCCCAAAACCCTCCCATTTTGTGTTGGTAACAGTAGGCCGAAGGCTTAGGGATGCCATGACGGCCACATGCTGGCCACATTGTGAATTTGGCCCCTCTACGATACCACAAATGTTGGCCTGCAGTTCCATTATGGGGACCCAGGCGTAACTCATAGCTTGCTTGCCTATTTTCCACACGGAAACAGGCATACTCTGAATAAGACACAGCCCCGTCAAAATCTTCAAAGTCCATATACAGTTTGTACCTGCCCTGGTTGGTCAGTAGATGGATGTTGTCGTTGCCGAGCCAGAACTCTCCCGTCAGGTTCCCGAACCCTCGGCTGTAGTCCTCCCATGTCCGGTTGTAGAAGTCCACAGACCCGTCCTGTCGCCGCTGGATGACGGTCCAGGCTCGGCCGGCCTCCACACGACAGAACACGCGGAGTGGGGCGAACGACGAACGAGGGTAGATGGTGTAGATTCCAGAATCCATGCGGCTTTTGGAGATATCTCCACAATCTGTGATTAACAGGAAGAGATTCGGTCCAGTGACTTCGGCAAGACGATAGGTGTTTTATTTCTAGCTTCTCTAGATTCATCACTGTTTCCTCTTTCCTCAAAATTTATGGTCACCCATATTTATTTGAAGTACGAACACGTCTTTTTTTGGCTCCCACACCCGACGCAAAATAGATTTCTATGCGTCTGTTTACCTTTTGGTTTCATCTTGTCCAGTAAGGCACCGACTGCAGAGAGTGAATTCTTCTCTTGGTCCATAGACAGCTGGAAATAGTCCATGGACGCCCGGCTTGGTGGGTTCCAATGACCAGACGGAACATCTTTGAAGATGAATGCAGCATGCCTGAAAAAGTAATGAAAAAGTGTTACTAATCCATTCTTACTACGCGAAGTTAGGTGCTGCCTCACACATGCTTTGTTGTAATCGTTTAAAAATGTGTTCTGTTTATCAAACGATACACAGTGCCTGATGCGGTCAATACTTCGAACCCGTTGTCGGAACTTGTTTGTTTGCTTGTTTTTTATTCAAACTTGATGTATGAAGTCGGTTGCGGATAACCTTCCGTTTGCCCACTGGGACAAACATGTACAACAAAGGTCTTTATTCATTAAGAATGAGTCAACTCACCCATTATTTACCGCATGACGAAGGCCGTCCATGCAGCCATGCTCGGCTGGACTGTCAGATGGCGAAGTGCTTGTGCCAGGACTAGCGACTTCGGTAGCAATGACGAACAGTACAAACACCCAGCCCTTGGTGGCCATGTTGAGGGTACAACTGGGGCCGTGAGGGATTGTAGCTAGCTGTAGGCTCTGCTATCAGACTCATTCTGCTGATTGCTTTAGCTCAAGAAAAACGACCGTTTTGTCTTGTTTTATTTTGCCGCGTGCTCATTCGCTTTAAAACCTTACGCCGATGTGGCATGGTCTTTTCACTAGAAACAATCTTGTGTGGGTGTCTAGATCTACCGCAGACACATTCTTTGTACAATTGATGGTTTGTATTATGGATGCTACCCCCTCCGTCAAGAATACTAAATACGTCACTAAAATACATGCGAGATTACAATATGAACAATCAAATATAAATCAATAATCTTTTCTCTTGCCTTTCTTATAGAACAACAAAGGCTAATAGCAAAGACGTAAACAAAGAAGCACGAAACTCCTTTTTTCCCTTTTTTTTAACGAACTCGCTCAGTGCAAGGCCGTAGGGGGCCACTCATCAAAGATGCCGGATACGAATACAAGAAAAGCAGCAAAAGGTACAGATTTTTTAACGAGATTTGAAAATCTGAATTAGAATCGACCATTTTACATTTCATAGTCGTCGGGTGGATAAAAATCTCGATCGGATACTTTTGTTCATCAAGTCGCTCCTCCCAGCGCCTAATACGTATCTTTAAAGATAACGATGACGTTTCTGCATGGGCAACAGCCTGGTCACCATGATCTCAACCCAGGTCTGTTTCCCGCTTTGAAGCGCCATCTAGCGGAGTACCAGTGCATAGTCTCCAACAACAGGTCGAAGGACGATACGTCGCGACGATATTGAACCAGTAGTTCACAAAAGATACACTTACATCATCACAGTAACATGCGTGTTCACTTGTGTTCTGATTGATTGATTAAAATCAACATTATTTCCTGTTTAGAAACAATGAGTTTCTTTGACACCGATAGATCAGTTTCTCGTCCCATTGCTACAAAAAGACAAACTATAATGTTCTCCAAAATAGCTATAAAAAGGTACAGCAAGCAGCATGGGGAATTCTGTTACGTAGAAGGTATTGTTTCGATAAATGAATGAATGAATGACATGCCCAGAACACGAGATATCAAAACCGGACGTTCTGCTGCAGTACCATGAAATGCCACCAGGGGATCATAATCTAATAACGTCTTTATTTTGCCAACACCTACCAACCTTCCAAATATCATAAAGATCCGTCCACAACTTCTCGACTTATGCTGTTCACAGACACAAACAAACAAACAAACAAACAAACAAACAGACACACAGACAGACACACAGCTAGCCCCGAAAACATAACGTTTTTGAAGTTGTAATAAATGCGTTGCCGGGTAACTACGTTGAACACAACGGAAGCCTACACGTCCATATCTAAACTACTTTTAGCATCAGACTAATATCCCTGTCGATTGACCAACCTGTGACATGTATTTGCACTTTGATTCGGTCGGACCAAACAACCCGCGGCGTTCTGAGCCCCTGTTCTCAAATGGATCGGACATAATCCCGGCATAATGGTGAAGACACCCAGGCCCTGTATCCCCGGGCCACATGTGGCCTCCTGTCAATTATGTCGCAAATGATTGACGGCCACAGACTACTCTGGATACCTTATGGTATAATTTCAGCCAACTATAGTCTCGATTATACTCATTTTCCGTCGAAACGTGGTGTTGACTACTTGTGGGGTGCAGGCAGGAAGGTTACCAGGGCAGTTCTACGTCAGAAGGAGTTTTATCGTGCTATACAGTTATCTTTTTTTAAACAATGCCGCAGAATGTGTGGTTATTGCCGATGGCCTCTTTGACGCAGGCGATTCTGCATGGAAAAGTCGAATAGCAAGTAACGCCTATACCGGGTCATGAGGGGTCATTTCGAATATGACGCTAACAAGAATGCTTACAAATGTTGCTTGTTCTATAATATTCGTTTCCCTCTATGTTCTTTGTCATATTTAGTGTATATCTATGAATTTTAGAGTCTGGGAGATCATTAACAACATCAGTAGAATAGAGCAAATAGAAAGTAAGGAGACTTAAAATTAGTCATAGTCATGCAAGACTTAGTTTAAAAAAAGATTTCTAATCGTCACTTCTAGCTATGATTTTGTTCAATTGTCTAAACCATCAGAGACCAACCTGGGACTAAGTTAAGATTATCGTAATTTAAATTCTTAACTGGTCCCAAACAGATTGTTTTGAATATCACCCACCCTCGTTCTAAACGAGAGCAATGATTTATGGGTAAATTGGGTGTTTACCACCGAAATGCACTCTGGGATAGAAAGTGAAAGCACTTTCACCTGAGTGAGCTGTGCATCGTACACAGACCATTGCCCAGGCGTCACATGCACCCTGAAAGACCGGTTTTAAGAGCCACAAGTCGCGAGATCGATCCGTCCTGCAAAAAGATCTAGCTCTAGTTGGTATGCCAGGCCTACCGCCATTGCCAAGTAGTTTCTAATGGTTTGACACGACAACAGCGTTAGGTTGCTTGGTGCTTTAGTTCTGCGTCACACGACAGAGAAGACTGCAGCAGAGATAGCCCGACGTTTTATTTTGTGGAAATCGTCAGACAGACTGACAAGTAGGCGTAGACACCTTGCCCAGGGGGAAGGATCCTCAAGAACATATCTGAAGAAGACTGAAGTCATCCTAAAGGTGCTAGCACAGGTAAGCAGCATTCTTTATCTTTACTTTGAGTTTAATTTAATTACGAATGTTAAGATGGTGTGTGGCAAATAGTTACGGCGTAGTTGTCATGGCGAGATGCGGCTGTAATTTTAACTGGTGTTAGACTGAAGTGAGTGTTAGACTGCCGAAGGCAATGGTGACACCCCTTATAATATCGTAATCCCGGCTATACCTAGCGTATCCACAGTGCTTAAGCGCTAAGACCTAATACAATACTGGTAGTTGATGTTGTTTGTTGTTGGCCCTATATCTAACCTTGAAAAACTCATATTTCGCCCAATATAAGATGATATCTTCTTTAGAAGCGAAAAACAACAACTACTTTTTGTCCTCAAATTGTGCCACAATCTACCAGCCACGATCACTATGAAATTCCTTCAAAATGCACTATTACAATCACATGAGAACATTATCAAGATTACTAAGATAAAGGAAGACAGGGGAACTTTATGTAGCTAAGTACATCTAGAGAAAGAGTGCAGGTCTTCGAGTTTTGTGTATTCGACTTAGTGTGTTGTGATGGCCGACATCTTAAAAGTGGGCGGATATGAGTCAGTGGAATGCCAGTTGATCCAGACAGGATTAACAAAGTTACCTCACGGAAAGGGAAGTAATTTGCGTCTAAAAGACCAGCTTTGTGTTTAAGTCTAGATGCATCTCCTTGGATAATAGTTCTTAAGTACAGTATGGAGTAAAGCTGTCATTAGGTGCTTGGGTGTTTAATCTCCAAGGTTATCATGTCCAAATTCTTCGACACTCCATTGTTAAAGAACCTCTTTTTTTGACGTCCGAGTTCGACAAGTCACAGTGCATTTTGGCACCTGTTTCTATTGCATTAGATAAACTCATTTGCAGACGGTAGGTGTTAAAAAGAATCGTCAATATTTGCAAAATTTAGACCATTTTGGCTGTTGTATGCACAGTATACCATTAAACCTGTCTAAAGTGACCGCTCAGGGGACTTGGGCAATGGCTAATATGAAAATGGATAGAGAAGACAGGTGGTCACAATAGACATGCTTTTTAAAAAAGGGTCAATCGGAAAAATTCTCTGAGGCACCTCCAAGATGTTGTTACAATGGCCAATTGGTGCTTATGTAGAGGTGGTCAATAGTACAGGTCTAGACGTATACCAAGAGAGTATGTTTTTCAAAGGAATCTTTCGTTTATCAAGACGACAGTTCCATTCAATCATTCGGTTTACGATTATGAATCCAAAGGGACTGAAATGATTTGTTTTGCTGTCTAAAATGCAGGTGTTACGAAGCACGTATAGGAGACGAGAATAGATCAGTTGACCTGGTAAAAACGTGGGGAATTGGTTTAGTAAAGGGTCACAAATACATCATATACACCACTAGTCTTGAATGTAGGGACCCATTTGGTGGCAAAATGTCGTATTACCAGTTCTAGTGATGAGCCGAAAGAAGTTTTTCTTAATGTTTGGTATTTTTTTCTAGCATCCCCGAAAATGCATACTATTTGTTTGTCTGAGCAACAAAACTTTCATTTCAGTTTTGATGAAACGCTTTGCCTCTGCGATGTAAATTTACACATTTTTGATGGTGCTGTTTCCGTGAGTGTTAGTTCAGTGCCCAGAAGGGATTCCTTGTGGCCTTGCAATGAGCAAACTTGTTTTGAAAAAAAGAAAATAATATCCTTCCTGGTGCCATGTGAATCACTGTTGTCCAGACAGCTAATTGGTTCTTGTCGGTGTTTTATGCAGTAAACAAAGTGGCAGCTGCTTCAATGGACCTCATTGGAAGGACACAGGCTATAATTATACCTTTCTTACAGCTTCACGTAAGCAGATAAAAATAAAGATATCCAGATGGTTCCACACATTATAGGCACCAGCCGTAGAGACAACCACTTTTAAAACATTCAAACTGTATTATCGTGTGCATAGTTGATCGATGACTGCTGTTGTTTCGGTGATATGATATGACAATGTGTTTTTTTGACGGATTTTACTCTCCTTCCTACAAATTTCTAGCAATCATACAACATTTGGGTCGCCATAAAACCCGCCAAGAACCCGTTACGTTGAAAATTCGTATTTTCTGACTATGATTAAGAGTGTCATTTGTATTGAGGAAAGATGGCCAAAATAACAGAGATAAGGTCTGACGCTGGCATAAAACCAGATGTGTTTATCTGGAATATTTTGTGTATTGTCCAATGCGTCATAAATAATTGATCACATGACCTAAAAGATGAATGTGTCACCTAATTTCTTTCCCGCCATTGTGAATAGCAGACAAGATGGCGAACATCATGGACAAACTGTCCAGCCTGGAGGACGAGAATCTTGAGCTGAAGAAGAAACTCGTCGGTCTCCTGAAGGACATAGACTCCAACAAGTCCGATAAAGACACGGAGACGCCTTCGAGTTCTGAAGGGGAGGACAAGAGTCTTGGTACGTACTCACACTCACTCACAACTATAGGGGTGAGCAGACAGGATAGAGAACAATGACCAAATGCCCCTATTCTCTTGCCTCTACCAGGCTCCGCGGATCACTGGAAAAATAGTATAAATTGGCCAAATAAAGTGAATAGTATACTAGGGAGACGGGGACACATACTATTAATCCTATTTAGCCAATTTATACTATTTTTCCAGCGAACCTGAAGAGAGGCTATCTTTTATTCTGAGACGGCGACCATTGAGCGACCAAAACTAAACCCCTTTTTTTGTAGTTCAAACATATTTCATTGATAGAGAAGTGTGCTTTGTTTGTTTTCTGTCTTTCAAATCATATATACTTTAACATCATGCATCATACTTAATTTACAAAGTTGTAGGTCATATCATTTTGGTTGCTCAATGGTGTCATTCAGAGGAAAGGGGCCGCCGCGCTAAAAAAACATGGAATGCAAACTGGAAAATGTACCAGCTGGTTGTGTTCGTTTTCACTTAAACAAGCTGATACACTAGAATTACGTCTCTGTATTCGGTACTACATAATATATAGTCTCCTCCATGTTATAGATATTCGTTTGATAAGCGTACTGTCTAATACACGAATAGTTACCATCATGTTGTATATACTTATAGATATTTGTTTGATAAGCGTATTGTTATGTCAGAGCAGACGAGACAAAAGACAGGAACAGGATACGTAATGTAATAACTATCTTGTGACAGTCTTTCAGTTCCTGTGACAAACATTTCAAAATCGCCCTGTAGACTTCCTGGATGCCACAAATAAAAGCTACAATAGGAAGACCCCTTTTTTTCTACATATTAGAAACGTTTCAAGTTAAGAAAAAAAGACAAAAACAAACCAACCCAGAGCTCCTTTTTTCGCTATTTACAACATTGTCTAAGCACATGGTATTAGAATGGTGCACATGGTTATGGGACAAATCTGTATATAACAATAAACAATATATAGCATTACAATAGCTTATAATATCAATACTAGCTAGAGTCGGCTTTAAGGATAACATTACGACTTAGACAAAGTATCTTGAAGAAAGTTGCCTTCCATTTGGTTTACAAGGTTTACATGGTGGATCTGAAGACTGAAATGCTGGACAATGGCTATAAACAGATAATTTTGGTAGGGCGTTGGTGTACATAGCGATAGCGATCTAGCATACAATTGAGGACATACACGCAGGTGGGTAGGACTGCCACACAGAACGCACATGGAGCGATAACATTAAATCTGTTTATGGTGTGGTAACAGTTGCTCTTGAACAGCGATTTTCTTTTATTGCCCGCAATCCTCGAATAACACCCCGGGTCATCTATAACAAGGTAGCGTCGTATGGGGCTTGGTGACTAATATGGAGTACACAGTTAAGGTTTGGGTTGCTGGTTGGTCTTTGTAACATGTGGTACTGAGATAAGGCTGATCTAGTAATTAACCCACTTGGTTGTTTTCTCCCCCGTTGTTACAATGACCACAGGCTCTTCAGGACATCTTTTTAGCTTATATAAGTTTGCTTTCTTTTTTTCAATGCGGTCAGGACGTCGCATCCAAACAATAAAAAAATGATATTATAGTAGTTCCCATAAGATAAAACTATTTGTATTCAACATAAAGTTTTAGAGATTATATACTAGAGATTGATTTTTGACTTGTCCAGATGCTGGTGTTTTAAGGTTGATACATGTAGGTAAAGCTAATTCCTTCATCTATAATGATAACTGTAATTAGAGACTCAAAGCATATTTTTCACATATTTGATATGAATACGTGTTAGAGTAAAAGTTCTAAGATTAAGAATAAAGATATAGATGTAGATTTAGAATAGAAACTGAAACCTAAACTAAAGGTTTCGGTACGTTGGTTGGTAAAGGCTCCCTTTCCCTGGACCGAGACCGATGAACTATCAAAATTGGATTTGAATGATGCAAAAATGATCCATAATCTAAAAGTGTGATTTGAAAGACAAAAAAAAACACACACAAAAGCAATTCATTAAGAATTAGCTTGAAATATTGATTAGACTTTTGGTCACAGAATGGTCACGTAACGATCTCCGTCTCAGTAAAAAGGGGTCGTATCAGTACCATGATGTTATATGTGTGTTCTTCCGTATAGCGACTACTCCCCCGGAGAAAGATGACAAGACACCGGAGACAGACCCCGACGCCAAAGACGAAAAAGACGTCAAGACAGAAGACCCGGAGCCGAAGAAAGACAGAGAGACCGAGCCGGAAACAGACCCGAACGAAAAAGATGCGAAGGATTTGAAGACAGATGATCCTGCTCCAAAGGATGACAAGACGGCTGAAACCTCTCCGGAGCCTCCTGATGACAAAGACGTGGAGACGGAACCCGACGACAAGACGGACAAAAACCCTGAAACAGAGTCCCCGGAAAAGAAACCGAGAGAGATGGAAACCGAACCGCCTCCCGAAAAAGAGAAAGGCGAGAAAGATCTGGCCACGGATAAAGAAGACAAGAAACAGAAGAATCCGGAAACGAACCCTCCCGAGACAGAACCAAAGGACGTATCCACAGATCCCCCGGAATCCGTACAGCCTGAAACCGACAAGAAGGAACTTGAAACCGACACTGAAGACAAAAAAGACAGGAATCCCGAGACTGAGAGTCCTGAGAAGGAACCGAAAGAAACGGCAACCGAGCCAGGTGAAACCGACAAGAAAGATCTCTCCACAGACCCGGAAGAGAAGGATGTGAAGACACCGCAGACAGAGCCTCCGTCAACAGATGAAAAAGACACCGAAACAGAAACCGATCCTAAGAACGAGAAGACGGCGTCAACGGAGCCACCAGAGAGCTCTAACGTCGAGACGACAACCGATCCGGAAGAAAAGAATGTGAAGGCCACGGCAACGGAACCGGCTGATACCGATGAGAAAGATTTGGGTACTGAGAAGGAAACTCCAGACAACAAGGAAGTCGCTACTTCCAGCGACCCGAAAGATGCGAAGGAACTTGGTAAGTTGTTGGCGATACGTTCGATAGCCCGGTGGCTGGCATAAGGACATACAGGTGGCGCTGCACACGTTTTTGCGAGGTAGGTGTCACGATGGGGAGTGGTCGCTAGCTATCGCGCATGCGCTGAAACATTTTGCGATGCAATGTGCTTTGCACAAAGGGAGCCTATCGCTGTGGTCGCTTCTGTTGTCTCTTTTAACATGTACTTATTGCATGTATATTAACAACGAACTTGCCTATACTTTGTCTGTACTAACGACTAACGTGGTATTTGTTCATCTTATAGCAGCCAGTGCAGCTCATACAACTGTCAGTAATTTAATATACAATCAGTCATGAGTTTACATTTAAAACGATCGGTTATGAAAAAATAGGGACACAGAGGCAAGCTCTTAGATATGTCTAAGAACAGCCAATGTGGTTTACCATGTACTTTGGGTTGGGAGAACATTATTTGGTCAAAGCTATTTGCTAAGAAAAAGTCTAAAATATTCTGGCTTTTGTCAAACAACCTTGATGGTGACCTTCGTTGTTATGTTAGATATAATACTACCCGTGGGAATATTTACACATTCTCACCGGAAACAAGGGCTATGAGATTAAACATTAATGTGGGAATCCGGGGTTTGAGTCCGAAGTAGGTGTTTGGTTACTGTCCTTTCAATTTCAATTTCAATGCCAAGTAGAAGGGAAAGACACTAATCCAATACATGTTTGCCAATGCGTGCTGCTGATAGATATTCAGTTTGTTAGGAAATACATGCTTTTCGAATGAATACATCAAGAAGAAGACAAGTATTTTCCACATATCAAGTTTGTATTCTTCAGCTTTCCACAGCAAGTGCGTTGTTTTGACAGCAGTAGCCTGACAAAAAGAAAATTATACCTTCTTGCCCCATGATAGAATTACATTCAGAGTTACATTCATTGCTTGCCGCGAACGACTAACACCAGAGATCGGCTGCAAAATTATCATCGTCATGTAGAAAAGTCTGCATATTCATGCTGCTGTTATCTCTGGCCACAGACCTGCCGTTTAAAATTCAGGACTCATATCTATTATCCTTTGGCGTTTGACTTTTTGCTGGGAAACAGCGACTGTTGCACTCTTTATCTGTCCCTTCTTACAAAGTTTCAAAATGTGGCACATCTCTGTGATTCTGTGTCTTTTCTGGGCTCTCTTTGCAGAGGCTGATCCTTATTCTTTCATACATGGTTGCAGTGACCTCATTTTGTCTATTTTGAGTATGTAAAGGCGTCAGGGTGAGAGGTTGGACATGGGAGTTGCAACACCGAGCTCATCTCTTTATTGATGATTCATTTGGACTGTTCATCTGTTGGTTTCTTCGTTTCCTTATGCACCATATCTATGTTTTGCAGAACGTTCTTTGTTTTTTCTTGTCCTGCGAAGCATACGACGCCGCATATGCTGCAATGTGTTTCAGACATCAGAAACGATGCGTATGATTTGGAATATCTATACATGTATTAAAATATCAGTCCCTTAACGCATTTCAACCCCGCAATATAGGCACAGAGGTAGAAGAAAAGGTACCTAAGACAACTGAGCCCGAGGCTGAAGAAAAGCCTGACAAGCTGACCGCTACTGACCAGGACGAAAAGGACGACAAATCCCCGCAAACAGAGGCGCCTGAAACTGTTCCCAAAGAAACGGCTACAGTGGAAGCCGAGAAAGACGCAAAGGCAGTCGGAACTGACAAGGAGGATAAGGAAGAAGCGGAAACGGAGACTGAGGCGCCTCCGGATCCGATTCCGAAAGAAACAGAAACGGAGGTACCCGAAGCTTTACCGAAGGAGACAGCGACTGAGCCGGAAGAGACCGACGACAAGAGCTTCGCGACGGACCCGGAGAAAACCGACGAGAAGGATGTGGGTACAGAGAAGGAGGACAAGGAGGAAAAGACTCCGCAAACAGACGTTCCCGTTGTGGTACCCAAGGAAACGGAAACCGAGGAAGAGAGTAAAGAGCCCAAGAGCATTGGTAAGCTACGTTACTGTTTTAAGCAGGTGCTGCGCTGGGTTATGTTGTGTCATGATGATTTTTTCATCATCCTTACGTACATGTATGTCCGAGAGGCTCTTCTAAATCTCCTCTACAATTGTTGCTGACTATCAAATTCTTGCAGATACATCATTTATGTATCTCTCCAGCTCTCTAGCTGTGCATTTTTATCTTCAGCACTTGGGTAGATATCTTGGGTCTAAACCCATTGTTGTTATCCTCTGAAAACTTCGTTTGCAGGGCTTGTCAATTTTCAAATGCATAGATGCCATGTGCTCTTTACTACTGAATGCTGTCTTTTTTGAGAAAACCGTAGTGTTGCTAGAACAGCCACTAGCCATAGCATATCCATGAAATTCGGTACATTTTAACTTTGCTTGTCATTTGTACCTCTAGCTTTTCAGAAGTAACGCCTCAAATGATCTCTGATTTTATCCTCGACCTAGAGGACAAATGTACAGCTAAACCCTAGGTTCAAGCGTTCAAATGAAGACAACGGGATGAAATGCAGCAAGCAGCTGAATTTGAGACATTGACAAGGAAGCAGCAGAAAATGGAGAAGACTACAATATGGACGCTGTTTGCCTGATGGTGGTCAATCCCCGGTCGGCTTGGCTTTGGGTTTTTTTTTACCAGCTCAAACACGCTAAACATTGGCCACTTTTTCTAACAGCCGTTCTTTCTGATTTGCCGTTCCCATATGGTGAGCATAGTACCTGAATCCGACCCCGTAAAAAATGCCCCGGAGTTTGCTGGTAGACCTCGGCGGGCGGGCAACACTCCCAACACCGAGACGATCCCCTGAAGCTTACGCACAGCTGGTACCAGGCTGTAAGCCGCTGTTGCCTCTGCAGATAATACAAAAGGGCCAAAGCGCCAAAGCTACTTTCCTCACACTGATATTGCTCTCGTACTGTTGCGGGTCCTTGGCAACACCCTTAACATTAGCGCCATATCTCGTACTATCAACTGTTATTCATAAAAGTGGGGAGGGAGATTTTGGTTAATCATACCAGCTAGCCTGAGGGTGACCCATTGGCCAATGTGTTGCTTCTGTTTGCATCAGGTCTGTACTTCTCAACACTGAATTGCTTGCGTTTTTTTTCTTGTGCTGGGCAAGGTATAATCATCCTGACAACAACCCCATATCTTAATGACTTACAGTCTTTTAATGGACATTCTCTGTTTTAGGCCCAAGCAAGTTTTAGAGAGGACAGACTATTTCCTGCTTGACATATTTTCATTGTTCCATATGTTCATAATCTTGTAGCAGTTGATAGCAATATATAAATCATGCATGTAATCTCACAACGTATATAGAAACCATAGCGGATGAAAAAGTGGTTAAAGCAACAGAACCTGAGGTTGAAGAAAGGCCAGACAAACTGACCGCTACTGACCAGGAAGAAAAGGACGACAAATCCCCACAAACAGAGACACCTGAAACTCTTCCCAAAGAAACAGCCACAGTGGAAGCCGAGAGAGACGCAAAGGCAGTCGGAACTGACAAGGAAAAGAAGGAAGAAGCAGAGACGGAGACGGACGCACCTCCGGATCCGTTTCCGAAAGAGACGGAAACGGAAGTTCCGGAGGTCATTCCTAAGCAAACTGAAACTGATCCCGAAGAGACCGACGACAAGGCTTTCGCTACCGATCCGGAAAAGACAGACGAGAAAGATGTGGGAACGGACAAAGAGATGAAGGAGGATAAAACTCCGCAAACCGATGTTCCAGTTGTGGTATCGAAAGAAACTGAGACAGAGGAAGAAGCGAAAGAGCCGAAAAGTATTGGTAAGCTAGAACGTCTAATGAACAGTCAGGTGTTGCGCTGGGATCGTCGTGGCAAATTGTATGGAAGCCGATTCTGCCAACAAGGAAGCATGGGATTTCTCTTCCGCTGGTCCTTGTACTTGCCGCTGGTACCTCCAAAAATCCCCCCAACCCCTTCACCGTTCGTCCTCACCCTCTAACCGGCCGCCCTCACCCCCTCACCTACCGCCCTCACCCCCTTACCTCCACCCCCCACCCCTTACCCCCCTCTTAATCATGGGGGCGCTGTGTGAGTTTGGCAGAAGGGTGTGTCGATTCTCTCTACTTTCCTCGGTCGAGTCTTGGTTCTGTTCAGATCTTGGTCATGAAATACCGACCTTTTCGTATCAAAACCCTGCTGCTCCTTTCTTCTGATTTTTCTATTGTTGCTCTGACAATTTCATCAATGCTATTTCTTGGTCATGCTCATCAAGACTTTTTCTGACAACGGACACATGCACTTTGTAGCGACTTTTTTTACATTGGCACGATATCTTGAACATGGCTTTTTCAACTTGGACCTTTTGCTGGACAACGGGTTGACACTGCCGGTGGATACATTTGTATTCTTGTCTATCTTGACATATAAAAAAGGGCTTTCTCACGATACACAAGATGAGATAGTCCATTTCAGGTCATATTGAAAATTTGTTAGCTTTGAAACGTGTATATAATTTTGATATGTCTTTTCTGTTTTACTATTTGGTACATGTATGCCTCCAGACACACAAACACAATACCTGCAATGACTGCAGCCTTTCCACGGTATGCCATTGTATGCATAAGCCAGAACGATAAAACGTTAAACAATTGATACATACTTATTAATGCCTTCCCCTTATAAAACATCAGTACCGTTGGTATATTTTCTTGACGTGCAGACCACTACTTGTTCGCCGTACTTAAGCTGAGGCGTATTTTGTGCTCTAGCCATGTGCTATTTCATATGGCTATCTCCTATTGTCTTGAATGAATAATTACACACTTTACATTTCTACATACTCATTAATCTTGAAACATAGGAACGGTAGCTGAAGAAAAGGTACCTAAGACAACAGAGCCTGACGTTGAAGAAAGGCCTGACAAACTGACCGCTACTGACCAGGAAGAAAAGGACGACAAATCGCCACAAACAGAGGCGCCCGAAACTCTTCCCAAAGAAACGGCCACAGTGGAAGCCGAGAAAGACGCAAAGGCAGTCGGAACTGACAAAGAGAAGAAGGAAGAAGCGGAGACGGAGACTGACGCGCCTCCGGATCCGGTTCCGAAAGAGACGGAAACAATTGTTCCGGAGGTCATTCCTAAGCAGACAGCGACGGATCCGGAAGAAACCGACGACAAGGCTTTCGCTACTGATCCGGAAAAGACAGACGAGAAAGATGTGGGAACGGACAAAGAGACGAAGGAGGACAAAACTCCGCAAACCGATGTCCCAGTTGTGGTACCTAAAGAAACTGAGACAGAGGAAGAAGCTAAAGAGCCGAAAAGTGTTGGTAAGCTAGAACGTCCAATAGGCTGGTGCTGCGCTGGGATCGTTTTGTATGCAATAAGTTTTTGTCTTTACAGAATCGCAACTTATCTCTTTGTGATGGGTGCTTCCCATGGGTACCTGGAAGCAATATGCTGGTGGTCATTATACCTTTACCGTTTGTTTTATCAGATACTTTGGAGTATGTTTTAAATCGATGCATCTTTCTTCTGCCATAGCTCTTGCTCTTTTAGATCCTGTATTTTTCTGGCGATGACCGCAAATTGCCTATTCACTTTGTTTTCTTGTAAACCACGTCTGATGAGTACTGCAGTGGAGGAGAGATGACACATCTTGCAGGAATCTATTCCGGCTCTGTCTTATCTTTGTAGTGCGCAGTGTTTGACATATACGGTTGTATATGCTGAACACTAGACGTTGTAGAAGTGATTATGGTAGGAAAAGCTCCAAGCTGGAATATGGGAATCTTAACTCTCGTGCGGAACCACTGCTCTTGCGTATGCATTCATTGGAGGTCTCTACTTTCTGGGGTTTCAGTTTGATATGGATAGTATCATCCATTATGTGCACCTATATATAGCCCTGTTCAGTCTTTACGCAGCGGAATTGGCAGCGAAGATAGGCTCAACATGCGCATATATCTTCCTTGGACGTGTGTTACGTCTTTTATTCCATGTATTTTGTGGCGATTATTATTACCTGGTGCACACATGTCGTGCTGTATGAGAGCAGGCAACGGAGGGACTTAGGTGACTGATCAAAACCTGCTAACAGTTAACTCCATTGCTCTCACACACATATCGGTGTGCACACATGGTTGTGATGGAAACAGCGTTGTCATGGCCTACCGATGACAATCCATCTTTTTCTTAAGAACATAATACTAATGTGATATTCAATTCCCAATATTCAGGTACTGTCAGCGAAGAAAAACTTGCTAAAACAACTGAGCCTGAGGTTGAAGAAAAGCCAGACAAACTGACCGCTACTGACCAGGAAGAAAAGGACGACAAATCACCACAAACAGAGGCGCCTGAGACTGTTCCTAAAGAAACGGCCACAGTGGAAGCCGAGAGAGACGCAAAGGCTGTCGGAACTGACAAGGAGGTGAAGGAAGAAGCGGAGACGGAGACGGACGCACCTCCGGATCCGGTTCCGAAAGAGACGGAAACGGAAGTTCCGGAGGTCATTCCTAAGCAAACAGCAACAGATCCGGACGAAACAGACGACAAAACCTTTGCCACTGATCCAGAGAAAACGGATGAAAAGGACCTCGGTACGGAGAAGGAGGAAAAAGACGAAAAGACACCAGCGACCGAGGCTCCCGTCGTATTGCCCAAGGAAACAGAGACAGAGGAAGAATCGAAAGAGCCCAAAAGTGTTGGTAAGAGGAGTGAAAGTTGCAGTCTGCCAACCTATTGTGAAACTTGGTGGCATACTTCTCATTTGCTGGATACGAGTTTTCTTATGTTAGCTCCTCTATCACTGCTGGTATATCAGTGCAAATACTGTTAAGGGCTCTTCGTGCGGGTGCAGCTGTTAGTGGTATTTGAAAATTTGAAGTCTATGGAGAGTGTCAGAAACGGCGCTGGTACATTTGTATCTTACTAGCTGGTGATACGGTAACTTACTGGTTTGTTACAGATTTGCCTAACCTTTGGAAGGACTTGTCTTACCACTGTTTCTTGCCCTTTTCTCTGATCGCTCCTTCCTACAGCAATACAATCTTAAAGAATGCTCGGCAAATACTTATGTGTAGATGTGTTCATAGACTGGTTTATTGGAAGCAACTGCTCTCAGTCGCAGTTTTCTGATAGCTAAGGAAGACAAAGCAGTGGGTATCTCGCAAACTTTTATTGTGTATCTGTGCAATGTCACAAAGGTGCTTTTATGTACATTTCTTGTCAAAATTGTATCTGCAACTATGTGGTTACACATACACAACGTACTGGCATTCTCACTTCTTCAGAATCTCTCCTTGCATATAGAGTTGGTGTATTGTTGAGCATGATTGGGTCAAGAATGTAAAACTTCTCCCAAAGCCTATATATATGCGTGCGTTACAGATGTCTGTCATAACTTCAGGAATATGTACTATGTCTTTGTTTTCCTCGTCTGTTGACAGCCACCACTCCAGAAGAGAAGGCATCGAAGACGACCGAAGTTGAAGTTGAAGAAAAGCCGGACAAGGTGGCCGCTACCGACGAGCCGGAAGAAAAGGATGCCAAAATGCTCGGCACGGATCCGGAAGAGACAGAGGAGACCGGAGTACAGACTGATGCAGCGCCTAAACCAATACCGAAAGAAACGGAAACGGAACCAGAAGTAATCGAGAACAAGCAGACGGAAACGGAGGTGGAGGAGCTGGATGGTAAGACACTCGGCACAGACAAGGAGGAAAAGGACACTAAAGATTCGGCGACGGTTGCTCCTGTCATCATACCAAAAGAAACGGAAACAGAGGTTGACGAGAAAGACGGCAAAGACACAGGAACAGATCCAATCCCACAGGAAGACAAGGGAACCGAGATGGATCTCCAAACGGATGAGAAAACCACTGCCACAGAAAAGGAAGTCAAAGATGAAAAGGAAGAAGAAACAGAAAAGGAAGAAATGGTTGAAAAGTATCTGGAAACAGATTTGGATGAAGTGATGAAGAAAGACGTGGCAACTGTTGAGGAGGAGGTCGTACAGAAATTAACGGAAACAGATAAAACCGAAACCGAAAGCGTTGGCACTGCTACTGAGGTGGAGGAAAAAATCGCTAAGGTTGAGGAAACTGATAAGACGAAGACTGAAGAGGTAGGAACCGCCACAGAGAAGGAAGAGAAAATAGAGAAGGACGAGGAGACAGATGCACCAGAGAAAGAAGCAAAGACCAACGCCACAGACAAGGTGGAAACCTTTCTGAAGGAGGTTGGAATCGAGAAGGAGATACTTGACAGCAGCACCCAGACGATTGAAGAACTGGTGGAAAAGGCGATAGAAACATTGGAAGAAGAAAAGGACGAGAAGACATATGAAACGGACGTTGAGGAAAAAGAGCCCAAGACAACAGAAACTTACAAAGAGGAAAAAGATGTGAAGCAAATCAGTGTAAAGATCGTGGTGGAAAAGGTTGACCAAGGAACCAGTACCAGTATGGATTATGTGGAGGAGGAGAAATGTATCGAGACCGATGCTGAGGAGGTGGGAACGACTGTCGTGTATCAAACAGACGCAGAAAAGAAGGAGGAGAAGAACCTAGTGACAGAGGAACAGGAGCTTCTAGAGAAGCTTATTCATACAGATCAAGTGACCACAGCTGACGCAGAAAATATCACAGAGGCTTCTTTCAAAGAAGATAAGAGTCTGACTACTATCATCTTCGTTGGAACGACCCAAGGTACACAGACGGAGAAAGATGTTGCTGATAAGACGATCGGCATTGTAAGGGACTTGGAGAACAAGCAGTATGGAACAGACGCCATTGCTGTCAGCGCTGGAGAGACACAGACGGAGGCGCTTGGTGTAGGCATGACCTCATCTGAAACTCAAACGGAGAAGGTTGAGAGAGTGAGCAAGGAAATTGCAACAGTGAAAGCCGAGAAGAAGCCCGTGAAAACCATGGCGACGGACAAGGTTGCAGTTCAGGACAGCGGCACTCAGAAGTCAGGACCTCACATGGACCCCAAAGCCACCCAGACTGAAGAAGCTGTAAAGGAGGAAGTAAAAGAAGTAGCGAAGATCCTAGTAGGCAAGACACTCCAAACAGACATCATAAAGAAGGTTGGCAAGAAGACCGGCACTCCAGGCGGCAGACCACGTGATTACGCCAACACTCTGGTGCAGACGGATGACTGGATTCCAGACTTTGGAAAACCAGAGGAAAAGATCGAGGAGGAGGAAGACGCTACCGCGGTCCAGCCAGTCGGACCTGTACGCGAGACAGAAGAAAAGATAATCGAGACTGACAAAACGATCAAAGTGAGCAAGAAAACAGGCACCAAAGGAAGTAAAGCGTATTTGGTGTACAGAAGCAGTGGTATCCAAACCGACGAGCAGGCAGTTGAAGAAAAGGAAGAAAAAGAATTAGCGAATATCGGCATTCAAACAGACGTCATCGAAGAAGAGGAGAAGGAAGCACCGGCAGAGGAAGTCACGGTTACCTTTACCGTCGGGTGCCAGACAGACGTTGTGGAGGAGAAGGAAGATGTCAAACAGGTTACCAAAGAAGAGGCAGACGAAGACAAGGCTGCAAGACCAATCGAACCTGTCGTCGTTACAGTCACTGTCGGCTGCCAGACAGAGGAAGAAGAGAAAGAGATCGTCGTCCCCGTGATTCCAGAACCGGTCGAGACCAAGACTACAGTCACTTTCGACATGTTGATCCAGACCGACCTGACGGTGGCAGAGCTAGACACCTGGAAGGTCCAAGTCAAGATGGACGTCATGCAGATACAGACAGACCTCACCGGGTCTGACATCGACGCTTGGCAAGAAGCGGCACAGATCGTCCCGAAGCCGAAGGCGATCACAGCTAGCGCGGGATCACAGACCATGAGCAAGGTAATGAGGAATGCGAACATGGGCACAGTCATCGAGGGGATCTTCAACGAGCTGGTTCAACTGAACGCTGGTCAGATTGTGACCGACAAGAAAGTCACAGCCAACATGGCCATACAGTTCTCGCCGAAGATGGAGAACATGGGAGTGCAGTTTGCGCCCAAACAGGTTAGTATAGTAAAGTAATAGTCCTGGTGTATATGATATAGTATCCTGCATGTCAGCCTAGACTTATACTTGAACTAAGAGGGTCACACGTCGTGCGACGAATGAGACACTTAAGGAAGTCCAGCTCGTTTGGTCAACACCTCCTAAATGTAACTGATTTTCATTCAATTGGAACAATGCAAGAATAATATTACAGGATTCGTTGAAATATTTGTGCTTAATTTTTTTTAAATGAAATTGACTGAATGGAAAGTTAGTAATAATGATGATGATGATGAAGACCTTTATTGTACATGGTAATAATAGAATTGTCTTCTTTACCTGAATTTCACCGCAAAGCCCACCGCAGACACCAGTCATGTGCTTCCTAGCGACAAAATGATCAATGATCAATATAATTGTATTACAGGACTCGGCTACTACCCAGACCAAAGATCAGAAGGCCATATGTCGGAGCATAGAGACTCAGACGGCAAAGGACAGGAAGAAGTACCGAAGCATGGAGACACTAAAACGGGAGAAAGACAAGGAAAACATCAAACCTAAACCTGTATCCCCGGGCGGTAAAGGGCAAATCACTCAAACGTAAGTACACCATCGCTTCTCAACAACCGTAGCTAAATATATAAAGCACAGCCCATTTTGTAATCTGGAATCACGACTGTTCCCAAGGCCCACATCGGCTAGCTTTACGGCACCGAGTCAAACATACACCCCAAGGGAATTTTCCCTTAGCCTCCCCCATTTTCTTAGTTGTATTCAAACAAACAAAATTACCAGGTAGGATTAGTTGGCTTGGCGGGGATAGAAGCTTTTAGTGGCTAGCTATAGCTAGGAATCCCAGTCTGTAGCCATGTGAGTGACTGGTGACTAGGTTACTCAAGACTGCTCCTGATTGTACTGTGTCATTCAAATTAATGTACCTCTGAGTACCACTGAATATGTCTTGGCTATGTTGTAGGATTACGGAAGTGCATAAAGACATAGAGACACAGATTCAACCGCCATTCCAACAGATTCAACAACCGACTTCACCAACTTACATCATCATTCCGGCACCGCAACCACAACCCGACATTTGGTTTGACCAGTGAGTATAGACTCCAACGTTCTGTATCTGTATCTGTATAGCCGGTATAACCGCATTAGCTCTTCGGCGTAACACACCAGCTTCGCAGGCACGCGGCGCGACAGCAGCTGGTTAAATTACACCAAACGACCTGTCACGTCTAACCTTCGCATATCTATCTGCATGCATTATATCATCCACCTTAAACAAATCCACGTGAAAGCTATCGTGTCGTGGAGATAATGTTGTACATAGATATAGATATGTTCAAGTTTGAAGTTTTATGCAGTTGATTCGTCTTCAGCCAATCGCAATCAAACCTATAAATGAACAATGATGAGAAGCACATATTTTAGGAACATACCAAATTGCTACGACAATCATGTTTCTTTTGCCACTTTGGCAGTCACGATGTTTAAGTAGCTTGTCAAAGGTGTGCCATCTCATTGACAGAACACAACAGATTTACGAGCAGGATTCCTTTGAAGACGACCGCTGGGAGGAACCAACGCCACCCAAACGTCCTTCCCCTCCCCGCAGAGAGGAGGTCCTCGTGCAGAAACCCGCCAGGGAGAAGCAGTACTGCTCCGGCTGTCACAACGAGTTCGACATCAACGACAAACTCATCAACTATAATGGCTACTACTACCACGAGATCTGCATCCCGTAAGTTCTACATGATTTGAAACAAAGCCTTGGCTTCTACTTTTTTCTTTAGCTGTAGGGTTCATGATCTAGGTGTCGTGTTGGTGTAACTGTTAGGGTGTTTGGTCCTGGGTTCGAATCCCCATGACATACCACTGATGCTGTGCCCTTTACATTACTTTCCTCACTCCACCCAGGTGTAAAAATGGGTACCTGACTTAAGTGGGGGGGTTAAAGGCAGTGGAGGGAGAGGGCTGGGCTCCTGATACCGTGCCTTAGACACTTTTGATAACATCCCACTGACCCTACGGCCTCAAAAAACTATGGGACTTTTTGAGGCCGTATTACCCATCTTTATCATCTGGGACAGATATCATAGCCACATTTAAGGTTCTACTACGAATCACAACTTAACCACTGACTTCGAGTTTGCCCATATATAATGTCTTACCTTTCCTCATGCTGCAATAAGTGAAAGATGTCGGGACATACTGGAGATGCCAAGGTCGGTATAAGGTTTTAGTCAACTATGTCGTACATAAGCATTTTTTTCATTTTAATTGTGTTGAATCCACTTGTTCTATACAGTTAACGAACGATAAATTTTCAGCATCATAGATAACAATGCGAGCATAGACAAGCACAAAAAATGTAGAAGATATCACAAAGCTTGGCCAGTGTAACTGCTTTCAATGCAAAGCCTGTATACCGGATGTGACGTAACAAATCTATACTTTGTTCTGTGTAATCTTTGAACAGGAGGAAGACAGCACATCACTGTCCTGCCTGCGACGAACCTCTTCAGAACGACGAGAAGAGAATCTACCACAACGGCCAACTATACCACGACAGATGCATGTAGGTGTTTCAGTCTTGGTGTGGATATTTACAAGATATCATAGACTTTTGATGAGACACAAATAACAATGACGAATGATCTCTCAACTGCAATCTTGGTCATGGAATGGAATCCACGACTTCTATGTCGACACTTTATGCAGATTGCCGACTCGTCAGTCAGTGTGCAATGGAACACTGTTTGTGGCGTTCTCGGTCTGTTGCTAAATGCTAAGTGTGGTCACGAACATCATGATATGACAGAAGTATATATATGCTATAACGTGTATTCTTTGGATGCTTGGTACCTTGATCAGTAAATGCATTTTTGTTGCACACAGGGTCCTGGTGGAGATCACAGAGACTACAGTAGAGAAGGGAGTTGAGGTCTGTGCCGGATGTACCCTTCAAATCAAGGAGGACGAGACGACCGTCATGTACAATGGCAACGAGTTCCACCAAGCATGCCTGTAAGTTTGTAAGTCTGGTGGTAGCTACATAAAATTGTAGACGTTTTGATGTCTCTGCGATCGGCGACACTGCTGTGTATTTTGTTTTGTTTGTTTCCTACAGTCTGATTCCTTTGTCAAATAAAAAGGAATTAATGTCCTACATTAAAGACAATAATCTGAATGTATAAACGACAAACCAATGACCACAAATATAGAGACGAAGACAGGTCAAAAAATTTATCTCCAAGCAGATCTGACTGGAGATTCTGGTCGGCTGGATACGTTTTTGCCCCCGTAGGGATCTACTTGGAAATTACCAAAGACTGTCCTACACTGACATGGGTAGGTTGTAGCTGGCATAAAAGGTAACTATATCTTCACGTACAAGAAGAATTTCAATATAAAACGAAGGCGAATCCAAGAGGGACTTGCCACATATTGAAACATGTACCTGTGTTGCCCAGACGAATGCCCCTCAGCAGATGCGCGGCATGCGAAAGGCTTCTCTCCGACGAGGACAGGGGCGTTGTTCACGACGGACTTGTATACCACGATGGCTGCCTGTGAGAACACTACGTCATTTCCATATCACAAGCGCCTGCTACATTTGCCACGTCAAGTTGAAAAAAAGATACGTCAAGATACGTCAAGAGCAGCTTGCCTCATTATAGCTTTACAGAAAGCATCTACGAGTTCAAATTGTCAACACGTAGACATTCTAGATCTATTTGACAGCTATTTGCCATGCAATATAGAGCTTTGCAAATGTCTCCATAACCCAGAATATACCTTTCCTGGTGTGCTTGCTGTCCATTTTTTTCCACATATCGAGCTGAATTTGTTCCAGTTATTCAAGCATGTTACGTAGAGTGGTGCACCGGTGGCTGTCTTACTTTGACCTCCAATGATATACTGTATATAACCACTACGCTAAAATCAAGCTTCTGCCTGCCGTTAATCTTTTAACAAATTATGTCTTCCCAGTTATACCAGTATCCTCACATTTAACTTGTTACCCACTATTTCACTAACTATCCCCCATTCAGACCCTTTTCCGCGACTACCCGATTAACGAGAAAACCAACTACACAGATCAAGATGTGTGACGCATGCGATCGACCAATCAGTGACCTAGAAAAGGTCACGTGGGAGGATGGACGGCCCTTCCATGCCAGATGCTTGTAAGAATGCCTCCAAAGTTCAGGCTTGAATTAACAGGCGCGCTTTTTCTAGGAGGACTTGTCAAGCTTTTCAGCAGTTGGCTACTGTTTCATGTGTTGTTTCATGCAAGCTACTTTGCAGAAAGCATCGGGCCCTTGCGTTTATGCTCACAACGTTAGGGCAATCATTGGCATTTGTTATGGCAATCATTGGCATGCGCCATGTGAGATATTCATCTTTCAGCGGCGACACGTTCATATGTCCTACCCCTCCAGAAAATAAACCGCTTTATGTTGATCAGAGACTACAGACTGCTTGCAATTGAAATGGAGGAGATTTGTTAGGCATGCCAACTTATCTCTAATCATCTGAGATTAGATAGAATTGTTTGTGACTCCACCTCCCTTGCTCTACAGCCAACCACGGCAAGTGCGAGAGGACCTGTGCGGGGCGTGCCAGCTTCCGATGGTTGACCCGGACCGCGTCATCAGCTACAACGGCGTGGACATTCACGACGAATGCATCCCGTGAGTCATACGTCCATTCTTGTCCACAAAGAAAACCCTGCAATATGTGCCCGATTTCCAGATCCCGTCCACCATTACTCTCGTGCGGATAAACTCTCGCGAGACGAGCGCGAGAGGTACGAAAACGAAGTCAATGTTGCTTGAAGTTTCTCGCAAAGACTATCATCAGCTTCGGTTACTTCATTGCGCATGCTTGAGGAACTATTGCGTCATATGTGTATCAGCATTTAGTGATGAAAAGAGGGACATAACATTTATTTTATTTCTCTGCTGCGCATATACAGAATCTCGTTTGTTGTTATAGATACATCGTGTATTTTGATATGATGTAAAAAAGGGATGAATCAAAGTCGTATATTTTCAATGATATTACCGCAAGTATAAAGTCTATAGCTACTTCTGTTTTGTTTTCATTACAGACTGTTACGACGGATGGTAACCACTGGGTAAGTTCACAATTCATAATCGACATTTTTTATACACATTTCGCTATGATTTCTCTGTGCATATACTCAGTGTACACACATACACGGTAGAGTCATGGGTACACACTGCATTGAAATTAACACGGAATTTGACATGAAGAAATATTTACTACTTTTAATGTTCTTTAATAGAGAGGAAAGTGGACAGCGGCCTGTCAGCCCGAGCAAGTATCCAAACTGCCAGATATGCGGGTAGGTTTCAAGTCGCTTTGGTTTTTGACTCAATGATCACAGTATTGATATTGAGGTACAATAGACTGGAGATGTGTAAATCAACGATGTAATTCACATTCGAAATGGAGTATCAGATTTGTTTGTTTCCGTGTCTGCATACAACCTGTTCCCCTGAAACAAGAATCTGATTGAGAACATATGTAGGTATAACATAGGGTCAGACAATAGACCATGTTGTGAAATACACCTTTATAACCGCTTTTTTCCTATCCAGAGCTCAGCTGGGACAGGACGCAGTAGAAGTAAGCGGAAAGGGTTACTGTCCCAAATGTTACCCCATGGTCCAGTATCCCGTCTGCAACGGCTGTGGGTAAGTAGCAAGGAACATGTCATCAAACATATTCAATGAACAACGACTTTTATTGTACACATATATCCACTGGGTTAAGTACGAGTCACAACAAAAGAATAGTATACAGATGCATCTATTCATTGTTAAGTTACTACAAGAATTATAATATATCTGGATTTAACTTATATTCGCTTCTTTGTAATGGTATAAATGTATCACATGTTAAATGACAGAAATGCTGGTCCTTCATTGGTATATTTTGAAACTAAACGATCTCTCATCTATATTCAGGGAAGAAATAACGGGCCCGTCTGTGACTGGGATGAACCGGAAGTGGCATCCTGAGGTACGCAGCAGACTTTATGTCGTTAATAACTACCACAAACAAAGAGACATAAAACTGAACATATGTTTCTGTGTGCCATGAAGTTTTGTCCAGTTATGTTTGTTGACAAGAGTAGCTGCAAGGTACTTGTATATAGTGTAAATTGTGAATTTGAATAAACTCAAACTCAAACTTTACAAATACAATAATACGAAATGCAATACAACCCGCTTCGGTTAAGAGACAACATTATGTGTAGTATACGAATGGCTGCAACAAGCAAGCTTAGAGAGAATGCCACTGCCTAAAGATAAGTGAAATACACATCATGTCACACGATATGTACTGACTGCCAAATGTAACTGTTCCTCCAGCACTTCAGTTGCTCCGTCTGCGGGGTTCCGTTCGAGCAGTTAAACCGGGTGTACTACGAGTACAACGGACGGGCCTACTGCAAGCGCCACTACGACGAGGTAAATGGCTTTCTACTAATACATACTAATGCTTCTCGTTATAAATAAAAAAAATTACTAACAAAACCCTGTTCTCGACAAACTTGAAGTAAGATGCTGTGTATATTCGCTTTAAAAAGCGATTAAAGCTTGTCATTGCTAGCAGTTCCTCTAGAGTAAGTATATGGCATTGTAAAGGGTGTTTCTCTTTTGTTTCAGATGTACGAGATATGTTACCACTGTGACCGGCCGGTAGAGGGAGAAAGTAAGTACTTCTATTCTTAGTACATACACTAGAGATGTTGAATGTCAACTACAATGATGTATGTATTTCTTACCATTGAATGATGAGTCCATAGTGACATGTCAACTAAAGATGACAAAATAACATAGTTATACACATTTTAGTCTGATGGCTAATGATATAATTTCACTTTGAAAAATGCTCTAATATTATGTAATTCGCTTACAAATCATATTTTGAACAATGGGATGATATTAGACAGAAATATGACGATTTTGAATGTGACTTGCAGCTGTTGGAGCTTTCAATAAGTTCTGGTGCGAAGACCACTTCAAGTGCTCGTTCTGTGACACCAACTTCTCTCTGCAGTAAGTATTGAATTGATTCATCTCGACTGAATTGTATTCATGAGATGGTGCAAAAATATTGTAACTTTACTTACAACGTACTGTGCAGTCCATAAAAAGAAGAGTTTGTAAATACACACATACAGGCTAGTGTTAGTACTATAGTATGTGGTTTCCACTTCTTCTCTCTTCTTTGCAGTGTTGGGAATGTAAGAATAGAAATGTTTGTGTTTGAAGGTTTATCTAAACGCGGTTTGAATGTGTATGAAAGTGAAGAAACATAGTTCTATCTGACTATTATCTGTTTATCTATGTTGTACAATGTGCATTCTATTACAAGATGATTTCAAGCACGTTGAAGAGCGCGCCGCATTTATCCCGATGTGAGTCGATTGGGTTCTTTCCGATGTGAGAGGATCAAATAAATCTGCCCGAATATGCAGCTTGTACTGTTCAATATAAACCTGGTTTGTTGCACCATGAGGCGGTTCACATGTTAACAACTTTCAGTCGATTAGGATTGCAGTACACGACTAGGATGCTGCAAGTGTTTACCCGATGCGTATGTTTTATATTTCTTGTAGGTCGAAGTTCTACGAGGTTGACATGCGCCCGGCCTGTAAGAAGTGTTACGGGTCGGTTCCACGTAAGAAACACCGTAAGACGAAACTGCCCGCCTTCCAAGACTCCTTCAACATCTGGCAAAGCGGTAGTGAGACTGAGTGATCCATGAATGACGACAAATATCATGGCAATCTGCATAGAAAGTAGTCCTTGCTATTCAATTATTTCAATATCTAAGATTAGTCGTTCAATCTTTATCAACAACAACAGTAGAATATACAGCTGGATTCTGCTGATTTTGTACATTGTCTAAAAGCTACAATGCGAAACCCCATTAAAGATATATGAGTGGAAAATAGAAACACATATACATGAAGTACATGCAGTAACTCTGAATCCTCCGAATATTTTGTAGTTACAAATGCTTATTAGGTTAACTTCTTGTAAAGGTGGATAACCTGGTGGAGGAAAATATTACTTTTAGTGGGCTTTTTTGGGACGGACTTTCGCGATTGTGATTACATATGGCGCTGATGAGAAAAAAATATTAGTAAGCTCGAGAATATATAAATCATCATAGTAAAAACATTTTGTAGCGGTGTTTCAATTGTATGCAAGTCTAGTAGGTGCATTTCAATTTAGTTCATAGTTGTCTAACGTTTTTAAATGACAGTGTACCTAGCACGTATCTCAGCATTAATACTCATAATTCTACGTTTAACGTCGTAGAAGCCTACTATTAGGATAAAGTTATGAACTCACAAACTGATTTGCTCTCCTCTCAATTGATTTTTTTTGTTAGGTAACTTTTTATTTGTTACAATATATGGACATGGGAATGGCTGTGTAACAGTTTATAATAAATGTTACAGTATATCTGAAATTTTATTACAGAGAATTGGCAATGATTATAAAACGTTACGTTTAAATGTTTTGTTTGCCACTGGCAGTTATGATTGTGTTGATTATATATGCTATTGACATAATGCGTCTACTATGACCCGTTAACATACTATCTGATGATGGTAGAACGTGCTTACCAATGGGTATTAATCAATTATCATTCATCTATTTATTACTTCTTTATTTCGGGTTTGCAGACCCATAGCTTTCATGTTTAATAGTGGTGAAACACGTAAGTAAACACTCGTATTGTCATATTCATCAATGTACAAGGAGGATATGGTTCCAAATATTTTGGTGTGGGAAAGCGATCATGATAACTGTATTATACACTGCATTTCAATATATACTGCATTTCAATATTCCGATTTGTAACTTTGCTGACAGGAATAATTATATTATGTGGCAAAATGGGTAGTGATATTTGTTTTCATAATGACAAGAGGGACATAGGTAAAAATGAATTGATAACAGCATGCTATTGAATAGTTATTAAACTAACATTGGGACTAAAACCTTGTAGTTGTGTCGTTCAATGTTACACACCACTCGGGCTCTATTTGTAAAAGACCTCCACGGGCCTCCGCTGCTTGCATCACCCTGGTAGTCCATCCACGTCCTGAGCCTATTTTCACCAGCAAAGCCCTTTATATTCTGGATTAACGACGTCCCCTGAGGTCTACCACACATGCCGTAAATAAGCTTTTTAGTTGCTTCGTTTCGCCTATAATTCTACAACTTTGCATACTTTGGCTGCCGAATCGCCCACACAAAGACATCTTTGTTGTGAGTTCTTGGGCATAGAGGAAATACGTCAAAAGAATACACGGTATTTAAGACTTGATCCTGACGACCTATTGGAACGATTGACCCCTCCCCATAACAGAAAAAAAGGGATAACTAAGAGCACACTGTTCCTCTATATCAGTTTTAAGGATACGTCATAAGGCCGTTTGTCTAACCTGGTCACCAGCCTCTCCCAGGGCTGCAGGCTGGGTTTTCTCGGCACTGTAGGCTTCTATCCCCGTCTGGCGAACTGACCCCACCCGGTGATGTAGGCCAAGGTGATACATCCACGTGACTCGAGTACTCGTACGCGTTAATCTGCAGCTGTACATGTTCGTTTTGAGTTTACTGTCAACTTAAGCCTAATCCAGGCCTAGAGCGATCCATTAAAACCTTAATCCTTCTTTAAATTCTTCCCCTCCCACTAACACTTACCCTTGAGCACTCACCTGTCACAGACAATACATCCGACGCACATTCCACGATTGTAAAGCATGAATTTTCGATACACACACTACGAAATGACCTTCTTGGCAAAGGTAACAAGAAGAATAGGATTCTTAACTATCCAAGCCGGTAAAGGAGGCTCAAGCCCATTTACAGTAGGTGCGGTAGACCACAAGGGGAAGTCGCAGATCTAGAATGCATTCTATAGTTTCTTTTCAAAGTACATCCAGAGCGTGTGTTGACTGCCAAGGGTAAAGGTACGTACACAAATGAGGCTTAAGGAGGCAAAGGAAAGGAAAAGCAGTCATATTCAATTAAGGCGAAGCCTATTGCTTTTTCAAGTAGTTAGTAGTAGTGCAGTGCGTCTTCGCTATGGCTCACGCTTTTAGCCAAGCACACCAGGTCACCCATACTCTTCTCGATAAGTGTGCTGGGTTCTTATACGTGTAGATACTTGACGCTTGAGGCTTATGCCTAAAGCTTCCTCATACACGGGGCCGCCGGCTTTACATCACCATCCGAAATGACGAATGCAATCCCTTACAACATATGTCATATGCAAGCAGAACCATTATTTGCCATGACAACAAATGAATAAATGAATCTCTTGTTAGAACACTTTTATTCCCAAATAACACACAAATGGTTTCTGAAATATCATATCGAGGCTACATGTCACCATTTTATGTATTTTCTATATCGACATCAATACACCACTCATATTCAAAATGGCGCATGCCAAAGGTCATTGTTGTAAAAAAAATGCACCCGTAAATACAAAGATATAAATGACATATTTAGTAAAGTTACCATCAGCCAACGTAGTAATTAGTCCGATATTTGATACCCTCTATTGACTAATAGATAAAAGTAGTTAAGTAAACCTGCTTTAACATTACTGTCACCAAAACAAAACAGAAAATCAATGAACAAAACATGTTGATTGCCATTGAACTACCCACAGTGCCCCGCGTCTCCCAGCATGCAATGGGATCCGCGGAAAGTTACATTCTTGGCAGAGGTACATGGTGTCACCAAAATCGACGAGGTCATCTGAATGGATCACTCAGTCTCACTTCAGTTTTGGCAACTTCGTCTTCCGGTGTTTCTTAACACGTGGCATCGCCTTGTAGCACATCTTACAGGCTGGGCGCATGTCTATCTCGTAGAACTTTGACCTGTAAGAAATGAAACGAACACATTCAGGATTTTAGAGCATCCTGTTATTGATGAAAGTTTATTTTATTGCAAGTTCTTTCCTGGAGGCTAATTGCAAGTACGTGTAATATGAAAAGGGAAGGACAGACAATGGTGAACAAAATAGCTTATGATGACTGCTCAAGTCTAAATACTGACACTAGATTCTAACTTATCGGGTTCGACTTCTTTTTCCGAGATATTGGAAGACGAATGATCCCACTTTTTATGTAATGTGTTTGTTGATAACAAGAGACACAGTCTCAACAAGGGATGGGTAATATTCAACATATATTCTATCAATGAAACTTCACGACAATTTATTGACATTACCCCTACTTAAGTGCCTGCACAGCTGTGTGACCTAATGGTTTGAGAAATGGAGATGGGCGCTGCCCTATGCACCATATTGTGCAGTATTATGGTCAAAGAAATAAAATCATTAATGGATAATGCGCTAGTATAGTGTACAATTCACGATTATATTAACATGTTATAATGAAAGTAAAGTAATACTTACTTCAGAGTGAACGGGGCCTCACAGAACGAACACTGGAAGTGGTCTTCGCACCAGAACTTATTGAAAACAGTGATGGCTAAAAACAAATTTGAAAATCGTTAGAAAGAATATTCTAATATCATTTGATGCTGAGAGCCAGGGACACCAAGTAGCACAAAGCAGCACCTGCCCATTATCATTTAGAGTCTTCACTCGTTCAACCATCTTTGCCTAACTTTGTGACTTTTGAGGTCAACATGGACTCATCACGTAATTATTACAAAGTAACGTAGGCCTCTCTCCCTATACATAATAGCGTATGTACGTGTATTACAAACCATTGTAATTGACATCACCGTAAATATTGTATGTGTTTGAAAACAAGAAAGCACGCTCACGTTGTTCATCTACTGGCTGGTTGCAGTGGTAACATATGTCAAAATTCTGTAACAAAAAAGAAATACCTTCAGCTTATATATGCCCAAAAATCGTGCGCTAAAACTAATGAATGGACTAACGGTGCTAACAGTATACATGTAGCAACGTTTAACGTCGGTTGCTGTCAGTATATTCGCCTAGACACAATTGCAGTCAAGAATTTCAAATCGCAAACAGCTTTGACCAATTGCTGATGTCCATGAGGTCGCGTGACTTCGGTGATTGGTCACTTGAATTCTGGGGAAGACTGCAGCGGGAGATTTGAAAATTCGATGCGCTAACTTTTTATGCTGGAACAAAGTTTTAGCTTTGTACTAAATGATGGCTTTACTTGTCTTCTTATCAGGCTGAAATGTTCACAACAACGTAGTGGTCATAACGTTCTCTGAAATAACAAAGCATGGTGGTGTTAAATCAGACATAGTAGAAAACCATTTACCTCGTCATAGTGGCGCTTACAGTAGGCCCGTCCGTATCACGTATAGACTGACAGGAATGGTATGCAGTTCATAATTGTTCGTTATATCACCAAATGGTTTTATGCTCCTGTAACATAGTCCTTTGTTTCAATGTTTGAGACACGAACGTCAAAGGTAATGATGACGTAATAAAATCGTGCGGCGTACCTCAGGATGCCACTTCCGGTTCAATCCGGTCACAGATGGACCTGTAATGTCCTCACTGAAAGTAGACAGTATTACATACTTCAGAACATGTCAGTTTCAAACTACAGCATCTTTACTTTATGGTATTATATATTAAGTTATTCGCGAAAGAGCTTACTCATTAGGAACAATACACAAAGAGTAAATAATGCCACCGTCTCTTAGTTGTCACCAAAATAAAGTATATGATATTTCAAGCGTATTAAATGCTCTACTTACTATCATCACAGTACGAGGTATCAAAAGTTTATGAATATATGGTCTTCGAATATATTATAAATCATCTCAATCGGCGCTGAAATCTATATGTTGTTGAGCCAAAATCAAATCGAAGTGAAGTCCATTGTCCTACCTCCATATCTGGCAGTCCGGGTACTGGCTCGGGCTGACAGGCTGTTCTCCATTTTGCTCTCTAAAGAAATATAATTCAATTTGATAAATAATGGATTTTTTTCTTTTAACTTCTATTGTAAATGTCATCTATTGAACATGAATACATGTAAAATGTTGCAGGTCAAAGGTCACAATATTAAAGTAACGATTATCGACGAAATATTTTTCATACAAATGTAGACATATATCTGTAGTTTCTAATTGGTAAGAATGATAATTTGTAACCTGAGAAGTCAACAAGAGTTTTAAGTACTAGAATTCTTTGCAAACGGTATGCAAATTAGCCTGTTATATTCTTTTCATAGCTGATTATGATGGCTATAGTAAACCATGAAGTAAAGAAGTAATATTGACTGTAATCTTTTGACTATGAATTTCAAACTTACCCTGTCATCATGTGTTTAAGTAATCTGAAATAAAGGTAAGAAATGCATTGGGATACAATATGAAGAACTTATTATAGGTATGTTTAAATGGATATGGTCGATAGCTATAGCGGCAAAGTCATGAAAACTGTGCACGGGTGGTTAGAGAATACAAGCAAAACACAATGAAATACACGTGACTAGGAGCTTTGCAGCAGCAAAGTAACATACGATGTAGCCATTAAATACTGGAGATTAGCAACCATTACGTTTAACTGTGTGTCTGAATTTAATGGGAAATTTGGACGGAGAGTGCGACTCACGGGATGCAGTAGTCGTGAATGTCCACACCGTTGTAAATGATTACGCGGGCGTTGTCATCCATCGGTTGTTTACAAGCCCAACATTGGTCCACATCCGGTTTACTGTGTTAGACGGGTTTTAAACAAAGTTGCATTTGATTAGTATCGATAATAATATCATGGTTATGTTAAATGATTAGTTGGTCTCGAAAATCGTGAAAATTCCTTTCGCCTTAGCTGGAAAGCTCATGTTTATTACGAAGAAGGCTCTTAAGTTGCAATTGCAAACGCAAAGAAGACTGAGGGAGGACACCACGAACTAGCTGCTACATTTCAGACACTAGACATTAAGCCACTTGTCTTTAATATTCATAAAATGACGACAAGTCTTCAAGGACGTAAGTTGTACCATTGACTCCTAACCGAACATACTTACATGCATACTTGATGGAACTCGTAGCCATTGTACATGACGGTCGTCTCGTCCTCTTTGATTGGAAGGGTGCATCCAGAACAGACTTCAACTCCCTTCTCTACCGTAGTCTCTTTGACGTCCACCAAAACCCTTTGTACAAATAAATGCATGATCACCACGGAACTGCGCATCCAATGATAAGACTATGTACTAAGGCTACTTTCATCACATTACGGCTATACGAAAACATATGGCCATATGCGTAACATTGTCGTTTGTCCATCACACAAGAACCAGAAAACAACAAAACAAGAATAACGCACTAACAGAATACCTACATGCATTTGTCGTGAAAGAGTTGGCCATTGTGGTAGATTTTCTTCTCGTCATTCAGGAAGGGTTCCTCGCAGGCATGGCAATACTTCCTCCTGTGTGATGATCAGGCAGGAAGTCAGGATTAGACCCCGCACACTTGAATGTTTTAGCTCAAATAAAATATAATCCGCCATACCATACAACTCGAAATGACTAGATAGTAATTGTTATATCCAAAAGAAGTTGTATAATCTTTCCCTATCAGTCATTCCACCGCATCTGTCCCTAGTAGCAGCACGATGAAACTCAAGCCATTACAAATTCGTAAAATTGATAGTCAGCAATTAAGTTCTGATTCGTAGCAGAACCTCAGATGTCTACGTGGCTAGGATAATTAGTCCTAGATTATGAAATCAACTATCTGTTTCAAGACGAAAACGTATACGTACAACCCAAGAACTAGTTAGATGCTCGGTATCATGATATCAGCGAGTACTTACGGGATGCAGATCTGGTGGAAGTAGTAACCGTTATAGTTGATCTGTTTGTCGTTGATGTCGAACTCGTTATGACAGCCGGAGCAGTACTCCTTCTCCCTGGCGGGTTTCTGCACGGGGATGACCTCCTCACGGGGTTCCCAGCTGTCGTCATCGTAAGAAGAATCTTCGTATTCAGAAGAATAATCCTCGGGCTGTGATCTGATTATGAGAAGAAACATCTTTGCGATCATGATCATTTAAGAAAATGACATGACACTTTAGATTGCAGAAGGACCTGAACCTGATGTCATAAAACTTTACTTTTGCCTGAAGTCACTGTGAAATATTGATGCTGTGCATTATCTTTTTTTTAGGTTTGCTAGAGCACACTGCCAACAAATTAATTGTCGTGACAATGTGTTCTTGTCCATTTTTCATACGTCAGATAAAGCAAGAATTGGAATCAGAACAATGTTTTCTCAAAACGTCAACGACATGTTTGTAAGAAAATACAAACGTATCATTGCCTGCTGATAGCTTTAATTCCAACTGGCTCACTACGATTCAACTCTATGAATATCAAAGATATAATAACTAGTATCATATACATGTTGGTTGCGTGAAACAGCTATCTTCTTTCCATTCTCGTCGAAAATGTGAATTTTAACTCACGGCACAGTCCATGGCCAGCTGCCCGGTTGCGGTGACGTCGGAATGATGATGTAGGTAGGCGTCAGTGGAATCGGTTGAACTGGCGACACTGGTATCACCTCTTCTCCACTACAACAGCATGTCATATTCAAACATCAACATGGAACAATACAGTCAATTATTATCTAGAGAAAACAGCCATAAAGCCAAGCAGTGTGTACCAATCACAAGCCTCCATTCATATTGCTTATTCAGCTATTTATTTATCTTTATATATTCGTCTTGGAGACAGTGGGTGTCCTAATAGCCGTGTTTATTTGCAAAATTATACCCGAAGGCTTATTTCATGTACGGTATCAAAGTAAATGTAAAGTAATGGAGTACATACCATTAATGTCTAATCAACTTCCATTTGCTACATTTATCATAGTGGAGTTTGTCTTCTTGTTTAAAGGCAATGGGTATAGGCATGTTATAAGCATGCCATTGGGTCGATGTATAATGAGCAGATTTTCCCTCGGTGTTACGGGGAACTCACTCACTCATTCACTCTCTCTCTCTCTCACTCACTCACTCATTCACTCTCTCTCTCTCACTCACTCACTCATTCACTCTCTCTCTCTCTCTCTCTCTCACTCACTCACTCACTCACTCACTCACTCACTCACTCACTCACTCACTCACTCACTCACTCACTCACTCACTCACTCGATGGTTTATTCGGTGGTTATAGGTCACTGGCCAGGTGGTATGTCACCTTTAACACCTTGGGGTGGTTCACGAAATGATCTTGTACTCACTCTTTAATGCCCGGGGAAACAGGGTTGGGTTTGATGTTTTCTTTGCTGGTCTCCAGTTTGAGGGTCTCCATACTTAGGTACCGTTTGCTGTCCTTCAGTGTCTCCATGCTACGGTATATGGTCTCAATGTCTTTGGTTTGGGTGCCAGACGAGTCCTGCAGAGTGTGTAATGTGAGACATAAATGACCACACTTTATTTTCCTTATTTAGCAAAAAAGTCTTTAAAGTAGCATGTAATTTATGATATTTCGCAAGGACAGTGAAATACAGCTAGCTATGAGGTCAGAAACTGTCCCACTATGCATTTCATGATATATGATGTGACGACTATTACACTTTTTTTTTTTCAAATACAAATGTACAATATATGTGGATGCAAACCTGTTTGGGCCCAAACTGCACACCCATGTTGTCCATCTGAGGGGAGAACTGTGACGACTGATTACTCATCACCTTGCTCATGGTCTGTGAGGACGCGCTTGTTGTGATCGCCTTCTCTTCCACTACCACCTTCTCGCGCTCCTGTATTTGCCAACCATCAATGTCAGATCCAGTAACGTCTGTCTGTACCTTCATGGAACCCATCTCGACGGTCACTTTCTCCTTCACTTCTTCTTGCGTCTGGCATCCAACAGTTATGGTGACTGTTACGGGCTCTGTCGGTTCTTCGACTTCTTTGATGACGTCTGTTTGGATGGCGACGCTTGCCAACTCTTTCTTTTCTTCTTTTGGCCTTTCAGCTTTGTCTTCATCAGCCTCTTCTTTGGTCACATGTTTGACCTCTTCCTTCTCCACCACAGCATCTGTTTGGCACCCAACAGTTATGGTGACAGTGACGGGCGCAGTCGGTGTTTCTTCTTTAACCTCTTCCTTCTCGACCACAGTGTCTGTCTGGCATCCGACAGTTATAGTCACCGTAACGGGCTCTTTCGGTACTTCTTCTTTGATGGCGTCTGTTTGAACATCGATATTTGCCGATTCCTTTTCTTCAACAGCCTGCTCGTCGGTTTGAATACCACTGCTTCTGTACTCCAAATACGCCTTACTTCCTTTGGTGCCTGTTTTCTTGCTAACTTTGATAGTTTTGTCAGTCTCCATGATCTTTTCTTCTGTCTCACGAACAGGCCCGACTGGCTGGACCGCTGTAGCGTCTTCCTCCTCCTCGATCTTTTCCTCTTTTTTCTCCGGAACCCATTCATCAGTCTGCACCACGGTGTCTGCATAATCACGTGGTCTGCCGCCTGGAGTGCCGGTCTTCTTGCCAACCTTCTTTATGATGTCTGTTTGGATGTCCTTAACGACGTACTCCACTGGTTTGACTTCTTCCTTTTCAGGAACTTCAGTCTGGGTATCCTTGGGAGCCATGTGAGGTCCTGACTTCTGAGTGCCGCTGTCCTGAACTGCAATCATGTCTGTCTCCATGGTCTTCGTGGGCTTCTCTTCAGCGATTTGAAATATTTCGGTTGCAATGTCCTTGTTTTCAACCTCCACCTCTTCGGTTTGGGCATCAGACGTGGCTATCTCTATGACATGTGTCTGTGTCTCCCCGGCGATGGCGGCAATGACGTCTGTTTCGATTTGTTTGGTATGCAAGTCCCTCACAATACCAATCGTCTTATCTGTTACAAATTTCTCCGTCTGTGAGCTTTGGCTTGTTGTACCGAACCCAAAGGTGGCCAGGTCCTTATCGTCTTTTATAGAAGCCTCTGTGATAGTTTTTGCGTCAGATGTAGGCACTTGGTCGGTGAGAATCTGCTTCTGTAGTACCTCTTTTTTCTCAGTCACAAGGCTCTTTTGCTCCTTCTTTTCCGCTTCTGTTTGATATTCAACAGTTGTTCCCTTCTCTTTTGCATCAGTTTCGATGCATTTTTGATCCTCAGTATCTTTCTTTGCCTCCGTTTCTTGGTCGACCTTTGGAACGTCGATCTTAACACCGATCTGTTTTTCATCTTTCTCCTGTTTGTCGGTTTCGGTGGTCTTTGGCATTTTCTCCTCCGTGTCTGTTGCAGACGTCTTCTCGTCCTTTACTTCTTTAGGCGTTTCTAAGGCCTTATCCAACAACTTCTTAACTGTCTGTGTGCCGTTATCGTCTTTTTCCGTTTCGACCATGATTTCTTTCAGTGAGCTCTCCACCTTGTCTGTTGCACTGGTTTTCTCATATTTCTCTGGTAAATCTGTCTCTGCAATCTTTGCGAACTTTTCTTCCTTCTCTGTAGCGGTTTCGACGTCTTCAGTCTTCGCCTTATTAGTTTCCTTCACTTTAGCAACTTTTTCCTCTACTTCAGTAGCTGTGTCAACGTTTTTGGTAGGCGTTGTATCTGTTTCCATAGCTTTTTCTTCAATCTCCTTCTTTACTGTTGCAAGGTCTTTCTTCAGCACTTCATCTATGTCTGTTTCTAGATACTTTTCGTTCTTGATTTCTTTCTCTGTTTCTTCTGCCTTTTCCTCTTTAACTTCTTTTTCAGTAGCAACCGTCTTCTTATCCGTCTGCAAGTCCATTTCGGTGCCCTTATTTTCCCGTGGGATTGGGTATGTTCCTGTGTTTTTGCCGTCTTTCTCTTCCACCTCTGTTTCCGTTTCTTTTGGTATGATGACAGGAGCAACTGTCTCCGAATCTTTAGTGTTCTTTTCCTCCTTGTCTGTGCCGAGTGTCTTACCATTCAGCTCCTCCACCTCCGTTTCCGTCTGCTTGTTCTTGATTACTTTTGGTACCGTTTCCGTTTCTTTCGGTATTGGTTTAGGCGCTGCATCAGTCTGTATTCCGGCCTCAGGTTCAGTAGTCTTTGCTACCTTCACTTCCGGAGTGGTGGCTGTCAAGGAACAAAAATGGCACCATCGAATAATCTTGCATTTGCTGCACAGGAATACTTATGTCTGGTACGATGACATCTCTTATTCAGCCGTACCCACAAATGTACCATTTCCACATGCAAGGAGAGATAAACCCTTGACATGAGAGTCTTGATTAGTGCACACTTTAGATCGTACAGAGCAGATGTTGCCAAGAGTTGCAGAAAAAAAGCTAGTCAAGTAATTGCACGGGTACAAAAGTTACAAATATTTGGTACCTTCAAAGCACCTATTTTGTTCCAACACCGATCAAACCCCTGGGGTATACCAAATTATTTCCTAATTTGTGCTGAATAACTTAAATTGAGAATTCAAAATAGTCATGCTATCCACCGGACGATATGCGGAGCATACTTGTATACTTATATAACGACAATACAACCCTAGCAATATGACCACCGTGAATTATGACTGACAACTTACTGAGGTTCTTTGCTTCCCTCGGTTGGCTGGTAGTGGCGATGTCCTTGCTGTCCAGACGTTTCTTCTCTGTGCCCAAGTCTTTGTTATCGGTGACGACAGGCGGAGTTTCTGTTGCCTTCGCATATTTCTCCTCCGGTTTGGTTGATGTATTGACCTTAGATTTTTCCGGTGGCATTGTGGGAGCAGGGTCGTTATTCGGCTTTGCAGGAGCAGATTCTTCCTTGGGCTTTGTGGGAGCAGGTTCTTCATTGGGCTTTGTAGGAGCAGTTTCTTCCCTGAGCTTTGCGGGGGCAGGTTCTTCCTTGGGCTTTTCACGCGCAGGTTCTTCCTTGGGCTTTGCAGGAGCAGGTTCTTCTCTGAGCTTTTCAGGCGCAGGTTCTTTCTTCGGCTTTGTAGGAACAGGTTCTTCCTTGGGCTTTGTGGGAGCAGGTTCCTCTTTCGGTTTCGAAGGAGCAGTTTCTTTCAAGAGCTTTTCAGGCGCAGGGTCTTTCTTCGGCTTTGCAGAAGCAGATTCTTCCTTTGGCTTTGTGGGAGCAGATTCTTCCTTGGGCTTTGCAGGAGCAGGTTCCTCTTTCGGTTTTGAAGGAGCAGTTTCTTTCCTGAGCTTTGCGGGGGCAGGTTCTTTCTTCGGCTTTGTAGGAGCAGATTCTTCCTTGGGCTTCGTGGGAGCAGGTTCCTCTTTAGGTTTCGAAGGAGCAGTTTCTTCCCTGAGCTTTGCGGGGGTAGGTTCTTCCTTGGGCTTTTCACGCGCAGGTTCTTCCTTGGGCTTTTCACGCGCAGGTTCTTCCTTGGGCTTTTCACGCGCAGGTTCTCCCTTGGGCTTTGTAATGGCAGTTTCTTCCTTCGGCTTTGCAGGCGCAGGTTCTCCCTTGGGCTTTGTAATGGCAGTTTCTTCCTTCGGCTTTGCAGGCGCAGGTTCTTCCTTGGGCTTTGTAATAGCAGTTTCTTCCTTCGGCTTTGCAGGCGCAGGTGCTTCCGCGTGCTTTGTAATAGCAGTTTCTTCCTTCGGCTTTGAAGGCGCAGGTGCTTCCGCGGGCATTGCAGGTGCAGATTTCTTCTTGGGCTTTGTGGAAGCTGGTGCTTCCGTGAGCTTTGCTGGTGCAGGCTCTTCCATGGGTTTCTCAGGTGCAGCTCCTTGCATGGTCTTTGTTGGAGCAGGTGCTTCTCTCGGTTTTGCTGGTGCATTTTCTTTCTTCGGGGTTTCAGGTGCTGGTTTTTCCTTGGGTTTCTCAGGTGTAGCTTCAACCTCCGGTTCAACTTCAGGTTCAATTTCAGGTTCCTCCATGGGCTTTTCAGGTGTAGATTCCTCCATGGGCTTTTCAGGTGCAGGTTTCTCCTTGGGCTTTTCAAGGGCAGGTTTCTCTTTAGTCTTTTCAGGTAAAGGTTCCATTTTGGGCTTTTCAGGTGCAGTTTTCTCTTTGTACTTTTGAGATGCGGGCTCCTCTTTGGGATTTTCAGGTGCAGGCTTTTCTTTCGGCTTTTCAGATGCAGGCTCCTTTTTTGGTTTTTCAGGTGTAGGTTCCTCCTCAGGTTCAACTTCTGGTTCCTCTTTGATCTTATCAAGTGCAGGCTTCTCCTTGGGTTTTTCAGATGAAGCGTCCTCTTTGGGCTTTGCAGGTGCAGGTTTTTCCCTGGGCTTTGTGGGGGCAGCTGCTGTCTTCGGCTTTTCAGGTGTAGCTTCCTCTTTAGGCTTTCCAGGTGCAGCTTTCTCTTTGGGCTTTTCAGGTGCAGCTTTCTCTTTGGGCTTTTCAGGTGCAGCTTTCTCCCTTCGCTTTTCAGGTGCAGGTGACCCTAGGGTCTTTTCAGGTGCAGCTTCCTCTTTGGGCACGGGCTCCACTTTGGGTTTTTCCGGTTTAGATTTCTCATTGGATTTTTCAGGTGCAGCTTCAACCTCAGGTTCAACTTCGGGTTCCTCCTTGATTTTATCAGGTGTAGGTGACTCTTTGGTCTTTTCAGGTGCAGCTACTTCTTTGGGCTTCTCAGGCACGGGCTTCTCTTTCGACTTTTCGGGTGCAGCTTGCTCCTTTGGCCTTTCAGGTGCAGGCCCCTCTTTGGGGTTTTCAGGTGCAGGTGACTCTTTAGGCTTTTCGGGTGTAGCTTCCTCTTTAGGCTTTTCAGATGCAGGCCTCTTTTTGGGCTTTTCAGATGCGGGCTCTTCCTTGGGTTTTTCAGGTGTAGCTTCCTCAATGGGATTTTCAGGTGCAGGTGACTCTTTGAGCTTGTCAGGTGCGGGCTCCTCCTTGGGCTTTTCAGGTGAAGCTTCCTCCTTGGGCTTTTTAGGTGCAGGTGATTCTTTGGGCTTTTCAGGTGCAGCTTCGACCTTAGGCTCAACTTCAGGTTCCTCCTTGGGCTTTTCAGGTGCAGGCTTTTCTTTAGGCTTTTCAGGTGCTTGTGACTCTTTGGGATTTTCAGGTGCAGATTTCTCCTTGGGCTTTTCAGGTGCAGGCGACTGGTTGGGCTTTTCAGGTGCAGCTTTCTCCTTGGGCTTTTTAGGTGAAGGTGACTCTTTCGGCTTTTCAGGTGCAGCTGACTCATTGGGCTTTTCAGGTGCAGCTTCCTCTTTTGGCTTTTCAGGTGCGGGCTCCTCTTTTGGCTTTTCAGGTGCAGGTGACTCTTCGGGCTTTTCAGGTGCAGACTTTTCTTTTGGCTTTTCAGGTGCGGCTTCCTCCTTGGGCTTTTCAGGTGCAGGCGACTGTTTGGGCTTTTCAGGTGCAGCTTTCTCCTTTGGCTTTTCAGGTGAAGGTGACTCTTTGGGCTTTTCAGGTGCAACTTTCTCCTTGGGCTTTTCAAGTGCAGCTTTCTCCTTAGGATTTTCAGGTGAAGGTGACTCTTTCGGCTTTTCAGGTGCAGCTTTCTCATTGGGCTTTTCAGGTGCAGCTGACTCTTTCGGCTTTTCAGGTGTAGCTTCCTCCTTGGGCTTATCAGGCGTAGCTTCGTCCTTGGGCTTATCAGGCGTAGCTTCCTCTTTCGGCTTATTAGGTGCAGTTTTCTCCTTGGGCTTTTCAGGTGCGGGCTCCTCTTTTGGCCTTTCAGGTGCAGGTGACTCTTCGGGCTTTTCAGGTGCAGACTTTTCTTTTGGCTTTTCAGGTGCAGCTTCCTCCTTGGGCTTTTCAGGTGCAGGTGACTCTTTGGGCTTTTCAGGGGCGCGGGCAGCTTCCTCTTTAGGCTTATTAGGCGCAGCATCATTTTTGGGCTTTTCAGGCGCAGCTTCCTTCTTGGGCTTTTCAGATGCAGCTTCCTCCTTGGGCTTTTCAGGTGCAGCTTCGTCCTTCGGCTTTTCAGGTGCCGCTTCCTTCTTGGGCTTTTCAGGTGCAGCTTTTTCCTTGGGCTTTTCAGGTGAAGGTGACTCTTTGGGCTTTTCAGGTGCAACTTTCTCTTTGGGCTTTTCAAGTGCAGCTTTCTCCTCAGGCTTTTCAGGTGAAGGTGACTCTTTCGGCTTTTCAGGTGCAGCTTTCTCATTGGACTTTTCAGGTGCAGCTGACTCCTTCGGCTTTTCGGGTGTAGCTTCCTCCTTGGGCTTATCAGGCGCAGCTTCCTCCTTGGGCTTATCAGGCGTAGCTTCCTCTTTCGGCTTTTCAGGTGCAGGTGACTCTTTGGGCTTTTCAGGTGCAGCTTTGTCCTTGGGCTTTTCAGGTGAAGGTGACTCTTTCGGCTTTTCAGGTGCAGCTTTCTCATTGGGCTTTTCAGGTGCAGCTGACTCTTTCGGCTTTTCAGGTGTAGCTTCCTCCTTGGGCTTATCAGGCGTAGCTTCGTCCTTGGGCTTATCAGGCGTAGCTTCCTCTTTCGGCTTATTAGGTGCAGTTTTCTCCTTGGGCTTTTCAGGTGCGGGCTCCTCTTTTGGCCTTTCAGGTGCAGGTGACTCTTCGGGCTTTTCAGGTGCAGACTTTTCTTTTGGCTTTTCAGGTGCAGCTTCCTCCTTGGGCTTTTCAGGCGCAGGCGACTGTTTGGGCTTTTCAGATGCAGCTTTCATCTTGGGCTTTTCAGGTGAAAGTGACTCTTTCGGCTTTTCAGGTGCAGCTTTCTCCTTAGGCTTTTCAGGTGCAGCTGACTCTTTCAGCTTTTCAGGTGCAGCTTCGTCCTTGGGCTTTTTAGGTGCAGGCTTTTCTTTTGGCTTTTCAGGCGCAGGTGACTCTTTGGGCTTTTCAGGTGCAGGTGACTCTTTGGGCTTTTCAGGTGCAGCTTCCTCTTTAGGCTTTTCAGGCGCAGCATCATTTTTGGGCTTTTCAGGTGCAGGTTCCTCCTTGGGCTTTTCAGGTGCCGCTTCCTTCTTAGGCTTTTCAGGTGCAGCTTTCTCCTTGAGCTTTTCAGGTGAAAGTGACTCTTTCGGCTTTTCAGGTGCAGCTTTCTCCTCGGGCTTTTTAGGTGCAGGTGACTCTTTGGGCTTTTCAAGTGCAGCTTCGTCCTTGGGATTTTCAGGTGCAGGTGCATCTTTGGGCTTTTCAGGTGCAGCTTTCTCCTCGGGCTTTTCAGGTGCAGCTTCGTCCTTGGGCTTTTTAGGTGCAGCTTCCTTCTTTTCGGGCTTTTTAGGTGCAGTTTTCTCCTTGGGCTTTTCAGGTGCAGGTGCATCTTTGGGCTTTTCAGGTGCAGCTTTTTCCTCGGGCTTTTCAGGTGCAGCTTCGTCCTTTGGCTTTTTAGGTGCAGCTTCCTTCTTTTCGGGCTTTTTAGGTGCAGTTTTCTCCTTGGGCTTTTGAGATGCAGCTTCGTTTTTGGGCTTCTCAGTCGCAGGTGACTCTTTGGGCTTTTCAGGTGCAGCTTTCTCCTTCGGCTGTTCAATTTCAGGTTTTTCCTTTGGCTTTTCAGGTGCAGTTTTAGTTCTTGGCTTTACAGGTGCAGTTTCCTCTTTTGGCCTTTCTTGTGCAGGTTCCTCTTTTGGTTTTGTAAGAGCAGGTTCCTCCTTGGGGTTTGTAGGTGCAGGTGCTTCCTTGGGCTTTTCAGGTTCAGGTTCCCCATTGGCCTCTACAGGTGCGGGCTCCTCTTTGGGATTTGTAGGTGCAGGTTCTTTATTGGGCTTTGCAGGAGCAGGTGCTTCCTTAGGCTTTTCAGGTTTCTGTTTGGGATTTGTGGGAGCAGATTCTTCTTTGGGTTTAGCAGACGCCGGTTCCTCCATGGGATTTGTGGGGGCAGGTTCTTCTGTGGGCTTTGCAGGTGCAGGTGCAGGCTCTTTCGTGGAAGGGCCGTTGGTATGTTCGGCTTTCTCTGGTCGATCCATTACGTTCCTTTGATGTTGGCCTTTCTGCAATATGTCGTTTCTTTTCCAACTGTTTTAGCCGGTAGTTGAGCTGGTAAGCATCTGTACCACTCAGTCTTTGTTTATAAACACTAGAGAGCTGAAACATCAACAGTAATAAAATTAACGATGATCTATACAGGAAAAGCTAGTGATCTTTTCAAAAGAAACGAGGAAATGACGAAAATTGACGGTGCACTTTGGCAGCAGGTGACCTAGATTTCGCTCTGAAGATAAACTGCACAATGCCTATGTATAGGGGTGGGGGCGGTACATGGGCGTCGTCTACTATCATTATGTGTTAAGCCATAGGACTGACAAACATGTATGCCATAGAGTGTCTTCGTTATTCCCAAATCATTGCAGTCGTTCTGCGCTGAATAGTTATACCGTAAATGGCGTCATAAAGTATTAGTATATCAGAATAGAATGGCACAGGATCTAGGAAATGACGCTTGTCTGGTACACGATATACAATCATAAAGACACCTGCATATCTGATACGGCTCTATAATCAAGACCCATTTGATATTTTGATCCTAATCCTAATCTTGTCCTCTTCTATCAAAGATTTCAAAAATAAAATGATTTCTTCCTTCCAATAATAAACAAGTACCATGCGTTCGAGAAACATAATTGCTTAGACATACAGTATATATCAATTTATAGATATCTAGATGTAACACTATATCCAGGACAAAATGACACATGTTTGTTTACTAAACAATTTACTAGAAATACAGTCAATTGGTGTGCTAAATTCAACATCGCCTATAGTTTCACCCGTCGAAGAGCTTTTATACAAGGTGAGACATTCTAAAACAATCAACATCTCAACGAAATTCACAAAAACATTGCATATGGTCCGATTTCTCTTACTCTCATACGCGACCCATGCGGCCGTACGGAACACTATATGCAAAGTAAAACATGATAAAATGTACAATGCTTTGGCCTTTGCGATAGCTTCCTACATATCTGTCCTAGAAAAATAGAAAATGAAAACAAAAACATTTCAGGGTAATGATGTTAAGAAATGTGTACTTACGTCTTTCCCGAAACACTGTGCGTCTGAAACTGATAGTGCTACGCGTCGGAATGAAAATTAGGGGGTACCAAAATTGAGGAAAGACCGGTTACCCTGCCATCTAAACTGTACATTTTCAATCATCGCAACCAACAGTCCCCAGGGCTTTCTCAGTTGGTGATTTCATCTTAAGCACCTAAAAAGCCTGCGTGAACATGATATAGCTTATCGCTTTTTCGGATCGCGATCTTATTGTAAGTAACAACATTTTTACATCTCCCAAAGCTTAGAATGCTGTTATTGATTCTATTTTCAACACTACTGAATCATATGGCACACGCTTGACAGACTGATTGAAGTGAATACAATCTAATTAAACCTTCAGGCAACTTCTGGCATTCCAGTGTTGGACATATCATTCCTTTCTTGGAAGAGCTGGTGGCATAGTATATTTTATAAGATACTTGCAAAACATACAGAATTTGACAGATCTTCATCTATGATACCCCGTTGAAGATCGACTCGCGTTAGGTTAGTCGTTGCTCTTTAAAGTTTGGTAGCATGTGCCTTAAAGCCCATGGGACAACGCATTAGCTGCTATAACTTGTGATTACGAATCATTCCCCTCTCGTGTTTGTGTAACTCAAGAAGCTATTGAAGGATGCCGTCTTCTTGTGTGGATGGGTATTGCCCAGGGCCTTCTAGCAGCTTTTCGTAGTGCTCAATGACCCAGCGGAGCTTTCTATCTTAGTATCTCCTGTACTAGACATGCTATGTTCTTAATCTTTAGTTGAGGATAGCTTTTGACGCACAGGGCCTTCTAGCAGGTTTCCTTAGTCCTCCATGATCTATTTTAGACATTCCCATGGTCTTAATCTTTTGGCGAGTACAGTTTTTGACGTCGGGGAGACGTGCTGTAGGTTTCGGCCTTCTAGCAGCTCGTTTGGAAACTGCAGGGGTGGTTTTGTCGGGAACTGTTTGGAACTGTAATACCTATATTTCGACCAGGTTATTGAATACTGCGTGTAAGAACGATATCAAAAGTAACGAATTAAAACAACAGTGTCAATTGCATGACAGCTTAAAATAGTCTAAAATACTGACACATGTATGATGCTTAAAATCCCCAGCCACATATACTGCAGGATGTAAAGGTGTGCAGGAACACGAGCGTAAAATTCTGTCTTCTGTGATACCAATCTGCAGTATATGCATGCCCAGGGGGATGAAATAGATATGGGTGACGCGTATAGAAGACAGCTAAACCGTCCTTGCCTTCACGTTTTGCTTCCGTGTTCGTATTTGTTTTAGCCGGTGTGTCTGGATGTTTGTGGTCTTGTGTGTTCGTGCGTAATCCAATGCACTGTCAGTAGAGTAGCAGGACGTGAGTGGGAATATGGTGTCACCTCAGGTCAGACTTGCGGGTGCGACAGGAAGTAGAGGTCAGAGGTGGATGAACTAATCGTTTATCAGATATGACAGACAACCCAGGTCATGATTTGCATATATTTCAAAACAAATAAGAACCATTCTGTATCTACATATCCGGCATAACCACCATTCGGCGTAACACACCAGCTTCGCAGGCACGCGGCGTGGCAGCAGCTGGTTATATTACACTGAACGGCCTGTCACACCTAGTCTTTGCATATCTGACTGCAACCGTTCTTTACTTGATGACAACGAGTTCTTTTTAACGATGGTTCTCGGAAAAAAAAACAATCCGAAAATTCTGGTACTTAAAGGCATGACTATTTCTTGTCATTTGCTGAGCCGGTATTAGATACTTACACCTGCGTCTATGATACCGAAAGAGAATGCCCCTCATTGGCTAGTCATTGTGATTACATAGCATCTACTAACAGCTATTAATTATCTATTAGGAAGGGTAGTATCAGAAACTGCTAAATAGGGTAAATTAAGATAAGGGACTGTCTTAGATGAATGTTCCATCAGTTTCCATGCAAATCATTTCATTTCAAATGACATGGTTTAAAGTTAACATTATAAATAATTGATTGAAAAACAGTTCAACACAAATCCATACTCAGAAATGTCAGCAATAACCTAAAGAATGCAATGATAATTAATTTTCCAAACGAGCATTTTCTGAATTTTTGTCAAGACTATTGTCCTTGACATCTTGGGCGTGTAAACATTCCATATTGCGTCACAATGTGATCACGTGACTCCATTCGGGTTGACAGTGACGACGTCACGATACGTCACACCCGCAGCCCGAAATACCACAATCAATCTTCTGATCCTCCTGTCAATAAAATCTACGTCACCAGACCTGACCGATCTTTAAATCTCAGAGACACGTTCTTTATAATTTAAGATCACGTTGGACAATCAGACGTAATCTTGGAAGACTGCAAACAGTGTGATTCAATTGTTCAACAGATATGTAAGCGTCTCTGTGTAGTTCAATTGTTCAACAAATATGTCAGGAACTTTACGGGGCACAGTGACTCACAGGCCGCTTCACTGATAGACCCTGCGGCACAAAAACCTGACGGTTCGGTTCTGGGGCAGCTGAGTGTGCTGACAAGAATGACCTAGAAAGATGCAAGGTCACCCATTCACTATTGAGTTCCAAAGATGATCGTTTAAAATAATGTCAGATTTACTTGAGTAAAAAAATTTAGCTGTTTTTGAAACCAGTGCGGTGAAGTACTTGCAAACTGTTCCCATGAGGCCGCCATTTTGCTACCAGGGCCGGGTGGGCGTAATCGATCACTATGGGTGCGCGCGGTTGACCTCTAACCTTTTGAGAATTCTGTGTCGCCTACTGTCGTGTTGAACCCACCTAACCACATCCCCGTACTGTAGCAGTGGACCGAGATTCGTCCCGAGTTTGTGGTGGTCCTCTTCTGTTCTTAGCGACGACAGACCGTGGTGTCATACGTAGATGACTAACACCAGGAGTGAAGGTATGTAGTCTTAACTGTGTATGACGTCCGGTTAGAACAACTGGTCCTCCTGTACAATCCTGAGGACTGTCAGGGCGACGAATGTGAATTTCATGCTCAAGTGTTTTTGTAAAACCTTCTGTCAGTACATTTTTCGATTGTTGTGCTAATCTGACAGGTTTTGACTAAAAGGGACCAGTGGTTGCTGTTGTTCTCACGTGAAGTTAAAGTTAAGGCATGTATCTAGAAATTCTTCAGGAAGGTTTATGCCACGCATGACGCGGCGTCAAGGTATAGCACACCCTCGACTTTACCCCCCCCCCCCTCATTCCGTCTCGTTCCAGTAAGCTGAACTGTAGCCATTGATACATATGTCGACCCATGACCTCTTGTACATTACAACAGAGATGTTTAGTACGAAATTACAAAGTTAAAATCCAATTTTACAGTCCGGTTCGTCGGGCATGTATGGTCTTTTGTAAGAGATTGGGCGTTTCGCTGTTCAGACGTGAGCTGACTTCGCAATGAGTTTGAAAGAACAGTTCCTATGGTCAAAAACATGCCTATAGTACAAGGGGCGAGTCACCATAGGACGGCATAGCGAACCAGGGTGGAGAAGCTCTTGGGGCGGTTTTCACGTCACATAAAACACCCCACCGACGCCCAGGGACAAAAGTTGTTCTGTCCCGTCTCGCTAATTCAACTAGCGTCGGATCCGCGTTACTTGGCGACATTTTCCTCGCCTTCACCCACTTACACACAGCCCTATTATAGGTCAAAACCACCCAACGGTGACACAAACGTAAACACGGCCGAGAAAAATACCTCCATTTCAGATGCAGTGATTATCACAGCTTTAATTTTGTGGTCACGTGGTCCGGTTTGTGCCCCGGGGCGTCACAATCTCCCGCCAACGCTAGTAAACAAAACCCTCCTTTCTTGTCGTCGCTCTCAGGACCTTTTGCCGTCGTTTTAAATGTCATGACAAAGGGCTGCCCCATGTAAGTCTTGAATAAGGAAAAGCAACAGGCGGTCCGGGGCGGATCGGGGGAAAATTGCTCGGAAAATTTGCACGGCGCTGTTGGGAACAGAACACCTGTTTTGTCGTCGCCGGGAAAACTGGTTAAGTACTCTAAACAAGGTTGGATCCTTGAATGGTCAGGTGGGTTTTTAATGAAGAGAAATAGGAAGGAATACTTGTAGGCGTTGGACTGTGAAGTGATGTTGTTGTGGCGGCCCCTCTAAGTTCTAAGTTCTTTGAAAGCGTGCGTGCAGTGTTTTTAAAGAACTGTTTGCATTTCCCACTCACGTTTCCCTTGTACCACCATATTGGACGTGATGTCATGGGCATATTTGTGGCGTGACCCCTTCCCTTTTAAATGTCACCCACGTTGGCATAGTTTACATGAAACTGTTTTTGTGTGTGTGTGTCTCAAATGCTTTCTGTAAATGGACAAACAATGACTTCATTTGGCGACACTGTGCAAGTCAATTTGCTCAGTTGCGCCTCTAAGCCAACAGTGACACGGGTGAAGCTTCGAAGAAATACCGGGGAAACTTGCATGCTTTAAGTCTATCGTGCATACTGTTAATTTGTCGTATACTCACTACATACGTTCTTATTCACTGTCGTTGCCCTACCAGTCTTTATCAATCCCCCTGGTTTACTGGAAAAACTATGTTTCGACAGCTAAATGAGGCCTGTATAGTAGACTACTCGAAAATGCCTCTCGGATTATGGATCTCCTGGAGTTTTCAGGACAAACACAAAACCTTTTCTAATTGGGATAATTATATCCCTCGAACAATAATAGCAAAGTGGCCGTAGAGAGGAAAACGATCATGCTAAGATTGGGTTTCCTCTCGCCTCAAGCAAAACGTTTCAAAATGTATTTTTGTCATCGCTACAACTTCTTCACAGCCGCAGAGAATATCTTACCCTTGCCATCAACACTGTCTGTGATGCCTGTACTGTTGTTGAAGAGCAGGTCATTGTTATTGAAGCTGTGTGCAAGCCTTGTTTTAATAGCGAGAGCATTGTTACAGAATTACATCGGCCACACCCCCTGACGCCATTTTGTTTTCATCGGTAATCTGTACAAACCACCCAACACTTGGTGTAACCAATCCTTGGTGTAACGTGGTTATTGATAAGTAAGGGGAGGACCTATTACTATGGCAGTTTGACCAGCAATGTGGTTAGTAAGAATGTGTGCAATTATGAGCTCCACATCTTGTACCCTCACCCACATTCCATCATATTTTGGCCATACTTGGTTGGCGAAAGATTATATGGGAATGAAAAAGTTAAGAAAGGAAGTTGCTGTCACAATTAGTGATATTTCATTACCGTGAGTGGTATTTTATTATATGACAACCATTCGAAATTTCATGCCACTACGTACTAGAGCACTTGCTTTTTTGTTATGGATAAGGGGACTACGAGTACAATTATGTTGTCCCTCATGAATAACAAACGTTGTGGATCAGCAGTCATGGCTACATGCATGTTTTCGCTGCAACCCACGCTTTTAATCACTACGTCCTGTTTTCCTCAAGTTTGACATGTCGGGTCAGTTCTTGTTTTCGTTATAATGACGGTTCTCACGTTTAAGCCGGAACTGTACATGGTTACACAATAGAGATGTGTTTTGTTGTAGTTGAGCTGAAGATGCGAATGTGTTTTGAACTGTCCAAGGGATGCTGTACCCTCTAGTCACAAACGTTTAAAGGTTTTACCAGCACCGCATGACTCTATATGATTCATCGGTTTTCACTACTTTCACAGAATGTTTAGCAAGGCGCAGGCTGGTCAAGGAAGTTTAAAACCTTAATTTTAAATCTCTTTGGGTTAGTCAAGTAAGATTGTAGTCTTTTTGTAGATATGTAAAATGTGTGGAAGAATTGAAACCTTTTTTTTTCTTACCTAAGCATGTCTTCAATGAAACTAGTTTATTATAAAGGAATTTGAAAACAAAAATGGGGCAAGACGATATTGTTGTTAAGTTATGATAGTTGTTTTGTGTATTATCAGTAAGAAACTGCGAAAAAAAGATGCTTATCAAATTCCTGTGGTCTTACCAGTTTACTTCGGGTGGGTTGGTCCCGTCACATCATTATCGTTTATTAAAAAATATTTGCGCTATTATTTGTTTCATACTTCATACAATCGGATGTTTCATAGAAATAGTGACACAGTATCCTTATTGCACGAACCCTTGTTTTATTCCCTTGCGTTGAAGAACATAAATCTATCAAAGACGCTTTGCCTGATGTTTCGACAATATTTCTTGTGAACAGTACCCTATTGTTTGAGTGTCATTGAGTATTTACACCAAATAAGATACACCGGAGGTATGTGGTTGTGTGGAGTGTGGACGGACACATTCTTGAAACCCAAACTTGCTCGTCGAAATAACTCAGCTATAAAGAGGTAATAAATCTATGTCATCTTGTTAACACAGCGCCCATGTTTCTTTCATTAGAAATGTATTCATTCTTCCGAGTATCGTTTGATTTTAACCTAATATTGACACGAGTTCTTCCACTTACAACTAATCTATTGACACGACAAAAGGGAATTTCGTAGGGTCTTCTACATCTAGATACAGGAAAGCAAAATGATTTTAGCACAGCAGTTATAAGGTATTTGCATATATCAATATATATATATGGCTATATTGGGTTTAGCAGCCGTTTACACTACAGTTTAGATCTAAACATACTCTAAAATATCTCATTCTAGTACCCTGGATTCCTTTTCCAGATTACGGCTTGAAGCTTTCCAAGAAGGTGTAACCTCTTGGGTTCTTATGCTCAAAGCATTGAAAACAATCTTTCTCTTGCAATCTGTTAACTCGCTTGACAGATCTATTGTCTTACACAATATCCCATACAATGCTATCTATCAGTTAACTATTTTTCTGAGCTAGCTGGAGGCCTGCTCCTGAATAAACATATCTGAGTTAACAAAGAGCAACTTAACTCTCTAAAAGGGAACTGGATTTTCCTTTCCTAAGGACACAATGTTGTGAGTGTCGTACATGGATCTCCAGCGATCAACTTTGAAGTCTTAATGCAAGACTTAAGCGTGACCTTATGACCCCTGTTGAATAGGATGTCGTACTGTGCACCTGGAGGGAATACCGCAGAGGTTTGAAATTGTTGCTCGATGACCTGGTAAGACATTGGTGATCCGACTGGAAACGAGTGTCTTGGGCCATGGCGTTGATATACAACAGAATACTCCAAGGTGTTAAGGTACTAGGCTCGTCTTGTAACCCACAGAACCCTTAACAAGGGCATCATTTGTGTAGCTGTAATCTTAAGAGGCTTGATAGAAATGACAACAATCTCGATCGTTCAACAAATGACTTCTTAGACTAGGCATGATGTCAATGAGATGGGTGTTGGCACTTCTCTTGATCATAAATAATTTTTGATATGCGGAAAGTCCTACTATTTTCGCGATGAGTCAAATTAAGTTTATCAGAGGGTGAAACCGTTCACAGCTTTCACAAAATGCTTTACATTATTTCAGGAGCTCAAAAACACAGTGTTCAACAAGCTTCAATGTCATTTAACTGTTTATCCATCTAAAACCTTATATCTAACTCTTCTTGAAAATTACCATAAGGATGGTCCTTATTTTTGTAAGCTATGATTAAAGATTGCTAATCTAATATTGTGCCGAAATTGATCATCTATCACCAATAACAATAGGATTAAATGTTTTACGTGAAGAAACACTTTTGGTAAATATCCTGATCGTTTTCTTTTATTACCAATTACGGAATCAAGGATGATGGCTTCTTGTTGATTGTTGTTGATTGTAGTTGCTTCACGTGTATCTGTTCAACCGTGTTGTCCACGCCCTACGGTAAAGGTAGGTGATGAATATGTCTGGGTAGATGTTGCAAGAGCCACCTTTTAAACGATTAAATCACCTGGAAACAAATCTGGCTTGTTGGCGCCATAGAGTGATAGACGATTACATCACTTAGCAAAGATGATTTTAAATTAGTTGATTCATAACAAAGCAAATAATATGCTCTTGAGTTGTTACACGTTAGTTTACACGTAACCAGTTGTAAAGTGTCTTTGTAACGGATCATCTAAGAAATCTATGAGTAGGCGGTGAGCATCTTCAGACCTAGGTGTTAAGACATAATGAAAGGCCATTTGGCCACGATTCAGATTATGTGTGTTATGGGACTCGTAACGGAGGAATAAAGGCCACCCATGCAGAATGATAACCCGTAGAGAGATAGATGTATACTGCCCGCAGCTGTTATTATTGATAGGACAATGTGAACAATAGCATGGGAAGGGAGCTTGACAAGGTCTCCCATATACTAGTACATGGTACAGGTGCTCCACGCCCCCTCCCACAACACACAAGGTACAAAGGAATTACTCTCCAAGCAGAGGTAGGGGGAGAAGATTGTGACCTTTTTATCATATAACCCCGTTTTCTGTCGGTTCTCTCCACCAAGTACCAACAGAAACGGGGCACATGATAAAAAGTTCACCATCTTCTCCACCAACTTCTGGTTGAAAGGTACAAAGAGATGTCCACTGCTTTTGACTAGACTAGACTAGATTAGACTATACTGTCAATATTCTTGTCCACTTTGTTATGATCTTTGGATGGCGAGTGCTATTATCTTTCTAAGTGATAATATATTAATTGTGGATGTGGATTATATTTTGCATAGAATTAGGTACTCTTTTCAGAACGAAACTCAGAAATCTTAGAATACAAACATCTTAGAAAAATGGTAATAAACAGAAATCACAAACAAGAGCATTAGCTTATTTTTCCGAATCCAAAAAAACACGTCTTGTTTCGCGCAATCTACAAACATTTACAAACTCGACGATGCTTTTACCAAAGGATTCTCAGTTGTTCTACTGTTAACGCAATGTCTTGTTGTATCTGTCAGTGATAGATTTGTGTCTTGACCTAGGCCTGTTTTGACAGGCACGCAACCAAAACATGCCACTGAAACCAATAAATCCTGCTTGTGAATACAATATCGTCGTTGGTGTAATGATGTCTTTATGGGGTAAGGCGTAATGGCAATAGATGATTGGAATCTCTTTGTGCTTAGAGTATTAAAGAGTTGTGAAGGAGGTGAAGGTCAAGTGAATGAGACATGGTACATGTCACCCACCTGTCGTGTGGTCGGACGACATGCCACACGGTGCACCTGGCTGCCATTTTGTTTGTACTAACCTCCATTAACATTAATCCGCCGGCTTACATAAATCCGCCACTTAAGAATCCAGTGGGTTTGAGAGATCTCTAGTTCACAGTTTAGATATGCAGGAGTGCATTATACTGGAGGATGCTGGATTGTGTTTGGACATATCTTTTCAGGATTGCGGTATAATGTACCCTGGTAGAATTATGTTAGTAGATGTTGTATGGGAAGGGATTCATCAACGACAAAGGGAAGTAAATCATACCAACAACCATAGTGGCGATAGGTCGTCAAAAGCATGACAACAACCAGAGTGACGATCTTTGCAACTCTTTTATCATCATACTCATTTTGTGTAAACGCTTGCGTACGCGTCTTGGGTACAATCGACGTTGTTTTTTGTGGATTCCTGTTCTTACCTAGCTACCATTTACATCTGTTTAGCATCACCTGTTCAACATGCATGGTGTCTTGACCTTGTTTACGTGGGTGTGTTGTTGTTGTATATGAGTGCATCAGGTATTAGTTATAGACGGATGAGTCCCTCTAAAGTCCTGCCATGTTACATCAGAATGCTCTTACTGTCATAACGTCATCGCGGTTTCTCTTGGGTCTATAAAAAATTGATTATGAGCAGGAAATATGACCCAGTTTTCCGTTCCCGTCAATCACAAGAGTGACATCGAACATCCAGGACAGTCGATTTTTTTCATACCTGCCCTTTCACCTGTATGCAAATGTGACCTACTTGGTCGCTGGAGGTCTTGTTGTTTGCCCCTGGCCCTGGGGCACCACCATTTCGTAGTTTCACGGTGGACATCAGTTTAATCATACCTAACTATATGTGCACCTTAAGCTTAGCTGTGTAACACATTTGGCGTCATCACCGTCTGTGGCAGGTGTAAGGTCTATGTAATCGGTCCAGGCAGTGATCAGCTTTGCAATCCTCTACAAAAAGGAGTTTAATAGCCAGGTGTGCTTACAAGGCAAGGTGAGATCGTTATCTTTCTCTTTGGAGATTACTTCTCCAATCAATTGTGTCGACCACATTATGATTTAAATTGATTTGATAGCTTTTAGAATCAGTGTTGGAATGAGTTCAGTGTTATTGATAATCTAAAACGTTTCATGTGTGTTGTAGAACTGCACAGGAGTTGACTTGCCCAGAAAGAGCCGTACGTGAGTCAAGATACTTTCGCGATAAATCATCCATATATTCCTTCATCCATTCATCACAACATTTTCATGAACTTAAGCTGACGTTTAACCAGATCTGTGTAGAAATACCAGTTGTATCGTCTCTTTTCGTTGCCTTAAATATCTCGTTCAATACAAAATAAATTTACAGTTGACTAATCATAAGTATATGATTAAGCCAAAATAGGTTCGCAATAAATCATTTATCTATCTATGCTTTTTTGTATTGAGGTTTATCTGCCATTTTACAGGACTTTTGTTACAAGGCGGTTGAACATTCTTACTAGTACTACGGTCTGTTTTTGTCACCCTGACAGATTTTCGTAGTTTAGACTTTGAAGGTCAGATCTATACGACATAGGTGTGTCGCGGCCTTGGCCCTTTTTATCTTGAATTATTCATTATATACTTTCAATCACCTTGTCCCAGTTGTTTCTTTAGCCTGTACGTTGTCTGGACTATTTCCTTCCTAATCTCATACTACCATTCTGGAGCCTTGTCGCATGTTATCTTATTTCCTATCTGTAACCTGTTTCAGGGTTATTCGATCCTACTATTAGCTGCGTAAAGTATATGTTTACATGTTGTTTGCCTTAAGATGGAAGTTTTCTATTCTATTTCAGGGAGGCCTAATTTCACTCATCAATTAAATCTAAACAATGCAGTTCTACTAACATAAATAAGAATCTTATACGAATTAAGTGCAGTTCTTGAGTGGTGTACTTTAATGATTCTGATTTACCCAACAACTTTACTAATAAGATTGTAAAATATACCCGTAACGTTGCTAATCAACCTTCTATTGCTAGGTATAATCGTTCAAGTGCTAAGCATACAAATTAAGTTACGTTGTATTCTGTAAATTGTTAAGTTTACTTATAGAATCGCACGATAATCTGGAAAGTTACTAAGTACTGGACACCCGCGTGTATCTATCCACAACTCTCGATGCAAACGTGCTGTAAGAATATTCATTCTTGATCTTTCTTCACATTACACTTTTCTGTTTTCGTTAATTACAAACAAATTTTATTATTTGCTCACCTCAAAGGGTTCATGATTATGACATACAAAAATGTGAGACTTTATTGCATCTAATAATTCTCCATCATAAACCAGCACATCTGAAATGATTGATATCGTCTACCCCTGCCTAGGCCACCATAACAGGACAACCCGCATTGTTCTTAGCCAGGGGATAAGAATAGCGTTGTTTGGTTGTTATTCAATAACGTGGCTGGTGGGCATGACGCGGGAAAAGGCCTGAGGTCATCACTCCATCATTAACTACCTTCTTCGGGTAGCTCCAAATTAGAAAACGTCAAATTCTTCCCAATCGCTTCGCAGCTGCGCTTAAACCATACAGTGAAAGGCCAGATTCTCCCCTCAAAGCGTAACATCTCTACAGGACGATTGCAGTATACTTAGTATATGATCTGATTCAATGTGATCGCTGTTAAGAAGTAGTTTTCACTTAATGTGAGAGATAAAGTATTGATTAATGACTGATAAGATGATGTGCGTCACAAAGAGTAGGGTGTAATCAGACAACAGCTGCTGCTGTCAACCCAGACGCTCGTTGTTGCAACTGACCCTTCGCTACTGACGTCTATGGCATTAAATATTAATGAACAATGACATCGTAACGTTGTTGACAACGTTTTCGAACCCCACCCAACCTACCTGTACGTGAGATTTCATAGTCCCCCCTTTTTTGAAAGTCCTACAGTGTGATAGCAACTGTAAGTACATGTAGATAGTTATTATCTGTGTTGTTAGATACCTGTTCATGTATATTTTGTGTGTTGCATGTGTAGATACGGCTTATATGCACATCTAGGAGTCTAAAACTATTACAGTGTAGGCTTCTTGGATGTACAATTCTAGTCCTACTGGATAGCTAATACAGATAAACTACAAAATGTTCATATTGTATGTTTGTTACGGCACTGGACGGCGATCGAACCGCGATTTCTCTGCGATCTAAATTGGACTTGTGTTACCCTTGACTTTGTAATTGGCATACCATGCAAAACGAAAAAAGTATGAATGAAAAGACAACAAAAAACACAAAGCGTAAAAAGATTCGTTTTTTATCTCTGAAATTCGTCAGATCTTCGGTCCCAGGGCGGTCGCAGACAGGTCGCTGTCCTAGTGGAATAGGGTGTAACGCAAACGTAGCCTGTTTGCTTTGCGTTGCCTAGAATCTTTCCACGCCAAACAGGCGGATAAAAGGATGTTTTGTACGCAGAGGTTTTAAAACCGGTCATCTATGACAACGGTGACTCTGTCATTCAAAAAGACCGTCCTCAGAATTCAGGGTCCAGCCAACATATTTATGGACTAACGTCACTTTCTTTGTTATGGAAACGCACCAAATGTCCTGGTGAATTACAGTACAGATTGAAATCGCTGCTGAACTGGCTGGTAGCCATATCCGGTAGCCACATTCCTCCTGAACACATGTTTAGAATACATTCGTAGAGGTAGTACCTGATGAGACTACGCGTTTCTCACTTCGTTCTACGATAAGTGAGACGCATTCCGCTGATTTCGATCTCTATTTCGATTTAGGGATAGAGAAGGAATATGTTAAGTTTAGAGTTTCATTGCCTGACACTCGTTTATTTTTCACCTAGGTGTAGTAAAGATTATATGCCCCTCTACTTGCAATAATATCACAGTTTTTCTAATGAAATTGTAATCAATAATTGACTTTCGTAGTGCATTGAAATGTAATGTAAGACTTGAATACTAGTACTAACCATTTTCGTTATGATGAATACCGATCTATACTCATGGACTATGGACACAAGCTTGTGAAACATAATCCCAAGGATAAATGAAATACAATACTCAGCACTTAGTAGGCAATGATTTCACAACCAAACTGCCAAACAGTTTATCATCATAAGCTTTGTGAGGAAATCGGCCACATATGCTTGTAAAATGCCATTGTTATCTTTTACACAAATTGCATGTGAACTTCAACTGTAGTTTGAATTTTTTTGTGGTTAGTGAAATAAGTATCATAATATAGCCCATGCAAATAGGTATTCCTTCGCCGATGATTGTATGTTGTTGAACCCTATGCTTATACAACGCTTTTGATACGTACCTGCATTCATGGATGATAGACTTTTTTCCATATAGTACCATCAATGACAAACAATGTTGATACGCGGTTTTGAAACATGTTTCTGTCAATGAATGTTATTTTGCAAAGTTGACAAACAATGTAAATATACGCAAACTGCAACTAAATCAAGCAATATGTTATTGAAGCCCTAGGCGTCTACAAATTACATTCATTGTCGAATACACGTATGAAAATATATTCATTTATCAATGAACGTAATTTTTGTCGGACCATGACAAACAATGTGAATACACGCAAACTGCACTTACATCAAGATGTTATTAACTATGTCCTTCAGGCTAACACTAACACCCCATTCCACCTGGACAAAGATCTCGCTGTGACCGCGCCGCGGCCGATTTGACGCTCAACGAAATTTCATTGATAAGAAAGAATCTGTAGGCGCTTTGTGTGTTTTGTTATCTTTTCAGTCATGCTTTTACATTTCGTATGATATTCCAGTTATTAAGTCAAGAGTTACACACATCCAATTTAGGTCGCAGGGAGAGCACCGTATAGAGTAATGGGAACACAATACTTAGATAATTCAACTTTCCATAGTAGGTTTGCATCTGATATGGATGAGATATGCATCTTGTCTGCTACATTCTTTATACAACAACACCAGGTGGTTGTAGATGTTATTGTGTTCTCATGGTTTCACTTTCTCGTATTCTCAGGAATCTCCCATCGAAGAGCGGTTGTGAGGTCATTTTGTTTACCAACATCAGTATAGAAGGCGATCTGTCTACAAAACAAGGACAGAAAAACGTGGAAACGCGTACCGGAAATCTCCCATACCACAGGCTTCTGACTGACAAAGATCGGGGTAATATTACACCCACTCGGTCAGTGATGACTTGACCCATACAAAGGCTATATCAGTGGTCTTAATCAATTTCCAAGAAAGACAAAGAGACATAAGGAGTGCAAACAAGAAGAATACAAAGAAAGACTGAAGGTTCCTTCATGCTTACGAGGGGAGGTATTCTTTAAACAATATGATCGACGAAGTCATCACACCGACACGCGTTGGCTACACGGGCGGGAGGGGAAAGCCCAGTGGCAACGCCGTACCTGCCAGTAGGGGAGGTAACAGGCGACCTCAGCCCATAGATGAAGACATGATAGCACCTAGTACCGCCAAGCCAACAGGAGGACGGGGAGGACCGCCTAGTAGCAGGCGACCTCAGGCCATTGACGAGGACATGATAGCACCTAGTAGCGTCAAGCCAACTGGCGGACGTGGCGGACCGCCTAACAGGCGACCTCAGGCCATGGTAGAAGACATGATAGCGCCTAGCACCGTCAAACCGACGGGGGGACGGGGAGGACCGCCTAGCAGAATGGCAAACGCAGTCATGGAGCAAGCAGACGACGTGTTCGCGCCAAGCAAGCCCAGCGGGAGACGTAAACAGTCGCCTAAGACGGTTGACGAAGTCATAGAACCAACCAACGTCAACTCCCCACGACGACGGGGAAAACCGGCGCCGGAGCCGGTGAACGAAGAAATCGTGCCGTCTCGAGTGAACCCAACAGGAGGCCGTGGTGGGGGAAAACCCCAACATCTGGTCAGTGAAGAGGTCGTACCGGTACGCGTCAATCCAGAAAGTCGCCGAGAAAGGGCTCCCAAAACGGTGGACGAAGTGATTATACCGACTAACGTGGTACCAAGTGGACGTCGAAGCAAGCCGCCGCCGCCGCCGACTGATAATGATTACGACTATCCAAACGATGTAGCCCCAACTGGTCGTTCTGAGAGACCACCGAAAACAGTCGACGACGACAGAGAACCGACTGCCAGAAGACAAGGAGGCCGGCCAAACCAAGGCGACGACAGGAGAAGAAAGCCAGCCGAAGTGAACGGGAGCAATCACCCAAGAATGCCGAACGGAAACGGCACTACCACAACGTCAGAAACAAGGAGGGTGATACAATCCGAGCCCTCGGTGCAGACGTACCAGAAAACGACGCGCCACGTGACGTACCGAACTGCCACCACGGAGGAGAGTGAAGAGAGTGAAAGCGAGTACACCGAGGAGGAAGCGTCGCCGCCTGGCACGCCCGACTGGAAGAGAAAAGTCAACTGGAATCTCGGACCGCCTCCGCCGCATGCGCAGAGTCCGACCTCGCCGCCTGAAGACGAGAACCCAGACGAGATTACTGAAGGCACCAGGCACGTAGAGATCACCGGAAATCGCGTCATCACGACCACGCGGAAGGTGCGCAAGGTCAAAAAGGAAGTCCCCGAGCCAGTTCAGCCAAACGGGCCCCTCTGGTCGTCCTCGGTGCAGTGGAGCTCCCAGCCGAAGAAGAAGCCACCACCGGTCCAGATTAAACAGGAACAGCGACTGCAAGTATCACCTCCCCAGGTATGGCAATGATGTACCACCAGGTAATGAAATATTACAGTCTTCTTTCAATCGTAGGTAGATTAACACAGCCTGTATGTGGTGTGTCGAACCCCTTTTCGTGGTAAAGTTGTGATTTCAGCATGTACATTTTGTAGTGGCTTAAACTCTGTCCCAAGAGTATATGTCGTGTTTTTATTCAAACTTTTTAACGTAGCATGTGAACATGCAAAAGTTGTTTATGTACAAACCATTTTGCGTCATGTTGTTTCTCTGTTGTTCCTAAATGATTTCACAGTCTGGGATATTGTTGTAAATGTTCTTCTATCAAAATCAAGTTTGGGTTTAAAGTATAATACCTGTACACTCACCCAGACCGTATACAGTGTTACGTTGGTATGAATTATATAAATAACCGTCTTTCTATTTCTAGATGGTTCCCGCCCCAGCACCGCTCAGTCCCCGCATTATTGTCGCGGAGGGCACCCTACCCAGGCCGCAGTACATTCAGCAGCCCATGCCGCTACAGATTCAGACCATACAGCCACAACCAGTGCAGCAGATGCCTGTCGCCTCCCAGCCACAACAGGTACAGACATTAGCCTCCACCAGGCCCTCCTACGGGCATATGGATCGTAGAATTCGGCGAAAAAGGAATAATTAGCCAGCAGAGTCAGTCCACGGTAAAGATCACATTCCGCCCGTGTAGGCTGTAAATGAAACCCTGGCAAATATTCTCCCTATAGTCGGCGTAGTTTAATAGTCTGGTAGAGACCATATATACAGACATCACGTTCCAGTTCACATGTTTAAAGACCCAACTCATGTATACAAATCACCATGATACATCGAGCAAACAGCCCCGTGACAAAGGGTGCCGCAGACTGTGAAAAATGTGCGACTACGTCACACTGTAAATCTCGTAAAACAGGACCCGGAGCAAGGCCGGACGTGTATACTTGTTTGTTGTGATTGGGGATACCTTATCTATGATAGCATAACATGAAAGGAGACGTAATACTTAAAGAATGTAGCGTAATCTTCACAGACCAAGAACTGAAGACTCCCTGTCTTTGATGATAGTTTGTGGTAAGCAGCTAAACGCCGCTAATGAAGTTTGTTACGCACACCTTTGTGTTGTTGAGTGTGCGGGGGCTACGCTTTCCGGTGCACGTCATCGAAGGGTTTCCTATACTAGGGCGTAAACATTTCTGACTAAGAGTCTGGCGTTTCGGAGCTATTGTTCGACTCGAATTCCTTTTTGGGATAAGTTATCATTAGACTGGGAGAACTATTCGAAAAATTGTCAGTTTGCTAAAAACTCGCAGATGAATGTTTAAAACATGATTCTTTTGCGCTCTACTGCCGCTTTTTCCACGGCAGCCGCTGCTTGTGAGTATGGGACAACCTTGAACTTTGCTTCACATTCGCACAGATTGTTGGGTACGACTAAGTACAGGGTGAACACAAATTTGTAGCATAGAAATGCCATTGAATACACTATAGCACGGTTGATCAGTAGATAGAAAAAAGACAAGGTCCCATAGCCTTTTGAAGGACGTAGAAGCACTAGTCAAAGTCAAGTCAAAGTTTGTTACACAACGATTGTTACAGAACAATGTAAGGCAAAATACTACTGGCTACTTATGTCAAACTAATACAAACTACAGGAAGGTTCTAGACTATACAATGTTATAATATCAACAGGAGGTACAACAGGCCATACTGTATACAATGCTGCTATGTTCCACTGTGTCTTGGGCACGGCATTGGATGGAATCGAACCCATGATCTCATGATCCGGTGTCAAATAGCCTAACCATTCCCCATTGCCATTACCAATGACAATGAAGATGCCCTCAATGGGGGTTAAAAGCACTAAGTTAGATACCTAGTCCTAGAGTATAATAAGGAAACTATGCTATGATTTACCTACGTCTATAATTTACACGTTTTTCCGCTGTTCTTATACATGATTTGTGTAAAAAGCAATTTATAGGTCTAGAGTTTTTACATAATATCGTAGTTAGATGATGACATTGCATATGTAAATATTTCGTCCTTTGTGTGTAGACTGGTTTATTTTGTCATCATCATTTGACAGACAAGCCTCATGGCAGCCATTACGAGGCTGAATTGCGAGGCAAAATAAAACATAGTTCATTGTAGTTTACACAGCTTTCAGGCATCGATTAAAAGTTTTTAGACAATCAATATCAGTTAAAACATTTACTTAGACCATTTAAAATATTTCACAATCACTCTCTTCGGGATTGCCTCGGGACAAACAATGCTAGGAAAATGTGGTAACAATGTTCTCTAGAGTTCATTTAAAAGTCTGATGATGGCCGGAATGGCGCTTCTGGTGTAACGGTTTGTGCCAGAGGGTTGTCCATAGCGGCTCGCGTTCCGAAGGTTTCTGCCATGTTGCTGACCACGAGTGGGCGGAAGCCAGGAGCGAAAACGTGGGGACTGTTCTAGTTTAGCAGCAAAGTCGGTGCATAACTGTTGTCTTCTAGTTGACAGTCTTGGAAGGTTAAGCTGGTTCAGGGTAGCAGTGTATGAGTTGTTAGTCCGTCCTAGTATAATCCTGCAGGCCCGTTTCTGAACACGTTCTAGGGCGTCGGACTGTTTCTGTGTGAGCGCTGCACTCCAGCAGGGGGTGGCATACTCTAGTATGGGTTTGACGTATCCACAGTAGATGGTGACGAGATCAGACGTAGGTATGCCGGATCGGCGCAGCCTACTGACGAGAAAGAGTCGCTTGCTGCCTTTAGACACCATCTCGTTCACCTGGTTGTCCCACCGCAAGTCTGACCTTATGTGTAACCCTAACAACCTGGCCTGTGTGACGATGGTGAGGGGTCCTTTGTTTACTGCCTCAACTAACTGACAAGTAATGCATCCATCCAGCTGTACATCCTGCAAACCCAGCCGACAGGCACCATAGATGGCGGTATGAGAACTCTGACGCTCCCCAGGGGTCAGACCCAGCAGGCCTACATTCTACCTGCAGACGCCTTTCTGGGCACGCAGACTCTACCGGGCAGAGGTCAGCAGATAAGGTAGGCACGTTCGAACTCTTAAATTGGTCATTAAAAGAAGGGTTTGGTGAAAAAACTAAAAAACAATCTGGAAAACAAAATCTTCATGTGATTGACATCTGCAGACACATATTATTACTTTAGCGTCATTACATGTATGTCAGATTTCCTGCCCTTACAAATACACATATCCCCATTTTGTGGCATCATCAATGAATACATACTGCATCTAGCATGTTTAAACAGCATTTGATAGACTTCCGAATTCACTTATGTAAGGATTCTTCATTTTGAGTTACCAATCCAATCAACGGAATGTGCATTCTCATAAGTACTTAGATAAAAGCATATGATATACACTTACCATCACTTCAATGCGCATCCATCTCTATCAGAATACTGGATGGCGGCGGCAGCAGCTACCGGGTGGACAGTGGGTCATCCCTGGAAGAGGTGGACCGGTCCGTACAGAACCTGCAGCAGTCCATCCACGAGCTTCATGGCGTCAACACCATGAGGAGCACTCGGTCACGGTGGGTCCAACGTCGTCTACCTTCACAATCCTGTATTTCAAGACATAATGTAAACTGATGCTTATTAGTGATTTGATGTAGTTGATACTTTTAATGACAACATTTTAGATTCCATGCATAATCATTTTACGAGGAACTTCCTCTCCGACTCCGCTTACAGCAATTCCTATGAAACTACCATCTGATCCATTCCAAACTTTGTACCAGTACTCTCTCGCAGGGCTGTACATGTTCTCTAATGAGAGCACGTTTCAAAATGGCGCTCGTAATTGGAAATGTGGACATCATCCGGTGGAAGACGATGGAATACCAAACGTCATATGTCCGCATGCTTGGGAAACTTCTGAGTCTGCAGTTGCCCTGATAAATGAATTGTGCAGTTTGTTAATCTTGATGTGGACGTTGCGTTTTGAATGAGTTCTATTAATTGTATCTCTTCTACCGTTGACCAGTTATACATCTGCGACCTCCGCCAGTGGTTACGACACCCACCTACGCCCGTCTGCCTATAGTGAGGTCTCCACGTTTCGGCATCGCAGCGTTTCCCAAAGCAGTATTGATGGGAAGTAAGTGTTGCAATTGTCACCATACTATACATGCAACACAATGATTTAACAAGAACACGTGCAGAACAACCCCTTTCGTCCTGTTATGGACTCCATCAACACCTTTGCAACTACTAGCTAGTGACCAATCATTATATATGAATACAGCTAAACATAGGACAAAACATCAGAAACACCACTAAAACTGTACGTATAGACTCTCATCCCATACTACAAGAGCCTTATATGGCAATTGTTTTAGAATAAAGTTACGCTGTTAGTGATTGCATAGTGTAACGAAAACCTAACATCAATCAGATAAGCACGACATATATTGTACTGATGCTGTTTCTTTCCGTAATCAGATCTGACCGGTCGATGAACGCCACCATCTGTGTCAGCTGCAAGCGTCCTTTTGGGCCTCACGACAAGATGGGCACCTACCGAGGCAGCCCCTGCCACGAGACATGCATGCCGTGAGTACTGTGTGATATGGTCGGATGATGATAAGAATGGTTGTAAACCTTGTAATGGTTGGTTGACTACGGTTGATAGGTTGCTTAGTTGTATGATGATCGTTAGGTTGGATGACGATATGATGGAATGATGATGATGATATGGGTGGTAACTGACCATGATTATTATTTTTTGTTGATTGATTGGCCATGGTTCCTTGGTTGGTTGGACGGAGGATGATTTTTAGGTTGGATGATGACATAGCTGGATGATGATTTGGTTAGATAATGATGATGTGATATGGTTAGAGGTCATAAAGGTTCGTAAATGAAGTATCTTGTTAGAACGTTACATTATGTGTGCTGCAAACCAAAGGCCACAATGAGGCAATTGTGAAACAGCTCCTGTGATAAACATATAACCTTATAGGGACATCAATCGGCACTGTTGTAGCCTCCAAACTCTTTACAAGAATAGACGTATAATCACGATGAAGAAAGATCAACAGACTGTGTAATAAGGGGAACGCTGTAACGTACTGTTGAATGTGTTAACAGGAACAGCCCTACGGAGAAGCCCGCGAGTACATGTGTTGCCTGTCACATCAAGTTTCATCCAGACGACAAAATGGTTTTACTCAACGGGAAGACCTGCCATGAGATGTGCCTACCGTAAGTTCCCTGGCTGTTTCATCACGCCTACTTTCCTTGACGAATCATCACAACCACGACCGTGTTATGTTCTGTCTGTAGAGTGTTGTGCGATCTATACTTGTCTGTATCTCCGTACGTTCTTCACGCTTCTTCTTGAAGTATTTGCTTCAGTGTTGCTGCTATAGCTTTATGTGTTTGTGTGTATGTATGTGTCTCCGTCTTTTCTCAACACGAAGAACGAATCCTTGATCCTCTCACCAGTTTTAAGAGATCGTGTCATTCGTTTCTAACAGGATGCACACTTTTCACAAAGTCTCTCTCTTTTATAGCAAAGTGACTGACGAACAGAATACCTCAATAAGGTGGGACGTTTAACAGATAACAAAGATAATAACATTTTTCTCATGGCCTATTTTTGGTGCCCGTCGGTGGTAGCTTAGAGCTATGGCATCTCGTTTGCATTCACACCTGCTGCAGAAGGTCCACGGCTGCTCACCCGCGCAACTTCCCTCAATACATGTACAGGCACTTATACCATGTTACTACCATAGTGGTAGTAACATTTACCCAACACATCTTTCCCATGGGTCATGACATCCTTTAACTATATTAGAGATCTTGAACCTCCGGAAAAATCTTTCACACCATTTAGCTCCTGCCGATAGATTGGCCCGTGTCTGCTTGTTTCCCATAGTAAATCAAGATGGTAACTATTGAAATCATTGCATAAACCCGTCATCATACTATCTCACTAACTAAACATCTATTCATATAAAGGGCAGCGAGACATCCAGTGTTATCTAATCCACAAAAAGGGTAAATGTATCTAGTACTCACGCAGTCATCCCCATGCCGTCGTTCTCTATCTCTGTATGTTGACTGTTGTTAGATGTCCCCTCCCATCCACAAACAATCTCTCCAATGTCTCGCTCTGCTGTATTCCCTATACAATAGATAACATATGCCTACAAGTCAATACTAAGAAAAATTCATAACAATTAATAGTAGTATAGAGCCAACAGTGACATCATTTATGTGATCCCCATTACTAATGTGGACAGATTTTAAGTCTAAGGATAGGATGACACTAAGGCACAGCTAAGTTTTCATGATTAGCCACCAGCCAGAACTAGCCATGTGATTTAGATGAATGAGACAGTATTGCACTTTTGGTAGTATTTCTAATCCCTTTTGGTAGAAACCTGCATTTCGAAAGAAAAGGAAGATATTGTTCTTGCGACACAATCTAGATGACATTCATCAGTCCAAATTTGGTTCTCGTTTCAAAGCTCACATCTATTGCTAGTTAAAGCTGGTGCAGTGAAGGGTCTTCCCAGCAGTGGCGGTAGTGTTGAGATTAGTATGGCTAGTAGTATAGAGAGTTTTAAAAACAACTACCTTTAAGTATAAGGTTCAGTAGAATAATACATGGTACCTATGATCAGTAGGCATTGGTGAGCTTTGATGGACGTTTCCTATACATCATCAATTAATACCCGCTGGTCTGCTCTGTGGACAATGGAAATGATCTCCTTCTTCTCTTTGGCATCTTTATCATCTACTCTTTCTTGTCAAATGAGAAGCAGTTTTTTTCCACATCTTCAAAAGCACACTTCATACATTGGCACTCTTGCAATGGTAGTTAGTACAGGCGTCGGGAGTGGTCTTGGTCTTCTGTGTGGACTTCTTTGTTCCACTGATACCAGAAATTAAATAATTGCTTTTGTCTTCACCCTGTAGGAAAGTTCGGACCATGTCGTCGCGAAGTCCAGAACCTTCAAGTGAGTATTATCACTCTATGTGGTCTCAATATTGACCATGGTAAAACCCTAATTCAAATCAGCCCTACAACGACGGCCATGGCTCAATGGGCCCTATTCGAGGATGACATTCTCTGCCACCTACGAATAAGTCACATCTTGTATTCGCAGTACAGGATCGTAGTTCCAACACTAGCAACAGCATCTAAAAGCAACAACATTTACAAACATATACAATATCAATATCAATTCAAGCATTTATTGAAGACTTATTGCTTTTTGTACGTAAAACTTCCATACAGAGTTGTAACAGGGTGAATCATTTATTCCTACAGCCCCAACAAGTCCCTCCGTATCAGTCAGGAAAGTTGAGTGAGTATCTAAACAGTAACATATCTGCTGAGATGATTTATTGTACCCCTGTTTAACATATTGCCATGGTGACTTCAGTCAGATTTAGAAATAGATAGATCGAAATTGTAATTGAATTTTCATTTCCATATGGATGATCTAGACGCTGTAACCAATCTATGTCACTACTAAAATGTTTATGTGTTTCATTTAGGATGGGAACCTCCCAAATGTCCCAATCAAGGATGCAATACATGCCCCCACCAACTCCTGGGACACCCGGCAGCGCTAGTAAGAACACCCTCACTTCTTATCAATTTCTTATAAAGCCTTATTGCGACCTTTTATATATAGTAAGCCTTCTATTTCTGCCAATATTCTGGCTGCAATTGCACCGCACGGAATGTGCTAAAGCACATTCAAGTAATCCCCGCGGAATTTCACATCGGCACAGATGCATCAGATTTCATATAGTCGAAACTACTACTTCATCTTTCCATGACCAAGTACACGAAACAGAAATTATATTCAAAACTACTGAATCGGCTATCATCAAAAAACATGTTCTTCAGTTGTTTAAAAATGGTGTGTTGCGTTTCTGCATGTCTAAAACAGTGTCAATATCTTTTGCAGTGTCAACATCCACTTCTTTTCATCAGCATATTGCTGTTACTGCTGCTTCTACTTTCCATTACCCCTGTTCAATCAAAACTAATGTCACAAAATATATTTTCTGCTATCGTTTAAGATGGTGTATTGTGTCTCTACAGCTTTAAAACAATGCCAATATCTTTTGCAGTGTCAACGTCCACCCACTATACCTGGGGAGGCGAGGTTACACCACATACCCCATTTTCCATGAGCTCCAACACGTCTGGGTTCACAATGGAGATGGTTCGTCCAACTAGACAAGTGGTAAAGCTGTTATCCCATGATATAAGCTTAATCGTGTATCTGTGTTGGAAGAAATCATTAATATGAAGAAGGAACTTTAAAGAGTGTAATTTCCAACACAAAAAGTTGAACTTACCCAGATGTCCAACGGTCCGCCAAAGGCTTTGTTAAAGAGTGAATCCATTGAGTCTATGACGTCGCTTTATGCAAATTGCGAACAATAGATTAAGTAGGTAATGGATCAAATGTGGTCGCTAGTTTGTGGTGTCCTCTATGTCTATTCAGAGATGGGTGTATGACCCTGGTGTATCTTGATTATCTTGCCCCCTTTGACAAAAAGTATGTCCAACTGATTGTATTGCTAAATGCATAATGAATTTATAGAATACACCATATGCGCATACCCCAACGCAAAGGATGATCTACTTAATAAGTCTACTTCCCGACTCTACCATTGTTATCATTGTATGTCAGCTTGAGCATGCCACTAAGTGTCCAGTGATTAGTGACTTTCATATATTTTGTCTGTTTATAACAGGAAGGTGAAGATGTGTTCATGTGCTTCTACTGCAACAAACCCATCAGAGGACAAGGTAAGGGGGCTGATATCAATATTACGGCATTATATGTCGGTTGACAACGAATGTACTCGATTCTATCACCATATGTTGCAAATGTTGTTTTCGCACTATGGTCAAAACCAATTAATTCTTCTGTGTTAATTCATCTGGTATAAGATGTACGCGGGGACACCGTGATCTTTCCAACTACCCCCACTCAGACACTTCTGGTAATTTGATGAAGTGAAGTAAAGTGGATGAAGTGACATGGAGAAATCTTTATAACTTATTTGACATATCTTGTTTTTGTTCTAGTCGTTGGTGCTTTCAACAAGGTGTTCCACGAAGGACATTTTGCCTGCTGTTGCTGCCATCGCAGATTCAAGCGAGGGTAAGTTGATGAGCATTCACAACCTATCTATAGTCATTCTAACGTTATATATATCACACAGTACAGAATTTTAGCCTCACGATTGAATGATATTTATTGTACATATTACATAATGACATTTAGTGTACACTTATGCCCACTGGCATAAGTACTGGCCACAACAAACGAATAGTTTACAGATACATATATACATGTATATAACACTTGTTTATTGATTGATACAATCACAGTATATTGCAGCGCTTGAGGGTGCTGCATTGCGTATGTACATGGGTTAAAAATAGTAACAATATCAGCAGTGCGTAGAGTAAACATGACTATAATAACATAATGATACTAACTGAACTCAAAGGGCTGGTCACATCTTGTCAAGCTAGCACAGAGGTTTAAGTACAAACAACTAAGTGGATTCGACTTCTCCTTGTTTCTTTATGACGGTGAAAACGCAAGAACTTAATAAACACTTAATAAACAGCTCTATTCGCTTTATACCGAAAGAAAACGTGATTTGGTGAGCAGTGGACAAAAAATGCAAAAAGTTTATGGCGTCCCCGCCTCTATCAATGGATGATTGTAATGCCCTGTGTACATGTAGCTGATTCATATGTATATGTATACATTTAAGCAAATGAAATATGTATTAAGCTACCCCTCCTTTTAATTTTTCCTGCAGTCAAAAGTTCTACGAGCTCGACAACCGACCGATGTGCAAGAAGTGCTGTCGGGCGTTTCCGGGGAACGAAGTGGACTCAAAATGGGGATTCACTATGGGCAGAAGGTAAACGCCACAAGAGACAGAGGCACCAGAATGGGCTAGTGAAGAATATGTGCTGAACGTCTTATAACCACCTGACCTTAGCTTCTGTTACTGAAAATTTCAGCAACGTCTCTGTCGTAACGGCATTGTTTACAACACGACTTGCCTTTTGCATTAAAGAGCAGATATACGTTGATAAAATGTAACCGTTTAGAAATCTAGACAAGCTTTTGCATAAAATATTTTGTGAAAAAAATCATCTATACTTTACAATGTATAAGACCTGAGCCTAGTGGAGATCAATGTTAAAGATATTCAGAATTTGTAGAAAATCCAGTGTAGATCGCTTTGAAAAGTGACATCAATTATGAGCTTTTATATGTTTATAACTTAATTACATAATGGTCATCTAACCACATGTATCCTTCTTAGACAGACAAAAATATGTATAACTGGATTATTTGTCTTGAAGAGAAAAAAGTAAGAAAAACGTGTAGCTTAAGTCTTGTGATGAGTATGACGTGGAAACGTGCATTATGTTGATAATATATTTATATGTTTGGTGAAAGAAATACATGTCATTGTCAGTTTACTGTTCAAGTCGAAATATTGTGAGGTGTAAGTTTAATAGATATTATACGCAATTCTTTCTACGTAACTACATGTAAGTACAGGGCAATAAGGCATAGTTTAAACAGTCTTAGAAAAGAAAAGATATATCCAGACTGGTAACAAAAATGCCAAGTCTTTGATCTGTTCTTTATACGATGAAATAGGAGTGTTTTTGACGTAACACACACGAAAATAACGCTTAAGAAATAGAAGTAAACTAACTGCCAGTCATAAATGTTTTACGACAATAGATGAAAGATTTACTTCTAGTTTGGAATTTGCAACACAAGAAATATATAGCATATTGCTGGGTGTGCTTTGTATTGTGGTTTACGACATATTGCCCAATAATTTATTTAAGTATGTATTTTGAAACAATAATCATAGAGCCATGACACCCAGACGAGTGTTTTTCACAGAAATAAGAAGTTATGTCGTTTGATGTTATAAAAATCTCTCGGTGACAATGTACCTATAACAACCCTTGGTGAAAGAATACGTATTTAAGGTTGTTAACTGAACTACCAATGTACTGTGAATACATTGTAGACGAGGGCTGCTTTCGTGATTGTGAGCTGAGTGATAGTTTATGCATAAACAGCATTTTTACATCCACCGCTTTCCTTTGTATTCTGTGACTGACTCGGTTTCTCGTAGGTAGCTAAATTGAACCAAAAGTGAAAATCACCATTATTTTGTCATGTAACTTTTTTTATGATACAAAAAGATAAAAGCCAGTATGGTACAGAATCCTTATTGTCTTGATTTCAAACGAAGCACAAACGTGTCTTATGCTAAGGTCACAATTCTCAGTCCGGGGCCCGGTCGGGTAGTTTTGCGGGAACGAAAAGTATAACAGACAACAAAACACGAAAAAGTTCGAAATTTAACCATGAGCACCATTTGTATGTATTTTTGAAATGGATTGTTTATTTTCCGTTCACGCAAACAGCCCGGTCGGGCCCTGGTTAGGAAATGTGACCTTGGCATAATCAGGGACTGTTAAGAACAAGCATTTTAATGGCGTTTACCAAACTACAAATGGAATTCTACATTGAATCTTGTATTTCACGATTTATTTGAGTGGAATAGTCAAAGCAGCATCACAAATGGATATGTAGATGTAACCTAGTCAGCAGTCTTTCCCGGGGCTGTAGCTTGCATTTCCTCGGCGCTTTAAGCTCCTATCCCCGCCAGGCCAACTAAGCCAGTCCCGGTGATTTTGCCTGCCTGAATTTTATCAACGGCCCTTCCTCAAGGGGGCTATGATAAACTTTCTTCGGGGTATGTTGGCCCTGGTGCCGTAGAGCTGGTCAGTGTGTAGGCCTTGGTTACGGTCCAGGTTAATGCAGAAACATGGGTGGTACACCAACACTTAACATCAACCATAAGTTAAGTATCAATATTACTTTACAAAAGGGCTGTCATAGAATGTATAATTACGTTATGATATACTAAGTAACAATCAATGCATAATGACGTCTGCCGTACCATCTACATACTGTATCATGTGTATGGTCGTTATTTTATCTACTGGACGTAAAACTGAAATAAACCTGTTAAAACAGAATCTCGTGGAAATGCTTGTTCTTTTGTCTGTTTTCTTTCTGAACTCGTAAGGCCAATGCATGTCAATAGCACTACGATACTTTTATTATTATATTCAATATCGGTACATATCGGTAAGTTCCCATAGCATTGCTGAAGCCATAGGGATGGCGGGTTTTTAATCCATTGTGTCTTGGACACGGTATTGGAAAGTGTAGTCAATACTTCGCCTTTATCTATTCATTATGTTTCTCCAACACAGTATAAGGTATAGTGGAACAGATGTTCTTTTCACCTTTTCAGGGCCGCCATACCGAAATCATAACAAACCTTTAAAACAAATATTCAATACATATTGATACAATATAAGGAATAAATAAAGCAAAACAACATAGAACTCACAAGGTAAATCAGCTTAGCTACAGACAAAAGCTACCTAATCAAATCAGCGCAATAGTTATAACATTCAGTAGGATAAAAATTAGCGTGGCCTTGAAGCAAGGCAAGTGGCGGAACCACATAATAACGACCGCGTACAAGACTGCTCCAAACTGTAGGTTTGGCGGAGTTTGATTTTAAAGGCAGCCACGTCAGCCGGGCTTGAAGCTCTAACCCCCAGCCCTCTGATTATCAACATCGAGTTTGTTCCAGGTTCCAGATCGCAACCGCCTTCAATCGCCCTTCACGTCCACAACCAACGTCACCTACCCATTTACACCTGGGTGAAAAGGAAGGTCATGTAAAACGCCTTTCCTGAGGACACGCCTTTTGCCCAAGTGCTTGCAGGAATCGGACAAATAGTCTAAAACAAAGGCTTATTGAAGAACATGCAAAGTATAATCCTTTTATTGAGACAACAACCCCAGAAACTTTTTTCCTGTATATGTTACCAACTTTGGCCGGGATTGCTATGCAAGGTCCTATGGCCATGACACCAGAGTGCTACCATTATCTTCCGAGATGGAGATGGTGCCTTAGTAACTACCACAGTAACTACATGAATGCTTTTCTTGACCAAGTTCTCATACAATCCAAAACATCTGTTATAAAAAACCGCCAGGAGGCGCGCTTTCTATCCACAGTTTGAGTCCCTGGCTCGTCGCCAAAAACATCAGACAGCTTTAAGCGGCGCCCCAATTATTCAAATACTTCAGATGCCAGCTTTCTTTACCTAACATGTTTGTTAATCTATTCAACCCATCTGACCTATCGGCTGTGCCGCACCCTATAGGGTCTCGGTGCGACTGTTCAAGTAACCATACCTGACTGGTGCTGGCGATCATTTCTAATATTCATGACTGAACACAAAATCTATTTACGTTGGAAATAACACATAAATGAATGTAAGATACATTGAGATATTTAAGTTGTTAGATTTTCACTACAAGCATACATCACACAAGAAACAAGCGCATGTTAATTAATACACCACACAGCAAGTACAAATACTGGCAAGATGTCCTGGATTAAAGAATTGCGTTGAAAAAACTAATTACATGTCCTGTCAATGGTCGTTTAGCTAATACTTAGTTTCAGTAAATGGATTCGACCTTTGACCCATTTGTTTACGTACACGTAACAAAGTAAACAGTATGACGCAACACAACTCCAACCTGTTCTTGTAAATCATACAGCAGTCTGTATTGCAAGTAAAATCTAAGTACTGAATAAAGATAAAGGCAAGTTTTCGTATGACAAGAATGTATGTTTTGGCTTTTTAACTGATTGTCCGATGAATTTAACGGATTCACGAAGTAGTAAATCTATAAGCTCATTGCTTTCTTTAGCCTAATTAAATACCCCCTGACTAAACTGCGCGTCCCTACTGTTTAAAAAGTTCTTAATCTTATAAGATGTTGACAAGGACTTCTACTTCATTTACTCCTTACCGGTGCCTTTTCTTATGGGTGATATTTCAAACAGGTGCTGCTAACCACAGTTATGTATCCTATTAAAAACGCCCTGCTATTAAATCTATTGTCTTCAGATAAGCCGGTTGGATACGGGGTAATATATAAAGGGTGGGGTAATACATGGTCGCATTTACATATAAAAATTGGATCAATTTCATGTAATAGAAAAACGCCTACGGTTCAACAATTAATATGTGCGCATTTAAAACTTGCAAGTTATTACATAGAAAAACTGACCGCCTGGAATAGAAGAAAATGTGACGACGTATTCTAATTTGAAACATTGTAATCTCGTAAAATTGCCGAAGTAGCTATTACTAGGAATTACGCAGGAAGAAGCCCTTATGACCCCTTAAATTTTCCATGAGGTACGTTTTTGATTGACAGGTATTGAACGATGATTAGTAAGACCACTTCCTGGGCGTGCGGACAATGACCGAAGACGACCGGAAGTGGTTACTACAGCACTCACGAAGGGGGACACGGGTACTCGCAAGTGTTCACGGTCTACCTGCATATTGTTCAAACTTCGGGCGAGCTGTTCAAGCTAGCACAGCGGGCGGTGTGTGTGTGTGGGTGAGTACTGACTAAAGGTGTTTACATTATTGCACTAACTCATAGCAAATATTTCCTCGTACTGTATACGGACACAGGTACTGACACATATGTCTATGGCTTAAAGGTAGCTCGCCGGAAGTTGTGCAACCGGGTGTTTGACTCACTTGTGTATACACAAGACAGTCAGTGACAAAAAGTCAGCAGGTGGAGAAATAGACCACATTTCGTCCAGGATTCTAGTGTAAGGATCATACGTTTCCAAAGTCTAATAGATCAAGGTAAGTTTACAGCTGTTTCTTTGTAAAATCGCCTTCGGTGTGGATAAAGCTTTTAAGTCATGATACTTAACCTAACCAGCGAAGTGTGTGTATATGTACAGACGCCTGTTCTGTAGCATGGGTGTAAGCATTTGGGAGCCTTCAGTAGTATAGCTTAATTTGGTATTAAACGTCTTGTACAATACCATGGTAACAGGTACATACCCATATGTTGCACAATGTATTCTATAGTCGCTGAACGTTTTACTATAAGGAAAGTTCAATAAGTAGTAGACAATCTACATGTACCCCCCTCCCTTCCTTCCAACAGTCTAATGTCGTTTTACCGCTTTGGGGTAGAAAGGTCGACAGATTGTCACAGAGTATGTAATTATCCACCATCTATTTGACCGAAGCGGTTAATAGGATTATACATGTTAAGTAGTTGTACATGATACTCGTGAATTGTAATTGTACAACTTGTTGCTGAACCCCAAATACATTGTCATTGGTTTATCTTTTTTAGAGATGGGTTATGAATTGTTATACCTAGTTGGCTGTTTCAGTGTATAAAACTAGTTTCAAATATATTATTTAGATGAAATCATTTATTGAACGCCGAAAAACATAAAAGGAGCTACATGATTCATCCATGAATGGCCCATGCTGTATTGACGTACAACTTTTTATGACTTCGTCCCATATAATTAAGAAAATGTATTTCGTGTCTCCAAAAACGTAAGCCAACGCGCACGTGTGTATTCACACCTACATCGTAAAATTGAAGCACGTCACACATTTAGGTGTGGCCTTCTATACAGCATATATAAGATTTATTGGTCGCTTTCCGTATCAAAGGTGTGTCTTTTTGTTTAATATCAAGGTAGGTTGTGTCTGCTTGAATAGAAATGCAGACAATCTTCCCCGCCCATTTTTGCGTGAAAAATCTTTATTTCGGGTCTTGTCGTGAAATAATATGTTAAACCCCTATCTCACTGGACCCACGACACTGCCTCCTAAATTGCAGCTGGATTTGCGTTACCCTTGACTTTATAATGGGAATATTATGCAAAACGTGCAAGTATTGCTAAAAAGACAGCAAAACAGACAAAGAAAAAAAGGTTAGTATTTTATCAATGAAATTCGTCAAGTGCGCTATCAAATCGTTCGGTCGCAGCGAGGTCCCAACGTGTCGCGGGTCCAGTGAGATAAGGACTCAACGTGGTATTGGACATGACTGTGGAACACCTGTCAACTACTGAGAGATCCTTATCTTGCACATCCGTTAGTATCTCCGGCTCTGTCACACGGTTTCTAGGAAGCTTTAGCGGGTTTTGGGTGGGTAAAAGGCCAGGGATCGGAAGGACGAACCCACCTTTGTTGTGGTTTTCGGGTTATCTGGCACCTGAACAAGACAGAACATGTCTAGCTCTAACAGCTTTGTAGCGACGTGGGGAGGGGGCAGGGCGAAGAACATTTGATAGGACAATATCATTCATATCTAATCGACAAACTCATAATCGTTTATCGATATCAATTATTGGCTTTCGCGGAGTCTGTCAAAGCCATGTCAAAGAGAGGACCGGTTGTGACATGACTAGAACACACTGGTACTATGTGGCACGCGTCCAGATTAGAGAAGGCCTTGCCTGGGGCATACCAGGTCGCATTCTGACATGCATTCCGTGCCATTTGGCACATGGCACAGATTCTAGATACTGTGCAAATGTCCGTCCTTGGAAAGTTTAGGATTAAAATTGTACTTTTTAACTAATTTTCTCGTTTACGACCTAATGATACAGATACAGCAGCTTTTCTCTAATTACCGCTAAAGATAAATAGTTTCGTACAAAGGACATGGGGCAGGGGGGTAAGTAAACAACGCCTTTTGGCAGTTGTTACCTGCACCACCGGTTTTCTGTAATTCTGGTATAAAGATGGCGACCGCCAATTGACCCCTGACCTCTCTGTGAAATTTGTAACTGGGTAAGAGTCGGGATTGTCACATTACTACTGCTTCAAGTCCATGGTTTTAAAACATGAATACAGGTAGCAGGGGCTAACATAGATATCCAATTTTGAAAAAGAAAAGGACAGTAGAATGGGACAAAATACAAGAAACCCATAACTCATTCTATCTTTCCCTCTCTTTCTTTCCTTCTCTCTCTCTTCAGACGAGTAGGTGTGTTTCGTTCTTCTTCGTAGAACACAATATGACAAATTATTACGAGTTAACAAGGGAACAGCTAGACTGTCTAGAATTACACAGTTAACATCCTGTGAGAAGACAGTGATCTCTGGTGTTTTAGGAAAAACGAACAATGAACGTCCTGCTATTCAACTGACCTTCCGCTTTGCAAGGGAAAAACGCACATCCTCTATTTCCAAATATAGGAAGGACAGTCTGATCGCTGAAACGTTCTTTTTCATTCCATCTCTTTTCATCTGCTTCTTTGTCTAACTCTTTGACCGTTGGGGCACCACAGAAGTTCTGACAACCAGCTCCCTACGTTTTCGGGCTTCTTAAAGTTTCACTTAGGTGTCATTCCTGTCTATTCTCTGACATCATCCTCCAATCGTTTACGTTCACTACCCCTCTCCCTGAACGGTGCCTTGATAATATAGTTTTGGCTAATCCCGATGACAGTGACACTTCAGTTTTCTTGGTAGTTATGATGGCGAATATGTGGGTTTTACTCCGATTCTATAGACCTCATTAATAAACTAAACTTATCTGTGCTTGTATTTCAGATCACTGTGAAAGACATGGTCGATGAGCATCAAGACGTTAATCATCTAGCTGAGCAACTGAAGAAGCAGAAGATGTCGGGAAGAAGATACAGATCCCAGCAAGAAAGCCAGAAGAAGGTGTACCACGTGCTCACGCCGGAAGCAACCATCGGCAGTGCCCCCTACACCTCTCCAAGCTTGACCGTCACGTCCACCGGCTCAGACGAGGAAGACTGCATCACACCGACTAATGGCAGAGTACTGACCATGGACGAGGAACATAAGGAGATCTCTCGGCTGCTGTACGCACTACGCGCCGCCACAGTTAAGGAGAAGACACGGTCCATGGTCGCACATCAACGGGCTGCATCGAATTATGCGTATGTATTGAGTATTTCATTCAGACGCCCTTTATCGTGATAGTTTAGTCTTTACTAGCACTAAGCGCTTTATTGACACAACAAAAAGGACAGTGACTTTTGTACGGTAGAATACAAACGACAGGTTAGGTAAAGTTAGATCAGGTACATCATACATTGTACATGGCAACACAAATGCCAATTCTATAGCTCCAGGGCGACACAGTAGGGGCCTGGTCTACTGCTAGTAGCTTATTCTGCAGGAGAACATTTTCTCATAAGGATAGAGGAACGATATTGCTTTGAGAGCAAGTGTGATGGCAAATAAATGAACTGATATTATAATCATTACTTTTAAAGATTTGAGTGTGTTGTTTAAAGACAGCGAAAACCTATGGAGAATAATATGTTATTGTTCAATTCAAGGTTTTTTTTATGGGTTGTTTGAAGACAATTGAAACTCATGAAGAATGTTATATTGCCAGATCCCGAATCGACAGACCCATATCCGACTTCGTTCCGAGCAAGCACGCTAGCCTTCCCCGGACCAACCAGCACCCTACAGCCGCCGACGCGAGCAAGTCGAGCTCCATGCCCCACTACTACAAGAAACGGCGGCAGCAGGAGGATGATCTGACCACCTCCCGGGAGGATCTGAACAGGTCTCTGAAGGCCCTTGAGGACTCCTGTAAGGATCTACAGCGACTGACGTCATCCGGGTCATCGACGGGTCAGGACACATGGTAGGGCAATAAACGTTCAACATTTTTGTAAGATTCTGGGAAGTAATACATTCAAGCATTCATATGCATTACAGCAACACTACATTAACAGGACAGTCATGAGTTGGAACGGGCTACCGGGTGGGGATATGAGTGAAAGCGTCCTACAGTCCTTTGATGATAATATAGATATGACATTGTCAATTGGCCTATCGCTCAAGATAGTACGTATTGTAATGAAGCACGAACAAGGCTTTATGAACGCTTTCTTGTAACGTAAGGTTGGAAGCGATTGCTAGGAATCCGCCACAGCAAGAGTCGAGTGACACTGATATCGTCCGTACATTGTTGATATTACTACTAGCTTGTGCTGTTTATATAATATAATGTTCCTTGCGATATTGACTTCTTCCCCCCCCCCCCCCCCCCCTTACAGGATTAGTAGGGACAGGGCAGCCTCTCTGGATCCGCGGTCCTTAGTTAAGAAGCGGAAGAACAAGTTAACTGTTCCAGTCCAACGAAGGTACTTTTACAAAATGAAACTTTCGAGACATTTTTACTGTTTGCATAAAGAATATATAAATTTCATTATTAATCATTTCAGTACTATTTTGTGTCGTTATGTATTGATCATATAAATTCATTAAAATTTGTGTTTGTTTGTCTGTGTGTCTTCAGCAAGTCTCAACGTTCACCTCAGCGAAAGAAGCAAGCAAAGGGATTCGATCTACAGATCAGTGAATCTAGTTTGTGGAGACGAAGGAGGTATGTCCACTATGCTATGCGATCTTCTACTTCTTACGTTTTCTTGAAATCTTCGTATTACGATCAACGCTGTATGCAAACAAAGTGATGCCAATGTACAGTGCCTCTGCCATACATGTACTTAGAGCTTCTCTTATTACTATTTCCTACTACATGGTTGTATTACACTATCCTTCTGTACCATATAGTCATCTCCTTAAGCAGAATCTAGAGTCTCATGAAGTGTTTTCTTTTTTTTAGGAAACCACCACGACCGTCCCCGATAGGAGCTGAGGATCCAGGTTAGCTAGGCTTTATATTATTTGTCATACTATATTTCATGACAAGATATTCTTTATTAATTTTGGTAAATGAAAATGGTACTGTATACAACTCAGTTGTATGCTTTTGGAAACATCATTTGCCAAAATTTCTCTTGCATGAATGTCTGCAACAATTAGCTTTAAGCTAAAAACTAATAGCGCATTCTATGTTTGTTTCAGATGCATTCCTCTATGAGTCTCCAAAGAAAAGGTAAGTTATCAGAAAAATGAAATCGGTTTCTTTTCTAACGTATCATGCAATATATCACCAGTGGTCATGACATAAAAAGCTTCACAAAAGGGGTGACTTGTTACATTCAATTGCGATAACATGCTGATATATTTTGATTCAAACTACATTGCAATCTAAATCAAATTACTTTCCGTACATTTCCTGTAATTCATTCGTGCTCACATCCACTATGCAGGCTTTCATCCCCATTTGACTTCTGGAGGCGAAGTGGACATAATCACATGGACAAAGTCAGAAAGCCTGAAAAGTGCCATGCCTGCAGGTAGGAGACTTTTACAACTATTACTATAATTGCTTGTGTCAATATCATATATTACATGATACTATTGTACTTGTGATGTATGAAATATGGAATTTGCTGCTGCCTTTTTGGTAGATATTTGAGCTCAGTTTGTTTTGCTGCCCTGTCAACTCTGTGCGCTCCAACAATCGTGTGTACATGTTTCACAAAATATTTGAAGTGCAATCATGCATACAGTAAAACACAAGTAGTAATTAACAACAACAACCTATTTCAGACGCATTCTGACCGAGAGCTTCGTGGAAGGAGCAGGCAAGAGATGGCATCGAGAGGTAAACCCAAATATCATAGTCGAGAAATTTGTTCAACTGAAAGCTTCAACGTTATGTAATTTATCTTTGCAACATGCTTACAAATCAATGTATATCTCAGCTATGTTTCGAGTGTGTATGTATAGCATTGATGTTATATTGGCAGCTAACCTTTATTTTGTTACCAGCATTTCGTTTGTGGAAAGTGTGCGTTGCCATTTGAACTTGTGGGCCAGCCTTACTTTGAGTTTGAGGGAGTACCCTACTGCGAGAAACATTACGACGAGGTAAGGTCTTACAAAGGGGCGCCTGCAATGTTTGCAATATACACATGATGTACATAAATCCAGTTCACATGAAGTATTATACATAGACATTGTAGCAAAGTAATCAGGTACATGTACAAATGTACTTACTACCGAATATAGAAAAGGCAGCTCTTAGAAAACGTGCAAAGTAAAACAAAGTATCTGAAAAAATGAAACGCTTTATGTGATACCCTGCAAATGGAATGAATGATGTCTATGCCTATGTTTATGCCGTCTATTAATTAATTAATTCATTGTTTATCTAAAGACAAATGGCTAACGTTATCATATGCATATTGTAGCTAGTCGCAGACAGATGCTATCACTGCAACACTCCAATCACAGGAGATGGTGAGTACTAGACAAAGTGTTGTTTGTATCGTTATTAAACTGTTACTTATCAAGAAGGACATGTTACCTCTGCACAGGACATATGATCTTTCTCGAGCATGTCCATTTAGTATATAGCACGTATAACATGAAAACAAAAGTATCATAATGCTATTGCAATAACACAAATTTTACTTTAAGCAACAACTTTCCCAAAGGATAAAGTCGATGAAAGGAGAGTATTGGGCTCCGCCTCTCAATACCGTGTCCTATACACAGTGGATAAGAAACCACTGTCCCTTCGAAATCAAGAAAAGCTATGGGACTACATTTACCTTAGTCATATATTCAATATCCTTCCTTTTTCAGCTGTGAAAGTGTTCAACAAAGTATGGTGTGAGGACTGTTTCACATGTCCCTTCTGTGACATCAGCTTTACACTAAAGTGAGTATACTGTAACAGCGTATCATTCCTTATGTTAAGATTTGAATACTATGTTCTTAGCGATCATGTGTATATCATGTAAATAAAAGGTCTACATGAGATGTATACTAGTATCACGATAATGTGTGTTGGTGAATTGGCAGTACACTAAACTTCTTACTTCTGTTTTACTTCCAAACAGGACGAAATTTTTTGAGTTCGACATGAGGCCGGTGTGTAAACGTTGCTACCTCTGCCTGCCTGATGAGGTTACCGGCAGACCGAAGAAACCGACCATCACCAGTTCGTTCATGCCGCTCATCTGTGGATTCGGGGGCAAGAAGAGATGAAAAAGTCCCTATAATGTAGTGAAGGAACTCTGTAACATTTACATGACTTTAGGTCATCATCATGCTCAAATTATCAACACTATCCTTAGCCTTAAGTTGACTACAAATGGACACGTGATGATTCTTTGATTGTAAAGATAGGGTGTCACCTAACAAAGTGCATGGACATTATGGATTTATCTGTGGGTTCGGGGGCAAGAAGATATGGAAATGATTGTGTTTAACCATTTAACCACGAGACTCAAATTACGAACCTTATTCTTCACCTTAGGTTGACAGCATTGGAACACGTGATGATTCCTTCATTGTAAAGATAGTGTTACCTAACAAAGTGCATGGACATTAGACATTCGTCTAAAGAATGTAGTTTCATCCCATACTATATCTTAGTCTTTAGAGTCTCTAAACTTCATAAATGTTAAGATAAGCAACCTGCATTTAGACCAGGAGGCACATAGTGGTTTCTAACTATTTCATACTGAAAACGAGGAAAGTTGTAGTAGCATATTGCATTTGTTGTATGATTATTTTGTAATTAACATGAATGTAAGTATAAAGCATGGCCAAATAATGTACATAAAGCGCAATCTCAATTTTTGTTATTTAAAGTACATATAAGACAACAGACTATTTATCTAAGGTCTATACTAGGATTTTATGTTATTTGTAAAAAAGCACAATTAAGGAGTTTGTTCAAGTTAACGATGACATATACATATACATGTAGTGCTGTAACTTTCCTAATTGGTAATGATAACTAATACGAATCATAACTTACTCCCATTAATGAAGGTCGAAGACTATTGTAGACAAATTGTAGTGACATGCAATTTGTCATTTGAATAGTATATAATCAGTTTCTACGGTGATTGTAGTAATGAAAATACATTTAACATTTTGCATTTCATTTCTTATTGCAGTGCAATTAAACAAGTTTTGTGGAAAGTTAACGTGTTATAAGATACTGAAGTAATTGTTATTCTACTAAAGGAAGGAGAATATTTTTCAAGTACAAGTTAAGTTGCACGATATGCATTCATGCCAAATGGAGAACGTACCTGAAACGGTCTATCGTGCATAGCCATTCGATTGACTGCTGTCAATTGATGTGCTAGCTACACCATTAAACATCTTTATACTGAAAATGCTGGGCGTATTGTGATCACTGATACGAAGGATAAGTTAAGACCCGAGATCTGCAAACGAACACAACAGAACCAAGTTAAGACATACTGACCTTGGAGGTACACTTGACATCAATATTGATATATAGAGCTAGAGAATCCATATTTGATGTTCTTCGAAGCAAATTCGTTTACTTTTTTATGGTGTTTTAACGACGTAACATAAACACATCGAGATGCACTTATTTAAACCCACTCAACAAAAAAGCACCACTGCGATCTGAAATAGACAGGTGGCGCTTCACTCAAGACAGCAAATTGAAGATATACAACAAGTAAGGTTAGATAACAATTGCCTTCGAATTTTTATATCAAGCGTAACTTTTGTAGATAATGTTAGATGTTGTTGCAAAAGTTGCAAACTGATTTTTCATAGATAGTATGTATAAAATCGTCTTAGACAACGATTAGATGCTTGTGTTCCTTATTAGTACATTTAATGAAAGCTAATCAGAGATTATTATCTCAAGGGAGGGGGGCAGGAATCTCCTGATGGCACCACCTTTAGGGCAGCATTTTACACGCTTGACATGAGGGATGACCCTCCTATCTAACAAAGAGCTTCTTCAATCACAGCTGAATAGACAGCATTCCATTCTAAACAATGCTGCTTTGAGGACTCGACGAATGTCAGATTTGACGGATTGATTGAAAAACAGGAGGTGGAGCCTCAGGAAGAATGTTTACGGGTCACAGCATTCACACGTACTGTCGGAAGGGGCCCAGTGTTGGGTTGTATGTAATAGTAGAAAAGAGTAACTAGTATACTATCTGATTATCTATCATGATGAAAAAAGCCAAACAGGATGCATAGTTCACATAGATATTTCAAAACATACCTTATCTAATTACAGGGGGAATAACATAGAATTGTATTTGAAACTCGGTGCTCAAATATAGTTTATCAGCTCTCATTCATGTGCTTGAGTTAGACAATGTGATCTCTGAGTTCATCAAAACAACTCATTGAAACTTAGCTTTTTTTGCCTTTCAAAAGCTTTTCAATGTGTCATTGAATGTACGGATGGTAGTCTGATAGAAAGGATGTCATCACTGCATTGCACAATTGTAAAAACTGTAGTTATTGCAGTATCCGAATATGCCCTATCCGATTTTAATTGATGGGTTATCATTATCAACCACCTGTAACTAGTGAAAGTAAGGGCAACGAGGTCTTGTGTACACACAACAGCGAGGCCGCCATTTTGTTAGTGACGTAAAAGTCACCTCGCCGTAACCAACAGTGTGTAAGACATCTGCATGCAGGTGGTGGCCAAAGGTGACTGCAATGGAGGCTGGCGATCATGTGGGTAATTAGGTATAATTTGAACATGACAACAAAAGTATATCAATGCCTTTCTCTATTTGTGTGTAAATCTGTAGTCTAAACTGCAACAACTGTCAAACATGCTGTTGCGACGGTTATCTGCAATGGGATCTGCAAGAAAGGGATGATATGAAAGTTCTCAAGGGGCTTACATGGACATTACATGTAAAACCTTGAGAAGATTGTAAACCCAATGACCTTTAAAAACAGATTGTCAACAACAATAACCTTTAACCCAAAATGGCGGGTTCTTCGCATAATGATCTATTTTTCTTAAGAAATGCCCAAGAGGTGTTTTTGAGTCAAATTTTGATTGATACCTTTTAAGGTTTGATGCATTCGACCATTGCATTCGTTGATGATAGACCTAATCTTGATTTTATGTGACGGTACTATAGTTCAAAGGTATTGTACTTCATTGAACCGTGGACAACGGTTTTATTTTTCGGACGAGTACACATTGTATTGTCAGTAAGGGTCAAATAGAAGGTCAGATAACGATCTTGTTCTACACTGACATTTGTCGAGTGTTCATCATTACAGGTGAGATACATAGGTTTCAACATGAGTATAATGGGTGATAGACACTTATATGAAAAAAAAGAGTTCATGCGTAAAGCCTAAGATGTTTATAATGTACCTGCTTTTTTGTACATTTGAAGCTTATTAGGTTGGAGGGTACTGTTAACTTGCAAAGGAATCCCCTCCCCCCACACACACACTGGAAATATGCTTTAGTGTCTGAGGAATCTATAGATAACTATTCCGCAAATCACATGTATTTTATATCTCAACAGGTTGAAAACATTCTTGACGAACACCAAGAGATCTGCATTCTTCTTAACAAGCTTCGGAAGGCTGTCAACGGAGACCAGAGTGGACCAAGGTAAGCCATGTGTCTGTTGTGTGCATGCAACATGCATGAAAGGCCGTTCAATATTTACATTTCTATTAGGAATTTTTGTGTAAAAGATGACTGATACTACTTGAGTATCTGATGATAACATAGCAAGATAATGGCTCTCATAGCATATACTAAATTATTTGAAATGCATTATCTTTATCGCACAATTACAAAAACAGATATAATACCAAAAACTATAAAAGTACAGCCACTACACACACACACACACACACACACACACACACACACACACACACACATACACATATATATATATACATATATATATATAGAGAGAGAGAGAGAGAGAAAGAGAGAGAGAGAGAGTGAGTGAGTGAGTGAGAGAGAAACAGAGAGAGAGAGGGGGGAGAGGGAGAGGGAGAGAGACAGACAGACAGACAGAGACAGAGACGGAGGGAAAGAACGTGTCAGTAAAAACTTGTCAAAAGGTGAATTGGTAAAATAAAATCTGGATCTCTGACAGCGTGTTCTAAAAACCCATGGATTTTGATCAACATTTTTTCAATATCAATTCGCTAGTTGAGCAACCTTGACTGTACAAGTCATGTAACCACGTGTTCTAGCCAAACCAATGAATAAATAAATAAAATGGTTCATTGCTTTATCTTCTAGGAAAAATACTCGGACAGAACCACGAGTAAACTCGGCCCACCTCCGCGCCATGGACCACTTCCTCAACTTCCGACCGACCCCCGGCATCATGACGATAGACGAGGAGCATCACGAGATCCTCCGGCTCGTCATCGAGCTGAAGAAGATCTCCCGTTCGAACGACTCTTCTCTGACGTCAGACAAACCGAAGGAGGATGACGTGTGGAGGCTGAGAACGGACGACCCAATAGATGACGATGACCCTGGACCAGGCTACGAGAAAATTAGAGAAAGGCGACGCCCCATCTATGACAGTGTGGTAGGTAATTTCTGTATTGGCAAAGCCGGTTACGACGAGTAGTTCTCGTCCCCAGATGTTGACGTGGTATGATATGAGAAGTACTAGTAGTCCTAATACCGGCGTACCCTCTGCCAGTCTTAAAAAAGATAAATTTTAACTTTAACTTAGATTTTGAGCTAAAATAACATGGATACTTGTAACAAACACGCGTGCGGCTTCAATATCTTATTCCAAAGACTGTACAACACATACATGAATGATGAGTTTTGATATGTCTGTTCTTCATACAGCAATGGTATTGCATACATTTGTATGTTTCAGAAAATCCCTAAAGATGATCTCTGCCATCACTGTAATGAGCCAGTCTCTGCATCAGGTTCGTTGATGATTCATTCTTTGAAACCATTTCGTCATACATCAAAGCATGTGTTCAATATGTAGCTGGTACCAATAACGCTTACTTCTTGGTCTGTCTTACTACACAGGTTTGTCTTTGTTTCAAAAGACATGGTGTGAGGATCATCTATTCTGTGCCTTTTGCAACGAGGAGCTGTCCCTTGAGTAAGTAAATATATTTATATATCATTAACATGATAATGACAGGTTGATATTGACTTTCTTATATCTATGTCTATTCAGTGATGGAGGGGTGCACGATTTGGAAATGATATATTTATATCCATATATTCATAACCATAATCAAGTCTGTGAAATGCATGTATGTATGCATTATCGTTACTTGATTTAAAGATGGGGGGCATATTGTTTATCATGATATTACACGCCATACACTACATAATATAGCATTGGTAACAAAGAAACAGCTATCTATCATCATCATCATCATCATCATCATCATCATCATCATCATCATCATCATCATCATCATCATCATCATCATCATCATCATCATCATCATCACCATCATCATCATCATCATCATCATCATCTTCACCGCTTTTCAGTCTTTCCACTGTGGCGGGCCGTCATTGCTTTCCACGTTGTTTTGTTTGCTGCTGTTCTCTAAACCCCCCTCCCTCCAACCCAACTATTATGCAGAATAGTATAACCTTGCTTTCTCTCACATTCATACACTCCTCAGGTTCTTATTTCTTGAGATCGACCTCCAGCCGGTCTGTGCGAGATGCTACATGATAGCAGAGAAAGGGCGCGGAGGACGGGGGATAAAGAAATCCTCGACCCTGGAGAGAATGAGGTCCCCCGGATCCGCCAGTGGCGTCAAGAGGTCCAACAGTCTCGTACGGAGCTTCAGAAAGAGCGCCAGGAAGGTTCAGCTGCCGGGCGTGCTACGTAACGCGGGGCAGGAAACAGAAGTGGCTGTAGGAGAAGTGGAGATGCCGGATAGTCCCATGTCAGAGGAAGAGTTTCCGTGGAGAGAGTCGGACGGTTGAAACCAATATCCTCACATAAGTGTCAAGAAAATGGACACGAGTATGTAAAGAGAATGTAAGAGGTCTTATGACCAATCAATTGCTTGCAGAAAGAAGTCAAGTGTCTTGTTAGAGATTTGGTGCCATAATGAGATACTACCACTACTTTTGTTACTATCAACTATCTAGTTTTTAACTACAATCCGTTTTACAGCAACTGATATCACGCCATTGAAGGTGTTGTGGGTGTTATGAAATCAGTGTTATAGGCTACTGCTACTATAACACGGCATGAGGGAATTCAGGTAATCAAAACACAAAGATGTTTTCCTTTAGTTGTGTGTGCAGAAGTTATCAAAGTTATCGAAGGGTTTAAGATTTATTTTCTTCCATTGAATATGGATATTTTTCATCGGCACAAAGGGATCGTATAGTTAGTTACATTTGATAGCATAGCCAATGCACTTAAACATACTGTTATGAGATGTTGTAAGACTTTACATAAAGATGAATAAAAACGTTTCTAAGGTCAAAAACGTCTTATTTCAACGCTACGTGGTTAAAAGCATTAACTATGACATAAGTGATATTAGTTTAACTTGCCGTACGTATACGTATATGATCCTGTATGAGTGTTACATATGCACGTCTCTTGGGTATTTCTATAGGCAGCACGCCCCCTGAAATGCTTATTCATTCTTACCTACAGTGAGGTATTGACTATATTTGCTCAAGAATTGTCATATATCCGTTGCGTTGTGAATTGGTGTTTCTACACATATGTTGTTGTTGTTAGGCCTTATCCGACCCCTAAAATTCATATTCGGCCTATTCCTTTTCAGGAAGGTAAAGTGGTAACAAAGCAAATATATCAAAACCATGGCAATATCTATCATTTAAGTATTGCAATATCATTCAAGCTACAACTGTTTGCCAATGAGTTTACTTTTCATCACTTAAAGGTGTAAGAGTTTAGAGGAGTCCGTGGTAAAAGGTGTCATATTGGGACAAAGGGATAAAAAAAGGTGTAGAGGGCATAATGGCATAATGAGCAGGGACCTGTACTTCTACTTTAGAACAACAATGGCGGAAAGTGGGGAGAACACAAGATAACATCAGGGAAGGCGGTCAAAGTTCATAGTGCTTACAAACAAAAACACAATTACGGTGTTGTAAGGTAGTGTAGTCAATTTGTTTTGTGAGAATAATGACTCAGAGAAAAAATTCATAATTTTATTTTTATGATAACAACAATGTAAATAAATTCATAAATCTATGGATTGAATGCGGTAAATAGTGGGTGACGCCCTTCGGGAGTTAAACTGATTCATTGCAATATTGGCGCCAAAACATTATTCCTCCTAATCTGATTTTTTGTGTGCTATTGATACTGATAGACAGACGATCAATCAAAACCTTCACATCAATAAAAAGAGACATTACACATTTCACAAACAACAATCGACAACAATATGAATGGATAGGTTTATAGGTTTAACATCTGAAAACAAACGCGGTATTGTATGTGGGCCAAACAATGCACAGCCCTCACGTCATACGCAGTTGTGACCAATCAGATTCCGTGCCTGCTCTTTGACGATACTTACTCATCTGCAATATGGTCTGAAAAAAGCAGGATACAATCTTACAATCTACACCAAAGTGTTTCAATCTGTAAGATTCTAAGCAGTGGACTTGATTTACATTTGTTGTCGTCACTAAAACCAACGAGATCAAACTTGAGAGTTACTGGTCCGTGACCACAGTGTTCTGTTGACGACCCCCTCTGTTCCCAACGTTTAAGCTCTAGCCCCAGGGGAAAAAGTGAAATGGCGGCTAGTATTCCCTCCCAGTTGTAACACGAACCCAGAGACCATCCGAGTTTACACCGACCTGTGCTGGCAATAGACTGGTTGAAGAATGGATCTTGGCGGCATCACCCCCGTTGAAGCCATCGGCGCCATGGTAAGATCTCTTCCATAAAAGTCTTAGTCGGGGGTACTAGTACTGTAGAATACGCTGGAGTTGTCTTTGCCCGCAATGTACACTAAAGACAGTAACAGGGGGTATAGCATTACATGCTGTACATTCATTGTCTGCATCTGTATAGTTAAGTGTCGATTATTTAGACTAAGTCGTTTATTTTTAGTTTTTAACACTTATAGAGGGCTACGCCATTAGAAACATTCACATCTGGCAAAGAACATGTGGTAATACTGTGTGCAAACAAAGGCTTTCAAGATAAAAAGATGCTATCTTCACTTTCTCCTACTACAAAAATGTAGATACAAACATCATGCCAGAATCAATGCAATGGCTGGACTTCATACTCTAAACGCATTGAGACAAGTGTATAATGGTGCATGGTGATAGTTTCTCCAATAAATTGGATCCAACAACAAAGCCCGAAGGTCTGACAAGGCGGCAGAACCGGCCGGTTGTGTGTCAGAGTTCGAGTCATAGTTCGCTGGAGATTATCTCACTTGTCTCCCATACTTGGCAGTCCTGTTTTGTTACTGCCTAGATATCTAGACCATAATATCTGGGCGGCAACGCACAGTACAGGTCATTGCTTCCACGTCAGAAAGGGACGCAGTATAAGTGCTGGTAGGTTATATGTAATCATGATTGAATTATGTGTGTTCTTAGATATGTATATGTCGTATAAACAATTATTTATTTACTGGAGAAAACTTGTTCTCCTGTCACATGTGACCTTCGTTGATTGTAGTAACTACTTCTACATTTATCGGTTTCTATTTGCACATGTTCCAACATTAGATATACCTATCAGCTAACAGCACTCATTTTACAATGTATGTATGTATTCTATACGTTTTTATGATCGTATATGTGTTCAAGTCCGTTACATTTTGGGAAAAGAGGTCCATGTGGTCTCAACAATGTACTGGCACATGCTACATTAGATACGTGCACTTAATCGCGCAGTCCATATTCAGGCTGTACATTCTAGTCTCATCACTGCTTATAATTTAACATAATGACTGTTGAATGGGGTAAGGAATGCTAAAAAAGCCCTACCCGCCCACTCCCTTTCTTATTCCATAAGAGGCAAACTACGACGCCCATGTACATTGTACGGCAGGTCAGACTCATATTTTGAACATAACAGCCATGACCTTTTATGTTCCATATCTGAAAAAAAATATTCATTTATAGGCAGGTTAAGTGTTAATTAGGCAGATGACCCCAAATGCTCACTAGCTCCCTTCATTTAACCTGTTGGATGCACACGCCGTAAATATCACTGAATCCTAACAATCTAACATATAAACAATTCGCTATATTCTATCTAATAATTTATACTGGCACGGTGGGTCTTGTAAATCTGATATCAACTACAAATCGTTTCTCTCGTTTAATTGTGGCTACACTTCAGCTTTCAAATAGAACGTCGTCATCGTCCTGTAGTTTAGTGGGTGTTTTGCTGTATTATGGAAGCCTTAGAAGAGAATGAAAGTCTTTTAGAAATGCCTACAATATGTTCAAAGTTACCTGTTTCGTGACGGTTAAAACTGCTTTTCTGTCCTATAGTCGATAGTAAACGTTAAACGGTCCATTGTTGACCAACGTTTAAGAGACATACAACCCCAATACATGTGACAGGATTTTACCTGTTCAAGCGACAGTCCTTTCTTTTTAGACAAGTCCAATCGGATCAGAAATTAGCCCACGATCCAATTTTCCAAACACTACATAAGCTGGTAAACACCCCTAGTACGCTTCAGTGGTCTACAAACAAATATCGCCCTAAGTAGCAGTTTTAAAGGCTGGTAATGCACTATTTAGGTGAGACCTCAAAAGTATAAAAGTGCAATTTCAATCATTGATGAAGTTTGACACATAAACAACAACATCTGCTTTTGATAGTCTAATTTTGAAGCAGGTGGTTCTTTTCTTAAAATCGAGGTCACCGCTATTGTTGGACTACAGAATGTGGCCAGGTGGGTTGTTTTGGTCCCTGGGTCCCAAAGGGCATATGAAAAATGTCATGGTGAATTATGGCTAAGTAGGTCTCTAGAGCTGAAGTATTGTATTACCCAGTTAGGACTGTCGTGCGGAAAGTGTCATTTATGATGGACTTACCATAAATTATTCAACTCTCCACATTTAGACTCCCGTATCTATTGATGTTATCAACATGCAGAAAGGTCAATCTTAACGGCAGTTGGGTCTTTATGTGTCCTAATTACAAATGTTTGTCAATGGTACAAGTAGTACCAACAATAGTATGACTATAGTATAGGGTATACGAACACAAAATACCCGAGCTAAAGACCACCCTGTTATTCAGTATTTTGCAACGATTAGGACTGACTTATAATTGAGTATTCTTACCGGCTGGGAGGATTCGCCTGGGTAAACATATTAAGCCAAAATCCCCATACCCTCGGCTCCGGTTCTGGTGTGATTTTCACAAACAGTTGCTATACTACGGTAACGCCAGGAACAAAGGAACACTGTCGTTTGGAAGCATTTGAGGTGAACACTGAAAATGCTCTTTTCGTTGAACAGCCGGTGAGCAAGGAGCCGGAGGCCGAAGTTGAAGAGGAAACTACCGAGCAAACGGAGGAAGCAGAACGTTTAAGGAGAGCCAAAGAATTCTTACTACTACTCGAAGACACAGGAGCAGAACTGGAAATTATCAAGGAAGAGGACTTCTGGCGCGACAGTGATTCAACAATGTCGTCCGAGTCAGGTGGGCTCACCAGAAGCAACAAAAAACATGGATACAAGTATTGCACTACATCGGGGGTCACTTCGTGTGTCCCCAAAAATATTGTAAATCAATAGGATCGTGCAAACACACACGTACACAATTATGTACAAACGTACCCATATATCTATATACTAACATGCTCAAACGGGTTCCCTATTATATGATGCTTAACTCTGAATCGTTCGATTTTGTTTTGTGGTATGGGTCCGTTTGCTGTCATTTTATTTGGTTTATGGTTTCTTATTATTTTCGTTCGATAACAATAGCCCTGCTTGTCTGTCTACACAACAAACATTCATTCAAAAACATAATCTTTCAGGTGTGATATCAGACTCCGAAGATGGTACCAACGTTGGCAAACAAAATGGCCCTAAAATACATCCCAAAAGGGAAAGTGATGATCAGGTGGATACGGACAGCAGCGACGAAGTCGAACCTCTGAACAGACCAGCTAGGAAACCATCTAGACCTAAGAAGAAACGACCACCAGTGCCTGTGAACAATGAAGACATCAAAGGAGAGAGTAGCGATGAAGTGGAAGCTCTTTATTCTGATGAAGGAGTACCACTATCACCGAGTTCGAAGCCCAAGAAAAGTAAGACACCAACTGCGAAAAAAGCACAGGATCCCCAGCCTACAGACGACATCCCAACAGACCCGACTTCATTTTACGAAAAACTAAGCGCGCTGCCGCAGGATGAAGCACCAAACACTACAGAGGGAGCGAGCAGTCCCGACGGCAATAGATCACAGGCAGAGAGTGGCATTGGACACGAACCAGGCTCGAACGGAGAAAGACCACTGAGTCCTTTACCTGATGACGAAGAAGTTGAACCTGAAGATGATTACGTGCCTCCTAAAGAAGAACCGACACCAACAGCACCACCGAGGTCTAAGAAACGTGGCGTTACCACAACACCTAAGGCAGAGGAAAAGGATGATAAACCATCTTCAAATACATCACCAAGCAAACCTTCCGATGGATCGAAAAGAAGAAATGAACCAAGTTCCGACAAAAAGAGTGACACCACACCCAAAGGTGACTTGGCATCCGCCCCAGAGGATGATGGGTTCTTTGGTAATTTGTTGAACAACAAAAAAGACCGAGGTACTCGAGACAAACCCTCAAGTGCGCAACCTTCAAGCAAACGTAAGGGGGAAAACCCTGTCGAGCCATCAACAAATCAAAATAACCCAACAGCCACAGATCCTAAAACTGCACCAAATAATGAAGGGGGTAACGATGACAAATCAAGTCTACTTGACAGCTTCTTGAACAAACTTGGGTTATCTTCCGATCCGGAGAGCAACGACGACAGCAAGAAGAAATCGCCTGTCGAAGAGAAGCCTTCAAGAAATCTAAGAAATCCAGGAAGCACTGCCAACGATCCTAAAAGACGTGATGAAGCACCTAAAATCGAAGCAGCCAAGGATGACAAGCCAGGGCTTTTCGACAACTTGTTAAACAAAATAAAACCTAAAGCAAAAGATCCGGAAGATAACAAAGATGACAACAACGGGAAACAGCCTGCCGAGAAAGATTCATCAGCACATCAAAAGAAGCCAGAGACCACTGCCATCAATACTGAAGACAAGGATGACAAACCAGGTCTTCTGGACAACTTGTTAAACAAACTAAAATCAAAAGATCCAGAAGATGACCCCAGCAAAGAAGACAGTAAGCCTGCTGGAGACAAGAAACAACCCTCAGATAGACAACCTGACAATACAGCAGACAAGTCGCCAAACACAGAGGAGAAACCATCAAATGGTGTCCTTGATCGTATGTTAAAGAAGCTGATTCCGGACAAAGACAAGAAGCAGTCATCCCCTGAAGATAAGCCGACTGACCAAGCGATCATCCTGGCAGATGAACCGTCACAAGGACAGAAGCCATCGAGGGTGCCAGGCAGCGACGCAAAAACAGACTTGTTAGAAAAGGAACCAGCACCAATACCACCACCGCGGACTAAGAGCCCACGCAGACGACCAACAACCCTCCCATTAAACACACCAACAGAAAAAGACAACAAACCAAAGGATGGCAAGGAAAAGACGCCAAATAAGAAACCTGGAGAGAAAACCACAAGAAGCAAACCGAATGGCCGATCAAAACCTAAGGGTAACAGAGCACCGCTCAACCCAATGCTCGTGTTCGGAGTAGTGCCCATGGAGTTCGAGGATGCGCCTTTGGCACCGCCGTGTCCTAGGAAGAAACGGAAGCCAGCGGGAGAAAAAGATGATGATAAGGTAAATGCACTTTGGCAATCACAACAAGGCACAACAAAAACGTACCAATCAAACTCCATATCTAAAAAACAACTAATGCAACTTAGTGTTCCAAATGGTGTAGATAGAAAAAATGGCTATCTTTGATATTAAAACCAATCCAAAATTTCTCGGGTGTAAACAATATACGATAGGCGTTGAGGTCGTCTCCCTTTTGCTTCAGTGGTCAGCCTGTGTTTCTTACGATGTAACAGTACCTTGTCGTAGGACAGAACCTTAGTGTCTGTGCATATTCGGTATGCAAAATAATCATGCCATGGCCACCCTCCAAAATTTATAAAACCAGCTTCCTGGATACTTGCTTATTTATCATCTCAGTCTCAGTTTAGACTGGTCTTCCCTCCAGCTGCTTCTGATCCATCGTCGTCTTCACACACTTTCTCACTACTCTGTTCTCTCGCGAAAGCACATCTGAAAATCAGCGGTTGTATCTAAAATGGGTGTTTTACAATTGGGAAAATGTAAGATACCTTTCTATGGCCTTTTGATGCAGATAGATGGATGATGTGTGCGAACAAATATAGACAAGTATTTCATCCAGATCACAGTACTAGTCACAGTCACAATTTGGTGCGTCCTTTGTGGTTTCGGAAAATATATCGTAACTGTAACAGAGTTGCAGTGTGCCTCGTCAGATATCTATCTGAACATTTTGAAAACCAAGCACGTGTTTCAGCTTGTTAGCTCACGGACGTTTATTGAAGATCATTTTCTCTTTTTTTTCAGACCAATGGCAGTGTGTTGAGCCCACCAGAAGAAGAATCAGACGCCTTGGGTTCATTCCTTGACTACGTTTTCGGTCGTCCAAAAGATAGGAAAACACCAGTGGCAAGGCCTAAGTTTGCGCCAAAGCCCGACGATGGAACAAAGCCCAAGGACAAAGGCCCGGGTGACACCATTCCAACTAAAAAGGACGACCCTTCAACTGCAGTCAAGTCTTTGCAAGGGCTTCTGGAGAAAAAGGCTACAGAAGCACCCAAAGATGAGCCTGCAAAAACAAAACCTGCTAAGGCTACAGAACCGCCCAAGGATGAGCCTGCAAAAACAAAACCTGCTAAGGCTACAGAACCGCCCAAGTATGAGCCACAACCTTCCAAGGAGACGGAGAAGCCAAAAGATGAGCCTATCGCAACAAAACCTGCCAAGGCGACTGAGAAACCCAAGGACGATCCTGTAGCAGCCAAGCCTGTCAAAGAGACAGAGCAGCCCAAGGACGAGCCTGTAATAAGTGAGCCTGCCAAAGATGCTACACCTGTCCAAAAGGCGCCAGAAACACGCCCTAGCGTGGAAAAGCCTTCTGAAGACAAGGTAGCGCCACCTTCTCCAAAACCGAAACCAACTAAAGAGAAGAAAGCTCCAAAGACACCATCACCAAAGCAAAGAAAATCGTCGAAGACTAAAGAACCCACAGAGGAAGGTGCGAAGAAGAAGAGCAAGGAGAAAAAGCCAACAAAAGATAAGAAATCGCGTAAGAAGTCGGAAGACAAGCATGTGAATGCTGAGCCACCACAGGCTCAAGAGCCACCAGTACAGCTAAAAAATGTCGAGCCTGTACAGGCTACGCCACCGGCACCACAGATTCCTGATACACCGCAAACGATAGAAGACGAGCCTGTTTTTGCTGCGCCTCCACAGCCGCAATTTGGGAAGGACCTTCCAAAAAGCCCACGGTCTAGAAAACCAAGTAGGTCGCTTCTTTCCAAATTCAAGAAACTCAAAGACAATCTAACACACGACATATCATCGGACAATGAAGTCGAATCACCGGAAACAAAGAGAAAGGCACCAGAACCAGAAAAGGTGGAGGAGGAACCAGAAGTGGTAGAGCCACCACCAAGGCGGAAGAGAGAAGACAAATCCATGTCGCCGCCACCACAGAAGAGACAAGAAAAGGCACCGGCTGCAACTCAAGAAGAACCCAAGGAGATGCCGACACCACCACCACGGCACAAGAAAGATATTCCCGTACCGAATGACAACGAGGAGCCTGTGAAAGCTGAATCACCGCCGCCACAGAAGGAAGAGGAGAAAGAACAAGAACCAGTACAGGAACCAGTTGTACCGGAGCCTGTGAAGGCTGTGCCACCAGAGAAAGAGGAAGCGGAGCCCACAAAACCGTTAGAGAAGGAGGATGTGACCCCAGTTGAACCAGCTGCACCACAGCCAGAGGAGGTGAAGAAGGAGCCAGAACAAATCCAACCGGAGCCTGAAACGCCTACCCCATCACAGCCGGAAGAGAAAGAGGAACCCCCGAAACCGGAAGAGAAGGAGGATGTGACTCCGGTGGCGGTTGAACCAGCAGCACCACAGCCAGAGGAGGTGAAGAAGGAGCCAGAACAAATCCAACCGGAACCTGAAACGCCTACCCCATCACAGTCGGAAGAGAAAGAGGAGCCCCTGAAACCGGAAGAGAAGGAGGATGTGACTCCGGTGGCGGTTGAACCAACTGCGCCACAGCCAGAAGAGGTGAAGAAGGAGCCAGAACAAATCGAACCGGAGCCAGTGACGCCTATACCATCACAGCCACCAGCGAAAGAGGAACCCTCTATACCGGATAAGAGCGAGGAGAGTAAGCCTGAGACGACTGAACCTGCACCACAGAAGGAAGAGACTACAGAGGAGGAAAAGGAACCAGATACTACAGAGGCAGTGATTGAAGAGCCACCTGTAGAGACTGAGCCAGAAACACCTAAAGAAGACAAAGAAAAAGTGGCAGACACAGTCCCGGAAAAACCTACTGAAGATGAGCCGAAAGATGAGCCAAAGCGCGAAGACCAACATATATCGGAACTGCCAGAAAGTGTACCAGCAGAAATTGCGCCACCGTTACCCCCTCGACGGTCAAAGAGCAAAAAGGACACTGCTCCGGTGGATGCTGTAGAACCGATCGTGCCCGAAGAACAGGCTGCAGAGGAGAACGATAACGGACCAGACAGAGCTGAACCCCCTCCTCTTCCCGTCAAGAAGAAGAGTCAACGATCGCATGAAGAGCTGCCCTCTCCGGTGGACGAAGACAAATATCCTGAAATTAGTTTCTCAGATGAACCGCCACTGCAGACGAACTTAGATGACATCTTCTCTAGCCCCGATGCCGTCTTGAATGCTCCTTGCATGGGAAGCGACGATGATGTTCCAAAAGAGGACGAAGAAGGAATTGTACCGGATGAACTCGCACCCGTCAAACCGAAAAAGAGATCAGAGTCATTCAAAGCAGGTCGAGATCGTCTGAAGGCATTGGGCAAATCATTAAAGGATAAGGCTACGAGACGGAAATCAGAAAAAGCACCAGATGAAGATAAGCCAGAAACAACAGATGGTCCAGACAATCTTGTCGAAGATGCTGAAATACCGACATTGCCTGAAGAACCCGATACTCAAAGGCCAGGATCACGGGATCGCCTAAAGGCATTGCGAAAATCATTGAAGGAAAAGGCTACGAGACGGAAATCAGAAAAATCATCAGATGAGGATAAACCGGAGATAACAGAGGATCCAGACAATGTTGTCGAAGATGCTGAAATACCGACATTGCCTGAAGAACCCGATACTCAAAAGCCGGGATCTCGGGATCGCCTAAAGGCATTGGGCAAATCATTGAAGGAAAAGGCTACGAGACGCAAATCAGATAAATCACCAGATGAGGATAAGCCAGAGATAACGGATGATCCAGAAAATCTTGACAAAGATGTTGATCCACCAACTTCGCCCCAAGAACCCGATACTCAAAAGCCAGGATCTCGAGATCGTCTGAAAGCATTGGGCAAATCATTAAAAGAAAAGGCTACGAGACGTAAATCAGCTAAAACACCAGATGAGGATAAGCCAGAGATAACAGAGGATACAGACAAACCAGAAATAACAGATGACCCAGAAAGTCTTGTCACAGATGTTGACACACCAACTTCGCCCCAAGATCCCGACTCTCAAAAACCAGGATCTCGGGATCGTCTGAAAGCACTGGGCAAATCATTGAAGGATAAGGCTACCAGACGAAAATCAGCCAAAACACCAGATGAGGATAAGCCAGAAACAATAGATGATCCAGACAATCTTGTCCAAAACGTTGACACGCCATCTTCACCCCAGGAACCCGAGTCTCCAAAGCCAAAGAAAGAAAGTAAGTCACTCCTTTCCAAGCTTAAAGACGGGTTGTTATCTGACAGCGAAAAGGAACTAACGCCTCACGTCCAGAAGAAACAAAACGATGAGGAAGCAGACGAACCTGTCGTCTCAAAGGCAGCTGATCCGGAAGACATGGCGACACCGGGTCCAAGCCATCAGCCGGATGAAAATATTGATGACCAAGATGAAGCGCCAATCAAACCCGAGAAGAAGAAGATTCACTTCCCGCGGAAGCTTTCCAAACTTCGGAATTCATTTAAGAAACGAGCCAAGTCTAAAAGTGACGAAGAACCCAAGTCAGACCTTGAAGGAGACGCGACGCCTGCCCGAGACGATGAAAATAAAGAAAATGCGCCATGTCTCGAGAAAACGCCAGACTCTCCTTCAGCTCTAAAAACTCCCACTTCTCCAGATGAAAGTTTTTCCACTGTGATTGAGAACTTCGCCGCACAGGAAGACCCGGGGCCGGATGACTCAGATGCAGAAGAAGAACAAACTAAAGAAGACGATCAAGGTCCTTACGAAGCATGGTCTCCATGGTTCAAGGATACCCCAAAGATCCAAGCCCCAAGCGATGCACAGAGCTCACCCGTTCTGGACAAGAAAGCAGAAAACGATGTACCATCTCCGTTAATCGAGGATCCAGATGTCTCTCCTGATGATCATCCAAAGCTGCCGCCGAAAGAACAGTAAGTCAACTTTCCTATTTCGTTGTCAATATTGCTTGCTCTTCCCAAATTGAATATTATGGATTTGCAAAGCTCTGCCTTTATGAAAAAACTTCACCTTGTGAAATTAAAGAAATTTATCCTAGATGGATAGATTCAACTGTGAAAACAAAAGAATGGTTTCTTTTTTCCCCTAAAGAAAATCTACAGAGCCAGATGAACAATCCGACAAGGAAGAAAAGGAAGAAGAACCGATATGGGAGAAAATATATGATGGGTTTGTATATCTTTGCCTTAATGAAAAAAACATGTCAAATTGCAGTAATTTAACATAGATGGATAGATACCACAGTGGCATTAGAAACAGAAAGAATCGTTTCATCTGTCTCTTCATCTAGAGAGCCAGGGAAACCATTCGGCAAAGAGGAAAAGGAGGAAGAACCGATATGGGAGAAAATATATTTGGGCTTTGCCTTTTTGAAAACTTGATCTTGTGAAATTCTAGCAATTCAACATAGATAGATAGACAGATGGATGAATACAACTGTGTCATTAGGAAAGGAAAAGAATCGTTTCCTTTGTCCCGTAATCTAGAGAGCCAGAGGAACCATCCGACAAAGACGAAGAACCGATATGGGAGAAAATAAAGCCATTGGAGGAGACCTGTGTAAAGTGTCGTAAAGTGTTAAAGGATTCTGATGTCGTCGTGAATTTCAATGGCCTCATCCTACATCAGACATGCATATCGTGAGCGTTCTGAGTTCTTTTGTAACTCATTGTGGCATTTAGACATACATGTATAGACTCCTCCACCTGGACTGAGTGTGTTGCTTAAATCTTTCACTTTGGCACAAACTAATATTCATTGTTCAATTAGAGAAAACATACCTCCTTTTGACCTTTTGCTCCTACATGTGCTGTATCTAAAATCGCATTTGACACTTTGCGTATCTGATTGCATGGTATGCCCAGTTGTTGCATATTTGTCCATTTTCCAAAAGCTCGTAGACATATTTATAGAACTTTCTTTTTTCCCCACAGGAAAGCAAAAGACAAGAAGGGTGAGTCAATTATACCGACTAATTTTTGAGAGAATATTTCTGTTATCTTATTTCAGTGACCATTTCGTTACTGTTTGAATCTGGTTCAACACTTGACCCTATTTCATCAGACGTTGTTATCTAACATTAACGCTGTTTCACTTTATTACAGCAGAACCCCTACCACCACCAAAGGATGATAGGTAGGTCTATACAAACCAGTGTTGATCTCTAGATATAAGAACCCATGCTACATTGACTTACCAACTGGATGAAACAATCTAGGTATGCACTAAATGCTTGTCAATTGCAGGCCTCCTAAAATAAAGCCCTACATCGACGACAGAACAGATGACACACCTAGAGAGCCTTCGAAAGACGACAAGGAGATCTTTAACACTTGCTGGGTCTGTGGGTAAGACAAAGATCAATTTCCATTTAAAGTAGTTTTACATTTTACATTTGTAACGTTGGTGTAGAATTGTTTCAGAATTGTGTTACACGAAGGGTATAATGGTCAACAATATTGATAATCATAATAGCATTCGGTCTTATCTTGGATCCTCTCATTCCAGTTTTAAACTCTATCCTTGAACATTATTTCCATAGGGATGCGATCACTGGGATGATGATTGTTGCACTGGGGCGCTACTGGCATGCAGAGGTAGGTACCGAACAGTGTCCACTATATATACAACGTACAGGATAACTAGATATCACAAGTTACGGATACCACTCTAACAAGATATCCCATAAAGCTAGCCCTATGATAGTGCTCAACGTTGTCAGGTTGGCCGAGCGGTTTAAGGCGCTGCGTTCAGGTCGCAGTCTGGTTCTCCAGGCGTGGGTTCGAATCTCACTTCTGACATTAACTTTTGGCCCAAAATAAATAGAAAGTTTTCGAGTGTAAAGCTTGCACAACTGTGTGGCGCAGGGGCTATAGAAACTGAGATTTCACGCCGTCCTATACACAATATGGACAGTGACGTTTTAATGGTACACAGTAGTAGATTCCTTCGATGGGATTCATACCTTAAACCTCTGAGCTAATCTTTATACATCACTTGATTCCTCGAGCTGATAGAGTTGCAATGATAACGTTACATCTGTTTCAGCACTTCCGGTGTGCGAGATGCGGCATTCCATTCAAAGCGGTTGGACTTCCGCATTACGAGCATGATGGGAAAGCCTACTGTGAACCACACTTCCATGAGGTTTGTTTGTCTATTCTGATTACTTTACATGTAACGTTTGTATCCTCATCTTTCTAATATCTAGACTCATAAATTGATCCGACTATAAGATATGCTAACTAAGCTATATGCAAATACATCACTATAACAGTTACTCGAGCAATCTATCCAGTTGTATGAGGAACTGTTACATTGCGCATCTTGCTACCTGGATGTTTAAGCTTCATCGACGTATCTATATATGGTTGAAGATTGACTTATTGTTATGCATTGTTTTTTGCAGTTATTCAGTGACTTCTGCTACGCCTGTGACCAGCCAATAACAGACGAAAGTAAGACAAAATTCTAATATCATCTCCAAATTCAGAGGTAAAATTCAAATATATTCAGAGGTATAAAGTATAATGTCCTATATGACTTGTGTATTTCTATTGCAGTAATCTGTGCGATGAACAAAACATGGTGCAGAAAGCATTTCTGCTGTGCGATGTGCAACCAGAGCATCAAACTGGAGTGAGTAGAACTGCTACATTACCGTCTTATTCTAAGACAATTGTCTGTAGTGCTACAGCTATCCTTGTACGTGATGCATGATAGAATCAGTGTTAACTCTGAAAATAGATCAGCACACGTATGCAAATAAAGTGCAGGAAAACCATAGCATTAGTACAAAGAAAGGCTGTATGGTTGTTGTCTGTAAAAAGCTACTTCAAAGAGGACATGTACAGCACTTGATAAATCCGTGTGCATTTGGATAATCTTGTCCTAACATAACCCTCTACTTCTTATATTTCCAGCATAACAAAAAAGCAAAAAAAGTTGCTTGTAAATGCTAGATGTCTGTACCTATCCCTACAGAAATGTATATGTATGTGTATGTGATCAATACATAGCCAAATGAGGCAAATATATGTGCAATGAAATTCTTATCTGATTCTTTAATATCAAAACTGATTATGTACTATTGTTACCTACAACTACAGTGAGAAGTTCTACGCCTGTGACAGTCGCCCGGTGTGTAAAAAGTGTAAAGACAAGGTACCGGCATCTCTGCTCCAAACAAGGAAGAAGAGGACGATCATCGATACCATAAAGGACATGGTACGAAGTCCGAGGCACCCAACCACACCTACTGTACCTACTTCGCCGGAAAGTCCACCCGAAAATCCAAACGAATACTTCGTGTAAAACGCATATCGATACATATAACAGAAAGGCAAGACTTACAAGTAGATTTCTCAAGTCACACTTGTCCAATAAGTTATTTTTCAATTGGTAGTTGGTACTTTCTGTTACCACAGTCTTCTATTGTCAATGATTCTATCTTGCGATTTAGGTATAATCAAGGTAGTGGTATTCACTGGTGCCTTCTCCAGAATATCACTAACAACAAGCTGAAATAGTAGTAAGACAAAGTGGTACAGGGTGTAAAACTGTTCTAGAGTAACTTTGCTTTCATAATTTGGCGTTGATTTCTTGGCAATGCATTTAAATCGACATGCTTAACATTGGTATTTGCATGGCTTGCTATGACGATTGAACTAAAGGTTCGATAACTAACTTACTTAGCATGTGCTAATATAAAAGAAATGTAACAAAGGCATCGGAATTGAATGAAAGTACTGATACTATTGTTATTGTTGTTTTTGTTGTTGTAAATACAACAAGTTTTATCCTGGCATAACTGTAATATTTAATATTTATTTCCAATACGTTGAATATTTTTTTGGAATACTAACATCGTACGCTATATCATTTTAATGAAACTGTTGGTAGCATGTACATGTATGTCTAAAAGAATAGATACTGTAAGAGTAGTATGTTTGGAAATCAATCAATGTTGGCCTCCTGTCAAGTAACTTACTCATGTAATTCTAAATGTCAGTAACCCTAGGGAGCTGACGCTCTCTCGGAGCTTGATGAATGATAGCATTAGTACAAGGCAACAATGTACGGTAATAAGATATATAGTCCATTGTAATTGTTGCAACAACTTGGATATTATACGCAAAAATATACTATTTGGAAATGATCTTCGAGTCTCTCTAATGGAAAACATACTTGCTTCAATAGATATGCATCAGTTACAGGTAGTATAAAGAGTCATCCATATCTTATTGAATTTTATTAGAATTTTGCTCAAAGTACAGCGTCTCCCAAACAACAAGAGGCATTTTGTTACCAAGTACGATAGAATCCATGAAACCTATAGAACCAACAGATTCAAAACACGACCAATAACAAGTATAATACTTCATTGTCGAGGCCGAGGACAAGGGACAATAACTACATGACAGCTACATGTGTCAGACAACTACCTAACCAGAGCTTATACGACAAGACTATGTTTCCCATGGTTAAAGCATGCAATTACACAGAAGCAACTGTTTCCGCAAAGTAGGCTGACATTACTTTAGTATGAATGGTCGTTACAGCACGTTTAGTTGGCGTTAATCAGTCATACAAGGTCACCTAGCTATAATGGCGGCTGTTATACAGTGGCGTCAGTATTCTATGAGTGATTGACAGGCAAGGACAGTGGATTGTCTTCCCACCGCGTCCCCCATATGTCAACTATTCCACCCCCTGGGCACCTAAGTTCTGCAGATGAGTATCAAATAACTAAATAAAGACAAAATTTTACGCTCGTGTTCCTAAACGATTGTGATGGTATAGGCGTGATTGGGAATTTAGACCATCAAACCTGCTATTTAGCTTAGTTCTTCCATAATGAGTTTTTGTTTGTTTTCCACTCTTGATATCATCGTTACACGGCGAAATTAAGATAAATGACCCTGTCAAAACGTTGGATAGACAATCTTAAATTTTCGGTATATTCTTTTGTGTTCATAAACGTTTTTTTTTTAGTGAAGAAGGCGTGACCTGGGATTTCATACATTATACCTGTACCTATATTTTAGACAATTCTAGCAAACTGATATTTCATTTGTTTCCAGCATTTGATAAAGTCCTTGCGAGAAGAAAGTAAGATTAATTACCTGTCAAAACATTGGATAGACGATTTTAAAGTTTTGGTACATTCTTTTGTGTTTTTAGTCCTTTCTAGTGAGCTATAGGAAAATTACACTCATTGTTGACACCGGCTGAGAGAAACGGTACCTTAATCATTAGCAATAATCTCTTCAGCTTTGTAGTCCCTAGAGATTCAACACCCTCTTTTACGAACAAAGGAGTCACACGTTTCTGCATGTGACTAGGTCCTCACCTGTTGGATGGTCACTTGGGTACTACAAAAAGGCGGGAAAGTCTTAAGTGCCCGCAGGTCATGATTATGAACAGGGTGCCTATGAATGGAGGCTTACAATAGTGTACGAACAGTGGAAGAGAGAAGGGGATCGTGAATGGAGATATACAATAGTGAAATGCATAAGGTTCATCGAAGGCGACGAAATATACGTGACTGTCGGTAATTCATTCAATACGCAGTCGCTGACTTAAGCATTCACCAACCTGAAACGTCTGTTACCGACCTGCTTGAACAGCTCAGGGTCACAGACAACGAGGTGAAGCAGAATCTACAAAAGTTGGTATGTACCGTAAGCATTTTTAATTATAAGATATACTACTCCAATTGTTCTTCCAAGAAATTGCAGTTATCAAAACATGGAATGTAAAATATGCTTTGCCGCAATCTTTCTGTCATCCTGTCAATCAATTCAAGCGGTAAACACACTTAATGATCGGATTTGGTACATATCAGAAGCCGCTTTGCTTTTCTCTTGCAAGTTACGTAGCTGCGAATTCTGTCACCAATAACTGCTGTGATACAGACAAACATCCGTGAGGCGCAGAATTGAAAACATAGCAAGCCAATAACGAACATTACGCCGTTATTTTAACGGCAGATGGCTACACTGTCTCTCTGTAAACAAAGTATCATCAAAGCAACGCCTACGCCAAATTAAACCTTTTAAAAGACGCAACAAAGCGTACATCGCCTGAAGTACTAGAGGCGAGGTGGAACGTAAACCAGCGCCACTCTGGCTGCTGGCGGACCAATTTGCATTCAGGCTGTCAGGCGTGGGACCATATGATGTAGCAGTGTTGAAAATGAAAACAACAACTGCATTTTCAGCTTTGTGAGATGTCCTAATGTCACCATATACAATAACACTGCGATTGGTGGAAGCGATAAGCTGTAACCTACTCCAAGCGGACTTTGTGTAGATTTTGAAAATAAAACATTATCTAAGTACCCCTCGGGGACTACTGACGGGGATGATTTAAAACGCCAGGCTAAACGGTAGGCTAACCGGTCTTTCTTCCATTTTGTAACCCCCGAACTTTCACCCCCATTTGCGTTGTACGGCATTTGCACTTATTGGACTGACAATGTTCGGAGAAAGACGTAAGTACGAATCTCCAGTTATTGTCAACTATTGAATTTTTCAGGTATAATTTTCTTGGATATAAAAAAAGATGTACTCTCAAATTATCGCACATTTCCAAATGTTTTCACTTTCACTAGGTCCGGTGAACAATGGGTTCTGATATTGGGTCAGGAATGTCTAGATTTAGGGTAAACATAGTCCCATACGCACTATGTGTGTGAGCTTCCTTGCCATATGTAATGCTTTATCACACCAGACACACCTTGTACGAAAGCACATTGAAGTAGCTGTGGTCAAGAGATGCTGTAGAACTAGACAAGTCATTTGACTACATTTTTCTTACACCGTATCATGCACATGCACGTTGTTTTGTCATAGCTATTATGGCGATATACATGTACATCTGTCTAAACGACTGTATTTTGAGAATCATTCGTTTTACAAATCTAAAGGGCAGACGATAAGATAGCACATTGACGAATCAGCTCTGGTCAAGAGACGCTGTAGAATTAGGCAAGCCTTGTGGCTAAATTTTCCGTTTTTCCGTACACCGTATCATGTACATGCACGTTGTTTTGTCATAGTTATTATGGCCGATATACCTCTTTCTAAACGATTGTATTTTTAGAATCATCTTTGGAGGAGTCTTTTTAGTTTTACAAATGTAAAGGGCAGATGATAAGATAACTATCGCCTAAGATGTGTATTGCATAAAGGATTTTACGGGGCTTTACAACACTTAGCCACTTTTCCTCTACGAGCGGTTTGGCGGGTGTATTACACAAACCAAACAAGTGTATTTTGTGCTATATCACTTTCTGATATCCCTAAGGCTTGCTTGCAGTAAACGCATATGATTTACGTTGCCATTTACGATGTAGTAGTTCAAGGCCGAGGGACTGCGAGAAAGGACAACAAACGCTAGTGTACTGGCAATACGCCATCTTCGCGAATAATTCCGCACGTATACGCCCACATCAGTTTGGCTCCTAAACGAAACTAGGTCACCTGCTGCCACCATATGTATAAGCAGTGACATTCCCGCCATTTTCGTGTTGTGTTCTTTAACTACATAACACTTTACCATGCAAAAACTATCAGAATCAATTATGGGTGCTGGCTATCACAGATGCAGGACGCATTATGTGTAATATTTATTGAGTGACTGGCGTTTTTCAATTATTCTTTGATTGAATTCCTGTCGATCTTTCAGCCCTCCAGCGTTTATTAAGTCCTGAGCTGTACCGATGCAGAATCTGCTCGACCGGCTTAACAACCAAGTAGATCGGCTCAAAGAATTAGAAGAGGAACACGACGACCTTCTATTTGCATATAACGAAGTCCACACTAAGCTTGAGGACGAGGTCCCGGGGGACGGTGACGTCAGTACAAAGCTGCAGAAGCTGGTAGAAACCAAGAAAGCTCTTGAAAGCCAAACAGAGAACCTGAAGAAGAGACTTAAGGAATTGGAAAATTCTCTAAAGAAGGCAGAAGCGATGGATCTGGACAAAATCAGCGATGTTGGTAAAAACCTTCTCAAGTCAGCCCCAAAACCTGACAAAGAACCGGCACTGAACGGTCCTGATGACTCGCCTGAAAATGAGCCAAATGGGAAGCCCGCCCCAAAACCTACACTTCCTGACGCACCCACTCCGACTTCTCCCGAACCTGCGGAAAACGACGAACCTGCGCCAACTACACCAGGAGAAGTACCTGCATCTACAAAACCAGCAGATGAACCTGCATCTACAAAGCCAGCGGATGAACCTGCACCTACAAAGCCAGCAGATGAACCTGCACCTACAAAGCCAGCAGAGGAACCTTCACCTACAAAGCCAGCAGAGGAACCTTCATCTACAAAGCCAGCAGATAAACCTGCACCCACAGAGCCAGCAGAGGAATCTGCTCCTACAAAGCCAGCTGAGGAATCTGCTCCTACAAAGCCAGCAGGTGAACCTGCACCTACAAAGCCAGCAGAGGAACCTGTACCTACAAAGCAAGCAGATAAACCTGCACTCACAGAGCCAGCAGAGGAACCTTCGTCTACAAAGCCAGCAGATAAACCTGCACCAACTACACCCGGAGATAAACCTGCTCCAATAAAACCAGCAGATAAACCTGCACCTACAAAGCCAGCAGAGGAACCTGTACCTACAAAGCAAGCAGATAAACCTGCACCCACAGAGCCAGCAGAGGACCCTGCACCCACAGAACCAGCAGATAAACCTGCACCAACTACACCCGGAGATAAACCTGCACCCACAGAGCCAGCAGATGAGCCTGCACCTACAAAGCCAACAGGGGAATCTGCTCCAACAAAACCAGCAGATGAACTTGCACCTACCAAGCCAGCAGAGGAACCTTCACCTACAAAGCCAGCCGATAAACCTGCACCAACTACACCCGGAGATGAACCTGCTCCAACAAAGCCAGCAGATGAACCTGCACCTACAAAGCCAGGAGATGAACCCGCACCTACAAAGCCAGGAGACGAAACTACAAAGCCAGCAGATGAACCTACAAAGCCAGCAGATAAACCTACAAAGCCAGCAGATGAACCCGCATCTACGAAGCCAGACGAACCTGCATTTACAAAGCCAGCAGAGGAACCTTCACCTACGAAGCCAGCAGATAAAACTGCATCCACAGAGCCAGCAGAGGAACCCGTACTTACAAAGCCAGCAGATGAACCTGCACCTACAAAGCCAGCAGATGAACCTGCACCTACAAAGCCAGCAGAGGAACCTTCAAATACAAAGCCAGCAGAGGAACCCGTACTTACAAAGCCAGCAGATGAACCTGCACCTACAAAGCCAGCAGAGGAACCTGCACCTACTAAGCCAGCAGACGAATCTGCAGCTACAAAGCCAGGAGATGAACCTGCACCTACAAAGCCAGGAGATGAACCTGCACCTACAAAGCCAGCAGAGGAACCTGCACCTACGAAGCCATCAGATAAACCTGCACCCACAGAGCCAGCAGAGGAACCTGCACCTACAAAGCCAGCAGAGGAACCTGCACTTACAAAGCCAGCAGACGAATCTGCAGCTACAAAGCCAGGAGATGAACCTGCACCTACAAAGCCAGCAGAGGAACCTGCACCTACTAAGCCAGCAGACGAATCTGCAGCTACAAAGCCAGGAGATGAACCTGCACCTACAAAGCCAGGAGATGAACCTGCATCTACAGAGCCAGCAGATGAACCTGCAAAGCCAGCAGGTAAACCTGCACCAACTACACCCGGAGATAAACCTGCAGATAAACCAGCACCCACAGAGCCAGCAGATAAACCAGCACCTACAAAGCCAGTAGATGAACCTGCACCTATAAAGCCAGCAGATAAACCTGCACCTATAAAGCCAGCAGATGAACCTACCACGCTAGCAGATAAACCTGCACCTACGAAGCCAGCAGATGAACCTACAAAGCCAGCAGATAAACCTGCACACACAGAGCCAGCAGATGTACCTGCACCTACAAAGCCAGCAGATGAGCCTACAAAGCCAGCAGATGAACCGACAAAGCCAGCAGATAAACTCGCACCTATAAAGCCAACAGATAAACCTGCACCTTCAAAGCCAGCAGATGAACCTACAAAGCAGGCCGATGAACCTACAAAGCCAGCAGATGAACCCGCATCTACAAAGCCAGCGGATGAACCCGCATCTACAAAGCCAGCGGATGAACCTGCACCTACAAAGCCAGCAGATGAACCCGCATCTATAAAGCCAGCAGGTGAACCCGCACCTACAAAGCCAGCAGAGGAACCCGCACCTACAAAGCCAGCAGATAAACCTGCACCTACAGAGCCAACAGGGGAATCTGTTCCAATAAAGCCATTAGATAAACCTGCACCTACAAAGCTAGCAGATGAACCTACAAAGCCAGCAGATAAACCTGCACCTACAAAGCCAGCGGATGAACCTGCACCTACAGAGCCAACAGGGGAATCTGTTCCAATAAAGCCAGCAGATGAACCCGCACCTACAAAGCCAGCAGATGAACCTACAGAGCCAGCAGATAAACCTGCACCTACAAAGCCAGTAGATGAACCTGCACCTTCAAAGCCAGCAGATAAAACTGCACCTACAAAGCCAGCAGATGAACCTACAAAGCCAGCAGATGAATCTACAAAGCCAGCAGATAAACCTGCACCTACAAAGCCAGCAGATGAACCTACAAAGCCAGCAGATGATCCTGCACCTACAAAGCCAGCGAATGAACCTGCACCTACAAAGCCAACAGGGGAATCTGCTCCAACAAAGCCAGCGGATGAACCTGCACCTACAAAACCAACAGCGGAACCTACACCAACTACACCCACAGATAAACCTGCAACTACAAAACCCAAAGAAGTTGCTGCGCCTTCAAAACCCAAGGAGGAACCTGCTTCCGGAAAACCACAGGAACAAGCTGCTCCTACAAAACCCAAAAGGCAACCAGCCCCTACAAAAAACAAGAAAGTAACTTCTCCCACGGAGTCCAAAAAACAACCTGCCTTCATAGCTCCCTTCGAAGCGCCGCCTTCCATAGAGCCTCGAGATGAACCTGCCCCCACTAAACCTAAGAAAGAACCTGCCAAACATGAAAAGCCAAATAAACCAAAACAGGACCGGAAACAGGTACCTGCACCTGCTAAACCAAAAGAGGACCCTCAGCGAACCAAACCCGTAGATAACATTGCACCTTCAAAACCAGAAGAGAAGACTGCTCCCATAAAACCCAAAGATGAGCCAGTTCCAACCAAACGTGCAAGAGAACCTGCTCCAACAGGATTAGGAAAACCGCAACAAAGCAAAGTAACAGAGGAACCTGCACCTACAAAGCCAACAGAAGAAACAGCACCTACAAAACCAGCCAAACAGGAGGAGCCTCAACCAAAACCAAAACAGGACCGGGAACACGAACCTGCACCTGCTGAACAAAAGGAGAAACCTCAGCAAACCGATCCCATAGAAAAACTTGCACCCTCAAAACCAAAAGAGGGGATTGCTCCCACAAAACCCGAAGTAGAGCCTATTCCAGCAAAACCTAAAGAAGAACGGGTGCCCACTCAGCGTAGGGAGGAACCGGCTCCCAAACAACCAGAGCCCCGGCAAACCAAGCCCAAAGAGGCTGCTCGTGCAAAACCAAGGGACGAAATCACTTCCAACAAACCAGAACAACGTCCACAAGGCAAACCCAAAGTTGAGCAAGAGTATCTACCTACAAAAACAAAAGAAATGCCATCTACCAAACCTCAAAAAGAAGTACAACCAACCAATACAAAAGACATGCCTTCTCGCAAACCCCAAGAAAAGAAATCACAAAACAAGACAGCAGAACCCGCCCCAGTTCAACCAAAGTCTCAAGAAACCAAACCTGATGTATCATTACCAAAACAGTCTGAAGTATCGTCCAACAAACTGGCCAACAACCCAAACAAACCCCACAGAGCTAAAGAGATGCCTCTTCGACAACAGACAAGACCTAAAGAAGAACCAGACGTGCCACAAGAGACGAATCTCGATGATATTGTCTTTTCGCCCAAACCAAAACAAGCAAAGCAAAAGGAGGTGGAACAGGAACCAGTGACCCAAGAAAAACCGAAGCTGCAGGAAACAAACCAACAGAAACCCAAGGAATCTAAAGAGGAAGATGACAGGAGGATACTACCAAAGAGTATTGAGCTGGCGTATTGGATGCTGGTGGGTTTAATGCATTTGTGTAATTTGTGAATAATAGCATGTAAACATCGCAATACTTATAATGACATATTTTACCAGTATATTCCAATGCTACCTCCTTTTATCAATTTACACCATATATATAATTTTCAATCGGTGCAGTCCACTGTAAGGCCGGCAGCAGAACGTTGGATAAAAATCTGGATAAGTGGGACCTTGTACTTACTACCTTGATAAAATGCATTTCCTTTTTTACCCGTGATTCTGTTTAATGACTGGAGAATTTTAATATGTATTTATGCAAATGCATAAAACGCTTAGTGACGCGGTGCCATGTTATGCTGTCATCGTTATTTTTAGGATCAAGAACGTGACAAAGCTGAAGAGACATCTAAACCAGAAACTTCTCAACCAACAGAGCAAAAGGAAAAGCACGCCTCGGAGAAAATGGTATGTCATAAGATGGTATTCTATTTGCTAACATATTATATTTGTATAGGATAAAACGTGTCCAATGATACTAGGCGCTGCGTTAGGTTTATAGTGCACGTATTAGGTGCTGTAAATTTAAACTTAAGCCCAACGGGATAGTTACTGGCCTAGGTCCGTGGTTTTACACAGACACACCAACACATGTATGCATATCCAAAACCTTAACAAGATAGAGATGGTTACAAGACAAGAGTTATCACCTTTGTAAGGTTGAAGGTATATATGATGAGATGGGTTCAAAACGGTAATGGTTTCCATCAATACTCTGCCTATGGCTACATACAATTAGGCAAGGAAAATTGTGGTAGCCTATGATTATGTAGAAGCTCCTAATCCTTTTTGTTGATCTGATTTTTCTCATCGCTCCACTTAGCTAGCTTTGTCTTGACTGTCTATTTATCTCTCTAATGACTGTTGTTATATTCTAAGCATCTTGTTTACCAAAATGTTCGTTTCTGATGGATTGCAATCTGTACTTCAGGAAAAGACAAAGAGCAAGCAGCCCATTGCAAAGAGAGAGAAGCCAGTTAATCAGCAAAGTCAATGGGAACCAGACAGGAAAAAATGGGAGGAGCTTCTTACTCCAGAGGTAGGCCTGGAATCTACCACATCAAAGTAATATTTATTTTTCAGTGAATGCCAAAGATGTCAAAGTGGTTCTTTATGGGTGACACTATTTCGGACTCAATGAAACTAATAATGTGACCAAACAATATTTGAACATGCTTTATGAAGAAGCAGATTAGAAAAAATGAATTATGAGCAGATGTTACATTATTGCAAAATATGGCAAAGAGCATGCTAGTAAACAAAAATAACGATCTGTCTACAATGATTGACAAGTCATTGCCTTTTGTTTGCAGGCCAAGGCTACAGAGACCGAGAAGAAGACTACAAAACCAACGAAGGCTACGAAAAGAGAACCCAATGTCACAGTGACACCTCCAACACCCCAAGAAGCGAGTACAGCTGAACCCGAGTACCCTAAGGACACAAAGCCGACGGTCACACGTGAGCCTACCCCCGCAAAAGAAGTCCGCCCTAAGCCAGTGCAGTGCGAAGAACCAGCCAGTCCCGATATGGAACGCAAAGCCATGGGGTCAGCTACTTTTGATCCACATGCGTTGAAGAAGGCTAACACCAGAGCAAGGAAGAAATCTGAAGATTCGGTCGAAGAAAAATCGACACAAGATGCTCCAGAAGAAGTTAAATATGCCACGATTGACAGGCGCGAGCAGAAGAAGATGTCGAATATGAACCACGTGTCAGAAGACAACGAAAAGGAAAACCTGACAGAAACATCAACATGGCCTCGCAAGGGAAGGAAGAACAAAATGGCAACGGTGCAACCGATCAAGCAAGATGAAAAAAAGAAACCATATACAAGGGACACGCAGCTGAGTCAGCTTCGAAAGAAACTCGAGGAGAGTGAGCACAAACTGTCTGTGTCCGAAGATCCAATCCCTGACAACAAAGCCACAGTCAACATGGACGCCCTGAAGATCCATCTTGCAACAGCTGGAAGCAAGTAAGTGACCTTACATTTCATTTTGCAAGCTTCAGGCAATTTAGCAATCAAACTTGAATGGGCGTTGACGAATAAAATTGTCATATCCGTGAGTCATACTACATGCATAACACAGGACAGCAACGTTAGGATTCAGAGCTGTTTTCACAGTGTTTACATTGCCGTAAAAAGTGTAATCAGGTTGGTAAATCTATATGTAAACATACACTGGGTTGATAGTTACACGACAAATGAACTATAGCTGAAGATTTTTTCGGTTACTTATTGGCTACGTTGCTAGGGCTTCCTAAACTCTACTATTCCTCGCTGCATTGTCATGTAGCGACATGGACGCGGTGCAAAACGTAACTGGACTATACTACTTCTAACAACTTTGTGATCTAGTGGTAATGATATCAGGAGTAGTAGAGATCATTTAGCCCCGTGGAAGCCAAAGGTTACCCAAAGGTCTGCAAACAAAATCAATTTTTGTTGACTAGCTGGGAACACAGTAATACAGAATATACAAAAGGTAAATATGTTTGTTATAATCATATATAGTGTGTACATGTGTGTGCAGTATGTAGCGTACACGCGTAGTTACTAAATGTATCATTCCCCATAGACAACAGTGTTATGTTCTTCTTCAAATGTTGCTGTTGTTTTTGTATCGCTGCCAAACGCACAATGCATTTGCCGGGTGTCCCACAGAGTAAGCTCACCTTTTAGTCAACCTTGAAATTAATCAGCGGCATATGTCACACATCGCTGAGTCCCAATCAAACGCTCTGACATGGCCCTGAACACTTACAAAGACAATTTGTTACCTACCTCTGTTAAACACCTGCGTCCTTGCACCGGTAGTGAAGATTATTTATGACACGACAAGCATTTTATTATCAAAAGTTGTGGAAAATCAATTACGTCCCAAGCTGTTTTAAAAATGTGTCGGGGCTTCAAAGAATCTTTCTTCAGACAATGCATCAATTATTATCAAGTACTGAGTCTTCCAGATAAATGCTCAGATAACTGCATTCCAACCTTGCTAAATTCTACTTATCTCTAATGTGTTTGTTGTTCTTGTGGATGGGGGGGGGGGGGGTGGGGGGGGGGGGTTCTTACGTTAGCATTTCCCACCAACGCGACCTCCTTGTCAATTATTTCTGGGTCAAATGTGATGAATAATGGAGGCATCGCAGAAGCAGATTACCTAGTATCTAACTGGTGGCATACGTTTGGATTTATGTATGTTTACATTTACCACTTTTGCGCTAAACCATCTATAAGCATAGGATTTCTGTTGTCGCTTGGCTTGTTTCATAAGCAACTACTTCTTTTATAGATAAATCTGCTAATTGCTTAAAGCTTGAGTTTTCTTTTTTCTTTCGCATATAAATCTACTTGCAAGCATTGATCCAATCAATCAATCAATCAATCAATTGATCAATCAATAAATCACCTTACAACCAACCAATCAACCGAAGTTTGCAAAGTGCTGCCATCCTTTCTTTGCTTTGCTGGTGCCGCATGCATGCCATAACATCTGCTTACTTATCCACAGCGTATTTCTATTGACATTACCCAGTACTCTGCCACGCGCCAAGAAGCCCAAAATGGTCGACGACATCAAAACCTGGGAAGAACCGACCACGCTACCTCGAATGAAGAAAAAGGAAAAGAAGGCAGACGAACCCGTGTGGATAAAGCCTGAGGACAAACCACAGAAGTCGGTTTCTATTAGTAACACCATCAACGTGGGCACCTCTGCAACTAAGTCCAGGAGGAAGCATGTACCACAGATACATACTCAGTCAACCCCCAACGTCAGTCAACTGCCAAAACAACAGTTTAGCCAAAGCACCCTTCCGCGACCGTCTAAGACTCTCACAGACGAAGAAAGGTAGGTACAGAAAGATGAAAATTACTGAACAACAATTGTATACGATACATCGTATGGCATTTTCTATTAATAACAATTCTAGAAAAATAAAGCTATTCTATAGAGACGTGTATATAATATGGGATAGTTGAACTAAGGAGTATTTTCCAGTATCATTCTTAGGTAGTTATTTGCAATATCCAAAGACCTATGATTGACCAATGCATATGACTACGTGAACAGCTAGACATAAATAACGAAGTAGAATACCCGTTGATTCTCGTTCTTTGTTGTACAAATTATCACAGGAAAGAGCGAAAGTCGCGGCTGGCGTCAGAGAACACCTGCTTCCAGTGCACGAAGCCGTTCGACTCTCCCGACGATATGATCTGCGTGAACAGTCTGTACTGCCACCGGACATGCTACAAGTAAGTCAATAAACTCATCGGATCACCTCCTTTTTCTAGAAAGCATACAATTAGCATATGTCACTATCATGACCAACATGCTCAACTGGCTCCGGCTTTGGCGACAGGTGGACGAATAGACATTAACGATCGCTTTGAAAATATTTCATCAAGGAATTGATTTCCAGTCGATCGTGATTTTGCATCTGATTCAGTTTTTGGTCCAATAAAGAGCGACATGAAACTGTGTTGCATTTTGTAAATAGACCAATTGGTAAGCCAGTAACTTCATGATCAAATTAGAATGTTGTTATAAAAAGGAATGAAATAAACAACAGCTTTGAATTGCAACTTACAGCAGGGTGAAGAAGCCGAAGAACATCCCGCCAGTCCTGACCATAACAAGAAAGCCGCTGGCTTTATCACCAGTCAACAGTAAGTTTTTCTTCTCTCACATCCATCGTAGTACAAAATGTACCCACCTGTCAGTCATATCACAGTATCTGTTAAAGTTAAAGTTACTGTCACGGTACTGTACAGTATCATTGCAGTTACTGATCAACAGTAGGTAGGACATGTAAATTTTTATGTTATGCACAAAATCATGATTCGTCATTGTAGAGCCAACATGAAATGTTGGTGGCTCTGGTGCGAAGGTGACGGCCTTGGATGTTGGCATGAAATTTCACCCGTATACAGTTTACCCATTAAGAACTATGTAGATTTGTGTACACATGTTTCAACTAGAGAAAAGAGACTTTGTAGATTTAGATGGAACATAACAGAATGTTCCTTTTCTTGTACTTCATTATGTTACCTAATGCATTTAGTTCATTTTGGGCATGAATATCCAATAAATTTCTTTGTCATTGACATTGTCATTTATGTACCCTTCAAAGCCTATCTCTGCACATCGTGTGTGTTGAACACGACGTGACGTTCACACCAAAAGACAGTAGAATGACACTTACATATGTCATTGCAGGTCCAACCACATTCCGGGATCCATTCAGTCCACCCCCCATTTCACCCATGAGCCTTCCGCCATCGAGTCCAATCTCCCCCTTCCCAGATGCGAAGAGCCCCGGAGCACTTTCATACGCCGCCTCCATCTGGAGTAGTGTAAGTAGTAAGAATAGGAGATAGAGAGAGAGAGAGAGAGAGAGAGAGAGAGAGAGAGAGGGAGATAGAGAGAGATAGAGGTAGAGATGGGAAGAGAGAGGGGCATGGGGAAGAGAGAGAGTGAGAGAGGGAGAGAGGGAGAGATGGGAAGAGAGAAATGAGGCAGAGCGACAGTCAGAGAAAAAGAGAGAGAGGAGGAGGAGGAAGAGGGAGATAGGGAGAGATGAGGAAGGGAGAGAGATAAGAAGAGAGGGGAAACACAAACTATGATCGTAATATTGTACTTTGAACTTTGCAAACTATATATTTGAGACCACCGTCATACTATCTCTAATAATATACCCTTCTACCTACGGCGAAGGCTACTACACTGCATGCATGTTTTCGTACAATGAAATGATATAAGGACATAATCATATTTTTGGAACATGTATTCGTCTGTACTGACACTATTATATTAAACATAAATGCTTTTTTTATATACAGGCCGAATCAACCACTTGCTACGTATGCCATCAAGGCATCGAGGGAAAACGTAAGTACTTCTTGCAGACATTCAGCCATGTCAGAATCACTACTCATACTAGATAGGTTTACGTATAACTTGTAGGCATGGTATACTGACTTTTGTTTAACTAAAATCAAACTCTTCTGAGTCTGCAGCTTTATTCTTAAATAGCCATAAGCTCTCATCCAAAATCTAGACTTAACTAAAAATGGGCTTGTGTTGACCATCAATATAATCAATCAACCTACTATAGCTAGTTCCCATGTTTCTAGCTACATGTATTTTGATGCTGTAGATATCTAGGCAGTTGTGAACCATTGATTAGCCACTCATTAGCGCACTATGAATAACTATATGGTTTATTTGTTTCATTGACATTAAACCTTCAGTGGCTTTGGTCACCATAGCATGTAGTAGAAGGAAAAAGACATGAGAAGTGGATTGTGAAATGTTTCCAAGTTTCTAGACATTTTGATGCTATAGATATCCAAAGTGTTAACCATGGATAAACCACTGAGTAAGCATACTATAAAGAGCTATTTTGGATATTTTTGTCATTGACATTGAGGAAGCTTCTGGGGCTATTGCTCACCGTAGCATGTTGTAGAAGGGAAAAGACATCAGTAGTGAATTGTGTCTTGCCAATCCAGGTGCTATTCGTGTCTTCAACAACTACGTGTGCGAGGAACACTTTTGTTGCCAGATCTGCAAAAGAAAATTCGACAAGGAGTGAGTTTTCTTTTCTTTTTATTTGGATAATGTCGCTATATCATAGTTCTCTACTCATTTCACATAGGCGCTATTAGAGTCTTCGGGCACCACGTGTGTGAGGAACACTTCGAATGCTACATGTGCTACATCAAGTTCACTCCAAAGTGAGTAGCGTCCGAAGTTGATATAATGAATGAATGAAAAACTTTATTAGACGTTTATACTCTTACCATGGTCATGATGATAAAGTAGTTTTAAGTGCAATTACAGTGATATAAGAGTGTGTTATCTTAACACTATATGCCTAATGTATACTAGTATGTACAGGTTCAAATCCGTCAGCTGTAAATGTACGGACAGATGTAGCAAATAATTTGACCAAGTACAGTATATGGTTTATCTAATTGCATAAGAATATGAAGGCGCCTGTAATATTTAAACATAGGCAACTGTGGTGTTTATCTTGAGTACAATTGAAGAGGACATAACTGTACTCCTTCTTTCTATCAAAGAAGAAAATTGACTGTTCTAGATAGATAGCTCCATCAGAATGGTAAGGCATAGAAATAAGAACCCTATATTTGACACAAATAATACGTTATCCAGTTCTAAACATGTTTTACTCCAGGTAGCAAGTAATTCGTTTCTGCTTCTTTACTCCTATGACATTATTTCTTTTAATAACATAAACCACGACTTCAGCTTTCTTATAAAATACATGTTTTCTCTTTTCAGGAGCAAGTTTTTCAAGTTGGACTCCCGCCCTGTTTGTCGAAAGTGTTTCCTCTCCCTGCCGAGGGAAGTGACCAACCGTCCGAAGAAGCCGTCCTTCGCCAGCGCACTCTTTTGCATCCAGGACGACGATGAAAAAGAGAAAAAGAAGCGATCCGGCAAACCATCCAGCCCTAAAACACCACCGGGGAGCCCCAAGAGGTCGGACCGACAGAAGTCCAGAAGTCCACCGGGGAGTCCCCAACGAAAGCGAACGAGCCCCGGCAGTCCAGGAAGAAGGGTGCCTCCTGGAAGTCCAGGAAGAGCTGTTCCTGGAAGTCCAGGAAGAATGCCTCCTGGAAGTCCCGGAAGAGCAGTTCCTGGAAGTCCAGGAAGAGTGCCTCCTGGAAGTCCCGGAAGAGCAGTTCCTGGAAGTCCAGGGAGAGCAGTTCCTGGAAGTCCAGGAAGAATGTCTCCTGGAGGTCCGAGAAGGGCGTCTCCTAACGGCCCGGGTCCAAGAGGAATGTCTCCTGGAAGTTCTCGAAGAAAGGGTTCCTTGCCAAGAGGGCAACAGAATCCAAGCTCAGGTAACAAGGAATTTAGCCTTTAATTAAAATAAACGTCATTACTTCAATGTCTAGATAGCGCGAGGAACTTACCATCAGACTGTACTGATGATACGGAGTGTAGGAAAAGGCATTGATAATGTTATTGATGATCGTCATTATTTAAAACTATTTATGGTATTTATGGCAGTTGTTTACGAAATGAAAGGTGTCAAGGTAAGGGACCTGATATTATTGCCCTGTCTGAAATCAACATAGGGACGTAAGGTATAGATGAATAAACGATGAGAACGATTATGTAAAAAAAAGTACATGCTACAGCTGGATATTTCTTTTCCATCAAGGCTAAGCAGTCTACAGCGAAACGTGCATATCCATGCAAAGGCAGTTGGGTTGAGGTGCACTTTTATCATTATAATTACAATTTGAACAATATCTTTATTGCATCAAGAATGGACTTCAATCTAACTTCTGGACAAAGAAGGGTAACTCGGCATGTCAAACTCTGAAACAATGATGACGTAGTAAATCTCAATTGAAAACTGCCAATTGAAAACTTCAGCTATTTGTTGTCGTGTCGACAACAATAGATTTTTCAACATATCAGTTTTAACAATCATGTATTTTTCATTCAGTGAGACCATTCAATAGTAGTAGTAGTGATGTTTATAATCAGCAATGAAGTGAATAAAATAGACTCGGCATTTAAATATACTCGTGTTCTACATTGTGTAAAATTCATAGTTCTACATTGTGTAAAATGCATAGTTCTTTGAGGGTAAGCCCTTTGTAATAGCTTTTGGCCAGTTGAGTAGCCCTGGCTGTATGTCATCATATAGCCGAACAAGACAAGACAAGTAAGTCAAATCAAATCAAAGCATTGCACATTTATTTATACAATTATAAATTGAATGGTAACAAGCATGCTCAGATTGTGGCTAACTTGAAATAATAGTATTCTATGTAGTGAAAACTTGGCAAGCCAATGAAAACTCTTAATTGCTTATCGCGTGGGCAGGGTTTTTACTATCACGATACCCTTCATGATATCTAGGGCCATTGTAACTTAGATATATCATATATGATAAAGATATGTAATTTTCAGCATATGTTGTAGGGAAAAGGTATTATAACGATATTCCTATCTATTGACTTTCCTATTTTTAAGGTTTGGCATAAACTCTAACCAGTATACAATGTTGTGGCGTGGTCTATTCCAGTATCGTTTAGCTGCTGTACTTCGCAAATGTAGTGTATTTGACTGATATACGTATGCGTATATGTATACTACTACGTAGTAATGGATGTAGCATGTAGCTGGCTGATATAGGTAATCATGGATAACGGTGTTAAGACTGTTTTCATCATATTGTACAATAGCGTGTGTACTGTGTACGTTTTAGGTGTGACGTTTAAGAGGAGAACTGTAACAAAACCTGAGAAAAGAAATATATAAAGTTGGTTACGTGAAATGGGTACCCGTGTCCATCTCATCGTGTGGTGCTGTTTATATGTTTGTTTGAAGTTAAAAGCATGTGGCTTATTTTGAGGACATACATGTAAAAAGACCATACCCATAGTAGATGATAACCCTCGCCATTACGTGACCCGTACCTTTAATTGTTTTCGATGTCTTGATCATTATTCAAATTACGTAGATAACCAGGGCAGCAGCAAATACATGATGAAGAGGCCATACAGTGTACCTGTTTTTGGACAATAAAATGATACACACCATTAGAGCCATAGATTGCAATATGGCAGTGCTGAGTAACATCGCAAGGGGGAGTAACTGAGCAGTCTTACCGTCAGGTGGACGGCGATACAAATGCTCGTTTGTTATAACCCGTCTTGAATGACGTCAAAAGTGGTTCGACAGGTAACATTATGGTGCTGGCTGACGGAAAATCTGACCTTTAGTCATCTAGGGCGATTCCATCTGAAGCAGGGATGGAAAGAGATCAAACAATCATGCTTTGTCTGACCCTTGCCTCTAATCTCCAAGCAGATCTCTACGAGGCCCAAATCGTGGGTTTTTGGTATCCACCCGCGGCCAGAATCTCTGTGAGAATCTCAGAGGGTATGGCCGGCTGGATACGATTTTGCTCCCGTAGAGATCAGGTTGTAGATTTACCCCTTCGTTCATGACTTCAATGAAAAGCGACCAGTAGGCCGCGGATGTGACTTTTTCTCATGTATAAACAAAGGCTCAACTCAACATGCGTAGCCAGAAGGCATGCGTGCAACAATGCGCATGTCAAGGGTGAAATGATGACGTCCCATTCATCATCGTATTTAAGTCACTTTAAGGACACAGCAAGTAAATTTTATGGATGACATCCTCCGCAGACTCCAAAATTAATGAGATTGGGCGAAAAAAAAACAAGGCGGGCCAAAAAAAACAAGATTCCTATATTTTCAAATTTTGAGATCATAAGACTTATTAAACAAGAATTGAGGCAACGAAATATGATATCATGACCAACAGGTCTTTTATTCCTGTATTCAACCAATGAGGTTTAATATATAATATAAAACCTCCTTGATTTAATGTAAACATGTCCTTGTAGATGTGTATACACCTCAATAGACTAACTACAACAAATGCAGAAAAGAGCTATTTGTACCATCATGGGCAGGAACTACACTGGGTATTCATATGCAATGAAACACCTTAGACTGTCAACGTTTACGACATATTTGCCAATTTTTTTGCATGTTGAGCACCGTCGGAGGGCAATGAAATTTCTTGTTTTTTTATTTCGAAATCAGGCGAAAATTAATAAGCGCGCTGATGTCATCCATAAAAATTACTTGCTGTGGCCTAATGTGGGCGGAGGTCTTCAGTGTCTATTCTTTACATGTGACAAAAGTGCACCAACGTAAAGTATACGCGAATGAAAACACTGAAAGCTTAACAATTGTCGTTGTCCCCTTTTTCTTCCTATCGAGCACAGTACTATTCTAGTCACAACATGGTGTTATTTGATTGAAGAACCAGCACCGTACATTGAAAATTTGTCACAAATGATTGCCTTGTGATTTGGGACTGGCCCATCCGGTCCATACGTCATACCTCAATTGTCTTTAACCTCGAGGCAGTGTAACAAACGTAGCTCTCTGACATTTTCTGTCATCGACGTGCAAGAATCTTCTCGACTCAAAATGACGATCCAAGACAATGCTTCAGTCCCAACCAGGAACATGCGGTTTTAGAAGGAGATACCAATGATTGCCTTGTACGTAGCTGTAGGTAAGTAACTTTTGTACGCCATTCTATAAATATAACAAAGTTGTCCTCTTAATCGTACAAACATTACGTCCCCATTTCGAACATCTACAAACAAAAGGAACCTTATCTTAACATGCTATCGTGTTGTCTGCGCATTGTGAAGGAGGAATATGAAAATGTACGTTGATATCATTAAATTCAGAAGTCGGTGTGGTATAAATGTACGAAAGAATCCCACATGACGCTGTGTACATTGACTGCAAGCGGCTGCTATTGTGGTATAAGTTCGTGTTGTTGAAAATAGAGTCTACTATCATAATAGCTATTATCATATCATATCATACAAGAAGTTGTGTACATTGACTGCAAGCGTCTGCTGCTGTGGTCTAAGTTCGCGTTGTTAAAAATAGAGTCTACTGTAATCATATCATAGCAGAAGTTGATGTGTACATTGACTGCAAGCGGCAGCTATTGTGGTCTAGACGTCTAAGTTCGTGTTGTTAAAAATAGAGTCTACTATTATCATATCATACAAGAAGTTGTGTACATTGACTGCAAGCGGCTACTATTGTGTTCTAAGTTCGTGTTGTTAAAAATAGAGTCTACTATTATCATATAAAGTGTCATTTAGCTTCTGTACATTGTCACTGTCCTGTTGGAGGATTACGTACACAGTGCTAAACGTGTTTTTGTCGGCTTTTGAATAGCACGAGAGATCGAAAAAGTAGAAGGTCAACTTGGCGATGGTTGAAACAAATTCGTAGGGAAATTCTTGATGAACTGGTCCCATATCCTCAACACGTACAACTCAGAAATGGATATCTCAATTTGACGCTAAATGTAAGATATGAAACACGTAAAAAATGCAGACACAGCTTTTATTTTCAATCTCACACTACTTTCAGTCGGTCAATACAGGCTATGATACATACTGCGCAGACAATCTCATAAATCACCTTAAGGTGACCTTTATTTGCCTCTGTCAACTAAATTGAAAGAAACAAACCTATACATATATACTGGAAGCCGTTCTAGATTCTCTGTGTGTACGATAACCTATAATTTGTGCCAGTAAAAAGGTTAAGATTTTCGGTGTAACGTGGTACAATATATCACACGTGCACGCGCGACACCTGGTCTTGAAGTTATCGCCTAAGGGCCCCAAGGCCTACATCCTTATTATAAGGACTTCTGGCGCCAAATTGAGGGGCACTTCTTCCGTAGTCTTTTGTCTGTATCTAGCAGGTAGGACACTGAAAAGAATAGAATGAGGCATGGATTCTCAAAATGGTGGTCAGAAAACCTTGCGGACGCTAAAAAAGCCCTCCGGTGAGGACACATGATACACCTAGACGCCGATGTCTACTGACATTTACTTGTGGACATGTTTCAACTGTTCAAAACAGTAAGACAGCCAAGTATACACCAAAAATAGCTACTCAAGCAACTGGATAGAATTTTGAAACAGTCAGACATTTCAGACAGCACCCGCTGTCTTTCGTCAGTGACTAAGGATAGGACTGAGAACACCAGGTTTCATACCAAAACTCTGAATAGCCAAGTATATGTGCGACAATGATACAGACGAAGAGTTGGATATATTTTTAAAAGGGCCGGTATTTTGAATAGTGGAGACGTCACAATTTTGACCCTTTCGGGTACCATGAGTAATAGTGAACATGTTCCGCGGAAAAGTAATTGTCCTACCAACCAATCATATCGCTTATTTCAGTCACATAATACTCGGTGGTTTACGTAACCTGTATCTCACGCGGCACCTTCCTAGATCCTATAATATAAGTCTATTAACTATTATCATATAGCCAGACGACGTTGACCAATCAGAAGCCTCCATTCCATATCGGTTATGACGCCATAATGCCAAAAAAGTGCCACAAGTGGTGATGAATGAATCTCAAGTGTGCCTTTATTACAATAAAGGCACTGTTCGACCGTTCGCGTTGCTTACTCGGTGATTTAATTCGGTCGTTATAGCAAATGACCAGACCTTCTGACACCATATTCACCTCGGGGCAGGTCATTAACCCTTGATTCTAACATCTGGCTTCAGATGGCTCCAGCTTTGTACAAAGGAGGTAGAATAACCTCCTTGTTTGTACTCACAACGTTTTTAGTGTGGTTAACTTGGATACTATCTTAACCTCCTTGGATTTAACTGAATTTGGAAAGATACTTGTGGACAAAGAAAATGATCAACTTTGTTTCTGTAGCTAGGAACACTGTTGAGCGAATCTCAATGAGGTTCGGAAGAATAAACCATCGCAACATGTTCCGCCTGCTGATAATGACCATGGTGGTTTCCTTGGTAACTCTCTTCATCTTCGGAAGACAATACAGCAGGTAAGTTCATATCTTCACTACAACTATATATGAAGAAAAGTCGTCTGAAAAAAAAATGTTCTGAAGCAAGATTGAACTGCAATTTCTAAGACAACAATTGGACCCACCCAAATGTTCGACTGTCCAACTCCAGTCTTTGACAAGGAAAGAGAAACTCACCACTTCTGGATTTGGATATATAAGTTTTGGGGGTGTGTTGGAAATTACAGTAGAACCTTGCTTCAAAATGATTTTTTAACAACACAGATGAACTTTCAAGCTAAAAACTTAAATTGCTTGACCCTTGGGGCAATGGGAGCCGCCATGTTGGTTTGTTACGTAATGCGTCGGCCATCTTATTGCAGATTTGCAAAGCAAAACCGATCCTGTTTTATCCTAATGGGTGAATGGGAGCCGCCATGTTGGTTTCTGACGTCAAGGTTCGGCCATCTTGTTTTGGTTTCCAAACTGTGTGGTGTGGACATGAGGTTCAACATATTTTTTTTTTGTTCTTGCCCCAAAGGCTGTACATGTCTACCAACTACAGCATCCACCCTGGTCATAAAACACAAGGAGAGGTTGAGCTGGACAGGAGAGAAATTGGTATGAAACCCTTAGCTCTGCCAGACGTCTCAACAAGTAAGGAACAGTAAGTATGACGACACTGTATCTTTTTTTGTTCTTCAAATCTTTTGAAATATTGTTTCAGGAAGCACTGATCTCTTAAGCTTTGTAGTTACTGCAACAACAAATTGATGAAATTTTAGGTAACTACAACGACACGTATCATGCATTAAGCTGTAGATGTAGATTTTGTTTTGTAGTTGTATAACAGCTGTGAAGACCTACCCCCTATGCTAACATCTGGCATTGGATGGCTACAACTTTGTACCCACCATGTTCCGAGTGTGCCAAACTTTGCTGACTTTGGCATTCATAGACACAGAAAAATTGCCGGGGCGTCATAATGGCCAGTTGGATACTTGGATACTTTATTTACTCCATTAGCTTTCATATTTGAACAAACAAATACGAATTCGAAGCTAATCTTCCTGGAGTAATCCTGGCCAGTTAACATCCACTTCTATCTTACATGTCTTACACATTACCAAATGTAGAATATCGGATCGGACATAAACTAAATCGGGATGACAGTCATGAAACCTCCACCAGATAGAGCACTACATCTGTAGTACTAACACTTCATACATCACTTTGCCATTGGGTGAGGAATGGGACAGGACACGGAAACCTGCTTGGTCATAGAGGCTGCCGCGACTTCCTTTCATGTTGCTGCCGTTGGCTTTGATTGGGGTTGTTATAGCAACGTAAATAATAATCATTGACAATGGGTTAATAGCAGTGACCAATGACAAATTTGCAGGGTAAAATATTAGATCTTTGTCTGGCTAATAATAGTTTTAGTTATTCTCCTAGCAGAGGTTTTAGTAGTGGCTGCGATTTGTTTAGTTTGCTTCCCTTTCTTCTCTTTCACAGTTGGTGGCAGAGGTGATGGCATGCAAACGAAAATAACTTGCGACCACTACTACTAGTAGCCAACTGACCGAAACCTCTGCTAGGAGAATAGCTTTGGCAGGTCTAAAATGCATGGTTTCTGTAAAAAAAAAATTGATAAAGAAGTGATAAAGAAGATGAAATGGCATCTACTTTTTGGCACAGGTCGATAGAGGTAGAGAGGAACGCTCCAGACGGCACGATGTGCGTAGAAAAACATCGCGTCGCCTTCCCCAAACTCCACAAGGTCGGCGGTAACACCATCAAGGAAGTGCTGCACCACTTCGGCTTCAAGCGCCGGCTGTCCTTCCTCCTGCCCCTCCCCTTCAACAACAGCGGGCTCTACCCGTGGAACCTGAAGCCGGAGGCCTACCTGCCACCACAAGGCGGCGCCTATGACATCCTGACGTACCATACCGTATACGACAGCGCCACTTTCCATCAGATCATGCCTGAAGATACAGGTACTGCCTAAGTCCAAAGGGAGGGGGGGTGTCGAATGTGTGGCACTGGCCAGACTCTGAAGTTGGAGCAACACCAGCTCCTACAGTCTTGTACTCATAGCTTTCTTTGATTCACCTAGTACTATACCTGCCTACTTGTAGGACTATATCATGATCATGTCCATCTGTATTTCAATCTTAAGTTTGTGGAGTAAGCCGTGCATATCTAACCTGGGGCTATTTAATCTGTTACATAATAGATCCAACATGATAGATCCCGAGGCAAATTTGTGTCAAAATTTTGTTTGCATGTCTACAAACTGTCTTTACATTACGATAATCTGGATATCTTCTCCCTCCCCTTATGTCACTTCTGAAAGCCATTTTACTTCAGTTTTGTTCTGGTGACGCTAGCTAAGTAGCTGAAAATTGGGATAAATGGCAGGCGTGGCTACTGGCTAGTACTAGTAATATTCAGGATCACTGCCACACCTTTCAGATGGAGCACAATCCTGTAATAGCTTGCATAAGACCTGGAGTTAGATATGGACAGCTAATTTACAAAAATGGGGGTCTACCATTATATCAAATTCCCGGATATTAGTCTGCAAGGTGTGTCTGGTATAATAGTTGACTATTGATAAAGAATAGCAATGATGGTTGCCTTAGGCATCAAATGCCAAACAAAGCCATAACCAAACTGGTTGGTGCCTTAAGGTAAAGCCCTCTTTTTTGTGCAGTGAATTATAAGATCTGAACAATGTTGTCTTCCTGTTCATGTTCAGTGTACATCACCATTTTTCGAGAGCCACTGAGCCATCTGAAGTCAACAATGAACTTAATGTCTATGGCCTGTCATGTTCTCCCTTCCCTTCATCACTTCTGAAAGCCATTTTACTTCAGTTTCGTTCTGGAGACGCTAGCTAAGTAGTTGAAAACTGGGATAAATAACAGGCGTGGCTAGTAATCTTGAGGATCACTGCCACACCTTCCAGATTGAGCACAATGCTCATATCATAGCGTACATAAGACCTGGAGTTAGATATGCACGGCTTACTCACAAAAAATCGAGTTTATCATTATATCAAATTCCCGGATATTAGTCTGCAAGGTGTGTCTGGTAAAGGCTGCCAAAAGAATAGCAATGATGGTTGCCTAAGGCATCAAATGCCATGGTGCCAGACAAAGCCATAACCAAACTGGCTGGTGCCTTAGATAAATCCCTCTTTTTTGTGCAGTTAATCCTAAGATCTGAACGACATTGTCTTCCTGTTCGTGTTCAGTGTACATCACCATTTTTCGAGAGCCGCTGAGCCATCTGAAGTCGACGATGAACTTCTATGGCCTGCCCGAGAGGTGGGGCATAACAGGAGACACGCCCGTCTCCACCTTCCTGGCTGATCCTGGCAAGTAAGTTGATCACACACACAAACATCTCAAAATATCATGTAGAAAACGTGATGAATGATGATGTATCATACTATCAACGTTGTCAGTAAGGTAGTCACATAGATACAAAGGAACAATAAGAAATGTAACAAGATGCAAGGTGAAAATGAAGGAAAGTAACGAAAGGGGCACTTATGTAACAAGATTAAACAAAATTTTCCAACACAAAGGGAAAGTGTGACTTCAGCCCAAATTTTCAAGTCAACCATATCAGTCTTTGTCAAGGAATGAGCAATCCATTGCTTCTATGACGTCACTATAATAGTATGCAAATAGAGCAGTGGATCAAAATGTGCAGAAAGTTTATGCTGTTCCCCATCTCTGTTGTAAAGTGGAGACAAGATCTCAACATTTCAGTGCTGAATGATGACCTAGTATGTTGTTAGTGAGGTATTTGCATAGTACAAATGATCAATAAGAAAAGTAACAAAATCAAAGATGAAAATGAAAGAAAGTCCTTATCAATGAAAAAGGCACTTATATAACAGCAACAACAAAATTTTCCAACACATAAGGAAGGTGGGAATTCAGCCCAAATTTTCAAGGGAACAGCACCTGTCTATGTCCAAAAATGAGCCATCTACCAATGACATCAATTTATGCACAAAGACCATGTGACTCAGAGAGGAAGGGATCAAAAGATACAGAAAGTTTATGGCTCTGTTGCAAATTGAAAACGAGATCTTGACAAATTTTAAGTGAAAGTTGCTGGAACAACTGATCTAACATTATGATGCTTTCTCAACAAAAACGTATCAGCAGATGAATACATATTTTTAATCCTACACAGGTATGACCCCAAGCTGAACTACTACAGGAAGTATCCAGTAGCCTTCAGCAGGAACTCTATGGCTATTGACCTGGGCTTTCCTCTCAAGTATCTTAAAAAGGTATGGAGTTAAATACTGCCAAACCTATATACACAAGACAGCATCTCCACATAAGGACCACATGGTTTATGTGACCACTTATTTGTGGCCGGCTGGTTGCTTAGATCATTTTTTCCTACTGACACAAGCTTTAAGAATCCTGTCTATAGTAACCACATGTCCACAAAGACCAGATTGTATAGGTCCCGAGTGATCTTGTTGGGCAGTTTTGACTGGAATTTCATGATTGGAAGCAGACACGAAAATATGCTCTTTCTTGTATGTGTTATTACTTTGTAGGAAGTCCAATGGATGCAGCATTCTTACTTATCTAAGCTTGAAGTATCTGTAAAGATGGTATAACCGCCCCTTGGCATAACATGCTAGCTTAGAAAGAATCCTCCAAAAGCATCAGGAAAGATTTGTAACTTCCCACTCCCCAGAGGCGTCATAAAAAATTCAGATTATGTACATTCGTCTTATCTTTGATAGGTAATGCCGAAAGACGTCAACACTCCAGAACAAATCAAGTCTCTAGTCGACGCCTACGTGTCCCAGATCGAGAAGGATTTCCACCTGGTGATGATCATGGAGCATTTCGACGAATCCATGGTCCTGTTCAGGCGCATGATGTGCTGGGACCTCCAAGACATCTTGTACTTCAAGGAGAACTCGCAAAGCTACTCGTACAAGCACGAGAACATCGCGCCCGAGCTGGTGCAGTCTCACCGCAAATGGACCCCGGTTGACTACGGGCTGTACGACCATTTCAACCGCACGTTTTATGAACGTATCAGTCAACAAACGCCGGATTTTTGGGACGAAGTCCGTCACCTGAAAGAACTGAACAAGCAGATGCACGACCATTGCGACCGTGGGCTTGGCAACCCTCCTCTCACAGTCCCGGCAACTAAATGGAACAAAGAATTTCAAATAGACGATGAGTTCTGCCTCCTAGCCACCATGAATTTCAACTGTTACTATGCGCTTTATGCAGAACGTAACACGTTGGATCGTAAGTTGGCCGAAAGACCCTCTTTGACACCGACGACGCTGTCCCAGAAAGATCTCGAAAATGTAGAAAATATGTGGCCCTTATTTAGAAATTACTGCGTATGGTGTGGGAGAGTAAAGAAGTACTGCAGGCCACAGGACTACCTAATGCATCTTAAGTATGAAGGGTTAATCAAGGTTGAGTAGAGTGATGCTACTGTAAGGACTAAACATTCTGATCAATGTAATATGAAGTCACGTGAAGACATGCAAAGTCACTAACAATTGAGTAAAAGGAAACCGGTTTGGAACTTTGGGAATCCGTGCAATTGACAGAAGTGTGCGGTAATCCGTTGTGCAATTAACTAACTTCTACTGTACATGTATATGCCCATATATCATTGGCAGGTATGGTCAGTAACATTCAGTGAAACTTTTCATCTCTAAAACAGCGAAATGTTTGATCAGATTTATTCACATATTTTCTCTTGTTTTCTTAATCACAAAGCCAAGGAGACAACATTAGCACTTGAGTCAAACAATGAAGAATCAGACTTTTAAGTTTAAAATAACTTCAAACTTGTAGCTTGCTGTCAGTGAATGTGATTATATATAGATCAGGTACAGCTGCAGGGTAAGGTCATAGTACAGTTTTGACAAATGTATCTGTGTGATTTCAATATATTTACTATTTAACTTTTAGAATAGTCAAGTGGCTAGCTGTTAGTGTTACACATGACTGATTCATCTCATATTAGTTTCAGTCTTGATTTGCATGAAAAATTGCAACTATGTTTTGTTTACAAAATCTGATTTTGTTGCCTGCTTACATTGTTTGTTTGAATGAGATACAACTTTGTGTGCTTGTATTTGTGTGTGCATGTGTGTCTGTTTCTGTGTGCAAGTGCCGGCATGCAGAAAATAAGAAAATACTTCAAGCTTGGTGAAGGCAACAAAAGCATGGATACTTTTTTTACTGACATACTAGTAGTACATTCCAAATACTTCGATGATAAGACACTTGTTAATGATAAAATTGGTGATTTCTAAGCTAAAACTAGAGACTAAACTCACATAAAAAACAGACATATACATGTATACCCTGGACTGGATCATACAAGTAGCAGGTAACACTACTAGTAAATGAAACCAATACTCATTTTCACTGCCACTTGGTTCAAAATACAAATTACACAATTACAGTATTTAAAGCTATGCAAAAATTATCTCACATTGACTGATATGTAAAACACTGTTTACATTACAATTAAGTTAAACCCAAAGTTATCTAACTAGCAGCTTGAAAAGCTCTGCTACCACATGAGCATTCAAACTATTTCCAAGTACCCTGTACCGCTGCTTAGTAGTTGTAACCTGGGGGAAAGAGAACTCAGGTGGGAGGCAGTGCAGGCTGGCCACTTCCCTGGGAGAGAAGAACCTCATCTTTAGTTGATGTAGAAGATCCAACCTTTCAGTCTGGTCCTCTGATTCGGATACTTTAGTGAAGATTTCCTTTGCATCTACATCTGTTTGAGAGAACAACACAGAGCCTGTACCCTCAACATAGTGTCCGTAGGCCTTAGTGAAGCAACAGGAACGTCTTGACCTGGGGGTCACAATGTCAAGAACCTTCCAGTAGCGGTCAAGAAGCTTGTCTTGGAGAAGGAGGCATTCCTCTTCCTCCTTGGAGTGTGGCGTCAAGAATTCTGAGATCTCCCGACAATTTGTTGTGTCTCTGTCTTCTGGATCAAATATACTGTATGGGCAAGGGATTTCCTGGCTGCTCTGATGAGATGTGTTTTGATTGGTTACTGCAGATGAAGAAGCTTCCTGATTGGCTGATGGCATCTCTTTCATCATGTCAGTCTGCTGCTCAAATGCAAATGATAGTGGTTTCCTCTTTGCCAACAGAAAATACCTCAGTCTGGAATTGGGAATTCCAAACTGATTAGGCGACAGGAGGAATTCCTGGTAGGAATATCCGCATTCCTCTAAAGTGGCAATGAGATTACTTCTGGTTTCTGATGTCTCAAACCCTTTCACATTTTCCAGGAGGATGTGATTGGGGGGTTCCGCCATCCTGTGAAGGATGTCCAAGATGTAGAGAAAACTCTTGGTTCTGGGGTCTGCGGTATCCCCTTTAAGACCCACGCGAGTGAAAGGCTGACATGGGGGGCTCATCATGAATACATCGGCGTTCCACGACTGAAACTCAGGCAGTTTGATGCCAGTTATATCCCGCTGGAGGAGGTTGACGTGAGGAAAATTATGTCGGTAGACAGCGTTTGCAGTGGTGTTTATGTCCAACGCAGCCACTACAGTAGCTGGCACTTTGCTCTCGAGGATAGCATAGTGCATGCCCCCCACCCCACTGTAGAATTCCACCACTCGCAGTGGTCTCGCCATGTCGTTCTCGGAGTGCATTGTATCGTAAACAGGACTGAAAGATGCACAAGACTCGTTAGTAATACTTATGCAAAGAGTAGACAACAGATATGTGAAAGAACGTGCATGTGTATAATTTATAGTACGTGTGCCCCCGGCCCTCCCCCATATGGCCATGAAAGTTCTGTAGGCTGTTTGCAAATCATTTCAAACAACCCAAACCTACGACTTCAAAAACCCCATCTATAGATAAACAACTTTTAAGTGAATAGTTGATCAGAAACCGTACCTTTGAGTCAGAATTCTTTGGGTTTTTGGTCAGTCTTTCGTGCGTAACTCGTGCCAGCTTTGAAGGGTCAGAGGTGAAAGGGCAAAATGGTGCGTCACATATGACACAGCAAGCAAGCAAAACAAAATGTGCAACCTAGATATAGCCTACATTTTTATTGTGATCGAAATATTTATCAGATATTAACAAAATAAAATATTGTTTGTAAATTTGTGAAAATTTAGTTTACTTTCTGACGAAAATGTTTACTTTTATCAAGTTACGTTTTGTTTTTTTGATGTGTGCCTGCGGTAGAACAGAAGCGATCCAAAATGGCGTCCCTTCTGTATCGGGCAGCCTCGACCGCTGGAAGGACAGTGGTGCAAAATGGACAAAGGGTGAGTGCAGGCCCATCAAAATTACTGTGAAATGTAGAAAATATACAGAACTTGTATTTTTGTTAATTTTAGAGTCATGGCACAAGTTAATGACGTGATATGGTTCGTGTTATGATGGTATATGGATGACCCCTCCCCCGACAACAAAAATGACCTGTGTTCAGTATGTAAAGAATGCCGGTCTGATAGTCGTGAAATACATTGTAAGTTATCAAATATAACTGATTCGGATTTTTGTTTAGAATTAACAAAGAGTACCAAGGAAAGTGGACAGTATCGTACAAATAATGCAACCAGAAAATCTTACATTTGACCAGCAGGTAACTTGATATAGCAGTTATTTATGTCCCATATGCATCGTTCACTGAGTACAGTAGAGTTTGGTAGATCCATTTTAGCCAGGTAGAAAGATCCACATGGAAAAAACGAAGAAAATAATCACAATATGCCAAAGATATCATAAATGTTGCATCATATGAATGTGTGGAAAAGCTGTCATCTTTATTTTCATATAATGCAACTGACACATACATGTAATTACCACCAAAACGTTTGGTAGTTATTTGTTACCATGAATGTAAGATACTAGATAAGCCTTGTACTGTTGTTGTTTGGTATTTGTTATTTTACATTGTACCATGTACCATGTATAATTGTCAAATTAAGGTCAGTCATAAGCTTAAGGCTGTCCCTGTAGCTCAATTATAATGGACTTCGCAGTTAAGCCTTTAGTTGGTAACTGGGAGACCCCAGTTTTAATCCGGGAAGGGTACCTTAGTCAGGGCTGCACCGTCTTTCGGAAGAGACGTAAAATGGGGGTCCCGTGTTCGAGGAGATGCCTCAAGCACGTTACAACAGCCTCATTACTCAGAAGGGTACCTACTGACTGTATTATCTACTGGCTGTAATAATACAGCCTGGTGAACATTACAATACATGTACTTAGATGCCCTACATTGTATCCTCTAGGCACTAGGAGTCTGCCCCAACGTCCATGTTACACAGCAGAGAAGGAACCTGTCCCTCCACGAGTACCACAGCCTGCAGCTGCTGAGGGATGCCGGGGTGGTCACGCCTCGCGGAGAGGTGGCCAGAACGCCTGAAGAAGCCTTTGAGAAGGCCAAGAAACTTGGTAAGAAATTATTAGGACATTCTGTGTCGTAGTCTTTTACTAGGTAGTGGTTTTTATATTTTACTATTTTACATTACAATGTCGCTTATGCATGACTGTGTGATTTGCCATGTAAAAACCGGTTTTTCTAGTTATTGTATATAAGTACTGGTTCGTTCTGCTAGTTCACTTTAGTGACGCTGAAGAAGAGTGATGGATGTCACTCGAAACGTCCGGAAATAAATCTCCGAATTTTTTATCCAGTTGTAGAGTTTGAATTTCTCCTTATATAGGTAGTGGTTGAAGGAAACTTCTACTAGTACAGTACAGTTACTACAGTGTGAATGATACATCATTATTGAACATTAATAACACTTAGTTATTATTCATTTGAGTTTGCTTGCACTAAATGTAAGTTTTTTAATATGATGTAGCAGATGTACTATGTAACTGGATGTCTTCCCATTATCAAGAAACAAACTATGAATGAGTAAAATGACTAACCAAAATTGCATGCTGTGTGTTTCACCCCTGTTGTAGTTCTGTACATCTGTTGTACAAAATAAACTTTTACAGCTGTTGTATTCCTGTTATACACCTGTTGTACACCTGTTATACAGTACACCTGTTTTACACCTGTTGTACACCTATTATGCACCTATTGTACACCTGTTGTGTATCTGTACAGGTGGAGAGGATGTCGTGATTAAGGCACAGGTGCTGGCAGGTGGGCGTGGCAAGGGATCCTTCGACAGCGGCCTCAAAGGGGGAGTCAAGATTGTCTTTTCGTAAGTCCATGTACTCTGGTCTCTGGATCTTTAGCCTTCAGCCGGCAAAGGTAGCTATTTGACAGCAATCGATGAAAATGTGTTTTTGTAAGCTTAAAATTACAAATTTAACCATGAAAAGTAACAGCATGGGCTCTCAAACAATGAGTGGGATGGGAGAAGGTTTAAAGCTGGAGACAGCCCTGAACCACAGTACTAAAAGTTTGTTCAGGTACACTTGATGTTTAGGTCAGCAACTGTACGTATACCTTAAACAACTTTACACTACAGGACTACGGATAGGTACACTAAGTCTTGATGTTCAGGTTGCAGGTCTGCACCTAGTCTAAACACCATTCCACATGGTACATGCACAGGCACAAGTACACTTGATGATCATGTCTGGACCTGTACTGAAACAAATTTACAGGTACTAGTATACAGCACTAATAGCAAAAGTTGAGTGATTTTGTCTTTTCTTGTTCTAAATGTACATGTAGCCCTGAGGAGTGCCAGGACATTGCCACCAAAATGCTGGGCCACAAGATTTTCACCAAGCAGACGGGGGAGGCAGGGAGGATATGTAATGAAGTCCTGCTGGTAGAGAGGCTGTATCCACGGAGAGAGTTCTACTTTGCCATCGTGATGGAGAGGGCATATGGGGTTCGTATGGATAAAACTGTTTTTAATCTACATTACACGTACATAGCTAGAAAGGGCGTAGATAGCCAAGTGCTTAGGCAGGCAGACATGGGTTCACTCCCTTGCATTCCTGGCTATAGATGTTGTGTCCTTGGGAAATACACTTTACAGGACTTTCCTTACTTTGCCCAGGTGTAAATGGGTACTTGACTTTGGTTAGGGAGGTAGAAAGGTTCACATGATGCAGGGATCTCCCTAGAAATATAGAGCAGGATGGGGGGAGGGTGCCAGGCACAGGATAAGTGCCACGAAGGGGGAGGTCTGGAGGGGGGCGCACACCTTTCAAAAGGAGAGTGGCCATTGCATTTTGCCTTTTTCAGACATAATCATTGATAATGGAAGTCATTTCCTGCAACTTCAGCTTTACATCTGAAATTTCCAGTTTTGAGCAAAATTACAGGCTTTGCTGGGTAAAAATTGGAAAAAATACCCTAACTTTGAAAATCAACAGGATGGAGCTGGGATTAGAACAGGATGGAGGAGCGCCACTGTACCATTCTTTAGGGAGATCCCTGCATGATGGCAGGAGGGGGTTGGGCTTCACCTTCTAATATTAGTAATAATGAATGTCATGCCTAAGACATAGTAGATTAACAAGCCATTGCCTATGCCGCCTGTATAAGGCTATGTGACTGCCTTTACCCTTTTTACATTGTGTGTTCATAACATGATAATGTGCCTACGCATAAAAAAAAAATTGTTTGTGTTGTGTAGGGCCCAGCTATTGTAGCGAGCTCACAGGGAGGAGTCAACATTGAGGAGATAGCAGAGGAGTATCCAGATGCCATCATCAAGGAAGGCATTGACATCGTAGATGGTTTGTAGATATTCTATAGATAGCTACATTTTTTTGTACATATGACAACAATATTAGCTGTTGTTTATGCTCAAAATGATGAAAGATCAATGTAATTATTATTCGTGAAAAAATTACTTGTAAGTACTTTATAGTGGAATTTTGAAAAGTAAAGAAACTGCACCGGTAGCATAACTGATATGTCATACATGTACTCTCACCTCTCAAATAAACGTACCGGTACGTTTATTTTTTTTCGCCTATAGTTCCACCCGGTACGTTCTTATTCTAGACGGTACGTTTATTATTTTTTGAAAAATTGAGGCTTTGCAAACCAGGAATCCCTCTAAAATCATAAGTTAATGTTTTTCTGCCCATATTTCCCCGGTATTTTTGCTCGTAATTCGCTATTTTTCGGCCTACCGGCGTTGATTTTCTCGCCGCTTTGACGGCCTTGTGAAAAGTATCCTGGCGGCACTCGTAACATATCGGTCGATATCGCCATGACCCGGTCCGCTATGACGCTACAAAGTAAACCGGAAAATAAGACGCGACATTGATATTTTAAAATACAATTTTCATACAAATAACTTTGATAGTCTCTGTTTACATCGTAAACCAAAGCACGCTGATCAAAAACGTGTGGAGTAGAGTGCACGCCTGCACGGGGAATAATAATTTCCTGACCACTATATCCGTAGTATCGGCAGCGCGGCGGAAGAAGTATTTGTTCGCAGAAGACATGTAACACGTTAAAACAACAATCATAACTTAACTTCCCTTGTTATATGTATTTTGAGGCCACAAAATCTGTAAAACGGCAGAAATATGTCCGATATGATTCGGTAAACAACAGCGCGAAATCGCGAAACATGGCCGCCACTCTCAGGCATGGCGACAGTAAAACTAGCAGTATATTGCGTAGTGCGGATACCGATCTTTAAAATGATACCGTAAACGCATGGAAATATTATATTTTTGGGCAACGATAGACACACAGCGCCATATTTATTTTCGGAGGGTTCATTTTTTTTAATAATCGTAAGATTTTCCCAATTTTGGCGGTTCATCGCGGGTTTCTAGTGTCAACACGTAATGGGTAACTTCTTAGTATGTGCGGTCTGTGACGTTGAGCTACTTTTACAGTCGATCTCTGTTCAATATTGTGGGATTTACCGCGGGAACTCGAAATCCGAGCGTCTCACTTTGTTTTCGACGCTATGGAGCAAAAGTTTATAGACATATTTCTTTTGTGGAAGGACTGTGTTCATATTTGTGTTTTTTTGTGGTTGATGTCTTTAGAAAATATGATCAGGTACATTTAACTTAAGTACTCTGATGATTTTTGTTATATGTCACTGATTGTCAGTCATAATAAAATGATATAACAATTTTCTTTGATCACTTGCTTCAAGTTCCAAGTAGAAAAAGCATGTATCATGTACATTTTCACTTGTTGAATTTGAAAGCACCGTGGCCCCCGGTTAGGGGTCATAGCGGGGAACCTATGCCCAATTTTTCAATATTACTATTATATTTTACGAAGAGGCAAGGAAGATCATCATGATTTGAACAAGCTATGGACAGTTGTTCTGTTCAATATCTATATACTTAATAGGTATGGCATAATTGACTAAATATAAGTTACCTACCTGCTTATTATCTTATTTCCCTCTGACAGTGACAGTTGTACATGTATGGACACAGTTTACCTAGCCTCGACTGTCGATTTTTGAAATTTTCCGGGGGGTACTTTTATTCCAGGGGGTACTTATATTACATTTTGAAAATTTGTCCGGGGGGTACTTCTATTCCAGGGGGTACTTCTATTTGAGAGGTGAGAGTAGCTATGTTGCTTAAGAGGACTCTGACTTGTATGCAGTTTTGTTCTCCTTTGAATAGAAAACAGCCTCCTAAAAAAAGTTATATTATTTTGTTGTAAGGATTATGTTACAATGGAAAAATGGTACACCAGTGACATGATAAAGACTACTTTGTCCTCATACCATGTACAAATTGTGTTACTGTAAACACAATGAATCATCCAGTTGTACTAACCCATGTTATTTTTACCTGCCAATGGGTGCTAACCTTTTCCCCAAGTCAGCCAAACCAAAGCTTGCACCCGTGTAACATGTTTCTTCACACTAACCTGTTTCCCAGGGTTGTCACTTGACCAAGCACTGAGAGTAGCAGAGAGAATGAAGTTTAGTGCCAAACTACAACCTGAGGTATGGTATATATATCATCCTGTTCATGGGAAGGGCGAGCCTTTATTGGTATAGTAGACTGGGGAGGCAGAGAGTTTTAGCCTGGTATCCATCCTATTCTAGCTCAAGTTTGCTTCTCTGATCGCTTATCTGCTAAATAGCTGGGCACCTATGGCACCAAATAGCTGTGAGTTTGAATCCCGGCTGTGTCGCTCACCAGACATGCACCCTACTGGAAAGGGTCGCATTCCTTAAAATGGGACGTTAAGCCGTGATTCACTGTTCATTGTACTTGTCAAAAAGAGCTGGGGGAATTTCCCCGATACATCAAACTTGTAAGTACTGCACATAGCGTCTGTCTTCTCTGTCACGACCAGTCAAAAAGCTCTGTAGTGAGCTAAAACTGGATCAAGATCACTGACACCTGTTGGTAAAGAAACAATGATCATCAGTATTCAGACATTTGCCTAAGATGTACGTGAGAGCTCTGATTTGCTCTGAGTCAAACAGTTCTCTGTAATGGCATGGTTACTGGGTTTGAACAGGCAGTCCAAAGTTTGATCTCAGTTACAATGTTTCTAAAAGAATACTTGAAGTGATTAGTAACATATGGGCCAAGTATTGAAATGGAGATGGGTGCCAGACTTTTTGACATGGAAGCAGTCAGAGGAGTGAACCAAAGCTAGAATAGGATGGATACGAGTATAACAAATAGCTATTCCAGCCTCTATACCAACGAAGAACTGCCCCACCCCTTTCTGTTGTTGTCCTATATTTGTAACTCCTTCCTCTGTTGTGTATCCCTCTGTGTGTATAGGGCTGACTATTGAACAAGCCAGAGGTGTAGCCGTCAAGATGAATTTCCAGGCAGACCTTCAGGAGGAGGTGTGGTCTAAAGAAGAACTGTCTGCATGTTGTTGTTGTTTCCTTGATATGGTTGATGTCCTTAGACTCCTAACCCAAATGTTGGTTGTGCTATTGTGCTTGTACTGAATGATTTTTAAGGCACAGAAGTGTCAGATGTTTTGTGTTCTTCTTTTCTTGTCATGATGCTACCCCTAACATGTATGTCCACAACTTGCAGGCTGATACACACACATAGCAATAACTCTTTGTCCATTTCATCATGATATTTGCTGCATGTCAGTGTGTACTAAGGTTGACCGCCATTGTTCTCCATTGACTCTAGTCAATTGCTAGTCATTGTGCCCCCTCCCTTTATCAGTGTATGAATTTTGTCATGTATTGAAAGTTCAACTGTTGGGACTCTATGTGTATCGATCAGCAATTTGTAACTTCAAAAAACATAGTCTACAAACAACACAGGCTATATAATGTCTTAATGACCTATACAATGTGCCAAGGCGTCTAATATGTATATTGAGGCATATCTATGATGATCTTAATTCGTGCATGGGCTAATATTATCAAAGAATTTTAACTATTCATACCACTTTAGTGGATGTTGGCGAAAATGGTGTGCATTCCCACTGCGATGCAAGCAGTTTTTGTAATCTGCTTAAAGCTTTAAGCGTAAATTCTTTTGGAAAAAACGAGTTGGTTGGTTTGTATGTGTAATTTAGAACTAAGTTAGGACGGAGGAACTAGTAAGTTAAAGTAAAGTGTTGTTTGATTAAGTATTGTTTGATAATGACATGAAAGCAGAGCTTGGCATGGTATGAAGCACTCATCCACTACTATTAGTATTGCTTGAATAATACATGTTACAGTTCATTCAACTTCGGGATGTCACCAGTTTGATGTATATTTCCTGCAGGCAGCAGAGATGATGGTGAAGATCTATGAGATGTTCAGCAGGACGGATGCCACCATGGTGGAGATCAACCCCATGTCAGAGGACTCCAATGGGAAAGGTGGGAACACGGTTTCATAGAACCTGGGGTGTCCCTCCATGCTATAATGCATACTTATTTTTACTTGTGAGGTACTAAATGGGTAGAAACTCTCAAGAAACTGAAACTAATTTGGAAGGACAGGAACTCCTTTCTGCAATGAATTCTGGAGGACGAACTTCTCTTGCTGCACCTCGAAAGAGGAGGAACGATGATGATGATGAATGGGTAGAATAGGCATTTTGAAAATTCCTGCCTGCCCTGCAGTACTAGTGGTACATGGCAGGTGGCACTGCCGCACAGTGCATTGTCCTTTGACAACCGGTAAATCCATTGCCTCTTGTCCTCCACAGTGTACTGCATGGATGCCAAGGTGCGTTTCGATGACAATGCAGAGTATCGCCAGAAGGACATCTTCGCCCTGCGGGACTGGTCACAGGAGGACGAACGCGACATCCAGGCCGCCAAGGCCGATCTCAACTACATCGGCCTGGACGGAAACATTGGCTGCCTCGGTAATTTTAGCTACTGTACATTGCTTATAAGTGTAAGTATAGATATAGAATGTGATCTTGAACTGGTAAGATTAACACAGCCCCATTCCATTAAATTCTGAACTTATTCTTAATTGTGTTACTGCATATTGTTTTTAAGAAAAAGAACAGTCTATATGATCTATAATTGGACCTAAAAGTTGTCAAGCCATTTTACTCAATTTTATAGATTTTAATGCTGTGAAATCATTCTAGAAAGTTCTTTTTTCTGCAGTCTACGTAGACCTACAACAAGCCTGACCTGCAGTGCTAGTAGTACACAACAGGGGACACTGCTACACATTGCAAATTTATACTTGAATAAGTTTTCACGGAGATGAACTGTCATTGGACTCATCAGTCAGTCAGGAACTGTTTTCTAAATCATTACATTGGTATCATGAACTGATAAAACAATTGAATTGTGGAGTTTGAGATGATAAAGCTTGTCCCAGTACCTGTCCCATCTACATGTAGGCACTGTAACTTTTTCCCTTTATTTACCTGTTACCTGTTTGCACCTGTCTGTCTAGTGAATGGGGCGGGGCTTGCCATGGCAACCATGGATATCATCAAGCTCCATGGAGGGTCTCCAGCCAACTTCTTAGACGTGGGCGGCGGCGCCACGGCAGCGCAGGTCACCGAGGCCTTCAAACTCATCACTTCTGACCCTAACGTAAGTCAAAGTACCCACAATTTGTTTCCGCATTAGCAATTTCCTCCTTGAAGTGAAGGTATGGTTTTATCTTTCTGTGTGTCAGTACATGTATGTGTGTGGACAAGGCATTTACATAATTTTTTTCAGTTGTCATGCTTTGATTGTGATGATGTTTGATATATGCCATGGGTACTAGGTATTGTGATCCCAAAGATGCTCCTCTTTTTGGGCCCCCTAGAGGCTTTCCACAGTACTGCAGTGGAACTTATTGTTTTTGTATCTTTTGTTCTGGCTGGACATGCTGCATTGTATGGTCCTGATTTTAAGTGGCAGATAGCTTATAGGGTAGGGAAAAAGGGGGAAAAGTTCGGGCCTCCTAGCAGCTTGTTACAGTATTCATGACGGCTCTTGAGTTATGTTTGGGGCTGTGCACTTTTCACTGCAGTATGACCTAGCAGTGGGAAGTAGAACCAATCAGTATTGCCCTCAGAAAGGTGGAAGAAGGACCATGAAAATGGTGTCAGGTAGATCCTTTTGTTTGTGCAACAAAGAATGGTGTTATGATAAAATGATGAGTGATATCTGTCGATCCACAGGTTCAGGCCATCATGGTGAACATCTTCGGAGGCATCATGCGCTGTGATGTCATTGCCCAGGGGATCATCGACGCTGCAACAGAGCTGGATCTCAAAGTTCCCATTGTAGTGAGGTTGCAAGGTACATGTTCACACTAAGTTTTAGAGCATTAGCTTGCCAGTATTCTCTGAGGTTGAAGATCTAATTGTTTTTGCTTGGCCACCAATAACACAAACACAGCTGTAAAGCTATTCGGTGCTTGTAAAGTCTTAGACTGAAAGGTATCAACATGATTTTTTTCTGTATACCTGTACCATGTAATGCTGCAGTTAGCATTTAGACACCAGAAATACCTTGACAAGTTCAATTTTACCTGCAGTAACTTAGCTTCATACATGTATGTATGTGATACTTGTGCCCTGAAAGACGGTAAGGCAAACCTATGACAATTAAAGTACTGTGTTTTTCTTTCCTGCAGGAACACAAGTAGATGATGCCAAGGCTCTCATCGCCGCTAGTGGACTGAGAATCCTAGCTTGTGACAACCTAGATGATGCAGCTAAGATGGTACGTCTATCATAGAAATGTTTCTTCCTGAAATCATCCGGCTTGAACTTGCTTAGGATCCCTCCAATATTCTGTAGGATTCTTCCAGAAATTTTGCTATTCAATTTTATGTATAATTTGTAACTTGACAACAATGTATTGAAGTAGACAACTGACTAACTACATTGTACCATTGATCGTGAAAAATACACTGTATTTGCAGTGTTTGTTTATTTGAGATTTGAGATTTTCTGTGTTACTAAATTGTGCAATTGTGTTGTTTCAACCATGGACATTGTGAATGCCTACCCTCCTACTGCAAAATTCAGTCCCTGTGAAGTTAGAATTATCTACAAGATTTTAACTGTTTTCCTTCTCCCCAAATCAGGCTGTACGGTTGTCTACCATTGTGCAACTTGCTAAGCAGACAAAAGTCGATGTGAAGTTTGAGCTACCAACATTCTGAGCACTCTCCCTCCCCACCCCTCCAGTCTGTTGGACTGTTCCAGAATGTTGTATGTATGTATCCAATATGGGAAGTACCAAGTAGAGAATATTGACTTTTCGGGGGTTTTAAGAATTTCTATGTTGGGTTTTGCTGTCAAATGATATGCAAAGTGAGTGAACAAATTTGTGGAGACTAATTTTGTCTGATCGTAATAATGTGTCACTAAATATACAATACAATATAAAATATTCAATACAGTATAACACCTTTTGCATACAGCTTTACTATCATACGTTTATTAGAAAGTCAAAACTTTGTGTTTGTTGAAACAATTATTAGCCAAGCCTTTACATGTAAATGTCTACCAATAGGTATGTGATTATATACACCATAAGTGAGCAATGTAGTATGTATAGACACAAGAAAGGGGATATCACGACAACAGTTTAGAAGGAACCTATGTTATTGGTCAACATGTTTCCCACAATTGTACATGGAAGAGAAGTTAACCTTTCGTTTTGTCCTTTCAAAAGTATTTATACCCAAAGCAACAGGTTGGTTGTACAGGTTTGTGTGCGGTTCTGCTCATTTTTCATTACATAGATCTTATCTCAGATCCTGTGCCATGCTGGGATACGCCGAGCAGTATGGGTAGTGCAGGGGGTAAACCACATCAAATACCATGTCAACGCGTATATATGTGTATATATATGTGGTGCATGTGTACCTGATCGGTCTATGTGGTCATGGTAATGATGTTGTTTGTCCCCTTTTTGCTTCCCATAATACCATGCATTTCCCAGCATGCAATGGGATATATGAAAAGCATTGTCAGTATAGATTCTATTGTGATGGTAAGGCCTTTCAAGCAATGGCATCTAACGTATAGCAGCAGTACATTGTAGTCTACTGCATTCACAATAGTTGCAGCATCTACCGGTAAAAGTGAAATTATGATTCAGAAATGCAAGGTGTTGTTAGATATAATGTACATGTACCATGAACCCATACAAGATGGTTTTCTTTATACATGTCGAAAGCAGCTCTGTTAGCTCCGGCAAAGGGAAACGAAATAGCAAAGAAGAAGAATATTCAGTGCTTTTTTTGGTTTGTTTACAAAATGTTTTTGTATTGCAAGTTATACGGCTCAATATGGATTGTTTCTGCTGTAGAAATTGCTGAATAAAACTAGATATGGACTTATCATCAAGGGGGACAACAAACCATGGTTCATCTTTGAAAGTCATCTGATGTTTCTTTCAAAGTATCAAAGTTGGTGATGTGAATTAGAGGTTTACTTGCTGTGGTTTTACTAACCATGGTGGGTTGGTGGATTTGTGGATGGATGGATGGATGGATGGATGGATGGATGGATGGATGGATGGATGGATGGTGAGAAACTGTGTTTGTGAGATCTCTCATGTAGCACCCCCAGGTATGCACAGTTAAGATATACAGGAGTGAATTATACTGGGGAAATTGCATTGAACATCTCTTGATCACACGCCCATGGCATTGATCTCTTCGTGCAGCAATGCAATATGGGAAGCAGTAAGTTCCCGCGTAAAAATCTTCAGGTTGCTGAAGGCCGCTGTGGCGTGAAACTGGTCCCTCTGGTTGGACCGTCCCAGGACGAGGTTCGTGTTGCCATGGTTTTGAGAGAACCCCGTCGATCGTCCGAACCCTTGACCAACCAGGTTGCCGTTGACGTAGACTCTCGTTCCCAGCGCCCGCGTCCAGGTGAAGGCGAGGTGGAACCACGTGTTGTCTGGTACGTCGGACGTGTCGACCCTCCAGGCGAGGTCCTTATGCTTCAGGTACACCGTCAGCACGAACTTGTTAGTCGGGATGTAGCTATACTGGTTCCCCGTGGCGTAGACGGAGAACCCCCGCGCGCTCCCCGTCTGTCCGCCCGATGAAAGCAGGTAAACGCGTCCGTTGTTTGCTTCTTTGGGGATCTTCAGCCAGACTGACACGGTGAAGCCCGTCTGGCTGCACAGCCCGTGGTGAGAAATACACGTCGCGCGGAAGTTTCCGAGGTCGACGGACTGTTTCAGACTGGCGGAGAGAGAGACGGCGCAGTGTCGGCCGTCCGGGCCCGGGATGGTTTGGAGTACGCCGCTGGCTCGGCCGGAGTGAAGACCGATGTTGCCGTAGATGGACTTGGAGCTGCACATGTCGCTACACGGGGTCTGCTGGCGGTCAGTGATGGAACACCCACCTGACAGATCCCAGTGGAAGTCAGGATCTGCTCCTGAAAATAGAAGAAAGAGTCTTTTTTTTTTCTTCCAAAGTTTTCAATTGAAAAGGTCCCTGCTGTTCAAAAACGCCCAGACTAACGTCACTTCCTTCTTAGGTCAAAGGCTATTTACCACCAAAAATCGTGACGATAGCAGCTGGTGCAGATCATGAGACAGAAAAAACAAGCAAGTTCTGCTTCAGTACCAAGGAGAGCCGCCAGGGTGGTCCAAAATTTACCTCAGAGTATTCTGAATTTCATAACAATTCATCGATATTTCCTTGAGTTATGCTGTCCAACCACGAGCAAACAACTTAAGCTAACGTAAACATCAGTACTACCCGCACACAGTCTGTATTGATAGCCCTTACCAAGAGCGTGTTGCAACAGCGCCACCTGCCGGACCAGAACAACCATCATGTCCTGCAGCCTGACGTACTCGTTCTCCTGCGACTGACAGCAAGCCACCGGGCCACAGAGCCCTGTGTACGAGATCGTGTTGTCCTGGGCACGAGTCAGGGTAACCATAGTAACAGCTGCAAAAAAGGAATAGAGAATAAGATTTAATTTTTCTTTTTAATTTGAACAAAAAATGATTTACTCGCTACTTTATGATTTACAAAATGAAAAGGCATACAGAACCTAAGTCTTGTGCTTTGCAAACGCCTCTATATGTGCCTTGTCATAACCATTTACATACTGTATTGTATATTATTCAGTGCCAATGGTTAGCCCTTTTCAATAACCTTCGGCTAGTCGTGTAGCCCTGGCTGTATGGCTTTGTACAGTCGAACGAGTGAATTAACTCAAATCTAGGTCTAGCTGGCGTCTGATGAAAAAAAGGGTTCTCTATAAGGCCCAGACTTTCACACGCGTTTTGAGTCGACTGTGCAAGAGCCCTAGACCACTCAAGTAGCGTTTCCTAGTAGGAAAACTCCGCTTTTGCAGCCCAAAGCTCCTCACACACAGCCCTGAGTTGACTCCAAAAATAAAGTGTCTGATCTCCTCTAAGAAAACACCTGGAGGTAAAACATTCTAATCTTAACCCTGCCCGGCTCTTAGAAAGATACGTAGACATGAACCATCTGGCTCAGTGAACTCTTTAAGAAAAGGTCAAGGGAGTGTCGCTTTCAATGAAAGATAAACTCTGAAGTTTGAGACATTCAGGATAACGTGTTGCTTTAACGGAACGCCTACAGATCGGGGTATTTGGGGTACGTTGACACGGTATATAGACCGGGCGATGTTATCAAGTAGTTTTTTTTTTTCTTCATTCTGCACGAAAACTACAATGTAAGCATTGGTGTTTGAGATAACAGTATAGTATTTGTGCATCTGTGAATGTATAGAAAAGCTAGAAGTTCATCATTTTTAACCCCGATCGGTCACGGTGTGAGGGCTGCATTCTCAATTTCGGATGGGGACGTTAAAGCGACGGTCCGTGTAATTGCATTACTTAACCATGCCAGCTACCTGAAAAGTCATCACGTTCCATCTTAATTCGGAATGACGCTATACCTTTAATTAAGGCATTGTCTGCGAACTCGTTTAAATTTCGCGAAGCGACACTGTTCACCCCTACTGCTGCAGACTTGAGTTATATTGGACCGTATTGGATGGCAAACGGCGTAGCATCAGTCAATGTAATGAGAGAAAACGAACAAAACTTGATTTACAACGGCCTTCTCTGCGAGCATGTTTTCAATACAAACCTGGCCTTCCAAGGGGGAAACGACCGACTGTTTGGTGTATCGGCTCATTGGTAACCTTCTCCTGATATTTATCCCGGTTACATTCAGAGAGAAAACGAATAAAATCAATTTAAAACGGCCTTCTCCGTGAGCATGTTTTCAATACAAACCTGGCCTTCCAAGAGGGAAACGACCGACCGTTTGGTATATCGGTTCATCGGTAACCTTCTCCGGTATTCATCCCAGTTAAAGGCAGTTAGATCCGACCCTGAGCGCAGCCATGGAGCCTGGCTTTATCTCCTGATATTTATATATCCCGGTTACAGGCAGTTAAATCCGCCCAGAGCCCAGCCCTGAAGCCCGGCTTTATCCCTGACTTACTTCTGGCGACTGCTGGCCTGACAACACCGCCGTAATGAACAGTCTTGGGGTTTGGAAGGGATTGCGGAGCGCCATGCTGGGAGCCCTTTGAAAACACACCGTGGCCAATGCAACGTTTCCAATCCATTATGCACGGCAAAACATCAGCTTCGCTTCCATAGGGTCAAGATGAGCGGTGTTTGAGGCGGAGGACGGATCATTATTTACAAGCGACATGGTTACAATGCTCGGCTTGACAAAGAGAAGGCTAGATTTGGAATCAGCTTATTACAAGCATGCATCTATCTATCTATCTTTCTATCTATCTAACCAATCTATCTACCTGTATATCTATCCATCAATCTATCTATCTAATAGTATCTATCTATCCATCCATCAATCTATCCATCCATATATCTATCTAATAGTATCTAATAGTATCTATCTATCTATCTATCCATCGATCTATCCATCGATCTATCTATCTAAGTATCTATATCTATCCATATCCATCTATCCATTCACCCATCTAACTATATATCTACATGTATCTACCTGTCAATTGTTACGTTCCATATATAGCTATGTCTATCGATACAGATAGATAGATAGATGGATGGATGGATGGATGGATGGATGGATAAATATGCTTTGTGTATTGAGAGACTTCACAAATGTGCATCGTTTAAGTACATATATCTAGCCGATCTAAACATCCGTAATGCCAGTTTATTGCTTTGACAACTATTTTCTCTGGTCAACTTTTAGAACCACTCTAAACCTTTAGAACCACAAAACGAAAATCCATACCGGGTTGGCAATCTTTATGACATCACATTTATCATTCATCATCGCCGTAATATCGGTCTGGATTATCAGTCAATATAACCTTGTCCGGTGTGGCAAACGATTGCCACCTGTCTGATGACATCATAAGGTGAACTAGTATCCGAGTTCAGTATGGTTGTCCTTAAATAGTCCCAAATATCATCATACTGCGTACCAAATTTAAACTCGAATAAATCAAAAGCGACCTTCGTGTTGGACGAAAGAAAAGGTTAACCAGCCATGACTGCGTTATGCTATAGATATACTCCCTCGTACTTACTTTAACGACTTTCTGGTTTATATAAACATGATCTTATTGAGAGATAAAAGAACAGAGTCGCCCATCCGACACGCTAGTATCTTATTTGTCTAAACTAGAGCGCCCTTGGTATAAAACAGGGAAGATGAGGAATGACCACAACAATCCGTGTTGTCACTGTCGTGTAATCGTAGTCACAACATGCTTTGCCGGGTCACTCCGATGGAAGTTTGACACGTCAGAGATTTTGGCAAAGCTCGATCATTTCGATAGTTGTAAGGGATAAACCAGGAATGGGAGGGGGGAGGGGGCAGGCCATTCCGCTAGTCGGCGATCGAGCTGCGACCTAAACTGGATTTGTGTAACCCTTTGCTTAAAATTGGAATATTATGCAAAGTATAAGAGTATGACTGAAAAAAGACAACAAAACACACAAAGCGAAAACCATTCGTTTTTGATCAATGAAATTAGTTCAGCTTGTACACCCCCCCCCCTGTCACGGTTCATGACTGGATTAAATTTCCATACAGCCTATCAAATCCACCAAGTACTTTTAGATCTTCTGTCCTCTCTGCCTATTACACTCCCTTCCCACCCAGTGTCAAAGATCTAGACATGAATTAGTGAATGATAGCATCCCGAGTGTGATTCGATGTACCGAAAGCTGCATCATTATAAACAGATCAACATGTCAGCTGAGGTACCGTGATAGGACATGATAGCCTTCATTTTGTCCTTGTGTTTAAAAGGAATTAGGAGATATGCTCTATTGACTTTCATCCACTATGCGTGACCACAAACACAGCGAGGACACCATACCCATGTCAGTAATAATAGCAGCGTAATACTACACTCCAAGCAGAGGTTGTTGGGGGAAACTGTGACCGTCTTATCATATGCCCCGTTTTCTGTCAGCACTCCCAAACAACCTCTACTTGGAGAGTAGCGTAATTATAATAAGTTTATTGCAAATTCCTGCCCGAAGGCTAATTGCAAACAACATACATAAAATAACAGGGTAAAAAAAATAGGTATAAAAGAGGCTAGCCTATAGACTATACAAACGTAATTGTCTATAACTAGTGACTAGTGAAGATTTGACTTCTCTTTTGTAAGCAATGGAAAACGTAATGTCCCACCTTTTCTATAATTTGTGGGTTTTTGGTAGTTAAAATGATAAGCGCATGTCCTGTTTGGGACAGTGATTCCTTTGTTTAAACTCGTCAGCACAATCAACGGAGTCTTAGTGTCAGGATGTCCGTTTCAGATAGCTTTTAATGTGTCAAAAGTCTCAATGGCTTTGTTTCTTTGTTTTGTTACATGATCTCGATGGCCGAAATGGACGAGAACCGAATAGCTGTTGCTACTTAAACCGAGTCGCAAAAACAACTTGGAAGGTACATTGTATGCGCAATGTTACATTTCAACCTCTCAATACTGCGCCCGATAGTATTGTTAACACAGACGCATTGTTGAGTAAATAGCTACAATGTTATACCTGTGATTTAGAAGGGTTTTTAAGAATTTCGAAGAATACCTAATCACTATGTTTTGAGTATCCGACGTATGAAGGAAAATGCAGTTTTCGAATATGACTACCTGTAAAGCCAGGTGGGGTCACATTCAGTGTTTTGCGAGCCGAGTTCGTCGTGGTAGACGGCTGTTTAGCGAGGCTATCACAGAATCGATCGTAGACAAACGTCAACAACCTTTCCATCACAAGACAGCCTGAATTGTGTATGCCAGTATGGCACATCCACAACTACGTCCTCAATTCGCTATAAGGCCACACCAACTTGATTTCATGGATGACATCCTCTGGAGACCCCAAAACTAATGCGCGCGGGCGAAAAAAAGAAAAATCCTGCAAAAAAAAAAAATGCTGCTAAACCACAGGGCTACTAGTACAAAGCTGGTATTGCCAATTGAACCACAGAACACAGTTTATTTGTAGGAGGTACATGTAGATACTCTCCAAGCAGAGGAGTGGGTCCGGCAGGTTTTTGGCGTGTTTTTAGGCGTTTTTGTCGGGCTTTCTTGCCGTAGTACATGTAGGTTGTCTTGTTCATCATAGCAGACTATTAGAAGGTATTTGGCTCCAAGGACTGTGGATGATATATGACTGTGATGAGAATACTCATGACACCCAGAAGGGCAGTTTCAACATACATGGCATTGAACTCCATATTAAGCATTCCATCATGGGTTTACGCTCACAATTCCCTCTGCCAATCCCTCAATTCCTCTCCCATGTCTCTCATTGTTGCAAAAGAAACGTGTGAGAGCCACTCTGGATAGGTCGTGTTTGAAATTGTCTGGACGATACTCGCTGGCCGCCGCGATCCTCTCGTACAACTGTGCAAACGCAAAATCCCACTAGCCAACATCGATGGCATACCAATCCACATACGCCCCCAGTTTTCCGATAAGCCGGCACAATGCTAGCCTTTTGCAGCTAGATTAAGTCGGCAAGTTCCGGAGTTCTGTGTAGCCTTGGAGGAGGTGATTTTTTTTTTTGACAACAGGCGAAAATCAATGCGCGCGTGGATGTCATCCATAAGATTAAGATGGTGTGGCCTAATGTTAAACATGTCATACGACGAATACAGCATGCCGGTAATAAATCATAGCTCAAATAAGACCATCGGTATCCGTTTTTTTAGGAATCGAGCCATTTGTATACTCCTGTACAAACTCAAGGTTACCCTACAGCCCGGTACTAAGGATGCGTGACTGCCTCTCTACAAGCCGACCTTGCCCTGCGGTTTTAACCCCAGGGATTAAACAAAACCGTGCTAAGTACCGAATCCTTGTTGGGGACGAATTTTTGTCGGAAGTTTCTCATGTGAAACGGAGTCTCCGGATCAGGGTTAAGTAGAAGTTTGCACGCAGTACTTAGAGAGTCTTCAAGGTCCGCGTAAAGGATGATTTGTATTGAGGTACCCTTCAAAATCCATCAATGTTTAAATTAGCGTGATTTCCAACATAACTATGTCTAGTACCCACATTTGTTTTAAAGATGATGGCCTGAAGAGAAAATAAATGCAAAAGGGCTCCAAGCCTACATGTTATTTCTAGCATACCCGATCGGGCACGGTCGCAATATAGTCATTTTGGATGGTGACGTGAAGCCGGTGACACGCGTATGTGTGAACCTGTAGGCGTAAACCTTCGCACGTAAAAGATCCCAACACACTTTAAAACATATCGAGAAGAGAATAGGTGACCCGGTGTGCCTGGCTGAAAACGCCAGCCGCAAAGCCGACAACATTTTACTATTACTAACTGCTTGAAAGAGAGACAACTGTCGATTCTTCCTCCTCGCTTGACTCTTTATGCTGACTATGTAAGTAAGATGAACTGCCGGACATAGAGAGAGTGCGAAAAGAAAAAGATTTTGTGCTCACTTGTCGTTGTGTAATGGATATAAAGCTGATTCAACAGCAATCGTCAGATTGTTGTTTTTTTTTTCAGCCACTTATCCCCTACGACCTTGTGCGGTGTCCTCTTGTGGTTTGGTTCGAGTTTTGTCACCGAGACAGATCAATGTCAGAGTGGGAGAAACGTGATGCCAAAATAAGCTTTCGAATTCGGAAGGCAAGGTACAGAACATAAACCAGTGAATTATACTGCAGTATCAAACTTCTTTCCCTTTGCTATGTTCAAGCAAAGGTGTGTCGGACGTCAAGTCTTTTTGATGTTACAACATCACCGGAAAGTTCTACGATTTGATTTTCTCTCTAGAAAATGCACTAAAACACTCTAATCTTTTGAACAGCCTCTACTGCGTGCAAACGTCTACTTAACCCTGGTCCTGATACTCGGAGAAACGTCCGACATTGAAAATGCTTTTCGAAAAGAACTCGGTACTGAGCTCGAGCAAGGTCTACTCTTTAGTTGACCTGCTGTTTAAACCTCATTTTAGGTGGGATGACAACAAAATTTACAAGTTTTTGGCAGCGGCTTGTGCAGACGGCTTTCTTCACTCGGCACGTCCTGACACCTTGGCAGCTGGTGTGTTGTTGGACGGGAAGGTCTGTTCAAAGTCATTACTCTTCAAGCAGATGCAAGGGGTCTGACTTTTGTCGTTTTGCGGCGTTTTGGAGGTTGTGATCTATTGGTACGCGTCTGAGAGCTGTTGGAAATACGTAAAGAGCGCCGCAATAGACCGATCCTGTCGAACACCATATCGAACATATAGAACCCCTGTTCTATTTCGAACACCTCCGTCAAAAACAGCGCTTGACGGAGGTGTTCGAAATAGAACAGGGAGTACTAGTTCTATATGTTCGATATGTAGAGCAGGATGGTGTTCGACTAAATCGGTTTATTGATGCACAAAAGTAACTGGACCCATACATCTGAGAGACTCTGAGCTTATGCTGTTCTGTGGCGTACTTACCATTCACACGGGGCGCGAGCCGTGCAAGAGTGCACCACAACAATTCGCACATTAGGGAAGGGTCACCGCACCCCTGTGGGACGGGCTCGTGGGAGAGACCTGCCGGAATTTACTCTGGCGACTCCTCGTTTCTTTGCCTCTCGGTTGTCAGACTAAGTACACCCGTTCTGACAGCTCTTGCTACTTAAGGTCGGGGTTTATCCCTCTAAGCACGCTAAAGTCGTCTTGTGTACTGATGAAGCACAACTGCGTATTTTGTATGGCGACGGCATAAACGCTACTCCTCCACCCAAGACCCATTTCCACTTAGAGTAAGTTAGACGGAGAACTTTGAGCGACCAAACCTCTCATTAGTAGTTCAAACATATTTCATTTGATAAAAATGTGTATTTTGCCCTTTATTTGTCTTTCAAGTAATATTTTGTATATCATGGATCATATTTTGTAAACTCATACATCATACAGATCCAATTTTGGTCGCTAAACTGTCTTCATCCAAAGAAAAAGTTGCCTCAGCGGCTGTGTTGTGGTGTGTTAAACCAAGGAGATTTTATATTAAACGTCCATGGTTGAACTGTCTTCTTAATACATTGCACCATTAAATCTAACAACAATCAAAAATCCTAGGTATCAAAAGATGTCGGCAGATCATACCTAGCATAGACGATAGAAATTTACTCTATACCATATATGTCTTTCAATTATCGGTGGTTGACACAATTCTTAGTCACTTAAAGCTCTCACCGGTGGTTGGTCATATTCTAATTACTTTGATGACATAAACGGTGACAAGTGGTTGCTCTAAACATGACACACAATTTGTCATCTCCTTTTAATTGGTTGTGCTCCGCATATAGGGGGAATTTGTCTAGACTTTGGAAACGGTGAGAACTGTAAAACCGCCTTCTTCCGGGCATCACTGATGTATCATCAACGGTAAATCGAAATGTAACGTTACATGTACTAAGACAATGGTAAATACAGCAGGGCTGATATTGAACGGACAATTAGTAGAAAAAACTATGTCTATCTCTCTCTTTTTCTCTCTCTCTTTCTCTCTCTCTCTCTCTCTCTCTCTCTCTCCTTATCTCTCTCCCCTTATCTCTCTCTCTCTTTATCTCTCTCTCTTTATCTCTCTCTCTTTCAATGATCTCTCCCTCTGTGTCTTTGTCTGTCTGTCTGTCCCCGGCCCTCCCCTGTCGTATTTCCTGACCGTTGAAAGGATACAAACATGTACGTACCTTTTATGACGATAACCGTAAGTACAGACATCGATCCTCCCTTTAAACACTGCATCATGATAGCTTGTCAGCCGGAAGGTTTTCTGTTCACGCCCGCTATCGTACACGAAACAAGTGTTCACGCCCGCTCTCTCTGCTTCCCACTGTTACCACTCACGTCCAGTGCTCGCCTGTGGTCTGATCGGCCCGACCCGTCGTCCGCCTTTTATCGGAGAGCAGGTCAGGCCGCCGCCACAGCTATTTCCGGTCACAACAGGATCGATCAAGACTGTTCTACGCTGCTCCTGATGCTAGGTGGTTGTATTCATGTCTGATCCTGATAGAACCTCCTTGGTTTGATATTAAGTTACGGATACCACTTCCTCTACCTGCCGTCCCCGATCCGGGCCAAGGCAAGGCACTTCCTGTTACCTTCTGGGGGCGCTTTACGTGTGGCAGTTACGAAGAAAGACCGACCTTGTCGCGATCGGTCCGTTACTACATGTAGCCTGGTAACCATTAGTCGGGCCGGCTTTCACCGGCTTCAGTCCAGGCCTAATCTCCAAGCAGATCCTTGGCAAGACAGTATCCATAGGCCCAAACAGTATCCAACAGGCCTTGTTGGACGGCTGGATATTGTTTTGGCCATGTCGGTTCGTTAGTCTGGTACATTTCTCACGGACCGAGGGTAGGGGTGTTTCACTGTTTCTATCGGTGGCAAGCAAGACAGTATCCATTCGCCCAGACAGTATCCAACCGGTCTCCCATGTCCAGTGGCTTGCACTGGTATCACACACTAACACACGAGTTTCCATTCAAGTATTCGGTTACATTTGGTCACACACCAGTCGCTGTCAGTTCCCTGTTACATCTCTATCTGTATGGGCCTTTGGTGTAACTGACACCAACTTTCGCGGGCACGACGCCCGGCAGAGGCCGGCTGTATTATATTTAGACACTGTCCCAACGATCATCCGCTGCAAACTTGGTAGGTACAACCAGACTCCGACGAATAACAGAATGTGTACATTCTGTAACAATGATACCATAGAAGATGAAATACATTTTATTTTATTTTAGAATGCTCACTATACACAGACATGCGCAGATCCCTTGTAAGTTCCATACAACTAGACAAGAAATATGCGCATCTTACAAATAACGAGTTATTCACATGTATCATGTCATCTAAAAACTACACTATAATTGAAAAACTATGTGAATTTGTGTACAACTTCAAGAAGAGAGAAGAGACTCTGTAGATTTAGATGGAATATAGCGCAATGTTCCTTTTCCTTTACTTCATGTTACCTAATGCATTTAGCCCGTGATGGGCATGAATATGCAATAAAGTACATTGTCATTGTCATTGTATGACCTGTCACACCTAAAATTTGCTCATCTAGTTGCAAGCGTTCTTTAAAGCTTTCTAATGTCCCGGCTATTGTAGTTGGTGGTCATAAGTTCCATTTTACGATAGTTCAACGGAAAAACGAGCACCGCAATCTAACGTTGATAGCTCTGGTACTCGCCAACCAGAAGGCATGGCAGTCACCACTTCTTGTTATTTTATGAGCAAGTATTATGATAATGATAATAATAATAACTTTATTGCACAACAATTGTACAAGGTACAAAGTATGGCATCCACTGGTACATAGATAAAGTTCTATTAGGCTAATCAGTCTATCTTATACAATATGGTGTAGTAGTATGGGATGACAATGGGATTTTACATCATCACTGGAGGAGTTTCTAACGTCTAGACATTCTTTGATATATTTTCCAATGTATATCATGCAGGGGTTGTTACATGTCATTATGTGCTTAAATTTGCTATTCAAGTCCATTGAGAGGAATACTGGTAAATCCGACGATAACATTGAGTATAGTGAATTACGTATATCAAAATATTGGGGCATACAACCAAAAAGTGATATTCGTCTTCAATATACAATTGGTAGGTGATACCTCAACCACTTTATAGTCATTTAGTACATGCAAGCGTCAATAAAGAAGGGAGATAGAAATCAAAATCAGTAACGATTGTCACACCCTGCTTCCCGAAGTGAACATCTGACGACTGCGCTTGATTACTCATCCCCCTTAAAACATCACCAAAGCTGGTTGATGAAACCGATCCCCGTAAAAGTTTGCGTGCACTCTAGAACTACTGGGCGGGCGGGCAACACTTCTAGCACCGTAAAGATGCCAGCGAGCCCACGATGGTATGGTTGCCAGGCTAGTCGGTTACTCATACTCTGCTTTACCGTGGAGTCCTAGCCTCCGCCAGGCCTTCCTACGGGCGTATGGATCGTAGAATTCGGCAAAAAGAGGAATAATTGGCCAGGAGACCGGTACCCGGTAAAGTTAATAATTCGAATGAAACCCTCTTGTGGCCTAACTTCCCTGGAAAACATTCTCCCTATAGCTGGTTTAGTTACTGTAAATGCATTTAAGTTCGCATGGTTTTTATTTCGCTCTGAGGCGAAAACGACAGCGTTATATTGTCACATACTGCTAAAGTATTGGACAAAAATGTTCGCGGTGGTTTTAAGTTCGCGGTGAATCGGCCGCCGCGAAATACGCGAACATAAAACCACCGCGAACATTTCTGCATTTACAGCAGTCTATAGAGACTAGTGGAGTCCGCCGAAATTGTTTTGTTTGTACTTTCCGGATGACAGAAGTATGGGTGTAGTTAACAGCACTATCGCAAGGTGACTCTTCACCGCGTTCGAGCACAGCTATCGACGTCGATAAGAGTATGGGTCCCGGTGTGAGTGGATCAAACCGGCTAGCCTCCACCAGGCCCTCCTATGGTCGTATGGACCGTAGAATTCGGCAGAAAAAGGAATTATTAGCCAGTAGAGTCAGTTCACGGTGAAGATCGCATTTCGTATTCTGCTTGGAGAATAGTTATGTGTACGTGTCATTGAACTATGTCCAGTATGGTATAGACTTAAATGCACTAAGTTCTGCTGCACGCAGTTGGAGCTAAGTACAACTTTTACAGTGCAGTGATCGGGAGATGACGAAGATGACGTTGCCGCATATGACATATGCCTTTGGTTTGTTTGTTTGTTTGTTTGTTTATTTGTTTATTCATGATAAGCTCAAATCGGCACGCAGGCCGCTTTTCATTGAGGTCATGAGGGAAGAGGTAAGGGTCAGATACAATATAACAGAGATACACAGTCATTTGAGTCCTAATAACTCTATCAACATATATCATTACATATTTATGGTACAACAATATACAATTTCTACAACATACAACATAAAGTAGGGCGAAAGCTGGTTCATGGTCCGTGTCCGTTCGTTTAGTTCATTTCCGTTACTTCAAGAGTCTCTTGAAGGAAGTCAGATTCGGAGCCGTACGTGTGTCTGGCGGTAGGCTGTTCCAGACATTTGGTCCACGGTAGGCTACCGATCTTCTGAAGATCTCTCGCTTGGGTTTGGGGACAACCAGCTGACTGCTTGTGCTTTGTCTGGTTGTACGAGTACTCTGGTCTCTGCAGTACACAAACATCTGGCGCATGTAGGGTGGCAGTTTGTTGTTTAGGGCTTTGTAGGTTTGTACGGCATTGTAGTATTGGAGTGTTTCTTTAATGTCTTTCCAGCTCAGCCGAGAGAGCACTTCGGTTGTGACGTGCGAGCTAACTTCGTATAGGGGTGGGGGAGGGTGTACGGAGTATGAAGGTATAATGACATTTTATTAAGGTAATGGACGCGTCAGTACTTGGCGAGGTAGCTTCTTACAGTTCACATCTCGTGACTCCTAATTTTTAACATCCGGGCACCTAGCCTCCCTGTGCGAAGTTAGCTTTAATACGCCATGCGGGGCCTACGTCACAGGCGATTTATGTGACCCCTAATTTCCTACATCGTGCTTCGGGCACCCACATGGCTATGTAGACTATATATAATTCAAAGTAGCCCTGATGTGTTGCCCATTTGAATGGCACTTTCGGGAACAACTTTCTTCACCCCAGTCAGGTGGAAATGGTACTTAGCGTCGGCTAAGGGACGTCCACTCGAATCGGGCATAAAGATGGAGGGTCCCTTGTTTGAAGAGGGCAACACATCGGGCATGTTAAAACAAACACCACACTTATCGGTAGGACAAAGTAATTCCCGGTGTAACAGTCTGGTCTTACAGCTCGTGCCTAATGCACAAAACTGCAAAACTGGCGTGTTACGCAAAAGACGTCCGTTTGCAGGTAATGCGACAAACAAACAAATACCAGCTCTGGCTCACTGAGACAACTGGAGGTCACTTGTAGCATGAGTCAACGCACTGTGCACTCAGACTGAGCAAATACGGTATTCACCATGGCCGTTCAAAGTCTACCTTGGATCACATGCATATTTCATTACATGTTCTGGGCGCTAGCAGGTAGGTTAAATTGTAGGATTTCTACTGTATGAGCATCGCAAACTGGCATCTTTTGGGGAAAATATATAACCTTACAACTATTGAACGCCGGAATCGACAACGTAAGTACTTCTCAGTTCCTTAGGATCGTTCATGTACCCCCTGTTAAACAGTGAAACGCCACATTGGGTTCGTGAAAGAGTCATGTCGTCCATTCGTTTATCTTAAATTTGTAAATAGGATGACTGACATACCAACTATTGAATACATATTACGTAGTCGTTCGGTTACTCGGGCTGTTCAGTGAAGATCTTGCATGCATATTCAGGACCTATGAATTTACCCGGCACCTCGCCTCACTCTGTAAAAGAAGTCAGCTGTAAGAATATAAAACTGTTTGGAGCACAGAAATGAAACAAGGCATGCGACGTAAGTGTCATTATACATCTGCAATTTCAGCCACCTACGATATCCAGAAATTGTCATTGAACCGCCCTCGTAATATCTCTCTCCCAACCTATTAGATTCACTAGGTGACTGTTCACTGAAGCCTGACTGAGTGCACACGAGAACACCATGAGTCTCCCAAGTCAAGAGCCCTCCCAGCCGGTTTACTACAAAGGGGTGAAGTTCGGCGCTAATCACAGCCCCGTTGCAATGGAAATGGCGGAATCATTTAAAGTAAGAGACGACGACGTCTTCATCTCAGCTTACCTTAAATCTGGTAAGAGTATTTTACGATTGCGTCTTTTTCTCTTCTCTTGTTTTTACCAACTTTATCTTTTACTTTTTGTCCCAACTGCAACGTTAACCATCATGATTATAACACCAGACACGTACAACAATACGACACAACGCAAGCTACACCGCCATATGATACCTCTGTGAAGTCGTGCGAGGAGGGCTTGCTACCATTGCTACCAGAACCCACACTGCACGCGCTCGACTTTACGCCCGCGCCCCAATGTTACGCCCCACAACCTGCATTTGCATACAGAGGCCCACATAACTAAAACTCACATTGAATATCAAACATGTTGACTTGGAAACTGACAAATTTAAAGATAGGCCCGATGAAGCACGACACTTGGCCATCCTGACCTCTGACCTCAAACGCCCTGTTGTATAAAAAATCCACCGTCTTTCTTCAGTTGTCTACTTCAAAGGTTTTTGACAAAAACTCCCCTGCAGTTCCAAAATTAGTACTGGGAGGCTCAAACCTATTCCACAAGCTGTCTGCTAACAACAAGATAGGACCACTGCATGTCCAGAATAGTAAATGCAAAAACCTAACGATCTGCTGCAGTACAAAGGAAAGCCGCAAGATAGCATAAGAGAGATCCTGAGCTTTGCCATTTCAAAACCCATTCTGCGGGAGACAAACAACGAAAGAAAATGATTTCCCCTTTTTTAATTCCAGGAACAACGTGGACACAGCAGATCGTTTCTCTGGTGTGTGCTGATGGCGATGTCAGTGAAGTTTGTAAAATTCCAATACTGCAGCGTACTCCCTGGCTGGAAACTGTGGACAAGATGGGAAACAGCGAGCCCGTGCCGAAACTGTTGGAGAAGGCCCCCTCCCCCCGCCTGATGAAAACCCACCTGCCCTATCACATGTTACCTCAGCAAGCCAAGGACGGGAAAGGAAAGGTACGATTAAAGAGTCCTTCACCATTTCGAACTTTTTGGATCCGCAGATATGAGTAAATATTTTACAATTGATTTACGTTTAAGTTGTTTCTTACACTAGATCATCTACTGTGCGCGGAACGTCAAAGATGTGATTGTTTCTTGGCACAATATGCGACGTATGGTCATCAATATTCATTGTGGAACCTGGGAAGAAAACTTTAAGGAGTTCATCACGCCCAAAGAAGGTCAGCGTACTAAATCATTAGTAGAATAAGATTCATATCTTCAGGGGGTGATAAGGCGATGGAGGTCGGGTTCTGCGGTTGGGGTAAAACCGTTTTGCTGCAGTCACTTTTCCAAACCTATGCCCCAGCGCGTAGTTTACGGTACTGTCGCCTACAACTTTGTACTTCGATCAGTTAGCCTCAGTCTTTGTCCTTTGACAGCTTACAACGGCTTCTGGTGGGACGTGGTCCCGGAGTACTGGCGTCACAAGGATGACGGCAACATGCTCTTCATCAAGTTTGAAGACATGAAGCAGGTGAGATTTGTTGACCCCAAACAATTATGAGGATTGTAAAATTAACAGATTCGTGGGCCTTCTTGTGTTGTTAGAACTATTCAACGACTTACAAGTGCAATCTCTCTTACGTCTTTCGGAAAGAACATAATAGGACTTGGATAAAATGTTGAAACACTGTTAGACGTTATAGACAGCATCCGCTATCTTTCGTCAGTGACTATTCCAACTATTGTTGGAAAATTGACGAAGTGATTACGGTCGTGGTAGACACCGCTATGCGATTGCATAATACATGTATAACAACCCTTATTGCATTGGGTTTCATCTTGAAAGTTCGACGTTGCGCATGCACAATATACATAGGACCTGCGAGGCCACGTGGTGAAGATCGCAAACTTCCTGGGCAAGACTCTGTCAGAACAGCGCATTGATGAGGTGGTGGCCAACTGTACCTTCTCTGCTATGAAGGAGAATCCATCCACAAATCCGTCCCGCAATCCACGATTGCAGAAGGCTTTTTTCAGCAAGGCGGAAGGAAGTGGGCTTGAGTTCATGCGCAAAGGTACTTGAAACTGTTTTCAGTGTCCTTCAGTTTTCCTAAAAAACTAATTAAGAGTTATATTAATGATTCACTTTTCCCTCAGCTTTACTGCTACATAACCCGTGATCATTGATATATTCACTACCGAATAAACAATCGAGCGAGCGAGTCGAGTTCATACAAAATGTAAAAAGCCATACTTTGATAGTTGCGAAGCTAGACACAAACTGCAGAATAATTTTTACCTGTTATTCTTTCTGATTTAGTTAACCGATACCTCGTGTAACGTCACCGATAGTATTGATATATTTGCGTAGAAGAACCCCTAAGTTAGTCAAATGGGTGAATTGTTTATTGCAAAAGAACATTGCAGCCCACTGGCTTACATATTTATGACAATCAGACAATTTTACAGTGGATAAAAACAGATATTTCAACGCATCATCTTTAAAAAGATACAGCTTAACGTTCCCTTCATTGAACCGTAAAGTAAATTAAAGTAAAATAGTCATCCTCAATTGAGGTGAAGCATTTTCAAGTAGCTAGTGGTAGTGCAATGCGGCTCCGCCACGGCTCGCGTTTTGGGCCAAGCACACCGAGTCACCCCTACTCTTCTCGATAAGTGTGTTGGGTTCTTTTACGTGCAGAGGTTCTAGAACTAATTCTCAGAACAATACGTAGACCACAAGAACAAACGAAATTGCTGGTGGGCCACGGTATATGTTGTCAGGGATCTCTCGTTCTTTTCCTCAGGAGAGGTTGGTGACTGGAAGAACTGGTTCAGCAAGGAGGAGAACCAGACTCTGGAGGCGATCCACAAGGAGAAAATGGCGGGACTAGATCTGACCTTCCAGTTTGAGTAGTGTCTGTAATGGCGCGGCCACTTTCGTCGAAGGTCGGCATCTCTGGTTTTGTAGAGTTTTCAAGCAGGCTGTGATAGAACCTAGCCTCCGATGCAGACTCCTCTTGTCTGTTTTCTTTTTCAAGTTATTGTTTTTATACTATTACATTTTTTTCTAATTCCCGGCCAACAACAAGAAGAAAATGTAATAGTATAAAAGCTTGCAATTATCTTATGGTTCAAGGACATTTTAGATCAAATTGAAATGTGACCTGTATTTTGTATATAATGACTAGTGGAACCGACAATTGTTATTGTAAGAACAATTCAGGATATCCAGTGGGATATCCTGCCAGTCTGCATATTTTGAATAAAGTACGTAAGTTGTAAGGTAATAAAACTGGAACTAAGAAAATGAAAACAGCCGGAAGGAGTCTGCAACGGAGGCTAGACAGAACCAACCGCGCGGTTACATTTGTCGTGGGAGGTTCTGGATGTCGTACCATTGTCAAGCAGGCTGTGACAGATCCAACCGGCGACAAGGAGCTAAGACAGCCTTTTCCGTTACAATTAGCCTTTACCGTTTTATCAATGACACAAAACATAAGGTTGCTTGGATGTCACCAAAACTTTATCTCATTTGCTCTGTTTTCATGGATACATTTTCTTTTGAAGTAAACCCAACCAACAAGACGATTGAATTTCGTATGACACATGCACGACCATCGCGAGAATACCCTCAGTTCGATCTACGGCAGTAGTCGCACGGCGAATATAGCCGGACTTCTAGTGACGTTTTTATCGTTTTATCACTGACACATAACATGTGTTTGCTTGGATGTCACTAAAAGTGATCTTCTTTTATTTGCCCTGCTTTCATGGAGACATTTTCTTCTGAAGTAATGCCAACCAACAGGACAATTGAATTTGGTATTTTCATATCACCTGCATCGATTGTACGGCAGTGACACGACGAATGTGGCCGGACTTTTAGTGACGCTTTTACCGTTTTATCACTGACACGTATGATGTATCATGTGTTTGCTTGGATGTCATCAAAAGTGATCTTCTTTTCTTTTCCCTACTGTCGTTAAGATTTATTTTGAAATAAAGCCAACCTGCTGGTGTTTTAATGTCTTACTCACTTAACGTTTACCATGAAAGACGCTTCATGCGTCTGTTGTTGTTTATGTGTACGTGTCATTGAACTATGTCCAGTATAGTATAGGCCACATGCACCAAGTTCTGCTAAGCTGCACGCAGTTGGAGCTAACTACAACTTTTACAGTGATCGGGAAATGACGAAGATGACGTTGCCGCATATCACGTTGGCTTTTGGTGAGGTGGTGAGCTAACTTCGTATAGGGGTGGGGGGGAGGGTGTGCGGAGTACGTGTTATGATTTATAAGTTATTAATAAGGTAATCGACGCGTTATACTTGGCAAGCTAACTTCTTACAATGCACATTTCGTGACTGCTAACTAGCCTACGTCACATGCAAATTAAATTATGTGGCCCCTAGTTTCCTACATCGTGCTTCGGGCACCCACTAGGCTACACGTGTAGGGTCCCAAGTACATTGTAGGCCCCGATTTTGTGCTCTTTGGAAAGACACTTTCGCGACAGCACTTTCTTCACTCCATTCAGGTGGAAATGGTACTTAGCTTCGGCTAAGAGACGTCCCGTTGAATGGAAATAGGCCTCTTGTTTGAGGAGGGCCCCATGTCGAGCACGTTAAAAATACACCACATTTATCGGCAAGAGAAAGGGTTCCTTCTCGGTGCAAGTGGATCAATCCTTACAGTCTAGTGTTACAGATTGTGCCTAATGCACAAAACTGGGCATACAGTGGGGCTCCCTTGTTTGAGGAGGGCCACACCTCAATTGCAAGTACGTTAAAGAACACACCACACTTATCGGTGGATGCTTCACGGAGTGAGTGGACCAAACCTTTCATTCTGGTCTTACGTAGATTGTGCCTAATGCACAATCCTGGAGTGTTACGTCTTAAGGCGTCCGTTTTCTGGTTCTACAAACAGACAACTACCAGCTCTGCCGCACCGGGGAAACAACTGGGCCACTTGTAGCATAGGTCAACCCCACTCTGCATACAGACTGAGCAAATTCAGTACTACTAGTAATTAGGTCAGAGTTTACAATTTTCTACCGTGTAAACATCGCGAGTCAGAATCATGGCGTAGGGAAAACTTTCCTACAACTGCTGAGCGGAATCGACAACGTAAGTACCTCTCAGTTCCTTATGTTTGTAGAAATGTCAAAATGTTTTCAAGTGGGATGATCGTTCATTTTACCCCCTGTTAAACAGTTTGGGTTCGTGAAAGAGTCATGTCTTCCATTCGTTTATCTTAGATTAGTAAACAGGATGACTGACATACCAACTATTGAATACATATTACGTAGTCGTTCGGTTACTCCGGCTGTTCAGTGAAGATTTTGCATGCATATTCAGGACCTATGAATTTACCCGGCACCTCGCCTCACTCTGTAAAAGAAGTCAGCTGTAAGAATATAAAACTGTTTGGAGTTCAGAAATGAAACAAGGCATGCGACGTAAGTGTCATTATACATCTGCAATTTCAGCCACCTACGATAACCGGAAATTGTCATTGAACCGCCCTCGTAATATCTCTCTCCCAACCTATTAGATTCACTAGGTGACTGTTTGCTGAAGCCTGACTGGGTGCACACGAGAGCACTATGAGTCTCCCAAGTCAAGAGCCCTCCCAGCCGGTTTACTACAAAGGGGTGAAGTTCGACGCTAATCACAGCCCCGTTGCCATGGAAATGGCGGAATCATTTGAAGTCAGAGACGACGACGTCTTCATCGCAGCATACCTTAAATCGGGTAAGTATCATTTACAATTCATCTGTTTCTCTTCTCTTGTAGATACTAACTTTATATTCTACTTTTTTGTCACGACTGCAACCTGCATAATTTATACAAAACCCATACACAGACATCAATACGACACTACCCAAGCTTAAGGTACATCGCCATTACCCTGGAGTAATACGTCCGTGAGGCCGCGCGAGGAGGGCTTGCTACCATGGCTACAAGAACCCCCACTGTATTTGCGCCCGACTTAACGGCCCACAACCTACATTTGCATACAGAGGCACACATGACTAAAACACACATTGACTATCAAACATGTTGACTTAAAAGCTGACGAATTTACAGGTAGCCCCGAGCAGTACGACGCTTGACCATCCTGACCTCTGACCTCAAACGCCCTGTTATATAAAAAATCCGCCCGTCTTTCTTCAGCTGTCCACTTTAAAATTTTTTAGCAAAAACACCCCTGCAGTTCCAAAATTAGTGCTAGGAGGCTCAACATATTCCACAAGCTGTCTGCTAACAACAGATTAGGACCACTGTATGTCCAGAATAGTAGATACAAAACAAACTGACGATCTGCTGCAGTACGAAAGAAAGCCGCAAGATGGTACAAGACAGATCTTGAGCTTTGCGATTTCGAAACCCATTCTGCGGGAGACAAACAACGAAAGAAAATAATTTCTCCTTCTTTAAATCCAGGAACAACGTGGACACAGCAGATCGTTTCTCTGGTGTGTGCTGATGGCGATATCAGCGAAGTTTGTAAAGTTCCAATATTTCGGCGTACTCCCTGGCTGGAATCTGTGGACAGGTCCGGAACTGGCGAGCCCTTGCCGAAACTGTTGGAGAAGGCCCCCTCCCCCCGCCTGATGAAAACCCACCTGCCCTATCACATGTTACCTCAGCAAGCCAAGGACGGGAAAGGAAAGGTACGATTAACGAGTCCTTCACCATTTCGAACTGTAGCTGTAAATGCAACACTTTTTGGGTCCGCAAATATGAGTAAATGTTATACAATTGATTTACCTTCAACTTGTTTCTTACACTAGATCATCTACTGTGCGCGGAACGTGAAAGATGTGGTTGTTTCTTGGCACAACATGCGACGTATGGTCGTCAGAATTCCTTGTGGAACCTGGGAAGAAAACTTTAAGGAGTTTATTACACCGAAAGAAGGTACAGTACATACTAAATCATTGGGAATGTAAGATACATGTCTTCAGGGGGCGATAGGGCGATGGAGGTCGGGTTCTGCGGTTGGGGTAAAACCGTTTTGCTGCAGTCACGTTTCCAAACCTATGCCCCACCGGGAGTTTACGGTACTGTCGCAAACAACTTTGCACTTCGATAAGTTAATCTCTTTTTTGTCATTTGACAGCTTACAACGGCTTCTGGTGGGACGTGATCCCGGAGTACTGGCGTCACAAGGATGACGGCAACATGCTCTTCATCAAGTTTGAAGATATGAAGAAGGTGAGATTTGTTGACAAAAAAATTGATAGAATTTTAAAATAAACACACTCGCGGGCCTTCATAATTTTGTTTTGGGTGCTATATACCGGCATACAGATGCAATATCCCCAAGTTCATTCTCCTTAACACAGGTCTTTCCAAAAGACCAGAATAAGAGATAGCCAAGAAACGTAATGGTAAAGGTAATCAATAATGATGACAAGTATAATGATATCGCAACATACACAACATAGTTGCATTGTTTTTCAGGGAAATTGACGTATCTTCAGCTGAATGGTTACGATCGTGGTGTACGCTACTTTAAGATTGTATATTGTTTGTGTTTGTATTCAAATTCATCTCGACGTTGTACAATATACAAAGGACCTGAGAGGCCACGTGGTGAAGATCGCAAACTTCCTGGGCAAGACTCTGTCAGACCAGCGCATTGATGAGGTGACAGCCAACTGTACCTTCTCTGCTATGAAGGAGAATCCAGCTACAAATTATTCCCGTAATCCAGCATTGCCTTTGTTCGGTACAGCGGAAGAATGTGGGGTTGAGTTTATCCGCAAAGGTACTTAAAACTGTCTTCAATGTCCTCTATTCTTGCAAAAAGTTAATAAGCTTATGATTCACATTCCCCCCAGCTTTACTGCGACGTAACGCCTGACCAGTGCTACTGACTTAAGACTTCCGAAGAAACCACCGAGCGAGCGACGCGAGTTCATAATGGAAATCTTTATTGCCCAAAAAAAGTACACCGACTTTCGTAAGGTCTTCTACAACGGTACATGCAAACAATGGGATACAAAATGATTAACCCACTTACAAGTATATGAATACTTCAACATGTTGAGTTTAACCTATCACTTACACTACTAGTTCTAAGATCTAAACATTCTTTGATATATTTACCTATTTGTACACAGTAAGGGTTGTCTCCTTCTAGAATGTATTTCAATTTATCTATAGAATGGAATGTGTCAAATTCTGTTGAGCAAGCGGAAAGAAGTTTGAACAGCTTTGGACGTTTATCATGATATCGTGGACAATCTACGATAAAGTGTTGTTCATCTTCAATTTCATTTTGACAGAATATGCAAATATTTTTGCGTAGAACAACCCAAAAAGAAGAAAATGGGTGTATTGTTTATTGCAGAAGAACATTGTAGCCTATTGGCTTACATATTGATGACATTCGGACATTGTAACATTTAAACGCATGATATGTAACGTTATAAATCTGAAATGAATTACAACTTGATGTTCCCCTTACTGAACTGTATTGAAATGATTATAAAAGTAATTCTCAAAACTATATGAAGACGACAAGAAAAAAATGAAATTACTCGTGGGTCGCGACATTTATTGTTAAGAATTTCACGTCATTTTCTGCAGGAGAGGTTGGTGACTGGAAGAACTGGTTCAGCCAGGAGGAGAACCAGGCTCTGGAGGCGATCCACAAGGAGAAAATGGCGGGACTAGATCTCACCTTCCAGTTTGAGTAGCGTCTGTTGTGGCACGGTCGCATTTGTCTTCGACCTTCTTACGATTTTGACGTGGTAGAATTTTAAAGCAGATAATCCTTACTCAAAGCTCTGATAAGAAGCCGAACCTACATGCTAGACTATGATACTTATACCAACATGATGTGTACACGTATGTTTGTAAACTGGGGGGAAAATGTACTGAATAAAGGTTTTCATTCATCCGTTTATTCAAGCTACTACGTAAGAATCTTGTCTCTTGTTGTTTTTTACGTGTCTCTGAGCTTTGTCACCACTTTGTGGTGAATGGTATGGACGAAGCTAGAGTTAACTACAAGTTAGGACCAGAGAGATTGAAAGGGTGTCGAAAATAAGACAACGACGTAGCTGTAGCCTGATTGAATCGCGCTTATAGCCTGCCCACCCAACTTCGGCTGACAGGACCCGTCATAGCCACGGACAGCAGTGTTTGCGGTACTCAGGCTAGTAGCGCAACCGCGTATGACGTGGGCATTTGGTGACGTGGGAACTGGCAAGGTAACTTCATAAAATTAGGGCGTGGGAGTGTGATGCAAGAACCACGAAATTAGAAGTGACATTATGATGTTAAGTAAACTTAAAGTAATGAACGCGTTACGTGGAAATCTAACTTCGTACAATTCACGTTGTGTGACTGCTAACATTGAATATCGTACAACACCACCCGCCCTGCCACCCTCACGGTCCGAAGTCAGCTTATTACGTCACACGGGGCCGACGTCATATAAGAATTACGTGACCCCTAATTTTGTAAATAGCACTCGGCATCCCTGTAACCTTTCTTCAGGAGAGGTTGGCGACTGTCTTGTCTTGCAATCGGTTACTTCTGGAAAAGTATGGTGATATTAAAGGTCACGTGTGACGTAATCTGAACTTCGGAAAGTTCATACCGTTCTCCCCAATACCGGACATAATGTGGAGCTCATGAAATGTTGTGGCGCTCAGACTTACTACTTCCTTCTGACACTTATATGCAGAAAAAAACGTCATATACGTAACCAAGGAGGTTATATAGACTATATAACCTCCTTGACGTAACCAGTGAAGACAAGAAACACCAGTCGGATCTCTCCAGATTGTGAAGTAAATTTTAACGTCCGCTCGGTCAGCGACCGCACGTTCAACGTCCGCACGGTCAACGACCGCACGGTCAACCAGTGCTGATAATGACATTACGTGGCACAATTAGCAAGAAACTTTTGTTCTCTTTTATATCACACTTTTTGTTCCAACAAGCTGCCCTGCCGGGCCCCGGATTGGAAATGGGACCAAAGCATTAATGAGAATTTCATGAACTCAGTTTGCTACCTGTTATGATCTCAATACCGGCTGAAGAAGAGAAAAAACACTGCTAAGATCGGGCTGATGTGACTACTGGTTAGGTAGCTACTATGACGACAGAGGCCGAACACCTGCCGAGTATTAACTACTCATGGTCATTGCTTTTGACAAAATGTTGAGTCTATTCACTGACAGATTACTCGAACTCGAAGGTCAAATCAACGCCCGCCATTTTCTCCCTGTGGATGTCATCCAGGATTTTGCTATGCTCCGGGCTGAGCGAGTTTTTCCAGTCTCCGACTTTTCCTGGGGAAAAACCTGAGGTCACTTGTAGCATAGATCAGCGCACTGTGCACTCAGACTGAGCAAATACGCGCGGTATTCACCATGGCCGTTCAAAGTCCACCTTGGATCACATGCATATTTCAATACATGTTCTGGGCGCTAGCAGGTAGGTTAAATTGTAGGATTTTCTACTGTATGAGCATCGCAAACTGGCATCTTTTGGGGAAAATATATAACCTTACAACTATTGAAAGCCGGAATCGACAACGTAAGTACCTCTCAGTTCCTTGGGATCGTTCATGTACCCCCCTGTTAAACAGTGAAACGCCACATTGGGTTCGTGAAAGAGTCATGTCGTCCATTAGCTTACCTTAAATTTGTATATGAGATGATTGATATACCACATATTGGATACATATTCAATACGTAGTCGTACGGATACTAGGGCTGTTCAGTGAAGATTTGGCATGCGTACTAGGAACCTCTGAATTCATTACCTCACCCCACACTGACAGCTGTTAAAAGGGAAAAAAACTGGAGTTCAGAAATAAGCCTAGGCATGCGACATAGATGCCATTATACATATGCAATATCGGCCTCCTACGACAACCAGAAATGGGACATGTTTTCATGGAAAACCCTCGTAATATCTCTCCCCCCCCCCCCAACCTATTTAAATCACCAGTTGCCTTCAAGTTTACTGAAGCCTGACTGAGTGCACCCGAGAGCACTATGAGTCTCCCAAGTCAAGAGCCCTCCCAGCCGGTTTACTACAAAGGGGTGAAGTTCGACGCTAATCACAGCCCGGTTGCCATGGAAATGGTGGAATCATTTAAAGTAAGAGACGATGACGTCTTCATCGCAGCTTACCTTAAATCGGGTAAGAATCATTTACAATTTCATCTGTTTCTCTTCTCTTGTAGATACTAACTTTATCTTCTACTCTTTGTCACGACTGCAACCTGCATAATTTATGCAAAACCCATACACAGACATCAATACGACACGACCCGAGCTTAAGGTACATCGCCATTACCCTGGGAGTAATACGTCCGTGAGGTCGCGCGAGAAGGGCTTTAAGCTTGCTGCCCTGGCTACCAGAACCCGCATTGTACGCGCGCCGGACTTAACGCCCACGCCCCAATGTTACGCCCCACTACCTACCTTTTTATACAGAGGCACACATGGCTAAAACACACATTGAATGTCAAACATGTTGACTTAGAAACTGACAAATTTAAACATAGCCCCGAGAAGCACGACACTTGACCATCCTGACCTCTGACCTCAAACGCCCTGTAGTATAAAAAAATCCGCCCTGTCTTTCTTCAGCTGTCCACTTCAAATGTTTTTGACAAAAATGCCCTTGCAGTTCCATAATCAATAAGTGCTAGGAGGCTCAAGCCTATTCCACAAGCTACCTCAGCAAGCCAAGGACGGGAAAGGAAAGGTACGATTAGCCAGTCCTTCACCATTTCTAACTGTAGCTGTAAATGCAACACTTTTTAGGTCCGCAAATATGAGTAAACGTTCTGCAATTGATTTACGTTGTTTCTTTAATACACTAGATCATCTACTGTGCGCGGAACGTCAAAGATGTGGTTGTTTCTTGGCACAACATGCGACGTATGGTCATCAATATTCCTTGTGGAACCTGGGAAGAGAACTTTAAGGAGTTCATCACGCCCAAAGAAGGTCAGCATACTAAATCATTGTAGATAAGATTCATATCTTCAGGGGGTGATAGGGCGATGTAGGTCGGGTTCTCAGTGCGGTTGGGGTAAAACCGTTTTGCTGCTGTCACGTTTCCAAACCTATGCCCCACCGCGTAGTTTACGGTACTGTCGCTTACAACTTTGTACTTCGATCAGTTAACCTCAGTCTTTTGTCCTTGACAGCTTACAACGGCTTCTGGTGGGACGTGGTCCCGGAGTACTGGCGTCACAAGGATGACGGCAACATGCTCTTCATCAAGTTTGAGGACATGAAGCGGGTGAGATTTGTTGACAAAAAAGTTGATTAAGATCGTCTTGTGGCCCGTCTTGTGATTTGATACAGTTCAACGGCGAATATCTTCCTTAACAAGTCAAATACCAGGATAGGAATTAGCCAAAAGACGTAATGGGACTCGCAACCAATAGTGATGATTAGAATGTTGGTATTGCAACACAACACAGTTGCATTAGTTCGCAGGAAAATTAACGTATCTTCTGTTGAATGGTTACGATCGTGGTGTACGGTACTACTACTTGAAGATTTTATAATGTAAAGTTATCCTTTTGCGTTTCTATTCAAATTAATTTCGACGTTGTACATTGTACGTAGGACCTGCGAGGTCACGTGGTGAAGATCGCAAACTTTCTGGGCAAGAGTCTGTCAGACCAACGCATTGATGAGGTGGTGGCCAACTGTACCTTCTCTGCCATGAAGGAGAATCCATCCATAAATTTGTCCCGTGATCCACGAGTGCAGAAGTTTTTCACCAAGACAGAAGAAAGTGGGCTTGAGTTCATCCGCAAAGGTGCTTGAAACTGTCTTCAATGTCCTCTATTCTTGCAAAAAGTTGATAAGCTTATGATTCACATTTCAGCTTTACTGCGACGTAACGCCTGGCGCCAGTGCTATCGACTTACTAACTTTAAAAGAAACCACTGAGCGAGCGACGCGAGTTCATATGCAAATGTTTTTGCGTAGAATAACCCCAAATTAAGCAAATGGGTGCATTGTTTATTGCAAAAGAACATTGTAGCCTATTGGCATACATATTCATGACATTCGGACATTATGATATTTCATCATCATCATCATATCGGGCAGCTTGCCCGGACTAGGGTTGCTCTTTCCCTCCAGGCAACACGGTCCGCCATAAGTTGGTCTAGATGTTCAGACCTCGCTCCTACATCCCCAGCAAGTTGGTCTATGTAGGTCCTTTAAATGACATTTAAACGCATGATATGTATAAATCTGAAACAAATTACAGCTTAATGTGCCCTACACTGAACTGAACTGTATTGAAATGATTATAAAAGTAGTTCTCAAAACTATATGAAGACGACAAGAAAAATTGAAATTACTGGTGGGTCGCGACATTTATTGTTAAGAATTTCACGTCATTTTCTGCAGGAGAGGTTGGTGACTGGAAGAACTGGTTCAGCAAGGAGGAGAACCAGACTCTGGAGGCGATCCACAAGGACAAAATGGCGGGACTAGATCTGACCTTCCAGTTTGAGTAGCGTCTGTTGTGGCACGGTCGCATTTGTCTTCGACCGTCGTATGATTTTGACGTGTAGAATTTTCAAGCAAAGTTGAATTTTTAAAGTAGAATTTTCAAGTCTCCCTCAAAGTTCTGATAAGATGCCGAATCTAGATGCTAGACATTGATACTTGTACCAACATGTGTATACGTATGTTTGTAAACTTGTTGTGACCTGTACTTAGCTTGGTTGGGCAAAAATCTACAATAAATACAAGATACAACAAGATGCAAGATGATTTTATTGGCAGTCGCAGTGCATAGCACTGAATTAAAACCAATGTACAATTATTAAAATCGTATAAAATACAGCCGTTGCCGTATACATATGTAAAAATCAAGTATGACTTCAACCGTCATTTCAATTCGTAGGGCAGACAAAGAATAAACTCGACATTTTGATTATATATTTACAGAGGACAATTATTGATCATATTGGTTGATAAGGCGGGTCAGGTACGGTATGCTAGAGTTCAAGTACCGGTTCGTTCTGGCTTTTGGGCAGTTCAGTTTATGGCTGTTACGAGTCACTCTGCCAGTGATCTGAGTCCTGGGTGGTGGTAACCAGTCCCTGAACTCGGAGTCCAAAAGAGAAAGAGCGTCGAAAATACGACAATGACGCTGCCGTAGCCAGCCTTGATCGCCAGCCCAACTTCGGCCGGCCGACGGCCACGGGCAATGTTTGCGTTACTCAGAGAAGCGGAGCCGCAAATGACACGGGCCTTTGGTGACGTGGCAAAGTAACTTCGTAAAAGGGGCGTGGAAGGGTGAACGAGGGAATTAGAAGTGACATCAAAAGTAGTGAACGCGTCACGTGGAAAGCTAACTCCGTTCACCCACCCTGCCTCCTTGTCCGAAGTTAGCTTATCACGTCACGTGGGGCCTACGTCATATACGAGTTACATGACCCCTAATTTCGTACGCGTACACTGCTTACTTCGTACGTCCACCAACTTCACTAGTGTCAGAAGTGGCTTTCGTCACTCAGATGCAATTGGTCACTTCGGAAAAATATGGAAATATTAAAGGTGACGTGTGACGTAACCTGATTTTAAACTTCGGAAAGTTCACAGCGTTCACCCCTATTCTGGACATAGTTGAAGTTAAACGTTGTGTCACGCAGACTTACTACTTCGTTCTAGTATTTGTATACAGAATAAACGTCGTACACATAACCAGTAAAGACAAGAAACACCAGTTGGATGTCTCCAGATTGTGAGGTAAATTTTAACGTCCGCAAGGTCAATGTCCGCAAGGTCAACGTCCGCACGCTCAACGACCGCATGGTCAACCAGTGCTTATCATGGCATGACGTGGCACAATCAGCAAGAAACTATAAAAAACAACAGTACTACCGGCTGTCTACTAGAACTAGTATCAGAACTTACCATGAGCCTTCCAAGCATTCCAATCTGCCCGCCTTTCTATTTCAAAGGCGTGCGATTCATGCCTTTGGCCGATCTTCGGGCGGTGGAACAAGTAGAGTCATTTGAAGTCAGAGACGACGACGTTTTCGTCTCAGCTTACCAAAAGTCAGGTAAGGCCTGTCAATGTTCATGGCCCGTCGTTAATGTTAATAATTTCATCTATGTCACTGTTCCTACGATCGCACATTTTTGGGATAGTCGTGCATATAAGCTGTGTTGTTACGGAAAATGCTGTCTTAGATTCTTGTCGGCGGTCACTTCTGACAAATTATAAGACGTCAAAACCGTACAACGGCCTACGACGAATGTGACTGTGACACAAAATCTGAAGAAAATCGTTTTTCTCTGGTACCCTGATACATTGCTTGTGTGTGAGTGTGTTTGTGTATGTGGGAGTGTGTGTGTGTGTTCATGCAAGCAATATTTTGCTAATTAACACGTTCAGTCATTTTGTGTATGTGTGTGTGTGTGTGTGTGTGTATGTGTGCGCGTCTGTGTGTGTTTGTGTTTCTTTGTCTGTCTGTCTCTTCATGCAAGCATTTTGTTAAGTAACACATTCAGCCACTTTATCTTGTGTGTTTGTATGTTTGTATGTATGTGTGTGTGTGTGTGTGTGTGTGTGTATGTGTGTGTGTGTATGTTCATGCAAGCATACAAGTTCATGCAAGTAACACATTCAACCATTTCCTTCTGTAATATAAATACTGTGCTTCCCATGTATGAGTCTAGGAACGACATGGACACAGCAGATCGTGTCTCTGATATTTGCGGAAGGTGACGTCAGCGAAGTCAGTAAGATCCCGCTGATTGTGAGGGTGCCGTGGCTGGAGTCAATGGACTTCATAAGGACGGGGAAGCCTTTTCCCGAAGTGCTCAAAAGCGTCCCCTCTCCCCGCCTGATGAAAACGCACCTGCCCTATCACCTGTTACCGCCGCAAGCTAGGGAGGGAAAAGGAAAGGTATGCATTTGTTTAGGTATCAAATGACGCATTGTTAAGAACCACGGGCACAGTATCTGATAAATTCAAATTCAAAAGTACTTCTGTTCTAAAAAAACATTGTTTAATCAGTGCACTCGTGAGGCACATGTATGACTTCTGTTTCTGTTCTATCCAACGATTCGATAATTAATACGACGCATACGGATAACATCGGAATAACACACAAACAAACACACACACACACACATACACACACACACACACACACACACACACACACATACACTCTCTCTCTCTTTCTAACACACACACGCACACACACACACACATACATGTACACACACTGAGAGAAAGAATGAGAGCAAAGAGAGAGAGAGAGAGTCAGACAGATAGATAGACAGACACTGCAAAATATAATAACCTCCCTCACGAGGTAAAACTCTTTTTTGATACAACATTAACAACGAAGCTTACTGGACTTATACAGATCATCTACTGTGCGAGGAACGTCAAAGATGTGATAGTTTCTTTCCACAACATGCGGGCTGGCGGCAAAGACTTTCCGTCGGGAACGTTTGATGAAAACTTCGAAGAGTTCATCAGTCCTGAGCAAGGTTAGAGTTTTAAATAACAATCTAAAAACATAACAAAAGGAATGATAACAATTGACTCTAACTCCGATTGCTACAACACATTGGTAACGACTAAAGGTGGTTAATTCTTTTATTGATTTATTGGTTGACTCGTTGACTGATTAGTTAATTTACTACACTGATTGACGGACTAATTGAATTTCACAGTAGATGATGTATTGATTGTTTGATTGGTTGGTTGGTTGATTGATTGATTGGTTGATTGCTTGTTTGATTGATTGATTGATTAATGAATACTAACTGTTTGGCTGTAAGGTGCTTATTCAACAACGTCGAATTGTAATGTTTAGAGTAATCGCAAAACTTGTGAAATGTTTTTTTTTAATGCTTACCTCTGTTTTGCCTCAATCTATCTGCTACAGGCTATTGCTCTGGATTCAGCACATTGAGATGATCTTTAATACACGTAGAAAATGTTTTTGTATTGTGCGATATGGGCACGAGTGATGTCACTGTTCTTTGTCGCTTTAATAATCACTAATGTAACATTTATAGCTTACTTCGGCTTCTGGTGGGACGTGGTCTCGGAGTACTGGCGTCACAAGGATGACGGCAACATGCTCTTCATAAATTTTGAAGACATGAAGCAGGTGAGATTAATTGCTTTTCTTTAATTGAATTTTGCTCTCTTTTTTAACCTTTCACGTGTTTTCAGAAGAAAAAAAAGCCATAAATGGAAAAACCATGACCTTCCCCCAGTGGCTTAAGAATGTATCAGTTTAGGCCCGCCCCTCGTCCATTGCAAGCTGAAGCAAATGACGACTAACAATTTTGTTACAATATATCCCTTGACAATACCGCTATACTTCGTCAGTATATCTCCTCATAGACTTTGTTACAAATGTTGATACTTGTCCGTAACCTGACGTCACAAACAAAAGCTATTTCTGTTTTAAAGGACCTGCGAGGCCACGTGGTGAAGATCGCTAACTTCCTGGGCAAGACTCTGTCAGACCAGCGCATTGACGAGGTGGTGGCCAACTGTACCTTCTCCGCTATGAAGGAGAATCCAGCTACAAACTACACCAAGAACCCTGCATTCAAAGGGAAGACAAGAAACAATTTTGAATTCATGCGGAAAGGTATGTTGTGTTGTCACAGGCTTTGTATTTGTACTTGTATTTATTGACAATGAAGACGAGTCAGCTCTCGCTGGTAACGGATGACCGACAAAATACAGACGAACATACAACTTATATGCATAACCTGTAGTAGAATCATTACACTATACATAGTATAGAATACATTACAATACATAATAACACAGTCCATATCATTGAAATCAATAACCACCATATGAGCCCATTGTTTTGAAATACGTGGATGTCACAGCCTTCTATCAAAACTACAGCAGAAACGATGTAGACTTGCTTTTTCTGTAAACTAGTTATAAGAATTACGTACGAAAGAAGATTAAAATCGGGTATCTTATCAAGTCAGGTACCCATTTTTACACCTGGGTGGAGTGAGGAAAATCGCGTAAAGTACCTTTCCCAAGGACGCAATTAGTTAAAATCCTCCCACACCATTATTGATGTATAGGGCGGTGCCCATCTCCGTTCCATAGCCCTGGGCGACACTGTGGTGCAATCACTACGGCAGGGAGCTAGTCCACTGGCAGTGAAGTGTGTTTAACTGCCATACTGTTTCAGAAGTATGTACCATTTTTATAAAGTCTTTGGTATGACTCAATGCGCCTCTTGTCCAGAGGTGTCCTCCCTGGGGCTTGAACCTTAGTCCTTCTGGTCCAAGTAATTTGAACCAGATGTGGTAAGTAACAGAAGTGCAGACCACTACACCACGGGGACACCCCTAAGGACGCAATGTCTGGACAGAAATCGAACCCAGGACCTCTCGATCTTGAGTCCGCTAGCCTAGCCACTCGGCCTTTCGACCCAGCTATTACATTTGTACCTCAAGCAAATCATGCATTTGGAAGAATAGTTAGTATTTCTAAGAACAGACAACGATACGTTAACCCTCAAAGTGTCAATACACTAATGCTCAAATGTCAGGCAATTTGCATGTTGTAACAATAAATGTACAGTATGGTAAACAGCAACAGTGAGCTCCTTTGAAAGAATTTGTGCGATTTAGTCATAGTTATTTCACATACACTTTTTCATTTTAATGCCAGAATTATAAAAAATAACCTTGACCTTTCTCTTATCATTTTGATGATTTTTTTCATGTATTGTTTCTGTAGGAGAGGTTGGTGACTGGAAAAACTGGCTAACAGACCAGCAGAGCCAGACCCTAGATGCCATCTATCGGGAGAAAATGAAGGACGTTGACCTGACGTTTGAGTTCCAGTAGTCATGGGATTGTAATTCAGGGCTGTTTTCCTGTAAAAAATATATGTAAAATAGGCACGATTTTAGTATCTCTAAAACGTAATTTCTTTTCATAACGCCATATTGTACCTGTATTCTTAATAGAAAACGCTTGGAATATCCGATGCACTTTAATAGTGACTAGTATTTTGTACTCTTTTTTTCTGCCCTGCGCCCTCCTGGCGATAGTCAAACATATACATATTTGGTCTGAAAATAGCCAAAAAGGCCGTAAAATTATTTCTGGGCAAAAATTGAGATGCCTCCATATCTATATTTGTTAAGAATACATTCAACTACATGTGTACCAAATTTGGTGCTTTTAGACAAATTTGCACAATTTTTCAGCTATGCCGCTGGACTATGAGATAAAGTGTTGTAGTAGGCTTTTAATGTGTATTATTCCATTTATCTTGTACAGAATAAAGATTATTTCAAACCGGAAAGAAACACTGGCAATTTAGATCTCTGAACACTCTGTGACAGTTGTAGCACATGATGTTAATGACACGATAAGTCTATATAATTTCATGTCGTGACTACTTGGTGTTATATTTCAGCATGTAACGAATTCAGCTTCAGATAGATCTTAATAACTAAACTTATCTATTGTTATTCAATACTATAAATCTATGTCTATATATCAATAAAAAACAACAGAAGGCTAGAATGACTTTATTACAATGTGGCATAAATTTGCAATAAAGGTCTTCATTCATTCATCCAGTCATTCATTATACACATTATTACAGATTATTACATCTTGTATGTATCTACTAATGCACAAGACCCAAGATAGAATGTGGGAGAAACCTTCACATCCATTATGACGGCATTGTTTTCATAACCTTTTTATTTTCCATTCTATTTCACTCCATACTACATGTATCAAAATCTTTTTGATACTTTTATTCATCGTAGAATACGAGTGGATAAAAATCGAATCTTGGAAATATGTAATTTCGAATGGTTGATTGATTTCATAGTAACAGAGTTGTAATATGACAAGAAAAAGCAAAGTACGGGCAAATATTTAGAAAACAAAGCAAGACATCTTGCGCTGCTTGATTAGAATTTCATGAGCTCAAGTTGCTTCCTGTTTTGATCTCAATACTGGCTGAAGAAGAGAAAATACACTGCTAAGCTCGGGCTGATGAGTCTACTGTTAAGGCGGCTACTATGAAGACAAGGGCCGCTCGTGGTCATTACTTTTGCAAAATGTGGAGTATATTCTGATTACTCGAACTCGAAGGTCAAATCAACGCCCGCCATTTTCGTCCTGTGGATGTCATCCAGGATTTTGCTCTGCTCCGGACTCAGAGAGTTTTTCCAGTCCCCGACTTTTCCTGGGGAAACGACAAAAACAGACTATCAATTGAGAACAACTAAATAACTAATAATCTAAAATTAATAAGCTAACTGTGCCCAGCTTTGAAAGACGTTCTAATGCCAAAATTAAACTTGTGTTCAAAGTCTAAATTTCTATTCTAGCATGAGCTAGGAGCAAAATTAGGCCCTTATGGCCAACGCTTTATAGCTTGAATCTCTTTCATTTTTGCGAGAGCAAGGGTTAAAACAGGGCTTGATTTACCACCATCCCTTCACAAAGACAGGGGTGGCGCCATAAATTGTCGACAATTTTTGATTCACTGCTTACCGAGTCACGTGTTCTATCTGCATAACGTGACGTCATAGAAGCGGTGGATTGCTTATTCATTGACATAGACTGGTTCGGTTCAGTCGAAACAATGTGTGCAAGTACCATTTTACATTTGCGTTCGAAATTACAACATGTCCCTACCACAAATTGCGTTCAAAGAGTATTTGGAGTTCGGAAATGTTAACATATGCCCCGATACACAATAACATTAGCCTGCGTAGCGTCCTACGTAGTTACTGCTGCATCAATCTTTTTGCTTGCTCGGAAAGATTAAGCAAGAGGTAACTACGGGGGATGGTACCCAGGCTACAATTACAATATCAGCCCTGGAAAGCATACCTTTTCGGATGAACTCAAACTCTTTTGTCGCCAGATCCTTGAAAGCTTCAGCCCGAGTAAGGTTTGTAGCTTCGTTGTTCTTCATGGCGGAGAAGGTACAGTTGGCTGTCACTTCATCGATGCGCTGATCTGACAGAGTCTTACCCAGAAAGTTTGCGATCTTCACCACGTTGCCACGCAGGTCCTTCATACAAGAATAAGAATTTTTTTATTCTTTTCATCTTATCAGAATTGCAACGGTGCAATAAACGCGGGATACAGGCAGCTATTGCTGGTGTCGTGACCCACACACATGATATTCTCGTTTTTACACTTGGGTGGAGTGAGGAAAATCGTGTATAGTGCCTTTTTCCCAATGGCACAAGATTAGTGGCGTCAGGGGATTCGAACCCGGGACTGCTGGGTTCTGGGCCCAAAACCCTGCCGTTACGCCACACGACCCCACGTTACGAGACACGACCCCACAGAGAATTTAAAGTTGTCATGATCAAAACATGCTAATATGCAGTCTGAACGACATTGCCGACACAGACGAGTACGCGCTAACATTCGTTGTCAGACTGACAACTGTTAATTAGTATTACCGCAGTGTTGGAGGCAGCGACAACTGCTTTCCATAGGTACGTACAGAGAATCTTAAGCTTCTATTGGACTGGTTTTTGTAGTAAAAGATATTGAGAAGCTGTTATTGGAGCTTCCCATTTTAGATCAGTCTTATGGCTTCAGGTAAGTGACAACGCCAAGTTTAAGTCATGTCAAACCACAGCAATTATTTCCCCTCGATGGCATGTTTGGCAATAAGGCCGCTTTTCAACAAGGTCGAGTGGAGGGAGGTCAAGGATAGAAATCAAAGACTCAAGTTGGTGCAGTGGCCGATTCAGTCCCTGATAGCGAGAGATTGTGTAATACAGGGTATCATTGGGCAGAAGAAACTATAATCTTACCCGTTTCAAGTCCTCAAACTTGACGAAGAGCATGTTGTCGTCATCCTTGTGACGCCAGTACTCTGAGACCACGTCCCACCAGAGGCCGTAGACAGCTGTGGAGGACGTTTGAAACGTCAAAAACGTATCACTTTATTACAAGACACGAAAGGCATTTTTTTTTTTCATTCTACTTGTATTGAACGATTGCATTCGCAGGACCGGACTTAAGAATCTTACCTTGCTCAGGATCGATGAATTCTTGAAAGTTTTCATCAAACGTTCCGGATGGAATGTGTGCTAGTCCTTCCCTCATCTTGTGCCAAGAAACCACCACGTCTTTGACGTTCCTCGCGCAGTAGATGATCTGGAAACGGAGTATCATGTTATACACGTTCTGTTAAAAAATTTAGATGGCAAACTAGCTAAGCCTTTTCTCAAGAGCTATGTTGTGTGGTTTCCACTGGGCGCTTTACCCCAACAAGAGGGGTGTTGCCCAGTAACAAATCAAGATCAAGATCCACTAGTCTGGCGACCCACAAATTATTCGCCAAATTTGATCTACTGCGCATGCAACGAGGTACGTGTCTACACTTTGCTTAGGGCCCTGTCACACTTGAGCGCACAAACGCCGCGTGTGAGCCGCGCACAGCCAAAATACAATAAGCAGCCGTACGCACAACAGTTGTGGAATTTTTCGATTGTTTTGAGGAATGTGTGACTCACATTTCGTTATTCGCATGTTAGATGTACCTTACACACTCATCAAAAGAATCGAAAACTATTCATAACGAATAACTTGCGCATTAGCGTGATTTCGTTAATACCCAAACTATCATACCTACCGGGCCATATTGTGCGTATGGCCGCGTACATAAAACTTACACGAATCGACCGAGATGCGTGTGATATGCGTATTGTGCGCACGGCGGCGCACGGAAAAAATGTCAACGTGCAACTCACACGCAACGGCCACACGCACAAGTGTGACAGGGGCTTTAGGGCCCTGTCACACTTGTGCGTATATTCAAGTGCGTTTGAGTTGCGCATCAACATTTCTTTGGTTTCAGTAAATTTGAAGGGAAGAAGTTGTTTTTCACTTTTACCCACTGTTGTGCTGCCTGGTTATCGAACCAAAGAAATGACTTTTTCGGCTGCAAACTTAACCTAAACCAAACACATGTCAATACGAAACTCCTGCGGACATGTATATACGCAAAAGTGTCATGGACAGGGGCTTTAGGTTTAGTTTGCCTAAGGCGCAATTGAAGGGATTGATTCATTACTCGACATCCCTTACACATGTGTCTACCTGATGTTGTATATTTGGACTTGCTGTTGTCACGTCTTATGCTTACAATACCCTGCGGCTGCCGGGCTATTTTTGGGCCCGGCCGGACCCCGAATCATTTTATGTCGGACTTAAAATCAACGCGGGGCCCTGTAACAAATAGACGCCGTGAGCTAATCGTGCGAACACCGGAAGCAGCGGCGCAATTGGGACCTAAGCATTAAGGTCTCATTCATGAGTTTTTTCGCCCCATAGGATTACATGTTATAACTAACTTATGGTGCGGAGGCGTGGGGCAAAAGTGGACTCAACGACAAGTCCCCAATCGAGCAAGTACATCTTAAGTTTTGTAAATCAATCCTGGGTGTTAGAAAGAATGCTAGCAACCTCGCCGCAAGAGCAGAACTGGGTAGGTTCCCGTTATGGATTGCAATTTACACTAGATTATATTCATATTACAAAAGATTGGTTAAAGAGGTGCCGACAAGTAGCCTTCAGTTTGAAGCATATTTAGTACAGCAAGAATTGCATCGAAGTAAAGTACCATGCTGGTTATCCGATGTTAGTAAAATTCTTGAGGAGTCGGGCTATGCCTACCTACTTATTAACAAGGATCACAATACATCCTATGCACAGTCTGCTTTAAAACAAAGACTAAAAGACATTTTTATACAAACATTTTACTCAGAACTAAACTCCCCTGGCAAAAAAGAGAACCAAGGCAACAAATTAAGAACATACAGAAAATTCAAACGGGCATATGAAAGAGAAAAATATCTTGACATCAAAAACTTTAGCCATCGCCGAGCCATGGCAAAGCTAAGAATTAGCGACCACCCACTGCATATTGAAACTGGTAGATACAGCCGGACTCCTCCTAGCGATAGGCTATGTGCACTCTGTAATAAGAACTCTATAGAAGATGAAGTACATTTTATTCTAGAATGCTCACTGTACAAAGATTTACGCATCTCTTTGGTTAACGCAATACAACTAGACCAGAGATATACAAACTTAACAAATGACAAACTGTTCATATACTTGATGTCATCGAATAATCAATCGGTAATTGAGAAACTCTGTGAATTCGTGTACACATGTCTCAAGAAGAGAGAAGTAGCGTGTAAACTTTAGAGGTAGATAGAACATAGAATAGTTTTCTTCTTTTTTTTCTGTTATTACAATGCACAATTGTATTACTTGTAATGCATTTAGCCCGGAAGGGCATGAACATGCAATAAACATGATATTGATATGATATGATATAATACGCGTTTTACATGGGCGCCTTCGTAATGAAGATGTGCCAATGTTTTTCATTCCATGTTGAAAACAGTTACCCTGGATTATGTAAAAAAAAATTGACAACATTTTCACCGCACACAATCTCTTTTTATAGCAATTACAAACTGCACCTGGCTACACCCCCAAAAGGCCACTTTCCCGGCTGCAAGCACATGACCGCATCACACACGATGCCCGGACTGTGTACCTCCGAGCTCGCGCGCGGCTGCCGAACTTTACCTGCGCATTTCTTCAGTAACTTACAAACAAGCTTTCATCAGTTTGTCGCTTGAGATCAGCTGGGCTGGCTAAAAGGAAATTTCCCACCGGTATAGACACACGTTCATGCAGCCGTTCATTTCTTGGGGCACGGATTCTTTTAGTACCCACTCGGAGTATCACAGTAATGAGACCTTAAGATATCAATACGCGTAAGCTGCTGTACAAACATTGATAATACAGCTACTGTACAAACCTTCCCCTTTCCCTCCCTTGCCTGCTGAGGTAACATGTGATAGGGCATGTGGGTCTTCATTAGGCGGGGGGAGGGGGCGTCTTTCAGCAGCTGGGGATACGGCTGCCCGCTTCCCGACATGTCCATTGTTTCCAGCCACGGCACACGGACGACGATCGGGATCTTGCTCACTTCGCTGAGATCACCCTCAGTGGACAGCAAAGACACGATCTGTTGTACCCATGTTGTTCCTGGATTTAAGAAGGAATACATACAAATCTGTATTTGTATCTGTATCTATATAGCTGGTATATAGGCATAACACAACAGCTTCGCAGGCACGCGGCGCAGCAGTAGCTAGTTATATTACACCGAATGACCTGTCACATCTAACCTAAGCAACATTAAGTCTCAAATGTAAAGAACGACAGAATCTGTTAAGTGGCATTTTGCCTTTTTGGGTGTCCGACGGTCGACAACCAGCGGAGACCGGATCGAGACGTCACGGGTTCGATTCCAGGCATTCTTGGGAAATGAACTTTACGAAACGTTCCCCACTCCACCCAGGTATAAATGGACGGAGTAAGGCTGGGGAGGTAAAGGTTGTGGAAGGAGAGGGATGGGTTCCACCTTCTAAGCCCCTGCACAATGCACAGTGGATTAGCAACCCACTGGCCCTACCGCATCAAAACAGCTATGAGACCTTCAGCGTACCCTGCATAGAATGCTCACTGACAGCATCACAAAATTCACCAGGGTTTTACGTTCCAATGCTGCTGCAGTGTAGCCTGTCACAACGTCGACTTTGTGCATAAAACACACAGAGACTATTCAAGCAATAGAGAACATGTACTTCGAACTGGGCCGCTCAGTAGGGCACTACAGCTATGCGGGAAGGAAAAATCGTAGTGCCTGATCATGGAGTTAGGTCAGTGAGGTAAAATGTTGTTGCTGCAAGTGTTTGTCTTGAATAAATAACCATCTCTCTCTCTTTCTCTCTCTCTTTATTTCCTTCTTTCTCTCTCTCTCTCTCTCTCTACTCAACTAATCTGTTCACGACTGCTTAAAGGTGATCAAAAACCTTACCTGACTTTTGGTAAGCTGAGACGAAAACGTCGTCGTCTCTGACTTGAAATGACTCCACTTGTTCCACCGCCCGACGATCGGCCAAGGGAACGAAATTCACACCTTTGAAATGAAAAGGCGGGCTGAAGGGGCCAGGGGAAATATTGCCACTCATGTTGGCTGTTGCTGGAGGACGCCTGTGAAGACTGGTATCGCCTCTAGATGCTGGTAAGCTGGTTATTTATGTAACCCAAATCTGCCACGTCATCCTGCGTTAGAAACAAACTTAAGAGATAGCTGTACGGACCAATGTTTGCTTAGTTACCATACGGTCGAAGGTAAACTCATTGTGTCAACAGAAAGCTTTCGTGCATTGCTGAACGTTAAGATTGCTGTTTAAGTACATGACATAGCAGAATAATGTTGGCGTGTGCACGTGCATGTTACAATTAATGCTATATCATTTTGACTTATCATGACTTAGCATCGTGGATTGCCTAGTTTTATATAAGACGAAGCAGAACCCCCCATTTATGCAAGTAATTGTTGCCTCTACGAAGGAGGTATTATCTCTCTCTGTCTCTCTCTCTCTCTGTGCATGTGTGTGTGTGTGCGTGTGTGTGTCTGTGTGTGTGCGTGCTCGCATGTGTATGTGTGTGCCCGTGTATGTGTAGCTGTGAGTGCATGCGTATGTGTGCATTGTGTAAGTGTGTGTGTGTGTGCATGTGTAAGTGTGTGTGTCGTCATTTACTATCAGTTTCCTACATGAAATATGACGTTTCTGTTGATTGTTTACTTGTCCTGGTGTTGAATACAATTAATCAAGCACAAAAAAGCTAATTTACCACCGTGGCTGTGAACTTACCGCTGCAATCTATTCAAGTGACCACTCAGGAGCGACATTTAGCGATTTGTATAAAACCATCAGCGCACCCAGGTGTTGCGAAACCCCGCCATTGCTTACAATGGGACAAACTATATCAAAACCGGCTTGAACTTTCGGAAATCAGGAATCCAGTCAGTAGACATAGAAACAAATTTATTCTCTTTTAGTAAGGTTAAGTTGAACAACGTGAAAGTATCTAAAACAAAGTAGTAATACAATGGTTTCTAAGCAATGTGCGTAGAACAATATGAACATCATTTACACAAATCGTTATTAACTTCACTTTCTAATCATCTATTTTCTACTTCAAATAGTATATATAATATATTCTGAATTAGTTAAAGTGACAATCATGTTCCTTAATGATAGGTAACCCGAGCTTAAAAACGTGAGCAAATTGTCCAACGACCAAATCGCTGTATTTCAAACGGAGTTGTACATGTACCATCGGTCGAATGGTAATCGGACTTATGGGAAGCGGTACAAAAAGTGACCACGTAGTAGGGACACCTAGCGGATTCTATAAAAAGGTCAGTATAAACAGTCGATGTTATACCCTAACGTAGAACGATGACGGAACATTAGAAACCCAACTGTACATCTCTACACAGTTTGCAACTTATGTGGCAAATTTGCAACGTATATCTTTTCGACCACAACATCAACTTGGACTATTAGCATGAAAGCTCATCTGTGTTGGTTGCAATTATTATCACCTCAGACTGATTCTTTCTATATGTATCACAGCAGCATTTCCAGTTTTCTACTACTGTTTGCTCCAAATTAAATTCAAGTTTATTGCAAATCGCATGGAGGTAGCGGATGTGAGGAGAGCTAGTCCTGTGCTTATAAATACCAGCATCATTTCCGGTTTCCTACTACTGCAGCTGTTTGCTCCAAATTGAACACAAGATTATCACTGAGATCACATGAAGGTAGTGGATGGGAGGAGAGCTATACCTGTGCTTATAAGTACGAGATAAATAGTCCATCTGGAAGGACCTGTATTCCCAGCGCTGTCGGCCATGTTGGTGTCCTCGCTCCCCCGTATTTTCCGCAGGGCCTCTGCCAGAGCTTCTTCTCTTGGCACGGTAATATCTGGCGTGACCCCTGGAAATACAAATTGCACGTTTTACACGCAACGGTTCACTATACTCTTCCGCGAACAGGGACGGAGGTTGGTACAGACTTCCGACAACCTTTGACCCGACATTTACGTCACACGTCCGTGACGTAAACTGAGCCGTCCAAAGAAAACCAGAGGACTGGTCGAAAATTTGGTAAGTCGCACAATTATATTAGAGCCCATTTTCTATGCACTTTTGTACAATGATTGTTAGTTTATACATATACTTAAGTTCAGGTGTGTTACCCTCCCTATCCAGGTGTCAAATTTCTGCACGTAAAAGAACCAAACACTTTTAGGTGTGACCTGGTTGCTTGGCTATAGAAGCGAGCCGTGGTGAAGACACATTACATTCTCAGCTACCGAAAAAGCATTACGGTTGATGTCAACATTCTCCTGAGCGGCTTATATAATATACCTAGGGAAAGCTCTGCTAAAAAGCAAGTCCTCTGACCAGCTGTCAGCCAATCAGAGAATCGCCAAAATGTTTTCCTTAGGTATAGGACATGAGCGTGTCTCTGCGTAGGAGAATGGTTCTCAAGCATTACAAGGAAGAAGAAATCATTTACCTTTCCCGCTCCAGCTGTCCTGTGTGATGGGGTTTCTCACCACGTTCGTTCTGGTCAGCAGGTGAACGTCCGTCCCGTCGATAGGAATCCACATCCCCGTGAACTCTTCACCCGCTTAGGAGAGAAGATAAAGGTAGAACAACTTTAGTCTTTCGTGAGGAAGAAGGGATAAGTAGTAATGTGTCGTCTTACGCTTGGCTTGGTGACATAAAGAAAACGCGTGACAAAATAGAAAGCCCGACAAAAACGCCTAAAAACACGTCAAAAACCAACCGGACCCACTCCTCTACTTGGAGAGTAGCGCGTGAATCTTTACTTAAGCCCCCTTCTCACTGGACCCGCGGCACGCTGGCGGCGTCGCTGCGGCCGATCGAATAGACAAAGCACTCAACGAATTTCATCGACAAAATCGAATATTTTTAAGCTTTGTGTGTTTTGTTGTCCTTTTGGTCATGCTTGTACGTTTTGAATGATATTCCCATTATAAAGTCAAGTATAACACAAATCCAGTTTAGGACGCAGCGAGGCCGCCAGCGTGCCGCGGGTCCAGTGAGAGGGGGCTTTACCCGTACGCCAAAAATGATAACTCAAGCAACTGGATAAGATTTTGAAACAGTCAGACGTTTCAGATAGCATCCGCTATCTTTCGTCAGTGACTTAAGAGGGATCTGGTAGAACTAGGTTTATGCCAAAACTCTGAAGAGATATGTTAATGAAGGGAAGACAATTTCAGATGGTTCAATGGGATAGTAGTTAAGACAAGCTTGCATGCTAATGAATCAATTAGCTTCTGTTAAATGAGCTAAATGTTTGTCTTGTGGGGGGGGGGGGGGGTGCGCATTGTCCCAAGTGCCTGAATGCTTTACCCGTAGTCTCCCCGATGATGGTTGTCCTGTTGGCGACCTGCATGGCGTAGGCAAACTCCTCCGCCTCCCACCTGGTCCTATTGCTCGTCAGCAGGTACAGCGGCTTGTCGGGAAATCTGATACCGCCTGGCACCTGTGGAAAAAACGTACGCGTTTTCAGTCTTCTCATAATCCTCAATTGCTACAGGGTGGTTTCTTGTTTGCGGTAGTGTACATGTCGTGAAACAATTGGGGTTGGATAATGTAGACGGTAGAACACAGCAAGGTGAGATGCCCTATACCCACAAAACGTCTAAAAGGTTGGACATCACAGTAAAACATTACATATAATATGGAAAAAAATCAGTTTCTTCTCAGTCACGGATGAAAGATAATGGATGCTATCTGGTTACGTCTGACAGAATATATCCAGGTTGTCTGCTACTATACCAGTAATGATGGTGGCAGCCGTCTGGTCCAGGTCATTGACGTTATTTGTTTGGGGCGGAGGAAGAAGACGAAAAGTGGCAAAATAGTATGTTTCCCTTCCATTAAGGCTTAATGGAAGGGAAACATACTATTTTGCCACTTTTCGAGAAAATTAAGGTAAACATGATAATATATACAAATGTATACGTACATACCTCCAGTAATGTCCAGTACTGGTTGACGCCGTCCCTGTAGTACACGTCAGACAGCGGCACAGACGGAGTGGCGTTGAAGAAGAAGGATGCCCAGTGGACCACGCCTTCTCTGTCTCCGCCCACGTTGTTGCGAAGGTCCAATATGATAGCCTGTAACATTTGCCACTAACAAAGTTATCTCTCACTCCAATATTTTCAACCTTCTCCCTGCTGCCTTACTCTGTATAAACAGATGGGGATTTGGTGCCAATATTTTTGGGGTTTAAGGGGTAAAAAAACTTCAGTCCGGAACCTCGACTTTTGAAAAAACATAGCCGAAACGGAAACTGTTGAAAACAGGTGAAAACTTGCCCCCGCCCAAGGCAGCTACTTCAGTGTGCTAAATGTTTAGGTGCAATATCAAGGTGGAATTTTTCAATTCACTTGACTTAAAGATACTTCTAAATATGGCTTTGCCAGCATTCATTGTAAAAAAAAACCTCAGTTTATCTTTGTGTTGCAGCTATTTTTCTATGGATAAACCACTACTATTACTACTTAAATGACTTTCTTATTGATTGAACCAGTTTTATGTTGTGCAACAAAAATTCCAAAAAAAAGAAGAAGATTATTTTGGCAATTTTTAACGTCAGTCAGTGCCTTGCATTATAAAGAGTTCTGTAATTCGCTCTTTGAATTTGACATTTTTAGCTGTTGAATAAAGAAAGGTTAAAAGGTAAGGTGTATGACCTTGGACTCATTCAGCGCCGCCATCTTGCCGAGGAAGAACTCCGTCATTTCCGGATCCGGTAAGATGATGTCGACGATGTCTGACATGGATCTGATGGACACGTAGCCGACCTGTCCTTCCAACATGGTGACGTTGATGTACTTCTCTCTGTTCTTCCTGTCAGGAAAATGTCAAAAATAAAACACGTCGGCATAGCTAGCTAGAAAGTTCACATGTGTTGGTAGAAATAATTCTAAAGCAATGTTGAAACTGTAATTTCCAACAAAAAAATTGAACGTGCAGTTTCGACAGTTTCGACTGTCCAACTCCAGTCTTTGTCAAGGTATATGCAATCCTCCATTTCTGTGACGTCACATTGCGCAGAAAGAACACGTGACTCGTTAAGCATTAACACATGAGCACACGAAGACTAATTTGAGTGTTGTTGAAAAATAAAAGCAACGAACAACACAAATATACCTGAAGCTGTCCACAAATGTGCTGAAGTTATAGAACTCTCTTGATACAGGTTGCTGTGTAGCGTTCTCGTATGTTCCAAAGTCCCAAACCTCAGGAACAATGAAAGAATGCATAAGAGGTAGCACCATAAAAAATATCCTGACAATAACATGTCCAGATCACGACATATCAAACCAGACATCATTCTGCAGTAGCATGGGAAGCCACCAGGGGGCCAGTTACCTAGTATTTTCTTCATTTTGGCTACACCTACTAACACACAAATATCATAAAGGTAAAAAGGTCCACCCACAATTTCTCGAGTTATGCTGTTCACAAACAAATTAAACAAACAAACAAGCAAACAAACAGACACACAGATACACACACACACACACACATGGACACAGAGTACGCATACGCACACACACACACACACACACTGACACACCCACGCACACGCATACACGCACACACATACATGCGCACACACACACACACACACACATACACACACACACACACACACATACACACACACACACACACACACACACACACACACACACACACACATACACTCACACAGACAGAGACACAGACCCACACACTCACACACATACATACACACACAGACACACACACACACGCGAGAACATAATCTTCCTGGCCAAGGTAACAAATCTCACCGCTTCTCACCTTTATGGTTTCATCTCCGGTGATGTTCTGTAGTTCTGAGGTCAGTCCCTCCTCTATCCGCAAGGAGTCGCTCATGTCGTCCTGTGACCATGACTGACATAAAAGTTGCTTTGAGCGACCGTCTCAAGTAAGAAACGTACATACAAAATAAATCCATAAACTGGATAAAGTGTCAGATGTTACCGATAGCACCCACAATATTTCATTGCTGACTGACAAAAGATATCGGATGCTATCGCAGACATATGACTCTTACGAAAATTCGTACCAAAGTCGCAAAGACTGTAAGATGTTTCATACAGCTTTCCCTGCTTAACACTGAGCATTTGGGAAAGATAATGGTAGTTAAACACACACCACTACTAGTGGACTAGCCCCCTGCTGTAGTGATTACACATACGTGTGTGGCCCAAGGGCTATCAATACGGAGATTGGCGCCAGCCTATGCACCATCTGGTGCGGAAATGACTTTAAAAAATGTTTTGAAAAATAATGCACCTAGCTACCTGAAACCTCCGCACAAGTGTCTGGTTCCACCTCTGTAACAGGGTGTGGTCGCGTAGCGCGCGCAGGTCCTGGTCCAGGTAGTGGTCCGCCATGACGTCACCTATCCCCATGACAACTTTCCACCAATCAACGGACAGAGCCGTGGGAACGAGAGCGAAGAAGACGAGGTATGCTGTAGGTGCCATAGTCTCGAAAACTAGAGAGGAGGGGGAAACTATCAGTCACTGTCATGTCCTCAGCAAGTATCTTAAAATACAATGTTCCTTAGTCTAAAGATGGTTGATAAAACGGTAACGTTAGCTGGTAGTTTGAAGGTCTTCGTACAAGAAATAACAAATTTTAACTACATGTATAGCTCTTAACTACCCTTTGTCAAGGAATGACCAAATCCCCTGATTGCGTGACGTCACTGTATGCATATACATGTAGGACAGATGTCTCGGTAAGCAATGGATCAAACGTTACAGAAAGCTTATAGCGTCCCCCGTCAAGCCAAGCCCTGTAGAGCCATGATGTATATGGCTTCCTTTACTCCTCTTTTGCAAGAAATATTGGAATGGCTTATTCCTTGTAATTGTCAATATAGTGTTGTACAGTCGAAAATTTGTGTAAGTCCAATTTCTTGCCTTGGAAATTGCGTCAAAGACGAATTCCACCAACACAAATGTCACAAATGAATTTCAGGCTGCTACAACCAATTTCTCTTCTGCCCAGCGAAATGGCTATTCTCCAAGCAGAGGACTAGTGGCACCCGCAATTTTTAACGCTGCCCTCCCTACCTCTGCTTGGAGAATAGAATACGAAAGGGCCACCATTCCGTGAACAAGAAGAAGAAGAGAACGTCCTGTCTACGGTCACAAAGGAAGGAAAGGTCGGTGGCCCTGACAAGTCAGATAAGACACCGCGCTAGGTGTGGGTTTCAGGCGGCGGAAGTAGGGGTGAGCTCCCACCGGAAGCTCGACAGTCCCCGGTAGTTACCGTGGATAAAAATTGTCACGTTTTGTTGGTCCCGTCGCAACCCGGACAGCTGAAAAAGAGACGACCAGGTCACGCGAATCTCAAAGCAGATGTTAGGAGGCAAAATCGTAACGTTTATATTACAAATTGTGACTTGATAAAGAATTATAGAAATTAGGATGCTATATCAAAATGTATGCAAGCCCTTATTGTATTGTATTATTGATTAGGATGTTAAGTTTTATTCTATACTTCTTCTTTGTATTATGTTTACGAATTCGTGCCATACTTTGTACCATGTACAATTGTCGTGCAATTAAGTTCTTCTTATAAAAGTGCTGCACTGAGGGAATAAAGCGGGGGGGGGGACTGTATCACCTTTTTGTAGAGCATAATTATAATCAGCCGTTTTGATTCACGTAATTCGTAGGCGGACCCCTCAAAATTTAACGTAGAGTATAATCGGTGTATTCAACGTTGAATGTAATTGGTTCGTGAATTCTAAGCGAAAAGCGAAGCCAGCTTACCGAATGTATAAGACGAAGCCGCTACCTTTATGATCCTTTATGAATTTAGCGAAAACCGATATATAAACGGTACTCCCAGACCCCATGCAGGCCCCCAATGAATAATGAGATAGACAAGATGAAGCGTATATTTTGCTGAGGTCCGATAGACTAAACAATAACTCATAACAGAATAGACTATTGTTCGATCGATATTTAAGAATAAATCCGCCCCAATGTTGTATTTTTCTACAAGAATGATGACTTTATTTATGTCGGCTGTGTGTTTCTGTCTCTGTGAATAATCAGTGCGCTAATCGTGCTCTCTGCTGTTTATACAGCACGAAACTCTGACTAGTACGCACAGTCGGACACATTCAGCTACACGAACTACGGGGAACTAATGCGATGCGTATGTCTCGTTCACGCGAAAACAAGTCGAGAAAAACGTCTCTGTCTCAATCTAAGCCCCAACAATACCAGATGTCAGTGTTTTGCTTCGACGTTGCTAAACAGAAATACGTGTATCTTCTGTATATGTTTCTGTCTCATACAGATAACGCGCCTGCCCATCGCAATAACAATGTAATTTGTAAAACAAGACAGCTAGGACCCACAAGTTTCGATGCCAGGCATCTTGACAAGATCAGTAGACTAGGTCAACAGAGCCTTGATACTAGAAACCCTAGCCTGGTGTCAAGGCCTCTATAGGTCCGCTTCCCGCCTCTCACTCCCCTTGGGATGCAAGCGGTCCTAAGCTGTATACAGCCGGATACGAGGCTATTTAACCCATCCAAACATACTACCACAGACAAGATCAGACAATGACAGTAGGGCGTGGCTAACTTAGGCCAAGGTCGCTACAAATGCCACGGGAGTCTTAAAACTGTTCGATCCTGTTCTGTACGGCCAGATAAGCGTACAAACACAATGATTGATTCCGCAAGTCTGACCGCTAGGCCTGACGAATTGTTTGGGGCAGAGTTTGAGGTTACAGAGATCGTGTGACGAGACACTCCGCCATATGAACTGTTAAATTACATACTTCTAGTCACGCCTTCCACATTTCTGTCGTCTAGTATGATACCGTATTACACACATACACATGTACTTGAAACCTCTGCGCCATGCTACCTCGACCTATTACCATACGAAGTTCTAGATCTCTACCTACCTCTGTACTTCTTCCTCTGTTGTGTTGACCGTCGAATCTTCCGGCTGCCCCTTTTCTGTCAGTCCCAATCGACGTCCAGTGGGGCTCGCTTCTGTTTCTTGTTCACACGCAATCGCCGTATTGAACGAACAACGTAAACAAACACAGCGTTCCCGCTAGCTTATCTGTCATGGAGCGCGGTGGACGGCTCGCAGATAAGGACCATTTACTGTGTGACACTACGTCTGAAGCTAGGGACCGTCCAGTAAAGTCCTGACGTAGTTCTAGGTGCTAAAGGGCCAGCGAAAACGCACCCATCTGTGGAGAGTTGGGGGTTCTGTTCATAACGCGCAGCCGCACTAGAGTGTATGGGATGTGCGGAGGACTACACCGTGGAAATTGTTTCAGTCTGTGACAAATTGAGACGAAGGTAAAACCAAAGTGAGACAAATTGAGAAGAAAGGGGGAGGCTCCCTCCAAAGATCAATCAAACTAGGAAGTCTACGAAGGCATAGACCAGTAATATTTTCTCATCATATGTTTAAAATAGGTTACCGTTCATACATATCAAGACTGCTCAACTTGAATAGCAACTTTTGAAAGAAATATCTGCAATATCAGTATCCAAATGCGGAACGGAATATTCTAAGTGAGTTGAAATTGTGTGCTAAGCTTTATTTGTCTTGTTCCCAAAACAAGTAAACAAAAGTACAAGAAAACAAAGAACTGAATACATTTCTGTGTACCCAAACAAATTGCTGTTGACGCTTCGACGGTCAGCCGGGTCGGAGTCTGTATGAGTAGCTGGATATGGCGTCTCATGATGTCTTCACTCCTCACCCGACATTGACCCCTGTTATAACATCCCCCAGATGACCCTGAACTTGACCCACGAATCCGATATAGATCCCTCTGTCATCACAGGCCAAGAGGGGATGATATAGAAGATAAGTGCAAATTTGCAAGGGTGCATGCATGCAACGCTCTACGTTATACGCTGCAGTATTAAATGATTAAAGAAAGGCAGCGGCTACGTATTACATTACATTTGGCATGCTGATCTTGCTTAATTTCGCTTTACTCGTAATCTATTTAGGCGACCATTACGCTTTACGCTGAATCACAGAATGCACAGATTTAATGCGCTCTACGTTAAATTTGAGCGATTCAGCTACAAATTACGCATAACAAGGAAAACCGCCAGGGGCCTAAAATCCGATATTTTCCCGTTTTTGACACAACATACTAACACACTAAATATGAAACCAATCTATCTAGCCGGTGATGAGCTATCTTGTTGACCAACAGACACACGTACAGACAAACTCTGCCTGACATATAACCTTCTTCACGAATTCTTGTAGTTAAAACGGCTGATTAAGCTCCAAGGAAAAGGGCATGCACCCCCCTCGGAAGATTGAGAGTGCGGTTTCCTCCCACGTCACCCGGGGTCACGGCGACCAACTCCCGCGCACCGCCACTTATTTTCTCAGGTGGAAAGCATTAGGAGTAATCCGATACCCAGCAATACCGCAAGGTGGCGCTTTTGCTTTTCAATGGGTGTAATCCAATGTATCCCTCGAAAATTTAGGATGTTTTGAAGTAGTCTTTAAAAAAAGGTTAATTCAAGACAAAACTACTTCAAGACATCCTAAATTGTCTTAACATCATTAACATATCTATTCAGAGTTTTGGTATAAAACCTGGTGTTCTCAGTCCTATCGTTAGTCACTGACGAAAGACAGTGGATACTGTCTGAAACGTCTGGCTGTTTCAAAATCTTATCCAGTTGCTTGAGTAATTATTTTTGGCGTATCTTATTACCTGGATGTCTAACCTTCATCAACGTATCCAAACCTATATTACAGCTGCCAGAAGGGAAGAAAGTATGCGCAGCTATAATTGGTCTGGATACCAGGCTAATGATAGTTGAGATGTTGCTAAGACTTTTTGGCGACGCCTCATGGCGGAGGCATTTCTCGCGACGGGGCACTGTGGATAGCCTGCTCAGGGGGAAAACTAAATCATTACCATGACAACATAGGCCGGACCTGATACGCGTGTGCCTCATATACGTTGTCATGACAGTTGCGTTGCTTGCCGTCTGCGCTACCCATAGTGCCTCGCGTCTCCCAGCATGCAATGGTTTTCATGAAAATGTCTGTTGATTTTTTATTGACTATCTTCCTATCAATTTGATCACCGGGGCCAATTTCAATAGATCAGCCTCATTGTTCATTTCGCACAAAAGAACTAAGCAAAAAGACAGCCACATCACAAGCATATCGATGGCGTTTTGCAACAGGCATTTATTGGAATATAATTCCAGCCAGTTAGAGAAAGTATAGGTAAAACATCAGCAGCTCTAAAAACAACGAAATATAAACAGATAAACAAACACAGAACTGCTGGAACTATAGGAACGACATCTATCGCTTTACAAACGAATTGCAACAAAATGGATAATGCGAAAATGTAACATGCCTGCTATTGACCTTAGGTAACACCCAATGGCACAGTGACTCCTACTTAACATAAAAGTTAAGTTACTTTTTACATGGAACATAGATCATCAAAATAGCTTCTAGATTTTAAAGTACGATGTTACTGAGTCATAGGTTTTTCGGCCAAAAAGTCATCCACATCAAAAGTTGAAAATGTAGATAATTTGAAAACATTGCCTCTTCATTTTGGCTGATTAAACTCCAGCTTATAGCAGCCCGCCCAACTTCGGCCGGAGAGAGGCCGTCATGGCCAGTAGACACCGGCCTACGTTTTGATCCATGTATCTATGTCGTTGAGCACATATCCACCGGTTCTAGAAGTATTGGTCATCAGCAGTACGAATAAAATTCTTAGCATGATAAAAATATGGGTTTCTTAAAGAGTTTCACAAAACAGGGATTCTCGTTTACAGAATAACATTTTTGCTGAAAAATAAACGTTCTTTGTACAAGAACACCCAAGAAAAATTAGAGAAATGCATCTTTGGTAGTGCAAGGCGTGAACGTAAAATCAGTAGTTTGCCGGTATCTGTGAGCTTAGACCGAGACTAGTGACCAAGTTACTGAAAACAAATGGATACAGTGCACCCTAGAATCTACAATCTTCAATTTGTAACGGTGGCTATGTATTCTAGCTACGTAATGCTGCAATCACAAGGAAGTCTGTATGTGTTTATTGTCTGATTGTAATACGTACTCACAACTGTAACAATATAAGCTCTGCTTTTCCGTGGAAGCTACGAAGCACTGTTGACTCGTACGGAAGACTGCGCTCTCAACAGGAACGATCATAGCTTTACCTTTATATTTTCAGTCAAAAATTCTCTCATAGAAATCTTTACACTATGTACTCTTCCTTCTAATAACGACATGTCTGATTCCCCTCTTCCGATAATCATATGTACAATATTTGTACAAGATCACTGCCCCTGAAAAAACAAAACAAACAAAACACCAACCGCAAATATTTACAGCTGAAAACCAACTTGGAATAAACACACCAAAAATATACACTATATAGCATACGGGCAGTGAACCCAAAGCAGTCCTGTACAACTCTTCGTACTTTCATAAAAGTGCCAATATAGCGAAACGTTAACTGGAAATATCAAGAAAATGCACCACGACGACCGCTGCTTGTAGATACAAGTATGGAGATCTATACTCCAACCTCTTCTGTAACAACAACGTGATTTTCCTTGCTGTGTGGTTTAACCAATATATGCTATAGATAACAGAATATTTAACAAAACTGTTACAACTGAACTTGCTCCTCCCTACACTACAGCTTTTCGGTAAGAATTCCAAGAAGTTCTTTCAGGTCAGACGTCAACTCCAACAGCTCGACGACTGGCTCCTCAGTTTTCCTTGCCGCTGACTCAAAACTGCAAACGATACCATCTGAGTACCCCATTACAACGGGTTCTGTTCGTACCGCATTTTCATTGGCTCCAAGCTTGACCAATATATTTGCACTGTCGGCATCGGTGCTCTGTTCTGATTGGTTGCCCGCGGGCTCGTGTCCTGATTGGCCCATGAGCTCATCATTCGATTGGTTGCTGCTGTTTGTATCCAGCCAAACGTTGAGGTTTTCCGTTCCAAACAGATTAGGTGACTGCGTATGTCCATAGCTACTTCCCACAATATCTGAAGTTGGCGGACTGCTGTTAGTTTCCGTATCTCCATGACTACTTCCCGCAATATCTGAAGTTGGTGGACTGTTGTCATTTTGAAGTGTATCACCTTCTGTCACGGCTGTCTCCTTTATGTACACCCCATCACTAGAACCAGAAGCTGAGCTTGTTTCGTGATTCTCTTCGTACAGTTGCCCCTCTGTCCTTTCGACCATGCTGTCATTTTCTTCTGTCAACCCAACGTGGGATGCCTCTTCAACAGAAGCGTCTCTTCCTTCAAATTCACCGTATTCCGATTGTCCTTCAGTTGTTGAACAACTTGACATATCACGATCTTGATCTTCCTCAGCGCCCGCCCATCTTTGATCAGCGACGGCAGACTGTTCGCTTTCGGTTCTGATGTACGTTTCTCCATCTGCAGTTTCCGTCCTGTCCAATATCTCAGTAGTACCAGGATTTGCATCACCGTCTGTTGTTTGTAGCTTACATACTGTCGCACTGTCCTTGGTACTGAAAGGCTGATTTTCTTCTTCGTCTGTGTTTTCTTCTTTCTTTCTGATGAACTGGTCAAGTGACTGATCATTGCCGTTTTCAAACACACAAGAGCTTTGATCTTCCTGCTTATCCTTGTCTACCTCAATAGTTTCATCACTCTCCATTCCCGAATAACCTTGTTCAACGTTTTCATGTTCTAGCCCTCCGGCGGCTTGTCTTTCTGAGTTCAATTCTTGGCCAATCTCCGTATACGTGTCAGTTGTACGATCGTCGTCTGTTTGCCGGGCATCTTCCTTCAAGTCGCCAATGGCCAGCAAGGTGTCTGACAAGTTTCTTTCATCTCCTCTCTCCAGGTTCACGTCATAATCGTAAGATTCAAGCGTGGTTTCGTTCTCCAATGCTGTTTTCGCGTCACCCTGTGAACTGCTGCAGCTGTTTTCAGCGGCGTGCACTTGGTCCGGTACTTTACGTTCTCCAAAGGGAAAGCTCTTAGCGAACGACGTTCCTCCGGGAACTTCTTGATCCTTCTCTTGTACAGCGCCGGGAGATGTCGAGTCGGTGGCAGACAGGGGAGGACTGTTTCGAGACGTTTCCTCCTGGCCGGAGCATCCTACAAGGCCGCTGGGGACCTCCGTTACTTGGCTCTCTGATATCTGCGTGAGGAAGCTACTCTTGCTCACGCAAACGGGCGTCTGATTGGCCAGTTTAGCCATGAGCTGCTCTCGTGAGATCTCCAGCTGGGTGATGACGTCATCGACCAGTAGGTAGTTCCGACACCTAAGAAAAAATATATATTCTCCTCAATATGCGATATAATCACACCATGCAAAACGATTAAAAAAGTGCATTCGTCAATATACGACATAGTGACACCATGTAAACACAAACCCATCATCACGTTTGGAAAAGCAACCACATACAGCCGCCAACTAACATGTGACCACTGAACGTCTTTACTAGGGCACAGCCGATCTAATTTCAATGTCCAAAACATTATAATTAGTTCCAACTTGCAACACCGAAGACGCACTAGACGACGAAATCATATCCTTGGAAGTTTCAAGGATATGATTTCGTCGTCTGGTGAGTCTTTGATGTTGCCCAGTGTATCGTGCGTCGCCTAGCGTGTCATTATTTCGTCGTCCAGTGCCTCGCTTAGTCAAATGATGATTGCAATATGGCTGTAACTGTGTTAGGAAAAGTTATGAACACTGAAATTTCACTGCAATACTGATGACATCATTCTTACCCCTCTCTGAGGTTGATAAGAAGGTTGTAAGACGGCAGATGGGGACGTTCCGACATTTCAAACTCGAAGTCGTCCAGATCAGATTCCTCCTCCTTCGGGATATCGGCAAAGACGTCCATGCCGTTTCCTTCAGATCGGTCTTCTGGAAGAACAGATGCAAGGTATGGTTATGAGAGTGTTGTATCAACTATATCAGAACATTGAAGCCTGTTTCATGGACAACAGAGTAGCCTCCGATGCTGACCTAGTTAGACGTTTTAAGAACTAGCTGTATGGGCCGCTTTCTGATAGCCAGCAGGTGCTGATTGTTTGTCGATATCTGATTCCCGTATTAGATGTGGACAATTGCATAGATCTAAAGGTAACGTTTTAAAAACATGCACAGCGGTCAGACAAACGCAAGCAATCCAATAGCTATCAGAAAACTGCACGTAGTTGTTAAAAGAAAATAATAACTGCTGGGCCCATTATGACGGCACTTACCCATGATGGCACATGATCCGCTGAACTCCCAGGTTCCCTCATTACTGTCGTTCTCTTCCCGACCGGCCAGGTCCCGGAAATGGTCTGAGGAAAAACAACAACAAATTGCTCAAAACAAAACATACCTAAATTCATGTGGGGCAACGTAAATTACATGGCGTGCACCTGTAATTTTCAACACATTCATATCGACTTTCCAGGACATTCAGTTGCTGACAAAGTAAAAACCTTGGATACCTTTAACTACTTCATTAAGGATGTAAAGGTGACAATATAACATGCAACATGTAACGTGCAAGTTGTTTGTAATAAATCTTAATTTAAATATTTCTATCTATCAGAGTCCGTTCAACCACACTGAACTAGGACGGCGGTAGGTATCGACTTTCGGGCACTTTTGACCCAATTCTGACGTGACACGCGCCGACGATCAGTGCTTGTCGGGAAAGTGGGTCAAATTCCATGTTTCTTTTCGTTTGGATAAAGGTAAAAAAAAACACGCATATTGCATATAACGATACGTGTATGACAAACCCAAAACATTAGCTTGCATTTTTTTTGTTCTATTAAGTCATCTTTAACGCGGAATTTCCTGTGTTAATTTGCAGAAGAAACTCAAAGTCTTCACCTGTGATGAACCGCTCCATAGTCTCGCTGCGGCAGAGAGAGGAGATGGTCCGTCCGGAGTATGTGGCCAGGCACGGGTCTGCACCGTAACTCAGAAGCATGCGCACTATCTCCACGTGGTCGTTCTCTACAGCGTCATGGATGGGTCTGTGGGAAATAATCGTTAAGGATTTAACTCAGCTGTGTGGCCCAAGGGTACAGAACGGAGATGAGTGCCGACCATACGGCGTGGGTACTAGTAGGCGTTAAACTTAATTTCAACAACAATTGTGAGCAATTCAAAAAGGTCGTCACGTAAAGAAAAACATCGTGGAATGCTTTACATTGCCTATTTGGGAGATGTTTACATTTCCTTCCAAAGTTCTCTTTCCTATTATTCAAGTATGATAATCTCCATAGTTGCTCCCCAACACAGTATCTATCAGGGTAAAAAGCTTTTGAGTGAACTCTAATATGAACACAATCATCGCGATCGGCAAGCATTGTGAGCAGTTGGCCGTCAGTGAACACAAATTTGGTACAAAACTGTCAGACAAGCGTAATTGTAATTGGAGCCATTGTAATCACGCAGTATTCCTCAAGGTAACAAGTGTTTCAACACTCATGAATAAGTAGGCTGTGATGCATGATATACCTTGTGCCGTCTTGAGCACTACAGTTCACATCCCCTCCGAACAGGATCAGGTCCTGTACGATCGCCATGTGGCCCCTGACACTAGCCTCGTGTAGCGGACTGTAACCGGCGTTGTCCTGGGAGTTCACCTCAACGTACCGCGTCTCCAGGCAGTAACGCACAACCTCCTGTAAAGCACAACAGTTTGGTTAAGATTTTAGCATTAATAAAAGATAAGTACGAGTCGTACGACTATGAATTTATTCATTTTGGCAAGCTACAAGTTCTGTAGAAGATTTGGTTCATTCCAGCTGTATGTTAATGAAATAACTTTAACATACAACATAGTAAAATTAATCAGCACACCTAAAATCACACAAAAGGGTAGAAAAAAATCAAGCAACCAGAAAGTTCTTTATTTATTTTCTATGTGCATACTTTAGTTACTCTATGTTTGTGTGAACTGGGCCCCATTGACAAGCAATTAGAGTTTAATGGGGTTACAAAGCTGTTTAAGAATTCAATAAATCAATCATTATTTGAAATCAGTTCATCACTTAAAATCCTTCCCATGCTTTTGGGTGTATAGGGCAGTGCCCATCCCTTGGGCCATGCACACAGCTATGTAAGCGCTACAGCAGGGGCTGGTGCACAGTCAGTGGTCTGTGTACCAGTGCTAGTATCATCTTATTCAAAGTCCTTTAAGTTAACTTTGACCTTTAGCACACTGAATTAGCCATTTGGCACCCCATTCTCTATAGGTTAGTTAGGCAGCAGGGAGAAGGTTAAAAATTCCTTATGCAGATATTTAGTGATGGCAAAAGATCCACACCTCATAGCCCAGTCTAGAGGCTCGGTGCAAGACAGTTTCCCCAGAGCTCTTCTGTATGAGGAGCTTCTTCATCTCAGGTGGCATGGGGGGTAGGTCTGGGTGTGGTACTTCCCTCTCCTCTTCCTCCAACTCCTCCTGCTCTTCCTCTGGTTGATCATACTCCACAGTATCTTCATCACTTAGAGGCTCTTGCTTGATGTGAATCAGTTCCATCTATCAAATAAAGATTTATGTTCATAACTTAAAGTTCTCAAAATCAAATCTGGTAAAAAAAATACTGGTGACTGAAATTATGCTAAAAGGTTGTGTGCGGCTGGGCTATATAGTACTGTTACACATCAAGGCATTTAATTCTTTCTTTACAACTTACTTATTTATTCACTTATTTTAGGTACTGTTGTGCAATTGCAATTACTTTTTAGTCATGGACTGCAATTAATGAGTATCTATTATTATTGTTGTCTTGATGAATTGAGTTGTCTTTAATTAACACAAACCAACAGTCTACATCATATTTTACTGTGCATATACAACTGGACTGCTATCATTACATGCATGCCCTTTCTACCTAATACGCTACATGTCTATTACATACATCAACAGCTGGTATTTCCTCTTCTATAGCTCTTGCAGGAATGGGGACCGGTTCTTCCTCTGGCTCCAGATGTCTGGACTTGTATTTCCTCTTCCCACCTGGTTTCGTAGACAAATCCGTGACATCTTCGCTCAGAGCCTTTGGCGGACCCCTCTTCCGGCCTGGCCGTTTCCGGACCTCCTGAGCTTCCTCCTGTGGAATGTCTGCAGTGCATTCTGGGACAGGTGAGGGGCTCATGTTACATGACGTGACCTTGTAGGTGAACGCCGGGTGACCTCCAGTCCGACGGGCGAAGTACCTGCCCTTGGAGGAAGGCCCCTCGGTCACCAGACACTTCTGGATCTTGATCTTCGGGGACAGCTGTGCTTCGATCTGTTCGGGAATGACCTTGGGGTTTGCTGTGCTGGAACAGCACTTCTTCAGCAGCTTCTTCCGCTGCTGTGCCATGTTGGAGCGGTAGAGATCCTTCAGGTTGATTCGCACCTAGATAAAATAAGATGATTTTATTAGCAAATGGTAGACAAGTACATAATTGAATGGTGCCTGAAATACCTTGCACTACTAACACAAAAATGAGACATTCAGCCAAAAGTGACACATTTGGAGGCTTCAAATCAGAAATTTGCTAGTTTACATCAAATGCATACACTACGTCATCAAACAACAGCTATCCATCTTACAGTACTTTGCATTAAAAGCATACACTACAACGATAAACGACAGCTATCAGTTAAATCTAAGATATGGTAGACTGTTTCAAAATAGAAAAACTTTATTGCACGACAATTGTAACTGGTACAATCTATGGCAAGTTACATACATAACAGTTGAACTCATGCTAATCTCTAACAATATGACAAAGTCAAATACAATCTAAAGTAATGTCTGCAGACATCAAAAGCAACCTTCAGGTTGTTGAGGTCGACAAAGCCACTCTTCTCGGGATCGTCTTCGTTCTGCTGACTCTCGGCGGCGGCGGCTTTGCGGGCCCAGTGTCGGCGGGCCCTTCTGTGGGCCTCCATCTTCATACTGGTGGTGGAGCCGTTCTGCCCCGCCTTCCTGGCATACTTGGAGAAATTGGCTGCAAATGAAGAAATAAGTATTACTGTACACTGCAAGCACACCAAAATAATTGAATATCCTCTGAAATTTCGGTTTGTGCATATAGGCAAACAGGCAGAAGCAGAACATACATTGTAATTACTGTATATGAGGTCTTTACACTATTCAGGGTACATGCAAAAACTTGATTGTCCCACATAAAAGCATGTACATGATAACATTGTGGTTTGCAATAGATCTTTTCACAGGATCCCATTGCATGGTGGGAGACACAAGGCACTATGGGAAGCACAGGGGGCAAACAACATCATCACCATGACAACTCATAGTCATTGCACAAGTAGTGCATCGCATCTTCCAGCATACAATGGGATCTGTGAAAAGGACAATGTATACTGATAGACTCCTTTGCAGATTTTCTGAGTGGCGCCGTCATTTATTTACCAGAGGAGCAAGATTCACGACTTTTAACATATGGAGTACACTGACCTGCAGCCACCCCCCTCGTCCTGGTGGGTAGGATGGTCGGGTAGAAGTCCTGGAAACCCGGCTTACGGACCACCAGGTGGTTCTTCCTGCTGTAGATCATCTCAGGACGGAACAGTTCTGATTCTGAAGAGAAAAAAAATTAAAGATATAAAAAAACTATCCCTCAAACAAGCCAAGATACACATATACATATCAAACAACAAACAGTAGACAAAAAAATTCTATTTAAGACTCCTTTTTGATAGTCATAAAATAAAAGTTTTTCAGTTACAAATGAATCTATACACAAGCCATCAGAATGTATCTACATATGTTGGAATAGCATTAATACCACAAGAAATCTCTCCACCCCTGAGGAGTTGCCAAAAACAAGCAAACACGTGTACATACTGTTCCTACCTTCTTTCATCCCAGGGTTCCTACTGATGCTGTTTGAGGAGTGAGCTGACGTCTTCTGCTGTTGTGCTGTGGTATCACCAGTCTCCTTCGTCAAGTCAGAGCTGCTGGCTGCTTCCTACACATACAGATGAAGGAGAGTTAGTATATGATTATCATAGCTTCTAAATTGATAATTTTTATGATGTTTCATTCAAAGCACTACCACGCAGGAAAAGTTTTCGAAACTTTTGTTGACATTTTCAAATTTCTGGGAAAATAGTGTATCAAACTGTTGTCATGACAGCTGGCAATATGTTGTAAAGAAGATGCTACAAATGCCCCCGTTCCCAGTAGTGAAGGAGAAAGATTCTCTTTCATATATTTTTCAGTGATAAAGTGTGACAGGCAAATAGTGGGATGTACCATTTGCACACTGAAAGGCATATTATAAAAATTCTCAAGTTCTTGAATTAAACCAAACATAACATAACTATTTACAAGTGAACATAACAACTAGAAGTAGTAAAAAGAGCATTACTTACAGCATTGTTGCTAAACTCAGATGTCCTGGAAACAGCTCTTTTCATCTTGCGAGGACGTTCAACTGTATCAATATCAAACAACACTCTCATCAGTGCCATTTGCGATTCCTGTTACACCATGTGTGAACAATACTTGTTTTGTTTTCACATTGAGTTAATGATTCATCCTTTGCACCATAAAAAGTCATTGCCAGTGAACAAACCTGATTCAGCTAATACCACTTAAATTGCAACACCATCTATTACATTGTCCATAGAAATCAGTGAATTTCTCCAATAACACTACCATGAGCTGAAAACATCCTTAAAACCCTTCCAACAACTTAAATGCAGTGTCAGTGTCTACATATATCTCAGTTTCTAGAACCCTTGGGCTGCACAGTTGTGCAAGCACTACAGCAAAGGCTTAGTCCACAGGTAGTTGTGTGTTTCTAACTGCCATAAACTTTCCCATTAGTGCTAAGTAGAGAAAGCAGTATTATACACATGTAGATGTACCATAAAACCTTGCAAATGCAAACCTAGCACTCTACCCTACACTAGCTTATTGTATCAGCCATCAAAGACATCTAAGGTCTACTGTTATTGTTCTAATGCTCACCTCCCCGTTGCCACATCCCTCTCCTGCGACCCCGCGGGTGCCAAGCCTTATGCGGCCGGTCTGGTCCGTGGTGCTGGCCCGTGTCACACGAGTGGCGTGAACCGATGTACCGCCCTCCTCTGCCCCTGGTCCCAGCCACTCCTACAGGCTTGTTGGAGGGAGTTTTCCTCACAACAGCTTCCACAGGGAGACCCTTGTCGGCTAGCTCCATCTCCTGGAAGCGCATCATGGCACGCTGGAAAGGGGACACAATATTCAAGTTACAATTTCAGTCAACTCAACTCTAGCTTGCTATCAATTCTATCTTAGCTAGCTCTTGGATTGACCCCGACCTATAGTCTGAACACTTGGCCCTTGCATCATTTGTTATTTTGGCCATTGAACATTTCATAGAAGCAGTGCAAATGGAATTGAACTTCTGATTACAAATATCTAAATGCCAAATGCCAGACTGAAACTAGTCGGTAGGACAGCAATCAGAGGCACAGGCTGGGGCTAAAAAAGGATGGATACCAGGCTACTCTCCACTAAGTTGCTGATCCAAAATCCAAACATAAAATTAATGCAGCTGCTTTCCCGACAAAAGACAGTTAGTTATCTACATCTTATATCTAAGTCAACTTATCTACCTGAAGGTATCTCTGTTCCCTGCCCAGCAAGGACGTGTCTTCATACAGGTTCATTGTCTTGGGCGGCTTCTTGTCTCGGACGAAGCCTTCTGAATCCTTCAGCCTGCGGAACTCCCTCTGTTGTCGTGGTGACAACGTACCCGACCTTCTCCCGTATCTTCTATGGTGGAAACCGTCCATGTTCGTGTCAGCTGTGTCACTGAAAGCACTGGATTCTGAGTCCCTAGAAGGTGTGTGGAAACAGTGTTTACAACTTCGTGTTCACTAAAATACAGCATGGTAGATATTCATCCAGTACTGTATTTCAGCAATTTCTAAAAAGTACTGTAGCTACATGCTTTGACTTACAAGTCACTTTAATGTTTTTAGTTTCCATGAGAGTCTGCATGATTTTAACAAATACTGCATACTAACAATACTTTTGATAAAGTATACATTTAACTCAAAGTACCACACAAGCCTCAGATACACGTAACTTTGCTTCAAGCATACCTTCTGTTATCAGTAGAATAGTCTGACATTTCTCTTTGACAGTCCTTCTCATCTTGGTCCGATGACATCCTTTCAGAAACTTTAGACTTTTCTCCAGGCAACTTTTCAGCAGTTCTCTGTGATTTGCTTGCAATTTCTTTCAATCTGTCTTCTCTTCGTCTTGCTCTGTTTGATGCTTTTGTGAATTTTCTTGATTTTCTAGTGAACCCATTTGTTGTTGTATCCAGCACGACAACAACTTCAGGTGATGATGTCACACTTTCTGACCTATCAGATGCTTCTCTGACTGGAACAGGGCTGTCCTCTGATTGGTTGTTTGGAGTACTAGAGGAAACATCAGCTGATGTAGCAATGGCAATTGGTTCAGATGTAGATAAATCTGCAGTCGAATGACGGATATTAAACTTTTCTTCTTTTTCTTCTTTCTGTATTGGGGATACTTTGTCGATGTCGCGACTTTGCATCAGATTTCCCTCGGTACACTGTGAAACAACTTTGCCTGCCAAGATTGGTCCCTGCCCGGAGAGCGTGTTAGTATGAGAATGACTATACTTTGTGTCTAAGGATTGTGATACGCCTGTTGTTGTCGAAGGCGCACTGCTTGTCAACGTAGGAGGCAAGCTGCTTGGTCCATTGCCCGAGGAGGAATTTGGTGGACTAATTTTCGTTATCGAAAATCCTAGATTCGAGAAAGGAAATCCTGACGCTGAGACAGAATTCGTTGTCATGTTTGTGTTTGAGGTTACCAGGGGGTACAAGGCTCTTTGCGGAGGAAGGTTGGATTTCATAGACAGAATTGCAGCGATGTTAGCTGGGGTCGTTCGGATACAAGTAGAAGACGGTCGTGAATGGGGTGACCTTGACATTCTCATCGGTGAGACATTAGCCTGCTCCTTTACTGCTTTAGTCTCGGTCATTTCCGTCTTGATTGTTGGCATTGACGGTTTATCTGCACAGACAGGCTCATTTGGTCTGTTTGCAGTTTCTGTTGAGTGTTTGTCAGAAAACGGTTGTTGCGCCTTTGAGTCTGTACCGGGTCGTATCGTCGCAGGAATACTTGTCCTAGTCTTTGACTCCGGGCTGGTCTTGATTTTAGCAGGAGGGGAGAACCTGGTCTTTACCGTACTTTGTTGCATTGTGGATGTGGTCCTATTTGGGGTCGACACATTGGCGGTGTTATTTGAGAGAGACAACGGAGGCTTTTGAAGCATGCTCTCCAAACATGGAAACGCACCCACGTGTTTGCTGTCCCCCTCCCCCAGCAATGTCCTGCCTTCTCTCGATGGAGTACAAGGTCTGCTGGGGTGGGGGGAGGGGGTTGGCGACTCCATGGGTGGGGGAGCCGGTGACCCCAGGGGGGTGGACATGTTGGAGAGAATCTCTGCCACCTCCTGTTCGCGCGCATCGCGAGGGCTGTTGGCGAGATTCCTCGGGCTGTTCGCAGGAGGTCCTAGCGGCATCAACTTGGACCATATGTTACGTTCTGAGGGTGAGGAACTGGAATCGACAACCATGGGAGGCACCGCGAGAACAGGGTGCTGCGACGAGACAGGTACAGTCAGCTTACTCGATTCAAGTATCTTACCGGAACTGCTAGAGGTCTTCACATCATTGTTTCTAGATACCGCTCCCTCCAACTGTACTTCTTTCTTTGGAGTTCTGACTGTACTAGGTCTGTCTTGTGAAAGAGAACGAGCAGGAGCATCTTGCAGGCATGAAAACGCTTGGGTGGCAGTTATGGCAGGAGTGTGCTCAAAGGTAGAATACGCCTTCATCAGTGCCGATGCCTCATGACTGTCCTTGTCTAATGGAAGAGGTCCCACAGCTGCTGGAAGGGATGGCATTGTTGCTGACTGAAGGTTCAACACGCCAGTACTTTGGGAAGAACTCATGAGTGGCTGAACTGCGTGCTTAAATGCAGATGTGATTGGGTGAGCTGCTAGGTGTGTTGACGTTGCAACGGGTCGAACCAGAGTCGCATCAGCGAGGTGCTTCGAGATTGTCATTGGTGGAGAACTAACTGCTGCCGTGCTCTGGACTGGGGCAGCCATGGGATGAATGGTTGCAGCAACGGCCGAGGCAGTTGTGGCTGATTGGGCAGCAGCAGCTGTACTCAGCACGGGAGCAGACTGCGACTTGTTGACCATCGAGGGTGTCTTCAGCAGCTGCTCCAGTGTTGGAGTCCTGCGGGTGAGCACACTGGCTGATGCCAGCAGTCCCATCATGTCTGATGCTGATGGTCTCATGAACATGTTGCTCGGAACACCATCAGATATACCGTTCCCGTTCTGGACGTACCCTCCCCAGTTCCGAACCACACTCGGAACCACCGTTGCCATGGGGATACCATGAACCATTGAGGCTCCGATAGGGGCCGCTACTGGATGGCTCATCTTGTCACACCTTGGTAGAGGTGGCAAAATCTGAGGCTGTTCAGGTCGCCCTGAAAGTCCTCTCGCAATTGGCAGGGTGAGGGGGTTGTACATGACAGTGTTGGGGGAGTGGCGTGCTGTTTCGGATAGCGGGGAGTCTTGCATGATTGGAACGGGAGAGCGAGCGATGTCGGGAGACAGTAACGCAGGGGAGGAACGTGTGCGAAGAGATGCCATCTCCAGTGAGGAAGGAATGGGTGGGATGGGTTTTGGTGACAGGACAGGAGGCTGCAAGGTATTTCGGGTCTTTGAGTTTGCTGCAGATTGCACGTGGGATGCAGCCGAACTGTTCCTCTTCAAGGACAGGTCTAGCGGTCCATTGTCGTCACCTGTACAGGTCTGCAGCAAGTGGCTGTCTCCCTGCGGGCTGAGTTCAGGAGGTAAGGCATGCCTCTGCAAAATTGCTTCCCTGGGTTTAGGAATACGAATCTGGAGCGGAGTCGTAAGGTCAGACATGCTGTCGTTTTGGGAAGCTTCGCTCTTTGCCATGGATTTGTGATGAGTCTCCATCTCATACTCTGCAGCACGTGTCATTGTGGGAGGAATGTCATGCCTTTCTCTCTCCACCTCACTTGACATGCTAGTCAAGACACTTTTGTGTATAAGAGGGGGAGGTCTACGTGAATTCTCTTCATCTGAGGTGTCTGCGCCGTTATCTTTCAACGTCCTTACCGATGAGGAGGTCCTTACACCTTCTGAAGACTGTAACGTCACCCCTGAAGTCGTGACTTCAGGAAGGGGAATTATGTGCAACAAATCTCTTGCTATCTCCTCAGCCATGCTTCGAGCATTTTGTCTAGAATTCAAAGCTTCTCTTCTCTCTTTGCTTTTGCTAGACGAATACACCTTGAGGTGTCTTCTGACAACTTGTGAATTTTGCTGCTCTGTATCATGTACACTACTTTCAGATACTTTTTCATCTGTCACTTTCTTTGGCTGACTTCCAAAAGGATGTTCTTCTCTTACAGGTTTTACCCTATCGTGATTGGAAAGGGCTCCACTTGATCTAAGATGCCCAACTGATGATGATTCTGAAGCTGTTTTGAGCAGTGGAGAAACTGCCTTTCTTGATGCAAGTCTTGGGTCTTTGGTTACATGGATCCCAGCATACCTTACCTCCCTCGATATCATCCGCGGATCTTTGTAACCAATTCTATTGTCAGGCTTAACTGCCATAGACTTTCTATCATCTTTCTCTGGAGTTCTACTACTTTTGATTGTCGAATTCCCATTCACTTTTGACACAGCATTGATGATACTGCCAGGGAGGGTTACTGTCGTAGCCGAGGATGACATCTCATCTGCCGAATCATCTGTTTCTTTTGCTTTGGATCCATTCAAAGTAGCAATTGGAGTTGGCGTGTATTGAGCCACCGTTCTGTTATGTCTTTCATCCCCTCCCATGTGTTTCATAGCACCCAGGTCTTTGGACGAGATTCTCTTAGCTTCTGGAGACCACCTTGCTCTGGTACCTTCCCCATAGCTATGAACACCATTCTGCCCAGGTATTCGTTTGATGCCTGAGAAACTCTGATCTTTTCCTTCCCTCTTCCTCTTGCCCTGTGTGGTGCAAAGTGCCTGTTTCAGGCTGTGTAGCTTCATCAGATTGGGAGTACTAGCAGCAAGTGGAGGTCTAATGTCTTGGGACAGTGAGGAGGTGGTAGCTGATTCAGCTGTTCTCTTGTTTCCGATGTTGTCCTGTCCATTGCACCTTGATGCAGGCTTTGCCGTCAGCTGGTTCACCTCATCCGCAGCTTCTTCTGGCTGTTATAGAACAAAGGGCAAGAAAAAGTCAAGTCTCAATAGCTTTCACAACGTTGGTAAAAACTGCTAGTAAAAGTAAAAATACAGAGCAAATATGTGTACTACACATTGATGACAACCCTTGCAAAATTGGTGTGTTATGCTGCAGCTTTGATGCTGAACTGGTGCTGCATTGATGCTGGATTGATACTGCATTGATGCTGCATTGATGCTGGATTAGTGTTGGATTGATGCTGGATTGCTGCTGCATCGATGCTGGATTAGTGCCACACTGATGCTGGATTAGTGCAACACTAATGCTGGATTATTACGGCATTGATGCTGCATTGACACCACCTCAGTCCAGATCCCTTGGTAATTAAGCATCAATACTGCCATAACATGTATTGACCATTATCATAATTCATCATGCCTTATCCTTAGATTAAATACCATGGCAGTTGGCACCAATGTCAGAGTACTGTGACTTTTCATTAAGGTCGCATTTCACACCACTTTTGTAAAGGAACAACAAATTTAGCAATTATACATGTACAAAAAAACAATAATGTGTTCATTCAAAAATCGATTCATTGACAAAGGTAATTCTCAACAAGCATTCACCTGTTCTTCTGATGCTTGTAATGTTCCATTTGAAGCTAAGGTACTATTTGCAGCTTGTGCTTGATATTGCAAAGCTGTCTTCCCGGCAGAGTCCCTGAAAAAGAAAGAAAAACATTGACATGTGTACATGATTTGATTTGATCTTATTGCTGTTCTTTTTTTAATTTTTTTTATTTATAAAACATAAGATTCTGATGAAGACTTTTGAATGAAAAGGTCGAAACCAGTCAACCTTCTGACCACCAATCGACTTAAAACATAAGTTATAAGTCGTTCATCTCCCCTAATCTTTGCTGTATTCTTTTCATACTGTACGTTTCAGCTGTACGATAGGTTTTATTGTATTGCGATTTTTCATTGTTATCATTAGTTTGACATAGATTATCATTAGTTCATCATATACTGTATTTATCATTACTACTTTGCATGTTAGCAACCTTGAGATTTTTCTGTTTCCTTTCGACATCTAAAGAGTGAAAAGCTTGATATTTTGCACACCTGATGTTGATGTCCGCACCCTTGACGATGAGATAGTCCACCACATCGTGGAAGCCCTCCCGACAGGCCAGGTGTAACGGGGTCGAGCCATCTGGCAGCAACTGAGGGGGGAACAAAACAGTTCTATGATTGAGTTTGTGTTTGAGTTTATTAAGATCCACAATTAGCTTAACAATGTACAAGTACATTGCAGCTACTCTTCCTGTGGTCCTTATCAACAAACATAACTAGACAAAACTTCATGACACACAGGAACATAACATATACAGAATATACATGTACATAAATGATAAAAGAAAAGCTACTTGATATTCAAACTGTACATGTATGGTCGTATGGTGAAACCTTAGTACCAAATGTGTTTATTGTGTAATAAGGTTGTGAAAATATCAATAACAGTTCAAGAAAATAACAATTCCTTCAGCTTATGGTCTTTCAAAACAAAGTTCTGTGAAAAGCTGCATCTTAGGAGATTAGGGAGTAATGGATTCAGTCTACATCAAATAATCCCACAAGACATGCACAGCAAAGGCAAAAAAAAGGATTTTCTTGCATCAAGACGTACTTTAGCTAAGTGCTTCCTACAGTAGACTGCATCTACGATAGAGTAACGTCTACTAAATGGAATCGCTCATGAGGGGAATACAAGCTTTATCACGTTTCACCGACCATAGCTGTCAATCAAAATAAGTCGTTCAGCCAATAAGAGAACGGAATTCGTCCACGTAATCATCGGAGGGCGTGTCCAATATTTTGACCGAGTAGGGCTAATTTTGATTGATGTGTTCGAGTTGCTAGGGCATTAAGGGACGTGGTTCGGGATCGGTCTATTGACGCTTAACGGAGACTGTAACGATCGACGCACGCTAATGTCCGCTGAGATTTTCGAAAGATGATAATCACGGGATGGACGTAAGGAGCAGGTCACGCCAAGGCGCGTGAGCGGCAAACGTTGTTTTATCGTAGCCTCCGTTGTAGACCCCACGGGGCAATTGTTTCTTTACCTATATAGGTGATTCTGAGCCAGTGAGTAGTAAACACAAAAGCTCAGTAATAAACAAGCATGTTTTCGTCTTTTTATTGTGCAAATTTCACGATCTGTGGAAGGTTTTAGATGGTTTGGAACAAAAAGAAGAATATAAGCGAGGGATAGTTTTTTGCAAGTCCGGACTTGGTTCCCGGCGTTTAGTTTTTTGGGGACATGAACCTAAACGTTCTTTCAAGTCCAGTTCAGGGCCGGGGTTTATGTATGCAGTACTATTCTGCATATAAAGTGTGTTCTGATTCTACACCAGGTTACGATTTTTTAATGCTCGGCAAATCTTCATTTAGATCAAGTAAAGAAACAGAGTACTGAACGAGACAAGGAACTATGCATGGTTTATGACTCACCACAATACATGCGACACTGCCGATTCGTGCGCACATTGCAGCCGCTAGAGGTGCAATGTGCGTGTTTACGTAACGTGATAGTGTTGGGGACAAGACATAGAAAATATAGTTATGGCATAATATTTTTCAATTGTGTCCAATCCCGATGACACATTAATAGATTCGAAATGCGGGTTTTTACGAGCGACCGGTCGGTTTCAGAATCGCCGCTGTATTCGCTCTGTATTCTGTGCAAATGTGTATGTCAACTTAATACTACTATTTTTGTCACATGTAATCTGAAAATGTATCAACGGTGTCGGCGCACTGCACCAATCATTGATGATTGAGTGGGTTCTGTACAAACACCAAGCAGATCTTCCGGTGGCAAAATCGCAACGTCAGCCAAGAGGGTATCCACGGGCCCAAACAGTCTCCATGGGCCAAGACAGTATCTATAGGGGAGAAAGGCCCGGTCCTCGGAACCGGGAACTTAACTACATGCAGCCTTTACCAGGCTCCACGGGTCACTGGTAGAATAGTACAAATTGGCCAAATAAATAGATAACATGACAGAGGAGTTAGCTGGCCAGAGAGTACAGCTAACTTCTCCGGTACGTTATCTGTCTACTTGGCCGATTTGTACTATTTTCCCAGAGGCCTGTGGAGCCTGGTCGAGGCTACCTTTTTACAGCTGCTTTGAGATTAGGTTCTGTACAGACAGCCGACCTCTCTGGTATGCAAGGCAAGGTCGTGTCCCTTGCATAACGTCTAGACATATAACACAGGCAGTAATAAACTACCGACACCACAGTCGCTCAATAGACTTTGACCGAGACTGGGCTATGGTTTGATTTAAAGCTTCGTACCACAATAGGTCTCGAAGTCATCGACTTAATGTTCTGTGCGCTTACTCCAGGCATTTTATGCGGGCGATACGTAATATTCTGAAACGTTATGCATTGGAAGCAACTCGTTATCGCCGTCGTATGCGAATAGACGTGACCAGACCGAATATCACCCAACAGGGACGACGGGCGGTATCAGCTTCCAATTTGCTGACGTTACGAGTCCTTTTAGTCACGTGATCGTGGGTAACTGTTCATCTGAAATCCGAGGAAGACTGCAGTAAGACAGTCGGGAATTTGATGCGTTTTGTGTTGAAATAAAGCAAGGAGGGTTTATATATGAAACGTCCTTGAATAAAGGTAGAGCTCTAAACTAGTATCATATATCGTCGGTCTTTCAGGCTTTCGGTCGGTCTTTCGGTCTATCAGGCTTTTGAATTGAGTATTGTAAGGTATATAATGTTTATTGTATGTATCTTTATTGCTTTTAGACTGATTTCGATATGTAAATCATACTTCACTTCAGCCAATGAAGGCTGCTCCTGTTTGTTGTGTCTTGGGACGTAAAATAAACCATCCATATTCGTCGGGTGCAGCATAGATTGCAAAATATACCGTTGTCACTTACAGGTAGAGCTCTAGTGTCATATATCGTCGGGTGCAGCTGCAGCATATATATATATATCGCTAAAAAAATATACCGGGCCCACTCTGCAGTGATTGCACCACAGTGTGGCCCCAGGGCTATGAAACGGAGATGGGCACCGCCCTATACATCAATTATGGTGTGGGAGGATTTTAACTAACTTAACTCAACTCTCGTAACAGCACCATGAAAAATACTTCATTTCGTCTGGCTCCCGGTCGGTTTATCCGATTGGACTGTGAGCCCGCACGATTTACAACGGCAGGGGTTGACGACCGACTGGCCATGTTATTCTACATCGGGTGCGCAACGTTTTATGAGCACGCAGCGTTGGGCAAACGCGGAGTTTATGTTAGGATTAATGATGGTACAACGTGCAGCGCATGTAACACGGCAACTTACACTCATATTCATTAACGTGTGGGGCCCGCACAACATTGACCTCTAAATATATCGATTGCAGGTGATCAAAAAACACATAAAGCACACCGATGACTCCGTGTCATTAGTCGACTGCGGCCCACGAAAGCGTTGCATAGCCGTCCAACCAAAGCGACGGGAATTGCTTTGGTTTGAGAAATGACGTCATGCATGACGCACGAACACTCAGTATATGCCGAACGGCATACACGGCTTCCCGGTAATTTTAGATAATGTCCGCCTCCGCCAGCAAGGAGCAAGGCAAGTCTCAACCACTATACAGTCTCGCAGCATCCTCCCAAATGTTCTTAGGATATATCATCATTGTCCTACCATGCACGGCTTCCCAGAACTTCAACTTAATATCCGCTTACCCAGGCACGACACAACGCAAGCCCAAACTGCTATGCAGCGTCGCCGCATCCTTCTCGTATGGTTTTAGGCTATAGCTATATTATCCTTGTCCTACCATGCACTGCTTCCCTGAACTTCAACTTAATATCCGCTTCCGCAACCACGACACACCGCAAGCCTAAACTGCTATGCAGCGACGCCGCATCCTTCTCGTATGGTTTTAGGCTATAGCTATATTATCCTTGTCCTACCATGCACTGCTTCCCTGAACTTCAACTTAATATCCGCTTCCGCAACCACGACACACCGCAAGCCTAAACTGCTATGCAGCGTCGCCGCATCCTTCTCGTATGGTTTTAGGCTATAGCTATATTATCCTTGTCCTACCATGCACGGCTTCCCTGAACTTCAACTTAATATCCGCTTCCGCAACCACGACACACCGCAAGCCTAAACTGCTATGCAGCGTCGCCGCATCCTTCTCGTATGGTTTAAGGCTATAGCTATATTATCCTTGTCCTACCATGCACGGCTTCCCTGAACTTCAACTTAATATCCGCTTCCGCAACCACGACACACCGCAAGCCTAAACTGCTATGCAGCGTCGCCGCATCCTTCTCGTATGGTTTTAGGCTATAGCTATATTATCCTTGTCCTACCATGCACGGCTTCCCTGAACTTCAACTTAATATCCGCTTCCGCAACCACGACACACCGAAAGCCTAACTACTAGCAGCGTCGCCGCATCCTTCTCGTATGGTTTTAGGCTATAGCTATATTATCCCTGTCCTACCATGCACGGCTTCCCTGAACTTCAACTTAATATCCGCTTCCGCAACCACGACACACCGAAAGCCTAACTACTAGCTATGCAGCGTCGCCGCATCCTTCCAATATGTTCTTCGGCAATATTCCCTTTGTCCTAATGTCCATAGAACATACGCGTCCGTGCGCTAGCATCACGCATGACTAAAAATCGAATGAGCTAACCAAGTCTAGAGGGTGTCGCAAGGGACCGTATTCGACTCTACAGACGAGCAAAAACGATGACTCATCGGATGAAAATGAACAATTCTCTTATCATTATGCCGTTAGGGTGAGTAACATAACACGTCAGCATTCATCAATGTTATTTCACAACGTGGGATCAAGGTAAAACGGACGGCAAAAATATTACGCGAAGACGATAAAGCTTAAACATCACGAAAATTAGTAAATAGTAAAAAAATTTAAAAAACATACGAAGTATTATAAACAGAAAAGTTAAAACCACCGATGACTAATATATATATACTAGTATATTAGTAGTCAAACTAATTTAAAGGTGGCGGGTCCAAAAAAAGGTAGAATTGAATTGAATTGAATTAAGTAAGGAAGCATACATTTCCAGCCCCGTTTACACTGGGTACAAAAATTGTTGTTATGATAAGATATTAGATAAAGGGTTATTTTCATGCATGCATGCTTTCACACCATTATGCACATCGATGACGTTCAAAGATTTTTGCCAGTCAAAGGGTTATTGTCAAACTGTCTAAACCACCTGGAAAACGGTTTCAAAAGAATCAGATTCAGTCTGACCTGGGCCGTTCAACTTCACAAAATCTAACCGATCAAAGTGAATTTGACCAATATCCGTCCCAATTTAACTAACCTCAATGTGAACGGGGCTACAACATGAGTACATGCACATACGTGTCTGGCCTTCCTAACCAGGTCACGCCCTGAACACGCGTGACTGGGTAAGTGACCGAGCAGTCAGCAATGTATTCAAAGCAAACTGAATGTGGGGTGTGGACTTTCTCCGGCATTATATGTGCGTAACGCCTTTGTAGCACGGATGACGTCCGCTGGTCAAAGTACACACCTTCTACAACTCAAGAAGAGGATTGTTCTGTACCCTGGGTACGACGATAATCATAAAACGATTTAAACACTCCTTGTTGTTTTCAGCCAGGACCTTGGAAGCTCAACGGATCCCCGAGACCACATACATGGATTAAAAACCATGGGAATACAAACTATGCATGCTAACACTATGCTCCAATACGCTAAAATGATTTGCGTCACAGCAGATTGGTTATGCTGATCAAGTATAATTGTAGGGTATAAGATAACATAATTTCATTACTACATTATGCTGACCAACGTGCAAAATCGGTAATATCTGCATTCATCCAAAACGAATTGCCGACCGAGGGCTATTTTACATATCCTGTTTGAATGACAGTCACAAAATTAAAGGTTACGTAAACATAAAAGTTACACGCCACCAGTTATTGTTTTCGAGTTATGGAGCGTACATAATAAATGTGTTTACAAACGATCGGGAACAAGCGATAAGACCGCACATAAGCTTGCTTCATCTGGTAACCCCAGCCAACGGCACGTACAGTGACACTCATATTACCGTGTGCTTCATGTCTGAAGAGTCGATACCCCTGAGGATCTCAGATCATTATGGCAATGGGGTAGCTCTAGTACCTTTTCCTGTCCCTCCAATCCTTAAATCGTGACCTCATACATATATTCCCAACGATAGTAACAAGGTCCAATCCCTGTGGAGCTCTCTCAAGCTGAAATCATCGTGTAACGGCATCCTAAAATTGTATGATGCTACTTCAGTCTTCACGTTGAAAAACATAAGCCGCAGTTTAAGTATCTTTTCCTGTCTCTCGAAGCTTCAAATCGTGACCTGGTGATATATTCCAACGATAGCAACATGATCCAATCCCTCTCTCTATCTGAAATCATCGTGTAACGACATCCTAAAATTGTATGGTGCTACTTCACGTGATCACGTTAAAAACCATAAGCCTCGGTTTAAGTATCTTTTCCTGTCTCTCGAAGCTTCAAATCGTGACCTGGTGATATATTCCCATCAGCGGTAACAAGATCTAATTCCTAGTGGAGTTCTCCCAAGCTGAAATCATCGTGTAACGGCATCCTAGAACTGTATGATGCTACTTCAGTCTTCACGTTGAAAAACATAAGCCTCAGTTTAAGTATCTTTTCCTGTCTCCCGAAGCTTCAAATCGTGACCTGGTGATATATTCCAACGATAGCAACATGATCCAATCCCTCTCTCAAGCTGAAATCATCGTGTAACGACATCCTACAATTCTATAGTGCTACTTCACGTTGAAAAACATAAGCCTCGGTTCAAGTATTTTTTTCCTGTCTCTCGAAGCTTCAAATCATGACCTGGTGATATATTTCCATCAGCGGTAACAAGATCTAATTCCTAGTGGAGTTCTCTCGAGCTGAAATCATCGTGCACGGGTGACACCATAACGGCATAGAAAAATGCGGTGCTATTTTACGCTGAAAGAAGAAGCCATGGTTCTGACATCATCTTAATTGTGACCCGATAATAGATTCCGTACAATGGTAACAAGATCCAATTCCTGCGGAGTTCCATCTAGCTAAAACAGAGGTACCGTAACGGCATACAAAAACTACTTAGCCCTAGTACATTTTACAGCATGTACCCCGAACTCTCAAATCGTGACCTAATAATAACTCCGAGCGATTAACAAGATCCAATTCCTGCGTAGTTTCTCCAGCTTAAATATAGAGACAGCATGTACCAGGACGGAATACTAAATACTGCGACAGTGCAGTATCTTAAGTTGAAGGAAGAACGCCAAGATTTCAGTGGACCATCTTACAGACATCGCTATACTCCTGAAGACGCAATGGTTAAGTAGGTTACACAAAGCCAAGACGTTGCTACTGAATACGAATCTAGTAACGCTGTCACATTATGGTATTTCGTTTTAGAACCTCTGAGGAAACGAATCCGTTACAAAGGCCATATTCTGCATGTACTTCTTATGATTTCTGTGAAGAGAACTTTGATTGGCTGCATTTTCTTTAAACTAGGCATATTTCAAATACGCCCCGCAATGTGATGATAAAATATTCTCAAAAGCATGAAGTGTTGACTATAATCTGTGTGAAAGGAGGACGATATCGATAACAGTATCAAAATATCTAATTTTCATAATTCTACTTAAAGCGCAACCGCATGCCAACCAACACATGACATAAGTTCTAATGTAATTTCTTTGACACAAACAAAAACAAAATTAGCGCAACCGTATGCCAGCCAACACATGGCAAACGTTCTAATGCAATTTTTTTGACGCAAAACAAAAACAAAATTAACAATTTCATCGTCTTCGTTCATTACTTCCGATACGAACGTTAAGCACCAAATGAAGTGAACGCTATTAATTATTCCATACATATAACGATTACAAATTTGCATGGAAAACACATCTAAGCTTACACAAGCAAGTACGTGCGGAAATACGATTTACAAATGTAAGTATCGATTTTTCGCTGGCGTGAGATTCTCCAGTGGAGCAATTACAAACAGCCCGTCCTGGATATGTCGCCATCGCGGTTCGGTGATGAAGCAATAAGGGGAAGAATCAGCCTAGTCTCCGATAGCGTCACCGCGGGGCTGGGTGAAATACCATCGGCACAGCGCGGCGTCCACATTAGTATGGAAAAGACACAACAAGCTGCATACGGCTTCCCGCGAGGGACTCTATGCTGTGCAATGTCTAGGAAACTCCCGTTACAGCATACTTTATACATATACGCCACAAACTACCTGCTTGTTGGTTCATTTGTCTCAAATGTATCAAGTGTCTGTAATGCGAACAAAGTGACGGTTTTACTAGAAGCGATTGATATATTCGTCGGAGAGACGGGGGGCACTACAGACTACGGTCTGGATCAACTGCTCATTGTGTCACGCGTCTGTAATTTGCACAAAGTGGCATCATAAAGAATCGATGGATCAATCCCTTGATAAAGACTGTTGTGGCACAGTCGTATACTGAGAGGCTAAACAGAAATGCACCATCCAGTTACAGGCTTTCTCACCAAGCAGAGGTTCGGCTCCGGCTGGTTTTTGGCGGGCTTTATATTTTGTCCCGTTTCTTTTATGTCGCCGAGCCAAACGTGCCCGACAAAAACGCCTAAAAACACGTCAAAACCCAGCCGGAGCCAAACCTCTGCTTGGAGAGTATCCCTGGCTGTAGTAGCTGTAGTAGTGTTGTCACGTACTGTGAAATGGATGGCATCCAGGTGCAATCTCAGCGTACGAAGAACACGCACGTCACAAACTCGCAACCATGTAGCGCCATCTTTTTGCTCCAAGAAACGGCGAATCACAAGACCAACAACTGTCTCAAGTAATTCTCCATCAGACACCGTTGACTGCTGATCGGTAAAGGAGGCTCAGGCCTCGGAGCGGTTTTGACCTTCGAGGCGTTTAAAACCATCTATATCCACCATACCGTTGTGTTTCTTTAACGATACGCGCGGGACTCTTCCCCAATTTCCGCTGTACATCCGATGATAGCTCCCGACCTTGTGCGTAATGCGTTTGAATCGTGCGAAGAGAGCACTTCTCGCGAATAAACTACGTCGTTCTTGGATCAACTTGCGGCAAGCGATGTCGGCGATATTCAAGAGATGCTGTAACATACATCATGAACAATATGTACTATACAGCATCTGCAAACCGAAGATACTAACTAAAACCTATCTTAACTATCACTCTTTATAAATGATAAAACACATACGGTTTTCAATACTTGTAACAAATAAAAAGGTTGCGATTTGACGACTTCCAAACATTACAATAATAAGTGTTAAATGGCATCACTCAAACCTTCCTACAAAAACGCCCCTGCAATTTCCGCAAAAGCTGCTAGTGGGCGGTGGGCCCAAAATTAAGTAACCTCCACCCGAATCAAACTCAATCTGCCACAATCAAGTCAACAACATACATGTACCATGTAAGAAACAAAAGGTATTACAACCAGGCGTTCCACGGTAGTACCAAGGAAAATTTCTATGAGGCTAACAAATAATATGAATCTTCGGCGTGGCAACACCTACCCACGTACAAATATCATCACCATCAAATCGCGGCAACTACGTCAAACGTCCTACATACGGACACACACGGCCACTGAAACAAAACCTCCGCTTCCAGGAGGTAATGACAGTAACGGATGCGTGATGCGCACGGTGAAGAAAACTAGGCCAACCGTTTGCCTCCGCCATTTGCTATAACTCCCTTATCTATGGGTCCGGTCTGAAACATCGATCGCAGGCAAGGCTTATCTATCTGCAATGATTTTTCAGGGGCGTTCTGTGACATGCTAAACGGTGAAGGTAAATCACCCGACATCATCTTTCATGTGTTAAACTGTATACGGGATCTTTCTCAATCCAAAGGACACAGATATGACCTCTATACGGCAACAGAATATCATTCCATCGTATCATTCCTAGTGCTCAGAAAAAATCCACGCTAGTCAAAATGATTCTTTGCAAATCATGGTATAATATCTCTCTCTCACCCTGTCCCTGTCAAAAGATTGTTCGTGTAAACCAAAATGTTGGATATCTTCAAGTTGTAGACATCTAGGGCTTACCAACGGCTAAGAATATCATTCCATCATACAATGTAACCAATGAGGAAAAAAATCCACGCTTGTGAAAATCGTGATTTTCCTGTCAAAAGATTGTAAAATAAACCAAAAAGAGGATGACTTCAAATTGTAAGACATTTAGGGCTTACAAACGGCTAAGGGCCTCTTTACACCTACGACATTTTAGAGTCGTGCGATCATCGTCGTGGACGACGTCGCCGGCGACGGTATTTTTTGGCCGTCTAAAGACGATCAAAACAATCGTACGACGGCAATAAACGGGAAATCCTCGAAATGTCGTGCGACTACCTCGGACCCAGTCGCACGACGTTCAGCGGGGGGGCCTGTGGCTGTGTTTTTCTCGTCTAAAGAAGAATCGTCGCCGGCGACGGAAGTGGGTGATATGCTAATAAGCCTACAGCGTGCTGTTTCCTGTCCGGGAAGGAAAGTTTCTATCGTTTTCTTTGTAAATATGCATGCAGTTAGCAATGGAAACCTATTTTTCTCATCCGAAACCGGTTATTCCGGCGTGACGCCCTGCTACCAGTGGCTACTTCTCTAGTATTGCCCCTATTCCTCGATCCCCGGGACATCCCCGGCGGCGGCCACGAACTCGGGTTAAATCCCGTCCGTCTCTGTACCAGCCTCAATCTCTTTCTTTGTTGAGCACCGTTCTCAACGTCTCATCTGCAGGGCAACAGTTGTTGCAAAGTCAGTAAAAGCTTAATCTTTTGACGAAAACAAGCGGTTCCCCCGCCATTTTGAATTTGAGCGCAAGAGTTCACTTTGAGTCACACGCGCATATCAATGGAATTCTGCGCCGGGGGGTCCCATGATATTTCCTGACCGTGTGTCTAAAGAAAACCGTCGCCTACGACGATGATCGTACGACCTTATAACATTGTAGGTCTAAAGTGCGCCTAAGACTAGTAATCTAGGCACTTAGCGTGTCGTGGCGAGTATTTAAAAGCAGGCTGGATCTTTCAGACGTTGACCTTTCCTTATGATACACCCACGTACGTAGTTTCATTCCCCACTCCGGGGCGATCATAAAGAGAGAAACCGCGTTTCTTGTGGTAATGAAAGGTCCCTGGACGTCTGATAACGGAACGGTTTCCAAGAAACGACAAGCGTGTCCAGGCCCGGCGAACCTAATGGCGTGCCACAGCGCTCGTGAGTGCGACTCGCACACAATATGTATGCGACCAGTTTCTTGAGAATGCGACTAGATTTAAAATCACGGTCGCACGGTGCGACAATCCAAAATTAAGACCTGCGCCAGGATAATGGCTGCAGAACTAAGCGGTAAGCCGAAAATATAGGTATTCCAATGCTACCGCGAATATCGTCGGTGAATTTTCTATCATGTTCCCACACCCGCGGTACAAAAACTATCCGTTCCTAGTGGCAAAGTTACCTATAGAAATAAAGGATATAAGTTTCTCTCCTTTGTGGTGTATTTGTTTGATTTGTAAAATGTTTCAAACGTCAAAACTTTGTCGATGAAAGTGAGCGCTCGCCGGACGCTCGCTGTTTTCAATGGCGGCCATGATGTTTATGAAAAATAGACCGCAGCAGAATGAAAGGCTTGTTTCCTGCGGTCATATTTATACCTGTTCAAGCGATGATTTTTACGATCAAAAATTGATGAATCAATTCAAGTGGAGTTTTATTTAAAAAAATATCAAATTTTCCTTTTGTCACCGGTATCATTTAAAAGCTCATTACCTGCCCGTTGTTATGGTGCTGCATGTACTTTCATTCTGCTGCTGTCTATACTGCACAGCGGCGAATCACAAAGCTTTCCCCATGCGGTCTGCCTGTCATTGGATGACGGCGCCGCGCGGTCCTGACGCGGGAAATTTGAACTACGCGTTTCGAAGTTCCCGATTTGACTGGGTCGGCACAAACAGATCATTTTTGATACTATTTTGAGCAAGAATTTTAAGGATATTAAAGTATTTTGGATTATCTGTAGACAGAGGGTGAGTAAAAAGAAAAGAAATGCCTGTAAAAATGTTGAACTTGATGCCAGCAGTGAAGTTTCAAATTATGGAATATGACTTTATTTGTTTTGGTCATGAACCCAATAGATAAGTTCTAGAGTCATCTATTTATTTATCATTCAAGGTTATGTGAATCATTACCTGCCTTGTTCCAAGTGTATACCATTGTGTATTTTTCAACTTGTTGAACTTGAGGCACCGTGGCCCCCGGATAGGGGCCAGCCGGGGAACCTATGCCCAATTTTTCTAAAAATCCATCGTACTAGTACATGTATCAGTATGTAGGAAGGTATTGAATGAATTGAATTGCCAATTGTTCTGCACCATCAATGTAGGTTTTTATCTTTTATGATCTATTCAAATACTTTATTCCCGGTTGTTAACGTATAACATTGATTAATAGGAGTATTATTTGGTATAGCCAATACTTTTGCTTGTTCTTCCAACTTTTTGTAGTGGTGCCCCTAGATTTTTGCTGGTGCTCCTAACTTTTTTGAGTTAGGAGCACAGTGCTCCTAGGCCTAAAAGTTAGTCTGGAGCCCTGAGCCAAATCTTTATCATCAAAGAGATTTTTTTTTTATTGTAACGTACAGAATATCATCCCAATGGACGCTTTATATTGTAAGGAATCGGGCTGCTTTAGAAAGTGACAATAACCGAAGAACGAAGGGACGTAAGGTGTATCAACATTTTCCGTGTTTGTATCTAGATGAGTAGCAAAAATCTTTGAACGTCATCGATGTGCATAATGGTATGAAAACATGCGTGTGTATGTGTGTGCTTGCGTATGTGTGTGCACCTATGTGTGCGTGTGTGTATATATATATATAAGTTGTAGACATATATATATACATATATATATATATATATATATATATATATATATATATATATATATATATATATATATATATATAAATAAATAAATATATATATATATGTGCGTGCGTGCGTACGTGTGCGACCGAACGTGTGTTACCCTTCTGCTTTCGACTTTCCTCGGCGATGTCATCAGCAAGACCGGATCCACGTTATCATTGGGATATCACCTTCATAAGTACATTACCCATTTAGGGCACAGCTATACTACCAGGTACAAAGGCAGAATACAAAGCAAGCGGCCTTGGCGCCCCCGGAACGATAAGTAACATTAACCCGTTGATAAATACATTTCGTTATTAGTACTGAATAAATCCATCCTAGCAACAAAGATCACCGATTTTTACAGGCCAAACACACTACAAGCTACTAACAAAATAATCATTAAGCCTAGGAAAAAAAATGTTGTGTTTCCAGTTACCTGACCGACCCAAGCAACAAAAAAACGACCCAAGCCTTTTTGGGGGTGTAATTCAGTAGCACAATGTTTCTGTATTTTTGTGAGTAATTACTATTAGATATTTAACAATGCTCGTTCTTTTGACTCTTTGCTTTTGTCGTATCAAGGGGGTAATAAGTAATGTGAAACGACCTTTGAATATTCATATCATTTTCAGACACATCGCAAGGCGACTGAGGTATTTTTAATCACACGGTGATTTGGTGTTTGGTAAACATCACGGTATGCGCAGAACCCACCAAAACATGTTGTCGGCAGGTCTGAAATAATTTTTTTACAAAAATTCCATGAAGAAGAAAAAAACCTATTGTGAGAAAAGTATCGGTGAGAAAAGCATCGGTGGCTTAAAATGCTTTCAACGCTATTTCACTTTACATTTATCTAATCTATTTTACCAGCGGATACACTCAGGTCTCTAGCTTGACCTGTTTTTCAGGCTCCCTGGATACAATACAATACACAGTATGTTACACGGTGACTTGTTTTTGTGCTGCGCCTCTATTCCAGGTTTGTCAATAATTTGCCAGGTTGTCAGTCTGACTTAGCCATCTTTATCGCAATGGGAAATTACTGCGGCCTTGTGAACGTTCGAATCCGTATCGCCAGGCGGGCGCGTTTTCGGAAACACGATTGACCTAAATTCACGCAAGCCGAGATGAATATGAGATTTGCAATGCGATCACATCCCCGTATCAATATACATGTTTTGGGGTTTGTTTTTTTAATCAGAAACAAGATACATATGGACATGGACATAGTGGCGCTACACTCAAGTACAGCGACTTATTTTACATTTTAATATACATGTTTGTCCGTACGTACTGAATTTAAGGTACTCCATGCGACATTTTGACGGCAACATTGGATATATCATGGGTAACGAAATCTTTATGTTATTGACATTCACCGCCAGTTTTAGCACATTTGCGTCAGTATCGCATTGAAATGGTGGCAAGGATGCAATATCCATTTTACAACCCTTTTCTTGTAGAAATCACTGACAACGTTGTGTTGTTTTCCCGATCTTCCGCGTTCACGTATTCACGTTCCCAAGGCACCCTTATCCGTGATTGGTTGATCATTACGAGTTAACGTTCACATGACCCTGATCGTTAGAAACGTTAACACCATGAAGTGTACATGTACGTGTCTGCATTAGAATGTAGCGCCTGTAGCCAGGAATAAAAGGGAATAAGCCACTTATCGCCTTCAAGTCGTAAGTACGTAAAAAGGCCCAAGTCGTGCCCTGTCGCGGTGATTGCGTCAGTATTAGCACATTTCGCGTATTTGACTTGCCCACGGCGACGTGAGCTCTTAGGTTACGGATGTCACAAGGTACAACGTTTTAGCTGGGGAGTAAATAGCGGCGTTAATGTGTGAAGGAGGTTGTTTCCCAAAGATAGTAGATGCCGTTAGATATAGACCTCCTCCACGAAGTTTCCGCCAGGAAAAAAGCACATGTTTGCGGCACGATTTGATTAGTATAAGTCGTACTCGTGGAGATACTTGGAAATCCGTGTCCACGGAATTAGTATTTTCAGGTTGAACACAAATATGCTCATCTCCAAGCAGATGCTGACAGGCAAGATCGTAACGTTTTTCTAGCTCCCCGTTTTGTTACAAAATCGACCTCCACGAAGTTTCCGATGAGGAAAAAAAACAAAATACTAAGAAGCGAATTCCACTCCAGAAGCGGGTATCATAACTTATCAGAGACTACGGTTGAATCCAGTTTGTATTGTCAAATTTACCGTAAGTTGAAGCCTGAACGAAGTTTAGATATCCAGGTAATCATTGTTTGAAGACAAATCAAATTGCCAAAACCCATGTATTTTTCTGCCCTTATCTCTATTGACTCTCCCATATTCAGCTATGCTGAAATAAATAAAGACAAATCAATCCCAACAGCTGAATGAGATACGGAGATCACTTCCGGACGTTTTGAGTGACATCCATCACTCTTCTTCAGCGTCACTAGAATGATATAAGAGTGATGGATGTCACTCGAAACGTCCGGAAGTAATCGCCGTATGTCATTCAGTTTAAGAGTTTAATTTGTATCTAGTGATAGCATATTCGCAATCTCCAAGCAGATGTCACCAAGCAATACCGTAACATTTTGTACATCCCCATTTTTGTTCGGAAATGCGGTTTGTAACAAAACGGGGAGCTAGAAAATGTTACGATCTTGCCTGTCAGCATCTGCTTGGAGATTAGCATATTTGTGAGCACATTGAAGCTACTGATTCCGTGGAACCCGATTTCCGAGTATCCCAACGACCAGGACTTACACTAACAAAATCATGCCGCTAACAGTTTGTTTTTTTTTCTAGCGGAATCTTCGTGGCATAGATCTAGATCTGACGATATCTACTGCCTGAGTGCAACAACCTCCATCACACTTAAAACGCCGCTATTTACCCCCAGCTAAAACGTTGTTCCTTCTGACATCCCTAACCTACATGTAAGAGCTCATATCGCCATGGACGAATATGCGCTATGTGGTTTACACCTTAACAATCATTCTCCATTGCGGTTCGATACTATGTATGAGAATGCTTAACGACACGGCGTCTACGCAGCTTAACTACATAAAGGATCACAATGACAATCTCATATAACGCCCTTGACACTATATATACCCATTGAAATGGATGTACCTCAGAAAAGGGCCTCCAAAGCGTTGCCATGACGTGCGGTTGAGAGTTTGACAGCTTCTTTGCCGATTAGTCTAGAGCAGCGTTTTCAGTGACCCAGCAAGCAGCTACTTCTGACACGCAACTGTTACAGAGGTAATTCGCCTCTTCTTGCCGCGATGTTTTCCTCGTTTTCGAGTCTTTCCATCCGTGCAGAATAAAACTCGGCGTAAGATTTGACAGTCTTGTTGCTGCTACCGCCAGTGAAATGTAGCGGCGATTCCTTCAATGCCGTCACCAAAGACGATCAAAGCGTTGGTCCTCTCTCTCTCTCACCACGCCGCGTGCAAAATGGAGAAGATTTGCGAGGTTGGCCGCGATGATTTGACGGATGAAGCCCTGGGTTCCGCGCGCGCACACAACACAACCACCCCGTGTTTCTACCTCCGGAGCTCCCTGCCTGGCTCCTCTCACCTACGTCATACAGAAGGTCGTGTTCACAGCGATGACAGTTTAAGTCTCGCCCGGGAGAGCAATCGACCGTGAATCGTGCAACATGAACACGGGTGTCGTTTCGTGCGAGGTCCGCCAAGAATATACAACAACAGCGCGCCACCACAACAACAGCCGCACGACGTCCGCTGCCAAAGCTAGAGAAGCAGTAAACAGTATGGCGATTGGACGTCGCAGCAAATATAGGGCATGGGCGGGCGCTACGTGGAGGGAGACGGCAAATGATTACGTATGACGGCACGGGAGATCACAAGCGTATCGGATCCCATAATACCATCGATTGAGCTAAACTGTGGTTAAATCATTCCGCGGGCAGCGTTTCCAATTTAGCCCGTGCGCACTGTACTGAGCAGTGTGTGACGCAGGAGCGTTCGAATGGCACAATTCTAAGGGGACTGTCCATTAATATCTGATAGTAGTGTACGCGGCCCGCAATCCACGTAATCATATATAACGTAACGACCGCTTGTACAGTGGTGACGGATTGTTTACACTCAGGAGCAATGGAGGTCGCACGGTTTGCTAGTTTTACATAGGCGTGGCGCTACACGCACGCAACCAAGGGGCCGTTCATTATACAGTATAAAGCTTCGACTAAAACTTGTTGTACACAATAAGACGTGATGTAAGGGGGCGATCGTTAACGACGTGGTCACATTGGCCGCAGGTCGTGGTACGATTTTGATGCATTTTATGCAAACTTGATAATGATCTAAGACCGCCTTTTTCGTTACTCTGAATAGTCTTTCTTGCCATATAACAGAACATGGGAAACGACATGCCCCCGTACATGTTTAAGGGTGCGACGATGCAGCTAAACGTCTCGTTTCCGGTTACTAGTGATTCCGGTCCGATCCTGAGACAGATCTACGGTAACACGCAGAGGTGGGTGGGTGTAAATTGCGCAGATTTAAACGCAAAACTATACCTATGGTACGCGCGCAGGTGAGGATCCTTTTACTGCATACATATTGAGTTACGTCGAAGCTGAAGTCTTTCCCACATAAGGATCACAAATATGTGCATATACATACTCTTCAACTGACCTTATCATATTACCAAGAGTGCTAAAAAAACGTATCATACAACGCCTGTTGTTTCCTGAAATTAATAACAAATACATATGGATATTTTATGAATTGAGTCTTGCTAAAATACGTTGACTAAAACCCTTATTCCAGTGGTATAAGTAACAAAAATAAGGTATAAAAGTCAGTTTACACCATAAGAAAGCGCGCTTGGAAAATTAAAGGGTGGAACACAGTAACGCACAGGAAACACTGAGATGCGACAAGCATTCAATGACGAAATGGCACGGTCCGGTATTTCGGGGTCTTTATGTATTGATTTCTTTCCGCTGCAAAGCTTTGCTAACTGGGTGACCTCTAACACCGACTGCAGGACACTGCATTGATCTCTGAGTTCGTTCTATATCTTTCTTGTGGAGAAGTGTGGTTTAATGACAGTGAACGATAGTAAAATTCAGGGTTCCTGGCAGACTAGTGTAAGGCGTCTTTTTATGCGCCGGACACCTTTGATTGTGCTTAGGAGCGTCCAACATAATTCTGGCAGGACGTCAATAATACATGCCTCAAAACTTCCCTCAAGCTGTTCAAAACGATATTCACAGTATTTCCAAACATTGGGGTTAAAAGTTGCATCACAAAATATGGTAACTGGCTTTATTGTGATAAAGAAGCACCCACCATAACGCTGACATACAAACCTGTATCTGTATCTGTATCCATATAGCCGGTACAACCGCCATTAGGCGTAACACACCAGCTTGTATCATATATCTTGGTACGATATACCAAGGATAAAACCTCCTTGGATATACATACATGTAATATGTATATCGTACCAACACTAAGCAGAAATCGGGAGGGAATATCGTAACGTTTTCTAGCCACGCCGTTTATCTGACACATACACACATATCTAGTCTCTACCAGACTAACTACACCAGCTATAGGGAGGATATTCGCCTGTGAAGTTTGGCCACCAGACGGTTTCATTTGCAAGCGCGGGCGGAAATATATACCTTACCGCACGTGGACTGACTCTACTGGCCAATTGTTCCTTCCTTTGCCGAATTCTACGATCCATACCCCCGTAGGAAGGCCTGGTGGAGGCTAACACACATCCGAATGGCTACAAATGTTAGAAGAGTTGTGTATATACTACTCAGAAAACCGGACTGATCGAGAAGGTTATGCTAATCTTCCTTACATCTGCTTGGAAACTATCTACACTGCGTACCTAGCAGCTAAAGCCCCTGTCACACTGTGCGTATTTACAAGTGCCCATGAGTTGCCTATTAACATGTTTTTGGTTTAGGTTAAGTTTGCAGCCGAATAAGTGATTTCTTAAGTCGGTCACTAGGCTGCACGACGATGGGTCAAAGTAGAAAACAACTCTTTCCCCGCAAACTTTACTTAAACCCAAAAAATGCTAATGCGCAACTTATGCGCACGTGAATATACGCACAAGTGTGACAGGGCCCTAAGCGTGTCAATATTTTCATTACATCGCGGGCAAAGATCTGCACCATGGAATGTAGGGCGCAAACACCCCTCTCTCGCCAACTGGGAGAACGTGACTACGTAAAACGCCCTGCGGCATCTACTTGTAGGTGCGCCGATGCGCCGCACATACATTACATGGCACCCCATTTTGTATGCTTGACTTGGGGTTGAAAATATAAGAATGTGCGTCATGGTAAACCGACTATAGCAACAACTATTGTACAATTTCACCGTTAGCAAGAAGAAGCCAGTTCTATATACATGTGCTAGACATGTTTGTAAAAAATGTCTTTGACCTGTACTAAGGTCAATTGGGCAAAATGCACAATTGAAGGTCTTCATTCATTCAACGACGGTATAGCTGTGCGCAACAACAGTCAACGCTCACATGCCTTTGTCTTGGAAAAAAAAAAACTAAAGCTAAATAATGCACCATAATCCGTACCATGAACCTTGTTCCAGATTTAGTTGATTGGTCACTTCAGCAGTATAGACATGCTTTTCAAGGACATTTCTATTCTAGTGCGTACAAGTTCAATCTGCGATTCTTCGCATGATATTACAACATCTATTCCACGGATCAAATTTGGACTGACAACGGCCAAACATTCCCGGGATAAATAGGTCCGGATGTGCGAACTCCACCCTACGCAAAACACGCCCGCAAGAGCATCTTAAAGGCGCTCAAAGTAAGATTGAGGTGACAGATTAAGAAGATTTCAAAATATCTATATTTGTGACAATTACAGGCACATTTTAGCGCATTTGCGCCATTATTTCATATTTTCTACGTTTACATACAGCGCAAGAAAAACATACCAAAATTCCATTATTTTTTTCGCGGTACCAATGAATACACGCTACATGTAGTAGCTTTAAGTAAACAAACCGGCAGCTTTTGTGCACGTTCATATGACACAACGATGTCGCAGTTTTCGTTCACTGATTTTTCAGTTCTACAATGCAATACCATAGTGATGACTCAACTTACTATGTAAAGCTCTAACTAGGAAACTGACTTAGAACATCGTCCTAATCTCACAATGATAACTTTTGAGAGGGAATATAACTACCCCACTACCTTTCACAAGCAGTTACACTCTGACATTTCGTACAAATTTGTACAAGCGAAATGCTTTATCCTCTAGATGACCTTACATTACCATAGAAGGATTTTTGATGTACAGTAATTTATTGCCCTCGTACAAATGACACTGTGCACATCTAAAACTAACAAGCGATCAGTATGATTGAAACCTTATGAACAGAACAATCCATATGAGACACTTCTGTGATAATTGACCAAGAAAGGAACCCTTTTAGAATGGTATATTTCTGGGATACTATTTCCGTTTACGTCAGAACATAGGGTACTGAAAATATCCTATCTGTTCTACTCCATTTAGCTCGTTCTGAAATGAGGAGAAAGACCTTAGAGTGACTTTGAAATGGAAATCAGTAGAATCGAACATGCCTGAGAGGTAAGATTGTTTCGTGAGCGCTGTGTGAACGACTGTTACGCAGCTCAGAACGTAATCCACAAGAATTCAGGACGAACACAAAATCAATATAGAATATCAGTGTTGATTTCAATCCCTATTACGTCACACACGGTCTAGACCTGAGCAATTCGTTATTTTCATGTTCATTATACTGTGACACTTGTGGTATTTTGATAGATATACATGCTTTGCTTACGCTTTGATATAAAATATATCATAAAACAACTGTCCTGGACTCCATATATCACTCCGTTATAATACATCCAAAGAAGAAGTTTTGATGTGTTATGTCATTTGACTATATATCAAAATGTTGTTTGCAACTGTACAGGACCTGTTAATAGGAAGCTTTGATGTATGCTGAAGATATAATGATCACATCTGCCTTTGCTCTCACAGAATATTTTTCTAAAATCAAGATATAAACGGCCTCAATTTATTTTCCCATGCTTGAATGCCGAACCCATACCATGGTTACGCCATGAAACGGAAGGAAGTTAATTATGCCCATTGCGTCATTCTAGACGTCTTGACACGCAGCACGTAAATCACAGTCTGCGGCAACCGGTTTCCAGGGATATTTTTAAAATCCACGGTATACATAGATAGGACACACAAGATTTTACAATTCCTGTGGATATATAGATATACATAGTCATGACCTACCCTATTGTAGGATCGGAACAATCAAAGAATCGATGACTGGGTAATTTCTTTACAAGATGAATCTAACCTAACACATTAGCCAGGGATATTCAATTGCAGCGACGTCGCTATGCCGTACTGACAATCTGACTTGTTAAGAAATCGGCTTCCAGGCATATTTTTGGACTCCACGGAATATATAAGACACCGAAGATTTTGCCATTTCTTTAGCTATATAAATATACGTAATCATTGCGCACCCTTGGAAGCCCTTATTTTAGGATCGGAACAATCGAAGAATCAATGTTTATGTTTATAATAGTTATTAGTTATATTTACGTAATGTTCAATTATGGCTTACGTATTTGCTTCTTTGGGATCCGTGGCTTATGTTTGCATTAGTTCCTGTATTTTTTTCTGTTTGTTTATATATTATTTGTATTATTTTGTAAAATGCAATTATAATTTAAGAAAAAAAGAATCAATACATGCTTAGGTAATTTCCTTACAAGATGAATCTACCTTATCACATTGCCCAACGATATTCACAGTACAACGCGACGCTGATGTGCCGTACTAACATATTCACCTGTTACAAATCGGCTTTGTTTTGGTCTGGCCAAATGTGCTGGCGTCTTTTGACCGTAGATAAACACTTTTTTTTAAATGTCCTGAAATGATAAAATGTTTTTAAAAAGTTGCTATGAATTGAAGCGTGGGGCAGAATTTTGGTCTAGAAAATATTTCCATATCAAACTCCTATATTGAGAACCTTTCATTGCTAGAGATTTAACACTTGGCCTTGCAATGTGAGCTCCGACATGTCTCGCCAGGGCAGCTTATTCTCCAAGCAGAGGTTTTGGTCGGGGGGCTAGTAGTGGCCGCAATTCTTAACGCTTTTGTGACCACTACTAGCCCCATAATCGAAAGGTCTGCTTGGAGAATAGGAGAACCAGCGCTGTTTCTGTTTGTGTGATTAGCCCGTGCCTAATCTCCAAGCTGGTGTCAGTAGCAGTCGGACTTGGTTTGAGTATTTGACAGCATTTTGCACGTTTTTCTGGGAATTACGCACTTTTTACCTTCCTGTAAACTCCATAAAAACGTACACAACACCTCCAAATACGCTGAAAACAAGCCCGACTACTACTACATCTGCTCGGGGATTGGCCCGCGCCCTTTATCCAGTGACCGAATGCCATCACGTCGATATTCAAATGTTGCAAATGAACTTATCGCGGATCCTCCCTCCGCTACGAGCTGGAAATGACACGTGTGTAACTACGTGACTCTCCTCAGCAAGGGCAACCGTAGCCTACAAACCAGGCTTCGCGGCAGGCCTTTTTGGAGGCTTATTACCTTCGTAAAAACAGAGGTATTAATTTCGGTCTGTTTGTTAATGGAGGTAATTTTTTTTTTTTTTTGTAAATATGTAGCTAAGCAATTACCAAACATCAGGTCCTTGTAATTTTTTATTCACCGCTCACCAACCGAGTCACATGTTCCCTCTGCATAAAGTTATTAGTTATGCCATTGAAGCGGCGAATTGCTCATTTCTCGACAAAATCTGGCGCAGTCCTGTTTTAAAAAAGTGTTCGAAATTAAGTCTAATCCTAAAATGAGCAATGCTACAATATATATACCAGCTACACATGTATCATCTTTACAGAAAACTACACCTAGCTTGGGGGACTTTCGTACAAAGAAATCACAATATTTCGTCATGCTTGCAGCCATAAACGACTGTGCTAGGCTCTGTAAAGCCCCTGTCACACTTGTGCTTATATACAAGTCCGCATGAGTTGCGTATTAATATGTTTTGGGTTTAGGTTAAGTTTGCAGCCAAATGAGTGATTGCTTAGGTTCGATCTCTAGGCTGCTCAACAGTGGGTCAAAGTAGAAAACAAATTTTTCCCCACAAACCTCACTTAATCCAAAAAAAAATGTTAATGCGCAACTCGTACGCACTTGCAGAGTACATTGTATACGCACAAGTGTGACAGGGCCCTAAGCAGCAACTGATTACCATGTCACGACTGATATGCGTAGATATTAGAGTAATATCTGGAACAACAGACGTCTGCTGATAGGCAAAGAGGGGATACCGCCCTCGCTATGTAGTTGTCATTTCATCTCACGTCACGTCTGCTGGGCTTGAAGTACATACAAATGGATATGTTGCGGTTATCGTGATGTTCGCATTTGCAGAGTTCTGTTGGCAGTGTCGTTTTATAATTGCATGCCCCATATCAAGGTTCCATATTAAAATTATCCTGCCGTGAAATCTGTGACTCAATAGATATTGTAGATGCCTTGTGGTAGTTCGAATGTTTAGTGGCAACGTCGTTAAAACGGCGTTACGTAATTACGGCTTTATTCACAATTTGGTTATTTGATTTTCTATCTTGACGTTTATGTTTGACTCCAATCTGAAGATATTGACTGACGTATTTTTGTCTGACCAAAGTCCGCCACCGCCTACCCCCAAGTCAACTGTATCCCTCTGCTGCGTTGTCTCATATCATTTATTCTAACGTTATCTTCTCCTAAATCTCTTTGTAAAAATAATGTTACTATCTGTTCAAAGAGATCTGTGGAGTGTGCTGTTACATACGAGCATAGGCTGCCATGGATCAGTAGCCCCGACATCGCTCGGTGTGAAGTGAGATAAGGAAAATAGAGGAAAGCGCCCGGCGAGAATTTCAACAAAGAGGCACACCACATATGCATTGCCTGGATTTTCACTTTCTTTTCTGCGTCACAGTAAGGGGGTTTAAACCTCCTATGTCGCAGAGGTTAAATCCGTACTGTGCCGCTCTTTAAATGCTAGATTATGACCCTGTTCGAAGTCAATCTTATAGTTATCCATTTACATAGTACAAGCTGAATCAACCCTATTCCATTGCATTACGATAGTCAGTGAGTGGAAACTGCGACATCAATAGTATCATACGAATGTATTGTCCGAAAAAAAAACGTATTTGTTAACATCGAGCTAGCATGTTTATATTTGTACCACCAAGTTGGAAATCTTTTAATATATCCCCAAATATTAGCACCCGGAATAAAGCTATAAAATTGCCTCCATGTCTGACAAAACAGTCTCTTGACGTTTTCCTTTCGGGCTGACGCGCGCTCCCCAATCAAGTTTGATACATTAAAACCTGTTATCGGTGACTGTCATCTGCATATCATAAACAATGTTGTCTGCCTTTCGCAAAACTAACGATTACATTCGACAAGTAAGTAATGATCCTATACGGCGTTATCATTAAGGTAATTCTTCAATGTAGCTAGTAACGGTAAATCTATATGTAGGTGAATATTCTTATATTTATATTTAAGCCCCGTATTGCATATCACAAAATGTAATAATTTGATACACATTTTTACTACTGTGTATATTTTGACACTTTGATGTTACATTCTGGCATAAAACAAAATTAATAATAAATGATCTCTACACCACTGTGTGCATAACTTTGTTTTGTCATAATTCGTCTCTTTAATTCGACGACATTCGTCTACTCAATCAACACAAGATGTGCATAGGTTGCCGTTGATTGTCTTTCTGGTTGAGTGTCAATTACGTTTTCGTCATCTATTCAAGCCTACTGTGAGCTTACTGAGTTTGGGGTGTGTAAAAAAAAAAAAAAAAAAGGTGATATCATTTTGACGGACATTGTACTACCATTACATCCAAGCAACAACGGCAAAACTGATAAAAACATGAACGACACGACACATTACTGGCACGCTTTGCTGACGTCATGTGTCCGAGACGTCACGTGACCGACCTAGTAGTTGGTCATTCGTCTTGACGAAGATATTAGACATGGCTACGCTAGCACGGCAGCGAAATTGCGCAACGGTGTCATGCATAAATTTGCGCTTCTCCATAAATGTTCAATCAGAATTTCATGAAATTTACGATTATTGAAATAATCATGCAGATCTAATACGGGAATAATCTTTCGTTCGGTTTAATATTTGGATATTATTGCTGTAATTATAGAACAATCATATGAATTGATTCGATTTTGGGCTTGTTACGTTACGGTGAGCACAAATCGGTCTATCTCCCGGATGCTTCTGTGTGTGGGTGGAGGAATTGATAGCACATGCAAGCAATCAATCTATCCCGCGTACTGAGAGATCAACAGTCTTAATGACTGTGACGCAGCTTCTATCTTGGTGAAGCGTTCCCCTCGCACGTCACACGGCACCAGAAGTCGCAAATGTGAACCTTTTAGATAGCAGGAAAGTGGTAATATCAACATGAATCTTTAGAAAAGAAAACTGTTATAAACATTACACGTGCCCACGCAGTCTTTTCCGAGTTAAAAGAAGTAACCTCACAGACGACTCCTGAAAAGCCAATATTACGTCAACCGATGTCAATGTCAGCCTCAGAAAGACGAGATAACAAAGGATGATAACTACTATAGCTTCTCATCTGAAAAGGTTTATAAGATACTTCTGGTAGAAGAATCCCGGTGCTCCATTTGAGATGTCGGAAGCAACATGGCGCCTTTTAGCTCGGCTTTAGACGCCCACTCACATTTAGTAATATTTGACATATCATCAAATGTTCCCGGCGTGGGATCGAACTGTAACTTGAAGAGCGGAAACGGGTGCCAACCGGGTACTCGTAACACTGCTACTTATCCACAAGCATAGCCTTGAAGTGGAAACAGGTTCACGTTACATGCACGATGGGATTTATATCTTATGTTACACTTGATGAAGGTTAGACATCCAGGTAGTAAGATACGCCAAAAATAGTTACTCAAGCAACTGGATAAAATTGTGAAACGCCTATCGTTAGTCACTGAAGAAAGAGAGCGGATGCTGTCTGAAACGTCTGTTTCAAAATTTTATCCAGTCTCTTGAGTAACTATTTTTGGCCTAATGTTACACTGTTGGAATAATCAGCCATACACTGACTGCGGTTATGTCAGTATCCGGTTAGACGGGACGCCGACTAAAATCGTTACGAACGACCTGAATTTCAGTGTATAAGATTTTCGGGTGACGTGACATGTTTGATGATATGGCTGTGCTGGTTAAATGATCTACTTCATCTTTGATTCCGATGACAGTGTCTGAACGTTTCCTGCCATAGACTGACATTGTCGGTGTGGTTTGTTTAAAACAATAATAACATTTTATAAAGACGGAGGACGCCACATACCATGTGACATGTTGGCAATCTGCATAAAGTGACGTCAAAGGCGATGGATTCATTCCTAGACACAGATTGGTGTCGTAAAAAACGAAAATTTATGTGAGTCCATTTTCATGTTGGCAATTTTAATTCAAGTTCCTTCGTCATGATACATTGTATTTATGGTTACAATTTATCCTCTAGACTTATATCGATGTTGTGGAGTATTGATTATGATATTTGGGTTGTGTGTGGAGCTGGTACGCATTTAAAAAGCTGTTGTTTGAAGGATTTGTGACCGACTGTGCCCATAACTGAAGCGAGCTAGCGTTGCGATATAAGGGCTCTGGTGCCTGGCAATGGACTTTAGCATTAAGCTTAGCCCGTTGATGTTTACATCTAAAGGTTATTTTATTGTTTGGTTCTGCCGCCGTGTCCGTGCACGTGATGCTCCAGTTGAACGGACTCAGGCCGGAATACACGGAAACGGCAGTATGGAAAACAGTCCCCACACCTTCTACCAACGTTGTATCTGTTGCCGTTTTCACGTCTCAAATTTTAAAACCCAAGATTATCAATAGATGAAGAGAAGTGTATCAACACATTAGTTTTCAGCTGAAGTCAACATAATATATTGTCCGTTCATTATGTCCTACCATGATATAATATTATGGTATACTATCCATCGTTACATAATAATCTATGTATGATGGCAACATATTTTATCGTTGGGATTTACATGTACCATTCAACTTTTTTAGTCTATAGCTAACAGGCTGCATATGCAGTTGCCTCATTTCACTGCCGTTTACCTCATACATAATATCTTCCCGTTCTATTTATACTTCCTGTTTCGTCGGTGTGGGGCAACCTATTGATTTGACATTTGATTCTTTTCCAGTTGCTGAGGTAAAAGGTAAAGCAGTCAGCTCCAACGATGTGAAGCATGATGCCTTTTCAAGTAGCTAGTGGTAGTGCAATGTGATTTCGTTACGGCTCACGTTTTCAGCCAAGGACACCGGGTCACCCCAACTCTTCTCGGTGAGTCTCTTGAGTCCTTTTACGTACAGATGTTTGACGCCTAAAGCTATCGCACACACAGTGCCGTCGACTTTACGTGCCCATCCGAAAGGGCTAATGCAACCCTTCACACGGTGCGCGAGCTCGATTCGAACCTTCGCCCAGGATTTCCTCCTCATAGACATGTCAATCTTTCCGTTCTTGCAACAAAATCACCCCGTCGAATCTACTTAGAAATACTGCTCTTAACAATTTACGTCTACGTTCCTATCCCTTTGTTGTAAGAAGACTTTTGTAAGATTATTATGTTTCTTGGCTTGTCAACTCAGTTCTGTAACATAGAGACAACTATCATGTCCGAAAGAGTGAAGAGGCGGTTTGATTTCAAAGCAACGTGTTCATGGAAGGTGTGTCTTCATTGGTCGGGTAATTAAGTTAGTAATCTAAGAAAAATCGACCGGAGGCAGTGACAAAGGTGCAGACATCCGGACGTCGTTGTGACGTCATCGGTGCTTTCAGTAAAAATAAAAACAAACCTCTCAGTAGATGAAGGTTGGGGTGCTTGTTGTAGGGTCTGCACTGCTTTCCGTCCCTAGCGATTGTACCGTCCCTTGCAGCGGAAACCACAGCCGTTTTCTTACTACACGACTTCATAAAATGCCTGTCTGTAGCTGTATAGACGTCACGGATGGAAGAACGTACATGAACCATTTTGTTCAATTAGAGGCGTGTAAAGGGTTAAAGGGTTCTACGGAGCACTGGGACAGTCACCCGACGAAACTGTCCTTAGATATCGAGCAATGGTGAGCCTGTGTTTAGGACTGTTGGCTTGAATCTAAATGTTCTGGGCTCGAATCGCTAGCAGACTGTAATGTTCGCACATTTGGAATGGCACTTTCAAAATACCAATCTTCTTGTAATACTCGACTTGGGGGTCATCAGTGAATATACAGCTAGATTCGGACTACGGACGTCTTTCTTGATGGACTTAGAGCAGAGGTGTTTGAAGAGAGCCACACCTTGGCGCCTTATCTTTTTGCTGTGTCATAGTACATTAGGGCGTACGATTCTGTGCTATCTAGTTAGTTTTACCACTTCTACTTTTCGAAAGATACTGGTTTTGTTTCAATTATATCTTTCTAAACCCTACGTCGTTCTCTAAGTATATTGTGTACGTAATGGTTTTCCTACGGAACAGGCAAGGAAAACAACAACGACCGGAACCCTGGCCATATTACAAGTACCTGGTGTATATATAAGGTATACAAGATAAAAGCATGCGTGGGATTTAAGCGTATTCCCGCCCCTCCTTCTATAATTACATCGTGAACGTATGTGTCTGTTGAACTATTGCCCGTATATTTGGTCTCTTCAGACAGCTGAATAGTGTATAATATACCAGATATTTCTCGCCCGCAAATGCCTAGTCGGCTCTTTCGTCGACTATGTGAACATTAACGTATAACAAGTGACGCCGTGTACGAAAAGTAGACAACTCTTTCATCATGTAGCACACCTTAACAGAAGCTTTTCGAAGACTCAAAAACGACGTCGACAGCAGTGAGAGCAACAAGGATTTCAACAATTTCCGTGCAACCAACCTGCTTTACAGAACACTTTCGACATGTTGTAACCTAAGAACGTTCTTCACTATGGGGAGGGCGTACTTGTTGTTGTAACTGGGCTATAACGTACCGGCTCTAGATCTACAGTCGTACTGTGACGCAGCTACATGTACGTGGCAAGCCATGGTATCCTCGATTACTGCCTGAACTTCAAGACTTCGACATTTACAATAATCCTTCATATTGCAATCATCTGGGCCAAAAGTCAAAAGAATAGAACAGGGGCGGCGATATTCAGAATAGATATAAGTGGGGAAAAAGGAATATTCGTGGCACACGGGTATTAATGGTATACTTGAAAACAACACGTACGCTATGATTTCAAACTGTCTTATGATTAATCTGCGACTATCGTCAGGCTTCGTACCAATCAAAGACCTTCATATAATTGTTACGTTGTGCAACATGTTTTACACGAATCGTTTCTTGATGTTTAACGTGGCATTTTTTTGTGTATCTATATAAGATTTTTGCTGGTGACCTAAAAATTGTGCAAACAGGATTATTACAGTTACCGACTAGCCGGCTGCAAGCACACAACATTTTACGTTGCTTAAGAGGATGTAGGGTTATACTATGTATATGTTACGTATAGTGGACTACCGATACAGATGATATTGTACTGCCATAAAATGCGTCATGTCATAAATACGAAATGTTACTATATAACTACTTTTATCTAAAATCTGGAAATAATGTGACACGTCAATACTGTGTGCTAGCCGATGTCATGATTTTTCTTTTACGTCATATTTCCTGAGTAGACATTTTTATCCTCGTCTTTTTCTGCCCATATCGCTAACAACTCGTATGAGTCACGACTTAATTTTTTTTTACCTAACCAAAGTATATCGTCACCTCAACTATTTGAATTTCTCTTCAACGACTATCGCGACGACGACAGTCCTACGATTGCCTTACGACAGTTTTAAAAGCTGTGGAGAGCGTCGTAACGCCGTCGTACAGGCACGAACACACCTGTGTCGGCACGTTTTTAGTCCACTCTCCTGAAAGAACAGCCCTTCAGAACGCACCGCCTGACCAATGCCGTAACCTAAATCTGCCCTGGCGGCCAAATCCTTGCACAGTCTCGCTCGGTATTTGCTCACCCCACTTCAACCACGCTCCGACATGGCGGACACACTGCTCGCGACAATGCACTTCCGCCATAACAGCGAACCCGCGCCATACATTCTCTCCTAAACCTTCCTTTCCCAACATGTGTGTGGGTGTGTAGAAGCGTTATCTTATATAAACCTGACACGTATAATACCCGGACACACCTGCGTCCATACCACACTCCTCTCGTCCCTTCGCGGACGCTACGAAGCTCAACTTTCTAACTTGTCGCGAAAAATCTCCCATACTTACCTTCAAGTCTCGCGACCTGAAACCGTCGAACGTTGCCACTCGTTCTCCTTAGCTTATAGATCAGGCTCGAGCGATGTTACTACGCCCCGTGGCCCCAAGACCGAGACCTATATTTCCGAGCGAACTCAATACGTATTGGCTCACCTTCGCATTGATATCGCTTCCCTTCTCGATGATTCTTTGGATTCTCTTGATGTCCGAGCTGCGAATGGCCGCCAAAAACCTGTGGAGGGAAGAAGGAGGGTGTATTATGCCTGTCTGAGGGAGCGATCAGAAATCCAAAGGTCGAAGCCTGCCCAGAAACATCGCTCTGACGATCGGCATGACGCAGGAAGAGAGAGACAGGGTGTCACGCATGTGGGAGGGGGAAGGAAGCTGGACGGCTTACGCCTCGGCACTGGTCCCGCTGTCCCCCGACGGCTTGGCTGACACCTCCCCGTCCTTGCCGACACCCAGAAGCTCCCAAATATTGCGTTCCTCTCGCACAGCCATGCGATCTGTTGGAGCTTTGGCTGAAAGTAGGCGAAGCACGATGGTTCCGTAGGTTCGGTTGAAGTACGGGAGCCTTGCATAGGGCAAACACTTCGTGCAACGATAGTCAGGACTAATTTGGGGTTTTCGACAGTCACTACGATCAATGATAGCGCCAGAATCTCAACATCTTCTGACCTAAAGATACAATTACTTGCAAAAATATCTCTTTTAGATTCTTTTGCAATCGTACAGTTGCGAATACCGAATCTGAGTGTTAATGAATGAAAATAGATGATGTATGTTAATGAGACGAAAATCCCCCATGCACGATCACGGAAATGCTAACATAAGACGTCATGGGTTGAAAAGCCTGTATGCAAATGAGCTTCCCTAGAAACGAGAAGTGACGAATTTCACATGCTGATTCCCAATAGGACCTAAATCTTTGTCACGACGGAAAGCACGACAATCTTTTATGACTCACATATCTAATAAATATTTGAGATTAACACCCAAACCAAAAATGCGGAAGTGATGTAAACTCAATTCTCCCAACTTCCTCCCAGCATGCAACAGTCAAGATGGCTTCCCGACGGGTCATTTCATGTTTGGTGGTGATTATAGGTACGAAAACTGGTTTATTCGAACGTTTATCAGTCTTTCTATACCTTGATATACATTGACATTACATATAAGAATATTTTTCACCAATAGAGCGTTTTCAAACGATAATAACGCGATGTTTTGTTACATTGTATTGCCTCCAAACCGAAGCCTTGCTTGTATGTCATGACATGATGATTTGCTCATGTGACAATTTGTAAATCGACCTGGAAAAAATTACGTCAGTTTTTGAACGAAAACAAATCTACCTTTTCCACGAGTAACGTTTTAGAGAAAATCAATATCTGAGTATTTATAATACATGTTGCGGAAGAGGTTATTTGGGAATGGACACGCCCCCTGGGCCCGTGTTGAAGGTACACTGAGATGACCCTAGTACACACCCCAGTGGCTCTAGTTTCTGATGCTCTGAAATTTTGTCATTCGTTTTTACTGTCATTTTTCGTTTCTTTGTAAACGTCAACTGTGTCCTTTAGGGCAGAGGTCATTAACCTGGTATGGGGTGTGCAGAAATCACTGATCTGGTCTTGTTTTTTGTATTGTTTTCATTAAAATGTCAAAGCATTATATTACTAAACTACGTCAAGCTGGTGACAGGTCAGTGACCTCTTCATCATGACCTATGATCTCGTGATATGGTCATGTGACTGTTAAAACATCAATTTGCATAAGAGAGATGAAATGAGAGGATTTCTATTGACCTTTGGCAAAGTCTTTTTATCAAATTCTTATGCAAACAATGATAGAATTGTTTCATTTTTCAATTGAGTTAAATCTTGCATGTAACAAACATATTGTAAATGCAGAAATGTTCCCAGTGGTCTTATGTTCGTGGTTTTCGCGGCGACCGTTTCACCACAAACTTAAAACCATCGCGAACATTTTAGTCCAAGTGTAGCAGTATGTAACTATAGCGCGCTGCCGTGAAACTTAAAACCACCGCAAACAAGTTCCATTTTTGCCTTAGTGTGAAATAAAATCCACGCAAACTTAAATGCATTTACAGTACCTATACCACCACTGCCAGGCACCACAATTGCCTAGTGGGTACTATACTGCTTCTTTGCATGTGGCTGGATGCAGGTCCGATCCCTGACCAACACCAAGTCATACCACTACAGGTGGACTAGCCCCCTGCTGTAGTGCTTTGTTATGTGGCCCAAATCCTGTATATAGAAACAGAGTTGAGTACCGCCCTATAATAGTATAAACCATATGTTGTAGAAAGGATTTTTTTTAAACATTGGGTAAAACAGGATGTAGAATTGACCTTCAAAAACGCATACATGAACTCTACTGGTCCACTTGGTGCTCCATATTAACTGTTTTAAATGTCACCATGTTTGCAGGGCTGTGCAGGGCTGAGCAGATGTATGTGCTCCATGCCCCCAGCTATGTCCAGTTCCTGCCGTCTGCCTCCCCTCTGCACACAGTGGAACTGCCCAAGGTCATCGGACTTGTCCTGGGATTCTCAACCAGCAAGGTACTAGTAAAACTAAAATGGGAAATGATAGTAGAAATAGGCAACAAAATTGGAAAATAACAACTTATAGCTAGCCAGCTGTCTTGTTTAGTGGCAGATTGTCATCTTTTGATACATCAAAGCAAGAGTATATGCAAACTTTGACACTGGATTTGCCTGTCTTTATTTTTGAAAAAAAAAATGTATACTTTTGTAGTGTTTGAGTTTGTTCTGGTAAAGGTACAGGAACACATGACATTTGGACTTGTACCTGAACAATTTTACCAGTAAAGCTATACAGTGTACCTGTACTATAGCCCTAATCCATACAAATGTCTGTTCAACTTTTAACCATTTCCTATGTTGTCAGGACTTGGAATGGCAGGGTCTAGGCCCAGGCAGCCTGTTCCAGCGACCAAGAGCAAACTTCCTCATCTCTGTAGAAAACCTCCCTAAGGGAGCAACCATTGAGCCAGTGGGAGGGGTGAAGGCTGCTTTCGCTGTCAAACAGGTATAGGCATTTATTGTACTAGAATATATGTTAATACTTGCCATTCAGGCATCTCCCTAAATAATGGAACAGTGGCGCTTCTCCGTCCTTTTCTAATTCCCAGCTCCATCCTGTTGATTTTCAAAGTTATTTCTTCCAATATTTACCTAAACAAGCCTGTAATTTTGCTCATAACACGAGAGTTTATTCACTGTAGACAAGATGTAAAGCTGAAGTTGCAGAAAATGACTTCCATTTTTGTCTAGATAAGGCAAAATGCAACAGCTGCTGTCTTCTTGACCGGTGAGCCCTTGACCCTCCCCCCATCTTGCTCTATATTTCTGAGGAGATCCCTGCCATTTCTTGTGACTTGTTTCCAGAATTGTCGTAAGTATTGGCGGACAACATTGGAAAGGAAGCTTTGTTCATACGATTCATATTATTCAATGAAGGTGCCCCCCAGCTGGTGCCTTTGAAAAGTTATTATCTTTGTGTCTTCAGCAATTTTTAGATGGCTGTGTTTATTAGAAAAGACTATGTAACAACCTATATCTCAGTAATGCTTTGTTTTTCAGCATTGGTGATAGTTATGATCAGCTATGATGTGCTTGCCACATTGCTAACGTTTAAAACCAAAATGCCTCTTTTACATGTTTCACATTAAGCCTATTGTTTCCCCTACAGACTGGACTACCCGACCTGTCAGCTGTGCATAGCCAGATTGCCACCAGCTTCCCTGACAGAAAATCACTCATGCTGGACCTCACCATGGATGGGAACGTAAAACTTGCTTTGAAATGTTATGATACATGTGCTATATAGAGTGCTCCTTCAGGAGGGTGTGAGTTTGATCCCCAGCCAGGTCATACCAAGGACTTTACAAATGGTACATACTGGTTTCTGTGATTAGCACTTCGCGTTGGGGAAAGAGTATATAGGAGCTAAACACACCACTACCAATTGGACGAGCCCCCTGCTGTAGTGCTTGCACAACTGTGTGGCTCAAGGGCTATAGAAACTTATTACTATAAATTACTACTTATAGCTTACTGCTACAGTGAGGTTGGAACCTGTCATTAACATGATATATTCCAGACCTTTATGTCTTCATAACGATACACAAATAAACCTTTTGCCAAGGGAGTAAGTATCTTTCTTTAATCTTCTGTATCATAGGTCTTTGAAGTGAGATCGCTGTACCCTGGGCTGTTCTCTGAGCTGCCTGCCACCCCCCAGCAGATCGCTGTCCACCTTCAGAAGGATGGGTCAGTCCTCAGGACCGAGAGACTAGGGAGCCTCAATACAACTAAGGAGGTGAGATATACTGGGAATTTTGAAATATTCCCTGTGTTTTTAAGTTTGATGTGTTTTTAAGTTTACAGTCATCACACCATAAGCAGATGCTTGCTCTTTTCATTGTGTTACTACAGTCACCTAAAATTCTTGATATCACTGTGCCGTGAAATTTCATGTTCTATGAAACTAAAAGAATCTAAGCCGCTGCCAAAGGGCGGTTATACAGATAAAGATACGGAGACTCAGATATTGTCATTCTTAACGAATAGATGTCATGTGAATTTCTAAAAAAAGGTCCAAAATTAACAGACAGTTCTATGATGAAGCATTTGTAAATGATTGACATGTGTATGTTTCATTGATATCTCCTAGACTTTATTCCATTGTTGATTTGACTGTATTTTCAGGCGGACTTGATATTTGCAGGGGAACTGCAGCTGCTTCAAGACATTGTCAACACAGTAAGTGGATAAAGGGATGGAGAGAAAGGAAGAAGGGAGGGATAAACTCAACGATAGATCTGTCATGTGCCATTAAAGAATTGGGCAGATTAACATGAAAGCAAAGTAATTCATACAAGGCACATTAGGTTCTTTTAGGAAAACAATAGAGTGTGTGGATAGAAGAAAAAGGAAAAAGGAATGGGTATCCTGTGATCCACCGAATAGCAATCCCAGTGTGTATTTACTTGCAAGCACTGTTGACATTTGCGGTGTTGATAGCTCATTGGCTAGACTAGCGGACACAGGATCACAGGTTTGACTCCTGGTTAGACATTGTGTCATTGGGAAGGGCACTTGACACATCATTCCTCACAACACTAAGATGTAAAAGGGTATCTGACTTGGGGTTGAAAGGCATTAGAAGGAGAGGAATGGGCTCTGCCTTCCTGTACATTGCACAAGACACAGCGGATTAAAAACCTACTGCACTTACAGCCTCTAAAAGGCTATTGGACCTTTACCTTACATGTACCTACCTTACTTCAAGCTCTGTCCAGCGGGTCCACACTGGTAAGGCCCTACACTCTGATGTCCTTCTTGACACCCCAAAGAAGCTATGGGACCTTTAACTTACCTTCCTTACCTCCCAGTTGACAGGTAACCAGGCGTTGGTGTCGGACGGTGTCCCAGACCTGGTCAGTGTGAGTCTGACCGGTGTGGGGCGGCTGGCACAGGAGTACGGCCCCTCCAGCCAGCAGGTCCAGGACGCCATCGCTGTCCTCAACAGCTTCCTTCCCAAGGTGTGGGGTTTATCAATTTCTACTGAAGGTCCAGTCTTTATTTCCTTTCTAAGATCTGTTACTAATTAGTGATTAACGTTGGCATGCACATGGTGTTTTTTGTATGAAGTTAAAGCAGATAAACGAATCATTTTTTTTAATTCATAAGCAAGCTACTCTGAGTGAATAAATTACCTTTACATCTCACAAGTTGGTAGTCTAAACAAACAAATTCATTGGCTTGATGAACATGTTATTTTTGTAGTAGTGTTCAATGTTCCAACATTTCACCAATGGCTAGGGTGGAAGTTTTAAGCCCGTAAGATTAGATATCTTGAAAGAGAAACAATAGTATTTCAGTATTATCATTTCCAACATGTACAGTTGTATCTTCTCTTTCCATTGTTTCTGTATCTTCCCCTTTCCATGGTTTCTGCCGAGTCTGATGTTTAGGAAGTGTAAAACGTTTTTGCTCTATTTTGTCCCACAGTTTTCCAAGGCAGTGGCTGAGCTGTACTCTGGCCATGTCGTAGTGGAAGCCATGACTCTGTCGACTCCAACCAGCGGCACACAGCGGTCACGTCGCTCACTGCTTCAACAGGCTCAGGTAAAGTCAAAATAGACAGATACTGATACAAATATCATTGAAAGTATATCTTATTGCTCAACAATAGTTACTGTTGTTGCTAGCAGTTTTGCTAGTCTGTGTGACACAAAGTCTCTTTCCAGGATTTTTATGGTCCTTTTCAGCAAAGTTTGTAGACAAAAGTATGGAGTTGGGAAAAGCGTTTTTGGGCCAGGAAGAAGTGGTATACTGGAACTGTGGTAGGGTTTTTAGAAGTAGTAAACATCAGAGTTAGATGTGTATTATGTTTATTGGTCCGAACTGGTTTTGTAAATATTTCTGTTAAAAACTTTTTTCCCCTCCTGTAGGACCTTCCTGGTAACCTTGCGCCCCACATCAACCCTGACTACCCGGTCATCTTCAACATTAGCCTGTGGCTGGGCATCCTCCTGTTGCTAGCGCTGTACTCCATCGCCTACAACCTGTTGTACATGGAGCCGGGACGGGACTCCATCATCTACCGCATGACGTCAGGACGCATGAAAACCGAGTAATGACCAAACTCTCAAATCTCCTTACTTCGTGCGGGAATCATGGTGGATAGTCAGCGATTCTGGTGTTAAGGTTTCTCAGCAAGGTTGCGTAAATTTCTTTATGGATGGATAGGGACCTGAGTAATGACCAAACTCTCAAATCTCCTTACTACATGCAGGAATCATGGTCAGTGATTCTGGTGTTAGGGTTTCTCGGCATGGTTGTGTAATTTTTTTCATGTATTTAGATGGATGAATAAGAACCCAGGACGCATGAAAACCGAGTAATGACCAACCTCTCAAATCTCCTTACTACACACTGGAATCATGGTAGATAGTGTTGGATTATAAGTGTTGGTGTAAGGGTTTCTCAGCATGGCTGTGTAGTTTTCCTCATGTGTTTAGATAGATGGATAAGGACTTTGCAAGTGTTGTTTTGTCTAGCAAAGGGAATGCTCACTCTTTTTTACAGATCTTGAAGATGACTCTTAATTGGAAAATGATACTGAGATACTGTAAGAAGATTATAAAGGGTTAAAATAAAATTCTAAAGGGTTAAAAAATCATGATTCTAAAGGGTTCAAAAATCAAAGTTCCTGTGTATATGTTAGCTATTTTATTCTACTAACCAAGAGGCTGCTGATAGACTTGTAGCACAAAATCGCGCTGATGTCTTTTTATTTTTACCAGTTTTTATTTTTACTTTTTTCTTTCAATGTATATCTTATGTTCAAAGACCTTATTCCCTGCTTTTTGTTTAATTTTCTCAGACTGTGATTTTTTCATGATTAGACAACTGAGAAAGGAGGTTTTTCCTTTCTGTCTGGAAAGGATGCCTATGCTGCTTACCAGGGTTGTCTCCAGCTTTGAATTTTTATCTGTCCCACTCATGGGAGCCCATGTTGTTAATTTTCATTGTTAAATCTGTCATTTTAAGCTTACAAAAATACATTTTCATTAATTTCTTGCCAAGAAGTTCAGATTCTTGGGATGGATGGAGTGAAATCTTTGTCCCAAGAAGCAAATTTCCATCCCGGGACGGAGGGATGGGTCCTGGAGACAGCCCTGGTGCTAACCCATTTCTGCATATGCTAAGCCTCATGCTTTCTTTTGACAGGGATGACTACACTCGGTTTGGGCAGGGTGCACACAGGCCTGTACAGAAATGGGACTGATCATTCTACAAGCATTTCCGTTTGTATTTACCAATCCTTTCTGTTTTTTTACTCCATACTTTTGATCATAGTTTTCCGTTAATGTAATTGTGCAGTACTAATAAGCCATCTCACAGTTCCTAGTGTGCATGTGCAGTCGCAATGTATTGTGGGTTAAAGCCAAAGTTTAAGGTCACTCAGTTGGAAACAATTCTTCATCTAGAAAACATTTTGCAACATTTTCACATGGATGTCTGTTTACTTCTGAGAGGCCTTAACCTCTGACCTTACCCACAATCCCTTGTGATGCTGGAACTGTGATGTGGCTTGTAATTGTAAACATCAGGGTTTAATTTGTATCATGTTTATTGGTTCAAATTGGTTTTGTAAATATTTCTGTTGAAAATTGTTGTGGTTGAGAACTAACACTGAGTCTAGTGTCTTACTGATTTCTATCTTCTTTTCCCTACTGAGAATGGTAGCTTCTGTTTTCTGTTGTCTTTCTTTATTTAGTCTCATGTAGTTTGGGCCTATGTGTGAACAAAGGAACTAAACCAGATTTTTTTTTCAAAACAGCAACTTGACTTGACTTAAAAAGGCATCATTCTAACAGGGTGTTAGGATTTCCATTCTTGGATTTTAAGGAAGTGGTGGTTTAAAAAAAATAGAAACTATACACTATTGTATGCATTTCATAGTCTTGCGAATGGCACCTCTGGCCCTTCCTGCAATGTTCTCTTCTCACAAATGACAACTTTGTGAAAATGGGTTTGTGTAGGGGCTGATAGTAGTGGCTAGTAGTCAAGCATGTTTGTAACTTAGTAGAAAGATGGAAATGTACAAATGGAAGAGTAGCTATCACTCCAGGGCTGTGCACTGGTATGGGGTACTAGTGGGATACTGCAAAAATCTTTTAGGTACAAATGTCAATACTTGACTACCCTATGTACTGTTTACATGTGTGTAACATTTTCCCCAACCGCCAGAGTTCTGTGATACATCCCACGTCAACACACTTCATGTCATTGTCCTGTATGTGAATTTCTAACTTGCAATGTTCTCTTGTTCCTACTCTACTATTCTTCTGTATCATTCCGTTCTTGCCTATCACTCAAAGGTTATCATGTATAAGGATACTTTGAAATAGATATGAGTTAAATCATAAATATTGCCTACATCAACGTTAACATCCTAGAAAACTTTTGAACAATGAGTTTCGATCACTTCTTGTCTCCTTTGTGGCATTCACAGTGAAAACATAGCAGCAAACAGCATAGAAACATAAGTTCTGTCTGTTACATTGAGAAAATAGTTTGATGTAATCCATTTTGATTTCCTTTGCAGGGCTTGAAATACTACCTGTGTATCAGTAAAATTGGAGCTGTGCAGGTATTTCTGATGTCTACCTACACCTAACCTGCACTGGCTCATGTACTGGGTATATAACCGAATGTGGGTATTTGTGGTTCTTGATGTTACCACTTATAAAATGTTATACAAGGAAACAAAATTATTTCGAAGCAGTATCCAGTGTGACCACGGTTCCTACAATTTGGTGCAGGTAAACTTGCCTGGTGCAGGTAAATTCCAATGTTACCTGTGCTAGGCGAAAAGATTAGTGTATTTCGAGCCCTGCTTTGTGAGAAATTTGTAATGTAAACCACTGTGACATTAGTCAAGGATGTAAACATTTCTCCTTTAAAGAAGTAATCTGTAAATAGAACAATACTGAGACACAATGTTCGGTGTAGGGATTAAGATAGATGCCTAAAACAGTTAAAGATCCTGGTCTTTGAAGAAAAGAAAGTCGTATATTGTAGCCAATACAATTAGAGATGTTGAGTTGTTAAACACAGAAGAAAATAAAGGTCTAAAATCAAACTTAACGTAGTTTCGATATGGACAAACAACTGTCAATTCTGTAACGTCTAAAGACATTAAAGAACAAGTATATAACTGAGGAAACAAACAAGCACAAACTGTCGATAAAGGGGCTTTGGTGTAAGTCGTATTTGCATGCATGGTCTGGTAAATGTCTTGATACACCTACTGGATGATGTAGACCTTAGAATTACTAGTAGTCATTAGGGGAGAAGAAATAGACAATCTCGTTCAGCTTATTGAATATAGTATTTAAAGGTTGATATAGGTACCATCTGCAAGACCTGCCGTTGAAAAAAATGCTTGTCTTCTAAACATTGAGAAAACCGTGCTGTGTATGCATACATAGCAACTCTACTATAGCACATTATGTCAACTATAGTACATTGTGTCGACTATAGAGTATAGTACTGTGTGTACCTTGATGAAAGGTGGTTAGATTTGTGTTCTGATGGTATGATACATTTTGGAGATGGTACCTACTAAAAACCATGAGAAGTCCAGCTGTACAAATTATGAATGATAAAGATATCCAAAGAGAGTCTCATAGAGTCAGATAATTGTTGAAAAACTTGAAGATGTTGAAAAGGGTAATGATTGTTGTTTGTTGAGAAGTTTCTAACGTTGGATCTGAATCTGAAGTTTGTGCTGCTCTAAACGTTTGTGATTGGACCGTCAACATACATGTAACATGTAGAACAGTAACGTATGATGTATTCGTGCAATAAATGGTTGGATAACAGAATCAGTATGGGCTGATTTTTATGATGATAACATGGAGACATACAACACATATTGTCACAGATCTAATTGTATGCTGGGAGACACAGAGCACTATGGGTAACCCAGGGGGCAAACAATGTCATTACCATGGTGAGTCATGGCATGGTCTGTTGTCATGGTTATGTTGTTTGCTTCCTGCACTACCCATAGTGCCCTGCGTCTCCCAGCATGCAACAGGATCTGTGAAAATGTCCTTAGAAAATACAACATGCAGCGAGATTCGTGTAGCTTCATTTCTTTGCACCGGGTGATAAGTACACTTACTTATCAATAGATGAGTTGATTGGTATCTCGACTAGAATATCTAAGTTAAAGTATTCATCATCAAAAAAAGACGGGTCCAAATTAGACCGCAGTATTCCTACAGTATGCAAATCTATGTAAATTGGTTGTAACAACACGTTTTAAAAATTGTAACATTACAAGCATTTCCCGAGTAAAATCTTTCCTGAATATTCGTGATTGAAAGATACGAAACTGCTGTTCAATCATTCTCTTGAGTAAGATAATTGTCTAAAAGGCACTTGGGATTCCTAAAAGAGATATTCATTCCACATTAAGGCAGTAAAATTAAGGCATCATTTTTGAGTGCAGTTGCGGATAGAAAATATTGAGTTTCCTTCAAGGTTCATTCGAGCCACCAGACTAAAACTCAGAAAATCTAGTGCAATAAGTGTTCCAAAAGCCTGTACTGAGAGGCTCAGTAATTCATTTCTCCACTGTGCAATACGGCTGTATAATAAGGCAAAAGTTAAGATTTTAACTGCGCAATTGCTTTTTCGTTATGTTTTAGATTAATCACATCGCTGCGATATTAGTGGACTGTAAGTCATTGTTTTATGTGGTTGTGATGCAAAGACTATGTAATAAGGATGTTGGGGTGTGTTCGCCCGCGAGTTCCTTACTGAATAAAATCATTTCAAGGCCTATGTATGCATTTAAGGGAGATAGAGACTTTTGAAGGCATCTGTATGTTAGCACTTTCTACATGAGACACGTGTTCAGAAAATCATTGTAACCGCGCTCAAAGTACAGAAGATGAATGGAATGTACTGTTGTGCTGCAGAAGGCATACTAGGTTCCTTAGCAAGCTATACGAGTCTGGCTTTCGGGGGGCGTATGATATGCTCTTTTTTTCTGATGGCAAGTCAGTTCTATTGCACTCGGTCCCTTGTAGGCCACCTCCATAGGGAGGCCAGAAGATTCCGACTCGTACAGCCTGCCGAGGCGGCTATAATCATTTGTTCATTGCAATGGTACAGTAAATGCAGAAATGTTCGTTTTATGTTCGCAGTTCTCGCGGTGATCTCTTCAAGCCGCCGATGTTTCCACCACGTGACTGTAGCGCCAGTATTGTTTCAAACTTAAAACCACTGTTAAAACTCCATTTTCTCTCTACCGCGAACTTAAAAGCATTTACAGTATGTCGAGCAATTCTACTGCTCTGCGAGCGGCACGCTGTTGCGCTTCTTTCTTGCTGGTACATGCTTCTGACGGAACCTCAAAACCTGTCGCTTCAGTAATAGCGCGGCAGGTTACAACGGTTTTAAATCCTCCCTCGCAGCTATATGTCGTATACTTAGGAATATCCGTGCTATCTAACTTCGTTGCATATTGCTGTAGAGCGCCCTTGTAGTTGCTATTATTTCCCGATGTAATTTCCAACAGGTCAATCACCGATTTTGCAGCGTTTTGCTCCGAATCTTTCTTACTTGGAGCAGCTTCGGGGGTCTGAAAGGCGCCTGCTGTCTTGAAGCTCACCGTTGACAGGAAAGTTTTCTCGTCGGTGATGGACTCTTGGTATTTGGGCAGCTGCAGGCGCTGTTTCTGCACGTGTTGTTGTAGGATGTCCTTGTAGTTTCTGGCGGTGTTGTCAACCTCAGCTGCGGGTTTATCTAAATAATAAACGAGAGGTTGATCAAAAACTGTCCAAGACATACTTGATGCGCAAAGGGGAACAATCCCTCTATATTAGCAATTTACGACGTTTTGGTACTCCTACTACCTTCATCAGCTATGGCAATTTCGACTGGTATTGCAGTGCGCTGTACGCAGTATAAAAGCATGATGCAGTCCCCAACGGCAACGCGACTAAACTTCCATCCCCCTCATCACGGTTAACCTGGCCAAGGAAGGTTGCAGAAGGATTACCGAAACGTCGGGAGGTAGATATCTCTTGGCTGCAAGCATGTGTGCAAAAGGCTTGGTGAACCAGTTGTCTTTAACAGGTCTTCATAAACTCTTACCGTCGTCTTGTAGTCGTGAAGCAGCCCTGTTTGCGACGTCGGGTGCGGTAGCAGCGGTGACCTTCCCAGCAGATGCACCAGTTGCCTCTGTCCCTGGTGCTGCTGTTGTTGTGGCTGACTTAAGGCCTTTTGCATTTTCCACTCTAGCACGTGCACTTAGATCTTTCTTATCCTTGCCTGGCCCCTTGGCTTCTGGCGCGATATCTGTCATTGCTGTTTGGCTTGGCGACTGTTTGAGGATTCCCAAGACAGCCAATGCAAATTTAGCGACGTTCTGTTTTGCTTCTTCACGCAGGTCTCCTGAAACATGTTAAGGCAGTTGTGAATTTGACATTTGGTCTAGATGTGATGACTCATAAATGTTTTCATGAATTCCATTGCATGCTGCGAGACGTAGGTCACTATGGGTAGTTTAGGGGGCATTTGAACCGATGTTGTTTGCCCCAGGAGCCACCCATAGTGACCCACGTTTCCTAACATGCAATGGGGTCCGTGAATGAGTCTGTGTGGCAAGGAGAAAGTTTGATAGAAATGCAACAAACCTTGAGAAAGCGATGATGTTGCTGTTGTGTCTGCCTGAAGATCATCTGTTTCCCCGTCGGGTGTTAGAAGATTGAAGCTACACGACTCAGTGATGGCCTGGCAGCGTACTACACTGATATAGCCGTCTTTGAGCTTGTACGTGTAGTACTTGGGGATGTCGGATGAACTGTCCTTACTGGCATGTTCCTGCAAAGCGCCTTTGTAGTTGTTGCCTTTTGCGGTAACTTTCAACATTTCAGTCACCGCTTTTGCCGCATTTTGTTCGGCTTCTTTCTTGCTCTTGGCAGGTTCGGTGGTTTGGTAGGCGCCTCTTGTCTTGAAGCTGACAGCGGATAGGGTGGTTTCTCCTCCTTCGACATCTTTGTATCTTGGTGATGGGAGCTTCTGATCTTGCACGTATTTTTGCAGTATATCCTTATAGGTTGCTACCCTCCCAACTGAAAAGAAGAAAGGAGATCCTTAAAATGGTTGATCATGAGTTCCAACAATAGGGATCAACAGGAAATTATCTGCTAGTGCGAACAAGTTCTCTTCTGTAGGCCGCACCTGGGCTATTATGTTGTGTTGAGGTCACCATTGTGGCATTTGTTACGCCTTTGAGGCTTTAGGCTTGACCATCGAATTCTCCCTACGACAGGGAAGAAAACACATAGTTGGGAACTTACCTTCCTCGTGTGATGAGGGTGGATCCTTTCTAGTCTGTTTAGCTTCCGTGTAAGGCGCAGGATTTTCAGCAGCCAGAGTTGAGATGGTTTCCTTATTTCCTGGAGCCAAGGCAACAGTGGAGGCGGATACATCTTCCTTCGCTGTCTTGGCCTTTAGACCGTTGTCTTCTGTTCCCTTCGTCCCTGGTACACTGGTGTCTTTCGTTGTCGCCTGTTTGGGTGTTTCACATGTTACTCCCAAAATTTCTAAGGCAAATTTGGCGACTTTCTGCTCCGCTGCTTTCACTTCGTTAGCTTCGCCCCCTGAAAAAATATCATAACCATGACTTTAACGAAAACAGACTTTCTCAAGATGGATGCCAAAACATTGTTTTTTCGCTCTGCCAGTTGAACCAATGATAAGAATGATTTCAGTTATATATACATGTAAAGAGAGAGAGAGAGAGAGAGAAAGAGAGAGAGATTTAATCAAACATCTCTGAAACATCTCTGACCTGAAGGAAGCTGTGCTTGGAGCTCATCCGGGACGTTTGGGGGATTCTCAGGTGCGGAGACTTTGAAACTGCACGCTTCAGTGATGGCCTTACAGCGTACGACGCTGACATAACCACCCTGAGACTTGTACGTGTGGTAGGTTGGGACGTTGGACGAGTCAACCTTGGAGGTGAACTCCTGCAAAGCACCTTTGTAATTAGCGTCCCTGAAAGGGATGCTTAACATGCGAACCACCGCATTTGCAGCATTCTGTTCGGCTTCTTTCTTGCCCTTTGCAGGTTCGGCTGTTTGGTAGGCGCCCGCTGTCTGGAAGGTGATGGTTGACAGGTGGGCCACACCGTCAGGATTGGTTTTGTAGAGCGGAGCTGGAAGCTTCTGCTTCTTTACGTGTTCTTTCAGAACAGCCTTGTAGTCTGTGTCGTCTTTAGTCACCATGACCACTGCCCTACTTCCACCTGAAACAAAAACAAGAATCTGATGTTTAAGGTTGATATGATATTCATACATAACAAGCACATCCAATTTCTATTAGTAATACATATACCATAGCAGAGAAATGTGTCTCTCACGTGAAAGTTTTATTTGGGGACTTCTCTCTCACTTAGAATGAAATCTAATCTGCATGTGTTGGTATGAACCAGGATGGCGGAGGGTATCGACTTCTGGGCAGCTTCCTGAAGATCAGTGCGCGTCAGGAAAGTGGGTCAAGTTTCTGATGAAGACTGTTTCCATCTGACAATTCGGTGAGACATTTCTTTTTGTGTTGGACAAAGATTTTTTCTTACCTGTTGCTTTAAGACGGTCGTCTTTGTTGGACGCCTTCGCTCCATGTACGGGACTGGCCTGTTTAGTTGGGCGCACGGATAGTACTGGCAGCGGCACACCTAAGGCAATTAGGGCTTTCTCTGCAGCGTTTTGTTCTGCTTCTTTCTTATTGCTGCTGGTGTCTCCTGGAACACAGTTTTAATCAAATGACTTAATAACTGTAATATTATAAGAACTGCATGTTTTGGAACTAGTTTCTTCTTTTCCCTTTCCCCCCTTAGTTTGACCTTCAACTTCGCCAAGTGGAATATAGAAAATAGATTTTCCCAGTGCTTTTTTTATGATTTATCATATATAGATAGATATATACAATTTAAGTGTGGCAGACAAGGTTTTCTGAGGCCATATAAACTGCATTAGATGTTTTCTTACCTTGAGGAAATTCTCCTCTACCAGTCATTCTGACTTCAGCGCAGAAACCTTGTTCGTCCTGAGTAACTTCAATTTCTGGTTCTTGACCTTGTTTTTTCAGGAATTCTTGAAGTTCTGTCCTGAAGTGTGTTGGATCTGTAAACAATATTTTGTAAATGTAAATAAATATATACAAATATATATCCAGGATTCAGATGAGCCTGAATAGCATGGTCTTTCATTGAGACATTTTTGAAAACACGTAGACAGGGGACGTCATAAGCTTTCTGCAACCGCTCAACGTAGCAAAATATAGCTCTTACCTTTGGTTAAGTGTGACTGTCCCAACCTCTGCAGGGCTAACTCACACGCCTTTTGAGTGGCGACTTTCTTGGATGCAAATCCACCATCCGGGCGAAAAAGGGCGTTCTTGTATTGCAGTACGATCTTAAATGTAAAGGGAGGTTGCCCTGTGTTCGATCCGTCACCCTCGACCCTCACGTACTTTGCTTTGGGCAGCTTTTCCTTGTCCAGGTATTCTTGCAGTGTGTTCTTGCAGCTAATACTGGCGCCTGTGGTATAACGTTGGTGATATTTAGATGTTTGTACATCATCATTTTATCGGGAGACTCACCCGGATTAAGTCCACACTTTCTCCCCAAGAGTTCACGTTTTCTACGGTGTTTGAAACAGATACAAATAACAAAAATATGTTTTGTGTGTTTCGGTGAACCTAACAGAGTATACTATTTCTTGTTTTGTTAATCTTCAGGAGATAACATGCTATCTTCAGTGTGTGCGTACGCGTGGTTTGGAAGAATCTATGGCAAAGATCAAAGTACATGTAGTTGACCTAGCTCCTCTACCAGGCTCCGCTGATCGCCTTCTACTATTTTCCCAGCGATCAGCGGAGCCTGATAGAGGCTATCAGTTGTTGACCTACCTGCTGTTGGCTTGGGGCTCCCCGGTGGCGCCTCTAGTAGCTTCTGTTTGACTTTCGTCAAGTCTTCCTTGACGTCATCAACGGAAGTCTTGACGTCACCAATCTTAGCCTTCACGTCACTGATTTTGTCTTCGACGCGTGCGGTGACGTCATCCAGTTGTGCCTGTTGTTTAGTCATCGTTTTATCCAGTTGACTCACCTCATCTTTGATGTCTGCCACGTCCCCCTCCACCTTACCTAACCTGTTCTGGTACTGCTGCAACATGGTGAACAGCTCCGAAGCTTGGTCTTTCAGGACCCTCTGCAAGTCGTCGTTGCCGTTTACTATGTCTAAGATAGAGTTCACGGCCTTGGATGGAACCTGCGTTGGGTACACAAAAATAAGCATCTATGCCACATGCCTTAAATCAAGGTGATAAAGATGTCCATTGTTTATCAAAATCACACACACACACATACAATCATACATGTACATGTATGGGTTTAAGTATGGCTGTGTGTATGTTTCCTTTATGAAATATATACTAGTATATAATGCCAAATATTTCAGTATCGTTGTACAATTATTCGTGTACGGATCTAAAACCTAGCACTTTATCAAAACAACTAAAAACCAACAAAAATCGGGCATGTTTCTTTACCTTGTTTCTATTGCACTGTATATCCAAATTTGTAAAGGAAAAAACTTAATCATTTTCCAGTATCGTAAGTATGGATAATGTATTGTGTACCTCTTCTTCTGACGTCCTCCCCTGCTCCAGGGCCTCCAGGCGGGTCGCGTGATCCCCCAGCTCCTTCTCATGAACCTCCAGCGATTTCTTGTAGCCCTCCATCAGGTCCGTCAGCACGCGTACCTCTGCATCGTGGCAAGCTTTGTCGGCACCGATGTGAAAGTCTTCCGTCTGGATCTGTGACAAATTCAAAAACCAGAATTTTTTTGTCATCTTCATCACTTTGTATCTTAGTGAAAACAATGTCTTTGCATGGCGACGTGAGAACACAATATACTGACTTGTCTGACTGCTGAGTTGGTAAAGGTTTAAATCAGCTCTCCTGATTCTGGCGAGTACCCTATAAGAACGCCATAATAAAAAAAACGGTGTTATCGAGGACGTCTATAGAACGTCTTGAACACCTGGATACCGAAATGCGCATTGGAAAGAAAAAGAGACAGTCTGTGTGGGTGTGTGTGAGAGAGAGAGAGAGAGAGGGGGGGGGGGGAGAGGCGGTAAACGCCATGCAGCTGGTGAGGCAAGAACAACCGTAAAATAATCAAATGCACAAAATAAACGATAGCAAAGTTATAAAATATATCGTCACGTTTGGTAGCCTTTCTATCGGCCTACCTTACTGATCTCGCCCGCAGCCTTCTTTGCGGCCGGATCTGAACCCAGTTTTGGATCATGCATCAGGTTCAGGAGTGCAGCCATGTGACCGTCGAATTCCTTCTGGCTGAAAGTCAGGTCCGCGGAATGCATGGCGCGATTCCGCACTGCTATAACCTTGTAGGTACAAAGAAAAGCATTTCTGGTCAGTTGTTCAATAGTTGGAGATACATCATTAGCATAATGTCTGGCAATGCCATAATGTGGAATTGTCAACATGGCTGGACATTACTGGTGAGACCCTCCTTAACCTCATCCCTGCTGCCTAACTCTGTGACCAACAGGTAATCGGGTGCCAAACAGCAACTTAAGTGTGCTAAATGTTTATACACTTGTACGTGGGTGTCTACAATAAAACTATATGGAAAATTTCCCAGTGAACACAACGATGAATCAATAATGCAATAGATGTTATAGACACATACTAGTATTTTGTAAAAGGGAATATGCAAACTATGACACTAATAATCTTCTCATTGAATACGTTCAAATACCTCTATAGTCTGCTATGAATGATATCTTAAGCAACTGACGGGTAAAGAACAGTCTATCTTCTGCAGCACTTTTTGTCTGTCATCCAAGCTCAGCATTTCTGTCACTGCTTTGTATACAAAATTTTACATCGTCTCTTGAATTGAGTGCTGGAAAATGACCTACCTTCTGTGAGGAATTAGCGCTGACGAACTTAAAGCAAAATTTGCAGTGTACAATGAAGTTCAACAGCGCTGAAGTATCTGACGTCTGCGGCCCTGTGTTGTCCGTGCTTTGACCTCTGGGCATGAACACCTGTATTGGGTTAAAGATCAAAATGTATTTGTCAAGTTTAGACTGAAAGGTCATCTGTCTTGGCAGGAAACATATCCTAAAAACCTTGGCTTCTTAATTGCTTGATCAAACACAAATAAAAACATGAATTGTCGACCGACTTCGGTGTTTTACGCCACTCAAATCTGACAAGCGTCAACCATACGTAAAGGTACGCCAGGAGTGGGTCACATTGCTTCTGGCACTGCGTGTGGCGTCGAGTGGCTAGGCTATAGCTAGTGCACATGACATCGAAAGGCACGGGTTCGATTCTTGGCAATCCTGGCTAGATGTTGTGGCCCTGAGAAAGACACGTCACATGACGTTCCTCATTCCAACTAGTATATGACTTTGGTTCGGGAGGTAAAAGCAGTGAGCGAATTGAAGAGGGGTGGTCTACGCCTTCCAATACTGTGTCCTAGACACAGGAGTGGATATATAGATAACAACCCACTGCCCCTACGGCCTCTAAACGGCTATGAAACATTGTATGTGACAAAAGGACGGCTAGGGATTCCACACAAAAATTTACACAAAATACGGGCCACTGACCTTTGCGACCTCCCATGGTTCCTTGCTCCACTTGCTGGGGGTGCAGTTGGTCCAGTAGATTTGACTCTTGTTGCCTTTGTAGTACGATGCCAACTCCTGTCGCCATGGTTTACAGTCCTAGGAAAAGTAATAAAACAGTGTCTGCTAGTACCTGGTAGTCTGGAATCCAAACCTAGTATTATAGCTCCCGAGTCTCTCTCCGCAAATAGAGACTCGGGAGCTATATATAATTGGTTTGGATCCCAGGCCTGGGCAATAACTTTGTCCCCGTAGCCCTCATGAAGTTTGTCCTTGTGACAGCTACAGACAACCATAAAAATGACAAGTGTAGATATTGACGAAGCTAGCAAGATCATATCTTGGCCCGAGATATGGAAAATGGACTGATGTTTTTTATTCGTTGTTTTCAGAACAGACGCCCTGTATCCAGTCTCAATCTGCTCGAATCATTTGACCTTCTTACTTACCTTACATTCTTGTTTTTTCTTCGGGTTACATTTGCAGTTTTCTACGCTGTCCCCGAGCTTGTCTTTGAGCTCGGCATGCAGTTCCTTCGCCGCGCGCAGGGTGACGTCAGTGAGGCCATCCCGGGTGGCTAACAGGGCTAACCCCACCCGCAGCCAGTTCTTGTAGCCATCGTTGTTACGTCGGTCTCTCAAGCTCATATTCGCTGCCGGTGGTCACCTGCCATCAGCCATAATGGTCCGTTTTTGTTCAACGTAACGTAAGCTATAGTTCGAGACCAGATTAATAATTAACGTTGCCGAATCAATATGAGAGAGGCACGCAACTGAAGAGAATTAACGGGACGCCACACACAGACACACATACACAGAGAGACACACGCACACACACACACAAAGATATCAATGATCAAGAGATCAAAACATATTTCTGCCGAAGCAGATATATTGTGCCCCCGTTATGTATTAATCCATCATTGTGGCAGTCAACAGAATATTCTAGGCTCACGGTAATCTGAAATGTGCTAAACAAAAAAAGTCTTATCCAAGTATGTCATTGAAAGCAAAACTTTCAGACAGAAGTATATATACTAATACATTGTAGCGTACGATGAACTGACCGTCACTTCCGGGTTCAGCAGGAACATACCTTCGTTCATATACTTGCATCTGTCATGATCTGTTTGGCCTCCAAAACGCCGACCGTTCCTCCAGCAATGTTCAGTTGAAGATACAGTGGAAGTTAATGAAATCGAGACTGTTTTTCGAGTTTTAGAACTCTTGACGGACTCAGTGAACGAAAAGGTGTTGCAGGTATCGATTGTGCATGATGGGATAGGGTCACAGGTGACAAGTCATTTGGACAGTTTGCAGCGTTCTCGCTAGATGTCGCTCTTGAGTTACCGTTTAAGGCAACTGATTTTACGAAAGAAAAAAGAAACGAAAAGAAAGACAGATAGAAAAGAAGGAAGGAAAGAAGGAAGGAAAGCTGAAGGAAGAAAATGAGAAAAAGTGTGTCCCTATGATAAACGTTATTTGGGTGGTGATCATATGCATGTACGAGTTATACGAATTAGGTTACCGTTTGCATAAGTGGTGGGTACTTTAGGAAGACGATTTAAGCGTGGGAGTGGAGCTCTTGGTTGTATAAAATCACAACCAGCACATACCACTTGTCACCAAGGGGCAGTTAGAGCATACAAATGACAGGATTTAGAGCTGATCGACGCTCAAATGAAAACTTTCAAAAGTTGAATATGTGTCCTTTTAGACTGATTTCTAATTTGAAATGAAACACTCAAAAATTGATTATATCACCCAATGCGTCCCTATACTAAAAGTCAGGGACCTGTCACACCCCGGCCACCTGCCAAAGGTGTATCCATCCGCACAAGCGAGATTCTCACACAACGCAAACACCAGCCTCCAGAGGCTACATTTTCTTCAAAGGCTGTCCGTTTATTTTTTATCGAACAATCTAAATCACTCGCTGCTTCCTATACGGTGGATACAAAGAGGTGAGAGCTGTGTTTACCTTTTTTGTGTGTGTTTTAGTATTCTTGGAACTGAAATGGTTAGGGAATTTTAAAAAAAAACAGCATATGCACTACATTTACATGACATGATTAACTGCAAACACCGTACCGAAATATCAACTGCCTTGTTATGAAAGTCTAAGTACAATTCCAAAATCCCTAAGCTGTTAAAGAATTTCTGATGGTGACTCATTGTAAGGCACTAAATTAAAACCTGGCGAATTTTACAAGCACTTTTCTCGGCCTGTCACCACAACAGAAAATAGAACGTGGGAATGTGATTTTTCAATCTGTAGCTGTACCGTGGCCGACAAGTACCTGAAAACAGTGGCTTTCTGAGGCCAGAAATAGTGGCTAGTAGCCGCTAAAACAATAGCATGTGGCGGCTACATGTGATAAGAAACGTGGTTCTCAAAAAGTGAATTGACCTCGTTCGTAGTAGTAGTATAGGATGATGATTATAGCTGTCTTATTCCCTCCAGTGATGTCTATTATAATCCTGCTCCTTGCGGGGTTAAGCGGCACACTTGCCCAACATGCTCCGAACACAGCGTACGACAAACAGGCCATCGTGCATCTGTTCGAGTGGAGATGGGTTGACATCGCTGAGGAGTGCGAGAGGTTCTTGGGACCCAACGGCTTCGGAGGTGTACAGGTGTGTGTGAATACTAACTCACAGCCACTCGCTCGCTCGCTCACACGCTCATTCGCTCACTCACTCATTCATTCATTCATTTACCCACTCACACACCAAATTCATTCACTCACTCGCTGTTATTCTTCCATCCCCCACTCACTCACTCACTTATTCATTCCATTCACTCTCTCACACATTATCACCTTGCTTACTCACTCACTCACTCACTCACTCACTCACTCACTCATTTATTCATTCATTCACTCACTCAGTGAAACAGCTATTCACTCGCAAGCTCGCTTCCAACTCCACAAATGCCCTCTGGAAATTAAAGTCAAGAAATATGTATTCTGCGATAAATATCAATTTTTCAATTCCGACATTCAGGTGTCGCCACCGAGCGAAAACATCCTGATCGACTCGCCCTACGAACATCGCCCCTGGTATGAGCGTTACCAGCCCGTCAGCTATCGACTTGAGACCCGGAGCGGCAACGACGGCGAATTTAGGGACATGGTTCACCGCTGTAACCAGCAGGGAGTCAGGTAAGAATTCTAGATACTGTAATGCCAGTCGTACAAGTCCAACTGAAGCCGCGGTTAAACACAACCGTAACAAGAGTTCGTAGACCTCATATCTCCATGAACTATCCTGTTTATGCAAATGACTTACACATGTACATAGTATATGCTTGGTCATAAACACCTTTGTCATAAACACCTTTATCTAACTTATACATATTGCAATGTTGATAGTCCTATTATTTTCCACTTAGATGAATTATGGCGCTTCTGCATTAATTATGCAAATTAGAATTTTTTTTGCATAATTCTTATCTGTTGATGCTCCACTTGCCATAAACTATATATGTTACATGCATTTGAGTCTTATAATGGAAAACACTGCAAATATAGATTTTCCTCATTAGTTATACAAATTAAATCCCAATCAGCATAATTTGCACATCATTGTGTACATCTCTGTTTAAGCTACCTGCATACTAAATATCATAGAAATCTGTCGTTCCTTTGTTCAGTTATTCTCCTATGAACATTTTCACAATAACGTCCCTGCAGTTCCAGAGCAAGCTGCTAGGGGGCCCAAACCTACATTACTTCTTTATTACATCACAAGCTATCAGCCACCCAAAAAGCAAGACCATAGCACGTCCAGGTCAAAAGATACAAAAACGGAAGTTCTGCTGTAGTACCAAGGTCACATACCAGGGGGCCCAAAATTGACCTTGAACTTCGGCTTCACAACACCTGCCCACATACAAATATCATCGTAATCCATCAAGAGGTTATGAGTTATGCAGACTACAGTAGTGCGGAAACACAAACAGACAAACAGACAGACAAACAGACAAACAGACAGACACACCCAAAACAAGAGTTCCTAGACCTCATATCTCCATGAACTATCTTGTTTATGCAAATGACTTATACATTTACATAATATATGCTTGGTCATAAACACCTTTATCTAACTTACGCATGTTGCCATATTGACAGTCCTATTAATTCCCACTTAGATGAATTGTGGCGCTTCTGCGTTAATTATGCAAAGTAGGAATTTTTTGCATAATTGGTATCTGTTGATGCTCCACTTGCCATAAACTACACATGCTACATCCATTTCAGTCTTATAATGGAAAACAATGGAAATATAGATTTTCCTCACTAGTTATGCAAATTAATTATGCAAATTAGGAATTTATTTGTATAATTCGTATCTGTTGATGCTCCACTTGCCATAAACCACATATGTTACATGCATTTGAGTCTTATTGACCAAAATTGACCTTGAACTTCGGCTTCACAACACCCGCCGACATACCAAATATCATCGTAATCCATCAAGAGGTTCTTGAGTTATGCTGACTACAGTAGGGCGGAAACACAAACGAACAGACACACAGACAGACAAACAAACAGACAGACACACCCAAAACTATATCTCCATTTTTCATGGAGATAACTATATCTCCATTTTTCATGGAGATAAAAAGGCTGGCAGTAAGTCGGAAGTAATCTGACCTGTTTTAGGCCAACCATGTCCTAGACCACGAAAACATTCAATACGGGTGTTATGGACCGGACGATAACTTTGGTTATCACGCGGCCTTCTACTTCTATCACATGGGCTTCCATAGTCTGGCATAGATTATCATCTCCATGAAAAATGGAGATATAGTTTTGGGTGTGTCTGTTTGTTTGTGTTTCCGCACTACTCTAGTCAGCATAACTCCAGAGCCTCTTGATAGATTACAATGATATTTGGTATGTGGGCGGGTGTTGTGAAGCCGAAATTCAAGGTCGATTTTGGGCCCCCTGGTATGTGACCTTGGTACTGCAGCAGAACTTCAATTTTTTGTATCTTTTGACCTGGACGTGCTGTGGTCTTGATTTTTGGGTGGCAGATAGCTTGTTTAGAATGCATTTCGAGTGCGCCGAGTGCGCCGCTGTCGAAAATTCGAATACCGGATTCGGACGTCGGGACTGGATTGTTACAATTTTTCTTCGAGGAGGACACCAACTTTTTTAAACTTCTGGCGTATATCGCATTGAAATGTCTGTTTCCTTGGTTGATGTGGCATAAATAAAATACAACACAGTGTATTCCGCATCACCCTCGGTCCCAGCCCTCCCGCGGGTCGGATCGCCTTCTGTATCAGTTTGGACTGGCCGGTCATCGTGACTGCAACATCAGGAAATGAAGTCTGATTAATGTACATTTGTACATAACGTTACACATGTACGATAGCCTCCATACCTAGAGATCAAGTTTCTTCGTGAATCTACCCACTGCCAATAACTCATTATGATAACTTGCTCCGTTGTTTTGTCTCATCAGAATCTACGTTGACCTCGTGATAAACCACATGTGCGCTTTGGGCTGCGGCTATGGGACAGGCGGCAGCTACTTCAATACCAACAGTAAGGAGTTCGAGGGCGTGCCGTACAGCGCCTTCGACTTCAACTGCAACGACGACGTCACACAGACACGGTGCTACACAAGTGACTGCAAAGTTCTCAACTTTGACGATCCTTTAGAGGTGAAACGTTCTCTGTTTTTTTTTTTCAATCCTTATTTTTGCCACGTTAAGGTTCATTGATAACAATAAGAAAGTGATTAATGTATTCATCACTTTCCGCACTAATGAAGACATCATAGTATAGCTTTATTTATTACTAACCGTTGATGCTTTCATTTATTTGATTCTTCATTTATTTCAGCCGCACCTGTGGCCTCAGTAGACTCCTTTGCTGGGCTGCCGGTGTTCATTTTTGCGATAATCTTTTGGGAGAGCGTTGATTTGCTAACTTTGCAAGTGAGCCAGGTTCTCGAATTCCGGGAGAAATATTGACCTCCACTGGCATTTGAGAACCTTGCCTATTTTGAAAATCATGATAAGCGAACACCCTAAAGATAGACGTCGGAGCTCCTATACAGAAGGCCTGCAAAAGAGGCTATGGGCTCCGGCAGACTAATGTGCGGACTGAAAAAAATGTAGTCAAAATGAGCAAATTGCAGAATACGACTGGACAAAGAGTCTGGTGAAGACTATAGCTACATACACGCCACCCTCCTTTAGCAGCGCTGAAACCCGCTCGGGAAATGCTCGGCAAACCTTCCCGGTCCCAGCCCTGCTCTTTTGAATGGAAATTTTCGGTATTGGGGGCGTCACTGACAGTTAGTCATAAATAATTTATGAGCTAGCCTTATTTGGCACAAACAGCTGTTATTTTGTTCTAAACCCAAAGTAGCGATGTAAGACGTGACCTGATTGGCTGAAAGGTTCTCAACGACCTTAGCGTTTTTTCCACGAGATGAGCTCGTGCCAATCCTCTGATTGGCTGAAAGCTATTTGCTGGTGACGCCTCCAATGCCCAAAATGTCCGTTCAGAAGAGCAGCGCTGAGACCAGGAGGGTTTGCCGAGCATTTCCCGAGCGGGTTTTAGCGCTGCTAAAGGAGGGCGCATACACGCATGTATGGTGCTCATCTGCATGATAACTAATTTGCATGTTTAAAATGGCTTCATAGATGCGAAACTGCCGCATATTCGGCATGTTGGACTTGAAGACCGACAGCGAATACGTCCGTGGGAAGATCGTAGACTACATCAACTACCTCATCTCCATCGGAGTTGCCGGCTTCCGTATCGATGCCGCCAAACACATGTGGCCGGGAGACCTGGAGGCCATCTTCGGTCGGCTTAATGACCTCAACACCGCCTACTTCTGGGCAGGCTCCCGACCCTTCATCTTTATGGAGGTCGTCAGCGGAGGGGCCGGTTCGTCGTCAGAGTACATCCATCTTGGAAGGGTCACAGAGTTCGAGTAAGCTTGTAATCATTAATCAGAAGATTATCAAACCTTCAGATGTTCAGTAATATTCATCGGGGCGGGGGACGGTATCGACTTTGGACACATTTGACCCACTCTCGACGTCACTTGACTTATGTCAGAAATCAGAAGTGAATGGGTTAAATATCCAATGTAAACCGATGTAACGGTCGAAAATTCATATGATGATTAGTTGTGTGTGTGTGTGTGTGTGTGTGTGTGTGTGTGTGTGCGCGTGTGCGCGCGTGTGTGTATGTGTGCGTGTGCGTGTGTGTGTGTGTGTGTACGTGTGTGTGTGTGTGCGTGTGTGTGTGTGTGCGTGTGTGTGTACGTGTGTGTGTGTGCGTGTGTGCGCGCGCGTGTGTGTATGTGTGCATGTGCGTGTGTGTGTGTGTGTGTGTGTGTGTGTGTTTTTGTGCATATCCTCTCATGGCAAACCCACTGCTTTTATATATCAAGCAACGGCCCTGGCATGCCGGCTTGCAATTCGTCCTGCAGTCCAAATAAAGGTGATATTTTATTGTTTTAAAAGTAGCAGTGTCACAGACACTTTACAATAACGATGCTTTTAGAGAATAATACATCACCTATGTAACATTCTAGCACATGTGGCGTCATTCTTTCCAGGTACGGCTATCATCTAGGAACCATCTTCAGAAAGCAGAACGGCCTGACGCTGAGTAGTCTGAAAGACTTTGGTGAAGACTGGGGCATGGAGTGGGACGGCAACGCGCTGGTGTTCGTGGACAACCACGACAGCCAGAGGGGTGGGCCGTCTATCCTCACCTTCAGGGACAGTAGGCTGTATAAGGTGGGTCAGAACTCAGAAGGAATATTTCATGTCGACGATATTATTATCATCATCATTCCCAAAATAGACAGAAGTAGATCATTTCACAGAGTGCCAGTAGAGGCAGACTTTAGGACTAGGTAATAAATGTTGTAAGTTTGAATCCTCCAGCGGTTTTCATGGCTACGGTCTGGCTTCCTGTAGGTTAATGAATCAATGTCATCTTAATAATTCTCGTGCAGAAACAGAATAAAAACGATCGATTTCCACAAGCTTTTGTCCAAAATGTTTGCTTTGGCTTTTGCTTGACGGATTCACTTGACTCCAATGTTTTGTTGTTGTTTTCTCAGATGGCTAACGCATTCATGCTGGCGTTCCCGTACGGTTTCGTCCGGCTGATGAGTAGCTTCTACTGGGACACTTATTGGGAAAACGGGAGGGACGTGAACAACTGGGTCGGGCCTCCTTCCGACAGTAACTGGAACATCCTGCCGGTGCAGATCAACGGTATGGGCACCTGTGACAACGGCTGGGTGAGTTATACATGTCTCATGATGCTTATATGAAACATTCCATTCACCCCACCGATGCTGTGCCCTCGGGGCAGGCACTTTTAAACACAACTTTCCTCCCTCCACCCAGGTGCAAAAATGGGTGATTGTTCTCTGTATGTTAATACAAGTAATGAAAACTTGAGTGCAGTGCCACGTCTCGTTGTCTCTCCAAAAGCAACAACAACAAAACACACTATATGAAACAATGCAGTATTGTATTGAAATAAATAGAAAAGCAATCAGTCATGTGTTACAAAGATTTTATAAGCTTATTTCTGTAAATAAGGTAAACAGCTTAAAAACAAGCTTCCTATCAGTCCTGCCTCTGATCCTTCTCAAGTTGAAATGACCCGAAGCCTATGTCACGTGAACATGAACCTAAGTGGAACGGTTCACAATAGCCCGGCAGTTGGTATCAGCCCCCGTCTCGCTTTTGGATGATCGATGAGCCCTAACTAGTCATGTGATTATGACGTAACTTTGCGTGCGTCATCGGCCGAAGGTATCCCTTTTAAAATCCCTTAAAATCTCGTTCTGTGTTATAACTTCTTTTTTTTGCACGGGTAGGTATGTGAGCACCGCTGGCGTCAGATCCGCAACATGGTCCTGTTCCGTAACCTGGCCGCTGGACACGGCATGTACAACTGGTGGGACAACAACTTCAACCAGATCGCTTTCTCCAGAGGAGACAGGTAACGCTCAAGCTCAATGTTTTTGCCTGATTTTTTTGCATGAACCTACCCAAAGAAGAGCAGAAATCTTTAGTACCCTCTAATTGCCAGTCCCATTGTGTATGTCAATCAACGGCCCTGGTGCACGGGCCTGCGACCTGCCCTTCTCGCTAGTCTCTACCTGACTAACTACGCCGGCTGTAGGGAGAATATTTGCTGGGGGACTTTGACCATAGAGGGTTACATTCGCAGGTTTGCAATATTGGACCCTCTCTCCGTAGCCGACTCCCTTCATACAGTTGACTCTATTTGACCAATTTCTACTATTTTCCCAGCGACCCGCGGAGGCTGGTAGAGGCTAGCTTCTCGCTGCTCAAGGCAGAGGTTCGGCTCCAAATGGATTTTGGCGTGTTTTAAGGCGTTTTTGTCGGGCTTTCTATTTTGTCCTGTTGTCTAGTTTTGACAAATATGTTTGGCTTGGCGACAAAAACCAGCTGGAGCGGAACCTCGGCTTGGAGAGCAGCACTAGGTCAGACGTCAGCCAATCAGATCAGTTAACAGCCAACCACCTCGTAGCCTACGACGAAGAGGCAACGTGATCGCCTGATAACATTCTGTCCACCAACAGAAGACTGCGTATTTGGCTGGCGGCATGGCAAGAGATCTAGAGGGCAACGTATGGCAGTAAGGCTCCTTGGTGACAGCAAGAACACAAGTCATGTACATCTAGACACATTTTCTCTATTTCCTCTTTCTTGCTAAACCCGATACTCTTGATCTGCATAGGGCCTTCATCGCCATCAATAATGACGACGGATGGCCACTGGACGAGTTCCTGCAGACAGGTCTGTCTCCTGGCCGCTACTGTGACGTCATATCCGGTGATATTTCTTACGGAAGCTGCACGGGAAAGACCATCACCGTGGGTTGGGACAGCAAGGCTCATATCTACATCGCACGTGAGTACATTTAGCAATACATTCTAGTCATTGTCGGTTGACACACTCAGAGTCAGAAGAGGGCAATCAATGTAAAGGAGAAACATTCTGAAAATAACTTTGCTATGCCAATTAAGAGTACATATTATCAAATTGAATTTGTTTGGTAGTAAGGGTTGTTGTCCTAATAATATAGAATTATCATCCATTGAAGGCTTTAATTTTGTGCCCTTGGGAAAGGCACTTTACACCTATTTCCTCACTTGTAACAATGAGCTTCCTCTCAGGTGACCCGTAAAGCTAGAGGCCACGTGTTTGAGAAGGGACAGATCTTGAGCACGTTAAAGAACCCATCACACTTATCGAAAATAGTAGGGGTCCTTCTCGGTGTGAGTAGATTAAACCTTACTGTCGGGTCTTACGCAGTGTGTTCCTACTGTAAAAAACTGGTATGTTACCTCTTAAGGTGATTTACCGGGTATGCGAACATACGAATGTCAATGTTATATGTTAAGTCACTCATTCTCTGACGCTACCAACTAGAAGCAAAAAAATGTTAACACTTGTCTGACCATATTTCCTAAGCCGATGAAGAGAATCCAATGGTCGCCATCCATGTAGCCTCCAAGGTGGGCAGTAATAGGATGGCATACCCCGTGAGTTCTGTAGCCAAACCAAGAAACGCAGCTCCAGAGGATGCGCCGCCTCCGGAACAACGTGACATGGTCAGTGCACATGAACACAACAAACAGAGACTTACGTTTATTCCTCGTATGCTTGTAAAGGTCGCCTCCGTCTGTCAGGCCAGGCACGCCGCTTGCATACGAGTTCCATATCCACATACATCTACAATTGCCTTAAGAAGCGAGCAGAAGTCGAACCTGTAAATAGTAGACAAGTATAGATTAGTCCTATTAGACGTAGTAAGATATCACCTTCTATTACGTTATATTATCACCACTATATGTATTCCTTTTCTTATCACCATGACCTGTACTTAGCTTGTTTAAGCAAAAATGCACAATAAAGGTCTTTCATTCATTCATTATATCACGCAACGTCCCGGCGTTGTCCCTGTCACTTCGTCCTTTCCCCCCTCCTGTAGTTGGAGGGAAAGTTACCAGCCAATCTTGTTGCCTCTTGACAGTACTCGGCGACATGATTGGCTATCAACGTTCTATCTAACTACGATAGGATTTCATTGGCTGACGACTGACCAGTAATAACGCAGCGAGAAAGACGAATGGCAGGCCGTTACGCCTGCATCTGGCAAGCATACAGCGTCTGCCTCGCAGTTAGGATAGCAATACTTCTCTGTCCAGAGTTCGGTCAATGTTATGTATTCTTCGGGACACAGAACTCCACATGAAAAAAACCTGTTCAATGCTAAAGAAATTCTGTATTGTCATGTTTAATGCTGACCTGGTGATTAAGCATATTCATTTTGTTCATGTAGACCCTTCCCATATGGGCTAAGAGGACGGTTGTGTTCATCAAATATAAGGCGCCATTCGGAAACACCATGTTTATCCGAGGTGGAATTGTACATGAGCGTAGACCTGGTAAAATCGGTTTCCTTTTCTTCACTCAAGTCAATTTCTCTACCTCTGTGTTTCGTTTTATCTTTCTTTACTCCTGGACTTTGCCATATTCAAAATCTTTTGTTTCAATCTTCTACCGTGGTTCTAGGATGCACACAAGACGCTTCTTCTAGCAGATGTGCGATTCCCATCATTCATAGAACCGATAATAGTGCAATAGCCGGCTGGATAAAAGGAGACAACCATCTTGACTGGTATGGCGTCGAAAAAGGACAGGTAATTATTTACAACTGTTCTGATGCCAGGAGGGGGGCATACTCAATGCAGCTTATGATTAAATGATAGTGATTTAACACACATATATAGCGGTTAATAATACCTTCATGGACTCCTTCCCTTATCTCCTCGTAGATACGAGGGCTGTTCAATAAACATTTCCCCTGACCCACTTACAGTATTTATAGGAGGCTGAAATTGCACATTTATGGTGGTAGATTATTTAGATTATTCTAATAATATTTTCTTAGTAAAATAAAAACAGTTAGGAGTTCAATAATGTACAGCTGTTTTCATACATGTGTAACTTCAGCCTCCTTCAATAACTGCAAGTGGGTCATACGAAATCTTTATTGAACCACCTTCGTACATAACTTTATTGTTTCATATAGGGTCATGGAGCACACGGTAGTGCTCTGGTCTGGACCACGAATGACGCCAACTACAATGAGACAGTCAGCACTCATGGGTACGGCTACACGCCTCTCAACCAGTGGGGACCCGACTACTGGATGTTGGACGTAGACATGGATTGTACACGAACAGAAAACGGTACGATAGATTTGAGGACAGAAATAGAGGACATTTGGGGGCAGTCGTGAATCAAGGATGACAGATATTGCCATAGATCATCGGCCTTGTCAACGATCAATTTAGTCAAAGCCTCACGGAAAATCCTCCGACAACAAAAAAATAATCAAATGAGGAATTGGATGGGCCTTGTGTGGCACTTACCTGATTTCCCAGTATCTTACACAAGAGCATCAGTCGTTAAAAACAATATGTGACAGCAGGGGAATTAGGAAACTGATTGTGTAAATTTTACATAATTCAAGATCCTAAACATATAGCTTTAAAGCGGACAAATCTTAAGATGTCGATAAAATTATAATGTTTCTATATATCGATCATGGATTCTATCATGTCTTAAATCCGTCTTATTTGTCGTCTTATTGTTCCAGGTTGGTTTGAGGTGAAAGCTCTCCTTGGTTACGGCTGTGATCGCCGGTGGGAAGGCGTCCTTCTGGAACAAGGCACGTGCGGCGGAACGGCAGGCGGAACCAAGCCCTACTCCTCCGACAGCCACTTTGCACAGTGCGGAAAGGTCAATGCCTTTGAGTTTGACAACTCCGCCTGTATAATCAACGACTTCGAAGACTACGAAGCCACTACTGAAGCAGACGTAACGACCTCCCCCTCTCCATCTTCTACTTGGGAAGATTCCACACCCTCTTCAACTTCTGCTAAGAATATATCCTCCCTTTCCACAACTTCTGCTTGGAAAGAATCCACACCCTCTTCAACTTCTGCTAATAATATATCCTCCCTTTCCACAACTTCTGCTTGGAAAGAATCCACACCCTCTTCAACTTCTGCTAATAATATATCCTCCCCTTCCACAACTTCTTCTTGGAAAGAATCCACACCCTCTTCAACTTCTGCTAAGAATGTATCCTCCCCTTCCACAACCTCTGCTTGGAAAGAATCCTCTCCCTCTCCAACTTCTGCTTCAAAAGTATCCGCCTCCTCTTCGAGCTCTGGTTGGGAAGAATCCACTCACTCTCCAACCTCTGTTTTTGAAATATCCACCCCCTCTCCAACTTCTGCTTTGGAAGTATCCTCACCCTCTCCAACCTCTGCTGGGAAATCATCCACGTCTTCTCCAACTTATGTTAGGACAGAATCCAACCCCCCTCCAACCTCTGATTGGAAATTATCCACCCCCTCTTCAACCTCTGCTTTGGGAGTATCCAAAGCAGCCTCCCGTAAAGATGGGAAAATTGTCATCTTTGTACTGATTACGGGCTGTGTTCTGCTTGCTTCAGCTTTTTGATGCCATACGTAATCAGAAAAAAACACTTAACCCTCAAACACCTGAACTGTTTTTTGCGACTAAAATGACTGCATGGGATCAAAAAGACCCAAAAATGCGTTGTTCAATAAAATCTCCCTTTTCACTTTTTTCGCTGAATATTATCCGTACATTGCTTCATCAATGTAAGAGGAATGTTTTGGTATGTTGAGGTATGAATGATTCTCGTTCATTATCATAATTTATACAAAAAGATCAGAAGGACCACGTTTTGAACTATCCCTATTTAGAGCGAGAGGAGACTTTTGAGGCCCACGCCAAATTTCATGTTGCATAACTCCTGAACGGCTTACGCTAGAACCACCAAACATGGTGACGTTTCACAAAATTTCCATAACAAATATTTCAAATTAATAAAGTAAGTTCAGCGTTTTTTGTGTTGCCATGGCAACGGATTTTGACAAGCATATTTTACAAAATCTGCTAATTTCAGTTCAAACAATGACGTTTCGAGGCTTTGTTGGTACACCACATTCATTTTCTTACATTGTTATCATCTTATGTAATCCAATGTAACTTTCATGATTTAACATTGATATCTATGCTGATTTGTTGACGTCATCGGTCAAAATCCAAGATGGCGGATAGAATCACATAATATACGTCATAAGCACGTCATAATTACACATTTGTCCTGGTAATGATAACTTACATCTGCATCATCCACTGAAAATTTGGTGGTCATACAATAAGTAGTGTTGGAGTTACAGGGGGCAGGCCTAAAAAACAGCACATTATTTTTGCTGGGGTCAAAAATGACCCCAGTGCAATCACTCCAAACTTTCCTTCTTAATGTCAACAGTATTATGCCAATCTCCCTAGAAAATTAGGAGAGGTTAGAATAGATGTCTACTGACAAAGTCACGGAAGGAATTTTTTCCCGATCAAACATGTTCAAATGTCACATCAAAATCTACGCCTGGAGTCAAAAATGACCCCGTTCGGGTGTTTGAGGGTTAAACAAAGAAGCTATCAAAAGAATGATGGGGCAAATGGTTGTGCTAGAACAACGACTGGTGACCATTTTGTCACTCAAAACGTTTCTTGTCAATAACAGTGCGATCCGTGTGGCATTTTGTGTATGTTCACAAGTTAACAACGTATGGTGTACTTGTGGCAAAGCAGCTGGAAAAAAGTTATCAAAACCTTGATGAAATAATTTCCCGTTGTAATGAATGAATGAAACCAACCAAAAAGAATTATAATATCGATCTTCCAGATTTCTTCATCCTCTTATTAATTAATGTAGTATTTACATTTTCTCTCTAAGCCTGCTGTAAGTATGAAAAAATGTTCATGTTCAAACGGACATGTGGCTATGATCTGGTGAACGAAAGAACATAGGTAAGAGATTTTAAACCTAGGTAAATAATTATTATTTCTTGGTTAATGACACCTTATAGATAACAGGGTAACAGTTGATATTCATAGTTCAGTTGTTGTAAACACATTGAAACACATTCCGGTTTAATGTGGGAATTAAGAATACGTAGCACCAACTGACGACCCTCTGGGGATTAGATCAGGTATGCATAATTATACATGAATATGGATATTTATGCGTAGAGCTTTGAAGGTTATGCATAATTAAGCATAATATTTACAGGTTATGCTTAATGGCCCCTACGGTTACGATGATTATACATGAAGGAACTCATATGAGGACTTGCGTCAATATGCATAGCTCTATCATTATGCGTAATTATGCATGACTGTTTGAACCATTGTGATTATGCATAACTCTTGGGCCTTATGCATAGTTATGCATAACCCTTCGGACCCGTATACATAACGTTTAGAACTTGTAAGCCACTTTATGCAGAATTATGAAAAAAATCACTAATCTCCTGGGGGTCATCAATTGCCTAAGTGTTTACCTTACTCGTGTGATTTCGGTTTGAGGTTGAGCAAGTATTTCAAGTAAGATATTTTAATCAGGGTGGTTGTCTCAAATTAAACCAGAAGTTGTTTTAGTTAATGTCTTGTTCTACTCTTTGGTTACATTGTCGTAAATGATAGGACAGCGATTATTAGACTGTATAATCATTATGTTTATATAATGTAGTCCAAGTAATCTTGAATTTATAGAATGTACTCCAAGTAATCTTGTAAGTAATCTTCTAAACGTCAGTTATATTCTGCAGTTGATGTAAACATAGGATAAGTAATCGTTGATGAATCCAGTGCTTGTAACAAGATCTAAGACAAACATCAGAACGTTCCATTTATATCTTGTTAAGTAGCTGTAACACAATTTTGTTAACATATGTAATAGGTAGTTTTAATACTAAGTTTTTAAGTTGTTATGAACATTCTAGGTAAGTGACCAATTAAGGATAATAAAACAAGCGTCACGCCTTCGTGAAGTATTCAGAGTGTCTTCGTGTTCGTCCTGCCACTCACTTCTTACCATTCTATTGACAATGTACTCAAATAACTACAGACACACATAAACATAACAGTGCACGAATACTTTTTTCGGTGTCTTCATTTGTAATATTTATGTGTGTCTTTAGATACGCTAGCGTGATGGTTCTACAAAAAAAACACGGAATTTCACACATATGATTTTGGTACAGAAGAGTCCTTAATATGTTCTACGTGTCCCTTGGTGAGAAGTGGTATGTGCTGGTTGCGATCTTCTGTATACCTAATTATAAGAGTTCCGGATCCACTCCCACGCTTACAATCGTCTTCCTGTCACCTACCATTATGCCAGCGGCGATTTAATTCGCATAATTTGTATATGTATATCATATTGATCCCCAAACAAATAGTGTATATTATAGTGACAGTCTTTCTTTTTCTTTTTCTTTCACTCTTTAATTCTTGTACTTTATTCCTCCTTCTTGGGAGAGAATATAAATCATATGGTAACATACAATATGAAATGAGTAGCTTATACAGCAATAACTGATATACAAGTTACAACGCAGTTGCAGATACAATTTACACACGCAACTTGCATAGAATTCAACTCTAAACTCTAAGCTGTGGGGCGTTGGGCTCTAGTTATGTAAGCTCACAACCAGCATGTACTACTTTTCATCGAGGGACAGTTGCAACATCAAAGGATCCCAGTTGGATTTATTACCGGTCAACTCCGACACTTAAGACCCCAAAAATGACGAAGTTGAACCCGCGCACGTTTATACTGGTTTGTACTTAGGCATGAAACATTCAAGAATGCATTATATCAACCGCAGTAATTCTCCGGAGTAAAACTGGTGATCACCCCCACACAAACCAAAGATGTGTCCGTCCGCCTGTGTGGATCGATTGCTGAGATTCCCACACAACACAAACACTGTCCTCTGGAGGCAACTACGCTTCTTCAGGGGCAGTCCGATTCTTCTTGGATCAAACGCGCCAAACCACTTGCTGCTTTTCCTTCACAGGATGCGAAGAGGTAAACTTGTGCTATGTTTTGGCCTTTCGGTATTATCTTATCAACTGTAGTTGAGCTTGTAAAAGAAACAGTGTCACAATTACATATACACCAACGGAATAGCAACTATTATGGACAGTCTTGTACAATTCAAAGTTCTTAATTGTAAACTGATAAAATGACTTTCATGTTGGTGGATAAATAAAGTTTTAACATGTTACATATAACTTACTTACATTATAAGAAGGTAAATCATTACCTACTGGAGTTTTAAGCTCTATTCACAGTCTATATGACCATTATAAAAACAAGAAGAACGTGGGAATTTGCTGATTTAATCTGTACGGTGGCCGACAAGTACAGAGCTACATCTAAAGACAGTAACGTATGGCAGCTGATAAAGGTAATGTGCGGAAGATGGAATATGGGTGCATCACCGTGCATGGCAGCTAAAATAAGGGTGTATGTAAGGTAAAATAGAGCTGCGTGGAATGTAAAATAGGGGTATATAAGCTTGTCGGCCATGGTAGACTTGTTCCATTTGTCAACAAGGATGGTAGTATGATACTTGTACTCATAACTGACCCCCCCCCCCCCCAGGTATGTCTATCATAATCCTGCTCCTTGTGGGGCTGAGCGGCACCGCTGCCCAACATGCTCCAAACACGATTTACAACAAAGAGGCCATCGTGCAACTGTTTGAGTGGAGATGGGTTGACATCGCTGAGGAGTGCGAGAGGTTCTTGGGACCCTACGGGTTCGGCGGTGTACAGGTGTGTGTGTCAACTCACCCACCACTCATTTTCTCACTCACTCACTCACTCACTCACTCACTCATTCTTCCATTCATTCACTCACTCACTGACACACACACACACATACACATGCACACATACACGCATACACACTCATTCATTCACTCACTCACTCAGTCATTCACACATTCATCCACTCACTCACTCACTCACTCACTCACTCACTCACTCACTCACTCACTCACTCACTCACTCACTCACTCACTCACTAATTCACTGCCAGGCTCGTTTCCAACTTCCCAAATGCCCTCTGAACTTTGTAAGTCAAGAAAGATGCGTACTGACATAAAGATGCATTTTCGCCAGGTGTCGCCACCGAGCGAGAACGTACCGATTGAAGGCCGTCCCTGGTATGAGCGTTACCAGCCCGTCAGCTATCTCCTCAACACCCGCAGTGGCAACGACGGCGAATTTAGGGACATGGTCCACCGCTGTAACCAACAAGGGGTCAGGTACGAAATACATTAGTAGACTGTCCATTGTATGATAGCGATAGAATAATTCTTTTCAGTTATGTGTTAAGTAAATTCCCCTACTTCAGATACCTGAATAGTGAGAGAAATTTATATTTCTTACAGCCGTCGATAGACCAACTCTAACTAATCACACAGCCTCCTACATTTAAACAATTACCAAGAAGCGAGAGGAAGTCGAAAGTACTCGAGTATTCTAGATGTTTATATGCAGTAATACCCATCAATATGTATATATTTGCTAACATGTGACCTGTGCTTAGCCCAGTGGGGCAAACATGTACAATAAAGGTCTTCATTCATTCATTCATTAGTTAATAAATGCTGTAACGTGGCCATACCAGATATCATGCGATTTATTGAAAACACCATGCATCTATCGTATAACGGTAGTACACAACGCGTGGGCAGAGCCAAATGTTTGATCTGTGGGAAGAAATATTTGCTCTTCTGTCAACAATAGTGGGTTGCTTGTTACTTTTTCTCCACCTTTTTGTCCACTCAGGACGGCCCGAGTTAAGCACTGGGAGTTCCGAATGCAAATGTTTAAAAAAGTAAACTACCCGGTGGTGCATCGGTTTGGAAATGTTACTGCTGTATTATGTAACGTTAGGTACTCCAATGAACGCTGATCAGCGATAAGTTTGTAAATCTACCAACTGTCGGTAACTACAGTTGCTCTGTTGTTATGTCTCACCAGAATCTACGCGGACCTCGTGATCAACCACATGTCGGAATCCGCTCGAGGTTGCGGTTTTGGGACAGGCGGCAGCTACTTCAATACCAACACCAAGGAGTTCGAGGGCGTACCGTACGGCCCCGGAGACTTCAACTGCAACGGCGACGCAACACAGAGTCGGTGTCCTACAAGTGACTGTAAAATTTACAACTATGACGACCCGTCGGAGGTGAGACATTATGGTCCTGTGGCTTTATTTTGGAACGAGACGTTTCATTACTGACAAGACTGAAGTACTTTGAATTAGTACACGTATTCATTACTCCCTTCACTAATCAACATACGCCACAAGTGTCATTTCTTTCCTCTTGGTGGGAAGAGCTCCGTTCGTTTCTCTCTCTATCTATTTGCTTCAATCTGCATTTATTCATCAACATGTCTAGATTGCTTTGCGGGCTGAACAAAATATTAGGCAAATATGGATTGTATAGAGACTACATACATGGATGCATTTGGCTCATTTCCGTATTTACTAATTTGCATGTTTGAAATGGTTTCATAGGTGCGTAACTGCCAAGTAAACGGCATGTTGGACTTGAAGCTCGGCAACGAGTACGTTCGTGGGAAGATCGTAGACTACATCAACTACCTCATCTCCATCGGAGTTGCCGGCTTCCGTATCGATGCCGCCAAACACATGTGGCCGGGAGACCTCGAGGCCATCTTCGGTCGGCTGAACGACCTCAACACCGCCTACTTCTGGCCTGGCTCCAGACCCTTCATCTACATGGAGGTCGTCAGCGGAGGGACAATCTCTACTCCAGAGTACATCCATCTAGGGAGGGTGGAAGAGTTCGGGTATTCTTCTCATCTTTTTTTCTCAACTTTATTTTTTTTTAAATATTAACATTAAAACAGTCGTAAAATACATCTGTATCACAATAGAATTAGCATCAGTCACTTTTTAGCTTTATAATGATCCTCCAATTTTTAGTCATGAAATTATCAAACCTACAAATGCTGGCAATATCCAACTTGAAGGGACGGGGGTGGTATTGACTTCGAGCACCTTTTGGATCAATCCTGGCGTTATATTTCTGGAATGTTGCGTTGACGCATGTCAAAAGTGAATGGTTGAGATATCCGATGAACATTGATGTATGTAACGATCGAAAATTCTCATAGTGACTGAATTTTTGGTGCACCTGTTTTAAATAAAAAGTTCATGAATTGAACGATAGCCAACCAGCTCTCCTCAGGACTGTACAAGATTCAAGTGACAATATCTGTGTCACTTTAGGATTGCCGTGTATAATCCTGCGTAAGAGATTTTCTAACGAGTTTGCTCAGTGCAAGGCCCAGGGACAACTTCTGGACACTGACCTAGTAGATAAATGTATACATGTTACGTCATTCCTTTCAGATACGGCATGAATCTCGGACTCACCTTCAGAAAGGAGGACGACCGGAAGCTGAAAAGTCTGAGAAACTTTGGTAAAGACTGGGGAATGACGTGGGACAGTACTGCGCTGGTGTTCGTGGACAGCCACGACAGCCAGAGGGGCCACGGTGGTGGTGGACCGTCCGTCCTCACCTTCAGAGACAGCAGGCTGTATAAGGTGAGACAAAAGGAACATTTCATATCGACAATGTCATTCTTTTTATAACGACTTCACAACACAACGATAGGACGCATGGCATCAGCGACCACTCCTCTTATGACCTTGTCTTCTTCAGGATGCCTAAGGACCCGATAGCTCAGTATAATACAAGTATTACGTCATTTTCCGGAACTGAGACGTAAGCAACGGGTCTAAGGTGGTTGGTAGTCGGTAGCGCCCGCCGTCCCGGTTCACTGAAGGCTGATAGTTCCTCTAGCCATTGCATACGCCGCGCTACCGAAAAGTGACGCACACTAAGCTTTGGCCTCCCGGTGATCACAAGGGTGACAATAAGAAGAAGAACTATATTGCACTTGTACATGGCACAATGGCAAGAAAACTTGTTGAAAACTGAATGAGTCCAATTTTTGTGCTGGAAAATAGTTGAACCTGTATGATAACTGAAACTTTTAATCATTACTACCAAATGTGCAATATTGTGAGTCGTAAAAGCTTTTACCTTGTTATTTGTACATTGAATGTAATTCAGTGATCCCACTGCGAAGTTCAATATATAAATCTTGAATCTTGAATCTTGATAATGTCGACGTATACCAACAGCAATGAACAAAATCTTACTCTATTGTTTTAGATTGACGGAAGTATTTGACACCAAAGTTGCTTGTCTTTCCTAGATGGCTAACGCTTTCATGCTGGCGTTCCCGTACGGTTTCGCCCGGATTATGAGCAGCTTCCACTGGGAGCAGTATTGGGAAGACGGGAAGGACGTGAACAACTGGGTCGGGCCTCCTGCCGACAATGAAGGGAACATCCTGCCGGTGCAGATCAACGGTATGGGCACCTGTGACAACGGCTGGGTGAGTTATACATGTCCCATTATTAGTCCAATGTGTTCTGCTGCTGCAGTGGTCTGAACACCCTGCAGCTGTAATCAGTCTTTCTTCAATTCTCTCCTCCGGTTTATTCTCTCCACTTTGTCCGGTTTATCGCAAGCTTCCTAGTTTTCTTTCTGACCCCAACAATCCTACATATCCCTCTTTCTTTCTTTCATGCCTGTCCTCAGTAGACTCAGTAAGTTCTTGCAGTGTCTTCCATTATTATGCGTGTGTCCCATTATGCTTATATGAAACGCTAAGTGGCTCTAAATGTAACTGTTTCCAATTCAGCATTGAAATCAAGATGAAAACCACCAGTCGTGTGTTATAAAGATTTTATACGCTATTTCCGAAAACACTTATCAAGGTGTTTTAGATCAGTCTTCTCATCGGATTCTTCTCAAGTTGAAATGAAGTATCGCACCAAGGCACGATGTTTTCGATAGTTGTTGCCATACATTGTACCGTGTACAATTGTCGTGCAATAAAGGTTCTTCTGTCTTCTTGCACATGCACTGTAGGTATGTGAGCACCGCTGGCGTCAGATCCGCAACATGGTCCTGTTCCGTAACCTGGCCGCTGGACACGGCATGTACAACTGGTGGGACAACAACTTCAACCAGATCGCTTTCTCTAGGGGAGACAGGTAGCGTTCAACATCAATTAATGTTAATAACTTATTTTTCTGACTCGTAGGATCTTGGACCCAAAGAGGAGCAGAAACAGCCATTGAAGGATACAACTTTGGGAATGTTTACCTCCGTGGAAACGGAGGTATTGTTTTCGGTCTGTATGTTTGTTTGTCTTGGTTTGTGTCCGCGGTTGTTTGAATATTGATTGACAGGTTGTCAGCTATCAGGCGGAAGATGATGTAACCGGACACTGGCAGGATGGGAAGGTTGACTATATATGGGTCCAAAGCTGCATAGGCAGGAAAAATGCGTAGACAAAAATGGCGAGAAATTTACAATGATAAATAAAACAGCTTGGTTGGTTGCATGGTTGGCTGGTTGGTTGGTTGGTTGGTTGTTTGGGCGGGTGTTCCTCGAAGGTTTAAGATCTTCGATGTCTTCTTCACAATTTTTTTCTTGCGTCAAGCCATAAGCAGAGGTTAAGAACGCGCACAGAGAAAACACATATATGAATGGTTTATTATTGTCGTTCCATGACACAACATACAAAGGCAGCCTATTGGCTGAACTGAAGTATGTCTTACAATCAGTTTAAAAGCAAACAGATATACATACATCACATACCTTAATTTCACATCCATTTGAAAACATTGCAAACACGTCTGGGCAAGAATTGCTTGCAGGACAGGGACCTTGTGACTTCATTATAACCTTGGACTTCAATGTATCTGTGTCTGTATAGCCGGTATAACCGCCCTTTGGCGTATCACACTAGCTTCACATGCACTCGGTGCCCAGCAGCTGGTTATTTTACACTGAACGCACCTATATAGCCTTCGCATATTGCATGTATTGCTATAAAATGAGGATGGCCTTATACAGTATTGGATCATGATCAGCATCACGACTGCCCATGTGCATTCAGAACTGTGAGATGGCGCACTGTTCCTCTCATGCTAAACGACACTTCTGTTCTGCACAGGGCCTTCATCGTCATCAATAATGACGACGGGTGGGCACTGAACGAGACCCTTCAGACAGGTCTACCTCAAGGTGACTACTGTGACGTCATATCCGGTGACGTTTCTGACGGAGGCTGCACGGGAAAGACCATCACTGTGAGTTGGGACAGAACGGCCCACATCTACATCGCACGTGAGTACATGTTGGCTTTAGCAATACAATCTAGTTGTCACTGCCCGTCGACACTCTCAGATTTTAAAGCAGGCAGCCAATTTACGGGGGAAACATAAGAACCATGTCTCTATATCGAAGGTTTGCATAATTAGTACATAAGAGAATTATCTACTCATCGCCATTGTGATTGGTACTGTAACTCATTCTGTAACGTTACCAACTGAAAGAAAATTCTTAACAATTTGTTTTCGAAGTCGATGAAGAGGATCCAATGGTCGCCATCCATGTAGCCTCCAAGGTGGGCAGTAATAGGATGGCATACCCCGTGCATCGTGCATCCAAACCAAGAAGCACAGCTCCCGTGCATGCTGCCTTGGCGTCGGACCAACGTGACATGGTCAGTGACATGAACGGATCAAACAAACGCATACTTTTGTTTGCGTACTCTTCGTACGCTTGCAAAAGCTATATTTTCTCATGCCAGGCCGATATTGTATGGACTAGCATGCAATGTCCCCGGCGTGCTGGCCTGAGATTGTGCTTCTCGCTGCATTAGCGCTGGTCAGCTGTCAGCCAATCAGATACTCCCCCTCCTGTGGTTGGACGGAAAGTTACTAGCCAATCATGTAGCTTCTTGACCGTAGGCGGCGACATGATTGGCTCAACATTCCACCTAACAATATGAGGGTGAGTATCCGATTGGCTGACGACTGACCAGCGCTAACGCAGCGTGAAGTCTGGATCTCAGGCCTTCGTGCTAGGACCGTTGCGGGTCTGTCATCCATTCAGCGTCGGCCAGGTTGTTAGGATATTAATTCTTCTTTGTTCATAATTCGGACAATGTTATCTATTCTGCGGAATATATAACTTATAAACTCAGGAAAACTGCTCAATACTGATGAGATTGTGTATTGTCGTGTTTCAACGATGACCTGACCATGGTATCTATATCTGTATCTATGTAGCCGGTATAACCGCCATTCGGCGTAACACACCAGCTTCGCAGGCACGCGGCACGGGGCAGCTGGTTATATTACAATGAACGGCCTGTTGATTAAACATACTCATTCTCATTCTCTCACATAGACCCTTGCAGCGTCGGCAAAGAGGACTGTTGTGTTCATCAAAATGGAGGCGGCATTTGGATATACCATGTTTCTCCGGGGTGGAATTGGACACGAGCATAGACCTGGTAAGTCGCTCTTCATTTCATCGTTCTTTTAATTTGTTTGCCATGTTTTTATTTTTTCTAATCTTCTACCGCCATTGTTCTAGGATGTACCCGTGACGCTGCTGCCAGCCCATGTGCGATTCCAATCAGCCATAGAATCAAAACCACGAGCGCATCCTCCAACACAACCGCCTGGTTAGAGGGAGACAATCATCTCGACTGGTATGGCGTGGAAAGTGGACAGGTAATTATGCTACTGTTTATTCGTTCATGGCGCATGTGGAGGATTGTGCCGTTGTTGTTGGCATTAGCATACTCGTAACTATCATTAATTCAATTGGTAGTCCCATTTCACGTTCATGTCTGCTAGAGAGTTGAGCCCCCATCTCACTGGACCCGTGGCACGCTGGCGACGTCACTGCGTCCGAAACTGGATTTGTATTACCCTTGACTTTATAATGGGAATATCATTCAAAACGTACAAGTATGACCAAAAAGACAACAAAACACGATGAAATTCCTTGAGTGCTTGGCAATTCGATCGGCCGCGGCGCCGTGGGTCCAATGAGAGGGGGGCTTAAGGAACAACATCTCACAAAAACTGTTTGCAATGCATCATAGGTAGCCTTCACAATCTTTATCTTGAATATTATACATATATCTATTATCTACTTTTTAGGGTGATGGAGCACATGGTAGTTCTCTGGTCTGGACCACGAATGACGCCAACTACAATGAGACAGTCAGCACTCATGGGTACGGCTACACGCCTCTCAACCAGTGGGGACCCGACTACTGGATGCTGGACGTAGACATGGATTGTACACGAACAGAAAACGGTACGTTCTGTTTTTGTCGTACCATAGAACGACAGAAAATTGAGAACAACATTCTTCGGACAGCCAAAGATCATGGCTATACTGTCTCGAAACTTTTGTGACTGAAAAGATTTTGATTGCCTCAGAGCCTTGCCGACAATCGGCTCTGTCACCGAACGACGAATGCGCCTTTAGATTGACTTTCCCTGTTTTCCCGAAACCTTACGAATAGATATTATTTTGAACAAAAGACCCAACATACGTTACAAGGGGGAAAATTGGCGGTGTAAAGTTCACCCGACTAAAGGTAACACATAGCTGTAAAACGGTTAAATCTTAAAAGTTGACAATAGAGATTTTTGCTTGTATTCTAATATGTTCTCCTGCACTCAACTGAGTTGCCATAGTAACGATGCCCAAGCAGTTCTAAACGTCGCCATTGGTAATTATGCAGTTTTTCGTCATATTGTTCCAGGTTGGTTTGAGGTGAAAGCTCTCCTTGGTTACGGCTGTGATCGCCGATGGGAAGGCGTCCTTGAAGAACAAGGAACGTGCTCTGGAACGGCGGCCGGAACCAAGCCCTACTCCTCCGACAACCACTTTGCACAGTGCGGCAAGGTCAACGTCTTCGAGTTTGACGAATCCACTTGTACAATCAACAACTTCGAAGCCGACGATACTACCCCCCAAGAAGACGTAACTACCTCTCCCTCTTCAACCTCTGCCTTGGAAGTATCTTCCCACTTTCCAACCTCTGCTTGGACAGAACTCTCCCCCTCTTCAACCTCTGCTTTAGACGTATCCACCCCCTCTTCAACCTCTGCTTTAAACGTATCCACCCCCTCTTCAACCTCTGCTTTAGACGTATCCAGCCCCTCTTCAGCCTCTGCTTTAGACGTATCCACCCCCGCTTCAACCTCTGCTTTAGACGTATCCACCCCCTCTTCAACCTCTGCTTTAGACGTATCCACCCCCGCTTCAACCTCTGCTTTAGACGTATCCACCCCCTCTTCAACCTCTGCTTTAGACGTATCCACCCCCTCTTCAACCTCTGCTTTAGACGTATCCAGCCCCTCTTCAACCTCTGCTTTAGACGTATCCACCCCCGCTTCAACCTCTGCTTTAGACGTATCCACCCCCTCTTCAACCTCTGCTTTAGACGTATCCACCCCCGCTTCAACCTCTGCTTTAGACGTACCCACCCCCGCTTCAACCTCTGCTTTAGACGTATCCACCCCCTCTTCGATTTCAACCTCTGCTTTAGACGTATCCACCCCCTCTTCAACCTCTGCTTTAGACGTATCAACCCCCTCTTCAACCTCTGCTTTAGACGTATCCACCCCCTCTACAACCTCTGCTTTAGACGTATCCAACCCCTCTTCAACCTCTGCTATGGAAAGATCCAAAGCAGCCAGGTGTCAAGGTGGCAACATCGCTACTTTTGCACTGATAATGTTCTGTGCTCTGATTGCTACAGTGTTTTGACACGATACGCAATCAATAAACAAGTAGTCAGACAAACGAACAAATAGACACAACTGTAATGTTCGATGGCCGACCTTATGCCATTTCGGAGCCTAAACATTTTCATGTCAATAACAGTAGAAGCCAAATATTAGTGTGGTGCATTATGTGCATGTTTACAAGTCTGAACTTATATGCAAGTAGGGTAAAGAAGAAAATGATTGTAAAATTCGTTAAGATAATTTCTTGTGCTGATCTTTGATTTTGCTACCGCAAACGACAGGACAGCGGTTGTTAGACTTAGGTAAATCAAAATGTAATCATAGCCAATCTACATGAAAAATCTAGTACTAATCATTTCTTGTGGATCTACAATACTAGAATTTCTGTAATCATAGGTGCGATATCGTAGAGGAAAAGGGGTGTAACGATATCTAACTTATAGAGAAGATAGTTCCTATTAATTTCTTTTTTTGTCACGCAGATTTAAAAATTAAGTATGTGACTATAAGTAATGCATAGTCTAAACTATCAACAGTTTCACTTAAAATAGTTTTTTTATTTTTTTTATTTTTTTTTTATTTTTTATTTTTAAATTGTTTTTATTGATTTTCCAATAACAAAAACAGAAAAACAACAGAAAACACACACACACACACATGTATGGCACATAGTCAAATAAACCATCGCAAAATTAACATCATAATCTGTATGAAAACCTTATAGAGCAAATCAACAAGAAATACATAAATATTTAGCTTAACAAAGCTTTTGAATCAAACAAGAAAGAAAGAGGTAACAAGTTACCTTCAAAATAACATTGCTTGTGGTAACAGACTCAATCAAATAAAGATAACATTAATCCTTAATCAAATCAAATATTTCCTAAGAAAACTCATAACAAATAAAGGATCACAACAAAGGAAAAACATGATAACTTGGTGGCTGTTTGACAATCTTAAAACTAACTATGCAAAGTTTCCAAGATACAATTTACCCCATTTTCCTATATGTTTCTGTGTATTCCCCCCTCTCTTTGCTGTTATGTATTCTAACTTACAGACATCGGCAACAAAGGAGATAAAGGAAGACAATCTAAGTACAGAATGACGGTTTCTAAAGATGTAGATTTTACCTAACACAATGAACAAATTGGATAGGACTGTACAGTGTTTACTCAAATTACCAAAAATTATACTAAATGTTGTCATGTTTAGATAGGTTCCCATATGATTAACAAACCAGTTGTTTACTTGAGTCCAAAAGGCTGATACAATATGACAGTCAGAGAACAGGTGTATAACCGTTTCTTCCTCTTCTTTACACAAACTACAAAGTGGTGAGTCTACTAGTCCCCATGTGTATAATTTTTGATTTGATGCTAAGAATTTGAATAATAATTTATATTGAAATATACGAGTCTTCGAATCTATACTTATCTTATATATTAAGTTATACACCTGTTGCCAGGGTATTGGGGTGTTAAAATAGTCTTCCCATGAATACTGAATGTTAAAAGAAGGTTCCCATAATTTAGCTTCGGACATGAAAAAGAAATAAAGGGCCTTATTAACCTTTCTGTTTTTAAGCCATTTTATATTTCTACAGAAAGGGATACAGACCTGTAGATTTGGGGACTCTTGTCTAAGTAAGTTTTTCCACTGAGAAGGGATGGCCGAGATTAATTGATCATATTGTAATGCGGAACAAACATCATCTCCAAATTTCAACACAAAATTTTCAAAAGATAAAGTTCTATTTGCTGAGTCTAAAATATCATTGATGAAGAATATTCCCCTATTATGAAATATAGTGTTAAAGAATGGTTTGTCCCCAATACATATATACGAATTTAAACCCAAAAGTTGCTGTTTGATTTCCACTGCATTCTCAGGAGGTCGAAATTGGAATTTCAACCAATATTGTATAACTTGACAAAAAAATGTACTAATCACTTTTTTCCCCAACAAATCTTCAAAGTTTTGAGGTTTAAGCTGCACAAAGGGAAGGAAATTCGTCCTTAGAATCGGACTCGACATAAACAACACTTTTGAACAAAACCAGTTTTTATTCAAATACAATTTTGGCATCCAAGATGCTTTTATAGTTCGATCTACAGCTAGAAGATTTCGGAGCTTGAGTCCACCTTGTTCTTGGATATTGTAAATGGTTTTTCTTTTAACTCTCTCTGGGCCACTTCCCCATAAGAACTTGAAGATTTTTTTTTTCGTATTGTTTAAAGAAAGTGGCAGGTGGGGTTGGAAGTGAATTAAATAAATATATAAATTGGGAGACTATTAGTGTGTTCACTAGGGTTACTTTCCCAAAAAGGGACAGTGCTTTCCCTTTCCAGGGCTGTAATATTCTATCCATTTTTACAAGTTTTCGATCAAAGTTGATTGATACAAGTTCTGAAAAGTTTTGTGGAATGTGTATACCTAAAATGTCGAACGGACCATCTGTCCACTGTATGGGCCATGCACACGGTAAGACAAAGTCTGACCCCTTAAGAGAGCCTATACGTACTACTTTACATTTTTCGAAATTTGCTACTAAACCAGATAACAGTGCAGTAAAATAGTTAAAGTAACCGAAATAAAAGTTGTTGTGAGCATAGTTGAATATTTATCAAGGAACGTGATAAGTGCTGATATGAAAGAGACTAGTACTAAACTGACATAGTTCTAATGTGACGCAATGTCATTATGCGTAATACTTATGTTAGGGCATATCTGACGTGGTACTTATCTGACTTGTGATTGGTCAAGGTTGATCGGCTGACGGCTTTTCCAAGATGGCCGAACCATGACGCTACAAGTCAATATGGCGGCGCCATTTAGCGATAGGTGAAACAGAACAGGATTTTAGCATAACTATATGAATGACGACCTTTTAAAAGTTGTGTAGAACTGAAAACTATGACTTATATAATATTTCCTAGTTAATTGTTATAATACAATGCGATACGTATAAGCATCTATATCCCCATTACCGTTAGATAGTAAGTAGATTGTTATGTTTGTTTCGATGAAAGTTTAAGGTCATGGAACTCTCGATCGGTTCAAAATACAACAAGTCCTGTTCGCGTTCTTCGGACAGAATAGTTCGGACTACAAGTTACACCAAAACAGCATGTCTTTATTGGTTTCCATTACATTGATAATAGATACACATGAGAACTAAATGTTTCTTTAAAGCTGAATCACAGTGTAGGGTGACGTGATCTTTTTGTGGGTAAGATCTGTTAACGGTGTACCGCATCACAGTTACATGATTGATAAAAGGGATGATAATGGTAGTTACTTAGAACTGGGCTTACAAAAAAGGTTTCCATGCGTTACGAAATGTTGATATGTCTTATACGACTGTTTAAAGTAAAACATTGATATGAGTGGCAATAATTACAAAACACACGGTTATGTCTTGTACACGTTCACAAATTCACTTAACTTACAAACTGGCAACTTCTAAATTTTACCCACATATTCATATATTGATTAACCAGTCGTTGCTTTCTATTCAATAGAAGCTCTACTGTTTTCTATTCCAATATCAAAGTTACTAAAGTTCATTAAAAACGTGAATGACTCGTTCTCGATACTATATACGGCTTTAAATGAAGTACACAAAACTGTCTGCACATAATCTCTCACAGATTTGAACAGTCTATCTCATAAGATACGACGTCACAATCTCCACAATGCCTTCGATATGTATCACTACAGTTTACAAATATATTTTGCTATTGCTTGATCACGGTAAGAACACCAACGGATTTAGTTATTTTTCTGTCTTGAATTCTAACCAGAAAAACGCCCTTAAAGAAACATCACGATGATGTCGCTTTAATCGGGGCTCAATAACTTAAATCTAGATTTTATACTTTGTATGCAACTTGTTCTAATTGACTTTTACCGGAAACTGACGAAATACCATTCCACAGTGGTGGCGAGGAGTTGTCCTGTCGCCTATGTACGTCCTGTAAAAGAATGAGCCAACTTATCTTAAGTCTCCATGTTTGGAATGTGGAGTGTCTTGGAAAAATTGTATCTTAGTACCAATAATGATTTAAAGTGAATCAAAATCCACACATAAGTTTATGGTGATCATACGGTCTGTACGTACGTACCTGGAGTAACTTGACAGATGAATGGTGCGCGTTGTTCACAATGTGCATTGTACCATTTGTATTTCTTGGTGGGGTCGTAGAAGACGCATTCCCTTCTCCTGCTGCCGGTCTGAGAATAGCTCTGTGGCTGTCCCGGACCCCAAGAGGTGTAGTTCCCGAGTGCGGTACCGTCCATCCACTCAAAGCTTCCTTCTTCACGCCAATAGTGCAGGCCGAACCTCACATATACCCGGCTTGTGAACGCGGCGGCCTCATGTAGAGAAATCAGGAAGGCGTTGGTATCAGCATCTCGGGGCATGGCCAGGGTGCCACCCAATTGACGACAGATCGCAGCAGATTCCGAGAAGCTCTTACGTGCGGTAAACACTTTGTAGCAGATTCCGCGCCACATTTTAAAGCCTTTGATGCAATCTGTGTAAGAACATTTTGCAACAGGCGTAATAAATTGTTATTGACATTTGTATTAACTAAATTTCATGAGCTATAACATGCCATTCATTGAGCTGAGCAGTGCGATGTATCACTTTTGGAGATATTATTTGGGTGTGTCTGCATGTCTGTCCGTCTGTGTGTGTGTGTGTGTGTGTGTGTGTGTGTGTGTGTGTGTGTGTGTGTGTGTGTGTGTGTGTGTGTGTGCGTGTGCGTGTGCGTGTGCGCGTGTGTTCCCGCATATTTGTGGTCAGCATAACTTAGGAAGTACTCGATAGGCCCACAGGACCACTTTCCCCTGGACGTCTAGGTGGCTCCGTCACTAGCCATATGATAAGATCTCATCGTGGTGGATAAATTCTACTTTCTGACTCTACTTACGTTCCAGGTTGGTTAATCGTTGGTCGTTGATGCTGCTCCGCGCTGCAACCACCCCCACCTCGTCAGAAAGTTTGTCCACCTTAGCTATATTTACAAAGAAAGAACACGGCCATTGCTGAAAACCAATGCGTATGAGTTGAACCTCATTGTTGAAACTCAACAATTATCATGCAAAATTTCAACTTGCTTTTCAAAACATTACCGCGGGCAGATTAAACTAACATATTAAATAGAAGTAATAAAACGTGCCATACCTGCCAAATAAGGCAGCAGTATGGTGATGATCAGAGCGAACACAAAGCCTGTGATTGGCCTAATTGACAACAGCTTGCGTAGGTTGCAACACTTTGTCCTCTTAACGTTACCACCGTTAACGTCTGTCGGTAGAAGAAGAACACAGTTATTGATATGTGGGATGAGCCGAATTAAACTTTCGCAGTGTTTTTCCGTGTTTTTTGTGGTGACCTCTCAGGTGTAAATGAGTACCTAGCTTCGGTCAGGGACATCCCTCGGATAGGAGGTTAAATGGAGGTCCCGTGTTTGTGGAGACACGGGTCCTTCCCGGTGTGAATGGTTCAAAACCTACAGTCCTATGGCCGCACATGGGTTCGGCCTTAGCAATAGCCTCCGGCTAGTTGGGCAACCCTGGCATGAACATGCTGAACCAATAAATAAATTTGAAAAGTCAGCCGGGGTTACCAATCACTGAGACTGAAAAACGTTTACCTTCTATGGAGGAGTACAGCGGGTTGGGCACGTTCGCAGCGGCGTGCGCACGTGCCCGCCAATCAGTCTGCGGGTGCTGTGTGGGCTGCGGCTTGCGTGCGGTCCCTACAAGAAAATGGCGAAATCAGCAGTAGCTTATGTCTAAGCAAGTAGCATGTGTTACACAATCTCTCGCTGTCAGCTACAGGGGCTGATCGGGCCACCGCCCCGAACACTCGCAGATTCGTCCGCCCATCTATTTTTACTATCTCCTTAACCAACAACGATTCAAGTATCGACAAGGTGAAATGTCTATCTGAATAAATCTTGTCAAAATATTTAGGAGTCACAAAGAACATCCTACCTGTTGTGTCAACAGTCTGGGGCTGCGGTCCTCCTAAAGCCGACATGATGCCGCTTGTCAAGTTTCTAAGAGCCTCACGAGCACGTCCTACCTCAGCCAGGAGCTCAAGTTGTTTACGCAAATCCGGAGACCCAAGCAATTTATCCCTTTACTGAAAGATATTAATGATAACCATTATGAATAAGACCAAAATATATTCAAAATGACACAGGAAAATATAATGTCCTTAATTATTCGGATGAATTGTCTCGTATCGTCTCGTACCTCAAGGACACTATTACATAACATAATGTCCTTGGGATAGCTAATAGCTTTGGTCGGTAAAAATTAAAGGCCGCCTAAACAATATCTATTGCAATAACTTTTGGGCTGCACTATGTCATTCATTTTTCCATTGTCTGTCTTTCTTGTGTAATTTACGCAAAAGGTGTGACTTGAGGTCCCAGACCAAAGTATTTTGCCCTTTACTGAACAAAATTATATAAGAAGTAGAGATCAAAGAGAACCATTGTGAATCAATATCCACAAGACGAGACGCTTTATGCTAATAACTAGGGACATTACATATAATGTAATGTCCTTGGTTACTCAAATGAATTGTCTAGTATCGTATCATATTCCAAGGACATTATATATAGCATGATGTCCTTGGAATAGCTAACAGCTTTGGTCGGCAGAAATTGAAAGCCGCATAAACAACCAATTCTCACAACTTTTTTGCTGCAATTATTATTCGTTTTTCATTGTCGGTCCTGCGTGTTAAAACGACGGAAAAGTTGTGACTTCAAACACGAGACCCAAGTATTATTGTCCTTTACTGAACGAAATTAAGAAGCACAATAACAATGCGAAACATTGATAATTTGTATCCAAGACGAGACAATTCATTTGAATAACCAGGGACATCACATGTGGTGAAGATAATGGCATGAATTATCCCATATCGCCTCATATTCCGAGGACATTATATATAATTCATGTCCTTGGAATAACTACTAGTAATAGCTTTGGTCGGTAGAAACTGAAGGACGCCTAGACAATATTAATCCAACCCTCTCACCTTTCTTTGTTAAAAGATCACGTATTTTAATTTTGCATTATATAAGAGGCTTAGTGCTGTATGCTCTCTCTCTCTCTCTCTCTCTCTCTCTCTCTCTCTCTCTCTCTCTCTCTCTCTCTGACGTCTTCCTCACACCTCTGTTGTCTTGTTGTTTGTACTGTTCTTTTCCTATCAGTTTACTTATAAGTTTCTTCGGAATATTCATGGCCTTTCGATCAGATCAGTGCCAGCGATACAAACACATCTGCCACGACTTCTATACTTGCGAAGTAGGCATACTGACAGAAACATCTCATGCGCTTTTAATAGTGATGACATTTAAGCGAAATATTTTGCAGTGGGGTTATGTATTTTTAACAAAATACGTCTTAAAACGATGACAAAAACAGTATGGATAAGATTGATAGCATGTATGCCTAATAAGCTAGCTAATATATATTTTTTTCACACTCAGTACGAATTCCAGAAACGTTCCTGTAATGAAATGGAAAAGTGTAGCTAAGTGTTCATGCATATGTGTAAAAAAGTCTATTGTATTTAGATCGATTTCTTCTGCTACTAAGAATTAGCCTCTAGCAGGCCCCGCGGATGGATGGATAAATAGTAGAAATTGGCCAGATAGAGTGAATAGTATGCTAAGGGAGTCGGCTACGGAGAGAGGGTCCAATATGCCATCCACATCTAGAGGTCCCAAACTGTAACTTCTATAGCGGACTAACTTCTCTGGCATGATGTACGTCTATTTGGCCAATTTCTACGATTTTTCCAGCGACATGTGGAGCCTGGCAGAGGCTAAGTAAGAATAAGTTGCCAGCAAATATTTGCTTTCTTATAGTCAACCATTAACTAAAGTTACTATTTAACTTTCTCGGGCGATCCTTATTTGCGCTGGTATTCACCACACAGCTACTAGTTATATACTGCTTGTAACGAAGATAGTAGGATGTCTGAAATGCTGGATAGGGTTACCGGCTTCCTTTACAACATGTTGCCGAGTAACGAAGAGGCTCTTGTGGACACGCTCGCCTACGTTATGCTAGGGCTATCTGTGCCCGTGTTCTTTATTACCGTTTTCGTCAAGGTGGCCGAGTATGGCCGCTACACGGTGAAATCGTCCTGGGAGCTGCCAGCTCGGACGGCGTGGCTGTTCCAGGAGCTGCCCTCGTTTGCTGTTCCAGTGATACTTGTGCTGTCCGGTCGTGCTGTCAGGATGACACAGCTGCCTAATCAGGTGCTAATGGCCATGTTTGTGGCACACTACTTCCAGAGGTAAGGACAGACGTATAGAACTTAGGCCCCCCTGTACAGGCACACTGGGCGGCATGTTTCCATGTATATGTAGTTCTGTCGATTGCGGCGCCTGTAACCTCTTTCCAAAGGATGCCAATGACCGACTAAACATGACAGAAGGTTTTCTACAGGTGCATTGTCTTGGTCACATAATCGCCTAGCTCTGAGAAAATTTACAACAGTTTGTGTACATCATAAAAATCTAAAATGCTTGTTCAGTCTGTACCGTACCAGTACAACCTTGTAAATTCGTTCATCAGGTTGGTTACTCACTGGGTAGTAAGGCTGTTTGTAGTTTGGACACAATGAAAAACAAATATCTGCATCATTGTCCTCAGGAAGGTAGCAGACCGAAACGGTGGCAGGGAATTGTTATTGATTGTGTACAAAAATGTTGCCCTGCTAGAAATAAATTTAACTTTAACTTCACTTGAATTGCAACAGAAAAATACCAGTGGAGCACTAGGCAATGGTTGCTGGTACAGATTACAGCTAATATCACTTCCATGGCATCTAAATTATGAAATGCCCTCATTATATAGGGACATATGATTTTTTAAAGGCATTCAGAATGTATCAAACATGTATCTATCGAAGACGGTGAGATTTCTGTAAACCTCGGCAACAATTGTAAATAAATTTCTAAAAGGCATATAAATGAAAGACTCCCCCGATGTGCATTATACAACTAACGGCATAAAATCATGTCCATAACACTTGATTTTCAGGACATTCATCTTTTCGCCTCTGATCCGCGGAGGGAAGAAAACACCGTTCCATATCTTCCGTGACGCGTTCGTGTTCTGCACGTATAACGGATACATGCAGGGCAGATACCTGGCCGAGTTTGCGCACTACCCCGATACATGGCTGGCCGACACGCGGTGCATCGTGGGTAAGTCAACATTGTACAAAATTCGACCTTGGCCTTCCAGGGAAACGCGATTTAGAAAGTGTTTGCGATAAACTTGTAATGTATGTGATCTGAGCTACACGTTGCAACAAATCACGCTCAGGAAAAAGAATTTCACCTTAGAATAAGGGAGGACATCGCTGTATTACATCTACCTGTGCTACTACTGTTTGGTCAATATATTGCATTGGGAAATATATTCAACTCACTTAGGAAATAACGGAAAGTATCGTTCACAAGTTTAAGAAATAACAAATTGATCATCACATTAAAAAAGAAATACAGCATTATTTGTTTTATTTATTGATTTTGGGACCTTTCTGGACATTCCAACATTCCTTCCCACCTTTCCATAAGATCCGCGTCAAGTTTTATTCCGTAGGATTCAGGACAACTATTTGGTTGCCAATGGACTTGTAGCAATAGTGATGATCTCAATGCAGAATCCTTGGGCCGAAAAAATATCCAACTGGCCACCGGTGATTTTACATATTGTTTCGCGGCCCAAGGATTCTTAGCCTGGAGTCCAGCCTTGTTAGCTTTGGCCCGCTCCCCAAGATCCGCTAGCCGCCAACAGTTGCTGGACTCCAGGCTAATGGATACGGTATTGCCACGGTAGATCTGTTTGGAGATTGACGAACTTGCGTATTACCTCGCTGCAGGCATCGGCATGTTCCTGGTGGGAATGGGAATCAATCTTCACGCCGACCACGTTCTGAGGAACCTTCGGAAGCCTGGAGAGACAGGCTACAAGATCCCACAAGGTAGACTGCTTTACTAAGGATACAAGATAAAACAAAGAGAATGATATAATCGGTGATAATGCATAACGATGATATTAGTGGGAAGACTAACAATGAAACTTCTATTTGTGACTTCGGGTCTTAAGGTTCTCTAATATTGTACACAGTTAATGACAATGAGTGCCTAGTACCGTTTCGGTATTCCTTTTGCTACCTTCACTGATCATGACTAGATCTACTTTACACTGCTTGCTACGTGGCGCTGTGAGAGGAAGACTGTTGTCCCGAACGTGACTGATATTGTATATTCCCTCGCTCACCACATTTCATGACTGGAGTATTTCTACAACACATGAAAATATTTGGAAAGAAGTTGAGGGTCTGTTTTCCGCAAAAATATAAGTGCTTATCATTTTTTTTCTTTACCATATCACAGGCGGAATGTTCACCTACGTTTCCGGTGCCAACTTCTTCGGTGAGATTGTTGAGTGGACAGGTTTCGCCATCGCCTGTTGGTCTCTCCCGGCGGCAGCCTTCGCGGTCTTCACCGCGTCAAACATCGGCCCTAGAGCCTACCGCCATCACAAGTACGTACAATCTTAATTCACGTATTTGTTCATAGCAGGATGTTACTGTCATTTCCAACGCAAATGGAAATTTTCGACAGCACAGCTTCTATGAATTCTATTTTATGCAGATAAACACGTGACTCATGGGATTCGAGGTTGCAGAAAGTCTATGGCGTCCCCCGTCTCTACCATAAGGGGTGTCTGTAAAGCCCTGGTGTTTTCTAAGTCTTTATTTGTATTAGCCATCCATACAGACTTTCCCATTTACACTGCTTTCACAGTTGATAGGCAGTTCAGCATCATGTTACAAAATTCGAGAACCAACTTATCAATACAATGTGCCTTTAGTACTTTTAGTACTTTGTTATGTGGTGTAAATGATTACAATTGACAAAGATGTTTCTGTTTTACTTAATGTTACAATTTCGGCATGTTGCTACCTTGAATACGCAGTCTATCATCGCTGCAAGTACTAGGCAACTTGAACATTTACACAATGAGTTTTGCTTTTGGCAGATTTAATAACTATAATTGAATTTTTCTTTTAAAAAAGTACTACTCATTGCATGATGGGAAATCATATATAATCAAAACCTTACATGATAAAATAGATATTGCAAATAAGTTATATACAAGTTACAGAGTGAAGTGTGCAAAATATTGCACCTAGATTTTCTAGTTTGTTCCTAAATGCTTAACATATTCTCTTATATTTCTTGATGTGCACAATGAATAAATACATACAGTAAAAAGATACAATAGCTATATACAATAAATACAATATCAACTTCAGGTATAGTTCTAAAACTGCATTTACATACTTGATTACCTTGACACATGCACATTTTTGGCAATGGTCTTAGAAAAATAAAACTAGTTGGCACACATCAAACTCTTCGGGCTTAGCGGCCCTTATAGCCCCTATTGGGTAGGGAAGGAAGGTGATCATGGTCAAAAGTGGTCAACAGGACGTACTTACATTAATTTCTCCCCATTTTTTCTGTAATTTTTCAGTTAACATTTCAATCAAATATTTCATTCAAAACTTTTTGCTGCAGTTTTCCATTGCCCGCCCTTTTCTCATAGGACCTGTCTGTTACAAAGAGTCTGAAAAAAAAGGTAAAGATCACAGTCTATAGAGGCAGTGGGTTCTTGATCCAGTCCTGGTCGCTGTATTGGGATCCTCCCCAAGATTTTTGCCTCCCCGCCGAAAGTCTGGTACATTCTCAAGATCGCAAGATGAAGCCAGGAATAGAATCTGTGACCTACGTCTAGCCTGTGTCCAGCCTACAGAAAAATTGTTACATTTTGTTACTTCTTCTATTTACAGATGGTACCTGCAGAAGTTTGACAACTACCCGAAGAGCAGAAAAGCAGTCATCCCCTTCCTCATCTGATACTAGTAACATTGTCAGAACAGGAATATAATATACAAGTGTATACTATTATCTTTCATAAACACTGAAGAGCTCCAACATGTGCTTTGCGATTACATGTCATGTAATGTAGCTGAAACCAATACGAAAGTATATGCACTTGATTATTGTTTGTCTCCTAAGATGCTTGAGATAGAAAGCAACATTTTTTGACAACTAGTACTGATATTGAAATGCAGCTTTACTACAGCTCGCTTGCATAGCCAAACATGTTGGGTACTTTCATGTGCAGATGGAGGTTTAACGCCTGAAGGTCCTCCACACACAGGGCCACAGGCCCCAAATGACGAAGTCTCATACTATACATCATACTATTGCCATTATCGTTGAATGCCTATATGCATCAAATTGCAAAATTTATGCATAACTAGAATGCTTTTTGTTACAATTTCTCCATATTTTTACATATACATGTACATCAAACAGTACTAACATGAAAATGTACACAATATATGGAGCACAATCTTGTCACAATTTCTCCAATGATTGCAACATACACATCAAATAGTACTAAATATAAAAATGAACAATATATAACGTTACAGCATGCCTATCATTTCTACAATATTTCTAAATATAAATATTAAGTAGTACTTATGTGCAAATGCATACATATACGACATCTATGACAGAAATATTGTCTGTGTTGACAACATGACATTATCCCTAGCACTGAACACTTCTAAAACCAGGCAAAGTAATCTTCCCCTTCTTCTTCACATCTTCCTCTGGACCGATGTTTAACTTCTGAATAAGTTCCTTCTCTGCTCTTAGTGGGTGATATGCCCCGTTGGTACAGGCCATGTTCACGTAGTTCTCATAGTAGTGGCATTTCCGGGTCTCTCTCACAGAAGGGATGTACTCATACACATCTACTATGTCACACAGGGACAGCAGGAGGTGGATACCTGGATATGGTGCAGTATGATACTACATGTAAAAAAAGTATGTTGCTTTGGGAACACTGATTCGTTGTGGACAAACAAGTACAACATATAGGCACAGGCTCTACTCTTTACCCTCCCTTGTAAAGGTGGTCTGTTCACATGCTCAGTTCTGATGCTGCTGTCTGACAATGGTGCTGACTGTCATATTGTAATTTCACAGTAACTTTGCTTCAGTCTAAAGGGAGAATGAAAGATAAATTATGATTAAATGGTTTATGTATATTAGAACAGTATTGATGGTAATTGACCTTGACTGAGGTGGCACTGATGCAAAAATGCCAGACCACTCCAGCATCAATGCAGCACCAGTTTAGTATCAATACAGTATCAATGTGAAAGTAATCCAAAATAGCCACATTTTTCAAAAGAAATCAGACCCACCAGCTGATACAACAAACTTCAGTCACAACCTACCAATGAAGCCTGAAGATGGTACATGTTTGATGATCTTCTCTCTCGTGTTCCGGTGTAGAACCTCCCACAGTTCCCACAGGTAGCGTGGGTCGATGATGTACAGATGTTCCCATGGAGACGCACGTCTACGCTTTTCGTAGGCGGGAAATAGGTCGTAATCTGGCCTCTTATGCCACTGTAGAACACAAAAACATTTGGATTCACCAAGAATAAAATAATTACAATACCATGTACTTCAATATGTGTCTTGAAACTGCTTCATGAAATGTGCCACATATAGACATGTAAAACCTTAGTCTCTTATGTGTTGCGATTTCTACCTCTAGCTCTCTGAGCTAAGTACAGGTCACGGTAACAAGCAGAATACAGTTACAGTGATAAGAAGAGGTGATATCTAGCTACATCTAAATACTAATTAATACCGCTATGTACAGGTTCAATTTCTTCTAGCTTTTTACGACAGTTGTAGATATATGAGTATAGAGGGTTTATGAGATATGGATTGTCTAGTTTCATAATCACAATTTTTTCTGAGCTATCTAAATAACGGAAACTAGGAAACTTATATTGTATACAATTAAAGAGGATGTGCTACAGAAGTAGCCCTAGAAGTAGACAATACAGTTCAGTCTAAGAAGACAATTGGCTCTGCTTTAATGTGCACAAGTGACCCAAACTGAGTCAAAGTGGGTTAAAAGCTATATGCTTACAATAGCTCAAAGAAAATAGACAGTACTAACCTCCACCGTTGTCTCATTATACAACATGGGGTCCCACAGTACCGTGGTGACATTACGGTACCGGGGATCGGTGAACCAATGGTACCTAGAATGCTTAACGACTATCTGTGAGTTCATGAGACGCATGGTGGTCTTGCTCCCAACGTCAGACTTGTAGTCTTTTGTGGGTGCATTGTTGTACCTCAGCACTGCATCGTGGTAATCTAAGGTTTAAGAATAACAAAATCCTTTTATTTCTGGAAGTAAGAAAATCTCATTGCTTAGAGTGGTGTTTTGACACATATATGTTTGTGTATCTTATAGCTTAAGGTATGACTGACCACTTAAACTATGTTGAATTTGAAAAGTGATGGTACAAAATGAAAAGTTTTTTCTCCATATACCATGAGTGACGTCTGTCTATTGCAGAAGAGGGCTGATCTAGTGTTCTAGTAGCAAAGTCTTTTTTAATCAATTGAACCTCTTGTAATGGCATAGGAATGGTTGGGCTGTTAACTCTCTACTGCTGGAGGAGGGTTAGCTAAGCTACACTGTTAGGACATGACAGCAGCCAATAGCACTTGAGCAGCAAAGTGTCAAATTTAGAAAGGTTAAAATGCAAAAAGCACCGTGTACAAAATGATGTACAAAATGACTAGTATACTGGTGGGCGTATGGACTACTAAGTATCTAGTACAAATGTACCAGCTCAGAAAAAAGACATATTTATGCCATAGTACCAGATTTATCAATCCAGAATTGAGGTGTTTAAAATTTTGTTTTTCTCTAGAACTATAAGAACATGTTGCCACCAATCACTGTAGGAGCATCCTCCATCTTTAAACAGCGCCCACAGTTAGATATGAAAAGGTTATTAAGTGTGACAGGTCGTTAGTTGTAATACCACCAGCTGCAGCTGCACCAAGCCGGTGTGTTACGCCGTTGGGTGGTCATATCGACTATATCAGATACAGATACACCGCTCACCTATGTCCTTCCCTAGCTGTGAACCCAGCATTGCTCCAGAGCTCATGACAGCCGCACAGGTGCGAAAACCACCTGCATACAGCTGCAGCAGTCCCGGCCGAGCCTCGATGTCGCGGTACCCCAGCTGTTTCCACGGAGGCTCATTGGTCGGCAGTGTACGGAACCTGGCCGCGGACTGGAGACTGCAGAGAAGACGTCTGGCTTCGCTACTGAGGAACTTTCAAAATATTACCTGACGTTAGAAAAGTAGATATGATAAGGTGGTAAAAACGGTACTAGCAAAGTTCCCATAGCCTTTTTTAGACTAGAGGCAGTGGGCTATTGTATAATTAATCAACTGTGTCTACGGCATGGTATTGGAAGTTAGACCCAAACCATCTCCTTCCACCACATTATACATGTACCTCCTCAACGAAACTCATGTGACCATTTTTCACCTGGGTGGAGTGAGGAAAGTCAAGGACACAACATCTGGCCAAGAATGCTTGGAATTAAACCTCTCAATCCTGTGCATGCCGAATCACATGGCCATTGATGCCATTTAGCTAGCTGTAATGGACACACAGAAAAACATGCAAGCCCCTTCGATTTGAATTTACACTGGGATGACGTTACATGACATTGTACCATTACAGGCTTGCGTAGCAAAACCTTTGTTGGATCCGTTGGCATGTGTGGTGGCCGCCATCTTGAATTGTGACGTCTTGAATTGTGACGTCACAGGGTCGCCATACAATTTTATTGGGAGGGTGTTTTTTGGGGTTGCTAGCGTTCTCTCTATTTTTAACAGATCGGCACACAACTGTCACACATTCAACTCAAATAAAAAAAAAGAAAAATTCAATGCCAATTCATATTTGTAAAAAGACCCCGTAATCGCTAAACTAACATAGCAAACCTGAATTATATGTAGCACAAATACTTAACTCTAGTTGTTTTTAGATTTGACTTGTTCTCCCAGGCTCTATAGCCAGCATATTACTAAGTCTGGTATAGACTAAATAGTACATGTACCTCAACTGGTTGGGATATCGGTACCGGTACATCTGTTGTCTTCCCATTCGTTGCTGTTGTTTTTGATTTTGTTGTTACTGTTGTTTTGTTGTCTCCTAAGACATCTTGTTTTTCCCAATGTCTAGCGTACGCTGGTATCCATTTTGCCCCGGCCTCCGTTCTGACCGTCTCAATGTGGAGAACATGACGCGTTACATAGAAGCAGAACACGGCAGTGATGGTAACCATGGTGACAAGGACGAACAGCCATTTTGTCGCCATCCTAGCATGAGGGAAAACAAAAGAATACCAATGATGATGATGACTGGTTTATTTGCAACAGACTTTCCTGGCTGAATTTAAAGGCCCAAATTCAACATTTAACGGCCCAAATTTGTAGTGTTTTATGAAGTTATATTTCTTATGTGTCTGATAGTTTTGTGTCTGCTTGGTACAGATCGTATATTTAGAGGCGCGTGTCGTCTCTACGCAGTGACCTTCTATTCAGCGTTTCCATCACTATTGTTCAAATTCTGTTCTTCGCCAAAGAAGAAATGTCTATCATGAATGCAAATGACAGCTATGCGCATAAACTTGGTTTATTTACCTTCCTTATTAGCATAGTCAGTGGTCACAAACACGGCGTAATTATGCATATGATAAGATCAATAAAATATCAGTGCGATGTAAGGGCGCGTGCGATGTTAGGGCGCCCCCCGTTATATGTATTTTTCAACCCGAGTAAACAACTTTCGGAACACTTTTTTCCTAACTTTTCAGCATAACGTGTGGCAATTGAAAACCCGAATAAGCATTCAGTGCGAGAAAGCCTGTCGGGAAGCGTAGAAACCTGTTCTGCACTATTCAAACGGAGTTATCAGCTATGGTAGCACATGCCTTCTAATATGAAAAAGTGTAACTATTACATATAACTTTCTACGTCGCAATACAAACATCTAGAATTTGTACAGTAAAGAAATTCCCACCTGTGAGGTACAAATCGGACGACACTGATAGAGATATCTAAGTGCTGATCCGCCACGTATTACTTCTGCAAGCAAAATGAAGTCAAACCTGTCTGGTCGCTTTGGAGCTTATTGTGAGTAAATCCAGGATTATGGGAGTTTCACCTCTGACATATCGGAGTGACAATGGATAAACCGTTCAGCTTGCCGTTGAGCGAAGTGGACAGTGTGATGTGGTTTTCGATGGTGCAACTGATTTGTTTTGTGTGCATTGGGTAAACAAATACTTGAAGTGCGTGCATCATAGAGGGACCATCGTAAGATCTCGGGAGAGGTTATCGCACCCAGGGTACTCTGGTGATCTTTACTGAGCCCTTTTCTTGCACTGCCTTTCAGCACAATGATATAGCAAATATACAGATGTAACCGGCTCCTCACTGGGCGCCCAGTACGGAACCCGTGGAGAAAATGCCGCCGATACTCGGCACCCAGTACGGAAGGAAGTCCCGTACAAGAATTCCACTACGGAACGTCTTTATTCCAGTACCGAAGCTTCGTCAGCACTGGACGGCCAGAACTGAATTTGTTTCGGTACTCGGGTTCCAGAGCTGAACTCCTCTCGGCACTCGGGTTCTAGTATGATTTGCGTTCCGGCTAGGTCAACGGTCATTCGGTACTGGTTACCCAGTGCGGAGGTCATTCAGCACTGGGTAACCGAGTGCCGATACGGATGTAACGGGTTCCGTACTGGATTTACCAGTAAATAGTGACTCTTCAGTACTGGAAGCCGAGACCTCAAATTATTTCGGAACTGGGCGTCCTGTACTCACGTTCTATTAGTACTGGCAAGGATTATCCATTGTTTGGACCGACTGGACAGTTTTGGATTTTATATATAATAGTTGTCTGTACATTTCAATAATAATAATAATAACTTTATTGCATGTTCATGCCCAAAGGCTAATTGCAGACAAACAAGTATTTGGAAATACATGGGAATCTAAAAAGTTATCTAGTCTACTGTGAAAGTTCTAAGCCCTGAAAATAACGCTTATTGTTACAATTTCTCCATATTCTTACATATACTTCAAACAGTAGATCTACTAACATGAAAATGTACACAATACATGTATATTGCAGCACAGTCTTGTCACAGTTTCTCTAATGATTGCAACCTGTACATCAAATAGAACTAAATAATAAATTAAATATAAAAATGAACACTATATACAGCAGGCCTATTGTTTTTACAGTTATATTTCTAAATATACATATTTTAAGTAGTACTTATATGTAAATGTATACATATACGACATCTATGACAGAAATGTCTGTGTTGACAACATGACATTATTTCTAGCACTGAACACTTCTAAAACCAGGCAAAGTAATCTTCCCCTTCTTCTTCACATCTTCCTCTGGACCGATGTTTAACTTCTGAATCAGTTCCTTTTCTGCTCTGAGGGGGTGATATGCCCCGTATGTACAGGCAATGTCCATGTGCTTCTCATAGTAGTGGCATCTCCGGGTTTCTCTGACGGAGGGGATGTACTCATACACATCTACTGTGTCACACAGGGACAGTAGGAGGTGGATACCTGGATATGGTGCATGGAATGATTTCAGTATAATATCATGCTGATTTAGGAAGGCTGATTTTTGGTGATATGAGGAGGTACTAAGTTCTATTCTTTAACAACGTCCCTTCCAAAAGGGGTCTGTAGTGTTGCCCTTATATGCTCAGTTCTGATACTGTCTGTAGTCTGACAATGGTGCTGACAGTGGCCCCTTCTCTCTGAAAGGAGGAGGAACGCCCGCCTCACCTTTCTCTATAAACTAGCCAATAACTACATTAATATAAACACAGACAATCTTCTGATACCAGCTCAGGGGCGCACCCGGGGTAGCCACACTCTAAAATTCCAAACAATCAACGCTAAAACAGACTCATTTAAATATTCTTTTTTCCCTCGCACCATACCAGAGTGGAACGCCCTGCCTGGCGCGGTTGTTACGACTCCCACCGTTGAGTCTTTCCGCGCCAGGCTGGAGGCCTGCCCGCCTTAGCCCGGGACCTCCTCCCCCCCTACCTTGCCCCTTGCGGGGTTATCTGGGGGCCCAATAAGTTGAAGTTGAAGACTGCCATATTGCAATTTCAAAGTAACAGAGATCATACCGGTACTTTCAGTCTAAAGGGAGTCTAAAGGGAGAATGAATGACATTACATTTTGATTAAATGGATGATGCATATTAGGGCAGCATTGATGGTAAATGACCTTGACTGAGGTGGCATTGATGCAAAAATGCCAGACCAGTTCAGCATCAATGCAGCACCAGTTCAGCATCATTGCAGTATCAATGTCAATGTAATCCAACACTTCACACAACATTCTTTTTAGAGAAAGCAGACCCACCAGCTGATACAACAAACATCAGTCACAACCTACCCATGAAGCCTGAAGATGGTACATTCCTGACAATCTTCTCTCTCGTGTTCCGGTGTAAAACTTCCCACAGTTCCCACAGGTAGCGTGGATCGATGATGTACAGATGTTCCCATGGAGACGCACGTCTACGCTTTTCGTAGGCGGGAAATAGGTCGAAATCTGGCCTCTTGTACCACTGTAGGACACAGAAAAATTATTCAACAAACCATGGCGTATTGACAAACACAATCTGTGTTTTTATGTCAAATGACATTGGGTAATACAGAGTCTAAGTTGAAAAGAAAATTATACATACTGTAATCACAATAAGTTGCATATCATGCAAAATTAGAAGATCAAGTGTATAGTGGCGCAGCACACTTTGACGCCGTTTTACTGTGTATAAGAGATTGTGTGCATTTACATGTGGCGTCTGTGTGGCATAGTGGCAGAGCGTCCAGATATGAAGCAATGAGATTGGACCCAGGTTCAATCCCAGGTTCAATCCCCAGGATGTACCCAGACATGTCTGAACATGCACCCAGACGTTGTGCCCTTGGGAAAGGCACTCAACACATATTTCCCATGTCCTAAGCCCTACAGTAGGGTTTGGGTTGGCGTAAAAACTCATCAATGTGCAAGCCCGTCCAACCCACATATGGGGGATAAAAAAGATGTTACATTGGATAGAGGGATAGAGAGAGAGAGATATTAAGAGACTACAAGTGGTGCCATTTAAGCATGCTGAGCCACCCACTTACAAAACAGACGGTACTAACCTCCACCATGGTACCATTATACAACATGGGGTCCCACAGTACCATGGTGACATTACGGTACCGGGGATCGGTGAACCAGTGGTACTCAGAATGCTTCACGACTATCTGTGAGTTCATGAGACGCATGGTGGTCTTGCTCCCAACGTCAGACTTGTAGTCTCTTGTGGGCGCATTGTTGTACCTCAGCACTGCATCGTGGTAATCTAAGATGTAGGTATAACAAAATCATTTTATTTCTGGAATGAAGAGAACCTCACAGCTCTTTATCTTAAGCTACTAAAAGTACAAAATATATATTCTTTTCTCCATACACCATGAGTTACATTAGTCTACTGCAGAAGAGGGCTGATATAGTTTCTTGCAGCAAGGGAGCTTGCGGCGAACCAGACAAAGCGGAGAGAGTCGAAGAAGAACTGATTGTAGCTGCAGGGTGTCCAGACTACTGCAGCAGCAGAACACAGTGGACTACTAGCAAAGTTTTTATCAAACTTCCTCTAATGGAATAGGAATGGTTGGGCTGTTACCTTTCTACTGCTGGAGGGGGGTTAGCTAAGCTACACTGTTAGGACATGGCAGCAGCCAATAGCACTTGGGCAGCAGAGGGTTAAATTCAGAAAGGTTTGACTGTTGTGTAAAATTTTTGCACCGCTCACCTATGTCCTTCCCTAGCTGTGAACCCAGCATTGCTCCAGAGTTCATGACAGCCGCGCAGGTGCGGAAACCACCTGCATACAGCTGCAGCAGTCCCGGCCGAGCCTCGATGTCGCGGTACCCCAGCTGTTTCCACGGAGGCTCATTGGTCGGCAGTGTACGGAACCTGGCCGCGGACTGGAGACTGCAGAGAAGACGTCTGGCTTCGCTACTGAGGAACTTTCAAAATATTACCTGGCGTTAGAAAAGTAGATATGATAAGGTGGTAAAAAAAGGTACTAGTAAAGTTCCATAGCCTTATTGAGACTAGCGGCACCGGGTTGTTAATCCACTAGTATCTAGGTTATGGTATTGGAAGGTGGAACCCATCCCTCTCCTTCCATCACCTTATACCTCCTCAATGAAACTCATGTGACCATTTACACCTTGGTGGAGTGAGGAAAGTCATGTTAAGTGCCTTTCCCAAGGACACAACGTCTATCCAAGAATGATGGAAATTAAACCTCTCAATCCTGTGCATGCCTCGGCCATTGATGCCATTTAGCTGTAATGTACACACAGAAAAACATGGAAGCCCCTTTAATTTTACACAGGGATATATAATACCTGCTTGGGATAACATTACATGACATTGTACACGTATCATTGTTTTTAGATTGGACTTGTTCTCCCTACAGCCAGCATATTTACTATAGTCTGGTAGAGACTACTATTACTATGCAGTATGTACTTTAACTAGTTGGGATACCTACTGGTACATCAGTTGTCTTCCCATTCGTTGTTGTTGTTTGTGATTTTGTTGTTTCTGTTGTTCTTTTGTCTCCTAAACCATCTTGCTTTTCCTGATGTCTAGCGTATGCTGGTATCCATTTTGCCCTGGCCTCCGTTCTGACCGTCTCGATGTAGAAGACATGACGCGTTACGTAGAAGCAGAACACGGCAGTGATGGTAACCATGGTGACAAGGACGAACAGCCATTTTGTCGCCATCCTAGCATGAGGGAAAACAAAAGAATATCAATGTTGATGATGACTGATTTATTTGCAACAGACATACCATTGCAGCCTTTCCTGGCTGAATTGGGGTATGAGATAGAGCATTCCTTACAATTCATTAAAATTCATTCAACAACTGTACAATTCTTACAATAACTCTACACTTCATTCATTCAAAAGCTGTACACTTCATAAAAGAACTACAATTCATTCATGGTGAGCAGAAAGATAGTTAGACTGACCCATTCCAGTAGGAGAAGCAGGGGTTATGCAGCCATGTGTTGGTTTGAAAGAACAAGAGGCCGGCTAGTGCCAAACTGCTATAGCTACCACGTCTACTAACCTGAAGCTAGCAGCTGATTTTAGCAACCAATCACGGCAAGAGGAAAGAAAAAGTCGGCTAATTTGCATAGCTATTAAACAAGACCACAGCACGTCCAATTGCCATCAGAGCCAATATGCTGAAGGGCTGGTGTGATGTAGGATTGTACCGTGACCGACAGAGGCCATATCTACAAATGTGGCATGTCCAGGACCAAAGACAAAAACAGGAAGTTCTGCTGCAGTACCATATTCAGTCACCAGGAGGCCAGAAATCGCCCTTGACTGTTACAAGAAGTTTATAGCTGTTTAGCACCCCCTCCACTTATGTAACTTAGAATTGCCCACCATGAATATGGAAAAAGGAGTGCTCTAAGAAAGACAGCTTGAAGTAATACGATCTCTTCTCTACTGGAGCTGAGCATACGCCATTGTACCTTACTAACACAAGCTTAGAATACAAGGTTATACTTATAGCAGCATCTACGGTCTCTACTGGTACCTCATAATATCAGATCATGAGTCACTATTAAAGGATAAAGCAACATTGACCATCATGCCCATAACACCTATCAACATACCAGATATCATCACAATACATCCAGAGGTCACCCATACACACGCACACACACACACAATCATAATAGCACAAAAATTGATGCACTTAATAATAATCAGAATATGCTTATAATATAGCTGCTATATAATGAGAAAAAAATGATTCTATCCAACGTTACCTATCACTGGCAAGGTGGCAAAGACACCCTGTGCCATCTCCCACTGGACACGTCTGCAAATTACGTCATATATCGACAAAGATCATGAACTTTATGATCAGAACATGAACAGCTTGCATCTTGCACAGAAAGATATTGCCGCAATGGAATCTACCATTCTCTCCAAAGGTAGTTTTCCTTAAATACTAAACCATAAAGGAGAGAGCACTTATTATCACGATGACTAAATCACAGGTTGTGTAGTTTAATTTTTTTCCTCTAGGTGCTTAACAAATAATGAAAAATTACAGAATGATTTTATTTTTGCAATTTTTTCGACCACCCCCATAGACGAATGAAAACTTCGGGGTCAAGGATAAAAGAGGGGTCAAATGTTGATAATCTCGGTCTCAGAACAGCTTATTGAAAATAAAATAATGTCTGGTAAAAACGATTACCAATTCATCGATTATTTCTTGTTTTCTTCTTTTAATGATATAAAGAACCTTAGCGGAAAAAGCTAAGTGACAAAAACATATCATCATGTCTGTACATCTGTATCCTTCCCCACGGGGCTCTGAGTACGAGATTTAAAGATGGCTGCCGCTGCTCCGGAGTTGTTTGTCCGGATCGCCGGTGTTTCTGGTGCCCTGGCCGTGGCGTTAGGCGCCTATGGGGCCCATGGTAGGTGAAGATTATAGCTATGATATAGGTTATGCGATATGAAGGCAAACCATGGAATGTTATTTTCGTGTAAAGTCGGAAACCCGTCCGAAAATTCCGCCCGTCTCTCCGACGTCCGACCCCCCTCCCTCATAACCGAGCGAAACCACGACAGAAACCAACTGAAAGAGCCGAAAATCTAATAGCTTGGATGCCAGAATGTTTACAGGGCCTACACAGGCAAACATGTCCCCAAGGAAATTCTACAACAGCCCCCCGATATAGCGAGTTAGACTCCGCACGATAGATAACGTGATAATAACAAAAATTGTTGTTGAGTGTTGTGGGAATGTCTAGATTAAACAAGAGTTCGGAGACCTCACACCTCCATGAAATGTATTGAGCCTTTGTAGATTCCCAAATGCTGATTGCTAAGAAGAGAAGCAGTATGTGCCATTTTTAAAGTCTTTGGTATGACCCGGCCGGGGTTTGAACTCACGACCTACCATGTACATGTACAAGGCGACCACTCTACCAACTAGGCCATTGCACCGGCAGTAGACTCTGCTCCACTCTACTTATTATAGAGGTTCAGGCTAAAAATTTTAAGGAAGGAAAGGAAGTAAAGATGGGTCAGTCCTGGAATCGTTGTCATACTCATTTCTATTCACATGACTTGAGTTTAGACCTACCAAGGAGTCAGGTTTCCCTTTATCCTCCCTGGACCTACACACAGAAGGATTGCACCTAGAAAAATGACTTCTGCGGAGTTAGGTCTAATTATCATGAAGAGTGAAAAATTGTTAATCAATGTTTTCCAGCATTCCGGGGTGATGTTGGGGAGAAGCATGTGAGTACCTTAAAGCTACGCTGCTTTGTTTTATGTCTAAGTTTACTATGATTTAAGTAAGTACTCAGATTTTGTCATGTTTTGGGGGGTATTTTTCATTATTATCTTGCTCTCAACTGGGCATACCTAGGGGAAGATGTAAGAGCTTAGGTAAATCCTATATGACCTACTGGCAAAGATTAGGGCAATTCATCATATGCCAATCATCATTACCAAATGCCAAATATACAATTTACATGTGTATGGTGACACACACTGAACCAAGACTGCTTTCACACACTAAGCCTAATATGGGAAAGAAATTGGTAAAAAATTGTAAAAATCGTTGATTGTAAAAAAAATCGTTAACTTCTCTTCTCTTCCAGACATTTGACACAGGCAACAGATACCACCTCCTGCACAGTGTGGCCCTGTTGGCGGTCCCACTCACACGCAGGCCACTGCTGGTCAGTCATTTTCAGTTGATGTAATCTTCTTTCTTCAAAACCTTGAATAGCTTCACTTCACTGAGGTAAAACTGTATCAAAATGACTTTCCTTTTACATTTCCTCACAATGATACACACCAACAACTAAAACAGTCAGTCACTAAATCTTTACATCAACCCTGCCTCTCCAGGTGGGTTCCCTGCTGGGCGGTGGGATGCTCCTGTTCAGTGGAGGGTGTTACCTGAGCTCGCTGTTCGAGATGCGGTCCGCTGCGAAGATCACTCCCATAGGAGGGATGATGCTCATAGCCGGCTGGCTCTGTGTGGCTCTCTAAACAATGCTCGACAGCGTTTTTACATTAAGTAATTGCTGTGATGAAAAAATAAACTATTCTCCAACTCTAGGAATTTTACTCATCGGAATTTGTATGTTCTAGCAGCATTTACCTTGTGGCTTATAGTATACCTAACCTTCATTGACATAACAAAAACATTAAGCCTTTGAGTTCTTTCTGTATGACGGAAAAATGTTACTTGTACACCCAATCCATATTACTAGACTAGTATAGTTACTGATGTATGCACTGCAATATGTTCATGATATGATAGGGGGCGTTGTGACATGTCCCAAAATTTGAACCAAAAGTTTTCTTTTTAACTCGAACGTGATGGCAACAAGAACAGAATACTTACCACCTACAGGGTGTGATCAATAAGTTTGATGAGACAAGATAAAACAAAAAATCTACAAAGGCTCAAAACATTTCATGGAGGTATGAGGTCTCCAAACTCTTGTTTAATGTAAACATTCCTACGACACTCTACAACACACGTTGTTATAAGTACATACCTGCAGGCTCTGAACCTTCGAAGATACGGCATCTCCTAATAAAGAGAAGATTCACTTTACGTCACATTCGGTCACAACATGAATAAACGTAGTCTGTATAACGCAAACTCCAGCTGTCCGGGGGTTTCTCTCCCCTCCCCGAGGTGGTTACAGGGCGGCGAGCGGTCACAGGAGGCTTGATTGAATTCAGGCTAGAATAAACGGTGTCATCTGTAATAATCTGGAAACCGTTTGAGTTTATATACTTTAGACAATCTGTGGGGATCAACCTCCACTAACTGACCAGTCTATCTGGTCCGGACTTTTTTAATAGCCTTGTGGTTTATATAATAGCGCGTTGAAATCCCAGATCGGCGTGACTTTGAATCCCGGGAGCGGCGTACTCGCCCCTTTGGGTTTTTCGCCCCTTTGGGTTTTTACACGTGTCTGCCTTGTCATATAATCTATCTATTCTCCTGTCCCATATGTAGATCAAAACCTGACAATTTCCTATCGTTTTTGGTGCAGCATTTTTTTCTATCAATTTAACTACATTCCACAAACCGCTAACAAAGGAAAGGACGTCGAGTATGTCATGGTCAACACAGGAAATTATCAATACTTTGATGTCTTCATCCTATCAATGTGAAAGATAGACTGACTACTAGTACCCATTGTCCTTACCTGAGACTTTAGTTGTCCTACCTTGGACTTCCTCGAAGCATACAGGTCAAAAGAGACTGTTTATTGATGCTTTTTTAAAGAGTTAGGTCTAGCCAAGGAGGTTAACCTCCTTGGTCTAGCCAAGGAGGTTGAATACACATAAATGTGTATTTAACCTCCTTGGTCCAGCTGTTATGTGGATGGGTGTTGCCCACTTGCTACAGGGGTCAGGCTGTGTGTTACCTGTTCATAAGTGCTATGTACTAAGTGTAGTTTGATTTTGCAGGATAATACTTTTTATGAGCATCTGACTCAAGCACAAATGCTCCAAGGCATTATCAAACTTGGCCTTCCTTTTTTCGATCCCTACCCTTCCACCAAATATCATGCACAACTATCCTCAGCTTCTTGTAATGAGTTATGTTGTCCACATAAAAACACACGTCATATCCAGCCCGCTGCCATACCATGGGAAAATGCCAGGTGACCAGCTTTCAAACTTGACCTTCCTTTCTACAACCCCTACTCACCCACTAAATATCTTAAAGATCCATGCTGTTGACATCCAGGCACACCCAGACCAGTCACTCAACCATGGCAAACCCAGATCACAGCCAATCAACCATGGCAAACCCAGAACACAGCCAGTGGCACTCCAACATGGCACAACAGAAAACATAACCTTGCAAAGTTAATTATTGACAGAACCTTTAAATTTATTCAGAAGTTTTTAAAAGACATCCACACTGTTCTAACATCTAGTAAACATGTGTTGTGCTGCATTAAACCATAATGTAGGCATAAAATATTCTCCATAAAAGAAATACTTCTTTACAGATGCCATTCGTCACTAAAACAACTGAGAAAGACTAACATAAGCTTGTGTTTACAAAACTAAGCTCTGGCACATTGTTGACATTGTGGAAATGTGTCCTAGTAGGGTCGTCCCAAGTTAGTTGTCTTGCATAAGACTAACAAACTCTTAAAATCTCAGCTGGCTTTCAAATATTAAGACGTACGAATACATGTGCTGTATTGTATTGACAATAACGATATCGATCCTTATCTTGACAAAGATCATTGGCTAAAAAATACACAAATTAATGTATTTTTTTAGCCAAAGGCAATGATAATTCAAAGCAGGATGGTAAATATTACTTGACAATGTACACATACATTTGGCAAAGTCTCCCTTTTAAGTACAACATTTTTCTGCCTGACTTCCCAATAGAAATGTAAGTTCTAGCAGCATCTGCCTTGTGGCTTATAGTATACAATATATGGCTTGACTCCTAGGGTTACTAAGCAGCACAAAAGGGTCTTCACCCATCCTCAATCCACCCCACAATAGTGTACCAATTCCTCGAGCTCTAACTCATGACATATAAAACAAGTTTGAATAGTGAAAGGAAATTTCAGGCTAAGCCTGACCAAAAACTTCAGTTGCAAAGAGAACAATATTTATGACTTATATACCGTTTGACACCATAATTGTAAAATGTACTGCCACACCACTTTTGACCACTAATCAGAACCTTTCATATGCTGTCATCAACATTTTGACAAGCATCAAATGCAAACAAGTGCTCTTGTGCAAATAAACCTCATTAGTACACTCATTTTTACAGTACATGTAGTTCTACAGTTTCCAAAAGTATCTTTTCAGTACATTTTTGGCAATGCCTTGGGTTGAGGCATTAATTCTACTTGGCACCAGTCCTGTATGAAAGTGAGGTGACTTAATGCATGACCAAGTCTTAGCAGCAACAGCAGTCTGTTGGTCTCACCATTGTCTTTTTTTACATGACATTGTTTCATCATACATTTGTACTTTCATGAAAGAAAAAAGTAATTTTTCTGTTTTATCCTCCCAGAAATATTCTGACATTTTGGATAAGTAATATGTACATTTGTGCAGTAGCAGCACTATCCAGTGTCCATTTCCTTCACTTCCTCCACTTGATGAAAGCAAAAGGTTTCCTTCATGTTTCATCCTCCCATGCCAGTCATATTCTTACAAATGTACATTTTTCATAAGTAAGTACATTGTGCATTTACTGTAGCAGCGCTATTCAGTGTCCGTTTCCTCCACTTGATGAAAAAAAGGTTTTCTTTATGTTTAATCATCCTAGTTATATTCTTACAAAGTACATTTCAGATAAGTATTATGTACATTGTGCAGTTGCTGTAGCAGCACTACCCAGTGTCCATTTCCTCCACTTCCTCCGCCACGCTGGGATAAACATCCATGTTACTCTCCCGACCTTGCGCCAGGCTCTCCAAATCCACCGTCTCACTGTGAACGACGGAGTACTGGGTACTGGAGTCGCATTTCTTCCCCGAGCTGACAGTTCTCGCTGTTGGCAGGGGCACGCGAACGGACGGTGCGGAGTTTCGGGGGACCTGTTGGTCGGGAAGCTCGGGCTCGGGAGTCGGAGCAGGAATTTCCATCTGCCGTTGGCTTTCCGGGCTTGGGAGGGCCTTGTGGCCATTAGCAGAGAAGGAGATGTTGTTCGGCCTGGCCATAGGTCCGTTTGGCGAGGAGGTAAGAGGGTCGGTGGTCTTCATGGTGCCAGACTGGGGGCATGTGGCTGCGTGGGTGTACCCACTCTTTCCTGCAGGAAACAATGGTATAGAGTCAGACATTATTAAGCTTGAACCTGCTTCAAAGAACAACGTTATATATAGGTAGCAATCAACATAACAGAATTTCAGAGCTGTATGCTTTCTTTACTCATGAATGTTGAATGTACCCAACTTCAGAGTTCAAGAGATACACTTCTAAATCAGTCTCTACCTTTGCAAAGAGGGCAATGTTTTCTGTATTGTGTGGTCTTTGTGTAGCCTAAGGTTTTGTGCTTAAACAACGTAACTCAAGAAGCTTTAAGCTAGGGGTGGATTTGTTATGAAATTCGGTATGAGGATTTACTAAGGTGTCGACAAAACAGAATATGTAAACTTTAAGGCTTCCTAGTGGCTTTCAAAAGTGTGGCAAAACTCAAGTTTCAAGTATCTTTCCATATCATAATACTGAGCTGGTATGCGTGGGAAAGAAGCATTCATGATATACTTTGCTATCTGATCTATTGAAACTGCATGCCAAAGAAATAATTTCATAAAATTTCATAACATTCAGAGTTTTCAGACAAATGTACCACCCCGGCCCCTCCACCCACCTGCATGAACTACTGGCTGGGTTGGTGTGAGGGGTCTAACAAAGCTTAATCCTGCTTCAAATTACTGTACAACAATCAACCTATAGGCTATAGTACAGTTAGTACAGTACTATTTCATATTTGGGAGAGCGAGACACGAGTAGAGGTCTCTGTGAGTGCTGCAAAGTTGTACTGGCCCTCCACTCACCTGTGTGTACATTCTACTGGCAGGGTTTGTGCAAGGGGTCAAATAAAGCTTGATTCTGCTTCAAATTGCAACAATCAACCTGTACTGTTTGATATTTGGGAGAGCGAGACACGAGTACAAAGTGAGTGCTACAAAGTTGTACGTACTGGCCCTCCACCCACCTGTATGAACAGACATTCTACTGGCAGGGTTGGTGCGAGGGGACTTAGCTTGATCCTGCTTCAAATTACAACAATCAACCAGTACTGTTTGATATTTGGGAGAGCGAGACACGAGTACAAATTGAGTGCTACAAAGTTGTACTGGCCCTCCACCCACCTGTATGAACAGACATTCTACTGGCAGGGTTAGTGCGAGGGGTCTGTGTCCCCGGCCGGCTGGCTGACCCGCTGGTGAGAGTCCTGGGCGACGTGATCCCGATGCTGTGTCCTGTGATCGCCATGCCCCTCCTCAGGCTGGGGGGTATCGTGTTGTCAGCGAGCACACCTCCGATGGATCCCGTACGCTTGCGCCCACTCGGAGGTCTGCCTTTTGGGGGTGTGGCACCTGGAGGTAATGTTTCCTGCTAGGTAGAAAGATACAGGTTTAACTTACTATGTTGTTGTTGTTCACCTTGCAGTGCCTTAGGCATCCACAAACTCGATCTGCAGAAAGGGACTGTCATGGCTCTGAACAGTGAGAGTTTGTTTCACAGATAAAGGCAGCTCTAGTCATTAGAACTTGAAAGCAAGGCCATGGATAAACCCTGGATTGGACTAATCCTACACGACCACAGGCTATGCTGGTGTAGAAGAGAAATACAAACTTTAAAGACATCTGCACTCATTGAATGTGTGTGATCGATTGACTACAGTTTGTATATTCAAACAAGATAGCACTACCTATGAATGGTATATAGGCCGTTTGATGTTCCACAACCAGTCCCGTTCGGAATATATAGGGACCAGCTATAAAGTCATTTAGTTACAAGCCCTCAATGCGCAGACGTCTTAAAATTTGTATTCCTTGTCCTTTACACGTCCAGTACTGACAGCTGACCTGAGGGACGGCACCATTAGAGTCAGCCCACGCCTGCCGGGCCTTTGTGGGGGGGTTGCCGCGGCCGTTGTACTGTGGGGGGTTGTTCTTAACACTGGTGTTGTCAGCTGCAAAACAGAAGGGAAAAAACTTAGTGCAAGTCAATGTAATGTATCGACGCATGGAACACATCAATATAGGTTAGACATCCAGGTAGAACGCTATGCAATATGACATAAATCAAGCATTGCCAACTGGATATAGATTCTATATAGTCAGATGTTTCAGATAGCATCCACTATCTTTTATCGACATTAGTGAATGTACACGCTTTAGCTTTGCAGATTGTACTAGTTATACATGTTAACCTTTAGCACACTGAACTAGGCATTTGGCACCCCATTCTGTATTGGTTACAGAGTTAGGCAGCAGGGAGAAGGTTAAGGAGAAGAACTTTATTGTGTAATATGTCCTTGTTCAGCAGGTTACTGTGGAGGAGAAGTTACAACATGTTTAACCTTAAGCACACTAAAGTAGCCGTTTGGCACCCCATTCTCTATTGGTTACAGAGTTAGGCAGCAGGGAGAAGGTTAAAGATGGCTCTTTGCAGTAAGTTCAACACAGTATTTGACAAAGTTAAGATGCAGGTCCTCACCAGCTTCGTCTGCATCCTTCTCCGTCACATGCAGCTCGGGCTGGGTCAGGAAACACCCGTTAGGGTTCGCCCTCGGCACGAACAAACCAAACCTGTTCAGAGATTGCACATCCATCACCTGCGACCTGCGGAATAAACAACAACAACAACAAATAAACATCTGTGCCACCACTAACACAGCCAGACAAAACAGCATGCAGAAATTGTAGAAAAAGAAGTTGTAGATAAAAACTTGGTGATATCAAAGTATAGATCATCATGCTTGTACTTCAGACTGAAAGTACAGATGCTTGGCAGTCTAAGAGACTCAGACTAATCAAAAGGAAACTAGTAATCTTCAAACTTTAAATTACTAAGAAAACTGGTTACTAATAGTAGAACTGGCCCAGTCCTCACCTGTTATATCTGGCACCGATGAGAAAAGCATGGACTGTCTCCCCGTCTTCTGCAACTATTGGGTTCAGCCTGGAACAAAAGGTTTTGGTGTTAGATACATGTAACTGTTACAGTACATCATTTTTACAAGCACCATAAAAGGTGCTTTGGTGGATCATAAATTCCCTTTCATTGATGCCAATTGAGATTTTTTTTAAAAGGATTTGATCTCTAATATTAGTCTTTCCTTAAATGTTCTACTCACTCCTTGGGAAGTTTGCCTGTGAGAGGGCGCGTGTCCTTCATCCTCTGCAGATATCTCTTGATGTCCGTGCTGGTCTGTGAGGAGGGGGCGGACTGGGACCGGTGGTGACGTGCTCGCAACAGGCTGGGGAAGAAAAAATGTCTTAAGTTTAGAATTTTATGTTATGATTCTATGTATAATCACATTAATCAAAGAAAATCTCAAACTACATGTAAGAGTTTTAAATCGAATAATCAGGAATGTAACCCCAAAGCATTATTACAAACTTAAACCATTTGTGAATCAGGCATTCAATCATTTCAACACTGGAAAATATTGTGCCCCATATTACACTTTCTGACCAGAATTTCCATCTCAGATGCAATGGACAACATACAGGTGTGCCACTTCCACAATCAATTCTCACCTAGCCCGAGTCGGCCTGCCCAGTGAGCTGGCCTCAGACGAGGTTTCGCTGGCGGTGTCTGCCGCGGTCAGGAACTGGTGGGCCTTCATTGGTCGGTGGTACGTCAGCCCATTCACCACGATCTTCTTGAACTTTGGTTTCTTTGGCTTCACTCCTACTGTCTGCTCTCCCTGAAGAATACAAAAATGAAAAATTGAACTTCTATAATTAAAGAATTACATAATAAGACTCTTTGAACACAACTAAGCCTATGTTTAACATGAATTTCGATGACAAATGTTTCTCCAATAAAAGGGTACCAGACTACACAATGTATTTAGCAGGGAAGCAATCAGAGGAGCCTAGAGCTAGAAATGGATACCTCCGCCAACAGGAAGGTTATACTGAACAGCCAACACAGTATAGTATACTTCATGAATGTCTAAAAATTAAAGTTTTCCTTCTTACAAACACCAAACTTACCCAAGGGATCCAGTACCAATGTAGCATTGTTAAAATGACCAGCAAATAGACTAACAGTAACACTTAGTCTAACAGTTGCACATAAAAGCTATGCTTGCTTTAACAGTTACTGCACAGAACTGAGCCATAACAACTGGTGCGTAACAACCTTGACTGAGGCATGTAGTGGGTGTTGTACCACCACGTTTGTTGATCATACAACACATGGGAAACATGATACCAAAGCAGGAAGAAATGTCAAAACAAACATACTGGAACCCCAATACAATTGGTAGGGAAAGTGGTATGCACAATGGTTGTACAGCAATTTGTAGAATTGCAATTTTGTTCATGAAACAGTCTATGATGTTGATGGTCAAGTGACTAGGCTAGCAGACACAGAAGTAAGAGGGCACGGGTTCAATTCCTTTCATTCCTGGCTGGACGTTGTTTTCTTTCTTTCCTCACTCCACTGTAAATAGGACTGCCTGACTTCGGTTGGGGAGGTAAAAGGTAGTGAAAGGAGAGGGACACAGAATAAAAGCAACTGCCACTATGGCCTCAAAAAGGCTATGGGACCTAATTCACCTTTAGTTAATATTTGAAACTAATGATTGCATAATCCAGATTTCAATTTCAGTGTAGTTTGTAAGAACATTGAGTAAGTGCAGCAAAGAAAAAACATTATTCCAACTAACTACTCTTACAATGAACTTAAGCCAAAGCAAGCTTTGTGACAAAAAGCAATGGTGACTATGTTTGCAGTAAATTGCACACAGAGTATCCTGTGTCATTGTAGAGGGCTGTAGCCACGGAACTGTTTTGAGATAAATAGACTTTAAGGAAAGGTAGTTGAACTGTGAGAAGATACAGTTTCATACAAAGTTAAATCTATCAACACAATGGTGCCAAAATTAAGTTGTATGGGAAGGGCGAGGAGTTGACAATTTAAGCTGTTATTATAATTTTAAAAAAGCACATTTGTCTGCTCCAAAGTGCCTTTCTTGGCATTGAAGAGGATCTTTTGAATCTGTTTTTTTATAACTCAGGGCTGTTTTGGACAATTTGCTATGATCCTATTTTTTTGGCATTATGGGGTCAGAAAAGAGTGGTATAAGTTTGGGTCTCCTACACGCATCAGCTTGTTTAGAAACTTTCTTTTGTGGGGTTCTGTTCTTTGACACAAAAACATAATATAAATCAATAATAATTATACAATTTAAAAAATGATGTATTTAGTTATTTTTACCATACCTTATTGCTAGCCAGCAGCTGAGACGTTAAGAGTGCGGCCTCCCCGCTGTGCGTCTGCTGTGACCTGACCTCGAGGACCCAGGCGGGGGAGGGCGTGCGAGCGTGTGGCCCCAGGGCCGACTGTTTCCGCGCCTCCTGTGCCAGCTCGTCCATGTGTTCTTCTGTCTGATCCACAGAGTACGGCGACATGGGGAAACCCTTGGTACCTGAGGAAGGACAAAAATTCATGTAAGACCAAGGAGCCTCTCACAATGCTAGTAGTCACAACACATGAGGTGATTTGATTTTTTTGACGACATTGGGAAACCCTTGGTACCTGAACGATGGAAAAAGCAAAGCGTCTGTTAGAAGCTGGAACATGTAGCGATGCAATTATTTCTTTCATCAGACTATTTCTTGCTATTGTCAAAGGGATGAAAAACCTTTATTGCACATTGATTTTATGCTCTTACATCCTATTAAGGAAGTACGGGTCATGGTGATAAAGCAGAGATAGCTGAAGGTTCACAAAAGCAAGAAGTTAGAGTCACAATACTGTAACACATGTGGTGATGCAATTCTTTCTTTTTTTTCATTTTCCCCCTATTAACGTTATCACTAAAATCACCTAGTAATGGATACTGGTGAAAAACGTCAGATCATACCTGCCATGGGACTTTTGAATGACCTACATGTACAATATACTTCCACACCACAATGTGTCATTCGTGCTACATACCATAGGGTGTAGATGTATCAAATCTGTATTCAATAAGGGATTGAGCTTAAATTCTTGACATGAATATTCTATTCATCAATGTCTTTATTCAAGTGTCATATCAGTGTACACAGTCAGCTACATTTACCTCAAGGTCTGTATAACAAGAGACCCCTAGCAGTCAAGAATATCACTGCACAATTTTCTCTCTGCAGTGCACATAGGAGACACTAGGTGGCGCTACTTAACTAATGAAGAGACAACTTGAAAGTTTTGGTCAACAGGCTGGTAAGAATCTGTCATGCAACAGCAACATATACCAGAATGCTATACAGGCAACCTGGCTAAGAAAAGTCTCAATGGGTTTTCCTTAAATATTGCTAGCCTAATAGGATCAGTCAACTTGTTTTACCCAACAGAACTCTGTGTTTTATATCAATTTGTGGGATTTATAAATCATTGAAGAACAGTGTACAATATGACATATATGTATTTAGTGTGTACAACTACTCACTGATACTTAGTAGTAATAGCTCTGTGTAGATTTGATGTCTGCTATACAAGTAAGTGATAAAAGGTAAAGGTGTTCAGGTCAAAGGTCCAAGGGGCAGTGGAACTTATAAAACATTGCTATACAATTGGGCACGGTATTGGAAGGCAGAGCCTATCCCTCTCCTTCCATTACCTTTTGCCTGACTCCAATCAAAGTCAGGTATACACCCATTCACACCTGAGTGGAACGAGGAAATAAAGTCATATATATATAAAGTAACTTTTCCAAGGACACAACGTCTAGCTGGGAATATCAGGAATCAAACCTTAAAATGACCTATTACTAACTTCGTCCATTTACAGATGGTACCTGGAGAAGTTCAACAACTACCTGAGATAAAGTAACTAATGAGTAAGGCTTTCATCCCCATCCTCATCCGATACCATTATTAGTTAGAACCGGACTATATGTGGGTTTTTTTAAACAAACATGTTTTTTCGATCCTGTGTCCACCAGCCATGGCAACCATTAAGCCGTCAACACCACCAGTCCTACAAACTGTACAGTACTTAGCTAGTGGTGACCTGGGTTCCAGCTAGTTTGAAATATTTTTCCATCATCCCAATGTCCATTGACGGAAAGATCCTACAAAGAGCCTTCATTTTTCTGTCACCAGGTTGTACAAACTTCTATCAATTTATTCAGAATTGGACATTTTTACATCTATACTCATGACTTTTTGTCCGTCAAGGTTGACGGAATGGTCTGAAAAAATTCATATGCAATAAAATTCCGTCAAATGATGAAATGACGGGTGCTGGCTAGAACCCTGGTGGTGACCATCAGCCCCTGATGGAGAAGGACCTCAGTCCTGTACTGTGGCGCCTACTGCGCCCTGTTGACAGATTGGATGGACTGATTTCCCCTCATTAATGTGATCAGTCAGCCCGGCACTGTGAGCAGGTCAGAGGTCAGTATGTTATCAGTGTGGCGTCGCCCGAGGGCGGGAAAGCTCAGCTGCATCATGGGAATGCTGTGATGAGTGATGCTTTGGGACGGCCGTAAGAGTACAGATAATGCTTTTGTACTGTTACAGTACAAGAAACGGATGATGATGATGAAGGCAACACAGCAGCTGACGAAATATTGGGTTGTGTTTCTTGAAGGAAACTGTTGAATTGATTTATCAACCTTAAGATTCACTACGTAGTACTGTACAGCAAACGGATGATGATGATGAAGGCAGCCTAGCAGCTGCCAAAACGTTGGGTTGTATATCTTGAAGAAAACTGTTCAATTGATTTATCAACCTTTTGATTAACTTTTGACAGAGTACAACAAACATTTTGCAAATATTTAGTCCACACAACATTACATGATTGTATGCCATGATGTTAGTCTGAATATGACTCTCTCCTGCTATGAATCTGTTCATAAAATTTTTAAGCATGCAGAACTGTTAGATACATTCATTCCTACCTACAATCACAAATTTTCTTCTGCAAGTTATAGGTTGAAAGACAGTATTTCAACCTCTGTTTACAGTACAGTATTGTTGATAAATAAATGTAACAGACATTAGATTAATATATTGTCATCATATTAATCTCCAGATACAAGGTGTTAAGACCTTCAAGACGCTAAAAAAAGCGGCAGAACTTGACTTCTCAGAAACTCCTTGGTGCCCGGATCTGTCATCACCCCAGCACTACTTCTGTTGGACCAAATCACCATCACTTTCCCAATTAGAGGCAGGAATGGGACTTGGGGCTGGCTAAGGAAGTAGTCTGATCTGGTAGAATCTGGAGGGCTTGACCTTTCTTACTCAGCTTCAAAAGCACCCTGGCTCCCCTGTCCAACTTCGTTAGCGTCAACCGGCTAATTATTGCTGCTAATTGTCTGTCAGGTTAAAAGAGGAAATAAGTTTATCTTAGGGAATGTTGCGAGTGTCCTGAAGTGTACTAGATTGTGGTACAGGAGTCTCTTGTCTGAGATCATATATGTGGCTAAGGCTCGAGCTCTCAATTTTTGTGTCCTCTCCTTTTGACCAAGCGAAGCTCAGTCTTAGGTGCCAAAGGCACAACAGACCTCTGGGGTCAGGCTCACTCCTAAAATGTTGAAATTCTTAACCCTCTAGAAAATGCTTCTTCATGCATCTTAATTACAGGTCAAATTTCAAATGGCTTCATCTTAGTTTTGTGGAAGTTTTGTTGCACTGTTGACAACCTGATGAAAATGTCATGATTCAGAAGTTTCAATATTTATCTTTCGAGGGAGGCAAATGATTGAAATCTGGTCCCTTTTACTTTTAGATTATTTTCCCCATTTCCCCAGACTTCAAAATCCTGTCTATACCAGCTACCAGCTACCTACGGTCTGATTACTTCTTTCTTTAAAAGTCCCTTGAGTGGTCACCACAGACCGGTTTGACTGTAGGGAGATCCAGCGTGTGATCTGGCCTTCTGTTCTAGGGAGCTTACAAGTACATTGTGAACGACATTGTCAGCTTACGGTCATATCACACGTACGCCGTTGTTACCTTGTGTTCTTAGTGCCTTTGTGTTGCCATTTGTTTATGTACATGTATCCCCCGAATGCATGTTGGCAGTAGAACAAGCGAAACGCTGGCCAGCCTCTCAAGTTCCCAATCTCACAATAGCCGGCCCGCACAATAGCTGTCCCCTTTGCGTGGGTCCCCCTACAGGGTACGGTTACCTTGTCTTCATAGTTTCCGATGAAACTATTGCTATTGTGAACCACTGGCCCTTGACTTCTTGGCCCGTTCCTTTCACTTGAAGAATATGTACGACAAAGAAGATTTATGCCCCAAGGCCATATCAGGTCAATTGGTTGTTAAACGAAAGTAAACAATAGTTTATTAAACCTATCAAAACAAACTATTCATTAATACAATCACACGTAACTGAGCTGCTGTAGGAAGTTAGTTCATTATATAATTCAAAAATAATTTTAGTGTTGTTACAAACACTGTTGATTTTGGATGGTTTGTCGAGCATCAGACCTTGAAAATGAACTTAGCCTTGAAACAACAGTTACTAGTACACAGGTCAAATGTTTTGTCCATGTTTAGCTTACAGACCTATCATACCAGTTATCAGACAGTGTTTGTTTGTTTGTTTTTATTTCACCAGGAGGAAACGTATAGCCAACTGACAATTTTCAATGTGCCCTAGGGGAAACCCCAAAGAAAAGTCATACGTTACTACTAAAGCTTGAATTCCCCAAAAATAAGGCAGGGTACTAAAACTAGTATAACTTATATATAAGTCTACTTTTGGCATTTGAAAACACAGATTTAAGGACAACCAGGTTGAATGGGCTCCCTTTAATTTCATAGTATTTGCTGAAGACCATCATCTACCGCATACAGCAATTCCAAAATAAAAAATTAATGTATAGGTGCAGCATATTTGCCTTAGTTTGCATGTTGCCACCCAAACAACAATGATATCTTTAATTATAATATTTATGACCTGTATTCTTATAAACCATTGTTCCGAGAGGGCATTGATGAAGCGCGTGTCTAATTGGAAGTAAGGAATGCCTGTTGTCAGACTCAAGCGGCCCTTTCACCAATCTACGCCTGGTCCCAGGCCGGCAAATTTTCAATTAGGGGGCCAGCAATGATGAAATAATGTGGGAGCCGGGATGATTGAACGGGGTTGCTCCCGGGGACTTATTATACAGACTCGGCTGTTGATGTATGCTGGTGAAATGATTAAACTGAGGTGTTGAAGGGGGTGGGTATCGGGTAGAAGGGGTTAGCATCTAGGGTAGGGCTGGGGGGAGGGGGATGTAAGCAAGGGAAGAACGAAGTTTAATCGTGAGGTATAGAGGAACACATGGCTTATTTGTGACTTATGTTCTAATGCCATGGGAAATGAATACATTAGACATCTTCATCTTCTGTGACAGTTGACAGGAATGTAAATGGGTCTGCATGGGGTTTTGAGAGGTAGTAGAGGCTGTGATCGGGGTAAAAGAACTATATCTGTGATGTGATATCCAGTATGATACATTAAAGGAGGATTTCTCATGCACTGTTTATTATTATATTTTCCACTTTTCTTCCATCAAAGATTGAATTTCACAGAAAGTACTCCAAAATGATATGAATAAATACTATATATCCATAGATACAGTCTCATCTGTACAACGAAGTGACCATCTCTTCATAAGGACCACATGGCCAATTTTTGGTGGTTCCTAAATTAATTTTTCCCATTGACACAAGCATTAGGAATCCTGTCTATACTGACCACCTGTATACAAAGACCAGATTTTATCAGTCCCCTGAGTGGTCTTCTTGGACAGGTTTGACTATTATGTTTATCTCAGTCTTCTCCTACTTTTTCCTTTTCACTTAGCTTGTTTCAATGGCCAATGAGCCACTACAAAGCGATGCTATCAAGTTTTCCACATTTGCTGCAGCGGACCAGGGCAGGAACTACCGATTTAGCCGTGGGTCTCTCGACACTTATTCCCACAAATTACATTCCGAACAGAGTCCACTCATATAATGAACCGTTTGTCACTGTGACAAGCGCAGGCCCGAGTAATAAATTGCCCGCGGACTGTTTCCCAATCTTGCAAATTGGGAGGCATGATTGTTTGGTGATCGCAGTAACAAAGTGTCCATTTGCGTCCGGGTCGGCCAATTGATGATCCGGCAGGTCCAGAGGCTGAGGCGGTAGCAGATTGGAATAGAGGGCCACACTGCGGCTGGAAATTAAACTCTGAAGGGTGGTGGCAAGTTCGGCCGACCTCGCCACGATTTATGTGCGACTGCGGTTAGGGTATAAATCAAGGATGCGGACGATACGCACGGTATACAAGAACAATTATGTCATCGATATCATTGGTGAAAACTGTGTGAAACTTTGCCTTACAAGTGAGGCAAATAGAGATTTTGCATTAGGCAAGGAGCGGGTTGCCCTGTCCCTAGCTAGTGACATAGAGATCAAGATTAAAGATGATACAGATAGTACTAGAACGACTGTGTCATCGATATTATTTGGTGAAAACTCAGTGTGAAACTTTGCCTTACGAGCAAGGGCCTTTCATAATTAGAGGTAAAGTGTCAGGCATAAGAGCATATTTCCTCCTCCGTAGGCAGTAGGTTGTGAAAGATACAGACAGTTACCAGTCAAAGAGCAACAATACAAATATGTCATCAATATTATTGGTGGAAACTGCATGAAACTGTTCCTTACAAGTGAGGCTTTACAAAATGGAGATTTTGTATTAGGCAAAGAGCATGTTGACCCCTAAGCTAGTAACATATAAATCAAGGTTATGGATGATACAGACAGTACTTAGTCTAGAGCTTCTGTGTCATTGATATTATTGGTAGAAACTGGGAAACTGGAAGATGGAGATTTAGCAACATCTGTTGCTCCCTCCGTAGCTAGTGGCATAAAAATCAAAGTTGTGGAAGATACAGGCAGTAACTGTGTCATTGATATTGCTTGTAAAAACTATACTTGAAACTGTCCTTTTAAATTCGTACAAGCTTAGGGTTATATTTTACACAAAGAGATTTAGTGTAAAAGAGCATGTTACCCCCTCAGTGACATATAAATCAAGGTTCTGGAAGATGTAGAGAGTATACTGTTTCATTGATTATTGTCAGACGGAACTGTCTTAAAACTTTCCTTTACAAGTGTTAGGGTCACATTCACACACAGAGATTTAGCGTCAGGCAAAGAGCGCGTTGCTCCTCTGTCCATAGCCAGTGTCTGCACATGAGTCATGACCCAAAGCTCGCCCACAAATCACCCGGAATGAATTCAATCTCACCCGTCCAGAGTCTCCCCCGTATCAATCTGCCCTGCGGTTTGATTGCCCATGAAAAGTGTTGGTGCGTTGCATTGTTATCCCATCATCCTGCTCGTTACCACTATTAACGACCAATCTTGCCGGCCGTGACGGAGGCTTAATGAAAAGTTCCGCAGTGGTGACGGCTGGTTAATCTGACGGGGGCCTTGGGAAATCATGAGAGCGCGCCCTCCGATTAAAGAAGGACCTCGTCTTATTAAAGCTGGTACGGCCATGATTATAGTGCACTGGTGGGTGCCCAATAACATTATATCACTACAAACAATACTGCCCAAGCATGAAGATATACTACAGATTGGACTGGATAAACACCTTTAAACTAAGGCTAGCTATTGAAAAACTTTTATCCCTTAAACGTTACAACAATTGACTTATAACTCAGTCCAGAGCAATACCAGCGCTAATGTATTCCAAGGACTGAAAAGACCATGTAGTCATGTGGACCATGGTTCACACAGTCTGTTACACTCAACTAGACAGTAAGAAGTAAAAGTTTAAAGTTTTAGTTGAGTAGAAAGCAGGGCAGATGTCCTTACTAGCAATCCTACATGTAACTCTGTCAGTTATACATTGTACATTGGCCAATAAAGCAGCATTGATTTTAAACAATTGTCCGGTTGAGACTAAAATATATAAGTGAGGACACACCATTCACAATTCTTGGTTAAATTCTTGGATTCACCACTTCTGATTTGAAACAAAAAGGTTCAGGATCACATGCACCGGTCAGGATATGAATCCACCCAAAAATGCACAAATGTTGGCATCAACAGTTGAAGAGAGATTGCCCTTCTACCTGTTGCAGTTTTCTGTTAAGCATTATTTTGCAGACATCAAAAATAAACAAGAAATAAAAGCTCATCATGTTTGCATAGTATAATACCATAACCTATACAGAACGTGGCAGGCTTGTCTCTGGAGCTTTCAAGTTTTTCTGTCCCATTCATTGTTTGGGAACCCAGGTTGTTGATTTTTTTTGTTGTTATTCCAGGACGGAGGGACGAGTCTTGGAGACAGCCCTGGAACATGGTACAGATGTAAGTTTGGACACTTGGTAAGTGAGAGACCCTTCACCTCCCCCCTCTCACTTCAGACACCCTGCCTGGGCATCCCAGACCAATCACAGCAGCAGTGCCTCCACAGAATTAATGCCCACTTAGAGTGCCATCAGCCTACTGCTCCATGATTGGTCAGGATGATTTGGTCAAAATTGAATCTTGTTGATGTGGAAATGATTGCTGGGAGAGCCGTGGCCCCTCGTCAACAGGCCCGGCCCGGGGTTCCACTCAAATTAAACTTAGCAGCTGATTTATAGCGCCATTCAGCTCAAGTTAAAGTGAGCAGCTGATTCATAGCGGAGGTCCATCATGCTACCCGGTTATGGTTGGGAAGTGGTGGCCAAGTAGTTTAGGGACTCTGATTGGATTTCTCATATTCCGAACTCACACCACTTGAATTACAACCTGTTTCACAGATCTTCTGGTCGCTATATATAATTTCTTCAATTCCCTAAGTTAACAAAGAGATTACACTTAACTGCATGAAAAGAAACAGTCAAACATCCACCAAAAATTCCACATACACTACGCTTTGACAACTTTGGTTGGGAAGTAGTGGTGAAGTAGTTTAGGGACTCTGATTGGATTTCTCATATCCCAAACTCACACCATTTGAATTACAACCTGTTTCACAGATGTCCACTTTAGCCCTGATTTTGGTGGCTAGGCACAAGTTTCTTCCAAAAGTTAACAAAGATGATCTTTAAAAAAAGGGTCCACCAAAAATTCTTCATATACAGTACCATGCTTTGAGAACTTTTCAAAATGGCAAAAAGTTTTTAGGATTGAAAAAAACAGTATACATAAAACTTTGGTCAAAGTCGGTCGAATCTGGATTGAACCTAATTTAAAAATCAAGGCAGAAACAAAGTACAGAAAGTGTGCAAGCTCACTGCCAGTTCATAGACTAGTTATTGTGTCAACATAGAAAAATTAATGTAGCTATGATACATGATGTGTGTTACTTGTTGCTTGGTGACGTACCCTCACTACTCTTAAACAGCCTTTCTCTCTACCTGACCCAGAATGCAGGGGTGTCACATTTCCATTCAGGTACACCGGGCCATGCTGGGCACAAGTTTCACTTTGTTAGCAGTGTCACATGAGCCACCTGCTGTTGCCATGGTTACAGACACCTGTTGTTCCATGGAGATGACCTGGAATAACCTCTTCCTATTGTTTATAGGAAAGCTTGTCACGATAACAATGTCATGCATAGCTTATAGCTTATCTGTTAAACAATGATGCAAGCTGTTTTCAAAACTGTATTGTATGAAACTAGAAAGGATTGATTGGAAATGAAAGATTATAAAAAACAATTTTTGATGTGTTTATGGATATACTTTTTGCTACCCATAGTGCCCTGTGTCACCCAGCATGCAATGGGATCGGTGAAAAAGTCTATGGGAAAAGATACTCACAAACTTTTAGCAAGTTTTACTAAAATCTAACCAGACTGCACTTACAATAAGTTTTAACAATTGATTTTCATTACGCAAAAAGTAATTCTTTTAAAAATTGCACATTTCCTTTGTTTACCCCCTCATGCCTTGTTACCATAGCGACCATAATTGATAACCATCCTTGAGACTCGCAGCAGCCATTAAATCTTTGGAGTTAAATGAGATCAATCCCTGATGTACATTAGGTGCAAATTACTGTAAATCACAACACTGACAGTCGGAATGATAACAGGCATGTACTGGATGGATCGGTGTAATTATAAGTACATTCTAGAAGGTAAAAAGTTTATTTTTCATTATTTGTCAAGGCATCAAGTAATATTGACTCTTTAACTTTAAGCAGATCAGTGCTTAAATTATTTTACATATGTCAAAAATAACATAGACCATTCTAGTCAATCTTTTTAAATAAACATGTCATGCTAATTAAAGGCGAAATCAATTTGATTTCTTGGCTTTTGGAGTAAGAAGGAAAATAAAGGAGCTGGCAGGCATACATTGAAAAAACTAAAAACATTTAGAACAAGTACCTAATTAGAAGTATACAATTTTTTTTCATATTGAATACAACATAAAGATGAAGTGATAGAAATACAAGGGTTTGAAACTACTTTGGAAACTTTGTTGAAACATGCTTTAAGAGCTGTAGACATGATTTGACTAAAATCATTACACATAATACATGATTAAGGACACAATTACCCCGGTAAATATGTTCATACACATGGGTCTGTCACACTCATGAGGTATCAATCATGAAAATTCCCATTTAGACATTAATGAGTAAATCTGGGCTCCCACAAAGCGCTGAATTGTTGATTAATCAGTCCCCGAGGCCACGTGAATTGAACTCCAATTTCCTGAGGATATTAATCCCAAACGCACATTATCATAACTTTCCAATTATGAAATGTGCAGACAAGTCAGAGTGACTCGTGCATGTGTGGCAGTGAATATCAAGTACACACACGGTCTGACAACTTCAACTCACTACTGCATCATTTTCCTCACTTCTGGGGAAATGCTCTAAAACAAGTTAATGAAAGTTTGCAATTGGGTGTTACACTTTGAGGTAAAGACTAAAGGTGACTATCTAGCAGTTATCCTTATGTGGCTTTACTATGGCTGGCGTTTTCAACACACCGTGTCACCCCTTACTCTTCTCAATAAGCGTGTTGGGTTCTTTTAAATGCAAATGTTTGACATGAGGCTTAGAAAATAAGTTAGATGCTTGAAACTCCCTCGTACATAGGGCTATCGGCTTAATGTCCTCATCCAAAAGGACTAATGCAACCCCTCGCAACGTTGACCAAGCAGGGTTCAAACCTCTGCCCTGTGGATCCAACGAATTTGATACATAATGACAAAGCAACAAGGTCTCTTACTACTTGAACTACATGTATAATTAGTACATGTACATTGACATCAACTCCAAGGAAGTTTATGCCAGACCCCATAGCTCTTATGACCTGCTTTTGATTTGAATGTGCTACCTTTTACTATCTGTAGATCAAAATTTGATTATTAATAAATCCTTATGTCAGGACTTATCAGACGAATCACCACTCAATGTTTCCTCTTTTGCCAATATCATTTAGAGTGAATCATTCTGTAAATCACAAATTTATCTCTTAGCTTTTATTTCATTACTATCTGACACAGTCCTGTTATCACAACTGAATCTGTGAGGCACAAATTTACTCCTAGTTTTACTGTTTGACAATGTTATAAACACTGAATCTGAGAGATACAAATTTACACCTAGTTTTACTGTTTGACACACCTGTTATTACAACTGAATCTGTGAGGCCCAAATTTACTCCTAGTTTTACTGTTTGACACACCTGTTATCACAACTGAATCTGTGAGGCACAAATTTACTCCTAGCTTTACTGTTTGACACACCTGCCATCACAACTGATGCTGATAGATTATCCCACAAAGTCGACACAAATTGAAACTTAATTTCTTGATGAAACCTATTGCCAATCTGTTTATCCCTTTGTGTTTCCCAAATTAAAAGTGCAGAGGGGGTTCTCCCGGGGGTTTTGGCAGCACATTAGGTTGGGCTCCCTATGGGGTATGTGGAAATAATGCTTAATGAATGGGTTGATCTACAGACTGGATGGTATACAGTACAGAGCCATGTTTGACAAGGATGTTGTGATCACTTGGAGCTGACATTGAGAAATGTGTACTATTAGTAGATACCTTTAAAATGTGTTACAGCGTAAAGCCGTACATGTACATGACAATCTAATTTCTAACACAAAAGAGGGTGTGATAGATTAAATCCAGCAATTAGTCTTGATGAAGTGATCCCATTTAAATTAATCCTGCTATAATTTGAATGTGTATAGTTAGTCCACTTCAATTCAATTTCCTGGTTCTAGAATTAGCCACTTTTAAGAAAAAAAGGCATAATTTTTTTTTTGCACCAAATGTTGATGAAAGTTTACTGGTCTATACTTGAGGACAATCCCCATGAATAATTTCATCCTGACAGGTAACGTTATAAATGACTGAGCGGTCATTGCCATGAGGAAGGTGACAGACTGTGAGTCACCGGAATGTTCACTTGGCTCTTTGTAATATGAATAAAGAACTCAGTTTGCTGTCTGAAACATATGACTGTTTCAAAATTCTATCCAGTTGCTTGAGTAGCTTTTTTTGGCAAACTCTTAATTTGTTACTCAATCATGAAGACAATCCATAAAAAATTTTGCACGGGGTCTGCTTCTTTTGTTATGTAAAAGCCAAGGTAAACTTCCCAAAAACAAACACACAATCATACATTTCATATGTACCTGCGAGTATCCCTGACAAGAGCTTAAGACTTTGAGCCTTCAAGTTCCAACCTTAAAGATGTGAGTCCTTTATTGTAATACATGAAGCTAATTGAGTTGGGAGAAAAAGGATCTTCAGAGCCAACATGAGAATACATTTCGCACGCAGGAACAGAGGGCATTGCACTTCGCCATGCTTTACTGCAAGAAAACTACTATCAAAGGATCGCCCACATACAACATTACAAGTCCCTTTTCTAACTGGTATACTAGGTCTCTTACTCGTCTTAGGTTTATTTCTGTTCTCCAACCAAAGCTCCTTAAGCCAATCAGCAGATTACCCTCTCACCTACATTTGTATCCCCTCCTTTCCTTCCAAGAAATTACTAACTACGATCATAGAAAAGTCATCTCAATACAGACATAGTCCTTTTCCTCACTGGAAGGTCTCTTAGAAGTTTACATGTATTTCTATTCTGACGTAGCGTGCGTAGTCCAGTGGTTAGCGATCTTGCCTCTGGAACTAGAAGCCCCGGGTTCGATCCCGGCTGTGTCACTCACCCGACATGCACGCTACCGTTAAAGATCGCAGTCCTTAGGACGGGACGTTAAGCCGTGGTCCACTGTTCATTGCGCTTGTCGAAAAGAGCTAGGGGAATTTCCCCGGTACAATGAACCTGTAAATACTGTACATAGCGTCTGTCTTCTCTGTCACGACCAGTGGAAGAGTAGCTCATCTGTTCATTGAGTTCATTTGAGCTAAACTGGTTCGAGATTCCTTTTCCTTTCCTTTTTTTCTGATTCCTGCCCTGCAAAGCTGCATAAGCCAATGAACAGATCACTCTCTTGTCTACCCTTTTCCTTCCTTCCAACAATACTACTATTAATAATAGGACAGTCATCACACAACATCACAAGTCCCTTTCCTCACTGGAAGGTCTCTTAGAAGTTTATTTCTGTTCTGATTCCTGCCCTGCAAAGCTGACTAAGCCAATAAACAGATCACCCTCTTGCCTACCCCCTCCCTTCCTTCCATTTATTACCGTTTTGCCTAATGTCACAATACAAGTTTTTTAATGTAACACAATGTAAAAAGTACGCAATTCAGCCTATGGCTGCGAGGTACTTTCCAACATCCGATCAAAATGATCAAATAAAACCAGTCATTCATTCATTCATTCATTCATTCATTTAGTACTTTATCATGATACTACTGTAACAATAGGAAAGTCATCACACAACATCACAAGTCCCTTTCCTCACTGGAAGGTCTCTTAGAGGTTTATTTCTGTTCTGATTCCTGCCCTGCAAAGCTGAGTAAGAAGCCAATAAACAGATCACCCTCATGCCTACCCCCTCCCTTCCTTCCAATAACTACAATACGAAAGTCATCTCACAACATACATTGTGTGTAGACATAGTCCCTTTCCTCCCTGGAAGTTTATTTCTGTTCTGATTCCTGCCCTGCAAATCTCCGTAAGCCAATGAACAGATCACCCTCTTGCCTACCCCCTCCCTCCCTCGCAAACCTTCGTCTCAGCCTGCCATGAATCTCCCCAAACATCCATCACGCCCCACGCAGCTTTACGCCGGCACACGGTGCCAGCCAGCAAACTGCCTGGAAAGGCCGGGGACTCCCGCAGCACCCTGCTATCCATCACGCTAAAAACATTCCTGACAGAAGCTTTATAGTTTTTATACCCGCCCTGACAACAAGTACTCAGATGCGGGGATGGGACGTTACTCTACCGGAGATGGGGTTTGTGAGGGCAAACTTTCTATCTTAGGGATAGTACATTATATTCTGTAGTAGATTGTAAATGAAGTAAATGAGTCAAAAAAGCAATACAAGATACAGATTCTAGAAACCTAGATTCAGTAAACACTCCAGGAATCAGGAAATGCTGGGTTGCTGAAGACAGGTGGTTCCACATGACAGGGTGGGGTTAGCTATGTAAAAATGGACGGCATTGTTTCAATGTGGCTTGTGATTGTGGCCTGCGCAAGGTGGTTGTCCGACCAGGTTTGACTGTATGTGCATACATGCAAGCAAATTCAGCTTAAAACTTATTGAATTTACAGTATTTAGAGATCTTTTAATCAAAGAGGTGTTCAAAACATCTTTCTTCTCAGCTTTTCTAAACCAAAGAGCTATCAATTCTCCAGACAAGGGGGCTGGTTTTCTGTTCATGAAATAAGAAACTGTCAGTATCAAATCAGTACTATTTACAGTATCATTTCAGTACTGTAGGTTTGCTATTAGGGTTAACAAACTCTTCATCTCAGCTCTCTAAATCAACGAGCTATCCCTCCTCTAGAGAAGCGGGCTGGTTTTCTGTTCCGGGCTGGATAATACCCTGTCTGAGCGCGTCTCGCGAGTCGAACACCGGGAAGACAGCGTTTCTGTCAGATGATACATCGCCGAGCGAAGGCGCGCTAATGTAGACAGTGCAGCAGAGGCCAGGTGATCAATGTAAGAGGCAAGGAGGAGTGGCGAGGATGGCATGATGGCGTCCGCAGGGACCACATCAAAACACAACACATTAGACTAGACATCAGGTAATCAATTAGCAGGGCAGGGAGGGGGCCACCCCACCTGTTATCAATTAACAGACAATGCACAGGAGAGAGTGGCGAGGAAAGGTAAGTAGAGATCGCTCAGCAGGCTCAACAGGCTGGCTGGGAAGGCACAGCGGAGAAGATTACATCTTAACTACAAGTTTTTAAAAAGTTCCGACACTTTGCCCAGAAAAAGAATTACTGCTAATTGTTACAAGTCAACTGGGACTTGATTTTTTGGTAGGAGGGAGTTGTTTACAGCGACTGTCAAAGAAGTAAGACAGAGAACATTTTCCTTAGTGTTATAAAACTGTAAGAGATCACTGGGAAACATAAAAACACAGAATATTTCATGATTTACAGTACTTGTGCCATTTCTAGACAGCACAAAAGTGGAGGGAGAAAGACTTGTTTACAGCTACTGTCAAAGAAGTAAGACAGAGAACATTTTCCTTAGTGTGATAAATTCACGGTAAGGGATTGCTGGGAAACATAAAAACACACAGAATATTTCATGATTTACAGTATTTGCGCCATTTCTAGACAGTAAAACAGTTTGAAGGCTTGCTGACCTTGAAGATGTTTGTCTTATATGGAATCAGGTATTGTCATTGGCCCTTGTCTTTTGTATTTGTTGTGTTCATCAGTTGCTAAGTTACAAACCTGATGATTACTGTAACACACAGTTCTAGAACACTAAGTTGTATGTATGTATGTTTGTTTTTTACTAAGTTAAACATAGTATTGAGACTTTTAATATCTTTACATGTATTCACTGAATACTAATCCAAAGACGCTGCAACATCTATTGTAAGAAGGAATACAGTCAAACTAAAACTCTAGTCAAGTTACGTTCTATTGCATCAAGTATCTTCATATGGTAATCAAAGACATCTAAACAACGTGGCGTCTCTTGTCCAAAATTACACCACTGCAGAATCTGATCTAGAGAACTTTCCCTCCACTGGACAGCGAAATACTAGACCACACAGGCTGAGTTCAGGTTCAAGTATCTCCTATGCGGCCAAGTATCCATATCCGCCCCCCTGTATGGCTCATAACAGGTGAACGTTACTCGCCGAAACAGGTGCAACGGAGCGTTTCTACGCACAAAAGTTGCCTGGAGTCGTATAAACACAGCCAGGTGTGAACTCAAAGGAACAGTCCTCCAGTCTAAGTCCATTGGGGTGCCATAAAACCAATCTCCACATCAGCTTAAGGGTCCAGGTGAAAGACTTAATGCAGTTTATAGGGCAGGTGCACAGAATTACTCAGTGTACACAGGCCGGACTAAACCAAATAGATGGGGTGAATAGGTCATGAGCACCTGTTGACGTTGTGATTTATGTAAATAGTCTCCTCAAAGACTGCCCCAGCCCTTGTTTATCTACCTTTAGTAGAAATGTAATGGGCCAAATAGTGTTTGTTTTGATGGAATTTTGTCCTTCAAAATTTGTAGTCCTGTCTATATATAGCCTATATATAGCCTACAAGAAATGGCAATGCTGAGATATGCAACATCTTGTTTCAAGTCAGTGCTCTTTACTTTTTAAATCTCAACCCTAATACAGCAACTATAGGATTAAAAGCCTTTATCTGGACTTTCATAAGCAGCTCAACATACCCATTGGCTTGTCTTGGTGACCTTAATACATAAGGATATATGCTCTAAAGTAAACCACAACACCGGTTACTGCAAAACAAAATCTCCACAGACAAATATCTAAAAAAATTTTGTGTTCATTCCAAAGTATCAAACTATTACAACAAAAACTTACCTAAACGACAATATTTTTTAAAAAGCTGACATTTCAATTCAAATTCAGACACTGGAACCTTTAGTACATAATTAGGTTAGGTAATTGGCTGGGTTGCTAAGAGGTATGAAAGACTAAGGGCTGAGCCATTCAAGCAGTGTTTTCCAAACAAACTTCAGGAGTGAAGTACTGTGTGTGTATAAATATGTACAGTACGATAAGTAAATACCTAACTGTGTCACAGGCCTCTGGAGATAGAGAAGTACACATTAAGCACTAGACTACTACACTTAAGTCTATTAAGTGGTTAAAAAGACATCAACTGGGGATTTCTGAAAAATGTTTTACAATTAGACATCAATCGATGTTTTATCAATGTTGTTAAGAGTTTGATAGCTTTTCAATTTATAAAAGACGGAACTTTGTTGAACTTATGCATTTAAACCAGCAAAATATGTGGTAAGTCAAATGAATTGTGTTTCTAGCATGGCTCATTTTTGCCAGTGAGTGTTAACTTTGTAAGTAGAATCGCAGGCAAAAATGAGTGTCAGGCATCTTTATTTATCACAGCAAATTTCTAACCAATTAAATCCAGTCCAACTGACAAATTTTCCTAACTATAACCCAACTCATTCTTGTGTTAATCAGTGAATGTTTGGCATTTTCTGTTAAGAGGTAAGGACATAATTGAGTTATCCCCTAGGGGTTGGTACTAATTAAGCCTGTCCTAGTAACCACTATTGTGCCTGCTCCCTCGGTGGTAAACAGGTTAAACCTTTCCTGTAACCACAGGGCTAGACATACCTGAAGTGTTTGCTCCTCAAACAACCATCGTAATTACAAGGTAAACATTTACCTGGTACAATAGGTGTTGTAAATTTAGGGGTAGGTTTTCGAGTTTAGCTTGAAGTAGCTACACTCTGATTTAATCCATCAGAAACTTAACTGAGAACCTTAATGTATGTAAGAGACATTCTAGAACAATAAATCATAACATTTTTGCTTCATCTAAAGTTACATTATACTATTAAGCTTTCAGAATGCTTTAGGGAAACTTTTTCAAGTTATTAAAGTGAGTTGCATGTATTTATGATGTAATACTACAAGGTTTTAGTAGGCTAAATCTTTAACCGAGAACAACGCGTTAACGAATAAATGTGTAATCTATGTCGAACGGCAGATACATGAAGTTCTATTCGACTGCAGCAATGTCAACAATGCACCATGTTTTCACAGGTTGGCACAAACAAATATGTAATTTATTATCTGTAGTAGTTTTTGTTGTGATTTTCTTACCTCTGACGCCCCCGTGAGGTCTCCGGCCGTTGGCGAGCACTTTTCCCCCATCCCGCTCTCTGCTCTCCGTGAAGCTCAGGTCCAGGAACCGGCGGCCCCGGCTCGCACTTTTCGCCGTATTCTCGGTCCCGTTAGGCGTGACCGAGCGATCTGTCCCGCTCCGACGGGACTCGGGCCGACTGTCCACCATGCTAGCGGTGTCTACGCGCCCAGAGAGGGCCTATTACTGCATAAAAACGGCGGAACAAGCACCCTCTCGCCAAGTTTGGTAGCAGACGAGAAAGTTTTCCGCCGCCGCCATGTTTGAAATCCCACCTGAGTAGCAACAACAAAGTAAATATATCCTTCCGCATAAAGGTCTTCAGAAAGCTTTCGTCCGTTTTGTCAACAAAGAAATAGAAAATAAACAAACAATAAGACTAAACTCAAAGCATTTCAACGTCAAGATACAAATTTGGGGAATTGTTGGATCCATTCCTAAAAACTTACCGCCAAACTTGACGTACTATATTGTTGTCTGCGGATGAAGATGATTGTTTACGTCGTGAAGAGTTCCTGGCAACGGTAACGCCTCCGCTTTGTGACGTCACAAACGCACGTGTGAACGGCACTGTTGTGTTTTCAACGTCAGCTGTTGTATGATCGGACGTTGTGGTATGTTTTCGAAAAAAAATAGTACTTTTATACGCGAAAAAACATGGAATATCATTCAGGTATGCTATAGGAAGAGATGTTTTCCAATCCAAAGCGCTGTTTCCTAGTAACTCTGACTTTTTGAGGACAGAGTTGCAAGTGATTGATGTTTTGTGGACACGCACTGTGCACCCACCCGCTGTAGGTCAGGAAAGGTCAAGTCCCCAGTTATGTGGCATGATGAGTTTTAAATTTGCCCACATTATGTCATAATGTTTTGGTATCATTCTTGGTTAATCACCCATTTCATTTAGTGGGTAATGAAAAATGTTGTAAAACAATGATAAGTTGATGATTAGAGGACAGAAATGACATCTGAGGTTAATGGCATACATTCATCTTCAACTGTATCTTCCTTTGCACAAATGAATGGCATAAATTTTCACATTTATGAACCTATCATACTGTAAGACTTAATGATCTGGCTCTACAACCACCTGTTAATTTAGGATGCTTACCAATAACGAATGTTTGAAAGTTTTGAATGCAGTATAAATGTACATGAAATATTTGCTGTGGTTTTAAGTTCAAAGTTTTTTTGGGCGACCTCTATACCACAAAATCATTGATCCGCAAACAATGCAGATTTTTCTGTCGGTGATTCGCCCAATGCGCGAAATCTGAACACTGCAAAATTAGGTCCATTCAAACGTAAATAATTTCAGAAAACACAAATTAAACCATGTTGATTAGATTGTCTACTAAACAGATTTCAGGATACATTTGGTTTATTTCTTTTTAAAAGGATTGTATTTTGTCCTGCTTTTTTAGCACAGTTTAAGGACCAATCATATTTCATGCAGCAAACTCAATACAAAGTCCACAGAATTCTTTACTTCCCCAAATCACCTGAGATCATGACTGCACAGATCCCTAAGGTTCTTAACTTTACAGCCCTTCATTTCACAGCCCTGACCTCCAGGACTTTCATTGCTCCCTTCCACTTTACTGTACAGACTGTTTGCAGTATCAAATGTGCTGGACGTAAATCAGCAATGTTCATAAAATGTAACAACTTAGTCTAAGTTCAAAGCATGGTCACAGCAGACATGGAAAGTTTCTCGAGAGTGTAGATGGTATAGAGGCAGCGACTGTATTAGAAAGGGATCAACCAGATTCATTGAATAAGATAAACTTGTGGACGTCTTCCAGGGCTGTCTCCAGCTTTAAATATCTTTCTGCCCCACACGTTGTTTGGGAGCCAATTATTTTCATTGTTAAATTTATTTTAAGCTTACAAAAATACAATTTCATCAATTTTGTGTCAAGAAGTTCAGATTTTGGCGACAGGGATTGGTTGAAATTTTTGTCTGTCCCAGTTACAACAAGCAAATTTTCCATCCCTGGATGAAGAGACAGGTCCTGGAGACGCCCCTGACGTCTTCATGCTATCTTTGTGCAAGGCATAATCAACAGTTACTGTTCTATGGTCCACTCTCATTAAACTTGCACTAAATAGCTTTGAATAACGCTTACAGCTTGCTGTGCAAAGGTTAGGTGTGACTGGTTGTAACGTTACATGTTCAGTGTAATATCACCAGCTGCTGCCGTGCCATGTGTCTGCAAGCTGGTGTGTTATGCTGAAGGGTGGTTATACCAGCTATACAGATACAGAGTTGGATGAAGCAGGTGACTTGTAGCCTGGAATCCATCCTATTTAGCTTTCCGGCCGCTACCCTAGCTCCGCTGCGCTACCCAAGCTCCGGCAGTGGAGCTTGGGTAGCGGCCGGAAGCTAAATAGGATGGATTCCAGGCTAGGTGACTTGGTGAGATGCTGACTGGACAACGTACAGTAATGATGTTTGTCTAATTATAATGTGTGATACATACATGTATGGAAGACAGTGGTGTTACCAGAGAAAGAATATCTGCGTGCAGTCTTATAGATTTTCTTAACAGTGAAGTACCAACCAATGATGATTATTAGTTTTATTATGAAATTCCACATACTTAGACATATGACAATCGGAGTGCAGTTAACAGACTAACCTTTTTCCGTATGTACAACGACATATCCTGATCAATTCTTTTTCTTTCCTACAGGAGATTATGTTCATCCAAGCATTTTGTATGAAACTTCATGATTTTCCGAGAAAACGTTATGAAATTAACATGTCCATAATCGTGTTGCACATGCGTGCCCACAATGCTTTGCAGCATCAGCTTTCAGCTCCCATGAGCCTCTGCTTCCGAAGCTCCACCATTTTCCTCAGCCAGTGTTTTTCCTTCTCCTCTGGATCAACAAACAGCTGGAAACAAACAAAAACACAAATGATTCAATATTCAAAGTTCAAATACAGCTGACAGAAAGCAAGTGCTAATTATAAGAAACAAATTTAAATAGTAAAGAAAAGTCATTCTTAAAGACAACAAAGAAAAACATGTCTTTTGCTTAAATGTCATTTTTGCCTCAAGTCTATCTGAAAGAACAAAAGAAGTCAAGGGACTAGTGATAGTGCTGGATATTTGTCAAAAGTTTTTCTTACATTTTCATGAGCCAAGACAGAGTCAGTGTCACGATACTTGATGCCGGAATTCAACGGCAAACTTCTGGCATCCCCCTGACTCTGGCTGCTGGGGTTTAGTCCTCGAGCCACGCCGCTGCCAAATATGGCTGACTCATGGGTCTGTTCATCGTTCAAGTCCTGCACGTGGAAACAATTATAGTGAATTTAGATAAAAAGTGCATCCTACGATCTCATTCAACAGAGAAATAGCAAAGAAAATTATACATGCAAAAGTCACAGTGACTGTTGTCTTCATCACTGTACTGAGGCGCTAGGCAAGCTATCATTGCTCTCCATACATGTGTATGTGTCCCCTCACACCTACCAACCATAACAGAAATAGCCAAACTAAAATGCGCTTCACATCAAGTATTTCTAAGGCATTGAAGCTAATCTCATGATCAGTTACACCTGAAGAAACTTAGAGTGAGTTAGACTGAGGGTGCAACAACGACTGAAAATATGGTTTTCTTGAGCCTGAGAACAATTAAACTTTTCTATAATGTCGTTGCGATATTCATGTGTATGTTTACTGTTTTATTACCCAGGAGCCAAAGCTGACCATTGATGTACTGACCTTCTTGTCTGTCCTGCTACTCTTGAACGGTGCCGGAGTGAACCCAGCCTGGTCTATCTCTCCTATAGCCTGCAGTCTGGAGATCTGCTCGGTACCAGACAGGTCAACTGGACAGGGAAAACAAATATCATGTAACTCCATCATTGTAACACTTTCTATATCAAAGACAAACTAGTATGCTAGCCCTTATTGTTTTTAGGATGTTAAGTTTTAATGACATGTTTACTTCTATCTTGTATTTCATCTAATAGTTATTGCCATACATTGTACCTTGCACAATTGCCGTGCAATAAAGTTCTTCCTTTATAATAATTATTATGATAATTTAGTCCTTATAAAAGTTATATACTAGATATGGTCACTAATGGTTTGACTGTACTGCATCTTTTCCATGATTCACTCTCAGATACATTGAATGAAATATCTTCCTGCATGAATTGTGTCCTACTGGGGATAGACATACTCTCATCTCCCAAATAAACATACCCCCCGGAATAAACATACCCCCCGGAAAAATCTTCAAAATCTAATAAACGTACCCCCCGGAATAAACATACCCCCCGGAAAATTACCAAATTGTCACATAAACTGTGTCCATGCTACTTCTGTCCTAAGCAGGTAGGTTCTGTTTATTCATTTATGACTGATTCATCTGTTCAGATTTACCATATTTGTGGAAAGATTGACATAACAGGTGACTATCACATTTTCAAGATGTCAACCCAGACCAGACTGTAAGGTTTGATCCACTCACACTGGGAAGGACCCGTACTCTTTGCTACACGTAAATGTATAGCATCCAAAATTGTAGGAAAAATTGGGCATAGGTTCCTCGCTATGACCCCTAACGGGGGGCCAACGGTGCTTTCAAATTCAACAAGTGGAAATCTTTAATCTTTAATCTTTAAGGCCGTGAATTTTATGTATAGGATTTTACCCAGCTGTATATTAATCAATTGTATTGCCTACAGTCGATTTTTTACTCATGTGAAAGGAGTGTGCAATTCAGCCTAAAGGCTGCGAAATGCTTCTGTGAAATAAACCATTATTATTATAAATGTGCATGATACATGCATTTTCTACTTGGAACTTGAAGCAAGTGATCTGAGGAACATTGTATAAAGTGACATATGATAAACAAAAACAGAAGTAGTCGCCAAACTTCTCAAGTTCACTTGGATGGGCAACACCTTCAGAGTCTACTCTTTTTTCACAAATGTATCAACATTTAGAACTTAATATATGCTCAGTAAAAGTATAACTTATCTATAAAAGCCATATAGAAAGGACGAACTATGACATGTATATGATTTTTTATATATCTCAACTTGCCATTTATTGTGTTATGCAAATGTAGAAACAAAGATTTGTATGTTTTCCACAAAATCACATTATTATACAATGTTAAGGACATTACCATATATTGTCCTTGGTTGTGTTGTTGCAATCCAAATAATTTCAAATCCAAAAATTACCCTTGTATGTAGAAAAGAAAACTTTCATTTTGAGAGACTAAATTGTCAAACAAATTTATTGTTTAGATACAGAAACCACAAGCTTGTACAATGTTGCCAAAAACCACAGGGTTCTCATGTTACACATCAAAGCCTGAGCTAGACGGAGCGGCGTCAGAACAAACCCTCCCAGACAGTAAGGGGCGGGGCTATCAGAAGCTACACGCAAACTTCTTGGAAAGCTCGGGCATTCTCTCTGTAGGGGAGCGATCTTTTTAAAAGTATTTTTATGTGATAATAGCCCTGATTAGATTGCAATCTAATTGTGTATAGACTTTATTACACAAAATTTTCCGTGTTGAAATTCTGTACAGTGTTGACTAAGGCAAAGGAGTTTTATTTGTAGATCAAAAAAAAGTGTTTCCCCTTCGTGGAGGTGAGCTTTTCCATTCATGAGAAACTTTCCCACGGACTCACTGCCGTGCGTCTTTACTGTGGCGATTTTCGAAGGACTAAATGTTCATGTTTGTGGTAGGATTGAAACCTTTTGGTATATTTTGAAATTGATTGTACAGTTGTTAATACTAAGACACAATTTTTACGTGGTGTTTTTAAATTTTCAAAGTTTTGGCTCCTTGATCTCCTTGATCTCACGTGAGCAGAGTAATTTTACATGCGCACTTGAAACACGGTGCGCCGCTGGCATATTCATGTAATTTGTTTTCTGATCAGCATGCTATGATTTACGATGTAAATAGAGACTGTCCAAGTTGTGTATATGAAAAATACATTTCAAAACTTCATTGTGCCGTCTTATTTTCCCCTTAAATAACGTTTAATTTGTAGCGAGATCGACCGATATGTTAGTACCGCCAGGATTTCACAAATGCCGGGTCATTGTAGCGGCGGGGAAATCCACGTCATTTGGTCAAGTAGCGATTTAGGAGCACAAATATCGGGGAAATATGGGGAAAAAACTTAACTTTCGTTATATTTGGGATCTCTGGTAAGCAAAGCCCTAATGAATTTTCAAAAAAACAATAAACGTACTGTCCAAAATAAGAACGTACTGGGTGGATTTTGAGGCTGAAAAAAATAAACGTACCGGTACGTTTATTTGGGAGATGAGAGTACTACAGCAGCCTTCACTCCTAGATGCTGCCAAAAATATCTATTGTCTGAACACTCTGCTAAAGATCTAACGCAACTAGGAAATACATGGTGTCAGCTTCCGGAATATGAATCATTGTGCTGTGTTGTCCTCAATTCCGTTATTCATGTTAGCTGTGATTTTTTTCCTTCTTCATGGATTGTGTCATGTTAGAGATAGACACAATAAAGCAGGCTCCACTTCGAGGTGCTGCCAAAATATCTATTGTCTGAATACTCTAGATCTGCTAAAAATCTAGAGCAAACTAAGAAAATGCATGGTGTCAGCTACCAGAATATGAATGACAATATCAATTTTCAACACACTCAATACATTCTAGGTATATCATGCATTGTAAAGAAAACAGGGCACCGTTCATTGCAAAACATGTTTATTGAAAAAACTTGTGCTATTTTTTCCAGCTTTCCTCACTCACATACTTTCCTATGCCTAATGCGCTACCCCTAGCCTTCATAGCAGGGTTTGGGGGTCTTTTGGGCTATTATTCATGCGCTGTTTTCTGATTGTATGCCTACCAATTTTCTGACTGTGAGTGATAAAACAGGTTTCTGACATACAGCTGTTGTTTCAGACTGGATTCAGTACAACAAGAAAATATCATATTATATACCATCAGAATACAGCACATAAAAAAAGCCCCAAAAGTCTAGCCACAAAGCCTGCTAGAGGCATTACAATTTTCCTGTCTGCATCCTAGTTGCCCCACCCGGCAACCGTAACCAGGACAGACAGCTGTGGAATGCTGCCATCCACACGCATTACCCTCCCGGCATCTCCGCCATATTGCAATTATGGAATGGGTTTTGTATGAGTAAATTACAGTCGTTTCAAATTTGTCTCATCAAGAGAATTGAGTTCAATTTGGCACCAAATTTTCAGGCTTCATCATCTATGACAATATTGGATTGACCATGTAAAGCACTGACACTTATAAAGGATGGCACAGGTCTATAGTAGAGACAGGAAGCTGAATTACTGTTAAGAACAATTAATTTATAGCTGCCTTATTTGTGAAAATTGGTTCTTGACATAAAACCGGTATGCTGTGTAAAGACATATTTGGTATGATGAGTGTTATTTGGCAATGTCAACAGATTGATATTGAAAATCATATACATGTGAGAGTGAGGGTAGTTTTGATCAAACGATCATATTTCCTACAATCATGTTTTTATTGAATATGTTAGTATTAGGCAAAGTGTCCTAAACTGTCACGTTTTTAGACAGAAAATTATACATTTTGATTAAAAAATCTTGTATAAATACAGTGTAGACCAATGACCAAATGGTTCTGGAGATACCACAAAGTTTCTTTCTGAACAGTTTAGACTGAAGAATTTCCCAAAAATGTTGTAAAAGTACATGTTCTGTACACTACATTGGCTCCTAAAGGTATTAATAATAGTTTACTACCCCATTCATGAATATTTTCAGCAACACACAGTGACGTCCTTTGGAGACAAATAAAGTCACAAATGCGATTAAATGGATCTATTATTTCACTTATGCTGGGTGAGTAATATGACTTATCGGCACTAACAGCACAATTCAATTTTCTGTTGTTTATTCTACATACACCTCAGACAAACCCGGTGCCGTCTCCAGGACCCGTCCTGGGATAGAAATTTGCGTGTTGGGATGGACAAATATTTCATCCTGTCCAAAATTTCTTAAATCTGAAGTTTACGACATGAAATTGATTATAAGGTGTTATTGTTAGCTTCAAACGACAGCTCTTACAAAGAAAATTAACAACATGGGACAACATTAACAACCAGACACTGTTGTGGACAAAAGTTTGACATGAAACTGAAACCTGTCCTTAAGTAAGGCTTAACACTGCGTGATGATTGAAGAAGTTGCTATGGTTGCTGAACCTCGGATCATTTAAAGAGAAGTTCCTGTTGGACTGATTTATCTGTGTCCAGCCAAGCTGACAGGCAAGTACTAAGTACACCGCAATAACTTATAAGTACACAGCCCTACAGTCATGATTCCACTGAATCTACTAGTATTGTTTCACTTATGCTGGGTAATATTATTTATCAACACTAAACTGATAAATATGAGATTGATTTTCTGGGGTTTTTTTGTTGACTTTCTAATTTCAATGGGCATTTCTTGTTGATTTTCTGTTCTTTATCTAAAACATGAAACCTTCCTTTATACTGAGTGATGATTGAAGATTCTGAAGTTCCAACGGGTCACGATTCCACTGAACCCCGGATCACGTAAGGAGAACTTCCTGTTGGACTGATTTATCTGTGTCCGTACACACTGACAGCCGATGCATCAGGCCCATCTCATAACAATAGCGCCCCCCTCCCCGGGGACGGCAGCACGATACAGCTCTTATTAATTGTCAGGCCACAAAATATCTGGCCACAAAGGAGGACTGGCCCAATGCTTCATAATATACCCTCAATCTTGTGTAATTGTGTTTGTACAAGATGAGTTTGTCCCAAATCTTTGATATACAATGTTGCATAATCTCATCACATTTGAAATTGCATGACTGTGTGATGTTAACCTTATTGAATAAAATCAGAATCATTTGTAGGTTCAGCACTGTTTGAAACCTGTTCTATTTTCTATATTTTCAGGAGAGTAGGATGAAAAAGTAAATTCATTTTTTTAGATTAATTGTATACTTCTTAGTCTGCCGCTACCGGTATCAACATTTCTCTCACAATAAGTACTGCTAAAGTTCTGTAAGAAAACTTCTCTGACTGTATAAAACAATCAAGTGACTTGCTGTCAGTATTGCAACTTTCAAAAACAATAATCTTATACTTATAGTACACATAATTATGTTCAAAATCAATGTATCACTATACCAACCTAACCTAAACTATTAGTATTAAGCATTCTAACCCAGTGAGTTTTAACAATTATTACACACAAGGTTCAGGTATCTTCTGCATGGACCATTGAACACAAAGTTATCTTTTCCAAACTACAATGCGGCTGCCAATCGGTGTAAAACTCTGAGCAGACACAATGACTCTTGTCAGACTTCAAAATCCGTGCGCTAAGTGCAGCATTTGACCACAATGAACTCGATATGCTTCTGCCCGTTTGGAGAGGCTCCAGGTAAATTAAATCAAACTGTCCCATTGTTCCCCCCCTCCCCTGGGGGCCATCCCCGGGGTGCCTGGGTAATGCCGCTCGATGGAGCCAACATCAGGTGAAAGGACGTGTGGTTAATAATTAATCTGGCATTACAGGACAGGCGATAACGGCGCACAGCCATCATACATTCGTCAAGCGGAAATGGGGGTAGACGGCGGGGCATGTCGCCCATGCAGCTCCCAGGGAACAACAGTTATCTCATGCGATCAGCGTGACAAGAGAAACAGGGCTCGAAAGTCATCTCTGGGAACAGGTGCGCAAAGTAGTACTATTTAGGTGCACAGGAAAAGATTCAGGTGCAAAGCTTAAGAAATGGAACAACAGTTATCTCATGCGATCAGTGTGTCAACAAGACAAATTGGGCTCGAAAGTTGTTTTTGGGAAAAGGTGACCTAACCTAAAGATTGAAGTGCACAGGAAAGGATTCAGGTACAAAGCATAAGAAAAGTAATATGTCAGTAAAACCTAATTACAAACCCAAACTGTCTTTCTTCGGAGCTTGAATCTTAAATTCTATTGCTGACTTCAAAATTTCAAACAAGTAATACGCAAAATAAAATTTTGGCATTTTCTTATGTGTCAAGAATATGCTCAGTACCAGACTGAGTGTACATTTAATTTAGTATCTTTGCGTACATAGCCCTACACAAACATCTAGATGCACCGGTGCACCCACTGCTAAAAATTAGGTGCACATCTCCAATCTGGGGTGCACAAAAGTGCATAATAGTTAGCCAGGGTCTCCCTAAAGAATGGAACAGTGGCGCTAATTGTAGACAAGATGCAAAGCTGAAGTTGTGTCTGGAAAAGGCAAATTGCAACAGCGCTCCTCTCCAGACCTCCCCCTCACGACACACATCCTATGCTTGCCACCCTCCCCCCAGCCTGCTCTACATTTCTGGGGAGATCCCTGCACATGCACCCAGCATTTCAAGCCCTGCATGCTATCAGCGTGACAAGACAAACAGGTCCACCCCCATGGTGTACTCCAGGGGAACATTAGGTCCACTACATGGGAGGGGAGAGAGATGGAGACATAACAGAACTTTGATATCATGTCATGTAAAAACCCAGCTGGGAAACAAGTTACTGTTGGCATTGGCTGGTGATAATCAATGGTCAGGCTTGTCTATCACAGTTTCTACTTTCTTGAACTATAGTAGTAGAAAAACTCACATCTATTTAAAAGAACGAATTATATACAGTTATAAGAAAAATCATACTGAGCCAACGACAGACAAGGTGAACCTACCCCATAGCTGATCTATATTTTCTAAATACAAATGGTAGATAACTGGACTGATCTGTATAACGCAACTTTATAAGTTATATAAGTTGTGAGCATGCAATAACTCATCAGCTCTCCTGTACATGTACATACATGTAGGTTACAAATGTAGTTTATGTCACTTCTGACCTAGTTTTGAAAGCCATTTTCAAGTCAGGTCAGGTCTACAAGGATAGAGCACAGTCCTCCACTGTTGACCTGATATTAGGATTTCAAAACTACACAAATCATTGATTCAACAACTCTTTTACTGAAATTTACTTGGTGACAGAAATGCAGGGTAAGACTCCTGCGTACATCACAAAAATGTGCTTTTATCAAATCAATCATAATCAAGCATATATTACGTGTACATTGTAGGGTCTAAACCATCATGTAAAGTTGGTAACCAGTGCTATTTTTTTGTAGTAGATGCTGTAAGTTATAACTAACATATTCATTTCTATTTCATTCATTTAAACCAATTATTATGCATGGCAGTACCAGACTAGACTAAGAGTACATCTTTTTGTAGAAATATGTGCATAAATTTGATTTGAGACAGCCGAGTTTGCGGCCCAAAAGATACGACATCACTGCGAGGGTTCTCATTCCTCATCAGCATCACCCGACTTAATTAAATTAAGGCTTGGTGGGATGACATCAAGAGGAATTATGGCTGGGGTCTGTCAGGAACGATTTCCCCCAGCGAGCGGGAAATGAAATAATTGGGTTTTGATGGCCGAGGCGGGAGGGCACCGGGCAGGCGGCATTAATAATTCACCGGTGATGGATGGACGGAATTCGCGGCCAGCTTTGTTTCGCGCAGGATGGATGACGGGAAACGGGGAGAACGAAGGCGGGAACAATGGCGGCTTTGTCGGAGCGGGGGGGAGCGGCGAGGGGCGAGCCATCAGCTCGGCACCCATCAAACACGTGGCGTTAATGGCGGGGAATGTCGCACATCAATAATGCAGCTTTGGCAATGGGATCACCATGGTGGCATGTCTCTTACACAGGTCGCCAAGTTTCACAACAAAGTGTCACTGGGACATGGCTAGGTACTGCAGAAGTACATGTAGGGGGGGGGCATACTAGTATTGTATAGTGTACATGTTGGTCTAGTGGTTAGTTAAGAGAGAACAGCAGATTTGGCAATGGGATCACCATGGTGGCATGTCTCTTACACAGGTCGGCAAGTTTCACAACAAAGTGTCACTGGGACATGGCTAGGAACTGCAGAAGTGGGGGAGGGGGGCAAACTCACTTCAGGGGCATGGCTGGGAACTGTGGAAGCATGGGGGAGGGGGGCAATGGCGTCACCATGGTGGCATGTGGTCAGTACAGGTCGCCAAGTCTCCCAACAAAGTGTCACCGTGAGGGACTCGGCTAGCAACTACAGAAGTGTGGGGGAGTGTGAATGGGAACCTGACTTTGGTTGGGGAGATAAGGCAGTGTAAGGAGAGGGTTGGCCTCCGCCTTCCAATACCGTGTCCATATCCGCTTATACCACACACTGCCTCAAAAAAGGGTATTAGACCTAATTTTATTTACCATTTCTTTATACCTGGATTATTTCAGACTCTTTTTATGACATCAAACTAAAAATGTGTGCATTAGAATGGCAAGGGTTTGTAAACTTAAACGAAGTTAAAGGCAGACATAGAACCAACAACATTAAGTCCAATCCTACTCACATTTCTTCTATCAAAATAGTTTGGTACGTGCCAAATGACGCAATACTGACAGACTAGTAAAACCAGAAGGGGTGGCTAAGATGGAAACTTTTATGATCTTTCTTCCCTTCTCGATGTTGGACCTCACCTTGAGTCTTTTGTTTCTCCTCTTCTTTCTTAATCTGGTCGCTCACTACAGCGGACTCTAATGCCTGCTTAAGCTGCTGCTTCACTCTCTCTGGTGCGGTCTGGGGGGAAAATAAAATAAAAACTTAATTCTAAGTTATGAAACATGAATTCAAACTTAAGAGATATACCAAACAGCTTTCATGTATTGAGGATGCTATCCATGGTACTAAACAGCTTTCATATACAGTATCTAGGATAATACATGTACATGAAAGCTGTTCAGTACCATGGATAATACCTTCAAACATGAAAGCTCTTGTTCAGTACCATAGATAGTATCTTAGATACATGAAAGCTGTTCAGTTCCATGGATAATACCTACATGCATGAAAGCTGTAGTTCAGTACCATGGAAAGTATGTTAAATACATGAAAGCTGTTCAGTACCATGGATATGGTAATACCTAAATACATGAGAGATGTACAGTACCATGGATAATACCTAGCTACACAAAAGATGTTCGGTGCCATAGATAATATCTGCAAACATGAAAGCTATTCAGTACCATGGACAGCATCCTCAATACATGAAATATGTTTAATATCATGGACAATTAAGATATTATCCATGACACTGAATAGCTTTCACATAATAGTAATACCATTATATGAAGTTGGCATTGTACAGTGTTCAGTTTCCATGTAATCTGGGTCATGTCTCTGGTACTGAACACCTCTCATATAAAGAGAACCATGTCAGTGGATTAGGGTATTGATTTGAGATCCTCTCGAAAGCATGGGAAAGTCTGGTACAAATCTGTGTATAGTTTAGTGGACAGAAAGATATGATATCACTGCAAGAGTTCTCTGCATGAGAATGAGACACTGAAAGTCTGACTAAACATGTTATTTTCAACTGCTCACGTTTCTATCATCATTTAAACTGCTTAGGCTAAGGTACAGGACTGAACCTGTACCTAAATCTATTCTCTAAGAGGTTTCAGTCGGGGGGGGGAATAGTTGTGGCTGGGATTTTTTAAACTCTCCTCTCTCCTTAAAGGAAGAGGAACGTTAAAAACCTCGGACACTCCAACCCCACCGACCAAAAACTCTGCTTAGAGAATACCTAAATCTCTGTACCTGTACCTGACGTTACGTTTAGGTACATGTATGCAGCCTGTGAATCTGAACAATCTAATCGCGATCATGACAACTGAAGTGAACAACATTTAATGAAATCAGCATCAGGCTTGTGGTGTTGTACAACTTCTTATCTTAACAAGATCAGGAATGTTATTGAACAGCATTCGTGTCACTGTTGTTTTGTTATATTGACCATGTCCAATACTCCGACTATGCACCTTTTTACGATCAGTTCTTATCTTAAGCATCAATTATTCAAAATCAAGTGAACCGGACTTGCTGACACTAATGTGTGCACTGAGATGTGAATTACATTGTTCCACAAAATTGCATCCATTATGATATTTTTGGTACAAACTGTGGTAGAAGTTTTATGATATATTGTATCTGCTTAGATTTTACTAGCAAAAAAGGATCTTTTATGATACTGGTCATTATGAGAAAAGATCTGAGGTGACATGCCACTTGGTTAAAATCAGTCCTACATCTTCTGGTGTATTACAGTGCCCATCTCCATTTCTAAGCTATATAGCCCTTGGGCCACACAGTTGTGCAAGCACTACAGCAGGGAGCTAGTCCACCGGTAGTGTGGTGTCTTTAACAACCAGGACTCCTTTTCATAAGTGCTTAGTGCTAACCAGAGAAAGTCTACTCAACTATCAAATGCGATAAAAAAATTACAAATTCCTTCTAGTGACAAGTTCTACAACCATGTGTGCTTATTTTACACAATCAGCAACAACTCGGCTAGAACAAATAACAGTGTTCAATATTGTTTGCCTGATCTGCCCTACATCAAGGCTGGCCTGCCCTGTCTGTCAGGGTTCCCGTGTGACCAGCGTATGGTAATTGCTTAATTGAATTATGTCATTAATGCAATTATACTAATGGCTTGATGAGGCATACATTATATACATCAACAGCCGGCAGTCACCACTTTGATCATAGAGATATGTCTTACAAGGAACACTTCAACTTCTTTCAATGACGCATACAAAGCCTTGAAGTCCTAAGACATCCCAGAGTAAAGTCTTTACCAGGAAAATCAGATAGGGGGTATCTTGTACCTGGAGACAGGAGATGGTGCTCAGAATAATTGGCCGAGGCCATAACCTGATTACACTAATAGCTGATGGACTCCCCACTGTAGTCCCAGGGGGACAATGAGGAAGTGTGCACTACTTCTTTCAACTTCATCGGTTTGTATAATTCTACTGCCAAAAGTCTCAAACTTCCGAAAGGATTTTAGAAATATATTTTAGTTGTATTATCATGGTATTGTTGTTTTTAGATCATACAGCTGTCCACTGGGGAGATGTGGGCTAACTGGAAACAACTTGGTAAGCATGATACTATAGACTAGCAAAATCAAGATTCACAATCTTACTGGCACCTTAAATGACTGGGAACTAGTGCCAGTTTGGATGACTTAGTGCAGAGTAACACATTGCGTGGCACGCTGGTCTTGAGGTTATACAGTTGTTGACTTGCAATCTGAGGGCTCTGGGTTCAAATCCCTAGTGGGTTCTAATGTTGTGCCCTTGGGAAAGGCACTTTACACCAATTTCCTGACTCGATTTAGGCAAAAATGAGTACCTAGCTTTGTAATTCCCAATGGATGGGATGTAAATCGCAGATCCTGTGTTTGAGGAGTGCCACACCTTGAGCATGTGTACCAAAGAACCCACCACACTTATCGATAACAGTAGAGGTCCATCCTGGTGCGAACGGATCAACCCTATCAGTTTGGTCTTACACAGCTTGCACTTGACGTACAAAACTAGTGTGCTGCATAGTAAGATTCCAGTTGTGTGGCATGGTAACCTTGAGGGTAGGGCTGTCGACTTACAAACTGAAGGTTCTGGGTTTAAATCCCTAGCGGGTCCCAATGTTGGGCACAAGCCTGGTTCTGCAAAAAAAACTAAGTGTGGTGAGAAACCTCTGACTAATTCCCGCTCTGATGTAATTTTCAGACCATCGCAGACCAAGGACTTGGACAAGTGGCGGTATCAGCATTCCGCCACAAATATAATGTCATTACCACAATCTGGGCAGGCCCAGAGTTCACCAAGGAGCAATGATCCACCATTTGTTTGGAGGGAATGTGATAAAACTAACCTAATTTCTGTCATCTGAGAATGATAGGGGGTGTGATCGCCTGGGCCAAATGGTGGGAAACACTCTCGCCACAACTTTAATTGCCCGATCACACTCTAATTGATTTGATTAACTCACACCATTAATTAGATTATTCCATTAGAATAACATGATTCAGAAATTAGGCTGCCACCGGATCTTCTGATGGAGGTCACACAACTCTGCAATCAACTTGGGAGATGTGGAGTTTGATAGGGACAAGATAAAGTCTAAGAAACACCTACATGTGTATCCTCTACTCTCGAAGTTTGCTTTTGAATTCAAAGTTCTTTTAGTTTTAGTTTTACAAAATTTAATATGTTTTCCTTTACACAACACTGTAATTCTGAGTGGGGACTTGGGAGATGTAGAGTTTGATAGGGACAAAAGTTGGCAACAAAGGAACACCTATCCAGCCAACTGTACCCTGACTAGTGCCCTCTATAAATTTCTTTTAGAAGTTCTCCTTTACACAACACTGAAATTCTGCAATGTTGCATATGGCAGTTAAACTTAAAGTATGATGTTCTCTGTGCTTTTTTTATTTGATACAGAAAGATTTGGCCCCACATCTTGATGGTATTGCCTAGCTGTGTCTAGATTAGGTCATTACATTACAAACAATACACAGGGAATCTTCGATTAACAAGTGGTTTAAAAGAACAACTTTACTCCTGTATACAGTGTAAAAAAACACACTTGTCAAAAGGAGAAGTTACACGGTGTGCTTCCCAATGAAAGCTAGCCGATAGTAAAGCCGCATTGCAATATCAGCTTTTGAAAGAGCATTATTGTTCGAGTTCAACAGAAGACAGAAAGAAGATACAGAGACAAACAATTAAAAATAGAAGGTAATATTATCAGTTGGAAAGTGAAGACTGCTATACTTGAAATCTAAACACAATCTTGACCATAGAACCTGAGTTATACCTCTAATTTGGAGACTTTACTTTGCAATCTTAATTGATAAAACTCGGTTGAAGCTTGAAGTAACAAATAACCGGTCTAACTGCCGAAAAACTGTTCCTCACGCCAGGGTGGAAAGGAATGGCCCCTTGTTTCCAATCTCACACCAAAACTCGCACAAATTGAATAACTCCATTAAACCTCTATAAATTATGGTCAGGTCGCGACCCGGGGCCATGCCACTTCCATCAGCGTTTGGCTGCTCTCTCCGTGTGCGGTTGGACCATCCATCAGACCCGCCCGGTCCACTCTGCCCGCTCCTCCACTCCATCAATCACCCAGCCTCCTCCAGCCTACACTCCTCCTGGCTATCCATCACCGTTGCCATGGCAACAGTCAGCTGGCAAACCCTCCCCATCCATCACGGCCGCCATAATCACATTTCCGCAGAAACAATAACTTCGGGAGCGGGAAGCCCCGCAACTTTCTCTTCATCATGTCTGGGATGTGAGTGAAGGGTGGAATAAAATACCAACCTCACAGACCTCCATGTACAGCTTAGTGACAGGTTCAGTGACAGGGCAAGCAGGCTTTTTTCAATGAAGACATTTTTATTAGGACTACCAAAATATCCCACAAGAAGCCCATGTACACAGATATATTGAACAGCCAAGGAATCATGAAGAGTGAAACAAAATACCAACCTCACAGACCTCCATGTACAGCTTAGTGACAGGTTCAAGGCAAGCAGGCTTTTTTCAATGAAGACATTTTATTAGGAATATTCTACCAGTTGAAGTCAAGAAGCCCATGTACACAGATTTATTGAACAGCCAAGGAATCATGACATATACAAGTTCAGTATCCACTATCAATGTAAGAGGATTTGCAACTGTGAATGCCAAAGGAACAGCCAAAGAAACAACTTTTTCACTTATCATAAACTATTCTCCGGGCTACTGAAATGCAAGAAGCCTGGCATACAATATACATGTATCACTTCCAAGAAGCTATAATTTGACAGACACCATAACTTCAGTGATCATACACTGTTCCATGATCTGGCGCAGAACCTGGCCTTACATGTGAGGGTCATTTCTATTGGTTAGGCTTCTAGTAGCAGACACGGGATCGAAAGGTCTGCACTTAGATTCCTAGCTAGTTGCTGTGACCTCACTTTACAGGACTTTCCTTGCAGTTTCTGGGGTAAAAGATGGTGGAAGGAAAGGGGTGGGCTTTACATGTACCTTCCAATACAGTGGATTAACAACCAACTGTCCTTAAGTTACAGCTATGCAAGGGATTTACCTTTTATTTGTAAATTCACAGCCAAGGAGTAAAAACATCCTATTACCAAAGTTACCCGATACAAGCACTTGGTACTGAGCAGTGCTGCAGAAATTTTGGCTGCTGTCCATCGTTCCTGAGGTAGAAGACGGTGAAAGTAGAGGGAGGGGCTTTACATGCAACTTACAGCATCAACAAGGCTAGGCATGGGATCCCTTAATCACTTTTTATCTATAAATCAACAGCCAAGGAATTAAGCATCCTATTACCAAAGTTACCCAATACAAGAACTTGGTACAAAGCAGTCCAACAGAAGTTTTGGCCGCTGTCCATCGTTCTGGACAGCCCACATGTCCCATAAGATGTACAGCCGACCATGTCCTGACCCCCATTATCCAATAAGCAGGCTTTTTTCAATGAAGATATTTTCATTAGGACTTCTAAAATATGTTACCAAAATTACCCAATGCAAGAACTTGGTACAAAGCAGTCCAACAGAAGTTTTGGCCGCTGTCCATGGTTCTGGACAGCCCACATGTCCCATAAGATGTACAGTTGACCATGTCCTGACCCCCACTATCCAATAAGCAGGTTTTTTTCAATGAAGACATGTTCATTAGGACTTCTAAAATATTTTACCAAAATTACCCAATACAACAACTTGGTACTGAGCAGTCCAACAGAAGTTTTGGCCGCTGTCCATCGTTCTGGACAGCCCACATATGTCCCGTAAGATGTATAGCTGACCATGTCCTGACCCCTACTCTCCGAACCCTGCCAAATGGGCAGCATATGTCCGCCCCACTTACTGTAATTGGGGAGTGGGAAACCATCACCTGTAGTCCGCATGGCTACAGCACCACCATCACCTCACCGGCCCTGGCACCCACCCAAAACACTTATCATGATTGGAAACCAGGAAATAATCTAGCAGCATGTTCCTGTCATGTCGCGGTGACAGCTGACAAATGGACAATGATGACTCCATTGTCGTTGAGTTGGAAATTAAGGGGCAAGCCTGGGGGCTAGTGGCAGAGGTACCGTGGCTAGATTTTGTAATGTTAAAGATGCCATGATTTTTAGACTTGAAAAGGAATCTCTCTTTTTACTAAATCATCTAGCATTTTTACATGCTTAATCAAGAAGATTTTGAAGGGAACAGTTCTTAGACTTGTAAATAAATACTTTTTTAAACTAAATACAAAAGTTCAGACATTTCATGGTGGTGTAAATTTGATGCCAACGTGAAAAAATCACATTCCCAGAAAGTTGCTACCACCAGACCATATCTCTAAAGGTTTCCAAAGTACATTGTAGGTTCCTCCTAGATCATAACATGGCAAAGATGTACTCTAGAGTGTATCTGTTTGACAGACATTGGTGTAACATACAATGCATATTGGATATCCAGTGGGTAGGTCCCTCCTAAGACTATAACTTGGCCAACACATGTACTTGAGTGTATCTGTTTGACAGACATGATTGGTATATATTATATGTATGCCATGTGCTATATTGGATATCCAGCGGGTATATGTAGGTTCCTCGTAAGACTATAACTTGGTAAACATCATGTACTTGAGTGTTAATATCTGCTTGACAAATTTTGGTATACATAGACCATGTGCTGCATAAGCTATCTAGCGGTTCCTCTGAGGTGTGGTGTATACCAGAGTGGATAGCCTTCACATACTTTCCTCCCACCATATTTGGGGTTCTCCTTGTCATCTGTCCTCTTTCTTCCGTCTAACTGATGAGGGTCACCCGCAGGGCCCCTCTCTCTCCCACTAACTGCCATGTTTCCATTTGGGGGTTAAATGTTACGACCAGAACTCCGGATTCTTCATTCCCAGCCCGCGCCTCCATCCCCGGGCGGGTGTCAGGCGGAGAGAGCCGGTGTCAGGTCTGACCGATGGCTACCGTACACGGGCCTACTGACCCTTCCCTCCAAACTGTCACTTTTCCATTAAGGGGTTAAACTTCACAGTGGAGCGTCATCACGGCATCCATTAGGTTAAACTTCGCGGTGGTGAGGCAGCGCCCCATCCATCAGAAGCAGACGCGCGGTGGAGAAGGACCACTAGTCCATTAGTAAGGCTAAGCTGGTGTTGGTAGTGCTTTGCTCTCGGGTTAGTGATGGGAAGAAAGCCAGCAGCTCGGCACTGAACTCCAGCACAGCCAGAACTACTAGTAGGGCTGCAGTGTACTGGTGTACTGCACCTGTACCTGTAAAACTGATCCGGACCTAAACATCTGTACCTGAACAAACTAAAACACTTGGTGGATACCATTTTTTAGATTACAGATAGGCAAATACACTAGTCTATTAGTAAGGCTAAGCTGGTGTTGGTAGCGCTTTGCTCTTGGGTTAGTGATGGGAACGAAGCCAGCAGCTCGGCCCTGAACTCCAGCACAGCCAGAACTAGGGCTGCAGCGTACTGGTGTACTGTACACAATGTACCGGACCTAAACATCTGTACCTGAACAAACTAAAACACTCAGTGGATACCATTTTTTAGACTACAGATAGTCCATTAGTAAGGCTAAGCTGGTGTTGGTAGTGCTTTGCTCTCGGGTAAGTGATGGGAATGATATGTAAAATAAGTCAATCTCTAGCAATTCTACTGTGTAATATTTCTTATAGTGAGGAAGGGGGATAGGTAAAAAGTTGGAGTGTGAGTTATTATTTTACCAAAATCCAGTAGCACCATCTATCACGGTGTAAACTTCACAAATAAATTTCACTTTTCCTGCTTTTTGAATTGCTTTAGAGTTTACAATAATTGTAGACCTGTAGGTCCATACTTATGAATGTGTTTACACAGCAAACATAAGAGCCACAGAGACAAAATTTGAGACAAACATGGTCAAGTTGTATGCAGAAAGTACACTAGGCCAAGTTGTGGCAATCCTTCAATACTTCCTAGGAGACCTTTTGGACTCCGTATTTTCCACCCAAGACCCCGTCTCACTCTCCTCGTGCCATATGCTCCGCCATAAAGCCGAGATCCACAACCTATTATCCTGAGTGTCCACATTAAGTGCCATTTTGGTAAAAGCAAGTCATGCCCATAAACCTGGCATAGTGGCCCATCCCCGATGAACCTCGCAATGTGCCACGGCCGTTACACACAGCGCAGACTACACAAGCAGGCCTAGCCATGGCTTTCGTAGTGATACGGGAAGCGGCGCGGCTATAAATCTGCGCGCTCGGCCTGTATTACACAGCAGTAAAAGCTGGCAGGACAATAACCATTATGTTCTGGGTCTCTGTTCGCCGCCACCCATCAGTGCTACCGCCACGTGAAACAAGAGGGGTGTAACGTACCAGGACAATTGCCATTGACCCCCATTAGGCTGAATGGCTTTCTGTGTTACCACCCATAAAAGGGCTGTCCCCCAAATCCGGTCGTTGGGCGGGATGTGGATTTAAGTCGGGATGAATGAGAAAGGAGGGAGGGGGGATCAGTACAGATGCTGGAACATTAACACAACTGCCACAGACTCTATTAAACCAAGAGCTCCCTTCAAACTCCATCACCATTCATTAGAACACCTTCTTAACTTGTTTTTCTGCGGCTCTGCAGAAGACGTTTCAACCATCATAATCATTTGTCACGTAGCAGTACATTTGTAACGCCAATAAAACATAGAAATGCAATAACTGAAATAGCCTTCATTTATCAGGTTCATCCAACATAAACTCCAATGTGATAGCCATTATCATTATGGACCAAACCTAGAAACTGCTGCAACAGTTTGAAGTGCATAGTAAATTGATTGGTCATTGTACAAATGGACACATAAGCACTTCACCCAGACTGTATTCATTAAAAAGCGATGATTTCCATTGCTGCAAAACAGTCGTGATGATGAGGAAGAGAAAAGAAGGTGAGATTTGTGTTTATGTCATGGTCATCGCTATGACAATAAAATATCTATGACAGCGAAGTAAAAGAATGCCAATATACCGACATTATAAAACCAACATTATTGTCCATATTTTAAGCCACAGTTTTGGAGTCCGTAGTCATAGGACAAAGGGAAAATCAAATCAAAATGGAAATTAATATAAAAACACTTGATGTCACAAACTAGTTTTCATGATTAGGGATGTTGCAATGTGGCATTCCAAGGCTTCCTGAAGGTCAAATCATGGTCAGTCAAAGACAGTTACCACTTGAGCCCTGGCATGACAAGCATGTAGTCAATCTGAATTTTCCACCTTTGGCAGAATTTGCTCATAATGTAGAAAGAATGAGAGCAGAGTGACCCTCTTTCTCTGTTTAAAACCATTTGATATAAAGTACTTGGTTACTAGTACATTTATAGCATAAATAAAAATATTGGTCTTGGTGGCAAATGTGCAGTATTCAGCACATTGGCACACCAAATCAGTGTGTGTTCTGATCAGTGTTAGGACATACTTTAGATAATGGATAACTAGTCAAGAGGATCAGAGGAGATATAACTTTATAAGTCCACCGTAAAGTGAGGTAAGTCAGGTATAGTGCCTTACCAAAGGGCACAACATTGAGGCATGTCAGAGGATCAAACCCGGGACCTATTGACTCTAATAATAAGTGTGGGCTCGAATAAAATCCTAAACAGGGATATGCGGCTCCATTGTCTTTTCTGAAGATGTGGCGTGAGTGTGTACGGTTGGCTTGAGGTTGCCCACTACAACTACCAAAGACTCTAATAATAATCATTACACCACAGTGACCATACAACACCAGATTATAGCATAAAGGCAAAGGAACCAATACTTTACCAGATCGTCCTCCTTCCCAGCAGCCTCCTTGTCTGCCTGGCTTCGGCTGCTGGAGGCTTCCCTGGACCGCGAGCGGCGCTTCGACGACCCCCTCGACTTGGAGTGGGAACGGGAGCGACGTCTCGAGGAACCACGCGAACGTGAGCGAGAGCGCCGTTTGTGCTTCTTCTCCCTGTACATGGGTGGAAAACGATTACATTCTCTCTCAGATACATGCAACCGTGGATTTCCAATAGTTTCTACAAGACTATATAACTACGTCGGCTATAAGGAGAATGTTTGTCAGGGCAGTTTGGCTTGGGGTTTCATTTGCTCTCTTACTGTGGACTGACTGTACTGACCAATTATTCCCTTTTTGCCGAATGTTACGATCCCTTACCTCTGTAAGAAGGCCTGGTGAAGGCTAGGTTTCCTATAAGTATGCATGAGTAGCTATTTTCAATGAGTAACTAATAGTAATGCAGTGTACTAGTAAGTCAATGAAAACGAATTATATGAAATTTGATTTGGGCTCTGGATATAATCACTTTCATTTCAACTACCATAAAAACGTGTACATTGTTGTATTGTATCGTCACAATCCCAGAAAAATTTAAAATCTAAATCTAATCATTATTTCATTTCCATTTCAAGATGAAGTTATCATTGTTTTACTATGGCAAAGATAGAGACTCACTTGTGCGATTTCTTTGATTTGCCCCTTGATGATGACTTAGACCTTGACCTGTGTCTCCGTGACGACGACCTTGATCTAGACCTTCGTCTCCGTGAAGAGGACTTGGATCGTGACCTACGTTTTCTGTGATGATCACTGGATGCACTCCTAACAATGGAGGACATACGAAAAAGGGTCTGTAATGTGCAGTCATGCAGCTTAACCAATATCAAAAGTGGCAGTGTTGAAAAGTAATTGTCTTAGAAGTTAGATACGAATTCCATTGCATGCTAGGAGATGCAGGACACTATGGGTTACTCTCCAATCAGATAGTTGTGTTTTGTTGCAAATTTAAATAAAGTTGCAACACCAAACACATTGGAATCAGAATCGAACTAATAGTTACTAATTTATGCCCAACTTTCATCAGCCTCAAAAATCGATCTGAGTCAGATCTTTTTTATTTGTCTGTAGACTTATAGTCTTAAAAATCTTTAACTTGCTTTGTCATTCTTTGCACGAAACTGAAAGTTGAAAATGCAAATTATTTCATACCCTTACTACCATTCATAGAAAAACATTAACGTCTATAAAACTATAAACGTCACACATATACATATCCTCTACCTGCTGCGGGATCTGGAGCGCTTCTTCTTGTCATGCTTTCGACTGTGTTTTTTCCGATCGTCGTCAGAGGAGCTGGAACGAAATACTTCCGTGTTATAACATAATATTTTTCAATTTTTTTTGTGGAAAAATAAAGAACGCATGACTGTAGTACGTCACTATAAGTTTGTCAGAAAAGCTGTTGCAAGAGCTAAAATTTCCATAATATCTGTAAGCTGATGTCACTGCGGTGTTAACATGATGGAAATAGCAGTCACATGAAACATTAGCTGATTCGATTTCGCGTATTGCAGCGCCCCCCTCCCCCTTACCTGTGCCGTTTCTTGGACCGTGAGCCGGATCTAGAGCGGCGCTTCCGTCTCCTCTTTTTCTTCTCATCCTCACTTTCGAAGTCGGAGCGACCCATGGTTTTTATATACACATCTAAACACAGGAACAACACACTGTAAAGGCAAAGAGGCGCGAAAAAACGCACAAAGATCGATTCACTTTTTCATGGAGGCCGCCATCTTGGTTTGCTGAGGATGACGGGAGGTCACTGAAAGGTCATTGCCCAGGGGGAGGAAAATCAGGAAAACAAAAGTTATCTCTCTGGCCATTTTCTGCCTAAAATTCAATTCTTAAGGGATCGTTTTACTTCATGACCCGCTATTCTATCAATTGAGCCATAAAACTCGCAATAAACGAAGGATATGATTGTCAACTCCTACAATGAGCGTGCCTTCGCACCCATGTCCGACCTGTCCTTGGTGCTGACGGTCCATCCACACAATAACTTTGGCAAGGATTGCATATGAATGGAGTCTTCTACATGACTTGGGGATTGGTCACAGTTAACACAATATTTTGAGGGCGTTGATGAACAAATCAAATGCTTCTATTATGTAACGAGTTGCAGCTTGGCGTCAAAACGTAGAATATTCCAGATAACGTTTAACGAAATCTTCTGGATAACGAAATCTTCCTATCATTGACATTTGCAGGCACACTTCGCATCATTATTTCATCTATCAAGTGCTTAGGAAACAGTAAAGAACGATCCATGCCACCGTTACTCTTTTGATATCTAATGGTGGTACCGAGGAATAGATGCTAGTTGCGTGTAAATAAACCGGAAATTTCTATACCTTCGTATAACATAAAGATGTTGCCTTGTCATTCACTGGATATCGTTATGCAATCTTATCAAATTGATTCAACTTCCTTTGTTAAAAAAAGACCAAAACATTTACTTAGAACATCATCCAAATCTTACATTGAGAACCTGTATATGTGCATTTTGCTTTGCCTTTGATAAACGAAATCCCGCTTTAGCTTAGGCGTCGACGTCAATTTACACTTCTGAACTCTAGGCTCACGAGCAATTGGCATGCAATCCCCTGAATCTATCTGATCGGCATATAGGGTCTCATCAAAGCTATTGAAAATGCTGTCATGAAATTAGAGGTGACAGGTATTTGATTCACCGCTAGCATCATCACTTCAAAAAGCTAACTCTGCATGTGACAATGGCACTCTCCTTCCAACGCCTTGCGTTAGTAATCTTACAGGGACCACAGGCTGATTTCAATTGCTCCAAGTGTCACAAAGAAGTGTTCCGAGGCGACACACCCCACGGCGCCCCCCTCCCCACCCCCTTGTACTCTCCCCTTTCCTTACACGACTTTAATCCAACCGTGTCCCCGTCACGTCTCGTCCACTTTCCAGTCACCTTCTGTTTTTGCCTTAATAAAAACGATTCCTTTCTCCACCCCAGGTCCACTCGCCGCTAATAACCCCCCCCCCCCCTTTGTGTTCTAATGAAACCCGTCTTCTCCCCCCCTCTCACTCAATCCATCCCCCGTCTGTTCCCAACCGCTCCTGGGGCGATAATGCACGATAATGACCCGGGCGTTATTGTGGGACACATTCTTGGTGTCAAGCCCAGGCTCCAGTCTCCTAACCACCGGGCTATAATCAGAACGGTCCGATCTCGCCATGACAGCGGGTTTGCCTGTAATCAACCCGCGCTATTCTTCTATTCTCGCGCAATGGACCCGTTTCCACTCTGGGCCTTTCTACTCTAATGAAACTTTGCCATTGTTGTACCCCGGGTCCATTCTTCCGCCGGTTCTCTTGCAATCACGTCTGTAGTCTGGCTATTCAGGTCCTGTCAGAAGCACAATTAGAGTTAGCAAATTGTTGATTTGCCTCGCGCCGGGGACCGAGTCCCAAGACGCACGGGGCAGTCTACGGGGCATTGCGCCCGGGGGCATGCGGGCTGTGGGTGCGTGGTTCTATGTGTTTTCTTTTAATGCATATTTTAGGTGAGAAATTCTTTTTGTTGAACGTCAGTAAATGAACATCTGTGACACGTTTTAGCAATCTGTTGAAAAAGACATATTATTAGCCTAACAATTTAGAACTAACCGCTTTTATGATTCATTTGGGGTACCATAAGTTATACAGGACAAAATACTTGAAAACAAATGTTCTGAGAGCAGATTGCCTTCATGATATGATTGAGGTAATGCTAGTTTTGGGGGCGCACGTAAAGAAGTTGTTTGTGTTTCCATCCCCACAAGACTGTACCAAATGCCAGTTTTAATCTGCAGTGTTGACTATATTCGGTTACTATTGCGCGAAGCTCAGCAATGGCTTTATGTATTCAAAAACCAGCCTTTTAACCCTATCCTGTCCCCGGGGCACTTGTACTTGGCTCTTGATACTTGCACGTGCTGGCAAATGTCACTACGAATGATATAGTGTATGAACTGCGGCGTCATATTCCAAGCTTGATCGTCCAATTTTCATTTTGATGATGGCGAAATAAACACGGTGGTCATTTGGATTGGGTCCACCAAGGCTTTGGTTGACGTTGGTTTACGCTTGTAATAATATTTGCCATGTTGCAAAATATTTATCGTCAAGACGGAAAAACACTTAATACTGTGATAGCTATTTTGCATCTTACGTTTTTTTGTTTGAAGTGTACTAACCTATAACTGCAAATCATGTAGGTGAATTATATATTTAGGGTGTAAGCGACTGTATCCAAATCGTTTGGAGATTTCGTCCTATTCCAACGACCAAACATTTTTAGTTAACGGCAAATACATGTATCTGGCAATATTCAGTCCATAGCTACGTAATTATGAATTGTTCTCTAATGTACTCGTAACTAATGATGATAATGATGGAATGTAAACAGTAGAGTCAGAAGTCTATAACATCATCTGTATTCTTCCGACTCATCACAACCTGCTGTTAGTTCTGTAATCCGTTGCCAGGATACAGTGTCTCCTACCTCCATACTGTGTACCAAGGCACGTAAAACCATTTATAGCTTTAAATCTATCATTCGTTCATCAGTCTTACCACGCGGCCTTCTAAAGATATTTGATACCTGCATAAAACCGATCCTTCTGTACGGATGCCAAATCTGGGGGACAGAACAACTACATGATGCGTCGCCTATTGAAAACGTACACAACCAATTCTGCAAAAATGTTCTTGGTGTTTTTAGAAATAGTAGCAATGTAGCATGTAGAGCAGATTTAGGTAGATTCCCATTAGATATAGATATATGTATATATATAGTTAAATTCTGGTTACGTCTGGTTCAAATCGATAGATCTACACACCCCCTCCAAGCGGACGCACTCCATCTACAGCAAAGTCTTCCGACGAATACCCGTAGACGAACATTGTTACAACGTGTTAAAGAAATATTAGATTACAATGGATATTCCTATTTGTGGCACTCCGGTAATACACATTGTAAACCTGAACATGTCGGAAAAGTGCTGAGAAGGAGACTAACAGATATATATATACAATCATTTTTTCATACCTTGGTAAACGACAGCGGTAAGTTAAGATTCTATGCAAAATGTAAAACCACGTACAATTTAGAGAATTATCTTGATCTTGCAGATTTTGATTTGCGCTCAGCCATTAGTAAAATTAGAGTTAGTGCTCATCCTCTTGAAATAGAGAGAGGCCGGTATAGAAAATTACCTATATACGAAAGACTTTGTAAGTATTGTAATACAAATGCCGTGGAAGACGAAATACACTTTATTTCAAACTGTTCATTTCTTGATAATGCACGAAATGAGTTGTCTACTCAGACCACTAAAATCTATCCGAATTTCCCTAAGCTTACAGACAAAGAAAAGACTATTCTTCTTTTAACTACCAAAAACCCACAAATTATAGAAAAGGTGGGACATTACGTCTTCCATTGCTTACAAAAGAGAAGTCAAACCCTTCACTAGTTATAGACAATTACATTTGTAAAATTTAGATAAGCAGCTTTTATACTTATTTTGTACACTGTTCTTTTATGTATGTTATTTGCATTTAGCCTTCGGGCATGAATTTGCAATAAACTTATTATTAAAGCCAAAAAGGCGTTTGTGTTCCAAACCTGTAATCTAGAGACAACCGCTGAGCTATATCGCACCGACAGCAAGTCGGACAATCTTTCACTTCGAGTTTTGTTGATGTTGCTTGATGCAAAGATTGAAGCTCGTAAACATTGGTGATGACAGGGGTTGTATTTTACAAGACCGAAATTGCGAAATAATTTGACGCCTTCCTAAATTACTTTAAGGAGGGTAGCTAGCGATTTATGTACAATGTAAATATTTCAACAGCTTGGCGGTTTTATCTCACCGAACGTGAATTTACGACAGTGTGATCAAATGTCATCCCAAGAACCCGGGGGCGGTTTTACGACATTTCAAAGCTTGTCATTTGGACGAAATCTTTATAATTATCTGACGACATTTCGCACGGGCCAACACTTCTCTAGTTGTTTAGCCTACACCCCCGCATTTCGAAAAAACAACTGCTCAAAGTATTCTGATCTCCAGGCGGAGTATATAACGTTATTTGCACAAAAAAACAGTTTGGACTATGACTGCACAATACAGCTCTCTCATCGTTTTCATATCGCAGTTTTCCGTACAAATTAACACAAATAGGAGCAAACAATAAACTAAGGAAGAAAAACATCGAGTGTCGTTTGGCAATGAACAATTGAAAAACGTTAACCAAGGATTGACATTTGCAACATCTTATATATGTGGCATTTCATTGACCATAAAATGTTACTGAACGCGAAAATAGGCGCGCGACCACTGCCCGAAAAATCGAAGATTAGAATTAAGGAATGTCCTTCAGTGATTCGTGGGGTTTTGGTGGACGGTGAATCAAAATACGTTCTGACCCCTTTTTGTGGGTCACCGAGAAATCTGCGATTAACTCGCGCGTCAGAGCGAAGCCTATCAGTTCCATTATTCTGATTGATTCAATAAGAAAATGAAGCGATCCTTTTGTGTGGAGTGACGGACTGACCCCTCTTGACACGGGGCGGTGAGCAATGACCAGTACAGATGTGCTTCCTTCGTCATCTCTTGGCAGCGTCGGTCGGGCTTAGCCTTCTTTGCAAAGCTTCTGGACGGCGCCGGCGTTTGTTTTCATGGGAGCGTTGATTCGTGATTTTCAACTTATCCGGGCCAGGTCCTTTTGCTGGACAAGGAGAAATCGTATTGCTGCCCGAACTACCCAGAAGGCATGAAAATGAGACTAGTCGGGCCTTTGTTCTGTGGGCATTTTGTGGCATTTTCGACGTCTCTCTTCAAGTAGTGGTGCACGTTTGTTTCATCACTAGAACAAGACGTAGAAACACAGAAAATACCTTAAAAGACTACCAAAACACGCCTAACCGATGCGTCTGCTTGGAGATTACAATACAGTGCTAGTTTGCTCCTTGGTTTTGTCTAGATTCCGTTGCAACCATTCTAACAAAACCTAGCCTCCATTAAAGACCACCACCGAGCATGTCTTTAACTATCGGTGCAGGCAAGGGTATTAACCTCCACAGTGTCCTTAGTACAGGGTACTGAGCATAGACCGTCTTCTCACTCTATACGAGGTTCTGATTTTTTGCCTGGATCCGGACGGCCATCAGATCTGGACAAGCAATCAGAACCCGGCACAAAATTGAGCGTAGTCGAAGTAGCCTGGTATCCAAACCTACTGCAGTTCCCTGGTCTCTTCTGTCCTCTCAGGAATTTGTGGAGCTGACAGAAGATATCTAGATCTTTGCGCTATAATATGTTGGGATACCAGGCTATAGGCGAAGCTTAAGACAAACGTCCGACGGGTCTGTTTACAAGTTTTCTTTGTAAGCAACTAACATATTGCTGTTATTTTAATATTAATTGTTGTATGTTGCTCTTTAACATTGCTGGTGCAAAACCCTCAAAACGTCGTTGGATTGAATGGAGGAAAAAGAACGAACAAAGGAAAACGGTGATTTTTGTTTTTTCGGTCTATAGTGGAAATGTTTCTGGCCATTGCCGTGATTATTTATCAGAATTCAAGGAGACAACAATGTGTTACAGATGCCGTCCCATTTACAACCCACATGTCGTTTACATCAACGAAGCCATTTAACATGATGACCTAGTGTCCAAACAGGGAGCTCTACATCATGTCCCTAATCATATTTGTATTTGCAATAACGCAGTGCTACCCATCGATAAATGCACACCTCAAATGAAGCAATGTTACATCATTTCTATTTCATTCATTTATATAAATTATTATGCATGGAAGTTGCCCCATACGTATATCAGATATTAAAATATTGATGTCTGAAATGCAACTTTTGAATGTCAACAAAAACAAAACTAAAACCCACAATAGAAATCGTATAATACATTGTTCTACATTGTATGTTTGGTTAAGATTACTGCAAAATTGTGATGTGATGACCAAAGTAATAAAGGTAGAAGATTTGTACGTTTAGATTTGAACATCGTAGTGCTTATGTGAAAATACGAATAGAAGTTTGCTAGCAAAACCAATATAATGCCCTTGCCTAGTCTAAGTGCATTTTCACATTTTCTGCCATGTCACAAGACAAATCTCTCCGGCAGCACCAGCCTTGTCCCTCTTGCACATTTCATTTCTAATTTGATCTTTCGAAATTTTCTGAAAGGTCAGATCGGCCTTGACACAATTTACAGCCATTCCGATTGACCGACCCTGTCTGGCTGGACAGTTGATGCAGCCTATAATTCAGTCCGCATCAGACCAATCATACAATTAAGCTGCACGGCATGTCGGTCGTCTGGCTGGAAAACTGGTCAAAACAAACCGTGAAGAAGAGGGAATCCTACATTTATGGTTGTTGTTGTTCTTGTAACTTTTTGGTTTCCATTTTTCTTTGGTACAAGCATATCTTGACAACACCCTCTAAAACAGCCAACCACCCTTGCCTTTTTAAGGCTGGAGGGGTAGTGGGTTGTTAATCCATTATATCTTGGTATGGTATTGGAAGGCGAAGTCCATTTCTCTTCTTCCACCGCCTTTGATAAATACCTCCCCAACTGAAATCAGGTACCCATTGGCACCTGAGTGAAGTGAGGAAACTCCTGTAAAATACCTTTCCCATACACTTATCGTTTTGCCAGAAATCTAGCCCGCTAACCTTTCGATCCTGGGTCCGTTACCCTGTTTAAAACACTCGGCCATCGACGCCACGCCACGCCACTAATCTACAAATGCACACCATACTTCTGTACATTAAAACCTATTAAACAGTTGTTTATGTATGGTTAGATCTGACCACTAAAACCAACACAATCCCATTGTGACCTCCCTCGGCTTCAGACAAGGCCGTAAGGGCTGAATAATGACCACAGACTGACCGCTCTAGTCTCTACCAGACTAACCACGCAAGCTATAAGGAGAATATTTGTCAGGCTACCAGAGGGTTTCATTTGCAGGCGCATTGTTAACCTTACTTGTCAATTATTCCTTTTTTTGACGAATTCTATTATCCATTCCCCCGTATGAAGGCCTTAGTCTCTACAAGACTAACCACGCCGGGTATAGGGAGAATATTTGCCAGGGGAGTTTGGCCATCGAGGGTTTCATTCGCAGGCCCGGGATTGCAGATTGGACCCTCTCTCCGTAGCCGACTCCCTTCATACAATTCACTCTATTTGGCCAATTCTACTATTTTCCCAGCAATCCGCGGGGCCTGGTAGAGGCTAGGAAGGTCTGATGGAGCGAGGCTAGCCTCAGCCCGCTTCATACAAGGCCGTACGGTAATGGCTAAATAATGACCACAGACTGACCGCTCGGACGCCTTTGATCTCCCCGAACCGCTAACCGGCCCAGTGTGCACCTGGTCAGTCTGGCGCGCCCGCCCGGGGTTTCCTCACAAACTTTCACTCTCATCATCCTAACACTTTCACTTTTAACACCGCGAGGACCATTCTTTGAGCGAGAGGCTAGTGGCGTCCCTTGAAAAGGACTTAATTACATATATTAGAAGCGAAGTGACATGATAATGGTACAGACACTGTGATACTTATGAAAAAATATATATGATTGAGAAAATAGCCAGAACAGGTATCGGAATTTACAGAATTCAACATTGTAACTCTGACTTTGACTTTATTTGCGATCCACAATTAGCACAATAGCTATTCTTCCTGTGATCCTTAACAAAACATACACGCATCAATACAACATTAAGCAACACTGTTCCACAATACATTAACACAGGATAACATCAACACACGATAGAAAGTTTAAAGATAACAGAAGAATATATGGTTCAAGCAACAACTGTCCGGTTCCAGAGGCGTGACATGCGGCACAGGAATCTGGAGCAATGGCTGTATACCTCAAGAAAATATTGTTAAAATGAAAGGGGTACATGCCTTTAGTAGTATGACGATGTATATAGATGAATCTTTTACGCTGGAAAAGGGTAAGGGATTAGCAAAAAAAGACTACCAACATTTCTTGATTTGAAAGAGATTTAAAACAAACGGTATTAAAGATTACAGCCACGAAAGATCATTAGCGACAGGAAATGCTTCTATTATGGTGCTCTAATAAGTTTGATACATCCACTTTATATAATGTGTGATAAGATTCTTACTGCCCTTGGGGTGTCAAAAAAATTGATAAAATGACACAAACCAAGTAGAGACACTAACGTTAGATCTGTTAACAGCGTACATAACATAAAGGCACGTTCAAAATGACTTCAATAAGCAAAAATGACATTCCTTGAAAGTTTGATCAGTGTATTTGGCTAGTAGCCATGCACCCCTGCGTGCTCAAGTAAAATCAGCCAAACGACATCACACGTTTGAGTGGTGTTATAATCATCATAACGGAAGACAATTCAACAGAAGATCATAGGCTGAAACTCAATGATACTTAAAATCAGAGAAAAGAAGTTAGTATCAGTGTGGCCATAGACATTTCTCTACACAGCATACCGATAGAGACAGTATGAACAAGATTGCTTTTATGTCTGGCTTCCGTTGTTGTCAGTCTCCCCTGAAAAAAAGGGACTTTGAAGAAACAACAAACACTAGGACCAAACCAATTTGTTTAGATCCCTTTCTTCCCAGATGTCATCTCGCATTCGTCTTCGAGCGACATTCGCCCCGGTACCGACGCCGTGCAGCAAAAGCAACGCTCCGCTTCTCCACATGGCGCCTCTTTCACTCTCTTTCTCCGTCCGTCACGCGAATCTTGGCTTCAGACGCGCCAATTTGTCCCTTTCAACCCATGCGGGGAGTCAAGGTACACTTGTAGCCGAGCAACAATGGGGCCAACAGCGGCGGAGTCAGCGCCAATCTGCGCGCATTGAAACGTTTCTCTCTAATTGGGCGGTAATGGAGGGGAGACGGGGCAGACCAGACCGTGTCAGCACGGCCCCCGGTGTTCACTTAAGTTGATAGTCAGCCTTGTAGCACCGTAAAGACAGAAACTGGCATTCCAAGACGTGGCTAACTCCTCCTTGGTAAAGCTACTCATCCAGAATGCGACTTGGTATGAAGTTTGAGTTGAGGAATGTTGTGCGCGGGAAGGTTGAAGATGATTTTCTCTTTCGGGCCCTTTTCCGTTTGATGGAGTAGCCTCTATCAGGCTCTACATGTCGCTAGAAAGTAGAGAAAACTGTACTCCCCGGCCAACTAACTCCTCTGGTGTATATCTGTCTATTTCGCCAATTTTTACTACTTTTCTAGCGACCTGTGGAGCCTGATAGAGGCTAGGATGGAGACCGTTGTGCGACCACTGTCAATTTGAAGTACTCTGCAAACAGAGGTTGTTGGAGAAAATTGTGACCTTCTTATTGTATGTCCCGTTATTTTAGCGGAGGGGTTATCAAGAGACTGGCCATTGCTGTGTTCCGGCGAACATAACCTTGTTGCACTATTGCCCCTCTAAGATGACATGTACATCTGTCCCAAGCGAAGCCATTATGTACTTAAGACCCTTCATTCATCATTTTCTAAAGTCTTTTGACGACAACAAAAGTACACAGATGCTGCGTGACCGTCGAGAAAACGGAGAGGTCGCACTTCATTTTTTTCTTTTTCTCCTTCATGTTCACTTGACATTTGTATGGGTGATTTTCAACAAGTGTTCTCCAATGAGTGCATGAGCATGACCCCTGGACACAGCATATCTTCTACATACTGTTTGCAGTTTAGCACTTTAGGCTATTATCACTCCCTAGCGTGTAATTCTCCTTTTTCTGAAAGTGTCCGCAAAAACGCCATGTAGTAAGGTAGTCATTTCCGAAAGCGTTTGGGAACAGAGCTTTAGTACAAACATGTTGAGAAAAATGATACCCTTTTTAGTTGGATAAGTACGTCTGGTCAGGACTTGCCACGTGCACATTTGAATTCGTCAAGTTAGTCGCACAGCCTTCTTTATAAAAAGAAAATAATGTTATCCTTCTTTTTAAAATCATAAATGAAAAAAAAAATAGAATTGTGAAAAAGTAGAAATATACATGCACATCTCGGCGAGGATGACCTTATCATTTAATTCACATGGAGCATAGCTTTAACATGTCCCATGTTATGATCCAAGAGATCATCTTAATCTTGGGGAAAAACTGCGGAGCGGTTGCATGTGATATCACCCGGCCTTTCAATCAAGCTACTAAGGCCTCCTTTCTGCTAGATGGCGATCGCTGAGTGACCGTACAGCGACCAAAATTGGATTTGTGTCATGTGCACCCTTGATCTTACCATTAGAATATGATGCGAAATGTAAAGGTATGATATGAAAGACAACAAAACGCAGAAAACGAAAAAAACACGTATTTTTCTATGAAATTCGTTTAACGGTCTGCCAAATTTTGGTCACTAGTGGACTGGAGTTGTAAGGAAGAGCAATATTGTATAGCATCAGGCCTTTGAATAGTCTGTATCTTTGGAAGTTCAGTGCCTTTCTGGTCTGTATACATGTAATGTGCCAAGCCAAGAAAGACACGACATCACCATATCCTTCCGATACAGATTTAAATGGTGCGCTACTCAGGAAATAACAATATTGTATTTGACTAGGTATTAGAATCATCTATATCATTTGAACTTCAACGCCTACATGTAATGCGCCACGCCATGAACTTAAGTGCGGCGTTCTTTCTACGCTCGACGTCAATACGACGCAGTTGGATTTCATATCATCTTGCCCTCTTGATACAGCTTGAAATGGTGCGCTACTAAGAACAATATTGCATAGAGCTAGAGCTAGGCGTTTAATAGAAGATCTTGAAGTTCAACGGCTCCGTCTGTATACATGCAAAAACGCCGGGCGATGAACTGAAGTGCGGCGTTCTTTTTTCGCTTGACGACACTGCGCATGACACCGTACCGGCAGCACGGCGACCTGTCCCGGACACGAGGGACGACCCGTCACGTGATCCGTGACAGGCGGGGCCACAAATTGAACCTCCCGGCGCCCGCGGAGCTAGCCTCCTGGCAGCCGGGCAGGCCGGGAACTTGCGGGGTCTATCTGATGGTGCGATAAGTAATGGGCATGCGGGTAACTCAGGCTGATTTATTAATTAGCGGGTCTTGTCAATCGGGCATTAATAGCCAATGGGGTCGGGCTGTGCCGAGAGGTGCGGGGCAGTCGTGACATCAGCACCATGATTATGGAGTAATTTCATTACGCCGTGAGCGGAGCTGTAATCATTCAGAGCAGGGCTGTATAAAGGGCGGGATCGTCGCACTGGGCGGAGCCACACCGTACAGTCCACCGCTTTTCCCTCGGAACTACACGCCACCACCCCCGAGCAACCGGTGGAAGCAGACCCGGTAGAGTCACCCCCGATCAACGGCGACGGCTTGCTCTTGTACAGACGGCGAAACTTTCCACCGCCACAAAAGTCAGACTGCCAGAGGTGACGAAAATAAGTGACGGGAGGATTCGGCCCCAGCCAAGTTTCCTAACCTGACTAGAGACCGGGAAGACCGGAAATTTTGGTCGGGCCTACCTGCGACCCCCACCCGAGGAACTATGGAAGAGTTGACGGCGTTTGTGTCCAAATCGTTCGACGGGAAGGACAAGGCGGAGGAGATACGCGAAGAGCGGACGTACAAGGAAGTTCTCGGGGACTTGAAGGGGGACATAGACCAGAGGCATGGGGACTCGGGGGCTGAGTCCGATGTGGACGGGGACGATCTGTGCCCCGTTGGGTCCCCCGGGCTCCCCGTGGGTCTGGGGACAGGGGAGAACAGTCCCGGCCCAGAAAACAAAGGTGAGTGTCCCGCTGTCACTTCTAGAAAACGTAAACACGAAAAACGATTTGTACACATCTACTAGCATAATTCCACCAGGGTACATAATTCCGCCACAATGAAAAGATACGTCCTAACAAATCTCCAACCCAACGTCCCCCGTATAATGCACTCCTGTATATCTAAACTGTGCATGACTGGTGGGTGCTGCACTAGAGATCTCTCAAACCCACTGTTTTTCAAAGTGGCGGATTTACGTAAACCAACGAATTAATGTTAATGGAGGTTACACACCGACCGTGTTGAAGCGAACCCAACCGCGCCAATGTTGCACACATATCAGGACAATATAATAAGTTAATCAAAACCCAGTCGTCCCCAGACCTACTAAACGAGTCAGTAAATCTTACACGAGTCTCTCCACTGATACAACAAGTTGCGTACATGTACGAGTGCCGCTGTTGTGAGTTCGAACTGACGCAAAATTATAGTAGGGAAAGTTGTCAATGAAAGCATATAGCAAGCTAGAAAAGCAGCTAAAACTCCACCACGCTATAGAATGATAAAATGTCGAAAATAAATTCTTTGGAAATGTTTGTTTATTCCTGTTAGTTTTAAAACCAATTAAAACATTTAAGAGACGGAATAGTTTTCTTAGACTTAACCACACGGCACGCGACGCAACAATACATTGCTACATGTATCGCGTTACACGCAGTCCTTCGGCCCACATGGCGATACGAGTATCATGCGCTACACCAGGACTTGTAGCAAAATTAGCGGATCCTTAAAATCATGTTCACGAAATATATCCTCATATGATGACCTAAAAACCATTTCTGCGCGCATAGAATAGCTGTCCATTTTTTTCACAAGAATGACCATTTAATTAGTTCCGTTGCTTTTGGGTATTACTCGGTGATTTTTGATGAAGAAATATTTGTTGTTTTCAACAGCATTCTCAGGTCTCAGTTCTGATTAAATAGCGACCGAGTGCTACGTACGAAAAGAGAAGAGAACGAATCAGAAACAAAAGTTGCGTTGTGTATACATGCACAAATTGTCTTTTTTTGCGAATGCCTTCGTGACAAATATCAATATATTTTATGAAAATACAGTTCCACCAATAATGTACATCACACATGCTGTAAGAGACAACAGGCAAACCCATTTGTATAAATGTATGCATTAGGTATTGCTCATTTTTCGATACATGTGTTTGACCATTTTTGATTCATGCCCATATGGGTAGTCTTGGGGTTTGACAAAAAAATGCAGCAAAAGTTGCCCGATGAATTACCTTGTCTTCACGTTCCGACGGCCCGTTTCCAGCTCCCACTTTCGTCCCATTCAGAAATGCAATATTTCAAGCAAAGTGTGGGTTTCCTTTTGGCATGACGTTCTGCTGCAAAGGTCTGGTTGGATGTAGATGCTCATTTACTATTATTTACTTTTTCTACGTACTATCAGGGTGTGATGCTATTTCAGTATCAAAGAAATATCATAATACGTTGTTGTGATGTTTGAATTTCTTCATAGGTGAATCACTGCAAAAATGTTTGGTAGTAAATACTTTGGTTACAGCGCGAAAGACAACTGTTGTTACAAGAACTCGCGTTACAGCTCGGTTAAAGGTTAACAAGAAAATATTTCCTGAATTTCTAAACGATGTGTCCTTCATAAGTGCGTTGCTGACTTATATATGCTGCCAATCAATGAGTTTGAGAATATGATCATCATATTTGTTTAGTACATCTCTGTCGTTATGGTTACTGTAGATATTTCGGGGGCAACATCTGACAGCGTCGCAGGGTGACATCTGGCATTGAGGTATGACATTGGCGATGAAATCCAAAATTTGGATGTAACATTGTCAATGTCACATTGGTTCGTGTTGTCAGGACTGATGTGTCGGTGCACATGCGCGTATACCATTCCGAAAACCATTTGCACAGAAAGCATATCACTCAGTTTCAAAGCAAGTAGCATACGCATTGATATACATGTAGTTGGTAGTGTGTATGTACGACATGATGCACATACACGCGACCACATGTTATAGATTTCCGGATAACTTCCTTTGCTAAATTATTCATGGTTTGCTTTAGAAAATATGACAATTTCAAGCCTTTTATAACCCTAGTTCTCAACTGTTAAACTCCGTATTTTTGCCAGGCTATCTAAACTACGCAGACCATATTCAATACCGTTTATATTCGTAATATACATAGAAAATATATACTTTTGCTGTTGAAAAATGTCTCCGAAAGCCTTTAGAAAAATAGAATATATAATGATAACCACGAACAATTTTCTCTGGCATCTTCTTGATAAAAAGCACTGATGTAGATTCATTTAATTTTCTTTACTCCGGCTGTATTATTCAATTTTCCGATGAGTCAACAAATTGCATTTTACATAATAGCTTCGGAATTGCTTGCACTAAAAATCAGTTAATATTAGGGGTCGGATATTAGAGTAGAAAGATCGATAATATCATACAATTTCAGATGTTCTTTGTACTTAGATAATTAAGATTTCATAGACAAAGGATCTGCCTTCTAGTATTCCATAGCTGTATACAGTTGAAATCAACATTGTAGCATTCCATCGAAGCAGTAAGAATTGAAAAATTTACCTTTACCTTTACCTTTTGTTTAGAAAGAAGAGACTATGATCTCAACAACTGCATTCTTTATGTAAAAAAAAACGCGATTTATATTTTGTTTGCTGAAATACAGAAAGAATTCTACCATGTTCATAGACTATGCTTGTCGTTTCTGCTACGATGCTAACGGTATCCAGTTCCGTAAAGCTCTTGCGTTTTTCTTATCTAAACCCTTTTGTTAAACCATATCGACCACAGGATCTTTCATCCTGTACAGGTATGTTTATACCAGCCCATTGTAAATACCTGTCTATTGTTTACGCTAGATAAGATCATGACAGTGACGGGAGGGCGGCTTATAGAACGAGACAACGTTGCCGTGCCCGCTCGCTTCGGTCGGTGCCGTGCGGCTTCGGAGCCGGCGCCCGCATTCTCCCCGCTTACGGTGTCACAATACCGCTGACAAAAGGTGGACAAGAGAAGTACACAATGGTAACAGGGAACCTCCACAATGGTACAACAAAAGCGGCGGCGAAATGTCACGCGACCAACACTTAAACCTGCAGATGTTCTACAAGAGATAAGATACTGTAGAATCTTCAAAAGATACTGTCAAACCCCAGGCGTCGCTACGTTCGTTGTCATAGTGATAGGGAACCAAAAATATAATTTTCCAAATACATGCAGATCAACATTTTCTCCACATTAATGTAGAACATGAATGTCATCAAATTCTGCTATGAGATCATTTTTGAGAGAAGACTGACAGCTGAATATATGGACAGTGGCAAACTAAATTAGATCATCGCAGAAATAAAATGATTATAGCATCCGGGAAAATATAAAATATTTACCTGGCAAATATCCACATCTGGCTATCAAATAGAAGCATTTTCAGTATTTTTCAGTAAAAAAATAAAAAAGCAATGAGATATTTCGATTTGAAACTTGTTATGATACTCTAGTTCACTGCTAGGTGCCAGTGATTTACCAACTAATTCAATAATTCATACAGATCATTGATTTCAAATAACATGTGTAGAATATATGACTACATTGTAAACTCGGCATATATCCTCAATGTCTATTTTGTGATACATATTTGCAACGTGTTCAATACGCAAAAATACCTTGATCAAAAACATTGCACTTCTTCGTTCACAATTTTCATACTAACTGTGGTTTGGTGTGGTTTGGTGTACTGGGTGATATTTTGTATTAAATACCGAAAGACCAGTTATTTCTACTTCAACAGTCAGCAAAATATTTTGCCCGAGGACAAGTTTGAAATGTGATCACGTCGTTTGTGCAACGTAACTTATTCTACAAACGCCAGATGAAAGGTTTAGCCGATTATCTGCGGGGATTTACAGCATAAAGACATTGATACTCGTGTTTTCACAGCCTTAGTGGTGCCACATGAAAAATGTAAACATACGGGATTCCCAGTTCGTTTGGTTGGCTTTCACTATACTTTATCTGCACTCTGTTTCATTCTTATTTTTGTTCTCACTAATTCTGATTGACTATGAATCTAAAGCAGGCATCAGAAAGAAATGTTGGGTGGCAGAGATATTCGTAATCTACTTTTTATTGAGAACATTTAGCAATATCCCACTCGTAACGTTCACGCAGCGTCTGTCGCCGAAGCCCTTCTCCTGGTATGGTACCGGTGTACTAGTAATAACCGATTAGTTCCAGCCATTCAGGAAGCGTAATCATGATTGTGATTGCTCTTTTCCTTTGGTAATCCTCCTTTCAAAATGTTAGCTTATCTGTGACAGCGGAAATGGGGGAAACGGACTGAAACATCAAGAGGAAACACGGCGTTAGGTACAGACAACACGGCTGCGGCTCGCCCAGCCAGGCGGGCGGCTCTACACCGCAGTACAGCCGCAGGGAAGGAAGATTAAGCGCGATTTGTTTATTATCCTCTCGGAATGATATAATCATGACCATTTTGGAGATTACATGGATTGGGGAAACGACTGCGTCCCCAGAGGCTCTGCAAATGATCGGCTCGTATATTGAGCCGGGAATGAAGCGCGTTAGTAAGGTAGAATAGCGGGGGCACTAGGCTTGAATTCGCCGAGGAACGGGACAAGTCTCGGCGATACTGTTCTCTTGTGCGGCTACGGACTGAGATGGTGGATAGAGATTTCCGTATGCAGTACTCGAATAGTTTTATAATCATAGAATTGCGAGTTATAAAATCGCTAACGCATACATGCTTAAGCATAGAGGAGACAGTTCTGATGAGTAACAACTAGAAAATCACAGATTTACACTAGTTGTAACGTAAATATTTTGCCCTGTGCCATTGGGTTTCAAGGTTTCAGGTCACCCGTGTTTTCCCCGAAAGATTCTACAAACCTGCTGGAGTAAATTCTTTTCGACTTCTCACTTTATTGCAGCTGAACAAAGTGCTACTCCAGCCCATCGCGTTCGGCTTAATGTGATTTGAACGACATTTCTTCTGCACTTACATCGTTATGTATATCATATGGTAGCATGTAGGCAAGTCCCCCTGTTACATTATTGATATAGTAAATGTTTCACATATGTACGGCTCTATAAAAGATAGGTCCATGTACATCCGAATAAAAGGACAACATCTGAATAGACATAACGTATAACAACAAGACTATATGAAATAACACAGACAGCTCTTAGTAAGCTACTTTGAAAAAATTCAAGTGAATAATGTCATTTTGTCGGTACTACATTTATTTTCGTATTGAAACCCTTTTCCTCTATACATCGCAGCATAACATCTTAGAGTATATTCTAAGCGCAAACTGCATTTAATTTTACGCATTACAAGATATTCTAGTTTTACACAAACGTATATGAGGTAAAACAATAAGCAAATCAAAAGCAGCCTGGCCATCCAAAATCGTCATATCAACACTGACGGAAAGGCTCTACTAATCAAGGGGAAAGCTGGAGTCAATCTGTGAGAAAATATTAAAGTTGCTGCCAACGTGCAAAATTGTAGTCATTTGTGAGATCATTAGATCCTTAATTCTGAGCGCTACAAGTGCGCATTCTTATTATGGAAGTATTAGCGTTCGCAAATACTGATAGGCGGTGGTGATAACGTTACATAGATCAGATTCAGCTTTTGTCATGCCTATGGTGGCACAAGATTTAAATCTTTGTCAATTTCTTTTTGCTAACGACTCAGTATTTTTGCACGTTGTAAACAACATGTAATGAGATTGTATGGACACATTGCATCATTGCATTTTCCATCTGAAGGCATTTGATATGATAGGTTCGTGTTAGTCGAAATGCCCCAGTGCTCCATACTACAACATTACAGATCATTCATGTGGATAGGGTCTGGTCTTTAGATAGTAAAAATGCTCGCAAAATCCATATAGATTGTCAACCGTCTGCTGAAGATATTTCTCCAAGCCGTAGAATCGACTTTATAGACTCAATTCGTCTGGAGACGTCCCTATAGCGTGTGTCTAAAACCTTCTGATGTCTCAGAAATACAACAATAATGTACAACAAAAATACACAATGATACGGATGTGCATTTCAATATATAGTTCTTGAGAATGGGTGTGATATGATACACCGTGTACACGTATACAATAGCGGGTTACGACATGTTTCTAAAAACTACTAAAATAACTGAGGTCTCCAATGCTATGGGCTGGAAATATTGAGTACATAGTATCAAATGTACACTGAAAAAAAAAATAAGGTTACAGATCTGCGTTTCAAAATACAGTTTTTGAGAATAGGTGTGATAGGATACACCGTCTACACGTATACAACCGCGGGGTATGTGTATGATATGTTTCTAAAAACTACTGAAATAACTGTGCAATGCTCAGTCATTTTATGGCGAATCTGCGCCAGAATTTATAAAGTGTATCTATAAGAAATCTATCATTTCAAACTTTAGCATACAGCTAGAAACGTTACGTATAAAGGAATGTGTCTCTGTTTATATCTATACGGTCATACAGCTTTTCATATAGTGTCAACAATCGTCAACTTGAAAGTCAACAATTCCTCTCCTGTCAAATGAACAGAAACAGAATTCTTCACACTATTTTGGGCAATAACAGAATAACGCTTGTACGAGTTGTTATCTTTCCTGTGGGTGTTGCTTATAAGCTTATCTCTACTCAGATCATGTAGATGGATAAAGAGTTGAATGAGTCTTATAGAGTAAACCTATACCATGTCGTATGGCCAAAATATGGCTCGGTAGCTTTTCGTATGGTGTCTACAATTATCAACAAGTACTGTCATGATCACAGAAACATGTCAGACTTCTTCACCCTGTGTTTGAAAATACTAGTTGATGTTTTATCTTTCCTGCGAGTGTTGCCTATAATCTTATCTCTATTCAGATCGTGTAGAACTCGAAAGAGTTGACTGAGACTTACAGAGTAAACCTATACCACGTCGTATAGCCAAAATAGGACTCGACAGCTTTTCACATGTTGTCCACAATTACCAATGCCGACTATCCCTGTCATAATCATAGAACTCTTCACACTACGTTTGAAAATAACAGTCTATGTTTTATCTTTCGTGTGGGTGTTGCTTATAAGCTTATCTCTACTCAGATCGTGTAGAACTCTAAAGAGTTAAATGAGCCTTAAAGACTCAACCTATACCGTGTCGTATAGCCAAAATTGAGCCCGATAGCTTTTCACATGTTGTCCACAATTACCAATGCCAACTATCCCTGTCATAATCATAGAACTCTTCCCACTTTGTTTGAAAATAAAAGGCGACGTGATATATTTCCTGCGGGTGTTGCCTATAAGCTTATCTCTATTCAAATCATGTAGAATTCTAAAGAGTTGAATGAGCCTTACAGACTCAACCTATACCGTGTCGTATAGCCAAAATTGGGCCCGATAGCTTTTCGTATGGTGTCTGTAGCTACAATTATCAATGCCAACAATTCTGTTATAATCACAGAAACAGAAAATACTAGTCGATGTTTTATCTTTCCTGCGGGTGTTGCCTATAAGCTTATCTCTTATTCAGCTCATGTAGAACTCTAAAGAGCTGAATGAGCCTTGCAGAATGAAGCTGGATGCGCCAGCTCTACCCGGGGTCAGGAGAGGGGCAAAGAGATAATTTCTGGCGCGGCGATGAGAAGATTAAAGAGCAGAGGAGATAGAACGCCGCCAGGGGGCGTGGAGCCTGGGGGACAGGGACATGTCTCTTCACGTGTCATCTAGAGGTCGCGCTGTCATTTGTCAACACGGTTTTCCCTATTGTATAAGCTCGACTATATTTGGTGCGGATATAGAGCCTTGTTTTACCAGGATTGGGCTTGAAATACAGCTTGAAGGCATGGATACGGGATGTATACAGGTCAATAAATGTTTGAGGTAGCTATAGATATGGGTTGTATACATAGTATACAAATCCTCTTGCGTTAAAGCTAGGCTTCATATAAATGCACAATTTCATTTGGAGGCGTAGTAACGCTTCATTGGAATATTTACTCCGTGAATGAAAAAGAAATCTACATACTATATTAGAAACTTTAATCTGTGATCATTTCATCGACTGAAGGGTTGCCTAGGTCATATACAAGGTGGCTCATATAGAAAATGGTAGGGCTATATGGCCTAAAAAACGATCATGCAATCCCTGGAAAATAGAAAATTCTACGTAGCTTTCAACTGTTCAACTATTGGCATTTTATCGAACAGGAGTAGCCTTGACTTTTTTACATAATGTGCTCATACAGAGTTATATGGGAGTTTAAATGATCAGGCAACATTCCAATGGGATACGAAAGCCATCAACTCAGTTTGACGAGTACCTTTGTAGAAAACTGCTCCCAGGAGAGTTTGTTACCACGAAATTTCGTAACTCGAAGTTGAGTGCTGTTTATATGACAAAATACAGATGTGATCTGCGTAAAATGAAATAGGTGAAAAAAATGTGACAGTTTCTCGAAAGGTAATGCTTTCGAAGACGAAGACGAAGTGAAACAACGTTGCATACAGAACTTGGCCCCGGATCATGAGAATTTGCCCCAATTTTCTGGCCTTAAACTAGATCACAGAGCATTATTAGAGCTTAAGGGGAAAGCTATTATCAAGATCCTGTCATATAGCGTTAAGATTGGCTTTGATCTAAATGCACCGTAGCTCATAGCTGAAACGTTATTCAGTGACGATCTTTATTTGCACGTTCTCGCCCATATGGGCTTAATACAGTAGCCTATTACATGAAAGACTAAGAATATCATCTCTTAGTCTGTCACTGCCGTCTTCTCCCTTCTTAAAACAAGTGTGTACGAATTCACAATTAACAAGGTCGATATGTACACGTACATGTCTCAAGTCCCATATGACATGACAACTTTTACTTTATTTCAGATCCGTCCAAACCTGGCGAGAAAAAAGACGACCTGGAGTCGCCCAACTCGAAGGAGGGGAAGCTGAAACAGCGCCGCTCCAGAACGAACTTCACCTTGGAGCAGCTTCAAGAGCTGGAGCGCCTGTTCGACGAGACGCACTACCCAGACGCCTTCATGCGGGAGGAACTGTCACAACGGCTAGGACTGTCAGAGGCGAGAGTACAGGTACGAATACTAGAGCCTAAACAAAGTCACTACACTTACGACGGGAGGCACTACCTAGACGCGTTCATGCAGAAAGTTACTACACATATAAAGCCCTAGATTTTCTTACAACGAGACGCACTACCCAGACGCCTTCATGCGGGAGGAACTGTCACAACGACTAGGACTGTCAGAGGCGAGAGTACAGGTACGAATACTAGAGCCTACACAAAGTTACTACACCTATAAAGCTCTAGGTTTTCTTATGATGAGACGCACTACCCAGACGCCTTCATGCGGGAGGAACTGTCACAACGACTAGGACTGTCAGAGGCGAGAGTACAGGTACGAATAACGGATCCTTCACACATACACACACCTAGGTTTTCTTATGACGAGACGCACTACCCAGACGCCTTCATGCGGGAGGAACTGTCACAACGGCTAGGACTGTCAGAGGCGAGAGTACAGGTATGAGTACTAGAGCCTAAACAAAGTTACTACACTTACGACGGGAGGCACTACCCAGACGCGTTCATGCAGAAAGTTACTACACATATAAAGCCCTAGGTTTTCTTATGACGAGACGCACTACCCAGACGCCTTCATGCGGGAGGAACTGTCACAACGACTAGGACTGTCAGAGGCGAGAGTACAGGTACGAATACTGAACTAGGGCTATCAGAGGCAAGAGTACAGGTACAAATAATGGATCCTACACATAAACACCCCTAGATTTTCTTATGGCGGCACTACCAATACGCCTTCATGAAGGAGGGGTTACCACAACGGCTAGGTTCATCAGAGTTCAGAGTAACGTTAACTCGTGTCAGGTTATTCTGATATGATCTGCGTAAAATGAAATAGATGATAAAAATGCGACAGGTTCTCGACAGGTAATGTTTTCGAATTTCGAAGACGAGAACGAAGTAAAACAACGTTGCATACAGAATTTGGCTCCGTATCATTAGAATTTGTCTCAATTGTCGACTCGTGTCAGGTTATTCCAAGTGCAGACTATACGTTAGTCCGTGTCAGCGGAATCTCCCCTCCGACCGGTGATTTGATCAGGGTGACGGATATCGTACCGGATCGCATTAGGACGGCTGATGAGATCCGGACATGAGACGTAATGATCATGACCGTACTGATGATGAAAAGTAGTACACTTAGCGCCGTGAGGTTCCGTTTCCGGGGGAGGACAGGGCATGTTGAAGTCACTTTGCGTTTGAAAGAATGATTTCGGGTCAAGTCAAGGGCAAAATGAGTATTTTCGTAGTGTGTACTTATGGGAAAAGCGTCTTAACTTCCACATTTCTACTCTTTTACAGGAGTCTGTATTTATAAGAAACGATCATATGTTTTGTTTTGGCATTCTTTGTAGGTATTACGTTTTCGTTCACTTGCACGTTATATTCAGTTTATGTAGTTTCTTTCTTGTAAGGAAAACAACGCGAAGTAGCAACAGATTCTAGTTTTTCTTAATCGAAACAAACCAAAAGAACGATAGCGTAAGGCGTCGGAATATATAGTCTCCAGATCTTACCACAGATCAGTCCATTTCGCCTACCAGTAGTCTAGACATTCACTCACTACTTAATCAAACTACCTCGGCGAAGGCTTGTTGTCATTTCAAGACGTCTCAACATCATTTTCTTGTCAGTCTGACAAGATTTAGAATTGCCTCACAAGCAATGGTACCGTACGTCTGTCCACGATACTCGGAACCTTTGTCAGAATCGCCGGCAAAATTAGATTATCCTTCGATGAAATTCTACGGGAATGATTCTGTGCGGAGCAAATCTGCCGTCCAATATTCCAAACTCGATTTGTATTTCCTCGCCCCAACACAATTAGCCCGCGCTGCGCCCATCTCCCGCCGTTTATTCTCGTCCAATTTGTGTCGTCCCCACGGCGACAAATCGGATTGCCGGAATCGGCGGGCGCGGGGATCGCTTCTGTCGGGCCCATCACCAGGTCCCGTCGCAGATGAAATTTTCCACATTTCAAGGCAGATTCGTTTCCAATCAGCGGGTCGTGTCGTCATCCCGCATCAGCTGCAATTGCGTTTCCCGCCAAATTAAATCTGTCCTCGAGCCCGCACGTCCTGTGAGTGGAGGAGATGGGACATCCGAGTGCTCTCCAAGCAGAGGTTAGGAACTGGACGTCATTTTAAGACGTGTCTATTAGGCGTTCTAATTTGTCAAGTTTTCTTTTTGTCCGTCGGCCAAACAGAAAACTTGACAAAGTAGAAAAGACCAACAAAAATGTCCCAAACAAGACGGAGCCTAACCTCTCCTTGGAGAGTACGGAAAGGTAAATCATTGTACACAACAACAACGTTTACCGTATAGGAGTCTATCTGTCCTTGGTGCTGAATGCCGTGTTTTTGTGTTTCAGGTCTGGTTTCAAAACCGGCGAGCCAAGTGTAGGAAACAAGAGAACCAGTTACAGAAAGGTGAGGAACTCTATAGTATGTATATTAAAGAAACACTTTATATGGCATATATAGGTCGCACGTAATCTCCAACAATATTTTCAAGGTTATATGCATTACTCGTTAGTAATTGTTACAAAAATTATGAGAGCTGTGTGGATATTTGACATCATACATGTCTCGAAGTAAAAGGAGCTACGCTTTTGGAGAATCTTCAATTGTTCTTGAATGTACTTGTGGACAAAATACAAAAAAGCTCATTTTATCTTTAACATAAGACTTGACCGATGGTGTAACACTATAAAATGTATTAGTTTAGAGGCAGTTTAAAGATGACTTTAATTCTGACCAACTTACTTCTTTGGAACCCGATTTGTTTCCGTTTCACGGGGTACAACTTACGTCATAAAAATGTCGTGAGGCAGCAGCCAACCAGCGAGCGGTGAAGCGCCACAATTTTCTCTTCTGGCGTGCTTCAGGGAAAACAAATAAACAAACAAACAAGCAAAAAAGCTAGCAGATTAAGTGGCAGAGGATTTTCAAGACAAAGATTACCATCATATTTACAACTCAAATCGAAATCTAATGAGCGCAGCTGTATATGGTAACATCTAGAATTAAAGGTATCGAGAAGAACAACTGCCCTGTCGGCTACCCCACACCATGTTGATGACGTTGGTTGTACCCCGTGTGTATGGGACGTCATGTTAATTTCAGGTGCTGTATGTGAGTCGTATCAGACTTCTCTTTACCCAACCTTTAGTTTAAGACGTACCGCTTCCATATGTTGTATTTTGTGTCGATTTGTAGAAACCTTGGTGTGAAGTATTGAAAGTTTTTTTTCAAACTTAATCCAACACAAAATAATGGGGACTCACCTTATCAATCGACCTTCATCGGGAATTGGACCCACTTTCCTGACGTGCACTGATCTTCGGGAAGTGTGACGTCAGGAGTTCATGGGTCAAAGGTGCCAGGAAGTCGATACCTGCCGCCGTCCCGGTTTTAACTTGGGTTAATGGACCATGATGTGTATAGCCTACTTTACACCTATCATAAAGTAGCGAGTCACAATTTTCTTGTGTTGTATCAAGAAGAAGAAGAAAAAACTTTTCAATATGTACTGTACCAACACAGAGGAGATTTCATCACTTTTGTTCTTAAAGTTTAATTTGCCGTGTTGAATGTATCTGACCCGCGCTCTTTGTGCCCCAGGCGGAGACATGTTGTGTTCAGCGTTGCGAGGCAATCTGACCACGCGTGTTTCTGCCCCCTCAGGTATGATGATGGGCTCCAACCTCGACACCTGCCGGGTGGCACCCTACATGAACATGGGCACAGTGCGCATGCCCTTCGAAAGAGTCCAGGCACACCTCCAGTTCGATGCTGCTGCGCATGCGCCACATCCAAGCATGATGCTCTACGCGCCTGCGCCGTACGCGCTACCCATCACGTCCATGGCTGGTTCCCTGGCTGCGGGGTCGCTTGAGGTCACCAAGAATAGCAAGAACAACAGTATCGCCGACCTGAGGCTGAAGGCACGTAAACATGCCGAGGCGCTAGGGTTATAAGGGCAAAGGGCAAAGGCCAACCTGCACATCATACTTCATCTCAGGAAATCTCACCGTTTAGAACTTTGACTGGAAGGTGTTACATCTTTACTCGTTATTTGATGCAAGCGATGAATGCTAGGAAATCCCGAGCAGTAGATGAAAAATGCAAAGCCTTTTTTCCTCCAATGAGCTTTCCCAAAAGACTATCTGCTAAACAGAGCACGCAGCATCACAGACCTTTTTAGACGATCCGGATCGAAAAGAAACAGTTGTGTTGCTTTTCGTTAAAAAACATCTAACTATTCTTTCCAATTTCTGGTCACTAGATGCGTCTCAGCGTATTATGAGTTCCAATATATACCTATACAGTCTTTGATAGAAAATCGAACTCCATTCAATGTAAGACGTATTGCAATGTGGCAATTGAAATTCTTGCACAGGGACAGTCGAATTGTTGCCACGTGATAATCACGTGAAGGACAACTGAACGACAGAGGCCTGAGAACTTGACACATCACTTGAGAGATCCATGACGTTCACGTGACTGATCCGTGATATTCACATCTCCGTCGAATGTCTAAATGTCATTATAGCAAAGTGGCTAGAAAGATGGCATATTTTGAAAGGTGCCCTCTTTGAAACAAATGACAATGCATTTCACTTCTCTCACCAAGCCATATCCACACAGCACGCGATATCATGTGACCATATCGGTCTTGAGGACATTGAATCGTGCACATCAATATTGTGGTCCCATCATGCACCCTTGAGGAACACAGGACATCGTGCAAATATATGCCATGTTGTTCCTCTTGGCATGATGCGTAGCGTTATGCTAAACTATCTACACTGTCATAATACCATGGTATTACACGCGCATATTTTGCTAACAAGTCGTTGTAGGCTGTGTTAAGTTGTTGCTTGCTTCTGGCTACAGTTTTTGGGAATTGGCATCTTTTTCACCACTGCCACGTAGAGCGCCATATGTTTTTTCATGGGAAAGCAGATCCCATGACTATGTATAGATCAAATTTACTTCACTATCAAGGAATCTAATCACATGTGATCCCTAAAGTTTATTTGTGATCCTTGAATTCACATAAGAGAAAGAGAGAGATACCCACCAGTATTGTGGAACGATTCACGATGTAGTCCCCCTTCACAATTCACAGCATCACCTGACCCGTGTACGACGTTTGTATATCCGTGCTTGGTGTATATGTTTGTACATAGTGTGATATTTATTGTCTGTATGTCTGTATGTGTGTGTATATGGCCCGAGTTACACACAAGTTTTCGGAGTCGACTCGGGGCTGTGTGTAAGGAGCTTTCCTACTAGAAAAAGCTACTTGAGTGGCCAAAGGGTTCTTCTTGCACAGTCCAAGTCGACTTAAAAACGCGTGTGTAAATTAGGCCAGTATGTCTGCATGGTTCCAGGCATGGGACGCTGGAATTCCATGTAAATTGATTATAGGCGAAACGGCCGAATGGCTAATGATGATTAAATCTTTAAAACTGCAACAGAGACGGCATTTGAACATTGTATTCACTGTGTTGTACCCAGGGTCACATTTCCAAACCGGCGCCCGGTCGGGCAGTTTGCGGGAACGAAAATTACGATATAAAAGACATCAAAACACACAACATTTGATTAGCCATGAGCATAATCTTGTTTATTTTTTGTTATACACTTTTATTTCTAGATGCCGCAAACAGCCCGACTGGGCCCTTCGTTTTAGAACTGCGATCCTAACATAATCCTGAATTCCGTTGATATTGTAATACTCATATACTGATATAGGTGAACGCCTTTCAAACAGTACGTAACCGGGGCATCTGCTCCTTAGATAGTGGTGCCTTTTTGTTCCGATGCTAGTTCTTCCAGGAAACCGACTGACAACAGTTAATTTCTGTGATGCCCATTCATCCTCCTCCGAGATGACTGCCGCAGGGCACATTCTATACTACTTCTCTCAATTATAGCTTGATTTAATTTGTACATTTGGCAGGGAAATGACGGGAATTCCCGGAGGGCGAACGCCTAATGGATAAAACGGCCCGAATCCCCGGAGGGCGGGAGTTTAATGGCTATAATTGCTGGTGTCGTTGCTTTCAGTGTAAATCAATTATGCTCATGACTTATACATGAATACAAGCCCGGGCGGGCCACAGAGGGTCGGCGCGATGTTGTTTTTGGCAGATTTTATAAATGACAATACGTCATTTCGACGACAGCCTCGAGTTGTGGAAAGAGCTAGGCCTTGCACTTGTGCAAAAGCGACGCATGGTGTCAGACCTTGCACTGCAGGGACAGAATTTAAAGCGAGAAAGAACACACAAGAAATATCGATAATTCTATTATATCACAGTGGTGGTCTATATTAAATAATCGACCATATAGCTGATACGATTAGCCAATAATGCGATCATATCGCGGAACAGGCGATGCAGGAATTTGATTATTGGTCAACCGAATATCGATCACTCATCGGCCGATCCAATTAGTGCCGCGACCCCCCGCTGACCCCGCCGGAGTGGTGGAAGCGTCATCAGAAAGGTACATGAAGTGTCAGAGGTGCTGACGATTCGAAACAACATAAAAATAGAGTGTTCCTAAAGCATAATAACGTTCACATAAAAGGACACAGAAGCTGATGAAAAGCAAGTGTACAAACGCTACAGTACCAACCTATTGATTTGGATATATGACGGTTTTGAAATTTGAATTAAGACCAGATTGCTATTGATCATATTTACGACTTATAATTGAAATTATTGCAAAAAAATTGGTTGGACGTTGTTATTGTGATGCATTGTACTTTCGTACCAATGTATGAAAGGGCTAGTGAACTAGTCCGGCAATTCAATATATATCAATAACTAGTTTCTTCGAGTTCGTTCGTATACATGACATTTGTCGAAAGACAGCCACCCCAGAAGAATTGAGTAAGGTTTGACTGTTGAAAAAAAAGAAAGATCTTTAATAGACTCTGCAAACGGAACGTTAAGAAATCTTAGGATGATGAAAGTGTCTACCGTCAACTTTACTGGTGACATAAGTCGCTACTACGTATGTATACTGAGGGTTTATGTTCGGTCTACACAGCAGGGGAACTTGATGAGGCATATCTTTGGGTGAACATCGGTATAACGACCATTTATGTGACATTTTCTGTGAGATGCATTTTTCATTTGGAAGCAATTTTCAGACCCTTTCTGATTTTTATTCCTCATTGACAAAGCTTCAATCATACATCTTTATACTGTTTGATGATATTTACCAATGATAATATGTATAATATATATTTATATGATAATACATTTTGTATGTAACAATGACAAAATCGGTGGGTTAAGTATGAAAAGATTATATATATAAAGCATCAAATTCCTCTGCCCTCGAAAAGCCGACAACACAGATAATGACAGACTACAGCACTTTAGTAATTAGAAATGACATAAAGCAGACATGGCGCGACCCGTCACAGAACAATGGAACACCGCGTCATGCGTCATCATTACCCATCATGCCCTCGGGTGACGGCTTAATTAGTAGCTGAGGGAGGCTGAGGGGTCAGCCAAGGGTAAAGGTCACTGATTAACAAATGTGAGTTGGCGTTTTCCACATCTTCAATGGGAACCGATACAGTTCCCCTTGATAAGAATGCCTTAAGAATTACAACATATCCAAGCATACGTTGATGAAGTTTAGGTATCCATGTAATAAGATACGCCAAAAAATAGTTACTCAAGCAACTGGATACAATTTTTATTTTTTTCTTCCAACTCCAGTTGCCTGATTAACTATATATTGGCAAGCATCTCTTAATTTCACTACATGTTTGTCTACATTATATTGAAGACAGTTACAAACGTTATAAATGTCTTGCCACAAAAACTTTTATTTTTACCTCTTTGAATTCAGTTCACTTTTCTCTTTGATGCCTGATTACTTAAGGATCACTGATCACGACCCGCACTTAAAGACAGAATAGTCTATCCATGTGTCTGTCTGCATCTGTCAGGCGCATAAATCTGCTGCACTTCTAGCCATGTTTTTCCAGCTTGGTTAAACCCCTATCTCACTGGACCCACAACAAGTTGGCGCCCTCGCTGCGGCCGGGTAACTTGACAGAGTTCTCATCGATAAAAACGAATCTTTTTACGCTTTGTGTGTTTTGTTGTCTTTTTAGTCATACTTGTACGTTTTGCATGATGTTCTCATTATAAAGTCAATGCTAACACAAATCCAATTTAGGACGTAGCGAAGTCGGCAACGTGTCGCGGATCCAGTGAGATAGGGGCTTAAGAATGCATTATAATTTATAGGGTCGACTTTTTTAGTAGTGATTTCTCAGGTACATTATCATGAGAACCAAAAAGGCCTAGTCTACAAATACATAAACAACAGATGAGTGATTATACTTACTTAAGTTTTTGCTGTTTCCAAATTCATATACGTTGTAAGACCAAGCCTATTTACTGGGCGTCGGCCAAATTAACCAAGTCACTTGCACCCCCCTCAGAATATGTATCAAAATGTTAGTTATTCAACATGTTGATACAACACTAATACCGCTGCAGACGATTAGTAATCTTTTTTGCACCTAAACAAGATGATACCATAATCTAAATGTCTACATTTTCTTAGCATTAACATATAACGGATGATCTGAAGTTTGCTGCAAGTGATAGGGCTACTTTCAACAATATTTCGTAATGTAAAATACTGGCATATCAACATATTTGATAGTAGACGAAAATCAATAGCCGCCGGTGTGCTTGTCATAGCGTCTCGGTGTTGAGCAGCAGAGTTACACGGGCAGTAGCAGGCACAGCAGCGCTCCTAGCGGCAGACTATAGTACATGGAGCTGCAACAAAATCATAGAAGCTCAGTGACATACACATATTCCATGAAGAAAAAAGTTACAAAGCTGTCGACAAGTCTTTTTGTCCGAGTCCTTCTTACCAAGGGCATTATATAGTGTCCATGTTCTTACCTAGCCTGGGTTCCATCCTAGTTAGTTTGCCGGGGCTCCCATACTGTCCACAGAGAGCATGAAAGTTCTGGTAAACTAACTAGGAAGGTACCCAGTCTACTTCTTACCTCCAGAAAACGAGAATGCGCCTCACGCTCTGGAGATGGATTGTAGTTAGGATGAAGCCGACCGCCAACTGTGTGGTCAGCCATGCCATGCAAGTGTGCAAGAAGCGCCACACGGCGGATGGAAGGCGTGAATGCAGGTCAAGCTTAGCCACCTGTGTACGGCATTGTTGTATGATAAATAACCTTATCAAAATAAAAATGAAATGACAGGAACATTTTAGAAACTTCATCCAAAGAAGAGTGTCAAAATTGGAGTTAGGCTACTGCTTCATTTTTATCTCAAAGTGAAAGAGCAAAATAAGCGCCACCTTTCGGTCTGCTGTGACAACTACAGCCCATGCGCTGAAGCCGATGAAGATGCCCGGATGCGGCCCGTGCCACAGAGCCGACACCAGGAAGGTCAGCACAGTGCGCATGTGTGAAAAACGGTAGTACACCAACCTGTTGAAATTCACATGTACCAATTTCTGTTCAACTTTGATCATGATAAACAATAGTTAAAACAAATACATGGTGTCCAGGGAAATAACAGGAGTTTCGAAAACACTGATTAGAAAAGAAATACCTTCTGGAGAAATTCCTACCGTTTCAGCCATGCCGAAGTAGTTTTGTTCCAGTTCCGAGTGAAATTAGCCATATTTGTCGACAACTGAAAAAAACATACAATTCATGTTTCATTAGGTAAAATAATTTCAGCGCATTATTATATAGGAAACTTTGATGCAGATGTATATACATGTACCAACATAAGGTAAACGTAGGTCATACATGTACAATATTTCCTGGTGGAGCCTCACAATAATCTTAGAATAGTTTTAAAACCGAGCCCAAAACAGGCTACGTCCCTGAGCTGTCGGCAAAAAAGCACAAGAGCAAGATCATCCGTTACAATGTACCTCCAGGGTGAAGAAGGAATAGTCTGACAAGGCATCCCAGCGCCCCCTGGTGTCCCTCCCGCTGTACCCCAGCCCAGCAGCGTTGCACAGACCCTCACCTGAAACCAACAAATCTTATGAGTCCCATTCTCCCAACAGTGAGCTAGAAAAGGACTATGATATGTTGTACCGTAATAATGCATTGGGACTGATTGAATACAAAGTAGCGATGCAGAACCTGAAATCGGGTTGAAGATAACATGTCCACAGACACGCAAGGTAACATGTTACTCAAGCAACAGGATACTGATTTTGGAAACGGTAGCATCCATTGAATAAGATCTGTGATTTAGCTGGATTTTAGTAAAAAAAAAAAAGTGAATTAATATGCAAGTGAGATGAAGACAAATTTAGACAGTCCAATAGGGGACCAAAATAAGACAAAGTCAAGACGATGTTGAGTCTTGTTGAGCCAATTAGCTCCTGTTATTTGACTAGGCAGATGATGTGACCAATAATGATTTGTTGTACTACGTCTACTTACTTAGCGACCAAAGCCAGTAATAGTTCAGTCTCGCGAGAAACGACGAGATCCACAAGTAGAAGATCCTGTGCAGAAACGGCGTGCTCTCCACAAAATCAAGGTCTGCAATGAAATGATGCCAGTTGATTATAAGGCTTCCAATCCTTTTATACGTTCAGAACCGTCACATTATGTTTGGCATCATATGATAATAATCATCACGATTTATGTCCGATATGAGTCCCTTCAGAAGTACAGGTGTAGTCGCGGTGAAGTAAACAAATCACAGAAAACAGCAGGCTTAGACAAGGAGATAGAAGTGTGATATAATGGCAGATTTTACCTCCGTTTTTGTGTAAGGGAAAGACATTCCCTACGGCACCATGGGCACTGAAGAACACTGCGGTTGTCACCATCTTGTACAACACCAATGTCTGGTAAGTAAATCACAACGGTGAGTAAACAACAAGAAACTGTAAACCTCTCGTTCGAAACACAGCAGCAAAATTGCATAACGCTTACTGACTTTACCGTTACCGTCATAATGTCAAAATGATAATTTAGTAACCTTTGGTGCCGATTTCTGCGGAAGCCCGCCGTACTCCGTAAAGCGGTACAGCGGTCCTGCCAGCAGCCCCGGAGCGCTGAAAAGGTACTCGAGCTGGGCCAGCAGCAGCGACCATTGATGTAACGGGGCTGTCAAGGAGAATGAATGAGATGAGAGAAATACAACGGAAAATACATTGTAGAATGAAAGCCCTTATTCGTTCGTATGGTACATTATTAAATTTTTGAAGAGGGACGGTGGCAGGTATCGACTTTCCTTCACCTTGGACCCACTCCGAGACGTCACAAGTCCCTAAGGTCAGTACGCGTCAAATTTCTGCTGACGGCCGATGGATTAGGCAGAAGCTTAGATGAGGCATCCTTTGATTCGCTTTGTGTCGGATGAATGAAAAAACAACAACTAACTATATCGTTAGTACAACATCAGAAATTTCACACTTCAACAATGATCATTGTTCTATGTCAACCACGTTGTTAAGTCCACATGTGTGACAGTGTGCCGTCAAGTCACATAGCATGCAAGCTAACTTCTGTCCTCATCATTTCCCGCTTTTAAGGTTACCTTGCACTCCAGCCCTAGACGTCTTGTATTCTTCATCATGTTGTATCATAGCCAGGTCTGTCACCTTTTGCGTTAGCATCATCAGTGGCCTTCGACGGTTAGGAAAAAAAGGTGGAAAACTTAAAATGATAAAACTGACATGTCAACATAGGAAGGGATCGGCATAATGAGTACCGAATTAGAAGAGGAAAATTGCTGCACCTAATCTGTCTGTATCCATATAGCCGGTATAACTGCCGTTAGGCGCAACACATCAGCTTGAAAAGAAGACCTAATGAAAAGAAGAGTAAGGATTTTGGTATGCAAAAGCGCAATATTTCACCATTTTCATTTGTACACTCTGTAGTCGCTCCTGCCATGTTGACGTCCAATTCTTCTTCCCTAGAGTTTTCCCGACTAAAACTTTGTGAATCTATTACTTAAAGTGTTTGATACTCTCACCATGAAGTCAAGTTATTTGTTGTTCATAAGAAACATTTCTTCAGGGGACCCCAGGGAATCCGGCATGTCAAAGCCCCCCCCCCCCCCATAATCTCACATCAATCAAATAGTCGCCACTCCTGCATTTGGTGTCAATTTCTTCTTGTCTTGAGTTTTCCCAACTACAACATTGTATTTTCTAGTTAGGATGTATGCTTTTGTTCGTATAAATCAAAGTTACTTGTTCATCATAAGAATTATTCTTTTATGGGAGACCAAAGAATATGGCATGCCAAAGCGCCTATTTTTCCAATAGTCACTTATAGACTCTAAGGTCGCGCCTACTATACTGACGTCAAATTCGTTTTCCCTAGAGTTTTCCGACCTTCAACTTTGCATTTGTCACTTAGAGTGTATGTTTCTCTCTTCATAAAGTCAAGTTACTTGTTGTTCATAAGAGGCATTTTCTTCAGGGGACCCCAGGGAATCCGGCATGCCAAAGCGCCCCACCCCCCATAACCACATATAGATGGAATAGTCGCCACTCCTGCATTTGGTGTCAATTTCTCCTTCTCTTGAGTTTTACCAACTACAGCATTGTATTTTCTGGTTAGAATGTATGATTTTCTTCAAATAAATCAAAGTGAATTGTTCATCATAAGAATTGTTCTTTTATGGGAGACCAAAGAATTTGGAATGCCAAAGCGCCTATTTTTCCCATGGTCACTTATAGACTCCAAGGTCGCACATCCTATATTGACGTTAAATTCGTCTTCCCTAGAGTTTTCCCAACTTCCACTTTGCATTCATTACTTAGAGTGTATGTTTCTCTCTTCATAAAGTCAAGTTATTTGTTGTTCATACGAAACATTTCTTCAGGGGACCCCAGAGAATCCGGCATGTCAAAGCGCCCCCCCCCCCCCATAATCACATATCAATTGAATAGTCGCCACTCCTGCATTTGGTGTCAATTTCTACTTCTCTTGAGTTTTCCTAATTACAACATTATATTTGTTAGTTAGAGTGCACATTTCCCTCACTATGAATTCAGGTCATTTGTTTATCATAAGAATGATTCTTGCATGGGAGACCAAAGAAATCGGAATGCCAAAGCGCCTATTTTTCCCATGGTCACTTGTTGACTCTAAGATCGCACCTCCTATACTGACGTCAAATTCGTCTTCCCTAGAGTTTTCTCAACTACAACTTTGCATTCATTACTTACAGTGTATGTTTTTCTCTTCATAAAGTCAAGTTATTTGTTGTTCATAAGAAACATTTCTTCAGGGGACCCCAGGAAATCCGGCATGTCAAAGCGCCCCCCCCTATAATCACATATCAATTGAATAGTCGCCACTCCTGCATTTGGTGTCAATTTCTACTTCTCTTGAGTTTTCCTTATTACAACATTGTATTTGTTGGTTAGAGTGTACATTTCCCTCACTATGAATTCAGGTCATTTGTTTATCATAAGAATTATTCTTGCATGGGAGACCAAATAAATTGGAATGCCAAAGCGCCTATTTTTCCCATGGTCACTTGTAGACTCTAAGATCGCACCTCCTATACTGACGTCAAATTCGTCTTCCCTGGAGTTTTCCCCTCTTTAACTTTGCATTTATTACTTACAGTGTATGTTTTTCTCTTCATAAAGTCAAGTTATTTGTTGTTCATAAGAAACATTTCTTCAGGGGACCCCAGGAAATCCGGCATGTCAAAGCGCCCCCCCCCCTATAATCACATATCAATTGAATAGTCGCCACTCTTGCATTTGGTGTCAATTTCTACTTCTCTTGAGTTTTCACAATTACAACTTTGTATTTGATGATTAGAGTGTATGATAACCTTACTATAAATCAAAATCACTTGTTGATCATAAGAAGTATTTTTGGATGGGAGACCAAAGAATTTGTATGTATCTCTGAATATGAATAGTGTGTATAGTGGTTCATCGCCATGTTACAAAAAAGGTACATATAGTCCTTGAATACAACAGTAAAGAAAAGAATTGCAATAATGTAGCTCTAATTTTTTAACATACGCCATGTATCACTGCCATTTGTAGTTGAGGTAGTAGAGCACTTACATGATGATTTTACTGTTGACGTAACTTCCGTCTGGAAAACGTGACGCAAGCAGGTGACTTCCGGTCAGGAAAATAAACTGCCACGTGATTGCAGCACTGTATGACGGGAAGGATATTTGATCAAGTAATGGCTTTAATGGTTGTTTAAACAAAATCTACCATATGCCAATGTTGGCAGAGTGGAGCAATATGACAATACTATGAAATTTGATATATGTATAATATGTGTGTATAATACTGTAATTCTTGTTTCTTTCACGGTCGCCTTTGTACCGTGAATCTATCATCACTGTGAAAGACTTGTTGTTATTATCTATGATTCCTTCACACATCCGTTCTGTAAATCCCTTGTCGCCACCGTGAAGTGACAGTTTCATTTTCCTTACACCGTGAAATTTTGCTACCGTGAAGATAAAGTGAATTACAGTATACAAGTTTAAGCCTACCGTGGCCCATGTCGCCCGTTGAAGGGGCAGAGCAGAACACAGGAAACACCACCAGACACAAACAGAAGCACAATTGACCTGAGACGTGTTAAAAAAAAAACAGGTATCATATATGTTTAAGTTTGCGAATTTATACGTTACAGTTTACGGACCTATGACTAGAGATTATCCTACGACATCATTGTTTTGATTTCGACTCACGTTACATAAATGTCATCCGCAAGTTGAAGAGTTACATTCAAAAATCAAAGTCATTCCCACACCACTATGGTGTATAGCATAGCTTCCTTAGCAGGGTCTACGAGTCTGCCTTTTTTTCTGATGGCCGGTATGTTAGTTCTATTGCACTCGGTTCGTTGTTGCCAGCATCCACACGGCAAAATCAGAAAAGTAGGCCAGACTCGCAGAATATATTAGTAGTAAGGAGGCTATGTATAGGATAGCGCTCATCTCCGTTTCTACAGCCCTGGGGACACACAGCATTACGAGCACTACAGCAGAACGATATTCGAGAAGTGATTCAGTTTTTGTTTTTTCAAATACCTGCCACAGTAGAAAAGTCCAACAGCCATCCCAGCAGCGGCCATGAACAGGCGGTAGAAACCTGCATGTTTCTTGCGGACTTCATAAGGAACAGCATTGGTACAGCATATCAGAAGGGCGGACAGCAGCTGTCCCGATACAAGGTCATTCACAAACATGCTGTCTCTGGATTTAGACACAGAGATCTTGTCCGGTTTAGGTTACCTGTGACGAGAACGTTTTAAAACTGCTGCATTTATGCAAATTCATGTATCCGTGTGTACTGAGGATGATGGCCGGATGATATCTAATGGATTGACAAACAAAACTCCCACGTGTTCAGAAGATGAATTATTATTTCATGGCAAACGAGTGTTTGTTGCGTAACGTATGTCAACTTTTCTTCGATCTATTGAAAATATTGGACACTTTGGCGCTCCGATCAAAGTAATTAGAGCAACGTATACTAGCCTCCGTTGCAGACTCCTTCCGGCTATTTTCTTTTTCAAGTTACAGTTTTACTATTACATTTTTTTTCTTATTGCTGGCCGTGAATAAGAAAAAAAATGTAATAGTAGAACTGTAACTTGAACAAGAAAACAGCCGGAAGGAGTCTGCAACGGAGGCTACGTGTACGACAAATTTGAAAGAAAACTCTTGAGCAAGAACCACATAACAAAAAAACGGCTAGGGGCAAAATACTGAAAGCATGAACTGATACTTAACGCATGAACTTTGAAGAACAAATTACAGCTAGTCGACTGAATAGCTTAAGCAGGAAAAGCATAACAAAAATCAATTAGGTGGTTGGCTGCCAAGGTTTGGGTTTGACTTTATTTTTCCAGCAACCCATTGAATCCGGTAGAGACCACTCGGGAATTGGTTAGAAGTTGGCCTCCACCTGCATTCCTCAATAGAATGACTTGTCCTTGGGAAACCCTAAGTGTATTGTGACAAAATCACACCAAGTCAACAAAATCGAGGTAACAAAAAGATGGCATGTAACTGAACAGGTTACAATTACGGGTCACGTGCTGTTTGCACTGGGGTCCCCCGAAAGTGCGAAATGGAACGAAATGGAACGAAATGGAACGAAATGGAACGAAATGGAACGAAATGGAACGAAATGGAACGAAATGGAACGAAATGGAACGAAATGGAACGAAATGGAACGAAATGGAACGAAATGGAACGAAATGGAACGAAATGGAACGAAATGAAACGAACTAAAACATATGTAACATTATGAAATGAAATACCAGTAGATAGCGAAATATAAGGAACGTTGTAACATTCACAGAAGACTGAAACTTGAAGCAAATACATAATATAACGTGTTTTATTTTTTAAATCTATTTGATGATATTAAATACAACGTTTTTGCCACGTTGTTGTGGCTAGATTCTTCATTAAAAATGGGGGCGCCGCGTGCAAAGAGCTCGGACACTCTGCCTTGATTTTACCAATGGTCTGCAAATGAACTGCTGAAAATAGCAGGGAAAACAAGCAAACGGAACTGAGAATCGATGTAAGGACTAGATTATAGTTGGTGGTAACATTGCATCTCATAATTCACCAAGCGGGCATGAGACAAGCGTAATTTCATTATTTATACAGCGTGTACATGTTTGCGTGTTGCAAATGCAGCCCCGCATGCAAATGAACCGCCACTGTTGCCAGCGCACCGGAACTGTGCACGTGGGCGTGCTACCGACAGGTTGAATCAAACTCCGACTTCCCAGTTTTATTTACATACGGTTTTAGTCCATAACTAGTACGTAGCATATGCATATATGCGCAACAACGATTTTTATACAACCAATTGTTCGGCTGGTCGGCTGTAGGAGAGTGATATGCAAATGCAGCTCTGCGCTGCGTCACCCATGTGACATTTCACACTCCATTCAATCACGGACGTGGACTGGGAACTACCTCTGGAGACATTTCTGCTTCCTTGTTCACGACAAAACAAAGGGAGGGTGTGAACGAGCAGGAAATGTATTTCACGGTTCACACAACATGCAAATACGCTGTATAAATAATAAATTACTCTTGCCTCATGCCCTCTTGGTGAATTATGAGATGTAATGTTACCACCAACTTCTGTATAATCTAGTCCTTACTTCGATACTCAGTTCCGTTTGCTTGTTTTCCCTGCTATTTTCAGCAGTTCATTTGCAGATCGTTGGTAAAATCAAGGAAGAGCGGCCGAGCTCTTTGCACGCGGCGCCCCCATTTTTAATGAAGAACCTAGCCACAACAACGTGGCAAAAACGTTGTATTTAGTATTATTAAATAGATTCAAGAAATAAAACACGTTATATTATGTATTTACTTCCTGTTCCGGTCTACTGTGAATGTTACAACGTTCCTTATATTTCGCTATCTACTGGTATTTCATTTCATAATGTTACATATGCTTTAGTTCGTTCCATTTCGTTCTATTTCGTTCCATTTCGTCCCATTTCTTGCCATTTCGTTCCATGTCGTTCCATTTCGTTCCATTTCGTTCCATTTCGTTCCATTTCGTTCCATTTCGTTCCATTTCGCACTTTCGGGGGACCGTTTGCGGGTCGTGGTGACGTAGAATCTGTTCATTCGACGCTTTGCCAGTCAACAAGAAAGTCGCAAGTTCCGAAAAACAGCCGTGTCAAGGTGGAAAGGCAAGCAAATCGGTGAAGCAGCTTAAACAAGGTATTCCACAAGCAAATAATCGTGGGAGCTAGGGGAATTGTATCGTGTTCTGGTGGCAGAGCATAGTATTTCGCCTATGGGGATTTATCTGGGTAAGGATCACAAAGTGACTTACCACAATTGACTGACGCGAAGTTGAAACTATAGTAGGGTGCAGTAGAGAAGCACGAGAAACGAATATGTTTGAGTTGAGGGTACAATCTGTAAGATAATGCAAAACCAAAAAAAAGATGGTTTATTGGCGTTTGAGGCCCACTTTTAAATGGCGTCTTGGGGAGGTGAATTGAACTGCAACCGACTCACCCCGAAAGGCAGTCGTGATGTTTATGCGCATTTCTACGCCGACTGTGCAAATTTTACATTAGCGATTTCTACCATCTGAAACCCTGCTTATTCTTCTACTATGTAGGACAGCTTTTGCCTCGATGACTTTGAAGAAAAAACGACGAAGTGTTCAAGATTTTTGTCAATTCTTTACCGCGACGGGGGTTGTGGATAAATACTTTGTCCTGTGACCTTAATTGTTGTCCCAATTTCTTTTATTGCTGCAAACATTTTTGTGGACAGGTAAGATAGTTGTGCCATATTGGAGGTCTCGACCGATTTTAAACATCTCACCACTGTAAGTCTTCAGCTTCCTGTTAACATGGGCAAAGGCAACTTTGATTGCATGTTACCAAAACTGAAAATACCAGTACATTATGTTGTCATATGGTTCGTTGCACATGAAATTAAAAAAAAAAAAACGATAGATAAAAAATAAACAAGATAAAGGGGTGGGAACCACTTCTCAAAAACGTTGTCTGTAGATTTTGGGAGCAGCCCCAGGCAGTTACATCCACACAAAAGGCGTACTCAAAACAAAATTATCTCAACTAAGTAGGGGGAGTCTTTCTTCTTTTGTTGGAGAAGCCTTAAGAGTAAAACATCTCGCTCAACCAGTCCACTTCCAAGGACATTCTGTACTTAAGTTCTCTAACAGTTGCCTATAGTAGCTTCGACAACTTTTTACATTGCTTTTCAATCAATTGATTAATTTCTACAGGATCGCTGGTATCATCTTCACTGCCATTAAATGCACCTGCCAATTTTTGTCTTTAAACTTTAACAAATATATTTACACAGTTTCAGGAAAGCCATCAGCATGCATCTGTTTGTGCAAAGCAAGAAAAACTACGGACTTCTGGGGATCACCGGAGAGGAGACCATCCGAACCATCAAGGAGCGGGTCTTCAAGCTGGAGGGTCTGCCGGTGGACCAGCAGATCCTGTACTACTCCGGGAAACCGCTAGAGGACGCTGCTACGCTGATTGGCTCCGGGGTACCCGACATGGGGACCTTGGACGTGAATGTGCGCACACGTGGAGGTGAGTTGTTCTGACTTCTTTCTTGGGGCTCGGTAAGTTGTTGGTGTTGGCGAGTTGCTATTCTTCCCGCTTCTTGCAACTTTCCTTCCCGTCGTATTGAATCAATCTCCATTCGTGTGAATGGAAGCTATCTATGATAACAGGTTTTAGTTTTGTGAAGCGGAAACCTATTCTGTTTTACCCTGCAGACCAAGGTGCAGACCAAGGACGCCGCCATAGTTAGTTGTGACGTCATCAGTCGGCCATATTGTTCATCACATGTTATCACAGCGAGCTGGTATGCCAGACACATATGATTGTAATGGCATCCAACTAAATATATATATATATATATATATATATATATATATATATATATATATATATATATATATATATATATATATATACCGTGACTTCTCAAGTATAATCTCTAGTACATGTATGACATGTTTGCATACCAGGAGCCACGTACAAGGTAACCTTCAAGACCCCGGATGGAGATAAAGTGATTGACTGTCCTGACGACAAATACATCTTGGACGAGGCTGAAGAGGTAAGAACTGCAGAAAGGGAGAGGAATTACAAGAAATACGAATGCCGGACGAAAAGTCGACACTAGAGAGGTACAAAGGCAGGTCCCAGACTGGTAATGTTGAGAGAGATTTTGAACCAGCATCAGTGCAGTTTCCAAAAGAAAGTATACACGGCTATGGAAGATATATGCCTTGACGCGTACAGCTTTCAACAAATCTTCCATCTTCTGAACATGTGCTCCATGATCTAATCTCCAAGCAGATCCAACGGTTGCAAAGACCAAATCCAACTGACAGGAGAAGTTTTTATTGCAACCTGCCAGTTGGATATGGTCTTTGGAACCGTTGGATCTGCTTGGATATTATCCATGATCCACAAAGAAATGCCCCTTCCCGTAAAAAAAGTTGTGGCAAAAATCTCACACAACCCCCATCCCGACTTTCGAACTCAGCGGCCGGGATTCCCAATATGACGAAAGTCATCTACAGGTTTGAGAAGACCCAGATTTACTGTCTTGCTTTTTTGTATCTTGAATACTAATTGCTGGCCCTTTCCAACCGCAGCAAGGCCTGGACCTCCCCTTCTCGTGCCGGGCGGGGGCGTGTTCCACCTGCGCCGGTAAGATCGTGTCCGGCACCGTGAGTCAGGACGACCAGTCCTTTCTGGACGACGACCAGATGGCCTCAGGATACGTCCTGACCTGTGTGGCCTACCCGACAAGCGATGTGGTCATCGAAACCCACCAAGAGGAGGCTCTCTACTAAGGCACAGCAGCAGTATGGAATGCTATAAGCTCTTTCACAATTTCGAATACACATGCGCAAGGTCAAAGTTGAAGGCCTCTGGCTTGTAAACAATTCTCGTATCGATCTGCATAACAATATGTCCATACGTGTTTAGTTTATGTCTCATGGGCCCTTACCTTTGACATATGCGTGCTATGAATGATGAACGAGCTTATTCCAGCATACTGCCTTTATGATATACACGTCATGTGTGCTGCTGAATAAGTCTGGGTGCCATACTATTTCTGCCAAGTACAAGAGCCCCTGTAAACTAACATGGATGGCACCCAGGCTTCTACTGCATCGAGGGCAACAAAAGTAGTCGGTTTAGTTCAATAGGTGTGCACTTGTAACGTTATCTACGTATACGAATTTTACTAACGTCTATTAAACGAAGGACCTTAGATCTTCAGGAAACTGTTGCTTAGGCACTCCAATGTTCAATGCAGTAACCCCCACGATATTTAGCTCAATTACTAATCAGATAGTGTTTGTTGTTTGCGAGGTTTCACTGATAATTCGGCATAGAGTTGGTATAAAACTATAACGTCCTTGGTAAAATACTTATCTTAATATCCTACTCAGACACTAACTGAAGAATACCTACAACCCCTGAATGGTTCTACATATAACATATATATGCTTTACATGTTTGAATTATGGCCATAGGCATCATATAGTTTATTCGCTTAGGGTTCTCTATCTACTAATCAATACATGTGGTTTAATATGCACGATGTGATGTTGAGGGCCTAGGGAAATAAAGTCGGTTAACACAAATTGTGTATGTTGTCCTTTTGATTCCATTTCAAGTATATTTATCTACAAACCGCATAATAAGTGAGCCCCTGTCATTCTCCTTTTGAGTCATAGCCCTCACACTTGGTGAGTTGAACTTGTCTCAAAAATATTTCTGACTTGGGGAGAAGAAATGCTGTTCCAGTCCCATTCAGTGTTACCTGTAAGCTTGAAGTGGCCCTCGGGTCTCGTTAGGTGGTAATCACACATTGAGTACAAGGAAAATCCTTCTTAAAAATCCTGGCCCGAATTAAGTTGTCCTGACGAAAAATAATGAAATCCAATTTGTTCTTGACTCGTCACATGAAATGACAAATAAAAGCACCGTTTCTGTTTATGAACTGACGACACACCCTAATTGACAACTTATAAACTATATATATACCTCCGTAAAACAGTTGAGTAAATACCCGGGTAGGGGTGTATTTTGCGCAGATACATGTATTTGAGTCTGATAATGGAAAATTCTGCAAATATAGATTTTCCTCATTAGCTATGCAAATTAAGTCACAATTAGTATAATTGGCACTTCATTATGTATATCTCTGTCTAAGCTACCTGCATACTAAGTATCATATTGACAGTCCTATAATTTTCCAATTAGATTAGATATGTTTTTTGCATTAATTATGCAAATTAGGAATTTATTTGCATAATTTGTATCTGTCGATGATCCACTTTCCATAAACTACATACATTACATGTATTTGAGTCTTATGATGGAAAACACTGCAAATATCGATTTTCCTCATTAGCTATGCAAATTAAGTCCTAATTAACATGATTTGCACTTCATTGTGTACATCTCTGTCTAAGCTACCTGTATGCTAAATATCATGGAAATCCGTCGTTCCTTTGTTCAGTTATTCTCCTTAGAAGATTTTCATGATAACGTCCCTGCAGTTCCAGAGCAAGCTGCTAGGGGGCACAAACCCACACCAAGTCTTCATTACACCACAAGCTATCTGCCACCAAAACATTAATACCATAGCACGTCCAGGTCAAGAGATACAAAAATGGAATTTCTGCTGCAGTACCAAGGTCACATACCAGGGGGCCAAAAATCGGCCTTGAATTTCGGCTTCACAACACCTGCCCACATACCAAATATCATCGCAATCCATCAAGAGTTTCTTGAGTTATGCTGACTACAGTAGTCCGGAAACATAAACAGACAAACAGACAAACAGACACACAGACACACCCAAAACAATATATCCATTTTTCATGGAGATAAAAACGGCTAGGGGCAAAATACATACTTAACGCATGAACGTGGAAGAACAAATTACAGCTAGTCGACTGAATAGCTAGAGCTTAAGCAGGACAAGCATAACAAAAAATGTGGCTGGCTGGCAAGGTTTGGGTTTGACTTTATTTTTCCAGCAACCCATTGAATCCGGTAGAGACTACTCGGGTATGTATAATTGGTTAGAAGTTGGCCTCCCCCTGGATTCCGCAATAGAATAACTCGTCCTTGGGAAACCCTAAGTGCATTGTGACAAAATTACACTACATCGACAAAATCGAGGTAACAAAAAGATGGCATGTGACCGAACAGGTTACAATTACGGGTCACGTGATGTTCAGGTGAAGATTACGTATAATTTGTTCATTCGACGCTTTGCCAGTCAACAAGAAAGTTGCAAGTTCCGAAGATCAGCCCTGTCAAGTTGAAAAGGCACGCAAAGCGGGGAAGCAGCAGCCGAAACAAGGTAATGAGAAGTAATCCTCAAGCAGGTCTTCGTGGGAGGGGGATTGCATCGTGTTCTGGGGCAGAGCATAGTATTACGCCTATGGGTATTTACAAATGCAAAAATTTTTGCGGACAGGTAAGATCTTGTGCCATGTTGGAGGTCTCGATCGATTCTAAAAGTCTTACCATTATAAGTCTGCATGCTGGGCAAAGGCAAATTATATATAATTAGTCCCAGTATATTCGTATCATGTAGTAAGCCCCGCGGTGACACATATCCAAACATGGCCTCGATCCCGACCTTCCCCCCGAGCTATGGTTGGGGGTGGTTCTGGAGCTAGGTCGAGTGAGTTCGACTGGTATTCGGCGCGGTTGGCTGGTGTTCGGCTGCGCCAGCCAAATGTTTTGAAAATTTCAAAACATTCAGCGGTGGACGGTAGGTCAGGCTGGTGGTTTGCTAGTGGCTGGGAGAAAGTCAGTAGTGGTCAGGGTTGTGTTTGGGAGTCAAAATGCATTCTTGATTTAAAAGGGCAGCCTACCGGACCTACCGCCATCCTTATGTAACCCGGGTTTAACGTTGCTTTGGGTCGTTGTACCTGAAATAAACAAATAGATAAGAAATAAATGATATTAATGGGTGGGCAGTACTTTTCAAAAAAGTTGTTTTTGCCCGTGTCGAGTCTGTGCAAATTTTGGAGAAGCCCCAGGCACAATAGTCTCTACCAGACTAACTACGCCGGCTGTAGGGAGAACATTTGCCGGGGAACTTTGGCCATGGAAGGTTACATTCGCAGGCAATATTGGACCCTCTCTCCATAGCCGACTCCCTTCATTATTTCATACAATTGATCATGACTCTATTTGGCCAATTTTTACTATTTTCCCAGCGACCCGCGGAGTCTGGTACAGCCTAAGGCACAACGTGCGTACACAAAAGACGCACGCAAAACCGATTTTATCTCAAGGTGGCGGACTCTGCTTCTTTTGTTCTTTCGTTGGTAAACCATAATTATCTGCAGCATTAGGAGCAAAGCATCTTGCTTAACCAGTCTACTTCCAAAGACATTCCGGATCCGTGCTTAAGATCTCTAACAGTTGCGTAGTAGCCTTCAACAACTTTTTACATTGCTTTTGAACTAATTAATTAATGTATACATGACTGCTGGTATCATCTGCTTGTCATTACACGCACCTGTCAATTTCTGTCTTTAAACTTTAGCAAATATATTTACATAGTTTCAGGAAAGCCAGCATCATGCATCTATTCGTGCAAAGCAAGAAAAACTACGGGCTTCTGGGGATCACGGGAGAGGAGACGATCCGAACCATCAAGGAGCGGGTCTTCAAGCTTGAAGGTCTGCCGGTAGACCAGCAGATCCTGTACCACTCCGGGAAACCGCTAAAGGACGCTGCTACGCTGATTGGCTCCGGGGTACCCGACATGGGGACCTTGGACGTGAATGTGCGCACACGTGGAGGTGAGTTGTTCTGATTTCTTGGGGCTCGGTAAGTTGTTGATGTTGGCGAGTTGTTATTCTTCCCGCTTCTGGCAACTTTCCTTCAAGTCGTATTGAATTATTCTCCATTCGTGTGAATGGAAGCTATCTATAATAACAGGTGTTAGTTTTGCGAAGCGGAAACCTATTCTGTGTAACCCTGCAGACCAAGGACGCCGCCGTAGTACTTTGTGACGTCATGAGTCGGTCATCTTGTTTACCACATGTTATCTCATCCAACTTGTATGCCAAAGGCTTGTGATTGTACTGGAGTTTATTTTCAACCGGCCACCCGTTAAAACCATGGGGAAGATCTAGAGATGCCGCTTCAGTGAACGTTCAGTGCCCAGAAGTGGTCCATATGGCCTTGCACTGAACAAATTCGTTTAGAAATATATATATGATAGTCAACAATGTTTGCGAAACATCAGTAAGGTAGTACATTGTCTATTCCTCAATTTTAATCCCCAATATAACGTGTGTATTCTAGGAGCCACGTACAAGGTAACCTTGAAGACCCCGGATGGAGATAAAGTGATTGACTGTCGTGACGACGAATACATCTTGGACGTGGCCGAAGAGGTAAATCTTTACGGTGGAAATGTGAAAGAAATGCAACAAATGTGAATGGAAACGTCTTGGAAAACACATTGTATATACCAAGACAAGACAAGACAACAAACAAAGGAATAAAGCGACCAACACACCGGCTGATTACAATATCTCCCTTTTCACCGAGGTAATGATGATTAATCTAAGAAAGCTAGAACCCTATTAACCTCTTAAAACCCACTCATTGTAGAAAAGGTGGGTCACTTTGTCTTCCATTGCTTCCAAAGGAAAGGAAAGGAAAGTGATCTCGAACCAGTTTAGCTCAATTGAACTCAATGAACAAATGAGCTAATCGTCCACTGGTTGTGACAGAGAAGACAAACGATATGTACAGTATTTACAGGTTCATTGTATACCCGAGAAATCCCTCTAGGTCTTTTCGACAAGCATAATGAACAGTGGACCACGGCTTAATGTCCCGTCCTAAGTGCGACCCTTTCCAGTAGCGTGTATGTCGGGTGAGCGACACAGCCGGGATCGAACCCGGGACTTCTAGTTTCAGAGGCAAGATCGCTAACCACTGGACTACGCACGCTACCTATTCCAAATAAGAAGCCAGACCCAAAAAACGTAGATTGTACTCCGTAGCAGTTCTTATAACAGTCACTTGTTCCACTTCTCACCATTGTTAACTTGCACTGTCTGTATACTTTTTCAATGTATTGTTTCATGTTTCAATTAGCTCTCGGGGAAGAAATTGCAAATAAACTCTTATTATTGATAATTAATATTGAGCCTTTCCCAACTGCAGCAAGGCCTGGACCTCCCCTTCTCGTGCCGGGCGGGCGCGTGTTCCACCTGCGCCGGTAAGATCGTGTCCGGCACCGTGAGTCAGGACGACCAGTCCTTCTTGGACGACGACCAGATCGCAAGTGGGTACGTCCTGACCTGTGTGGCCTACCCGACAAGCGACGTGGTCATCGAAACCCACCAAGAGGAGGCTCTCTACTAAAGGCACAGCAGCAGTATGGAATGCTATAAGCTCGTTCACCATTTCGAGTACGCATGCTCAAGGTCAAAGGTGAGGGCTTCTCTTGTAAACAATTCTCGTATCGATCTGCATAACAATTTTCATACATGTTTTGTTTGTCTCGTGGGCCTTTACCTTTGACATATTACCCACCGCACATGCGTACTCGGCATGGTGAACGAGCTTATTCCAACATACTGCCTTTATGGTATAGGCTTCATGTGTGCCACTGAATACGTCTGCGTGCCACGCATGCTACTTACGTAGCTTATCGCTCCATCAAGTACAAGAGCCTCCGTAAGCTAACACGGATGGCACCCAGGCTTCTACTGAATCAAGAGCAACAAAAGTAGTCGGTTTAGTTCAATAGGTGTGCACTTGTAACGTTATCTACGTATACGAATTTTGCTAACGTCTATTAAACGAAGGACCTTAGATCTTCAGAAAACTGTTGCTTAGGCACTCCAATGTTCAATGGCAATGCGGTAACCCCCACGATATTTAGCTCAATTACTAATCAGATAGTGTTTGTTGTTTGCGAGGTTTCACTGATAATTCGGCATAGAGTTGGTATAAAACTATAACGTCCTTGGTAAAATACTTATCCAAATATCCTACTCAGACAATAACTGAAGAATACCTACAACCCCGGAATGGTTCTACATATAACATATAGATGCTTTAAATGTTTGAATTATGGCCATAGGCATCATATAGTTTATTCGCTTAGGGTTCTCTATCTACTAATCAATACATGTGGTTTAATATGCACGATGTGATCATGATGTTGAGGGCCTAGGGAAATAAAGTCGGTTAACACAAATTGTGTATGTTGTCCTTTTGATTCCATTTCAAGTATATTTATCTACATACCGCATGATTAGTGAGCCCCTGTCGTTCTCCTATTGAGTTATAGCCCTCACACTTGGTGAGTTGAACTTGTCTCAAAAATATTTCTGACTTAGGGAAAAAAATGCTGTTCCAGTCCCATTCATGTATTACCTGTAAGCTTGAAGTGGCCTTCTGGTCTCGTTAGGTGGTAATCACACATTGAGTACAAGGAAAATCCTTCTTAAAAATCCTGGCCCGAATTGATTTGTCCTGACGAAAAATAATGAAATCCAATTTGTTCTTGACTCGTCACATGAAATGACAAATAAACGCACCGTTTCTGTTTATGAACTGACGACCCACCCTAATTGACAACTTATAAACTATATATATACCTCCGTAAAACAGTTGAGTAGATACCCGGGCAGGGGTGTATTTTGCGCAGATACACCGGGTACTAAGGTCATATATATAGCCCTCGGGTATATTATTAATTAGTCTTTAGATGTAGCTTGATATCACGTTTTATTATCCCTGTAAATATGCTTCTGCTTGTCACCATGACCTGTACTTAGCTCATCAGAGCATAAACGTGCAATAAAGGTCTTTCATTCATTCTGGGCAAGGGTGTAGTCTGGGCTAATACACTGTATTAGCCCAGACTACACCCTTGCCCAGAATGCCCCGTCAGCTTGGCATGGTTCGACTGTTGGCACATGGCTTTTTGGGTCATTTCAGGACATTGACCTTTGGCCTCCTGTGAATCGGGTGCCCCGGCGGAAGTTTAAGGTTGCTGACTTCACCTGGTAAGGTCGGTGTTTCAGTACATGTATACTGCTTTATATACAATCAAATAACAGCACGCCAGGTTTCACTAATTGGCGTTTGTAAAAACTTGGGTAAACAAACTGAAACGCCAACATGAAATATTTTCCCAAATAAATTGTCAACGTTATCAAACGTTATGGCCATGTAAAACCAGTATGAATTCGAAGCGTAGTGATTTTTGGACATCCGATAGTTCAAAATTTGGCTTCACCACGTACGCCAAGTGGTCACTAATCGAATCAACAAGTGTGTTGGGTTCTTTATCTTTAATTCTAGTTTAATATTCAGAGGTTTGACACATGTTAGTGAGTATGTGTGTTGAGGGACAGATGCATCTAACATTCCTGACTGCGCATGTGCAGTCATATTGCATTGGGTCAGTGTCAAGGTTCAAGTACCTTGTTCCGTTTCAGGTAAAGCAAAAAGGGAAAACATGTCTTTCGTGGAAATTCCAACCTCCAAAGATGTCATCACTGTATCCTGGGTACAGCAAGTTCTTAGCAGATATTTTTCCAACCAGGGAAACACTGGGCTGGTTGTTGTTAAAAGCCTGGACAGTCAAGGTGCGGTAGGCCCGGGGCAAGGGTTCCTTAGCAACAGGATGGCATTGGTTGCCATGGTATCAGTCGGTGACACGCCCATGACAACCCGCCTGATGGTAAAGATGTCCTCAGATGACCCAGCTGTACGTGACCTTGTGCACGACCTACAATTTGACAGTATAGAGGTCAACTACTACAACCTGGTAGTGCCAGCTCTCAGGTCAGAAGTTGAGAGGCTAGAGGGTGCAGCAGGGTCAAAGGTTGAGGGGTCAGGTGAGGAGGAGAAACATGCTGCAGTACCGCTTCCAGTCCCCAGGTGCTACCATGCTGCATACGACAAGAGTACAGGGAAGTCTGTGCTCTTGTTGGAAAATCTGCAGTCTAAGGGGTTCTTCACTAAGAAGTTCTCTGATGGACTAGGGCTTGAAGAGATGAAGCTGACGGTATCTGCTTTGGCCAAACTTCACGCCATCTCCTATTCGGCTATGCAGCGGGGGATGCTGCCTCCCTCAGGTTTTGATTGGCTCTTCGACGCATCGGAAGAAGCGGCAAAGTCCGTCATTACCCAGATGTTTCACGATGGCGTGGAGCAGTTCGCAACGGCCTTTCCTGACCAATCAGAGCTGGCGTCTCTGCTGAGGAGGCTGGGTGAGCGTGTGCCAGGCATTCTGGGAAGCGAGGAGGGACCGCTCATGGTGCTGTGCCACGGGGACTGCTGGGCAAACAACATCATGTTTAAGGTAATGTAATCATACTAACGCCGGACCTTGTCGTCTGGAGGGACAGAGTATTAGTCCGGGCAATCCACCCGACATGATCAGATGATGAATCATTCTCAAAAGGGATGTCCCTGTAGCTCAACCAGGAAGCAGCCTCACAGTTGATGAGCTCCTGGTTCCAATTAGTTGGTAACAGGTTCAAATCCTGGGAAGGACATCTCGGTTGGGGCTGCACCTTTCAGAAGGGATGTAAAATGGGGGTCCCATGGTCAAGGTGTCTAGAGCACATGAAAGGGCTAGCAACCCCTCCCTGTAAAAATATGCCCTGCTACAAGATAACGGAACTCAGAGGAGTGAACTTGACTAGGATAGATACCAGGCTTAACTATTGTATCCCTAACAGGTGAATGATGCAGGAGTACTGACAGATGCGATGCTGGTAGATTGGCAGTGCGTGTGCCGTGCCCCTCCTAGTAACGACCTGGCGCTCCTTCTCCTCTCAAGCACCGACCGCAGTCTACGGCAACAGCACACCAACAACATCCTCGCACACTACCACAGCGTTCTGACCACGACTGTCCAGAAGTGCGGGCTGGATTTCCCACCGTACAGTTTGGACATGCTCTGCGCAGAGTATCACGCAGAGCGTGTTTCGGGACTGCTTCAGTGTGTGGCTTCGTATGATTGTTTTGTCGCTGACCAGGCTTGCATGGAAAGGCTTAGAGACTCTGTTGAAGAGCTAAGGGAGTCAAATCTCATCTAAGCCCCATAATTCCCATTCCATTTATTTTTGCTTGGATTTCATGGTAGAAGTGCAAATGAGGTATTTGCAGTGTTTTAAGTTCACAGTCAAAGCAATACTATAATAGACACATAGTCAGGGTGTGATGATTTAAAAGTGGATAAAAATAGAACCGCTGCAAGATTTACATTAATCCAAAGATTTCTACAAGGCACTATTACAAGAAACAAAACAAAACAGCATGATCTTTCTTATGATACATTTATTTTGATTAGTGAGTAGTTTCACTGTCTTAGTTCCCAATAACTGGACACCCTCCCTCTTACTCAGTAAGTCATAATCTCGAGTGTTGGGTGAAAGTTGCAAGGTATGTCATATGTCAAGCTAACAAATCAATAGAAATTTATTAAATACATTGTGCAGCAGATTGGAAATGATACAGAAACAAGGATTTCCTATTTAGAATATGGCTTCATGCAACAAATACAGCAAACAAAACTCTTTAAAAAGAAACTTCTCTATCAAGAACATTAAATTCCTTTGCCAAATTTACTTCTCTCACCTATACAATGAATATTACGCGTAAATGTGTAGATTAACTAGGTTGAAGTAGTGTTTTGCTTCAGCTATGGTTTTGTTGACGAACATTTGTTAATGTTATGAGCATGTAAATGAAATGTCTTAATGGTTTTGTGACAAGAAACTGATCAAAGTACTATGATACACAGATAAAATATACATGAAAGAAAATCTAGTAAATTTACCAACAAATCGTTATGTACACTTTTTTTAGCTTCCAAATCCACCTATCTGTTGAACATGAAGTCAACGGTTTACTTTGAACTGAGATAGCTTTACAACCATGTGGTGTGTTACCGCCATTGCCACGATCAGGATTAATTGCACACGATTGAAGAGCTTAACGTTATATATAATGCATACGTCATACACGAAATACCAATAACTATAGATCCATACAACTGTAAGGTATGAGATTGTTACTATAGGAAAAGTATCATGAAATAATCTGTATCATTAAGGTAACTGACAATAATATGCTTTTTTGTCTGATGGGTTCTTTAAGGTTACTGCTTACCTTTAGTTAACTTCTTGAAGCTTTGTTTTGAATCCATATTGGTAGGGTTGTAAAATAGACCACAGGAAAATCTTTGATATATATAGTTTACATATTTTCCTTGTATAAGGCTACACTTGGTTGAACCATAGTAGTACATGATGGAATACTGGCGGCACTTCCAGTTATAGCCGCTTGGAGGCGCTGTGTCCAAGAGACACACTCTTGGTCTTCTTGGGGGTGACCAGGGTGCCCATTGGAGACATTGGAACGTGCTGGAGGAGGGATGGGAGAGGCAAATGAGAGGTAATACCACAAGTAATGTCTCGAAACCCATGAGATTAACTAGCAGTGCTGATTTAAATTTATTTGATTGTTTCATCGTGATTATGGCGATATGTTGAATTAAGTTGAAAAATGTACTAAATATGGGGACTAAGCTCTTGTTCAATTTGATTTTTTTTAATGAATTAATGAAAACAACAAATTTGCTGCTTGAAAAGGCAGCACCCGTGTATCATGTAATTGAAGTCTTATTTGAAGTGTTCAATTAATATCAGATCACCCACAGGAATTTGAAATTAGGATTTAGAACAGAGGAACATGTATGTTAGAATGAAGAACTGTGTGAGTAATACTTGGTTAGTGATACATGAGATGAGGTGGACCAAGGAGAAAAATGAAGACCAATTGTCATATAAGTTATCAGATGTTGGAGGCTCAAGATTGTGCACCATACTGAATTCAGCTGACACTATCTAATTCAGTCTTAAGCTTCCCTGAAGCTTTCTCTATTTTCACTGGTTGAAACTTATTCACTACAATGTTGCACACCACACTGCACACAACTACACACCATCTAATCTACCGAATAAACTATTGTTGCGCACAAGCCTAAATTATCCTCTTCACCCAAATAATCTAAATCATATATTTTTCAGTCATACTCATAGCATTAAGTCAATGCAGCTCTCATTGAATTTAATAATAGTGCCTACTAGTTTCTATAAATGTTTCCAAATTAGTACTATATAAATTCTGCCACTTTCAGACTCAGAGAGCTAAAAAAAACAAATAGCCGTGTTTTGGAAATATCAAGCTATGACAATTTGATGGTTGTACATGTATTACCACTTTTTCTCACAGCAGGCGACAGCTAGCAGTACTGCAGATAAGGCTCTGGCAGGGTATATCTTTCTTATACTACTCAGGTTCCTTTTAATGAGTCTCAATAGAGAATGCCTCCAAAGTACTATGTGTACGAATACTCCAGCAACCTCATCGTCTGGTCGTGATACTCTGGCGGATGCTCATGGCCTTCTTCATCCCTCCCTATCCTTCATTGCAGGTCTTCCAAAGTACAACTCGCATCTAGACACAGCAACCTAATTAACTACAACACCAAGCCAAACAAACCAAACCATGACACTGAAGTGTCCAAGTCGACCTACCTGACCAGACTTTCTGCGTGCTACACCGGTAAGAACCGGCGACCGTCGCCACAATCTGTCGTGTGCACGCACAATCTGAAACAAGGGCAAGGGGTGGGGGGATTGACTCTAGAGGCTGAGGCCTACAACATGTACTTGTACTTGTGCATATATAACTTATTATAAGACTATTGTGCCACAGTTAGTGTCACCAACATGTTAGGGTACAAATAGTTAGGACATCTAGAATTAACAATGGGATGTGACCACACAGTTTAGTACATGTAAGTTAGTAGTAAAATGACAAAGTGTTTTAACCATTAGAAATGTCACCATGTAATCTGTGTTACTTCACAGATCAGCACGTCATGTTATGAGTCTTGTAGTTTTGAAGTTTAGCCAGTGAAAACAGTTAAAATTTTCTTGTGCAACGTTCACCCAAGCAAACTGTTTTGTTTTACGAATATTGTTGCATGATTGACTTCTTCCTTGAACTTCATTTTGACAGTGCTTAGACTGATATTTTGCCCCATTTCAGAGAAATAGTTGCCCCCTAACACACTATAGCTAGTAGTGTATGGTCACTGTATGCGCATTGAATAGATAATAGTTTTTGTGTAGATCTTGCTACTTGGAAGTAAAGAACAACATCAATTCAAGCAGTTTTTACCATATTGTTGTGGTACCAAAAAAATGTATGTACTACTGGCTTTACTTTTGCATTAGCTATTCCTTGTATACGTAGTGCATCCTTTTTTGTTTCACACATGAACATGTACATACATGTATCTACTAAGTAAAAATCAAGGAATGTATTGCAAGTTGCAATTGTAGCTAACATAAAGATTGCATGTGTTTTATAGCCTCAGATTGATCACAAGCAGATGATCGATTAATGGAGCAAAAGCAGCTATTAGTTTATTGATTGCATCTGCGCACGTGCATACCAGTCTCGTTGCTCAAATTAACTGACATCACTTCTGATTGGCATGATACACACCACACTTGCCACCACTGATTTAGATGCTTTGAATCGTTATCTGAAAGTGCAGCATTATAATATTTACTGATTCTAATTTCATTGCTCATAATGATCCCGCAAAAGCACAATATGTCCAAGCAAGCTGCTGAAATGATCTGATAACGTTTGGACGTCACTAATTAATGAAGTCAGCTCACACAAGTCTGAGAGCACAGCAGGTCCAAGCTATAGCTAGTAATGCTGAAATGATCTGATTGCGTTTGGACGTCACTAATTACTGTTGTCAGCACACACAAGCCTGAGCGTACCTTATTGTCCCCGGCCAGCCTGGCCCCGATGGTATGAACCCTCCTGTTGTAGGAGCCCTGATAGAATACATGCAAGATTCCAGCTTTTGATAGGTTAACACTTCTATGCACTAGCCACCACCTCACACCAGCTAGCTACAGAGCGTTTACATCTAATAGGTACACCAACATGGAGGCAGACAGATAGCCTGTGTTTACACGATCTCATGCTGGCTGGGGTTAATGTCTGATCGGCTGCTAGGAGTCCGATTTAGTGAGGCTAGAGGCAGACACAGCTATTTGCATTTCAGTGAACCGTAGCTCAAGCGGTTTTTTGGACATTTTGGAGATCTTCTAACCCTCCCAAATACTGTAAGAGGGGAAATGTTTGTGGCGGTTTGATTTTGGGGTGAAGAAAAATTGATTGGTTTAACTTCAAACATAAAACCAGTGCAAATGTTTCCTCTTTTACAGTAACCTCTATGAAGAGTGTATAGCTTACAAAAGAGAATACCAGAGGAAGAAACAAAAAGATACTGATAGCATTGATAAATGCTGTGTACACTTGAGCTGTGGTCCACTGAAATGCAAATGAAGGACACGGTCACACCAACAGGTCGGTCAGCACCTGCCTGCTTCATTGATAATTGAAAAGTGAGTGAAAACACCCGTCCTATTAGTCAAGTAAACCATCTAATTGTGCTACTGTAGTGGAGATATTAGGATGTTATTTCTTTTGTTACAGCTAATAATACATATTACAGGTTTTACAATATCATTATATTAAGATGAAAATTAAAAAAGGACAGATTTCTTTTACATACTAGTATTTTGCACCTTCACCTGTTAGCATTTATAGAATTAAGAAATGGGCAATTATTATTCTAAGGTTGTTACTAATGTTAGAGTTTTTATTTGACAATATTTGTTTTGTATACTAAGGTGCACGTTCTGAAGACTAATTGGTTAAGACTAATTATGTCCTCCAACGTAAACAAAAACAAGCAAAAGACAGTAACAACATTGAAAGCTCAAGCAAGACTATAAAAGCAAGACAGTCAAGCAAATGAAGAAGATAGGACCACAATGCTGAAGAATGAATTTCTACTGAAAGCAATTGAAAAACACAAGCAACTTGTCCAACACAATTACACAGAATACCAGGTAGCATACATTTATGCACAGGTGATAGATGCTCAGAAAGATAGAAAAGCAGAAAATCCTCAAATTTAAACCTTAATCCTAAAAAAAACATTGATAAAAGAAAAAGTGGCATTTTTTATAAGCAGTGTATAAGCATTGAAACATCCGCTTCATTCCGTAGAGTGAGAAAAAAATCTTTCCTTCTCGTAGAATGTGCTAAATGGTATGTCCTGTCCATCCCTGTAATAAAATGGTACCTACCAGGGTCGTAACACCTTTTAGCAGACCGATAATTGCTGATTTCCTTGCTAATAGTTGATTAGGTACACAAGAACATTGAGGTAATATTCTCATTTTTAGGACCAATCGGTTTTTCCCTACAGGGGTGGACAGGTTATAACTGATGCCATGTTCTCACCTGTAAGTCTATACTGCTCGCCATGTTACGTGCCCCCTGCAAGTCACCAAGGGGGGTCTCTGCCCCCTCTCGCTGCATCTGCATGCCCCCCCTGGCCGGGCTCATCACCATGGATACCGCACGGTTGATCATTCGCCGCGGAGTCTTGCTGAATGAGAACTGCCGAGTCACCCGCTTGGCCTTCTTGGAGAAACCCCTGAGAAAAATATATTTGATCCAATCAAAGGGTGTTACATCTTAATTTGGTTCCTATTAGTATTACATACTTAGGATTAGGACTTAAATGGATGTACTACAGAAGGACACAGGCCTTCCCTCTGAGTCTCTGGAGAGGGCAATGGAAGACAGGCGTTTCTGGGCTGGCAGAGTGGTTCGAGTGGTGGAAGAAGACTGGCACTTGACATAAGTCAAGGATTTAAATGACTGTGTATCTCTTTTATATTCTATCTGACCTCATGAAAAGTGGCCAGCCTGCTGATTTGAGCCTCTCATGAATAAACAAAGTTTAAAACAAATACTCTTTTTAGTACCTAAACTTCTTTAAATCTATGACTCTTTGCTTTTCCAAAATTACATGTAAGTTAGTAGTGATATATATTCAAGTTCTTGACATAGATATATCTGACTCAAAACTTGTGTTCCAATGCCCACCGATCCTTACCTGGCTATTCTGTTGAAGCCCACAGTGTTCACTATGGCGCTGCTGTCCAACTCCACATCCTCTGGGTTTACACTATGGAGGAAGTTCTCCTGCAAACAAAAAAACAACAAGAACAGAAAGTCAGTTTCAGGAAATATGCACCAAATAAGCTACAACTTGTACAAGATCTTAGGTAGGTTGTGCTGTAGCATTGTTAACACAGCATAAGTTATGAAAATCAATTCATCCCTTTCTGAGTAACTAGAATCCAGTTTCTAAGTCAGCTCCTGCAGTTCCAAGGAAAGGTGCTAGGGGACCAAACCTACATCACATTTTCCCATTCAGCAGAATGGTCTGCCACTTAAAAATCTTCACTAGAACATGTCTAGAACCTGAAGTCCAGCTGCAGTACCAACAAAAGCTGCTAAGGGGCTCAGAATCTTATCGTTTCTTTGATAGGTCAAGATCTAGCAACAAAATGAATTTCACAGCAATCCATCCTTGGTTTTTTGAGTTATGCTAGTATCAACCATGAACAAACGCAATGCAACCAAAAGAAAACCTTCTTGGAGAAGGAAACAAACATGAAACAGCCATGCTACTAGTACTCACAGCGTCCGCCTTGCAGGTGGTGTTGGCCATGTGTCTGCAGAGTGACTTGAGCCAGGCCTTCTTGGTGGTCTCCGATCCCAGCAGAGTGAACATGTACAGGCAAACCTCGTCGCTACCTGTGCCAGGGGACTGGTAAACCAGCCCAAAAGCATTCTTGCATTCTGTGTGTGCATTAAAAAAAATTTCATCAAACATTACTCCTACTGATCTGCTATGTTACATACAATTTGCAATATTTTCATCAAAAATCTATCCAGTCAACTACCTCTAATTTGGCTCCTCTCAGTTCAGTCAAATTACAACATTATTCTGAGAATTGCAAAAAGCATTTTTTGAATTGAAGATTCAGGTCTATATTAGAATATTACTTCTGGACTGAGACCTACCTTCTGTGTCTCTGATGTCCACAACCCTTTTGATGTGAGCCAGATTGAAGAGTTCCACATGTTTCAGGGGGCCTGCAGGGGCTTTCAGCAGCCCTGGACTCTTGAACACGCTCTTTACATCCGCCATCATGCTGTGTCGCTTCTTGGATACCTAGAAAACCACATAAGAGCCTTGTAAGTAAGAGGCTTTGATTTCTACTTTGATTTTCAATATCGAAGATATGGATGACATGTGATATAACAGCTGACTTCTAAAATGAGAAGTATCAACAGGAGCTTAGAATTCTTTGTCACTTTGATCACATTAGTACCCACCCCTAGTTGATCGTTGATCTAGGACCTTATTTTCCTTACCTCAAAGAGAATAATAATAAATTTTCAATTTCTAATTTTTAAGATCTGGCTTGCTTTTGATAAGGATAACAGCTGACTTCTAAAATTAGAAGTATCAACAGGAGCTTAGAATTCTTTGTCACTTTGATCACATTAGTACCCACCCCTAGTTGTAACATTGATCAAGGACCTTATATTCAACTTACCTCTAACAGATCTGACATGAGGAACAGGGTGAGATATTCTCCCTTCCCGCAGAGCTCATGTTCTCCCCCCAACTCCAGCACATCCACCCTCCCGATGAACTGTCTGTGAGAGGACAGCACGTCCGCCGGACAACCCTCCACCTCATTCACCACGTCGAACATCTGGACCTGGCCCTCCGTGCGCCGCTTGTCCTCGTTGATGTGGTCAAGCACGTCCTTGATCGCAGCGATGGCGCGTTCCATCGCAAGGTGGTCGGGGTTGGACTTGTCTGTCTTCTTCAGAATGTCTGGAAGGAAGAAATAACAAAACGATAAGTTTTTCACAAATAAAAGCTGCATTTAATTCAGAAGTTTGTTGTCAAAACCCATAACTAATAGCCTTGGTTAGGGACAGGTCTTACGCAGCTTGAACATATCATACAAAACTAGTCAAAATACTAATTGTTTCAAACTTAGGTGGGTGACCATGATTATTCTACCATCGTTTCAATACATCATACATGTAGCTAGCTAGTGTCCAAAGAGCTAGTGTCATTTCATATTACTATAAGTTCACTGAAATCCTTACCAGTGAGCAGCAGGATGATGCTGGGTAACCTCTGTACAGGTCGGATCAGCAGGTCTCCAAGGGTCTCACGACAACACTCAGGCTTGCTCTGCTGGATCTGAGTGGCAAAAAAATTGCATAAACCATGATGATTACAGATGAATAATCTAACTCAAGCCTTTCCGTTGTACAATATATCATTTTAGGTTTTCTACTGTGTTTCAAAAATGAAACCATTTCTTTTGAACACAAATGAAGTGGTTTTGCGAAATCATTTTTAGATACATCATTCTTAATCATAATCATAATTATAAGTAAATTCATTGCTGCAAACACACTATCATTTTGTTCTTGCCAAACATACATTTAACACATGTTGCATTGTTTGAGGCTTAAATGTACAAAAGACAGTGTTATAAGAGCAATAGTAAACACCAACCTTGAGGAATGCATGGAAGCGTGGCTGTGTTCTCATGCACTTCTGCAGTGTCTCCTTACTCATCTCAAAGAAGTTGACAAACTTGGGGTAGGCCTTCAGCAACAACGGTTTCTGTAAAAGTTTATAAAAAGACAATCCTTATCACAATCATACACCAGAAAATTCTATCAAATCTTAAAATAGTTTATATACTACTGTCAATAACAGTACTAGTGTAAGTCTCTCCCATCGGAAAGCAATTTTATTTAGTTAGTTGTACCTTTAGGACTATCAACTGATAAATCAAGAATTCTAGCAATACTTACATATTTACAGATGATATCTCCAATGGACTTTTCTTCAGACCAGTCAGCTACTAACTGACTCAAGGAATCCTGCAACAATAAAGTAAGGTATGAACAAATTGTAAAAAAAATCATTATCATTGAAACCAGAGTCAACCCAGTCATAAAAATGTCTGAGATGGCATCAATGCCAAAAATGCCAGACCTTCAATGCAGCACCAATCCATCATCAACACAGCATCAATTCAGCACCAGTGCAACAGCAATCCAGCATCAATGCAGCACAAATACAGCATCAATGCAGCACAAATACAGCATCACTGCAGCACTAGCATTACACACCACTTCCACAATACAAGTGTCCTCCTTTTACTTTTATTCCAACAAAAGAACCCACAGAAATGTCAGGAGTACTTGAAAAGTGTATACTAACCCTGAGCTTGGTGTGCACATCCAGGATCTCAGGAATACTGCCAAATATAGTCTTCACCTCCTCTGCGGCCAGCGGCAGTCCTCCCAGCTGGTCTTTGTTCTCAAGAGGCTCTTTAAACACCTGAAGGAATAAGACACAACTGGTGAGAACACATGCAAGATCAAAGATCAAGGTTCCATAGCCTTTTTGGAGCTATGTTGGCAGTAAGTCAATAATCTACTGTGTGTTGAGCACTGTATCGGCAAGCAAGCCAAACCCTCTCTTTCCACTGCCACTTTACCTCCCCAACCAAAGCCAGTTACCCAATTTTACACCTGGGTGGAGTGAGGAAAGTCCTGTACAGTGCCTTTCCAAAGTGCACAAGACATCAAACCAAGAATGCCAGCAAACAAACCTGTGATGTCATGACCTCTTGATCATCTGTCAGCTAGACTTAAGACTCAGTCACTGAGGACAAACATCATTGCAGTTCTCTAAACAATAACTTTCTACTTTTATCCACTACGTAAAAACATAAAAGGTTTTCCTACCCTGACAATAGTCTGTAGGATGTTGACGTAGTTCTTCTCTGTCTGTGTGAGCTCCATCACACGTTGGTGCCTGGCAGAGAGGGGTTTCTGTGGGGTGGGGGGCACAGGGGTGGGCAGTGGGGAATCATCCAATCCAAGATCTGTGAAGGGAAAAGGTGCGAGTGTCAAGGTTAAAGCAAGAAAAAAAGTCAAGACTAGAAATGCGCTTATATGTTGGTGAAAATGATGTGCAAGAACTTTTGCGCCCCACAGATGTGCTGACTTATCTATTGCTTCGCCATTTCAATCTATCTCAGAAACTTTAAACACACTTTCAAAGCTTGTTTATTTCCATACTTAAAGACTTCACAATTTTTTTATCAAACTTGAGTTTGTAGTTATGCAGTACTTGACATAATTTTCAAAGAACAAAAAAGTAGAAAAGAAAACAAACCGTCGTCATCTAGTATGCGTTCCGGTGTCTCTGTGTAGTCGAGGAAGGACCCAGACATGGACAGCATCGCCTTGGCATCATTTCCTCCCGGGCCGGCACCAGAACGGCGTTTTCTCGCCGGGAGCAACGGTGAATCGTTGTCGCTGTCCTGTGCAAGCAGGGCCGTTGTTTCTTTCAGACGTGGGCGCTTCCTGCCACGCGAGGTGGGCGTCCTACCGATAGCAGGCTTCAGGTCTCTTGCCGGCGTCTCCATCTGTAGGGACAAGGTTTAATTCAAACATTACCCTAGTTTATTATGTCCAAAAGAACTTTTAGTGTTCTATGTTACAAATCTAGCCTGGAATCCAAACCTATTATAGTTCCTGAGTCTTCAGAGCTACAGTAGGTTTGGATTCCAGGCTATTAAAGATACCTGCAGTGTATTAGATTTGTATACAAATCTAATACACTGCAGGTATCTTTAATCATGGATTGTCAGAAATAGACAAGAGACTGATACAAGGTTAATAAAACCCTCTTACCCTCTTGAACTGGTAGATCATCTCATCAGCCCTGGCCTCAATCTGAATGCTTGCCCAGAACCACTGGAACAGAAAAAAGGAGAGACTTAGTAAGAATAGCTCCTCATGTCTTCTGTCATATCTATTACAAATCTAACTATAGATTTTTACCAATGTAGATTTCTTTGCAAGCTAATTGAAGGCATTTGACTGCTTTTATTTTTAGTTTCTTCTCTATGATTCTGAAAATAACAATGTCAAGAAAGTATCAAATCCATAGGTACAATTGTGAGAAAACAAATATCCAGTATTCTTTATAAATTTCCTCACTTCATTCAGGTGGAAATGAGTACCTAGCTAAGTACCTAGAGACATCCCTCGGATAGGATGTTGAATGGAGGTGTCATATTTTTCAAGCAAAAACAAATTTTCACTGAACTTACCTCTTGTTTGACGACGTACACTTTGGAGGCGTCCACGTGTTGTGGGAAGTCTTTCACCTGCGAGTCGTCAATCACCAGATGAGTGGAGCTGGTGTCACCGACAGGTGTGCAGGTGCCACCTGGAATAACATATACACCTGGTTAGTAAATGCAAGCCATAGACAAATGACTTTTAACTCCTGGTGCCTGAAGTAGATAATTTCATGATGAATTATATCCCAAATGGTAGCATATGTGATCTTTTTCTTATTACATATCAGAAAAAATTATAGCGGCAAATCTGAGACTCAAGAAATTAAAACTTGGAAGCACCTGCTTCGGCTGAAGTTAAATTCAGCTAAAACAGATTTGTTATTTTGCCATACTTACTACACATTGGACTGCCCAGCATAGTATGGATACAGCTGTCACTCAGGTATCTCTTCATTCTCACCGAAAATATATGCTGTCTACTTTTGCAAACTTCTTTGAAATAAAAATAACTGTGCTGCCACTAGAAGAAAAACTTGCAGCATAAGTCAAAACATCCCTTGAAACTCAGGACCAACTACTGAACTAGCAAATTCCAAAGACAGAGCACTGATGCAAAGTGTACTGTCCTTTGGAAATCCTTCCCAGCAAATGACATCCTCACATCTGCAGGAACCTAATAATATCTTTGGCCAATCACAAGCAGCTTTGGCTAATTTGCATACGTGTTAGGCTAGAACAAGCTGCAGACAATATGGTTGTGTGCCCAAGCTGAGAATTGAACAACCTGTCTTTTCACAGTTTTGAAGCATAACAATCACCTGTTTGTGGTAGTGTAAGAAAATACAAGCTTCCAACTTCCAAGCCTAAGTCCTTTTATGTTAGAAATGGAGAAATCATAACAAAGTGTCTCGTCCACTGTTGGTGCCAAAAATGAGCATTTTGCAGTTGAATTGTAATCTTTTTATTTTTTAAATCAGAAAAATTGAAGCAGAGAATCAAAGAACCAAGAAATCAAATCAGTGTGGACCAATGAGTTGAGAATGAATGAAAATTCAAATACAACTGCCATCCTACCTTGCATTTTCGTCAGTTCTTTCATCTGTTCTGTTTCCTCTTCACTGAAACCATGGAAACTCAGCATACAACAGAAAAACGGCTGCATCTTGTACTTCAACTGTAAAAAGGGAACAGTAATAAGCATTCAAATTTCCATCAACACGTCAGTTTTATCGGAATGCAAAGACATTGAGGAAGTTCGAAACAAGTCAGCTTTCTTTGGTTCCTAAGATGATTCATTATGCAAAATTTATACAAAAGAATTCACTTTTTGTTTATAGCTTTTTGTGGCAGTGGTTACCTAAAATAATAAACCCTCTGTTTTACACTCACCTCTTTTGAATTTCTGTATGATATCAAAACATGATCACAACTCATTTCAAATTGAGAAGTTAATCTCTTCTCCAAATTTAGAAATACAAAAGACCAAAGTGTTCTAAATGCCAATAATGAACTGTGAAGTGCAAAGTAGTTTGATACAAAAATGACTCTACAGGTAAAATCCTATTGTTTTGTCTTGTTATGTATTGTTGTTTCACAGCTTCCCGAAGCTGTTAACCTGCCCTAGCCCTGAAGTTAACAGCTTGGGTCAATTTTCTTTCACTAAGAGCAAAACAAAGACTATTGTTCACCAGCTTGTTTTCTTACTACCAATACTAGCCACCTGTTTGTTATTCTCATGAACCCTTTTTCACATGGAAATAAACCTGCTATCGTTCCCACATAAGTGTAAAAAATGTGTATACAAACTTACCATTTCTTCGTCAGTACCAAGTGCCGCTCTATAAAAAAAGGAAAACATATTTGTAATTTGTATGTTGCCTATGAAATCAGAACAATATTCTTAAGAAAGCTTTTTTTTTTTTTTTACCTCAACTGGCTCAAGCATCAAATGAACAAATTAGCAAGGTATAACACTGTGCCCAGCTATATACCTTGGTCATTCAAACAATTGCAAACTTGTGTAAATTAAAGCATGACACAATGTACAATACACTTCAGGGCTCGAAATTCAGTTTCGGGAATAGGTGCACTGGTGCACCCAATTGGGTGCACCAAAAATTTTTTGGGTGCACCACATAAAATAAAGTAGAATGTAACTATTGTAAGCAAAACCTAATGACAAACCTTACTGTTCCTCTTCATGCACTTTTGGCACCCGATCTCGGCACGCAGTTTTGAAGCTTTCAAAATCGAAATTAACTCAAATTCTAACATCAAAATCTTAAACAAGTACTACAACAAAGATTTTATTATTTTCTTACACTTAGATGTCAAGAATATGCTGTCTACTAGTGTGCAGTGATACCTTTACACATTAAACCGTACGAAAATATTTGGGTGCACCAGTGCACCCACAGTAAAAAATTAGGTGCACAGCTCCAAAATTGGGTGCACTGGGTGCACATGCACCCAGTATTTCGAGCCCTGCACTTAGTACTGGGCATAACATGAACAATATGTCTACTGTACAAATGTGTACTGCAGTACTCACGGTGTGTGCCTTCTCTGCCAGGACTGGTGTACCCACTCCTCTGTCATGATTGGGGTTCCCAGACTTACTGCCACCTGGGGGAGGGGAATCATCAGAACTAATGTTAGCATTCTAACATGTACCCTTCAATACAATACTTCAGTCAGTTCAATACTGTGCACTATGGCAGACAAAGTATGAGCAGTGCACAAAGGCACTGTGCATTCCTTTATATTCGACTCCAGGAAGATAAGTGAAGTAAATAATGTAATTTGTATGATGTACTGTCACTAATGGAGATCTGTCAAATGAACAGCACCTAATTTTGCAGTAGAGGTAAAGTATGTTTTTACAGTGTGTTAAGTCTGCTGTTGAAATCATTCCGTAGTATAGAAGTAATGTAATGGAAACATGCCTTTGCAGTGTCATGATTTTACAGTAAACAGGTGACCTAGTCACTGCAAAAATAAAACCACCACAAAAACTTGAAAAGTTACAGAATTAGAAAAGCAAAGGTATCCTTACCCTGTATTTGTCTCCTGAAGTGGAGTTTGCCACCAGATGTGTGACCTTTGTGCTGAAGTCCTTCCTGATGCTGCCACCCATAAAATGGACAAGGTCCACAAGGCGAGACTGAAATTTGCAAAAATAAAATGAAATATAAGGAATGAATGAAGACCTTTATTGCAAGTACAGGTCATGGTGAAAAGTAGAGGTATAGTTACAGTGATAACAAAATGTGATATCTAACTTCCTCTAAAGACTAATCAATTCAAGTAACACTGCAACATCCAAAAGAATTTCAAACTCACTATAATACATGCAAAAATTGGAAAACTACTTATCAAGTTATTTACTACATAAATCATAATATTGTACTGTAAACCAATTCATTTTCACTAAATTTAATGTCACAGTAGGAGTGGAAAGGAGGTTTTTGCTGTGTTTTAAGCAATACTGAAGCACCAGAACTGTGAAAATAAAACCATGCAAATATAAGATTTACAGTAACTCTTATAAAAGAAATACTTACCAATTTCTCTTTCTGTCTGAAGCCAGTAAAACAGAGGATCAAATCCTTCATGGAAGTGCAGTATAGGGGGCGCTGCACACTGGGCAGCACTTCTCCCATCTCTGCACAATGTACGACAGCCGATGGGCCTAGAACCCGGGACCTCAGGTTCGACTTGTGCAGGGCTTCGAACCCCGGCCCTTCGAACTCTGCCAAGACGAAGACAGTGTCGTAGTCGTCAGAGTCTGTCATGTACTCCTCTCCAGTGGAAGACTTCACCACGGGCAGGTTCAGTTTCTGAAGGGTCAAGGACAAGAACAGGTTAAACATTGGCACACAATCTCAAAGCATTTGCACAAATCTTAAAGTATGTTTTAAACATCATGCTTATAATTAATTTTTCATGGAGTAAACTTAACTCTAAAAACCCGCTCGCAAATCTTATTAAGTGTCACTGACAAAAAATAGTGGATGTCATTTGAAATGTCTGACCGATTCCAATATGATAAATATCACATCCAGTTGCTTGAGTAACTGTTTTATGGCGTATGTACAAATTGTTTGTATATGCTTAGGAAGTACAGAATCTCAGATTTTGACAAGATACCGTAAAATTCCTATTTACGTACGCACCCCTCCTAACGTACGCACCCCCGATTTGGGGACGATTGCGGGCCTGACTCAGTGAGTTGAAATGTTCAATGGAAAAACCCTCCTAACGTACGCACCCCCTCTCCAGCATTTCGGTGGAAAGTTAAAGAAGTTGACATGAATGATCATCCTTCCGATTATGTTTACCAACTTAAACAGCATCGGGGCATGGGTTCGGGCGCTGCCTAAAGCCCGCGACGGGGTCCAGGGGCAGAGCCCCGGTGGGCTTTTTTTTTCAGTTTTGCGGCTCATATTTATGATAATCGTGGCAGTCAATCAACTTCTCCACATGACCTTGACATACAATATTTCTGGTGAAAGACAACTTGAAACTCAGAAACAACAAAATCAATAGTTTATTTAGCTACTCAACAATTATATCAAGGAGGTTAAAATATCATATCAATAGTCGATACCAGTTCTCCTTTTTTGGCTGTGTCCGGCTGTCCTAAGTCGAAGCGCAACAATCGTAGCCGTCAGAAGTTCCCTTCGGTGCGAAATAGGAAGCGATATTCCTGGTATACTACGCTTCAACGCAGGCATGTTTCCAGAAAAATCGCCGCCGAGGCGATCTTCCCTCGGCGGTCGGCGGCGAAAGTCCTAATACAAAAGTCCCTTGCCGCGGCATTTAGAGAAACTTGGCCCGTCTAAGAAATCGCGTCACCCTCCTCCCCCAAATATGTATACGCCGCCGGCCCGTTCCAGGAAGCCGAAATCGCTGTTCTGCGTCTTACAGATAACGTGGAACTTCCGTCTAATAAAAACTTTGTACAAGCATCTTTGTGGGAAAGTTATGGGAACGTAACGTCGCCAGAGGTTCGCTGTTTAGCCTCCTTGCACGTACGGAGATCCAACTCGCGCGTTTTCCCACAAAGTTGCCGCTGATTGACAGTCGGCAGCCTTTGATGACAGTCGCGACCATGGCGACGTCGGCGGCGGAAAGTCTACTACATGTAGAAGGAAAGTCGGCGGTTTGTGGGCGGTGCCACAAATTTGCAGTAGCCGAATTGTCCAATCATGGCGAAGTTTATAAATAAGTTGAAACTTTATCTTACTCTCTTTGTAAAAATGAATTTTCTGTGCATTAATTCGCTGTTATGGATGGGAAAATGACGTAACCTTGCTCTAGAAATTTGTCAGAAATACAGTTAAGAATTAATTGTATTCCCGCGCTGACAGAGAAAGGAATCTTTTACAAAGAACAGCTTCTGTGTTGGTCAACTACGGGCTGTTAACTTCCAAATAAGGAGATTCCCCGGGAATCTGATACATTTACGGCTGTTCTAATAGTCGGGAACCGCCCCGCAGATTGTGCACATGGAGACCTACTCGGCTATTGTTTACGTTTTCGCGCGATGCTGCCAGCGGCACACGAGCCGCAATGGGATTTTCCCGGGTGGGAGGGGCGGCGAGACAAGATCGGAGCGGTAGGGCGGGGTGCTTATTCAGTAATTGGCACCTCCCTTGGAGCTGATAGCTGGATGGCTTCCTGCGAAACAGCGAAGGCGCGTGCCTTTGCATTTTTACTACGGTATTTTTGTCTTTTTTCGCCGCTACGCTGGGTAAAAAACAGCATAGCGGGTGATTTACAGCGTCGGTTTGTCGGCCCACAGTGTAGCGGCCCGCCCGCTATGTTCAACTTACTGAGAAAATGTTTCTGGGTAGAAAATATCAATCAATTTAAATATATGTATTATTTATTCTTTATTACTGATTGATTGTGTGGTAGCATTCCACACTTCATTTTCATGAAGATGTACCGTACTCTCATGCTGGTATGCGATTTTTCCGAGGAAGAACCCCTCCTAACGTACGCACCCCGACTTTGGCGTCAGCCTGGAGCACCTGCTTGCAACTTGAAAAGTTTAAAAAGTGCGTACGTAAATAGGAATTTTACGGTATTTACATTCAGTCATTAGACTTAGAGACTGTAGTGTAAACAAAATTCTTTCACATTCGATTGGAATTGAAAAGATAACACTATGAACAGAATGTCATCTGAGATTAGAAAGAATGTCAAATGTTATCCGTGATATCTTCTTACTGACTGACCTGTAAAGCTTTACTGAGTGCCTGGTTACCCTGTACATCTGGTCCCACCAGACACACCCTGGTCTCCACCATGTCTATGTCCTGGATGTCTGCAAACAGGGAGGGAGTCAGACTCAGAGTCAATAAGTGAATAACACATAAAATGAGGTAATCATGAAATATTTGTGGTGGCTCTACTTACTTTACTTTGGTCGAGCTCACACTCAAACCAAACTTGAATGCTTCCTCCACTACGAATCCACTCTATCTTCCATCAGGGACAGGAACTTAAGTCCACATTTTTTTGCAGTGAGCTCTCACTGCAAACACTTACCCTGTCTTACTTCAGCGTGATTCTTAAGATCTTTTCCTAGACAGTAGATCCTAGCACCATGAAATTACATACCCTCAAAATCAAATTTAAAAGAATTTACAGTATCTGACTCTAAGGCTTATCTAAGCTCTATACATACAGTTCAGGAAATGGAATTTGTGACTTCACTTAGCAGTACAGTTTATGGTCTAGGGTGTCAGCAGAAATATACCAGACCGAGACAGAACACCTGATGCCCCTGCCTTAGACGGTTGGATAGCTGCAAGATTTGAACATATACTTAGCAAGAAAAACGTTTATGCACTTGCACAAATTTTACACACAAACGCATATGGTAATTATGTTGTCCAACTTTCATGGGTTTACACCCTTTAATATATTATTTCAAGAAGCTTCAAACATGTTCAAATCTGTTGTAGATCTATCGATTGATGAAAAACAAAACAGTTTTTCAGTCATACTCACATCTGTGTCTGACAAGCCTACATCTCTTGAACTGCTTCACAAGTTTGGATACATATTTCCAGACCATATTTCCAGAACTCAGATCCTAACTTCTCCTTTATTCAAACATAGTTGAACAGTCTGGGTGGGTTCTAAGTTCTAACAAGATAATTTTTTGGCACGCTCTAGTCAAAGTCTAACACCATTCACGTACATGAGATCTGTGCAGAGGTAGGTTGACGAAAATGAAGTGGTCAGTTCAAGTCTGAGATCTGTTCGTACCTGTCTGGACTTGACCAACGCTGGACTTCACACATTTCAGTTCACAGTTGTTATGCTAAATCACATGACGCCCCAAACACAAGGATCAAATTTCAAACATGAGAAAAACACTTTTTACAGAGTCCAAAGACAGAATGAATTGAATTACATACAAAAGATTAAAGTTTTGTAGCTCCTGCGTATAAAGTTGCTCTGAAATTATGTTGAGGATCAAAAGATCAATAAACTGAAGACGTGAAACAAAGAAACGCAATTTCTTACCTTCCGCCATCTTCCCTTGCAGCTGATAATATCGGACAGCAAAATTCTAAATAATCAACGGAAATAACAGAGATCGCACAATAAATGCGTCTAGATAGACTCCTGAATACCTATATCCTTCTTCATCTGCAAAATTACCCACAAAAACACTAATTAGCGGGACATTTTGGCGATATTTTGAACAGTATCGCTAACCCCGTAATTTGAAATTGTGCGGTCGTTGTATGACGTCACGGGCGTATGTAACGAGCGCTATGATTGGTTTGTATATATCACGTGATAACAAACGGTAATTTTTATTAGCACAATGCCACATAAAACGCGCTGTATCTACGCTTTATGTAATATTTTCAATAAACGTGTAATATACTCACACAAATGAGTCAATTTATGGCTGCAAAAGGTATCAAAAGATGGATTTCGAAATATAATGACCTTTGACCCATGATGTCATCGAAAATGGCTGACAAGAAAGCGAGGGAAAGCGGTTTGTACACAATTGTGAAGTTTTGAGGCCAGTTTGCTCAGCTTTCGGTGTAGTAACAGTAATATTTAGTTGTTAAACAAATAAAGAATGCAGCAGATCTAATATAATGTTATGCGTGCGCTTTTAGTTCAAAATATCGGCTTTAGTTTGTGCACCCCCCTCCCCACACACCAAGATATGATGCAAATTTATTGTTTTGAAACGAAATTTAGAATCACATACTAGTACGTTGTGTATATCATTTCTACAGGGCGGCTTCGAGATGCAGATAAGAGAAGAGTGATTGACAACATCACACGACTAAAGCGGCAGCGGCGACAAATAGAGAACCTGGAAAGAGACAACTTCCACGACGACCCACATGCAAACCTCGTCTTAGTAAACAAAAAGCTGCCACAATTCAGTGATACCAATGACTCACGTGAGTTCTTCTTGTTCGAGGAACTCATTCAGTTTTTTATCTTCATACATATTTGAAAACTTGGTTGAAAAGATTTGAAAAGGTTTACAAGATCAATTTTATTTTAGAGTAGATTAGAGTGAAGTAGAATATTTGGCCAGGTAGGAGCCAGAGAATTTCAGCTTGGGCCACTCTTTGTCTGGTCTCTGCCCGAGGCTGTGAGTTATCTAGTACATGTACCTTGAACTTTCACACCACTGGGGTGATTTTCAATGTATTTTACACTGTAATTATTGTACTAATCATTTTAATGTAATTGATGCAAAACATCTCTTTGGACACAGCTGCTACAAAGAAGAAGAAGAAAACGAGAGGAGACCATTTTAAGCAGAGGTTCAGAAAAAACTTCCAGACCTTGTTAGAGGAAGAGGTGAGTTCGATTTTGATTCTTATTGTTTTACTGGTATGTAACATGTAGTTATTTGCTTCAAAAGCAATAAGATGTGTCAAAATGTTGGTGAACACACTTAGACAAAGCAAGTTCCTAATTTGCTATCACTATTAGTAGATTGTATACCCAATGGTCTACTCTGTAATAAACATGATTTCTTTGCTTATTTAGCCTGTCATTGAATATCATTGTTCCTTTTCTCTCATTGTCCTAGCAACTCAGCATAAGAGGAGGACCTAACTACCTTACAGCACAGGTGCCGCCATCCGAGTACCCAGAGAGAAAGTTCTGTGCAGTGTGTGGATATCTTTTCAAAGCTTGTCCATGTATTGAATATACAACATTTATTAGTATCATGGGGTGTACTACTTCTTGCTGAGGGGTCATGCAATGTTAGGCCAGGAGACAAGGGATTGAGAGGTCACAAGTTCGATTCCTGACTAGATGTTGTGTCCTTTGGAAAGACACTTTCGGTTAGGGTGGTAAAAAAGATGTGGTGCAAGGAGAGGGATGGGCTCTGCCTTCCAATACTGTGCATAAAACACATTCGATTATAAGCCCACTGCCTCTACAGTCTCAAAAAGGCTATGGGACCTTTACCTTTTAATGTTACTAAGTTTTGATTATGCTGCAATATATTAAGATTTATTATGCTTATTGGAGAATGGTTGATACCAGTGTTTTTTGTGTGAATAGGTTTTCCTAGCATGCATTTTTTAAGGGAAAGTCTCACTTTGGTGATCTGTAAAGGACACAAACAAAAAAAAACTTGGCTTTTATTCAGATGGCAACAACATTTCATGATAACAAAGAAACCTTAACATGATCCTACATTCCCCTCCAACTACACCTGTGTTACCTGTGGTGCCAGGTACTGCTGTGTCAGGTGTTTAGGAACACATCAAGATACAAGGTGAGCAAGAAGGAGAAGATTTACTGTAAATCATTAGATTTAAGTGTGGTTTTACATTTGCCATTTTTGTAGTGAGAGTTGAAACTACCATAGTAATGAATTGCCAGATAGAGAATATGTTCACAATTTGATGAATTCATGTTGAGAGGTCACCACAAAAGCACGAAAAATGTGACCATGAAAACACCACAAATATTTTACTATTTGCAATACTTAAAATTTCTTGACTCAGTGGACCAATAACAATGCTCCTTGCTCAAATGCATTGATTTGTTTTTCCATGTAGAATGATTTATTTATGTCACAATACATTACTAGACTGCCTTAAAGCAACATATTTGCCATAGTTTATTTTGTATCTAGCATCTAACATGGATTTCTACTTCTTTCTCAGGTGCCTGAAGTGGACAGTGTAGTATCAAGTCAACATGTAAATAAGTGTTCAAATCTGCTGCAAGTGTGAGATGAGTGGTCAAATCAAGTCAAGCCTGTTTTGCATTCCAGAAAACATCAGACGTTATAAAACTGTTGGAAGACATAGATTGATGTAAATGGGCAAGCTCCTTCCTATAGAGAGGTAGACTGGCAAATGTTTTTTTCAGAAAACAGATACACATACAGATAAATCCATTCTGCAGTCTGTCTACTAAGCATCAGCTGCTTCAGCATATAGGGCGTTTTCATGCAATGTCAGAGGGACACCAATATGGAGGCAGATGCAGCTATTTGCGTTTCAATGAATCATGGATCAAGAATTTTTGGTCAACTAGAGATCTTCTGACTTTCTCAGATAACCTATTAAGTGTGTACAGTTCCTAGAAGAAAACAGTCAAAAACAGGCGAATGCATTAAAAATTTCAATTGAAATGTTGCCATGTCCTTTTTTGCTTCAGAACTTGTTCTGTGGGGTAACACACATAATGGGTTCCTGGTGAGGCATTTTGGAAATATTGTGCAATAACAAGATGATACAGTAAAATTGGCTAACAGATTGTGATTTTATACATAGGCACTACTCACATGAAAGGGATTGTATGTCAAAGTTACTGGCTAGGGCATAGCATTTGTAACTAGAAAGAAATCATGAGAGCACTAGCTGACAGCAAGTATTAAGACAACATTCATGCTTAGTTAACTAGATAACAGTAGTGGACAAACCATGCGGGTCATAAGAATACGACTGACATCATCCTTTGTACATGGTCCGAACGCTTTTCATTGATATCGTTGATACAGATCTTTACTCCTTTTGATTTTTGTGCATTTTCAAGCTTAGATTTTAGATGGGAATCAGCACAGTGATTAAAGGGGATCCCAACTCCAGAAGCAAGTCCTAAACGACCATTGTTTTGACAAGCATATCAACCAAATTTTGTAATTTATCTCAAAAAACAGAGAAATGGACCATTGCATTGTAATAAAGTGCATGTACCTACATGGTGCCTGCAGACCCCCATGCAGACCCTTCATTGTATCTAATCACAAAGCTCCAAGTCATTTTTGGGCCCAAATTAGGATGAGATTTCAGATATTGTTCATCTTTTCTTCCACACCACCTCTTTTCCACCGTAACACACTATATATGTCCTTACCTGTGCCATGCATATTCAAGACCTTTATCTAACATTTCAACCAAACAATGGCTTTTGTGTGTCAGATTGCTTCATACTGTAATTGCTATACACATATTTTCATATCTTTGTTCCCAATGCCACTAAACGATAAAACAGTAGGCTAACTCAAACCTCTGGATTTGACTCTCTTCTTTGTGTTGTTGTTAGTTTTTGTAGCTGATAGTGTCACTGAAGTTCAACTCCATGGCAACTACTGACGTCACCGAAACTATTGACATGGGTGAACTCAAGTGTGTTTGTGTGTATGAACGCACTTGTACAGCCAAACACCTGCGAACGTCTGGCCATATATCTTAACTCGTTGTTGGATAGTTAGCGTTTCAGACGTAACTGTTACCTGCCGATGATCTCATTTCTGTGTCGTCCAATTCTCCATAACTGTCAAGCTGCGCGGAATAAAGGTTGGTAACTTACGTGTTGGAATGCACAGTACGTACCGTTTGAAAACACCTGACACAAGAATGAGAAATGCCACATTTTTTTTGTATTGATTGCAGTAACTATCCGTTATGAGCAGCAATCAGCATGCAAACGTTATAGTTTGCTCAACCTCTTAGTAAATTAGTTTGTAGACATTGCGTCACGGAACTGCAAATGTCCATAGACAATAAGGGAACTGCCACGTCCCAAAATGGCGCAGAAAAAACACCTGACGATTGGTAGACTCCGCCCACTTTTTACCGATCATGTGGAACCATGTCGCCAGTTGCACGATATATGGCACAGAAGATGCTAGGAACGAGCAGAAATGGTCCCTCGCTGATGAGTTTTTTTGTCTTAGCCAATGATTTGTCATCTAACGTCAATGCTATTGTTTGCTCCTTTGTATACTTTGTTATGGTTGGACCCTTGGTTGGACATATGATACTTAACTGCTACCCCTAAACTTCTTCCTGAGCTCATTTTTACAAGGGCGGGACGTTACACATGTGTGTACACGAAGGGATAGTGTATTTGATTTGTAGGGTGTCTGAATGTGTGCAAAAAACGTCATCACGGTGATGTTTATATACATAATTCACAAATGTAACAGCATATGTTCGTCGATAGTTTCGTCGGGTTGGTACATAAAGGCATACAGCATGTATATGTGCTATGTTGCACAACCAAATGGATCTACCTGTCGTTGAACATTTCGGTAGTCCTTACACCGCCTTCCTTGGGGCAATACTGACTGATGAGGGAAGGATATAAGTCACATTTGGGACCGAATGTTTATCACTGCAGCGCCACCTAGCAGTCTAGTTTGAAGTGGAACCAGTCAGTATTACCCAGAGTAATGTAGCAGATGGACTATCGAAACGTTAATGTTGACACGGAAATCCTTTCGAGTGTGCCACAAAGAACTGTATCGTACTCATAGCAGATGTTGTTTACAATTACAATACAGGCATAATGGCTGAGCCAATCCAACAGACCGTTACGGAGTTAGACCTGCGCCATTTCGACTTCATCGATACCCTGCGCAAGATATCGAACGGACTGTCGAAGAGGGAGACCGCCATCCTGAAGCTTTACTGCTATCATATCATCCCCAGGGGCCAACTGGAGACGATGAGGCGCCCCATCGATATCTTCCTCGGGCTTGAAAAACTCGCCAAACTCAATTCTGAGAACTTGGACTACGTTGAGGAGCTCTTATGTCGTATTCCTCGACCAGATCTGATAAGGGATGTTCTGCGGCCGTTCCAGCCGTCCGACAGAGAGCTTCCAGAGAACCCGGAACTTCTGCCTGGGCCCAGCAGTGCTACTAGCAGCACAGAGGGTGAGTCATTATCTACGCCACTTAGTTATTTTCCTAGGATGTCCACCGTATTAAACGATGATAGAAACTGTGTATTCCTCATAGAAATGAGCATTAATTCTAGCAGCTACAACTTATGATAGTCATATTTACTGCGTGATCTAGTACAGTCATAATCAAATGCAAACAACATCAATTTCCATATTCATTTAATATATCAGTATTTTTTTAGTATCTATTCTTACATTTACTATATATCGAGTAATTTTATAGAAAACGTATAAATGTATTTGCTCTTTCAATAGAATGATAAAAACGATGATGATAATAACTTTCGCAAATCTATTCCCGGGGGCTAATTGCAATCAAAACAATGTTATACAATACGTTTTAAGATCGAAATTTATATGCTTTCCAAGTTCTCATAATCTTATTTTATGTTTTCCTGTCCAGAAGGGTCCGTCAGGTTCACCGTTCATGGCCATACCCGTATGGTGGAGGAAACAAAGAACAGATACAGAACCAACCTTGCGCGCATTGGCAGAACGAAGAAGTCAAGCATCAAATTCAAGGGCTACAAGAAACACGGCAGCATTTTGGTGGAATTTGTTGTGCCACAAGAGACACTGGACTTGCTCCGGTTAATGGCGCGCCATTCCGACCCACGACTCGTGTTTATGGGCGTGACGTCACTACAGATAGGCCGAGAAGACCCAGTGGACGTGCCTGAAAGAACGATGCTTTATGGTGAGAACATATTTTTGATGAAGGGTTAGTGAACCAGCTAGGGGTTTACGGCCGGTGACGTAATGCCTACCCAGAACCATGGGCCACCGAATAAGCTTACCCGCATAGCCTAATACCGCTATATTTATATTGCATTTTTTTTGAAAATTTCTTATGGAAAGTCAGTGTCTTGTGTCTTTTTTACAGACATTCAGAACGAGTTTTCAGCGAGTAGTCGGCTACCACAAGATGACATACACGTTGGCTGCAGGGCAAGTCCACCGCGAAAGCCCATCCCACACTTCTGGTCCTCCCTATCCGCTCTGAACCTGTTCTCGGACGCCCTGCCCCTCCATCTGCAGCTAGCCGAGAGCCTGGAGTACCAGGGCTTCTCCTACAGCCTGGTCCAGGCTCTGGTACAGAAGGATCAGGTGAGAGAACACCAGATGAGGCAAGTCGTCAAGACGAAGGAGGTTGATTACCACACAATGATGACAATGAGGTCAAAGCTCACAATTGCCGAAAACAGAGCTAAGACTCTGGAAGACGAAAATGATAGCCTTCAAAGGCTGCTAGAACAAGCACAAGAAGAGAAGTTGAAATTGGAGGAGGCTGCCGTAGGTTTGGTGGAGTACACGGGAGAAAAGTACACGGGAGAAAAACCATCAGCAGATTCTGAGAAGAAAGAGGCCGAGCCGACGGCGGAATCACCCGAAGAACCGACAGAGGCAGCGGCGTTAGGTCAAACAGAGGATAGCTCTAGCGATGAATCAATCAAGTTTGGTGGTCAGGGGTCGGAACCAGGGAAGTTTGCTGCCCCACGCGGAGTCATTGTCTCGCCAGACAACGAGATTTTCATCGCTGACATGAAGAACAACCGAGTTCAAGTTCACAACATCCGAGGCGACCACCTTCTGCTGTTCCCGACAGTTGTGTCAGGCGGCGGGACCATACGTCCGCAAGATATAGCGATGGACAACAGCGGGCACCTCTGGGTGGTGGGGCGGGATAAGAGTTCTGATTTCCTTGTTCAGTACACAAGGGAAGGCCAAGTTCTGCAGGAAGTATCGCTGCGGGATATCGGCTACCGGTACCGCGGAGTGGCGGTTAACAAACGGAACAACGAAGTCCTCGTGGCGGAATCGGACACAACGCGCGCCGAGATACTAGTGTTCCGGTCAGACGGGTCGCTAGCTCGGAGGTTCGGTCATGTCGGTGTTTTGGGCAGGGCTACGCGATGGTTCACTGGTAGGGTGAGAATGGAGGATCCAGGGTTCATCACCGTGAACGAAGAAGGGAACATCCTCATCTCCGACTGGGATGCTGCATGCATCTTTGTGTATGACCAAACCGGTCGTTTGCTGTTCAACTTCGGGGGTCTGGGAAGTGGTGAAGGTCAGCTGAGGTGGCCTTGTGGCATCTGCACGGACTTTTCTGGGAATATCATCGTGGCCGACTTCGGCAACGGGCGACTGGAGCAATTCACAAGCCGTGGAGAACACCTCCGCCACATCGACATCGCTAAGCGATACGGCAGTCCCGACGGCGTTGCCTTGGGGCCCATGGGGCATCTGGTGGTCACGTATGTCGAGAAGAACGCCATTGCTGTTTTCCCAGACTACTGATCTGACGGTAAGAAAACTACGAGAGCTATGGAAGCTCGCGATGAACCGGACAAAGTGGAGGAAATTGAAGAAAGACTGATTGTAACTGCAGAATGTCCAGGCCACTGCAGTAGCAAAACACAGTGGACTACTACTACTACTACTACTGCTACTACTGCTGCTGATGTGGTGGTATCAGGAAATTAGCCTGACTAAATCACGCTTCCAAGTTGGACTGGTCAATTCCCTGGAAGCTTGACTGCCAGTCAGGAGAATTGGAGAGATCGCAGTTGTGATGTATGTATATGTGGCTAACATATACCTGTTATTGCTACACTGAGAACTGTCTGTTACCATGGTGCTTGAGGCTGTGATGACTGGTTTCCATAGTGACAGAGAATCATGAGCTCCTATTGGTACTTCGAATTCTCTTTTTTTAAATCAGTCTCCTAGCTTGAAAGGTGAACTGCCACAAATTTTCAAAGAAGGGCTCTATAGCCCTGGATAATGACTTTTCTAAATTTACTGATTCACCAGAATTCGAAGAGTTAGACAGGAAAGTGAAGAACAGTTGGCAACTTTATTCACAAATCAGTCAGCCTAGTGCTGCCATTTACCACTGTACATATTTTCAGCCAGCATGAATTACTACAAACACAGAAGACCTAATATACGGTGCGTTTATTTTGTATACTGTTGTGCACTTAGCAATGAAAAATGTATTCAACAAAACTTGATTACGATTTTGTCTTAATCTTCGCATTGTTCTAAGATATACATTTACTTCAAAAGCTTCTTAGTTGTACATTCAATTTAATCGATAATCGCCAGGTTCTTGTGGATTCTTTAAGTCAAGCCTCTCTGTATGTTTTTTGTCACTTTACATGTCTCTGTATATTTCATGTAATCTTACTCTCTATTCGCTGTGTAAACTATGCCGTAATACATATTCTAGTAAATCGTGTATCACCACCAAAACTAATGTCACAACTGTGTGCCCAAGAGTAGCACATTGGTGCCTAGATACCGCTAATCAACAATTTTTGAGATTTATTGGATAGGAAAAGGCAAGAGAACTGGATTCAGGGATGAATTAATTGACACCCTTTAGCCACAAACTCCTTCTGGACATGAATGTACCCGATTTTTGCCAACAAGAATAGAATATATTTACCAATGCTGATATTCACGATTTATTCATTCTATATCAAACAGGGCTGCCCAACTAGCTGGCGGCTACTTCCCCTTGTTTTTCGATGCCCGCAGTTCGGAGATGTACTCGTACTTCGGCCTCAACTTTCCGTTAGAAGCAATGGTAGCCTGCAAAGGAAAAAAAAAGATGCATTGTATTTTGTCGCCTTGAACCTGAATGTCAATTTGGTGATTTAAAAGATAGAGGGTAGGGGTAAGAAGACAGGGGTTTGAGGTCAGGGCAAGGAGGTTAAGTGGAGACTTCTTGGTCAAATCTATCAAGTTATGGATCTTGGAGAACATATTTTATAGAGGTTAAAGTTGCTAAGATGACCCATGTTTATACTTACATCCTGGAGAGTCTTAGAGAACAGGTGGGCTTGGCTCTCAAAGGGCACCTCTGTCATGGAGTGGAGCTGTGGAAAGAGACAAGCACTTAGTACATCTTTTCACATGATCAGGAGGTAATAGACCCCTTTCCAAATACCGCGGCCATTTTGAATCCAGGGTGAGCGCACGTGGTTCGAGCGCGGGAAAAGTAAACACCCGGTAAACCCAATGCAGCGGTACGGCGTCCCCAATAGAAACCAGCGTTGAGTCATCTTCGGCGGCAAGATGTTCTCCTCCTTGGTGAAATCCATCGATATATTTGCATGGCACAAGTAGATGATATTGTTGTGGACACTTGGACTCGATATCGGCCGGTAGAATTGTGAATTTCTGCTACTTTTCCACAGTTCCTGCCGGGATGTTGAACGCGCGCTACAGCGATAGAGTGCTAATATGTTTACACCGTGTGCTTGTAGTTTCCCTAATAATGTTAGCTTGAGTCGAGAAAAATCCCACAAAACATACACTTTTCGGGCTGGGATCCTTATAGCTACTTAGATAGAAATATACAGAATTTTACCGGTTGTGACCGTAATTTTGGTCGATGCCAACTTCGCCTGGGAAAAGGCGCGTTGAGAGGGGGTCTTGTGTTCTGTCTAGCCTTTCTTTCTTTTCTGTGTAGCTTTTCCTTTCTTTCTTGTTACATCGCTCCGCATGGCTATGTTTGACATTTCCGCTGAATGCAATCCCACAAAAGAAGACGTGAAAATGTAGGCTTGAGCTTAAGGTCATTTTTGTTTAGTCTCTTCCAGACTAACCGCGCCGGCTATGGGGAGAACATTTGCCGGGGGACTTCGGCCATGGAGGGTTGCAATATTGGACCCCATCTCCATAGCCGACCTCCTTCATACATTTGACTCTATTTGGCCAATTGCTACTATTTTCCCAGCAACCCGTGGAGACTGGTAGGGTCTAACTCTTGTTAGGAATTTAGCAGAATTTCAGCGGCTTCTTTTGACGAGTTCTCTGAAATATCAAAACCTAAAGTACGTGAGTGAAGATGGAGTGTTTTCACTTTGCGCCGTAATATCTTAATTTCCGTCGGATGATATTACAGAAACGTGAAAATGTAGAAATTTGACGGAACTTCGGTGGCTCCTTTGACTTTGACGACATTTTAGTGCCAAGATTAGTTTGATGAAGTTCGTGAGTGAAGCAGGGGGCATGTTTTCTTTGTAGCGTTTCATTACATCACTTTTCGCGGAAATATATTAGATTTCCACAGGATGAAACCCCACAAAAAAAGGAAAAATATCGGCCTGAGGTCCTTCAGTCCTCAAGTCAATATTATTTAAAGTTTTTTTGGTTCCATCCGGCCAACAGAAATCTGAAATATTGCCGCGCAAAATGATTTAAAGAAACGTCAGATACAGTGGAAAACACACCTTCACTCACGTACTTGGAGTCCTCAAGACTAAATTCTTGGAATCCGAAAAGAACGTCTAAAAGCCACCGGAATGCTGTCAAATTTGTACCCAAAAGGACATTGAACTCTAGCCAATATTTTAATGTCTTTTTTGTGGGATTGCATTCAGCGGAAATGTCAGATATTGCTGAGCAAAGTCGATGTAACGCTGCACAGAAAACACGACCGTCCCTCAAACTAACGTAATTTCAAGATAATGTTGGCATTGTCACGACAACAAAAAGGCTCAAGAGTCATACCTAAACGTAGCTACAATGATCCCAGCCCGAAAAGTGTACGTTTTGTGGGATTTTTCTCGACTTAAGCTAACATTATTAGGGAAACTACAAGCACGCGGTGTAAACATATTAGCATTCTATCACTGTAGCGCGCGTTCAACATCCCGGCAGGAACTGTGGAAAAGTAGCAGAAATTCACAATTTTACCGGCCGATATCGAGTCCAAGTGTCCACAACAATATAATCTACTTGTGCCATGCAAATATATCGATGGATTTCACCAAGGAGGAGAACATCTCGCCGCCGAAGATGACTCAACGCTGGTTTCTATTGGGGACGCCGTACCGCTGCATTGGGTTTACCGGGTGTTTACTTTTCCCGCGCTCGAACCACGTGCGCTCGCCCTGGATTCAAAATGGCCGCGGTATTTGGAAAGGGGTCTATTTGTGTAAAAATGGTTTATTCGGTGTGGGTTTTTTACCATAAACACCTCACTAGATAAATTTAAACAGCGTTCGCTTGCAGCTAGATGTGCAAAGGTTCGGTGTGACAGACCTTGTAATATAACCAGCTACTGCCGCGCCGTGTGCCTGCGAAGCTGGTGTGTTACGCCGAAGTGCGGTTATACTGGCTATGCGAATACAGATACAGAAACCCTGGCCCCAATCGTACCATTTCCCAGACGTAGGGTAGCAGCTGGCTGCCGAAGATGTCCGTCGCCTCCCGTGGCAGCTGCGCGGGAAGGTTGTCCACCGAGCAGACCACAACGCCATCACCTAGGATCCTTTTGGGGGGACAACATTCTCAGAGTAAGAAATGAGAGGGTCTCAACGTGCACAATAACTTCTGGAAGAAATCTCATTAAAACCTATTGTGATTACTCTTTTCATGATAGGTTAGTGAGACTTAAATGTGCCAGCCACAGAATTATATTAGAATTTTGTAAAGGTTTACAATAGCAAAATCGATATTATTTCATGGCAAACATGACAACGCTGTGCAGTTTAAGATAAGCCACGGCATGTTTACGTTATGCTGTACCAAGAAGTTAGACATTTAACATACGAACATTTCTAGACCGAACTATAAAATTTCAGTACTGTACATTAAGGTTACCAATTAGTACTAATACAAACATGAAAAGGGACACAAATGTGGACAGAATGGACTTCAGACATTAGTTCCAGCTTCAAACATTAGTAGATTGCAAAAGAAAGCAAAGAGGTTTAGGTTTTAACCTCCTGCAAAACCGTGCCGCCGGAGTCGTCGGAGACAACGGTCCAGCGTTCAGCTCAACTGGTAGTACCTGCTACTGCGGAGGAAGGAACACATGTGCATAATAGTCTTAACATGGGCGAGCCCTAGCCTCCTGTGCAGATCTTCAAGATGGCTGGAGGTTTTCCATGTTTTGGGGGGTTGTTTTCATTTATATTTTCTGATCGCTCATGTACTCTTTAATATGCCGCTATTAGGCTAAAAAACACGTCCTTCAGGTGGGAGCTGGAATGGAGGCTAGGCTAGCCTCAACATAATCGAGGGCCTGCATGGGGGGCTCCCGACAACGCTCCACGCTAAGTTCGGAGGGCCGGCTACGTAATACGCTAAATTCAGAAAGACTCCCTACGCTCTTCGCTAAATTCAGAAAGCCCCCCCTACGCTCTACGCTAAAATATGGAGTGGTCGGTAACGCTCTACGTAAAATTAAAACGGCCGATTACGCTCTACGTAAAAGGGGCATGCAGGCCCTCATAATTGTCTTCCACATTTTCATTCATAAATCACAACCTACAAGATAATATACAGAGAGACATCAATGCATCGTACACAAACCGAATGAATGATAATGATTAATCATTGGCGCCACCCCAGTTGATCAACGATTATTTAATTCAGACAAGGCAAAAACCACTTCAATGCATTAGGAGAACATATAAGACCAAAGAGGTTTGATTAAACCTTCTGGATATTATAAGACATTCAATAGAACCGAAGATCGTACCCTGGCACAGACTTTGTCCCGTCAGACACTTCGAATGGGCTGTCCATGGAGGTGCATTCGGTCATGAACTCCAGCGACCCGCCTTCGTCCGCCGAGATGTCGCTCACAGCGATCAGCCGCTGGGGCAAGGGGGGATATCCGGGACCTCCGCTGGTACATCCGGGAACTTCGTCGGGACCTCCGTTTGGAATTCGAACTCCGTTGGCCGCCATGTTGTTTCCCAGCAGCCCCTGCAGGTCGGCGTTGGTGAGCAGACGCGGCCCGGCGGCAGGCCAGTACATGCCGTTCACCAGACAGGACACGTACGGGGCGAACTAAAGAGAAAACATGAAGACGTCTTCTTATTAAACTCATACTTTAAGCAGATATAGCTCTTATATGCACTTATAAACGTAGAGTTACCATGACATTGAGTACAGGTCTGTAGACTAGTGTACTAAATATCCAAATATGTTGAGTTTTACAATACTACCGGATGGTACTTGGTATGTCATACCGATGCCCTTACAGTACCATTGGACTTTTTTTGTGAATCTACATGTGTACTTTTTGAGTGCTTTAAGTTTTTTATTCAAGCTACTAGGAGAGGAAACATGGCCCATGTGTGGTTACATCTCGTGGCTTTACAAACTAATTTTCCATGTTAGTACAAACCTGTTCGGCAAATATGGAGACATATTTTTCCGGATGTGCCGTGTACTCTTTCTCATCGTAGCGGCCGGACTCCTTCTGTCGGAGGTGGTGGTGTCGACTCAGAACGGCGGCGTGCACACGGGTCGTGTCTGGAAACGATATCAACAACACAGTTGCTACACGGGGTATTACAATATATCTGTGCAGGTAAATTATCATGACAGACTCAAACTTGATGAAATCATGGACATGGTCAAAGGGGACCCTAAACTACTTGCCTGGGATCAATCACATCATAAAAATCAGGAAATAAAGCTTAGATGATCACGGAAAAGATTGGTGGATTTGAGGCTGCAGCCCTCCAAACAATTCTCAGAGATGAGCTCCAGTCTTCACTGATGTAAAGAAAACAGTCGTTGAAACTGACTTGAAAACTTTTCGGCTGTACAAGTACGGTGAAAACAAGAAAACGAATAAACTTAATCTTAAGTTACATATTTCTACCAGAGCAAACTCACCGCCGGAAGCGCAAATGTCTCTCAGCTCGGTAGGGTCAACGAACTTGACAGGCAGCTCCTTCAACATCTCCTGTGCACCCTGGGAACGACAAACGTAAATTTCAACATTTCCTGCACACCGTGGAACATCCTGTTCTAATGGTGTGTCATTCAGCACTAGGGACAGGGGGCACCAGTCTTGTTGGTGTGTCATTCAGGGACAGGAACAAAAGTCTTGTTGGTGTGTAATTCAGCACCAGTGACAGGGGGCACCAGTCTTGTTGGTGTGTCATTCAGGGACAGGAACAAAAGTCTTGTTGGTGTGTAATTCAGTATCAGGGACAGGGGGCACCAGTCTTATTGGTGTGCCATTCAAGGACAGGAACAAAAGTCTTGTTGGCATGTCATTCAGGGACAGGGGGCACCAGTCTTGTTGGTGTGTCATTCAGGGACAGGAACAAAAGTCTTGTTGGTGTGTCATTCAGTACAAGGGACAGGGGAATCAGTCTTGTTGGACTGACCTTTGACACGTATCCTGACCCGGTGAACAGAAAGGTCAACGGTCCTATGGACTCCGGCATCCTCCCCAGGGCAATGTCATACCCACAATCCCTCACGGCCTGACGGCACATCTCGATGTTCCTGTAACTGTGGGTGAGGCCGATCCTCTGAACAAAAAAAAGAAATATGACATATCAAAATGGGTATCGGAAAATCAACGCGTTAACGATTAATGGAGACAGAAACGTTGATGAAGGTTAGGCATCCAGGTAATAAGATACGCCAAAAACAGTTACTGAAGCAACTGGATAAAATGTAGAAACAGTCTGACGTTACAGACAGCATTTGCTATTTTTCGTCAGTGACAGCTGCAGAGACACTTGATGATTTTGGACATTACGTGGTAAACATTTTAGAGGGAGATCATGAGACTGCAAGTTTTTGGCAGGGAGTCAAAATTGTGAAACAACCACGCTGCTCACCAGAAATGGTGTGTGATGTCCCAGGGCCAACAGGCGAGTTCCCATGGCGTGTAGAATGTTGATCATTCCTTGATAAAGTGGAAAGTAAGACTGTTGATTATACGAACATCAAGATTGAAACCTGTATGTCATTTCCTCATAGTAATCCGGGTTTGACAGAGCCACTGGTTGTTCACATATAGTAGGAATCGTGGGATAGTATCGAAGGCTACAACATGGTGTCAGAAGTGGGATTAACTGACACCGGAAAGGCTGGGGTGTTTTGTTACTGTGTTTGATCCTACAACTAACACGTGTAATTCTTGGGTCACATTTCCAATCTGGAGCCCGGCCGGGAAGTCTTTGTGAACGAAAAATGTGATATAGAAGACAATGAAAAACGCAAAACTTAATGAAAATCATCTAAGAGCATAGCTTGTGCATATTTATTGATATGCACTTTAATTTTTTGTTTTCGAAAATAGCCCGGCCGGGCCCCGGTTGGGAATGTGACCCTAGCATAACCATGCATGTTTAACCGTATACAATCCCATGTTACCATAGCAACGATATAAATCAAGATTGAGCTTTCAGTTGAGGGATTTAACATTTCATAATGCCAATAGTACATAGTACATAGTATAGAGACGAGGAAGGAGCATTGCTACATGTGAGCGATGGCGACTAACCTGAGATCCCGGCGAGCCTCCCCATCGCCCCCGCCACAGGACTGACCCCAGCCTCGTCAAGCATCATCTCGTAGTCAAAGATCCGGATGTTCTGTGTTCAAAAATAGTCAAAACTTATATTCCTGTATTCTTTCTACAGACGTTTTCTTGCTGTGATATAAGTCAGTGTATATGTATGTTTATGTGTGCGTGTTTTTGTGTGCGTGAGTGTTTCTGCTATGTGTTGAGCAGTGTGCCATGTGCCGCCTGAAACTAAACTCCCGATTGCGTGTATAAGTGTGTGTCTTTGTGTGTGTGTGTATGTGTGCGTGCGTGCACGTGCACGTGTGTGTGTTTTGGTGTTTGTGTTTCGGTGTTTGTGTGTGTGTGTGTGTGTGCGCGAGCGCACGTGTGTGTGTGTGTGTGTGTGTGTGTGTGTGTGTGTGTGTGTGTGTGTGTGTGTGTTTAGTACCGTTGGCTTACCTTTTCTAGGATGGCGTCCAGCATGGGCATGTTCGCCTCCTGAGCCTTGATCGTGTGGGAGAAGAAGGCGTAGGTCTTGTTGGGCAGTAACTCCCCTGGAGGAGCCGTCTTGACTCCCAGAATCACGGACGCCTCGGACAGGTCCTCGCGGATGTGCGCACCTGCTGCCTGGTACTCCTGGAAAGGGGGGTGGGGTCGTGGTATGGAACAAAATGAGTCTTTGACAATCGAAAATTCCGTTGAGTCACATTCTTTGAGTTGGAGAAAAGTTTATCCAGCACAAAAACAGATTCCCTGTTGCAATTTCTGAATCTTGTAAACCGCTTCACAGTGTACTGTGACTGCGGATAAGATCAGAGGTCAAGGCCCCTGAGACGAAAACAATATTGGGGGACGTATGGTACGAAGTTTGGCAACTTTAACCGGCCCAATAACAAATTCCTTACCGCGATAAGCTACTTCATAGCTAGTGTAAGGGACTGGGTAAGTACAGGGGTTAACCGTTAAGGCCCCTGAGATTAAAACAAACTCCACGCGCCCAGCACGCCTAGAAAATGACTGTTTCATGTACATGTTGGAACGTTGACTTTAGACCACAGCGGATCAGTCCAGCTGCCTGATACTCCCGGAAAGGGCATGGAACCAAATTAAGTATTTAACGACAGTTGACATTTTGGCCACATGAGGATCTGCTTGGAGATGTGGGTTACATCAGCGGTTAAGGCCCTAAGGCGTAATATCCACGAGGCCAGTAAGTCTACATAAATGACTGCTTACAATTTAGGGGCCTTAACCTTTGACTTTAGACCAAAGTGTATCACACTGCACATGCGCACTCAGAACTATGAGATAGATTATTGCTGGGTTAAAATAACTGTTTTCGTATTGGGAAAGGGAAGTGAAAGTAAATCAAAAAGTGAAAATGTCGTGCGCCCGTACCTTTCCGCTGTAGGCCCGTTTGCTGGCCGGCTGTACCAGAACCGTGACGCCTTTGGCGACAAGCTGCTGCACATGCGCAGGAGATAGCGGCGCGCGGCCTTCCCAGGTGTTGTAGTCCTCCCGCCTGACCCCAAGCACGGGACGGTTATTCGCCACGTACTGCATTCTCTTGTATTATCTTTATGCGTAACATGGTCAGAAAAACAAACACGTAAAGAATACGTCATCACCATCATTTATCTTCACGCCTAAAGAGTTGTCTGGCTGGTCTTTGCCATGCGCGGGGCAGAAACACGCAGAAACATTTACAGAACGGTTATTCGCCACAAACTACATTCTCCTAGATCCTGTCTACAGGGGCAGAAAAATAAGCAAGCAATCAAACACGTAAACAATATTATACTGCATTTTTCTATCTATATCTTGTCATGTGGGCCATCGCCGAAATGTTTTTCGAAATCAGGGGAAAATCAACGCATCCATCATCGTCATGATCTGTCGACGTGTATCAGCCGGGATCAAGCTGATACATTTTGCACTCCACATAGCCCTGTTAAGCATTACTTTTTCTAAGTGCTCATAATACTCATATTCTATTCCAATATCTCTAGCTCTAACAAAAGTGTCAGTAGAAGTCAAACTTCTGCAATGCACTCGGCCACTTGGTTTCCGTAGGAGGACGGATGAAACGATTTCCTACTTGGCTCAACAGCGATGCCCAGCAAATTTTACTCGACTGCAGTAGATGAGCTTTTGAGATAGCCGTGGGAGACTTCTATCGATTGTTTTGATAGTAGTAATGTTGTGTCCAAGATATGTTCTGTGCCCTGCGCAGAAGTTTGAGTAGGTTCCATCCGATCTGTTTCTGAGCTGACATGTAAGTGTCCACGTTTCTGCACCGTAGAGCAGTATTGGTTCCACAAAGATAAGGAAAACTTGGACCTTCAGTTTGTTGGGAATGTTCTATTTCCAAATTTTGTCCAGTTTGATGCTTGCTTTTTTTTCATGCTAGGGCTTTCCTAATTTCGAAGCCTTTTGATGATGTAGGAACCAAGATATTTGAAGTTATCTACTCTTTGAATGAGCTTCCAATGATCCAGAGATGTCACTTATGTATTCTCACTGCCTTTGACTCATCACAATAAAGCCCCACTAGCTATAGGTACGCAGGTTTTGTTTTTGTTTTATTTTTTATTTATTCGCACATTAAAAAAACAGAAAGTAATAATGAAATAATCAGAGGTACAATAAAAACGTGCAGGAGGGGGATGAAGCCTGCAAGGCTTATAGATGCCCTCCTCCTTTTAACTTAACAAATTTACACAATGATAATATGAATATCGAACAAAGGTAGAGTCAATTCCATGTCACCGAGGGGGTTTTCAGATGATATTGCTAATAAGTTTGAACAATTTTAGGGAAAAGACTATTTCAGTCAAAAGATTCCAGACTGTTCAAACAATTAGAAATGAAAGTTTGAACATGTTTGAACTCATGTATATATTTTGGAAATATTATGAAAGTAATTGCACAAATATCTCTTTATTTAGAACAATTTTCAAACATCTGTGTGATTGTTTCACTGTTGGAACATGTTCCAACATTTTGCATCATTCTCAAAATGGTAGATTTGGGTTATTGCCCCCATAAAAGTAGGTACTAATCAAGCTCTATTGTCTGCATCTGTATATTTTTAGATTTCACGTCTGGACACTGGCAACTCTTTTGTCTTCAGGTGTCTATGCATGGCACCTAGGCCTAATCCCTTGTACTTTGAAGGGATGTGTGAATTGCCCTGCTCCCAGCCCACTGACCCAGTTATACCATGTTTGTAGAATGTTGGAACATGTTCAAACAAATGATTTATTTATGTTGCAACAGTTTAGAAACTAATACAAATAATGTGTTCAATGTTGGAAATTTGTTTAACATGTTGGAACACAGAAAAAATATATAGAACATCAAATAAATGTTGGAAATTGTTCTTTACAGTGACTTATCTCACATAGATTGTTACAAAGGTTTTGTAAATGTTAGAACAAAAGGCGACAAACACCCTCTCGGTAATGTGGAATTGACTCTAATAACAAATGATGAAATAAACATAACGAACAACTATATAATGAAAAATCAAATACTGATAATGTAATACAGATTAAACGAAAGAAATTATCACAAACGAGGACCAGAAATATTTTTAGAAGTAGTTCGGATTTGAAAGAAGATAGTCTCGAAGATGACATTTGAAGGTTATCACAGAGGTAAAGTTCTTAAGGGGGAGGAGAGGCTATTCCAGACATTGATGCATTTGAATTTTACACTCATTTGGGCTAAAGTAGTTCTGAATAGAGGGATATGTAAATTTGAGGTTTGACGTGTTTGGTAATTGTGAAACTGGGAGCGAAAATTAATAAAGTCGTCAAAAGTATCAGGCAGATTATGGTTAATGAATTTGGCTGTGAAAAGAGCAAGTTGAAATCTGTTTATATCAAAAATATTCAAAATTCTAAGTTTTTCAAATAGAGGTAGTGAGTGCGTGTGGAAATTTGAACCAGAAGCGATGCGCACAAATTTTTTTTGGAGAATTAATATAGGGCGAAGGGTAGTTCTGTAGGCATTACCCCAGACAATATTACAATAGATGAGGTAGGGGTAAACTAAACTGTTATATATTGTAATAAAGGTTTTACGGGTTATAAGGTGACGGATTCTCCCCAGGATTCCTATAGTTTTTTAAATTTTATTAGCTACCATGGCAATGTGAGACTTCCATGTCAATCTGTCATCAATTAGAATTCCTAGAAATTTCGCCTGACATTCTTGGGAGAGAGGAAGGTTCTTTAAAAAAATGTTGGCATTGTTTCTATTATATGCCTTGTTTTTACTACAGAAGATAAGATAAAAAGTCTTTTTAACATTAACAGATAGCTTATTAACTTCGAACCATGTAACGACATTTGCTAGTTCTTTGTCTGTTAGTCTTATTAAGACATCAAAATCTGTGTGTGAAAGAAAAATATTTGTGTCATCACCAAATAGAATAAGAAATATAATTGAGGATGCTTCGGGAAGGTCATTAACGTAAATCAAAAACAAAAGAGGGCCTAAAATAGATCCCTGGAGAACGCCACACTTAACTGGTTTGCAAGATGACGTGTTTTCATTTAGGGCAACGTACTGTTTTCTATCGGATAAGTAGCTAATAAACCACTTAAGTGCCGAGTCATCTATGTCGTATTTCTTGAGTTTTTGGAGCAGGATGGAATGATTTACCGTATCAAACGCTTTACTTAGGTCTAAAAAGATCCCAATTGTGAATTCTTTATTGTCAATAGCCGTAGTAATCCTGTCCATTAATTGTATAAGGGCCATAGAGGTAGAATACCCTTTTCTAAAACCATATTGGTGTTTGTAGAGAACATCATTATCGTTTAGATGTTTTAAGAGACGACTATAAATCAGTTTGTCAAGAATTTTGGATATGCAGGGTAGAACTGAGATCGGGCGGTAATTGTTGACAGAGGTAGAATCATTGCTCTTAAATATGGGAGTTACTTTAGCAATTTTAGTTGGTTTCGGGACCACACCGTTCTGAACTGATAAAGTTAGGACATGAATAAGTGGACAAATGATATGAGGTAAGGAAATCTTGAGTATTTTCGCACTAATTTCATCGTGTCCAGCAGCAGAATCTTTCAGATTTCGTACTATGTCTATAACTTCGTCAGTAGAGGGTGGTTCAAATGATGTTAGTTGACTATTAAGATGAGTCTTGATGTAGTCAAGAGGATTTTTCGTCACAGTGGGAATTTTGCTTTCTAGGGAAGGACCGACATTAAAAAAGAAATCATTTAATTCTTCGCACATTTCACTTTTATCAGTGATAAGTTGGTCACCGTTTTGTATTTTATGTGGGGCTGTTTTTGTTCTATTCCTGCGATTCAACAGGTCATTGATGATATTCCATGTTCGCTTCACATTATTCGAGGCTTCTGTGAATTTGCTGTGGTAATAATTCTTTTTGGCCATTCTTAAAGTGTGATTTAATTTGTTTTTGTACATTTTGTAGGCGCTCTCAGTCAAAGGGGTTGGGCATTAAACGTATTTGACATATAGTTTGGTTTTCTTCTTAATTGACTTAAGCAGGCCACGGGTCAACCATGGTTTCCTGCGAGAGTGTTCATCGAGATTAGCTGTTTTCTTTGGGAATGATTCGTCAAACAGTAGACAAAAAGTAGTTACAAATTTTTCGTAAGCCAGTTCTGTATCAGTTTCTTCTAAGACGGAATCCCAAGATGTGTTTGTTAGAGATTCAATAATTCTTTCTTTGTTCACTTCATTGATCTGGCGATAAGAATAGCTAATATCGTTATTCAAGGGCTCCTCTATTCCAGACATAAAAAATATTGGTTCTTCCCGTGATTGAAGTAAAGTTTCTGCATTTTTATCAATTCAGCGACTAGGGCAAGGTTATCCGCAAAATCAAGATCAGTGAGATATCTGGCAGGGGTATCTTCGATTCCTCCTGAGTTAAAGTTTAAGTCCTTCCCGCACCGAAGGTGCATAAGGCGGCGCCCATCTCTTTTTCGGCAGTCCAGACTCTGCATGGGGGCATCCCGGGAACGATCGACGCCAAATGATGGCAACATTAATCAGAATTGATGTAGCAAATGCACTGACACTGACTGTAATTCATAATCTGGCGGCCATTACCAACCAAACCAATTACCCCACCCCATTCCTACAAAATGTCCTCGCCCCACCCGAGTGACAGTGACACGAACTATTGTTCCTCGGCGCCCAGTGAGAAATCCGTGACCTTGGTACCTTTGCCTCGCTGTCTAGTGGAAAGGAGATACGTATGGTATCTTTTGACATGCTTACAGTGAAAACTTCCTCGATTATCTAGAATTTGTACTGTAGATATAACCCCACCTGTGAGACAAAAAGTTGGAGATCTCGCAGTGTTGAACCGCACGGAATCACTTCTGGCTGGATAGAATGACGTCTAACCGGTCTCGTAACTTTTTGCCAGGCAGTTATGACTCAGGCAGACAACAGGTCATGATCGAAGTGTCGCAGTTAAGAGTGAAACAGTACTAGTGTCATGTGACCGCTGTTATGTGGTTATAATTGTTTGCCTCACAGTAGATGAGAAGAGAATTTAGAATTCGTTTCAAACAAAAACGGCTCCGGGACGGGCCGACACTAGTTTTAGGTTATAAGCAACCTGTTGTTGTGCAAAGTTTCCCGTATGTAAAAGCCCCCCCCCCCCTAGCACTTAGTAGACCCTCCCAGTGAACCCACAAGGGAACAAACAGGTTAGTTGTTATTTCAGGCAGAAGTGACTCAGTGACGGATATTAAAACTTGCAGTTGGGGATATATCTACTAACAAAAATTCTAGATTCCCGAATAAGCTGTAACTGTGAACCTGGTTTGTTAAGTTCTAGGGAAAGCTGCCACACGTAGATTTTTTAATACCAGAGAGCATGTGTTGATAGTTTTTACTGTTTTAAAAGACTTGGCTATTTGTGACAGAGGTTTATAATCTCACCGCATTTTCCAACATTGCGTTACGCTCGAAATCTACTGAAAACGTGTTCTGGACTATCTGGGCGGAAAATCCACATACATGGCAAGGTTGGTACCTTCGCAAAGTGGTAAAAACGAAAAATAGTAGAGATTGACCAAATAGAGTGAATAGTATGCTAAGGGAGTCGGCTACAGAGGGTCCAATATGCAAAGCAGACTAGCTCCTCTTGCATGTTATCTGTCTAATTGGCCAATTTCTACTCTTTACAATTATGCCAGCCATTCAGTAACTCTACCTAGATGTTCATTCAAATGCCTGCTCATCCAGTTGAATGGTTACTAGAAGCTCTTAGGCGTGATAATGGCAAGGCGGTGATAATGGTCACCAATTTGCAAATTTGATCAGTTGTCTCAAGGAGGTTAAAACATTGTCTTAAAATTAGTCTATTAAGCCATTAACGAGCATGTGGGAAGTCGAAGAATTTTCAAGCGGGCGGTGACAGAACCAACCGCCGACGGCTGGATTTTGTACAGCATGTGCACGGCTAGTCCAAGAATGCCTCAGTTTGCGATTGTAAGACGATTACGACCAAGGATAAGGAAATCGTCGGAAACCCGAGGCATATCGGCTGCCGGTCGGCTCATGCTCCGCACATGTGACGTCATGCCGAAGCTCCTTTGCATAGAAAACCACGATTCACGCATCGGTTCAAAGATGGCGCCGCGCCAGCTATACACAATGGGTCGCAGCGGGGCAAAACGAAAGGACCCAGCGGGGCGCTAGCTCGTCCGCTCTCCTTCTATATAAAACCTCCTTATTACGACGAATGTGCCCGGTCCCTCAGCAAGCAAAGTAATTCTGAAGACATGTTTTGATAGATTTTGAAAGCCACGCGATGTATTTGAAATACAGAACAAGCACTCATCATCAACATGTAGAAAATTAACGTATCGACATGTCCTAGTCTGTTAATAAAGAACCGTAAGTCCTAGTAAGAAACCGAGAACGCGGAGAAAACTGGTTGCCAGATCTCCTGTGGTGTCCCAACGGTCAAATAGTCAGTCTAAAGGATACTATAGCTAGTAAATGAAACCAGAAATACTATTCCCACCTGTTAGACAAAATAGACGAAAATGTTGGAGATTTCGCAGTGCTGATCCGTCACGAAATCACTTCTGCTTGAAGTGACCGACGTCAGGCTAGTCTAACCTGTCTAGTCACTTTCCTTCTGAAGTAGTCTAAAAATAGATCAAAAAAATTAGCACAGCCTATGAGTGAAACGGAATGTATCATGTGGCCGTCGTTATACGATGATAAACGTTTGTCTCATAGTGAGGCCATGCTGACGTGATTATATGGATGACATCAGCGCGCATCAACCTTCGTCCGCTAAAAAATGTTTGCGACCAGACTGTAAATCGTACCGAAAAGGTGCAAAATGAGCAAATATATGCCTTAAATTGGAAAAAAAGGGATCTGTAAATGAATACTGAAGTCGTTAAATGTCTCCTTTCCTCGAGCAAAACATACTTTAGGCACTTGAAGGATTACAGGGGTCTAAATAAATGATGATGTCAGATTACCAATGCACGCACCACTTCGTGCGAGTAAAATTGTAGGAGAGCACCTATCTTTTATGTTAAGTGCAAGTGAATATTTGCAAATTATTAGGGTTACTGACTCTCGTGTTTTTGACTACTTAGATTTTATAGTAAACACAACTTTCTTTGCCCCAATTTTTTTGCGCACGCTCGCATCAGCTTTAGGGTGCCCAGTGGATGTCATCCATACAATCAAATTACTAGCAGTATGGTCTTATCACCTAAGTGAACAGACAATCTAGGCTTAATTTTAGACAGAAACAGCTCCGGGAAGGATTAGAACTGCGTGATCTCCAACATTGTCGTCATTTTGTACAACTGGTGAGAATATATCTAGAGTCAATTCCACATTACCGAGAGGGTGTTTGTCGCCTTTTGTTCTAACATTTACAAAACCTTTGTAACAATCTATGTGAGATAAGTCACTGTAAAGAACAATTTCCAACATTTATTTGATGTTCTATATATTTTTTCTGTGTTCCAACATGTTAAACAAATTTCCAACATTGAACACATTATTTGTATTAGTTTCTAAACTGTTGCAACATAGATAAATCATTTGTTTGAACATGTTCCAACATTCTACAAACATGGTATAACTGGGTCAGTGGGCTGGGAGCAGGGCAATTCACACATCCCTTCAAAGTACAAGGGATTAGGCCTAGGTGCCATGCATAGACACCTGAAGACAAAAGAGTTGCCAGTGTCCAGACGTGAAATCTAAAAATATACAGATGCAGACAATAGAGCGTGATTAGTACCTACTTTTATGGGGGCAATAACCCAAATCTACCATTTTGAGAATGATGCAAAATGTTGGAACATGTTCCAACAGTGAAACAATCACACAGATGTTGCTGGGTTTTTGTCATTGAAACAATAATGATTTAAAAACAAAACACACATTTAGTGTCATGATTCTGCAGTGGAGATGCACCGTGAAACCACTGTGAAAATGAAACCCCCGTGAACATTTAAAGACTTACAGTACAAAAGATCTAAAATCTCACAACCTATGAAAGTAAAACCAGGTTAACAGTAGAAAATATCTAAAACCTCACAAACAACACCTTTAAAATGCTAGCTATCATAAGCAGGCAGTCCAAACTCCTCTGGACAGAACTCCTCCAGGGAGTTTATAACAAGCGTGCCACTGGTGCAGAGACTACGGTCCAGGTTAGGGTGTGGTACCATGACGACCTGCATCCCAGCGTTCAACGCTGAAACCACACCATTTGGGGAGTCTTCAAATGCCAAGCACTGAAAGAGAAAGGGATTTTTCTCAGTAAGAAAGACCACCGAAACTATACAAGCATTCACTGTGATAGGATGGCACACAGGCTAGGTTTCAATTTCTTTGCTCCAAAATAATATACGGAACAGCAGTAATCAAAAAGGCAGGCTGGAAAGATAGGCTGTCAGAGAAAGGCCTATACAGTCAAACCTGCCCAAGGCGACCACCCGGCGGACCGAGCAAAAACGGTCGCGATGGACAGGTGGTCGCCATGAAGAGGATTCCACTCACATGTTTCCAGGTCGAGGTTTTCAAATACAGTACGTAAATGATGAAAAAATTATGTGAATTTAGACAGCATGACCCTCACCAGGTTCAATTCTCATTGACAGAAAGATCCTACAAAAATTACATTTTCCGTTATCGATGTAATAATTGTATACCGCTACATCGTGTACAAATTTTCGTCATAATTTTGACTACAAAACGATGGTTGCCTCGATGATCTCGCAGCGCCCTCCCGCATTCACACGTTACATTGAATAGTACACACACACACGCACATCATCGAAGTTTTAAGGCCTAAGACAGATCCCTAGAAAACGCCTGCTGGTCCCAGCCTTTTTTGGGTCGCCGACCGCTGGATGAAAGGGTCAAAAAATTTTCGATCTGACAACTAAAGATGAAAACGGAACGCGTTAACGGTGTGATTTCGTCGCGCCGCGCCGCGAAGCTCTGTGCCACCGCATCGAAGGGTAAGTCAGTGCAGCAGAACGCACAGCGTCCAATAAAGGTTTGTGAGATTCATGGAAATAAAAAGAAAATAAGAATTTTGATTTTCACCAATAACTAGAGTATTCGTAAATGTTCATACACAAAATCATCGTGTTTTACAAAGGTCAGCGTTACGCCAAATCCGGGCCGCCCGAAATCCAAGATGGCGTCGGGACCAAGGAACAACATTTCTTGCCTGATGTTTTGCCCGCCGCGAAGTCATTTTTCGGCGGAATTTAGCAAGATACAGACACATTTTTGTTGAAAATACAAGAAATAGATAGTAATTTCTGTGAAATCTGACTTTTTGACGCCATGCACTACGTATTCGTTTTGAAAGTTGAGTTTAAACGGAACTGAGTTCACGTTAAACTATAAGATTACGATAGGCACAACAACATCACAAACATTTGTCTTTACAATGTTTATAGTGGGAACGTTTTATTAAAACACTTCATGGAGGAATCGATGGTATAACATTGCTATTCCATATATTTTTTATTTTATTTTTGTCCTTTAAAGTGAAATCCGACAGCAAAATGATCTGAAAATTAGGCGACCGCCATGGGCAGGGATTGTGCTCTGTGCGGTCCCAATTCGTGGCGGTCGCGGTCGCGTTGGACGGGTGGTCGCCTTGGGCAGGCAGCTTAATGCTTGTGCCTATGGAGAAAATTTTCGGGACCGAGAAAAAGCGGTCGCCATGGCCAGGTGGTCGCGTTGAAAAGGTGGTCGCCTAGGCAGGTTTGACTGTATATGCTTTATATAGGTCTTGGGCCAGATAGAGTAACACACCGAAGCCGGGGTATGCACAATGTTTACCAGCCTGTGCCTGTACCTGATGTTACTATTTAATATTTACATATTCACTTAGATTCATCTGAAGCACAGCCAGTAGGTACCCATCTGAGTAACAAGGCTATTGTAGTGCCTTTTAATATGCTCGAGGTACCTCCTCGATCACAGGACCCCCATTTTATGTCCCTTCTGAAAGTCAAATGCAGCTCCAACCAGGGTGCCATTCCCCGGATTTGAATCAGGGTTTTCCAGTTACCAACTACTGTAAAGTTTGCATGGTTTTAATTTTCCGATAGGGAGAAAATGGAGTGTTCATGGTGGTTTTAAGTTTGCGTTTGAGACAATAGCAGACATGGGGGTAGGAGGGCAAAAAGAATTTGAGGGGGTTTAAAGTTTGCGGCGAAGAGCTTACCGCAAAAAACGCGAACATAAAACCACCACAAACATTTCTGCATTTACAGTAATTAGAACCAGGAGCTCAAGTGTGAGGCTGCTACCAGCTGAGCTACAGGGACATCCTAACTGTACAATATCCCCACCTGGGCTGGGTCCGGTTTGTCAGGGAACCTTGTTGCAGGCACCAGGAATGCATCAGCATGAGGCTTGCCGTGTTTCACTTCCGGGTCACTCCCACAGGTCACCAAGGGGTCAAACAGCTTGAAGAACTCCCTGTGATTGGTCGTCTTGGTGTTGAACTTCTCTGCGTCCGATCCCGTCGACAGACCCGTGGGGATCTTGTGTTTGTGAAGGTGACGTACGATCTTCTCTGCACCTTGAATCACATTTGGTTTCAATAAAATCATCATGAAAAAATTCAATCAATGTGACAAGACATACATGTATCTTTAAGATGTACAAAGCTGGTATGCTACGCCTAATGGTGGTTATACTGGCTATACAGATACAGATACAAAACAACTGAAACTCCATTTTCTTCCTACTGCAAAATTAAAACCATGCGAACCTCAATGCATTTACAATAACTACGGACAGACATCAACATAAAAACAGGCACAACAAACACAAAGATTTGATAAGCAAGTACACATACCAGGTAGCAGCTTGGCAGTGGGCATCAGTTCAGCATATTTCTTAGTGGTCCACTCGTAGTACTCCTCCTCAGTAATGGGAAGGTCTGCAGGTACACAAACGGAAAGAAGTGTCTCATTCTGTTCAATACAGATTCATCAAATGTTAGATATATACATTTAAACACGGGTACATGCCAAGTGATTCCTTGTGTCTACAATTTCTCAGTACAGCAAACCCATGACTTTGTTACCAGATGCACATTTGTATACTTCAATGTATTTTTAGTCACATTCATCATAGAGAGTGTCAGCAATATTGTCATCTCATAGAATTTCCAAGCAGGCTATATATATTAGCAGAACCAACCACCAAGGATCTAAGACAACCATTTCCATGAAAAGACAGATGCAATTTCCAGCTGTCCCAAAAATGGCAATCAGTTTGAAAACGGGACCCTTACAAATACAGGACTACAAGGCAAAAGCTCTATAAAATGATCCAAAGTCTGCATAAACCAAACCAGTACCAAGTTTCTTGATGATATATTTGGCACCCTCTTGAGGCGTCATCCCCATCATCTTAGCCTTTATTGTCCAGTCAAACGTCTTGCCGTACGGTGCCACTAGTTCCTCAAACACTTTGGTGTAGATGTCTTCTGTGTCTGCAGCAAGGTTGAGGAAATGTACATGTTAGTTGACGTCAATACAACTGCACATTTATGCAATCTTGCTGTGTCAAATAGTAAAGAATAACTATCATATTTGATATCAGCTTAAGACCATTGCCATAAAGAAATATTCTAATGTAATATTATACCACAGACCAACATATGATCGTTCAAAGAGCAGTCTGCAGTTATCTCTAACAGATCTAACGGTGGCGAAGACCATATCCAACTGGCAAAAAGGAGCTTGCATAATTGGGTCACCGGGCTATGAAAACTCCTTTTGCCAGTTGGATACGGTCTTTGCCACCGTTAAATCTGCTTGGAGATTAGTCTGCAGTACTATGGACTAATAAGTAACTAACTCTCTTCACAACAAAGACAGCATAGCGGGACAGTGGCTTTCAAGACTGGACCGTATTGAAAGCAATACATGTATGTTTAAATTGAATGTCATTTGATTTAATATCTATATGAGGGACCTTTGTGCTTCATTAGCTTCATGTAGTTCTTAACCAGGGGTACTTGAACAACAGGACTAGAGATGCATTTGTATTATTATTATTATTAAAGGCTAAACAAGGTTTATACTACTTTGGATGGTATTAAGCTCACATTTGAATCTTTTAACTTCATCATAAGCTAGATCTAAATTTGTACGTGTAAAAACATGTATTTTGCTATTCAACTATTCTAACTACTCCTACCATAATGGTAAATTTTCTTTGCAGTATTAGACACTGTACACAAAATTTTCACAGCAGAAATTCTTTACCAGGGACTTCACAAGCCAAATCATAACTCAAAATGAATGAGTCAACACCAAGAAGTGACCAGTTCCTTTAACAGCTGTAAAATTTATTCAATCAAAATTATACAGATATTCATACTGCTTGTATCATCACTGATCTTACTTATATACTTTGAAATTCATAGTTGCAAGAAGTGCAATTCCTTATACAATCTTGTCGCCTTGCATTTCTATTGAGCTACATATACTAATAGGTTATGCAATATTGATACAGGCAGCAAGGCAAAAGGCTGATTCATTCACTGCTAAGTGTTCAACATGTGCGCTAATATGGTATGATAAGCAATCAAACTCCACTTATACAATGCTCATGGAGAGAAATCTGTATCTGTATCTGTGAAATGTGATCAACTGGAAATTTGCGAGGAGAAATTTTACCACTCACAAAAAAAGAAAAACCATCAAAACATAATTTTTCCTGAGGTTGGAAGAAATTAACGGTGGTGGTACCCGAGAAAAACAAACACACAACCCAAGGAAATCTTAGAAGACTACACTTCATTCAAAATATCTTTCAGTTGCTGTGATCTACCATCAGAAGTTCATAAAGGACAACATAGACAGTGCATGATGACTCCATGTGCATTTTTATCTACATTACATTTTCCAAGACACTAGACCTTTTTAACGCATACTGGGAGACATAGGGAAATGCGTATACAGTGCACTGTGTCTGGTCCGGTCTATGTTGGTATCATGGTAATGATTCTGTTTCCCCATGAGCTACCCATAGTGCCCTGCATCTCCCAGCATGCAATAGGATCTGTCAAAAGGTCTATGACCTTGGGACCCCTTCTATCTTTCAAAAACAACAATTGCAAAAAGAGAGGACTGCAAAAGCTGTGTCAGAATATTGTACAAATTAACTGTTGGGACAGCCTAAATGTTCTTGTTCAGTGAAATAAGTACAAATTATGCTTGATACCTACTGCAACACAGTACAGTCATAATTCCCATTGAAATAGATCATTCTACAATTCTGTTGTTTGCTATTGTTGATCATACTGCAACTCAGACTTTCATATCACATGTGTCTTAGAAAACATAGAAGCAACTTTGGCCTAAAACTGTACTATCAAAACTACATTAAACACAAAGCTTTTCATCTTGTCCAAAATTCGGACATTATTAAACAGACACATTACAGAAGTAGGTAGGGCAGAAAATTGCAAGAACAATATAAGACACCAATATAATTGTGGTGGATATAATCTATTTTTAGCACAAATGGAGGCATTAGAAGTGAAAAAATGCTTCTGCTCCAGAGGTATTGCCCAAAAAATTAGGACTATCATAAAGGTAAATTTGCATGATCATTTGTAGTCATTGTATAGTTTGAGTACCATGGCAGGAAAACATACAATACAAACAATGCCATTCAACAGTTGTATGATATGTTGTCTAAGAAGTTTGGCATCAATATACTATTTCAACCAATGTGCCAATATATGTCTATTTACAGCAATGAAACAAATGTCATATATGATCATGATTGTGTATATCCTTGTTGTATATAATGGACTATGTAAATAGGAAAACTTTATGATACACATGTATGATCAGTACACCATAAGAAACTTTGGCTTTTGACATGTTTTATCTCTTAAATAATGCATTCTTTAAATTACACTATGCACTGGCTTTAGCTTACCCATTAAAACACCTCATATCCTTCCCCACCCCCTCCCCCTTTACCTACCCCGCCCCCCAGAAACTCCTCCAATTCATCCACTTCCTTCTTTTTCTGCTTCTTCTTTTTCTTCTTCCCCTCTCCTTCATCCGACACTTTCTCCTTGTCCTTCTCCCGGTGTTTCTTGTGCTTCTTCTTGTGGGACCTCTCTCCTTCTTCCTCACCATCACTCCTGCGATCCTTCTTTTTCTTCTTCTTCTTCTTCTGACCAACGTCTTCCCTGTCCCCCTCTCCCGACTCCTGGCCTGATAAAGGCTTGCTCACTTTCTCTAAGAAATCAAAATCCTCCGTCTTCAGTTCAACTGCAGCCTCCGCTCCATCTAAGCTGATATCATCTACCTTTGATACTAACCCATCCACTTTACCCTCCCCTCCTCCTCCTAACCAATCATCAAGTCCCTTCTGTTCATCCTCACTGGAAATGTCTGCATCGGCAGCTATGATTGGTTGATTTGTGTCCTTATCAGCATCTAATTGGACAGTCTCTTGCAGTTCCTCTGAGTCATTTGACACAGTGTGAGATTTCAAAACGGAGGAACTAGAAATGTGTTTGAGGGGATCTGTTGGTTTCTGTGGCTGTAAGATGGGGGTTGGTAGGTCGTCCTCGATGTCTGCATCTTTGGCGATGACCTGTTCATCTTCTTCACTGGACAGGTCGATGTCCAGGGATGCGGACGCCGGTTTCGCTGGCACCTGTTTTGGCATCTCATCCTCTGAATCAATCTCCTCAGCGAAGCCTGCTACCATGGGGTTTCCTATTGTTGGAAGAGAAAAATCATTACATACAATGATGTGTTTTATTCTACATTGCATATGAATGGAATTATCCTATGAATAGCTATAGTATGTCCTCCTAATCATACATCGCATGGTCTAAATTATCAATACTATTTTATTTCTGGTTCACTCCACTGATCATTGCTTCCCTGCTATATAGTCTGCCATTCTAACTTTAAAGAAGAGTGATGGATGTAACCCTAAATGATGGATGCTATAAATCAATTTTTATCGTTGTTCATGAATTTTACCTTCAACATCGCTGTCTGAGTCCTCCATGTTCACTGGCTCCCCAGCCCGGACAGGTGCAGGTTTGGCAGGTTCTGGTTCATCTAAAAACTGGCTGTCCAATCCCTCCTCGGGGACAAAGTCCTCCACCGCTTTGATGGCTCCCGTGGGAGGAGAAGCTGGGGTGGGGGTGCCTGCCCCTGGGTCAGGGGCAGCTGTGTCCTGCTGGGCAGGGCTGGAGTTCCCAAACAACCTGGACATGAACCCTTGCTTCTGGGGGGTCGGCTTGTTCTCCTGGCTGGGGGTGGTGGCTGGTGTGGTCGCCCCTGGGGTGGGGGAAGGGGTGTAACCCCCAGGGGTCGACGCTGGGGTATATCCCCCTGGGGTGGTGGCTGGAGTAGCTGCATTAGACATGGACGGCGTGGTCGCGGGAGTCGAGAGGTTGGACCGCGCGGGAGTCGTCGCTGCAGAATCCGACTGCGGCTCTGCTCCCCCGCCGTTCTGGGCCTCCGTCGGCAGGTGCGTGGGACGGGTGGGCGTCGGCCTTCTCTTCTTGGCCAGTCCCTGGATGTACAGCTCATAGTTCTGCTCCTCGGACTCAGAGTGGATGCCCAGCTCCTGGATCATGGCGATCATGTCCCGCTTGTTGGTCTCCAGTTGCCGTAGTAACGTCTCCCTCTGCAGCTGCAGGAAGGGGATGTTGAAGAACGTGTGGAGGTACTTCAGCCCGAATCCGTTCCTCATCGACGACTCAGCAAACCTTACAAGATACAAGACATAAGATACAAGATATAAGATACAAGATGATTTTATTGGAAGTCGTAGTGTTGGCACTGAATTAAAATCAGTGTACAATGATTAAATCTTCTACATTTGTATGATACAGCTGGAGCAACATATATAGTATGCAATCATCGAGTATGATTTCTTTCTGCCTTTAATGCCCATGGTCTGGATGACAACCATTCTGGTATGTTCGGAAAGTCATGTAAAGTGCCATTCCTAAAGGCACAAGATCAGTGACAAGGCAGGATTCGAACCCGTGATCACTTGATTCTTAGCCAAACACGCTACCGGTGCGCCACACCAACCCACTGTCATTCAAAATAGTAGGACATACAAAAGGTAAATCGACATACCTTATGTCTGCCGCCCCCTCCGGTCTGTCCAGTCCCTCTATCCAGTAGATGATGTCGTCAGCGCCGATGACACGGTGCTCTCCCATATCGCGAAAGTTCGCCAATATCAAGATGGGGATGTGGGCGGGAACTTTGGGCATCTCGCGTGCCACGTAATCGAACGTCCACTGCTTGGTGATATCCACCATCATGATCACGCCGTTACAGTTCTTGTACACGTCAAGAAACTCGGCGTCGAGGGCCTGCGCCAACTCGTCGGCGAGGTCTGGATCGTTCTCCAGCTTTAGCGAGTCCGATTTCTTCCGTTTCTTGGCTTTGTCGACGACGTCCCACACCTCTACTTTCACCACGTCGTCGGTGGCTTTGTAGTTCCAAACTATGGTGGCAACCTACAGAGGCAACATGGAGCATATGTTAGTTTGAAAGTTCATCTATGTTGGTAGATATCATTTTGAAGCAAAGTTGAACTGTAATTCCACACAATACTTGGAAGAGATGGATTGCTAAAGACCGGAGTTGGACAGCTGAAAAATCGGATTAGTCCGACCTTTGTGATGGAAATAACAGTTCAACTTTCAATTTGCATGAATAGTACAATGTATATCATTATCATATACCTAGAAATGCTAAATAGACATTTGCATCATTAATATTCAATGGTATCATTAATATTCAATGGTAATGAACTAATAAAACATAGTCCACCTTCCATATGGAAAATGGACTATATTTCTCATTTTCTAGACCTCTTCTAAGAATCTCCTCTTGACTACTAAATGTGAAGCAACAGTGAGGGTGCTTAAGAGGTGTCATCACCTGTAGTTCATGAGTAGGCAGATATTCCTCCACAAACTTGTGTCCCTGTAGTCTGTGGAACAGGCAGGTCTTCCCCGTGTTACGGTCACCCTGGAATCAAGGAAACTTCAGAACTTAGCTAGGATTTGTGGCAGTAAGTCACATATATATCAGAACAGATACTAGAATATAACATCAACAAATTGACAGATCTTATTGCATGCTGGGAGACACAGAGCACTATGGGTAATGCAGGGGGCAACCTCATTACCATTACAAGACATGCATGCATACTGTATTTGGTCTGGTCTATGTCGTCATGATGGTACTGTAAATGCAGAAATGCTTGTGGTGGTTTTATGTTCGCGGTTTTTGCAGTGAACTTTCAGCCTGAACTTAAAACTACTGCAGAACTTTTTGCCCACCTATGACTGTAGCGCTACTATTGTTTCGAACGTGAACTTTAAACCACAGCATACACTCCATTTTCTCCCTACCGCGAAATAAAAACCATGCCAACTTAGTTAAATGCATTTACAGTAATAATTTTCTTTGTCCAAAGTGCTACCCACAGTCAGGTTCCCACAGTGCCCGCTACTCGCAGCATGCAATGAGACATGCAATGTTCCATGTGCCCATCTGGAAAAAAATGTCATTTAACTCATTACATTGATTCTATGTTTTTCCCCACCTACCACTTCCTAGGTAACCCATTCTCAAATTCACAAGTTTACTCACCTTTATGACAATTTTCATATTGTACTGGACGCCCCTAGCAAATTTCCTCTGCAGTGCAGGGTTGAGTGACTGCATCCCGGGCGGCATGTTGGCCCCGCCCCTCCCCTGCTCACTTCCCACCAGCTTCTTCAGCGCAGAAAACATGACGACACTCGCCTCGGCTTCCAGTGATATCAACTACGGAACAGTTACTGTGGTAGTCTGTAAGGTGATACTGTCGTCTGCAAACGCATTTCACGTCCAAAAGTTCCTGTCTTTCCTTCCTACGATGTTGTTCCGGTTTCCTCCGCTTGTTTGTTTTCCAACAACGGAAGTCAAACGATGCAACTGCACGAAAAAGGATACTTTTTCCAAATCAAATGACCTCCCTGAGACAACACTGACGAGTTTGCTGCAAACTGATATAGAACTTTCACAGTCTCTTCACACAATTTGAGCGCTGCGGTTTAAACAAATCCCTACCCGTCTGTGTGTACAAAATACTCGTGACCGAGCTGAGGTCCCGTTGTGGGGTACGCGGATGACGTGACCTGTCTTCTAACCACGGCAAGAGACGATGTCAGGCGGGAAACACCACACGAGAAGTCCCCTTCAGAACGTAATCACAAGAGTCTAGATGCACCTGCTCACGTTCCACGTCATTAAACAGTAATCGGTGACGTAAATCTATCGATTTGGGCCATTATCGGCGCAAAGTCGCACCTCCGTCCAGACGAAAATGGCGACTGCCAGCTCGCAAAACAAACGACCTTTGACACTGAGCGCATCGGTAGGTAAAGACCATTTTTACACGATTGGTATAAAACAAATGTATCAAAAAATATAATACACTAATTTCAAACTACTCAAAAAGAAATAGAAAGATTTCAATTGTCGAGTCACAGTTGTAGTGTTCATATCTATGTAATTTCATATTGGTTGCGTTTGGAAAGTTTCACAAAAATACTTCCGGGTTCAATAGTTCAAACCAGGCAGAGAGCAATAATTTTGCAGCAAATCTAGCACATGTCATATCGAGAACATGTATTGAGAAAATATAGTTTTCGCCTACATATTGGTGAGATTAGCTGGTAAAATGATACCAATGCAATCTATCAACCAATGCGCGGTTTTATAAACTCAATAAATCTGAAGACTCAAGCAAAACCATGCCAAGAAAATTACAAAGAACTTTCAAGTTTTACAGAGTTTGAGTGCAAAATAACCATTCAAGCTATAACCTGCAGATTGAATACATGATATCAGTCATACTCATATGTAAGGTAGAGTAATACCATATCGATAACAGAACGTAGCAGGCCATGCATGGCAATCGCTTTTATCTTGCATGTTCATTTGTCTTAAAATATCAACATGTATTGAAAGAGTTTTAAAACTTCCGCTATTCCTATAAAGGTATGGTTGATATGATACTAATACTAGTATTCAGATAACATAACGTTGTAAGCTAAGCCTATATACCACTAAAACACTCAACTAAAATTGGTCTTTAGCAATTAGGAGGGGGCGGGGCGCTTAAAGTTAAATGCAGATACAGATATCAGCTAGCCTGGAATCCATCCTATTTAGCTTTCGGCCGCTACCCTAGCTCCGCTGCGCTACCCAAGCTCCGCTGCCTGCGGAGCTTGGGTAGCGCAGCGGAGCTAGGGTAGCGGCCGAAAGCTAAATAGGATGGATTCCAGGCTAGATATCAGCTGAGCTGTGGTCTACGTCATAATCAACGCCTCTTCCACACATACTCACCCAACAGCAGACCGTCCATGTCGAAGATAACGTGAGTTACCGGTTTGAACTTCCTCGTGTTCGCCATGTCTGCTCCGTCTTGCTACAACAACAGCTGATCGCCGTAATGCGTGACCTTTGCACTAGTTCCTACACCGACACGTCACTTCCGGTTCCCACACTCAGAGTCGTCAGACCACCGGCCCAACCCCCTTTTACCTTTGTCTAACGCGGTAAATTCCGTTTCATTGTCATCATTTGCGTACCGAAAAATACTACAAAAACAGCCAGGGCTTACGAGCTAACTTGGTGGTGTCTTCCAGCTCTAAACATCTAGATGAAGAGCGTTTGTGTCCTGAGTGAACACGATGTCGTCTGCTAGCTGACTCCAGTTTTTGCCCCCCTCCCCCCGACCTAAGGTTGTTTCACAACTTTCCCACCGGCATTATAACGAACGGTGAGTTAAAAGCATTGTTTTTATATTACTCATACTCCTGCCACGTGTGGCATTATTCTTAACGTACTGTTTGCTAACCTGAAAATCTGGTCATTTTGTTGACTAAAAATGTTGTTAGTGTTACGCTGGACTTTGAAAATTGTAAGTTGTCAATCTCACTCATATAAGACTCCGACTCATTCTAAACCTTTTGTTCAAACTAACAATAGAACCTGCTTGTTCAAACTAGAAAATGGCAGGCAGTTCTAATTTCCAAATATGCATAGATGAATTGTGTATTTTGTAACGTTGTGTTATGTTACGAATATTGTTACGTTAGGTTTGATGCGTTTTCAGTTCTTTGATTTGAAATATTGATTGTTTTACTATAAATTCATCGGACTTGTTTCGTGAAAAAGGTGGTGTTTTCAGTGTTATGATTTAATGAGATTTCAAAGAATCTACAGTATTTTACGTCATTGCTCTTGTTTATTTTTGCGTTTCGGCGCATGCGCGCCGGAACACATTGTCCTGGCTTTTACCTTCAAGCAAGGACCAGGGAAGCTTGGTTCAACACTGTGTCGCACACAATAAGACCTTATATGGCAATACGTTCTCAAATCCTTGTATAGCCGTTGCCTTATATGGCAAGAGAGCACGAAAAGGCAGGCACGCTAGATTTGCATGTGACACAGGACGGCGACCGCATGTAACTGCTACAACTGTTCGGAAATATCATTGCATTGTGGTTTCGGACTTTGATATCCTGAAAAATGACCATATTACATCTATTCCACAAGATTGCAGAAGAAAAAAAATGATTTCGTCAAGAAAACGAGCAAAAATCGGCATAAATGATACCATATAGTGAGGTTTTAGCATTACGTCCAAAGTAAGTAAGTACGTACCGCAGCTTGGCCGATCTGGCAACGCGAAGCACTTCGGACCCATGAAGATCCGGGTTCGTGTCCGTGCATGAATTTTTTTTTTCTTTTTAGATATTGAATATCAAAAATATATATTGATATTATATTAATCTATCAATATCATATTTATGAATATCATTTTTTTCATTAATAAATAAAGAAATATTTTATATTTGTTATTTTTAAATATTCATTTAATATATACAAGGCCTTTGTCTTATGAACAGGACTTCATAGATTCCAAACCCGGCATTCGAATTTTTCTGTTCATTGTAATGGAAAATACCGTGCAGCGGCTCCTATGCGCGGTAAGATGATTCTTGCAAAACACTCGCCACTAAACTTCTATCCCCGATGTAAACAGAGGCTCTTGATGTTGTTTGCAAAACAGCGATTCTTTGTTACAGTAGCAAATGCTCCATTGTTAAGTATCGACTTCATTCAGACAACACGGACGTGGAAAGTGGCGCCCCTCGGCACAAAACTATGGGAATTTTCATGAATTTTAGCAAAATTACCCAGGAAAATAAGGAAGAAATGTTGTAAATGCTGAAACCAGAATAATACGGATGAGGTAGCTGTTGATTTGTTTGACATTTGGTAGTCATTTTAGATAGAACCTTAGCTGTTATGAACTTCTATTTCACTTAATTACCATAGTGCTGATGATTCAATGGTGCTTTTTCAAATTTTATGTTTTATTGCGTGCCATGTACATAATTACATTGATAGCTTTTATAATGAGCCTATTATACATTTTACAAATAAGCACAAGTTGTAGGCCAAGACCAGCTTTTTCAAAAGCACTTAAGTTAAGTGACGTAACTTCAAAATTGCTTTCCCCAATCTGCCTTTCTCTATTAAAACAGTACTCATTTCCCAAAATGACAATTTTTCTTATAGACTGAACAGCCCTTGAGTGACTTCCTCTGGCAGATTTTACTTCAAGTAAAGGGAAAAGACAATTCACACTTATAAACGTAGCCGAAACGCCAGCTTTTTTTAAAAGCTCTTGTTTTATCTGAAATGTTTCTTTCTGTCAGATGTATGTCAGCACCACAGCTGTATTTTATCAGTTTATATTTATAGGTTGATCAATAGCACTGAGCTAAAATTAAGCTCACTTTTGTTGTCCATATCACATCTTGTACAGCTGTCACCAAAAAAACAAAAGAACCCCTTTCAGCTATAACTTGTATAAGCCTGATTAAATCGCGCTCCTAGCAACCTTCCAGAGGATATCCTCTATGCACTAGATGGCAAATATGTGTAAGCTAGGGGTATCAACCCCTCCTAACATTATCAACTGACACTACTAGTATTCGATTGTTCCAGAGTTTGAGCTTATAAGTTATAGTTGCTATGGGATGTTATGTTGTGGTTCAAATCAAAACTGTTCCGTATTTGTTTCACAGGATCTTTCCACAGTAACTCCAATACTGGACTCTCATTGGCATTTGTATTTTTTTTTCAAACAGTTCCCCCAAGTTAGAAGGTTATGTCTATAAACTCTGTGGAGTACCTCTTACCCCTAAACAACGGGCAGAGTTTCAAACTGTTTCACAAACTGTCTTTCATCAAACTTATTCACTTTGTCAAGAGCATTTGTTGTTTTAATGTAACTTTATACCATATCTAGTTTTGTACAGGCTTCACTACTCCTCAAACAGAGGTATGGTGGAGGTAATTGAGCTCGAGAGTGCCGACAGAAAACACTAGGGCATATGATGAAAAGGTCACAATCTTCTCCACCAACCTCTGCTTTGAGAGTTGGCTTCACCATTTCACAACTTGTGTTGAAGTTACACTAACTTGTAGGTGTGTGAGTTGTACATTCCTGTTGTATGACATGTACATGACTGTCCCATCCCTGTTGCAGGTCTGTCATGCAGAAGAGCCTGGTGAGACTCAACATGTCCATGGTAGAACCACACATCCTGTCCAGCCAGCCTACAAGGTTCACAAGGTATGCTGTGTTTTTAGTTGATGTATTATTCAAATGCAGCTTACTCTGAGTATTGGTGTGCTGGTACCTTTAGTGTTGTTTATATATGGGCTGTGTACACAATACTGCCAAATCTACAGATGCTGTCTGAAATGTCTGACGGTCTCCAAATGTTGTCCAGTTGCTTGAGTGACTGTTACCTTGCGAATATTATCACCTGTTTGTCTAACCTTCATCAACATACTGCCAAATCTGTCCCAAATACTACATTGTATCAATAAACCTACAGATGAAATTACACTCAAGTATATACTTATTTGTTACAAAAAATCTAAATTTTGTGGGTGATAAAATCAGCACCGTCTTTGATTTGTTTTTTTCAGCCATGCATGGGTTCTGTGCATGAGGTACTGAAAGTCCTAATAAACAGTCATTGTAGTGTTAACTGTTCTTTCATTTTTCTGTCATCATTGGTGAATGCTACTCTATTGTTAATAATTGACAGCAGAAAATGTGTTTAATTGTGGTGTGATGAGTTAGCAGTGAGAGGTCACTGCAAAACCTGTGAGTTTAAGAAACACTAGTACTTCCTATCTCAAGATTTACAGACTACAAAGAGGCATCAATCGGATAGTATTGTAAGGTAGCAGCTAGTTAACTGTTAAGGTTAATGACACTCTATTTTGTACAGGAGGTTGGGTAGACCCACAATGCACCAGGGCATCAAGCGGATGAACATGACCTTCGCGGGGTGCGGTTTCCTGGGAATCTACCACCTCGGCGTGACGTCCTGCCTACTGAAACACGGTCAGGCGTTACTCAGTCAGGTCACTTGCTTTGCGGGGGCATCGGCTGGGTCACTGGCAGCTGCCATGATGGTTCTGGGGAGGGACAGGCTACAGGCAAGTAGTACAGAACTCCTAACATAACATTGTAATCACCTTAAGGCATGTCACACCAGTTTTGTACAAGCTGTGTAAGAACAGCCTGATAGCTTTGATCGACTCACACCGTGAAGGGTAACCTATTGATAACTAGTGGGTTCTTTAACCTGCTCTAGATGGGACTCACTTCTGAGAGAACATCCCTTACAGAAGCTTAGGTACTCATTTTCACCTTAGGAGACTGGCCTTTCCCAGGGGTGCAAGTTACAACATTGATTTGTGTCAAAGGTTCGAACCAGGCGCATTAATGATATCAACTAATTTAGAAATGTCCTGCCTTAATTCCTCCAGTACTCTCTAGACTTCACCTACGGTGTGGCTGCCGAGATCAGGGATCTTACCCTGGGAGCCTTCAATCCAAGGTAAGTTTGAATGAAAATGTATAGGTGACAGTAATTAAAGGAAAGCGCGTACCAACAGGCTTTTCATCAGTCCTCTGATCCATCTCAAGTTCAAATGACTGAAAGTCATGTTCTGGGCAATTATTTTCTCTCTGGAAGACGTGGTAAAGAAAGGACAAATCTTATTACACATGTTCATGAATGCTTGCCCATTTAACCATATATGCATCACTGTTTCCATCAATGACAGGTTTAATATGCTGGAGAAACTCAGGCATTTTTTGGAGGAGATGTTGCCTAGCAACGCTCACGAGCTGGCTAATCACAGACTGCATATAGCGGTTACGAGGGTGAGAGACTCCCAGGGTGAAATCATCTCCACATTCAACAGCAGAGAAGAGCTGATTCTGGTCAGTAGAGGCCCCTCACCTTAACTCTTCTTGGAGTCATACTTAACAGACATATTTTGGCAACTTCCCAGGGGCAAAGCCTTCTTTATTGTTTGAGCCATGTATTCTCAAAATTCCTGTTTGCAAGAGTCCTTGTTACTGGCACTGGTAATTCAAAGCTTTAAAGCATAGATTAATTTTATTCGAGAAATTGTAATACTGGGTACTAGCATAAGATGGTCTTGGGCTCTAAGACTCTGACATGATTTTTCTAAACAAAGGTTTGTGTTGTTACAGATTCTTCTAGGAAGCTGTTTTATTCCCTACTACTGTGGAAGAGATTATCCTGTTTTCAGAGGAGAGGTGAGAATGTACAATTGTGATCACAAAGATGAGCATCACTTGTGGGCCTCTTAATAGCTTTTTATATCTTCTGTTCTGGAAATGCTGTGGTCTTCATTTTTGGGCAGTAGATTGCTTTTGGGGTTGGAAAGAAGTGGTGTAAGTTTGTGTCCCCTAGCAGTTTGTTTCTTGTAGGAAAATTTGGAGATACTCTCACTCACCACATACCCCATTCCTTATTTAGAAATGGCTAGATGGAGGCTGGACCGACAATCTCCCAAGACCACAGTTTGGAGGCCCGACAATCACCGTGTCCCCTTTTTCAGGCAACCACGACATCTCTCCACAGGACAACCCTGGACGTAACTGGCACTTAAACGTCGCAAACCAGTCCTTAAGGGTGAACCCGGCCAACACACGGCGTGGCATTCACGCACTCAAGCCACCTAAACAAGAAGTCTTGGAGGAGTACTATACAAGGGGATTTGAAGATACGGAGAAATATCTTAAAGAGAATGGCTACTTCAATGTGGAAGCACAGAATGGACTGTATGTTGAAAGAGAGACTACTGTATAGCTGACAGTGCAATCCCTAGAAAGTGTACCTTTCCTTGCAAATGTGGTCTGTAATGCTGCCCTAATGCTCAAAGTTTTGTAGCATCAATGCAGTACCAATCCAGCATCAATGCAGCATCAAAGCTGCACCAATCCAGCACTACACACCACTTTTGCAAGGCATTTACACTGTTCTACAACAGCCATACTGCCAATCGATATGTACTTACAACAATCTTGATATGAAACCTGTGTCAATGGTCTCTACAAATTTTACCACGGAAGCATTTTGAATGGGAGGTACTACAAATTGTATATTGAATTTACTCCTGTTTTCCATCTTAGATAATTTCTGAATGTTTTAGGTTTTATTCTATGCATACATAGCCATTTACACTACAAAACCTCAGACATTGTACACTCTCACATTTTGCACGGTCAGTGGATTTGTAACACCAAACTTGTATGCAAAAGTGTTTAATTTTCACTTTCTTTTAGTCAGAATTGGTAATTGAATACTATGACTTTGGCAATGTTGGTTTTGAATCTGCATCGTTTTATTGATGTTTGACTTTCTACCTCATGAATGACAAGAATTCTTCCGGTATGACAGAGTTGTATAACAAACAGACTGAAAGCTGTTAATAGATAACAAACATCTTGTATCTAGTAATAAATCATATCATGGGATCAATGTCAAATGTATATATATGTAAAATCTGAAGTCAAGAGAACGACTATTTGTAGGGACTTCATATTTGACTATGAGGGTGAAAGATACTGAAATGTGCCATGAACTTTCACAATTTTAGACTGTCTTTCTGCATTTTCCTTTACCTTAGTAAGATCAGGAAATATAAATCTACCTATCCATGGTAAGAACAAAATTCAGTTTTGTGTAGAAATATTTTTCACCAGCCAGCACAGTAGCATTTTCTGTTGTATTGAATACATGATTCAGTGATGTTACTGCTCGTATGGGATAGAGCTGCTTGATCGTTGATGATTTCTGATTCTCTCACAAGTGCCTATATACTGAAATCATGTACTTTTTTTTGTTGATGAAGGTTAGACATCCAGGTAGTAAGATCTTAGCCAAAAATAGTTACTCAAGCAACTAGATAGAATTTTGAAACAGTCAAATGTTTCAGACAGCATCCACTGTCTTCCGCTGTAATTTCACAATTTTATCTACTTGCTTGAGTAACTATTTTTGGCACATGTCCTTTTTTTGTCTTCCATTTGTTATTTCAAGAGACCTTTTCACGGTTCCCATTGCCAGCTGGGAGGTGCAAGGCGCTATGGGTAATGCAGGAGGGGAGTAAAAACACGACGTAGACCGCACTGGAAACAATATGCACATGTCGCATTCGAGTTGCCATGGGGATGATAATGATTGCCGTAAAGTAAAGCAAGTTACCCATAGTGGTCAGCATCTCCCGGGAGGCAATGGGATGGGTGATAAGGTACTAGTATGATGAAATTGTCAAAGTTGTTTTCATTGTCCTCTTGCCATATACGTACAAAGCTAGCCTGAAATAATCCAGCTTTTTAACATTATGTTCGGGAGTGGCTAAAGTTAGTACCACAGGATTTCAGGCAAATGTAAAGGATTACATGTTTGAGGATTTATCTCAAAATATGATACAACCAACTGCACTCTATCATTAAGGATGCTTAAAGACCACTGCAGACTGGCTATTTAAGACAGCAGCACCTAATGCCTTCGTTTTTCTTGTTTTTAGCCATTTTAGTGTGTTTTGGAATTATGTAATCGGGATATTATTTGTGCAATAGTTAAATATAATCAGACTGGATGGATTTTTTAGAACTTTTAATATATGAAATAACACGACCAATGTACATAGATGTAGATAAAGATGTGTTTCAAGGTGTTTTACAATGTAAGTCTACATGTATAACATAAAGTGTGATTGATTACAAAATACATTTTTACATGATTGTGTAACATGTCATTGTTTCACTTATTGTGTCAAATTTGTCCATTATGGAGGTGCATAGCAAGAATAGGTATATTTGGAAAAATATATTTATTTTAAAGTTGTACACACAACTGACATCTAGAAAACATAACGAATACCATACATATTTCTCAACGCATCATTACAGATAACAAACATGCACTGGACATTCTTATTTTCCAAAAAAATAGGCAAGATTGTGCAGTTGTCTTTATACATTCAAATGCATATGACACAAAGCATCAGAACAAGGCTTAATACACTGCAAACAATATCGTTATTAATTTTATGAAAATGTCATACATCACAGCCCTAAAACCATCCCTGAAGAGACGGGGGCGCCACAAACTATCTGCTACATTTGATCCACAGCACGCCAGCACACCACTTCACGTGCATGAAGTGATGCCAAAGAAGTGGCTGATTCTTTGGCTGAAATCCAGTTTAAAGACCCTCTTCATACACACTATCACAGTTAACACACAGGCACTTGCAATTCAAACTATCAAAGAAATTAGCTTTATCATGGTAAATCTTTTCTTTGGTCACATCAAAGCACATTCATATAAACAGCATTAGAACTAACACAATTCCATATGTAACAAGCAATAGATACACAGCCTCCTCAGGTGATAATCTTGGTTGACTGTTTCTTCACCGGATCCAGTTGGTACATTGTCGGTTCCGTCCACGCGTTAGGAATGCTGGGATCAACCTTCTTTCTCTTTGACTTGGCCCTGTGAAGAGATGAAAGAACCGTGAGTATTCAACTGAACACAAAGTATCTAAGGGATTGAGTATATCAGTGTATTTTTTCAAGACTCTAACAGATATGATTTTCAATTCTGTACACTCTATAACTCAACAATAGAATATGCGACAACATTAGTTACTTTCTTTGACGTTGTCAAAAGCATGCGTTCCATCATCGTGATTTCTTCAAGCATTTGGAGAACAGACACAGGTTGAGTGTTCATGTGTTATTGGGGTTTTTTCACGCTTGCACTCGGATAGCTTAGTACTGGCTAATCCGTATCCTTAATCGAAAGTTTATGTCAGAGCCAAATAGGTTACATTTTCTAACTATACAGTGTATGTATGTAATAGCAACATCATCGGCTTACTTTTTGCAGATGATGAAGACCACCGCAGCGATGACAACACAGGCAGCCACTGACAAGGCAGCGAGCAGTTCGAAGCTGAATGTGTCGTCTTCGTACACTTCGGGGGCGACGGTAGAACGATGCTTCTGTTGCATGGGTGGCACGGTCCCATAGTCATCAGCCTGGAAGATGCTGATGGACACCACGTGACTGTTGCCTAGCAACATCTCTATCTCCATCTTGATGTGGGTGATGACGGCTTGGAGGACGTCAGCGTGGAGGACGAGCGCGTCGGGACCGGGGTAGCTGGCGTAGGTTCTCACCGCCGTGTGGTCATTGGTTGGAACGTGAGGGACGACCACTTGGACGTGGATGTCTGTTGGACCAAACGCAGCTGCAGTCGTCTCCCTAGAGCGAAGAAAAAAATCATCATTAGTTATCACCCTGCACTGCGTTTACTCTCCGTAGCAATGGGGTTGACAACAGGTGCAAATCATATCATGAGTAAGATTATAAGAACAATCATCCCGAGACCCGAAGGGGGGCCCTGTCCCTGCTTTCATGATTAGCCTACAGACCTGAACTGCAAATATTAATCAACCTGGGGCCTGCTACAGCCCCCAAATAGCTTGCCAGTCGCTGTGAGTGTCCAGTGCCCTGCCCGAAAGTGCAAAAAAAAACAATAACTACCTGGCGGGGCACCGGTTTGTAAATGTGACAGTAGCACTCATAAGTTGATACCGTCACCTAGTGGGAAGAGGTACTTTGATTGAATGAATCAACGAATGAACTTTGAGTTGTGCGACTTTCCTAATTACGTTCAGCGACTCTAGCTCTATCGAATATCTTGTTTCATCAGCTATAACTGACCTGCGGATACGGAGCCACCCAGATGGAGGAGGTCCCTCACATGCACGATACTCCCGCACATGTTTCATACAGAAGTTTGTCAGTCCGGATGCCACAGTCTCCTTCAGCAGTGATTCCCATTCGGCTGTGAACTGCAAACGATAGCAAAACATTTGAACTGCAAAGATATTCAACGTTATTATTCAACTTTTTTTCTTTTTTACAATTCAGCCTTATGCGATCGACGTTATCAACTTCTTTCTTCTTTTGTTTACAAGAATCAACCCACGTTGCACTGGTACGGCGGCAGGTATCGACTTCCTGTCACCTTTGACCCCCTTCTGACGTCACACGTCAATATCATAGCATGTACGTGTGAGTCTGTGAGTCATTTATCTTTTTTGTGTCTCTTTTCAAAAAAGCATCCATTACCTCTGCTACATCCATGTCTACTTCCATCACAACCGAGTTGTCGTCGGCAGACATCTTGGTGTCGCAGTTGTGACCTTCCCAGCCTGCACTGCACGCGCACGTGTAGTTGGTAGGGCCGTCCGTACAGGCGCCGTGGACACACGGGGCGGACCCACAGTCATCAATGTCTGTTGATGTGGAGAGGAAAAAATGTGTCATTCTTCATCATATCAAAAGCGCTCAGTAACTGTGGGAGATGGGGTAGCTTTTGTTTCCTGTACATTATGGAGCAATTGTATGTATCTTTCATTTTCTTCGAAAGTGGAAAGGGTCGGTGGAAAACTGGAAATAATGCACGGACTTGTATGTAAAAGCATGTAACATACCTGGTAGGCAGATTCCTTGGTGGCGGTTGGTTCCGAGTGCGCAGGCGCAGGAATATCCTCCAGGCTCGTTCACGCAAACCTCGTTCCCTTCGCAATCATGTAGCCACTCTGAGCACTCGTCCACATCTAGGGACATATTAAAGGTAATTAGTTCACTACCTTGGTTCGGCATGGCATGCATGTTGCATATCATGGCCACTTCATTATATATAGGTTCGTATCATGATTCTTTTGATTCTTTATATCTTGTACAAAATGTAACATCAGGTACAAAAGCAACAAGCAGAATCATATACTAGCGACAAAACAATAGTTTGAATAGTTCCCGTGATCATTGTCTGAAAGGTAAGCATTCACCTTAATACAACATAAGGGGGACACGGCATTGTATTCAACAATCCATTCAGTACATGTGTGAAAGGCTAGTGCTTAAATGTTTGAGGTACATTTATTATACAATCCAAGAGAGAAACGGTCAAAGCAAACGGGCTTTACCTTCGCAGCCCAGTAGCGGGTCGTCAGCCATCCTGTATCCGTCAACACAGTGACAGGTGTACGCACCAGGGGTGTTCTTACACACTTGGTCACAGTGATGTGCCTCGGTAGTGCACTCGTCTATATCTGTTAACGACAAAAGGTGTCACGTCAACAGTTTTTCTTGTAGTTAAAGATATGCTGTCGCTTTTTTTTGCATAAAAGAGGCAACAAAACAGATATTTCGACCACCGTTCAGCAACAGACGAGAGCCAAAGTGTCGTAGGTGACGTATTGAGGTAGGTGACGTTATGAATTTCAATGTGACTTGTGTTTCGTTCGACCAAGTCATTCAACGATTGGTCAAGATGGGTCAGCTGACGGCTTTTACGAGATGTCCCAACCATGACGTCACAAAACAATATGGAGGCGTTCATATGCAAGAATAAAACAGAACAAGTTTTGCGACCTGCTGTAAGAATGGAGACGGAGGAGCAATGTGCCTATGCTCACCTTGACACGTCGTTTCGTTCCCAGCCAGCTCAAAACCGTTGAAGCAGACGCACTGTGCATGTCCAGTCTCGTTCACAGTACACCAGCTGGCGGCCAGGTCACACCCAGGGTTGTTCTCGTCTGTGCAGTTCTTGTCCGCTACAAATGAATATGAAATGTTCTGGTCAATAAGTTTCCAATATGTGTACGGTAAGATAACATGGTTATGATGCATGGTTCTGTCTGCTGCACTGTACATGTGTACATATCGTTAAACGTCTTCATTGTACCGGGGCGGGGGCCGGTATCAGCTACCAACCACCATCTAAATCTGATAGGAAATGTATTAATACATTCTAAACTTACTTTGACATTGGCCGTCTTGGTCGGAACTGAACCCCGCAAAACATCCACACGTGTAAGACCCGTTCGTGTTTTCACACCGCTGACTGCAGTTGTTGGGCAACGCACACTCATCCAGGTCTGGCGAGAGAAGATCACAAAGTAAGCCTGATATCCATCTTAAGCTTATCCTATTCTATCTTCGGTTACGGCTCCTCTGATCGCTTGTTTAGCGTACCAAATGGTCTGGCACACTTTAAAAGTGGGTTAGCAGGGGAGCGATCAAAGGAGAGGTCTATTTTGAGCTAGACTAGCATAGATTCCAGGAAACACAAGGTAAGACTGGAGAAGAAAAAAAGTTTGATAGCGATTGAGGTGATCAAAACTAAAGCACACTTCAACTTCTGAAATTATTTGTTTACCTGCACATGAGCGTCCGTCTTCGGCTAGCTTATACCCTTCGTGGCAGTCGCAGGTAAAGTTACCCACGTAGTTTACACACAGCTGTTGGCACAACGTTGCCTCTTCAAACTCACACTCATCAATATCTGGGAAGAAAGTTCACAATTGTTAGACATTAGTTCAGTTTGTAGTAGGTAGAGTAATCATTGTAATACATTTGAATTTCACGTTAGCTGCATTGTGTACTTATCATATAATCTAGCACGAACTTTTATACGAAAGTTTTTTTTTGGAGCTAGTAGAGCCGAAGATGTAGACAGGCCCATTCAATCACAGACCGTACGAAGAACAGCTGGCCAACATACTTAACTTAGCCGTGGTCACACAAGAGGGTTTCTTCAACCTCTAAAGTTATAAACTTGGTCTTGGGTAAAAACTATAATGCCAAGTGAAAGACACTCTCCAATAGTCACCACGACCATGCTGTAAGACGTCGGCTTGGTTTCTAAATTAAAGGCTATCGTATCGAAGGGCGGTCGTATCGGCTATATAGATACAGATACTTCTTACCTTGGCAAGTCGTTCCGTTGCCTTCGTACCCCGGAGGGCAGTCTCCGCAGGTGAAGCCGTCCTCCATGCCGGCAGGTGGCGGGAGATCCGTACAGGGGACTCCTGGGAAACATGGGTCAAAGTTCTCCGCGCATGCGTCAATGTCACTTTCGCACTGCTCCCCTGTGTACCCCTCCTCGCACACACATTTCTGGATGACAAACCTGTCAGAAAAGAGATTTGACAGTTTTACTGATATGTTATGACTGGGTCAGGCTGTTTTCTCTTCTCCACTGCCTGGGTTTGAATAATTAGGCAGCGTGTTGTCCCTGACTTCACGGACACTCAGTGGAACTGCAGAACCATTATGCATACTGGCGGGAAACGGCCGGTGTCTGTTCCGATTTCGTCTCTCAGTGATCTCGGCCCCCGAGAAAGGTCAAGAAACGTGGAGATCTCTGGCGCAGCAGTCCCTGTCGCACCGAGCCAATGTGCCACATCTAGATGTCATAAGTAAGTATAAATTACCAAGCTAATTCTTCCATTGATTATGTCTGTTTACATAAAACCAAGGATTTGATTGCTCTCTCAAGAATGAATGCAAAGGTGTCTCACCTTTCATCATACCCCACAAGCGACGGTTCCAGATCGTTGCTGGCGTTACAGCGGCCGCCATTCCTACAGGAGCACAGGTACAGGACAGGCCGGTACTCGGTAGAGCTGTTCCGGGAATTTATTGCTGTCACCTGTTGGTAGTTATGATCAGACACAAAGTTATTACCCCCATGAAGCGGAGTTATTGTTTTCATTGGCTGTGTGTCCGTATGTGTGTCGATAAGATAGTTACCACGGTTGGACTGTGATGCGATGAAAAGTTGTATGTGGGCAAGTTTTGCAATCCCAAAGGTGCACATGATTTCTTGGCCTCCGAGCGACTCCTCTTGGTACTGCAGAGGATGTTCTGGCTTTTATAGCTTTATGTGTTATGATTGATTGGACATGCTATGGTTTTGATTTTCAGTGTGCTAGATATCATTTGTGGTCAGTAAGAAGTGGTATATGTTTGGGTCTCTGGCAGCTTATTTTTGAACAGCAGGGGCGTTTTCGTCGAACACTTTGGAAGAGGACCAGCACATTCAACATGACAACAAAGTCACTTTCAGGCCAAAGGATGTACTAGGAATCAGAAGCGTGGGGAAGACAATGTCAGCCAGCGGTTATGGTTAGATGATGAATTGTATAAAAGATATAACTACCTGTAGATTAAACATCGTGTTGTCCGTGACGTTCCACGTCACCTTTGCGTAGTTGCCATTGGTAACCAGGACGACCTCTGGTGGAACGTCAGGTCCCATCTCAAACGTGACCGGGAGATCCTGCGGGTCCGTGGCGTTCAGCTCTATCTCTACCAGCTCCCCAACTGACAGGTACACAGCGCCGGGCCCGGATATCAGCGGCGGAAAACTTTCTGCATTGAGAGATATCATAAGATTGTAACTGTTTGAGAGTGACACATTGAAAGACATGTAGTAATCTACGTAGCCTGAAAGGAGAATTGACAAACAAAAATATGCTGTATTTCTGTCATTCAATACATGTATAGAGGTTGTCCGTCGGATAGACATATAACTTGACGTTTCTTACAAAATAGTCACAAGATGTACCAAATGTACCCTTGACAGAGACGGGGGACGCTACAAACTTTCTGTAACTTTTGATCCAGTGTTCACCAACTCCCATGTTTTTTGTTGTTGTTGTTGTTGCATACAGTGACGTCATAGAAACGGTAAATTGCCCAAATGTCATTTTCAGAAACTGTGTTGGAAATTACTGATGAATCCACTACAGATAGTATTCATTTTGGCATCAGATCAAACTTACCTCTCCCCGATACCTCGTCCTCAAAAGTCTGCAGCGCCGCCAGCGACACTTCCCCGACCTGCACGTCGCCGGTATGACTGATGTCGAACAGACACGTCTTGTCCTCTCCGCACACAGCCCGGGCCTTGATTGATTCAGTGATTATTTATTTAGCACATATCAAAGATACAAGTGACAACCTTGATAAAATCATAATACAAATGTGCAAGAGTGGCCGCACGGTGGTCCGTCGCTGGGGTATTCTTTCTCCCGTTGCTACGCGCGTTCGACAAAGTATCGAGTTACCTTGGACTGTAGGTGACCTCAAATCGAACACGCATTCGGATCGAATTACGTCATTTCGAACATCGTGGAACAGCGTTCGAATTCGGCTGGACATGGGAGTTTCTAAGCATAAATTTGGCCACCGTGCCAAAAGCTTATATATGTTGGCCACACAGGTAACTACGATTATAGCATAAATGAAATAAACAAAATGAAGGACCTGCTGCTCCAGTTCAGCACTGGCAAACACGATCTCGTCCGTGAAGGCGGGCTCGTATGACGCCTGGGTGAAGTTTCCAGGACCTTCTCCGGGAGCGTAGTAGAACATCGACTTTTTGGGTCCTTCTTCTTCCGTCACTTGCCCTATGGATAATTAATGATACATGAATAAAATCAGTCATAATATTTCTGAACTGCAAGGTAGATTCATTTATACCCGATGACCATACATAGGGTTTAAATATGCTGTTTTACTTCTCTGCTTAACACCCAGCTGACGTAAAGACTATAGTAGTTGAACATACAACACTACCAGTGGGCTACCCCCCTGCTGCTGAGCGTTTGCCCGCTGCTCTAGTGCTATAAGAAACAGATTGCTTAACTGCTTAACTGCTTTATTTGCATTGCTTAACTGCTTTATTTGCATGTAACATTATCACATCGTATTCAACACCTACATGACTGTCCGAAAATCTCATAAAGCTGTCTCTCCGAAGAGTTGGCAGAAAGCGTGGTTCCATCAAAGGCCTCGAAGTCATTTGTCTTGTCACCGTCCCATCTTCCCAGCAGACCTTGCGTTTTGTTCATGTACTCAGGCGGCGCTGAGAACTCCACGAACAACATCGCCTATGGAGGAATACAAGGGCCCAGTCGCATGTTTGTATTTACACTACTTTATTTCTCATCAATTTATTTCATCTAATCTTATAAAAATGTATTTCTAAGAGGGTCCAGTATGTTTAGAACATGTTAACAAGACATGTTAGATTTAGTGTGGTAGATATCTCGTGGACGATGATCAGAGGAACAAATCAAATCCGATGTGTTAAAACAAAATTGTAATCAGTTACTCAAAGTATCAAAATATTATTCGATCCAAGGTCACAATCAATAAATGTCAAATGGAGTACGTACTGATAAAAGCATGCACATGCCTATGGCGATACTTTGATACATTTTCTTGATATGTAGTAACATCATTAAAGTTGTTGTTCATTACGTACGCGAAGGATATAAGCTTATATAAACAGTTGAAGTGAAGCTAATTCTAAACAATCAATGGCAAGATAAGCAGCTGTCGTAGTTACAGTACCTTTGCTGCGTTGATTTTTGCCGTTATCCCGTTGAAGAAGACGACGAGAAGCGTGTTTTCTTCAGGACTGCTGACTACAGCGCTGTCATCCACTTCCAGTTCGAACTCGCTGTCGTCGAAGGCCGCCATGTTGACGTCACTTCCGTTGATGTGAAGCTGCAGACCTGACGTTCCCACCAGGTTGATCTGAATCGGCGTGCGGTTGCGCTGGGCAGCCACGATGCCGGTGAACACGGTGGCAAGTTTACTTCCTAAACCGGTAAGGAGATATCATTTCAAACTTATTAGTCTGAAATTTCATCTTTATTGGCTAACAGCATCGTCGGTAGCTACAATATGTTCAAAATACAATAGATGTCGATGATATAGCATTCTTCAAGTACGAACGACTAATCGTGACCTAACGAACACGTGACCTAACAAAGACGTAATCTACCGAGCATGTGAAGTCAGCAATTGGTCAAAAGTGCCAGGAGCTTCATTTCAAACCTGTACCTGTTATCGGAAGTCCTAGCAGTATCAATGTGTCATGAGGTAATGGCTAGAAATCAAGATGTTCCTACCTTCCACGAATGACGTCCGTCCTTGTATTTGATAGTCCCCCCTTCCGAAGTCTCCCAGGACGTATTCCCCAAGTCCGTTGAATGTGTACTGCCTCCCGTCCAGCGTCATGATGTGTGGATCGCTCCGCACCACCGTCCAACCTTGTATTACACAGAAAAGGGAGAAAGACGAGACATGTTCAAACCTAGTAAACTTCAAATATCTATTCTGAATCAAAGTTTAACTGTAATTGCCAACACAAAAAGTAGACTAACCCAAAATTTCAGGATGGCTTCTACCAACACAGATTAACTTTCAAGTTCAAGTATCTATATTTTCATAGACTATAAAAGATAGATAATTTACCTATGTGAATAGGATAACTGGAGCAAGGACTCCCCGAGTTATCTGGAACGGAGAACGGACGGAGTTGCCCGAACTTTCGGCAGTACCATCCCATTCGAGCGCCCGCGGATTCCACACAGCATTTCTTGCGGGCGCTGTTGTCGGTCGCAAGATCATCCTGTCGTGAAATAGAACATAAAATTTGCTCTGATATCCCCAAATTGCATTGGTTTTCAAATGCTCCTGTCCACTTCCTTCCTTTTACATACATTGCTTAAAGCTATTCATTTGTTTGCGTACCGTAGTGTTAGCACGGACGACATCTAATTGTAAAAACACTTGCACAGCTACTAGCAATTCCTGTTAGAAAGTAAGAGCCAAGCAATATCAAAAGAAGAAGAGGCAATCTAAAAGGATCGATGTGGTATCAGAGATAAGTATGATAGTGCCTTACTCAACGTTCAAACAAGTACGACTATCATTGTACCAGTAAATGAAAAGTCATCATTGTAAAAAAATCAGTTGTACGTACAATTATGAGGTGACCACCATCGTGTCCCCGCATAAGACTTCCTCCTGCGACCCTCGTTCGCCAGGACCAGCGCCACCACCACCACCCCCTAGTCCTCCTCCATTCCGTCCAGAACCAGGAGGCGGTGTAGCAGCAGGTTCGACGGAACTCGTGTCTGCGCCCCCCGTAGTACACCACGGCGCGTCTGCGGCTTATGGCACATGACTCAGTCCGACGGACAGAAAAGCTGTATCTGTAAATTTCAAAACAGTGATCACCACCCCTCGTCTACACACTCCTCTGACCAATGGCGCAGTGCAAATCTTTACCCGGTTTTAGTGAGTTCTTTCAACGTGCCTTGAAATCTCCCTAGCGGCTGGCTAGACCATCTCTACCGGTGGGACACTACTAAGCAGTATTGCTTGGAGATACTTACGTGCTGTCGAAGAAGGCTTGCTCAGCATTACAAGGACAGGACCGGGGACCTGGGATACGATAGTAGCCTGAGAGTCGAGTCGGGTCAGGAATGTCCTGTTCTTTGATCCACTGCGCACACTGCAGTGCCGACTGCTGTGGAACTGTGACATCTCCCATCTGTTGGAGTGCGTAGCTCCAGGGACCTTTAGGTGGACAGCAAATTAATTTTTAGGTCACGGCTATTACTGCAACTAAAATTGACATACAAAATCGCTCCAAACTCTGTTTACAGCCACACTGGGCATATTCGTCAATGTACTACATCAGACATTAGGCGCTATCAGTCCGAAGTCTAGTACCATTGAATGTTTACCACAATTGCCCGCTGATATGATCTTCTAACATTTCGATAGAATGATGACAAAAAAACTTGAAGCTCAAAAATCGTGAATACTGATATGGGGAGCCCCGCATGAGAACGCCGTTGTTATGACGGCACGACTTGTGATTCTGTGATTGGTATAGATTGGTAAGCTGGAAGGTTTCCATATGGCCGAACCATGACGTCACGACTCAATATGGATGCACAAATTGACGCGAGAATAAAACAGAATAGGATTTGGCTATTGCAAACGTGTCATTACCTGCATGGAATCTCCACCGTTTCATGTTAGCGGTACCAGAATACCGTAGGTCTACGGCAGTGCCTTCACCGGAGCTGAAGCCACCAACAGCATGGGATGCAGGGTTCGGATTTCCGTTCAGTTCACCTGAAAAGTATAATGTATCGTTGTATCAAGTGGCATGAAAAATGGCTACAAAGAAAGAACCAGGAATTGATATTGCTGAGATAAGAAATATAACAAAATAGTTTATTTGGATCTCACCCGCACTGGTCCATTCAAGCTTCATCGTAGGGTAGATGTTGTGTCCAAATGAGTATGTCCCATCAGTGGAAATGACCAGCTGAAAGTCGTTAATCTGTAAAAAGTTCGAATATCAATTGATATCATGATTATCTTCGCCGAGTACTTGTACTCGGAGAAGATTATGTTTTCGGTTGAAAAATCTGTTGGGTGGGTCTGAATGTATGTCAGGAGCATAACTCAAGAAAGCTTCAATGAATCTTTATGATTTTTGGTAGGTGTGTAGTGGTTGTGCAAAGGAAACTTAATTTCGAAAATGGTTCACCTTGCGTTTTTCAACAGTACTGCAACAGACTTTACATTTTTTTGTGTTTGTATGTAGGCAAAAAAAGTGACGGAAACGTAGATGGATCTTCATGATTTTTTGCAGGTGTGTAGATGTTGTGAAAACGGGGGTCAAGTTCAAAAATGGTTCCCCTGGTATTTTCCGTTGGTACTGCAGCGGGCTTTGTGTGGATGTGTATTTGTATGTCGCCAGGATAACTCGAGAAGCTGTTGATGGATCCGTATGATATTTAGAGGATGGGTAGGGTTTACAGAAAGGAAGGTCAAGTTCGATAATGGGCCTTCTAGCGGGTACCTAAGGTACTGCAGCGGGGCTTCAAAACTTATGGGCATATTTTCTGAAAGTGCTATGGTCATGATTTTTGTGTGGTAGATAGTTCATGCCACAGAAAGTAAGTTCTGTAAATTTTGGCTCCCTAGCGGCTTGTTTAGAACTGCAGTGGGTGTTTTTGTTTTGACATTCGGACATGAATAACTTGAGAAGGGGTCGACAAATCGTCGTGATGTTTGGTATGTAGAGAGCTCAGATGGTGCTTTACATTATCAATGACTAATTATGCAAATCAGGAGCTAATTTGCATAATTAGTAAGGAAAGTTTGTTAACCTACTGCATTTCAATGGGACATGGGGCAGTGTCAGGTCATGTAAACAGATGGCCTTGCATAAACGTACATGTAGGTCAAATAAATAAACTATTCTCCAAGCAGAGGTGTGGGTCCTGCTGGTTTGACGCGTTCAGTTTAGGCATTTTTGTTCAACAAGGTTGGCGGCATAACGAAATAGAGACAAAATTGAAAGCCCAGCAGGACAAAAACACCTAAAAACACGTCAACCACCAGCCAGATTTATTCTATTCATATATATTGACTGTACTATTTCATCATCACTTTCAACTTACAACACTGCAATATCGAACCTTTGTGGCCCATATAATATCAACATACTCATATTTTTTCATGACCAGTTATAACATATATCAGCACACTCTACACATATACTAGTCCTGTACCACCAAATGATTTTTAACCATATCTAGACTGGACTCATTCGCCCCATCATAACTTCCAAATGGTATGGTGCATGATCAAATTTGCAGGGGGTGATAAGCACGTAAATATTAATCACTCTCCATGATAAGCCTTGATTATTTGGCGAAGATAATGTGTTCGTTGAACTCTAGTTGTATTTGCAATGAAGTTGACTGTATAAACTTTATATTTGCATGGCATTGCATGAAGTAAATTTGCATAAATGGGAGCGTACATGCTCCCGAAACCACTTACCGGTAGCGTTGCATGATTGACGGGGCATCGTCCTCCTGGATACACACTACAGTCCGGGGACATGTTGGTCCACGTCACCACAAGAACCCACACTGGCTCGTAGCCTGTGACAAAACAGTCCAACAAAGAAGGCAGTTAGAAACGGGTTGCAAACGACGGCATCGTGGGTTGCAGCTAACAGACAATGTCAACAACAAGTACGACCATAACACCTGTTGTATCTTCTCATACCAGGTCTTCCGCTTGTATGTATTAAAGCCCCCCTCTCACTTGACCCGCGGCACCCTGGCAGCGTCGCTGCGGCCGATCGAATTGATAAAGCACTCAACAAATTTCATCGACAAAAAATGACTTTTTAAGCTTTGTTTCTTTTGTTGTCGTTTTGGTCATACTTGTACGTTTTCAATGATATTACCATTGTATTCAAGGGTAATACAAATCCAGTTTAGGACGCAGCGACGTCGCCAGCGAGCTTAAGCAACAACCCTGCACGGACCTGCGATCGGGGCTTCCTAGTATACCTGGCCCTCCGCTTGTATGTATCAAGCAAGGGCCCTGGAGTCCCGCGTTACCTCCGGCCAGCCGTCATCCATTCAGATACTTCCCCTCCTGTTGTTGAAGACAAAGTTACTAGCCAATCACATTTCCTGCTGACCGTAAACGGTGACGTGATTGACTAGTAGCTTTCCCATTTTGTGATCTAGAAGGCCATTTACCTGGTGCATAGAATCCCGGCGTAAACCTTCCATGGTCTCGTGCCCGGCGAAGAACCTCAGCTGAGACTGCATCCTCGTCTCCAACTTTATGGAACTGGTAATAGATCTTGGTCTTCCGTTGTTCTGGCAGATGTGGTATGACGTAGGGATGTGACTGGGCCAGATAAGGTGCTATTACCGCCTTTCTGCTCCAGTGAGCCTCTGTCAGCTTTGTGGGAAACCGCGGGCGCGGGATCCAGTCGAATGACACGATTCCGTTGTCGCATATCTGTCAAGGTAAAGAAACGATTGGTTGTGGTCTTTAATAGCCTGAGAGTAGATGATATCTTTGCTACAGATTTACTTTAGGCGCGGTCGAAGTCGTCGTCGGATTTTTTTTGTCGTAGGCTTTTCAGCAAGGCTATGGCAAAGAAGGCCGTCGACAAGCCCAAAGATCTTCCACAACCTTTAAATGTTGTACGACGCATCCACGAATGTCCCGTAAAAATTGACTCAATTGTCTATCTGTTTCGTAGATAGGAGTGTGAGTGTCTTCTAAAATCAAGATATTTGAATCTGGCCTTACATAGATGTAGTGATGACGCCGGCTGAAGAATCTCAGTCCCTCTATCGGTAACTCCTTCCGCACACAGTGTTTCCCTTGATGAAGCTCTCCATTGTCTCCTCCATACGGGTACAAATCGTCATCTGTAATGATTGATAAGATATTCTACATTGTATAACCCCTTTGTGTAATTACGTAAACTTTGTATGGCAAATTTGATAATATCATACAAACTCTATGTACATGTATTTCTATTTGTATTGTTGAGAAAGGAAAGCATACCTCGACATTCATTTGCATTAACAAGATGGTGCCTGGGTCTGCAGGAACATGTGTACGAGCCCTCCGTATTGGTGCAGAAATGACAGTCCGGGAGTGTCAGACATTCATCAACATCTGTAGAATACCATAACACAGTTTCAAGATGAATACTAGAATCAGCTTACAAAAGTATCCAGAAACTAACTATACCTATACATGTACATCTTCAATCGGTGTAGATTTGCATGAGTAACACAAGAAGAAGAACTTTATTGCGTGACGCTGAGTTGTAACTAGTACAATGCATGGCAACTTACGCACAGGACAGTTGAACTATTGGCTACAGTTTATATATAGTTAACAACAAAAAATAACTAATCTCAATCTATTATCAACAGTAGGAATAACCTATTTGATAATGTACATATGAGACAATTGTAATTTTCGGTCACAGTAATAAAAGCGCTCGTCGCTACTTGTATCTTACCTACGCAGGCGTGTCCACCCGACAGTTGGTAGCCATTATCACAGGCACACCTGTAGCTTCCCTCAGTGTTCACACAGTCGTGGTGACAGCCTCCGTTATTTGTTTGGCACTCATCAATGTCTAAATAAAAACGATTATACAAAATCATAATCTTAATCAATACGTGTGCATGTTGTACGTGACTTTGTAGTGAGTTAATGGTTTGGGACGTTGATGAAGGTTATACATCCAGGTAATAAGATACGCCCAAAACAGTTACTCAAGCAAATGGTTAAAACTTTGTAAGGTTTTGGATTTTAAAAAAGCTCTAAATTTCATAAGCTGAAAAATAGATCCCAGCCATACTCGTGTTTCGTGTTATATACATTCCGGTTCATTTCCGCAATCATATATGTAATGTAAGGGCTCCCTTGGAAATCAGTTACTTTGTTAACTGAAGGGACCACCCTAAAGATTTATAAATAAATATCAGATCATGTATAGGCAGAGCGTTAATGATAACATACCAACACAGTTGCTTGTTCCCACCAGTTGGTACCCAGTCCGACAGGCGCAGTGAAAGCTCCCCTCTGTGTTCAGGCATACATGCTGGCAGCCACCATTGTCCGTGGAGCACTCATCGATGTCTAAAAAAAACAACCTCAGTCAAACTCGTTCGGCTGTTTTGGTCGCTTTTCAACAAGGTCGAGTGGATTGGGGGGGGGGGGCACGGGTATACAGTGGTAAGATTCAAACCATTATACATGTACATGTACTAGTCAACAACAAAGCAGTAATAAATGATAAGTAGATAAATAGATAAAACAATTCAACGTTTTCCTCTGTAATTCTTTGTCTACATATACCCAATCGTTCGTCGGAAAAGAAGGCAACAGGAAATAACTGTATAACCTATACATCCATCCACATTTGTAACAACCCTGACCATGGCAAATCTACTGATCCATGAATTGATTCCTTGCAAGCTTGATAGATCTCACCATAGCAGCTCCGGCCGTCCTTCTGGTATCCAGGTTGACACCTACAGATGTAGCCTCCCTCCGTGTTGGTACAGTGGTGCTGGCAGCCGTCACTTCCAGAATCACACTCATTTATATCTACAATCAAAAACACGTGAGATTACAGCTAATATTATGGTTATTCGTTTACTTTATGGCTACTTTCATCAATAGCTTTACCGTCCAGTTGGGAGGAATTAGGGATGGACGTTAGGAAGTGTATGAAAAGTATGCATTTCTTTTTTAGAGATTATGTTTACTAGACTACTTGTATACCTATGTCAATGACACTTTTCGTATTGCTTTAATAGAAATTCTATTCAATGTCAAACACATTGTAGTTTCTGTCAAACGAATTTGTAAACATTAATCCAAATGTCGATGACTCCTGTCTATGAAATAGTATGGCATTAAACAAAACAGATCTGCATATTTTCTTCCTTCAAAAGAAAAACGACAATGGATATAACATAGTACATTTCATCGCAAACTCACTGCACAAGTAACTGTACATATCACACGCTTCTACCTACCTTGACAGTTGTGTGTCCCAGAGAGCCGGTACCCATGCCGGCAGGTGCAGTAGTAGCTGCCGTCCGTGTTCACGCAGGTGTGCTGGCATCCTCCGTTATCGGCTGAGCATTCATCAATATCTGAAGTAGACGTATAACGTTACAGCTGTAGTATAAAGCCTACTACTGATCAAAATTTGCACGTAGTATGTTCTATTAGTGTTGCATTGAATACATGAAAGAAATGAAAGTACATGTCAAGAGCAGTAGATAAAAATTTGTATTTGCTTAATACGTAATTAGGAGAATTACCGAAAGCATTCAAGTCGTGTATAATGATGCTCATGTTGTACATATACTTGCCTGTGCCACATGTATCTCCTGTATATCCTGTGTAACAGCTACATGTATCTGGAGCTGTGCAAGTCCCATGGATGCACTCACTGGTACAGATGGCTGAAAAATCAACAAGGTTACTTTTACAAAAAGGGCCTCCATTCAGCCCTCAGTAAAGTAATGTCGTAAGTGCGGTTATGTCATTCTACGTACATTACTTCAATCAATATACTTTTGTTACAGTAAGTAGTACTACTACGTACGTGTGTTGCACCTGGATCCAGAATATCCGGAATCACATGCACAGTTGTTTTCGGACGCCCATGCTCCATTCACACAGCCGCTGCTTTCCCGAGCTACAGTAAATTAAGATACCAATCATTATAGAATGCGGCCATTTGCTCCGAAGCAATCGTCAAGGAAAAACATGCACGGCGATGTACACATCTATGAACAATGTAATGCAATGTTTTCCCAATATAAACATACAGCAAATGTTCGAACAGATTACATAATAAGATAAGTATCTCAAGTTTGTGGTTTTCAAAGTATGATATGCTCGCATGGCCAAAGCAATAAGTCATTCAATCGTTTGTCTTACCGACGCATGTCCTTGCTTCAAAGGATGACAACTGGTGCCCTTCCCTACAGGTACAGTGGTAACTCCCCTCGGTGTTTACACAGTTGTGGTCACAGCCTCCATTGTTCTCAGAACACTCGTTCCGATCTGGAAAAAAATCAAAAATAGTCTGCCAACTAAACTAAGAAAAACATAAGTAAAACTAAATCTACCACAGGGTCTGCCTCTAAAGACGCCCATTTAGATTAGATACTAGTCATGCTGGTTGATATGGGTATCATGATGTCTTGGTGTACCTAGTAGACATAAACACCGTCAGAGAAATTTTAAGTTTAAAAGAATCTTGGCAGTAAGAATATTGTGTGCGATGACATTGTAACCAAAGATGGCAAAGCACTTATATCCTTGTAATCTGTTACCTATGCAGTCCGTCGATCCCGACAGCTCATATCCAGCATTACAGGAACAGTCGAATCCTCCATCGGTGTTCGTGCAAGTGTGCTGGCAACCGCCGTTGCCAGTTGAACATTCGTCTGTATCTGTACAAGGGGAGAGGATAAACAGTTCAAAATTACTTATAGTCTTGCACTTGTATGGCAATTTAGATTACCACAGACTTAAATTTGGTAAAGATGAATCGTAATCATCTTTGATAGTGGCTTTACTGACAAAAACCTTCCTTAATCAGACGTTTCCTTGAATTACCATGATGCGTAATGATACAAGAATATGAAGATGTACATTTGCATGACTTTAATTTATCTATTTAAGTTTTGTTACAAAAGCTGGACAGGGGGGACAGAACCAGATCAGTCCTTTCTCTAGACCCCTGTCCAAAATAAAAACATAATAAATATGATACAAGAAGAACAATTACGAATGCGATGCACATAATCAAACAAATACAATCGCAAACAAGGATAAATGATAAAACTAAGACTTTGGTCTTTCAGCTTCTGCTAGTGTCTTCAATTGGCTCTTTCTCGCGTAAGGAAAAATTAGTTGCTCTTAAATGAAGGTTACGTACCACGACAGCTGTGAGTTCCATCGAGGTGGTACCCGGTCCTACAGGAGCAGGAATAACTGCCCGGCGAGTTCGTACAGTCATGGTCACAGCCGCCATTGTTGGTAGAACATTCGTTGATATCTACATTATATGAGATATCATCAAACATGTTGCACGTACACACTTTGTAGATATAGTATAGGATTGTGTTTTTATATTTTCCTACAAGCTTTATCCTGTATAGAATGTGTTGCATTTGGTTATAGCTATCTACATATAAGTATGATTTTGCTCACTCTACTTAATGCTAACAAACAAATCTGCTCATGTTTTCCTTGGAGGGGGGGGGGGGCAGAAAATACGAAAAGAATTACAGTCTTTCATAAACAGTCAATGGTTATGTATGTATACTAGGCCTCTAGTTACCTTGGCAGCTGTGTGCCCCAGAGAGCCGGTACCCAGACTGGCAGGTGCAGTAGTAGCTGCCGTCCGTATTCACACAGGTGTGCTCACATCCTCCGTTATCAGCTGAGCATTCATCAATATCTGAAGTAGACATAAGGAGCTTTAGTATAAAGCTTTTTCCTCATTATGATATCAACGTTTACCACAAAGCTTATCACTGATACACATATCGTCCAACGTTGAAAAGGTGATTGTACACATAATACACATTGAAGCTTATGTAATGGAGGTCAGGGAAATAATTGACTATACAAATATGCTTGCCTGTGCCACAAGTGTCTCCAGTATATCCTGTGTAACAGCTGCATGTCTCTGGTGCCGTGCAAGTCCCGTGGACGCACTCGTTGGTACAGACGGCTGGATCGAAAAAAAACAATGTCAGAGTTAATTAGAAGTTTTCAGAAGAACCGCACACCATTAAATCACAATCAAAAAGAATTTAGTTTTTTAACAATTATTCTAACAGTCAGAGTGCTACATTCAGACTTGTACACATTTGCATAATACATGACAATCTTCATTTGTTATCTCCTTTTGTATGACTCAAATCCTTGTCCAACATATGTATCCATTGAAATTGCAAGCAAGGCAATGGTTTTGGTACGTACCCGTATTGCAACTGGATCCAGTGTATCCAGCATTGCAAATACAGTCATCTTCTGACGTCCATTCACCATGTACACATCCACTGGTTTCCTCAGCTTCAAGTGAACAACATCAATAAACACGTGATATAATCGATATCAAGCATCAAGCGGAAAACTCGGTATTCTTAAGTATGAGCAGCATTTAATACAAATGTTTTCCTGATAAGCTAACGGCACAATAGATTATGTATTTACCTCAAGTTGAAATAACAGGCTCTTGAAATTTTATCATGCATTCAATCGCCTGTGTCTTACCAATGCGGTTTAAATGAAATGCAACGTTAAAATACAACATTTGATCTTAAACCTCCTTGGACTTACCGATGCAGGTCTTTGCTCCGAAGCTTGACAATTGGTGCCCTGCCCTACAGGCACAGTGATAACTCCCCACAGTGTTCACACAGTTGTGGTCGCAGTCTCCATTGTTCTCCGAACACTCGTTTATGTCTGAAACAGATAATATTGCCAGGTGAACGAAGAAAGGCATAGGTGTAGTTAGATCTACCTCATTTTTCTTGTGTGCTAATTCAAAATTGATTGATGATACTCGTTGAAGAATGATTATGACGTCAGAATAATGACTTTGTTGTATGCATATTCTGCTGTTATGGTGATAACAATGAAAAGCACCTGCGCCATATATTGAGATATGTTCCTTACCTATGCAGTACAGTAATTCCAACAGCTCATATCCAGCATTACAGGAGCAGTCATATCCTCCATCGGTGTTCGTGCAAGTGTGCTGGCAACCGCCGTTGGCACTTGAGCATTCGTCCGTGTCTAAAGAGGCGGGAAATTGAAAGTAGTTTGAAATCAGTTAAAATATGATACGTATATAATTTGTATGACAAAAGCACAATCAAAACGGACATCAGCCAAATAAAGATGACTTGTAGGAGAGCTAAACCAACTAATTTCCCTGCCAAACGTTTCTAATAATAGTTGTAACATACCAAGACAGTCATGAGCCCCATCGAGATGGTATCCAGTCCCACAGCTGCATGTGTAGCTGCCCTCAGTGTTGGTACAGTCATGGTCACAGTCGCCATTGTTGGTTGAACACTCGTCAATGTCTACATCAAATGAGATGACATGTTGTATGTATGTACGTACTGACTACATATTTTCACTGTAAGGTTTAACCATAGATTACATTTGCTATGCAGCTATGGCCGCCTAAGTAGAAGAAAATAATCTCTTCCGATGGAAAGGAGACGTGGGGTCGTGTGGCGCAACGGCAGAGCGTTCGGCTCAGAACCAAGAGGTCCCGAGTTCGAATCCTGTCATGTCACCGATCTTGTGCCCTTGGGAAAGGCACTTTACACGACTTTCCTCACTACACCCAGGTGTAAATAAATGGGTACCTGACTTCGGTTGGGGAAGGTCGTATTGATGTCCCCTGGTGGCGCCGAATGGCAGCCGCCCAGACCCTTGCGACAATTCCACATAATGCAAGTGTGGATAAGACATGTATATGTATATGTATATTGTGTATTATATATATGTATATGTTGTGTATTATATGAAACCTGTAAACCCTGCATCAATTCAGCGCTAGAAAGGCTGCCATTGCGGGTAATTTCTGACCAATAAAAAACATATTCTGCCATGTATTGTATTGTGTGGTATATCATGGGTACAGGTATACTGCATAGTAACTGTGCATCTCGAGCTCATATCTCATGATCAGCTTCTACTTACCTTGACAGCTGTGTGTCCCAGAAAGGCGGTACCCAGACTGACAGGTGCAGTAGTAGCTGCCGTCCGTATTCACACAGGTGTGCTGACATCCTCCGTCATCGGCTGAGCATTCATCAATATCTGAAATAGAAGTCTAGACCTTTAGAACAAAGCTTGTTCCTCATCAAAGTTTGTACGTACTATATCTTAGAACTGTGGTCTTAAAATACAAATCAAGAACAGTAGATAAAGTTTTGTGTGTGCGTAATTAAGAGAATATCCCAAGCTTTTATGTAGTGCATAATCATACTTGCCTGTGCCACATGTATGTCCCGTGTATCCTGTATCACAGCTGCATGTCTCAGGTGCTGTGCATGTCCCGTGGATACACTCGCTGGTACAGATGGCTGAATAAGCAACAATAGCAGCATTTACATTTGATAACATACTGTTACAATCGGAAACTGGTAATCACGAGCATGCAGAAAGTTACCTTTTGACACCTTCAAATGTGATTTTTGTTTAAATTTGTCGAGTTTTATTCTATTTCAATCCCTATTTGTTAGTTTAAATGAAGTACGTACGTGTGTTGCATCTGGATCCAGTATATCCAGCATCACATGTGCAGTGGTTTTCGGACGTCCATCCCCCATTCACACAGCCGCTGGACTCCCGAGCTACAGGTACAATACAGATCAGTACAAAATCCAACCAGTCCATCAAAACAAATGTCAAGGAGAAACATACCACGGTAAGGTCTTTGAACAATCTAGTACAATGCTTTCCCTATGATAACATAAACTCACATTAAAACAGACTATAAACGTATTTCAGGTTTACAAAACTTGAAGTTTTCTTGAACTATGATAAGCATGTCACTCAATCATCTGATTCGTACCAACGCAGGTGCTGGCTTCAAATGCTGTCAACTGGTGCCCTGCCCTACAGGTACAGTGGTAACTCCCCTCGGTGTTTACACAGTTGTGGTCACAGCCTCCATTGTCCGCAGAACACTCGTTTATATCTGAAAAGAATACCAGACAAGTCAGATATAGTAGTACCAACTTAGCAGTAAAAAAAGACGGTGGTACATGTACAACCTTAATCTATATGCTTTTCCTGCGCCAATTCAAATTTGATTGATGACATATCCTTGTATAAGCTGTAATCTGTTACCTATGCAATACTTCAATTCCGACAGCTGATATCCGGGGTTACAGGAGCAGTCGAATCCTCCATCAGTGTTCGTACAAGTGTGTTGGCAACCACCGTTGGCACTTGCGCATTCGTCTGTGTCTAAACAAGGGGAGAGATAAAAGTAGTACTTTGAGATCGGGCAACAGGGTTGTATATATTTTGGTCAATCAAACTGATATGTATTGCGCTTGTACAGTTCAAACACAGATTCACACGTGATAGATATAGACTATGATTCTAAAAAGCCAACAAAAAAAGATTTGTTCACACCGATATGGGGAAATGTTTGGCCTCTGGCTTTTTCTTGAGTCCTATCTATCATAGATACTTTAATGCTTTGTCCTTCTTTTTTCCCCTTAAATGTAGATTACGTACCCCGGCAGGTTTGAGAGCCATGGAGGTGGTACCCAGTCCAGCAGCTGCAGTAGTAACTGCTTTCCGTGTTGGTACAGCCGTGGTCACAGCCGCCGTTGTTGGTAGAACATTCGTTGATGTCTACATAGTGTGGGATGTTATATTAAAGACATGTTGTATACGGTACTGATGTCTAGGAGTAATTCGTTGTTATCATCTTATTTCTATGAAACACTTTTCTAAAGTATAGAGTTCTTTCAGACTTGAAGACAATTTTTAGGATTGCTTGTTGCCTTTTAGCTTCAAGTTGAATGGATATCTGTAGCTCATTGTTTTCCATTGCAATTTTAATTTTGCTTGAATGTCTGAAGGTAGTTTTGAAGTGCACATCTTTACGGTATCAGCGCTACTGCCTACGAAAACAAGAAGGCCATCTTACCAACGCAGTCCGTGGTTCCTGACAGCTGGTACCCAGATCGACAGGAACAGTGGAAACTGCCGACAGTGTTGGCACAGGTGTGGCGACATCCTCCGTTGGCCGTGGAACATTCGTCGATATCTGCATTTTGTGATACTCAAAATAAGTCAGAAAATATTCTCTTCATTTTCTGATATCTTTCAGATAGCATGATATAGATTACCACACAAAATGCTAAAATCATCCCCAAAATTTGAAGTTTCTAGCTAAGAGAGGCTATAGACGACCATCCATTGACAATTTGCAGCACTTTTGTTAGCATCCCTCTTACAGCGAAAATAAGAAATAGTTAAAACTGACATTTGCTGCTAGATTAACCCCACATCGTCCTCAGAATGTTTTACCTGCGCAGTTTGTGGGTCCAGACAGACTATATCCAGGCCGACAAGTACAGTGGAATCCTCCCGGTGTGTTCACGCAGTTCTGTTGGCAGCCGCCATTGTTGGCTGAGCATTCATTCACATCTGCAACGTCGCAAGTTCATAAATGACTATTTTCTACCTTTTCATGAGTCCATGGCTTTGTAAGTGAACTGATAAATTGTAGTATTCTTACAGGGTGTTAAATACAGTGCACGTGATAATAGACTCGTGTGTACATGCAAATGAATAGTACTGAGAGTCTGTTACTTTGCTGACGTCTCACAGTATCCACACCCTCGGCAACTCCAAATAACTCTATACATCTCTTCTTGGAAATTTCAACTGTTAATATTGCAACTTTATGCAATTTATATATTTGCGAGATAAAACAACAAAATTATGATATTACAGATAACTTAATTGTAATTATTTGTAACTATGAACGTGTATTCCTTACCTAAGCAGTTGTGTGTCCCGGAGAGAATGAACCCAGCCCGGCAGGTACAGTGATAACTTCCCTGCGTGTTCACACACGTGTGGGCACATCCCCCGTTACCGCTGGAGCACTCGTTCACATCTAGAATGGTAAGCATACAGAGTATTTATTTATTTATTTATTTATTTTGATTTACCACATTTTGTGGAAGGATTGACATAACAGGTGAACTATCACCTTTTCAAGATGTCATCCCAGACCGGACTGTAAGATTTGGACCATCGCACACCGGGGCATGCCCCTACTCTTTTTCGAAAGGTGTGGTGGGTTCTTTAACGTGCGCGGGGTGTTGCTCTCCCCAAACACGGGACCTCCATTTAACGTCCTATCCGAGGGACGTCCCTAACCCTAGATGAGCTAGGTACTCATTTACACCTGAGTGAAGTGAGGAAAGTCGTGTTAAGTGCCTTTCCCAAGGGCACAACGTCGGGGCGCAAGTTCGGACATGTCTCTGGGCACACCTGGGATTAGATCCCGGGACCCATTGTTTGACAGCCGCGTGCTCTACAGTTGCGCCACACGACGCCACATAAGTATGTCGATTAGCCTAGTACAACACCTTTGTTTGTTTTTTTGCATTGCATACCCGGTAAACCACCTCATGGCGTAACAAACTAGGTTCTAAACAGTGCAAGCTGCATATCTAGACAGATTTATTTGATCCACTCACACCGGGAATGTCTAATTAAATGTTTAACTCGTGTATTGTTGTCTATACTTTCCTGTATATGTTTGTTATATGTTTGTTAAGTCATACGATAGACTACTTGTACCTTCAAACCTACGACGCATGAATGTACAATAAAGGTATTTCATTCATTCATTGACCATAAACCTCCAAATGAAAGGCATGGAAATATTTGCACATCATCTGGACTATTACGTAAAGCAAATATGACTACGTACACGTCAACAAAGTCTGTGGCTGCAATAACAGCTAAAAATTTAACAGATGTGTCAAATCTGACATCTGTTATACTCTTGTTTTATATTATATCTTGTTTTATGTTTTATATATAATATGTTTTTTGCGTAGAATGCGTTATACAAACAACTGTGCTTTTTACCTGATGCTCGTAAAATAAATGTGACTGAAAAATATATATATTAAAAAATCTGTTTTCTCACCTGAACCACAGCATGTTCCGCTGTATCCAGCATGACAGGAGCAGCCTGACCCTGCCAGCGTGCCGCTGTTGTGACACCACCGGTTACATGACTGGGAATCACTGTAGGACCCACTACACCCAGACCCGCCGTGAGCAGCATGTCGAGATATGGACCTGGAGATGGGTGATTACAATGAAGACTTTTCACAGTCATGTTCGATGCGTTACATACAACTTATCCGGCTTCCTGGGGGGGAGGGGGATACGCGCCATGGCCCTGCCATACTGTAAATGCAGAAATAGTCGCGGTGGTTTTGGCGGCGACCGTTTCACCGCGAACATTTTTGTCCAATATTGTAGCAGTATGTGACTATAGCGCTGCCGCAAACTTAAAACCACCGCAAACACCCCATTTTCGCCTTAGCGCGAAATAAAAACCACGCGAACTTAAATGCATTTACAGTATCCCAAATGAATCCTTGTCATTTGAATGGGGCCGAGCCATTGTGTCTTAACATCTGGAATAGAAAAATAATCAGTCAAGCTGGCCCTTTACAGGCACAAGGCCCACTTACGTTTAGTTGAATTGATACCGCTTAGGAGCTTTAATGAAAGCGATGAATGGATACTGAGATTGTTATGAGGTCATCAGCGGATAAAGTAGTAAAGTAGATTATTCTTGTATCATCGTTTTAGTCAGTTACGATCCGTGTTACGAACTGTGTATAGAGAACACTTGCGTATCACCGGTATAATGCGTATCACCTATACATGTATGTCAGCCCGACCGCGCGACGAAACGTTTGGATATTCTGCACTCATTTACCTATTCAATGATCTCAAAACCTAGACCTGAACAGCCTGCTCAGAGAAAGATCATTACAGGCTCGGATGGCAAAGTCTGCGTTACGCAGACTACCGGGAGTACATGTATAACTCAACTGGCAAATTTGTAACCGGGGAAAATCGATTCACGCGCGGATGCTATCCTTATCAACACAAGTAGGGTCTCAGTTCAGATATGGACAAACGGCAGGTGACGGCGGGCAGGAGCAGACCATGAGGCACCTTTAGCTTCTCGTCTGCCCCCCCTGCCTGAGCCTTATACCAAGGAAGATCATTGGAAGCTGCCGGCGATCCCCAGAGGAAGGGCGTGTTCGGAGTACTGTAGCGGGAAAGTGTAGCAGACTGAAGTGGCGATCCGAGAAGTAGTGTGACGTTACATTGTACGAAATGTGTAGTGATTACTTCCGTTTTGACAAACAATATCCTGACTGCCCTCTTCCAAGGATCGGAGATTATTGGGTGCCTGGAGCCCTAGACTCTTAGCACGTACGTAGGTAGGCAGGCTTTCCCAACAAGTGTACTACAAAATCGTTTTGTCCAGAACCAGTCGACCATTTTTTTACTTCCTCGTCGGTGTTTATTTGTACGTCATTGTTTGGGCAGCTTTGAAGCTTGTAACTTCACTCCACTTTGGCTTTGCATGGCACTCAATGGGGCGTGCGAACGCCATTGTTTGGCAAAATGTCAACATAAGTGTAACGTTACATGTCACCTCAAGATTTAAGTTTAGAGATATGTAAAGCAGCAATTAACATTGCTCCTGTCCATTCAACCCACGCATACTCAACCAGATCATCCAATCCCTACGGTTTCAAAATACCTAAACCAAAAACTAACAGCAAGTAGCGAACCTTTCTCTATCGGGTCATCAATCTTTGCCACCCAACATCAAATAACGCTGGCCGCTCCATATAACTTCATAAAGGCTATCCGCCAGTTGTTTATAAGCTAGTTTAACAATCTGCATATCTTATGTTATGATTATGTATATACGTTCCTTTTAATCTTGCAATCTGTATATCTGTACTTGTTCATGTACTAGTATGATGAACCCTGTAAGATTAGTCGTAATAAACGAACATGGTCACCTATCTCGTCACCGGCCATAATTCACGATCTACGACTCGTATACTTAGTAGAATCGGAAATTGTTTAGGAAACTCACAAACCTTATAAAAGTCGGCCTTCACCCATTCTTCCTTTATCGATATTATCCGAAGAACCACGGGCTTTATCATACCAACCAAACTACCTTTAAGCTAAACGGAAAAGTTCTACCTTGTTCTTGTCTGGACTCCGGAGTTGCCACAAAGGGCCGAGCAAGATCCCCAGGATGCCCAGGGACCCCAGGCACAGTGGACAGGCGGTGGTGGCGGGGCGCTCCTTCTGCGGCGCCATGCCTGAGAATTTCGGGTCAAGCAAACCAAGACAACGGACAGAAGAAGAATCCTCTTCCACCACATCTCAGGACTTTTGAAGACAGTTTTTACGTACTGCGTCACAAACGCGCTAGGTTTATGCAAGGAGGTTAAAATCAGAAGGCAGCACCACGCTCTTGCAGCTTCTGAACTTTGTGACACTTCTTGACCCTTGACTTGGCTTGACTTGACTTGACTCGGTCACCTACGGTTAACTTCGCTCTAATCTGTAGTGTCCACCTTTCCTTCTCATGTACTTTACTCGGAATTTCCCTTCTTTTAAGCAGTATTGTGCCCTAAATGGGTTTCCCCAAGCAGGTCTAATAATAACACATGACGACAGTCAAGGCTCGGGCTAGGTTTCATTCAGACGATAGCCGTTGGTTTATTCTGTAACGCTAGACCACATAGGTTTACGTTACCATTTGTGTCAGCGGCGCATTGCCTACAGGCTCAGACCAGGTATCGGCCCCTTATACAACATTATTGTAACGATATGGTTTTACAACTCATAGGACCAAGGACATGACCATGACGATTCAACCTGTCTTGTCAAATCTATTGCACGAAACGCCAAACATTCATTATATTGAAATCGTGTTCCCTGGGATTAGCTGATTCAAGAGACACTGGGAGACTAGCTATATTTTACTTCCTTGTTGTTGTTGTGTGTTAGCCATCCCTCCCGCACAGCTTAGGCATTGTGGTCTGTGCACAGCCCTCTCTCTACTCATTAATCAACGCCTTGAAGCCCTTTGTTCATGCAGCTTATACAGGTGTCACGCGATCATGGTTAATGGTACTCAATAGCACAAATGTCTTTGTTGGGTTAAGTGCAAAGCAAAGAGGTATATTTTTCTACAAAGTTTCCTCATGATTTAAACGCACCGCCACCAACTCGAAGGACGCTGAATGTGTACGTTGGATTGACTTGTATTTTAGTCTTAAACATGATAGCAAAAGTGGCTGAACAAAGTTCAAGATCACATGATTGCTTCAAGGAATTTGTCAAGGCAAACATGTTGGATCATGTTGCGTTGATCCGTCTAAATGTATTGGAATACCGAGGCCGAGGATCTTGAGATTATTCTGCAAGGTATCCGTTCCGTTATCAGAAAATTCTGAAAACCATGAAAACCTTTCCTTCACCTCTTCAGTACCCCCATGAACTGAATAGAAAAGTTCTACCTTGTTCTTGTCTGGACGCCAGAGCTGCCACAAGGAGCCGAGCAAGAGCCCCACGTTCCCCAGGTACCCAAGGCGCAGTGGACAGGAGATGGTGTTCTTCTTCTACTACCGCCCCAAAACCAGGCTTGAGTGTCGAGGATCAGGAAGGCCAAAAGAGCGCACGACAAAATCCTTCCCCACAACATTTTGGACCTTATCCAGACAGTCCGCACATGTTGTGTCACTGAGGTGCGACGCACCTTGGCTTTGAACTGTTTTACCTGATGGTGTGCTGAATTCTCTTTTCCATGATTTCCGGGTATAACCGCATAGCTAAGGCGTATTTTGCCCTTTAGTAGCGGATTTTCAATTCACCCATATGCATTGAACACCATGTGTGGAATTCATCCAGACAATGGCCTTTTCTCCGATCTATAAGTATAACGTTACACTTATGTTAAAGTACAATGTTGCTGAGACCAACAGTGCGTTTTCTTAAGTCGAAGGTTAGGCCTTCCACTGTGTCTTAGAAACTTGATGCTTGTCTTTTTCTATCATTTTTACCTCCTTGTCAGTTTGCCTCTGTTGGGACAACTTTTGAAGCTAACAAGGGTTTTTGAAGCTTGTAACTTCACGCCAATTTGAACTTAGCTTTGGCACGTCATTGTTTTTGGCAGAGTGCCAACGTAAATGTACATGTTTACCTCATGCATTACGTTTGGAGAGGTATGTAGGTCACTAATAAACCTAGCCACGTGTTGCCTCACCTCCCAACATTCACGATCTGCGACCTGTCCAAACATACACGGAAATGGTGAAGATGAAAGTCATTGACTTTTCCTTTACCTCCTCGTCCCTTTTTATCGAGATTATCCGAAGACACTAAGGCCCAATCTCTGTGTATGTTACTGCCCACCCTGTTTCTGTCTACCTGCGCATGCTACTACGAACTATTAGTTACTGAGGTCCCGAAGAAACATGGGGATTTGGGGCCTCCTAGCAATATTGTCAGGTACTACATTATTACAGGAAGACATCCTCTTCCTGAAAGTAGTGTCGTATAGTCTATTTACTCAATAAGATCTGAAATTTGCAAGTTTGTTTCTGCAATAAATCATTGGTGATGTTGTATTCTTTCCAAAGAATCGGAGGAGAGATTGCAAATAAACATATAGTCATTTTCTCAGCGGCACAAGACAGTCGCCACACATGCACCAGGCACACTTTTTAACTGTACGCTAAGATGGATGATAACCAAACAACATTATTGCAACGATATGGTTTTACAACTGATCCACAACCTACATTTAAACATGACTATGATGATTCGACCTGTCTTGTCATATCTATTGCACAAAACGCCAAACATTCATTATATTGAAATCGTGTTCCCTGGGATTAGCTGATTCAAGAGACACTGGGAGACTAGCTATATTTTACTTCCTTGTTGTTGTTGTGTGTTAGCCATCCCTCCCGCACAGCTTAGGCATTGTGGTCTGTGCACAGCCCTCTCTCTACTCATTAATCAACGCCTGGCAGCCTTTTGTTCAGTGTATACATGTCACGCGACCTTTGTTGGGTGCAAAGAAAAGAGGCATTTTCTACAAAAGTTCCTCATGATTTAAGCGCACCACCACCAACTCGAACGACGCAGTATTTGTACGTTGGATTAACTTGCATTTCAGTCTTAAACAAGATAGTAAAAAAAGCTGGAAAAAGTTCAAGATACAATGCGGTCATGGTTTCCAGGTGCAGTATTCGTCAGGGAAAAACCTGTTGCGTTGCTATCCTAAGATCCGTTTAAATGTATTGAAATAGGCCAAGGGTCTTGAGATCATTCTATCCCTTTATTAGAAAATTCTGATGGTCGTAAATCCCTACCCCTTTATAAAAAAAACGTGAAACTGTAGTTCGTTCACCTCTTCAATACCCCCATGAACTGAATAGAAAAGTTCTACCTTGTTCTTGTCTGGACTCCAGAGTTGCCACAAAGGGCCGAGCAAGAGCCCCAGGTTCCCCAGGGACTCCAAGCGCAGTTGACAGGGGATGGTGCTCTTCTTCTTCTTCTTCTAAACCAGGCTTGAGTGTCGACGATCAGGAAGACCAAAAGAGCGCACGACAGAAAAATCCTTCCCCACAACATGTTGGACCTTATCCAGACAGTCCGTACATGTTGTGTCACTGAGGGGCGACGCACCTTGGCTTTGAACTGTTTTACCTGATGGTGAGCTGAATTCTCCTTTCCATTATTTCCGGGTATAACCGCATAGCTAAGGCGTATTCTGCCCTTTAGTAGCGGATTTTCAATTCACCCATATGCATTGAACACCATGTGTGGAATTCATCCAGACAATGGCCTTTTCTCCGGTCTATAAGTATAACGTTACACTTATGTTAAAGTACAATGTTGCTGAGACCACAGTGCGTTTTCTTAAGTCGAAGGTTAGGCCTTCGCCGCCTTCCACTATGTCTTAGAAACTTGATGTTTGTCTTTTTCTACCATTTTTACCTCCTTGTCAGTTTGCCTCTGTTGGGACAACTTTTGAAGCTAACAAGGGTTTTTGAACCTTGTAACTTCTAGCCAATTTGAACCTAGCTTTGGCACGTCATTGTTTTTGGCAGAGTGCCAACATAAATGTACATGTTTACCTCATGCATTACGTTTGGAGAGGTATGTAGGTCACTAATAAACCTAGCCACGTGTTGCCTCACCTCCCAACATTCACGATCTGCGACCCGTCCAAACATACACGGAAATGGTGAAGATGAAACTCACTGACTTTTCCTTTACCTCCTCGTCCCTTTTTATCGAGATTATCCGAAGACCACAAGGCCCAATCTCTGTGTATGTTACTGCCCACCCTGTTTCTGTCTACCTGCGCACGCTACTACGAACTATTAGTTACTGAGGTCCCGAAGAAACATGGGGATTTGGGGCCTCCTAGCAATATTGTCAGGTACTACAGCATTACAGGAAGACACCCTCTTCCTGAAAGTAGTGTGGTATAGTCTATTTACAGCTGGTCAGCCGTCCCCGACGGGATAGCTGGGATAGATAAGGAATTTCGAAGGCCTTGTTATGGAATATGTCTCTCAAGGCCCCACTATAAAGCAGTGTCTTTTACTCTCCAAGCAGAGGAGGGTTCCAGCTGTTTTTGTCGAGTTTTAGGCGTTTTGTCGGGCTTTCTACTTTGATGACAAAGTAGAAATGACAACGTAGAAAGCCCGACAAAAAAAATGAAAACACGTCAAAAACCAGCCGGAACCCCTCCTCTGCTTGGAGAGTAGTGTATTACACATGATTGGGCAACCCTGGTTAAAGAAAGAAGGAAGGAAGGGAGGGGGATGTTAACTAACATCTGCTAGAAGTTTCTTTATGGACAAATAAAATTCAGCTGGAATTCCCCTGCCTTATTCATGGCCAGGTACATAGGCCGGGGTTCCCCGCTTTACTTCGCCATGAAGCCTTTTGTGACGTCTGTAACGTGACACCGCTAGCTTTTGTACATGGATTACAATACCGCCCAAGTCAGCGCGTGTGCGTAGGAGCACTACACTACTTAAACTTGAAATAGACTACTGCATTGGTCGTATATTTTCTAAGTTGAATCAGAACGTTTTAAAACCACCTGTGTCATGAGGGGATACGGGACTCACAAAACAACTCTTCGTGACGGGCAAAGTCTTTATAATTCAAGATCTACCATGAAGTTCTGAACTCCAAATTACTTCTACCGCCAAACCAAACTAAGATTGAGGAAGTGTATGCAAATGACCTAAGTTATAAGAGGTGCTAGATTTCACATTTTTCGACACTAAAAGATCTACATACGAACACGTATACTAACTTATAATTAGAGTAGAGAAATAACGAAATCACAACCCTGGATAGAAAGCCCATTTAGAAGGAAAAAAGTTCACATATCTCGGTAGCAACATCTGTTAGTAAAAGCACGCATAGGTAGAGTATGGGATGTTATTCATAAGATCTGGGTGATCTAAAACCCGTCTCTTTCCAACCAGCAGATGACACGAGACTTTTGTCAAGCAACAGTATTTCTTGTGTAGCTTCACTGAAGCAACACATGGTTGCTTAGAAGACGTCTCGAGAAAAAGCTGGGTGGTAACTACCGAAAGTTTCTACGTCATACAATAAAAATGTATCGTGGAAATCACATCCCACCAAGAAACAGCTATATGGGGATCTAACCGCCATATTACAAGTCATCTGTGAGAGAAAACTACTGTTTGTTCTTCAATGGGTACCAAGGCAATTCGCCATGCAAGAGTACAGAAACTGCACAACGTACATTTATCAACGGTGCGAGGATGCATGCTGTAGTAGTTCTAGCTCTACACTGACCAAATCACAGGTTTCAGGCTTAAAATCCCAGGTTCCGTTGTCAGTGTTCAATTCACACTTCAGAATTTCCCTGTTAATTCTGGCATACATCAAAATGTATCCAACCTGGATCTTGTATTGACGCCTGAGCTCCCACACGGTGCAGAGCAGGACGACCAGGAACTCCAAGTCCCCCAAGCACAGTTCACTGGTGCTGGCGGTGACCAACTACGGCGGCGTCCCCATGCTTGCGAGTCTTGCACAAGGCAAGCCACGATAGCGAACACAAGGAGAAATCTTCCCCACTGCATCTTCGCACCTTTACTGTAAAAAATTTTCTTGGGAATTTCGACAAGAAAGTCCTTAAACGCCTCTGCTACTTTGGGTCAGGCCTAGCGTTCCGTCAGGCATTTTCAAAATGACAAGGAGGAAATGATTTCCTTCTTCCTTGCCAAGGAAGGCGTCAACATGTGCTCACCTGAAGTTCCCCTTTCTATAAATGTCTATACATAAAGCACCGTGATTTTGAAACCACCTCCCCTGAATACTCTGTATAGGGTTCCTTTGAGTGCCAGTAATGTTGTTTCGTAACATTACACCACTTCAGCGATGAATGCTGAGGTCATTTATTACATTAGACTCATGTGACTGGAAAGTCCCTTAAACTAACTCTGTAGCCTTCTCGAAAAAGATTTGAAAAAACACAATATCGGTTACTGAATGGTGACTTCCGTAATTTTATGTGTATATGTATATGCGATTCTTGGTGGAGTGGGTAGGATTGAATTAACATTTGCTATAAACAGCGGACACTTTTTTTTCGTTTTTAGGAGATTGACTTTAACGTTCACTGTCAACTTAGTAATGCCCATATTTAAGTACGATGATTAGAATGGCTAGCCATTGTTATTCACCCATAGTCACCAACATCCGCTACCAAAGGACATCATTCACACAGTGGCCGCCCAGTGACCTATATGACTTTTCGCTATTAACTGGAAAGCAATTTTGGAGTCTATTTTCGGTTCTAGCTTCTTTAGCATGCAAAGCATGTAAGAAGTCTGTCGTCAGCCGATGTGCACATTCGTGATAGTGACTACAACAGACAAACACAGGTAAGCAACTGTTTTCTGCCTTTTTTGCATTTCAAGGGATGTACGGTGTTACTGTGAGTTTTAGAAGTAACTCTAGGTACTAAACATCACCAAAAGGTTTATACCTTTCAGGGAAATTCCAAGCGTTGTAGTTAGATGATAATTTCAACGTTTTAACAAAATATCCGCATGCTTTGCTTGCTGGTACATACTTGTATTTGGGTTCTTTTAATTTAACCTTTTTTTTAAATGATGCATCCATGTATGTAGGATGAGTTCGAACGTAGTCCATATATATGACACACTTGACATTCCAAGCACATGTGGGTAGCAGGTTAAACTGAGGGCAAGAGTTAGCACTGTTAGTAGTCAAGAGGCCTAGCAGAGAGGCAGAGAGCATTGGGTATGTAGACCACTGTTAGTTACTACTAAAAGAATAAGATAATTACGTAGAATGACTGCAGTCTGCTTAGACTTAGTCCTGGTGTTGCTTGATGCCCTGTTTCTCTGAAAGAATGGTGAAAGTAGGATAAACATCAGGTCCTCTTGGATTAGTCTGGAAAAGCCAACTGGTCTTTAAAAGGGGGATGAGAATATCGTAGAAAATCGGTATGATGACATTTCCCTCTTGCGACTCATGGATTCTTAAGAAAGTACTAATGTTAAGAGCGTTATTTTATAGCTCCTTGATTTTCATGTGATTTCATTTGGTCCTTCGCACGTTGCAGAATGTAGGTCGACACAATTTTTCTGTAATGTTTAGATCAACATGAATGCTAGACCAGTGGTACTTTTATGGCTTCTCCTCCTCGCCATGGACCCATCTGATGCAGAGTGCTGTGACCATACAAGGAAGGTCTGCACCGTGCGCTGGCTTTTCTTCAAGACGGGATGTACCAAGTACTGCGGGGACGGGACGGAGGTAAGTTCCGCACTCACCTAGGATATTTTTGGACAAACATTTAAGCATTACACACAACATAAAAAGGTTGCTCTGGGGAGCTCTCGAGACGAATTCTCTGTCTCTTTGTCAACCCGGTAGTAAAGTCAGATCTCGTCTTGGAGTTCTCTTGTCACGTGACACGATACCTAGGATATGGTAACATTGGCACTGATAAGTCTATAGCAGTAGTAAGAACTGTTATATGTAGTATTTCATGATGGTGAATATTCAGTAACGGGTATGCCCTAGGTTAGTAGGTTAGTCGTTAGTCATCAATCACTCTAATGCTGCCATGTAAACGTAATGCAAATGTGAATGGTAAGCAGTACGGAGTCCATAACTGCTGGAAATGTAGTACGGGCCGATAGAAAGTTTCAAACAGTATCAAACTGGGAAAGGTTATATGGCTAAGTATGAAAATTGTGGACAATTTTTGATAAGGTTTCGAAAAAAACGTGACAGTCACAAGCAGGGTGTCGAAAGAAAAAAGGAAGAAGCAGCTGGCATGGATCAAAACTTGGTGTTTTTACACACACGCATAGACGGAAAGTCAAATAGAGGAAGGGATGGAGAAGGATGGTTACCTTTTCAAGGTTTGCACGCTATTACATACAATCCCCACGTGGTTTAACTTTCGAAATTAGTCATTTCGACTCACACTCAGTCTGATAAATCCAATACAATACACACTATCACCACATCATCTCCGACTCTATACCTATTCAGAAATGTTGCAACTCCTTTATAAATGTTCAATGTTAAAATAATGTGAAACATTTTCTTCTACTCAGCCTACCCCTTGCTGTGGCCATGGAAAATGCAACATCTTCTGCTGCAACTGTGATGGAGGATGCAGGGGCAAAAAGAGGTAGTATCCTTTGTCCTTTATTTTTAGTTCTATTCCGATATTTCGTCAATATTTCACTATCAAGATGATGCCTATGTGTTTAAAGAATAATGGGCAGATTTTATTGTCTCATTGTTTGTCCTGTAATTATTTTAAGAGACCAATCATTATTGTTGTAATCCGTTTCTATTACACACGATAAGTAAGAATTGGCCGCCCATACCACACATTAAAGAAACTTATCAAGTCTGAAGCTTGTTTAAGTGGAAGATACATGACTGACAAAGTGCATGATATGATATGATATGATATGATATGATATGATATGATATGATATGATACGATACGATACGATACGATACGATATGATATGGAAAACTTGAAGCTGAATTTTGTGTATGCTTCATCTCTTTAAAAAGTAAGAACTATGATTATGAAGTAAATAAAAATGACCGCGTATGATGGTTATCTTGTTTATTTTAATCAAGAACTCTGGGGGAAGAGTTCTTGCCTCCCCTCGTGTTTGAAGAGTACGACGCCGATGGTGACCAGAGGCTCTCCGTGGAAGAGGCCGCCGTCTTGCTGGAGGCGCTGGAGATTGACGTCAGCAGTCTGCCCGCTGATTGGTTCACTTCGGTGGATTCAAATGGCAACGGTTACATCGAAGCTGACGAGTTTGACAAGGGCATGGCCCCCGCAAAGAAGTACTAGTAGTTGTGGTAAGAACAGAGACGCCAACTACAGACTGTAATGTGTACTGTTGAGAACATAGTGGTAACATCAGAAATACAATATAGCAGAATACCGTGTATAGTATGAAGTTCTGTCGTTCATTTTCTCTTTAACGATAAATGGGTTTGTTGGAGAAAACAAGAACTGGGCCTTCATATATGACGTATCATTGACAAGATGATGTAACGTTGTAGCGCTAGTTGTATATCATATATTGTCGAACACAGTAGCTTGCCAACAAGTTGATATTTTGTTTGCACGAATGTTAAAGACATCTTTACGCTATACATTTCTCGTTGTAATTTAAGATAGTATGATTGTGATGGTCGGATTTCGATCTTCCTTGGGACGTCATAATGTATGTTTGATATGTGTATCGGAGATTTTCCGTACCAACGTTGCTTGGGAGGTTAAAAAGTTGTAAGTTAATGTAGATGCTTTCATAATAACTAAAAATGTAGATGGAAATGAGCTAGGTAGGTTAAGTATGAGACTGACACTGTTGTGATATAGAGAATCATCTTTAATATGTTCACCTAAGCATACTTAACGGACACTTTGAAACAACAAGGTATGGAATATATTTGTATCTAGATTTTGTCATTTGCACGTTGATACTAATCTGAAGTGTCACTAATGAAGTAACTTCTACATCGTACTGTCCTGTATGTCTATTTCTTGCACATGAAAATTCAACAATTAAATAGACGGAGAAAGCCAAGATCTAGTATTGTCCAATTTGTATCATCCATTGCCTTTCCTGTTTTGTATAGAAGAAACGTTTTTAGCGCTAGAAGGTTTGGGCGTTCCACCATTCGTCGCAGCCGTGGACGGGCGGTTCTGTCCGTAACCGCTAGAGGTCACTGTTGACGTTTTCGATGCTAGTCGACCGTTCCCCTTTCCGGGTATTGTACTTGCTGAACTAGCTGACGCTGGTTTGCTAAACATGTTTGTTCTGGGGGTGGACCCGGCTGATGCTGACTTTCCGTAAGGATTTCCTGGTGAAGGTGTCGCCGGTTTTGCCGCACCTATACCGTTTAGTGCACTAGCGCCCCCTGGCGGACTTACAGAGGAATGACCACTCTGAGCAGCCGTCGCTGGTCTGCCGTACGGGTTAGAACTCGTGACTGCTGGTTTAGTAAATGAGTTATTGTGGCTCAGTTTTGGTTGGCCAGCAGATACGGGAGGTTTAGTGGCAGCAGCTGCCGCTTCTCCTGATTGTTTATGTGTAACTTGAGGAGAGGACTGCGGCGTGTCTATGTGAAACGTTTCGTTGTGTTCAGAGAATCGCACAGACTTTTTGGCGGACTGGGACTTGGTTTTGTCGTCTGTGACGTCCACAGGTGAGCTTCCCTTGCCGGGCTCCGCGCCGCTGTCAGCTTTAGGCTGGGGTGGAGGGGAGTTCGGAGCTGTGTGGCCATGTGCAGGAGCGGAGTGCGCATGCCCGTGCGCATGCGTAGATTTGTGGGGGCCTGAGTGCGAGGCGTGCCAGTTGCTGGGCTTCAGCACGGACCGGTTAGACTCCTGGTGGAACCTGCATCACGGAAAATAGTAGCGTGTTATTTCGTCGATGAAGGTTAGACATCCAGGTAATAAGATACGCCAGAAAGCAGTTACTCAAGCAACTGGATATGATTTTGGAAACGGTCAGACGTTTCAAGTAGCATCCACTTCTTATCGTCAGTAACACCGAACAAGATTTATCGAACAGCAGGTTCAACATATCTTGTGTGTTATTGCAGTGTGTTATTATTTCAACTTATGGGCTAACAATCGAAGATAATGTTATTTTTCATTCAACACATTTGCACTAACAAATAAAGTATAAGCAACGATATAGCTTTTAATGAAATCGCCACGTTATAGAATGCGACACGTTATTGTTCTTACTTGATTCCGCTGGCCTCTGTGAAGATCATCCTTGAATGGCTGTCATGCCGCATGATAGATTTGTCCTTCTGCTTTTTGCACTCGTTTCTGTAATACTCCACCTGTGGCCGATAGAGAAGGGATAATCAGAACACATATACGTGGTGCGGTGAGCATTATGCATTGAACTGTACAATAAAACTCAACACGGCCGCATCGTGCTCTCTCGCCAGGGGTCGCTGGTATCTGGATGACGTTGCTGTGGATGGTTACGATTGGCTGCATTCACTTGTGGTACATTATATATGGCCCTGTATAATGTACAAGTGAACGCGGCCCTACCACGGACAACAACTACACCATTTTGTTAATGGAACCACTCTTAAACATTCTAGAAACTTGGCTACTATTGTAACGTTCCAATAGTTAAGTACTAGTAGTTCCCTGTTGGGAATGGTAGAAGCCGCCACCCCCGAGCGGCGAGTGGTAGATCCCGAAGAGTTGAGCTTTGGTTATGTTGTGTTCCTGAATAGACCTACTTCCAGTCACACTTCTATGGTCTCCTTTCGTCTTTGACTCCTATGTTTGGACTCTTACACTATCATTACCTACAAAAATGCAGGCTTTTTGGCAATGCCTCGGGGGCGGACGCAATTTTGTTATGTTAGGGATGTTTGAATCTGCTGGCTGTGAACTTCAAGAAACTGTCGTCTGGAATGTCAATCTCCATATAGTTAAGAACTTCAGCGACAAACTTGTCTTACAAATGTGAAATACTAAATGAAGAGATCGGGGGTTTCTGAAAAATGGAAATGTTGTCAGGATAGCTACCTGTTTTTATGTGAGAAGTGTTTGAATCTGCTGGATGTGACTCCAACAAGAACTTTTTGTCATCTCACGACTCAGTCTCAGTGTGACAAAAGACTTCAGCGATTAATTTTCCCTACAAAAATGACAAACATTTTGGTACTAAATCTTTCTAAAACAATGTTATCAAGATGACTACCTGTGCCGCCATTCTTTTGAGCCTCTCCTCCATCTCCGTTTTCTCCCGTGTGAGTGCCCGGATGATGTCGTCCTGGCGTTTGGTTTTCCTCTCCGCCTTCAGCAGCTCGCGGTGCTTGGCGTTCCCTGTCTGCCGAAACTTCTCCTTCTCGGCTTCTGATTCCTTCATCTGGGTCTCCATCCGGCTCTGCTTGTCCTGGAGAAAAGGAAAATGGTTCCGAATTTAAAGATGGAAAACACTGATTTCCTTTGTATTCTCTCCGCTAAAATTGCATTTTCTTCAAGATCATAGCGATCTGTAAGAAAATAGCTTTCGTAAATCTTAGTGGTTCCTGTCAGTTCAAACGTCATTGCTCACGAAGGCTCGCAGTGACAACTTTGGTCGTCAACGCAAACCACTTCCCCGCCTACGCAAAACATTTTGTCGTTGTCGGCCTTAGTAGTTGCCGTGTCCGTCTACAGACCGTAGCGCTAGCCTCCGTTGCAGACTCCCGCAGGCTGTCTTCTTTTACTTACCGTTTTCTTGATTACATTGTTTTCTTATTTCGGCCCGTTAGAAAAAAATCTAATATAGCAACTTAAAAGAAAGCAGTTGGCGGGAGTCTGCCACGGAGACTACCGTAGAGTCAGTTTTTTTTTTGGTGCGCCCTTACCAAAGAGTCCCGCAGTTTCCTCTCGGACCGTTTAATCTGCTCGAACACGTCCTGCTCGCTGTGCTCGGTCTGCACCCCTCGGTCCGTCGCGTCACGGACCATCTCCTTGAACTTGGCCTCCAGCTTCGCCAGCTTCCGCCGAAGTTCGTTGTTAACCTGGAATAAGCGTTTAACATTATAGTTTCTTGATTGTGCAATTTGAGCTTTGATCCAACACAAAGAAAGTGCTCCTCATGAATTTTCGGTCGAACTCGCTGAACGTAGTTCTTCTTTTCATTACAACCACATGTCACCGACGTTAACAGTGAAAGTATTTCAATGGGCTGCTTGGAGACTCAAACTTATACCACTTTTCCAGGCCCCAAAAGACATCTGCTACCCAAAAATCAAGACCATTGCATGTCCAGAACAGAAGATATAAAAACCCGCTGAAGTACAAGGAAAAGTCGCTTGGAGCCCAACAAATAACGTGCATCTTCTAGTAATAAGAACTTTATAACTGCTAACAATATTATTTCTGTCCTACTTGAAACATGGTGTGTTAAACCCTGTCTAGTGTACATTCGTACAACCCGCTGCTAGTCCAAAACTTGTGCACATAGATGCATGACGTACCTTGCCGTTTTTCCTGGCCTTGAACTCGACGTTGTTCTGTTTGCGGAAACCCATAACTTGTGCACATAGATGCATGACGTACCTTGCCGTTTTTCCTGGCCTTGAACTCGACGTTGTTCTGTTTGCGGCGCAGCGTGTCATATGTCTCCTTCAGCTGCTGGTACGTGTCCTTCAGTTCCCGCAGCTTCTCTATCGCGTCGTACTCCTTAGAACAGAACCTGGTAAGAAATTAACGAGGAATTAATTAATTAGTCGACAACTGCACCGGGACGGCGGAGGGTATCGACTCCCGGGGCTTCTCATGACGTCATACATCCCGAAGGTCAGTGCGCGTCAAGAAAGTGGGTTGAATTTCTGATGTAGGCCGATTAATACGACCAAAACTTTGGTTAGTAATGTGTCTTATGGGTTAAGTCTTATTTTAACTTAAAGTATTATTGTTTTGATGTTCTATTTGGCAGTGATGACTGATGAACATAAAAACGTTTACCGAGTTAAAGGAACGTCCCTGTAGGTCAACTAGTAGGAGCCTCACAGTTGAGCTCCTGGTTCCAATTAGTTGCTAACTGGGAGACCCCGGTTCAGTCTTGGGACAGGACATCTCGGTTAGGCTGCACCCGTCCTGCGGACGGATGGGGGGGGGGGGACTTGCTGACTGTTGTGCCACTGGGTACTACAAGGTGAACAACAACAACGATGATAGTCTTACTTGTCCTTTTCCCGTCTGATGCCGTCTCGGTCTTCCTTTACCCGCCGGTTCTCGTCCATCAACCGCTGGATCTCCCGATTCAACAGGTCCCGCTGCCGCTGCAGTTCCAGATTGTCTCGCCTGAGGACCTCATTTTCACTGAAAACCGACCTGTAAGACAACAACATTTGTGTGAGACTATCACCAAGCCTTGCGGAGAAAACAAACTTTTAAACGCTTTGTACGCAAAAAAAAATATTCAAAGCTGCTCGAGATGATCGCTATACGCTGTCGACACCTTCACTAATTCAATTTAGAAACAGAATTTTTTTAAAGTGTCCTACGGCGCGTTTTCTGAGGCGTCGTGGAAACCACCTCCAGACATCGCTGGACACCTTGAGCAGCCTCTAGCCAAGCAATAAGCCAGTTCGTGGTTTGAAGTGCGCATGTCTAAGGTCAAAGGTGAAGGTCTTGTACCATGCTTGATATATGTCCAGACTCGTTAGCGTGTCCTTTAACTGTGACATACCGCCCACAATACTGCGCATGACAAGCAGCCCCAAACCATGAAACAGCCTATATCATGAAACTGCCCGCTCACCTGCGTCCGCTAGAGGGCGTTATTGAGCCGTCCCCAGACTGCTCCAGGTACACCTCATCGATCGGCGTGATCTGGAGCGACGATGACGTACTTCCGGTCAAGTCGCTGAGATCTCGCGGGATTTGAATGGACTGGTACCTGCCACTGTTGTCGCTAGCAGTCGACGAGCGCTACACGAAGATAGAATACAAATACATTTCATAATATTCCCAATCCACTGTACATCTTTATTAATTCATTTGGCTTTCAAAGTACATTTATGCACTGCCCTGATGCACTTGCAATCCCTCTCAACTGTTCCTTGTGACGCTTTCTGTTTTATGTGACAATATATGCGCCAAGCAAAATCTATTGCAAACTGCCAGACATTTGCGCCATGGCTATGACATAGGCTATACAACATCATGACTGGTAATACATGTTGGACAGATCAGCTTGCCTCATAATTGCTTCCCAACGGCAACGACAGCGTCCGTTTCAGTATCTTCTTGCCAATGATTTGTTTTCACTACATTTGGTAGTCTAACCCAAGATGTAGATTTTACCCAGAGCAATTTCAGCCAAAATGATATTATTATATCTTTTAAATATCATTTCTGTATAGCCACACACGGCCAAGTGGCCTAAGCCAATAAGCAAAAAGCGACTGTCACAACAACATTAACATACAAAGGAACAAGATCACTTGCCCACCCCCTCCCCTGCCCCGCTTAAACTTGCGGACAGGTACATCAAAAACAGACACAACAGTGATAAGACAAATGACAATCAGTCTAGCCCAGACATAATGATTTTCCACGTCAACAGGCAAACACAAGAAAATGTATACATAGCTCTTACATGTAACCAGGGGAAGCACTAGCTAGCCGGCTACGAGCCACAGGAATGTCGCGAAGAGCGTTTGTTATGGAAAGGATACTGGAAGGAGAAGTCGTCATATTTCTATTGTGTTCTGCTGTTGATAATACCATGGGTTAAACCGGCCACAAAGGGATATAAAGGGGTCCTAATCCGTGTCTTAAGGCCACAGGTCATCCCAGGTTCCACCACGCTTAACAAATGGGTCATCTATTGACCAGCCGCGAGAATACGCTTCTTTTCTGGACTTTTCTGCCTTATTATAAATACATTAATGAAAATCTTTATTGTATGAATCTAAGCTCGCTGCGTTAAATACAGGTCACAACAAAAGAACAGTTTACAGATACATGTTTACTTTGTCAAGCTAGCATGAGTAGTATATAGTCCAGTAAGTGAGTTTGGCTTCTCCTCGCTTCTTTGTGACGGTGGAAATGTATAGAACAGAAGGTTTGTCTAAACTCATTAGAAATGCACTGTACGACATTTTTTTCTATATTACTTAGGTGTATGAAATAGGGAAACATAGATTGCATCAGTCTATAGAATTCAACTCTTTCTTTATTGTATAGTGTGCATTGTACTGCAAAATGGTGTTCATCTTCTATTCTGTCTAGATTACAGTATGGCCATATTCGCTGTTCTAGGAGAGTGCTGTTTAGATAACAGGACAAAAAATATCATTCGTCAGAGTTTATTGATGCATGCCACAGGGGTAATCTTCAAGCCTTTCCAAGATCTCCGTCCTCTTTTGAGTATGAAGGTGCGTAATTAAATATTCATCAGTCTTGTGACATTTCAAATTTGTTGTCAACATCTACGTTTTCTACTAATCCATACCATGTATCCAATGGATTTGTAAACAGTAGTTGTACCTCGAATAAAGGACCCTACTAATGTTACATGCATCTTTTTGAAAAAAGCAATTTACTGTAAAAGCCACCGGGATGAAGGATTTGACGTCATTACGTTATTTGTCATTATTTCTAATTACACCATGCCTTCTGTTTCTTTGATAGCGGATCAAAATCTTCATCCCCGTAGCTTTTACAGTAACGTGCTTTTGTAAAGGCAAATGCAACATTAGAAGGATGCTTTATTCGTAGTACATCGCCTATTTACAAATCCAATGGCAAGGGCTGTATGTTAAACGTTGATGAAGGTTAGAAATCCAGGGACATGATGGTTAGAAATCCGGGTACAAAATACATCATACAAATCTCTAACCGAGTCTGACGTTTCAGACAGTATCCGCTGTCTTTCACCAGTGATCTGTGAAACTTACAAGTTGTCATCTGACAGCAAGTTCAAACGTTGTCAGCATATTCTAAATGTCACCACACCAAAGTCAATGAATATTTTATTACAAACTGTGATAGGATTGAGATATTGGAAAGGCCTAAAGGTTATGTCTAAACGATGCACTGATAAAGTTTGACGAAGAATATCCCCTCCTTCCATTATGATTTGCGTTGTGAATATTACGGGCAACAATAAAAGGGTGCTTAAGGTTACTTGACAATTCTAATGAATACAGTACGCGTTTTTTACGCTTAGCGATATATGTGATGCAATTTCATTCGTATATTTCCGGATATACCTTTATAGCAATTATAAGGATGTATTCACCAGTAAAGTTGTCTGATATACCCATAAATTATTAATCATACCAATAAGATTGTTACGTATACTAATCAGATCACACTGCTGTTTTCGGTAGAATTGCTAAGTATACATAAGCAGCCCTGTGTAAACACATGAACACGAATCGAGTAGGCGTGATGCCCGTAACGCGGTTATAAGAGCTCTGTACACAACAACCAGACGTAACACCAGCTATGTGCGGGACCACTGTCTGGGACTCTACAACACGTTCTTAAAACCCCGGCCCTGTCAATGTGTCATACAGTAGGAAAATCGATCGGATGACTCTCGTCGACTGTGCACTATGTGACAGGGGTATAACGTGTGAAACCCCTGAAGAGTTGTGTCACGTTGCCGCCATGGCGATGATATTTAGGGTTGTTGAAAACACTGTAAACAGCATATACAACATTTTTGCGACCGTTTCGCGTTACTGTTCAATCGCCATAGCACTTCGTTGCTGGCCTTTTTTCTCTTTTATGTGCTTCTAATTGTGAAATTGCTGTCGAACTGGATAGTCTACAACGGGCCCGTCCGACCGAAGCGCGACTTAATCAGGCTACTGGGATTGACGGCTGCCATAAGCCCGGCACAACCAGAAAACTGATATACAATCAGAAGAAAGCACCAAAAAAGTCCAGCGACGAAGCCTTCTTTGGAGGCTGATTACCGTTCAACTTTACAGACTTCTCCCGGACTACACGAAGTCTTGAGAACAATGTTCAAAACACGTACTTGCCATCTTTAGAAAGACTCAATTGGTATACAGTATTACGTAGTATACTCGAAATTAAGACAAGCCTATTTCGGCTCCTAAGCGAGAGCAAGATATACACATCTCCAACGGCGTTTGTTTCGTTGTGTCATAGAAAAGGATAAGTTCATTTAGAATCACTCAGTAAACCTATAATCTATATCTAATGCGATCATAGCCAGATCGTCAGGGACCAAACTGCAGTTTGCATTTAATAGATGGTTTTCTACCATGAAATCATTAATAAAAACTATATCAACCTACCTCCGAATGCCCTAGACGCTGACTTTGAATCGTGTGGCGTTAGGTCGTAATTCATCTTTTTGGATCGATTTAGGGGCGGTACAATCACACTACAATGTAATCTCTATACATCTGTATTTGTACATGGCGTTCGCTTATGAAATACTTAATTTGTTCAAAATGCTACTCCAGTTTACTATTTGACAATTTAGTTTGATGTCAAACGTTTGCCGAATATGCTTACGATACGTTTAGATATCTTGACAACTATGATAAGTAATATAAGATTTACCTTTTAGATGCTTAAAGTTTTCCCCCCATTATTTGTATTCTCCGTGTGGGACAAGCCAAACATGGGCGTCTACTAGTACTCGGCCGTTGCTATGCGCGCCTAGCGACCTCGGCGCGCGCGACACCTGGAGTGCCTCTTGAAATCTCTGTGTTTGTCCTGTTTACATGAACTTCGAACCTGCCGGACGGCTTTTGAAGTTACACTTGTATTGTAAGAATTACGTAATACGAGGGACCGAGGTTTTCATGTAAGAAATATCCCCGTATTGTGCTTTTTATTACGTTTATACGTTTGGGTTGGCATGGTTTGGGCTTCCCATGATTAGATGAAGAAAGTAATGCGTCGATTAGTGTAACTAACGCTTGTCATTCCTTTCCTTTAGCCTCCATAGCAGGCTCGAGCTCTATGGGCCTTTGGGGGGGGGGGGGCTTTTGCTGATGACTCATTTTTGTACTGGGTCGTTTGTGCAGCCAGCCTGTATTCACTTGGTTCCACAAAATATCTAGTACGAAAAAGAGTCATGATCATCAGCAAAACTTGAAGGTATCATAGGCCCAAAAGAGGCCCACAAAGCCTGCTATGGAGGCTACCTTTCCTTTGATTATCTCGACAAAGCAAAGAGTATCCACAGACTGGAGAAAACGTGGGTTTCAAACTTACCCTTCTAGCCGAGCTGTACTCGACGTCGTCTGGGGACTCAGGAGTGCGTGCTTTCTCGTCTTCTGAACCTCCTGCAATATGTGAGTAAAAAAACAACAACTTGAGTCTGAAACGAAGTATGGACAGCTTGGAGTCTGTAGCAAAAATATTACTTATTTGAAGTTGCTATGTACCAAATATGGAGTAAATGTGTTTGTTCTTCTCAGGTCCATGCCAGTTAAAGGCCCAGTTTCCAAATTATGATATGTACGGTGGCCCACAAGGACACTTTTGTCACCGACGACTATCATTCTCCGTTATGAGGCAAACTGCCGCAAATTTCTTCCACGAAGCTTCCACGAATTCTTCTCGTAGCTAATGAAACTTTTCTGGCGCAGCTCGCGAAATGGTTTGCGTAGGAGACGAAATGGTCTGTCTGGGAGACGAACTTTGCTCAGGTGATGATTCAGACCTGGACTTGTGGGCCACCATAAGTATAGAATTGCATACGAATTGTCTTGTATCCAAATCTATCATAGCTACTGAGTTCCTCTATCCTCTCCTCAGATTTTGCAAACGATGAGTATGCAATTTCATATCTACAGTGGTCCAAAAGTACATTTCATTTCGACGAAGTGCGTGTCGCTCACCGTGTGAGTCCACCCCGTTGGTCAGGCTGCCAGACGACCCCGCCGGAGACTCCGCCCTCAGTAGTCCCTCCAGTCGGCTTTGATTGGTCCGTACCAGGGCGTCACAGAACGTCTGGAAGGCGCTCGGTCCCGCCTCCAACAAGGCCTGGAGGAACGCCTCATTCTGGCGCTGTCGGGAGGCGGCGCCCTGTTGGGAGAAAAGGAGCTGATGATTTGATTGTTTTATAGTCTGGGGCCCATTCACGGCCCCATTGCCAAAATTGAATGGGCCACCTAACTGTCTGAAAATTCAATAAATGAAGAAATGAAGAATAAAGCTATTGAATCAAATCTTTTATTGGCATAAATCGTTTGACTGACAACCTATGTACAACAGACTGCACATTTTCCTAATGATTTTTAAGATACCACTAGTTATTGCGAAATCAAATCCTTCCCCCAAAAAATGACTATTGAATACACGGGTAGCTGTCATTTTCTATAATGGACTTAGCCTGATGTTCACCCCTATTCTATCCCCATGGTCCCAATCAAGCAAGACTTAGACTTAGACTTAGGGGCTCCCGTGTCGTCCGACACATGAGCTATGAGGCAGTTAGGTTGGCCCAGTAGGCTCGGTCAGCAAGCAAGCAAGCACCGGTCGAAAATAGCCTCCATAACCATAAAAAACGACACCAGAACGTACCAAATACACCTGTGTCACTACTACTTGATCACCTACTGTGTAACATGCCGCTATTACCTGTCTACTTTCACTGGACATTCAGTCACCACGGTCACACCTGCGTGGACAACAATGCCCACTCCTGCCTATTGTTCTCTGATACTGCCGCCATTGTGTCTTAACCTTTCCACGGCGTCTCGGTTTACTTAATAACTTTGGCGATGGCCATTTTATCAACAATTTGATTAAACCTAAGAATTATATGGTTAATAACACACAAATGTGGAATTCTGGCTTGTTTTCACATGTACAAACTTTATAATAAACGTTGATCTGAGTCCAAACGTATCGCTAACCAACTTGTTCTCTGATACTGTCCCCATTGTGCCTCAATCTTTCCACGGCGTATTGGTTTACTTTATTATAACTTTGGCGATGGCCATTTTATCAACAGTTTGATTCACATGTAAAGTTATTAAAAATCATGCGCTTCGTCCAAAAAATGAGTATTACTTTATTTTCACATTTCATAAACTTTGAAATGAACGATGATCTCAGTCAAGATGTGTCACTAACCAACTTGTTCAGTGTAAATCAAAACTACATAGCCGGAGTGCAGGTTGGCTGATCTTTTATAGACTTACCGGTGTCAGTTATATTGGTGTTATATATTTCCCAATTGCACTAAACGCTGGAGATATGACTCTACAGAAACTTAATTTCATACAGCATTTAGAGGTCACCCTCGGAAAGTTAGTAGGTTCATCGTGTCATTAAGGTCTGGTAGAATTAGCTATATACAGAGAGAGTGCAGTTATCTTCTTACCTGTACTTTTCTTTAGGCAAAGTCGTAACATTTACAAGTATGTATACAGTTATCGTATCAACTGTAGAGGGTATAACGGCCTTACCTATTAAAATTTTTGAAACACACATATAAGCCCACTTTCAGATAACGTGAAACGTACCAACACCAGGTTGTGGCAATGCCGACTCCTTCAACAGGACCCGACTGACTCTCCCTCAAGGTCTACACTGCTCTGTTTGTTGTGTATACATACTCGTGAATGTGCTGTTTGTTATTCGAAGAACGGATACAAATATTAAAACGGAAGGAAGCGACGTGATGCCATACCTAGTAGCCTGTTGTTACCTTTCCGTCCAAGGGCTTGCTTATCAAACCACTATACTGCACAACTCCCCCCCCCCCTCCCTCTCTCTCTGTACTTGCTCGGTATCATGACGTGAATAATTTGTTTGTTATTCAAAGAACTAATACAACTAAGCTGACGAACGTGAAAAATGTGATGTCTTACCTTCTGCGAATACTTTGTGAATACGCTTCCGTCGCTAGGCCTAAATTTTAACAACACTTGGCTGGGCTAAAACGCTACCACCTATTAACGGTTCGATCACAAGGTCCGTTTGATGACTTAAGACGACTTGGAGTGTTTCTAATCTTGGCACCGCTCAACTTGGCAGGGAGTTAAGAAAACGGACGAAGATCAATCATTGGACGGACTGATTCAACTTGCGAAAAGAAGGGTTCGTTCCCAAATACCAGAGTTTTTCGCAAAAAAAAGTATATTTGTTTTGTTCTTTCAGCTGCATTTGCGTGTGTCGAGGATGAAATGCTACATTCTGTGCAATGTTCAGCTTCATCGCCAGTTTTTTAAGATTTTCTTGAATTATTTTGTGAGATCTTACAACACGGTACATTGTTTTTAAAAAGTATGTTTGACATTATTATCTTTGAAATAAAATCAAATTAAACTTTGTGAACCAGCCTTTATGTTAACAACGACACTAAGTCTCCTTGACGTACAAAACCTGCTTATGACGTTTAATGATATTTCAGCCAGATTTAGATGGAAAAACGATACATATTTTGTCTAATGAGCAAGCTAATCGCTTAAACAATTCTTCTTCTAGACACGAGAGTTTGACTAGAAAAACGAGTAAGCACTTAGCCACCCTTACCTGGTACTTAACCGAGCGGAACGCGGAGTGATACGAACAAAGGCGTTTTGTGCTGCGGAGGGATCTCTAACGTAATGTATTTAGCTGGTAACCCCCAAGGCTCGGATGTTATTGTGTTGGTAACGTAAATATTGCCGGGAGCCACAGTTGAAGTGCTGTCACCCCTGACCGCGTGCCGACTCACACTTCACCCATGATGCCTCTCTATTTCGTATTATCACAAACCGGATTTACTGTCGTAAAATGATTGAAATGGTTATGCGCCAAATTGTCTGCTTTGCTTACGATAGAACGTCTATCACATCAAGGACAAATGTCCTTGATCACATGTACTTTTTTGGTGCAAGAAGACTAACTCTGACAGCCAGGTCATAGGCTAGGGACTTTTGGTTTGACTGACGAAATTTCACCAAGTAAAACTACTTGTGTGGCCCTTTAGTCTCTTCAGTCCGGTACTTAAGAACGACGAAAGTGCTTATGTAATGGTCCTTCTACCCTCTCAGTTGCTATGTTTCTTCTGGTCCGTATATATAATCATATTCAAGTATCATATGGCCATGTTCTCATTTAGATGGTTCGGATCAAGGTCAACATATTTCACGAAGCATACTGCATTCAATTCATGTTCTTTTAAAAGTGTCGCTCCTTGATTGGTTGTTACACGCAATGATTAGCCAATCAGGACTGGTTATAGATTGCAGTTCCTCTATAATGATTGGCCTACAATGAATGCCCCCCCCCCCTCCCTTTGTGTAATAATGATGGGAACATCAAAAATAAGAGAGACACACTTATAGTTGTATGTATTGACATCTGTGTTGTACCTTTACGGAAAATGGTGCGAATATAACGCAACGTTATCACAAAATAATCGATCCATCAAATATTTGACCAGTACTTCGGTCTTCTCCTGATCGTGATATATAACTGAGGACCCGATTGGTCAGAAAACGATCGGAAGTCGGTATCGGCCCCGCCCCGGTTCAATGGCGGTTGATGGGTCTTGATGTAGTCTCTACCAGACTAACTACGCCAGGGTTTCACTTGTAGGCCTAAACGGGCGAAATGTGATCTTCACTGTGGACTGACTCTACTGGCTAATCATTCCTTTTTCTGCCGAATTCTACGATTCATACGCGCGTAAGAGGGCCTGGTGGAGGCTAGTCTTGATGCATGATGTTAACTCTAACGCCCCTTCCGAAAATTGACCAGCCGAACATTTCCACTCTCTTTTTATGAGTTTTGTCAAACTATTTTTCATAATGCCATCTGCCCCAAGTACAAACACAATTCTAATGCTTTCTTTTTTTACCTCTATGTTCCTGAGAGCGCGCTTGGTGAGCAGCTCGTGTCCCTTCAGCTCCTGCAGAACCTTGGTCAGCTCCAACTCCGCCACCAGCAGCTCGCGGTGCTTCTGCACTACCTCCGCAAGTCGCTTGGCGTCCTTCATGTCCGCTGACTATGGAACACAAGTCAAAGTTTGACTTCTTTACAATGTGTATAATGATCATCATAATACCTTATCACATTCGAAGGAAGTTGCCAATTTGTGATAATCCATTATATATGATGAACATATCATCCTGACAAAACGATTATGCGGTCAAATCAACATGCAATCTGTAGACTCTCCGCAAGGAGGAGTTTCTACAAAGTAGTGCCACTTGTTGTAAGGTGTCATTTCAAGATCTCTTAAGTAATTCTACATTAACCTATACCTGTCTTTCAGAAAGTATAAGTTAGTGCATGCTATGCACGTCTATTTCTAACTAATATGTGTACAGCGAATAACTGTATCACATATACTAATCTCCAAGCAGATGTTTGGGTGTAAAATTGGGAAGTTTTCTGAACGGCCAGCTTGCCAGCTACCCAATGGCTAAAGACTGTCAGAAAAGATAGCCGGTTTTAGAAAATGGAACGATTCTCCGCCCAACATCTTCTTGGAGATGACACATGTGTCATGTTCAGCACAAGAACATTATTAACGTCACAAGTAAACGTTGCTATAAGTAGGGGTCTAACATATACCTATTTGTTGGACATCACAACAGGAATATAGGTTTATTTCCTTTCTTTAACGGACCTAAAATTGACCCAAAAGTTGGGAAAGAGAACATGCTCTTTAGATGCTGACATGTCTCTGTAAAATGCCCGAACCTAAAGTAGCTACGTTACTCTACGTAGCTGTAACACTAGCTTAATAGATGTCAAACATCAAGCTCGGACCGACTGTGAAAAAAAAAAGTGACTGTGTGTATTGTAAATTTTAAGGTCACCCCCGCTGTGTCTGTGTCACGAAAAAACTACGTCTGAAGTGAGACTTTCATTGTCTCAACTGACAACGTCAAGTTCCAATGCTCAATTCCGTTGCAAAACTCATGAAAAACAAAAACCGGAAATAACACGTAACGCTAGGTCTTCCGTTAGGTATGTCTAAAGAGTACGAAATTGTGAACATGACTCCTTTTTCAATGAATAGGTTCATATGTACAATGTGCAATGTTTCACACCCCTCCCACTTGACTGACAATGCAGTCTATGTAAAGTTTCCTTTATCTTGTCTACGCCTGAGAGTGGTTGAGATGCACGATGTTGAGTTAACCAGCTGCGTCCATACCTTAACCATGTTCTCTATGACACGTAACAGATTATGACTTGGTCCATATCCTTTGGTAGTCAGGATCAGTGCATCGCTTTCCTTCTCACCCGTAGCTGTTTGTCTCAGCGTCATACAGGAAAAATACAAGCACCTGCAATGCCAGAAGGATGATACACCTCACCTTATCTTCCTCTTCTTCTCACGGAGATGTCTTCGTCTCTCTTGGTCCTTCGGAAATCTCCATTTTCGCTCCACTATCTCCGGCAAACGAACTGTTTATCTCACGGCCTCCATCTTTGATTTGGCTACCAACAAAAGACGGAGTGGTCGGCAATTTCTACCCGCAAATCTGACACCCTCCCCCTTTGTTGTTCCGATCCCACCGGGTAATATATACACTACCTGAGTGCGCTTGGGCACAGGAGATACAGTTTCGTCTGTTATTCTTAGCTCGTCTGAAAACAGAGATGCACAAAGATGTCCTTTCTATTGCAATGATTTTGTAGTTATTTGAAACGAGTTATGACACCGACTATAAATATTAAAGCAAGAAAATATGCTAGAACGTTACCAACAACACCCAACCCACGCTGCTGGAATGGGCACGACTGCACAAGATACAGTTACTTAGTCATCAGGCGGGTTTGGGAACTTAAAAGGACCTCATCAGTACAAGACATAATTGGTAATAACTAACATTTAAAGAGATAATAAGAAAACAAAAGTTCAAAGTAACCACCGACAACGTTTAATCATGCTGTCTAGCTATTTTCTAGGTCTTTTGCTTGGTGAAAAAAGAGACGTTTGGACACGTGCACTTGGGAACTGCCCGAGAAAGTATTAGATATTGGCACTTATTCCAGTACGTATACACGAACAGTAGAGTGGTTATACCAACCGATTTCGCTGACTGTACATGGCAATGATAGCCTTAAACTTGGGTAGTGGTATTTAGAATAGCTGAATACATGGAAAATACTCTACTTTCAAGCGGTAACGCTTCTCGTCTAGACCCCTTCTTGGATACAGACCAACAGACCTAGAATATCGTTATGTCGATCTTATTTTCTATTCAGAAACTGTAAAAGAATATTTCTGTATGTTGCTTGTTAGTTGTTAATTATGCCATAAATATGGTTCAGTGTCATTTCCTGAAAGGTTTCTGTAACTTTAAAATCTGTGCTGAAGCCAGAAACTGATACACTTCTTCTGATAGAATCTTTTCAACACAACGGATTCTTACGGTATTTACGAAGGATTAATATCATACAAAGCATCAATCTTCCGATGTCATGCTTTTGCTTACTGTAAATGACGTGCTGCCTGTTTACATAAAGACGCTCGGAACGTGCAACACGTAGACAAACAGCCGTACCGGGAAACATAAAGGCGTAACATTACAGTCATAACAATGTCACCCGGCGTCAACTTTCAGTCAACAACAACGTCGCCGCGGTGACTTTTGTCCAACGGCGTAAGGGAAACGCCTGGATGGGTATTTGTGGGTAGGGGCGTGCGAAATCTGCGGCTAGGTTTACAGCGGGACCGTGTTCCAGTGCCATGCACCTGTGAGCGCTTTTTAACCCCCCATTGGAAGTGAAGCTTTCACAGAGTCGGTCTAATTTCTCAGAGGTTACTCCACTTAAGGAAATCTGTGACCGTAAAGGGTATTTTTCTAGACAAAAGGGACACGGGGTCGCCAAGAGTCTGTCGTGGGTTTTCAATAGCCAAGAGGACAGATGCAGTGCTCTCACATTGATTGATAAAGCCTCATTGGACAAGGTCCTAGAATGATACCTGAATTCTCAGAAGGTATTATGATAATGATGATTTATGGCGTAATATTTACCGTCCCATATTTTCTGAGCGGCTGTCTTTATGTTCGTATCTGGGTTAGAAAACTACACATTTTTCAGGGTATTAAATAAAGAGCAGGCAATATATCAAATCAAACAAATGTTAGCATTTCATACGATTATAAAGCTCCATAGTGCCTTCTGGCTTGCGCTTTTAACGCAGCCACGGTTAGCCTATTAAGGTTGCATTGGTACTGTATAAGGTATGGTACTGTATTGTGCAAAATGAAGAGAGATCGAAAGAAACAAGAAAGGGGATTGAAAGAAGGAAGGAAGGAAAGAAGACGGAGAGGAAACGTATGGAAACACTTGTGTTGCAGATATGACCTCTGGATGGCTGTTGCCACCAGTGTTGTTAGCACAGCTAAAAGCGCCGCCTGTGCGATCTCCAATGCAGTGCAGGCTGGCCTTTGTACCCTGGCGATCGACTGGAAACCTACAGGTGGCCCTAATTTCACCCGCGTCCATTAAACATCAGCAACCTGCAGTACCGACACTCTCCGCTCCCTGGCGCCCTTCTGCAAAGCACTACAACAAGGAAGAACGTCCATACACAATTTAAGCAACCTACAACGCCACGTACAAGCATAGCCCATAGATAATCTACCAGAAGTGGATGGCACATATGATATTCGTCGGAGGTCACTTCATACAGTTAGAAGTTGTTCCACGCAGTTTGAGGAACTAAACCTCGTGAACCCAACACAAGGTGCACAATGGCCAGTTTCCAATGCAAACAAATAGTAACCGTATCTTGCATGAGGTCAGAGCTAGAAAAAGTCCTATGTGAAACGCGACCCACCGATATTGTACGTTTGTTCTTAATAGCCATTCGGCCATGAAATAGCTATAGTGTAGAATAAAACTTCTTGGTCCACGCACAGGTTCTACTACATACAGGTGAGTGTATAAACATGTGGCTTTGAGCTCTAACTGGTTCAATGCTGAGAGGTTTTATAATCAGTTTTACCACTTTAGAAGGTAATGTTTGTGTAGAGGACCTCATGATTTCAGTCAGAAAGTTTTGTGTCACGTGCCTCTCAGTTGTACAAACGACCATCACATCACCGTGCGGTAACTACACAGTCTTTAATACAAGTCCGAGTCAGGTAGGCTTACAGTTTTTTGGGTTTTGTGTGTTTGGATAGAATGGTGGTTTTGAAGAGGGTTGTACGAACGTGCAGTAACGTTACCACAATAGTACCACTGTATCTAGTACAAAGAACGTTTCCATGGCACACTTTAGATTGTCGTAACTCTATTGACACTTAGAAGCTCCGTTCTAGTATTATATATAGATATATAAATATCATATGGTAATCTTATAGCACATAAACTATTGTGAAAGATAAAAAGCTATACCAGCCCATACTTGGAAATGTCGGACCCATACTACGGTAGTGCTCTTGGCTATTTCATCAACATGTGTGTAACACTGTCACTTATTATGATAGTACCTTTAAAAACAGGGGTTTGCAGGTATACTCTCAATCCCATTTCTATGTCTGTTTTAGACTTCAAAGAAATTTGTAAAAAGTTACAAAAACTCAAGCCTTAGCAAACATAACTATACGGCACTGACCCCACTGTCACTTGATATGTTGTTCGTCTCCCACAGAAATAAGGTCGAACTATGACATGTTTTGTGCAGTTGAAACTCAACCGCGGCAGGGCTAGATGTTCTGGACAAAAAGATAAAGGATGATGTAACCACCCACATGTGGCTATATTTGCCGTGGGGATTTTTAGTGACATCTACGGCGGAAAATCCTGGTTTTCCGTGTTTTTATCACCGAGTACTGGACGTCGATATTACTTAATTACTTTCCTTCTTCCCTGAGCAGGACCCTGGATGACGATCTGAGCCAGAATGGTCGGCGGTGGTCAGAATGAAATAACAACTACCGACGGTGTCGGTAACAATCAGCCACAGGGTAAGTCTCTACATTTGCAGTTTCCTCGCAGAAGTCGCCGGTGCAATGGCCTAGTTGGTAGAGTGCTCGCCTTGCACACGGTAGGTCTTGAGTTCGAACCCCGGCCGGGTCATACCAAAGACTTTAAAAATGGTACATACTGCTTTCTCTGCTTAGCACTCAGCATTTCGGAAAGAGTATGGAAGTTAAACACACATCACTACCAGCGGACCAGCCCCCTGCTGTAGTGACTTGCACAAATGTGAGTGGCCCAAGGGCTATAGAAATGGAGATGGGTGCCACCCCTATGCGTAACTTTTCAAGACGCCCGGGTCACTTTCACAGAAGGCGCTTTAGCCACTTTCAGGTTTAGGACTTGAATGATGTTATCCGTATCCGCTGCTACATTTTGTCTGACCCTTAACTCCTTCCTCATAACCTCAATGAAAAGCGGCCCCCAGGCCGGTTTGAGCTTCTCAAGAATAAAAGGTTCAAACAAACAAAGCTGCATGCCTTCATCAACATAATTATCAATCTTGAGAGTGTTTTCTGATTTTTTCCAGACCCTGATAGCAGATGTGCTCATCAAGATGATACGGCATCCAGTAGCTTGCAATCGTCGGAGGTGTCTGAAGTGGGAATCGAACCCACGACTCCACAGTTGCAGAGTAAGTGTTGATTTCCAATGTCTTGAACTTGAAACCAGAAACATTTTTAAAAATCAGCAAGGGAATCTTCGTTATAGGGTCGATACTTATTTTTAAATACCTAACAATATACTACATGTACCATATCTAAAACGTACATCTAGAGGTAAAATAGACGAGAATAGGAAATATAGGATTAGCATATAAGAAAGAGACGAAAAAGATGTTGTTTTGCTTCAGCTCCCCGTCAAGTCGATGCCACGCAAACCAGCAGCACGTCGGAGGTGTCAGGCGCGCACAACACAGTGATCCACGCCGGGCCGGGCTCCAATATCTACCTGGGTCACCCCGCCAGTGTAGAACGGACTGGGTATGGTGCCGAGCACAGCGAAGGTAGGGACGATTTAACTTTCAAATTACAACTTACTAGAAACTTTTTGGTGGCGATTTTGAACACTTTTGGTGCATTTTCATGCTTCTGATCTCTTGAAGCTAGCTGGTACGTTTGTGTAAATCATGACATACTTTGTTTTCTATATCACATCGCATCGTCTGCTACACAGAAGATCCCAACCAGCTACCAGTGGAATATCCTGATGAAAAAACTTTGGCAAGGTCCGACACAGAGTTGGACCTCCCACCTACAGAGCAACCGGTAGGATACCAGCTAATTTTAAAAGCTTTTCCTGGAACAAATACGTACAAGTCTCGTGCAGTAATAGTAGTCTGCGTAACACACTTTCATTGTCCAGGACTCTATAAAAGCAGAGTGTGTAGTCGTTTTCCTCTAACCCAGGGAGACCGATTTAAAAACGGAGAAGTACCATGGAAATTAGTCCAATGGGGGTTCAGGATTCTCTGTCACTATGGAAACCAGTGATCACTACCTCTAACACCATCTCAACAGACAGGTACGGTACTCAAACACGGAAAAGCAAAAAAATAATTTTTTTTTTACTATATCTCCAGGCAATAGCAGGTCCGGAGCCAGACCCCAGTACTAACCCATGGGTCCGGTGGACACCGGAAGGAAACAACCTCCACATCCGGTTACCGAAGGAGTTGTGCAGTCCAAACATCCAGCAGTCTGTGACCCCCCGTTGTCAAGGCAACGGAGACACGCCCTGTTCCCGATGTCTAGAAAAAGACGCGCAAATGAAGACTATGCGTGAAAGTGACCGGCATCTGCAGAGAGAAATCGCATCTCTGAAAGAAAAACTTCAAAAAGCGACAAGCTACAGCGACAAGATGGTCGAAGAAAGAAACAGCTATATATCAAAGTATAACGAACTTCACGATTCACAGATAGAGATCTACACGGAGCTCGCTAGGGTGAAAGAGGAAAGAGACAGATACATCACAGAAAGCCATCGGATGAAGGAAGAGATGGGAAAAATGGAAAGTGTCCGTTGGAAAGGAAAAGATGTTTCGGCGTCAAAGAATTTTGAAGTGAGACGCAACATGGCAGAATTGGAGGAAAATCTGAAAAGGGCGAAAGACGACGTGAAGTACTGGAGAGAGAAGTCGGACGGACAGTCACGTGAGTCCGTCAAGGTGAAGGCCCATCATGAGAAGACGGTGAAGGGTTTACAGAAGGAGGTCAGTGACCTGCAGAAGAAGGTGGAGAAGTTTCAGCAGCAGGTGCAACACCTGGAGGAGGAACTGGATAAAAACTCGGACAGTAAACTCATGCGGGAAAAGGTGCAGGTGAGATGCCTCTATCTCCGAGATCCTTTCGGTCTCATAGAGTAGGGTGGTTCTATGATCAATCGTTCGAACACACACGTACAAACACAAACATACTCACACACACATACACACACACAAACACACACATACACATCTTTACACAAATATATGTACAAACACACACCTTCACACACACACACACACATACACATGCTTACACACACAGTGACACATACACACAAACACACACACACATACACACACACGGACATACACACATTTCTGTATCACTTAGCTTGTGTTCTTCGAATGTGTAACCACCAATGTTTGTCATCCTAGTGTGAACTGGACCTGCAGCGAACCCAAGATGATCTGACCAGGGCGGAGGCTGAGATAAAACGGAAGGAGAGGGAAATGAACGGAAAGGGAAGAGCCCTCTCGCAGCTAGAGAGGAAACTGCAGCTAACCGAACACAAAAGGACCGAGGCAGACAACATGGTAAGACATCGATCCTTACGTCATCAACTTTGTCTTGAAATACTTGCTTTGTACAAAAATGTTAGGACGTTTTATATAACAGTCTAGATAGATAGAAGTGTGACAATTACGACATCATTTCAAAGGTACGTTCTCTGGAGGAAAGAGTGGACCGACAGGAAAAGAAGCTGCAGTACCTGGAGAACCGCCAGAGGGAGCCTGCAAGACGCTCAGGTGTCACGACTGGGATTGCGACTCCAGGACCGAATGCAAAAATCACTCCCGGTCAGTACAACAAAAACTCTTACTTGGTTATAATTATCTGATACCTGAATCAGTTGTACATGTATGGGCAAGAATGCCATTTCACAATTCCTAGTCATCATAGCTTGTCGCTATTACACACAGAGTTCCTAGTGTACAACCATAATACATTTTGGTCGAACTGGTCAAAGTTTATTAGGCCCCTGGCTATAAACAAAGAATGGCCAGAGGCCATATACTTTTACCCAGACCAAAATGCATCTCAACTACACATGCGCACTAGGAACTCTGAAATGGCTTATATTCTTTTGACTTTAAGAACTCTGTTTTTCGTAATTGAGTTGATTGGTAATTATTGGACATTTTCATCTTTATCACACAGGTCAGAGCAGTCTGAGCCCCCGTCAGTCACTCAATAGTATTTCTGAAGATGAAGAAGCGATGTCACCGCCTGTGCTGAACCGTCGGAAGTCATGTCCCGACAACAAGATGCTACGGAGGTCACATCGGAGGGAGACGCTCTGATTGGTCCTTTTCAATTAAGATTATAAGGGTGTCTACAAAGCCATGAATATCACACCAGTGTGTACAAGTGTTGTGTGTAATGAGGAATCAAATGGATTAAATCTTTAAGCAGAGAATATGGGTGAAGAACAACATCTCTTTATTTCCTGGTGTGTAGATATTATTTGCGGATATACAAAAAAGCATGTTTTTCTATCTATTTTGTAATGACATTTCCCAACATCAAAATACACATACCAAGCACAGAAAAAGATAATCAAATGAGTGTTGAAATGATATGTACAACTTCAAAACAGCTAAATAAGATCCAGCAAACAACAAACATGTAGTATATGTACATACAAAAGCCAGAATCTAAAGTACATCTTATTATTTGCTATCATTACACAGCACAACATGTCACCTAGGCTCATAAAACAACATGCATTTTGCTAAGATGTTGTTTGCAGCATAAGTAGTGAATAGATCATCATCAATATTTTCACCATAATTTATAAGTACATGTGAACAATTTACAGCCGCAGTCACACCTGCTTGGGCAAACACCTCCATTCACAAGCCACATTAAAACAGTTCCGTCCATCTTACATAGTCAACCCAATGAGGTCCATTTAAACCCTCTTGGTCAACCCCACCCTGTCCTCAGCAACCGTGTTTCCTCTTAGTGGATGGTCCAGTGCCTTGTAGTTGAATACTACTGGGTATGCCTTGTAGTTGAATACTACAGGTGTATTTGTCTAACCTTGACTTGAATACATTTACATTGGGTTTAGTCACCAATTTGACTGCATTAGAAAGGAGATCCACCGTATACATGAGAGAAAACTGTCACGTGTCTCTTCAGAGGATCCACCAGGAGATAGCAGAAGTTCTGGGGATGGTCTGGCTCCTCACTGGGGTAGTATGTGTTCCCCTTCTCATCCTGTATTAAAAGTCATAAAAGTATGGTGTCATGACTTTTTTTATATATCATATAACATTCATCTGAAGTACAGCCGGTAGGTACCTATCTGAGTAATCAGGCTGTTGTATACTAATGTGCTCATAGCACCTCCTCTATCACAGGACAAGATTGGTGTTGTGTGTTTTTTTTTCCTGCAGTTCTGCTTTGTCCTCCTAGGAGGCAGTTTTTGTCAGTTTGAAGACTGATTGGATTAAAAGGTGCATAACTAGACTTTAAAATTTTGGACAGAGCAAAAGATTATGATGACAAGGCACTATACACAAAGAACAACATAATGATAAAGATTGGACAACTACTGTTCTCTAATGAATCCTTGGATAGAACAGGATTATAATACACAGTGGAGTCAAATCATTCAATGGCAGTACCCATTGACCAATAGGTAAAGCAAAGCAGGTGTTTATTTTTGCAAAACCTGTCACAAAGTACTGACTCAGAGGTAGTTTAGAAAATGCTTATACTTACCAGGGCTGTAACTCTGAAGACATTGGAGATGACTTGTAACTTCTTGGTTGTAGGGTCCTTTTGCACACTGTATAAAACAAAACAGAAGTAATATGTAGTGACTTATAAACAGCAGATTTTTATACAGTGAAGATCAAGTTCACACAAGTTGTTGACCTTACTCTACCCTATTTCATTGCCTGTATGGAAGGTCCAAAGTTGAAAGGTGAATGACCTGAGAAGCTGCTTGTAGATTGTTTTCACAGTGGTCAAATAGGGATCGACACTGTCTTCGTACTGACAACAACCGCCCCCTAGCACAACATGGCGGAACAGCAGGTACAGAAACTCCTCCTTTTCCACATCACTGTACAGGTCGTAATGGTCAGACTCCTCCATCAACAGCATCTAGGGAGGATGAGAAAACAATACATTTAGAATTGAAATAGCAGGAAAGTTACTAAGACATTATTACTTATAGACTTGATTGTTCATTTGTTCTTCATGACAATATTAACCTTTTATCCATTTGATAAAGATAAGTATGCATAATATTGTGGCAAGCAGATGTATTTTCACAATAAGCTGTTATCAATGACAGTCCAATGATTTCTATTAACATTCTTCAACTGAAATTGATACACAGATGAAAAACATGAATACAGAAGTTACATGCACAACATAACAATGATACAGATGTTACCAGGAATATTTCTCAACTTATCTGACGTGGTCAAAAATATATACAAATTCTTACTTTTTCTAACTCAAAGAACTTTGCAACAGACCTAAGTCAGCTTAAAGGTGTGTCTTATGTGGCAGAGACTGTCATTCTCAAATAGGACTGTTAAACCATAGCCGATGCTGTAGGACTGATCTGAATTAGGAGTTTACCCTGGTCAACATTGACAGACAGAGGCCATATATGATTTTCAAACTGAAAATGTTACATTGTGCTAATGAAGTCCTTGTCTGTACAACCTTTCTAATCTCGTCTGAGATTGTGAAACCCTCAACGTATTCATCGAAGCAGCCACAGATCCTGCCATCCTCATGGACCAGTCCGTCGACACGGAGACGGTCAAAGAAATCCATGGAGAGGATGGAGCATGGAACAGCCTTGGCTGTTACACTTGCTGCCGCACTCCCTGTTCAAGGACAGAAAATAAGCACCCTTGTTGGATCATGCACTAAGACCTAAACAGTACAAACACAGCAACATTAAAGTTTCTATACTATGCAAAAGTAGCTTGTCCTACACATGTATACGTGCACAAATGTACATACAGGGCTTGAATTCACAATCAGTTACACTAACACTGGTATCATTTAAATACTACAGTATTAGGTTCTAATATGATGGACAAACATAATGATGAATACAGGCAACAATACTAAATGTCTATTGTGCCAGAAGAATTAATTTTCAAAACAAAAGACAGAATTACCCACCTACAGCAGAAAGCCCTCCCCTTTTGGAGGGCATGAGCAGAGTACTGGTGACTTTGGGATCTCTTAGGAAATCCTATATAGTAAAAACACATACAGTATAGTATGAGTCATTACATTACATACATCACAACATGTACATATAAATTAAGCATATCAAAGACAAAACAGTGGACAGGCAAGGTTGATTATACCTGGATTTCTTGTGAAACAGTTTTAATGCCAATTTGTCTGAATGAATTGATAAATGGATGGTGTATTTCTTACAAAAACATAAAAGGGTAGAATTTCCTTTACACGTCATCAATATCTAAAAGTCACAACATTAAATTTTAAGATGCCTGTGTTTTCAAATGATTGCTTGACAATCGTACATGGTAATACTTTGTATGGCAACAATACTACAATGGTAATTATTAAATCTATCCTATGTTTTGATTATGTACAAATGCACTGTTCTAGATAAGTGTCTATATTTATATTTGTATATTCTAACTCACCAACACAAAGTCGTCCTTCTGATAGGCCTGGAACTGTTTCTCAAACATGTAGGTCTGCACAGATAGGAACCCCTGCAGACCCCTGGGGAAGAAATACAGCAGAGCACTGGAGTTCATTTGTTGTGTTCTTAGATATATCATTCTACTAGAAATGCAGATCATTACTATGTAGAAAGACATCATAGGAGATCCCAGGGTTTGGGAGCATAGGCATAAAGTTACTACGGTAACGGAATACCGTTGCTATGGTCACTGCGAGTCAATATGGAAATTGCAACTAGCAAGACGCAGTGTTATTGTTGCAAGACACCGATATTAACCCATAGGGATTTATAATCAACACGCTAGAAACACGTACAATATTGGTCATGAAAAGGTATTGAGTAGATTTCTGAGTTACGTTCATGCAATCGACGACAAACAAACCAAAACCGAGACCACAACAGGTTTTAGGGGAAGGGGGAGGGGCAAGCAACAACAACAAATGCAAGCTACGACCGACAGGCAAACACAGAACATTGCATTTTTTGCCCTTTCCTTGTGCCTAAACGTACGTACCATTTCATGAACAGATCTTTGATCTCTCGGTCTTCCATGAAGCCGAAGGTTCGAGAAAGAAGCTGGAAACCAAACTTGCCGCCGGCCGCCATCTTGTCCCGCGGGATGCACTGTGGGATATCAAGTGTCCCACAAGGTGCACTCTGGGAAGGCAAGATGGCGGCACATCTGAAAAAAAGAGCCTACGAAGAATTCAGCCACGTTATTCAGGTATTTCTCTTTCGTTCTGTGATTTATAGATTCAACAGCATGTCATGTACAATGTCAAGATAGTCTTGAATCCTAGACAACTCGCCCCAAGTCCAACTCGCCCCAACTATTTACTACCAACTCGCCCCAAATTAGGGCTTTACATCCATAAATCCTACTTCTAAATATTACTTTACATGTCAATAAACCTTGTGACTCTAAATTTATTTAACATTTGTTTTCTTTTGCTGGGCACGTGTTTAGCAACGAACTCGGGATTCGCTGGCGGGCCCGGTCAGCACGTCGGCCCGCCGTGTCACCCTGTACGGCCGCTAGCTCTAGTCTCAAGCATGGCGATCCGAAAATACTGTTGCTTACCTTATGTGCTAGGAAACTTTAAGTAAGCTTCTTGGAGCATGTACTTGAAGAATAATTTGAGTCAGCAGTCATCAGCCATGCTTGAGATTACAGCGAGCGATCGCGAGCGGGCGCAGGTCCCGGTGAACCAGGCGGGCCGACATGCAACATGGCCCGCCGGCGCCCTCGGCATCAATCGGCGTTAAATGCCGAACAGAGAAGAGAATGTTAAGAAATTGAGTAACGAAGCTTTGTCAGCATGTAAAGTAATATTTAGAAGCCAGAGATATGCATATAAAACCAAGTTTCATAAGCCCTAAACTGGGGCGAGTTGGTCGTAAATAGTTGGGGCGAGTTGGACTTGGGGCGAGTTGACCTGTTACCATCATGCTCCAAAGGTATGGTCTATTTCGGCCGGGTTTGAATCTGAGTGCGCCGTTTCTGTAGGAGGTTGGGAGGGGGGCAAAAAACATTTTTGACTTTTTGAAAGAACTGTGTTGTTTGTATTTTCTAACTCCGTTTTGCAGTGGTATTTAGTGACAATTTTTGTCCAGAGTCACTTTTATGTTTCAGAAAAATCTGTATATTTGAATATGTGTCATAGCTGCTAAGCCCAAGAAATATTATTTCTTATTTTTCACCTGAAGGAGGAGGTGAAACCTCCAAAGAAGCTCAAGCTTGCAAGGAAACCATCTCCGGAAGAAGTCTTAGACCTCAGCACAGCCAAGACCCCCCAGGCTGCTGTCCAGCTACTGTTGAAGTTCTCTAATAACCTGCCTGATGAGTCTGGTGCTGTGGAAGGTGCAGTCAGACACCTGCTGGAGTTCTGGTACAAGGTGAGGTACAACAACACACAGATGCTATGTATGTACAGTATTTACAGGTTAATTGCACCGGGGAGAATATTCCCCAGCTCTTTTCAACAAGCACAATGAACAGTGGACCACGGCTCAACGTCCCGTCCTTAGGACTGCGACCCTTTGCGGTAGCGTGCATGTCCGGTGAGCGACCCACCACACCCTGGTCTTAACAGCCTTCAGGCAGTTAACTGATTATTTGACAGAAACTTTATATACTAGTAGGACACTGAATTTGGATAATTTGACAAGACCTTGTTGATGTTTTTCTGATAGTAAGCAATAACTTTTTGTTTGTAGGAGAAGGAGTCGTATGTGCGCAGTAAGATTGCTCAACTGTTAGGGAGACTCGCCCACACACCGGGGTTCGCAGCGGCTGCACTGGTGGATGATCTGACATCACTCTTACAGGCTGAAGGTTAGATAAAATCATGCCTCTTACTTTATTATCTTTCAAACTCAAGTGAAGACAAGTCTGTACTTGAGTTTATCACAGAAACTGAGAAAGGCAATGTCAGTTACAGTCCAATCTTATTTCTAAATTCCATATTCTGGAAACATGTATCAGATTGATAATTTTCTACACTTCATAATTACTATCAAGAATATTATAAACAATCCCAAATGTGATCTGTTAGGGTTGTTTCAGTTACTGACAAATGGTAGTGGAAGCTACCTGAAATGTCTGACTATTTCCAAAATCAGTCCAGTTGCTTGAGTAATTGTTTTCTTGCAAAGTAAAGGTAAGTTTTGTGAAGGAGCACCAAAGTTACTACATATACTCCTTCCTACAGACTCCCACCAGGTACGAGCCCAGCTGCTTGACTCCCTGCTGCAGATCGGGCGTGGCCTCCCCCTGCATCAGGACCTGCACAGGAAACTGGTCGCTATAGCACAACAGGTACGTGTGCTGTGGTTGCTATAGCACAACAGGTACGTGTGCTGTTTTGATTATATGCCATGCATCACAGGATTCCTTGTCTGACAAAATTCTGTATAGTTTTGCCTTATTTTACATATTTTCTTATTGCACATGTACCTACCTACCTGCTTAGTCCTTTGAACTCCAGATTTTTTTTGGGGGGGGGGACATTGTGCATTATACATTGATTTTTAAAAAGTTTGAAGAATGAGGTTTTTTTAACGTATATGCAGTACTGTATTAATCAGTTTATCACAGAAAAACATACAATAAAACTACCAAGGCAATACGAAAGAGCTGTTCTGTCATGGAATATTCCACTTGTCATAGTTTGCTTGAAACATTTTTCAGTTTCATCTATAACCTTAAGATTGTGCCATCAAGTACCTATTTCCATTTATGAATAGGAAAGTATAGTTAAGTTAGCCTCCATAATGTGCTCATTGTGTTTGTCCACCCACCTCCCTTCCCATAGTTCCTGACAGACACGTACCATTTAGTCCGCTCTAAATGCCTGGAGCTGATTGGCTGTCTGGGTACAGCAGGGGTTGCTGGGAAGGGAGACCTGGCGGTGGAGAGGATCCTGGCAGATGCGTCACATGACCAGGACCCCAGGGTCAGGACCAGTGCACTGCAGGCTATGGTAGGATTAACTCCATTCTAACTACATGGAACCTGTACTAGTGATCACCCCTGTATAAGTACCCCCTTGCCATTTTTTACGCTTTTCCCATAAGCATTTATAGCATCTATGGTGGCCATTTGTGAACCATTTCTGATTGTGGCCATTTCTTTGTTCAGTGCTCACTGGGTTTAACTGGTGATTTTATGGGTTTGTCACTTTCTGGCTGAACATTACCTTTCATTGATGACTTTGATTGACATTTCTTAGAAAGATGTCATACATAGATAATTGTAAATGATACTGGAAGATACTGGAAGAAAAAGTTGACATGGTCAATCTGCTTTATATTTTTATGAAACAATGGATACTAGTAATCTTTGTTGTTCCAACCATTTTAGCTAACCCTTCACCAGCGAGGGTTGAAGCTTAGCCTGGGAGGCTACCAGCAGGCCTGTGCAGCTCTCACTGATGACTACGAGGGAGTTAGACTGGCCGCAGTCAAGCTCATCTGGGTCTACAGTCAACTCTATCCTGAAACGTTAGTTGTTTAACATCTCAATTCTTCTTCAGTAATCTAGTTCACTTGTAAAATTGTTATCTACTGAGCATTAAGCTTAAAAGTAATGGGCCTTGTTGCAACTTGCATTGCCCTCAGTACAATAAGGTTGCATTGTGGGTTATTCAGGTGCTGACCAGTGACAGAGATGTTTACTCTTTGAAGAATGATCCTTGCCCCATTGTCTAATGAGATGTCCTGAGGATGATAGTGTTGATGGAAGATGGTATTGGTGTAAAATTAGACTACCATTGACAACTATTTTATGGCTGGCATACTTGTAATGCTGTTGTAAAATTACTCTAGGGATACTGACCAATGACAGAGCTGTTAACTGTTTGCAGTATGATCCCTGTCCCATCGTCCAATGAGGAGCTGCGTCTTGTGGACGATGGGTTTGCTAAGATCTGCAACATGGTGAATGACTTGACGATGACAGTGAGAGCAGAGGCTGCTGGACTACTGGTAGGACATAACATTCCTCCATTTATTTAATCATTTGATTATTTATTGATTAATTTGGGGTACATAGGCTGAATAGGACTACAATAGAGATTGTGGTCTGGTAGAATCACAAATTCTGTCGGTAGAGATCCCGATCAGATTTTCTTTCAGCAGAGATTGCAATCAGGATCCTAGGAATGTGTTAGGTTGGTCTCCCATTCTTAAACCCTGAGAATGAATATCTAATGTTGTACATTTCAGGGTTCTCTACACAGAGTCAGTGCTCGGTTCTTGGAACAGACCCTGGACAAAAAGCTCATGTCGCATCTAAGGGTGAGTTAAACTTGAAAGACTCTCAGTTTCTTTATTAAGGATCTAAACTCAAAATACTTTTGCAATGTTGATAGTCCCCCTGTTTTAGATTCTTAAAGACAAGAAGCCTCATACTATAAGCTATGATACCTTTTAATCGACATAGACTTTTCCATGGATCCCATTGCATACAGGGAGTTGCATGAGTGGGTGCGTATTGTGTCCAATAGGTTCTATGCTGTCAATGTTAATGATTTCCCACCTGTTCTACCCATAGTGCACAATGTTTCCCAGCATACAATTGGATCCATGAAAAGTTCTATGCCGCCAATCTTGACATTTGTTCACCAACATTCTCCTGCTACCAACTATTGAGGCCTGTTGCATACATATTTCACATTTCAATATACACAAAACTTTGTCCTCGTCAGAGGAAGAGAACAGCTCACGAGCGAGCGAAGGAGATGTACGCCCGCGGGGAGTGGTCCACGGGGAAGAAGTGGGGAGACGACGCGCCGAAGGAAGAGGTGGACACGGACTCCATCAGTCTGATAGACAGCGGAGCCTGCGGGGCATTCGTTCATGGCTTGGAGGACGAGTTTTTGGGTAAGGGTTTTGGTGTTGCCTGAGACGGAGGCATTTTTATTTTTTTTTACTGATGTGTAACTCCTTGGTGGGTTCTTTAACATGCTCAAAGTGTGGCTCTCCTAGAAATTGAGACCTCCAGCTTACGTACCGTCAGAGAGAACGTCCCTAACCAAAGCTAGGCACTAATTTTCACCTGAGTTGAGGCCAGAAACATTGGGACCTGCCAGGGATTCAAACCCAGAACCTTTAGGTTCTAATATGTCAACAATCCAAACCACAAGGCCATCTAACAGCCACATATGATATTTTATGTTATACATCTTTTCTATAGAGGTTCGCAGTGCTTCTGTCGACTCCCTTTGCGAGCTTGCCTCCAACAACCAGACGTTCGCGCAGCAGAGTCTGGACTTCCTGGTGGACATGTTTAACGACGAGATCGAGGGGGTGCGACTCAACTCCATCCGCTCGCTGCGCAAGATCTGCCGCCACGTCGTGTTACGGGAAGACCAGCTGGATACTGTTCTAGGAGCACTCGATGTAGGTTATGAGAAAATGACAATGGCTACATGTATATCAAGACTGGTTCCACAGATTTGGAACATTTTTGACAGCAACATAGCTATCATCTATCTTTTCAACATAATGTGCACAATACTGCACATATTTTTTTCTTTCCAACTTTAGATGGAAGTGTAACAGTTGTATTTTTACTTCACTCCAGGAAACGTGACATACCGGTACTGTTTTTGGCTTGTCTATGAGTGCATGTCTTCGTGTGTTTTCATACTCACTCAGTGCTGCTATTTTTGTCTTTGGGACTGGAAGGGTTGAAAAGAAGTATGGATAAGGGGTTGGAGTCTGCCATTTCTGATTGCCTTTTTAAGAAATGCAACTTGTATATCAGTCAATGAAGAAGTTAGGTATTGGATGATATATTACTAAAATTTAGCCACAGCATGCAGGTCCCATACATAACTTGTACACTTCCTCAACTATAAATACAATGTTCTCCAGTGTTAACAGTTACAAATGTGTTCTACCAGGATGCATCTAAACCAATCCGTGAGGCCCTCCATGAGTTACTGTGCAGTTGTCAGCAGCTGTCCAAGGCCTGTCTGAACAGCACCATCCACGCCATGCTGCGAAACCTCAGCAAGTACCCTTCAGACAGGCTGTCTATATGGAGGTCAGTACTCATTGGACTACAGATGGGATATAGTGGCTCCCCTCGAGGTGTCGCCAAAAAATCTGACAGTCTTTTTGTATTCTTAGGTTTGAGAAGCTGTGGTAGTTTAATTCTTAAGAGTAACAGTGCAACCACAATATATAATTCAGTAGAATTCTTTACTAGTTTCGTTTGGACTTGGATGTATAGGACAGCTAAATGTGTAAACAATTAAACATGTTGTCCTTCAGATTGCCCAATAAGAGATATAAGATCTGTACAATTTGAACATGATGAAAGAGTTGAATATTTTCATGATTTAATGTAATCTGTAAATTTAAGTTGATATAGATGCTGAATGTATGACAGCATTTACAATATTTGTATTTCATACTGACAGTTTGAAAACTGCACTGCTGTATACATGTTTAACACAAAGGTCATTATTGTTTTGACCTCCCAGGTGCATGCAGCAGGTTGGCAGCCATCATGCTGACCTTGTGGCGACCTTGACCCCTGAACTCCTGTGTGCACACCCATACTTCGATGCCACAGAACCTGACATGGATGACCCAGCATGTATCCTTCTGTTTCTAAGTCTCCATTCTATCAGACCATAGAAAGATTGTGTTCTTGAAGATGGTAAGATGCTTAGTCATCAATGGTTAGGCTAGCAGACACATGATCAAGAGGTCAGGGGTTCAATTCCTGGCATTCCTGGCTGGACGTTGTGTCCCTGAGAAAGCATGTTACACAACTTTCCTTACTCCACCCAGGTGTAAATGGGTACCTGTCTTTGCTCAGGGAGGTTAAAGGCGGTCAGAGGAGAGGGATGGGCTCTGCCTTCCAATACCGTGCCCTAGACACAGCGGATAGCAACTCACTGCCCCTACAACCTCAGTAAGACTATGGGACTGTTACCTTTTTACCTACCAATAGTGTTATGTGTATGAATCTTAACCCGACCCTGCAGATATTGCTATCCTGATCCTGGTGTTTAACGCGGCAGTGTCCTGTCCCACGCTCCAGCCCATGTTCCCTGAACACACACTCAGGCACTACGACTACCTTAGGGACAGCCTCGCAGAGCTGGTACCGCAACTGAAGGTTAGACAACTTCTGTTCTGTTTTAATATTTGAGGGGTGATTCCTTGAGTAGCCACAGAAATAGCTGAATCTGTATCATAGCCTAGTTGATAGGGTGCTTGATTTACATTGATTACGGAGGTGGCAGGTTCAAACCCTGGCCGGGTCATATCAAGAATAGTGGATACCGATTTCTCTGCTTAGCAATCAGCACTTGTGAGAAAGAGTTTGAGAGCTAAACACATAGTGGACTAGCCCCCTGCTGTAGTGATTGCATAATATGTGTGTCCCAAGGGCTATAGATACAAAAATGGGACCGCCCAAAACATTGAAATGTGTGGAAAGAAATTTAACTAAACGTAGTTGTTATCAACAGTTCTCTTAATTCATCCTCCATTCATCCTCTTACTCATACTCAGTTTTGTTGTACATGTATGTAAAACAATAGTGGCAACTATTTGTATAAGGAATAAGCGACTCATGTTACAGCAGTCTAAAACAAGTTTGTCATTCTCTCAGCTGGAGGGTCACCGTTCCCTGATGATGAGCCCCGAACGTCAGCGGCGGCCGAGCCTTGACGACCACGGCAGCTTCCTGCAGCACATCCTGAGCCGCCTGGGGGCGCTGCCGCACATGCAGCATGCCGCAGCTGTGGAACTACTGCAGATGACTATCAGGTTTGTACAGCTAATGTTATGACAGGTTTGGGAAAGCAAAACCTATTCTATTTTACTGTCAGGCGCATGGGTGCCGCCATCTTTTCAAAATGAATGTTGCCATCTTGTTTTGTGTCTTTCTTTAAGTAACTACATATCCGTCCAATAAGAAAAGACACGTAGATTGCTTTATGAAATGTTTAGTTCAAAGGTGTTTTGAACCCAACTTGCTTCAAACCTATGGCAGAATGAGAATTGTTCATCACTGTTAACCAATAGGTCAAACTCTTGTCACTGAAATGTTTTTGTGGGTTTTTTTTTTAAGAAACTAGCAAAAAAATAGCTTAGGGATGGTACTATGAAATTTTTTCATCTCCAAAAATTATACAAAGCCTACAGGTATACTATGTTAAAGGACATTGATTTCCCAATAAGATTGTTATACCACTTTCTATTGAGTTGCTGGTCCTCTGTGGGATGACCATGTGTTGTGTTAACAGGGACCTGGAGAGAGTGGGGAGTCTGGAGCCCCAACTGGCTGCCACAGCTGCCTGTACTGCCATGTACCTGCACTGTCACATGCTCTTCCGCAAGGTGGGTGAAAGTGATCTCAAACTAGTTTAGCTCACTGAAAAACTAGTCATGACGTGAAAGACAGACAATATGTACATGGTACTAGTATACCGGTTCATTGCATGCTACATGTAGTTCTATTACTAGTATACAGAACATGTTACAGGTGAATTTATGGTACTGTATATTTTTGTGTTCCCTAGGCACTGTCTGACCAGCTATGGGCCATGCCAGCAGCACTAGGTGCAGTACAGTGTGCAACAGTCAGGGCTTCTGTCAGACAGGTATTCCATCATACCCACCACACATGTAACTCGCTGCATTTCCATCATTTCTTGAATATAATTGATTTTGATACAAAGACTATGAAAAGAAGTACATTCACCCATGTGTCATGTAGTTTTGATAATTTGAAATTCAATGGTCATAAAAGGCCTTTCGGTCTCAGTCCATTTTACCTTTTTAACAACATTTTCAACTTGATTTGACTACCTCTTGAAGAGTTCTTAAGGCTTATCCAAAAAGATGTTGACTGCCTGCTAAAGGCTGTTCCATCCACTTATCCTCCCCCCTCTTCAGATGCTGGAGTTGACGCATCAGATGGAGCAGTTGTTCCTGGGGCTGAGTTCAGAAGAGGTGGGGTGTGTCCTGCAGATGAGACTGAAGGCTCACACACTACAGCTACTGGTGGACTTACGGGGGAGACAGGCAGGGGCTAAAGGGTAGGCTGGGTTGTTGCTTGATGGAATATTATGTTTCAGTGCTCGTTTATGTTTCACTAGAGTAAATTATTGAAACTGAAACTTGGCCAGAGAAGGCCTGATTAAAAGTATGAATAGCAAACTTCATAAGTTACCATGGGAAGGAGGATTAGAACAATGATGATATTAACAAGTCGGACAGATTGTTAGCGATTGAAATGTGGTGAGTAGGTTGTAGTGCTCATTCACCCATCCTTATGTCTGAGGGTCGGGAACTGTGGTGGCAGCCGGCCTGCTGTATGAATTTAGCCATTGACATATTTCTCTAGTCACAGATGTGCTCATTTAATCTTGTCCAATTTTGCAGGACTAAGACCTCCTCCCAGCTGTGTGAGTTGTATCTGCAGAGAGTGACTGAAGTACAGAGGTGAGCTCTGTACATTTTTTCTATTCTGTATGTAACGCTGCAAGTGAGCACTGATAGTCTTACATTTGTATATCTGTGATAGATTAGAAGGAAATATAAAATTGCAAATATTTTTTAGTTTTTGTCAGATACTTACTTCTGTGCAGTAAATCTCCATTGAAATTAACATTGATGATAGCATTGTGTCAGCCAAGAATGCTCTAGAATCTCACATGTACATTTTATCAATCTACAACCTACACGTTTCTCAATGATACATGTATTACATCATACCTACATGAAAGTTCTATCAGCAAATCTGCTCTTTACATGCTGTACATGTCGTAATAACATGTTTACAATATCTGTCATGTTTTTTCCTAGTTATCTGAACAGTAAGAAGGTTCAGGCAGACTCCTTCACACAGGCCCTGCTGGCAGAGATGTCCATGCTAGAGTCCAGTAAGGCTTCCCTCATCGCAAAGTACCTCTTACCACTCATCCAGGGTGAGTTTCACAAAGTACCTCTTACCACTCATCCAGGGTGAGTTTCACAAAGTACCTCTTACCACTCATCCAGGGTGAGTTTCACAAAGTACATCTTACCACTCATCCAGGGTGAGTCTCTAGCTCAAAGTGTACAGTAAGATGCATGTACGTGTATATCTGTATCTGTATCTATATAGCCGGTATAACCGCCATTCAGCGTAACACACCAGCTTATAATACAGCGCATCTAATACAATAATCTGTATATCTAATACAGCGCAAAATAACTGAAACGTCTGACCGTTTTTAAATCTAGTAACTGTCATCTTGCTTATCTTACTACCTAGATATCTAACCTTCATCAAAATATACAGGTTTGCTTATTTGTTCACATAACCTGTAAATTGCCCTAAGGCATAACACCAGTTTTGTACAGTAATATGTGTAAAAACAGACTGATAGGTTTGATACACTGACAGCAAGATGGACCCCTACTCGTTTTGATAAGTGTGGTGGATTCTAAAACATGCTCAAGGATTGACTCAAACACAGGATGAAAATATCACATAAATTTTTGCTTGTCTTTTTGTGGCCAAAGCTTAAAGAAATAATGATCAAGAATCAGTTGTTGTCCACTACTTGAATAGTCAAAGAACCATGTGTTGTTTGTGTGCGATGACAGGACACATCCCACCTGCTATGGAGATAGGCAACTGTGTGCGGCAGGCGCGAGCCGATATAGTGGAGCCGTCTGGAGAGTCTGATAACGTCCAACGGTTCACGGCAGGGCTGGCACTGGCAATAGATGTGGACGCCACACTCGATAATGTCACTCAGGCACAAGATGTACTTATTCAGGTGAGGAATGGAGCAATGATAGAACTGCTTACCTAAATGTAACATCAGGTACAGTACAGGTACCAGTACAGAGGTTTAGGTACAGGTTTGGACCTATATATGGTACCTGTACCTGAACAATTTGACAAAGTAACCTGTAGTCATCAATGATAACAGAACAAGTATGCAAAGAAGCCTACTCTCACAAGAGCATCTCAAATCAATGATGACACTGATTTCAACTGCCATACAATGTTTTCAGCATTTTCCAGTACTAGATTTTCATGCTTGCTGTATTGATAATTATACATGTTTAATCACAAATCGAGTATATACTTGGATGCAATTTTATTCAAGTCCAGTATTGATATGCAACCCTATGCTGCATGATGTAAAGTTAACCTCAAACTACTAACGATTACAACTATATGGTCTCCTCCTGGTGTTTCCCACAGCTGAAGTTCCCGGACGGTCAGAGCCAGCTCACCAGTGTGAGACCAGCTGACATCCACCGACTGGGTCCGCTGCGTCACCGTGTGCTGACACAAGTCTACCTGTCCCACCAACAATGGACAGGTGAGTAATATGTTTTTGATTTATTTGAAATATATCCTCTGGGAGCCAACAGAGGGAAGGAGGAAAAGGGGCAGGAGACGCATAACCCTCATTGACAATCTAAAAAGGGATGCTGGGCTCAGTTATATTTCAACAACAGAGCTGAGATCGCTAATGGAAGACCGGACTGAGTGGTGCAGAAGGACTCATTGTCTCCCGAGATGACATCACAGATGTCCTCGTTCAAGGTTAAAGGATATTTGAAATATTTTGAATAGGTGAACCTGTAACAAAGTACAGGTGTGCTATACTGGAAGCACAACCCTGTGGCCCAAGGGAGATGGGCACTGACCTATACACCAAAAGTTATGCAAAGGATTTTGTGCTGTTTTTAGATAAGTGTGCCCAAGATCTATCTAAAGTTTGACAAATCATGACCATAGCATGTCCAGAACATGAGATGAGAAAGACAGAATTCTTGCTAGGATATAACACCATGGACCCAAACCTAATCTTTTTTTTGCCACTTACTAGCAACATACCAAATGTCATAAAAATCCATCCACAACTTCTCAACTTGTGCTGTACACACACACATACACACACATACACACACATAGACACATGCACATGCACATGCACACGCAGAAAAACGTGGCGAAGGTAATAATTCTAAACCTTCCCGTCCCCCAGAGCCGTGCCACGTGGAGCTGGGAATGGTACTGCCCTACTCCGGGAGAGACCAAGAGGACGAGGAGGAGGGAGGGGCAGCAGCTAGCGTAATCCCTCTGTGTAAACCTGTCAAAGTTTATATCCTGCCCACCCCCACCAAGAGATGAGGTGGTACTGTCCAGATGTTGTATATATGACAAACATACTATTACTAACCATGTACAGTGACTATATACAAAAGAGCAGGATGATATGGACTAAAAGACTTAAAGTTAACTTATTCATTTCAAAACTTTGCCATGGACTCCTCTACAAGACATACATGTATGGACCCTTCCATAAGATGGGAACAGTTCAGTGTTCTTAAAAAAATGTCATTACCGGCAGTTTTTTTTCCTCTTCACCAGAATACTGGTTACTTGTATATCAGGTTGTATCTGATACATTCTGAATACCGAAATAAATGAATGTCGGATTCAAAGAATTCATGATGAATATAGAACATACAATTGTAATGATATGTACAAGCAATTAACAATTAATAAATCATGCCATCAGTTCTCACCATTCCTTGTCATTTTGTTATCAGCAATAGAAGTTTTGAACATAGACTATTTTGGAAGTTTACTTGCATGTTTCAAGCTTTTCAATATGTAAGCCATCCGTAGCAAATCCACGTCTAAGACCTCATGTAAAAGGACCATATTGGTGGAACAGAAAATACTTTATTTTTATGCAATCCTGTACATAGTATTCCAGAACCCAACAAAGCAGTCAGAGATGGCAGACTTCAACCCCTTACCCATATTGCTTTACAACCTTTCCAGACCCACAGACATAAATAGCAGTATTGAAATTTGAGAATGTATGGCAACTCTATATTGTGATCGAGAATCACAGAAACACACAAACAGACTTAGTCACCTGACAACACTGTAGTATCAGCTGTCCTGCTGGTGCCACTGAGGTCACATCAGCATATAAACAAGGAAACATTATGCTTTGTGTGACATGTCTATTCTTTTACATAATGGAGTCCCATAGTCCAAACCTATAAAAAGTTCACTCTCTGTACTTGGAGGTGAATACTACAGAAGACTACCCATGTATTTTATGCCAATGGATTGATATTGAGAGGAGAAAATTGTGTAAATCTTTAGTAGTATGAATTGAAGTAAATAACAAAAAGTAAGACTTCAGTATTCTTGAACTCCTGACCCTTGAACTCCTGACCCTTGGACTGTTATTCCAATTGAACCATTAAAGACACTATTTGTGTTGTATGACGACATTACAACACTTGAGCACCTTCCCTTTCTCGACCCTCTTTGTTCCATGTTCGTATCACGTTACTTTGTGTGAACTGTTGGTGAATACAGGGGGTCCCCTGAGTTGAACTTGAGGCGATCGAACAAACAAACAAGTTTGCCTTCAGCAAACTTAAACCTTTCTTCTACTCTCTAACTCTTTCATGCAGTTTTGGGCAAAGACTAAACAGCATATAAGTTCTCCCAGTGTGTACAAATGTTTTACCTGGCCCTTGACATATCTCTGACCCTCAAGGGAGTGTCTGTTCCAACCTTTGAGTGCGTTTATTCAAATCAATTGAACGTGACAGTGATTAAGTAAGTGTTATATAACCCATTGGAGCCCATACCTAGATACCAAGAAAGGTCTGCATGGGGGGGCTACAGTTAAGTTACTGGATTATAATGGTCCATTCATATTTATCTCTGATAAAATGTTAAAAAACGTGGTTCATTTTGTACTCTTAACAAAGTAGTCTGTAAGAAAATAACACCTGCTACTGTAGAGGAATTCCCCTTAGTAAAAAAAGGGGTTTCTTAGAGTAAACAAACGTTCAACTCCAAGGTCAAACCTGCACCTACACCTAGATACCAAGAAGGGTATACATGGGGGGGGGGCTACTGTTTAGTTTTTGAGGGTCCATTTCTTTCTTTACCTCTGATGAAATTTTACGAAACGTGGTTGATTTTGTATTCATAACAATGTGGGTTTTTTTTTAATTGAGTTCCCCTCAAAAAGACGTAGAGCATAACAAAATACTTTCAAGGTCACTAAGGAGTCAAAAACTCTAATATGCCCAAGGTCACACCTGCACCTCTTGTATCTCCCTCCCGTTGGAGTTGCCAAAATACCCCAGGTGAAAGTCTCTCCAACCAGACCAGCCGGATCAATGACTCGTTCCCTGAATTGTCGTTTGAAGACTATTTGTCCAAGAAACTTGAGACGCGATTAGCTACCAAGGATCAAACCTACGGCGCTATTTGTACAACACGCGGGCTTTTGTTGAGTACGAGTCGAACGCCTTTCGTGGCTATGTTGACATGAAAAGATTCTAGCGCGTTCTTAGTAGGCTTGTGGTTGCTGGTCGATGGGGACATCCACTTAAATTCAGCAACTCTATTACTCAATACAAGAGTCATATCGCACCGGACCTTGTATTAGAACTGCGGTACTACGCTGGCATTGTCATAGGCGGTTGTTAAGAGAACTTATGTTGGAAGACATCGACTAAAGGTGGTTTAAGAACACTTGGCGGGAAGCCTACAGCAGGAAAGCTTTTCACATGCCGCAATTGTTTTCGTGAAGAACTGCGCGCCTTACTCTGTTGATCATGGAGTCCGACAATCAACTCAAACAAGGTGAGTTTTGTTCATATACTATAATCTCCATTCTTTCGTATGCCTGTAGTCTTCTATAACATCTGGTATGTTACTGATTCACAGCGTTTTATAGCAAGGAGTTTCCTTGCATTTACAGTTGCCTTGGTGTATGGAATGTTTTCACAATAGTCTTAACCGCTCCCTGTTTCATGCTATCCATGTATTATTTGGTAGACATTGGATATCATATGAAACACAAGTGTATAACAATGAAATATCAGACGACAATGCCCTTCAGTAACTGTTGTTAGGGTAGGTGTGCTTATGTAACGTTACTCAGCTATACGAAATGACCAGTGAATCTTGTCAACATAAACAAACCGGAACAGCCAGTTGGTCGCATTCCGGACAACTTCTTGATTCCCCTCTAGCCGTGAGCGTGAATTGAGACTGTTACAATGAAGCTATGTTTGTCCTCACGCATTCTCCGTCACTGGTGACCCGTTTCTAGTGTGTGACTCCGCACTTATGCCAGTCAGTTAGTCAGCTTTAGACGCCACTTCTCGATGTAATAAACAACGATTCACTCTTAGTAGGCTTGGCTATTTCGAGGTCTAAATGTTCTTTTCCAAGTTTTTGTCTGCTTTTAGATTCACGGCATGATTTGAAATGGTCATCATCGTTCGATTTAGAAGTAAACCATACGTTGAAATAAACCATGTTGAAGAACGCTTGATCACAAGTGAAAGTTGGTGTGGGTTACAGGAGTCACGAATGGTGAAAGTCTTTCTTCAGGGAGCAAAGCCATCTTGACGTCACTCCTTTGTCCGGGATCTATCTACCTAATGAATCTTTTTACAGTTTTAGGTCAAGCAAAATTCCTTCGACACTGTTATATTCAATTTCATAACAATGCAGTCGTATGGGTGTAGAACAGAGTGTTAGGGTATTGAAGAGACCGCTGCAAAACCCGACCGCACGAACTTTCCGCTAGCTGTTGTAGTGCTTGCATAGCTGAATGGTCCAAGGGCTATATGGGCACCAGACTATGCACCATATACAGATTTGATGACTTTGATTTGAACTTGAACTTGAAGAGACAACCGTATTAATGCTGCTCTACTCAAATGTCACTTTTCTTTTTCTATCACACCATACAAAAATGTAAGATGCTTAACTAAAGCGGATTTACCTGATATTGTGTAACTTTTGATTGATGATTTTTTGTGCCTTTTTTCGTCAGCAGTCGACGACGCTTTCTTGATGAGACTTGCAGATCAGCTGGAAAACGAGTGGCGGCGCTTGGGCACACACCTGGCCATCAAGAAGGCGGAGGTGGACCGGTGTTTAGCCGACCACCCCGGGAAGGAGGCCGAGGCAGTGTACGCCATGCTGGTCCTGTGGTTTACGCGAACTAGAGACAAGGGGCCCGGGGTTCAGACCAGGATCCTGGCGGAGGCGCTGAAGAAGTGTGGCCGCAAGGATCTAGCTGCGACCGTGGAGGAGAGACACTCCGAGTAGTATCGTTGCGAAAACTCTTTAAACTGCAATTACCAACACGAAGAATCGACCTACCCAATTTTTCGACTATACGGCAACAGTCCCTATCAAGAAATGGGTCCTCTATGACGGCACTTAATGCAGCTTGTCTCGACGAGTACGGGTCAAATGTATCAGATAGTCTGTGGCATCCCCCGTCCGATTCTGTGTTGGCTGATGGGCCCTTATTTATATTTCGTCTTTGTATAGTATGTCGAAGACACAGCTTACAAGTTAGCGTTAATACACATGATTGGCTTTTAATTTTTTAGTTTTATGGTATTTTCAGAAGCATATTCAAGGAAAAAAAGTTGCATCTATCTTAAAGTTGTATATGTTCGCTGTTGTGAAATCTGCCGTTTTTCCTTTAGAGACACAAAACAAACAGAAAATCTCATAAACATCTAGAACTTGTGCACAGTGTTTTATTTCCGAGCAACATTGTGTACTCAGATCCTCAATCGATAGTAATTTGTTCATTGTGAACTATGAAACACCGATTCAGAAAAACATGCAGTTATAAATTAAGTCATACTAGTAACCAAGGATGAGTGAATGAGTGCAGGCAACGTGATCGAAAACGTGAACTACTAATGATCACTAATAGCTAGTTTACGACTGTTTACTTTTGAGTATCTCCACAATTCTCTAACAGTTCTGAATACATGCTGTCGCTGTTGCACAGTTGGAATAGTCTTTTTTTAGTTTTTTGAATATAATCTACTGGACAATTTTCTCCAAGACACATGTGCCTCACTTATTGCCGATGACTGTGTATTTGCAATGTTTTCAAACCAGCTGTTTTTCTCCAGCATAGACTATGCATGCATCATTGTACACAATAAACACCACGGCTTTGTGTAAAGAAACGATCTTCCTTTCACAGCATGTTTCAATATTAGATGAAGTTAAGTATTACGTTTTCATATGTGACTTGTCTCGGCTGTCCAATGTGTGACGTTTGTAGCCCATCCGATGTGGTAAGCTTCAACTTCAACTTCGGTTACCCCCAAATAACCCCGCGAGGGGCAAAGTAGGGGGGCAGGCCTCCAGCCTGGCGCGGAAGCTTTAATCTTTGTTTTCTGTTAGGTTCTGTAATCAGAAGTACACGTTTTCTTGAGTCTCGAGTCACGATTATATCCACAAACGCCCTTTCTGGCGCAAGGCGTGTTTTTGGTGTTCAGTGAACCTGTCAAATGGCGCTATGTCCGGGGAGGGCAGCAACAAGGCCTGACTTCCTATGATAACACCAGAGGTTGTACGTTTTCGCCCTAAATTCTATTATCCATTCTACTCTAAAAGGAAAAAATGCCCTGTTGTCATCCTTGTATAGATTAATAGTGAGTGGCAGAACGATTTCACTCGAAGGCACCATTCCAAGACGATCGCGCTGCGACATCTCTGTGACCTAATTGGATTTGTGTCCCTTGACTTCAGAATTGGAATATCATGCAAAATGTTAAGGTATGACTGAAACAAACACACAAAGCGCAAAAAGATTCGTTTTCACAAGTAGAGTATATGTATATATACTTACTTTGTAATGCGACCGAGCCCACATGTATCTACATATGGGAGTGTAATCTATCCCTGTAGGAGTGTATAAATGACATCACAGCTTCATGCCTTCACCAGGTGACGTGGCATGATTAACTGATGCAAAAAAAGGTGGCGATGGCTTCTTTGTACATCTTGTTGAGTCTCTCCTTGATCTTCCCGGTACTAGTAGCTGTGCAGGTAAGGATACATGACCTACTTTCGGCGTAAGATACAAAATCAGCTCCAAATTCCTGGCATGAAGTCGTAGAGTGGAATTTCGGCTCGTTGTCACACAAAGTATTTGGTTGGTAACCTTCATCTCAATTTTCTCGCCTTACGAAAACATAATGTCGCACTATCAGTGGGGTCACCTAGCGGTCCAAGTTATTTTTGCCTTTGCTGGCTGCGGTTTTACCTGTCTTAATAATATTTACCGTTTGGCGGCACTGTTCTAAACCGTGTTAGGATGCACAAGGACTACAAGGGATGGGATATTTGTAGTCGAGACTTTTCACTGAGGTCAAGATGCGCGGAAAACGACCATATCAACGCCCTACTTATTCGCATTACAACCATGGGATGCAACATCTACCAACATAATTCCACCAGGGTACATAATTCTACCACCCTGAAAAAATACGTCCAAACAGATCTCCAACCCAACATCCCGCAGTATAATCCACTCCTGTATATCTAAACTGTGCAAATCTGGGGGGGGGGGGGGGGGTGCTGCACTAGAGATCTCTCAAAGGCACTGTTTTTCAAAGTGGTGACCCGACAGATTAATGATTGATGGAGGTTAGCTTCTACCGAGATAATGGAGATAATATTTGACGATTTTGCAGTTATAATCAGTTCCAAGTATTCCTGATGAATGAATAATACTATTACACCAAGGATTGTATAAAGACATTTTCTGAAGCCTTAGGTAACCCCTGATCAGCCTCAAATCTGACAATAACAAGAAATACACAAGAGACAACACCAAGCAAAAGATTTTTTTCAAAAGGTCTATTTACATCTTAAAAACCAAAGTCCATTCTCTCTTTAAAACTCACATCATTCATACTAACAGTATAAAACCTTACCTTAAGTGTCCTGATATGGTGAATAACTCTATACTGTTCTGTAAGGCACTATTTACACCTTGTGCTTCTACTCTTAGCTAGTCACTATATAAACCAGCTTGTCTTTTGCATCAGCAATAGGTTACAATGTATGGCAGTATTTGGTAATTTTGGTTCAACAAAATACAGCTCCACAAAATATGGTGGGATTTTTCGTTGGTCTACAAAAAAAATATGCTGTAGAATTGTTGCAACATTGCTGTAGAGTTCGATATATTTTCTTGTGATATGGTTCTAAGTACATTGTGTATTACGGGAAGAGACGCACAGCTCTGATATGACTACAAGGAAGCAGTGAGAATTTTATGTCTGCTTCTGCTTCTGATATTAAGAAAAAGGGCGTTGGTGAGAATGTAAAAAAATACAGGTATACATTCTCCAACATACAGGAGTGAATGCACCTATTACTACCCCATACATTTGGCCATTGGCAACTGATATGGCACACAAGATATGTCTAATATATCTACTCTTTTGATATGAAACATTCTACAGTAATCGAAGAAGAGTCAACTATACAAAGATAATGGAGTCCCAAGATACATACATGTACAAATGTTACGTATATCCATTGTCTAAAAGCCCCTCCTGTTCAAATATTCCATGCATTAACACATGTGGGATATCATAACTCATTAGCTCAAGTATGTAACAACACCACACTGTCCTTTGCCACAACCACCCTGTACTGCATCAGTACAATCCGTTACTTATAGTTGTCAATAATCAAGCGAATTATGACATTTGACATCAGTTCACATGATACTTTCCAGGTGGGGCAACAGAGATCTATTCACAGATGGATAGCACAGGGAGCAAATAACTTCATTACCATGACAACACCTTTGCAATACATGTGTACTATTCGCTTTCTGGATAAAAATTGTTATGGTAATGATTTGTCTCTGGACAAGCTGTGAATGTATGGACAATGGTAACATACAATTGTAAAGAGGGATTCCATCATCTTTACATAATTTCTCACTTCAGCATCTATAGAAAGATATGGTCATTTGGTGACACAACTATTTGTGATATTTGATATGCAACTAACAGGACTGAGGTGAGATACTACAAAAGGCACTTGATGGTTAAGTTACATACACCTTTGCTGTATTTCATAGTGGGAAAGATCATTTTCCCCCTGCAAGCTAGGGCTTGACTGTCTACTTTTAGCACATAAATGTAGAGCTCTTTTTCCTTATTGCTTAGAAAATACCTATGGTATAGTATAAGGCACAGAGGACATTAGAAATACAAAACGACACAGGAAAATATATCTCTTTTAGTCACTGGAATGACAGTTGACTCGTCATACGTTGAAATAAGCGTCGATGCCAACAAGAGCAATGCAGCAATGATTTTTGTAAGTTGCTATGACAACGTGCTGTTGCTATGGTAATGCTGGTTACCATGGGGATCAGATTTTGGCATTAGCTTGCTGCTGTTTATGTCCGTATTGCTAGTGCAACAATTCGGTCCTGTGCTCCTGTTACATAATGGCAAGATCTGAGCCATTTTTGTTTCGATAAGAAACAAGGGTTCTTCCAAACTGCTCACTATACACAGAAAACACATTTGGAATCTTCATACCATCCATATTCAGAGCTATAAAAATGCCCTACAAAGTCCATAGCTTATCATTTGAAAAGAAATGCAAAACATAAAGTTGGACTTGGAAAAACAAGAAAAATTTTATCAACTAAAATGGTGGAGCGGTATCACCAAACTCATGTAAGGAAATGTACAACTTAATAAACAACTAAAATAGCTGCAAAGCATAAGTATTATTCATTTATCATGAAAGGCACATGCTTGCGAGTACGTCGTCCTAAAATCACAAAAGGTTTTCTTAAAATCATTACCAACAGTAGTTCTGGATGGTCTATAAACAAAACATGTTGTTTTAAGACTAAGGGTGTGTTTTTGTGTAACAGAGAGCACCTCGGTAACAATAACGTCCTTAAATGCTCTGGTAGAACCATAGAATCCATATAGCAGGATTAAAGCTTTGGCAAAGAATGAATTAAGAACATTTTGATGGAAGACTTGGGCTAGAAGGCATTCTGAAGTCATTTTGTGTTTTATAAATCCCTTGTCTTTAAGCAAGGCCTTAACCATGATCAACAAGCACTGTGCTGCAAGCAAGCTAAATAAAGATCTGTTAAAGTTGGCAGCAAAGCTGATGAATTCATTGATCAACTGTCATTCTATTCAACAAATCTAAAACTTTAAAGTCAATATATCATCCCACTCACTCACTCTCTTCGATTATAACATCTCATCCAAACGTATATACAAAATAAAATGAAAAAAAAAATTGTCCTCTCTACACCATAAAGTAAACTATCTCTTGGTGATATGCAAACCGCTAAAAGATATGACTTAACTGTTCTACTTCACCTGATATGATGTGAAAATAACTTCTTTTTTCAATCTAGCTACTTATAAAATGAAGACAAAAATGTTATATATTGAGATATCAAACAAATCTTTACAACACTAAGGTAGGACTTAGACCCTACAGTGGTCAGGCCAGTAGAGTTACTAATGGTCAGATATTCTGTTGGTTTTACCGTATAAAAAAGCCTCTTCTTACAACTTTGCAAAAAATATGCCAATTTTTTCTCTTTTTTTTTCTGTCATTTTTTAAAAGTTTTGATAATATCTTTGATAAAAATATACAACCCATACTTGGCTTGTCAGTGTGAACAAGAGACTGATTGGTCAAAAGGAATTATCCTCTCATTGGTCAATTCCACTTGTGCAGCCATGCGATTGGTCGAGATCTGTTACCGTATAAGGCATGCAGGCTGAAGACCTAGTGAAACCAACAGAACATCCTATTAAGTAGGTACAAAAGGCACCATAAACTTTGATATGACTCTTTACTGTGCCAGGTATTTTGTAAGTGGCCTTTTCGTGATATTGCTCAATATTTTTAAGGTTATTTTATCTTCCGCAGTCATTGTCTCTTCCTTCTGTCGGTTTCTTAACAGGCTATTCTTATTCAACACGACTGCTTGTATACATGAATCCATATCAGCCCATGGATACCTTTCAAGGCTACGAAGGCCCACAAAGACAACTCTCATCGCCTACACACAAACCATTTCAATGCCTACGAAAACATCTTTGTCAGCTCTCTGTTGGACATACACATAGTTCTGTGACTAAATTTTGTCAGCTACGCGCATTGAAAATTTCACGAGCTGCACATAGCAGAAATTTTGTATTGCTAAAATGGTTAGCCTGAGTGCCATCCCAGTTAGTTTACCAGGGCTCCTAACAGTTTAGTTGGCGAACTAACTAGAACGGAACCCTGGCCAACAAACGCTTTAAAAATGGTTTCCAAGGCAACCATTTTGCTGCCATTGTATTCATCTTTGTCAGCTCTCTTTTGGACATACATGTACATGTAGTTATCTAACAAAATTTTGTGAGCTGCATAATGGTTAGCCTGGGTGCCATCCCAGTTAATTTCCCAGGGCTCCTATACATGTACTTCTCCCTAACTAGAATGAACCCAGGCTAAAAAAAATGGTTTATACAAATGGTTTGTGTAAGCGACTTATTAATAAGTTGTCCTTGTGGGCCTTTGTCCAAGGCTCATTAATACTGTTGCCTTCTTGGCTCCACTACAACCAGGTGAGGAAGTTGTCAATCTTTCAAGGCTACGAAGGCTCACAAAGACAACTTTCGTTGCCTACACACACAAACTATTTTGCTGCCTACGTATTCTTCATCTTTGTCAGTTCTCTGTTGGACTTACACGTAGTTCTGTAACTAAAGGCTAAAAAAATGCTTCAAGTAGGCTAGGAAATGGTTTGTGTAAGCGACTTAAGTAGTCCCTACGGGCCTTCGTCCAAGGCTCATTAATACTGTTGCCTTCTTGGCTCCACTACAACCAGGTGAGGAAGTTGTCGATCTTGGACGGTGACAACATGTTCTCCACGTCGTTGAGGATATCGGAGCTGAGCGCCTCCTGTAGGCTCGGCACGAGTTCCTCGCTGTCCACGTTAGAGCCCTCCGTCTCGGGGAAGCCCAGGTCCACGTTGGTGCCCTGCATGGTGTCCAGGATATCCGGCATGCCGCCGCCGCCGCGACCGGGCTGGGGCTGGGTCGAGTTGGGCCGACTCGTCTGCATCTTTTCTGCCCCGGCTGGGATAGAAGTAATACAGTAGGTTAGGTTCATCTTCTACACAACAGCCACAATACAAAGTAATACAGTACATTAGAGCTATCTTCTGCACAACAGTCACAATACAAAGAAATACAGCACCCCCAAGCTATGATATAAAGTAATACAGTACACTGGATCTGTCCTTTGCCCCCAAGTTATGATATAATGTAATACGCTACATAAGGGCCATACAGCATCCAAGCATTCCAAGGGTCGTAGCATACTGTATCAAGAGGACAAGCAATGTCTTTTTCTGTTACATTTTCACGTAGATAAATTTCACAAAATAAGTTAATGGAAAACAGAGAACAACCATATGGTACACCCAGTATTCCCCTCAATACCTGAATTGGTTAGCCAGTAGAATCACCATTTGGGGCAACACATCAACTTCAAAGGCAAGCAGAGACAGGTGGCTATATCACACCAAACAACTTGTTACACCTAAGCTGAACAGCTATGACGGCATATTTCTTATCAGAAGAAAACACATGTCTGTACGTCTGTACAATATTCAACAGAAACTTTAAAGAAACTCACTATTTTCTGATGTGTCCATCTCGTCCACGTTACTGAGGAAGTCCTCGGGCGTGCGCGGCAGGGAGTAGTTACTGCTCATGCCCAGACCACTGTCAGCGCTCTCATCACGACTGTGGTACGGAGTACCGCTGCTCAGGAACGGGTCCATACCTGCGGACAACAACGTCATGGTCAGCACGAGACTGGTACTTTGATGAAGGTTAGACATCCACATAATAAGATACATCAGGGGTTCTTCTAAATCAGGAAAGAGGGGTGCTGCGCCCTCTTGTTTCAGCCCAGCACAGCCTTGTCGAATTCAGATTTTAGCTTAATCCCCAGCATACAGACTTCCCTCAGCGATAGACTCTTCCATAAATACATAGAATTCACTCCCTCTTGTTTAATTTTTCTAGAAAAAAACCCTGCTACATGATGCAAAAGTTACTCCAGCAACTGGATAGATTTTGTAAACTATCAGACGTTTCAGACAGCATCCACTGTCTCAAGCACTGACAGAAGACACCTGACAAAACACAGCAGATGCTATCTGGAACGTTATTTACAAAACTTATCCAGTTGCTTGCGTTGTTCAACAGGTCAGCAAGTTTCCTGGTGTTTCTGTGGCAAGGTATTTTTTCTATAGTAAATAGAAGATGTACTTCGATGAAGGTTAGGATCTGTACTTTGTTAGTGTTTCTATGTTACTGTACGTAATTTCATGCTGAATACAAAAGTTACTCAAGCAACTGGATAAGATTTGTAAACCGTCAGACATTTCAAACAGAATCTGCTAACTTTCATCAGTGTCTCAATCACTGACACGTCTGAATGTTTACAAATCGTATCCAGCTGCTTGGGGAACTTTTGTATTGAGCATGAAATTGTTCTTCAACTAACATACAGTCGCATAGAAACACTTACAAAGTACAGATTGGGCAGACTAGACAGACCTGAGGAGGAGGGGGTCTTCCGGGACAGAGAGGAAAGGTAGAAACAATTCTCTTGACAAACAGGCCTAAGGCCTACCTGGGAAAGATATGTAAGTACCTGTTGTTGTGACGGCCTGCATCTCTGACGTGGTCTGGGTGGGGTTCTGCGAGGCGGACGACACGGCGGCCTGCGACGCGGGCGGCATCCCTGCCACGTTCATCTGCTCCTCTCCTGGCATCTGACCTGCACGCAAGGCCATCTCCTAGGGGCAAACACGGGAGGTCACTCTACGGAAATACATCGATTATCAATGTACATATGTAAATACCTGACTTTTGGGAACGCATCTATAAGTATAAACAGTGACACCTATAGCTACTCTCCAAGCAGAGCATGGGTTTCGGCTGGTTTTTGACGTGTTTTAAGGCGTTTTTGTCTGGCTTTCTACTTTGTCATCTTTTGGCTAGACAAAAAAAAAGATGACAAAGTAGAAAGCCTGACAAAAACGCCTAAAAACACGTCAAAAACCAGCCGAAACCCATGCTCTGCTTGGAGAGTAACCTATAGCTTCAGTGCAATGTGAACCAGCCAGAATAACCCTGAGGAAGGTGACAGACGGTCACCGAAGCATCGTTGTGAGTAAAATACTTGGTTGCGTACAAAGAGTTTTGATATTCCATCGCTTGCTGAAAAATCAACTCAAAAGTATTTTATGACTTTGGCCAGGTGGGAAATCACAAACAACTTAATCACAAACAAATAAACAAGATGTCAACCTGTAAATGTAATGCCCACTCTAGTCAGTACAGGTGTGACTTAGATGTACCCAGCTATGGTCTCATATTTCGTTCCAATTGAAAGTTAACCACAAGCGTAACCAGTGTACCAGGTGAGCTTCAGGTCAAAGCAGGGCAAAGGTCAACCAGTGGAAAGGTCACAACATGACCTTGTCACTTTATATACGCGTCCTAGCAAGAGTCACCCAACTAAAACTCAGAAAATTATGCATTATTTCTCCCACAGCAGTGTGTTGTTTTTGTCTACTGTCAACTTTGTAAAAGACTTAGAAAGAAATTTCTTCACTGTCATTCAGAAAGAGCACAGGCTACTTTTCATAGGCAAGCCGGTAAACCACACGTACACAGAGTCAGTGTGTAAATAGTCTACGGTTTCTGCTCTATCGAAGTCCTCTCTATCCCCACAGTTAGACCCACAGCCACCATAATGGGTATTGTGCTGTGTAGACATGCTTGAAATTTATTCAGCCTCTTCAGTGCCTTTGTTAATCTGTCCTGCCCTCCCCGTGACAAGTAGATCATTGTCCGCCGGTGCACCCCTCCTACAGGACGCTGTTGACTCTGCCAGCATGTAACGCCACCTCCTAGCGGCTCCTGCCAAGCCGGCGCAAACAAACCGGTGACCCCTCTCACCCTTACTGCTGGAAGCACTCACTGCAGGGAGTTCACATGACCTTGTGTGTTCCGTGAACAGGGGAGGGGGGTTCTCAAGGTTACCTCTGATTGACTCGCCAGGCCATCTTGGCTTTTGTCCTTCCAACATAAATCAGTTTTCCTTCATAATTAGCTTCACAAATGTCTGATTCTGAATGCTCCTTACACTATCGAGAAACAAACTTATAAATACTGTAATCACTGATTTAGTACTGTTTTGCTACTGTTTTAATACGGTAATATTCCTGATACGGCATATCTTATGAATGTGCAGTACTAGTAGATCTAACAAGGTGATTCCAGTATCATATCAGACGTACTAAATCACAATAACAGTAACTGTAGGAGTACAGTACAGTGCCTTTTCAGAACTGTTAGTTTGCTAAGTGAACCTACATTTCCTTGTACTAAAGAAAGGAACCATTGCTCTAATCGTTGTAGCGGAAAGTTTGAGACTGTGGTCCCAGTACATCTGGAGTGTGTATGCAGTACACTTGACAATGGCCAATCTTGACAGTTTACCCTTTTTCTAAACAGTTACCAGGGGCGGAGCTCAATACCAGACCTTTCAGACAGAACAAAGACTGGCTGAAACACAACAGGCTGCACCTGAACATACTAAGGAGGGGGGGGGGGGGGCTTGGGTTCAGAGGAGAACGATTTTGTAAACAGTTTCACTGCCACAAACCACAGAAAAATAACTACTATATCAAAGGCCAGCACAGTGAAATTACCTGGTACTCGTAATCGATGGTTAGAAAAATTTCTGTTTTTGCTTATAAAAATATCAGCATTGCTTATGCTTATGAAGATATACTGTAAATCTTGCAATAGTGATGGTGGAGTTATGTCTGCACTTCTCGCTACAGCAAAAGCATTACACTATGAACATTAGTTCTGCAATGCACTTTATTGTGTGTGCACCCTACCTTGAAACACAGGGAACATCTCCTTTCCCCCTACCATAGAATTAACCCCCTACAAACTTAAATTAATTTACAGTAATTCATATTGATAACTTGTTCAATCCTTAGCTAATATTGTTTTCACACACGAGATACACAAGTGTCATACACTATAGTATGCTTAGTGAACCCCCACCCCCTTAGTGTGTGGTTCTGGCCCTTTTGACAGAGGTCTGAATGGCTTGTGTACTTTGCATACTGCATGAGTGCTGACTTAGAGTAAACCTAACACCATGCAGGAGTTAGTGCACACATGTACAACTACACGGCACAGGCATCAACACAATAAACCTGGTCATCCCTATACTGTACTGTAAATTGATTTTAAGTTCGTGGGGATTTAATTTCACCATAAGAGGTGAAAGAAGGCACTCACAGTGTTTGAAACTATGGTAGAAGTGCAAAATTTGCAAGACAGAACGTATGTTTGCTGTGTAATAAGTTTGTGATAAGTTCCGAACTTTGAACATAAAAGAACCACGAATATTTTCTTACTTAACGCTAGACAGAGGACTTGCAGTCAACACAAACAACGCATAGAGGTCCTATTGTGTAGTTTCCCTCTCCATCTTATCAAACTTGTGCTGTTCTAGTATCGTGTTGTTTTTCTTCTTCCATGTTGTTGGGAAACCCTCTTTCTAACCACAAACAGCCAATCTGAACCTAACAGGTCTGTTTTGCTTGTTTCTGCTGTGATATCCCCAAGTCCTTCAACACTTCTGCAGACTTGAACGTTGTGTACAGTCAAGGCGGTTGACGTCAGCCGATACACTTTATCTTTTGTCCGATAGTTGGTTTTTCCCACAAGGCTGGAACTAGCTATCAGCACCAGGATCTTAGTGTGAAGGGATACTGCCCTGAAGAACCCAGATAGAGTTTCACATGCAGTGTGTTAGGTGAGGCTAGCCTTGCTTCCCTGATTAGCTGATATGGGTTTCCTACAAATTTCAATCACTGTGTATTTACTGTGCTTTTCAGTCTGCTTCTTCTCAATGGTGGCAATTAAGGGGAAAAGTACCGTAAATTAGTCTTTTTCTGCGAGACTTTAATTTCGGGATAGGATGAAAAAGGAGGTTTTCGCAGTATTTTCAGTTTGTGGCAGAAACTATTCACTAGTAAAAAAGCATTAACGGAAGCACATATTGGAAGTGTTGTGATTTCGTGGTCACCGTTAAAATAAAACCACCGCAAACATTTCCAGATTTACAGTTGAAATGGTAGGAGTCTCTGAGGGAAGTGATGAAAAATATCTATAATATATCAGTGATATCATGCTGTTTAGTTTATACCAGACTATATGACCACCATGGAAGTTTACAAATTGTGTTCCTTATTTTCCTGACAGCTACTGCATCTTGACGCCAACGCTCTAGACCGGAGCTTTCTCAGTAGACCCAGCCTGAGTAGTTATAATATGTGTGGTGACGACAAGTTTAGCCTGCCTGATAGCCGTATATAGGTATAAAGGTTCCTACACAGTCTGGCTAGGGCCATTCAATGCTGAGACTCACTTCTTAAGTTACATCTTTAAGATGGTCACTACTGAAGCATTTCCCTCCGCCCACATTAAGAGTCAGGTTATTTGGAAGAGTTCTTTTAGTCGTCTTAAAGTTAATGATGTTGTTCTGACTAACCCAGGGCTGTCTCTAGGTCCTGGCCCTCCGTCCCAGGATGGAAATTTGCTAGTTGGGACATAAAAATTTTCATCCTGTCCGTCCAAAAAATCTGAACGTCACGATATGAAATTCATGAAAATGTATTTTTGTAAGCTTAGAATGACAGATTTTGCGTACCAAACAATGAGTGGGACGGGAAAAAACTTAAGCTGGAGACAGCCCTGGACTAACCATACTGTTCTTTCTTGTTTTTTACAGAAAGGAAAAACAGAACCAATCTGCCACAAAAGGACCCTCTCTGCAGAAGAGGGTTTCTCATCCCACAGTTTTGATGCCACACCACGTAGATACTAAAGCTCTCGAGTGTTCTTTTACGGCCAAGCAGGAAAAACAAGGCAGGATCCGTTCTCAGAGCCTTGTTGTCTCCTGCCATCGATGCAGTTGAGCTTAGAAAGCTCATCCCCCGTACACACAGGCTGCTGACTCAGGAAACAGGTCAGCCCACCATGTCCCACACAGACCTGTCATCCCCATAGCATGCTGGCTTACAGCACCACTCAGCCAAAACCAGTTCTTGGCAGCAGCAGGCAAAGGGGGTTACAGGAACCAAGATTCTGTGACTTTAAAAAGTGAACCATACATGTTGTCTTCTATGGAAATTATAACCAGTTCTAGGCAGCAGGAGGCAAAGGGTAGCAAAGGGGTTACAACTTACAGGAATCTAGAAAACCAGTCCTAGGCACCATTAGGCAAAGGGTAGCAAAGGGGGTTACAGGAACCAAGATTTTGGGACTTTTATAAGTGACCCATGGATGTTGTCCTCTACAAAAATCTAAATGTTCATTGCACCAGAAAATCAAGTTGTGGGATTCCACATAAAAATACAAACATCAGCGTAGTTATACAATGGAAGTGCATATTCACTGTCATAACTTCGCAGTAGAGTGTTCACCAAAAAAAACGTAAAAATAAAACCACTGGGAACATTTCAAGATATACAGTACATTACCCACTGGTCATACTATACAACTATGCTCAAGATTTATTCTAAACGTACTTGACCTTACTAGTTGGCACACTACACCTCTAACAGCGGGAACCATGCGACGTCAAACCACATCACAATGTACAGTATGTAACACAGTAAATCTGGCACAGGCAGCTCAAAACAGACGTTACGCCCTCAGAATACACACGGAGCCGTCACAACAAACCACCCTATTGGCTGTGACAATTAATAATAGCACGCACTAGAGCGGGGCTTTACCTCACGTCAAGTGTAACAAAGGAGGGTGGTTCTCCTCCACACCTTTCTCCACACCTTCGCATACCTGTCTATTGTCCTCCGTCTTCCCTCGGGCTAACACACCTGGTACACACCTGAGACGCTTTTGGGTTCAAGACTTTTTGAACCTTAAACTTTTCAACATCAAAGAGTCCAATGTGTGTAATCAGACATTAACTTTTTACTTCATTGATTTCAACATACTGTTTGTTACGCTTCATTACTGACAAAACATTCCCTTCTTAACAAAAGCATTCCTACACATATTTACTTATACTTGACCATCCTTTTTCAATAAATTATTCTCTAGATCTTCTTTAGCTGGTGTGACACTGTCAACAACCTCCTGACAAATCTGTTGATTTGAAGGTTGCCAAATTAAAAATCTGCCTAAGTGTCGAGTTTGTCTTTCACCTGAAATCTGCCATCATTTTGGAAGGGATTGGTGACCTGCGAACACCAGTCGATCCCTAACAATAGCACAGTGATCGAGGGCACACCGGTCACATGGCTGAAGAAAATGTCCTTTAGAGCTGACAAACTCGCCGAGACAGCTTTTTTCCTCCAGTTTGATGGCGGCTTTAAGACATAACACTAGGTTTACCTTCTATCTGCTGACTTTTCCCAAGGTTTTTTGTAAGTCATGTCTCCCCACTACCTGACAGTAATGACTTCCACATGGCAGTACTGATAATGATGGAGAACGCCAGCAGAAACAAGGCCATGGGCGCCACATGAGTTATTACTCAACTCCCACTAGGACCCATGGCAGTCTGACTGAGATTACTGTAAATTCTGAAATGTTTGCTGTGGTTTTATGTTCACAGTTTTCCCGGTGAACTCTTCAGCGCGAACTTAAAACCACCGCAAAACTTTTTGCCCACCTGTGACTGCAGCCCTACTAATGTTTCAAACACGAACTTAAAATTACCGCAAACACGCCATTTTCTCCCTACCGCGAAATTACATCCATTTACAGTAATGCACACATGGCAGCCTAGTTCAATCATAGGTTTCATGGCCCAGTAAACTTTGTACAGTATAGTCCATCCCAATAGCAACTTTGTCTGTTTCTGTCCGTTTGCATAGAATATTGTAGACCCATACATCCATTGTTCCACACTTTTCCCACCCTACCAAGACATTACATGTAAAGCAGCAAAATGAGAGGTTGTCCTTGGCTGAGAGGAATCAACCATGTGACAAAAGCAATTTTTGTAATATACGTAGACAGAAAGATTAACTTAAAGGGAGACTCAACCCCAGAATTAGGGGTCCTTTTCCTTAAGACCACATCTTTATAAATACAAAATCAACCAAATTTGCAGAATTTCATCACAGATGCCCTTGCCCAGGTTACCCTGTTCTAAGCTATACCTCAACCAGAGTTCACCCCATACCCCAACGTCCATTTCCCCGTAAATATCCCCTTCTTGCACATTAGGTGAAAGGCTCTCGCCAAGTTACCCTGTTCTTAGCTATGCCTCCACCCGAGTTCACCCCGTACCCCGACGTCCCCTCCCACGCTCACCTGCTGCATGATCTGCTCCTGCCGCATGCGCAGCCGTTCCCTCTCCAGCTGAAGCCGCTGTAGCCGCAGCTTCTGCTGCCTCTGCTGCTCGTTGACCTGGGCCTGCTGCTGGGGGGTGGGGGAGCGCGCCTGGTAGGGGGGCTGCTGGTGCTGAGGGATGCTCTGCTGGCGCTGCATCATGGCTGTGTTTTGTGGGAAGGGAGCGAAATGCCATGATTCAAATCTATCTAACAAGATAAAGAAGCTAGTTTTGCTATAGTACTGGCGAAAACTACCAGGGGGCCAAAAATCTAAACATCAATTTTTTTGCTGCTGCTCGTTGACCTGTGCCTGCTGCTGGGGGGTGGGGGAGCGCGCCTGGTAGGGGGGCTGTTGGTGCTGGGGGATGCTCTGCTGACGCTGCATCATGGCTGTGGGGTGGAGGGGGGTAAAACTTTGTGTTAAACTTGTCTCAATGATGATGTTTCTGACTTAGGGAGAAGAGTGGCTGTCAGTTTTTCTTGTTGCTGCATTATGGCTGTGTTTCGTGGGAAGGGAGCGAAACGTCATGATTAAAATCTATCTAATGGACTTCAGAAGCCGGAAACTCTGCTGCAGTACTAATGAAAGCCGTCAGGGGGCAAAAAATCTAAACATTAAGTTGTCGCTGCTGCTCATTGACCTGGGGCCTGCTGTGTTTGATGTTAACCTGATGAAACATTGCTGACCGAACCTCTGAGTCTAAAAACATTATCCTCGATTTAGAGAGTTACAAGTTCAAAATCTTATCCAGTTGCTTGAGTAATTATTTTTGGCAAAATCCTTCCATACATTTCAGTGTGTGAGGGGCAGTGCCCATCTCCATCTCTATAGCCCTTGGGCCACACAAGTGTGCAAGCACCACAGCTGAGGGCCAGTCTACTGGTAGTGGTGTGTGTTCAACTTACCAAGTCTGGGGTCCAGCCAGGTAGTGGTCTGTGTACGGTGGTTAATGAAGTAGATCTCCCCTTCAGGGGTAGTGGCTTGTTCCCAGCCCTCAGGTAAAGGGATGTTGTTTATGTTGTTCAGACCTGGAAGAAGAAACACAATTAAATTTTCAATACTTCAACTTGTCGCAACAAGATCACCTGAGCAATATTGTGGAGAGAAGTTGCAATACTTACCTATCGAACTCTAAGAATGCAGAAGAGAAGGTACAATTAGGTAAAAGCTGAGTTACTTGAAGTTAGAATCCCTCCCACACCTTTTGAATAGGGGATAATGCCTATCTCTCTTTCCATAGCCCTTGGGCCACACAGTTGTACAAGCACTACAGTAGGGGACTAGTCCACTGGAAGTGGTTGTATGTACATCTTCAACTATCATACTCTGCTAAGTGCTACGCGAGTATGTTGTAAGAGGGGTATGTAATATTTCTTTTAAAAAGTCCTTTGTAATTTCCCGAATTAAATGTGACCCACTATGGCACCATTTAGATGTAGATATACATTGATAAGATAAAGATGAACTCACCTTGCTGGGAATGTGCAGGAGAGGGGGACAGGGGGGACATGGACCCCGGGGATCTGACTGGGGTGCCAGCGGGGCTCTGTGGTTGGTTGAGAGACGAAGTACTGAGCGACTTTCTCGGGTCTTCCCAGGTCGTGGTCTGGTTGTTATGGCTACAGAAGAAAACAAACAAACAAACATTAATATCTTGACATCCAAAAAAGTATGCTTTCCTGTTGGTAAAATGAGTTATATCAGAGAAGAAACATTTTGAACTGTTTTTTAACTTGAAACTGTATCTTTTTGTGTGTAGTACTATGTCCTTACTCTCCAAGCAGAGGTTTGGCTCTGGCTAGTTTTTGACATGTTTTAGGTGTATTTGTCAGGCTTTCGACTTTGTCTTTTCTTCATCGCCAAGCCATATCTCTACTTGGAGATTACTATGTCCTAGTCTGTACTAGACTGACTGACACAGACACACAGATCAGAGAAGAAAGATCTTTTGCAGGAGTTCCACATGTGAAAGTTATACACAGCGCGTCCCATGGCACATGGACTTGGGAGTGTTTCTGTGGTTACTACAGCAGGGGGATGACAGCCACCCACACAGTCTGCAGTGGAGGTCAGGTAAATAAAGGAAACGGTCAAAACGCCCCCCTCCCCCTGACCCACTGATATGGACACCACATGGCTCGTCCTGATGGCTTACCACAGCCAGACTGGAGTTTCTACATTGCTCCCTGCGAGGATGGAGTTTCTATCTAGACAAGTCTGCTTCCAGGAATACACTTACAAGTTGCTGGAAAGAGATCTAGTGAGGTTCTTATAAACTGTCCTTGTTAAGGCCTATAACCGCCTTGCTTTTACATCATATTGTCTTGTATATGGCGGCTCAGACGCTGCTTGCTTTCAGACTGGGACTTGAAGTCAACGTTTTCATCTATAGCTTGATTAACATTTTCATCTTCTTTTTAATGTTTGACTCTGTTCAAAGTTCGAACTGCAAACCAGCTGCGATGTGTCCCGAACAGCTGTAAGAATTGCCCATAATGATGGGCAACCAAGCAGCTGCACCTGCTGCCTAAGCCTTGCTGGTGGCAAAACAGGTGACCGTCAACTTGAATTCAGACAGCAGTCCTACATGTATCAGTTTTTTTATCTCTTGGAGATTTGTAATGACTTATTGCAGTGTAGAAGCAATACAGTTAAATAGTTTTTGTTATAGAGATCACAACTTTTCTTGCTGCCATTCTATACTTAGTCTTATGCTGAACTACAAGTACAATAAATCATGAAATATTCATGTTTTATGTTTGGGATTTTCGCTGTGAACGGTCAACGCAAACTCATAACACTTGGAAAACGGTAATTTTGCATTACGTCACTACGGTTATTCTAACGACAAACTCGAAGACACCGCCTACTCTTAATTTTCATTGTGTTGCAAACTTCATTGAATTTACTTTCAGTACATGGGAGCTAGACAGCCCACACAGTTTAGGATAAGCTTAGTAAGAAGAGACAGCTGAGAAGCACAAAAGTCGTCACAAATGATGGGGTTGGGACCCTTATCAGGTTGTGCTGATGGTGGCAGGACCTTACGCTGCCAAAACTGCAGTAACACGCCACTTCCCATGAGGCTTCGCTGACGTAAAAGTGTGGATGGTGTCAGCTGTATGGTGAGGGCTAAGGAGCAGGTGCTCACTGGTCTGTGGGGAGGGGGGCAACTGTGTTTGTACACATGGATGTCTCATCCAATCACAGCTGTGCTTTGCTAATCACATTTATTGGGGATTAACGAGGATAACAACAACTGTGTTTGTGTCAGCTTGATGTCTGTGTAGTTTCCTTTGATTTGGACAGTATCAATGTATTTCTGAGTATAAGTGTAATAAAAATTCAAGTTTCATTAAGGTTCATTAAATACAAACAGACATCTCTGTTGCCAACAAATTTGTACAATGATACCGGTATACATCAAGAACCTAAAGGTTTCTGTATTTCAGTATGAGACATCATAGCAAGACAGCAGCCAATGTGGTTAACTAGTTCTGTAAATCATGAAATCTTTGCTGTTCACAGTTTGTGCGATGACCTTTCATGGCGCACTCATCACACTGTGAACATACAAGGTTGTTTCGACAACAAGCTCAAAGACACTGCAAAGACTGGATTTTCACCGTGCCACTAAATCTAAGTGCTGCAAACTGAAACAAATTTACGGTATTACGCTTTTCAGGGACACATTTTGGAGATGGCAATAAAATGTCTGCGGTGACTGCTTGTCTTGGGTAGGATGGGGGAGGAGTAGGGTAAATCTCTGACATAGGTCTGGTGTAGAGGTTACATCAGCATCTGTCGGAGTCATCAGGAACCGCTGGCATGGTCAGGCCTGCTGGCTCAGCACTGACCAGCTGTACTGTGGGCCGGGCAGTCAGTACTGGTGCCAGGCCTGACCAGTACAGGGTAGTGTTGTACATCACTGGCCTAGGCCGATGATCAGCAGTCATCGAAATAAACTTGATTCACGAACACTGTCATTTTTACACTAGCCAAGAAGGGTGTTTTGGGCATCATTTGTGTGTTTGTATGTATGTGTGTTTGTTTGTGGGTAGCATAACCTGAGAAGCTGTGGATGGATCTTTATGATTATAATTGGTATATGGGTAGGCATGGAGCTCTACAGGGCTGCCCGTGAGAAGAGAGAATCGGAGGCTAGACATAGAAGGAAAAACAGAACAGAGGGGATAAACGTCAGTGAAGTCTTTCACTGCACTTTCTGCAACAGGATTTGCCGTGCCAGAATTGGTCTCCTAAGTCACGAGAGGCACTGCAAAGCTAGGACCCCCCCAGAGTGACCGTGACTGACTGCTAAGCTGAGAAATGGACCGAAAGCTGTCGACCGTCTCTGAAGACGACAAGAGCCAAAGCAGGGTAGGGATGGGAAAACGATAGCCAAAGTCAAGAATGGGCCTCCTAGTCCTAGCAGCTTTATATGATACTGCAGCAGAACTTCTGGTTTTGTTTAAAAGTGCAAGTTATGGAGCATATGCCCTTTTCCATTCATCCAGCTTGAAAGGTACAAATTTCTAAGCTTACTTCTCAACTTTTCATCCTTTATAGATGACAACCAAGGAACAGACTTCAGTCACTTGTCAGGGCAGGCAGGGCCATGTGTGGTCTGTTGGCCTGCTATGAATCACAACACGCTGGTCCCCATTTAGATCTCCTAGTGTTATATTAGGAAACCAACTGCCAGCAAAGTCCCAAGCAATGTATACAAACCTTTATATCCAATTCAAATAATTTCTAGCTATCAGCAAAACGTCACGTTGATATATTACATGATTTATACCTAATATCTTCCTTGCCATCAGCAGAAATGGCATTGTAGATGCAGTATGTATCACTGTCACCTCGACTTATCAGTGAGGATGGTATCTCCCAAACAGGAAAAGTCAGGGACTAAAGTTGCCTGGAGTCACGATGCCCCCCAAAGGTCAAACCTTCCAGTTGCGTGTACGTCACGATTTATACTTCACTGAGTTCAAATCTTTCACTTTAGAATTAGATACTGTATGTATATAAGACTTGTGGACATGTGTTAATAGTGCCAGTTAAACCACACAAGGAAAATGTGTGACTCTAATATCTAGTTGTTGCAACGATCAGCTGTTATGTGTTAAAGAGGGAAGATGTGGAATGGAGTAGGGTAGTAGAACATTAGAACGTTTTTTTCTTCAATTCAGATTGAAACTACACACACAACAGAAACGTAAGGGGTTTGTTGCATTTTTCAAGTCCATTGTCTGATATTTCTGACACGTAACCAATGCAATAGTTTCATCTTTATCTCGCAAACACCCCCCTTGCCCTTCTTGGAACAGTCCTTATAACTGCCGTCCCATCAGTTTCATCATATCAGTTCTGCGGCACCTGTCAGCCATGTCATCAGATTTGGCTCCGGGATGATAAACGAGCGCAGACAGCTGAGATATACACATCACATTACACTTGTCTGCAGCCTCTGGACCCAGGAAAAACCTGACTGACACTCTATCATGTGCACCCATGTCATAAGCGACCAAAATTGGCTTAGCGTGACCCTTGATTTCATAATAGGAATATGATGTGCGACGTAGACTAGAAGTATCATTTGAAAGTTCCCACGTCATAAGGCTGCTTTCCACTAGACGGCGATCGCTGACCAACCTTTGAGCAAACAAAATGGGATCTGTCACTTGTGTGACCCTTGATTTCATAATAGGAATATGATGTGCACGCAGAAGTATCATTTGAAAGTTCCCATGTCATAAGGCCCCTTTCCACTTGACGACGAACGCTAGGAATATGATGCACGATGTACAAGTATCATTTTAAGACATCCAAACACACTAAATGTAAAAATAACCGTTGCTAATCAATGAAATTTGTTGAGGGTCCTGTCAAGTGTTTCGTCCCTCATCGGTCAGAGTCTCTAGTAGAAAGAGGGTGTAACAAATATATCCTGAGCAATTGTGGATCGGCTAAACTGTCTCTCTTTTGGCTATAAATTCTCAGTTACTTCCTGTAAATCTGGACATATTTGCTGTGGTTATATAGGTTTATAGATTCTGCTGTGAACTGTCCGCAGTGAACTTATCCCATCCAACAAACAAGGCAGATTTTTGGTCAGTAATGCACTCAGTGCGCATACTGTCTTCAAACACTCAGAATACTTATTTTTTCCCCATACCGCAAAATTATATCTACTCTAACTTAATCATGCAGTTTAATCAGAAAATGTTTTTTTTAATGTGTACAATATAGTAAAATGTATGTTTCCTTTGTTAACCATGGTTTTTTTCCACTTTCATTTCGTTGTAAGCCTGTTTACCTCCAAGGACTGTAGCCAGCTCTTCCTACATCTGTTGTCATGGAAACGAGACAACATGTTTATAAGATAAGACTAAACCAATACACCACTGTGATGCCATGACTAGGGAAAGCAAATAGCACGGTAGTGCAAGAAACTGGAAATCACAAAGGGAAACATTTCATGGTGCTAGCAGTTTGTCTTTGCCAAGATACTGTTAAAAAGGCAAAACCTATACATTTTTTGTGTACTTTCAACAAAATCAAGTGCAGAACCACCTTTAAATCAAAACATTTCTTTCGGGTTCACTCAAGAAGTTAGTTGACAAGATATAGCATCCAACTGTAAGACATCAACTTTTTCTTTCAGGTTCACTCAAGAAGTTAGTTGACAAGATATAGCATCCAACTGTAAGACATCAACTTTTTCTTTCAGGTTCACTCACGAAGTTAGTTGACAAGATATAGCATCCAACTGTAAGACATCAACTTTCCTACCATCCTTGGTTGCTATGACTACCTCTGGTCTCAACATCATCACAGCCTTCACAGAAGGAAGGACATGCTTGTTCCTCATGGTACACCACATGTACATGGAAGGTTACTGTCACCAGAATGCTTCTGCTCAACATCTCTATCAACTTTTGCAGGAGAGGTTTGGCAGCAAGCCTGCTTCCCTTGTTGGTCTGTGGCCTGGTACATTGTTTGGCACCTATCTTACTGATTCCTTTAGAATTTTGAGTAGTCACGACAATGTATGTTAAGGTAAGCTAGCCTTGATCGAAATGTTCAAACTTGAGTGTGGCATTGACTTTCCAAATGAACATTAATTTTTTTTGTCCCAGTAGTGATCCTCCTTTCCTTGCCTATCATGCAACCTTACGTCAATGTAATGATAGGAAAGAAACTACATTTTTCACAAAATCTGCTTCCAAATATTGAAGAGGCTGGACTTCTGAGGGTCATGAAAAACAGATGAAAAGTCATGAATCTATCAACCTCTCATGCCCACGGCACAAACTGTGTTGTCCCCAGTGCTTTGGTGACCTCCAATACCTTATAAGCACGCCACGTCCCAAGTCACAACAAACTAAGGCCTGACACCAGTAGACTCAACCCCGAGTCATATGCAGTCTGTATTTCCATATTTCTGTACTATAGACAATTGAAGTGTCCTATAAGTGTAGAAGTGCTGTATGAGCATCCTATCGCCTTCGGAATATTGTATGATGGTAAAATCATTTTATATTTTTTTTTCATTTTCCCACACAGACAAATATTGCTGTATGATGATAATGATTATGTATCTACCACATCTGTTGAGGTCAGAGGTCAGGACAGCAGCCACCAGTCATGACCTTTCCTCTCACAGTTGGCAGTTGCCATGGCAACCCGTAACTTGTAATCCTGGTGAGGGACTGCTCCCAGCTAATGCACCATGTTTGGTGGCTGGCAGCCAAGTTTTTCTGGGGTAAACTCAGTCCTGGTCTGGTTTATATCAGAGTCCCAGTGTGGCACCAGATTTTTATCACTTCTGCACTGTTTTGGTTAGAACAGGGTGTGGTGGGGCCATTTTTGTAGTTTTGACTTTTGATATATAACTGGGTGTGGCTGTGAGAAGAAGAATAAAGGAAAGAAAGGGTTGCCTAAAGTACACTTGAACATAGTCAATGGCCATGACTGGTCAATGGATGAGATGTAACAGGCTACACAACAAAGCTGGCAGCCTGTTACGTTTACTCTTGCTCTGCACTCACTGGATGGTAGCAACTGTTGGGAAGCTGACCAAAAAGTTGGACAAGGCTGAACACCAGGCAAAAACATTGAAGATTGTTAAAAAAGAAAGCCCTAACAATTCAGAAGTTCTTTCTGTATTCTTGTCTTTCGCTCTTTGTTATAAAATAAATTCAAAGGGTTACAAAGAAAACATTATGGTATAAATGAAAATACCATTATTAAGTAAGTAACATTACGGTAACAAAAGTTGCTATATACCTAGCCCTTTCCTTCCATTAAAAGTATCCTTCATTCAATACTAGTTACATATGCAATACAGCTCTTTTTACAATCAACTCTGGCCAAAGAATAAACACTGAATAATTAACATGACAAAGTGCAAGCCGTATATCCCATATTATGGCTGTCACCTGGTTCCATTATTAATTCACAAGTAATTGTATAATAAAATACTGTCCAATATCCTCAAAAGCCCACCCATGTTTGAGGACAACAAACAGTTTAAACATTGGTAAATTACTTTTGCAGAAAGCACACAGACTCTGCATTGTTGCTGAGGGAATTTGGAGATGGTAATTAAGTTGTTCACCTTGTCACCTGGAAACTTCTCTTACAAACTGTTACTAAATGACCAGTTGCAAATGACACTTTCTATAAAGAAATTGTGCATTTGATTATATTTTTCGATTGAAACTTGCATTGCCTCCAAAAAAAAAGGAGGCCTTTGAATGCTACCATCCCATAATAAAATTTAAAAGTAGCAGTTTTGCCTTTGAAACGAAAAATGATATTATTGTACTGACGCTACATTAGCTTTATCAGGCAGGACTTACTTTAAAAGCTCTATGTTACTGTAAATTCATTTACATTTTGTAACATTAAATTTCACAGCACTGTGAAAATCAAGAGTTCGCAGTGTCTTTTAGTTGACAATAAGAACAACCGTAATTACTCAATGATTGAATGAAAGACAAAGCATATGTTCATGGTATGATAAGCCCAGGTCACCGCGAAAACTAAAGTGGACGTAAACCACTGCAAATATTTCATGATTTACAGCATACAGTACTATATTTCTATCTCCATTGACCAAGTGACATCGTACATGATCATCCTCTATATTGAGATGACAACTAATATACAGGTGAAAGCTAATCATAGTAAATTATTCACAACCTCTGATTCTCACTACTATTCCATGGGATAACAGGCACTACCGACGCTTCATCCCCATAAATCCAGATGCCCCAAATGAGATGCTATTTTCAGTCGCGACTATAAATGGTACAATTCAAGAGCTGCGTCCCTTTTGAACACAGTGTTGGTTTGACCCCAAAAGTCCATGATGTGTATCATTCACTCACAACAATGTTGGATAGAACGATTTTGTTTCCTTCCAATGAAGCTGACTGCCTATTGTTGACTTAAATCCATACATTTATACCCAATAACACAGACTGACACTTCCCATGATTTGAATTTTTGATAAGTCAAGGAGGGTTGGTAAAAGAAGAATTACTTTCTGTGAATGAATTGAATGGATTCTATTCTTGTCACAAGGCAATGTTCGCACTTGAATGAACCAAGGAGAATGAACAGATACATGCACATGTGAATGTGTTAACAAATTGTTTTTTCTCAGCTTGGAACATAGCTATGCCTGTAGTAAACTTTGGTCCTCACAAAAGAACATCAAACACTACTTTCACCACATTTGAGACTCAGAGATATTAAAGGTGTACTCAACATTCATACAGGAGACACCTTATAAAAGAGAGCTCTTTTGCAAGTTATCGTCACAGATCTTTTTTTGATAAATTTTGTGAGCATAAAGACTTATTAAAGTTGCAAATACTTTTCTGTAGTTGTACTTTTAAACCTCTCTCTTGTTACTGTACTTGTATGTATGTTACTAGACTAGTTTGACAAGACTTAAAGATGGCTTGACACGATGACCCACCCAAGACATGCCCTGTAGCCATCAGGTGCTATTCTTTTGTAACAGGTGAGAAATGGTCAAAGGTCAGGCGGGGTGAACAGTTGTGACCATTTTAACACCTGTGCAACAGGTAATAAGCAGTAATTCCAGCTGAGAGAGGTGCGATTTTGGGTACCTTTCTACTCACATTATGGACTCTCAAAGATCCTTTGAAGAATCCCTCTGTGAGCATCTAAAAGTGCTGTTACTAACACAGTAATAAAGTCAAGGTTATTCACTCTCTTTGAGTAGCAAGACTTCATTCAACACATTTTTTAGTCTATGATAAAGCATTTTGCCTTCGGAATCAGAGACCAAGGAGGTTGGACAGAAATCAGGGATTTATACAGTTTTGGTAGCATCACAAGGTTGTATCCTTGGTAGCATAAAAAAAAAACAAATATTGAAATGTTTCAAACTTTTGGGGAAAATCCTCAATCTAGCCTTATACTGCTACTCTCACAACATCGGTACAATAGATACCGTAGTCTTGCTGTTGTGACCAATTTGCTTTAAATGACCACTTCGAAATGTTCTTCCTGACCTCTTTAGCTTTCTTTTCTATAATTAGAATTGATTTACTGTCCCTAAAGGCAGTTAGCAGGGGTCTGATAAAAAGAGGTGACAATTAACTTTCAAACGAGTAGGTTTCCAACAGCATAGTGTTATAGGCACGACAGGAAACTGTGCATGTGAAAAGGTGCAGATAATACATGGGGTTTGTGTTGTAAATAACTGTTATAGACTGCTAGTTTACATATGAACTGGGCTAATGCCACTCCACATCTATGTGAGAAGGTTTGACACTAGGTGAGACCGTCAGGACTAATTTTCACTTCATGATGAAAGATACTTTATCAAATGAAGTGTCAATGAAGGTAGCCTTCATTTGCAGGCTTCCTAGGTGATAGGCAAAGAAATGTCCTGCCACAAAGCCTGCAGCAGAGGCTACATTGTACCTTGGAGGAAGGCTGCTCCATGTATCTCTTCATGCAATGATATAATCTTCGGATTTATATGCTTGCTTTACATTTCAAGTACTGTATTGATAACATATTAGTACTGTATGAATTTCATTGTCTCTAGTGACTGATCATACCTGTAAACTTGTGAACCAAAGTCTCCTTTCCTGTGTGATCTGCCACCAATGTGTTCAGTATCAAAAAAAATTAAAGGATACAGAACAGGATAAGGACAGGGTGAAGAACTAAGGATATAAGACAGGCCATGGTAAGAACAGCAACAAGACGATGACATGTCAGCAGAACTTCTGGAACATTTCTGCAGATTTTATAACATAGTCATAAAACCTGTGAACTTGAGAGTTGGAGCCATAAACTATGGTAGTTTAACAGTAAGATAACCAGCTGTTTCGCCATGTGGTTCAAATACTGTTCAAACCCACTCAGGAACGAGTGTGAGGAGTTGCATTAGTCATTTTGGATGGGGATGCTAAAGCCTATGTACGAGAGCGTTTCAGGTGTTAGCCTCAAGCATCAAACCTCTGCACGTAAAAGAACCCAACACACTTGTCAAGAAGAGCCTCTTTCTGTTACGTTAATAGTCAATAGTCAAGAGGGTGTGCCTGGCTGAAAAAGAGAGGCTAACAGAGAACCAGATGGATCCAGAACAACCATACAAGATATGATGATGATGATGATGATTGAAAAAGATAGCCATGGTGAAGCCAGTGAGTCGCATCACACAACAAGCTTTTAAAAAAAATGTCACGCTTTGCCTCAGTCTGAGGTGGACCGCTTTTTACAAGGGAGGGAAATCCAGTTCTAGGCACAAGTCCAAGCCCACAAGCTTTCCCATATGGCACCTCCATTTTTAACACAGCCATATGGCCAACCCATTGACATCCAGAAGAGAACAAACAAAACACAGGCTAGAGGGCAGTAACTTCTCTTGACCTCACGTAACCCCTACAGGTGCCGTGTGACCACACCTTTACACAGCTCAGGCATTTCCTTCCTCTTCCAGGTGCGGTCAGGAAGCCAGGGTTGAACCCACCTGGTCTAAACAAATACTACACAAAGGTGACACCTCCCGACAAAATTCCAGGTAACTGAGAACAAGACGGCATGAAAACTGACATGTAGGTTTAGTAGTGATGTTTTCTTTTCAAGGTGAACTATACTGTGGAATTTCATATGTGATTTCTTTATTTGTATTAACTTTCACAAACATTCTAAACTGCAGAAGTCACACCATTTCTCATATGTCATCAAGGCACCAGCCCTGTCCTTTCACCAGCCTGTGTGTATATAGTCTGGACAGAGACGTCAGCTACAATACAGGTGCATCTAATGTTGTTTTTGGAAGTCAGGAAAACCAGTTTTCTGTCCCATTTCTCATGTGTCACCAAGGCACCAGTCCTGTCCTTTCACCAGCGTGTGTATACAAAGTCTGGACACAGACTTCAGCTACAATACAGGTGCATCTACATTGTTTTTGGAAGTCAGGAAAATCAGTTTTCTGGCACATTTCTGTGTGTCATCAAGGCACCAGTCCTGTCCTTTCACCAGCATGTGTGTACAAAGTCTGGACACAGACTTGGCTCCCCTCCACGGCAGACTGGATGTTGTTTGCCCCATTCAGGAAACGGAGAGGAAAGACTGCCTTCCGCTGCCCCGGGCCCACAGATACAGGAGATCGGACGATACTGTTCACACGTTGGACACGCTGAACAACTGTGCTGAAGTTATTCCCATAGCACAAACTTTCCAATCGGAAATGTAGAATTTTCTCAGTCCAACTACATTATCATCATCATGTTACTTATTAAGAGTTGAAGCATAAACAAAGTTCAGCTTTCAGTACTCCTAATCATACATCTTGTCAGTCAGGTCTTTTCCGCTTAAACAAGTTTTGGACTCAATAAGTTTCTTTTCAAAAACATCAACTTAAAAATTAACAACTACATGCGATGAACATTAAAAGTAGCAGCCTGTGCTTTTTTCCCTCTCTTTGGGTTCCGAGAAAGCAAAGAAATGACCATTTCAGCTGTAAAAGGATCTCCTTTTCTCTTTACAGTCTGACGGTTACCAATATTTCTTTTATCTTAAAGGGACTAAATGAAGCATCCAGTGCTATTGTTCGCTTTGACATTCCTCTACCTAACCACTATTTGGTGCCTAAATTGGTATTGGAACACTCGTCAGTGATTATGCTTGGAAGTAAGTACACAAACTCATTTTCAAGACTAGAAAAGCGGTACAGAATTTGCTGAATGACAATGACTGTTTCTTTTTCCTTTCTTATAAGTTATACTAGATCCAAACAGCGAGATCATATTCCATATGGTCCGTTTACTAGGTGACCTGGTGTGCTTGGCTGAAAACAACAAGATCTGGCAAGGCAGCAGAACACTACTAGTGCATCATGTCATGCTTTGCCTCAGGTTGGCTGCTTTACCCTTTTTTACTAGGCCAAAGTCCAGGGTACAAGTACACCTCTGTATAAACACTAATAGATTAATTCCTTCTCTGCACTTTGGACCCTTCGTGCATGTACACGTAATGCCCTCAAAATTGAACCACTAAAATTAAGATGGTTGAAACTAATAAACGAAGGCGGATAGCAGATTTATCACTTGCATCAGCTTAATTTGAGACAATTTTCATTAGTGTAATTAGTATTTCAACCAGGAGAGCCAAACAACAGTAACAATTAGAGGATAAGAGGATAGATCATTAGTTATCCTATGTAGCAGCTGGATACAAATACAAAATAAAAACACCAAACTAGACTGCAACAGAACTGTCAAAAGTGCAAACCTAATTCAAGAACAGAGAATGGACAGAACAGTAATAACATTGCATTCCGACAGTTAGAAATTGAGCTTCTATTGGGGTCAGAAATGCTACCCCCCTCCCCACCCAGCCCTTGCACAATATGGATGGGCAAATGAACCATGGATTGCTCAACAATTACATGTACACAACCCAGTCAACCCTGCTGGAAGGGGAGTTTTTGTTCCTCCCCGTTTTGATCCCACCGGCAGGGGTCCTTCCGTTCTTTTCATTATCCGCTGATCCGGTGCCCTGCACACCATTGGTCGGATACGAACCTAATTACTGGGCGCTGCTAGGAAATTTACATGGTTCAGAGGAGCATAATTCTTGCTTGTCTCTCTCCAACAACACAAAGCTATTCTCCCGACGGTTCACCTGATTTTCATAGTCATACCAGAAGTTTTTTAGTTCAACATCTTTGATCTACAATACGCCGTGCACATTACTTTCAGCCAGCCACAAAGGAGGTGTAGAAAAGGGGATAATTCTCTCATCTCTTTCCAAAACACAAGGCTATACTCCCCAACATGTTTTTCAGACCAGAAATTTTTAGTTCAACATCTTTGATCTACAATACGTTGTGCACATAAATTTCGGCCAGCCACAAAGCAGGTACTAGTACATGGAGGGGATAAAGGGATAAGACTAAACGTTTTAGACATTTCTTTCTGAGTCATGTATACTTCTAAGAAGAAATGGCACTATCGTATTTCAACGATAAAGTTTGGGGGCAGGTGGTATCAGTCAAATGTGTCACCATGTATATGTTTCCTTTCTACACGAACTCAGGTCCCCCTTGAAATTGAATATCAAAAGTTACATCATTCCATTACTCAGAAAAAGTATTTATCTACGCCCCAAGGCAATTATGAAATGGCTGTGTAAAGGACTTGGGGAGGGGTTTTAAATCCCAGGTCACAGCCTCAGCCATCATTCAATAAAGAGAAAGAATTACTGACTGTGTTTTGAAGTAACATCAGCTCCCATGACCTTGTTCTTTCAGACTATATGACCTCTTCTACTACATGTGAGCAAAGGGTCAGTGTTTGTGTATCAGAAACATAACAAATCTTCATTTTCATGAGAAACTTTTGCTAAAGACATACTATTAAATAAGCGAAGATAATCTCACTTTTAAAGACATCTTCCATTTTGTAGAAGTAATAATTATATTTTTGAACAAGGTAATAACTTCGCTATGGGTCCATGCTGCTCCAAGTTGGGTGCAACAGAGGACCTTGGGACAGAGAGCCAGTGTCCCGGGACAGAGTGCAGCACCCAGCCTTTGTCTGGAGGTCAAGGGTCACCACTGTGACCAAAACCCTGGCGCCAATGTAGATTACAGTCAACATTACCAGCAGAAGGGGATACAGTGTCTGGGCCTTAGGGGGTTATGTAGTGCTTTCTCAATCACTACAAAGCAAATTATCAAAGGATTGGCTGCATTTCATTATAATCAGTCCTTTTCAATGCTTAGCTCTAAGAACTCACATCCTTAGATCTTCTAAACACACTGCTGAAAACAGCAAGAGGATTGTTATGTTACATCATAACTGGTTGAGTGTTTACAGTCTTAGGTTAGCTCCCAGCCTTCAACTATATACATAGAAACAGTCTGATTGTAGAGAACCTTTGTTAGAATACTCGGAACCGCATGTATAAGAATGTATGTGATGTACACATTGGTCAACATCCTTGCATTGAATAATCTCCAAGCAGATATAAGAGAAGAGTAGAAAAAGGTGAAAAGACAAACTATGCCTCAAAAACTCGCGTGAAATACTGAGACTCATTTCATTTGGAACGATCGTTGTTAAAAACGACAGCGCCTATGTGAATGCACACTTTATATGGTACTTGCTTTAGATAATACCTCTGTCCACTAGTAGCAGTGTGTGCCATCCCCCAGCCAAGTGAATATCATCTAAAAAGATTTCTTAGTTTTTCTATGAACTACGTTTCACTCCACCAGTACATTTAGTACACACTTTACATGGTACTTGCATTAGTTGAGATAATACCTCTGTCTACTAGCTGTGTGTGCCATCTCCCAGCCAAGTGAATATCATCTGAAGATTTTAATTTTTCTCTGAACTACGTTTCACTTCACCAGTTCACTTCACCCGTCCATTTAGTTATGTACATACTGTACACAGGTACTTACTTTAGATAATACCTCTGTCCACTGCCGGTGTGTGCCATCTCCCAGCCAGGCGGTAAGGGTCCCAGGTCGTCCATGGCCGTGGGGTCGTAGCTCTGCTGTCTCAGGTGCTGGAACTGTTGTGCTGATGCCTGCTGGGTGGCCTGGAGCGAGGCCGGGGAGGAGTGGGCCCTCGAGTGGGCGATGGGGAGGTTGTGAGGGGACATCTAGGGGAGAGAGGAAAACATGTTTAAAATCACCTACTGCAAATTCATTTTAAGGCACATAAGTTATGTTACACTGAGAAAATCGAGTGCTTGCCATGTCTTCAAGTTTATGATTGAAACAGCACAGTAAAAGACAAAGCATATGTTCGCAGCGTGATGTGTTTGCAGCGGTGACTGCGATCATAAGAACACTTAACAGTATCTTCAGCATTGCACTTTGGGGTTTGTAAGAAAAGATTTTAACTCTGAAACAAAGAAGATATTAATTGTACTGACTGTTGGCAAGTGTTATGATATTTTCTAACATCTGCATGGCAGTAATGTCAGTAATGAAATTATTTTCTAGTATCCAAGAAGTAGCCTGAGTGTCATCCTGTTTAGTTCCAGGCTCTACCTTCACCAAACTAAACAGGATAAACTCACTTAGGCTATCCAAGAAGGGCCTCTATCATTTCAAATTAAATGTGATAGATAAAGACTGTCGATCCTGTGCCGTACGTCATGAGGCTAGCTAAGTCCTAAAATGGTTAATATGAACCTCAACAGGACTCATGAGACATAAACCTCTAAATCTTCCAAACTAAGATGGATTACGTCCAAGCTAATTTGGGAACGGTCAGTTTGGACTACACCGTCGTCGTGTATCCTTCGCAACGAGCGACCACGTCTGTGTACGTCAACACTGCGTCTTGCACCCCTTCTGATCCCCTAAGTCTAACCAACACACCAGCCCCACTTGTGATCATTCGGAGTAAACATGCGCCTCTCTGCTGCTCTGTTTTGTCTGCGGCGGTCACGACAGCACGGAGACCAGCTGGACGGCAGCTTGAGGTCTCCTGCAAGGGTCATATGCAGGTGTTTCTAATCACCTGTGATATTACCCAGCGTGCAATGGGAAACTACTGATGTAAAAAAAATATTCCAGTGAACTGTAAATTCTGAAATCACTGTGGTTTAATGTTTGTGGTTTTCGTGGTAACCTTTCCATAGTGAAATCATCACACTGTTTACATTTGTTCAGAACGCACTCTATGTGCTCCTTATGAAGTTTCAATACAGAGAACACAGATTTCCTTTTCTCTCCACCACAAAATAAAGTCCCCATAATTAGGGAAACGGCAAAACTGGTGAGTTTCCTCCAATAAAAGTTTTTTTTGTGATGTTGTTTTTTCTACACTAAGTATAGGAGACTGCTCTATCGTATGTATATGAGTCATAACTGATAGTGCTGTCTTGAAATGAGGCTCAGGAAAGCCTGTGTCTGGCTGCTAAGACTACAGTCAAACCTGCCTAGGCGACCACCTTTTCAACGCGACCACCTGGCCATGGCGACCGCTTTTTCTCGGTCCCGAAAATTTTCCCCGTAGGCACAAGCATTAAGCTGCCTGCCCAAGGCCACCACCCGTCCAACGCGTCCGCGACCGCCACGAATTGGGACCGCAGAACACAATCCCTGCCCATGGCGGTCGCCTAATTTTCAAGCGTGTGGTGACATCAGATCATTTTGCTGTCGGATTTCACGGAAATGTTTTCAAGACTTTAAAGGACAAAAATAAGATCAAAAATACATGGAATAGCAATGTTATACCATCGATTCCTCCATGAAGTGTTTTAATAAAACGTTCCCCCTATAAACATTGTAAAGACAAATGTTTGTGATGTTGTTGTGCCTATCGTAATCTTATAGTTTAACGTGAACTCAGTTTCGTTTAAACTCAACTTTCAAAACAAATACGTAGTGCATGGCGTCAAAAAGTCAGATTTCACAGAAATTACTATCTATGTCTTGTATTTTCAACAAAAATGTGTCTGTATCTTGCTAAATTCCGCCGAAAAATGACTTCGCGGCGGGCAAAACATCAGGCGAGAAATGTTGTTCCTTGGTCCCGACGCCATCTTGGATTTCGGGCGGCCCGGATTTGGCGTACCGCTGACCTTTGTAAAACACGATGATTTTGTGTATGAACATTTACGACTACTCTAGTTATTGGTGAAAATCAAAATTCTTATTTTCTTTTTATTTCCATGAATCTCACAAACCTTTATTGGACGCTGTGCGTTCTGCTGCACTGACTTACCCTTCGATGCGGTGGCACAGAGCTTCGCGGCGCGGCGCGACGAAATCACCGTTTTCATCTTTAGTTGTCAGATCGAAAATTTTTTTACCCTTTCATCCAGCGGTCGGCGACCCAAAAAAGGCTGGGACCAGCAGGCGTTTTCTAGGGATCTGTCTTAGGCCTTAAAACTTTGATGATGTGCGTGCCTTGTTTGTACTATTCAATGTAACGTGTGAATGCGGGAGGGCGCTGCGAGCTCATCGAGGCAACCATCGTTTTGTAGTCAAAATTATGACGAAAATTTGGACACGATGTAGCGGTATACAATTATTACATCGATAACGGAAAATGTAATTTTTGTAGGATCTTTCTGTCAATGAGAATTGAACCTGGTGAGGGTCATGCTGTCTAAATTCACATAATTTTTTCATCATTTACGTACTGTATTTGAAAACCTCGCCCTGGAAACATGTGAGTGGAATCCTCTTCATGGCGACCACCTGTCCATCGCGACCGTTTTTGCCCGGTCCGCCAGGTGGTCGCCTTGGGCAGGTTTGACTGTAATTAACTACTACCCAAGACAAGGTGACCTATTCTGACCCAACCACCAGTTGTTTGGGGTGGGGCTCTTCAAGCTCTCTCCTGAGCATGAGCCATGAAGGCCACAGAAAGTTTCCCAGGCTTTTGTCCAAGGACAAGTAAGCCATGACACAAAACAGCTGGGCCTGTTAGGGGTAACCCTTCAAAATACAAGAGGCTGCTACCTTTTCTGATGTACATTATGGGTCATTTCTTTCCTAACCACCAACTTGGTAAAACGTCACACATTAGGTACTATGCATATCAACTGAAGAGTCATCTGATTCTGAAACATAAACCTTTTGCAGGTATAAAACAGCTGGGCCTATTACGGTATACCCTTCAGAATACAAGAGGCTGCTACCTTAATTTTTTTCCTAACTACCAACTTGGTAAAATGTCACACGTTAGGTACTGTACTATGCATATCAACTGAAAAGTCGTCTGAAACATAACCTTTCGCAGTTATCAAAGTTTAAAACTTAGTTTCACAATCCTCTCCCCAACACAAAACCAGTCACAATGATGGTGTAACTGTACAGTTGTCTGAAACAATAGTGGACATGGCAACAGGCCAGTGGGCTGAGACTGTCCAAATTTGTTCTGTTTCTCTCAAAATAATCAGCTGCCTGTCACTAGCACTGCTGCAAGGACGGTAAACACAGGCTAGGAGAGGGCAACTCACACATTTATGCTATTGTCAAATCTCCTACTACCTTTAGCAACATAAGTCGTGATGCAACTTACGAGAGAAAACACAACTTTCAGAACAAAACACTATTTCATGTATTTTGAGGGACAAAGTTTAAATTGCTTCATCTTAAATTTGTGGCACTTTGGGTTGCATGCACTGTTGATGACTTGATGGAAATGTCATGAAGTTTTAATTTTTGTCTCTCACAAGGGGGAAGGAATTTTTTATTTTTTCCATCCCAAGCAGTGAAGGAAGGACGCCTTCATTCTTTTAGGCCACACCAATTTAATTTCTTGGTTAACGGATTGTTTTTTTAATTTTAGCACACAAAAAAAAAAACATGGAAACAGAAGGCTGGGGTGAAAACTTGCACCTGACCCTGTTCACTCCCTGAAATTGTGTGCACCAAAGTACAAACTTTCCTCTGAGATTCTGTTTTCCTGTTGATTTTCCAATATAGCATTTTTCTAAAAATTCCGTTAACCAAGAAATTCAAATGGTGTGGCCTTATAGTATCATTTCATTCCTTCACAGTATCACTGATTCTCTGTGTGCCTTAGCGATTGGTTTGAACCACTAAGGGAGAGCTCTCCCTGTAACACAGTACAACCCTTCAAAAGAAAACAAGCTTGTGAACTTTAAAAAACCATGCCAGATCAAGGAGGCTGAGAAGGAGATATATGGTCCAGCCCAGCCAGCTGTCCGGGACGTGATGGATGGAGTTGACCTGTCATCTCTTTTTAAGGACAAAGGTCACAGGACCAGTTAAACCCTTACCTGATATGGCCATAGCGATAAATGACCTGCATGATTTGATTATAACTCAGGAACAACTTTTTTATCAGCTGGGTTATGGGTACACTGGGTGCTCTGGCTCTTCTCACCCTACCCAGGCAGTAAACAACGTGTATATGTTAGGTTCTTGATCTCGACTTGTGAGGAAAACTATTTTATACCAAACCTGATAATGAACTTCTACCTGTATCATAGACTAGGTAAATTGTGTAAAAATATTAACCTACAGTGGGAAAAGGACTAGGATTTCATTCCCCTGGGAACAATTGATGTCTTTCTATTTGTGGCCAATATTTTTTTCACATACGCAATGATTGTTTCTTCAAGAGGGGGATAAGATTTCACAGGAAAATCTAAAGGTGCGCAATATTCTTCTTCACACTGTCATACTCTTTTCAACCTCATAGGCATGTGTTTGCTTACAATCATCTTGTTGGATCAAGTGTAAAACTTGTGAAAACAACTGACAAACTGGCAAAACATAAACACTTGCTGCAAAGGACAGCTTTAAATGCTGGGAAAACAGCCTAAGGCCACCTTTAGGATCCAATACCATTTGACATTAAAAATAGAGGCTTCAATTAGTTCCAGAGCTAAAACTCAAGATGGAGGCATTTTGAATGACCTGCATTGAAAGACTCTTCTCTTGCTTCACCAATAAACAAGATCACGAATCAAAAAGTGCAAGAAACAATAGGACAGGACTGCATGTTTCATTTGTTTTTGACAGCATAGTGGTCAAACCAGTGGACTTTTGTTGACATTACAGTGACTCAGTATCAACAAGGTGGACACTGGGTGCCTTGTCACAGGAAGTCTTGTCACACTTTACAAGGACATCTCTTCTTCAGATCTAAACTGTCAACAAGGGTGGGGAGCGTCCCTGTAAACTACCCAGTCCTTCACACAACAAATAGATTACGTCACCTGCAATATCTGTAAGGTTTGTCCAGATAACACCATACATTGCAGGTACTGTAAATTCTAAACTTTGCGGCACAGTGAGAATCCTAAAAACCCTAGTAACACAACGAAAGACGAGGCACAAGTTCAAGGTGCGATGAGTTTGCAGTGCTAGTGAGAGGTCGCCACTCCAAAAATATGAACTTAAAAAAACATTAAAATTTCAAAATTCACAGTATCATTTCAGACCATATGAATAAGAAATACTGTATGTCCAATGGGAAAAGTATCATCCACTTTCTCCCATATGGAAGCAATGGAACAATTAACCCAGCTCTGATGATTATCAGCACTTGGGGCTGAGATTAGACCAGATAACATTATGCTAAAGCCCACTACATCCCCTATCAGTGTGCCATCTTCCCTTGAGGTGTAAAACAGCTATGGGTTGTTTGTACATGTGCTATATGTGATGTAAAACTAGTAGTACATTCGTAGTCCAGGATACACTGTTCCGCCCTTCCTTCTCTCTCCATCCCTCCCTCCTAATGTATAGGATATCCTATCCTGCAGCAGGGTTGTACTGTCTATCTTGGGTGTAACTTGAGATGGCTTCAAAGACCCCCTAGCACCCATCTGTTCTTGGGTTATAGTGTACTCAGATGGTCACCTGCCCTGGGCAAGGCTCTGTATCCCTCACACATGTTTGAGGACATGTTGGACCTTCCCCAAAGCACAGATGTCTTCTCTATTCCATAGACCAACTTCTTTGCATTACCTAAAAACTAAAATAAACTAGCCATGAAAAGTTTGTAAAAACATCTTCAATTATTTATAAGCAGAATAACAGTGTTTGCTATCTACTTCATTATGTTTCCAGAACTTCTTCTGACTTGGCCTCAAAATATAATTTTAGTGCCAGGCAAACTTTCTTGAAAAACCAGTATGTTCACTCCTGTTTTGATATATACCAGCTAGTACTAGAGATACAAATGACACCACCTATAGTTTATCTGCACTAATGTACACATTTGTTTATTTAGATATTTAGATACATTTAAATTGAATTTTACTTCAAATTTGGAACAGAATTGAACTTTGATCATGCCAAACTGAACCAGGATACTGGAATAGCAACAGGATGTGCTCTATTGTTTTATATGTACAATAATAGATTACATATAAAGTTCATGATACCATATAACGGTATGAGTCAGAGATGTTCCCAGTTATAAATGCTAATCTGCATGTAAATTCTCAAGAGAGAATGGACATCTCATACTACATGTACCACCATATGTCTGTAATAACAACACTGTAAAAGTGCCAGGGTACGTCTTCTGATCATAAGCCAAGTTAGAAATGTGGTATATGCTATCATGATTAGTTTAAACTTTTTCTCTGATCACAGCATGGAAAAAGGAGTTACCCTTCCAAGTGGGCAACGTTTTGATGTCTTTAAACCGGAGCTAAATCTGATTAGGTCTGCAGTGACTGTATCTAACTGGGTTACAGTCACCCTTTGCCATCATGGGGTGCACTGCATATGGCCGACAATGATCATTTTACCATGTCTGTGCCAAAGTCTAACAGCAAACAGCTCCAGTCTGCCAGTGAACCTGCCTGACCCAACTCAAACCAGTTTCCTCTGCCAAGATACTCCAAAAAAGTTTTGGAGGATGATATAAGATCATGCACAAGCTATAAAATGTTACCTAATGTAGCAACAAGGCTATACCGTATTGCTATAATTTTTCCTGCTTCCATTTTACATGCATCAAAGCCTATGAGTATGTAAGTTTCTGAAACTCACTTTCAAATTTTAAGTTCAAGTTTTAACAGAATTGTTTCCGAATAGCATTTTTCCAACTTATACCACAAAAGTGTATTGAAACTTCATCAAATTATTTGATGATCATACAGTGCTTTTGACAGAATGTATGATCACTATCTCTGTTCACTTTGTTTTGTGGTTAAAAGTGAATTAGTCTCATGTATTACTGGAGCGATTTACAATATCTACACATTGATCTACGTTCACGACACACAAACTCTTTCCACATAATCTTTTAGGATCACAAATACCAGTCTACAGATCGTTTTAATATCACAAATTATCACTTGACTACGATAAAACTGCTTCTTCTTACAACCTTGGAGAGCCTTCTTGATTTCTTCTTTTTTTTTATTCTGCAAATTCATGGTGGCCTAGCAAGACTTCACATCTCGCTGTGATTTTAGTACACTGAATGGGGCATGAGGCCCATTAACGACAACTGTTGGTAACACCAATCTGGTAACTATATAAAGCTTAGGATCCCAGCTGGGAATCAAACCCATGTCTCCTGGTATCAGGGCTGTGCCTGCTACTGATGGAGTAATCTGTGTAAACACCATCAGCATAATACGTGTTGTATACATATACGTCCTGTCTGACGTATACAACTCCCTGGTAGTCTAGTTGAAACAGAAAATAAAACAGGCAATGTTTTAATATTTTTCGCTGTGTGTTTTGATGTATAGAAGTAGAGAGAGGTGTTGGTACTGACCTGGCTGGTAGGTGGGGGGCCCGGGTAGGCTGCCGCCGAAGCACCGCCCTTTGGTTGGTTTGGCGGCGGGCTAAAGAACGATGGAGGCAAGTTTCTCATCCTCATGGGCACGGAGACGGGCTGTCCTTCCTTCTTGTTAATGACGGCGGCGAACAACTTCTCCAGGTCGCCCTCCGGATCCCCGTGCGACAGGACCTGCCTGCCCTGGGCGTCCATCTTGGCCCCAGCTGGAAGAGGTCGCAAGTTCGAGTCCAAACTCCCGCGCCGAGCGAGCTGTCCCGGACAGCAACCGAACTAAAAACCTCACCACAGCACAGGTGAGGTCCCTCTACACAGGTGACACTGCTAGATCCAAACGGTAACCGTGTAAAACTGAAGGTGGCCCGAAGAAAAGTTAGTGGAGAAACGTCAAACCGCGACCCTACCCCACTCCGAGACCAGCTGCAGACGACTGATTCCCACACGGGACGGCACCTCTCCGCCGTTCCTTCCGGACCCAAAATCACCCGTTTTGGCACCAAAATCCGATTGCCTCCGCAAGGAAGTCGTTCAGAACAATTCCGGAACTTGTAAATATTCTGCTAACGGAGTAAAATTGGCGGGATCGGTGTGTTTTGCCGACTTTATGGTCCGGTTCGCGAACCTGAAACTTCTCTACTCGGCTTGCTAACTTTGGGTGAGTCTGCACAAGTCATCTAACTCATGAATTATTAATTAGGCACAGCACTACATAAACATTGGGGACATCCGCCAAACAATTAGTGCTCACTTCGATTACTACTCGAGGCGAAATAGTCCCACAGTAAACGGTTTATGAGATGAGATGAGAGTCAGAGAGAAATCGTTACGTTTTACAAAGGCTACAATGTTACAGTTAATAGCATGTTTTGCGACATTTGCAAAAAGTTGTAGCTCGCGCAAGTTACCCGAAAAAAACGATTTTCTCACCCACCAAATTTGCTTGTGATTCGCATTTGAGATTTTCACAAATAGTTTGTAAAAAGATTGCATCACACAAGGCAATGCCTTTTGTGGTGAATCCCAAAGTTTGTTTTTCTTTTATTGTTTTATATATAGTGCAAGGTGCAAATCGTGCAATGCTTCCAAGGCTTTGACTTGACTTGAATCGCAAAAATAAAAGTAACGAATGATTCATAACGATTGGAAGTTACAGTGCATTTTTGTCCAATATTTCTTAATGTTTTCCGTATATCCATTGAGAAATGTTGACGATAAAAATAAAATTTTCATTTTAGCCCTTTTAGGCTGTAGCACTATGCGCAATTTAGCGGATGGATATTTTGACGCGCATGGGCCAGTGAGCCGCCTCAGGTTACTCTGATGGGACGCCCCTTCTGACGTCACTATGTAAATAAACCCTTAGTTCGAGAGCCGTGAGGATTGGGAGAGGTCGATTTCAGCCGAGAAAACAATGGTTGTTTTGTTATCGGATACGATTAGGGAATTGTGTACCACGGTTTTTGTTTCGGTGGGAAGAAAGCGTCACAATAGGGCACCTATACCGGATGGAATCCTTCATTTGCATTTGCTGTGGGAATTTGTGTTCTCACGAAATGCCTTTACACGATAAACCATTTGTTTCGGACGCGCAAGGGGATGTAAATCAACAAATGTCAACATAAACTAAAGGCATCAAAACATCACGTGTTTTTGTACAACAATCGTGACGCGGTTTCTGCTCCAGTTGTGAAGTCAAAGACACTTTATTTCCTGGGTGGGCTGTGTGCCGGCTCGTTGGCTAGGAAACCAACTGAGTACGCTCCCATGGGGTCCCGAAACTTGGCCATTGAGCCATTGCCCTAAATATAAACAATGAAGGATTTGCCCATATTTGGCAGTGTCCCATCGCGGGACCGGCCGAGGCCCCGCCCTTTATATCCAAATATGGAAGTGTACGAGGTTATGACGCGCCATCCCGGAAGCGTATTGTGAGAGGGTGGACACGGAGCACTTCCGGTTCGCAATAGTGTAGGTGGAGTTAATCCTTAATCACTTCCTGTCATGATAATCGATCGTTTCCGTAGTGTTTTCTTTCCTTTTTTATGAGTAACAAGTTGTAGGGGTCATTGACACTATAGGTGAGCAATATTTTGACAACAGGGTTATTGTATGGGGGAAGGATAATTGATCTTGAAAACCACTGTTCCCTTGTAAATAGTAGGTCTTCAAGTACCTTTGTTGTTTCTTTCTTGGACAAATATTTCTAAGTTTGCTTGTTTGTTTGTTCAATATCAGCCTTTTAAAAACTTGCTTGTAGTTGTACCTTTTGTTTTATTCAACTAAATTTAGAATTGTTATTCATTTCTTTGGCCAATTGGATGCGTTTTCCTACGTAACATAACGCGCCGCATTCTCAGTCCCACTCCCAATCTCAATGTCCTCAATATTTCGCTTACGAATATAAAGAGATGTGAAATGAACAATATTTCAAAGTGCTTGATGCCACCTTTTACTACTCATCGGATGCTTGATGCTAGTCTCCCTTTAGTCTCTACCAGACTAACTACGTCGGCTATAGGGAGAATATTTGCCGGGGGACTTTGGCCATGGATGGTTACTCGCAGGCCTCTCCGTAGCCGACTCCCTTCATACAATTGACTCTATTTGGCCAATTTCTACTATTTTCCCATCGACCCATGGAGGCTGATAGACCCTAGTCTGACAATGGAATAGATCTAAATGTTGTGAAAATGCAGAGCATACATGCTTTGAACAGATAAAGCAATAACAGTTGTCCTCTAATGGGGCGATGCTTTGTGCCTTTTCTAATGACTGAAAGAGAAATGTGACTCGCGTTTAATTTGGCCAGAGGACGTTGGGCGGGGCCGTTCTTTCATGCCTTGATTGATTAATAGAATATTCAAGGTCGACGTTTGTATATCAAAGGTTTGGCCTTGAGTGGTTTGCGTTCATCTGACCAAGGATCTGACCAGTCAATGAGGTTGAAGAGCTCTTCAGTCTCCTTGGGCAAATGAAGTCCCCAAGGTCTGATTTTACACACGTTTTACACACTTTTGCGCACGTTTCAAGTTGTTGATTGAGCCCCCGGCGTGGCTGGAGTTGACGTGGGGTCAAAATATCTTGTTTCTACATCTATAAATCCAAGGAGGTTAAATAAATCTAATCGCAATTTTGACAGCCAATTTTGGATCTGCATCATAAGAATCACTTGAACATATGCCGGGATCCAGAAAACGCACCGAAAAGGCAGGATGTGAAATGAACTAGTCCGGCACACAACGTTCTTGTCGGAACAGTACACGTCGTAACTGATGGAAGATGCCGTGGATGGTGACAATATCTGAAACGTCTGATTCTTTAGAGAATTCATCCACAGGTTGCTTGGTTCAATTTGTATTTAATAGTACAAGTAGAACGAAGATGTCCAGAACTTCACTTCACGTGTACAATAAAGTACAAAACCTGAACACAAAAGCAACACAGTGAGAATCCCTCAGCAGGTAAGAACAATGCGAGCCCTTGTGGCGGTGCGCCTTTGAAGCCGTGAGGTACCAAGGTTTTTTCCTTTTGCGGTTGTAGACCCTATGGGCCGTTGTTTTTGTTTTGCAAGTAAACGCCGATTACATGCGGCTCACAAAGGATGCAAGCAAGTAGTACAGAGGATGTTGGTTGCAGTGGCGCCTCTGTCACTTAATCTGTTAATCTTCTCTACCTCCTTGGACAGACTTTCCTTCATTCAAATGAAAGCTGATAAGAAAGGATTTGAAACATAGTACAGTACTTTATCGTTCGGCCCCAAAACAGTTCTTGTGAGATTCTTACAATGAAACTCCACAGCATACCGGTAGTAGTACTCATACAATTGTACATTTGTGGTTTACTAAGAGAGAGTTTCATTGTTTGTACATCAGAGTTGAATTAAAGCAAAGAGAGAACATCGTTTCTCTTGTGTGTTCTCCACTTCAACTGAAGCACACATCAGCAGGCTTTCTGTGGCTGACCACAAGAAAACAGGGGAAAGTGAACGCAAATTATCAAGGAAATGTTAATAGATGTCATCAATGTAACGTTAATGTCAAGCAGAAGGGGAAATTGCGACTGAAGGGTCTTTGAAAATAGCATCCGCCCAATTCATCTAAAGCGCCCCCTTGCGCACGTATGTAATGTTGCATCACTGGTGTATGTATGTTTGACTTCCGGTATAAACTTTCATAATGTGACTAAGAATACCTCCACCAAATGTATATAGACTGGAAGAATTGATACAGCTCAGAGATTTCCTTTGAAACTCTGTTTTCATGAAAATAAAAGAACACACACACATGCACATACAAAGACATAAGAATAAAGTGATAAGTTTCTTATTTCAATATCAAAGGACAATGTAAAGGTATGGCTATGCCATTTATGTAACATTTCATTTCAATCATTTCACGCTATCTCTACCAAATTTGAAAGTAAACCAATCCATAAAAATGGAGAAACATGGCACAGATTTGAAGAAGAAATAAAATAAAAAATAAAAACAAGACATGTACAGTGTTTTGCTTTCTGTGGAGTAAGATAAGCAATAATAAGAACTACTTAAAGTTCTGAATACAAAATTACAAAACAATAACAATAATCCACATTGAGGTAGTAGATACATGTATATGTATATCATTTTCTTCTTGCCAATGATTTTGATAATTGCTTGACAACATTTTATGTAATTTTGCAAGTATCGAGGGAAAACTGCAGAACGAAATAATGTCTCTTGTGTCATCACAAAACTTTCACTCATTAAAACTTTCTATGCTTTCTAAAGAACCCTAACTATAAAAGTTGTATTCTATCTATGATTAAGATGTTTCTGCACAGTCATAAATACATCTGTCATCAGGCTTTAACAACAGTTTGATCGTGAAGCGTCGCAAACTTCCGCAGTTCTCCCCTCTCCATACGAAACAGGTGCCACTTTTCGTCGGTGGTTAAGTCAATACTGTCGTGTTTCTTATAGAAGTCGATAGCCACCTGGTTCCAGTTTAGAACCACCCACTGCATCCGGTTACATTCATTTTCTACTCCAATCTGTTGGAAGAAAAATAGTACCACCATAAGGCACTTGTAAAGTACAACATATTTCAATCTCAAGAAGATACATACCTTGTCTTTTGTGCCAATTTTCAACTTTTCAGCAAAAATTGAGCCTGTTGTAAAACAACATGCATTACTAAGATGAACAATAGGTAAGAGGAACAATAGGTATGTCTGAATTTGTGTATTGACTAAAACATTACAAACCTGAGCAACTTTTGTCATCATAGATGTCCCTATTCCTTTTCCTGTAACAGAAATGGGAAAAGGGCAGTGTATTTCATCTTACTCGAGACAGGGCTGAAGAAAGATAACAATGAAATAACAAGAATGACAAGTACTAGCACATAGTACTTCGGTCTACGGTACCAGTAGTTTTATTACAAAGTACCGGTAACAGGCAACATTTTATGTCTTTCATCATTTGAAAAGTTCACATCCTTGAGCAGAGGGGGGTTGTACTCACCTCTGTATTGAGGTTTAACATACAGGTCTTCTAGGTACATCATTCTTCCCACCCATGTACCATAGCTGTAGAAGTACATGGCATAGCCCACAGTCAGCCACGGCCCATCTGATTTGATAAAGAGAAAGAGGAAAAACACAGGTTGATGACAGTGATTTAGATTTTCCAATGCCAATTTTTTTCCTTCTTTCAGTTTCAGAATGTTGATATAGGCCTGAAGCTCCCCCACACACAGGGCCACTGGATTTACATCCTCATCCAAAGTAACAAATGCAACCCCTCACATCATGCCCTATTGGGGTTCAAACCCCCATCCTCTGCATTTATGGAATTTAATCCACATGGCAAACCAGAGTGGGCACCACTGGTGTGTTACGCCGAATAGCGGACATACCGGCTATTTAGATACAGATACAGAACCCCTTGCGCCATGGAGACACAGGCACATTTTGTAATGCACATTTTATGTCAGATACAATTAGTGAATTACAACAGTCACTTCATGTCCTGTACTGTTAAAAATATGTCATACCTTGACTGTCCTTATTATGAACCTCAGCAATCAGGCAGTGGTAGAATGGGCGATCACAAAACCCATCTCTCCTTAAGGCTGCGAAAAAAAGAGAATAAAAAAAGTTCCTTATCAATTGAAATTTGTATGGATTATTCAAAGCAAAATCTAAAGGTAATAAGCAACAAAATACTGTTACAACAGATGCCACTTGTCAGGTTTTCTGTCCAATTTTGAAGACAACTTGAAGTTAAATGTTGTTTCCTACAGTACTCACTCTCTTCTGTGATCTTGACTTGCTCTGGCAGTCCTTCAAACTCTGCCAACTCCTGAAAAGGTGAAAGAAAATTCTATAAGCTCAATAGTGCCTAAGTAAGGAAGTAACAACCCCCGTCCCCCTTACCTTGCTCACATGTATCATATAATTACAGGTTTACAATACCATTCTTGGGACAATCCACCACCTCAACCTACGCAATGTAAGTCCACAGGACAGAGGAACCTGGCGAGTGGCCATCAAGCTTCCTCATCCATGTGCAAGCACGTCAAACCCACAGATGATGGGGAAAAGAAGACGTTAAACCAGATAGTGAGTGAGTGAGTGAGTGAGTGAGTGAGTGAGTGAGTGAGTGAGTGAGTGAGTGAGTGAGTGAGTGAGTGAGTGAGTGAGTGAGTGTACAAAACCCAGCTGTCCTGTAACAGAAAAGGTTATCGAAGATCCTTATGCAGTCGTAGCCATCTGCGAATCAATCATGATGGAAAATCCTACAACGTATGTATGTCACTGCGCCTTCAGCTTAATGACAACTCCTTCCTTGGGATGTTCATTGGCACATGCAGCTTTGACCCATCGGTATCAGTGTTTAAACCCCCATCCCCCATGGTTTACCTTGATCATGTTGACCAGCTCTCTACAGTCCTCTGGCTGGAGGTCCCTGATCCGGAAGTCTGACATGGTGATGATGGTCCCTAAAGCTTTCGTCTGTGGCAAGATAAGTCATTTCTAGATTCATATCTAAAACAGTATACAGTAAATAAATAAACAAGCAACATGAAGCAAACCATTCTCTTGATGGGTATAAAATGGTCTGACAGCAAGTCTCTAAAAAGACTGACACGCCCCCTTTCAAACTACACAACATTTCTTGATAGACTCGATCATATAGGATCATACATCAGTTCTAGGTCTTAGTTTACATTAGAATCAACTGATAAGGTATCCATGCTAAACCTCAGAGTGTCAGCGTCTCGATATGCAGTGAAAATAATCAATACCATTGCAAAGGGGTTTGTAATACGGTACCTAACACATAACCTCCTTGACTGATCTGATCAAGAACTTCATATAGGTATTACTGATTGGCATTCAATTCAGTCACTACTTCGATGAGTGCTGTCTAACAAAGGGTCAGTTTAACATGTGGGATCTTGACCTTTTTCAGCAAACAACATTAACAGCCGTCCGACGTGAGACACAGCACGTAACGCGTGGTGAAGTGCTGAAGAACTTTACCAACCGGTACCGCATCAAAGTACAATACAAACGCATTTGTTTCAATACTTGGTCATAATAAAGATATCTATTAGCTTGTCGTGAATAACATTATTGTCTTTTAATTTTTTAAGCTATGTTTTATCTGTTATTGTTGCGTGTGCTGTTGTGCGTGTATAAGAGACTTTTGCTTTTGATGCGGTTTAGGGGTCATTTGCGTGTCATTCAAGATGGCGACCAGAAGGTGGGTTTCTTTAGTTTTTCTCCAGTTTTTCCTAAATATTGTCCTTATTCTAGTCACTAAACCAACGAAATTGATCAGGTATGACGTACAAAACGTGGATGTTATTTGTAAACTAGCTTGGATATTCAACTACTCTGTTATCGCCAGAAATCACGCTACAACCATCCGCGGATCCAGAGGGGGGCGCATCCGGCGCGCGCCCCCCCCGTTGGCGCCGTCAAAAAAATAAAAAATACAAGCCGACCGGCCAAAACTTTTGTTGAGGGCAAGGCTAGGGGCCGAGGATCAACCTTGTATTATTAATCCGCTCAGAAGAAAAGACAGCTCTGTTGATTCTAGTTCTTGACTTCAGTATAGATATTATTAGACTAATTTAGAGATTGGTTAGGCACTGCAACGATACAAGACTTACCTTCCCGCCAGCCCAGAAAGCGGCGCTGGCAATCGAGGTCCGGGGCGGGGTCATCCTCTCCCGGTAAATTTAGTTAGGATTTTCAAGCCATCAAAATATATTCTGGTTGTCATAGGTTTTATTATATTGCTTGCTTTGTCATTGTTGCCATACAGCTTAACAACTGTCGAACAAAAAAGTTAATTCATTCATAAACGCAATTTAGAGGCGGTGCTTTAAATAGGAACGACTAAAAAAAATGATTTTCAATACGCTGGAAATCAGTAGACTATGCTGTCACACACGTTTCTGTATACTTATCACACGCTGTTTTATTTTATGTCGCTAAGACCGGGGGCTCCCCATGAACGTTACTAGCATGGAAAGGTACATGTAAGTAAACATGAACTTACAAGTAATATTCCCAGACTGTAGTTTATTTACAAACATATCGTTACACTGACAACCAGCGCGACCAAGTATGAAATAGATCCATTTGTGGGTCAAAGACGAGCAGGGCAAGTAAATTACCGTCAAAAGAGTCCACATGACATCAACGCCGGTTCAATGTTGGGTCGATGCTAGAAAATTAATCGTAATCGTAACCGCTAGCCAAGACAGCCATATGTACAGCCATGGAGACTTAAGAAAGTTGTGTCTCTACATAAAAGCCGCGTGCTTCGGCTCCCAGTTTGGTTTCACCCTGTACGTACTATCCCCGTTTCCTGCGTATGCGTCGTGCAGTCGTGCTACTTGCCAAATATGAGCTAGTATTTGCGTCAAATTTAGCAAAATCGCGACACAACTTTGGACAAGATGGCTGTACGTGCACTCAGCTATACCAAGGACATTATATAGTGTCCTATATAATGTCCTTGGCTATACTCGGTGTGTTCACTGCATCCAAGCATAAAAGAGGGAGATCACGATCACATTGCATGTTGATACACGTTGTAATACTTGTCTGTATAAAATCCTAGGATTATAAGACGATTGGGTGAGATTTAAGTGATTTGTATTGAAAACTTTATTGTTTTTATGTATCGATGTGTTTGCTTTTGTGCTTTGTTACGTTGTGATGCTATCAACATTCAAGCATTTCGTGACTTTCATGTTTGGCGCGAGTTCGTCCCAGTTCAAGATATAACCGCTTGTAGAATCTTTATCACCGCAAAAATCCGTATTGTTGTTATCAAAAGGGCACATTGAGGGACAACAGTACCATATTTGATTGTTTGTTTTTTTCGAGTGAAACTTCCCCACGTATGGCCGTCGGCACTTTTTTTACACGGAAAATTTTCCTAGAGATTACGGGAGGCGTGCCGCACAGCGGCCCGGCGTGAGTTTGATGTTTTTGAGCTGTGCCGCGCCCCGCCCCCGGTCATGGACTGCTAACAATGCGTAACAGAGAACTCTGGAAGTTCACCGTTCTTATGAAAACAAGGCTGTTGTTCCTGTAAGATTCCTGTACTACTGTTGACGGTAATTAGCCTCCCTTTTTAATTTATTTTGGACGCAGTCTCATTTTGAGACTCAGATCTAGAGGCAAATCATGGTTGAGGAAGGTAGTTACGTTCAATGCGTCCACATCAACGCCAAGAAGCGCCAGCGTGGGATCTTTCCCACCACGGCCGCAGCTTCAGTGGAAAACACAAAATGACCATGCGCATTTCTCAATTTTTTTACCGACTTCGCAGCAAAATGTGTGTCAAAATGTCAAAAAATGGACGGTCTCTGTCAGAGTCCAGGCCGTCCAAAATGAGATTTGGCAGATTCTACGTAAAAAAAATCATTATCCCGCCAGCGTTTATTTTGCTCAGAAATGGTTCTAAAATGCACCAGAGAGCATCTAGATTTTAAAAAGTTTCGGGGGGAGGCCCCCCAGACCCCCCCAACGAGAGGGGGTTCCACCCCCTCTCGTGCTCTCCCCCCCCGCAGCTAACGCTGCGCGCCTTCGTGGCCTTCGGCCACGACTGAGGTTGCGCCCCCCCGTTCCCAAAATCCTGGATCCGCCGATGACAACGGGACTAGTTTGAGGGGGAGGGGCACGACTTCGAGTGAAATTCTTCTTCTTCTTAAATATTTCTTCAGCTGCGAAATTATGATCGGTATTGGCTACAAGAAAACGTCATGTGTAGATAAACAAAAGGTAGTTCACTAGTACGGAATGGACAACCTATGCCTGGCCTGTCTAAGAATCTGACCGATCGACTTCTACAGCACATTTTCGGTGACTAAGCGTTAGAAAGCTTATACCGGCCCGCCCAACTTTCTCTGTGGGGAGGGGCCCGTTAGAGCCAGCAAGTTGGCTTACTTACTTCATAGTGAAAAATCTTCCATTTGGCAGTCTGCAGGTTACCTTAATGCTTGCATATGGATAAATTTTGATTGTTGTTGATAGATATTCCTTCTGTATTCCAGATTGTTCTCCCTCTTCCGCCAGGCTGGTGTGCCAAACAGATTTGTACTTGTCCGACATGAAAGCAGTGCCACCTTGCCAACCATCCAGGACGTGCGATCAAGACTTAAAAACCTTGTCGGAGCTCAAAAGTTTTGGAGGTAAAGAATTAGACTTTAAAGAATGTGCCTTTGGGAGTTTATATTGACATCAATACTGTATCTACTCACATTATTCCGCCAGCAAGGAGACTACTTTTTAAAAATGGTGAATTTAAAGAGACCTGCAAAACACTTCAGATAGCCAATTGTTTAATACATCTTGAGAAGGCCTTGATTACATTGTTTTTCTAATGTTGCTGTGTTATTGTGCAGTGTTGTGTTACCTGTCAGAATTATGTTAGTACACATTATATCATATCATGCACATTTAAGTAATGTCTTTTGTGTAATAATATTCATGATATGTGGTATCCTATTTTGCATAAAGAAACTGCTATAATTATATTGACCGTCCAGTGTTGAGGCAGAGGACCGGTCAAAGCTGGCCACCCAACTGCCCAGTAGTCAGGAGGAGCTGGCCCCCCGCCGGTCAGCAGACTCACGGCAGCAGGTGGTCATCCCTCTGGCCACTAACGAACCCCTCCGCGAGAAGTACATCAACTTCTTCAAGGGCATCAGGTAAGGAAGAAGGAGCCGAAACTACTGTTTGCAGTAATTTCGTGGTAGGGAGAAAATGGAGTGTTCTCATGGTTTTTAGTTCACGGTTGAAACAAGGGGATAGGCAGGCAGAAGACAAAACAACAGGCATTTTTGTGGTGGTTTTAAGTTGCCAATGAAGAGGCTATCATAAAGACTGTGAACATAAAATCTCTGCAAACTTAAATGTATTTACAGTATGCCAACTGGTTAATGACATGTAATTAACTTTTCGTCATTTTTGGTGACGTCTCAGGAGCAAAGCCTGTCATCTGTTTCTTATACATGTGCAAAATTTCAAAGAGTAGAATCAATGATTAATTGCAATAACTCGATATTGTGTCCTTTGTGACCATTATTTTTATGGTAGTTCTAGGAAAGAAGGAATTTTGGCACACCTGTCTTCATAACTCAGGTGATTATAATCAGGACAATTTGTATCTAACAACAGTTCTACTTCTGTAACCACTTGTAAGTTGTATTGATATTGTTTTTCTCCATTTGTTGTTCAGGTTTGGTCGCATCCTTGAAGACCTGGACACCTTTGCTGTGTGGATCAGCTACCAACACAACAAGGACCCAAACGGGGGGGAAGGGCAGAAATCAGCCCTGTCTATAGTCACCGCACTGGTGGATAGGATAGGTATGAGTAGTTGTTTTTTTTCTCATCAATTTTACTGTTTTGTAAGTTTTTTACTACTGACTTTGTCGCAAGATAACAGTTGCTCATCGACAAGCAACTGGATAGGTTTTGGAAACAGTCAGACATTTCAGATAGCATCCACTACCTTTCTTCACGGACCATTTCCAAAACCTATACATTTGCTTGTGTAACATTTGTCTTGCGTATCTTCTTCCCTGGATGTCTAACCTTCATCAACATACAGACTTTGTCCATTTTATTAATGACATTAAGCTATTGATACAAATTGTATTTTTCCTTGAATTTTTTGGTGAACAATGATCACAAGTTTAACAGAGGTGATTCTACATATTTTGCCATTCATTTCAACCTCTCTCCCTGCTGCATAACCCCATGTCCAATTGGGAATTGGTAGCTAGAATTAAAGAGCATTTCTTTGTTGATCGTTAGTGATGCACGAGCAGTTTATCCATCCCGACTGTGACATTAGGATGACAGGGAATGTGACGTGGACGGGGAAAACTTCCATGGAAGTCACCATGCAACTAGAGCAGGTGGGAATTATAGACACAGTGTAGTCTCCATTTTGTCGCATCACAGGGCTTGAATTGAAGTGTGGTGGGTTCTTAAATGTGCTCAGATGTGGCTGTCCTCAGACTCCGAGGCAAGTCAGGGTGCAAAATACTTTTTTGAGCCAGGTTGCCCATGTTGCAACCTAGGGCAAATGCTAGGTTGCACATCCAAATTTCAGGTTGCTCCAGCAACATTCACCGATTTCTTCAAATTAAGCTCGTATGTAGCATATAATACTACTAATATTTCAAAATATAAATTAGATAGTACTGTGTTCCCATTGACCTAACAACATCTTGTTTAGCCGAGGGCAGTGTGTTTTCGTCTTTTTCAGCTCAAATTCCACGATCTATGAAGGGTTTTGGATGGTTGAAAACGAAAAAGTGTTGATTTCTTTATTTCAATTGAAGATTTACCGAATTTTATGAGAGTGACACTGTGTTTTTGTGAGCTTCCAGGGCTCCGATTGAGATCTTTGGCTCAAAATATAAGGTTGCACACTGTGCTACCTGGGTTTGGAATTAACTTGCACCAACCGAAATCTTGTTGCACTGTGCAACGTGCAACCAGGTATTTCGCACCCTGCAAGTACTAATATTTTTCCCCTTGCTGAATCCAGCTCCGTATGGAGAAGTGGCACCAAATGCTGGATGCCTGTTTTGTGATGGTGGCCAGGGATCCCATCAATAAAGGGTGAGATATATATGGTGCATTTTGTGTATGACTGTTGTTCATTTAAATTTTGACGACACCCCGAAGGCATTTTTGTTGTTGTTGTTTGTAATGTACATTTATTTGTAAGTGCTTTGTTTGCACAATAATCAGATTAAGGGTGTCAAATTAAGGGTGCTTTGCCTCAGAGATAGGGGATTTCAATAGCATTCTCTGTGAATTGTAGGATTAAAATCTTAAGTTTATCTTCTGAAACATCAGGTATCTAACTAATTTGGCTGACCCTGGATTTTTCCCTGCAGTTCCGCCTTCGTCCACCCGGTGGTGCCTGAAACTGAGGACGACAAGGCGCTGTTCCAACTGGGAGAAAGTAAGGAATACATCATTCTTGAATTAAGACAGATAAGCAGACAGACTGAAGTACATTGTAGCATGCATACTCCCGTGGTTAGTGACTCTGTCTCTAGACCAAGAGGTTGTGAGCTCTAATCTCATCTACTGTTGCTCACCCGACATGCATGCTACTAGTACTGTTGCAGTTCTTTATAAAGGGACGTTAAGCCATGCTCCACTGTTCATTGTACTCATTGTCTCTCTTGGTACTCCTTTGGAGTCGAAGATGACTGTCATTGTACTCATTGTCAAAAGGAGCAAGGGAAATTTCCTTGGTACAATGAACCTGTAGATGACACATGCATCTTATGTCTTCTCTGTCACCACCAGGGGGAGAGTAGTTCTTCGGTGAGCTAAACTGGACTGAGATCACTTTTTTATAAAAACGTTTCTTGGTGGTAAGTTGAAAAGTATGATCTTTGTTTCCCTTACAGGTCATAAGAAGCAGAGGAAGGATCAGACGTTGCAGTCACTCTTCAGACAACCCCCAACTGCTGAGGAGCGGCAGTACATACATGACATATTCCTCAGCACACTGAATTCCAAGTAAGTTAGACCTTCCAGTGCTGGTTTGCAACTATGTGGTTCATACAACTAGAATGTACAATTACACCTTTCTGGGCCTATTGCACATCATCAAGTGTGTAAACATTACTGTACAAAAACAAAAACAAGGTTATTTTGTCACAGAGCCACTTGAAAAGGTATCCTGGTACCACGAAAACACAGGGAAACCTTGGGGTGGGTTGTTTTTTCACTGTTTGCAAAGGCTGAAAATATAAGGTAATGATGCAAATGTTCCTGTAAAATGTGAATATCAAGAAGATTTTGTTATACAGTATCTGGTTTTGCTGCCAAAATTGTACATTGATTGTCTCATTACTGTTAAGCCATGCTCCACTGTTCATTGTACTCATTGTCTCTCTTGGTACTCCTTTGGAGTCGAAGATGACTGTCATTGTACTCATTGTCAAAAGGGGCAAGGGAAATTTCCTTGGTACAATGAACCTGTAGATGACACATGCATCTTATGTCTGTTGTTTGCAGGTCTGTGAGTTTTCGCGACCGTGTGAAACCAGACAACACTCTTTGGCTGGAGGAAACGATACTGAAGAACGTCATCATCTGTCATCCAGAAGTAGGGGACTTTTTTTAATATGGGAAATTATCCTTTAAAGCTGCTTCAAGCAATAACATTTTTTCTTTATTTGTTATTTTCTACATACAACTTACAAGTCATGTAGATGTACATTGTAAATGTATGTTGTCAAGGGATGTAAGATATTGTACTGCATGATTATGTTTTCAAATATCTGATTTGTTATGTCTTTTTTCTTGAATCTGTAGAACAGAAACCTGTACAGTAAGATGTTTGGTGGGTTCCTGATGAGACAGGCATTTGAGCTGGGATGGTCCAACGCTTGTCTGTACTGGTGAGTTTGCCTACAATTATTCATCATAGTCTCCATTTTCATGTGTAATATATGGATATGAAGTGGTCTCTTCCCACTCACTTTTTACATGCCAACTTGTTTTTTTTTTTGGAATACACATGTACCATGTATGTGTAAGGAAGGACACAATTTTATGGATTCGTTAGGACTATATGATTATACAGTATTAGGACTGCAATTATGTAACCTGGATCTTTGTTATATTTTGTCTGACCTCAATGAAAAGTGGCCAGCAGGTTTTGCATGATTGGATAAAGGCTCCAACAACAACAACAAAAATTCCCAAAAGTGATGTGTTCCATGGTTATTTTTCCTACAGCAAGTCTCGTCCGTTCATCGAGGCAGTTGATGACATCATGTTCAGAGGACCTGTGGAGGTCGGCTCACTGCTGTTCATGTCGTCTGAGGTATGGAAAACATTTTACAAGTATCTGATTATTTGAAGGACAGAGGTTCAAACCCTGTTTGGGCATGATGGTGAAGGGTTGCATTTGTCCATCTGGATGGGGACATAAAGCTGGCAGCCCTATGTACAGGTTTGAGGGAGCTTCAGGTGTAAGCCTTAGTTGTCTAACCTCTTCACATTAAAGAACCCAACATACTTGTCAAGAAGAGCAGGGGTGATCCGGTGTGCTTGATTGAAAATGTGGGCTGTAGGAAAGCTGCAGTGCAGTACTAGCTGCTAGAAAAGGTATCATAGTTCACCTCGGTTGAGGATGGTTTCTTTAACATTTTCTTATGATGTAATGTACATGAATTTGATCCTCAGGTGGTCTACACCAAAGATCAGTATCTGCAGGTCAGAGTTCATGCAGAGGTTGTTGACCCCAAGACGGGTGAGCACGAGACTACCAACATCTTCCACTTCACCTTTAGCAGTCCCCAGCCTTTCCCCAAGGTCATGCCAAGGACATATGCAGGTCAGTCATGTGTATAAGTGGTTACACAGACTTTGATACATAAGACCAAGCATCAGTAAAGGAACCCAACACACTTATGTAGAAGAGTACATGTATGGAAGACTCGGTGTGCTTGGCTAAATATGACAAATGTAGCATTTCACTACTAGATAATAAAAAAGCATCACGCTTTGTCCTCAATCTGAGGTCGGCTGCTTTACCTATTTGAAACAGTTGCAAGAAGTGCTGCATACCTAAACCTGTACCTGTACCAGAATAATTTGACAAAGTAACATGTGGTCATATTGGACCTGTACCAAAAGATTTTTGCTTTATTTTACCCGAGCCCCATTAAGGTATGCAGCCCTAGTCTTCCTACTCTGTCATGAAGTGCTTGGCTTTTGGTTGTCAGATTATCTTATTTCTACACACATGTAGATGAACTATTTTTCTTTTTACATTTATGTACTATCAAAAGAACTAATCCTGTTTTCTCCACAGAGTCCATGCTGTACTTGAGTGGGAAGAGGCACTTTGAATCAGCAGTAGGGAAGTAGGAAAAGCCTGAAGTTCTCAACCTACCAACCGTAACAATGCTGACAAATCTGGAAGAAGGGTTAATATGTTGTCAACATTCTTTGCACCTTTGTTTTATATTTCATTTTTTCATGTTTTATTTTTGTACGCCCGAAGAGCCCTTTGAAAACTGCCCCAGTGGCGATATGTGTTTCATGGGCATATAGTCATAAATAAACAAAGTCTTTGATTTTTTGGAAGCCAGGTATAACACAAAATGTTGATAAAGTTTGTCTAGATTGTTAATGTGCACTTGAATGTAAACTTGGGATTTGGTATATCTAGTTTGTAACTCACAAGGAATGTCGCAAGAGCAGGAAATTTTAGAACAGAATAGAGTGTATTTTTACAAACAGTACCTTATACAATAGGTAATGTAGTCTACTATGTTAATCTCCAAGCAGCTGTAGGAGACATTAAAAGGAAAAAGGCAGGGACATACATGTATTGTTAAATGCACAGACCTTCTGTGCCAACTCAAATGCTGCACTATTATATTAGATTACTGCAATATTTACAATGTTGGGTACCTGACGTATGATAGCAGTAAGCTTAAGTAGGTACGTATGTACTTGACATACATATATAGCTTTAGCTTTTGAGTCAGAAGTCACTTAAGAAACAAAATTGTGTGAAACATTAAGAAAAACTTCCTATGTACTAAATCTTATGCAAAAAGTGCAAAGGACTGTGACTAGATAGAAATGTGGAGATGGGTCTTAGTATGTTTAGGGTTGCAAACAATTGAAATAACAGCATGAGAAGACAAACTGAGAATTTTTATTTAATTTTCTTTAATGATTTTATATACAATATCTACTTATGTATATTATGCTTTTGATCATATTGGGCTGTTTGAAATGCAATTAAGTTCTATTTACAAAAAAAAAGAAAAAGTTTGCTACTGTCTGTTACTTGTTCTGTAAGTACACATAGAGTATATCTGACAAGTGTATCTTCTGAGTATTCTACTTCTGTATTGTACATGTCTTTGCAACATCCAGCTTTTACAGTGGTGCTCATGGCTCTCTCTAGGACAACACAGACCTTTGCTCAGTTTAACAAAACTTAGAGGAAGGAGACAAGAGTGAGAGAGCCCACTGACTAAGGTAAAATATAGACCGGTCCGGAACACCCGTATTGAACGTTATCCCGGCCCAGGTATGACATAATTAATAAAGATATCTAGCAATTTCTTGCTCTTAGCAATGCTGTCCTTATACAATTTTGTTCTTATACAATCTCTTGCTTTTCTTAACCTTCTCCCTGCTGCCTAACCCCATAATCAATACATATTTGGTGCCAAACAGCTACTTTAGCAGACTGAAAGTTAATAACCAGTACATTGTATATCTATATCTATGTAATGTTACAGAGCCGGGGTGAGATGTGAGTTTGTGTCTCAAGGGTCGTCTGTGTGAGTGTGAACCAATCGCTCGTCCCGAAACTTCACCAACACTCTGGAAATGTAGTCTTTAACGTTTATCGGCGCATCGTCCTCAACTGGTTCTGTTTTGTGTTCATCTTTGTTCTGGTTTTCTTCTCCATTGAGTTGTTCTTCAGAAGTTTTTTGATCAGTCTCCTTGACTACTTCATCATCCTCACTGTTTGTAGCTCCTCCCTCATCCTCCTCGCTGCTCTTTTCTCCTCCCCCATCCTCCCCATTATCTCCATCTTCTGGAGCTTCTTCTTGCTGATCTTCTGGTGTTTCTGGCTTTTCGTTTTGACAAGAAGGGCAGCCAGAGCAGTTTTCATCTGTACACTCGTTTTCATCTGGTTCTTTCTTTTTTTCATCTGTCGTTGTGCTTTCTTTTTCAATATCATCATCTGGACCTTCGTCATTGCTCTCATCTTGAGCTTCATCATTGCTCTGACCTTTAACTTCTGACCCTTTGACCTCTTCTTCCTCTTCCTCTAGTTCCCCCTTTGTCATGACAGTCTTGTACAAACTGGACATCCTGTGGAAATGGAGACCACTGAAATCATCGTGGTCTCTTTTCCCTGTGTCTCTTTTACGTCTCTTTTTCTTCGGTTCTACATCCTTGTTTTTGAACGATTCCTTGTCTTCTGAACCATCAAACGATTTTTTATCGATGGAGTCTTTGTCTTCATCATTGGTGGTGTCGGATGGACCTTCTGTCTCTTCTGGTCCATTTTCATCATCTTCATTCTTGTCGACGGAGTCTTTGTTTTCATCAGCATTGGTGTCTGCAAGACCCTCCATATCTTCTGGTCCATTTTCTTCATCCTTGTCTATTTTATTGCCATTTTCGCTGTCGTCAACATCAAGGTCATCATCTTGACCTTCATCATTACTCTGACCTGCAACCTCTGAGCCTTTGACCTCTTCTTCTTCCTCCTCTAACTCCCCCTTCGTCATGACAGTCTTGTACAAACTGGACATCCTATGGAAATGGAGACCACTGAAGTCATCATGGTCTCTCTTTCCTGTTTTTTTCTTCTTTTTCTTTGGTTTTATGTCCTTGTTTTGGGACGATTCCTTGTCTTTTGAACCTTCAACCTTGAGTGTTTTTTCTTCATCATCACTGTCTCTGTCTTTATCTGTGGTTGAATCCTCTGACGCTGCCTTGTCCTCTGCCATCGGGGCACTGCGAGCCTTGAACTCGTCCAAGTCTTCCACGGCTGGTTTTTCATCTGCAGGTTCGTCTCCTCCCGCTAGAGGGGACTTCTGCACGGGCTGGCCGTCTTCCGGGTCGGTTTGTAACAGCACTGATTTGTAAATATCTGAAACAATAAGGACAGGAGTTTCACATTGAATCATCAATTGTTACTACGTCTAGATTGTACAAACACGGGGGATGAAAGACGAAAAGTTTCAAAGTCTATGGCTCTATAGAGCAAGATACTTATCTTTGCAAAAGTTTTTAATTCTAGAAGCTGAATAAACCAATATGAACGAAAGAATAACTGCTTTGAGATTACCAGCATATACATAAATTGTTGTTTGTCTATTCTATAGGTTACGCGAAGCCCTTCCTTCAGTAAGTAAAACACAAGCTTTCATTTACAGTGCCTTACCTGACTGGCCATGGAAGTGAGGTCCACCATTGTCGCCCTCGTCCCATTCCAGCGTCTCTATCTGCACGCCGTCCGACTCGTCCTCCCGCTCCGAGTCCGGCCGGCCCCCGCCCGGGCCCCCGCGGCCGCTCATGGCGTACCGCTGCTTGCGGATGAGAACATCGTCGTTGTTGAAACTGTAGCTCGAGTCGCAGTTTCCACCTGGACAGGCCTCTGGGTGTGGGGAAAGGCTTTGTTGGCTTAAATCTAGATATTATTGACTTACGTAATTGTACTCAAGTCATCTATGTGATGAAACGACGTGCACTGCTTATAGCAAATCGCCACCAATGTGTCAATACCTGACCATTAGAACTCAATGGGTTGTGTATAACTTGTGTACACGTTGGTAGCCTGTTTACATCGAACTCCAAGAGGCCCTCCGAATGATCGGCCCTCTAGACGGGAAAGGGAATGTTAAGCCCTGAACAGTGAAAGCCTCAGTCTGTTACACAAACTCTCGCCGCTCGTCACTGCACATACATGGATCAATACAGATTGGATTCAGCTAGCTACATGTCCGACAAAATACAACTGTGTACACATGTACAAGAAAAGCCACCCCAAAATGTTTTAGATGATTCCTAAACCAAACTGGGATTAAAGTTTAAACCTAAGGAAAAAGCCCACAAATAAAGAATTTCAATAGTAATCGAGAATTTCCAAGTACTGCACAGTACAACGTTACAGAATAAAGCTGAGTTTACCTTTTTCAACCGGTCCTGCATTAGCGCCTCCTCGCGGCCAACTATATATCTGCAGCACTGCCAACGACACCAGCAGCAACTGCATTTTCTGCGTGTAACCTGAAGTCTAGCTGTCAAACACCTGTTGGATTTTCCTCCTGTAGTTCTTGTCTCTGGCAATTGGTGATAGCTGATCCACTTGTTGGGCTTTGAAATGGGAAATAACCTTTTAAAGCACCAGAGCATGGTGCATATATGGAAAACGTCGAACCACCACGGCTATGACCAAATAGAAAGGGGCGGATCGTTTTAACATGGATATAAAGATATGTCTACCGGACCGTACGTTAAATATCTTTCTGGGGTCTACCGCTGTCAAGCACTTCCATTTTGTGGCCGTCTCACATGCGCAATGTTGAAACTTCGCTAATTTGAGTCCTCCTACGATTGGCTGCTGACTGTTTGAGTCATAGTGTCCCGATTTGAAATGGTCTTTCGAGTTTCTGAAGTCAACATTGTCAAACGTAGGTGTATTTCACTATTCCACGGAAAATGGTCGTCCCCCTTTGATTAGCCCGGCTGTACAAATACGCACACATCCGGGACGGGAGCGGGGGACGTAGTGTTTCTCTATTGGCGGGGTCAGACTATCGATTTTTGTTGTACACATGTCACTCCCGATTGTTCAGATTTGGTGGCAGCTGTGAGATTGGGGTCGATTACCAAGTTTACAAAATAAATCAAGGTGACCGATGTGTCGATACTTGCCCTAAACCAGCTAGTGCTCCGGAAGGGAAGCGAGAAACTTTACGCACATTGCATAACTTCCTTACTCGTTAAACTTGAACGTTCTTTGACACGTAGAGATTTCAAGGAGACCGCCCGCTTTACCTGTCTTTTCCCATTTTGGTACCTCCTTTGTACCTTCCCCTTGGTCTACCCTTTTGAACTCTGAAGTTCTTGTATATAAGTACTCAGTTAAACATTAACCGTTCGTCGCCAAAGTGATATTCATATTCCAAGGACATTATATAGGCATTTGGCCGGCTTGTGAAATCTGTATCTTGCAGTTTGAAATAAAATCGCTAGAAGTCGTCATTGAGCGACGGCGTTCTATCTTGTCATCCAAATGTAAGAACGCGTAGAAAAATGGAAAAAGGGCTGATGGCATCAAAAATACATCTCCATTAAATTGAATATTCACATCTATCTACTACTTTGTGAACTTTTCTAAGTTAGGTTGTTTCATATGTAGCAGTTTTGTTTTAGTATTTCTTCGTTGAAAGTATCGTTTTCCTGCGGTCATATATATCCAAAATGGAGGTCGACGAGCAAGGTGCGACGGCAGGAGCTGAAGAAGGTAACGGGAAAATCTGCTCTTTGTCGATAAACCGCTTGTAAAATGGACCTCTTGAGCTTACACTTGATGCCTTAGTTTCTTCCACATTGAAAAATAGCCAGTGTTTGAGGCACAGGATCCGAATATTTCCTGTGCGGATGGGATAGAAACTGGGGGAGGGGGGCACAGTGAAGATAGTGTTGTCAAAATCTCTAAATAATGAGGACATCTAGAACTTTGCAGTCTTAGCCTGAAAAGGGTAGCAACAAGAAGAATGAAGTTACAATTAGATCGAATCTTTTGTCAAATATCACCTTAATTTTAGGTTGCCAAGTGTCTAGCTGGCACTGTGAGGATAATATATAAGGCTCTACAGATTGTTGACTACACAAAGTCACTTTTAGTCAGTGTCAGCGAAAGATATTGTGAAAGTTCCAGTTCTTTCTGTCTTCTTCCCTATAAAACTAACTATAGAGTGTGATAAATCCTTCGATTCCTTAGCACAACAGAAACATTCAAATGATATCGCAAACACTACAGTACTAAGGTAGGAGCATTATAACCTCCTTGGTAGGAGGCATGTATAGTTAGCTTTTTTGTTTCAAACTTATCAAAATCACATAGTAACTGAGTCATGGATGGTGAGGGAGGGGGGCACTGATACCATTTGTGTTATGTTATAGTTGTAGTACACATTATAGATGCAGTTTCTCTTAAATGTTTATATTTGAATTCCCCATCCTTCCTCAGGTACGTCCAGGGGTGTGATGGCAGCCCCTGGAACAGCGGGGAGTGTAACAGTCCAGTTGCACCCCCTGGTCATCATGAACGTTTCCGAACACTGGACCCGCATCAGGGCTCAGGAGGGCAAGGCTGTACAAGGTAACTGTTCTCTCCGTCTCTCTTTCTATCTCTTTCTCTCTGTCTCTTTCTCTCTCTCTGAGTCTCTCTATATCTCTGTCTCGCTCTCTCCCTTTCTCCCTGTCTGTCTGTCTCTCTCCTTCTATCAGGTAAGCCAATGGTGTAATACAGGTTTGCTACAGCTCCCATTTATAGCCAACCACATCAGGTCAACTGTACTCTTCTGGATATGTGTGTTGGATGCTTTTGCGTGTAGAGCTTTGATGACGGAGGCTTGTGCTTGAAGCTCCCCCATACACTGTTCTAGTCCCCCCAGCCCCACCTCTAAGTCTAATGCTGGTAACAGCTTTCTGTGTATCAAATTTTGTCTCTGGTATGATACATGAACTTTCTTCACAGCTTAAGTAACTTTTCTTTCTGCCCAGTTCTGGGCGCCTTGCTGGGGAAGCAGTCGGGCAGGAACCTGGAAATCTGTAACTCCTTCGAGCTGATGTTCGACACCATCGATGGGGACATCATCATAGACAGGGACTACTTTGGCACCAAGGAGGAACAATGTGAGTTACTCACTGTCACACACAACACTAGGGGTGGATACCGGTTCGCTGGACCTGATTCGGACCTTTATAACATCCAAGAACCAAGTCCAAAAAACCTAAAGCCAAAAACCTGAGTCCAAAAAAAAGACTGAACAAAGTACAAATATATTTCTCTATTTTGTTTGATAAAAAGTGTTTTGAGTCTCCCCTTTGACAAAAAAGGCATTTAAAATAAGTGCAACATTCAAATATCAAACACTGGTTTATTTTGAAAGTCTTCTCACCAAGAAACTTTTATAGTTGTGCGTGTCAGTATTAATTCTCTATGCTTAATATTGTTCTAATAAAACAAAACATGAACTGGACAGGATCAGGTTCAGGTCCAGACCTGAACCTAAATCTCTGGACCTAAACTTGGACTTGGACCTTATTAAGCCGAACCGGTATCCAACCCTAGAGTACACAACACCAATGTCAGAAACTGAACTGATGCCTGCCTTTTGGACACAGAATTAACAGCTACAGCAGTCTGTCTAAGATTGTCACTATTCTTTGTTCAAATGTTTTAAGCACCAGATTTGGTTGTGAAAACATACTATTGACATTTTGTTACATTTCCAGTGTTAATCTATATCTAAAAATACAAGTACGGAATGTGTTAAACTAGGCTATTAAGTAAATATCGCCAGGCGATATGATAACTTAAACTAAAGGTACCTGTAGATTCAACTTATCATGTAAATAGATGACCAAAACATTGATTTTTTTATCGTTTTAATCGTACAATAGCAGCTGTTAATATTCCTGCGTTGGTCAATAACAAAATTATTTCTTCCCAGTTCGCCAAGTGTTTAATGAGCTGGACTTCTTGGGCTGGTACACCACAGGGGACGACCCTTCTGAGGCCGACAGGAAAGTTCACAGACAGGTCAGTGTGTGTGTGTTTGTAAAGGGATGCAGGAACAAGGGCATACCCTTTATCATGTTCATATGTATGTTGTGTTCCCTATTATGTTCAAGGTTTGACCTCCCTTAAAGTTGCAGCTGAGACTAGCATCTGCTCTTACAATACTGTCAAGGAGTCGAACTCAATGCCTTTTCTAGAAATACATTCTCAGAAGTAGTAATATTAAGGCATGTCTCAGTAACCTTATTGTATTTCCTCAGGTTTGTGAGATAAATGAGAGCCCCATCCTGCTGAAACTCAACCCCATGGCTCGACACACAGACGTGAGTAACCAAGAACTTACTTTCTTTTGGTACATTCAGATGATTAGTTGTAGGAAACTAAGTTCTGCACCTCTCATTAAATCTTTGATTTTCTCCATCCGTTTGCAAAGCGTTAACTGTGACCAAGGATACAAAAGTACACTTTTACAAAAAGGACAGCAATTTAGAAATGAAGTTGTTATTGGGTATGAAGGCTATTTCCCCTCATCATCTTCATTTTGTCCCGTTAACTGTACTTGTTGTTTTGTTTTGTTGTGACCTGTACTTAGCCAAGTGTGGCAGAAATGTGCAATAAAGGTCTTCATTCATTCATTCATTCATTATTGATTGAAGTTGTTATTGTTTTGTGACCACGAACTAAGCTTGTATTCCCCTCATCATGATTGTTACTCATTTAAGTTTTTACTGTTTTTTAACCACCGTTACAGCTCCCAGTCAGTATCTACGAGTCAGTGATTGACCTGGTGAAAGGCGTGGTTGTTACTGAAGTTGTTACTATTTTGTAACCACCATTGCAGCTCCCAGTCAGTATCTACGAGTCAGTGATTGACCTGGTGAAAGGGGTGGTTGTTATGAAGTTGTTACTGTTTTGTACCCACCATTGCAGTCAGTATCTACGAGTCCGTGATTGACCTGGTGAAAGGCGAGGTTGTTATTGAAGTTGTTATTGAAGTTGTTACTGTTTTTTAACCACCGTTACAGCTCCCAGTCAGTATCTACGAGTCAGTGATTGACGTGGTGAAAGGCGAGGCCACCATGTTGTTTGTGGAGCTGCAGTACACGCTGGCTACGGAGGAGGCGGAGCGGATAGGCGTGGACCACGTGGCCAGGATGTCCAACGCTGACACCTCCGACAGCTCAACTGGTAAGGGAGGGGGGAAGTGTGGACAAACTTGACAAAAAGATATTTGAAATAAGCCCAAAATGATAAAAGTCCATTCATCCCTTCATGAGTTATATGACAAAAATACACCTGCAGTTCTAAGTTACTAGCATGTTAAGAATGTTGAAAAGGCTATAACAACATTCTTTTTGACCGTGATGCTATTCATCGCTAAATGTAGATATCGTTCTGATGAAAAATACAAGTATCATAAAACATTTTCAAATCGGACACTCCTTTTTATTGAAGGCCAAATACCTCTATTGGTTTTATTTTCATCTTATAACTTGCATAAGCTACATTGTACTAATGATAGTAATGAGATATCATATCAGTAGTTTCATGAAGTTTGAGACGACTGATGTAGAGGTCTGAAATTTGAGTTTTGTTTGTTCTATATAGTTGCTGAACACCTGGTTGCCCAGCACAACGCCATCAAGATGTTACACTGTCGAGTCAAGATCATCCTGGAGTACATCAAGGACGTGCAAAGAGGTACGGCTGCTCTGACTTGACTTTTCCTTGGCACATGGAGGGAATATCAAACCCATACTAGCAGTTTTGGAAATGTGCTTATGGTATATTTTTGGCAATGTTGCCACTTTGCGCAGTGTTTATTATTCAGTGTATAAAAGATTTCTTGGGGCACTTTGTTTCTCATGTTTACCTTCATTTGCATTTAGGTTCAGTTTCAGGATACTTTTTGTATGTTTGCATACACACTTGCAACTTATCAATGGAGAAAACTACACCAAAATTGACTGCATTTGTAACAAGATCATTGAGTACTAGTGTATAACAAGCTAACTCTAAGTTGTGAATTTGTTTACAGGAGCGGTACCACGTAACCACGAGATCATGCGAGAAGCGTACAGTCTGTGCCATCGGCTACCTGTGCTGGACACGCCAAACTTCACTGGAGATTTCTTTAATGTAAGGAGCAACCCTTTTCTTGGCTTTCATAGAGGGGGAAGGATAGGGCTAGAAAAGAAATGTAGGACTAGAATGAGACAGTTTGATTGAAGCATGTGAGGTAGTAGGTAAATTACTAATGGAAAAAGTAAGACAGGATGTCATCCCACAGATAGCTCTTGATTGTTTGATTTGTTGTTAAAGCTTTTGGTTTATATTTGCATGCATGTATTTCTTGTTGTGTAGCGTCAGTAGCTTAGCTGTTAGGCTAGCAAACAAGAGATAGATGGCTAGATATTCCTTGGGGAACAACATTCCTCACTTTATCCAGGTGTAAAATGGGTACATGACTTTGGTTGGAGAGGTAAAAGGAGGTGGAAGGAGAGTGATGGGCTCTGCCTTCCTATATCGTGCCCTAGATACAGTGAATTAACAAGCTACTGCCCCTACGGCCTCAGCTGCATGTAGGAGGTGGTTGGTTTATTAAGATGCCCTTTTGCCCCTCTAAGGGGCTTATCTTCCAGGGCTTATTAAACTATACAACACATAATAAATGCACCAGCTATACACATAAGTACATATTTACATTTGCTGTGGAAAGCACCTTACCTTTTACATATTTCTTATTGCAGCAATGTAATGACGTGAGCCTGATGGCCTACCTGGGTGCCATCACTAAAGGCTGCAACACCATCAACCAGTTTATCAACAAGTTCAGCCTGCTATACGACAGACCAGGTATGGGCCGGCGCATGAGGGGGCTCTTCTTCTGATGTGGAACAATGGATCGTACCAGGGGGGTCAGATGAGGGGCTGTTCTTCTGATGTTGTACGACAGACTGGAGGGGGTATTATTCTGATGTGGAACAATGGATCGCACCAGGGGGGTCAGATGAGGGGGCTGTTCGTCTGAAGTTGTACGACAGGCTGCAGGGGGGTATTCTTCTGATGTGGACTATGACAGGATGAGCCAGGGGGGTCAAAGGAGGGACTGTTCTTCTGGCATTGTACAACAAACTGTAGGGGGGGGGTATTCTTCTGATGTGGACTATGATGGGATTGGCCAGGGGGTCTGAGGAGGGACTGTTCTTTTGATGTTGTACGACAGACTGGAGGGGGTATTCTTCTGATGTGGAACAATGGATTAGACCAGGGGGGACAGAGGAGGGGCTGTTCTTCTCATATGTGCAAGGGATTCTTATGTGACAGCAGAGCAAAGATTCAGTACGTTGATGAAGGTTAAACATCCAGATAATAAGATAGTAAGGTAATTGTTACTCAAGCGACTGGATGGAATTTGGAAATGATCAGATGTTTCAGGTAGCATCCCCTATGTTTCGTCTGTGACTGGAAAGACAGCGGATGCTGTCTATAACAACCTGTTAAGTCTGACCATTTCCAAATGGTTTCCAATTGCATGAGTAACTGTTTCAATACCTTTGGTACCTAGGACAGGTATTTCTGGAGTCACTTTCACCAACTTGAAGTGATCAACTCTCTCTTAGGTGGAGAATGATGCTGCACATTAAATTGTATGTTGACACCTGTCATAGGAGACACTATGTGAGCTGTGATATATGTACAGTACCTGTGGATCCTTTATAACGGTTGTAGCATCAACACTAGTAGGAACAATACGTTATTTGTATTGACTGTGCCGTAGCTTTATGGGCCCTAACTTGTTTTAAAAGTTGAATGTACGGTGAGTTTGCAGTCACTGTTACTCTTAAAGTGTTGTATGTTACAAAGCAGACAGTTGCTATTATGTTACCGGTATTATTCAAATCTGTTGTACAATTAAACAGTACTGTTCAACGAGCTACTGTTGTCCACTTCAATAATCTGACTATTATCAAAAAAGACAAGAAGAAAACACAGAGCAAGAGACTTTGAGGATGCAAAGAAAAGTTAAGAAAATTAAAGAGTTGTTGTCATGTCTATGTGATGATTCATATTTTCTTAGAGATGAGAAGTTATCACAATATTACAGAATCACAAGGACAGAGGCTTTTTTCAAACATAAAAGGTTCAGTGCAAATGAGTAGCGTTCGCCTTGCTTTTGGTAGGTCGTGAGTTTGAGTCCCTGGTTGAGTCATACCAAAGACTTTAAGAAATGGTTTACACTGCTTTCTCTACTTAGCATTCATGATCAGCGTTGGGAAAGAGTACTGCAGTGTAACGGACACCTACCAGTGGACTGGCACTGCCCTGGCACTGCTGTGGTGATTGCACAGATGTGTGTGGCCCAAGGCCTACAGAAACGGATATGGGACCTCTGTGTCATCGGGTGCAGAAAGGACTAACTAAACTACTCGGTTAGGGACATTGTGCCATGACATACTATAGTATGTTCATATGCAGAAGCCAGAAAGATACACTCATCACCAAAGGATAAGGTACAGAAGTCAAAATAAAGTGGTATACAGGAAACAATTTTAGATAGTTTATTTGAAATAGATTCTTTCTGTACAGAGCATATTCTTTCAATCAATGATAAAATTGAATACAATGTTTGTACCTTCTATATAGGATCTTACAAGTTGAAACACATTGTTCAGTCAAATAATGGAAGGAGAACTTTGTTTACAAATATACAGTATGATTTACAAATATGACAAAATATACATCTAACAGTGACGACGTCACGTGTGGTTACGTTCTACTAAGTACACTTACATCGAGTTTTTCAGGTTATTGTGAAGCAGGTGTGATCAGGTCAGTTACTCACCTAATTTGATTGTACAACTCTCTTAGAATTGTTCTTCCTACATGTATATGGTACTTTCAATATATCTGACGGCAAATAGAACTTTTCACGGGTCCCAATTGCATGCTGGGAAACGCAGGGCACTATGGGTAACGTCATTACCATGACAACGTATATGCAATGCATGCATACTGTGTTTGATCTATGTTGTGGTATTGGTAATGATGCTGTTGGTCCCCTGCGCTACCCATAGTGCCCTGCATCTCCCAGCATGCAATGGGATCCGCGAAAAGGTCTTTCGCTGAAGGGAAAGAACACTTTGAGAATTACCCTGTTAGTTTCCCGGTCTAGAAAATTCCTTGTGTGTTGGCATGAAAAACTCATCTAATTTCACTATTTAGTAACTTTAAGTGACATAATCCGTGCAGTGGCTATTGGGTGAGACAGTTTTCTATTGCAGGTGCTGATTCAGGAGTGACAACATGTCAGGAGTTCTGACCTAAGGCAGTTCTTTGTCATTAAATGTACAGTTAAGATATACTTCATATTTCAGCCTGGGTGCCATCCGATTGCTACCTTGGCTCCTACACTCGCTGCCCTGAAAAATGTAGGAGCCCCGGTAGTAATCGGATGGCACCCAGGCTAGACGTATGTAGGTATGCAATATTCTGTCATTCCCCTACCTATTTTATTGCCAAGTAAGTTTGTTTCAATGTTATTAATATACACAGTTCTTCTAACAGCAGAAGGATGAGGAAATTCCTGCGGCAACAATGCAACTGACAAGTTAGTACATGTGGTTCCAAGTTGCATTCATCAGACCAATCATCTGTCAGTCACCTTCCTCAGGGCAAAACAGTGACTTACTAACCTGATGAAACTGTTCACAGATGACTGCTGCACATTGTGTATAAAATGCCTCCACTCTTGAGGTATTGCCAAAAACTTGAAGAAGTGACGTTTCAGCCCATGTCTACTGACGCTTGTCCGAATTTACCTGTGGCTATTCCAGAATCTGTGCTGTCCCCACTAGAGTAAGAGTTCCGCTGGTTTTCCGGCTCACTTGCCTTGTCTGATTCATCTTTGTTACAAGCAGCATTCTCTGTTACTGTCAAAACTTCATGTTCTTTCTCCATTGTGTTCGAATTCTTGCATCCGTCACAATGACTATCTGCTGTAGAAGGTGCATGGGCGCATTTGGAGCACGTAGCTTCTGACAAATGTGTTGATGGGTCTGTTGCCTTTGTATTTTCACCTTCTGTTTGGTTGTTCGTTGTTTCTGTTGGTGTTACGTCCGCAATGTCTTCCACAGCAAGGTTCTCTCCTTGTGTGGTGTCCGCATGAGGTCCTTGATCGTCAAGACTTGTTACTGGTTCTGTGTTGTTGTCAGTAGAGTTTTTACTGTTGTCTGATCGTAGCCATGGACGAGTAAGCTGGTTTGGAACAATGTCGAGGCTGTTGAAAAGGACACAGAAAATGTGTTGGTACAGCACACGTTCACTACATACAGTCAGAAAATACCTTTTTGTTCATCTCTTAAATAAAGGTGCCAAATTAGAACATTTTTCTAAAGAAAGTTGAAAATGGGTACAAATGGTCGAGGTCATGAACATAAAAAGAAGAACATGATGATGCTTGCCTCAAACTTGATATGGTGGTACAATTAGCAAATTTGCCCATTACAAACAAGATTTGATGTTGACTTTTCTTTGCTTCTATTTCTTGCTACTTTCAATTTCCAATAGACATAACTTTGTATAATGATTTTGACAGGACCAGTCTTAAGATAGGAAATTGTATTTAACTTGGATAAAGGACGAAGTAGAAAATTCAGCTACTAACAAGACTTACCCATGGTTTTCTCCCCTGTGAGTTGGGAAGAAGAAGAAAACACAGTGAGTAGACATATAATGGCATATTACATCAACAGGGTGCTGCTAGTCCCTATATGTGCTGTGCCTGTCTTATCTTATGTGATGGGGGAGAAATGAAACCAAAAAAACATAGTCAACTACTCTCCAAGCAGAGGAGTGGGTCTGGCTGGTTTTTGATGTGTTTTTATGTGTTTTTGTCAGGCTTTCTACTCTGTCATGTTTTTATGGCTGGTGACATTTTTTTAAAACATGACAAAAACGGCTAAAGATACGTCAAAAACCAGCCAGACACACTCCTCTGCTTGGAGAGTAGTATTCAACCAGACATCCAAACCTTTTCACAGATTCCATTGCACTGTGCACGTGGGTGACTTGGGGCAAACTGTGTCTTGTCCCATCTGTGTTGTCACAGTAATGATTTTTGTTGTTGCTCCCTGCATTACCCATAGTTCTCCCAGCGTGCAATGGGTTCCATGAAATTAAAGGCCCATTCAAGGAGTGTAAGTCTCCACCAAGGCAGCATAGTTTTCTTCATTGCTTTTTGATGCTTGTAATTTGCAATTTAAAGGAAGCTGTTAGCAACATTGCCTTTTGAAATCAGTTTCTGGAATCTGGATCATATACCTCAAAATTGAACCATTCCTTCTTTGGGCATGGAAAAAAATATGAAAATTCATCCTTTCCTTTTTGGGCAGTGCCAGGAGTACAGAGCCTGTCTATAATTTTTAGATATTTTCATCATTAACCAAAGAATGAAACAATGCCAGTAACACTTCATGATGAATGTACAAAACACATTTATCCTACGTTTGGGGTGTTTAGGGGGGTTAGACATATCTCACACACTCTCAAAGAACATACAAGTACGTCAGATAAATTGAAACAATAAATATTCTTTGATTTCGAGCACCAGTAAGACCCCTGATGTACCAGACCCTGAATCTACGGGGCATCGAGGCGGTCGCATCACTGGTCAGTTTCCTGTCGCCGCCCGTCAAGCCACGCCGTCAGCCGCCGTAAAATCTGACTGAACGGGCAGCACAAAACCATGTGACAATAATGGTACAGACCAGAGAGCCTAAACTCCTAGTAGGGTAAAAAAGGTATGCTACTAAAAAGGCATACCAAATGCCACAAAAACAGATCCTATATTTGAACATCTTTGCTTTGAGCCCCCTAAAGATTAGCCAACCCCTTTTCCAACCCCTTACATCTTTTGCACTGCTAACTATATTCTCTTTAGAACTGTGCTGGAATTCGTAAGGTCATGGATAAATTTAGGTAGCTAGAAACAAGGCTTGGCTTAAGCTTCTAACAAGTATGTAATATCCAAAATATCATTATTACTAATATTAGGAAATGAACTTGAATTGATCTCAGTATCAGGTAAGGTTATGAATGGCAAGTCTGGAGGGCCAGAGCTTTAAGTGAAATATGTAGACCAAGCACTTGAAATATCAAGTTTGCAATGTATTAGGTTTTTTTCAGTTGTATAAATTTTTTGATGTACTACTTATCCTATGTCCTCCAAACTTCCCAATCAAACCCTGACAGAAACTGTAGCAGACTCACTTGTCCACCCCAGGGTCTGGCAGCTCCTTGTTGTAGTTGTCCTTTCCAGTCAACCAGTATGATGTCATGTGACCTTTGCCCTGCCACAAGTCATGATAGATGTTAGAATTTTTGTGTTGGCAGTCCAACTTTGATTCAGATGTTTGAATTGTTTCAACAAATATCTAGCCTGCTATTCTAGCTCTGGTTTGCTTTTCAGATCACCTCCCTGATGAATAGCCTGGAGCCCGCATCCATTCAAATGCTTGGTTCTTATATCATTGATTATTTTGGGTATCAAATATTTCTAGAATCAGTGTAATTGGACCGAACTTTGAATGCTTGTTCAAACCCTAAGACCTTGCCTTTACAGAGGACTGTGGAAGGCTGACCCAATCAGAGCTTTAGAGCATTTTATGCTTTGCCAGGCTACCATGCCAGCACCACATTTATATCATGACAGTTACATGTACATGTGTTACTGCTGAGTTGATGTCATATGACATGATGTATGTAATGATATGTAATGATCATTACCTTCAGCAGCACTTTTCCTCGCGGCTCGTACTGATAATCCCCCAGCTGGTGCAGGATGGACATGGTCGACTGACTCATGTGGATACGGAAGGCTGGAAATAAGTTTGCGACACAGGAATTTTTAGAAAAATAAAATGTTTCGAAGACAACAATTTCTCCTCAGCATTCATAGCCATAGATTAGATACAATGATTAAGCTGCTACAAGGCATATCAAATTGATTTCATTTTCATTTATTCTTTATACATGTGTATCGCCAGGGAACTGCATATCGCCTGTTTGGCAGTTTTGAATTGGCCCTGAAAAAAGATGGATACCAAAATCTTGGTTCAATAGTTGTGTTTGATAGTTGTGTTGCTTTAGCATAATTATCACCTTGACAAAATACAGATGACTTAAGTGTGAGACTCACGCATTCCAGTAGATTCCATGCGGGAGGCTGTGTTGACGGTGTCACCAAACAGACAGTACCGCGGCATGGTGATGCCAACAACCCCAGCCACTACTGGTCCTACTCAACAGTGAGTGCAGATATGTCAACATGTCAACATTCAATAAATGACAAGGGGTATAGATAACACTAGTGCAGTGACTGCTCTTTGTTACAGGATAATGTAATCCATGTCACTAACATTATGCTACAATAAGGCACAAGAAACGTAAGATCATTTAGAGCATTCCATCTTATTTTCTTTCCACGATTTATTCAGACCACACATTCAACTTACTGTTTCTTTCTATAGTGTTCTATCTGTGTTCCAAGCAATGTAAAGCTAGCATCACATCAAAAAATTAGTGCAAAACTTTGTTTAACTGCCACTTGTCTGGCCAAAAACATCAAGACTTACCCGAATAGACAAATGTCTGCCACTGCACAGCACATTTTGCACACAGCAACATCACAACACAACATCTAACAAAGAGACAAAACCAGTCACAGGACATCTTCACTGTACAGAACAGTATATTGCAAGATTTTGGGATACAATATGGAGGTACTGGCAAGTTAAGCATCCATATTTATAAGTGAGTAAAGTGGATTTTAGGGCATTGAACATCATTATTGCAGAGAGAACTCACTTTAATGTGAGCACCAATGAAAACAATAGTTTCATCTTATCCCATGTGTCACAAATGGTCTATTTGTTTACATTAGCCATTGTGCGGTAGGAACACCAGCAGCATACATGTCTACTGTACTGCAACTATGCAGTTCATAATGCACAAAGCACAATGGGGACTAAACACAATGCTTGATGCTGCTGCCAAAAATACATCTTCCTTACAACATAAAGATCCTGGGTACCTGAGTGTAGGCCGATACGTATCCTGAGCGGCACGTCCGGCATGTGTCTGATGGTGAACTTGCCTGACGCGTGGAGGATGTCCAGGGACATGGTCGCGATCTCGCCCGCGTGCTTGTTTCCGTTCCGAACGGGCAGGCCCGACACAACCATGTAGGCATCTCCGATCGTCTCAACCTTTAACAGTTAGACATTAACAGTTATTTTAGTAACTCCAAGTAGATGTCTGTTTTGGGCTCATTTCTCGTACTGCACATCTTTTCATTATGGGTGGTATATTTTTTCCCACTATATACTGTAGTTCATTAGTTAGATGTTTTACAATGATGCCAATGTCACTAGAACCCAAATACTTAAATTTTGAGTCTCCTTTGATGCTGTTTCCATCGGAAATAAAACTACCATAATAGCCAATGTTCAGCACCAAGGACATAGCAAATCCAAAATTCAACTGGTACCTCAACAACATGAAATAAACAGTCAATGTCATACATCATATCATTTCCGTGATCATATCATATTTTGCAGCATTGATACTATAATTCCCTCCCTAGGTAACATTGCCCTGACTCGCCCCTGAGTGTAGAATGTGAATTGGTCAGCTGATATAACACACCAGTTTCACAGGCACACAGCGGACGACTACATCACATTGAAAAACTTGTTACACTCAAATCATTTATATCCAACTCTGTATGCTGTAGGGAAGTAGTAGAAGACAACCTCAAGTTAACCGTGCACACTCATGTCACATCTTCAGAAAGGATGCTGTAGCCGCATAGTTCCTGTTTAGAAACTTTATTCAAGCCCACACCCAAGTGATGACTGCAGTGTGAAAGATGTCGGTTAACTTGAGGAATGAATCCACTCTACTTTACACAACACTGTATGCTGTGTAACCAGTTCCTGACCTTATAGACATCATAGTTCCGTATGACGTCATCGAAGGTCGTGTAGAGGTCGTTCAGCAGGTCGACGACCTGCATGGGTTCCGACATGGCGGAGATGGTGGTGAAGCCGACGATGTCGCTGAAGTAGATGGTCGTCTCGGCAAATGCTTCCGGTTTTACGGGCAGACCTCGCTTGAGATTGTCAGCTACAGAACTAGATAGGTTATGAGAACAAAAGATCATTTCAAAAGGACACAACTGTTACTCGAAAAGGTGCAAACATCAGGCATGATGATAAACCTACCAGTGTGGTTGGGAAAGAAAAGTTACTGCTGTAAACCTGAAGGACATACATACATGCATACATACATAGTCATACTCTAACGAGTTGAAACGTCTACAAAGTTCTGAAGGACTTTTTTGTCCAAAACAGAAGCATTGATGGCCAGTCTAGAAAGGATCAAAGAAGAGCTCAAAGGAGAACACTAAACACATTTGGCAAAAAATGCACATGCAAGAAATTTTACAGAAAACGCAGTTCTTACCTTGGCAGCATCTGACCCAGCAGCTCCTCAGTTTTCTTCTTCTCCTCGTCCAGTGCCTTGGTCCTCTCCTGAATCATGTCCTCCAGGTTAGACGAGTACTGCTCCAGCATCTTGAACATGTTGTCAACGATGTTGATCTTGTTCCCCTTAGGAAATAAAATAGATGTTGCATGTTGAGATTTTACAGTCCTCAGATTAATTACTACCACATCCACGGAAGTCATCACCTTTAGTTGTGAATTCCACAGCTGTGAGAGGGTTTCATTTCGAAATGAGTTGTCGTGGACCTTATTGCTTTTAACAATGAACATCACTCTAAAATACAACCATAGGGAACCTTAATAAATGTGCCATAACCCTAAGCACTCAAAGGATGACTTCCATGGCTGTGGAGTAAGTGATTAGTTGCCTCATGGCCGGCTGGAGACTGTCTTTTTTTATCTAAAGTCCATGGTACTGTGGCCAAATGTTTGGAGAATTTTGCTGTAAAAAAAACGAACCTCCCAAATATTGCACTTTTTAAATCAAGTCATATGTGGTATACGCACCTTGTTGATGGTTTTGAGCTCTTCGTAGAGCTGGTTGAAATCTGAGCGCATGTCGGGTGACTCCGTCCAGCACTGCTTCATCATGTTAATGAAGTCCTGGGGGGCAGAGCTGGCTGTGACTGACGGTCGGCACAGCGGAGGGGGCCTCTTTACCTTGGCTATGATCTCTGTAGGTAAGTAAGGTTAGTTAGTCAGGAATATGTAGATATATATACACATGACATACGCATAGATTAATTGGAATAGGATTAAAGACCTTTTTTCTCTGCTGATAGATCTATACAACTGATACTGAACTAAAGAATCCAAGTGGAAAAATGTACCATCTTAAACAAGTCATATTCACCCTTGAATGTCAAGTAAGATAACAACAAAAACAGCTAGAGAGATTGACTGGCTTCTCCCATAGGAATGACAGGATTCAGAGTATCATCATAAACCCAGACCGGTAAACCTCTTATGAGGCCTAGATCTAGTTTCAGCACTAGTTTCAGCACTCATATTATGCGATCGTTTTCAAATGTCGCCTGAAAAAGAAACATGCTACTATGTCATGTTTCACCCTAAACTTAATCTTAACACACAATGATTGACACATGTCATTCCATCACCTTCTGCGGAGAGGCTGAGCATGCAGAAAGGCGGTCCCCTGAGGATGATCTCCTGACAGATGATGGCGAAACTGTAAACGTCTCCCTTCTGTGTGCCCGCCTTCTTCAGGATAGGGTCTCTTAGGAGCTCTGGGGCTGTCCATAGGAGGTCTGGGCAATGTAGAATCACTAGTTATAGTACTACTGGTATGTCTGATGTAGATTGTAGTGTGACATTGGTGCCAACTGCCATGTTAATTCAACAGTAACTTATAATGGCTGTCCAAATCAAACTTTCGAAGACAAAAAGCTTTCTTGAATTGTACACATAAGTACCATATAAGGGATGTTATACTGTTTCCAATTAATTGGTAACTGGGAGACCCTGGTTCAAATCCTGGGAAGGGCATCTCAGTTGGGGCTGCACCGTCTTTTGGAAGGGGCCCCGTGTTCAAGAAGGTTAGCAATTTTTATTGTTAAAGAGGAAGGGCTCGCAACCCCTCCCTGCAAAAATATACCCTGCTACTGAAACAGCAAGGAAACTTGCTGCCCTATGTGCCACTAGGCACTACAAGGGTCTGAATGAGCAAATAAATACCTTTTGCCCTGCTTTCTGTTTCCTTATGTTCCTTGCGGCTCTCCTTCTGTGTTGCCAGGAGATCAGGTAAGCCGTAGTCGGAAATCTTCAGCATGAAGCGGCCGTCAATCAGACAGTTGCGAGAGTTCAGCCTCCCGTGCACCTGGATGGGACTGCTGTGGAGGTACTTCATGCCCTGTGGGATATTTGGGAGGAAAACATGTGTTTTAGAACCCATGCAATAGTGACACAACAGCCTAGTGTGCAGAGTGCTTGCTTTGCATTTCAGAGGGCGCAGGTTCAAACCCAAGCCGGATCAAATTGATTTAGTTTTAACCTTCTCCCTGCTGCCTAACTTTGTAACCAATCCAACATGTGGTTTAGAACTGGTGCAATAGCAATGCAATCTATAGCCTAGTGGGCAGATTGCTTGCTTTGCATTTGAGAGGGTTCAGGTTGAAACCCTGGCTGGGTCATACCATATGAGTTTTAAAATTATGGTACATACTGCTTTCTCTGCACAGCAGATAGGCACTGCCCAATATACTTAAAGATGTGTCCTTTCAGTACAGAATTGTGATTCGCTGACTGACATTGAAAAGTTACAAATTTATCAGTTGAATACATACTTCAAAGGTTTGGATTCGTCTCACCTTCACTAGATCTGTCAATAATGACTGCTTCACCACCCAGTCCAGCTGCATCTCTTCATTACGGATCAGATCCTACAACAAGAGAGGCACCCGTATTTAGAACCATCGCTTTTAGTTGAAAGGGAGCATTTGGACAGTCTTTGGCAGCGGTGCAAGATCCCCCCCCCCCCCCCCCCCCGACAAAAAGAAAGTTCACAACCCTTGATATTTTTTCACAAATAGAAATGGTATTGATCTTAGCTTCATTAGTCAACCAGCAAAATTTATTCTGAAAATTGATGCTGAGTTTGTGGGGACTGATTCACATGATAGTATAAAGGTAAGGGGGAGGCATCTGTGGTTCACGGTGAATACTGAATGCATGTTTGTGGTGTTTTATATTTGCGGTGGAGAGGTCAGGTCAAAAACAGCTAAGATAACACCATTGCAAATATTTCACAATTCACATTGTATGATACATTATTCACTGAAAGTTACAAACGTTTATCGTTGAAGAGAAAGGACATATCTAATAGTATACATTAAATTTACAACAATTTACAAACGACAAATCACGGCACATTTTCCGTCCGCACCTCTAAGCTGCCCCTGGAGCAGTGTTCGGTTACGATCCCCTGGTTCCCTGGCTCTGTGTAGCAGCCCATGAACGGGTTCACGTTTTCACTGTGCAGATCTCGCATCTGTAGGGAGAAAGTACCACTAACACATTCCACTTTTTGAAATACAGTCTGACAAGTCTGTACAAGTGATCACCTCTGCATAAGGGCCACCTGGCCATTGATATATGGTCAAACCTGTACTAGTGACCACTTTTACATAATTATAAGGACCACCTGGCCATTGATGGTCAAACCTGTACAAGTGACCACCACCACCTGGCCATTGCTATACAGTCAAACCTGTACAAGTGACCATCTCTATCCATACATAAGGACCACCTGGCCATTGATATACGGTCAAACCTGTACAAGTGAACACCTCTACATAAGGACCACCTGGCCATTGATATACAGTCAAACCTGTACTAGTGACCACCTCTACATAATGAACACCTGGCCATTGGTGGTCAAACCTGTACTGTACAAGTGAACACCTCTACATAAAGACCACCTGGCCAATGTGACCACTTTTTGGTGGTCCCTTAGATAATTTTTGCCTTTAACACAAGTACATGTACGATCAATTGAGTGCAGTGATAAACTTATATCTACATTTTTACCTCAATAACCTCTCTTTTATTTTGCCAAAACAAGACTTTGGGGCAGGAGGACAGAAATGATTCCAATCCATGTTAGGGCTACATGTTGTTGTAAAACAAGTTGTTTCTGCACTTCTTCAAAAAAAGAAAATTCCCTACCTGTTTGAGAACCTTCATGAACCTGCTGTTGGCCCCCAGATCACGCAGATGCATCCGCTTCAGCCACACTAGCTCCCCCTAGTGGTCAGGAAATGAAGTACAAGTTAGATCACACCAATCTACACTGCACTGGTTCATGTGCCAATTGGCCTATCACATCAATAAAGTTTAGACATCCTGGTATTGAGATACCCGAATACAAAAGTTACTCAAGCAACTGGATAAGTTTTGTAAACAGTCAGACGTTTCAGACAGCATCTGCTGTCTTTCCTCAGTGGCTGAGGCACATATATACCACAGGAACCATAAACCGTTGTTGAAAACTGAATGAAATTTTTTTGGGGGAAAGGGATGGAACTTAACTGGAAATTAATTCACCTGTCCTTGAAATATTAGACTTGAGAATTCTTCTTTTATTTACAGTCAAATAAATCAAATCAAATCAATTCTTCCATGATTTATATTTTGTTTTGTTACTTTAAAAGCTGTACTTCTGTTACTGTGCAAAAGCTACCAAACCCTTTTGCTCAACTCCAGTTAAACAATGTAAGGTTGCAATGACAAGGAATAGGAACTATCATGGAAGCTCATCTGTGTTGGTAGTAATCATAATACAATGCTAAACTTTCTTCCAACAATAAGGTATTCACTGATCAAAAAACGACCACTGACTGTAATAAGCATTTACTGATTTTGAGGACGGTGACAGTGGTCGTTGAAAATTTCATCCGTGAATACCTTAGTTAGTGTTGGAAGAAAGTTTAGCATTGGAATAGGAACATACTAATAGAATGGAACAGTAATATAGTTTTTCTTACGTTATATCTCGCTATGGGTGAAGTACTGTCGCCACATTCTGATGCACTCCCAGGTCTGCTCCTCTGGCTGAGGGCGTTGCTCTGTGCTCTCAGACTCTGTCCATTGAGCTCCTGTTTAGAAGAGATTATCAAACAAATATAATGCACTTATACAGGATTCAATCCTGTTTTGTTAGTTAAAATCCTTCCCAAACCTTTCTGTGTAGTGCCCACTCTATTTTTACAGCCTTCTATAGCTGATATATGTTTCTTTCTTTGAATTTTGTTCTTTCATTTCCCTTCTATCCTTTTCCCTTATGTCTTGTTTTCCTCTTTCTATTTTTACTCCCTTTCCTTCCTGTTCTTTACTTTTGGCTAAACTCCTTCACATCACCTCCCCCCCCCCCATTTCACCTTTATCTTTTTCCAACCCTCCTCTTTCCAGCCCTTTGTTCTAACACATGTACACTGCAGCACCCCTATGTTAGGGGTAGGGGGTGTCGAAACATTGGGGGTGTCAGAACATAGAGGTGTCGGAACATATAGGGGTGTACCCCAACTTTACGTACAATTTTGCTGTTCTTGGTGGAGTTCCTGTTGACGAACACCAGATCCCCCACCACCAGCAGCAGCTTACTGTCTCTCATCTGGCTCTTCATATACAGCTTACTGGGAAGGACAAACAACTGTTAACAAAGTGAAGATGCCTATGGCTATGTCATAACATGTTACAAGTTATATCACAACATTTTACAAATTAAAATTTACTGTACAGTACCATTTCAGTACCATATGTTTGCTACCGGTAGTCTCCAAGCAGATATAAAGTTAGCAGTCAGACTTGTTTATAGTGTATTTGGTGGAGTTCTGGAAGTGCGCACGTTTACAGATAACCTACAGCCACAGGTATCTGTAAAAAGGATGTGGTCTCCAGGAAAATGTTCAATACATTGCCAAATACACTCAAAACAAGTCCAACTGCTACATATGCTTGGAGATTATATGTTTGTTAAGGGTACATGTAAGTGTCACCTGAAGAGCACTGCTGAGACCACGCAGGCCACGATTGTCAGGAACACCCCCACCAGGACACCCACCACAACAATGCTGTTATTGCCTGAGGAGAGGGAAGATGGAAAATGTAGGTAAGATTATTTAGGATTTAGCCTTCATTATCATATAGCCAGAGGGATGTCCCTGTCGCTCAACTGGTAGCAGCCTCACAGTTAAGCTCCTGGTTCCAATCAGTTACCTTGGAAGCCCAGGGCAAGGACATCTTGGTTGGAGCTGCACAAATTTCACTGGTAAAAAGTTATTCTGAATTTCATATAACGTTACATGAATGCAATTTAAAAAACAAACATTATAAGTATAAAGTAGTATGGAGAAATCTGCATACTTGTGGGGTCTTCACAATGTCCTTCAAACTTGCAGGCCGGGTCTGGTGCAGGCAGAAGGACAGTCTGAAGAACCCCATCTTGCTGAACACCTTGGTATTGCAGGGTACTGCTATCCAGGTATGACGCTGCCAGCTTAGAGAGGGAAAAGATAAACATCTGTTGGTCCTAAACATATGAATAGACTGAGCAATCTAAAGCTTAAGTGCATTCTGTTGGTCTTAATAACATGTGACAAAATGTATGTTGGCCAGAAACTATCTATCAACCTTTTTGTTTGTTTTACATAAAATTATGTAAAAGCAAACATTGGTGCAAACGTGCATTTAATAATTAGTTGTTCATGTAATCATAATAACCAATCATAGAGCACAATACATTTGTATAGGCCTTGGGCCACACAGCTAGGCAAGTGCTACACCAGGGTACGCTAGTTCACTAGTTAACACATTTGGTAAAGACGGATGTGATTGAGAAAATGAATAGTACAGACCAGAATCAACGTTTCTGGACCGCTGCCATCCTCCGGATGCTGCATCAGGGCGAAGTCGAACATCCGTTCCCCCATCTGGTCAAAGGTCACCCACCCGGACAACCCCTCAAACTCCACCTCGCGCATGCGCATCGTTATCGCGGTGCCGTTGATCAGTCCGTCCGAACCGCGGTGGTCAGGAACGGTGTTGTTGAGCGCCGTTGCCATGGTCATCACAGAATCATACAAATTGGAGAATGCAAACAACTGTAATGATGAGATTTAAAATCACCTTTATTGTACTTAGAACAGACATACATTTAAAAAACCTCATAGGACAGCCCCTTTTCTGACTTAGGACATCCAGAGGGCGCAAGGTAAAACGTAAGGAAAAGTGAAAACGTGTTCACGTGCGTCGAACTGTCAGAACTGTAGATAGAAAATCACTTAACATATATAATTGGTACAGGAAAACTACAAATATATTGCACTGATTGACTATTTACCTGTAAAATATCTGTTACTAGAAGAATGTTTTTTAATTTTTTTTTACTATTTAATTCATTTCTTACGCTTAGAGGACGAGAACGTTGGGTACGAGAATACACAGGTGCCCGTGCTCTTAAGTCATTCAAAATGGTTGTATAAAAATATAACTATAGTATAGCCTGGAACTAGTATAGCCTAGTATAGTAGGTTCTTTCTCAAGTCATCATATCTAGAAATCCATGAATAACCTTTCATCAATTTGGTTTCATGCCTTTTTAGGTGGGCAAATACGAAGCTGCTCTATAGAAAAGTTTCAGAAATAATCTGAAAAGGGCATTGACCTGAGTCCTGACAACTGACTCAAAGTCGTACGTCAACAAGCAACATACTTTACATCACGTAGCTATAGCAACGGGCTTGTCAGCATCATCGTCTCTTTGTGTTACACAAAGTACACTCAAAATCATCGTTTCTTGTCTGAACACAAAGAGGAGTTTCACAAGATGACGGGACAATTCTGTGAAAACAAGCCTCTTGAGACGGTTGTTATGGCGAGTATGTCGGATCCGGGCGCTTCAAACCAAATCAGCCCCCATCAAGTTGGTCCTTTGTGTCCTACCTTAGAAACACTCCATACAGAAACAGACCAGACTCGTGATTGATAAAGGACACTACTTGTAATCACACCATTGACGCGGCAACGTGGTTGCCTTTGTGTGATACATGTTATGGCTACGTAAGATCTCAACGTGCGCCTAATTGGAAAATTTCAGATCACCTATGGTTAGTGACGCTCAACAATATCATCATCAGCAACCAATATACATGTATATTGTATAACACGGTGTGATCAATAGGCATAGATTGACGAGATTCTAAAAAGGTTCGCGAACCAGAAGACTCTTAGCAATTGATTCAAGGCAACTTCCAAATTAAACCCAATTGTTGCATACCACGAGATGCAAACATCTGAAAAACATGAGATATTTGGATGATGCACAACGATATTATGGTTCATCAACGTTTCCAACAGCAGACGGAAAGGAATGATTAAGACATTTTTACCTCGTGGAGTTTGAGACCCTCATTTTGTACCATTCTCCTTGTTTCTCTTAGTCCTTCTCCAGTTGTTCCGTGCAGCTGAGATGGCGGGCTTGGTGCTAATGTCAACAACGAACGATGCAGTTCCATGTGGTTTGCGGTTGAGTCGGTGGTGGCTTGGAATCGCCTTGCAACCGCAGTGTTCAGTAAAGGGTCCACGGAAATGAAGGCGTATCGGCCCGAGGAAAATCCCAGGTTGTGCGATGCGTTCAGGACGATGGATTCCTCCAGACTGTTGGACATGTGCGATCCTGTGCATAGAACTATCACTGGAAACGTAACAGAAACAAAAGTAACAATATGAATATAAAGAAAATACCGAAAAGTATACAACAGAAACAGTAATTCTTGGTTGTAATTATCAAAACATCCTGTTTCTTGAAAAAAATGAATTTGTTCTTTTGCGACCCAGCTTGGTTCGTATTGATTACGAATCACCATTGATCAACAAGAGCAAAGTATGGCGTTTATTTGCCTCGCAATCATGGTTCTAGTGGGTTAATCACTTGGTAGGTGGCAGCCAGCGAGCAAACGTCTTTCTCTTAACGTTCTTTTTAACTTAACTCAGACGTAGACATGTTACATATTCATTGATTAGCACGGATATCTGCAATTCTTTAAAAGAAACAGAATGTTAAGTAGAAAACTCTACTTCCGTTTCACCATTTGGTCCATACAAGCACAGACTGTTTCGTGGGGGCAAATATGTCACTAATTTTTACCCTCTCCTTGGTGCTGATTTTGTAGCTGTAATATGATATCGGCTACCACAGGTTTGTTATGTATGGTCCTCTACTCCCTTTTCACTCATTGGTCCATTCAAACACATGCGGTTTCGTGAGTGCGAATAGGTCAATTAAAACGAAATCTTTGTCCTCTTCTTGGTGCTGATTACGTAACTGTGTTATGAAATCGGCTGCTACAAATTTTTCATACGTTGTCCCCTATTCATTTTCACTCATTCAAACAGATATGGTTTCGTGAGGGCCAATATGTCAAGAACGAACTTTTTCTCCTGTCCTTGGTGCTGAATATAACGCTGATTCATGACATGTCACCGACTGCCACAAGTTTCTCTTATACAGTCCCCATTCCTTTTCACTCATTGGTCCATTCAAACTCAAACTCTTTCGTGATGGCGAATATGTCATCAACAACGAACCTTTGTCCTGTCCTTGGTGCTGATTGTGTAGCTGTATCAAAAGAATTGCTGCCACAGTTTTGTTATGTACAGGCCTCTACGGCTTTTTACTCGTTGATTCGTTGATATGCGTCTAAACTGAATAGTAGCAACTGATATACTCACTTTCGTGTATATATGTCTATTCAAGCTATTAGAGCTTGTCAAAAGATACCATTAATAGAACGCAAAACTGCATAACGACTTCAATGCACGTACCTTAAGAAAGTGCTGAGCACCTTATACATCCAAACCCCATTCATAACTATTCAGCCTAAAACGTCCCTCTATTTTTAGCTGAAGGTAAAGATGGTGACATATGAGATAAGACTTGATGGCGCTCCTTACTAAGCAATCATATCCTTCCTAAGCGCACGTTATCTGACGCTAACGGCAAGGTTAAAACTATCCACATGTTTTACTGTCATTCTTTACGTTTACAAGTGTCCCGAAGCTTGGTTCAAAGTGGAGATATTAAGAAATATCCAGAAAATTTAAGTAGAAGCTCATGTGTTTATGTATGTGTGTGTTTGTGTGTTTGTGTGTGTGTGTGTGTGTGTGTGTGTGTGTGTGTACTATGTCGGTTTTCGTTGTCTATGTGTGTGTCTCTCTGTATGTATATATATATATATATATATATATATATATCTTTGTGTGTGTGTGTGTGTGTGTGTGTGTGTGTGTGTGTGTGTGTGTGTGTGTGTGTGTGTGTGTGTGTGTGCGCGTCTGTCTGTGCGCATGTTTTTTTGGTGTGTTTGCGCGCGTTATGTTCTTGTTTTTTGACAAGTTTTGTCCCTTTCTTACTTCTTAGAGTAATTGAGGGATTTCGGCCTGTGTCTGTGAGACATGACAGATTTATCTTGGGGAGACACAAGTTGATTTTCAAGGCTTAGTTGCTTAATGTTCTGTGCATTTAACCTTATGGGCTTACGAAATTTGTCTGCACAATGTCAAATGAGTTTTCATCAACGAGATCGTGACCGCCGGCCTATGAATATAGTCAACAGACATTTAATAAGGCCCTCTGCGACTCTTCAAGGTTTCGGGTATTAAATAGGCATCAGCGTTCAAACGAATCTCCGTGGTCTACTGTGGCTAATCAGTCCACTGCTGACGCGAGACAGGGGTCCCTTGTCACATGTTTTTCAAAAAGCAAGGGATCAAATGCAAACCAACACCATCGGCATATGGGTAATTATGGGTTGGTGAACGTATGACAAAGTCTTGATATGTGTTGCGGTTGTTAATTGCAGTGAATACGTATTAAATCAGAAGCAATACAGTTCATGGTACATAATGTGTCCGTAGGAAAGCATTATTTCTTACCTTTGATGTCGGGAATTTCCGTGATGTTCGCCAGCAACTCCGTCATCTCAATGTTCGTGGTATCGCTGCTTACCGAAAGTTGCACCTCCACTTTGAGCCCAGCGAACTTCAGTGCTTTGTATATGTAGTCTCCCAACTCTTTCCACAGTGGCTTCGCGCTGATGACCAGTGCAGCGTGCATCCAGGAGTAGAATTTCATAGCCTCGGCAACAGCCTCCGCAACTCGGCTCGACGAAGGAACCAGCCTCGTGAATGTCGGTAGTTGCGTCAGTCCACTCTGTAGGCATCCCCAGGACAAGGTGGCCTTGTTCCAGGCTGTAGCTAGCTGAGCTGACGGTGCACAGATGTCCGTAGACACGGGCCCGATGAAAGCATCTGCGGCCAGCTCTCCTCCCGCTGTCGCCACAAACGTGGACAGTCCTTCAGCCGGAGAGCACCCCGTATAGTACATGCTGTACGACACGTTAAGCCCCGGGCAAAACGCAGTGTCGTTATTTACAGTTTCAACCGCCCGCCTGACCGCCTCTTCGTTCGAATTAGAAAAGAGAACATCGCCACAGTCCGATGGCGAGTAAACGGCTAGAGTAAAATTCTCACCCAACGCTGGCACAGGGACGAGTGTGAGTAGGACCATGACCATGCCGATAGCGGTTAGGAGAAGGAACATGTCGGGAGAGCGCGGATCCTACTGGCGCTGCGGACTTCCTGGCTTCAAGTCATTATAATTCCCGTTCTTCCACGCACACGACAGACATCTCCCAAGGCCTTACCGGTGGCTATTGTGTTGTGATGTTCAAGTCTTTTGAACAGGAACTAGTTGATCTATTCTCGATCACGACAGATCGCGGCCGCGTGTCCGTCCTCGTGGCAATGCATTACTAAACCCGTCTTAAGGCTGCCTTAATATCATTGTGGATCTCCACCAAAACTACACTTCGTAGCCGAAGATCTCCGTATGCTAATATGATAATTATCATGGGCCTGCCGCAACCAATCGTCTTCAGTACAACCAAACCACGTTACGTAAGACCTATCCCAGCCAATCGTTCTATCATTACATAATATATTTAGGAAGAGAATAAATGCTGTTAATCACATATATGCGGAGATAGAATTACATAAATTAATAGATTGAAGCCGAGATAGTCAGAGCTAAAGCCGTGTGTTCGGTACTACGGACCAGTCTGCCGTGGGCGGGCTTCCTGGTACGGTCGGATTGACAGTGATTTTGAGCACGCCACATTTCAGATCTGCCATTGTCTCTCCCAATCGAGTGTTTGAAATTTCCGTCGTATGTCACGAGTTAAACTACCGGAGGTTGCTTATTGCCCCTTGCTTCCTCCAGGCGATGCCATAAACGGTTACATTTTGAATGTAAGTACCACTGAGATCCAGTTGAAGCCAGTTCTACGAGAGGTGAAGAGAATAAAAATTCATCAAATGACAGTTATTTTCAATGATACGTTCATTGCAAATCCATGCCTGATGCCCATCAATTAAACATGCAATCAAACAAATGTAATAGAAAGATAACTGTAGGAGAAAAATCAAACACACAGATAAGTAAAAGAATAAAAGTGCTATAACAACTAATTTATTTCTTCTTGAAGGGTTTGAGTTCTGCAGGCAGTGGATGATGAATTGTCCAATGAACGTCTCAGTGGATAAATGAGTTGGATGACTTAAGCAGGAAAATAGTTTTTGCTGATAGGTGAAATTTCTGGGGAAATTTAAGGGTAATCATAAGTAAAGAATGGCCATGGTATAAAACATTCGTTTAACATAAGTAAAGATTTAACATTGTAAGTGTTTTAGATATGGAATCACCACCATCATTACAAGCACATGTGTTACATCGCCTGATAGTTACAGGATTCATGGGATGGAGAAGTAACATTTCTCGAAAAATATAGATCTAAAACTTTTCCCTGTGTGTGTGTGTGTGTGTGTGTGTGTGTGTGTGTGTGTGTGTGTGTGTGTGTGTGTGTGTTGCGAATTCACTGCAAATTCTGCGCCGAGAAAATAATTGGAGCTTCTGTCTCTTTTTTCTTTTTTTCTTGCAATGTCTATGGGTTTCTTGTATTCCCCTCACATCGACTGCGTAGGCTGTTAAGAAGAGGGTTACCACCTGAGTTTTGACTTCCGTTCAACGCACACGTAGTGTCGTAATGAACACACACACTGAGGCGGAGTGTTAAGACTTTCATATTAGGATAGAAAAGGTAAAGCAGTCATCCTCAATCGACAAGATTTTCCTAGTAGTTTCAGCCAAGTACACCGGATCACATGGGAAACTCCTCTTGATACGTTCGTTGGGTTCTTTTAAGTGGAAAGTAGCAAATGTTAATGAAGGCCAAGCTCAGAGTACAGGGGTACCAGCAGGCTATTCCCACCAGTTTCTACGTCACACCAAAATATTGTTACATCAGTAGATTGGTAGAATCATGGCTAAATCATCGGCGTTTCATACATGCAAATAAATACGCCTACAAAAGGCCAGGAAATATACAGGCGTCATTATTCCATTCAATGACTTCGGCAAAAACATAATTGTGTGTAGAAAAACGATTCATAAAATATTATCAGTCCATTTAGAGAAATAAGATTCAAATGTAGCGAAATGACTTAAACAATGTAGCGAAATGACTCTGACTTGTAGCGAAGCGACTGTTGCGAACTGACAATGTATGACGAAATAACCGATTTCCGTTTTATCCACCCACCCCCTGCTATTTGTTATTCCTTTAGAAGAATTATACACAAAAAATACAAAATTCCACCGACTGATTTCCTCCTGCCTTTTCTCAATACAAATTTTGGCAAGAGATCGAAGGCAAGAAACTTGTGGTATTCTAGAACTTATGAACATGATAACTAGTATTGTTTGCAGCCACGTACTGAATCACGACCCACAGTATTGAGAAACTTTCTTTTCGAAAAGTTACACCAGTTAGTCTCAAACGAATAATCTCTGGTGTGCCCTTTCTGCTAATTGGGCCCAGATGTGAAAATTGTGTCCGTGCGGATGTGTAATCCGAGTCCAGTTGCGTGATCAGTGTATGAAATACCTGACACACAGTCGACCTGCGTAGATTGACTAGGAGTCATTTTTAAGGATAATATTCTTAACTACAGGAGAAAAGAGTTCTTGCTGTAGACAGGTGCTGTAGGAATTAAGGTTCCTTGCTTTTTTAAGTCTCTTCCTTCTCTGAAAGAATATATTGAAAGGTTTTCTGACGTTATAAGACCTACAAGCTACTCCGTCACACAGACGGTATGAAATATGATTAATGCCCGCACGACTTTGAAGTTAAATTTTGCTTGTGTAGGATATGCGGGCAATGATACGGCCTTTAGATGCGACGGTCAGGCCGGGTTATCAATATTAATAGCCATTTGTGTCTGTTCAATTGGAGTTTTAACACGATTGCTTTTAAGGAGAGAAACCTTGGCCTAAATCGCCATTATTTGTGCCCCGGACCAGCATAAGGGGCAAGAAAACCATCATCATGTCTTTTAGGTGGTCTTATTTTGTGTTCCCTCGACGATGCAGATTTTGATAATCTCTGTCTAAAGGTGCCCCTTATAACGGCCCAGGCCTTATGAATGGCTCTTCAGGCACGACGTCAGCAAAATACAGAAAAGAGATACTCAAGAAATTAGCAGCAATGGCGTCCATGTATTCAGACTCGCAGAGTTGCATAGTCTCCAAGCAGACTCAACGGTTGCAAAGACCGTATACGTATCCAACTGGCAGAAGGAGTTTTTATTGCCTGACAACTTCTCTGGCTGACTGGAGCTTCTCTGGCTTGCTTGTGCGATTTTGGCACCGTGGAGATCTGCTTGGAGATTAAGAATTGCATACTTCAACTTCGATTACCCCCAAATAACCCCGCGAGGGGCAAAGTAGGGGGGGAGGTCCCAGGCTAAGGCGGACAGGCCTCCAGCCTGGCGCGGAATGACTCAATGGTGGGAGCCGTAACAACCGCGCCAGGCAGGGCGTTCCACTCGGAGATGGTGCGGGGGAAGAATGAATGTTTGTAAGAGTCTGTCCGGGCGTTAAGTGGTTGAAATTTGAGCATGTGGCTCCCCCGGGTGCGCCCCTGAGCTGGTTTCAGTAGACTATCTGTGTTGATATTGATGTAGTTATTGACTAGCTTATAGAAAAAAGGTGAGGCGGGCGTTCCTCCTCCTTTCAGAGAGAAGGGTCCACTGCAGGTCATTAAGCATACGACAGCAGGTTCCTATTATGTAGACTAGTTTGTTATTCCACAAGGTGTGTAAAAGCTGTTGGGAGCCCAAAGAGCTAAATTGTACAGCTTTGTCATCGCATTGGTTTTAAGTACACTTTGTTATACTTAATTCTAAAAAACATTAATAAAAAAGATACAAATTATATGCAACCGACATTATTTCCATATATTAGAATAGATCTTAATCTTTACGCAAACGCGTTAGATTCCATGCGCTAGATTCCATGGATTATGGGATGAACAAGAAGGTAATAATGGTAGGGACTGGGATTGAGGAAAAACAAAATAATTGCGCGGGGAGAAATTGCACAAGGAATTTGAAAGATATCAGCTATGACATTTTAACTGCCTGTCATCCCCGATACCATTGGTAGGAGACGGGGAAGGCTCGAGCACCACTCTGGCACGGTCGTGAGGGGTTGCATAACTTGCATGTGTTCTTTGGGATGGGGGCGTAAAGCCGGCGGCTCCGTGTATGGAAAAGCGTGCGCGTCAAACTGCTGCGCATAAAAGAAGTCATCGAGAGGAGCGGGGGCGACGTGAATGGTACGCGGTCACAGGAAAACTATCTTTGAAACAGAAATTACTTGCCATCATAATTATTGGCACAATCACCGAGCGAAGGCGATTTTCCAAGAAACGTATTCCACGATCAGCGTAGGCTAAAATCCAGCCGTTTTAGCTTTTAGCTATAGCAGCTCCCCTAGTCTTGTCCTAATACGGCTGGAATTCAGGCTATTAAAATGTGGCCTAGGGATGTTCCTATAACTAAACTGGTAGCAGACTCATAGTTGAGCTCTTGGTTCAAATTAGTTGCTAACTAGGAGACCCATGTTCAATCCTGGGCCAGGACATCTTGGTTGGGGTTGCATCCGTCTTTCGCCGGAAGGAACTCAAAATGGGGGTCCTGTGTTTGATGAGGTGCCTCGAACAGGTTAAAAGGGAAGGACTATTAATCACTCCTCGTGAAGATAGACCCAGCTACTGAGACAGCAAGGAAACTTGCTTCCCCGTGTGCCACTAGACACTTCTAGGGTCTGAATGAATGATGAATTAACAATATGGCCTAGCTGTGCAAATGTGTGATGTTTCTCAATGGAGGCAAATGTACCAACAATTGATGTTAATCAACATTCAAAGTGCTCGGCCTAAGATACAATGCCTTCCTACAATTCATCAGAATAGTCATTAGTATTCATAGGCGATACTATTGTGTAAAACGATCGGATTTTTGTCCCTTTTCCCAAGCGTTTGCAGCTCTGGATTACTGATTATATTTCAGTGAAACAGGTTCACATCTATGGGAGTCGCCAATTAATTTCATTACCTTTAAATGTTTTCGCCGATATCGCTACCTAAGTGTCAGTTTAGCATGCGGCAGTGTGAGGCTTTGTTGTTACTTTTGTTCAACTTAACCCTCATACACCCCAAAATCGTTCGGGACCCCAGCAAAATGTGCAGTTTTCAAAACATGTAATTTTATGGTTGTCCTCAATATGTATTCTTGGAAGCATGATTGCAGTTTGTTGCCATTTCATCTTTTTGTTTAGAAAAGTAAGGAAAAAATCATAGGAGTTTAAGTTAGTATCTTTAGTTCAAAACGTGGTCCGTCTGATTTTTTTTATAGATTATGATAATGAGCAGGAATCATTCATATCTAAACATGTCAAAATATTCCTCTTACATTGACGAAGAGGATGTCAATAGAGTACGTACAATGATCTTCGAAAACCTGTCTGCTTAGTCGCCAAAATGTTAGGGTGTACATGTATAATGGTTAAAATGAAGAGTTGCATAGCTTAACTTGGAAGTCCTTTTCCATGCCTGTCTTTATTCAATGTTCATCACGTAAGACGGCACAAACTTACTTCAAGGTTGTGGGTTAGGTCTTAATATGTTACATGAATAAGACTGGAACGGAATTTTTCCTCCCTAAGTCAGAAACATCACGATATGGTTACGAAGGCTGCTCGGGAATATTCCCTACACGTACCATAAACTACAGCATTTGACTGACAACCTTTCTTTAGTGCTTGATGCTTTGATGTATGCCGCGTGTTCTTTACTCCACGTGAATGTTTCAAATACCAAGCAATACGTAAAAACAACTTATCTCTAAATGTCGAACCCGGTCGTTGCCACTCATTAGCCTTTCATGCTACCAGAAAGGGCCAATGAACGTGTTTATACCGATCGTCTTTCTTTCCTGTCACGGCCAATGAAAGATTAGCTCCTACGTATAACGTTACAGTGAGCTAAACTGGTTCGAGATCACTCTGATGTTGCACTGACTTCCATTAATGCGAGAACAGTGATGTTTTTAAGGACTTGAAGCCACAAACACTCTGGGCTTCGCATGCTGTGACATCTAATCGATGATAGTTGTTGTTGAGTTTTCCTTTTCCGTAATGTGTTTGGCAATGCTCTTCATGACTCTCCGCTTTATCAAAGGCTAATGAACTCTAAATTATGGCTAAGTGTAGGGGTCCATCCCAGGGCAATTGGATCAGAACCAGTTAGGTCTAAGTGGGGTAGGGAAATTTCCTTAGCAGCCTTCGTATCCCCTGCTTCTCCTATTGGCAAAAACTTATTGGGACAGTTAGTCCTCACTGACAATGAGTCAAGTTTGTCTCGAGCAATGATGTGTCTGACTTAAGGAGAAGAGATGTTGTTCCAGTCCTGCTCTTTGAAACCGTAGCATTGAAGCAACTTTCGCGTCTTTTTGCATGAAGAAAAAGCAATCTTAAAACACATACGTACAAGCATCTATGGTGGGTGTCACGTTGAATAATTTCACTCAAGCAAATTAACATTCCGTTTTCATCAACAAGCCATTAAAATCATTACCTGCGTTGGTGATTCAATCTTAAATGTTTTTAACTGCGACACACTGCTTCATTCTGAGTTTTCTACTTTCCCCCAAATTGTGTTGATCAACACCAGCGTTCTATTAGAGTTGTGTGTGGATTAAATTCCCTATTTCAGTATGAATTCAAAACATACCTGTCAAAAGCCAAAAATAGTTACTCAAGCAACTGGATAACATTTTGAAACATTCAGACGTTTCAGACAGCATCCGCTGTCTTTCTTGCACATTGCCAGTAGTAGTTTGAAGTTGTTTTTAATCATTATCTTCAAATTCACCAACATTATGATTTATATGACGGTAATGTCTAGGGCTTCTAGAAGGTTTGTCTTAAAAGCCCGAAAACCCGCCCCTTCCTGCAATCAGCTTGTCGTGCCTTGGTACACGGATTATTTCCCCTGCAATTATCACTCTAAACCGATTAACCCATTAATGCACATGATGACCCTGTGATGACGACCTACGGAAACTAAAGCCAGCACTTATCGGGGCCGGGCACTAATGGCTGAGAAATCATATTTTTTCCACTGCAGTACCAAGGAAAGTTGCTAGGAGGCCCAAATTTGATCTTGACCTTAATCTTGAACATCGTTTAGGTATCGTAGTAAATACGCTTATGTAGAATAAAAAGGGTGACTTTCGGAAAACATTGTTAAGGTTGGGGTTGGGAACACGGTTTTTCTTATCTACCCAATCAGAATGCTGGTAAAGTCACTACACGTTGTTAGGTTCGTGTTAGGGGAAATGTACGATCCATTGAGACGTGGAGTCTTCTCGTTTTAATTATCGAACCAACCAATAGCCCCGCGGGGAAGAAACGAGATGATTAGTCCTGATGATGACTTGCTCAGGAAGTATTAACCAGGGACGCGCGTGCGTGCCGGCTTGCCGGGTGGGAAGCTAACGACTTGGTAGCCTCCTTCGCAGGCCTCCCGGGCGGCGCCGACGGTTATTTTTATTGGGAGCGCTGATTCGCGATCTTCAAGTTAAAGGCAACCGAAGCAATATTAGGGCCCAAAAAATGGAAATAAAAGAATGCTGAAATATTTATTACTAACGTTGTTAAGCACATTTGCGCAATAACTTCATACTTTGAGCATTTCAAAACCGCTCAAAATCGTGCTGTACGATGATCCCCTTAGTTTCGCGAGCCTGCAAAAACTCCTACCACGATTTACGATCACAACGACGTCATATTTTTGCATAATGGACGTTGCTATATATTGTGATAATGTTACTTGAACTAATCACGTATAGAAATGACTAAATAGATTGACTTTCAAAATTCGATTTTCGGATTCGGGGGATAAAACTGCTTTACCTTCCATCTGCCTGGAGGACTGTACCTGCTTGGGGAACCACATGAGGCAGATACGGTCCCCAATCAAATACGACCCCCCCCCCCCCCCCCGCCAAAGAACCTGGTCCCGATAAGTTGAAATTTGCGAATCAGCGCTCCCCCAAAAAAATAAACGCCGGCGACGCCCGGCAGGCCTGCGAAGGAGGCTAACGATTTGGCAGCCTTGCCGACGACACATCGCGATCCGAGTCTGGCATCCAGCCGGGTTCAGCTTATAATTACGGCCGCGGTTCTTTGTTGGTAAGTTATAGTCTGGTTAGAAACTGGGGCGCGTGACCGAAAACGACACAATAGGTAGATTAAACTCCGGTTAGATCCTGGGACGCATGGCCGAATGCGACACAATAGCTCGGTCTGTTATATATCTAACCCCGCATTGTGTCCATCTACCCCCGTTATTCTGATTCAATCAAACCTGTTTATATAATTATATAATCCATGATTAGAAAAAAGCTGCGTGCTGGGTAAGTGCGAAAGGTAGCAAAAATCTATTCTCCAAGCAGAGGTTTCGATCCGGGAGGTAGTAGTGGCCGCGATTTTTAACGCAGCCTTCCACCTCTGCCGCAGAACGCACGCATCAGGGCGGGGGTATCCTTTCAGAGTCGGTGTCGGTGTCGGTGCCCCTCCCTACGTAAGCAGAAAGGGTTGTAAGGAACCCTAGTCCTATACAACGAGGCTGCCTGTGGTTCTATACTTCTTAAGGTCTCAGAACACAGTATTTCTCCGCATATGTAGTGCGTTACAGTACTTGAAAAAGCCGTAGTTATTCTTCTGTACACGTGATCGAGGCCAAAACTATGGTGAATGGTAGAGGAAAACGCCAGTTTTGAGACTGTGCCAGTTGGATTGCGATGTTTGTTTGGTTGGCTTTAATTCGCGCCTGAATATTGTTACCGCCAAATGCTGTGCGTCGGTTGCAGTATGATGACCGCCGCTGGGCGTCAAATAAAAGAGAACGAGCCGGCAAATTTAAGCTGATTTCCACATATATTGTAGATTGTGCCCTGATGTCAAACATATTAAAATGTTGTACCTTGTTTGTGCACCCTGCTATAAATTCTAATGCGTCGAAGCTTCTCACTTTGGGGTCCTTAACCATGTATACTAGTATCCCAATAGGCAAAATTCTGTGGTGTGCGCCCTTGACATCTTTAGTCGGAAGCGTATCTCATTGCTTTGATTGAGCACTTTGATACCAGTATTCAGCTTTATCTTACTGTTATCGAAACGCCACTGCCGGAAGGAAACTGGATTCGGGTGCTGGAACATTTTTTGCCTTATATTAGCTGACTGCTATACAAAATATTTAGGTCACCATCTCATCTACATTAGGCTACCTTGCGAATGAGTGACAACCGAGTAGGATTGGCGGATCAGTTTGCTACAAAACCTTTCAATCGGGCGTCAGCGATTGGCCCGGCTGGAAATTCAATTACAGCTTTGCAGATCATTGGAAGTCCTTTTGTGTCAGGCACTGGAAACAGAGTTTCTTGTTTTCTCTTTTTGCTCGCCAGACGTAATTTTTAGGGAAATTTTAACACAACTGTTGCCATGGACGTCTACGATGATCGCTATCATTGGACGATGCGTACTTTAATTCTTTAAGAAGCTTTCATTTTATTCCATGTTGATATTTAATTTCTTTATCCCTTCTCCTTTGCTGTAACAACTTAACCCATGTAGCTTTTTTTTACATTCTTCAATTCCCTTTTGGGGGGCATTGTGTTCCATTATATGTATCTATCTATTTCATGGTAACTAGCCTTCGGGCAAGAATTTGCAATTAACTTATCATTATTGTTTGTTACCAAACCCGTTTAATGAGCGATTCAATGATCATAATTACTATTTGTGATGAATCAGAAATTGTATTTCTACACATGCAAATTTCTGAAGAACATGCATGTATACAAATCATCGCCACAGGGAGTAACGTCCTATGAAATACATGTATATAGAAATTACCATTAAACATTCTTGGCTTCTTTTTCGAGCATATCGCTAGGCAGAGTCCGTTACATATTGATGGTCAGAAACTCTCGTAAATTAGGCCTTATCTACAGTTGTGTTATTTGTGAATAAATGTTCTGAAACATTCCTTAAATTTCAAGTATGTGTCAAACCTAGTGAATTGCGTCTGAGAGACTTTACGATACACCTAATTAACAGTACTCTACAGTAATATAACGTTACAGTACGCCACAGTAATTAGCAGTACTCAACAGTAATTCATATGTAGTATAATTTCCGTCGCTTGTGCTTCCTTCTAACGTATGCAGACAGCACCTGGCTGATGCCAAACATAACGCTTGATAATGACAAGGTGCGATGCGGTTACCGCCGATACATGTGGACGCTTTCCGAGAAAATTGTACAGATGAAGCCACTAATCCATCCGTAATTTGTGAACTGTAGTGAATGCATGATGTACACGGGTTGTACTAGGTTGTTTAGTCGACTATTTCCTTTTAAGCAGGGCATAAATGCACATGGATGGGGTTTATAACAGGTTTGGCCGATTCATGAAATGCAGCCTAACTGAGACGCTGCCACGCTTACAATGTGCGCCTCCATACATGTGTATATAGTGTTTTACTCTATCAATCGATGAAAACATCAACTGCATGAGAACCTACCTAGAAACATGTATAATGGGCCTACAAAGAATTCACCCGGTGTACAAAGGAGGGGATCACATGATTTCACTAGCCTTATACTCTATCTTCAAGTCTTGGGAAAATATGAAATAGACTGGTATGATAAGATAGACTGTTTTCCAATGTTCTACAGCGACTGTAGAAATGTGCTAACAACGGAATATAAACTGTCCCGCACAAAAGCACTGGAAAAATGGGGAGAGCTGATATACCTAACCATCATGTAATAATATATTGTATATGCATTTTGTACATTATATGAATTGTATACTGAAATAAAGTACTTTGTTAAAAAAATGCATGAGAACTAAATTATTCACGACAAGATCTAAACGAAAGGAGAGACAGAGATGAATAGAATACGATGAGTGGCATGGCTTGGCAATCTTACATAAACTGTTTACATGAATCAAGAAAGCGACGCCCTGTGGTCACAGCATTAACTAGAGAAAATGACCCACGGAAATTGATTTTCTGCCTACCTGTTGTTGATCTGATACAGAGTTGTCGGTTGTGTATATTCTCCAAGCAGAGGTTTCGGTCGAGTGGGGTAGGAGTGTCCGGGATTTTTTACGTCTCTCTCCCGTAAAAAATCCCGGACAGTCCTACCCCACTCGACCGAAACCTCTGCTTGGAGAATATACAAACATACTGTTGAACAACAGGTAGACAGGAAATCAATTTCCGTGGGTCATTTTCTCTAGTTCGACCGAAACCTTTGCTTGGAGAATAGGTTGTGTAGGACATTGAGCTCAGTTCCCCGTTTAGGAAAAACGTTGGGCCACATTTGCCCTAGATATTACTTATCGAAAACGATTTCTCTTCCCTACGACACAACATTTGAGACTCACCAAATTTTCGATGAATCCTCTGGTGTTCCTCAGGATATTTGAGGACCCGTTTGCTCAGTACACGTCACTTTCAGGACATGTCATGATGATATAAATCTATATTGTATCATACGAAAACGACAGCGCCTTAAGGCTAGGGTATATTCTATTCGTGGACTCGCTCGGGAGTAATCGTTTAACCTAAGTCGTTGTCATCATAAGCCTATTTAAAAGACGATCCTCTTCTTTCCCAGAGGTCTGGGTTCAATGATGTCTGACCTATCTACGATGTCTACGCTAACATGCTGATAAAGAAACGCCCACGAATAAAATCTTTCCCACCACGAAAAACAGTTTACTTGGACTTGGACACTTAATGTCTGTCTTGTCTCCAACACGGTTAAGGCAGCTGCAAAAGCGAGGTCAAGGAAGTCATGTCATTGTCTACATCACTGTCGATCTATATCAGTAACCAAATTACATGGTACATAATCAGTCCTGCAACCAGAAATCCAGTTCTCAAAACTGCATTACAGTTCACGGCTATAGTAGACGGAAAATTTTATTTCGTTTCCAATTTTAGCTCGTCTTTCTAACAATGTTTTGGCTGTAAAATATGGGATTATAAAAGATTATAATCTTTCGTTAATCTGCCAATGCTTTAAGCTGGATCATATGTGGATGTTTTTGGGTATGTTTTTCTTCATTTGGGGATAAGATTATTATCCCATTATAGGTCAAAGTTCAAAGATTTGCTGGAGATCTATGTTTTGTTTATATAAATGGGAATCTGTGCATCATTTTGCAATACATAGTACATGTGATATGATATACCATACCTTTCGTCTCTGACATCACCCCCACTTGCAAATCGCATATAACGTCTGTCCACGAAAGCAATAAAGCAATATGAAGAAGTATCAAAAGCCAATGTGCACCACAGCTTGGCGGTTTGCATAGTCGCAAAGGATATGCATACCCCATATGTACACGTACCAGCCACTTAGAGACGCTATACTAAGTGCAAACATACTTATATATCTACCGCTTTTCGGCAAAAGAAATCGTATCATCTCCTACAAAAACACTTGACTTTGTTTTCTCCGTATCATCAAGTAATTCATACCACATAGATAGGAGGACAAAGTACTAAACGTCAAAACAAACACTGCATGCATATCACCGTTACTAAATCATGCTGCGACCACATCCCATGGAAAATATGTTTCGCACACAAGGCCATCAACTGAACCGGTTTGTTCTTAACGATGTCTGCACACATATAGAGTCAGCAAATGGGCGAAGTAACGGGGAGGGCAACAAGACAAACAAATAAACTCGACCTACGGTACCAGCATGTACAAAGCGGCATGCTAATTGTCGCCTATGTATAGTCAAAGTCTTGAACAACAAGGGGTAATTCTATGTTAAGTGTTGATCTTAATGCACAGTGGGATTTGGTTTGTTGTATTTTATCATGTATCGGAAATCCCACGCTAAGCCTAGTTAAGATGATGTACTGAATTTTGCAATTCAGCCCTTTGGGGCTGCAAAGAGAGTTCACTCAATGAACCAGGCATACAATACGTTGTAGGAAAAATTGTACGGATGCCAAAACTCGCCAGTCTCTCGCAACCAACGTCATCCAAATCACTGAGCAATGTCATATTGCACAGAGTGGCATCCGTACAATTTCCCATTTAATGACAGCCAGAGAATGGTTATTGTAGACGTAGTAACGTGGATCTCTCTGTCGTTTACACAGGCCGTGGGAGGCTATAGGCTATATTTGGGAGCGCCGTAGAATAAATGTACGGGTTTATAACATGATGTTTACTATTCAACTAAAGAGTGTGATGATGAATCTTCTCCCGAGCTTTCGTTTGGAAATAAAATGAGGGACCTAGGTGAGAGGAGAGAGGATAGGAAAGGATTCGAGCAGCAATGACATTTGATAGGCACTCGGAGATGGTCGCTCGGTAGCTATCAACTAGCGCACTGAGTGCGTGTACCAATGGATTTGCAATTGTGTACTTACCAGCTGTAGGTGTCACCGACAACCACCAATGATCGGTGCATTTTGTGTGGCACACTCCACGACATTTTCAACTCGACAACGGACTGTCAGGACCCTCAGCATATACATAAAACACGATTCTTTGCACACAACATCTCTCTTGTTACAATTCTCCTTCCATTTGCCCAAACATAATGCAATTCTCGATCAATAAATCTCTTCCTATCCGTTATGCAGACTATTCTAAGCGACGTGGACGCATTTTAACTTGGAATCCATCCCTCAGAGTCATATTGAACATCTTACCTTATCTGCAGTCTGGTAGAAGGAGGAAAACTCCGCAAATTTTCGTCTCGCCACCGGTGGTCCTGCCTCGTCCCTACTATTCTATTACACACCGCCTCTGAACATTTCGCTGAAGATAATTATCTAATGGGGGGAAACTGTGTCGAGCCCGGTGCGATCGCATTGCGGGGACCTTGTGTTGATAACAACCGAGTTACGCGTGTAATGGTAGGGTACATAATGGACGCCGGCGGCCTCGCCAGGTCTGTTACTTGTTTTGACACTGTTGAACTGTCACGGGCTTCTGTTTGGTGCAAAGAAAAATTGCAAAGGGCTTGGGAGATACAAGCCGTTAGCCTGGCAGACTAGCGGATCTTGGAGATAGGGCCAAAGTTAATTAACAGTGCTGGACTCCAGGCTAGGGAAATACTCGATCTTAGACTAGCAGAAATGTGTCACGATTGAAATGTAACAATAACTCTCATAATTTTGCCGGGTACCCTAACATCAACACAGTATTGAAAATGTGAATTTAAAAAAAAGATCTACGAATGTAGTATCAGTAATCTGAGATGTGCACATTTAAGATATTTCGGTTTTTTTTTTAAATGTGGCGGTCTTAGAGTTGACGTTACAGAGTTAGCGGAACATTACAGTACCTCTTAAATGTCACCTGGTAGATTTTTCCAGTTTTCACTCACTCACTCATTCACACACTCACACACCCATTTACTCATTCACTCTCACTCACTCACTCACTCACTCACACACCCATTCACTCACTCACTCATTCACTCACTCACTCACTCACTCAGACACCCATTTACTCTCTCACTCACTCACTCACTCACTCACTCACTTCACTCAATATTATACGTCAACACATTCTAGTTTCTAGAGTGTTTTGTCGGGACGCAAATAACAAACATTCTTACGGTTGGGCGACGCACATAGTATTGGCGTCATTGTATCATGTATATACGTTATCGCACGTCAATAAGAACCTCCGCATGGTTCAGGAATGAAGACATTCGAATTTCATGATCGAAGTTTTGAGTTCTCTCCCCTCCCATTTCCAAGTATCGTATATTACTCTCCAAGCAGAGGTTGGTGGAGAAGCTTGTGACCTTTTTATAATATGCCCCGTCTTCTGTCTGCACGTTGCCGGAGAGTGCTGACAGAAAATGGCATATGATAAAAAGGCCACAGTCTTCTCCGCCAACCTCTGCTTGGAGAGTATCGTATATCGCCAACGATAGAAAATTCGCCCGAATGTGTCTACGAACAAAACAAAAACTTTGACGGTTATACTTTCCCCGCAGTTGGAGGTGTGGGGTGGATACATGGCGCGCTCATTACGTGTATCCTATATATGCTAACCCGTGAAAATGTCTATTGACATATCAATGCAGTACTAACGTTAGTAGCATGCAGTAGACACAACCATTGCCAAGTTAGCAATACCCTAACTTTAACCCCATCGCTATGGCTGTTCATGACTTTACATAACCCCATTTCTGTCAATCTATTCAAAATCCATGGATCATAAGGAAATCTTTATTGACCCAACAAAAGTACAGCGACGTTCGTAAGGTCTACTACATCTATAACAGCGTTAATGTTACATGCAAACAGCGAAGTGGATACAGATGAATTAAGCTATACATAAATGTATATGAATAGATATGAGTAAATCAACATGTTGGGTCCAACGTATCATTTACACAATTGGTTCTAAAGTCTACACATTCTTTGATATATTGACCTATCTGTACTCCCCCTAGAATGTAGCTGAATGTATCTATCGAATGGGATGTATCAAATTTATATATGACACATGGGTACCTTTTGTATGCCATCTTATTGATTTGTCTTGGCCTAAATGTGCTAAATTGACAGGGATAGAGGTTATGAAAACGTACATGTATGCATTAACTAGCCCTTCGAGCTCAAGGTCGTATCCGGTCTGACCTGCAAAGTGTTTTTACAGGACGAGGTGTCGTCGAGGATTAGCCTGGAGCGACAGATTAGCCATATTGCCCAGGGCTTAATCTCCTCATCCACGTCATGACCGGATTACATGGCCTCGGAAAGACGATTAAGCATATTTAGCTCGGATTAGAGTCCGGAAAGGATTAACATTTTTAGGTAATATGAAAATATTGGAATCGCATTAACGACAAAGTCGGGAGAATATTAAGGCTGAATGTAGAATCTCTGTGATTCGCAAAGGGCAAAGTTGACGGAAATGAGCCAACTTGATGCAGGAGCCCTAGAGAGTAATCTCCAAGCAGATGTTGGGTCAGGCTCAGTGTTTTACGTGTGCGTTTCAGGCTTTTTATGCCCTTCTATCCCCTTAGGAAGAGGCGAAGAGAGAGAAACGCGATCCACTAGAAAAACGTAGACGATGCCTTTGAGAAGCCGTTTCATTAAATACTAAGCCGAACCCTTCATCTTCTTTGAGATTAGGTTAACACAAGGCAAAGGGCAGCAATAGGACCTTGGTCGGTTTAAGGAATATTGATTGATCGATTAATCGGTAGATTGGATATGTGATTGATTGATTTATTGATTTATTGATTGATTGATTGGTTTACTTAGTTATTGGTTTATTTATTGATTTGGGTGGGTGGGCCGACCACTCTCTCTTTTCAGCCAGGGGCTGAATTGCGAGGACCTTACGATTGGTGGGGCTAGATCGCAAGGGTCTGGAGGCTGCTATTCGGCGCTAACTCAGGTGACCTCAATACAACAATTACCCCATGAGCGGTCATAGCTAGGATCGTAGGCTAGACCCCTATTTTTTTCTATAAGTGTGATGGGCTCTTTAACGTGCTCCAGGTGACGCAAGACGCCCTATCGATTGCGCCACACGATGCCACTTACACATGTCATTCTGAATATCAGTCTGGGAAAAAGAGGGGATTATTCTATGAAAAGATACGTACATGTGTATCACCAGTCTGTAAATCGAAGTTACATTTTGACAGAACAGGGCCCATGACATGTATCCACACGAGTAGGTATAAAACCTAAACTCTTTCGCCATTTTCGTATACTCACATATAGTTTTACGATTTTACAATTTTCACACAACTTTTATTGGACTTAGAGCAATTTGCAGACCTCGGAACTGCTATAAGCTCAAACATGCATTTATAGCAGATCCTAAGTTGAAGAATGATAACGAGTTTGCACATTAAAGGAGCGTAAAGCCCACGGAACATGGACACCATCTTGCGGCCATATTTCAAACTGCAGGTTAACCTGCTAGGTTACGTCAATAATTCAAAAAGATTATTACCAAGGCAAACGCTATATATTTCAGCATGCAGCCAATAGATATCTTGTAACAGCACTACCATAGAAAAGCTACAGATACGTAGTTGTTTTCGAGTCTTTTAGCAGAGTCTTACAAGTACACTAATGCTACCATGGTGCTCCGCTGTAGCAAAGCATTCACGGTCTTTTTTAGAGTCATTTCAGCACAGTCTTAAATTATTGGTCACACTAGGTTACGCATTATCGGGATTAGAGGTTCATTTTTCTTATGTCTTATGCCTCTGATAGCCAGTCGCTGTCAGCTTTTTATCTTATTTTTAATTTTTAAATTCACTCTGCAACGTCTCACAAAACCTGGTTGGTAGGTCGATAGAACAACTCAATGAAGTCAAGTCAAGTCAAAGTTTATTGCACAACGATTGTAACAGGTACAATGTAAGGCAAAATACTACTGGCTACTTATATCAATCTAGTGCAAACTACAGGAAGGTTCTAGGCTATATAATGAAGAAGTAAGGTTCATAGGTTCTTCTTCAGATACGCCAGGAAGTTCTGCATAGCAGTTCCTGCTAACTCATAAGCATCAAACTGCATTAGAAAGGGGTGGAAGCCATGTTCGTAATGATCATGATTGACCTCAACCCCAGCCTTCCCAAGCCTTTTGGCGTACATCACACCTTCGTCTCTCAAAACATCGTACTCACACGTCATCACGTACGTCGGTGGGAGACCTTTCAAATCAGCGTCGTCTGCCATCAACGGGGCAAAACGTGGATCCAAAATGGTCGCGATGTTCGGAATCTCAGGAAATTTGATATTTTCCTTCTTGATCTTAACGGGTGTATCGACCATTTTGGGATCCACGTACCCGGCATACTGAGATTTCTTTATCTGCACGCCTGTGTGAGTGTTGGCTTCAAACACCTTCTTGAAAGACAGGTCATTGTTTAGGTACCACAGCCAAAACGATATCATTAAATCTGTACTTAGAGTGTTGAGGTGACCATGGGCGATGTAGGAGGGCGTCTTAAAGTTTATAGCTTGCAGGACTGGGTAGATGAGTGCCTGTGTCTTTAACTTAGGAAGACCCTTTTCTTTAGCTAATACGAGAGTGACGGCTGCAGCGAGGTTCCCGCCTGCACTGTCCCCGCTGATGCCGATACGTGTGCGATCAACGTTGTACTTCTCTGCGTTCAGGAGGAAGAACTTTGTGGCAGCAACACTGTCATCAAACGCTGCCGGAAACACGTGCTCAGGAGCCTGTCTATAGCTGTAAAATGATGTAAAAGAGTCTAGTTTTTATCAAAGACAGAAGGAGTCGTTACTTCTTTGAGTTCCATCCAGCACAACCAGTTTCCCATTACTAGACAGACAACCTGGTGTCAGTGGTGGGATTCGTATGAACCCCATTCTCCTACGCAGAGCCTCGCCCACAGCCTGTGCCTCTGCTAAACTCGGCTGAGGTTTCCACTTTTGTGGGCTTGGCCAGTAAACAGCTGTCAGCCAATCAGAGAATCGCCTAAATGTTTTCTTTAGTTAAAGCCTATCCTCTGATTGACTGGTTAGATGCCACGCCCACAAAAGAGGAAACCTCAGACATAGGGAGTTACTGCCTTTATGCAGCTCAACCAATGTATATTTTCCAACGTAGAGGCGGGGGAATGTCAAAGTTTTCTAGTTCTTACAAGGCATACAACCTGGTGTCAGTGATCGGATTCCAGGGAAGCCACGCCATTATAATGACTCATAGAACCATATGTTAAAGTCATGCAGGACTTTTGTCTCGACCTGCCCAATGATCAGTTAGCGTTGGTTTTCGTTATTTTCTTGTTTGTCTAAAACGATCAGCTTCTTTTTTTTTTCTTTATTATTCTTTATTATATTTTCACTGATAAATATAACAATCACACAACAGAAAATGAAGAACCTCCCTTAAATATTGACCTATCCAAGTCTAACAGCCACATTGTAAACTTAACAGCTCATATAATATGATTATTATTATGTCATTACTAACGTTATTCATTTTGGTTATCAAATCATTACATATCATTTTATCACATAACATGTCATCTTTTCATATAAGCGATCAGCTTCTTAGTTATAAATGTATTGTTGTCTGTGCATTAATTGGAAAATCACTTTTACTGCAGGGAAAATAAAACAACAAAAAGGTACTCACTCCACGGACACAACTACAGCCCCAAGTTGTTTGGCAGCATGCGCCGTTAGCCCATCGTAGATATCTGTGAACATCAAAGGTTGAGATCAGTGTTGTTTGAGGCTTTTTATGTCTATGATATTCTCTGTTCTCTTTCTCTGTATTTAGTAGCGTATGGTGGGGGAACGTGTCAAAATATATCCCACAACAATTCAAGTAAATATTTCATACAATTATAATTCATATGCCATAATAGTCAGCAAATTGACTGTGGGCATTAAGAAGAAGACGAATTCTCTCCTCCACATTAAAAGGGCTTACCGACGTTGCAAATAACCCAGCCCCCTCCGTGGAAGTACAACAGACCCGGCACTTCGCTGCTACTCTGTACTACTGACGTTGGTTCGTACACGCGGACTTTGACTCCGTTAAACATGGTGTCTGTGACCTTCAGTCCGTCCCGGTAGGAACTGCCTTTTAACTTGAGACCGACGTTTAGCAGTGCTGCCGTGACCGACCGAAAGTTTTGTGCCTGCGTACCTATGCCGAGGTACTCTCCAATTCTAGCCTAAAAAAATGAGACGAAAAGTCCTTAGAAGAGAAGCCTATTTCAAACATGCGTTCACAATATCATCATGACAAATACAATGAATGAGGTTACCCTTTTTTAGACCAGAAGAATACAGCAAAGTAAAGATTTAATAATTTCTGCAGTATTAGTTAAATGTGAATTTTGTATTCAGTCTTAAGCAGTGCTAGCATTTGTACTTGCTATGCGTACTGGTACATCCGAAACGTTTCCTTTTCTCCAAGTTGTTCTGCTTCTTAAAGGGGCAATACCTCGTTCGGTAATTGCGTTAATACAAGCGATGAGTGTGGTAAGAGAGGGCGACAATAACTTGACAAGACTAGACCTTACCACGTCTAGCGCTGTTCTGAACACCAGTCCCTGCACTTTTGCGAACATCCGTGGCTCTGCGATGCCCTCTGGAACAGGCTGGTCACAGTAGTACGCCAGCAGAACCGCCGCCACCACAAACACCAGGGCTGCCTTCACCGCCATGATGGTTCTGTCTGAGCAAAGTACACAGTTCAGACTCTACGTGGGAATAATATGCTATTTTCTGTTTATAACCAACTATTCTTCATAGCGACACCTCCATTAGATTAGCTACATCAGCAGTTGTAATCCTTGAAAGTAGCAAAACGTCCGTACCTTACTTGCTGAGTTATCCAAATCTAATGAAAGTTGCCTAATTCTGTTCAGTCTTCGATCGTTCTTGCTGCAGGGCGGATACGCCCCCTTTTGAGCTTTGACCGAAGTTGACTAAGCTTAGCTTGAACCTTGAACGAGGACATCTAGCGATGTCAACACGGACAACAATGGGTTCTTCATCTTCACTGCAGGATCTCCACTCGGCCCTGTCCCCCATCAGTGAGCGAAGTTCTGCTGTGGTGATGATACTGAACCCAGCATCCCTTTTCAAGTTAATGATGAAAGTTGTGCGTTTTCTGCCCTTTTTTCCTCCTTCCCCCTTTTGGCTTCCAGAGGATAAGCTGGTTGACTATCAGCTCGATATGTCCAGCCAGCGTCATTCTCCATTACCTTGTCTTCTCAGGCGAAAGTCGAGGGAGGTCACCGTAGAGTACAGAGTTCATCATACGGTCCTTCCAGGAGACATTTAGCACTTGACTTTTATGCAAATCATTATTGACACTACAAAAGTATAGGGACGTCTTTTGTGCGGTATTTTACAATTATATATACATACATACATACATACATGCAAATAAAACAAACAAACAAACAAACAAACAAAGGGATACAAAGATAAATCAATATGTTGAGTTTAGTGTATCGTTTATTCTACATGTACTGGTTCTAGGTCTAAACATTCTTTGATGTATTTAGCTTTTTGTACACACATATGTAAGGGTAATCTCCTAGAATAGTGATAAGATTAGAATTGAATGTTTTAGATTGTTTTGAGCAAGGGGAATGAAAAGTGAACAGATTTGAGCGTTTATCATCATATTTTATAGGTTCTTTCTTAGATACGTCAGGTAGTTCTGCATAGCAATACCTGCTAACTCATAATCATCGAAGTGGTTTAAAAATCCGTGGAAGCCATGTTCATAATGATCATGATTGACCTCAACCCCAGTCTTCCCAAGCCTTCTGGCGTACATCACACCTTCGTCCCTCAAAACATCGTACTCACACGTCATCACGTACGTCGGTGGGAGACCTTTCAAATCAGCGTTGTCTGCCATTAGCGGGGCAAAACGGGGATCTAAAATGGTTGCGATGTTCGGAATCTCAGGAAATTTGACATTTTCCTTTTTAATGGGTGTAACGTCGACCACTTCAGGGTCCACGTACCCGGCGTACTGAGACTTCTTTATCTGCACGCCTGTGTGATTGTTGGCTTCAAACACCTTCTTGAAAGACAGGTCATGGTTTAGATACCACAACCACAACGACACCATCCTATCTTTACTTAGAGTGTTGAGGTGACCATGGGCGATGTAGGAGGGCGTTTTAAAGTTTATAGCTTGCAGGACTGGGTAGATGAGTGCCTGTGTCTTTAACTTCGGAAGACCCTTTTCTTTAGCTAATACGAGAGTGACGGCTGCAGCGAGGTTCCCGCCTGCACTGTCCCCGCTGATGCCGATACGTGTGCGATCAACGTTGTACTTCTCTGCATTCTGGAGGAAGAACTTTGTGGCAGCAACACTGTTATCAAACGCTGCTGGGAACACGTGCTCAGGGGCGAGTCTGTAGCTGTAAGATGATGTGATAGATATCAATGTCTGTTAGCTAATATACCAGAGTTTGGTGTTGATCAAAAACAGAGGGAGTTGCTTGCCTCTTCGAGATCCATGCTCAACCAAATTTCATTCTCCTATGCAGAGCCTCGCCCGCGGCCTAGACAATATCCGTACTTAGGGAAGCTCTAGATCTGGTAAACCAACCTTTGGTTTCGGCTTTTGTGGGCATGGACACAAGACATACAACCTGGTGTCAGTGGTGGGATTCCGATGAGCCCACGCCATTGAAATGACTGGGGCTCATAGTGTCATTTATCCTTACATTACACTTTGTTTGTAAATCATGAGGCTGAAAGAAACAAGCTTTTTGAAACAATTACAACAACCTCTCCGACTTTCGCCATCTAGAAAACCTAAAAAAGGAACGCATTTGTAATATAATCATAAAACCCACTTATCCTTTAAAACGTGGTACTATTCGATAGCCAGTGCATGTAATGTATCTAGGGTAACTGTATATTGCTGTATATAGTAAGTTACTGTATAAAGTAGGGTCACTAGGGTGCATAAAAACAGCATCAGGGTACTCACTCCACGGAAACAACAACAGCCCCCAGTTGTTTGGCAAGATGAGCCGTTAGCGGATCGTAGGTGTCTGTAAACAACACCATGCTGAGATCAGTATTGTGTGGGATGTTCAGGTATATCTTTCCAAATAAGAATGTGCAGGTACATTGTATGTCTATGATATCATATGCTCTGTCCTTTTTTGCGTGTGTTCCGTGACGTGTGGTCATGAAAGGGGGGGGGGGGGATTCAAGAAAATGCGAAAATGCACCCCACAACATTTCAGGTTGTAGAACAATAACAACTGAAGACCCAAAGCGCTTCTATATTTACCTGATACACACGTCCGTCAAGTAAATATAGAAGTCACACCACTCCAGGGGATAAGATGTTGGCGCACTATATTTTGTACATATTTTGTCATTATTCCACACAATCATTGTTGTCACCATTGCTGAGCTTATCAAATTTATTCTGTTCTTTGTATGTGGCACTGTTGAAAATCTCTTTGGATCCAAATTGAGCGCTAGCGAAGATCTTACCGACACTCAGCATAACCCAGCCCCCTCCATGGATGAACACCAGACCCGGCACTTTGCTGCTACTCTGTGCTGCTGACACTGGTTCGTACACACGGACTTTGACCCCGTTAAACATGGTGTCTGTGCATTTCAGCCCTTCCCGGTATGAACTGCCCTTTAATTTCAGGCCAATGTTTATTATTGTCTTCATGACTGACCGGATGATCTGAGGCTCCGTACCTACACCGAGGTACTCTCCAATTTTAGCCTGAAAAAATGAGACAATATCATCATGATCTGGTATTTCAAATACAACGAATTAAGATAGCTTTTGAGCCTAGAAGAGTATAGCTAGCAAAGGCTTGATAATTTCCGTGGTGTTATTAATGGAAGGCTAAACTTAGTTAGGCCTACTATACTTTGCTAAATACACCCCCAAAGTCAAGTTCTCACTAGTTTTATTTAACGGCCTGGCAAAGTTCAGGGCTCTCCCGCCATTTGCAACTCGCGCCATGCTGACGGCTACTCGCCGGATCATCGTTTCGAATTCAAAACTACCTCGTCGATTCCCTCCAATTCGTCTTAAAATTCCTCGAAATCCATCGATATCCTCAGGAAAGCCAGATCGAAAAGCCTTATTCATACTGTTTGGGAAATGCCGTAACCTGACGTCACCTATTGTGACGATCGTACGACGCATATTACATTACGTAAACCGGGCCCTTACCAGGTTTTGAGCTGTTCTGAACACCAGTCCCTGCACTTTTACGTACATCCGTGGCTCTGCGATGCCCTCTGGAACAGGCTGGTCACAGTAGTACGCCAGCAGAACCGCCGCCACCACAAACACCAGGGCTGCCTTCACCGCCATGATGGTTCTGTCTGAGCAAAGTACACTTTTCAGACTCTGCGTGGGAAAAATGCTATGTTCTATTTAAAAAACCAACCAGCGACACCTCCATCAGATACACGGTACATGCACCAGAAGTTTTAACATTCCTTGTAATTAGCAAAACGTCCGTACCTTGTTGCTGAGTTGTCCAAACTTGATCTACTAAAAGTCGCCCAATTCCGTTCAGTCTTGATGCAGGGCGGATACGCCCCCTTTTGAACTTTGACCGAAGATGTCTTGGCGTGGCTTATATACAAATCTTTATTGACACTAAAGTACAGCGACGTCCTTTGTACGGTCTTTTACAACTATACATACATACATACATGCATACATACATACATGGATACATACATACATACATACATACATACATACATACATGCATACATACATACATGGATACATACATACATACATACATACATACATACATACAAACAAACAAACAATTCAACAAATGGATACGTACAAGTAAATACATAAATTCTACATATTGAGTTTAGTGTATCATTTATTTCTAGTTCTAAGGTCTAAACATTCTTGGATGTATTTAGCAGATATATGTAAGAGTTATCTCCTCCTAGAACGTACTAGTGATGTATTAGATTCTTTTGAGCAAGCGGAATGAAATGTGAACAGATTTGAGCCTTTATCATCATATCGTGATTTTATAGGATCTTTTTTAGATACGCCAGGTAGTTCTGCATAGCAATACCTGCTAACTCATAATCATCAAAGCTGTTTAAAAATGCGTGGAAGCCATGTTCATAATGATCATGATTGACCTCAACCCTCGCCTTCTCAAGCCTTCTGGCGTACATCACACCATCGTCTCTCAAAACATCGTACTCACACGTCATCACGTACGTCGGTGGGAGACCTTTCAAATCAGCGTCGTCTGCCATTAGCGGCGCAAAACGTGGATCCAAAATGGTCGCGATGTTCGGAATCTCAGGAAATTTGATATTTTCCTTTTTAACGGTCGTAACGTCGACCATTTTGGGATCCACGTACCCGGCGTATTGAGATTTCTTTATCTGCACGCCTGTGTGATTGTTGGCTTCAAACACCTTTTTGAAAGACAGGTCATTGTTCAGATACCACAGCCAAAACGACACAATTTTATCTTTAGTTAGAGTGTTGAGGTGACCATGGGCGATGTAGGAGGGCGTCTCAAAGTTTATGGCTTGCAAGATTGGGTTGATGAGCGCCTGTGTCTTTAACTTCGGAAGATCCTCTTCTTTAGCGAGTGCGAGAGTGACGGCTGCAGCAAGGTTCCCTCCCGCACTGTCCCCGCTGATGCCGATACGTGTGCGATCAACGTTGTACTTCTCTGCGTTCTGGAGGAAGAACTTTGTGGCAGCAACACTGTCATCAAACGCTGCCGGAAAAATGTGCTCAGGAGCGAGTCTGTAGCTGTAAGATGATTGGGGAAGATATCGATGTCTGTTAGCTGATAGACTAGAGTTTGTTGTTTATCACAAACAGAGGGAATTGCTTCCTGTACGAGTTCTATGCAGCTCAACCAACGCTCATTCTCCGAGGCTACGTACGCCTGCGGCCTAGACAATATACCTCGGTGAAGCTCTGCCAAAACAGCCATTGGTTTCTGCTTTTGTGGGTGTGGACTCTTACCAGCAGTTAACCAACCAATCAGACAAACTTTTTATGTAATATTGTCTGTGTGTACCCTTGCAATTAGAGTTCGGGCATGACTTTGCAAATAAAGATCATTACATGAACGTCATGTAGGAGTTATGTCACAACCTGTCCAATGAAACCCACGGGAAGCTTGACAATGTCGACCCTTGTGATTCAATTACCTATGAGATACAAATGTAGTTAGAATTGCGTTTGAATTTTACTGTGGGGTATATAAAAACATCATTAAGGTACTCACTCCACGGACACAACAACAGTCCCCAGTTGTTTGGCAACATGAGCCGTTAGCGGATCGTGGGTGTCTGTAAACAACACCAGGCTGAGATCAGTATTGTGTGGGGTGTTCAGGCATGTCTATCCATATAAGAATGTGCAGGTATGTCTATGATATATGCTCTGTCCTCTCTCCGAGTATTTCGTAGCATGTGGTCATGTAAAGGTGGGAAAGAAACGGGAAAATGTGAAAATATATCAAACAACAATTCAGATAAATATTTCACGCGTTTTGGATTCTTTTCTCCGGTCCTAAGGTTGTGGCGTCTTGTTGGCGCAACGGTTAGGCTGTTTGGCCCAGAACACAGAGGTCCTAAGTTCTAATCACGTGACATGCCACAGATGTTGTGCCCTTGGGAAAGGCACTTTACACGACCTTCCTCACTCCACCCAGGTGCATACGTCTAACGCTACTTCGGTTTGGTAGGTAAAAGGTGGTGGAAAAAGAGGGTTGGGCGTCGCCTTCCAATATCATGCCCTAGCTAGACACACTTGATAACAACCTACTGCCGCAATGGCCTAAAAAAGGCTACATTTAGATTTTCCTTTACCTCGGATCTAAATCAATAAGCGAAGATCTTACCGACATTCAGGATAACCCAGCCTCCTCCGTGGAAGTACACCAGCCCCGGCACTTTGCTGCTACTCTGTGCTGCTGACACTGGTTCGTACACACGGACTTTGACCCCGTCAAACATGGTGTCTGTGACCTTCAATCCCTCGCGGTAAGAACTGCCTTTTAACATCAGACCAACTTTTACTATTGCCCCCATAACTGACCGGAGGCTCTGAGGCTCCGTACCTACACCGAGGTACTCTCCGATTCTAGCCTGGAGAAATGAGACGAAAAGCCATATGAATAAATTTTAAAAATGCGTTCACAATATCAGTGTGACTCGGCACTTTCAAGTGCAGCGAATTAGGCCAGAAGAATATAGCAAAGGCTTGATCAAACTTCTGTGGTTTAATCAAGTTTTAATTTTTTGCATTCAGTTTTTGTTAAACAGTATTGTACATTCGAAAAGTGGTCTGCTTCTGTATGAAGGAAGATGTCGATTTGTATTGCCTAACTACTAGTATTACAATTAGCCTGTGTTTACACAATCTCTCGCTGGCGGAGGTTAATGACCCCCTCCTAGGGGGCGGTATCCGTCGGGCCGACCACTATTAAGTCAGGCTAGAGTAGTAGTGCAATATGTTAATAGATTTATTAGGACTAAAATGATGTTATCCGTATCTCTGTTATACGAGTATCTTGTCTGACCCTTACCTCTTCCCTCGTGACCTCAATGAAAAGCGACCTGCCGGCCGATTTGAGCTTCTCATGAATAAATACAGGTCAAACAAACAAAGGCGGTGGGTGTGGTAAGAGAGGGCGACAAAACAACAAGAGGTAGACTAGACTAGAATGTAGAATCGTCGTACGAATTTGATACTCTCCAAGCAGAGGTTAGTGGAGATCGTGACCTTTTTATCCTCTGCCCCGTTTTTCGTCGGCCAAGGAGATTACCTTTTTATCTTCTGCCCCGCTTGGCCGACAAAAAACGGGGCAGAGGATAAAAAGGTCACGATCTTCTCCACTCTAAACCTCTGCTTGGAGAGTACGATTTTGCAGGCTGCGACAGAACCAAGCACCGACAAGCTAGGATCTATGACAGCCCTTTATAAGACCTTTAAGACGGCTAGATTTTGCCGGACATGTAACTATATCCCAAGAATGTCACCGTTGAAGCTTAAGATCGCACGACGGTCGTACGACGTAAGTGACCTGACGTGACCCTTACCAAGGACATGATATAATGTCCTTGCCCTTACCAGGTTCGCCGATATTCTGAACACCATCCCCTGCACTTTAGCGTACATCCGTGGCTCTGCGATGCCCTCTGGAACAGGCTGGTCACAGTAGTACGCCAGCAGAACCGCCACCGCCACAAACACCAGGGCTGCCTTCACCGCCATGATGGTTCTGTCTGAGCAAACAACAATTTCAGACGACACATGCACGGGACGGTAAACTATGGCATTGGCACGGTAGTATCCCGCTTAAAAACTCAACAACGCTTCAATCACTAGTTATTGAACGACACCGTAACTAACATCAACTAACATAATTCCACCAGTACATAATTCCGCCACCCTGAAAAGATAGGTCCAAACAGATCTCCAACCCAACGTCCCCAGTATAATCCACTCCTGTATATCTAAACTGTGCATACCTGGGGGTGCTGTACTAGAGATCTCTCAAACCCACTGTTCTTTCAAAGTGGCGGATTTATGTATTAAACCCGGATTTATGTCAGGTACACCAAAAGTTGCAAAATTTCCCGCGAATTTGGCAAAATGTCCCTACCTTGCTAAGTTGTCTAAAGGACTGGAATCCGGGCGTGTTGGAATCTGACCTGTCCTGTTTACGCTTCGATCGTTCTTTGTGCTTCAGCATCAGAGCGGACACGTCCCCTCATTATATGCAAATCTATATGAACCTCAGTTTATCGACACAAGGTGCAAGCTGCGGCTACTTTCGCGAGGTCTTCCGACAATTATACATACAAACAAGCAAGTGGATGCTCATGAATTAACATATAAATAGGTATATGAATATATCAACATGTTGAGTTTAACGTGTCGTTTGTTTAGACCTCTCGTTGTTATATCGAAACAGTCCGTGACGTTTTTACCTACCTGTACACAGTAATGGTCATCTTCCCCTAGAATGTAATTGAAATTAATAGGATTGTACAAGGACTTGGATTGTATCGTTAGATTGTTTTGAGCAAGCGGACAGAAAGGTACAAAGCTTTGAGCGTTTATCATCATACCGTTAACAAATCCATAAGTAAGTGACATTCGTCTTTTATACGACACGCCCCCTTTATGTCGGGACCAATACGCTAATCATAGCATCAACCAAATACATTATAATAGATTATAATGTCCTTGCGTCAGCTAAGAATGTTATAGGTCCCCTGTAATCTCCTTGCATCAACCAGGCATAGTTAACCTAATGAATTACTAAGTACTTAAGTACCCTAGCGGAATCAACTCTACTCTACTCTTTAAGTTTGTCAGAGATTTTCCTAAGGTAATGATCCATAGATATCCAGTCAACTGTTTTATTGTGCTTCCTATCTAATAAGTCTCCTATTGGATAGAAGAAGAGAGGAAAACGCGGACCAGACGTATAAAAAGCCTCAAAGATACATAAAACACTGGGCAGGACCATACGATGGTGAGAATGATGACCCTACATCTGCTTGAAGATTAGCTACATACTTCAGACAAAGTATTCACATTCTGGGGCCTGGCGCGAAACTGCTGACCAATCACGGCGAGATCTCGTCATAATTTGAACCAATCACCGCCAGGCGTCTGGGTAAGCGTTGTTCTTTCGCGCCATTTTTCAGCTGATAGCGTCCCGGCAACTGAGAAAAGGTCAACAAATTTTCTGCCAAACCGTGCAAATTACGGACGATCTAAGGATATCCTGGTACAAACAAGAACCGGGGTACACCCCTGAATTACTGATTGTTTACGTTCTGTAATAACAGGCCGCAGGAGGGAAGATTTTCGCCCCAAATTTGGATCATGTGACCTGATCTTTTTCTGCTACATTCACATCCAGACGTTTGAACAGAAAGACTGGTGCACAGGCCGAGGTAAGTTATGTTTGTTACAAAAAATAGTCGCGTGTTCCTGTTTGCTATGTTTGTAATTGAATCACTGTACAGTACCTTGTTCAACATTGGAGAAATCGTGGGTGTGTTTGGCCGAAGCGGCGAGGTTGTTTCGCCCCGGTATGGCCGGAGTCTGCGTCGCGTCAGGGTAGGTCACCGTGTCTGTTGGGGGTAGGGTCTCCGTCTTCCGGCCGCTCATCTCATGGAGGTCATTTACATTTTTCAAACACAGCTTTCTCGTCGATGTAAGATTTTAACGGAGGGTGCTTATTATTGTATAGAAATCAGTGTGATTATATCATTGCTGGAGTGCTGTTTACAAGGAATCGTCGGTTGGTCACATTTTTTTCTTCTTCCGCACATGCCCCAACAGGCCCCTAGGACCGACCAGGTCAGGTTTTGTCAACATCTTGTTGTTGTTTTTCTCCGATTCGGTAAACAAGAGCATGTACAACTCATCTTAAATCGTCAGCCAGGTTTCAGTATCAAAAAGGATTATTGTTACATGTGTTTTTATGTGAAATATTTCACAATCTGTGCGTGTTTTTGGTTGGCTATTTTCCAGAGGCTTTGTGCTGTAAGCAGGGAGGGTCTCACAGATCATGGTCTCTTACTACAGTTCTCTGAAAAATTGCAGACACTGTAAATGCAGAAAGGTTCGCGGTGGTTTTGCGTTGGTGGTTTTCGCGGCGACCATTTTACCGTGAAGTTAAAACCACGGCAAATTTTTTTGTCCAACACTATGCAGTATGTCACTATAGTGCTGCCACGAACTTGAAAACACCGCGAACACTCCATTTTCCCCTTAGCGCGAAATAAAACGCAAATTTAAATGCATTTACAGTACCATGGACATAACCTGTTGGGAGCAAAGAATCATCAAATATCTAGTATGTTTAGAACAGTGAATCAGAGTAATTGATACCATGTTTTCTATACAATACTGGTCAAAGCCCTCCTCTAGTGCATCGCGCCCAGGAATGTTGTGATCAATCATATGTTGTAAACAGTCATATAAATTAATCTGGCCAAGGGTATTATTCAGACAGTTTCCATGTTGCGTTGTTGCGTACATTTCTTGATGAATGACATTGACAACGTTTTGCAATCATGGCCACCACATTCTAAATCTAATGTATAGCAGAAATCATATTCCAACATCTCAAGAACGGAAAAAGGTTGGGTAGAATGGTATGTTGGGCAGGGCTGACCCATCTCTTACCCTCCCCCACACATGATCTAGTCACAAAATGTTATAAGTATATACTGGAGTGTAATTCTATTCAGGTACAGAATTTTGGACCTGTACCATTTTGGACCTGTACCTTAAAGAGTTTCGCAGTCTTATATTGATACCTTGATAACCAACCCTATCTCTAACAATGTTTCCATTATTTGATATCAAAACTTTGTTGCTTTGGTGAATGAAGTTGAGTTATTAATCATTATACATATGTTGCATTGTGTCAAGGGCGAGATCTTAGTTTGTGACCTGTTTAAAATGTTAGCATGTCACTTTGTTCCTAGGGTCACAAATAATGTCTCCCTCCACACATCAATGTTGACGCAGACAATACTATGATGTAAATTTTGAAGTGTTTGGTGTGTCCACCATGAATGTAAAACACTACAATTATGCCTCCTTTCCCTGAGAAATTAAATCTCCTTCATTTTGATGCATCATAGTGCTGCATGGTGACAACGTAGCATCTCTTCTTTGTTCTAACTATCTAAGCATCAAATCTTTACATTTCAGCAAGTTAATGTCTTAGATGTGACTTTTTATGATATATTTCTGTAAAATTTAGTCTGATCTGCGGTATTTTAAGATGAAAGCAGATCATTATGTGTTCTAAGGATGAAACCTTTAAATTTCACCAAATCTATGTCTTGAATTTGACTTTTAATCATGACTTCCTGCAGGATTTAGTCAGATCTACTGTAGTATGAGATGGAAGTGGGCCTATTCTTTGTTCTAAGCATCAAATCTTTAAATTTCACTAAATTTATGACTCTTAGATTCGACTTTTAATCATGTATTCCTTCAGGATTTAGTCAGATCTACAGTAGTATAAGATGGAAGTGGACCTGAGAAGACTGGCCACATCCCTGTCTCTGCCTGCTGCCATCACTGATGATGCACTACAGATCCTAGCAGATGTGGGGGAAAAGGCTCATGGACAGGTGAGAAATATACGTAGTGTAACGATTCTTCTTTGCAACATGTGTTTAGAAAGTGGGAAAAGGTGGAGGGCATGAAAATGTTCAGTATTTCACGTTCTGAACAGCTACTGGTAACAATTTGTGAATGGCAGATAGCTTATGGCCTTGGAAATAAGTAGTATTGATTTGAGCCACCTAGAAGCTTGTCTTAGAACTGCAGACATGTTTTATGTTGGAAAATGGGATCACATGTATATTTGCGTCTTATTCAGGTGCCCCAGCTGTGCTGTGTGGCCTGCATCTATGTGGCTGTGACCAAAGCAAGGTGAGGCAACAGTTAACACTTCAATGTTTGAGGCTTGATGAAGTATTATTTCTATTGGTCATATGATATTATTATACTGTGAAGTTTTAGTGTACGGTTCTAGTACAACTTACTCAAGTCGTTGCTGCGATATGCGGCAATAGTGATATATCAATGCTTGGAAGTTACATTGAAGCCATGGAAATTTTGATTTTCATCTTACATTGAATTTTGAGGTAATTGAAGAAAGGTACCTTTATACTTTATATTATAGTGCTTTCCATACAATAAATTTGTTACAACCATTGTAATCATACCTTATGTAAGAGTTCCTGTCATTGTAACAGGCATGATTTACTGTACATTTCCAGGTTCCGAGAAACAGAAGACGATGGTTCCCCAGACAGCGTCAATGTCTTCGCTCCCTGCGTGACTCTTCAAGACATACTGAACAAGGCCAGTGCGAAGTAGGTTCCTAAAGATTCCGTTTACAATCTTACACATACAGGTCTTGATGTCAACATTTTTGGAGACCAGTTTCAGGAAATTGTTAACGTTGTGTTTTCAAAGTATATTTTTGTGTATACCGTAATGCAAATTCTTCATTGATTGTGGTCTAACCTCAATCCTAGATCGTTTACATGTTAATCAAGAAATTTAAGCAATTAACTTAAAATCCTTACCATACTTTTTGGTGCATAGGACGGTGCCCATCTCCATCTCCATGGCACTATAGCAAGAGCCTGTCAACCTACTCTAACCCATTTGTGCCAAGCAGAGAAAGCAGTACCATTTCTAAAGTCTTCAGTATGACTCCTAGTTTACACCCACAGCCTCCGGAATGCAGCTTGTACGACCAATTGCTAAGTAAAATACCTCTCTGTTGCAGTATTGTGATGCTGTTCCATGCCATGAAGACATCACATTGTATGGAGGATGCGAATTCTAACGTCCGAGACGCGTACAGTCAGCTACAGAGGAAGTACTGTATCGTGGCAGCGCTGCACCTCAAGTTTGAAAAGTAAGCATTGGAAATAAGTGGAGTTCTGTCAACCAAATATGCTAGTATAGGTAGTTACTGCTGAAATTTTAATCAGTTGTGATAGATGTGGACTTATGAGATATTAATGTGTTATCTGATAATGATTTTTTTTCCATCCAGACTTTTTGCTGCTATCTTCCAGGAGAATCCAAGTCCATTCTCAGCCAGGTAGGGAACATATTTCTGCTGCTATGGCTATGTATGGCAGAAAGTTATATCCTTATCAGATACTTATGCCTTGTAACTTCTTGAAATCACCTTAAAAATGTTCGGAAGTATGTGTTTGTGTGATCGTGTGAGTATGCGTGTTTGTGTGTGTGTGTTTGTGCGTGAGTGTGTGTGTGTGTGTGTGTGTGTGTGTGAGTGTGAGTGTGTGTTTGTATGAGTGTGTATTTGTGTGTATAAACAGATTATGTATTTAAGTGTGTGTGGAGAGGGTGTGTGTTTGAGGGCATATGTGTGTAACTGTGTACATATCTGGGTCTGATTTTAGTACTGACCAAGTTGTTGTACCCTCTACAGTACCACAACCACAGTCACCCCCAGGATGAAGCAAAGCTGGCTGATCTTTCTTCTGGCTAAAGGTGAGAAATTCTAAGAGTAGTCTGACTTATTGTTAGATATTATTGCTACATTCAGATGTCCTCAGGCATGTTGTAAGTATCTGCATGTTCTGCCCTCCCCTTCCATTTTTTTCTGCCTCTTCCATAAGCCTAGTAACCTTTACATGGATCCCATTGCATGTTGGCAGAAGCTAGACACTTTGGGTATCGCAGAGAAGGCAGACAGCATCATCGCCATGGCAACATGTTTGAGATGCATGCATATTGGGTCAAGTCCGGTCTATGTTGTCATGGTAATGATGCAGTTTGCCCCCTGCACTATTCGACAATGCCAACTTCCCATAGTGCCCGCATCTCACAGCATGCAATGGGATCTGTGAAATGTCTGTTTGGAACTAGATGGCATCAAAATATCAAGACCAAAAATGTTCAAATAATCTCATTGACTCACACTCATTTGTGACTTTTTTGTTGCAGGAAAAGTCCTTCAGGGAAACCCTGAGCTGGTGCTGAACTTCCACCTGCTGCTGTGCTGCATGGCCCACGCCATCAGGTGGACCCCCAGCTTCCTCCTCAGGCCTCCCTATGGTGAGACTACATTTTATACCAGGGCTAGAAATAGTGGGTGCATGTGCACCTGTGTGCACCTAATTTTTGACTGTGGGTGGACCAGTGCACCTAGATATTTTTGTAGGCTATAGGATAAGGGTACCATTGTACACTAAGTATACAGAATATTCTACCAGAAAAAGTAATATAATCTTTTGTTGTACTTAATTTGATGTATCACTTGTTTAGAATTTTAAGGTTAGCTATAGAATTACAGATTGAAGTTCTTAAGAGCGTTAAACATTATAATTATGTTTTGCTGACATTCAACTTTATTCTATGTGGTGCACCCAAAATTCTTTCTGTGCACCTAATTTTTTGGGTTGGGTGCACCAGTGCACCTATCTCCAAACATGAATTTCGAGCCCTGTATACTGAACTTTATACAGAAATCTTTATTGACACGACAAAAGTACAGCGACTTTAGTAAGATCTTCTACAACTATACATACAAACAACAAACCATGGTATACAAAATGATTATCCTAAGTACAAGTATGTGAATACTTCAACATGTCGACTTTAACGTATCACTACACTACTAGTTCTAAAATCTAAACATTCTTTGATATTTACCTATTTGTACACAGTAAGGGTTGTCTCCGTCTAGAATGTATTTGAATTTATCTATAGACTGGAATGTATTAAATTCTGTTGAACAAGCGGAAAGAAGGTTGAACAGCTTTGAGCGTTTATCATGATGACGGCAGAAAGGTAAAGGTAGTCCTATAGCCTTTTTGAGGCCGTAGGAACAGTGGGTTGTTATCCACTGTGTCTAGGGGAATGTAATGGTAGGTGGAGCCTAATCCTCTCCTTCCATCGCTTTTTACCTCAAAATCAGGTACCCATTTTTACGCCTGGGTGGAGTGAGGAAAGTTGTGGAAAGTGCCTTTCCCCAGGGTACAACATCGATGAAGGATCCAATTTCGAGGAGAAAATTTAATCCAAAGTTGTTTATTCCTGTAAAAACTAGTATACTTATAAACAAATCAAATATCATTGCTTAGTTCAAAAGCATTCAAATAGCAGCTAGCGGGTGCTTTAAATTGGTTCTGTGATTTCTCTTGTCCCAGCTGACGTCATCTTGGAACATTTAGAAGAAGGCCTGCCTGATAAGGATGACTCAGGGACAGTTCCTGTGCTGGTGGGCTCCATCCTGAAGGTGCTGTGTCAGGAGATGGGCTGTGGTTATGACGATGTAAGGATTTAGTCATTATCTATTCCTGTTTTCTTTAGCCAGGGTGGCTCACTTAGTCTTAGTCACTGTTTTTTAAGGCATAAGTGTAGTACAATGACTACCTACCTGCCTAAGTGTCCTAGCCCTCTTGCTCCTCGCCGTGAGGTTCCTCCATATTGCATTGCCCTGAGCAATAGCTTTTGCAGCCGATAAACAATGTCCAGTGTTTCCAGACAATAAATGAATGTGCTTTATTGCTCTACAGTGGTACATGTATGGCAATAACTATTACATGTACATAGGGAATCAGTCGTCTGCTAGAGTTTGAAATAGCCAAAAGCAAGTTGCGTTATATGGGGAAAATGTGAAATCTGTATATTGATATGCAGAAAAGTAGAATAAAAGTGTAATTTTACAGTTACTAGTGAGAGTAGGAAATAGTTAAAAGTTTTCTGAATTTTATCATTACATTTCTTAGTCAGTAACATGGAGTAAAGACTAAAGGTCCATCCTGAAAAGTTGAACTTCACATATTTGTCTCTAGGTGGAGTCGGTGTACCACAGCTGCTGGCTGCGCTATACTCAAACCCTGCCTGTAAAGGAAGGCCTACCAGAGGTAAATACGTTCCCCTAGGCTTGTTTTTATATCCTTAATAACAGATTGGAACCTGTTGTCATCAAATATATGGCAGGAGCCTCTTCACTAGTCGAGTGTAGAATTTCTGGTACATGTACTAGATAGCTCTGTTGTAAAAATGTCAAGAATAATGGCGATGATGTTTAAAATATGTACTGAACTGATAGGAACTAAAGAAGTCTGGATTCTCTTCATTCTGTGACGTTCATAGAACCTTATCAACAAAACTGCACGTAGAGTCTTTCTTCTCTGTTATGACCAGTGTATAAGCTATGTGAAAAGTCTGACTGTTTCCAAATTTTGTTCAGTTCCTTGAGTAGCTGTCATTTGGCGTATCTTATTACCTGGATGTCTAACCTTCTTTGACGTCTCAGCTGTTCATTGAGTTCATTGAGCTAAACTGGTTTGATGTCACTTTTACTGTTCACTTTCACATTGTTGTTCATTTCTTCCCACCATCTCCTCACAGCTGTCCTGGCTTGAGACTGAGTACAGGAGTCTGTACCTGTTGGAGGGAGACATTGATGAGATGACATTTCTTCACCATGACAGACACCTGATGTCGCCCTCCTCTGATAGGTAAGTTTTGAGTCAAGTGCTTTTAAAGATTGTCCAGATTGCGATATGATAATGATGCATGTTGCACTTCTATACTGCTAGCTCAACACTTAATGTAACTTTTCAAACTTAGGATGTTTCTTCACTTGAGTATCTTCAAGTTGATTGTTTTACTACAATTCATGAAAATTTGCACACTAGTTAACCCTGCAGTTATTGTCAGTGTTCTTAGCAAATATATGATGAACATTGTTTGGTATTGTTTGGTATGATCTATGACTGCTAGAAAATGTCAGATTGGTATCCCTCCCATTAATTATTTTTATAGCTCCAGTTTGCTCCTCTGATCACTTATCAGCAGAATAGTGTGACACCTGTCTCTATCTAAACCTGTGGCCTCCCATGTCATTAACTATTTCAGGTAGCAAATATTTCTCAGAAGCATTTCTCCCAATGCCTGTTTTATCCCCGTTACAATGCCACTACAGAGGAAAATATTCAAATGGTAGCCGATTCTCTAGTAACAGGATAGAATATTCGTGACAGAATCAATCAAAGATGTAAACCGGAGCTAGAATAGGATGAATGCCAGTCTAGAAAAATGTTTTAAGTCCAACCGAAGTTGCTGTTTTGTTTGTACAGTGATGAAGCCAGCGGGATCCCTCACACCTCACAGACAGATCCACTCTGCACTCCTGTCAGGTGAGTCTGCACGTCTTCCTGAAAGTTCAGTTTCACTTGAGTCAACATGGTAGCAAGTTCATATGAAATGCTCTAAGCTGTGATACTCTAGGCTCTTTGCCTACTTAAGAACCTGTGCCATTTTGTAGTACAAATCCGGATGTTATTGTCAGTCCAGCTAGAACTTAGTGTCAGTAGTTAAGACTAGAGTAGTCATATGTTATATTGTTCAGCATTATCTGTCCGTCCACTCCGTGTTACATGTACACGTACATGTACTTGCAATTAGCCTACGGGCAGGAAATTGCAATAAACTTTCATTATGATTCGTAACAATTCGCTTTGATGTCAAAGCTTGTAAACACATTAAGATATACAGAGGATGTCGATGTTGTATTATTTTCAATTAATCTATTGACTGTAATATGAGTGTTTTCATTCAGTATTGATTCTTGCTGATTCTATTGTGTGGTTAAAATGTGATGTTCTGTTTCCATGACAACAGAACTGCCATGACAACAGTCCAGCAGCTGAAGAACATCCTGAACACAGCTCAGGACGAACCCTCCGCAACACTCAAAACTTACTTCAGTGTAAGTTGTTGGTTGTGTTGTTGTCTTTTTGTTTGTGTGGACACTGCTCAAAGAGCACACACCTCTAGCAAGACAAAATAATCTAATTTTAGAAAAGTGACGAATTCTCTGAAAATTTCTAAATCAGCACGAGTTTTCAGCCATTGCACACTGAGTCACCCTTACTATTCTCGATAAGTCTGTTGGGTTCTTTCATGTACAGAGGTTTGATGCCTAAGGCTTATGACTGAAGGTTCTCCATACATGTACATGGGGCTGCTTGCGTCTCTATCCGAAACAATGAATGCCCAGAGTGTAGATAGACCTAAATATGGGAAGAAGAATTGTTGCGAACACTCTAACATTGCATGGTTCCTTCCCCTGTAGAACTGCTCCACAGACCCAACAGAAGACATCCTGCAGAGAGTTGCAGCTCTGAAGACGGCCTTCGTGTCTCGCTTCCTGCTGGCCACTGGTGACAACTACAAGGACATTGCTGAACAGGTGAACATGCCAGCCATGTTATTTACTCCTCATTATAATTCTTTTATTATGGCCTGTGTACAAAAATGGTTTGTTTACATTATATTTGTTTGTGACAGAAGACAGAAATCTCTTCAAAACTACGTCCAGTGATCATGAGTTTATTGGAGTTCTCTTAAGATTGCTTGCAATTTTGATTAGAGCATTTTTCATGTAAGTTTATGCCCATCTTTTAAATGTGATGTAATGATTTCGGAGTTTAAATCAAGTTTCCTGTCAGATATCTGTATATTTCCCATCATAGTTTTGTTATTATAAACGTCTGAAAACCCATTTTGTGGTGATGATTTATTCATATTATTTTCTGTTACTCTTGTGTTGTAGAGATGCCACCTGGCCATCAGGATGTACTACAGAGTCATGGAAGCCATGCTGAAAATGGTAGGTCCAACTTTCCTGACAACTTGCAGTTTGTATGTTGGTCACTAGGGGTCTCTTTTGTAGTTTTGAACAGTTAGTCATAGATAATGACATATGATGGTTGCAGTCACTGTCAGTGAAATACACATGAAGGCTTCATTGCTGCTTGAGGACAAAACACACACACACACTCACTCACTTACTCATTTAAGCGCTCACTCACTCACTCACTCACTTGCTCAATCATTTAAGCACTCACTCACTCACTCACTCACTCACTCACTCACTCACTCACTCACACACAATCCTTCCGGATCTTACCCATACTATCAGTATTTTTGTTTATGATACATATCTTAATGTTCATAAACTTTTGATCAATACACAAGAAAAATCAACACACCTCACGACACAGTCTTTATATGAAGGCTCTGAGTAGCTTTAATGCAGCAGTTTCTCAAACACTTAACTCTCTGACTCCCTCACTTGTACAAATATTTACTGTACCAACAAATCGGACACTGTCCGTTGATAAAAGGGATCCTTATCCACACACATTACATGGTGCCTGTCAGGACACATCTTGTACTGTTATCACTAATGTGTGTATAGTTCAAGAATGTATGTCAATCTTTATATAACTCTTGTTACAATGTTGTCATGATCAAGAGAAATGTACATCGCAGTTTCCTACTGGAAATTAAAAAGTATGTACCTTAGCATAATTTGTTTCCATGATAAAATGTCTGATCCAAAAAATACCATCACGATTCCAAGTTTTAAACATAGATAAAGTGCTGTCAACATCTTCCAGCTTGTTTAAAATTTACTTACCATCTTATGCAACAAAATAGGCCTGATTATTTACTACCTGACTGTGCAAAAGGCACACAACATGAGTAAACATGAATATAGGTTTTGTCATGCCCTAGCTCTTGGGATAGAGTCTTTGTTGATATTAAGATATTACAATTTGGTATTTCATGATTCTTGTCTTTGCAGTATATTCCGGCTATTGTAAAAAAAGAAAGGATCATTTCTAGTCTTTCCAACTTTGATGAATTATGTACTTATTGAAATCATTTTTTCTGAAAATATTTGCCCTTAGAAAATATCTTTTACTGATCCAGTTCAACAGCCTGTTATTGTTTTAAAGATTCTCTTACGTTTTTTGACAGTTAATCTGGCTTGACATTACCATGACTACAATAAGCATTCTGCTTTATATCACATCAACGCTTTGCACACTTTCACTTTGATACTCTTGGACAAATTTCAATCCCATATTCTCATCATCACAACATGTTTTTACTTACTCTGCTATTCAATAATTACAAAACATCCAAGATCTGACAATAATTTTAAAAGATACATTTATAGTTTTCATGAGAAGTTTCATACAATGTATGTTTCACAAGTAAATAGTGGATAAAAGCATTGATAACAGATAACATCAATTTTACTAGCACTCTATTGATTGATAAATCTCTTGTACTTTCTGTCCAAACTTATCAAATATTACTCGATTAAGTCTAATAAATTATCCCATATTTTCTATACATCCATCACAAAAAAAGAGTAAAAAAAATGAGAGAAAAAGTATGAAACAAATAGCTGCCCGTTCTGAGTATGAAGTATTGTACAAATTTATGACAAATAGAACATTGATAGCACAAGTACGTTTATCTTTAGTTAGCATAGTCCGTTTTCTAGATATAATGTTGTCCAACTTTCATACAAAAAATACCACTGTAACTTATAAACATAGGTTAAGTTCTTGCCACAGCTTCCAACTTGTTTACATATCATCTCATGCAACAAATACATTAAGTTTGTAGACACAGCCCAAACTTTTTTAAATCTAAAGTTCATGTCCCTGAAAAGTCCAAAGTCTCTTGTATCCTCCTAGGAGTTGTTTTGCCAGTGCAAAACTGCCGGCCAACTTTTCAACAGGAGTTTCACACTTGTCCTTATCTTACAAATGGCTAATTGATAGATTTTATACACAGAGTTGCAGGAATGTGTTTATGATAAAGTAGGGGTGGGTGGATGGGTGGGATGCTGGTGGGTGTTAACGGCTGGCTTGTATGTAAAATTCACAGATACAATAATTGTAATTGTAAAGTTACTCCTGTACTAAAATGAAATGACACATGTACATGTACAAATGTACATGAACAGGTCCCAACATGATTTACACCTCTTACCCACTTAGTTCTTTAGTCATCATACTGCCCTTGAAAGTCTTTAAAAATGTTTTTTGCCAGCATAAAGCATATATTTGTATAATGGTGTCAATTCTGTTGCACTTATTTGTACCCAAACTTGGTTACCACAGTCAGGCATAGCAGTATTGGACATCTTGGCTATCTTCAGATAAGCTACACTGTAGCGCATGTTTACTGTTTAAAATATCCTACTAATAAATAGATATGTTGGTTGTTGACCAACTGCTTGTTAACCCCTGTCCTGCTTAATGTCCCAAGTATCAGACAAGGCAGAAAGATAGTGTCACCTGTGGCAGGCGGAAGGTTAACATTCCAGTTCATTGATCTGATTTGTACTTATTGAGGTCAAACTTAGGTCAGACTGGCGCGATTTCAACACTTTACCCACCTTGCAGTTTTCGTGGTTGACCTTTTCCGTGGATCCCTGCAGTACGCTTTGTCTGGAGGGGGTACGAGAGTTCAGTTTATTGACAGATGCTTTTGACTGCGAGAGGGCCCCGTGTATCAAGTTCATCTGTGAGCGATTGAAGGCGTTCAGTTGAATGTGGTTGTGTCTGGGTTCTGCCCCGGAGTTTGACTGGTCCGACACGTTCAACATGCTCTCCGACCACGGACAACAGAAGAAACACGTGGTGACGAGGCTCTTGAAGGTGTTGCGGTAGTCCCGGTTCCGAAAGGCGTAGATGACGGGGTTCACTGCGGAGTTGGCGTGAGAGAGAAGAATGGAGGTCATGAGGAGTTCGTACGGAAACGCGCACAGCCCTCCGCAGAAGTGGGTGATGCAGTTCAGCGTGTGCAGCGGGAGCCAGCACACTGCAAACAGTCCCACTATGATTGCCAACGACTTGGCAGCCTTTACCTCCTTCTTGAAGTACTTCTTCTTCTTCTCTATGGCCGATGTCGTGATGTCGGTGCTCTTGATCGATCGCAGCTGCTTCCGCACCGACCAAAAGATCGTGGAATAAATGAAGCCCATTATCAGCAGTGGTGTCAGCACGCAGCCGAAGAAATTAAAGTAGACGAAATAGTTGAAGTCGATGACCTCTGTGAACGCACAACCATTTTGGGACGGCCCCAGGTTCCACCCCATCAATGGGACCATGCCTATGAGCAGCGACAGCGTCCATGTCGCGGCGATGGCCCAGCGGGCAGTCCTGGTCGTCATAAGGTACTCGTACCGTAGCGGGTTCATGATCGCGATGTAGCGGTCCACCGCGATGGCAAGGAGGCTGAAGATCGAGCTCTGCGTGGTGATGATGATGAAAGAGAGCATCATCAGGCATCCGTGGAAGTTGTCCGGTAGTCGCAGGTAGGTTATGATCGAGAACGGTATACCAAGAAGTCCCACACAGATGTCGGCTACGGCCAACGATGCGATGAAGTAGTTGGTGGTTCCGCGCAAGCGCCGATTCTTATACACAGCAATGCAGACAAAGCTATTTCCAATGACAGCAGCAACAGCAATGATGATTTCAACTGTTATGTTCACAATATCTGTAGTTGACCACTCGTAGGTTGTCAGGTTGTATCCTGTGACATTACCTGCCATGATATGATTTTCCGTCTGTTCCAAAGTGATGGTTTTCGATTCTTTCAGTTGAATGCTTGTCAGTCCTCCTTTGCTTCCAACTGTCGTCCTCTCTGACATCCAAAGAGACTCTTCCTGCATTTATTGTCCTCTTTGTATTCTGCTCAATGCCTCCGTTCAAGCTATTTAAAAAAGAAGTCCAACTCCCAGAAGTCGCTCTTGCGTGCTTCCAATCTATCCGCTAATCCTGCTCAACTGTTGCTTCAGGACGTGACTCAGGTTTACGTCTGTCTTTCCATCCATCACAAAGACAAGAATCTGGTGGTACCCACCTACGCACCTCTTCTTTGTGAGCTCCCAGTGGGGACAATTATAATGCAGTCCTCTGAGGGACACAGGCCCATTTAGAGAGAGTAGCATTGATTGACCTGTAGGTCGTTGCTCTTCCTGTGGGGATGGTGGGGTGAACAGGCCTGGACTCTCTCCTGCTTTATTTTCACAAGTAATTATCTGACGTCAGACGTTTTCCCACCACTTAAGGACAAGTGACAGGAACTGATGGCGGTGTGTGCGAGACAAATAACCCGGAAACACCGCTGTCACTTGTGTCAGAAAATCCAGAAAATCCAGTATCCCTCACGCACTTGGATGTTGATTTACTGTCATCCAAACTTAAATATTGATAGTGTGTCTTTCCTTGTTTCTGTAGAGCAGCCTCTTTTCTGCAGACGTACTGATTTATATCCCGCGGTGCCCTTGGTGTACGTTGTCTGTTGTGGCATCTCTTTTATTTGGCATCCTGACCCCTCCTGTCCAAATGTTTGTCCTGGAGGTGATAAAACCTGGCAGTTGGTGCGTCAAGATCGTGTCAAGAGAAGGGCTGCCAAACCACGCGCTGCCTTGTCTCAGGATAAACTGATAGAATTTACCCTTCCACGTCCGTTCTCGGGCACTTTGTGCAGCTGTGGCTCCTCTTCTGGATTGTTGCGTAACTTGCTGAAAGAAGTCTTTGCTGAGATAGCCTTAATCAGAATGTTCCCTTCACATGTATGTTGCTGGTCACTGTTGACCAATCTGCGAGCTTCTATTGCTATTCCACCATGCCTTGTCTTACCAGCTCGGTAAAGCGATGGGCGTGGCAGCTGTTGTCACCATGGCAACCATCTAGTAAGCAAGACAAAGAAGAGCATTTGTGAGGAAATCATGATTTAGGAAAAAAGTTGTCAAAGTTTGTGGCAGAAACCATCTTTCACACCATATGGTATTCGATATGTGACGGAAGATATGGAATGTTAAAGTGATTCTTAACCATTATGGATATTAATGTATCATATTTCAGGTATCATATTTCAGGTGGGTGTCAATCTTGTGATAAGGTTGTCTTGCATTATTCATGTTAAAAACAAAATGTAGAAGGGAAAGAGGAATGTTTACTTCTTGTTGTACAATTTTATTGAAGTATATTTAACTCTACAGTCAAAACTGCCCAAGAAGACTGGGTAAGGGACCAATAAAATCTGGTCAATGTCAACAGGTGGTCACTATAGACAGGATTTTAATGCTTGTGTCAATGGGAAAAATTATCTAAGGGACCGCCAAAAAGTGTTCACATTGACCAGATGATCCTTATGTAGAGATGGTCACTTGTATGGGTTTCATTCATAATGTCTAACAAGTGCAAATTTATCCATTGACAATGCCATTGAAAAGAAGGTCAAAGCAGAAGTGACAGTTTATATGTATCTGTATAGCCGGTATAACCACCATTCGGCGTAACACACCAGCTTTGCAGGCACGTGGCGCGGAAGCAGCTGGTTATACACTGAACAATCTGTCACACCTAACCTTTGCACATCTGACTGCACCCGTTTATCAGTGAGGGATAAAGATAAAGGGTGATTATCCAAAGGATTTCCTCTAAGATTATCAGCAAAGACCAGGCTGATGTTTTACCAAGACATGAAACAAGTCACGCACGGGCAGTGACTCGTTCACGTACAAATGTGTACTCGACCAAAACAGTAGATTTGTAAACAAATCCCAGGTTTTCTACACGTTCATATGTCACTGACAACGTTGCATTTGCTGAATATCACTCAAGGCAAACTGTTGTGAGCTTAAGGTTAACTCAACATACGTACTTAATGTAAAGAAATGACCAAAACTTACATATCTGCATATCTACTAATTAAAAGACCAAAACAGAGCCGATTTTTAAACAAATCCCTGGTTTTCTACACGTTCATATGTCACTGACAACAATGTTGCATTTGAATATCACTAGGCAAACTGTGATAAACTTAAGGTAAACTCAACATACGTACTTAATGTAAAGAAATGACCAAAACTTATGGATCTGCATGTCTAATCCAGACCGAAACAAAGCCAATTTGTAAACTACTCCCAGGATTTCAACATGTTCATATGTCACTGACAATAACATTGCATTTGTACTAGGTGAATATCACTAGGCAAACTGTAGTAAGCTTAAGGTTAACTCACATACAATGTACTTTGGTAAAGAAAGGAGCAAAACATTTTTTTTCATCATCATACAATAAGGGCCTTAAAGAAGAATGTTGGAAATTCAGTGAGTAGCCATTTGATTTAATAGTATTATGAAAGAAAGACTAGAATCTCATAAAAAGTGACCAAAAGTCCAACAAACTTTTCAAAGTTGTGAAAAATGTAGAAAGGTAGTAGTGAGAGTTATTGAGGTATCATTCACTCTCTCCTGCAACTGGCGGTTTTTCTGTCAATATTTCATACTCTTCAGGGTGTGCTGAATAGAGTGACATATACCAGTGATGAATCACTTAACTGTCGGCGTACCGGTCATGTCTATTCGTGATCAAATATTTATGCCAGATAGTTCAAAGCTGCACCAACCTCTACATTTGGGAATACCTTAAACCCTGCTCAATGTCATGACAGACTTCAAGAATAATTTAGAATTTGACCAACTTAGTTCAGTGCCCAGAAGTGCTCTCTTGGCCTTGCACTGAGAAATCTTTTCAGAAAACAACAAGCAATTTTTTTAGTCTAAATCTTTCCGATACTGCAATGAGTCTCAGACATACAGTCTATTCAAATAAGTGGAAGAGATTACTGTGTCTTCTTGATATGTTACTTATCTGGCACGATCACATTCACAAGAACTAAGAATCATTGTAATTATAACATTCCCATAGAAGAGTCAAGAGAGAAACTGCAGTGTTACTCTTATTTGGAAAAACATAATGACATTTTAGAAAACATTCATCCAAATGGGAACTGTATCTGAAACTTCCAAGAGGAAAAACATTAAGCTGAGCAACAACATCAACGTGCAGCGATGTCTGGATCAATAAAAATCGTATTCAAGTCTAAACTGTAAGTTTCTCACATTCAAAGACAATAATACAAATTCTGGTACCATGAGCAAAACATTGCATCATCCTACTTTGTGTTGGCCAGTCGCATCCATCTTGAAATGTCTTGTCATTTGATGGTGATAGACTTGTGTATAAACTTAACATTACAGAATACACCATGAGAGCTTAGACAGAGGAGACTTCCTTTTTGCTTGACTTGAAGTTTTGAGGCTTCACGTGACTTGAAAGACAAGAAAGCAAACTGATCTATATTTAGAACCAGGCTAATCCTGTTCTAATCATCCCCAAGCACAGCTCAAAGTGATTTGTTGTGGTAGTTTTGGTGATTAAGTTAATAATTTGTGTACAGAAATCCTGGTTTGTGTGGAAATTTTTGGTCGTGTTTTGAGTGACCAGGTAACATCATAACACTCTAGTCGGCTCCAAAGTTCAGGCAAGCAAAGAAACCAACTCCAGCTTAACAAAGAAAGGAAGCTGTAAAGGGTCACGAAATATACCAATTAATAAAACCTACTATTGGTAGCTAGGCTAGCGGAGGAAAGAACTAGAAGTCACAGGTTCGATTCCTGGTGGTCTTAAGGGATAAAGGGATGGGGATGATAGACATTGATTTTGCACTTAGTCTTAACTAACATTTTCGAACTTCCCATCTGGTGTGCCCAAAGTGCTGTACAGATCATTTAGACGTGAAATATTCTTGCAGAGACATGTTTTTCTATAGCACCATAATCTATAAAACACTGTCTACTGATCATAACAGCATATATATCAGGCTGAGCCCATTCATCAGTGACTATACCTACCAGTTTCTGACTTTGCTCCGATCGCTCAACTGCTGACTGGATAATACAGCCCGTCAAAGGTAAAGTAGCCTACCTCAGACTGAGATGAAGCGATGATGCTTTGTCGATGGCAAGTAGTAAAATGTGGCCACGGCTAGTGTACTCAGGCAAGCCTATAGGCTAACTGGAATTTCAATTATCATATCTTATTAAAAACCATGGGTGGGGGAGTCATCATACGTACCCTTGGGATATTGTTGTGACTGATTATAACATTAAAACTGCAGGAGCTCCTGTCAACAGGCTTTCTAATCAGTACGTCAATCAAGCACCACTCAAACAACCTTTTGTCAGCAACTGTTGGGGTGAAAAATTAAAGAAGGCAGGTTAGAAGCCAGAAATGCTGCAAATTATTTCAGGTTGAGAAATGGCTGTCCAAAGACATTTTTAACAGTTCAACATAAAGGTATTATGATGATATCAAGGTTATCAATTCGAAAGTGGAAATTATGCTTTAAATTTTAAATTTTTACTGAGTTAACTCACTTTGATGTGTACTAGGAACAATAATGTAACAGTTACTGTATGACTATATATTTTGTTAATCATTTTGTAGATATGTTGTGCACTTAGAAAAGCAGCATGATCATCTTAATTAATCAGCCTTTCAGAGTAAAAAGACAGTCGAGTATAAAATAGATGGTTGATTTAAGACACTTGTGGAATTTTACCAATCAAAAGGTCATCAATTATAGAAGTTACCATCAAATTCATTGATGAAATTACTTTACAATAGTCATGGTATATGATGAATAGCTGATAAGTAACTTTTGCCAGCAAAAAACAATTTGTAAAGATCAAACAGTGAAAAAAGGTTTTTCCTACAATTTTCACAGTAAGAAGAAAACAATATTGCAGACCTAATGGTTCATATATTGATAAAAGATGAGGATGCCGAATGAGGAATGAATAATTATGAGGAAGGTAATTTGATGAGCAAGCTCATATTTCATATTGCCTTTGAGTTGTTTGTGAACTGAGGACAGAGTCACCAGTGTCCCAAACTAAGTTATTTATTTGATGATCACAAAAAATACCAAGGATGAAAAAATGTGAATCTTTATAGCACACCTGCATGTTTACCAGTTTGATCTAATAAAAGAACTTAGAAAGTATGTCAACCATAATCAAATTCATACAAAGTGATGATTCACACACAACCTTGTCGCTTCTAGCAGATTCGACATCATGATGCTGTTACAGTAAATCATGACATATTTGTAGTGGTTTTATGTTCATAGTTTTACGCTGAGCTCTTATCTTAACTCATCGCACTATGAACATGTGCTTTGTCTTACATTGTATGTCTAAGGTTGTTTCAGCCGCAAACTCAATGATAAAGCAAGCTTATGTTTTTCCCACGAAAATTCAAGTGCTACAAAATTAAGTGACAAGCTTTTAATGGGTTGGCATGAAATTGTTATAAATTATGGGAAAAACTGTCCTTTGAGCCCAAAAGGGCTGTTCTGCATTGTACAACGTCAACGCTCATTATTCCTCCAGCTCCCCTAGCTAAGACCACCACATTGAAAAACAATAATTCTTATGTTACCAAGGCCTTCTCGAGAATGTCTTGAACTCCTGAATATCTGAAGTGTGCACACCTCAGGGACTGCTGATGCTGCATTTAGTAGATCTGTTTAAATTCATCGTTCTTATGCGGCAGTCTTATGTACCCGACAAATTATCATGAGAGTTGGCGTTACCATGAAAGCTCTTTGTGTCTAAAGTTCACTGTGATGTATTCTGATGATATCCTAGTGTTGAAAAATCAGTTTTGTACTGGGCTGTCTCCAAAGTTTTTTTCTGTCCTACTCATTGTTTGGAAGCCCATGATGTTGATTCTCTTTGTTTGACGTGTCATTTTAAGCTTACTTCATCTAGTAACGTTGGGTAACATAAATTCGGGATTTTTCCGATAATGGTTGACTGAAATCAATCTAGCAGAACAATAAACCATCCTTTTTTTCTATAATTCTGTCAGTATCATGTACTATCTTTACACTAATCATATATATGGTAGATTTTGTCTCTAGTCGTGCTGACACCATAATAATTCAACTTAAAACTACCGTCCGCCGCACGCAGAATGACAGTGCTGTCGGACAGGGGGGCACATTAATTCGGGAGAGAAGATTCGTCTTGAATATCTTACCGCTAATCACATTTTATACAGCAGCTATTCGTTCCATCCTTGGCTTGAGGAGAGTGCTATGGATAAAGACGTGTCTAAGTAAAAAAAATACACGAAAAAACGGCCGTACCGCACACATCAGGCCAGTTCGGGAACAAGCCGTGTGTTGAGTCGGTAGAACTTCACTCAAAGTCGGCCCATCGTCATCATCGGGCAACGTGTAACGTTACATTATTCATGGAAAGTTAGCTGGATGCCGTAGCAATGGTAATACTACTATGTCCATGTGTTCCTTGTTGTGTTAGGAGCAAACTTTGAGGAAAATATCTTCCTCAGTCCACTATCACACGCAGCATTTAGACAAAAAAGTGTTCCTCACAAACCTTTGTCGTCTGCTTGACAAAAGGATTCTGGTTAACAATATGGCGGTGGGAAAATACACGTGCCGTAGGTTGTAGCAACAGAGAGGAGTTTTGATGATTAATCACACTTAGAATCCAGTTGTAGGTTAGCAAAAGAGATTGTAATAAGTTGTCTTGTAAATAATTGTGTTTAGCAGGAAGCGGATGTGACATTTTTCTTATAAACCAGCCGACAACCATGTTGTGTACTTCTCCCACGAAGCCCTCAGACTGTTCCAATAAGGGACGGAGAGTTTTTAACCTCGTCGCCTTATAATCCATGCTTATCGAAGCTTTTCAGACAGTGTTCTGAATACGTAAGTCTGTCAGGTTTGCATTTCTAGCGGTATTACTTATGTTGCATCTAGCACATATCCCTAAATACCCCGTTTTCGAAAAATCCCGAATTTAAGTACCCCGCGAATTTATGTTACCCAACGTTACATGTATTTAATGTTATAACGTGACGGACGGGTTGAATTTTTTTTCCGTCCAAAAAAAGCAGATTCGGGTGTTTGCAAGGGACGGGTCCTGGGGACAGCCCAGGTTTTGCATCATGCAACGATCTGACAAATTTACATACTTAATATTGAGTCCCACACCAAAGGAAGATTAGCCACTCACATAAATTACAGTGTATAAAGTGTTGAAAGGCTTAGCACGCTCACTTCATATTATAAGCCCATCAGGAAATAAAACACCTCCTTTGGGATTATCAGTACCAGGGACAGTCATGCTACATCCAGTTGATGGAAGAGGAATTTCATTAGCAATGCTACCTTTCCTCTGAAGCCAATATCAGGTAGATAAATCTTCAAGTCAGATGGTCTTTTTGCATCCTAAAACGTCTTTTTGAACTGATTTGTAGGACCAAGGGATATTGGGTGCTTATCTTGGCTTAAATTTGATGCATTTTGCCACACTAAAGGCTGGATGTATGATACAGGTAGAAAGTGCTGTAGGAAATCTTTTGATCCTATGATTGATAATCTAACTTACTTCTTTAAAAAAAAAATTTCCTTCATGGTTTAGTACAATTTGTACATGTATTTCTCCACAACATTTGAAATACTGTTACAGCCAAATGACAGACTCGTAATACTTTTGACAACATTTGCCTTTGTGGGAATAAAAAGATATTAGATGAGATGTGTGCACCATTGCAACGAGACATCAATATTCATTTAAAAGATTTAGGATCTACAATATGGGGGATTTAAAACAAGCAGTGGGGAAGCAAGCAACACTTAATGTTCACATAGAGTAGTCATTATCAGAAATGGTGTGCCCGTGTGTGTTTTTGTTGCCCCTTTGTGACGTCTTCTGTTGATTTATAATGATACAATTCTTTTTATGCCTGATGTTATGATACTGTTGTAAACATGCCTGAATAATACAAGGCCGTTCACATGAAAAAAAACACGTATGGAATATAAAGCAGATGCTACACCCATCAGTCTCAAGTCAGAATACACTTAATTTGTTTGGACATTATGTGGATGAGTAAATGGTCACGTTTTTGTCTGTAACATTTACCAGACAGCCAATGATTAGTAGATGGGCATGTGAAAGGCCTTTTTAAGTGATGTAACAAACAGGTACAATTTTCATCCAAGTGTTTGGTAGGTATTCATACAAACCCTAAAAAAAGTTAAAGTCCCTCTCATACCAAACAAACCCTAAATGCAAAGTACAAAATTTAATATCCTCTAATAGGTATGGTTAGAAGTTAAAGCCCTTTTAATAGCACCTATCAATGATAACAAAATAAGAGACATGATGTCTCAGAGTGAGCGGTCTATTTTTAGTCACTAAATGTTACTGTAACATCAATTATTCAGTGTTAATAATTAATGTTAATTACATGACCATCAAAAGTCTAAGTCAACAGTCTCGGATGTCAAACCTCTGCACATTTTATTTGGAAGAGGAGGGATCATCCTGTGTGCTTTGCTGAAAATGTGTTGTTATATTGAACTTCCAGCGATCTAAAGATTGTTATGCTGCACCTCAGTCTGAGGTTGCCCACTTTTATTCTCCAAACAGAGGTTGCTAGTTGTGGCCATGATTTCTTTCATCTTTGGGAGGCAGACAAAAGAAATTGTCGACACTTCTGTCCCCCCCTCCCCCAACTGCAACCTCTGCCTGGGGACGAGCCCGCTTTACCTACCTCTGAAATACATGTCTGTAATACATCTTGTATCAAAGTTATGAAATTTTAACTTTTAATCCCTAGATAGTCATAAAATTCTCTAAGGGGAGGGGGGGAGTTTGTTAGTAGTGACCACAACTTCTTTCATCTTTGGGAGGCAGACGAAATTAAGAAAATGGCCACTACTACCCCCCCGACCATAACCTCTGTTTGGAGACGAGCCGCTTTACCTACCTCTGAAATACATCTTGTATCAGAGTTGAAAATCTCTCTTTTAATCGCTAGACGGTCATAAAATTGTCTAAAGTATCTATTATCCAGAAATTGTGCGTATTGATCCCTGATCTGTTGGACATAACTGCGTAATATCTCCATAGGCACGCTAGAGTGATGACAGTAAGTATCCGTAATCTGGTTAACTGTAGAGCGAAGAGATACATAATCTGCTTTGGGACAGAAAGCTTCGTGAATGACTCCGCTGTGTATAAACTTGACAACGTGGGTGTTTGTTATGATGATGGAAGCTGTGGAGGCTGCACCAGTTTTATTTTTTGGTTCTCAGACTATTGTAGGAAAGTATTGGAGTAGGCAGGCAGGCATTATACAAAATTAAAGTACAAAATGAAAATAGATTGTAAAAGACAAGCATCTTTTCATAGATCCAAATGTTACCACAGGAGCCACAGGGCATACATACCAGTCACCACATTTTTAACACTGATAGATAGAACACTGTAGCAACTGTAACAACTAGGAAGACTAGGACTTTCTTCAACTGTTTGTGCCAAAATAAGAGCATTTATCGGTTGATTCGTATACCTTAAATTGTGTAAGACAGTGATCTTTTTATGAGAACCAATAGATTGAGATGGTGTGGTCTTAGTTAAAGCAAAAAAAAAAGTTACTGCAGAATAAAAAGTCAAGGTGAAATGGTAACTTAAAGATTTCTGTTCATACATCTAATAGCTTAAAGTCCTCCCCGCACCAGACGGTGCAAAAGGCGGCGCCCATCTCCGTTTCGGAAGCCCTGGGCCACACACATTTGTGCAAGTCACTACAGCAGGGGGCTAGTACACTGGTAGTGGTGTGTGTTTATCTACCATACTCTTTCCCAAATACTGAGTGCTAAGCAGAGAAAGCAGTATGTACCATGAATCTTTGGTATGACCTGGCCGGGGTTCGAACTCACAACCAACCGTATGCAAGGCGAACACTCTACCCACTAGGCCATTGCACCGGTACAAATACATGTATTAAAGACTTAATGTCTGAACAGTCAAGTAAATTGCCAGTATAGTTGCCAAAAATAGGCACTGGTGGGTTGGGTTAGCTATTAGCTATGGCTTATGAGTCATAAATGAGCCGTGTAATTGTCACATTAGTTAGATTAATGGGTATTTTCATGTCCTGGATTGGGTGCTGGTGGGAGGTGCTGGTTTACCTTGTCAATGACATTTTGTGTTTGGCCATGCAAATTCAATCACGTGTTTGGCGGACAAACAATTTATGTATTGTGGCATTTTTGTCTCCACTTGCATGTCTAATACATGCTATTGATAATGCGTCCCTCTCTTAGTAGGTCAGGTACTGTAAGGCTTGTATCATGTGTATAATGGTTGATAACCATAGACAACATTCATGTTTTGTTATTTTAACTACGGTGGATGTCGGACACTTTGGGCCTTTACCAACTCAGCCCATGACTAATCAGACCAACTCGGCCCAACACCCTGGTCAACTCGGCCCAACACCATAACCCTAACCCTAACACTGGCCGAATTGAGCAGTGTATTGAATGCAGTTGGTAAAGGGCCAAATCGTCCTGATCCCAACTAGGGACATTTCACTTCTAACTGGCTGAACCAACAAGAATCAGAAAGTACGTAGTACTGTTCCCAATTGTTTACAAAGAGGATGCTTCATGTACATGTACATGTACATGTATAACTTTGATCTGTCTGTAAACAGAAATCAGTCACTTAATCAATTTTTGAACCCAGAACATAACTACAAGTTAACGTTCTGTCATGTGATTATTGTACTTACCAGAGTGCAGAGTAAAGTAACATGTCAGCTTGGTCCAGTGAGATATGTCCAGACGGTGTATAGCAGTGATTTTTCACCCCCATTTTATCCACAAAAATCTAGTAGCATAGAAATGTTAAGGACAAAACACCCTAGGGGAATTATAAGTAGGGTGTAACTATACAATGTAGTCAGTCAAGATCTGTCAAACACTCACCCTTTCGGTCATTGTCTTTGGACTTATAAGTTTGTTACTGGACTATTCCACTCAGAATGTAGCTTAGGGGTCAAACTTAAGTTTTTTTATCCACTTCGTTCATTCCACTTTCTTTTCTGAGGATTTTATAGATATCGCCCCAGCCCCTTCAATTTTCTAAGCAGTATTTTTATTAGCTTTTCGAATATAATTGCCATCATGATATTACAGCTGATGCAAGAACGTTACAGAAGTGTAGCTCAATAAAGTACAAGTTTGGCATATTTACAAAACTTGATCTCAAGTACTAAACTAAAGGCTTAGATGTCACATTTTTCAAGTTCAATCCACTCCTTTTAGGTGTGCCCTTTGTTTCACATTGGGCATGCATGTGTACAATCATACAGGATTTAAAAATTCATAACTTCTGCGTTGGTCAGGTGGCTGCATGCCAAATTTGTGGTTTAATTGAGAGCTTTACTCATGGTCATGCGCACTTGGCGCCGGCGAACATGTAGCCCTACATCAGACAGAAGTACGTCCCACATATGGGAGTAGTTACCTGTCAGACAAGACTTATGGTAGACGAGCCCAGGTTCCAGGGCACAGCAGCTCAATGACATCGGCTTTAGATTCTGTAAGACCACCCAAATGACTCTGGAGATACAAGTTTGATATGAGAGCGAGTTATGTTTAGTATAGAATGTATCAGACAGACTTGAAAAAGAAACCTATGGAGATTGTTGTACGGGGATTTGGTTTTCGGGGGATGTGTTTGTAGTTTCAAATACACAGTCAGTAGAGTGGATGTCAGGAAGTGAGTGGGAAAATGGTGTGACAGCACAGGTCAGACTTGCAGAAGTGACGGGAAGTAGAGTTCAGAGGTGGAAGAACAACACTGGGGTCTTTACCTTTTAATTAAGTAGACGAGAATCGGTTGACGTTATTAATTAGAATGGCTTGATTTCCTCAGAACAACTTGTTTTATGGCAGTAAGAAACAATACAGCCCACCCTCATGAAGAGGAAAGATGATGATGATGATGATGATGATGATGATGAAGAAGAAACAAATACTGTATCGTTTTACATTCTTCTTCTATTACTTTGGACTCTCCATCCATGAAACCTTTCTAGTGTAGAAGTCACCCCTCAGAATTTTTCACATTCATCACAGCCACAAAATCAATACACATCTCCCCTTACCTTTGTCAGCTTCAGTCAGGGTTTGATTATGGAATTCCCATGGCTCATGTAAAGAGAGTGCTTGATGTACTACACCATGATGTGTACTGTACCATAGGGGATCAGGACGATTCGGCCCTTTAGCAAGTCGGCCCAGTCAACTCGGCCCAACACAGATAGATGTTAGGGTTTGGGTCAGGGTGTTCGACTGAGTTCATTAAGGTGTTGAGCTGAGTTGGTCTGATTTAAGCTATGGGCTGAGTTGGTAAAGACTGGTAGGATATTATCTTGCGAGACTAACAGATGCTGACAAAGCCATTGTGTAGTTTCATTACTTCTTGTTTAATTGTCTCTTAGAGACTCCAACAAAAAAAACTTATCAAGTTCTGTCCTTAGACTAGTATCATTATCATTTACCCAGAAGTTACATACAGTATCTACTGGTATGTAGTCATCTTTTATCATGTCCTTTGGGTTTAAGGCTTCACTTTTGGCACAGGCATGTATGTTTGCTTAAAAGCACAAACTTCCATCAGAGGCCTTCACATTAGCTACATGTACGACATGTAATGCATTTTTTAAAGGTTTACGATTGTTGAGCTTTCTGTAGTCATGTCAAAACCATTTTACAATGTTTTGTGGGCTTTCTAAAAGGGTTCAAAGTACCTTAATGTGTTAATGTACTTGTAAGTAACATTAGATGCATGGCTTTTTGTCTTAAGCTCCTTAGTGCTATTTCATGCACTTTTTTTTTTTATATCAATGTTGATTTGCAAAGGTGTTACTGTTAAAGAAAAACAGGTACTGATAATTCCATCTTTGACATGCTTGTTCGTAAGCCCAGAAAAAGGTGACTATTTTAACCCCAAATACATTAGAAAGGGAAAACGGTATTCATTGCATACAATCTCTTACACATTCAAGTCCTGAAGGATACATCCATGATGTATACTGCATTAAATGTTCACTCTGAGTAAAAGTTCCCCTGTCTTGGGGCTATTTTTCAACAGAGGTGACTTTTAAGTATCCAAATTGATGTGGAACTGACTGTATAAACTATGAATTATACAGTCAGATAGCCCACAGCAAAGGTAATCTTCATGTATCTCCCACACAGTAGAGACCCCTTGAGGCTCTTATACTTCTTAGTCGACACTTGTTGAATATCTATAAGGAGTCGTGACAATTTCCTATCACACCTTTGTGTACCTCTAATGGCCCTTAGCTTCTGCAGCAATTTATCTTCATCCCAAGCAAATATGCATGAGGCTTGTAAGACTATCTTGAGGCATTATCAGCAAGTCACATTACTGAAGGACCACATTCAGTTCTGCCTTATATTGGTTAATATACGTTACCTGGAAAAAGTGATTTTATCATGTGTGGGAATAGTGGGCTAATAGAAGCTTTGTGGTAACGTATTTGGTCATATGAGTTATTAAGTCGCATAATGTGGCTGCAAATTGATGGATTAGAAGTGCTATATGAATACAAAGGAAATGGGATTTAAGGCAATTGCAAAGCACCTTTCAAAAGCAGATATATGATCTGTAACATTGCCAAGCGGGCCTGTAAGAGAAATGTGCATGGAAAGAACAGTTAAGTCAAACAAATTTGCAACCAACTTGTGAAATTCAAAGCCACACTTTAAGATGATCAAGCTGGGTGCTCAAGCTTTGCTTTCCTACCTTTGAAAATAGATTGTCGTACTTAGCTTGTGTTGCATTCTGAGCACTATGTAATTGTTGCCAATATATTATAGTTCTTTTTTGTCAAGACTCAAGGCTAACTTGTAGCCAAAATTCTAATGTCCACAACAAAATGGTGATAAAGTATACATTGTACAGAGCTCCAATCATCAAACTAATCAACCTTCCCCAGATACTATCACATGTCCCTTCAGACTTGTACCTATCAACACCAAAGAAATGAGGCACCTGTCCTTGTCCTGAGGTAACTTGTTGTTACCCTTGGCAAATTGGACAGGCTTTAACAGAATTCCTGTCTCCTTCCTACACACACGTGGGGGTACTTTAATCAAGGAAGCCTTCAAGGAGATAAGGCAGTTTTATGTTCTAACAGGTGGCTAGAACTTGATGAGTCAGCAGATTGTGGAAATGTCTTGGCTGTGTTATTGTTACCGTAAGTAGTTTTAAGTTTGCATCAATTTGATATTGTGGCAAGTTGGAAATCAAGATTTCTCTTTGAAACTACAGTTACTGTCACAGTGGTTATGCAAAATAAGACAGCACATTTGCAGTGTGATGGGTTCACAAATAGAGCTCACTGGGAAAACTGTGTAAACCGTTGAAGAGTCACTGCAACTATTTCATGATTTACGGTTATGTTATTGGTTCTTTTAAAGATGACAGATTTCCATTTTCTATCCTCGGATGGACTTTGATGTGTTTCATTAGCATTCTAGTCTGGGTGACTCAGCAACTATTATGACTCCAAAGTTACAGTGGGTTGAAGCCGGAATTTCAACATCATGTTTTATTTAGTGACCTAGGAAGTTATAGACTTTAGTACTGGCAGTGGTATTTCTTTAGATGTTTATTGGTTTGTTTACCAAAAAAAGCGCAAATTAATAACGAGACTCAATGGATACAATAAACTCCTGTTCTCGGCAGTAAATCTATTATATGTCTAAATTATTATAATATTAGCAAAAGTTACAATATATTACACTGACTTGAAGGTTGTTCAAATACATACTATTAGTCAAGATTGTCCCTAAATGACAGAGTGAAGATACGTGTACATGTACAATGTAAGTTATGTGTTCATATTTCCTTTCCGTAATGAAACTGCAATTGGACAATGATAGTGGAAGAGTAAACTATGTATACAGGACAGATGGTAGAAATGTGTGACTTTGTTTTGCTTATCCTAGCTTAGAGATAAGGAAGAATCTGAGCATGACATATGACGGACTTAATCAAAGATGCCATGAACTGTCATTCATACACATGCAGAGAGACTCAAGGGAAGGCAAACTAATGATGTGCATGTTAGCTTTGATGTGACCGATGCTCATTTGGTGGAAGAGAAGGGTCCAAAAATCAATAGTGCAGGTCAGAAGCTTAAAGAACTAGTTTTCCCTGCAGATACACATAAATAATACCTGAAGAAGAATGTATGAAATGTTTAAAGTTAACATTGTAAGGGGTTTTATTTGCTTTAGCTCGGTTTACTATGATTTTTTTCTAATTCTTATCTTAATTGTATTTTTGAGCCCTAATATGTTATCGATTTAGAGGAAAGTTTATTCCCATAAAACATGATTTTCTAGCAGATCTTTTTTTCTAATTCTCTTGCACCTCATTCCTCCTGTTTGCTTCTTTACAACTAGGCAGTGCCGTTAAGCCCCTCTAGCGCAGTCAATGAGATTCAGCCACATTTGTTGATCCTCAGAATGTTGCCAGATTTCAAAATTATCCGAGTGTGAGCATATTTTTTGCTTAAAAACCTACCCTATAACAATGGACGGGGCTCGGTGACTGGCGAACATCGACCAATCTCTAAAGATTGCCCAATGACCAAGAGAACACCAAAAGTGTCACTATCAAATATGTCATTTAGAGTTCACATGCCTGTCAGCCGATCGATTTGCTGCGGACTGTGACGGGTAGAATGTGATTCAGTTTTATAACGACACATTAACGAGTGATAAATACATGTACTCTGCAAAGTAGCCTTGCCACCCTACTGGTGACACTACCTTGTCCTAGCCCTACAGAACATGATAAGATTATGTCAGTCAAAAAGCTTTTACCAAATTTGGTTAGGATGGATTGGCTGAAATGCAAGAATGAGATTTATTTGATGATCGCAGGATTTTAAAAGGTCCCCAGATCATTTTGTTTCCTATGACATGCTGTCATGAACAATAATAATAACGAATAGAAACAATTGCTAAAATAGGATCTAATATAAAGCTCTTAGTACTCCTGGACCAGTTTAGTGACTAATCAGTGGCTCACAGCTGCCAAGTGTTCTTACATCTTGAGAAGGCAGTGCCACTTTCACTGATCAGATGTCTTTGACCACGCTGTCTGGGAGCCTGTCTCAGGTACTGACTGCTGAGATCTTATCGGCTGGTTCCTTTCATCGGCCACACTTAAAGATTCTTTACAACTAGACTCTTTTCTAGTGCCCTCATTCATACACAAAACTATATTATATTACTTACAGTAAAAGTTCATCCAAATCCATGCCTGAGTAGAGACCTTTAGCATTCCTGCATGCATGTAATACTAGCGGAATAGCGGGGATTTGATGTAAGCCACAGCAGATGGTAATAGACAGTTCTGGATCAGGATAAAGGAGGCCTTATATTTCAGCCTCAGACCTCCGTTGTCGGGGACAGATAAGCTGTGATAATATGCTGGTGCCCATGCTAGACATGGGAGAATAATGAATATTGACTTTGCCTCAAAAAGCAGGTAAGAAGGGAAGGGAAAATGGGTGAGAGACCTTAAGATTTTACATACTGACTCAACCAGAACTCATCTACAATCAACAGTTAGAATAGTTAAATGAGAATAATTCGAAGGGAAAAAAGATTGCTCTTCTTAGTTTTTGTCTCCCTAAATATTCTCAATATATATACAGACTGCTTTCTTATCTACACAACCATAGAGATCTGCCGACATTTTGGTATCTAGTTTCAGCAAGGCGACATTCCTCAGGGATTAATAAACTCTTAGACTATTACTACTTAATATATAGTTTGATTTAACAACCTCATGAAACTACATGATTGTGTATACAAACTTAAGACATTACCCCCAAGTAGTTTACCTAGTTTATAAATAGATATTATTGGCAAAATAAACAAAAGCACCAAAAAATGGTAGTAAGGCACTGTCTCTTACCTGAAAAGGCTTAAAGACTACCCAGCAAGTACTTGCACTGAGTCTTGTTGCTCCTTGATATGCAAAACCTTAGCTGATGTTTGCTATGGCTCCTTGGGATCAACCATCTTCTAATCTGATTAACTGACCCGAAAACTGCTGCCAGATCCAAGGGGTCTATTTTTGCTCTCTGTCAGGAACTTTGTGCTAAAAAAAGCAGTTGCCACCTTCCTGTCTAAGGAAACTAGTTCTGGGTCCAAGGAAGGGATGGGATGTGGTCCCTGCATTCGGGAAAGTGAGTGCCTGAGTGTGGTGTGTTCTATTTTCATGAAGGGGTGGACAGGATCTGTCAGCTTTTCTTCTAAAAGGGGTATCAGACACATAGAAATAAATTATGTATTCAGTAGCAGTTAGAAGAAGACAATTTCCTAAAATTTTTATGATGACCACTTCAATGTTTGATTTCAGAAATTTTATTTGTTTAGTCATCATTTCAAGAAAATTGAAGGATTCAAAAAAGTACAATACGCGTCGTTCTGGGAAGAAAATCTTGACTGGCCATTTTGACAGGCCACAAATTTATTTGTTTCACCAAAATCAAGAGTATAATAGATCTATAGGGGAATATCCAAACTATATTACTGTACAGTACTGGAAAGACCCTATAGGCATACAATTGATATTGGCAATAACTTTTAGTAGCTGGCAGCTCTCTCTATAATTGAAGATTATCCTTCCTCAAATGATTATCTTTGAGATTCACATTGTGTGGTTTGCCCTCTATAAAGCAACCTCAAATTCTTTGTGCCAATCCAAACCTTGGAGCATTGCCCAACACTTATCATCTGGCAGATAAGACCATCATTCAACAGTGTACCCAATGGGAACCCCTGCCAGTGGCTGTCATTTAAGGCGTCCCCGGCGGCTGAATGATTGTAGAGTTTTCTATCCTACACATATAACATCTGCTAACATAATTCCACCAGGGTACATCATTCTGCCACCCTGAAAAGATACGTCCATATAACATCTGCTAAGTATAATTCCACCAGGGTACATGATTCGCCACCCTGAAAAGATATGTCCAAACTGATCTCCAAACCAACGTCCCCCAGTATAATACACTCCAATATATCTTAACTGTGCATACCTTGGGGGTGATGCACTAGAGATCTCTCAAACCTACTGTTTTTCAAAAGTGGCAGATTTATGTAACCTGGCAGATTGATGTTAATGGAGGTTACATCAGTGAAGGTGATTGATTCTACATACTAAGTTAAAGGGGTAGTTATTTTTATTGCAGGGCTCTTAGTGTCTGATGCATACATCTTGAATGATATTTAACCCATATTTATATGATAGCTTCTTGGTTATGAGACATTTACGAAAGTCATTCACAAAGATGAAAAATATAAAAGATTTGATTTAAAACCGTGGTTATGGCTCAAATGTACAGTAGAGACACTTATAAAATGTGAAACCTCCAATCCACTACAGAACTTTGATTATTACAGTCACTGTAACAGTCGTTGTTTATAAACAGGAAAAGTTGATTTGATATGATTTATTAGGCTGTTTAAAATGATATACTGCCCAACTAGCCAGGGCTATTATAAGGAGCTAGCCCTCTGGTAACCGGACAATATACGATATACAATACCTGGTAGTTATACTTAATAGACAAATATTACAATACTACAGGAAAGTACATCTTAAGTTTTTTTTAGCTTTGAATTCTTCAAAACCTGCAATGTTAGTAATTCATGCAGTCACTTTCGATTGGTTGTCTTGGAAGGGACCCTAGTGTCGTGGGAGCTGAGCTTACTTTAAGTTTGAGCCTCTGGAATTTGTTGATGGTCCAGAGTGAAGTCCTTGAAGTGGAGATCAGATGGAACAGATTTAAAGTCACCAGTTAAAAGCGGTATCGTATTACAGGAAGTCCTGATGTTTAGGAGTCTGAACTTGCCTTGTCCCACTTAAGTTCAAGTTCGAGGGGTGCATTCTTGTGATTATGAGTCATTATCTTCTATTAACTGTATGACTCTGTTGGAACATTCCATCTGTCCACTGTACATTAGGATATGATATCTATCCTCGTGTCGAAATGCCATAGAATTTAGTTGTTTTTTTTAGTGCACACAAAATTTTTATGTTCATCTATTCCTCCAATTGAATTTCGAGCCCTGATACTAGTGTTGAAAGAGCACTACGTTTTGTCTAAAGCATTGAGCGTTGAACTCCAGCAAAGAGAAAGAGTGAGAGACATAATCAACTATAATTATAGAATAATTGTCTTGCCAACAAAATGTGACTTGTTTGTTTTTCTAAATGTCACTTAGCAATGGGCCGTCAGACCAATGTCGACACTGTCAAGGGGAGAGCAACAATATAAGCCTTAAAATAATAATATACAAAAAGTTTTAAGTTCTTACCTAGTATAAGAATGCCTTTCCCACAAAATCCTCGGAGACTATTGTAAACTGGTGGCCACAGGCAAACAGTCCAGACATTTTGAATAATATGGGACTCTCAAAAATAATTATCAATAATGGTCCAAACCTGATGAACCACCAAACATCTAACCAACCTACAAAGAAGACAAGGACAAAGTAGGACAGAACCAAGCAGCCAGAATCATGCACAAGCTTTGACAGCCATCATCTGTATATTTTTATTATGGCTTATTGTTTCCAGCTGGATTGTTTGTTCCCTTACTGTGTTTGTCATTTTTCTTTGAAAAATTCAATAAAGAATGAATTAAAGCAAAATTTTTGATAGCCATGACAGTGTCACCAACATAAAGTAAAGTCACTTGAAAAGAATGAAAATTTCCAGAAAAGTATGGACTAAGGCACTTCTTCATCAGAAACTGAGAGACTTATCAGAAGGCATTGAACTCATGTGTTGAGACTTGCAGCAGGGCTTTATTAAGTTGTGACAATTAAGTTGTTTGATTAGACATAACCAGGTAAAGGGTTCAGGTTGCACCGGTTGCGCCACTACAAATGCAGATTCTCAGAAGTACTACTAGTGCCTGGGGCACTCATGTCCATATGCTCGAATTGTCAGACTCATCTATTGGATTTCTGATAAGAAGTTGAGGGAAACGTAGCAAGAACAACAATCTCCTTTAGACCAATTTTACTTTAGATTTCAAGTACACTCTTTCTTCAAAACTGTAGCACCCCTGCCAATGTAGAAAAGAAATCTTACCTTCAAAATACCTTATGCCTGTATCCACCAAAATGAATGGTTTGTATAGGGAGTCACCAAGCAAAGCACCTCTCCACCAGAACAGAGAGAGCCTGACTGGACAGCACAAAACACACACACAAAGCCCCCTTAGCTTGCCAACTCTGTCTCAGGTTACCCTGGCCTCATCCCCCCAATTTAAGGAGAGACATTCTCCACCCAGCTGGAGCCTTTTGAGCTTGAAGCTGTCCGACCGCAGGAGGCTCTGTCACCTTGAACTTGTTTGTCTGAGATTAAAACTGACTGAGAAGAAGGATGACCACAGGACAGCTAACATTATTGGTTTATATAAGAGTAGACAGACCTCATTTTCACCAGACCATGAGCACACAGGACATTCGTTCGGGTCACCTCATAGGATATGGAAGTTATTCTAGGCAAGCTGAAAGTAATAACAGTGTTTGGTGACCCATCAAAATTGACTGGTCTCTGCTTTCAATTATTCTGCAAAATGTAATGTTTTGTTTGACTTTGGAAATGATATTAAATGTTAGACATAAACCATGAATTACAGGGTAATGTTGGAAATGGGAAAAATTGTCATGTCGTCAGAAGCTTTTGAGGCTGAAAATAAGTCTTTACTAAATGTTGTGGGGGAAGGTTCCAATTTCTCCAAACAGTATTTATTAACCAGCCTTTTCCATATTATTATTAATACACGTTAAGCTTCACAGGTGTATGGCAACAGCTGGTTTTATTATACCAATGCCTCTATTGATTCGGAAATCTTTTCATCATTTATGTTCATTTTCTACTTTCTACAATGGGGAATACTGCTAATATTTCTCGCATGAAGCAGAAAATTGATAGAATTAGAATTATCGCCAACTGAAATGTGGTGGATGAACACATGACAGATTGGCAGCCATGTGAGAGGAAATATGTTTTTATTTCCAGCTTTGTTATCCTATATGCTTCTGCAATATTGCAGAATGTGAACCTAAGTAATAAGTCATCAATAGCCATTTTGTGCTGTAATAATACAGCTTATGTTTCAGCCACTGTATGAATCATAAATATGAGAAGGATTTCTTGGAAACTGTGCTTGACATGACTAAGTCTTGAGTGTATAGATCATTGTTTCAAGCTCATGGCTTTTAGAAGAAAGGAGAAAGTGGTACAAGAAAACAATATACACTACATACATACATCATTGTATAGTAATATAAATTACAGTAGGATAATGATAAACATTGCTTTTTTCCTTCTGTGCTACATATTTATTTAGTGATATTGTGTACCAATTTCAAGTCAAAACAACAACTTCAGTTCAGAATATTTTATAGGTCATTGGTTAAAGCTAGCACAGCTGTCAAAGAAACTACATCATCATCATCATCAATCCAGGGTATCATCACTCCTTTGGAGGAACCCCTCCCTTGTCAGACTCCAAGTTTTCCTCTGTCGAGCGGTTCTTGGCCATGTAGGGCCCAGGTGTTGAGTTAGATTGTCCCTCCATCTTATTTTGGGGCGCCCTCTTGGTCTCTTCCAATCTCTACAAAGAAACTACAGATCAAGCAATTTAGCGACAAAAGATTATGAATATTTTAAAAGAAACCACTTAAGTTTGTGTCAAAGATGTGTTCTAAAAGAATTCTAGAAGCCCCTGAAACACTTACTAATAGACTTTCTCTAAATACTGGTCTTCTGTGGACAGCTGATAATAATCAGATCCGATGACCATCCTGGTAAGGCCCTGGATGCCCTTGGTCCTCAAAATTGGCAGTGACCTCCCTTGATCCCAATTAGTACATACTGTAACTCTGCCTGCATTTGCAATCAGTATTTTTACATTGTTGCCAATGGCACTTATAATGTTTATATTTTAAAAAGTATTGTAAGGAGACAAGGGCTTATAATTTTATCTGACAATTATGAAACAAGACTTTTCTTTTTCTCCATACAATAATGCATACTATCTCGTGATATACATTTGTAGTCGGAATATTTTACGTTGTTGCCAATGGCACTTTTAATGTTTATATTATAATATAAAAAGTATTGGAAGGAGAGAATGGCTTATGATTTTATATGACAGTTTGAGTTATGAAGCAAGACTTTTCTTTCTCCTCATACAATAATACATACTATCTTGAAGCTGATGTGTTTCGCCAAATGGCGGTTATACCGGCTATACAGATACAGATACAGATATTGTGATATGTATCTTAATCTTTCCACAAACACTAGACATAAGAAAAATATGCTCTTCTTTTCACAAAACACATTTCATGACAGTTACTGTTTTCTATTGCAGTCAGTTGGCATTATTTATTGATGAGGTAAACATTGATAAGATGGCATGAGCTGTTTGTTGATGACTTAATTGTGTTTACTCACCATTTTTGTGTGTTTTTTTTTTTACTCTTCTAGGAGGAGCAAAGACTGAATACCTCAGACTTCAGGTAAGCCCTCTACTTCTTCTTACAATATTCAAAGTTCTGTTACAAGAGCCAGTCCCATTTTTGAAATTTAAGTTCATATTCAGGATTGTGGAACGGAGGCACTAGGCATTAGGTAGCTGAGATTTATAATGTATCAGAGCCTCATATCGTCAATTAATGAATTTGCATGTCACTGATAGTGAGTGAGTTAGTTAGTGTGTGACTCTGAAATTGAAATTGAACCAAAATTGAAACATGAAATTGATGAAAGTGAATTTTGCTTAAAATGACAATGTTTAACAATAAAAGTTAACAACATGGGCTCCCAAACAATGGGACTTAAAAGCTGACAGCTATGGTGTGACTGCTGCTAAAATGGGTCTCCAATTTTTTTGCGTGTTGTGAGGACTGTTGCAACAGTGCCACCTAGCCAATGATCATTGAATTACAGCTAAATCATTCTGACTTAAGGTTGATCCTATCAAAATGTTGAGGGAAGAGATGACAGTTTTTGGATCGTACACAAACTCCTAAATACAGTAGTAGTAAAATGTGTCTTGCTGTGAACAACTACTACAAAAAAATGGAAAATGCAAATTGATGTCCTTCTCGTTAAAGAAGGAATTACAGATATTAATTTTATCTAATATATTTTGTAACTTCTCCTCCACAGTAACCTGCTGAACAAAGACACATTCCACCGCTCACTGCTGGCCTGTTCTGTGGAGGTCATTATGACAACATACGGAGTCTGCTGTAAGTAAAAAAAAGTTTATTTCAGTGTGTACATGAAGGTGCCCATCTCAGTTTCTTTAGCCCTTGGGCAACACAGGCAACTACAGTGAGGGGCTAGTCCGCTGGTAGTGGAGTGTGATCAACTTCCTTATTCTTTCTCACATTGTGTACTGATTGCTAAGCAGAGGAAGCAGTCTGTGTCATTTTTTTAATGTCTTTGGTATGACCCGGGTTGAGGTTTAAACCCCCAACCTTCCAAATACAAGGCAAATGCTCTACCCTGGTGTGTTACGCCAAAGGGCAGTTTAATACAAGTAAGTACATGTATATACAATGTAGACACAGAATCCATCTGTACTCCTGGGCATCCCTTCAAAGAATTAGACCACAAATAACTTAAGAAATATAATTATACTCTGTGACATTGACACATAATCCTCTTCAGGGACGCCGATGTTGTACACCATGGCTACCACCGACACCAACACGTCGTTTCCATGGATACTGGACGTGTTTGAGCTGCAGGCGTATGACTTCTTCAAGGTGCTGGAGACGTTCATCCTCGCCGAGCCCAAACTCACCAAGGAAGTCATCAAGGTCAGCCCACAGATGTACATTGTAACAAGCCCTTGTATTGCCAAAAATAGTTACTCAAGCAACTGGATAAAATTTTGAAACATCCGCTGTCTTTTGTCAGTGACTAGGACTGAGAAACTAGGTTTTATACCAAAACTCCCTTGTATTGGTTGGGGGGATGTTGGTTTGTCAGGATGTTTGTGCTCAATTTCTTTAGACAAAGGACACAATTGGCAAATTTTTCCAGGGAACAGTTGTTTTTGATATTCCTCAATGTTATGAAAAAAATGTCAGATTTGAAATAAAGAGAGTTTTTACTTCTGTCAATATTTGGATAAAAAAATTAAGATATTTTTGTATGATATATAAAGTTTAACTTAATATCTGATAAAATGGCAAATGTAAGCAGGAAAAAAAAGCTTTAGGAATTCAGGTTCCTTATCATCAGATGTTGCCTTGCATTGTGATTAACATGTTCTTTTCTCACAGCACTTGCAGCACATCGAGAACAAGATCCTGGAAAGGGTCGCATGGAGAGAGGTCAGTTGGACTTAATTTGATGAAATCATAGCATTTATAATTATAGTCTAGTGTTTAGCGACCCTGCCTCTGGACCAAGAGGTTTGGAGTTCAAATCCTGGCAATGTCATTCACTTGACGTGCACACTACTGGAAAGGGTCGCAGTCCTTGGGACAGGGCATAAAGGCATGGTCCACTGTTCGTTGTACTTGTCGAAAAGGGCTAGGGGGATTTGCCCAGTACAATTAACCTGTAGATACTGTTTAAGACGTCTGTCATCTCTGCTACGACCAGTTGAAGAGTAGCTCTTCAGCAAGATAGAAGAGGTTCGTGAGCAATTTACTTTTTCTGTTTCAATATTTTCACAACTACATTATGGACAACAACACATACATTTGTGTTGTAAATGTACCCTTTTGTAGTTTTGTTACGAAAATCCATCCATTTTGTTTCTTCTCTACCAAGCTGTCATCTGAAAGTCTTTGCCAAGCTTTTCCAAGAAAAGCATATATTTCAAATTTCTTCAAAGTGGCAGGTTGTGTTTGGATGGCAACCAACACAAACTCCAAACCAGCAAAGAATGACCCACAAATAAGCTTATTCTTCCAGCCCCATAAGCAGTGTGAATAACAAATTAAAGTCCATACAATTTCATGTATTCCTGGCTCTTGAAGATGGTACTAGTTGTGTTGCTCATAAGGACAAAAACAGACTGCCAATCAGCAAGCAAAGAGCCGTTGATCAGCTATTCTGTGTGACTCTAGACGAGCATAAATGACAACATTAGGCTCAACACAATACTGCTAATTTCTGCCTCTTCAACATATCAGTCTGTGTTGTTGCCCTAGAGTAAGTAACAGACAGTCAATTAGCAAGAAATGAGCCATTGATCAGTTTTTCTTCCTGCCTGATGAATAGTGTACATCTGTAAATGAATGATAGAAGTCCAGACAACATTGCTAATTTCTGGTATAGCAGAAAAAAGAGCGCATAACGCGTTCCACACTCAAATAGAATTGGCAGCCTTGTCAGTAAGGTGCATTCTGTCTCAGACGTCCACAGCTCAGAGATCGCACCTCCCAACAAAGTCTGTCAGGCTGCAATCAGAACCAGTTCAGCCGTCTTTGACAGCATCTCTCTCGTTCCGCTGGTTCCACGAGAGGTATCAGTTGACAAATTTGAGAGGTGTCCTGTGGCACTTACAAATATAAAAGAGTCTCATCCTTCATTCAAGCCCAGACATTCAAAGTCAGACGTCCACAGCTCAGAAACCGCACCTCCCAACAAAGTCTGTCAGGCTGCAAGCAGAACCAGTTCATCCGTCTTTGAGAACGGCTCTCTCCATCTGCTGGCTCTACGAGAGGCAACAGTGGACAAATTTGATAGGTCACTCCTGTGTCCTATCGCACTTGAACTTCAAGACTGTTATCCTACATCCGAGCCCAAGAAGTCTGCCTCATCTACAAGAACATCATGGCGTTTGAATTAGGCCTTATCGTCATCTATTGGCTGTCAGGACTTGTCATTCTAATCCTTAACGCTGCAGTGCTGTGGGGAATCCTCAGAACACGGGAACTGCACAAAGCACACTACTTCTACATGGCTAACCTGGCTACGTCCGACCTCCTGGCAGGCGTCGGACTTTTATGTCAAGCTATTGACGTGATGGAGTTGACCAAACCGGACAACAGAATGACTAGTAGGACATTACTACAGTATAGTCAGGTAATGTCTGCATCGGCTCTGACCCTACTATCTGTAAACTCCTATGTTGCTGTAAGGCATCCCATATTCTTCAGGGACCATTCTATCAATGCCAAGCATAATGCAGTCATAGCTATTGTATCCTCATGGCTTGTGCTATCCTTGTTAGTTTTGTCACCGAGTATGGGTTGGAACTGTTTAGACATGCCTGCGCCGAACTGTGCTAAGTTTTATCGTCCTGCTTACTTTGGTCTTATAGCCACTGTTATCGTTTTTCTGGCCATCGTCATGCTGTTCACCTGCATCAGTGTATTTATAGCTATAAAACAACGACAATCAAGAGGGGTTGGACAGGCAGGGGGCCTTAGGTCACTTCAACACAACAGTGAAGGACAAAATAGGGCAGGCCAAAACCAGCCTCGCAATGTTGCACAAGAGGAGGCACGAAGAAAGTTCCAAAAAAGTGTTCACAAGTCAAGGACTGTTCTGATTCATGTGGTGGTGTCGTTCATCTTTTGGCTCTTTCCCATTTTGCTCTTGTTTGTTTGCCTCAATGTGGAAATGTGCTTATTTGGACCGTGGCCGTTTTTGATAGCTGTGGTGATGACGTGGAACTCGGCCATAAACCCAATTTCAAGTATCGTCCGCATACCGGATTTGAGAAAGGGAATATGGCTGGAGCTTACAGCTATTGTTCAGCTGCTAGTCACCATGATTCGGGGAAGCCGTATAGATTCTCAGGGTGAACAAACTACACCGACAGAACAGCCCACTACTGTAACAGGACACAGTAGAACATGTGTCAGCGAGGGCATCGCAGGGCCAACATTAGCTTCATCTGAATCAAAATGTGAAGCTCTTCCCATGGTAGAGGTATAAGCTATTAACACTATGAAAGTTACCTACAAATAAAAACTGAGGACAGAATGATGTGTCACCATCATGAAAACAATGGCAAGTACATTGTATTGTACATTGTGACAAAAATAGGTTTTATGTTGACATTGAGTTACTGTAACCTTTTCCCCCATTTTTTCTTGTGCTGTTCTGTTGTATTACAAAAACATGTAATAGATGTATATATATATATATATATGTATATATATATATATATATATATATATATATATATATATATATATATATATATATATATATATATATATATACTGCCAACTAGAAGTAGCATGGAATTTGGTAGATGAAGGTCCTTAGTTTACATAATATATTTTAGAACACCCTTCATCTTGGATAGGACTGTATTTGATGTGAACACCTTCCACTTCTCTTTCACATCCAGTGAGATGTTGAATATAAAACTACATGTAAAAAGTTTTATTCTTTGACTCAACTGGAACGGCTTGGTAGTAAATGACCAATAAAAGTCCACTCTGTAATGAATGTCTCTGCCTCTTTAACATGATGGTGTTTTGTCTGAGTAGAAGCCAAAACAGTCTGATAGCCAGCAAATAATGAACCACTTAGGAGGGTTCTGCAGCTGCTTGTGAATGACGAATCAGAGCTGCTGCAATAGTACACTTTTTGTATAGCTCTTCAAAATGGTAGGTTGTGTTGCTGATATATAACAAGAAAACAAACTGCCAATCAGCATAGATTGAACCATTCAGTAGCTCATTTTTGCAGCTCATGAAGAGCGTACAATAAGAAGTGAAATAAAAGACCATTCAAACATATTTCTGCCTCCTCAAGATGTTAGCGGTGATCCTGGTAACAACATAACATCAGGCCAGCAAAGAATGAACCATTCAGTAGCTCATTTTTGTATCTCCTGAAGAGCACGATAAAAAGTGAAGTGAAATATTACACATTCTTGCCTCGATGATAGCGGTGATCCTGATAGAAATCAAACAAACTGCCAATCAGCAAAGAATGAACCATTGATTAGATCATGTCTACAGCTTATGAAGAACAGAAATGACTGATGAAAGTCCTTTCAATATGCACATTGCTGCCTCTTCAACATGATAGGTTGTGTTGTTGGTAGCAACATAACAGACAGTCAATCAGGCAGAAATGAGCCATTCATCATATTTAAAAACCATTCATTCTCTGCAACTGGATGTAGAGATTTCTTTTTTACATCCATCACTCTTTTTCAGTATCGAAAGGTATTTGTAACACTTGTCCTTGACCCAGCCTACAACTTAGGCCTCATAAATGACAATCTGCATTATATTGTTATGCATACGCTACATACATTAGTCTGTCAAAACGAGTTGATACTAGTACATGAGATGTAACTGAGAAAAAATACTGTAACTGGGAAAAAATACTGTTGAATATGATGAAGTCACCAACTTATAATCGTTGGATATAATCGTTGTGTGTAAATGTCACCTTCATCAACAAGCCATTGAGCTGTTTTTCTCTTGCCTGCACAATAGTGTTCATCAGCTCTGTAAATGACTGATAGAAGTCTAGACAATATTGCCAATTTCTGTCTCTTCAGCATCTCAGCTCCATGGTGATAACCAAAACAGACTCCGCATCAGCAAAGACTGGACCACTGATTAGTTTACCCGTACTTGTGTTGCAATTAGATGTTTTTCAACTTCCCTCCAGCATAAAATTTCTATATATTTCGCTGTCGTCTCTGTGGTAACACAACACAATGTTACCTCTGATTAGCGATAGGTTACATGTAGCTTATGTAACAGAAAAAGAGCATACAAATGTAACCCGTTCCTCGCTCACATACAAATGTACAGTTGGCAGCCTTGTCGGTAAGGTGCAGCTACATTCTGTCTCCTGCCACCATTGACAACTCAGACGTCCACAGCTCAGAGATCGCACCTCCTAACGAAGTCCGTGAGGCTGCAACCAGAACCAGTGCAGCCGCTTGACAACAGCGCTGTTCTTTTGCTGGTTCCTGGGGAGGCAACAGGTGACAAATTTTAGAGGTGTCCTGTGGCACTTGCAGTAAAAGAGTCAGAGTTTCAACATCAACCTCAAGAGCTTAGAGATCGCGCCTCCCTATGAAGTCAGGCTGCAACCAGAACCAGTTGGGCCAGCTCTGTCCTTCTGCTGGTTCTTAGGGCGGCGTCAGGTGACAAGTCGCTCCCGTGTCCACTTATCCTGCGTCCAAGCCTGCCAAAGAAGCCTGCCCTGTCCGCAAGAACACCATGGAGTTGGGAATAGGGATAACTGTCATCTGCTGGCTGACAGGACTTCTCATCATCATCCTCAACACCGCTGTGCTCTGGGGAATGATCAGGACACAGAAGCAGCGCACAGCTCACACGTATTTCATGTCAAATGTGGCAATGTCCGACCTCCTAACTGGCATTGCAGTTCTCTATCGCATACAAAACCAGGAGGTGGGAACGACCAGAGTGAGACTGGACAACAAAAACACTAGTACCACTTTACTGATGTACAGCCAGGTGCTGTCCGCCTCGGCTCTGGCCCTACTCTCTCTAAACTCCTTTGTTGCTATAAAGTGTCCCATATTCTTCCAGAACCATTCCCGCCATGCCAAACGTAATGCAGTAATAGTTATTGTGTCTTCATGGCTTGGTCTGTCCTTGTTTGTTTTCTCACCCGTTATGGGTTGGAACTGTGTAGATATGCCTTCACCAAGCTGCACAGATTTTTACTACACTGCTTACTTTGGTCTTCTAGGCACCATAATCCTCTTCCTTGCCGGTATCATGGTGTTCACTAGTATCACTTTATTTGTAACTATAAGACAGCGAGAAAAAAGAAGGCTTGAGCAGGCAAGAGGGCCTAAGTCGCTTCAAGTCAGCAACCAAGGACAGAACCAGCCTCACAATGCTGTGCAAGACGAGGTGCAAAGAAAATTCAAAGAACGGGTGCACAAGGCAAGGACTGTGATGATTCATGTGGTGGTGGCCTTCGTCTTTTGGCTCTTTCCCATTGTTCTGTCCTTTGTATGCATCTCTGTGGAAGGGTGTTCTTCCGGCGGGGGCCCTTTCATACTAGCTGTGGTGATGACATGGAATGCAGCCATCAACCCAGCCGCCAGTATCATCCGCACACCAGACCTGAGACAGGGAATATGGCAAAGCGTTATCGCTGTTCCTCAAGCACTTGTTGCCATGATACACAGGAACAATGTCAGCCCACAGGATGAACAACCTACGCCAGGAAATGCCCAAAATCTGCAAAGAGGTTTCAGAGATGGAGGTGAACAAAATGCACCCACAGCAAAGCCCACTACTGTGTTCAGTACAGCAGTCAACCAGGGCGCGCCAAATCCAATAATCGCTTTGCCCAAACCAAAGATTGCAGATCTTCCCATTGTGGAAGTGGACTGATCAAATCACGTCAAAGAAAAACTCTTAACGCAGGAAAACATCGAAGCCTTTGGCTTACAGCTAGGCAAAATACATGTAGCTCACCCAAGAAGTCTGCAAGCTCTGGAAAAAACATTTTCGGCCTGAATACAGCTGATATTCTCTTGATCACTGCACAATTTTTAAGGATCAGCCAATGTTTACAGATCACCAAGCCCCATCCAAAGTGACGGTAGATTTCCAGGTGAAAAATATGCACTTTTGAAATTCGGGCACCTTTTGGCAATCAACAAATTTGGCCGATAGTCCTTGACAGTGTGACAGCGGCTTTAAGCATAGAATCAAAATATGGTTTACATTCATCATCCAGGGAACAGTGACAAGAGACATTGTCTATTTTATATAATGTGACAAGGATGAATTGTAAACGAAAAATGACTTTGGTTCAACTATAGATTAAAAATCTATGCCAGATGTAAATAGGACACTATGTAAGTAGATTTTACATTTATATCAATCAGGTACATATGTCAGTGACATGTCAGTGACATAAACTAGTAGTGACTTGTAGCTTTATCTTGTATATAAATGTGTTTGTCCTATTGGCATAAAATTTAATGATAACTAATTGATTGAGTGGGAAATTTTGGTGAGCAGATGTCAATGCCATCTCTGTACAAAAATGTGTTGTGGGCTCTTTTAACATGTTAAACATGGGATTGGTGGCTTAATGTAGCATTGGAGGACTGGAACCCTTACCAGTAGTGTGCAAATCGGGGTTCAGAACACCATGCAACAGCTTGGCTGGGACTGGAACCCCCAACCTTGTGGTTAGGAAGCAGGATCACAAACCACTACACCATTCTGTGCTGCGCCCTTATGCTAAGACAGGTGATTTTTAACAAAATTATAAGTTTAAATATCCTCATTTACTAACCTTAAGTCTATTGAGTGATACTTTGGATATACATTGTATATTTATCATGGGTTATTCCTTTTTCAGGGGTCGCCGTTGTATGAAGCCATTTTGACATCCGAGATGCCGCGACCATCTTTCCAGACCTCTCCTGGGTCAAGGGTCACCAATGGCAGCATTCCCCACAGTTCTACTGCTTCTGAAATGTAAGTTATGACTTAAACATGAAACCTTAAGTTAAAGCTATTATTTTTCTGTTAAATATATTTGGGAAAATGTCACTGAGTGTGTGGTTCCAACGCCACGTACTGACCAGTCTAACCGGTCCAGACATTTTAGCCTTGAGGTAAGTGTGTTGGATTTGTGCATGCGCTGGCATGTTTAATTCTCGGGAGCCAGGAGACTGTACTCCTCGCCCCATGGCTTTCAGAAACTTTTCTCACAGTTCGCTTTTTATCTCACCTGTATTAACACTTACCACTCCATAGATGCAATTCAACTTCAATTTTTGCTAGTTTATCTTTAGGTTTTGTAGATTGATAAAATCTTCTCATCCCATGTCATATATCCCACTGGCTAACCATTTCACTCTTGGCGAACCACAGAAGATATGACAACCAAATTTTCTACACCCTTCTCCACCCCGACCAATCGAATCTGGACATTCCTCCAGAATCGGTACATTCCTCCATAAAAGCGGACATTCCTCGACTTTCAAGCGGACATTTCTCTAGGAAAGCGGACGGTCCTCTAGTTGTAAGTGGACATTCCTCTGGAATTGGTACATTTCTCTGGGAAATGGGACATTTCGCGGACACCCCCACCGGCCTGTGGAATCTGCGGTTGACCCGACAAATCGTTTCCTAGTTCAGCTAAATCAAAACATCTGGACTTCTCAGCCGTGCAGTGAGATGGCAAATACTATCAGCTCGGAAGGTGAGCATAGTTTTTGATTGAAAACTGAGGCACGTTGGAAATGAAAGTGACCGCGCGGCGGACGATCACTTCTGTACAAGGTTTTAATGGAGGCCTGTTGCACGCCCGGCGAACAAAACGACGGGTTTTAGCCTGAATATCCGAGTGATTGTCCAGATATGAGGCTCCACTGCCTAGCACATGTTTATGAGATAAGTTTATACCAAGATGTTAGTCATAGTTATCGGATATTTCTTGTCAAAAGACCGCGATGTACACAAAATGTCCGATAACACCGGCACACATATGTACGCGGCAGGACAGGGGAGCCTTGTCTCGACAAGCATACGGGCGGAAGCCGTGTCTCGACAAGCATACGGACATGTAGCCGCGTTGTACAAGAAATGCCATATATTGACGACTAGAATTGTGACAAAATCTTCTCATAGATACATGTGCTAGGCAGTGGAGCCTTATATCTTGACAATCACTCGGATATTCAGGCTAAAACTCGTTATTTTGTGGGTCGGGAGTGCAACAGGCCGCCATTAAAACCTTGTACAGAAGTGATCGTCCGCCGCGCGGTCACTTTCATTTCCAACGTGCCTCAGTTTTCAATCAAAAACTATGCTCACCTTCCGAGCTGATAGTATTTGCCATCTCACTGCACGGCTGAGAAGTCCAGATGTTTTGATTTAGCTGAACTAGGAAACGATTTGTCGGGTCAACCGCCGATTCCACAGGCCGGTGGGGGTGTCCGCGAAATGTCCCATTTCCCAGAGAAATGTACCAATTCCAGAGGAATGTCCACTTACAACTAGAGGACCGTCCGCTTTCCTAGAGAAATGTCCGCTTGAAAGTCGAGGAATGTCCGCTTTTATGGAGGAATGTACCGATTCTGGAGGAATGTCCAGATTCGATTGGTCGGGGTGTTCTCAGTTGTCAGATTATTTACTTGAGTGATAAAACTGATATGTCCGTTCTCTGATATCATCCTCCCATCTTTTCGTTGCCTACCCCTCTCTCTTCCTCCTTGGTTTCTAGTTCCTAGTTCCTTGCATGATAAACTTAGCTAGTCCAGGAGTTAGCCATGGACCATGCCCATACCACTTCAGTTTTCTTTTCCATCATTTATCATTTTATAACACGAGACTGCGTTCGAATCTTTCAGGTACTTGTCTCCCACACGGTTCTCCGCCGCCCAACAGTCGCCATATCGCTCCCCCGCCAGGCTTCACTGCAGAAGTCCAGGGCCGCACCGGCGCAAGTCTCAGTCTCTCCAACTCTTCTACAATAAAGGTGAGGAAACACAATTACCAATTCCTGTTCGTTGGGTTCAAGACTTGGTTTGGAAATGTGACTGAGGCATAAACTACACGTCAAATTGGTAGCATAAACTCATTGCTCACTCACATACAGAACATGTACGGCATTTAATTGATGTTTTGTAATTACCTTCGCCAAGAAGGTTATTAACATGTTTTTGGTGCCGCTTGTCTGTGAGTACATTGTATGTGTGTGTTGCCAGCATAACTCCAGTAGCTGTTGATAGGTCTGTATGATAGGTGTGCAGGGGTCAGGAAAGCAAAGGTCAAGTTTGATAATGGGCCTCCTAGCATCTTTCTATGGTACTGCAGCAGAATTTGCAGTTTTGATTTTCTATTGTAGCAATGTCTTGCCTGCCATTTAAAAAACAGATTCTGAAGTAAGTTTATTGTACACTTTAAGGTGACATGTGTTGACAGGTTGTTGACAAAGCAAACATTCTCCTTTGCTCCAGTGTGTAAGCTGGCCTACATGCGCCTGCAGTCCCTGTGCAAACTGCTGTGTGTCTCTGCTGATATGGAGCACCGTATCTGGACAGCGCTGGAGTTCTGCCTGCTCCACAGACCTGAGCTCCTCAAAAACAGGCACTTGGATCAGGTAGGGAGGAAAATATTATTCAATCTGTTAGATAATCTTGGCTCTCTCCAGGGCCCATTACTCCGTCCCAGGATGGAAATTTGCTTGTTGCGACGAATAAAATTTCACTTCATGACAGGAAATAGATAAAAATGCATTTTTTGTAGAATTAAGATGACAGTTTTAACAACGAAAATTAAGACATCGGTTTTCAAACAATGAGAGGGACGGGGAAAAATTTAAAGCTGGAGACAGCCCTGGAAATAATGAGGAGATTCTCAGAGGGATCAGCACTACCAGCCAGCATTTTTTTGTCCCACTCATTGGTTGGAAGCCCACATTGTTAATTTTCATTGTTAAATCTGTCATTTTAAGCACATGAAAATATATTTTCATCAATTTTATGTCACAAAGGTCATATTTTTGGACAGACAGGGTGAAATTTTTGTCTGTCCCGGGATGGAGGGACGGGTGCAAGAGACATCCTTCAGGAACTGTCCTCACAAAATCTGTTTGTTTCCAACTATAGTAGGGACGGCTTTTGTTCCAGTTGTTCTACTGAGTAATAGTCCTATTGTCTCCCCTGGCAATGCACTGCCTTGACCCCACCCTTAGATGATAAGAAATCTTCCCCCAGAGTAACATGAAATGGAATCATGTCTTACTCTTGAATCTTGAAAGTTACGAGAACATTCTTCGAACAGTGACATAGAAAAGGGTAGCGAAATACGCACCTCCAAATTTTCCACGACTCCTGTCCGTCTTGTTCACGGAGTGGCCTAGTCTCGCGAGAACACGAGACTAGGCCGAGACTTGTGACAATCTTCTTGCCTCCCCCGCCTCCTTGAATCTTGAAGTATTGAATGATTTCTATCCATGTTCCAGATCATCATGTGTTCGGTGTACGCCATCTGTAAGGTCAGCGGCTGTGACACAAAGTTCAAGTCCATTGTTGCAGCCTACAAGAACCTCCCCACAGCCTCCCAGACCGTAAGTACTTTTTGATTGAAATCTGTTCATTCCAGTACATGATTGTAGTTTCTGTACAATCATGTTATCATAATTTGACCGTTTTCATGTAGAGCATTTTCATATGTCACCTCTGTGTCTAGCCTTTCAAATAACCACTATTGGATAGCTACAGCTTAAAGAAGAGAATACTAGATTGAAGATGACTTAAAAAGTTTCCAATAATACCAAAAAAAAATGCTGTGCACGGTTAAGCTTTGATTTATTGAAATGCAAATAGGGACGCGGGTCTAGCAGTCAGCACCTGTCTGCTTGAATGATATGGAAAGTGAGTGAAAACATTCTATTGTTTTGAAACAGAAGTTCAGTTTCCTAACACCCCAAGTGTATGTCTGTCCGTCCAGGTGTACAAGGCAGCGTGGATCTCAGGTGAAGAGTATGACTCCATCATCGGTTTCTACAACAGGGTCTACATGCAGACTCTGAAGAACTACATCCTCAGGTTCGCCTCTCCTGATGTGGTGAGTCAAATATTCATGTGTTTTTATCATATCCTTTAACCTTCTCCCTACTGCCTAACTCTGTAACCAATAGGGAATTGGGTGCCAAACAGCTACTTCAGAGTGCTAAAGGTTAAGAAGACTACTAAAATGTTGAAACTGTATATTGGCCCGATTTACACACAAATTTTTAGCCAACTTAGTCAGTCAACTCAGCAGCTCCAAGACTTAGTTGTCTTAGAAAGTGCATGTGTGAATCAGGCTATTGTGTCCTTGGACTTTCTTGCTCCACCCAGGTGTAAATGGGTACCTGACTTTGGTTGGGGAGGTAAAAAGGTGCACATGGTGGAAGGAGAGTGATGGACTCTCTTCTGCCCATATGGCATCAAAAAGGCGAGACATTGTGTCCTTATGAAAGCCACTTACCACAACTTTCCTCCCTCCATCCAGGTGTAAATGTGTAAATGGAAGTCAAAAAGGTACAAATTGTGGAAGTACGGGGATGGGTTCCGCCTTACATTATATTGCCCAGGACAGAGTGGATTAACTGCCCCTATGGCATCACGAAGACTATTGTGATCTTTAACTTTTTGTAACGTTTCTCCATGATATCGTCCCTCCAGATGCCACAGCTGTCCCCCCTGCCCTGCAAGAGTCCCTCCAGGTTCTCACAGTCTCCTGTTATCACGTGAGTAACAAGAAATGTTTGCCAAAACTTCCATTACATGTGTCTCCTGGTAGGTAAAACTCACATTTCGTTTCTTGCAATATTCATAGTCTTGCCACGGTAGAATCACAAAAAGTTTAATTGAAGCATTTTTAGTGATATTGCTGACAGGGATTTGTGGAGAACCTTGTGTCACCTCACTTTGCATTAACACTCTGTAAATTTTGAAAGACACTGGAATGTTTGAAAATCCAAGCAACATAGTAGACAGGGTGGTAATGTTACATTTTGTGTCCCCTCCCCACAGGGTCCCAGGAAGGAGTAACTTCTACATCTCGCCCCTGAGGGAATCCCCGTTTGGCAGCCCCATCCGACGGGAGCTGATGTCTCCTGGCCAGATGACACCACGGTATGTACAGTATATAGAGATTTCAAAGATTTCAAAAGTACATTCCACCTGTCACTGTATACTTTCAACTTTCATACGCAGACAGCACACGAATGCTGTCTGTCGATACCCTTAAAATCTTTTAGGTGCAAATTTGAACGACATGCAATTCCTACCACAAATTTGAAGAAGAAAATTTAGCTCTGGAAAGAGATGAAAATGTTTTATCAGCATCGAAATCATCACCATCTTGAATGACATTCTCTCACAAGAGTATGTTCTTTGCATGAGACACCTATAGTCTAAATTAACATAATTCTGTTTGCTGTTTCTGTTATCATTACAGACCATGAAATTATTTGGTTTGGTTTGGTTTGGTTTGGTTTATCATGATCTCCATTAGTGATGCATCACTACTCTTCCTGGAGTCCATATCAGAATTAAACAAATTATAGCAATGGAAATACATTGTATACAACACATTATGCGTTTTAATAAACAAAAAACAAGCATAAGTTGAGCTCAAAGCCAAACAAATATCATATGGCTGGATGCCAGGATCCTCTAGCTGTTTTTTGGGCCAACACGGTGTAGGTGGATAAGTGTAAAATTGCTTTACACAATCAAGGTTGTTCTGCAGTCGTTGTTGAGAGAATGCAGATTGTAATGGTTTCAACTTTCCCCAGCACAATCCTAATATACTTTCCTTAGTTGTATGTATGCTTTGTTTTTACCTGTGCGAAAATAAAGAAGAAGAAAAAGTCTACTCCTCATCAAGATTAGAAATGTACCGTCTTTCCTTTCAGAACCAGAGCCCTGTACAGTTTTGGGGAGGGGCTGGGGTCGTCCGAGAAGTTGAAAGCCATCAACGAGTCGATGCGCGCCGCGGCCGCGGGGAAGAGGGCCTCTCCAGGTCAACCCAGGTCACAGAAGAGACTGAAGTTTGATGCGGACTCCACAGATTCCAATGGGTATGGAGTTTTAATAGTAATAGTTACTGTGCAGTTGGGGACAATAGTGTACAATGATTGTCATACTTTACTGTACTAACTGCTAAACGAAGAGTACAGTCAAAACTGCCCAAAAAGACCAGTCAGGCGACCGATAAAATCTGGTCTATGTGGACAGGTGATTACTATAGACACAATTCTTCATTCTTGCGTCGAGGGAAAAAATTATCTAAGGGATCACCAAAAGTGGTCACATCAGCCAGGTGGTCCTCATGTAGAGGTGGTAAGTAAGTAAGTAACAAGTTGGTCACTTGTACAGGTTTGACTGTAGGTAGCAAAAAGCAGTAGAAACTCACAACAACTGCCATGTTCCTCTACCCCAGGACCACCACAAAAGGCGGCACAGCAAATGGCCACGGTGCGTCCAACGGCAACGGGAGCTCAAATGGACATGGAAACGGCGCCGCTGCCGCAGACATCACAAGTGTGACGACCCGGTCGGCATGGTCGCTCAGCGCTGCCAAATCACCCATTAAAATCAATGGACAGTCACCAAAGAAATAGGTAAGAACAGTCTTGATTAAGAAACATCAGTGAGAGTATTTGATTTGGAAACTGTGTAAGATAATAAACATCAAAATTACAATGCCAATGCAGTTCCAAGCAATCCCCAAACCCAACTGTTTGTAATTTGAAGAATTTACCTTACAAATGGTAATTTAGCTGATTTAAGTTCTAAGAAACTTATTGTAAGGATTTTTTCAGTTCAATGTAGAAGGAAAGAAGAAACCTCCCACGTATAAGTTTCTACCTTCTGCTCTTTAATCCTTAAAGTTGTTTATTTCCTTTCAGTGCTTGAAAAGCAGAGACGTCTTCACAATCGCTTGAACAGTGTGGCGCTCCTTGGTGATAATCTAAAAACTGTAGTATCAAGTACATGCTGTACTACTTTCTTAACTTCAGTTGCACTGTGCCAGTGTTGTTGACTGTGAGTGTCTAATATGCTGGCCTACATTTCATTTGTGATACACTTGTAAAAGATAAGTTTCTTATTATAATCAAATCGAGCAATAGTCTTGTTGGAGTATGTCGCTGAATTGTAATAAGAAGGAAGGAATTCTTTTTGTTTATTATTGTGAAGGAGTTACTTCTGACTATTATGCCAGATAAATGTTAAGGCTTGGTTTGTACTTGTAGCATACTCAGATTATTGGCTGACTTTGTAAGCTAGATTTTAGACACTGAGTTGATGCTTTTACTTTTAACATGTACATGTATGGCTTGTATTTGCTGTTTTGTGGGTTTTACTTAAGTTCGGTCTGGATTTAAACCTTGTTTTGACTAACCTTGAATGCAGTAACATTTGCCTGTTCAGCTTTTTCATACTTCACCTCTAAGCCACATACAGTATATTTTTGTACTGCTGCTGATATTGCTGTGCTTGAGAAAGATATGTACCTTCATTACATCTACATCTTCATCTTGACTTTCACTGCTCTGTACGTTTCCCTAGTGTGACAACAATCTGTGATCTTTGATACTTTTTGTAAGGTTTACAATTTGAAAGCCTTCTTACGTGTACATTTATTATTTTACCGTCATTGACACACAACAGATTGTAAGCATGTTTACACTGAGTGTTGTCAAAAGGAAATGGAAAGTAGGATTATTCCATTTTCAAACTTGAGGGGTGCTGTTAAAAGATTTTTTGAAAGGATTTTAAGAGTGCTTGGGGTTGTTAATGTCTACTTAACACCCTTCAAAGTTAATTCATTGTAAATGGTATTTGAAGACTTAGTTGACTACTTTTGTTCTAAACCTCTTATAATGTAAAAATTCCCAGCAATTATTCCAGAGACATCAGTGAAATAATCTGTTACAATATAATGATGTACCCTGTGAAAAAATACACGTAACGACAGACAGTATTATGCATTATGTTGAACCTGTAGTGGTTATAAATGTAATGTTTCACTTTGTTTGGTCTTGGTGAGAATTTAGAATGACATTCTTGTTGATGAATTATGTTGTAATTTCCTGTGGTTTATGTGGTTAAGATAAGAATGACATTCCTTACTTTAAACCTTCTTCCTGTTTATAGTTTCTGTAAGTTTTGAATGAAGAATGTTTGCAGGAATAAAGTGATTCCTGTGAGTTATTTCCTGGTCTTAAGTGTGTTTATGGTGAGACTTATATATAAGTAGACAAGTAGGCCACAGGAAGTAAATTTTATGGATGACATCCTTTGCAGACTGCAAAGCTAATGCAAGAGTGAAAAAAAAGAGAACAAGATTGGCAAACTTTTAGTCCAGTTTTCCTGCTCATGTTCTTGACCTTGAGACTATAGTATTTGACTTTGACTATTCAATCAATGATAGCTCAATTTATTGATAAGATTTTCAATTCAGAGACCAGAGGGGCTTATACGAGTGTTTAGATCAAGAGCTGTTCTTGTCATATCCAACTGATGCAGTCTCAAAACTGATGTATTCCTCTACCATTCAGCAAAGTTTCTGCCTCACAGACGAGCACAGAATAATCTCTATGGCTTCTTCAAGTACTGTGCTGTATACCCGAACTAGGAATAATGCGTTCTCCAACCTTATGTTATAAATAAGTGTGACAAGAGACATTGCCATTACCCGATCTTCTTTTACTTGTTGTTCTACTTACAGCCACTAGGTGGCGCTTTTTGCATACTAGTTGACTTGTAGAATTCTATGGGACGTCCACTTTTTGCACTGCTGATTTATCCCACATGACGGTGCTATTTAATCACTGCAAAGATAAGTCTTCTGACAGTGTAAACTTACGATACATGTTGATTTCTTCTCACTGCAAGGATGCAGGCTTTACTGCTTTACAATGACTTGATGAGGAATTTGGGGGGACGCTTCAGGTTCTTGTTCTGCACAAAAAAGGATCTTTCCCTCCTGTGCCATGACCTGAAATTTGGTGAGGTAGTAGGTTCTCAGGAAGGAAAGAAGGGCGGTATTTCGAAAGTTCTTGCTGAGGTCATCCGTCCTTCTTTTGCACACTAGTATGACTTCAAAAGTTTAATTTTGACAGAATGTCACATGATAATCAACATCATCAGTTACGTGAACTCCAAGAAGAAATCTGACTTAACTGGGTTGAAGAAGGGACAGTGCATCTTGAAAGCTCCCCAAAAAGTTGCATACTCTTTCGTTGTGTTTGAGCACTTTTAACTTAATGTTTCGTCAAAATTTGAATATCATCTACTCTGTTTAAATAATAATAATAATAGTCTTTATTGCATATTCCTGCCCAAATTCAAACTTTACAACTGGATAAAATTCAAAGATTTAGTTGCGGATGTTTAGAGTGACATCCATCACTCTTCTTCAGCGTCTTTAGAATGAACTGGCAGAGTTTCAATTGTCTTTATACATGTATGTTGTTTATCTGGATGTCTAAACTTCATAAACGTATCATCTACTCTTGCACGGTGGTAGGGCGTGCGGAGACACATAACACTAGTCAGTTCAGCTTATACCACACTTATAGGCACAAATCTGATATTGCTGAAGATTCCAAATTGCTTCTGGATTTCCCAATTTGAACTGACCAGTGTTACATGTAAGAACAAACACCATCCTGCATTCTGCTCGCTCAAAGACAAATTTTATTTCAACCACAAGATTACAGCGTTGGCATGACTACATGATCCACAGTGGTAGGGTACAAGTGTGAGGTCAGGAGCACACATCACTCTGCATGGTGCTCAGCAATCATTCTACATATTTAAATATCTCTGGTCGTTGTCTAACTACAGCCATGCCGGGTACAGCTCACGTTGTACACTGCTGAGTTGTGTGAAGTACACGTAGAGGCAAAAGTAAGACGTGTGAATCATGGCACAAGCAGACGTTATACAGGATTTTTACACTGGATTCGATTATCTAGTGTTGGTGACTTTGGCAGTTATAAGCAGAACATTATTACGTCATACTCACAGAATTACATTTCCTTATAATATATTACATAAATGGACGATCCTAAATCACGTTTGCAGGTTATCCATAGTGAAGAAATATGCCCACAAAGTCGACCACTATACAGTGATCACAACTGAAAGGTATGCTCAGAAATACACTGAACTACACACATTGTGTATGGTACCTGGAATTCACTAGTTTGCACCTAATATACAGATATACTGACACCCCTATTCCAGGTGCCATTCACAGTGGTTTTACATAGACCTTTCCATCTCTAAATACAAGATACGTCTGAAATCCATCAGTATCACAAAAGCCATGGCCACACATTTAAATGGTCTTGAAATTAGATTAATAAACATAACAGACTGCTGAGTGTAGGTTTACATGTTAGATGTTCACCAGTTTAAGGACTAGTTGAACATGATTCCTTTTTTGTGCCTGCTAATTTGAAAGCATAATAAGACCCCTCTACGAGTCAGAATTGCAAGTAAAATAGTTTCATCAACATCTGTTACTAACCGTTTTCTTCACATTCTTAGTATACAGATGTAGAACGACCAACTTCTAAATGTAAATCTCTCATTTTCAGCACAGGTTTTAGTCTTTCGGCATTAGAAACAAAAACAAGGCAGCTTTGGCAAAGTATGTACAATGCGAGCAAGCACAATAATTAGTACGGACAAAGATCACTTCTTCAAGTTGGCTCTGACAATGTCTTGACCAATACAACTTTTTCTAAAGTATATCAACAATATTATTATGATGGCATCGGCCATTAATTTAAGCACAGTATTAATCATAGACAAAAATCACAACATTGACCTTCTTTAGTGTAGTAGTCAGCAACATCATTTTTCTGTCTATTTGATGTACATTTGTAGACTATCCAGTCAGTGGAATTATGTCATATAAGCACATCACGTTTACTAAACCCTACAAATCCATACAACTATGTAGGAAAGGGAAATAATATATACACTGGTCATTAATATATATCATAATCTTCATTCCTCCTATCACTTGAGCCAACAGCTATTTTCTATAATGTCAATAGCGAGTTATGCTATGCACATATCTTCGGCAGGCACTTACAATACATTGTATAGTTCAAGTTCGCAGCTCTGCAGAAATTCTACCCCCACTCCTGACAGAATTTGAAACCACCTTCACCTTTTTTTAACAAACCACCGATTTTTAACTACACCCTGTAATAGGCAACACTTAGATATCATTGTAAGATACAGGGTTGGATAGTAGACCCAAGGATACTGAGGGTCTCAATTATAGTCTTGTGTGTGTTCATTAATTCTAAAAATGGTACCATCTGGTACTAGCATAGTGCAATAGAGGCCAAATGAGAGTGGTAATACACATGTTGACAGTGTTTTGTTTATCACTAACAAGACTAATTCTAAAACTGAGAGGGAACACATGTACACCTACAGCAATTTTGAGATAGCTGCGCCACAGTAAGTGAACAATTAAAAGTTTGCGAGAGACTGGGTATTTGTAAATGACAATCACATCCTTTCAACTAGTACTCTTCTACTTAAGAACAGTACACCAAATGAAATACGGAAGTGGGTTAGATTTTAAAAGATGAACCTCAGATTTTCCAGAACTAATTTTTCAAAACTTGTAGTTAGTTCACCAAACTGGCACAGGAGCAAAACCTCATGTTTTTGGAGTGACAGTGGATCTAAAGTTTTACATCAAGTTCTGTTAAATGAAGACGGATTTTGCCTCATGAAAAGGATGTCATTCTAAACGTATTCAAACATGCTATCAGCATACAGAAGTTGGTACCTTAAAGATGACTGTCTCAGGTGTTTCTGGGACAGGAAACATAAATGAAGTGAGGCTTACATAACTGCAACTCCTAACTTGTTTAATGACACCAGATTGAATGCTGTGGGTACTACTAGACTAAAGACTAAACATGTTGCCTGTATTGTGGTAATTTCAATGAAGACATCCTGTCAAACAATATACATTTCTTATACTTATAGCAATAATCTTGCTTCAGATACACATTTTTGTAAACTCTCTTAATGGTGTAGTTGCCTTGCAATGCTATGACCCCTAAATGAAAGTGGAGAATTCCGAAAGAAACATGAGCACATGAAGGCAACCAGGACCAACCACTGTCTACAAGGGGTGCAAAACACAAATTTGAATGAAGGTAAGATTGTAAGTCTAGTATATTCAGTGAAGGTGGTACTGAGTGATGTTCAGATGAGGTACAAATCCAGGCTGTGAGATGAAGATCTATTTTCTCCTTACACCTCCTTTCCACTAGAAACTGCAACTGCTGAGCGATCAAATGTTGACTGATTTTGTAGATTTTGTGGACAAAGAACAAATTTGTTTTGTGTTTTGTTGTCTTTTAGATCATACTTTTGGATCGTGCAACAATTCCAATTCTACAATCGGGGGTTTTACAAATCCAATTTTGGTCGCTGTATGGTCGCTCAGCGATTACTGTGTAGTGGAAAGGGGGCCTGGAGAATCCTATACCAGGGTGAGATGAAGATGTCTATTCTCCCTAACCCGCCCACATCAGGACCCCTGTGGGAAGAAGGGTCTGACCAGGAACAGTTTCTCCTCGCCGCTCTGGCTGTTGAAGATCGGCGCCCGCTTGTAGTGTTCGATCAGCTCGTCCATGGTCATGAACGTTCGCTGGCCGATCTTCAGCCCCCCGCTGTCGATCTTCTGCACACGGAAATGTTTGTTTCTGTTGGGCGCCTTGAGAGAAATGGAATAGTCTCCCTCCTACAGGAAGGTCAAACAACAGAGATTAGCAATGATTTTTTTTTCTTACAAAGGCAGCTGCAAGTACCTTGTCAGTGGCAGATAGCTCTTGGGTTCAGGAAGAAGTGACATATGTTTTAGACACCTAGCAGCTATTTTGGGGAACTGCAGGGGCCTTTTTGTTGGAGGCTATGGAAGAGGATGACTCAAAAAAGTATTAATAGATCATGTAGGGATGTATTCAAGAATCATCTACATCATAAACTACACACATCACGCAGACGACTTTGTTTATATGCAGACTAAGCAACACATAATGTCAAAGCGTACTCCTAATGCAAGAAGGGGAAGTTGTGGCCACTTAGTGTTTGAAACTACACAAACATTTAATGCACTGCAGGAAGTCATCACAGATAAGGAAACATATTTCAAAATTGTAGAAATTTTTAACCCTATTTCCGCATACAAACGAAAGCTCTTACCAACAGGCTTTCCATCAATCCTGATACATATCAAAGATTGTTAGTATCAAAGATTGTTGGTAACGCTTCTTGATAAGCGGAAATAGCATAAAAATTTCATGTTCATTACCGTCGCAGACAGACATTCACTTGAGTATTTTAAAGTCTGTTGACTTACATTTGACTCGCTGTCTCGCACCAGGAAGTCCCCGTCCCCTCCGTGTTGGTTCAGCCACTGGTCGGCCTGGGTGCGCGTTATTTTCCCGTAGTACCAGTCTTTGTCGGGGAATGGCTGGTGGCGTGCGGGCGATGGCACGGCGGAATTCAGAGAAGTGGTGGAGAACTGGGTGGTAATCCCCGTTACTGGGTCGAAGCTCACCGGCTGTGCTCCGGGGTCGACCTGCACGTAGTTTTTTGGTACCAGTCCGGCTTCCCCCTGCTGGTTTCGCGCTTTCCACCACTCCGGATCATCCTCCGGCTTTTCAACAATGTCCAAGAATTCCCCCTTTTCGAAGTTTAGCTCTTCCTCGTTTCGCGACGTGAAGGGATACAAAGTTCTGACTACACAGATAATGGGACCGGCGCCGTTCGTAACGGCCGCGTTCGGCCCGCCTTTCACAGTCCCCGTCGACTTCACGCCGTCGCCGCTGTCTTCTGCATCTTCGATGACGTAGTTTGAAGGGAACCAACCGACTGTTCCGTTATACTCGCCTCGCCACCACCCGTCGCTGGACTTTTCCATGACCACGACCTTTCCCCCCTTCTCCAAAGAAATCTCATCGTCCCGCGCGGCCGTGTAGTTGAACTTCACCGTGGCCATGATGTTGAGTTGATGCGACTCTGACGGCGAATCACGGCCTCTCACCGATGGTTCCGCCTCCTGTTTCCCCGATCTATCGCTCGGGTTCCGCTGCACTTTGTTCTTTATTCCAAATATGCCCTTGATGGATTTCCCCTTTTTACTGTTCTCCCGTTTGACGTAGTTCGAAGGCACGTAGCCGACCTGGTTCTTGGCGTTCTGTACGCGCCACCACGACCGGGTGTCGTCCAACAGCGTGAGGCGCTCATTCTTCTTGATGTCCAGTTCCTGGTCCTGTTGCGCCTCGTAGTTATACTTGGCCACGACAACCTCCTCTTTCTCCGTCATCATGGAGTACAACTCCTGCAGGGGGGAAACGAGAACGGTGAGGATTCAGACAAATGTTTTAGAAGAACATAATTGTAGTTATACCTGGCCACGACAACCTCTTCTTTCTCCGTCATCATGGAGTACAACTCCTGCAGGGACGAAACGAGAACGGCAAGGATTCAGACAAATGTGTCATTCATTTCAATAAAACAGCAAGATGTAAAGTGCAAAACTTCCAACACACCAAATATAAAATCAATCCATCTAGCCGTTCTTGAGTTACCTTGGTGACAAACAGACACAAACACAAACCCTGTAATAAAACAGTCAGCAAGACATACACTTTAACATGTTTAAAATTGGAATTTAAAATCTTGTCCCTAAAGGCTAAATGGGTTTCCTATAAACTGGAAAGTATTGATACTGATAGTACCAAAGATATTGCAAATTCATGTTAAAATCGTTTCAGATCCATTTTAATTTTGCGACACAGCAAAAAATCAAGGTTGAACGTTCACTGTGTGATGATTTCAAAGCAGAGAACGTCAGATTAATTACAACCCCAAATATTTCCGGAGTTACAGTATCACAAACTTTAAGTCTGTCTCAGCCTCCAGAAGCAGTCTTTGCAACGTTAACGAACCTTTTAGTGCAGTGATCAGGTGTTCAAAGTCAAGGCAAATGTAAAAATTGTCCCTTGAACTTCTACAAGTAACCCCAATGAGAGACAAAGGCTCTTATCTAGGATAGAAACATGCATGTGTGGGTGGGGGGTTATCCCTCTGAAAATGTCAAAGATAAAAATGCAGGATCTGTGCAGCATTGTGTTCTTTCCTCTTAGTCCCTGAAATCATTAATATTTATCAGAAAGGAAACAAGTAGGACTAAGGCATTTCCTGTTCTGTTTTAGGTTTAGCCATTTTGATCTGCCAGGATCGCATTTCCAAGAAACAAGATTAGATAAAACCACTTTTTAAAGGTTAAAAAAGAAAACAAAACTGTTATTCATCATCATTCTGGCAAGGTTAGTGAATCAAGGAAAAGCTAAACATCAAGAAAACATTTGCAAAACTATCAACACAATTGTCTACCGGACTCTACCCACATATACATGTAGTATAATGATATTGTCATTGCACAAGACATTACCTTTCTTTGGCATGTCTCAGACTGCCGTTAACTCTTTAATTACCATGTGACTAACTTTTCTCATAAAATAAAGCAATTACTGTAATTGTAGCAAACCACCTTCTACTTAACAAAGGCAGACACAAGCAACGCACATAATTATAGATGGAAGTGAAATGACCGGATAGACTTCAAAGTCTCCCACCAAGACAGACCTGGCGATGACTAAGCACGTAAATAATCATCTCAACACTTGGGAGGCAGCAGACAATGCCAGGGCTACTTGAGACTGTTTCACAAGACGCGAGGAGGTCAACTTTCTTGGTCATAACAGGAAAAGGAGTCCCACGCCACCAGGAGGATCCTGGCTGCTCAGGAAGGAGATGTGAAGGTGGGACAGGACCAGCGATGACACACAGCTGGACCAGAACCAAACAGGAAAACTCCAGGTCATCTGAGGAGAGGATGTGTGTCCCTAGCTACACTGTCTACTCTGAACAGCCCTCCCTAGCCTGTTATCCATTCCATTCTAGCTCCAGTCTGCTCCCCTGATAAGGGCAGTTATACTGGCTATATAGTGTAGATACAGATACAGAATACAACCTTAACAGGCTATGTTAGCATTGAAAGGTGTTACGGTTTAGAATATGTAAATAAGTACTGTTAACAATCTACCTTGTCAATAATTTTGCACATCATATTTCATATTCTATATTCAAGTTCCAAAAGCATAACTCACTCTCATATAAAAACCATCTCTCACTGTTTGACCTTGTGTGTTTACAAACCAAACAACGATTCTGGAGAAGTAACTTCTCCCCACAGGTGGTTCTTAGAGGGTGTGAGGCACAGCAGACACCAGAGCACAGGAAAACCACAGGACTGGCCTTCTGGTAATGCGTCTGTTGGTATTTCCCCTGCCTCAGGGTCCAGGGGTTTAACAAATCTATCCTTGTTACATTTCCCTATAAACTCTTTATCAATTTACAAATTCCTACAATGAAACTCCAAGACACGGTATTAGGCCTAGGAAAAAAAATGTTGTGTTTCCGGTTACCCGACCGACCCTAGCAAAAACCCCTGACCCTAGCCTTTTTTGGGGGGTATCGGCCGCTGGGAAAAATAATTTCTGAACTTGAGTGATGAAACAGCGTGCGAAATACTCGCGCAGTTGTGCAGTGCAACGATGTTTTGATAGGTGCAAGTTATTTCTGAACCCAGGTTACGCAGCGCACTACCTAAATTTCGGGCCTGAGAACTCGATTTTGCGGTAATTATTTGCAAGAAGTAGAAAATTTGGAAAAAAGAAGCTCTACTCTTCTACTACTATGCGTCACCCACGTGCACACACACACACTCTCACTTTCGTAAATTTTCAATCAAAACACAGACATCGACCCCAACCAAACAAGCTAATAAAGTTACCAATACTTTTTCATTCGTTTGCATCCATAGTCAACTTGTTTTATTCTGCCTGAAACGCAAAAATCCCTCCGAAAAGAGAGCGCGGCACCCGGCCGAAAGACGATATTTTGCAGCCGCCATGTTGGATTCATCAACTATCGCTGAATATCGCGTGACTGCGCGAGAGTAATGACGCAAACCTGCAGTATCGGTAACTACCGGTAGAGGGCAGTGTTTGAGTTGCTGTGTATTTCTATGGGGCGAAGTGTTGCTAGCGCTGTTTTTTTTTCGTTGGCAACATTGAAAATTGCACAAGAGGTGAATGAGTCCCTTAACTAAGCTGGGATTTTAAAAAAATCTTAACTTTGGAACAATTATTATAGAATAAACAAAGAAAGTTGTTGAAATGTTGTGACAGTGAGAAAGCAACTGGACAATGACATAGATTGTTGTAATAGTGATTATTATACATGTATATTCTTAATAATTCACCTGCCACTTTTCCAATTGGTAATTTCATTCCGGGGGGTGCTTTTATTAGATTTTGTTCACCCCCCTCCGGGCAGCGCATGTTTAACCACATGAGAATTAAGCAATGATTAGGAGGCTGGCCCAAGCACTGTGAGGCCAACAGTCAACTTGCATTTGATGTCACCAGTAAAAAAAAAAAGAAAAAAAAGAAAAAAGGGAAACCCTACCTACCGACCCTAATTTTTTCAGGACCGTAACAGGAAACACAACATTTTTTTTCCTAGGCCTTAGAATACTGTACATAATACAACCCTAACAGGCTATCGTCAACTGGCCCTGTTGTCCACACTGTTTTTACTTCCCTTGCCTCAGGGTCCAGGGGTTTAACAAGTTCACACACCGGACCCACGAGGACATGACAGATTACTTCATTACACCAGACCACTAGCCTTGGAAGGTCTGAAGAAAGTCACCTGCTTGTCATAACAAGTCCACACAAGCCATGTTAGAGCTCACACATACTCAACGCATTGTAAACTACTCTGTAACAACCTACCTTAAAACCCAGCTTAAGTTTTATCCTTTGTGTCCAAGCTATAAGTATAACTGGTGGTACATTCTAGCAGTACTTGCACAAAATGTGTTACGGTAATTTCTATGTTTCTGGAAAATAACCATAGAATGTAAGGCAAAGCATATGTTCACTGTGCAATGAGTTTATGGTAAGACTTTGCTGAGAAAAATATTTCACAATTTATAATAATCATCATTCTAATGATTATATCAAACAAAATATGAAAGCAAAAGTATATCATGCCCATGTCTATAGATTTCTGATTTGATTATAACTAAGGGACATTTGATGCATATTAAGTGCTTGGTCTTTGTATAGGACGACTTCTGGTCCAAACCATATCAACATGTGGATACTACAGGAAATTATCACATAACGCATGTTGTAGACACTGAAATATATACTCAAGGGTCAGACTATATGCTGGCAGCAGTATTTCATAATTGGTGTAGTTCTCCCCCAAACACAAGGCCACTACCAGGCACACAGGAAGAGGTGGGCAGTGCTGGTCTCACATGTCCTGTGCAGCCCCCAGCCTTGGGCCTATCATATAGACAAGCTGGAACTACTGACTTGATGTCTCCTTCAAGTTCAACTTTAATTTGTACTGCCAGACAAAGCACAGAAAATATGATCTAAAAACCAACCTATACCATAGAGCAAATACACCTAATGGCCACCTACAGAGCCACAAGCAAAACTAAGAAGCAATCTTGTAGTTTGACACTAAAAAAAAAAGTCTCTATTCTGAATCCTTCTGGAAAAACAGACTGTAGAATGCCAACACATTGAAAAGCATAAAATACAAGTTGGGAAAGTCTGCATCTGCCTTACCTCTGGCTGGAGACAGTTAAAGCAGTTGAGGCTATTCTTGCTGGTGGTGTCTGTGGCTAGAACCATCTTGGATCCTACAGAAAAGACTGATGCCTACCAGTCATACAGGACAGTCTACAAGTTACACCCTAATCCTGTGCAGATGGATGTATCAGCTAGGCAAATCTTCTCCTCATGCAGACTTGTCCGTTTTCCCACGTCTCTTTTCTACGAGGCTCGTGCAGTCATACAGGACAGTCTACAAGTTACACCCTAATCCTGTGCAGATGGATGTATCAGCTTGGCAAATGTTCTCCTCATACAGGCTTGTCCGTTTTCCCACGTCTCTTTGCTACAAGGCTCATGCAGCCGTACAGGGCAGTCTACAAAGTACAAGTTACACCTTAATCCTACGCAGATGGATGTATCAGCTAGGCAAATGTTCTCCTCATACAGGCTTGTCCGTTTTCCCACACGTCTCTTACGATAACGCATGCAGGACTGGATAGAGAAGGTCCAGCCTCAACAAGCTCCAGTTCAAAGACGATTTAGTCTGGTGAGCGGGCCCAGCTAGACAGCACACATATCTGGGGAACCATACAGCAGCCCACAGTCTGGGGGAACTGGGGACAGAGTAGCACAGGTGGGAGGACCAGGGCCAGTTGTTATGGGCATATGAGTCAACACATAGTCATCTGTCAGCATGTGTCCCATGTTTGGATGGAGCAAACCATTGCTGGTGTATAACAGGGGTCTTGCAAGGGTAGGTTTCCAAGTCGATTTCATATAACAAGTTGAACAACTCAGCAATTCAGATTGGTCCATAGTCATAGATATAAACAGTAATCTTGTACACTACAAGTTGGTATTTTCTTCACCAAACTTAGATCTAATACAACAGCAAAAGATGACTGACACACCCCTGAAACTAGAAATGGTACAGCCCATGGGTGCTTGGGGACTCCAGAGATCAGTGACCCAAGATGAGGTCATCACAGAAGTGGGAATAATCATGTAAATCTGAGTCTATCAGCAGTGGTTATCAGACTTTAATCACCTCCTTACTCCCCAGGTATCCCCCTACCTGGGGTTCACAATCACCGTACCAAACACCTGAAGACAAGTCTTCAACTTTTCTCTCCAAGTTAGTGTAAGAGAAGAAGATGAAGTCTACAACTTTCAACTTTTCACACCAAGTTTTATTACTGTTTTGTCTTATGTGATATGTGATGTGATATATTTTTCTGCATACATTTGGGTTGATATCAAAGTAGCCACGAACATTACCTACTTGATATCTATAAGACACATGATCAGGAATCCTTGTCTACACTTAACATACATGAATATGTTATGAAATAGTCAACAAATATAGGCCTTTATACCTGGTTCAAAGATGCACATGCTTATCAACAGAATTGACATCCTATTACACCACACGAAACCTAAGATTTGATGTCTAGTACTACAGTAGTGAAAACTAGCTACTAACTACAGAATCTGTAAATCTGTATCTTTCAATCAAATTTGCCATGAATAAATAAACGGGAAACAATTCCTTTGTCCCGCGGAGTACACAACCAATCACCCACCTCAGGTGAGCCCTGATGGAACAATAGATTTCCCTCAAGTGTTTCAATCCTCACAGGAAATCCCCCTGCAGTGGATCAGCCCTTATCACCCTGGCCTGCAGGTGTAAGGAAGTGTGGAGGGTTCGATGATGGGTGATCAGCGATTACCTTATCTCTATCTGTCAGCTCCCAAATCTCTTTCAAATAGCTGAAGGTAAATCCATTGTAACTGAAACTCTTTTCACATTGTCATGGAAATAGCCGATGCAGGCCAATTATCCAAACAAGGGGATAGAGATTGTCTCGATCTATGAATGTTACGACACCTCCTTATCTCAACTACACAGGTGAGAGAAACACCTGATAAAGGTAGTCTCAGGGCACACCTGACAGGTGATCTCAACACAGATGTCTACGGATGCAAGATGTAAACAAAAACAAAACTCTTTCATGTACAGTACTGCTTAATCAAAACAAAAGCCAAGAGGGTAGAGTGCATTTGGGAGGTTGCGGGTTCAAACCCTGGCTGGGTCATGCCAAAGACTTTCCAAATGGTACATGCTGCATTCTCTGCTTAGCACTTATGGGACGGAGTATAGAAATTAAAAACACACTACTGCCAACTTGAGCTAGCCAATACTGTAGTGTAATACTTGCCTAACTGTGTGGCCCAAGGGCTATATAAACGGAGATGGGCACCACCGTATACGCCAATTGGCAATAGGTGTGGGAAGGATATTACCATATAATGCTTAGATGTGAGACAATCTCTTCAACTTGAAGTTCAACCATCTGCTGGGTTACTCTCTCACCATGATGCTTCACATGTGGGGTCTAATCAGACCCTGACCTTGACAGTTCCTGACAACTGCACAAAGACAGGAAAGCAGCCCCCAGGAAAGGAAACATTATCTTTTCTTAACTGATGAAAAGGTGGCAGCAAAAAGGCCACCAACGAGCTTCGAAAAAATCAAACATTACTAAAAACATGTTCACAAAGTTCTGGAAGGACAATTTCAGTGATGGTTAAGTTAATTAGCATGAAATATAGTCGACGACTCGCCATAATTTCTAACAAGGTATGCCCATTATACTGAGTCATACATAGCTATCATATGCTGTTATGTCTGACTCTCTAAGAGAACATTCTGCAACATGTGCCACTCATTTTGAATGTAGAACTGCAGACACGTCTGCAAATGAAGGTAATATGGTTTCAATGGAAAGTGTCCTTTTTTTCTTGGTATGACTTCATTCAAAGCAAGGAGTGGTTGGCTTTGCTGTTCTGGAGAAGCCCAGATAACACCCCAGCTGACTGAGCCACTTCCTGCACAACTGGTGGAAAACTTCCACATTTCAAAATACTTGGAATATCAATTTCATGGTTACATCATACAGACTACTAACTCTAGATCTATTGTAGTACATAGTGTATCGTGCATCCATGATTTGAATGGGTATAGTCCTACTGAAAGCATTATAATTTATGTACCATTAGGATACAAACATATACAACAGAAGAAGGGGGATGGATGAATGGATGGATAGATATCATCAGAAAATAAACTGAACAATCTTAAGTCCAATATCCATACACAAATCATCAACCATACAAATATTTATAGTTTGTGAGTTTGTCTTTAAGGTAGATAGTACCATTTAGTTCACCTCCCTTAAACATTCAGTCATAACAGGAAAGAGGTAGAAAGTGACAAACAAGAAACCGTACCAGTCACTGCTATACAATATACAAGCCACAAGTCACGACTAACACAAGGGTCTTTCCAAGAACAACCACGTTGACAGGTGCAAAACAAATGTACTATCAACAACCCTGAACCTAGCTGAATCATCAACTGGCTGTCAGAGGTGAAACAGAAGGATAATGACTTCAAGATAACCTCTAACCTATTCCTAATGTATCATAACATGTAGCTTTCCCATTAGATGTTAATATGAAAGTAATAATATCCATACATTGCCAATAACACATACTTCGATTTTCAAGAAAATGAACCCTATTGTCTTCTGAAAACTGAAAAGAACTTCTGCCTTAACTTAAGTTAAAAATTCTAAACTATTTCTACCACAACAATCACTTTTCAACAAGAAATATAACAATACGAAATAAGACTTCAATCACTTATGATCTACCAAACGCAGTACAAGAATCTTCCTTACCTGTTGGATTGATTGTCAATTTTCCTCTAGAAAATGACATTTGCAAGTCAGGTATTAGTAAGTTACTAAATCAAGCCGATTACTAACATTAGAATAGACTTTCCCCACACGTCATGGCGTTTCCTTACAACAGGGAAGCAAATAACAGGAAGTCACCTCAGGCAATGCTACCATCGATACAGACATACCTGACTACTTAACACCTTATAGTTATGGCCCCTGATATCTGCTTGGAAAAGGTGGCCGAAAATTCAAACATACATAAACATACTCGTTCCAATCTGAATAACACAAATCTGTTTCAGTGTGTAACTGACATAATGATTCATACAACAAATCATAGATGATCAATAAAAATGGTACATGCTGTACTCTCTGCTTAGCACGGATAGGAAAGAGTATAGGAGTTAAACACACACCACTGCCAACTTGGGCTAGCCAATGCTGTAGTGTGTAACTGACAACTGTGTGGCACAAAGGCTATATTAACGGAGAGGGGCACGAAGGTCAAACACCAAAGGTGCATTATTTCCAAGACAACTGTTTAGTTAAATAGTTTTAAAAACCCTAAAGAAATCAAATATTCCACCAATAAACAATAAAATTTGGTCCAGTGCTTAACCCAGGAAGGCATATGTACCATGACAAAATAAGCAACAAAGAGGAAGTGATATCGTACAAAATAACTGGGCCCTGAAGGCACATTATTCTGGCTCATAAACAGTTAACTATGCGATAATTCTCATTAAATTCAAATTTCAGACAGTACACAATGGTTTATACAAAGCTGAGGATACGCCTTCAAGTCGAGGGAAAAATGAGATCTCTGAAACAAGACTGTGTTCTCAAAAACTTCAGATATCTTTCTTCTCCACCGGTCCTGTAAATTCAACTGCTGCAAGTGGTATGCCAGGTGTAACTTACACCTGGCATACCACTAGTAACAGGCCAGAATGTACCCCAGGCGAAACAAGAGTTTCACGACCTCATATCTCCATGAACAATTCTATTCATGCAAATGACTTACACACAATGACTTACACATTTGCATGATATATGCTTGGTCATAAACACCTTTATCTAACATGTTGCAATATTGACAGTACTATAATTTTCCAATTAGATGAATTATGGTGCTTTTGCATTAATTATGCAAATTAGGAATTCATTTGCATACTCGGTATCTGTTGATGCTCCACTTTCCATAAACTACATATGTTACATGTATTTGAGTCTGATAATGGAAAACACTGCAAATATAGATATTCCTCATTAGCTATGCAAATTAAGTCACAATTAGCATAATTTGCACTTCATTATGTACATCTCTGCCTAAGCTACCTGCATACTAAGTATCATATTGACAGTCCTATAATTTTCCAATTAGATGAGATATGGTGTTTTGGATTAATTATGCAAATTAGGAATTTATGTGCATAATTGGTATCTGTTGATGATCCACTTTCCATAAACTACATACGTTACATGTATTTGAGTCTGATAATGGAAAACACTGCAAATATAGATTTTCCTCATTAGCTATGCAACTTAAGTGCTAATTAGCATAATTTGCACTTCATTGTGTACATTTCTGTCTAAGCTACCTGTATGCCAAATATCATGGAAATCCGTCGTTCCTTTGTTCAGTTATTCTCCTTAGAAGATTTTTACGATAACGCCCCTGCAGTTCCAGAGCAAGTTGCTAGGTGGCCCAAACTCACACCACGTCTTCATTACACCACAAGCTATCTGCCACCAAAAAATCAAGACCATAGCACATCCAGGTCAAGAGATACAAAAATTGAATTTCTGCTGCAGTACCAAGGTCACATACCAGGGGGCCCAAAATCGACCTTGAATTTCGGCTTCACAGCACCTGCCCACATACCAAATATCATCGTAATCCATCCAGAGGTTCTTGAGTTATGCTGACTACAATAGTCCGGAAACACAAACACACACACAAACACACCAAAAAAAATTAAGTCACAATTAGTATAATTGGCACATCATTATGTATATCTCTGTCTAAGCTACCTGCATACTAAGTATCATATTGACAGTCCTATAATTTTCCAATTAGATGAGATATGGTGTTTTGCATTAATTATGCAAATTAGGAATTTATTTGCATAATTGGTATCTGTCGATGATCCACTTTCCATAAACTACATACGTTACATGTATTTGAGTCTTATGATGGAAAACACTGCAAATATAGATTTTCCTCATTAGCTATGCAAATTAAGTCCTAATTAACATGATTTGCACTTCATTGTGTACATCTCTGTCTAAGCTACCTGTATGCTAAATATCATGGAAATCCGTTGTTCCTTTGTTCAGTTATTCTCCTTAGAAGATTTTCATGATAACGCCCCTGCAGTTCCAGAGCAAGCTGCTAGGGGGCACAAACCCACACCACGTCTTCATTACACCACAAGCTATCTGCCACCAAAAAATTAATACCATAGCACGTCCAGGTCAAGAGATACAAAAATGGAATTTCTGCTGCAGTACCAAGGTCACATACCAGGGGGCCAAAAATCGACCTTGAATTTCGGCTTCACAACACCTGCCCACATACCAAATATCATCGCAATCCATCAAGAGGTTCTTGAGTTATGCTGACTACAGTAGTCCGGAAACACAGACAAACAAACAGACACACAGACACACCCAAAACAATATCTCCATTTTTCATGGAGATAACAATATCTCCATAAAAACATACCAAGGTACACTCTAGCCAGGGGTACATCCTGGCCTGCTACACTGGCATGGACTGACCACCTGCCTGACCCAGCCTTGACTTGTACTTTTCACAGTGCACCAAAGATGTAAACATCATGTTCAGCGGCAACCCAACACTTCTGCAGCAAGTTCCTCATCTCCTTCAAGGTCATAATCAAGGTCACAACGATGACCCTTACACCTAGAGGTCAATTGGAACTACTCGCTTTAAGATAGTAAACATGGCTGCTTGAAAGATTAGACTTTCCCCAAATTAACAAAATAGAGGTTGAATTAAGACATATGCTATACATGACCTCATATCATCATAGAAATTGACAGTTGGACATGAATGTTTGGCAGGATGGGGTATTTTTTTACTGGTTCCAGAGTTCAAAGGTTAACATTCTCTTTTTTTCACCCTCATACTTTAAGCATGTGCCCTCTTACTTTTTTGAGCAGATTCTGAAAAAGCGAAAAACTCAGATGGACCACTACTGACCACTACTGACCTGTTATGTGCCAGACCATGATTTCACCCTGGAGAAGCCCCCTTTTCCATATCAAATTTTCTAAACAAGTACAATGTATATACTAAGTGATTAAGACATACCTTACGCTGAAGACCACACAACATCACTCCACCACCTTTGGCATATAACATTAATGATAGTCTATAGTATGGTCTGACCACAATCCACCAGACACGTGTTTGAGACCCTGATGTACGCATGCTCCAAACAAGGCAGGAAAACCACAGACTTTGTTCAAACAGTAATACTTCCTATGGGTGTAGGTGTGGGGCCTTCAACATCCAGGTGTACAAAGATTCTGAAAGGTAAATAGATCTGTACGTATACTTACACAAGGTTAGGAAATGATTTGTACTATGTTATACACATAGCCAACTGTCTTTTCATTGGTAAATTGTCATTTTTGTTTGAAAATGTAAATCTCTTTTAATTTCATGAATATCTCCAAGTTTTCCAGATTTTCAACTGTCTGCTAGATTGTCAACATCCTTCAGACTAGTGTTTTAGTTTGTTTAAGTACAGATATACATGTGCATGTAGTCCTAAACAATTTTACAGGTACAGTGTACCAGTAAACAGCCCTAAATTGGTACTTGTTAGCATGTATCTGTACCTAGCCTGGGTGCAAGTGTAGGAGCCCCAGTAGTAATCGGATGGCACCCAGGCTAGGTACTTGTATGATACATGGATCTATTTACATATTAACAGCACTGCCACGTGCCCCCTGTTCCCCATCTACCCCACAGTGAGCTGACAATAGGGAGAATAGGGACCATTTGTCAGCTCAGTCCCCTCCTCTCCACCTGTTCCCATATGTTCACTGCACTGTCTGGCGCTCTGTTTACAATTTACAACCACCAGCCAAAGACTCTAGTCTAGTCCCTGCCGTCTTTCCAAATCATCATTGTGCATCTAAAACATTTTGTTTTCGAAATTTGGTGCCCATTTACATACTCCTCTCCAAAAGAAACGTGTCTATATCATTGACTGAAATATGTATTGTCTGACATTCAATTTACAATCTACAACCACCAGCCAATGACTCTTGCCCCTACCCTCTTTCCAAATCTTCATTGCGCTTCTAAAACATCTTGTTTTCAAAATGTGGTGCCAATTTTCATACATCTTTTCAGAATAAATGTCACATTGTGTATACAATGTCATTGACTAAACTAGACTGGCCGTCATTTGCTTTAAGAGCAAATTCAGGATGTTTCGCCCATATTCCTCATGCAAGAAGTGGGCTGTCCCAAAATAACTCCTGGGCAAATCCAAGTTTCTGCATAATTTTGGGCCAGGTGCATTCACCTTTCCTAATGGTACCTACATCTTAAAGATGACACCCGCAGCTGTCACGGTAAGGGAAATACAAGTTTATGCATGAATTATGCAAATGAGGTCCTCATTAGCATAATTCATGGACAGGTGTGATCACCTTTGCTAATGGTACGTACATGTCAAATCTGACATCTGCAGCTTTTCCGGTAAGGGAATCACAAGTTTACGCATAAATCATGCAAATGAGGTCCTCATTAGCATAATTTATGGCCAGGTGTGTTCGCCTTTCCTAAAGGTACCTACATCTCAAAGATGACATCCGCAGCTTTTACGGTAAGGGACATACAACTTCATGCATTGATTATGCAAATTAGGTCCTCATTAGCATAATTTATGGTCTGGTGTGTTCGCCTTTCCTAAAGGTACCTACATCTCAAAGATGACATCCGCAGCATTTACGGTAAGGGACATACAACTTTATGCATACATTATGCGAATTAGGTCCTCATTAGCATAAGTAATTGTCAGGTGTAGTCACCTTTCCTATAGGTACCTACATCTCAAATATAACATCCGTACCAATTAGTCGAGGTACCCCCTGACATCTGCTTGGTTTTAAGTCCCAGACATGGGGAGGGCTTATGTTACAGTATGACCTACTTCTTGCTGGCCCCGACAGAAAATAACCAAAAATTGCATCAAAAAATTGCAAAATAAATCATTTTGAAGTAGTGTATGCCAAAAAAAATAATGGGGTCCTTTGGGTAAATATCCAATGCACAACTGAACCAAATTTCAGGTCCTCAGGTTTCAACACCACGGCACTGGAGGCCATCATGTGCGACTTTTGTCTGAAAATGACCAAAAAACCTCCATAAAATCATTTTAAAAACTTATATCAAAAAAATTTTAAAAGGGTCTAGGGGTATACATGTACTCTACCTGCATACCAAATTTCAGCTAATTTGATCGACGGACGACCGAGAAGAAGCGATTTGAAGATTTGACAGGAGAAGAAGAAGGAGAAGGAGAAGAAGGAGAAGGAGAAGAAGAAACCTTACAAAAACAATATGTTTCGTTGGCGAAACATAAATATTCCTTGTCTGATGCTCTGTCTACGATTAGAAGTTAGAACCACCGGCAAATGACTCTTGTCCTTGTCCTCTTTAGAAAGCATTTTTTGTGCATCAAAAATATCTTCATCTTTAAACATGACACCAATCCATACACCTTTCCAGAAGAAAAATCATGTATTAACTGACATATGCAGAATTCTAAACAAAGAAGGATATAAAAGGGGGATAAGTTGTAAACAATTGCAAGGTTAACATCTGTTACAACATATTGTCATCCTTTAAACATACATGTACTGTACATATAGTCGAGGACATGTCCCAGAAAGTATACATTAGACTGTAGACATGTAGAAAGGAAGGGAAAATGCAGCATCTACCTTCTAATCTAAAATAGACTACAATTACAAATGATTTTTGTCTATTTCCATTTTGTTTATGATATCAGTATATCAAAAGTCATAACATACATTATAATTCATGGCAACTTTTTGCACATTCTAAACCTTTGGCAGGCTGGTTTTATTGTTTCATTCATGTGAGATGACGTTAACAGTCTATGTAATACAGTTACAGCTCTCTACAATCCCTCGGGGATAGGACCTAAGTGACTCATGCAATATGTCATACATTGGTGAATTACAGCTAGATTTCACCTCTAGGGTTACCTATGGTAGAAATTAACCTGGATAGTCCAACCCTTCGTACCATCTAGCGCTAGTCTTTCTTGAAAACCGTAGACATAGGACCTAGACTAGGAACCTACCTAAGCTAGATGGTACACATACTGTCAAAACTGCCCAAGACGACCACTCAGGGGATTGATAAAATCTAGTCTATGCAGACAGGTGGTCACTTTAGACAGGATTCTTATGCTTGGGGGAAAATTAAGGGCCACCAAAAAGTGGTCAAATTGGCCATGTGGTCCTTATGTCGAGGTGGGCACTTGTACAGGTCTGAGTCTGACTGTACAATGGTCATAGAAAAGAAACATATCATAAGCATATACGTATACCAAGAACATACGACAAGGATAGGAAAAGGTTAGAAAAACATGACACAAAATATCAGGTATCTTAAGAAAGCAGAAAAAGTACCTGTGATATATTAATCCCCATGTTTTCACACCTCCAGACCTATGCTGGTCAATGACATACAGTACACAGTACAGGTCAAAAACCTTCTCATTAATTATGTATGTAGGAGGGCCTGCATGGGGGTTTTGAACCACAGGCTCTATTTAGTCATGACTGAAGGTCCAGTTACTACAATTGTTTCAATAACTACAACAAAGCTCTTTTCCCATCTATTCATTTAATCAAAATCCAAAACACATTCAAAGCAATTATAGATGGTATACACTTTAGAGCCCATAATCTTCATAGCTGAACCCTTTTTGAGTTCAATCTTTTCTCAGCTTTCTGTACATTTCCATATTCAATGCCTCCGAGTCATTTGTTACTGTTTACCCCCACCTTGTTTTTTCTAAAACCATCATACCCGTGTCACAGGACAGGAAGCTGGCCTGACTTCAACCACCTGTGTAAGAAAAATGGCTTCCTCTTGGCCATGACAATATTTGCCATGTCCGATACGATCTTATGGCCATGCACATCTGTTTTTCAATACCCTTGTACAATACTTTTCTTCTTTTTTGTTTGTGTTTCTGTGAATGTACATGAACCAAGAGCCAGCAGTGGCTAAATTTTAGATGGAATGAACACAAAAAAGATGAAAGGAGATTTTTTATAAATTTGTGTGGGCAGGCCTTTATATTGCATCAAATTTACTACAATAATGTTGTATGTGAACACCATCTAGTGATGAATATTTGAAGTTGAAAAAAGAATTACCTCTTAGGGAACTCATAGAAACAGAAGTGTGCTGCCACCCTTAGTACACCAAAGGTTAAGTCATATGTGAACAAAACAAAGGCTGTGTAGACAATCAGTGTTGATGTGCCTGTTTCTGGAGCAGGCAATTCTTTATATAATTGTGCTGACCTAAAGCTGGCCAAAACAATCTAATTAGTCCAGTCAAATCAGCAATTGTGTTTATGGCTGGGACGATTCTTGTGTAATAATTTCATACAGAAGAATTTTGAAGAAAAAGGTTTTAGTCCACTCTACAATTACTTTTCGATTATGGTACAATTTCTAAGTTAAATCAATATTTCACTTTTATTTCAAATTCAGAAACTTATCAAAAAGCCCTAAATATTCTTAGTGTACTCCACTGTCTACACTCTATTAGTTCAGTGTCAAAGACATAAATTATCAATCATCACTAATCCTGATTTTAAAAATCTAACCAAAGCATGCATATGCTGCAATCTGCTGGGATGTCACTAGAGGGTGAGAGAGAATTTATTTTCCCTGTCTTCAAAGTCTAAACCTGGATCAGGATCAACCCTACAAAACCACCACTCTAATTATGATGCTGATAACAACATTCATGTGGAATAAATACCTGAGCTATTTTGCCAAACAGGGTTAGAAATGTTTATTGATCGTTGATGATGTTATTGTGGAATCTGTTTTTCCCGTTGGTTCTCACAATTCTATTTCAAGTGGGATTAAATCTTCTATACAGGCCTCTTGACATACAATGTACACACAGGGAATTCTATTGCGCTCCACTCGAAATACCTGAATAAAGCTTGGATGTCAACAAAACTTCACGTGATTTAGAAATTACAACGGAAGACAATCGCAACAGTACATTACATTTTTTTCTTTCCCCACCACATCTTTGTTGCAGTTCAAGAAATTATACCTTCAGTATGATGCAAATGTCAAGATGGTATAAAGTCACCTGGCCACTGTAATATACAGGTCTATGACAATAAAGCCTACACATTACTCTATACTCTTCACTGCTTTATTCATAAGTATAGAAACTGTTCTTGTCCTACCTTTTCCCTTTCAAATGCAATCAGCATCCACTACGAGTAATGATACACCGGTAAATTTGATTCTACTCTCTGTGTTTGCCATTTCATTTTCCTGCCGTCATATTTCACTTGCATATATCGTATTTCTGTTCACCTTCATTTCATCCTACCAACCATAAGGACAAACTCGCAGTGAAATGCTAGATGCAAATCATGATGCTTTTATGATGAGTGCTAGTGCAATGTGGCTTAATTACGGATCACGTTTATGACCAAGCACCCTGGGTATCCCCCTCTCTTGTCGATAATTGTGTTGAGTTCTTTAACGTGAAGAGGTTTGTCGCCTGAGCCTGAGGCTTAGCCCTCAAGCTCCCCCATACACATGATCGCTAGCTTACCATCTGAAATGACGAATGCAACCCCTTACACTGTCCATATAAAACAGAGAAAGGACAAAGCCCAGATGAACGACAAAATCTGCTGCCTCAAGGGTGAAATTTATCACCATCCAACCTTGGGAGAGATAACTACGGGGATAACCTTGGCCTAGAGCTCAGTAAATCTAGTTAGTCTGGGAGTTGGAACACAATTTCCAGTAATGCTATCTCAGACAAGCTCTGGAATTACGTTTGTGAGCTGACAGCAATTCTTGTCACGGGCACACAGAAACACGCTTTGAATAATATTTGTTTCAGCACAATGTAGCTATTATAGGTAGGTCAGCCAGGGAAACCACTGTTGTATATACATGTACATATTATAAATTATATTTTCAAGATTACAATTCACAAACTTAAATATTAAAATTCTTTTTAGTTTGGGGGAACTGAATCAGTGAATATTTTTTATTCTGGATTAAGTTAGAGGGAAAAGAAGGCATTCGCTCTACCTACAGTTTGTAGTAGACACACAAAATGAATTACAGACAGACAATATCTATTGTTTGTGGTCCGTATAATGATGTTGCCAAGGAGCGGTCGCTGCGAAAAACATGAACACAAAATCACCATGACAAGTTTATACATACGTGATTACACTGCACGTTGTATTCTGCCCCCAATATTCACCTCACCGTGTTTCGTGATTAGCCTCTACTATTATTCAACCTGACTAGGACGGTTGATCAGTAGCCTGGAACTCCCAGCAGCAGCCATATTGGCTGGGGGCTTCACCAGTGTCTACCTGATTCCATGGTCTTAAATGAAGAGAATGGATGGATGGTAACCAATGGGAATGTGTTGTATGTACAGAATGCAATGAATGATTGTGTGCTGATATCTTAATAACTTCGAACAGTACAAAACATTTGCATTAGTCAAAATCCTTAACAATGCTCAAAGACAACTCTAACTGCCCTTTACTCTGCATTTAATTTGAATAATTACTGGATTTGAAAAATGTTCTCTGATCTGGCCAAAGATGGATATGTCGTAGCATATGGGACATACAATGTATGGCTGTCCTATGAATATAAATGAAAATCAGCCAGAGACTGATACAGATGCTACAGTGCTGTTAGCAGATAGACAGTTTTACTGGTAGGGTATATGATTCTTATGAAAGAGAGATGAAGCCCAGTCCTGTTATACTGTCCTACCCGATGGCCAATTGCAGATTTATGCATTTCCAAAGATCATTAGCTATCCCTCGGGAACCCTGTAAAGACAGGGGTGTCAAAAGGGCAGGTTTACACTACATTAATCAGAGTATAAATATGCATTATTCTGATTGACCTTTTGTGAATTGCCTCAAATCAACTACATGTTTGGATCATGTTTGGAAAAGTACAGTAAGCACCGATGGCGATGCCCTGCTCATATGCCGAAACAGAGATGTAATTTCTGTTGCAATATCATATTCCTCATCGGCTCAGTTATCCATGGTTACAAGATGATACCACACCCTCCCACAGAGTACAACACACATGGTGTACAACAGACAGAACGAGATACCTCTATTATCAGATCTCACTCATCCTACTATTCCTAGGGTTGTGTAATACATTCGGAATGTAAGTTTTACATATACACAATGTATCAGACACTTACACATTTTGCTAGTACACTTTCAGCACCTGTGATGTTCACACAGCTTTCATTGCCCAAACTAGCTATTGGTCAGCTTGGGTAAGGTAAAAGGGGAACAATCAGACATAAGAAAAATGACCAGAGACAGAATAAGACTGACCTTATGAGGATTTTCTTCCAAATTTACATACCAGTTTTATTTCAGTACAAACATCTACGGACCATGTTGTACTGTCAGACCTTTCATTAGTTTAAAGATATCCCCAGGCCTTTGATTGAGAACTTTCAGTTTCACTTTATTGTTTAGCCAGGTGAATTTATCTCAGGTCTAGATAAAAACTAAAACAAAATGAAACAATTCAACAAATGACCCTTCACAAACATGTCAACACTAGTAAGGTTTAAAACTTTAAAGATTAAAAATTGCTTTCTTTTTTATGCAAATTTTCAAGTGCACAATGTCAGCAGACTGCGCCATGGTTCTGATAGACTGCCCGTTGCCTAGCAACAGGATTATGAGCAGTTGACCTCATCCTCCAGGAATCTGTGGTTGCAAGAGGGGCTGACCCATGCCATCTGACTATGCATATCTAAACAGAAACCACTGACCAACAACAGACAAACAAAAGCAAACATTGCAACCCACAACAACAAACACATAATGTAAACGTGGTCAGAAAATAACAAGCACAACATTCTAACAAAAAAGGCAATTCAATATTTAAGATTCTTTTACGAAACATCTGTACTCAAAGTATATCCTAACATCATTCATCTTCTTGCCAGATATACTTCCTCAAAACCAAAAGTGAAATGACTGATTATTTTTTAAGCACAGGTTCTTTCTGACACAACCTTAAATTTATTCATTTTACTTTCGGTTTTATACGAAGTATAACCTGACCATAAAAAATTATACTTAATGCAGGTACAATTACTCTCTCAAAGTGTGGTGGCTCTAGATATCTCTCTCCTCAAACACAGGACCTCCAGCCCAACGTCCACTTCAACCCCTACAACAAGAAGCGTGCATGTCGGCGTTAAGAACAGGGTGTGGATCGAACCCAAAACCCTAATTCACAGCCAGGATTGCTAATCATCAGATCATGAAATGAATAACTATTTTCATTGTCAAAAGTTCTGCACCATTGTTCTATACTACACTAACACTTGCTATGCATAAATTACAAGCAAAGTTACCTTCCAACCAAAACAGTGTTTATTCATTTCTTCTGACAAACAAAAATGTATATGTAACGTTATTCTTCTACAACAATTACAAAGACCTAGAAAATGCTTTTAACTTCTGCTTCTATACAACAACATGCAGGGATGTCACTTAATGAACTTGTACTGTTGGTAACAAGATACCCAAACAAAGATGTCCACCTTGGTTTGAGGCTGACCACAATGTGTTCCACCTGTTGTTTGCTGTCTTTTCTTAGGTACAAACCAAACAACTGACTTTGTATGACTGCTACATTTTAGGAACTACATGTACCAAATTACTGCTCATGTGTGGTTCTGTTCCTAAATGGTTATTTTACATTCCGTCATTTTACAACAAAGCAGAAATACAACACCCACAGAATGCAACTAAAGTTTTACACAAAGTTAGTAGTATTATAGTGTGCTAAAATATTACTAGATACGGTATCAGACAAATGGTACATTGATTTAGCAATTTTAGTCATATGTGTTGTATCATCTTCTGAAAAAAAAGTATAAATTGCTCTTTTAAAGGACTTTCTTAGAATTAAGGACATATATCAAAATAATTCCTCACTTCCTCACCATAAATTCGTAGAGCCCTAAATATGATATAAATTTTCTTCTTCCTTTGTGTGATGTTTATTAGATCATGTTTCTTGGACATAAAACAAGCAATAGCTCCTATATCTCATCAATACTGGATGAGGAATTCTATATCGTGCAGAACTAACATCTGATAGCGTGCTGCGGACGGAATAACGGGATCTCCACCGATTGTGAAAGTAACAGAAACCTTTTCAGCGGCGAGGGAGGGTGTATCACTGTATGGGTGGGATCTGGAATTTGTCGCCCCCCACCCCCCTTAACAGAACTTCGGCCTCGTCGATTTTTTTTTTTTAACTACTTCACTTGAACCGCGCCACAAATCGCACTGTCACCAGAATACTAATGACAGGAAGAGGTCTGTCTTGTTGCAGGGGTAGAGGAGATAGCTGTGCCACCGACTTGGGAAGAAGAAACGGACATGATTAGAGCGGAGTGAACGGCGGAGGCTGGCTGCCAACAAAATCACCATGTCCGGATCTAGCCGCCATCATCGTGTCGTGTCACCCCACAGCGCCGTGCTTCCAGGATGTTGTCAGGGCGCAGACGGTAATCTAGAGCTACAGTTTCCCTCCTGATAGACACAGGAGAAGCGGTAAAACACGGGAAGAGAACAGACAGTCACCGGAATCACACACTCACCTGTGAAACTTTGTCTCACAAGTCTCCAAACGTGACCCCTCCGGTCCGAGAGTTCGGTTAGGACGGACTGCGCCAGAAATGTGGAGCTGAGCCCGCCAGGAGAGCAGTCTGTGCCTCGCTTTTCCCGTCAGAGCGAACGTTAGAGGATCACAAACGATGCTGCATCGGACAGGGACTCCCGGCCTGTCCAAGTTTGGAGAATAACAACACAAATTTTGTCCAAACTATAGCAACTTTCACCTTCCGCCATGTATCAACCCCAGGAAGGGAGCACATCACCTACGTCATCATGCAGATATCCATCCGCAAGACACCAAATAAAGTGTTTCTGCGATGTCTGTGATATCAAACTTGATAAAATTCCCATAAAATAACCTGAAGATATTCATTTTTGTATATTCTACATACGGAATTGGAGAAAGATAACAGATAACTTTTATTGGTTGCGTTTTGTAGAACTATTTGTTGGCGCACATTGCTCTATTTCCGTGTGGGTGACCAGTTCTCTCAGATCCTTCCGAAGTATGTTTCACGTGATCGGATATTCTTGGAGTTCACTGAGTTCACTTCCTGGGTGCTTGGAAAATAAAGTCATAAACGGTAATTGCACAAATATTCCAACATTCATTAGAGGTAGAAAGTAATATTCCAAGTAACACGTACACGCATGTATGATACAAACGAGTAATATATTCCTCAGACGGTCCGATTCACAACTTGAACTCTTGCCAACTTCACGGCCCACACAGCCTGAGAAAATAGAAATTAGGGCTTTGAAAAAGGTGATCTAACAGCAAAATCGATATAAACGTATTTGCTTTCGTTTACGGTTATTGCTCTGTACCAATCAGCCGTGAAAAGCCCCCAAACTCTTCTATGCTTACCGAATGCAGTAATGTGCCAAACTTGCACAGTGACAGCGGGCGCATGATTTGGCTAATAACTTGTCACATCATTCGAAAACGAAAGCTAACTGTTACCAAGGACATATCCTTCAACGTTTTAGCGCCCAGAGATCTCAACGAAAATGTACAAATTAACATGGTAGTAAGCACATAACGTTTTGTCAATTGTGATGGTTCCCGGGTAGTTCAGGCGACCTTTTTTTATTGATCTGGTGTTCCGTGTGGTATTGATGAAATGAAAGTCGTAAGATTAAGAGCCTATTTGACATTTTCAAATGAATGAGAGGCCGTTGAATACTCTATCTAAGCGTCTCATTTACATCGTGATCTTCACACTTGTGTAAGTTCAGATTGAAACGTCAGTTGACGGACGCGGCAAGTTCAGACACACGCGCATGCACACTCACGGTCCATTTTCCTCAAAAACTGCAGAGCTGAATCGGAAGGAGGTAGATGCGGGTTCGGCTCTGCTAAAAGGAGAATGCTTCAGTCACGGCCAAAGGTTTGTGAGTATTTTGTGGACTAACAAATTGTAGTTCGGACCTTGGAAATGAATTCCGATTTCAAACTGTTAAGTTACCATAAATCATCGCTTTTCTGGCAAAGTTTTTGCGATCATGAAACCCTTCCAATATATGTCATTGATTTATCATCGCATCATTGGTCATTTATGTCTCGTAAAGTGCTATATTTCGCTCATGAATGACTTTATAGGTCTGGTTATGTGTGCTTAATCGCATTAGCTATAATTGACTGTGATTGGTCGAGCGCGCGAATGGCGTGAAGGGGTGATCTTCTTTTACCGGTGCGGTGAGAATGATGCATTTATTAATATCAAATTTGCAGAATTTATCAAGTTGCAAATTGTGACATATTGCACAAAGGTACAATATCTGGAAGTGGGAAGAAACTTCTACGATAACTGTGTGGCATTTACCACTTCACCTGACGACAATGGGGAAGCTTTCAGTTGGCTTTTAGAGTAGCCCTCGATAGGCAATGTTTTTATTTTTCCCGGCCCACTAGCATGAAATTACGTGCTACTGTCGCCACCACTACGTGTACTACATGTAATCTTAAAGCAAAAATCAGGATTCTCCACTGTGTTTTACGCTTTTTTTTCTGAGGAAGAAGGCAAATGGCGACCCAAATGGCAAGAGTCGAACACTGAGCAGGACCCTACATCGGACCCAGGCGTCCTGATAAAAGTACGTGAGTAATACATTGAATGACTACTTTTGAAATTGCCAAACGTATCCCATTGAGTGATTGTAAATCTTGGCTGTCTCAAGGCCGTTACTATTTATATACGGTCCTTTGTTGTCTGAAGCTGACATAAACCTCTTGTTACCATTCACCAAATTGAGCCCGTGACACTTTCACGACCAGATGAGATGAAAGACGATGAAATTGAGTCCAAAAGAGCCCTCTAGCGACAAGTTGGATATGCAGTGCCGGTCAGGCTATGCCATTATGTTGGTAGGAGTAGCAGCTTAATCTTCAAGCAGATGTAAAGATCCGGCTCATTCTCAGTGTTTTATGCTTGTTTATGCAACATTTAGTACTCTTGTCAACAGATCACTTCCCCATACAGATCCCAACATCTGCTTAATTATATAAAATTCCCTCTTTGTACTTTTGTTTCTCAATGTCTCATTACTAGTGCATTGAGATGGTCTCACCTTGTCCGTATTTCAAACATACATCTATAACAAAATCTGTACATGCTTAGCATTATTTCAAACATAAATCCAGGATACCTTTTTTCGAGAGTTGGCAGGGGAAAAAAAAGAGAAAAACTTGGCATGGCTGAAACAAAACCCGAGATGTGGCTGTTTTGTGCTATCATAACGTCAAAGCAGAACCTCTGGTGGCGGGACAGTATCCATGGGCAAATAGATTTTGTTTCAGCCCATGGATACTTTAGCACCACCGTATGATCTGCTTGGAGATTATGCTACATGTACTAGACTTGGCCTTAGCTTTGGCTGACATGACAGCTTTACCATGACCAGGCTACATCCTCCTAACCCCAGAACTGTCACTTTTAATTCACGGCCAAGCTTTGCAAGGGAGTTCATTGTACTCCAGGGAAGTACATTTGTACCTTCAATGGCTGCATGTACATCTGTGTGGACAAGTTTGCATTAGGCCAAACTGTGATAAAAATGGTGACCTGAGAGTGGTTAAGCATCAGTTTCCTCTTCTAGCATCAAGATACAGGGAGCACAGTAGTTTACTTGGACTAAATTTAACATAATATTTGAGGTTCTGATACACCTCAGATACTCGGCCATTAGCCTGACGAATCGCGCTCCTGGTGGCCAGCCGGTCCTGTAACCGCCATCCCTTGGGTGGGGGTCAGTAACCTCCGGCCGAGAGCTTGTGTCAATACGTGCTACTCGGCCATCGGACACCAGAAGGCTTAACTATGACAATTCACTGCTTACCACTTTGTAAGCTGAAATGCATGGTTTCATGTAGTTGCTGTTGTTTGTGATATTTGGTATGTGGGTGCTTTTAATATGTGATGCCAAAGATGCATGTCATATCTGGGCCTCCAAGCTGCTTTTCTTGGTACTGCCAGTTTTACATCTTCCGTTCTGGACATGATGTGGTCTTAATTTTGGGTTGGCAGATAGCTCCAGAGGCCAGGAAGAATTGATGTGATACTTTGCGGCTTCTTTTCACCCACATTCTTCTTTGCAAGCAGCCTGAACCTGTGTTCACATCTTAAAGTCATAGGCTAAGGTCTTCTGTTCAAATGATCAAGATGAGCAAATTTCAAATATGAAAGTCAAGGGATGTCATAAGTTACTGGCAAGAGCAATGTTCATTACAATATGCCAGAAACTGTATATGGAAAACTACAATGTACTAAATCACCCAACTTCAAATAAAACCAAGACACACACAGTGAAGACTAAAGAATTTTTACTGAATCTATGGTTCAGAATTATACAAAGTGACATGTAAACACTGATCATGTTACAATCAGAATCAAAATACGCCTCACAATACCTGGCTTTTTCACTACATACTTGAAGCCTGTGGCAATCTGCACAGTACAGTGCGAAAATCCCTCCCATTTCTACAGGTAACGCCATCTTCTTTCCAAGACGACACAACGTCACAGGTAGTCTTTGATCCTCTCTAGAATACGTACATACAATGTACGATTGCCACTACCCAAAAAAATAACTTGACAAGACAGCAATGATAGATATAACTATAATGTGATCAACTACCTAGAGAGCTAGTACAATACAGCTGTCCGAGTTTACAGGACTCTTGTACAATATGTTCAAAGCCCTGCTGGGTGTACGGCAATGTACACAGCGCAGCAAGACCTCTTCAACTTTAAATATTTATCATCAAGAGGAATCAATGGCGCAATATTAATAGCGAGATGCCTCCGAAGTGCTTTCCTGGGCTACCGTCAATGCAATATTCAATATCAGATACAACCTCACATTCCCTGTGAGCGGAGACGTGTGAACGAGAGGGAAATAGTGGCGAGCAGGAAAGCACGGCGACCAACGCTATTCGATTAGATCAGATCAGCCACGTTCATGGGCATCTCCTCAACCTGGGTATTGTAGTACTGCTCAATGTCCTTTAGAGTACGAGAATCCTCCATTGTCATAAAGTTGATGGCCACTCCCTTACGGCCAAAACGACCACCTCGTCCAATCCTAGAGGTGAAAAAGAAGAGAACAGGGCATGTTTTAGTCTGTGCTTCATGTTTGTAGGTTGGTGTACAGGTCACAACAGATGCAGGAAGTTCAGAACGTTGGGACCCAGTTTTTCAACACTGGTCTTCAGACCCGAAAGATGAATGATAGGAAACATCATCACTTCTTGCAGTTCATCAGAAATAGTCTAAGACATCCACAATACCATTCTTACTTTTGAAACTCAGAAATCATTATCTTTTCTTTTGTTAACAATATAAAACAATGTCTATCTTTTGTTTAAATTGACCATACCAAGTGAACAATCACTAGATGTATATGTGCTGGTCACACATGCATGCAGTTGTCAGTTTGCAAGACTTACCTGTGAATATAATTTTCTCTGTTTGTTGGCAAGTCATAGTTGATGACCAGGGAAACCTGCTGTACGTCGATACCACGGGCCTGTGAAGAGAAACAGTCATGAGGTTAATGGTTCGGATTACTTCAACTTGCAAAAGAGAGTAAAACGAGTGCCACAAAATCATCACAAGCATTACATCTTACAGGCATTACATGGTGTAACACACGAGCACCAACTGACAGGACAAGGTCAACTTTGAGTCCACTTACTAGACTAGTTCAGAGTACTTCAACTTGCGACAGATTAAAAGGACAAACACTAATAGTGCCTCAAAATCATTACAATCATCACATGGTGTAAAACACGAACACAGATGAACTGGACACTGTCAATTTTTGTGTCCACTTACTAGACTAGTTCAAAAACTTCAATTTGCAACATAGAGTAAGATGATTCAAACCCTACCAGTGCAGGGTTCTCGCCAGGGCAGTTAAGCGTAGGGGGCCCCTACATTGTGATTTGGATCCCCTGTGCTGTGATCTTTGCCCCTATGCTGTATTTCAACCAGCATAGGGGGATTTTCTGTTGTTTTGATACAAAAGTAAAAAACTTTGGCTTTATTTCACAAACTTTAGCCCTTAAAATGCAGGATATAGTGTTTTTGAGAGTTTTAAAGTTCAAAATTTCCAGGGAGAGGATGCCCCGGAGGCCCCTAAAATATTCCTGCCTGCGGCCCTCATCCTCACACCTGCAGCGCTCGCCATGCGGCTTTGCCACGCAAAGATGCCCCTACGCTGTGAAAAAATCCTGGTGAGAACCCTGCAGTGCCAAAAAATTATTGCATCTTTCAATCATCACATGAACATAGATAAACTGGATACTGTCAAACTTTGCTTCCACTCACCAGCAGGTCAGTAGTGATCAGGACACGGCTGGATCCGGAGCGGAACTCGCGCATGATCAGGTCCCGCTCGCGCTGGTCCATGTCGCCGTGCATGGCAGACACGGTGAAGTCCCGCCCGGACATCTTCTCGGTCAGCCAGTCGACTTTCCGCCGCGTGTTGCAGAAGATGACGGCTTGGGTGATGGTGAGGGTCTCGTACAAGTCACACAGGGTGTCCAGCTTCCATTCCTGAGACAGAACAACAAATTGTAAATCAACATGTCCCGAAAAGCACTCTTGTCTTCGTTGATGAAGGTTACACATCCAGATAGTAAGATACACAATGCAAAAAAGTTACTCAAACTACCGGATAGATCTTGTTAATCATTAGACGTTTCAGGGAGTGGATGCTACCCGAAACATCTGACTGTTTACAGAATCTATCCAGTTTTTCGAGTAACTTTTGTATTTTGTCACTGCTGTCAATTTCATGTAGTAAGATTTTCTTCTGAAGAAACTACTCTTGGACAAAGTACAGAATGGTTGTTGCACCACCTATTGAGGAGTAGGCCAGCGTGGCCGCAGCCTGACCCCCCCTCACCCACGGCCATGCAGTTCTCTCCTTCCGTTGACGGCCGCCACTGTCAAGGTATGCTTCAGTGGGGTGCTTTTAGGAAGGTTTTGGATCATTTTTTTCTTTTAGTCCCAATCTGATCTTGTGAGATCCAATAGTTGACAATGATACAAAAAATCATTTAATCAAAAGTTACTTTTTATACTGAAGGAAGCATCCAAGAACTATACCTGTATTCCTTTCTCTCTTAACAGAACAACTCTCCCACACAAATACTTGAAAACATTTATAACTCTTGAACAAACGGGTTTTCAATAATTTTGCAAGGAACCAGTAAAAGCGCACTTCCTAAAGCAGACACTGCACAACTGGACAGCACTGTTGGCCACTCACCTCACGTTCCACATTGATGTAAAACTGCTTGATACCCTCGAGGGTCAGTTCCTCCTTCTTGACCAGGATGCGGATGGGGTTGCGCATGAACTTGGTTGTGACCTCCAGCACGTCGCTGGGCATGGTGGCGGACAGGAGGATCACCTGAAACAAGAACCAAGCCAGAAATCAGAAAGGGAAAAGACACCAACCAAACTGTTCACCCACAATTTTAGACTATACACTAACTTCTGATGTACAAGATCACTATAGGATTCTAATATGTTTATGGATTTATTAAGACTTTAATCATGTAATCTGTATCTTTGTTATATTTTGTCTGACCCTTACCCTTCTCTCCCTTATGAGTTCAATGAAAAGTAGCCTACTTCTCATGAACAAATAAAGGTTCAAACAATATTGTATTAAATCATGCCAGTGAGGAACTAAGCCTGTTTTTACCCGAGATCATGATGTCAATTGTGTTGCTGATCTTACCTGAATGTCAGATGGCAGAAATTTGAAGATGTCGTAGATCTGGTCCTTAAAACCACGAGACAGCATCTCATCGGCCTCATCCAGCACAAACAGCTTCACGTCAGAGGTGTCTGGAGGAAAGGACAAGACTTGGGTTAGAACAAGCCTAGGAAACAAGTTCCCAAAAACCTTGCCCTTCTACCAAATGACCCCTTTGTCACAAAATTTGTATTTGGTGTAGTATACAGTGAAACTGTCCTTTTTATGCCAAAGAATTGATTCCATGTTTTTCACTCCATTGGAAATTCCTTTTAAGGAGAAATTGTTGTTCAATGAAGAACAGAATGGTTGTTGCACCACCTATTGAGGAGTAGGCCAGCGTGGCCACAGCCTGACCCCCCCTCACCCACGGCCATGCAGTTCTCTCCTTCAGTTGACGGCCGCCACTGTCAAGGGATGTTTCAGTGGGGTGCTTTTAGGAAGGTTTTTGATGCTTAAAACTTAACCCCAACACACATGTTGAAGAGACAACTACAGGGCTATCTGTAGCTGGATTTCTGTAAATAGTTTTAAGTTTATGGAGACTTACTTTCGCAATGGAGAAAAGAGTGTTCTTAGTGCGTTAAGCTTGAGGTTGAAACGATACAGAGCACATTTTGTTATGAGATGATCATAACTACAAACAAAGAACTGCCCCAAATATTTCACAATCTACAGTAGTTTACTTACTGAGAGCTCTCCTGTTGATCATGTCGTTCACACGGCCAGGCGTGCCCACCACGATGTGGACGCCTTCCTCCAGGGCGGAGATGTCCGCACGCACATTGGTGCCTCCGATACAGGCGTGGCAGCGGGCGTTCATGTAGTCGCCGAGGGCCAGCACTACCTTCTGGATCTGGGGGCAGAGGAAAAATGGTTGGGAGATGTTAAATTTCCATTCATTTCTATAACCTGCATTGACATCTTTGTTAGGTTAACTTCATGGAAAGTAAAATTTTGGGTGGCCTTCCATAATGAAGTCAATGCTACCTAATAAACTATGAAGGCAAACTGTTCATTAAAGTCACACTGAATGAAAAAAGGCCTTAATTTTGAAATCAGCAGCGGACCAGACCCACCCTTTGCCTAACCCAACCCAACCCTGCCCAACATTGATGGCATACCAGCCAATGATGGCATGGTCATTTCTTTTTGAAAACTGGCCAATATTAATGCATGTACTGATGTCACCAATAGAATAAAGTCAATGTGTCAGGGTTCGAAAACATTTTAAGTCAATGTTGCATGCTGGACAATAGAGGCTAAAATCTACATTTCCCTATATCTGTTAGGTGCAGGTAGGCATCAGAAATACCTACATAGCTCCAATTTTACCTGCACTATTGTGATATGTGCAGGTGGCATTTTGAGCCCTGTACAAAAAGCTGGTTGTGTGTTTTACCTGTTGTGCCAGCTCACGAGTGGGTGCCAGCACGAGGGCTTGGCAGTTTCTACCGGCGTTTCCTGCCTTCATGGCCAGCTGCTGGAGGATGGCAACAGCGAACGTGGCCGTCTTTCCCGTACCAGACTGGGCCTGCGCGATCACATCACGGCCTGGAAAAGAACACAAAAGTCATGAGTATTGAAACCTCTGAATCTTCATCAGCCCTACGGTAATGGTGGAGCTACAGTTTCTTGAAATAACATCAATAGACTTAACTGCTAATAACAATAAAACATACGCCACTGACTCAGAAGGAGACCCCCCTTAATGATGTATGCAGAAACATCAGATAGATCTGAAGACTAGACGTTTTAAAACCTTTTTTACATTATCGTATCTGTGTGTTCCCTTGCAATTAGCCTTCGGGCATGAGTTAACGAATGAATAACAATATTACCCACCTTGGCAGCAAGGCAAAATGGCTCTCTGCTGGATAGCAGAGGGCTTCTCAAAGCCATAGGCATAGATGCCTCTTAGTAGGTCCTCACGAAGACCCATGTCGTCGAAATTGTCAACTACCTGGTCCCAGTTGGTCTGTAAGAGAGATAAAGACCTTGTCTTCTTTCCTGACAAAAACAACACATGTGGATCTTCTAAATTTCTTCCCACTCTAGTAGCATACACTGTTAAATCAAGTCAAGGCCTCTATCTAAGCTCAATGTCTTGTTCAGCCATTATGGCCACTTTTCAACAAGGTCTGTTGAGTGGAGGGAGGGGTCACGGACATTAAGACTCAAAAACATCACTGTACTACTAGCAAGCAATCAACATTTCTGGTGGTTAGGATTTAAAATCAATCGAACCAATAACAGCTATGATGAATTCTGACCGTCATGTACAGGAAAATTTGTCAAGTTCGTACCTCAATGAGTCCCTCAGGGTCCATTCCAGCAGGCCCATCCTCAGCATTGTGGGCGCTCTGGTGAAGGTTCTCTCCTCCATCAGGTCCATTCTGGTCAGAAGGTCCCCATGACCCGTCATCGGGCCTGCAACAAACAGCACACAAAGGTCACAACAAGGCCATGCAGGGGAGTGCTACCACTTCATGTAGGTGTTGGACATGCTATACCCTTGGCTTACCTACCAATGGACGTCAGTCACGCTTCTTCATTTTCACTTTCAGTTCCAGCCATATCGGTTTGTTAATAAAATCCTTATCGATATGCATTCTGGTAATTGTTTTATTTGTCAATTTTGCAGTGATGAGGGATGATCATATTTGTTTCTTCTTCTAGCTGTGGCACAGCGATGTATAATTCAATACATTTCACAATGCATGATACGTGCAGCTTAATTTTTCCCCACGCTGACCTCACAAATGTTTTCCTTTTTTCTTGATGACAGGCAATTTGTAGAGCTCTGGAGAACCACTATGCCACAGTGCAGCATACAATACAAAAATAGAACTCGCACCCTCTGTCGATGGTATGTAAGGTCAAAGGTTAGGGCACCACACCACAGGCCATGTGAGTCAGTAGCTTGTTCAAACATTATCATTCACTGGATGTGTTCTAGCAAATCTCACTGGAAAAAAAATCACACTGATGCCAGGTGGACTCATCTTGTGATGCATCCTACTCTACACTGCATCTTTTCAAGCTGAATAAAATGAAGGAAGCAAACAGTTACCGAATGAAGACTTCTCATTGCAACATTTGTTCAAGCATTTCTCGCAATTTCAAAGCTGCATCACCACCTACAGCTATTCTAGTAAAGCAGAAGTAAAAATAAACCATGTGTGTTAGAAAAGCTACCACTGCCTGGTATGGTAGACAGAACGGTAAGGTAAGTGTCAAAAACACAGCTGACACACCATGCGGAGATGGAGCAAAAACCAAATTATGGCAGGTTGTTGTCATGCCAACAAGCGAAAGTTCACACAGAACCTTCTGGATCTGCGGTAATATTCGTCTTCCTCATCCTCGTACTCCCTGGGCCCAAGATTGCGAGGTTCGTAGTCGCCAGGAGGGCCAAGATCACGTGGTCCCCTGGGACTAAGATCTCTGGCTTCTCTGGGATCCAGATCTCTGCGTTCTTCTGGCCCTAGATCGCGGGGTTCATACTCCCTGGGCCCAAGATCGCGAAGATCCCGTGGACTGAGATCTCTTCGCTCCCGAGGCCCCAGATCTTGGGGGCCCCAGCCAACCCTAGGCAAGGACAAACTACCTGTGAGGTTCCCTGCATATGCTACTTAATAAACATGACCTTCTTCCACTAAATATTTCTAACATTCTTTCTATCCATGTTGGAACACACATGTAGATCTATGACTTTTCTAATCTGGGTTTGAAACTGAGCAACCCTTTCTAACTGAGACCAAGTGTTCACACCAAAGTTTTTATTAATGTGTTACACATGGTCTGTGTGATCTACATAAGCTGAAATACAATGTGGGTGCTCGTAAAAGACGAGACCATGGCTTCATTGTACATAACCAAGCGGCCATTCATCGCATGATCACTATACACAACCATTTATCTTCACCAAACCTGACTTTGCTGTGAAAATGAAAATGCACATGGCAAAAGTCTGAGAGGACAAAAGCTTGCAATTAGTACTACTCCAAAGTAAGAAAATAAGGGTGTCGAATCAAGGATATGGTGCATGTGGGGATAGGGCAGTGCATTCCCTTAAATGGCTAGATAACAACTTGATTGAATATGTTTATAATTTAGCAAAAAAATAATGACAACACTTGTCTACCATGCTTTAAGTTACATCATGCAAATTCAACTGTCTGTAACTAACACCACTAATTCGACAAGCAGACACAAGCCAAGCAACCAGACGATGTCACAACTATGGAATGCTACAGGAAGAGGTTGTTTGAAATCTGGTGGACTAGTGCACACATCTTCATGGTGTGATGCATGCAAATTTTCACGTTCCCTTGATTCATGAGAAAACACCGATGCTTCAGTTGTGAGGAACACCTCAGGGATAGGGGGAGATGGTTTTTACTGGACATGATAATTCAAACAACCTTTTGGCATGGAGTTCCTCATGTTGAACCTCCGAGCCATTATCTGTAGGTCTGCCTTCAGACCTAAATGCATAACAAATGTTACGGATTATACACTCAAAATACCATTTTATTTCACTTATGCAAAATAAGCTACAGAGAACAAAACCCTCAATGATTTTAACACCTCCATACCCCTAATTAACTTCTACTTAGTTAATTAAAGTATTCCTGTTGTTTAAAAAAGCTACATTTAAAAAAGAGGAATTGTCTAATACACTAAAACCACTACAACAAAATGAATGGGCAAGTTTTAGATTTTGCTCCAGTACCATGAATAAATGAGATCATTAGTCCATATGGTGTCATCAAAAAGGCCATTGCCATATTGAATCAACTTCAATATCAATACATGTACTTGACTTTTGCCGCACTAAGACTACTTAACAGCTTTGAGGTTGCTGTTTAGTCCACATTGTTCAGTCTGGTCAAGTCCGATGGTTACTGACATCTAAAGATCTTCTGATAATGGATATGGTAGGGGCCAGGGTTTTCTTGATAAAGTCTGGCAGGGGAAAGGACATAACTTTGATATTCAATTTGCCCTTTCAGAAATAACTGCTTTACATAATGACATTTTTCTAATCCCTGGTGGGACTTTTGGTGCAAACACTGATTTTGGAGCTGATAACAAAAACCAAGGACAAAATCGCTGTCCACTTTGTAAGGACAGAAAAGGCAAGAATGCCATGGATTTGAATGAGAATTGAACTGATTGAACTTGCTATAGATGGCACCAAAAACATTGAACTCTTATTCATTTGTACTAATCTAACATAATATAATTAATTTTGAAATACCATGACATTGTCACAGTTTCTGGGACAGGTCATACCAAATTATACCTCAACATTTTCTGTTCTTGTCGCCGATTCTACCATTTCTAACATCTTGACAGGATGCTAGTATAAAGTAAACCCAATAAAAAGGTGACTTATCTATTATTATGATAACCTTGGTGAGGCCACAGTAGAAAGTAGACAGGTGAAACCATACAACTTACAAGTATTGTCAAACATTTTTACATGGCTTCAAACAGATTGTTCACACTCCTATAATTTCTCCAAGCAATTGCGAATGAATGCTGAGAGTTGATGGGGGTCTTGAATAATTTACCTTTCAAAAGTACTGTAAGCACAACATTGCGAAATATGCTTCTCATTTATGTAATTACCACATGAATATTCAACACAGATGCTCAACAAAGAGAAATGACACGTAAAAATGGATGGGATCAGCTCACAAGTACGGTAGTTTTTCATCGAAGCCTTCATACCCGTATCTTTTTACGACCAAACTTTTTATACGTTATTGGTGACACCGTAAAAGTGGGCAAACAATACCCATTCATTCATTTTAGGAGTGAATCTTTTGTGCCCATGACTGTTCTCGCTTCCGTGATGATTCATCTCACTCGGTGCGACTTCACGAAGAAAATCGCCAGCTATGTTAGTGAAAAATATCAAGATACAATCCGACATATGATTAAAAAGACTGAGATCGTCGAAATTTGGGAGTAATGGCAGGCGGTACTTCCTAGCGCACATTTTGCCGGCATTGCGCCAAAAAATGGCATGACGTACGAACCTAGAAAGGGTATGTCGCAATCGTCGCTACGGCCTTGGCTAATACAATCCCCTGCTCACTTCGCATTCAAGGACCGATGAAATAAAATCTACATTGACCTTATTTGCTACAAAATGAGGGTGGTAGGGATCTAATATGATTCCTGCTAAGACATCTGCGATGCCGGTAAAATCACACGTGCTCAAGAAAGCGGCCATCTTGGATTCCACATACAGTCGATCCCCTCCGAAAATGTCGAATTCCGCCAAATTAGGCACTCAGTAAAAAATCTACCTGGACAAATTGAATTCTACAAACCCTCCTCTAATTATTTCTGATATTCTACACTGTTTGTAAACACTATTTAAGCTGAAACTTACCCCTGTTCAGTCTGAGCGTAGTCGGACATGTTACCGAAGTGAATATTGGTACTCTGCAGAGTGAGACAGCTGGCTTGCGCACCCACTTACATTAGAACGGCAAGCCCGCTAACACAAAATAGTTCCACATTTGAGTAACAATTTCTGTGTTCATTTACCTCAGAAAAATAAGGAAAAATGTTAATTCTCCCATTTAAGATACAGTTAAGTATAAGCTAGGTACTTTTGATCAATTTTCCTAAATTTGATGCTTTTAAGATTTTCTTGTGTCGCGTAGGGATTTAACGAAGAGCACTTTCGATTGCGAAATATCCGGTATAATGTTCGGGGGTTCCTGATTTCAACATCACGGCTCATGCTGGACGGAAATGACGTCAATAGCCCCACGTGCCGCGCCCTACCACTGCACGTGGGCGCCAAAATGCACCTGCATTGCGCAATACCCCTGACTGGACCGGTGAGTGGACAAAGGGACATGAGATGTCCCGAACAGTGGGTTAGGTTCCATCAAGGACATTATATATAATGTCCTTGGTTCCATGAGATATCAGTTTTTCAATGAAGTTTACTACAAGTAGGCAATCCTTGCCTAAAAGTAAAATATTTCCTGCTTGCAAAGCTAGCAATTAGCTTACGCAAAAGTGTTCCTATATTCCAAGCCTGTATATTCCAAGGAAGAAGTAAATAAAAAATAGACATTTTTGTCAAACAATGACATGAATGATCATGAATAAAGAATAAGCAAAGAGAGCACACAGGGGAATAGGTAAAAGATCGCAGGATCTAGGACGATAATAGAAAGAAATGTCGACAGATTAAAGAACAGTAGACCGTAAAAGATGCAAGGATTATCAACTTGACAATGTATCGTGCCATGCTTGTAGTGGTAGATATGTTCAATCAAGTTGAAGTTGGCAAATACTGCATATGTTACGTCACAAACACCCCACCCCAACGCTGCGTACGTCGCCTGCAGTTTATTCAAGTTCCGCCAGAGGGAAGGGAAGCGCCAGCACTGGTTTGAGGGTCTCTGAGTCGTTTGACAATATTGTATTAGCATGTCGGTTGCACAATCTATCGCTGTCCAAGGGGCTGATTGAGAAGAAGCTAGCCTGGGTACCATCCTCCGTTGTAACCGCTGGCTCAATCGTTTCGCTTGCTAACCACCGTGCTAGCTAGAAGCTTGACTCAGTCAGGATATTTGACAGTGGACAAGAAAAAACTTGAAACATGCCCGAGGCGAACACTTCATATCATACTCGCGATTTTGAGTATGCGTAGCTGTCGACAAAAAAGTATTCAACAGAATGGGACGGTTCTTATTCTAAATTCATATGTCAGCTATGCAAACGAACTACGATGTCCAATCTAAGCAAAGCAAAGCCCTCCTCATTCAAGACGCACACAGTCCATATTCCCACACACCATTAGAAAGCCGCCACGAAAAGAAATGCAAAGCAAGCCGGGGCCATACATTTGAAGTTGGAGAGATTACCTGAGGGCTGAGGCAAAAACACCCATTTTCGCTTCTCCAATAGACTTTTCTGAGGGCTGCAACGTATGAAGCGGGACCACTGGCTACTCCTCAGATCCTATGGCCGGCCAACTCCTATCCTATGGCAAACTATTCTTCATATTTTACCAATTTCTGCTTTCTTTTAGTCCTCGGAGAGGCCTGGTGGAGACTATCGCCCCCGCCACTCATGCCGTGCAAGAAAAACACGGTACCTTCTGATCCCATCATCTTGTTATTCTGACACCTGTTGTGACAATCGGAAACCCTATATCGTTCCGAGCTGTCGTCACATTCGTGTTTATATAAGGGGCAAAGGATTTTGTACTGACGAATAAACGACTATCAACTTCAAATATTCTCCCTGTTCCATATTTGTCTCAATTATATAATATACATCATTTCAAAGGCTGAACATGACAACGAACATTGACTCTGTGCTAAAGTACGTTGTACTACGAATTTCGGACACCACAAGAAAAATGATTTACATAAACCAAGGAGGTTAACCTCCTTGCATAAACGTGTGAGAATATTATTGTGTAAGCCACTATCAGACTTCGCGTGGCTGCAAATAATCGTTAAGACGTTTGCAAATAGTAGTGGGCAGAGACTTGTCACGGACAGCTTCCATGGCACACTTTCATGACAGTTTTTGCATCATCTATTCTCCTGTGCGACAATCTTGATAACCACGCGAAGTCTATTATTCTTATCAACATAACCGTCCTGTGATGGGAAAGCAGTGAAGAAGTGGTTCTGTCCGGTCGCGACGGCGCCAATGGGGGGAGGGGGTGTGAGAACCGACTTAATCTGTGCTTAATCCTCTCGTGCGATCCTCGCTAAGTCCCTTAATTGACTGCCACAGTCCTCTTCAGGAGACCCGCTGTCTAAATTGTACAAACAGTTGGCCCGTACTAGCGTAAACGTTTACCAGAGAAGCAGTGCCTTGTGTTGTTTCATCCTGGGGGCGTCACCAGACACCCATGTTTTGTCTTGATTACCGACATTAAAAATGGAGCTCCGGAGGTATAGTTTTTGGCGTGTCTGTCTGTCTGTCTGTGTGTGTTTCCGCATTTTGTAGTCAGCATAACTCAGGAACCTCTGGATGGATTACGATGATATTTGGTATTTAGGTAACTTAAGTCTTGGCAAGACGAAGGTCGATTTTGGGCCCCCTGGTATGTTACCTTGGTACTGCAGCAGAACTGCCGGTTTTGTATCTTTTGTCCTGGACGTATGGTCTTGATTTTTTTGGTGGTAGATGTAGTGGAGTAGAGGCGTTATCAATGCAAGAAATTATTTCAAGGTTCACTCGCTTTTATAACATTAACAGCTTTGAGTAGTCGTATTCAAAAAAGAAAAATACCGTCTATATATCGCAAAAGCCACATTACCTGTATCATGTCATGTCATGTTGCGTCACTTTAACATTACGTCATGTCAGCATATGGTATTTCAGTAAAAACGACACACAAGTAAACTATCTTTAGCAGCAATGGCCCAATAGTGGATTTATCATCTTCCCCTTCCAATTACCATCCCTCCTTTTTCTATCTTTCCATCTTTCGTTTTCTAGAGGGGGTCGACGATAGATAAAAATCATTATCTCCAATTAAGTAGATCTTAGGGTGGAAGTCGTACCGTTTTTTGACCGGCCGCCCTTTGCTGGCAGTCCTTCATAACATTGGGCACTAAAAATGTCAGAGAAGCTTGGCAAGTCAGAAAACTTTACAATTTGCTACCCCAACATCTACTTGGAGATTAGATAAGTTGCTGAACTGCGTAGGTGGTACTTTTCTAAACATCTTCACCACTTGGTTCCGGATCGTTCCAGTTTGCAGCACGTCAATTACGACTGGTGGGCGGAGTCAAGAGAGACGGTTCTACCTGTCCATTGTCATCTCAACAAACCAGATAGTCACTAAGCAGACACCTACGTGGGGTAAGCCTAAATGAAAAACTTTGTATTATCAGTGGATTTGGTTATCTGAAGTTGCCATCTATTTCGGTAAACAGACTTTGGGTATAAAAATTGTCGCGGAGCACCTTTGTCTCAGTCGCTCCGTGGACCGTTTCGAGAAGAGAAGTCTTTTGCGTTAAGTCTGTGCGAGACTATGGCAGTATCACCTGGCCTGAGCACGCGGCGTGGCCCGTGTAGGTGTGGCAATCTGTTCTTTCCCACACGCGGCCGCCCCGATTCCTCATTCTGACTGCGCAGTTTGTGGAGACCAGTTGGTAGACCGTCCTCTCTTTTACGCGCGCTCCTCTCATCGGGGGACCCAACGAGGGCGTCAACAGGTGCGTTTGTCTGTTTCCTTCTCTATCATCCAGCCAACCATATACATCAGAAAATAGCTTTTTACTACTTGAAATACCAACAAATTACGAACGTATTCCGATTTGGTCACTAGAGTCGTGCATGTTCTTTGCTTGTTGTCGTCGACGAAAATGACGAGGTCGCCGTTTTTGTTTGCGTGTCGCAATGTTCATCTCTACACAACCGACAAGGCTATCTGTAGTTACGTTTGATTTCTCCGAGTAAAACACCTGACATGCATGGCAGCGTATGTCTCTTCACCGTTGGAACAAGTACGACACTGCCGCGCCGGGTGCGGCACTTGTAACCATTCAACAGTCGATAAAATTATCCAAGGACAAAATGATATGCCCTATTGGGGACATACAAAAAGGGGATTACCACTATTTTCTCCTTAGCTGGTATCTATAGCTATATAGTCCCGGTGGAAAAGAGATTTGATATCAGATGGACTAACTAACGGGACCACCACCAGTCTTTGTGGTAATTGTGCAGCTAGAGCTATGGTTCTTACCCGGTTATGGTGCGTGCGGATGGACATCCGAACAGTTTGGCGGTCGGGACTCGGGCGGTCGTTATTTGGTCGACGTCGACAGAGGGCTTGCTTGAAAGTTGAAGCGAAACAAATCGAGGGGAGTTCACTTTTTTGAATATTCTAGCCCAACCCTTGGAGCCAGCTTTTCGCGGTTTGTTCTTTTTTTTTACGCCCAGCTACAATTCCGCTGTGAATGGTCTACTTAGGCATGTGGCTTATAGGGGTTGGGCCATGGGGTATAGTCAAGTCTGACCAGTGTCTAGGTCCGGGTCCGCTGTTGTTTGGCAACGGGGTTGAGCCCGCAAGATTCACCGCTATCTTAATATTTCGTATTGTGTAAAAGATGTATGCAACAGAAAAAAGCCCGGGTTTACTGACAAGATGGTAAAGGTATGACCGACTCCCCAGTGCGGTGTATTTGGGGTGTTGGTTTCTCGAAATGGTTCAGATGAAGTCTAAACATTGGTCTCATACACGGCGGTTTGATTTCTGCATTTATTGTCTCCATCGCGCATTTCCTGTGTAAAAAAGTTTGTGGAAATCTAGATGGATCGCGCTTACAGTTGGGGTCGGGTATTTCATCTGGCCGCTGCGGCTTACTATGGCCACGTGGCACTCAGAATAAATGACATAAGGTGCTTGATGTGGGATCACTGTCCATCGACACCTGTTGTGCAATCGTCATCTTCTAGGCTCACACCGCTTTCCCGAAGTAGAGGTCAGACTTCTAGGTGGTGGAAAGGTTAGAAACAATCCGGATGCGAGAAGTTCTTATCTCTAACTTTCTGGCCCAACATTTTGAATGATTTTACGAAATACTCGGCTACGTAGGGGGGCTGGCTGTAGATTCTGGCCGGCTGGGTACGATTTTGCCCCCGCAGAGATATGCTTGCAGATTAAGGCAGCCCCGCCCCATACAACACGACAGAAAGGGCACCCGATTTCGTTCATTGCATTTAGAAATGTCTTCTGCTATTTTGATTATACTCTCACAATTGTCCACCCGTCAAATCAATTGTTGAATTATGTCGTCCCAAAAGATATTTGTGACGTGTTCGATAGTCCACATTTTCCCACAGGCGACGGCAAAAAGTTGCTTGAAAGAAAATTCTCTGGGAATTAATAGAAATTTGGTGCCATATACTAGTAAATGTTTACATGGATAGAAATATTCCTGAAAAATGAAATAATTGACCTAATGGGGCATGTTAATAGGTGGTCCTACCTGATCCTGCTATATGAGAATGCGCACACAAACCTCCTGGGTTTAGTTGGAAATCCGCAGGTTCCCAAGCCCGCCTCTTTGCTATTGTTGCAGGTTTACCGCTTAAACCACCGTTAGCCGAGCTCAGTCACTTAATCACTTTAAATGGGTACTTTATTTCTCTCCCTGTCCGATGAAAAATTCTGATTCCAGGGTTAATCACTTGAATTTATCTTTAAAGTAGTTCACATAGGTACTTTTTTCAGAACATAGTGACCACTTACCAACAGTCTGTCTTTGTTTTTTTGTTTTAGTTCAAACTGCCAAGAACACCGCAGAACAACAGGATGGCCTTACACCAGTCTTACCGGGAGTCCCTTTTTTCTGCCTCTGGGCTCAGTGGTCGGTTGAGACTCGCGTGTTCTGTGACATCACGAGCCTCGACTCACCACTGCTCCCTGGGGTGGGCAGAACGACTGGATCCACGGACACTGAGCTGACCAACTACTGGGCACGCCGAAGTTGCACAACGTGGACCAAGTCACTGCTCATGCTTCAGTCACATGTCCAACGAATGTAGCTTATTTAGTCCCTGGCCGAGCTCGAGTCGAGTGGGTGGGACACAGGCTTTCATCATGCTAGTAACATTTCCAAACCAATGCCCTGCCGGGTAGTTTAATGGCCTCTTGCTTTAATCTTTTAGTTCATTTTACTTTGTACTCGGCAGATTGACTATGCTAGGCACATCTACTCATCGTTAGGTGAACCAATGCAGTTTCTTCAGACTGCCCTCCAGTACTCCAAGGATGTGACATAGAGGACCATACTGACCAGTGGTCCCACCGTGGCTCGTGAACTCTGCATACCGAGCTTTCGGCTGGACCTCTAGTCATTGGGTTCTCCTGCGCTACCAAGATCTATGAACATCTTTTGTATTAAACGCTTCGGTTAGTTATACAATAAAATAGCTACTAGTTCATAAGACCTGAATTAATTAAGGTTAGACTTTCAATGTATCTGCTACTTTAGCCATCTGTATGTTCAGAAACTTGATGGGATAATTGCAGTCAAGATGGCCACATACCCTTTGAGGAGGAACAGTTGTAGGTGAGTAGACACCTGGGACCATATGGCACTGAGAGCTAGTGGTCGGTTGAGGTTCGCTGTAAGATCCAACAATGCGAATCTCTGCCTCCCATTTGCTTTCTCATGCCACACTCATCACAAAGAGCAATACAAGTCTGCTCATAAACAACTTTACTGGAATGATGTTAGTTTAAGTCTTAACCTTTAGCACTCTGAAGTAGCCATTTGGCACCCGATTCCCTGTTGGTTCCATTTGGCACCCGATTCCCTGTTGGTTTCAAAGTAAGGCAGCAGGGAAGATCCGGAGGTAGACAAAGAAGAAAGCATCAGATGAGCACAAAATGGCAATACATTTGTATGAGAAGTGAACACATTACATTTTTGTTCAAAGACTCAAGAGAACCATGTCCATTCTGGCAGTTCGAAGCCTGTTTCTGCCAGACTGAAATGGCGCCTCGCCTAGTGCCAGATCCCTTCTTGCACGTTGTTCCCACCAGTGCAAAGAGCGCTCTGATCACTGTGAGAGGATCGCATGTCAATCATCATTAACATGGGAACGGAGGCTTACACTAAAAGGAAATATGAAGACAGGGGAAACATGGGCATTAAATAAACAACTGCTACAGGCAAATAGAAATGAATATATTTCATGAGACTGTTAAGCCATAGTCACAGAACTAGGAAGTGAACAGAAATTCCATCAAAGACTCACGGCAGAAACATACTGTAGTCTCATGACTCTCATTCCATAGTATCTAGTAAAGCTGCTAAGTTTCCTAAATTTGTTGCTAAGTAATAGAAGTTGGCCTAGTTTTTGTGAGATGTATCTTATACAATTGCTGTGTAATAATAAAGTTTCTCACATAATAATGAGTGTTCGCTCTCTCTTTTTATTACAAGAAGGAATGTTTAGTATGTCACAACTATTGGAAACCCAAATAAGCTCTGAATTTATTATCATAGAAAGTTGCATTCCCAAAGTCTGTTCTATTCCTTCTGCATATATCTTACTCAGGGGATTTCAGTCTTTCAAAAGGGAAGGGCCCTCAAATCCTACACCTATTGCAGATAGGCCGGCTACATCTGTGTAAAAATAAAGTTGAAGCCTATATATATATAACAAGACTTTGTACCATGATCTAATTTGACTGCAACTCCTCATCAGTTGCCATGGCAACAGGTACTTGTTTTAAGGATACTTTTAGATCAATAAACAGAGAGGGATTACTCTTCGAGGGCCATACAAATTTGGATCTTAAACTAAGGCAATGAGCCTGCCTTTACATATACCAAGGTGAACATATTCTTGCAGTTGTATCTATGGTAACAGAGAATCAGTTGTCAAGGAAACAGGTTGCTATGGTGATAGATGTATCAGTTGCCGGGGTGACAGAACTGCTGCATCATGACGGAGGTCAGGTCCATCAGCTGGAGATACTCGTCCCCTCCGTCTGCAAGGCGCTGGTCACAGATCTGAAGAGGCCCACGAAAATGATTTTAAGTGGAGTCTTTCACAAAATTTCTATAGAGTAGACTCAGATGATGTTACAAATTTGGTGATGTTACAAATGTCTTAAGAAAAGGGATAGCGTCATAAACGTTCTGTTGCAGTTCCATAGAAAGGCTTTAGGGGGCCTATAATTGAACTTGTCCTCCATTTTTTAACAGCTTTCAACCTACAAAATATCACACAGATCAACCCACAGCTCACACATACAGAAAACACTGAAAAAACAACCTGTCATAGTTAGCAATACATATTTTCTTCACTTTACTGCAATAGTCTGTCAACTTAGGCATGAATGTAGACAAACTATGTTAACTACTACACATGCCATTTTGCACTAACATTTGGGAAAGAGCAGCTTTCTACAGAAATCAAAATATTTGAAAAAACAACAACACTGAAGACCTGAATTATGGCACATGTCAAGGCTGTTGACTTACTGCAATCTTTTCAGCAATGACTGACTTCTGCTTGTCTGTGAGGTCATCTCTTGGCAATACTTCATCATGGATCTGGGAAAAACACCACAAATTATTTTTGCATAGTTAATCTACTATAGCCTGAGTGTCATCCTGTTTAGTTCCACTCTCTACCTTGAAGGTAGAGCTGTACCTTGAAGGTAGAGCCTGGAACTTAACAGGATGACACTCAGGCTAAATCTATCAAGGAAACAAGCTGATGTCAGCTCCTTATTTCTAAACTTAAGAAAGTGTCATCCTGTTATGATCAACTAAACTTGTTTCTAAACTAAAGAAAGTAACAGTAACATTCTCACCTGTAAGATAACCTGTTCTGCTGAGTAACCCTCTGCTTTCAATTCCTAGGGGTGAGAATTAATAGATAAATAAAGGACCTGGAAAACTACCGTTTAAGTTTTACAGTATCTATAATTTTGACTGAATTTCAACTTCTTAACTTCACACAATCTTGTGAGGAATTAGGATAGTTAAGATTCTGTAAGACAGCATCAATGCTAATGTTACTACTGATCAATTGTTTAAATGTTGTCTGAAATAAAACTACTATTGCCACGCGCCAAGTAAGTTGTTTTATGTGCTAATGACCCTGAGGTCAATGATGACATCACTGTATAGGAGTCACCTGGTCACTTCGCTTACGTCACACCAACGACCTTGTGTGTTTTCGCCATCTTGTGTACCATCTTTGTCTGAATAAACATCTCTGTTATCGAGCAGCATCCTCGCTCCCCAGTCTCTCAATCCCGCTCCTTGGTTACCTAATGACGATATGGAACTTACCTTAACAGATTTTTCCAGTTTCTCGTATGAGTCTGAGTAGCACGTCTGGATCAGCTGTGTGACCATGTCCTTTGGGATGACCTGTGGGGTCAACATTACGTCATCAACAACGGTCTCCATGACAACAACCTGCAGGACGTTCAGTACACCTAACTGCTGTACACAGTCTGGTTATACACTGCATACAATTTTCGAGAGTGGTATAACTTTTCCTGATTGCACTAAATGTAAAAATGCAATGATAACTTTGCATCATTGAATTGTGAGAACTAGACAAGCCTATGTGACCGAATTCTTGCTGTTCATAGCCGTAATAGCCCCTTCCAAGTTTGTGGACCTCTTACTCTCGGAACTGGTTAAAAAAACTGAAACACGACGTCGGACCAATGTGCCACTTTGAGAGTCACTATGGAAACTCATGCGAAACAGACAAACGGATTTGACTAGAACCATGACATAAAAACCCATGGCAAACATAGCCTTGAACTGTGGAATAATCTAGTGCCAGTTGATTACATTAGCCATATTAGTAAGGCTTGATTCTCCTGGCTTACAGGATAGGTATGTATCACCAAGGTCTAGAGGATCTATTGTTTGGATGGCTGCTTGGGGTGTAATTCAATTAGGCTATGGCTAGGCATACTGCAAATGCATTTAAGTTCGCATGGTTTTAATTTTGTGCTAAGGGGAAAATGTTCGCGGAGATTTTAAGTTTGTGGCAGCGCTTAAGTAACATACTGCTACAGTATTGGACAAAAATGTTTATGATGGTTTTAAGTTTGCGGTGAAACGGTCACCGCGCAAACTGTGAACATAAAACCACCGCAAACATTTCTCCATTTACAGTAGTACCTACCCCTGTGATCTCCAGAATGTCCTTCTCTGTGATGGCGTCCTCCCCCTTCAGTCTGTGAGCACTCTGTAAGTATGTGATGGCTTTCCTCAAGTCTCCTTCACTAGTGTCAATCAGGGCTGTTATTGCCTGGGAGGAGTACAAGAGCAGTTACTGTAGTAGAGTGGTGCCAATGAGACTTACCAGCCAAGGGATCCAGAGGTCAAGAGTTCTATTCCCGGCATTCATGGCTGCATGATCCGAACCAGACAAGGGATTGAGAGGTCACAGGTTTGATTCCTGGCATTCATGGCTGGATGATCTGAACTTTGGAAAGGCACTTAACATGACTTTCCTCGCTACATCCAAAGATAAATGGGAACCTAACTTTAGTTGGGGAGGTAGAAGGTGGTGGAAGGAGAGGGATGGGCTCTGCCTTTGAACACTGTGCCAGTGGACAACCAACTGCAAAAAGGTGATTGCATCATAAAGGTTTTACCTCTTAAATGAACTGTATTTTGCGGTCATCAAATAACACATCTTGTAGTCTATCATTGCTACTGATAGTAATTCTGTATTCGTCGGTCATTCTGTATAATTGACTAGCTCTAGCCACCTACCTCATCCTGAGCGTTGACCTTCTCCACCTCAGCGATGTGCCTGAGTCTTGTCTGCAGGATGTCGGCTGACAGAGGCTTGAACCGGAACTTTGAACATCTGGAGGCCAGCGGCTCAATAATTCTACAGAAAAGATGAACAAGGTTTTAATGTCATAAAAATGTCATAAAAATGTCATTCACACAAAGTTAAGAAAGGCTATTGAGGGCCTTAAAACAAAAACCATTTCACATTATTTCACTGCTGAGAACTGACCACAATTAAAAAGTTCTAAACAGGAAAATCAACAACTGGATGGGACGTAGCCAGTGTAGCAGGCCAGAAGACACCCCTGGTCAGAGTATACCGAGGTAATTTCTGGCCGGGGGTTTATGCTGACTTGCTAGACTGGACTTTTGCTTACAATCCATTCCCCATTGGCTGACTGTTGACTGGTGGCCATGGCTGTACATAGTAAAATTCAGGCACTGGAGGATGTTAACCCAATACATTGTATGTGTACATAGCATTGTGCTTGAGGGTAGACATGACAGGTCAAAGATCTAACAGTGACTTATAACATACCTGCTGATGTAGTTACAGATGAGACAGAAGCGGGTTGTTTTGGTCTCCTTCTCCATTGTCCTCCTTAGGGAAGCCTGACAAACAGAAGACATTTAGTTATCTCTTTGCACAGTTAAGATGATCAGATGTCCTGCCATAATTTTGTCTTAGAACATAACATTCTGTCTACAGGTTTAATCTTAAAGGAAACTGAAATAATATTTCACAAGGCTCTTATGAACACACCTGTGGGAAATGTAAGAATGATTAAGCTGCTATGACAACGTGACTGCCCATCGCAAACTTAAAAAATTCTACCCTAGTCTACCTGAGCCACCTATCCTCACCTGGGCTGGGTTTGTCATGGAGTCGGCCTCGTCCAGTATTATAATTTTGAACGGCGGACATGGACGACCACTGAAACAGAATGGAAAGTTGAAGACATGAGATCCATTGCAAATTTGTCTATATATATACATGTATTCCTAATGATAAGACCAGGGCTGCAGACCTCAACATAACATCTCGTATAGGTACAGATACAGATGTGTAGGTCTAGTGTATCTGTACAATTTGTCAAAGTAACCTGTGGTCTTCAATGGCTATAAAAGCCAGGACAAATCACCACTGAGAAAGCCACACACAAGGCAAAACTAGTCTGAGTGTGAGCTTGAATAAAATTCTACACAGGAACTTTAAAGCTACAGTGTTTTTTCTGTGGCATGTGGCATGAGTGTGTACGGTTGACTTGAGGTTGTTCACTTCTATTTCTTTGCCTATGGTCTTCAATGATGACAGAAACAGTAAAAAGAGTTTTTATTTAACTTTTCAGTGTCTCACTCAACAGAGGATCTCATTTCAAAGATGCTGATTACTAAAATGCCCACACAATGTTTTATACTTGTTACATGAAGCAAACTTTTAAAACAACTAGAGCACAACTAAACTTGGTTGTTTGATGCAGGTAGGTTCATCCATGGTTGTGACACTTACTCAGGCCTTGTTCCTGATGCCGACAGCTGAGAAAATGTCTTCACCTTGTCACGTACCACCTGCAATACAGTGAAAAGTCAGTAGGGGGAGTCACATGGCACACATTTTGGTCATACAGGTGAATCTCAGAGAACGTTTGACACCTGTTCTAATAAGGTGTGTTTTCTCACCTGGATACCTCTCTCATCAGAGGCGTTCAGCTCCAGAACTCTCTGCTTCATCATGTCTGCCCTGAAATAGGATACAGGAAACACAATCATTATGGTGTATAGACTATTGGTAAAAGGAGCATTCATAGAAAACATTTCCTTTTTTGTTGAAATTCATTGTTTATGTAATGTTATAAGATACATTTCACAAAAGAAAATTCTTAACTACTGAGTATCAGGATTAACAGAGATGTAAACCATTGGGTTCTGAAATAACTGTAGCCTGAGTGTCATCCTAGTTAGTATACAGGGGCTCGGTATGTACCAGCCCAATAAACAAACTAGTAGGATGACACTATAACACAACTGGGCAATAGAATTCAAATGAAACAGTTACTTTTTAGTGGTGCCAAAAAAAAGAAACTAAAATATTGCCTCTCAGAAGATTGGCGGCTGAAAAACTGAGATGGCTTATCGCAAAAGTTCTTACCCAAAGAGTTCCCTTGCAGCAGCCAGGATGGTGGAAGTCTTTCCTGTACCAGGAGGTCCATACAGCAGCAGGTTGGGAAGCTGGGGTTAACAAGGAGTACATATGTCACATAGCAACAGACATGTAGAAACCGTCCTACCTTACGTAGGCAATGACAATCTCTTCGCCATGTACGCTTAGAGAGAGGAAAATGTAGACCACTGGAAATTACAAATGTACATATAAAAAGCTACATAAACACAAGCAAAACACTGAGCAGGATCCTACATCTGCTTGGAGATAAGGTAATACTCCTAGATATTAGGGTAGTCTTCAAGTAAATTAAGAAACCTAAAGCACTCAAAGTGAAGACACTGAACAAAACACTGAGGGCTTGAGTGCTGAGAGATAATTTCATTTCAAGAAGTTCTGATGGTATCTACTTTAAAACAGTACGAGACATTTATTGGATGAATGCATAAAAGATTGAGAATCCTCACATCAGCCCCTTGTAAGGATTTCTTGAGAACGGCCACCACTTCCTCCTGGTAGGCGACGTCATCTATGGTACGGGGGCGGCTGGAAGAGTAACATGGATTTAAGGGTCGTTACAGTTCTGAACATGGCTTCTTACTGACTTCAGAGGAGTGTTTACTGTAACATGATTTGAGGAGGACCACAACTCAAGCACGTTGAAGAACCCACCACACTTATTGATTGATAAGTGTAAATGTCCATCCCAGTGTGAGTGGATCAAACCTTACAGTCTGGTCTTACGCAGCTTGCACGCAAACTTGGTGCGCTACGTCTTTAAAGTGGTTTACCCACTACATGAAGAAATAACGAAAGCAAAAAAATCGTAGTTCTTGTGACTGGTATAGTTATTAGTAACATATAGTAACCAGGTATACTTACTATTTCTCCACCCATGGTGCATTGGGCTGTCTTCGCTCCTTGCTGGATCCTGCTTTGACATCTGGAAGTAAAAGTTGGAGAACATGGGTTAGAACCACTTCAAAGTGTTGGCCAAACTGTATTTCATTTTACTATTTGCTCTGATACTAGTATGATGTTTGCAGTCTTTTACATGTTATACAGGCTATGTTATAAGACTGCAAAATTATATTAAAGAGAAGCCCTGCAACAGTCGCCACGGCTAGGGTGGGCAAAAATATTAAATCAAAGTCACACTGTCGGAGTGATACACTCAGATAGAGGAATGTGGAAGTGATATGATCATGATGAAGCATAACTGACAGACGTAGTTATATTAAACATCACTAAAATTGCATGTTAATAATATATGTGTTAATAAGCTAGTTCGGAGTTGCTACTACGCATGTGCAGTGTCAAAGGTGAAGGCCCCCGCGACGAAAACAGTGCTCGCCTCCACATTGTCTCGATTTGCATAACAACGCCCAGACGGGTCTTGTTTCCGTCGCGGGGGCCTTCACCTTTGACACTGCACATGCGTAGTAGCAACTCCGAACTAGCTTATTTGCTCTAAAGAACAGGACGGTGCAGGTAACTACAGAAGTGGGGAGGGGGGCAGGGCGTGAAGTTTGGTAACCTGGACTTTTTGTCACGGAAAAGAGTATATTTCACAAAGCCACACCTGATGAAGGTTTGTCCTTCTTCGACTTCAGTCCAGAGGAGCTCCCTCCTTTCAGAAACGCTTGCATATTGGAGCGTACTTCGACTGGAGCCCGCCTTTTGCTTCGGGAAACTATGCTGTACTCTGCACAGAAAATTCCCGCCAAGTCTTTGTCAACTGGGGTTAAAGGTCAGATGGTATCTTTTATTTTTGCAAATTTTGCCTTATTTATGCTATAACTTTGTCATTTACTGCACAATACTATCTATTCGATGGCAATTACAGTTTCATAAATTAAAGATATGCGTATTACTATTTTTTCTCATTTTAAACAAATTGTCAAAGGCTAAAGGTCGCAGGTCAGACGCTGAAGGATCGCGCAGTTTGCTGTTCTTATGATATTTTTGTCCGGAATTTCTCACATTTTACAGAAGATATGGCGAAGAAAAGTAGCGACCTGGACTGCAAGGGGTCGAGTAACAACCTCTGGCTTGTGAAGGTATGTTTCAATGTGCTGATTGTTGTGATTCTGTGAAAATAACAGCTCCTGAAATTATTTGGAAGATGCTACTAAACTGGAACTGGAAAACAAAAATTTTGTTTACAGTTATGATACAGAGTATGATGCTTTTTGAAGTAGCTATTGGTAGTGCAGTGCACCTTTATTATGGCTTGTGTAAGTACACCGGGGCGGGTCACCGCAACTCTTCTTGATAAGTGTGTTGGGTTCTTTTACGTGCAGAGGTTTGATATCGTAGGCTAACTCCACAAACTCCCCCAAACACGGGACTGCGCCAGCGGCTTTATGTCCCCATCTGAAAGAATGAATGCAACCCCTCACACTGTACACGAACGGGGCCGGGATTGAACTCCCTTTGATCCATAGACTGGGGTTTGAGCAACATTGCACTACTGGCTATGGACGAAGTATAATTACCCTTCACCTCAACCAAGGAGGTGTAAAAGAGATCAAAGCCTGGGCCGCATGAGCGGTACACAGTGGATCGCAGCGGGGTGAAACAAAAGGGCCCAGCAAGGCACTAATCCATCCTCTCTCCTCCTCTTTTAAACCTCCTTGCCTCAATTCAGGATGACTGCTTTACCTTTATGGTGCACTTTTATATCATCATTTGTGTTTGATCCTCCAAAGTTAAGCAACTAACATGTTTGATCTTACAGGTGCCAAAGTACATGTCTAACAAATGGATGACAGTGGAGGATGGGGAAGTGGGTACTCTCAAGATCAACAGGTGATACATGTATTAACATTTATGGATGGGTAATTTTGCATTGTGGCACTTACTCATTGTGTTTTTGTCTCTAAGAACAATCATATGTGGTATTTCAGAAATGACATTTGTTTTGTCCTATTCATGCATCATGTATGTGCTTTCTGTCATTGCTTATAGTTGCCTTCACATTATCTGTATGGGTGCCTTTACTATCATTACCTCTCCTTTCTTTTTGCATCTAGGAGACCAGGAGCTCCTAAGCCAGAGGTATATTTTCTCCTTAATCTGTAATCTACTATAGTTCCGTGATGTAAAAGTTGATTTTATGTCATGACTGTGAGAACATCAAACTTTGTGGGGTTAAAAGTTGAAGGTTTGTGCAAGATTTGACATATGTTCGTCTGAAAAAGAAATGTGTGTGATTCCTTTTTTTCCCTTCACAGGTTATTTTCTCCTTGAAGGAAGAACTTGCAAAGAAGGATGATGGGAAGGGTTGTTCCGAGGCGCCACGCGAGCACAAGTTTGTTCTGTCCGGGACGGGGGGCCAACCAATGGGAGTGTTCTCACAGACATCCGCAGGTAGATATGGTGAACGGGAGAAATTCATTCCTATTTCAAAGCATTTTTAGCAACAAGAAAGCATTCTCGATATGAGTGCTTTGAAGGTTGCTGCACCCAGACAGTTAGCCTCCACCAGGCCTTCCTACAGGCATATGAAAACGTAGAATTCGGCAAAAATAGGATAAATCGGCCAGTAGAGTTAGTCTACAGTGAGGGCCAATATTTCGCCCGCACTTGCAAATGAAACCCTGTGGTGGCCAAACTTCCCTGGCAAATATTCTCCCTATAGCTGACGTAGTTAGTCTGGTAGAGACTACCAGACAGTGCTGTCTAATGCAAAAGCCATGAAAACGTATGTAGTCTAACCTGTACTAGTGCCACCTCTGCATAAAGACTACCTGGTCATTGTGCTCCCTTTTTGGTGGTCCTCTAGTTACCACCTATAGTGGCCACTGACCAGCTGTCTACTATGACCATTTTCTCAAACTCTCTTGAAAGGTGGTCACTGGTCAGTGGTCACTATAGACAGGTTTCACTACGTTCTGTCTCTTTTATTGGTTTAATGTTGTATCATTGTTGAAATGATATCTACTGGTTGGATTTCCCTCTTTGTTTTCTGTGTGTGTTTGTGTGTTGATTTGATGATGGGGTGAAGTGAGTGCCCCTCGAAAACCCCGCAAGGAGTTTACCCCCGATGTCTTACCCCGTCACCATAAACTTGTGTTCTCTGGAGTGAACAATCAGTCCATCATGGTCTTCTCTCAAACCAGGAGAGGTGAGCGCAAATCCACAGATCAGGGCTGGTCGTTCTACATTTCACTTTGCAAATGTTTCTGTGTGCTCTGTCTTTGTCAAATGTATCCGCAAGCAAATATTCATGTGAGAGAGTTGCACCATGGCCATGTTAAAATGTTTTTCATCCCCAAGTCTTTGTAGGTTTGTTTTCTTGGTTAGGAAGCTCCATCTGTGTAATTACAAACATGTACTTGTAAGCCCTCTACTATTGCCTTCCTACCTCTGCTATCAAGATCCAATAATATATCTTATAATACATAAATGCAATAAGAAATTACTAACATAATGATAACTTAGAACAATGCATCATACATGTTATTCTATAGTACTAAGAATACACATGGCTTTACCCTAATTAATCTTAACTAAAATAACACAAGACTAGCTAAGGTTACAAGTTCCCTTAATAAAAATAATGATGAGATATAGATATTGTTTGAAATGTTTGCAACACTGAGAGTTCACCATGATGAAACCATGGTGAGTAGTAACGTTAGAAATGCTGTTTTATGTTTTAACAGTAATTTCTTTTCTGTTTATAGCAGATGAGGCTGGCTCCTCATCAAATGGTGAGTACAGTATGCTTTTGTTTATGAGTGGTAAAAATTGTTTAGAAAAGGTACACTATAAGGCACCTCAGAATAGTTTCTAAGAGTTTCTTAACCTTCTTCCTTCTGCCTTATCCCAAAACCAATAGACAATTGGGTGCCAAATGGCTACTTCAGTGTGCTAAACGTTAATCCACAAGCAGATGTTGGGCACAGCTCTGTGTTTTACACATTTTTTTGTGCAAGGCTTTTTGTATAGTCATTCTATTGGTCCCCAAGACCCATAGAAAGACATGTATAAACAGCCTCAATAGCATGTGTTAAATACCCAATATCTGCTTGGAGATTAGAGTAGAGTAGAGTTTATGGTCAGGTGGGATGTTCTTCTAGTTTAGACCGTTCCGTTTAGATCTGTCTCTTCTTCAACCGACTTTAACAATGGGTTTATTTGGATAGTCCAGTGTTCTGTGGTTATTTTTGACGGGATGGTTCTCCATGAAGTTGTCGAATCTTAGTGTGAATTACACTGTCCATGCTTGTGTTGTTTTAGGAGCCCTGTCTTTAGAGGGAAAGGTGGCACATAGAGTGGACTGCCGGCCGGTGGGGGGAGAGAACTACATGAAGCTAAAAAAGTCAGTTTGGTAAACTGTGACTGAGAGTGTGACATGTGTAGCCTGAGTGTCATCCAGGGCTTCCATAGTCTCCTTTCATCAACCAAGGATGGTTAGTGAAGGAAGACTATGGGAGCCCTGGAACTAACTAGGATGACACTCAGGTTATGACATGTGTACTTCCTTTGAAGATAAGTCCAATGTGGCTTGATTATTAAAGAGTTCCATACAAACTGTATATATATGCATTCAAGAATCACTTGAGATAACATGTGTATGTGCATTACCTTTGATAAGTGTACTACTGGTATACCCCACTGATAGTAAACGTTGTACTACTAATTGTATGTGTGTCTCTGATAATTTTCCTTCCTTCCTGAGTACCCTCCACTGGAAGATTGTTATGCAATGGACATTTTGATGTCATGTTACAGATTACAAGTTTTGGATGCAATGACGCCAATGAGAACGACCATGCAGCTACATAGGGCTGTCACAAACAACTACAAACCTGTCTCCAACCATGCCAACAATGTGAGTGTGATGACAGTTTTCCTAAAAACCTTCAGAACGCTAGTGTGGAGAACTTTTCTTACACATTATAGTTTGTGATTATGTAGCTTGGAAAGGGTTTAAAAGTATCCTGAAATTTTGCGCTTGTTATATGTGGTAGAATTGTGCTAATTTGCTGTGAATTTATGTTTTCAATAAATGCAAGGCTGGCATAGAGTGAATTATTTCATGTGTTGTGGATAACACCTTACATAGCTAAAGATTTATTTTTCCTAGAGAATCTGAGAAAGTTTCTGTTTCATATTTACAGCTAGAGGTTGAGCGAAGAAAAAAGGAAGATGGGAAGCGATCTCGGGCTGACCCAGAGAAGGTGCAGGAGATGCTGTTCTCTGCCTTTGAGAAGCACCAGTATTACAACATCAAGGACCTGGTGGAGATTACTAAGCAGCCTATTGTAAGAAGTTACTGTTATGTCTTTCAAGTATGAGTAGGAGGAAAGGTTTTTGAAAATTGTCGTGTTTAAAGGTCGTAGAGTGCATGACAAACAGAAAATCCGTATTGTTTGAGGTGTAATGATTTTTCAGTAGACAGGTCACGAATATTTCAAAATTTACACAAATTTTTCATCACGGTGATGATACTTACAATGACTTTATTTGTGAGCTTAGCAACTATATCTTGAAGGTAGTTGTAGTTGTATAATGGGCACACAGTTGATTATTACTGAATCAGATATATTGTCAGCATATGTGTTTGAAATGATTTTATATATATATGAGAGTGATATATATATATACTTATCTTATTACACTAGTAAGTAAGTGTTACTAACCACTGTATGTTAACACAGGAATATTGTTTAAAATTTCTTATTTTTCCTATTGTTGCACTGATAGTTATATATACTTTGTATTTTCTCTCTTCTAGCAATACCTGAAGGAGGTTCTTAAGGAGATCGCCACCTACAACCTGAAGGCTCCTCACAAGAACACTTGGGAGCTGAAGCCAGAGTACAGACATTACAAAGGAGGGGAGACTCCCATGGAACAGTCTTAAACAGATGTCCCCCTCCCTTCTTACCTTATCCAACTCAGCCCTCTAAAACTAGGCATTATGATGATCCCTCCAAGCACAACACTGTTGTTTTTTCTGTAAGTTTAGCAAGCTGAAGGCTTAATATTATGTTTATTCTCATGTATAGCTTTATCAGGAAAGAAGCTGAGGAGTTATCGAAGTGGTGGTCAGATCTTTAGGTTGTGTCATAAAAACACTATCTTCCTATTTCTACACATGCCATTCTGATTTTGAATGGAAGATTTATGTTATAACAAGGAGGTTTTGCTGCAGTTACGTGTATGATTGAAATGCATACAAAGGAACATTATGGATAGCACCAAGTCTTGCTGTTTCAGTATCCAGAGCTGTTTTATACAGTTGTTGTCCTAAATTGGAGACTATTTCAATACATGTTGTGAGCAATGTCAATATTTATGGCAATGTCAATAAAAGTGTTTTCCTAGGCCTGTAGTATGTGTACTTTGCTGGGTCCTCATGCATAAATGCCTGCCACAAATCACAAGTTTTGCAGTGGCTTGGAGGATATATCAATGCCTCCTGCTCTGCCATATAGTGATTACATGTTCCTAGTCTATCATGTTCTAAAATGTTATCTCACTTAATGTCTTGAGTCTCTGGACCTATATGTCCTATATCTTGTAGACAGGATTGGTCAAACTTAAAGATGTATAAGTATATCATACTTATAAATTGATAAGTTTTGGTGCAATGATCAAATTGACTTTTAAGGTTAAACTGCAACAGCAGAATTATCTATATCACATAGACAATCCAAAAATCCCACCTGATAAAACTATTCTGGACAAAGCGGTATGGCCTGAAAAACATATTTGATGATAGATCTAATGACAGGCTGATAATTCAGCAACCTTTTATGTTTTACACAGCATATGCCTGTTCCTCTGCTCTTTCATCCTGTCTGAAACTGCTTTGTAAATAGATGTTTTATGCAAATTTTGAAACACTATCCCTTCATGATTGTCTGGATTTCCAGGCTATTTGAGGATGTATCCTTCCTGATGTTTTATCAATGTCTTGTCAGAAAAACATCACCTCCTGTCTGGTTTAGCCTGGAGTCCAGCCTTCTTAGCTTTAGTCTGCTACCCAAGCTCGGCTCCCCGTAGCAGACTTAAGCTAAGAAGGCTGGACTCCAGGCCTGTTCTGGAGATCCATGCTATCTGAGGATCAAATTTCAGAACAGGCTCATATCAGCCAGCATTTAATCACCTTGGATGGTAGAAATGGTGTTGGAGAAATTTCAGTTAGAATCTAACAAACCGGTACAAGTAACCACCTCTACATAAGGACCACGTGGCCATTGTGACCACTTTTTGGTGGTCCCTTAGATATTTATTTCCACTGACACAAGCTTTGACACTGCAATGAATGACAAGAAGTTCTGGAGAGCAAACTTCACTTGCTAAGCCTCGTAAGAGGAGGACCGATGATGATGATGATGACACAAGCTTTAAGAACTACCTGTCGACAAGATTTTATTGGTACCCTGAGTGGGCAATTTTGACTGTATCAACTTTGTGTATAAGTCACAATGATGAAGGACAAAATGATGATGCCTTCTTACCTTTTTGTAGTCTTGTTATTTTTCCCAATTTGACAAAATGCTGCAAAAACATATAACGTTACTAAAACAAACTGGACCCAACATCTGCTTGGAGATTAAAGTAGATATCCTTTACACAAAAAGAGAAATGCTGCTTTTAGCTTTTCAACCACTGGCATTCAAAGAAGACTTTATATCAGCAAGGATATAATGTCCTTGATATCAGGTAGTGTGCCCAGTTCTTCATCCTTTGTTCTGCCTCTGGTTGACACACACCCCTCAGAAAGTCTGTTGGTCCATTCCAACCCCATCCATTACTTACTTATACCTACAAATTGGATGCAACGATTTTGAAACTAGTATGGGGAATAGTTCTTGAGCGTAAAGATGATTTGTCATCCATTCAAAGATAGCTTTTACATTTGAAGACGTTGAAAAAGAGGAGGAGGAGATGATCATTTAGACAACCAATGGGGAAGTCCTCTGATGTAACTGGTTTGATTACCGGTGTGACTAAGATATCAATGCGCGTTTTACTACATGTTTCTTTTCTAGAAGAATTATACATCCATATTATGAAAAAATTATCTAGATGGAACATACAATTTCTTTCTATCTATAAAAATGTTACGATAATCTATAATTCAGCGCACAATATATTTTGTCTTGTCATGAGTAAAAGTAGTCCCTGTGATAGCGCATGCCAATTTGCTTACTCTACCACGTGACCTGCCTCCACCCGACGTTTCGGTGCGGTCTTCCTGGTTGGAAAGAAGTGCCCAAGTATCTTCTGGAAGGAAAGGCGAAAGAAAAAGAAAACACATTCACCATGAGCTGGCAGAGCTACATCGACCAATCCTTGTTGGGTACCGGGCAGGTTGCGAAGGCCGCCATCCACGGCTTGGACGGCAGCGCATGGGCGACGAGCAACGGCTTCAAGGTGAGTGACATGAGCGGGCGCTCGCGCCTCCCCCGCCCCAGGGCCTCTAGGACTCCAGTCGGGGACCGTTACATTTCCTCCTTTAGTGTCCTACCTTTGATATTTGCGTTTAGATAATTTCTTTAGCTAGAGTAGGACAAACTTTGAGAGAAAAGTTTGTTCTAATTCATACAAATTTCTTGTTTGGGGGAAAAAGAGGAAAATTCGCCAATGTCAGACGATTCATAGTAGATATTTCCATTCAACATGGCGGCCGGGAAATTGCACGAGCCGGTATGAGGCCACGTGAGGGAAGAGTCGTCAGATTTATCCCCTCTAGATGGACCGCATGTTCTTCTAACCAATAAAGAACAGGCTACGGAAGAAATGCACATCGACTGTGAACACAGCATCAAACCGGATCGACCCGGACGATATTTCTTCTTACCCAGACATGTCCGCTATAATGTCACGCCCGACCGTCCGTCTATCAGAGCTAAAGACGAAATGTCGCGATTTTCGCAGTCAGCCCTCACAATTTTCATTGATGGATGTTCACACACGAGTAAGAAAAAATACATTTCGGAGCAAATTTTATTTTACCTCCTTGCTAAAATGTAATGTATTTTGTATTATCCCGCTTTTGTATTTCCTGTATCGGAATTTTACGCCGGCATTTGATTTTATTTATGGGGGATTTCGTTATGTGGGAGGGCTTTTGAGGGTGGAAACATGGGTTTAGAGGGAACACGCGAATTGTAAAAGTCCATTTTCGACATGGTGGGATATAAGATTAGTGTGCGAATTGCCTGACTCAATCTGGTGACAGAATGTTAGCTGAAAAATATCCAGTGACGTCCTTACATGTGTCAGAAGTCATTGCACTGGATTCGGTATTAGTCACCTTTACGTGTACAAATTACGGAGCCTGGAAGCGCCTAGACGCGCTGACTCATGAATAATTTCCATAAGGTGTACCCCTATCCCCCCCAAAAAATGAATGAATGAAGAACTTTATTATGCATATTTGTTGGGCTAAGTTCAGGTCACACGAAAAGAAAGAATAGTTTACAAACATATATACAGGCTTCAGTAATCTAGTGTGCAGATTTGGCCTCTACTTCTTTGTAATGATGAAAATGTAAAAACAGAAGGGTTTTGTTATAAATGGAAGGTCAATCGAAGTGCATAAGAAATGTGAATTTTTTTGTATTAGTTGGTGTATAAATGCTACTTTGTTTTTATCTTTTGTGTTCTCCATTTTTTAAATGTATTGTATAGCCACACAAGGAATAGTAGTGAAATGGGGGCAGACATGCATTTGCTCCTTGGAAGAAGCCATGTATGGCCATGTGTGAATAGGATAAACACTCAGCTTTTGTTGCTCAGTGGGGCTTGACAAGCTGATGATCCCAGGTCTTTTGTTCTACAAACAACCCCTGCTGATTCCTATCACTTCATGATAGACTACTTAGGCCCAGCTTAGATCCTATCTCATTTGTTCAAGGGTTTGCAGGAGTGTCTAGCTTTCACTGCTGCCCCAAATGCCAGCAAGAGGAGTTGTTGATAATGAAAATAAAGAATTGTAGGGATGTACCCTTGAATTAAAGTTGTGACTACAGAAAACAGAACAGATTTAACACTGTGTTCTGATTTGTTTGGACATTGATACATGTTTCTGTGACTTACAGTTACAAATAGATGAGTTCACAGATCGGTGGACTCCAAAAACTGTTTACATCAAGGAGGGATTACGTCATTTCAATTAACATTCAACTACATTCTAAATTCTAAGCATGTGCTTTGTTTATATTGATGTGTATCTACTGATCTATCATGTTCAAATGTGTTTGAGAAATGATGTGGTGTAAGCAATTATTGTTGTCTGTGGAAGGGTGAACTTTTGAACTTGTCTATTGTCCTACACAGTGACTCTCAAGGACAGCATTGATAACATAACTTTTCCATTCATGTATCATGTCTATATTCAAATTTTACATGTATTGATATTTGTAATAACTCAAGTGATACCAGATTTTACATTCAATGACCATCTTTTCCAGGGCTGTCTCCAAGACGCGTCCCAGAAGTTGCTTGTTGGGACAGGAAAAAATTGCCCCATCCGTGCAAACAATCTGAACTTTGTGATATGAAATTGATGAAAATAAGCTTAAAATGAGAGAATCAAAAAGAAAATCAACAATATTGGCCCCCAACAATGAGTTGGCACATCATAAGTTTGTAAAGATACAATCATTTTGTGTTACCCTTGCCAGTTGTAGATATGGTTGCTAAATTGAATATGTAGTGGATACCTGCAGTTCTTCTTTTCCTGGGGTCAGAGCTTCCATTAGTGTACATCTTCCCCACTGACACATACTGCTATAGCTCTTCTGGAGCTTCAATGGTTGATTACTTGATAAGATTACCTTGGGGAGTGCCATCAAACAGGCAAAGAAGGAACATCAGCAGTACTTTGTTCCATTTCAATTTGTCCTCCTCACTGTTCAGGTTTACATTATGACATCCTCCTATGTCTTCTGCATAGTGAACAGATAATAGGTTATTTATTGTGTGCATTTTTTCTTGATGTCCATATCTGAACAATTTGAAAGGTCGTTTTTTTTCAAATTGTTCAATATGATCCTGATAAGAGAGAAGAGCAGTACAAGGAATGCTCATAAATTCTAGATTACTCTGTAGCTATCATTCTTTCTTTAAAATATGTGTAGATAAATGGAGTTCCTTGATCATATCTTTACTTTTTACCGGTAGTACTTTTTATCTCATTCTCAGGCAATATTTCAATCTTTCCGGTGGACTGCAGTCTGGAAAAGTATTAGCTTGTCTTGTATTAGCTTAATCCCTGCTATTGCCCAGTTTATACCAGATGTTTGTTGTAATTCTCTGATGTAAATTTGTAGAGGTCACTTAATCATACCATAGTAAACTTTGCTGCTGGGACCTGAGATAAGAAGTTACTGGGGGCAGTGGAGGTTGAGATAAGAGAGTGGAATTGCCCTAGTGAAGGCCTGCAATAATATGATTCAGGTATCTATGTCAACATTCTGCAGTACCCTCCTTATCAGTCATTTGTGATTTATTACGGTGTGATTTTTGAAATCAGATTAAGAATGGATGTTTGGATATTGAGTCTTATGTGAGATAAACTGCAATTTGGCAAGGTAAAACAGGCTTGCTATCAAAAGAAAATATGAATATCTTACTGCAGGAAATAGAAATAGAATATATCTAGCCCAGCTGAGTAGGTGAAATATTTTAGGACTATGATACTTATTTTAAGCCCTGATTGTTGAACTTGAAGAGGCTGAGGTACTTACATTTTTCTGACTGTAGCTTTGTACTGTTGCTTGGTAGTGTGTCAATCTTATATATGACCTGGACCTGACCTTGATGATCAATGTTGTTCGCCCCAATTTGTCATTGAGGTTGAAATGTAATTTCATTTCTTTTCCAACAGCTTGTCCTCATTTTTAATATGTATATATACCTTGCCAACATGATTTCCCATACAAGTGGAAAGCTTGAAGGACTTAAGCCAAGGGTTTTCTGGGAAAAGTTTGGAACTTGTGACTAATATGGTTATGTCAACAGGAGAGATGTGTGTTCTGAGCCAGGACAGGGCTGGACAGCAGTCAGGAAAGAATGCAACTCAACCAGACTTTCAGATCATATCAAATACACAATTCTTGGGCATGTATGGAGACTAGACAACTTCCTGGACATTCATGGCAAATAGAGTCAGAGAGAAACAAAAAGGAAACCCTGAGCACGACCATGAAGATAAGACAAAGATAATAGCACAGGAAAAATCAATGTAGTCATCAGTGTTCTGTCAGTATTCATTTCAGATTGCAGTCAATGTTTTTTGTGTACCTGTCATCACTGTGTGAAATCAAATGGCTCAGAAAGGCTAGACAGACAATAGACTTACAAAATGTTCAGCCCATGGAACGATATATCATAAATTAACATCATTACTCTTCTTATTGATCCAAATTCTGATCTAACTCACATTGAAAATGTGATGAAGTTAACATTATGAAACAAAAAGGTATTTATTTTTGGATCTATGTTATTGAGAAAGCAGGAAATGATAATTTCCATACATTTTGGTATGTAAGCACTTTTACATTGCACAATCGTACTCTTCGATACATCAATATAAAAAGGCTGGTTTTCAATTGTTTCAACATTGCCAAAAGCAATAAAAGCACTGCGACAAAAGGTTATTTCAGACAAATAGTTGAAACCAATAGTCAATAATGGTGGCAGGGCAATATTCATACGAACGCAGAACGGGATGTCTTGAGGATCCACATTTGTTATTTGTAAGTGGCCTGCTTTCTGTCTTGGAATTGAAAGAGACAGTATCAGGCCTCCCAGCTTGTCTCCAGAATTACTTATCAGCTTTGGACCCTGCTGGATACTAGTGTTGTAATAAATACAGTAATTATTTATTGGAAATAGGTATCTCCATTGTAAGAAGGATTTTGTACATCATGTTTGGAAATTGGGTTTGTCAATTTATATTTAGACATGCTAGTTTTACATGAAAATACTACATGTACTGGGGTATCCCTGAAACTAGGTCATGGTGTTTGATGACCTACTTTTATGTCTTGCAACCTTGAAATATACAGATGAAAAAGAAGCAATTTAACACAAATAAGATAATATGTGTTCAAGTTACTTAAATGGTAAGGCTGTCACTGATATGATGAAAATACCATTATCAGGCTAAATGCTGTAAAATGATTTAAAAGGAACCTACACATTAGTAATCACTTTTTTTGAAGATTTGCATTGTGCCAATGGTAGAAATAGATATTTATACTACATAGCAAGATTTTGGTCTTTACAAACATAACATGCATTGATATGCCAGTGACATACATTTGAATCAGACAGTTCATATCTAGAGAGTGTATATTGTATCTAGATTGTTTATGATTCATTCTTCCCAAAAGATAGATGTTAACATGTTTAATGGAACAGGAAGCAATAGAATAGAGGCCATGACTTAGTCATTTGAAGTACAAGTATTTTATATTTGTTAAGTATGACGCACACAGATATTGTTTGTGTCATCTTCTATAATTGATGATCAATGCCAGGTTGGGAATTTGTGGTTTACTTGCCAAGCATGATCAGGAAGCAGAGGATGTGTGTCAGTAAGACAGATGAATATTGTTTTATAATTGCAAAGTGCTCACGATATTGTGCAATATTGGAAAACATTGTTATGACTTATGGTATCATATGCTCTACCAGATCTTAAACGTTATCGCAACAGAAAATGGGTTTGTTTTCGTTTTTGTTACAGGCATGGAAGGTTTCTATATTCGATGCACTGTGCTAGAAATTTTGATAACCACCTACGTGTCTGCATGATACATATGCATGAATACACAGTATCAGTATGACACATTCAGTTGGTTTCTGAAGCAGATTTCCAGACACTATGTTGTATTGTAGTCATCCAATGTCCTGCCCACAACCTGTGACATTTTTCTGCATTCTCCAAGTTTTTCCTGGTGGAAATATGGACGTCATGTAGATATAGGCAGCCAGGGATGAGGAATTTACGTAGGTGTAGGCTGCGTATATACATACAGGAGAAAAGTTGCCGCCACCAAAGTGAATTCCTGACACGTTTCAGTAGGCAGATTTTGTGTGTGTGATATCACTGTGTAAGAATGTATCATGCAGGAAGACACACCTACGTAATTAAGGAACCATTCCTTTCCAGTGGAAGCAATGTACCGTTCAAAATCATATTTGTGAACAAATGGCTGGACCATTGGCCCTTCAAATGATTGCTTGGCTGAACTGTGCAGTCTCAAGAGTCAAGTATTTGTATCAAACAGATTTTCATCTCAAGTGGGCTACTACAACTTGTACTAAACAGTTTTCTTTCTGTGCTTCTGATTTGAAGCTTTCATAGTTTCATGGCCAAGTGATGCAACCCTTTGTCCACACTTGAGTGGGGGTAAATTCAAGCTAGCATGGATGACAGAACATGAACGCAATGTTTGACTGTTTGTTTAATTTGGCTCTTACACATCAATGAAAGTCAACACTTACCTTTGACATTCTGTGTCTCTTGATATTATTACTATCAACCTCATTGATCTCATCAATGTATGTACTTATCAAAGTTGAGGTATGCGTAGAGGTATGCGGCTGGAATCCATATATTTCAAGGTCCATTACTTCAGCTTATTGATGTTGCCATTACAGATGTTGCAATAAAGGTAAGAGAATGGTACTTGTAGTCAAAGAACAAATTTGCAGTGACCGTCCGTCTCTGTTGCAAATGAGTCCTACCCCAGACATTTTAGTGCCATCCTGAGACACTAATGGGTTTACAAGTCAGGTTATTGATTTTCATCGCCATGACAACATGGTTCATCGAATCCGCACATTAGGGAAAACTTTAAGGCTTGATTGTCCCACCAATCAAAAGCCGTTCTCCCTGCACCGCTGGTTCTAAGTGGAGCTTGCAAAATTGTATTAGGTGTTTTGGGAGCTGTTGATGCTTTGAATTATGAATGGGAATGGCAGGATAATTTCATACCTTGCTGAGGGCAAATTCAGGGCCTGTCATTGTCTATAGGGACCTCAGTGGTCAAGTGTTCAATTAACAGGGCTCGAAATACAGTATTGCTAGTAGCCATGAAATCTTTCCTGCAGTTTACCGAGAACATATACTATATTAGATTTCTTGTCTTTCTGTACATAAATCATAACCTCAGACTTGATACAGCCCAGATTTTCCTTCTATGAATTAATCTTTGGAGGCTGTGAGACAACTGCAACCATTGCCAAGTAGCATCTTGTGCACATGGCATGCTGGGAGCCTTAGCTTCAGCTGCAGTATATCAATGACCTAGGAGAATCTGAAGTATTTAAAGTTGGCACGCTGCAACAAACATGGTATGCAGAACAGTCAGGTTGAAAACAGGTAGACATGCACTTGTGTCAGGAGTGGAGACTTGGTGATCACTGGGTCATGCAGATGTTCCAGAGGAAAGTGCGTGAGAGGGCATCGTGCTATTCTATTGCTTTACTCTACCATCAATATAACTATAAGGCCTTTCAGGGCTTGGAAACCTGCATGCAATGTGCAGAGAAAAGTTAAGATTGCAGAAAGGAATATTACTTTTTTTTATTAGCAAGTTGTACTTTAGCTGGCTAAAAGTGTTATTGCAGAAAATTAAGAAAAATGTATTTCAAGCCCTGCAAGGTCCATTGATATGAATACCATGTATAATTAGGGTATTGATGGAGTTTAGCTTAGTTAAGAAACTGCAGTATCAAATACTGATAGAACCCGTTTTTGACTGGTTATGCTGCTCACCATTTTTATACATCAGTAAAAATTAGCATGCTTTTTAGCAAAATTGAAATTCAGTGTGTGTTCTTTTTGATTACCATTGATGCCTGTGTCAATATATTTCCTCAAGTCATCAGTCACTAATTGATTTCATACATTTATACATAAGACAATTTATGAAGGTTATGAATATGCAAAGTTGATGTGCAATGATTCATATTTGCTATTAACCCACATGTTACAATTATGAAAAGCAGATGCATGTATTTCTAGATAAGTTTGTTTTTTAAACCCATAAATCAGTAAATGCAGAATGTTTCCCTTCCCATATCTTTTAATGTTATTGTCCTGAATACGTCAAAAACTATCTAAAACAATCTCTAATGTTATTAAGGTAAAATATGACATTCCATCCACAGTTCTCTGCACAAATACTGATGTTAATCAAACATTTCAGTGGAATATTTTTGTGTCATTCCTTAGCTTATGAAAATGTATCATTTTGTAACTAACTTTCCCCTTCAACTTACGACAAATTTTTCTCTGACATTGTGACAAATGGAAATGAACCATTCAGCAGGGGGCCAAAGCCCACAAATTTCATATCATTAAGGTAGATTTAAAGGTGTGATGCCCTCTACTGCCGGTGCTTGGTCCCTTCCATATCAACCATCAAACCCACTGCCAGTAGAAACCAAATGTTCCCCTCCATGGGAAAAGTAATCAGTGAACAGCCTATGAACAGGGTAAGACCTACCCAAGCAATTGACCTCTCCTGAAGATGAGGTGATCCCCAGGGTAGATCCTGATGATGCACATCCTGGCTACATCTCCTGGATATGGGTCAGACTGGGTGGGTGGGAATAGCAGCAATCAGGGATGGGCAATGGAGTTCATGGTGGAATACACAGTAAAGTCTATCACTGTATCGGTTAATACAATCTCAGGGCTGGAAATACCACCTACATGTGTAGGTAGAATTGGAGTTGTGCAGGTATTTCTGATGTCTAACCAACACACTGGTGCATGTAGTGGGTAGATGCAGGTTTGTTTAGGCAAAATTGGAGCTGTGCAGGTATTTCTGATGTCTCCCTGCACCTAACCTACACTGAGCAATGTACAAAAATGTTTCGCATTAACCACGTAAAAATGCACTACTAAATAAATAAAACAAGTTGTAAATTCAAATAAAACAATAATTGGTGACGGGGAAAATGACAGAGAACAAAAAATTTTACCAACATTTTCATCCTAACCACAGGTTTTTTTTGTGGAGAAGATTTACATTAAGGTTCGGTAGTGCCAGTGGATATTCACCTCACATGCAGCATTCGAGAACATTCTGCCACTAGATATTTCTGACTCAGACGGATGGGCTGTGGTGACGATGCTGCAGTGTAGTGAGATTGAGCACAATGGTCCTGGAGGGCCGCCATGCATTTTGAAATTATTGAGGTATTGAAATATCCAATTATAGATATTGTTTTTACTATTTCTATCCATGTTTTTTTAAACCTTTGGCACACTGAAGTAGCCGTTTGGCACCCCATTCCCTTACAGAGTTAGGCAGCAGGGGGAAGGTTTAAGCAAAGAAATAATGGATTCTAAACATGGCTGTACAAATGCAGTTTGACATGTTATATCATTAATGTGATACTAATGTTATACTAATGCACAGTGTCTTATGTTTCCATGCAGGTCACTGCAGATCAAGTGCTGAAAATAGTCAATGCCTTCAACTCCGGCACCCTAGCCGAATTCTACACATGTAAGTGACATATTATTACATATTACATAATTTTTTATTCAATCTGTCTGGTTAGTATGTCCTGAAAATTAGGACATGCTGGTTTTATATATAATATTGCTAAAGTATTCTTTAGAGACATAACGTCAGGACAATTAGTAAGGTTATAAAAAATGTAGATAGTGCCATCATCACTTTAACAAGAAAAGTGGTAGCTATAGGTATACAATTTCTTTTACAGCTTACCCTATGACACGAAAGCATTCTGAAGCATGTGTAGCAGTTAGATAGCTTGTATTACCATCTAATGATAGCTTCACCTTGAGGTTTGCCTGCATGCTTCCAGTCACACACACACAGGCAGATTTTGTCGAAAATGCAAACTGACTCCAGCTTCCACAGTCCAGAAGAAGTAGTGAGCAAAATGCAACCAGAGCATGCCTCGATTTTGCGACTTTTGCACGTAGCTGCATGACAGATGCTGGTAGGTTCCCACTTGACAAGACGTATATGTCAGCCCGTTGGCTGGACATGTTCTGAAAAGTTGTACTTTTGTACAGTGCAAATTTTGAATTTTTGTTCACAAAACATTTGAATTTTTTTTGACACAAGCTACAAGACGTATATGTCAGCCTGTTGGCTGGACATGTTTCAAAAAGTTGTTCATTAATTTTGTACGTTGCAAGTTTTTAAATTTTGGTCAGGTTCACAAAGGTTTTTGATATTTTTGACACAACCTAACCCATTGGCTAGAGTTGTTTAAAAAGTTGTACATTAGATTTTGTAAATTAGTAGTAAATAAATTTTTGTTCACAAACGTTTTGAATGTTTTTGAAATAAGCTTTTAAGACAGTGTTGGAAGTTAGCAAGACATTGCCAATGCCTTATGTTCTGATAAACAAGGTCATACCATGTTCTAACTAATACCTTTTGGAACTGTTCATGACATCTTATGACTCCTAAAAGCAATGTTGTGCAATAAGATTTGAGTTTAAAGCAACTGAATACCAACTTTCATGTTAAGAGTGAAACAGATATTTTATATCCTGTCTAATCCAACACTACAGTTTAAGTTGAGGAGTTCAACACCTAAGAAGGTCAACTGTTGTCTAAGGCAAATATCTTGGTTGTCGAATGATATTCCAAATGTGCACTAATTCTCACATTCCACTCATGCTGACTGTTCTTTTCCTTGCAGCTGGCATGTATATAGGTACAGAAACAACTGAAAGTGGAACAGAGCAAGAGATCAAATACAAGTTTATAAAGCAGAATGGTAAGGCATTCTATGTCAAAGAAGGCGACACAGGAGCATGTGTCTTCAAGACAAACACATGTAAGTATTACAGACCTTTTTTTGTGTTAGGTATGACGTATTTCTGCTTTCCTGGCTCTCTGTCTAAAATTCCTTAATTCTTTTGTATGTAGATCATGTATGATGTAGAATGTTAAGAAAATTCTCAAACCTCAAAAGATTTCCTCAAAATTTTACTTGACATTTTGTTTCTTTTGTTGGCGTATTCTAAATTATGCTTTTTGATAGGCTAAAAGCATTATATAAGTTGTACTAATTATAGTGCTCATTACTGTAATATATCATCTAATATGTCCTACACAATATTGCATTATCAGCCCTACTTCCAAATCAGACATTATTAAGAGAAATGTCAGCATACCCAGTGCTACAAAATAACAGAAAGCAATCAGATGATGTAACTCAAATGAAAGTTCATCACTCAGTGATGGTAATTAACATTGTAGACATTTTATGTGCTATTTCTGTACAATAAGTAAAGGGCTTACCAACAAGCCTTGTTATTTTAACTTCAGAAGGACTAGAGGACTGATTAAAAGCTTAATGGCAAGAGCTTTGCTTTGTGTACAGAAACATTATATAAAATCCCTAAAAAAAGGATGTAACGGTAACATTTTTTTCTCTTGGATTTCAGGTTTGATCATTGCTGTGTATGAAGATGGCATGCAGGCGGGCAACTGCAATGATGTAGTGGAAAAGCTGGGGGAATATCTGTTGGAGTGCAACTTCTAGGCACCCACCTTCCGTGCTGCTGCTTTTTTTCCTTTCCAGCCGACACCGACTAGGATATTTCTATATATGACAAAAAAATAGAAAAAAAATGGAAGCCATGATTGTAACCTGGTTAGCCTTGTTATGGTCCCTCAAAGTGATCAGAGTTCTAGACACCCCTATTCTGAACTTAGCTAGTCTAACATTGCTGCTGTAACAAGGAGAAAACAGAACAGGATTTTGCGACGGCAAAATCTATAATTAGCCAAGTTATTGATAGAAATATGTGGATGACAATGGATGAAATAGGATACCAACAGGAGCCCTTGGAATTTGTTTCGTAGTCCAGATTTCTGCTAGGAGGAAAGGCAACTAGGGTTCAGAGTTAGGTGTGTGTAGAACATGATCCTTACTTTAGGGATGTAAACTAGCCTTGAAGTTAAACTAGAATTAATTCCACTGCTTTCTATCATTCCTGTAGACAACAAACTTTAGAAGTGAGTAGAGTAGACGTGTTTAGATACAGGGTGGTCCACTGTGCTCAGAGTAAGTGTTAGAACCAGTTAATCCAAAATCCTTGCTATGTTTGTTATGTCAGTGATGAAAACTGGTATCTGCATGGAAAGACATGATGTGCTGTCATTTTTAACCCGCACTGTTTGATAACTTTGTGTATTCACCATAGATTACTTTGTTCAAACAGTATATTTTATTAGAATGTATATGGTAATGCTATTTCCTTCTGTGTTTTTGTTGCTTTAGTATATTATCAATTAAAGCAAGTACTACTTTGTTGTGAGTAAAATTCATCCTTTTTTCATTTAAAAGAAAAATCTGTTTCAAGATCCATTGTTGAAGAACATGATATTGTTTGTACTTTATAAGTATCTAAAGGTTGATGATATGAGTTGTGTGCATATTGATTGCTAGCCTTAAATGTTTATGTTCATGGGTCCGGGATGCTCAATGTATTGTAAGATACCAGTTTTCGTAAGCAATTACAAATGGCTACAGTGTGCATTTTATGGACAGAGTAAGAAGGGTCTCTCAATATGTGATAGTTACTTGAATGAAGCAAAAGGTAACATACCTTCCCTTAACAAATAGTCAATATGAATTCCTCTTCAAGTTGTTGCATTTTCTATATCTTCATTCCATCTTTTTCTCTAAGGCAACTCTTCGTAGAAGCATTCCAATCTTTGCTCTCTATTTTCTTTACAGTTCTTTGTAGATGCATTCCAGCATTTCTGTAGACTTACTAGATCTAGAATTAGTAAGACTTTATAATGCAGGTTCCCACAAGGTAGAGTTAACTGTGAGAAGTTGTTGCTGTTGTACCCATAGAAATGTAAGATAGGAGTTTTCGCAAGGCTTATGATGTAGGCCACTGTGTATGGTGCTTTGTCCTTGTCCCTGTAACCCTTGTACAGCCGTAACTAAAAGTCATCAAATCACAATGCCACAACAAGTCATCTCCACGCTTCTCATCTGAAAGAAGGTGGTAGTCAAGAAAAAACAATAATCCTTGTTAACCTTATTGTTCATTTTTGAAACTTTTGGAAGGAGGCAAAATTGTAAAGTTGGAACTACCTTTGTCTTGACATAATTCCTTGCGTCAAAGAGATACCTTTTTCTTGGACCACTTTTACTTTACACTAAGGATATTACAATTTCTAGACATATTACAAAGACTAGACAAGAAGACGAAATACCATCTCGTGATGTCTCCGAAAGTTGCCAAAAGCTCTTACTGTTGCTTTGAGACGGAGTGAAATGTCTGAGACAGTGGACTCATGGTATTGATGTGGCTGTAACATCTCCCCGTTAAAGAGACTATAAACTGATAGTTGTATAAAATACCCAATGTCAGTGTTAAACGGTAACATGCAGCAACTTAACTGTTTGTAATCTGTGTGTTTGTTGTGCCATTTCTAAAATAGCATAAAGCTTGGTCATCACCTCATGCTGGAAAAAGTGGTTTTCTTTCAGATAGGGTTGCAAAATTACATGGTAGCTCAAGAAATGACCACTACATCTCTAAGAACAGTATCAAAAAACTTGACTGAAGAAGAAAGAAAGAAGAAATCATGTTTCAAATCTTACTGAAAGGCAAACTGAAGTGATAGATTGTTTTAGCTGAATCAGGAACTGATTCCTGGGCCGAAATGGCTGCAACTTCCTTGGAGGGACACTCTAGAATCTGTAAATGTATAGCCGGTATAACCGCCCTTCGGCGTAACACATCAGCTTCGAATCAAGTTGTGGTTCTCTAAAAACCGACGTGAGATTTTCTTCCTGTTTGTGGGTCCTCTATAGCCTCGAACAGCGACCCCGGTAAGGATTGTGTCTGCTGGTCCCTGTGGTGATGCAAGGCTAGCTAATCCATGGTTTGTCACCAAACCCTCTAAACTGCAAACCTTGGATGTTTTCAGGACCCAACTTTCGGCGTGATGCACAAAATTCAAGTTTGTTGTTAAATAGTGCGATAAACTTACATGGGTGAGGTGACCATGCTTGTTGCCGCATATTTGTATATTAATCATTAGGTCATATCAGTTTAATCCCATGGTTTTCTCATACTTTTATGATCTACAAATAAAAAGAAATGTATCGGTTGTAGTGGAAAAAAATTGGCAACCCTCATGTTAATTAACATTCATGTTTTATTGTTCATACATGATGAAAACATTCAATGTAACATTTAAGTTTTGTCTGCCATGTATTACAGGTCTCAAAAAGTTGGGTAACCAAGCCTTGTTATTTAACTTAGCCAAATTTTAACGAAATGTCTAACAAGCAAGGAAGTGATTTGTTGTGGCCGTAGTAGATTAGAAAAGTTCGCTGCCTAACTGAGAGGGTCATACTTTTCATGATGCCCATTTTAATCCAATGATATTTCTATGGGTAGCTTGGTCTTTGGGTAGTAGTAAATGCGAGGCCTAACGATCTACAATGTGCTGTCTGAGATACGAATAAATACATGTGAAGAAAAAGTAGGGATAAGTAAATTGAGTTGTTACCTTTTTAGAAGGTATGTGGAATCCTTAGTAATTCAATGGTATAAAAGAATATGAGTTATATATTTACTGTTGAATTCATATTAGTCACTTATTGTAACCCTATGCAGCTTGCCTTGTGTTAGATTCTAAGTGGAAAATTATGACAGCTGTTTTATCATGTATTAAAGTTTTATTGTTCAACACATGTTAGAGGTTTTCCAGTTTCAAACATGTCATATATTAAAGAGTGTTGCACAAGCTTTTATTAGTCCTCTTAGAGTCTTACAGAGCAATGTACACATGTATACATTTTACTATATTATAGTTTATTATTTTTGTTATTGTATCAAGAGAAATTGTGTTTCAGTTCAGTGCCAAAGTAGTTGAGAGAGAACTGCAGCCTCTGCAGTACCAGAACTTGTGAACTGGGCCAGACGTTGGTTAGTTCTGGGGGCAGTCATTACTCTGAACCTTCACAATAAAAGGAAACAGCTATATTTGCGTCATGTTCAAGAAGTTTGTCCAAGAACTGCACAGGATCAAGTATGTTCCCAAAAACCAATTGTGGGAGAAAAAAAACACAATTTCAATTGTTGCACATGCATGACAGCATCAGTTTCAAACTGGTCCAAAAGTGCACATAAAAAAGGTTTTGAAATTTAAGCCATCTGTGCCATCTTGAATACACTGTCGAAAATAACGCTCTGTTCCTGAGGTGTCACAAAAATGACTTTACCAACCCCAGAATGTAACCAGTCCAGCCCAGGAGGTTAGATCAACCTGTCCTGTAGTTTTAAAGCTATTGATAGCTCACCTATCCCTACAGTACTGTAGCTTCAATGCCAGATCTGTCACTGAGCCCACTGCAAAGAAAAACTGTAGATCTGTTCTATTCACCTGTCTCCAATATGTCTTCATTGTGTGATTGGTTGGAATGAATGGGTGAATCAAAGTATGCTGGTAAGTACTAAGAGCTAGAAAGATTCCCATAATTACGTGTTTATGCAAGACATCAACAAAGTGTCCTGCCATAATGAAGGTGAGGAATGATTGATGCATGCTTTATACTTCCTTACTCCCTTAACCATTAGGGGAGAAAATTCAATGTTATGGCAAATATGACCAGTCTTCTTTTTTTTTCTATCTCAAAAATGTCCTGATAATGCTAACAACTCAGACCAGACCACAGTATAGGTCTGCCAACTTGCTTGCCACTCCACAAAGTTGCCAACATTTGTACCAATAAATCCAAATCATTAGCACAGAAGTAGATGTGAGCTTTGACAGGAATTTGATTATCTTCCAATGCTTTGACAAGGAATGCATCAGCAGTTGAGTAATAGGTGACCTAGGAAGTGTGTTAATCATTGACTTACAAAGTGCATTTTAGTCTACAAACATGTTTTTTTGCTAGAGAGAGCTTTAAAACTTGTGTTTTTGCAGCTGGCCTCTTCATCGGTGATGAAGCTGACAACAAGTACAAGTTCCTGAGGCAGAATGAGAATTCCCTCTATGTGAAGAAGGGAGAGGGTGGAGCCTGCATCTTCAAGACCAAACAGTGTAAGTGTTCCAGAGTGTGAGATAAAGCCTGTCACACAGAGCCCATCATGGCCTCCCGAGCAGTGTAAGTGTTCCAGAGTGTGAGATAAAGCCTGTCACACAGAGCCGATCATGGCCTCCCGAGCAGTGTAAGTGTTCCAGAGTGTGAGATAAAGCCTGTCACACAGAGCCGATCATGGCCTCCCGAGCAGTGTAAGTGTTCCAGAGTGTGAGATAAAGCCTGTCACACAGAGCCGATCATGGCCTCCCAAGCAGTGTAAGTGTTCCAGAGTGTGAGATAAAGCCTGTCACACAGAGCTGACCATGGCCTCCCGAGCAGTGTAAGTGTTCCAGAGTGTGAGATAAAGCCTGTCACACAGAGCCGATCATGGCCTCCCGAGCAGTGTAAGTGTTCCAGAGTGTGAGATAAAGCCTGTCACACAGAGCCGATCATGGCCTCCCAAGCAGTGTAAGTGTTCCAGAGTGTGAGATAAAGCCTGTCACACAGAGCCGATCATGGCCTCCCGAGCAGTGTAAGTGTTCCAGAGTGTGAGATAAAGCCTGTCACACAGAGCCGATCATGGCCTCCCGAGCAGTGTAAGTGTTCCAGAGTGTGAGATAAAGCCTGTCACACAGAGCCGATCATGGCCTCCCAAGCAGTGTAAGTGTTCCAGAGTGTGAGATAAAGCCTGTCACACAGAGCCGATCATGGCCTCCCGAGCAGTGTAAGTGTTCCAGAGTGTGAGATAAAGCCTGTCACACAGAGCCGATCATGGCCTCCCGAGCAGTGTAAGTGTTCCAGAGTGTGAGATAAAGCCTGTCACACAGAGCCGATCATGGCCTCCCGAGCAGTGTAAGTGTTCCAGAGTGTGAGATAAAGCCTGTCACACAGAGCCGATCATGGCCTCCCGAGCAGTGAGTGTGAGATAAAGCCTGTCACACAGAGCCGATCATGGCCTCCCGAGCAGTGTAAGTGTTCCAGAGTGTGAGATAAAGCCTGTCACACAGAGCCGATCATGGCCTCCCGAGCAGTGTAAGTGTTCCAGAGTGTGAGATAAAGCCTGTCACACAGAGCCGATCATGGCCTCCCGAGCAGTGTAAGTGTTCCAGAGTGTGAGATAAAGCCTGTCACACAGAGCCGATCATGGCCTCCCGAGCAGTGTAAGTGTTCCAGAGTGTGAGATAAAGCCTGTCACACAGAGCCGATCATGGCCTCCCAAGCAGTGTAAGTGTTCCAGAGTGTGAGATAAAGCCTGTCACACAGAGCCGACCATGGCCTCCCGAGCAGTGTAAGTGTTCCAGAGTGTGAGATAAAGCCTGTCACACAGAGCCGATCATGGCCTCCCGAGCAGTGTAAGTGTTCCAGAGTGTGAGATAAAGCCTGTCACACAGAGCCGATCATGGCCTCCCAAGCAGTGTAAGTGTTCCAGAGTGTGAGATAAAGCCTGTCACACAGAGCCGATCATGGCCTCCCGAGCAGTGTAAGTGTTCCAGAGTGTGAGATAAAGCCTGTCACACAGAGCCGATCATGGCCTCCCGAGCAGTGTAAGTGTTCCAGAGTGTGAGATAAAGCCTGTCACACAGAGCCGATCATGGCCTCCCAAGCAGTGTAAGTGTTCCAGAGTGTGAGATTAAGCCTGTCACACAGAGCCGATCATGGCCTCCCGACCTTCTCCAGACCATGGTTGGGAGTTAAGCCCCCCTCTCACTGGACCCGCGACACGTTGCCGACCTCGCTGCGACCGAGTGATTTGATACCACGCTAAACGAATTTCATTGATAAAAAAACGAATCTCTTTATGTATATCTTTGTGTGATTTTTGTCTTTTTAGTCATACTTGTACATTTTGCATGGTATTTCCATTGTAAAGTCAACGCTAACTCAAATTCTAGAACGCAGCAAGGTCGCCAAAGTCTTGCGGGTCCAGCGAGAGGGGGGGCTTTAGTCGTGAGCAAGGTCATCCGTGATTGAAAGTTCATATGTGTTGGTAGAAGTCATTCTGAATCAATTGCCAACACTAAAAATTTGGTTAAGTCAAATTTTTTGTGTTTGCAATTGCAGCTCAGATTTGATCCAGAAGGTCATCTTTGATTGGGAGTTGGTTGGTGAGGTTGCCTACTAGTCTTAAAAAGCCGTCTATGTGGGGATGACTGAATTTTTACAAATCAAGCTCAGGAAAGTCATATTCTTAGATGGGATCAGAGGAGCAAACTGGAGCTAGAATTGGATGGATTTAAGTCTTCTCCCAACCAAGTGCCAACCTCGGTTGGGGAGTGATCATGAGCAAAATTATGGGAAGGTTCTGAATGTGTGACAGGGGTTTTATATTGTATATACGCTTTGCCAGTTCAGGGATCAATACTAGAGTTGGCAAAGCATGGATCTCTGCCCTGGGGTTTCTCATGGGAAAGTGTTAAGGCCAAGACGGTCTTCTTGATTGATGTTGTAATCATATTACAGGAATACGTTCTCTTGTTATCCTTAGCAAACTTTAAGAATCTTCCAAGGCAGCAGGACAACTCTGGTGCATACGTTGTTCAATGTTAAGCCTCGCTGTTCATTGAAGCCAACCCTAAGGCTCTTTAGTTTAGCAACAACCTTCTGTTTATTACTTTATTTCAACTGAAGTAAACTTCATATCTATTGTAACTTGTAACCTATCCGACATATTTGAGGCTTACATTTTGAAGACAGACTGAGTTTGTGTGGGGATATTTTTTGGACAATTTTGCCGATTATCACAGTTAAAACTTTGAAAGCATTCTCTCTTTTTTTTAAAACAGGTTTGATCTTTGGGGTCTACACCGAGGGTATGCAGGCTGGCAACTGTAACAACGTTGTGGAGAAACTGGGCGACTACCTGATTGGTAGTGGCTATTAGAAACAATGTTGCAGATTTCAATCCCTCAGCACTTAGATGTGAAGTTTCATGGCCATGTGTTTTGCTGTCACCAATTGTTTCCTGTTGTCATTACTGGTGTTAAGAAGTAAACTCAGGGAACTGGGATCATGTGTTTATGTACATCACCTGCTGGACAACACCACAAGGTTTACAGTACCTGACACACATTTAAAAGACCTATGTCATACCCTTGGTTATACTGTACACTGTTGACTTATACCGAGTACATTTTATGTGATACTGGTTCTGCTTTCCTGTGTTGATCAGATATTTTAGACCTATGTTTTCTTGCATTGTAAAAGCAGGAGTTTCCTTCCAAAGAAACTATTGTAGGTTACACAGATGTTATGTGTTGCATTAAAACTTAGCCACTGTTGTTGCTATCAATCCAGTCTGGTTTATGTATTCTACTGTTTCATGGATTTTCTATATTTTCACAAAACTAGGACCACATCCACAACATTTTTTACCCAGAACTTTATTTTACCCAGAAAATTACAGGATTTATACATAACCCAGAAAAAAATCACATTGAACTTAAGGTAACATGCAGAAACTCTACTAAAGGCAAACCCTTTTGACTTGAACAATACAAATCTTTGACTACACTTACTAATTACCATACAATTTACAAATGAATACTTTACAGTTATCAAAATTACCATAGACATGGCCAGGGAAATGAGACAGTACATAGAGTACAAGGCTAAATATTTTATCACAAACCTTCAGAATTTTGTAGTTATGGATCCTCTTGACTAAGCTTAGAAAGTTTGACCATGTATGCTATACATGGTGCATCCGAGATCTGTTAATCACTGGTTGGAGGTATTTATGTTTTTCTGTTACTATCTGGCAACGTCATCTTTCAACCTTGTCTTCCTACATACAACCTACACTTTGAAAATCTGCCATCGGCAAGTGCATCATTGTGTTTCTTTCCTACTCATGAGCCAAACATGTTTATCATTTGATTCTGACACTATAGGTCCACGTGAGTGGCATGGTAGCACTGGAAAGTGAGGCAAGATAGTCTTGGGACCCTGCCCAAGGACCATTGAAACTAGGCCGTTCAAAGCTAGCACAGAAGTCTATATATAATGACACATGCACTACACAGCTTCAACCCATCTGCATCATTGTTGTGTATATATCCTCTTGGTTCCTCAACAAATAATACATTGTTACATTAACTTGAAATCCTAATCCATTCTGCTACAACATACATGTGGTAACTGTTCTAGTATCGCACAACACCATCAACAAAAAACAACGGTCAATGGTACTTGACGTACAAGACATCTCTAAGTTTGTTGACAGCATCATCTACGTCTTGAATGGTATTTAAGTGATAGCTTGTGACAATCTCTTATTTTGCAAAGCATTGGAAACGAGGCAAATAACAGTTACAGCCAAGCACAGCATGGCACACAATTATGTTGATACACAATGTTTTATCATATCATATATTACAGGTAGTGACTGTCATCATTCACAAATGCTTTGCTCTTTCTACACATTCCTCTTCCATTTTAGCATGTAAATCTATGAAAATATGTTTTACACATAGTTCTTTCAGTTATATCCTGAAAATATAACTCTTCCTTTTATCTTCTGAGCATGCAGTGTTAAGTTTACCCATTTACAGACCTCTGTACAATTTTAAGTTGATTTGCATCAAGTCATAGATAGTTATAGATCTTACAATTATAACTCATTCACCCTTAATTCATTCACTCTTTTGTTATATACATACACTGGTTATGTAACACCACTTCTCACTCAAATTGATATCTTTACACAAAGGCTAGCAAAACAAAGCAAAATGTGATCTTGTGTTTTGCAGAAAAGCAGCACAAAGGAACATTGGATTAACAAGATTGCTACTACATGTAACAGTCAAGTTATTACAAAAGTTGCCCCAGACACTATTTTTATATAGAACCAAGCTATTACAACTTTCCAATATTTTGATTTTCAAATCTGTCAAAGATTGACGAACACTGATATAGTAGAATTTGCACATCTTTTCATAATACATATGGCATCACCACTTTAACAATTATACAATGTAAAATGCTCTTTATACTCGCAAAAATTATTTGGTCCTTCACACATTAGGAAAGACCTTTCACGTATTTACAGTGGTCAATTTGGAAGGAGTGAAAACAAAATCATAACATCAAACCAAGAATCTCCAGGTCTAAGCTATTTTCCTTAACTCTTTTTGTTGATACTGTCTTGCCAATTTTGCTGTGTTAATAGCATACTAGCATTTTCCCTACCAAAATATAACACCCTGGTGCAATGTCTGTGGTACAACTATAATTTTGCGGAGAAATGGTTGTCATATTTTTAGCTTTAAAGTTGAATGATATTAGACAAATAATGAAAATAGAAGATTGAAACATCAAGACGGAGACATTCTTTCCCCATTCCTATATATATGTAAATACTTCACATGTGTCAACATCCTGCTACTCTGTTATATACTTATACTTGCTTGGCCAGATGCTTTTTCATAGATTACTGGACTAAGTAGCGTGGTATGATCTGTGTTTCCTCTTTGCACCACATGCACACGAACTTAGTCTTGCATCCTGGCAATTTCATGGCTTCAAAGGTCAGCTATCACTTCATCAGATACGATACGATTATATGATACTGGATTGAAATGTGTTGTATGCCTTACAGCCAGCTCTAAAATTCTACGACATATGTGACTGCGCACCGTAACTGCTGTCTGATCTGTCAGAAGTGGTGTCATTGGCAGAACTCGTCGGCTTGCGTAAATCTTGTATTATGGGACAGCTATGGCAAATAACAATCTACAAGAGAATAAGGGGGATTTTTCCGACGTATACAAGAAGATCTAGCCAACTGCAGAAGATCTAGCCAACTGCAAATTCTTGAAAAAGCTTACCCACCAACAGGACAGATTTAGCAAGAGATTTGCATGCCAGAAGGCTGAGTTTTATTGCTCTGTTTCTCAGAGGCCTGTTATAAGAACATTAAGAAGGTGTTGTCTCTAGTCTTCCTGTATATGGGGTCACAAGAGACAACTTCAAATCTTTCGGCTGCCTCACAAGATATGCCCACGGTGCTGCAAGCCCTGGACTTGACATGGGGGTTTCACTTCCGATTCGACAGCCAAGACCATCACATTTCCCTTTCAAAAAGGTAGAAGCACTGAATCCCCATGGAAAGACAGAAATGTCGAAGAACAGCTAGAGTTTGGAGTGGTGGATAGGATGTACAGGACGTGTTCATATTTATTTATTGCTACATTTTCTGCTGTCAAATCCAGTAGTAAAACCCCCATGTCTATTGATCTGCATGTGACATGCACCATCAGGTCACCTGGTCCAAAAATCACACAATTTCTGGTCCAGACTTCTCCCCCTCCTCTTCCTTCTCCTCTCCCATCTCCACCTTAGTCTCCTGGCCTGCTCCATCTCTGACCTCCACTTCTCCGGAGTAGCCCCAGGCTCCCTCTGGACCATCCTTCTCTTCCTCCTCCTCCTCGTCATAGCTGGAATCGTTGTCATCGGTCTCCTGGGTCTCAGCACTGTCCTCGTCAGAGTGGTGCATCCTGGACAGGAAACAGATGTGCTTAGATGTCACCTCATTAACATATCAATTCAGACTTTTGGTGTAAAATCTGGTTCTCCAGTTCTTCCCTTTAGTCACTGATAAAAGACAGCGGACGCTGTCTGACTGTTTAAAAAAAAATCTATCATGTTGCTTGAGTAACTGTCATTTGGCATAGGCTTAGATGTCCATGCAGTTTTCTTGTGTCTGTGAAAATTGCAGTATTTTCAAAACCCCATCTATACAAAAATAACTTGACCTCAAACATGTATGTTACTGTTCAGGTTCATGAGATGGTATGGTACTACAGTGCAAAGGGATACATCTGTCTTTTGGGAGGGAATGGGGAAGTCATACGTGCAAAATTGTTCAAATCTTCCAGACAAATATGCTAGAGTCTACTATGATTTTGTACTGTATAATTATGTATTGTGTTCTATGTATATTGTAATGATCTTTTACTCCATTTATTGTAGGTTATGTATACAAGTTGTATATTTGTCTGAATTTTTGTGGGTCAGCTGTTACCAGCGAGAGCTGCCTAGGCTGATCCAGTGTAAGGACTTGTTTTCATTGTCAGTTTATACAAATAATACAAGCACAAGGGCTGACCTGGAAGTGTCGGTGGTCCCCATGGCAGAGTTGGTGCGGTCCACAGGCCCGGTGGCGCCCAGGAGGGGGGTAGTCTCCGGCATCTCGTCGTCGCTATCCATGTCCGACTGGCTGGTCTCCGAGTCGGACGTCTCGTCGTCCCCCGGAATCACGCGGCGCTTGCAGACCGGGCAGGTCCTCTTGCTGCCTGTCAGCCAGGGGTCGATGCACTTGGTGTGGTAGGCTGGGGAAGAGGAAAGTAGCTTGAGAAAAAGACTCTTTGTACACAACCAAGTGTTTTATTCAACCAACGTTTCTATGCACTTGGTGTGGTAGGCTGGAGAGGAAGAAAGACACTTGCTTAGGGCCCGGTGCCATATACTTAAAAAAAATTTGGTTTGGCTGTTCAGGACACAGCCAGGGCTTCCCAACTAGGCTGTGGCTATTTCAAACAGCTAGCCCTGCTGACAAAGCCAAGACATCACCATTGAATTAAACATGGTTGGTCCCTGTCCATGGTAAAAAAACAAACCACGCAAGTTCAACAGTGACACCTAGAAACATAGCAATGAAGTGCACCAAAGCAGTATGGTTCTCTATGGACTAAATGACTTTTATTGCAATCAATACTTCATCAGTGACAATCAACCATTTAAAGGGAGGTGTAAGCTGAATGGATGAACAGTTTCCTTGGGAAGACAATTGGGCATGTTCAGTCATTCTGCATCCAAACTGATATATCACCTACCATGGGAGCAAGGCAGTATCCTGAGCTTGTCTCCCTCCTCATAGTCATCCAGACAGATGGCACAGACATCATACTCATCACCTGCAACACATGGAAAAGTCAGTAATGCCCCCTAGCAGTTCATCGAATAACTGCAGTGCCCTGGTAGCTGTTAACAACAACCTCGTGCCATCTCAAACTAGGCAGTTGCCATCGAACCACTATTATCTTAATAGTGGGTCGATGACAACTATTATTATTTCACTAAAGGAAATTATCTGAATGGAAAAACAATGCTTTAATGCTAACTACAGTCATTTACCACTTTGTAAAAGTTAAAATTTGTAAGTCTGGTTTCCATCAAACTGAAAGACCTACACTTACAGCCAAACCTCATTTGATAACTTAATTATGATTTCTTGTACTAAGCTCTTTCTCTATGTAGGCTAAGGTTTGGAGGGAAAATCTCTTAACGAACAGAAAATGTTTTATGGCTTACTACAGTAATTCACAGTTATATAAAAGCTACCATTTGTTAGTCTAATTTTCAGCAAGCACAAACCTACACATTTAGACAAACCTTATTGAAAGCTATTTCTGTCAGTAGGCTAAGATTTGAAGGGCCCTCACCTTTCTTGAACTTCTTGGTGGGGATTTTCTTCAGGTGTTCCTTGGACAGCCTGGAACGACGCTGTCGTCTTCTGTCACGAACAAATTTCGCAACCTGAAAACAAGGGACGTTTAGGTTCATGTCTCTGATTTTAGGTTTAATCCAGTTTAGAATTCGAATACGACAAAATTAAACATGCAACACTTATTCTTCTGCCACATGTGAGACTACCAGGACATACTCTTTTTGCTAGGTACAACATTACCATACTTGAACAAGCAAGCTTGAACTTTTTGTTTTTTTCACACATGACATACATTTACAGTTCATACATGTACAAAAGTGTACAGTATCCAACATAATGCTAAAGAGGTTAACTGAAGTTGCTGTCACATAAGTCTAAATTGACAAAGTTTGATACTTCAACACAAAGCAAATGTTGCTCACGTCAAATTTTCGGTCGTTCTTATGCCGACCTTCTTCAGGGGTGATTAGATTACCCCGAGCATTTGAGGTGAGCAACATTTGCGTTGTGTTGAAGTTAAGTATCAAAATTTATCATGGAATTTACTAACACAGATGAGCTTTAATTTCATGCTAGTGTAAGTCTAAATTATAGAAGAACACAAGAAATGTGACAGAAACAGTGTAAATGGGTGTGTGCTAACCATGAAAATGAGCATGAGGACAAAGCAGATCCCCACGATGATGGCAAAGGGCAGCAGGTAGAAGTGCAGGGGGATAGTGAAGTCAGGGGTCAGCTTCACCTGCGACCTGTGGGACAGAAGAACACAACATTCAGTCAGTTATACCAGGATCGTCAATCTGTGTTAGACAATCAGTATAATAACTACAGCAGTATCCTTTACACATGTAGTACATTCAGGGCTGTCAGCCTGGGTCCTGGGATAGAACTTTGCTTGTTGGGATGGAAAAATATTTCAGCCCCTCTGTAAAAAAATGACATGAAAAAATGTATTTTTGTAAGCTAAAATGACAGATTTAACAACAAATACTAAAAACATTGGAATTTCATGCTTGTCAGAGGATCTGCTCCCCAGGGTAAGGGGGTACATGCGCCCCTGTTCCCCTCTTCTTGGTTTCTAATCTAACGTTGTGCTCAATCTATTCCGACATGATTGGAAAATGATGAGTGAGTGATGACTAGTAGAAGCAGAAGACGGGAACTTACCCAGATTTCCAGTCATATCTCTGCAGCTCCATTCCATCTGACAGACCCACAAACACGGAGGGGATGGTCACCTCCATGTAATCTGCAGGCAAACACAACAAACATCACAATGTCAGGAAGACTTAAGAATCTATCTAGAAGAGAATCTGGTCCTTATATGATGAAATGTAACAAGACACTCTCTCTTTGATGGTTGAACCTCCGATCTTGGAATCACGAGTCCAGACTCTAGAACCGGTCACTATACTCTGTATATATACACATGTAGCTAGGCAAGGACAAGATTTCTTGCTGAGAAGGTCACAAGACACAGACAACAGTTGGCATATCTACAAAATCAATCCATATGGAAAGCTTTACGACCATTAAGGCCCTCTTTCCACCACATTGCGTGACAAAATTGGATTTGTTTGACCTATGACGATATGATTAGAATATGATCCATGACTAAAAAGTATGATTGCAAATACAACAAAATACATGAAACTTCCGAAATACACTTCTTTATCAACGAAATTTAATTATTTCAGCTAATAATAAGATTTTTAGTCGCTCAATAGTAACTGTACGGTCGCCACCACAATGGAATGGGCGTATAACACGTCTAAGCAACCTGTCCAACTGAAATAACACTTCAATCAAACACTGATAGCTTTTCATCCTGGAGGCAGAACAAAGACATCCACTTAGGGAATCCATTATAGCTATTCGCAGGCAGACATCAGAGATACATCATTTAGGATTGGGGCCCTCTAACAGCTTTGAGGGGGAACAACTGGGTAGGTACATTGGGAGAGGCACAAGCTGCACAGTATTGCTGAAGCGACCTTTCTACTAGACAGCAATCGACAGGAGACCATTGAGCGACCAATATTGGATCTGTGACCCTTGATGTTATAATTGGAATATGATGCACAATGTGAAATCATGATTCAAATGGCAACAATACACACAAAGCTTTTTAGCAATAACCGATCTGTAAAGTTTTTAGTATATCATTGGCCACAGACTCTGACGGAAAGTAGGTATAAAAGGAAGCAAAACCCAGACATACATGTACGGTTATAACGATCTTTCACCCAGTTGGGCCCTCTCTTGCATGGACAGCGAATCCTGATCAGAGGCATGACTCCAACGGTGCGTGCTTCTTGTAGCGTTACAACACTGCTGTCCTCAAAAAGCTTTTCTCCTTTATATGCCAACGGGAAGCTTACTGCAGACAAGGTTAAGCTCAATTGATCGCTATCCGCCGACTGAGTCACTGGATTTGCTCTTATCTCTTCACCACAACAAGGGCAAACCGTCTGGTACAAGGTGTATAACGCCAAAAATAGTTACTCAAGCAACTGGATAAAATTTTGAAACGTTTCGGACAGCATCCACTATCTTTCGTCAAGGAAAGATCTGGCAGAACCAGATTTTATACCAAAACTCTGAATAGATATGTTGATGAAGTGAAGACAATTTCAGATGGTTCAAATAAGGTGTACGTTTTCTCCTGTCAATCCTTGAGATGTCCTGTCATGTTACCACAACTTCTTGCTGCAAAACATCACTCCAGGTTCATGCCATAACAAGAGAGATGAACGTGACAGTATTTTCATATCTCGAGCAGCAAGAAAAACGTCGTCCACAAAAGGTCTTAGACGAACATCACTGAGAAAGTTGTCCAGGCACTTGATTGATGACTCTGGAGGTGGCTTGGACACAGGTCAATCTGACCCTCCTCTGTCTGCTGAAGTCGTCCCTTTTTCCAACACCAGCCGGTCTCCACGGTTAGAACAGGCACGGACACAAGAGCAGGCTGCGCAATGTCTGATGTGTTTCACCCAATATTCCAGTCATCCCAACTCCACTTAGGCTGACGTAAGTAATGATAGCTTCTGTTAAAACCCACTTCAGAGGATGACTACGTGCGCGACACTCAGAGCTCTTTAACACGTGTGCAGCACTAATGAAGCAGACATCAAGGGCTCGAGGAAATTTACTGGTGCAGCCTGATTTTTAGCAACAGATTCTCACGAAATTGCTTTAAAATGGGGGAAAGGAGGCTGGTAGCTTCAAAATAGAAGTCCCCTTCCTAACGTTGTTAATTTGGGAAACATTGCAATGATTCTATCTGTTCTAGATCAACTTATTCCACCTAGAAATAACATTACTTCCACATGAAATCTATCGAATTCAATTTAAAAAATGACCTATTTTACATAATATGCCAATTTGGTACAGTCACATGAAACCAGTGGAACAGCCACATGACCACAAAGCACGTGTCAGACAGCAAAATGTGTTATTTCACAACCAGCTACTTAGGATCCCCTTGACTATCATGAAAAAGCTATTAATCCTCTTCACTGACTGGTGTGCGTGTGGGTTCTGACCAGTACCCACCTATCTGTACATAGATACAAATAGAATACATCACGGCATATTACCTATCACTTGAGATACCAGCCTGACCGCGGGTAGGACTGCCTGAAGGCCAGAGGACGATCCAACCCATGGGAGGGCTGGGACCAAGGGTGATGCGTAATATACCCACCCGAAAAAACACACATTTCAATGCGTGATGCACCAGAAGTTGAGAAAATATTTTATCCTTGAAAAAAAAGGCCTCTACAACTAGTAGTAAAAGAACTGTCACACAAACTACAAACACTATAATTATATATCTGTATATTAACCACTTTTCCCAAAGTAAATTTGTAGAATTACCTGTAGACATGTTCATGCCCCAAATGCAGGATTTTCTTCTAAAGTGCAATCAGCTAGTATCTCAGACGTTCCTTGTGACATGCCAATGCACGGTTTTATAACAAATTCAGTATTCTGAGAATATTTCAGTATTGCCTAATAAGGACAACTCATGAGACTACCTTCTGATGTTCCAGGAACAGCCTTAAGCCTGATTGGCAGATAGTCATGCCTGTATAGTTCACCGTCATTGCTGAATGATGTCTTTCAAATAAAGCAACTGACTCTCAGATTCATAAGCAGTTTTTCTGTTTCACATCCACAATGCTTGGACACGGTCTATGACATCAATAGTCTAGTTAAAGTGTAATCTAATAGAAACTGGCATGTACAGTGTAGCAAGAAGGTCTCGACTTGAGCATAATTTTTGATATCTAAAGTTTATGCGTAGTGTACCAGTTCAGTACTTATCATTAATAAAAGGTCCTTGTCATGTCAATTCAACACATGTACTTACAGTCACACATGCAATACTGGGAAATGAACATTAGCATCAGATTTGTCATCTGCCAATGAAGTACAAGACTAATCTACCTACTACCATATAATCTTACCAATACCAGCCTGGCAAAGGAAATGGAACAGGAAATATGTGAGTAAAATTACCTGTTCATAAATGATTGTGAAACTTACATTTATTTCCATTCATCTGTAGGATGACGTCAGACTCATCGTTATACACTATAGCTGCCTTATAGCCACTTTTTTCTGCATTCAGCACCTGGTTTGGAAGAAACAAAGGAATGCTTAGCTGGGATGATGGCTGTGCATTAACAAAACCTTTTATCCTTCCTTACCAAACAACATATTAATGAAGTTGTCTTACATTTGTGTATACAGCTAGATCTATGCTAGGTTGTCAAAACGTTTTGAATTATACATTTCTTTCAAACCTATGGCAGTATCAAAGAGATACAAATGAAAATCTTAATATGCTTTCATTACAACCAAACTGTATTGGGCCTGGTAGCTTAACTTTGCCTGTTTTAAACTTTAAACCAGAAGGGATCCCATTAAAAACTCTTGAAGAGTTGTAGGCTTAGATAAATTCTTACCTGTTGATGTATTGAAAACTTTGGTGTTGAAAAAATGTAACACATAGATCTATCATACCATCAAACCTATAGGAAACAAATGAACTATATGTATACTATCAATATAGTATCAAGAACTTTTGTGATAAGCACCTAATAGCACAGGTACGTGTAATCCTAATCTGAACTCGCATACGCATATTCAAGACATTGTGTATTGTCTCACCTTTATGTCAAAGTCACAGTTGCCCCTGCGGATCAGGGCGATGGGGGTGTACTCTGTGATATTGGGGGGAGGGGGGCCCACAGGTCTGCAAGCATGGGGAGGGTTTACAGCTGCTAGGTAACCCTGCAGAATAAACAACAACATTTAGTCATGTAAACAACAACAGTATGTCAAGATACTGTTTGACACTGCTCCTAGTGGTTCTAGCATGTAAAGAGCTTCACAATTCAATATATGGGCCGGGTTTACTAATATAAATACATGTGTACATTGTATTTCAGCAAAACTAGACAAGGCACTTGGAAAGTGCTACCTTCTGACAATGTAGCATTTTGGCCTACCACAGAAGTTTTGTCATTGTTTTGACTAATATCAAGATGGTGCTAAGAAATGAGGGGACCCAGCTGTAGTTTGTTTTTGCGCTAATTCAAACAACCCAAAAATCAAATGATGATGCAAATGTGCTAAAATAGTAAAAAGTGGTGGTAAATGTTGTAACATAGTTACATAGAGGTTTTTTTTTTTAAATCACACTGGGTACCTTTAAAAACTCAACCAGAATTGGATTGGAACATTACCTGTATCCCCATGTCTGGTAGCTGGGATCCAAAGTTGGATGGCATGTCCATGAAGTTTACTGTGTTGTTAATGCTATCAGTCTGCAAACATGAACAATCATCATTAGATAAAAGAAAACACCTGGGTTTTTTCTAGAAGTGTCTGACATCATCACTGGTACATTGTTCTTAGAATAACAACTTAAACAACACTTTCTATCACTTCATGTCATGCTTATATAATACATATAGAAGCCTGTGTGATAACACTCCCGAATCCTATGTGATCCGGATAGTTATCACACGGTCCGGAACACCCGTATCAGGCCCAGGCATGACATAAAGTAGTATACACATACGCCTACTGTGCTGTGATGCCCTCTAGTAAGTTCAATAAGCATTACACGGCCAATTTACAACTTATGCAAGTACATGTTATGCAAGTCATTACATACCAAATCAAAAAATGTAATGGGAACATTAGCTTTTAGATCTCACTATCAATTCCCCCTGCACCACCAAGGAGGCAGGGGAGGCCAGAGGATCTAAACAAGTGCCGACCTACATGTTGTCTCATGCTCTCGTGAGATTAGGTCACTCCGTGATCAAGACATACAGTAGACATCAAAAATTTGGAGGAACATGTTTTGTTACCCTTCTAAAGCCACTGATTGAAGAATATTCTAGTAATTGACAACATCATGTCTTTCTGACCAAGGCAAAGGGAAATGTTAAAAGGAATGAGCAATGCCTTCCCCAAAAATCATACACTTTCTCCTTTATCTATTCTAAGACCCCCCTTCCACTAGATGATGACACCAACCAAAGCAACCATACACTTGACAGATTGCTTGATGATTTAAATAGAAAACGAATCATTCTAGTTTTGTGCGTTTTTCAAAGCATACTTTCACATCGTGCATCACATTCCAATCATAGAACCAAGGTTCACACAAATTGGCTGTTCAATGATCGCTGTCTACAGTCAGTCTAACACAGACTAGTATGTGGCATAGCACACACAAAGTACATGGCTGGTAAGTTACAAGTTTAAAAAACTACAAGGTGGCCTTACCACGATAACATCAGCATCCACAGTGCACACATGGAGCAGCAGGAACAGGTTGATGACTGCATAGATGTACAAAACTGTGATGTACGATGGGACTGGGCGGCACGGGAACATGGCTGAAACAAACAACAACAACATTAGTCATTACAACAACATAAGCAATGTGCACAGAAATCTATAAGGTATCTGCATCTGTATCTATACAGCCGGTATAACCGCCCTTTGGCGAAACAAACCAGCTACCAGTATGCAGCCCTAACATGAAATCAGAATGCCTAACATGAATCGACCCATGTTACACGCATAAATCAAATCTTGTGACTTGCGGCTTGTGACATGCAAAACACTTTCGTTGGCACAAAATTTACACAGTGAAACCCATTATTATCAAATCCATTAGATTTAGAGGCCGCCTTATTCGATATAAAACTACACAATTTGGTTGTAGCCACAGTTGCAAGGTGTCACTGGTGGTTAAAGGGTTGTTGGGTTCTGGGTTCAAAGCCCTGTCAGGCCCCGATGTTATGCCCTTCGGAAAGCCACTTTACAACTTATTTCGTCACATGACTAAGGTGAAGATGACTAACTAGCTTTGGTTCGGGGGGGGGGGGTTCTTTCGGATGATCATGGGACATCAAGCAGGATGTCCGGTGTTGGGGGAGAGCCACACCTCGAGAACATTAACCTTCTCCCAGCTGCCTAACTCTGTAACTGATAGAGAATGGGGTGCCAAACAGCTACTTCAGTGTGCTAAAGGTCCCACTGAACTTATCAAAACAAGTGGAGGTGACGGTCTATCCAGGTGTGCATGGATCAAACCTATCAGTCTGGTCTGGCACATTTGCACAAAACTAGAGTGTTATGCCTAAAGGAGTTTACTATTGTCGTTAAGCAGAACAAACAAAAGTAACAAACTGGATATGCAACTTTTTTTTTTCAAGGCTCTTTGGGGTGAAAAGATCATACCCATTTGATGTGATACAACAAGACACCAAACTTATGCCTTTGAAGCAGGTATGCTATATATAGCCTGAGTACCATACTACATTGTCAGTGGTAGAAATACTTTTTTTCAGTGTTCTGCAATATTGCAGAATGTCAAAATTTTTTTCTGCAATTTGAACATATTATCTGCAAATACACATGCCTCCATACTTCAACCTTCTCAACCTGATAATGCCTACTTACTTACATTATATCTAGAGCCTTGCAACATTGCTGTAATTCTTTATTCTCTCACTCCATCTTTGATTATCACTAGCAAAGTTTTTAAGAGGAATAACATGTATGTGTGTGAAAAATATTCAAATTAATTGCAAAAATTAAAACGGCAAAAGAATGTTTCTTCATTATCAATCAAATCAAATATTCGTTTGATCATTGCAGTATGTGTATCAAAATTAAAAACAAATTCAACAGCCTGCCTGATAAGGAGGACAAGGGAATTAACGTTATATCCTTGAATCCCGAGTCTGATTTTTTTTCTTCTGCAAAATTGCAGATTGTTTAATTTTTCTTCTGCAATCTTAAAAATCTTTATGCAATTTGCAGATTGCAGACGGGTATTTCGAACGCTGATTGTAGTTACTTTTCCAGGGCTCCCATACTCTCCCAGTCCCCTAAACAATTAGAGTTCCACGACCTCATACCTTCGCCAAATGATTTTAACCTTTATGATGACGTATTAGGAGTGTTTCTCATCAATTCAAAATCATACCAGTTGATTGTCTTCAAATATAACATGTCCAAAGTATGAGCTTATCAAATTATGAGCTTAACAAAGAAGGTTATGCTAATATTTAGCACCAATTATGCAAATGAGGCCTTTATTAGCATAATTTGATTCAACGATGTTCACATTCACATAACTTCCCGATGCCACAAAGAAAGTATTAAATGTATGAAATTACCGTCATTTGCTAGTGTGGAATTAAAGAAGTTATTCATTAAGTATGCAAATCAGACTCACATTTGCATATTTTCTATCTATCAACATTCCTCTCTTCCTCAGTTACAATTTGAAATCATATCATGGAACAAAGCAGATTCTTAAAGTTGCCTCATTAATTATGCAAATTAGAATCTGATTTGCATAATTACCGTCCAATCATACTAAGCATCACACAAGCTATCCACATACCAAAAGTCATGACCATCCATATAGGCCATCTTGTTATAGTATTTTCTCATCAATTATGCAAATGAGGTCTTCATTTGCATAGTTCATATCAATTGATATTTCTCTCTTCCTCAGTTACATATGGACACATGTTTCAGAGTCCTATCATGGAATTTGGTGGATGTACAAACTTTCCTCATTAATTATGCAAATTAGATAGTGATTTACATAAGAAGTATCTAATCATGTACATCATCACTCAAGCTATCTACTTACCAAAAATCATTACTATCCATCAAGCCCTTCTTCGGTTATTCCCTTTCAAGTCAGACGCAAAACCTGCTCCTGCAGTTCCAAAAAAACGCTAGGGGGCCCAAACCCACACAACTTACTCTCTGTCCAAAGATCTATCTACCACTCAAAAATCAGTTCCATAGCATGTCCAGAACACGAGATATCAAAACAGGAAGTTCCACTGCAGTACCATTAGAAGCCGCTAGGGGGCCCAAAATCTAATCGTTTTCAGGTCTCATCAAAACCTACCAACATACCAAATACCAAGACAATCCAACAAGGCGTTCTCGAGTTATGCTGTGCCACTACAAACATACATACATACAAACGCTACCCTCTGCATAACCTTCTCGGCGAAGGTAACTAGCTAGGTTAGTCAGGGGAGAGTATGAGAGTCCCTGTAACCTAGACCAGGTATGTTACACATGTCTTTCAACACAGTTATGCTTATACTAATGTAGTAATATGTGTATATAAAACAGAAAACTAGTCAAACTGCATGCATGCAACATGTATATAACAATGGTCACATGTTACAGCCTGAAGTAGCTGTTGTCGGCATAGTTTCCTTTAGGGTTTCTACTTTTGTAAGGGAAATGTCTAGTCGTTTGGTTTGATCATAATAATACTGTAAATTGTGGAATACATGTATTTGCAACTTGGTTTTATGTTGTGTTCGTCCACACCTCTCAAAAACATTTCTCAACCATCTCCCTGCAGCATTATGCATAAACCATTACCAGTTTTGTAAGAGAACTAGCCCATGGTAGGAAGAAATTCAAGAAATATTTCTCAACCCAGCCAGTTGGATTATAATCCATTTACTCAGACAGTAAACACCAACAAAAGTGTCTGCCTGTAGTAGTCTGGTTGCATAACCACAAACTTTTTTCAGCTACACCTAAACAAACACAGCACTATGTGTTACATATCAGCATGCCTGGGTCTCCGTGGGGCATAAGCTGGGTCATCAAAAGGTAAGACTACCAAGAGACCATTTTTACCTCCTAGGAAATACATTTTTTTGCCTTGACCTTCTCAGACTGTATTGTTAACTTATCGTACATACATTTATTATTTATCATTATCAGCAAGTGCAAACATACATGAGCAGGGGAAATACTACTCTAAATTGCAGAGTTTGCTTATAATTTAAAAAAAATGAACAAATAGTAACAAATATGCACTTATTGAGGCAAGGAAACCACAAGTACCTTTGCAAGTCAGGAACATATCTTGATTGATGTGAATTAATCTGTGTTTTTTCTAAAAGTTCAAAGTATACTTACATCAAACTGTGTTCTTATGGGCCTCTACAAATAGTGCAACATGAATTGTGAGCTTATCTTAGACTCTGCTACTTATTCTATACTAGCTAAATATCCAGTTGGAATTTTTCTGGCCTGCAAAACCTGTTTATATTTCACCTGCAATCTCAATCCTTTTTCAGGTTACAGGCAGGCATTTTGAAGCTTGCCAATCAATTCAAGATGACCCTCAGGGTACAAACTGCAAGGTTATCAGCTGTAGGTACAATGCCATGCATTTTTTTTTTTTTTTGCTGTCTCAGTCTTAGGACAAGGCTATAACCTAGGGGAGGACAAATTATTTATGTACGAAGGTACGAAAGGTACAAACATGGTCCAGTTGAGGTAAACTATGGTAGAACACAAAATCTGCACTGGATGCAGGATTCAGCAGAAGGTTGAGATCGTAACTGTTAGCTGTGCTTATCACATTTGGGGCAGCTTTTCTCCAAGGTGTTTTTAGTTGAAGTAAATATACGTAACGGCGTACGTAACAAAATTGGACTTTAAAACTATTGTTATTCGGTGCAGAACAAAATCAGAATAAAAACATAACTATAGAACCGTTGTAAAACGTTAATGTTAATATATAAGTACCCTGATGAAACTGTAGAAACAGGTATTAGATATGGAAAAGTCCAAAACGTTACGTAAATATCATCGTGTTTACGTTGTGAGAGTTCAACAAAACAGAACATGGCGACCCACCCTCCTTTCTGGCTGGCATACCCAAACTCTTACCGAGTATTTCCTGTATTTCCTTCGTTTGTCCGACAAGAACTATCCACCAGAAATGACCTCTAGGTCCTATACTATCATCGTATCTTACCTGGTTTGTGCCTTTCTGCCTACATGGATTAAAAATCGCCAACAAAAACTGTCACCCTACACTTCCAACCATTCCTTCTCGGTAACAAAATGGTCGACTCTGCCAAATCACGTGTGAGTCTCGCCCACATCAAACTCTCGCGAGATCTACGTCATAGATCCCGGGTTACCAGCGGTCAACTAACATCTCTCCAAGCAGATGTAGGATGCGGCTCTGTGTTTTACTAGCCTTTTTGCGGCATTTTGCACGTCTTTCCGTCAGCGGTCGCTACACAAGAAGGAGAAGAAGAGTTGGAAATGCACACCACAAGAAAAATGTCGCAGAACACTAAGGTGGACACTTTGTGTCCTTTCCGTATTTTGAATCCGCGGAAACCATGGAGATGATGAATGAGTTGTACATGTATACCCTCCGGGTTCAGTACAGGTCACAACAGAGAACGTCACAGATTACAAATACATATATACAATGATAAGCTAGCACTAGTCTAATAATTACATGAATTTGGCTTCTTCTCGCTTCTTAGTAATGGTGTAAATCTTAATGGTAGGTACAGATGTGCTTTATAATCAAGGGTTTGTCTAAAGCCATTAGAACTATATGAACTTTTCTCTGTCTCTAAGGTGTATGAAAAGGGGAAACATATATTGCACTAGTTTATAGTGCCACAATGGTGGAAACTTTGCCGTCCACCGTATGCATGTCAAAATTTATTCCCGGAGTGCTGCGCCACCTGGCGACCTGCTTCTCGAGTGTTCATGATAATAGACTGGCCCCTGCCGTCCTGAAGCTCTCTTCAGGTCTGGTCCCTTTCTGTTGCCTACCCGATTCTGCCCGGAGAGGTCATCAACCTTTTGGTCAGCCTTGACTTTTGTTTATCTGTTGTTACGATGCGTCAGATGGTTAACACGAGGGTTCGCCCTTAGTAATAGCCGGCGGCTAGTTGGGCAGCCCTGGCATGTACATGCTGAACCAATAAATAAAGAAATAAATGGTTAACACGGTGATAACACCTCTTCTGATGTAATAATAAAGGCTTGGACATGGCAGGATTTCATAAGTTTCACAGAGAAGAAAGCAGAGGAGCATTCCTTGATTAACACTTAACCTGTCATAGGTATACAAATGGGCTTTCTGACACGAAATGCGTGGTTCAAATGTCAATGGAAACAAGAGCAAGAGGACATCAACTTAAACAATAAAGTTATGAGGCAAGAACCATCATTAGGCGTGTCGTTTTCACAAACCCGACGTACAGCAAGCAAGTGGTGGAATAGTCTACCGGAAGAAGTGGCGCCCCCAACGTAAACAAAATTTAGATCAAGACTTGAAACACATGGAGTCACACCCAGTAGTATAGTTAATTGCAAGTTCTTGCCAGTAGGCTGCAAGTGTAACATGAAAAGGCGGACAGGCAATGGGTAACAATATAGCACTTGACTATTCTAGTCTAAATACTTAACACTAAATTCTATCTTATTTGGGTTTGACTTCTTTTTCCGAGACCAGTGGAAGACGAATGATCCCACTTTTTCTGTAATGTGTGGGTTTTGTGATGTTAAGAGGAGAGTACTTGTCTTTTTGTCTGTGTGTGCGTGTGTGTGTGTGTGTGTGCATGTATGTGTGTGTGCGCGCGCGTGTGTGTCTGGACGTATTGTGTGGATATATGTGATGTGGCCAGTAGGTTTTAATAAGGCTTCGAAATCGAAATGATTAGATGTGGGCTCCTTAGCGATTTTCTGAGGAACATTAATGGATATTGATACTGCAGATCATGGCCTAATTTGCATAATCAATGAGAAAAATCTTGATACCCTAGTGGTAAAGGATGGCATATTCATAATAATTACGCATTTGTTGGACCTAACAAGCATGATTGATGAAGAAATGCTAGAGCAGCCTTCACTCTTAAGCTACGACTCTCATACTTTGAGCAACTTCTGTTATCTGGGTGGAGAAGATAATAAACTGACACAATTGATGCAGATGACAACTTTACTTGCATGATCAATGAGAAACATGTATAATACGTCAGTCTTGAAGGTTAACATCATTTGGCGAAGGTAGGAGGTCGTGGGAGTTTTATTGTGCACTTAGCAAAACCCGTATTTCACCCCACACGACTTTTCCCACAACTACCTGTTTCTTACGCAGATTACACTGGTCGCGCATGGGGGTCTTAGAGTGCGCCCCGAGACGTCAGGATAATAACTCCTTTAAGACTGCTTGCCACAGCAAGTGGCCCGAGTTTACCTCAACACTGGGGAGGATTTGACAACGCTGTTTGGCAGTCATGTTCTGTGCCTTGCACCATTACTTAACGTCGACACTGCAAACAAGAATTGTGACTTATAGTAACGTTGTAACATAGGTATGTGGTAGGAAGATCTGACGTAGGTTTGCGACATTAGATGTATTAGTATCACATGTTATGTCAGGACCCCTGTCTTAGCCTAAACTGGCAAGATAGGAAAAAGATAGAGCGGACAAATTCTACTTTTCCGTAGAATATTGGTATCTGTATGATTTATATCTTAAAGAAAAACATGTCAGACAGACAGCCAAAAACATGACCAGGCAGACAGACAGACAGACAGACAGACAGACAGACAGACAGACAGACAGACAGACAGTCAGACAGACAGACAGTCAGACAGTCAGACAACCAATAAACTAGCCAACCAACAAACCAATAAACCAACCAACCAACAAACAAACAAGCAAACTAGCCAGCCAACCAAGTAGCATCACTGAAAACAAAAATTTAGCGCGGTGGCAACAAAGTCGCCCATTCTAAAAAAATGTACCTTCTCAGAAGAGGTAATATGTCACAGGGGGACAGCTTCAACTTCACCGCGACAGTGCCCTTGACGATGGCAACTGAGCACTTGAGGCAATTGTAAGCGGGGTTAGCTACGTGAGCACTGCTCATCAATCACGCCTTACGCTCACCTGATCCTCTCCTTTCGTTTCCTGTAACGTTACAATGTACCCTAGCGGGTGGTTGAGCGTGTAAGTACCCGTGACTACAGCTGTATGGGCTGTGTGTAGGTGTTGTCAAGGTCTGCAGAGAATACTCGTGATTATTGTTAGGAGGTTGCAGGTGTTCTTAGAAAGCCAGGGGGGTAAAGCCTGCGTTAGAGACGTACGGAAGAAAACATCAGAAATGAAAGAAAAAGAGAAAGAACAAAATAAACGAAGTGAGCAATACATATCACTACTCTTGTATCATCTTGTTCGTTAAAACCACCACCCTTGCACATCTAGATTTATATGTAGTATTACACAGCTTGCATATCGACCGGTGCAATAGGCCTGGGGGTAGAGTGCTGGCGGGAGGTCGCTGGTTCAAAGTTTGAAAATGGTACACACTGCTTCCTCTGCTTATCACACCTACGGCCACAAACCATTACTGGCGGACTAGCCCCAGTTGTATTGTTGCACAACTGTGGTACAACGTCTTTAAAACGGAGCTAGGCTTCTATAAACTGTAAGGTGTGGGAAGAATTCTAACTTTAACTTCAGAATAGATCGATATCATATAGGTAATCTGTAGCGTAAGGAGGTTTTTGACGCTGCTAGCTGTACTTTTGGTTTCATTGTTTCCTACGTACCCGCTATATTTATTACGTAAATTTGATGATTTCCTGGATGCACAGAACCACGTGCGCACCGAAGTGAGCCGAGTGGAAGGGAGTCAAACGTGTTCCTTGCTACAGACGTCACAGCTTTTCTTGCCTGAGAGAGAGGGAGAGAGAGAGAGAGGGGGGAGAGAGGGGGAGAGAGAGGGGGGAGAAAGGGGGGAGAGAGAGAGGGGGAGAGAGAGGGGAGAGAGAGAGAGGGAGAGAGAGAGAGAGAGAGAGAGAGAGAGAGAGAGAAGGAAGGAGGGAGAGAGAGAGATAGGGAGAGAGAGAGGGAGCGAGAGAGGGGGAGAGCGAGAGAGAGAGGGAGGGAGAGAGTGGGGAGAGAGGGGGAGAGAAAGAGTTCAACAAGAAATACTGGGACGATAAAGCCGATGTAAAAAATTGAAGAGAAAAATCAAAAAAAGTAAATGACAGCTAATAGGAAATTGGGTTAAGCCATTGATCCATGTAGATTATGAGTGGCTTTACTTGTCAAGCTGGGATTAACGCACTAAAGCCTGCCGTGCAACTAACCTTTTGCAGGTCTTATTGAAAGGAGATTTGAAAAGGTCGCCTCCGTTTGTCGAGCGTCATTCACTTCATCCTGATAGCGCGGGATATGTTTCATGTAACGTTAACGTGACATACAATATATAGTTATATAGATGTGTTAGATGCCGGATAGCGCGCTTTGTGTTACTATATTTGCGTAGTTTTGGGGTTGCTTGTTCAAACATGACTCGGATGGATCGCCGATTAAGTTTAGCGGGCAAGTGCCAGCAAACTCCCGTGTTCAATACCGGACACGTGAAAGCCTATAAAGTTGACCGGAAATGCGTATGCGAGGATGATGTTGCAACATTTGAGTAGTGTTATCGCAACTGAGCCATATCCAATGTTGTTCGATGTTTGTGAAAACGTTATGATTTACCTACCCCAACAATAGTCGTAAATGAATTTTTTTTTGGACAGTAATGGTAGAGTCATCATTATTATTGTTATAATCATTATAAAATGATTGCACAAACACAAAAGGTAGGAAACGTATATCTCCATTGTTTTCCTAAATCTATGTTAAGCAGTATCCAACAAGTTTATTAGAGAAAATTATGATTAAAATCTATGATTTTAAATTTATGTATTTATTAATCTTTAGGGTGGTCCCATCAGTTAACAACTTAACATTGTAACTGATTTCCAAGGTAGCCCTTAAATGGGTCATCCTTCTAAACCGAAATGCAACTTTTAAGTGATATGAACATAAGGCCTCAATGAGTTGTCTCTACCGCTTCCGGCGGTCCTCTTTACCTCTTGCCATGAGGTGTTGGCACTGTTTAGGTCTTTCTGACACCCCTCCTCCAAGAGAGCCGTGGCCGCCTCCTCCATCTTTCCCCCTGAGGGTTCCATTCCAGCGCTGCTCTCGTGATGGATGATGGAGGCTTTCTGAAAGTGTGTCCTATCCGCCTCCACTTTCTTCTCCTAAAGGTCACTTCCACCGGCTCCTGACCTGTTCTATCAAGATCTTCGTTCTTCCCCGGATTTCCCCCGTACCATTCCCCAGTGGAATGCCCTGCCTGACACGGTTGTGATGGCTCCCACCGTTGAGTCTTACCGTGCCAGGCTGGAGGCCTGCCCACCTTAGCCCGGGACTCCCCCCCCCCCTACTTTGCCCCTCGCGGGGTCATCTGGGAGTATTCCTAAGTTGAAGTTGAAGTTCCTCTTGAACCACCAGATGCCAAGGATGTGACACAGTCTTGATTTGACGAAGGTTTGGAGACGCACAGCCAACCACGGAAAAACATGGCGATATAATGGACTGAACTTTTCAAACTTTCTGACTTTTTACAAAGGTCCTCTTATTCATATTTTGAATTACATCAAACTCGGAAGAATGTATACACTGCATTGGAAACAGTGTCGCGTATTGCGATGCGTTTGTCTCATTCAATGTGTCCTAAAACCTGTATAATGGCGATGACCTTTCCTGCAATCCACTGGATTCACATAGTATGTGGAAGTTAACTCTGGTAAATCTAAAGTATAAGGCGCAGCAGGCTCGGGTGACACCCGTCTTTGTACTATAAGCGCACTGAGTATCGACGAATAGTGTCAGTTTCTAGCAGAGGGGAACTTTAAAAAATGCTCTCTGATGTGCCGCGTCTAGCATTCCCCTTGTCCTTCGCAACATTCAAAGGGAAAGGGCACATCGAGGCTAAAAATCTAACTAGATGTATGTTTGTGTGCCATTTGATATTGTGATAGACAGGGATTATAGTCTGCAGCTGTTACGTTAAGATGAAGGGTATAGTTGGCCTTTTCGGAAAGGTCGTGAAGCGACGCTTCCCCAGACGCCTTTTATCGGATAAGCCTACTGGATGAAAAACAGCTTACTACCTGTTTGTCCAGATGTTATGAGTACGCAATTGATAGACAGGAGATTATGGTATACTGATAGTATTTGTAGGGATATACAAGTGACTCAGTTGGTACAAGCCTCACCGTTGAAGTCCTATTTCCAATTAGTGTGTAACTAGGAGACCCAGATTCAAGTCCCGGGGTCTGCACATTTCGGCTGGGGCTGCACCGTCTTTCGGAAGGGACGTAAAATGGGGGTCCCATGTTGGAGAGCCTGAACGCACAAACGAACGACGCTATTCCCCCTCTTAGATGCTAACACCACAGTGCCTTTGCTGTTTGACATCAGCTTGTTAAGGTAAAGTTTGATATATTTTAGCTGCCTTTTCTTCAAATCCTGGCATGTATCCTGAGAGAGGTGTCCAGTCCTGTCCCTGGTACTGAATGACGGTTAGTGATAACTTGGTGTCCAGTCCTGTCCCTGGTACTGAATGACGGTCAGTGATAACTTGGTGTCCAGTCCTAGTGAAGAACGACGGTCTGTCAGAATATACCTGGACCTTTATGGAAATGTCGCGAACCGAAAATAAAACCAGGAACCTTTTAACGGATGTGTGATGTGTAAGCCAACTGAAGGTGAATCCCGCTAAAGCTTTAAACAAGACTTTAGATGCTAACACCACAGTATCTTTTCTGTTTGACATCAGCTTGCTAAAGTAAAGTTTGATATACTGTAGCCGCTTGTTCTTCAAAACCTGTCATTTGCCCCAAGGGGATAAGATATGTTTCTGGCACAGTAACAATCGATAGCATTTTTGTCTGAAAACTAAACATCTCTCTGGTTGTTTTCTTTCTTCATCTTTGGAAACCCATATTCAAAAAGAATTGAAGGGCAAGCGACAAGGGTTTAAACATCTTTAGACATCGTAGTAGGAGACGGTAGTTCTTAGCGCATGACCTTCACGAATCCCGTATAGATAAGAACTGCACTTACTCTTTTTAAGCCTTCCAAAACCCAAGATGTTTGGAAAGCCAAAGTTCAAGCAAAGTTCGATGCGACGATGATCTGTACTAAGTAACACTACTAAGGTCACTATATCCCCAGACAGGTCAACAGTGTTATCGTTCAAAGCTTATCCTATGATATTTGTTCTCTAGATCTTCTTAAACAAAGTATCTTATGGCAGATGTCGCTATTTCCGTAACTGTGGACTTTCATTCCGTAAGTCTCCATGTGCCTGCCTCAGGACGTACTGACGCTTCTGTAATCCATTGATGTATTTTTAGGCTTTTGGATCCACAAGACTTACACACATACACGCACGCACAAACACAGACACTCACACAAACATACACACAAACACACACACACACACGCACACACACACAAACACACACACACACACACAAACACACAGAGACACACACACGCACACAGAGACACACACAGAGAGACACACAGACACACACACACATACACACACACAGACACACACACACATACACACACACACACACACACACATAACACACACAGACACACACTCCCACTCCGCAAACAAAAATCAAATGTGAAGTATAAAAGGACCACTGAGCTGAGGAGTGCGCTTAAGGTTGCACGTACAAAGGAAACAATGAGGAAGGAAATGTTTAAGCTCTCTTGGGCTGTGTTTCTTGGTTGTGTCGGTTTAGTTAAAGATTACGAAATAAAGTAAAGGTCGGCATGGAGTAATGACAAGATTCTCATTGTCATCCAATCATTGGGGAGCTGCAACTCGAGCACATTAAACAACCCACCACACTTATCAATAATAAGAGTAGGAAAGAAAGCATGATGTGTGGAACGACTGTGTGAACATGTCAGATATTTGTTTCTGGCTGATAATGAGAAGTGATAATTGTCAGTATTTGATACACCAGAGTAAACAGCTATTTGATCTTTTCGGTGTAATACAACTAGCTGTTTCCGCGCCGCGTGCCTTCGAAGCTGGTGTGTTACGCCGAATGGCGGTTGAGTTGTAACGGCTATATAGATATAGATACAGATACAGATGTTCCTCCTAATGTGCGGCTGTTTGCTTCGCGGACTGTGCAAAAATGTACAACAACTTTCGGGACACGTTAACGAAAGGAACGCATGCAGTCAAACATAGTGTGACTTTGTCTTTCTCTTCATGTATTCATAACAAGGAATGTCATTTTGTTAGGTACCATTCAGCCATACCACGGAAAGCAATTTGTTTAACGGTCCATTTACTGTCTATCTCATTGCGGTATTTCTCAGAAGTCAAGCACTTGGCTCACAGTTAGATAATGCGGGTTAAGGGAAAAGTTGTACTCCTACGCAAGACCGCAAGTGTGGAGTGGGTCGGGAATATAGTGCAATGCGTTGGTTGTGTCAACGTGGTTAAAGATCACACGTGTATAGCCCTTATATCTCACTGGACCCGCGGCACATCTGCGGCCTCGCTGCGTTCTAGATTGGACTTGTGTTACCCTTGACTTTCTAGTGGGAATATCGTGCAAAACGTGCAACTATGACTAAAAAGACAACCAAACAAACACACAAATTGTAAAAAATTATTTTAAAAAGTTTTTTTATCGATAAGATTTCTTGAGAGCTCTGTCAAATTGCCAGGTCGCAGCGAGGTCGCCAACGTGCCGCGGGTCCAGTAAGGTGGGGGCTTTAGAAGTGTTTTTTTCGCTGTCGTTTATCACTCGTTCTCATTTAAATGTGCACATTTTGTAATCTCCGTTAGAAGTAAGACGTTCCTGACATTAAGATATGCCACATATAAGGTACCAAACTGCCGTTTTTAAAAGCTAGAAAAGTTTTAAGTCGTCATAAAAACTACAGTTTGACATCTTATATGTGGCATATCCTAATGCCAGGAACGTCTTACTTCAATCGGTAACGGAGATTACAAAATGTGTACATTTAAATGAGAACGAGCGTTATCTCTCTGAAACAGCCTGGATGCAGCCATTAAGCAGCATTGTCAGATCTGTAAAACACATTATGATGGAGTACGGTACGAATTTCATGAATATTATAAAGATGATACACATCGTGGCTACAAAGATAAAAAGTATGATGTTTTTAAAAACCCGACGGGGATAAAACAAAGCCGTAAAGTGCTAGACACAATTATGTCGATCAGAGAGTGATGCATTACATTACAAAAGGAACGCTTGTCGATTCACACTCTACTAGCGACTTATAAACTGATATAGAGGGAATGAAAATGCAATCAGATCAGCACTATCAGCTAATTCATAAAGAAGCCGAAGGGTCATCTTTTACATACAAAAGTAGCTAAGCTATGTAAGAAACAACATCCGCAAACAGAAGAAACAACGAAGCGACAATTGTCCTAAAATGAATAGTTGAAGAGCACCCATGCTAGCTTTGCAACATTGTTTTTGATTCTTTGGTTTGTATAGTGCATGATCGTCAAATGGCCTGACACACTACACCAGCTCTTAAGTACAAGCCGCGCAATCTGGATTGGTTTCGAGTCATCCCACACCGGGGCGCACCCCCTACTCCTCCAGATAGCTGTGGTGGGTTCTGAAAGTAATTGATATGCGGCGTTTGCTGAGACTCGGGACCTCCAGCTTGGCGTCCCATCTAAAAGACTGCATCCGCTCCCAGAATCTGGTGGCACGCTGGCATTGTGGTTAGGGTTGTTGACTAAGAACCTTCGGAGATACTGAGTTGGAATCCATGACAGGTCCCGATGTTGCGCCTTTGGGAAAGGCATTTTATACCAATTTGCTCTCTCGACTTACTAGCCAGGGACGTCCCTCGAATAGTTAAATGGATACACCAAATTTCTTACCCGACTTCGGTGTGAATGAGTACCTAGCTTCAGTGATGGACGTCCCTATGACAGTTAAATGGAGGTTCTGCGTTTGAAGAGACACATGGGGCACGTTAAAGAACCAACCGCACTTGTCGAAAAGGATAGGGGTCCATTTCGACGTGCGTGTGTGTGTTTCAAATAAATCTGTCCGAATATGTAGCTTGTACTCTTCAGTGCAAACCAGGTATGTTACGCCATGAGGCGGGTCGCCGGGTATGTAATAAAAACAAACAAACAAACAAACAGACAAACAAACAAACAAACAGAAGTGACAGGCCGGTTACGTCATGGCACACTACTATACATGTCAAACCAGAAGTCACCCTGTCAACGACGTGACGTCGAATTTATTGACCGGCAGAAGGTCCCTGAATGTCAAAATCACCAGAAAGTGTGGCCTATTTTTAGCCTGAAAACCTACGCTAGCCCTGTCACAATGCATTGGTCTGGGCTCTAACATCGCGCACAGTGCAGAAATGTTCGCGGCGGTTTTAGGGTGAAACCGCGAACTTAAAACCATCGCAAACATTTTGGTCTAATACTGTAGCAGTATGTGACTATAGCGCTGCCCAAAACTTAAAACTACCGCGAACACTCCATTCTCGCCTCAGCGCGAAATAAAAACCAAGCGAACTTAAATGCATTTAATTTACAGTACTGGAGAAAACTGGTCGTATTGCTGCCGAAGGTGCTCTTTCAGAGCTCGCAGACTCGATCGTCAGGCGAGCTGTTTCCCTGCTGTACTGCGGTGCGCCGGCCTAACCGATGTTGACGGCGGTGTCAAGTTGTGATACTCAAGCTCAAGCGGTGTCAAGCTTAAGTTCTACTTACATAATGTCAACTTTTTTCAAAGAGTTCTTGAACTTTTGGTTCGACGTCCTCAGATTGATGAAACCATTGTCAACAACTTGATATTACCCATGACGCCCTTTATCGACGTCGTTCCCACGCAGAAGGGCTAGGCTGACGAAACGTGATAGGTACACACCCCAGGAAGATTATTTCCCTAATAAGGTATGAGCCTCTGTTGTCCGCCCACCAACGCCCACCATCTTTCATTGCAGATATAAGAAACGCTGAAAACAGGCCGTTCAGTCAGTTCCAGCCCAGAGAGTCGTTCTAACGGTGAGTAGAAAACTTTTGTACGGTGGGGTCTCCGCGGGTTCTGGGCGCGCGGGCGGGGGGACTTGCCGTATCTGTGTGCGACGTTCTCGTTTCTTAGTTGTTTGATACATGTCTATATGTTCCGCAAATATTTTCCCCAAAGACAGCTCAACTTTTGATCAGAAACTGATGAGAACAGGTTTAAACAATGGCACCGCGTACCGGAGATTGGAAAGCGGTGGAACCGCCTCACCATCTGTGAAACGCACCGTCGCAAGTTTGTTCAGAGTGAGACAAAAGCACAGGGATTGTTCTAACTTTGAGATGGCTAAGAAGCTTTGTTGTAAGTCGCCTCGTTGCCTTTATTTCTGTTCACTTTTGGGACCCATCTTACCATGGAAAAATGGGGTGAGGCGGTCTCTCGAAATCGTCTGGGAGAGCTTAATTTTATGTTTGTTAAAACGGTAACGGTTCTTTGCCGCTTTTCCAAGTACAAAGCCAAAGTAGCACTGGAAGTGGATTGTATTTTGATCAAGTTTTAGGTTACGACTCTTCTGATGGCCCTGAGCTGAACACTGACGATATATAGTTCGATATACACTACATATAGTCTGTCTGCCTTTGTTAACTTAAGATCAGCGCATCCTGCCCATCTTTGGCCCCAAATCAAACCAGCGGAAGAGCACAGTTCAATGTACCGGGGAAAATTTCTCTTACTCTTTTCGACTAGCGCTACGGATTTTGCTCAGCCTTCTCTGCGTCTGAAGGAATGAAACCACCCTCGGTAGCATTTCAAGTTGAATCAAGAACAATGAGCGAAATTCGCATTCTTCACCTCCTGGTCGTTTGGCAGGGTCACTTACCGCTGGACCACGCGTAATAAATTAGCTGTTGTACTTCCATTTACGGCAAGGTCACATTCGACGTACGCGCACGATCGCAAACAGACCCGGGGGGAGAGAAACGTCAAACATCCCGGTTGTCTTGAGTCAGCCGTGCACGTCTCGTACAAAATTCGGCTGTCTTGTTACCGAAAACGATGTGCCAGCGTGCGTAGTCCAGTGGTTAGCGTTCTTGCCTCTGGAATTAGAAGCCCCGGGTTCGATCCCGGCTGTGTCGCTGACCCGACAGGCACGCTATCGGAAAGGGTCTCAGTCCTTAGGACGGGACGTTAAGCCGCGGTCCACTGTCGACACGTCAATTGTGCTTGTCGAAAAGAGCTAGGGGAATTTCCCCTGTACAATGAACCTGTAAATACTGTACATAGCGTCTGTCTTCTCTGTCGCGACCAGTGGAAGATTAGTTCATCTGTTCATTGAGTTCATTTGAGCTAAACTGGTTTGAGATCACTTTCCTTTTTTCTGTGTAAGATCCTTCCTTGCGGTTGGTTCCGTCACAGCCTGCATGTGAGTTAAACGACAACAAAATTGTAGTACGGGTCGTTCGCTGATTTCGCGGTGCGAGCCTGCAAAGCTGGCGTGTTACGCCGAAAGGTGGTTATACCAAATATATAGATACAGATACAGATGCGGCCTACGGCGAATGTGACCGTGCCGTGAACCAACACTCTACTGGGCGTGCCGACACCTTTGGTCATGAAATTTGTCATTCAAAATCCTGTCTTAATTAAGGTATTTAAAGACCTGTGACAAATTTCATACTGGAAGTTGTCGTTACGCCCAGTAGAGTGTTTTTACTCCCCACCATGGTTTTACGTTAATAAGCTCATTCATAGCCCTACAATGCCTTTCCGGTGGGAGCAAATCTGATTAGAGAGGGTGACGCTGCGCAAACTGCGACTGACGTTAAGTTGCTGTTTCTGATTTTTCGAAGCTCTTGACGAGTACTTTGTTGTCTGAGTGCTACTTAAGCAGTCTTAGAACTAATTGTAGTGGACGCCACATGTCATATAGGGAACGTGGGATCTTCCCGACGGGAAATCATCCTGGAAATGTTCTGATAATTGTTACAGTTCTGACAGTTTTTTACAAAGCGGCGAGGCGACACGGCCCTTAAGCCCCTGTCACACAGTCGACGCGCGTCGGCCATGTTTGTTAATCGCTAGAATGTCGCGCATGGCCAGTTTAAAAATCGAGAGTCTTTCTCACCTGGAAACCTACCCCATCCAATTGGACGGGGCCAGGTGACCGATCTGCTACTGATCTCCAAAACACCGAGAGCATTACTGCTGAAAATGCCAGGGGCATCAGCGAAGAACTCCGAGATGTTTAGGAAGGTTTTCATGTTTACACTTAAAAATGTATTTCAAGAGGATCATTTTCTATCATGTCAAGATATGACTAAGCTTTTTTGGAACGACAAATATGTCATAAAAGACAACATAAGACACAAAACAGGAAAAAATGTACTCCTAACCATATTTTGTGTATTTTCTTGATATGCATTGGTTATTTTTCGCTTTTGCAAACAGCCCGGCCGGGCCACGGATTGGTATTGAGACCGAAGCATAAGACTGCAAAAGCCAAAATGGTCACGGCGATGGAAATGTCGCCGTGTACAGGTCATGACCGATGTATTCGCGCCGCGAAGCAAATGCGTCGTCTGAGAAATTCCCAAATTACTTTTCAGATTGCCTTTGGCGCACTTTTCATGTGATGAGATCCTGAATTGAAAGTGCTCCTCTCCTTAAGCATTAACACAACGAGCGTTTTAACGATGAGAAAAAACATGTGAAGACTGCAGCGTGCCAACCGCTGATGTGAAGCCTGTGGTGTGAGCAGAAAATGTAAAACAAAAAGTCTGACGTGAAGGTTGCTGTCCTCCAAAGTCTGGCGATCACTGTTAAAAGAAGCTCTGGTGTACGTGACAATTTCAGGGGCATTTTTCTGGAAACAGCTTGAATTTTGATGCGATTGCATTTTGGAAAAGTCAAGGTTTGCGCCTGAGCTTGTTAGAGTCGTTAGTACCAGTACGTATATTTCAGCGGCTTTAACAGACAAAGTGCATGAACGCTGGGAGGTTTTAGCTTTATTAGGCACCTTGACATTACACAACCCCAAATTTCTCAGAAAGCGTGAGATCTGAATCTGCAAATCGCTAGAAAGGTCTTAAGTTTCAAATCCCTAGCAGGACTCAAGTGAAAATGAGTAAATAGCTTAAGGAAATAGGGATTTTCTCTCAGATGGCACCGTAAAGCCAGAGGTGCCGCGTGTAAGTAGACACACACATATCAACCCACCTACCGACAAGAGTATAAGTCTATCCCGGTGCGAGTGGATCAAACCTCAAGGCCCGGTGTAACGTAGCCTGTACTTAACGTTCAAAACGGACGTGGGCGGGTACAGGTTATGCGAAATGAACAAACAAAACCATGGAATATTCTGTTCCAACATTCCATAGCTCTGATTCATCTTTCCCGTCTGGTGTATGTACCTCACAGAACCCTTGGCGTGTTGCAGAGCCACAGGGAACGGCCATTACCTTAAACTGCCTTTCCGGAATTCCTCTGCATTGGGGGTGGCGAGAAAATGAGCTCCATGTTCATACAGAAGGCCTTGGAATAACAGGCTGTGTTTGTGGTTCAGGTTTATTGTTTAGCAATAAACTGGAAACGAAACATGATTTCCAACATTCAAGCATATTTCAGTAAGTGTCGCCTTTATAAACACATCCGTTTGCACGTTACGTACAAGCTGCGTGTGTGACGTGATGGCTGCTGTCTCCAAAGACTGTAACGTTTGATCCACTCACACATAACAAGGCCTTAACAAAACGTGTCGTGTTTCCAGTTACTCGTCCAATCTTGAAAAAACCTGCCGCTGACCAGAGATAGATTTTAGATCTGACATCTAGGTGATGAAGCAAAACAAAATTCCAATGAGTCTTGAAAATTTGTATTTCACACTCTTACAACAGATTAACGCTTTGAACAGTTGATTAAAGAATATGTTTCAAACATTGTACTTCTTTGTTCAGTTTATTGATGTACTTGTGGTTGCACAATGTACATCTGTATGATTAAAATATGATGTTGAAAATACCAGTTCCCCGATGCGTTCCATATTTACACTGTTAAACTGTATTTATTGGATCACTTTGTCCGAAATCTATAGAAAAAAAAGAATTCCTTCGACACGAGAGGAATTTTGAAGTATACCCTTTCAGGACAGAAACGAAAAACAGAGAGAAAAAAATGAAACGCACTAGTGCCCTACAATTGGCACAGTCTGACCTGGCCTTTTCAATGGGAAGCAAAGGTCCGGGACGTTTTAAGAAAAAAAATATGTTCGGCCGAACGGGCAAATCTCAATACTGCTGTTCATTTGTTGTGTTCAGTTGTTGTGTTGGTTGTTATACCGTCTCTATAGATACAGATACCGGTACAGATTTGTTGTTTCTATATTAACTACCTGGAGGTTCCACGGCTTTCAGCACGACCTCACCGACTGACTCGTTAAGTCGTTAACCGATCTTCTAAATTTCCTTTACTTTACATGTTGTTGTGTCCTGATCTCCGTAAGGATGAAGGCAGCAATTATCTAAGACAACATCAGTAAATATCATCAGATTCAGTATTCCCACTGATTCGGGAAATCGGCAAAGTGATTCGGAAATCCCCAACCCTTTGAGTGGGTATTTCGTGACAGAGTAGTATGTTTGATAAATAGTCCACATAAGTACAATATACGCAGGCAGCTTGGAGGTCTAAAGCCCCTCGTGTGTGATCGGGAGCTCATGCTAGATCCTTTTATGTTTGGAATAGAAGACCCGTCACCTAGTGACCAGATTTGATTGATATATAACCAGTGGTTGTTACTGTGTGCACATCAAAACTGAAGCGTAGCACCGTGGCTACCGTTCAGTTTGAGTTTTATTTTTCATCATCTATTTCACCGGGAATATAAACTTAAGTAACCACCTGTTTTGTTTATTCATGTAACCATAGACTTGCGTTTAAAAACAGGGACAGAGTTGCACACATCACTTGAAAACAGAAAACATTATCCAACAATATCCCCGATGTAACATCAATCCTCATGAACCCTCTTCGTCCTGGGCTCGTCACTGCTTTTATACATAGACCGTGACTTCAGCCAGCTCTTACAAAGCAGATGAACTACCAGCTTCATTACTTAAGTATGTTTCTCATTTGACACGGACCAAAGACACGACCTGTTGCCAATTTTCTCCCTAGAACGATCGTGGATTGGAACTCGTAGCCACAGAATACTGTAGGAGCATCTTCAATAGATAGCTTACAGTCAGATGTGCAAAGGTTAGGTATGACCGGTTGGTCAGTGTAACATATATCGGCCCCTGCCTCAACGCCACCAAGGGTGGTAATATAGGTACAGAAACAGAAGCTAGTGTGTTACGTAGAAGGGCCGTTATACCGGCTATATAGATACAGATACAGAAAGCACACGTACGTGTACACGCACACGTTCGCGCTTGGTGTGTGCCCAAGGAGATTGTGAGTCGCAGTTGAGCGACTTAAAACTTCTCGCAGGTTGTGTCGCTGTTAAGAAGGCAGGCTCAACCAACATAACCAAGACAACTCCAATGCTTAACGACGTGTAGAAATCTGGCACGAATCCAAACTTTAGTTGAGATGTACATGAAGTCGTGATGTACGGGCAAATGTCTTTGTCTCTATCTTCGGCGTAACACACCAGTCTGAGACCAGTACCTGCTTTTAGGTTCATTTTACTTTGAAATGTACTGAACTTTTTCTATATATGCAGTATTGGACGGATTTATTGAAGGGCACAAACTTTCTTGTTCTGAAAATGTGGTTTCTTTTGCATTTAACTCGCATTGTCCAGGATCAGTCTCCAGGTTAAGTTGTGAAGACAGCCCTTCCCATCGCTGGTGAAACGACACGTCCTCACATCGCGCATCAACATGTCTCGGTCCGCGTCTGGCGTTTTCGTCCTGGCCCTCCTCGCCGTTGCCATGACGACGATGGTGGCGGGAAACAACATCTGTCGTGCGGCGAGGTTCACGACGCAGATGACGGTGAACGGCCGGGTGAAGGACGTGGAGGCCGGAGAGTGCGTCGTGCGGGACAACTACCGCATACGGTGGGTCACCTTTGGTCGCTCTGTTGTTCACCTTACGCTCATTCTTTTTTTTCAAGTCTTTCAAATCTTTATTTGTTTGAACCAACATCACAGAAGTACACATAATTTATACAGATACATGCACTTCTGAATTGCGTTGATCTTACATATAACATACCTATGTACACAATATAACATAACAACAAACTACGACGCAGTCTGCAATTGTCTGTTATACAGACGGATATAGTGGAGGAATGAGTTGTACAGTCTGTTCGTCTTGGCTAAGGGGACACTGATTCCACTAGAGTTCCTTAAAGACCTTCCGTTCTCATTTAAATGTAGACATTTTGTAACTCCCGTTACCGTTTGAAGTAAGATGTTTCTGACATTAAGATATGCCAAATATAAGGTGCCAAACTTTCGTTTTGAAAAGCCAGAAAAGTTTTACGTCGCCATTAAAACGACAGTTTGGCACCTTATATGTGGCAAATCTTAATGTCAGGAACGTCTTACTTCAAGCGGTAACGGAGGTTACGAAATGTGTACATTTGAATGAGAACGAGCCCTTAATGAGTTGAACGTATTGGTATGGCACATACTATAAATTCAGAAATGTTCGCGGTGGTGTTATGTTCGCGGTTTTCACACCGCGAACTTAAAACCACCGCGAACATTTATTGCCCTCTACCCCCTTGTCTACTATTGTCTCAAACGCGAACTTAAAAAAAACCCGTGAACTTAAATGCATTTACAGTAGGTAAAGTTTCTGAAAATCTACCGTACGAGATTGACTGGACTCTGTGAACTGCGAAAACTATCTGATTCCTAAAGATCGCACGCAGTGATCGAGGGGACAAGGGACATAGAATCTGTCGGTATCAAGACGTCAACAGAACACAGCTTAAACGTTACCACTCCCTTGAGTGACATTCTGAGGACTGTAGTTGTGAAATTGACTGGTAACATGACGCCCCCGCCAATACCCACCTGGGTGCCCAACAAATTTGCCTAAATGTACCTCTGACAATTACGCAAATGTACTGGAAATTGATGAACTAGACCAATAAGATACATGAAGATTGAACGTCTTGTTATTCTACTGCCCGGGATCCAAGTCCACGAGCTGCAATAAGGTATAGATGTTTTAAACTTCAGAACTTTTTTGAACTATCTCCTCGTAATTGATCGAGAGGACGTAGTGTATTGTTGGCGAAATTTCTTTTAGAGCTCGCAGACTTGTCGGGCAAGCTTCAAAGTTTCTTGCTGTGTGACGCTGGCTTAAAGAGATTTCAGAAAACAACTTGGTCCTTCCAAAATGTCAGACGCCGAATGACCCATAATAGAAGGCAGAGGCCTGAGAAACAGGCGAGTAAGTGAGTAGTAACGAATGCGTAGGTGGGAACGCATAGCCTTAGCCTTGTAAAGTTTTTGCTGTCATCAATCTACCTTGAAGCTTCCATGGGACGACAGCTGTTTGCCACCTTTCACTTTAGCGGTTGCAATCAGTGTCGGCGTAAAGGACGAGGGACATGGAATCTGTCGGTACTAAGACGTCGACAGAACATAGCTTAAACGTTACCACACCCCTGAGTGACATTCTGAGGACTGTTGTTGTGAAATTGACTGGTATTGGGATCGACAGTAACATTGCGCCCCCGCTTATACCCACCTGGGTGCCCAACAAATTTGCCTAAATGTACCTCTGACAATTACGCGAATGTACTGGAAATTGATGAACTAGACCCATAAGATACATGAAGATTGAACGTCTTATTATTCTACTGCCCGGGATCCAAGTCCACGAGCTGCAATAAGGTATAGATGTTTTAAACTTCAGAACTTCTTTGAACTATCCTCGTAATTGATTATTCAAAGATCTGCTGCAGTTGATAGACGAATTAAAGGAAGGCAGCATCCTCTAAAGGAATGATCAATCTTTTAGAAAGACACGCGAGTTTACGCCGACACAGCCCTTCGAAATTCGACGCAGAGAGGTAGAACAGAACTTAAATAACGGCTAGGTATTCAGTACCATGGACGTTGCTGCTAACTAAAAAAAACAGCTCTTGGTGGATGTCAACGTGTATGTGTTGGCACATTGGCGCACCAAAAGCCGTGGTGTGTTTTTGGCACACATTTTGACAGATTAGCCGAAGTGGCTCGGTGGGCGTAACTCCACCGTCAGGGAAGGTCGTGTCAAGTGCCTTTCCCAAGGGCACAACGTCGGGGCATGATGAGTGTCGAACCCGGGACCGGTTGGTTCTGAGCCAAACACTCTAAGCGTTGCGCCACACTGACGCTGCTAGCTGACTAGAAGGAACACTGGTCTATGTGTATGGACTGTGCAGTTTTCCCGTCCACTTAAAAATTCATCAGTAGAGAAAATGTGTCCATTGCATCTTGACTTCTTCGGCTTGGTTTTATTCCTCCTCTTTTGACAAGCATGGCACTGGCTAACTAATTAAGACATGGAAAAGAATGCTGAAGCTCAAAAACAGCCATTGTTGAAAACATTCACAAGGGACAAGTTGGTCCTTTCTTTTCAACAAACAACTGTTCTTTAGAGTGCTCTTTAGAGTCTCTCCTCACATATCGCAGTACTTAACGGCTTAGAAGCGTGTTAAGTACAGGAATGTATCAAATCATCAAAGCCTCAGTCACCTTTGGGGTCTGATTTTTAAGAAATGGGACTACGTAGGACGTCGTTTACATGACATTGTTTTTGTGGAAAATGAAGCACTCGCTGATACCCATTAATGCTTTCAACTCAAATCACCCAACCTTTGTCACATTAAGGCTTAATGGGATCGGAAGGGCATTCCTGAAGGTGAAGGGGTCTTGATGGCGTCATAGGAAAGTCTCATCACCCTGTACCCTTCCATTCTTCTGTTTTCCTACGTAAGAAGCTCTCACATCACGAGATTTTCTTCCATCTACGTGTTCTTCTCAAAACCCTTTTAATTTTTCCAGGCTTGAACCTCAAAGTTTTGATGTGCAACTACTAGTCTTGTAGCCTCTGCGAAACACTTTCAAAGTATTTTGTAGCATTTCAAAGATCAATTTTCGATGAAATACGGCTGTTCCATTTTGTCAATGTAGATAGAGGTTACGACGTAATTTCTAGGAAACATTGCAAACACAAGTTTCGGTTTGATGACACTTATACTTATCAATACCGACATTGCGAAAGCATTTTGTATACAGAAGCTGAAATGTTCTCGGACATACGACCCTCCAGTAGATTCGTTGATTTTTGGATCCCGTGCCAGCCCAAGGCATCGCCTTACAGACCTTCCGATATGATTTTCCTACATTGTCAACAACAGCTTTGACTTTGACACAAAGTTAACTAGTAACCTCATTCCGAAGGATTCGTTTCTTTATCTCGAATCTTAAAAGTTTATAGTACCTTGTGCAACTTGTTCTTATGTGACATTAACACCTGGACAACATGCCCATGTCTTTGTTTAAGAGGTAAAACTTTACCCTAGACATTCGAAAATTTCAAATATTATTTTTTTTCTCATTTCAGACCCAAGTTCAGCGGATATGACGCAAGCAGGGAAGACTTCCTCCAGAACAGCTTCCGGGTCACCGACCAGGAGTGCTGCTGCAGAGTGAGCCAGCACATCCTGAGAACCGTGCGCTTCGGCTCCACCCACATCAAGTACAAGGACATTCTCAGCTGCAGCTGCCAGCCCTGCTGATCTCGTTCCCGCACTCATCTCGTTCCCGAGATAATTTCAGATAATAGCAGATGTACGGATTTACCTTGATTTTTATTCGCCATGTTTCAGCGCTTCGTATTCCTTTCAAACGGTGCATTTTCTCTCTGTGGTGTGCGGAGAACAGGCGTAAATGCTGCAAAAAGACGTCCAGAATCTGTTGAAGGCTAAGTTAAATCCGTACATCCGCTTTGGGATTAGTTCCCAGACACAAAGGACGTCAAGCCTCATGACGAGGTCGACAGAGGCCTTTTCCACACAGTGAAGTTATGATTGTGGCGAACGCTGTTTACCCTTTGCAAATTCAGCATTGTTATCCTATACACTAATCCTTCGAACTGTGTCAACTAAAATATACTACACAACATAACGTTAGTTACATAGACCTTCTCATGGATCGCATCGCATGCTGGGAAAGCCGGGGAACTATGGGTAACCTAGGGGGTAAACAACACCATTAATATGACAACATCATTACCATGGCGACAGAAACCGGACGAGCACATATCGCATGATCCTCGAATGCGTCGCTATGGTAATGATTTTATTTGCCCCCTACGTTACCCATAGTTCCCAGTTTTTCCCAGCATGCAGCGAGATCCATAAAAAGGGTCTACTAGTATTCGCCTCACGTTTCTGTTATGGAATGGGCCTCTTATTGTCGCCACGATAGGCTTTCTGACGCAAGATGTGAAAGAACAAATAATTCTGCCAGGATACAATTGCAGAAGATTTGGCCATACTCGAGACAAACTTAATCAGGAGATCATTCTATACCTCATCACGTGTCAATCTGCAATATTGTCATTTTTATCAAGATGCTATACTTTCATGTACAAGTTTCACGTGCGCATGAGTTGTTGGTAACACATTCACCAATCCACAGTTACTCGTTGTGCTACAAATACCCCCCAAAAAATAGATGTCTATCAAAGCGAGTAATTGTGATATATTCACATGTCTCTTGCTTAAGCAAGCATACTGGTGGAACCACATGTCACTGATATTACTTCCATGTTATGACTTCATGTTCATGTTTAAGCTGTTCAAAACGTTTAAGATACAGCTACTATATATTGCAAACCTTCTGTGCCTTTGTCATAAATACTAATTCACCACATATATATACATATATAGATAGATATATAGATGTATACTATAGACAATGCAGTTTGAACTCACTTCCTTCAGCATGCTGGGTAATCTATTTCCCTTATGGCCACTGGAAGCAGGCATTCCTGGTGTTGTTGTTTATGAAATTGAAATGACGAATTTTGGACAGCTATTCTGATATGGTTGGCTTTCTGGACTACAGCATACTCGGACTGTACTCGCTAAGCCAGTATGTTTGGCGCAGTCTCTGGCCTTTTATTTATACGGACTGTCGCCCAGAGTTTGGCTGCTAGAGTGAGGAAGACTATGGCTTTAATGTTATATTATATACAGATACGTCGGACTCAGGATACAATAAAGATTAGCAAAATCACTAACCGCTCTGTTGTATTGACCTTTTATGTTTAACATATCGATAACAATACCGATCAATGAACAATACCAAACAGCAACAATAAACAAGAGTTCCACGACCTCATATCTCCATGAACAATTCTATTCATGCAAATGACTTACACATTTGCATAATATAGGCTTGGTCATAAACACCTTTATCTAACTTACACATGTTGCAATATGGTGTTTTGCATTAATTATGTAAATTAGGAATTCATTTGTATAATTGGTATCTGTTGATGCTCCACTTTCCATAAACTACATATGTTACATGTATTTGAGTCTGATAATGAAAAACACTGCAAATATAGATTTTCCTCATTAGCTATGCAAATTAAGTCACAATAAGCATAATTTGCACAACATTATGTATATCTCTGTCTAAGCTACCTGCATACTAAGTATCATATTGACAGTCCAAGAATTTTCCAATTAGATGAGATATGGTGTTTTGCATTAATTATGCAAATTATGAATTTATTTGCATAATTGGTATCTGTTGATGATCCACTTTCCATAAACTACATACGTTACATGTATTTGAGTCTGATAATGGAAAACACTGCAAATTTAGATTTTCCTCCTTACCTATGCAAATTAAGTCCCAATAAGCATAATTTGCACTTCATTGTTTATATCTCTATCAAAGCTACCTGCATACTAAATATCATGGGAATCCGTTGTTCCTTTGTTCAGTCATTCTCCTTAGAAGATTTTCACAAAAACGCCCCTGCAGTTCCAGGGGAAGCTGCTAGGGATCCCAAACCTACACCACTTCTTTATTACATCACAAGCTATCTGCCATTCAAAAATCAAGACCACAGCACGTCCAGGTCAAAAGATACAAAAACGGAAGTTCTGCTGCAGTACCAAGGTCACATACCAGGGGGCCCAAAATCGACCTTGAACTTCGGCTTCACAACACCTGCCCACATACCAAATATCATCGTAATAAATCAAGAGGTTCTTGAGTTATGCTGACTACAGTAGTGCGGAAACACAAACAAACAAACACACACACAGACACACCCAAAACTATATCTCCATTTTTCATGATAATTATTAGAGTTCTCGATGCCTGTTAATTATTAATATGGCATCATGACTTCTATCGGATGCGATCGGTTATGCTGAGACATTGCATGATTGGTCAAGATATGGGACAGCCGGTAAATTTCAAGGTGGCCGATCTATGACGACATAGGTCAAAATGGCGGGTAAGAAAACACAACACAGAAACCGCACCTAATGAGCGGCTGAAGCACAAATTAGAGTCAAGCAAAACATCGGCCCGTACCAAGAACACTGAAGACCTCCTAACCCCAGTAAAGAAAAGAAAAACGAACGTGTCACGGTCATCTGGACTAGCCAAAACTACTAGTATTATGCAAGGCACCTAGCCTCCACCAGGCCCTCTCACGGGCGTATGAGTCGTAGAATTCGGCTGAAAAAGGAATAATCACACAAGCCTTCCAAATGAAACCCTGGCAGATATTCTCCCTATAGCCGGCTTCGTTAGTCTGGTACAGACCACAAGGCACCTTCCAGGGAGGAATAAAAATGCTAGGTAGCGGAATAGACGGGAGGATGATATCAGAGAATGGACCCGGACATGACCGGCACTAAGTAAAACATCAACCATGTTGAAGAGCAAAGAAACCAAGTAGGGTGGAGAAAGCAGGTTGTCTTCTTATGTGCCCTGACTAGCAAATAGGGGAAGGATAACGTTAGATGAGATGAGAAGAGCGAAAACAGAATAGTCTTTTTTTGGCGATCACATGATTATACATTTATGGATGTAAAGCCCAGGAAACAGTCAGGTATATGTAACGTTACATTTGTTTTCCGAACTTCAGGTCAAATACTGGGCCTGCCTCAAAATATATTCTGTCCTCGTCTTCTTCAGCTGAAAATATTGAACTACTGTACATGGTCCCGCGTTTGAGGAGATACGTTATTGGACACGTTAAAGAACCCACCACACTTATCATGGAAAAGAGTACGGGTCCTTCCCGGTGTAAGCGGATCAAACCTTGCAGTCTGGTAATATACAGCTTACATTCACTATTAAACTGGTGCGCTGTGTCACGCATAGATGTGGTTTACGGAGTATGCGAAACAAACACACAAATACATTTAAAACTCATTGCAAATCGTCGGTGCCATTGTCGGGGTATTGCACTTTGATTAGCAACCGGTAGAGAGCGCGGTTCTCCTCCTGTATAGCGGAAGTGATGTGATGCGCAACCGCGAAAATTGGATCCCAGTGTTTGTCATTACTCATTTGCGTGGTTATATAAGCAAGTATATAACACTTACATAATGCCTCAGAGCAGCCCTGGACACCGTTGTGCAGCCTGGAAGAGTGGGAGGGAAGCAGGACTACACACCGGCGTCCTCACACACAGGTTTGCGACCTTAAAATCTCCTATTTGTCCTGGATCGACACTGTGAGCTCGTCGTGTGTGGTGGTCGTACTTTGCGTCAGGGATTTTACCTCGCCGTGTGGCGACTTAAGGGGGCTTGAACTTCGCAAGAGACCTTTCTTCGTATTACCTTGCTGTGCTTAATGTGACGAACTCAGATTTAACTGTCTAGATGTATAAGCTGTAAGGCTAACAAGGGTTATCACCCAAGGAGGTTATACAACCTCCCTGCACCAAAATATTTATGTCGAGTACAACACGTGCCAGTGTATGATTTTGGTTTTGATGCAGATTATTTATGAGATGTTGTTGGAAAAGTCCAGCTTCAAGGAATTTACCCCCCAAGTTTGAATGAAATCTCCCAAATGATATGTTTCACTAAGTTACACAACAACAGATTGTTATCTTACGTAACGGTACAGGTGGACTTGGGGCCTTGTGTAACATGTTGTGAGAAACCAGAGCCCAGTACTATGCGTTACCACCTGTGAAATGCAAAATAAATAATTAAAATGGTTTCGTAACAGTTTCTATTTTGATCCATACTACATCTTTTCCGACATAATTTGTGGTACTGGTCGAATTTGTCTACAAAAGGCAAGGAGGGTTTAAACAGTTGATAAAACCTCCTTTGTGAAGGTAATTTTGCATGTCACCTAATCTTCAAGCAGATGTTAGGGTGGATGATGTAACCATAACGTTTTCTAACATCTGCTTGACGATTATACCTGCATGTCCCCGTGGCCATCTGGATCAAATTCTGTGGATCCAGGGGCCAGAGTTTGATCCTAGGGTCGACCCCAGCTCGGACATGTTATAAGGGATTGCATTAGTCATTTTGGATGGTGACGTAAAGCCAGCGGCCCCATGTAAGAGGGAGCTTCAGGCATAAGCCCCAAGCGTCAGACCTCTGCACGTCAAAGAACCCAACACACTTATCAAGAAGAGTAGGGGTGACCCGGTGTGCTTGGCCAAAAATGCGAGCCGTAGAACAGCTGCATTGCACTACCACTAGCTACTTGAAAAAGCATAATGCTTCACCTCAATTGAGGATGACTGCTTTACCTTTACCTACAGGTATAAAGAAAATATGTCACAAGCCCTGATGCTTGAGAGGCACCCTCACATGATTGAAGATGACGAGCAATTTGTGACTCCTAAATGTTTTCACAGGAAGCATCCCAGTCTGAGGTGACGTGTGTGTATCTGGTCCGATGTTGTCGGGTGTGTCTGCCCTAGTAACCACGCGTCTCGGCTGCATCACCACAGCGTCCCTAGTTTCCCTCCTTTGTGTAACCAAGGTACTAGTAATGGACTCCATGTAAATCTTCCGAAAATGATTTCATCAGGTTGATAGAACATAGGATATTTAGAGTTTCTTTTAACACAACCAGGTAATCTCACCTGCTGATGTTTTGGTGTCTGTCAGACACCTTCTTCAGAGCTTCTGACTGGAGTACTGCTTCTCACCGCTATAAGGAGCCGATGTAGGTGGCGCTTTTGCGGCAAGAACGTAATCCCAAATGCGGCTGAGCTTGTATCCCCCCTCGTCTCACTCTCAGTTCATCACCGAAACGTCAGCAGGTAAGATTACCTGGTTGTATTAAAAGAAACTCTAAATATCCTCCATGTAAATCATTAAGCAGCGACACCTAGCCTGCAGTGTGGAATAGTACAGTATTGCCCTGAGGAAGGTCACTGCTACGTTGGCTGTTGATTGTTTATAGAACCTGGAAAATAGAATAAAGAACCTTGTAATCCATGTGCATAAATTCCACAGACATGACCCTCTATTTTCCTGCCCCCCTCCCCCTCCTCAGGCACAAGCTACAGCTTCTGCCACGCCCACCTGTCGGAGACCGAGGTTAACAGAGGTCATTGGGAGAGGGCTGACTACTCAGGCTACTGTAAACAGGTAACTATTCAACAACACGCTCAAGATCGAGCTCATGCTCAAGTTTGTTGCTAGTATACTGTGTTTTGCTGATGAACTCGGACATGAAATCAGGGAGATTTTGTCGAACCAACAGGAGAATCCATCATTGTATGAAAACAGGATTAGAGGGTGCAAAATCCTTCATGGCTATAACTTTCCCTTGTACTTGTACTACATCATATTAGTGTACACCAAGTCCACAACCTTTTTTCTTGTACACTTAAGTTACAGCTCTTGCATTTGTAACTTTTAGCCTTGTGGTAAGTGTGTTGGGTTTGTGAGCCGGCAGCCCAGGTTTGATTCCCGGGAGTCAGGAGACTGTACTACTCACCTCAAGCATTTCAGTGGTTCCCACACCGGCCCTGTGAGTAATGGCAAGTGCCACACATTGACAGGAAGCTGTTAAGTGGGACTGCCAAGGTGTTGATGTGCTGTTTGACTTCTTTGTAGTCACTGCTTCCTTTTTTATCACACAATGTATTTACATTTGATCCCTCTCCCCCAGCCCAATGGACAAGCTCGGGGAGTCCAAGCAGGCGAGTCTGTGGGGACTGCTGATCGGCGACGCCCTGTCCATGCCCGTACACTGGTACTACGACGCAGACGATATCAAGAGGGACTACGGGAAATGGCTGACAGGATATGTGGCCCCGCGCAAGCAGCACCCCTCTAGTATCATGTCCCTCTCAGCTACAGGTCAGAACACCACGCATAAGAAATGGTATCAACCCAGTATCATATTACAGCTACAGGCCAGAACACCCCTCATAACAAATGGTATCAACCCTCCCCTTCACTGTCCCTCTCAGCCACAGGTTAGAACACCCCTCATAAGAAATGGTATCAACCCTCCCCTACAGTATCATGTCCCTCTCAGCTATAGGTCAGAACACCCCTCGTACAAAATGGTATCAACCAACCCCTTCAGTATCATGTGACTCATGTCCCTCTCAGCTACAGGTCAGAACACCCCTCGTTCCAAATGGTATCAACCTGCCCCTGCACACCCCTTGTACAAAATGGGATCAACCCTCCCCTCTAGTCATGTCCCTCTCAACTACAGGTCAGAACACTCCTTGTTCCAAATGGTACCAACCTGCCCCTCCAGTATCATGTCCTCTCAGCCACAGGTGAGAACACCCCCTCATACATAATGGTATCACCCTATCCCTTCAGTATCATGTCCCTCTCAGTTAAGGTTCAAAACACCCCTTGTGCCAAATGGTATCAACCCACCCCACATTTCCGAACACCCTTCTTACTATATAGTATATAGCATCAACCAAGCTAATTCTCTGGTGTCCCCTGCAGTGTTTGGACATTTCTTGGTAAACTGAAAGTTGGTAAATGAAGAAATAAACGAAGTTTTTCCTCTCCTTCAGGTGGGAGTGGGCGCTCTGGTTTCTCCATGCGGAAAGAGGAGCCCCTGATCGGGAATGTGATTCTCCACGACAAGCTGCAGTACTGGACCAAGCGTGGGGGCGCCGTCCACTACCATCAAGGTCAGCATCTCCAGAACTGGATGTTAAGACTAAGCCTGGGTGCCATCCGATTTCTACCGGGGCTCCTACGCGAGTGTAGGAGCCCTGGTAGGAATCAGATGGCACCCAGGCTAGTTAAGACTAAGTGTAGTGCCAAATTACTATTTTATTCAGAAATGTGTAGTACATATAGTATGCCACATCTCTAGTATCTAAGAAAGAATTAGATAATGTGAGCATAATACATTTCCTGTTAATGTTAGATCAGAGTCACTGTGTATTGTCAAGGTGTTTGACTTTTTGATATTCAAGAAAGATTAGGGAAAGCAGGTACATGTACATGTATATGAATACCACTACGTCTACGGGAGGCAAGCTCTCTGACTTAAGAAAAATTTTAAATCTTCCTTTTTGACAATATTCTGTTAAGAAATGGTACAAGTTAAGTTGTTGTGTGTTCCACAGGTATGTCAGCAGGAGACAACACCCTAAATGCCCTGTGTGCTCTAAAAGTGTGCCAAACCATGGCCAGGGTTGACCCTGACCATGACCTTTCGCCTCGCGACCTTCGCTCAGCTGTCCTGGCCGACTATGTAGAATTCCTGACGACTCCAGGCACGCACAACGACACCTACGCCGAGTCCTTCCACCGCGCTTTCTTCCGTGACTGGATACAGGCGGACAAGCCTGTCACGAAAGACAAACTGATCGATTTTGCGGAGAAACGTCACAAGGAACAGTCCGCGGGAAGGGCGGATTCGCAGCTCGCTGTGGTTGGTGCGTTTGTGATGGCGGTCCCCTTCGTGCTGCACTCAGCTCACCTACCCGAGGCCGAGGCTGTGAAGAACACGGTTGATTTTGTGCGGCTGACTCATCCCCTCCCGCCCGCGCAACTGGAACCATTCTTGGAGTTGTACGTCAAGTCCCTACATGCAGGTAAAGCCGTTAGTCTGTAATCGGAGCTTGGTATAGAGCATCACTGTCCCCGCCACTGTCCCTATTAACAGTTCAACAAAGCACCTGCCTACTTCACTTATATTGAAGTAAATATTTACATGTATGCTCAAAATAATCAAAAGTATTGATTTATTTTCTGGCACAAGATGTCTCACATTTTCAGTGGTGGGAAATCTTGTGTACCAATCCTCACTCTTCTCCTGTTACATTTCGCTGTCAAATTTCATGTTTCACAACTTGTATTTACCTTCCTTCAGTGTTGAATGGCGCCAGTCTGCAGGAGAAGGCAGCAGAAGCCCTGAAGTCTCCCCTCCTCGGAGGTTCAGGCACGTGGAAGAGGGTCCAGGCCTTCTCGTCTGAAGCAGCGGGGTGAGTCATTATAGATTGCTATGGCAACCTTGCTAACACAAAGTAACAGTGATTGAACGGGTGAAAGAACCATCAAGTGTACCCAGGGGGCTTTGACTTTGACATATTACCCACCATGCATCACACTGCTCATCCACAGTTCAAGTGAAGAACCCGCTTATTACAGCACAACACAGGAAATGATTTGCATTTGGGAAAGAGTTTGGGAGTTGAATACACACTCAACTACCAGTAGACAAGCCCCCTGATGTAGTGATTGCACAAAATTATGTGGCCCAAGGGCTATTGAAACTGCCCTATGCACTATCTTGTGCGGCAAGGACTTTTTTGTAAAGCTTTTTTATAAAGAACTAAACATTTGACAGATACGCTAAAGGGTTGGATATGCGTTTGTCTGTTCCTTATCTCCTATTTATCTAGAACACAGCTTTAAAAATATGTGACAAACTCTGTTATCCCTATGTCCTGAATTTTGGGTGTTGTCATTCAACAGATATGCGAAAGGGTCGGACATGCGACTGTCGGTGTACCAGGAGGCTGTGGGGCACTTCGGGCTGGCCTGCTACATCAAGGGTTCGCTCACCTCGCTGTTCTTCCTCGCTCACGAGTTCCACAACGACATGGAGGGAGGAGTACTCACAAACACAAACGTCGGGGGTCAGTCTTGTTTATTGTTCATTTATTTGTTTATTTATCTTGTAGGTATTCTATAAAGCTTCATGTTAGCTCGTCACCTACATAGACGGCGTTATTGCCTGGTGCATTGCAGGACAAAAAAGTTTCTCACCTGATTTGGGGGATATTTTGTGCAGATTTCTTACCTGGAAGCCAGTATACCCCTCTCTGAAAAAATATACCCTGCTACTGAAACAGCAAGAAAACTTGCTGCCCCATGTGCCACTAGGCACTACAAAGGTCTGAACGAACAAACAAAATAGTTTACAGTAATCTTCCCTTCCCACAGGTGAGAACTGCTACTTGGGCTAATCTGTCAAAATGTGTGCCAAAAAGCACACTACGGATTTGGTGCGCCAATGTGCCAACAACTGCATGTTGACATCCACCAAGAGCCATTAGAATTTTTTAAATTATTTTTTCCCTTCCGTAGGTGAGAACTGCCACCGTGGTGCAGCCCTCGGGGCGTTACTGGCCGCAGCAGCAGGCAGTACGGGACAACCCCTCCCCCAGGGGCTGCAGGACGGGCTGGGATCCGCACGGAGCGACCTCATGGCGCTGTTAGCCAACAGTAAACTGTGAAAAATATGATAAAAAGGACAACAAACCACCCAAAACGTGAAAAAATTAGTGATGAGCATATTATTACGTAAGAACGATCAAAAATTTGAAGTGAGCAACACTTGCTTTGTGTTGAAGTAAAGTATCAAACTTATAAAGAAATTTACCAGCCCAGATGAGCTTTCATGCTAATTATGAGCATAATTTGTGTGTATTTTTAAAAAAGTTAACTAGAATATCCTTCAATCAGTGACTTAAAAGGTAACGACACATACCTCCAAATTGTTTATGTCTACTGTACATCTTAGATCTAGGAGTGACCTAACGTTAGTCTCGCATGTATTTTTTTATATGTACTTTTATTTCTAACGCTGTTAGCAAACAGTAAACTGTCAAGGATGTGTAGTTTCGGCATAGCACGCCTACACTGTGTTAACCCACAGGACAGAGGAACGTGGCAGTCTGCCATTAAACCAGCATAGTGGTGTGCAAGCATGTCTGAATATTTTCTACTTGTGTCTTGTCAGAGTTGGATAACTATCAATATACATAATGCACAAAGGCCATATCATTCTTACAAAATATATTGTCTATGCGAGAGATTGCTGTTTTTGCTTACACCAAGGGTATTTGACAACTGGTAGGTAAAAGAACGTTACCAGATGAAATTTCTGATTTTTGTTTAAATTAGCAGATCACATTACTATCAAACATGTGACTTGATATTTTGCGTACCACCTACACCACTGTGAAGTCACTGTGATCGCTTGTATGAATTTTATTCCAAACTTTTGACATATACTTATAGGCTTTGATGTTTATATGAAAGAAAATTACATTAGAATTATGAAAATGCTCATGGACACATTAGAAAAGGGGACCTTCTAGTGATAATGTTTGAAGTCTGCTGAATGTGATGCTGCACGTGGAGATTAAAGTCATAATGTGTGTTGTACAACCAGATACCAATCAGTACGCAGACTTTGGAAACAATACTTAAGGAGGCAAGTTGATGAATAAACCCCTTACTGCAGTATGTTCGCTTGCTTGGTGTTATTTGACTAGGCCATGGTTTTTTGTCAGCCCAGAAAGATATGAGGTATGCCATGTCCTCTTGTAGGATACGAGAATCCGACTGATTTTGCCGTCCAGTCTATGTGATTTACCTGAGACTAGTCATAATAGAAGGAAAGCGCTCTGTACAATGAATGAAATAAATTTAATTTACTTGTACTAGCAAGTTGAAAAATCATATACTTCGTACTACCTACAGACGAAGGACTTGTGGATGTTTTGTATTGGAACAAAAAAAATACAGGTCTTGATAATGCAGTGTTAGGAAAATATGTAAATTTGGTGCTATCATGATCAAGAACATAACAGTTAGGACGACATAGACAAAAGAAGACATCGTTGATGAAGGTTAGACATCCAGGTAATGCGACACGCCAAATGACACTCACTCAAGCAACTGGATACTTTTTTTCAAAAGTCGATGTTTTAAAATCTTGTCCAGTTGCTTGAGTAACTGTCATTTGGCGAAAGAAGACTACATCCCTGGAATTTCAGTTGTCTTTATTACAGAGATAATCTCTTTGTAAGCTTAAGCGTCAGTTTTTATCCTCAATAATAGCCTCCACGGTAGCCATATCCGCGACGACCATAGCCACCACGGCGACCCCAGCCACGACCGCGGTAGCGTCTCACGTCTCCACGTCGCCTGGGCAGGTCTTTCCTTCCAGTCCCTTCCTTGCGGTTTTCGCGGTGCTTTTCCACTGAATGGAAACAAAGCAAAATAATGAACGAACAAGCTGTAAGCTTTTTGCAGCTGGTAAGCCATTAGCATAACGATATAGAATACTTAAAGGCATCCAGGGCATTTTATGAGGCTTGAAACTTGAATAAAAAAACTCAAATTTCTAGTCATTCCTTCCTCCACATAGCAAGTTTCAATAACACTGTACCATTACATATCGACATTAAAGGAGCAAAGATACGATGTCGTTGTGTGGAGAGAACTGATAGAAAATCCAAGCCCTATAATAGACTGATCCTGACTGTCCATCACAATTAGTGGTTCGACCAATGAGAGAGTGACTGCATGTCCGCCAAATATTTGCATTTTTATGTTTCAATTTTGTATTTCTACGCTTTGACGGAGGTGGGCAAGGCTATGGTATCGGTCTATTTACACTAGGCGCGTGAAACTAAAAGATCATCATGTAGCTTAGTTTTGTGCCGCTTTTGAGCACTTTTGATAAGAAATGCGCACGCTATTGTGGTAAACTGTGGCATTAAATGTACATTTCATAAAGATTACAGCAACTAGAATATTTCCAGTTTTCAAGCCTCATAAGATGCTCTGGGTGCCTTTAAGACTTGACCGAGTGATATTTTTATCCACTGTTCTTTTGATAAGCAAACAGTGTATAACAATCGTGATCATAGACAATTGCCAATTATGATATTTGCTTTGTTTGCTTTGGTATGATAACTTTGCAGCAGGAATCAAGAACTGTAAGTGTTATTTATAATGTTCGATGTTCAATGATAGTAATGATTATAATTTTATTGCACGTTCATGCCCAAAGACTAATCACAGACAAACAGGTACATGGAGATACATGAAAATCGAAATAGTTCTGTAGTCTACTGTGAAATTTCTATTTTAACTATGGTTGGGTTTGACTTATTTTTTGAAGGCAGTGGAAAATGAAGTGACCCACGTTTTCAATAGCATCATAAGGGTGTATATTTTGTAGACATGTCTGTGTCCATTGAATAATACATACTATGCTTTAATGTAATAAAATAAATTGTGTATTTTGTACTTGACAGGATGGTTCTCCATGAAGTTGCCGAATCTTGCTTGGAAAGCATTTACTGAAGGTGCAAAATCAATAAAGATGAAAAGTTGGAAGGTCCGAGGTTGCTAGCTCTACTCACAGAGAACCCTTGCTCTTTCCATGAACTTCTGAGCTCGTGTCGTCATCCCGGCAGCGAGGAGGGCCTCGTGAATGTCGGAAACTGCCTTCGCTCCTGTGAGCGGGACAACACGTCATTAGAAAATGTCAAGTTGGGGATATCAGTTTGTAGCTATAAGCCCATTCACGCTTCCGACTACGCATGTGCAGTGTCAAAGGTGAAGGCCCCTGGCTGACAGTGCCCGTCTCGGCATTGTCTAGATTTACATAACAACGCCCCGACGAGTTTTGTTTACGTCTCGGGGACCTTTACCTTTGACACTGCACATGCCTAGTCGGAACCGTGAATGGGCTTATGCCCTTTTGTTGAACTCTCAGCTAATTCAAGTTCGAAGAAAGATTCAAGTGGGATAAGCCCACTCGGAGATTTCATGAGTACGCATGTGCAGTGTCAAAGGTGAAGGCCCCTGACTGTTAAACAGGTCTCGTCTCGACATTGTCTTGATTTGCATAACAATTCCCAGACGGGTTTTGTTCACGCATCAGGGGCCCTCACCTTTGACACTGCACATGCGTACTCGAATCTACGAGTGGACTTATTCTTTCCAGTCTTCTTGTATGAGCGGCCTTTAAACTGGAAGAGATCTTCCTACCTTGCCGAATAGATTTACTCTATTCTTAAACAGCTGGCTCTATAAAAAAATGGACCCCTGCAGTTCTAATCAACCCCTACCTACGTATACCTTTGACATGGATCAATGCTAGACAACTAGATGATGCTTGAACATCTGGATCTTACGTACATGTACGTTAACGTTACTTACTAACGTTACTTACTGTTGTCCGCCTTCTGTATGTAGTCCCTAATAGCTTTGTTGTCTCGGAGGAAGTCGTTGCTCATTTCTGAAAGTTCAAAACATGGTAACAATGGAAATATTCGAAATTCAATGCAATCTGAATTTTTGCTACCTCGGGAAGGTTTCTAAGCTTACTTAGCAGGCGTTACCTTCTCAAAAACGGCCTGCATTTCTTAACTATCTGGCTTTCTATCTTTACAGATACTGGTTGACTATAGGTAGATATATCCTCAATCTCGTTCACAAGTAAGAAAGACTTAACGTTATAAACGGATAGATAACTACTAACCAGCTTCATTGTCCCGGCCAAAAGCAACTTCTACCAGAATGGAGCAGCAGACGGTCAGTAACAGCAGGACAGAGAGAGTCGAAAGCTTCATGATTTCTTACAGGCGAGAAACTGAGGACGCCACTACTCCCTCATTCCAACCTCCTCCCTCATTCACCTGGGCACCTGACAGATAATTGGAAAGTACGACCCTAAAGCAGTGTTTTTATTGGTGACCACATGTCACGTGATAGAATGCCCCTCGTCGGATTATTGGACAATCAGATAATTTTGTTAAATACTCGAATTAAGTGCACTTAGTTGATCAGAAGCCTGGTGACTTTGCTTCAATAACGTCGGAAAAGTCGTAGAGTCGTAGTCGTAGGTTTCAAAAGCCTATCAATGATCAATACATTTTCTTTGAATAGCTATACAGGATTGAAGCGGTTCAGTATAATTTGGAGATAGAGATATTCCATATCCAATTATCATGTAAGTGGACTCCAGGTAAAATGGTGTTTCATTTTGTGACACTAATGGAGATCTTGATAAAACAAAGAAACAAAGAAACAAAGAAACAAACAACTCTCGACATGTTGCAATCTTGACAGGATTGATATTACTTGGCCACGGAGTTCCGTTATTGTTTCTCCTTAAAATCATAACACTATTCTTCTGGAGAATCTATCATTGACAGAACGGTTGAAAACATTTTGTTATTTCACACATAGTGAATGAAGTATCGTTTTTGTGAGTCCTTGTGTATGTCTCTGACATCCACGAAGCGTATTGCGTAAAGGGCGTGAAGTCTGCTTGTCTTGTTTGTTAGATTGTGCCCGACACACGTCCGCATGGACGGATTTCAAGGGTGACATTTGTGAGTAGTGTTTTTTCTTCACGTTTTGTATAAAATGTTTCTTATATCATTCAGACATATTTAATTAGTTAAGCAATACTTTGAATTCGCTTTTCATATATCTGCATCATTGTATTCATACTAAACGCCATCAATGAAATTTTAGACATTATACGACTACGTAAATGTGTCCAAAATCAGGGGGATCCCTTTCATGTACCATGTTAATTCTGACAGATGCAAGTTTAATGGGTACTGTGTACGTTTACTTAGACCTGGACTACTACTATCTTACACATATTCGTAGTGCTTTATAACCTTCGTATTTAATCTAGTTTTAGCTCTCGTGCCTGAATTTTAAAACTATCTCACAAACCTTTAATGGGCACAACGTTCTTTAATAGGAACGCCATCACGGTAAGGAATGTAATTCTGTGAATAATCGCTAGGGTTGCTGTTGTGATTTTAATGGATCGGTAGATATTTCATTTTTTTGGAAGATGAGTTTCATAAATTTTTTGACTCCCTTAGATTATAACCATTGCGATGTAACAGTTTAAATGACGCTAAGTTTCTTAACATATTATTTTCTCTGCTGTTCATCTCACAAGAAAACGTGAACAAGTCAATGCTTTTCAAAATAATTATTTATTCTCTACGAGAGAAGGCTTAGAAGATCGGACAATTTTCTGATCAATAGTTACTGGAATGCACGGAGATAGTTGACATAACAAACATGGCTCTATTGGAAGTGTGTCTCTTCCGAACGTTTGCTAGACAAAGCTGAATATGGCTATCGCAAATTCTAACTTGTAGCAGATACGACATTACTTTGTAGATTTCCTTACAACATTATTACATACTTTGCGAGTTTCTAACAACGTGTGCTAAATACGATTTTTTTGAATTTTTAAATAACACGAAGGAGAACTTTGAAACATACTTTACACAACATTTACTCTTTATATTTGATACAACAGTAATGTACAAGGCTTGCATATTCTATAGATTGACAATTTTCATTCTTCTCGCAAATCATCAGGCAGTCCTGTCAACCTCAGTCTCAGCACGGCTACTCGTTGTCCTGGTTATTTTCCCCCTTCCTGGACTGCTTTTTGACTAGGAGAAACACAAAGATAAGGTTTTATTGCAACATCAAAAACACATGTCTCACTCAAGCATTTAAGCGAAATCACACTAAACACAGGGAACAAAACATGTGACGAAGTATGAAACACTAACAGAATAATACAGTAACCGAGGTGCGAAAGAAATAGTACATATAACGAAAAACAAAACGGTAGCTTGATTATTAAAACGATTAGTATCCAATATATACAGTTGAGTCAGATAAAATTTGCGCATTGAAATTTGAAGGTAACAACGCAGCTGTCATTCTTATGGCTTCACACAGAATCCCAATGCTAGCCACGTACAGATCGACTTTTCATTTTTACGTCAGTTGTACCATTTTGGATTACAATATACGTCTACAACCAATTACCCACCGACAGTCGTCTGGGGATTTAAATCAGAATTATATTTACGTTCATAAAAAGGTCTATATTCTTTGAAAAAGTTAAAGATGTCTACGATGCACAGTAAACAGACATTCAACACAATTAAAATCGTCAGACACTATTAAAATCGTCAGAAACAAAACAAAGGCATGTCCGGTACAAATGATACAAAAGCTAGGAATTCTGCTGCAGTACGAAGGTCAGTCTCCAGGAGGCCCAAAATCGCGTCAGCAACGCCCACCCAACATCCAAGATATGGCAATCCATCAAGAGGGTCGTACGTTATTGCTCCAGATACGCATACACACGTGCACAAACGAAGTCAAAAGCTATACCTCTTTTTGTCATTGAGGTAATAAAATAAAATAAAATCAAAACTAAATGTAGATAGACATTTACTAGAAAGCATTTCGAACTTACAGTAAGATTTTGCCCTCTTCTGGAACCGTTTGGCTAACTTTATTTTCCCCATGGCGACCAGCTTGGCGTAGACTTCCTTGGCAGCTGCTATCTCTGAAATTCAGAAGGTAAATAATATTGGTTACGGTAATGCACTTCACTCGTCTTACGCCAGGGGGCAGTGGTTGAAGCGAGCACGTGCGTTAAAGTCATATGTACAATACTGGATCTTACATCTTACATCTACATCAATGCATAATGTATTAGCATTATAGTGTATGCAAAGCCCTCGCCGGGCATCATGCATAGGGGCGTGCAGGTCGTACCCTAGTGTGACAGTTGGTGGTGGCATAACGCGAAACATTAACCAGTCATGCCGTTTTAAATGGTCATCCATAGATCCAACGTGCACTGGAAGGTAATATTATTATGTACGCTATGTATCTAACAAAACCTGTGCAAGAGCGTGAAGTGTTAACTATGACTATTCACGTGCAGTGTTGGTATGGACTAAAGTCTATGGCATGTTCGCTTACGGTCGTCAGCGGCCTTGATGTAACGTATCACGTCCTTCTTGGTCTTGAGACTGTCCAGGTCACCCTTACCGCCTTTGCAAGTTGCAAGCAAGGATAGAAAAAGCGAACACATCGAAAGTTATGGTTGCGGTGAACAACACGAAATCAAATGTACACGTGCAATCAGTTAAAGTTGAGCACCTGTGTTAATCATATGCAAGCTAGAAATTAACATGCACGTGGCTATTAGGGAGCTATTCCACCGACTGGCTTCAGACGAACCATGCTAGAGTACAGTTTGAAGCGAAATACATAGGAATATGAAGTAGAAAACGCCCAATATAACGCTGGAAAATGTGTCCGTGCGCGTTTTTCGGTCTTCCGTACCGGTGCATGCAACTTGATATTTCAACTTTCTACACTATTTTTTACAAAAAACTGACAGTCTTACATGAAATTAATTTATATTCATATAATCTCGCAGAGCAACAACTGGAATATCCCTACCTGTGACGACTTCTACCAGCATGGCGCAGCACACCAGCGTCAGGAGCAGAGCGGACAATGTAGATACCTTCATGTTCTAGCCGTGAGACGTTCAGCTCAGACGAGTTCGTGCGTGTGAGGCTGCTTTTCTGTCCGATTTAGTAAAGAATGCGCCACACGTTAGGTTTATATAGTGCGTTCTTGATCTCTCATTGGCAGCTCGGTGCATTCTTTGCACTCCCATTGGTCAGGAAAATGCACTTTTTGTGATTGGTCTACTGCGATGAACTAATCAGGTACGACAACGACTATAATACCGAGCTTTTGATATAATCAGTAGATAAAATGTCATTCTGTCTTTCAGAGTTTTGTCCGTCGTGTAAGCCTATGCCGTAATCGTTTCAATGTGATCAAGTCTATTAGAAAATGATGAAGATTACAATGCTATCTCTGAATAATGTGTTAAGGAACGTGTCATACATTCGGTATTAGGCAAGCCGTCATGAGAAAACACCTTTCCACCTGACATAATGGCGGGTTCGCCCAGCTGCAGACCTTAGATCTGACATACAAGTACACCAGGTGAAATCGCTAACCTAATTTTGGCGAATAAGGACCAAGTTATCAATTGTCAAAATGCCTTGGCGTTTTATTAGAAAGACAGACACTGAGGGAAACACAGGCACAGAGACACAAGCACGTACGCGCACACACACACACACACACACACACACACACACACACACACACACACACACACACACACACACACACACACATACATACATACACACACACACAGACAGACAGACATACAGACACACACACATACAAACACACAGACAAACACACAGACAGACACAGGCATACACACGCGCGTGCGCGACAACCACGCACACACACACAAACACAGAAGTACACAGACACACACAGACAAACGCTCATACACATACACATATACAGACACATACAGGCACTATTATATGCATCTACTGGCTCATCTATGTACCCACAGGAACCATTTCAACATATGTAGCATAGCTGTTATCCATGTGCGCCAGACCGTGCTCTGACCTCACATATACACAGGCTTGGCGTTGACATGTCTGACTGTGAAAGTCGGTCTTGAATAATACAAGTAACGTTTTCGAACTGTATTTAGAGGAAACGTCTGTTCTCCTTTCTTTGTTAAAACTATCAGATTCACAACCATATATTCCTCGTTAAAAAGTAATCCTCGGGCAGACAAGAAGGTCGTCCCGTAGTTGAAGGTCAACAACATTCGTCGCGGTCCCGTGGGTCAAGCTGATCAGGAACAGATGTAGGGGGTGATCCAAGTAGGGGATGGTCCAAGGAGGGGATGATCCGATTAGGGGATGATCGAAGGAGGGGATGATCCAAGGAGGGGATGATCCATGTAGGGGATGATCCAAGGAGGGGATGACCCAACTAGGGAATAATGTGAATAGGGGATGATCCAAGTAGGGGATGATCCAAGTAGGGGATGATCCAAGTAGGGGATGATCCAAGTAGGGGATGATCCAAGGAGGGGATGACCCAACTAGGGAATAATGTGAATAGGGGATGATCCAAGTAGGGGATGATCCAAGTAGGGGATGATCCAAGTAGGGGATGATCCAAGTAGGGGATGATCCAAGTAGGGGATGATCCAAGTAGGGGATGATCCAAGTAGGGGATGATCCAAGTAGGGGATGATCCAAGTAGGGGATGATCCAAGTAGGGGATGATCCAAGGAGGGGATGATCCATGTAGGGGGTGGTGCAGGTAGGGGATGATCCAAGTAGGGGAGGGTCCAAGGAGGGGATGATCTAAGTAGGGGATGATCCAAGGAAGGGATGATCCAAGTAGGGGAGGGTCCAAGGAGGGGATGATCTAAGTAGGGGATGATCCAAGGAAGGGATGATCCAAGTAGGGTAGGGTCCAAGTAGGGGATGATTTAAGTAGGAGATGATCCAAGGAGGTGATAATGCAAGTAGGGGATGATTTGAGTAGGGGGTGATCCAAGGAGGGGGGTCCAAGTAGGGGATGATCTTAGTAGGGAATGCGCATGGTGAGTTTGAAACACCCTGAAAGGGAAAGCCATTTTTTTCTAATTCTGTTCCATATCAAATGAGTTGTTTTTTTATAGTTTCTTGTATTCCAAAATCTGGACAAAATTACGTAACGGTTTAGACATATATATCAATATACATGCACTCCAGAATCCAGATGGACCATCTGGGCATGTCGCTTATATCCGGTCGAATCACACAGGTACGCAAACAGATATCGCGTGCATTGTGCATGATTTGCAAATCCTTAAAGTCTACACGAGGCTATTGTTATCTTCTTGGGTATGCGATTTGGCAGCTGGTCAGCAGCAGGCCCGCAGTCGCATTGATGCCACCAGATGAGCAGTGTGTGTATAATCTTAACTTTTCATGCTTAAAGGTCACTCAGTAATAGCTTTATCTATGTTAATATTTTCTTGATTCGAGTGGGATCGTGTTGTTGACCGTGAACTAACAAAGCGTCTCTTCATCGTTTCCCATCCGTACACGCAGGGTCTTTCTTCCCATGGAGATGCCTGACATTTTTCCAAATTTCCCGCGTGTTTACAGGCGCGCAGGGGGCGCGGCGTCCTTAGGCTGTGCGTGCAGTCGGCAGCCGAGGGGACTCCACCGCGACCGCGCCGGCCCTTCTCTCTCCGCGCGGGGGTCTTCAGCGCTCCTGACGGGCTGCTTTTACTTAAAGGCTCGGTCTGAGGAGGTTCATAAACTCACATGGCTGCCGAGATGCAGGATGCGGCACAGTAACGGCGGTACTTCAGCAGCAAGGCTCAGGGTCGGACCGTTCTTGTGTTTGGGTTTCCTCGGGTACGGAGCTGAGTCTGTCCGGAAGAAATGTCTGTCATCTTCCGCTCCTGGTTTCCTCTTCTCGTCTGCTGCTGTCTCGACAGGTATGTCTACAAACTCAGGGTACCATCAATCTAATCGAATTGTTCCGCTTTGTTTTGTGTTTCTAAAGCGTCGTTAGCCTTGAGACAGTTTGAGATTAACGGCCATGATAGTCACTGATAGTCGAAACGGCCGGGGACACGAGCAGCTCAGCTAATCTTGGTCAATCAGAGGTCTGCCAGCCGGCTTTGGTTAGCTCCACATCCAACATTGCGATAACCAGTCAAATAAGTCACAATCCCTATAGGCACAGGACTTAGCTAAATCATACGAAAACTTACAGTACCCCGTGATATACCGAAGCCAGACGTCTGTTTGGCTGGCATCCTACTACTGTTGCCACGTGGTCGGACTGTCTTTCTGTCTGTCTTGGTTTGACAGGTCACTGGGGCAAGGGGCTGAGTGTCACTTTTTATTGTGTCTGCGCGGCAAGATCTTCGTAAATCTTTACCACCTCCGTGGCACTTTTACTTCCAGAAAGCGGTTGACCCACTTTACGAGCTTGTGCTGCCAATACATCTGATACTAGTACGGTGATACGTTAAATACGGTGACTGCTGCACCTGTTACTGCGTGTCACCGTGTCCAGTCGTTTGAAAACTTGACATTGGTAAATCGTCGCCTTTTCCTTCCCTGGTTATCTTTCCAAGCGGTCAGACCCCCTCGCCCGAGTGTCATCCTGTTTAGTTCCAGGCTCTACCTTCACCTAGCAGAAGGTGGAACCTGGAAATAAACCGTGAGGATGACACCCAGTGAAACCTGATGGCAACGAATTTCAAAACTTTTGGACGACTTTTTGTAATATTTTGTGACCAAGAAAGCTACACGAACAGCTTAGAGCCAATTGCAAGGTCCTTGTTAGAACATGGTGTTTTGATCAAAGTAGAGCGCACAACTTAACGTTTCGATCTTTTAACCTATTAAGTCAACGCACACCTGCAGCCTTGACCGTTAGATGCTCGCGAAAAGCAGACCAACAAAACTCGAACTAGCTGTTGAAATATGGGTCGCCGGCACAACCGTTCCAAGCTCCTCCCCTCATGCCGGCCCAGTTTGCCGTGACCCAGACCGCCGCTGCCAACACCGTGACATTTCTGTCTCTTCCCGTCTACCCCCTCCTTCTTCTATGAGGTTCGCCAAAAGCTATGTAGCCAGCATGTGGCCGTGGCCACAACATGTGAACTTGTTTAGGAGAGCCTGCAAACTATTAGGCCGCAGCCTCTCATCCTAAGACTAACAGAGTGCCTTACAATATTCTCTAAATGAGACAGGGACGCAACTGCTGAGACTTTACAAAATAAGTTCCACAAAGTAAATATTGTCACACACATTTCATTTCTGTAAATTTGAAAATATTGTGACAGCGATACTTTAAATAGAAATCAGCTAGGGTAGACGGACTATCATACTGTGACCTGGCATTATAGACTTCGTTTTCAAAGACAGTTGCCAATGCAATACAGTTTAATGTGTTGGGACAAGCGCCAGTTTTCAATTTAGAGCCTGGAGAGGCACTACTTCTGATTCAGCGATATAAAGCCTTGGTGCACAGGCCTCTGTCAGATGCACAAACCTGGTCAGCTTGGAGATTAACTTCATAGCGGTGGATCTGAAAATGTCTGTATTGGATTCATCTTATCAACCCCTGTGTTTTGGCTCTCGGGGAGTTTGTTTACACATGTGATGCACAGGAAGATACACAGCTGTAACTAGTTTATATATACTCCTGCAAAGTTGTGACTATCACTAGTAAGGGATCTATCTGTTGAAGCTTGGTGCTCTCCATTTTTGTTAAACTAAGCCTAGAACTTGTTGAGGGATGTCTATGAAAGAGATGTTATGCCAGATGTGGGTAATATTTCACTGATGACAGTTCTGTTATATGTAGTACCCCCTCCCCTGGAGTGAGTATTGACATGTACAACACGCCTGTGTCGTGTTCACGCCCCACTACTGCTATCACAAGTGGCACCAGGTCCCAGGGGGTCTTTCTATATACTTTACATCACAGAACTTCGTTCGTATCATACGTGCAGTACGACTATAGCACACTTGTACATGTGCCGATAAACTAGCCTCTGTCATACGTGATGGCGCAGTTTCATATATTAAAGTTTCTGAGGCATCAGAAAATAAGATTATAAAATTATAGTCAGAAGTCAAAATATCAAAGTAGTAATCTAATTTTAGAAGACAAAAGCAAACCGACGTCCCGTATATTGTACTCCATATTACTACCTAGTCATGATGTCTGCATCGGAAGATCTTTAATGCTGTCGTTGCTCTCTTTCAATTTGGATACTTTATTCATTCCATCAGCTAATAACATACATTTATTAGTAGCTAGTCTTGTTGGACCTCGTCCTAAGAAGAACAAATTGCATACAAAGTACATAAGAGTTATGACTTCTAATTGCTGACTATTCAAGTTGACATGTTGCTGTTGTATTTTGTACCACGACGATCTAGAATTTCTTGTACTCCGTAAGTTAAACATGTCATTCGTGACCCAACAAGTTTTCCAACAAATGACCTGTGGCTTGTCTGGAACACAAATATTTTACTTGTTTTGACCTCCGCCCCAAGCTGTCGACTCCAGGAGTACTATGGTCGAGTCAACCTACTTTGAACCAAACTTTGAACAAACAAATCAACCAGAAACCTAACCGAGTCTGCTCACATCTGCAAACATAAGGATGACATTGTATGAATGAAAATAACGAGACTGAATAGCAAAGAGTCTTATTTTCCATATTTCCTGACTCCAGCGCAAGCGTTGTGGTGAATGGAGACATCAGCGGTGCCAGTGGGACAGGCGGTACCACAGGTGGGACTAAAACCGCGCGAGTAAAAGGTAAGTATATGTGGACCATGCACTGAAATGTTCGTCAAACTGACGAAAGATATTAGATATGTGCTTCTAGATCATGTGATATGAATGCACCATGAACACAGCTATACCGGCATTTGTCAATTTTAACTCACTTTGTAGCTCGCCCCTTCGGGAAAGCAGCAAGATCAAAACCTTAACAGTTCTGGCATTGTTGCTATACGGCATATGAATAAAAACGCTGCAATTTGGATGAAGACAGTGCCCCTCCGGGCATCTTGTTTGCAAGCTTCCTGGCGCCATTGACCCCATATTCGGATCACGTGACTTTGGCCTGATTCTGTTGGAAGACGCCCAGTTTATATATAGCGATCTGAAATTCTGTATGTACAAATTGGGAACCAAAATAGATCAATTAAAAGATAGATATCATGTGATAGAAATAAAAGTATATATGTATCGATAACTCGCGAACGCATCTAGGACTAAAAGCTCAAAGCGTTTCTTTCATGTGGACGACATCAGGGTGAGACACAGTAGGCCATAGATAGATATTAATGGTAGAACAGACATGGATGAACCAGATCTGTCCATCCATTTCTCGTCTGTCGTCAGTCAGGAGGTCGCTGCCCTCTAGGCACCACGAACTCAAGACGCTTCACTCAACAAACAGTGCCTGGAACCGTCCTAAGTAGCTACTTTGAGTGGTTAAGGTTATTAACCTTTCAGTGTAGCTGTTTTGTCTCCAAACAAAGTGGAGAGACACACTTCCTCCATAAATCATCCCAGGTGATCTCAAGTTCTTTGTATATATGTAGGTCTTTCCCCCTAGGCTATGTGTGGATGGAAGCAAGAGCCTTGCACGGATATGACGCGGGGTAACCAGGTAAACTGTAAAAACAGTTACCAAGTGAGATACGATTACATTTTCTTTGAATACGATGATTACAGATGATTCGTGTTTGCACTTGAATGTTGCACAAAATTACAACGTATATTTTATAAGATTAGAAGGCAATGTAGTCATTGATCAACCTATGTCGATATTCTTATATTGATCTATGACAACTACTAAGGAACTCCATCCACAGTATCCACTCATATTTGACCTAGTACCGAAGGGTTGACCTAAGTGGGCTCTGGCAACAGTCTGGATTCCGGGTTAAAGAGTAGGATGACTATGACAGCAACCTTGATAACCCCGGACTGCCATAAGATTTCCTCGTCGCCCTAATTTTGAAAATGTAACTACAGTATCAAGCTTAAGACTTTCCTGTCCCCTTACTGTTAAAGTATGAACAAGACAGCTTTCCCTACTGTCTCTGGCGCTCACTCCTTGTATCAAGTAACCGCTCGCTTGTACGAGTCAAACCGCAAGTATGTATAGGTGGAGACTTATACATATGCTCTCCGCGTCGATACGTGTCGGCACGGTCCCATCAGGTCTCACAGAATGTAGGCCTGCGGTAGAATGTGATGGTGGCTAGAAGCGTCGTTGACAGACGAGGTCAGAAGTGCGTGTAGGGCCCGACAGCTGTCTGTAGCGCTGGGGGGAAACTTTCATAGCTTTCGTGCCAACTCTGCGTGGGACTTGCCAACTTTAGACAGTTAAGGACTCGCAGGAAACCACCTACCGTTTTAATGGACACAAAACATGCACATTGAATATGACATTTTTGGCGACGCCTCAGAGGCGTACTGAAGCAGAATTTTGGTATTCTGTAGTAAATATCTTAACCAATTTACGTTAGAATTAGCTAATTGAAATAAATGATTCTACTACATTGCATTGAGCAATGTCGTCTGTAGTGATAGATTACACTAGCTAAATATAATTGATTTGTAGTTACATTGCCGTTCTTACGGGTGAAGCTTTTCAGTATATCAAAGCATCATTGGACAAAGTTTAATCCATCTTCTTTCTTTGGGTAAGTTTTAAAAGTCTTCGTCGAGTTGTGATTTGCGTTCTGTTCCTTCCAGGGGTGGAGTTCAAGCACCACCGCTATGCGGCGCTGCAGCAGACCCTACGCGAGACCGCGGCCATGTGCCCCAACATCACCAGACTGTACGACATCGGCTACAGCGTGCGGGGCCGCGCACTCACCGTTATAGAGATGTCTGATAACCCAGGGGTGCATGAGCCAGGTAAGGGTGGGCGGGGGAGGTGTAACGAATTCGACTTGTTCTTGGATTGTTCATCTACTTCTTGGTCACGGTTTCCAATGAGTGACACCACGCCAATATGCACTTGGCAGCTGGACAGACGCTTTCCTGGTCTGCCAGGTTGTCTCTTGAGATCTCCTCTGTTTACAGAGGCGGGTACTGGTCTGTGTGAAGCTCTTGGGGGAGGTACTAACAAAGGCGCACTTTTGCATTCTCGTACGCAGAGCCTTACCTGCGGCCTGTACTAGCCTGGAGTCCCGCCTTGTTAACTTTGGCCCGCTCCCAACTGAGTCCGCTAGGGAGCGGGCCAAAGCTAACAAGGCTGGACTTCAGGCTAGGACTACACAACATATAAGTAATTTGGGGGAGCTCTGCTATACCGGGGAGATTTCCACTTGTGGGCGATCAGAGAATCGCCTAATAGATATTTCTGTAAGTAAAGCCGATTTTTCTGATTGACTGACAGCTGGTTAGAGGCCACGCCCACAAAGGTGGAAATTGGTTAAGCAAAGCCTTCCAATGTATGCTGTATAGGCTGCGTGCGAGGCTCTGGTGTCTCTAAGAGCAAAGGCAAATGGAAGGAATTCTAAAGTTTGCTGCACGACTTTGGTCCCTGTTTTCGTTCCTGTTTTCCTGAGCCTTTTTTCTACGTCCTTAGGAGATAAAGAACGGATGTAATGATTGTTATCCAGGTGAGCCAGAGTTCCGTTACGTCGCCAACATCCATGGGAACGAGCCGCGGGGACGAGAGCTGATGCTGCACTTCTCGCGGTACCTGTGCGAGCGCTACCTGGCGGGAGACAAGCGCATTACACGTCTGATAGACAACACGCGCATCCACATCCTCACAGCACTGAACCCGGATGGATACGAGATCGCAGCAGTCATTGTAAGATATTTGCTATGAGATTTTGACACTTTTGACACCTTTAAGCTAGCCAAAGATTCGCGTTTAGCCCCACTTTTTTTATGACTTCCATTTCTTGCGTCTTTAGATTGTGTATTGTTAAAAGTAATGATTATAGGTTATCTTGAAAAAGCAACACAAAAGCTTGTTCAGTTTCAAAGAAATCTGCTAGGGCACTGGCTAGGGACCCAAACGTATGACACTTCTTCCGAGTCTAAACGCTATCTACCACGCACAAAATACTGACCATAACATGTCCAGAACATGGGATATAAAATCCCGAAATTCTGCTTCAGTAAGAAGGAAAGTCAATATGAGCCCCAACACCTAATTATCTATTTGATACGTCAAGACCCAAACATAGACCAAATTCGTATGTAATCCATTGATAATCCCCTTCCCTTCTCCCCCAGGGTCCGGGCAGCCCAGAGCACGAGAACTCAGTGTGGAGCGGACGTCTGAACGCGATGGGGATCGACCTGAACAGGAACTTCCCCGACCTCAACACGCAGGCCTTCTACAACGAGAGGCATGGTGGGGTCAACAACAACTTCCCCATCCCGGCACACTTCTGGTATTTCAACCAGGTAAGAACATGGTGATGTGGATGGAACATTTGGAACAAGAAAGTGCCTATTTCAATTTTTCTGAATTCCTAGTTTCATTCGTTATTGTGAATTTCTCTCTAATTCTGTCTATGCATAATTGTCATGCCTATGCAACTTTTGACCCGGGCCAAGCCAACCTTCCAATCCTGGGGGAGGAAATTTGGACCCCGTGCCAAGTAAACTGTCACATTTTGCCTTGTCAATCTCCAGTTACATCATATTCCGCCTCTCATCCTGCCACTCTACAATATTCAAATAACTGCTGAGTGCTGACACACACTAAGAAAACAAACAAACAAACAAACAAACGAACAAACGCACAAACAAACACACAAACGCACAGACAGACCCAAAGCTATACCACCGCTTTCACGGAGATATTAGCAGTATTAAAAATGTTGTGGCGATGTGAAGTCTTGTATGGACAGTTGTCTTTGGTCTTGCACTGCTTTACTTTCGTTTGCCGCTAGGTGGCGCCTGAAACCAAGGCCATGATCAAGTGGAGCCAAGACCTCCCCGTCGTCCTCTCCGGCCACTTCCATGACGGCGAACTGCTAGTGAACTATCCCTACCAGGTGAGAAGCTTTATTCAACGCCGTGTACAACTAGCCAGGGTGCCATCCGATTACTACCCCTATGCTCACTACCCTGAAAAAATCAGGGTTGCGAGTGTAGGAGCCACGGTAGTAATCGGATGGCACCCTGGCTAGTGCACAACACGATGATGATGATGATAATACATGCGCACGTTGTTCTGCGACTGCAGGAATAGAACTATCACAGTGTTTAGCTGTATGGCATGGCTTTGTAGAAGAACTTTATTGCACGGCAATTGAACAAGGCACAATGTATGGCAACAGCTATTAAACATATGCATAGTACACAATAGAGGTAGAGAATAAAACTTAACATCCTAATTACTAAAAGTATATGTGGCACTGTATATTGGTGGTAATTTAGATGTAAAGTATCATTCGTTCATCCGATGTCTGTGGTATAAAAATCTGTAGTTTATTTAGCTTTATAATATTAGCTCTTCATCCAACATCTGTGGTACAATTATCTCGGCATGTCTAGCTATAGCTTTATAGTATTAGTTGTTCATCCAATATCTGTGGTACAATGATCTACCTGCATTTCTCAGGTCACCCGCCGGGGGTATGACCTGTGGGGCTTCATGTCGGGCGAGAGTCGGACGCCTGACGACGGGATGTTCCGCTACCTGGCGCAGACGTACGCCGTCAAGCACCGCACCATGACCAGCCCCTACACCCGACCCTGCCGATACAAGGACTTCGCCAGCCAAGGCGGCATCGCCAACGGCGCCAGCTGGTTCAGCGTGTCCGGAGGTACGTAGTTGATCTCACCTAGCCTGGTATCCACACCTACTATAGCTGCCGAGTGTCTTAAGAATCCGTCCCTTTACGTAATACTAAGAGGGCGAAGAGACTCGGCAGCTATATCAAATGGGTTTGAACTCAAGGCTAGATCTCACCTTGATAGCATTCCCCTATGTAACATAGAAAACAGTTTTCATCGAAAGCATTGTTATCACCACCCAAACGTTCTACTAAGGCTTACACATGCTCCTTCGTACACCAAAGTCAATGTACCAAAACCATGGAAGATGAAAAGCACAGAATGAGCATCCTTAGCACATTGGTAGTTAAATAAAACCAATCAAACAATGGCAATATCTATCTTCTCTAAACCGGTACGGGGGGCGATATTGTCTTCCAGCAAACTTTGCCGCGTTGATGACGTCACACGTGCTTAAAGTCTCTTGTCCAGAGCAATATATCTGGCCAAATAGCTGAAAAAGATTCTACTGAATGATTTAGTCGAAAAACCCATTGAGTCCAATTTTTGAGTCGGGGAACAGTTCAATTTCTCCATAACCATATCTGACGTTCCTTCCCGCCTGTCGTCCAGGTCTGTCGGACTTCCTGTACCTGCACACTAACAGTTTGGACCTCGCCATGGAGCTAGGCTGCTCCAAGTTTCCCGAGGAAAAGGAACTGGAAAAGGAGTGGCACAACAACAAGGAATCTTTAATCAGCTTTATGGAACAGGTGAGTGTAGTTTAAAGTTTGTGTGATGAGTGGTCTCATCGTAGGAGGATCAAGCAAAGCAAAGAAAATGCTAAAAAAGACATCGTAAAACAAATTGAGAAAAACGCTCACCATCAGAAACACCTACACAGCACCGTACAAGATATGTGTAACACAAGGCATATTTGTAGATTAACAAACTTGTACAGAAGAGCAGCATATGCTGTTTTAGGGCGGTGCTGTAGCGTGAAGTGGGCATCGTATTAGCCTCCATTGTGCGTGACTGTCACTTCGTGTCCCAGGAGGTTAGCTGACATTTTTCTTTTTCCCTCTGGAGGTCCATATCGGGATCAAAGGCTTCGTGCGTGACGAGAACTGCAAGCCGATAGAGGGCGCTGTTATCCATGTGGAAGGAATCGACCACGACGTTACTTCAGGTTAGTGCAGAGAAAAAGATGGGCATACCGTATACCTTACTTTACATCAGTATAGTCAGCAGCAGTTGAGAATAGCCATCCCTATTTTCCTAGTGATGCTTGGGTCACATTTCCGAATCTTGGCCCTAGCCTGCCAGGCTGTTTGTGGGAACAAAAAAGTGTATGTCAAAAAGTATGCAGAAAATGTATGGTACGTTTTGTGTGTTTTGTTGTCATTTAAACCATACTTTTCGGTCCGGCCGGGTGCCGGTTTGGAAATGTGACCCAAGCATAAGAGGAGATCCCTTCATCTGAAACAAAGCAAAGACCTGTGTGTTTGTATTCTCAGTTTCATGTAAGGATATGTTTAATGGCATGTTGTATCAAATGATACTATCCATCACCTCCCGTTCCTCCCTCGCCAGCCCGTGACGGAGACTACTGGAAGCTTGTCCTCCCCGGGTACTACACTGTCACGGCCTCGGCGGGAAGCTTCACCACCACCCGGGAGTGTTCCCTGCGCTACCGGAACGTGGTCGTCAGGTACACAAGATATGCACAAATGTATGCTCATGTTTTCTGTGTTTTGTTTCTCCGGGAAGCAGGGTGACCTCCTGATGGAGTATTAGGAATGAAGTTGTTCGCACGTTCGCAGCTAGAACCCACGTCACGATCCTGTTGTCGCATTGGTATGTAAAGCCCCCCTCTCACTGGACCCGCGGCCCGCTGGCGACGTCGCTGCGTCCTAAACTGGATTTGTGTTACCCTTGATTTTATAATGGGAATATCATTCAAAACGTACAAGTATGACCAAAAAGACAACAAAACACACAAAGGTAAAAAAAAAGATCGTTTTTGTCGATGAAACTCGTTGAGTGCTTTGTCAATTCGATCGGCCGCAGGGACGCCGCCAGCGTGCCACAGGTCCAGTGGGAGGGGGCTTAACTTGGCATATCGTCTGCTAGGTTGCGCGCGATGATGCACGTTGTCTTATTCACACCGTAACTGCTTTTATCGTCAGGTGCGACTTCATCCTGGGTACCAACACCCCCGTCCCGTGCCCCGATCACACCACGGAGGGGGAGGGTCACACACACACAGCTGGTGAGGAAGCAAAAACAGCTTCAACCGTCTCACCGACCGCGCCCTCTAGCGTTGCCGGGACAACGGTTGCTACGACAACAACGGTAGTGACGGATAGCTATGACGTAGACACTCCATCCCGGGAGAGTAAAGGTGAGATCAGATCTATTTGAAGGCCAACGTCACGATTCTTTCTTGCAACGACAATCACATTTCAGGCACCAAAATACAAATCGAAAAATGAACAAACGAAATGTCGTTACTCTAAAACATGATATTTCATTTATATATATACCCCATTTAACTTTGTAAAAATGACGATTATATCTGATTTTAAAATCGATGCATTGTCTGCCTTGCCCCAAAGAACATCGAGATATGAATCTAAATCTAACCGAGGGCTTTGGTGAAGCTTGGTTGCATTTGTTGGCTTGGTAATGTCAGACACAGGATTAGGTCACGTAGAGACCTTTTCACGGATCCCATGGCATGCAGCTAGACTTAGGGCACTATGGGTAGAGCAGGGGAAACAACAGCCTTACACATAGTGCTTTGGATCTCCCAACATATCCATGCAGTAAGATCCACACCTTACAGGCTGATGAGATATTTTCACTCTTAAGTTAGGATATAAGAATACCGGTTGCGCAGTCCATCAAACGTACAGTGTGTTTGTTTTCAGGAAAGAGCGATAAGAAAGAGGACACCACGCCCTTAGCTACGCCCACAGCCACGCCCACTGACGCACCCATCAAATACCTTCTCAGAGGGTTCGTGTATGACGTCAACTGTAAGCCTGTGGAAGGTGCCATTGTCCACGTGGTCGGCATCAAACTCAGCGTTTTCACAGGTTAAGTTAGCTTTTGAAATATAGTAATAATTTTTTCACGGCTATAAGCGACGTTACACATTGGCATTGTTTTTCATTAGCCCTAAGGCAAGATTTTAAAATTAAAATATTCAAATGTGCATGTAAGACTTTCCAATGAAAGACGTAATATTTCATTACTTATATTTTACATGTATTTGTACTTTTATTTGCAGCCACTGACGGTTACTACTGGCGGCTGCTGACCCCTGGTCGCTACACCGTCCTGGCGATGGGCCGGGAGTTCTCCTCCGCGCGGGAGTGTTCCGTGGGCGGCCGGGGAACTCGCTGCGACTTTGTGCTGAGTCCAGAACCCACCTTCCGCTGTTCACGGACGCGCACGCGCACTGGCACGTCCACGGTAAAGGTAGATGTAAGAACAACGGTGACGCCGTCTGTGCTGACGTCCTCATCAGCGTCTTCTACCACGGAAAGTGCTGTGACGATTCACCATGTCATTACATCACCCAACAAAGCCTATTCTGTCTCCACGTTGGATGCTATGGATGCTAGCCCTACATCAGAGGCATCTGCGGGTGGTATCTCCTTACATCATAACTCTTCAGTTACAGCGGTGACACCAGGATCCACTACAACGCCTGATGTTGCTATCATACCAGCAACAACACAACTGACAACCATATCAAGAAAATACGATGCAAACATCACCACTGATGACAAGGAAAAATCGTCCGAAACTGGTCACCATACAGGTAGGACTATTGACTCTACCACGACGATTCCTGGCAATTCTACCATTAGTGATGTTTCACTTGATGCTACAACGACTGTCATCCACCTTTTACGTAATCCTGACACTGTAGTCAGAGCCAAGACTGCAGTACCCAACAGTATACTGGACCTCGTAACTGAAGCAATAGATACAGGTAGGACTAGTAACTCTACCACGAAGATTTCTGGCAATTCCACCATTAGTGATGTCTCATTTGATGCTACAACGACTGTCTTCGACCAGTTACGTACTCCTGACACAGCAGTAAGAGCCAACACTGCAACACCCAACAGTATACTGGACCTTGTAACTGATGCAGTAGATAATAAGATGCTCCACAGCAGTTCAACACGTGCTGACAACAACGCAACGCGGCGACCTGAACACGACAAAGAAACGACCAGAGCCCGATGGACGTCAACAGATACGCCGTCACCAACACTCAAACCCGTAAATACGTTCACGTATGCAAGTAGAATAACTGGAGCTACTGCTACCCATGAAATCCATGTTACCATGGGCAATGTTGCAACCACCGATCGTTTGAAAGCCTTGACCACCACCCAACAAAGCCTGTTCGGAGTAACGGAAAATTATTCAAAAAGATATTCTTTGTCGAAAGTGTCTGAATCTACAATTCCTTCATCTGTCACTAAAACCTTCATCCAACCAAATTCCATTGGACAATCAAAGGTTGACATTTACACCACTCCTAGACCACAAACGACTAGCAAGTACCAACATGCGACGACGTTCGCAACTACGACTATTCAACCTGGCTCAAGAGACATCACTGACCGAAATAACAACAGCATTGATGGAATTATAACCTCTCCAGCAAACAACAAAGGTACCACTGACCTTGAGACTCCGTCGAAGACCGGAAATAGCAACAAGCCGGACCGGAAGGACAACAAGCCGGACCGGAAGGACAGGAGGCGGAAGAAGAAGCTGAAGCTGTTACGGGGCCTCGTGTTCAACTCCGACTGCTCTCCGGTAGAGGACGCGGTCATCTTCATCGATGGCGTACTTAATGTCGTTAGCACAGGTAGGACTAGAGGTTGGATATCATTGTCAGTCATAAAATGTCTTGTTCTAAAGCATTGCTTGCAACAGGCTCCTATGCTGTCCTTGGTGCTGAACATGCAGTATGTTAGCTTCACCTAATGTTCTATGGTAAGAGACTCGAGCTAGTTTCTTGTTTCATATCAGCAAGCTAGTCTTTATATCTTCCATTACCATTTAATCTCATCTCATCTCCTCTCATCTATACCTTAGCTTAAAAATTCGACCTTTGGGACACCACGGAATATCTGTCCACCAGTTTTCTCCACCCTTCTCGTTATTTAGTGTCATGCCTGTCCATTGTCTGATATCATCCTTCCATATGCATATTTTCCGTTGCCTACCCCTATTTCTTCCTCCCCAGAAGGTTCCCTGTATGTTAGTTTTAGCTAGTCCCAATGACCGTGACACATGGCCTTGTCACTTCAGTTTTACTTTCTTTACTATGGTTACTATGGTTAGGAGGTCTTCGTTCCATTGCTTCTAATAGAAGTTTTAATCTTTCCGTAGCTTTTGACGGGTACTTCTGGACGACCATCCCTCGCGGCTCCTACAGTGTGCAGGCGCGGGGTCTCGGCTTCTCGTCTTCACGGAAATGTCACACACAGGACCGACTCCGGCAGACTCCGCGCTGCAACTTCGTCTTGGGACCGGACCCACGAACACGCTGTCACGCAGCCATCCGCCGCTGGGCACTCAGGCCGTCAAACTTCTTCACAGGCAGCGCCATTCTCCGGAGTGAGGATACGTACGACGCTCGGGACCACTCCCGTGGACTGCCCGCTCCCCCCGAGCCCAGGACTGACGCACAGACAACTACAGCAAAGCCCACATCCTCACCCCCGACTACAGAAACTGTTTGGAAGCCTACTGGTCTTCTGAACCTCTTCAACGAGCTGTTGGTTGGTCCGGACATCAAACCCACGACGGGAACACCAGCAACAACGAGTAGTATGTCAACGTCGGCCGGAAAAGCCACAACAAGTATGACGACCCCACTGTGGAGGACACCCGTAAAGCGTCTATTTGTTCCACTTTATTCTCCAGCAGCAACACAGAGGTCAAGAATAATTGGATCAGGCAAACAAAACACAGACATTTTGTCTAAGGTACAAGATTCTCCAACCATTACTCCGAGCCCTGCACCGGCTCTTACAACATCAACAAAGATGTCCACGACAGCTGTAAGTCCTGCTGCTTTCACACAGAGGCATTTAGCGGTCACAAGTGCTGCAACCCTCACGAAAAGTACAGTGATGGAAACAACAACGGCGATGACCTCAGTCACCACCAAGCCGTGGAAGAATGAAAGGGGGTTCTGGCAATGGTGGCGCAACAAGTCATTGCAGAAAAACGACCTCTCGAGTAAAGGAACACGCGGTGGCAAAAGACGTAAACCGGAAGTGACGCCAGCACAGACCGAGGATGAACAACGCGGTGGCAAAAGGCGTAAACCGGAAGTGACGCCAGCACAGACTGAGGGAGGACAACGCGGTGGCAAAAGACGTAAACCGGAAGTGACGACAGCACAGACTGAGGAAGGACAACGCGGTGGCAAAAGACGTAAACCGGAAGTGACGACAGCACAGACTGAGGAAGGACAACGCGGTGGCAAAAGACGTAAACCGGAAGTGACGACAGCACAGACTGAGGAAGGACAACGCAGTGGCAAAAGACGTAAACCGGAAGTGACGACAGCACAGACTGAGGAAGGACAACGCAGTGGCAAAAGACGTAAACCGGAAGTGACGACAGCACAGACTGAGGAAGGACAACGCAGTGGCAAAAGACGTAAACCGGAAGTGACGACAGCAAAGACTGAGGAAGGACAACGTCATCAATCCAGACAGAAGCGACCACCGCCCGTCATCTGGTCTCAGGAGAGGCTAGATTACGACAAATCTAGGAATTCGCAAAAGAATAACAACGGATCAAGCGTACCCGGCAGGAGAGAAGATGCCGATCGTAGCAAATCAACCGACTCAACAGATGGTGACGCGGGATCCAGGCGTGGTGACGTCAACGTCATTCAGTTGCATAGCGCTCTCCCTGTCGGCAGGAAACCTAAGCCAGCGAAGTCAGCCAAGTCCTCGGCGAAGTGCGTTCCGGAGTGGTTCAGAGAGGGAGACACGTACTTCCGCCGAAACTGCGACACCGGTAGGTTAGAGCGTATCTACCGCGGAAGGGAACCGTTACAACGAAGACCTGCCAACGTTGGCGATGATACCATAGCAACGGAACAACGTATCCTTCCGCCCAACCGTCGCCATGGCGATGAAGATGTGAGTACTTACAGGGAAAAGGAAGCCTGGGTAGAGACTGATTCCTGGTCCCCGGAAGGTCTTCCTGTAGTACCTACGTCACTTCCGGATCCGCAACCAGAACCTAATCTGCAAAATGTAGTAGAAACACCGACGGAACAAATGACATCGACATTGAGCCCATTGCCAGTTAACACCGGTGCTATTCCTAGAGATACATCTAACAATGGCGAAAGTGATCTAGAAACGCCATCGCCGCCGGTTGCTTCTCAGGAACACGGATCAAGGTCAAAGCCATGGGGAGACGAGAAGGGTTTCTGGCAGTGGTGGTTTAAACTCAGAACCACCATGACGCCTGAGGACGAGCCTACGATGCCTGAGGACGAGAGTACCGACGCCAGAGCTACCTCCGAGGAGAGTAGTTACAGATAACGATGTTGGTGCTGCAACATAGAACAACATTTTCAATGGTGCTATTTGTTACGTTGTTAACGGTTATTTTTGTCAATACAAAATGAGCTTAAGATAAAAGACATAGTGAGAATCACCTATGAAATCAGCATTCAGGTTATTGAATTTAATTTGATATAGTGAACCATGATACCAGTAAGGGTCCAGGGATATGTATATACATTTATATTACAGACATAACACGTACTATCTGTTGTAAGTCAATATTTTAATGACCCTAGCATTTGATTAAGTCGTTGGATTGTAGTTGTCGAGGGAAAGGATTAGACCAAACTGAGCCTCTAAATCATAAAACATGTATGTATGCGTATGTTTTGTTTAACAGGGTACGTTAACACACGTCGGTTCGTGACAAATTCATCCAGTTATGCAATATCGTTTCGCTTGAACAGATTGGTATCACGTTTATGACCTTTGCGTATCGATGCTATCATAGAAAGATATATGTACTAGCAAATGTCATAGAAAATGTCAGGGGTGAATGGTCGCCATGGTAACCATGCTGACATTGAGGCTGGAAGGCAGGACCAATTCTGTTTGTCGTTTTTCTTCTAATACTTTGGTCTTTCTTTATGCGGTGCTTTTGTCTTTGAGCTGAATAAAGCAGAAACTACAGCTGGTCTTGAGTTGTGTTTTTTTGAAAGCGTCTTCAGTAACTGGGAGCTGATGGTGTATAACATACACAAACAGACACACAAACATACACACACACACACACACACACACACACACACACACACACACAAACACACACACAATCTGTATCTGTATCTATATAGCCGGTATAACCGCCATTCGGCCGAACACACCAGCTTCGCAGGCACGCGGCAAACATACGAAGTCACACAAAAGAGGTCTTCTCTATGATCATTAGTAGTACCACTTCGCCGTATCAGATCGATAGGCTTAATGAAACAACGATATGATCTCATCTGCCCAAATTCTTGTCCACGAAATAACCAATGACGTCTGCTTTGACGGTGATATCATCATTGATACGTGTATCACAGGACAAAGAGAAACTGTATGTCCCAGTCTATATTGTATAGTGCCTGATACCAACGTTGATTGTTTTAAAACCTTCCGATCATCTTCCTGATTGTGTTTGGCACCTCTATCACTACTCAGTCCGCAGCCGCCGTTTTCTGGGCAGTCAGCTGGCTAGATGTCAGTGAAGTTTAAGTCATAGTTCTTTCCGTGTGGATGTATGCGTGTTGTATGTGATTGGAGACGGACTTTAAAACCGTCGGAAGACTAGGGCACTGTGACCACGTTTACTTGGAGTCGAATCCACCGTCTAAGATGTTGCTACCACGACGATTCACGTACAAGACTCTTCTGTTCGAGCGTGCGCTCCAAGTCCTGATCCTCGCTTCTGCCATCTTCATCTGCAACAACGAAAGGGGAGAGGACCACTACTATCTGATGAGAGCAACTAAACATGTAATATCAGCATTCCATAAGGTAACTTCGGAGGTTTTTTCTTTGCATTGTATATATTTGTGCTTGGTGGTCAAGCGCAAAGCATTTATGGCGAAATACACACGTACATGTTGCGTTTGATCAAGGAAGTTATAGGCAGATTACCTCCTTATTATTGATTTGATATGGCACTACGGGAAAATGGCACAATCAGGAGAAAACGGCGTAAGTAGAAGAGTGTAAGTAAAAATTAGCTCCTGGAGGACAGCCAACATTGTGTCATAAACAGTAAAGATAAGGAGGGAGGGGAATGTATGACTGTTTCCCTTTCCTGCTGCCACCAGACGTCCACCCGAGATAATTTCTGGAGGTGGTGTGACCACACCCTGTTGTCTAGGCTCTTCTTTACGACTTGGTACAACGGGAGGGCAACTGGGCCGGATGACGTCATCAGCAGGTACACAGCCAACCCCGATCTGTTCCGGATAGGACAGGCGAGACTCAAGCAACTCAGGGTGGTGCCAGGTGGGAATTTGCAATCGTTTTATCGTTTAAAAACGTCTAATACTGTCAATATTAGGACATTAGTGCATCTCATCAATGTAAAAATGAGAAGAAGGTAGACAGTTTTGCCAGCATTGTATGTATGCGTTTTTTAAGAAAAAAAACGGAGTTTGTGAAATTTGTAGCACGATGGCTGATGTCTATCTCGTTCCCAGGGCAGTGCAGGACCCCTGAGACCATGGCTGACATTGTGGGAGAGTGTAACGTGGAATATTCCCGTTCAAACGAAGACCAGGAAAACTACGGTGAGAACTGGAGCAACTTTACATCAAATACCTCAACCAATACCACATACTGGCGGTATTCTACCCAGACGAGTTCCTTTGACCCGCCATTGTACGGTCACTTGGCTGTGTACCGAGGAGGAGGATATATTGTGGACTTGGGAACATCAAGAGAAGAGGGAGAACGAATCGTGAGCTATCTTCAGTGCCATGACTGGCTAGACAGGTACACCCGTGCGGTCATGGTTGAGTTCACCGTTTATAACGCAAACGTCAATCTTTTCGTTGCGTCAACCTTATTGGTGGAATACAGTCACGTGGGTTTGGCGATGCACTGGATTTCCCTTCATCCCTTTCGCTTGCACCACGATCTTGCCTGGTTATGGAGTTATGTGGCCTTGGGTGTGAATGTGTTCTATGCTTTCCTTGTATTCGTGGAGACCTTCATGATATCAGCTCGAGTGCATCAGATGGGGAAGAAGTGCCTTCGAGATTTCTGGTGTGTCTGGGAGGTTTTCGCTTGGATTTGTTCGGCCACGGCTATTGGTGTGTTCTGTTGGCGGCATCACTTGGCTAGAAACGCGTTGGCCGAGATGCACACAAACGTAACAGGTGAGTCGACGTTTTGCAAACACCTTTGGAGATACCTTACGATAACGTCCACGTAATTATGGAGGAAAAACTCAAAAGTGGTCAAAATACTGTTTACTCTTGGATAATCTTGGCTTTATTCCCCGTTAGGAGCAAGCAATTTAGATTTGATATAAATATATATTCTTTCGCTCATATCAGGGCAGTTCCTGAGCTTCCGCCAGGTGGCGCTGTGGGACGAGGTTCTGTGGTATCTCCTGGCGGGCTCGGTGTTCACCTACACTGTCCGGCTGCTTCAGCTTCTGTCCTTCTCGGCCTCGGTCGCTATGCTGACTGACGTCTTACGGCAGTCCACGCAGCACGTGAGTGACCGTGTAAACTTTGAGTAAAAAGTTATTATAAAAGTAAATGCGATGTTTGAGGGGAAATTGTTATTGTTACAGGGCTATAATCACACGTTATTTTGCATGATTTTTCGACTTGTTTAACGTTTGATTGCTTCAAGTGATGAGTCGCAAGTCTTATTTATCATCATATTCTCCAAATTTGCAGGTTGTCGTGTTCTCAGTGCTGGTAATGCTGGTGTTCTTTGCCTTCATGTTCTCTGGGTATCTGTTGTTTGGCGCGACGCTGCAGCAGTTCCAAAGTCCGCTAGGTGCGTTGCTGACGGGGTTCGGGATGCTGCTTGGTTCCATCGCTTTCAATGATATCATGTAAGCATCACAGTCAATAGCAAACACCAAACAGAATAAGCTTGTAAAAGCCTAGGACTGTGCTCTGTATAAATGTGAAAATGAGGCAAAGTCGAAAATGGAATAACTTTTAAGTACAAGCGCAGTCTAACAGTGTTACCTAACGTTAGATAGCCACAGTGTTGTTTGCTGGCCTGGGTACCAAAAGCAATAGATTGCTAGTAGTAGTAGTAGTAGTGATTGGTTTATTGAGCAAACATAGAACAAATCGGCCTTTAATTGCAGTAAAAATTGCGCCGACAGTTACAGTCTTACCTCATAAAAACTTCGGAATTGTATCTCCCATCCTTATTCCCTGTTGCCATTTTTGTTCGCAGCCAGGCGGATGAGACGCTGGGACGTCTGTACATCCTCGGGTTCGTTGTCTGCCTGCTGTTCGTCCTGATGAATCTGTTCTTGGGCATCCTGAACGATACAATCTCACAGGTGTGGTCATGATCCTTATTATGTCTAATAAATTCTGCTCTTTCCGTAAGATACCTTTTTTATTACAACGTTAAATGACAACACACTCAAGCTAATAGCTTATGTTCGTCATCAGAACAAAGTGTATTGAAACATATAACTCCTTGCTTGACACAAATACAGACAAGCAAAGCACAAGAATAACGAAGTAATAAGTGTTGTTTCATACCGTTACTTTCTTCGTAAGAGCAAAATTATTTCAAAACGGTAGTGACTGCAAAACATTAAACGGCGTGACTAGTTCTATTGTCTGAAGCACGTTCTACTTATGATATATGTAGACATGTGAGGACTAAACCAACGACCAGTCCACTCACTAAAGTTTATTTCGACCAATCACAGGTAAAGAATGACAGACAGGAAAAGGTGGAGGAGTCGGGGCTATCGGACATTGTGCGCATGATCAGACAAGTGTTGGCCAATGGTGGCGAAGCTGTTTCTGACAAAAAGATGCCAGTACCCCAAAACGGTAAGTTTTTCATATTACGTTGTCTTTGCAAAGAGGCACATGTACAATAATTTAAACAAAAATATCTTTGTTATTACTCACAATAGAAAACGTTCTAATCAACGTTTGAAGCCAACGTTTGCATCATTAGTTATCTACAGGCCAGGAATTTTAAGTTCTGTGAATTTGAAGAAATACTCTTATTCTCTAACCCTAGCAGACATCATGGCAGACCTGTACACCCCTCAGATCGACCGTCTACAGCACCGAGTGGAGCTCCTCCAGCGGCACGTGCGGGAACTGCAGAAGACCTTCACGATGTGGGACTACTTTGTAGCCTACATGTTGTACCTGCAATCAATGAGCTTGCAGCAATCATACAATCACCAGTCTCCTTATGACGACTATGACAGCTATGACAGTATGGATTACGATTTTGAGACAGTCTATGCGTGATATTGTTTACAATCGTATCTTTGGAATTTGTAGGTAAACTTCACTATATTTTTACCTTCAAACGTGCGACTTCTTGTCGTCAACATACATGTATATATGTGTGCATGCATTTGCACAGAAAATGTTGGACGTCTTAACTATATCGCATCCAAGTTTGCATTGAATAGCACTGCATCGAATTGTAGAAGGTTGAATAATCCGTGTTGCTCAGTGCTGTGCACATAGCTCGAAAATATCCAGGCTATTGATTTTGATAGAATAAAATTATCATGAAATATTATTAATTTGGCTAGCAATAAGGATAATTCAAAGTTGATACAAAGAAAAAAATCATCACTTTATTCACTGTTGTTCAAATTCATTTTATTGGATCATCACTGCTATTCTTTGCTCCCATGAAAATAGGATTAAATAGTGAGTTTTGGGATGATTTTATGAGTGTTGAAAGAAATGCATTTATTGTTAATCTAAATGTTTAACATAGAATTAGAATTCTATCTGGATGCGTCAGAAATATCAGAGTCTGAAACAGAAGCAACTTTAGAAATAGTAAAAGATATATCTTACGGCATGGTTTTCATATGTGTCACGTAAAACATATAATCATATTTCTGTTTTATTTGTAATTTACACAATGTAAAATATACTTAATGATTCTCTGGAAAAAATTATTTTGATTATTTTCCTGTTTCGAATAGCCGTAGAATATAACCACTATGCCTATAACGTTAAACCGCATTAGATCGTCAGGCTGACGTACTGCGTACTACAGTGTATGTGGGTAATCGGGTGGGTGACCCCGATTCGCTTGGGGTCAACTGCGAAGTGCTGTCGCTTGACCGGGGCAGCGTCTGTTTCAGGTGAGCCTCACGCCTTAGCACCTGCGTCTAGCCGCAAATTACGTCTTTTGTGATCCATATATTACGTCTAAGATCTTTCGCGGGCGTATGTCTTCTCCAAGACAGCGTTAGACAGCTGCAAGCGCAAGTTTAATGTTATGCGAACGCGCTGCAAAAATTAGGGCACAGCTCCGTTTTGTAAGTGGGAGGGGGGCATGATTTTTCCGTATTGGGCTGTCCCAAAAAATAAATGTGGATGGGGGGCGGAAGAGGTCTAAATCTGAGCTTCTGACCCAACCCCCCTGTCCATTCCATTTTTTTTTTACCCACCTCCCCTGTCCAGTCCAATTTCTCTATTTTTACCCAACCCCCCTGTCCAGTCCAGATTTGTTTGACCCAACCCCCCTGTCCTGTCCGGATTTTTCTGACCCAACCCCCCTGTCCAGTCCAATTTCTCTATTTTTACCCAACCCCCCTGTCCAGTCCAGATTTGTTTGACCCAACCCCCCTGTCCTGTCCGGATTTTCCTGACCCAACCCCCCTGTCCAGTCCAAATTCTCTATTTTTACCCAACCCCCCTGTCCAGTCCAGATTTATTTGACCCAACCCCCGTCCTGTCCAAATCCCCTTCACAGGCTGTCCAGATTTCATAAGTCTTAAATTTGAAAACCACGTCTATTTTCAGTAACAATTCTGTCGAAAAAAGCCTGCACCTTGTCCAAATTATTATCAACTTGTCCAACCTTGACTGGCATGAGTATCTTACTTATTTTCAGTATCATAATAATATTCCATTTTCCGAAAATAGTTACTCAAGCAACTGGATAAATTCTTTTATTTTATTTTGCTTGAGTAACTATTTTTTGCAAATCTTATTACCTGGATGTCTAACCTTCATCAAAATATGACATATTGTTATTACTGCTTTGCAAATGTCTCCTGTGAATTGTTGTTTTTAATTGCAATAGATTGTAATACAGTAGTGTAAAACAAACAATCATTATCAAGTTGATACCCCACAATGCCATCAACTGTTGTTCTGGGGGCTTAATTGTTATTGGCCATGGGGGTTCAGCTTCTTTGAGTTTGAGCCATTTAAAAGCCATATGTAGTAAAACAATCAATGATACACATTCATCACTTGAGACAATTGAGTATTACGTATTGAGTATTTGTGACATACGAAAAGTACATTTATGGCACAATCTTACACATTCAGGGGAAAGACACGGGCACTATTTCTTGACAAGTTGTGCTTGTTTGTGTCTGATACAGCTACAGTACAGAGTTTAACTTTTAGTTGCACTACCAACTATCACTCCACGTACCTGTAAGTACAATATCACTCCTCTAGAACAACGATTATGTAAACATTGTACTTTGAATAGAGTAGAAGACGAATGTCATTTTGTGGTAGAATGTGGATTATATACCAAAGAAAGAAATGAACTGTATAAGCTTGTAGAAAACCTATTTCCCTACTTCATACATTTAAGTACTGTTCAAAAATTCATATTCCTAATGCGACTAGACAAACCTCCCATTGAAAAACATGTCTGTTCTTTTAACTGTTATATCTACTATAACCGAAAAGCGAGGAGAAGTAGAATTTATCTAATGATAGTCATATTCTTTTATATCCGTTAACTGTACTTGTTACTGTTTTGTTGTGACCTGTACTTAGCCAAGTGTGGCAGAAATGTGCAACAAAGGTCTTCATTCATTCAATATCATAAACCCTGAGCCAAATTCTATAGACCCCGTTCATACCAAATCGCGAAATCGCCCTGAGTCGCATTCCTTCACACCAGGGGTCGAACGAGCGCGAGTTGTAAAATCACATCCAACAGCTTGATCAACGGCGAACGCGTTATTCGATTGTCACCACTCCTACTATTGTGTTCAATGACCTTCTTGTACTTCATTTTGAGTTTTTTTTTACCTTTGATAGTGCGGCATTACTTCCATGTTTTCGCGTATTTGGCCAACTCAGGCAGTCGCCACTTCAGCGTACACGCTCTGGTTTCGGTGGGATCCCTTGAGTTTCTTCTGAATCCCCACATCCCCGAAGATGGCCATCAGTACATGCGTTTTCGTCATTCCATACGCCAAAAATCGCCGCCCGATTCTGACATATTTCCGCCGCATTCGGCGTAAAATTCCAACAAGCTAGGAGGTAGATGAACATTGTAGAATGAGCGGAAAGACTGAATTTGCAGATGACCCCTTGACCCATGACCGGGTCAATATGCAAAGTAAAGCGCCCAACGCGCATCAAGGTGATTTCGAGTGTTCATACTAAGTCAGAATGCAGGCAAATCGTGAGTAAACCACCTCCGGAGGTGGTTTCGCGGAAAGCGATTTCGGGCGATTTCAAATGCGATTTGGAGCGTTCATACTAAGCCACATTATCGCGATTTAGCGATTTACGCGACTTAGTATGAACACAACTGCAAATTTGTCAGATTGGTTAATTTCCAAACCTTGTACCTCCGAGAGGTGGTTGGGAACAAAACCGATTTGATGCCATTTTGATTTGTTCTTAGCTTTCATGTATAAAAAGATTTGACCAGTTTGACTGATTCAACCAGATTGTTTAAAAAACATTCGATTTTTTAAAACATGAACAGAGCCAAAGTAAACAGTTCCCTATTCACTTGAGAAAACCTGTGGTAAGAAAATTCTTCACACTTTTTAATCCCTTATCAAAACAGAGCAATTAGAGTTCTACTATACATCCCTAATGAGTGGAGTGTGCTGGCAGAAATTGAAAAGGGGGATTTGTTTTCCTACTTTGTTGGCCAACCTTACAGCATTGTGACTTTTAAAAAAGAGTTTAAATCTATACCTTTTTTATTTTGACTGAATTCCAATATCATTTGATTGTGTTTCTTGTATAAAGTTGTAAGAACTAGAAACAAGGACTTGCTAGAAAGTAGAAATTTGATTTTTACAAGGGGGGGTCATTGCTTTCAAATATTGTAAATAAACTCTGCTATATTATTATTAACGTTTATTTTTCATTAGGACATCAGACTACTAAGCATTCACACCTGATAGAAAAAGAATTGGTCAATAATACCTGTCTTCTAGCATTCCTTAATTACATGAAACTTTGCTGTTTGGCAACTTCCCACAGTGAAAAGATCAGCTTGCCAATGCGTTGATTTATGTATAGAGTACTATAGACAGTACCACCACAAGTCACAGGAGCAGCAAGTGTAAAATCAACACAACTGTTTTTTTACGTTGTGATGACCATGAGCACTGAGCCTGTTGCAAAGAGTATTTCACCAAGATTTCAAATATGACTTTCATGTTTAGTGATGGGCTACCGTATATCTGATCATTATAAGGAGGTTGAGTACTAATATAGCTCCTTGATCATCTATGCCTGATGGGCCCTGGCATAATAGGATTTAGATTTAACTGCAGCTGGTTGCTTGTGATATCCCTGGCAGTCGTTAAACCTGATTACATAAACTGAAGAAGGTTTTACGTACAAGCATCATTTCAAGATTCAACAACAAAATCATAATGAAACATGATATGAAAAATTTTGGGTTAAAATGATAGCATCTATTTATTCTACAGGCTACATAATTTTTGTTTCCACGTGTATATATTTAACAGGCAGCAATGCATCATACTTCTATAGAGACCTATGTGTTTTGTGCTAGTATTCGTTTAGTAATTGAATGTCTCTCCTTTGATCTTGCTCTCTCAAGTCAAGACATGATAGCATGGGCCAACTCTGGAGGAGCCTCAGCATCAGAAACAGAGTCAGAGTGATTTTAACCTCCTTCAGTCCTTGGGCAAAATAAACAGAAGACTAATTTGAATATTTCATGAAACAAGCAATCTAAACTTTGGCAACCAGCAGGTTTGAATTAGAATAGAAATGTTTACTTTGGGGATTAGTGTACTCAGGATTACATATATTTGTCAATGACTTTCTCTCTGCTGGCTGGCCTGTAGTGTTTGCACCAAATTTGAATAAACCTGCCATCTACAGTGAGAAGGATAGATAGACTTTACTACCTGGCACTAGTATATGTTATGAAAACCTGCACATGTCACCCTGTTCACTCACTAAAACTGTGTGCACCAAAGTACAGACGTTCCTCTGAGATTCTGTTTTCATGTTGATTTTCCAATCTAGCATATTTTTTTTTTAAATTCTGTTATCAACCAAGAAATTAAATTGGTGTGGCCTAAAAGTTGGTCATGAATCATTTCTTTCATTGACTGCCAGAAATAAGCCTGCATTCCACTCATAGGGTAGAAACTAGTCTTCACCAGGCCTTCCTATGGGCAAGGACATTATATAATGTCCTCCTTGCTACAGGGGTGTGGATCATAGAATTTGTCACACACAAAAGGTGGACAAATTGGCCAGTAGATCTAGAGTCAGTCCACAGTCAAGGTCAGCAATTCCCCCATATGCCTGCAACTGAAACCCTATGGTGGCCAAAACTTCTCTGGCAAATATTATCCCTTTACTGGCTAAACTAAAGCCAGCATAGTTTGAGACTTGGTAGAAACACAGACAGGTAAAGTGTGTAGGTTTGAATGATGTCCAGAACCCCAACTTGGTTTACTGAAACTTCAGTGGAAGCTTGGCGGAAGAAACTGTTGTTTGGCAAGCAGGTCTGAGCCCTTGGTGGATGGGAAGATAAATGTTCAGTCTGGGGACATTTAAAGTAGGCACATCTTGTCAGGCTTCTCTCATGTTGTGTTATAGCTCATAATATTTCTGTCCTAAATTTCTATTTGACCAGAATTCAGCTCACAGACACTCTAGCACCTCCCTAATGATCTGGTCCCTAGCTGGGAGCTCGAGGGTCTCGTCCCAGTGACAGTTCTTGGTTTAAGCATACTAGCTCACATGGCACCATGTAAAGTCAGTTATGATGTTTTGTAATTCAATGTATTTAGAAAGTCATTCCAATTTTGAAGGGCACCACAGATGGGAAAAACTTCAGACAAAATAAAGGCAGAATTATCTCATAATCCTTGTATGCTAATCAGACTTCCCCAGTGAATATGTTGTCGCAAACTCATTGTCCTATAGAGACTCCCTTTGTTATGCTAATTCAACAATGGCCAAGTTGTGTTAATCTCTTCCCTGTTTTTGTAAACTGATAGATTTGTTATTTCAGTTTTGACCATGTCAATACTTTTGCCATCATATCTGTTAAACATTTTTTGACAATTTCTATTTCCTGCTTTAGAAGTTAGGAAAAAAATAGCTGTAAAGTTGTTTTTACCCGCCCACCCTTACACTTGCTATCTTTGTTTAAGTCCTAATGCTTTGTTACTAAGGGACTTATTTTTGAACATGGAATGTTTGAAATCCTTGGTTCAACTTCATGTTCAACACCAATTATTCTATAAAAAATATGAAGGATTGTGAGAATCAGCCAATGAAAGACAGATATTTTTAGAGTTGCCATCAGGAGTCAAAATACCGGTAATGTAAGTCTGTTTCAATAGTTTTTCATCATACTCATAGTGATGTGGTGTCTCACAGTCACATCATGTAATAAGCCGTAAAAAAAAGGAAAATTACAGTACGTCAAGCTTTTCATCCATGAGCCTCACAAGGATTTTAACGACCCAGACAGAACAAACTTGCAATTAGATTGATTTTCTCAATTATGTCATTGATCATCATCTAACTTCTTAGTTTCATTTGGGAAAACGTTAAACAAATTATTGAAAATCATGGATGATGTATATGACAGGTTTGATAGCATGAAACTAGCCTGTAAGTCAGACTGTTTCCAAGGCCTCAGAATACATAGGCTCAAAGCTCCCTTGTACCTTGTAACCAAGGAGGTTAATAAAGAGATGCTTCTTTGCTCATCATGAAATGTGGTGCCAATGACAATGACTACTGTATTTCCTTAAGTCCTAAGAATTAGATTAGTGACCCACTACTGATACAAATGTTTCATGTGACATCTTACATGTTTTATCTGTTTAACATTACACTTAGAAAGCTAAAATGTACATGCATATGCCATCTAATCATAGAGAACAGATAGAACACTTGTATATACACTTGGGCTTATAAATTCAAACTAAATGCATGAAAATGCATGACTTGTTTGACCCAACCCCCCTGTCCAATCCAGATTTTTTTTACCCAACCCCCCTGTCCATTCCAGATATTTTTTACCCAACCCCCCTGTCCAATCCAGATTTTTTTTACCCAACCCCCCTGTCCATTCCAGATTTTTTACCCAACCCCCCTGTCCATTCCAGATTTTTTTCACCCAACCCCCCTGTCCAATCCAGATTTTTTTCACCCAACCCCCCTGTCCAATCCAGATTTTTTTCACCCAACCCCCCTGTCCAATCCAGATTTTTTTCACCCAACCCCCCTGTCCAGTCCAGATTTTTTTCACCCACCCCCCCTGTCCATCCAACCTCTTCCGCCCCCCATTCTCCTTTATTTTTTGGGACAGCCCATTCAAAGTTGTCTTATAGCGAGTTGTAAATGATTTCAACCACACGGGTAATTCATATATAGTGGAGTGTATGTATATATATGTTTATCGAGTTGCGTGCGTACTGAACATATGTAACGTTTGTGAGAATTTCCTTTGTCAGTTTTTATTTATTCAAACCCCTCTGACCCTGGCTAGGGAGGGGCGCTAACGGCCGTTCGGTAAATCAGATTAAATCTTCGCTTTGTGGCCATAAACGGCACACATTGAGGAGAATGTGATTGGATTAATGTTCTATATAAAATCGCATTGTAGTGAGTAACGGTTATATCAGAATACATGATGATAATACATAATAATATCAGCATATATTTTATTATCAGTACACCAACACAGATGAGCTTTCATTATATATTTTATTATTTGTATATCATCATTTTAGCCAATATTGATGTAAATCAATATGAAACGTTTGCTGAAAACATTCAATGCAGAATAAACTCTGTCATGTTACTCATGTTTCTGTCAGAAATTCATGTTTTAAGCACATTAAGTTCTCTATTCAATGCTGCACCTCATGTAAAACACCAAACCTTACATCTGCTTGGAGATTAGATAAATGGCTGATGCAGTTTCCCAGTTAATGTAGGCTGGTTTATTCATCACAAAAAACAAAAACTTGATGTTTTATTATATAGTTCCTGTTCCCTGTAATTGGAATAAGGTAAATATTGGCGTCCCCATGGCATGATGGCAGTGGTATGATGTTTGGCTAAAAACGCAGAGGTCCTGGGTTCAAATCTGAGGTCCCCTGACTTGTCTCGTTGACATTTGTGCCCTTGGGAAAGGCAATTCACACAAATTTCCTCACTTTACTAAGGTGATGATGAGTACCTTGCTTCAGTTATGAGTTAGGGACGTCTTCGGATAGGACGTTGAAGGGAGGTCCCATGTTTGGGGAGAGTCAAACCTCGAGCACTTAAAAGAACCTACCACACTTATTGTTGTCAAGAGTAGGGGTCCTTCCCAGAGTAGCCGGATCAAATAAATCTGTCAGGATGTGCAGCTTGTACTCTTCAGTACAAACCCGGTGTGTTACGCCATGAGACGGTTTGCAATCCAAAAAAAATAAAACTCAAGTTGATGACATGAAATTGATGATATTGATACTGAATTTTGTAAGCTCAAAATGACAGATTTGACGATGAAAAATCAACAACATGAGATTCCAAACCATGAATGGGATGGAAAAATATTTCAAGTTGGAGACAGCCTTGCTCAAAACGTAGAACTGTTCATGATCAGCTATACCTTCTGTTTATTGCTGTGCAGTAAAGTTTGATTTGATTTTGTTCCCTTTCCCGTGCGTCAGCTCCTGATGGCTGACCCCACGGGTGGGTTCCAGCAGCCGTGCCCCTGGCAGAATGCCAACATTCCCGCGGTGCTGACCGTACGCGGGAACATCGGAGATGCCGACCTGCCCCACCGCCTCAATGCCATCTCCACGTGGCTGCAGCAGATGGCCCAGAAAGGTGAGCAGAGACGTTGTGTGCTTTCTTTTGTACTTGTGATGCACTTTTTGTCCATTGTTGCACAACAATAGGTACTAGAACATTCAGTCAAATCTATACTAGTGGACAGCTGGAATTGGGAAAGCCAAAAGTATTTTGGTTGATTTGTAAATTGTAGGTTAGTGATTAAACTTTGCTGTTATGGATGAACATATCCCATTTATTTATCAGTACCAGCATTTCCTGGACTTTTAAACTAGTTTTGAGTGTTAACCCTTCACAACCTAAAACAAATATAGACTCACAGTAGCATTTTGTATGTTGACACAAAGAATAGCAAGCACAAAGTGATCCTAATCTAGATAAATGTAGGCCCAACGTTAACTGTTTCTAGAGTGGGATACAAAGATTTATTGAAAATCTTCTTCATACATTAACAGTAAGTTAACTTGTGACCTTGTGCCCATACAGGTGAGCAGGAGGTGAAGGTATCGAGGGTACAGCCATGGAACAGTGTCCGTGTGACCTTCAACATCCCGCGCAGTGCAGCACAGCGTCTGCAGCAGCTGGCAGAGACACGCAACCAGCAGCTTCGGGACCTCGGCATCCTCGCTGTGCAGGTCGAAGGTCAGTGCTGTTGGTGTAGTAGATTTCCTGCCTTCTGTAACCCGCACATACATATTAGACGCTTCCATGAGACATAGTTTTCCATTCTGGTGAGAGGATAATTCCTAAATACACACGTTGTTCTGCAGATGTCTGTGCATGTATCTTTCCCTAGTTAATTCTGTTTGTGCCATAATTGTATTTTATTCCCATTCCAGGTCACCAGGAGGTTGTGTTAAACACCCCTCCCCCGATGAGTATGACGGGACCCCCCATGGCCCCTGGCCTCCCTGCCACCGCTGCCCCACCGTTCCAACAGTCCCCCCAGGGGGTCCCCCGACCTGCCTGGGCAACGTCTCCGGGGGGACAGGTCGCTCCAGGTAAAGGTGACATTATTTCTATCATCATCATATTTCCTACTCAAAGAGTTGAAGTATGCACAAAGTGGCGTCGATGTGGTGCAATGGTTAGAACGTTGGACTCAGAACCAATAGGTCCTGGGTTCAATACACACCATGTACCGACGTTGTGATGTACATTTAAATCCAATGACACAGTTGAAAAGTGAGTGTAAAGATATGTTTCTGTATCTGTATAGCTTGTATAACTGCCCTTTGGCATAACAGTTTGCAGGTACGCAGCGCGATGGCAGCTGGTTGAAAACTCGTAATGCTTGACCCTCTTTCTCCTGTCCTCAGGTGAGGGTATGATCCCAGCACAGTTCTCTCCAGTGGGAAACATCCGCCCTCCCTCGGCCGCCCAGGTGCCTGCCTTCAGCTTCACCGCCCAGCAGATGGGCACACAGAACAGGTCAGTTCACCCCAAATGGAGAGGCTTTATCTGTGATGGAAAAAACTAGCTCAATACTTCAACATACTGTAATGCAGAAATGTTTGTGATGGTTTTATGTTTGCATTTTTCGCGGTGAACTCTTTATCGCGAACTTAAAACCACCGCGAAAAGCCGTTCCATTGTGTGACTGTAGCACTAATATTGTTTTAAACGCCAATTCAAAACCACCGTGAACTCTCAATTTTCTCCATACAGTGAACTTGAATCCCTGCAAACATTTCTGCATCTACAGTAGTTTTCTTACATACACAGCCTTATTTGTTTTCTCTGCTGATGTTTCGGCAGATGCTCTGCTGCCTTCATCAGGGCAAAATTATCTTAACATCCTTGTCGTATTGGGACTTTTAAGAAGTCACATGTCAAGATAATTAAAATTATCTTGACATGTGACTTCTTCTCCTTACCACGCCATACAACAAAGGCTCTGCCCCTGAGACATTGCCAAAAATTGACTATTTTGGATGTAGAAAAGGCCTCTTTGACTTTATTGAAAAAAAGCCATTAGTGCTGTGCCCTAAGGCACTGGACTTCTTATCAACAGTAGTCATAACAATACATAATGTGACGATAACATCATTCTAAGAAAGATGAATGCCTGGATTTCTTGCAGGATGCCGATGCCTTCACCGGGAGGGTTTGTGCGGCCGCCACAGGACCAGCTTCCCTTCAGACCGGATCAGGTGCCTTCTAATGCAGGTAAACTGGACTGTTATCACACATTGTTCATAAATAGTAACAAGAAGATTTCAAGGGCACAAAGCTAGTTATAGGAAAAGCAGGGAAACAGTTCATGTGTGAACATTCACATGTTTACATGATAGATTTTCTCCATTGCAAGTAAAAGTAGTTTTTAAATAACTGACCTTACCTTAATGATTAGTGCCTGTGTCATACAAAACCTTGGCTTCAAAATGACATTTGGTTATGCCCAATGTGATCCAAAGGAAAGCTGGATTTAAGTTATTAGGACTGTGTTATTGTTATAGGTACTGAAATATTTGTTTTTCTTTTTGCTTAACTTCATGAAATGTTTGTTTTCTCCAGGAGGGCCCCCAGAGCAGGGTGGTTTTCCTCCAACCCCCCAGAACTTTCCCAGAGGTTTCCCCCCAGGTTTTCCTCCCGATGGTAGCGCCGGTTTCCCTGGCAACCAGGGACCGCCAGGCCCCATGCAGGGACAGGTGAGAACACAAATGAAAAGCTGCAAATTTTATTTGTAACGTGTGTTTATTTATTGGTTTAGTTTGGTTATATTTTGTTCAGATGTCTTTAAAGACGATTGTGCAAAGACTGATTACGGGCAGCCGCTATAAGCGTGATTCAATTAGGCGATATCTGGTTTATCTCTGTTATTCCCCGTCTCGCAAGGGTTAGACATGGTTGCACATAAGTGTTATGGCTTGTGTGTGTGTGTAAGATACTGTAGTACAATACAATATAATCACATTTATAAAATGCGCTGTATTGAAAGGAACACCTCTCTGACAACCCTTGTACTTTTTATTTCTGACCCTTTTGAACGTGTCTGTTCAGATGCTTCCCTCCATGCAGGTACGAGGTGGCGCAACCCGGCTCCCGGTACACCATCTCCTGCACAACGCCGGGCTGGCCCAAGCTGCTGGTGGGGGGGACCCCAACCTGCAGGGGCGAGATGTGACCCAGAGCAGCCCACTGCTGGTGAACCTGCTACAGAATGACATCTCAGGGAATCCCAACATTTCATTAGCAATATCTCGTACCACACAGTCTCTCATGCAGGTGAGCAGGAAGAGGACAATGTCATGTTACCTGACATAACCAGAACCAGAAGGGAAACGGGTGCTGCACCCCCATGCTCTAACCATACATCCTCTTACGCTAGAGAGTAGATACTTTTGACAAGCATAGATTGATTGACCACTACATGTAGGTCACATGTGGCCAGTCTTCAACTGTTACCTGTCTGACAGTAATTTTGCCCCTTAAGAATCCATAGAGTGCCCCATTTTAACTAAGTATTCTCTAAAAATCGACATGTTTCCCCTCTTCTACACCATCTCTCCGCTTGGTTGTTCCTTAACCTCACAGTGCTCCCCCTTGCAATTTTTTCTTGGAAAAAAACACTGATAATAATCTTTATTTGCAAACTCATGCCCAAAGGCTAATTGCAAGGAAGCACACAAATACGATAACATAACAAGTGATAAATTTCTAGTCTATAGATTTATTTTATGTTTCTACATATATTGCTGGGGTTTGACTTTCATTTCATAAAGGTTGGAAGGAGAAGACACTCTGATTGAAAAATTTCTGTAAGGATTATGAGAGAGGCAATCCCCCTTGCAACTTAATTTGAAACTGCATCTTCCTTTAAACATGCAGATTGTAAGTCCATTAATCTGGTGAAGGAAGCCTATTTTCTTTCTAGAATGCTGCATATGTGTTTTATTTTGACAGTATTTTGACTAAACATGTGCATTGATTTTGATGATATTGTGACATTGATAGTATCCATGCTCCTATCATCAAGAATGTCACATGAATTATTGATTAGTACATTAAATATTTTCTGTACATTGCTAGGCAAATCACCTTGCAGGGCAGTGCAGGCCATGCCTTAGTGTGACAAGTTGTGGTGATGTAACATAAACCAAACCAAACTGGTGCACAAAAAAAAAGAAACAAAGTGAAGTAATTATGTACATAGTTGCCACACTTGGTACTGGTAATGCCCTTACAGCTGGGTAGAGCTGGAGAAGCCATAGTGTCTGCCGACCCCAGCTTTAAAATGTTTTACAGACGTTGCCGCTACCATACAATGTATGGTTTGATACTGTTACATTTATATAATTCGATTTGTTGCCTTTTTTCCTGCAGCAGGGTGGCATGCAGGGAAACCTGCAGCAGCAGTTGGCCATGCTGCAGCAGAGCGGGCTTCTGCCGCAGGGCAACATGGCGTCCCCGGGAGCCCTGCAGAGCATGCTGCAGCAGGCCGGGATGTTACAGCAGCAGCAAGAACAACAACAACAGCAGCAACAACAACAGCCTCCGCCCAAGAAGCCGGCGAAACGCCGCGACCGTTCGCGGGCTCGGCAGCGGAACAAGTCCAACCAGCAGGCGGAGGCGGCAGGACTGCACAACGTCCCTCCGCTGCCGTCCCCACAGTCTGCCATGTCGCCGGCCTTGTCTGCTGGGTCACCGGCTCTCTCTGCCTCCCCCAACCTGTCCGCCTCCCCGTCCATGGCAGGGGTAGGAGGGATGACGTCCCCCAGTACCCAGCATTTCCCCAGTGCCCCCTCCCCCTCCCTCCAGCAGGGTTTCCCCAGCACATCCTCCCCCTCCATGCCGCCGGGTTTCCCCAGGAACTCCTCTCCTGCTGTCCAGAACAACTTCCCCACGACGTCCTCTCCAGCGGTCCCTCCTAACTACCCCTCTACCTCCTCCCCAGCAGTCCCACCCAACTTCCCCCCCTCCTCCTCCCCAATGCAGCAAGGCTTTCCCCCCAGCTCCTCCCCTGCCATGCAGATGCCCACCAGTACCTCCTCCATGCCTCCAGGGTTTCCCGCCACCTCTGCGTCAGGCATGCCTCCTGGTGCCCAGCCTCATTTTGGTCCCCCGACCTCGGTTGCTATGCAGCAGCCAGGCTTTCCGGGCATGCCCGCCCATGGCAACATGACGCAGCAGCATCAGAACTTCCCTAACAACCCCTCCCCGTCGTACCAACAGGCCATGGGGGGGCCCAATGCTTCCCCCATGCACACTCCCTTCTCCAACGCTCCCTCCCCCACTATGCAGCAGAACTTTCCCCGAACTTCTCAGTCCCAATCTCCCATGCCCCAAAACTTCCAGGGCCCCTTCCCGAACCGTCCCCCACAACCTGGTATGCAGCAGTTCGCCAACCCGTCCCAAATGTTCCCTAACCTCCCTCCAAATGCTCAGTCCCCCTTCCCCAACATGAACCAACGTTTCCCCAACCCCAACTCCTCCCAGCCCCCCTTCCCTATGACCTCCTCCCCCTCCCAGCAGCAGCCGCCACAGTTCCCCAACATGTCCCAACAGCAGCAGAGATTCCCTCCCTCCTCCTCCCCCAACTTCCAGCCCCCGTTTCCCAACACCTCCACCCCCAACACCTCCATGGCAGCCTTCATCAGCCAGATGCAGAACTCTGCAGCCAAGGCCATGTCCGCCATGCCTAACAACAACGTCCCGCCGCACATGATGAACATGCGGGACGGCGCCCGGGGGATGAACGAAGGGCCCAGCCCGTTGGCCAGTCTCAGTAACCAGGTGGGCCAGGTGCCCCAGCCGCCGATGCCACCTGGCATGGGGCAGCAGCGGACCCCAGGTCCTAACAAGCAGCAGGCCATGCCACCTGGTGAGTTACTTGTATGGTACTTACATTTGTGAATATTAGTCATCCAGGAAATTGAAGAATAGAATTTTAATTTGATTTATACCACTGGGTTACATTATGAACATATCAGACGTTTCAGATGTCATCTTTTATCAGTGTGTTACTTCTTCTTGCCACTTTTGGAGATGAAGCCTCCCCACCCTGGGACATCCTTCATTTTGGCTACTGTTCAATTGTTTTTTTTTTGTATGTATAGTTGTAGAAGACCTTACGAAAGTCGCTGTACTTTTGTTGTGTCAATAAAGATTGTTTACCGATTTGACTTCTATTATTGTATCACCATTTTTCTTAGCTCAAGAGGATTATGAGAAGTATGAAGTGACCAAATAAGAGTTGAGACAATGTTGTATTGGAATCCTCTTGTTTGAATCTACTTTCATTTAGAAGCAGTTTTCTCCCACAGCTGTGTCAAAATCATCATGTAACTAACGCTTTTGTTATAATGAAAGCTCATCTGTGTTGGTAGTAATCATAATACAATGCTAAACTTTCTTCCAACACTAAGGTATTCACGGATCGAATTTTCGACGACCACTGTCGCCTTCTTCAGGATCAATAATGACCAATCACTGCCGAACGTAAACTCGCGAGAGTTACGGACACGTGACTCTATTGACACATGTCACTGCGGATACGTGACGTCAGCAATTGGTCAAACGTGCCAGGAAGTTTATAACGCCCACTGTCTCTGTTGAGTGACGGCTGGAGTGCCCTGATATATATGGCCTCCTTATACCTCTCATAAAGTAGTCCTGTTCAGTGTCCAGAATTCTGACTTTGTCCAGCGAAACGGTATGGCCCGGAGATTCAATGTGGATGTGTTGAGAGACTTCAGACGAATGCGAGCTGGGGCGTTTGTGTTCAAGGAATCTAGTTCTCAATGAGCGTTCTGTCTCACCAATGTAGAATTCTTCACAAGTCCCTTGTCTAGTGGTTCCCTGACACGGAATGTGGTACACTACACCGCACTTCTCTTCTCTTGGGGTTTTGTCCTTCGGCGCCACGAGAAGCTGTCGCAGTGTGTTCGTAGGTTTGAAGCTGGTGGAGATCCCGTGTGAAGCAAATATTCTGCGCAGGGGTTCTGAGACGGTCTTGATGTACGGAAGGGTGATGCGTCCTTTGTCCCTCTCTCTCGTCCCCGGGTTCCTGTTGTTCTGTTGAGGCGACTTTGGTGCGGTTGCCTTGTCTATGGCCCACTTAGGGTACCCGTAGTCCTTCAGTGCCTGTTTGATGTGTTGTTTCTCTGTCTCTCTGTCGTGTGGATCCGTTATGATCGTGTCAGCTCTGTGGAGTAACGTCTTCACGACCCCAAGTTTGTGTTCAAGAGGATGGTTGGATCTGAAGTTGAGGTATTGGTCATACCGTTTCGCTGGACAAAGTCAGAATTCTGGACACTGAACAGGACTACTTTATGAGAGGTATAAAGGAGGCCATATATATCAGGGCACTCCAGCCGTCACTCAACAGAGACAGTGGGCGTTATAAACTTCCTGGCACGTTTGACCAATTGCTGACGTCACGTATCCGCAGTGACATGTGTCAATAGAGTCACGTGTCCGTAACTCTCGCGAGTTTACGTTCGGCAGTGATTGGTCATTATTGATCCTGAAGAAGGCGACAGTGGTCGTCGAAAATTCGATCCGTGAATACCTTAGTGTTGGAAGAAAGTTTAGCATTGTATAACGCTTTTGTTGTTGTTACGATGTTTTTCCAGGTGGGGTAAAGGATGTGCCCTTTGACCCCCCGACATCGGCGCACAGTTTCCTCCAGGGCCAGGCGGAGTTCCAGTCGGCGTTCCTGCGCTACGTACAGAGCCAGCAGAGGCAGCCTCCACCACGCGGGGGGCGCAGGGCGTCGCCTGGGGCGGCCGCGTCCCCGGGGCTCGCAGGGCTCGGGCCCAGGGGAGCTCCAGCCCCACCAAGAGCTCAAGCACCGCAACCTGGGATTATGTTCCCCCACCCCGGGGGGCCCGGACAAGCCCCAGGGTCAGCATCCCTTCACCAACCGCCGATGGAACCACCCCTGGGACAGGGAGCCCATCCTCAAGGACCAATGGGACCAAATAACGGGACACCAAAAGTGCCTGATAAACTATCAGAGACACCTTCCAGCAATACCACAACCCCCCCTGGACAGGGAGCCCCCCATCCCCTCGGACATCCTTCTATGGGGCTACCGCAGGGGCCGAATGGGTCTACACAGATGCCCCCTGTATCAAATGCACCACCCCCTTGGGCAGGAGGACAACATCCCGGGGTAGGAAGACTACCCCCTGGGGCAGGACAACTACCCCCTGGGGCAGGAACACCCCCCTCTGGGGCAAGAGGAACACCCCCTGTAACAACTGCACTCCCCTCTGGGGTAGGAGCACCACCCCCTGGGGCTGGAACACCCCCTGTAACAACTGCACCACCCCCTGTAACAACTGCACCACCCCCTGCCCCTGGGACAGGAGGAACACTCCCTGTAACAACTGCACCACCCCCTGGGTTTGGAGTGCCAACCCCCGGGACAGGAACACCCCCTGGGCCAAGAGGAACACCCCCTGGGCCAAGAGGAACACCCCCTGGGCCAAGAGGAACACCCCCTGGGCCAAGAGGAACACCCCCTGGTACCTCAGGCCTCTCCCCAAGGATGGTAGCACCAGTGTCTCACAGTCCGTCCCCTACCGCAGGGAAGACACCAGGCCCAGGTATGTGTAACTACAGATCAGGACAACCCACTAACTATCATTCCGTCATGTGTCATCTTCAAAAATCATATGCTAGGAAGCCAAGTCTGTACAGTCCATGCAGCAGTTCAATTTTTGAAAGTTCTTGAGAAATTTTTCCAGCATCTACAATGTACTTGTATGTTGAATTCAGTTCTTGCTATCTTTTGAATATAGGTTGCATAAACTTGTTTATGATGAAAGAATCTTGTCTTGATATGATAAACTATCCCTTCACCATATTTCCGTCTACATTAACTTGTAATGTAGTTGTGTACCAGGTTTTCTTGTCAATAGATTTCTGCATTTGTTGGCTAACAAGTTTCATGTTCCCAACCATAGACACCAGTCAACAAAACCAATCTTTGCCAGATCTGTCCAGTGTAAACCAGTCACAGTCAGACCAGGCTGGAAAGTCAGCAGGGGACAACACTGCCTCACAGACACCTCCGGAGACAAACCACGGTCAACCGCAGGTCCCGTCAGAGCCGCCAGGGGGAAATGGCACTGCTTCGAGGGTGGCAGCAGAGCCAGACAACATGAAGGAGCCCAGTTCAGCCCTGCAGCCGGTTACGCATGGTACGTGTGTTAGTCACAATGTCACGTATATCAGCGTACGAACAATTAGTTTGAACAGGGCTTATGTTGAACATATCATGTGCTATGTGCTTGAAATAAAAATGTTTCCCAAAACTTGCAAAAAAGCCATGATTGTCTGAAAAGTAAACCTGTAATATCTACCAAGTGCAGTTCAAACAATAAAGCTGTGTGTCGTGTAAATTCCACATTGCAGGCATGTGTACCGCCATGATGTTTATATGGAGGTACAAGGTAGTTTGGCTTCATCCTTTTTTGTGTGGTCACATTTCTTTCCAATGATTCCTTCCCACGTTGTACACACACTGAGGCTACCGTATGGTCCCACAGAGGTAACCACAGAGAAAGCAGGCACAGAGACTGGGCAGGAACAAGGCAGTTCACCATCGGTACCACCAGAGGTACAAGGTAATGGTAAACCCCCATGTACAGCCTCCCAGGTGGAACCACAGCCTGATGTGACTGGCACTGGTCAAGACAAACCAGAGGGGGAAGGTGAAAACGTGGGGGAGGGGGTGAGCAAGGGTGGAGCACAGGAAGTTGCCATGGATACCTCCCCGCCCAAGGACAGTGGTAGTGAGATGTCAGGAAAGGAGGCAAGCGAGGGGGGAGGTGGGGGAAAGGGAGAGACTGTTGGCATGGCAACGGAGGTGGTAGCCACGCCTAGCAACCAGAAAGGTAGGGAGCTACCTTCTTCAATAGATGAAGTGTGGAAAGTACAAGTAGGGCTACAGAGGTACACAGGCTTGTTGAGAGGCACTGTTATCAGACTCTGTGCCTGTCAGCAAGTTTGTGCACCTTTAGTATGTGAGTGTTGCACTACAGTGTGTCTCTGCTAATCACACTTGACACTGGCTTGCTTTTGTATAACCACACCTTTGTTTTGGTTTAGTAGTAGATGATGCAGTGCAGAAACTAATTCTACTGATACTAATCTCAATAGCTTGTCAAGAGGTGTTGGCACTTCATTTGTGTTTTTAAAAATCTTGCTACAATAAAGAAGTGATGTTCACCAAAATGCTTTGTCTTTCTCTTTTCTAGAGTCTATCCCAGTGAGCGCCACAGAGACCCCATCTTCAACAACTGATGCCCCTGTACAAAGTGTTGTTTCTCAACAGAGCACAGAAGCCAAGGTAGGTTAGGTGCTTTTAAAAGAGTTACCCTACATGTTTCAATTGGAACCTAAGCTTTGACTTTTGCGTACTTAAAAATCTTCTACGTATCACTCTGCAAACCATGTAAGATTTTCAATCTGTAACTTTTAAGTATTAGAATACTCCTACAGCAGTATAATCAAATATTGGTTATAACTACTTCTACTTGGAAGCTAATTTACTTGTTTGTCTTCTTTTTCCAGCAGACAGTGGATGTGCAGCAGAAAAACACAACAGCAGAGACCGGTAACAACAAGCTCCCCCCAGTAGGTGAGACAGGAACTGCAGGACCAACAGAAAAGGCAGGAAAGGACTCCGAAGCAACAGCTGCAGTACAGCAGGATCTGCCAGGGGGCGCTGAAAGCTGTAGCACCACAAACAGCAATCCTGGTCAACCTCCGTCGGATGGGGCACCAGGGACAGGTTAGCGACAACTTGTTATCCTCAGCTTGAAAGTTCATCCGTGTTAGAATTTCTTCTCTTGTAGAATTAAGACTGCAACTAACTTCCAGTGCAATCTCAAACTTTCAACTGAATGGACAATAGATGACACTTTCTATGTCACTTTACATATGACAGAACATGTGACTTGGTGAGCAGTGGGTCAAAAGTTTCAGAAAGTTTGTGGTGCCCTCTGTCTGTGTGCAGGGATGGCTTTTCCCTTTATGTTTACAAAAATAAACTTGGGAAAGTTTGAAACAACACAAACATTCTCTGCAAACATAAATAAACGTAAACAAACACTTAATTACATCAGTGGATTTGATAATCTGTACACTCTATTGCATTTGTTAGGAAAGTTTACCAAGCATTTCTCATTATATTTTTCATTAGATGAAAAGAAAGGAGAGGAAAAAACTCCAGAAGTTCCATCTCAAGAGCTGACTGCCAAGAAACGGGAATTGCCTAAAGATCTGGGTGAGTGTATAAAGTCATTTACTTTTGCTGTGGATTCATTTTGCAGTAGGAGGGAAAAGAAGGCTTTCACAGTGTTTTAGATTTGGGGTTGAAACGATTCTGTAGTACAATAGACATACAAAGGAGACATATTTGCTGTGTAATGAATTCACAGTGGATAGGTCACCATAAAAAAAAGAAACTATAACTGCCATAAAAGTCTCAAGATTGACAGCAAATATCTGTCAAGAAACTTTCTCTATTCAATGTATATTGCATATTTCCTTTTGCTGTCAAAGTGCTAAAAAATTTTGTTTTCTTTATCTTACAGAAGAGAAGGGCCCCTCTCCTCACAAGCAGAGCAAGTCGTAGCAGAAGTTCATCCGATCAATCTTTAGTTTCCATCATTTTACACAGAACAAACTCCTGTTTCTTGTATTTGCTATCACAATTTCACACTGAATTCTGGTGGAGAAGAGCACTGTCACATTTTGGGCGTAAAGAAGTAACAATTGGTTGATACACAGTTGACAAGAGGTTATTTTTGTGGGGGGCGAGGTTCAACATTCTTGTATCTTACCTTTCTATGAAAGGCAAGATTATTACACATGATGGACATTCCGGAACGTATGATGAACAAACATCATCTTGGTTTGCTACACAATAATACACCACGTCTATTACTTCTATGTACATTGTAGGTAAGACCAAAGAAACTAAACAGTTTGAGACACATAAACTTCAGAGTTAAACACACATCCCTACACCAGAGATATTACGTTTTTAGTAATCTCCAAGCAAATCTTACGATGGCAAAGACCGTACCCAACTGGCAAAAGAGTTTTCATAGGCTATGAAAACCCCTTTTGCCAGTTGGAGACAGTCTTTGCCACTGTTAGATCTGCTTGGAGAGCATGTTTTTAGTGCTTTGAAGCTGTGTTTCTATACCCTGCCAAGTATGGATACTAAATCCTAAACCTTGTAAGACACTCACTGTAACAAGACAAACAATTTCAGGGTGATCAAATTGAAACTTGTTAAAAGTTGGTGAAATTTGGATATAATGTTACACACGAAACAAGGAATTAACTTCAGCAATATGGCTGACTGCTAAACCGTTTCTAGTGTTCAGTAATAAGTATGAATTCTTCATGTTGTGTTCAGATCTCAAACAAGATAGAGACGTAGTTGTGGTGGTGTTCTAAACACTGATGTGTTGGCCTTGTTCTTGTGACTGTATGAGGTATCAAAGTGCCTGCTTCACATTAACCCTTAGCGTGCTAAATCACTGGCGAATCAGTACCCATTTCAAGGGGTGGAGTTACCAGTAACATGCTAACAGTCAAACAATTGAGTTCACAATAGGTTGACTATGTTCCTAGGCACCAACTGTTTTATATTATATGTACATATGTGTGTTTGTGTGTTAACAGGATGAAAACACCACTATATTTGTGTGAATGTTAACATGGCAATGTTTGTGTATGTTGTAGCTGGCATAACTGTACAATATGTAAAGTATATGTGTAGTTTTACTGATGACTTAAAGAGACTGTCTAGCTTTTGTTGCTTATATTTTTCCATCTATTGTGAGATAAAATTTGTCCAGGTAGCAGCTTCTTTATTTTATGTACATGTATATCACTGACTCACTTTGGTGTTAATACACAAGTAAAACATGTAAAGGAAATGTCCATGTTTCGTGTATTTCTTTGTGTGCCACCTGGCTGAATAGAAATGTACTGCAGATAATTATTTGGTGGGTCTGCAATCAAAAGACTTTGCATGTAACTTTACATGCACAGCTTATCCTGTAGGGTTTTGCACATAATGCTTGACGACAATTGGGACTTATAAGCTGAAATGTATTTTGATGAAAAAATGATAGTTCAAGAGAGGTAAAAATTTAGCTATTTTAGGAAATGTAAGTATCCCTTTCAGCTATTTTGTTTTTCTATTGCCCAGTGGCAATTTTTTCGAATTTCAGTGCTTTTTTGAGTGACTTAGTACTATCAGCAATTCCCAGTTAAAAGTGTACTACAGAAAATATAGAAATTGATTATTCCTTTATCTTGAAGCTCTTCATGTGAATTCCAGAGAAACATCTGAGAGGATCTCTTTATCTTTTCTCTCCCAGAATTTACTAAAAGACAGGATCTGGTATCAGTGTAAACAAACACGAGCAGTATTGCCCATACCATCGCTACCAGAGACGCCCCTCTCACCGAGTGTTGTTTGAAAACTAGCCATGTCGTTACAGAGATCATGGCACAAAACAACCAACTGTCACAAATTCACCACCAGTTTCCCAATGCGAAACGTCTAAACTGTCGCAATCTACCTTCAAGTCCTCTGTGTGTGTCACCCAGTGAGTCATGTTGGCACCACCTTCATTGATTTATATCTGTATCTGTAAAGCCAGTTTAACCGCCATTCGGCGTTACACACCAGCTTCGACTGCTCATACTGAGGCCTCCTCTCTGTTTAGGCAGTCAAAAACTTTATCACGATCTAATGATTCCATGCCAAGAATTTCATTATATTATTCGGCCAAAATGGAACAGGGGTAAGATAGACCACTAAAGGTTTCTGAAAGTAATGTCGCGCGTTAAGACGACACATCTATACATATTACTGGAAAAGCCCTTTGCTTGATCATCTCACCGAATCATTTTCAAGCTGTGCTGATCACCAATTGTCTGGGGTGTAACAGTATAGAGAAGGCGTTAATATCATCGACCTCGTTTTTGACTGCTGCGCCACATAGTCACGCGCGTTCTCATATGGAAACAAAAACAAACAAACATGTTGACAACAATCCAGATTATGTTATCACATAATGACCTACGTTCCAGAATGTCAGAAGATTCTGTTTTTGTTTTCAAAATCACGGCGTGAATCTGGAACACACTTGCAAGGTATCTAGTCACAACGATCCTGTAGGCATCCGGCGATACATGAAAGCGAAGACAAGTGTCGAAGGTCGTTGATATTTCCTTCAGTCCATGGTGATCAGGCCAAGTATATATATCGCGCTTGGGACGTAATACTTTAACTGCAGTGCTTGGCCGTCCGCCGTGCCTTTGCCAGTGTAACGCTATCTAAGTTCTGGCGTGCCTTCTCCATATATGGGACAAGTTTGGGCTGCCGGCGCCCCAGCTGCCTGGTTCGTGCGGCCCTACATGTTTGGGGAGCTGTGATATTTTTACACCACAGCAGCTAGCAAGGGATATTTTCGCTGGTGGGTATTTCGGAACCGCTGTGATGTTGGTGCGATATTGAAAACGTCGGACGATCGACCACCCGTGAGACCACGCCACCACCTGACCATACGTAAACCTGCTCGGGAATTCCGTCCAGGATTCAGGAATATTTCGTGCCCACTCCCTGGATAAGGCGTCGGAAATGACGTCTCTACGTTTCATTTCTAGGATCTAAACCTTGGACGTCCTGCGCAGGAGAAAAGCTTCACCATACGTCATAGCTAACGACGTAACCGCCTGGACGCCTCTTAAGGTTAGCGCCCTTTTTAGGACGCCAGCCGGGTCGACTTCCGAGTGGCGGCGCGTTTCCCACACTTTCTCAAAAGCGAAAGAAGATGTGAAGAAAAACTCCCTGACATGACGACGCTGTGTGCCGTGCCCTGTCAGTTTCTGGGATTGAAGATTCCGATATACCACAGCGTACTTGTGGACCAGCGCTGTAGCCGTGCTATTCACCATTGCGACGTCTGTAACGTCGTCCAACGGTTGGAGTCTGGCGCTGCGATCGTTTGCAAGTCTATTCACTATGGCGTGTGCCAACCCGTGGCTATTCCCCCGACCAAGGCCAGGATTATCAAGAAAAGAGAGGAGAAAGCGACGGCCAAGGTCTCTCCACATTCGCCGCCTGCTAAGGTAGGCTGCAAACATGTAACGTGTTCTACATGCACACATGGCTGGGGGAGGGTTGAGGCTCATGGGTGTACATGGGGTTTCTGATGACACTGATCATTACTACAGGTTTTATGATAATTTCTTGTGCCAAAAAGGAAAAATGCCTCTAATAAATCACAGAAGTGTGGCTATAAACGCGGTGTTTTCAATAATGCACTAAAACTAAAACAACTTCAAACAGTATACACAAACACAGACAACCTGCCAAAACAAGCAAAGAAAAATGGTAACTTCTAGACAGAAAAAAACAGTCATCAAAATTGCTCGTTCATTGCTCGTTCACATCCTTAGAATACAAATATGCAATAGCTTTGAGGGTGAAATTCCTAGTTTGATTTCCCCGTTTGACTCCCCTAACCCCCATGTAGACCCTCCCGCCGGTCGCTCTCCCGTTTCGGCAGTGTTTACCCACACGGCCTGGGGTTAGTTGTTCCAGTGAACTCACTACCGGCGGGGCCGCCCCAGACCAAACAAACCCCGACGTACAGATATGTGGGTCTGTGGATTAAGGGCGTAAGAGAGGGGGTCCGCACGACACGTGTTGAACTATTCAATGTCAACCCCTCTATGTTGTCTGTAAGATAGACGTATCTACCTTAGACAGGTGCACACGCTCAGAAATGCCGCAGGTTGAGTTTGTTATAATCACCAGCCCTGTTCACCATCTACCGTCAAAGACTCTCCACTCAATGACACGCCCCCGTCATTACGTTCCAAACAATGATCTATTTCCCAACCAGCGAATTGTCTTCTTCTACCACTGCCCGCACTGTTTTTAATATGTGTGACGTTGAAACTAATCACAGATATTTAGACATAAGATTTTCGTCTTCGTGACGGCTTTGTTCACGACCGTGACAGACGACAAGGCGGAAAATCTAAGTTATTGTTGCTACTTTGTTATTGTTGTCCTCATTTTAATGTCAAGTTTTGTAGATATCTTCCTCCAAAAACGTACCAGGAAAAACGTAATGCCACTAATGGCGACTGTTGAAAAATGAACACCGACGTATAACTTATTAAATCGACAACGTTAGCCAGAGAGGGAGAAAGAGAGAGAGAGAGATTGGTGACACGATCTCGTGACCAATTGTGCACTATAGTGTAAGCTTTCAAATAGAATCCACATACAAGCCTAAAAGCCACGGCTACGTGGGAGGCTGAATCTTTATTTGTCCTAAACTGAGAAAACGTCAAATCACATGCTTCTGTAGAAGATGATCTATAAGGCATCTGTATACGTTGCACCAAAATTGCTTGTACACCTGTGATACATATGGTCACACCTTATTCATCATGAACAGAATCCTACATTAGCGCTCACTAAGTATCAATGAAAATAAACAAAAACCCTCCTCGAAACAACAACACGGACTAATGGATCCCGCGACCTCCCCTTGGGTCCACCATTCTTCATAGATCATGACGTCAAATATCGAGCTGTCTTTACTCTAGCCGCAGAGATGACGATTGTTCCAGACGTCATTAGATTAGAAATTAAGTCCGACTCGTGCTTTTCTTCAACTCTAGATCTTTCGCTGCTCTTATCTTCTGTTAATCAGGTTGTCTTCAACACTGAGGAATTTTGCAAATTATTATTTTTCAATGAAGGGATGACTGGTAACAGCCTCCTGGTTGAAATCCTGGTTCCACTTGGTAACTGTGAGACCCCGGTTCAATCATGGGAAAGGCATCTCGGTTGGAGCTGCAGCTGTCTTTCGGAAGGGAGGTAAACCCCGTGTTCGAGGTGGTGCCTCAAGCAGTTCAACGGGAAGGGCTAGCAACCCCTCCCTGCAAAAATATACCCTGCTACTGAAACAGCAAGGAAACTTTCTTCCTTATGTACCACTAGGCATTACAAGGGTCTGAACGACCGAATGAACGGACGAACGACCGATTTTTTTCAATGGTCTCTTCATACCCCTTTTCAGCCTCAGCTTTCACCCCAGCCCAAGGTAGCTGATCAGCTCTCGCCCCAACCCAAGGTGGTGACCGAGGTCAAACCAACCACCTCGGCAACACCGTCCCCGAAGTCGGACCCGCCGAACCCTGCGCCCTCGGGCTCCTCCATCCCGAGGTTCTACTTCCCCCTCGGCCAGCCAGCGTCGGATGACGTCAAAGAGCTGAAGAAAGTATCCGAGGTCTTCAGCACGTTGAAGGAGGGGAAAGCGTACAAAAATGATTTTGGAGAAGTAACAAAGGTTGGTAGATACACGGAACGACGTACAGTATGACAGGTCGTTCGGCGTAATATAACCAGCTGCTGCTGCTGCGCCGCGTGCCTGCGAAGTTGGTGTGTTACGCCGAATGGCGGTTATACCGGCTATATAGATACAGATACGGATACAGAGTATAGCTATTAACAATTGTCGCCAATCATGATAGAATGTGACTGTATAGAGCGAGGACAGGTAATTACTGTATACTAAAAATTCATTGAAAACAACAGAAATATTTGAATCGCCGTATGTCCAACAACTGATTTCAACATTAGGCTAACCTTTGAGGATAGCGATTGTATGTACAGAAGAGAAATTTTCTGAGTGGACCCCAACTAATTACAATTACAGCCAAGAAAATGTCTGGAAAATCACCTATCACTTCATTTGAATTTTTCCCGCTACTTACTTCTGGATCATCCTTGAAGATGCTATGTGGTTTAAAATCTGCCCTCGTCTATGTCTGCCTCCACTGATGGGAATTGTACGGGTGCCAGTAGCATCATGAAGCCTATAGTTTACATTATGCCGTATTTATATAGTTTTTCAGGGGTCTTTAATGATGATGATGAAGACCTTTATTGTACATTCGTGCCCCGAGGGGCTGGATACAGGTCGTTTGACATATAAGTGACATAAACAGTGGAATATATAGGTCGTTTAACACATAAGTGACATAAACAGTGAAATATATACAGTACATGGTTTAAACATACATGGTAGACGAAAGTGATAAGCTAAGTCAACTTCTTCTCGCTTCTTTGTACATGTGCAGATGTATGAACAGATCATGTTTCTGATACAAGGGTTGTCTAGACGCAACAAAAATCCGAATTTATCCGTTGCGTTTAAATATTCAAAGTATGGGAATTTCTCATTAATACATTTGAAAAGAACATTTCTTTGACGATGCTACGTGGTATAAAATGTATAATTGCCCATGTCTGCAGGTGTGTAACTGTCCTCTGTACTGGAAGGGACCGTTATTCCTGGCGGCAGGAGGAGACAAGCTGGGCTGCGTCACTTCCGCTTCCTTCCAACCCGTGTGGAAAAGGTCAGATTGAATGTCAAAAGTTTATACTGGTTCTGTTATTACCATTTACCATAATACAGGCAATGTGCCAAAACCTCCATCCTCTGTCTTGCCACTTGATTGCCAATGCGATGTATACACAGCATGGTTTTCCTCCTTATCAAAATACACTCACTTGCAAAGGAGAAAAGCTCGAGGCTTTCATATGGCAACGTAGTTGTTATCGTAGAAAGTATTTCAGCTTTAGACAATGTTTAGATATTGTTAAATTAACTTGTTCATGTTGTTTTTGTGTGTTTCATCTTGTATATAAATTTAGAAGGCGTTGACAGTTTGTTTTTTAAGAGATACGCATCATGAACCAATGTATATGTACAGGTATTTCGATGGTCTGGTTGTAAATGACAAGATGGTAATATCAATGTCTATGATGAAGATAAAATCCTCAGCCTGACCACCTTTGTTTGTCCTCCTCTTCTAGAATAATCCAAAAGCACCATGACGACTACTCACGTTTCATGGCCATCATGACACAGATGAAAAGAAGCTATCTGACAGCAGACGACTTTGTGCCACTCATACAGGTAACCATGGTTACGGTAGTCAGCGACATACAGAAATGGTTTCCACAACATAAAACAGCCTTGATTGTTAAGCTAGCGTCAACCGGAAAGCACAATCTGAGGACATGCCAAGTGCCCAATTAGACAACGAAATCTTTAAAAAATAAGAAGTTTATTAATACACACACATGCACACAAACATACACAAATGGCCTTCAATTTTCACAGAGTGCATCCACATTACACCCTTAACCATTTACATTGCCGTTGACCGAACATTTCGTCGTCTTACGTTTACTGGACATTATCTTCACAGTAAGATAGGCTATCTCTTAGACCTCACCCGACGAAAGCCACCTTCGCCTGATAAGCAGATAAATTACATGTATCAGCTCATACTTCTCTACATGCTATGATATACCTTGATGTGTTGTTTGTGTTCCAGGATGTAATAGACACCCATCCGGGACTGACGTTCCTACAGGAGGCTCAGGAATTCCACTCCAGGTACCTGCACACTGTAAGTCATGTCAGACACACCGCCTTCATTCGTATGTGCAGAACCTTCACCTAGTCCCATCCTCATCTTGAGGTTCGGGGACTATGGTAACTTCCAGCACCAGCTTCCTCCATTCTGTCATGTCCATCACCCTCTGTGTACAGTCTGCTAGTGACATGTCTGTCCAGTACCTGCTGTCGTCTCCCCACCTTCTAGATTTGCGAGGCCTCCTCTTCCTCTTCCTGTTAAAGTGACCGCTATCATTGTGCTGATCATTCTGTCACTTGTAAGAGTTGGAGGAGGTCACCAGCCATTGTCCTGTTTCAGTGTTGGGAGGCCTCCCTCTAGATCTGCTCTTGGTGCTACAGACCCTTTCATTCAGGATGTGGTTTGAGATGTTTAAGCCTCTTATAACATATGCCAAGTACTGTAGCTTACGTGTTTTGACATGGCTAGGAGTGTAGATTACCCTCTATCCTCATCTCCTTCACATTGATTGTTCCTCGCTCCCTCCCTCTCAGGTCATCGCCCGGATATTCTACACGGTCAACAGGTCATGGTCAGGCCAGATCAACATCCCGGAACTCCGCAGGTCCAACCTATTACAGGTCAGCTTACAAATCAACTTCTTCATTTTTCATTGCAAACCTGATTGGTATTGGCAGGCTAATGTGCAAAATTGGCTCTGATTGGCTAGAATACCATAACGTCATTGTTATAGGACATTTTATTCATGAGGGTCTAAGATGTGTACAAGATGAAATGATGATGAATGATGACATGTTTTGTAGTAGGTACTGACAGTGACGAGAGGAATACATACTGCGATACTGGGACAATGCCTCCAATACTACTGTTATTTACCTAACTTTGTTTCATAATTTAGCATCTTATACGCCACTTTTGTTGCATTTGTGATATGTGCATCAGATATTGAGAGAATGCGGCTTCTTTGGTCATGATTTGGTTTGATTTTGAATGTCTCTCGTTGACAGCTTGATGATTTTACGTTGAAAAGACTATCAAAATGATCCCAAACTAAAGCGAGTCTCAAATGATAGGCGATCAAGAATTGAGCCAGGCAATCCTATATCACGTTAAGTAAGTCTAATTTGAAACCGTTACTGATCATTGCCACAGGTAATTTCGTCTTTAGAAGAGGAGGACGACATCAACCAGATCACAGACTTCTTCTCGTACGAGCACTTCTACGTCATCTACTGTAAGTTCTGGGAGCTCGACACGGACCACGACCTGTTTATTAGCCAGCAGGACCTGGCTAGACACAACGATGGTGGTGAGTAAACAAACAAACAAACATACAGACAAAATAAACAAAGAAAACAAAACAAAGGCACGAGACCAGGTTAACAATTAGAGACATGTGTGAATTTTGTGGAACTGTACATCCATATGAATTTAGAGTACAAATGTCTTTTAGACTTCTGACATTCAGTTGGTCATGAAGAGACGAGTAAAATGCAATTAGACACAGTTAGAAAGTGTGAAGCGATGATATGACAAATAATCTCCGTTTGTTTTGTTGGCTACCACAGCAATATCGTCTCGGATGGCGGAAAGAATATTTTCTGGAGCGGTGACAAGGTATGTCCAATTACACATGAACTAGTAGAACTTGATTGACAGGTCAATCAATCGATGAAGCTGTACGGTCTTAAGTTGCAGTTCTAGTTTCTCATTTGTATTGAAAGACGTTTATCTTCAAGCTATGACACCGAAAGAACTTACGTTTTGTTTCTTTGCTTGTTTTCCTCAGAGGGTCTGTTTCTCGTGAAGGCAAGATGAGCTACACGGAGTTTGTCTGGTTTCTGCTGGCAGAAGAAGACAAGAAACACCCCACAGCGTAGGTCTTAATATTCTTCTTGCCATTTCTGATGAAGCACTCTTTATTTTGCCATTATTCATAGTTCTTGACGATTGATGATATATAACAATAGCTGATATATTGCAACAATGTGGCAAACAAGTAAAACAAAATGGTCGCTTGTACTTTTATAGACTTGATGCATTGAGTTGAATCTGAATTTAAAATCAAATACGCCTGGATCCGGAACTGCAAGGCGCGCACATTAATCATGCGCTAGATGTCGCTGTTGAACCTGAAATGTCTTCTCTCCAGGATAGAGTATTGGTTCCGGTGTATGGACCTGGACGGAGACGGTCTGCTATCCATGTACGAACTGGAGTATTTCTATGAAGAACAGTACAACAAGATGGTCTCCCTGGGAATAGAACCCATGCCATTTGAAGACTGTCTATGTCAAATGTTGGACATGATCAACCCAACAATACCAGGTAGAGCAAAATCTTTTTTCTATATCGGCTATATTGCTGTACGCAGTTTTTTTTCGTCTCGACAATCAGCCTCGTTTATCGGTTGTTTAAGTTAACACATGTTTTCATGACCATTTTGCTCCAGGAAAAATCACCCTCCGTGACTTGAAACAGAGCAGAATGACGCCGCTGTTCTTCGACACTTTCTTCAATCTGGAAAAATACCTGGACCACGAGCAGAGAGATCCATTCGCAGCGGCAAAGGTTTGAAAAGCACTTCTTTCTCACAATATTCGGCGTGGTCCTTCGGTCTTTTCCGCTGTACAAAGCCACAAATCCGAGTGTCATGACGGTCATGCATGTATGCTAACGCGCTGATGTTTCTGGGTTTATGTGTGCTGCAATAAAAGCGCATGGGACTATTCCAAGGTAATATTTTTTTCCATCTCCGGCTAGATTTGGGATATGGTTCATTCTTAGTCTTTTACGCATGTTTTTGTACGTCTTTTACTCATATCTGTTACACTTCGCCTTGTCCTTGGGTGAAAGTTGCGCAAGTAAAAGGCCGTACAAAACCACTAAAACATGCGTTCAACACTGAGACTGTGAGCCGAATCAAATTTGTACCTTCTGTGTCTCAGCAGTGCTGAAAAGAGTTTTGTAAATCTTGCTGAATATTTGCTCCTTCTGCGTGTCAGGAGGCTGAGGACATGGAGGGGATGTCCGACTGGGAGCGGTACGCCGCGGAGGAGTACGAGATGCTGGTGGCAGACGAGACCATGCCGGGACAGGACGACGTGTGAGTTCTACTGTGCTGTTTGTTTGTTTCGCATATAAACCAGTAAAATCGCCTTAAGGCGTAATACACCAGTTTTGATATAGTATGTACAAGCTGTGTAAGACTGGACTGCAAGGTTTGACACATTCACATCGGGAAGGACCCCTTCTCTTTTCCAAAATGCTCAAGTTGTGGCCCTCCTCAAACACGGGGCCTCCGGCTTTGAATACGTACCGTCTGAGAGGACGTTTTTAACTAAAGCTAGGTAGTCATTTTCACCTCAGTCAACTGAGGAAGTATGCGTGAGGTACCTTCCCAGATGCATAGTAGTGAAGCCTGTTAGGGATTCGAACCTAAAACGTTTAGATCCTGATTTTATTTCGCAATGGCTAAAAGAAGCTGTATTGAAAAGGAAGCTGATTGGTGGCCATGAAGACATTTCAGTTTCAGGTTTTGTCAGTAACCATATACAAAAGTCCTGAAGTGTGTCGGTAGCGTTTTTTTTGCATTACAAAAGACGATGTATGTAGATTATCTTCAAACCTTCATGTATTTTTGCCCACAGATTTGATGATGACGTGTTGGAAAGTGCGGAGGTGAGACGGGTGACCAGAGCTGACATGGAAGAGGCGGATTACGATTACACAGGTATAGGTGACATCAGCACAGTTATTGCATTGTAACGATAAAAAAAGTTGACATGCACAATTTGCAAAGCTTTTGGTAATGGAGACTTGATGCTTATACTCATATGTGTCAGAGATATCAGCTATATATAAGAACGTAATTTATGCAGACGCTAGAATATTTATTGTCGTTTACACCATCACAAAAGTGGGTGCGTTTGTTTCAGGAGGAGCGTGACGTCATCAGCGACATCTACAAATCAACGAACAAAACACAGAGGAGCACAGCGGACCTTTTACTGCACAAGACGCCATCCTTATATCTCTGTCGGGCCGGGTTCATTAAACCTGATTGGGAAAGGGCAAATCAAAAGAAAAGACGGGAGTTTACAAACAATAAAGCCATGGAATGAGATTTAAAAAAAAACTTGTCAGTGTCGAAAGATGATGATGAAGAATTAAGGGCGTATAACTGCAATTCTACACGAGGATTGGCGTCAAAATAAAATCAACGATATACAGAGCATCAAGAAGCGGGAACCACTGTTCTTTGTCGGAGACATGGTCCTGCTGTTGTTTGCAATAAGCCTGGCGTGCAGGAAGTGTTTTAATTCCACAAAATGACAGACGTCGAAATAAAGGGTATGATAAGCAGAGTATCAAGAGGCGGGAACCACTGTTCTTTGTCGGAGACATGTCTGCAAGACGCCTGTGTCGTACTGGAAGTGGTTTACGACTGTTACTGTAGAGCATCTGGTCGAAAGACAAACTTTAGTCTAGTCCTAGTTATACTAACCAAACTCCAGACCACTCCAACCCTGATAGCTCCCGGGCTGCTAAAGAAGGATCTTCGCTATGCAGTCTGGACGGTTCGCACAAACCTTGGAATATTTCTTGCTCTGAGAATGTGCCAAACACAAAACCAACATCCAGTGAATGAAGAAATTAAGGACGGTAAAGTAACGATTAAGTAATGTTAAGTCTTTGTTGTTGTCGAGGACATCATATATTATGTAATGGCAATAGAGGCAACACAATGATGGCAAACAGCGTTAAGGTGCGGGGATGCTTCATTTAGAAGATGTTGAGGGGTGGTCAGAAACTGTTGCCTTCATTCTCTTTGAAGCATCCTGCAGACCTCTTTTCATTAAAAGTTTTGACCACCCCCCAAGTCTTTGCATGGAGCAATCCTCGATTCTACCCCAATTTCTTTTCCTTGATATTATTCCCATGAAAAGTAACGTTAGTACCCTTAGCGTTTTCAATGTTCTAGACCTACGAAAAACTGTAAAAGTCAAGAGCTCTATATTTTGAAAGAACAAGACCTTATATATACATAAGATGAGCACTTTTTAAGATATGTTGCTGTTAGTAATTCGTTTAAGGCCAAAATCAGTGTATGAATGTCATCCATAAAATCACCTTGATTTGTAAAGAGAATAACTTGTACCAGAGAGTTTTTTATGGCGACAATATTTATTTGGATATTTTCTGTACATGAAATAAAAAACATAAATTTACAGCAAGAATATGATGTCGATGTTCTGTCAATAATTTGCAATCTAATATTACGAGCCATCGCTTAAAAAAGGCAGCGCTAATTCACAAATCCATTTTCTATCTCTCTCTCTTAGAAATAAATAGCAACATCACGAACACAATTTTACATGTCATTGTCTGCAAATAGTGATGACATAATGGGTACTGCCAAACATCCAGCAGTAAGTCATTGTGCAGCGTGCAGAGATATATCTATATAATCATAAGTACACAAAAGCACAAACATACAACCTTCTACATAAAATGCGCATCACTTACTTTCCTATCTTAAGTACTTTCTTACAGAATAATCACTTTCTTCATTTTTCTACAGTATAATGTCAAGATGAATCTGATAGAATATCCTTTATTCTCATAAAGGCACTAACAAAGAATGATCACAAAAACCACAAACTCGCACTGCTATCTCTACATAAATTCTACTGTAAATTCCACTCAATTACTGTAACAGCAATTATTTTCAGGAGTCTTGTTTTACCAAGGAGGTCCAAAAAACTAATGTGTCATGCGTAAAAGGTAAGTTCATCAGGAACAGATGTCTTCTGCATTAGAAACTGCCTTTGACACACCACACCACAAAAGAAAAGTTTAAAAGCTTGTGATCCCAAAGCTGTTTCCAGAGGGCTCTCGCTAAAACAGGTTGGACAATTTGGCTTTACAACTCCCTGTCAAGAATAAAAGCAGGACAAGATATAGATTCGAGTTGAAGTCCTACACTATTTCTGTAGTGAAGAACCATGTGGCCTATATATTGATACATTTATATGCAACATATCAAGTGAAGCCAAGTTAGCTCAAGTTCTACCTGGGATTTGCCTCAGGTTAGTCTGGTGGAACAAAAAAAAAGGAGAGAAAATCGTCTGAGCAGAATGAACTCTTGTCTGCTTCCCACAATGTTATTTCATTGTCCATCATTATCCGTGTGAGTTTGTTTCAACTCATGAGTCTCCTGTTAAACCAATTTACAACAGTATGTAGATATCAGTTAAGGAGCATCTCCTTTCAGAACACGACAAGTTACTCCGTCCCTTTGTCCCCTTTTTTTAGGACGTCATTTCATTGTCTGTGTGAGTTTGTTCCTGTTTATTTACAACTGTATCTAAGCATCAGTTAAGGAGCATCTCCTTCCAGGACATGAACAGTTACGCCGATGCTTTATCCTCCTTCTAGTCTTTACCAATTTACAACAGTATGTCACTATCAGTTAAAGAGAAAGTAGTATACATCGGTCAAATAAGGTGTACGATTTGCGGAGGAGCTAGTCGGTGGATCATCTTGTTCAAATTATTCACTCTGATTGGCTGATTCTGTTCTTTTTATCCAACAGAGGTGTACGGAACTTTAACAACATGACCAGTTACTCTGTTGCTTTGTCCTCTTTCTTCCCGTCGTCCTCCTTGTAGGGATTTTTACAGCCTCGACAGCGACAGCCGGCACACGACAGCTGGTTTGAATAGCACGGGCAGCGCTGCCTGTGGCACGTTAACTCGCTCGGCTCGCAGAACGTCCCACAGCGGCACGAGCGTTTCTCGGGCGGGGAAGGGTTCGACGCCACGGAGACATTGTCCTCCACCTCGGTCTCTTCCTGCTTGTCGTCCAGCTCCAGTTGGTGGAAGCTGCCCCACCCCGCCAGGTTACGGATCTCGCGGCTGATGACCTGGTGGCGGGTACCGCGGCTCGCGACCCCGCGCTGCCGCCAGCGGTTACCGTGGGGCGTGATGGAGATGATGGACCGGCGCTGATGGTGGAAACCGCCGCGACCGAGTCCGCCACGACTGCCCCTCCCCCGCCCACCTCTTCTCCAGCGCCTGTGTACACGGTGGGAGCCACGCCCTGTATGGACATGAAGGATTAGTTCTGCACTTATGCAGTAAAGACAAAAAAGGTAATAGGTAGGATCTAGAAGTGGAACTGATGCACAGGATGAAAATAAAAGGAAACATATTGGTGATATGTTATTGTTGATCTCTAAAAATGAGCTGTTAAACATAAAACTCCCACATCCAGTGAAATGTACTTGCACCAAAAGCTCATATAATGGTTACACTGTTCACTATTAGATTGCATTGTATTTTTCAGTTAGCATTTGGCACCAACAGACTTGGAAACCCTTCTGTGATCAGAAGTTGGAACATAGCTGTATTGGAAGGTGTAACCTTAGCTTACCTCTCACTCTCTGTTGAGTGTGTACAGGGGGAACAGTAGGCCCTCTGCCCGTCAGTAGAGTCACCTCCCGGTCAGGAATAGGGGAGTCACATGGCAACATCAGCCCCTCCTGCAGGGATGTTAGGACACTGCTGGATGCTCCATTGGCACTGTGGAGTTAGGAGAAGGGGTTCATTGAAGAAAAAACATGAAAAATGCTCTCCATTACGTTTCAAACAGATAAAGTTTAGTGCAAGCGCGGTCTGATCTTCGAATATAGTCAGCATTTTTGTTATCCATTAATCTAAACCCACTCACTCACTCACTCACTCTCTCCCATAGCTTAATCTAAACACTGCTCCAGTATTCATAAACTAGTACATTTTACATACATACATACATACATACATACATGCTAGTGTTCCAAATGCTTCTCCTATACATAGGGACTATTCCACAATGTCCTATCTGATCCTTTGCAAAATACTGGCACTGTTTTTCATCATAACAACCACCTCTGTAAAGTACTGGCACACTGTTGTGCACTGCGAAAGCCACCTCAGATGGACTTTAGACAGAGAGATCATCACACTGTCAATCTTCAAGACTGTGTTGCACAACCTCTCACTGTCAGGGGCTGACTGTTGGGCCTCCCCCCAGGGCACTTGTGGCCATGCACCTCTAACTCAACAGAACCATTCCCTTCCCCATAACTACAAACAGGAACTAAAAATTCTTGATCACTATGAAAATCAGTCCAAAATAATTCCAGAACTCTCTGTTACTATCAAAGCCAGTAATAAACCTCACCTAAGGAGAGACCGCCCACTTGAAGTGCAGGCCACGTACTCGCACAGCTTCTTGTAGCAGTTGAGGAGGATGTGCTGTTGTCGGCAGGGTACGAAGTCACGGTACTCGGCACACCACCCACAGGGCGGCCGCAATACCTTCCTCCCTCCCAGGCAGTTCCTGTTAGAGTTTTCCAAAACAAGAATAAGCAATGCAATGATCATAAAAAAAACTTACAGTACAGAAAACGTAACAGCAGAAAGGTGAGTGAATAAAGCACTAGGTTGGTGCAGTACCTTGTGTTTTTTTTTCTGGACTGGACAGGTTTTTCTGCCAACCCTAAATCATTTCCATCTCTTTCTCTATGCAATTCTATCCCTCATCCAGATCCAAGATAATAGAATTTAGTGCTGCCCTCCTACCCAGATATAAAAAGAAACAGGTATGGAATGCTATGTAAAGATGAACACACCTGCAGACATAGTGATGACAGGGGGAGCCGTGGGGTCCATATGGGTCCTGCAGTAGATTTTCACATACACAGCATGACAGGGCCTGTAGAAAAACAACATGTAATGTGCAGTCAGGCAAATACAACTGTTATATCGTTATAAAATTTCATAAAACAAAATTCTGCATTATAGTTTTTGTTGTGATATCCCCATTTCCCAACAAATGCCAATTTACGGGAAAAACAACTATAAACAGATTGCAACATTAGGTACATGTAGTTCAGACCTTTGTCAAGGCAGCTTAGTATTCTAACCCGGTTTGCTCAAGGTCTGCAATTTGAAAGGCACCTGCTAGATGCAGAACTCCATAATCATAGACCATCCATGGTCTTGAATCCCAAAATGTAAACATTTCTATAACAACAGCAAATTCAAACTAGTTTCTAAAAACATAGCCTCCTTTAAGAAAATTAAACAACAAAAACAACAGAGAGCATGAAATCCTGACAACAAAACGGTCCATTACATGTATACATACAATACGATATATTTTTGTTTTGTTCGTTTTTCTGCACCATTTTTTGTTCGCTCATTGTTCAATTGCACCACCGCCACCGGCCACAGATGGGTAAGACCCCTACTTTATCCTGGACGTTATGTCCCATGCAGGGTTTTCTTCAGTAATGTATAGATGTAGATGTAGATGGTGCACAGGTGTCACATGTTCTGTCTTACCTGTTTAAGGTACGGCAGCATGCGGTACAGGTCCTCCAGACCGTTGTCTGACAGTATATACCGGCACACAGACACGTACAGCGACGTGGGGTCTGTACCGGTCAGAGCCATGGTCATCCCGCAGTCTGCTAGCTGGCAACGGTGCTATATAGGGCTAATCTGTACGTATTGGGAAAGGTAACGTTTAATAACGGTTTTGGGCGTGGTCTATAATCATACGATGGGTCCTAAAACGACATTCAGTAATGTTTGCTGCAGAAATTCACAGCCTTGCGCCGATGAAGAATATGATCTTGATTCTTACTTGACCCGTTATTTGGTCGAAAATTAGCTTGAGAATGATACACTCGCCTAACCAAAACATTGGCGCAGTGTAAATATACCTGGGGAGGGACCGGTTAATGGACCTGCGCACAAAGCCCAGTTTGAAGGTCCACGTTTTTTTTCTTGTTATTATTTTTGAGAATTTTTTCCTGGTGAAATCTTTGGTCAATTTTGGCCAGTTTTCAGGCAGGGGGACCAGACATGTGTTTAATTTTCAAATCCAGAAAGAAATTGTGACCTTTGACCTTTGTTGTGGTATAGAATTGCATCATTTGGGAGGGGAATTTCCCCTACTAGACCAGTGATTCCCAGCTGCAGGGGGTAAGATCAGGGTTTGTTTACGTTCAAACACGTCTAGTGCGTTAGAATGCAGGAGTCGAACCCCGGCTTTTTCCAAAAACGGCAACTAGACATGTTTAGCTGTCCAGTGGATGGAAGTTTTTGGACATTGAAATACTGTTAAGTGTACTTTGAAGCCTGTTTTTGTTCCTTGTTTTGTATATAATCTGATGGAAGTCTGTTCAACTGCTCCCTCCCCTACCTCCCACAACACCGCCCCCTCCCCGTGCATACAAGATTTACAGCGTTTCCCCTTCAGCGAATCCACCGACCATCCCCAAAAAGTTATTTTTCCAGACCTTAAGAACTCTTAGTTGGTGAGTAGATTTGTTAGCAAGCTAGATCTTTACAAGAGAAGTAAATATTCAGCGAAATATACCTGCCAGCATCGCGTTTCCGGAAGTGAAGCGTAGCTGAAAATACTAGTGACCCCGGGTGAACCCTGTGACCCAGAGGTCAATATTTCTTCTCCTGATTCTCCACATAAAGCGATGCAATTTGCAGACCGGAAAACCTCTGGTACGAGACTTCTAAATTTCTTTTCTGAGAAGTGCCTGACCCAGGCACTACAATTGCAATTGCAATTTTCCCGACAGAAGCATTGACAATCCATTTTTACAACAATTTTCATACTGACTGCACGGTAGCATACAGGTAGCAGACAGAATTACAGCATTGTTGGACGTACAATGGCTGGAAAAAACGGCTCACATGTCACGTACATGGGGAATCACTGTTGGTAACACTACGTAGCTATAGGACTAGATAACGTTGCAATATGAATCGGGGTTAACTTTATCAAAATATCAGTATATCATGGGGGACTTTTAAGCATGAGTTAAGGAGACTCTAATAGATACAATCAAAGTCGCAACTGAGATTGCTAATTTCTTTATTTTTTTATTGCAGCAATGAATTGAGATTGTTTGTTGTGACTAGTGCCTTTACCGTAAGAACGTCTTGACCAGATTAATGTTGATTTTAACTGGTGTCTTCAGGCAGAAATAAATGGGCATGGTTTACGGAGATACTGTATCTAGATGTGGTCTATGACAGGATGCGTGCAAAAAGAAAGGGAAATACACGCGTATGTGATCATCGTGACTTCTAGAGAGTTTTTTCAACCTTGTATATTTGTACAATTACCAAACACGAAAAGTGGTCTCATTTTGTGACATGGCACATGTTTCTCTCCATAGCGCTGGAGGTGATTAATGGCCTAATCTTCAAGTGCCTTGGACAGGGCGAAGAGGACCACGAGAAGACGGTCAAAGCAAATGTCCCATTTGGAGGTGACCACGAAAAGATGGCCAAAGCCGAGGTGGGACTCCCCAATGGAGAGGGCGACAACAACATGGCCGAGGCCCCCATTGCGGGAGAGGTCACTATAGATTAAAAATGTTGGATACCTGCACCAAAATAATACTCAGTAATGAAGTCATCAGAGTCTAAGGTGGAATACAAAGAAGCCAATGCAATTTCCCAGAGAGGTCAGAGATATTCAGCACCAGTGATAGGTCTGTTCTGGAAACCGTTCAGCACCAATGGCTGGCCCATTCTGCATATGGAAAGTGTTCAGCACCAATGACTGACCCATTCTGTATATGGAAAGCGTTCAGCATCAGAGGAAGGCCTATTCTGCGTGTGGAAGGTGTCCAGCACCAATGACTGGCCCATTCTGCATATGGAAAGTGTTCAGCACCAGGGACAGGTCTGTTCTGCATATGGAAAGTGTTTAGCACCAGGGACAGGTCTGTTCTGCATACGGAAAGCGTTCAGCACCAAGGACTGGACTATTCTGCATATGGCAAGCGTTCAGCACCAAAGGAAGGCCTATTCTGCGTGTGGAAGGTGTCCAGCACCAATGACTGGCCCATTCTGCAAGTGTTAAGCACCAGGGTCAGATCTGTTCTGCATACGGAAAGCGTTCAGCACCAAGGACTGGCCCATTCTGTATAAGGAAAGTGTTCAGCACCAAGGACTGGCCCATTCTGCGTATGGAAAGTGTTCAGAACAAAGGACTGGCCCATTCTGTATATGGAAAGTGTTCAGCACCAGAGGAAGGCCTATTCTGTGTGTGGAAGGTGTTCAGCACCAATGACTGGCCTATTCTGTGTGTGTAAGGTGTTCAGCCCCAATGACTGGCCCATTCTGCATATGGAAAGTATTCAGCACCAATGACAGGTCTGCTTTCCATTTATTAGTGTTCAGCACCAAGGACAGGACAGGTCTGCTAAGCAATATATGGAAAGTGTTCAGCACTAAGGACAGGTCTGGTCTGCATGCAGTTGGTTATTGTTCAGCACCAAGGACAGGTCTGTTTGCCTACGTTTTAAAGTGTTCATTATCAAGGGTAAGTGGTCACTGACGTTAAGTTTTTTCAGGGCCAGGGATAAGTCTTTGTGCCACTGCAAGAGTAGATATTAATGACATATCTCATGATAGCTACTTAATGATTTAAAGCCAATATGTATATTGAATTATTTGTTAACAAACAAAAACGACTTCATGGTGACAACTTTACAATAGTCAATGTCTTGTTCAACTTTACTGTGTCTGATCTAGTGGCAAGAAGGCGATATCTATTGTCACAAGTATCATAGGCAACTTCTAACAATCAAGCATTCATTACTACACTTCTCTTTCAATTCCGATAACTTATATTGTATAAAAAATAAAATCTCTGAAATGAACACATATAAACAATAGGGCATTAACATAATAAAACAAAAAACTCATTAAATTGGCATAACAATCAATCTCCTTATGGTGGAAAGAAACAAGACATAGTTGAATATATTGACATGGAAAACATATTACACAGTTAATTAAAATTGTATGGAGATCCTTGGCAACTGATAGCTTGAAACAAACAATATGCAGTGCTTTAAGCACTTATTTGTCTTACAGGCAAACAATATTATCTTAATTTCCAAACAGCATCATTTGACATCATAATAAAATTACCAACTAAGATGTTTCATATTTCAATTCCATAAGAACATACTTCAAAACTCTAGCATGGAATTTTCTGAACACATAGAGGAAGCAATGACAACAATCCTGGTAATCTAATACACAGGGAGACTGAAAATGAGGAGGGTTTCAATATCCCTGACTACTCCTCCTGACATAGAATATCCCTCAGTTCTTTACACCATACAACTTCTGAAATAGTCTCATTACATTTTGGTATGTCATTCATGTGACATTACATGTATATACTGTACAGTACTGGCTTCACACAGTAACACTACATCACATCGTAAAAATCCTCTAAACAGGTCTATTGTGGCCATTCCATTGTAGAGGTGAAAACGACTAATTACTAATGTACTAATGCTTCTAACTTTTCCTTCCAATTTTTCTCAAATTTCAATATCAATCCTTGTTCCTTTTCATTTCAACTGAATACACATCTGCAATATCGTATTAAACTTTACTGTTTTAACAGAAATAACTTATAATGCACAAAGAAAATGAATGAGAAGCTATGCATGACAACATTTTCTTGCTCAGATTTCATGACCAAATACTTACCTATTGACAATGTGACTAGGTCTTAACAACTTGTTATAGTATAATATATAATGCATCTGTCTACTCACCATTTTGAGATGCATGAAAGCTGGGTAGCTTGGGATATAACAACTATATACAGAGATCATCATATATTGTAGAAGCCTGATACCCATATCATACCTTCATACACATGACAGGTCCCAGTCAAAACTGGAAAGATCACTCGTCTGAATAATGTGTATACAGTATGCATTCAGATCACAAAGTATAATACATTTGGTCACTTTAGACCTTCATAATTCATTAGCTACTAATCATCTCCATCGCACACATCATAAAACATAACATCTGTAAATACATGCATGCAACATATCTCTTTGTTTATCTTCACAACTTCTTTGACAGTGCATCGCTGTGTGCAGATCCTATCTACATCTATATCATTATGCACCTCTTATACAACACATAATTCTACTCAGTAACACTCCCTGTCTTCAGAGGAACTTATCTATACTATTGCACTTTTTGAATAGTTAAATATACCTAACATTAAAACTGGCCGAGTCACTCTGTCAAGGAGGATGGAGAGGGTTGGGTGGCCCAGTGCATTCTTGGTAGTTAACATCTGCTCCAATAATTGCAACCCACCAATACTGACATGTAGCAATTTAAAGAGCAGAGGAAACTAACCAGGTAACCAGGATGGCATAAATGTTACATCTGTATCTGTATCTATATAGCCGGTAAAACTGCCATTCGGCGTAACACACCAGCTCACATAGAGGGAAAATGGGGAGCAGCAATGTGTTCATCCTGACATCTGCTTACTAGTATACTGTGTCTTTTCCTAATCTCCAAGCAGATGTAGGGTTCCGCTAAGTGTTTAACAGCTTGAAGCGTTTTCTATGTCACCATTTTCTATGTCTTTCTAGTGGCCCATATTTTTAATCACTTCGAAAGGACAAAAGGTTGGACCACTAGAAAGATGTAGAGAATGCCTTAAAAAAGTTGTAAAGCACTGAACCTGACCCTACATCTGCTTGGATGTCATTTATTCCTTGAGCACACCTGCCTAGGACTGGTCCACTACCCATCCAGGGGCGGACCGAGGTAGACCATACACACCTCGGTGTTACCGTACACAGCAGACACAGCAGGGAACAGCTTAACTGACGGCAGTCCTCGGAAGGCCACGCCCAGAAACTCATAGCCCCGCTCGAAGGACAGCGTGTTGTCATCCATGTCCAGGATAACCCGGATCCTTTCTCCTACCTGGAGATTAAATGAAAATGAAACCCATAAGAACACAATATAATTGACAGAAAGCTTTACTTGTCGCTCTTGATACAATTAGTGCGATGATAAATGCTAAATATCACCTGATATTGTATTACATAAAAATAACTGTTGCATACTGTATTTCAGTGCATTACTGACATGCATGGTAAATATAATCATTGAAATCAACATTGTCACTTAACAGTAGTGCCCATTACAGTAGGATTCTTAGTCAATGCTGACCATTAAGGGAAATCTTCTTGTATATGCTTATGTCACCCTAGATGAGTATCCACCATTATATTTTTGGTGCAATACGACATGACATAATAAATGCTACCAGCTGAAATTTGGTGCATTTCAATACCACATGATCATGATAATTACTACCTGATGTTTTCATGCATTGCAATACTACGCCTAGGGTAGACAAACCTGGCAAGAGCTAGCTATGTATGTCTGTAGCCGCTATGCATTGGGCTATGATGCTTGCGTATGATTGAAATCATTCATTGAATACTGCACAACTAACGTTACCTGATACTTTGGTGCGTTATTGCACTGCGGAAAGTTGCCCTGGCTGTCCCCGTTATGCAGTAGGTGGTTGTCCACAAGGTTCCATCCCCAGGACTGGTCATCACTTCCCAGGAGAGCCACATAGCCATGACACTAACACAACAACAACAAGTCAACAACACCAACAATAAAGTCAACAACAACATCAGCAAGAATGTCTCCAGATGAGTTATAAGGAGACGATTACCAAATGAATGAATGAACTTTATTGCTCCACAGTTGTTAGCCTGGGTACCAGACCACCATGCTACAGTCGGTAATCCAAGCAAATTGTCCCACCACCACAATTAGCACATGGCCCCTAATTATCTCTTGTGCGGGATATTAGAGATCGGCTGCCAAGAGAGAGACTGGGTGCCAATTACTCTATCCTCTACTAGGCCTTCACCGGCCAAAAGGGGTTATCGTCTCACATTGCACAGGGTCTGGTATCCTGAGGTTACACAGTTGCATACGGTAAAGAATATAGCAACAATGACAAAGCAATCAATACAATAATACTAGTCTATTCTAAAAACTATGACTAAAAAGACATGGATGTAAATGGCATATTGGCACAATGTACGTTAAACGTTTCCGACAGCAACACTGAGAAAGATTAAGATGGTCAGGCAGAGGTGACTATGGGAAAGACACATCTAGACTGGAAGTGGGTTGTGCTGAAATTATATTCAGGTACACGCAATGTTATTGAAGAGATAGGGGGTAAGGGATGGAGGTAGACGTGATATTAGACAAATTTTCAAAATACAAAAGATACTACATGAAAGAATGGTAAGCAAGGAAACATCAGTGAGTGTTTGCATTGTATGGTAAAGCATATTATATGTTTTTTCAGACCTGCATAGGTGCATGTTTGGTGGCTATCCCCACCACTGCTACCGTCCCTAGGGGCCCGTCCCACCACACCTCCCAGGCATGCCGCCCGCTGTTGAAGCCGATCTTGCCGCGAACCCCGTCCGTAGACTGCGCCACGGGGTTCCGGTGTAAAGTAAAACCGTTCGGTTTGATGTAGATGTTCCGAGAACAGTCCTGAGGGTTCCAAGCATGACAAAACGCCATTGCCTTGGCTTTGTATGAGGTAACATTGCACAAAATGTCGGACTTCAGAGCCTCGTCTGCCACTTTCCTCACGCACTGGAGCCTCCAAACGTCACTGTTTTCATCGCTGAGGTATTGGCACCAGTGTTTGCAGACCAGTGCGCAGTTCGCCAGGTCAGGAAGGTCTAAATAACCGAAAATCACGTCCAAAACCCGGCATGGTAGTGTTGCGGCAGCCATCTTTAAATGGCAAGACCCCATATGACCAATGTAAATACCCCAGTGAGGTAAAGACCACCTACGTCGAGCATGGGTGCACATAATGATCTCAACCATATCTAATAACAAAATGTATATATACAATGTATATACCACTTAGTAGTACATTTATGCAGCAATATTCCGCTAGATTAGATCATTTTTAAGTAAACAAATATTTACATCTATGTGGAGAATACCATGTTTTGGTTTAGTTTACTGCACAATGAACTTTAATATGGTATGATGGGGGATGAAATCGCTAATATTACATGTCTTCTTACGTTTTTTCCTCGACTTATTATATTTCACTTCTTGTCCCAATGAATTTCAAAAAACCGTGCATTGAAACTCATTGCTGCCTCAACCATACCAAACTCGACAGTCCCTGATGCTGTGCTAATATGATGATAATCAGGTTAGTGTTTCGGTGACCTCTGACCTACAGTTTGAGGAAGAAGATGGCGCCCGTTGCAGACTATCCTGGGGTATGGGGGAAGGCAACGGCCACAATTGACTGGTGCGAGGAGAACTACGTGGTGACGGAATATGTCGCTGAGTTCTGTAAGTCACTTTGTTCATACCAGGAAGTTTTCCTGCAAATCCGCTCACGTTCGCTTCTGCGGTTGCCCGGATTGGCCCGCTGCCAATTCGGAGCCAGCTCTGGTAGGTGCTCCGGCGGGGGCAATGTTTTCATTGACCCGCTCTTCTTCTAGCCGCGCGGCTTGCGAAACGTGAAGAAGCCAACACTCTCTTGTCTTCTGCACAGATCATCAAATTAGTCTGCACTGACTGTGGTAGTAGCAGGTGTAGCGTATGGAACGGTTTGCAACCACGGTCGTTATTCCTCTGTGTACGGGTCGTGGCAGTGTTGTGGGCGGGGCGATGTGTACTTTGCGCCGAGGGCTAGAACACTCCTGACTGCTGCATAACAAAGGGCGCCTCGGAGATTAAGACGAGGACGTTCGTATCTGGGGGACGTCCGGGTTGCAGTAGCAGTGGATAAAGCTGTATACTCAGCTTGCCCCGCGATTGCAAAGTTTTGAATCAAATTTGTAACTGAACGATAGTAGAATGCCGATGCCGCCGACATGCCCCCCTCAGGTCGGTCGGTTGAGGTCAAGGCCAAGACGGGTCCCTTGTTGTGGGACAACCTTCAAGTTCAAATGTCTGAAGGAACACCGTGCTTTGCAGACAAATTTCAGACAGTATATTGTCCAAGCCGGGAAGCCATTGAACTCTTAATTCTTCTGGAACATTCGGTCCTATCGCTTTGCGGCTGCACTTTGAACTGTACTCTATAAATGTCCCTTAACCCTGATACCCTTTGTGGGCATTGCCAAGTTCTGTACTCATAACCTTTAGCACACTGAAGTAGCTGTTTGGCACCCAATTGCAATTTCCTATTGCTTACACTACAGAGTTAGGCAGCAGGGAGAAGGCTAAGGCAGTTTAATCGCTGTGTGGCCGTTGATATATATTTACAGTTTGTTGACAAAGAAAAATAATCCAGGATGTGTGACAGCTGGTTGGCATGGTGAAAGTACAGTAGAATCCGCTTATTTGCATAACTGATTTTGCCAGTGTAATTCATGCAATTATAGGGAGTAGTCCATTGACCCTAGGGGACAAAATGAGCGGCACTGAGGGAGGGGGGGTGTTGTAATAACTAGGATGGCACTTGTCTCACTCCAATGTAATACAAAATGTAACATATTGAATTCAGCATATCATCAGTTTATTTACACATGTCGAGTGCAAAGGATGGCAAACTTTGGCAATTATATATTCTTCTGTATCCTATCAGGGCAAGAGTCGCTACAGCTTTTTCAAAACACTAACAGCTCCTATGGTGTTGTCTTACCATAGAAACTATCCATACTCAATTTACATTTGAATGACATTTGCATACGATCCATAAGAGTTTGACATGTTCAACCTGTTTTTCCTGTTGCAAATAGCAGGAGCATGCGAAAATGGCTAATGCAATTATGCCATTTTATCTATAATGGAGTGAATGGGAAATGGTTTGGGGTTTCGGAATTTTATTAACAGTAATGCAAATAGCTGGATTCTACTGTATGCACTTTTTAAAGTTACAATCCTCTGAAGAAGAGGCCAGATTACTGATAGGATTTAAATCAGACTTTTGATAAGAGAAAACCACAGCTGGTACTGTTTGTCAGACTATAGTGGTAGGTAGAGTTGTACAAAGTCTATGTTGTCATGCCTTTATTCAACCGCTTAATAAGAGAAACATTTGGTCTAACATTTGTCCTAGCGGACGCTCGTCATTGAAGTTAAGGTCAACTATTTTCTGCTCACTGGACTGTCACAGTGCATGTAAAGAATGTTTTTCACTAATCAATCAAGTGCTTAAAATGATCATCAGTTGTTTTTCTAAGTTACTCCGGAGTGTGCAGGATTTTTCCCTTGTTTAAATTTTCAAAGAATTTTTGCTCCCCTGAGCGGTGTGATTTTTTCCCTGTTGCCGTCCAATAACAGCTATTCGTCAGACAAGGGGTTTAAGTAAGTTGTATGTGTTGATGACATAGATTCAATGTCTATATGTAGTGAGGATGAATAGAAATCAACATCAAGAGTATTATGATACATTTTACAAACAGTTAAAACATTAGGACTCTTATCAAAAGTTGAATCAGTGGCACAGATAAAGGATTTTTCAGTTGGTTGCATACACAGGTGTATCCCCTGCAGCTAGAATGCCTGAAGTGCTGAACAGCTGGCTTCACCTCAAACAAGCCTTTGCATTGTAACAAAACCAAAAGCGTCTTTTACAAGCTTTAAAATGTTCTATTTGGTATCGAGTTCAGTGATATTGTTGGTTTTGTCAGAGCTCTACCATGTGACCTTTTTTGCCTGGAGACTGAAGGTCGCAATGAATGGACTGCACAGAGTAAAGTGTCAGCTGTCCAATAATTTATTCAGAACAATCGGGATCAAGGATGCATGTCCTGGAAACTAGTTATCTCCAAGCAGATATACGGTGGCAGGACTGTATCCATGGGCCAAACAAACAGCGGCTGGCTGGATATTATTTGGCCCCTGGATACTGTCCTGGCACCATAGATCTGCTTGGAGATTTCTTTAGGGAACTACCGTATTGTCTCGAATAAAGTACGCACTTTTTAAACATTTAAAAATTCAAAAGGCACCACAAGTCATTGCTAAAGTCAGGGTGCATACTTTATTTGAGGTTATTGCCCGGACAAATTGGAAAAGGACCTCAAACCCTTGCTTAATTCAAACCAGGAACCCAGCTGCGGTGCAACAATGCATGGCTCAATACCTGCCAATTTGCGAAGTTTGTAACTTGTCGTAGGCAATTCTCAAGTTTGCAGAGACGATGCTCTCAAGTTTGCAGAGACGATGCTGGCAGAGTAAACAAGAGAATCGTTTATGAATCTAAGGAATGGCATTATGTAGAAGTCCTTGATATAAGAAAATAACCTGGAGATAATAGGAGGAACACCATAAATTTGAATTCATCCTGTTCAAAATTTGTTCAAGATCAGTGGAGAAGGGGTGCATACTTTATTTGGGGTTTTTGACTCTACGTTTCAGTTCTGCAAATTTGTCTGGAACTAGCCCCAAATCAGGGGTGCGTACTTTAATTGGGGTGCGTACTTAAATCGAGAAAATACGGTAGACTAGTAATACTACAGCATATCTGCAGAATGTAATGCGTGAACATTAGTTGAATCCTGCTATTTAAACTTATTATGGCTGCTGATTCTCTCTCGTCCTCGTCGGTCAACGTTGCATCAGAGTAATGGCTGTTGCATAAGATGTCTCTTTGCACACAACTATATGAAACTATATACGAGATGCTAACCTTAGATACGCAAACACAACCTTAAACGCTTACGTTCTGCAGACGCGTTTAGTACTATCGTATTTACATGCATGTTTCAATTGATGGGACCACTGCCTACCCCATTGCTCCTCATCATCATGTGCAATTTTGTAGATGAAAAAAATTATATCAGCAAGTTATGATGACAGCCTCAAGCTCGTCAACACAATTAGTACTAATGTCATTATGGGGTTGTATAATGAGAAGTAGCAGATGTGTTACAGCAGGCATGAGTCTGTTATTGCAACTGATACGAATAAATTGATGTTGGAATGTCACCAACAACTGCCCATAAATTGTGTCAGCACTTTCCGGGTATGAATGGGTCCCCGTGGTAATACCTGGGCTGCTTCCAGAAAAATTACATAACAACTGATTATATGATAAAAATCCATTACAACCAGTAAGTAACCAATTTCCTTTCAAAATGAGATAAATTAAACATGACGTTGCAGACAAATACTAGAAAAATGTTGGTACCAGTTTGTATCTGTTTTGGGTGCCTTAATGGAAAGATGAACACAAATTGGTTTAGATGGATAAATGATGACCTCTGGCAATTAGAGCCAACGATAAGGCTTCTAATTACACCCTTGCCAATTAAAGGCATTAGAGGGAAAAAGCTAAGGCATTTTAGGTGACTTTAGATAACTGAGTGATACATATATAACACACCTTATCACAATGACCAGTGGACAAGACATTCGCTCAAAAAGTCTAACTTGTGTATTGGATTGAAACACAAGACTTTTTATCACTAGGTTATCTAAAGTCGCTTAAAATGCCTTAGCTTTTCCCCTCAACATTTAGATTTGATTTGTGCAACAAAGCTTTTCTAAAGGTAATGTCCAGTTTGTCTTTCAGTAAGAGATTTCAGAAAGACTTAAAGATTTATTTAAGCATCCCCAAGATTTTGTTTGTTGTCATCTGGTTAATCTAACCTACCGGTATTTAAGAAAACTTTAAATAATAAGTCAACCAATCTTTGAAACGATAACTAACTGAATGCACAACTGGATAACATTCTAGTAGACATATTCAACAGCTACCTACATTGTAAGCTAGTCTGAAGTTGCTGAGTCTGCAAGATAAGTGTCTTACATATGCAAATGTCCTCAAATTTACTACTTATGAGTAAATTGAGAATTTAAATGTTCTCAAAATGTTTAAAGTGACAGCCCTCAAGCTTGAAGAGAATTTGTCACATCCATCTCAGGCCCATGTTTGACAGCCAGCCATGATTTTCATTTGACCAGTCCCTCGGGATACATGTACTCATCTTTATGGAACAAGCCGTTCTATATATATTTGGAACAGTTGTCAGTCTCTCATGACATTACAGGGGTCACCATGTACATGAGGCAATGGGCGCCTAGCATTATGCCCAGGCATCTCTTGCGGGTTACGTAGTGTTGAACATGATGGCTTTGTATTTTCTACATCAGAGCCGAAAATGTGTTAACCTACTAGTAGACCAAAATGTTAAAATTTTCAGTTGAATGTAGATTGCCATAATTGAGTTTTCATTTTATAAACGACATAATAATGTACACACTCTGCAATTGTCTTTCTATAAAATATTACTGTATCATTAGTTGTATCATTGCATTTTCATAGATTGGTCTGTGAGGGGAAGAGCTCACTGTAAGTGTGTAGTGTTATAAAATATGGCACTGGCCTAGGAAAAAAAGCAACATTTATTATATTAGACAGTAACTGAATGTTCTGATAAATCAATGTTTGGCAAAATTTGTTCAGGTTCACACGGTGAGAATGTCCATATTTCTGGTGAACATGGTTTGAGATTTCTCGGCTGATTTTTTTTATACATGTCTCCCTTGATTGGACCAAGGATTGGACATGCCCATGGCCGCTACCTGTGACCTTAAAATGTGATAAGCTTTAGAATGAACTATGGTAAAGTGAACCAAGGAATATAATTGTCTCAAAAAGATGTTCTCGACATGTGGAATCTTACCTTCTGACTAATGACATAAGCCACATTATCACTTTGTCTGGCCTAGAAGGCTAGCATCTATTTTTCTTTAAAATTTATTAGTCCTCTACCAAGATTTAGTGACCTTGAAGTGTAGTAAAATCTCCAGAGATGGGATCTTAGCCTACAAAAATTATATCATCATAAAAGCTAATGGTAAACTGTCACATAAAATGTAGATACTTGTCGTGATAAAGATTGGAAAATCGTTTTTCGTAATTGCTTGTTATTAGATAGGTATGGATTATTCCAGCTATCTCTGTCACCTAACCACTGCAAGGTCAATCATAGGGATGATCAACTGATAAGAGAAAGGAAGTCAATTGCTCCTATAGGGTACTCGGCGTAATGGTACCTGCAAACGTAATGTTGAGTTACAGACAGAGAATTCTGTGAGAATGTTATTTGTAATTGTTGGGATGTAAAAACAGTCATCATTGAATCATCATCATGTGTGGTTTATGATATTGGAAGAACTGTTTGTAGACCTTGAATATTCCAATAATAACACGTTTATGTATTAAGATTTTGTCCTTGTCTTTTTATACAGAAATACTGGGAATTAGGAGGCCTAGAAATAATTTTTACAGTGTTCATTCTTATTTCTTCTGATGCATGTTTATTTGCATGGACAATATCTTTTCAAAGATCATCGAACCACAAAGCTAACATGGACAAGCCAAAATAAAACACAGATCATTTCCCATGACCTATAGCCTACAGTCTAGTACAGATTATAGAAGCACTGTGTATGAATCCAAGGGCCATGTTGCCTCCAGTCATCTGACACAAAAAATCAAACCCTTCCATACCCAATTCCATATGATTTAATCTACAAGGCCTACTGGGTATATGCTACATAAAATGAAAATAAAGTAAAGAGGCCACCCTCATCAGTGCCATGCAAAGCATGATGCTTTATATATAGTGCATAATAATACAGTTAGTGCAAAAAAAAAATTGCATTTTTAGGCAAGCACAATTTGGGTCATCCCCTCTTCTCAATATGTGTGTTGGGTTCATAATGTTCAAAGGTTTGACCTTTGAAGCTTACGCCTGAAGCTTGAACCCCATATGTAAACTAATTGTATTTTATGTCAAATTGGTCAGAAATCAAGTTGATGACACTTGAAACATGTTGATTTACACATGTATAATTTACAATTCACATGTAAGAATGCATTCATCCTGAGACCATACAAACTGGGGAGGACTACGATAAAACTAAAATCAGACTAAATTGAAATGCAGCTTGAATAAGTCTGCTAGTTTTCAAAAAAGGGTTGTATAATTTTTAATTTAGAATGATTCATTCTATATATATATGAGGAGGTATGATGACCGTGCATTGTCTCTGCAGTGTACCTGACTTCTTTGTTGATGTTTTGCAGGGAACACCATAAGTAATCTGGCCATGATCATTCCTCCCATTCTGGCAGGAATCAAGGCCTACCAAGAGAAACTGGAGACAAGATTTGTGGTGTCCTTCTTATCTATATTAGGTATGAGAAACAACATCATACATATACGTATACACAGTTCTAGCACATATTTCATCGTCATTGATATAGATTTGTCACTGGTATATGCAGGGTGCGAAATACTTTTTTGAGCCAGGTTGCCCATGTTGCAACCAAGGGCAAATGCTAGGTTGCACATCCAAATTTCAGGTTGCTCCAGCAACATTCACCGATTTCTTCAAATCGAGCTCGTATGTAGCGTATAATACTACTAACATTTCAAAATATATATTAGATAGTATTGTGTTCCCATTGACCTAACAACATCTTGTTTAGCTGAGGGCAGTGTGTTTTTGTCTTTTTCAGCTCAAATTCCACGATCTATGAAGGGTTTTGGATGGTTTAAAACGAAAAAGTGTTGATTTCTTTATTTCAATTGAAGATTTACCGAATTTTATGAGAGTGACACTGTGTTTTTGTGAGCTTCCAGGGCTCCGATTGAAATCTTTGGCTCAAAATATAAGGTTGCACACTGCGCTACCTGGGTTTGGAATTAACTTGCACCAACCGAAATCTTGTTGCACTGTGCAACGTGCAACCAGGTATTTCGCACCCTGTATATGTAGTCACTGTTGGAATAGTATTGGAAAAATGTCTTGCAACATCACAAAAGGAGAAATCTTTTTAAGTTAAGCATCAGGGTGTTATTGTTATGACTAACCTTCAACAAATTGATCAAGGAAGATGTAGGTATACGAAATAGAGAGCGTCTATCTGTCATGTTTGACAGAGAATTATGCATATGGAGGACCCTTGTGTTACCAGAATAATGGAGGAACTGAAACTGGAAAGAAAATGATGCTGTGAAGATCAAAATCTGTAACCTGGTATCCAAACTTGTTATACTGCAAATATTGCAGAGATGAGACTCAGGAGCTATAATAGGTTTAGATACCAGGCTAGAAAATCTGTACATTTTGCATCAAGAAACATGATTTCTATTCTTGTAACTAACATCTTAATGTGGAAGTTCTGTAATTTAGTCCTTAATTCCTACGTCATCTTATCATCTGGTCATGACAGTATCATGATCACAGGTGCTCATGGCCTTCTCTTCCATTCCTCCCTATCCTCCATTGCACTGGGCAGGTTTTCCAAAGTAAATGCCTACGAAATGTAATCCTATGTAACTATGTGAGATTCAAACATGAATTTTCCATATAGAATAATCTCCAGGGAATAAGTATTTCTCTGTGTGTTTGTCCAGTTGTAGGGATCGGGTCCTGGTGCTTCCACATGACCCTCCTGTATGAGATGCAGCTTTTCGACGAGCTGCCCATGATCTGGGGGTCCTGTATCTTTGTTTTTGACCTGTAAGTATAACAATCATGAGGTTGTCTGTTGTATATATCTTAGAGAAAATCCTTCCTAGAGGTTCCCGTGCACAACTTTGTTTAGAAATAGCTTTTATCTTTTAGACAATCTTCTATATTTTCTTTATTTGTTTATCAATTTTGGTACATAACTATAGTTCTATATATATATATACATATATACATATATATATGAAGTTTGTAACCTATAGATTTTTTTTGCGACACCTCAGGGGTGGAGGCATTTTTTCCTTTATCATATTTTGTGTTTGCTGAAAGAAAACAAGTGTTGTGCTGTATCAAAATCATTGTTAAAATACATGATCTTAATATGAACAGGAAGAATTAGCTAGAAATTGCTTCCTTTTTTTGTCCTTTGATTGAAGAATATTCTTCTTTCGATATTTCGAATATCTGACATTTTGTCTGTACTTTCAGGTTCCATTCCTTCACCCCTCCCAAGTACCAGAACCTTCCCATGATCCTCTGCCTGGTGCTGTACAGCTTCATCATCACAGCTGTAAGTTAGCAACCTTTTTCTTAATTTAATCAAAATCTTTTGAGATTATATCTATCAAATAGACTAAATCTCCCCAAATGAGCATACCTAATGACTCTGTTAATATGCCCAACTGGCATACTTTTTAATTACAGTAGGCTCAATTCTTTCTTAACAGCAAAATTTTCCATCTTAATTCATATTCAGTACTATACAATGTACCTCAGTCTTGTACAAAGCAAGTCGAATAAGCTGGTTCACAGTTCAAACTGCACATTCATAGTCTGGTGCATTGTAGGTAATATGTCAAAGTTCAAGGCCCCTGACACATAGACAAAGACGTCTGGACATGATATCAAGCATGGTCTAGACGAGAACTGTTTAAAATTTATGGACCTTCACCTTTGACCTTGTGCATGCGCAGTTTAAACCATGGACTGTCTTATTAAAATCACTTTCAATTACATTAAACCTAACTGATAAAGTCCATTATATATCTAGCTAACATATACTTCACACATGGACAATCACGTCTAGTGCCCATGCAGCATATAAATTGATTCCTTCAAATCAAATCCCCTCCCATACCTGTTAAAAGGTCACACCATCTATAATTGTTCTGCAACATGACAAGTGATTTTCTTCCTCTCCACAAGCCTCGCAACAAGTAACGTACCATCTCCACATTCTCTATGAAACTAGTCAGATAGTCTTCTCAGTTAAATTTGCATTCAGTTTGCTGTGGGTTTACTGCTCTACAGTTGATTTGTCATGTCAACTGCCCTCTCAATCTTACCTCAAAGCAAATTAGACAATGACGTAGGAAAATGCTTTCATACCTTTATATATATAATACCATTCTCTCTTTAATATACCAAGGACATTGACTATACTAACCGTTACTTAGTCTAAACTTAAACATACCTAATTGCTGTAACAGTTGATCATCAAAATATTTAATCAGCCTTTAAAATGATTATCAGGTCAACATGAACACTAATTATGCTATGTTTTGCCTAGTAACATGATCACCATACAAATGTATACTTATTCAAGCTTGTTTGTTCCAGGTTTACATTTCAATCAAGAACCCCATATTTCATGAGGTAAGTCGGTCTCTATGTGCAGTGTATGGAGTTTTCGTATCCCTGTCCCTGCTGAATTCTACTGTAACCAAAGCATCATTAGGCACAGACATCACAGCAATGAGAGGGTTTTTAAGAATTAGGAAACTATATTAGCAAGCTATCCCTGCAGTCTTTAGCATTCCAATTTGCTATTAGCTTGCATAACATGCAGAAAATCCTCTCACTGGTTTCCCCATTGTTGCAAAAGATTAAGGCATAGAAGACACTCCAGTATGCAATTAGCCAGTCAAATAACAACAACATACTTAAATAAACTGATATTTCAACTGTCAGTAACTGTCAGTATTGAATCAGTACTGTACAGCACTAAATCTATTTCAGTATATCTGCTATTAGTGATTTAATACTCGTATTCAACGTATTCGACTGTCAGTAACTGTCAGTATTAAATCAGTACTGTACAGTACTAAATCTATTACAGTACTGTATGTTTGCTATTTGTGAATGATTTCAGCTGCAGGTTGTATATAGTGACGTTGCGTTTAATACTGACAGCACAATCACGTGTATTCTACTCCTAAAATGAAAACCTTGACCTTACCTGGATTATGCAAGATTTTGATGGAAAGCTCCTTAAAGGCTTTACCACTGGAAATTCATACTCTAAGTAAGCTTGAAGCTTGACAAGCTGATTGCTGGTACTGTAATTCTTGTTTCTTTCTCTGTAACTTTATGTTCACCGGTTTCAAGGTCACCTCTGTACCGTGAACTTATCATCACTGTGAAAAACCTGTTGTTATTATTTACGATTCCTTCATGCAGCCGTTCTGTAAATCAGTTGCTGCCACCGTGAAGTTAAAGTTCAGTGAAAATTGCCATTTTCCTTACACCGTGAAATTTTGCTACTGTGAAGATAAAGTGAATAACAGTATATCATGCTGAAAGATATTTATATGTGGAGATATTATCAAACCTATAGCTATAAATGTGTGACCTTTAAAATCTCTTTCAGCTCTGGGGTTTTGATAACCAACAATTGCTGTCAGCACCATACAGTATTACTGTATAACCACAAGGAAAGAAAGACTGAAGAAATGAATTCAAGTCAGAGGAAGATGCATTAACATAATGCTGGAACAGTTGTCACCAAGTGCGATTACTAGTATTTTACCTTGATCCCTCCGACTTGTAGTGCATTCATTGTGAATTTTTATAGTTCTTGTAGTACTCATCTTCTCAATACTTCCTCTGCAAAGGAGTGGAGTATTGTTCTTGAAATCTGTGTGTGTGTGTGTGACTATGATTGTTCCTCTGCAACCTGCTATCTGCTATTCAGGCTCCTCATCTAAAAACTACCTTTTAAAGATATGAGATCATTAAAGACAAGACTCACAGTCGATACTCAGTTGCCACATTGCCCCACAAATCCTTCACCTAGGGACACACTGGCCCTTAAAGTCTGCTAAAGAAATGATTGATGAGAATTTTTAGGCCTATCAGATGGTTTTAGTTGGTCGGATCGACGGCTGGTTTTCAAATGGCTGATTAGAATCATGGTAGGGTTTAGATATTGAAGTGCACAGTATGTTTTATTCCTTTTCTTTTTAAAACATATCAAGCAACATACTTTTCAAAGAAATTTGTGCAGGCACTATGATGATCTTATTCTCCAAGCAGATGTTGTGAGGATTTGCTGTTCTTCAGTGAAACATAAATGAGAAACTAGTTTGCTAGGGCTTACTGCTGTCTAAAGCATGTTTCTAAATGAATTGTAATGTTGATGGATTCTCTCATGTAAAATATGGCTCAACGGGGCTCATTTCTCTAATTATTACATTTAAAGAACCTTTCATGCAAAGACTGAATGAGGAAAAAAAAAAAATCATTTATATTATTGTAAGATTTGAAGAACTGCTCCCGGCAAGCCTAACCTATGGAGAACTTGTCAAAGAAAAGCTTTAATTCGGTTTTGTCCTTTTTCTTCAAATTACTCCCACTGACTTGAATGGTGATTGGTCAGATGCTTCTTTACAAGATTGCTGCTGATCTTCTACATGATTGTCTTTTGAAAATCCGTCAAGCAACATTATTTCCTCCCAATACAACATCGCGTGTTGCATCTCGTTCTATTGTAACAGTGTTAGACTCATAATTGCTGTGTATGGTATATCGTTATCTAATGTGGCCATCCTTGGATTTGCTGGTTAGGATTCAATTTCCCCTTGTCAAACAAATCCAATTTACTTCATTGGGGAAGCGAGGGTCGGCAGGCATTCAATATATTGATGGGAATCCTGGGCTATGCAGAATGGCTTAAACCCTGTGGTATTCATCTTGGGTTATAAGATGAGCAGAGACAATTTTTACAATGGATTATGAAATAATTACAGTACATGTCTCTCTAAAAGGATTATTGTACACAATAAGATTTTTATCTGAAACAGACGATATACCAGATTCCTCTTTTTAGTGTAGATAAAACTACTGAGATTATAAAAAGTAATGTAGTCAACACCGCCCCAAAAGACCACTAAAGGGGACTGAGACAATCTAGATATGGTCTGCATGTAATATGTAAGGACAGGTGGTGATTAGAGACAGGATTCTTGATGCTTGTGTCAAATGGAAAAATCATCTTTATGATTATTATATATGAAGGGACCACTAAAAAGTAGTCACATTGGTCAGCTAGGTGGTCCTTATGTAGTGGTGGTCACTTACGCGGGTTTGACGGTGCAATCTTTTTCTATCTGAGAGCAGGTCAATTGCTGTATATGACATACACTCTGGTTTTATGCAGAGTCTGGAGCCTGAGTTTATGAGAGCTGTCTGGATTCTTAATGCCCAGTAGAAAGACTCTGTTTGTGTGATGTAGGCTCCCTGTCAACAGAAATGAGTGGAATGGTGTTTTATGCGTCCATTCTTCTCTCAACAGTCTTTGATGGTAGAGAATAAAAATTGTCAGCCTTTCAATATCATAACGATGAAGGTGACCTAGAAAATTCCTTTGAACATGTTGAGAGCTGAGCCTTAAAACTGGTGATAGCTTTTAGAGTGGGTTCATTCATCATTGTGAGAGTCGCCGGGCCGGGTATTACTGTAAAAGCAGAAATGTTTGCGGTGGTTTTATGTTCGCGGTTTTCGTTTTAAGCTCTTCACCGCAAACTTAAAACCACCACAAAATTTTGTTTGCACTCTTACCCCCTTGTCTACTATTTTGTCAAACTTAAAACCACTACGAACACTCCATTTTGTCCCTACCGCAAAATTAAAACCATGCCAACTTAAATGCATTTACAGTAACAGACAAGCTATAAACCCGTGGTGAGTCCAGATCTTTGAACTGCTTTTGCCTCAGTCTTATACATGCACTTACCAGATATTGCCTACAAATAAATGTTGGTATGACCCGAGGTATGATATGTTATGATTCAGCCTGTCAGTGCTTTTTTTAATCTTTTCAGACGGCGTATGCTGTGTTGGTTTTTACCCTGTTCTTCAAATCATTAGACATGCTCAGGTAATTGTAGTGTTCTTATTGTAAGTATACATCCACATATCATTTTTTATGATTAAACTAAAAACCAATGAATGTGCAATAACCTTAGACATGTTTATAAAGCTATCAGTGTTTGTTTATGGATCATTGTAGTTGGTTATTACATGAAATATTGGATATGAGAAACACCTGCTGCAAAATAAGGTCCTTTACAATGTTCTGCTTGGATTGTAGTCATGTTTCTCTTATACTATAAATTACAATCACAGTGTATTACATGACTGTATGCCATATGAAAATATATTACAGTACTTTGAATTGTGTCTGTCTTATCACATGTAATAACTGTGTTAATGATCGAAGGCTGAAGTCAGCAGAATATTTGATACCAGATCATCACTCAGCAGCAGTAATTCCTTTCTCTTTCACAGGCGGCCCAACAGTTCGCGGGCCCTATTCTTCACAGCGTTGGCCACCTATGGCACAGGGTTCATCATATGGAACATTGACAACTTCTTCTGTCATAATATAAGGTAATAAAATTTAAATACTTTGAAAAAATACATAGCAAGTCAAGTTCCACCTCTTCCTCGCAATCATGATCCCAAATTGTATAAGAATGAAAATCAATGCTTATTTTAGACAGACTGAGAGTTTGAATTGATTAACAGTAATTCTTTTCTCCAGCAAGTACTGTTACCTAAAAATTTATTTCTATGGAATCTAAGTACCATTTTAATTAGGTATTTTTTTGTGAAGTAGCATGTGTACATTTAGTCCTGTGGTTAATAGCCACCCTGTCTCTGGATCAAGAGGTTGGGAGTTTAAATCCTGGGTGTTGTCGCTCACCTGACATGCACGCTACTGGAAAGGGTTACACTGTGGTCTGTCCTTGGTGCTGAAAACAAATGACGTCAGTCTTTCTGTCAGGACCAATGGAAGGGTTACACTATGGTCCACTGTTCATTGTACTTGTCAAAAATCTTGGGGAATTTCCTCGGCACAATAAACCTGTAAATATCATATGTCAGCTATGGTTTCCTAGGTCTGTCCTTGGTGCTGAAAACAAGGTTTTGTACATGACGTCTGTCTTTTCTGTCAGGACCAATGGAAGAGTTGCTCTTCAGTCAGCTAAACTGGTTAACGATAACTTTCCTACTTTACAGAGAGTTCCGAGGGACCCTGACATCGCCATGGCGACCCCTAACCCAGCTCCACGCCTGGTGGCACCTGTTGGCTGGGCTGGGAACATACATCCACGTGCTGTATAGGTAAATACGCAGGTCTTCTCTTCTTTTATATACTATGCAGTGTCCCAAGCTTGTCCAGTGCAGATGGGAACAGCTATGTACAAACTATAGTCTTATGAATAAAGATTTTGTACACTTCATGTACATGTACTTCTGTACACAAAGTTAAGTGCTTACCAACACGATTTCGATCAATCTTCTCTGATCAAGTTGAAATCACCAAAAATAGGCTGTAAAATTTTTGTGAATCACCGTCACTGATGAACTTACATTTGAATAAAGTTTATGTTTGACATGAGCTCAACTGTCCAACCTCTTTGACTTACCTGACTAGTATGTTGGGTGCCTTTCCTTCTCTGCTACATGATCCATCATGGCAGCCCAGAGGCATCTGTCCTACATACTATGAGTCTTGTCATCAGCTTGTAGACAACTTGAAAGTTCATCTGTGTTGGTAGAAGTCATTTCGAATCAAAGTTAAACTGCTTGTAGACAGGTGTCTCTTTTCAGCACATCCATACTAGTCTTACTGCTAGTAGTAGTATAGTTGAGGGGTTGTCTTCCAGGCCTTCTTGCCGTTCACTGGAGTCCACAACATAAAATGGGACCAACACTGCACAAACAAAGATCTGTATGTTGGGCTCCCAAAACCATCCAATAAAGTATGAGCCAGACATCTGAGGTTTGCTGGACACTGTTTCAGAAACAGCTAGGATGTAGTGCCCAACTTGTTGCTGTGGACTCTCTGACTGTTGCTTTTCTATCTTTTCTCTCTTTCATGATCAGTGTACAGGTCAGAACCAGCTACCTAAAGTGGCCTGGAAAAGTGAAGGTAGGCTTGACAACTGTTTTTTTTTTACAGAAAAGGTATTATTTTGTAAGCTTAGGGTACTTTTATGTGTAGCTTTGGCAACTACAGTTACAGTTTGTAACTGGAAAGCCAACATTTTTTTTAGCAAATTCAGGATGTTTCCCTTCTCAATGTTACAACATTTTTAAAAACTTTGATCTCCTATTATAAGTAACAAATGGAATAGTCCATATGTTGGTAAGATGCACAGTACTGCTGTCAGTCAGTAGGGGGCACTGTTGTAACATTAATGTCACATCCAAATATGAAGAGAGACAGATTTCATTTTTATTTTATAATCATCAAGCAGCGATAGGCAACATTCTTGTTTCGTTCTATGAAAATTTGGACTATTTGTAATATTGAGTCACTAAACGTAATTTCTTGGTGTAATATCAATTTTCCATGATGATGGATTCTCCTGTCGGTTCGACAGATCTGAAGCCCATTATTTTCATTCTGAAATCAAGATCATAGAAAAGAGACTGTAATTTTCGCTCTCCAGCTAACAGTGTTGTAACGAAAGAAAGATTATTCTCTAATATGTGTTTGGGGGGAATGCAAGTTGGCTTCAATGCTCTTAATCAAGTTAACTTTTGTTTCAGACCATTATGGGAATCCCATATTACCATGTATCAAAAAAAGTGGAAAAGAATGGACCAGTACACAAAGACTGATGATGTCATCACAGGAAGTGACATCAGTACTCTACAGGAAGTAGCATGGCATCTGTGTATCAAGGTCATGAAGGTCGTCATCATTTGGAAGAAGGCACACTCATTCACTAATTTTGTACACATAGACATTATTAGTTAACATAACCAGGGGCAAATCCCGACAAACTGTGCAATTATGTAGGAGGATGTACCTTTGTTAACAAATAGAATTGAGAGGTTTTGCCACCAACAAATGCCAATATAACCATTACTTTATGGTTCAACAGTATTATATAGTCATGGCTTGGCTTCGCTAAGTATTATATAGATGTTCCAGTAAAAGCACAGTACAAAGGGAGTAACAAAGCCAGTTCATATTGCAGAGCAAAATCAACCACACTTTTCTGTAAACTTGAAGTGTAAAAAGTATTCCAAGCTCACCTGGATACTAACGATGTCTTTATTTCTTTGCAAAACAATGCAAAACATATAGTTGAACTTGGAGTATTGTATATAACTCATTACATGTCTTATTTATTGGTAGAAACTGGTCAGAGAATCAGTTTTAATGCGGTGAACTGCTATTGAGTCATTAAGTTTGGAAAAAGTCTAATAATGTACATTTAACTGGCAGCTTGGAAAATGCCCTTCTGTCTCTAACTTATTGTTAAAAAAAGACACATCTCACGATTTTGAAGTAGACTTTTTAGCTTTAATTTTTGAATGGAAATGAACAAAACAAATCGTATTGTATCACTGATAGATATTTTGTGTTTTTTGAAGTTAAGCTTATAATTTTATCTTAATGTTTGTTTGTTTCTAAACATTTTTATGTCACCTTGGTTTGAATATATAAGGGACAGTTCATGATTAGCAGTATGACAAGAGACGAACCCATCACAGTTTCTCATCATTTTGGGAATAACTGTCAAAACAGCCATTTTATCACAAGTCCACATGTTTGGATATTCTGGAAGTCAAGCTAGAACTAGAATATATAGGTGCAGTTGATACATGTATACTGCAACTGTACACGTTGTCTTGACTGAAGTATCACTGTTCCTGTAGCAGGTAGCATGTGACTTTTTATCCCTCAGGGATTCAGTGCTTTTTCCTGGTGAATTCTTCAGTCTATTTTTCAAAATAGATAAAAGATTATATGTAGAAAAAAAAGGCTTGCAGTAAGCCATTTTCACACAGTAACTAATTATAAAGCCTCTGAAGTGTTACAGAAGGATGAGGCCGGATGTCTGCTGGTGTTATCACTTATATCAGGCTTTATTTAATGTGCAGTCGGTGTTTTCAAGTTGCAATTCAGAATGTAGCACATAGAGGGCGCTGTTTGGGAAGTTGCATGTAACTCAGATAGGCTGCAATGTTATCTATAATATGTGTGGAAGATTCTTTCTGTTGTGATGTGGAAATTTTAACTTTTTTTCTGTAGAATGAATGTAGAGGTACGGTATACATAGTTGGTGGAGTCACAGTGTGTTGTGATGTTTGTGCATTATAGCAAGTCTATAATCTGACGTCTTGTGAGAACTACGTAAATTAATGATATCCGGGATTTCGTGTTGGTTATCAGGATGTTTTAGAAGCATTTCTGGTGATAAAAAGTATTTCAAGAAAAACAAAGATTTTGATACGTAACAGCACCTAAAATACATGTCAACTATGAAAATAACATCATGTCTTTTTCTGGTGAAAAGGTGCAACACATGTACAATTGCTTCAGCATTTAATATACTGAAAATCAGCTGAACATGTTGCCTGTGAATAGCATGTCTTGATGAATGCGGTGTCTCTGATATGAAAGCATGTTTGTGCCTCACCTAGGAATGATAGAATGCTGTACTTTGCAAACATTGTTGAAGTAAACCAAGACTTTAATTTTATGCTTTGAGTTACATTGTTGTACCAACTGGTTTGGCAGTATGAGCAGCCTGCTGTTAACACACAAACCTGTCCTGTATATTTATTTTACAGTATTGAAAATCAAAATGTTGCAGATTCTACTTTCTGCACGTTGCATGTTTTTGGAATGGTTGCTGGACTAAACCATGTATAATCTTGCCATCTTAATGTCTATTGGTTTTAATATTTATGTGTGGAAAAGATTATGGCAACTAACATATCAATGAGAACCTGCCTTCTTTCTGTGTCTCATAAGATGTTGATACGTCAACCACCTTCTCCAGTTTTTATGTTGCACCTTCAGCTGAGTTTAACTTAAGATAATAGCACTGATATCACATGACAGATAGCAATGCTGTTTCACAGTTCATAAAGCTATCATGTCCTTTTGTTCTCAACCATGTGGATGTGTTGGTCTACGCAGAATTTCAAGTGTGAATAGTTAAAGTTTTTGTCATTAGATAAGTGATTGAGGTAAATACATGGTCATGCATGTAAATACTCACGACCCTGTGAATAGCTTTCGGAGTAAAGTTGACCAATTTTGTGATAGCAGTGTGTAAGAGATATCTGGTGTTGGAAAAATTAGCCTGCTCTTAAGCTTAAAAAACATCTTTTTGTCCAGTCGTTCTGGAGTATGTAATCTAAAAGCGCTTTGTACATAGTGGCTAAAGGTGTGTTGAACATCAAACAACTGCACTGACACAACTGAATCATAAGCAATGATATTATTGTTGTGCTACAAATGTTCTCAATACATACTCATTGATGCTGAAACATTGTTCGCTGAAATCCACATTTTTACATGTTCTAGACATTTGTTTTATTTTAATAATTTCATAGTAACGTTAGCTTTGCAAAAGGGAATATTGCAATGAGCCGTTTTCACAAAATGTGCAGGTTTCTTTTTCAGTAGTGTACCTCGCTTGTTACATAACGTTAACGTTATATCCATGACCAATTTTATGTCTCACTGTTTTGGTAGAGTTTCCTACTAAAGGAAGGGACAACGGGATAAGTGTGTGAAAGAGAGCATGTCTATTTTTACTCATTACTACTCAAGCAGATGCAATGTATATTTTCAAATTGCGACATTCAGTGCAACTTTATTTCTCCCAGAAAATAATGATATACAAGACTGAGAAACTAGAATTCTAAGGTGTATACACTGTATAGTTGTACATGACTGTGCATGGTTATAGTCAGTCTTTGCAGAAATGTTAATGAAGTTAACTCAGTGCAGTTACCGTTGTTTTAGAATAAGGGTTAACTAAAACTGGAGGTAGAGTCAGTGTGATATCATTTGTATGTAGAACTGTAACATTCAATACACAGTGTGAGAGTAAAGTACATACAAATGATACTTGATGCAGTCTTTTCTACTATTTCTTGCGCTGGTATAAACGTTAAGATGGCATTACGACCTAGCCGTGCCGACTGTTGCAGGGTTCATATTGCTTGCAGTCTTATGAGATACCTGTTGAACGTGCTATGTTATAAGACTGCGAGCAAGAGAAGCCCTACAACAGTCGACATGGCTAACCATGGCATGAGCCTAAAAACATGCCCCCCCATCCTGGTGAACAACTTGGTGGATGGCGTTTGTCCCTGAACATAATTTGCACACAGGCAAATATGTCACCATGGAAAGATTGTGAATCACCTTTAAAATCGTACCCGCCATTTAGAGTCGATAGCTACAAGTTCGCTCTCACGATAAACAGATTTCCACAATCAAGGACGAATGTGAGGCTTCAGCGTTGTAGAGGACAAGAACTGCATCTTCACCCAGTGGTTCAACACTGCCGGCTGGCGATTTTTAAAAGTATGACAGGCCAAAGAGCCTCAATCAATTGAAGCGACTTCTAGCGTTTATTGATATTAATTCACTTAATTTTCCCGAATGTAAAAATATTCTCACCGTTGATTGGTCAATTTATTTTACCCGAAAGCCGATTGGTCAGAAGATTCCAAGTGATTAACACCGACAGCCAGGAAGTTCTATAAGATGATTGGCCAAGTGTTGATAAATATTGACTGATGATTGGTCAGTATAGAGGCGACAGCTATCCAATGAAGGACCGACTTTTATCTACTGTTCGATCTTGCAAGGCAAGTTTTGATTGGTCGAATCAAAGCAGACCGAAGCGGGAAAGTCAGCATGGCTGCAGTACTACCACTGATCAACTAGTGGCGCTACAGGACCGTGCAGTTGTTGTAAAGGGAGTCTTATCCCACACTTGGAGTTGGACAACCAAAGAACGTGACTGCGGTGAGCCCGTCCTAGGGCGTGAACCTTCGCCGTGATCGGTATGGAAATTCGATATGAAATGTAGTTTTAATCAATTCGATTAGTCGATTGACAGACCTAAAATTCTGAAATGACAGCACGCTTTTTGACCGTCCTTGACTAGCAAGGTGGTTTTTAATAGATGATCTCATGAATATATGTCACATCAGCCAACTATTGTGAAGATTCCGTGTTTATCAATGGGACGGCCCCGACAGGCAAAACTTTGGACGGGACAGCCCCTCTTTTTGTCTGGCCGGGAACCACCTGACCAAGAAAGAAAGTCAAGTGCAAACTTCCCCTTGTAGTGATGGTTTCGTCTGTACAGGTGAATGATGGGTATTTGCAGTGACAAGGCGGCCGCGGATGGATATAAGAAATTAAAGTCTATCTACGAGCCATACGATGGGATGAGTGAATCTTAGACAGATCAATTGTTTTATTGATATAATCTTGAAGAAGGTTAAAGATTAAACTTAAGAAAGTAAGCGGTTTTGACGACTTTGATTTCAAAGTCAGGCACTATTTTCTGTGGGAGTGTCCATCCGCGATTCTACTTCCGCCATGTTGTAGGGAAATGGTGGAAGTCGGCGGGAGGAAGCGACAATTTTCCTGCACATCGTCAGCTCTTTCACGGAAACCCCGGCATTGAGACAGCCCAGACCGGCAGAGGAAACGTCACAGGGATCCAGTAGACTGCTGTAGCCATCCTTCATCGCCTCTTGTTCCTGTGGATTTGCGAGGTAAGGCAGGAAATAGTTCGCGACCGCCGGTCGGCGATGTGTGGCTGTCTGCTACATGACATCATACTAACAATGATGCATATATTTGCCACCGACTATAATCAACCAGAAACCCCACCGTACCTTTTGTGTCAAATGCTAATATTCTCTAGCTCGTTTAGGAAACATGGAGCTTCCTCATGGATATGTTAACCGCTTTCTTCCTTCATCTTCCGATGTTCTTTTTCCAAAGTGTCACACACCGTCATGATCATAATTTAGTTGACTTATCAATATCAGTGTCGTAGGACAACTCAAATATCATCTCATGTAACGAGAGACTTTCCCACACAACCTATTTATAGTTCATAAGCAAACTTGATATAAATAGACGGTTTGGGCTCTGATTTCCTCCACGCAACGCACAGTGACACACCGGTTTGAAAACACAACGCTGGTCCATATTTTAGTTTCACTTTAGCATTGGCTTATTGCAAAGACACGATATATCATGTACGTGAGGTTGGACGGTGTAGGTAAGGTATGATGTATAAACAACGTTACATGTGATAAGTCTGGCCCTGGGGCTGCAGACAAATTAAGGCTCAACTAGAATATTCAGAGTTTCCCCCTACCTGCTGTGAGGTTGGTGTTGGAGAATGGACCATGGTTATTCATCACTTCCTGCATCATATTTCACACAGTGGTTCAACCATTCAGCTGTACTAAGGACTACCTGTTAATTGTGATTGTCAATGTCATTATTGTTGCTTGATAAAGTTTCAATGTTTGTCCTAGAATTGTTTCTATTTTGTTTGCCTTGGATGCTGATGGTAACTTGTCAATGTGTTACTCGTTAACATTTTTTCCAAGCTAGGTCACAGACTCACACACCACATTTCGCATAGTTCGGTTAGATCTCGTTATTTAATGTGTCATTGAAAATCATAAACTTTGAATACAGGGTTATGAAAATAAATCAAAATACATGTACGAGGTTGTGTACAGAGTCTTCCAGGGGTATAGTATTACATCTCTATGTGCCATTTTATTGCCATAAACAGCTTAAGTTCATATATTGATGTATGATGTCATTCTGTAACGATTATACAGTATGTTGAACAGTTTCTTATGTATGCAGCAAGTGCTGGTAGCCTTATAAAAGCATGGACATATATGTAAAAATTGTTTAAATCATCGTTATGGTCTGATTTTGTTTTCATGCTTGGTTGGAGTGAAATTCATGTGTGTCCATGTGCATGGAGGCGAGCAGAATTCATTGCTTGGGCATGACAATGGCCAGTCTGGTTGTGAGTTAATGAGACGGTAATGTCGGAATAATTGTCGTTATTTCTCAGTCGGATCCTTTGTGACTATGGAGTGTCCCCTCCCAGTCTGCGATATAAGATAAAATCAATGCCTGCTCATATGCTATGTATATATGCAGAAATCAGCGAGACAAAGAACGCAGGGCTCTATGGTTTTGGTTTGGATTGGTTCCTATTATGTATCAAGAACCTCTATGATAAATTATTGATAATAATGTATCTTTTCTTCATCCTTCTTCCCTATTTTCCCTGTCTCAAAATTGAAGAAAAATCATACGATACAGTGAAAAGAATTATGTCAATGAATTTCCTACATCGGGACAGTTTCTGAATGTAACATTTGATACTGATAAGAAACGTGATAATTTTTTTTACTATTACTAGTATTAGGTTATTTGTATTGATACCCTACATGTATGTCTTGTGTCATTATCAACAGGATCAAGGAACCACCACAATACCATTTTTAATTTGACCAGTTTAAGACCTGTGAGTGTCCATAGTGGACATGTTCCATTGACCACATGGTCTCTATGCAAAATAGGGACCTTCCCCATGACCCATGCAATGTTCCCCTGTACCGTTACGCATGTTCATAATGCTTAATGGTAAAAAGAGTGGTTGAGCAGGTTTCACTTGCACTACTCAGTATTGAGATGATGTTGTGTGGCGTAAGGGCAGGGTGTTTGGCCCAGAACCCAGAGGTCCTGGGTTCGAATCCTGTCATGTCACCGATCTTGTCATGTCACCAGTCTTGTGCCCTTGGCCGGGGAAAAGGCAGTTTGCACAATGTTCCTTACTCCACCCATGTGTAAAAATGGGTACCTGACTTTGGTTGGGGAGGTAAATGGCAGTGGAAGGAGAGGGTTGGACTCAGCCTTCCAATAATGTGCCCTAGGCACAGTGGATAACAATCCACTGCCCTTACGGCCTCAAAAAGGCAATGGGACTACCTTTACCTACCTTTACCCTTACTTACTACTGCATGCATGTGTAGTCAGGTTTGAGGGTCACGGGTTTGTGGAGGTCAAAGTACATGTGGTTACCCAGTATTAGACAGTCACTGAGGTTCTCTTCTAAGAATCAATGGCAGAATCAGTGTTGAGTTCATCAAGGTTATCTAGAGAAGCCCAGAGTTCAAGTGGCCACCGCTGGACTGGTCGTACCTGTGGTATTTGTTTTACCATGGATCAATAACACTTGACATGGGAAAATAAATGTTGACCAATCCTATACTGTCTGTAACGCCTACTTTTTCAATGAAATGATTCAGTTGTTTACATAGTGCATACCGAAGACTTTTTTTCGCTGCATTTTGATTTTTGTACCTTGACTACAAAGTGAAACATTTGCATGTGCCAGTAAATGTCTCATTAGGGGCTTCCTGCAGTTCATGACGCATCAACAGGCAGCGCTGTTTGACAACCTTGGCAGTGGAGTGTCTTGGCACTTGTCCTTGTGTTTGTTTGTACAAGCACACAAAATGTGCTTCAGTTACCAGCATATGTAGCAAGTTCTTGTTGACCTTGCCTTCCAGTGGCTTATAAAACCTAACGACTGCTTGAGACCCCTTGGATTAAAGTTTAACCGCTTTTAACAATAACTCAGGGACGATTTGCGCCAGGCAGACTGGTTACTGTTGAATGGAAGTTTGACTCTTTTATAGTGACATCCTATGTACCTAGCCCAGTGACAGATCATTTACATGTGTACAGATCTAGACTGTATGGGGAAAAGTACTAGTACTGAAGTAATAGTTTGTGGATTCGACAGCTATATCACCAAGTACATTGTAGCACTGACTTGCACACGTAGGCGTTAGAAACATTTGTAGTTCACATCCTTGAAAGTAGTAGTAGTGAAGTAAGGAGTATCAGATCTAATGTTTTGTATGATGTTTATATATAGTATAATAGTTATAGCAGGCTATAGCAGGGAAGGAACAGTCACTGTGGCTCGACTATCTGTAGAAACTTTTGTATTGTCAGGCCTATACAAATTGCAATTAACATTGCTGACAATGGGTAAAAGAGCAATTTAGAAAGTATGTGGACCCCTGGTTTTACCTGGTCCAGCTGAACTCCATCATGTAACAAGAGTTGTGCTCCATTTAATGGGGCAGGTCAGGTGATGCATCATCTATTTTCGAATGTTCCATTGGTCAAAATGTTCAGGGGGGTAAAATTTCTTAGTTTGCCAATTTTTTGGGGGGGGTTTGAATTATATCAATTATAGGTACGTATCGTCCATGTCAAAATGTGTGAGTGACAAACATGTCTATATTTGTCAGGAAAATGTACTTCTTAATCTTACCATTTGTATGAAGTGAAATGTTGTACAGATCTAGAACACGCCCTCCCCATATCCGTGAGCTGCTGGTTTGTTCCCAGTGGCGGTGTGCTCGCAGGAAGTAGGTAGTCACGCTCGCAGTGCCCAGGACAGTGGGCAGTTGTCTGTTAGCAGGAGCATACCTGTCCTGGTGGTACTGAGGTGTTCTACAGGCATCATGGAGAAGGTAAGGTGGGGCGGGAGAGGTGGGAATACCTGGGGAAGGTAGGGCAAGAAGACAGTATGGTTCAACAGGGAAGGTTGCAGTCAGAGACAATTTACTAGGTTTTATGCTGTTGTATACATGTTTGTATGTTTGTTGGTGTAAGGATGTGTGAATTAGTGTATTTGTTTGTATTTGTGAAGAAGGATAGAAGTATACGGTGATTACCAAACTGTACATGAGAAATAGAGAAGAAGTCATTCAACTAGGTGAAAAAATTTCATGCATCTTAATTATAACCTCAGGATATATTTTGTGAAAAGGCCAAGGGTGGTGCTGGGCTGTGTGGAGGATACATGTTTTTGTTGTTTGATTTGGTAAATTTGGAGATATATTGGAGTTGACATCTGAACTATTGTGTTGGGATCCGACTGCAGTTTTTGCAGTGAAATTAAATGTGCGTCAGTAACTTTAGTTAGTGCCCTTATGTGTACTATATGAGCGTTAGAATATAAAACCAACATACATGTTTTAATAAAATCTTCTTCCTGCTTAAAACCTGACAGAGGCATAAAAGTCTTTCAAGTGTGACTAAATCTTACCTTTGGGCATGACTCTTAATCAAAGTTAAACATGCTTCTGCTTTGAATTGTAGACTATAATCAAATTTGTCAATTTTCCTACCATGATTGATATTTATATTTCAGCTGGGTTCCTGTCTGTTAGAACTGTATAATGTGATACAAAACCTGTATCTTTACTAGACACTTCTGTTTTTTAAGTATGGAATGGTTCAATGAAAAGACAAACTATGGCCTCTCCTACCTGTATCTGTATCTGTATAGCAGGTATAACCGCCCTTCAGCGCCTTTTAGAGAACCCCCTGCTAGGACCCCATAAGTCCCAGTAAATCCTGAAAGGTCATGTACTAGATAAACAACAGGTAAGCTGAGTAGGTGAGAGAGAGAGAGACTGTCTTGTCACTGAGACCTGTTGTAAGGTCTTACTAACCTACGCTACAGTACCAGGTCAGAAGTAGGAAATTCTAGTCATACGGTAACATATAACATATTCATAACTTCTGTTAGATTGCAGAAGAGCCTTTGCCTTGATTTATTAATATGTATCAATTTTGTAACCTTCTTTTAGATTATAGTCTTCTTGAGTGGAGAGTCCCTTGTTTTATTTTTTATCAAACTAGCCCCTCCCACAAAGTTTGCCTCCCCCTCATGACCTATATTGGAACAGTCCAATCATTCTGAGTAAACATCAAACAAAGTGGTTTTCTGAGTAAAATTTCTAAGCATTTTCAATGGAGCGCCTCTTTGAATTCTCGCTACGACGTATGCTTTGTGTGTAATTAGTATTCCTGAGATGTGGACTATAAAACCCTGCCTAGAGGAATCGTTAGCCTTTAATATATCACACCACGTGTCCCGGGAGTGTACCTTGTTCCTGTAAGCCACCTGCGTTAGTTTCACAGAGGGCACAAGTGTGCTCCATCATCGCCTGGACTGCATTTATGAGGCTGGGCAACCATAATGCTATTGTTTTTATGGACATACACTTCTACATTTATGTACTTTACTTGCCAATAGACTACATGTTGTAAGCAGGCCGTAGTAAAGCCGCATTTGAATAATACACTTTCGGCTATCAAAAAAGTATTATGCTTCAAGCACGACACATTTTTGAATGTCAATGTCCTAAATTTTCTCAAATTATTGCAAAAGGAACTAGGAATACTCTTGTATGTAAATCATGCTTTCAATGTTAATGTCAATGTTATAATTTGATGATAAATTTTAAGCAAGAGATGTTAAGATAAGTTAACTGATCTCATCGTGCAGGTTTTTGTACAGGACACGACAGTACAGTACTTATGTTATATATGATGACCTTACTTGTCATATGGTAATGAGGATGGTACCATTATTGGTCAATTATGGGAGGGACAGGTTTGTTTGATGGATTACTCCTAATACTGCTCATATCAGAATCCTCCGGAGGACTGGATGGAGTACTGTTCAAATAATGGTTTCAAGAAAGGCACTTACAGTCTGCAAAAGGCCATTGAAAGCATGTACTTATGTGCGGTGTATTTACTCTTGGAAACTAAAGTTTTTTTTTTCAAAATTGCTAGCGGTATGTCCAATGTTATGTTCAATTTTACATATTGATGATGACATGAAATAGTTAATCTTATTTTAGAGATTTTATTGCCCGAAACAATAATTCATGCTGATAAAGGAATTAGATTGTGGAGATATCAAAGTTTCAATATCATAGTGTTTGATTGATGACTTTGTAGATTGGTACAATTGACATGCATATATTATATAGGCAGTAATAATGAAGACTATTTTGAAACCTGTGTCTGGTCTTCATAATGCAGTGATCCACCTGGCAAGAATTCCCCTTATAGTGCTTGAAACTGCTTTAAAAATGCTTTCAAGCTCGGCAAGCAAATGGAGCCAACATTCAAGCGACAACAAATGATATTGCCGAGTAAATTACCACATTACTTCAGGAGACCCATTTTCCCCCACCAACGGAAATGAAAAAGCCCTTAGCTAGCTTGCTTATATCTCTATCCATTTTGTAGTGACCCAAAAGTGTCCATCATCACTGTAAAGGGTGGTTTTACCCCACAGGAATACAGATGGTCACGTTTTGCTTCAAAAATCAATATGAATGGAGATGTTGAAATTCAAGGGGCGTTGCCAAGGTTGCGTACTTGGCAATATTTTATTGATGACGAAGCGATACTGGCTTTTTCAAATCACCATCTCCAAGAATGAAACAGAACCGGTTTATCAGGCTGTGATTTTATTACATGGTAGGAAATAATCAAAGAATACGGTATTGTAACTTTGTTTTATTTCTCAGGACTCTAATTTCATTTTCAAATTTGAAAATGAAAAATTTGCAACTAATCTTTGAGTTTGCAGTTGTATGTAATAATGATAGTATCACAATGTAAGACAAAGGGTCATGGTGTGATCAGTTCAACTTATAAACATCACAGAATTTTTAAAAATCACTGTGTGATATTGCAATTGGCTGTGCCATGTAATGAAAAAGAGAACAATGCAAGACGTGACTAACACCCCCTGAACCCCACTGATTTCCATGTGGAGTTACCCTCAGGCTTGCCAAAATGTTCACTTGTAGTACGTACTCATGAATAGAAATTAGAATCAATTTATGGTAAATACAGATACTAAGTTGGAGTCATTGATGTATGTGCATATCATTAGTAAGAACACATTTGAAAATGACAAAATTTTTCCATCTATCCATTCTTGACTTAATGTGACTGCCAATAAGTTATACTTATAGTAGATAGTATGATTTGGAAATGGAGGAGGCCCCAGTACTAGTGTTATCAATATTTCATTTACATTGATTTTCTACAACCTGACTGAACATGGCCACAAATTGCAGTTTACCCTCATACCCATACAACAAATTTGTTCTAGTATATCATTGACAAACAAGCCTACCGTACGGTATCTAGTCATACCGCTATTTCCATGAGCTTCTCAATTTTTCTTTGTAATGCTCTGCAACTGACACGGAATTCAGAGAAAATACCGCCGCCATCGAAGATCTGATATTTCCTTTATACTGGTATGGTCAGCGGAAACATTGTAATCAAGATACACATTCTTTGTTATCTCATTGCAGAAGTGGTCGTAATGAAAGATGACAGATGCCTGCTGTTTAATAGATGGTTTACATGTACATCTTTATTTTCAACTAAAATGTTTGTCGGCAATGTGATAACTTGTGTGTCAGGCTTGCTATTTGTGTTAATCACAGTCATATTTTGACTAGTAAAATAATGGATGTTGATCCTAATATGTTGGAATATTGTTATAATTTTACATCAAACCTTGCTTCAATCCCTTGGGTAATTTTGTGGCAGCCTCTTTGCCTCATTTGCATACTTGCCCCTGATTGGCTGGAGATGAGATGACATAATCTCTTCTTTCCTGGCAGTCTGAGGTGCTGCTATATTTGGGAAGCCTCTGGGGCGGCTATATTTGTGTGATATCCTGAGACTGAAGGGAACTACGTCAGTGCCAGCATAGATGGCTTCATTTTTTCCTGCCGGCTGTGTGGTGTGGTAGTGTGAGAGATCCATACTGTCTGTTTCCACTCTATCTAGATTCTGGACCTTTTTATTGGCAGAGATCTAGTTTTTCTGGAGCATCAGTTACATCTGGAGTGTTAAAGATGGAGGTAGGTTTGATTAGAAATGTAGTTGTATCATCGACACAGATCCATATCAAGTACCCTGTGCTAATTTTCCTTTCCATGTTGTTAAATCTCTGTATGCACGTAGGGGGCGTAGTGAAATGTGAAAAATTCTAAACCAATGGTGGCTTGCTAACGTAGGTTATGAGATTGCCAGTATTTTTAGCCGAGGGTTCTTGTGTTCTAATTTCATTGATTTTCCCGTTGGAAGACATGTACATGTATGACTCATGCCTATCATCGCCAATGGAAGTGGAGAGGGGAGGGGGGTGTCTAGTTCTTAGGACATACAAATACCGGCTGTCCAGAAAGATGTGTGAACTCTTTGTTGTGAGGCACGGCCGTGAGTGTTAAGATTAAGGCCTACAAATTGCAGCCATCGCTTTGAATGCCAGTCTTCCAAAATGGCTGGTACAAGACTGAGTTATGTAGGGAGTCCATGCAAGCTTGCTTGTCAATACCCTGCATCTATTTGACAGTAGTGTGGTATAGCAAAGGTGGGGAGGGGCCGGAAATACTGGACTATTTAATGGGTCGCTTTGAAGGATTCCTTACTTTCTGTCAATTTTGTACCTCCTTGAAATACGCTTCTGTTAAAAAAGTGCTTTGTTCAAGTAACTTAGGAAAAAGGAGAAGTGTTTTTTAAAACCCTATACTAATTGGTAAACATGAATGTTTATTCAGTGATGTTGTTTTCCAGTAGAATAAACAATATTGCTTTCACTTTGAAGTTTGAGGATGTTCCTTCTACAGACTATTGCTGGATTATATAGCATGTAAAATATGTGTTCTGAATCACTGCTTTCTAATGAACTGCAAATTTTGAATTTGATAGTGCGCAAGTATATATGAACATCGCATTTTCCAGCCTTAAAGTAAACCAGAAATCATTGTTTAATTGGGTGATCATTGCACATAAATATGTATATGCAGTAATCACTCAGATAAGCAATTGCTTATAAAGGATTATGACGGCACGCTAATTGCTAGTGCAGAGTTTGGAGATGGGAGCCTGGCGGTAAGCAGGGAGTTAAAATATTTGCTCCTGGTTGGTATGTGTGGTGTTTGCAGGGTTTGCGATCATTTCCGCTTGTCTAAAGCAGTTTCCATGTGGTGTGTACTCTGGCCTTGGGCTGGGACATTTCTGTCTCCAGCTTTTTATTCTGTCCCTCTCATTGTTTGGGAGCTCATGTTTTTGATTTTCAATGTTGAATCCATCATTCTAAGCTTACAAAAATACATTTTCATCAGTTTTAGGTCATGAAATTGATATTTTTTGGGCGGACAGAGTTGAATTTTCTTCTGTACCAAGAAGGAAATTTCCGTCCTGGGACGGAGGGACGGGTCCTGGAGACAGCCCTGGACATCAGTCAACAACGTGGTAAAGTTGCCTACTGGAAGCAGAAGTGCAGCCTATGAAACTTGCATTCATGTACTGAAAAGTCACATTACTGTACTTCTGCTTTATCTGACATAAAAGCAAATGATTGACATTTCTGTTCGACCAACAAAGCTCTCATCAGGGACAGCAGACTTCAGCCCCTTACCCATACTGCTTTGTGGCCCTTCCAGCCCCACAGTCAAAAATAGAACTTATTAGAAGCTCCAAAAAAAAATCTAAGGATGCATGGCAATACAGTATTGTGTACGTATGTTAATGCATATTATGAATCATAAAACAAAACATGAAGACAGTAAAACAAAATACTACAGTCCTTTGGGGTAAAGTAATAATATTAAGAACTGTATGATTATACCTTTGGACAATTTTGGAAATCTGAGAGTGACAATTTTTAGTTTTGCATGTTTTTTGTACAAAAGACTTTCAGACAAATGAATGAGGTTTTCATCTGAATGTTGATCTATTGAAACATTTGGACATGAGAGTGATGACAGTCTAGACTTGGATGTTAACTTATACCAGTCAATATTGCTGGTATTCCCATCTATTGACACTGTAAACATGATGGTGTGTCCCACTCTGAATGAACGATCTGTCACTCACAGTTTGAACTAGAGTTCCATGACCTCATACCGTCACCAAATGTTGTTACCCTTTACGACTCACATATTAAGCCAATTTTAATTGTTGATTCTCAATATTGTATTCAGAAAAAATTGGAATGACAGGGAAAAAAGTTTGCATACCACTTTTCTCCATTGTCATATTTTCACCCTTGTCATATTTTCTACAGGAATTTCCAGCTTACATGTAGAACCTGTGGTTTAAAATGACAAGCTTTCTCAAAAAAAATGTTCTTTGCTCCATGGTCTACTCACAAAAGATCTACATTTAGTGACAAATGTTACATAAAACATTACCCTATTTGGTAATGGTAGAATTTAATTACAGTAGTCAGTGAAAGGTCTTGTTATATGCCATACGGCAGTAAAAATCTGCACCCATTTTGCCAGATGGTACGTTGGGCCCTGGCAGTGATAATGACCTAGTAGTCCGCTGTGCACATGGCTGCAATATGTATTCACAGAGTTAGAATATATGAAGCCGAACTGGGCCGCCATATGTTGCTACGTTTATGCATTCTCCCATTGTACGTGGCTGGAGTTAGAGCGCCCTGCACTAGGGAGGCACAGAAAAATGTTTAAAAGTCCAATCTCTGTCATTCTTGAGAAAGACAAATAAAGTCGAATGCCATATGTTGTTACGTTTATGCATGTCCCATTGGATGTAGTACTACATGGCTGGTGTGCATGTGCACAGTACAGTACATGCACCTGTGCCTTGGTATCAGGCATGCATACGGAATAAGGACACACCCTATACAGGTCTGGAGGGAAGGGTGTTACACGTATGGGAAATCACTGACTAAGTATGGTAAAGAGTACGTATTTGATTGAATTTCACATTACAAGACTGTTGGCTGCTGTTACAGTAGTACATGTAGTTAATGCTGTACAGATGTAGATACTGCATGCAAGTGTAGAGCACAGTCTGTTATTAGGTTACATGTATGGCAATGCTTTCTATGGTCTTATATCTGATGTGTAGATGACATGCAATGAATAAGGAAGTTGAATACATGGAAACTTTGTATGCAGAAGAGAAGCTTAGTAGGAAGTGAGTCAGAGGCTGACACTTCAGATGACCAGCGCATGAATGTTAGATCACACAGAAGCAGTACTGTCCCTCTGTGTTTTATCAGATGACCCATACCCCATCTCTGATTCAAAGACTCTGTGAGTCACCCCACTTGTAATGGAAAATAGCCTATGGGATCATTTCCTCTGTGTTCTGCCTTGTATAATTGAGTCAGTCTCATCTCTTAATCTTAACTTTATCTGATGTATTTACTGGTATATGGTATATATGTTAATTGCTGTCATGGTCTATTATATTATAAAGAATATCAGTAAAGGTGTAGACGTATGATTTCCTGCCAAATTTCAAATTATTTCTTTGAAAAGAATATTACTGTGAAAAAAATATTACTGTGAAGTCACAACCTTAGGGTTTAGCATTGCCCTGCTGAAATGGCTTTTTTGGTACCAAGTTTGGTAAAAATGTATGAAGGAGAGGGTTTAAGAAATCTGAGGGAAAACTGACAACATAAGCTCTATGAAAAAACTGTTTGCATGCCATATGATATTATGAGATGAGCTGTGACTCGTGTGCTATGTAACTATATTCATAAATTGTACAAATGTGCCTACATTGTGTATCTCACTCTCCCGGGACTGAGAGTATGGTGGTTGGCAGGAATCTCTTGACCAGAGTAAACTGTAGGGGCAGGTTGTACAAACAACCCTGCATAACCAGCTGCTACATGTCTATTGAATGTACTATTGGGTCACTGGCAAACCAAATAATGCCAGAAGGGTTTAAAGTAGCCCGAAGATTGAAATTATCACAAAATTTAGTGGCCACTGTGGAAAATCTGTGTTTTTAAGGTTGTGTTTCCCCAGCTGCTACATGTAAGGTACAGTTACAGTATTTCCTCAGCTGGCTTTATGTTGATTTTAGGGTTAGAATGTTGCATCCCTGTCCCTGTCCCTAAGAAGTGAGCAAGGCCATTTTACGAAAACCTTTGTCCGTACAACTTGTAAATTTTGTTCAGTATATAAAAATGTATATCTGGAATAGATTGGAAAAGTATTTGAACTTTAAACTGTCATCTAAATTAAGTTCCTTTTAGCCTTGTCCCAATACAGGTTATGCTGAAAATAACCCTGTCCTGACAACAACACTTTATGTTTGTTTACCAGGCTACCCCACCCCCTCTCTCTCTCTCTCTCTGTTGCTTTCCCTCTTTCTCTAGCATTTGGGAAGTAGTAGTGCACATGCATAACTTTGTAACCGTTGAAATCCTTAAAATTGTTGTTTTGACATTCCTTCCATGCATATGTGTCAACACTTATGAAACTAAGAATTTGACATTTTCGTGTACTCTGTCAGTGTCACCTTTTCCCTCAATGACCTTCAACCTTTCACCTGCTAGATTATGTCAACATCACTACACATGTGACCTGTAACTCCTCATAGCATGCTTTTAAAGGTTAAACTATCGGTAATGTCAATGTCTTGCTTTGATTAAAATCAGGACTGTTTCCAGCTTTAATTTTTTCTGTTTCCCTTTTTGTTTAGGAGCCCATGTTGTTGATTTTTGTTGTTGAAATCATTTCAAGCTTATGGAAATACATTTTTATCAGTTTTATGTTATGAAGTTCAGACTTTTTAGATGGACAGGATGAAATTTTTGTCCATCCCAAGACGGAGGGATGGGTCCTGGAGACAGAACTGATTGAAATACAAACACAAATTCTGACATTTTCTGTCTCATTTTCCAGCTCCTTTCCTCCCTGTGCGTGAATTGAGAATCCTGTCTATAGTTTCCACGTAGACCAGATTTTATCCATCCCATAGTGGTCTTCTCAGGCAGAGCTGACTCACAGTACAGAACATTTTTACAATTTCTGACATTTTCTGTCTCATTTTCCAGCTCCTTCCCTCCCTGTTTGTGATTCCCGATGGCCGACCAGCTGGATGTTGAAGACAAGCCGCCAGCCCCGCCCATGAGAATGACGAGTACGATGAAGTCCGACAGCCACAGCCCCGGCTCCAAGCCCCTCCCCAGCGCGCCGCAGGAGGAGAAGAAGAAGGCAGGGAAGTTCAAGTCCATTTTCCAGTCCTCAAATGACAAAGGTTGGTTGTCAATAACAATGAGTTTTATTATAACAATAAGTTCTTACCCGAGGGCTCATGGCAACATGAAACAATACATAGAAAAAGTATATGTCTATTAGTTTCATATTGCAAGGTCATTTATACTGTTAGTGTTACAACTGTAGTACATTTATGTGAAAAGATGTAGTAAGCTAAGCTGAGGACTGTTAATTAGGTTGTTGAGAGGTTTCATTAGGGGATGTTTTGTCAATAACAATGCGTTTCATTTGCAAGTTATTGCCCAAGGGCTAATTGTAACATGAAACAATACTTATAAAAAGTATACAGATTGCAAGTTAACAATAGTGAGAAGTGAAACAAGTGACTAAGATAGTAAGAACTGCTACGGAATACAATCTATGCTTTTTGGGTTTGACTTCTTTTTTGGAAGTCCTGTAATTTATTGGTTTCGTATTACAAGGTCATGTATACTGTTACAACAACTGTGGTACATTATTTATATGAAAAAATGTAGTGCTGAGCTGAGGACTGTTAAATTAGATTGTTGAGGGGATTTTAAAAAAATGAAATGATGCAGTGTTAGATGATTTTCATAGAGGCTAGCTTCACTTGAAGAGAGCTTTTTAAGTTCAGTGAAGGTATTGTGTAAAAGACTACTGTCAGGTAGGTGGTAGAGTTTTTCACAGAATGAGAAGCTGCCAGAGATTTGTACTAACATTTGTCATTACCAAAACCTTGTTAGCTAGAGACTGAGACCATGAATGTTTGTGTTGTTGCCTTCTAACAAATTATAGAAACTTTCATGTCACATTGTCTCGTCAGCCTCCACATTAACCTTGCAAGACAGCCTTGCTAACAACCATTGAAACTTTTAGTTAACATTTGATGATAACACTGAGCTTACACTGCATTGTTAGACACTTGAACTTACACGAACCACTCTTCTGCTTATGTCTTTCTGTGTTTAGTGTTTTATAATTTCTTGCTTTCCTGCTTTCTTTTTCCTTTGTCCACTCTCTGCTGTCCGTCCAGTTTTCCGTACCAACGCCTTTCCTTCTCTGACATTTCAGCTCGAGCCAGTATCATATACTTTGCCATCACCAGAGCCGGCGTAAAACGTAACAACACTCTTCCTTATTCTCCTTCTGTTTCTGTTTGCGCTGTCTGTCTCGCTTCTCTTAGCAGAGAACCGTAATGAGAACGCTGTGCTTCTTGTTTACTTAGATTTTTAAGTAAAGCTTAGAGTTTTACATGCACATACACGGACACATTGTAATGTTAATCTTTGATTTTTCAGGTCGACTCTTGTTTTAAAACTTTTGGCACATACGTTATGTTTTTGAGTGTTTTCTCCACAATGGATACACAATGAGAAACCATTTGGTAAACAACATAAACTTACCAGACTGTTGGAAACGTACACAACATTTTTGTCACAGCTGTCTCGAGAATAGCAAACATTTCACATTTAATTTAGATTTTTTGGTCTTCTTGTTTTCCAGCTTGTTATTATTCATGATTTGTTATTATCCATGATCTTGATATACATAATTTTCATTAACGCATCATGTTATTTGTGTCTTTCCTACAATGCCACAGCTATGAAGCAAGAAAGTTTTTCATTTGTGGATCAAGCACAGCATCCAGCTAACTTAATGTTTCTCTATTCCTCTGTTTAAGGTTCCAAAAAGAAGGACAAGGAGAGACCAGAGATCTCGTTACCGTCTGATTTTGAGCACACCGTACATGTAGGCTTTGATGCAGTCACCGGAGAGTTCACTGTGAGTATGGCTGGTGGTGATGTAATATGGTTTTGTGTTGTGCTGCAGAAAATGGCTTTGGAAAAGTCATAAACAAGAAGAAAGTCTACTGATTGGGATGTTGTTTGTTCAGGGTAATAATTGGTCACCATGTATCCATGGCTAAAGGTTTCAGGTAAAAAGTGCCATTTTCATATCATTTGTCATTTATGTAAGGATGCGGTTACCAATGACCTTTAGCATGCTTAGGGGATGATATTGTACTTCCAAGTTAATGCTAATGTATACTTAAACAGTCTTAACTTAAGACATTTAACCTTCTTTTTTTTTTACATCATTGAGTAATTGTCTAGTTAGAATATTCCAAATGTTGTGGATGGCATGGCAATATCTGTTAGGTGAAGGTTTTTGAGGCAGTAATTTTGAAGTGTTTAGAGTGAGTTGATAAAGGTAAGATCATCATAACTAAAAAAAAAATACATTATCAGCTATATGTACACCCAGCTTTAACTTGGAGCAAGCTTCTAGCGGTACAGACTTAATTATTCCCTCTGCTAAGATGTATATCAAACTAGAAATATTCTCTGGAATTTGCAAAAGTCCTTAAAGCAACTAAAATTAAATAATAACAAAAATACTAAGTATTAAACTTATATCAGGGTGTAGCAATTAATTTTACCCTTTAGATTTGCCAGAAACATTTACTGTTTTGTGTTGCTCTTTGTTGACCTACGGCCTCTGACATCAGGCAAACTTCCAGGTAAGGGTCAAGGGTCAGAGCTCATGGCCAGTCTTACCCCTCGGTTGGAGCTTGAACACTATACCTCCTCACTGGCTCAACATGGCTAGGGAATTGTTTTCTCGTCATGAAATGTACAAATGCATGCAAGCAGGAAGGTGTTCTCTGTATTGCCTTTGAGCATACATTTCAAGTGTTGAGTCAATACACTTTCATATCTTTTTTTGAATAAATGTAAGAAACACTGCATGTGAAGGTTTTAATTCATCTGACCTTTAATGCACAACCATGCAATCCTCGCTCAGTCATGTCACTCATGCCATTTTTTTCACACCAAGCTTTTTAAACTGTCTATGGCCACTGAGGGGAAACATTTTGCCACAACCTGTCAGAATTATTTTTGCTACCTTTCAGCCAAAACCTACTATCTTTTATTTTAATCTGTGTCTGCCCTCAACCCAGACTCATTTTGTTGCGCTGTCCTTTTATATGTTACAAGCTCCCTGCAATTGTTTTTTTTTCGAGAATCTGAGAACACCCACTTAAAATTGCTCAATGCTCAGGGCAAAAGAAAAGTAAAAAGAAAACCAGATTCTATAAGAATAAAATTATTTTTGTTTCCCTTCCTGCATGTATGTATGTCTGAAAAATGCTAAACCAGAAACACCTGTATAATCCTCTTCATAGCAGTAACTAAAACGTGTGTTGTTGTATTTCCCTTCCTCTTGTAGGGAATGCCGGAGTCTTGGGCGCGGCTCCTTCAGACCTCCAACATCTCCAAGATGGAGCAGAAGAAGAACCCTCAAGCCGTTCTGGACGCGCTGAAGTTCTACGACTCCAGGGACAGGGAGATCAGTGAAACTAAGTACATGACAGTCTCCAAGAGTGTCTGTAAGTAAAAACACAACTCTAGTACAATATCATGCAGATATTAAGTGATGATTGTCAAGTGATGATTATGTGAACTTTTCTAATTCTAGATAACTTGTGATTGTAGGACTGGTATAACATTTAACACCCAGTATATGACTGAGGACATGGTGCAAGTTGGAACAATTGAGCAAGACTGAGAATTAGTCAAAAAGTCAGAAGCTTATATGTCAGACTAGTATGTAAAGTTAAGCTCTGAGATATTTTTTGTATTTGCCAATATAAAAATGTTGGTACTGTAGCATATAGATAAAACACAATTATAGGCAAAAAGCTTGTTAATCTAAACAAGGATATAAAACCTCCTTGATCTAAACCATATGATTTTTGTTGTATACTAATAATGGCGTGCTTGTAGTAGGGATACTATAATGATACTGTATTGATATGTCTCTTGAATATACAGGTACTGTACATTATTATTGCTAAGAACCTTATTTTATTCTTTCAGCATCAGTTAACAGTAGGCCAACTCTAGAAAATAAATTTCAGACTCAAGCTGTTCTAACGGTAAGGATTTATCCTTGTACTTATAATCTTAATGATAATAGTCAGGAATAAAACTACTATAGACAACACAACCTATATATAGACATCAAAAACTTGAAACAATTAATAGAAGAGCTTAGTTCGAGGCCAGTCAATTGAGCTATTGATGTTGCCTAAAGATCCAGAAGTTAAAGAACTCATTTTGGCGGTTTAAGCTAAGATGTTCAACTAACTTACTCATGATCCCCCTCAGCCTAAGGTTCAGAACCAAGCACCAGAGGAGTCTGATGAAGATGACGAGGCCCCTCCCCCTGTAGCTCCACCACGCCCTGAGTACACCAAGTCTAAGGTACGACCCACTGCTTTGGACAAAACACACCTTGCACGTATACGTAGGATTTCACTGTAAATGGATCATGGTATTATTGAGGTAAAAGAAACTTTTGAATAAGAGTGTGTAAAATTATAGAGAACTTGAAAGTTCATGAATTTTGGACATAATTTTATATGGTTTGTTGAACAATATTTGGGATAAAAAGACTTTGTTGTAACATCATTGTAAGCTTCTTCTTTTAGTTGCTGTGGATAGTTTTGTGGCCTGTCTACATTTCTTCTCCATTTCTTCTTCTTTAAATTTCTTTAATCTGTCTCTGTGCTTCTCACTAAAGTGTTCAACACACCTGAAAAGTGCGCCTCAGGTATGGTAGCATATCTACCGCCTGCCTCTCTCTTTCCTGTTTTCCTTGTCTCTTCCTTTTCACTCTATTTTCTTGCCTCTTTTGTATGATTGCAGCTTTTCTGTGCAATTACATGTGCGTTATTTACATCTTTTTGCTGTTAATTGTTTTCTTTGCAAAAATCAATTCCTGTATTTGCTGTTAATTGGGTTTAAGGTTATTATCATTATTTATATAACAAAAAAGGCTGAAGTTTTATTATAGACAGAATTGAAGTGAAAGGGGTGGAAGACTATTTTCTGAACACCTTCTTCATGAACGTTTGAACTCATCAATTCATTCGCAAGAAAAGAAGTTTGGCTTAAACCTGTGACTTTATGACCTGTCAGATTTTATTGCTAACAAAAGACGCTGAGTCTGACCGATAAATCCTGATCACTTTTTCTCTAGTTGTACACGAGATCAGTGATAGGAGACCAGCTGCCTGCCCCCCCTCCCCCTGTCCCTATCTCCCCACCCCACCCCTCTCCTGCAACCAATGACGTCGCACCACAGAAGCCGCCAGAGAAGCCCAAGAAGAAGAAATTCACTGACGAAGAAATCCTGGAAAAGCTGCGTAAGTGTTACAGCCATGTTGTGTTGAGTAGTGCTGTCATGTAGGTGTTTTGTGTGGTTGATTCTGTGAGAAGAATGCTTGTCTTACACATCAATGGTCATCTTGGGCACAAAGTAAACTTTCAAGCACTCCAGCATTGGCGAATGAAAAAAAAAAATTCTGTCTGTTTCTTTCAGCTCTGATTTTTCTCTTGTCAGGACTCTGACTTTAGCATTATCAAAAAATTAGTTACTAGAAATCATTCAGAATTTGAAAGATAATATCAGAAATTTCTTTTGCAAGTATAATGCACCTTTGAACTTAAGTGAGGCATAAAACCAGATGTGACTTATATTTCCAAAGTTCATTTTGTGCTCAGACTACATGTACAAACATGACCATATCCTGACACTGACACTGTGAGAAGGCTTCTGAGCTTGACAAATGTATGCTGATGTTTCACAGAAGAACATTTCTATATCATGGTTGTGTTCAGTTCAAAAGAAATCCACCAATGTTTTGACATATTTGATGTAAATTCGAGCACAAATATTTTTTATCAAAGATGATGATCGATCACATTGTTTCTCTTCGTACCTCTGATGCCTTCTTACAGATATCTGAAAGGATGGAAACAGATGTCTTTGTGTCTGGTCAGCTGTGTCTTAATTATTTATTTGCCAGTTCCTTTTCAGTCACAGGTGTCTGCCCCTTGTCTTTGCCGTTGTTTTTACTTGAATCATCCTGCTTAGTTTTGTCCTCTTGTTTTCCTTGTCCTTGCATGGTCAGTTACTCATACCTCTTTTCATAGACATGTTTTCAAACATCCACGTTTGGCAAAAAAATTGTGTCTTTATCACCTTAGAAATACCCTCGTCAGAATTTTTCAATGAGTGAAAACAACAGTTCTACTTTCTGTGAAGCAACTTTGAACAAATGTCTTAGTGCAGACTGAAATATCTGTATGAGTGTTGGACATTCCCTTTATTCTGTGTCCTTTATGGATGGTCCAAGCTGTCGCAAACTCTTTCTATGTCAAAGCAAACTCTAGATCTAAGCTTGCCTGCAAGAGTTGAGTTGCACTAAAGGCAAAGAGTTTATTTTCTTTAGAATACCTGAGTCTGTTTTGTAACACTTCCCTGAAACATTGTCTTTCTTCCCTCCTGTTTCCACACTTCACATTAACGGCTGTCCTGCCAGGATCGATACGGGGTACTTTTCAATACTTTCTACGAGAGTAGCCAGGTGTAGGGTTGCCCAAACTTCTGGAGTGGCCAAAAAACTCCTGTTTCATACAGGAACTCAGAGCCATGCATAGAAATTTGATGAAAATAGAGAGGAGATATCTCTGTTTTCTCGAGCCGATCAAGAAGATATTAAAGCTTTTGTGCAAACAGCAAAAGTTATCACATTCCAGACAGTATGACATGAGGTCGTTTTATACAACAATCTTTATTTGCACAACAAAAACCGACTTTCGTAAGGTCTTCTACAACTATACATAGAAGTGAAACAGTCAAACAAAAGTGCCCCAAATAGCAAGCCTTTCCCTAGGCATGGACAACTCTACCTTGCTGCCTCTGTTGTCTTCAAAAATGGTTTCCGTCCGTCGGCATGTTTAAAACTTTTAAATTTGCTTCTGCAAACTGTATAATACCTTCCTCTACTATTCTGAGGTCGCAGCGGTATTCTTTTGCAAATGGATTGGCTTCACTGTCCGGCTCTGTGTTTGCTATGATGTCTACTACTATCTATAAGAAGCCAAAATAAGGTGTCTGCATGAATAGTTGGAGTGGTGAAAGGATGACTAGGAACTCTGTGTGTTGCTGGTGTTTGAGGTTTATTGGCATCCACATAAATGTATGATTATAAGTATTAGTTATGATAACAAGGTGTCATGCAGTGTTTTCTCTCAATAACTCTGTCACTCTGGCTCCCCCTATCTCATCAAATTAGAAATGCAGCATAAAAGAGGGTGTAGCTATAACTTAGACCAGGGAGTTTGAATGGGTAATACTAGAGTTACATGATTTCCAAAAAATCTATATATAGAAAGTAATGATCCCTTTAAATGGTCTATTCACTTGACCATTTCTTGAACCTAGAGGTATCCTACATTTTTGACAGTATCTCTTATGTGTATTTCGGAAAGTTGTTCCTATTTTGTAATTGTTAGAGCAAAAGACTGTGAAACTAAGACAACTGTTGAATATACTCCATATATCATCAGCTGCTATTGGGAAAAGGGGTGGTCAGGATGACTTATTTAAGGAACAAAACAAGAGAAGTTGCTGTGTTTGCAGCATGTTTCATCAGGTTTGTACCTCCATGAAAGTTTAATGTTCTTTCATGTCAGTCAATGTCATTTTCAGTCACCATATTTCCAGGCAAGGCGGCTATATGGTTAATTTTGTTTGTATTTCTGCCTGAATATGCCAAAACCTGCAGTAGAGTTTTAGTGCACAACACACTAACCATCTCCTTTTCCAAAATCTCCACTAATCAGTAGACTGTACAGAGTGTTCTCTGCCAAACATCCTGACCATCCCTGTTTGCAAAGTGTAGTAATCTCAACTGGCAAACATTTATCAATGATTCACACTGTTTTGTTGCTATTAGTCATGACCCTAGATGTTGAGAAATTTTAAATATAGGGAAAGATTATAAGCTGAAATTGTAATGTTACATTTTAGATGGTTAGTAGTGGTAGCTGGTGTTGTGACATGAAGAGCAAAAAGATACACATCTTAACTATGAAAACAAGCTCATTTCCCATACCCCCTTCCAAAAAGTGGTAATGTCCGAGATGACTCCTGAGTATGTATATAATCAGGAAGGGTCCATTTGGGAACAGGGGTGCCAGGGTGTTTGGGCTGTTGAGAGGGAACACTAGTATATACTTCTTGTCTTTGACTGTCCTTTCTCTTTTTCTGTTGTGCTTCCCCGTTGCCATGGCAACCATAGCCAAGGAGTTAAAAACTCCGCCCTCCTCTACCACCTCCCCCACGTCCTCCTCGTGTACCACGAGTGGCAGCGGCGGCGGCGCCGTCACCATACGGAATAGAAACGACACCCACAAGAAGAAAACTATGAGTTTGGAGGAAATGTTGGAGAGATTACGTATGTTCTCCTCCTCCTCCTCATGATCATGCATGACGCCCGCTCTCTCATGAGTTCTCCGCCCCCCTCCCTCCCCACCTGCCCACCCGCCTGCCTGCCAGCCTGTCCATCCGTCCTCATACATGGCATGCACTCCTGGCCCCGTGCTCTGAGGCTCACCAGGGATACAATACAGAGAACAGGCTAGGAATATTTATTCATTTGTTGAATTTTCAGACAGCTGGTCGTCCACATTTTACTCTGTTGAGTTGTTTTTGAACAGAGCCCTCTCTACAAAAAACACATCAAATCATCAACAATCTTTGATTGAACGGTGCTCAAGGAAAAAAGATAAAACTTATAGCAGATTGTAACTTAAGCAACACTGTCTAGTAACACAGGGTACTGAAAACATAGATAAGAAGTAAGATACAGTGTAAACATAAGCAAGAATATTCGAAAATCAATCGTCAGAAACGATTTGAATTAATAATCAAACCAAATATATAGTATCATACAAAATCTCACTGAAAACTTGATGCCAGATTTTTCATCGATACAACACAACACAAATCTGTTACTGACATCACAGGCATATTTTATTTGATTTTGTTTCCTAAGGTCTGCAGTAATCAAGACAACAAAAACTTCTATATTGTGAATCTCTCCGTAACTATATTATGGAATGTCTATATATAGATGTAGTATATAACAAGATCCATATTAAATTAACATTGTCAAAGAATTCAAACTATTAAAACTACATCACAAAATCTTTTTCTAATAAATGTAGTTATACCTTGAATAGCTTAATACAGTCATAGTTGTGTAGAACTAGAAGGTTCACAAATAGGATATGGTAGCGTAAAGACTCTAGCAGTTCTTGTGAGCTCGGGCGCCCCACCCTGCATGATCTAGCCATATGTTTGCTGTCCAGTGCTTGTACGATTCGTTCCTGTCTTGTGTGTGGAATAAGATCAGCACTAACTTCTTTTTTTCTTTCCACAGTGCATGAAAAAATCCATCTGTGTGATTTTGGTCCCCCCCCCCCCTTCCCAGACTTGTCCACTCTGACATTGTGTCCATAGTGTATACTGTTTAGTCTAGATCTCAGTTTTGCATGACATTCAGTATTGTCTTGCCATAGAATACATAAAGTATGTGTATGTATGATGTAACCCTAGCATTATTCACTACAGTTGTGACTCCTAATTCTATCATAACTAACATGGAAAACAATCAACTTAAGTTGATGATTTTTTGTCATTTTGGCTTCTCAGTTCATGTGCATGGTGTAGAGCCTTTGTTGTGTATCTTTATTAAAATAAAAAAAATGAGGATGAAAGTAAATTCTTTCTGGACACCTTTCTCTAACAACTGCAGTGATAGCAGGGTTACCATCATTGCACTACACCTTTGTTGAATATCAAGCCGCCTTGTCTTTGTCCTGTTCCTGTTTTATGCTACACTAAATCATAATGCTGGAATATTGGCAGACTGTGTTCCTTGTCTGTTGTCCTTGTGCTGGGCCCCATGTTGCAGCTTAATTAATATGGTATCTGTGTACAGACAAGATTTTGATTATGACAAAAACTGAAAATCATAAACTCTGATAAGATTCATTGTTGGTTGGACTTTCCTTTGCAGTGACTTACTTGTAGAGGTGCATAGAGTAAAATATAATTATACAGTTTTTCATTCCTATGGAAAAAAGTTGATACTGCCTATTCATGACAACTAATATGAACCACAAAAAACTGTATGTGAAGAGAAAAGAATTACTCTCAGTAGTTTGAAGAAAGATAAATAAACACTTTCTTAGGACTCTCTGACACACAAAAACCATTCAAGATAAATGATGGTTAAGACTTGTCTGTACACAGGGCTCTCCCTTATGTCCCGCTATATGCACTAACTGTTAATGTTGCCAATATTCCAGTACATCTGTAGTGCAGTAGGTGGTAACGTGTTGTCGCCCCCCTCCCCACAGGTAGCATAGTGAGTGTGGGCGATCCCAAGAGGAAGTACACCAGGTTTGAGAAGATCGGGCAAGGGTGAGTTAATTCAGCTCTTAGAATTGTCCATAATCAAATAGTATGAGGGTTCTATATCAGACATTACAGACAAGCTTTTAGGAAATGCACAGCTTTTTTTTTCAAGCATTTACCTTCACAGTTAGTTGACAAACAATCAAGTGATGGTTAGCAGAAGAGTTGTACCTTTCCCAGTTTACAATGTATGTGGACGATTTTCACAGGGATATGTTAGGGGGGAAAGTTGCAACAGAGTATTTATCAAGAAATAAATGTGCTGTTATTGAATGGCAAACTGTAACAGTAGCGTTTTGTGAGATGGAACATTAGGAAGACTTTACCAGTGCAAGAGAATATCGATCTAGTAATATGTTCAAAGAAAAAGAATAGAATAATGCTAATCATGCCTGAAGAACCTTGATGCATAATACACGTCTCGTGTAATTCTCTTTAACAGTGCGTCAGGAACAGTGTACACTGCCATTGAGACTGCTACAGGACAGGAGGTAAGAGTTTGCGGATACGTTTTAGGCTGTATCTGCCTGTGAATACATAAGTGCACAATTCACCATCAAGTCCTCTTATTCATTTGACAAGTGTATTCATGTGTGGATATGGAGCACATTCATAGATTAATTTTGTAATCTTCCCAGTACAACAAAGAGGTAAATTTAACACAAAACTTTCGGCGAAATTTTGCCCAAGAAATTATGCAAACTTTCTTTTACCTAATATCAAAGAAGGTGGCATTGTGAAATGCATGTATGTTTGCATGTTTATAATCATTATGCATTCCTCTCCTTGACCTGACATGACCTACCGCTCCCCTCCCCCAGGTGGCCATCAAGCAGATGAACCTGTCCCAGCAGCCCAAGAAGGAGCTCATCATCAATGAGATCCTGGTGATGAGGGAGAACAGGAACCCCAACATAGTCAACTACCTGGACAGGTGGGGGCAGCATTACTGTAATTCTTGATTTGTTAACTGGAACTTAATTTTAGCTGATTTAAAGGTCACTAGTCAAAAGCTAAAATTTCATCATCGCTGATATTTGATCACTGATATTTGAGATAGTAATGTTTGTTCCCACCGTTAAAATTAAGTGCTGTGACCTACTCCATTTTCCCCCAACCGCTATATTTTCCTGCCGCTATATTAAAGTGATTTACAGTACATTATGGGATGGTTTATTATGCCCTGCCCACCTTTGTCAAACTGTAGAAATGCAAAATAAAAACATGAGAATAAGAAAATTAGAGGACATGCAGCTACTCTCTCATTGGTCAAACCGCTTATTGCCATGCTATCATTGGTTAAACTATTGAATTGTGATGGACAGTCAGGATTGGTCTATAACTGCTGGTGGTGATGAATTGAAAGACTTGAAAGCATGTTGCTGAAAGAGATGGATCAATACAACTCTTTACTTCACGGTACATGTAGCAGCCTTACATAGTGAGTTTGGAAACAACATTGTGACGTCACTATAATGATAAACTTAAATGCAACCCCTTCCAGTTATGTAGTACTACGGCAGTGGTCACGGATTTAGGGTCTGAACGTAGCAAACTGTAGGCGAGAATGGTATCATACCACACAATTGCATAACATTTTAACTTGATATGATACATTAGTCCTTTTGTATACTTCACCTTTTATGATGGAGGCTGTTCATGTTATGGCAACATAGGCCAGGCATCATAAGTCAATTATTCTGTTCTTGTTACAGCTACCTGGTTGGAGAGGAATTGTGGGTAGTGATGGAGTACCTGGCCGGAGGATCGCTGACGGACGTCGTCACGGAGACCTGTATGGATGAGGGACAGATCGCCGCCGTGTGTAGAGAGGTAACGTGCCGCAGTTCACCTGTGTCATCAGGGCTGTCTCCAGCTTTAAATCTTTCTCTAGTGCTGTGTACCTAAACCCCGGACCTGATCCGGACTGGACCTAACGTTAAGGTTCAAGTCCAAAAAAAAACAGAAAACAAGTCCGGACTTGAAACAAAAATCTCTCGCTTATACTCTCCTTTTTGTTTTTTCACCATCTTAAACCTAATCCTTGGAATGTGAAATTTGCACTGGGAAAATAAGAAAACATTGCTATTTTGTGTTGTAAAACTGAACTTTTGAGTTTACTACTGACTGTATATAATTTCACATAATCATATAGTTTTCAACTTGCATGTAAAATATATGCCATTATGCAATTTTACATGTAACAGGAAAAAAAATCTTTTTAGCACACATATGTCATGGGTTCAGGTCCGGACCTGAACCTGAACCTCTGGATCTAAATCCGGACCTGAACCTGAACACGGGTTTAGGTACAAAGCACTATCTTTCTCTGTCCCACTCATTGTTTGGGAGCCACTTTTTGTTGTTAAATCTGTCATTGTAAGGTTACGAAAATACGTTTTTCATAAATTTTCTGTCGTGAAGTTCAGTGTTTCGTATGGATGGAGGGAAATTTTTTTCCATCCCAACAAACGGAGGGACGGGTCCTGGAGACAGCCCTGTGTGTCATTCAGAAAATTGACATTGAAGAAACCTGTTAGATATGTGCAGTATGAAGAAAAATGGTTCTAGACAAATTATACCTACTTTTCAAACATTGACTGAACAAACTGGCACCAAATTGTATGGGATATTAACTCAGTTACTTACCAAAACAGTTTTTCCAAGATCTGTTTCTTTTGTTTACGCTCAATGTCCTTTAAAAAGGTTGTCATTTAACAAAAAATGAGAGTTTGAAAATGTCTTTTTAGAAGTGGGAATGTAGAAGAATATAGTTCTCACCCTACCATGTTGTGTAGATATATTTTGATATTATGTGTTAACAATGGCACAGAGACCTCGCTCTTACTGTCAACTTAAAAAGAGGAACAGTTACTGTTACAGTACTTTTTGGTTTAAAACTTTGGTTCGTAATATTCCCAATGTAGCCATTGATCTGCTTAACAAATACCATGATTTTGATACATCATATTTTCTCCTTTGTGCCACCTCCGTTGAAGAGTGGTACCAACCGAAATATTTCAAAAGCCAAGCGACCATTTTGATTACCTTGTTTTGACTTACTATTCTATTGAACAATCTGAAATTGTCTTCACTTCATTAACATATCTATTCAGAGTTTTGGTTTAAAACCTGGTTCTGCCAGATCTCTCCTTAGTCACTGATGAAAGATAGCAGATGCTGTCTGAAACGTCTGACTGTTTCCAAATTTTATCCATGCAGTTGCTTGAGTAACTATTTTTGGCGCATTTGATTACCGGTGTGTGGAGTACACAATGCTCTCTTCTCAACTGAGAACTAACGCTGTCTCCATGTTTGTGGCTGTTCCATGTTCCGTCCGTACAGTGCCTGCAAGCCCTCCAATTCCTGCATGGCAGTGGTGTTATTCACAGGGACATTAAGAGCGACAACGTCTTGCTCGGAATGGACGGCAATGTCAAACTCAGTAAGTCCGAGGTCAAAGTGTGGTGCAGCACCTTCCCTTGTTGCCCTCATAATGTGCCACGTTGTCCCCATGGCTGTCGGTTGGCTGCCAGAGCGTTGGGCTCAGAACCAATAGGTCCTGGGTTCGATACTCGCCATGCCCCAAAGCTGTTCCCTTGGGAAAGGCACTCTAGACAACCTTCCCTGATGGAGGAGTGATGCCCACTGAGCCTCTTTGGCTAATCTGTCAAAAGCACACAGATTTGGTGCACCAAGTGCCAACATCTGCACATTTGCCAACAACAGCCATAAATTTTTCCTTTGGTCCCCATATAAAATGGAACGTGAATCACAGAACAGGCAACAGTATGGGAGCATCCAGGAAAGGTGCTGGGGTGAAGGGTCGGGGCAAAGGTTAAAGGTGACTCTCGTACCTTGCCACCTCCAGGTGTTGCAAGCCCTGGAGTTTCTCCATGCCAACCAGGTGATTCACAGAGACATCAAGTCGGACAACATTCTGCTGGGCATGGACGGCTCAGTCAAGCTCAGTGAGTAGAGACAGCCCAGGGGGGTGTCTGTGGCCTGCTAGGGGGGGTGCTTGTCTGGACTGTTGGAATGAGGTCATGTGTAGAGTCCAAGAGAGTGTGAGAGGAACATTATTTTTGAAATGTACCCCAACTAAGAATTAGCTCATGTTTTAACCAGTTTTCATAAAATTTGTGCCTTGCTACAAAAAAAATTAAAGTAGAAATTCTGCTATTTTGCATCTTCTACATGTATTTGGTGGATCTGTCATTGGAAATTTGGCATAGTTCCTTGTACTATAAGAAGTACATTTGAGTTGTGTTGAGCTCATCAATTGGAACAATTTTAGATAGGAAAAGACAGTTAAGATTTTACGTTATGTTTAGAGACTAAACAGGCCTCATACAACAGTCCAGATGTAGGACCCCTACACAGATGGTCATCCTCACGCTAGGTGGTGGCATGAGTGTTGCCATGGCAACAGTAGAACTCCACCCGTCTTGTCGGCCTGCAGATCTGTCGTACTAACCTCCGTAGCACACCCTGACATCGTCATGTGTTTGTCACTCTTTTGATGTCACTTTCAAGAGGCATGTCACCTGCCTGAACAACTCAGTTGTCGCTCTTGGATTCTTTGTGTGTGGAATGATAGTTTTAGTCCTGTTGGGTCATGGTATCTTCTCAAAATGAACAGATACCATAGCCCTGCCTACCTCAAAATTTGCGAAACAAAAACGTTGTAATACAAAACTTTGACGGACCTGAATTCACTCCAACTCTTATTGGTTTAATTGCTTATTTTGATTGGCACCCTGTATCATTCTATTGTTTGTACCTGTTGGAATAAAACCTTCAAACCTTTTTCTTAATAGCAAGTAATGGAATTTTTACATATTGTCAACTTGACGCTTAGGCCTTTTTTTGAAGAAAATTGTCAGTCACCTCTGATATGTGACAAACAAAAATGTGAGTAGTGGTTCAGAAATGTCCCCTGCATCCAGAATCTATGGAGAAAAACTTCACACACAGGGAGATAAACAGAAGCTGTAGCTGAGTCTGTTTAGAACAGTATAAGTTTCAAAGTAAGTCATGCTTGGTCAAGCAATGCAGTCTGTGCTTTTCATGTGATGTTCACTGTTGTGTACACTTTCATGATCACATTCAGGTTACCGGCATGCTGATTGTTGTTCATATCATTGTTGACAGTCATTCCTAAGTAGTAGAGGCAAACAAGAGCACAAACAAGGCAAGAATGCTTAGTCCATGAAATTGATGAAATGATCAGTGTTCCTACAAAATAAGTCCTAAAGTCCATGATGACCTGTTTCTGGTCTTCTTCTGTAACAGACTTTCCCCAGACAGAGTTCCCTCACCTGCGCCAAGGTGTCGGTTAGTGCCCAGTTCCGCACTTTCCATTTGCAAATGAAAGTCTGACATGTACGGTTGCAGCGACATGTCATGTGGAAAGGCTTTGAGCTCATTGGAAATGATTTTTGTTGTAAAACATTGGGACTTGCATGGCTTCTTGTCTTGTTTGTGGTTGTTGAAGTGCCTCTTGGAGATGTATTCTGTCCATCTTTGATGTACTGTTTGCACATTTCACCATTTGGTGCTTTCTAAGATGTGTTTCATCTATTGATGTGAGAATGCACTCAGAATGTAGAAAGCTGTATTGTGGTGACTGTTAATGCACACTGTCAAGTTGCTACTGGAAAACTGATTTTTGCTACATTATGGATGTCAAAATAAATCATACTGTTATGGTGTATTTGACAAAAGTTGTTCCTTCTCTTGATGTTTGAATTTCAAAACAAATTCTGATTGCCTTTTTTTGTTGTCAATTGGGTAATACAGTTTTAATTTTGATTCCTCTCAATATTTCAAGGGAAAAATCAAGACTTTACTTTGGCATAGACATGAGATGCCATACTAGGAAAGCAGTGTGTATTAACACTGATATAGTTGCATCCAATCACAGTCGAAAAATGAAAAACAACACAAAAGAATCAAATAAAAAGGAACAGTTTTTGTTCAGTGTGCAAACAATCAACCATAACAGAAATAGTATGTACCTCACTAAGCTGATTAAAAAGACTTTGCACATAACCAAGTGTCTTATTCACAACTACATGTATATAGCGACAGCTATAGCTGCGGTGCAATGCCTTGAGGAAGGTGTCAGATGGTCACCAAAACGCCTTGGTTGTGTACAAAGAGTCTTTTTATTCAGTGACTCACCAACCTGATGAAACTATTTACAGACTAACTTCACTGCTGGTATTTTTTGCAGCTGACTTTGGGTTCTGCGCCCAGATCACCCCTGAGCAGAGTAAGCGCTCCACCATGGTGGGAACCCCGTACTGGATGGCGCCGGAGGTGGTGACGCGGAAACAGTACGGACCCAAGGTGGACATCTGGTCCCTGGGCATCATGGCTATAGAGATGGTGGAGGGGGAGCCGCCGTACCTGAATGAGAACCCTCTGAGGGTGAGTCTATGTTTCAGTGTAATGTCGCGAGTTGAGCAGCAGCTGTTTGGGTTAGAAAACTTGCATTGGTGTTGTAAGGTTGTTAATCTACCTACAAACTTGGTGTGCCAAAGGTTTTGTATCTTGATCACAACATATTCATGAAAGCAGATGATATGCTATTGATTGACTTGGTGGTCTGAACACCTGCTGTTTTGGTTAGAAAACTAAAGAGTTATCCAGGTGTTGTAAAGCACCATGTTTGTTTGGCTACCTGCAAAGTTAATGTGCCAAAGATTTCATATCTTAATCTAGCTCACAACCTTTGGGGCTGTATGATAAGTCATGAAAACCTGACATGAAGAAAGATTCCCACTTAATTGCTACTTTGAGCTGAACTGTATTCAGTCTGTTTGTTGTAAATGTCCTTAAGCAAATAAGCAAATGTTTACAACAGCTTCAGATAATTGTAGGTACCTTACTACATAATGATCACTATGTAAACTTGTGGCTACTTCCCACCAGGCCCTGTACCTGATTGCCACTAACGGCACCCCTGAGCTCCAGCACCCCGAGAAACTGTCACCAGTGTTCAAGGACTTCCTGTCCTCATGTTTGGAGATGGATGTGGAGAAGAGAGGCTCTGCAACAGACATGCTGCAGGTAGGTCAAGGGTCGGGTCAGGGGTCAGGTCATGTGTGTAGTTGGGTACAAGTTAATTGTCGTCTACAGGTCAGACCAGGAGGTCAGGTCAAATGTGCAAGAATCAGGTACAGGTCAAAGTTCAATGTGACCTGAGGGTTGGGTCAAAGGTAAGTTGGATCCATGACAGATATGTGTGACAATGCACTGAGGCAAAATTGATGTTCTTGCATGATTTGAGTAAATGTCAGCTTGAATGGTAAAGTGTATACTATAAGATGCTCTACAGCTTTATATGTTACATAGTCTAGTTTTGAATAGGCAGGTAGCGCTAGTGTTTTCTTTTAAAGACATTTGATCCAGGTGCATGTGTTTCAAACAGGTGAGCGAATCATTCTTTCTCATCGTCTTAATTCACTGCATTGTATGATTTATTTCTTTTCTTGTGGTTTGTGGTTTTAATAATGTTTTGGGTTTTCATTATTCTCGTCCATCAAGGTTTCCTTTTGATTTTTCGTTTTTATTAATCCTTTTGAAGGGAGTTGTGGATACCTTTCTGTATTACCCTATAGGGTGTGTAGAGGGAGGTGTGTCTGTCATAATACTGTTTGTTTTGGGGCAAGCAACAAAAGTTTGTTTCAAAATATGTAAAGTCATCACAGAAAACATTACATGTAGCAGACTTTGATTTTCAAAATGCAGTGATTTTGATTTCTTGCATTGGCTCCATGCTATAGTAATTCTACAAAAGGGCTTTCAAAATCGTTGTGATTTAATTGATTGGTTGGTTGGTTGATACTGTCGCAGCATATTTCTGCATACTATTCTTCTCTGATTGACAGCCTCTCAGTGACCAACGGCTCAGCACATTATCATCATGGGTGCTTTTCTGCAAAGAATTTTTACTTTGAAACATAGCTCAAAGTCACTCGTTTCAAAAATTGCTGGTGCCAAAAGCACTGGGGCTCTGTTTCCATGGTAACAACAACAACAACAGCAGCAGTATGACGCACACCTGTCCTTGTCCTATGATATGGTGGCTTCTATGCAGTTGGATGTAATGTTTGCGCCCCCTCTCACCCCCTCCCTTCCTGTACCCTCTGTGTCTGTAGCACCCATTCCTGAAGCTTGCCAAGCCCCTCGCCAGTCTACGGCCACTTATTCTCGCTGCTAAAGATGCCCAGCAGAGATAAACGTAAGCACGTACAGCACAGGATGGGAGGAATGGGAGAGAGTAAAGAGAAGAACAGAAACATACCATAGATGCAGCTGGGAAGTGGTGGTCGTGGAGCTTGAAGCTTTTTGAAGCATTTTTGGAAGCAGATATCAAATTTGACCACTGATTGTGTCTACTGTCTTGGTAAACCATATTGTTCATCAGACTTTTCATTCGATCTTGAATCAAAATTCTTTGAAAAGAAAAATTGATGAACCGATTGCTGTGCATTTTGGAGCATTTAAACGAAGAGAAGAGGTGCTAAAGGGTGAGATGGGTATAAACCTTTAAACAATCAATGAAGCTGTTGAAGGGTTAGCTTAATTTGATACAAAAGCTACTAGTATATACTGTCTGACCACCACCAGTTCCCAGTTGCATATGGTAGACTCACTGTGTGAGATGTTGTTACTTAAAACCTTGAGCTCATGGATCTTAGCTGTTCTTGAGCTTAGACAATGGTCTTTGATTTTAAAGCAAACATCAAACTTAAGCATTTTATTTGCAGGGCAGAGGATGAGAAGTGGATAGTTAATAAGCAGTGCCAGAACAATGATGTAACACCTTGTTTTGAGAAGTTTCCAACAAAACTTACAATATAGGAGAAAATGAAGTCAAAAGATGTGAGAGTTGGACTGCCACCAGTTATTTGATGATACATGTATGAAGATTGTACAGCGGTTTGTTAAGATGTACAGCGGGATGTTTCCATGTGTGCCTAATGTGTGGTTGTTCTGGTACAGCTGACCGTAAACCCTGTTCTCATCCACTGCAGCACTGTGGTTCAAGTGTCTGCACAATGTGTGTGTGTGAAGGTTCATCATTTGTACATGTTAACATTATGTTTTGATCAGAACTACAGTTTTATTTTCTGCTAGGCATTATGTGCGGAGAAAATGTCTTTCATAGTTTTGAAAATGAAGTAAAAGCATTTCTAAAGCAACTGCAGGATGAGAAGAGAGAATCTGTGGTCTCTGGCTTGAAAGAACACCCCTGTGTGGTTTTCTTGCTGCTTCACTTTGTGAATATGTCTGCATTGTGTACATTTGTTAAGTGTTGATGTTACTAGAAGCTACTAATAGACTATGATTCATCTGCAAAGTTTTTTTTTAGATGATAAAAGACTACGCCAAAAATAGTTACTCAAGCAACTGGATAAAACTTTGAAACAGTCAGATGTTTCAGACAGCATCCGCTATCTTTCGTCAGTGACTGATGCACAGATGCTGTCTGAAATGTCTGACTGTTTCAAAATTTTATCCAGTTGCTTGAATAATTATTTTTGGCGTATCTTATTACCTGGATGTCTAACCTTCATCAACGAATAAAAGACTAGTTTGATCAGTAGCAAACCTTGTCCTTTGCCCTCCCCAACAGCACCCGTTCCTGAGGCTAGCCAAGCCTCTCGCCAGCATTCAGCCTCTCATTCTCGCTGCCAAGGACGCCTCCAGACGATAGTATCCCAGCATGCCACATCCCGCATCCCAGCATGCAATTCAACCTGCACAGCATGCCATGGCGTCCAGCTCTAATATCTAATCCACTGACTCCGGTAACCGCCATTGACTGGAGCAGCAATGCTACAACTTACAAATGTATTAACCATGCAAGGCATGATGGGTATATAAGCCAGCTTCTATCCCAGCATTCCTGTAGACACAGGGAGCCATGACTTTGCATGTCTGCAACGAATTGTGTCAACCAGAGGAATTTCCAATCTTTGAATACTTGTGATGTATGATAATGAAGAAGATAATGATGGAAATTCCTACTGTTTCATAGTCAGCATCTAAGTACTATTGGAATGCAAAAATAATCAAGTCAATGAAGTACATTGTATTGTGCAAAAAAACAACTGATGGGAAAAGAAAAATGCTATGATGGCGTTCTATGTATAATGTGATAGGGGTATGAAATGCATACCAATTGCTATGTAAGGACTTGGAATTGTCGGTGTAATTAATGTATGGTAGTGGTTATGTTTTATAATTCATGCTATATCTAGTCCAAATCAATGATGTATAATACTGGACATGCTATTCCCTGTTGACAGCAATGCGTATATTTTGATACACCAAGTGTGGATCTCCTTGCTAATATTTGTAATGACTCTACTGTAAGTGTTGGATGGGAAGTCCCTATACTGGTGATCGTAGACGTAGTTGGTGCTCAGTGGCAGTCGTGTCTGTCCCATTGTTCTGGTGATGGTCTAGAGCTTAATGTGGTCTCTTGTTACTAGCAATGTCGATATCGTGATAATACCCTAGACTGATGTGATAATGCCCTAGACCGGTGTAATAATGACCTGGAATGATAATTAGCCTGACGTATACTATAATGATAATTATAATGCCCTGTAGCAGGGCAAGATGACATTGATGTGTACCTCTTCTATATGGAGTCTTGTAACACTGGTAATTAAGTCAAGACAAATCGTAAGAGGGTAGCAACGGAGGGGTTTGATTATCTTAGAGCATTAAGCATACATGTAATAGAGACCACTTTTTTTACACGTATGTCAAACTTTGGTGAAATAACAAATTGTCGAGTGAACCTGCCTGCATTTGGGTATTTGTTTTAGTCGTCATGATACTTTTTGGCATAACTACAGTTATGCACGATGCTGAGAAAGAGTTAATTTCATATTTTTGTGATATGCCAAGTGGATCAAGCCAACACTGCCCTGGTTGATGGTGAAACAGTTTGAGCTGCACTGCCCAGCTTTCCTGCAAGGTGGCATAACTAAACAGTCATGCAGTAGTGTCTTTGATAAGCAAGCCAGGGTGTTGTTTCATACTAAATTCTGGGATTGCAGCAATTTTATGTCAGAAGTAGAACAGAATGATATCATGTAATCTTAAGTCTTAATCAGATTATCTTGGTTTCAAAATTGTTGAAAAAAATCATTTTTGGGCCCAATGTTATGGACAAGCCCAAGTGGAGAAAAATTTTAACATGAAAAGAATATAATAAGTACATGTTTGCAAAATGGCATATCATCTTGGCTCTCCTCAAAAACCCAGGAGTGGTAACATTTGTGAAATATTAATTGACTCCATTATGCATCTCTTGATTTCCCACCTTTGCTTCTAATGCCATTACTGAAAATATGGATGAAGTTTGCCAACCGTATGGTTATTTATCATCAACACGGGCTGCACTGTTCTTACTCACCGTGTGGCCGCTGAGGAGTAGTTTACATGTGTCATCATGTACATTGGAGAGTATTAAAAGTGGTTCGGTTTGTTACTCTGTTCCTTGTCCAGATGAGTGTCAGTGACATGTAAGACTGGATATTGATTGACATGCAAAGCTAATCTCCAAGCAGATCTTAAGCTATAAGCCCGTATCCAACTGGCAAAGGAATTTCGAATTTTTTGTCGTCACCCAAGGCGGATAGGATACAAAACTCTTTTTTTTAGATACTGTCTTTGTCACCGTTATATCTGCTTGGAGATTAGAGCAGAGCTTGTGTGTGTGCTAATGCGTGTGTTTGCAAAGATTGTTTGACGGCATTGTGAACAGTTTGGCAGTGACAGTATACTGTGAGCCGTTTTACAGAAGTTCGCAGGGACTCCATTTCGTCAGTGTGGGAAAAAGAGGCATTTTAGTCTGCAGTTAAAACAATACAGTAGGACATGATTAGTGAAATATATCACATGTTCTAGGTTTGATGTGTGTTTGTGGCTATAGCTCACACAGCGGAAAACGCGAACATACGTAAAACTACTACTACCTCGAATATTCAAAGATTTAAAGTACACATGACCATCAGTATTAAAGTGACAGTTAGAAACGCTCAAATTGAATCTTTTGGAAATAGAAGACGACAAATGTAGCTATGAAGGGTTAGCAGCCAAAGTGATAAAACATGATGAAAATAGACAGGCATCTCCAGGATGAAAGTGTGGAACACCCCCAAACCAAGTAAGTACCTTTGCCAAGCAATATCATAATTAATCATAGAAAGTGCCTAATTTGTATAATTTATGACTTAAAATGCTAATTTCTGCATAATTTGCATATGTCACAATTACTAGTATGAAATTTCCATTATTTACCAAATGGTCATCAATGATTCAGTGCAGCCTTTTCAGTTCTCCTTGTCCTCATAGCGGATAACGTTCAAAGCACCACACCCACTAGACTTATAAAAGAATAACCATGCAACAAACAACATGATGAGACTGGGATTGACAAGATAACTAGCCTCTACCAGTCTCCGCGGGTCGCTGGAACAATAGTAGAAATTGGCCAAATAGAGTCATTTGTATGAAGGGAGTCGGCTACGGAGAGAGGGTCAAATAGTGTCTGCTGATGTACTGGTTAGAACTGGTCACAAGCCATTATAAAGAATAACCATGCAGCAAACAATATGTGACTGGGATTTATAGGTCAGTTGTGTTTGCTTATGTACAGTCCACTCCTGGTCAGAGCTGACCACTAAGTGAGCCATGGCATCGCTGGTGGTTCTAAACCTGTTTCTTTTAACAGTCGGTTGCATGGCATTCCCTGTTGAGGTAGATGAGCCGATTGTTAAAACACAGTACGGAGCCGTAAGAGGGATGTATGTGGAGGAAGGGGTCATCTTTTTCGGTCTTCCGTTCGGAGAGCCGCCGGTGGGAGAGCTCCGCTGGAGGCCGCCGCGGTCATACAACCGGTCCTGGGCACCCAACGTTCGCGACGGGACCGTACCTGGCCCCGGTTGCTACCGACGTGGTTGCCAGCCGGGCCACGGCGATCCCCATTTCGAATGTCCCCGGGATAGAAAAGTGAGTGAAGATTGCCTCTATCTCAACATATTTGCCCCACGGAAAATCCTCAACTCGACCGCTGCTGCTAAACTGCCGATTTTGTTCTGGATCTACGGTGGAACATATATTACCGGCAGCGGTTCTGCATACGCTTACGACGGACGGTTCCTTGCTAACAAGACCAACACCATTGTGGTCACCTTCAACTACAGACTGGCTGCGTTTGGCTACCTAGTGGCTGGTCAAGGAGACGACGCGGCCACAGGCAACTACGGCCTGCTTGACCAGATCGCAGCTTTACGGTGGGTCAAGGAAAACATCGGGAGCTTCGGCGGAGACAAAAACCGCGTGACCGTTTTCGGACAAAGCGCGGGGTCCGATTCAGTTGCCACACTTCTGATCAACCCAAAGTTTGCCGACTTATTCCAACAAGCCATCATGTTGAGCGTACCTTCTACCATTCCTCATAAAAGCCGTTGGGAGGCGCTTCGCCTCGGAGAACACCTCGCTGAGAAACTGAACTGTTCGCACGGGGACATGAAGTGTCTTCGTTCCCAAAACTCCAGCGCTCTTCAGGCAGGGGTTAATAGAATGGGGACGTTCTTTTCGAATCCATATCGTCCACTAGAGGCGGGAATGAAGTGGGGACCCACTGTAGACGGTAACCTCGTGCCTGGTGCTACAGTGGACAGTTTTGCCAAGGGACATTTTCAGTCAAAACCGTTCATCATAGGCACTACCTCGGAAGAAGCCATACTTTTCGTTTATCAACTTTATAAAAAGTCGTTGTCAAGGGTTACGTTGTATGAAATCTATGCAGAATTTGTCCATCTTAAGGCAGCAGACGTCGCAAAAGAATATCATATCGAAGAACCCTCTTCCGACTACCGCCCTCTTCTGTCATCTGTCGTCACAGACTGGGTCTTCAAGTGCCCGACTCGTCACATCATTCGGAGCGCCCTAAAAGGGGGAAACACCAACGTATGGCTGTATGTGTTCGATCACGTTTGGTCCTTCCCACACTTTTGGGACAGCCAGAAGTTTTGTAACGGACACGTGTGCCATGCGGAAGACGTGCCCTTCGTGTTTCAGACGACAAAGCTACCTGAGACCAACGTGACCATGACCGCTGAGGAACAGATAATGGCGGACACCATGGCGTACTACTACGGCAACTTCGCGCACACCGGGGACCCGAACAAACCTGGCCGAGACACCGCCAAAACTTCCGGGATTCCAGCGGCCACCACTTGGCCGAAGTACAACAAAGAAGGGAACTTTACTTGCCTGAACATCAGTACCCCCCACACCACCCTGATACAGGACTATCGGAAGGACAAATGCGACTTTTGGGACAGAATGGACGTGTACAATCTGTAGGGATTAGACAGAGCTGTTTAGCAACATGGCACGTTTTCTGTACAGCCTTTGTTTTACAACCTTGGCTACAAGATATGAACTAACTAGGGAGGAACTCCTTACAGCTATCTAGCTGGGGAAAATCCTCGGAACTGGTCTGAAGTTGTAATCTAATAGGACATGAAACAGCAATAGACGATCAGTACAATATGCCAGTTTGTTTATTTCCCATTTCATTTACACTAGCTCGGTTTAAAGAATTCTAAAGCATTTTCATTGTCTGGACTGTCCGATGCATATGGTTTATATATCTCCTTACTTTTACCTACCGCCCCCTGGGTGTTTTGATCCAGAAAAGTGACTGTCTTTGGATTGTTCAATGACTCGTCTTGTGCTGGTCGTTTGTTCTAAACACAATAAAGATGATTTTAATTGCTACTTGTTCTCCAGAACTCGTTTCCCTCATTGCAATCTGGTAAAGGTTATCTCCGCTATATTCCGTACTCCAGGAAATACAGTGAGGCTCTACCGGGCTCTAGCACATTGACTAACGAAAAGTAGGTCACCCTAGACAGGTTAAAAGTTGACTAGAATAAAAATAGGCCCCGCTGGAAAGGTTAAAAGTTGAATTCTGTTGAAACAGCTGTCAATGATTGTTTAAGATAAACAGTTAAGAGATAACACTACGTGTAGTAAGCATTATTTTGTCTCGCACAATCTTCCGAATGATTCGCATGTGTCAACAGTACATGCAAACGTGGATCGTGCAACTGGCGCCAGAGGTCGCTTTTGCACAACCTCGGCAATGGGTCTGTCTCTGCTGGCTCGGGATTACCCTTCCACATTTTAAACCTCAAAATGCGTAAAATTCCATCAAAACACTAAATACGTTACAGAAACTGACCCCAGGTCAGGTAAACATAGTGTTGGTACACTGGGCTCATGGGGATATGCTTTGGATGTTGTGTTGGATGGCGTTCAGCACCAAGGACAGGCATGATGGCATATCTTCCTACCGACCGCAATGCCAATAGCTGTGGTTTCTAAGCGTAAATATCAAACGGCTATTAACTGTGATGCTAAAAGTGTTATATGCCAAAGCTAGTGGCCTATAAAACTCCAAAAGTCATGTTTTATAAAAGTTACATTTTTACCCTGACAATTCATACCCAATACAACGATCAAAAATAAATGAAAAGCCATAGATTGCAACCCTCTTGTCGCCCCTGCAAATCTTTATACTAGCTCCACAGGATGTCTCCCTCATTTGTGGTCTTGACAACAAACAGACCATTTGAGTAGTAAATTAAGAGTACATGTATTACACTGTATCTGAAGATAGCTAAAGAGTACATGTATTACACTGTATCTGAAGATAGCTAAAGAGTACATGTATTACACTGTATCTGAAGATAGCTAAAGAGTACATGTATTACACTGTATCTAAAGATAGCTAAAGAGTACATGTATTACACTGTATCTGAAGATAGCTAAAGAGTACATGTATTACACTGTATCTGAAGATAGCTAAAGAGTACATGTATTACACTGTATCTAAAGATAGCTAAAGAGTACATGTATTACACTGTATCTGAAGATAGCTAAAGAGTACATGCATTACACTGTATTTGAAGATAGATAAAGAGTACATGTATTACACTGTATCTGAAGATAGCTAAAGAGTACATGTATTACACTGTATATGAAGATAGCTAAAGAGTACATGTATTACACTGTATATGAAAATAGCTAACGAGAGGGAACGTAAGAATTTTCATAATAGTTTGTCCGTCAGTAGTACTATTAGTACTATTCCAAAAAACAGGTTAAAGTTCTACAGTCATGCTGGTTATCTAGCCTCTGATATGTACTACAATTGTGCGTAACTTTTACAAAGACTAAGTAGAGATCAGCAAGTCAATAGGATGTCTATTTTAGTCGGCAAGTCTATATGAGATCTACTTTACGTGTACTCATAGATTGCAGATCAGATGGAAGATGATTTTCATTTCTCGTCCATGTATTTTGCAGGCATAAATGAACATTCTGAGGCATGATGACGGTATTTTGGGCCTTTATAATCCCATTAACACTCAGGAGCAGGGCTGTATCCAGCTTTATCTTTTTTTCCGTAACACTTATTCTTTGGGAGCCCAAGTTGTTAACTGTCCTTATTTAATCAGTTCTTTTAACCTGGAGAGAAGACGTTTTCATCAATTTCATGTCACAAAGTTTGAATTTTGTGGAAGGAGGGGGTGTATCTTTTTGTCTCAGCAAGCAAATTTCCCTCCTGGGACAGAGGGACGGGTTCTGGAGACAGCCCTGCTCAGGAGTGATGTCTGTTTTAGTCGGCAAGTCTATATGATGTCTACTTTACTCGGCAAGTCTATATGATGTCTATTTTACTCTGCAAGTCTTTATGATGTCTATTTTACTCAGCAAGTCTATTTGAGATCTACTTTACGTGCACTTCTAGATTGCAGGTCAGATGCAAGACGATTTTCAGTTCTTGTCCATGTATCTTGCATGCATAATTGGACATTCTGAGGCATAATGATGGTATTTTTAGCATATAACCCATGTCCTGATGGCATTTTAGTTTGCAGTTACAACAATACAGTAGTACATTAGTGAAATATATCACATGTTTTAAGTTTGATGTGAGTTTGTGGCTATAGCTCACACAGCGGAAAACGCGATCATACGTAAAACTACTACTACCTCGAATATTTAAAGATTTACAGTACATATGACCATCAGTATTAAAGTGACAGTTAGAAACGCCCAAATTGAATCTTTTGGAAATAGAAGACGACAAATGTAGCTATGAAGGGTGAGCAGCCAAAGTGATAAAACATGATGAAAATAGACAGGCATCTCCAGGATGAAAGTGTGGAACACCCCCAAACCAAGTAAGTACCTTTGCCAAGCAATATCATCAGTAATCATAGAAAGTGCCTAATTTGTATAATTTATGACTTAAAATGCTAATTTCTGCATAATTTGCATATGTCACAAGTACTACATGTAGTATGGAATTTCCATCATTTACCAATGGTCATCAACAATTCAGTGCAGCCTTTTCTGTTCTCCTTGTCCTTATAGCTGATAAAGTTTAAAGCACCACACCCACTAGACTTATTAAAGAATAACCATGCAACAAACAACACGATGAGACTGGGATTGACAAGATAACTAGCCTCTACCAGTCTCCGCGGGTCGCTGGGACAATAGTACAAATTGGCCAAATAGAGTCATTTGTATGAAGGGAGTCGGCTACGGAGAGAGGGTCAAATAGCGTCTGCTCATGTACTGGTTAGAACTGGTCACAAGCCATTCTAAAGAATAACCATGCAGCAAACAACATGTGACTGGGATTTATAGGTCAGTTATACAGTATTTGCTGAATACAGTCCACTCCTGGTCAGAGCTGACCACTTAGTGAGCCATGGCATCGCTGGTGATTCTCCACCTGTTTCTTTTAACAGTCGGTTGCATGGCATTCCCTGTTGAGGAAGATGAGCCGATTGTTAAAACACAGTACGGAGCCGTGAGAGGAATGTATGTGGAGGAAGGGGTCATCTTTTTCGGTCTTCCGTTCGGAGAGCCGCCGGTGGGAGAGTTCCGCTGGAAGCCCCCGCGGCCCTACAACCGGTCCTGGGCACCCAACGTTCGCGACGGGACCGTACCGGCCCCGGGCTGCTACCAAGTCAATTGCAATCCGGGCGACGACGATCCCCATTTCGAATGTCCCCGGGATAGAAAGCTGAGTGAAGACTGCCTCTATCTCAACATCTTTGCCCCACGGAAAAGCCTCAACTCAACGGCTGCTGCTAAACTGCCGATTTTGTTCTGGATCTACGGTGGACAATACTTGAGCGGCAGCGGTTCTGCATACGTTTACGACGGACGGTTCCTAGCCAACAAGACCAACACCATTGTGGTCACCTTCAACTACAGACTGGCTGCGTTTGGCTACCTAGTGGCTGGTCATGGAGAGGACGCGGCCACAGGCAACTATGGCCTGCTTGACCAGGTCGCAGCTTTACAGTGGGTCCAGGAAAACATCGGGAGCTTCGGCGGAGACAAAAACCGCGTGACCGTTTTCGGACAAAGCGCGGGGTCCGATTCAGTGGCCACACTTCTGATCAACCCGAAGTTTGCAGACTTATTCCAGCAAGCCATCATGTTAAGCGTGCCTTCTACCATTCCTCATAAAAGCCGCTGGGAGGCGCTTCGCCTCGGAGAACACCTCGCTGAGAAACTGAACTGTTCGCACGGGGACATGAAGTGTCTTCGTTCCAAAAACTCCAGCGCTCTTCAGGCAGGGATAGATAGAATGGGGACATTCTTTTCGAATCCGTACCGCCCACTAGAGGCGGCAATGAAGTGGGGACCTACTGTGGACGGTAACCTCGTGCCTGGCGCTACAGTGGACAGTTTTGCCAAGGGACATTTTCAGTCCAAACCGTTCATCTTAGGCACGACCTCGGAAGAAGCCATACTTTACGTTTATCCCCTTTATAAAAAGCCGTTGTCAAGCCAGGTTACGTTGTATGAAATTTATGCTGAATTCTTACATCTTAAGGCAGCAGACGTTGCTAAAGAATATCACACCGAAGAACCCTCTTCCGACTACCGCCCTCTTCTGTCATCTCTCGTCACAGATTGTGTCTTCAAGTGCCCGACTCGTAACATCATTCGGAGCGCAATGAAAGGTGGAGACACCAACGTATGGCTGTATGTGTTCGATCACGTTTGGTCCTTCCCACACTCTTGGGACAGCGATAAGTATTGTAACGGACACGTGTGCCATGGGGAAGACGTGCCCTTCGTGTTTCAGACGACCAAGCTACCGGTGACCAACATGACCATGACCGCTGAGGAACAGAGCATGGCGGACGCCATAGCGTACTACTACGGTAACTTCGCGCACACCGGGGACCCGACCAAACCTGGCCGAGAAGCCGCCGGAACTACCGGGATTCCAGCGGCCACCACTTGGCCGAAGTACAACAAAGAAGGGAATTTTACTTGCCTGAACATCAGCACCCCCCACACCACCCTGATACAGGACTATCGGAAGGACAAATGCGACTTTTGGGACAGAATGGCCGTGTACAATCTGTAGGGATTAGACAGATATGTTTAGCAACATGGCACGTTTTCTGTACAGCCTTTGTTTTACAACCTTGGCTACAAGATATGAACTAACTAGGGAGGAACTCCTTACAGCTATCTAGCTGGGGAAATTAAAATCCTCGGAACTGGTCTCAAGTTGTAATTTAATAGGACATGAAACAGCAATAGACGATCAGTACATTATGTCATTTCATCCCACAATCACAAGCCTTATCAAAGAATAAACATGCAGCAAACATGTGACTAGGATTTATAGGTTAGTTGTATTTGCTGAATACAGTCCACTCCTGGTTAAGGCTGACCACTAAGTGAGCCATGGCATCGCTGGTGATTCTCAGCCTGTTTCTTTTAACAGTCGGTTGCATGGCATTTCCTGTTGAAGTAGATGAGCCGATTGTTAAAACACAGTACGGAGCCGTAAGAGGGATGTATGTGGAGGAAGGGGTCATCTTTTTCGGTCTTCCGTTCGGAGAGCCGCCGGTTGGAGAGTTCCGCTGGAGGCCGCCGCGGTCATACAACCGGTCCTGGGCACCCAACGTTCGCGACGGGACCGTACCTGGCCCCGGCTGCTACGAAAGCGGTTGCAATCCGGGCCACGGCGATCCCCATTTCGAATGTCCCCGGGATAGAAAAGTGAGTGAAGACTGCCTCTATCTAAACATATTTGCCCCACGGAAAATCCTCAACTCAACCGCTGCTGCTAAACTGCCGATTTTGTTCTGGATCTACGGTGGACATTACGTGGCCGGCAGCGGTTCCGCCTACGTTTACGACGGACGGTTCCTTGCCAACAAGACCAACACCATTGTGGTCACCTTCAACTACAGACTGGCTGCGTTTGGCTACCTGGTGGCTGGTCATGGAGAGGACGCGGCCACAGGCAACTACGGCCTGCTTGACCAGGTCTTAGCTTTACGGTGGGTCAAGGAAAACATCGGGAGCTTCGGCGGAGACAAAAACCGTGTGACCGTTTTCGGACAAAGCGCGGGGTCCGATTCAGTTGCCACACTTCTGATCAACCCTAAGTTTGCCGACTTATTCCAACAAGCCATCATGTTGAGCGTACCTTCTACCATTCCTCATAAAAGCCGTTGGGAGGCGCTTCGCCTCGGAGAACACCTCGCTGAGAAACTGAACTGTTTGCACGGAGACATGAAGTGTCTTCGTTCCAAAAACTCGAGCGCGCTTCAGGCAGGGGTTAATAGAATGAGGACGTTCTTTTCGAATCCATATCGTCCACTAGAGGCGGCAATGAAGTGGGGACCCACTGTGGACGGTAACCTCGTGCCTGGTGCCACAGTGGACAGTTTTGCCAAAGGACATTTTCAGTCCAAACCGTTCATCATAGGCACTACCTCGGAAGAAGCCATACTTTTCGTTTATCGACATTATAAAAAGTCGTTGTCAAGGGTTACGTTGTATGAAATCTATGCAGAATTTGTCCATCTTAAGGCAGCAGACGTCGCTAAAGAATATCATATCGAAGAACCCTCTTCCGACTACCGCCCTCTTCTGTCATCTGTCGTCACAGACTGGGTCTTCAGGTGCCCGACTCGTAACATCATTCGGAGCGCCCTAAAAGGTGGAAACACCAATGTATGGCTGTATGTGTTCGATCACGTTTGGGCCTTCCCACACTTTTGGGACAGCCAGAAGTTTTGTAACGGACACGTGTGCCATGGGGAAGACCTGCCCTTCGTGTTTCAGACGACCAAGCTACCGGTGACCAACATGACCATGACCGCTGAGGAACAGATCATGGCTGACACCATAGCGTACTACTACGGCAACTTCGCGCACACCGGGGACCCGAACAAACCTGGCCGAGAAGCCGCCGGAACTGCCGGGATTCCAGCGGTCACCACTTGGCCGAAGTACAACAAAGAAGGGAATTTTACTTGCCTGAACATCAGCACCCCCCACATCACCCTGATACAGGACTATCGGAAGGACAAATGTGACTTTTGGGACATAATGGACGTGTACAATCTGTAGGGATTAGACAGAGATGTTTAGCAACATGGCACGTTTTCTGTACAGCCTTTGTTTTACAACCTTGGCTACAAGATATGAACTTACTAGGGAGGAACTACTTACAGCTATCTAGCTGGGGAAAATCCTCGGGACTGGTCTCAAGTTGTAATTTAATAGGACATGAAACAGCAATAGTCGATCAGTACAATATGCCAGTTTGTCTTTTCCCATCTCATTTACACTAGCTTTGTTTAAAGAATTCTAAAGCATTTTCATTGTCTGGACTGTCCGATGCATATGATTGATGAATCTCCTTACTTTTACCTACCGCCCCCAGAAAAGTGACTGTCCTCGGATTGTTTAACTTTAATGACTCATCTTGTGCTGGTCGTTTGTTCTAAACACAATAAAGATGATTTTAATTGCTACTTGTTCTCCAGAACTCGTTTCCCTCATTGCAATCTGGTAAAGGTTATCTCCAGTATATTCCGTACTCCAGAAAATACAGTGAGGCTCTACCGGGCTCTAGCACATTAACTAACGAAAAGTAGGTCACCCTAGACAGGTTAAAGGTTGACTAGAATAAAAATAGGCCCCGCTGGAAAGGTTAAAAGTTGAATTCTGTTGAAACAGCTGTCAATGATTGTTTAAGATAAACAGTTAAGAGATAACACTACGTGTAGTAAGCATTATTTTGTCTCGCACAATCTTCCGAATGATTCGCATGTGTCAACAGTACATGCAAACGTGGATCGTGCAACTGGCGCTGGAGGTCGCTTTTGCACTAGCTCGGCAATGGGTCTGTCTCTGCTGGCTCGGGATTACCCTTCCACATTTTAAACCTCAAAATGCATAAAATTCCATCAAAACACTAAATACGTTACAGAAACTGACCCCAGGTCAGGTAAACATAGTGTTGGTACACTGGGCTCATGGGGATATGCTTTGGATGTTGTGTTGGATGGCGTTCAGCACCAAGGACAGGCATGATGGCATATCTTCCTACCGACCGCAATGCCAATAGCTGTGGTTTCTCAGCGTAAATATCAAACGGTTATTAACTGTGATGCTAAAAGTGTTATATGTCAAAGCTAGTGGCCTATAAAACTCCAAAAGTCATGTTTTATAAAAGTTACATTTTTACCCTGACAATTCATACCCAATACAACGATCAAAAATAAATGAAAAGCCATAGATTGCAACCCTCTTTGTCGCCCCCTGCAAATCTTTATACTAGCTCCACAGGATGTCTCCCTCATTTGTGGTCTTGACAACAAACAGACCATTTGAGTAGTAAATTATGATGATTAATTACTTAACTAAGAAGATCGGCCAATGATGACCTTACTTGTTGATTCAGTCGCAAACCACAGTAAAGACAGTCTAGGAGTTGGTGATTCAATATTTTAATTCGACCTTGTGATTTCACATTGCACACACAGGAAACAAACTGAAGCTACACTACGTTACATTGCAAATACATGTATTACACTGTATCTGAAGATAGCTAAAGAGTACATTTATTACACTGTATCTAAAGATAGCTAAAGAGTACATGTATTACACTGTATCTGAAGATAGCTAAAGAGTACATTTATTACACTGTATCTAAAGATAGCTAAAGAGTACATGTATTACACTGTATCTGAAGATAGCTAAAGAGTACATGCATTTCACTGTATCTGAAGATAGATAAAGAGTACATGTATTACACTGTATCTGAAGATAGCTAAAGAGTACATGCATTACACTGTATCTGAAGATAGATAAAGAGTACATGTATTACACTGTATCTGAAGATAGATAAAGAGTACATGTATTACACTGTATCTGAAGATAGCTAAAGAGTACATGCATTACACTGTATCTGAAGATAGATAAAGAGTACATGTATTACACTGTATCTGAAGATAGCTAAAGAGTACATGCATTACACTGTATCTGAAGATAGATAAAGAGTACATGTATTACACTGTATCTGAAGATAGCTAAAGAGTACATGTATTACACTGTATCTGAAGATAACTAAAGAGTACATGTATTACACTGTATATGAAGATAGCTAAAGAGTACATGTATTACACTGTATATGAAAATAGCTAACGAGAGGGAAAGAAAGAATTTTCATAATAGTTTGTCTGTCAGTAGTACTATTAGTACTATTCCAAACAACAGGTTAAAAGTTCTACAGTCATGCTGGTTATCTAGCCTCTGATATGTACTACAATTGTGCATAACTTTTACACAGACTAAGTAGAGATCAGCAAGTCAATATGATGTCTATTTTAGTCGGCAAGTCTATATGAGATCTACTTTACGTGTACTTAAAGATTGCAGATCAGATGCAAGATGATTTTCAGTTCTCGTCCATGTATTTTGCAGGCATAAATTAACATTCTGAGGCATGATGACGGTATTTTGGGCCTTTATAATCCCATTAACACTCAGGAGCAGGGCTGTATCCAGCTTTATCTTTTTTCCCGTAACACTTATTCTTTGGCAGCCCAAGTTGTTAACTGTCCTTATTTAATCAGTTCTTTTAACCTGGAGAGAAGACGTTTTCATCAATTTCATGTCACAAAGTTTGAATTTTGTGGAAGGAGGGGGTGTATCATTTTGTCTCAACAAGCAAATTTCTCTCCTGGGACAGAGGGACGGGTCCTGGAGACAGCCCTGCTCAGGGGTGATGTCTATTTAACTCGGCAAGTCTACTAGCATATGATGTCTATTTTACTCGGCAAGTCTATATGATGTCTATTTTACTCGGCAAGTCTATATGAGATCTGCTTTACGTGCACTTCTAGATTGCAGGTCAGATGCAAGATGATTTTCAGTTCTTGTCCATGTATCTTGCAGGGATAATTGGACATTCTGAGGCATGATGATGGTATTTTTAGCCTATAACCCTTGTCCTGCTGGCATTTTTACGCAATTTTTTTTCATTTATCTACCGGTAATATCTTAATCAGGGCATTGGCCCTTGACTTTTTCTGCACTGCTGCGGCATAGTTACTTCTACATTCAGTGCATAACCCCCAACCTGTACCTATACGGGACCCACATACAGGCTCTGTAATGTGCAACTCATATATATATATATATATGGGTCCAGCAGGACAAGGGTTTTCAAAACCCCTTCAACGCTCAGGAGTCGTAGTTGATCTCGTGAGGTAACGTATCATCAGGAGTGATGTCTATTTCATTCGGCAAGTCTATACGATGTCTACTATAGATTGCAGAACAGATGCAAAATGATTTTCAGTTCTACGTATCTTTCATGAATGGACATTCTGAGCCGAGGCATAAGGATGAAATCTTTGGCCTCTAAATTTCCCTTGATCGCTCAGGAGTCGTAGTTGATCTCGTGAGGAAGCGCGGACCGGCGCGGGTAGAAGGTGTAGTTGATGGGGAAGTGGAGCAGGTTAGCGACGGACGAGGTGTAGATGTCGGCGAATCGCATGAGGCGGCGGGAAAAGTAGGTGGGGTTGTGGTGCGTGCGGAACAGGCTGCCGAACTGGGGGTTGAAGATGTCCTTTGTGTAATGTCTGGAAAGAAAATTACACATTGAAACACACTGTTTTAAGAATATAAGTACTGCTGCATTATGATGCATGCACGGACAACTGTTATATGAACCCTTGTCCGTTGAAATCTTGTAACATTGAAATAAACAATGATTGAAAGTAAATGATGGGTTCCATATTTTTTTCTTCTGCCTAGGTAAATTGGCTGGTTGGTTGGTGAGCAGAATGACATGCAGTGTTATAAACTGTGAACCATGTGACCACTTCCACACCCCCACACCCCCTACTTTAGAAGTAGAGTAGTCCGGTTACCTTTCTCTGTAGCTAAGAGTCCTGGTGGCAGTAAGTATAAAGTATAAAGTTCCTCAGATGTTCAGTGTGCGGCCAGTTCTTTACAATTTACGAATCGCGAAGTAAGAACATAATAGGCAGAGAATATGCTTATTCAGGGTGCTTTTTCTAGCTCAATATTTTCCAACTCCAGGTTCTCTCAACAGAGATGGTATCATACCTGAGTTCTTTCATCTCCTCCATCCACTCTGGTAGCACAGTCTTCACTGCCGGGTCATGTCTGTACTTCTGATGGGGAACAATCAAATCTGTCAGAACACAGCTCACAACCCCTTTCCACTATAGACTGCCAACACTGAGTGACTGCTGAGCGACGAAACATTTGTTAAAAAACAAGTTAAAGTCCTACCACACCATAAGGCTTGGTGTTTAGGGCAGAGCCCATCTCCGTTTCGGTAGCCCTGGGCCACACTGAGGTGCAAACACTGCAGCAGGGGGCTAGTCCACTGGCAGTGGAGTGTGTTTAACTTCTATACTGTTTCAGAAGTATGTACCATTTCATTTTTATAAAGTCTTTGGTATGACTCGGCCTCTTGTCCAGACGTGTCGTACCCAGGACATGAACCTGGGCCTTCTGGTTCCTCATAATTTGAACCAGATGTGGTAGGTGACAGAGGCGCAGACCACTACACCACAGGAACACGCCCGACCAAACATTTGACAGATTGCAATTCTCACAATTTGCATGTTTTGTTGTCTTTTACATGTCATGCTTTTAAGTCATGCATCATATCACCGACGTAAAATCCAATTTTGGTCACTCAATGGTCTCTCAGCATTTGTTGCCTTAGTTGCTATCTACAGGAAATGTACACTCAACCTCGTGCATGTCGGGTGAGCAACACAGCCGGGTTTCAAACTCATGACTTCACTATCCACTGGACCATGCACGCTACAAAGCCTGTTCCAAACTTTGTAAGAACATGTTTATATACTCTATACCCTATACCTGTATACTCTATAGTATTACCACGTACCTGTTGGCTCTCGATCAGCCCCTGTAGTGCCAGTAACCAGGAGATGGTGTCCTTGTAGCTGGAGGAGTTGCTGATCTTGATCTCATCCTGGAATGAATAAAAAGATTGAACTTTTACTCCCTACTTACAAGGGTCAATTGCTGGACAAAACAATATTGGTAAGTCTTCACATCTACGCCAGCGCATCTATCCTACATTGGGATGGGGTAGCCTCCGTTGCAGGCTCTGACACGGCTTTTTGGGGGGGCAAAATAATATGTTTTGCAGCCAGCCCGTAACCATCAGCCAACCCTGTAACTAATAGGGATGGGGAACAATATACAGTAAAACAGATAGTTGGTTGGTTAGTTAGTTGATTAGTAAGTTAGTGAAAACGTTTGCACCCCTTTCTACTAGAGGATGCTAGAGTAAGAGTTCACTTCCCTGTCATACAGAGGTACATGTACATATCAGTTGTTTTGTCTATCAAAGCACAACACTGTTCCACAATGAAAAACAACAGAAAGTTCCTACCTCCAGTTCAGGGATGATTGCACCAGTTCTCCAGCCATGCCTCAGGAAGGGATCCTGAAGTCAAAAGTTACTTTTAGAAATGACCCACTGTTTGATATTGCACACTAAACAAGAAATTGAAGATGAAAAATCATCACACCTCTGTGAAATATTGACTTTTGTGAACTTCTTGTTTTATTCATTATTGTAAATTTCTCGCTAAATCTGGCTCTGCATTTTCCTGCGGTATGTCAGACCTGGGCCATGCTAGCCTGCCACAAAATTTTGGACTCGGGTCAAACCAGAAATCTATCCTGCAAGTCTCCTGTTACACCATTTTCAGCCTCACATTCCTGCCACCTTGGACCAGGGCAAGTGGAAAAAAACTTTCACACACATACACACACACACACACACACACACACACACACACACACACACACACACACACACAGACAAACATACAGACAAACATACAGACAAACATACAGACAAAAAAAAATAAACTAATACCTCAGTTGTCATGGTCACCGTGGTAACAATATTACCTTCCCTTTCTGCAAAACATTACTCAACATCTACATGTAAACGTTACTCCTCCACTCATAAAGCACACAAGGACTATTCTAGTTGGATGTAGTTACCGCCAAGTCACTGTAGACGTGGTCCCCAAAGTACAGCACCCTGGCACCGTACCAGCCTGTCATGTGCCGGAAGTCCTGAAGATTACCCTGTCACAGAGAAAAGACATGTTGTCTAGCTTTAAAGTCATGATTCTGTGTCACTGGCCACTTTGGGGGCCCTGTTACAAGTTCATAGCCAACTTAGCAAGAAGCATAGCTAAGAAACACTCTTTTGAAATATAATGTTTTACTTTTCACATCAAGTATTTTTAAGACTTTGACATCACATTTCAAAGTTTATTAAAACAGTAACAGTTTGTACCTAATCTTTGTGTCAGAGGCCTTCAAAATTTTTTGATAAATCATGGGAAATGAAGGTGAGAAGAAAGAATATAACATAATCACAGCTTTTACCCACCTGGATATAAACCTGCCCCTTCCGAAGACTAGTCACCCTCTCAAACTTACAGGTGCCCATCGTCTTACTGACTTCCCGGAACGGTCTGTGAACAAGAAAACCACAAAGAACTGTCAGTTTACTAAAAAAGTATAACTCTCTATAGAGTAGACAGCAAATTCGTTAACTACAAAATATGAAAATTTTTGTCACACCTGTAACTTTTGTATGATACTCTGCCTTACTTGACACTCCGACATGTCACTGTATGTTTTGTGTTGTACATTATCATCTTTTAATGTACAGGTATTGTTATGGAAATAAAATGTTTTGAAAAAACTTTAACACAAAACTGTCAGTTTGATGGAATTTTCTGGATAGTTCAACCTGAACAACTTGATCAGCAGGTAACAAGAAAAATAATAACAGACTGAAGACCCTTACAATGAAGGCATTTTCTACCTTTTTTGGTCAGTGAAGAACTTTGGCTTCCTGGACTCGGCAATGACAACATCAAACATCTCCATCCAGTTGGGCCCAGCAATGTACTCCATCCCTCGCTGGCTGGAAGGGCAGAACAACATGACCTTGGTATACACAGCAGGTGTCAATCAACAATCTAGAGTGGTAATCACAAAACAACTGTTACAGTGACTGCATCATGAACTCCATCAAATTGAACATTTTGTAGGTTAGTCTTGATACACAAAAATCTTTAGACTACTTGGAATGGCAGAATAACATGAAAGTAAGTAAGGTAACCGTAATATTCACAGATGGTGTCATGATCAATCCAAAATCCACACAGTTTACCTGTTAGTACATACTGGTAATCACAAAACAACCCTCCATAAAAGATCAAGGGAACATTTTGTAGGTTAGTCTAGTTAATATAAAGTTAAAGTTAACACAAACAAACACACAGACCAAAAAAAATACCTCCATTTTCAAGGAGGTTATGATCAGACACAAGAAGCTGCTGCTGCAGTACTTACACAAACCAGTAGGGGCTGTTTGTGATGAGGAAGAGTTTTTTGCCAGCCCCAGCCAGCCTTCTCAGCACCTGTGACACCTCCTCCCCACGCTCAAGGTATCTGTCTGGAGTCCGAAAGGGAAAAATCAGGTAAGCAATTGAGGATAAAAGAAATGGAAAATAATGTAAATGTTATAATGTAAGAATAAAAGGCCTACAATCTTTTCTCCAGCTAAATTTAGCCTTTAGCACTCCAGCTGTGCACCCCATTCTCTATTGGTTAGGCAACAGGGAGAAGGTCAACTGTTTTCACACATATGCTTCTACATCGGTGCTATTTCTGCTTGTATCTGGATGAACTTTAAGTAGAGGCCAGTCTGCATTGATGTATGAAACTGTCTAAAATTTTCCAAAATGCCAACTGAGATGCTTGTAATGCAGACAAGCACAACTAGGGGGCAGTTCAGTACAGGTCTGACTGCATGCCAGGTATTCAAGTTAAGAGGTTAGTTCTGGTAAGACTTAAGACATATAATAAGTTTAACATCTTTACCCATGTCTTCTGCCACAGCTTTGTGCATGTCCCCACTGAGGTGCACTGATATGACTGCATTCTGAAAAGAGAAAGGAAATTTAGATGAAATATCTATAATCTATCATAGAGGAGAGGGTCTTGTTAAGCAATCACTGCTTGTAGCCAAATCATCTTGATTAAAATATTTGTGAATAACTGAAAAAAAATCTAATATCATAAGATATAATATTGTCATCACATGCAGGAATCAATATTACAGATCAGATTAAAGTAACTGTTGAACATAACTGTAAAAACAACACCATTGAAAGTTATTTTTAAACTGTTACGGTATACTGTTAAAATAAAGTTCAGCTGTGGTCTTGATCTCACCTTAACATCATAGAAGAGGTACTCTGGGTCATACTCTATCCCATTCTTGAGGAAAAACTGAAAAACACAATTACAACATATATCTATCAACATGTGTAGCCTAAATAGCTTATGTTTTTGAGTCACTTAAAATAGTCAGGAGTATCCAACAGGACTCATACCCCATTGTAAAAAAGACATTCAAGGTCTACAAATTTATGCTAACATCTCCATAGATAGTGTGAACCCATTGGAAGAGGTCTACAGAGTCAGATCGTCTACTGTCCTTCCAATGACCTCCATGGCTTGTCCCTCCACTGTTTCCATGGCAACCTCTACTGAAGAGATGATAAGGATCAGTATGGCACAGGATTGTCTCCAAATTTAAATGATTTTCTGTTGTTGTTATTTTATGTTGAATCTGTCAGTTTAAGCTTACCAAAGTCCATTTTCATAAATTTCCTATCATAAAGTTAAGATTTTTTGACCGACATTGTGAAATTTTTGTCTGTCCCAACAAGCACATTTCCGTCCAGGGGCAGAGGGACGGGTCCTGGAGACAGTCCCGGTATGGCAGTACAGGTACTACAAGTGGGGGGAGGGGTCAGGGCAGGTAGTGTCGCCAGGTGAGTCCACAGGTATGTCTGCCGATGTGTGGGAAATCTGGGATAATATCAGAGCACATTCTCAAGAGCAGATGCCAGCCGAGGGGCAGGACGACAGCAGTTGTGTGTGATGGAAGCTGTCATGGCTTTGCTTTAGAGATGTCTCTATAGCTCAACTGGTATCAGCCTCCCAGTTGAGCTCCTGGTTCCATTTAGTTGCCAACTGGGAGACCCTGGTTCAATCCTGGGTCAGGACATCTCGCTTGGGGCTGTACCCGTCTTTTTGCACCTGTCCTTCACTTGCTGTTGAAAGTTTCCATACCAGGCACCACAAGGGTCTGAACAAACCAATGAATGAGGCAGCATCTTTGCATTAACTGAGACTCTTAAAAGCAAACTGAATCCTTGGTACGTTTAGCAGCCCTGAAAATACAAGGAACATCACTATACAATTGAACAATCCCAGGTACCCTTTACATGACACAACAAGCTGACAGTGAAAATAGCGTAACTCTCAAGAATTTCATAAAAGCATCACAATGTCTACACAAACCATCCTGAATTCACCTGGTAACTAGGCAACCAGACAAACAGGCGCCATGCTCCTCCCTCCGCCATGCCCTAATGACGGTACATCACCACTGGGGAGAACTTAACATTCCACATAACTCTGTAATACCTGGATAACACTAACACAGCTCGAACTATCAACATTCCTATGGTATGTTTGTTGGCCAGCACAAATGTCCCAGAAGGCTAGCAATGTGGCAAGTATCAGCCAACATCCCTACCAAGACCATAAAATTGATTATAGCTTACACGCAACTTGCACAAGGATGTGATCCACACTTCTACTTTCCATAGGCATTTCTTTTATGTCAATGATTTGTCTTAACTAAGTTTTGATATTATGCTTTGCCTGAGTTTTATAACCGCACCAGGGGTAAAACCAATAGACACATGTGAATACTGGTAGGTACATTGTACAATACTATCTATAACTTGAGATACTGCATTACCTATCACTGATGCCCTACAGTAACTCTTTTTTTCTGGTTTTAGATCTGTATGAAAACATATCTCACAAATCAAGATTAATATGTCATCTGTAATCACCAAAACAGGATTCCAATGTTTCTGTTTGCGGTGGGAAAGGCACAACTGTAACGTCTCACGGACACTGTATCATCAATCATCACAAGACTATTCATCAACCTCTACTGTCAAAAATCAAGAAATATCCGAGCTTGAAACTTCTCCAAACACCTGTAACTAGATCTGATAAAGAGATGCTTCAACATGTCTTGGTCACAAATGATGTAGATTATGGAATTCCTTAGATGTCTTGCTGTTGTTGATACAACCATTTCATGGACAACTGTTCATACCCATCTGCTCAATTCAACTTTCATTAAGTCCCCTCAATGAGGTTCTATGTCCACTACTTTTGGAGGGATAAGTTATGAACCAGCAAAAATTTTTTCAAGCAATCTTGTGAATCATTCTAAAATGCTGTAGCTGACTAATGTACAGTGCATGAGTGTCACAATGCTTGTTAAACTGAGTATCAATCTCCTCAAATATATTACATTGTAATAGCATATGAATCCTATTGAACTTGGTATGGTATAGTACTGTAGTTAAGAAATTTTCAGATTTCAGCAGTTGTTTGTCAAACTTTCTAGAAGTGGACAATTATGAAATAGTTGCTTGAGAGAAGTTACAGATTATGTTTGCTGCTATGTAACAGCTTTATGAAAATTAGTGTGCACTAGAAATGTTTCAATGGTTCAGAGAGGACGTTTACTTTTCTGCATGGAAATCTCATCATGAAATTTCTTTTTACAAAACACAACAAATACATGTACGTATGGTACCCTATGGATGTGGTTTTAGCACCAAGGACAGGAACATCTGAACAGCAACACTTGATGAAATATAACTAGCCTCAGCCCTCTGTAGAAACCATTTCTACATTGCATATTACTCTTTCTTACTGAGTTTAGTACGACTTCACGATATTGTCCCATTCCAAAGAGGATAGAACTTCCTTGCACAATCCAAACTATGGTGAGTACCACATGCGCGTTACAAGTCAAGATGATATATCATACAAGACAGTAAAAGGGGTTTATTGTCCAGCACTGGTTACCCTTTTGAACTCTACATTGGGGTCACTTACTGGTCACAACCTAAGGGTCATCGAGTGTCAACACAAGGCTCTTAATAACCCTCATCACTGTCAGCTTTTGTCACTCAGTCCTTGACTATCATACCATGGGTTTGTGGACAAAGAAGTTTGCCTTCCCATGGATGAAAAAAACAGTTTTAACTGTAACAGTTATAATCTCGTCTCATTGTTAGAAAGATGCCTGGAAGAGAAACAAAGCAATGGCCGTGTGGCCAGGTGAGTAGCACACCTGTGCTGAGGTGCACTCCAGGAGGCGCGGCAGGCAGGGGGCAGCCCAGGGCCACCTCATCTGCGCCCGCCACATCAAAGCGCCTAATGAGAGGGTGGCTAACAGGTGGGAGCTTTGATCACCTGTGCTGCTGTGATCGCTACAGACTGGCGCAACCAATTATATCAACATGTGGAAACAGCAACTCTGCATGTCAAAACTGTTTACAACTACAAGCATCCAAGTACCTTACAACCAGTTTTCACTTGTGATAACAGTGAACAAGCTACATTACTGTAACATGTCCAACATTTAAAGATTTAGTCAAACAGACTGGCCCAACTAATTATGCTGCATGTGGAAACTGCAACGCATGATGTCAAAACTGTTTACAACTACAAGCATCCAAGTAACTTGTCCAGTATACAACCAGAACGAGAACCTTACAACTAGTTTTCACTCATTCTAATAGTACTCAAGGTGATGTCACTGTAACATGTCCAGTATTTAGTCAATACAAAGTACATAGTCCTTTCAGTAAGATGAATCAAAGAGACTGGCGCCACCAATTATACTGCATGTGGAAACTACAACGCTGGATGTCAAAACTGTTTACAAGGATCCAAGTACCTTACAACCAGTTGTCACTCATGCTAACAGTACTCAAGGTGACGTTTACTGTAACATGTCGAACATCTAAAGATTGTAAAGGCAATACATGTAGTCCTTTCAGTAAGATGACTCATAATGGGAAACGTAGCCAGCCAGTCATGATCATTAGTTTAAGGCTGAATATGAAAAAGAACAGGCACGCCTACTGACCGCTTGCCAACCCAACAAATGATTGCGAGGAGAGACCTGTATTTTGTCACCATTGAAATCATATAATTAAACTCCCATCCACAAAGAAGCATATATAGTATTGGAACATTTATGAAAACACAGATTTTTTTTGCCCAAGTATATTCCATGTCCAAATCAAGGGACTACTGACTTTGTTTCAAAATGATAACTGAAAAAGGTTATTACTGTAGTCAGCAGCTCATAGAAAAGTTTGGATGATGACCTTGCAGAATTGAAATATATGTTTTCATGGCAGTAACTCAGCAGGGTATCTACGAATCCAAAAGACAGAGGCACACTGAATACTGAATTACAGGGAGGCCAGTGGCCTGTTTGTTTAATGACAAGGCCCAGGCAAGGTGTGGTCCTGTTAATCGATTTCACTCCCAAAGAGAAAGACTAATGGGGAGAAATGCCGCCGGTGGAACAATTACAACTCATGATGTGGCAGATTAAAGGGTTTCTCACCTGGAGAAATAATCATAGGAGTTGAGGGTCCAGTAATGAGTGGCTAATGACAGGGTCTAGCAGAGATGGCCTGGGGGAGGGGGGCAAGGAGTTACAGATCTGGCCAATCAAGTGAGAAGCAGGGTAGTCTCCAAGACCCTCTGTCCCAGGACGGAAATTTGCTTGTTGGACAGAAAAAAATCATCTCATCTGTCCCAAAAGTCTAAACTGCATGACATGAAACTGATGAAAATGTATTTTCGTAACCTAAAGATGACAGATTTAACAACAAAGATTTTTAACAACATGGGCTCCCAAACAATGAGTGGGACAGAAAAAAATTAAAGCTGTAGGCAAAGTCACACACTTGGTTGTACAGTTAGGCTACACAATCTTACTAACTTGTGAAACAGCTTTTTGGGGGTTAAAGGGTCAGGAGAGGACTTTCATATATTTTGTACATCAGCATGTATCCACATAGTACATGATATATAATAAACACAAACACTTGTGTGAACAAAGGAATGGAGACCACACAATCTTTACTATCCTTTCACAGCACATTCCTTTGAGATATAACCAAACAGATAATCCCCTTGCACAGTATGCTGTTATCATGTAATCTGCACTATCTAACATGTAGATCATGCATTCTTAAAAAACATCAACAATTCATAAAACTGTGGATACCCACACACCAGCGAATGATAAAATTGTGTACAGTTTATTCAGTACTGTTGATAGTTTGCTGAATATGGCTGGTTGAACACTGTTTTATATACTGAACATACACCATTGTTGTTGGTAGTACATTGTACATACAGCAGAATTGTTTTGGGTTTGCCGTCAATCATGCAACAGGCATTTTAGAATTCTTATATATAAAAAACAAAGGATAAAACAACTAACCAGAGATTAATGTGTAAAAAAGACCAGATGCTACAAACCTCTTCCCTGAAAAACTTTATGTTTTAAACTAAGTAAGCCTAGGCGACCACCTTTTCAACGCGACCACCTGGCCATGGCGACCGCTTTTTCTCGGTCCCGAAAATTTTCTCCATAGGCACAAGCATTAAGCTGCCTGCCCAAGGCGACCACCTGTCCAACGCGACCGCGACCGCCACGAATTGGGACCGCACAGAGCACAATCCCTGCCCATGGCGGCCGCCTAATTTTCAAGCGTGTGGTGACATCGGATCATTTTGTTGTCGGATTTCACGGAAATGTTTTCAAGACTTTGAAGGCCAAAATAAGGACAAAAATATATGAAATAGCAATGTTATAGCATCGATTCTTCCATGAAGTGTTTTAAGAAAACGTTCCGCCTTCATAAACAAATTGTAAAGACAAATGTTTGTGATGTTGTTGTGCCTATCGTTATCTTAGTTCGGTTTAAACTCAATTTTCAAAACGAATACGTCGTATATGGCGTCAAAAAGTCAGATTTCACAGAAACTATTATCTATTTCTTGTATTTTCAACAAAAATGTGTCTGTGTCTTACTAAATTTCGCCGTAAAATGACTTCGCGGCGGGCAAAACATCGGGCGATAAATGTTGTTCCTTGGTCCCGACGCCATCTTGGATTTGGCGTAGCCCGGATTTGGCGTACCGCTGACCTTTCTAAAACACGATGCTTTATGTGTATGAACATTTACGAATACTCTAGTTATTGATGAAAATTAATATTCTTATTTTCTTTTTATTTCCATGAATCTCGCAAACCTTTATTGGACGCTGTGCGTTCTGCTGCACTGACTCATACCTTTCGAGGCGGTCTCACAGAGCTTGGCGGCGCGGCGCGACGAAATCACACGGTTCCGTTTCATCTTTAGTTGTCAGATCGAAAACTTTTGGACCCTTTTATCCAGCGGTCGGCACCCCAAAAAAGGCTGGGGCCAGCAGGTGTTTTCTAGGGATTTGTCTTAGGCCTTAAAACTTCGATGATGAGTGTGTGTGTGTGTGTACTATTTAATGTAACGTGTGAATGCGGGAAGGCGCTGCGAGATCATCGAGGCAAACATTGTTTTGTACACAAAATTATGACGAAAATTTGTACACGATGTAGCGGTATACAGATAACGGAAAATGTAATTTTTGTGTGATCTTTCTGTCAATGAGAATTGAGCCTGGTGGGGGTCATGCTGTCTAAATTCACATAATTTTCCATCCATTTACGTACTGTATTTAAAAACCTCGCCCTGGAAACATGTGAGTGGAATCCTCTTCATGGCGACCACCTGTCCATCGCGACCGTTTTTGCTCGGTCCGCCGGGTGGTCGCCTTGGGCAGGTTTGACACTGTATAGAGATCTTCAAAAAGGTCAATTTTGTTTTGAATAACTGATCATGACTGATCAACTTGAATCATGTTTCAAAGGCTGCTGGGAAAAGAGTCACATAGAATACATTTCCTGACAAAGTCCTTGCAAATGATAATAGGAAAAAATAATCTAACATTGCACACATTGATTTGCAAAATTTTGTGGAAAAACAGACGTTTCTCACTCTTTATATAACTTTCTTGGCGTTAAAGAAATTCCTTGACTCATAATATACATGTACTTGGCAAGGGTGAGGAATCTATCTGAAATTTACATACTAGTAGTAATTCCTTGGATTTTCCAAGGAGGAGGAGGAGGGTAGAAGGCTGAAGATACATACTGAGATACCCATAGTGAGAGGGGTGTCCAGGGTGCTGAACTGCTGGGTGATTTTCCCATCATACTTCTGACATAAGGTTTTATGAAATATAGCTTAGCAGTTCTATAGGTGCTTAAACTATTACAGTCACCTGCAAAGACAAAGATTCTTAAAGTTTTCTTTCCTTTGAATGTTAACATTTGGAAGCATAGACAGTTCAATTGGTGAGCTCCTCTTATTCAAATTTCACCACAGGCCAACAATTTGGAGATAAACATTAATGTATTATTAATTTAGTAAAGATTGGCCTTGACCATTGACCCACAAGCCTAATCATCAGATTTATTCAGAGGTCCAAATTTAGGCCCTTCACAATGAACATGCATATGATAAAATGCTTTTTATTTCATGGTATACTATCACCCATTCTGTCTGTCGGCAAGTTGACAGCATGTGCAAGTTTATATAGCCTAGTAGCAATCCTTTGAATTCGTAACTTGTGTGTTTGAATGGTAGTCCAGCTGGGGGCGACCCAACCTTTGCATCATAGCAAACCTGATCACCGAGCCTATGGAGAACATGAATATCTACAGATATCTGCACTACATGGTCATGGTCCACCCTGGCTTCACCTACATGTAGATAGGACCTGGGCACCTTGGCTGGGTTTACACAGTCACACGACTTGGAATCGACTCAGGGCTGTGCAAGGAGAACCCTAGGCCACTCAAGTAGCATCTTCTTGTAGGAAAACTCCACTTGAGCAGCCCAAAGCTCTTCCACATAGACCAGAGTCAACTCCAAAACTTGTGTGTAAATCGGGCAACTGTCACTGCCCTTCTAGCCTAGTGATCATTGTTCTTCATGCCCACAGGAAAAGAATGTGACCCATGTACCTGTGGTAATCCTGCTCATTTGCATATCAGATTTCTCATCAATCACTGGTTCTGACCATGACAGGTGTACATTGTATGTCCAACTTAAAGTTGTCCTACAGTAACCTCTGCAACTGTAATTAAAGACATTCTGTAGCTTTCAATACATTTGCCAAGGTTTTGGGGTTGTGTGTCTGTTTGTGAACAGCATAACTCCTGTGTTGTGGATGGATCTTTATGATATTTGGAATATTGGTGGCAAAATGAAAATGATTTAATTGAGATTATGAGTCCTCTCGCAGCTTTCCATGGTACCGCTGCGTTAATTTTGGCTTTGACATCTTGTGTTCTGGCCATGTTATGGTCATGATTTTTCTATGGTAGACAGCTCTCTGACTCGTGAAGAAGTGGCATGGTTTGGGCCCCCTAGCCACTTTTTTCAAAGTTGCAAGGGCTAATTCTGTTTGAGACTTTGAAGACGAATAACTCAAGACATGGTTGGTGGATCATCATGACTTTTGGTACACACTTGTCAGGGCTCGAAATACTGGGTGCATGTGCACCCAGTGCACCCAATTTTGGAGCTGTGCACCTAATTTTTTACTGTGGGTGCACTGGTGCACCCAAATATTTTCGTACGGTTTAATGTGTAAAGGTATCACTGCACACTGTCTAGTAGACAGCATATTCTTGACATCTAAGTGTAAGAAAATAATAAGATCTTTGTTGTAGTACTTGTTTAAGATTTTGGTGTTAGAATTTGAGTTAATTTCTATTTTGAAAGCTTCAAAACTGCGTGCATGAGGCTTTTTTTAATGTCAGAAGAGACTGCCAAAAGACCAAGGCTTTTAAATATAATGCTTTCCTTTATTTCTTCCGTGACGTTGATTTTTTTCTTCACCGAGGTCGATGTTAATAACAAGCTGGGACCCTTATACGTCACTAGTTAGTCTTATTGAAATTCTATCGAGAAAATGAATGCAGCACAGTAATTTTGTACACATATTAAGAAATATTTTGTTTGATTGATGATTAATAAATACACTTTTCATTCGAATTATTTTTATTTTTACTTTATTTTTATGGTTATTACTGTTTTTGACTTTGCAAGTAAAATATGAAAGCGTCGTCACCAAGCTCCCCTTTCAGATACATTAGCTCAGAAGAGGAACAGTAAGGTTTGTGATAAGGTTTTGCTTACAATAGTTACATTCTACTTTATTTTATGTGGTGCACCCAAAAATTTTTTGGTGCACCCAATTTTTTAGGTTGGGTGCACCAGTGCACCTGATCCCAAAACTGAATTTCGAGCCCTGCTTGTTTTTCTGATACAGCATGAGCTGAGTTGAGCATGAGCTGAAATATACATAGTAGAAAAAAGACTTAACATGATAATGGACTTACATGTATTTATATAATGGTGCCCAACTTACTACACCAGGGCTAAACACTGGGGATGGGTCAACAGCATTTGTTTGAGTCTTGATTAATTCACCTGTGTGCTTTATTGCTCTTGCTAATCTCGGATTGAAAGCAAACTTTCCAAACATGTTGTCTAAAATTAGTAAAACTGGAATGGAGGATCAACATAATTCATGATTTCTATTTATGATCACAGTTTTTCCCTCTGATGAAAAATGCATGAGTCCTTGGAATTTATGTAGTTATCCTTAAAGGCTGGGCTTGAGATACAGGTAATTAAAAAAAATGCAACTATTTCTGGCATAAGCATTTCATATCTAGATCTAGCTGTAAGTGAACCCCGCAATAAGTTGCTTTCAGGATCCTGTACACTTCACAAAGTAAACAAAGAGACACAAAGACTTGCAATTGGGTGGAAAATGACTGGAAACATTGGCCTCAAACTTGGTCCACTTGAGCCTGAGTCTCTTATTGACACATCCTGGTCATCCCATTGTACAAGGGATATCTTTCACTATCTTTTAGTGCAACCCATTAACCTTGGAATGGAACTGTAGAAAGGGTGTACCTCAAGATCTTATCTGTGCAATTTGAGATCACTATTGGTGGCGAGAGATTACTATCAGTGGCTTGTTACAATTATAGGTGAGGTTGGCACCGTCATTAAGCATTATAAGTTCAATGACTTATAAAAGTCTTTCATCTAACTCTGAAGAAAACCGGCAGCACCTTCCACGGTGTTATGTACTGTAATTCTTGTTTCTTTCACTGTAACTTTATGTTCACTATTTTCACTGTCACCTCTGTACAATAGACTTATCATCACCCTGAAAGACCTGTTGTAATTATCTGTAAATCCCTTGCCGCCACCCTGAAGTTGAAGTTAAGTGAAAATGTCCATTTTCCTTACACCGTGAAATTTTGCTACCGTGAAGATATACTAAGTAGTGAACTACAGTAATTTGATCAGAATCAAAAGGTGGGCACTTTTTGTAGGAATGGGTAACATTGTCCACAAATTTTGATTTTTAGACCTTTGAACCACAAATCCTTTTACTTCTGGTTGGTAACTCAGGATTTTCTGAGAGCTGGGGTCAAATATTTCAAATTTGACACCTGTCCTGCACCTGGATGACTGTTTCAACTTTGTTGCTCCTTCTGTATCAATCATGCTGCTTCTTTCATCTATCAAAAAGTTCTGTCTGAGTTACTGCAAGAGGTGTGCTTTGGCAGTTTGAGGTTCTTGAGTACTTCACTAGAAAAGTAGCTAGTGCACCAGAAAAAAGTGCTATTTACACAGACTACCAAAACGTCAGTATTTGTTTAGTATAGCAAAGAGTTACATTAACTGACATTTTTAAAGAAAAAGTTGTGACAATTTGGCCATGTTGTTATCCAGCAAACCTCAGACTGAGACAAAGTATGACTTTTTTCCAACAGCTAATAGTGCAATGGCATTGCCGCTGCTCAACTAACACATGAAACTCCCCTGAGTCATCTTTTAATCCTCAAAGTGCCATGTGTCTACGAGAACAACTAGTTCTTGTCAGCAATGACAGTGAAAGGCTTCATTACCGATAACACTGTCAAATCATCAAACAGCCTTTTCCTGTGACCTTTGACATGTTGTTAAACAAGTTGTGCTGAAATAATGTGGGATTAAGCAACCTTTTGGCATTCTATACAGGAATGTGATCATTGTCAATCAATGAAATCGGATGCAGAAGGGAGGTACACAATTTTTAATGTAGACTGTCTAATAATAGTAAATATGGAAGGGGAGGAAGTTTCTCAACCACCCTCCCTGCACTTAAGAGGTTTAGACTTCAAGAATTTGCCAATCTGAGAAAAACAAATATTCCAATGACAGAAATCTATGACGATTTTGAAACCATAAATCATGCCTAAAGGTTAGAATAACATGTACAACGTATTTTCTATTTAATTATATAAAACTGTCACAGCAAAATTTAATTTTCTTCCCGGGGCTCTGTTACTCGCAACAATTGCTCATACCTTCCTACCAGAGTGACCTTGTCGAAGGAGAAGAAAAGTTCCGTGACAAACAACAGGGGAGCGACAGTAACTCTTAAATGATTCTGTGACCCATGCGCTAACAAGAGAAGAATGGAGGGTTGTTCAATATGACAATTGTGATGTATGGCTCTTCCGACTGGTTACAGCTTCAAGCTATTTAATTGTGGAAGGGAAAATTGTTACTTTGAGGTTGACTCCGGCTTAAGCTTGTTTACAAATGTCAGCAGAGCAACCTAATATCCAATCAACTGTAACAGTCAGTCCTATATGCCTGAATAAGGGCATACAGAATCGCTAATATTCAACATACACAATGCTATGTGTTAATAAATCAAGAGCGATTTTCAATATTTGTAGCTCTTAAAAATTCCCCTTCTCTATAAAGCACTTTCCAGTATAAAACAAAAGCTGAATTCTTTTTTTCCAATCAACAATCTTGTTTCAATCACAGTAACTTTTATTCCTCTTGTAGAATTTCAATTGCTTTGATTCTCACTAAAAATTCTAAAACTAAAATGGTGGGACTATCTAATATCCAGTCATGATCATGCTTTTTGAATTCACAATCATACTAGGTCATCATTCTGCAAAATTTTAGAGCATCTATCACCTCTTTGTGTAATTCCTACAATTTAGTAACAAATTTTAAGATCTATTAATTGCAAATGGAATTTGGGAGTCTTGAAAATTGAACATTATGCAGTGAAAGCTACGGGACTGTTGATGATGATGATGATGAAATTGGAAACATAACATAACTGATGGAAAGTCTGCAGCAACAAAAATAAAGATAGTGACCACATCTTAGTGATATTGACTATTGAAATGAAAAAATAACAAACTGCAACAAAAGTCAGGTAACCAAATCTTATGGTAATATTGACTAATGAAATAAGATAGAGAAGTTTGAACAAAACACTTATATGGTCAGATGGGATTGTGGGAAATTGCAACATAAAGGATAACTTAGTTTGCATCAGCTGAAGAAAGGTGTAAACTGCAACATTTGGGTGGTGTGCCAGTGGGTGTTACTTGATATTTTGAGTTGCATACCATCAACAATTGAAACAATAACATTAATATCCTATTGTGTGGGTTGTAGGATTGATCCAGGATTTAACAGTTCTGTAGACAAAATAAGTCACTACATGTTCTTTTAATTACCTTAGTACAGATAACAATCATCATGGCTGTGGGTAGGGAGAGCTCTGTTTTGGTGGAAGCCTTGATGCAAAAACCCATATTTTCTTTTTATTATTGCTGTATTTAAATCATAAAAGACAACCTTTATCCTTAATGAAATGGACAAAACAATGCCAATTGCTACTGTTACTTAACTTATGCATGGAAAAGCAGATACTGTACATTGAACAGTTACTGTGGAATTTTGCAAAAATTTTGCAGAGCCATTAAAAAAAAAAATATTCTGAATTCTGGTAATTTTCTTCCTAATCGTTAGCCTGGGTGCCATCCAATTACTACCAGAGCTCCTGTACTCGCCTCCCTGAAAAAATTGAGCCTTGGTAGTAATCAAATGGCACCAAGGCTACCTAATAGTAATACTAATAGTATGGGGTGGTATACCTACTAGTTACTAATCTGGTATTACACAAAGAAAGTTGTCACCAACAAAAACAGTTCTGTACTATAGTATAGGGATGATACCATTAACTGGGTGGCTTCACAAGAACAGGCATCGCCTTTATTCTGACCAGCCATAACTTGTGAGGTGTCAAGGTCCGGAAGGCACTAATTTGTCAGCATGAGGGAGTTGCCCACAGGTGCGAAGATGTAACCACAGGTGTGAGCATGTTAGCGTTACTCAGGCCAGCCATTGGGACATCTGCTCATAGAGGTCAGCTCAAGGTCAAGGTCAAGAAGGTCAAACCTTCTCCCTGGTGAAGTAGCCTTTTGCAAATTTTTATTGGTTACAGTGTTAGGGCCCTACTTCTGCATAATATTCAAGTGTGCATAAGTTGCGCATTTCCTTTTTTTTTGTTTAAATTGATTTAAATTTGCGGGGAAGAAGTTGTTTTGTACTTTGACCCACTGTTGTTTTATTTATTCATTTACAGGTGTTGTGCAGCCTTAGTTATCAAACCAAAGAAATGGCTGCAAACTTAACCTAAACCAAAAACGTGTTAATACACAAAATGATGCAGACTTGTATATAAGCACAAGTGTGAAGGGAGCTTTAGGCAGCAGGGAGAAGGTTTGGGAGCAAGGTTCAAATTAGATTCAATGCTGTGTTTACCCAGTGCATCTTCCCTTTTCATTAAAATGAGAGACCAATTCTACTGTGTAGTCAGTTTACAATCATGATGCCTGTATGATATGGAAAAATGTGATATGTGGCAAAAGAGAACAAGGCAATTAGAGATGGCGAACATCATCCCCTTACCCATACAGCTTTGCTTCCAGTCGCAAAGACAACAATGCATTGAGGGTATGGCAATGACTGTGTAAATTGGGAACCACAAAATAAAAACAGATAGAAATGTTGAAAACAACACTTCACTCTCTTGGTGTTAACAGTTGATGTATGTATGAGGCATCAGTTAGCTGTGTCTTTTTTAAAGTTCAGGTATGATGTACGTATCTTATTCACAGGAATCGGACTCTATGTAAATTGTCTTGCAGACACAGGTAGAAAGTGGTTGGCAAAACAGAAGGAAGGAGATAGTTGGCCCTACAAGGTGCATAGATCATGATGCACAATATACAAAGTTATGTTTAACAAAGAAATAGTAAATATCAGTACTGAAATACCTCCATCATGTAAAAGCATTACCCTTTGGTCAGAAAGGTAACCATGACCCCCATTCCATTAGAGGCTGTGACCCCACTAGGACCGCTGAGGGACCAAAGATTTGACAGACAAATTATTTTATTGTCTTTTAAATCATACTTTTATAATTAGTAAATATTCATCATATTCCAATTATGAAATCAAATTATGAAGGTCACATAGATCCACTTTTGGTCACTGCACAGTTGCTCAGCGATCACTGTCTAGTGAAAACTCCTTTCCTTACTGGCCAGTGACTTCATGAAAATGTGGATTGAAAGTCTTCCAATGCAAGAACCTCGGAGCCTATAAAACCTGTCTATACTCAAATGCTACCAGTACCTGTCTGAATGGTATCTTGCAGTCAATCAAAACATTGTTCACATTTTGAATCCATCATATTGCAAATATATTCTCCGCCTCTCTATGTGTTAATACACATTGAGATGGCAAAATCCCCCCACAGACACTTATTTCTAAGATGCTATCAGTGTCCAAATCTTGCCGCTATCAGCCGTGCTATCACGCCATCTTCATGTACGCACCATAATTGGGCAGATACTGCAAATTAAAACATACTGGACTAATGCGCGCTCTGCAAACAGTGGAGCTGGCGTCGCCTCCCTGGTTAGTGTCATGTTATTTAGGTGAGACGTCCCTGACAGGATAATGCGTCGTACAGACGCGATTCTCCGCATTAATTACAGCATGTCTGCCCACGGTGGAGCCAGGCTAACGTGCCAGGACTAGCCAGGCTGGGACGTGGTCGGGGCAAAGAGTCATACAGGTGTGTTAGCCACGGGACAAGGCAATTATGGGATTTAAAATACAATGAGGATCTACACCTGTTAGTGTTAGAAAACACACCTTAGTGCTAAAAGACACTCTTCCATCAGTTCAGGATTATACAGTTATGACATGAGAATATATTTAGTCTATGGTGTATCCTTTCCAAGTATCAGGAAAATAAGTAAACTGAGATTCTTTTAGTAATTTGCTATGATCCTATCTTTCTAATATTCTTTTTTTCTGATGTCAACTTTTCCCACTCAACCTTGAAAAACTTTCAAGTTTCTCTTTTCAAACTAACTTGCCCAACAAATAGAGTGAAGTCATTTATGATAACAGAGTTCACTTTTGAAAAATTCATGTACATCTCAATTGTTTCTTGAATACTTGCTGCTATAGATATGATTTTTCTTGAAGACCCGATCAACAACTGTGAGGAAACATCCAAGTCTTTAATTGAAATTTGGCAGAACTATTAGAATTGCCATGATAAGAAAACTAGACCACACACTCTAAGGCAAACTCGGCAGACTAGAAGTAATGCTGATACCAGCTGACCAGATAACAGCATCACTTAACCCCCTTGTGACATGTTAAAGCAGCACCCGAACAATGGTGGAGACTGAAGAGGCCTTGTTTTCCATTGTAAGATGCACCTGATACAGACAGAAGGGAGTCTCTGGCCAGACTAAAGTGGCCTCTGCTACACACTTTAAGATAACAGAGACATATAAAAGCAGAAAATTTTTAACATCAATTCTGCAGAACAAGAAATGACAGGATCATTCCATACGTCGATGAAGGTTAGACATCCAGGTAATAAGATACATGTATGCAGGATAACAGTTACTCAAGAAACTTGATAGATTTTGAGTCACTAACGAAAGGTAGTGGATGTTTCCTGAAACGTCCGTGACCGTTTCTAAAATCTAATCAGTTGTTTGAGAAAAACATTTTCAAGTTACACAGCAGTAGACAGTCACTTTGATGAATCATATAAGGATGTGCAAAGGCGGATATAAACAATCATATCTAATAAAGTGAATGGGTAAAATTTGCAATCAAATAAACCAACAAGTTGACTATACATGAAAGCGTGCCATTCCACAATGTAAAGTAAACAGGACTTGTTTATAGATATGAGACATTACATAAACTACTAAATAAACACAACAACATTGTAGCTTGGCAGGTCCTGTTGTGGAATTTTGAATATCGTTTTTCTGGTATGACATTTTCTTTCTTAAACTGACTGAAGAAGCTCCTGAACTTTTTAAACTTTAAGGCCATAATCTGCCACAACATTCCACAGAAATTAAATACATTGTGACTTTTGCACATTTTAAACGACATAAATTCAGAAGATCAAGTCTTTTAGTGGGAAACTCTCAACAAGACAATAAAGTTGTTCCTTGAGTTAAGTGACACACAATAGTTCTTAATGTCAAGATTATGGCAGATTTAGTACAATGTCCAACATAAACCGCACCTGCTGGCAAACATTACTGTTATCCAGCTACATCATACCTGGGCAGCTACAAGTCCAATAATGCTTTGCAAATAAAGTTGTGTGGCCCAAGGGCTATTGAAACGAAGGTGGGTGACGTCTTATGCATCATCTGGTACGGGAAGGACTTTAACTAGTAACTAACTTCAAATAAAGTAATACTGATTGAATAAAATGCTAACACTGACGCAGTGACTGTAGTCTAACTTGTGATCAGTGTTGGAAAAGTATTTGAGAAAATTTTATAAAATCTAGTCTATGATTACTAACTGAATATCATTACTAATTGAATATTCATAACTAAGAAATAAACAAATTTGTTAGTGAAAGCTAAATTAAATGTTCTAAGCTAGCACTGCCAAGAGTGAACATTTTGCTTGTCACATTTGAAGAAACTTGGTGTGATTGATTGACCACGTCTAAGCCTTGAGTCGCAGACAAGTTTACCTGCGGACATGCCCAAACTTTATCAGTCCTGCCCATCTATAGGAGCCATCCCAGGGCATTTCTTCTACTCTTCACTAACATAGCTGTGTAAACATTATGCCCATTTAGACTGTTTATGAAATAAAGCAAAGCTACAGGCCTACACGGCCGCTCCATGTGAAGAAATCTTTGTCACTAGGTTGAGACGTATCAAATTGCAAGACTGCTCCTATGGAGAACTTCATAGTACATGTTGTAGGGCAGGGATACTTATGGGCTGGGCCTGGTCGTGTGGTGGCGGCAAACTCACAAAAGGAAAACTATTATCCAAAGCTCCATAATTGTCACTAATTGCGCAAGATTACTTTAATTATAACACGCTGAAATGTCTGATCTGCCGTTTAGGAAAGTCCTGACGAGGGTCCGGCCAGCGTATCCTGACTTAGACCTTGAGCTCAAAAAGGGCACTTCTTTGTAGAGAGGCATTTGAGATATGTGTGGTAGGAGTCACTGCTTTTGACTCCGACTTAGCCTCCGCTCAGGAGTTTACGAACTCATCCGAGCGTAAAATCACCTGGGGGCTTGTCGGATGATCGCCGCCACATCAGAGACATCGGAACTATTTCTCCGGGCGATGCCAACAATTACTACATATACACCCAACCCCAACCGGCAGGCGCAGTCTGCTGTCAGCTACGGGGAGCACAGAAGAGCCAGCGCCGACTACTCACCTGTGTGAGCCTGCCCTGGGGTAGACTTCTGTTTTATCACCAGCCCGGCCTACCGATTCGGAAGGTCTTACAGCGGATACTGGTAAGTTCTATTCCATACAGCACAAACTTAGAACTTTAGAGGTGGAGACTCAGAATTATTCATTTGCTTATTCGTCAGCCAGGTGCAGAAATGATTTATACGCTGTCGTAAGTTCCTACATTCGTACATGTGTAGGTCAGAGGGTGGCTTCCGCTCACATCTTGCCATAAACACCTCATAATGAGTCCCCACAAAATCACAATGGGGCTGATTTGTAAAATGACGGGGCCTGCTTTTCGGGCCACTAAAACTTGTGATTTACAATAACTGTTTATTGGATAGACACCCAGATGTTCATATTGGCTTGCAGAAGTGATATTTTCAGTGCGGAGGCAAACCTACTTATATCTGTCAACAATCCGCTAGCAGATACGATGTCTTCTTCACAATCCCTGTTCTTTCACTTCCCTTAAAATCATGTCAATGACTTCACTGGCATGTTAGAAGTACAACTAGATGGCAATACTGATCTAGCTGTTCCTCATTGTCCAAACTGTGGCGTGTTACTATCAGCCAAGGTTTCATATCAAGTCTCTGTCAGGGTTATAATTAACGTTAATGTGTCACATAGCAATTTACGTGACCTTCGCTATGCTTTTGTGAAGGTGAAATATTTGAAGCTAAAGAATTGTTGATATTATTCGTGATACTATGGTCACTTTGTGCTTGAGTTGACCTTCACCATATTTTTATGAAGGTTGAATATTTGAAGCTAATTATTTATCACTACGGGAATTTCATGCTTGGGTAGAATAAAGGTGTGTGACTGCACTATCTCTGCTCTAATTAAGGGTTCACAATACAGTTTGTTTTTGAGATTATATGTAGTACACTGAAAATGTATGCCAGTTAATGGAATTTGTGATTGCCCATACACATTACTCATTTTGCACTACACAGGCACAATTTAATTGTACAAAAGTTATACCAGCAAGGAGGTTCAAATTGTATGGAAAGTTGACCTTCTTGTCGACTTGTTACTTCGTGGGAAAACTAAGGAAAGACATTACTAAAGGTGATGTCTTGAAGGCCACCCTTTGCTACAGGGTTTTGAAGCAGCTGAAATACAGACTGAACAGACCCTTTGTCAATGACACTCATGATGGATTGAGAAAATGTTCGTTCTGACAGCCGGATACGCGGCACGCCCTGTGAAAATATTTAATTTGAGAGCCCTTGACTCTTCTTAATAACTGTTACCGAAATTAATTAGCTTTACTTGTGCTAGCAACAACAGCTTCCCTTCCCATGACAGTATTCTTCCACTTCCTGGACAGCACACATCTTCCATATTTCCTGGTTCCAGACTTTCAATGTTTTGTGCTTTAGCTCAACAGTTTGAACATATAAAAGCAAAAGCGGCTTTTCAATTACAAACTCCCCACCACTGTTACCAGGTGAGGTGTGCAGCCACAGGGCGAGCCCCCCCGTTGAGCGCTGGTGGATAAAGCCCTGGGTACACTCTGTACCTGTCAGTAATGTCGACACAACAATAACGCAGCCCCTGCACGCACACCTTTGATGTATTGTCCCAGAAAGAATCTGCAGAATGAACTGTTGCTTTCCACTCCTGGTGGAGACAGCTGAGACATGAAATACATGTTTACTGTCAGTTCAGTACATGAGTGCAGAGAAAGAGTTACAACAGGAGTCAACTTTTTGGTCTATTGCTGAATCTATAGTCTGCCACTAGTGCTTATGATTACCCAGTCGGCCATAGCTGCGGCCTGGGTTCAAGTCAAGTAAAGCACTCTAGAAGGAAATGAACTGAATCAAAATACATTCAAATCGGACTCAAAATGTGGGGAAATTTAGTTACAAAGCACAGTAAAGAGACAAAATTCAAGATAAATAATCTATAATAAGTCTACTTGTACTGGTTCAATAGTTGTGTGTTACAAAAAAATTCACTGTGTGGCAAGACACTAATAGTACTTTTTTATGGTAAAGAAACAGAAGGCACAGAGACTAAGCTTGTGAAGCATGAAGTTGACATGGCACTGAGTCGCTCCACAAATACTGACGATATTGAGCCCATAATTTCATTTTGTTCAATGATCTGCTGGTCTAACCACCTGCTTCAAAAGGTCCTCCAAGAGCAATAAAAAACAATTACGGCAAACAAAAACTTGAAAAACTTCTCATGAGCTGCTGAAGAGAAAAATTTCAGTTGTTTTTTTTGTGACTGGTACAGTCATATACACACTGTGAAAAAGCAAGACCTTTGAATCCTTAAGGTTAAAATCATAAATCATCATATTAAACTTTGATCAGATAAGCCTAGGACTATAAATAGGATTGCAATTCACCCTACTAAGTTTTACAGATCAAATATGTGAGGTTAAGTTCATAGTGCCGTAAATCAGTCAAAATTCTGTTTCATCACCATTTCTTCAGTGTAAACTGAGGAGCCTCTTGATAACATTACTCACTGAGAAATGCAAACAGATCTAGAGATGCTGCACCACAGGGGAAAGTGCTCCTGAACAAAAGAACCTGTCCCGTCACAATAGCTGGAGATTTAAATGGAATCTTGGAACAATGGGGAGGCGATAGCATCAGCCATGTCTCAACATTAAGGTCCCGACCCGACCGTCTGGAGTTTGTAAGGGTCGCTCGATACACATCAGCAGGCCTGCAGACTGTTATAGCTGCATTCAAAGTTCAGTTTGACAGAAGAAAAATAAAGACATACTCCTGACAGGCAAATATTTTGCAAAAGAATAGCTTTTTTTGTTGTTGTTTACTACTTGATTGCTCGATACACATCAGCAGGCCTGCAGACTGTTATTGCTGCATTCAAATTTCAGTTTGAGGGAAGACAATAGTTGACTAAGACATTACTAGGCATATATTTTGCAAAAGAAGAGCTCTTTTTGTTGTTAATGACCTGAATCACTTGATAAACATCAACAGACCTGCATACTGCTATAGCTTCATTCAAAGTTCAGTTTGAGAGATGACACTAGTTAATACTTTCAAATAAGAAATAGGCTAATATTTTGCAAAAGAAGACCTCTTTTTGTTTACTACTTGATTGCTTGATAAACAACAGCAGATCTGCAGAGTATTATAAAAGTTACTTTGTTCAACTTTCAGTTAGAGAGGGAAGACAATAGTTAAGACTTAAACATCCTTATATTTTGCAAAAGAAATGCCTTCTTCTTGCAAGCTACTTACTATCCAGAAAGCTTTATTCGTAGATGAAGTAGCCCAGACTAGTAATGCAGCTTCTACCATAGGTTTTTTTCACATAACACTGGGTATCAAATGTGTATTTTCCCCCTTCATAGCCATGCAAACCAGATGCTTGCACTAAGATCAAGGAGATTTTATAACTGCCTTGCACTGATTTTTGCTTGTTTCCAAAAAAAAGTTGTTCTTTTTATCACATACACATGTATGTCCATTATTGTCAATTAGTAGAAAATAGTAGTAAAACGTCCTGCATCAAAACAGGCAATCTTTTTCACACTCTTGTATCAGAGCCTTCCGATGATGTCACCTGTAAACTCAACTTTCTGTGACCTGGCAAGTCATTAGACGGTGCAAGTGCAGCGTACATCTTGTTTGATATTCTTTTCACATTACAATTAACCGAACTATGAGACATCAAAGAGGCAGTCTGCCACTACTAATATGTCCCTTTATCAGTCACACAGGCAAAGGGGCGGGGTTTTATCACAAAAAGAGCCGCCAAATCACAGCACTCGTTATGATCAGGATCAAACGACTAGAATCTGATGCACAGTCGCTGTGACGTTAATTGGTATATCAGCAGGTGTAATGTTGGTGGAAAGGAAGCTACATCTGAATCAAATGACAATAAGCTTATTAACTCACTGCATGTTCATGTGCCTTACCCAGCCAAGGTACTATTTCTGCCACTGAAAATACTGTCGGTAAATTAACACATAAGTTACAACCTCTCATTCTTGACTGGGCAGTAAAAAAGGTATAGTTCCGTAGCCTTTTTGAGGCCGTAGGGGAAGTGGGTTGTTATCCACTGTGTCTAGGACACGGTATTGGAAAGCAGAGCCCATCCTTCTCCTTTTGAAGTCAGGTGCCCATTTTTACACCTGGGTAGTGTGAGGAATGTCGTGAAAAGTACCTTTCCCAAGGACACAATGTCTAGCCAGGAACTCCAGGATTGGAACCCATGACCTCTTGATCTCGCATCCGCTAGCCTAGCCACTTCGGCCAGTAGAACTTTCTTGTAATCAGGCACAAAGGAACAATCTGAGTTCATAAACACAAGGTAACTCCCTGTCTCAATTAGTATGGAATCTGATGTGTGTATCAGTTTTTTTATTATGCCTCATATTCTAGATTGAAGCATTCTTGTAAAACAGTATGACACAGAGCTTCCAACAGATTGAGCTAAGTCTTAACGTGGATTTGCCCAGAGATGCAGCTTTCTCTTACCTCCGTGATGTCACACAGCAGCGCCATTTCAGATAGGGAGAACATGTCCATCAGCTGAACCATCTGTTTACCCTGCAGAACAAATATAAACAAACTTTAGACACCTGCGAGGATTGTCGGCATTCCTCACAACAGTACGGTACACTACAAACAGTTTCACAGGAACTTAGCGCAACTATGCTACCTTTTCAGTCCAGTTTTAGTTTATTTGCTTTACAATGTGTTTATTGTCAGGTTAATGGCCTGTCTTTAATTGGTTTACCATTAAATAGAGAGCAGGGGACATACTACACAATTGACTTTAAAAACTGTTCAATACAGCATCACCTTTTCATTCAGATATTCAAGTAAAAAAAACAATCAAAATTTTCCAAGTTCTTCTACCCTTGTATGGTACTTGTACCCATAATAATGCAATGGTGAGAAGATTTTCAGCTTTGATTGAAAAGTGATGAAGGTACATCTTAACAACAACTGCATACAAATAGAAAGGCAATCACTTCAGATTTTCATTTATAATCTAGTTCAACACCAAACTTTTTTATTGTACTTTGGTAACGCATCTGTTTCCATTGCTTTGTTTCCTTTTCCATGGTTTCTCACACCATATGTGCACTTTATCATATTCATCATTGTCAGCTTCAAAAGAAAACTTCAAAACCTGCATGCCAAGGGCATTAATAATTGCGGCCATTTTCCGTCCCCAAAATGTCAAGAATGTACGGACGCAGACGGAACCAAAAATCTTGATTGTGATCGCGGCTCCTTTTCTGAACATCTCTGCTCCCATCAGAGCGATAGCGAGATAGCGACAGAAAGTCTAGACAGCGAAGGCTGGTAAATTGCCGTTGCCCTTGCCGTTCCTGCAAGTTCCTCCTGTCCAAACCTCTGCGTCTCTGTCGGCCTCGTTTAGTGGAAATACTTGGAGTAGCTAAAAGGCTGCGGTATTTCAATCCTTTGTCTTGAGGTCGGCCGCTTCCACTCAACTATGAGGTTTATTCCTGATGTAATTAAGACAGTGTGTTCTGACTGGACATCTCTTTGTTTATGGTTTACCTATACTGTATTCTCGAACTTTATTGATATGACAGACCTTGGTGTGGAACAGAGGTGATCAGGCTTGCTTACTGTATTTTATGTATCGAATGACATTCTCTAATCCACTCTGATGAACATCAAACTTCAGAAAACAACACCAGGTGCTTGCAGCCTTGACGAAATAGTTCAAATCCTGAAAGTGCCGTTGCTCGTCATAGACCAAACAGAGCTGCCCACATGTCTGCTACACACAGGTGCTCACTGATAACATACAAATATCCCTGCGTCATCGCAGGCCTCCGAACAATAGCTGGCGCCTCCGACCCCCCCATTTCTTCTCCTAGCTCCAAGCCTGCACTATGTCATTGACAAAGATAAGGTTGCCGCAACCGCCTCACCTCTTATTAAGGTATTGTTTCCCCAACGAGGTCTGTCTACGTGTTTGGATTCCCGACCGGAGTTTTGGAAACAGACACCCATCATGCTCTTTAACGACACTGCTGTTGCCTAGGCATCTGGGGAGGAAGCTCAGAATTTTGTCCTGGTTGCTAAGCCCTCTTGAGAAAAGAGGAACATGTTGACCGAGGACATAGCTAGCAAATCATGTTATTCAGCATGGACTACGTGTTCTCTATGACAAAGCTGACCATCTCTCTATTAAGGTGTCTTCATCCCTTTGTATTACGGCCTCTTCCATTCTTCAAATATAAAATCTTACAAAATTGCTTTATTCAATGATCTTAAAACTTTGTACCTCAGCCACTGAAAAACCAAAAAAAATGTTATAACAAGACAAAACTGTCTGGCTTTAGCAGGGATACTTGTACAAACGTTAGACTTCCAAAATGTTGTCTGTTTTCCCTTTCCCTCATTCTTCTGATCAACCAAACACACAACTTCTCCAAAGCTTTGAAATACTAAGTAAACATATCTTACAGAATCTTGGAACTAGAGTGCTTGCCTAGCCAGAATTTACGTGCTTTTTTTCAAATCCAATGGACTGGTTAATGGACAAGTCCTTTGTTCCTGGGAGTGTCGCTTACAAACACTAGACACAGAAGAGCGACACACAGGAGTCTTGGTCTCTCTGCGGCTGTGCCTTTGATCTTCGCTGGCCCATCCCTTAGGCATCTCATTCTGCACTGTCTAATACAGACATGTTGTATTTTTACAACATAGTTTAGGAAAGCTGTAAATCATTGTGGTATTTCTCATTTATGTCAGATGGTCAAAATGTGTTCAATCATAGCCATAGCTATCATATCACAAGACTTTTGATTAATGCAATGTTCTATTTTCCAGCCATACTCTGCTCTAACTTAGACTTATTTTTTCATAATCATTGCTTTTCTAAACTTGCAATAAAAGTAACTTATACAACTTTTGCTGAGCAAATTATAGCAAATATTCTTCATAAATGACACCATTAAGCTTGTCAAAAGTGTGAGAATGTTTGACTCTGTAATCATCCCTGATATTGACTTTGTCGTCCTAGAAAAAAGACTGGGTTTACCTGGTACTTTTTACAGATTCTTCAGTTTAACCTTAAAAGTTTTAACAGGGGCGATGACCTGAAAAATTGTGTGTTGCTCACAAATGACGACAAGACAGGACACGTCACTCAAAAGTTATGTCCCAAGAAGTGTTTGATCCCACCAGCCCCTCCCCCAGGCACGTCATCAAATGAAATCACTGCATTGTACGTGGGACAAGAGATGCAAAGATAACGTCAGGGAGACAAGATAACCGCCTGCCGGCTGACGCCAAGGCTGCGGCTGCACCTAAACACAATTAGCCAGAGACCTGAGATCATACATCAATGTCTGCCTTACATATTTCTACTGCAACCCCAGTCATCATAATGGGGCAGGAATGATAATGACTAAAATAGCGCTGTGCTACTATCTCATAATTGAGCTTACTAGAAGATGAAAAAATACAATATCCAAGTTCATCATAATAATATTGAAGTTCTTCTATAAGAAAGACGTGAATTCCACTCATTGCTTTATCTAACTTATCATCTTTCTTTTCAAGTACTAGACTGTCACAACTGTCATCTTTGAGACAGGATTTACCTACTCTTAAAAATGGTGTTTCAGTTTGTTCAAGTCTGACAATACAGGTACAGGTAGCCCTAGTTACCACAATGATATTGAACAGAAATGCATAAATTATTTTATTTTAATTGTATTGGTGATTGAAAAAAATAACTGCATGATCTTACAAACTTTCTCACAGTACAATGTCATTGCATAGGAATACATTCGACAATGACTGACACGTTGAAATTGTCTCGAGTGTTGAAGTACAAACAGGAAATGGTCTCCTCTGTTCTACTCTGAGCCATACTTGGAATAACAGGGATACACAACAACAAGAACCTGTGTTGAGACTTGTATAGTGTTTTCATAATGAATCTCACACAACTACAAACACTTGACAATGTATACTTTAAACTCACTACCCCACCTGGGCACCCGCTAATGTATCCTGACACCCAAAGTTGAGTGACACCATAACTTGCCCCCCTTTTTAAAGTATTTGCTAAGACCCATAATTCTTATTTTGACAGTTGTAACCTTGCAGAACCTTCCCCTCGCAAATCGTAAATATGAGGTAGACAGCTCATTATAGGTGCTGATTGACAACACTCCCATCATAAAACAAGTCAGCGTTGGTCTAATCTAACTGCTTCCAGAGGAGCTCAAAATAATCATGATATCACAGACCATTTATCATAACTACCTATTGTTCATGAGGCAAAGAGAAGCAGAGTTACTGTAATTAATTGAAGTAGCTGAAATTTGAGTATCAGAAGAATAAAAAGGTCCCACCCAGATGTTTGTCAGACTACAGGTTACACAAACTGCAAGGCTGCATGAGTGAGGTTTAAATCAGCAAACAATACATTCACCACAGCCTAGACGTATAATCATCATCTAGGTAATTTCACAAAGACCCTTTATCATAATTTCAATCGGGAAACTAGATACTAACATGCTTTCCAAGAGTGCATCCAAGATATTGCTGTAGAAGACTACGTGATTTACTACATTTCTTATAAAGATGTTACAATTATCTACTTGTCATAATTTTGTTTTGAACCAGTTTGCCATCTCTGAGACATTTTTCTTAAGCCTTACAAGCAGATGGCCTGTACTGTCAACAAACATAGACATGTAGATGGTGACCAGGCATGACTCCTGCACAGGCGCATGGTTATCAGTCATCCACAACATGCAAGGACACTCGGCACATGACATTCTCCACTATTGTGTAAACAAAGGAACTGGTGTCCTTCTAAGGTATTGCCCAAATCACTGTAAGACAGCAGAAATAACATCTTTTATCCCCTGGCCTTTAAAGATGTTGTTAGCACAAGTCTTTGTGAGCATGTTATATACACTTCCTCGTTCCCTTTTGGCACTTTCTTTCCTCGAGAAAGTAAAAGAAACTAGTATCTAATGTGACTTAGCTGTTTAACTTTTAAATAGCTTTGCAGCCCATGATCAACTAGAGTCACCTAATGAAATGTTTGCTGTTTAGAGATTATTTCCTAGTGTTGTTGGTCTCCTGACAGGTCTTTTGACTTTGTAGTTTCTGTTTATTTGGTGAAAAGTTGGGGACTTGCAAGACAGATCGATAAAAATAATACAGGATGCAGTCCCTGCCACACCTTGCTTTGGAATGACAATGATCAAGTCTCAAGCCTCTTCCTGTCAAACAATGCCGGTGTTTCGACTTTTGATGTTATCTGGACATACAGCATAAACCTCTGTTACTAGCTGTTGCCCATTCAGTACATACAACCCTGTGCAACCCTTTTGATGGTACTGATACATGTGTTGATGTAAACATCTAAGTTACCTTTAGTTGGCCCATCTTTCTTGTGAATGTCAAAGATATATATATATATAGAAGAGAGATATTCAAATTCAAATCACATACTTTAAAATGTAATGAGAACACATTATTCTAAGGTCCTGTTCATGATGCAAAAATCAAAACAGATCAATTCATTTTAACAAATAAACCTGTTTCAAACTACTGAAATGAATCAAACCATTTTGAATTTTGCATCATGAACGGGGCCTAACTGTACTGAGGAGTAGCAAGGAGGTTTTATGTAGATATATAAAACCTCCTTGGGAGTAGTGAGTGAACTCACCCTGCCATGGAAGGAGCTCATGTAGTCCACGGGGACGTGTGTGCCATCATACAGACTAAACACCTCTTCATCGCTCACTTGCTGATGGCCTCTGGTGGAATATTCAAGTATGTTACTTCTGTCAGTAATACATGTGGCAATGTGACAAGCAGATTCTCTTACCCTACCTTGGCTTGATACCAATATCAATATCAACAGTTAGTATCTCCTCAACAAAAACATCCAAATCACACAAATAATTCTAGAGGATAAAATGGGTAAAACTTTGTACATTTCTGAATACAGACATACGGTTGATAGAAAGGTCAATGGACAGATGAATCAATATCAACATAATTTTATGATCATCAAATATGAGATCAGAAGTACAGTTATATTAGAATCAGAAGTACAATATACATTCCTCAAGTAATAGCACCAAGTTATCTCCCACATAGAGACTCATTAGAGAGTATCTGTGTCTAAAAGTTATAATTACAGACTATAGCACAGTTACTCTCCGTGCAGAGGTTGGGTGTTGGCTTGTTTTTGACATCTTGTTAGGTATGTATGTCGGGCTTTCTGTTTTGTCACGGTTTCTTTCCCTAACAAGCCGAAACCAAACCTCTGCTTGGAGAGTATAGCACAGTCCCTACATGTAGTGTACCTGTAGACAGTGCCCAGCTGGATGTGGTGGAAAGCGTCTATCTTCATCAGGAGTGCCTTCTCAATGTCATAGTGCAGGCCTCGTACCGCAAACCCAGGAATGTACTCTAGAGCCATGATACTGTCTGGGTACTGGGAATAATGCACAGGTTCACCTCACATCAACAACATATGTACATGGATAACAAAATTCTTTGAACACAACCAAGTGTTTTATCCATACCGACATACTAGAATGAAAATCTATCTGTCATTGAGCCTTGAATTATAATTGACTTACTGTTACACTAGTACTAGTAATACTGCAACTCATAGTGTACATACTATTCCCTCAGTCTATTTCTGACCAAATGACAAATTGCTCCTATCTCAATGTAAGAAGTTGTGACCACCCTATGTTTCTGGAGGGTTTGGGGAATACATGTGACTAATTCTCAACGCATACTTGTCATTGAAATTTTCTCGCATTTAGTACATTCTAGGAATGGCAGTATCTTGACACTTCTATCTACTTGTTTGAACCAGCATGTAGAAGTCTTAATCTAAAATTATAGTTTCTCTCACTAGAGTTGTGCAAACATTCAATCATCTATGAGCAAAAAAATGGAACCTTGTTTCTCATGAGCAGCCTTTCCTTGGCCAGGTTGTAGATGAGAGGGTAGAGTTCGTCTGTGTAGTGGGCCAGGGTGTAGTCATAGTCAAACCCGTACACCTCCACATCACCCATGCACAGCTCATTATTGGCAAACACTGATGTGGGATTTATTTTACACAAGGGTTTTTGTTCTGGAAAAGGGAAAAATAGAAACATGGTTGAGTGACCTGATGATGAATTTCCATGGTTAAAATTCAACAGTACCACCAACATGCAAACACATTTTTTTAAGAAAAGCTTGAAAATAGTTACTTAAAATTTGTATTAATATACATGTAACATTTAAGGTTGTACCACCTAGGCTGCACAATGAAAGTTCAGCATAACAAAAAGTTGAATGTCATTAGACTGTCACTCAGAATCTGATGATGGCTTTTCTTGCGCTGTGCCAATGTTCATCTGGCAGGTTTGGATAAGACCTGAAAGTATATCTGACAAAACAATATTTGTCTGGGACCAGCCTGTATCCTGCCATAATTCATATGGTTATGATATGTGTCAGCAATAGAAAATACCAAATATGATGAGGTGGGCGATGAAGTGACGTCACCTGGCTATGCTGGTTATTCTTATTCCACCAGTCTGGAACACCATCGAACATTCATAACAAGTACTGTTATGGAATCGCCGTCTACTGTACCATATTGTTCCCACAGTTTTATGACAGACTTCAGCCCGAGTTTCAAACTATGGCGGGAACCTAGTCAAGATTCAAATGTCGTCTGCTGGGGGTAACCAGAGGTCATGAGAATATTTGGGTCAATGCGAAGCTGACTAGAACACACGAGTCCAAAATGCCGATCTTAAAGGCAGTACATATTCCTTCTGATTTCTAACAATCGTAGATGTATAGTAGAACATGTAAACACGACTTCCCTTGCTAATTTGCCGCCCTGGGCGCAAATAAACGGTAAATATTACATCATCCATGTGTGTATAATGTCGTCTGCACACGACCGGAACGCATGATATTCTACTCACGCTGCGTAAGCTGCTTTGTCTCGTGATATTGCCGCCACAGTTCCTCTTCTGTAGTCTCGGTGACAGTGTGACATTGTCTGGAGCACGCTGCTGCTCCGAATCGCTGAGAAAATCCTCTAAATTTACCAAAAATTGCAAAACAAACGTGACGATTTCTGACCACGGCCGCCATTTTTGTTTTGAGGTGTCCGAGATTGAGGCTGAGAGTGAACTATGGGTAATCGGTGACGTCACGATGAGATTGAAGTTAAAATTTTTCGCGCGAAATGACAGAACTGGTGTCTCTCAAGTATGAAGATTATAAAGATGATACTAAGGTGTTTATGACGTGTCAAGTATGCGAGCTTTTTAAACTTCTTGGAGCTTTCTACGCTGTCTCCATGTTGGACAAGGAGTTTTTGACAAGGAGTAACCTCATTGGTTGGACCAAGGACATTATATAATGTCCTTGGCCGGACAGAAGTGCAGGTGTTTTCGAAGTCCTTGGGAAGGTTATTGTCCCTGGTGAGAGCTGTGACAAGTCATACGGTTTCCCACAAACGCTAGGTACCTTAGGCAGTTTCCGTGCGAACAATCGCTGACCTGCGCGGTGATACGGAATGATCCGCCCGAAGTTTCTGTCAGAGTAGGATGTTTTATATGGGGCGGGGGTGCACCTGCGAACAATGCCTACATTCTACGGGCCCTCCCAGGTACGAGCGCCGGTAGTGCCCGAGGGGTTTGTACCTTACAGGGTTTCTCCATGCATAAAACCATAAAACTCCTGCAAGTGCGATGTGTCTGTGCGAGTCGTCCTGTCCAAGATGAGTCTTGTCGTCTGATTTTGACATTCCCTCCCTTTCAACAGTGACAGAAAAGACGCCTTGTCGCTTTCTTGCGCAGTGAGCAGGTAACGTTTAATACCCTTTCTGGTTCTTAAAACGGTGTTTCTTGATACCATACTGGTATATGCTCATTTTCAAAGTCTAATTCACGGTAACCAAGTTGATAAGGCAATGAGTCGTGCCTAATAGACACTCGTTTGTAAAAAATAAAGACCTCTTTTGTTACTACATATTGGGTTGCCACTCGTCTGTCTTGTAAAATGGCGTTTGCTGGGTGTGGAATTTAACTTAACTCACTAAAACTGGTCTCTTGTTGAATTACACCACTGAAAAGCCCCTGTAAGCAGATTTTTACCCATTTAATTTTGTGGTATTCAAGCAAATAGCATAGAGTTTAGTAGCGTAGCTTTCTCTGATTCACCATCTGTCTGTAGAACTTTTTGGATTTGTGAGTCTCTTCTCTGTTTCAAAAAAAAAATTAAGCACGTCTTGAGCATTTCAAGAGTCCACCACCGAGTTCTCAAGACACGAGTAGGGGTAGTCTCTATCAGACGTATTTCCAAGGCTTACAACTGTGCAACTCTAGATCTATGGCCAGTGAACTTCTCTTGAAAATCATGCACAAAATTTGCTAAATTCTACTGTCGACCTCTCTATAACGTTATACATACTATCTGCATGCAAGGAATCCGAAGTTTGGTAGGGACTAGAGTAGGGGTACGCTTTAGTGGTGTGTCAAGCCACGTAGAGATTTAAAGGTGGTGAGATTCAAGACTCAAAGACCTTCTTTTCCAAACCGCTCAGACGGAAAAGTTGTAAATATATGTTACTGGGAGGAATGGCAAAGGTGGCGTGCTCCTACCACATAGTTTGCGTTTTCACCATGTTTTTGGCGCTTAGCAGGGCCTGTCACCCCCAGGCTACAAATCACAACCATAAAGAAGCTAGTCAAATACTTCCCTTCCCTGACAAGAACTACTCTCCAAGCAGAGGAGGGGTTCCGGCAGGTTTTTGACGTGTTTTAGGCGTTTTTGTCGGGCGCCTCTCTACTTTGTCGTTTTTTTGTGTAGCCAACAAAAAAAAATGACAAAAAAACACGTCAAAAAACACGTCAAAAACCTGCCGGAACCCATCCTCTGCTTGGAGAGTACCAGTAACAAGAACGGCTATTCTTCATGTATCAGTAATCATAAAGCAGTAGAGACATTACCCACTACACCTGCATTACACAACGAACAACAGCAGTTATCTTAGACACACAGAAACACTGAAAAGAAGTCCAATTTTGTCCTATATACCTGACAAGTGAGGTCTAACTTATACGTGGATACGTCAGCTCAGCTGTATACAATTCGTACTCTCCAAGCAGAGGTAAGTGGGGCAGATCGTCACCGTTTTATCATTTGCCTTTCTTTTTTTCGCTGGCCCCATTTCGTTATATGGGGCCAGCGAAAAAAAACAGCATATGATAAAACGGTGACGATCTGCCCCATCAACCTCTGCTTGGAGAGTATACAATTCGGGCCCATTACGGCTTTTCTCGCACTGTGGCGCTTCAGTTATAACATCCAAAACTGTGGCCAACAACATAGAAAATGCAGATAAGTAATTGCAATGGGACATGACTCTTTCCAAACTAAACCAACGATGCTAAAACGTTCCCTGTTAAAGTGAACACTAATTTGTACACAGGAAGACATATGAACACACTACACGTTGTGCTATCTAACCTTCAACCTTTGGCGTTTTCGTTAACGCGCCAATTATTCATGAAAAAAAAAAGTCAATTCCCTGTTCTAATGTTAGTGCTATACTAGTAAGCTGTATTTGAGGCGGCAGATTTCGATAACTGTTGTAAGTACATTCAATCCCAAATTTATCCTTACTTCTTTAAGAACGTGTGTGAATGCGTACCATTGTAGCCTGTTACTTTTGGTGTCTTCATATTTTTGAATATCAAAACTTAACAGATTAGCAAGACATCGCGCTATTATTTACTTACAAATGATTACATTACCGAGTAGTCCCTTATGAGATGAGGTCACCGCAAACAGACTACATCAGAAGAATTGTTTAGTTCTCTTTTTTATACCCCAGTGCCCAGGTGCTCGCATTAAGCACAGCGGGACCCCGTTTGGAAGACAGTAAACACCCATACATATTTCACACAGCTCAAAAACAACAGTTTTAATCCAGGTAGATTTACATCTACAATGGTACGGCTTAGGAGCTTTGCTCCGCCCATTTTTGTCTAAGGTCCTTGGAATTGGGACGAAAATTGCATCGATATCTCCCGTGGACATAGCAAAGGTATCCATTGCGACGTAAATGCGTCTTTCAAGTATGCTGACGAATCGCAAAATGTCCGTATCATTGCCAGGCACAATGCAAGCCCTTGGCGCCATTGAAAAATATCCACAAACTGACAAAGACAAACTCCGAGGCCATCTCATCATGCTGAAAATGCGCAACTGATATTGGTTATCTCTGAACGTAATTGTTAACCTTTCTAGAGTGGCGCCATCGCCTTATTGTGGCTGTGCGCTCCGTGTCCTGCCCAAGGTGAGAAATACCAGGTGTGGCCGGAAAGTATGCCGGAGCGAACTTCATAATGCACGCCTTATCTGGTAATCTCTCATGTTCGGCCGCTCGCCGATTTTTGTGAGCCACGGGTTTTCCGAAGTTTAAGCTGGCGTTACAAGTGCATCCGATGATATGAAACGTGTAAAGGGAAACCTGTGTGCGACTTAATCCTCGCAACAATCTTCGCGAGCAAGACAATCACCAAAATTTCGTTGGCGGGATTTAAAGTGAAAGATTCTGGCCGCGCTGAATAGAGCAGCGTGAATCGGTATCTTCTGCAATTACGACCCGACTGGCATAACAATCCACAGGGGTGCCATTCACAACTTAAATCCAGGTGTGCAGCTGCAACTTCATTTCTTAACACCTCAGCGGGGAAGAATCCTCAATACCTGTGGACAATAAGACTCTGAATGGAAGAGCCTTCTCTCCAATTTCCCATTGATTACGCGATGCGCCTTGCGCCTTTTCCCGTCTTATGATTTGAAGATCACAGGAACGTTTGTTGTGTCGGCCATACTGCAGGTGAGGCGCAAACAGCGCGCGGGTCGAGTGAAACTTTATACGGCTGATGCTCACAGGTGAGCAGAGAACCCGCCCCTAACCTGCCCCGTACCTGTCAATGGTGGGCAGAGGGGCACAATAAGACTGCACCTGTACGGGCAATTACACCATGTGTAAACAACCGTGGTCCCGGGGAATTCGCAATCTGCCCGGGGCAAGGAAAGAGATTCCGTTTCGGCTGTAATTTTGACAAATCCTCTTAAAAATTCGCCACAAAGAGTGAAGATGTACAAGGATTTCCGTGCCAAACGTGCTCGAGAGTTAGCTACACAATCGTCGTAACAGTAGGTTTTTTCCGGTGAACCATGTTCGATACAATGAGGAAACACTGACAATATACAAGCTTACATACTGACAACGCTGAATGGATCTGCCTTGTAAAGGTCCTCCCTTTAACTGGTGCCGCTTGATTGCTCCTACATCGGCTGAAAAAAGGGAACCTCCTCACAAAGAATAGTAGAATAAAAACACGGATTTCCCCTGGAGCTACGACGTACACAAAAACTCGATTTAATGCCTTCGTAAGGAGAAAAATTGAGTACTAATAAATACGGGATGCTCTACATATCTCCGTCTTTGTTCGGGCTGGATTTGGCTGGTGTTTAAGTAATTTGTTCGCTTCTTGTCCAAGCTTACCGGGAGATTTGATGCGTGTGAAAGAGCATTGTCAAGCCCAGGGTCTCTCACAATTCCCGCTCGCCTCGGCACGAAGTTTGTTTGCTTACGGTGCAAAGGAAGGGGTGGAGTGGAACAAGGTGGAACCCGCCTAATGGACAAACGATTAAGTTTAACAAGACTATAAACTTTTCACACATAGTTGGGAAACGACGTGAAAAGACCAGCTATCAATAGAGAGTTATAGGCTTTGTCATGCTCTCACAGGGTGTTGCCAAACAATTATCACATGCTTGAAAAGCAATTATCAGTCAATACTATTCAATATGTGAATAGCCATTGTCGTGATAAAGAAAACGTAAACAATCAAGCTATATACAGTGTGGTTTGTTTTTCCTGTTGTTTGCAAAGTCCAAGGTTGTCTATTGTTCGGAATTTCAGACTCCCTCGGAAGCCAAGCAAAGCACTCCAGACGTCCACGGCGAAGACGCGAAGGTGAATCTCACAGTACGCGACGCAGGGAAGGGGCAAGGTCATCCCAGTTTCCTCCTGAAGTTCACGAGAACTGAGAAAAGATAGACTACACAAGAAACATCAGCTCTAAGGAAGGAGAAACAGGCACCCAATCTTAACATCACTTGCTACCTTAAGAACAAAACCTCCTTGCTTGAGAACGACTACTGGCGGTACATCATACGACAGGTATACATCTATTTACATATGTTGTATCTGTAACAAACAAACAAGTGGTCTGATGAATGTTTGAATGCACAAGCGTGTGACAGGAAGCCATTTTGCTTTATTGTTACCAAGTCTTTTACCTTTCGGAATTCCAATAAATATGAAGAACAAATCTCTTAATTCCATCTTGGCCACTTCCTTAATCCACAATTTGTCGTGCTCTACACTGTGATACAATCGTGCGAGATTGACACACTGTAAGTGGCTGTCTGAGGGATTTCGCCGTTGTCATAACTGGAGGTTGGGGGTTGTAGAGGTCAAGTTGTTTACGGTGAGGATGTGATTACGGACTCAGGGCGGGACGTGCCGCCGCGCCACCTGGTCAGGTGAAGCTGGCCGTCAATAGACGGGGCTCATCTCCGGGTAATTAGTCTCAACCGTAGGATAGAAAGGATTGTGGTTGTCACGAGAAGGTGTGTTGGCGGGAGTAGAACACACAGTTGTACAGGGCCGCGTGCACGTAGACTGTTTCGTACAACGCGTGCCTTCTGTGACGACAGTCCCTCTCCACCGCGACAGTCCAACCGGTAAGAAAGGTAATCTATCTGTACATGATACATCAGTTAACTGATGGCGATTCCCTTTCTAGTCCTGCATTCTGTAATGGTTTTATTTGATAGTTGTTTTGTGTGTGTACGGTTTACCTTTTTTCAAGGACGACCTTGTCTGGTGTAATGATTTCCTGGCCTCGCCAGGGACAACCTGTGTTTATGGATACGGATTTAACGGCAATTTTACTAGTTGCTGTCACTTAGATATCATAGCCATGGATAGATAATGTATAGGCGATGTTTTATGTTCTGGAAAATTAAGGTCCTCGTGAAAAGGTGTCTAACTGTTTGGGTTTACGTTTTCTCTGTTGTTCCGTGGGGGCGTATGAAAATGTAGTGCCGACAGGAATGACACTGGTTCAGACATTTTGTCCGTGATGTCCCTGTCATACAGTCGACGTAGCCTCCATCAGGCCCTCCTACGGGCGTATGGATCGTAGAATTCGGCAGAAAAGGGAATAATTAGCACGCAGACTCAGTCCAATTTCGAATGAATCCCTCCGATGACCAAATATTCCCCCTAAAGCTGGCGTGGTTAGTCTGATCTGGTAGAGACTACAGTCGACGAGCTTCGGCCGTATTTGATGATCGCCGGAAGGTTTCTCTATCTTAAGATCGACAAAACGTCGCGGGTATTTTTCGCCTGAAAATGTACCCTATCATATTCAGCGGGGCGCGGTGAGCTGCGAACATTGGCCGATCCTAAAATCACTCGATGATCGAGAAAACACCGTGCGTACTATTGCCAAAAATATCATTTGGAGCTGGCAGACTCGTCGACAGATCAATTTTTTGTGCTGTGTGACATGTCGTTAGGGATAAAAACAACCTAGAATTCGAAGCTTTCTTGTCGTATCAAAGAAAAAGATACTAGTATATACCGAAACGTTTGAAGAGATCTTAAGAAATGTGTCTCGATCCGGACTGACTCACCCTGCTTGAGTGACGGAGAGGCGTTTGAAGTTTACGGATTGTGTAAACCGTCGTGTCTGGGGCGGAAATGGCCATCTGGTCCACAACTACAGACCCTGCAATATAATCCTAATGTCTGTGTTTATCTCCAAGGTCGTAATGATGGTGAACTTTGAGTCTGGCGGTAAATACGGCATGCACACGAGCTAATGGACACGTTCACATCTGTTTTGCTTTTATGAGCAATACAGGTAACGGGGAAGGCACAGGCAACATGACCATATGAGTCATTGTCACACCCTGTTTGTATAACTACGCGATTTGTTGAGGATTTCTTGGCGTAAGTAGAATATGAATGAATTGTGTCAAAGTAACGTCAGCAGATAGGGTTGGCTAGTCGACGGAAAACGTTGATATTTTGTGAATACAGAAAAGAGATCCGGATCGCACTTTATCATGTGAAAGTGTGCATTTGCCTCTGTTGTGAATCAGCGTTTTATAAGACGGTTCTATGCTTTATGGAAAGATTTTCGTTTCAACTTTTCAAAACGTCGATGAGGCCACATGACAGGGAACTGATGTTCCGTGCTGATGAAAAATGATCATTTTTGAACATTTTCCATGAACTCTACGTCGCCATGGTAACGACATGACTTTGCAGACAAGTACGGGCATGCGCACTCGTTCATCACGGCTTGTCAGGTCGAAACGTCTTCATGCCCGTAGCCAGGGGGGGTTCGGGGGGTTCGGACGAACCCCCCCATTGGCTTGAAGGTCCACTTTCACAGGCTTGAAGGTCCACTTTTTAATGTTCAAGATTTTTTTCAAGGTGGACTTATTTGTATCACCAGCAATGCCACTGAGGCTAGGATCCTAGACTTTGTCTCTGATTTTTCCTCTGAAATTCTCTCAAAAACACAGGAAATGCCCTTTCAGAAGGTTCAATTCTTAGAAATTGAAACGCTCAAAGGTCCACTTTTTAACGTCCAATGGTTTTTTTTTCAAGGTGGATCTATTTGTATCACCAACGGAGCTGAAATCCTAGAAAAACTGCTAACTTTGTCTCTGATTTCTTCCTTTAAATCCTCTCAAAAACACAGGAAATGCCATATCAGAAGGTTCAAATTTTAAAATTTCCCGGGGGGGCATACCCCCGGACCCCCCTAGGAAGCTCGCGCCTGCGGCGCTCGTCTCGCGCCTACGGCGCTCGCTGGTCCCTTAAAAATTAAAAAGAACCCCCCCATTCAAAATCCTGGCTACGGGCATGGTCTTAATACTTCATGCCCAAATATGGTGTGCTTTGTCGGCATATTCAGGGCCTATTTAATTCGTTATTTGCGGGTCACGACGCCCAAGTCTTCCCCCGACCTCTGCGCGTCCCCCCTAGTGCGACTCCTGGCCAGCCTCTCTGTAAAAACTAGTTTTTCGTGGATTGGACACGGATCGTGGGCCGCGAAAAAGACCTGCCATTGTGTTCTCTTGGCGGGGGTTGGCACCGCCAAACAAAATGTCAAACATTTCTATCCAGGGAAACCCATACAAGTTCTCTTCTACCGCAGCGGGGGAGACGGGCACGCCCTCCCCGCACCTTCCATCCGTCCCCGTCGCTCACTCACTCGTCGCGCGGGTAATGGCCGTAATGTCGGGCTTCGAACTCGCGCCCATTAATCTCCGATTCGAAATCCATGATTTGGCGAAGTTTACTCTTTAGTAGGCCGTAGTCGGAGCCGTGGTCTGTAATTTAGAACCATTTGGTCGCCCCGAGTGAGCCTGGCACAGGAACCACATTCGATTAAACAATGGCCGCAAAGAAACTTATATTGAATGTCAAACCATGCGCACAAATAAGGGGGCGGTGAAAACGGTACTTACAAATCTATTAGTAGAAATGGGGTAAAATGTTAGATTTCACGTGAAAACAGAGCTCCCGTGTCACAGAAGTAGGTGATTCTAAGGAGGCATATTTTCCCGTTTCATTCTGCGTTCTTTACGTATTTCATGACAGTATGTTCGCTAAACATTGGAGACTAGTGTCCAGCAGGCTTCCTTTGGGGCTTTAGAAAATTTAGAAATATCCCAAATACAGTAAATAGTTTACCCAAGTATTTCGCCGTCCAGAGACGGTTCAATCCTTGGAGCCGCGTGGTCATCACTGTCCGGCTAACTGGGAAATTATCCATCTTTTCTGACCAATTCCGTGTTAATTTTAGTGGAGATTTGTTACAACCAGCCTCTGTCTCTGCCGAGTTCTTGATTACTAAGTAAATCAAAGTTAAGCGCGATGGTCATAGGATCAAAATGTACTCTCAACTAGCAATATCGTAATCTCTGAAATAATAACTCCAATACAGGGAAAATGCTTATGAAAATTGTGTTCTTTTAGTTCCGAATCGAGAAAGACTATGCTTAGACATATGAATTTCGCGAGACAAAACTGATGAGTAAAACCAGCAGGTGATTTATATGTGTTTATCTGAGAATTGAATAAACGCAGTAAGACCTTCATTGTAGTTTTGTGTCCCGACGGGCTAAGTACAGTGGGGTCTTGAACTAGGTCTAGTAATTATACATTGAAAAAACATAAATAAACATGATACAATGATACATGTAGAGCTTCCTCCTACTCCCAAACATGGCCCGTTTAAACAGATTAGAACTCGCGTCAGCAGAAATCTCTTTATCGGCGACACCGTGGCCTTTGTCCGTAACAATGGCCATGTAGGCTGGACAGGGCGGGGAAGTATTGTTCAGAAATACCCACAGTAACTCCCGTGGGGTAGGGAAGCCCTTTGTTTCTGAGATTCCCCTGGGTGGGGGCGTCTGGCTAGCTTTGTTCTGGTGGCGACAGTGCAGATGTAGAGAGACGGAGGTCGGGCCAAGTTCTCATGGGAAGACGGAGATAACGATCAACGTCACTGTTCCCAGGTCAAAAACACGTCCAGGTTCGCTGTCCGAGTGAACCCGCTGATGAATGTGTTTTGGGAAGCGTTCTGATGTCTTCCTTTGAAGAAGTCAGGAAACCTGTGGTTGTGGGCCAGGGGATTGGCAACAGTGCCTTTCCGAGTATCGCGGCTGAAAGGGAATATTGAAACTTCCATTTGGCTCTTATTTTGACTTAAGTTGGCTTTTAAGGCTCAAAGCCTTTTGATTATATTTCATTTTACACAAAACAATCTGGTAAAAATGTCTAGCTAACAAAATAGATCTGTATGTATTATTTTCCTTTTGCATGTCAGTGCTTGCGACTGTCAGTGCTTGTGACTTACTTCCGGACTCGTGGTGTGTGCTCTATTCAACACCTACACTTGATGAACCACCATGTCCAATGTGATTTCTTGGCCGCTAGATCCTTCTTGTGGTCAAACAATAACGAACATATCCCGTGGGCGGGGAGTTCTCTCCGACACAATGCGCTACCGGTTCCCGTCGGCAGGGGTCCATTGTTCGGGACGTCCCGTGGGTGGGGAAGTCTGGTTACCTTTTGTGCCACTGGCGACAGTTACCGTAGAGGTGGAACTGCACCGACAGGGGGCGCATGGGCGGGGTTCATGAACTTCGTTATTCGTTTCATCCTACGGGGTCTACAATGGATGTAAGATGGTCTTAAAGTTGCCATGTGTCTCTGAATTTGAATTGTCTTCACTGTTTCCTGTGTTTGGGACAGTCCTCAAGTTTAAAACTGAGTTTAAAACAAAAGCATGTGCTTTAACTAAAGTATGAATTATATCCTTGGATTCTTGTGGTCTCGACACAACAAGCATGTCAACTGGATGTTAACGTTTGGATACTTGTCTTTTCTTTATACAAGCTCCAGTCTAAACGCGGCCTCATAAAGGGGCCGCTTCTAGTTCTAGTTAACCACCTTGCTCTTATAGAGTTGGTGACTGGGTCGGTAGGTTAGTTGGTCAGTTATGTTCGCTTTTTTAAGTGATTGGCACCCACCCATGGCAGTGATGGAATTTTTCGGGAGAAGACTTCAGCTAACCAAGGCCTATTACTCATGACGAATTATCAATAACATTGAGCTGAGGACCAGGCCAGGGACAGTAGTAAACACCGTGACGTCGTCTTCACCATGATAAAGACTGGACCAGTCATCAGTCCTGTCCTCCTGTTGTACATGAACAATGACCGTGCAGAATTCCTAACAAGTCCCGAAGGTGAACTGTCTCGTCACCTTTGTCTCACTGGCGACAAGATGTTCATCAGCTCAGGCCGATATAAACTCATTAAACTTGGAGGGACGGGGCATTATTTCCCAACCGTGGGAAAGGAGTATGCTAGGGTAATCAATAATTCCTCCAGACACCGAGAAAATTGATAAAGGATGGCATCTACCTTTAAGTCGGACGTTTGTGAAATATGTTGTAGCAACACACCTTATTAGTGATCTGAAGTCTGTACAAAAGTATGCATAGCCATATACATACTCACATAGTTGGTTACATTGACCTGTTGCCTTGTTTTCTCGTTATTACTCATTATGGATCATAGATGATGGGCAAAAGTGGCTAGAGGTAATTTCTTTCAAATATGCATCTATCTTGTAAAGTAATACAACTGTAGTCACTGTTAAATCTTAGGTTTTCCAGCATTTCCGCCAAGCAATAAAGTAAGCAATAGAGCTGAGAGAGACCAGGCCGGAAGTGTATGAATCTGCATTTGAATCCTGAGTTAGTTTTTCTGTCGTCCGTATTACGTTTTCTCACAGAACACAAAAGTGTCGGTCCCCTGGGTTCGGGCGTCTCGCCGGCCCGACAGGACAGTCGGCGCGGCGCGAGCATCAATCTTCGCCGCAACAAGCGGGAATCAATACCGCTGATTAGGCTCGCTCCTGGGCTAGGGTGAGGCTTCGGGAAAGAACCGTTCCTCGTTCCAATTTAAGGCGATTAGATGACCATCACTGAGGTTGCTGCTTGTGTTTATGCGTAGAGGTGGGAGCTGGTGCTAGCGATTTCAAATGGAAAAATCAATATCATCTTTTACCGAAAGTAAGAAGTCTGTGTGTGTTCGAAAAATTGTTTTCTGTGTTCGAAAGGGTGGAATTTGTGGGTCTCAAAAACTGTGAGATGTTTAAGTCCCGGCCTTAGAGTTGTTTGAATGCATCAAAATGTTGTTAATGTCTAGAAAAAGCTAAAGCGTTCTGTCTATTTCTGTGGATTTCCATTTCTTAAACCGTCGGAAGCCAGTGGCTACAAATTATCGGGAAGCCTTTGATTGCATATATCTCTGTGAGAATACTAGTTCTTGCATATCACATAATTTCCTATTTTCCATCCGACGCTTCGACCCGAAACAAAACAAACACTTTCTGAAACCTTTCCTGAGGTTGTGGTTCGCGGATATTGGTCCCGGTTGTGATCGGAAGACTTCGGGTGACATCGGAAGACGAAAGGTCTGGTCGGAAGCGGTATAAACGCTGTCTGTGGGAAACCGTCCTGCCACGACCCGTTCCTGGACAGAGGTCAAACCACTTCCTCTCTTCAAGTGTACACTCTATCTCACAACAAACAGGCCTAGTTTTGCAGGAGACGAATATGCAGAACTGTTTCAGCGACCTAGTACAACTGTGAAAAACCTTTCAAAGTTGGCTGCCACTTTTGAAGTCACTTTAAGATAAAGAAAGCTCCATAAAAAGCCATAGTAGTACATACATTCCGATGCATGCAAAGCGCAAGCTTTCTACACTCAAAATAATACCAGAGACATACTAAATATAACTTCAGATATACTAAAGATCAACTAGTATGACGGGTAGCCTGAAACACTGTCAAGTTTCGGCGTCTCTCTTCTATGGTCTATCTATTTCATGGCGTGAGGACATTTTATTCATTACTTTTAGGCGCACACTCAAATATCACATTTCACATTTCAATCCATATTGTAAGGAGACTGATACTACATAAAACTCATTATAGAATTTTAATTCTTTATTTTCAATTCTTTATCATTTCCCGAGAACATTCCTCCCGTCGACGCTCAGTGTATTCTGATTTTAACTGCATATGGAGTGCTGGAATTTCAAACCTAAACATTTCGCCTAACAAAACGTCGTGTTTAAAGTGCTAATGCCAGCACACGAGTTTCTAAAATGTGTTTTCGTTGCTCGCTGCGGTGAGATAAAGCTTACAAAGCTTAATCTCTCGGCTTTTACCGACTACTGCCTACTTATTGGGTACCTGGTGATTAAGACATGGTTATACGGAGGGTGATGGACGGAAATGACCGGTAATACCTTAATGTTTCATACCTGAGTTACCGTATTGTTTGTTGTGGACAGTTGAAAAACTTGAAGACAAAAAAATCTGCAGATTAAAACAAATGGGTTCTTTAGGAAGGCTTACGGTAATTGTGTGCGCTTAACTGAAAAGGTGGAAAGAAAACGTTTTCTTTTCGCTTTTGTAAATCTTAGGAGAATCAACCGACCGTTGGCTTACTGTACAAACACCTAATCTATAGTCGGGTTAAATCCGTATTTTTCCGGTCTACATACAGTGACCACTGTCTGTTAGATTTAGACTAGATATGTTTTGATACTGGTTCAGGGAGCGTGTCGTTTGCCCTTCCGGATCCTTCTGGGTCACCTAGATTTTCTCCTAGTTCTGAAGAAACTTTTCCCCACAGACGTTCTCTTCTTTGTCCTTTTTGATCCGGTGTGGTCGACTCGTCCCCTTCCGTTGCATCTTTAAGTACAAAATCTTAAGTCGTGGAAGCGTCCTGGTAAGAAGTTCCTGCACCACGCAGAGTGAGCACAATGGCTCGGGAAGGAACGAGATGAAGAAGTGCTTCCCCTGGTCACAGTCAAACCGCCAACGCACCGCAGAACAGCAGTTGGAAGTCTCTGACCTCTTTCTACCGCTAAGAGACAGTAAATTACTTGCCACTTAAAGAATTTAGGCATCAGAATCGCTCGCTGAATCTTCGCCCAACAGTTGAAAACTATGACTAAGATTTTACGTACGCATTTTTCAACGTCTTCTTCCCTATTAAACAATGTCATCTATGATAAATGAAAAGCTGTGTTAAAGATCCATAACTTTGTTTCCTTAGTCAACGCAAATCAGCCTATGGCTGCGAGGTACTTCATATTTTCCGATCACAATGATGAAATAAAACCATTCATTCAACCGACATTGTCACGCTGATGACTTGTTCGTTTGTCGCCAGGAAGGCGCTCTGACACCGCAGGTTAGAAGATAAACCCATCGGTCAAAGGTCCATCCTACCCCGAGGGGAAGCAACACACGCTGCGACACACCCTGAAAGATCGTCTCTTAGAAATACGATGTACAAACCATTCTCACCGACAAATCGCTGGGCATCTGTGTTGATAGAAATGTAACGTTGACCCACACAAGACAACATCTATGATTTTTTTCTCTGCATAGTCTGGAAGATAAACAAGTAACTATTTGATTTAGGTCTGCCTGAAAACGACATACTGATGTGTTTCTACTGTTTGTAACAGTTTGTTTTCGTTATGTCCAATAGTGAATAATTTGTTTCGGTGTTCTGTTCGTTTGTGCATGGTGGTACGAAAACCGTCACATTCGTTTCGCTTTCAAATGGCCGGTATCAATAATTTATTCTTATCCAGAGTCGTTATTTTTCAGAATTTATTTCTGACTTTCCGAATTGTTTTGTTTGCATTGATTGTTGTTTTTCTTCGTATGCATGGTATCCAATTCGTTTGCATGGTATCCACATTTACCACGTTTCTGTGACTGAGATTTTTGAATTAGAAAAAAATACATACACAACAGCAAAGCACAGACTTGGTGGTGCTCATTCTTTAACGTGTACCGTATTGCAAAACACACTTCTACAGATTCGATGGATCAAACCTATATCTTGAATCGTCCTTGAAAGTTTTTGAAGCCCACGGCTTGAAGAAAACCACACAGAACACAGGACAGGAAGCCGGGGGAAGTCAGTTCGACACGGGTGACTTCTGACAGGACTCTGGGAACGAGTCCGACTCACGGAAGAAGCCACTTCGCTTAGAACGACAGTGCCTCGATTGTTTGCCAAAATGGCGGCTAACCAATGAAAGAAAAACGACGAAATTTTGAGAATCATTTCTTAGACAACTTTAAGAATATTTAATCGTTCGATATAGAAAGAGTGTTCACAAGGGCCCATATTGTAAATCTGCTGCAACTGTTTTCATGGTTGTGGCTGTTTTGTTTCCTCTCGGCAGCTTCCAATATTGAACATGAGTCCTGGCAAGGTTGCTCTAAAACGCAAACAAAAGTTAAAACAATCTGGAACCAAAAGGAGAAATGAAGTATTTCTTACGTCTTACTATGCCAACCTCCCCTAACATCGACTTTGTATACGCAAGTTCATTCGCCGTTGCTAAGGCCCCCTTTCCACTACACGGCGATCGCACATTTAATATATGTGACCCTTCGTTTCATAATTGGAATATGATGCAAGATGTAAAATTGCGACATTAAGACAACAAAAGGCACAAAACCTACAAAAAAGTAACTTTTTACCTATTAAATTCGTTGAACTATCTGTCAAATCTTTGGCCGCTCAGCGGTCGCAGCCTCTGGTGGAAACGCGGTGTCGTCGGACCGATTGCGCCGCCGCCGATCTGGCGGGAACTGGTGAGACAAGGAACAATGATAACCAGGTTTAAATCGGCTCAAACGCCTGCATTATCAAGCGAAGCGGCGACTGTTATCTGAGATTTTGCGCCAGGAGCGAGCAGCGCGATGATACGCCTGATGTTGACACCTGTTCGAGTCGCTGGCGACGTGAAGCCGGGCACACAGGCGCGGGGTAGTCTCTACCAGACTAACTACACCGGCTATAGGGAGAATATTTACCAGGGTTTCATTTGCTGGCCCTGCACGGGCGAGATGTGATCTTCGCCGTAGACTGACTCTATTGGCTAATTATTCTTTTTTCCAGCGTTTTTTTCTACCGAATTCTGCGATCCATACGCCCGCAGGAGGGCCTGGTGGAGGCTAGGTGCGGGGCGGGGTCAGAAGAAGTTCACATGTACAAGTTTTGTTGTCGCGTTCTCTCATTCTTAATCTTTTCTAAAAGAAAACGATCGTGTTGCATTGATACTGACGATTGTTCATTTTGGTACAGGTACTCCGATTTGATACGTGTACTTCGGTTGATCTGTGATTTTGTGAACTGTGAAAAGTTTTATATTAAAATCAGTTAAGATAAAGTTAAGACAATCACCTGTTTTATGAATAGTTTAAGAGAAGCTGCAATGTTTACTTATAATGTGCGAAAACAAACCTTGCTGTTACTTGGACATTTCCAGAAATCTTGCAGTTTCATTCTGTTTGTCTGTCTTTGTTTCTTCTCGTTCGTTCACATCGTCATTTCAGAAGTCTATGGGCTTTTTTTTTCATTATATGCTATGCGCTACAGTTGGGAAATACAGCTGAATCTAGAGTTTCCAAGTCTGGCATATTTTTTCTGTAGTTTCCCTGGAAACGTGCAGGAACTATAGGAATTTGCTGTACAAATATAGTTTATCCCTATGGACTGGGATAATCACAGGTCTAGTTTGTTACCGAGGACATGATTACACCCCCTCCCACCACAACTCACTGCCTACAGTTTTCCCTCAAGACTTCTTGTTTGAAGTCTTAGAAACAATACGCTATGACCTCAGCATACCCAAAAAGTTGGTATTGTCTAAGCTAGACCACGGTTAATTATCGGCATTCTCATGTATATCAAATTAAATGGCTTCCCTGTGACCGCGGGTGTTTAATTGGTGTAATAATGCATGTCGAGAGGGGGATAGCTTGAATGAGTGACACCAGGGGCCGGGGCAGTGGCTCCGGGCGCACAGCGGGTTCTGGGGGAAGTCTTCTACAATATTCATTAGTACTATTATCGCGATGAGGTAACGTGGTTCCCCATTCATAAAACCGCTGTCTGCTTCTCTCCTGCTCCAGAACTCGTCTTGCCGAGCCCGAGTGAGCATCTCCAGGACTCCGAGCCCGTGGGATGAGGAGCGTGCTAGTGCAGAGCAGTTATCGGGAGGACATGGCTTCAGCACCGATGCCCGCGCCTTTCCTTCGCCTCGACACCTACTCGTCACACTGCTACATGGGAAGGAAGATGTTCAAGTGCCCGCACTGCAGCTACGAGACGAACCGGAGGAACAACCTGAAGCGGCACATCAGCACCATGCACCTGGCCTGCACCAAGTCCCTGGAGTGCTGCGATCACCACTTCAGCAGCAAGGCCGAGCTCCGGGAGCACGTCTACCAGCACCACCGCTACGGCTACACCTGCAAGGTCTGCGGCCGCAACTTCTGCCGCAAGGCCCTGCTGAAGCGGCACCAGACCGTCCACAGCGGGAGGAAGGACTACGTCTGCGGGCTGTGCGGCTACGCCACCAGCCACAAGTCCAACCTGGAGCGGCACAAGAAGATTCACAGGTGTCCGGAGGAGGGAGACGAGGAGGATGACATGGAGGATCAGATCGGATTGGACCAGAGGAGCGTCACCAGCGACGAGTCTGACTCGCCGAAGAAGCCGTCGCCGACTTCGGACGGCGTCGCCAAGCCCTCCGACGCGCGCATGCCGATGTTCCCGCTCCATCCCCTGGCCATCCCGCGGGATCATCCCCTTCCACACGTCCACCCAGCCGCCCAGGCGCACTTCCTGGGCTGCTACATGGCAGCCAACGGGCTCTGCCCACCCGGCCCTCGGCCTGTCATGCCGCTCAAGCCGATTGTCTTCCGCGCCTACCCGATGACCTGTCCAAGCAAGCACCCCGCGGTTGTCGGCGGCGTCCCCGAGGCCGACCCCCCGCCCATGATCTGCACCTTCTGCGCTGTCTACTTCACCAACGTGTACGACTTCATCGGCCACATCGGCACCCATGTGGACAAAAAGCACAAACTGATGTCCCCGAAACCTGGACAAATGACAGCACTGTCTCCGACTACCCAGTGCCCGGTCACTTCAACAGGCGTCAGGCCCACCATGTGAGGACTTTTAAGCCTTGTTTTCTGAATCAGTTTGTTACGAAATTGTCTTGTTAGGACAGTCTATTGTTCTGTACGGTTTCGAGAGGGAGTGACAATAACTGAATAGACTTCTGAAAGACTCCTTGTGCCAACAGAGGGCAATCGCTATTCAATCGGATAACAATCCGTAAACACTAACTGTTTACACTAGCTTCTGCGTTAGTTTATTTTGAAGTTTTGTTTACATTTCTCACTATTACGACGTTCCTTAGAAAGTCTAAGTTTACGGGAACTTTTTTGTTCAGACGTAGTTAAAATGTAACCTTATTAGCAAACTATCTAACGAGCCTTCTCTTTTCTAGGTTAGGCAAGCTTACGTTTAGAAATAACGAACATCTTTGTGAAGAGTTAAGGATGTAGATATAGTTCCTTATTCGATGTAAATATGACCAAAAAGAGCGGCATTTGGAGTGCCTTATGAAAATGTGAGTATAGCAAATATGTCTATCTATATCTATATTTATACGATGTAATATTTTTTCTATCTACGCTACGGATATATATTTATGTGACTTAATCCTCGACACGGTGAAGGTATATAAAGCCATGCCCACCACTGCATGACGACAAGCCACAGATGTGAATTGTTTAGCAGAGAATGTTCACCTGTAGACAATCTGAACTCCTGTTCCGAGGAGAAGAGAGCTTGTGCACGGTACACCCCTCCTCATGGGGGCGCTTCTAACAATCATTCAGAATAAACGCTACTGTTTATCATTATACTTATGTGTGCGTACCTTACTTTGTTTATTTTGCACAGTCTGCAACATATCGTTAGTGGATACATGGTTAAGAGCCTGACACGAAGCGTTAGGCTAAATTAGATGATTAGTTTAAAAAATATATATTCCCCGTTTGGTCTCTTTAATCCCCCTATATTCCCCGTCCCGCACTGTCCTATACTTTTTAAAGGCGTATAATTTGCGCTTCGTTGTTCGGTGCTTCAAAGCTTAGCCTTGTTTAGCAATTAGTTGGTATTAATGAGGGGATCTGTGGAGCCCCCAGGCCTCTATATGTCAGACGGAAAGTTTAGAGCGAGAGAAGGAACAGAAGTGCGAAATTACTTGTTCTGAGTAAAATCAGGCGCCAGGCGTGGCATATGCTATGATGACCCGACGTACGAAAGAATGGGAGATCTTATAGTTTGTGTGCATATTAGAAATAATGACCAGGAAAACATGTCTGTGCCACAGCGGTCTTCGGGACTCTAACGTTACCCCGTGCACCCATTGCAGCAATTCAGAACAAAGGGAAATGGTTTTAGCCGATACTTTTCAAATTTCAAAGTTACCTTAATTCAGCCAAGATACACCAACATGGATAGAACTCGAGTCATTATGGATAGAATGATAAGGGTAAATTTTCTCATCAAATGTTGTTCACCGACAGCTGCAGTTGTAGTGATTTCATGAAAGCAGGTGCACTCTCATTCAAACGTCTTGATTCGGCGGTTTAATTCGGCTTGAACTGATTGACGTAACGGTTATTTTGTAGCCATATTGCACAAGTAAGTTCTGTTTACACTCAGATTCGTTCCATTCCGAACATAATCGGCTTGACTAGCCACAATGTGCTCGCTGTTTTGTTAACCGTCTGAAGGGTACAGTGGGTGGAAGCTATACATTTCCCCGGCCGATAGCTGGACAATACGGCCCGGAGAGCGGGTAATCTGGCCCCTTTTCCAGTCCTCCTATTCCAGACGTGCGCCCACAATAGGGAAATTCGCCGTGAATTTTCACGGTGACAGGGAATATAAGTCAGCGAAGACAAATACAACTCAACCTCTGTAGTAATACAACTGCATTTTCAGTGAAAGTAGGATGCATGTTTAATCTTTGAAAAAGTAACAACAAAGAAGAAATCCGTACAAACAAAAAGGGCGCCAACACAACGACGGACATGGAAACAAAAACATGTAGTTGATTTTTCGCGAACACTCTTACAAAAGATTCTGATATTCGTTCAGTGAGATTCATATGTTTCACATTGTAACAATCTAGCACTTTGGGTCAAACTTTGGTGTTCACATAAGTCAAAATTAGGGTAAGTCGCCAGAGTTCTGCGCAACTGAGCTTAGTCATTGTCAGTAGAAGCGTTACAGTTTTCACTTGGTACCAGTACGATATGCGAATCAAACTACGAAAGTGCTTTGAAACGTAGGGCCACATTATCCCCTACTCGAAGTGCTCTCTTTTCCCGAAATGTTCCTGCCCGCTGTACCTGTGGATTTGGTTTTTGTCCGTGTGTTGTTAAGGTCGCGCGGCCAGGCCCCTGCAGCATTAAAGGCTCACTTTACTCCCCTCTGAGTGCAGGAGACAGAATTTTCCTCTTCCTTGCTCCGATGTTGTCCAAGTGATGGTGATAATGGGATCCCTTCAACCATACAGGCCTGAACGTCGTCTGAGAGAGAGACTTTAAGTAGCCGCAAATGGCTCTCCGCTTCATTTTCCCCGCAAATTACAAGGCAAGAGCACGAGTGTCACCATAGGCGCGGAGACCTCAAAAAGTGGAATTTTTATGACGCCTTGCGCGCTCTCGAATTCAACATTTCTAATTTCGACGCAAGCAAATTTTTACCTACCGTCCTAACAAAATTACAGTCCCCTTTCCGGTAATCTCCACGTTCTAAGTGGAAGTTGTACCTCCTTAGACACGTTAATTTCCAGGAATTCGGGCAATTTTCGGACTCTGTGATTACTGGTACCCGCGGTCCCGGGTTCGGACCCCGAGGTACTCACTCCTATTCTGTTGTTCGGGTCAACTCCGGGTGAGGTGTCGCGCTTCCATTACTCGAACCAGCCTGCTGGAAATAACACAGCCATCTATAGCACTAGGAGATGGTTAGGAAAGTCTCCAAACGAAACTGTGGTCAGACAAAGATAGGCAGAACATACCTGTTTTACTGTTATTTTCCTGAGATGGACATTACTATGAAACAAAAGAAAACAAAAGCGAAGGATCGCGAAGTCTGCACTTGTTTGTTCAAGCTGAGTAAAGTAAAACTGTATTGGAGCTAAGATACACCACTTTCAAACTACATTTTGTAGCACGTACAATTTGACACAGCAACAACAATGTACCGGGAAAAAAACTACAATTCAGCACAAGTTTCTGTTATGATATTCGCTCGCCCCAATCAGTATCTCTGGGTGAACCCTACGAAATATAACGTATCTAAGACAATAGACATTGTGCACAATAGTCCTTAGATACAGAACAAGAACACATCTGCCTCGTCCATACCACGATGTCCTGGAGCCGCTGATAAGACTCCAGGAATCCGCAGCTCACAAACGAACATGCCTCACCGGACTCACCAACTGTACCAGCATATGGTTGGGACAGATAACGCGCACTTATACCGCAGATTACGACAGCATTAAACAACTATCGGCATACTTAAAGAAGGATTACTCCCAGCTTAGGTAGTTTTGTTTGATTGTGATGTAGACATGCAGACTTCTATACGTATCTACTGTTTCTTATTCAAACTTAGGAAAGCTTGCAATGCTCGATACTTCTACACACATCTGAAATGCATTCAATCTTATGGATAAACACGAATAACCACAGATCATAATGAATGAAGACCTTTATTGTACATGTTTGCCCCACTGGGCTAAGCATAGGTCACATATATACATATTCACGAGTATTATTGTATACAAACATCTAGCTTACTCTAGTATTTTCGACTTCCTCTCGCTTCTTGATTATAAGAATGTAGCGTTTGTTTCTGAATTCGAAGTGGTTGTTTTCCCCCGCTATGGTTCCATAGAAAGCACGGACAAGTTTGAAAGAAAACAAAGGGGTATCATAATCTTCTTTAGACAAATGTATTTCTTTCCGTTTCCATTTGATTAGCCTGAGCGTTAAAATCCGATAAGACTTAATAAACTTGGATGTTGCAGCTCATTGTGATTGTTCATCCCGCACCGCGGCTCCTGCTGCACCGCGACAATCTGTCGCCGATCTACGGACAGCGAGCGAGATGTTCGGGGTAATCAGGCGGGAACCGGGCAACGCGCAGCCGACCATCGCACGACACACTCGCTTGTGAAAGGGAGCATCTGCTCTCACTCATAAAGATGGCGCTCTGGTACACTGACTTTCGTCACGTCTAAAGAAACAAACCAGAATAATCGTCTGTATGGCAAATGTTGTTTGCCTTTGAACTGCGAAAATTGAGAGAATCTATGCAAAAGTAAACATGTTGAGAGAGATCTTTTACAAATAGACGACCGTTTTTACAGAGTTGAGTAGCGGAACATATACGAAATCAAGTATTGAATCTTCTTATGTTTTCTATACACTTGTTTGATTGTGTAACAGCCAAACAAAAGTATTCTCAGAATGTAAAATCAGGTTGATAGTAAGAGTACTGCCACCACTTCTGAAGTGATGCTAAAGTTTACATCTGTTGCTCTTGCCCGTCGTTTGTCGTGTTGAAATAACGAGGCGTGTTCTCGTGTCTTGGATCATACACAAATCCCTCATTAGGGGCATTCGACATACCACATTAAAGCTCGCATTTTGCTTGTACCTCTAGTAGTTTTGTTATTCAGCGTCCGTTCCTGGCCAGATCGTGTAATTATCTCGGTGACGATGAGGTCTGCGGGAGGCTGGCCGCCATTGTGCCGGGTGTGGCGGACAGGAATAACAGGCGGCTTGGTTCTCCCCTGGATCACTTAACACGCGGGCTGCCACCTGTTAACCGGAGAGGAAACACAATAAAATATGTGGTGCAGACGTCTCAGTGGGACAGACGCACACACGGCGCAGTGGGGGAGGATATCATCAAACGTGATTTGTAGCTGGTTGAACGAAGAGCAAAGATTTTGTAGATGAGCAATGTGGCCATCATTCTGATACAGAAGCTAAAAGAGGAGAATGTGTTTTACAAGAGGAACGTCAGAAAATGGGTCAGGAGATTGATGAACCATACCCTGACTTATTTTCAAGTTTACATATGATGTTCAGCCTAGATATGATCTGAGCATGTAGCTTCACTTTACAATAAGACAACAAGCAGAAAATACGCAAGGAAAGCGAAAGATTGCAACAGATGAAACTTTTGAGTTAAGCGGTGTTTTTGCTTTTAACCATTGTCTTTATTTGGTATGTAAAGAACATGAAAGCATTGATGTGGTTTAGTAGAAAGTCTTTCTGTGCGACGACAGGAACATCAGTCCTCCCTGATCGACGGAAAGATGAAGAAAACCTGATGGTAGTTACTTTGGTTAAGTTTTTTCCAGCCGCAGTGTTTGAGTTTAGTCTTGCAAACTCTTGGGACAAGAGCCAGGGATTGACAAGGCATTTCTACTCCCGTCCGAGACAGTCTCCTCTCCTCGCCCTATCCCCTATCCTTGCGTGCAGGCGGACAATCATCCCTGTCCCCCCACCTGCCGACCCTGATTGCCCCCTCCCCGCCTCATGCCGCGGTAACACGGGGTGCACGTGCGCCCAGAACACACCATGGGGACAAACTTATGGCGACATCAGGCCAGAAACGCACGGAGAATCCATCTCAACCTGTCTCAATTTGTCCATCTCTTGTCGTGTGTTGAAAGTCAACAGGGTTATCAGCAATAACGGTACTCTTCTTCCAATTGCGACGCATGCATGGTTTTCATCAATTTAAAAAAGTGTTGAAAACAAATTATTGAGAAAACGGTAAACATGCCATATATGTAGCAAATCAGACGCCACAATAGTTTAACTTTCTATCCACTATCTGATGAATATATACATGTATCTTACTGATAAGTCGAAGGAAAGGTCAAGGGTACTTAGGGGGAATTTCACTTTCCCATACGATGAAAACTTTGTTTTACTCGTTAAGAGTTAATTTTCGTTCTCTTCGAAATTCATTGTTTTATCCTAGGGCACAGCGTGCTCAGTGATGTATATACCACAAAGTACAAATAAAGCTCAAATTGAACAGTGTAACGGTTACACAATGGTCAGCATAAAACAAAATCTACAGTTTCCGTGTCACAATATGACAATATCCATTCCGTTCACTTGTTTTAGAGCATCATCTGATCAGGGTAAAGAAAGAAATTGAACAGAGATATGGTAAAGCAAGGAGGTTGTCACGTTAAAAAAAATGTACCACCAAAGTTCTTTACATCAGATGCTTCATCTAGCAGGCGACAAGTGGTGCCGTTACGTGAAAGAGGTGATCTTGGAGAGTCACATGATGAATGATGTAACAGGGGAATTGGTAAAGAAGCGCGTCGTCTTTGTTTCAACTTCTCCTCAACACGTTTTATGGAAGACCTGCTCCACTGGGCTGTAGCTGTGTGTGAATGAACCTGCTTACAGAGAGGTGATCGATGAACTGACAGAACTCAGATGGGTCAGGGCTGCAATAACTGTTGAAGGGTGTAATGCCACCCACAAAGTTTGTGTCTTTTACGTACGTAGGAGTTACAGTATAGTATGCCGTTTGTTATAGTGCCAAGTGGCAACCGTTGAGCGACCGAATGTTCCATTAGTAGTTGAAATAAGTTTATCAATAAAAGTGTATTTTGTAAGTTTTGTGTGTTTTGTTGCTTTTTACATCGTACTTTTACATCATGGATCGTATTCAATAGTTGGAGTCACAGGGTACGGGTCATACAAATCCAATCCTTGTCGCTCAACTCTCCATTTGGTGGAGGGGGTGGGCTTAGAACAACTATCTGAAATTTCTAAAACGCTTACAAGGTCGCTGCTAATATTGATATGTTTAATTCAAGGTCATTTAATTGTAAAATGTCGAATTGTTGAACAACAAGCACTAAAGAAAACACATGGCTCATTAGCTAGAGCCGTGTGCAGTCCACGAGCAGAAAACAGAAAACCAGAACCCCATTGTTCCATCTCATCCGAGGGTACAGGAAGTCAGACACGGATGAAGGAAAATAAAAAAAGTTGTGGATATTGATGATGACGAATGATGAAGCTGGCGTGTGGATCGCAGCTGTACAGTTTGTACCTCCTTTTGTAGAGTATGCGGACAAATATGCTTCCCATGAGTCAGCTGACACACCAGATTTGTCATTGTCAACTTAGCGTTTGCGGAGGTCCAGATTGTAGAAGTGTGTAACAAGGGCTCCATTGAAGCATACCTGCGTTCTCCTCACAAGACATCGTGACATATGTTGCGTTGAACAGGACTGTCACAAAACGGACGTATGTCTATGTACTGATCAAGCATGAGAGTATGAGCGGGGAAAAACATAGCCTAGGAAGCTTTTAATCTCCAAACAGATCTAACGGTTGCAATAAAAACTCCGTTTGCCAGTTGGATACGGTCTTTGAAGCCGTTTGATCTGCTTGGAGATTATAGGTAGCTGGCAGTCTGAACTATGACATGCCTATTTCTTACATATCAAGAAAGTTGGTAAAACGGTAATTTTATTGTCTAGAAGCTGACTTGACTGTTTCTGACAGCATACGTCAAATGACACTAGATTCGTGGAGAACTTTAGCTTTCAAAAGTACTCGACTTGTTGTTGAATTATGGTGTGAGTTTCCCAAATGAATGATCTGAACCATACGAAGTGTAAAGATAGGATACTTCATCTAACTGAGCGCTACAAATGTGTTCTCTCTGAGACTGATATCGAATCCAAATAGAACATGGGAAGATATTTCAGTAGATAGAGATCTTTGTTTTCCCCGTTTTCTAAAGCCGGTGTCGCAGTGAAGAAACCCACACATGAACACAGTGAGAAACAATACGAGCAGACATCACAGGCACGGATCCTTGAACCCGACTTTAATTTCCGTCTTACCCGGGAGAATGGTTCATGACACAGGAATGGATGGCCGGAAACTTGTATTGTCCTGCCATCAGCCAACACCTCATTACTGGCGCGACGTCACAGATCAGGCAGTTCACAGCGTACATCTCGGGTCATGTTACAACTTACATGTTATACATTGTCAACATTTCTTCAATAGAGGTTCAACAAGGCCCCCTAGCCTGTCCACTAGAATAGACGGCGGTCGCTGAGTGATTCGGTTGATTTCATAATTGGAATATGATGCAAGATGTAAAAGTGCAGTTTAAAAGACAAACACGCACACACACACACACACACACACACACACACACGCACACACACACACACACACACACACACACACACGCACACACACGCACACACAGAGAAAACGACGGCTTGTTTTGTTGGTCCCTCGTGGGCTTTACTGCATTTCTACAATTCTCTCTCTCTCTATCTCTCTCTCTCTCTCTCTCTCTCTCTCTCTCTCTCTCAGTGAAGCACTCTGTGGCATTGAAAACAAAACAGTTCGTCAAATCATAATGATCGATAACGTTTATTTAACATTCATGCAGACAAGATCTCTTATACCGATCTAAAAACATTGAGTATAAAACAACTGTAATAATAGGTTCGGCTTCTTCTCATCTCTTTGTTGTTAGAAATGTAGGTTGAGATGGCTTTAATGTAACACACATAAAGGTTGGGATGAGATTAATGTAAAACACGACTTACACTGTACTCTCCAATCAGAGGTTGGTGGGAAAGATTGTGAGTGAATTTGTGACCTTTTTATCATATGCCCCGTTTTTGGTCGGCTCTCCCCACATACAAAAAAACGGGGCATATGATAAAAAATGTAACAATCTTCCCCACCAACCTCTTTTTGGAAAGTACTATTTGTCGTGTGCTGAAATAAAAGGTCTCATCAGTTTATGACGAGGAGCAGAATGTTGGCGCCACCCCCCATACGTCACTCAGTGGGACGCTGTGATACCGGCGGTTTAAAGCAGATTTCAAACGGACCTTTTCAGGTATAGAAAGCGCGTGTATGAAGGGCAACAATAGTAATTAGAGGCACCCAGTGGAGCTGAGTTTTTCTGTTTGTTTAGAGAATTCAATTTAAGAACAAAGGATATGTGTCGTCTACAATCAAGGTGAGAGTAAACCGGAAAGGTGGGGCCGGTCCGACAACTTACTGTTCGAATCAGGTGAAGACAAACCTCGGGTCATTTTCGACGAGTGCTCTTGAATCAAAACCTGTTACCAAGGTCCTTGCTGATACTAACGAGTTTCATAAAGAGTTCTCCTCAGAAAGTGATGTGAAAGTGTAATCTGTGTTTCATGAAGGGATATACTGAAGAAACGCGCCCGTAGCTTTCCCAATACAATAGTTAACCTATAACAGGTGGTTGTGTGTGTGTGTGGGGGGGGGGGGGGCACCCGTCTGTGTCCCCTCAGATGAATAAAGATGATCTGTAGAGATGAGTTTTTGTGATCATTGCTCTCTCTCGTTACTTCTACCTCTTGTTGCTGGTCGAATGCTGAACAGAAAATATGGACATGAGAAAAACGTTATCACATGCAGTTGCTCCTAGGATTTAACTGTGTGTTCTAAGTACAACGCTACTTGTGAGAAATGATATAGCAAATGTTGGTGAAATAAGGATATACTAGTAACGTACATCCACTTGTATAAGTTGTGGGACATACTTTAAAAACCCTGGTTCGATGAAGAACAATAACGATGAAATAAAACAAAATTATGTACCACAAGTATTCTGATTTAAGAATGAAATAGAATACCAAAATGTAAACAAAAAAAGCATACTTTTATTGAAAAATAGAATCGGGAGCATTTTCACTTGCCAAACCGTCTGATTTCAATGTGAATAAGGTTTGAAAGGCAGATGTTTTCGAAAGGGGGTGGGCAGACACAAAAAAGGGCGGTCGTGAAAGAAGTCTACAACCGACGCCCGATAAGATAGTGTACAGACATGTACTGCCTCGGGCTCTTTCACAACTCTCACCACACAATAGTACAACACAATATAAGTCATTCTGAGGAAGAAGAAAGTAGAACGTATTTACAAAGAACACGGAACAGATAGTTATGTTTCAGCAGTACAGGAAGAAGCTAATATATTAAATGTTGAACTGTTTTGAGTGGCACGTAAACAAATACAACAGATCAAGAACTGATCAGTACGTTAAAAAGCAATAAACCATTCTGACGTTTGATGATGGGTGAAAAGGTCGGAGAAGGGTCACAAGGGGGTAAAATTCATGGATCTCCTTTTATTAACTAAAATTCAGTCAAACGTAAAACAGTTGAAGTATCCGGTCTTTCGTACTTCTCTCTTTGCGATTTTCTGTAAAATTCTAGACGTCATTGTCCCAGTGAGATATGCAACACTGTAAACCTCTATTGATATGTATCCCGACCTATCTAATCACCCGGTCCTTTATTGTTGATCAAACGTACGAAGCTGTTATTTCTGACACAGTCCGTACGACGTGCTTTACCAGTCGGGACGCCATGTTGTCTCGGCGCTGTCCCGTCGCCAACCTGAAGGTCGTGCCTTACAAAAACAGACGCCGCTCCCCCAATTAGGGCTCATCACCCGCCATTGTTCCGCGCAGGATCAGGTGGTCATAATGCGATAATTCCTTGATATTGAAATTTTCCTCCTTTTGTTCGGGGAAATATTTACCCATCGCATTGTTTGGTGACGGCGGGCGCTCGGCCCCGCTCATCCCGATGAGTTTTTCGCAGCGGGGCGGCAGGCGGGGACGATTTTCCCGATTCGATGCGCTTTTTTGAGCTCTATGGGTACAAAGTTAATATTGAAAGATCACTTGTGATGGAAATGACGGAACAATTGCTGACCCCAAGCCGAGAGGAGACAGGACTCGTGTCGGCACTGCTTTGGTGATGGAGGAAAAATAGACACACGCGGTTGTTGACAGAACGAGACAATACTCTACAGGGCTAATGAAGAACCTGATAGAAAATGTTCTGAATTGGATTAAAGGAAGCCGTAAAATGTGTCAGACGTGTAATTATCACCCGAACTCCACAGTTACAAAGTTACAAGTGCGCGACCGTTGGGAAAAGGCAACGGTTTTATCCAGGAGTTTATATAGGGGTAAATGATTTGGAACGGAATAAAACTTTATAACTTGAGCATCAAAGATAGTCCTGACTCTCTCGCGTAATTGATAATTACTGGTCAGAAAGACCATTGAAGCAACATTGTCTGCCCAAGAAATACTTCTAGACCTAGATGTATGTAGGAAACTGTAAGGCAAGACTTTAAACCTTCCAAAAAGTAATTGAAAATGACGTAAAATACAGTACCCAATCCATTTAACGAGTTTCCTCCACATATTGCTTACAATTATGACTGCAAAGTTACCTGTTGTATACCGAAAGCTACGCTAGACAACCAAAGAAACAATATTTGCAAAATACATATTTTTGTAGTTTTGTTTTTCATATAGCCTGGAGCGGTCTTCGAGAGTAAGATGTTGAGTGTCCACTCGCGAATCGGCGTCACTTTGTTATCTCTGCCATTTGGGGACATAATTTTGCATGATGTCGGCCGTAGTGCCACCGGTCGTCCAGACGTCGTCGGGTCGGAGCCGACCGTCCATTATATACTGATAACGACACGTCTTAACTGACGTGAGTTTGTGAGTTGGAAAGATAACATTCACTGCCGTGACTCCGGCCGAAGAAAAGACTAGGCGGGGAAAACATCGTTGTTTGTCGCGGCTCGGACAGATAACATGTGGACGGCAGATAAGGGGCGCAGGGAAGCGGATTTGTCGAATGATTATGCAGCTTTTTTTCGGAGTTCCGTGAAAATGATAGAATAAGACATTGCACAAAGGGGTTGAGAAGGAGAATGCGGAAGATAGCAAAACAGTGAAGGAACCAATTATATCATGTGAGAACAATGTAGTAATGAGCAAAAAGATTAACAGTTAAAAAACTGTAATACTCAAACATACATGTATGCCCAAACTTTGAGTATATGATACTCTTTGTAACAAATCTTATATACATTTGTGGACATAGAATCTCGTATTTACGTGTATTTCTCGAGCCAAGTTCTTTCTATTTGACAAGCCTTTCAATCTTAGGCGTGGCGCGACTGTCATGTCCAGATCGCCAGAAAGATAAACTGCACTGTTTACATGGTGTCCCCATGACTATATACATGTAACTACATTAGATATAAAACAACAGAGAAGCATTTGAATAGATACTGAGTCAATCGTTGTCGGGAACAATATTATTTCCTTTTAGTTTTTTTACAAAGAGTATTCTAAAGCTCTTTGATCAGGTCTCCACATAGACGTGTACGTGAAATAGAAGAACATTCCAAGGCCTGGTTTTAAGAGACAGTTGTTGCTAAGATTTATTGTTTATGTGTCAGTTGCCAGGTCATCAATTAGATCCACTGTTTGAAGACGTCCACTGTTAGGTGGTTATAAACTTATACAAACACAAGTCTGTAAGATTTGCTTGTTTCATCATAAGGCGCGCCCGACGTCAATTACTCAATACGTAGGAAGAATCAGAAAAACAAGACACGTTCTGAGACCGTCTGAAGAGGACCAGTCAACTTGGGAAGTCTAACCTCTAACTGACCTTGTCGGACGCCACGGTGTTCATGTTTGAAACCTTTGAATGAAGCCACTGTTTCTGTTCACTGACTCATGTCACGTGATCAGAGCTGATGGCGGCCATGTCTGATATAATCAGTGTGAGAGTGACCTTCTGTGACCTTGTTCCGTGATTGTCATTTCGGAATGAGGATCATTGGCAATTCAAAAGGTACATCAAAGTAGTAGATAGGGGTCAAAATAAGGGAGGAGCCACAAGTCTTCGTCATTTAGGCTTCTTTCTGGTAAAAACGCATTTTGAAGAATGTATTACATAGGTTACAAACAACTTTGATGTTAATGTCAGCATCAAAATCTGTCTAAAACGTAACAATAAAACAAATTGAGACGTAAATGTGGCAAAAAGCGTTCTTATTTCTTTCTTTCTGAATTTGGAGAATGCCACACGTCCTAGAAGCTTGACGGTAACGTTACAAATAACGGATGATTTTTGAAGGTTTGCATAACTTGAGGTTAAGAAACCATGCAGAGGGCGAGTGTACAGCCACGGATAGCAATTATGTGAGTTAACAGGGGACCGAAGTTAACGTGATGAACTGGTGTTTGGCGGCGCAGTGGAAGCCTGGAGATGTGCCCAACTTAAGACAAGACACTTCCTCCTTGCGTGATGTTGAGAAGTTCACATAGATAAGCATGAATGCCACCGAGAACACAAACCCACCTCTGTGGTGGTCTGCTAATGACAGTCTAGCGTGGGAGAGGCCAAAAGTACATAAACGTTGGGAAGGACTGAAGCCAAAGTTTGTGTGCAGTTCTCTGTTCTTGTTGAAGACGGGCGGCGCCGACTTCAGTGTGTCCCATCCTTCTCTTCGTACATCAAAGCTCCCCAAGTTCAACATGAAGCCTTTTACAGGTTTGATAACAGATATACTGTGAAGGGTTTCTTTCTTTCTTTGAAGATAGAACATGTCATCGCGTGAGAAATAGTTTTCTGGCAGAAAAATTATCATTGCGCATTCAAACAAACTCGAACAATGAAAGCTGTTCTTGTTTCTACTATATTCCAATTGACTACGTTTGATCCAAGGAGGTTATGTTCAGAAAAATTGGTGACCTTCAATAATCCTAGTCGTAGTGACATGCGTTTTTTTGCCAAGTCTAAAGTCCCTCTACTGAAAACGCTATCTGAATACTACCTCCGAATCAGACGCTACGCAGCAAAAGTAACCAGACTTTTCAAGTAGATAGACGAAGTGGAAAACTGAACTTGCCATCTTCGAATTTTAACACAGAAAAATGCGCTGGAAGCAAACGTGTCGCCATCATAGTTTCAACTTCAAAATTAGACATCGTGCTATATTATGAATGTGCTGATATACCTGTCAACATCTAGAGAAGTAATACATCTACTATACTGCCAGTTCATGTCACGCGCCAAGTCTATTCAATAGATAAGCGAATAGGTTTTTTCTTCATAAAACATAGAAATACTAACTATGTGGTGCAAATCGAAGTGATTTTACTGCTATTTCCAGGCCCTAAAACAGGTTTAATTTTTTCAGTTTTTACAGGGTTAGGGGCGTGGTTAATCCTGATTACCATGACAACGGTGGAAGCTAGAGGTAGGTACACAAGTGTATACAGTCTTTCGGTTTAGTGATGTAGTCTCGGCAATTTTGTTTCTTTACAGCTTCATTTTTCCTTCCGTCTTAGATTCCTTGCCGTTCAATTCCACCATTCTTCCCAATTTCAAAACTGCAACGCATCTCTAGTGTCGGTTGTGTGGTAGCCTTGATCAAATTTGGTTTGGACATAACAAAAACCTGTTCCTCACACGACATAATCACCACCCAGATACCGTAAACATACCATGCTGGGGAAAGCAGGCCTGCAGTACCTGTCCGGACTGGGAGGAGGCAGCCATGACCGAAGGCATCTGCTGTCCTTGTTGCCTTCCTCTCTGCAGCAAATTGGTGACAGAGGACATCGCTATCTGCGAAGTCCCAACCGAGGTAAGTGAAAATCATCGCCTTGCGTCCCTTCTACCTTACATGGGCTGATTCGTGTGGTCCACTGATTGTGATATATTTACCTTCGCCAAGGTTATGTTTTCAGTAGCGTCTGTGTGTGTGTATGTATGTATGTGTGAGTGTGTGTGTGTGCGTGTATGTGTGTGTGTGTATGTCTGTGTGTGTATTTGTGTGTGTGTGTGTGTGTGTGTGTGTGTGTGTGGATGAACAACATAACTCGTTTGTAGTTTAAATCACCAGTTATTTGAAAATTTAGGCGCAACCTTCCTGACAGATTATCTCAAATTCATGCTCTGCACGCCGAGTGCAAGGAAGTTACTAAGCTATTGATATATCGGATAACAATCACAATGGTATGACTTGGATTGTACATTGCGCTAAAACTGACTTCCACCCGTACCCACTCCTTTAAGATCATGAACTGCACGGCGACAGTGGTGACGTCATCAGCACTGGATACAACCGTAACTATGGTAACCAAGAGGACCGACATCCACATGGAAAGCGGTGGTCAGTCAGGTGAGTTTCATGTATCGATGAATCATATCCTCATGTCGTTATGGCCTTACAAATACTGATTGTTTGTTCTCAAGAACTATAACTGCAATCTATTTTTGGGCAAAAGTACAAATGTCAGTATTATCATGGTATGTCAATACCACAGCTTTTATCGTTTCTGTATCTGTAGCTATATAGCCGGTACATTAGGCGTAACACACCAGCTTCGCAGGCACGCGGCGCGATAGCAGCTGGTTATATTACACCGAACGGTCTGTTAGACCTAGTCTTTACATATCTGACAGCAACCGTTCTTGAAAGCTACTTAGTGAAGATGCTCCTACAGTGCTTGATGACAACGAGTTTCAATCTACTATGGTTCTCGGAAAATGCGAATTTTTGAACACATCAATCCTTGGCTTGAATGGATAGAGAATTAACGTTGTCATGCAATGATCTGCTGGTTATTCTGTATTTCAGGTGCAGAATGGGATAAGGCAGCAGTGGTATGGACGATGGTCCTCCTGGCAAAGATGACGATCGGTGATGTCCTGTGAAGTACGAGATCGTCAGGAAAAGGGAAGAGTTTATCCCTAAGGAGGGTCCAGAGAAAATACTGGCAAAGATCTATATTTATTCTGATGTCGATTAAGTGACAAATTCTTTTTTGCGGCTTTTAGTTTGCACATATCAATTGCACGGACTCGTTTGTGTTCGTCCATTGTATAAGACTGAAGCGCTCCCGCCGGAAAAATGTAGTACTGCAGACTGACTATGTATCTATACGTAAGAAGGGCAAGCGCTTCTACACTGAAGTATACTAGATATTTGTTACATTGTGTAACTAAGCTGAAATACACAAATCCCGTAACACTACTGCAGCCTTTACGGCTATCCAACTGTTAACAAAACCGTAAAGGTTACCCGTACACGTCTGCCGTTTGAAATCGATGATATTCTTTTTGTCTCACATGACTCGTCAGAATTAGTAATTAAACATGACGTTACAAGACTACTGCTGCACTGTTTCATTTATTACCTTCATTGAGAAAGTAACTGCTTTGCTTACGTATGCGCACTAGGGCCGCCCCGTCATTGCCTACGCTCTACTCCTTCAACTCACGTCCACAAAGCGCCAATCGCAACTTGCTATCTACACATGTACAAAGAAGCGAGAAGAAGTTGACTTTACTAGATTAGCTTAGCTTATCCTTTTCTTCTACCATGTATGTTTACACAATGTACTGTACATATTTCACTGTATATGTCACTTAGATGTTAGTTTGGTTTGTGTTAAACGACCTGTATCTAGCCCCTAGGGGCACGAACATACAATAAAGGTCTTCAATCAATCAATCATTATTGAAGCGCCGCCTAGTGGACGGTGATGGTACTTTAGCTATGGGGGCACTTGGTCACCAAGGTTGAAATGGTATTTCAACTTTTATACAGAAGGAATTGCAACCCCACTACAAAGGCAGCCAAATACGGTTGTCAGTGACAGCAGTGGTGCACCGCGGTGTGCAAAATTTGCCCTTTCTGGTGAGACTACAGTAGTAATCACTCTCCTTTGAACAAGCAAAAATGGTCGAAGGAAACGTCATTGGTTGCAGAACCCTTTATTCCAGCTGCCACATAGCATAAGCATAATAACAATTCTGCTCTATAAGAGATAAAATATCTCTATTGTCATTTAGTTCTAAAAGGGACTATATAAAAGGACTATATAAAAAGTTGCTGAAGAAAACGACTACTTGATAGGCTGCCCAAATCATAGCTATCAATGACTAAACTCAGAATGGTAACTCTTCTAGGATGAAACAATCTTGGCAAACGTATTGATAGCGACTTCAAATTTTAAGCAGTGTGAGGACTAGGAATAGTTTCTATCAAAAGAAAAAAAAGCTAAATGTATCTACTGGAAAGTAATTGCTTTAACTATGAAATAAGGAATATCACATTGAACAGGGCATCTTCAAGTGAGACTACAAAAATTTTGCATTTCTTCAAGATTGTTCCAAAGCCTCACAAGGTTCATAATGATGGTATTTCCCCAAACAGGTGGATCTCATCCTCCAGCTACCCTGTCTTCATTGGATTCCAAATGTACAGGATCTAAACTATCTGAACTGATTTAGCACAGATGATATATAGGACTAAAAAGTTACACTAAGAAATAACATAGTGTTAAGCAAAATGTAAAATCTAATGAACAACAGCTTGGTTATAAGGACATGCAGGTTTCAATACTACATAACATCAACAACAGCTTGGTTATAATCACATGCAAGTTGCAATACTACGTATCTATAATGTTAATGAAAAAGAAAGTTAAGTAGTAATTATATGATGCTCAGAAAATAATATGCATGTTAACAGCAGGCAAGCACATTTTTTTTTGTTGGGGGGGGGGGGGGGGGGTAACAAAAGGGAATTAGTTCAGCCGTTGGTGTAGTTACGGCAGGACCCTGAGGCCCAGGACGTTGACCTGTTCAGCACCGACCGGGCTGATGATCTCGGCCACCTGGAGAGAAAAACACTCATTTAGCCATAACCATGAAGAAAATCAATGAACGTTTACCTAATTTCAATACTTAAGCATCTCACAAGATTGACTTAGTGCTCCCACCTGTGCCTTTTTGTTTGTGTCTTCAGCTGTGAGAATTATTTACCAAAACTTAATCTATTGATCATATGCTTTTAGCTGAGATGGAAGCAAGATCTTAGATTCTTGATATGGTGCACAAAATCATTTACTTTCTTTACTTTTGTTCATACTCGCTCGCTCGCTCGCTCGCTCGCTCGCGCACGCACTCACTCACTCACTCACTCACTCACTCACTCACTCACTCACTCACTCACTCACTCACTCACTCACTCACTCATTCATTCATTAATTTGAAGTTGGTGTGTTACGCTGAATGGTAGTTATACTGCCTATATAGATACAGATTCCTTCCTTCATTCATTCATCAACCCACCCACCCACCCACTTACATGCATTCCTTCCTTCATTCATTCAATCCTGTGATTTATACATGTGCATTAGATGACACTCACGTCCTGCTCGACCTTGGCCTTGAGTGCCTGGTACTCTGCAGAGTCTCCCAGGTCAATCACATCCTCGCTGATGTCCATGGAGGCGATCTGCACAGTGCCAACTGTAGAGAGATATTGTACTCATGTTAAAGACAAGTTTGGGGAGAGCCACAACCCGCGCACGTAAAAGAACCCACCACACATTTCGAGAAAGAGTAGGGGCATGCCCCGGGGTGTGATGGTCCAAACCTTACAGTCTGGTCTGGGTTGACATCTTGAAAAGGTGATAGTCACCTGTTATGTCAAACCTTCCTCAAATGTGGTAAATCAAAATGAATAAATAAATAAATGAATACTAAAGCTATCAAAAACACTATTGAAATTATAGATAGCAATGAAATAAAACAGGCTCTAGTTGCTCTGCTTATTTTGATATAAGCTCCTCTACCAAATATAAAAGCAAAATTCTGTACAGTGAAGGTCACCCCTAACAATCTTAGAATACATGATGGACCAGGCCAGAGTACTGATGGCAATTCAATAAAACAGAGGCAACGTCTATCATGTCTCATTTGTGAAAATAGACTTGGACTTAGCTATGTTGCTGCTGATGAAACAAAGCACACTTCTGTCCAAACTTTAACACCGACAATACTTACTGGAGCAAATCTCGTCTGCCAGCACGCTACGTAGGTCTCTCAGGGCAGCAAAGCTAGCTGCGGTGTAGCTGGTGTTGGCGGTGGTTGCTATGGCAGCCAGCTCTGAAGGAACGGTTGCGTCTCCGACTCCGATGACGTACAAGATTATACCGGATCTCCTGGCTTTGCTGGCAGCAGCGGCCACATCATCAAGGGAGGCGCCACCTGTGGGCACGGAAAAGAACAACACCTGTGACAAAAATATCTTCTCTTTGATTGATACATGTACACTGTTGCAAGTTTTTGAAGAAACTTGATAAGCTTCACCACTGATAACTTGTGTACGTCAACACTCATTCAATGCATTAAGCTGGACACCGTTACAATAAGTGGCACTTGTGGTCTGTATGACGATCCCCTGAAACCAATGTTGCCAAGAGATGTCTTTGCATTTGGCCTGAAAATTATATTGGCTATTCAGGGCTCGAAATTCAGTTTTGGGAATAGGTGCACTGGTGCACCCAACCTAAGAAATTGGGTGCACCAAAAAAATTTTGGGTGCACCACATAAAGTAAAGTAGAATGTAACTATTGTTTAATATGTGTACAAAATTACTGTGGTGCATTCATTTTCTCGATAAAATTTCAACTAGTGACGAATAAGGGTCCCAGCGCGTTATTAACATCGACCTCGGTGAAGAAAAAATCAACGCCACGGAAGAAATAAAGGAAAGCATTATATTTAAAAGATTACTGGGTGACATTAAAAAAAGCCTCGCGCAAAGCCTTGGTCTTTTGGCAGTCTCTTTTGTCTCTTCTTCTTCTGAGTCCAACTCCGACACCGACGAGGAAGTCAGCGTTCTCTTGTCCAGTGTTGCAAGCCGGACCAGGAAGTCCATGTGCGTTTGGCACGCGATCTCGGCCCGCAGTTTTGAAGCTTTCAAAATCGAAATTGACTCAAATTCTAACATCAAAATCTTAAACAAGTACTACAGCAAAGATTGTATTATTTTCTTACACTTAGATGTGAAGAATATGCTGTCTGCTAGTGTGCAGTGATACCTTTACACATTAAACCGTACGAAAATATTTGGGTGCACCAGTGCACCCACAGTAAAAAATTAGGTGCACAGCTCCAAAATTGGGTGCACTGGGTGCACATGCACCCAGTATTTCGAGCCCTGCTATTGCATACACGCATCTTTTGAAGCCATTACTAGTGGATCGAATGTTTGCCTTGCATACTGTAGGTCGTGAGTTTGATCCCCGGCTGAGTTATACAAAAGACTTTGATAATGGTACATACTGTGCTTTCTCTGCTTATCATTCAGCATTTGGGAAAGAGTTTGGCAGTTAAATACACATCACTACCAGTGGATTGCCCCCTGTTGTAGTGATTGCACAATGTTGTGTGGCCCAAGGGGTACCGAAACGGAGATGGGAGTCACCCTATGCATCATCTGGTGCATGAAGGACTTTAACTAAATTAACTTTTAAGTTAGTTAAAACTAACTTGCAACCACACATAAGTAGCATCAGAGCCAAATGGACTTGTGGTTTCAAATGTCAATGATTATATAGTGTCCCTGTCCTTGGTGCTGAAATGGCCTAAAGTGAAAGCTGGCCCGGTCGAAATCCCATTGGGACCTACACCTTTGTACGAAGAAGACAAAGGGAACCTGTTGACTATTTCAGTTGGTTACATGTTCCCAGCAGTACAGATCAGTAATGCATGACAGTTTAAATTAGGAACAACCTTAGGTCAAAGTAAATTTTTCCTACATGAAAGTCATAATACTTCATACACACATACCTGTGATGACTATGGCTACACCCGGGATTGACCTGCGGGCTCCATTCCTGGCAGAGAATCCATATGTAGCCATGTAGCGAATGGCTTCTCCCAGGTTCCTATCTCCTCCCATGTACTCGGTGTCTGCTATGGCATCCTGTACATCCTCGTCAGTTCCGTACGTGTCCAGGGCGAACTCCTGGCGGGGCTCTGTTCCATACTGGAACACTGTCACCTGACTGTTGTCCTGGCCGATGTCGAACTCATTCAGGAAGAGTTTGGCAAAGGACTTCTCTGACTCAAAGTCGTCCGAAGTCACACTGTCAGAGCCATCTAACAGTATGGCAATGTCCAGAGGGGTGAAACACCCAGCATCTGTAACAAATAGTGATACTTCAAAAACTCTGCAAAAACAACCTCCTTGCTGATCTAACAGCAGAAAGTCCTGTATAACTATTGTTATTTTTTCATGTATGTATTGCAAATGATCTAGATTTGTCACTGTTGCATTGAATTTGCAGAGTGTGAAGGAAAAGACATTTCAAAAGGCTTATGATTAGCAGAGTAAGTCTTACCAAATTCTTCAATAGTCGTCCTGAGAGGATCTACAGCCAGAGTGTCCAGGAGACCGCCAGACACAGCTGTGGCAAAGGTAGTCTGCACCTCTTCCAGAGCAGATGGTTGGATCACGAACTGGGCATGTGCAATGATCAGGTTCGGCCTGAGGGTTGGCAAGAGACAGAAGCAACATTTAACTCTTGTTAAGCTCAAGAATCCTAAAGATAAGAACTAAAAAACTCATTCTATGAATTGTATCACATAGTCTTCTGGTACATAAGGCCATGCTTACAGTGGGTTGAACTGCAAAACCTCAATAGCATACAGGTCTTGAACGCTGACGAAGATGTTGAAAAGCTGGAAGACAAAAACACAATGTCACAATACAAGTGAAAAGCTTTTCCTATACTGGACAAAAAGATACAACACCATTACTGTGAACACTGTGTTATATGGAAATAAGATAGAGTTATCTGCAAGTTGGACACCAGAAAAAACTAAGCCAAATGTTTGTCTTTTATTTGAATCATACATGCAAGTAGTTGTCTTTTAATGACGAAAAAGGCACCGTAACAATGGTAGCAAAATGTGTGCAACATTTTCCAGAATTAGAATGACATTTTGCATCTAGAATGCTTAAATTCCTTGGTAGTATGAATTTTTTTCTTATACGAGTGCAGATAATTGTGATATTTTGCTCGTCAAAAGCAATTCAAGAGATCATCAATAGATCATGGATAAAATGTCCTTACTGCCACTTCCATCCGTTGAATCAGGCTAAGGAAGGCAGTTGAAGTTGGATCCAGCAGCGGTGCAGTGAATGTGCTGATGTAAGCAATGGTGGCGTGGATGGTTGAAAATCCTAAAAAAATACAGTTGTACAATACCAGCGTCAACCGATTATTCATCTATCATTCTGTTCTATTTAGCAGGGTGGCCATCTCAGTGGTATGTCACTGTTTTACAACAGGCCCCGGAAACTGTTATCTAAATGAGCCCACCAAGGATCATCAAGTCACATGATTGCAAGGACGTTATATTGAACCTGATTGTATCAATACAATAGCATTACCTGGCAAGGTCAGTGTCGTATTCTAAAAACTGTAAACTTTCTAAATTGAAAAAAAAAATCTAATGTGTAGATCCTGGGCTTTGTTATTTCAAGCAACCTTCTTCATCAATACAACAGTATTACTTAGTGGAGTCAGTGTCGTATCATAGAAATTGTAAATTTTGTAAAAAAAAAAATCTAATGTATAGACCCTGAGCTTTGTTATGACCAGCAATTAAACAGCAATCTCTATTATATTGGTTTAAAAGATTTTTGTTCATTTGAAAATCATTGAAAGCACCAATGTAAGAGCGTACCTTCTGTTGCAATTTGAATGCCAGCAGCATCTACTGAGAATGATCCAAGACTTGAAGACTGCAGATCAGTTCTGATGGTGGAAATCACGACACTCTGGGCATAGACTGCTGTCACCAGACGCAGCACCATTGTCACACCACTGGTTCTGGTTGTACAATCAAATAGGACAACATATCATGATTCGAGCAAGAATTTAGTCAGCATGGTCAACAACCATCTTTCTATGATATGGCAAGAGTCTGCACTCCATATTGATCGCGATGAGTACTCAATGAATTTACAATTATCTTGCACTTTGAGAATAGAGTCTTATGAAATGAAATTGCAGAAGAGTATGCACATGGCCTAATAAAGGCACTCAATCACAGAATGTACTGAGACAAGTTGTCGACATGTTAACTACAACTGAAGCATGGCATGTAAGAAACAATTAAAGGGCTGTGATTCTTTACCAGTTTCGACATTATGAAATGCAGCTAATTCGTCATCCATAATTTACAAGTCTTACAATTTTCTGAGACAAAAATCAACAGTCAAAGTACAGATCACCCATTATCAAAGTGGTGAGCAAAACACTTACGAAGGTCTGATGGCCACAATTTGGTAGCTCTGGAATCCAGACACACTCTCTAATGTCTGTGTTGCCTATGGAATGAAACCAAATCAAAGCAGAATTAATCATCATGATTATTTTGGTGGAGATGATTGCAAGGTCTCAAAATTCTTCAAGTTATATATATCTTCAGGCAAAAGATATTCTAATGTACATTAAAGGAATAGAATACTAGTCTAAGCAGTTAGATATTCAAAATCAAATTTTATGGTGGTACTTTTAAGCTTAAAAGCTCAATGCATTATTATAGTGTTAAACTTTGATGAGCTATTATATGCAGTTATGCTACCTTTCCACCCAAAGAAAAATGTGTGCAGTAAAGCTGATGGTATGTGAAATTAGATTTTCGAGGTGGGAAAGCTTTTGAACATTATCTTGGTATTCAGACATCAGGAAACAAAAAAAAATGGACCCGCCATAAGCAAATATGAATCATTCAAATAGAGAAAAGTATATTTCCCTAGCAAATATAAGAGTTCTAGACTACATCAATATTCACTCACCCAGCCTGCAATGACAGCACTGAAGGAAGAATATTCCACTGACAGGGGGTTGAGCAGCTCTGCAGTGAAGGTCTGGCTGGTGATTGGAATCTGGACAAAGACCTCAACTCCGGCTAAAACAGATTGAGGAAGAAATGACTTGATTTGCAATATACATCACGATACAGGCACATTTGCATTTTCATTCCTATCTAGTGTTATGACTTTGAAGTTCATCCTATATGACTCATTTAATACCATCACATGACCCACTTTTTGTGTTAACGTCCTGCCTTAGAGCATTGAGCTAGTCAGCAGCAAATAAAGCTCAACTATGAATGCAAATGGCAATCTGTGGTTTGACCATTACCATCAGTTGTTTGAAGTTGAAGAGATTGTGCTTTGTATTTCATTCAATATCATCAGTTTATAGTCTGTGATTGCCAATAGTATCAGTGGTAGAAGTTGTACTTACTTTGGCAGACCTGGTCTGGAAGAGTATTCACCACGCTCTGCAAGCCACTGAAGTTGGTGACATTGACAACCTTGTCGTCTGAGCTGGCAATGTCCCGCAGCTCCTGGTAGTCAACTGCAGCTCCAATTCCCACCGAATACAAAACAATGCCCTCTTTCCCAGCATTCAGTGCAGGTCGCACAACACCATCAGAAGACTTGCCATCGGTGACAACGATTGCCACCTTGCTGACCCCTGCACGGGCACCGTTCTTGTTCGAGAAGGCATTGTTTGCAAGATACCTCAAGGCCTTCCCTGTATTAGTGCCACCCTGGAGGTAGCGGATACTGGAGATAGCCTGTTGGAGGGATGCTGCGTCTTGATGGTCACTCAGGAGGATCTCTGACTGGGGCTGGTTGCTGTACTGAATAACACCAAACTGGGTCTGGGTTGGGCCAATGTTGAAGCGGGTCACGGCCTGGGTAAGAAAACATAATTTAGACGAATGAAATGCTGAATGCATAAGTGTTGAAAAAGGACTTGATTTTGAAAGGTTATATTGGACTGACTTGTACTTAGAATTGAAAGAAATTTTTGAAAATTAAATTTCTTAATTGAAATAATTACAAGAGCAACCAGTACTCCATAGGTTTAGAAACCCTGAGGTCTGAATGCAACTGTGCATCAAATGTTTTCTATTATTTTTTAACAGGGAAACATGATAGCGAACTGTTTGGTGACATTTATTCTTTATTTGGTCATGTGTCATACATCTATGAAGTATGAAGAACCCTAAATTTTTTCTACCTTGCTGACAAATGTCTTTATCCTGTCGAAGTTGTCAGTTCCGATGCTGCCAGATCCGTCCAGAACAAAGATGATATCCAGTTGATTTGGGCAGGTAGGCTCTGAAAACAGGATTGGCTTGTGGTCATCTTAAAAGCTTTTTTATGAACACCTGATAAATGTTTGTAATTGTGCCACCAGAGTACACGTTAGAATCAACAAGCACACTTCTTAACACGCTGCTGTGCAGATTTCTAACTTGTTCTTTCAGTCAGCACTGCAGTAACTAATGTTACACAAATCATAATGCAATAACAATGTAATGTTGCAATTGCTAAGACTTGAATTACCATGAAGGATTATCAGGGATGATTGCAATAAGCAACTTTACGTCACTCATTTACTACGTAATGCGTAGGTTACTATGGGACTCAATATCTGTAAATCAAAAGACCAATGTAATGACCAATGAGGAGATGACCATGACCATGACCGTAACATGTGAAGTGCATGCCATCATATCAACAATGGCAAGACAAAAAAGAGACGATAGTATTTTACCGGATAGTCAATAGATAACATTACATATTATGTCATGTTCCAAGTTTGTGAACGTTCACTTCAACATCATCATAATAACACCAACTACAAAAAGTACATTTCATTGGTGATGATCATGATTTTCACTTGTACCTGTTGTGGTGATAGAACCAGAGACAACTGTCATTGTTCCATATGAGCCAGATTGGATGGCAGCATCAAAGTTTTGGATGAAGGTAGTTTGAACTGATGTCTTCACAACGATGAGCAGTACCACATAGGTGGTGGTGGCAGTGGCACTGTTAGGAAAAAGGAACGGATATTGAGATTATCAACTGGACAACAGGCAATGGCGGGTTGTTTTTTGCTGTGCTTCTATTGCTTATAATAGAATTAATAAACCTGATGTGGAAAACACTTACTAGCAACTTATATATGATCAATACCTTGCAACCATCAAGAAAACGAGTTCAGCTGAGAGAAGCAAACATCGTTTCAAAAAGTCTTTTCATTTCAATAACTGGAAGATACCTTGTCTGCTCCACAAGGGAAGTTCTGTTGGCTACATTTCAACCTTAAGGTTAGTTGATACTTACCCCGCACTGAATTGAACTATGCTGACAGACAATGTTTCTTGAAGTGTGTTGTATGTCTGAAATATAGTTATGGGAAAATATGTTACTTTACCAAAGGGTCGGACATACAACTCCATTGAGTTGAAACTTCAAACATTGGCAGATAGTTTGTGATAGCTCTAATTAAAATCAAGAAAAATGTAGATGTTATCCAATCATATCAAAATCGAGTAATGATATTGTGTATTATGATTTTTCACACATGTGTGTCAATGTCCAACCAGAGTACACCTTCTAAAGGGCGAGAGTAAATAAAGTGATCTTACGCTGACTTGTAGACTGGTACTGAGTGTCTGGAAGCCTACACTTGATGGGTCCATGAGTTCACCACTGAATGATTCTTGGATCTCCATTGATACATACAAATTCGCAGTATCTGAGAAAGAAAGTAACACAAAGTACAGCAAATGTAAAAGAGGGTTATACGAGGGTCATATAGCTCTAGCAAAAATTAGTGAACTATCAGCCTAATAAAAGCAATGTGTGACAGAAATTCTGTTTCCATATATTAATCAATTCGAAACCATCGTTTTGTAAACTACAACTGATTGCAATAATTAAAGGACTTGTTTCTCATTTGACTTTACCCGATAATATCTTAGAAATGTGCAATAGCTATCCAAAATCTTTGTTGGTATGAATGACAGACTGATATTAATAACCTGAATCTAGAAATTTTCCAAAGCAGTAAATGGTAGTTATTTTCAAGCACTTATGGCTAAAGTAGTCAATACGCAAAAGTAGCTGATCACATAAGCCTACCAAATCAGATGAAACGTTATCCAGATTACCCTAATCTCCACATTCACACAAGGACAATGTAATCAAATTCAAGACCGCAAAAAATCTGAACCCTTGCTTGCTACTCAATCAGAATTCATGGAAACTGTCTGTACCTGTTGGTGCAACTTCAGTTGCTGCTGGGTCAATAGTCAAGGGTCCAAAAGAGGCAGGTAGCGAGGTGATGGACTGAGTCACAGAGTCTGATGCCCAAATACCAGCCATGCCCTGGCAGTAAACAACAACTCCAGCATTCCTGTAAGAACAAGTGGACGTCGTTGTAGTATCATAAGTTTTTACAAGTAATGATTTTCTTTAGATTTATCTTGATGTACCCTTCCGAAATTCACAGGACTAGAAATCAAAGACTACGATGCCGAATAAACACATTGTAAGGATGTCAAGGACGTATGCTTGAGCAGGACTTGGACAGTATGATAAATGACCAGGAGGGTTTATAACACAGTGGAATTTAAAGAGTGGTTGCATGTCTTGTAACAGGTGACATGGGATGAGAATGATAAAATTCACGGAGAGGAAGTCAACTTTTGATGAACAAGAAGCAAATACTAACGCAGGTACAAAGTTGATCACTTGAATGATGTTTAGTCCTGCAACCTGGCCCAAACTTTGAGTCACCTGCACACAGAGACAGAATTAGAAGTTACACATTTAATTGTGAGATATATTGTAATTCTAATATGAGGCATGTACAGCAGGGCCATTTATACTTTGTATGAAGGATGGCATCACACCCTTCAGCATGTACAAGGTAGATTTAATGGAAATAAGTATCAGACAATTGCCAACATCCTGGACCATATATTACACAATGATAATGATTACATACATGTAGATGGTCAGTGGAATTCCAAGAAGAAAAGAGTCCGAGTATGATCATGTAATGACGCAAATGATCAGGATCTACCATGTTGTGGCTTTTCTTACTAAACAGATAACAAGTGTTCCAACTCTACTCGAAATCAGTGTTCTGTGTATTAGGTATGGCTGTAAATATTGAGCACATCACATCACAGTACAAAACCATCAAAACCTCAACAAGAGTCCGTAGGACACAATTCTCCGTGAAGTATTTACAGTATGTACAAGTATTGACCCACACAAATTGCATCTCTGCACAGTCCAAGTAGTGTTTTAGAGCAAGTAAAGAAAAAGTGTTTGTTTATCTTTTTCTTTCAATACGGGAGTGGTCAACCTGCTGAAAAGTATGTTTTTACAGCATGGCACAGATGGGATCTAGAAATTCCGGGAAAAGTCACAAAGTTAGATCTAGATGGCCCCTTTTCAATTATCAACGAACCATTCAGCCTTACAACTAAGATGTATCAGAAATCACAAATATGCAGTAAATCCTCTTTCCACAATTTATTGCAGGCCGGCCTGATCTATAGCTATCAAGCTATTTGCAATAAAAAAGGCTAATTTATATTATCGTAACATTTCACGAAGGTCAAAGGTCACCGGATCTAACCACCCGGAAGTGACACTGGCGCGCGCACTTTTCTGAGAGATATTTCTCAACAATCTTTCATCCCCTGCGTAAACTTTTTACATTGTCATAGCCTCCGTATTATAAACTACAAGTGTGGTAAGTTTGAAGGTCCAGAGATTTGCCATTTTCACACTGTGCGTAAAAGTGCATCGTCCGTCCCGTGCGCACATACTGTATGCGAGTTGCGAGAGTGGACACGGCATACTTAATACACAGACTGGAGCTCACTCTGCACATGTTCGCAGCTAAAACTCACAATCCCCGTTGCCGCATTGGTATGTAACTTGGTATATCGTTTGCTAGGTTGCGTGTGGTGATGCACGTTGTCTATTTTTCAATGTAACAGTGACTATACGATCACAGCAAGTAAGGAAGATCTATACCCCGTATCTGCCTGAAGTATTCCAGTCATGCATAACGGATGATAACATGGTCCCTATGGCAGGGCAGTGGGATATAGCATTAATTATAGGGGTGCAATTACGATATTTGATTGACGTTTAAAGTAGTTATGGTGTAACAAAGCTATTGTGCATCACCACGCCGAACCAGGCAAACGATATGCCAAGTTACACACCAATGCGACAACGGGATCGTGAGTTATAGCTGCGAACGCGCAAACAAAAGCATTTCCAATACTCCCAGAAGGAGGTCATCCTCCTTCCCGGAGTAATAAGAAAGGGGGTCTACGCGTTCAACTTTCAGGCACCTGGGTAATGCACTGCCCACCACCCACCACCCCCACCCCCGGACAAGCAACATTTAGTTACTGTTTTACTGTACTAAAATCAACAGTAGCTAGTTGAACTATTGGCATAAAACTTTGTCTTGAATTAATCTTCTTTTTGAAGACTACTTCAAGACATCCTAAATTGTCTTAACCTCATTAACATATATATTCAGAGTTTTGGTATAAAACCTGGTGTTCTCAGTCCTATCGTTAGTCACTGACGAAAGACAGTGGATACTGTCTGAAACGTCTGACTGTTTCAAAATCTTATACAGTTGCTTGAGTAATTATTTTTGGCGTATCTTATTACCTGGATGTCTAACCTTCATCAACGCATCAAAACCTGTACCCAACAGTATACAGACAACAGACCTGAAGTTTTCTGAAAAATACCACAGGCCAGGTAAACACTGGCAGGGTATATAGAGAGCGTGAGGGGAAGAACCATATCTCAGAATATCGAGGCAAATACACGTACTTACCCCTTCATTGACCTGCTGGACAAGTGTCACATATGCCGCAGAGCCGGCATTAAAGAGATCATTGGTAAATGTCACAGAGGTGATGGAAAGACCGATGAAGAGCTGGGCCCCTTTGCCAACTAAAGTAAAACAACAAATGATATTACATACAGATTATCATCTGTATGGTCTTTGTATGAGTGTAGCTTCCATAAGCATGCGGCAAATGAAAAGAAACGTTACGTCTATACTAACGGATATGAAGTATTCAAAGCGAGCGTCGTTAGAAAGCTTCAAACACTTGTCGTGGATCTTCTATGCATTGTAAACCCACATGATCAGTCAGCAGCTGACATAGTCATAATGAAAGATATTTCCAAACACCTCACCCTCACAAACTTGTTGAGGAAGAGTGGTTGCCAAGTCTGTCAGGCGGTTAAAGCCTGAAATCATGATGACATTTTCTGCAGTCCCAGCAATAGAGAGGAGTTGATCATTGTTGAGGTTGCTGCCAATCCCGACCGCGTAGGTGACGATCTGTGCCTTGCGCATCCTTTGTGCCGGGTTTGACACTTCATCCCCTGAGACCCCATCTGTGATAACTATGGCCACTTGCACAACACCAGTGCGGGCCCCATTGTTGGGAGAAAACCCGAACTTCCTTGTGTAATCAAGCGCTTGTCCGGTAAGGGTGCTCCCTCCGATGTATCTGTAGAAGATGATAATTAAGGGATAATCAAAATGAATCTTCAACCAACAGCAGTTGCATGAGAATAAAGATGATTTTTAAGTCCCAAAATTGAGATAAGTGTCTCATTGTGCCATTTCAAAAGTATCACTATCAAAAGTCTTCAGCGTGTTATCGAAATGTCAACATATTGTTTACTAGTATTATGTTCCTTCAAAATCATGAAGTGTAACACCATTGCATGTGACGTTACGACTAGAAATAATCATTTTTCCACACATACTCGATGTTAGCAATGGCTTGCTGTAAGCTGTCAACATCGCTGTAGGCATCAAGGCTAATCTCCATTCGTTGGGTTTGGGCATACTGGATGATACCAATGCGGGTCTGGCTGGGACTAATGTCGAAATGTGCCACCATCTTCTGAACAATAGTCTTCATCCTCTCAAAGTTTTCTTCATCCACACTACCAGTGCCATCAAGTACAAAGACAAGGTCCAAAAGAGCTGGACATGGTGGAACTGGAAGGGAGATAAGGAATTTGGAAATAAGGAAATGACAGAATTAGCTGAATGCAAATCTACTTATAAGCAATTTCTAAGGGTTGCATATCTTTGTTTCTATATAAATTGATTGAACCAGTATGTCCAGTATGTCAACATACTAGTATCTCCAACGGTAGATGACACTACAGGCAAGTTTCCAAGCTGTACTCCCGCCGCTGTGGTATTGATGATGACTCGGGTGGTGGCGTCGACATTTGCTCCTAGCGTCACCACACTCACGGTCACTGACGTGCTTGTTGCGGACGCTCTGCAAAGAGGAAAGGAGAGTATGATGCACGGAACCTTTTTTCTTGTGTCCAAGGTCTAAAAGCATTGCAAGTAAAGTCGACATCAAAAAGCAGTGCGCTGAGCGACTTGGCTTGGCGTAGATATATATAGATAGGCGAATTAGTTGATGAAAACAAAGCTGAATTACATCAAGACTTTTAATCTTACCCGGGGGCCACTGACGTGATGGACACCGACTGGATGTCTGCTGGGTTGGCCGAAAATACTTGCAGTATCTGAAAAAGATGTCAAGACGGATGCTCTTTACTAGCACAATGGCTATCAAGCACACTCAAGCTCCTTATCTTTGGGCTGACTGTCGACCACTTAGGACCGTGCAAAGCTTTCAGTGAAGGAGCTTGAACTATGCAACAAGGGATGTCCGTGGGAAACATTGCTCAACATCGGCTAAAGACAGATGAACCTACCGCATTTTCGATGGTCACACTCAAGTCGACATAGGTCTGTGACGAGGTTTCTTTCAAGTCCTCGGTGTAGGTGAGAGTCAGCTCCACTGTGACAATGATGGTCGTTCTTGTGGCTGCAGCAAGTGGATGTGAAAGGGAAGACCAACAAGTTAGCAAAATGGCAGCATGTAAACTTCTCATCTAAGAGTTGAAAGATAGAGAAAAGAAGATTGGCCATGCCATGTAGACTTACCAGCAGATACAACGGTAGTTTGTGCAGGATCAATAGTCAAGTCTCCAAAGTTGACCTGTAGATTCTGGAAGGTGTCGGAAACAGTGTCCAGGGCGAAGGGAGCAACGGCACATTGTACGGTCGAAACTACGCCTCCTCCGCAGCTAGAAGAGAAACGGATATACGTTCAAAAGAAGACCTGTCAGGCTCTAAACTACCATATGCCGAGCGTTTTCACGGACGTTTGTGTAGTGGCATGGTTGTTTTGGACCTTGCGCCATTCCAAGAGAAGGAGTTACTTACCCAGGTGCGAAGCCAATGGGTTGAATGGCTGCTACCCCAGCAGCACTGCTCGTAAAGGTAGTCGTGACCTGTTAATCCATGGAGAAGATGGTCTTAAACAGGGGGAGAAGCAGAAATCGACCTGAAATCGTGCTCAGCCTCAGCAATTCTTCGCTTGGCTTACAGCAAAGATGTAACGACACAGCAATTTAAAGTATACCGCTCTGGTATACAAACGCAATGTTCAATGGAGAAATGCTGGGTTCTTACCGCTTGAACAACTTGCTGGAAAAGTGCCGTGGAAGCGCTGGAATTGGCGTTCAGAAGGGCGACATCGTACGAAGTTGTGATGCAGATGGAGACGACAATTTGCTGGCTGGTACCAACTAGATCAAAGGAAAAAATCGGGACGGTTTCAAACATGACACCAATCCATCAAGAATCAGCAGAAGGTAAGATTCTTTGAGATATGTAGAATCCCATGCATCAAAGTACAAGAGTCAGCATCTTACCGTCGCAAAGCATGGTGGGCAGCTTAGTAGTCAAGTCCTGAAGTCTGTCGAAATCATCCAGAGACAGGAGAGTCTTCTCATCTCCTGCGATAGCTAGCAGCTGGTCGCTGTCCAGGTTGGTGCCCACACCAATAGCAATGGTGACGATTCCGGCCTGGCGCATCCTCCGAGCAGGACGCTTGACGTCGTCCTGGGATATGCCGTCGGTGATGACGACGGCTATCTTGGTCACGTCGGCTCGCGCGCCCTTCCTCACGTCGAAGTGCAGACGAGTGGCGAAGTCGATGGCCTTACCCGTCAGCGTGTAGCCGCCCATATACTCAATAGCAGCCACTGCATCTTGCGCATCCTGGAGGTCGTAGAACTGGTCAAGGAAGAATTCTGTGCGCGCTTGGGCTGCATACTGAACGATAGAGACGCGAACGGCGTTTTCTCCGATATCCAAGAAGGCAAGCATCTGCCCGATGAAGGTCTTCATTCGCTCGAAGTTCTCCAAGCCGACGCTACCAGTGCCATCCACAACGAAGACAATGTCTGCTACTGCCGAACATGGAGGAACTAGAGATTGAAAAGAAACAAGTTACAAGGCAGCCATATCTGCAAGAACATGACAGCAAGAAAAGAATGATGGAGAAAAACGAAGTCAGCCCAGCGGCAATAGTAGTGTCAACATACTAGTATCGCCAACGGTAGATGACACTACAGGCAAGTTTCCAAGCTGCACTCCCGCCGCTGTGGTATTGATGATGACTCGGGTGGTGGCGTCGACATTTGCTCCTAGCGTCACCACACTCACGGTCACTGACGTGCTTGTTGCGGACGCTCTGCAAAGAGGAAAGGAGAGTATGATGCACGGAACCTTTTTTCTTGTGTCCAAGGTCTAAAAGCATTGCAAGTAAAGTCGACATCAAAAAGCAGTGCGCTGAGCGACTTGGCTTGGCGTAGATATATATAGATAGGCGAATTAGTTGATGAAAACAAAGCTGAATTACATCAAGACTTTTAATCTTACCCGGGGGCCACTGACGTGATGGACACCGACTGGATGTCTGCTGGGTTGGCCGAAAATACTTGCAGTATCTGAAAAAGATGTCAAGACGGATGCTCTTTACTAGCACAATGGCTATCAAGCACACTCAAGCTCCTTATCTTTGGGCTGACTGTCGACCACTTAGGAGGACCGTGCAAAGCTTTCAGTGAAGGAGCTTGAACTATGCAACAAGGGATGTCCGTGGGAAACATTGCTCAACATCGGCTAAAGACAGATGAACCTACCGCATTTTCGATGGTCACACTCAAGTCGACATAGGTCTGTGACGAGGTTTCTTTCAAGTCCTCGGTGTAGGTGAGAGTCAGCTCCACTGTGACAATGATGGTCGTTCTTGTGGCTGCAGCAAGTGGATGTGAAAGGGAAGACCAACAAGTTAGCAAAATGGCAGCATGTAAACTTCTCATCTAAGAGTTGAAAGATAGAGAAAAGAAGATTGGCCATGCCATGTAGACTTACCAGCAGATACAACGGTAGTTTGTGCAGGATCAATAATCAAGTCTCCAAAGTTGACCTGTAGATTCTGGAAGGTGTCGGAAACAGTGTCCAGGGCGAAGGGAGCAACGGCACATTGTACGGTCGAAACTAAGCCTCCTCCGCAACTAGAAGAGAAACGGATATACGTTCAAAAGAAGACCTGTCAGGCTCTAAACTACCATATGCCGAGCGTTTTCACGGACGTTTGTGTAGTGGCATGGTTGTTTTGGACCTTGCGCCATTCCAAGAGAAGGAGTTACTTACCCAGGTGCGAAGCCAATGGGTTGAATGGCTGCTACCCCAGCAGCACTGCTCGTAAAGGTAGTCGTGACCTGTTAATCCATGGAGAAGATGGTCTTAAACAGGGGGAGAAGCAGAAATCGACCTGAAATCGTGCTCAGCCTCAGCAATTCTTCGCTTGGCTTACAGCAAAGATGTAACGACACAGCAATCTAAAGTATACCGCTCTGGTATACAAAGTATACCGCTCTGGTATACAAACTCAATGTTAAATGGAGAAATGCTGGGTTCTTACCGCTTGAACAACTTGCTGGAAAAGTGCCGTGGAAGCGCTGGAATTGGCGTTCAGAAGGGCGACATCGTACGAAGTTGTGATGCAGATGGAGACGACAATTTGCTGGCTGGTACCAACTAGATCAAAGGAAAAAATCGGGACGGTTTCAAACATGACACCAATCCATCAAGAATCAGCAGAAGGTAAGATTCTTTGAGATATGTAGAATCCCATGCATCAAAGTACAAGAGTCAGCATCTTACCGTCGCAAAGCATGGTGGGCAGCTTAGTAGTCAAGTCCTGAAGTCTGTCGAAATCATCCAGAGACAGGAGAGTCTTCTCATCTCCTGCGATAGCTAGCAGCTGGTCGCTGTCCAGGTTGGTGCCCACACCAATAGCAATGGTGACGATTCCGGCCTGGCGCATCCTCCGAGCAGGACGCTTGACGTCGTCCTGGGATATGCCGTCGGTGATGACGACGGCTATCTTGGTCACGTCGGCTCGCGCGCCCTTCCTCACGTCGAAGTGCAGACGAGTGGCGAAGTCGATGGCCTTACCCGTCAGCGTGTAGCCGCCCATATACTCAATAGCAGCCACTGCATCTTGCGCATCCTGGAGGTCGTAGAACTGGTCAAGGAAGAATTCTGTGCGCGCTTGGGCTGCATACTGAACGATAGAGACGCGAACGGCGTTTTCTCCGATATCCAAGAAGGCAAGCATCTGCCCGATGAAGGTCTTCATTCGCTCGAAGTTCTCCAAGCCGACGCTACCAGTGCCATCCACAACGAAGACAATGTCTGCTACTGCCGAACATGGAGGAACTAGAGATTGAAAAGAAACAAGTTACAAGGCAGCCATATCTGCAAGAACATGACAGCAAGAAAAGAATGATGGAGAAAAACGAAGTCAGCCCAGCGGCAATAGTAGTGTCAACATACTAGTATCGCCAACGGTAGATGACACTACAGGCAAGTTTCCAAGCTGCACTCCCGCCGCTGTGGTATTGATGATGACTCGGGTGGTGGCGTCGACATTTGCTCCTAGCGTCACCACACTCACGGTCACTGACGTGCTTGTTGCGGACGCTCTGCAAAGAGGAAAGGAGAGTATGATGCACGGAACCTTTTTTCTTGTGTCCAAGGTCTAAAAGCATTGCAAGTAAAGTCGACATCAAAAAGCAGTGCGCTGAGCGACTTGGCTTGGCGTAGATATATATAGATAGGCGAATTAGTTGATGAAAACAAAGCTGAATTACATCAAGACTTTTAATCTTACCCGGGGGCCACTGACGTGATGGACACCGACTGGATGTCTGCTGGGTTGGCCGAAAATACTTGCAGTATCTGAAAAAGATGTCAAGACGGATGCTCTTTACTAGCACAATGGCTATCAAGCACACTCAAGCTCCTTATCTTTGGGCTGACTGTCGACCACTTAGGAGGACCGTGCAAAGCTTTCAGTGAAGGAGCTTGAACTATGCAACAAGGGATGTCCGTGGGAAACATTGCTCAACATCGGCTAAAGACAGATGAACCTACCGCATTTTCGATGGTCACACTCAAGTCGACATAGGTCTGTGACGAGGTTTCTTTCAAGTCCTCGGTGTAGGTGAGAGTCAGCTCCACTGTGACAATGATGGTCGTTCTTGTGGCTGCAGCAAGTGGATGTGAAAGGGAAGACCAACAAGTTAGCAAAATGGCAGCATGTAAACTTCTCATCTAAGAGTTGAAAGATAGAGAAAAGAAGATTGGCCATGCCATGTAGACTTACCAGCAGATACAACGGTAGTTTGTGCAGGATCAATAGTCAAGTCTCCAAAGTTGACCTGTAGATTCTGGAAGGTGTCGGAAACAGTGTCCAGGGCGAAGGGAGCAACGGCACATTGTACGGTCGAAACTACGCCTCCTCCGCAGCTAGAAGAGAAACGGATATACGTTCAAAAGAAGACCTGTCAGGCTCTAAACTACCATATGCCGAGCGTTTTCACGGACGTTTGTGTAGTGGCATGGTTGTTTTGGACCTTGCGCCATTCCAAGAGAAGGAGTTACTTACCCAGGTGCGAAGCCAATGGGTTGAATGGCTGCTACCCCAGCAGCACTGCTCGTAAAGGTAGTCGTGACCTGTTAATCCATGGAGAAGATGGTCTTAAACAGGGGGAGAAGCAGAAATCGACCTGAAATCGTGCTCAGCCTCAGGAATTCTTCGCTTGGCTTACAGCAAAGATGTAACGACACAGCAATTTAAAGTATACCGCTCTGGTATACAAACGCAATGTTCAATGGAGAAATGCTGGGTTCTTACCGCTTGAACAACTTGCTGGAAAAGTGCCGTGGAAGCGCTGGAATTGGCGTTCAGAAGGGCGACATCGTACGAAGTTGTGATGCAGATGGAGACGACAATTTGCTGGCTGGTACCAACTAGATCAAAGGAAAAAATCGGGACGGTTTCAAACATGACACCAATCCAGCAAGAATCAGCAGAAGGTAAGATTCTTTGAGATATGTAGAATCCCATGCATCAAAGTACAAGAGTCAGCATCTTACCGTCGCAAAGCATGGTGGGCAGCTTAGTAGTCAAGTCCTGAAGTCTGTCGAAATCATCCAGAGACAGGAGAGTCTTCTCATCTCCTGCGATAGCTAGCAGCTGGTCGCTGTCCAGGTTGGTGCCCACACCAATAGCAATGGTGACGATTCCGGCCTGGCGCATCCTCCGAGCAGGACGCTTGACGTCGTCCTGGGATATGCCGTCGGTGATGACGACGGCTATCTTGGTCACGTCGGCTCGCGCGCCCTTCCTCACGTCGAAGTGCAGACGAGTGGCGAAGTCGATGGCCTTACCCGTCAGCGTGTAGCCGCCCATATACTCAATAGCAGCCACTGCATCTTGCGCATCCTGGAGGTCGTAGAACTGGTCAAGGAAGAATTCTGTGCGCGCTTGGGCTGCATACTGAACGATAGAGACGCGAACGGCGTTTTCTCCGATATCCAAGAAGGCAAGCATCTGCCCGATGAAGGTCTTCATTCGCTCGAAGTTCTCCAAGCCGACGCTACCAGTGCCATCCACAACGAAGACAATGTCTGCTACTGCCGAACATGGAGGAACTAGAGATTGAAAAGAAACAAGTTACAAGGCAGCCATATCTGCAAGAACATGACAGCAAGAAAAGAATGATGGAGAAAAACGAAGTCAGCCCAGCGGCAATAGTAGTGTCAACATACTAGTATCGCCAACGGTAGATGACACTACAGGCAAGTTTCCAAGCTGCACTCCCGCCGCTGTGGTATTGATGATGACTCGGGTGGTGGCGTCGACATTTGCTCCTAGCGTCACCACACTCACGGTCACTGACGTGCTTGTTGCGGACGCTCTGCAAAGAGGAAAGGAGAGTATGATGCACGGAACCTTTTTTCTTGTGTCCAAGGTCTAAAAGCATTGCAAGTAAAGTCGACATCAAAAAGCAGTGCGCTGAGCGACTTGGCTTGGCGTAGATATATATAGATAGGCGAATTAGTTGATGAAAACAAAGCTGAATTACATCAAGACTTTTAATCTTACCCGGGGGCCACTGACGTGATGGACACCGACTGGATGTCTGCTGGGTTGGCCGAAAATACTTGCAGTATCTGAAAAAGATTTCAAGACGGATGCTCTTTACTAGCACAATGGCTATCAAGCACACTCAAGCTCCTTATCTTTGGGCTGACTGTCGACCACTTAGGAGGACCGTGCAAAGCTTTCAGTGAAGGAGCTTGAACTATGCAACAAGGGATGTCCGTGGGAAACATTGCTCAACATCGGCTAAAGACAGATGAACCTACCGCATTTTCGATGGTCACACTCAAGTCGACATAGGTCTGTGACGAGGTTTCTTTCAAGTCCTCGGTGTAGGTGAGAGTCAGCTCCACTGTGACAATGATGGTCGTTCTTGTGGCTGCAGCAAGTGGATGTGAAAGGGAAGACCAACAAGTTAGCAAAATGGCAGCATGTAAACTTCTCATCTAAGAGTTGAAAGATAGAGAAAAGAAGATTGGCCATGCCATGTAGACTTACCAGCAGATACAACGGTAGTTTGTGCAGGATCAATAGTCAAGTCTCCAAAGTTGACCTGTAGATTCTGGAAGGTGTCGGAAACAGTGTCCAGGGCGAAGGGAGCAACGGCACATTGTACGGTCGAAACTACGCCTCCTCCGCAGCTAGAAGAGAAACGGATATACGTTCAAAAGAAGACCTGTCAGGCTCTAAACTACCATATGCCGAGCGTTTTCACGGACGTTTGTGTAGTGGCATGGTTGTTTTGGACCTTGCGCCATTCCAAGAGAAGGAGTTACTTACCCAGGTGCGAAGCCAATGGGTTGAATGGCTGCTACCCCAGCAGCACTGCTCGTAAAGGTAGTCGTGACCTGTTAATCCATGGAGAAGATGGTCTTAAACAGGGGGAGAAGCAGAAATCGACCTGAAATCGTGCTCAGCCTCAGCAATTCTTCGCTTGGCTTACAGCAAAGATGTAACGACACAGCAATTTAAAGTATACCGCTCTGGTATACAAACGCAATGTTCAATGGAGAAATGCTGGGTTCTTACCGCTTGAACAACTTGCTGGAAAAGTGCCGTGGAAGCGCTGGAATTGGCGTTCAGAAGGGCGACATCGTACGAAGTTGTGATGCAGATGGAGACGACAATTTGCTGGCTGGTACCAACTATATCAAAGGAAAAAATCGGGACGGTTTCAAACATGACACCAATCCATCAAGAATCAGCAGAAGGTAAGATTCTTTGAGATATGTAGAATCCCATGCATCAAAGTACAAGAGTCAGCATCTTACCGTCGCAAAGCATGGTGGGCAGCTTAGTAGTCAAGTCCTGAAGTCTGTCGAAATCATCCAGAGACAGGAGAGTCTTCTCATCTCCTGCGATAGCTAGCAGCTGGTCGCTGTCCAGGTTGGTGCCCACACCAATAGCAATGGTGACGATTCCGGCCTGGCGCATCCTCCGAGCAGGACGCTTGACGTCGTCCTGGGATATGCCGTCGGTGATGACGACGGCTATCTTGGTCACGTCGGCTCGCGCGCCCTTCCTCACGTCGAAGTGCAGACGAGTGGCGAAGTCGATGGCCTTACCCGTCAGCGTGTAGCCGCCCATATACTCAATAGCAGCCACTGCATCTTGCGCATCCTGGAGGTCGTAGAACTGGTCAAGGAAGAATTCTGTGCGCGCTTGGGCTGCATACTGAACGATAGAGACGCGAACGGCGTTTTCTCCGATATCCAAGAAGGCAAGCATCTGCCCGATGAAGGTCTTCATTCGCTCGAAGTTCTCCAAGCCGACGCTACCAGTGCCATCCACAACGAAGACAATGTCTGCTACTGCCGAACATGGAGGAACTAGAGATTGAAAAGAAACAAGTTACAAGGCAGCCATATCTGCAAGAACATGACAGCAAGAAAAGAATGATGGAGAAAAACGAAGTCAGCCCAGCGGCAATAGTAGTGTCAACATACTAGTATCGCCAACGGTAGATGACACTACAGGCAAGTTTCCAAGCTGCACTCCCGCCGCTGTGGTATTGATGATGACTCGGGTGGTGGCGTCGACATTTGCTCCTAGCGTCACCACACTCACGGTCACTGACGTGCTTGTTGCGGACGCTCTGCAAAGAGGAAAGGAGAGTATGATGCACGGAACCTTTTTTCTTGTGTCCAAGGTCTAAAAGCATTGCAAGTAAAGTCGACATCAAAAAGCAGTGCGCTGAGCGACTTGGCTTGGCGTAGATATATATAGATAGGCGAATTAGTTGATGAAAACAAAGCTGAATTACATCAAGACTTTTAATCTTACCCGGGGGCCACTGACGTGATGGACACCGACTGGATGTCTGCTGGGTTGGCCGAAAATACTTGCAGTATCTGAAAAAGATGTCAAGACGGATGCTCTTTACTAGCACAATGGCTATCAAGCACACTCAAGCTCCTTATCTTTGGGCTGACTGTCGACCACTTAGGAGGACCGTGCAAAGCTTTCAGTGAAGGAGCTTGAACTATGCAACAAGGGATGTCCGTGGGAAACATTGCTCAACATCGGCTAAAGACAGATGAACCTACCGCATTTTCGATGGTCACACTCAAGTCGACATAGGTCTGTGACGAGGTTTCTTTCAAGTCCTCGGTGTAGGTGAGAGTCAGCTCCACTGTGACAATGATGGTCGTTCTTGTGGCTGCAGCAAGTGGATGTGAAAGGGAAGACCAACAAGTTAGCAAAATGGCAGCATGTAAACTTCTCATCTAAGAGTTGAAAGATAGAGAAAAGAAGATTGGCCATGCCATGTAGACTTACCAGCAGATACAACGGTAGTTTGTGCAGGATCAATAATCAAGTCTCCAAAGTTGACCTGTAGATTCTGGAAGGTGTCGGAAACAGTGTCCAGGGCGAAGGGAGCAACGGCACATTGTACGGTCGAAACTAAGCCTCCTCCGCAACTAGAAGAGAAACGGATATACGTTCAAAAGAAGACCTGTCAGGCTCTAAACTACCATATGCCGAGCGTTTTCACGGACGTTTGTGTAGTGGCATGGTTGTTTTGGACCTTGCGCCATTCCAAGAGAAGGAGTTACTTACCCAGGTGCGAAGCCAATGGGTTGAATGGCTGCTACCCCAGCAGCACTGCTCGTAAAGGTAGTCGTGACCTGTTAATCCATGGAGAAGATGGTCTTAAACAGGGGGAGAAGCAGAAATCGACCTGAAATCGTGCTCAGCCTCAGCAATTCTTCGCTTGGCTTACAGCAAAGATGTAACGACACAGCAATTTAAAGTATACCGCTCTGGTATACAAACGCAATGTTCAATGGAGAAATGCTGGGTTCTTACCGCTTGAACAACTTGCTGGAAAAGTGCCGTGGAAGCGCTGGAATTGGCGTTCAGAAGGGCGACATCGTACGAAGTTGTGATGCAGATGGAGACGACAATTTGCTGGCTGGTACCAACTAGATCAAAGGAAAAAATCGGGACGGTTTCAAACATGACACCAATCCATCAAGAATCAGCAGAAGGTAAGATTCTTTGAGATATGTAGAATCCCATGCATCAAAGTACAAGAGTCAGCATCTTACCGTCGCAAAGCATGGTGGGCAGCTTAGTAGTCAAGTCCTGAAGTCTGTCGAAATCATCCAGAGACAGGAGAGTCTTCTCATCTCCTGCGATAGCTAGCAGCTGGTCGCTGTCCAGGTTGGTGCCCACACCAATAGCAATGGTGACGATTCCGGCCTGGCGCATCCTCCGAGCAGGACGCTTGACGTCGTCCTGGGATATGCCGTCGGTGATGACGACGGCTATCTTGGTCACGTCGGCTCGCGCGCCCTTCCTCACGTCGAAGTGCAGACGAGTGGCGAAGTCGATGGCCTTACCCGTCAGCGTGTAGCCGCCCATATACTCAATAGCAGCCACTGCATCTTGCGCATCCTGGAGGTCGTAGAACTGGTCAAGGAAGAATTCTGTGCGCGCTTGGGCTGCATACTGAACGATAGAGACGCGAACGGCGTTTTCTCCGATATCCAAGAAGGCAAGCATCTGCCCGATGAAGGTCTTCAATCGCTCGAAGTTCTCCAAGCCGACGCTACCAGTGCCATCCACAACGAAGACAATGTCTGCTACTGCCGAACATGGAGGAACTAGAGATTGAAAAGAAACAAGTTACAAGGCAGCCATATCTGCAAGAACATGACAGCAAGAAAAGAATGATGGAGAAAAACGAAGTCAGCCCAGCGGCAATAGTAGTGTCAACATACTAGTATCGCCAACGGTAGATGACACTACAGGCAAGTTTCCAAGCTGCACTCCCGCCGCTGTGGTATTGATGATGACTCGGGTGGTGGCGTCGACATTTGCTCCTAGCGTCACCACACTCACGGTCACTGACGTGCTTGTTGCGGACGCTCTGCAAAGAGGAAAGGAGAGTATGATGCACGGAACCTTTTTTCTTGTGTCCAAGGTCTAAAAGCATTGCAAGTAAAGTCGACATCAAAAAGCAGTGCGCTGAGCGACTTGGCTTGGCGTAGATATATATAGATAGGCGAATTAGTTGATGAAAACAAAGCTGAATTACATCAAGACTTTTAATCTTACCCGGGGGCCACTGACGTGATGGACACCGACTGGATGTCTGCTGGGTTGGCCGAAAATACTTGCAGTATCTGAAAAAGATGTCAAGACGGATGCTCTTTACTAGCACAATGGCTATCAAGCACACTCAAGCTCCTTATCTTTGGGCTGACTGTCGACCACTTAGGAGGACCGTGCAAAGCTTTCAGTGAAGGAGCTTGAACTATGCAACAAGGGATGTCCGTGGGAAACATTGCTCAACATCGGCTAAAGACAGATGAACCTACCGCATTTTCGATGGTCACACTCAAGTCGACATAGGTCTGTGACGAGGTTTCTTTCAAGTCCTCGGTGTAGGTGAGAGTCAGCTCCACTGTGACAATGATGGTCGTTCTTGTGGCTGCAGCAAGTGGATGTGAAAGGGAAGACCAACAAGTTAGCAAAATGGCAGCATGTAAACTTCTCATCTAAGAGTTGAAAGATAGAGAAAAGAAGATTGGCCATGCCATGTAGACTTACCAGCAGATACAACGGTAGTTTGTGCAGGATCAATAGTCAAGTCTCCAAAGTTGACCTGTAGATTCTGGAAGGTGTCGGAAACAGTGTCCAGGGCGAAGGGAGCAACGGCACATTGTACGGTCGAAACTACGCCTCCTCCGCAGCTAGAAGAGAAACGGATATACGTTCAAAAGAAGACCTGTCAGGCTCTAAACTACCATATGCCGAGCGTTTTCACGGACGTTTGTGTAGTGGCATGGTTGTTTTGGACCTTGCGCCATTCCAAGAGAAGGAGTTACTTACCCAGGTGCGAAGCCAATGGGTTGAATGGCTGCTACCCCAGCAGCACTGCTCGTAAAGGTAGTCGTGACCTGTTAATCCATGGAGAAGATGGTCTTAAACAGGGTAAGAAGCAGAAATCGAACTAAAATCGTGCTCAGCCTCAGCAATTCTTCGCTTGGCTTACAGCAAAGATGTAACGACACAGCAATCTAAAGTATACCGCTCTGGTATACAAACTCAATGTTCAATGGAGAAATGCTGGGTTCTTACCGCTTGAACAACTTGCTGGAAAAGTGCCGTGGAAGCGCTGGAATTGGCGTTCAGAAGGGCGACATCGTACGAAGTTGTGATACAGATGGAGACGACAATTTGCTGGCTGGTACCAACTAGATCAAAGGAAAAAATCGGGACGGTTTCAAACATGACACCAATCCAGCAAGAATCAGCAGAAGGTAAGATTCTTTGAGATATGTAGAATCCCATGCATCAAAGTACAAGAGTCAGTATCCTACCGTCGCAAAGCATGGTGGGCAGCTTAGTAGTCAAGTCCTGAAGTCTGTCGAAATCATCCAGAGACAGGAGAGTCTTCTCATCTCCTGCGATAGCTAGCAGCTGGTCGCTGTCCAGGTTGGTGCCCACACCAATAGCAATGGTGACGATTCCGGCCTGGCGCATCCTCCGAGCAGGACGCTTGACGTCGTCCTGGGATATGCCGTCGGTGATGACGACGGCTATCTTGGTCACGTCGGCTCGCGCGCCCTTCCTCACGTCGAAGTGCAGACGAGTGGCGAAGTCGATGGCCTTACCCGTCAGCGTGTAGCCGCCCATATACTCAATAGCAGCCACTGCATCTTGCGCATCCTGGAGGTCGTAGAACTGGTCAAGGAAGAATTCTGTGCGCGCTTGGGCTGCATACTGAACGATAGAGACGCGAACGGCGTTTTCTCCGATATCCAAGAAGGCAAGCATCTGCCCGATGAAGGTCTTCATTCGCTCGAAGTTCTCCAAGCCGACGCTACCAGTGCCATCCACAACGAAGACAATGTCTGCTACTGCCGAACATGGAGGAACTAGAGATTGAAAAGAAACAAGTTACAAGGCAGCCATATCTGCAAGAACATGACAGCAAGAAAAGAATGATGGAGAAAAACGAAGTCAGCCCAGCGGCAATAGTAGTGTCAACATACTAGTATCGCCAACGGTAGATGACACTACAGGCAAGTTTCCAAGCTGCACTCCCGCCGCTGTGGTATTGATGATGACTCGGGTGGTGGCGTCGACATTTGCTCCTAGCGTCACCACACTCACGGTCACTGACGTGCTTGTTGCGGACGCTCTGCAAAGAGGTAAGGAGAGTATGATGCACGGAACCTTTTTTCTTGTGTCCAAGGTCTAAAAGCATTGCAAGTAAAGTCGACATCAAAAAGCAGTGCGCTGAGCGACTTGGCTTGGCGTAGATATATATAGATAGGCGAATTAGTTGATGAAAACAAAGCTGAATTACATCAAGACTTTTAATCTTACCCGGGGGCCACTGACGTGATGGACACCGACTGGATGTCTGCTGGGTTGGCCGAAAATACTTGCAGTATCTGAAAAAGATGTCAAGACGGATGCTCTTTACTAGCACAATGGCTATCAAGCACACTCAAGCTCCTTATCTTTGGGCTGACTGTCGACCACTTAGGACCGTGCAAAGCTTTCAGTGAAGGAGCTTGAACTATGCAACAAGGGATGTCCGTGGGAAACATTGCTCAACATCGGCTAAAGACAGATGAACCTACCGCATTTTCGATGGTCACACTCAAGTCGACATAGGTCTGTGACGAGGTTTCTTTCAAGTCCTCGGTGTAGGTGAGAGTCAGCTCCACTGTGACAATGATGGTCGTTCTTGTGGCTGCAGCAAGTGGATGTGAAAGGGAAGACCAACAAGTTAGCAAAATGGCAGCATGTAAACTTCTCATCTAAGAGTTGAAAGATAGAGAAAAGAAGATTGGCCATGCCATGTAGACTTACCAGCAGATACAACGGTAGTTTGTGCAGGATCAATAGTCAAGTCTCCAAAGTTGACCTGTAGATTCTGGAAGGTGTCGGAAACAGTGTCCAGGGCGAAGGGAGCAACGGCACATTGTACGGTCGAAACTACGCCTCCTCCGCAGCTAGAAGAGAAACGGATATACGTTCAAAAGAAGACCTGTCAGGCTCTAAACTACCATATGCCGAGCGTTTTCACGGACGTTTGTGTAGTGGCATGGTTATTTTGGACCTTGCGCCATTCCAAGAGAAGGAGTTACTTACCCAGGTGCGAAGCCAATGGGTTGAATGGCTGCTACCCCAGCAGCACTGCTCGTAAAGGTAGTCGTGACCTGTTAATCCATGGAGAAGATGGTCTTAAACAGGGTAAGAAGCAGAAATCGAACTAAAATCGTGCTCAGCCTCAGCAATTCTTCGCTTGGCTTACAGCAAAGATGTAACGACACAGCAATCTAAAGTATACCGCTCTGGTATACAAACTCAATGTTCAATGGAGAAATGCTGGGTTCTTACCGCTTGAACAACTTGCTGGAAAAGTGCCGTGGAAGCGCTGGAATTGGCGTTCAGAAGGGCGACATCGTACGAAGTTGTGATGCAGATGGAGACGACAATTTGCTGGCTGGTACCAACTAGATCAAAGGAAAAAATCGGGACGGTTTCAAACATGACACCAATCCAGCAAGAATCAGCAGAAGGTAAGATTCTTTGAGATATGTAGAATCCCATGCATCAAAGTACAAGAGTCAGCATCCTACCGTCGCAAAGCATGGTGGGCAGCTTAGTAGTCAAGTCCTGAAGTCTGTCGAAATCATCCAGAGACAGGAGAGTCTTCTCATCTCCTGCGATAGCTAGCAGCTGGTCGCTGTCCAGGTTGGTGCCCACACCAATAGCAATGGTGACGATTCCGGCCTGGCGCATCCTTCGAGCAGGACGCTTGACGTCGTCCTGGGATATGCCGTCGGTGATGACGACGGCTATCTTGGTCACGTCGGCTCGCGCGCCCTTCCTCACGTCGAAGTGCAGACGAGTGGCGAAGTCGATGGCCTTACCCGTCAGCGTGTAGCCGCCCATATACTCAATAGCAGCCACTGCATCTTGCGCATCCTGGAGGTCGTAGAACTGGTCAAGGAAGAATTCTGTGCGCGCTTGGGCTGCATACTGAACGATAGAGACGCGAACGGCGTTTTCTCCGATATCCAAGAAGGCAAGCATCTGCCCGATGAAGGTCTTCATTCGCTCGAAGTTCTCCAAGCCGACGCTACCAGTGCCATCCACAACGAAGACAATGTCTGCTACTGCCGAACATGGAGGAACTAGAGATTGAAAAGAAACAAGTTACAAGGCAGCCATATCTGCAAGAACATGACAGCAAGAAAAGAATGATGGAGAAAAACGAAGTCAGCCCAGCGGCAATAGTAGTGTCAACATACTAGTATCGCCAACGGTAGATGACACTACAGGCAAGTTTCCAAGCTGCACTCCCGCCGCTGTGGTATTGATGATGACTCGGGTGGTGGCGTCGACATTTGCTCCTAGCGTCACCACACTCACGGTCACTGACGTGCTTGTTGCGGACGCTCTGCAAAGAGGAAAGGAGAGTATGATGCACGGAACCTTTTTTCTTGTGTCCAAGGTCTAAAAGTATTGCAAGTAAAGTCGACATCAAAAAGCAGTGCGCTGAGCGACTTGGCTTGGCGTAGATATATATAGATAGGCGAATTAGTTGATGAAAACAAAGCTGAATTACATCAAGACTTTTAATCTTACCCGGGGGCCACTGACGTGATGGACACCGACTGGATGTCTGCTGGGTTGGCCGAAAATACTTGCAGTATCTGAAAAAGATGTCAAGACGGATGCTCTTTACTAGCACAATGGCTATCAAGCACACTCAAGCTCCTTATCTTTGGGCTGACTGTCGACCACTTAGGAGGACCGTGCAAAGCTTTCAGTGAAGGAGCTTGAACTATGCAACAAGGGATGTCCGTGGGAAACATTGCTCAACATCGGCTAAAGACAGATGAACCTACCGCATTTTCGATGGTCACACTCAAGTCGACATAGGTCTGTGACGAGGTTTCTTTCAAGTCCTCGGTGTAGGTGAGAGTCAGCTCCACTGTGACAATGATGGTCGTTCTTGTGGCTGCAGCAAGTGGATGTGAAAGGGAAGACCAACAAGTTAGCAAAATGGCAGCATGTAAACTTCTCATCTAAGAGTTGAAAGATAGAGAAAAGAAGATTGGCCATGCCATGTAGACTTACCAGCAGATACAACGGTAGTTTGTGCAGGATCAATAGTCAAGTCTCCAAAGTTGACCTGTAGATTCTGGAAGGTGTCGGAAACAGTGTCCAGGGCGAAGGGAGCAACGGCACATTGTACGGTCGAAACTACGCCTCCTCCGCAGCTAGAAGAGAAACGGATATACGTTCAAAAGAAGACCTGTCAGGCTCTAAACTACCATATGCCGAGCGTTTTCACGGACGTTTGTGTAGTGGCATGGTTGTTTTGGACCTTGCGCCATTCCAAGAGAAGGAGTTACTTACCCAGGTGCGAAGCCAATGGGTTGAATGGCTGCTACCCCAGCAGCACTGCTCGTAAAGGTAGTCGTGACCTGTTAATCCATGGAGAAGATGGTCTTAAACAGGGGGAGAAGCAGAAATCGACCTGAAATCGTGCTCAGCCTCAGCAATTCTTCGCTTGGCTTACAGCAAAGATGTAACGACACAGCAATTTAAAGTATACCGCTCTGGTATACAAACGCAATGTTCAATGGAGAAATGCTGGGTTCTTACCGCTTGAACAACTTGCTGGAAAAGTGCCGTGGAAGCGCTGGAATTGGCGTTCAGAAGGGCGACATCGTACGAAGTTGTGATGCAGATGGAGACGACAATTTGCTGGCTGGTACCAACTAGATCAAAGGAAAAAATCGGGACGGTTTCAAACATGACACCAATCCATCAAGAATCAGCAGAAGGTAAGATTCTTTGAGATATGTAGAATCCCATGCATCAAAGTACAAGAGTCAGCATCTTACCGTCGCAAAGCATGGTGGGCAGCTTAGTAGTCAAGTCCTGAAGTCTGTCGAAATCATCCAGAGACAGGAGAGTCTTCTCATCTCCTGCGATAGCTAGCAGCTGGTCGCTGTCCAGGTTGGTGCCCACACCAATAGCAATGGTGACGATTCCGGCCTGGCGCATCCTCCGAGCAGGACGCTTGACGTCGTCCTGGGATATGCCGTCGGTGATGACGACGGCTATCTTGGTCACGTCGGCTCGCGCGCCCTTCCTCACGTCGAAGTGCAGACGAGTGGCGAAGTCGATGGCCTTACCCGTCAGCGTGTAGCCGCCCATATACTCAATAGCAGCCACTGCATCTTGCGCATCCTGGAGGTCGTAGAACTGGTCAAGGAAGAATTCTGTGCGCGCTTGGGCTGCATACTGAACGATAGAGACGCGAACGGCGTTTTCTCCGATATCCAAGAAGGCAAGCATCTGCCCGATGAAGGTCTTCATTCGCTCGAAGTTCTCCAAGCCGACGCTACCAGTGCCATCCACAACGAAGACAATGTCTGCTACTGCCGAACATGGAGGAACTAGAGATTGAAAAGAAACAAGTTACAAGGCAGCCATATCTGCAAGAACATGACAGCAAGAAAAGAATGATGGAGAAAAACGAAGTCAGCCCAGCGGCAATAGTAGTGTCAACATACTAGTATCGCCAACGGTAGATGACACTACAGGCAAGTTTCCAAGCTGCACTCCCGCCGCTGTGGTATTGATGATGACTCGGGTGGTGGCGTCGACATTTGCTCCTAGCGTCACCACACTCACGGTCACTGACGTGCTTGTTGCGGACGCTCTGCAAAGAGGAAAGGAGAGTATGATGCACGGAACCTTTTTTCTTGTGTCCAAGGTCTAAAAGCATTGCAAGTAAAGTCGACATCAAAAAGCAGTGCGCTGAGCGACTTGGCTTGGCGTAGATATATATAGATAGGCGAATTAGTTGATGAAAACAAAGCTGAATTACATCAAGACTTTTAATCTTACCCGGGGGCCACTGACGTGATGGACACCGACTGGATGTCTGCTGGGTTGGCCGAAAATACTTGCAGTATCTGAAAAAGATGTCAAGACGGATGCTCTTTACTAGCACAATGGCTATCAAGCACACTCAAGCTCCTTATCTTTGGGCTGACTGTCGACCACTTAGGAGGACCGTGCAAAGCTTTCAGTGAAGGAGCTTGAACTATGCAACAAGGGATGTCCGTGGGAAACATTGCTCAACATCGGCTAAAGACAGATGAACCTACCGCATTTTCGATGGTCACACTCAAGTCGACATAGGTCTGTGACGAGGTTTCTTTCAAGTCCTCGGTGTAGGTGAGAGTCAGCTCCACTGTGACAATGATGGTCGTTCTTGTGGCTGCAGCAAGTGGATGTGAAAGGGAAGACCAACAAGTTAGCAAAATGGCAGCATGTAAACTTCTCATCTAAGAGTTGAAAGATAGAGAAAAGAAGATTGGCCATGCCATGTAGACTTACCAGCAGATACAACGGTAGTTTGTGCAGGATCAATAGTCAAGTCTCCAAAGTTGACCTGTAGATTCTGGAAGGTGTCGGAAACAGTGTCCAGGGCGAAGGGAGCAACGGCACATTGTACGGTCGAAACTACGCCTCCTCCGCAGCTAGAAGAGAAACGGATATACGTTCAAAAGAAGACCTGTCAGGCTCTAAACTACCATATGCCGAGCGTTTTCACGGACGTTTGTGTAGTGGCATGGTTGTTTTGGACCTTGCGCCATTCCAAGAGAAGGAGTTACTTACCCAGGTGCGAAGCCAATGGGTTGAATGGCTGCTACCCCAGCAGCACTGCTCGTAAAGGTAGTCGTGACCTGTTAATCCATGGAGAAGATGGTCTTAAACAGGGGGAGAAGCAGAAATCGAACTAAAATCGTGCTCAGCCTCAGCAATTCTTCGCTTGGCTTACAGCAAAGATGTAACGACACAGCAATCTAAAGTATACCGCTCTGGTATACAAAGTATACCGCTCTGGTATACAAACTCAATGTTCAATGGAGAAATGCTGGGTTCTTACCGCTTGAACAACTTGCTGGAAAAGTGCCGTGGAAGCGCTGGAATTGGCGTTCAGAAGGGCGACATCGTACGAAGTTGTGATGCAGATGGAGACGACAATTTGCTGGCTGGTACCAACTAGATCAAAGGAAAAAATCGGGACGGTTTCAAACATGACACCAATCCAGCAAGAATCAGCAGAAGGTAAGATTCTTTGAGATATGAAGAATCCCATGCATCAAAGTACAAGAGTCAGCATCTTACCGTCGCAAAGCATGGTGGGCAGCTTAGTAGTCAAGTCCTGAAGTCTGTCGAAATCATCCAGAGACAGGAGAGTCTTCTCATCTCCTGCGATAGCTAGCAGCTGGTCGCTGTCCAGGTTGGTGCCCACACCAATAGCAATGGTGACGATTCCGGCCTGGCGCATCCTCCGAGAAGGACGCTTGACGTCGTCCTGGGATATGCCGTCGGTGATGACGACGGCTATCTTGGTCACGTCGGCTCGCGCGCCCTTCCTCACGTCGAAGTGCAGACGAGTGGCGAAGTCGATGGCCTTACCCGTCAGCGTGTAGCCGCCCATATACTCAATAGCAGCCACTGCATCTTGCGCATCCTGGAGGTCGTAGAACTGGTCAAGGAAGAATTCTGTGCGCGCTTGGGCTGCATACTGAACGATAGAGACGCGAACGGCGTTTTCTCCGATATCCAAGAAGGCAAGCATCTGCCCGATGAAGGTCTTCATTCGCTCGAAGTTCTCCAAGCCGACGCTACCAGTGCCATCCACAACGAAGACAATGTCTGCTACTGCCGAACATGGAGGAACTAGAGATTGAAAAGAAACAAGTTACAAGGCAGCCATATCTGCAAGAACATGACAGCAAGAAAAGAATGATGGAGAAAAACGAAGTCAGCCCAGCGGCAATAGTAGTGTCAACATACTAGTATCGCCAACGGTAGATGACACTACAGGCAAGTTTCCAAGCTGCACTCCCGCCGCTGTGGTATTGATGATGACTCGGGTGGTGGCGTCGACATTTGCTCCTAGCGTCACCACACTCACGGTCACTGACGTGCTTGTTGCGGACGCTCTGCAAAGAGGAAAGGAAAGGAAAGGAAAGGAGAGTATGATGCACGGAACCTTTTTTCTTGTGTCCAAGGTCTAAAAGCATTGCAAGTAAAGTCGACATCAAAAAGCAGTGCGCTGAGTGACTTGGCTTGGCGTAGATATATATAGAGATAGGCGAATTAGTTGATGAAAACAAAGCTGAATTACATCAAGACTTTTAATCTTACCCGGGGGCCACTGACGTGATGGACACCGACTGGATGTCTGCTGGGTTGGCCGAAAATACTTGCAGTATCTGAAAAAGATGTCAAGACGGATGCTCTTTACTAGCACAATGGCTATCAAGCACACTCAAGCTCCTTATCTTTGGGCTGACTGTCGATCACTTAGGACCGTGCAAAGCTTTCAGTGAAGGAGCTTGAACTATGCAACAAGGGATGTCCGAGGGAAACATTGCTCAACATCGGCTAAAGACAGATGAACCTACCGCATTTTCGATGGTCACACTCAAGTCGACATAGGTCTGTGACGAGGTTTCTTTTAAGTCCTCGGTGTAGGTGAGAGTCAGCTCCACTGTGACAATGATGGTCGTTCTTGTGGCTGCAGCAAGTGGATATGAAAGGGAAGACCAACAAGTTAGCAAAATGGCAGCATGTAAACTTCTCATCTAAGAGTTGAAAGATAGAGAAAAGAAGATTGGCCATGCCATGTAGACTTACCAGCAGATACAACGGTAGTTTGTGCAGGATCAATAGTCAAGTCTCCAAAGTTGACCTGTAGATTCTGGAAGGTGTCGGAAACAGTGTCCAGGGCGAAGGGAGCAACGGCACATTGTACGGTCGAAACTACGCCTCCTCCGCAGCTAGAAGAGAAACGGATATACGTTCAAAAGAAGACCTGTCAGGCTCTAAACTACCATATGCCGAGCGTTTTCACGGACGTTTGTGTAGTGGCATGGTTGTTTTGGACCTTGCGCCATTCCAAGAGAAGGAGTTACTTACCCAGGTGCGAAGCCAATGGGTTGAATGGCTGCTACCCCAGCAGCACTGCTCGTAAAGGTAGTCGTGACCTGTTAATCCATGGAGAAGATGGTCTTAAACAGGGTAAGAAGCAGAAATCGAACTAAAATCGTGCTCAGCCTCAGCAATTCTTCGCTTGGCTTACAGCAAAGATGTAACGACACAGCAATCTAAAGTATACCGCTCTGGTATACAAACTCAATGTTCAATGGAGAAATGCTGGGTTCTTACCGCTTGAACAACTTGCTGGAAAAGTGCCGTGGAAGCGCTGGAATTGGCGTTCAGAAGGGCGACATCGTACGAAGTTGTGATGCAGATGGAGACGACAATTTGCTGGCTGGTACCAACTATATCAAAGGAAAAAATCGGGACGGTTTCAAACATGACACCAATCCAGCAAGAATCAGCAGAAGGTAAGATTCTTTGAGATATGTAGAATCCCATGCATCAAAGTACAAGAGTCAGCATCCTACCGTCGCAAAGCATGGTGGGCAGCTTAGTAGTCAAGTCCTGAAGTCTGTCGAAATCATCCAGAGACAGGAGAGTCTTCTCATCTCCTGCGATAGCTAGCAGCTGGTCGCTGTCCAGGTTGGTGCCCACACCAATAGCAATGGTGACGATTCCGGCCTGGCGCATCCTCCGAGCAGGACGCTTGACGTCGTCCTGGGATATGCCGTCGGTGATGACGACGGCTATCTTGGTCACATCGGCTCGCGCGCCCTTCCTCACGTCGAAGTGCAGACGAGTGGCGAAGTCGATGGCCTTACCCGTCAGCGTGTAGCCGCCCATATACTCAATAGCAGCCACTGCATCTTGCGCATCCTGGAGGTCGTAGAACTGGTCAAGGAAGAATTCTGTGCGCGCTTGGGCTGCATACTGAACGATAGAGACGCGAACGGCGTTTTCTCCGATATCCAAGAAGGCAAGCATCTGCCCGATGAAGGTCTTCATTCGCTCGAAGTTCTCCAAGCCGACGCTACCAGTGCCATCCACAACGAAGACAATGTCTGCTACTGCCGAACATGGAGGAACTAGAGATTGAAAAGAAACAAGTTACAAGGCAGCCATATCTGCAAGAACATGACAGCAAGAAAAGAATGATGGAGAAAAACGAAGTCAGCCCAGCGGCAATAGTAGTGTCAACATACTAGTATCGCCAACGGTAGATGACACTACAGGCAAGTTTCCAAGCTGCACTCCCGCCGCTGTGGTATTGATGATGACTCGGGTGGTGGCGTCGACATTTGCTCCTAGCGTCACCACACTCACGGTCACTGACGTGCTTGTTGCGGACGCTCTGCAAAGAGGAAAGGAGAGTATGATGCACGGAACCTTTTTTCTTGTGTCCAAGGTCTAAAAGCATTGCAAGTAAAGTCGACATCAAAAAGCAGTGCGCTGAGCGACTTGGCTTGGCGTAGATATATATAGATAGGCGAATTAGTGGATGAAAACAAAGCTGAATTACATCAAGACTTTTAATCTTACCCGGGGGCCACTGACGTGATGGACACCGACTGGATGTCTGCTGGGTTGGCCGAAAATACTTGCAGTATCTGAAAAAGATGTCAAGACGGATGCTCTTTACTAGCACAATGGCTATCAAGCACACTCAAGCTCCTTATCTTTGGGCTGACTGTCGATCACTTAGGACCGTGCAAAGCTTTCAGTGAAGGAGCTTGAACTATGCAACAAGGGATGTCCGTGGGAAACATTGCTCAACATCGGCTAAAGACAGATGAACCTACCGCATTTTCGATGGTCACACTCAAGTCGACATAGGTCTGTGACGAGGTTTCTTTCAAGTCCTCGGTGTAGGTGAGAGTCAGCTCCACTGTGACAATGATGGTCGTTCTTGTGGCTGCAGCAAGTGGATATGAAAGGGAAGACCAACAAGTTAGCAAAATGGCAGCATGTAAACTTCTCATCTAAGAGTTGAAAGATAGAGAAAAGAAGATTGGCCATGCCATGTAGACTTACCAGCAGATATAACGGTAGTTTGTGCAGGATCAATAGTCAAGTCTCCAAAGTTGACCTGTAGATTCTGGAAGGTGTCGGAAACAGTGTCCAGGGCGAAGGGAGCAACGGCACATTGTACGGTCGAAACTACGCCTCCTCCGCAGCTAGAAGAGAAACGGATATACGTTCAAAAGAAGACCTGTCAGGCTCTAAACTACCATATGCCGAGCGTTTTCACGGACGTTTGTGTAGTGGCATGGTTGTTTTGGACCTTGCGCCATTCCAAGAGAAGGAGTTACTTACCCAGGTGCGAAGCCAATGGGTTGAATGGCTGCTACCCCAGCAGCACTGCTCGTAAAGGTAGTCGTGACCTGTTAATCCATGGAGAAGATGGTCTTAAACAGGGTAAGAAGCAGAAATCGAACTAAAATCGTGCTCAGCCTCAGCAATTCTTCGCTTGGCTTACAGCAAAGATGTAACGACACAGCAATCTAAAGTATACCGCTCTGGTATACAAACTCAATGTTCAATGGAGAAATGCTGGGTTCTTACCGCTTGAACAACTTGCTGGAAAAGTGCCGTGGAAGCGCTGGAATTGGCGTTCAGAAGGGCGACATCGTACGAAGTTGTGATGCAGATGGAGACGACAATTTGCTGGCTGGTACCAACTATATCAAAGGAAAAAATCGGGACGGTTTCAAACATGACACCAATCCAGCATGAATCAGCAGAAGGTAAGATTCTTTGAGATATGTAGAATCCCATGCATCAAAGTACAAGAGTCAGCATCCTACCGTCGCAAAGCATGGTGGGCAGCTTAGTAGTCAAGTCCTGAAGTCTGTCGAAATCATCCAGAGACAGGAGAGTCTTCTCATCTCCTGCGATAGCTAGCAGCTGGTCGCTGTCCAGGTTGGTGCCCACACCAATAGCAATGGTGACGATTCCGGCCTGGCGCATCCTCCGAGCAGGACGCTTGACGTCGTCCTGGGATATGCCGTCGGTGATGACGACGGCTATCTTGGTCACGTCGGCTCGCGCGCCCTTCCTCACGTCGAAGTGCAGACGAGTGGCGAAGTCGATGGCCTTACCCGTCAGCGTGTAGCCGCCCATATACTCAATAGCAGCCACTGCATCTTGCGCATCCTGGAGGTCGTAGAACTGGTCAAGGAAGAATTCTGTGCGCGCTTGGGCTGCATACTGAACGATAGAGACGCGAACGGCGTTTTCTCCGATATCCAAGAAGGCAAGCATCTGCCCGATGAAGGTCTTCATTCGCTCGAAGTTCTCCAAGCCGACGCTACCAGTGCCATCCACAACGAAGACAATGTCTGCTACTGCCGAACATGGAGGAACTAGAGATTGAAAAGAAACAAGTTACAAGGCAGCCATATCTGCAAGAACATGACAGCAAGAAAAGAATGATGGAGAAAAACGAAGTCAGCCCAGCGGCAATAGTAGTGTCAACATACTAGTATCGCCAACGGTAGATGACACTACAGGCAAGTTTCCAAGCTGCACTCCCGCCGCTGTGGTATTGATGATGACTCGGGTGGTGGCGTCGACATTTGCTCCTAGCGTCACCACACTCACGGTCACTGACGTGCTTGTTGCGGACGCTCTGCAAAGAGGAAAGGAAAGGAGAGTATGATGCACGGAACCTTTTTTCTTGTGTCCAAGGTCTAAAAGCATTGCAAGTAAAGTCGACATCAAAAAGCAGTGCGCTGAGTGACTTGGCTTGGCGTAGATATATATAGAGATAGGCGAATTAGTTGATGAAAACAAAGCTGAATTACATCAAGACTTTTAATCTTACCCGGGGGCCACTGACGTGATGGACACCGACTGGATGTCTGCTGGGTTGGCCGAAAATACTTGCAGTATCTGAAAAAGATGTCAAGACGGATGCTCTTTACTAGCACAATGGCTATCAAGCACACTCAAGCTCCTTATCTTTGGGCTGACTGTCGATCACTTAGGACCGTGCAAAGCTTTCAGTGAAGGAGCTTGAACTATGCAACAAGGGATGTCCGTGGGAAACATTGCTCAACATCGGCTAAAGACAGATGAACCTACCGCATTTTCGATGGTCACACTCAAGTCGACATAGGTCTGTGACGAGGTTTCTTTCAAGTCCTCGGTGTAGGTGAGAGTCAGCTCCACTGTGACAATGATGGTCGTTCTTGTGGCTGCAGCAAGTGGATATGAAAGGGAAGACCAACAAGTTAGCAAAATGGCAGCATGTAAACTTCTCATCTAAGAGTTGAAAGATAGAGAAAAGAAGATTGGCCATGCCATGTAGACTTACCAGCAGATACAACGGTAGTTTGTGCAGGATCAATAGTCAAGTCTCCAAAGTTGACCTGTAGATTCTGGAAGGTGTCGGAAACAGTGTCCAGGGCGAAGGGAGCAACGGCACATTGTACGGTCGAAACTACGCCTCCTCCGCAGCTAGAAGAGAAACGGATATACGTTCAAAAGAAGACCTGTCAGGCTCTAAACTACCATATGCCGAGCGTTTTCACGGACGTTTGTGTAGTGGCATGGTTGTTTTGGACCTTGCGCCATTCCAAGAGAAGGAGTTACTTACCCAGGTGCGAAGCCAATGGGTTGAATGGCTGCTACCCCAGCAGCACTGCTCGTAAAGGTAGTCGTGACCTGTTAATCCATGGAGAAGATGGTCTTAAACAGGGTAAGAAGCAGAAATCGAACTAAAATCGTGCTCAGCCTCAGCAATTCTTCGCTTGGCTTACAGCAAAGATGTAACGACACAGCAATCTAAAGTATACCGCTCTGGTATACAAACTCAATGTTCAATGGAGAAATGCTGGGTTCTTACCGCTTGAACAACTTGCTGGAAAAGTGCCGTGGAAGCGCTGGAATTGGCGTTCAGAAGGGCGACATCGTACGAAGTTGTGATGCAGATGGAGACGACAATTTGCTGGCTGGTACCAACTAGATCAAAGGAAAAAATCGGGACGGTTTCAAACATGACACCAATCCAGCAAGAATCAGCAGAAGGTAAGATTCTTTGAGATATGTAGAATCCCATGCATCAAAGTACAAGAGTCAGCATCCTACCGTCGCAAAGCATGGTGGGCAGCTTAGTAGTCAAGTCCTGAAGTCTGTCGAAATCATCCAGAGACAGGAGAGTCTTCTCATCTCCTGCGATAGCTAGCAGCTGGTCGCTGTCCAGGTTGGTGCCCACACCAATAGCAATGGTGACGATTCCGGCCTGGCGCATCCTCCGAGCAGGACGCTTGACGTCGTCCTGGGATATGCCGTCGGTGATGACGACGGCTATCTTGGTCACGTCGGCTCGCGCGCCCTTCCTCACGTCGAAGTGCAGACGAGTGGCGAAGTCGATGGCCTTACCCGTCAGCGTGTAGCCGCCCATATACTCAATAGCAGCCACTGCATCTTGCGCATCCTGGAGGTCGTAGAACTGGTCAAGGAAGAATTCTGTGCGCGCTTGGGCTGCATACTGAACGATAGAGACGCGAACGGCGTTTTCTCCGATATCCAAGAAGGCAAGCATCTGCCCGATGAAGGTCTTCATTCGCTCGAAGTTCTCCAAGCCGACGCTACCAGTGCCATCCACAACGAAGACAATGTCTGCTACTGCCGAACATGGAGGAACTAGAGATTGAAAAGAAACAAGTTACAAGGCAGCCATATCTGCAAGAACATGACAGCAAGAAAAGAATGATGGAGAAAAACGAAGTCAGCCCAGCGGCAATAGTAGTGTCAACATACTAGTATCGCCAACGGTAGATGACACTACAGGCAAGTTTCCAAGCTGCACTCCCGCCGCTGTGGTATTGATGATGACTCGGGTGGTGGCGTCGACATTTGCTCCTAGCGTCACCACACTCACGGTCACTGACGTGCTTGTTGCGGACGCTCTGCAAAGAGGAAAGGAGAGTATGATGCACGGAACCTTTTTTCTTGTGTCCAAGGTCTAAAAGCATTGCAAGTAAAGTCGACATCAAAAAGCAGTGCGCTGAGTGACTTGGCTTGGCGTAGATATATATAGATAGGCGAATTAGTGGATGAAAACAAAGCTGAATTACATCAAGACTTTTAATCTTACCCGGGGGCCACTGACGTGATGGACACCGACTGGATGTCTGCTGGGTTGGCCGAAAATACTTGCAGTATCTGAAAAAGATGTCAAGACCTATGCTCTTTACTAGCACAATGGCTATCAAGCACACTCAAGCTCCTTATCTTTGGGCTGACTGTCGACCACTTAGGACCGTGTAAAGCTTTCAGTGAAGGAGCTTGAACTATGCAACAAGGGATGTCCGTGGGAAACATTGCTCAACATCGGCTAAAGACAGATGAACCTACCGCATTTTCGATGGTCACACTCAAGTCGACATAGGTCTGTGACGAGGTTTCTTTCAAGTCCTCGGTGTAGGTGAGAGTCAGCTCCACTGTGACAATGATGGTCGTTCTTGTGGCTGCAGCAAGTGGATGTGAAAGGGAAGACCAACAAGTTAGCAAAATGGCAGCATGTAAACTTCTCATCTAAGAGTTGAAAGATAGAGAAAAGAAGATTGGCCATGCCATGTAGACTTACCAGCAGATACAACGGTAGTTTGTGCAGGATCAATAGTCAAGTCTCCAAAGTTGACCTGTAGATTCTGGAAGGTGTCGGAAACAGTGTCCAGGGCGAAGGGAGCAACGGCACATTGTACGGTCGAAACTACGCCTCCTCCGCAGCTAGAAGAGAAACGGATATACGTTCAAAAGAAGACCTGTCAGGCTCTAAACTACCATATGCCGAGCGTTTTCACGGACGTTTGTGTAGTGGCATGGTTGTTTTGGACCTTGCGCCATTCCAAGAGAAGGAGTTACTTACCCAGGTGCGAAGCCAATGGGTTGAATGGCTGCTACCCCAGCAGCACTGCTCGTAAAGGTAGTCGTGACCTGTTAATCCATGGAGAAGATGGTCTTAAACAGGGTAAGAAGCAGAAATCGAACTAAAATCGTGCTCAGCCTCAGCAATTCTTCGCTTGGCTTACAGCAAAGATGTAACGACACAGCAATCTAAAGTATACCGCTCTGGTATACAAACTCAATGTTCAATGGAGAAATGCTGGGTTCTTACCGCTTGAACAACTTGCTGGAAAAGTGCCGTGGAAGCGCTGGAATTGGCGTTCAGAAGGGCGACATCGTACGAAGTTGTGATACAGATGGAGACGACAATTTGCTGGCTGGTACCAACTAGATCAAAGGAAAAAATCGGGACGGTTTCAAACATGACACCAATCCAGCAAGAATCAGCAGAAGGTAAGATTCTTTGAGATATGTAGAATCCCATGCATCAAAGTACAAGAGTCAGTATCCTACCGTCGCAAAGCATGGTGGGCAGCTTAGTAGTCAAGTCCTGAAGTCTGTCGAAATCATCCAGAGACAGGAGAGTCTTCTCATCTCCTGCGATAGCTAGCAGCTGGTCGCTGTCCAGGTTGGTGCCCACACCAATAGCAATGGTGACGATTCCGGCCTGGCGCATCCTCCGAGCAGGACGCTTGACGTCGTCCTGGGATATGCCGTCGGTGATGACGACGGCTATCTTGGTCACGTCGGCTCGCGCGCCCTTCCTCACGTCGAAGTGCAGACGAGTGGCGAAGTCGATGGCCTTACCCGTCAGCGTGTAGCCGCCCATATACTCAATAGCAGCCACTGCATCTTGCGCATCCTGGAGGTCGTAGAACTGGTCAAGGAAGAATTCTGTGCGCGCTTGGGCTGCATACTGAACGATAGAGACGCGAACGGCGTTTTCTCCGATATCCAAGAAGGCAAGCATCTGCCCGATGAAGGTCTTCATTCGCTCGAAGTTCTCCAAGCCGACGCTACCAGTGCCATCCACAACGAAGACAATGTCTGCTACTGCCGAACATGGAGGAACTAGAGATTGAAAAGAAACAAGTTACAAGGCAGCCATATCTGCAAGAACATGACAGCAAGAAAAGAATGATGGAGAAAAACGAAGTCAGCCCAGCGGCAATAGTAGTGTCAACATACTAGTATCGCCAACGGTAGATGACACTACGGGCAAGTTTCCAAGCTGCACTCCCGCCGCTGTGGTATTGATGATGACTCGGGTGGTGGCGTCGACATTTGCTCCTAGCGTCACCACACTCACGGTCACTGACGTGCTTGTTGCGGACGCTCTGCAAAGAGGTAAGGAGAGTATGATGCACGGAACCTTTTTTCTTGTGTCCAAGGTCTAAAAGCATTGCAAGTAAAGTCGACATCAAAAAGCAGTGCGCTGAGCGACTTGGCTTGGCGTAGATATATATAGATAGGCGAATTAGTGGATGAAAACAAAGCTGAATTACATCAAGACTTTTAATCTTACCCGGGGGCCACTGACGTGATGGACACCGACTGGATGTCTGCTGGGTTGGCCGAAAATACTTGCAGTATCTGAAAAAGATGTCAAGACCTATGCTCTTTACTAGCACAATGGCTATCAAGCACACTCAAGCTCCTTATCTTTGGGCTGACTGTCGACCACTTAGGACCGTGCAAAGCTTTCAGTGAAGGAGCTTGAACTATGCAACAAGGGATGTCCGTGGGAAACATTGCTCAACATCGGCTAAAGACAGATGAACCTACCGCATTTTCGATGGTCACACTCAAGTCGACATAGGTCTGTGACGAGGTTTCTTTCAAGTCCTCGGTGTAGGTGAGAGTCAGCTCCACTGTGACAATGATGGTCGTTCTTGTGGCTGCAGCAAGTGGATGTGAAAGGGAAGACCAACAAGTTAGCAAAATGGCAGCATGTAAACTTCTCATCTAAGAGTTGAAAGATAGAGAAAAGAAGATTGGCCATGCCATGTAGACTTACCAGCAGATACAACGGTAGTTTGTGCAGGATCAATAGTCAAGTCTCCAAAGTTGACCTGTAGATTCTGGAAGGTGTCGGAAACAGTGTCCAGGGCGAAGGGAGCAACGGCACATTGTACGGTCGAAACTACGCCTCCTCCGCAGCTAGAAGAGAAACGGATATACGTTCAAAAGAAGACCTGTCAGGCTCTAAACTACCATATGCCGAGCGTTTTCACGGACGTTTGTGTAGTGGCATGGTTATTTTGGACCTTGCGCCATTCCAAGAGAAGGAGTTACTTACCCAGGTGCGAAGCCAATGGGTTGAATGGCTGCTACCCCAGCAGCACTGCTCGTAAAGGTAGTCGTGACCTGTTAATCCATGGAGAAGATGGTCTTAAACAGGGTAAGAAGCAGAAATCGAACTAAAATCGTGCTCAGCCTCAGCAATTCTTCGCTTGGCTTACAGCAAAGATGTAACGACACAGCAATCTAAAGTATACCGCTCTGGTATACAAACTCAATGTTCAATGGAGAAATGCTGGGTTCTTACCGCTTGAACAACTTGCTGGAAAAGTGCCGTGGAAGCGCTGGAATTGGCGTTCAGAAGGGCGACATCGTACGAAGTTGTGATGCAGATGGAGACGACAATTTGCTGGCTGGTACCAACTAGATCAAAGGAAAAAATCGGGACGGTTTCAAACATGACACCAATCCAGCAAGAATCAGCAGAAGGTAAGATTCTTTGAGATATGTAGAATCCCATGCATCAAAGTACAAGAGTCAGCATCCTACCGTCGCAAAGCATGGTGGGCAGCTTAGTAGTCAAGTCCTGAAGTCTGTCGAAATCATCCAGAGACAGGAGAGTCTTCTCATCTCCTGCGATAGCTAGCAGCTGGTCGCTGTCCAGGTTGGTGCCCACACCAATAGCAATGGTGACGATTCCGGCCTGGCGCATCCTTCGAGCAGGACGCTTGACGTCGTCCTGGGATATGCCGTCGGTGATGACGACGGCTATCTTGGTCACGTCGGCTCGCGCGCCCTTCCTCACGTCGAAGTGCAGACGAGTGGCGAAGTCGATGGCCTTACCCGTCAGCGTGTAGCCGCCCATATACTCAATAGCAGCCACTGCATCTTGCGCATCCTGGAGGTCGTAGAACTGGTCAAGGAAGAATTCTGTGCGCGCTTGGGCTGCATACTGAACGATAGAGACGCGAACGGCGTTTTCTCCGATATCCAAGAAGGCAAGCATCTGCCCGATGAAGGTCTTCATTCGCTCGAAGTTCTCCAAGCCGACGCTACCAGTGCCATCCACAACGAAGACAATGTCTGCTACTGCCGAACATGGAGGAACTAGAGATTGAAAAGAAACAAGTTACAAGGCAGCCATATCTGCAAGAACATGACAGCAAGAAAAGAATGATGGAGAAAAACGAAGTCAGCCCAGCGGCAATAGTAGTGTCAACATACTAGTATCGCCAACGGTAGATGACACTACAGGCAAGTTTCCAAGCTGCACTCCCGCCGCTGTGGTATTGATGATGACTCGGGTGGTGGCGTCGACATTTGCTCCTAGCGTCACCACACTCACGGTCACTGACGTGCTTGTTGCGGACGCTCTGCAAAGAGGAAAGGAGAGTATGATGCACGGAACCTTTTTTCTTGTGTCCAAGGTCTAAAAGCATTGCAAGTAAAGTCGACATCAAAAAGCAGTGCGCTGAGCGACTTGGCTTGGCGTAGATATATATAGATAGGCGAATTAGTGGATGAAAACAAAGCTGAATTACATCAAGACTTTTAATCTTACCCGGGGGCCACTGACGTGATGGACACCGACTGGATGTCTGCTGGGTTGGCCGAAAATACTTGCAGTATCTGAAAAAGATGTCAAGACCTATGCTCTTTACTAGCACAATGGCTATCAAGCACACTCAAGCTCCTTATCTTTGGGCTGACTGTCGACCACTTAGGACCGTGCAAAGCTTTCAGTGAAGGAGCTTGAACTATGCAACAAGGGATGTCCGTGGGAAACATTGCTCAACATCGGCTAAAGACAGATGAACCTACCGCATTTTCGATGGTCACACTCAAGTCGACATAGGTCTGTGACGAGGTTTCTTTCAAGTCCTCGGTGTAGGTGAGAGTCAGCTCCACTGTGACAATGATGGTCGTTCTTGTGGCTGCAGCAAGTGGATGTGAAAGGGAAGACCAACAAGTTAGCAAAATGGCAGCATGTAAACTTCTCATCTAAGAGTTGAAAGATAGAGAAAAGAAGATTGGCCATGCCATGTAGACTTACCAGCAGATACAACGGTAGTTTGTGCAGGATCAATAGTCAAGTCTCCAAAGTTGACCTGTAGATTCTGGAAGGTGTCGGAAACAGTGTCCAGGGCGAAGGGAGCAACGGCACATTGTACGGTCGAAACTACGCCTCCTCCGCAGCTAGAAGAGAAACGGATATACGTTCAAAAGAAGACCTGTCAGGCTCTAAACTACCATATGCCGAGCGTTTTCACGGACGTTTGTGTAGTGGCATGGTTATTTTGGACCTTGCGCCATTCCAAGAGAAGGAGTTACTTACCCAGGTGCGAAGCCAATGGGTTGAATGGCTGCTACCCCAGCAGCACTGCTCGTAAAGGTAGTCGTGACCTGTTAATCCATGGAGAAGATGGTCTTAAACAGGGTAAGAAGCAGAAATCGAACTAAAATCGTGCTCAGCCTCAGCAATTCTTCGCTTGGCTTACAGCAAAGATGTAACGACACAGCAATCTAAAGTATACCGCTCTGGTATACAAACTCAATGTTCAATGGAGAAATGCTGGGTTCTTACCGCTTGAACAACTTGCTGGAAAAGTGCCGTGGAAGCGCTGGAATTGGCGTTCAGAAGGGCGACATCGTACGAAGTTGTGATGCAGATGGAGACGACAATTTGCTGGCTGGTACCAACTAGATCAAAGGAAAAAATCGGGACGGTTTCAAACATGACACCAATCCAGCAAGAATCAGCAGAAGGTAAGATTCTTTGAGATATGTAGAATCCCATGCATCAAAGTACAAGAGTCAGCATCCTACCGTCGCAAAGCATGGTGGGCAGCTTAGTAGTCAAGTCCTGAAGTCTGTCGAAATCATCCAGAGACAGGAGAGTCTTCTCATCTCCTGCGATAGCTAGCAGCTGGTCGCTGTCCAGGTTGGTGCCCACACCAATAGCAATGGTGACGATTCCGGCCTGGCGCATCCTTCGAGCAGGACGCTTGACGTCGTCCTGGGATATGCCGTCGGTGATGACGACGGCTATCTTGGTCACGTCGGCTCGCGCGCCCTTCCTCACGTCGAAGTGCAGACGAGTGGCGAAGTCGATGGCCTTACCCGTCAGCGTGTAGCCGCCCATATACTCAATAGCAGCCACTGCATCTTGCGCATCCTGGAGGTCGTAGAACTGGTCAAGGAAGAATTCTGTGCGCGCTTGGGCTGCATACTGAACGATAGAGACGCGAACGGCGTTTTCTCCGATATCCAAGAAGGCAAGCATCTGCCCGATGAAGGTCTTCATTCGCTCGAAGTTCTCCAAGCCGACGCTACCAGTGCCATCCACAACGAAGACAATGTCTGCTACTGCCGAACATGGAGGAACTAGAGATTGAAAAGAAACAAGTTACAAGGCAGCCATATCTGCAAGAACATGACAGCAAGAAAAGAATGATGGAGAAAAACGAAGTCAGCCCAGCGGCAATAGTAGTGTCAACATACTAGTATCGCCAACGGTAGATGACACTACAGGCAAGTTTCCAAGCTGCACTCCCGCCGCTGTGGTATTGATGATGACTCGGGTGGTGGCGTCGACATTTGCTCCTAGCGTCACCACACTCACGGTCACTGACGTGCTTGTTGCGGACGCTCTGCAAAGAGGAAAGGAGAGTATGATGCACGGAACCTTTTTTCTTGTGTCCAAGGTCTAAAAGCATTGCAAGTAAAGTCGACATCAAAAAGCAGTGCGCTGAGCGACTTGGCTTGGCGTAGATATATATAGATAGGCGAATTAGTGGATGAAAACAAAGCTGAATTACATCAAGACTTTTAATCTTACCCGGGGGCCACTGACGTGATGGACACCGACTGGATGTCTGCTGGGTTGGCCGAAAATACTTGCAGTATCTGAAAAAGATGTCAAGACCTATGCTCTTTACTAGCACAATGGCTATCAAGCACACTCAAGCTCCTTATCTTTGGGCTGACTGTCGACCACTTAGGACCGTGTAAAGCTTTCAGTGAAGGAGCTTGAACTATGCAACAAGGGATGTCCGTGGGAAACATTGCTCAACATCGGCTAAAGACAGATGAACCTACCGCATTTTCGATGGTCACACTCAAGTCGACATAGGTCTGTGACGAGGTTTCTTTCAAGTCCTCGGTGTAGGTGAGAGTCAGCTCCACTGTGACAATGATGGTCGTTCTTGTGGCTGCAGCAAGTGGATGTGAAAGGGAAGACCAACAAGTTAGCAAAATGGCAGCATGTAAACTTCTCATCTAAGAGTTGAAAGATAGAGAAAAGAAGATTGGCCATGCCATGTAGACTTACCAGCAGATACAACGGTAGTTTGTGCAGGATCAATAGTCAAGTCTCCAAAGTTGACCTGTAGATTCTGGAAGGTGTCGGAAACAGTGTCCAGGGCGAAGGGAGCAACGGCACATTGTACGGTCGAAACTACGCCTCCTCCGCAGCTAGAAGAGAAACGGATATACGTTCAAAAGAAGACCTGTCAGGCTCTAAACTACCATATGCCGAGCGTTTTCACGGACGTTTGTGTAGTGGCATGGTTGTTTTGGACCTTGTGCCATTCCAAGAGAAGGAGTTACTTACCCAGGTGCGAAGCCAATGGGTTGAATGGCTGCTACCCCAGCAGCACTGCTCGTAAAGGTAGTCGTGACCTGTTAATCCATGGAGAAGATGGTCTTAAACAGGGTAAGAAGCAGAAATCGAACTAAAATCGTGCTCAGCCTCAGCAATTCTTCGCTTGGCTTACAGCAAAGAGGTAACGACACAGCAATCTAAAGTATACCGCTCTGGTATACAAACTCAATGTTCAATGGAGAAATGCTGGGTTCTTACCGCTTGAACAACTTGCTGGAAAAGTGCCGTGGAAGCGCTGGAATTGGCGTTCAGAAGGGCGACATCGTACGAAGTTGTGATGCAGATGGAGACGACAATTTGCTGGCTGGTACCAACTAGATCAAAGGAAAAAATCGGGACGGTTTCAAACATGACACCAATCCAGCAAGAATCAGCAGAAGGTAAGATTCTTTGAGATATGTAGAATCCCATGCATCAAAGTACAAGAGTCAGCATCCTACCGTCGCAAAGCATGGTGGGCAGCTTAGTAGTCAAGTCCTGAAGTCTGTCGAAATCATCCAGAGACAGGAGAGTCTTCTCATCTCCTGCGATAGCTAGCAGCTGGTCGCTGTCCAGGTTGGTGCCCACACCAATAGCAATGGTGACGATTCCGGCCTGGCGCATCCTTCGAGCAGGACGCTTGACGTCGTCCTGGGATATGCCGTCGGTGATGACGACGGCTATCTTGGTCACGTCGGCTCGCGCGCCCTTCCTCACGTCGAAGTGCAGACGAGTGGCGAAGTCGATGGCCTTACCCGTCAGCGTGTAGCCGCCCATATACTCAATAGCAGCCACTGCATCTTGCGCATCCTGGAGGTCGTAGAACTGGTCAAGGAAGAATTCTGTGCGCGCTTGGGCTGCATACTGAACGATAGAGACGCGAACGGCGTTTTCTCCGATATCCAAGAAGGCAAGCATCTGCCCGATGAAGGTCTTCATTCGCTCGAAGTTCTCCAAGCCGACGCTACCAGTGCCATCCACAACGAAGACAATGTCTGCCACTGCCGAACATGGAGGAACTAGAGATTGAAAAGAAACAAGTTACAAGGCAGCCATATCTGCAAGAACATGACAGCAAGAAAAGAATGATGGAGAAAAACGAAGTCAGCCCAGCGGCAATAGTAGTGTCAACATACTAGTATCGCCAACGGTAGATGACACTACAGGCAAGTTTCCAAGCTGCACTCCCGCCGCTGTGGTATTGATGATGACTCGGGTGGTGGCGTCGACATTTGCTCCTAGCGTCACCACACTCACGGTCACTGACGTGCTTGTTGCGGACGCTCTGCAAAGAGGAAAGGAAAGGAGAGTATGATGCACGGAACCTTTTTTCTTGTGTCCAAGATCTAAAAGCATTGCAAGTAAAGTCGACATCAAAAAGCAGTGCGCTGAGCGACTTGGCTTGGCGTAGATATATATAGATAGGCGAATTAGTGGATGAAAACAAAGCTGAATTACATCAAGACTTTTAATCTTACCCGGGGGCCACTGACGTGATGGACACCGACTGGATGTCTGCTGGGTTGGCCGAAAATACTTGCAGTATCTGAAAAAGATGTCAAGACGGATGCTCTTTACTAGCACAATGGCTATCAAGCACACTCAAGCTCCTTATCTTTGGGCTGACTGTCGACCACTTAGGACCGTGCAAAGCTTTCAGTGAAGGAGCTTGAACTATGCAACAAGGGATGTCCGTGGGAAACATTGCTCAACATCGGCTAAAGACAGATGAACCTACCGCATTTTCGATGGTCACACTCAAGTCGACATAGGTCTGTGACGAGGTTTCTTTCAAGTCCTCGGTGTAGGTGAGAGTCAGCTCCACTGTGACAATGATGGTCGTTCTTGTGGCTGCAGCAAGTGGATGTGAAAGGGAAGACCAACAAGTTAGCAAAATGGCAGCATGTAAACTTCTCATCTAAGAGTTGAAAGATAGAGAAAAGAAGATTGGCCATGCCATGTAGACTTACCAGCAGATACAACGGTAGTTTGTGCAGGATCAATAGTCAAGTCTCCAAAGTTGACCTGTAGATTCTGGAAGGTGTCGGAAACAGTGTCCAGGGCGAAGGGAGCAACGGCACATTGTACGGTCGAAACTACGCCTCCTCCGCAGCTAGAAGAGAAACGTATATACGTTCAAAAGAAGACCTGTCAGGCTCTAAACTACCATATGCCGAGCGTTTTCACGGACGTTTGTGTAGTGGCATGGTTGTTTTGGACCTTGCGCCATTCCAAGAGAAGGAGTTACTTACCCAGGTGCGAAGCCAATGGGTTGAATGGCTGCTACCCCAGCAGCACTGCTCGTAAAGGTAGTCGTGACCTGTTAATCCATGGAGAAGATGGTCTTAAACAGGGGGAGAAGCAGAAATCGAACTAAAATCGTGCTCAGCCTCAGCAATTCTTCGCTTGGCTTACAGCAAAGAGGTAACGACACAGCAATCTAAAGTATACCGCTCTGGTATACAAACTCAATGTTCAATGGAGAAATGCTGGGTTCTTACCGCTTGAACAACTTGCTGGAAAAGTGCCGTGGAAGCGCTGGAATTGGCGTTCAGAAGGGCGACATCGTACGAAGTTGTGATGCAGATGGAGACGACAATTTGCTGGCTGGTACCAACTAGATCAAAGGAAAAAATCGGGACGGTTTCAAACATGACACCAATCCAGCAAGAATCAGCAGAAGGTAAGATTCTTTGAGATATGTAGAATCCCATGCATCAAAGTACAAGAGTCAGCATCTTACCGTCGCAAAGCATGGTGGGCAGCTTAGTAGTCAAGTCCTGAAGTCTGTCGAAATCATCCAGAGACAGGAGAGTCTTCTCATCTCCTGCGATAGCTAGCAGCTGGTCGCTGTCCAGGTTGGTGCCCACACCAATAGCAATGGTGACGATTCCGGCCTGGCGCATCCTCCGAGCAGGACGCTTGACGTCGTCCTGGGATATGCCGTCGGTGATTACGACGGCTATCTTGGTCACATCGGCTCGCGCGCCCTTCCTCACGTCGAAGTGCAGACGAGTGGCGAAGTCGATGGCCTTACCCGTCAGCGTGTAGCCGCCCATATACTCAATAGCAGCCACTGCATCTTGCGCATCCTGGAGGTCGTAGAACTGGTCAAGGAAGAATTCTGTGCGCGCTTGGGCTGCATACTGAACGATAGAGACGCGAACGGCGTTTTCTCCGATATCCAAGAAGGCAAGCATCTGCCCGATGAAGGTCTTCATTCGCTCGAAGTTCTCCAAGCCGACGCTACCAGTGCCATCCACAACGAAGACAATGTCTGCTACTGCCGAACATGGAGGAACTAGAGATTGAAAAGAAACAAGTTACAAGGCAGCCATATCTGCAAGAACATGACAGCAAGAAAAGAATGATGGAGAAAAACGAAGTCAGCCCAGCGGCAATAGTAGTGTCAACATACTAGTATCGCCAACGGTAGATGACACTACAGGCAAGTTTCCAAGCTGCACTCCCGCCGCTGTGGTATTGATGATGACTCGGGTGGTGGCGTCGACATTTGCTCCTAGCGTCACCACACTCACGGTCACTGACGTGCTTGTTGCGGACGCTCTGCAAAGAGGAAAGGAGAGTATGATGCACGGAACCTTTTTTCTTGTGTCCAAGGTCTAAAAGCATTGCAAGTAAAGTCGACATCAAAAAGCAGTGCGCTGAGCGACTTGGCTTGGCGTAGATATATATAGATAGGCGAATTAGTTGATGAAAACAAAGCTGAATTACATCAAGACTTTTAATCTTACCCGGGGGCCACTGACGTGATGGACACCGACTGGATGTCTGCTGGGTTGGCCGAAAATACTTGCAGTATCTGAAAAAGATGTCAAGACGGATGCTCTTTACTAGCACAATGGCTATCAAGCACACTCAAGCTCCTTATCTTTGGGCTGACTGTCGACCACTTAGGAGGACCGTGCAAAGCTTTCAGTGAAGGAGCTTGAACTATGCAACAAGGGATGTCCGTGGGAAACATTGCTCAACATCGGCTAAAGACAGATGAACCTACCGCATTTTCGATGGTCACACTCAAGTCGACATAGGTCTGTGACGAGGTTTCTTTCAAGTCCTCGGTGTAGGTGAGAGTCAGCTCCACTGTGACAATGATGGTCGTTCTTGTGGCTGCAGCAAGTGGATGTGAAAGGGAAGACCAACAAGTTAGCAAAATGGCAGCATGTAAACTTCTCATCTAAGAGTTGAAAGATAGAGAAAAGAAGATTGGCCATGCCATGTAGACTTACCAGCAGATACAACGGTAGTTTGTGCAGGATCAATAGTCAAGTCTCCAAAGTTGACCTGTAGATTCTGGAAGGTGTCGGAAACAGTGTCCAGGGCGAAGGGAGCAACGGCACATTGTACGGTCGAAACTACGCCTCCTCCGCAGCTAGAAGAGAAACGGATATACGTTCAAAAGAAGACCTGTCAGGCTCTAAACTACCATATGCCGAGCGTTTTCACGGACGTTTGTGTAGTGGCATGGTTGTTTTGGACCTTGTGCCATTCCAAGAGAAGGAGTTACTTACCCAGGTGCGAAGCCAATGGGTTGAATGGCTGCTACCCCAGCAGCACTGCTCGTAAAGGTAGTCGTGACCTGTTAATCCATGGAGAAGATGGTCTTAAACAGGGTAAGAAGCAGAAATCGAACTAAAATCGTGCTCAGCCTCAGCAATTCTTCGCTTGGCTTACAGCAAAGAGGTAACGACACAGCAATCTAAAGTATACCGCTCTGGTATACAAACTCAATGTTCAATGGAGAAATGCTGGGTTCTTACCGCTTGAACAACTTGCTGGAAAAGTGCCGTGGAAGCGCTGGAATTGGCGTTCAGAAGGGCGACATCGTACGAAGTTGTGATGCAGATGGAGACGACAATTTGCTGGCTGGTACCAACTAGATCAAAGGAAAAAATCGGGACGGTTTCAAACATGACACCAATCCAGCAAGAATCAGCAGAAGGTAAGATTCTTTGAGATATGTAGAATCCCATGCATCAAAGTACAAGAGTCAGCATCTTACCGTCGCAAAGCATGGTGGGCAGCTTAGTAGTCAAGTCCTGAAGTCTGTCGAAATCATCCAGAGACAGGAGAGTCTTCTCATCTCCTGCGATAGCTAGCAGCTGGTCGCTGTCCAGGTTGGTGCCCACACCAATAGCAATGGTGACGATTCCGGCCTGGCGCATCCTCCGAGCAGGACGCTTGACGTCGTCCTGGGATATGCCGTCGGTGATGACGACGGCTATCTTGGTCACGTCGGCTCGCGCGCCCTTCCTCACGTCGAAGTGCAGACGAGTGGCGAAGTCGATGGCCTTACCCGTCAGCGTGTAGCCGCCCATATACTCAATAGCAGCCACTGCATCTTGCGCATCCTGGAGGTCGTAGAACTGGTCAAGGAAGAATTCTGTGCGCGCTTGGGCTGCATACTGAACGATAGAGACGCGAACGGCGTTTTCTCCGATATCCAAGAAGGCAAGCATCTGCCCGATGAAGGTCTTCATTCGCTCGAAGTTCTCCAAGCCGACGCTACCAGTGCCATCCACAACGAAGACAATGTCTGCTACTGCCGAACATGGAGGAACTAGAGATTGAAAAGAAACAAGTTACAAGGCAGCCATATCTGCAAGAACATGACAGCAAGAAAAGAATGATGGAGAAAAACGAAGTCAGCCCAGCGGCAATAGTAGTGTCAACATACTAGTATCGCCAACGGTAGATGACACTACAGGCAAGTTTCCAAGCTGCACTCCCGCCGCTGTGGTATTGATGATGACTCGGGTGGTGGCGTCGACATTTGCTCCTAGCGTCACCACACTCACGGTCACTGACGTGCTTGTTGCGGACGCTCTGCAAAGAGGAAAGGAGAGTATGATGCACGGAACCTTTTTTCTTGTGTCCAAGGTCTAAAAGCATTGCAAGTAAAGTCGACATCAAAAAGCAGTGCGCTGAGCGACTTGGCTTGGCGTAGATATATATAGATAGGCGAATTAGTGGATGAAAACAAAGCTGAATTACATCAAGACTTTTAATCTTACCCGGGGGCCACTGACGTGATGGACACCGACTGGATGTCTGCTGGGTTGGCCGAAAATACTTGCAGTATCTGAAAAAGATGTCAAGACGGATGCTCTTTACTAGCACAATGGCTATCAAGCACACTCAAGCTCCTTATCTTTGGGCTGACTGTCGACCACTTAGGACCGTGCAAAGCTTTCAGTGAAGGAGCTTGAACTATGCAACAAGGGATGTCCGTGGGAAACATTGCTCAACATCGGCTAAAGACAGATGAACCTACCGCATTTTCGATGGTCACACTCAAGTCGACATAGGTCTGTGACGAGGTTTCTTTCAAGTCCTCGGTGTAGGTGAGAGTCAGCTCCACTGTGACAATGATGGTCGTTCTTGTGGCTGCAGCAAGTGGATATGAAAGGGAAGACCAACAAGTTAGCAAAATGGCAGCATGTAAACTTCTCATCTAAGAGTTGAAAGATAGAGAAAAGAAGATTGGCCATGCCATGTAGACTTACCAGCAGATACAACGGTAGTTTGTGCAGGATCAATAGTCAAGTCTCCAAAGTTGACCTGTAGATTCTGGAAGGTGTCGGAAACAGTGTCCAGGGCGAAGGGAGCAACGGCACATTGTACGGTCGAAACTACGCCTCCTCCGCAGCTAGAAGAGAAACGGATATACGTTCAAAAGAAGACCTGTCAGGCTCTAAACTACCATATGCCGAGCGTTTTCACGGACGTTTGTGTAGTGGCATGGTTGTTTTGGACCTTGCGCCATTCCAAGAGAAGGAGTTACTTACCCAGGTGCGAAGCCAATGGGTTGAATGGCTGCTACCCCAGCAGCACTGCTCGTAAAGGTAGTCGTGACCTGTTAATCCATGGAGAAGATGGTCTTAAACAGGGGGAGAAGCAGAAATCGAACTAAAATCGTGCTCAGCCTCAGCAATTCTTCGCTTGGCTTACAGCAAAGAGGTAACGACACAGCAATCTAAAGTATACCGCTCTGGTATACAAACTCAATGTTCAATGGAGAAATGCTGGGTTCTTACCGCTTGAACAACTTGCTGGAAAAGTGCCGTGGAAGCGCTGGAATTGGCGTTCAGAAGGGCGACATCGTACGAAGTTGTGATGCAGATGGAGACGACAATTTGCTGGCTGGTACCAACTAGATCAAAGGAAAAAATCGGGACGGTTTCAAACATGACACCAATCCATCAAGAATCAGCAGAAGGTAAGATTCTTTGAGATATGTAGAATCCCATGCATCAAAGTACAAGAGTCAGCATCCTACCGTCGCAAAGCATGGTGGGCAGCTTAGTAGTCAAGTCCTGAAGTCTGTCGAAATCATCCAGAGACAGGAGAGTCTTCTCATCTCCTGCGATAGCTAGCAGCTGGTCGCTGTCCAGGTTGGTGCCCACACCAATAGCAATGGTGACGATTCCGGCCTGGCGCATCCTCCGAGCAGGACGCTTGACGTCGTCCTGGGATATGCCGTCGGTGATTACGACGGCTATCTTGGTCACATCGGCTCGCGCGCCCTTCCTCACGTCGAAGTGCAGACGAGTGGCGAAGTCGATGGCCTTACCCGTCAGCGTGTAGCCGCCCATATACTCAATAGCAGCCACTGCATCTTGCGCATCCTGGAGGTCGTAGAACTGGTCAAGGAAGAATTCTGTGCGCGCTTGGGCTGCATACTGAACGATAGAGACGCGAACGGCGTTTTCTCCGATATCCAAGAAGGCAAGCATCTGCCCGATGAAGGTCTTCATTCGCTCGAAGTTCTCCAAGCCGACGCTACCAGTGCCATCCACAACGAAGACAATGTCTGCTACTGCCGAACATGGAGGAACTAGAGATTGAAAAGAAACAAGTTACAAGGCAGCCATATCTGCAAGAACATGACAGCAAGAAAAGAATGATGGAGAAAAACGAAGTCAGCCCAGCGGCAATAGTAGTGTCAACATACTAGTATCGCCAACGGTAGATGACACTACAGGCAAGTTTCCAAGCTGCACTCCCGCCGCTGTGGTATTGATGATGACTCGGGTGGTGGCGTCGACATTTGCTCCTAGCGTCACCACACTCACGGTCACTGACGTGCTTGTTGCGGACGCTCTGCAAAGAGGAAAGGAGAGTATGATGCACGGAACCTTTTTTCTTGTGTCCAAGGTCTAAAAGCATTGCAAGTAAAGTCGACATCAAAAAGCAGTGCGCTGAGCGACTTGGCTTGGCGTAGATATATATAGATAGGCGAATTAGTGGATGAAAACAAAGCTGAATTACATCAAGACTTTTAATCTTACCCGGGGGCCACTGACGTGATGGACACCGACTGGATGTCTGCTGGGTTGGCCGAAAATACTTGCAGTATCTGAAAAAGATGTCAAGACGGATGCTCTTTACTAGCACAATGGCTATCAAGCACACTCAAGCTCCTTATCTTTGGGCTGACTGTCGACCACTTAGGAGGACCGTGCAAAGCTTTCAGTGAAGGAGCTTGAACTATGCAACAAGGGATGTCCGTGGGAAACATTGCTCAACATCGGCTAAAGACAGATGAACCTACCGCATTTTCGATGGTCACACTCAAGTCGACATAGGTCTGTGACGAGGTTTCTTTCAAGTCCTCGGTGTAGGTGAGAGTCAGCTCCACTGTGACAATGATGGTCGTTCTTGTGGCTGCAGCAAGTGGATGTGAAAGGGAAGACCAACAAGTTAGCAAAATGGCAGCATGTAAACTTCTCATCTAAGAGTTGAAAGATAGAGAAAAGAAGATTGGCCATGCCATGTAGACTTACCAGCAGATACAACGGTAGTTTGTGCAGGATCAATAGTCAAGTCTCCAAAGTTGACCTGTAGATTCTGGAAGGTGTCGGAAACAGTGTCCAGGGCGAAGGGAGCAACGGCACATTGTACGGTCGAAACTACGCCTCCTCCGCAGCTAGAAGAGAAACGGATATACGTTCAAAAGAAGACCTGTCAGGCTCTAAACTACCATATGCCGAGCGTTTTCACGGACGTTTGTGTAGTGGCATGGTTGTTTTGGACCTTGTGCCATTCCAAGAGAAGGAGTTACTTACCCAGGTGCGAAGCCAATGGGTTGAATGGCTGCTACCCCAGCAGCACTGCTCGTAAAGGTAGTCGTGACCTGTTAATCCATGGAGAAGATGGTCTTAAACAGGGTAAGAAGCAGAAATCGAACTAAAATCGTGCTCAGCCTCAGCAATTCTTCGCTTGGCTTACAGCAAAGAGGTAACGACACAGCAATCTAAAGTATACCGCTCTGGTATACAAACTCAATGTTCAATGGAGAAATGCTGGGTTCTTACCGCTTGAACAACTTGCTGGAAAAGTGCCGTGGAAGCGCTGGAATTGGCGTTCAGAAGGGCGACATCGTACGAAGTTGTGATGCAGATGGAGACGACAATTTGCTGGCTGGTACCAACTAGATCAAAGGAAAAAATCGGGACGGTTTCAAACATGACACCAATCCATCAAGAATCAGCAGAAGGTAAGATTCTTTGAGATATGTAGAATCCCATGCATCAAAGTACAAGAGTCAGCATCCTACCGTCGCAAAGCATGGTGGGCAGCTTAGTAGTCAAGTCCTGAAGTCTGTCGAAATCATCCAGAGACAGGAGAGTCTTCTCATCTCCTGCGATAGCTAGCAGCTGGTCGCTGTCCAGGTTGGTGCCCACACCAATAGCAATGGTGACGATTCCGGCCTGGCGCATCCTCCGAGCAGGACGCTTGACGTCGTCCTGGGATATGCCGTCGGTGATTACGACGGCTATCTTGGTCACATCGGCTCGCGCGCCCTTCCTCACGTCGAAGTGCAGACGAGTGGCGAAGTCGATGGCCTTACCCGTCAGCGTGTAGCCGCCCATATACTCAATAGCAGCCACTGCATCTTGCGCATCCTGGAGGTCGTAGAACTGGTCAAGGAAGAATTCTGTGCGCGCTTGGGCTGCATACTGAACGATAGAGACGCGAACGGCGTTTTCTCCGATATCCAAGAAGGCAAGCATCTGCCCGATGAAGGTCTTCATTCGCTCGAAGTTCTCCAAGCCGACGCTACCAGTGCCATCCACAACGAAGACAATGTCTGCTACTGCCGAACATGGAGGAACTAGAGATTGAAAAGAAACAAGTTACAAGGCAGCCATATCTGCAAGAACATGACAGCAAGAAAAGAATGATGGAGAAAAACGAAGTCAGCCCAGCGGCAATAGTAGTGTCAACATACTAGTATCGCCAACGGTAGATGACACTACAGGCAAGTTTCCAAGCTGCACTCCCGCCGCTGTGGTATTGATGATGACTCGGGTGGTGGCGTCGACATTTGCTCCTAGCGTCACCACACTCACGGTCACTGACGTGCTTGTTGCGGACGCTCTGCAAAGAGGAAAGGAGAGTATGATGCACGGAACCTTTTTTCTTGTGTCCAAGGTCTAAAAGCATTGCAAGTAAAGTCGACATCAAAAAGCAGTGCGCTGAGCGACTTGGCTTGGCGTAGATATATATAGATAGGCGAATTAGTTGATGAAAACAAAGCTGAATTACATCAAGACTTTTAATCTTACCCGGGGGCCACTGACGTGATGGACACCGACTGGATGTCTGCTGGGTTGGCCGAAAATACTTGCAGTATCTGAAAAAGATGTCAAGACGGATGCTCTTTACTAGCACAATGGCTATCAAGCACACTCAAGCTCCTTATCTTTGGGCTGACTGTCGACCACTTAGGAGGACCGTGCAAAGCTTTCAGTGAAGGAGCTTGAACTATGCAACAAGGGATGTCCGTGGGAAACATTGCTCAACATCGGCTAAAGACAGATGAACCTACCGCATTTTCGATGGTCACACTCAAGTCGACATAGGTCTGTGACGAGGTTTCTTTCAAGTCCTCGGTGTAGGTGAGAGTCAGCTCCACTGTGACAATGATGGTCGTTCTTGTGGCTGCAGCAAGTGGATGTGAAAGGGAAGACCAACAAGTTAGCAAAATGGCAGCATGTAAACTTCTCATCTAAGAGTTGAAAGATAGAGAAAAGAAGATTGGCCATGCCATGTAGACTTACCAGCAGATACAACGGTAGTTTGTGCAGGATCAATAGTCAAGTCTCCAAAGTTGACCTGTAGATTCTGGAAGGTGTCGGAAACAGTGTCCAGGGCGAAGGGAGCAACGGCACATTGTACGGTCGAAACTACGCCTCCTCCGCAGCTAGAAGAGAAACGGATATACGTTCAAAAGAAGACCTGTCAGGCTCTAAACTACCATATGCCGAGCGTTTTCACGGACGTTTGTGTAGTGGCATGGTTGTTTTGGACCTTGTGCCATTCCAAGAGAAGGAGTTACTTACCCAGGTGCGAAGCCAATGGGTTGAATGGCTGCTACCCCAGCAGCACTGCTCGTAAAGGTAGTCGTGACCTGTTAATCCATGGAGAAGATGGTCTTAAACAGGGGGAGAAGCAGAAATCGAACTAAAATCGTGCTCAGCCTCAGCAATTCTTCGCTTGGCTTACAGTAAAGAGGTAACGACACAGCAATCTAAAGTATACCGCTCTGGTATACAAACTCAATGTTCAATGGAGAAATGCTGGGTTCTTACCGCTTGAACAACTTGCTGGAAAAGTGCCGTGGAAGCGCTGGAATTGGCGTTCAGAAGGGCGACATCGTACGAAGTTGTGATGCAGATGGAGACGACAATTTGCTGGCTGGTACCAACTAGATCAAAGGAAAAAATCGGGACGGTTTCAAACATGACACCAATCCAGCAAGAATCAGCAGAAGGTAAGATTCTTTGAGATATGTAGAATCCCATGCATCAAAGTACAAGAGTCAGCATCTTACCGTCGCAAAGCATGGTGGGCAGCTTAGTAGTCAAGTCCTGAAGTCTGTCGAAATCATCCAGAGACAGGAGAGTCTTCTCATCTCCTGCGATAGCTAGCAGCTGGTCGCTGTCCAGGTTGGTGCCCACACCAATAGCAATGGTGACGATTCCGGCCTGGCGCATCCTCCGAGCAGGACGCTTGACGTCGTCCTGGGATATGCCGTCGGTGATGACGACGGCTATCTTGGTCACGTCGGCTCGCGCGCCCTTCCTCACGTCGAAGTGCAGACGAGTGGCGAAGTCGATGGCCTTACCCGTCAGCGTGTAGCCGCCCATATACTCAATAGCAGCCACTGCATCTTGCGCATCCTGGAGGTCGTAGAACTGGTCAAGGAAGAATTCTGTGCGCGCTTGGGCTGCATACTGAACGATAGAGACGCGAACGGCGTTTTCTCCGATATCCAAGAAGGCAAGCATCTGCCCGATGAAGGTCTTCATTCGCTCGAAGTTCTCCAAGCCGACGCTACCAGTGCCATCCACAACGAAGACAATGTCTGCTACTGCCGAACATGGAGGAACTAGAGATTGAAAAGAAACAAGTTACAAGGCAGCCATATCTGCAAGAACATGACAGCAAGAAAAGAATGATGGAGAAAAACGAAGTCAGCCCAGCGGCAATAGTAGTGTCAACATACTAGTATCGCCAACGGTAGATGACACTACAGGCAAGTTTCCAAGCTGCACTCCCGCCGCTGTGGTATTGATGATGACTCGGGTGGTGGCGTCGACATTTGCTCCTAGCGTCACCACACTCACGGTCACTGACGTGCTTGTTGCGGACGCTCTGCAAAGAGGAAAGGAAAGGAGAGTATGATGCACGGAACCTTTTTTCTTGTGTCCAAGGTCTAAAAGCATTGCAAGTAAAGTCGACATCAAAAAGCAGTGCGCTGAGCGACTTGGCTTGGCGTAGATATATATAGATAGGCGAATTAGTGGATGAAAACAAAGCTGAATTACATCAAGACTTTTAATCTTACCCGGGGGCCACTGACGTGATGGACACCGACTGGATGTCTGCTGGGTTGGCCGAAAATACTTGCAGTATCTGAAAAAGATGTCAAGACGGATGCTCTTTACTAGCACAATGGCTATCAAGCACACTCAAGCTCCTTATCTTTGGGCTGACTGTCGACCACTTAGGAGGACCGTGCAAAGCTTTCAGTGAAGGAGCTTGAACTATGCAACAAGGGATGTCCGTGGGAAACATTGCTCAACATCGGCTAAAGACAGATGAACCTACCGCATTTTCGATGGTCACACTCAAGTCGACATAGGTCTGTGACGAGGTTTCTTTCAAGTCCTCGGTGTAGGTGAGAGTCAGCTCCACTGTGACAATGATGGTCGTTCTTGTGGCTGCAGCAAGTGGATGTGAAAGGGAAGACCAACAAGTTAGCAAAATGGCAGCATGTAAACTTCTCATCTAAGAGTTGAAAGATAGAGAAAAGAAGATTGGCCATGCCATGTAGACTTACCAGCAGATACAACGGTAGTTTGTGCAGGATCAATAGTCAAGTCTCCAAAGTTGACCTGTAGATTCTGGAAGGTGTCGGAAACAGTGTCCAGGGCGAAGGGAGCAACGGCACATTGTACGGTCGAAACTACGCCTCCTCCGCAGCTAGAAGAGAAACGGATATACGTTCAAAAGAAGACCTGTCAGGCTCTAAACTACCATATGCCGAGCGTTTTCACGGACGTTTGTGTAGTGGCATGGTTGTTTTGGACCTTGTGCCATTCCAAGAGAAGGAGTTACTTACCCAGGTGCGAAGCCAATGGGTTGAATGGCTGCTACCCCAGCAGCACTGCTCGTAAAGGTAGTCGTGACCTGTTAATCCATGGAGAAGATGGTCTTAAACAGGGTAAGAAGCAGAAATCGAACTAAAATCGTGCTCAGCCTCAGCAATTCTTCGCTTGGCTTACAGCAAAGAGGTAACGACACAGCAATCTAAAGTATACCGCTCTGGTATACAAACTCAATGTTCAATGGAGAAATGCTGGGTTCTTACCGCTTGAACAACTTGCTGGAAAAGTGCCGTGGAAGCGCTGGAATTGGCGTTCAGAAGGGCGACATCGTACGAAGTTGTGATGCAGATGGAGACGACAATTTGCTGGCTGGTACCAACTAGATCAAAGGAAAAAATCGGGACGGTTTCAAACATGACACCAATCCATCAAGAATCAGCAGAAGGTAAGATTCTTTGAGATATGTAGAATCCCATGCATCAAAGTACAAGAGTCAGCATCCTACCGTCGCAAAGCATGGTGGGCAGCTTAGTAGTCAAGTCCTGAAGTCTGTCGAAATCATCCAGAGACAGGAGAGTCTTCTCATCTCCTGCGATAGCTAGCAGCTGGTCGCTGTCCAGGTTGGTGCCCACACCAATAGCAATGGTGACGATTCCGGCCTGGCGCATCCTCCGAGCAGGACGCTTGACGTCGTCCTGGGATATGCCGTCGGTGATTACGACGGCTATCTTGGTCACATCGGCTCGCGCGCCCTTCCTCACGTCGAAGTGCAGACGAGTGGCGAAGTCGATGGCCTTACCCGTCAGCGTGTAGCCGCCCATATACTCAATAGCAGCCACTGCATCTTGCGCATCCTGGAGGTCGTAGAACTGGTCAAGGAAGAATTCTGTGCGCGCTTGGGCTGCATACTGAACGATAGAGACGCGAACGGCGTTTTCTCCGATATCCAAGAAGGCAAGCATCTGCCCGATGAAGGTCTTCATTCGCTCGAAGTTCTCCAAGCCGACGCTACCAGTGCCATCCACAACGAAGACAATGTCTGCTACTGCCGAACATGGAGGAACTAGAGATTGAAAAGAAACAAGTTACAAGGCAGCCATATCTGCAAGAACATGACAGCAAGAAAAGAATGATGGAGAAAAACGAAGTCAGCCCAGCGGCAATAGTAGTGTCAACATACTAGTATCGCCAACGGTAGATGACACTACAGGCAAGTTTCCAAGCTGCACTCCCGCCGCTGTGGTATTGATGATGACTCGGGTGGTGGCGTCGACATTTGCTCCTAGCGTCACCACACTCACGGTCACTGACGTGCTTGTTGCGGACGCTCTGCAAAGAGGAAAGGAGAGTATGATGCACGGAACCTTTTTTCTTGTGTCCAAGGTCTAAAAGCATTGCAAGTAAAGTCGACATCAAAAAGCAGTGCGCTGAGCGACTTGGCTTGGCGTAGATATATATAGATAGGCGAATTAGTTGATGAAAACAAAGCTGAATTACATCAAGACTTTTAATCTTACCCGGGGGCCACTGACGTGATGGACACCGACTGGATGTCTGCTGGGTTGGCCGAAAATACTTGCAGTATCTGAAAAAGATGTCAAGACGGATGCTCTTTACTAGCACAATGGCTATCAAGCACACTCAAGCTCCTTATCTTTGGGCTGACTGTCGACCACTTAGGAGGACCGTGCAAAGCTTTCAGTGAAGGAGCTTGAACTATGCAACAAGGGATGTCCGTGGGAAACATTGCTCAACATCGGCTAAAGACAGATGAACCTACCGCATTTTCGATGGTCACACTCAAGTCGACATAGGTCTGTGACGAGGTTTCTTTCAAGTCCTCGGTGTAGGTGAGAGTCAGCTCCACTGTGACAATGATGGTCGTTCTTGTGGCTGCAGCAAGTGGATGTGAAAGGGAAGACCAACAAGTTAGCAAAATGGCAGCATGTAAACTTCTCATCTAAGAGTTGAAAGATAGAGAAAAGAAGATTGGCCATGCCATGTAGACTTACCAGCAGATACAACGGTAGTTTGTGCAGGATCAATAGTCAAGTCTCCAAAGTTGACCTGTAGATTCTGGAAGGTGTCGGAAACAGTGTCCAGGGCGAAGGGAGCAACGGCACATTGTACGGTCGAAACTACGCCTCCTCCGCAGCTAGAAGAGAAACGGATATACGTTCAAAAGAAGACCTGTCAGGCTCTAAACTACCATATGCCGAGCGTTTTCACGGACGTTTGTGTAGTGGCATGGTTGTTTTGGACCTTGTGCCATTCCAAGAGAAGGAGTTACTTACCCAGGTGCGAAGCCAATGGGTTGAATGGCTGCTACCCCAGCAGCACTGCTCGTAAAGGTAGTCGTGACCTGTTAATCCATGGAGAAGATGGTCTTAAACAGGGGGAGAAGCAGAAATCGAACTAAAATCGTGCTCAGCCTCAGCAATTCTTCGCTTGGCTTACAGTAAAGAGGTAACGACACAGCAATCTAAAGTATACCGCTCTGGTATACAAACTCAATGTTCAATGGAGAAATGCTGGGTTCTTACCGCTTGAACAACTTGCTGGAAAAGTGCCGTGGAAGCGCTGGAATTGGCGTTCAGAAGGGCGACATCGTACGAAGTTGTGATGCAGATGGAGACGACAATTTGCTGGCTGGTACCAACTAGATCAAAGGAAAAAATCGGGACGGTTTCAAACATGACACCAATCCAGCAAGAATCAGCAGAAGGTAAGATTCTTTGAGATATGTAGAATCCCATGCATCAAAGTACAAGAGTCAGCATCTTACCGTCGCAAAGCATGGTGGGCAGCTTAGTAGTCAAGTCCTGAAGTCTGTCGAAATCATCCAGAGACAGGAGAGTCTTCTCATCTCCTGCGATAGCTAGCAGCTGGTCGCTGTCCAGGTTGGTGCCCACACCAATAGCAATGGTGACGATTCCGGCCTGGCGCATCCTCCGAGCAGGACGCTTGACGTCGTCCTGGGATATGCCGTCGGTGATGACGACGGCTATCTTGGTCACGTCGGCTCGCGCGCCCTTCCTCACGTCGAAGTGCAGACGAGTGGCGAAGTCGATGGCCTTACCCGTCAGCGTGTAGCCGCCCATATACTCAATAGCAGCCACTGCATCTTGCGCATCCTGGAGGTCGTAGAACTGGTCAAGGAAGAATTCTGTGCGCGCTTGGGCTGCATACTGAACGATAGAGACGCGAACGGCGTTTTCTCCGATATCCAAGAAGGCAAGCATCTGCCCGATGAAGGTCTTCATTCGCTCGAAGTTCTCCAAGCCGACGCTACCAGTGCCATCCACAACGAAGACAATGTCTGCTACTGCCGAACATGGAGGAACTAGAGATTGAAAAGAAACAAGTTACAAGGCAGCCATATCTGCAAGAACATGACAGCAAGAAAAGAATGATGGAGAAAAACGAAGTCAGCCCAGCGGCAATAGTAGTGTCAACATACTAGTATCGCCAACGGTAGATGACACTACAGGCAAGTTTCCAAGCTGCACTCCCGCCGCTGTGGTATTGATGATGACTCGGGTGGTGGCGTCGACATTTGCTCCTAGCGTCACCACACTCACGGTCACTGACGTGCTTGTTGCGGACGCTCTGCAAAGAGGAAAGGAAAGGAGAGTATGATGCACGGAACCTTTTTTCTTGTGTCCAAGGTCTAAAAGCATTGCAAGTAAAGTCGACATCAAAAAGCAGTGCGCTGAGCGACTTGGCTTGGCGTAGATATATATAGATAGGCGAATTAGTGGATGAAAACAAAGCTGAATTACATCAAGACTTTTAATCTTACCCGGGGGCCACTGACGTGATGGACACCGACTGGATGTCTGCTGGGTTGGCCGAAAATACTTGCAGTATCTGAAAAAGATGTCAAGACGGATGCTCTTTACTAGCACAATGGCTATCAAGCACACTCAAGCTCCTTATCTTTGGGCTGACTGTCGACCACTTAGGACCGTGCAAAGCTTTCAGTGAAGGAGCTTGAACTATGCAACAAGGGATGTCCGTGGGAAACATTGCTCAACATCGGCTAAAGACAGATGAACCTACCGCATTTTCGATGGTCACACTCAAGTCGACATAGGTCTGTGACGAGGTTTCTTTCAAGTCCTCGGTGTAGGTGAGAGTCAGCTCCACTGTGACAATGATGGTCGTTCTTGTGGCTGCAGCAAGTGGATATGAAAGGGAAGACCAACAAGTTAGCAAAATGGCAGCATGTAAACTTCTCATCTAAGAGTTGAAAGATAGAGAAAAGAAGATTGGCCATGCCATGTAGACTTACCAGCAGATACAACGGTAGTTTGTGCAGGATCAATAGTCAAGTCTCCAAAGTTGACCTGTAGATTCTGGAAGGTGTCGGAAACAGTGTCCAGGGCGAAGGGAGCAACGGCACATTGTACGGTCGAAACTACGCCTCCTCCGCAGCTAGAAGAGAAACGGATATACGTTCAAAAGAAGACCTGTCAGGCTCTAAACTACCATATGCCGAGCGTTTTCACGGACGTTTGTGTAGTGGCATGGTTGTTTTGGACCTTGTGCCATTCCAAGAGAAGGAGTTACTTACCCAGGTGCGAAGCCAATGGGTTGAATGGCTGCTACCCCAGCAGCACTGCTCGTAAAGGTAGTCGTGACCTGTTAATCCATGGAGAAGATGGTCTTAAACAGGGTAAGAAGCAGAAATCGAACTAAAATCGTGCTCAGCCTCAGCAATTCTTCGCTTGGCTTACAGCAAAGAGGTAACGACACAGCAATCTAAAGTATACCGCTCTGGTATACAAACTCAATGTTCAATGGAGAAATGCTGGGTTCTTACCGCTTGAACAACTTGCTGGAAAAGTGCCGTGGAAGCGCTGGAATTGGCGTTCAGAAGGGCGACATCGTACGAAGTTGTGATGCAGATGGAGACGACAATTTGCTGGCTGGTACCAACTAGATCAAAGGAAAAAATCGGGACGGTTTCAAACATGACACCAATCCAGCAAGAATCAGCAGAAGGTAAGATTCTTTGAGATATGTAGAATCCCATGCATCAAAGTACAAGAGTCAGCATCTTACCGTCGCAAAGCATGGTGGGCAGCTTAGTAGTCAAGTCCTGAAGTCTGTCGAAATCATCCAGAGACAGGAGAGTCTTCTCATCTCCTGCGATAGCTAGCAGCTGGTCGCTGTCCAGGTTGGTGCCCACACCAATAGCAATGGTGACGATTCCGGCCTGGCGCATCCTTCGAGCAGGACGCTTGACGTCGTCCTGGGATATGCCGTCGGTGATGACGACGGCTATCTTGGTCACGTCGGCTCGCGCGCCCTTCCTCACGTCGAAGTGCAGACGAGTGGCGAAGTCGATGGCCTTACCCGTCAGCGTGTAGCCGCCCATATACTCAATAGCAGCCACTGCATCTTGCGCATCCTGGAGGTCGTAGAACTGGTCAAGGAAGAATTCTGTGCGCGCTTGGGCTGCATACTGAACGATAGAGACGCGAACGGCGTTTTCTCCGATATCCAAGAAGGCAAGCATCTGCCCGATGAAGGTCTTCATTCGCTCGAAGTTCTCCAAGCCGACGCTACCAGTGCCATCCACAACGAAGACAATGTCTGCTACTGCCGAACATGGAGGAACTAGAGATTGAAAAGAAACAAGTTACAAGGCAGCCATATCTGCAAGAACATGACAGCAAGAAAAGAATGATGGAGAAAAACGAAGTCAGCCCAGCGGCAATAGTAGTGTCAACATACTAGTATCGCCAACGGTAGATGACACTACAGGCAAGTTTCCAAGCTGCACTCCCGCCGCTGTGGTATTGATGATGACTCGGGTGGTGGCGTCGACATTTGCTCCTAGCGTCACCACACTCACGGTCACTGACGTGCTTGTTGCGGACGCTCTGCAAAGAGGAAAGGAAAGGAGAGTATGATGCACGGAACCTTTTTTCTTGTGTCCAAGGTCTAAAAGCATTGCAAGTAAAGTCGACATCAAAAAGCAGTGCGCTGAGCGACTTGGCTTGGCGTAGATATATATAGATAGGCGAATTAGTGGATGAAAACAAAGCTGAATTACATCAAGACTTTTAATCTTACCCGGGGGCCACTGACGTGATGGACACCGACTGGATGTCTGCTGGGTTGGCCGAAAATACTTGCAGTATCTGAAAAAGATGTCAAGACGGATGCTCTTTACTAGCACAATGGCTATCAAGCACACTCAAGCTCCTTATCTTTGGGCTGACTGTCGACCACTTAGGACCGTGCAAAGCTTTCAGTGAAGGAGCTTGAACTATGCAACAAGGGATGTCCGTGGGAAACATTGCTCAACATCGGCTAAAGACAGATGAACCTACCGCATTTTCGATGGTCACACTCAAGTCGACATAGGTCTGTGACGAGGTTTCTTTCAAGTCCTCGGTGTAGGTGAGAGTCAGCTCCACTGTGACAATGATGGTCGTTCTTGTGGCTGCAGCAAGTGGATATGAAAGGGAAGACCAACAAGTTAGCAAAATGGCAGCATGTAAACTTCTCATCTAAGAGTTGAAAGATAGAGAAAAGAAGATTGGCCATGCCATGTAGACTTACCAGCAGATACAACGGTAGTTTGTGCAGGATCAATAGTCAAGTCTCCAAAGTTGACCTGTAGATTCTGGAAGGTGTCGGAAACAGTGTCCAGGGCGAAGGGAGCAACGGCACATTGTACGGTCGAAACTACGCCTCCTCCGCAGCTAGAAGAGAAACGGATATACGTTCAAAAGAAGACCTGTCAGGCTCTAAACTACCATATGCCGAGCGTTTTCACGGACGTTTGTGTAGTGGCATGGTTGTTTTGGACCTTGCGCCATTCCAAGAGAAGGAGTTACTTACCCAGGTGCGAAGCCAATGGGTTGAATGGCTGCTACCCCAGCAGCACTGCTCGTAAAGGTAGTCGTGACCTGTTAATCCATGGAGAAGATGGTCTTAAACAGGGTAAGAAGCAGAAATCGAACTAAAATCGTGCTCAGCCTCAGCAATTCTTCGCTTGGCTTACAGCAAAGAGGTAACGACACAGCAATCTAAAGTATACCGCTCTGGTATACAAACTCAATGTTCAATGGAGAAATGCTGGGTTCTTACCGCTTGAACAACTTGCTGGAAAAGTGCCGTGGAAGCGCTGGAATTGGCGTTCAGAAGGGCGACATCGTACGAAGTTGTGATGCAGATGGAGACGACAATTTGCTGGCTGGTACCAACTAGATCAAAGGAAAAAATCGGGACGGTTTCAAACATGACACCAATCCAGCAAGAATCAGCAGAAGGTAAGATTCTTTGAGATATGTAGAATCCCATGCATCAAAGTACAAGAGTCAGCATCTTACCGTCGCAAAGCATGGTGGGCAGCTTAGTAGTCAAGTCCTGAAGTCTGTCGAAATCATCCAGAGACAGGAGAGTCTTCTCATCTCCTGCGATAGCTAGCAGCTGGTCGCTGTCCAGGTTGGTGCCCACACCAATAGCAATGGTGACGATTCCGGCCTGGCGCATCCTCCGAGCAGGACGCTTGACGTCGTCCTGGGATATGCCGTCGGTGATTACGACGGCTATCTTGGTCACATCGGCTCGCGCGCCCTTCCTCACGTCGAAGTGCAGACGAGTGGCGAAGTCGATGGCCTTACCCGTCAGCGTGTAGCCGCCCATATACTCAATAGCAGCCACTGCATCTTGCGCATCCTGGAGGTCGTAGAACTGGTCAAGGAAGAATTCTGTGCGCGCTTGGGCTGCATACTGAACGATAGAGACGCGAAAGGCGTTTTCTCCGATATCCAAGAAGGCAAGCATCTGCCCGATGAAGGTCTTCATTCGCTCGAAGTTCTCCAAGCCGACGCTACCAGTGCCATCCACAACGAAGACAATGTCTGCTACTGCCGAACATGGAGGAACTAGAGATTGAAAAGAAACAAGTTACAAGGCAGCCATATCTGCAAGAACATGACAGCAAGAAAAGAATGATGGAGAAAAACGAAGTCAGCCCAGCGGCAATAGTAGTGTCAACATACTAGTATCGCCAACGGTAGATGACACTACAGGCAAGTTTCCAAGCTGCACTCCCGCCGCTGTGGTATTGATGATGACTCGGGTGGTGGCGTCGACATTTGCTCCTAGCGTCACCACACTCACGGTCACTGACGTGCTTGTTGCGGACGCTCTGCAAAGAGGAAAGGAGAGTATGATGCACGGAACCTTTTTTCTTGTGTCCAAGGTCTAAAAGCATTGCAAGTAAAGTCGACATCAAAAAGCAGTGCGCTGAGCGACTTGGCTTGGCGTAGATATATATAGATAGGCGAATTAGTGGATGAAAACAAAGCTGAATTACATCAAGACTTTTAATCTTACCCGGGGGCCACTGACGTGATGGACACCGACTGGATGTCTGCTGGGTTGGCCGAAAATACTTGCAGTATCTGAAAAAGATGTCAAGACGGATGCTCTTTACTAGCACAATGGCTATCAAGCACACTCAAGCTCCTTATCTTTGGGCTGACTGTCGACCACTTAGGAGGACCGTGCAAAGCTTTCAGTGAAGGAGCTTGAACTATGCAACAAGGGATGTCCGTGGGAAACATTGCTCAACATCGGCTAAAGACAGATGAACCTACCGCATTTTCGATGGTCACACTCAAGTCGACATAGGTCTGTGACGAGGTTTCTTTCAAGTCCTCGGTGTAGGTGAGAGTCAGCTCCACTGTGACAATGATGGTCGTTCTTGTGGCTGCAGCAAGTGGATGTGAAAGGGAAGACCAACAAGTTAGCAAAATGGCAGCATGTAAACTTCTCATCTAAGAGTTGAAAGATAGAGAAAAGAAGATTGGCCATGCCATGTAGACTTACCAGCAGATACAACGGTAGTTTGTGCAGGATCAATAGTCAAGTCTCCAAAGTTGACCTGTAGATTCTGGAAGGTGTCGGAAACAGTGTCCAGGGCGAAGGGAGCAACGGCACATTGTACGGTCGAAACTACGCCTCCTCCGCAGCTAGAAGAGAAACGGATATACGTTCAAAAGAAGACCTGTCAGGCTCTAAACTACCATATGCCGAGCGTTTTCACGGACGTTTGTGTAGTGGCATGGTTGTTTTGGACCTGGCGCCATTCCAAGAGAAGGAGTTACTTACCCAGGTGCGAAGCCAATGGGTTGAATGGCTGCTACCCCAGCAGCACTGCTCGTAAAGGTAGTCGTGACCTGTTAATCCATGGAGAAGATGGTCTTAAACAGGGTAAGAAGCAGAAATCGAACTAAAATCGTGCTCAGCCTCAGCAATTCTTCGCTTGGCTTACAGCAAAGATGTAACGACACAGCAATCTAAAGTATACCGCTCTGGTATACAAATTCAATGTTCAATGGAGAAATGCTGGGTTCTTACCGCTTGAACAACTTGCTGGAAAAGTGCCGTGGAAGCGCTGGAATTGGCGTTCAGAAGGGCGACATCGTACGAAGTTGTGATGCAGATGGAGACGACAATTTGCTGGCTGGTACCAACTAGATCAAAGGAAAAAATCGGGACGGTTTCAAACATGACACCAATCCAGCAAGAATCAGCAGAAGGTAAGATTCTTTGAGATATGTAGAATCCCATGCATCAAAGTACAAGAGTCAGCATCCTACCGTCGCAAAGCATGGTGGGCAGCTTAGTAGTCAAGTCCTGAAGTCTGTCGAAATCATCCAGAGACAGGAGAGTCTTCTCATCTCCTGCGATAGCTAGCAGCTGGTCGCTGTCCAGGTTGGTGCCCACACCAATAGCAATGGTGACGATTCCGGCCTGGCGCATCCTCCGAGCAGGACGCTTGACGTCGTCCTGGGATATGCCGTCGGTGATGACGACGGCTATCTTGGTCACGTCGGCTCGCGCGCCCTTCCTCACGTCGAAGTGCAGACGAGTGGCGAAGTCGATGGCCTTACCCGTCAGCGTGTAGCCGCCCATATACTCAATAGCAGCCACTGCATCTTGCGCATCCTGGAGGTCGTAGAACTGGTCAAGGAAGAATTCTGTGCGCGCTTGGGCTGCATACTGAACGATAGAGACGCGAACGGCGTTTTCTCCGATATCCAAGAAGGCAAGCATCTGCCCGATGAAGGTCTTCATTCGCTCGAAGTTCTCCAAGCCGACGCTACCAGTGCCATCCACAACGAAGACAATGTCTGCTACTGCCGAACATGGAGGAACTAGAGATTGAAAAGAAACAAGTTACAAGGCAGCCATATCTGCAAGAACATGACAGCAAGAAAAGAATGATGGAGAAAAACGAAGTCAGCCCAGCGGCAATAGTAGTGTCAACATACTAGTATCGCCAACGGTAGATGACACTACAGGCAAGTTTCCAAGCTGCACTCCCGCCGCTGTGGTATTGATGATGACTCGGGTGGTGGCGTCGACATTTGCTCCTAGCGTCACCACACTCACGGTCACTGACGTGCTTGTTGCGGACGCTCTGCAAAGAGGAAAGGAAAGGAGAGTATGATGCACGGAACCTTTTTTCTTGTGTCCAAGGTCTAAAAGCATTGCAAGTAAAGTCGACATCAAAAAGCAGTGCGCTGAGTGACTTGGCTTGGCGTAAATATATATATAGATAGGCGAATTAGTTGATGGAAACAAAGCTGAATTACATCAAGACTTTTAATCTTACCCGGGGGCCACTGACGTGATGGACACCGACTGGATGTCTGCTGGGTTGGCCGAAAATACTTGCAGTATCTGAAAAAGATGTCAAGACGGATGCTCTTTACTAGCACAATGGCTATCAAGCACACTCAAGCTCCTTATCTTTGGGCTGACTGTCGACCACTTAGGACCGTGCAAAGCTTTCAGTGAAGGAGCTTGAACTATGCAACAAGGGATGTCCGTGGGAAACATTGCTCAACATCGGCTAAAGACAGATGAACCTACCGCATTTTCGATGGTCACACTCAAGTCGACATAGGTCTGTGACGAGGTTTCTTTCAAGTCCTCGGTGTAGGTGAGAGTCAGCTCCACTGTGACAATGATGGTCGTTCTTGTGGCTGCAGCAAGTGGATATGAAAGGGAAGACCAACAAGTTAGCAAAATGGCAGCATGTAAACTTCTCATCTAAGAGTTGAAAGATAGAGAAAAGAAGATTGGCCATGCCATGTAGACTTACCAGCAGATACAACGGTAGTTTGTGCAGGATCAATAGTCAAGTCTCCAAAGTTGACCTGTAGATTCTGGAAGGTGTCGGAAACAATGTCCAGGGCGAAGGGAGCAACGGCACATTGTACGGTCGAAACTATGCCTCCTCCGCAGCTAGAAGAGAAACGGATATGCGTTCAAAAGAAGACCTGTCAGGCTCTAAACTACCATATGCCGAGCGTTTTCATGGACGTTTGTGTAGTGGCATGGTTGTTTTGGACCTTGCGCCATTCCAAGAGAAGGAGTTACTTACCCAGGTGCGAAGCCAATGGGTTGAATGGCTGCTACCCCAGCAGCACTGCTCGTAAAGGTAGTCGTGACCTGTTAATCCATGGAGAAGATGGTCTTAAACAGGGGGAGAAGCAGAAATCGAACTAAAATAGTGCTCAGCCTCAGCAATTCTTCGCTTGGCTTACAGCAAAGATGTAACGACACAGCAATCTAAAGTATACCGCTCTGGTATACAAATTCAATGTTCAATGGAGAAATGCTGGGTTCTTACCGCTTGAACAACCTGCTGGAAAAGTGCCGTGGAAGCGCTGGAATTGGCGTTCAGAAGGGCGACATCGTACGAAGTTGTGATGCAGATGGAGACGACAATTTGCTGGCTGGTACCAACTAGATCAAAGGAAAAAATCGGGACGGTTTCAAACATGACACCAATCCAGCAAGAATCAGCAGAAGGTAAGATTCTTTGAGATATGTAGAATCCCATGCATCAAAGTACAAGAGTCAGCATCCTACCGTCGCAAAGCATGGTGGGCAGCTTAGTAGTCAAGTCCTGAAGTCTGTCGAAATCATCCAGAGACAGGAGAGTCTTCTCATCTCCTGCGATAGCTAGCAGCTGGTCGCTGTCCAGGTTGGTGCCCACACCAATAGCAATGGTGACGATTCCGGCCTGGCGCATTCTCCGAGCAGGACGCTTGACGTCGTCCTGGGATATGCCGTCGGTGATGACGACGGCTAGCTTGGTCACGTCGGCTCGCGCGCCCTTCCTCACGTCGAAGTGCAGACGAGTGGCGAAGTCGATGGCCTTACCCGTCAGCGTGTAGCCGCCCATATACTCAATAGCAGCCACTGCATCTTGCGCATCCTGGAGGTCGTAGAACTGGTCAAGGAAGAATTCTGTGCGCGCTTGGGCTGCATACTGAACGATAGAGACGCGAACGGCGTTTTCTCCGATATCCAAGAAGGCAAGCATCTGCCCGATGAAGGTCTTCATTCGCTCGAAGTTCTCCAAGCCGACGCTACCAGTGCCATCCACAACGAAGACAATGTCTGCTACTGCCGAACATGGAGGAACTAGAGATTGAAAAGAAACAAGTTGTAAGAAAATCTACCAGGAAGATGACCAAAAATATGTCCAGCGGTAATAAGGTGAGTCAACATACTTATATCTCCGACAGTAGATGACACTACAGGCAAATTTCCAAGCTGCACTCCCGCCGCTGTGGTATTGATGACGATTTCAGTGGTGGCGTCGACATTTGCACCTAGCACCACTACAATCACAGTCGCTGACGTGCTTGTTGCGGTTGGTCTAAGGAAATAAGAAAAGCAGGAGCATGATTGATATTAACTTTCTTCGAGGTCATTTTACGTGACGAGTCAAAACCACATCAAATGGAGTGCACTGCCTAGACTTAGGTCTGACTAGACTAAGAAAGATATGATTACTAGAGTTTCTTTGCCAAATGATTTTAACCCTTTCCATTGATGTATTACGAGTGTTTATTTATTATTCAAATAAGGTCCTCGGGGCTCAACACTTATTCTAAGCCCCCAGAGCTACCTACCACTACAAATCACCACTATGGCATGTACAGAACATACAGGAAGTCCCGACTTATGCTGTTCATCCACACGCACACACACACACACACACACACACACACACACACACACACACACACACACATACATACATACATACATACATACATGCAAACTTTGCCGAAAACAAAACCATCTTGGCGACGGTAATTTGCATCACAGCAAGTCTTATAATCTTACCCGGGGACCACCGACGTGATGGTCACCGACTGAATGTCTGCTGGGTTGGCAGTAAATACTTGCAGTATCTGAAAAAGATTGAACAAGGTTATTGACGAAACCGTTGATTTGCACATTAGGGGTATTATTGAGGTTCTTCTGTGTCAGTTGCAAAGGGTGCGCAAATCAAAATTTTACATTGTAAAATAAAGACCCGATACCTACCGCATTTTCGATAGTGACACTCAAGTTGGTATAGGACATTGACGAAACATCCCGATATTCCACCGTGTAGGTGAGATTGAGTTCCAACGAGAGGATAATACGTCTCCTTGTGGCTGCAGGCAAAAGGCAAAGATCAGATGTAAGGCATAATGAATACATGAATGAGTGAGTGGAATGACAATTTGATTTTGAGGCATTGAGGTGGGCATGTGATGCAACATTATCCCTGTTTACATTTCGATCTTAAGTCATTGCATCAATGCAATTTCCAATGAATATGTTGAAAATATCCCTTTTTATCAAAGTGCAATACTTGTTAATGGTATACAGTAATAACAGTCATAAGGAAAGTACTTCGTTCCAGTGAATGGAAACTTACCACCATCTGTTATAGTTGTTAATGATGGATTGATTTGAAGGGCTCCTAGTGTTGACGGGAGATTGGTGATAGTGGCTTCAACCGTATTGACAGCAAACGGCTGTGCTGCAAGTTGCAGTGATACGGCAACTGCTTCGAAAGGCCTTCATTGATTAAAGAATCGTTAACAGTGAGATTTCGTTGCAAGACATATCGGTAACACTTATAGAACCAGATCTGAACACGTCAATCTTATCACACATATAAATCAATATGTAAAGCTAACATTTCTTCGGTTGAAACTGGTTGCAAGCTAGTACACAAAACCCAAACGAAAGTGAATAGGGCTTTTCATTCTGGCTTTCCTGAGGATGGATTTAGAGGAATTTTGCGACGAAGTCGAGGGAATCAAGGAGAGCTTTGAATTCGGAAAATTCCTCGAAATCCGTCCTCATGAAAGCCAGAGCCAAAATCCTCGTTCATACCGAATGGGAAATGCCGAGACCTGACGTCACATGTTGTGACCTTACGATTGATTAGTTCAATCATCAGGCGAATAGCCGTCAGAAGGGCCCAAGTTACAAATGATGGGAGAACTCTGAACTATATATGACGGACTTGTGTAAAACAAGTGGGGACTTGACTTTGGGGTATATTTAGCAAAGTATAGTAGATTTGTCAATTTTAAGTTTAGACTCCCTTTAAAGACGCAAGCAAGGTTTGGCCCCGAGGTTAGCCCAGGGAACAATAAGCTGTAAGATTTGTAGCAAACCGAACAAACGTGGCGTAGGTTTAGAAGAATAAAACTCAATGGACTTTAACTTTGATGGAACGATATTTTGTTGTTTTGTTTCGTTGATACTGAAACATGCTTTCATAAATGGATAATTTTGATAAAATTAACTGGGTTTTGTCTTTTTTTTCATCTGACCTGGGAATGGAGAATCGTTTATGCTGAATCCGTCAATGATGAATATGCCATAATACGACTTTTTATGTTGTTGTTAAAAGACAATGCCACCTGATTGTCATTGATGTGTTGTTGGAAAGCATGTAATTTAAGACACAGCAAACATTAAAAAAACATGTGTAAATTTATGTCAGACGATTATTAGCATAATTCGTTTAACATACACCTGTACTTATTTTTCTGTGATAGTTTAGAGCAGTTGTAAAAAAACAAAACAATATCAATGAGGTATACTTACCCTGGTTTGAAGGATATTGGCTGCAGGACCAACAGCCCATTTGTGGTGCCACTTATAGTATTTAACTACGGAAAGTAAGAAATATGATAACAAACATGAAGTGAGTCTGGTGAACGGATATTCTTCTTTGGCTAATACATAAGAATTGAAAAACAAACGCACAGCAAGTACAACCTCTGTACAAATCTAAAAAATCCTAATCATACCCTCTATTCTATTTTTAGAAATGGCAATTACATGCTATCAAACTAGAGAAAGGAAAGGAAGAAGAAAAACAGGGAAAGACGCTGTTAGAATCGCAATGCTCGCACGCCTTTATGCTCGCGCCCAGAGCTCTGCTCGCGCCATTGCATGGTATAAACGCAATCATTGAAACTTGGTGTGGCTCATGTCCCGGAAGCATTGTCGAGGTTCGTGTGCGCAAAGTACATATCAAATATCATCGTACAAATTCACGTGTAACCAAAGAAGACATGCCAGGAATGAAAAGGGTACCCGAAAAACGAATTAGCATCTACAAAACTTAAGTAGTCAAAGTTTGCGGTGTATTGAAATCACAAAATGTGTACTATATTATGCAAGTGAGATAACAAAATTGCAACCGGTGTTTTACACGTACCCACGTTGTAAAGATAGCAATGAAGTTGAGTCTGTTTCAAGAAATAAACCATGTCATTGTAATGACACTCATAACTCTCAAACGTAATAACTACGTGAACATCATTCATACACTGAACAATAAGTCTGTATGTCATAGAAACTCAACAATCAGTATATTACTTACAGCAGACTGAATCTCAGCAAACAGACCAAAACTCAGCGTGGAGTTTGCATCAAGAAGTTCCACGCTGTATCGCTGAGATGTGATTATCAAGGACACAACGGACAGAAGGCTGGAACCAACTATGGAAGAGAAAGACACATTGTGTAACCGCATCAACAGTGGGAAAGTGCTTAGAAAATTAAAAAAAAGAGCGATCGTGAAAGAATTTTTTTAAACATCTCACAACGATGAGTTACCAAAATTTCCAGCACCATTCAATCGCTAGCTTTCAAACCGTCCAGTTGCGCCATGATAGACAAAAACAAACAGGTTTCACAACATTACACGAAGAAGAAGCATGTAACACAAAGGCGGACTAGTAGAAAGTGTGTATATTCTTGTTTATCATACATTGAAAACATAGCATCATCAACAAACATGTAAACATGTGCGATAATGTACAATAAGAAATATGAAATATAAAAGATGATATTGTCATCGCCATAGTCACCATGTCTCTAAAGGTACAGAGTGGGGCCTGAATCATGACGTCAAAGTATGCCCAACCATCCACACCATGTAAAACTAGAGTTCCACGACCTCATACCGTCGCCGAATAATATCAAAATTACCGACATTTGCTAATATGGCGTTATATAGCAATTTCTCATCAATAATTCAATGTAGGTCTTCATTTGCCGAAATGATATTTATCGATATTCCCCTCTTTTCCAGTAACATATGCCACATGTTTGAATGTCGATGATGGTTAGACATCCAGGTATCAAATACGATCATATAAATCAGTTACTCAAGCAACAGGATAGAATTTGAAAACACAGTGTATCTATACACAATCAAATATACACATTAGCTCTTGAGCATCATTGAGGCCCATTATCGAGCTTGACATTCCTCTTCGACGCCCTACCAATCCACTGAATACCATGCACAGCCGTCAACAGCTACTCGAGTTATGCTGTCCACATACAAACTAACACACATACAAAGCCCGCTGCAGTACTGTAGGAAAGCGCCAAATGAAACATATCGAACTTGACCTTCGTTACCACAACCGCGTCTCACCTAACAAAAATTAGGAGGATCCATCAACGATTCAGTTACTTTTTTTGCCTACATACAAACACATGCAAAGTCCGCTGCAGTACAGTTGGAAAACGTCAGGTAAAGGATTTTTAAACTTGACCTTCCAGATCCTTTGCATAACCACTACACACATACCGCAAATCATGAAGATCCATCAAAAGTTTCTCAAGTTTACTCTTGACATACATTCAGACCCATCCCACAGCTGGCGTAACCGAAAAAAACAAACACAGTAATCGTCTCGGCAAGGATAATAATCTAAAAAAAAATGCTTTTCTATTGAGAAGTTCATGATCCCCAAAGAATCGATAAAAACAAACCTTCACAGACTTGGTTTGGTAATTGAGTTCTAAGGCCTTCAAGCTTGGTAAAGTCGTCCAGAACAAACTGGTTTAGTTGCGATCCAGAAATAACGTCCAGCTGATCGCGGTCAAGATTGCTTCCGATACCCACGGCGTAAGTGATGATTGCCACCTGGCGCATTCTCTGAGCCGGACCCGCAGGATCATCATATGATATGCCATCGGTCAAGATAATGGCTACTCTCTTCACTCCTTCACGAGCACCGTTTCTGGCAGAGAAGGCAAACTTTGTGGCATAGTCGATGGCTGCCCCTGTCCGAGTATAGCCGCCGGGATATGCGATGCCAGCGACCGCATCTTCCAGCGATCCTTGATCATCAAAGGCGTCCAAGCTAATGGCCAGCTCTGCTCGGCTGGAGTAGACGACCACACCGATGCGAGTTGCCTCCGGCCCAATGTCAAAGTCGCTGATCATCTTCTGCACGAAGGTCTTCATCCTCTCAAAGTTATCGGCTCCCACGCTACCAGTACCGTCCAAGACGAAGACAAGATCCACTTGGACGCTGCAAACTGGAGCTGAAGTAGAGAGTCGAGAGAATGAATTGGCATCTTATGCACATGCCAGAAAGGTATCCAAGAAAAGCAAGGAACCGATGATGCACTTGTCCTCATTGCTTTAGCTTTGCCCTACCTCCCCTATTGTCACGGACGAAGCAGAATTGATCGCAAAGTTTACCTGTTAATGCTACTTGCGAAGTATTGATGGAAGCACCACCAAGTATTTGGCCAGGCGCGGTGATGTTGATCAGCCTTGCTTGGACGTTCGATACCCCAGGTGTCGTGGTCACTACCTCAACGTCGACTGTAGTAGTTGCTGCTGTCGAACTGTCAAATAGATCACAAGAATTACCTGCAAATCTCTCATGCATATCTTCATGGAAACGTACCTAATGCATGCAGAGTTTGCAGATGAAAGCTACGCAGTCAGTTGGAATGGAAAGTACGTCATTCCTTTAATTTCATCAATATCAAGACCACATCCACAACCGTTGCAAATCGCCCTTCTAACTTACCCCGGCAGTATCTGTGCCACTCGCAGAGAGACGATGTCTACGGTCCCCGGGCTTACAGAGAACTGATTCAGCACCTACGAAACACAAACAGCGGAACAAAGAGTCAAGTTCATCTTCAAGGAATATACGAGCCACGTATGATTGGGCTCGTCGAAGGCAAGAACTCTCTGCCCACGCAAAGGACTTGAAATGGAACAGACGTCATCACAAACTTATCCCTCATCCCTCCCTCCCTTCCTTCCTCCCTCCCTTCCTTCCACCCAAAGTCCAGATCGACAGCAGTAGCTTACCTGGTATTGCAGCTGAGGAATTAAGGCGTTGTATGCATCAGACCCACGGACTTGATACTCTACTGTGTAGGCCACATTCACAGATAGCCGGGTAAAGATCACGAAGTAACCTGTTCAAGAAGAAACACGGACTTTTAGCTTTGTGCTCTCCTTACAGACACTTTGACAACGACAATTCAACGAAAAGATCATGACAGTCTTGTACTGTTGGAGCGATGGCTCTACCATTAGCCTCTTCATATTCCATCTGCCCACAACTATGGTTGGGATTAGGGGACACACGAGACTTCAAACACAAGAAGTTGAGAAACAAATAAAAGAAAGCCCAGCTTTTACTTACGTGCAGCGATAACGCTTGTGAGTGTCGGGTCGATAGTTAGGTTGTTGAGTTGTGCTGGTGCGCTCATTAGACCACTTCTGACGGTGGTCGAAGCAAATGCTGGCACCGATCCCAAACACATGGCCACGACGGAATCGTCAGCAGGTCTGAAAGTTTGCAACAAGAGTCAAGACGACCCATCATCTCTTGTTCTCGAAAACACATCGGTCATGAAATGCACTGGAAACCGACTAAGACACAAGCTGCTTCTTACTTACCCAGGCGCAAGAGACACCAGAGGTGCGCTGAATCCAGGGACTCCAGGGAAGTAGCCGGCAAACTGAAAAGATTGCACAGCAGTGTTCACATCGTTACTTCTAGAAAGTGTCATCGAATACTCCTACAAATCAAATACACGCGTGCCCGTTGAAGACGAGTCGAGAATAAGACCAAGAAACAACTTACGGCACGGTTGATTTGGTAAAACACGCTCTGGAATGCTGTAGAGTTGCCGTTCAACAGAGAAACATCGAACCGCCTTGATGTGATGACGATTCTGATGAGAATCTGTTCACTGGTAGCGGCTGTGGAAAGAAGGACACAAAGACGGTCAAACATGCATCGCAACGACTGACCTTTTCCTCAATCATTGGCGAGAAAAGATCCACCTTTGGAAACCTTCTTTTCCGAGACCAAGCTACAGGCAATTCCGACTTCATACTAACCGTCACAGATTTGGTTGGGCAGGACGGTTCGCAGGTTGTTTAGCTTGCTGAAGTCGTCCAGTACCACCAGGTTCTCTGGTACTCCGGCGATAACGTCCAGCTGATCGCGGTCAAGATTGCTTCCGATACCCACGCCGTAGGTGATGATTGCCGCCTTGCGCATACTCTGAGCCGGCTCCGAAGGGTCATCATATGATATGCCATCGGTCAAGATGATGGCTACTCTCTTCACACCTTCCCGGGCACCGTTTCTGGTAGAGAAGGCAAACTTTGTGGTGTAGTCGATGGCTGCCCCTGTCCGAGTGTAACCGCCGGGATATGCGATGCCAGCGACCGCATCTTGCAGCGATCCTTGATCATCAAAGGCGTCCAAGCTGATGGCCAGCTCTGCTCGGCTGGAGTAGACGACCACACCGATGCGAGTTGCCTCCGGCCCAATGTCAAAGTCGCTGATCATCTTCTGCACGAAGGTCTTCATCCTCTCAAAGTTATCGGCTCCCACGCTACCAGTACCGTCCAAGACGAAGACAAGATCCACTTGGACGCTGCAAACTGGAGCTGAAGTAGAGAGTCGAGAGAATGAATTGGCATCTTATGCACATGCCAGAAAGGTATCCAAGAAAAGCAAGGAACCGATGATGCACTTGTCCTCATTGCTTTAGCTTTGCCCTACCTCCCCTATTGTCACGGACGAAGCAGAATTGATCGCAAAGTTTACCTGTTAATGCTACTTGCGAAGTATTGATGGAAGCACCACCAAGTATTTGGCCAGGCGCGGTGATGTTGATCAGCCTTGCTTGGACGTTCGATACCCCAGGTGTCGTGGTCACTACCTCAACGTCGACTGTAGTAGTTGCTGCTGTCGAACTGTCAAATAGATCACAAGAATTACCTGCAAATCTCTCATGCATATCTTCATGGAAACGTGCCTAATGCATGCAGAGTTTGCAGATGAAAGCTACGCAGTCAGTTGGAATGGAAAGTACGTCATTCCTTTAATTTCATCAATATCAAGACCACATCCACAACCGTTGCAAATCGCCCTTCTAACTTACCCCGGCAGTATCTGTGCCACTCGCAGAGAGACGATGTCTACGGTCCCCGGGCTTACAGAGAACTGATTCAGCACCTACGAAACACAAACAGCGGAACAAAGAGTCAAGTTCATCTTCAAGGAATATACGAGCCACGTATGATTGGGCTCGTCGAAGGCAAGAACTCTCTGCCCACGCAAAGGACTTGAAATGGAACAGACGTCATCACAAACTTATCCCTCATCCCTCCCTCCCTTCCTTCCTCCCTCCCTTCCTTCCACCCAAAGTCCAGATCGACAGCAGTAGCTTACCTGGTATTGCAGCTGAGGAATTAAGGCGTTGTATGCATCAGACCCACGGACTTGATACTCTACTGTGTAGGCCACATTCACAGATAGCCGGGCAAAGATCACGAAGTAACCTGTTCAAGAGGAAACACGGACTTTTAGCTTTGTGCTCTCCTTACAGACACTTTGACAACGACAATTCAACGAAAAGATCATGACAGTCTTGTACTGTTGGAGCGATGGCTCTACCATTAGCCTCTTCATATTCCATCTGCCCACAACTATGGTTGGGATTAGGGGACACACGAGACTTCAAACACAAGAAGTTGAGAAACAAATAAAAGAAAGCCCAGCTTTTACTTACGTGCAGCGATAACGCTTGTGAGTGTCGGGTCGATAGTTAGGTTGTTGAGTTGTGCTGGTGCGCTCATTAGACCACTTCTGACGGTGGTCGAAGCAAATGCTGGCACCGATCCCAAACACATGGCCACGACTGAATCGTCAGCAGGTCTGAAAGTTTGCAACAAGAGTCAAGACGACCCATCATCTCTTGTTCTCGAAAACACATCGGTCATGAAATGCACTGGAAACCGACTAAGACACAAGCTGCTTCTTACTTACCCAGGCGCAAGAGACACCAGAGGTGCGCTGAATCCAGGGACTCCAGGGAAGTAGCCGGCAAACTGAAAAGATTGCACAGCAGTGTTCACATCGTTACTTCTAGAAAGTGTCATCGAATACTCCTACAAATCAAATACACGCGTGCCCGTTGAAGACGAGTCGAGAATAAGACCAAGAAACAACTTACGGCACGGTTGATTTGGTAAAACACGCTCTGGAATGCTGTAGAGTTGCCGTTCAACAGAGAAACATCGAACCGCCTTGATGTGATGACGATTCTGATGAGAATCTGTTCACTGGTAGCGGCTGTGGAAAGAAGGACACAAAGACGGTCAAACATGCATCGCAACGACTGACCTTTTCCTCAATCATTGGCGAGAAAAGATCCACCTTTGGAAACCTTCTTTTCCGAGACCAAGCTACAGGCAATTCCGACTTCATACTAACCGTCACAGATTTGGTTGGGCAGGACGGTTCGCAGGTTGTTTAGCTTGCTGAAGTCGTCCAGTACCACCAGGTTCTCTGGTACTCCGGCGATAACGTCCAGCTGATCGCGGTCAAGATTGCTTCCGATACCCACGCCGTAGGTGATGATTGCCGCCTTGCGCATACTCTGAGCCGGCTCCGAAGGGTCATCATATGATATGCCATCGGTCAAGATGATGGCTACTCTCTTCACACCTTCCCGGGCACCGTTTCTGGTAGAGAAGGCAAACTTTGTGGTGTAGTCGATGGCTGCCCCTGTCCGAGTGTAACCGCCGGGATATGCGATGCCAGCGACCGCATCTTGCAGCGATCCTTGATCATCAAAGGCGTCCAAGCTGATGGCCAGCTCTGCTCGGCTGGAGTAGACGACCACACCGATGCGAGTTGCCTCCGGCCCAATGTCAAAGTCGCTGATCATCTTCTGCACGAAGGTCTTCATCCTCTCAAAGTTATCGGCTCCCACGCTACCAGTACCGTCCAAGACGAAGACAAGATCCACTTGGACGCTGCAAACTGGAGCTGAAGTAGAGAGTCGAGAGAATGAATTGGCATCTTATGCACATGCCAGAAAGGTATCCAAGAAAAGCAAGGAACCGATGATGCACTTGTCCTCATTGCTTTAGCTTTGCCCTACCTCCCCTATTGTCACGGACGAAGCAGAATTGATCACAAAGTTTACCTGTTAATGCTACTTGCGAAGTATTGATGGAAGCACCACCAAGTATTTGGCCAGGCGCGGTGATGTTGATCAGCCTTGCTTGGACGTTCGATACCCCAGGTGTCGTGGTCACTACCTCAACGTCGACTGTAGTAGTTGCTGCTGTCGAACTGTCAAATAGATCACAAGAATTACCTGCAAATCTCTCATGCATATCTTCATGGAAACGTGCCTAATGCATGCAGAGTTTGCAGATGAAAGCTACGCAGTCAGTTGGAATGGAAAGTACGTCATTCCTTTAATTTCATCAATATCAAGACCACATCCACAACCGTTGCAAATCGCCCTTCTAACTTACCCCGGCAGTATCTGTGCCACTCGCAGAGAGACGATGTCTACGGTCCCCGGGCTTACAGAGAACTGATTCAGCACCTACGAAACACAAACAGCGGAACAAAGAGTCAAGTTCATCTTCAAGGAATATACGAGCCACGTATGATTGGGCTCGTCGAAGGCAAGAACTCTCTGCCCACGCAAAGGACTTGAAATGGAACAGACGTCATCACAAACTTATCCCTCATCCCTCCCTCCCTTCCTTCCTCCCTCCCTTCCTTCCACCCAAAGTCCAGATCGACAGCAGTAGCTTACCTGGTATTGCAGCTGAGGAATTAAGGCGTTGTATGCATCAGACCCACGGACTTGATACTCTACTGTGTAGGCCACATTCACAGATAGCCGGGCAAAGATCACGAAGTAACCTGTTCAAGAAGAAACACGGACTTTTAGCTTTGTGCTCTCCTTACAGACACTTTGACAACGACAATTCAACGAAAAGATCATGACAGTCTTGTACTGTTGGAGCGATGGCTCTACCATTAGCCTCTTCATATTCCATCTGCCCACAACTATGGTTGGGATTAGGGGACACACGAGACTTCAAACACAAGAAGTTGAGAAACAAATAAAAGAAAGCCCAGCTTTTACTTACGTGCAGCGATAACGCTTGTGAGTGTCGGGTCGATAGTTAGGTTGTTGAGTTGTGCTGGTGCGCTCATTAGACCACTTCTGACGGTGGTCGAAGCAAATGCTGGCACCGATCCCAAACACATGGCCACGACGGAATCGTCAGCAGGTCTGAAAGTTTGCAACAAGAGTCAAGACGACCCATCATCTCTTGTTCTCGAAAACACATCGGTCATGAAATGCACTGGAAACCGACTAAGACACAAGCTGCTTCTTACTTACCCAGGCGCAAGAGACACCAGAGGTGCGCTGAATCCAGGGACTCCAGGGAAGTAGCCGGCAAACTAAAAAGATTGCACAGCAGTGTTCACATCGTTACTTCTAGAAAGTGTCATCGAATACTCCTACAAATCAAATACACGCGTGCCCGTTGAAGACGAGTCGAGAATAAGACCAAGAAACAACTTACGGCACGGTTGATTTGGTAAAACACGCTCTGGAATGCTGTAGAGTTGCCGTTCAACAGAGAAACATCGAACCGCCTTGATGTGATGACGATTCTGATGAGAATCTGTTCACTGGTAGCGGCTGTGGAAAGAAGGACACAAAGACGGTCAAACATGCATCGCAACGACTGACCTTTTCCTCAATCATTGGCGAGAAAAGATCCACCTTTGGAAACCTTCTTTTCCGAGACCAAGCTACAGGCAATTCCGACTTCATACTAACCGTCACAGATTTGGTTGGGCAGGACGGTTCGCAGGTTGTTTAGCTTGCTGAAGTCGTCCAGTACCACCAGGTTCTCTGGTACTCCGGCGATAACGTCCAGCTGATCGCGGTCAAGATTGCTTCCGATACCCACGCCGTAGGTGATGATTGCCGCCTTGCGCATACTCTGAGCCGGCTCCGAAGGGTCATCATATGATATGCCATCGGTCAAGATGATGGCTACTCTCTTCACACCTTCCCGGGCACCGTTTCTGGTAGAGAAGGCAAACTTTGTGGTGTAGTCGATGGCTGCCCCTGTCCGAGTGTAACCGCCGGGATATGCGATGCCAGCGACCGCATCTTGCAGCGATCCTTGATCATCAAAGGCGTCCAAGCTGATGGCCAGCTCTGCTCGGCTGGAGTAGACGACCACACCGATGCGAGTTGCCTCCGGCCCAATGTCAAAGTCGCTGATCATCTTCTGCACGAAGGTCTTCATCCTCTCAAAGTTATCGGCTCCCACGCTACCAGTACCGTCCAAGACGAAGACAAGATCCACTTGGACGCTGCAAACTGGAGCTGAAGTAGAGAGTCGAGAGAATGAATTGGCATCTTATGCACATGCCAGAAAGGTATCCAAGAAAAGCAAGGAACCGATGATGCACTTGTCCTCATTGCTTTAGCTTTGCCCTACCTCCCCTATTGTCACGGACGAAGCAGAATTGATCGAAAAGTTTACCTGTTAATGCTACTTGCGAAGTATTGATGGAAGCACCACCGAGTATTTGGCCAGGCGCGGTGATGTTGATCAGCCTTGCTTGGACGTTCGATACCCCAGGTGTCGTGGTCACTACCTCAACGTCGACTGTAGTAGTTGCTGCTGTCGAACTGTCAAATAGATCACAAGAATTACCTGCAAATCTCTCATGCATATCTTCATGGAAACGTACCTAATGCATGCAGAGTTTGCAGATGAAAGCTACGCAGTCAGTTGGAATGGAAAGTACGTCATTCCTTTAATTTCATCAATATCAAGACCACATCCACAACCGTTGCAAATCGCCCTTCTAACTTACCCCGGCAGTATCTGTGCCACTCGCAGAGAGACGATGTCTACGGTCCCCGGGCTTACAGAGAACTGATTCAGCACCTACGAAACACAAACAGCGGAACAAAGAGTCAAGTTCATCGTCAAGGAATATACGAGCCACGTATGATTGGGCTCGTCGAAGGCAAGAACTCTCTGCCCACGCAAAGGACTTGAAATGGAACAGACGTCATCGCAAACTTATCCCTCATCCCTCCCTCCCTTCCTTCCTCCCTCCCTCCCTCCCTCCCTTCCACCCAAAGTCCAGATCGACAGCAGTAGCTTACCTGGTATTGCAGCTGAGGAATTAAGGCGTTGTATGCATCAGACCCACGGACTTGATACTCTACTGTGTAGGCCACATTCACAGATAGCCGGGCAAAGATCACGGAGGTACCTGTTCAAGAAGAAACACGGACTTTTAGCTTTGTGCTCTCCTTACAGACACTTTGACAACGACAATTCAACGAAAAGATCATGACAGTCTTGTACTGGTGGAGCGATGGCTCTACCATTAGCCTCTTCATATTCCATCTGCCCACAACTATGGTTGGGATTAGCTAGGGGACACACGAGACTTCAAACACAAGAAGTTGAGAAACAAATAAAAGAAAGCCCAGCTTTTACTTACGTGCAGCGATAACGCTTGTGAGTGTCGGGTCGATAGTTAGGTTGTTGAGTTGTGCTGGTGCGCTCATTAGACCAGTTCTGACGTTGGTCGAAGCAAATGCTGGCACCGATCCCAAACACATGGCCACGACGGAATCATCAGCAGGTCTGAAAGTTTGCAACAAGAGTCAAGACGACCCATCATCTCTTGTCCTCGAAAACACATCGGTCATGAAATGCAGTGGAAACCGACTAAGACACAAGCTGCTTCTTACTTACCCAGGCGCAAGAGACACCAGAGGTGCGCTGAATCCAGGGACTCCAGGGAAGTAGCCGGCAAACTGAAAAGATTGCACAGCAGTGTTCACATCGTTACTTCTAGAAAGTGTCATCGAATACTCCTACAAATCAAATACACGCGTGCCCGTTGAAGACGAGTCGAGAATAAGACCAAGAAACAACTTACGGCACGGTTGATTTGGTAAAACACGCTCTGGAATGCTGTAGAGTTGCCGTTCAACAGAGAAACATCGAACCGCCTTGATGTGATGACGATTCTGATGAGAATCTGTTCACTGGTAGCGGCTGTGGAAAGAAGGACACAAAGACGGTCAAACATGCATCGCAACGACTGACCTTTTTCTTTCTAGAAGACAATCATTGGCGAGAAAAGATCCACCTTGGAAACCTTCTTTTCCGAGACCAAACTACAGGCAATTCCGACTTCATACTAACCGTCACAGATTTGGTTGGGCAGGACGGTTCGCAAGTTGTTTAGCTTGCTGAAGTCGTCCAGTACCACCAGGTTCTCTGGTACTCCGGCGATAACGTCCAGCTGATCGCGGTCAAGATTGCTTCCGATACCCACGCCGTAGGTGATGATTGCCGCCTTGCGCATACTCTGAGCCGGCTCCGAAGGGTCATCATATGATATGCCATCGGTCAAGATGATGGCTACTCTCTTCACACCTTCCCGGGCACCGTTTCTGGTAGAGAAGGCAAACTTTGTGGTGTAGTCGATGGCTGCCCCTGTCCGAGTGTAACCGCCGGGATATGCGATGCCAGCGACCGCATCTTCCAGCGATCCTTGATCATCAAAGGCGTCCAAGCTGATGGCCAGCTCTGCTCGGCTGGAGTAGACGACCACACCGATGAGAGTTGCCTCCGGCCCAATGTCAAAGTCGCTGATCATCTTCTGCACGAAGGTCTTCATCCTCTCAAAGTTATCGGCTCCCACGCTACCAGTACCGTCCAAGACGAAGACAAGATCCACTTGGACGCTGCAAACTGGAGCTGAAGTAGAGAGTCGAGAGAATGAATTGGCATCTTCTGACTATGCTAATAAAAATTCGAAGAAAGACAAGCAACCGATGGTGCACTTGTCTTTGCTTTACATTTGCCCTGCCTTTTCTTAAAGCCATTGTCGAAGCAGAATTGATTGCAGAGTTTACCTGATAACGCCACTTGTGAAGTGATGATAGATGCACCACCAAGTGTCCGACCGGCTGCGGTAATGTTGGTCAGGCTCGTTTGGACGTTCGATACTTCGGATGTCGTGGTCACTACCTCAACGTCGACTGTAGTAGTTGCTGCTGTTGAACTGTCAAATAGATCACAAGAATTACCTGCACATCTCTCATACATATCTTCACGAAAAAGTACCTAAGGCATGCAGAGTTTGCAGATGCGAGCTCTGAAGCCGATTGGAATTAACAGTACGTCAATTCCTTCAATTTTATCAATATCAAGATCACACCCGAAACCGATACAAATCGCCCTTCTAACTTACCCCGGAAGGATCTGTGTCACTCGCAGAGACACGATGTCGACCGTCCCCGCGCTTACAGAGAACTGATTCAGCACCTACAAAAACACAAACAGCGGAACCAAGAATCACGTCCATTCATTGTCAAGGAATAAACGAGCCACATATGATTTGGCTCGTCGGAGGCAAGACAGCCCACGCAAAAGACGACTTGAAATATAACAGAAATCATGGAAAATTTATCTTCCCTCCGGCCTCTCTTCATTCCTTCCACCCAAAGGCCAGATTGACAGCAGTAAGTTACCTGGTATTGGAGCTGAGGAATCAAGTCGTTGTATGCATCAGACCCACGGACTTGATAGTCTACTGTGTAGGTCACATTCACAGATAGCCGGGCGAAGATCACGGAGGTGCCTGTTCAAGAGAAGACACGGATTTTAAGCTTTGTGCTCTCCTTGCAGATAGTTTGACTCACAACGAAAATTCAACGAAAATATCAAGACAGCCTTGTACTGTTGGAGCGATGACTCGACCACAATTCTTTTCATATTCCGTCTGCTCAAAAATATTCTTGCTAAAGCGTGGGGAAGGGGCATACAAGAGTTCAAACACAACATATTGAGAAACAAATAAACGAGAGGAGAAAAGCTTAGCTTTTACTTACGTGCAGCGACAACGCTTGTGAGTGCCGTGTCGATAGTAAGGTTGTTGAGTTGTGCTGGTGCGTTCATTAGACCAGTTCTCACGGTGGTCGAAGCAAATGCTGGCACCGATCCCAAACATATGGCCACCATGGAACCATCAGCAGGTCTGAAAGTTTGCAACAAGAGTCAAGACGACCCATCATCTCTTGTCCTCGAAAACACGTCGGTCATGAAATGCAGTGGAAACCGACTAAGACACAAGCTGCTTCTTACTTACCCAGGCGCAAGAGACACCAGAGGTGCGCTGAATCCAGGCACTCCAGGGAAGTAGCCGATGAACTGAAAAGATTAAAGATCAGTCTTCACGTCGTTACTTCTAGAAGATTAATACTCTTACAAATCAAGCACATTCGCACCCTTTGAAAACGAGCCGAGAGCAAGACCAAGAAACAACTTACGGCACGGTTGATTTGGTAAAACACGCTCTGGAATGTTGTAGAGTTGTCGTTCAACAGAGAGACATCAAACCGTCTTGATGTGATGACGATTCGGATGAGTATCTGTTCACTGGTAGCGGCTGTGGAAAGAAGGACACAAAGACGGTCAAACATCTATCGCAACGAATACCCTTTCGTTTCATGAAGACGACCGTTGCCGAGAAAAGATCCACCCTTCGAAACCTCCTTTTCCGAGACCAAGCTATAGGCACTTCCGACTTCATACTGACCGTCACAGACTTTGTTGGGCAGGATGGTTCGCAGGTTGTCCAGCTTGCTGAAGTCGTCCAGTACCACCAGGTTCTCTGGCACTCCGGCAATAACGTCCAGCTGATCGCTGTCAAGATTTCTTCCGATGCCCACGGCGTAGGTGATGATGGTTGCTTGACGCATACTCTGAGCCGGCTCCGAAGGGTCGTCATATGATATGCCATCGGTCAAGATGATGGCTACTCTCTTCACTCCTTCCCGAGCACCGTTTCTGGTAGAGAAGACAAACTTTGTGGTGTAGTCGATGGCTGCCCCTGTCCGAGTGTAACCGCCGGGATATGCGATGCCAGCGACCGCATCTTCCAGCGATCCTTGATCCTCAAAAGCATCCAAGCTGATGGCCAGCTCTGCTCGGCTGGAGTAGACGACCACACCGATGCGAGTTGCCTCCGGCCCAATGTCAAAGTCGCTGATCATCTTCTGCACGAAGGTCTTCATCCTCTCAAAGTTATCAGCTCCCACGCTACCAGTACCGTCCAAGACGAAGACAAGATCCACTTGGACACTGCAAACTGGAGCTGAAGTACAGAGTCGAGAGAATCAATGGGCATCTTCTGACTATGCTAATAAAAAATCGAAGAAAGACAAGCAACCGATGGTGCACTTGTCTTTGCTTTACAAATGCCCTGCCTTTTCTTAAAGCCATTGTCGAAGCAGAATTGATTGCAGGCTTTACCTGTTAATGCCACTTGTGAAGTGATGATAGATGCACCACCAAGTGTCCGGCCAGCTGCGGTAATGTTGGTCAGGCTCGTTTGGACGTTCGATACTTCGGATGTCGTGGTCACTACCTCAACGTCGACTGTAGTAGTTGCTGCCGTTGAACTGTCAAATAGATCACAAGAATTACCTGCACATCTCTCATACATATCTTCACGCAAAAAGTACCTAAGGCATGTAGAATTTGCAGATGCAAGCTCCGCAGCCGATTGGAATTAACAGTACGTCATTCCTTCAATTTCATCAATATCAAGATCACACCCGAAACCGTTACAAATCGCCCTTCTAACTTACCCCGGAAGGATCTGTGTCACTCGCAGAGACACGATGTCGACCGTCCCCGCGCTTACAGAGAACTGATTCAGCACCTACAAAAACACAAACAGCGGAACCAAGAATCACGTCCATTCATTGTCAAGGAATAAACGAGCCACATATGATTTGGCTCGTCGGAGGCAAGACAGCCCAAGCAAAAGACGACTTGAAATATAACAGAAATCATGGCAAATCTATCTTCCCTCCGGCCTCTCTTCATTCCTTCCACCCAAAGGCCAGATTGACAGCAGTAGCTTACCTGGTATTGCAGCTGAGGAATCAAGGCGTTGTATGCATCAGACCCACGGACTTGATAGTCTACTGTGTAGGTCACATTCACAGATAGCCTGGCGAAGATCACGGAGGTGCCTGTTCAAGAGAAGACACGGATTTTGAGCTTTGTGCTCTCCTTGCAGATAGTTTGACTCACAACGACAATTCAACGAAAAGATCAAGACAGTCTTGTACTGTTGGAGCGATGGCTCTACCATTAGCCTCTTCATATTCCATCTGCCCACAACTATGGTTGGGATTAGGGGACACACGAGACTTCAAACACAAGAAGTTGAGAAACAAATAAAAGAAAGCCCAGCTTTTACTTACGTGCAGCGATAACGCTTGTGAGTGTCGGGTCGATAGTTAGGTTGTTGAGTTGTGCTGGTGCGCTCATTAGACCAGTTCTGACGATGGTAGAAGCAAATGCTGGCACCGATCCCAAACACATGGCCACGACGGAATCGTCAGCAGGTCTGAAAGTTCGCAACAAGAGTTAAGACGACTCATCATCTCTTCTCCCGGAAAAAACATCGGTCATGAAATGCACTGGAAACCGACTAAGACACAAGCTGCTTCTTACTTACCCAGGCGCAATAGACACCAAAGGTGCTCTGAAACCAGGCGCTCCAGGGATGTTGCCGACAAACTGAAAAGATTAAAGAGCAGTCTTCACATCATTACGTCTAGAAGATAAATACTTACAAATCAAGCACATCCGCACCCTTTGAAAACGAGCAGAGAGCAAGACCAGAAAAGAACTTACGGCACCGTTGATTTGGTAAAACACGCTCTGGAATGCTGTAGAGTTGCCGTTCAACAGAGAAACATCAAACCGTCTTGATGTGATGACGATTCGGATGAGTATCTGTTCACTGGTAGCGGCTGTGGAAAGAAGGACACAAACACGATCAGACATCTATCGTAACGACTACCCTTTCCTTTCATGAAGATGACCGTTGTCGAGAAAAGATCCACCCTTCGAAACCTTCTCTTCAGTGACCAAGCTATAGGCACTTCCGACTTCATACTAACCGTCACAGATTTGGTTGGGCAGGACGGTTCGCAGGTTGTCCAGCTTGCTGAAGTCCTCTAGTACCACCAGGTTCTCTGGTACTCCGGCGATAACGTCCAGCTGATCGCGGTCAAGATTGCTTCCGATACCCACGCCGTAGGTGATGATTGCCGCCTTGCGCATACTCTGAGCCGGCTCCGAAGGGTCATCATATGATATGCCATCGGTCAAGATGATGGCTACTCTCTTCACACCTTCCCGGGCACCGTTTCTGGTAGAGAAGGCAAACTTTGTGGTGTAGTCGATGGCTGCCCCTGTCCGAGTGTAACCGCCGGGATATGCGATGTCAGCGACCGCATCTACCAGCGATCCTTGATCCTCAAAGGCGTCCAAGCTGATGGCCAGCTCTGCTCGGCTGGAGTAGACGACCACACCGATGCGAGTTGCCTCCGGCCCAATGTCAAAGTCGCTGATCATCTTCTGCACGAAGGTCTTCATCCTCTCAAAGTTATCAGCTCCCACGCTACCAGTACCGTCCAAGACGAAGACAAGATCCACTTGGACACTGCAAACTGGAGCTGAAGTACAGAGTCGAGAGAATCAATGGGCATCTTCTGACTATGCTAATAAAAAATCGAAGAAAGACAAGCAACCGATGGTGCACTTGTCTTTGCTTTACAAATGCCCTGCCTTTTCTTAAAGCCATTGTCGAAGCAGAATTGATTGCAGGCTTTACCTGTTAATGCCACTTGTGAAGTGATGATAGATGCACCACCAAGTGTCCGGCCAGCTGCGGTAATGTTGGTCAGGCTCGTTTGGACGTTCGATACTTCGGATGTCGTGGTCACTACCTCAACGTCGACTGTAGTAGTTGCTGCCGTTGAACTGTCAAATAGATCACAAGAATTACCTGCACATCTCTCATACATATCTTCACGCAAAAAGTACCTAAGGCATGTAGAATTTGCAGATGCAAGCTCCGCAGCCGATTGGAATTAACAGTACGTCATTCCTTCAATTTCATCAATATCAAGATCACACCCGAAACCGTTGCAAATCGCCCTTCTAACTTACCCCGGAAGGATCTGTGTCACTCGCAGAGACACGATGTCGACCGTCCCCGCGCTTACAGAGAACTGATTCAGCACCTACAAAAACACAAACAGCGGAACCAAGAGTCATGCCATTCATTGTCAAGGAATAAACGAGCCACATATGATTTGGCTCGTCGGAGGCAAGACAGCCCAAGCAAAAGACGACTTGAAATATAACAGAAATCATGGCAAATCTATCTTCCCTCCGGCCTCTCTTCATTCCTTCCACCCAAAGGCCAGATTGACAGCAGTAGCTTACCTGGTATTGCAGCTGAGGAATCAAGGCGTTGTATGCATCAGACCCACGGACTTGATAGTCTACTGTGTAGGTCACATTCACAGATAGCCTGGCGAAGATCACGGAGGTGCCTGTTCAAGAGAAGACACGGATTTTGAGCTTTGTGCTCTCCTTGCAGATAGTTTGACTCACAACGACAATTCAACGAAAAGATCAAGACAGTCTTGTACTGTTGGAGCGATGGCTCTACCATTAGCCTCTTCATATTCCATCTGCCCACAACTATGGTTGGGATTAGGGGACACACGAGACTTCAAACACAAGAAGTTGAGAAACAAATAAAAGAAAGCCCAGCTTTTACTTACGTGCAGCGATAACGCTTGTGAGTGTCGGGTCGATAGTTAGGTTGTTGAGTTGTGCTGGTGCGCTCATTAGACCAGTTCTGACGATGGTAGAAGCAAATGCTGGCACCGATCCCAAACACATGGCCACGACGGAATCGTCAGCAGGTCTGAAAGTTCGCAACAAGAGTTAAGACGACTCATCATCTCTTCTCCCGGAAAAAACATCGGTCATGAAATGCACTGGAAACCGACTAAGACACAAGCTGCTTCTTACTTACCCAGGCGCAATAGACACCAAAGGTGCTCTGAAACCAGGCGCTCCAGGGATGTTGCCGACAAACTGAAAAGATTAAAGAGCAGTCTTCACATCATTACGTCTAGAAGATAAATACTTACAAATCAAGCACATCCGCACCCTTTGAAAACGAGCAGAGAGCAAGACCAGAAAAGAACTTACGGCACCGTTGATTTGGTAAAACACGCTCTGGAATGCTGTAGAGTTGCCGTTCAACAGAGAAACATCAAACCGTCTTGATGTGATGACGATTCGGATGAGTATCTGTTCACTGGTAGCGGCTGTGGAAAGAAGGACACAAACACGATCAGACATCTATCGTAACGACTACCCTTTCCTTTCATGAAGATGACCGTTGTCGAGAAAAGATCCACCCTTCGAAACCTTCTCTTCAGTGACCAAGCTATAGGCACTTCCGACTTCATACTAACCGTCACAGATTTGGTTGGGCAGGACGGTTCGCAGGTTGTCCAGCTTGCTGAAGTCCTCTAGTACCACCAGGTTCTCTGGTACTCCGGCGATAACGTCCAGCTGATCGCGGTCAAGATTGCTTCCGATACCCACGCCGTAGGTGATGATTGCCGCCTTGCGCATACTCTGAGCCGGCTCCGAAGGGTCATCATATGATATGCCATCGGTCAAGATGATGGCTACTCTCTCCACACCTTCCCGGGCACCGTTTCTGGTAGAGAAGGCAAACTTTGTGGTGTAGTCGATGGCTGCCCCTGTCCGAGTGTAACCGCCGGGATATGCGATGTCAGCGACCGCATCTACCAGCGATCCTTGATCCTCAAAGGCGTCCAAGCTGATGGCCAGCTCTGCTCGGCTGGAGTAGACGACCACACCGATGCGAGTTGCCTCCGGCCCAATGTCAAAGTCGCTGATCATCTTCTGCACGAAGGTCTTCATCCTCTCAAAGTTATCGGCTCCCACGCTACCAGTACCGTCCAAGATGAAGACAAGATCGACTTGGACACTGCAAACTGGAGCTGAAGTAGAGAGTCGAGAAAATTAATTGACATCTTATGCATATGCAAGAAAGGTATCCAGGAAAGGCAAGCAACCGATGATGCGACTTGTCATCATTGCCTTAGTTTTGCCCTACCTCCCCTACTTTCATGGACGAAGCAGAATTGATCGCAAAGTTTACCTGTTAATGCCACTTGCGAAGTGATGACGGAAGCACCACCAAGTATTTGGCCAGGCGCGGTGATGTTGGTCAGCCTTGTTTGGACGTTCGATACTCCAGGTGTCGTGGTCACTACCTCAACGTCGACTGAAGTAGTTGCTGCTGTCGAACTGTCAAACAAAGCTCGGATTATATTTTCGTCTTTGCCCTTCAACAGATAAAGGCGTCGATGATTATATAAGTTTCTTTACATACTTTTATATAAATCGAAATCATTATAATCACATGCGACACACATTGCACATCTTTACAGTAACTTACCCCGGAAGGATCCGTGTCACGCGCAGGAACACTATGGACCCTGGGCTAGTAGAGAACTCGTTGAGCAGCTACAAAAAACACAGTATCAGTACATACACCACTACTCTTCCTGGAGTCTTAAGATACACATTGCAATAGTAAGCAATAAATACTGATATTAATATATAGATATATACATTCTTCAAGCTACTACCAATATTATGTCAAGATTCAAACTGGCCCTTTACCTGATATTCGATCTGGGACACCAAGTTATTATAAGCAGAAGATCCAAGAACCCGATATTCCACGTTGTAGGTAAAATTCAGGCTTAGCCTGATAAAGATGCTGGAAGTCGCTGCTCAATAAAAGACACAAAAACACTTGATTAATGATGAACAAGTTAGCATTACACAAAAAAGATCTTAACTTACATTACAGTTGAAAGTCTGTTTGATAAGGAAAGTTCTTTGCCCTATTTGTATATCATCATCATCCACTGGTTTCTGCATCTGCAGTCGTTGAAACGTCCTGCAGCTGCATTCAGTCTTGTATGATTTGTAGTTGTAGGATTTATGATGTTCAGTTGTATGTATTATGTACATATAGTTACCACTGTAACGTACACACGACATACTGGTGTACATACGCGTACGGTTTTCATATGTTCATCTGAACTCTGTGCATACACTGAGAACGTTTTATTTGTCGTCGATTCTCAAACTGTAGCCTCTGCTAATTGCCGCCTGGGAAATCTACAGGGACTACATTTGGGTAGGTAATGATACTTACGCTCAGAAGTAAGACCTGTTGCCGTGGAGTCGACAGTGACGTCTCCAAAATCAGTTGGAACATTTGAAAATAGTCTTGTTACAACTGTTTGCTGCCATAACTGTAGTGTCATTTGGTAAACTGCTGAAACTGAGCTTCGTGGTCTGAAATGCGATAGAAAATCATGTTTTAACAACGAATTATGTAGAAGATTAGTAAGCATTAATCAACACACGTCCGACACATCAGATTTAAACGGTGTCTTCATGTTTACTACTAAGACAATAAACGTCGACAAACGTTGTGTGTTAGTCTTTATACATTTGTTACCTCCGAAAAAACACATGAAGATTTGCTTACCCCGGAGACAATGACACAAGCTGTGTGACGGGTTGTGGGATGTTTCCAAAGAAGATTGATAGCTGTTCGGGTAAGAAGTATGATTATAACATCCATGAATTCTTACATTGAACGTATGCGGATGGGGATTTCGTTCACTGCATGACCTTGCATTTTGGTGACTATGTGAGCCACCCGTGGCATTTGTAACTTCACTGGAGAGCGAGCGCCCGCCTGCTAACTATTTCGCATATGTATTTAATCATGAAGCGCGAAGAAAGATGACGAAGCATCAACCAAGCATCAAAACATTTGGTCAACCAGCAGTAGAAGGGTTGCCTTCCAGAACAATGCAAATCAATCAAGGTGACTACATTTTACGGCTGTAAGTCATCAGTCCTTCGGACAAGGATTGATATGAATGGGACACAAAAAGATAAAACCAACTGAAACAAGCACCTATAAAAGAGGGATACTGCCAGATCATCCAGAGAAGGGTTGCTCCAGACAAACACATCGGAGTCAACAACACCCAGCCAACGTCATTTTGCATGCCTTACGACCACTTTGCTTGCCATCTAGGCCCCTTTTTCTTCTAGGGAAATAGTCTTAAGTTCATAACCGAGCAGCTGCCTTTCTAAAGCATACCCTCATGCACGCTCATATGCAGCGAGCAAACGATGGATTAGATGATTTGTACCTTCCGCAACAGTGAAATGTGTGAGTGTGAGTATGCAAGTACAATGCCATTGACATGACCTTACCCTTTGTAGTGGCAACGTATAAGAATGTCAATAAGCTGTTGCCTCATTCTCCAGCAATCCCATGAGGGTCATGATCAGCAAGTGTACAGTTGCAATGTTATCTCAACCAGCATCGCAGCAGATGCGCACCTTTGCTAAAGCCCCTGTCACACTTGTGCGTATATACAAGCCCGCATGGGTTGCGTATCAACATGTTTTTAGTTTAGGTTAAGTTTGCAGCCTAATAAGTGATTTCTTAGGTTCGATCACTAGGCTGCACAACGGTGGGCCAAAGTAGAAAACGACTTTTTCCCCGCAAACCTTACCTTTAAACCAAAAAAATGTTAATGCGCAACTCACGCGCACTTGAATATACGCACAAGTGTGACAGGGCCCTAAACGCGCAACCCTGAAGAATATTCTGTCACACAACATTATCTGAAACATTTAGTTTCAGGAACGTCTTGTGGTGACAATTATGAATCTCACCTTCACGCTCGTACCAGCAACATATTAGCCATGAAATATGAAGCACTGTCGCAATGCAGTCCAAAGAGCGTACAAGTTGCGCTGCGATGCACATGCCGCTACGCAGAAAAGGCGATGCGAAGTTTCACAAGAGGAAAGAATAAGACGAGACAGTAAACAGAGGCGAAAAATCAGCTATGAGTAAAATATTCTACTCTAATCTACAAACTCACGGAATCATCAAGTTGGGTAAAGAGCCCAAACCAGGCTGACGTGTTGGTATTAAGAAGGTCGACGCTGAAGTTGGCAGAAATCACGTTGATGTTGATGATCCGTTGTACACTGTTTCCAACTGTGAATGCCACAAAGTTAATCTTCATTTATGTTTCAGCGCAGTTGCACAGCAACCACATAGCATGAACTGATAGATATATATTCAAGGAGCAAGAATATCTTAATTGATATCTAACGCTTATATCGATGAATGTTTTAACCTATAAAATCTGGTTTTAAAACAAGGTAGTAGTCATGGAGAATTTTGATGCAACATACAAAGTGATAATTCACGTAGTTTTTGGTCTATATAATAATCAATTTTAATTCAGCAGTTATGAAGCAGCAGCCGATGGGAATGAAAAGGATGAGTGAATGGAGTGTGAGGTTTTAAAGCAATTCTTGACATTGCATTATCATGCAATTAGAAGCATAGTTAAGGTTTAAAGTAAACGGATAACATTCGAAACTAAAACGTGCATTATTCATAATTGACCAGATAGCAATACGATGAATACCTCCGCAGACGTCAGTCGGCAATGTATTTCTTAACTCATTAAGGCCATTGAAGTCGGCAAGCCGTCTCAGGTTGTTGGACGTCCCAGCTATGCTGATTAGCCGGCCAGGATCAACGTTGCTTTCAATATCAACAGCATAGATAAAGACATTCCCTTTCCGCATGTTAAGAGCAGGACCAGCAACGTCGTCACTTGAAGTACCATACGTAAACAGAACCGCCACCTTGGTAGCCCCGGCCCGGGCCCCATTTCTTGGCGAGAATCCGAATCTTGCAGCATAGTCGATGGCTTTTCCTGTCATTGTCCGCCCATATCCTCCAATGTACCTGATTGCATCTACACTCCGTTGAATGGACTCAGAATCCGAGTAGGTATCTAGAGCAACCTCCAATTGTGCATCTTCTGCATACTGTATGATGCTGATTTGGGTACTTTGGGGGCCTATGTCAAAATCACTGATGACCTTTTGGACGAACCTTTTCTGCTTTTCAAAGTTTTCCTCCCCCACGCTCTCTGTACCAACCGGTACCAGCACGAAAACAAGATCCAGCTGTGCTTGGCAAGTTGGAGCTGAAACGATTTTATATGGTTTTATGGTACTCTTATAAGTACGTAAAATGTTTTGTTTTATAATGATGCAAAAGCTATTTAAAATGTACCTTTCCCACCACTACAAAATATGTTTAGCGGGTGTGTACTGTATACCTCATTGTATGATGAATCAGCAATATTTCATGAAGAGTGCGACAGCTTTAATAAACATTTAAGATGTAATTAGTTCGATGAAGTAAATCATGCTGAAACAAAGTTTTTATATACGAACCCGTTTCTTGGATGATATAATCAATGACTTCAAATTTCCCCAGTACTCCAGTTGCTGTGGTATTATCAATGATGGCAATGACAGATGGTATTGCAGCAACGAAACCTTGGAACTCCACACCCACTGTGATGGTTGTTGCAGTAAGGCTTTCATTGGAGAAAATAAAATAAAAATCTCCTTACGATGAAATCATAAGCAACAAATACAAAACAATTCTATTCGCAAGCCTTGGCAAGACGGTTGGGCTCTATCCACGAACACTAGCAGTGATTAATGGTTTACCGGTTATCATTCCAGGTTCAATGTGTGGATTATTTTGGAAGTTTTTCTTTAGTGTTCAACAGTTGTCGAACAGTTAGGACTTTGCTAGTATTTATACAAAGTGTATGCATTATACTAGTACCGATCATGATTGCTTAACGGTTTCACGTGTGGCAAAGTTATTGCCTAGCCAGTTTCTGTTTGTGCAAGCTTGCCTTCCACCAGGAATATATCAAGTTTGTGAATAATGTTGTTATTAGGGCATTTAATGTAAGTATTGTACATTTTTTTCTTACCCTGGTCCTATTTGGCCAACAGAGACCGAAGCGATTGAATCCTGGTCTCCAGCAAACAGACGATAGAACTGAAAACAGAGAATACGTCCGATTTTTTTATGTCACATTTCTATGTCTGTGCATATCATAGTACATAAACGGTAAACTTTTCTGCACAACATATGAAACTTCTGAGAAGTGACAGGGAGGGCAAGAAGGAAATACCACGCTGACCTAGTTAAGATGATGTACTGAATTTCGCAATTCAGCCTTTTTTGCAAAGAGATTTTACTCAATAAACCAGTCCAGCATATGTCAAACATTTTTTCCAGTGCATCTAGTTTTAATTGGCACATATGTTAAAATAGTACACAGAGCCAGTAGTGTCATGAAAATGGAGTACAGCATTTGATTTTGGAGTATAATATCTAAATACCACATTCTCCAACTGCAATGACAAATCTACGAATGCTGCTGATCCCTTGAGTCGAAGATCCTGGGTGAAGTTGTAGACAAGCTGCAACTGCAAGTAGAGAGGTCTGACTCCTGAAAGCATGAAAGATATATTTAGCTTAGTATCATGGTATACAGTCAAGCACAATACACAACTAACAATATGTCATACACTGTTTTATCACAGTCACTTGTATATAATGTACATGATGCACGATTATACATGTATGTGTCTACGTGCATGTGTGATGCCCCATATTTTCTCCCCAACTTTATTCAAACTTTATTCATTACAAGTAAACATCAACTGTGAAACAATTGTGAAACAAACAAAATAAGTAGAGTTTATAACATAAGTCTCTTTTTAACTTTACAAATCATGATAAGTCGTTCTTTAACCATGCTTTGTGTTCTCACATATTCATAGTATTTGTTACCATTCTTGTTCAATGAGATGTGATGCCCCTTATCATGTACATGTAGCTATGCATTGTCTTTCCCGTAAATGTATTAAGCAATACTTACGGTCTTCAATCACCCTTATTTGGGCCGTGTTGATCTGTAAAGCACCTCCCTGCGGGTTGAAGCTTTGGAATCTGGTAGTGACGTCAGTGACGGCATAAGGGGAGATGGACATCTGACATACAGCTGAGACAGAATTGTCAGGCCTGTAACAAAACACCAATTGTTGAAAATGAATTATTCTGACTTGTATCAAGTTTTCCAAATCACATTGCATGTAAACATGTGGTTCCATTGACTATGGCTAAAACATCCTAGTGATGTTGATACGACAAGTGTTGTGAGTTATATGTGGCGGGTATAGATGATAATGGAGAAGAAAAGATATTGAGTCACATTCCATGGTATCATCATTGTTTAGTCTATCAACCTGTTGGATAAGCAAATACACGTACATGTAGGTCTAGATTCCATGATTACAGTTAGTATTCTTTGTGTAAAACCTAGCTACATGACCTGTGTTGGAACAGGGCTACATATATGATGCATGGGTAGTCTGAACTTGATGACTGGCATTCAACATTGTGTGTTCCATTTTAGGCATTATGATGATTCCTTCTAGCAACTACAAGACAAGCTGATTACTAAAATTTCACATCTTCTTGTTGCCACTGCTATATCATTGTGTCGAAAAATACTACAGACATTATGTTCTGGGGATTAACATTTTGCACACATAACATTCACAAGTCAAGGAATGTTTGACAAATTTCTTACCCAGGTGCAAAGGCCATTGGCTGCACAATAAATCCTGTAACACCTGTGAAGCTCAAGTTGACCTGAAAAAAAAAAGAAATACATGTAAGTATATAAACGTAATATATCTTGAGATAAAACATCACCTGTGTATGCATTATACAATACATCATCAATAAAATCGTTAAGCAACAAGATGCATAAAGTTTGCAGAATTGTTTTCTTCACAAGCTTCTCTGTATTTCAACCCATATGATTTATCAATATCACAAATGACTAATGCTACCAATTATGTTTAGGCAGTCAAAGCTATGGGAGAGAGTGAGTGAGTGTGTGAGTCAAATGAAAGCTTTGGCAATGAAAAATATGCTTTACAAAGGTAGCTATAGACTGCAAACCATGGTAATTGCAAATAGCAATACACTTGTCACCATTATGTATCTGCCATTGTGCATGTTGGTTTACACAGAAAAGCATCATAGAGCTATCATATCAAATATCACACATTCATTCAAATTGTTGAAGAGATTGCTATACATTTATCCAATCTAGAAATGTCTACTTACAGCCTCATTCAACTGTGTGAACAACTGCAGAGATGTGGAAGTGTTGGCATCCAGGTAGTCAACGGAATAGTTGTATGTACTGATGGGGATGTTCACAATGTATGGCACACTGGAGCTGACTGTAAATGATAATTGGAGGAAACATTTCAAGCAATATTTTCACTAATCACTGTAAATGTACATTATGTTTTCTCAAGTTGACTTTGTATGACAAACATCATCTATTTTGTCTAATTTCTGTTAGACTCAGCTTACAAATTGTCAGGCTCCTTTTTGTGCAGTTATAGCTTAACATTTCCACAGAATACAGTACCTGCACATTTTAGCAGGTGATGACCAAAACTACCAGAGGCAAATTTCTTGAGTTGAAAATATTAATCATTATTATGTATGTTCTATTTGAAACACACTTAGTCTTGTAATACACTACACACCTTGGCATAACTGTCTTGGGAGAGTGTTACGTAGCTGGATGAGACCAGTAAACGCCTGCAGAATAGTCAGACTACTTGGTGCTCCTGCGATGTAATTCAGCTGGGCATAATCAATCCCACTACCAATTCCAATGGCGTAGGTCATCACATTTGATTTCCGCATCCTCTGTGCCGCTGCTCTGACCTCATCAGATGAAGCCCCAGCAGTCAGCACTATGGCTATCTTGGTTGAATCCCGCCGTGCCCCGTTCCTGCTGGCAAACATATACTGTACCGTGTAGTCCAAAGCATAACCGGTGTTGGTTGCACCTCCAGTGTATTGAATGGTTCTGATGGCATCCATCAATGAGGTTGGACTACTGAAGGAATCTAACGCAAATTTTGTTTTAGCGGCGTCTGCGTACTGCACCAGTCCAATCTGCGTTGCATCAGGCCCAATGTTGAAGTCTCCCGCGGTTTTCAAGAGGAACTGCCTCATCATTTCAAAATCTTGCAGGCCGACGCTATCGCTACTGTCCAGGACAAACACCAGGTCCAACTTGACAGGGCAGGTGAGAACTGTAAGAAGTATATGTCTGAATAAAGACTATAGTAGTCACATGCTATACTGTTCATCAATGTCTGTCCTTTTCAAGTTACATGTACTTGTAATTAGCCTACAGGCAAGAATTTGCAATAAACTTTCAACATGAAGCTGCAAAGACCAATTGATTCAGCAAGTAGATTTTCATCAGCGTTACAGATCTATTTAACCAAGAAATATGTCATGTGGTAACAAAACCGATAACTAACAGCCAAGTGACTAAACTGCAGTGTAGTGACTAGCAGATATGACACTCTTCACTTCATGGCAGCAAAAAAATATATTTGGCCCCTGATTTAGTTGAAAAAAATTATTGCTAATTTCACAGAACATAATACATGTATCAGACTAGCGCAAATATTTTCCTGGTCCAGTTAAAAATTACAGTAAAACTACAAAATTGCTTCCATGGATGTACCATGCACAAAGCGCAACCTTTACGTAACTATTCTGCACTTTAGAGCAGCTTAAGCGAAATACCCTTGGGAAATTTGTGGTATCGTAACTTTATAAAACAAAACATGCATCTACATGGTGTATGCTGTATCTATCTTACCTGTGGGGGATACAGTCCCACCGATGACTGGATGACCATCGATGTCCCCAGACCTGAATCCTGCCACCAGTGCAGTTTGGACAAAGCTTCTCGCTGTTTGCAAGACTACCAATGTTACGTCTGCAATGGTACTTGTGGCTGTATTCCTAAAAAAAAGCACAATTGTTGCCATGTAAAACGTTACCTATAAACTCTTCAATATACAATGAACACCAAAAATCTTCTTTTTCTATGCTTAAAAAGCGACATATACTTAGTTCATGCCTTACAACTTCTGTTGAACTCTAAGTAAGTCGGTGTGCATGGTCTGTGTGAGGTCCAGAGTTTGAATCCCGACCAATGTAGGACTGAAATACTGATACCAGTATACATTTTTATTACTGCTTAAGACACTTGCAACCATATCCCTGACATCTGTTCATCTTGAAGATGTGCTTTTAATTAACATTGTATGGTGCAGTTCATTCATAAACTACAGGTTATAGTCATGGAGTCTAGAAAATTGTTCTTATGAGATAGTACCCTGGTCTGAAGGCTGTTGGAATGACGGACAGTATTCCAGTGACATTTTCTAGCCCTGTTAACTGTAGGAAGAAAAAGAAGTTTGTTAATTTTGTACTTTGTGCTCCTGAAGCATTATAAAATCATGTCTAGGCTTGGCTTCATGTAAAATTTGCAACAAAGCCACTTGCGATTTTGCTATAATTATATATCAATGGCTACATGTCATAATTTAATTCATAGTGCTGCTTTCTATCATTTAGTACATTAAACAGAGGATTTTACTAGCTATAGATTACTAACTGTTACAGTAACCTTCAGTATGCATCTGGTCATAACCATAATGACCGATGTGAATTTTTAAAGAAAAACAATCCTCATTTTGGACAAAGCAATGGCACTATTTAAATTTAACACTGATAGCTAAAATTCTACCTTTGTTTCAAAAACGTTTGTCCAATAGGCAAACACTGCAGAGTTTGGCTGATCCATTCCAGGGATGTAAGTGTAGTTAACCTCAACCATCACAAAGAGTGGCAGCGAGTCTAGATATAAGCAATAGATGTATTACAAACTTCGTCATACAACAATAGCACAGTCATCAAGATATCTCAGAGTAAATATCATCATGTATAACAAGAAAATTAACATGCATGCCCGAAAATACAGAGCTGACCAACAATAGCAATGATATGTTATATGACTTTATGTACAATTAACATATATTACACCAGGTCCTGCAGGTGTAATTCAAAATGGCAAATTTTGAAATTTTTTATGTTGCATGGATTTACCTAGTATCAGCCACATGAAACCTGCATTCTTACCATCATCTCTGACATTCACTGATGCGACTGTCAGATTTCCTAGCTGAGTTGTGGCTGGATTTACAGCACTTGTGATGCCAACTCGAGCATATTGGGAGAAAACCAACCGGAAGATGTAGCTGTATTCCAGAGGTCTGTTGAAAGACAGTTTTATGGTATTAAACAACAAAGTGCTCACGGCTGCCAAACACCTGGTCTTGGGATATATCATCATCAGTCAAACATCGGGGTTATACTGCCCCTTACGGGGTGACATATCTTTTCGTTGGCTGATATATACTTCATTCAATTCATCTTTTCAATTTCAATCTTGAAAAACATGATTTCAAACATTGAACAAAAAATAAGCAAAGCCCAATTTCTCCACTTTTCATCAGTTTAAAAATTAAAACCTTTATCACCTACATATACATACTACTCCAGATTTGTATCAATTCAAACTAATGTGTGCTTTCCTGTGCTAAACCTTATTCATTGTTAGTGTAATTTGCGTAATTTTCTACGTACCGGACAAGATTAATCGGTGCCACTGAAAGAATTCCATTCGGGTAGGAAAGTCCTGCCTGGTTGAGCTATGAACCCAAAATAGATGTACTTTAAATAACAGTGAGCCGCTTTAGCCAATACAAATTCTTACATGTAGATTAACTACATGCAGTAGTTTATGGCGTAAAAGTTTTTGCAGTTATTAAGATACAATATTATCTTATTATATCATTGTGCAATATGCTTGACAAAATTTCTATCCAAAAAAGTAAAAGGTTTAGATCTGACATTATTACACCAAAATCAATGGTACATTTAGCACTACTTTGGAATTTTTTTTTCTTACCGCTGTCTGAAGGCAGGCAAACTGCTGTCGTAAAATGGAAGAGCAGGGCACAGATGTAACATCAAGAGACAGGATTAGATTGGTACTTCTTCCGACTGAAAGAAAGCCATAAAAGTCGAATCCAGTTAAAAATAGGTTTTGTCAAATCTTTCTTGCATTATCTTCAAATTTTACAGATCCTGTAACTGCCCAAAGTTGCCCAGAGTGCCTACAATTGTCAGAATCATTGCTTGCAATGCTTCCTGAAATTCTTAAATCTCTTCCTCAGTAGAATGTCATCATTTTTTTTTCTCGAAAATTTGAACATTGTATATCAAAATCAGCTCAAGGTATTGAATATTTGTCAAAGTGTAATGATCTCTTGGCAGATGAATATATCTAGCAAATACCGGACCAGGTACATACGTTCACACAGACGGTTTGGAAGGCGGTTGCTGAGATCCTGTAGCTGTCCAAAGTTGCTCAGACCGAAGATGTTGTCTGGAGTGCCTCCAATTGCCAGTAGCTCATCCATGTCCACGTTTGATCCAATCCCAACAACATACAAGCTGATCCCAGCCTGCCAGGCTGCCATCGCATGTTTGTCAACACTGTCAGATGACATGCCATCCGTCAAGAGAATGGCAACCCTCCGTGTACCAGGACGGCCACCATTACCAAAGGAGAAGCCATACTGTCTCATTTCGTACAGTGCCAGTCCTGTGGCTGTGCCCCCGCCTTGGTACATGACAACATCAACAGCCTGGTTGATCTCACCAATGGATCCGTAGGTGTCCAGGGCAAATTCCTGCATGACAAAGTGGCTGTACTGGAACAGACTTATCTGGGTGGCTGACGGTCCGATAGCAAATCTGCCAGCAACTCTCTTCACAAAGGACTTCATCCGTTGGAAGTTGTCGTAGCCAACACTACCAGAACCATCCAGGATGAAAACCACTTCCATCTTTGCAGGACACAAGGGGACTGTTGCAGAAGAAGAAGACGATTTTGAAAATTGCTGACAAATAAAACATGATGAGTAGTACCATCCCGTGGTTATGGCAAATGCATGAAATAAAAATCTCTTGCAAAAATGTATGAAGTTTGATAATTTTGATTTCCTTGGCATGAATGTTACAGTGTACTCACAGCAACTAAACTATTTTCAGGGCACATTCTGTTGAATGTAGGAAGTGATTATAAGTAGTTGTATGGTTTTCCTATTAAATTATATATTCTTTAAGGTAATCTCTTCAGTAAAATGAGTTACGTATTTCCAAAGGAGCCCTTACAAAATCATAACAGGGTAGGGTGCAAGAAACTTAAGTTTTGTATATTTTATATATTGGTGTATGGTGTATGGTATATGCTGTGTCTATCTTACCTGTTGTGGAGACAGTCCCACCGATGACTGGATGACCATCGATGTCCCCAGACCTGAACCCTGCCACCAGCGCAGTTTGGACAAACATGCTCGCTGTTTGGGAGACGACTAATGTCACGTCCGCAATGGTACTTGTGGCTGTATTCCTGAAAAAGCACAATTGTTGCCATGTAAAACATCACTTTTTAACAATTCAATATACACTAAAAAGGTAAATCATTATGTTCTATGCCTAAAAAGCAACATTCTTAGCTGCCTTACATGTTCAGTTTAACTCTCAGTAGCCTGTGTGCATGTTCTAAGAGTAAACAACTCTGACTTTGGACCAAGAGGTTAAGAGTTTGAATCCCGGCCAATGTAGGACTGAAATACTGATACCAGTAAACAATTTTACTGCTTAAGACACATGTATGTAACCATATCCTTGACATTTAATTATCTTGAAGATATGCTTTTAACATTCATTGTATGGTACAGTTCTTTAAACAGCATTCATCAACTACAGGCTATGATGCATGAAAAAAATCTGGAAAATTGCACTAAATTTAAGAGATAGTTACCCTGGTCTGAAGGCTGTTGGAATGACGGACAGTATTCCAGTGACATTTTCAAGCCCAGTTAACTGTTGGAGGAAAAGGAAGGATTTGTTCATTTTGAATATGATTCTGTTCCTGAAAAATACATTAGCAAACTTTGGGTAAAAGTCACTAAATGATAGAGTTACATGTACAAATTACAACGTACAATAGAAGACACAATTCAATTCATCAGATTAGTACTGACTTATATACATTAAATTGTTCCCATGAATTACTAGTAACCTACACATGTGTGTACGCCATAACCATAATGACCGATGTGAAATGTACAGATCTAGAAATACAATGATTGTGCTTGTTTAGGACAAAGCAATGACACTTTTTTTATTCAACCATTATCAATGAAGTGTACCTTTGTTTCAAAAACGTTTGTCCAATAGGCAAACACTGGAGAGTTTGGCTGATCCATTCCAAGGATGTAAGTGTAGTTGACCTCAACCATCACAAAGAGTGGCAGGGAGTCTAGAGAAAAGCAAAAAATGGATTACTTCACATACAACTATTACAATTATATGGCCTCCTTCAGTCAATTAATCAGCTCTATAACAGGAATATTACCATGGAAGCCCGAAAATGCAGACCGCCAATTGCAATTAAGTGCCACACGTACAATGAACATATATCATTCCCACATTTAACATAAGAATAAAGGAGTTTAAGGCAAATTCTAATGTTGCACAGCTGTACCTATTTGCCACATGAAAACTGCACACTTACCATCATCTCTGACATTCACTGATGCGACCGTCAGATTTCCTAGCTGAGTTGTGGCTGGATTTACAGCACTTGTGATGCCAACTCGAGCATATTGGGAGAAAACCAACCTAAAGATGTAGCTGTATTCCAGAGGTCTGTTGACAGATGGTTTTATGGTATCATACAAGTGTTCATGGTCTTGGGATATATACTTAATTCAATTCATGTTTTCAATCTTTATCTTGAAAAATATGATTTCAAACATTGAACAAAAAATTAGCAAAGCCCAATTTCTTCACTTTTCACAAGAAATCAAAACCTTTATCACCTACATGTACATATACATACTACTCCAGATTGGAATCAATTTAAACTAATGTGTACTTTCCTGTGCTAAACCTTTGTGATTTACCCTCCATTACAAAGTCTTATTCATTGTTAGTGTTAAACTTGTGTAATCTTCTACGTACCGAACAAGATTAATCGGTGCCACTGAAAGAATCCCATTCTGGTAGGAAAGTCCAGCCTGGTTGAGCTATGAAGCCCAAATAGATTGTATTTTGAATCACAGTAAGCAAACTTAATCAATGAAAATTCTTACATGTAGATTCACATGCAGTAGTTTATGGCATAAAAGTTTTTTCAGTTATTAAGATACAAGATTATCTCATTATTTCATTGTGCGATGTGCTTTACAAAATTTCCTCAGGTAAAAGTCTAAGGTCATACGTACTCCTGTGATATAACTATCCAAAAAAGTAAAAGGTTTAGATCTGACATTATTACACCAAAATTGATGTTATACATTTAGCACTATTTTGGAATTTTGTCTTTTTTCTTACCGCTGTCTGTAGGCAGATAAACTGCTGTCGTAAAATGGGAGAACAGGGCATAGATGCGACATCAAGAGACACGATTAGACTCATACTTCTTCCGACTGAAATAAAGCCAGAAAATGTGAAAATTGAGCATCATCAACAAGAAAAAAACTCATCAAAATTTACAGATCATATAAGAATCAGTATTTGCAATGCTTATCTCTTATTTAGTAGCAACCCTTTAGCTGACTCTGGTTTTCTGTCTGTAGGACAACCAATTGAATATTTGTCACAGTGTAATGGAGTTCAGGCAGATGAGTAGATCAACAAATACAGGACCAGGTACATACGTTCACACAGACGGTTTGGTAGGCGGTTGCTGAGATCCTGCAGCTGCCCAAAGTTGCTCAGACCAAAGATGTTGTCTGGAGTGCCTCCAATTGCCAGTAGCTCATTCATGTCCACGTTTGATCCAATCCCAACAACATACAAGCTGATCCCAGCCTGCCAGGCTGCCATCGCATGTTTGTCAACACTGTCAGATGACATGCCATCCGTCAAGAGAATGGCAACCCTCCGTGTACCAGGACGGCCACCATTACCAAAGGAGAAGCCATACTGTCTCATTTCGTACAGTGCCAGTCCTGTGGCTGTGCCCCCGCCTTGGTACATGACAACATCAACAGCCTGGTTGATCTCACCAATGGATCCGTAGGTGTCCAGGGCGAATTCCTGCATGACAAAGCTGCTGTACTGGAATAGACTTATCTGGGTGGCTGACGGTCCGATAGCAAAGCTGCCAGCAACTCTCTTCACAAAAGACTTCATCCGTTGGAAGTTGTCGTAGCCAACACTACCAGAACCATCCAGGACAAATACCACATCCATCTTTGCAGGACACAAGGGGACTGTTGCAGAAGAAGAAGACGATTTAGATAATTGCTGACAAATAAAACATGATGAGTAGTTCCATCCCATGGTAATGAAAAATGCATCCGATATAAAAATCTCTTGCAAATGTATGAAGTTTGATAATTTTGATTTCCTTGTCATGAATGTTACAGTGTACCCACAGCAACTAAACTATTTTCAAGTGATTATAAGTAGTTGTATGGTTTTTCTATTAAATTATATATTCTTTATGGTAATCTCTTCAGTTAGATGAGTAACGGATTTCCAAAGGAGCCCTTACAAAATCATAACAAATCACAAAGGAAATTGCTTAACATTAACGTAACGAATCATACACTATCAATGATAATCAAGGTAGCTAAAATTACACATAAAATATAGTGTAGGGTAGGGTGTGAGAAAGTTTTGTTTTATATAATAGTGCTCATCTAAAAGTTGATACTGTAGTCTTACATTCTGGACTGAGTGATCCTTGAAGGAACATTGGGGTAGCAGCCACAGAAGTGTTGAAGTTGGTGAGGACCGCATCCGAGACATTAGCACTCACTGAAGTAACAAAGGACACAAGTGTCGTCGTCGCTGCATATCTGTAATGAAACAGGCAAGAAAATCGCTCAGATATCAATCCCTATTTTCCTGCACTCCTGTACATGTACCCAACTTGGACGTTACATTTACCAGCTACTGTGATGATCACAAGGGGATGCGTAGGACCCAAGATAGGGACAAATTATCCATCTTTCTACATAGATCTGACCTCAGGCTATAGAAAATGAAATGGCTGTTGTTAATGGACAACTTCTTATGAATGAAAGCAAGAAAATGTCATTGAATTTTCAAGTTATGGAGTTGTTGTTCTGTGTGGTACTGGATCTTATGAATCAACATCTCCAATTGGCATGTATGTCATTTAATAAGATTCCTCTTGTTAAATGCTCAACTATGTTAAAATTTTTGGCAAGCCTTTCTCTACTATACATGGAGGTTAATGAGCATGTATAATATAAGAAACCAAGTATTACGTATAATATGTTACATGGCTTATCGTCAGAAAAATCTTAAGATTGTAACGACATATGCCTCTTGTCTTCATGTAAAGTTCTGATGAGACCTACCCAGGAGAAATGTCGGTGACCCTGGCAAAGTTGACACTGGTAGTCAAGCTTTGCAGCAACTGTGAAATGTAGGAGCCATTAGTTGATGTGGGTAACCTTAAAATCGTATATTCAGCATTAAATGACCGGATTTGTTCATCACTGTTCTTACAAAAATCATCTTTATCAACCGGACTATTCATTTTATAACAGCTAGAGCATCATAGCTCACAGAAAGTCTTCAGACATAACACTATAGTACACAGAGCTATCAGTACCACAGAGAAAGACAGCATTCTTGAAAATTGTATTGTAAAAATGCTTTAAAAAGGTGTTACTAAGCAAAAACTATAAGATGCTCTGGTGGACTTATCCTTAGATTTTGTCCTAAAAGAAAAAGAAAAGCTATACATTGACCCCTTAGTTTTACTGATTCAGTGTGTCCTAATGAACAGTGAAATCAGCTTACCTGGTACTTGAAAGTGATGCTTAATGCGGCAGCCTCATAGCTGGAAATGCCTCGGAGCTCTGATGTGAATGTTCTATTCACCTCCATAATACCATAGAGAACTGTAGGACCTGTAAATTCATAGGAAGAAAATATTGCTGTTATTCCTCAAACTGTAGTACAATTACAGCATCCCTGTAACAGCTATATAATTAACAACTCCAAAATGTGCCGATTCTTTAGATACCGTAATTTTCAAAGCATTTTCAGGAGAAATCTGTGTTGTCACTGCTTTCAAAAGTTGCAATATGGCTTAAAAATCAGTATGCACTGCACTGTCTAGCACAGTTGTAATTCCTTGCATTGTTGCATAGCATTAGGGTGTTTTAGTTATCAAACTCAGTCTGGCGGCTATCCTCCCGAATTATATACTTCCATTTTAAGCAAATAAGAAATTACATACATGACAATGACTGGCAGATAAACAGGCTATAGTAGCTGTACAAAGTTGACATTCATCATCATAGTCAATATTACCTTGAGCATCAAAGATAGCACCAGTGACAGTCATGTTGCCAAAGTTTCCAGATGAAGCCACTTGGTTGATGATGACTTGCAGGTCATTGACAATGTATCCCAGAGAATTCATGGTAAAGACCACTCTGACTTTGTCGTTCATGCTTTGGGGAATAAAACACATTTAGTTTTAGTATATGATTGCATACATATGTTGCTGTATAAGAAAAAGTATAAGGTAAAGGTCCAATAGTCTTTTAGAGGCCGTAGAGGCAGCAACTTGTGAATCCACTGTTTCTAGGGCACTGTGTTGGAAGGCAGGTACCCAATTAAAAAATGTGTGTAGTGTATCATTCCCCTAAGACAATACTTTCAGCTAGGAATGCCAGGAATCCTAGCCTAGCATGTCTCAAAACATTCATCATGAAGATATAATGTCCACATGAAAATTTTGCAGCTAGCCTGCCAACGAGTTCTGTACGCTTACCTCAGCTGGAAGTTGACGTTCACAAGGATGAGGTTGGCAAATCTACCAAGCACAAAATTCAGCTGAATCGAGAGAAAACAGAAAAATGTGAACATTGGAATAGCTTCTCCTGTGTTCAAAAATATTATGGGGTAATTTTTGCAAACATATAGAGTTATACACATTCATTTTGACAAACGTTGTCATTCATTTTTCAGGCAATTAAATTCCAAAGCAAATATAACATTTTGCCTTAACAGCTCAACGAATCAGTACTTTGCTTGTCAAATCATTACCTGATAAAGCAATGTTGCTCGAAGACTGATGAAAGTGCTTGATGTCACATTCAACAAGTCGATATTGAAGTCCTCGTCCAGATCTACTGTGGCCACACTAACCACACTGCTGCCATCTGATTGGGACAATAATAAGTTCATTGCAAATTCCTGCCCGGGGGCTAATTGCACACAACATACATAAAATACATGTAACAGGGTAAAAAATAGATATAAAAGAGGCTAGTCTAGACTAGACTATACAAACGTACTCGTCTATAACTAGTGACTAGTGAAGGGTTTGACTTCTCTTTTGTAAGCAATGGAAGACGTAATTTTCTATAATTTGTGGGTTTTTGGTAGTTAAAAGAAGAATGGTCTTTTCTTTGTAAGCTTAGAGAAATTCGGATAGATTTTAGTGGTCTGAATAGACAACTCATTTCGTGCAATATCATGAAATGAACAGTTTGAAATAAAGTGAATTTCGTCTTCCACGGCATTTGTACTGCAATACTTACAAAGTCTTTCGCATATAGGTAATATTCTATCATAACATCAGCAAAACATTAATGACTCACTTTCTGGTAAACATAATGTGGTCCAATGTGATGAACCATTAATCAACAAAGTTTATCACATCAATAATTTGTAATTTAGGAGAGACAAACAATTAAGTTCATAGATGGAGTAAAAGGAAAATATACACCTAATCATTTTTCAATGGATCATACAGAATGATTCTAAGCATATCAATATACATATATCAACAGGTTACATCATTGTCTAGATTTATCATTTTATTGAGACACAATAAGACTATCAGGAGACCAAGAAGGATGGAAGAAACTGGTGTCCTGTTGAAGAAGACGAAGTGAAATGGGATGTAAGATGTGAAACTATAACTGTCAGAGTTTTGTTACCAGAATTTTCAGAATCAATATAAATTCTTTTCTATTTCAGCACCACCACCACCACTGGCCAGTGGCCACACTATTGCCATGCACCTGGGCAGGGTGCCTCTGAATGAGGGCTTTGCCCAGTAAAATAGATAGACGTTTACATTGAGATAGAAAGAAAGAAACACATATCACACAATCATATATTTTGAAAGAGAACAAGGAAAGAAAGTAAAAAAATGCAGGCAGTTTCTCACCATCACAGAACCTATTGGCTAGACCCCCTGTCAGGGAGAGCAGAGAGTCATAGTTCAGTGCACTGAAAACTCTGTCTGAAAAACTTGCGATCTCCTGCATCTCTGATTGGTCAGTGCCACTGCCAACACCCATGGCGTACACGATGATTCCTGCAGTCTTGACCTCCTGTACAGCCCTGGTGATGGGCTGGGAGGACTTCCCATCAGTGATGATGACTGCAACCTTGCTGGCTGTGGGCCGAGCACCATTCTGGAAGCTGAACAGTCATATGTAAATTTTAGATAAAAACAACTGTTTGCAACAGTTTCAGGTAGGTATTCCACAAATAAGTATTGTGTATCCTTTGGATATTCCTAATATATCATATCGAGAAACAACAAAGACATTGTAGTAACATCAGCTATTGACAAGCCAGAATTCTTTTAAGGGGTATTTTGGTCCTTCTCTGTGCTTAATCGTTTAAATCATTCAATATCAGATTTGTTAAGGCTTCTCAGTGAATCCTCTCTTTTGATCATCTTTAAGACTTACTATATTGTGGCCAGAAAGGTCATTCATTATACAGAAAGAACACATTATGACAAACACAATGGGTTTATTTACCTGAATGCATTGTTGACCAGTTCATAGAGGGCCAAGTGAGTGTTGGTGCCTCCACCCTTGTACATCGTGCCATCAACTGCTGTGTTGATGTCATCCAAAGTGTCATAAGAATTCAGACTGAAGACAGTTTTTACATCAGTTGAATACTGGAGGATGCCAAGTCTAGAGTCGGAAAGAAAACACAGGTCACATCTTATTTGGAAAAAAGGATTATCAATCAATTCTACACAACATTGATTGGGTAAACAGGGTATCAATTATTAAATCAACAACTAGTATCTGTTGACATAAGCAAACCAAAAAATCATTCAATAAGCTCCTATCATTACATCAGATATCAAGATATAGCTTGTAAGCCTCTCACTGACAGTTACTTTGGGGATTGTGTTCTTGGCTACTTATAGCGGAGAGAAGCAGTACTCCAGTCAGAGACTCCCTCACTGCATATACACAATCCACTATGACATCCATATGTGGGAACTATACTATTGCTCAGCAATATCACAGTCACATACACGTCACATTTGTCTGCAGCCATTACCTTGTTGCGTCTTGTCCAAACTCAAATTGGGTGGTGAGCCTCTTCACAAATCCCTTTAACTTATTGAAGTTCTCCGCCCCGACACTGCCTGAGTCATCAAGTACAAGCACCAGGTCGACCTCCACTCCACACCGGGGCGCTGCAACACATTTTTTGATAATGATTCTATCACTATTCACCAGAAAAGTACAATGTAGCATGACTCACACACATTATCTGGAACAAAACCAAGATATGAAGATCCATATGGCCAAATATCAAAAGAAAGACAAGGGAAAATTGATAAACCATGTTAGCAATGTTCATCTATGTCCTAACCTGTGCTTAAGTTGTATCCATCTTTAGATGGATAAATAAGCAAACATTACCATAATGTCCTACAAGATCATTCTTCAAGTTATGCTACATCATCATTTGCACCTTAACGCTTGATGTAAGTCCAAAGTACAATACATTTTGTTGGAAAAGTTTTTATCTGCAAGGCGCATTTGAAGGAGACAGGTTACTGAATTAAAAACTTATAGCAGGCAAACATTCTTAACTATGTTCATATCAACAACTGATCTTGTAAATATTTAGAATGTGATACTAACCTTCAATGGATAAATACCCAGACCCAGGGAGGATATCCAGAGTTCCAACCATCTGATATGAATCAGTGACATTCAGGTAGGAGGTGACGATGCTGGGTACAGCTGTTTGAGCACAGTTCATCTGGAAGTCAACCCAGGTTGTTGTAGCCATGGTGCTGAAAACAGAATTGTTGTACATTGATTTAGTTTCAAGGTGAAAAAAGGGATTCCTCTTCACCAATTTGGCTTTTTAGACACATTCATTTCATCTACGACTTACAACCATTTGGAAAGCATAATGGTTGTACATTGATTTTGTTTTAAGGTGAAAAAAGGCATTCCTCTTCACCAATTTGGCTTCTTAAGCACATTCATTTGTAAGCAACAATTCTACTTCCTGGTGAGAGTTTCTGTTCCCCATAAAGATATGATTATGGTTAGACTCTGCACAATATGTGGTCATTAGCAGTTCTTCTTCAGAAAAGTTAAACAAAACAATATGTTACTCACCCTGGCTTGATATTTGTAACTGCCATTGATCGAACCCCGTAGAGACTACTGAAGATACGGAGAACCTACAAAATAACATTTTCTTAAAATCAACTGTTTTTATGTGATAAGCTCAAAGGAAAACTATTTTGCAGGCTTTTTCATTTTAAACAAAGGCCGAGGTAGGTAGACCTTGAATTAGTTATATTATAGTAGCAACGAATAAAAAACTTAACAAACATTGTGATGAGATGATATACATATTCCTCTGTTACAGGCACTCAAAACAGTTGCATATTTGGAAAAGAAGAAAAAACGTATTACTCTTACATTCAGTTTAACACTGCTGGCTAGCATTCTGTATGATGCTGAAAACTGGTCTCTGTAGCTCTGCATGAACACTGTGCGGACTTGAATGTAGCCATACAGGAACTGATTTGCTACAGGCATAGAAATGAATGTGTCATGCAAACAGCTCATTACTCCCTATTAATGCGTATCTATTTCAAGGACTCTTTTGTTAGCTTTTTAGTATATAGATTTTCTATCAATTTTAATCAATCAATCAATCAATCAATTAATTTTCTTTATATCATCAAAGTGAATTTTCTGTAAACTTTTTGAATTGAATAAGTAACAGAGCTGTTAAAAATCATAAATTTTTTTGTTAGTAAGTTTTAAGACATCCTATCAAGTGCAAGTGTGATAACTAATGCCTATAAGTTAGGAACCACAACTACAACTAAGACAGTAGCCATACCAATCTGGTCATATGTGATGGTTGCTGTGTCAAAGCTGTAGGAACCAAACTGTCCAGCTGCAGAGATGTTCAAGACCTTCTGTTGAATGGCATCCAAAGCATAGGCCCCGGCAATCACCCGGATATTAGCACGTGTGCTATACATGGGACTATTACATCATGGGGAAAACATGGAAAAAACATGATATGAAAAATGAACTTTGGCCATTTTTTCCTCACAAAACATGATTCAGTATATGAAATGTGCCACACAATATAATGGATAAATCCAAATCAAAATGAAAATGTTAATACAGGGAACATTGCATACCCAGGAATGAGGTTGACGACTTGTGCAGCTTGGAAACCAAACATTCCTTGAAGGCCCGTCAAAAACTGCATGGAAAGTTTCAAAACAATGAGATACCTGGTTACAAACACTAGTTCCATAGTCTTGAATCACAATCACAACCAAACTGCTAGCTCTGTTTTAGCATTGACAAAAATGTAAGACTGGCACTGAAGATTTTTAGATGCCTGAAGATAATCCTAACAATCTAGTAGTCATACCTTTGCCCAACTATTGTTCAATAAACATATCAATGTGAGACACTTCAGTTAACTACTCAGTCTACTGTATAGATATTGTTTTTGATTCACTCTGTGTGTTTACTGTTGACTTATTACCAGGTTAAAATGCTCACACAAGAGTGAACTACGGGTAAAATGCATGCAAAAGCTTAGCCACAGGAAAGCAAATTATCATAAACAGGATTTTACATAAGGAAATAAGAAGAACTTTATTGCACGGCAATTGTACATGGTACAAAGTATGACAAGAATTCGTAAACATAACACAAAGTAGAAGTATAGAATAAAACTTAAAATCTTAATTACTAATACAATACAATATGGGCTAGCATAGGTTTTTGATATAGTGTTATAATCGGGTTGGTTTAATCATTAGTTTCGGTATTTTTTCTGATGTGAAAGCAGTCGTTTAGATATTTACCTATGTTCGCATTGTGGGGATTGTTGCATTTAAATATGTATTCAAAACGGTCTGTAGAAGATGATATACATGTAACAGGTAAGAAAATGGAACACACGGTGGTTTTAACAGCAAGGTTGAGTGCAGTAAATCCCGGGGAAACTGCTGTTAGGAACTCGGTGGTGTAATTCACATCCAAGGTCACAGCCATGTAGCTGGTCACACCAACTGTCAAAAGTACAGACAATCTTGAATCATTGGACAGACAAAATATCATTATATACATTTTCCAAGTATGTTCCCTCCATGCATGATTCTCTCTTTAAATTTTACAAGCTCTTAAAGCATAAATTAAACTAAAGTAACATTATATACAATCTAGTAGTTATGGAAATATACAATCTTAGTGTCAGGTTGTACATTGCAATTCTTAACGTTATTGTCTCACAAAATTTGCAGGCATCTGCTCAAGTAATCAACCATCTAAGCTTTTTCTTACAATCTAATGTTACATCAGAATTTCTAAGATGTAGAATTTGATATGGAAAACATACCTTCACACAGCTTCCTTGGCAATCTGTTGCCCAGATCTACCAGCCCGTATGAGTCACTCACACGAAACACAAAGTTAGTGGATGGACTGAATGTTTCTAAGCTGCCCAGATCAGCATCATCACCAATAGCAACAGTGAACGTGACAACACCATTTTCAGATGCACGTTGGAAATCTGCTGCATCCGTCACACCATCAGTGACAAAAACTGCCAGCCTGTGTAAGAGTAATAAAATCTTATTTTAAAGTTTACAAGAGCAGAAGTATATGACCAGAATCTGCTTAAAAGTACAGCTCCCATGATTTCTAAAGAAAGAGTAACAGTACTACAGTCAATGTAATTACTTTCATTTTAAGCAGAACTAAATGTATGATAAACTTTTTGTTTGACAATATTTAGTCTCTACTAATTGCGGTAGACTTATCAAACTAGCATACAATGTATCCACTCATGAAGTTCAATATGGAAACAATATCTAATAAAAATATCTATAACTGACTCCATCATCGCCAATAGCCTCTACATATAATTCATCCCACCTGTTAACTCCTGTCCTCCCTCCATTTCCTTGCATGAAAACTCCAAGATGGCTAAACCTCCTGCCTTCCCCTGGCATGTCTGTCTGCTGTATGGCATCAAGACCTTGTATCAGCCCTTGCAGGCTTTGGAAGTGGTTCAGAGGGAAATCTAGCCTTGGCGAACTACCTCCCTGTGCCACAGACACTTGGGTTGCTTCGGGCCCAATGGTGAAAGTATGCACAACTCTCTTGATGAAGGCCACTATGGCACTGAATGTGTTGGGGGACAAAGTGCCATCAATAGCAAAAACGAGGTCTGTTGGTACGGTGCATGGAGGAACTGAAAGAAAACAACACAGGAGGAATAAGACCACTGGACCAGTATTGGTATTTGTAACATAGTTGATGTAGAAGTTACAAACTGATCGAAAGCAAAAATTGAAGATACACAAATTACATTTAGTTTAGATTTGTATTCCTTCCTTTACCTCTTGGTGTTAGCATTATCCCAGTGTCATTGATGACAGCTAAGTTGTTGACAGTTCCCATAGCAAAAGCATCTTGAAGAGCCATCTCTTGGTACATGACTTGACTGGCAGATGAAATGAAGGACACCTCTGCAGCCACATAGGCACCCCTGAACAAAAGTCAAGCATAATAGAATGGATGAATGGAAAGCATTTGCCTTTAAACAACCTTGCTTGATACCAGACATTTAATAGTAAGTTGTAGAAAATATAGGCTAGTGTGATTAATTGTTGCCCTTTTTTATATTAAGACTATCAAAATGCATTACTTGACTTACATCACTGTGCCTAACTGGCTTTAGCAGTGATGGTCATTGCATATTTGACATGGCAATGTTACCATTACAATTAATTTTTTTAATACTTTTCTGTCATAATCTATTACACCTACACATATCTATCACATTTATTTGAAAACTAAGGATGAATACTTACAAAGGCTTGATGTCTGTAACTTGCAGACCATACAGGCCCTGAAAATCTGGTCGCATGCTGTAGTAGTTAATAAGTACCTAAATAGATAAAAGAGAATCATACATTTAGTGATAACTATAGAAATCTGACAAAGGCACAAAAATGTAGCTTTTCCCTCATATACAGGATAACTGTGACAAATTAAATGTGGATAAAGTTGGTCAGAAAAATTACAAGCTTTTAGATTTAGAAGTGTCCAATGTAGGCTAGCAATGTTTTAGCTGAGGTATCAAGATGTACAAATAAATACATGTAGCTTACATTAGTCTCCACATTAACAGCCAGTGCTGTCTTGCCCTGTGTGTTGACTAGGTTCTCTGTGTAAGTCCCCTGCAGTGGCAGCAGTGTGTAGCTCGTGGTGACAACTGAAACAGTTCAGAATCATTAAAATAATCAGTGCAGGTCACAATCAAAAGTCAAAGTTTCAAACGATATTTTGATAACCAAAAGCCTGAGTCAGCGGATTACATTTAGCTCAGTGGATGATGACACATAAGTAGAGACTACATTCAAGGGACTTACAGTACTGTACAGGTAATGCAACTGTACACTAACAACTCAAAGTCAAAGCCATATGCCACTTTCCTTGAAAAATCATTTGAAGACAACTTTCTCTCCTTTGGCATGTGTCTAAATCACCTAACTTTAAGATTGTTTGCTGTCTATGTGCAATCACATCTATTGTGAGATGGGGAACAACCAACAATAAACCAGATAGTGAGTGATTGAGGGAGTGGGTGATACAAACCTTCTTGTCCAAAAAACTGCAGTTCACACACTTGAGGGTTGTGAAGTCCAGAGTGAGTGTCAGAAACTTGCAGCCTCCAGAGACGACCAGTTGCAGAGAAACCTCCAAAACTTATCGGACCATTCAGCATTTCTGGTACTGCCATTGTCTTCACATCTGTCCAGTTGCCACCTGGGCCACCATGCACTTGTAGCATGACAGATTTGGGGACGAAGTCTGATGGCATCTTACCAGTGAAATGGACCTGAGACAAAGAAGCAAAATCATAGTCCATGTCTTTGATTCTGTTGGCATACTTTGTGTATGAGCATAGATCACAATGTGTAATGTTTGACACAGCTACTCTGGATGTTTCAGCAGTCTTATCAATATGAAATCATTACTTGAGATGTTATTGTTATAAAAAGGTGGACAAACAACAGCGCATGGCAAAAGCACTCTCAATAAACAACAAGTCTTCAGTACATACCTGGAAAATGGTATGGGGACTGACGAGGTTGAAAGTCAGGTACCGGTTTCCACTGCCAGGATTCCAGCAGGTCGCGTTGTCACCATCCAGAGTAAGATTTGCTGCCGCCTCCCAAGCCATGTCCTCCTCTGCTACCCAACCTGGGTCACTGAGTAGCCACGTTGGACCATCCAGCCCACCAAGGCCTGAGAATAGAAGTGTTCATTTCAGTATGCAGAATAGATGTTGCTCTCAAAGAAAAAGTACTGCTGTGATACTTGCTCATTGACATAGCATCCGTATCACTCTACACACTGTACTAGGTAGTCAGTTAAGACATTCGACTGTCTGCCATTTCATACAGCAGCTGTGTTCATTTGTGGTTCTGTTAAAAGGAATCAAAGTTATCTGATTCATATCAAGCATCTAAAGCACGTAAAAATACATTCCTGCTTCAAAATCGATAGAATTGTATCTGTCCTTGGTGCTGAAAGCCATTTGTAGTAACACATATTAATGAGTGCCATTTTGTCTGTTGCCACCATCAGCGAACAATGAAAACACATGGAGTAATGGCACATAATCCAAACAAACCGGTCTATTGTATCTTTTATACCAATCACCATCATACACATTATCAGCCATCAAAATTTCCTCTTAAACGAAAATGAAGGAACTGTCCTTGGTACTAGACATCATTCACCAAAGCATACAACATTTTAGAGAGGACTCTTTCATCTCCAAACTCATAGTCTCTTGATGGCATATTTCCCAAAATAAACACAAACCAGTGACATCCCCCTTAAAGTGCAACAGTAATTCTGTACACTTTTTGACAACAGTCATCAGGGATTTCAAAAGACTTACTAATTTCACAGGAGAAGCCTGAGAAGCCTTCGTCACACCGGCACTGGTACCCTCCCCTGGTCACCTCACAAACACCATTACTGCAAGGGTTTCTATCACACTACAGAAATAAAAGGAGAGAAAAGAGTTTAACACATTTGAATGTTGTTCAGACTTATGATGTGTACATGAGACAGCACTACTTTCATCTCCCATCAACAGATCTATCAACAGTGGTTAAGGATGGTGGGCCACAGCTAAAAGTATTAGATGATGATTTAGCAAATTTTTCAGAAAACATTAAAACTGACAGTATAGTTAATAGTTGGTTCTAAAGAATTAGCCCTTTTCAAATTCTATTCTCACACTGGGATAAAGAAGCAGAAAGAAGGTACCATGGAGATCTGTATCAGGACCTGGTAATGTGGGTACTTCTTGCTGTGTTTCTCTACTTTGTTTTTAAATCTTAGTTTTCTGACATTCTATTAGTATTGCTCAGTTCAAATAATACACTGAAAACTTTACAGAACTAAATGAGGTAAACAGAGCAGTAGGATTGTTTCATTAATCCTTTGCTAAACCATGAAACTTGGGGAAGGACTCTTATAGACCTCATTGGTCTCAACCTTCCCCAGCACAATAATAATGTATTTTACTTACTATAGATAGATGTATGTATGTATTGTTTTTATCGGTGCAAAATAAAGAATAGAAATAGAAAAAATGACATTTACAGGATTAAGTGCCATGTCAGCCTCATCAATAGTCCCATCCATGTCGTCATCAATGCCATTGGGCAGCTCCTCATCAAAGAGACCATCGCAGTCATTGTCCTTCCCATCTCCTGTTGTGCCGTTGCCTTGGTCACACACTGCTAGTGGGGACAGGTGGTATCCAGCTGCATGAAGTGTAATGGAAATGCAGTGAACTCATATCACTTTGCATCTCATCAAATTTACATCTATTACTCATTTCATAATTAGATCAGGTGAATAACATAAAAATATGATAAGTGTATGAATCCAAGAAAATTGCACTCATTCTCTGTATAGTAATTCTTAAAGAAGAACAGCATGACAAACATTCTTTATTTTGCTACATAAGACCTAGTAACCAATTTATTTTCTTGAGAGAAACAATGCTGAAAAGAAAGAATATAAAAATTCAATACAAATCTTGTCGAAAACTTAAAACCTTACACCTCTGTTTTCATGTTGTTCTTTTGCCTGATTTCTGCTTTAAGATGAATAGGAACAAAGAAAATAAATTGGAGTGGCTTAAACAACAGTATTGATATATTTTGGACAGTATTAAGATCACAAACAATCTACAGTCTTCACAATACCTTACCTGGAACAACATAAGTTGACCCATCAGCTGCCAAGCTGTAGACGAAAGCTCCAAATCTGGCCAGCGGACTGACGTGCCAGATTCTAGAGGTGCCGGAGGAGATCTGCATCATCGCCCAGGACAGGTCAGAGTTGGGAATGTTCCTCCACGGGGTACCCAGTGGCAGTCGCCCACCTGGTAGAAAATCAACAGGCATCATGTAAGACTACAGGGAGCAACTTTGCCAACCAATGAATCATCATTTTCATCATCATTCACTGGTGTCTGCATCAGCAGTGTGAAGACTTCCACTGCGTCTTGCATCCTGCAAGCTCTATTAGCACTCAGAGTTTCTTTTCTCTGGGACCTAGTCCACTGTCTTTGAGGTCTGCCTTTAGTATGCAAAGCTCAATAGCCATTTAGGAATATATGTCTTGTATATTGATTTTGATTTCTAAAGTCATCTTTTCAAATGTCTTAGGACTCTACTAACAACAATTTACTGTTTCGGTGCTCTAGATCTGATTTGTGGAAAGTGAAATGCATGTACTGGAATACTATTGTATAAATACAGAGAGTTTATCAATTCATTTATTGTCAAATGCAACAATACATTACCCTGATTTTCAGTCACATGTCTGATTTTCAAAAGTCAACAAGTACAATGAAAAGTACATTCAAGTACAACTGAACATTGTCTCTCCATGACAAGTTAAGGAAATTCTGAAGTTTTACCTTCAAAACGAAGACCGCTGATGTCAGCACTCCTGACAAAGAGGACTAGATTGGGTGTACTGGAGACTCCAGGGAGTGCCAAGGTGGTGAGGCTGTATGTTGAAGCCCACTGCTCAGTAGGGGACAAGGTCTACAAACAAATAAACAAAAACTATTAATGTTGAGTTGGGATACAGTAACAAAATACTTTTTGATTGAGTCACTTCCAAAGATGGAGAAACATTCATTTTGGCACAGGTCACTCAAATGATTGATGAGAAGACCTCAACAAGTACAAGTAGGTACACTCCTAAAGGTAATATTATCATTTCAGAATACAGTAATAACACTCATACAGTAATACAAAAAAGCCAAGTATCTGCTCCTGTCAACTGACATATTCTGCTACTATTCAATAATTATTTTCCAAAAGAAACAACTGCTCCAACTAGTCCAAGTCAAACCAAGTAAAATGTTACAGTAATAGATAACAAAAAAAAAAGAATGACAATTTCGAACATTAAAAACTAATAGCAACTAATTTGAGGGTACAACAGCTATCACAAGTAAATGGTTTACCAGCATGGTTGGTCCCATCTGAATGTTGTTAACCGATCTTCCCTTTTGGAACACAACGACCTGGATTGGCTGTGTGGATGTCATGATGAAGTACTGATCAAATGACGTCGTCTCACTGAAGTCAAACTCCCACATGGATAGGATATTGATATTCTGTGTCATTCCATTGCTGAGGGTGACTGTTGTGAATTCAAAGGCTGCTGTCACTCTACACACAAAGAAAATACAGAGAGGAGAATATTACACACAAGAATGAAATGCTGTAACAGTTGTCTTCCTTGCACTGTCTCTCTTTCCACATACCCCCCCAGACACACACACACTCACACGCACACACACTCACATGCACACACCCACTCACATGCACACACACTCACACACACACACACACACACACATACATACACAAAGCACACACATACACACACACACACACACACTCACAGTCACATATTCACCAGAAAACTGTCTAAGCATGCTTCAAGAGTGAAATTACTATAAAATTGAATGCATAATGGCTGCTAGCAATGTATTGGTGTATCCATGCTGTACCTGAAGACATTTGCAGCAGTTGCATGGATGATGAAGGTCTTGCCCCAGCTGCTGACAGGTGTTAGCTGCTGCTGGATGTGTCCCCCGGGAGGGCTTCCCGGGAACTCAGCAAACTGGTTACCAGAGAACACGGCGATGGGCTTGTTCGATGTGATGTAGGTTCCTGTCAATGGAAACATTATCTTTGTTAGTGCGAATGGTAGTTTGTATGACATAAGGCAGTAATAAAATGAAGTGAACTAAAATAGAATAAAAAAGCATCTGTTAGTGCATCCCATATAACGTTAGTACTGTAGCTAAAATAAAAACTTAATGTGTATTCCAACAGGGTATCATGGAAAAAACTGTTTTCAAAGTCTTTTATCAGCAGGTATCTCCCATGATATCCTTTTGGAATACTTCATCAACTTTTTATATGATTATACATATATATGTGATGCACTAACAACTTGAAGTTCTTTAGTCATATAGATTAATATGGTGGCAATGAAACTGCATGTAGATGTAAAATACTAAAAACAAACAAGGTTATCAACTTTAGTCTATGACTGAGTTCTAGAATAACTTATATTTTGTTAAAATTCTGAACATACCACTTAGATCCTCTTGATCCACTATCTGTACGGCACCGATGGTACTGGGCCCGATTGTAAGAGTAAGATCCTCTGCTGGGGTAACCGGAGCTAAACCTGCATACTCAATCGTCGCCATCGATCTGATGGTTACCGTGGTGTCATCCTCTGTAGCTGCGATGGTGAACTGACTTGGGTATCCGTTTGTTGGTGTGTACATCACAGCCACATACTCTGTACCAAGACTGGACTTGGGGAGAGCAATGAATGGCTGGATGGTGTAGAGCTCTTTGACAAGTCCGTACACAGTGACAGGTGCCTCGGTTGATGTCACAGAGATCACTCTGTCGGAATGTGTTGTACTTCCGACCATCACAAGATCATTTGGAACCTCCACCATGGCAACCTGGCTCCCAGAGACGGTCACAGTGGTCTAAAAAGGGGAGAAAATTGGGCTAAATAATATTGTTCCTTTTGGGTATGTACAACATCAAATCTAAGTAAAGAAAGTGTGATAAAGAATTCATAACACAGAATTTTAGTGTTTTTTTTACAGCAGCTCTTTACAATGTCTGACAGCAACAGCTACTTACATTGAATTTCAGCACACTCAATCAGTCCAAAATCAAATAATACAAAAGTTAGCATTCTTAAATGTTGGTAGCTTGTTGGTTGGACTGCTGCACTCTTTCATAAAAGCATTATTTGCTGTATAGATAATACCTGGAAGCCTCCAAGTTCTGCAGAGACAGTGACTGAGGTGTTTCGTCCACCGCTGCTTGAAATGTACAAACGAGGGTTTGTCATGTCTGCAGGATCATTCCCTGTGAAGGCCAGCAGAAATTCCCGGCCAGAAGTACTCAATGCTGTGGAGCCAAGAAATAGACCTTAGATTAGAAAGGGAAAGGTATTCAAATATCACACTTAAGCATCGCCTAAATCATATCATGGCCAAAAACTCGTCAGGGCCCTGTAGAATGTACATTATTCAGCTCTGCTGCTAAGCTGAGGACATGGCAACAGCATAAAAAAAAAAAGAACTGTGAGACTCAGAAAAGACTAGAGTCAGTCAAGGGCAGTGTTCCTACATAGGAGTGACACCACCCTGTAATGATGATGATGAAATCATATCCTATCCATTACCACATCAAAGTTTAAAAAATCAAAACCAAACCTGACAAACATTTGGAGTGGATTTTTATGGAAAAAGTATCTTAAGCAATGTGTGTTACAACTCACCTTTAGATATTGCCATGCTGCTTACAGTTCGACCACCCGTCACACCCCCACCTGCCAGACGTGCACGCAGCGCTGTGAAGTCTGTGTAGTATGTTGTATAGAGTCTGAACACAGCACTCCCACCCATCACACTGCAGCAATACAGCATGTATTGTAACCGTTACCAAATTGAAGTTGTATTCAAAACACAATCACCTGTTTGATCTACAACAATCTCTAACTTTGCACATCATGATTTTCTTCCTTCTTTTCATTTCAACCTCATGTAACTTATAAGTTATTCAGTAAATGGTATCAAGAATCATTTTTTGCAACTATGGCAGGTAGGTTTATTATGATTATGATTAGTAGATGACATTGTAGATTATCAAAGTAACAAAATTAATTGATCATTAGCACAGCTAAACACCAAAAGATCCATATCATTAGTTCATATACATTTGTACGACTTACTTCTCAGTGAGGTCCACAAGCTGGACAGCCCGTACACCAGCCACACCCATGAGCTGTGTGTGCACCTGTGGAAGAAATATGAATCAGAGGTGTAAAAATAGAACTGTCAAGTTATTTGAGACTACAGTAAATTGTGCTAGTACACCAATTGAAGTCAGGTTCAATATCATCATCCATGCAAGGAGTACATGACTGTGCATAAGTTTACAGAAACCAAGACTTCAAACCTTTCTACTAAGTCTGCCCCAAAAGCCTACATTATCTAGGAGAAGGTTAAGAAAACTTTGTAAAGTATAGTTTCTTTCAATTAAATCATTACTTTGCATTGTTGGTTGTCCTTGAGTGTGCAACTGCATTTTATAACTCAACCTCCTTAAAAAGCAGCTATATAGCCAATATGAGCTTCCAAGTCCAGAAAAAAGGTATTGATCATGATTTAAAAATATGAAACTTACAGCAGAAATTAAAGTAGCCTGAGCCACAGCATAGTTCAGGGTGGTAGGGTTGCGTGTCAGTCCAAGCGATGAGTTCACTGACAGGCTGACAGTGGTGTAGGAGGGCAGCAAATCTGAAAAAAAAGGAGAAATTGTGTCACACTGCCATTATAATTATAAAACCATTTAGTAATCGTTATACATGAAAACTATTTCCAGTGCATGTAGATTATTCATTATTCCTAAATTAAAAAAAGAGTGGCCAGCATTTAGAAGGTGGGGCTACCTTAAGGGCCAACTGTATAGAATAGTGGAAAGGTCTATAATATATTACTATCTAATGCTTGTGACATCTATCTGACTCTTTTCACCTTACACAACTTGAATATGTTAATTCAAAAACCATTTTAACCAAATGTGGGGATCATGCCCCTTCCTGCCAATGGTCTGGTATTAATCTACTTATAAAACCAACACACTCCACGTACAAATGTAAACGACCTACCAGCATAGAATCTTCTTGACAGCTCGTTCCTGAAACCTGCAAGTGAGTAGAAGTTGTTGACTGTGTATACAGTGGAGGCACTCAGTGCTATTCCCTGTAGTTGATACACGTTGTTGGATGGTCCCACTCCCACTCCGATAGCGTAGACAACAATGCCAGCCCGGGCAGCATCGTTTGCAGACTGCTGCACTGAATCTGCAGACACTCCGGTTGAAAGGAGGACCAGAACCTACAGGGGGGAGTTTTGATCAGTACTAATCATAACGTTTTATTAAGAACTTCATGTAAAGGTACACATTAAAGATCCCACCACACTTATCGAAAAGAGTTTGGGTCCTTCCCAGTGTGAGTGGATCAAACCTTACTGTCTGGTGTTACTCAGCTTGTACTAACTGTACAAAACTGGTAATTGTTTCACCTAAAAGCAGTTTACTGGTGATGCAAAACAAACAAATAAAGCAAAATAGTTCTTCAAAAGAAGTCCAGTCCTGTAATACTAGCTAACATTACATCCGATGTGCAAGGTCCTTTTCCAAGGGATGTTTTACCCACTTACAGAACAACATTTTGCCCAAGAACACACTGATCTAAAAGGTAGAAACTGATAATCTGATAGCGACACAAAAAAGATAATAACCTTCCCAACATTCCGTCCACCACCATTTGGTGCTGAGAATCCGTTCCTGACAGCATACTGCAGAGCCGCCCCAGTTTGCCTGGGTCCTGACAGTTGTGTTATGGCTGCAAGTCCAGCAGCAAGAGCTCTGTGGTCTTGGTATGTGCTCAGAGTGAACTCCTGGCGAACTTCACCGCCATACTGGAAAACTGACACCTGGATTTTGTCGAAACACAATCAGTACATTTAATGCTTAATTGAATTCACTGTTTCATAATGTATACATTTTATGATGTTGAAAAAGATATCCCGTGAGACTCCATAAAGAATATTCTATCATTCAGTTCAAATTACTGTTCTAAAATCATCATTGTTCAACAGTGGCATTACTACATACCAAGAGTGACTTTCCCCCAACATCCACTAATCATAGATTAAAGATATTACACAGGATGAACTTTCTTTTAACCTTTCCAGCAATTTGTTATTCCATTGAGGCTACAGGATATTGAACAATCAGATTTAGTGAATAATTGAAAAATTCAGTTGGCCTATGACGGGATTAGATGGTTAATTCACAAACCTGTGTATATTGAGGCCCTAGCCGGAACTCCCCAATAACACTTCTCAAGAATGCCTTTGCCCTCCAGAAGCTCTGTGGAGTCACACTGTCAGATCCATCCAACAGGAACACCAGATCCAGAGGGGTGGACACCCAGTTGACTGTATGGAACAGACCAAGTGAGATGACACACTGAGTAAAACAGTCAAGTTATATCAAGCTTTCCATAACAAATTATTTCTGACAGCTAATTGAACCTTTCAATGACTGCATGTAACAGATCAAATGAGATGAAACAGTGGGTAAAACAACTTATCATAAAAATCTTCCCTTAATAAAGTCTCTGAAAGCTAATTAAAACCTTCAAAGGTTACAACTCCAGAATGATACATAACTTTGAAATTCCTTATTTCAAATTTCAACCAAATTGTATAATAGTACAGTAGATATCCAGCCTTCTCCAGCTTAATCTAGGATATGTAATAGTACACAAAGCATGAGACAACAACCAGAAAGCAGAAAAGTTATCTTGTCTGATCAGTTTCTTTGCTCTTGAATGAAGGTATCGGTTATGAGTGGTTTGTAAGGTTTGTCACTAGTGAGACTAGTAGTCATTGAACCTACTGCTCTGTCCTGGCATGGCTGCCTGGTAGCCAGTAACAGTCAGAGAACCCACAGCCCCGGTGGAGGCAGCAGTCTGCAGCTGGCTGGACACAGTCAGGAAGTTGGTCATGGTGGCACGGTAGGTCAGACGGATCTGGACATTCACTGCATTGGCATATCTGTAAGGACAAATAGAGGATAATAGATATTAGGGACTGTGTAAAGCAATCTGAGTGCTAGAAAACATTCTCTCTGACGGCTCCAACATGGACATTTTCCCTGTGTTGAGACCTTCTGTTGAACAATTGTGTAGCATCTGATTTTTTTAGATATAGAAATCCCTTCAACCATGCATCCTTTCAAATGGTGAGTTTTACTCAGCCTTCTTACAATAATTTTCATGAAAATGCCAATCTTATTAACAGCATCTACATTCAGAGGCTATAACTTTCATCACTTTCTCTGTGACATTCCATTAACCCACCTGACATTGGCTTTGAAGACCTGGATAGAGTAGATCTGGCAGCACAGGCCCGCATCTGTTGCAAACAGCTCCATCAGCTACACAAACACAAAATGAATTTAATAATGCATGAAAACAACAGCATGACGTACATTTTGTATAAGCCTGGAGCTTTTTTGTACAGATCTTACCTTGAACAAAATGTGAGAATACATATAGGAACTAGTCATAATTGTATAGCATCAAGGGAATGAAACATACATTGGTCTCCACCATTGTCTTCACGTTGATGAACTGCATGGGTGATATGTCATGAAGCTGGGGAACCAGGCTCCGGGGCAGTTCAAGCATGCTCGTCTGCTGGGCCACAACTTCAGGGAAGGAAACAGATAAATGTCACTGCTTGATTATGCATATCATCATATATATGAGAACAAAAGGGCTTATAGTATATCATTCAACCAATTGACCACTTCTTTTAGACTCGTGTATACATGTAGAAGTGCTAATAGCCCACTGTCTTGTATGGAAGTTCATGCAGAAAAAAAAAACATGGTCTGAAAAGTTAGGCTGTGGAAAACTTCTATGTCTTGCTTTTAATAATTTGAGACAGGTGGAAAAGACCAAAGTGACAGAATGAATTCAAGTTTGGTAGATTTAAGTTACTGCACATACCAACTTGTCCCCTCAACTGAACCTCAGCAATCGCAGCCAGGGAGCCACTCTGCCTGTCTAATGGCATCACCAACCTCCAGTACTTTCCAATCGCACGGAAACCTACAGAGAGGTAACATGTATCACACAATGAAGTGACAACAAAGATAAATGCCATAACTTCATAACTTGGTATCCTGTGTAAAAATGTCAAGCAACCAAAAGCAACCAAATCTTCAGGGCTGTTTGCTCTGATAGGCCTCTTTTACCACAAAGATGTAGGCAACACTGAATCAGATGTATCAGAAAAAAAACATAGTTGAAACAGTTACTTGCCTTCAAATCTCTATTATCAAGATTTGCAATCACTTAAAATCAAGAAAATAATTGCTTCTAAATGACCTTCTACAATTATTTTACCAGTTTTCACAGAAAGTGTGTATAAGATGGGACATGATGCCCATTCAATTTTCATCACATAATTTCAAATAATTGTAATACTCATTGCACAGCATTCTCAAATACTACTTGCCTCTAAACTCCCATGTCCTGGAACTTTGTTCTCGTGATATGAAGAAAGTTCTTGCATCCCTCCAGATGACTCCACCTGCACCTGCCATCCGGTACTGCAGCATCCACAGCTGGAAACTGATGTCTGTGGAACCTCCTGACAAGGCTGGGATGGTAAGGCTTAACCTGTCCAGTTGGTAGTGCTAACAAAAGAAAAGTTGAAGTCATGTTAGCCTTGGGTAAGCATTCTCTATAAGCTAGCTTAGGGGTGTTTTACTGGCCATAGTTCTACTAAGCATTGGTCTTTTTTTGTCAGACCCTATCTTTCCAGTCAGCCTTTCTAATGACTGCGGTGATGCTAATGAACCAGGCAGGTGGGGAACACTCTCAGTATCATAGAGATACCAAGAAGCTCTTGATGGCATGGTTACCAGCGAGGCTAAAATCACATATTCCAGACACAGTCAAAGACCATACAGTGTACAGCAAAAATAATGATGATTATGAACATTGTAGTATGGAAATTCAACACAAATTCTGCATGGGGAAAATATTCTAATGAAAATATGAGCATATCACATACTTCTTCCAGATCCAACTCCAGGTAGAAGGATCCTGTCGCTCGAGCAGACATCAGTTGGACTGGGTCTGGCTCCCAGTAGCTGGCATTGTTCCCATCGATGGTCAGGTTGGCTTCACCGCCCACAGAACTCGCCACCACCCAGCCACTGGTGTTCAACCAGGTGGGGCCCTCTACTGACTGCAGGGCTGGAAGAGAGCAAATATACCACACAGAAAAATGAATGCCAAATTCAAAGCCCAAAAATGTGTGCTTTGCAAATTTGAAAAATAAATTAAAGCAATTTTACTGCCCACATGTACTAGGACAAACAGAGTGAGGCCAGGACTTCCCAGTATGCAAGCAGTTGTGGTTTACCTACCGGACTAGGCACCCAGATATCTACTCTTTGCTTCAAAAGAAAATAAACAGCAGCATACATTAAACATTAAGCATTATTACAAATGTACATTGTGTACATGTTAAAAGCATGGATATGTGCACTGTACCAGGTAAAACTTTCAAAACAGGTGAAATAATTGGAGCGTCTGAAGACTTGCTCATTTGATGAAGATAAAAGTATGAGTTCACAAACATCAGGATCAATTGCATACAAGTAAAGCTGCAAGTTTATCCAGCAGCAAACGGACTAGAAGATACTCACCAAGCTGAACATGGCAGAAAGTCCCTACAAATCCTGGTCTGCAATCACATTCAGGGGAACGTTGGTCAGCTGACTCTGTGCACACACCTCCGTTCTCACAAGGGTTGGGGGAGCACTGGGGAACAGAATTATATGAACATGCAGCTCTTTATAAACTCAGGAGGGACAATAGATTATCTGTTATAGTCATAGACTGACAAATTTCATTACAAGCAACAGACATGTCAAAGTCAAGTGCATTATTTATAACCTGTCTAAACCATTGAATAGAACTTTATCCAAAGGTGTTGAACTTACAATTGAGTACGGAGGAATGGAGAAGAGATAGTTGTTGAAGAATTTACAAATTCAAACAAGCGATTCAGCCAGAAAAACAAAAACATTCTCCAGTTTTCTAATGTACAGTAATCTTTAAAATTCTTCTGATTCTTAAGTTGCATGAAGCTCACCAGATATACTGAGGTGTCCTCATCAACCAGCCCATCCTGATCGTCATCGAGCCCATTTGGGATTTCCTCGTCTGTTCGTCCATCACAGTCATTATCCACACCATCATTGATTGCTGGTGTTGTGTTTGTGCAAGCTGAAGAAAAGGTCATATCGTAAAGAAATTAAGAATCATCAGATTTTGAACCAACAGGCACACTGAAGTAACCATTTGGCACCCCATTCTCTATTGGTTACAGAGTTAGGTAGAAGGGAGAAGGTCAAAATCAACCACAAAGAGAGCTTGGTACAGTACTGGTTACTTTATGATAAGAACTAATGTCGTTCCTGGATTCTTGGAGATTTTTGTATTACAAAGCCTTCCTTTATCACTGCTACTTAAAAAAAGACCTTCAGAATCCCCAAAGCACTATGATATATACATGCGACAATAGTCCAGGTAAAATGAAAATAGGCATTTTTTAAAGAAATAAATACAGAAAGAGGAACATCAATAATGATTCTTTTAACACACCAGTTAAGTCAGCCAGCAGCATTCCAGCAGGGTAGCCGTATGACTCCATGTCAGTGAAGCCAGTGACGTACACGGCAAAGTGGACATTTGGGGAGAGGTGGCGGACACGGTGGGGACCAGGTGTGATCTCAAAGGACACAGCTGCCAAGTCCCTGCCCTGCACAGACCGCCAACCTGAGGAGAAACATGGATTGACTTGAGTGCAAGAAATTACTAATTTCAAAATCATTCATCTAACATAGCCACAGCTTAACAAGGACCATATCCTATGGAAAAACATTTTTCCAATTTTTATTTTTTAGCTGTTGTTCCTCAGAGAAAGGCAACAGACCACTTCTGGGCACTTAACTAAGCTCTGACAACAGGAACAGCAAATATTTTATCCCTAAATCAGAAACATCACTGTTCAACAATATTTTGGGAGGATCTAAGATCTGCTGGCAACTTAGTTGAAGTCAACTCCAACATTTTTAAAGATGACTTCTGAAATTGCCATCAGAGACAAATCAAGTTGATTCACTTCTAACATTTTGATCTGTTATGACACTCAAACAATTGTGCCTGGCAGTGTAAGAATAATTTTGATCCCAGGAAATCATAAGTGTATTTATGCAATCCTTACCTGGTAAACTGCCAATGTTGTTGCCATCTACGTACATCCCTAACCTCTCACTGTCCTTCACAGCAATGCTGGCCATGTACGTGGCTGAGGATGTGGTGTTGAAAGCTGCTGCGGTGAAGGTGTAATCTGAGGCGGTCTGCTCCAGTGGTGTAACAACCATCATGAACGGGCCTGAGGCTGCATAGCCATTATGGCCTGGATCCCCAAACAACACTGCCATTACGGGAGCAGAGGAATTGATGTACTGGAATTCCTCCATGGTAGGAAGGTAGTCGTAATATTCCCCCCTATTGAGGGTATAATCCTGGCTACTGATGGTGACTACTGTGTTGTCGTTGGCAGCCACAAAGCGGTAGATATCCCCAACAGTGCGTCCGGCGATGGGAACTGTCACAAATTCTCTCCCCCAGGTCTCCATAGGAGGAAGTTGCTGAATCAGGTAACCTCCATCATCGGCTGCACCAGCTATCTGGGTGAACTTATTGCCACTGTACACCACAATGTCTGAATCGGCCTGAAACAACAAAAAGACATAAAAATTTAGAAAGGTTGCCAGATTTGGGGTTTAAGAAGAACTTTGACAACAAAACTCCTATGAAGTCCTAACAAAATAGATACAATACTAACACTTGGTTAATCATCTTTTAAATAAATCATAACAGATCTTTTACAATTCCACAAAAGATTTTCTTCAAACCATGCAAACAGCAGAGACATTTTTGATGATCCATCTGACATATTCTATACCACTTCTGAAGTGACTCATCTCCCTAAAAGTACACAGAACTTACCATGATGTAGGAGCCTGTAAGATCACCATCACTTTGGATCTGTGCCGTCTGTTGGGCAGTCAGGAAGAACCTGATGATCTGCCCAGGTTGATACATGATGCCAGTGAAAGTTGCAGGGGCAGTGACAGTCACATACACTGCCGTGCCATCAACTGTGCCGATGACTGTGATCAAGGAAGGCTCTGAAGCTGATGGCGGCAGGCAGACGGCATAGTACTCTGTTCCAAGGGTATCGAGAGGATAAGCCAAGAAGCCGTCGGCAGCTGATGTTTTGGAGTAAAGTCCAAACAGCGCAATCTCTTCATCTGATGTGACCTTTAACCCGGATGCGTCCAGAGCAAATCCTTGGATCTCGTACCTCTTTGGAATTGCAATGGCCTGTAGAAAATAAATGTTGAATAATTTTTGTTTGTTTGCTTGTTTTCTTGTTTCAACACTGCATCTAACAGTTAAAAGTGAGCCTCACTACTGTGTGCTAGATTACATATTTCTAGCTGCATGACATTATCAACATTATGTTGGAATAAGAAAACAGGAACATGCTGAGTTTTCTCTTTCTAATGATTATCTACAATTTGAGATGGTAAGTAAAAAAATTGAATATCTAAGAGCATCTACTACATAGTAGATTCCAATATTTTATGTTTAAGTCAAAGCATTTCAACAAACATGAAGAAAGATCACAAGTCTTCATTAAAGTACTATCCAGTGTGAGCGTATGTCATCATAGTTCACCTAACAACATAACAAAGTTTATGATTAACAGTTTCACATTCTACTAGCAGTGTCTGACAGATCATGAATTTACAGACCTGTACTGTCCCTGCCTCCACAGTCACTCTCTGGTAAAAGTCAGCACTCCTGGACTGGACAGTGACATTGGTTGTTTTCGTCATGCCAACAACAAAGAGCTGAGGATTGGCATCATCAGGACCATTGTTCTCTGGGAAGCCAACAATGAATTCTGTGCCTCTGTAGTCAGGGTTTGCTGGTGCTGGACATGAAAAAATAAAATAGATTCAGATTAATTGCCAAGTAAAATACAACTGCCACACAAAAAAGTGTTACAGTTTAGTTTAATCCAACATCTTCCATATTATGAACATGCACCAAAGTTGCAGTCACTATATGAGTCAGTATGGTGTGGCTTTAAAGGCTTGCCAGTGCAGGATTTTACACATTTAAGCAGTTATAAACCCAACATGAAAAAAACAAGAACAAATGCAGGCTGAATGGCTGAAGGTTGAAGTACAAGACACATGCAACAGGAGGTAAATAAAAGGTGATATTAGCTTAGATTTTTTACAAGAAAGTTCCTCCTTTCACAAAAATGTATTGGGATTACTGCTTCTTTGTGAACTTAAATGGATATGAATTAGTTGAGATGTAATATGATACCTGTGAAATTGTCTTGACTTCCAACACTGCCACCCCCGGTGGTAAAGGAGTCCTCAAGGTTCACTTCGCTGGAGTCTGCCACGGTTAATGCAAAAACTGCTAACACTGAGCCTTCCGTCCTGTGCAATAACACAGAAGGTAGTGGTGTCACACAGGCAAATTGTCACTCGAGTATGGGCAACGCTAACAGGTGACAAACAGGTTTGACAAAAAGTCTACCTTTGGAAGTAAAAATAGGTACTACGTATCGATGGTATGAGATACAACAGTCCTGTCTGTGGTGCTGAAATAATGGTACGGCAACACAGGCTGCTCTTAAAATAATGGTTAAGACATTGTGGTACTGTCCTTAGTACTGAAACTGTTGTAAAGTTACATGGGATCTGTCCTTGGTGCTAGGCAATCAATATATCAGGTATCATCTCCTTAAAGCTACCTGTTGGTATAGAAAACACTTGCCTATGTCTTGGAATGCAGCTAAACAGCATGCAGAGAACATTGATACTAATCTTGTGCAAAAAAATAGTAGTGTGACTGTATGACACTATGATGTCAAATAGTAGCACAATGACAGTTGCTTTCCTGATGCTAAATTATTGGAACAGAAATATCATTCACGTTACAAGTGCTAAACTGATATAATAGCAAACAGGTACTGTCCCTAGTGCTGAAAGTTGAGTATGATTAATATTTCAATGTCACAGAGTGCAATGGAAAAATACTATGGAAGTGCAATGGAAAGGCCTGTGTACTCTGGTACTTACCAGGGTTGGATATCTGAGAGTGTGGATGTCTGCAGTCCAGTGATAGTTCGAAGAAGGGGTACAACCTAAAGTTGACACAAGAACGTCATTTTCTTACAATATAGTCATCTGTAGGTAGAATAATGTTCATCTACTCTATACTAAGAATGATTCTAGATGCTTGATATTTCTGAAGTTGTGATAATTCAAACATAATTTGACAGTTAAGAATTCTGAATTTTCACCACTATTTTTACAAATTCTCACAATTCTTTCAACCACATGCCTCATCACATGTTCCCTGAATGCTGACAAGAAAAAATTGCCAGTTGCATGGGTCATTATAAGGATGGATGAAGGATTCACTTGACAGTATGGAAAATTACAATGCTTTCGAAACAATTGATAAAGTAAGTCCTTTTAGAAGTAACAGGGCCATCAATAGACAGCTGCTTTTCTGACATAAACACCTGTTGAACTTTAACAACAACTATAACAATAGAAAACTGAGAAGTAAAAGCTGAATGTAGAAATCTTACCCCAGCATCTAAGGACTGAACAACTCCAGAGTAAGACACAGAGGCTGGGTTCCTTAAACTAGGGCCGTAATCACCACTTAGACTGAAGGCGACGTGGGTGGTACTTCCAACTGTTAAGAAAAAGGGAACCACAAAATTAAGTCACAACATCAAAGCTACTTCCAACATACACCATTTACTGCTAGTGGATCAGGATCAGTCAAGATTTACAGAAAAATATTCACCATTGTTGACCATTTCTGGTAGCATGTTTCCAAGATGATACAGCCTGCCCGGGTTGCTGATGAATCCGGATGCCGAAAAGGTATGACTGAATCCGGATGCCGTGCTTCCAGCATTCCCAAACTCATAGCCAACACCCAGCCCATATACGATGATGCCTGCACTCCGCATTGCAGTTAATGCGTGGAGGGTGTTGTCATCAGAATCTCCTGATGTCACCACCATAGCAACCTGGAGGGTTAATAAAATACTGTTAGTAAATGCAACAAGCTCAAACTACTCTCCCTCAATTTCTATTGCAGATTGATGAGTTCTTAGGAGGCAAAGTCAGCAGTGATTTCAAAAGTCTCATATGTTTCATACATGCCTTAACTTAGCACAATCCCAAATCCGAAAGCAATGTACCAACAATAGAGACAAACAATTATGATCCTATTACTTTTACATTTCTTGTATCCGCATTAAACTTCTCTCATTTCTGAAAGGAAACACTAAAGATGTCACACCAAGGAGTCTAACTTCTTTTTACATTCCATCTGAATCAAATCTTGATGGTGTGCAATTCAACCAAATGCTATCTAAAAAGGTTCATGGTTGACGCTCAATGAAAAGTACTGACCATATATTAAGTTATAAAAAGCGTGTTATAAAAAACATACTGGTATCAGTTGAAAGAAAGCAACTGAGGTTGTTTGGACACCTGCACAGAATGCCAGAGGACAGAGATGTAAAAAGAATCTTCAACTGGACACCTAAAAAGAAAAGGCCAGCAGGCAGACCAAGAAAGAGGTGGCTAGACCAAATCGTTGAGATTACTAGAAGAGAAGAACCAAACTTCCAAGTGGTGAAGAAAATGACTGAGGGTAGAGTAGCATGGAGAGAGTTCACCATGAGGCTTACAACTTACAGGCCATTGGCCTAAAGGTGTCAGGGTGAGAAGGAGACAAAAAGACCAGCCATATTGGTAAATCTTGGATGTGTCACCTTCTGAACTCCGGCCCGTTGTGGGTCATTAAAGGCTGTTTGGTACACACTCTGTAGGGCTGCTCCAGTGTTTCTGTCTCCATTCCTCTGCTGTAGCATGTCCATGGCTTCCCCTACCTGAAACGATTACAGCCATAGTAAATCATCAGACTTGATTACCATATATAAACATGTTCATGTTCAACTGTATGTTTTATCAGCCATATATGTATCTACCCAGCCATGCAGAGAATGGGTGCAACTTAACTTTCACGTATGAATCTAAAATAAACTCCACAGTGTGCTTAGCCTGGATCAATTACATTTTACAACATACACTGAGATACAAGTCCCTTTCTATTGATTGAATATTACCATTTTCACTGTTCACCTTGAGGTCATACAGAGATGTGCAAATGGAAAAAAATTTGGCAAAATATAATTGGTGTTATCTTTTCTAATGGTTTTACTGAATCAACGTATTCTTTGATTATCATGGCAAGTCCATCTCTAAAACCCTAAAAATGCGATATCACCATGATACTAGATTATCGCACAATGTCAGAAAATGTTTACAATCATCTGAAGCAACATCGTACCTCACGATAGTTTCGGTAGAATCTATACCCCAGTTCTTGCCAAGCCGTTGAGCCAAACTGATAAACGCTGAGACGTGCAGCATTCGGGATGTCCAGACTACCAGCCACTTTCTTCACCAAGGTCTTGGAGGCATCAAAGCTGGCCTGTGTGGTATCAGTTGCCCCATCCAGCAACAGTGCCACGTCCATCGACCGTGAGAACACAGGCACTACATGCATACATGGATGAAAACAGTTAAAACAAGAGTTCGTAGACCTCATTTCTCCATGAACTATTCTGTTTATGCAAATGACTTACACATTTACATAATATATGCTTGGTCATAAACACCTTCAACAAACTTGCACATGTTGCAATATTGACAGTCCTATTATTTACCACTTAGATGAATCATGGCGCTTTTGCATTAATTATGCAAATTATGAATTTATTAGCATAATTGGTATCTGTTGATGCTCCACGCGCCTTAAGGTCTCGGACCGGAGTTTTTTTGCGATTTCGTATGTAGGCCGACACCCTCAGGTCGACGGGCTACAATTCCGCCGAGAAAAGTAGGACGGAAAATGTAATGACATGGTCGAAAAGCGGTTTTCTGCTGTTTTCCGATGTATTTATCGGTATTGTCCGTTGTCCCTTTATTTTGGGTAGAAACCATAGTAAAATGTAAATTTGGCATCCGAAAATTATCATTTTTTTACACTTTTTTGATCGAACCTGCTCGGAAAAAACGAGTTTTCCTGGGGTCACGGCATATATGCTGAGAAAGCTTAGTAAATGGTGTCTCTGAAAAATGAAAAAAATAAAAAAGTCATGTGATAACTTTTTCGCAATCTCCGATGACGCAAATTCGGTGAAAATGCATTAAAAACGATGCTATTTGGGTCATCAGGCGAGAAAACCGCATCACCGTTCCCGCGGACTAATACAAAAAAGGCTTCGATAGCGAACCAACTGCACCGCGCCCAAAAATACTACAACTCACGGGCTTTTCAGAAGATTCAAAATATTCATACACAGCTAAAACCATCACCAAGCAATCTCGGGCAGAAATCAGGGTGACGACCACGCACTTCCGGCAGATTACCGGGTCATGACCCAACCCCCGGTCACAATTGAACTCCGACCCGGAACCTTTAGTGCCATTCTCTGAGCCCGTTGCATTACATCCATTGCCCTTAAGCTTCAAACTGACAAATACCAGACATGGTAGATACAGTCAAGAAACTGAAATTCTAGTATTCAGTTGTGGTTGAAGATTGAAACCATAATACATAAGAAAAACTCTTATTATGAGTGATACTAACTGTGTTTTTCTCTGTTTCCTACTAGACCGACAGTACCTCCCACTAATGGGAAGGCTCACGTCTACAAAAGTTTACAAAAGTTTACAAAAGTTAACGAAAGTTTACAAAAGTTTACAAAGTTTACAAAAGTTTACAAAAGTTTACAAAAGTTTACAAAAGTTTACAAAAGTTAACAAAAGTTTACAAATGTTTACAAAGTTTACAAAAGTTTACAAAAGTTTACAAAAGTTTACAAGTTTACAAATGTTCACAAATGTTTACAAAAGTTAACAAAAGTTTACAAAAGTTTACAAAAGTTTACAAAAGTTTACAAAAGTTTACAACTGTTTACAAAAGTTTACAAAAGTTTACAAAAGTTTACAAAAGTTAACGAAAGTTTACAAAAGTTTACAAAGTTTACAAAAGTTTACAAAAGTTTACAAAAGTTTACAAAAGTTTACAAAAGTTAACAAAAGTTTACAAATGTTTACAAAGTTTACAAAAGTTTACAAAAGTTTACAAAAGTTTACAAGTTTACAAATGTTCACAAATGTTTACAAAAGTTAACAAAAGTTTACAAAAGTTTACAAAAGTTTACAAAAGTTTACAAAAGTTTACAACTGTTTACAAAAGTTTACAAAAGTTTACAAAAGTTTACAAAAGTTTACAAATGTTAACAAAGTTTACAAAAGTTTACAAAAGTTTACAAAAGTTTACAAAAGTTTACAAAAGTTTACAAAAGTTAACAAATGTTTACAAAGTTTACAAAACTTTACAAAAGTTTACAAAAGTTTACAAAAGTTAACAAAAATTTACAAAAGTTTACAAAAGTTTACAAAAGTTTACAAAAGTTTACAAAAGTTTACAAATGTTTACAAAGTTTACAAAAGTTTACAAAAGTTTACAAATGTTTACAAAAGTTTACAAAAGTTTACAAATGTTAACAAAAGTTTACAAAAATTTACAAAAGTTTACAAAAGTTTACAAATGTTTACAAAAGTTTACAAAAGTTTACAAATGTTTACAAATGTTTACAAAAGTTCACAAAAGTTTACAAAAGTTTACTTAAGTTAACAAATGAGATACATTTGTAAACTTAAGTAAACTACTATGATGATGAATTGGATGCCTGAATTGCGCTGTGAAGTACAGCAAAATACAATACAGTAAAATATCATAGTACAGTTAAACATTTTATGGTGAAAATTTTTAGCAATTCGGTCACATACCAGGGGGCCTAAAATCGACCTTGAATTTCGGCTTCACAACACCCGCCTACATACCAAATATCATTGTAATCCATCAAGAGGCTCTTGAGTTATGCTGACTGAAGTGGCGCGGAAACACAAACAAACAAACAGACAGACAGACAGACACCTTCAAAACTGTATCTCCATTTTTCATGGAGATAATTATAACTTCATATAAACAGCACCAAATGATGAATCTTTATACAAGATTATGTCGTGATAAAACCACAGCAAAGTGAACTTCCTTCACAAGTTGCATTTGAATTTGGCTGTCAAAGGATTTATCTTAATTCAATCACTTGAATGTACAATTTTTTTATCTGCTGTGTGCTGTTAACCTATCCGTCTTAACCAAAGCTTTCATCTTTGTCTGATTAAATTTCAACACCCCTTTTACTCATTGTACTAAATTCTAACCTCAACATCAATCTATAGTGTGCTTACCGTCAGCAGTGAACTGGTATCCTGGCAACATTGTCAAAACAACCGGGTTGAAAATGGGGATGTTGAAGGTGTCGTTGAAACTGTAGAAATCCTCGAGGGATGCCTGAAGAGCTGGGATGGCTGTTGTGTCTGCCAATATTTGCATCACTATTGCTGTGTTGCCATAGCTGAATTCAGAAGACAACACAAATACACATGTAAGAAAACTTATCTTATTACAATCATCTCTTGACCATATACAAAATGTCACTGCAACAATTACACAACTTTGACCTATGGCAGATAGTGCAAGTACCTCTTTTTCATGTCAAGTGTGATAGCACAGTTTTCTATGATGTAGCTCATTACAATCACATCAAACAATCATGAGTGCAAACCTTCTTCATTATATGATAACCAAATAATTATCTTTATGCTCAATGGCAATGCACTATATATTTACATGATAATGAAAGTGTGCCTCACCTGTTGCGCACATCATAAACAACCATGCTGTAAACTCTTGTAATGTCTTCTGCTAGGAAGGTCGCCTGAGGGTACGCAATGGAAAACATCTCACAAAAAGTAGTATAAGAGACCATAAAATGGAAAAAAAAAAATTATGTCCAAATTAAGACCAGCACCAAAATCACTCACTCACTCACTCACTCACTCACTCACTCACTCACTCAGTCAGTCACTCAGTCAGTCACTCACACACTCACTCACTCATTCATTCACACTCACTCACACACTCACTCACACACCCACACACCCACTCACACACTCACTCACTCACTCACTCACTCAAAATATTGAAGGATAGTAAGACTTCAACTGTTACTCACAGCCCATTCTGGAACCAGCTTGAAGTTGACGAACTCTTCTGAAGCCACATTGTTCATGGAAGGCATGAATGTGTCCAGGGTTTCCACTGTCAGGTAAGTAGTGTCCACAGCTGGAGAAAACAGAGAAGCACTGATGCTGACATTGAAACATTATACGTTGTACATTAAGTTCCTAAGCAATTATCATCTCAAACTGCTCAACATACAACATAAGAAGTTACTACAAGCTCCTATAATTGATTTTGTTACCTCACTCAATATCATGTTGTAATGAGTACATTGATGCTAATTCATTGGCACACTTTGCAATGCAAGAAATAAGAACTGTGTGTTTTATCATATTGGTCAGAATTCATATTAAGTAAACTTTGAGTTAAATGTATAATGCTCACTACAGATGGATGATGATATGTTGGACATCTTAGCAGAGAGATGGTACATAGATCACTCAAAAATTACCTGTTTGTCCAAAAAAGTTAACTTCACCAAGTGAACAAAGAATTCATCTGAAGACTATGAGTGAGATAGATATTCAACTTGCTAACTACAAATGGATGAGGATATATGTAATGTTAAGACATTGTAGCAGAGGGATGATACAAGGATCACTCAAAAATCACCTGTTTGTCCAAAGAAGCTCACTTCACCAACGACTGGGGAGAGTCCACCATACGTGCTCAAGATCTGTAGGCGCCAGTATCGGCTCCTCATCCTGAAGCCACTGAACTGTTCTGTACCGACCCCCTGCCTGGCTGCAAACGTCTTCACATCCCTCCAGCGCCAGATGTCTCCCGGGGAAACTCCACGTGACACCTGGACAATACAAAAAACATGTATGTTGTATTCAAAAAATTTATTGCAAGTTTATTGCAAGATTGTACCCATAAGCTCATTACAAGTGAATCACAATTAATCACAGTGTGTAAGCATAAAGATATTTAGTGAACAATGTGAAACAGACAATGAAGATTAAACTAACTTGCTAGTCTAGAATAAGGTTCTACGCCTACATGTATGTTATGGATGCAAGGTTTGACTTGAATTAAAAAGCTAAAAGTGTTTTACAATTTACTGGTGCCTTGGATCATTAGGAGTGAATGCAACATTATTTAGAAGCGCAAATACAATGTTTAACATATACTTTAGGTTAACTTTACATACAATTTATGTATTCTGAAGAGGTTCAAAATTGGAAGGAAAATCTGACAGGTACAAACCTGTAACTTGAAAAGCTTGACTCCAGATGACACAAGTTCCAGTTTTGTTAATGTGTGGACATTTTGGAGATCATATGTCAGGTACCAGGCATCGTTGATGGCATCGTCTGCAGGACTCCAGACGGTTGCTGGGTCCCCATCCACAGTGAGGACGGTGTTGTTGATGTTGTGTGATGCAGAGACTGTCCAGCCAGAGTTAGTCAGCCAGAGGGGGTACTGAAATCCCACCAGTTCTGAAGATCCAATGTGACAGATTACATGTAGGTACATGTATGTAACAGTAATGGTATTCTGTGTTACCTCAGATTACATATTCATCCATCTATGGCTTGCAGCTTGGCTGATGTTTATTCCTTTATTTGTTATCATTTTTCTTTGCTGTGGAGTTGTGACAGAAAGTTGAACACTCACATGACTCTGTATTATCAAGATAGACAGAATAAGTGATTCTGCCAGTCTAGTTCAAGACCAGAATTGCGGCAACATAGAATTACCTACTTAACATTACACGGACATACATGTAGCCTAACATGTTTTAACTTCTGTCATTCTAGCCAATCAGCCTTTCATGATCAATGCAGATAAGGATAGAAATACATTATACACAATGCATGAATTGTTTCATCTTTGCAACATCACCGATTACAAAACGGAGTTACAAAAAACTTACCCAAGCCACTTAAATCGTTTAGAGCTTCCTTGACAGCTGTGATGTTCACAGAAACTGAGAGGTCTACTTGGAAGTTGATTCGTAACTCTCCCCGCTTTGCTCCAAAGCCGATGGTGTTGACAACCAACTTCCCAGCAAGAGGCTGTAGTTTTGCATGAACCTACAAAAACAACATGTTTATTTTGTAAATATTTTCATAAGCACGTTGTATCCTCAATTAAAGGGCAAAAGTCTGTATGTTCATCTTACTTTAGGACAGTTCACTGTATGTATCCAAAGAGACATGTATGCACAAGTCAAAACATTTCCTTCTTACCACAGCTTCTTTTTCCAATACACTGGCATACTCTGCACTCTCTGGGTGAAGGTAGGCTGTGGCCGTTGTGTCGTTGAATGGAATTCCGGGTCTGGGTTTGAAGCTTCCATACAGCCTTTCGTTCAGTCCAGCTACAAAAAATGAAGACAGGCACATATTACTTAAATTGATTTTATCTAAGTTGAGAGAAGGCGGTTATTTTCAGCAAACCTTTTGCCAAACAACAAATAATGCAGTCAAGCAACATACACACATGATCTCAAATTGAGACTGGAATTGCTACGATGTGTCACACATCGTAACAATTCCAGTCTCAAATTGAGACTTTATGAAAGCAATAACAACTATCCTGATCACTTATTAATAATCACTTGATGATGTTTGCTATATACCTTCCCAGAGCATGTCTGCCAAGCCATTCCTGAGGAGAAACAGTTCGCTGGCCGTTCTCACAGAAAAGGCAAACTGCGGGTCTGAGGAAATCTTCATAGACAGTCCAGCAGCTCCAGGGCCAACACCTATTGCCATGACAGTCACTCCTGACAGATGGAGTTGGGCGGCAGCTCGCACGGCACCCGCTGAGTCACTGGCAGCACCTTCCTCTGCAATCACTATTGCACCCTACAGAATAGACGTCAAAAAGTTTTCATGAACACTTTTTGCCAGTCAAAACGGATGGATTATTCCAGGCCATTTTGTATGAGCAAAAACAGTACATTGTGTGTATTTTATACACAGCTGATGCTAATAATTGCACCAAGGTGTTATAATAGTAAGTTATACCCAAACAATTCTTGATTTTACCCCAAGAATTCTTTCGATTTTGCAAACTGGCAGAAGTGAAAAATACTGAGAAAGGATAAAATCAAAAAAATAAAATTACTAGACTGGGTTTAAGAGACTCAGTATTATTGTCAGTTGCAACATCACCTGAAAGTAACAAGTTTTCAATGGATAATACTAAGAGCAGTGCAGCAATATTGTTATAACAACGATAAAAAGTAATAATATACAGCCTGTGACCTTTTTAATGCCTGGCCTTCCTCCATTCCTCCTGATGAAACCAAACTTGTACAGCACATTCAGACCATCTGCAAGGTTGCTGCCACCATCCATAAACTCAAGGTTGTTGATAGCCTGCTGCAGTGTTCTTGAGCTTAAAGAGAAAAGTATGAGTTGACAATTAGATAAAGCTCAAAAAGAAAAAAATCTCATGCATGACACAATATGAACATTGGACCACGGCTTAAGGTCCCGTCCTAAGGACTGCGACCCTTTCCGGTAGTGTGCATGTCGGGTGAGCGACATAGCGCTAGCCGGGATTGAACCCAGGGTTTTCTAGTTCCAGAGGCAAGATTGCTAACCACTCGACTACGCACGCTAAAGCAAACAAATTTTAAAGCAAAATTGATAACCTTGATTTGAATTCATGTACATGATGTACACGTACTATGTAACATATCTTCATCTGTTGCTTTCATTATCAAACATATGCCAAGTTCGCAATGGACAAGGAACAGTAGACAAATACCTATAGGTATGTATTGCCAAAGTGTCTACACAGAATACAACTCTGAAAAAATACTGTAAATGCACTTAAGTTCGCATGATTCTATTTCGCGATAGGAAGAAAATGGAGTGTTCGCGGGGGTTTAAGTTTGCGTTGGAAACAATAGCAGCGCTACAATCATAGGTGGGCAAAAAGTTTCGCGGTGGTTTTAAGTTCGCGCTGAAAGTTCACCGCAAAAACCGTGAGCAATAAAACCACCGCAAATATTTCTGCATTTACAGTAATATATAATATTACCTGGTATACGTCTCCAATCCAAACTCCTGCCATCCGTTGTGACAATACTGCACCACAGTCACCCTTGACCCTGCTGTTCCAATGTTCAGCTCCTGGACTATCTTGGTTATCAGGAGTTTTGTTTGCTGGAAGCCGTCCTGCCCCAGAGTACTGGAACCATCGATTACAAAGGCAAGGTCCACAGGGGCAGGGGATACAGGAGCTAGGAAGAAACGAGAAGGATTGCACAGTAACTGTTTCATTGTCTAGAAATAAACTCATATCAAATGGAAGATGAAGCTTTTTTCAGACAATAGAAATAGCTTAAGTTTTCTATGATACTTTCTTTACACACTGACCTTAATATAACCACTAGCATTTTGCTTTGTGGCTATTCTCAATTATGAGTGAAAGTTGATAAGAAAGCATTATACTTGAAATTGTACCACGTATCTGTATCAGTCTGTGATGTTCAGGTAGTACAATGTACATGTGATACAACCACCCTTTGGCATAACACATAGGTATTGGCCATGGAAGACATGAGAATTGTGTGCCTAATAACACAGCAAGAAGAACTAATCTTAACGGTTAACCTTCTACCTGCCTTCTAAACCCATAACCAACACAACTTTGGTGCCAAATGGCTACCTTAGCAGGCTGGAAGTTATAGGGTCACAGCACGTACCTGCTGTGCTAAAGCCGCTGAATTCTGGGTAGACAGCAGACCCTGGCAGGTCCCCCTCTGTGATGGATGCAGCGAGGGTGTTCCGCACCACCGGCATGTCTGAGTAGGCTATGATCATTCGCAGCTGCACCATGATGGAATTAACTCTGCAGAATGACGTAATAGGTTGAAACCTTCATCAGTTCACAAGGTATACCTAGTTACGAATATTGATGAAATCAGGGTACTTGTGGCAGTTTCACATGCCTTGCTCCCGGTTTATTCAGAGTCTGACATGTTTGTGTGTACTAAAAATCTATAACTGCAAGGGCAAATGTATCAGAAGCAGTTGGAAGATACTGTCAGGCAGTTCTAGTCTTCCCAATTGTCAATCCAATAACTGTCCTTGGTGGACAGGACCAAGACTGAAATTTTTGGTCAAAGCACCAACTGTATCAATGAACTGAGCTACTCTAACAGAAGACTTGAAATCAATCAATGAATAATTGATCAATCAATTCACCAATGATAATCGATAAATGAATAATTGATTCATTCATTCATTCATTGAATACTCACCCAGGCCTGAGCCAAAGAGCCTGGATTGCATGCACGAACAGGCTACCATTCACTAAGAGGTCAACCACCTGCAAAATAATGAGAAACATCCTTAATAAACAGATAATACACATTTAAGCATCATCTTGGGATGGCAGTATTGTCCACTAACAAACGTCTTGGCTATAATCTAGATTATAATCTATAGGTTAAAAGATGAAATTTTTGTTTCGAAGTTTCCAGATTGTAATCAGCTTAAAAGTGGTCTAAAGTAGCCATTTGGCACCCAATTCCCTATTGGTTAGAGTTAGGCAGCAGGAAGGAGGTTAAAGACAATTTTTCAATCGGTATTCTCTTAGTAAACTTAAACAAACCACTGCACTTTTGCAGTCACCTGGGGTGTATTGTGATGCAAAGTATGACAAGAAATACTGGAGAAAAATATTTTTTTCCACTCAAACTCTGTAGAGTATGACACTTCTACTACTAAGTCTATTGAGGGTCAACCTGAAAGAAAGAGGACTAGGACTGTTGAATCGGACAAAGTGGAGATATATGAAGAAAGACTGAATGCAGCTGCAGGGTGTTCAGACCACTGCAGCAGCAGAATACGCAGTGGACTACTACTACTACAGTACTACTACTTTCCTCACTGCGCGCTGATTGGTCGATCCTGAATCACATGATCCACACTACCGTATAAGTAGTGGGCGAGCCCGCTGCTCTGTCTCTTTTGGATTTCTCCGCCCAGCCAGTCGCAGGGTGGTGAACGACCGTTTCTTCCGGGCAAGAACGAGCCACGCGACCACGTGTTTGCGGCACTGCCCAGGCAAAGGTTTGGGTACCGAAGTTAATGTTTCCTTGCTGTTTTTAGGGTGAGCCTGGGGGCTTTTGTTGCGCGTCTCGTGTGTAAATGTTTCTGGGATAACCTCGGCGTTGTCGTTTGGCGGGTTTGTGTTTAGTTTCCTCCTGGGGGATTTGCATTTGAATAGCTGTAGAGTTGTTGTTTTTTTTTGCGTGTGGGGAGGGCAGTATTAGTGCGGTTGGCTCGTGGTTTGTTTTTTAATGATAGAGGGAGGGAAACTCGTGACAAGAATCCCATAGTGACCATGTTCGGTGTGTGCCGGCATGGCGGAGGACTGCTCGAGTGGGCGATAGGTGCGCGCGCTTCGAGCTCGGTTGTGTTCTAAGTTTGTTTCTTTTTGTGGTTATGAATTTGTAGTATGGCGATGCAGACACCGAGTATTCCGGAGGGACAGCTGCCGGGGAGGATGCAGCAGACGCCAGCGGCGAGGGGACGGGCATCGTCGTCCACCTCGCGGGAGGGACAGTCTACGTCCTTTTCGCAGGCTGGGGGCACACCGGCGGTGTTGCAGACGACAGGGCGGACTCCAGCAGGTCCGCAGGCGGTGCAGGCTCAGGCCGTGCCGCAGGCGGTGCAGGCTCAGGCCGTGCCGCAGACGGGGCAGGCTCAGACGGCTCCACGGGCGGGGCAAGCTCAACTGGTTCCGCAGGCGGGGCAGGCGCAGGCCGCTCCGCAAGTACAGCAAGCTCCAGCGGCTCCACAGGGGCAACAACCTCCACCGGCGCCGGTCCAGGGTCTTCCGCCTGTTGTGGTTCAGGGACAGGGACCGATTCAGCAGGTAACGAGACTTGCTTCTCTCCGTTTTTTTTTGTTTTAGCTGTCTATTTCATGTGTAGGACAATTTGTGCATTATTGGGGGTGAAACTTTCTTTTGTGCAGTTGTTGTAGTTGTATTTGTAAGTTGGGTGAGGGGCTCTTTACTGGGTTGATGTTGATACCCGTGCAGATTGTTGCTTTATTGTTTGTTTGTGTGTTTCTGGGTAAGCGGTTTGATGTGTGGGGAAGCAATGTATTGGTGAAGCGGCACGCATGTGCGGGTCTTCGGCTGACTCGCGCTCTGTGTTTTGCTGACTCTATCCGGGGTCGGCAGGCGCAGGGCGGCGTTGGTCGGAGATTTGTTGCATGGTGGGCGCTTCAATGGGAAAGCAGCGTGCTCGCATGGGGTTTCCGGTTATTTGTGCTCGGGGTTTGTGGCGTTTTCCATCGTGCAAACTCGGGGTAACATTGGCCGGAGGCTTCATGTGTGTGACGTGTTTTCATTATGGTGAAGCGGCACGCATGTGCGGGTCTTCGGCCGACTCGCGCTGTGTTTTGCTGACTCTATCCGGGGTCGGCAGGCGCAGGGCGGCGTTGGTCGGAGATTTGTTGCATGGTGGGCGCTTCAATGGGAAAGCAGCGTGCTCGCATGGGGCTCCCGGTTATTTGTGCTCGGGGTTTGTGGCGTTTTCCATCGTGCAAACTCGGGGTAACATTGGCCGGAGGCTTTATGTGTGCGACGTGTTTTCATTATGGTGAAGCGGCACGCATGTACGGGTCTTCGGCTGACTCGCGCTCTGTGTTTTGCTGACTCTATGTGGGGTCGGCAGGCGCAGGGCGGCGTTGGTCGGAGATTTGTTGCATGGTGGGCGCTTCAATGGGAAAGCAGCGTGCTCGCATGGGGCTTCCGGTTATTTGTGCTCGGGGTTTGTGGCGTTTTCCATCGTGCAAACTCGGGGTAACATTGGCCGGAGGCTTTATGTGTGCGACGTGTTTTCATTATGGTGAAGCGGCACGCATGTACGGGTCTTCGGCTGACTCGCGCTGTGTTTTGCTGACTCTTTTCGGGGTCGGCAGGCGCAGGGCGGCGTTGGTCGGAGATTTGTTGCATGGTGGGCGCTTCAATGGGCAAGCAGCGTGCTCGCATTGGGCTTCCGGTTATTTGTGCTCGGGGTTTGTGGCGTTTTCCATCGTGCAAACTCGGGGTAACATTGGCCGGAGGCTTCATGTGTGCGACGTGTTTTCATTATGGTGAAGCGGCACGCATGTGCGGGTCTTCGACTGACTCGCGCTGTGTTTTGCTGACTCTTTTCGGGGTCGGCAGGCGCAGGGCGGTGTTGGTCGGAGATTTGTTGCATGGTGGGCGCTTCAATGGGAAAGCAGCGTGCTCGCATGGGGTTTCCGGTTATTTGTGCTCGGGGTTTGTGGCGTTTTCCATCGTGCAAACTCGGGGTAACATTGGCCGGAGGCTTTGTGTGTGCGACGTGTTTTCATTATGGTGAAGCGGCACGCATGTGCGGGTCTTCGGCTGACTCGCGCTGTGTTTTGCTGACTCTTTTCGGGGTCGGCAGGCGCAGGGCGGCGTTGGTCGGAGATTTGTTGCATGGTGGGCGCTTCAATGGGAAAGCAGCGTGCTCGCATGGGGCTTCCGGTTATTTGTGCTCGGGGTTTGTGGCGTTTTCCATCGTGCAAACTCGGGGTAACATTGGCCGGAGGCTTCATGTGTGCGACGTGTTTTCATTATGGTGAAGCGGCACGTATGTACGGGTCTTCGGCTGACTCGCGCTGTGTTTTGCTGACTCTTTTCGGGGTCGGCAGGCGCAGGGCGGCGTTGGTCGGAGATTTGTTGCATGGTGGGCGCTTCAATGGGAAAGCAGCGTGCTCGCATGGGGCTTCCGGTTATTTGTGCTCGGGGTTTGTGGCGTTTTCCATCGTGCAAACTCGGGGTAACATTGGCCGGGGGCTTTATGTATGTGACGTGTTTCAATGAGGGTGAAACGTTACCGGGTGTGTGTAACGAGTTGTGATACAAGACCTTAGGTTTGTCGGTTGTGTGTTCACATTAGGTGGTGGACATCCAGCTAGAGTTTAGCCTACTCCGGCAACAGATTGAGAGACTGCAAGGCAGATCTATCGAAGGCGTCAAGGATGAGATTCTGCAGTTGGCAGCCCGACCTCTCCCTGCGTTCGACCAGAACCGGGCGGTGGCCCTGTTGGAGACGCTGGCGAGCCAGGCACAGTTGCAGGCGCACCCAAAGGCAGAGGAGTTTCGTTATATCTTACAACAAGTGCGGCCCCTTGCCCACCTCCCCCGATTTAAAGACATTCTGCAAGACCTGTTGGGTCCGCCTATCCTGAAACAGATAAATAAAAGCATCACAGGGTGTTTCAAGGATATAGCGGTAGTCCCTCAATTCGCTTTCCCTCAAGCTGCCACGGGTGCTCCGGGCGCTGGAGACGGAACCCCGTTTGGCCAGCAGGGATATCCGCAATACTTTCAGCCCCAGGTCCAGAATCAGGCAAGGTATCAGCCATACCGGAAGCAGGGAGGTAAGGGAAGGGGGCCTCGAGTTGCCGGGCCTGATGACATTTGCTTCCGATGTGGACTAAAGGCCCACTGGGCCAGGAATTGCCACGTAAAGTTCACGTCAAATAACATGCCTATGTCAAAGCGACGGTAATCCAGCGTAAACACTGTATGAAGTTCGAGTACATATATGCTATGCTTTTGTTAGAATGGTGTGAAGAGGAAGTATTGTATCTGACTTATAGAGGGACTCTTTATGTATTTCGCATTTTGTTTCTCTTTTTGCATTGTTTTTGTATATGCGGTTTTGTTGGGCTTTCGTCATTGAGTTCAGATTGCGATGTATATTCCATGCTTTGTGCGAATGATGTGAAGAGGAAGTAACGGTATAGATTTGTCTTTGTTTTTTTTTTTTGGTAGAGGGAGTGTTTGTGTAGATTTTTCTTATTGTTGTCTGTTGCTGTATTAGCGGGTTTTTGGCAAACGCTTTGTTATTTTTGTTATGTGGAATGCGCTTGATTTTGTACCTGAGTTTTCAGCTGCGATGTTTATGACGTGCCCGCAATGTATGATTTCTTATGAGGGAAGAGTACCTCGGTAAATAAGATTGCAAAACGACGTGGTGGAACAGTGTGTAAACAATAAGAACATGGTAAATGACTCGAGGGAGCAGTGTGTAAACGATGGAACAGTGTATGAACAATGGAGCTTTGAGATTGGTTATGGTAGTAACGTCTAGACTGTTAGAGCAATACTAGCACACCCTGTGTACGACTGATCGGAAATTGACCTTGGAACGGACCGGATTCGACTTACGATTAAAGTTTCATACGTATCATTGATGTGCGTTGTGACTATGTCTGAGTGCTGTAGGTGTAGAGAAGAATGAAAATTTTCTATTCGATGAATGCTAGTGACTGGTTTAAATTTGATTTCATGGTAGTACGTAAGTTCGTATCAGACGCTATGTTGGTTCAGGTACTTGACCCATCGGGTAAATAAGAAATACGTTACAAGTATAAATGAAATGAATACACGGATAGGGGGAGGTAAATGTCAGACAAACGAGAACACTCTCAAACTAGATTTGGTTGGATTCCGGAACACCAAGTGTTCTGGTCTCTCATTTTGTTTGTTTGTTTGTTGGTTTATTTTGAAACACCTGGGTAGCCTATTCAGTGCCAATACACTGGTTTTCGATAGGGCCCAGCCTCACATATACATACATGGAAAATAAAAAACGACTTACAGAGAGGAAAGTAGGCATACACGTCGGAACATATGGGTATAACTGAAACATGAAAGACAGATAATTTTAAAATCATAATCCAAACCAAGGTCAATAGTTAGGAGGTCAGAGGTCACTACTCAGTACTGAGACTATGTTAGGTTTTCAAAGCTGACTTAAATGTATTCAGGCTTGGAACTTGCTTAATGTAGGCTGGTAGTGAATTAAAGTGTATCGAGAGGAATATAATGATTGGAAGACTTTTATTGTGCATTCATGCCTGACGGGCTAAGTACGGGTCGTCTAATTTAACGCGGGGAACATGCAAGGACATAAATACAACAATACACGCTGAAAACGTATAGGGTAGACAAACGTGTTATTAAACTAGCTAGCCCAGTAGCGTCGATTTTTTTTTGTTGTTTTCTCGTTTCTGTGTACTTGTGTAAGGGTAGGAATATACAATATTCCTCATTCTGTACAAGGAGTATACAGGCGTGATAACATATGAATTTGTCTGTATATGGGAATTTTTCTTTGGTAAAGTTTAAGTACAATTTTTTCGTTATCGTATAATTTACAAGCTAGGACAAAATGTTGTTCATCGTCGACTCGATTTTAACTATAATGGTGATATTTTTTTCAGCCGTTTTTCTTTTTTGGCTCATTGAGTTTAAATGATTCGGTACATGGCACAGCAGTGGTAGTGGGCAAGCTTTTCTCGCACGCGTGTGATTTTGTAAGGTGTCAGGACATTTCTTATCTTTTAAGTTGGAAATACAAGGGGTGGTTTCGGAAAGTTGCCTAGGAAAGTTACATATTGTATGTAGCTGGGTTACATACATGTATCAACACGTGTTATGTTGTGATTTACAAGGTCTGTTAAACTAGGGAGGAAATTCTGTTCTGTTTCTTTCTCCAGACGCTAGTTAATATGCAAATCGTCTCCTGTGGTCCACTCTGATCCGTCCTGTCGTTCCGTGACCCAGATGGGTAGAGAACCTTTTACAGGGGATGATCCATTTTTGATGTTAGGGATAAGGGCTCGAGTCAATTTAGCGTTTAACTAACTCCCGGACGGAAGTTTTCGACAGGAAAAGGACCCAGGGTCTTGATTGGGCGTCTTTTACTACATGTATTACATAATGGCGCAACCATGTTACGGTGTCTTTTTCTTGTTTGTGGGGTGAGGGGTTCGGTACAGGAATAAAAGAACCGTTTTGTTTTGTATAGTATTGTAAGTTTTAAACTCTTCTTTAGATAATGCTGGGTTGTCCGTATGCTGAGTGGTTGTTGATGTGTTTCCTCCAACGACACGCGATACTAGAGGATGGTTTTTGTTGGTTTCAGGGACAACAAGGGTTCAACCCGACCATCTACGATTTCGAGTCGAGTTTCCCTTTCAACCCTTTTAGCGCCTATCAAGAACATCTGAAGAGAAAGGTGCTGTGGATCACGAGGAAGAGAGATGGGAAAGTCATCTGTGCTCCATCAGTCTACGATGTCTCTGATAGGAAGATTCACGCGTCAGCGGATTCTTTAATGTTTAGGGATCCAAACACGTTCTTGGCGGGGGAGATTCATAAGCATCCTAATGCATGGAGGGAGATAGTGGGCGAGTCAGAAAAGGCCGCTATGGTAATGGATTGGATAGAGAATGGCGTGTCAATTTATGATTTCATTAGACCTTTCAGTGGTAAGTTTAAAGGGGTTCATTATCCGTTGACGGCTTTCCCCCCTTCGACGTACTTCCCTAATTTACCTAGTTGCAGACCTTTTGCTGAATTTGTGTCGAAATCAATCGAGAGTAGGATCATTTCGGGGGCAATCTCCATTTGGGGGAGAGTGGGGGCAGTCCCACCCCCACATTTGGTGTTGCCGCTAACGGTCGAACCGTCCAAGCCAAGGCTATGTCACGATCTGAGATTTCTGAATCTATGGATGAAACATTGCTCTTTCCAATTAGACGCAGTAACGCAGTTGACTTCGTATGTGGGTAGGGGACATTTCCAGACCAAATGCGACGATAAGAGTGGTTACGACCATGTTCTAATATCGGAAGGAAGTAAACCTCTGGTTGGTTTCCAGTGGGGAGGCTTCCTGTATGTCTCTAATAGCCTTCCCTTTGGCTGGTCCGAGAGTAGCTTTATTTATCAGACATTAGGTAATGTAGCGATGCATAAGATCAGAACTTTAGGTGTTCCATCGTCATTATACATAGATGATAGGCACGCAGGGCAATTAGTCCAGACCAAAGCTCCAGAGGTACAACAACAGGAGGTAGCCCTCCGTGGTACGGCTCCAGACGTAGAAGCAGCTCAAGCGGCTTGTTTCATTATGTGTAGTGTATTGGTTGAGCTGGGGTATTTCATTGGATTGGATAAGTGTCAGTTAGATCCTGTGCAATGCTTGGAATTTCTGGGGTTGGAGGCGAATTCAATCCTATCGGCTTTTGGGTTACCGGAGAGAAAGAAGATTTCTTTCGCCAACCTTAGGGAGGAAATCTTGGAAAGAGGTGTAGTGAACGTAGCATTGTTACAGAAGCTCACAGGGAAGATTGTATCCTTTGGTTTAGCTGTCCCGGCTACTCGGCTGTACTGCAGAGAAATGTTTAATGCTATAAGACTCGCAGTACGGAAGGCGGAGAGGGTCCACATACAAGGGGCAGTCAAGAGTGAGATAGAACACTGGCGATTTCTGGATAGCTGGGAAGGGCATGTTCCTTGGAGGGGGGAAAAACACGAAGTGATAGAACTGTCGTCAGACGCTTCAGGGTTTAAGTGGGCAGGTATTGTGACAACCAAGGATGGGGTGATGCAGTGTAGTGATTACTGGCGACAGGGCGAGCGCGATGAGATTATAGCAGTTAAGGAGACAAACGCGTTGAGACAGGTCCTCTTGTCGGCGGAGGACGGCGTAAGGAATAAGAGAGTGGATGCGCGTGTAGATAACACGAATTTGATCTCCGCGTGGCAAAACCAAGGGGGGAAAAGCATAGATTTGTCTAGATCTATTGTGAAATTATGGGAGACAGTGATGAAGTTAAATGTGGATTTGCACTTATCGTATGTTTCGTCAGCGGACAACGAAGCGGATGCTCCGTCGCGACAACTTTCCCCGATGGATGCTATGTTACATAAGAAAGTCTTTGAGCGAATCGACAAGGAGCTAGGTGGACAGAATGGTTTTGATACTGACCTCATGGCCTTGCCCTCGAATGTACAGAGGGGCAGGAATGGTCAGGAGTTAGATTTCTTTAGCCCCTTCCCAACTCCAAACTCGAAAGGGGTAAACGTGTTTACTCAGGATCTGACCAACAGGAATGCTTATGTTTTCCCCCCTTTCAGCCTCATTCCCCATTTGATTGCTTTCTTCTTGCAAGAGAAAGCCCAGGTAGTGATTGTAGTTCCGGATAGGTTCCCAAGACAGGAATGGTGGCCAATTTTGCAAGAAAGGGCGAATCAGAAGCTCAAAGTGACATGTGCGGGTCAGCCAACATTGTGGTTCCCCTCCAAGAAGAATGGTTGGCAGTTAAGACCGCAGCATTGGGACTTATGGGCATTCAGCCTTGGTCGATAGATACCGGTTGAATAACGATAGAGAAGGGGGCATCAAAGTATAGTAGGGTGATGGTCTTGTTGTTCTGAGGGTGTCTGCATTTTTGTGCTTCCTTGTCGACGCGTGGAACTAATATGGTCCAAAATAAATATGTTGCAGGTGGTGCGTAAGTTTGAGACAAGTGGAGAGGTACCCGGGATAGCGTCAGGTGGTCTACATGGTGTGGGTAGTGGTCAAGCACGATGCGGTAACCATGAACTCATACAGGGGGACGGTTCTGGTACCCATTACCGCGGGTACCCGCTGCCGGTGGTAAGTGGACCACCAAGACTGTGGGTTCCGTCGATGAGGTGCAGGGAATGCGGCCATCTTAACGATTTCGACTATAATTTTTGTCAGAGGTGTGGGAAGCCAAAGGTGTGGGAAACACAGTGTGATAGTGTTAGAGGACAAAAAGTAGACCATGTAGCTATTGCAAAGCGATTACAACAGGTGACAGGGGAACAAGAAAGTTCGGCGTATGCAAAGCAAAAGAAGTCAATGAGCGAACTGTTGGTAGATTTCCTTAAAACCTGCTCCCCGCCCAAGAACTTAGCTACGGCTCTACCGGTGGACGTGATAAAGTTTTTGATTTGGAAAGATTTACAAGGGAAGACAAAAGTGCACCGGAGAGAATGCACGGTTAGACAGGCGCAGTGTGAGTGCCCGGTTCGTTTAGCGTTTAAAACGGTAGACAGTTATGTTGGGAAGTTAAGAGCGATTTTCGCCGATTTTGGCAGAGGAGGGGAGTGGGACGAAAGGTTGTGTGTCGGGAATCCAGCTGCAAGCAGACAGGTGAAAAAGTATTTAACTACGGTTACTTCGGAACAGTTGCAGCAGGGTTTGACACCTCACCAGTCCAAGCCGGTATTTCTGGGGAAAATCGTTAAAGTGTGTGACTATATCGTGGATAAGATAGGTTCTGAGAGAGTAGCGATAAGGATGTTTACGCTGGCGAGAGACCAGGCAATTTTTAAAGCTGCATTCTTCTCGGGCGATAGAATAGCTGATCTAATGAAGGTTAAAACAGCCGAGGTTTTCAGGCTCAAGTCAGGCGCGTTATTGTTCAATCATGTTTGGGGGAAGACGCTACGAGACGGGAGGTCGAACGTTTTCACGATGGAAATGACAGGAGACCTCTCCACGTGCCCTGTGGGAGCTATTGATTGGTATGTAGCAATAGCTACACATTTGTCTATCTCGCTTCATGAAGGTCTCCTCTTCAGATCCACTTCGAAGGAGGGTCACGTGTTGCAAGAGCAACCGTCTACGCAAGCTGTGGGTAACGCATTCCGTCGGTATTTGCAAGTGTTGGGGATCGACGAGGGAGAGACGCTGCATGGTTGTAGATCAGGTTGCGCCATATCTTTACACATGGCGGGGGCCTCAGAGCATGACGTCATGGGCCACGTAGGATGGTTCTCGAAACGTACAGCTTCACATTATATGAAAGTGGCAAAGGTAATGAAGCCGGGAGGACCGGCGTCAAAGCTAGCATCGAAGGAAGTGGAAGAGGCGGTGAAACAGTACGAAGAGAATAACGAACTGCTAGCTTTGGACAAAGCATTTAAGGAGTAGGGTCATGACGTCCTTTTAATTTCCCGCGATCTTGGGTGAAGGGGAAGAAAGTTGTGAAAGTGTAACGAAAGAGGTCCCAGACTGGAATATAGTAATGTTATAAAGGGAATATTCCTGACCTGTGAGAAAGTGTTCGTTTGAGTTCTTGATGTAAATAAAGTTTGGTTTGCAAGAATGATCATCTTTGCGTGTTATTAGAATGGGTATGTATGGGCGCAAAAAGGGTGATAAGGGAGGGTGATGAAAGAATGAAGTAACGAACGTATGGATAAGGAAGGGGGTAAAGTAAGGGTGGTTGTTTCAAGTAATAAATAACTGGGTTAGGGGAAGGTAAAGCAACTTCGGCATTTCCCCATAACTTAATCACCTATGAAGGATGGTCCAATGAGTGCGCAGTGTGGATAGGAAACTTTCCTCACTGCGCGCTGATTGGTCGATCCTGAATCACATGATCCACACTACCGTATAAGTAGTGGGCGAGCCCGCTGCTCTGTCTCTTTTGGATTCATCCGCACAGCCAAGGAGCGTGGTAGAGGCGACCCATTGCGATAAGCGATAGGGGATATAATAAGGAGGGAGGAAGGGAGGACAGTTAACTGCTCCCCACCCACCCACCCTACGCTTACAAGTAACGTTTGCAAGGGTCTGGCTCCGCCGCGCGACTTCGGCATTTCCCCATAACTTAATCACCTATGAAGGATGGTCCAATGAGTGCGCAGTGTGGATAGGAAACTATAGAGTATTACTCACCCCATTCTCAACCTCCTGAGCAACACCGACTGCCTGGGGAGAGTCTCTGGCGAAGACTTGTGGCCAGTACCCTGCTGGGAGGGGCAGCTCCAGGGATGTGTACCGAGTTGTAATAGCTGCAGATTAAACACCAGGGAGAGATATCACACACTGGATGAAGTTTACATGATGTTTTAGTATGGTAAAAAAGATTTGCCATTCTGTGGTTGTTACACTGTGAAGTAAGGCACAATGCAAGCAATATCTACAGTTTTCACTGTTGCCTCTACATAGTTAAGTTTATCAACTAATGTTAGACATCCAGGTTATACACCAAAATACACAAAAGTTACTTAGGAAACTGGAATTAGATAGTGAGGTGTTTCAGATAGTATCCGCTTTCTCTCATGAGTGATAGTGATTCACAGCTCAATTTCATTTACTCAATTAGTTACCACTTTAGTCAGCCTGTGTTTAAAGCAGTACACAAGAAGCTGGCTAGATAGTTTTATTATCTTGGCTTCCTCTGCTGTAATAAAGCCATACATAACAGATCTGTTTCTAGTGCTTGCATGCAAAACTATTTTCCCCATAAGTTGGTCAGTACCTTCTTCTCCAAAGAACTGGATCTCAGAAATGGCTGGTTTGCCACCACCTCCGGTCGCTGTGATGTACAGGCGCCAGTACTGCGATGTCGCAATGAAACCAGCAACAATCTTCTGCTGGTCCATGCCTGCAAATTTCAACAAAAGATACATGTACACTTTTACATTGTAACCTATATATACCCCGGAAATGGATGCCTGTATTTAGATGTGAACCAGATCTACAGGGAAAATGAAGAGACAAACTACTAGGCAGACTACAATGGACATAACTATGCACAACACCAGAATCAGCACCATGGAAAGGTACCAATAAAATAATACATTTCAAGATTCCTGCCCGACTGGATCTTTCAATCATTTTCTACAATACAATTTGTTCTGTTTATCATTAATTCTCGTCATCATCATATTAATTCTCGTAATACAATGTTACTGGGAGAAGCAACAGATAAGTAGAATGGAAAAAAATGTAGGCAAAGGTGGACCCAAGAATGGTAAGATCTAAGGTAAGGTAAACAAGACTGTAATACCTTGCATCCCTGTGAAGCTACCAATATCCTGCCAGTTGTATGGCCATGACGATGCTGAGACCTGGAGTTTAAAGCTGATGGGATCGTTGGTGCCGTTTCCTGTAGCAGCAATGCTGAATGCAGACAGGGTGTACACAGCCTGAAGATCAAAGACAATGTAGGCATCTCCTGAAGTTGGGCCTTCGGGGTACCAGTAAGTTGAAAGGTCACCGTCAACAGAAAGGCTTGGATCTCCAAAGCCAGATGCCACAGATGCCCAGGTGATGTTCTGATTCCAGGTGGGGCCCTCGTATGTGGCTGTAAGATTAGGGTAAGGATTAGTTTTTTTTGTGATTGTTTGTGAGTTAAAACTAGCCAGGAAAGCCTAAATGTTTTGACACAAACAGAAATTCCTGCTCCCTAACACAAGGACATAACCTAAAACACACACATGCACAGTGACGGCGATACATGCACACACGCACATACATGTACAGACACACATACACACCAGGCTCGAAATAATGGGTGCATGTGCACCTGTGTGCACCTTATTCTTGACAGTGGGTGCACCAGTGCACCTAGATATTTTCGTATGATATAGGGTAAAGGTACTATTGTGCACTTGTATACAGAATATTCTTGATATGTAAGTATCAGAAAAAACACTATAACCTTTTGTTGTACTTTAGTTGATGAACTACTTGTTTGAAATTAGCTTTAGAATTATAGATTGAAGTTCTCAAGAGTGTTAAACTTAAATATGTTTTGCTGACATTCAACTTTATCTTATGCAGTGCACCCAAAATTCTTTCTGTGCACCTAATCTTTTTAGTTGGGCGCACCAGTGCACCTTTTTCCAAAAACGAATTTCGAGCCCTGCACACACAGCATCTTAATCATACTACATGAAAGCAGACAGCATCATGACAATGTCTCTTGTAAGTGAACCCACCCCTAGGGTCAGCATTCTCGACGAAAGACTTGAGGAGGCTGTAGTTAGTGTAATGAGCCAGGTCAAACCTACATACAGCCAGGGTGCCACTTCCACTGCTGGAATCCCTAAACAACAACAAAATAAAAACAAAACAACAAACCTTAACAATTTTGTGCTTGAGACAGCTACAGAAATGCACTAAAAAATGAAATCTTCTGTGACCGATACAGTGTTATCTTCCAGGACCAGGCCTTCAATTTGAAGCCCAGGACCAGGCCTTCAATTTGAACCCCAGGAACATGGCTTCAATTTGAACCCCAGGAACAGGGCTTCAATTTGAACCCTAGGAACAGGGCTTCAATTTCAACCCCAGGAACAGGGCTTCAATTTCAACCCCAGGAACAGGGCTTCAATTTCAACCCCAGGAACAGGGCTTCATCTTGAAGCCCAGGAACAGGGCTTCAATTTCAACCCCAGGAACAGGGCTTCAATTTCAACCCCAGGAACAGGGCTTCAATTTCAACCCCAGGAACAGGGCTTCAATTTCAACCCCAGGAACAGGGCTTCAATTTCAACCCCGGGAACAGGGCTTCAATTTCAACCCCAGGAACAGGGCTTCAATTTCAACCCCAGGAACAGGGCTTCAATTTCAACCCCAGGAACAGGGCTTCAATTTCAACCCCAGGAACAGGGCTTCAATTTCAACCCCAGGAACAGGGCTTCAATTTCAACCCCAGGAACAGGGCTTCAATTTCAACCCCAGGAACAGGGCTCCAATTTCAACCCCAGGAACAGGGCTTCAATGTCAACCCCAGGAACAGGGCTTCAATTTCAACCCCAGGAACTGGGCTTCAATTTCAACCCCAGGAACAGGGCTTCAATTTCAACCCCAGGAACAGGGCTTCAATGTCAACCCCAGGAACAGGGCTTCAACATAATTCCACCGGGGTACATAATTCTGCCACCCTGAAAAGATACGTCCAAACAGACCTCTAACACAATGCCCTCCAGTATAATGCACTCTTGTATATCTAAACTGTGCGTAGCTGGGGGGTGCTGCACTAGAGATCTCTCAAACCCACTGTTTTTCAGAGTGGTGGATTTATGTAACCCGGTGGCTTGATGTTACAATTTACAATAAAAATAAGTCTAAATACAGATTCTGAAAGTTATTAGATAAATACTTAAAGGGTTGTCTTACAGGGGTTTGTAGTCAACAGCAAATGAATAGCGAAAACCATTGAAGTTCCTGAGCAAGGCGACGGTCTGTGAGAAAAGGAACAGACGATAAACTTCCTGATCAGATTGCTATAATTGGTCCCTCTCTCTCACTACTTACAAAAGATTGTTGTAATAGAAGACAAACAATGTAAGAGACGAAATGTGCCAGGCTACTTGTATGTTGGTGTTGTTGTTTGGGTTGTTTAGGGCACTTCTTGCCTTGTGTTCATATTGTACTGATGTATACGTACATGTAGGTCAATACATATCAAGTTCTATCTGCACAAAAGCCCTTATACTTCTGACTGCCAAGGATAAATCTCCTTAGCCACTGAGAAATTCTGATAATCAGTGAATGATTGCAAGATGCCTAATTGGAATAACATTGTCTTACGGGTGGCTCCAGGTACTGAGAGAGTCTCCGGGAGTCTTCAGACAGTGGGTCCCTCATGGCAGCGGTGTACGGCCAGTCGGTAAGCGATACTGTGACATAGGTCGCAACTCCGCCTGAAGATAAACACACACAACTGTCAGTCAATACATAGTTTCTAGACTCTGTAAAGTCTTTTCTTTTTCTTTTTCTTAGCGTGCGTAGTCTAGCACCTTAGCGGCCCAGCCTCTGGAACTAAAAGCTGTGAGTTTGATTCCGGCTGTGTCCGGCTCTTCAATGAGCTAAACTGGATCAAGATCACTTTCCTTTAATTTCCTTTTCTTCTAGTGCATTCAACACCTGTGACAACCTGATGATAGCTGTTCAAATTCTAGTTGTCTACCTCCTACAGCAAGACATTATGAAGACTTTATAATGCTCTGGATTATTATCCCATCAGTCAATCTTCAGTTTCACTTGTAACATCCATTTGCTGACTGCTGCTATGAATCTCTTTGAAAGCATATCAAGAAAAATGGTTTCATTGAAATTGTGAGTTCACTGAGCTTTTTTGTCCACTCTGGAACAGTCACATCATTGTAAGTTGTACTTAAATAGCATTGAATTAGTATTGAATTGGTTATGGTTGTAATCTTAGAATCAAAAATAAACTGTACAAAAATAATTGTGACAAGTGACGGACTGTAGTAGGATATGTCTATTGTTAGTTGACCTAAATTGCTATTTTTACTTATGTAAATGCATCATTATGTTTAGCCATACCTAGTATGGCTCAACATATTGTTTTTACTCATGTTTCTTCTCCTCCTGTCAAATCTTCAAATCGATTCATCTCTGTCATTTTTATACCAAATGACCTGAAATTTGGTACAAAGGTAATGTAGGCAAAAACAAATGTGCATTTTTTTTCCTTTTTTGATATTGACCTTGAAAGTGATTTTATTGAGGTTTTTATGACCAACGATGCATATCTTGGCCTCCTGCGCCCTGGTATTTCAACCGAATGACCTGAAATTTGCTGTATATGTGCCTTGAACAAATATTTAAAGGATTACATTCCCATTTTTGGCATACATTTCTTCAAAACGATTTATTTTGGGCTTTCTTGACAATATTTGCCACTTCTGTCACTTTCAATACTACATATGACCTAAAGGTCAGTGACCCCAAGTGCCTTGCACCTGGCCGTGCATGCCTGTGAGCCTTGTGACCACCTGATTGGTCAATTGAGTTAATCTAATTATCTTGCATTTCTGGCACAGGTCTGCTAGTAAACAAGCCAAATATGGTATGGGAATTCCTAGGGCATGTGATTACATGGCTTTGTTCACTCTTTTTTGAACAAAGATACACATCTCCAGTTCCTATGTATTAAACCAAAATAATGTGAAATTTGGCATGTGTCTGCCTTGGTCATGTACACAGGCCCTCATTCAAATGTTTGGCATACAGCCTTTCAAAAGGATTTTTTAAACAAAGAATTTTTTCGTTTCGTTATTTTCAACCCAAAGTGTATACTATTGAATCATGCGTTCAAACAAAGGGGTGTCACATTTTTATATTTCAACCATACTATCGCTGAAATATGTTGTTTTTGGTCATTTCCTTCTTCACCTGTCAAATCTTCATATATATCATTATGTATACTATGGAAAACTTCATTCTTCCCTGGGGTTGATCTATTTTAATTTTGAACTGGGTTGATTATGCGCAAGAGTGTAATTTTCAGCGGATATTTTTCGACTGGTCTAGTTTACATGGAGATGGCACGGAATATCCCATTCTTGCAAGGGGAGGATTCTTTAATTATTTATTTCAATTTTGAGCTGGAATGATTATGAAAAAGTCCATTTGTTAGCAGAAGTGTATTTGTTAATCAATAAGTGGATATGGTTTTGGACTGGTCCATATTGTGTTGAGGTGCTACTGGAAGACTCCATTCCTGTATGGAGAGACTGATAATTGTTTTTAAACTCAATTTTGGACTGGGGTGATCCATTTTTTTAGTGGAAGTATTTTAGAATGGTCCATTGTTATTTGGGGAGAGTCCATTTTTTGCATGGCGAGGAGTATGGCTAAACATGCTGTATTTGCTCGCAAATGTTGCCTTTCTAGTTTAGCTATGTAATGTGTAATTTACCTAATATGTAATGTGTGCGTGTTCTAGTTTATGACCATTGTATATGTCCAGAGACACCTGAAAAACAGGCTGCAGGCCTGAGTGGTGATTTCTCCCTGGTAAAATAGATAAATGAAATGTATATCATAATCATTAAGACATTTCTTAATTCTGCATGCATTATTTAGCTATTGACTTATTCAGTAACTTCAATGACTTTCTCACCAGCAGCAATAGATCCTGCTAGACGCTTGGCAAGTCTGTTATCCAGGAGGGTGAGGTTGGCCAGGGGGAATGCCTGGTTAGCTGCACGAGTGATGTTCACCAGCTGACTGGACACACCCACAGCATAAATGGACACACCAGCCCTGCAGGGAAACAAAAGTTCAAGTCTTTACAGTGAAAATGAAAGCTCTTGTTGTACTTGATGGAAATGTTATTAGCATTGAAATTGTCTTCCAGTAGATTTTCCTTCAGAGTTAAATCAATCACTGCAATTGATTGATCCTAATTCTAAAGAACACATGCTGGAAGACTTGGATACCAACTTCAATGCTAGATATTTCCATCAAATATGACATTAATGAAGTCGGTTATAATAAAGAAGACCCTCAATTCTGATTTTGAAATAACGTATAGCTATGGATAAACGGTATTATGATATGATATGATATGTGATATGATAATATGATATGATATATGATAATATGACATGCTAATATGATATATGATATATGATATATGATATAAGATATACGATATACGATATACGATACGATATGATACGATACAATACCATATGAAAGGCATTATTCAGAATTAGCTACTACAGCTAGGGAAGTGGCTGCTAGACTAATAGCTAGGGTAACATTGTGTCTGTTTGTACTATGAACCACACCTACTAGAGAAACTGTATTCAAATCCTCCTTGTTCTTTAACAGTATAACGAAAAATCCTCCTTGTTCTTTAACAGTACAACGTACGGAGTAATGATCAGCTATGAATCTTACATGGTTGCCTCTTGGGCAGCTCGAAACACTTCATCGTCCGAGTCACCGTTGGTCACGATGACGGCAGCCTTGGGCACGTCAGGTCGCGACCCGTCCCTCTCTCCAAATCCGTAGCGCATCATGTCCCGTAGGGCTCGGCCAAGGGGTCTAGAGCTACAGAATAACAGTCTACTTTAAGCAAATATTACTCTACACTAAACAATAAATGTAGGATTGAATTGTGACTATTTGTAGACAATGCTTCATTGGGGAAGAAGCAAAAATGATAAGTTATCTGTTTTGCTTAAAACATTTTCTCATAGCAGTCCTCTAAAAGTGCGCAACGTGAAATGAAAATACTGTCTTTTAAGTTTCACTGACATTTGTAATAAGTGCAAACTGTGGAACAATTTTCTGCAGTTCACAATAACTCTTACATGTTAAATGTAAGGTTTATCATCAAGGTCTAGATAGGAACAGCTTTGTAAAATCCCAGAGGAGCAGTGAATCCTAATACCTGTTTGGTTGTAAGAGCGCCATGTTTTGGATGTTGCCGATTGCTTCGGTAACAGATTCAGGGGTGGAAAACGAGTCCAAAGCAAAGTGATGCCGGACCAGAGATGACACTGTGAACACCGTCACCCTTACTGCCCCAGGGCCGACCTCCAGGTAATTGACAACGCTGTTGGTGAAGTTGAGGATCTTTTCAAACTGGTACTGTGTGACTCCATCAGAGTTATCAAGGATGAAGGCCAGGTCAGCGATAGCTTGGAATCTTGGTGCTGTGGAATAATATAGAAAGCAGATGCATTAGATTGTCTCCTTGAAGATATTTGGCAAGCCAAATTACTTGGTGCACTGTTGAGTGTCCCCATTTTGGTATGAGACCAACTAAAGTTTCTTGGTGGTCTCACATCAATGTTTTATGCAATGGATGAAACCATTCATAGTGGGGGGTGCAACAAAAAGTTTCTTGGAGGTATCACATCAGTGTCTATGCAATGGAAGAAACCATTGATAGTGGGGGTACAACAAAAAGTTATTTGGAGATAGCACATCAATATTTTCTGCAATGGAGGAAACCATTCATAGTGGGGTGTACAACGAAAAGTTTCTTGGAGGCCTCACATCAGTGCTTTAAGCCATGGAAGAAACCATTCATAGTGGGGGTGTACAACAAAAAGTTTCTTGGGGGTCTCACATCAGTGCTTTATGCAATGGAAGAAACCATTCGTAGTGGGGGTGTACAGCATTTACTACTAATAAAAAGTTTCTTGGAGGTCTCACATAATGATTTATGCAATCAGGAAGAAACCATTAACAATGGGGGGTGGAGAACATAATGATGCGGGCCTATTTCAAGGTGCATGTTGGTTTGATTCCAAAATGCGAGACTAAAAGTACAGTAACTGTTTTTTTGGATCCCAAAGGTTGGTCTGAGGGCCAGGGTCATGAAGCCCAGTAGCCAACATGTCAAATGACAACTTTGAATATTTGGTTTCTCATTATAGGAATATTTACCATATCAGATCATTACCCCTACATTGCTAAGTTTAAGGTGACTTACTTAATGAAGCTTTAACACTCTGAGATAATCAGTCAGTAGTGCGTTAGAATTTTACTCCACTTCAAAGTAGTACTGTAACAAACTCTGCTTTAAATTGCAAGACAGGAGCATTATCTAATGGTTTTATATTCACTGTTAGTGCTTACTGCCTTAACGCTCTCCTCTTTTTAGAAAAAATGCCTGTGTCCCAGACAATTGTAATGCCCCAAGGCTGTTAAATTCAGGCCTAGGCTCACACTTAGAGGGGTAATGTCATAATGACAAAACAGAAGCATCTGGTGACCTATGTACAGCCCTTGCTGTGACATAATAGAATAGGGCGTGCCTTTAAATGACTCAGGGAGGGCGAGGTAAAGTCATATCAGTGTTAGATCAAAAGGCTTCATTCAACTTGCCCTCATTATTGACTGTCATAAGTAAACATTAGCCGGCAATAGCAATACAACTTGCTGATTGGGCTACTTTAGGAGCTAAAATCAAAGAACAGTTTTAAAACCCACAGTTTCAAACTTAAATGTAGTGTTACAATGAGTAATGCACAGTCTGAAACTTGCTATTCCAGTTAGGTAAGATTTTGCATGACCCTGCCGATGCACAAAGGTTGATTGTTAAAGGTCAACTGCAGTTCGAAACTTCAATGAAAAGGGGTTTTCTATTCACCAGGTTTGATAATGGAAAAGCCTCAGATATATCTAGATAAATTGAGTCATAAACGAAAAGATCATACTCAAGAAAAAAATATTTTGATAAACCAAATGGTTTGTGCATTACAAGAGAAGATATTAAGTCTTGTAAGGGGGAGGTTTATCTTTATCTCACGATGTGACAGATAGCACAACACTGTTATTAATTAGCCCACATGGAGACCATCTTGTGTGTTTGTTATGATTACTAGATTAGAAACACACGTATCTGAGGGTTAAGTCATGGGAAAGGAGGGAAATCGAGGAGTTGGCCACTGAGACACGGCCAGGGTAAGACGTCCGAGCCTGAATAAAAACATCTGAAAATTAAATTCAATGGCTCCTATTCATCATTAATTGCGTCGCCACTTCGCCAACGTGACACTTACGTGGTGCTGAGCTGAAGTAGGTGTAGTTTGGGTCCAGCAGACGAGGACCGATGATGCCTGACGACACGAAGGAGTTGTACTTGTCCCTGGTGCGAGTCACGGCATAGTGCGGTGCACTGATCTTCAGGATGGCAAAGGTGGAGAAGAAGCTACAAAGGAACAAGTTTATTGCATCGACAACCTGTATCATTATTATTTTGCAATAGCAAAGAAGTTCTTCAGAGTTCGGTAAACTGCTGTACAAAAGTTAATTTGTACCATACAACACGTTCACTTCAACCAAGTGGGCAGTTCATAGAAAGGAGTAGAGTAGAGTAGAGTAGAGTAGAGTAGAGTAGAGTAGAGTAGAGTAGAGTAGAGTAGAGTAGAGTAGAGTAGAGTAGAGTAGAGAAGAGTAGATAGAGTAGAGTAGAGTAGAGTAGAGTAGAGTAGAGTAGAGTCGAGTAGAGTAGAGTAGAGTAGAGTAGAGTAGAGTAGAGTAGAAAAAAACAAGTTCGTTGCATCAACAACCTGTAACGTTATTGATTGTTTCCAGAGCAGAAAAATCAAACGGAAAAGTTTCGTGAGAACTGTGAAGGAACAAAAAAATATTCAACAAGAATAGACAAGCTCACAAAGATCCAGCCCAACTCACCCTGGCCTGAACTCGTCCAAGTCCACCTTGGCTACTCCTCTCACAAGCGCCAGCTCAGATGAGGCATTCTACAAATCGAAAAAAAAGATATATATTCAAATATATTACCAGCTTTCAAATGGAATCTGTATCTTGGTTTTTCTGCTTAACCAATATACACAGACATGTAGGACGTTTTTTATTGGAAAATTGTTTAACGTATGTAACGTTAAAAAGGTATTTAGCACCTTTTGTACCTCGTGTCTGTAGAAACCACAAAGATACTGGTCCACTTTTTAACTTAGCACTAGCTTTACAAATTGTGACATTACATTGTCTACTTTGTCTCTGTTTCTTTTCCTCTTCACATTTCAAAGTTGTCAACATTTTTGTCAAGAGGTACCTCAACAAGTAAGAAGTACAACATGTACACTTTTGCTTCAGCTCTTTTCGTCTTTCCCCCATACTGCTATTTCCTGTGACAGGTAAAATAAGTAAGAAAGATATGCCTACCATACAAATAAAGGAAATAAAGCATTGTATTATGAATTCGTACCACAAAAATGTCGTCTTTGACTGCTGTGTACCGCATGGATGTTTCATTGCGCAGATCATCGTGGAACCCCATGGTCAATCGATAGGCTGCGTAGTACTCCAAGTTCCCTTTTGCAATCAAAGGTCAACGGTTAGCCTGACACACAAAGTCATTAAACACTTTGAATATTGCTTTTTGACATAGCAAAGAACCAAGTAGGCAGTCCTTGTAAAGTGCTAAAATGAATGTACAAACGTTAATTATCTTCGCCGAGGATATTATGATATTATGATATTATGATATTATGATATTATGATATTATGATATTATGATATTATGATATTATGATATTATGATATTATGATATTATGATATTATGATATTATGATATTATGATATTATGATATTATGATATTATGATATTATGATATTATGATATTATGATATTATGATATTATGATATTATGATATTATGATATTATGATATTATGATATTATGATATTATGATATTATGATATTATGATATTATGATATTATGATATTATGATATTATGATATTATGATATTATGATATTATATTATGATATTATGATATTATATTATGATATTATGATATTATGATATTATGATATTATGATATTATGATATTATGATATTATGATATTATGATATTATGATATTATGATATTATGATATTATGATATCATGATATTATGATATTATGATATCAAGATGATATGATATTATGATATTATGATATTATGATGTTATGATATCATGATATTATGATATTACGATATTATGATATTATGATATTTATGAATTTCACCAAAACTGCACCACTGCTAGGTGCGGAAAAGTCGCATGTAAATGTACTATGTCTTTCAAAATAAAGATTTATTCTATTCATATATATTGACTGTACCATTTCATCATCACTTTCAACTTACAACACTGCAATATCGAACCTTTGTGGCCCGTATAATATCAACATACTCATATTTTTTCATGACCAGTTATAACATATACATTTGTATCAGCACACTCTACACATATACTAGTCCTGTACCACCAAATGATTTTTAACTCCATCTAGACTGGACTCATTCGCCCCATCATAACTTCCAAATGGTATGGTGCATGATCAAATTTGCAGGGGGTGATAAGCACGTAAATATCAATCGCTCTCCATAATAAGCCTTGATTATTTGGCGAAGATAATGTGTTCGTGGAACTCTAGTTATCATATACAACACGTTCACTTGAACGAAGTAGGCAACTCGTAAGTTATGAAAATGTATGTCTAAACGGGGATTTTTACCTTACATCTACAACACGTTCACCTCTAACATCTAGCGCCAGCGATGACGATAACTTACCGAATCGCGTCGACCCCGGCTCGGTGGTAAAGCCGCCGATGCGGCCTGAGTCAACAGCGTCAGTGATACGCCGCTGTATCTCCGGCTGGGCCTCTTTCGTGGAGCATACCTTAAAGCCCACCCGGATCCGCCTATGGAAAACATTTAGGTTTGATATTAGTCCAGTATCAGGCTTGTCGGATACATTTGTGATGTCCGTTGTCGTGGAAAGATTTTGTTCTGTCAGTATGCACTTAAAGTCACAGTGGGAGTTAAAGGAATCAGCGCAGATTGCTTCATCGTTTAGCAAGCTTAAACTCAAAGACCTTTTGCAGGTGCCAAAACGATTGTCTCGGCGATTTCAAAACGTATTGGGCATAAAAATCTAACTGACTCTCCAAATAACAGTTACTCAAGCAACTGGATAACATTTTGAAACAGTCAGACGTTTCAGACAGCATCCGCTATCTTTCGTCGGTGACTTAAACTGACTTGTACTTACACAACGTTGCGTTTTGTGCGGATGGCTTTCTGCAGGATTTTGTCCACTTGAGCCCGAACCTTCTGAAACAGCTGCTCACGACGCGCGGCTTTGGCGGCATCTGCAGCAGAACCTGGAGAAAAGTTCATTTCAGAAAGAACGGTCATTTTTGTGCTTCATTGTATTTGATATTGTTGTCCCAATTTCATCGTTTGATAGGTAGATAGAACACCCCCAGCTTCTACTGTTGGGTCAGTTAGTCTGCACTGATAGTGGGTCGACAGTGACGTACATCTCCCATGATATTGTATGTCATCTTGTATCATTTGTCAAGGTATATGGTATTAGGCTGAGAAGTATTTTTATGACGTAGCGCTCACAGTATTAGCCAAGTGAATGTTCTCCTGTCTTTCATAATTGGCGGAAAAATATTGGTCAAAGCTTTTTCATCAAGATATAGAACTTGGCACTTCAGTTTAAAACCTTGCACAATTGTTATGACACATACTCCTTCTTTTGTGTCAAAATTGTTCAACCACTGAAACGCCGACCATGTATGACAACATCATGACGTATGGCTTATGGCTTTTGACATTTAAAATGTCGAGCTCCCGCGTGTGGGCATTGCAAATCACTAACTTTCTATTCGGAGATCAGGGCTATGTTGTTCGTGCGATTGGACTATTTGAAGATTTTCCTGCTCATTGTCTCAAAATACAAGCCGCACAGGCAACACACATGCAGCTCTTTTGGACAAATGAACCTAGCCTAGCTGTTCAAACAAGGGATTTACTGGGTTTTAAACTCCAATTCGGTTCCTGCTTATAAAAAAAACGTGGATCTGAAAAAGGTTTACAGTTTATTCTAGATCTTAGTAAACGTTGTTAGTTTCAAGCTAGTTGCTAGAAGTCTTGCATAAAATGTATGTACCATTGTCCCTGATTTGACATAAAACAAGCGACAGCATTGTATGAAAGTAAACTAAGTATACTGGCTCATGCTTGTGTTGACCTCGCTCAGTACTCGTTCAACAAGATCTAATCATGTCTCCAGGGGTATAACCTTGATGACTCGTATATGTGGGAAAACGTCCCAAAACAGACAAAAAAAACGAGAAAAAGTGCGTGTTGGACTCTAGATCCGAGTTCGAATAAACGGTGTAAAAAAGCTACCTTTGGCCAGTAGACCCAGAGAAAGGACAAGACGACTTTAAACGACGAGGGAGGTTTACAACCAATGGGAGGTTCCCCTTTCAATACGACAAAGGGTTACAAAGGTTATCAGCAAAATACGGCACACCCATGTGTTGACTTATTCTTTAGTGAATACATGTATAATATTTTCTGCACAAAGTGACGACGAAGTGTCTGTCTTAAATCATTTTCGATACTTGAGCAGCAAGCTGCAAGAAGGAAACCTGGGCGCACGTGTACCGAATATGTTGCACCACCATTCTGACATCAACAAACGATTTTTGAATAAGTATAGGTACAGAAATGTCGGTCTGTTCTCAATGTTAGGGCGTCCAAATTCCACGTAAATTTTGTTTAATGCTAGTAACTTCAAGCACATATACACACAGATACAACCTTTACCGTGAGATTAATGCCATCAGTAATTAAGCTAAATCGGAGAGGAGATCGTAAACCAATAAAAAAATGATAGAAAAGTTCCCCTCCCTGGGATAGGGTAGAGAAAGTCGTGTATGGAAGTCGTATCGCCCAGTGCAGTCCACCTCTCAATTGTGAAAGTGGACTGCACTGGGGTTTACCAATTTGGCCAAACTGTTTTACGCAGGGAAATTAAAAGAACAATAATATTTCTATTCACTCTGGCCATTATAACACACCTTTCAGAGAATGGCCGGTCCACATTTTCTTCTCTGTCGTTTTAAACCCAATTTCAGTACTAGTATCTCACAGTCGTGCTTTGACAACACTACACATGACCTTGTAAACAGAAGTTGTACAATCCAAAGTGGTTCAACACGCCCAAACTTTCTCACCTGTCGATTCAGCCAGTAACGGTGTCAACAAGAGACCCAGCACGACCAACAAGGTCGCTCGGCCTCCCAAACTCCTCGGAAGACCCGCCATGTTGCACGGTAAACGAGCTCACTGCGGATCCGTCTCTCTAAGTCGGCCGTAGGGGCCTAAATGAAGCTACCTCCAAACCGTACGCCCTTCAAGCCCCGCGGGGGTTTCCTTTGTTACAGCATAGGTGGGGATGATTTGACCTGCTTAGTAATGTCAGCGGCGAATAAGATAATTATATGGTTGAGAAGACAAAACGAGACCGACGAGGTTAGTGTACGTTGTTTCTACATGGATGCCGTCCCTTAACCCTTCTGGTGTCTCAGGCTAAATGTGAAATCTATAGACTAGATATTTTGTCCTTTTTTACGTTATCGTATCTGTATATCCTCTTGGCCTTGCAAATAGCCTTCGTGTATGAGTTTCAAATAAGGATATCATTGTGAAACCTATTTACAACTGGCCCAGCACTGAGAAGTCCAATATACCTTTGACCGCCACCCTCTAATTTGCTGTAATTTTACTGATCGCCCCCTTGCGTTTTTAAGCTGAAGGGTCCGGTCGGACATCCATTGGGATTGCCTTCATGATCATGCAGGTAGGTACTAACTGTTTAGCCTCTACCAGGCTCCACAGGTCGCTGGAAAATCGTAGAAATTGGCTAAATAGACGGACAACATGCCAGAGGAGTTAGTCCACTATAGAAGTTACAGTTTGCGACCTCTAGATTAATTTGATACCGTTTGTAGATGCCGAGTCCTCACATGCCCCGTGGATGGTATATTGAACCCTCTCAACGTAGCCGACTCCCTTAACATACTATTTACTCTATTTGGTCAATTTCTACTACTTTTTCAGCCATCCGCGGGGCCTGGTAGAGGGTACTAACTGTTCGCATTTTTGCACATTTGTCGAAGATTTCATGAAGAAAGTTTAAAGAAGAAGGTTTTATTGTATGTAATGAAAAAAGAAACGATTGGTAAACGTCATCACCCTTTATTGCAACGCTGGAAAGCGAACCATCAAACGACAAAGCAGCACTTTTGAAATTCATGTTTTACTTCAGAAATGACAATACACAGTCGCCCATCTCTTTACGACACAGAGTGGTGCATGAACGGGTTATGAACACAGCAGCATGTTGTTTCCTTATCATAGGGTAGTTTTCAGGCATGTTGACACAATATCCGTAGGAAATCAGAAATGAAAGATGCGAACGCTATATTGGGTATGTAAGACGACAAGAGCCGCCTACTTCACAAAAGTCAAAAGGCTAACGTGATATTTTAATGCTATTTGGTCTTTTCTATCCCCTCCCGACGTCGTCACAGCCATGACACCTGCAAGCAGTAGGGCGATGACGAAGGCACGGCAGTCTGTACTTCCATCGGGATGATTCAATGGTGACCTGTACAAGAGTGAAAGTAAAATCTTAGTCTGAAGCCGGCTGTGAAAAGATCTCACCCCGGGAAAACAACAGAACGCTAACAAATTCTTTCGATGAATATTGATAACTGTAACAATTACTTCAATATGTTTCAACTTATAGTCTGCGTCCCTAAAAGCCTGCTACTATGATGTGTGATAGTGTTTTTGTATGTGTGCACTGTATATGTGCCTGTGTGTGCCTGCGTATGTGTTTGTGTGTGTGTGTGTTGTGTGTGTGCGTGTGAGTGTGTGTGTGTGCGTGTGTGTGTGGGTGTGTGTGTGCGTGTTGTGTGTGTGTGTGTGTGTGTGCGAGTGAGCGCGCACACGCGTGCGTGTTTGTGGCTGTGCGTATAAGAGCGCGCGCGCGTGTGTGCGTGTGTCGATCAGCACAATATCCTGCATATTCATTGTATGAATCGTCCACATCTTTTCCTTTATCTGGCTTTAACGTTATAGGCCTTTCGTAGTCTTTCCCCTCCGTTCTATTCTGAGGCTTCAGAAGGGTTTCTGTTATTATACTTGTACGATTGGTCCCTCTCACCTGAAAGCGGACGCCTGCAGTAGTAGCTGACTTCCAGGTACTTGAAGGTGCCAACACACGGGTCTCCGAAGACATCATTATGGGCACGGATAGTGCAGACGCGCTGACCGTTACAGGCGCCGCGGACAAGCCGGAGACTGTTGCGAGCGTAACAGCGCTGGGTCCTGATCGGTCCTCCGCAGGGACAGGACGAGGTGCGGCCGTAGTTGGCGGCTGTCACCACCATCTCCTCACCGGATCCGCAGGACAGGACCGCCGTCTCGTGCTCACAGGTCACGATGTTTTCTGTGAAACAGAGGATAAAAAGAATTAAGCACGGCCTATATCAAGCCCCCCTCTCACTTGACCCGCGGCACGCTGGCGGCGTTGCTGCGGTCGATCGAATTGACAAAGCACTCGACGAATTTCATCGACAAAAAACGAATCTTTTTAAGCTTTGTGTGTTTTGTTGTCTATTTGGTCATACTTGTACGTTTTGAATGATATTCCCATTATAAAGTCAAGGGTGACAAATCCAGTTTAGGACGCAGCGCCGCCGCCAGCGTGCCGCGGGTCCAGTGAGAGGGGGGCTTTACACTAGCCTGGCTAAATCGCGTTCCTAGCGGCCGGCCCAAAGGATACCACCCCTAGGGGAGGAGGCCATTAATCCCCGCCAGCGAGAGCTTGTGTAAAAACAGGCTAATATCACACTAAATGTTATGACTTTCACCTTAAATCAAGTCTTAAGACTCAAGTGTGTTGTGTTGCGTGCTTGCGAAGCTGATGTTTTACGACGAAAGGAGTTTTGGCCACACAGCAAGAAAATTAAATTAAGAGGGCAACGAGTCTGAGTGCTGTAAATGACATTTTCAGCAAAAATACGAGGGTTACTCGCTCGATTATCACGCAATTGTTAGAGATCTGTCGACGTTGGCATGTCAATGAGCAATGTGCACGTGATAGGGTAGATTTTCAGGCGAGAAATACGCTCGACTATCGGGCGATTTTGAGATTAACCAATACTACCGACGGTCGTCGGATGTGTGACAGGAGCATTACACCGGTACCGACTACACAGATTCATGAACAATGTCAGATTTGAGCTTCAACGATTAATGCCTAATATATCAGTTCTACGCCAATGCAATTAACGGTAAAGGAAAATTGAAATGTCAGTCAGAATATTTACGTTGTTCGCTTGGAGCGATGAAAGCAGCCAACAGGAAAGCCAGGACCACAAACTTCTTCATGCTGAGAACTTCAAAGGCCTGTTTGGAGATAAGAAAACGACAAGGTCATTATGTGGAACTCACAAGGTTAAGGTGAAAGCTCCAATGTTACAAGATATTTTGCTACTTTCGATGACAGTAAGATGAGGAATAGTGTACATCCCATAATTGTGCACAGAGGCATTCTAGTCGTTGACATAGGCTTTTTCTAACTTTAAGGTTTATGATAAGTTACACCAAGCGGCCGTGCATTTTGACGTCCGCGTCGTGATTTCATAGAATTTCCCAATCTAAACAATCATTACCTGACAATATGAAAAAAAACTTGTACCGAAATATTCCATGACGATCGACATAATGAAAAGGCAGAACACACATTGCTCGCCATCAAGAATGGTAAAGACTTGAAAATCAAACTTCATACAAGAATGGCACCAACCTGTGTCTCCAGAGTTGCTCGTACGTTGAGAGTTGAGTCACTGTGTCTTCTCTCGAACACTGTAAAATCTGAAATACGACAGGCCTTTTATATACTCCTTCCAAGTGGACTTGTCAAGGAAGCAACAACAGGAAACGCCGGCCAGCGTCAGCGGCTTTCTCTTTTGCAAGGGATATGTCATGCTGAGGCAGTTTTTTCACGCTTCCTGTCATATAGCTAGTAGTTGTAGCTGTAAAAACTTCATTGTTCGTCTGATTTTGCTTGCTATTGCAAAAAAGACCTAGATTCAACACGAAGTGTAAGGAGCCTGATTATTTCTTACTGGTCACCATTCTCCACGGGTCGGCTTAGGTGTCTGCCAAAGCATAGCCTGTTTCTGTCAGCCTGTGTTTTTTAGCTGGCCTCTTAAGTTATCGCCTACCGGTTTTATATTTATCAATCGCCCCCAATTAAGTAACACTAACGTCATTCAGAACGAATGTCTGTAACTTTAAGAAAATATATTGTCCTTGGAGATAGACCAGTATGTAAATTAGTATGGGAAATTTGTGAAACATGGAAAACGATAGTCTCCGGTAAAATATATATTGCTAAACAGTCGTAGGTTGCTTCATAAATGATTCTTCTTCGTGCTCTCTCTTTGCATTTATGGTTGAGCCGCATACGGCCAGGGCAATTACTATAAGAAGGGCAAATTCACGCGCACACACACACACACACACACACACACACACACACACACACACACACACACACACACACACACACACACACACACACACACACACACACACACACACTCACACGCACGCACGCACACACACACACACACACACACACACACTTACTTTCACACACACACACGCACACACTCCTTTCTGAGTTGTCCCTTTCTGATAATCTGCATCCTATCACTTCCCTTTGCGGTCGACGACCCGTTGTAGCATTGCCATTCTTGGAAATGACCCTCTAGACGGGAAATCAAATAAGAACATGCTATCCACGTCCGTTGCGTTAATCTAGGGTCAATTGTTTCCTTATGGACGCTTGTGTCAGCAGGGTAGCCGCGGCGACGGTTGGAGGGCTTCTTTTACTTGTAGTCTTACAAATTAGCCCTCCAACAGTCGCCGCAGCTATCGGCAGGGATGCTATAGCTATATACTATTACATGTAATGTGGCGAAGGGCTTGTCACCCTAACATTGACCGACGACGACAAAGATTACTCGTAACAATGAAGACTTCCTTGTTGATACACCAACACCAACAACCTTCCAAGATGCGGTCAAGGTCGCTCGGCCTCTTTCTGCATATATCAATACCTCCGCTCGGTTTCTTGGATTACAACTTGCTTACAGCATGGAAGTCGTTCCTAGATTTCTCAGTCTTCCACTTCCGTGTCCTCTCTTGTTCCCCAAGTTGATTTAAAATTATACATTATTACCTTCGCCGAGAAGGTTATGCAGAGGGTAGCGTTTGTATGTATGTATGTATGTATGTTTGTAAAGACCAGCATAACTCGAGAAGGCTTGGATGGATTGTCTTGATATTTGGTAGGTGGGTAGGTCTTGATGAGACTAGGAAATGGTTAGATTTTGGGTCCCCTAGTGGCTTGTTACGGTACTGCAGCAGAACTTCCTGTTTCGATATCTCGTGTTCTGGACAAGCTATGGAACTGAATTTTTAGTGGTAGATAGCTCTTTGGACAGAGAGTAAGTGGTATAGGTTTTGGCCCCTAGCGGCTTTTTTGGCACTGCAGGAGCAGGTTTTGGTTCATACTTTGAAAGGGAATAACTCAAGAATGGCTTGATGGATGGTTATGATTTTTGGTAAGTAGATAGCTTGAGTGATGATGTACATGATTAGATACTTATTATGCAAAACAGTATCTAATTTGCATAATTAATGAGGAAAGTTTACATATCCGCTGTGTTCCATGATATGACTATTGAAATATGTGACATTAAGGGATTTTGATACATAGAAAATATGCAAATGAAGGCTAATTTGCATAATTAATGACAAACTACTATAATTCCATACAGGTAAATGATGGCAATTTCAAACTTGTGTCATTTGGAAGTTATGTGAATGTGAGCATCATTGAATCAAATTATGCTAATAAGGACCTCATTTGCATAATTCATGATAAATGTTACTTTGTTAGCATAACCTTCTTTCTTAAGCTCACACTTTTGTTTTTTGGGTGAAGAAGATCAACTAGTATGATTTATAATTGATGAGAAACACTCCTGATACGTCAATCAAAAAGGTTAAAATCATTTGGCGAAGGTATGAGGTCGTGGAACTCTAGTTGGCGGATAAGTTATCATACAGAACACTATCGGTCTATTTGACAGGTACACAACTGTTAGTAAGGGACGCTCCCTATATTATTGTCCTCGTTATGATCTAACACGCCTACTTGTTGGAAACAATTTGGAAACGGTGTGTATTAAACTTAAAAGAGTAAAGAAGTCACGATCATACTAGTATTGAATACTTTGGTACAAAACGCATATACTTGCAATTGATATGTTTAAGAAACTACAGGGTAATGCCATCAATACTAATAATTTCTACAAATGTCATAGCGCAGCATAGCAGGATTTACAAAGAGTAAAATCACATATCTTTGTGCATGTTAAAGATAAAAACAGTGACAACATTAAAAACAACCAAAATCTTATTGAAATTACCTAAATTCTATGCAATGCAATCAGGCTTGTAAGTAATTGTTGTAGTCACTCCTTCCATTTAATACTTCTAAACAAACAACAAGCAATACGAGAAAAAAAGAAATTCGCTCAATACGTAATTATCAAAGAGTAACACAATAAATCACTATCTACATTGAGATCCCTATCATGTCTCTTGTGCCTTTAATCATATAAGGTCACTTGAGGATACATCCAATACTATCCTAACTTTGTATTTGTTGTACTGGTGATATATCTTATACAGTGAAGCTACTTCCAGGTGTATCTTTATGACAAACGTTCCAAATATATACAACGTTCCGGGACGGTATGAAGTCTGGGTCAGTGCAGAAGAAGTCTGTGATCACTTCACCCTACATTTATCGTAGTATTACTATTACTTAAACCTTTCCCACTGGAGAGTATCTTATGCAATTGTCTCTTTCCGTGCGGTGAATTTGATGCCACTGAACATCCTCCCTATGGACTCAAAGCAGGGGTCAACGAAGGTCGACAGGAACAGGGCCCAGATCTTGCCGTAGCAGTGCAGGTTGATGACGTAACCCTTCACGCAGGGCACCACGCACCATATTTGGACGCAGGCCAGACAGCCGAAGTAGAGGCCCCAGAAGAAAGCGAGCGGCACGGCGCAGCAGAAGGACAGAATGCGGTAGCACCAGGACTTTGTTCCCTTGTAGGTACGCTTGGACACGTCCCACACCTGGTCGTAGCTGTAGGCACTTTCCGGCTCCGCTATGATCTCATCAAAAGTCACCTGTAAGTGAAACAAAATATACAGTAAACAAGAGCTATCTGACGACCAAAAGTCACGTTTGCTTGTCCAGAACACGAGATACACAAATCGGAATTTTGGCTGCAGTATCGTGGAAAGCCGCTGGGGGCCCCGTAATCTAATCGTTCCTTCCTTTTGCCAACCTCTTCTAATAAAAATCTGACGAGATCATCATACATATCATAACTCATACACACATGTGCAAATGTGAAAAAAATCATATCTTGACTAACACTGATATTTTTTCTTGAGATATGATATTCTTGTGTGACTCCGATCGGGTGACATCATTACATTTCCTGTGGTACTTTTTGTATTACACTAATCCTATTAACGCGATAGATGCCATGGGAATGGATCGGAGCCAAAGCTGGGCGATGTTATTAAGCGCTACAAGGCCCCGCTAGCTGTGACCTTCACCTTATCCGGATTGAGCCATGTGTGCCCAACCTTCCTGCTGATTAGATTTCCGCGCTTCATATTGTCAGAAAAAAAAATAAACCGCTTCATCTGATGTCGTTGTTTCAGTATCCCTGAGTATCATTGGTTATTCCTAATCTGTTGTTCTGTTGTTTTGTTTCGTTTCGTTTAAAAAAAAGCAATCATTGTCATCAGGTTGACTTAAAAATAAACAAGCAGTAACACACTTTGAAACAACTATTGCTGCCTATTTAACATCGAAAAGTTTTCTTCGTCTTCGTTTGAATCAAGCTTGCCTGTAGAATACAATACTACCCTTTTCTGCTAGGTGGCCCTTCTGGTATGTCCACTGGAGGTGAAAGGACATTACTTTTGAAATAGATGTGGAGAGAAACATTCTGTTCTTGTAAGCAAATGTTGGCTTTATCTCAGTTTTGATGCAGTTGTTCTGTAAACTTCATATCGACTAGATAAGGACGTGAAATGAGACTCTGTGCAGTTTGTACATTCCCGTTTAGTTTCAATATTCAGATCGACTTTCGTGTTTGTACTTCATCCCGTGACCCACCCTGCACTGCGTCTCGCACCATCAATAGCAAAAAAATTAGTCTTTCGAACGGAATTCCAGGGACCTACATGCAGGATGCGAATATGGTAGGTCAATATTCTATGTAATTTCCCACGAATAGCGCGTTGTTGCCATGTATAAACACAGAGTGGCCTACTGCGTGATTTAAATGCGGCAGCTGCGGGTCAACTGTTATATGAGAGGTTCGTCGCCGGCTGGCCCGACTGGTTTACGAACAAGTCTGCCCTAATAACAGACCGCCACCAAATAAGCTGACTGATCTACCCTTTAGGACACCACTTCTCGGCTGTTTTGGTATGATCCTCGTGTGTACTCGTCTGGCCGGGGAGTAAAGATCAGGCTTATGTGGATGTAAGGAGGAAATCAATCCAGCGTTCAAATTGAGAAGTTCAAAAAATAGGCGGTACGTTTCCTGTAATTAATTGGGAATTTGGAATAGTATATAAATCATCTTTATGTTTATCAAATCTAAACTACACGCCTTCAATATCTGACCTCTGCACTCTAACCCACGAATCATAATTTTTTTTGAATCTATAGTCTTATGTAAAACATTTTAACAAAAAGTATAGCGGCTTTCGAAAGGTCAGCTCCAAAACAGAAACATGGACAACTCTACGGCTCCAAATTGTTACCAGGCTAGGAGGTCAAGTTTGTATCCTTGGAAAGAAATCAATGAGTGCCATCTGGTGTAGAAATTCTGCCTGTAGTCAGATAAGAGAAGCATGTGGTTCGGACGTGCTGTTCAAATATGTCCGTGCCTTGTTTTTGTCGCCTGTGATGCATCGCTATGTTTACCGTACGTTTTGTGGTGCGAATTGTTCAGACGTGTGTTTTCCGACAGCTGTAGTTAACGACTATGTCGTGTACCTGTCAGTAAATAGTCAGTGGAACGCAGAGACGCGGCAGCCCGGGACTGCAGGCTGTCCTTGAACTGCAATATCCGCAGTGGTGCAACATGAATGCACCGTAGCCTTCGGAGACGTTTCGTCTTGGAGCGGCGACGTTTATTCTTTTGTTTGAAAGGCGATCCTCCCTCGGCGACATATAGCCGGCATTAGAGAACCCTGGCCAGGTAAAAAATATCGCGTGTCAGCACTCCCCCCCCCCCCCCCCCCAATAAAAGCCGCCGCTCCAAGAAGTCTACGAAGGAGGCTAAATGCACACACTCAGTGCGGAAAAAACAGTACCACGTTTTATCTTGCCATTAGCATGAACAATGTTTGCTTTTATCAGTTTCGTTTCCACCGAGTTAGACCGTTGGTGTCGATTCGTGTTATACAATTTCGTCTGTTACATCGTTCACTCATCTTTCCTCTATAATTATATGTATTACGTAATATCAAGGCACGTAATGACACGAGTCGTTCATTTTCTGAAGCCAAATAATTAAAGCATAAAGGCGCTGCGGAGCTGTTGCGCTTTTAAGGTCAGGGCAGAGTTCGAGGGTTTGTCATCGGGAAGGTGGAGGTCTGCTTCTTGTACTTTGCAGAGGCACTAAAAGGGTCAACTGTATTAAACCACGTACACAGCCTTGACTCGGAGGTAGACACATGCATGTGGAAGCTGCACTTGCTCTAAGGTTTAACCTCCTTGATTTAGGAGCATGCAGAAGAGGGCCTAGGGCATGGTACCAAACTGGAGTACTTCTAAATGTATATCAAAGGAAGGACGCCTTATTCATTACAAACGATGAGCAGAGATGTATTTTTGGCAACTTACACTATTCTTTCGATTCGTTCTTAATAACATATCAAACGTATACGTACATCACGTCATAAGCAGTTTTGGGGCGCGAGTGAAAGAGGATGGTCGATCCTGGTACCGGCATTTACTATGATAAGAAGGATTTATAGCCGTATGGGAGTGAGATGAAGTAATGGTTCTCCCTTCTCCTACATTACCTATGTGATTAACTTGTTTTACAGTTTTCAGTGCGAGCATGCTAACGCGTGGCCTTTCCGGAATTCGCTGGCACTGGAGATGACAGGAGTATCAAACTTTACACAGCAAATAAATCCAGAAACCTGGCAAGAGACCAAGTCAACAGCAGCTGGCGTGCACACACACAGTCAAGGACAGACACCAGGTTGAGATAAGATAGTTAGAGACATGACATGTACTTTCATCATTCTAAACACATTTCTTCCGTCAATGAGGCTGGAGTCCGCTCAAGACGCATACTATTTATCAATTGCTATTATGATGACAAAAACACATCAGAAACTATAATGATGTTTCTTGTGAATCATCGAACGAATTGAGCTGGTTTTCATGTTGCCTTAAATATGTGATGAACCTGTTGTTTTTGTTGTTTTGCTGTTTTTTGTTTATTCAAAAGTACACGTTGGGAATCATTCCGATCTGGTTTTTTGTTCAATAACAGAGAGTGCAGCCATTCGTCCAACAGTACTGTACTTAACTCTGTTTACACGGTTATGTTATCCTTTAGCTGTTGGACAAGTGTCCTGTAGGCTCGACGTTTACATTGTCAACACACGGTTGGAGATATGCCATACACACGCCGACAAAGATAGCCTATACCACGAATGTTTAAAAGATAAGGTAGACCCTCGAAATTGTAAATAACCTGTGTATTCAGTCCACACGGTTGATTTTCTTTGTCTTTAAAAGTGAAAGATCAGCATCAAATCTGTTAACAATAACAATCACATTTGATGTATGGGGGCATCGAAAATTTTGGGAAGGATGGGTCGAAGTGACACTGAAACCTTTTCTGTTGATCATGATATGGCGGCTTTTATTGTACATACTTGTTGATTATATTTGGCCGTCACCGATGGCCCTCGGCTGAATGGATGCCGGGCGACGGATCGACCCCGGCCGGCAGCAGGGATATTTATAGACGCCCCAAATATTTCCACTCCGTCTAATTGAACCGTTGGCAATGCACAGTCACGATGTGAAATAAGGAAAAGTAATTTCAACTGGCGGCGTTTTCTCATCACACATACAAAAGAACACTTAGTTATAACAATAAGCAGGGAATATCAAGATAATTATTTTTTTTCGGTACTTGAATTGTTTTGAAAATAACTTCCTGTTAGTCAGTGTATACAAAACACGCTGCTCTCCTTCGACACATGTATGTTAGTCGCGAAATTGTCGCCAAGTTTAGATTAATTCCTATGTTTTTTCACCCTCCCGTTGAATGCATGCTAGAATGCAATTGTGTCTGACCTGATATTGTGTCTGATGTTTATTGAATAGTTTTTATCAGCATCTAGATCTACAAGCAGGGAAGTGTGGGTTTATTTTTGTCCCGCTATGTCCGTTAGCATGTACAACACAACACCAGTTATACTAGTGACCTACCTTTACATGGTCGTTGATTCCCTTCGGGTCCCGTGGGCTGGGGGGCTCAGGGTAGTCCATGTGCATCCGCGTCTCGTTCCCGTGGGAGGAGCTCGGGGAAGGCGTTTTGTGGTGATCCGCAGGGAGGGAGGATTCGAACCTAAACTCTGATGGCTCCGTCCCCCTCATCTCAGACATCATCGGGTACTGAACCGTGTTGGGCGGGGCGCAGTCGTGCAGCGTGTAGCTCAGGCCGGGATATCGGTTTTCCCCCAGCGTTTCCTCGCCGAAATGTGGCGTGCGATATGCCGAAAATGCTGGACGGAATTTTTTTTAGTGAGGGAATATAGTATGGCCGACCTCACCAACGAGATTAGCAGAGCCGATGTAGAGCGTAATGGGACCAGCTGCAGTCTCTGGTGTAAGTCAGAGGCAGGCGGCGATGATGTTGACTGAGACAACCAACATTCAGAACATGCCAGTGTCCGGCAGGCCTCTGATGTAAACAGATGCAGTTCAGTGTGAACAAGTAGGGCGCTGCTGATAATTTTACTACACAAAAAGCACCATATAAAAATATGTTGCTTTGTATGCCATTATGAATACGGCGAGCTTTGGGTATTAAATGTTTGCAAATGATTCCGACCAAACGACAGGGTAAAAATGGGATCCACAATCATAATGTCTGTGGCAAACAACTCTGCACGCATCTATTTCAAGTTGGCAGTCTAGGTCTTTCTTGCCCACGTTTTGTACCATTTTCGGCACCTTGTTATGGACATGTCGCTGCTGTAGATCCATACCACCGTGCTGTTTGTTCTCATCTAAGATTGAAGTGGAGATAACGACGGGATGAGGACAGAAGCATTATGTACAGATAATCCCTTGGGCATTGTTTAAGTACAAGTACATTGCTCTAAGCTTTTAAAAGTGGTATCATAAAGCCACTGGCTTACAAAGCTCTCATCAGAAGCTTTGTGTATGTGTGCGTCAGCATACCATCCTTCTGTACATGCTTCATAAGTCGTAGTACCTCGGAGCAATGACATACAAGATCAAAGTCTCTTTGTTTTTTTATTTCCTTCCGCATAAGTAGGACTTCGTTTATGGTTTAAAGGTAGCAGAGTCTCGGGCCCTGGGCAGTGCAACACGGAAGAACCTAACGGACGGGGGCAAGGGGCCAGCTCCTTGCCTAGGCACTTAAGACATAAGCAGATTATCGAAGCCTGTGCTTACAAAACAGTTTCTCACTGCATTCAGAGTATCTAAGAACATTGGAAATACTTAAACCTTTTGCATATGTGGTGTTGGAGAAGGAAAAATGTGTAGTGCATGAATCAGACGGAAATATCTTATTTTTGAAATGCAACCATGGGATTGCCTGAGGACTGAAAAGGATAATCCTAGGGGATGATAACTTATGGATTTTGTAAAATTACAAGGTCATGTATGAACAGTAATTAGCATGTCAGTGTTCTGTGACCTTTGTGCTTAGGTCAATGATAGTCGAACATTATCATCAAAGACAGCATTGGACAACACAGTTCAAGTCAAAGTCAAAGTTCCTTCCCGCACCGATGGTGCATAGGGCGGCGCCCATCTCCGTTTCAGTAGCCCTTGAGCCACATAACTTTGTGCAATCACTACAGCAGGGGGCTAGTCCACTGGTAGTGGTGTGTGTTTAACTACCATTCTCTTTCCCAAATGCTGAGTGTTAAGCAGAGAAAGCAGTATGTACCATTTTTCAAGTCTTTGGTATGACCCGGTCGGGGATCGAACTCACGACCTACCGCATGCAAGGCGAACACTCTACCCACTAGGCCATTGCACCGGTGGATGGACAACTCAGTTGCTGGATATAGAATCATTGTATTCTTTTATTTCAGTGCAGTAAGAGACACCTGACAATAATGACAGAACAGTTGAAAAAATATTCAACAGTTTCATGTCTGCTAACTCGGCTGCTGCTGGTAGGATAGACTGGAGGCTGCCATCATGACAGCAAAGGAGGAATTCGGATCTGCAAGCAGTGAGCTGGGGGAGTCGAATCCCACCACCTGGAAATGAGCAAAAATATTGACTTTTTAGGAACTGATGAAATGTACAGCATGCCACAAAATATAGCCTTGAATTTTTTTTATTTTATTTTTTATTCAAATTGCAGCAGGCAATACATGACAACCCAGGCAGCAGTAGCTGATATCGGGCGTCTAACACATAGCACATATAATAACAATGTTGAAAATTACGCATATGTACAAGCATAAGTTCCTAACGTACACAATAATAATAACAATAGTAAAATGTCTAAGAGGTTCGAGAGGTCAGAGGTCTTGATTAACAGTAATAGAGTAATTAAGGTTTGAAATAATTAGGCATGGTAAGTTGACTGGCCTTGAATATGCTATATATAGACAAGTCAAGTATGGACTGTAGCAAAATAAACAGAGATAAGTTGCACAAAATCTATCCACATGTTTGAGTAACTTTTGGTAACCTTCATCAACGTAAAAGAAATAGTAACGACTTGAATTCATCTGTGACAGCATACGAGGAAAGGAGATGTTAACATAATTTTGCTCACAATGAATGACACATTCATGTGCATGAACCACATCTAAGATATGGACATTGTAACTACGAGATCATAGAACATTCCCCACTTACCTCCCCATCCTCCATGACCAGTATCCTGTCACAGGTGAGTACAGTGTTGAGTCTGTGTGCGATGGTCAGCATGGTGCAGTCACTGAAGGCCTCCCGGATAGTGGTCTGGATCAGGTTGTCCGTCTCAGGGTCGATGGCTGCTGTGGCTTCATCTAATATCAGGATCTGCACAGTGCACAAATGTTATGGTCAGAATGTGTGGAGCATCATATCAATGGCACCTGGCTGTGTACTGCATCAGAGCTCATTTGCTTCTGAATGACTAAATTTCTCTCACAGAATTGATGCTTAAAAAACACTACTAGAAATTGTGGGTACAGTCAAACCTGGATGGCCAACCACCTCCAGCAGCTATTAACCACCTCCAGTCATGCGTCACATAAAAACAGTTTCGTCCATTTTACATAGTTAAGACTCTCAAACTACAAACTACATTGTACTAAACATTTGTGTTGATTTGCATTGTCTCTATTAGCGTCATACTCGAATTTGATGCCATGTTCATGAATAGTTCATAAAGTATTCAAAGTTTGAAATGTAGTTTTGAAACTGTAACAACATTTGTGCTCTATCTGTAACATGCTGGATTGAGTGTGTTAAGAAGGACATTACAGAGTGCGGCCTCACCAATGTGGACCCACTGGACAGAGCCGCTTGGAGGCGCTGTGTGAAGACTGGCTGACTGCTGCCTACCCCTGCGTCAGGGAACCCTGCAGCAGTATAATCTAATACTGGATACTACTACTACTACTACTACTGCCTGACCTTGCTATGTCTGAGCAGTGCCCTGGCCATACACAGCAGCTGCCTCTCTCCCACTGAGAAGTTGTCTCCGTTCTCCACAACAGGCGCCTCCAGCTGCTGCTGCAGGCCGGAGATCTGCAGAAAGATTCAAGAAATGAAATTCAAGAAAATATCACCAATGAGATATCAAAACAGGAAGTTCCGCTGCAGTACCTTAAGAAGCCACTAGGTGGCCCAAAAACTAATCGTTTTCAGGTCTCATCAAAACCTACCAACATATCAAATACCAACACAGTCCATCAAGGCATTCTTGAGTTATGCTGGTCCACAACACAAACACACAAACGCTACCCTATGCATAACCTTCTCGGCAAAGGTAAAAAAAAAACAGGAGAATACTATGTCATTAACTAGCCTCCTTCCCAGCCAGTAATAAGAAAAAAAAATGTAATAATAAAACTGTAAGTTAAAAAAGAAAACAGCTGGAAGGAGTATGCAACGGTATCAACTGTCTCGTTACAATACAATGCAAGTCAAATATGGCTCATTTGTTATGAACATGTTAAAAACAGACTTGAGGTAACAGAGTTTTCCACACCCATGATTTATTCAACTGGAGACTTACACTTTCTCTCATGTGTGTTCTCTCCAGAGCACTCCAGACTTGGTCATCACTGTACTGCTTGAACGGGTCCAGGTTATACCTGATATAATGCCACAGATAGATTTGACTATATATTCAAATGCAACAGCTCATACAGTGTTAAAATAGGCAAATATATAAAAGATTGTTTTGTTATTGGAAAAAATGATACTCAAAATTAGCCCAACTTGAATCATGTAAAACCTAAGATAGTCATTTTGTTGTTAGTAGTGAATAGTTTTATTCCATACTTATGTTTTACTGTTGTTGCCATACTTTGTACCTGCTACAATAGTCGCGCAATAAAGTTCTTAAAAGTTCTTCTATAATGCATCATGTCAAATCACATCACTCATTATTTATATGTGCTATAAAAAAGCAAAACATGCAATGATAGACAGTTTTGCTGACATTAATGATGTGTGTATCAACAAAGAAACAGCATCCAAATGGAATAGTAAAAACTTGTTTGTTGATGTCATAAAGATACTACAGTAACTGTAAATGCAGAAATGTTTGTGGGGATTTAATTTCCCGGTGAGAAGAATATGGACTGTTTGCAGTAGTTTTGAGTTTGCGTTTGAAACAAAAGGAGCACTACAGTCACACAATGGAACAGCTTTTCGTAGTGGTTTTAAGTTTGCGATAAAGAGTTCACCGCAAAAAAACGTGAACGTAAAACTAATTTTATCATTTTGCTGTTGTTTTGCTGTGTTTTTCAATAAATCTTTAGAACAAGACTGCCCCACCCACCTGACAGTCCCCACGAATAAGACGGGGTCCTGCGGGATGATTGACAGCTTGCTGCGCAGGTCCTCCAGGCCGATGGTAGAAATGTCGACATCATCGATACTGATGGAGCCTGATGCTGCTTCCACCAGCCGGAACAGGGCCACGCCTAGCGACGACTTACCTTTAAAAGGAAGTGAACATATTCATTGAAAAGTTACCCCCAGATGACTCTATCTTAATATGTTATCGAAAGTGACAGAGTGATGGAGAAAAGGTTTTTTACATTTTGTAAATGATTTTTTTCTTTATTGCACGTACACATTTTAACATTGACAACACATAAATACACAGACAAACATAATCAGTTAAAGGAAATTTAGAAACAATATATTTTGCCCATATTGTAGTATGGGCAAAATATACATATCACAAGGAAGATGAGTTCAGCTTTGCTTATTGCGTGAAACATCTTTACTGGCTAACAATTAGTCAACTCTCAGTCTCAAAGATTTAGGTTACTAATATTTAAGAGGAATGTGTACCTGAACCAGTTCTTCCCACGATGCCAACTTTTTCAGAAGGTTTTGTGGAGAAGCTGACACCTTTCAGCACCAAGGGCAGCCCCTCCCGGTAACGCATGTCGTACTTCTGGAACCGAACACGCCCCTCAGATGGCCAGGACTTGGGAGGTGCTGTATTCTCGATAGTAAGTGGTGCCTCAGATTTAAGACCCTGGCAACGCAGAATAAGAATAAAGTCATCCTTTCAGGATGTAAAAGTGGATAAAAATGAAACCGAACTCCAACATTAGGTACAGTTAGCCTCCACCAGGCCCTCTTACGGGTGTATGAATCGTAGAATTTGGCAGAAAAAGGAATAATTATCCAGTAGAGTCAGTCCACAGTGAAGATCACATTTCGCCCGTTTAGGGCCTGTCATATGTCGGTAGGTTTTTTGATGTCCAGTAATCACTATCTAATAGGTGCCAAGTAGCTAAATGATCCTTTTATTGCTCTGCGACCAGACCGTGACAGAACAGACAAGCCCAGGACATGCAACAGGAAATGCCTTGTCCGTCACCAAGAATTTGTTTTGTCCATTAAAACAACACTATCAACACATTGGGTTGGCAACAGAAAAATACAAATCTCATTGAGATATGTTACAATAGTCATACCTTGAAGAACTTGTTACAAGGTTTGCTATCCTTCGCTTTATATTGACAAGATCTGACAAGGCAGAATTCGGGCTGTAACTTTTCAAAATGGCACCCAAACCATATGGCGAGGCCGTGATCAGCGACAGACAATGTTTCTACTATCAACTTTATTTTAACAAAATTTTTTAATACGTTTTTAGTGAGTTTTAAAGGGACAGAAAATCACTTAGAATAGTTAGTCTTCTCAGGGTAACTGTAAAAGCTGCAGTCTGCTGGTCGCGCCCTAATTGATTTATGGCCTAAATGATCTCAACTCCAAAGCTACTGCCTTTGTTCAGAAAATGACCAGATTAATTTTATTGCCTTTCTTCTTGCCGACATATGACAGACTAACGGAGCCTGTAAGTGAAACCCGGGCGTAGTTAGTCCGGTAGAGACTAAGGTACAGTGGTAACAAACCTTGATATAGGTGTTAATTCTCTGCACTGATGTAAAGTGGGCCTCTGTTTGTGAGCTAAGACGGACTGTATACTGGAACAGACCTGTCATCTGCAAGGAAACAACTGGCACTCAGTGGGTAGACAAAAATGGAACCGAACTCCAACATTAGGTACAGTGGTAACAAACCTTGCTATAGTTGTTAATTCTCTGCACTGATGTAAAGTGGGCCTCTGTTCGTGAGCTAAGTTGGACTACGTTGTGTCCTTTGTTGTGTCCTACGTTGTGTCCTTTGGAAAGGCACTTTACACCACTCTCCTCACTTCTCTCAGGTGTGAAAATGGGTACTTCGGTTGGGGTAAAACGTGGTGGAAGAAGAGAGATGGGCTCCGCCTTCCAATACCAACTCACTGCCCCTACAGCCTCAAAAAGGCTATGGGACTTCCTTTATCCATACAGTACAAGAAGCCAGAGATATACGGAATTCAACTGTGTGAGTGATTGATTGATTGATTGCTGCCATGGCAACACATCTTACCTCTATCACAGAAGTCAGGGCCAATCCAGCCAGGGCCGGAGGAATGGAACCGTGGGTAACGACTACCAGCAGTGCCGTAACTGTTGCCAGCATGATGGTGACTTGCTCCAGCCGTACACCCAACCAGCGCATGGCACAGCGGAACAGGAGCATCATTATGGAGTTTTTATCCAGAAGATCTACAAACCTGCGCAAATTGACAACATATCAAACATCTTTATGTATGTTTACTGTAATGATTATGTTTTTCTCCCAGGGTTGCCCTTTGTAATAGCTTAAGCTAGTTGGGCAACCCTGGCATGTAAATACAATGCATGCCAAACGAATAAAGAAATAAATAAATAAATAAAATATCATACATCAAGACATTTATCTTGCCAGGCCATTGTGAGCCACAACTACGATTACCACACATGATTTGACATACAGTCAAACCTGGTCAGACAACCGCCTGGTGCAGGCAACCACCTCCTGTCAAAAGCCACATTAAAACAGTCCTGTTCAATTTCTACATAGTTACCCCCACCCTGTCCTCAGCAACCATTTTTCGTCAGTCCCTTGAGTGGTTGCTGAATCCAGGTTTGACTGTACCTTGAAGTTGGTCTGACACCACATGCCAGGTACAGGTACACAGCAATATGCAGCTAAATCAGATCTATCGCTCAAATACCGCTGACTTGTGAGTCCATTCATATTGGTTTCATGTCAGAAGCAAAAATTGTTTTGCCACCGATATCTTTTGATAATTTACAATGATTGCAAAACTCATGTTGTAGCTGAAATTACAAATATTCTTTTCTGGTTTGGATTAAGATGTAGTAATACATACCTGTTCACAGTCTCCTCTGTTTTGTTGTAAGCATGAATAGTTGCCAGACCCTGTATAGTAGCAGTCAGATGGCAGAACCAAGGAGACCGGCTCACATTCTCCAACCTCTTCAGTTTACGCAGGGCACTAATGACAATCATAACAATGACTGTTAGTGGTGTGGTAATAATATTCTTCTCTTAAAGGATAGTGAAATGTAATTACAGACGTAACCCCCATTAACATTAATTTGCCAGGTTATATACATCTGCCACTTTGAAAAACAGTGGGTTTGAGAGATCTCTTGTACAGCACCCCCCAGGTATGCACACTTTAGATATACAAGAGTGCATCATACTGGGGGACGTTGGGCTGGAGATCCGTTTGGAACTATCTTTTCAGGGTGGCGGAATTATGTTAGAATGATTAGTAGATAGTAGATATTAAATACATCAAATGATTTGCAGTACATACCTGCTAGAAATTCTACGGATGTAGAGGAAAATTCCCACCAGTGGCAGGATGGCGATGAGGAAGTATGGAAATGCGTAGGCTATCAGACAAACAGAGAACATGAGATGGGAGGTGAACTGGAGCAGCATCTCTGCTTGGAACGGGAGTCGCACATCCACTGGAACAGATCAGATAGAGGTATAATTAACATTGGAAGGAAACTGTTTAAAGGTAGTCCCATAGCCTTTCTTGAGGCTGTAGGGGCAGTTGCCAGGGAATTATCCACTGCGTTTAGGGCTCGGTATTGGAAGATGGAGCCCAACCCACTCCTTCCACTGCCTTTTACCTCCGAAATCAAAGTAAAGTAGCCATTTTTACACCTGGGTGGAGTGAGGAAAGTTGAGGTGTAAAGTGCCTTTACCATTGGAACAAGGTTGTATTTGCTGTACACAAAATCACACAGTCTTGCTTATATCATTTAAATCCCTACCTTCATCTAAGTCCTTGGAGAAGCGATTCAGGATCCTGCCTGTTGGTGTTGTGTCAAAGAAAGACATCGGACTGCGGAAGACAGACCTGAACACCTTGTCGTGAAGGTTGGAGGAGGCCCGAAGTGTGAACTTGACAAAGGAAAAGCCTTTTACAGTCATCGTGACCAACACCAGAATGATGGACATTCCATAAACTAGACTGTAGAAGTGAAGGTCTGGATGGTGTCGGATACTGTTGCTGATGACGGTCTCATTACCCACTGTTAAAGTGGTGTTCTGAAAATATAAAAAAGAATATATTGGTATACACTAACTCTTTGTTTCTATGGTAGTACCTAACCTCTTGCAGTTGGAAAGGCAAAAATGAATACATTCAAACCTGCCCAAGAAGGCTACTAAAGGGACCAATAAAATCTCATCTAAGTGGTCACCGTAGACAAGACTCTTTATGCTTGTGTTAAGGAACAATTGAATTAGCTAAGGAACCAACAAAAAGTGGTCATATTGGCCAGGTGGTCACTTGTACAGATTTGACTGTAATACTTTATGCTCACCCCACTGCCTTGTCTAAGCCAAAGACTCAGCCAGAAGTTGGCAAAAGCCATTGATCCCTCTGACAGAAGAAAGGTGAGAAGAACCAGCACAGTCAGCAGATATCCTCCTCCTGCCCTGAAGTAGTCGCTGAATGTTGCCCATCCAATACTGCCACTCTCAATCTCCTCTTCCTTTGTCAGATTGCCTGTAATCAATTATGGTAACATTGTGCTCAAGATACTATCAAATTGTACATGTATTGTGTATCTTGTTTAGTGTCCAACAATACACATTTAACATCTTTCACAAGTTTTATGGTTATACAGGTACATGTAAGTGATGACATCATTGCGGCTTATGAACTTTCTGCGAGCTATACATTACCTTGTAAGCTTAATCTTCACTGACTCGTCCTGTCTTTTATTATGTATCTTATCTATTTATTATTGTAAAGCAGTTTAGTGCAACAAGCAGAAACGGCGACATTGTCAAACATGTGCGCATGGATTACCTGACTGGTCTCCTTTCCTTTCGTGATCTTCCGTCTCATAGGTCTCATGTTCAGCCACACTGGTGGCAGAGCCCACATTTGACTGGCCTTCCTGTTCTCCTGTATCGGTGGACAGCTGCCTCCTACCAACAGGGATAGGAACATGCATCCATTATTCTGCACAGAAGAAATGCCGAGTGATATCATGCAACTAGACTAGGACCTAAGTTTGCAAAAGTTGACCAATATTATAATAATGTATAATAAATAGTGCACATTGAGTATGGAATGAGTCACTGTTAATATAGTTACGCTGTTTAAATCTGAATGCTCATTAAGAAACATGAAAAAATTGTGGATGATTGTATATATTAAGGATTGCTGGATGACAATGCTAACAGTCACTAGTTGTACCTCGGGTGCTTTCTGCACAGAATGAACAATAAAGTTTTAATCTAAAAAGAAATGATAGACTAAGTACACATTGAGCTATACTGAGGTGGAAGACTCATGGGGATTTATTTGCATCTCTGTGGCCCTTCTTTATTACCCCTTCCTCCTCTTACATGAAGATTTCTTCCTTGATGTTGCCAGGTTGTTCCTCTCCGTCTGACTCCTCCCCCGTCTCCTCATCACAGTGTGAGGTCATGTAGCCCTGTATCATCCGGGCGTAGTCTTCCCCAGCTGCCATCAGCTGACTGTGTTCACCCTTCTCTGCTATCACTCCATCCTTCATCAGGACAACCTGCTCACACAGGTGCAGGTACTGGGGGGAACAACAGGCGCAATGGTTTACAAATGCACAGTGATAAATCGAAACTTTTAAGGAGCTATGTCGATGAAGGTTACACATCCAGGTAATAAGAATAGATACACCAAAAAACAGTTATACATTGACAAGCAAGTGGACTTATAATTTGAAGACTTTTCCTTCATCTATACCCTCCAGTCAACAATTGTTTGCCTTTTGAGGAGCTATGTCCATAATCTTATCCAGTAGCTTGAGACAGTTACTGCGTTTTGGTGTTTTAAGGAGCTACATGACAATTATGTACTTTTAACTTCAAACTACATCACTTCTCAACTTCTTCCCTACTTTGAGACTTGAGACATTGCTTCATGTTTAAGACTAGCTTTCAATCCATTATTTAAAAGAATTTCTACTCAAATACTATCCTTAGCAATACATCCTTTTAAAAAATCACAAACACAATAATTACAACATGATCCTTACCTGAAGTTGATGAGTAACAAACAGTACAGCCTTGTCCTTCAGTGCGCCCATGATGCAGTGGTGGAAGATGTGTTGTCCCACGTGAGCGTCCACAGCACTGAGAGGGTCGTCCAGCAGGTAGATGTCCCTGTTACTGTAGACAGCCCGGGCCAGGCTGATGCGCTGTTTCTGACCACCACTCAGGTTTAGGCCTCTCTCACCAATCTGGAAGTTGTCCGAAATATCCCAGCATTTTTTTGTGAAGCATCCTTATACTGTGTAGAGTAATAGTATTGGCTTCTCTGCATTAGAACTGACTTATAAGCTCAAAGTACAGCATTTAGGGTAGTGCTATGCTTTGTATATGCAGGCCATATATATGCTTTGTACAATATCATAATCTTGGACAAGTTAAACAACCTTCAGTACATACCTCAGTCAAGTCTCCTGCTGGCAGCACTTTAAAGTCATGAGTCAAACAGCAGATTTTCACAGTCTCCTCATACCTGCACGAGATAAACAAACAGTATTGGATGGGAGTTTAATCAGTAAATGCAGCTTCAATTAAACATGGCCCTAACTATCACCATGTATTGTGGCAATCACACATCTCTTTAAATGACAACAAAGCCAAAAACATGAAGTATGAGTAAAGTTTGAATGAGCATCCATAAGCATTCTGTCAGCATTCTGTTAGTGTTACCTTTCTTGATCAAAGTCCTCCCCAAACAGGATGTTGTCCCTGACAGAAGCGTTCATGATCCAGGCCTGCTGGGCCACGTATGCGATGCTGCCTGTCAGTCCTACTGTACCCTCCAGCAGGCGCATCTGAAATGAAGAACCCACACATCCAGTGTACACTTCTCCAATTTTTGCTTACAAATTAGCAGAGTGCTTTCAGTGTGTTCTCTGCATGATACTGTAAACTAAGCTAAATTGTTTTCATCATTCTATCTATCTCCCAATTATAGGAAACAAAATGTAGGTTGATTGACCAGTTGATTTTGTTCATCAAGTGATTGATTGATATGTTCATCATTGATTAATCTGCTGAAAAGAATGAAATCTCCCTTACCTGACCTAGGATGCCTGAGATGAGAGAACTTTTCCCACTGCCAACACTGCCACAAACACCTAACAATGTGCCCTGGGGCATAGGAGTAGACACAATTGAGTAATAGTAAGTTAGAGACTAAAGGACAATTGCAATATGCTTCATACATCTGGACCTCCTTTTTGAATTTTAATGTCGCTAATTTACATGCTGTTAAAAGAGCTGACGTAGTTTCTGCTGACAAAAAATATGACATACTTTAAATTCATTTATTTTTGTGAGGGAAAAGGCGTTTTTTGCTGTGTTTTAAGTTCACGATTGTAACAGAATGATTGAATGGAAACACGAATTTGCAGTACAGAGGTCACCGGAAAGACTGCGATAATAAAACCACTGCTATCATTTCGTGACTTTTATTTTTCAAAGATAGCTTTCACATTTGATAAAATTTTCGCCCTTTTTTCAACAGACCAAATTGATCCAACCTTTGGCAGTTCCAGTTCAATGTTGGAGAGTGTTTTCACCAGATCCTCCTGTGATTCTGAGGGCCCTTCAGTGAGAGGAATTTTTTCTGTCTTCCCAATAAACCCTGGTGTTGCTGCAAGATCCTTTGTAGATTTGGTGGCTTCCTGTCTACCTTCCGTCTGGACGGAGTCCCAAGCAAAGGTCGCGGCTCTGATCTCTACAGTGTTTCTTGGGTCTGAAGGTCGTGCGGTGAAGGGCTTCATTTCATCCATTTCAAGCAAACTCTGAGTGGCAAATATGTCACAGAAAAGAATTTCAACTAATAAAGATGTTTTGAAATATCTTTTAATATGAGCACAACAGATAAACATTATGAAATCATGTTTTACATACTAAGTTACAAAATGAGTCATCTTTGCCAAACACATGTATATGAAGTCATTAGTTATGTGTGAAACAAAGAAAGGGAGTAACATAAACTGCCGGCCCCGGGACTCCAACCTGCGCCGCCCGCGGGCACCGGATCACAATCTCACACGCACTAACACTAGGCCGTCAACAGTTGGTGTGGTGCTATCACTGTTACATGATTGTCCCTGTTACACATGTAAGCAACACCTCTCATAACAAGCACGCACATACATCCAACACATTACCTTCACACGTTGTAGTGCTACTCTGCTCTCTGCAAATGCCTTCACAAAGAAGGGAAGACCGGCCATGGAAGAAAGCATGCCGTAGTACACACCCAGCACTGTGAAGGCCTACAGAGAAACAAAGCAGTAGTAGTTATCATCAGCAAGAAAATTAAGAGACCTGTTCCTTTTTCAAGACATTGCAATTGTGATCACGACAACTTCTCTACAGGCATAATGTCCCACCATAGTTCATGTATTCTGTATTGTAGCTGCAGCGTATTAGACATTAATGGTTTTGTTACTCTTCCTAATTCCTGACAAAAAGAATCTCATCATCTCAAAAAACGTCAGATTTCTCTTTAAAAACTCAGTTTTCAAAAGTCTAACGATTACACTGTTGGGGCACCGCAAAAAAAAAGAATAATCAAAGATCTCATACCTCTGTGAAACATCATAGTTTTTGTAAAAAAAACATAATACAACCATGTCTTTTTTGCACATTACATGCTCCACTCTCGGGCACATGCCATCCTCGGGTTCTGCCTTCCACAGTCTTCCTGCCTGCCTGTTATGTCAAAGAAATTTGAACACAGGCCAGCTTAACCTTTGCATCCTGCCATACTCTAGTTACAACTCAGCCCCAAACTTGGACCTGAGCCAGTGGGAAAAACATGCACACACACTGGGACAAACAAACAAACAAAAATACCTCCGTTTTGACTGAGATAAACGTTTAGAGCCATCAGTCCAAACACACCTGCGATGCTGTGAGGTCGTTCCCTGTCATGACATGGGCGGTGATGGTGAGAATGCCGCTCAGAAGAGACACCAGTGGAGACAAGCCGATACTGGCACTCTGAGCGTACGCTGCCTTCTCCAACACCTGCCGCTCTTCATTTCTTACAGCTGTAGAGGGAAGCAACAGAAGGTTACACATCAAAACTTGTACAACAGTTCAACAGTTTATATTTAACCTGTGAATAGCAAGTCCCATTAACTAAAAGTAAAGGTACAAGGAAGTACTTAGTGCATCCTTGTACCTTTAGTTACTGTGAATTGCTATTTGAAACATGTAAAGGACTGAGGTATAGATCTAAGAAGATCTGTACAATCTGAAAACCTGTCCATCTTAAAAACAGCTCCTGGATCTTTTCAATTGCATTGGAATAGTTTGCAACTAAGGACAGATTTTTAACACTGGCCTCGCAATCCTTGCAGTAATGTCCATACATGTCAAGGTGTAGTTTTTCTTTCAACAGCACAATGGCACAAATCAAGAGCACAGTCACTTATAGAATTTAATGTTCATCCCCCCATCCCAGATCCTCACCACTGACAGCCTGCCCAAAAGCCATCTCCCAGGCATACATCTTGATCAGTTTGACAGAAGTGAGAATCTCGTTCATTGTTCGCACGCGTTTGTCCGTGATCTTGATGCCCTTTCTTCTGAGCCGTGAAGTTAGCCGTGAGATCAGTGCCTGAAAAATCAATGAATGAATGTATGAAGAACTTTTTTGCCACACTGGGCTAAGAACAGGTCACAACAAAACAAAACATTTTGAACAGATACTAACAGTTAACAGATACAAAATAAAACTAACTATCTTTAAATAAATTCAACATCTCCTCGCTTGTCAGTTATAGTAGACTGTAGAGTATGATACCATGCTGAGTATCTTCATTTCAACAGCATTTGATTCACAAAACTCACTACTACATGAATTTGTATATGAGCTACAAATTCATTGATTTGTACATTGTTAAAGCCTGTCACAAAAATTGCAAGACATAGAACCAGAGGTCCAGGGTTGGAATCCCCTGACATACCCTTTGATGTTGTGCCCTTGGGAAAGGCACTTCACACAGTCAAATTTCCTCACTTCACTGAAAATGAGTACCTAGCTTTGAACTTTAAATGGAGTTGCCGTGTTTGAGGAGAGACACACCTCGGGCATGTTAAATAACCCATCACACTTATCAAATTGTAGGGGACCTTCCCGGTGTGAGTGGATCAAATAAATATGTCTGCATATACATTCAGCTTGTACTGTTCAGTACAAACCTGGTGTGTTATGCCATGATGTGGTTTATCAAGAATGCAATACAAACTATACAACAACAACAAAAAAAAAAAGGTGAAACTACCTGAAAAGGGTAGAAGAGGACAATTATGGAACATCCAAGCAGAGAGACTGGCCCAATCAGGTACACGCTGTAGGAGAGGCCCAGCACAAGGCCTAACGGAGCTTGACACATGAAGATGACAAAAAGTGTGGCTTCAAATAACCGCTGGCCATCATTAGCACACAGGTTCACCAACTGTGAAGGCAAAAAAAAGAGTTACTTTAAAATTTTCTGGTTTGACTTTTACATTACTCTCTTTTACATCATACCAATTAAACTAAACCTATTCCTTTTGTCTTGTCATGTTGAATCAGATCATGCACATATCCCTTCTTTCTAGTTGTGTCAAATTTATAATTTAATTGCACTTTCACATAGAATCAAACAACCACCACCAGCATTGTGAGTTTACACAATCATCAAAGGTACAAAGTGGTGACAGGAAGCATGGTCCAAGATTGAAATCTGAAAGAATACCAGTGACCTACTGACCTCCCCTACTGTCTTGTCCCTGAGACTTCTGAGCCGAGTGATCTTGGTGAAGATGAGAGTCAGGATGGCTCCCAGTACTCTGATGCCGCTGCGGTATGCAATGCTCCATGTTGCCGCCCAGCACAGTGCTCTGGATTGGATATGTCAAGGTTTTACATCATCTACCTTCATGCACTTGGATACTTACATGTAACATGCTTGTCTGTGAAAATTCCACGGTTATTGACACCATGGCAATGGATTCTATTATGCTATACAAGTCAAGTACAGCATCTGCAGTAAAGAATTGAAATGCATTTACCATATAGTTATCTTAAAAGAGATCTTAAAAGAAATCTGGCAAAATCAGTCAACAGAAAAAAACCTGCAAGAGTTATACATTATACTAAAACAAAACAACAGTTACCGTATTGGATCATTTGTAAAATCAGTTTGAAATACATGTACCTCAACACTTCTGTGACAAACATGGCAATGACCAAGCCGATACCCAGTGGCCAGTTTGTGTCCGGGGACTCAGTGTATGTCAACAGGCTTCTCACTACAAAAGCCTGAAAAATCAAAATAGCCAATAATAAATCAACCTTTAACATGTCAAGGGATATCAGCATATCCCTCAATCTATGTATCCTATGTGATGTTGGGATACAACTTTCAAGGGTATCATCAGCTAATACATGTAGTATACACACGTATGCATATCAGTAGGCTCTGATAACACTTTGTAATAGATGATGGAATTTTCTTGTATTTTGGTAGGACCAAGCAATGGTCCATTTTATTGATAAGATCAGTTCATATCTGACATCTTGTTTGACTGAAACAAAGCATCGACACACTACATGTCTATCAAGGAATGTCTCTCTCATGTGCACAGATGATTCATCCTCTTTCAATCTAAAACTTTGTAGTAATTATTCATGTATATTACACAATAAAACTTCAAGTATGGTAGATAGTGAGGCAGGCTTAAACTACATACTGGGATAAGGAAAGAGCCTGCGCAATAGATGAGGATAGTCAGCAGACTAATCAGCATCCTGGTCTGAGTGAACCTCCAGATGGTTCGGAGCAGCGAAGCCTTCTTCATCCCGACTCTCTCAACCTCCTCCTTCCACAGCCTCTCAAACCTGAGAAAAATAAAATTTATGTTTCAAACCAAACTAAATGACTACAATGAAATCTCCAGAATATTCTTATTGACTATGACAATGAATTTTATTGTATATTCATACCCAACATGAGTTAAATGCATTAAGTTGGATAACAAGAATAAAGAAAAGAACAATTACGCTTCAATATAGCTAACTAGTTATATCTACAAAGTCTCTTTCCTCTTCTTAAAACATTATTAGACAAGATGAGTTTTCTAGTACATCATAGTTTTTAGATAACATAGCATACATGAACAATTCATAATTCTTTCTTTCTGCTCTATTTTTGCATATTTTACAGTACCTTCTATAATTGGGCTTTGCCCTGTCAAGTGGTGAATGCTCCCAAACATTGTCAAGGGTCAGTTTCCCCTTGTACGCTGTTTTGATCAAAGGAGTCAACCAGGAATAGGTCATGAAGGACAGCAGGCCGGCATCATCGAGTGGGTTCAAAGACGGCTGTCTGTCAAGGGGCAAAAAAAATGAAAGCTTAGTAACAGTTCAGTGACAAAGATTATCTATGCAGAGATTGAGCTGCAAAATAGACGTTAAAAAACAGTATATCGAGCAATAATGACCACCCGTCTGGAACAACAATTGCCATACCCATGAACAATACATGAACAACATTGGATGTCCTTAAAAAACCTGAACAGTTCCAATAAGCTAGCTTTCAGGAATTTTGATGATTGTGGTATCTAGTGTGGAGTATCATATTTTTGTGTTCACAAACCAGCAGAAAATCTAAGACAAATCAAAGAAAAGATGATGAACAGATGAGGCAACAGATGATTTTGACAGCGTACTCACTCTGGCTTTGCTCTGATGGGTATGAAGGTCTTGGCACTTTCCTTGTACTTCCAAGATTTCTTGTTAGTATCCCTGTAGTCCATGTCTACTTCACCATAGAGTGTCTCCCAGCATTCGAACCCAACAGCTTCATGGTAGGAAGAGGTACGCATACCACTGACGTTGGTTTCCTCCTTGAGTCTCTTCCGGCTATTGTTGAACTTGAAGAGGTTTTCCTTTGTGTCTTTTTTCCTTGCCATGTTGTTATTTCTTCCAACCTTTTACGGTATGTGCCTACAGCAGACTTGTACTTACTGACACCTGTAGCAGAATGGAAGTTATTCCATCAAAGTTCTGTAACAGTTGCAATTTTGAATAACTTTTTTTATGTTCAAATAGTCAAAAGACTTCCTTTTAGCAATCTTGCTATGCTCAACAAAAAGCATGGAGTGTGGCAGTCAGGATCATGTGAAAAGTACATAAGGCACACTGGGTTAAGTCCACCTGCGGTTCATATCAGGACATGTACAAAGAAAACTCTGAAAGAACAACAAACATTGTTTTAAAACACACAGAACGACAGTTTCCTCATGGCAATCAGTAGGTAAGCTACAGCTAGAACAATCTGTAGCTAAAACACTGCCCAGCAAATCACGATCAGAGAACTTGAAAAATTGAACAGAATAAACCTGGGACCCAAGCTGGAACTCTACAGTTTCGGCCAGGTCGAATATTCTTCTCTTTCTAGTAATTCTACTCTACTCTACTCTAACCAAGGAGGTAAAACTTACAGATCCGGGATTTTCAGTCTAGCGCAACATTTACGCTTTTGGCCTTTTCAAAGCCAACTGATCATGAGAAGTTGCGCAACGGGGCGCAAGGTTTACCTTTTGCAAAGGTCAGCATAGTCGGGGATGAATCATCAGGTTGTATATTCCTCCAAGTCCATGAAGGCGAGTAAAAAGTTTGACGTCCGTATTATTTTTTGGGGATGGGAAAGTCCATTTCTTCAAATCTAATAAAGCATATCTTCTCTCTACAAATCTACGTGACATGACTTGGTTGAAAGCCTTGCATCATTTACTTTAATTCTCTTTTCACCTAACCGCCCCCCTCCCCACCTTGCGTTCGGATATCTCTGTTTGGGACGACCCTCGACTGAGCCACCTGTACTCCAATGTAGTGTCGGGCAAGTCTACCTAAATCACCGCGGAATTCATGGACAACTTTGCCTTGTCATTTCACGCCCGACACTGTGAAGAAAGTTCTAAACTTCGTCCTGACACTTGGCGCGATTCTCTGTACGGCATGCGCGCCTAGCTCAAGTTCAAAGGTGAAAGGTTACTTGGCACTGGTTACCCACCGAGTTGCACGTAACGTTAGTAGTCTTTCGTACAGACATTCGCTAGGACTTCGCGTATTCAAGGACTTAACGGTAACCCCGTCCAACCAACCATATTGCCAGGGTAATTTTATGAACAAGTGGACAAATTACAACTTCGCTTGATTATCCAATCATGACTTGAACCATTCAGAGCTGAATATAAAAAGTTAGATTTCTGAGGGGGGCAATGTCACCTAATAACGTTATAACGTTACCAGTCACTATTATCAAAATCATACTGAATGTAAAAAAAAAAAAAACTAATCTAATGCAGGCTTTCTAAGTCTGCTTGCTTCTTTGATTTCAAGCATCAAACGTAAACGCCTATTGTAAATGATATACCTTTCAGCACCAAGGACAATGACACACGGTTTTCATTGGTTGTGCACTAGCGCCACCGGTTGATTAATGGTGGTACTGCAGCTAAGCTGTCTTGCCCGCTTCACTCCACTTTGAGCTGACTAATCAAGAATTCTCTTCATGAGCTAACGGTACCTAAAAGATGGTTGTTAATTGGATAGCCGCTCTCTCCATACTAACCAACCTCCATTTGCATTTGAGGACAAATCAGCCAATACATAATTCTCTTGCATCATGTCTGTGCAGCTGAAAAGGAAGCCGCCATTGGTTGATCTAGGCTCCTATCGATCAATCACAATTAGATTTGAATTGACTACTGGTCAATAATTTTTTGTGGAGCTATGACCGTCGGTATTAATCACCGAAATCTTAATTGCCAATCGGCTTTTAGCTATCATGAATTGACCAATCAATTGTGAGAGTGATCAGGCCGTAGGGAAAATTAAATGAATTAATATTGATAAACGTTAGGAGTCGCTCCAATTAATTAAGCCCCTTTGTCCTGTCATACTTTTAGATACCGCCAGTCAGCAGTGTTGCACCGCTGGTTGAAGATGCAGTTTAATTCTTTAACGAAGTTCATCTATCAGTCCTCTATTCTGGACTCCACAGCTTCTTATGTCACTGACTTGTAGCTATTGACTCTGATATATGATATATTTTCAATCTGCCCATAGTTTAAAAGTAACGCATTAGGGGACCACCACCATTCACCAAATTGTTTAGCACACAACAACAATGATGTGTCAGAATAAGTCGACATGAAGGCATGCTTCATGAGTCATGTTATAACGTTACCAGTACAAGAGGGGGTAGGTCAAACGGTGACTTTAAAAGAAAATGAGAACAGTGACTTTGAGATAAGATGGTGGAATAAAGTAGAGGATGGCTGCTTGATTAAAAGAAACTTTCAACAAAAGTCAGCTTTAAGTGGTGTCCACCTTGTCTTTTTATTCAACAAGGAGTATTGGGTATATCATGTATTGCTATGATTTTAACTAAACATAGCAAAATGGACCAATTAGTGATCAGTAAGTGGTAAACATAGGAAATACTATAGCTGGTGCCAAATTTCACTATAACGTCGTGAATGCTCTAAATTATACAAAATATGTTGAATAATTCAATTTCCACAATTGTTGATAAAATACATATTACGTTGTTTTGAATAGAAACGATGCAACACCTTTACATTTGAACACAGTGACATATTCTCTCCTTCACTGCAATGCTTCCTCCTCACCAACTGAGTATCTTCTCCTCATATCAGTAGCACCAGGACTTTCCACAATAAAAGTTCTCAATTCTGTATTGCACTGCCATAGTTACAACATATGATATCCTACTGCCTTTGGGTCAGTAATTAGTCTGTGCATAAATAACTGTGTCAATACATGGATTTGAATAGTTAAATATATTGTAAATATGGAAAACATAATTCACTTCTATATCTATACTAAAAAAAGTGATGTTGGCCAAAACGTTCTTAATCTATACTTAATAAAATATGTCTTTGTATTTGATTAAAATTGTTGTGTTAAGTTAAAATGGTAAAATATCACTTTATCATTATTGCGAGTACATATAACACTTAACAGTTCTGTAACATAACTAGAAATTCGGACAATACAACTTAAGACATACATTGACAATATGACTAATTCAGCAGCTGGTTGTTGAGGTTCGTGGCTGACATCATGGCAAAGAAGTGTGAGTTGTCGTCTGCAAGCAGTGAGCTGGGAGAATCAAACTCTACCACCTGAAAGTACATGGAAGACAGTATTTTGTTAAGTATCAGCAATAAGTATCTTTTTCTATATCTGTGATGGAAAACAAGAAAACACTCTGCTTGACTAGCAAACTGGGATCAATTAACAACAAAAAGCAGGAGTAATCCATGTAAATGGAAAGAATGACTAAATCCAATGCGGACTGAATCTTCATTGAAAATCGATAGAGCAAGAGGCAGATATATCTGCTGGGTAGGATGATGTCTTAATAGAGAGGAGCAACATCCCGAGAGGAGATAAACCTACCCTGCCTCCTAGATACATTGCACACCATCTTCACATGATAAATGACCAAGATGTATGTCACACAGATACATGTGTTCATGTTTCATATCTTGGATGGTAAATTGTGTGTATATATATAAGATGATGTAAATTTGAATGCATTTTCATCTTAGTAACTACTGATCGTGTAGTTACTTTGTATTTCTCACAAGGTTAGCCCTTAACAAGTTGCATGTAGTTGGGCAACTTTGACTGGAAATCTATGTCAGCCTAACCAATAAATTTATAAATAAATACATGTGTGTGTTGAGACAATCCTACTGACCTCCCCGTCCTCCATGACCAGTATCCTGTCACAGGTGAGTACAGTGTTGAGTCTGTGTGCGATGGTCAGCATGGTGCAGTCGCTGAAGGCCTCCCGGATAGTTGTCTGGATCAGGTTGTCCGTCTCTGGATCGATGGCTGCTGTGGCTTCATCCAACATCAGGATCTATGGGAGTAGGGTTTATTGTAAAGTGTGCTATACTTTGTGTGACTTGCCAAATATTTGCATGGTCTGTGTGAGCATGTCTGCTTAACAACTGCTATCATTGAACAAATGATGACTAACAGCAAATAAAAAACATTGGAAAATCAATGCAGATTTCAAATCATCAATAACCATTGTTGCATAATGCCAAACAAAAGGCCAAAGCTTGTTGGCTGTGTGACAGGGGCTTAACTGTGACAGGGGCTTAGTGGCGTCGATGTGGCCAATGGTTTGAGCGTTGGATTTGGAACCAATAGGTCCCGGGTTCCATGCTCACAATGCCCCAACGTTGTGCCCTTGGGAAAGCCTGGCTTTACACGAACTTCCCTACCAGTGGAGTGATGCCTTGACCGAGCCTCTTCAGCTTATCTGTATAAAAGTGTGCTAAAAATCACACTATTGATTTGGTTGCCAATGTGCCAACATCTAGCACATTTGCCACCAAGAACTGTACAAATTTGTTTAAAACTGTCAACCTCACATTCTACCCCATCTGCCTGACGAATTTGATGCCATGTTCATGAATGGTTCACAAAGTATTCAAAGTTTGAAATGAACTTTTGTAACTGTAACAACATTTGTGCTCTATCTGCCTGACCTTGCTATGTCTGAGCAGTGCCCTGGCCATACACAGCAGCTGCCTCTCTCCCACTGAGAAGTTGTCTCCGTTCTCCACAACAGGCGCCTCCAGCTGCTGCTGCAGGCCCGAGATCTACAGAAAGATGAGAAGGATTTAAAAAATATTCATCAAGAGTCAGTGTATACTAGTGCTGCGTACCTAAACGTAACATCAGGTACAGGTACTTGTACCTGAACAATTTGAAAAATTAACATGTGTCTCTCTGAACTTCTTCAATAATGACAGAAACATAAATAAACTGTTTTCAACTTGTCAGTATCTTTATTCAAAGAACATAACTAGGTTTCCTACCGCCAAACTCCCTGTCTGCCTGAATGATCTGTTGCATATTAGTTACGCTGTTCCAAGGTGTCAATTTGGTCATGTTTGGTGTTGCATGAGGCCATGAGGTCAGGGGATCATTGACAAAATACGCACATACTAGGTGTAAATTCATATCGGTACAGTACCGGTACTTCATGATCCGGTATTTTGGACCTGTACCTAATCAATTTTTACGGTACAGTACTGGTACACAGTACCAATACGCAGCACTAGTGTATACTCATTGTGAATGAGGAACAATGGCCTTCTTTTGTTTGAAAGAAAGTGTGATATGCACAGACTTGAATCATAATGATGAACCCTTTTTTTCAGGCAGTGGTTTCATCTGTTATGTCAAATATATCTACATTAATATCTGAGAGCAGAAGTGTCTACAAATGAACCATTTGTGAACTTGACGACATGCATGATCTTTTTTACAAGTCACAATCAGTGTACAAGTTACAGATATATGTAGGTGACATTTTAGTACATACTGCTTGTTTCATGTGTGTTCTCTCCAGAGCACTCCAGACTTGGTCATCACTGTACTGCTCAAATGGATCCAGGTTGTACCTAAAAGAATAAGCCTTAGTTAAAATTCAGCTTGAAAGCATTATTTTGTGATGGAAGAAAATGATACACATCACCAACCGCTGCACAAGATGATTCCACATTAATATTCTATTTGAAACTAAGCATGTACTTAAAAATGCATCTGTCAACATAACAAGTGCCAAAAAAACAAAAAATTCAGATTGTGTACTAAAGTATTAATGTCAGCAATTCCCTGCTATGTATGTGCTTAGACTCGTAAATTTAATTACACAAAAAGGCAGGCCTCACCCACCTGACAGTCCCAACGAATAAGACGGGGTCCTGTGGGATGATTGACAGCTTGCTGCGCAGGTCCTCCAGGCCGATGGTAGAAATGTCGACATCATCGATACTGATGGAGCCTGATGCTGCTTCCACCAGCCGGAACAGGGCCACACCTAGCGACGACTTACCTGCAAAGGCAAATAGAAGAATCATGGTAGGATACAAGATTCACCAAGAAATACAGCACGTTTCTGCCCCCAGTCCAAAATTTGGAACTGAATAAGAGCAGCCCACTAAAATTGTACTTCTCATCTGACAACATAATAATAAAAACAACAGGACGCATTTTACCACATCTCTTTTTGGAACCTGTTGAAGAGTGCTTTTATAAGAAATCCTTAGTGGACTGCTTGGAATAGCACTCAAATAAATACCCATATTTCACTGTATCTTTAACCTTCTCCCTGATGGTTAACCCTGTAATGTATACAAGTTTGGTGCCAAAAGGCTTCAACAAAGAGAAGGGGCAACAAAATAATGACAACTTGTGATGGTTTCACAGCTGACAAATCCCTTTAGCCCTTCTTGTGAATTCACTTCCTGTCAGTACAGTATGGTGTAATGTACCTGAACCCGTTCTTCCCACGATGCCAACTTTTTCAGAAGGTTTTGTGGAGAAGCTGACACCTTTCAGCACCAAGGGCAGCCCCTCCCGGTAACGCATGTTGTACTTCTGGAACCGAACACGCCCCTCAGATGGCCAGGACTGGGCGGGGGCGGTTTCCTTGATGGTCAGCGGGGCTTCTGGTTTAAGACCCTGTCAAGGAATCACCACATAGATAGTAAACTGATCCATAAAACAATGATCAGAACAAAATATACAAGAAGGTTCAAGCACTGAGTACAGGTGGTGTTAAGTACATGTACTGGCATGGCTATATATAGATTAACAACACAAAATTCTTTTTAGTTAAAAGGAAAGCACTTTTTGGAAGCCATTTTGCCAAAGCACATTAGGTCCACAGTTCATGCAAATAGAGAAAAAGAACAAACTATCACAACAGTTGAACAAACCTTGATGTAGCTGTTGATTCTCTGGACGGATGTAAAGCGGGCTTCTGTTTCTGAACTGAGACGGACTGTGAACTGGAACAGACCTGTCATCTGGAAGGAAACATGTATGTTTGAACAATGTTGAAAATGATATGATCCTTGGCACCAAACAATCACCTGGCATAAAGTTGATCTACATTTGGCAAAACTTGATTATCTGTATGTCATCCTTTCAAGGCCATAAATCTGATGCAAGAGTGACAAAAAACTTTTAAAAACATCTATTGCAGCATCAAAAGGCCAGGAGGTTAAGCTAGCAAACAGAGGCAGAGTTAAACTTCAATTCCTGGCATTTCTTGCTAAACTGTAGACAATGTGTCATTGGAAAGGGCACCTTTCTCAACCTTCCTCACTCCAACCAGGTGTAAATGGGTAACTGACATCGATCAATTGGGGAGGGGGGTGTAGAAGGTAGTAGATTAAGGAGTGCCGTGCCCTAAACGCAGTGGATAACAACCCTGGACCCCTACGACCTAAAATGGCTATGGGACTACCTTTACCTGCTTTAACTACCTTTTTACAACATATATACACTGACTACCTTTATTTCAGCAGTAAGCAAGCACCTTTATTTCCTACCTGTATAACTGAGGACAGAGCCAGCCCAGCCAGGGCAGGCGGCACAGAACCGTGGGTAACGACCACCAGCAGGGCGGTAATAGTCGACATGGTGACAGTGATGAGGTCCAGCCGCACGGCCAGCCATCGCATCGCACAGTGGAACACAAACTGTATCATCGTGTTCTGATCCAGGAGGGCTAAAAACCTGGATAAGATGGGAGTTATACAGTTTTTTAATGTGGCATGACATCAGGACTGTCTCAAGTTTTAAATGTATGCCCATCCCACTCCATACTTTGATGTACCTTTTTGGGGGGTACAGCCATGAGGGTCAGAGGCATGTATTTGTGGCAAAAATGTATTTTTTATGTCATGAGGTGGTTTTTTGAAAATTTTCTGCTTTAGAGTAAAAACTAGAATACATCAGAATCATGCTAAAATCATGCTACTATACACTGTACGTACAAAGATGTTTCTTTTTACAAAACTAACCCAAACAATAACCATGAATGAGCTAACCGATAATCATTGAAAATGTGATGTCTTGTGATACATACTTGTTCACAGTCTCCTCTGTTTTGTTGTAGGCATGAATAGTCGACAGACCCTGTATAGTAGCAGTCAGATGGCAGAACCAAGGAGACCGACTCACATTCTCCAACCTCTTCAGTTCACGCAGGGCACTGGTTGTAAAATGATAAACATTTCAAATCAGTTAAAGTTTATGGCACACATGTAAATCTAATGGACCAGGTATAAACTGACATTTTGAAATGGTAGAGGTGCAAACTACATTCAAATAATCATTAGAATGATAGATGTGCTACCATCATGTCTCCTACTGCAGCCACACAGTATATAGCTTTTAACTACTGTAAATGTTTAAATGTTTGCAGTGGTTTTAATTATCATAGTAACCATTCCACTACAAAATCATTGTATTGCAAATATGCATTCCGAATGTATTACTGCTGTTACAGTACCACATAATTGTTTCTGGTGTAAGCTTAAAACATCATGAGAACTTCATTTCCCAGTCTACCCCAAAATGTAGTCCCTGCCAAAATAGATGAATTTACAGAAAGTTACAGTTGGCTCATCAGTACCTACCTGCCCGAGAAGTTCCGAATGTACAGAAAGACCACAGCTAGTGGCACGATGGCGATAAGAAAGTATGGAAGTGCATATGCCACCATAGCAATGGAGAACAACAGAAGGCAGGAGTTCTGAAGAAACATCTCTGCTTGGAACGGGAGCCGCACATCCACTGAAACAGATCATGCAAGACTGACTTTGTATAATTAATGCATCATTATTGTATCAAAAGGCTATTTTTTCAACTCTGTAAAATGCAGCATCACAAGACAATGTAATGAGCTACTTTCATATCACATTAGGGATCATTCATAACTCAAGATTGTGTGGCAATCAAAGACGCACAACTTTACCTTCATCTAAATCCTTGGAGAAGCGATTCAGGATCCTGCCTGTTGGTGTTGTGTCAAAGAAAGACATCGGACTGCGGAAGACAGACCTGAACACCTTGTCGTGAAGGTTGGAGGAGGCCCGGAGTGTAAACTTCATGAAGGACAGGCCTTTGATGGTTATCATGACCAACACCAGAATGATGGACATTCCATAAACTAGACTGTAGAAGTGAAGGTCGGGATGGTGTCGGATACTGTTGCTGATAACGGTTTCGTTACCCACTGTTATGGTGGTGTTCTGAAAATGGCAAGAAAAGACATTCTTGATCATACATGTAGCACAATGTGGGCTCAGTGTAATGATTCCACATGTGCTCATGACATATTCATGTATGCATAAGACCATGTCAAATACGGAGTTAAGGTAAATCCTTACCAATGTCAAAAAAATGTATAAGTCATGTACTATATTACAAACATCTACCTGGAGTTTACATAATCCATTTATGGACAGTGTTGGGGCAGTAACAAATGAGTGCAAATGGTTACAGTGAGCACAATATCATTAACCACCATTAAGTGATTCCTCTGTGATTTTCATATCAAAGACAGTTCACATGGAAACTCACCCCGCTGCCTTGTCTCAGCCAGAGACTCAACCAGAAGTTGCCGAAGACCATTGAACCCACAGACAGAACAAAGGTGAGAAGGACCAGTGCAGTCAGCAGGTATCCTCCTCCTGCCCTGAAGTAGTCGCTGAATGTTGTCCATCCAATACTGCCACTCTCAACCTCCTCTTTTGCTACCAGATTGCCTTTAAGAAGAAAATGTACCCAATACTCTTCAAACTGCTAGTGATGACGCCACCACCTTCTACAAACTAGTGTACAATGATCATATTAATATAAACACAGACAGTTTACTTCAACGAGCCCAGGGGCGGAATTTTCAGTACTTCTTCATCTCTGGTAATACATCATGATGTGCAGATGCATCAGGAACACAGTTGCAAAGAATGAAATAGCAAATATCATTCCATTGTATTTGCTCGCAAGAAGCGATATTAGTGAGTGTGAGAAAAAACATTATGCTTTTCAAAGCCTTTCCCCTAAAAACATTGCACAATTGCCAATAAACCCAAACACATTCCAATGTATATCACTGCACCCATCCTAGCTATCACTGCATAAGAAGGCTAGGGGCTGACAAAGTGTGGCAGTACACCAGGCCTTGCATGTACAATGTAAATATGGTTGATAAACACACATAGCTATCTCTATTGGTCTGTATACAGCCACAAACCATATTGTTCATCAGCATCAACTTCGTTTATGCTTTCAGTAGAGCTGTCCCCTATAACAAAGTAGAAAGCCATTACTGACATTAAAATACAACTTTTCTCCTTGTTAAGTGGACAAAAATAATGGAAGATCAAGTTGTCGAGGGAAATCTCCAGTAATGCTCCTTCTAAGGCCACACCAATTTAATTTCTTGTTAACAGATTTTTTTTTAATTTTAGCAACAAAAAAAGTCATGAAAACAGAAGGCTGGGGTGAAAACTTGCCCCTGACCCTGTTCACTTGTTGAAACTGTGTGCACCAAAGTACAAACTTTCCTCTGAGATTCTGTTTTCCTGTTGATTTTCCAATCTAGCATTTTTTTAAAATTCTGTTAACCAAGAAATTAAAATGGTGTGGCCTAATGATAACGGGGGGTGCCCAAACATCGGACGTTTTTTTACGCGCTGGAACTCACGGCGCTCCATTGCTGGTTGCCAGAGAATGGTCATGTTTTAATGAATGAATTTTGAACACATTCATCTAAAGACCATACTTGGACAAGAAATGTATTTATACTGTTCACGGGCCCTTCATGCTCCGCGTTACATGCGGAAGACGCTGTGAGACGTTTTCACGAATGTACCTTCTGATTTAGTGCTACGCCAGATAGTGTGCCTAACTTATTACGCTTTGGTAATTTTGCTCTCTTCGGAAGTTGGTGATGAAGTTAGGGAAATGTAAATAAGGCTTGAAGTCTGCTATATTCTAGCTTTCTTTTGACCGGAAAATTTTGACTGTGTGCACTTCTCACGTCATGTGAGAAGGGCTATATCTAGCGCATCCCAGCTCATGTTCCCACGGGAAATAGGCTACTACGCGGCCCGACGTACATATTGAATGCGGCCCGACTTACGAAATCATTACGAAAAAACGACACTGCTTACATCAACAATACTCCGTCTACTTATTGGGAAATATATTCGCCATCTCTGTATTCAGTTTCCTTTTCATAGACGGTACCAATCACATGTTAGAGCGTAACAAAACTGTGCGTTGAATCGTTCCGCCACCATTGCGGCCTCAAAAAATGGCGGGAAAACAATGTCGTCAGACGACAGCAATATTTACGTTGTTTTTCTTTGGTCGGTTTTCTTCTCAACAAACACTTAAAGACCCAAATTTTTAGTGTTTTATGAAGTTACTTTTCTTATGTGTATGATAGCTGTGTGACTTATGTATCTGCTTGGCACAGGTCTTATATTTAGGTGCCCGGCCGTCTAGCTACGCAGTGACCGTCTACTTAGCGCTACCATCATTATTGTCAAAATACTACTTTTCGACAAAACAAGAAATGAATATGTACACATATGTTTTGAATGTAAATGACAATTATGTGCATGAACTTGGGTTATTTACCTTCCTTATCAGCTTAGTCATTGGACACAAACACGGCGTACTTATGCAAAATAAGATCAGTAAAAAATCCGTGCGATGTTAGGGCGCGTGCGATGTTCGGGCGCCCCCCGTTAAACAACTATTGCAAAAGAAAAAGTGACAATCCTTATTTGAGTAATTTTTTCTGTGCTGCTTCCTCGCTGCTTGCCTGCAAAGCTGGACAGGTGTGTTGCACTTAAGGGCAGTTATACTGGCTATACAGATACAGACATGCTAAGTCAGGGGCATCACAGCAGTTCAGATGATGGCCTACCTGATAAATCTTCTTCCTCCTCTTCTTCCACCACTAGCACCTCTCCATTGTCAGCGATGCTGGTGGTGGAAACTACAGCAGACAGGCGTTTCAAACGCTGGGCATCTTTTGATGATTGTCTCCTATGAGGGATACATACACAGGTAAACGTGCATATTCAATGCAGAAACGGAGAAGAGAGTACATTCAAATATTTTTAACACTATACTTGGTATCAGATTTTTCCAAACTTGACTGGAATAAGAACTAGAAACCTCCCATGTAGTATTTAGCATAAATGATCCAATCAAATAATGGTTACATCTCCCACTCACCCCCTTCTAGAGGGGAGAATAGGCCAGACTTGCTGACCAATGAAGGAAGTGACTGTTACGCCTCAGTACCCAAACCAGATCAGACCTTCCTTTCTAGCCTCTGAGGTTGGGCTTGTCTATTAATAGTCTACCAATAACCAAAACCCCTTCAGAATAAATCCATCCTTACATGAGCTTGCCCCCCTTGATGTTGTTGAGCTGTTCCATCTCCTCCTCCCCATCTGACTCCTCCCCCGTCTCCTCATCACAGTGTGAGGTCATGTAGCCCTGTATCATCCGGGCGTAGTCTTCCCCAGCTGCCATCAGCTGACTGTGTTCACCCTTCTCTGCTATCACTCCATCCTTCATCAGGACAACCTGCTCACAAAGGTGCAGGTACTGGGGGGAACAACAGACACAATTGTTCAGTGAAATCCAGATGGATGAATAAAATATTAAGAGCCAACAGTGCCCTTCAAGGACCCTCGGCTAGCAACTCATGACATTAAAAGTGAACAAGATGTGTGTCTGCCTGATTTTCACTAGTCTACTTTTAGCCTCTGTATTTGATGGTTTTTAATAAAAGACTGAACATCAGAGTCACACTTATCAACACACATATCCAAGCTCAGCATCAACATTTAGAATATATGAGATTATGACAATGAGAGTGTGGTTGCAATTGATTGACGTTTGACATCTCTGTCATTTTGTCAGTAAGATATGAGTCTTCTTTCTTTTCACACATGAGTCTACATGTACTCGCTAGTTTTCAATAAAAGACCAAGTCATGCCTGTCAATACATGTATCCTAGCTCAGCATCAATATCATTATTAACAGTTACATGATTGTATGACAATGAGAGAGTCATGATGTTGCAATTGACCTTAGCTTGGCACCTCTGTAATTTTGTCCAACTATCTGCATTTATACATGTCATTGAGGTGTTCTAGAAGTGGGTGGGGTTATGGAACTCTCCTATCATTATCTTTTTTTAAATTTGAATGTGATCCTTACCTGAAGTTGATGAGTGACAAAGAGAACCGTTTTGTCCTTCAGTGCGCCCATGATGCAGTGGTGGAAGATGTGTTGTCCCACGTGAGCGTCCACAGCACTGAGAGGGTCGTCCAGCAGGTAGATGTCCCTGTTACTGTAGACAGCCCGCGCCAGGCTGATGCGCTGTTTCTGTCCACCACTCAGGTTTAGGCCTCTCTCACCAATCTGGAATTTGACAACATTACTGTAGCATCATTGCACTTCTTTCTGTAGTGGCACATTGGACAATCATGTCCAGAGGTATTGACTTCTCTATTGCATAATGGTTGAAGGAACAGTACTCCACCACTGAATCTGAAATAAAGCAGTTATTTTTACTTCAATCTGAATGACCTGCAACCTGAACAAAAAATTTAAAAAACGCAACTAGATTAGATTCCAGCATCCATACCAAGGACATTCAATACAATGTGCACATTCATTTGATATATACAGGTATAATATCTTCCTCATTGCTTTGTCTTACATAACTCAATTCTGACATCACAACTGTGCATTCTTCACTGTACCTCAGTCAAGTCTCCTGCTGGCAGCACGTTGAAGTCATGAGTCAGGCTGCAGGTTCTCACGGTATCCTCATACCTACACAGGAAAGAGAACAATGATCAAAAGATATAACCAAAAGCTGCTGATCATGACATGATAGGATAGACAGATGACATAGCTGCTTGTGACTGACTAAACTATAAGCTTGCAAGATCTAAAGATGAGGGCAACAAATTAAACAAAATCAGAAACAGCAGCAACCTCTGTTCATCAAAGTCCTCTCCAAACAGGATGTTGTCCCTGACAGAAGCGTTCATGATCCAGGCCTGCTGGGCCACGTATGCGATGCTGCCTGTCAGTCCTACTGTACCCTCCAGAAGACGCATCTGGGGAAAAGGGAGATTTCAATCCTCATACATACATAAACCTGAACTCCCAGCACAGCATTGGTAGATAACCAGCAACCAATGGTTTTATGTAACAGTTACAACATCTATTGGAGTGTTTGTATCTTTAAACAAAATAAAAATTGGTTGGCAAACACAGATGTTGATACATACAAAAATCAATAAAAAGGAACAAGGAAGTTGGATAAGACGGTTACCTGCCCCAGGATGCCTGAGATGAGAGAACTTTTCCCACTGCCGACACTGCCACAAACACCTGTCAATGTGCCCTGAGGAATAATAAGATGAGAGATGACAGTTGTCTCAGGGACAGAAACAGGTTTCACAGACTTGTTATTCTACAGGGAGCCCCTATTATTATTCTGATTACTATGGAGATGAAGAGTTTGATGTTAAGACTTGTGCTTGAAGCACCTCCTTGAACACGGGACCCCTATTTTACATCCCTCCCGAAAGACGGGTGCAGCCCCAACTGAGATGCCCTTCCCAGGATTGAACCAGGGTCTCCCAGTTACCAAGTAATCAAAAACAAGAGCTCAACTGTATATGTGAGGCTGCTACTCAAATTGAGCTACAGGGACATCAATTTGTCTTGTACCATTATCCTGTATGGGTACAATTTTAGTTCAACAATAGTGATTACCACATAAAATGCTATGATCATTTAGTCTAAAGAAAGGACAGAAGTACAAAAATACCTTAGGCAGCTCCAGCTCAATGTTGAAGAGTGTTTTCACCTGGTCCTCCTCTGACTCGGCACCTTCCTTTGTCAGAGGAACTTTCTCTGTTTTCCCATGAACCACTGGTGCAGTCCCAGAATCCCCTGCTTCCTCTTCATCCTCAGTCCTGGTTGTGTCCCAGGCAAAGGTCGCTTTTGTGATCTCAATGGTGTTTGTTGGGTCTGAAGGTCGGGTGGTGAAGGGCTTCATTTCCTCCATTTCAAGCAAACTCTGCAAAAAACACATGGATTCTAATCATATATCTCACCAGTGAACAGTGTGATGTTTTTGCAATAAAGGGTAAGAGTGCAGCAAATTCTGTTATCTAATTCCATCACACACCTATCTCTATCTAAATAACTACATGTATCTTTCTCTTTACAGTGTTGGAGGGGGAAAAGTTCAAACCTTCAGTACATTTTGTCATATAATAATTATGCTGTATCTTTCAGCTCCTTCCACATATTACATGTTTCAGTTTGAATCAGTTTCAAGTGTAACTGATTGTACATATTACATTTTACTTCCAAACATTGATAAGGCTGATAACAGTGCCAACAAAACTTAATTACCAGGCAAAATCTAAAAATCTGTGCAATCAAGCTTTATGAAATGAAAATTATGTGGTGTATTTCAAGTGCTGTTTTAGTACATTAATATTTTATGTGCTCTATTAATAGAAAGATTTGATTTAATTGTCTACACACAAAAGTTTTAAGGACTTTCTCGAGCTTATTTTTACCTTGAGCCTTTCCAGCGCCACCGAGCTCTCAGATAAGGCTTTTACACAGTGTGGTAAAGGCCGTATACAAAAGTTCATGCAGTTAAAGGCAGGTAGCAAGGAAAATGCCTGTTAGGATAGAATACAGTTACAATAGGGTGTAATCCATGATAAATGTTAATCCATCCCACTTAATATTTGCCATGATGCATCCAACATACAATCATGTTCTGCTTGGAAGTGTTTCATTCAAATTTGCTCAAAGTTATGTTTCTTTTTAAGTTGTGAACCATCCTGAAACCTAATTTGAAATAATCTGTCTACACTTCTAAATTTGTCATTCCCAAAGAAATGATGCCAATAATGTATCTTTCCCCCTTCAATTCCAGAACCTCAAATATGTTGATGCATACATGGCACCTCCAAATCTGATTGGAAAATGTGGCAGATATGCTGGCACATATCATCAGATTTGACATGTGAAAGCCTGGTGCAGGTAGTCAGTATGAATGCACAATCAACCCCACTGAACAGAGTGACTAAAACGATTGAGAGCTAAATGACATGATTATCATGACTAAAAAGATTCAGAGTAGGAAAAAAAATACCTGAAATTTGAGATCAATACTGTCAGTGGCTTTTATAGATTTCAAGAAACAAGATTTTGAATTGGCCTTAAGGTAGGAAAAAAACAGGCACACAAAAAATTTAAAACCTGCCCAGGCTTCACATTGAACAAATATACATTCACTTTCTAACAAGTTACCTTCACACGTTCCAATGCTATTCTGCTCTCAGCAAGGGATTTGACACAGAAGGGAAGTGAGCCCAGGATAAAGCGCATGGAATTGAAAATGGCCAACACAGTAAAGGCCTGGAGGATTCAAAACAATGATTGTATCATTGTCAAATCAAATATATGGTGTAATTATTACATAATCATACAATGTAGTCATTGACTGAGGCTCAAATATATAACTTGAGCTTACATATACAATGGGCTAAATGATGCTTATTTCAGCAATAGAGAAAAATATATTGTAGTATGTCTAGTTCAGAGTGAACCAGAGAAAGATTCAACACTTTGAGTAATACTGGAGGGAAAATATAGAAATGATCAAGTAGCGTTTTTCTCCTGTATGAGAATTACATTTAACAGTCATCAAAGGTAATCAAAAAGACATTTTAAAAAAGAATCCAAAGCAAAAAACTCAAATAATACTTTATCATGCAGACTCAGGTAGAACAGTGTTGGATCAGCTGTTTTTTGGAGAAGTCTTTGCAGAGACAAGTGAAAACAAACCTGTGATGCGGTGAGGTCATTCCCAGTCATAACATGTAGCACAATTGTCAGAATACTGGCCATAACAGGCACAAGTGGAGATGTGGAAATGCTGAAGCTCTGTACGTACGCAGCCTTCTCAAGAACCTTACGCTCATCACTTCTTACAGCTGTGATGGGCAGGGAAAGAGAAAAAGTGTATGTGATCTTGAACAATGAGTTACGCTCACTGAAGAGCTATAATTCCACTGGTCGTGACAGAGTAGACAGACACTATGTACGATATTTACAAGATCATTGTACCAGGGAAATTCCACTAGCTCTTTTTGACAACAGTTACAACCAATAGTGGACCACAGCTTAACATTACACATCAGGTTTGTTCTGAAGAGCACAAGCTGCATATCTGGATTTATTTGATTGACTCACATGGATGGACCCCCACTCTTTTGTACATCACATATATCACAAATCACAACCTTCAGAAAATCACAAAACGGCATCCAGCCAATTTTCCTACCACCAACAGCCTTCCCAAAAGGCATCTCCCAGGCGTACATCTTGATCAGCTTGACACACGTGAGAATCTCGTTCATTGTTCGCACACGTCTGTCGGTGATCTTGATGCATTGTCTTCGGAGGCGCGAAGTTAGCCGAGAAATCCCTGCCTGGAAAATTAACCGTAGGTAAATGTAAAGGCCTATAGCCTTTGAGGCTATATGGGGGGAAATCCCGGTGTTAATGCACGATCAGCTCACGTCGTCTATTTGTTACCGGCTCCCACGTTGATTTTAAGTCGGGGCTGAAATGATTCGGGGTCCCACAAATAGCCCAGCAGTCGCGTGGTGTCCCACATGGCCACGTAGGGGTCACGCCCGAGAGTGCAAAGAAACAGGCTGTCAACTACCCGGCGGGGCCCCTGTTTCCAATGGGGACCGAAGCATTAACAATAATAGCAGCTAGGATTAAGATGGGAAGCCAAGCAAAGCTTTTAAGCAATTAAAATAGGTGCCTCAAAAAGTTACTTAACATGCAGTCATTTCACATGTTTTCTATAAGGAACATGCAATAGAACAACATTAGGAGACAATCTTTAACAATCTAATGAAAACAGAGAGACACCCACTATGGTGTAGGTCTACTTTGTAATACAGGTAAAAATTCTACATAATCTTTTTATACAATGTACATATACATACATGTACATGGACATACAAGGGCTCGAAATTCTTTTTTGGAAATAGGTGCACTGGTGCCCCCACCCAAAAAAATTAGGTGGCTTGCACAGAAAAAATTTGGGTGCACATAAAATAAAGTTGAATGTCAGCAAAACATGAGTTTGAGGCTACTGCCTCTCTTAAGAACTCCAATCTGTAATTCTATCCAGATTTCAAATTTCAACCTGAAGCAATACATCAAATAAAGTACAACAAAAGCTTATTGCTTTTTCTGATAGGTACATTTCAAGAATATTCTGTATGCTAGTGTACAAGCGAACCGTTACCCTATAGAGTACAAAAATATTTATAGTTGCAACAGTGGACCCACAGTCAAAGATTAGGTGCACAGCTCCCATTTTGGGTGCACACAGGTGCACATGCACCCAGTATTTCGAGCCCTCCATACATACATGTATAGTGATATACATGATTGTGTTATGGAGACATTTTGTGTACCTGAAAAGGGTAGAACAGGATGAACATGGAACACCCGATCAGTGAGGCAGGACCGATCAGGTAGAAAACATAGCAGAACCCCAGGACAAAGACTAAGGGAGCTCCACACATCAGGATGAAGAAAGCTGTCGCTTCAAACAGCCGCTGACCATCATTAGCACACAGATTCACCAACTGTAAAAAAAGAAAAGAAAAATAAGGATTACACAAAAAACTTAATTCTCTGTCTATTACACAAGAATTACACAAAAGATATAATACTTCTGAGAATTGAGCTTATCTGTCTTCTACGTCTGTTGTCATAGATTCTCTTTTTTATCATGCAGTATATCATACAATTATATTGTATCTTTCGGGGTCTCAAGTTAGTGTTTTTTTTCTTGAAAACCACAGTGACTGCAAACAATGCCATGCACTTACTGTCATTTTGATTTGGAGACGTACAAGTGTTGGTATATCTCACAAATAGAGAACAGTCATGCTACATTATCAAGTGTGTGAGCTATTCTAGATAGCTGAAAAGAGTGTGCATTAATTGAAGCTAATTAGAACTCAAAATGCCATCACAGACCTCCCCTACTGTCTTGTCCTTTAAACTCCTCAGACGGGTTATCTTGGTGAAGATCAGTGTCAGGACAGCTCCCAACACTCGAGTGGCACTGCGGCAACTTAGAGACCAAGTTGTCGCAAAAAACACAGATCTGGAAAAGAAACAGTTTTACAACATTACTTCCAATATATATATGTTGTACAAAAAGTACCACAGGACAATTCTTTATAATGTACTCCTCTTTTAACAGACAATATGAAAACAACACTTATTGATTCTGGTATTAATACAGGAATGTAAAACAAATCCGCAAAGCATAACTGATCCTCTTTAGGTAAATTCTGCAACATTATAAAAGTATAACTTTGTCAGAAAAACTATGTACCTGGACATCTCTGTCACAAACATGGCAATAACCAACCCAACTCCCAGTGGCCAGTCCACCTCCCTGGACTCAGCATAGATCAGGAGGTTCCTGATCACAAATGCCTGGAGACAACCAGATACAAGTGAAAATAACATTGATTCTAGTCATTTGTAATAACCATACACATATTGCACTACACACAGACACACACTCAATATGCTACATGTGTACACAAACACGAACACTACACACACACACACATACTATGCTACACACACACTATGCTACACACACACAATGCTACACACACACTCAAACACACACACTCACACACACACACACTCACACACACACACACACTCATACACACACTCAAACACACACACTCAAACACACTCACTCACTCACACACACACACACACACTCGCACACACACACACACACACACACACACACACACACACACACACGCAGATAAGCCTATAGAGGTACTCACAGGCCCTAAGAATGCACCTATCATACAAATCATGATGGTGAGATAACTCATCAGCATCCTGGTCCGAGTGAACCTCCAGATGGTTCGGGGCAGCGACGCCTTCTTCATCCCGACTCTCTCAACCTCCTCCTTCCACAGCCTCTCAAACCTGAGGAAAATAAAGGACACAATCAGACATCTTTTGATTTTGAATGAAATGCTGCATTTCAAATCTGTACTACGTCTTAAGGCCTCCTTCCACAGGCTCTCAAATCTGTGAAAAATAAAGGACACAATCAAAGATCTTTTGACTGAAATGCAGCATCTCAAATCTGTTTCAAAACTGTGCTACATCTAACAGTACCGGCGCAGTGAAGACCAATCATCTCTGTCTCCCTCTCAAAAAACTGGAAGATTGACATAACAGGTGACTATCACCTTTTCAAGATGTCAACCCAGACCAGACTGTAAGGTTTCATACACTCACACATCTTTTCGATAAGTGCTGTGGGCTCTTAATGTCTCGAGGTGTGGCTCGGGTCATCCATTTAACGTCCTGGCCTAGGGACGTCCCTAACCAAAGAGTGAAGTGAGGAAACGCAAAAAATAGTTACTCAAGCAACTGGATAAAATTTGTGAAAAAATTTTAGCCAGTTGCTTGAGTAACTATTTTGGCATATCTTACTACCTGGATGTCTAACCTTCATCAACGAAGTGAGGAAAGTCGTATAGAGCGCCTTTCCCAAGAGCACAACGTCAAAGGAACAAATCAGGGGACCCCGGATTCAAACCCAGGATCATGGGGTTCTGGGCCAAACACCCTGCCACTGCGGCAACACGGCTCCACAATATCAATGTGCTGTTACAGTACCTTTTATAGTTGTTGTCGGCCCTGTCGAGTGGTGAATGCTGCCAGACGTTCTCCAGAGTCAGTTTGGCCTTGGACGCCATTTTGACTAGAGGAGTCAACCAGGAGAAGGTCATGAAGGACAGCAGGCCGGCATCATCGAGTGGGTTCAAAGATGGCTGTCTGAGAAATGTTACAAAAAAGTGAACAGTTTAGTGAACTGGGAATTGATATGGGAATCATTCTATTTCTAACTGAAAAAGTACTACAGTCAGTACTTCTTATTACTCAGTCTCCATACAGTCTGAATAGCTTGTTCAAAGATTAGCGATGCCAACAACCATCAGATGGCCCAAATATTGTCAGCATGAGGAAGATCAAAAAAACACTGTTCTTTGTTAAACTTAAAGATCAAAATGGTATTTAGTACAACAACATATACAAATGTGTTTGCAAATGCCAAGGAGTGGCACAACTTAATCGTAAACTGGTACACAAGATTTGCAATTATGGTTAGTAAATGATAGATTGTATTCAAACTTTGTATAACGGTTTAAATGTTAGATTGTTGGTCGCGCGTTGTTGGCTACGAGAATGAAGAAATTGAAAGTGTAACGAGGAGATACAAATATGTGTGTCATCTAAGAAAGCACCAGTTGATTATTGAGTGAAGTAAAACACAATCTAGGAAAGTATTACATACTTTGGCTTTGGTCTGATGGGTATCAAAGTCTTGACGCTTTCCTTATACTTCCACTCCTTCTTCCTGTAGTCCCTGCACCCCACGTCCAGCGGCATGCCTGCTTCAATCCTGCCGACAGGGTCAATCAGGCCGTTCTCATCATACCTCATGTCCAGACTTCTGAAGTCCACGGCCTCGTGGTAGGACAGGGTTCGCATGCCCCTCCGGTTCCTCTCATCTTGTGGTCTCTTGTTTCTTGTCAACTGACGATATTTTACCTCTGGATCGTTTTTACCTGCCATGGTGGTTTTTATCTAGTGAGGGCGTCCCTTTTTTCTATCTGTAAAATAGACATTAAACACGCATACCATTGTAAACGTCCACCATGACGTCATAATTGTAATGTGCCTCCTCCACCAATGTATAGTAAGACCCTCATGACATGTACAATTGTTCTAGAACAATAGATGAAGTCATATCATAGGTCAACTGAGGTCAGGGCTAAACGACCTGGAGGGCACACAGAGCAATGTAGCCTAGCTAGTGCATAGTGAACTAGACCTTCAGATCAGGGCAACCTAGCCTATATCCAGGGCAATATGAGACCCTTAAACGCTGATTGGTCAATATCTTAAGCTCAAGTTAGAGCGCCCTGCACTAGGGAGGCACAGAAAAGGTATAAAAGGAGGAGTGGTCCGATCTCTGTCATTCTTGAAAAAGACAATAAAGTCGAAACCGGTCGAATACCAGTCTCCGCTGTCATTTTCCCAGAACTACCAATGATGTCTACCCTTACAATTTGGGAGGATGCTGTATCCACGGCAGAAGCCAAGCGATCCAGCCACGAGACTTCGACGTCAAGAATACGTGACGAAGAGAGACAAGCAGAGAAGAAGAATGAGAAGAAAAGACAACGGAACGGATCTGAGACATCCATTCCAGAACAGGAACCAGCACGGAAGGTACTTATCTACGCTGCACGCCAAGACCCCCTTCCCCCGAAGAACACCACCGCTCTACAAAAGGACCTGATCAAGGCCACCGACAAGAGCCTCCGTTACCAACTCCACCGAGAGACGCTACAGAAGTACTTGGATGAGCACCTGATCCCCAAAGGCCTGGTGATCGAGAAGAAACCCATGTTGGGTAAGACGAACCCAGAGTTCGATCGCCGCTGGGACGAGACCCTCAAGGAAACATCGCGCACCCTGATGGGTCTGATCATCGACTTCTACGGATCAGCAGAAGATGTCCTGGACAACACAATCGCGGGCCTCAATCGGAAGACAGAGGAACTTCCTCAAGAAGAACGGGAAACCCTTGAAAAGAACGTGGAAACGTTCAAGAAGAGAAAGGAAGCCGCCCTCCTCAAGACCAAGGAGAAAAAGTTCCAGCGAGATCGTGACATCGCCGTCAACGGCCCCAGCAAGAAGCGTCCAAAAAACGGAAGTACCCCTCCACAGGAGGGGTCCGACAACAAGGAGCAGCCACGGCAGCGCCTCACCGACAAAGGCGACGAAAGCAACAAAAGCGCCCCATCGGCAAAGAAGGACAAACGCCAGAATGCACCAGAAAAGGTACGCAAGCAGGCCAACGCAAGAAGGAACCCACGAGGGGGCTCCATAAGAAGGCTCGTGCTCGCCCTCGGCGATTTAATCGCCAAAAGGCCATCCAAGAAAAACGCAAGAGGAGGAAAGACAGGATACGGAAGATACGCCGCCGCAAACTCCTCGAAGCAGCAAGGAAAACAGTGGTAAACCTCTCGGACATACCACTCACCGACACTGACATACTTGCACTTTCTAAAGGACTCAACTTCTCCCCCTCACCCACTGATCTCAACCGACAACAACTCATCACAGACCTCCACGCCTTCTTCAGAAGACTTCGATTGCGGGAACTATTTGCTGACCACGACAAAATGGAGACCCAAAAATTCAAGGTCAAAAGCAAGTGGACTCCCCCCACCCACAGAGATCCGGCGCTAGACACCTTCATCATGGCAGTCGAAAAGGAAATCCTAGAACACAAGGAACCTTCACCAAGACTGTTCAAGACCAACATCTGCAGTGCAGAACGCGAAGCCCTTGCGGAACTCAGCCGAAGAACTGACATCATCATCAAACCCGCAGACAAGGGCTCCGCGGTAGTGATCATGAAAAGAGAAGACTACATCCAAGAAGCACTACGTCAACTCTCCAACAAAGATCACTACAAGCACATCGACTCCTGCCCCACGGAGGAACACGCCGCGCTGGTAAGAACAACTCTCTTTAAACTTCTCAACGAAGGAACTATCAGCGAAGACGAGTTCAACTATCTTGCGCCCGTACACCCAAGAACGCCTGTCTTCTACCTTCTCCCTAAGATCCACAAGGAAGGTAACCCGGGCAGACCAATCATCTCAGCCAATGACTGTGCAACAGAAAGGATCTCTGAATTTGCTGACCACCACCTCCGCCCTTTGGTGCAAAGACTACCATCTTACATCAAGGACACTACGGACTTCTTACAGAAACTCAACAAACTCGGGAAGATTTCGCCAACCGCCAAACTGGTCACCCTGGACGTGTCATCCCTCTACACTAACATCCCAACAGAAGAAGGTATACAAGCGTCTCGCGAAGCGCTCCAAAAGAACCCTTCAGACGTTCCCACCGAAGCCATCTGCGACCTACTGGACAGGATCCTGAACCTCAACAACTTCGAGTTCAACGGAGGACACTACATCCAAGTCCAAGGAACGGCTATGGGAACGAGAGTGGCGCCTTCATACGCAAACATCTTCATGGGAAAATTCGAGGAACAACACGTCTACAAGAGGAACCTCAAACCACTAGTCTGGTGGAGGTACATAGACGATGTTTTCGCCATCTGGACACACTCGGAAGAAGACTTCAAGTCATTCATAAAAGACCTCAACACAGCACATCCAACCATCAAGTTCACGGTAGAAACCTCCACTACATCTATCAACTTCCTGGACGTCACCATCAGCGTTTCGGAGGGAGCTTTCACCACGGATCTCTACACAAAACCCACAGATAAGCACCAATATCTTCTAAGGAACTCTTCCCACCCCACCCACTGCAAACGGGGTATACCTTTTGGACAATTCTTACGCGTTCGTAGAATCTGCTCAGACGAACCCAAATACAGGGAACGAGCACAGCAGCTAAAAGAACATTTCCAGAATCGAGGCTATGAAGACGCCCTCCTGGATCAAGCTGCACAACGCGCCCAAGACCGCCCAAGAGAGGAACTCCTAGGAGCCAAGAAGAAAAAGGTTGCCTCGCAAGACAGACCAGTCCTAGTCACCACCTACAACCCACATCTACCACCCATCAACAACATTCTCAGAAAGTACTGGAACATTCTACAACTATCACCCAGAACACGAGAACTCTTCCAAGATCCACCACTCATCGCCTACCGCCGCAACAAAAATCTGAGGGATACACTGGTGAGGGCCCAGATCCCGAGGGAGAACAAGAATTTCATCACGAAAAACATCCCTCCGGGATCATACCCGTGCGGAAGAAAGTGCATCACCTGCACATACGTCAGGAAGAGCAAGGATTTCCAAAGCCATCGCACTTCGAGACGCTACACCATCAGGGCCCACATCACATGCCGCACCAGGAATATCATATACATGATACAGTGCAAGAAATGCGGCATACAATACGTCGGCGAAACAGGACAAACATTGGCCAACAGGATGAACGGGCACCGATCTTCCATCAAGACGGACAAGGATACACCCATCGCAGCCCACTTCAACCAACCGAGCCACACCGTCGCGGACATGGAGGTCGTCGGACTCGAGAAGCTGGCATACGGCAGGACCGAAGACCTCACACGACAACGACGACTCAGCAGAGAATCCTACTGGATACATCAGCTCCGAACACTTCACCCAGAAGGACTCAACCTGGAATCACTGGAAATAACCAGGGTATGAGGGGACAAGAAGTATAGTTCTCGTCGTAACCGGCGCTAACACTTTGACTTGTAGTTGATTTACGCTTCGCATTTGCTGGTTACTAGTATCCTATGGATCCGAGCACTAACTTAGAAAGTTCGGTAGTCTGTTACATTCATGCTTTGTTTGTAATTTGATTGTATTTTGTACTTGATTCTCTGTATTTAAGCCACCTAGCGGCAGACTTCCTGTTCATGTATTTAGCTTCACTCTGCTTGTACGGACCACTCTCCTAGACTTTGTAAACACGCATACCATTGTAAACGTCCACCATGACGTCATAATTGTAATGTGCCTCCTCCACCAATGTATAGTAAGACCCTCATGACATGTACAATTGTTCTAGAACAATAGATGAAGTCATATCATAGGTCAACTGAGGTCAGGGCTAAACGACCTGGAGGGCACACAGAGCAATGTAGCCTAGCTAGTGCATAGTGAACTAGACCTTCAGATCAGGGCAACCTAGCCTATATCCAGGGCAATATGAGACCCTTAAACGCTGATTGGTCAATATCTTAAGCTCAAGTTAGAGCGCCCTGCACTAGGGAGGCACAGAAAAGGTATAAAAGGAGGAGTGGTCCGATCTCTGTCATTCTTGAAAAAGACAATAAAGTCGAAACCGGTCGAATACCAGTCTCCGCTGTCATTTTCCCAGAACTACCAATGATGTAAAATAGACATTCGTTCAATAATTACTTCAGGTCTGCACCAAGGTCTAAATGATTAACTGCTCCCTTCAAAAGTTACGGAAAGTGGGGAAAAAGGGTTATCTTTTCTGACCTTTGTAACAGGTAAATTAAAGGACTAATGCCAGCTTGAGTAATGATGGTGCAACAAATATTTCTGTCACTGAATTGAATCAAGCGGCAAAAAAAAGCCTGTTAAACATTGACCTTACATGGCGCACTCTCTGTACATCATCTTCTTGATATTCCTCACACTGTGTAACTTATACATTTGTAATGTGAATGAATGAAAGAACCACAAGCAGGGAAGGTTAAAGTGCATCTGAACATTAGGTCATGTATTGTAAACAATCATGTACCAGCTGGTACCAAGATAGGCAAGGTACACATTATCACGATCATGACACAGCACAAAAATAGATCTTTTAATTCAATCATGACAATGACAGAGCACAAAGTAGGATTCAAAGTTCAAGAGGCCAGGTCTACTTATAGTAAGTTATACCAATACTACTGTCTACATGAAAAATTTCAAGTTAGAAAATATACTATAAAATGAAGAGCTTTAGATTTACTAAAAAGTACTTTGACTTTCATGATAGGTCAGGTCAAGGACATCATAGTCGTATTGAGGTCACCTGGTGGCGCCGAAAGGCAGCCGCCCAGACTTTTGCAACAGTTCCACAAAATGCAAGTGTGGATAATTGTTGTGTGTTATATATATGTTGTGTAGTGTGTGAAACCTGTAATACCCTGCATCAATTCAGCGCTAGAAAGGCTGCCATTGCGGGTAATTTCTGACCAATAAAAAACATTATTATCATTATTATCATATAGGGAATGACAGAGCACAGAATCAGTCCCTATTCATCAACGTTGGACTCATGTATGAAAAAGCAATTACCCAACACCTATATTAAGACCCTATATCACTGAAGCTGCAGCAGGTTAGTGTCCTAAATGTGGATTGGTTTTTTCCATGACTTTATAACGGGAATATCATGCAAAATGTACAAGTATTGCTAAAAAGACAACAAATCACACAAAGCTTTTAAAAAAATTTAGCGATGAAATTCGTTGAGTACCCTGTCAAATCGACCTGTCGCAGTACTAGTGAGGTCGCCACCGTGCGGCAGGTGTTGCTTCAGTGAGATCAATAGCCCCTGATTTGCATAAGCCCCAAGGCTTATGCGGAAGCATCCCCGCTATTGTTAAAAATTCACTATATCGCGACCGGCGATGAGGTCTTTGTTTGGAGTGATTCTGAAGGCTTTTATAGTGATTTGAAGACGATCTTGAATAATCGGAGGCGGTCATAAAAACAACACAGAAGATACCAAAGTCGGGAGCGCTACAAGTCGCTGCAAAATTTGCGATTGAGCGGTACCACTGTAGCTTGCAAGTTATATGCGTGCGTCCCTATTGTCTTTTGTCCTTAAAAATTGGTGCATTCTTCTTGAGTAGAGAAACACATTTGGTGATATTTACTTTATACAGCAGAGGACTGACCTGAAACAGTCCTCTACAGGACGAAGATTTTACTCTACTCTAATCTACTCTACTAAAACGTGTACGTTAGGCTGGCTACGTAACAGACTGGACCGTTACGCAATATCGTGCAGGGCCGATGTTACTGATCATGAAAGGTACAGGATGTCTTGTTGCCGTCTTACGTCGGCTCAGTCCGAATGTCAGTCTGTTAGTTCTAGGCATATTCCTGTCTAAGAGACAGAACTTCAAGTTCAACCTAACGCTACCCTCCCACTAGTACTAGTAGATAACGGTACTAACCTACGCACCCGTCGTCGTACAGTCTTGTCTGGTATTGCGGCTCACTCGACGTCCAACTCCAAGCTGAAGCTTCAATCATACGATTGTGTCTTCTCTGAGACGTAACACACCTTAACTATTCCTGTGACAGCTTCGTAGATACAGGTAGAGCCAACTGACTAAACGTTTCTGCGAACGGGCGACCCGTTCCGTTTCCTGCCCCCGAATGAGAACCGAGGGATTTCCCCTGACCTTTGACCTACTTTCACTCTGAACTCTCGTATCCAGAGTAGCCTGATCATATAGAAATCTTTATTGACACAACAAATGTACAGCGACTTCCGTAAGGTCTTCTACATATGAGTGTCATCCTGATTCAGTTCCAGGCTCTGCCTGACAACAATAAACCTCACGTACTATTTCTGTGAAAGACATTTCTTTGAATTTTTGCCTCCACGGCGACGTTCATCCGAATTAATACAACTAATGCACTGACTATAATTGATAATCTGGTCACGTCCATTACCTTCCAAACCAATACCTCACCTTGACACGTATGTGTATTTACCAAAATAAACAACTTTCGGAACAACTTTTTCGTAACTTTTGCGATGAGCATACCATGTTGCAACTGAAAACCCAAAGAAGCATTATTTAGTGTGATGAGGCTTCTCAGTCAGAACGCGGCAAACTGTTCTCGACTGGTCTCGAGAGTTAGCAGCCATGGCAGCGGCCTAAAAATGGAATATGAAAAAAAAACTGTGTGATTTAATATTACACACATATGACTTTCTACGTCGCTATGTAATCATTTCTCAGAGATCTAGAATTTATAAAATGAATATATTCCCACCTGTGAGGCACAACTCGGGACACAATGTTAGTGATATCTTAGTAATAATCCGCCACGGTATTACTTCTGCATGAAATGAAGTCGAACCTGTCTGTTCGCTCTTGCTGGAGCTTATTATGAGTCAAACTATTGGAATCTCGAATGTTCACCTCTGACATATCACAGCTTGTTCTTGCGTGAAGTAGACAGTGTAATGTGATTTTCGATGGTGCAAACGATTGTTCTTTTTTTGCATTGGGTAACTGGCAAATACTAGAAGTACATGTATCATAAAGGGACCATGCCTTATGTAGTTCTAGGTTATACATAGATGTATTTGTAGTCACACCTAAACTTGACTTTTCCTGAGGCGTGCAAGAAAGAAATGTCACTCAAAAATTGTGTCTTTAAACTGAATGAAAGACCTTTATTGTACATTCGTGCCCCGAGGGGCTTGGTACATGTCGCATAATATGTGACCTAACTAATATGTATGTGACATATACAGTGAAATATAAAACCTCATTGAATATATACACTCCTTTTTTAATCTTTCTTATTACATTTTTGCAAGTAGTATACATGTTAGTGTATTTACAATGGGGGCATTTTCCTAGGATACAAAATGTATAATTGTATAGGCTCAATCTAACCAGGATATTAACTTGTTGGCTAAACTTGTTTCTTTTTTCAACCTCTATTCAACCTTGAAAGTATAGCATACACTCTTCGGCCGAGGCCGTTTTTCAAGAGTTCAAGGGAGGAGGTCAGGGGTCCTCTTGACATACCATCGGGAAATATAACAAAACAATTTTACAAAGATAACGTTACCATCAGTATTCCATAATCATATTCGCCATATAAACAGACATTTGAACAACATAGCAGAACGTGCAATATCCGCATAGCTAACTTGACTGCTGGTTGTTGAGGTTTGTGGCTGACATCATGGCGTGGAAGTGTGAGTTGGCGTCTGCAAGCAGTTTGCTGGGAGAATCAAACTCTACCACCTGGAAATAAGACAAGGTGTTTCAGTAAGTTGTAGCAACTGTCATATTTGCAACACTTGCAATGGATAAACAAAAACATATTAGCGTATCCACGAATTGTAGTACGATACTAATGTCCGCGTGTCATCTGCTACACTGAAGTACAAAATGAGGACCTACACGTGCACCCTGGTACAGGGTAACATGCTTTTCAAATTGACGACTAACACTTGAATGCGACTTTGACAGGTATCTCACTCATGCTTACGTACTGAAAGAGACGCACATCACACAGACATTGTGAAAAAATATACTTAATTCTGTTCCCTACTGACCTCCCCGTCGTCCATGACCAGTATCCTGTCACAGGTGAGTACAGTGTTGAGTCTGTGTGCGATGGTCAGCATGGTGCAGTCACTGAAGGCCTCTCGGATAGTTGTCTGTATCATGTTGTCTGTCTCTGGGTCGATGGCTGCTGTGGCCTCGTCTAACATCAGGATCTGCAGAGACAAAGTTTACGGTTTAATATGATTGTTTTTCTATGTTTTCTTTTGATTTATCTATCTATTCATTATCCATAAACAAAATAAACAGACATTGATATACACAAAGCATCCCATTGAACTAGCTATAACAAATATATTAATGCTAATATTATACGTAATAAAAGTAGGAATAAAATTAGTTACTGAAGCTTTGAATAAAGTTCCCCACCTACCCAATGTCTCTCCAGCTTGGTTGTTGTTTACAAAGCATATTTGCTTCATGATGACTCGACAAAAGCCAAGTTCAAAATGTGGCCAAAATAAACTGTCATGGTAATGAGTTCTACTATGTATAAAGAAGATGCTTAATTATCATTTACTGGTTACAAATATGTTATTTTCTTCCCAATCTAGCACAATCTGTAAACTGCCACTGCGCAGTCAGTGCTTCTACCCCACCTTGCTATGTCTGAGCAGTGCCCTGGCCATACACAACAGCTGCCTCTCTCCCACTGAGAAGTTGTCTCCGTTCTCCACAACAGGTGCCTCCAGCTGATGCTGCAGGCCTGAGATCTACAGCAAGATGGGAAGGATGACAACAGATGTCATAACAGAATAATCTACTTATCATTCACAAAGCAAAGCAAAGCATTCACTTCTTGATCACAAACCGAATTGGACAAAAAAAGTACATACTGCTTGATTCATGTGTGTTCTCTCCAGAGCACTCCAGACTTGGTCATCGCTGTACTGCTCGAACGGATCCAGGTTGTACCTGAAAGAAGTAAAAAGTAATCAATTTGAGCCTTTCTTTTGTAGTGATAAAAACTATATAACTAACTGGGTACACATCACCAACCGCTGTATAACCTATAAGATAATGGAAGTTTGATACCGGCTAACTGAAACTGTGCATGTTCGAAATGTACAGGAAGAGTCGAAAAGACCCAATTATCATGTGGTGAAGAAAAGTCTTCATGGCAATAGTCCCTTGGTCTGTAACTGTATGTCCTATATGGTCTAGGACGTTAAATGATATGAAAGACAGCTCCACCCACCTGACCGTCCCCACAAATAAGACGGGGTCCTGTGGGATGATTGACAGCTTGCTGCGCAGGTCCTCCAGGCCGATGGTAGAAATGTCGACATCATCGATACTGATGGAGCCTGATGCTGCTTCCACCAGTCGGAACAGGGCCACGCCTAGCGACGACTTACCTTTAAAAGGAATTAAAAGTACAGTATTTAGCATGTACACATTTTGAATACCAAATTGGAAACAATTATTTCTTGATATTGATAAGTAGCAATCTAATATCCGATTACTAGGTGGATCAAAAAAGCGTGAGTGAGTGATTGAGTGAGTGAGTGAGCGAGTAACGATGCGGAAAAATACTAAATAATAGTCACGCCCACATCCCTTCTCCATTATCATTTATGTGACAGTTTTTTGCCATAATCATTACTTTGAACATGGCCTTTTCAATTAAGAAAACAACCAACAGTTGCAGTAAGTAAACCATTTATGATATTACATGTTAACTCCAAGTCATATACAGTTGTAGATGTACCTGAACCTGTTCTTCCCACGATGCCAACCTTTTCAGAAGGTTTTGTGGAGAAGCTGACACCTTTCAGCACCAAGGGCAGCCCCTCCCGGTAACGCATGTTGTACTTCTCGAACCGAACACGCCCCTCAGATGGCCAGGACTGGGCGGGGGCGGTTTTCTTGATGGTCAGCGGGGCCTCTGGTTTTAGACCCTGTCAAGGTGAATCAATGAGATAATTGTTACTTGATATGTTAGATTAGATGTGCTTTTATGTAACGACGTTACGCAAACATGTTTCACTTACAATTCAAATGAAGGAAGACATGCAGAACTGAACATTTTTATCCATCATACTATTCTTTAGCATTTTTCATAATCATTTTTTTTCTATAGACAAAGGTCTTCTTTTAGCGTCAAAGTACAAGAACATGTATGATCGGCGAGTCCGTTCTAAAACAGTGCACAAATATGTAGGAGAGGCAGCAACATACCTTGATATAGCTGTTAATTCTCTGGACTGATGTGATGCGAGCCTCTACTTCTGAGCTGAGACGAACTGTGAACTGGAACATCCCTGTCATCTGGAAGGAACCACTCCAAAAATCAAATGACTGCCCGTGCTAAATTATATCACAAATAACTAAATAAGATACGTTCAACTACGTTGTACCTACCAGCTGCCATCAAGGCTTAAATTATCTTTACACTGGAGGTAAGGCTTACCTTTTTTTATGGTAGGCAGACCAAACAAAAATAGTAATGACCATACGGTAATAGTTGACGTGAAAGATTAAGGGTACATCAAACGATAGGCAGTAAACCACTCTACTTGGTTTTGATGGATGCCTTTCAGCGTACGATCTCTTCCAGGTAAGTAAATAAGAGGTAAGTCTTACTTGTATAACAGAAGTAAGAGCTAATCCTGCCAGAGCAGGCGGCACAGAGCCATGGGTGAGGACCACCAGCAGGGCGGTCACAGTTGACAGGGTGGTTGTGATCAGGTCCAGCCGGATTGAGAGCCATCGCATTGCGCAGTAGAAGAGGAAGGAGACCACTGAGTTCTTGTCCAGCAGACTTACAAACCTGAAAATGTCGTTCAAGTACATGGCGATGTAAGACACGAAACCATGTCCAAGAATCTACAAAAATGTACTTCTAAAGGCTTACCTATACACAACATTCTTCACTACAATCTACTGCAACAGTACATGCTAAAACAGCAGTTGAGATGGTGATCTATCCAAGGCCGATTAACTTGCCCTGCTTCTAAATGAGTAAGATCAGAATGACAATACTACGACAGCACTACGTGCGGACATCATGCAAAACAAACTGCTGAGACTCTAAAAAGTTGTGTTTTTTTTACACTTTTAGAAACATCAGACACGACAGCTATGTCAGGTGCCAAGGCTAACAAAATCAATAAGCGACAGCCTTAGAATTGTATCATATAATCAGATACTCGCTGGTGCACGACTCTTACTTGCTAACAGTTGCTTCCGTTTTGTTGTAGGCATGAATAGTCGACAGACCCTGTATAGTAGCAGTCAGATGGCAGAACCAAGGAGACCGGCTCACATTCTCCAACCTCTTCAGTACACGCAGGGCACTAAATATGACAGTTAAATAAATTGGTTAATTTCAATAGCGAGTTGTCAAACCGACAAACGCACTAGCACAAGAGCCGGGGAAAAACATATTTCGTTCGTAGATCTTCTATTGGCAGGTTCGGAATCATTAATTCTACATCAGTACAACCAAATAGGACAGAGGTAAAACCACATGACTAATTAGTAATCATTGTAAAACTATATCAACAATAATCACAGTAGATGACCAGAGTCAGAAACAGAACGTACCTGCCAGAGATTCTGCAGATGTAGAGGAAGATTGCCGTCAACGGTACGATGGCGATGAGAAAGTAGGGAAACGCGTATGATACCAAAACAATGGAGAACAGGAGAAGGCAGGAGTTCTGTAGCAGCATCTCTCCCTGCAATGGGAGTCGTACATCCACTGGAACAGATCAGATAAGGCTATGGTCAACATTCAGTTTGGTAGAGATCATACTTTTGTTTTGCATACTTGTAGTTGACTATGTGCATCTTTTGTTGATCTCTGAGAAATCTATTCAGGCTTCAGAAAGGAAGCTGACGTCTCTATAAGCTATAGAGAGTTACGTTTCTCATGAAGTCAAGTTTCTTGTGATTTGCAGTGTACAAAATATACATTCCTACCTTCATCTAAGTCCTTGGAGAAGCGATTCAGGATCCTGCCAGTTGGTGTTGTGTCAAAGAAAGACATCGGACTGCGGAAAACAGACCTGAACACCTTGTCGTGTAGGTTGGAGGAGGCCCGAAGTGTGAACTTCATAAAGAAAAGGCCTTTTATAGTAGTGATGACCAGCACCAGAATGATGGACATTCCATAAACTAGACTGTAGAAGTGAAGGTCGGGATGGTGTCGAATACTGTTGCTGATGACGGTCTCGTTACCCACTGTTATAGTGGTGTTCTGTAAAAAGGCAAGAAAAACATATTATTTATCATAATCAGATCAGGCTTTCAGTACAGTGCGTTTCAAATATAAAGGCACACATTAAGAAACCTTAACAAAATAAACTATCTTAGATTACATATAAGTTCTCTGGCATCTCAGTCATAAACAGAAGATGGACAAACTCACCCCACTGCCTTGCCTCAGCCAGAGACTCAGCCAGAGGTTGCTGAATGCCATTGCTCCCACGGAAAGAACAAAGGTAAGAAGGACCAGCACAGTCAGCAGGTAACCTCCTCCTGCCTTACAATAGTCAGCGTACGTCCTCCATCCGATACTGCCACTCTCAATTTCCTCCTTTGTTATCAGATTGCCTGTGATGAAGACAATGTGTTCAGTCATCTTCAGATTGACTGCTACTTTCATTTGCATCCTTTACACTAACAAGTAAAGTTTAGAATAGAAAAACAGAATGGAAGATAAGGAGACGTCTACTGAGTTCTGCCATGTCTTTATAAAAATCACGCTCTTACCTGACAAGTCTCCTTCTTCTTCAATGACCAATTCTTCCCCCACGCACACCTCCCCGTTGTCACCGATGCTGGTGATAGAAACAACCGTGGACAAGCGCTTCCTTGGCCGTGCATCCTCAGAAAATTGTCTGCTACAAAGGGATGCAATAAGTGCACATGCAAAACGTCAATAAACATATCAAAGCTTACAGTGCACGTTGATTCCTAAACATGCATTTATTGCACGTTACACATAAAGCTGTAAGAGTGGAACAGTTGAAGAAAAAAACAGTGCCGTTACGAAGAAAGACATTCTCATTGATAGACATGACCTCACAGCTTACTTTAGTTTGTAATTTTTGTTGAGCTGTTCCATCTCTTCCTCTCCCTCTGACTCCTCCCCTGTCTCCTCATCACAGTGTGAGGTCATGTAGCCCTGTATCATCCGGGCGTAGTCTTCCCCAGCTGCCATCAGCTGACTGTGTTCACCCTTCTCTGCTATCACTCCATCCTTCATCAGGACAACCTGGTCACAAAGGTGCAGGTACTGGGGGAACAACAGACGCATGATTCTATGTCGTCCAGAAACCAAATTCACTGATAAAGACTTTTAGAGTCACACAAAATTCAGTAAAGTGTGTTGAGTAAGAGTATCTCTCCTAGATGACTCTCCATACTTCCATATCTATCTATCTATCCATCTATCTATCTATCTATCTATCTATCTATCTATCTATCTATCTATCTATCTATCTATCTATCTATCTATTATCTATTTATCTCTATCCATCACTCTCTCTCTCATACATACATATATACATGTGTGCCAGTCTCTGTGTGTGTGTGTGTGTGTGTGTGTGTGTGTGTGTGTGTGTGTGTGTGTGTGTGTGTGTGTGTGTGTGCGCGTGTGTGCTAGATTAGGTAGTGTTGTAAGTAGAAGTTATAAGTACCTGAAGTTGATGAGTGACAAAGAGAACTGTTTTGTCCTTCAGTGCGCCCATGATGCAGTGGTGGAAGATGTGTTGTCCCACGTGAGCGTCCACAGCACTGAGAGGGTCGTCCAGCAGGTAGATGTCCCTGTTACTGTAGACAGCCCGGGCCAGGCTGATGCGCTGTTTCTGACCCCCACTCAGGTTTAGGCCTCTCTCACCAACCTGTCAGATAACCGAACATGCGTCAGAATTATCTATGTTGTCATGTATTCAACAAAACATTTCATAACTTTAGAAAATTAAAGATTATGGTTAAGCGGTATTTTAATGATACAGGACAAAGACGTGTTAGATTTTGGATATAGTAACAATATCTAAAGCAGTAAGTTGTGTAAAATGAGCGGTTATCAGAACCAATCTCATTGATGCCTGCACGCACCTCTGTCATATCCCCTGCCGCCAGCACACTGAAGTCATGAGTCAGGCTGCATGCCATCACAGCTGCCTTATACCTACATTAAAAAAACAATCAGCACCGGTTAGGCAAGTCTAATATTAATTAAGCAGTCCTGCAGATCAGGGAGCCTTCGTCTATTACCGTGTGGCAACCGTTATAACCTTAATAGAAGTTAAGAAACCTGTCCACGTAGTCTAAAAATGTGGGGAAGTGACATTGTCAGATAAACAATATAAGATTTTAAAAGATTCTGATTTCTGTAAACCCTTTTGTAAATAAGGCGTGTTCATGATAGCCACCAATTTCAATTTCATTCTTTACATTGATAGTCTCCTGGGATATATCATTTGGCATTGCTGGCTATGATGGACTTTAAGCTATCCGCTTTACTTCATACCAAAGTTTCAAAAGGGGCAACAAAACAAAATCAGAACCAGCATTACCTCTGTTGCTCAAAGTCCTCCCCAAACAGGATGTTGTCCCTGACAGAAGCGTTCATGATCCAGGCCTGCTGGGCCACGTATGCGATGCTGCCTGTCAGTCCTACTGTTCCCTCCAGAAGACGCATCTGGGGAAAAGGGGGATTTCAACACTAACTCTCTCTCACCAAACACACACACACACGCACACACACACACACACACACACACACACACACACACACACACACACACACACACACATGCGTGTACGTATTTCCTGTGCCAAACGGCGAATCTCACTTCACATATAATCTTACAGTCCTCGTCACAGCGTAGGCACTGACTGTAGATATTCAGATGAACAATAGCGTCGATGAATCTTCTTCTTACTTCGAAATTCGCTAGTCAGTAAATAAATGTTTTCATGATATATATCCATTTTTTCTTACCTGCCCCAGGATGCCTGAGATGAGCGAACTCTTCCCGCTCCCGACGCCACCACAAACACCTAACAATGTGCCCTGAGGAGCAAAAGAACAAGGCAATGCTACATTTTACAGGGACCAAAAGTCATCATTTTGATGATCAGGGATGAAGACACAAGTACAATGTGCAAACAGTCAGGAAAGTGTTCTTAAGTATTGGTAATATTAGACACATAGGGAAAGGTCACGAAAGTACATGTAGTGTCTGTGTATAAGAACTCCATGTATGCTCAACACAAAAGCTACTCAAGCAACTGCATAAGTTCTGCAAGAGTTGCTCGAGTAAATTTCGCATTGAGTTACTCATTGTCTGGATGTCTGACGTAACTACATGTAGACACACTAAACAAACAAAATAACTAACCTTCGGCAGTTCTAGCTCGATTTGGGACAGAGTTTGTATCAGTTTTTCCTCCGATTCTGCCCCTTGTTTTGTAAGAGGAATTCTGTCTGTCTTCTCGTTCCCTGACTCCTTCGTCCCCTGTTTCTCCTGTTCACCCCCACTCGTGACGTCATCCCATGTGAAGGTGGCAGACTTCACCTCAACTGAGTTGCCCGGATCTGATGGACGATTGGTGAAAGTCTTCATCTCTTCCATATCAAGCAAACTCTGGGAAATGATATGTGATTCGACACGGTCATCTTAATAGATTCAAACGGAGCATATCAATCAAAGTTTAATCATGCTTTATTTGTTAGAAGTTATCATGAAATGGCATGGAGTATACAGTCCCTGGTGGCTTGTTGATTTGGTCTCTTCTAAAAGTCAAATGTACGGCGCCTATCCCAGTATTGAATAGAAAAATAAGATGCCCAAAAAAGTTTCATTCTACATCGCACATTCAGAATTAAACACACAAATTACGTACCTTCATACGCTGTAAGCCTATTCTGCACTCGGCAAGCGCTTTTACAGACAGCGGGAGTGACGCCATGGCAAACCGCATGGAATTGTAGATGGCCACCATGGTGAAAGCCTGAAGGAAAAAACAACAACATTTGTTTCCTTTCAATCTACAAATACAGCAAATTTCACACACCTACCTGACGTTAAGTTTCATAACATCGTTTGCTCACACTGTTCGCATACATAAGTAAAAGCGTGCATAGTATCAAACGCCGCTAAACAGGGCATCTTATGCTTAATGCTTATAGAAGACAATGATACAAAAGAAGGAATGCCTTTGACGTAAAAATAATTTTATAGCCTTGATTCCTCACAAACCTGCGCTGCTGTGAGGTCATGTCCAGTCATGACGTGAAGAGTGATGGTGACGATACTGGCCACAATAGTGACCAGCGGGAAGGTGCCGATACTGAAACTCTGTACATAGCCTGCCTTCTCAAGAACCTTCCGTTCCTCGTTCCGTACATCTGTAATGGAAAAGAGCACGCTGAAAATTAGGCTATGAAAGTCTCAACAGTGGCTGTGTAACAAATACGATTTTATGGGGCAACAATTAGAACAGAGAAAGAGAAAGAGAAAGAAATATAGTCAATGAAGCAAAACCTTTGTGGTATCATTAATACAAATGGCTAATCAAACAAAAATGAGCTTTTATTAATAATGGGTAAATTCAGTGGCAAGAAGTACTTTTAAAGAAACTCACCATGTACGGCCTTTGCAAAAGGCATCTCCCAGGCGTACATCTTGATCAGCTTGACGGAAGTCAGAATCTCGTTCATTGTTCGCACGCGTTTGTCGGTGATTTTGATGCCCTTTCTCTTGAGGTGTGATATCATCCGTGTTATCACTGCCTGAAAAATCCGTGATTATAGGAATGTTGGATTTCTTCACTTAAACTACAGCATAGCATGGAGCTTTATCACAAGAATGTGTCAGATTATCACGTATTTTTCTGAATGAAAGTAATAATTTTATGAATGAATGAATTAACATTTTGCTGTTTGATTATTTGTATATCTACCACATTTGTTTTCCATACCTGGAAGGGGTAGTACAAGATGAAGACGGAACACCCCAACACTGCTGCAGGACCAATCAGGTACACGGTGTAACACAGACCCAACAGGAACACGAACGGAGCCCCGAACAGCAGAACGAAGAGCGATGTGGCATCGAACAGCCGCTGTCCGTCATTAGCACACAGATTCACCAGCTGAAAGAACAACGAACGTATATTCTTCAATTATGAAGGAAGCTGAACTAAACTTCTGCACATTGCCCTTATCAGGTTGAGGAATACAGGCGGTGAGAAGATTAAAGGGTTTTTGTATCCTACCGCGATGCATTCGAAATTTCTGCACGGGTTACAAATCTCCACATGTCACTCGCACATTGGGATTGATATATGTTTTGTAAAAGGGTTACGTACTGAACTTAACTAAAAACTAACAGACAATCGGACAGGACGCACTGACCTCCCCAACAGTCTTGTCTTGCAGACTCCTCAGACGGGTGATCTTGGTGAAGATTAGTGTCAGGACGGCCCCTAGTACCCGTGTGGCACTGCGGTAGGCAATGGACCACGTTGTCACAAAAAGCACTGATCTGGAATAGAGAATCACATACATCAGTGTTAATGTACTGTCAGACATCTATTCGTTAAGTAGGATATGCTTTATTCTTTACATACAAAAAGAAAATGTCGGCAACAAATGAATACATGTATCAAATATTCCAGGGCACAGATATACCACGTAAATCTAGATATCAAAGTTATTCACACGTGGGTATTATGAAGAATGTTCGCTATGTGTAAAAGATTTAAACTAACCTGGACATCTCTGTCACAAACATGGCGATAACCAACCCAACTCCGACCGACCAGTTCGTGTCCGGGGACTCTGCATACTCCAGCAGGTTTCCTATTACAAACGCCTGGACAGACACACAAAAATAAAATGAAAACTGCTATTGCAAGAACTAATGATTGTAACTTGTTTATAGTTGGACAGGATAATTAAAAGCCCTGGTTTGCTTTCAGCAAAGGCGTGAAACGTTTATATGCAATAGGGCTAACGCCTAGATATTTCAATTACTTGATTAATGATTTTGATTTTTAAAAAGCAGATACTCACGGGTGCTATGAACGCGCCTGCCATGCACACGACGATAGTCAGCAGACTCATCAGCATCCTGGTCCGAGTGAACCTCCAGATGGTTCGGGGCAGCGACGCCTTCTTCATCCCGACTCTCTCGACCTCCTCCTTCCACAGCCTCTCAAATCTGAGAAAAAAACATTCAGATCTTTAAAAAAGTTAACTAAACTCTTATTTTTCCGGCCATTCGCGTTTGTAATCGGACTTCGAGTGACAAGAATTATTGCGACTACGTTTTATCAATCGAATCATGTGGATTGATATTAGGATCGAGTTACAACTCGTGTCAATGATTTATATAGAGGTCCCGTGTCTGAGGGGAGCCACACAAAAGTACACGCCGCACTTACATGTATGTGAGGGGATCAAATAAATCTGTCCGGATATGCAGCTTGTACTGTTCAGTACAAACCTGGTGTGTTACGTCATGAGGCGGTTTACCGGCTCTGCAATACAAACAGACAAACATATCGACCGCAAAAAAACTACCTTTTATAGTTGGTCTCGGCCCTGTCGAGTGGTGAATGCTGCCAGACGTTCTCCAGAGTCAGTTTGCCCTTGTACGCCATTTTGACCAGAGGAGTCAACCAGGAGTAGGTCATGAAGGACAGCAGGCCGGCATCATCAAGTGGGTTCACAGACGCCTGTCTGTCAAGGGGTGAAGGGGATGAAAAAAAAAACTTGTTGAAGAAGCCTAAAGCTAAATCAGAAACCTAATGTCGACAACATATGAAATATGATTAACGCATTGAACTCAAATCATCACAACAACGCTTATTGTCTGAGATGCAAGGTTTATAACTGCATACATACCATATGTATCTGATTTAACAATAGTTCAATAGTTCGCCATGTTCCAATGCCCAAGTTACTCAAAACAAACGTCAGGTGCACCGGTGGACCAATAGGTAACTGGTCGGAGATTTTAGACAGGACTCCCTCAAGCAAACTCAGTATACTTTCTTTAAGTTTATTAGGTTGCGTCGCAGTCAAGTAATATATCAGCAGTGCCACTTAATTCACAGTAAAAACAAAACAACAGTAGAATAGGCACTACTACGCGAGTGTGCCAAGCCCCTAGCCTCAACATACGTCCCAAGTCGGTAAAAATAGACAAGGACAGTAAGTTGGTAAATATAGACAAGGACATTATATAAGATAATGTCCTTGATAAAGACAAGTCCATTACGTCAATCTGTATCTTTAACACGGAAGTGATAAGTCTCGCTGAGCTAGAAGTGCCGCCGTCAAAGAGGATTCTTATGAAATCATAATAATTACACTTACTTGGGCTTCGACCTGATGGGTATTAATGTCTTTGCACTTTCCTTGTATTTCCAGCTCTTCTTGATACCGTCCCTTTCTTCAATAGTTGACGGCACGCCTCCTTCAATCATCCCAACAGCGTCCATAGCTTCGCTCTCATCGTACGCTGTATCCAAGTATTCAAAGCGAACGGCTTCGTGATATGATTCAGTCCGCGCGCCTCTGAGGTAGTTTTCCTCTCTGAATCTCCTCGCACCACGCAACTTGTGATACTTTTCTTCTGGCCCTAGCATGCTTGCCATGATCCTGTTTTCTGTCCTCCAAAATGTTTGAGAAGGTTCGGTGTATACCTTGCGTCTCCTGACCTCGGCGGAGATTCGCCTCCCAACACAACAGAGTTCCAAATGTGCAGTATCCCTACAGGATGTTGTCAAACTTGTGACGTCAGTTTCCTGTTGTAGCTTCAGAAAAACGACAATGTGGACGTCGAACAGCGAGCTTCTAAGAAGGGGTATCCTGCCACTCCCTGACCTGCGTCTATTTATGTATACCAGGAAAACCCTTTGACCTGTATCCATTCCCTCTAGGGGGATCGGGTTACCCTGCCGGCTTCCGCGCAGACAAACGTCCAATTAAATTGTACTAAGGACATACGGGTGATCTTTCATCGTTATTTCAACATCATCATGTCTTTTTTGATGGGTTAACACTTTGAAATTGTAAGTCTGATTCAAAAAGGACATTTACTGCGCCTAATTCGTCAGAAGCTGGACGGAAGCCAGCGACCGGAAACTGACTGAACTCAAGCTACCTGAATACAACCGATGACGTCACATGCAGGTGGGCTTCTTTTCTATCCACAGCGACGCCACGGGCTATGCGGGGTGTCGACATACGGAGATAGACTCTAATCATGCATGTTCGCACCTCTGCTGTGAACGGAGTACTAGTCCCAGTCTACCTGTGACTCAGCCACTGCTGAAACCTAGTGTTTATTTCTCTATTTAGGGCTAGCCTTTTGTAATAGCCACAGGCGTTTCGTATGTTGGGAACCTCAGTGGGTGTTCCCCAACATACTAAACGCATATCCTGAATGAGCGCACCCTATCATGAAGTTATACAATGTTGATTTGGATTTTTACCAAGCCACGGCAGTCGGATTTGTCATAGATTCAACTATATGTTGGGGCAGGGGGCAGCCTGGTGCCGTACCGGGATCTGTGCTCACGGTTACTTGGTCTCTTTTACATTTTGCCGGCAACATTTTTACAGAAACATTTGAATCTAAACACCACTGTTACTGTTCAATATCTTACTCTTCTTAGTAGCATCAAAGCAATAGTGCATTCAATTGTTTTGTTTTTTTCAAAACATGGTCTAACCCATGAACCATAGTTGTGGATGCGCAGGTGTTCGAACGCCCACTTCCGGGGTAGGACAGTCCAGCATATGGGGGGGGGGGGGGTCTGCACGGATCACAGGCACGACAGGCAGCCAAGCCTCTCCCCGTACACCCTCTTTCCACTGAGGCGGCCACCATTGAGCGACCCAAACTACCATTGATATTTCAAACTTATTTCATACATAAAGAAGCGTCTTTTGTAGGTTTTGTGTGTTTTGTCTTTTAAATCATACTTTTCCATCATGGATCATATTCCAAATCTAAAGTATACATATAGGTAATGATACACATCCAGTTTAGGTCTTTCAACGTTCTCCACCATTATGCCTGAGTCATATTTTGAAGAAAAAAAGGTGCCCCGACGGGTATGTTTTGCAGTTTCGGGCGGGCCCCGTAGCACTCCCAACGGCTGCGCATGCTGGGATAATTTTGGAATCGAGCGGACTGATACACCGGTTCACCTGATGGATACAGAACTGGGTGTTCTGGAACATTAACCTGGCAAATACAGAATAGAACAGTTGCGCACAAACACTTCTGTGGTTAGCAACGCATTTTTCAGTCTTGTGAACACCTAACTTGACCCTATGATTTTTATTTGCAACTTACTGGTGTGGGTTGGTGAATGGATAATCGACTTAACTATTCGGATCTATGTAGAGTGCTACAGGTAGACATGGCAAATTGGCCACGTTTTCGACATTAAATCTGGGGTAACTCGTACCAACATGCCACGCAAGACGTCGAAGACACAGAGGAAGACCCCACGGGAGAGACGTGAGAAGAAGCACAGCTTGTTTTTGACTGCTTCCTCTCACAACACCGCCAGACTTGAAGGCGTTAGTCAAGATGTTTTTTCTGTTTATGTCTAACATTGAAGGGGATCTGAGGAAATTTCTCGACGGAGAGCCGCTTCTGGGCGATGGCCTTGCTGAGAACCTACACGATATTTCAACAAAAGCTGATAAGATACCTGGAGCGTCCGCGACGCCCATAACAACCGTTCCAACTTTTGATAAACTGCCGCTAGATCGAACAACACGGGAAGAGGCCACTTCTACAGACGACAGGCTCGTCAAAACAGCGAAGGACAGTGGAGAAGACATCAGCTGCTGCGGAGATGGCCAAACTGGTGGCAAGGAGGCGGCTGAGCAGATAAAACAACACAGAAGGACAGAAAAGACAGAAAAGACAATCGCCAGCGTTGTCAGTTCGGCTGTTACGGTTACAAGGGAAAATTTTGAGTCACCCAAAGTGTCTCCAAGCAATTTGGATCAGTCAAGCTGGTCAGCGCAACGGAACGAGGAGGGCGACAGAAGAAATGCTAGCATTGAACGGTGTGACGTCACACTGAAGACAGAAAATAATCCATTTACCAACACTTCAAGAGAAGGGCGATCTGTTGGCTCACGTGTAGATGCACCACACACTAGGAGGGAAATCATCGGCAGTGACTTAGGAAGAAGCAAAAGGGAGCGACGTCCCTCCGCCAGGTGCACCACCTGTTTTAGCTGCAATTCCTGTGTTCCCGCAAGGAGGCGTCACAAGAGCGCTCCCGCCCGCAACCTGACGTCAAAGACAGGCGCAACTTCGCATAAAGATTTGGGCTCGAGTGAAGAAAGTTTCGTCACAACAAACATGATTGACAAAGGTTGCCAAGGTAGCTTCTTCTGTCGGGACTGTCTGGCGGAATTCGCCAGCTTTTCAGGACTCTCACTTCACGCCTTCGGGAACTGTCAGTCGGAAGGAACAGCAGTAGCAGGGAAGGGCAACAAAGTCAGCACACCCCGGGTTATATTTACAGACGAAGTTACCGTTCTGTAGTAAGCAAGATACTGCTACAACAGAGACAGACTTTGTTATGTTATGTTTTGAAATATATCTCACGCATATCATGTGTAGGGATTCTTTTGTGCGTCTTCCTTTACCTTGCTGTTGCTTGTATCTTTCGTACATGTGCAGTCATGTCGGCATTTTTGCTCTGGAATTTCCCACTCTCCAACTGTCCAATAAACATCACTGATTCCCTTATATTCAACAAAGCTGTGTCACTTGTAGATCTTATATGCTCTGTCGTTACCTACACAAAGCCTTACTATTACACAAACATAGATAAGCAGGCCCTTTCCCTTCATGATCACAACTTTTTCTCCAATAATGTTTCTACCAACAAGTCTTACATGCCTCTTTGCTTACAGTACAGTTCTGCCACTTCCTCCAAACGTATGACCAGCCATGCGGGTATAAATACAACATAGCGATAGAAGCCCATGCTTTGCATTTCTTACGGGTCAAGTTCACTGATGTTTGTGGTAGCCGTGAAAGAAAAAGAACAAAAAGTGGTGCAAGACAGAAACAGGCGTGGACTGACGTCCTGCATTGCTCCTATTCTTATCGTGGCGACTAAAACGGCTGTTCTTATCACATGCAGTATCGTGCGTCTGTGTAACTGTCAACTTTTCTCGTTATCATGAAACAGAATAAACGCCATTATGGTGCAAATACCAGAAACACGGTAGCGGTGTTGCTGTGTAACGAATCCGACACCGGATTAGAAGGAAAAGGTTTTCCGAAAAGATTAGTAGGCTAAGTCAACACGTCATCAGGCAGGGTCTTTGTGTTGGAAGGTAATGTTGAAGGGATTAGACCTTTCCCCTGAAATGTTGATATTGGACGCCTTTTGAGTGCAGCCTCTTGAAAAGTGCTACAGCGCAGCAAAGCGCACGTCCCACTGAAAGGACTGGTGTTTAAGTCTTTGTTGTCAGGCACAAATACAACAGGTGCGTCATTTCGTGACAGTTTGAGAGCAGGTAGGGTTGGAGCCAGCAGTGTCGTAGATTCCCTTCTGCGTAGGGATTTGATTTGAAGAAGACGGTTATTGAGAATCTGGGTTTACAGGACAGCTTTTTCGACTCCAGTGCGCGAACATTTACCAGCGTATTCTGTAGGAAAACGTGGACGGATCCAGAGGTGGGACCGTGGGAAGTACTTCGTTCTGCAACAGTCAAATCCACGGTAGAGAAGAGCGAAACGATAGTCCAACCAGGTGGGACAAAACGCCGGAAGATGGAAGAAACCAAGACGGAATTTTAACTTTCTGAGGGGAAAGTTACAGTAACTTGTTGGTACAAGCAAACGTATTCCATTCAAAGCGAACAACAAAGCAATTGTAATCTTTAAACTACTTGTTGGATCTGACCGACTACGGGAGAAGAAAAAAGTGTTCACAGACTTGACTTCGGCTGTATTTATAAGGACATTTGAGGCGGAAGTAACAAGTTAAAGGGTTCTCAGGGCGTCATGTCGGGTCGTGTTGTTGACAGGCAGCCGAAAAAGGGCGGGAAGGGAGAGGAGAGCCTGGAGCTTGTGACGTGGATGGGCCGGCCGCCGGACAAGCCTACCAACTGTCCCGCCGGCCTGGAGTACCTCACCAGCCTGGACAAGCTGCGCGTCTCACAGACTTTCGGAGCAGAAGGTAAGATGGGACAAAATAATACGGTATCGTCATTTGGCCCTAGCCATCGGTAGATCTGCTTGGATAATAGAACAAAAAGAGGGTGAACAGGGTTGATGTTAAAACAGTAACATTATCATCTTTGTGTATCAAGCACATCACCGGTATGGTGCAAAAGGTCCAGTTCACTGCGAGGACTCATAGTGGATTCAACTGATGGCAAATACAATTGTAGGAAACCGGTATGGAAACCGGACTTAGACTGAAATACAAATGTAGATGGTACCATGAACATTGATATTCGTTGTTGCTAAAAAAAATCCGGTTGCATGGAATAAAAGGGTTCACTTCATTCTTCTGAACTTGTCAAACAGAAACTTATAGATTCGATAGATTGAATATCTAAAAAACAATAAGCTCATTTAAATTTGTTTCGTTTCTGGAACAATTCTATATTTACCCATGGTCTTACGTTGTCGTGCTTAATGCGCCAATTCAAAACCGCTGGCCGCATCGGTGGTGGGTGTTCTAATGACTTTCTCAAACACGCGGTAAAAAGGACCTGTTGACTTGTTACCACGACAATGATGCTACATCAGTTACAGTCCAGACTTATAAGTTTCTGAGCTTGTTAGTCGCTTTGTGGGATAGAGATTTACTTGGTTGCTAACAGAATTAGATGTACACGGGTTACGCTGGGAGTCAATCCATTGTGTTCTCGTTTGTGAAATGTCTGTGATGAAAGTTTAACTTTATCATGAAGATCCATCCACTCCCTGTAAAGAGTTTTCCAACCAATATCACTTCGAAAATTTAATCTTACAATAAATGGTTTTGTCAAGTCAGATTACATAAAAGAAGGAAAGCCGAGCATGTTTCCACAATTTTACTACGGCATGTCTAAAGAAAAAATCTCGTACGTGAAAGGCATAGGATATACCTACCGAAGAGAATGAGCAACTGAAGAATTGGTTGATTTTTCACCTTAAGTAATTATTTTTTCTGTCTTCCTAATAGGACCTGTTTGCAACTTTGAAAACAACAATTACGTCATCAAGAACGGCAGAGGCCAGCAGGTGTACTTTGCGTCTGAAGGTGAGAAACTACAACAACACGCAGACAGGCCCAGAGCACGCAAATCACTTCCTCAACTTTAGACAAACACCATACTTTTGCGTCTTCTTCCTGATAACTGTTGGCACAGACTCCTCTCTTACTCTCCCATGTATTGCTATGCCAATTGAGACCATATGGCATCTACTCAAATAGCCCGCACTTGTAAAAGCTTTCATCTCACTAAATTAGCTTTAGTTGTAGCGAAATGTAAAAGTGGGTACCGTATAGTCAACCTAGCTTACTTAACAACCCCGTGACGACTGTCATAACTTTTTAGATAAGTTTCATGGAGAGCGATGTATGTCACTCGAAACGTCCGGAAGTAACCCCCATGCCTTATCCAGTCGTAGACATTGATTTGTCTTCTATATTTAGATAGCTAAAAAAAACGTTAGATAAAACGTCTGCGGAAGGCTTCTTAAACCCGCGGCACGCGGCACGCTGGCGGCGTCGATGCGGCCGATCGAATTGACAAAGCACTCAACGGATTTCATAGACAAAAAAATACTCTTTTTAAGCTTTGTGTGTTTTGTTGTCTTTTTGGTCAAACTTGTACGTTTTGAATGATATTCCCATTATAAAGTTAAGGGTAACACAAATCCCATTTAGGACGCATTGACGCCACCAGCGTGCGGTGGTCCAGTGAGAGGGGGGCTTTAGCCACGGCGTAGTAAAATTTTCCACACGTTCTTCCTTTGTTCCCAGAGACGAACTGTTTCTGCCGGCAGTGTTGCGGGCCTGCCCGTGCGTTCCACATGAGCCTGTACGACAAGCTGTCCCGGGAGGTGCTTCACCTGGTGCGCCCGGCGCGCTGTGACGCCTGCTGCTTCCCCTGCTGTCTCATGACACTCACCGTCAAGACGGGCGACGAGGAGACGCTGGGATACGTCAAGCAAAAGTAGGCGGCAGACATTGCCTGGTTTAAAGTACATGTAACTGGGACCCGTTTGGAGCTAACCGAGAATCCCTGAACTGGTTGCATTACTGGCAACATCACGGCAAGATGTGATGATGATAATGATGATGTAAGAATATCTAGATGATTATTTTTCAAAGACGTACCGACTTGGGATCTGTGGGTTATATCATTTTTGCTACAGACGATTGTCAACTGACATTGCAGCCCCCGTGTCCTACAGTTAAGAAAAGCTCTATTATGTAGTTAAATGTCTAGATGATTTTTAAAAAAGACTTTCTGTTCAAGGCTTGGGATCTGTGGGCTATATTATTTTTGCCATAGACGATTGTCAATTTACAGTAATAGACGCTCTATTATGAAGTCGTTCAATTGGTGATTGAAACATGCACATCATTCTTCCCAAAACGCTGAAAATGTTAGCCACTATGAGATGACTTAAAGTTGAACGTTTAGGTTCTGTATGTTAAGACTCGTCCTTCTGTCTCCGTTCTCAGGTGGAACATATTCCACGGGATCCTGGAGGTTCAGGACGCAGACAAGAAGCCCTGGTACCACATCCGGGGTCCTGCCTGTCCGTGCCGCTGCTTCAGTAACATGGAGTTCAAGGTATTCATCATGCCGTATTTTTTTATGATATCAAACACTTAACCTACAAAGGTCCAACATCACAGTCGAGATGTCCACTAGACGCCTCCAACTGGTAGATGTTATTTTTTGTTAGTCATAGTAATTCTTGGGAACAGGACACGCGAAAAAATACCGTATAAACCAAACGACTTGTGAAACAGTAGTCAAGGATGACCCCTCTTACTGCTATTATCAACCATCACACGTACACATACAACCATACGTTTCCTGCCTTATTTGACGTTGCATAGAGCACTGCCCTAATCATAAGCTGCTATTGACAAATTCCATGTTAACATCGTCTGTCTAGATCCTGTCCCTGGAGGAGGATAAGAAGGTTGTTGGGTCCATCGCTAAGCGGTGGGGAGGGCCGCAGGACAAGTACAACATGGACCACGAGAACTTCGAGATAGAATGTAAGTCTGCATTCTCAAGACTATCAATTGCAAGCAAACCCTTTCACTATTACTCTGTAGGCTTGTCATCCATTGGATACAAAAGGCAAGTGTGCAGTTTCTATTGTCATACATGTACTTAATATCCTGTGTTACAAACATTCCATATAACACAATGTAACTTAGAAGTCTGCCCATGTTCTTTGTGTCATTATGACCAGTTCCATTTGAGGTGGATGTGAGGATGAAGGCAGTGCTGTTGGGAGCATGCTTCCTGGTTGTAAGTACACTTTATCATATTAAGCTTATTGCAGTTCTGTACCTACATTTGACAAGTACTGCAAAATCATAACTTTTGTATCACTCTCCAAGGAGTCATAGTCCAACCAACAGTGATTCTGTTGTGACTCATTGCTGACAACAGATAACTAGTACATGTATGTCAGTGCTTCATATCTTACTTTGTTCCTAAGTCATGTTCACAAGTGCATATTATAGGAGCTACACCATGCACATGCAATCACTGTATACATGTAATTTTCTCCCTTGGTTTTCACTGACACTGCTTGTCCTTTCCCCCCTACAGAACTACATGTATTTCGAGATGAGCTAAAGAGAGACACAATATATTATCCACATCTCTGATGGGGACAGAGTTGAGCACACAGACTATTGAAGGTATCCTGAGTGTGAACAAGAAGGGCCCACATCACAGTACATAAGCTCAGCTGGGATGTAACTGTATAAAGAAAACCACACACAGTCAGAAGGAGTATTCTGTTTTCTTTAATAGCCTTACAAGTTAATTACATTAGACACTGTTGTATATACATCTATCTACATTACATTTCCTTATTGTGTTTGTGTGAAGGTGCTTTGAATTTTGCAATTTGGATTTGAATGTATAAATTTGTTACTACAGTAGTACATGTATATTCTGTATGTTCAGATATTTGTACCACACTGTTTTATCATGACTTGGACTGTGTTCTATTTATACACCTAGATAGATAGTAATGTAACGTTATCATAATCTTCTCTCTGTGTCTTCGGTTTTATTTTGACTATCTAGTAATGACAGAGCATTGTTAAGTCTCTTCAGTGTTTCTGTCTGTCCTAGCGTGGTCATCATCTCTGCCACACTGGGCCCGACCTGCATGGAGAGGGCAAAGTTCAAAGTTCATGATCTGGATATCATTTTCATTTTCTATAATATATGTGTCTTTCTGTGATGGTTGCTTGGAACAAAACACATGAATTGCATACAAATCAATGAGAACCTGATTGTGACTTTTCCTTCTGTGATGATTAAAATTCGTCTTCAAAAACAACAAACAAGTCAGGTTATAATGCGTACAGCACAACATCACTCACCCAAGACCACACACTATACATACCTGTCTGCCTGATAATACAAATCTCAGCATCTTCATCAGGGTACTGTATTTTACTGCCTGGTGGGTCTTGGATACATCTCTCAGTTTGGATCCCAAACCCTCTGTTGCAAACTGGTTTGTGGATATGTCCTGTAATGCCTCATGGACTGTTCTGAGAACAGGGCCAACATGACTTGTGATCATGACCAGTTCCTGTACAGTTATATTTGGCTGTCCCCACAGATATTGAAAGTCAGCAGAGACTAGATCACTCAATAATGTAAAGTGGCCCTGAAATGAAAAGGAAGAAAAATATGTCAGAATCAATGACTACAAAGCTCTTCATTTTCCAGATAAACAAACAAGTCCAAAGTAACTGGTGAGGAAATGAAGCATCAATGAAGATAACTGCAGCACTTACCATTCTCGTTTCCAAAACCTTCAAAATGTACTCATCTGGCAGGACAGAAAAGCCTGAAAATCTTGAGAAATGTAAACAGAAAAATTAGCATTTTCATTCTTGGCAGTAAATGAATGAATATCAAAAATAAACATGACTATTATCAAGCCTACCAAGGAGGTTTTCTAAATGGCAATTACATACCTTCAATGTATTCTTTTACAAATTTAGCCAAGCGTGTTTGTTTGCACCCCTACAAATAGAATATCCAGTTACCTATCCCCATACTGCTGCACCAGAAGTTCCCTGAGGTTCTGTACTATCTGAGTCTGTCCGTGGTGTGTCCCAAACAGCCTGGCCAGGTGTTCCCTCTGGAACTCCTGCAACCTGTCCCAGTCCAGACGGGCAGGGTGCTCAACAACCCGGGATAGTGAGAACTGCAGAGGTACACAGAGGGGTTAGTACACACTTACAAGTGCCTTAACTCTCTATAGAGAAACATTAAACTTGTAATTTCAAACATCAGCACACAGAAAACTGCAGTGATACACACAGGATAACAATAAATAAATGTGAATAAATAAATTTGTTATCCAGTGATTTTTCTAGCCTAATGAAATCATTCAAAAGGGTACACATAGGAGTAACTTCACAGTATAGTGTGCCTTGACTTTCTATAGAGAAACATATTTGTACTTCTGATGCTAAACATCAACTACTTACACTCTCAAACTAAGACGCTTCACAGTTAAAGACAGGAAACTTGTAATACCTCAGCCACCATATCTTCCAAAGTTTTGACTTTCTTGTTGTCATGGAAACCTGCCCCACAGAATGTGATGAAGTTCAACACTGCTTGCGGAAGGTATCCCTTCTCCTGATGAAAATAAAGATTGATCATTACAAAAATATTTTCAAATCTAGATTGATATCATCATTATTGCAAAAATCATTATGTAATGCAAACATCTTGGATTCTGAAATTGAAATAAATATCTTGTACAAAACTAGGTAGTGGTGTCATAATACTGTGAATGGTTCACAGATAAACTGTAACAGTAATCTATTGTCATAGTTAGAGGAGTCACCATGCAATAATGTACATATAAATCTTAGTATACATCTCTGGCAGAATGAAAAAGCTGCTTTGATATGTATACATGACTATTACATGTTGAACTTACCCGGAAGTGGTTGGCAAATATGTCTCCTTGCCTTTTGGAAAGTTTTGTACCATCTCTGCGGCATGACAAGTGCAAAGAAACATTAGGAAAACATATCAAATGAAATCCTTAGCAATGTGTAGATGAGTGCCATGACTCGGCATGAGTCTTGGCTTGTGCCAGCATAGTAAAAAAATAACTTTATTGCAAGTTCATGCCCGACGGCTAATTGCAGACAAACAAGTACATGTAGATGGAAATACATGGGAATCAAAAATAGTAATCTAGACTACCGTGAAAGTTCTAAGTTAACTAAGGTTGACTATGCATGGTTGTGGTTGGGTTTGACTTCTTTTTTGAAGGCAGTGGAAAATGAAAAGACCCACGTTTTGTATCGTAAGTGGGTTTGTTGATTTTAGTAGTGATATGGATTTTTGTAAGCTATTCAAATGGTGAAAGCTAGGGGAATTAACGGAAACTGTTTTATATAATTCGTTTCTTTCAGCGTCATATAGTGGGCATTGGCAAATGAAATGTATTTCATTTTCCACTGCGTTCATTGTACAAAACTTACACATTCTCTCGTGAGCGGGCAGCTTTTTATATCTACCCTTTTCTATTTCTAGTCGATGTTCTCTTATTTGTATCTTACACACAGCTGACCGTTGTTCAAAATCTTTGTTGGAAATAGTAGCAGGTCTTCATCAATCGTGTTGCATAACCCTTATACAGTATAAGCATTACATACATGAACTACCGGTACTGATGATGTACCCTTAACTGTGGTATGCAAAGCCACATCAACATATATGCACACATACTGACATAGAAGCATCCAGAGTAATATCATGTTAAGCTAGCATATTCAGTGAAAGCCACACAAACAGAGGTACATACAAAAGTAAAGAAAGTTTCAGTACTTGTTAACCAGAAGAGGGAGATGTGCAAACTGTGGAGGAGTCCAGCCAAAGGCTCGGTACAGCATCAGGTGCTTCCCAGTGGAGATCAGCCATTCCTGAAAGGGAATCAGTCACGAATCAGTGTTGTAACCTTTTTGTCCATACGGCCTAATGATAATTGCAGCATGCATAGTCCAGTGTAGCGCATAAAGTCTAGTGGTTAGTGACCCTGCCTCTGGATTAAGAAGCTTCGAATCCTGGCTGTGTCGCTCACCTAACATGCACATTACTGGAAAGGGTCATAGTCCCTAGGAGAGGACGTTAAGCTGTGGTGCACTCTTTGTTGTGCTTGTCAAAAAGAGCTAGTGGAATTTCCCTGGTACAATTAACCTGTGAATATTGTATATAGCATCTGTCTTCTCTGACCTAGGAAGAACAGCTCTTCATGACTTCAGTAAACTGGTAGGTAGGAGATCACAGTCACTTTTAAAAAAACTAATAACAGTGCCCCCACCTGTCCCCTGAGAACATGGGAGATCTCCATGAGGTGGTCGTCCACCACGTTAGCCAGGTGGTAGGTGGGGAAACCATCTCCCTTCAGAATCACCTAGATAAACACGACAGAGAACGGGATAAGATTAAGACTGGAGATATGGCTACCTAGCCTGGAATCCATACCATCGGGGACTCCTCTATATTTCTACGGCATTGGAGTGACCCCCGCTCGCTCAGACAGCTTAGTCCGCTCGGGGTGTGTTTACGGCCTTGGATTAGATTACGTCGCCGCCGATTACGTACCCAGATGATACAACTTCGTTCTTGTGGGAAAAGAAAAGCTCACTGATACACTAGCTTGATACTGAATAGATCTAACATAGACTGAAATGAAAACAATGCAGAAATGTAACTTAAGATAAAATATAATTCGTTCACCAGAATTATGGTGAGTGTATGAAAGACATATATCACAAGTGTTCTGAGCAACAGATAGTTCATAGACAAACTTCTATTGTTGTTTCGTTGTTGTAATGTGTTCTATTGTACTATATCAACTCCCAATTACAGAAGGAAGACAGAAAGAATTGTAGACTTACAGGGTCCCCTTCCACACTGGCCACATCATGTCTGGTGACCCCAAACACCAAGTCAGTGAAGGGCTTGGCATTGTCTTCCAGCTAGGAAAAAAAGACCAACATTTGTTAACAATTCTGATCACCTCACAGCTATTACAGTTGTATCCGGGGCCCCATGTGACAGTAGAGCAGTAGTCACACCACTGAGTTGGGCTCGCCTGGTTAACACTCACTCACTCACTCACTCACTCACTCACTCACTCACTCACTCACTCACTCACTCACTCACTCACTCACTCACTCACTCACTCACTCACTCACTCACTCACTCACTCACTCACTCACTCACTCAATATCCGGTTTATCGTCTATCGTTCCCCATCCCAATCCCTCGCCTGTGTTCCCTGCTGGCGTTAGATACAACAGAAATGAATAAAAGTTTAAAACACTTTAGATCCACATGTACCACTTTTTTAAAAATAATTTAACATGTGCAAAAAATATAGATGAAGTTGTTGGATTCCTGTGTCTTCTGTAGTAAGACATGAAGCACAGAGGATGTGATTTAATTTGTCTTGCTCACCTTAAACCTGACGACATGTGGAACCCCATCCTCCAGCCTCCTCCTGCATTCCTGCTGAGACAGCTGCCTGCACCTGTTGTCATAGCGAGGCACCTCCTTCCTCCTGGCAGCCTCCTTACGTAACAGCTCCAGACGGTGGGGGGTACAGAAGCAGTGATACGCTGCACCCCTCTAGGGATAACATGTCAAAAGTACTGTTCAAACTCAACAATACCGGAATGTTTTCTAGCTGCCGAAATACAGTCAGGTAATGAAGAAAACTCCACTAGCTACAATATCAAGCAGAATAAAAAATCTTGATCAACTTTAAATGCACTCTTATCTGTAGATCTATTTTCTAAAAACAAATTGTACAGAAAAGAGCGTCCATAACTAATTCCAAAATATATCTGTATTTTTCTTCCATTCCTACCTCAATGAGCTCTTGTGTCTTTTCCTTGTAGATGTGAACCCTTTCAGACTGTGAGAGAAAAGAAGTATGTTTTGTCATTGAATGTATTAGAATTGAACATGGCAGCCTTAAGAAGCTATGAAATGGGTATGTAAATGACCAGAAAATTGGAACACATACCTGACGATAAGGTCCATATGTTCCACTCTTGGTTGGTCCTAAAATCATGACAGACCTCTTAGTCATTTTCATTTACCATTTTTCTGTGTTTACCATCTTAAGATAATTACCAATTTAGCATGCCATCTCATCATCTAATTTGGCATTTTTAATTTACAACATTTGCATTTGCTACAAGTTATAACTTACAACACTGACATATCAGCAGGATCATTGCTAGTGCTGTAAATTTGTTTAAAAGATGTTGAAGGAGATGATAAGACAGAGCAGGAGATGGAAGGATGCTTGTGAGCTGCTCACCCTCATCCGGCTGCAGCCCCGCCCACCTCAGCATCTCCTCCAGACTCTCCTCAGAACCGGGGACCAGCCTGGTCTGGGGAGGGGGAAGGGACAATGAAATAACACTGTGAATGACATGTCCTTGAAAGAAATATGATAAATATGTCTAAAGTGTGCCTGGATGAAATCTTGTCATGAAAACATCAATCTATAACAGTCAGTCATTAGAATAAATGTGTTGTAACAGTTGAATCTGAATTAGGCATAAGCAATTAAGTCATGGAAACATATATACTGAAAATGCAGTTTTGTACAGTTCTGGTATAATTTAACATCTCAACAATCATCAGTCAATGTTGAAATAAATATAATTTGACTATGACTAACAAAATGATTAGGAAAATTTTGAGATGATCTGTTAGTAAATTGTAACACACCATTGGGATTAGTGAACGCAAACATATTGCGACAATACCTACCCGGTCTGTATCTTCTATCCTGAGAATGAAGCTACCACTGTGTGCCTTGGCAAACAGGAAGTTATACAGGGCTGTCCGCAGGCCGCCCAGGTGTAGCATCCCAGTCGGGCTGGGTGCAAATCTGACCCGAACATCTGAACATGACTGTAGTGCACGGCTGCAGCATATCTGTCTGACTGGCTGGAGTGAGCTATACAGTGGTATCTTCAACAGCAGACGCATTGCTCCTACAATACCGTTGTTCTTAATCAAGAAAACAAAAGAAGTCTAACGTTATCAAAGGGGTGTGACAGAGAATTGCTGTACATCAATGTTTCAATATATTAATGCCAGACTGGCAAGAGGCAATAGTATTGACAGGATGTTCCTGTCAACAGTGGAAACATTTGCACTATTGACAGGATGATCCTGTCACGTACAATGAGCAACACACCTAACCAGCACACCTATTGTACGTGTCGGCCTAGGTATGATAGGATCATCCTGTCAATAGCCACTTCCAAAATGTATGTGATTTCTCAAGAAAACAAAACAAGTCTATCAAGCCCTAATTATAAGAAGTCTAAAGACATCACATAGCGTTACAACGTACAAAAGGGGCACATTGAATTAAAAAGTATAATAGATACACCCGAGTGACATCATTGAAGCGTAGTAGACAACTTGCTGTCATAAAACATCGCTAAAATCCATTAATCTACCATGTAAACACACATACATGTGATGAACAACAAACCATGTGTCGAAAGAATCATTTTGCAGCACGTCGTACAAACAGCTGTCGTAATTGCATCGCCGTAATATACAATGAAATGTCGTTTTAGATGCTTATAAAATTCAAATCAAATATCGCAAGTCACATTGTATTCCAAAAAATATAGTTTTCTTCGAAAAATAGACAGAATTTGCAAGTTCCTTAAACACTAATACGAGCTTTAATCACCCCTAAATCTTAGTAGGCTGTTCCAAACGTTACCGTAACACGGGCTGGTCCAGGGGCGAAAGGTCAGGCGGCGGCGAAGGGACAAGAACACAGAAAATATGGTAAAAGTTCTGCTTTTTGAAGCCCTGTTGACACAAATCATGCTCGTAGGTTCATAAAAGCTAGTGCACTTGCCTATACGTCTTTGTCGATAATTCATGTAAAATGTGCAGGTCTTGCGTAAGCTGTAATTAGGTCTGACTCATCGGTCAAACCGGGTGACGAAAGTTCTCGAAGCGAACCGCAAAGCTGATCTGACCTCGTGTGAGCACGCAGTGCTGTCTTGTGTCCTGTCTTGTCGTGTTGGAGACATTAGAATGGCACAGAATTACCCAAATGTACCACAAAAGCAGCAGGGCTTCATCGATAGCCAGAGACCGGTAAGTAGTGGGTAACGTGACGTAACTTGTGTTGAAGGGATGGGGAGGGGGGCATTATGAAATATTGTCCATTTATTTGTCATTCATGGTGAAAGGATTTCTATATCGCTGAATGTTGTTTTTAACTTGATTATATTCCTGTTGATTTACAGGCGAGTACCATGATAGTAGTGGGTCTCGGTGTAGCTGCAGCAGCATTCACAGGTAAAGTTACTTCCATTTTTCCAAAAACTTGAGGTACCCCTGGCAATGAACATTTAGATCTAGAGTAGAGTATGTATATAGTCTTCGGAGAATCAGAGGGCAGACATTAAGGGCTGTGAATGTCTTAAATGCGCTACTGCAGTCAGTGGTTGAATCCTAAAGTAATGTTACCTCCATTTATCACACAGAATTGAAGTGTCTCGTTGGGAAGTGTCGGGTGGATGGTCAGAGTTGGACCATAATTTGTCAACTCAGACCATGGCTTATCAGGCCAAGTACATGTAGGACCAACACCTTGGTCAAGTCCTAACCCTGACAATTGTCAATGTCATTGGTCTGATTAATTGATCCCTGTATGGATTGAATAAGACATACATGTAAGAAATTACTAAGAATTGTAAGCAGTAGCAAATTGGCAATACACTGTGGTTGGATAAGATATGTAACATTATTGCCAATGTGAAATCTAAATGCTTGTGGATGTAAGAAATATATTTTCAGAATGTGTGAAGTTGAACATGATAGGATAATAAAGAATCCGATGAGAGTGGTTCTTCCTTTGCTGCTGTGATTTAGTGTACTTTCATACCTGCAGCTCGAGCAGCCATTCGGTGGTCCAAGCCACTTATGGAGAGTGCCAAGAAGTTTGAAAAGGCCGTACCGGTGAGTAACAACTACATTTTGTATGTTTGTTGTGGTCTATACTGACTTTAACTCTTTTGTTGCTTTAGAAAACACCTGATATCAAGTGTGAAAATTCCTAACTTTTACGAACTATTTCTCCATCCCAGCTGTTAAACAGTCACTACTACAGAGGAGGATTTGACCCGAAGATGACCAAGAGAGAAGCAGCACTTATATTAGGAGTCAGGTAGGTAACACATCATAGCCCATACAAATGTCAGTATATCAGTATCCTTCAAACAGAAAGTTAGGTTTCAAGTCAAAAGTTGATTTGTTCCCCAAAATTACCTACAACAAATCAAAATGTTGTATGGACAGATCTTTCTGTGTCATCTACAACTGACCTGCGGGGGTACACCTGTTTTGTCATGCCATCCATTTTTATGGAGAACTTCAATAAATGAATAAATAAATAAACAATGCTGGAAAGATTAGATGAAACACAAATGAGTGAATGTATTTTGTTTTTTATTTCCAGTCCATCAGCTAATGTAAAGAAGATGCGAGAGTCACACAGGAGAATCATGCTGCTCAACCACCCAGACAGAGGTGAGACTATGTGGGATTTATCATTCCGTGTTCATGTACCTGCTTTTTATACTACCTGTATTGTTAAAAACTGAAACTTTGCTGACTTTTGCACATCTGTCAGAAAAAACATTGCAGTTTCCTAACTTTCCTTTGAGAAAAATATTGCAGTTTTAACATCAAGAGAATGAAAGTTGAAAGAGTACTGAAAAGACTAATCATGGTCTGTTTTTTCCTGAATATCAGGTGGATCACCTTATCTGGCTGCAAAGATAAATGAGGCAAAAGATCTCTTAGAGGGAGGCAGTACCAAGGGCCCATTACGGTGATCCTACAATAAGAGTTAACATGCAGGAATGGTCTTCCATGGCATTTCTTGTCAACTTGGGATCCCATTCTATTCATCTATAAACACTGTACAGATCAAATCTGTGTCATGTTATATGTTCATGTGGTCCTCACTGACAGAGGAAGCTGAGGTATCAAAATAACACAGTCCTTAAACCAGAGATTGTAATCCTTTGAAGTTTTAAATGTTAAATGTTTTTACATTACAGTTGAAATGTGACTCAGCACCAGGGAATCTAATATTGTAAAAGATCATGAGCGAGTACTACAAACATTGTACACTCAATTGAAGACATCTTTTGACAAATGTTTAAACACTACACGCAGCAAAAGAGTTTGCTACTCTGGGGAGCTTTTGAGACGAAGATAACTTGTTACACTCAGAAAATGGCTCTGATCATGATCATCCAATGAACCACTTACCATTGGAAAATACTTTCTGGTACATCTATACAAACTTAAAAGAACAGCTTTATAACTTGGCTGCAGGAAGGAGTTTCATGTTGATGAAAAATCATTTGTAAATAGTCCTTGATACATGTATAGCTGAATGTTACATGTGGCTATTATGCTAAAGGTCAGTTATATCGGCTATACAGACTGATACAGGTACAGATGCTACAAATAAAATGTATCTTTCTGTTATCTGAATGTCTCGAGGGTCATTTGTATCAACATGTACTGAGGCCAACATTTCTTTTTATTTTGTTTGGACTTAAACCACATGAGATGGTTAGTGCATTTTTGCATACCCTGCAGTAATGACATGAAGAACAAGTGGCAGTCCATAAACACTGTTGACTAACAGACACACAATTGCTGCCTGAAATATGACCTCCATTGTTCATGGGGGTAACAAATAGGCTGGGAACAGATTTGTAAAGACAAAGAATGGGGAAGTAATTTCAGGAACAGTAGCATTCTCCTCAAGATAGACATTCTACTTCCTCAAATGGTGATACATTACACGTGCATATATCTAATCGCACAATCTAGGGTAAACTAATGAGACAGAGATTGCTGTCATAAGAAGTATATGACTCCTGTTGCAATTGTCTCATTCATCTTTGAGGTCTGTAATGTATATGGGTTGACAGATCTTTCAAGGCCGACTAACTTGGGGGTGCATGTAGGTTATTCTCCAAACAGAGGTTTCGGCCAAGAGGGCTCTCCCTCGTTAAAAATCGCGGCCATTCTTAGCCCTCTTGACCGAAACCTTGAGTGTACATGTAGGTTACGCTTGGGTTGAGGCGAACAAAGACGGTCCTCAAGTTTATATAATACAAGAAGTCACAAAAGTTCCGCTTTCTATAGTTCCTGAAAGATAATATGAAGAGGTCACTTAAGTTCCGCTTTTCAGAGTCGCTGAACCATGCTTCAGATCATAAGAGAGATGATTCTCTCCAACCCTACATTTTCTATAGCATAAGGACTGTCATTTACACCGCGGTCTTGTCTTGTCTTGTCGTGATACTAGACAAAACCCCGCGTGGGGCATAGTGTCTAGGACTTATGGTCAGAGGCCTTACCCAAGTGTGGCCGGTGGTGGTGGTGCACGCCGTCAACAAGAAAAAAAAGTGGTGCAAAAATAAACGAACAAAGTAGTGCTGTACATTGCCACACTAGGTATAGGCTCCTCCCCTTACAGCTGGGTGAAGCCGGGGTGACCATAATACTTGGCCACCCCAGCTTTAAAGCTATCTGTAGTCGTGGTTTCGATAAGATGTTGCGGAAGTGCATTCCATTCTATGACTGTTTTTGGGAAAAAGCTGCCTCGGTATGTTTCTGTCTTACAGGCGACTGTGGTAAAACGTTGCTGGTGTCCTCTGGTTATGTTAGTATTTCTTGTGAGGATATTGTGGATGGGGATAGCAATAAGGTTATTGACAGCTTTGTACATAAGTGAAAGGCGAGCAACTTGTCTGCGCTGTTGAAGGGTGGGCCAACCGAGGGTTTGCAGAGTGTGTGTAATGCTGGTAGTCAAACGGTGTAAAATGTTATAATATGTGTGAGTCTGAGAGCATTTCGAATAAGATTACAAGCTTAAAATGACAGTAGGCACGTAGTTAAAAACACAATCAGAAGGCATCGTAATACCTCTGGCGTTTCCAAGATGCCGACAGGTTACGCAGTACGCCTAGGGAATTCCCCCTTTTCTTTACCGGCCCCTTGGAAGAAGCTATATATCAAATTTCAGGAACTTTAAGGGACCTAGTATCGCACGTACAGGTGCTTCAGAGCGCCTTGTCTTGGCAGTAGTTGGTTGAATCTCAAAGAAAGGTCTCGCTCGAAAATGTCAGAACAAGCGGTCGCCCGAGTTTTGTCGACATTTCTCCTGTGTATGTCAAGTTGCTGCAGCCAAGAAATCTTCAGTGTGTCTGTTAATGAGAACGCCACTGTTGGGACACCAATGTTGGACGGTGACATCCAACCCCTAAAGGCGGCTCTGTCGGCCAAAGAGGGCGGGTACAAGGTGGAAGGCGATCCACACAGGCGATTCCGAGTCAGCAATGGTACGTTGTTTGTGAATAACCCTTTGGATCACGGAATGCAAAACGAGTACGTTCTACATGTTACACCTGGCCAGCACGAGGGTCGGGTCACCATTCGGATACAAGTTGTGGACGTGTCTGGCTATCCTCCTGTGTTTAACACTAGCTGTGACATACCGACCAGAAAAACCCAGAGTACTAAATTTGTACAATTAACTATTTCAGAGTTTCGTGATATGACACGATTTTTCGATAACGAAAGTCCTGGTCATCAATATGTTCGTTTCGATAGTAGGAATAACAATTGCGAAATGAAGGTTGCGTGGGCTCTGCATGCCAGAACTGATACTGTAATAGCTTCCAGAATTCTAAACCACAATTGGGAAGATAATATCTGCGCGAAACAATTGCTATCAGGACCACTGGACATCATGCTAGATTCTAAAACTAACATTCACGAGGCAGCGCGATCTTTTTTTGGGACATCGGAAACTGGTGATCATATCTCTCAGAGCTGGATGACCGACTCCAATGTTGAATTCGTGGTTTTAATCCGTTTCACATCAGACACAGAGGGCTCTGTCACACTTACCTGCGACTCAGTAAAAATCTCAGACTACCTCCGACTTATCCAAATGTCCGAATTAGAAGTCCTTGTAAAAGATTACATTACATCAGTTGAGGTAACAGTGCAGCTACTGCCCTGTCCTCCGCAAAGATATGGCACTTTATGTGAGAGTCAGTGTGCATGTAGAAACGGCGCCAGCTGTCACAGATTCAACGGGGCCTGCAAGTGTCCGCCAGGCTGGCAGGGCGTCATCTGTGACGTACCGAAACAGGAACTGTCAATCATCTCAACACCCGGAAACTCAGATGAACTGTACATTACCAGATCTGTTACACTGCAATGTCAAGAACACCATATCAATATTACAAAGCTGAGATGGTTGTTTCAACCTGCGAAACAGAGGGGCTCGTTTAAGTCTTTGGGTGTTGCGAACGGACGCAAACTGGAACTAGTCAATCTTCAGACCGAAAACAACGGCGTGTACAACTGCTACGCGATCACATCAGAGGGTAATGCTGTGAGCGCAAACTTCACACTTAATGTAACCTCCTGCCCACCCAATCACCATGGGCGGGGATGTAATGAGATTTGCAATTGTCAACATGGCGCTCGCTGTGACCGATGGAACGGTTGCGTTTGTTTGAGAGGTTGGAGAGGGCATGCATGTGCGGATCCCTGTGAACCGGGGACGTATGGACTGAACTGTGAGAGTAGTTGCGTCTGTGAGAACGGAGCCTACTGCAGTCCTAGCGACGGAACGTGTAACTGCACAGCAGGTTGGAGTGGCACGAACTGTAGCCAGCCATGCGAAAAGGGGAAGTTCGGACAAAACTGCCAATCTGACTGCACCTGCAAGAACAACGCCACCTGTCATCACGTGGACGGCAGCTGCACCTGTGTCGCCCCATGGTCAGGTCTGAACTGTGACGTCATCAAGCAGTTAGACCTTCAAATATCTGTTCTCATTGGCGTTTCTCTTGTTCTTGGATTCCTCGCCTTTGTGGCTATTCTAGCATGTAAGAAGAAATGGAAGCTTTTCTCTGCGTACAAACCCCACCCCGAGGAGGAATATGCTCTTTGTGAGTTGAGGAGAATGGAAGAAGACTTAGCTGACAAGTTACGCCCGGGATGGCTGGAGCGCTGGCACATCGACAGCAGTCGGCTGACATTGGGGGATACAATAGGTATGGGTGCCTTTGGGCTGGTCACACGAGCCAACCTAGCGTTACCTACTGGGCATCGGACTGTTGCTGCCAAGATGGTCCGCTTCAACGACAAACTGTGTTACCAGGACTTCTATAGAGAGACAGCGATACTTACAGTCATACACGAGGAAAAGGGATATGACCCTGGAAAATCTAACATCATCCAACTGTTTGGATTTAGCACCAAATCCAATCCAAAGTGCTTGATACTGGAGTACGCCAGCAAAGGAAATCTCTTGAACTTCTTGAGGCAACGGAAAGACGCGTTCCCACTACATCGCTTGCTGTATTTTGCAACTGACATTACACAAGCCCTCAGTCACCTGAAAGGACTGCGCATATCCCACCGCGACGTGGCCGCACGTAACGTTCTCATCACTGAACAGAATATTGCAAAACTTGGCGACTTTGGCCTCGCTCGCGACGTGTACAGTACGGCACAATACATCCCTGTCATTCACCAAGGTGAGGAACAACGCCTCCCGTTGAAATGGATGGCGATCGAGTCCCTCCTACACCTCCAGTTCTCGTGCGAGAGCGACCTGTGGTCCTTTGGCGTGCTTCTGTGGGAGATAGCAACAGGTGGGACGGACCCCATGTACGGCAACACACCGCAGCCGACCTGTCAGCAGCTGGTGAAGATTCTACAGCAGGGGACCCGTCTGGACATGCCCGCGGAGTGTCCACCAGACCTGTACGCCATCATGACGTCATGCTGGAGTGTTGACCCAGCGGCAAGGCCAAAGCCGGAAGTGTTAAGAGAAAAACTGATTCATGAACAGGAAAGACTGAACCCACACCAAGTATTCATTGAGAAGGAAACAGTGGTGTGATCAAAATTGTGCAGGAATCTGTTTTGCAGTTTTATACACATACCGGTAGATACAAGAACATTATAGATAAATGTGTCATTTTGTTACCTGAATGTCTCGAGTGTCATGTGTATCAACTAGTACTGAGGTCAATAATTTCTTTTTGATGTTGCATTTTATTTTGAATAATAAACTCACCACATGAGATGATTGATGCATTTCTGCATACCGTGCAATTTTGACATGTTAGTCAAGTGGCAGTCTATAAACGCTGTGTTGACCAACAGACAGACACACAAACGATGCCTGATACATGACCTCCGTTGTTCATGGGGGTAATGAATAGGCTGAGAACAGATTTTTAAAGACAAAAAAAAGGGAAGTAATTTCAGGAGCAATAACATTCTCAAGATAGCCATTCTACTTCCTCGAATGACGATGCGTTACACGTGCATATATCTAATCGCACAATCTAGGGCAAACTAATGAAACAAAGATTGCTGTCATAAGAAGAATATGACTCATGTTGCAATTGTGTCTTTCATCTTTGAGGTCTGTAATGTAAGAGTTGAAAGCTGTTTCAAGGCCGACTAACTTGGGGGTACATGTAGGCTATTCTCCAAGAGGTCGCGAACGTTTCTTTCCCTCGTTAAAAATCGCGGCCAATCCTAGCCCTATCGACCGAAACATTGGGGGTACATGTAGGTTACGCTTGGGTTGAGGCAAAAGAACGGCCCTCAAGTTACAAGAAGTCACAAAAGCTCCCCTGTCTATAGTTCCTGAAACATGCTTGTCTGCACTAAGTTACTGAGAATGAGGAAGTCACACAAGTTCCGCTTTTCACAGTCACTGAACCATGCTTCACATCACAAGAGAGATGACCCTGTCCAACCCTACATATTCTACAGCATAAGGACTGCCCCTTACACCGCGGTGTAAAATGTTATGATCATTCGATGTGTGAGTCTGAGAGCATTTGGAATAAAGTTACAAGCTTAGAATGACAGTACACACGTAGTTAAAGACACCATCCGAAGGCATCGTAATATCTGTGGCGTTTCTTAATCTTCTCCAAGATCCGAACACGTTACGCAATACGCGTACGCCTGGGGGTTCCCCCTTTTCTTTACCGGCCCCTTGGAGGAAGCTATGTATCAAATTTCAGCAACTTTTCATCGCATATCGCACGTACAGGTGCTTCCAAGTTGTCTGGCAGTCTTTCAGTGTATCGCAGAAAAGGTACTCCCTCGAACATGTCGGGAAAAGCGGTCGTCCGAGTTTTGTGGACATTTCTGCTGTGTATGTCAAGTTGCTGCAGCCAAGAAATCTTCAGTGTGTCTGTTAATGAGAACGCCACCATTGGGACACCAATTTTGGAGGACATCCAACCCCTAAAGGCGGCTCTGTCGGTCCAAGAAGACGGGTACACGGTGGAAGGCGATCCACACAGGCGATTCCGAGTCAGCAATGGTACGTTGTTTGTGAATAACCCTTTGGATTACGGAGTGCAAAACGAGTACGTTCTACATGTTACACCTGGTCAGTACGAAGATCGGGTCACCATTCGGATACAAGTTGTGGACGTGCCTGGCTATCCTCCTGTGTTTAACACTAGCTGTGACATACCGACAACAAAAACCCAGAGTAACAAATTTGTACAGTGTACTATTTCAGAGAAAGCAAGGAGATTTCATTTCAGTCATTACGGTAACGAAAGTCTTGAGTATTTTCGTTTCGATAGTAGGAATAACAAGTGTGAAATAAAAGCTGTGTGGGCTTTGCATTCCAGACAAGATACGACAATAGCTTCCAACATTCATGAACACAATTGGGAAAATACCACGTGTGTAAGGTCATTGCAATCGGCATCATTCGGTATCTCGCTAGTTCACAAAACTGAACGTGAAACCGCACAATCTTTTTTTGGGCCACCGGGAACTGATAATCTTATCTCTCGGAGCTGGATGACCAACTCCAGGGTCGAATTCATGGTTTTATTCCGTTTTACATCAGGCACAGAGGTCTTTTTCACACATACCTGCGACTTAGTAAAAATGTCAGATTACTTCAGACTACCCAAAGGCTTTTTAAAAGATGAAACTGTAACAGTTGAGGTAACAGTGCAGCTACTGCCCTGTCCTCCGCAAAGATATGGCACTTTATGTGAGAGTCAGTGTGCATGTAGAAACGGCGCCAGCTGTCACAGATTCAACGGGGCCTGCAAGTGCCCGCCAGGCTGGCAGGGCGTCATCTGTGACGTACCGAAACAGGAACTGTCAATCATCTCAACACCCGGAAACTCAGTTGAACTGTACATTACTAGATCTGTGACATTTCAATGTCAAGAACACCATATCACTGTTACAAAGCTGAGATGGACGTTTCAACCTGAGAAACAGAGGGTCTCATTTAAGCCTTTGGGTGTTGCCAACGGACGCAAATTGGAACTAGTCAATCTTCAGACCGAAAACAACGGCGTGTACAACTGCCACGCGATCACATCAGAAGGTAATGCTCTGAGAGCAAACTTCACACTTAATGTAACTTCCTGCCCACCCAATCACCATGGGCGGGGATGTAATGAGATTTGCAACTGTCTGCATGACGCTCGCTGTGACCGATGGAGCGGCTGCGTTTGTTTGAAAGGTTGGAGAGGACGCAGATGTGAGTCGCCCTGCGAATCGGGGACGTATGGATTGAACTGTGAGAGCAGATGCGTCTGTGAGAACGGAGCCTACTGCAGCCCTGGCGACGGGACGTGTAACTGCACTGCAGGCTGGAGTGGCACGAGCTGTAACCAGCCATGCAAGAAGGGGAAGTTCGGACACAACTGCCAATCTGACTGCACCTGCAAGAACAACGCCACCTGTCATCACGTGGACGGCAGCTGCACCTGTGTCGCCCCATGGTCAGGACCGAACTGTGACGTCATCAAGCAGTTAGACCCTCAAGTACATGTATCTGTTCTCATTGGTGTTTCTCTTGTTCTTGGATTCCTGGCTTTTGTGGCTATTCTAGCATGTAAGAAGAAATGGAAGCTCTTCTCGGTGTCCAAACCCCACCCCGAAGAGGAATATGCTCTTTGTGAGTTGAGGAGAATGGAAGAAGACCTGGCGGACAAGTTACGCCCGGGATGGCTGGAGCGCTGGCACATCGACAGCAGTCGGCTGACACTGGGGGATACAATTGGGATGGGTGCCTTCGGGCTGGTGACACAAGCCAACCTAACGTTACCTACTGGGCATAGGACTGTTGCTGCCAAGATGGTCCGCTTCAACGACAAACTGTGTTACCAGGACTTTTATAGAGGGACAGCGATTCTTACAGTCATACATGAGGAAAAGTGATACGACCCTGGAAAATCTAACATCATCCAACTGTTTGGATTTAACACCAAATCCAATCAGAAGTGCTTGATACTGGAGTACGCCAGCAAAGGCAACCTCTTGAACTTCTTGAGGCAACGGAAAGACGCGTTCCCACTACATCGCTTTTCAAACGATCGGACGGTTTCTTACGGTAACGAAAGGTCGGAGTATTTTCGTTTCGAGAGCAGGAATGACAAGTGTGAAATAAAAGTTGTGTTCGCAATACATACCAGAGCGGGTTCCACAACAGCTTCCAGACTGCTTAGAAACAATTGGGAAGATGCTGCATGTATCAGGAATTTACAATCACCATCATTCGGCGTCGTGCTAAATGATAAAACAAACATTCATGAGGCAGCACGATCTCTTTTTGGAACATCGGTAACTGGTGATCTTATCTCTCAGAGCTGGATGACCGACTCCGATGTTGAATTCGTGGTTTTATTCCGTTTGATACCAGACTCAGAGGGTTCTGTCACAATAAGCTGTGACTCATTAGATATCTCAGATTACTTGGGAATATCCGATTTAGCCGACTTGATACCCGTAAAAGTTGTAACCGTAAATGCTAGGGCAACAATTCGGCTGTTGCCGTGTCCTCCGCATAGATATGGCGCTTTATGTGAGAGTCAGTGTGCATGTATAAACGGCGCCAGCTGTCACAGATTCAACGGGGCCTGCAAGTGTCTACCTGGCTGGCAGGGCGTCATCTGTGACGTACCGAAACAAGAGCTGTCAATCATTTCAACACCAGGGAACTCAGATGAACTGTACATCAGCAAGTCTGTGAAACTTCAATGTCAAGAACGCCATATCAATGTTACAAAGCTGAGATGGTTGTTTCAACCTGAGAAACGGAGGGGCTCGTTTAAGTCTTTGGTTGTTACGAACGGACGTAAATTGGAAATTGTGAATCTTCAGACCGAAAACAATGGCGTATATACCTGCCATGCGATCACATCAGAGGGTAACGCTCTGAGCGCAAACTTCACACTTAACGTAACCTCCTGCCTACCCAATCACCGTGGGCGGGGATGTAATGAGATTTGCAACTGTCTGCATGACGCTCGCTGTGACCGATGGAGCGGCTGCGTTTGTTTGAGAGGTTGGAGAGGGAATGCATGTGAGGATCTCTGCGAACCGGGGACGTATGGACTGAACTGTGAGAGTAGTTGCGTCTGTGAGAACGGAGCCTATTGCAGCCCTAGCGACGGGACGTGTAACTGCACAGCAGGTTGGAGTGGTACGAACTGTAGCCAGCCATGCGAAAAGGGGAAGTTCGGACACAGCTGCCAATCTGACTGCACCTGCAAGAACAACGCCACCTGTCATCACGTGGACGGCAGCTGCACCTGTGTCGCCCCATGGTCAGGAACGAACTGTGACGTCATCAAACAGTTAGACCCTCAAGTACATGTATCTGTTTTCATTGGTGTTTCTCTTGTTCTTGGGTTCCTGGCTTTTGTGTCTATTATTGCATGTAAGAAGAAATGGAAGCTTTTCACTGTGTCCAAACCCCACCCCGAGGAGGAATATAGTCTTTGTGAGCTGAGGAGAATGGAAGAAGACCTGGCGGACAAGCTACGCTCGGGATGGCTGGAGCGGTGGCACATCGACAGCTGTCGGCTGACACTGTGGGATACAATAGGGATGGGTGCCTTTGGGCTGGTGACACAAGCCAACCTAGCGTTACCTACTGGGCAGCGGACTGTTGCTGCCAAGATGGTCCGCTTCAACGACAAACTGTGTTACCGGGACTTCTATAGAGAGATAGCGATTCTTACAGTCATACACGAGGAAATGGGATACGACCCTGGAAAATCTAACATCATCCAACTGTTTGGCTTTAGCACCAAATCCAATACGAAGTGCTTGATACTGGAGTACGCCAGCAAAGGCAATCTCTTGAACTTCTTGAGGCAACGGAAAGACGCGTTCCCACTACATCGCTTGCTGTATTTTGCAACTGATATTACACAGGCCTTTAGTCACCTGAAAGGTCTACGGATATCCCACCGCGACGTGGCCGCACGTAACGTTCTCATCACTGAACAGAATATCGCAAAACTTGGCGACTTTGGCATGGCTCGCGACGTGTACAGTACGGCACAATACATCCCTGTCATTCACCAAGGTGAGGAACAACGCCTCCCGTTGAAATGGATGGCGATCGAGTCCCTCCTACACCTCCAGTTCTCGTGCGAGAGCGACCTGTGGTCCTTTGGCGTGCTTCTGTGGGAGATAGCAACAGGTGGGACGGACCCCATGTACGGCAACACACCCCAGCCGACCTGTCAGCAGCTGGTGAAGATTCTACAGCAGGGGACCCGTCTGGACATGCCTGCGGAGTGTCCTCCAGACCTGTACGTCATCATGACGTCATGCTGGAGTGTTGACCCAGCGGCAAGGCCAAGGCCGGAAGTGTTAAGAGAAAAACTGATTCACGAACAGAAAAAACTGAACCCACACCAAGTATTCATTGAGAAGGAAACAGTGGTGTGATCACCATTGTGCAGGAATCTGTTTTGCAGTTTTATACACATACCGGTAAATACAAGAACATTATAGATAAATGTGTCATTTTGTTACCTGAATGTCTCGAGTGTCATGTGTATCAAATAGTACTGAGGTCAATAATTTCTTTTTGATGTTGCATTTTATTTTGAATAATAAACTCACCACATGAGATGATTAATGGATTTTTGCATACCGTGCAATATTGACATGTTAGTCAAGTGGCAGTCTATAAACGCTGTGTTGACCAACAGACAGACGCACAAACAATGCCTGATACATGACCTCCGTTGTTCATGGGGGTAATGAATAGGCTGAGAACAGATTTTTAAAGACAAAGAAAGGGGAAGTAATTTCAGGAGCAATAACATTCTCAAGATAGCCATTCTACTTCCTCGAATGACGATACGTTACACGTGCATATCGCACGATCTAGGGCAAACTAATTAAACAAAGATTGCTGTAATAAGAAGTATATGACTCCTGTTGTAATTGTCTGGTATGTAAGTGGGTTGACAGCTATTCTAAGGCGGACCAACTAGGGGGTACATGTAGGTTATTCTCCAAGCAGAGGTTTCGGTCGACATGGCTAGGAGTGGCCGCGATTTTTAACGCCTCTCTCTCTCTCGTGAAAAATCGCGGCCATTCCTAGCCATTTCGACCGAAACCTTGGGGGTACATGTAGGTTACGCTTGGGTTGAGGCGAACAAAGACGGTCCTCAAGTTACAAGTAGTCATAGAATCTCCCCTTTCTTTAGTTCCTGAAACATGCTTGCCTGCACTAAGTTACTGAGAATGAGGAAGTCACACAAGTTCCGTTTTCACAGTCGCTGAACCGTGCTTCACATCACAAGAGAGATGATTCTCTCCGACCCTAGTATTCTGCAGCATAAGGACTGCCCTTTACACCGCGGTAAAATCTCTGTTGCAGTATGTGTGAGTGAGAGTATTTCGAATAAAGCTACAACTAACTAGACAGTACACATGTAGTTAAAAACACAATGCTAAGGCTTAATCTTCTCCAAGATCCAAACAGGTTACGCAACACGCAGTGTACGCCTAGGGGTTCCCCCTTTTCTTTATCGGCCCCTTGGAGGAAGCTATATATCAAATTTCAGGAACTTTTCATCGCATATCGCACGTACAGGTGCTTCCTTCCAAGTTGTCTGGCAGTCTTTCAGTGTATCGCAGAGAAGGTACTCCCTCGAACATGTCGGGACAAGCGGTCGTCCGAGTTTTGTGGACATTTCTGCTGTGTATGTCAAGTTGCTGCAGCCAAGAAATCTTCAGTGTGTCTGTTTATGAGAACGCCACTGCTGGGACACCAATGTTGGACGGTGACATCCAACCCCTAAAGGCGGCTCTGTCGGCCAAAGAGGGCGGGTACACGGTGGAAGGCGATCCACACAGGCGATTCCGAGTCAGCAATGGTACGTTGTTTGTGAATAACCCTTTGGATTACGGAGTGCAAAACGAATACGTTCTACATGTTACACCTGGCCAGCACGAAGGTCGGGTCACCATTCGGGTACAAGTAGTGGACGTGCCTAGCTATCCTCCTGTGTTTAACACCAGCTGTGACATACCTACCAGAAAACCCCAGAGTAATACATTTGTACAGATAACTTTTTCAGAGAAAGCAAGGAGATTTTATTTCAGTCGCGACGTATACGGTAACGAAAGTCTTGAGCATTTTCGTTTCGATATCGGGAATAATAAGTGTGAAATAAAAGCTGTGTGGGCTTTGACTTCCAGACAAGATACGACAATAGCTTCCAACATTCATAAAGACAATTGGAAAAATACCACGTGTGTAAGGTCATTGCAATCGGCATCATTCGGTATCTCGCTAATTCACAAAACTGAACGTGAAACAGCAGAATCCTTTTTTGGGCCATCGGGAACTGATTATCTTATCTCTCAGAGCTGGATGACCAACTCCAGGGTCGAATTCATGGTTTTCGTCCGTTTTACATCAGGCACAGAGGGCTCTTTCACACATACCTGCGACTTAGTAAAAATGTCAGATTACTTAAGACTATCCAAAGGCTTTTTAAAAGATGAAACTGTAACAGTTGAGGCAACAGCGCAGCTGCTGCCCTGTCCTCCGCATAGATACGGGGCTTTATGTGAGAGGCAGTGCACATGTAGAAACGGCGCCAGCTGTCACAGATTCAACGGGGCCTGCAAGTGTCCACCAGGCTGGCAGGGCGTCATCTGTGACGTACCGAAACAGGAATTGTCAATCATCTCAACACCCGTAAACTCAGTTGAACTGTACATTACTAGATCTGTGACACTTCAATGTCAAGAACACCATATCACTGTTACAAAGCTGAGATGGACGTTTCAACCTGAGAAACAGAGGGTCTCATTTAAGCCTTTGGGTGTTGCCAACGGACGCAAATTGGAAATTGTGAATCTTCAGACCGAAAACAACGGCGTGTACAACTGCCACGCGATCACATCAGAAGGTAATGCTCTGAGCGCAAACTTCACACTTAATGTAACCTCCTGTCCACCCAATCACCATGGGCGGGGATGTAATGAGATTTGCAACTGTCTGCATGACGCTCGCTGTGACCGATGGAGCGGCTGTGTTTGTCTGCAAGGTTGGAGAGGACGCAGATGTGAGTTGCCCTGCGAACCGGGGACGTATGGACTGAACTGTGAGAGCAGGTGCGTCTGTGAGAACGGAGCCTACTGCAGCCCTAGCGACGGGACATGTAACTGCACAGCGGGCTGGAGTGGAACGAACTGTAGCCAACCATGCGAAAAGGGGAAGTACGGACAAAACTGCCAATCTGACTGCACCTGCAAGAACAACGCCACCTGTCATCACGTGGACGGCAGCTGCACCTGTGTCGCCGCATGGTCAGGACCGAACTGTGACGTCATCAAGCAGTTAGACCCTCAAGTACATGTATCTGCTCTCATTGGCGTTTCTCTTGTTCTTGGGTTCCTGGCTTTTGTGGCTATTCTAGCATGTAAAAAGAAATGGAAGCTTTTCTCTGTGTACAAACCCAACCCCGAGGAGGAATATGCTCTTTGTGGGTTGAGGAGAATGGAAGAAGACCTGGCGGACAAGTTACGCCCGGGATGGCTGGAGCGCTGGCACATTGACAGCAGTCGCCTGACACTGGGGGATACAATTGGGATGGGTGCCTTCGGGCTGGTCACACAAGCCAGCCTAGCTTTACCTACTGGGCAGCGGGCTGTTGCTGCCAAGATGGTCCGCTTCAACGACAAACTGTGTTACCAGGACTTCTATAGAGAGACAGCGATACTTACAGTCATACATGAAGAAATGGGATACGACCCTGGAAAATCTAACATCATCCAGCTGTTTGGATCTAACACCAAATCCAGTCCGAAGTGTTTGATACTGGAGTACGCCAGCAAAGGCAATCTCTTGAACTTCTTGAGGCAACAGAAAGACAAGTTCCCACTACATCGCTTGCTGTACTTTGCAACTAACATCACACAGGCCCTCAGTCACCTGAAAGGTCTACGGATATCCCACCGCGACGTGGCCGCACGTAACGTTCTCATCACTGAACAGAATGTCGCCAAACTTGGCGACTTTGGCCTGGCTCGCGACGTTTACAGTACGGCACAGTACATCCCTGTCATTCACCAAGGCGAGGAACAACGCCTCCCGTTGAAATGGATGGCGATCGAGTCCCTCCTACACCTCCAGTTCTCGTGCGAGAGCGACCTGTGGTCCTTTGGCGTGCTTCTGTGGGAGATAGCAACAGGTGGGACGGACCCCATGTACGGCAACACACCGCAGCCGACCTGTCAGCAGCTGGTGAAGATTCTACAGCAGGGGACCCGTCTGGACATGCCCGCGGAGTGTCCTCCAGACCTGTACGTCATCATGACGTCATGCTGGAGTGTTGACCCAGCGGCAAGGCCAAGGCCGGAAGTGTTAAGAGAAAAACTTATACTCGAACAGAAAAAACTGAACCCACACCAAGTATTCATTGAGAGGGAAACAGTGGTGTGATCAAAATTGTACAGGAATCTGCTTTGCAGTTTTCTACACATACCGGTAGATACAAGAACACTATAGATAAATGTGTCATTTTGTTACCTGAATGTCTCGAGTGTCATGTGTATCATGTCATAGTACTGAGGTCAATAATTTGTTTTTGATGTTGCATTTTATTTTGAATAATTAACTCACCACATGAGATGATTAATGGATTTCTGCATACCGTGCAATATTGACATGTTAGTCAAGTGGCAGTCTATAAACGCTGTGTTGACCAACAGACAGACACACAAACGATGCCTGATACATGACCTCCGTTGTTCATGGAGGTAATAAATAGGCTGAGAACAGATTTTTAAAGACAAAGAAAGGGGAAGTAATTTCAGGAACAATAACATTCTCAAGATAGCCATTCTACTTCCTCGAATGACGATACGTTACACGTGCATATATCTAATCGCACGATCTAGGGCAAACTAATTAAACAAAGATTGCTGTAATAAGAAGTATATGACTCCTGTTGTAATTGTCTGGTATGTAAGTGGGTTGACAGCTATTCTAAGACGGACCAACTAGGGGGTACATGTAGGTTATTCTCCAAGCAGAGGTTTCGGTCGACATGGCTAGGAGTGGCCGCGATTTTTAACGCCTCTCTCTCTCGTGAAAAACCGCGGCCATTCCTAGCCATTTCGACCGAAACCTTGGGGGTACATGTAGGTTACGCTTGGGTTGAGGCGAACAAAGACGGTCCTCAAGTTACAAGTAGTCATAGAATCTCGCCTTTCTTTAGTTCCTGAAACATGCTTGCCTGCACTTAGTTACTGAGAATGAGGAAGTCACACAAGTTCCGTTTTCACAGTCACTGAACCGTGCTTCACATCACAAGAGAGATGATTCTCTCCGACCCTAGTATTCTGCAGCATAAGGACTGCCCTTTACACCGCGGTAAAATCTCTGTTGCAGTATGTGTGAGTGAGAGTATTTCGAATAAAGCTACAACTAACTAGACAGTACACATGTAGTTAAAAACACAATGCTAAGGCTTAATCTTCTCCAAGATCCAAACAGGTTACGCAACACGCAGTGTACGCCTAGGGGTTCCCCCTTTTCTTTATCGGCCCCTTGGAGGAAGCTATATATCAAATTTCAGGAACTTTTCATCGCATATCGCACGTACAGGTGCTTCCTTCCAAGTTGTCTGGCAGTCTTTCAGTGTATCGCAGAGAAGGTACTCCCTCGAACATGTCGGGAAATGCGGTCGTCAGAGTTTTGTGGACATTTCTGCTGTGTATGTCAAGCTGCTGCAGCCAAGAAATGTTCAGTGTGTCTGTTAATGAGAACGCCACCATCGGGACACCAATTTTGGACGGTGACATCCAACCCCTAAAGGCGGCTCTGTCGGCCAAAGAGGGCGGGTACACGGTGGAAGGCGATCCACACAGGCGATTCCGAGTCAGCAATGGTACGTTGTTTGTGAATAACCCTTTGGATTACGGAGTGCAAAACGAGTACGTTCTACATGTTACACCTGGCCAGTACGAAGGTCGGGTCACCATTCGGGTACAAGTTGTGGACGTGCCTGGTTATCCTCCTGTGTTTAACACTAGCTGTGACATACCGACAAGAAAAGCCCAGAGTAATTCATTTGTACAATTAAGTATTTCAAACAATTATCACGATCGGACGATTTCTTACGGTAACGAAAGGTTGGAGTATATCCGTTTCAAGAGCAAGAATGACAAGTGCGAAATAAAAGGTGTGTTCGCAATACATACCAGAGCGAGTTCCACAATAGCTTCCAGACTGCTTAGAAACAATTGGGAAGATGCTGCATGTATCAGGCATTTACAATCACCATCATTCGGCGTCGTGCTAAATGATAAAACAAACATTCATGAGGCAGCACGATCTCTTTTTGGAACATCGGTAACTGGTGATCTTATCTCTCAGAGCTGGATGACCGACTCCAATGTTGAATTTGTGGTTTTATTCCGTTTGATACCAGACTCAGAGGGTTCTGTCACAATAAGCTGTGACTCATTAGATATCTCAGATTACTTGGGATCCGATTTAGCCGACTTGATACCCGTGAAAGTTGTAAATGCTAGGGCAACAGTTCGGCTGTTGCCGTGTCCTCCGCATAGATATGGCGCTTTATGTGAGAGTCAGTGTGCATGTAGAAACGGCGCCAGCTGTCACAGATTCAACGGGGCCTGCAAGTGTCTACCTGGCTGGCAGGGCGTCATCTGTGACGTACCGAAACAAGAGCTGTCAATCATTTCAACACCAGGGAACTCAGATGAACTGTACATCAGCAAGTCTGTGAAACTTCAATGTCAAGAACGCCATATCAATGTTACAAAGCTGAGATGGTCGTTTCAACCTGAGAAACGGAGGGGCTCGTTTAAGTCTTTGGGTGTTGCGAACGGACGCAAATTGGAAATTGTGAATCTTCAGACCGAAAACAATGGCGTGTGCACCTGCCACGCGATCACATCAGATGGTAATGCTCTGAGCGCAAACTTCACACTTAACGTAACCTCCTGTCCACCCAATCACCATGGGCGGGGATGTAATGAGATTTGCAACTGTCTGCATGGCGCTCGCTGTGACCGATGGAACGGGTGCGTTTGTTTGCAAGGTTGGAGAGGGAATGCATGTGAGGATCTCTGCGAACCGGGGACGTACGGACTGAACTGTGAGAGCAGATGCGTCTGTGAGAACGGGGCCTACTGCAGTCCTAGCGACGGAACGTGTAACTGCACTGCAGGCTGGAGTGGCACGAACTGTAGCCAACCATGCGAGAAGGGGAAGTTCGGACACAGCTGCCAATCTGACTGCACCTGCAAGAACAACGCCACCTGTCATCACGTGGACGGCAGCTGCACCTGTGTCGCCCCATGGTCAGGACCGAACTGTGACGTCATCAAACAGTTAGACCCTCAAGTACATGTATCTGCTCTCATTGGCGTTTCTCTTGTTCTTGGATTCCTGGCTTTTGTGGCTATTCTAGCATGTAAGAAGAAATGGAAGCTTTTCTTTGTGTCCAAACCCCACCCCGAAGAGGAACATGCTCTTTGTGAGTTGAGGAGAATGGAAGAAGACCTGGCGGACAAGTTACGCCCGGGATGGCTGGAGCGGTGGCACATCGACAGCTGTCGGCTGACACTGTGGGATACAATAGGGATGGGTGCCTTTGGGCTGGTCACACGAGCCAACCTAGCGTTACCTACTGGGCATCGGACTGTTGCTGCCAAGATGGTCCGCTTCAACGATAAACTGTGTTACCAGGACTTCTATAGAGAGACAGCGATACTTACAGTCATACACGAGGAAAAGGGATATGACCCTGGAAAATCTAACATCATCCAACTGTTTGGCTTTAGCACCAAGTCCAATCCGAAGTGCTTGATACTGGAGTACGCCAGCAAAGGAAATCTCTTGAACTTCTTGAGGCAACGGAAAGACGCGTTCCCACTACATCGCTTGCTGTATTTTGCAACTGACATTACACAAGCCCTCAGTCACCTGAAAGGACTGCGCATATCCCACCGCGACGTGGCCGCACGTAACGTTCTCATCACTGAACAGAATGTCGCAAAACTTGGCGACTTTGGCCTGGCTCGCGACGTGTACAATACGGCACAATACACCCCTGTCATTCACCAAGGTGAGGAACAACGCCTCCCGTTGAAATGGATGGCGATCGAGTCCCTCCTACACCTCCAGTTCTCGTGCGAGAGCGACCTGTGGTCCTTTGGCGTGCTTCGGCTGTGGGAGATAGCAACAGGTGGGACGGACCCCATGTACGGCAACACACCGCAGCCGACCTGTCAGCAGCTGGTGAAGATTCTACAGCAGGGGACCCGTCTGGACATGCCTGCGGAGTGTCCTCCAGACCTGTACGCCATCATGACGTCATGCTGGAGTGTTGACCCAGCGGCAAGGCCAAAGCCGGAAGTGTTAAGAGAAAAACTGATTCACGAACAGGAAAAACTGAACCCGCATCAAGTATTCATTGAGAGGGAGACAGTGGTGTGATCACCATTGTGCAGGAAACCGTTAGCCAGTTAATTGTCTACGTGTACAAGCAATGACATTTTCCAGACTGTTAAGCAATAAACACCCAATCTGTATATATATATATATGAACATATATAATGAAGCAAACTGGGCACAGAAATAGAGTAGCAATTGCATGCCATTTATTGCCTAAACTTAACACATGCCTCGCCCTAACATATCACTCTAAGCATTAAATATTGTTTAAAAATTTGTAATCAGGATTCCTTGATTGATTGTTCAAGTCACACAACCTTTCTAGAATTCTACAGGGTAAGTTCGAATTGTTTTCCATCAACCATTGTACCAACAGATTATCTGTCACGCACCAAACAAGACTATATCAATTGCCAGCTTTATTGATTGAATAAAGAAGAACAGCTATTTCTAATGGGACTATAACTGAGTGTCGTCTAAGAATTCAGAAACATACGATTAATCTGGAGTTTCGAGTATGACCGAAGAAGTCTCATATATACGCTTACGTAAATATAGGTCCGAGACTTTGCAATGGTGTCGGACTCGGAAAGTTTTACTTGTGGTTTATTGCACAGCCTGAACAACAGAAATGTGTGCACAAGTGCGAAATTACACCAATTAATCACACAAAATTACAATAATACATTATAACATGAATGTGTCCTTCATGAAATACGTCAGACATTATTTCATAAAATCTACATCTTCTATAAACTGGACACCAAAATCATATCGATGAATTTTGGTTTTTGATTTAAATCTAAAAGTTATTAATTTCTGTCACATAATACCATTGTCATTCGTCATTTCGCTTCAATTCTAGATCAAAATACTTCATTGCAACAAACTACAGTCGACACTTGCATGGAATGATAAAAAGTAATATTGGTCCTCTCAGCGGTATGTACATAAATGCAAAGTAGGTGATAGATTCATACATAAGCACACGGAGAGTTAGTTTGTCTCCTCTTAAGTTGAGGGCACAACAAATCTTACTGATGACATCCTCTGCAGACTCCAAATCTAATGGTTAGCATTGCGACGAGAGCGCGTAAAAACAAGATAGGTAATTTTTGTAACGTTACATTGTCACGGGGATTGAAGCGCAAGACATGGCCTCATATATAGCAAAGAAGTCTTTTATTCCTGCATTAAAGAAGTGCACAAAGTGACAGCCTACTACCACATACCAACTACACTCGAGGAAACCACACTAGTGTTGTTTCAACGACTACCGAACCAGTTCCACTTATACAACTACACTCACACAAATGTTCTGGTCATGTTGCTGGAGTATAACAATATGTTATTTCTGTTTTTTTTTAATGAGGCGAAAATCAAAGTGCGCGAGGACGACATCCATAAAATCTACTTGCTGTGGCCTAACATCCAACTTTTGATACAATATGCCATCATGCCATCGCACATATGCTGTGTAATATAGAGCCTGTAATATCTGAAAAATCGACTGAGAAACTAGCACGCTGTCTCCTCTATGTCTCCGATGTTCATCGCGGTTCTCTGCGCTTTAAAGCGAGCCGCGAGCTCCTGCATGGGAACGTCTTCCAAACCGGGCGATCTGTTGTTCTCCCAGGCCACCAGCCTCCTGGCGCTGCTCCCGAACCGGCGTCCCTGTACGGACGGTCTTGTGGCATCCACCCGGCCGAGAGTTACGGCGGTCAGCGCACACGTCCGCCCTGAGAGGAGAAGCTTCTTGGCCTCCTCGCGAAACGCCCTGTTCAGCCCACTGTAGATGAAGACGTTGAGGATGCCGTTGCACCCGTACAGCCACAGCAGGGAGAACTCCACGTCAGGGTGGGTGGCGTACTTCAGCATGTGCTGCCACACGGCCAGGGCGCAGTACGGCACCCAGGTCAGGAGGAACGCCACGGTGATGGCCGCGGTCGTCTTCGCACCCTGGAGCTTGTCTTCCGTGGCCTTCGGGTTGTAGTGGTAGATGTTCTTCAGGTGACGAAGAGCCACGGCGTACACTTTGCAGTGGAGGATGCCGACCACTAAGACCACGGATGCAAGGAACGCGATGGCGAACGCCAGTGGAACCACCCCGCCGAAGTCTAGAGCACAGAGCATCGCGTTGGGCAAGTAGCGAAATCTGAAGGAATGGAAAATAGAGAGACGGGTGATGGAACAGAAAACTAAGCGTGCGATATGATCTGAAATTTCTTAATGTTCTATGTTTACTGTCGGCTGTATATGTACGTTTTAATTCTACTCGCAATTAGCCTTCCGGGCATGAATCAGTTTAGAAGCACCTTTACTAATTTTACAATGTGTCGAATTTTAGGGTGTCAAAGATATTCATAGTCCATGTACATGTACATGTAACATGTCAAACTTTGGCTTATTAGATTAATGTAGATTTTAAATGACTTAACCATATATACAGAGGAAGAATTAACTTAGACTTTGGATTGATACCAGGTTAAAAACTAGCCTCCACAGCAGGCTCTGAACCGGCCTTTTTGGGGGCTAAATAAAATACCTTTTGCAGCCAGCCCGTAACCATCAGCCACCCCCGTAACCATTTTGCCGGTAGAATGGTTACGGGGTGGCTGATGGTTACGGGCTGGCTGCAAAAGGTGTATCATTTAGCCCCCCAAAAGGCCGGTTGAGCTATGGAGGCTAGTTAAAAACCGGATCTAAAATATGATGGATACCAGGCTAGAGACTCACCTCCCGTCCACAAAGATGGAGAGAGCGAAACTCACGGCAGGGAGAACCCAGGCCGCCGTTATCATGGTAGTGCACAGCTTCGGCCCCATGATAGTCTGGTACCTTTTGAAATAAACACAAAAAAATACACTATTATTGGATGACCGTATACGTAAGTACATGTAAGTCACAAGCAACGCGTTTGGTCTTATCGCTAACTACCCGGTGACAAACCTGATTTCTATCTCTGCCAAGTATCTACCCCCTACACTAGCCTCTACCAGGCTCTAGAGGCGACTGGAAAGAGTAGAAATTGGCCAAATAGACGGAGAACATGCCAGAGGAGTTAGTCCGCTAAAGTACAGTTTGCCGCTCGGGCGTTTCCAGTATACCTGAGGGGAGAGAAGTGCGGCGCACTCGTGGGGCGTGGTAAGTAAAGGCCTGAGAGGATTTGGAGAGGAGGGCCGCCCCTTTCATTCTGAGCAAATAACTGCGGACGACAAATCACTAAACAGACCAACAAACAAACAAACAAAGAAACAGGCTAATATATACAAAATGATTACAATACCACCATTTTCACGGAGATAGCAAAATTTCTGTCTGAATTTCTTCTTTTAATGTATTGTGTGTGTCCACCGCGGACTTTCAACACCACCAAATCAAGTTCATTCGAAGTTAAACGAATTCATGGCAGTAAGAGAGAAATGCTAAACACATAAAAATGAAATAATGAGATTACTTCATGGCATGGACGATGAGGATGTACCGGTTGATCGCGAGGCCGACCAATGAGAATGTAGAAGCTAGTGCGCAGACGCTGGAGAAGTATGTCGTCACCTGAGGAATCAAGCAGAAGGAAAGACTAAAGATGAAATGTCACTTAAATATTCAAAAGAAAAAAAATCTGACAGCAATAAAATGCCAGTCGAATTACAATATGATGTTGAAAAACCAGTGTCCTGAATAATCAGATGCATTTTAGTCTACATTACTAAACTGTATTTGTTGGATCACTTCGGACGAAATCTATCTAAAAAGAATAAGAAAAAAAAGGAGAATCTCCACCTACCTACGATTCTTATTTTTTCGGAACCGTAATGATAAACACAACATTGATTCCCTAAGCCTCTAAATAGAAACCGAGATTCCAAACACTCCATGGTTGCCAATTTGTACGTCTATGGTCGGTTAATTCCTCTAGCAAACTACTTACCCCATTTGGTCACTTGAACAAATATTTTTCAGCAATCGCAGGAGAACTTTGTTAAACAGTTATCATGCGTAGGATAATATAATGAATACTGTACTCGTCATGCATCGCTCAAACCATTTAAATGCATGATGGCGTGACTACAGTATATCTATTCTACTTTACATAACGCAGCTGCAAGAAAAACACTTGGATACACACTTATACAAAGTGGGAAACTGAAAGGATTTTGAATACGGTCCAACTGTGGAGCTCTATCAAAATATTGCAGACTTATACCCTCTTTCCACTAGTGGCTGCTACCGCGCTGCGACCCGGTCGTACGATCGTCATACGAGCACAAACTGATTCTGAGGGCGTTCTTGAGATACTCGCGCACGCGGTTTTGGTTCTGTCACAGCCTGCTTTGAAATAAAACGACATCAAAAGCGACGAATGTGGCCACGCCGTTACTCAGAGTTAGTGTGGACACCTACCATACAGAGCGTCTCGCCGTACGTCCAGTGTCCGGTCCAGGCCGGCCGTACGCTGAAGGGGATGACCAGGAGACCCGGCAGCATGTCGGCGCACGCCAGGGAGACGGTCAGGTACCCCGTGTAGTTTCTCAGCGACGGCGCCCTTAAGATTACCATCACGACGAAGACGTTACCCAAGACGAGTCCCAGGTCAATAAGACTGACCAAAGTCGCCTTCAGTTCGGGGGGAAGAATCGTGGTTGAGCCGGCCTCGGAGGGAGGGGTGCCGGTCGTACCGTTAATGTCGCCTGCGAGTCCGCTTTCGTTCATAGTCGCCGCTGCCCTATACTTAAGCACCGTAACCTTCTAAACATCCAACGATGGTTGCAAATACGCATTTATATACTGTTCCATCCGCATTATGAAACCTTTCCTTTTACACAACGTGTTTGCATCAAAATCGTTTGATATGAAATCAAAGAGAAATCCGTGCAGCGCTTCAAGGGGAATGCGCCTTTTGAAACCGTAAATTTCATCAAGTCCGCTACTTGTGGGTAATAACTCAATCTGCGTTCACTACACAGCGATCACGTTTTGTGTGTCGTGGCAAATTAGAATCCAATTTGAGAGGTTTATAAAACACGATCACTGGCGTGTATCACGCACTCGGTAATCTTGTTAAGGTTCGAATGAAAGGACCTGATCGCATGTTGACGGTTAATCTAGTAATGTTCCAGAACCACTTGATATAACTGAAGTACATCGTTCGGTAATGCCAGTTACGAAAGGTGTCAGTTCCGTAAGTCTCTTACCTTATTCTTGTTACGCAAGTCACGCACACAGGAACTTGAGGAAGATACCCGTGAATTCGATGTACATGCATCGCAGTCGTGGCGTGGCCAAGTGGGCGCGAGATCAAGAGGTTACGGGTTCGATTCCTGACATTCCAGGCTAGACGTTGTACTTGACACCTCACTCCAATCAGGTGTAAAAATGAGTACCTGACTTCGGTTGGCGAGGTAAAAGGCAGAGGATTGGTTCTACATTCTATTACCGTGCCGTAGACGCTGTGGATAACAACCCACTGCCTCAAGGGCTTTTAAAAAAGCGATTTGACCACAGTTACCAATCACATTGCAACCGTAAAAAATGATACAGCAATTTAGATTATGTGCAAAGACGATAGAAGAGAATTTGCTAACGATTACTAGTACTTATTTCTTTGCATCAGATGCAGAAAGGATACTTTCAAGTACACAGCATTCGTTTCCGTTGACAAAGGAAAAAATGTGCAAAAGACTTTTTGGTACACATTTATGCATAAGAAAATAAGGAAAGAAGGCCTTCTTATATTCGTGATGGCCTCATCGCATATCACATTAATAACCTATTACCATCATCTTTTATGCCACTTGTATGTAAATTCACCAGTCTTAATTGACAACATCTATACACGCGCACTAACTGATAACGTATGACGGTGTTCTAGTATAAATCGGTGAGTAATTTCGGGGGAGGCACGTGTAATAGTGACACTACAGAGACAATGGATCGCACATGGCGTGAATCTTGGGTTTTTACTTCGACTTCGTACTACAGCTGGGCAAAAAATGACCAAAGGAAAGAAAACAATGGAAACATTTGAATTCATGTACCAGAGCAAGACGAGAGCTGGGATGTTAATTATGCACTCCTTAGTCGCCGAGGTAAGCGAGTTAGTGGTCGGCCAAAGTGTTAATCTGTCTATTATAAGTCCATGCTCTGTCCATGGTGCTGAAGTGTAGTTTGAGAATCACATAGTATAGCAAATAACACATCTGAATATGTTATTCAGGAGTCTAGATGGCTTTTATTGTACCCTTAACCATCATATGTACTAAACTATATCTTAAGATGTGTAAGTTAGAAGGGTTAGATGTTTTCCATATAGAGTTATATTTCAGCACCAAGGACAGGGTATGTAAACTTTGATTATTGCAGATTCAGATCCACGGTAGCACTGGTAGCACAAAAAACGGCCCTGCCCCATGGACTAACAAGAAAGACCATCTATTCTACTAAACAAGACATTCGGAAGTGTTATGGAGTGAGTTCCTTTTGTGAGGTAAAAGTATCGACTGGAGAAGTTAACCTAAAAGTTGAGAAGCTTCCTTTTCTTCAGTATCGAAGCAAAAAGTGTTCTGAGGTCAATTCAATGGATGTTTCCCTTCGCACAGTAAAGGATAAAACTGTATTTATTTATAGTCGTTACCAGACTGAACACGCTGGCTATAGGGAGAATAGTTGCCAGGAGAGGCCACCATCGATGTTTTCTTTTGCAGGTGCAGTCACCGAGGGGGAAATGTTAACCTTACCGTGGACTGACTCTCCTGGACAATTATTGATTTTTTTTGCCGAATTCTACGATCCGTACCACCGTAGGAAGGCCTGGTGGAGGCTACTTTATTTATTCAATGGTGAATGCAGAGGAAGGCGGTGAATTCTTTATTTTTGTTTTCGCATCTATGGAAGACATCACTCATCATTATCTGTTCTCCAAATTTTTGTTGTTGCAATATATGTCATATATTTACTCAATTTGCAGCTTCTCTGTATGATTTATAGCATAGTGCCAAACCGTTTTTTTTTAAAGCGAACAAAAATTTATGTCATCCACTTGATTAAGTCAGTTTGGCCCTATGGAGATGCCAAGTCAACCAAAGCACTGTCATGGATTGATCTGATCTGACTATAACCATAACATATGAATTAGTCAAAGACAAAGTTATTTCCACATATTAAACTTTTTATTTTTACTGGTATTTAGAGGAAATATTAAAATATTACATGCATAACGTGTACATCAATAAACAAATGCTTCAGGATAATAACATTTTTATACACATTCCATTTCTTACCTATCACATAATGTTATGGCAAAATAGAACATTCAGCGTTTTCTAAAATTACTTTTAGTGACAGCAAGGGTTTGTTTGTGCAGCATTTTTAGTAATAGGACAATATCTGACTTTTAACGGGGTGTCCCTGTGGTGTAGTGGTCTGCGCCTTTGCTACTATGCCACATCTGGTTCAAATTACTTGGACCAGAAGGACTGGGGTTCTAGTCCCACGTAGGGCACCTTTGGACAAGAGGCGCATTGAGTCATACCAAAGACTTTATAAAAATGGTACATACTTATGTAACAGTATGGAAGTTAAACACACTCCACTGCCAGTGGACTAGCCCCCTGCTGCAGTGATTGCACCACAGTGTGGCCCCAGGGCTATGAAACGGAGATGGGCACCGCCCTATACATCAATTATGGTGTGGGAGGATTTTAACTAACTGACTTTTAACAATGGACATGCCACTGTCCTGAATAATTCTACTCTTACATTTTAGCGTAGAGTTTGGAACCATGATGCTTGAACCTTTGGCTTTGTAGTGCAAGTTGCCAGTCTTATTTGTGAGGACTACATAAACTGTATTAAAGAACAAGCTTGATCAATTTCATACAAAAATTGTCTGATTTTAGAGCAAGATTTCAGAGCCGGAATATAATTTTGTCATGATTTAGTTTCAAGTCAGCAGAACAATATGTATGTTGCAGATACATGTAGCTTGTCTTACAGAATAGTTTCTTGAGGTTTATATCTAACTACATACAGTTTCCAAGCTGATATGCAAAGACTAAGAACATAACTCAATACGATGTATTCTTACCGAGCGGGCAATGATATAAACATATTTGCCTGTCATACTTGGCTTGCTTGGCTAGAATTCTAGCTGTTCTTATATATTTTACTTTACAATAATACATGTTACAAATTTTACTGTGTTTGATAATACAAGACGTTAGGAAAATATTCTAGCTGTATCTTACATAGTTACAAGTCATGCAGCATCTTTTAAACATTAATTTATCAAAAATATCAGAACAATTAACATATCATATAGAATATCATTGATATTTTTGTGTACCATACCCCAGCTTCAGCTTAAGTTTCTTAACATTTTGAACCAAACAACATATATTAAGCATTCTTAAAGGCAACGTTCACTGTCACAGGTGCTTTCAATCTGTATTTAGTTCTTCAGGTTTCTTTCCTTAACAAATCTTTTTATCGCTTGGTTTCTAGCCACAGTTGATGAATGCATTACTCAAAAGTAGTACATTCTCTTGATATACAATCATTTTCAATTAGCTATCAACATATAATACAATATCTATAACCTGGTTTTTGCTTTTTTTACCCAATTTCAGTACTTATCACCTTTAATTCTCCTCACCTTTAAGTCAATGCTGAAGCCTTCCTGGATGACTTCTTTGTAGCAAAGTTGAAGAATGGAAGAATTATAGAACGTTTCTGCTTCACTTCAGCAAAGACTTCTTTGGAAGATATTCCTCTTGGGAGACTGACGTGTTGAAGGCTTGGCTCAGACACCTCATACTTCTTGGACAAACGTCGATAGTCTGAAAAATGGGAGTATGGAAAATAATTAATTCAGGCTATAATGTTTTAGGAAAATGTGAACTGAAACTGGGCAATATGGTGGGATAAAAGTATGAGGTATAACAGTTTTTAAAAGGATTTTTATCACAGAACAACAAAAATAACAATTGCAAATAGCAGCAATGTTTGCTAAAATCTTGAGTTTCCTGTAAAGCTAAACAAACTTGATTTTCTGGAGAGTCTAAAGACTGAATTAAAAATTCAGCTAGTATTACAGTAACACATTTCAAAACGTAAGCTCATCTTTTGACAGCTTTTTTAGGCTTTCTGAACCTTATGTGTGTCCCGAGAGAAAAACATTTCATATTTGACTTACCTGCTCTGGGCTTGCATGGTTTGTTGCGGAATGACTTGTTCATGGCGTTCTTTCTCACATCGAGGGGAATCTCGAATCCCTTCTTCTTATCCTCTGTCACTTTTTCCCTCTCCTCTTGAAAAGCCTCCTGCCAACGCATCTTCTGCTCGGGAGTCTTCAGACAAAGGATGTACGTTTTCTCCTTGTCCATGTCGTACAGTTTAAGAGCATTCTTCACGGAGGTTTGCAACTCCTTGTCTGAAATAGAATTAGGAAACATGCTCTCAATGGTCCGTGAATAATTTTATCAGGTTGGTAAGTCACTGAATAAAAAGACTCTTTTTACACAACCAAGTGATTTATTCAACCGATGTTTTGGTGACCATCTGTCACCGTTGTTTGAGAACGCATCTATAAGTAGCAACACCTGTGCTGGAGTGCAAAGTGAACCAGTCAGAATTGCCTTGAGGAAGGTGACAGATGCTCACCGAAACGTTGGTTGAATAAATCACTTGGTTGTGTAAAAAGAGTCTTTTTATTCAGTAAATGGGTATTAGTACATGTATTTCAACGCCCAGACATATGCAGGTGTAGCCATGTCAATCATCACTTCCTGTACAACATTTAAGCAGAGCCAAACTAGATATGCAATTCTGCAAATATCGTAAAAAGATTAGCTTTTACTGTCAATGTTGGTTACATTAGTCTTGTCTTAATGTGCATAAATTTGTACTACATGTAGTTTCACTTTAAGTCTACAGTTACTATGTGTTTTTAGTTCTAAAAAAAAGGATACATACCTTTTCCATCTGGGATGGGTTTAACTTGACATGGGCCAGTCAACATCCTCTCTTTATATGCCACACAGTCCCTCTTTAACAAATCCTGTAAAAAGAACGGCAGAATTATGAGACAATTGGAGTTAATTTTTGCTACACCTTGCAAAGGAATGGTCGTCAAAAAATCCTTTCATGTACATTTGTACACATATTTCAGACCAATATCAAAATCTATGTGTGTTACAGTCTAGAACCTGTTGCAGCGAACATGCAAATTTTTAGGCAAAGTGGATCAACATTCTGTAAATTCACTTAAAACTCAAAGGGACTTTATTCAGCAGTTAGGGAAGAAAAGATGTCCGCCATGTTTTTAAGTGTTAGGCACACAGAACGCATCACTGAATAGACGTTTCCTGTGTGATGATTTTACAGTGGAGAGATCAATGCAAAAATGACAGAAATGCTGTAAGATTCACAGCATAAAAACTGAAAGTGATATCGATCCAGTTTAGCTCACTGTAGAGCTATTCTTCCACTGGTCATGACAGAGAAAACAGACGCTATGTACAGATTTTGAAAACACAAGATTAGCCCACCTTTTTGCAGAAGACCATCTGGTGGTCGAAGAGGAACAGGGTCCTGTCCTGTACTTTGCCCCTGGCCGTAGTGATGACCCGTACATCCCCGTTATAAATCAGCTGAGAGCTCCTGTCCAGAACATCATCACCCTGCAACAACACAAGTCATTAGGAACACATTTGACATAACATGTAAGAACATTTTGTTACTCCTTTGTTAATAGGTGTTACTTCTTTTGGGTTGTTTGACTTTGAATCTAAAGGTTCTAGGTTTGTTCCTATTTTGTGCCCTTGTGCAGGTAGAAATAACTACCTACTTGTAGCTCAGGCTAGAGTCTTCCTCTCAAATGGGACATAAAACCTGAGGCCCCATGTTTTAGGGGAGTCACACCCAAAGCATCCCTCCACACTTATCAAAAAGAGTAGGGATCCTTTCTGGTGTGAGTGGACCAAACCTTACAGTCGGTCTTACACAGCTTGTACTTACTGAACAAAACTGTCTCAAAGTCACTGATAACATCTAAGAGATTTGCACTTGATGAGGAGTTCTGGGGCTCCCCCATACATGTGCAAGCACGTCCAACCCCCATATGATGGGGAATGAAAGACGTAAAATTGGAGAGAGAGAGAGAGAGAGAGAGATTACACTTCTTAAGTCCAATGGAAACTTATCTAAAGTCCGCAGGAAGAAAGTGACAAATTAGGTCATATCTTACCTCCCATCCTTCAACATCCTGCTGCCATGCTGCAATCTTGTCGATGTTTTCCAACCGTCTCTTCCTCTCGTTAATGAGGTTGGCAACATCTTTCATGGCCTCCAATGCCGCCTTAACATCTTCGTAATCCCTGGAAAACAAAATTATGAAGTTTGCTTGTGAAGTCAGTGGGATCAAGATAACGTGGAAAATTGACTATTTCTTTGTTGCCTTTAGATCTTCACGCTTCCTAAAATTAGCTTATATTGTCTACTTTGCAAAGCAACTACTCAACAGAACAAGAGCAAAGTGAAAATTTTGGAAATGAAGAGAGATGATTGTTATACGATGAAAGATAATGCTTAAATAAATGCTTTTTCTTAAGTTTTTAGATCCTTTCTGAAGCATACTGTGACAGCACATTTTGTTTTTCTGGTGAGGAGGACCACTGGAGCAACGTTAACTGTGCCTAACATTTAGTTCTGGGTTCAAATCCCTTACTGGCCTAATATTGTGCCCTAGAGAAAGGCACTTAGATTTACACCTATTTCTCTTATTTCTTGTATCTTAACATACCTCTTCTCAGATTTGAGGGCAGTCATACTTTCTGTACTTTTTGGTATTTTACGCTTAAAGGCGGTTTACTGGTAGCAAGAAACAAAAAAAAACTCCTACATGAGAGAATCCCGATGTGAAGTGGCCTTACCTGTGCTCAGGCTTGGTGTACTTGAGCAGCTCAGCCAGCTGTAAGGGGTATTTACAGATCTTCTGCACGGGGGTGAGGAGGAAGCCGTCCAAGGCCAGGTCGATCATGTTCTGAAGCAGTCGGCAAGCCTGAGGACAACAAACGGTTCGTTAATCACTCATGTAGCTGGGCTAGAATTATATTGAGCAAAATCAACATACATTTTGTAATGCAGAGGTGGTCATGAGTAGTTACATTTACTAGGCTTGACGGCATACTGTAAAAAGGGAAATGTTTGCAGCGGTTTTATGATTTCGATTTTCAAATTCTTCACCACGAACCGGAAATTCAACGGTTTAAACCACCGTGAACATTTTGTGAACACTCCATTTCTACCTACCGGGGGGTAGCGCAAAATTAAATCCCTACAGTATTACAACATGTATTTTATGACATAAGCCTGACAAGCCTTAATCATTAAATGTGTATCATGAGGTATTCGCCATTCCATGGGGATACAAACTTTAAGGTGATCTCTCAAGAGATGCTCACCTCAAAGAAATGTCTGTACTTCTTGCTCTTCATGATTTGGTTCAGCTCAGTGACAGCATTGGGATGGTTGTTACAGTACTCTGAGTAGATCTCAAATCCTTCTCTCTGAAAAACAATAAAAGTTGTCAGAAATAATACAAGGTGAACGTCACAAAAAACATCCAATCAGGATTTCTACCAATAGATGATTCCTGACTGTACTAGCAGACATCCTCCTCGCAATCTGTCGACAGACTCCTATTGCAATTTCTAGCACCATATTACAATCGCTACCCTGACACATACATTTGTAATTCCACCAATCAAGCATTAACAAAAAGGTTACAAAGAGACTACAGAACACTCACATGTTGCAGAAAACATTTGCCGACTTCACTCAGATGAGGAAGGTCTTGCCTACTGCTGTGCTCCAGGGTTTGCAGGAAGCTGGTTTGGAACTGGTAAATCTCCTCGATGTTACCAAACACCGTCTTGATGGTTTCACAGGAAAACATCTCTGGCCTCTTTCTGCACTGCTTTACATAACCCTGCAAAAAAATAAGGGTGAAATCTTACAGTACAGTACCAATGAAAATACTTTTCTTCCCTTATGTGTAATTTTTGTAGTAGCATTTGCAGCCTTTACATAACTCAAATATGGTACACTTTCTAAAATAAGTCATTTTCGTTGTGGCATTTACAAGGGGGTGTTGGACTGAAATGCTGCAATACCTGAAAATACTGCTAGGGGACCCAAAACCATCGTTTTTTTGGTGGAACCTTCATAACTACCCACATGCCAAAATTCATACATATGCATCAAGAGGACCTTAAGTTATAGGTGCAAACACACAATCATACATGTACATGCACACAACCCAAAACAGTACCCCCGTTGGAGGTGAAGTTCCTTCCTGGAGGTAACAAACAAACAATTACCTCAATGATGTCTCTCAAGTGGCCGATGTAGTCCCTCTCCGTGCTGAGGATCTCGTTGACCACGTTGCTTCTCATCTGGTCCTTATTCTGACTGAAGCTCACACTGTACCGGCGCAGGTTGACACTCGTCCCCTGCCTCATCTTGGCAACATAGTCTTCCACCGTGTCCTCCTGGTTAACTCTCAACTAGAAACAACAAACACACATCATGAAATTAAAACAGGTTAGAATAGAAATTATTCTGATCTATGGTACAGTATATTTCTATATAGCATCAGGGCGTTGAACGTAAAAGAACCCAACACACTTCAACGCCCTGCACACAGTTGACAAGTATTGGACGTATTTGTTGATCGTCAGAAGGTTGCTTTGTACTTTTTTTTACAAAGGCAATGATTTTTAAAAACTTGAGGGGTCTGTAAAATGAATGATAAATACCCTGACAAACGCGGCAGGAAACCATCCTTCCCTGTCCTCGATACAGCCCCACCACCAGTCCTTGTCGTTCAGGTCCGTCACTTCTATGACCTCCCCGGCTCTGAAGGCCAACTCATCGGGGTCCATCGTCACATGGTCCCACAGGGCCTCAGCGTACGTCACCTCATCCTCGTCTTCAAACATCTGTAAAAAATAGAAAAATACGCCATTGCAGTTCCAGTGACACCCACCAAGGGGCCCAAAATCGACCTTGACCTTTCTCCACCCAACACCTACCCACATACTAAATATCATTACAATCCATCTACATGTTCTACAGTTATGCTGACTTTAAGCATCGGGTGACACAAACATACACACAAACACGCAAACGCACGCAAAACAGTATCTCCATGAAAAAGCCTTTTTCATGGAGATATTTTCATGGAGATAATCAACGTTTAAAGAAAGATTTGAACAACTTGAAGCTGACAGCGGTATGGACCTACACCAACTACATGCAGCGATGGACGACAGAGAGTTTTGGAGAAAACTAGTCAAGGGAAGATTCTGAGCAAACTTGATGGAGTGAGTAAGCAAGTGTAAAGGCAGTCTTGCAATTGAGTTGTTCACTCAGACTTGAACTTAAGGTTCTGGGTTTGAATCCCTAGCAGGCCACAAATGTTGTGTCTGTTTGGAGCTTCCATGTTTAAAGAGCGCAACATACCGAGCATTATAAAGAACCCAACGCTCTTAACGAAAAGAATAGGGGATCATCAAGGAGGTGTGTGACATGGTGAAATCAAGCCAATCAGTTTGGTCCTTAAGAGTACAAAAACTAAGTGTGATATGCCAGAAGGTGGTTTCGTGGATACTATAATGCAAAACAAAGAAACAAACAAACCCCACACATTTAAGTGGAGAAGATTTTGGGGACAGGACATCACAGGCTCATGCCTGCTCTACTGTATTTCAACAACCAATGACCAAAGATTTTGCAGGTGAAAGGTATAAACTGCCTAAAAATTCTGTTAGTTTTCAAGTTTGTAAAAGATACAAACTTTATTCCGTGTTGAAAAGTCATCATTTTTGTAAAATAACACTTACATAATGCAAAGAAGGAAAAACAAAATTTACATATACTAGAACATTCCTCTTATTCAGCAGATTATGCAACATATGTTATACAACATACATACAAAATAGATCAGATGTAAAAAAACACCACCATTGAATTTGTCCCTCCTTCAAAGTATCTAATCATTTTTCAATCAAAACAACCACAACAAAAGTAAACCATTGATGTTTTTGATGTCATCACAGAAAAAATATAATAAGATTTCGCCTCGAAACGAAATTTTCACTCTATGATGTTTGAATCTGATTACAAGGGAGAGGATATTAAATTGACCTAATTGTATCAGATTCTATGGCAACAAAATCGAATATCAGAAAAATCCCGCAACAATCAAACCTAAACTTTTAAGTACAGTAACAGTATTATGAGGTTACTGTTACAGTAGCAAATTTTAAAAGTTTCAGAGATTGGCATCAACATCATACAGGATTTCTGAAGTCTTGCTGTACTGTGAGTTCATTCATTTTCACGATGTTTTAAGTTTGCAGTGAAAACAGTTTGCAGTTACTGCAGTGATACATTGGAAATGCATATTTGCTGTGTCTTGAATTAACAGTGGAGATGAATAAAACCACAGTGACCATTCCAAGACTTGCTCAAGACTACATTTACGTAAGCAGACCTACAAAAATATCTAGGTGCACCAGTGCACCCACAGTCAAAAATAAGGTACACAGCTTTTGGATGCACAAAATGCACATGCACCCAGTATTTTGAGCTCTGGTATCCAATACAAGCAACTTAGTAATATTGTGTCTTTAGATGCCACCAGAACCGTTTTGACACAATCTTTTTAACCTGAATCAAAGCTGACCTGCAAATTGCCAACACACTTTGTAAATTGCAATTGTCAAGGACAGACACAGACTGGAGCTGGTCTGTCAAAAATTTGGGTGAGTCCAATTTTTGCGTTGGCAATTACAGTTCAACTTTGAATTCAGAATGAGTTCTACAAACACAGATGACCTTTCAACTGAATATATTTTTACCTCATCGATGTCCTGACCAGGTGGGATCCCGGTGAAACTCGACCGACGGTTGACAGCTGGTGAGGACGGCACGCTTGTCGCTTCATTCTCACCCTCCGAGTCAGACGACGGGGAACTCAGCTCGACCGAGACTGTTGAGGATCGTGGCGTGCCTGTCCCTTTGTCAGCTGACAGCGAAACGGAATGAAAGATGTTGGTCAAAGGAAGCTTTATGCCAAAGACATTCTAAACAAGAAATTGAAAATCTCAGTAGCCTGGAGTCCAGCCTCCTTAGCTCTAGTCTGCTCCCCAAGCTCCACTCCCCATACAAACCCATCAAATATCTTGAGTTGTACAATGTAGGTGCAAACACACAAATACAATAAAAAACAGTTCCCCCATCAAAGGTGAATTTCCGAAAAGTTACATTCAAGTATTACACAAATCCCTAGCAAAAAGCTTAGGCAGCTTTCAAAAGCCTTGGCAACCTTATGTAGGAGACTGTGAGTAAATACCGGTGCAATGGCCTAATTGGTAGAGTGTTCGCCTTGCATCGGTAGGTCGTGAGTTCGAACCCCGGCCGGGTCATACCAAAGACTCTAAAAATGGTACATATTACTTTCTCTGCTTAGCACTCAGCATTTGGGAAGGAGTATGGAAGTTAAACACACACACCACTACCAGCGGACCAGCCCCCTGCTGTAGTGACTTGCACTTGTGTGGCCCAAGGGCTTCGAATGGGAGATGGGCGCCCCCCTACGCATCTTCGATGCATGGGACCACTTTAACTTTTAACTTTAAGTGAGTAAATACCTATGGAATGTATTCTTCTCCTCCCGGCCCTATCTAGACTGCAGGGCGTGCTACGGGAGCGTTTGAGCGCGGGAGTCCCCATCGGAGGGCTGTATGCACTGACTGTCCTCATGTAAACTCTTGGCGTGGTCGACTCTTCTTTTATAGCTGGGCTCACTCCAGACATTTTCTGCAAACAAAATAAAAGTTGAAAAAAAAGAGTTCCTTAATGTCTTCTAGTATTCAATAATAGCATTCTTAGCGATCAGCTAATACACAAGAGCTATCTTCCATCCAAAAATGACCATAGCATGTCCAGAACATTGTGATATCAAAGCAGAAGATTCTACTGCAGCAGTACCTTAGAAAGACACTAGGTGGCCCATAATCTAATCATTTCTTCATTTTCTAAATTTTCCCAACACCTAGTACATAATTTATGTATTAACATACCAAATATCATAAAGATCTATATGCAACTTCTGAAGTTATGCTTTTCACAAACACACACAAAACACACATTCAAGCAGACACACAGCTCCGAAAATATCAATCTTCTTGACAAGGGTTAAAATTTCTACATTGCAGTAAAAATAAGAGGCCTAAGATTTTACTACAAGGAACCTTATATAATTAGTGTAAAGCACAATGTTTAACAACAGACAAGTTGGTACTAACGTGTGCATTCCCTGGATGTTTGGGTGACCCCAGCATGTTGTGCACAGTATTCTGAAAGGTAGGAAGACAGAGATATACTTTTAAATAATGATATGATATCATAAAATGATAGAAAACATTAAATTGTATAAACTTCTCGAGTGATGATACATATAACATGCAATAATGAAACCAACAACCTTAAAACCACCGTAAACACTCCATTTTTGCCTCAGCGCAAAATAAAAACCATGCAAACTTAAATGCATTTACAATTTACAGTACTAGAAATTACAAAATTGCTAAGAATCAATAACTTGATTTAAATAAATGTACATTTGGGTGCCAGCACTGCAGCATAGACTTTGCTAGAACAACATTTTCCTTGCCATTGATTACATTTAGCCGTCTAACGTTGTGCCTATGTTTGCTGAGGGCACACACCACATAACAACAGTACAAAGGTTGAACAGAGTGAAACAGAGACCAAGATCCGTGTATCCCCTGGTTACAAACCACAACCTTTATACATGTTCATGAACATGGGATATTGTATTTTGGCAGCCTCATAATCTTGAAAAAAAAAGATTCCCAAATTTTCATCTCGTCCAAAATCAAGCCAAGTATCTTAAATCTTTTCGCAGTGACTTCTTCACTGCAAATTCATGACGCAGCAAACAAGTTTCCAACGTCTACTGCACTACTGAATTGTTTCAACCACGAACTTTCTTTGTCCTTCTACTGCAAATCTAACTCACCGACTGTAAAAATGAATGAATCTGCACATGTACAGCACCATGCATATGGTTATTATAATGACTGTGCAGGTTTCTGAACCATGACATGGGAGTCAATAATTGTAGGTCTTCATTTAAAACTGAGCATGCCAACCCCTGCTTCTCCTAATGGGTCAGTGAAGTCATGCTTGTCTCGAGCATTGAAGTTTCTGACCTAGGGCGAAGAGATGCTGCTACAGTAAGAATTAGATCAGTGCTAAGAATAAGTAAGATGAATGGCCCCCTACGGCCTTGCACTGAGTGAGTTTGTTGAAAAAAAAAAAACACCTTTCTAAAAGTACATGAAATTACACAGCTACAAAAAAAATGCTTGCAAGATACATTATAGGTACTTACCCTTCTGTTCAATCTAGGACTGTCTGCTGTAAAGAGGTTGATAGCCTCCCTTAAAGACGTCAATTTATCCAAACTCTTCCCATCTGTCCCATCCTCGTCTGAGTGTCCGTTCTCCTCAATACTCTCCTGGTGGGGGGTTCCGTGGATAGTCAAGGGTCGGCGAGATTTCGTGGGGGCTTTTTGAACCCAGGAGCCGAGATCGCTCTTCGGTCTGCGTCGTCGCTGTTTTGTTGCCCGTCTGTATCTGACGACATCTTCACTGGCATGTACGGTTGGAGCATCCTGGGTTTTATAAAGAGAAACAATATTTCACAATTAACAAATGTTTAGAAATTAGAAGCCCCTCAATATGGTACATATGGAGCGATGGATGTCCGAACTTGTAACAGCCTTACTGGCATGTACAGTTTGAGCATCCTAGATTTTACAAAGAGAAGCTAGTTGTTACACTAGTATATGCCTTGCAGCACAGCAGTAATAAATAAAATACTTTGAATAGACGTCATACCTATTCCAAAGTAATCCCCAGATTCTATTAAACCTTAATATATTATTAGATCCGTGTGAAAAAAAGCTCAAGATGGCAAAATATACTAGCAATGCTTGCAATGGTGGCCCTTTAATACAATTTGATATAAAACTGGCTTCAGTTAAATGTTATCTAAATTGATCAGGCAAAGGGATGACCTAAATGATAAGATAACAAGTTAATATTTACCTCTCCTAGGAAGGGAATGTTACACCATATGCTTTGTGGGCTTGTTTATTTGTAAACAGGATCATCCAAAATGTGGTACTAGACTGAATAAAAGTTCTACACAGGAACTATGCGGCTTCAGATGTCTTACTGAGGGACGACTGCGGTGTGAAAGATGTCGGTTAGCTTGAGGAATGAATCCACTCTACTATATACAGGATCATCCAAAATGTTATTAGATTGAAGTGTGAGTGAACTGGGAACATTCAACATCATAATAATAGCCAGAAGAAGAATGCATGTTAGATAACAGAAGTGTTATCTAACACTAGTAAAGGCGACAATAAATAAACTAACAGAATGTCTATAAAGAACACACCTTTTGCAAGGACTTGTCTTCCGATGACGGAACAGCCAAGTTGAGCTGTGATTGGCTATCCCCGAGGCCGCTGTCCTCGCTTCCTGCCGCCGAAATCCTCATCAGCACGTGGTTCTGTTTTGCAGACAGAGCTGTCTTCCTACTCCTACTTCTCGCAAGTTGGGGAGACCCTGTGGACTGAGGTTCTGCGGACAGCCTTGCTTGTGGCGCTTTAACGTCTGTAGTTTCTGTAATTGTTGCAAACTTTGGACTGATGGGCCTCATTACCAGCGAGTCTTCTTGCGGAATGTCAAGCAATGATGACTTCGGACTTAAACTTTGTAAAGAACTAGATGAAGGTCTGCTGTGAGGCTTAGGGGTGACAGGTCGCGCGGGAGGGGGGCTATTCACAGAGAGGTGACTTGAAGAAGAGCTAGGGGAAGACGACGCTGGTTTCTTGTAAGGTTTTGGAGTGACCGGCCTTACAGGTTGGACAGGGGTGGTGAGAAAGTTTGTTCTTGGTTGCTCGTCTAAGGAATCGGTGCTCGACCGAGATCTTTCAGGTTGATTCTCGGGATGGGGAGATACTGGGAGACTTCTTAGAGAATGTCTTCCCACCCTACGACTTGACATGGGTGACGAGGGTAGACTCTGAGACTCCGCCTCCAACTTCTGAATCTTATAGGGCCCAGCGACAAGAATGGAGTCTGGTGGCAAGCTATTTGGTTTCTCATTTTGCGTCTCAAGAAAATAGGCTATGTCGTGGATGACTTCCCGATCTTTGTCGATATCAAGACGTCTTAACTCCTCCTTGTCTGCCATCTCAATCCGACCTTCATCGGTTAAGGCTTCCGACATGCTATCTGTACGCGAACGCGACAAGCGCCGGAAAGGGCCGCTGCTGCTACTCTGAGGAACTGCGATGCTGTCAGACTTTTGCAGGACCCTTGGAACCACGCGCGTCCAGTCGTCATCTGCGTCTTCTACTTCTGCCATGCTGGAAGGTGGGTCAGACTTGTCGTGCATGTCACCACAAGGGACAATGTTTATTATGGGAGACACAGGCAAACTTTGACTCCTGGTGAAAGGATTCCGCTGTCTTTTTTCTGGGGAAGTCAAAACTACAGAGGGATTGCTTCCTTCAAGAAAGACGCTCTCGGGTTCGTCTTGTACAGATTCTGTAGTCACCTTTTGGTCTTCTGCTACAACTTCTTGCGTCGGGGACAGGTGGATTTCGATGACATATTTCTGCTGTTTGCCGTCCACAACAAACGCAGGGTCTGAAGCTGACTTGGTCAGCGTGGTCGGTCTGGCGTTCACAAAGTTTGGCACGTCAGAAGTGGAGACCCTTTTTCTCGTGCTGTTGTTCTGCCGGCTGGTTCTGTTGGGTTCTTGTTGTGAGGATGATGTCAACGGAAGTGGTAAAAGCAGCGATGTATCATGGTGACTGGCCCTCTGCTGCCCTTCGGTTGTTAACGCCCCTTTGCTTAATCGTTTGTCTTCGGAGCCAGGCCTGTTTGCGGAGTGCAGCACCCCATTCTTCCTGTCATCTTCCGTAGACGGACGACCATTCAAGCCCGTGGGAGCCTGCAAGGGCGGGAAAAATGGCAAACAATGTTGGAGCACGTATAGGTACAGGTGTTATAGATCGGTCATTGAGTGCCCTGCCAGGTGCTGACATAGCTTTGGATAATCATTAACAAACAAACAAGTGTTGTTGACAGTGGTGACGCTACATGTGCATGATTAGCTATTGTCGAGGAAACCTAGTGAGAGTGTCGAGATGTGCAAAAGTCTTTGATCTGGGCCAGTACATTTAATCAGGAACTAAAGTAACAAAAGAAAGTAACAGTACCACTTCCAGTATGGTGTAGCAAACATAGAGCTGTTTCCTGTGATTGTGAAGCAATTGCTAGACTGTAGACGTTTACTGAGAAACAGGGCTGCCTCCATTACCCTTCCCCCCAGTCCTGGGATGGAAATCTGGTCCTTGGGACGGACACAAATTTCATCCAGTCTGTCCAAAAAATCTTCACGACATGAAATTTGTATTTTTGCAAGCATAAAATGACAAATTTAACATTGAAAGAAAAACAACATTGGCTCCCAAACAATGAATGGGATGGAAAAAAAATAACCTAGAGACTGTCCTGCAAGTCTACAGTTGAATTGTAGCTTTCTGAGAAGCAAGGCATTGAGAGAGCGTTGTTTCTATTCCAACATTCTATTTTTGAAAACAAACAATGATAACCCAGTCTGTCAAAAGATAGTAGTTATATCAATAATCACATTCGACACAATACTACTTTTCTGAAAAAAAATCTATAATAGCACCAACACTGCACTTTCACCAGGTTTTTATGTGGCAGACTTAAGGCTCTCAAGACAAAACTAAGTGTTGAAATTGGGGTCTGTTTTCTTTACTCTGCAGACTACACGGCCTGGTAGTGTCAACTTGTGCTAATAAAGTAGGAGTAATGATTAACTCTGTGGTAGTATAAAGTAGGTTTGGCCACACACAGGTAGCCAGAAGGCCACAGGAAACCATGGGGACCCATGTAATACTTCAACCACCTCAGATAAGGCAAGGACTCCACCCACAAACAACGCAGTAAAAATAGCTAGAACTGAACCACAATCATACATGTATTACTAGGTAAGACTATGTTGCGATTGGTAAGGAGGAACTAAATCTTTGACTCAAAAAAATGTAAAAAGAATTAAAGAGAAGGGTTGTGTACAACGGAAAATTAGGGAATAGATGTTCTTTAACTTACTTAAGTTAAGTGCATTCAATTTGATCGACCAAGGAACGCTGCAATCAAGCTTGGATGATAATGAAAATGAAATTTATGACAGGAAACTAAGCAAGACAAATTGACAACTCTTTAATCAAGAATACTTCAAGGGGGTGGGACATGAACAGGAAGCATATAATTTTTTCAAAGGAAATCCTCATCAGGCTATTAACTTCCGATATAATCAGAAATCCTCAGGATATAGTATAATTATATTTATCAGAAAATGGCGAATATAATGGGCTACAGTGAGCCTTCATTATATTCTCTACTGGTTTATGAATATGGTCATTGTATAATTTTTGTATGTATTATGTATGTACAGGATAGGTAATCAGGAGCAGAAACAAAAAATTAATTCCATTACCTCACAAGTTCGCCAAATGATGTCAACCTTTACAACTGAAATACTATGAATTTTCTCATTGATAATACAAAAATATGGCCCTCATTTGTATAGACTATGTCAAGAGTTCTGCTGCAGTACCATAAAAAGCTGCTAAAAGGCCCATTATCAAACTTGATCTTGGTTTTCTTGACTCCTACCCACCTACCAAATATAAACAGATGCAACAATTTCTCGAGTTATACTGTCCACAGATTTAGACATACAGGGTACATACAGACAGACAAACAGCACTAAAAACATAACCTTCTTGGTGAAGGTCACAATACATGACAAACCTGGTTTCTGCAGTTATACGCTAACTTGATCACGTACGTAGAACTGGTAGCTATTTGCAAGCAAGCAGAATTGATGGTGACAGGGCATGAAGCTTATGTTAGTCTAAGGAAGGGTGTTTGGTATCATGGGGGGCAGTCACTCTGGTCATCAATCCCCCTGTCTGTGTTTCGACCTGACGGTCAAGACGTTGTGACTCACCTGACCGATGTTATTCTAAGGACAGGACATTGTACGTACGAGCAATACCCCTGTGACTGTGAGCTCATTGCATCTGTCAGGGGGGTTTTGCTGTTAGATCTAAACCTTTACAAAACTTAATCTAAATACCTGTCTTTCTTCATACAACTGAAAAAGTGTAAGTCTGCAGGAAAGAGAGGGAAAAATGGAGGCTCGGATTAATGATGAACAAACATTGTGGCAGACCAACTACCTCCATCGGCCAGCAAGGAACAGGTTTCAGTATATTGTGGTGCAAAGAAACTGCTATGCTAATGGTTAACAGATAAAATTTGACTGTCTTTTCCTACTGCAATGTCCTGGCTACTTTAACATTTAGCACTCTGATTGAGTCTTAAGTAGCAGTTTGGCACCCAATTCCCTATTGGTTACAGAGTTACAGGTAGCAGGGAGAAGGTCAAAAGAAAGTTTAGAGACAGACATACAGAGCTTAGGTGTGACATTAGTCATCCAAATTATCTTACCAAGCTACTGTCTGCCTCTGAAGCTTGTGTGTAATACATGTACAGGTACTGTACCTCCTGTAAATCACTGTGTATTGCTACTTACTTGTATGAGTCTGCTGACCTCTGTGACTATGCTGTCCAGCACCCACCGAACAACCAGCACACTCGACATGCACAGCAACAAGCAAACCCACAAGAAGCGCTGCACCAGTTTCAACATGGCAAAACTCTGTGGTAATCTATTACACTGCTAATCGTTGGGACAAATCTTATGTGCATAGTGTCAGGCTCTGTGCTCTCCTGCTGACCATATTGTTACAACACATCATTTATGACAGTGCCTTAAAGGTCACAGGGCAAACTTCAACACTGTGTTTCTACGACAACAGTACTTATACTGGACAGAAAACAAATAAGGAGAATGTTTCTAGTGTTTCTAGTCTGTCTTCCTGTTTATCTACGTTAAAATGTAAATATCACTTCACGAGGCCACATCAATGTGATGACGTAGTTCTCAGATTTGCTTGCTGCATTATTTTTGACTCAGGATAGAATAAAAACAACATAAAAGTATGAACTTGTCTAATCACTGGGAAACAACCTCCACATAGTCGAGTGTCGTTGATTTGTACGGCTAATACCTCAACACCCTTCATCGTGACATTGGCAAACAGCGGTAAGATTAAGCGGGAAGTGATAAGGTCCCGTTTTACCATTTTTAAATCAAAGTGTCAGACTTAATTGCCGTTACAGCAAGGCCAGGTCGGTATGTCCCGAGATGTTTTCCGAAGTCTACCGATCTTTCCGATAACATAAAAATGAATAGAGAACTGTTACCTGGGATCTAGTGTTTTAATTCTTTTACTTCATGGTACCGTTTTGGAAGAAGTAGCAATTTTTGCTAAAAAAGTAAACACTTTTCTAAACAAAGTTCTCTCCTATAACAGTGTCATTAATAACAGGCTGCACATTAAAGCTGTTCTTAATGGGCTATTCGACTGTACCACTGTGACAATGAGGCTATTTGAAAATAAACTGCAAAATTTCTGAAGTATTAAATGAATAAAAGCTATTTGTCACAACCTCACCTACTGTATATATCATTCTACATTGTAATTAAATCGTACCAATACGATCTAAACCAACATCTCTTCAACAGTTACATTATGTACTGAATATAACATTTTACATGTACCTGAATGCCTGGCATAACCTGCCCAACACCAAAACTGCAAAGACAGATTTCCATTCTTGACCAAGAGATCCCTAGCATCCAAATGCAAGCTAAGCATACGGTATCTTGACTGAAAGTGTTCAACACTGTAACACTGTTACCGTTATATCAGTAAATCATACGAGAAATACTTGACCCGACATGCGAAAGTTTACAAAGCGCAAATACCTTTGCTTCTGGGCGCATTATCGAGTAACCGTACAGGCAGTGCTCGACGCTGAAGGAACGCATCATCGCAGCACGTGTGTTTTCGCCATCTGTCGGCATCTAGCTGCTCTCACTTGTTTTCAATTTTCGTAATTGACTTAAGTCTAATTCTGGTCCCTTATCCGCTGTGTAAACAGTTTAAGGTCTTCAAAAGTAGCCCCCTTATCGCATGGGGATCCTGCCACATAATCATGGGAAGGAAAGTCAACTTAAGATTTTCCACAACTCACCCTTGTATCAGTTTCACAAAACCATCTAATTTACGTTCTAATTCTCTACATCATTAGCCTCTAGGGAGGATTGTTTGATATTCTATAGTGACACCAGTATGGGTAATCAGTAAAGATAAAAATCGTAACTTTTAATTTCATACCCCAAAAGATCTTGGCAATGGTTTCCTCCACAAGACCACATCCTATCGAACAGTGTCCCTGTTAAATCTGTGGAACAATGCTTGACCCTTCCTGCCTTAGGGCTGAAAGAATCTGACTTCAAAACCTAAACATGACTGGGCCCAGACCTTTCTTGTGTTAGCTAGGAGAGATGGTAATCACAGTTGCTAGGGCTGGTGGGAAAGACGGGTAATGAGCAGCTATACAATTACCGAGAAGAAATTCAATTCCAGACTCCAGCCCAGGAATTCAAATTCAACTAAACTATGTTTACCATATACATGTATAGATAAGCCCTTGAGCAACGGTACAATCATTGAGAATTCTACAAAACAGTAATTATCATAAGTTCAGTACACTATCTAAGCAGACATGCACGATTGGTAATTTCAGTACTATCATGTTTTTACCATGTAATTTCTTTTACCATGATTACACATAATCAGGAAAATATATAACCCCTTTGATAATCTCGGGAGACATTTGACTATTACATAACTAGTTAACTACATGTACCTTAGCTACGCACAATAGTCCTAGACTCAGTCTACCATTTTAGCCTGTGTTTTCATAAATCATTGTATTTTCTAGAGCGGATAGATCAATGGTTACTATAGATAAATATCCTAAGCAATCGACCTAGTAGACATGTTTTCTCTTGGTTAGATGTTCTGGAGCACAATACTAATTTCGTTTGGAAACTGATCTTCATCACTTTTGACTGTATCTACCTCCTAGGTGCTGCATGTAATGAATATCAGTATCACCCTTGTAAACCAGAGATTATGGTGGGGTAGGTGGGGGTAAACATGATAGGCCTTTGCCCAGGATTAAAGAATGTGACTGTTGTTTTCACCTTGGGAAATGGTCCTAAGACGGTATTTTTATGATGTCGAAAGTATACTATGATATCGATGTTGACAAGGTGTTTGTCCATTTCTTCAGACATTAATAATTTTTTCAGACATTAATCATTTTTGGCATTAAACAAGCACGAACTTAGATGCATTTACTGTGATGAACAATAACAAAAGTCACAAGCCTGCTATATATGGGAGCTAGGGCATGTAGGGAGGGGGAAAATAAGTAGACATTTACTGTTATTAGACTGTTACCTTTGTTTGGAAGATGACAGAAACAACCTATTGTAACTCCACTTTCTTCGATACAGCAACTGTAAACTAAGTGCAACTCAACATAGAGCAAATTCAAGGCTTTACAATGTAGTGTTGCCAGTAAGGTGCAGCCCTGTATACTTAGGAAATAACCGTAGTAAAACCTGCGAGTAAACTTCTTTTACACCAGAGATTTACAGCTTTAGAAATAAAAGGCATACCATAACTGTTTGACTACGTGAGAGAATAGGTAAGAAAATATTGTAACAGAATCCTCCAACATCATTCTCAACCTAAGCCCACAAATGCTGATTATTGTAAAAAGAGAAATGTGGTAAAGAACCAATCAATGCCCTGTGTGGAGAAATTCATTAGGACTGAAGTGGTGAAATTGGGTCTTTAAGGACCCTCAAACTTAATGACAAAAGAGGGGAGTGTGAATAAAGAAACATATACATGTTAAGCATGTTTACTACATGTTTCAACACGCACTGCTAAAATAAGTGCTAAAACAAGATGCCATGATGTTTACTTTTAATTTGGATTTCAGTGCCGTGGGCGTTGAATGACTGAATGGTCATTGCTTCGATTCTCGAGGGGTCATGGGTTAAATTCCTGGGGTTCCTGGCAAGACGATGTGTCCTAATGGGAAAGGTACTTAACACAACTTTCCTCACTCCACCCAGGTGTAAAAATGGTTTGTTTCAACGCATTCTAATCTATGAACGTGCGTGATGACAAAGACAGTTTCTGAGCATAATACCCTCTAAGCAGTTTGTTTGCTTCAAATTCGTCTATCAAAGTCGAGTGTTTGAAGAAGGGCAGTAATTCACACCTGTGCTGTGAGTTATAACAGGTGTTTTGAGCCATCAACTTCTTTGGATTGGAGCTTGTAAAAATCTTCACAACATCTAAGGTGATAGCACAGACTGCACATACACTACTGTACAGGAGTCATGGTTAATCACAAAACAGTAGCACCTAACAGCCTTATATACAATGTGTATATATATATATATATCGGAATCAGAAGTCATAACTTTTCATAGTAATTCCAAATATTTTCTACTCCAATTTAGTCTAAATTTAGATTAGAGTGCAAATCTGCATGAGTATGTAAATACTACAACCAGGCAGTTGAAAACTAAAGGGGCACATATCTGTAATGATTAGTTGCTTAGAATTTCAAAATAAAAACTGAAGTCACCTGATCATATTAAATAGTAAGTGATTTTCACAAGCCTTGCCAGAAGTAAGTCTTACTCCCTCTAGATAGACAGTCTTCAGAACCTGTCCCTCTGTCCTGGGACGGAAATTTTGTTTGTTGGGACGGACAAAAAATTCACCCTGTACGTCCAAAAAATCTGAACTTCATGACATGAAACTGTTGAATATGTATTTTCATAAGCTCTAAATGATGAATTCAACAATGAAAACCAACAACATGGCCTTCCAATCAATGAGTGGAATGGAAAAAATTTCAAAGCTGGAGACAGCCTGCTCTAGACAAGACTTTGTGACGAATTTGATGGTTATCAATTTTGCTGTTGATCAAGATACCTTGAAACTCCTTTTTTTTTTTACAAAATTGCCAACTCAATAATACTGCAAGAAGTAAAACGAAATGAGAAAAGTAAGCCTTCCCAGAAATAAAATGATAAAAGTAACTTTAAGTCAAAACTTACCAACAGGCACACTGGTGGTAGCTAACTTCTGAATGGGAAAGACTCCTGGATGACTCTGCATTAAGTACTAAATGTAATATACATATGACGTACATGTATGAATACGTACTTGAATGTTTGAATACAGTTAAGTCCATACCCTGTACTATCGTTTCTGTTTGACGCAATGCCGACAGAGGCTTACGCCACTAATGCTGTATCACTGATAGAAGTACTACCAATGACCAAAAGGATATTGTCCCTCCACCACTCAAAACCTGCAACTAATCCACAACGATAACAAAGTTGATCTGCACTTGTGTATTACAACGAGATAATATAGACGTCCTTAGGTATTGTTAGGTTACCTCCTAGAGGTTAGAATGTCTTTTCTTTTTTGCAAATTAGCCATATTGAAAGTCACCCTAAACTAAATACCTTGAAAGCCTGTAAGACAAGACAGGAAAACAAGCATTCACCATACTTGACCCTTGCCAAAGGCATTGACTGGGGGTAGCACGTCATAGTTTAGGGTTTTCTCAAAGCCATGTTTTCTTTTCTAGACAGTCATATAGAATCTCTTGGATAGTCTTGCCTTACCAAATGATCCTGTTATCGTACAGTTGAAGTTATTCGAACCAACAAATTTTGTCTCCACATTAAGATACACATTCTTTAGTATTATCTTAGCCTTTTCGGAATAGCAAGTAGTTGATATTAGTACCTTTCAATATTTCCGTCGGAGAATATGTTACTGTTATCTGCAGAAGTATCAGCACTCTTATAAATACCTTTTTGCCATACTGTACTTCATTACATGATATATGGGTCAAGCAAGCATATGGGTCAAGTAAATGTGCCACATGTGGCTTCACTTAGGACCCCCACTAGGAGGGGACAAGCCCCATTTCATGTCAATTAGTTAAACAGCTTGGGTTAATCTTCTGTTGTTGTTGTAACCCAATCGGGATCAAAATCTTTTGTGAGGCAGAATAAAAGGATTTGGTCAATTACTTTTAGAAGGGGCGTAAAAATCTAGGACTGAGAATGTGAAAATCCAATCCTCACAGTCACGGTTTGTAACAATTCCATTGAATAAAATTGCACAGTTCATCAAATGTATGGAACCAAACCATCTACTTAGAAATGAGGGTATCACTGTGCAACTGTTTCATCAAAAACAGTATAAAAGTTTTTTCATATCTGTTACACCTCCTTGGTTCAACGATCTGAAGTGCAGTTATTCAATGTACTGCTAGGGGTCGCCTCTTTTGCACCTACCTTTGCCCAGGCTACCAACAAAGGCAATAGACAGATCCCATAGCACTACCCAGCTCTGTAAAAATGTAAAATAAAACATAGACATCTAAAATATTTGACAGACATGCGGGCATTCTCTTATTGATCAAACCACTAGTTGCCATGCTATCACTGGTTGAAATGCTAATTGTGCTGGGCAGTCAGGATCAGTCTACAGAAAGTTAATGCAGTTATTCTATTTGCCAACAAACACTAATGAAACTGTACCCTCATTGACAACTTGCGTTGATTGTGCTATTATAAAAACACAGAGGTCACTGGTGACTTTCCACAGCAATGCTGTATTCTCCTTGCAACCGATTTACCCTCCTTTATCTTGGCTGAAGTCATGAACACAACAATGAAACCCACTTCATCACAATCATATCAACATACCAACTCTACAGCAGCCAAGAACAACCACATTCCATTGTAACATCAATCTAAATGACTTGTAGAGAAACAAAACACCTTGCCAAGTTCAAGCAATCAAACATGAGCACTCCCATTGTACGATATTTGTGTAGACGTTGACAGATATATACTAATTCTCGAAAAATTCTATCCCCCTGAGGTAAAATGGAAAATAACTCAAATCTACAGGCAGTGATAGATATATATTGATAGGCATAACAAAAAATAATTGAACCATTAATCCACCGTTAACCTCAGCATCTATAGTATTCCAAAGCCTACTTGACAATTTATAGGTCAAATACAAAATGAAGTTCAATTTTTTTGTACTTGTTTGGGCTACCATGATTCTGAACGCAGCTGCAGGACGTTTCAACGAATGCAGATGCAGAGACCAGTGGATGATGATGATGATGACTGTAAAACAGTGTAATTCTATGGAGCGAAACACCAAGCAGTGCAAAGACAAAGTATCTTAATTTACACTAAAAAACTATGACGAACTAAATGCAATAATGGAGAAATTGACTTTTCAAGGATATCAATTATGCATACGATAGAAGAACTTTTTACACTTTCTCTGGTGTTTTGCTTTAAACTGCTGGCCTTCCCAATACCTCATTAGCTTGACAACCATTTACATGGAAACTACTCCAACATTCCCATTGCTGTACCAATAGTTATGAACCTAGGCCTACAAAAATTCACACAATTAGGAATCCTTAAAATAGCTCCCGGATCTGAATCTGAGCCCAGATCTGTTCCAAATCTTAATCACTTCTTTTTTTCTGGCAAATGCCTACTGCATAAGGCACAAACATAAAGATTTAAAAAAAAAATTCAAAAACATTCCAAAACTTCTAGATACGTCTTAGGCCACACCAATTTAATTTCTTGCTTAACAGATTTTTATTCTTAAAAAAAACAAAAACATTTTTACCAAAAAAAAACATGAAAACAGAAGGCTTTTTTGAAAATAAAAATCTGTTAACCATGAAATTAAATTGGTGTGCCTTAGTATAAAATTTGGTTGTGGACTTTCCTCCCAGTGGCCTTGGGATTGTTTGAACTGTACTTTTAAAGTTAACGTTGCTCAATATCAAATGTCAAATTGTGGTGCTTCCAAGGACGCCAAAATATATTGCGGTCTGACATCATTTCTTTGAAACAAGCGAAATTTTGCAACACAACCATTCTGTGCTGTTTATAAACTAATGTGCAATTTTTTCTTATGTTTTAGGTAAGTGATAATTCAATAAGTATCTCGTAGTCTAAGAGGATTTGATCACTTCAACTTTTCATAAGACATTCCTTGGAGTTTGGGTAATCCCCTAAGCTCAGAAAATTCCCTCAATCAAAAGTAACATTCTTTCTCACCATTCATCAACATAAGTGTCAAACAGATCAAAGAAATTCCTTTAAAAGTTTGATCTAACAAGTGACAGTGTGAGCATAAGAATCGATCTAGTCCGGATATAAAACAATTAGCGTTAAATGATTAGAGCTGCCTTAGAATTGACTTGTGTTCTTGTGCCAGGTGCTTGACCACTGTAATTTCCGTACAAAGACAGAATAAAAATGTCCAGACTTTGAATGATGTACAAAAATGGCAACCGGTAGACATACCATTTGCAACTACAAATTTAAAGTACTAACAGTTACAGTATCTAATACCAGCACAGACAAAAAAGCAAGAAATCATCATGCCTACACCTACCACACACCTACAATGTACACCTTAATCTTGGGTTATCAACCCAGAATGGAGGTGTTCAAAGATTTTTTTCTCCCTTGAACTATGGTAGAATGGAAACTTGTAATGTCACCAAGTACAGTGAGTACGTATCCACACTCCATAGCTTTCAGCGCTTGCAGCTAAACGTACAAAAAGTTGTTTGTGACAGGTTGTTCAGTGTAATATAACCACCTGTTGCCGTGCTACATGCCTGCAAAGCTGGTATGTTACGCCAAAGGGCGTTTATACCATTACCAGCTCTAAAGATATAGATACAAATGAAAGTTAAGTAGTGTTCAAGACTACATGGCAATCTAGTCATATTGTGGACTCATATTTTGGTTGTTTGAGGTACACAGAAACCATGAGACTGTATTGGAACTTGTCAAACATGCAAACATGAACTTAGAATAACAATGTACAAGCATTAAGAAATTCAATAAACTACCGGTACTGTGCAGTGAACACATTTCCGAATGGCCACATTGACCAAAGTTAGCACCAAAGGTACATGATGTATCCAGAAAATATGTTGGAGCAAATAAAAACCAACAAATTGTCAATAAAACTACAGTCAACGAGTGCAAATCTCTTCCATAGCAGCATTAGTTTTATATATCTAATGATCTTTATCCCTTTGTCATGTTTGTGTGGTCATGGGACTGTAGGTTTTGGACCATCGCACACTGGGGCATGCCCCTACTTTTTTTGAAAGGTGTGGTGGGTTCTTTTACGTGCGCGGGGTGTGGTCCTCTCCAAACACGGGACCTCCATTTAACGTCCTATCCGAGGGACATCCCTTACCCTAGATGAGCTAGGTACCCATTTACACCTGAGTGAAGTGAGGAAAGTCGTGTTAAGTGCCTTTCCCAAGGGCACAACGTCGGGCGCATGTCCAGACATGTCTGGGGGCAGCCCAGGTTCGAACTTGGGTTCCCTTGTTTAACAGTCGAATGTTCTATCCATTACGCTACACAACGCCACGTGTCATACTTCAATATTAATAATGATATTGATACCAAAAAGTTATGTCGTTATCAGATATATCCCTTACTACTGTATTAAAATTCATTCATTTTCGTGGGGACTTTGACAGTGGAAGGGGAAAGGAAGCTTTCATAGTGTTCTAAGAACACTATGAAAGCTAAGTTCACATGTCTTTACGACTGTAGTACAGCTACTTTAGTAATACACTGGGAATGCATTTCGCAGTGTCATGAATTTGTAGTGCAGAGGTCAAATATCAAACCCAGTACCATGTACATTTCAAGATTTACAGTATAACCACAAATTACAAACTACACCTTGCAAATTACACTTCGAACTTCTTTTCTCATTTTTCAGTTTGTGGCCATGAAACATTTTTTTAAATCTGCATGACTGTACAAATTCATTTCAAGTAGAGACTGGCTGATGAAATCCCCCACCTATCAACAACTTACAAACCTTGCCAAGACTTAAACCTGACCAGCTAGCCACATTTGACAGACAACGTCAATGAATAACAACATTTAAAACACACTTAAGTCCAAAAGTCTACCCTTAATGCTTTGAAACTAAAAGGTCTCCCAACGAAAATGACCGTTTAGCCAAACAACCTGTCACTTCCTTCATCGATTACTCTTTTCAAACTAAAGAGTTCAAACATTTTGGCTAACATACATACATTTTGGCTAAGTAGTGCATCAAAGGGTAAGGTTATATAAAACTCAAAGTACTGTTGATGTTGTAGCTAATGTTCATTGTTCTAGTTGAGACCTGCTGTCTCGTGATATTTGCTGTTTACCCGAAGAGTCTAGTATACAATGCTTCATCAGGTAAGTTAAGTTTGCACAGGTTAGCTTGGGTTGTCACTTACCTCTCCTCTACGTGCTTCAATGCACGTAAGCAATAATCCGTTCTATATTTATCAGGGCCTGTTCCTATATGCAGGTACGCACGGTTATCTGTTCTATATTTAAAGGTATTGTGTTCTACAACTTTATGCTGGGATATGTAGCATGCCTATAGTTATACCAAATTCACAATTGGGATCCAGGAGAACTACAGTATATTATATATTCTACAGGGTTTGAAACTCACTTTGTGCATCGGTGCATCCAACAACAAAAAAGGAAAATTTTTTTGGTCAGCAAAACAAAAGTTAAAGTTCTATAATACTACAAAATCTTAAACAAGCAATTCATCAAATAAAGTACAACAAAGGTTATAATGATACTTTTTCTGATACAAGGCCTTGCACTATTACATGTTATGTAGTCATAAATGGCAAATCTGTGGCAAATTCAATAATATATACTTGTTACTTTATTAACTCCAAAACTGCCAAGTTACATCCAAAACCAAACATTAAGTAGATGCTATTCAACAAAATGGAAGATTTCTCATATTACTTTTTGTTTCATACAAGTAGGCAGAGAGACTCTATACTAGAATTAAGGCATGAATTTTCTAACTGATAATTTGGCAGTTCTATATGAAAGATGACTATCAGATTCAAAGGAAGGGGCCCACCTTCAGCAAATATTAATATAACTGCAACTTTGATTGTATTTATACTGAAGGAGTCTGTATTATCACAGGTAAATAGCAAGATAACAATGTCCCCATTCAAGTTCAACAAGTAACAAATTGGGGGTTACTCTTGACAAGCAAAGGCCTGTGTGGTTGTGGTCTTGAAGTGCAAGTAGTCATTGTAGCAAGAAGGGGGTAATACAAATATAAGTTATTGTGTGCATGGAAAGAATTAATAAACTATTACTGCAAATAGCAAAGGTATTCGGGGCAGTGTAGCCAGGTATCCATCCTATTTACCTCTGGTTCTCTCCTCTGATTGCTTCCCTGAGTATTTAGCAGGAAAGCAATTAGAGTTAGAGGAGCGAACTGGAGCAAGGATGGCTAAGGGCAGTCACCAAAATTCACCTCAAAGATGGTCAAGATGAATTACCTTTGAGAATGCTTGTTTCCCAATATGTACATATTATTATACTACTTACGTACATGTAAGAGTCCAATGCCCTCTAGGGCACTATTAGCATTATCAAAGTCAATAAATAGAATATTACCGTCAAAATTGCCCAAGAAGACCACTTAGGAAAATCTGGTCTATGTGGACAGGTGGTTGAAGTATAGATGTAGGATTCTCAATTTGCTTGTACAAGTGTCAGAAGGAAAATTATTTACTAGCAAGGAACCACCAAGGAGTGGTCACATTGGCCAGGGGGTCCTTATGTAGAGGAGTGGTCACTAAGATATGTACAGGTTTGACTGTATTGATTATCTAAACAAAGTGCTTTTGCGCCCATGGATACAAACATGTGCTCTTCTGTACCTTGGTCATCCCGGGATTTGAATTTGGCTTCAGTTAGACTACAGTTGAACCGTCCTCTGGCATCCTTTCCCAGGTGAACACCCACACAAAACTACAACTACAGTTAACATTCCAAACTTACCGTGTACTCATAACACATACACGCCCATAACTGAAGTCACAGTCTCACACAAGCACTGTCAGGGCTCTAAATTCTTTTTTTTGGAAATAGGTGCACTAGTGCACCCAACCCAAACAATTAGGTGCACAGAAAAAAAAATTTGGTGCACCACATAGAATAAAGTTGAACTTGAATGTCAGCAAACATGAAACAAACCTTAAAAGCAATTGCAGTCACAATTTGTAACAGTCACACAGTCACTAGAAATACAAGTAATAGCATCATACTATTCATAGCCTTTACTAAAGCTTTAGCAGTATATAATATATAGAGGTTACTTTGTCATGTCCAAAATTTCTCACCTCATTCAATGCTTCTTCTTGAGCCATTTCGACCTCCTCTGACAGTTTGTGAAGCCGATGTCCTTCTTCCCACTGGACTTCTTTGCAAAGTTCCCGAAGCCTCTTTCCTTCTTCCATTTCAGCCTCCTCGCAAAGCTCCTGTAGCCTCTTCACTAGAGGACTGAGGTGAAGCTCGGGATGGCTGCCCCTTGTGCTCGGAGTAGTTTGTCCCGACGACAGCTCTGACGGCGTGTGGCCTCCGGAGAGTGACAGCGTCCGCCGCAGATGTCCGTCCGGATAGAGGCGATCCACCGCTGACAGCGACTGGTGATGCAGATGGCCCATCAGGGATGGGTGGATGTAACTGCTGTGGCGTCGCCGCAACTTCGCTCCTGCCGTAGGACTAGCTGGGCAGCTCGCGAAGCAGACCGACTTGCGTCTTCTTACAGGAGGCGGGGAACTCATTGGCATGTGGGAAGGCATTCTGCTTGCCAATTTCCCTTCAACCTCACCACCATTTATGTTGGGTAAACTCGAATGAAGGGGCTGGTCTTTTATTAGATTGTACGGCGGACTTCTAAGCTCCGAAAATAGAAACGTCTTGCAATTAGCCTTGACGTTGTCTTCCTCTTGTATTTGTTCAGCCTCCTGCTCTGTGTCATGGTCTGCAAGTCGTTGTGACAGTTGTGGTATATCATTTGGTCTGAGCATTGTTTCATGCTTTTGAGTGTTTGCTAGATCAACAGTCAGTACCTCTGGGGTATTTTCGGCATCTGTCGTTTCATCGTTGTCATCGTTTATAAGCTTTTGTGGCACGGAACGCCCATCCTTTGATAATTCAGAGTGCATGTTGTCTAAACACACCATGCCCATAGCTGTTGTAATGTTGTTTGGGCTGTCAAATATGTTGGTAACTTGTCCTTTGGACTTGTCGAGGGACAAAGTACCATGTGCACGCCTCAAACCACGTGATGAGAGCGATCCGTCAAGCACGTCGTCCCTGTCACAAGGTCGTGTTGACCTTGGTAAATCATCTACGCCACTTATCGCGTCCTCTGACAACTGTTTACCAACTTCCTCTGGGCCCGTGGTATCAGCGTCATCTGGTGTGGCACTCATGCTTGGTTCCACGACACTGCACGTGACTTGGTCTTTTCCACTACGCGTGGTTGTACGCAAATATTTGCTCTGGTCAGCACCGGAACTCTGACTGACGTCTTCTGGAAGTTCATTATCTCTTTTTCCCTCCATGAATGGCATAGTATTTGATGAAGAACCGTTACAGGTCAAATCCTGGGTACTTTGCTCCTGGGTGTTTAGTTGCGTATTTTCATTCCCTTGACTTTTCAGCTTCACCTGCAGGGTTGAAGTAAAGCATTCCGGAGCTTGGATTGCCCGGCGCCGAGTTCCAACATTGTTACCTCTGTCGCTTTCAGCTTGTACGCAAGACACGTCTTCCTCTTTCTGTTCATTCTCCACTTGTCCGTCAACTTTTTGTTCTTCTAGTCGCACATCGAGCATTTCATAGATGACTGCATCACTGTGTTCTTGGATCTTCAGCTGGACAAACTTTGTTCCTTCTTTGTCTGCGCCTGTACTAATCCCACTCGACTGTTGTTCCTGCTTGGTTACCACCTCCATAGCTGTGTTTAGTCCACTTACATGGGAACTCGACTCTGTTGTTTCCGCGCCCTGTATATCGTCTACAGGGACATAAAGCTTCATGGGAACATCCACATCTTCGCTAGGATCCATTTTATTATTTGTTAAGGTGCACGTGTTTGTAGTGGGACTTTCCTCCATTGAACTAGCCTGCTGAACTTCGTTTTGATCTGAATTGTCCACGGTCTGTGGAGATGTTTCCGTTATAATCACATTCACTACTGACAACTCTTTTGATACGGCAACATTTTTCGTTGCGGATGGCACAACATCAAAAGTCCTGCTGTCGCTAAAGGTACAGCTAACATCCTGGCTTTTGTCTGCCAATTCTTCTGCATTGTGTTTCTTCAATGGCTCGTGTGAGCTCCCTTTTATTGAGTTGTCTACGCTTACAATATTACTTGCCAGGGGGTCATCACTAATTGGGCTTAATTGACCACTGCTCTCTCCATTGTCTGCATTAGTGGTAATCAAATTATCCACCGAAATGCCCTGGGGCTTAGCCCCACTTTCTGTACAATGGGTCACAACATTTGTTTGCATTTCTTCTGTGTCGTTCACCACAGCATCATTGCCTTTTACAGCACTAGAGTCATTCATACTAGAGTCATTTGATGAACTTACTGATGAAACAATCCCTGCTTTCTCAGCAGTTTGTCTTCCTGTTGAAGTGTTATTGTTTCTATTGCTAGAAAGTAGGTCACTTGTGCCTTGCTTGCTTTCCCTGTCTGCTTTTGTGACTCTTGTTTGCCTTTGTGCTACTCTAGTCTGTCTCTGTACACTACCTCTTGTCTCAAGAGTAGAAGGCTGTCCCTTGGGTCTTGTTCCAGCGGTAGGAGGCGCTGATCTTCTCCTTGCTTTCTCCTCTGCTGCAGTTTTCAGCACTTGCTTCGCACTGGCCGGTACCATGTTTCTGGCTTTACGAGTTGAGGACGTCTCATGTTTACCTTTTCCGTTACTCCCCAACACCGGTGTGGGACCTTTTGATAAAACACTTCTCCCTGGTGCAGCCGACTTATTGACCTTTGACTTTTCTTCGCATGGCGTTATGACGTCCCTTGTTACATTTCTGTCCGAGGAGGAAGAATCGGTTGAATTTTTCTTGACTCTTGTTGGTGGAGTGCTCGAGTTGGAGGGAGTTAGCCGTTGCGGTTGGGGCAAAAGAGACCTCCTTCCTCCATTGGAAGACGTAGCCCTCCTGGTTGTACCGGTAGATTTAGAGCCGCTATCAGTCTGAGATTGACGTGGCCCTCTCGCAGGAGTCACACTTCGCCTTTTCCCTACCCCAAGGCTCTGTCGTTTAGCATAAGTGACCAGGCTCCGAGCAGCTCGCTGGCTAGCTTTCCGAGTTGCAGCTGGGTCAACCTCTTCAGAAGAAGTTTTCTTTGTCACAGATGTTGTTACGCCCTTTTCTGGCCTCGCTAGGCTTCTCCTTGTTGTTGCTTTATCTGGGACTTTCAGCAAATCCTTTTTAGCTAGCTTTGGGGCTGAGTTCTCCTTTGTGCCATTAGATGACGATTCTTCTTCTTTTGTTGGCCTGCTATTTGCAATGACAGCATCTGTTTCATCCATGCCATCTGTTGTTAGGTCTGGCTGTGAGTTGGATTTACTCAAAGGTATCCCCACTACATCTCTACTGTTGATGACCATTGTTTTGGGTCTTGCTGCCCTTGGTCGACGCCTGGCATGCGTAGCTGGTTTTTCTGTCTGCGGTTTTGCAGGTGGTTGTTTCTGGCTCTGAGGAGTCTTTGTTTTCCCACTTTCCTTTCGAACTCTTGACTCCTGGCTTACTTTCTTCACAGGCTTGAGGCTTTGGCTATTTTTAGGACCCTTGCTTATTGATGTGGTCCTTTGCTTTCCATTGGCAAGTGAAGGTTTTAGGGGTGGTGCATTGCTCCCTTTCTTGGATGCACCGTGCTTGCTTGTAGGTGCATTGCTGGTGGTCCTTCCACTTGTTACATCCTTATCTTTAGTGACACCAGTAGTTGCATGGTCGCTAACACCTGAATGTAAGAGATTGGAATCCCTTTTAACAGGTGTGCTTGGAGTGTTTGATCTTTGTGGGGTTCCTGATTGTGATCGCTTCTTCACCGGGGTTGGAATACCTGTCGGCCTTGGTGTAGTGGGTGTACTTACATGTCGTGACCTAACAACCCTATTGACTGGTGTGACAGGCACTTCTTCTTTTGATCCTTTTAAAGTGCTCTCCTTCTGAGGGACAGCACCTGCACTTTGCTTGCCTTGGTCGGAGTTTTCCATCTCTCTGTTTGCCTTGCCATCGAACTTCAACCCTTTCTTTGACTTCGGCGGAGCATTCGTTATATCCTTCGGCACGACATTCTCTAAAGCTTCTGCGATTACAAAAGGAGTCTCGTAGCTCTGAGTGTTGTCGTTCCCTCCGATGTCAACATCTGAAGGAATATGCAGGTGAACGATGGAGGGCTTCTTGCGATCCGGAGCCTTGCTGTGACTGCGAGGTGTAAAAATATTGGCCAAGTGGCTTCGTGCGAACTTCCGCACCGATGCAGGCGTGCTGAACTTCTCCCGAAAACTCTTGCTAAACACACTGCTGGTGTTAAATGTGCTGTCATCGAGCGAAACACTCCAAGTCGAGTCGTCCAAGGCAACGTCTACCGACCTCTCTGATTGGTCAGCCCTACTGAAGGATAGTTTAGGTACAGGTAAAGGGGACACATAGCCTAGAACCTTCCTGGCTTTTCCAGATGGCTTTGGGTCCTGATTTGAGTCTATTACGATAGTTGGAGGCTCACTGAAAACAGTTGACTCACTAACGTGTTGGTCTCTATTCCTAGGAAGTTCAGTATCTTGCCCAGTGTTGTTCACTCTTTCACATGTCCCTTCCTCTCCCTTGTCTATGGTGTAGACTGAAACTTTCTGTTTAGATGGAAGTACACTGACGCCATCCTTTTTTGTACAATCTGAGGAAGAGCTGGGCACTACAGGAACTTCTCCCTTCTCATTACTGACTTTATCGATCTTGTTTACATCAAGATCCGTCCCTGAATGTACACCGGAAGAGGGTAGGGGTTCATCGACTTTATCTGATCCTGGGCCGATTTTCTTGCCTTCTGTCCCGTTTGGCTTCTTAGCAAGAATATCCTGCTTACCTTTGCGACCGAAGACCAGTTTCTGTAAGCGGGATTTCTTTTCTGAGCGGGACTTGTGCTCCTCCGTTAGTAGCAACAACTTCTTCGAAAACGGTTGAGAGGCGGTCACGTCCGCATGTCGGGGGCGGCCGGGACCGTTTGCGCTCGGTTCTTTGGTCAGATTTTGTCTTCTAGTCTTGTTTTCCTCGCCGTTTTCTGTCAGAATTTTCTCTAGTCGTGGACTGGCAGCGATCACTCGTGTTTTGGTGGCGGTAGGACCCGGCGACGCGGGATGGCCGGCCCGTTTGCCTGTAGAGACAGTTAAACGTTTTCAAATTCGACGCCATTACCTCATCATTTTCATAATGTCAAATAGTCAGTGACAAAATATCCACTTCTCTTGCTTAAACAAGCGTAAATATGCTAACAGTTTCAAACTAAAGCTCAATATGTACGGACATTTTAAGTTTTTAAACATTAGTTGAGGAGACTTTAACGAGAAAACGGCAAAAATAGCAAAACAATACGAACCAGCTGATGCGGCCGCCGCCATGTTTATTTCTACAAACGACCAAGTTGGCTCATGAATATTCATGAGCTACCGGTAAAGGTAAAGTGGGCGGGGCTGTTTGGCGGCGGCCCTTTGATGTGACTACCTGTCAGATTGAATGATTATTTCAAATTTCATTTGCACAGTACCCTCCTTGTCATGTATCATCGTGTTTTTCAGCTTCAACGCAAGTTCAAGTTCATGTGTCGACCATTTTCTAGTTTGAAGGGAAAATGAGGCAGAATCAAACATTGCCGCAGTGGAGATTTATTTCAATTTATTTATCAAAATTGCAACAAGGCAATATAATGGCCAGCCAATGCAGCATTGCTGGTATTGGGAGCCATATAACATTCATGTACACCAGTTTAACTTTCACTTATGACTTAGATTAGGGCTAACAAAACCAAAAATAGACTCTCACAATTTATTCTCCCATTTACAAATTATATCGCGAATTTAATTTTGCGGGGAGCGCTTCACTAGCCACTTGTTCAGAGTGACTTAACGTTATAAGTTAAAACGGTGTTGTCGTTGTTGACCTCACGGTCACGGGGGTCAACTGGTCAAGGCCAACCAACAATTTGATCCCTACTGCATCCAGTGTCACACGTAACTACATCCACTTGCATGGCAGAAGAATTACTGAAGAACCCCCCTTGTCAGTATACGGACTCACGGTGTACCGAAACGTGACATCAGGTACAGCGCCAGAGGTTTACGGTACAGGTCCAGACCTGTACCTGTACTGTCAAGTAACCCATGGTCTCTAATCATGACAGAAACATGAACAAACAGTGAGAATGTTTAATGGCCTTCAGGTTACTTTTGCAGAAAAAACCTATGCTTTCGACAGGATCTCAAATGGAAAAAGACGATGTTGCGGATTTCAACGTTCATCCACTTGTGTAATATTGTTTTTTTCCAATACTAAATTAATATCACGTTTTACTGGTAACAAAAATTACTGAAATTGAAAAGTTCTAACGTTATACTTCAGTAGAAGTCTATTGAAGCACGGTACATTGGTGTTCCGGACCTGTGCGTAACTGATTTTCGCGGTACTGGGTATCATCTCTCAGATCTGTGATGCCCTCCCACTTCGGAAGGGAGCAACTCATATGAAAACCAAACATTTGTTCAAGGTTCACCATTTATAGACGATTTGGTAGCCTTGGTGACCAGTTTTCAGACTTTAATCCTATCTTCTTTGGGGTAGTCGGGCCTGTATAAACGAAATGACCAAACCGGAAAACAGGATTTTTACGCTATTCTCAACATCTTTTTTTTTTTTCAAACTGGTACATATTTTTTTTTCAAACATTTCGTCGGCGGCTACATCAAACCTTTTATCAGTAAAATCACACAGGGCACTCTTCTAGGCTACACCCTTTCTGTTTACGTGATAAACTCGTTCGTTAGGTAAAGATACAGTTCGATTTTATGACAACCAACCCCGTCATTTATCTTTAGGGGAGGTCTGAGTATTGTGACCCTCGTGGCACGTTCGCTAGGCGAATTTTACAGGCGCTATATACAGGTGCAGTGTACAAACACACTGTCACAAAAGGGACCATCCCTTAGTTTACGAAGCCAAAGAATGGTCTGAATATGGACTGGGACCTCTTAGAAGAATACGGGCGAGTACTTTAAGGATTGGAACTGAATACTCAGCCGTTGCGGTCTCCCAGACAACCGTAATGCGCCGAGTGTTTGCCGAGCAAAGAACGTAATCAATGGCGTCGACGGCGAACTTTAGAAACTGTCTAAATATAAACTGTGACCCCTGTGTATAACGGGAACGAGCGAGCCGATGGCGAATTCTGCTTTTGAGCTTTTTGTGTTGCCCTTAACGACGCCCTGCTGTTCTTAAGTGTTCTCACAGAGTTTTCATGAAAGGAATAAGAGGGTAGGAGGTCAGAAACTCCGCCCAACACACGTTGTACTGTCAAAATGATGTGGTGTTCTGGATTTATGTTCTGTACAATTTGTGATTGTTACTAGAATATTCTGAACCCTAACTTTGGATTTTAAGAACAGGAAATTCAATTCAAAGGTTTTTCGAACTGGTAGCAAACACATATTCGAGATGACATTTTGTAGAACACAGCACGAGCAGTTTATTTTGGAACCTTGATATTTCTGTATACTAGGCCTTATCTTTTTATGTTTTTCTTTGTTTTATTCGCTTTCTACTTCAAAATGGTACTACCAGACGATGTCTTTGTGCTATACACTCAAAGCACTATCACTAGCATTAATTTCACGTTAAAAACTTTATCCACGATTTTTCTTGTGTAAAAAAGAAATTACCATGTTTTCTTTAGAATACTTTGCTTCCAACATGCAATTACTGGCCTGTACTAAGTAAAGAAATGTCTCGTGGATATCTCTCGATCACTGTTGCCAAACACCAATTACTTAAATTTGAGCTTATCTAGATCGACCGATGATTCTAGGTAAGGCAATATTTCTTCAGTGCCATTTATGACGATAACAAAGAAAACAAAGGGAAAATACGCTCATGGCTATTGTCGGGTCATGACAAGTAAAGGGCACATGTTTCGAGATGTATTCGTATGAAATTCGTATGAAATCTTCGCCATTGGAGACGTAACCCCGGGCACGTAGCTTGTCTTGCGTATGTCGTAGATATCGACCGAAAATATGCCTACGTTTGTCTAGTCGGGTCTGACCAAGGACATTATATAGGACTGGTCTGGCACAATATCAATGTTAATGAGTGTTTTTGATCCATTTAGCGCGTCTTTTTAGGAGTATACCCTTTCGGTCTTCGTCCTATACTAGAAAATTACAACATACAAACAGAGTCTAACAGACCCAGCGAACAATGTATACATACCCAAGGAACATGTGTCAAGTTTCTCGGAAATGATTGGTCTAATCGTTTTTACAAAATACATTAAAGATAATAACACAATTTCTGTTAGTGCTCAAACACAGGAAAGTCCATTTATACCCATGATTTTAGTGACTATTTTGGAAACCGAGGACATTAAAACAATGTTGCTACTCACCTGTGGAAGTCGGAACTTGTTCGTCTGGAAACCCGCCAAAACTGACCCACACCAGGGTAGCTGACGATGACACAGCGCGCGTGCGTGCCCTAAGTGTCGTCTGCAATGTTCTCCCGCGCTTTCTTGAGCAACAAGTAAGTCGTCTGCAAACTTATCTTTCTTCACAATCTTGTCTTGGAAAGTTTTTTATACAGTAGTTGCAGTGAATTTAAAGTATGACTTGACAAACAAACGAAGTTTGAGTTCCTTTTCAAACAAACTGGGTATTTTTCATCATAATCTTGAAAGACCTGTATTTAAAGTTCAGTCCAATGAAATAGGGGTGTATACAGCCATTGTTAGCTATCTTTGTTCATAAACGTTAAAAAAAAGACCAGAAATCAATTTTCACCATACTTATGACATTACGGTCATAGCAATGACGTTACGGCCATAGCAATGATGATAAAAAGTTATTCTTAGCTTTAAGCTTTAGTAGAATCAAAGAGACAGACCCCCATCGAGTATCACTGTGGCATATTCCCGGGTGAATAGGTGATATAGTAACCCGGTTACTCCCTAGATGTTAGCTTGTCGAACCTTGAAGTGGTCTCTCGGCTTTCTCACTATTTACTCAACACTTGTACTGTTGCTTGGATAAATGTTTGTCAAGATCCGAGCTAAAAATCGGCGGCGGCAAACGTTCTTTGTGGAAAATGAAGCAAAATGTGAATACTACATTAGTATCCAGGTTTTCTTTGAGATGGACGCTAGCCTGTATTTCCCGCCTTTTTGTTCTTCACCGGAACTGCGTCATACATCTGTCAACCAGTGTACATCTTTGTTCTAGAGGGTTACGGAATAGAGGTTGGAACCGAGCAACGGCAATGTGATAAGGGGTTTTGAAGTGCACTACCATCATACAGTCACAATATATTGTGATTAATTAGCAATTACAACCCCTAGAGAGCCTCAAAACATAAACTTACTGTCACACATTACACAAATTACATGTTACTTAAGATAGAACTATATCGCCACTGTTACTGTGGACGTGGATCCACATGAACTGTCGTAGTGTTTTTTCATGTTTGATGAATACATTATCTGCCTGAAGATCTGGGAGAAAACATGATATAAGCAGTTCCATTAATTTTTCAGAAGAATGAATCTGCCCGCGATATACCATCACCTTCCTATTCTATATCATAACAAAGTTACTAACATCCGATAAGGTGGAATAACAAAATAACAAATGCAAGATAGGAAAGCACTCGAAGAGCGAAAATCTTCGCCCCCGAGTAGACGGAGTCCGTTCTCAGGCCAATAGTACAATACATTTGTAGTGCTTTGCAAAAGAGAGACTGCACTATAACAGATACTGTAGAAACGTTTAACACACACTACGTCAACCCACCATTCTGTCCATATTCCCGTAGTCATAGTTTTTAGAATAGATCATTATTGAGTGGATTGCTTTATCATTGTTACCATGTACAACTTTGAGCAATAAATTTCATTCATTAATTTTTAGCATGTAGAGAGAACAGCCATCAATATGTTTTAGTTTAACGCTGTATAGTGTTAGTAACATTTATCACCTCATCTGGAACCTCAATATACGCAGTGGAGTGGACACAGATCAAAGGTGCATAAGCACACCTAGCGGGATTTGTAATACTGCAACCTGAGTAACCACGGGCTGAGATGACATGAGAGGGAGACAGACCGGTAAGACTATTGCCAGTACATAACATCTAAAGACAACAATATCCGAGATACTTCAAATGTTGGAAAAAAATTGATACGAGTTTACCACACCACATAAATGCATCTAAAGACAATAACATCCGAGATACTTCAAATGTTGGAAAAAGATTGATACGAGTTTACCACACCATACAAATACATTCATTCCTGCACCCCCAGCCCCCCCCCCAAATTCCGACCATACTGTAAATCGCACTGTACCCAAAAAAGGGCTAAAATGAGCTATCATATGCAAAAAAATAAACATGCAACAAAAAATATCGGAAACTTTTGTAAGCATGTGAATAGCAGCTATTTTTCAAAGGTTGGTGTCAGTGAGGATTTGCATACTGTATGATGGATACTGACCCTCCTGTTACATATTTAAATCACTTGTTTGTTTGCTATCATTAGTCTTCAACCTGCTGTCTATCACTATAACCAGTGCTAAGTGCCAGATACCTTACTTAGAGTGATCATTGGTTGTGCTGTAGTGAATAAAAGTAATCAGTTTGATCCCTTTGAAATGTTTTATGTTTGCACGCCAAAAATGTTTGGTTCAAGTAATTTGTGTATCAGTGCAAGTAAGCTGATAAGCCATAGATGTATCTGGCTCTGAGCGAGGTACTAGTCTTTTAATTAGCCACAGAAGAAAATACGAAAGAATGAAAACAAAGGATATTTTATTTAATATACCATGTTCAGTGTGTTCAGTCGATTATTCAACCTCAGTACTGGCCACTTAGTTTCCATAACAAAGGCAATATCTTTTTTGCCTACCTTTTTTTCACATTACGTTTGGGGTGCCCAGAGGATACTATCCATATAATCAAATCAGTATGGCCTAATCACTACAATGTTATGCTGTTTAAGACCGTTATAAATTCAGACTAAGCAATTTGACATTCAATTCTACATCTACGTACGTTTCTATTTGTTTTTCCATTCGGGAAGTTTACAAAGGATTTAGCATTAATAGTCCTCATTATTCTCCTATTCCGAGCATGTCTCGGTGCCATTGAATGGGCTGACGTCAGCACGTTGCGTCAGGGGAAGAAGCTATCAGTTCTAACCAAGCATCGTATGAACAAATCCTCACGTAAACACGTTTCTACAGTCAAGCTTTTGCAAAGGGATTATCTCAAACGAAATTAATTAAGCATTACTCTATTTTTCCCTACCGGAAACGCCTACCATACAGTATTCTTAATTGCGTCGCGGCATACGTAAAAGTCACTTCTGCAATATATCAAAATATCAGACGTACATAATTGGGACCCGTAGCTACTTCCAAAGACAAAGAATGAAAGCTATGTATACATATGAGCAACCTGAAACGACTAGGTAGACCTGTGAATGATCTTTGTACAGGTGTCAGTGAATGAATGGCCTAGACGTGACCAAAGACTCATTGGCACCACTCTAACCATGGGTAAATAGTCACAAACAACCAGACATCTGGCAGAACTAGAAAACGACTTAACTGAAGAGTATTTCAAGCGTAGAGGCATCATAAGAAATGTTCTAGTTGGTTCTATACAAGCCCTTGTTTTACGGTTGCTAATGATTCGAAAACAAAGCCTTGACATGATAAATGGAGTAGGGGCGCAAACAAGGGACCAGACAACGCAAGAACGTGGGTGACACCTAAAACGCATACCATTCGTGTAAGCTAGGCTAGTGCGATCGTCTGAATGTAATGGGTTCAATTCCTAAACTTCGAAGTTACAATTAATTACCTGCCTTCTTATACATAAGACAAGCTAGTGCGGTGCGTGGAAACTACTTTGAACGCAATATTGGGACAACACTGCCACTTGTTGGCAAATATTGCTGGCCAAAAAGTAGTTCATCTAGTTATTTTCGTCATGTTTGATTTGTCATCAATTAAAACTGAATAAACTGAGGATTCATACCTGATGTAGTTCCTCACTTTCTTGATCTGGAAAGACGAGAAACCTCTCTTCTTCTAGTGACCCGCTTCGTTCAAATCTCGGTTTCGGTGGGCAGAGTAGATTATCTGCTGAAATCCTTCTCGTGATGCCTTCCCAACATGGGCTCGGATCCTCCTCCAAAACCTCCTCTTCGATGGTGTCCATGTTGTTGGGGCAAGTTCACCGGCTTGCCGGGCCACTGTTAAACGTTTCAAAGTCCGATTGCCGTCATTTGTAGTTTGTAAATACGCTGGTATAAAGTAGGGTGTACCCGCTGACGTCTGTGTCTGGCGCGGGAAAACTCGGAAATGGACACCCGAGTTATCTGATGACCTCTACTCCCGCGTCAATGGTTAAACCATGACAAGAAAAGTTTGCACAACGGCCGGTAAAAAAGACAACACACATTTACGGTCTAGCGCGAAGGGACAGTTTGAACATTTCAACCCGCAACCAGCGACAGCTGACTGGTAGGAAGTACGGGTTTAGTAAATACGGTTCTGACAGAGCGGCACGGGTCAGTCGTGTTTGATGCCACACAAAAGTCAACCCCGCTGACGTATTAGTAGCTAGGCGAGTAGAAAGAAAGTGTTGGATAAATAGAGAAGTTCCATCTATATTTTCGCGTTGGTGAAACAAGCTCGCGTTTATACAAACCCCATTTTGGTACTCGCTAGGCGAAAACAGGAGCTATTTGGCACATGACCGTCAACTTCAAATACTGCAAATCCCTGGTCCCCGTATCAAAAACATGTCGCTATATCTTTGACAGATATGTGAAAGCCAAAAAATTGCATTTGGATCTACATTGCAGATGGCTACGTTAGCAATATTAGCTACATATTATCCATAAAAAAACTTGGTTTATTTCTTAAACCTTAGGTATTGTTTATCCCAACTAACGTTACATTCTGACCCTGTATTTTGTTACTTTATACTATGATGACGTATATCAAATTTACAAAAAGACCACGCAGAATTAAATATACTAGCTTTACAAACGTTAGCGCTCCTATTTTCAATAAAACATCGGAAGGTTTACATATCATGCAACGTTTTATAATACATGTACATGTACTATAAAATAGTCATTCGCTAGTTAACCCTGGCTGTTAATGCCACAACGCGTTCATGCCAAACTAAGAAATAAATACAATACACTTGCGACTTGCTTTAACAAAATAAAATGACATATATATAAATAGCAACAAGCGTGAATTTTAATACGCAACTCATATGGACCTGAATATACGCAAAAATGTGCCATGCAGGCCGTGACGTTTGACACGCATTTGACTCAGGAGCTCAAAGGTACAATGGAATGCAGCTCTACTCTGTAATAAACAAAGATTGACAAAAACAACAACTTCTTTTAACCTTGAGGAACTGTTTAGAAAACTTCCCGAGCATTGAAAGTATTGTGGAACGCCCGGTAATGCCCCAGACGTCATCTATTGATGCTTTTGGACGCTTCTATTCAAGCGGAGTTGGCCATGCGCGGAGACACTGGTACTTACATACAAACATGGCGTCAAAACATGGCGGAAAGAAAATCCGACACGGAGCGATTACACACAAAACGGTGTTTAGATAAAATAAACAAATGAAATGATCCAGACTTGGTACATAATGGTTTGCGTCATGGAATTTTTGATCGTTTAGGCCTTACTGGTTTGATTACAGGTATATGGATGACATCCTCTGGGCTCCCCAAACTAATACGAGCGTGCAAAAAGAAGTTGGGAAAACAAGTTGCCTTCAGTAAGAAAATCTAAGTGGCCAGGAAGGTTTTACAAATGATGAAACTTACAGAACACATGTGTATGTTTATCGAATAATACTATCACTGAAAATGATGTACAGTACTTTATTTTGGTTTCTGTAATCTAAAATGAATACTTATGAGAAAGAATAAGAAAAGACAGATGAATGTATGTATCTGTTCACAATATTTTAAGATAGTAGAGTAGAGTAGAGTAGAGTAGAATTTTCGGTCAGGTAGGACTGCTCCGTAAAAATGACACCGTGGGGTAACAACGGTTTTGAGACATTTTATTCCTTTTCTCAAGCTTCATAAAGCCTCCATGCAATGCAGAGTATATCAGGCACTGAGCATTCAGTTGGGCCCAGTGCCATCATGTAGCATTGGCAGGGGCAGCCGAGAGTTCGTGTCTCAAGCACATCCATTGGTCACTTTACCAAAGGCACCGTATCTCCCACCAATCAAATGCATTCTTATTTACACATTAAAAGCCATTGATTGGTTGAATTTTGATACAGTTAACATTTGAAAAATTTAGTCCATCAGCATAGATTTTGCAATGACCATTAAACTGCAATTTCAACTTGCATAGGAAAGAAAAACTTTGACTGCAACAAATGAATTAGGATAGTCAGAACAAGTGCAACATGTCCTTCCCAACAGATTGTATCAATTAAAGTTTACCAGGGCTCGAAACACTGGGTGCATAACTGCATATACACTACCGTGTGCCCCAAATTGATGCTGTGCAAATAATTCATGACTGCGGGTGTTTGTGTAGGGCTATGTACGTAAAGGATACGTTTTGTACACTGTTATACAGCATATTCTTGACACTTAAGTGTCAGAAAGGATAATAAACCTTTGTTGTATCACAAAGTTCTGCTGGCTATAAAATTTGAAATTCAAGCTCAGAAGAGAGGCAGTAGGATGTAATTAGAATTTGCTGCCATTTATGTTGTGTACCCAAATATTTTCTTCTGTGCACCATAATTTTCATGTCTGCTAAAGCAATGACAGTGTGAACTAACTGGAGTTCACAATTAGCTTGCTAGAGGGTGTTCATCTTCAGTGCTCTTTTAAAATCACTATGTCTGCAATGCTTGCACAAGGAGGTTTAAGACCTTCTTGGTTTAGGGTAGTCATGTAGATTTCTCAGTTCACATGGAGCTCTGACTGGCCCCGCCCTTCCCTGCAGGAAACTTCTCAGCTGCCTTCTGGAAACAGTAGACAAAGTTACCGGGGTCCTGGGCGCCGGAGAAAGCTGGTCGGCCGTTGATGTAGAAAAAAGGCACACCTAGCAAGGAAAGACAACAATGATTTACAAACATTACCCTAGCTAGTGTGAATGAATCAAAGCAAATTTTATTGAGTGAATGATTAGGCAAGATTTCTTAGGTTTTTTTTAAATTACTATTATTCTATACCACCAGTGCACTTATTCCCCAAAAAATTTTTTTAGCCCTGTATAACGCATTCCATGATAGTTCTACATCTACCTCATCGAGTGGATGTAACCTAACAGTCCGGTCTAATGCAGCTTGTACTTACTGTACAAAACTGGTGTGTTATGCCTACATCGGAAGGACTTTAACTTTACTTCAACTAAGTCTGTTTTTATGATAAGGCACATTGAATGACCTGTGACGCCATCCTTCATGTACTGCCCGGCCTTGTTGAAGACGGCCGTCTGGTTCTCCTGACTGGTGATGACCGGCTCCACCTCCTCCTGGCTCATCCCCACTTCTTTAGCCAGCTCCACCAGGTTGTACCCGGAGGGGTACATGCCGTCTGTGAAGTAGGCCTGGCAATGACAGGGAGAAGTACTGTCAGTCTCCAAATGTCTGTGGTGGTTTCATTTTTGCAGTTCTTGGTGATGAGCCTTAGTAGTTAGGTTCACTCAAATACATTGGACAAACTCAGAATCCTGGACACAGAATGAGACTTTTTTCGAAAGGAATAAAAAAAGCCATCTACAAGCCAATCATAATTTTCCATTTCAATACTCCTATTCTCCTTATGGTAGGAGAAACAAACAAACAATCAAACAAACCCTGAAGAGAACTTCCGCCAGCTTGTCCTGGGTCTTCCCTCCGTCCGGTACCTTCCCAGCATGCTCGAGGAGACAGTGCGCCTGGATGGTGTTGGGAAAACGAGGGCACTTCCCTGTGAAGTCGATCCCCACGGACTGGCCTGCTGCCTTCAGATGGTCACTCACCCTGGTACGTTAATAAAAAGATTAACAGTATGAAATAATGGTACAAAAATGTGTTGTACAGTACAGTGGTAAAACATCAGCAAGTTACATAGGGTTTTTACGCCAGTATTAAACATTATATATAAACATTGAGCATGTGTGGTAAAATATTTCATCACAAAACAAGCTACATTTTTGCTTATTTTTGCTTTCTTTTATTAAAACTTTGAACAAGGAGGTTAAAAGAAAGGACTTCCTAATCCAATAAGAATACTTAAAAGTTACTGTAAATCTGTAACGTTAAATATTTGTAGTGGTTTTATGAATATGCATTTCCATTTTCTTAACTACACTATAGAATTGATATTGTTTGAACCACAAAAACCACCTTGCCTATCCTACTGCGAAACTGAGTCACAATGAAAAATAAACAACTTAACAGTACGTAGCTCCTTACCCTTTGTACTGAGGAGGTTTCTCTATCCCATCTGGAGGCATGTTGGGTCGAAGAAGGTAGGGCTGCCAGCTGACGTGAAAGGTGTATTTTTCCTTACACATCCGCATGGCTTCCTACATGTACAACACAGAAAAGACATGGGTAAGTTATGGGGGGGGGGGGTGCTTTCTGAGGGTCTGCATGGGGGGATCCTGGAACGCTCAGTAAATTCAGGAAGACTGACAACGATTAACGATAGATTCTTGAGGGCTGGCAAGGTTAGGGTTGACAGGATCATGAGGCCTCATCGAAGGAACCTAAGTCAATAGTGCTAACAAATTCTTATTGACAGGAACATCCTGTCCATAGTGCCTAAAAACCCCTCTTGCTGACAGGAACTAGGTACATCCTGTCAATAGTGCCAAAAACAGTTATTGACAGGAACATCCTGTCAATTGACGGCCTTGCCAAATGGTCTAGGTTCTAGATACGAAGGAACGCCCCCCAAAACTTTGTCAAAGTTGGTTGAGCTATCTTGTAGAGAAACTTCCTACCTCTAGCTTCCTCTTGCCGACCCAACACCAGGGTCACATCACGTCTGAGACCACGTCTATGTTCATGAGGGGCTTCTCTCCCCCTCCGGACGCCATCCTGCCGCTTAACCTCCGCGGCAGCTGCAAAACTCGAGCCCAAATGATGCAAAATGTCCTTGCACAACTTGCAACTTTTTGCAACTATGACCTCACGTACGTTGACCTAACATTCTGGACTCTTCCACTCAAATATTTTGCAACGAAACAAGGTGGTCACAAGTTTTAGTCACGTTTTGAAAATATATAATAGAGATAAAACATCTAAATATTATATATTGTAAATCTAATTAGAATGGGAAAAATTACTTTAATGAAGGTTCAAGCGTGTTATTTTGTGTCAAGTTTTTAAGTAACCCCCCTGTTAACAGTATAGAATAGTCTAAATTGCCCATCAGCCATCTGGCGGGATAGCTGACAGGTGCAAAACTGCAACCAAGCGTAAAAAGTTGATTGTCTTTTATTTAGGTTAGCGATGCAACTGCGACTATTGTTTTAATTTTCCAACCGATTATTATTGATCAAGTATATTTTGAAGTACAAAAGTAGGTAGTATTGTTCAATCAACACAGAAAGTGGAATTTTGGAGGATATAAACTTATACCCGTTTTGTGGCGGTATAAGATTACAGTGCTTTGAGGAAGGGTCTGTATGTGTCATTCCTGGACACCAAAGTACAGTGTACTACACTCATTTGTCAAACCTTGGAAATTGTAATGGTAAAGCCTGGAACAAATTTTCATACACAATATATATAGTAGTATTATGTGCATTGTGTATCGATTTGTTCCATAAAATAATCGTCAAACTGATATATGCTTGTGCACAGTAACCTCCTTCAGTACCTCTAAAAGAAAGATGGCGGCGTGTTTTTGCTGCTTCCGCTGCTGTTGGGGGTCTGCGGGTGGTTTTAACCACGTCCCGCTGAAAGAACTGCCTACAGTTCAACTGGACACTGGACACATGGGTAAGGAAACATCCTGACGTCTTATCCTCGATCGGTTGTCCGTAATGCTGACATTAGGTACTATCTGAAAGTTCGAAGCTTTGGCGACCCCTCCCCCTTTCTCTGCTTCCTCGAAGCAGGGCAGTTTTGATATGATGACATCATCGTTGGACTGTCCTTTTTTGCCACGAAATTTGCTGCAGAAATTGTGTCCAAAAACCTATGTCCTGTCTAGCTTTAAATATACCATGCTGGAAAATTTCTAGATTGAAATATTGGTTGTCATTAAAAAATACTTGTATTTGTCTGATCTGCTGAGTATAGCTTGACCCAAAGTCCTGTGGTCACGGCCATTTGTGCATTAGAGTTGTAAACAGTAAACAACATGATATACGGTAACGCCATAGTCTTGGCAAAGTGACAATGTTTTGGTAATTCGGCCGATATAGTGTTACCAGTACAGTAAATTGTTTACATCTTGAGGAATCATCATCATCACATGGGAAACTAAGTATGTTTTCCAGTTCATTTATAAAAGTTGAACACCAAGGCTATTGACCAGATATTTCTGTCCTATCAATAAGAATGTTTTGGAACTTTTAACAGGATATTATTTTTGGGCACTTGACTATTGTCTTGACAGGATGTTCCTTTGATAAGGCTTGTGAAAATTCCTAACCCTAATCCTGAAAAATGGTGTGAAAAGGTAAATGTTTGTTATGAAAAAATATTGAAATGACTGGGGATTGAACCCACGACCTTCCACATGCAAGTTTGGTAGGTCAACCGTACTACGCGTTGAGGTAGTGCCCCGATTGTTTTATTTTACTATTGCTGTGTGTCCTGTCCATAAGAGTTTTCTTTGTACTATTGATAGGAGCAATAGCCATGCCCAAATTTACTTGGTTCAATATAACTACATCATACTTGTACATGTACATGTAGTCAACTTGTACATGTAGTCATCTATGCGCTTGAGGCACATTTTTATCAATAAATCATGAAGTCAAAGAAGTTAACTTGACTATTTCTTTCAACAGGAACAGATGTTGTTATCGTGAAGAGCTGCAGGAGAATCTGTGGTACAGGTGCAGCCCTGGCTAACGCACCTATAGTCCAGGACAAAGCCTACTTTGAGATCAAGGTTCAGTCAACAGGTAAGTTCCAATGGGGATAAAGAAAGCTTCTGTCTGTAATTGTAACGTGATGTTGTGATGTCAAATTTCTCAAAATGAAACCTCTTTTTGTGAAGTCAAATTGCTCAAAATCAAACTTTTTTGCCATACGATTTTAGTTTCATGGTAAATCCTAGGTTTTTATGTGGATGACTGAATGACAAAATGGTAGAGCATCAATACAACAAGTTGTAAGTTATAGTTTTTTTAGTGCAGCTTTGTATTGCTTTGGAACAAAATAGAAAATATTCCTACAATATTTTATCAACTTGTTTCAGAATTTATACTGGAAAACAAAATTTTCCCAAAACTTTTGTAGGTTTTTAATTAAAACAATCTTTTCACATTTTCAGGATTTTAGAAACAGTTGAAAAACAAATACCAATGTTGTATTGCAGGTATCTGGGGTGTTGGCCTGGCCACCAGGAAGAGTAACCTGAACTCAGTACCTCTGGGATTGGACAAGGACAGCTGGGTACTGAGGTCTGATGGGACAGTCTTCCACGACGGAGAGATGATCCACAAACTCACCCAATATGTGGAGGAGGGGGATGTCATTGTGAGTTTGGACATATACCATTTCTTCTTCCTTACTTTGTTGTTCTCTTGAAGTTCCTTCCCTCAGAACTGTTTTATATCAGGTATGATGGTATCAATGTGCAAGTGATAGAATGAGTCACGTTTGGGACCTCATTCATCACACAGCAGAAGTGACACCTAGCTGTAGTGCAAAGTAAATCCAGCTGATATTGTCCTGAAGAAAGTGACAGACGGTCAACGAAACGTCGGTATTAACTCTTTGGTTGTGTACAAAGAACTTTGTTACATACCAACCTGACAAAACTATTCACAGTGTAAAAATGAAGCAGAGAAATCGTGTAGCAAAATGCTGACATGCCAATGTTTTGAATGGCCTATTTTGTATCTTCTCCAGGGTGTTTCGTATGACCACATAGAAATGAACTTCTATAGGAATGGGGCACAGTTACCCTGCACTGTCACAGGCATCAGAGGCACAGTCTTCCCTGTCTTCTATGGTGAGTCACATGATTTCAGTTGTAATTAAGGAATTGAGTATTTCATGGTCACTAAGTTACGTTTACATAAGAAAAATTAACTATAGAAAGGAAAGGTTGTGGAAATACATTTTGTATGATGCAACAAAATGAAAATTGGTTATCAATTGTATTGTTTTTCCACAATTAAATCTACATCTTAATACATGTACATGTATTTCCACTGTTTGAACCACAAACTGAAAGCACAGCAGAGACCTCCTTTCCCCTCCAACCATGAAATTTAGTCCCCACAAAAATGAAAGAATTTGCAATGACTGTTTTCTTTTCTCACCCCAGTTGATGAGAGTGCCATCCTAGACACACAGTTCTCGCAGTTCTACCACACGGCGCCAGAGGGCTTCGAGGGAATCATGTTTGAGCAGTCGCTACTCTGAGGAAACGTCACATCCTTTTTATATTTGTACGATGTAGAGTACCGGACAACCACAACGATACGTCACGCTGCAATATGTTTCTTTCAACGGCAGCAAATTGTGTTCATTTAGCGAGTGATGAATCCTAATCCCTCTTTTTCAACATCGCAAAAGATTTAGTTATTTTAGATGTGAAAGATTTTACTGGCTAGACAGTAAACTGTAGAAGCTGTACGTAAAAAAAGGTGTATGTAATTCATAGTTCAAAGTCATCATTATGCAGTGTTTCTTGATAAATGATTTGATGCAAGTACACACGAAAGTGAAAAAAACTTACCAGCAACTTGAAGCAGATATCTCACAGGGCTGTACCTAATGGCACCAGATTGTGAAAGACATTTGCAAGTGGCTTAAACTGGCTCCAAATGGCGCCAATTTGTTGCAAGGGAGAATTGGCAAAAATTTGTAAAGTTTCTGCAATGATTTGGTGCAATTAGGCACAGTTCAGTGAGGTATCCCGACTTTATATATCAATATACATCAATGTGAACAACTAAAGTTAGCTTGTTGACTGCTGCAAAAGTTATAGAGTTACAGGAAATTTAGTTCTTAAACATGAAACCAAAGGACAAAACACTGGTTTTCTTATAAAAGTAAGTCATAATGTGGTGTACTAACATTTAACAAAGCTAGCTGGTGTACAAATAACAAAATTAAAGTAATACAAGAGACCCTCTAGGAGCAAATGATGTACAGTTATAGCTAGAATATTTTTGAAAGTGTGTCAGTGACGAATTAAGGAATACATGTAAAATAAGTAATCTTAGAATAACTACAAAAATATGCTTTGTAGTAGGGCTATGTTAACATACTTGGCTAAGGCAGGGAATTGGTGTTAAGATTTAGTATTTTGTTGCCTTGTTCATTGATAAACTTGTATTTTGTCATAAGGGAACTTAGATATGCCATATGATAATTGCTTTCAACTACATATGTATTATATTTGATAAGGCGAGGTGTAGATTGCAGTATTATACATATACAATGCCATAATTATGATGTGTTGGAGGCTTTCTTGAAATTATGAATGAACCTATGATTTATATCATTTTCTTGGATAATGCTGAGAGATGTGAAAGTGGATTCTTTGACAGAATAATTGAAGTTTTGTATCAGAATGATTATGAACAAGAGATGTAATTGTATGAGGTCAGATTTCGTTGATGGTGCATTTTTCCGTTGTAGGTTCAGGATTTGGTCACATTTATCGTTTGATACCATAAATCTTAAAATAGTTGATGCTCAGAGGATGTCATCTATATAATCAAATCAGTATGGCTTTCACTCCAGTGCTACACGTAGCTGTGGAAATTTGATAAACAGATTAATGGAATGGTCCAAAACGGTTTGTTAGGCCATCTGCAGTTTTTCTATGGTTGAAATTTAAACTGTATGAAGATTCAGTGATTTTTTCCAAGGTTGAAAAATGAAGAGTAACAACGACAACACAGTCGCCATGCAGATCTCTCCTCATGTCAGGCAGTGCTTACAACAGTTTAGTTCACCTAAAATCCTTTGTATGTGACTTTCCTTCAATGTTTTTTGGTCATTTTTGTATATTCTAGCGACTTACAATCAGATTATAATCATAAAAGCTTTTTTTGCATTGCAGCTGAACTTTTTAGTAAAATTATTCATAACCGGATCCATAGAAAAATGTATGGAAAAATGTGTAGTGCTAGTATCAGCTCTACTTGTCACAATACGTTGAATGTGCAGACTTGAAAAATGATATGTTACTAACACTGAACATTAATGAAGAAATGAGATATTTTTGTGATAATTCTACTATGCAGATATCATTGCCGGTATGATGTAGAAAGTGACTGTAATATTTAGACATTTGCCAAGTGCTTAATAGCCAAAGGTATTAACAGTCATGTACAGAGTAACATTGAATGTAACCTAGGTGTTATTTCACAGTGGTTCAATGTCATCATACTATTGATAGCTGTTATGTCTAAGGCCTCGGAAAATCAATGTTGTGTTTCTGAATACAGTCATGAAAAAACGAGTGTCAGTAGATAGGGATTTTTTCCTTTGAATGTTCACTACAATTTATCACCAAAATGATTTAGGAAGAGTAGCATTTGCTGAACCTTCTGCAATGTGAAAAGTTTGTTTACAGCAAAAGTATTGGATATTGTTTTCATGTACACATCTCACCGCATTCTCGAGCATGAAATCATTTCTGTACCATGTGTATCATTGTACAGACTAAGTTTTGTATTGTTATACTCGCCATAAAATCCTGGGCTATTCTATTTCTAAAGTTAAGGGGGTAGGAGGGCAAAAATGTTACCTGCCTCCTCCTTTATTCTAATTAACATCTATTCATTTGTTGTTCAAATTTCACCTATGATTTATTCTCCTTTAGTCTTCTTGACTGCACGCCTGAACTTTTCAAATAGAGTAGCCCCATTTTTTAAGGAATGTGAAATTGCAGCCTTGTATGTTATGTATGTAGCTTTTGTATTCCATTGTAAAAGCCCATGTAATCGGTGCGTTACTCAAGCATACAAACCAACAGTACAAACCTGTGTTGTGTGACTTTATTACTCCATGTACATGTATCATTTTCGAGGTCCATTTGCCTTGACTGTGTGTGTGTGCGTGCGTGTGTGTGTGTGAGTTTCCACTGTTATTTCCATATGCTAGGCACATCTCGCCACAGAGTTACAGGAAATGGTCTCAGCACAAACTGACAGGAAATGAAGGTTAAAAAGGTCCTAGAATAAGGGAAGTTGCGGGAGTGACAGAATATGAAGTTCAAAGCTGTCAGATTTAGTAACTTATCAACCTGGTGTGACAACTGACAGACGTTCCAGGTCATGGGGTCAATGAGAGAGCCTACTAATTCACGGGGAGGTATTGCTTTTGAGCCATGTCTTTGCAGTTATATATTTTCCATGCGATAGTCATGTTTACCGAAGAGTAACACGAAGTGATGAATAGACACGTAACGTAATGATTAATGATCTACAATTAAACAAGAACTACCACAAACTCGTGTGGCACTGACCTCGAAAGTGAAACTACTTCAACACTTAAATTGTGATCGAAACGCTAGGTTATCTATTTTGCATTCCATTTTAATGAACATGTATATCATTCATGCTGCCTCCAAGGACTTTAAACCTTAAGACTTAACAGTATAAGTTTAGTATTCATATCTACAATGCCACACATTGACATGGTTGGTCGTATTGGAAACCGAGGACGAATCTGGAAAACGGCTTTGACTTTCCTAACTACACTCTGAATAACGTTCATGGTGGGTTGTCCAAACAGTTGTAGAACCGATTTGAAAATGAAGTGCAAACCAATACATTAACTGGGAGTGTCAGTGTTTCCGGCCTCGTCCTCTGCTGATGTTGACTTTGGAAGTACCCTTCCCCTCCAAAGACATGCGAGAAGTTGGGCGAGATTTTTCGGGAGTTTTCTTATGTGTGGATTTCTCCACGGCCAAACTCTCCGGTGATGCCATAGAGACTTTCTTTTTGTGATGTCTCTCCTCTTCTATAAGTTCTAATGCTCTCTGGCGCTCCCTCTCTTTCTCCCTGCGTTCATTCTCTCTCTTGACCTCCTCTAGCCTCTGCATTTCGAGCTGTTGCAGATGATCTGTCATCTTCTTGTAGAGTTCTGGGACCGCTTCGGCGCCGCCCTCGATCAGGGGGGCGACGTCACGGTACGAGCCGTCCGGGGCGCGCTCTATGTTCACAAGGATGTAGACATGCCTGCGGTCGTGCAACACACACGTACAGGTTCAATACAATTGCGATGTGATATCAGAATGATAAAACTGTAGACTTTCTTTCACAACACAGAGTAGTGAACGCTTTAACTAAAAGTCCCTCAGCCTCGGGTCAGTTTTGTTTCGACTGGGAATTCAACTTGAGCAATTTCAGATCCGACGGAGTTATGGTCGCGTAGATGTAATCATTCTTTTATCCATTTGAAACAATGTAAACATAAAAATGAACAGAAGTGTAATCGATTCCACGAAGCACAATACAGATGATTCGTGACTGTGTAAGATTCTTGCGTGACAACTTTGATACTCCATGGTTACAAAAATAAAATGACATGAATAATTTAATGGTAAAATCAAAAGATCACCTGTCGTTGAAGAGCTTTGCGGCGTTGGTGCGGGGTGGATACCTGGACAGTCCGCGGGTTTCCCCGTTCTGATCCACCAGGTCCAGCCCAGTCTCTTCCGGATACCCGCACTTCTCCTTCATGTGCCGCACCAGGTTCACAACCATACAGTCGGGGTTGAACAGCGAACACTGTCCATCACCGTATTTAGCGAGAATGAACATATCCGCGGGGAAATATGACGGACGTGCCCTTTTTCAAGACTGATCTTGCTGAACGTTTCAGCGGCAAGGTCATACACAAGATGTCTGCCGATGTTCGAATCAGTAATGATGTCATAAAAGTGTTCGTTCGAACACGCGTTCCTTGGTGACAGCGCAGTCGTGAGATTAACAAGGAAGTCAACAGGTAATCAACAGCCCTGTCCTGTCGTGACATAAACAAGGTATTCAACGAGCACAGGGGCCTTGAAAACATTAACTGGTATATGTCACCAATCGATATACATGTCGTGCTGTCCGACGCTTAGTCGTATCTAGGGATAGGATGTTCTTTAGGTGCCAAGCACACTGGTGACCCGATATCGCAACCACGCAAATGACATCACTTGTGTCACACGTCTAGCGGAAAATGGACGTAAAGCAATGATCACCAACAACAATTCGACTGATGAAGGAACTCTGGTTTAAATACTTTGTTGTGAAATCTGAAGAATTTCACGTTCATGTGACTGTCTTTGACAGCTATATTTGACGGACTTCGCCCGAGCCCCGTCGAATTTGTGATGGGCAGATTTTCAGTCAAAAATATGATCGACGCTCGGGCGATTTTGAACTTCGGCAAGCTCCGCCCGATCTACAAATTTGGCCGGCGTTCGCTTGATTTGTGAGGTCAGCTTTAGGACGGTACGTTTAGCCGTGGTCAACTGTTTATTGTACTTGTCTATGAGAGCTGGGGGAATTTCCCGGCGGTACAATGAACCTGTAAATACTGCACATAGCGTCTGTCTTCGCTGTCATGACCAGTCTTTTGTTTGTTGAGTTCATTTGAGCTAAACTGGTTCGAGATCACTTTCGCTTTCTTTCTCCAGCATCTTAACAAAAACTCTCCTATCCCCATTGCCGACCATACCCTGTCCTTGGTGCTGAACTAAACCATCCATTCAACAACCACGTCTAAGTTAACAACCATTTGTGAATTGTTAAAGCCTTGGAATAAAGTTGGGTATTAGTGAACTTTTCACAGGTCCAACTTATTCAACTAAACATTTTCAACTAATCAGACACTTCAAAATTATTCTTCAAAGATATGCTATCAGTCAACACTAGAAAAAGATCAAGAGGGATGGTACCTTTCATCTATACCCTTTACTTCATTTCAAATCTACCTTATCCATGACTTATGGAAATGGATTTATACAGATCAAACCAATGCATATATATAAATCCTTAATAACACTTGTATGCATGATTTACTGTAAGCCCACTTACTTTCACTGTGATTTTATTTCAGGGTAGGTGGGAAAAGGACATTTTCGTGATGTTTCAAATTTACTGAAACTATTCTGTAGTACAGTAGTAATACATGCACATAAGAGACCCATATTTGCCTTATAGAGGTCCCCTTGAAAATAAAATCACTGCGAAAGTGTAAAGTTTTACAGCATTTCAATCTTTTAAAGATCTATCACTACTGACGTGTAGTAATGGTAAAGTTATTACAGTTAAAAGTGTTTAAATGACACTGTACACATATCATGTTGATCTTGTACACTTGTACGTGTTTTGGAGGTGAGTAACTCAAGTGTGGTCATTAGTAGCCTGGTAGCCGTATGAGGGAAGTGTTTTACCAGCAAAATCCCTCTAAGACTTGGCTCCTTTTTCTGACAGCTGACCTTTCTGATTATAGGAGTCAGCAAGGGCTTTTCTCTAACTGAACACCAACTTTATCTGCTGTCTTTATTTAAGTATTATAAAAGCTGTGACTGACAACACAATTACAAACATTGGTCTCCGTTGGTCCCAGAAGAAATTTTGCAGAAGTATTCTATTATTGTATTTGTTATTGTACCAATGTACCAATATAGTGTGCAAAATAAACTGAAAATAATAAAAGTAAAAGATTTCTTCTGGAGTAAGCTGCGGCACATGTAAGGTGTATGAAATAACTTCAGTCAATCCTGCCCAAGAAACCCATTCAGCTAGGGGAACAATAAAATCTGGTCTGTGTGGATAGGTGGTCACTATACACAGGATTCTTAATGCTTGTGTCAATGGAAAAAAGTATCTAAGGGACCACCAAAAAGTAGTCACATTGGTCAGGTGGTCCTTATGTAGAGGTGGTCACTAGTACGGGTTTGACTGTACACAGAAAATGTCCATGGTTTGACCATGTTCAGAGCAATGTCCATGGTTTGACCATGTTCCTTGTGATGACATGTCCAGTTATAACACAGTAGATAGCGGTGGGAAGGCATTCTGTTTGCTGACCACCAGTTTCTGGTGCTGGTGGGAGATGTACCCTTTGATGCGGCCCTGTAGGAAGAAGGGAAAAAATACAATTTATGTTTGGACAGGCCAAACAAATGGAATCCCTTGGTTCTCAAAATCTACCTGTAGTAACTTTCTAAAACAGGAATAAAAGTATTGTTGGCCATGATACCACATTTTTTCACTTCTGAAGTTCAATTCTTGTTACATTAACGTTTAGGGTGTCTAATTTGAAAATTTAGCCATCTTGTTTTTTGTTACCCCTCTCCCATTAAATTCGGAGTTTGAAGAGGATGTCATCAATAAAATTTACATGCTGTGACCTAACAGTAAAAAAGTCAGTTGTACTGACCATGTAAATGAGGTTAGCCACAATACAAGAGGCCTCATCTAGGTCCACATCCGTCACCTGAAATTAGAAATAGATAAACAAATCAGGAAAATTCAATTGTCACTCAAAATATTGAACGATTACAAGAAAAAGCATTTCAAAACCTTCTCCCTTCTGCCTAACTCTGTAACCAATAGGGAATTGGTGCCGAATGGCCACTTCAGTGTGCCAAAAGTTAAGAACAAGCCCTCTACCAAGTCTACATATGAAAAAAAGGAAAAGAAAGTTACAAGATTTTGACATAAATGCATTCAGGAAATCATAAAATGTTTGTTGTGGTAGTATTTTCACGGTGACTTCTCCACTGCGAATTTATGACACCATGAATATGGCTTTCCAATATATTACTACTTTACTACAGAATGTTTCAACTGCGAACTAAAAACACAGCAAAACCCTCCTTTCCCCTTCTACCACGAAATTAAGTCCCACAAAAATAAATTACTTGACAGTACTCACCCCCATTGTCCTCAGAGCCACCACAAAGGCATCTAGTGGAAGCTGGTGAGTGTTTAACAGAAGGTACCTACAGTAGGGAAATAAAATATTCCAATTTTACCAAAATGGACTACCATTTAACAGTACCATAAAGCTTTGAGGCAAATATTTCAGCATACAATACACAAAAGACACCCAACTATACAGCCATAGCATGGAAGACAACAAAGCTGTACTCTAAGTCTCACTTACACTTTCTTGAACAAGTTCCTGTAAGTGATGATCTTGAGTTTCTCTAAAATAAGGAAGATTCCACAGCGGATGAAGAACGCCTCGTGCCTGGCCATGGCATCATTCAGCTGAAGCAGATTACCAGTACTGGAGTCACAGCAAGAGGAGACACATGTTAACACGTACCAACTACTGAGTACCTAATACCAGCTCAGAAAAGAACAAGAAATAGTCATGCCTTCAAGTACCAGAGTTATTAACCCTGAATCGAGGTGTTTCTGTGCTATAGAATTGTTTCACCCACGAAGTTAAATTTAAAACACTGCGAAAAGCTACTTTCCTCTTCCCCACAGATTTAAGTCCCTGTAAGAATAAATGAATTTACAGTATGTAGTGAAATAAGTACCTGACAGCTTTGGCCACATCTGCAAACTGCATGAGGTCATGCTTCTGTAGGAGAGACACTGACGGCATGTGGCCCTGGGAGGGAAACACAAAAATTGCCATATTTCTTTGGGAACTCAAGAACAACCCACATACCAAAATGCATACAAATCCATCAAAAGGATCTTGAGTTATAAGTGTGTGAACACATAAACACAACCAAAAACAGTACCTCTGTCAGAGGCGACTCTCCTTCCCAGAGGTAACAATGACACAAAATCAAACTCTCTCCAGACTTACCAGCAACATTTTGACAGGCAGCAGGTAGATGAGGATGAAACGTTTGTTCTTGCGACACTTCTTGTGGCAGTGGTCAAACGCATAAGTCAAGTATTCCTCAGCTGGTACAAAGGAAAAAGACTTTCTTTTACCAAAAATTATAATTGTAACAGTTACATATCAAAAAGTTATCCTATGGCATACATGGTCTTGAAACTACAAAATATCAGAGGTTGGAAACAGTGATAAATCTGAAATGTTAATCTTTTTCAATAAACTTTATGTATTCAGTTGATGCATATTTTCCCTAATACTAGTGAATGCTGGACCTTACCTTGCTTGAACTCCCCATCAAACATAGATTTTCTTCCAACATAATATCTACAAAAAAAGACAGCATGAACAAGCATGATACACAAAAGCCTCTGTACATAGAAATAGAATCCTCCATGCTTAATATCATTCTAATATCATTCTAAAGATCTATGCAAGTTACTTACAAGTTAAATAGCACACTATAATCTGTAAACAAAAAGGATTTAAAACAAAATCATTACCACAGATTTACAATTCATATCATAAATATCAATGGCATTCAGGCTTCCTTTTTCTTAAATGTATGTCTGTAATGTTAATATGTTAATAAAGAATTGAATTCAAATTGAATATCAAATAAGCTACTTCACCTGTATGTGACAAGTTGTGCCTTTGTGAAGTCATCCCTGAGGTTAGAACTGTCTATAGCTCTGATCAGGGGTTTACACAAGTGATGCTTGTTGATCTATAAACAACAAAAATCTTGTCAGAAAATGTTGAGAGCAACAATAAAATCCTTGTCAAGGTGGATGCTCTGGATTACTGTCTTCTTGATCTTGCTGTGTTAATATTTCTGAGAATTATGAAAACAGACAATAAAGCTTACATGTAGCTTTAAAATTTCATTGGCTCTTAGCAAGGGCAAAACTACTGCAAATTCATTTATTTTTGCAGGGCCTTAATTTTGCAGTTGAAGGCGAAAGGAGATTTTTGCAGTGTTTCAAGATTGAGGTCGAAACAATTCTGTAGTACAGTACTGTCAGTAGTACTACATTGGAAACACATATCCACATGAATGAATTCACAGTGGAAAGGTCACCGTAAATTAGCGTAAAAGTAAAACCACTATGAACATTTCAATATGCACAGAATTGAGATTTTACATGTCAAATATACCCCCACCAGGGCGCTGCCCCTGGACCCCGTCAGGGGCCTTAGGTGGCCCCCGAACCCCTGCCCCGATGCTGTGAAAAACTCCTGGTGAGAACACTGTAAATGTACATGTATCAACATCAAAGAGTGGAGCTACATACCAGAAAAACAATTTTATTACACAGCTATTACAAAAGCAAAAGTCTACCTTGAAGTAGATTTTGAAGAGTTGGTTGACAATGTTGAGCATTCCCCACTTTTTGGACACATCAAGATCTGATCGGCTGCAAAACAGAATCAGTGAAAGTTTTATCTTTGGTAAAAGAACATTATATCAATTCAAGTTGCCCAGTACTAGTAATGCCCACAAACAATGTCTTACACATTCTTCTTTTGTCATGAGGTGAAGCATGATACTTTTTTAGTGCAATGCGGCTTCACTACTGCTTGCATATTCAGCCAAACATAATGGGTCATCCCTACACTTCTTGATACATGCACCTAGTCCCACAAATGAATTTAGAGCCCTGCATTTATGTTATTATTAGCACAGTACTAATAGAGCACAACAGCATTTACCTGTCACTAGCACAGACCCTGAAACACCCCATGAGAACGTCAGCTGCCTTCTCCAGGGTCTCACCAGGTTTTCCCTTCCCTTTTCTGACCAGCTGCACGTCTGCACTCAGGGCAAACAGTCGCAGGTCCAGGGCTACAGTATACATCACCGGCAGGGCCCTGGGGAAGGGAAGGTTGGTGGTGTAAGACGTTATGCATGTTCTAGGTAAAGTTATGTTCAACAGTTGTAAACTGGTTGTATCTACTGTACTTCTACAGTCTCAGTATCTACAGTGTGTCTACAGTATACATAACTGGCAGGGCCCTGGGAAGAAAAGGTGGGTAGTACTTTAGTATGACTTGACGAACTATTATTTGTTATTATTGTTTATTCATTATTTATCTATTCTTTGTATCATTGATATAATTTTGAGTCACCTTGGTTGACCAAGCTTTAGTTATTTATTGTTATGTTGACCCCTTGACATGCCCTCATCTCGACCTCTATGAAAAGCGGCCAAGACACAAACAAACAAACTTTCCCTCCAAAACAGGAGGGGGAATCTACATGTAATTATAACTGGTGGACCACTGCTTAAGGGCCGTTGCTTAAAACATACAAGCAGCGGGGCTGGCATTAGAAAATGTGTGATTAATCAAGAGTATGATACAAATTTTCCTGTGTACTGACCAGTTGTCGTCCCTGTGGCTCTGGATGGCTTTGATGAGAGACTGGACCACCACAGTCTGGCAGCCGTACGCTTCCACAAAGTCATGGTTACCAACTGCCCAAATACATCTAAGCACAAAAACAAATCAAAACAGAAACAGTGTGATTTTCTTTAACAGAACAGTATACAAGTCAAAGTTTACTGCGCAACAATTGTAACAAGCACAATGTAAGGCAAAGCTTTATAAGGCTACTGGCTAGTTACATGAATATACTAGTAGTACAATCTACATGATGTAGATTCAAAGCTATACAATATTGATAGAAAACTCAATGAGGTGTAGTCTGTCTACTACACAAACTTCACAGAGCAAGATATTTCCAACAACACACATGATAGCTATATGACATTGAAAGAAAAACAGATGATACTGAAACTGGGCTTGACTAAAGAAATGGTACCTTATGTGAGCTGCCAGTAGTTCGTCCCATGGCTGCTCGAAGAACTGCTCACACTGTCGCTCCGGGTGTTCTATCTGTAGGAGTTGGATTGATCAGAATCAACGTGAAGATGTTTTATTAACTTCTTCGTTTATTGTAAGACAGACAATAAACTTAAAAAGTGGAGTGACAGGAAATACATGTACATGATTATGGTCTATGTTAAATCTGAGTAGTGCAGCTACAAACTATATGTGGAGTTAAAATGACTGATTTTGCTCTACATAAAACAGACTGCAGCCCCCTTAAGACTGCATCTACATGTAAGTTGTAACGTGTGTGTAATACATGACATGAGGTATAATTTATTCCGATTTTACATAGAGTAGACTATAAACTGCTACATTTCCCACCTGAAGTTTTGCGTTGGCTATATGAGGATGTCTGAAGGACAACAGGTCTGCCAGTACGGAACCATCACAGTTGTTGATGGACCTGTCAACCTAAAGGTAACACACACATCTTCAGTTGGCTTTCTTTGCATGAGGAGTAAAGGAAGCCATAATATCAACATCCGGGAATTTGAACCATTGAGACAGGGGACGCTATAAACTAGCTGTAACTTTTGATTGACTGTTCATTGTAGTCCTTTGGTCCAGACTCGTGCTATTCAGTCAACCATTTCGGCAAGTCCCGATCGCTTTTTTCTGGTGTTGGAAATTACTGATTCAGACACAAATCTTTGATCACACTGATCGCCCCCCTCCCTCTTTGCAACACCAATATAATTTTGCTGAATAAACCTGTATGCTGCTCATTGTTGCCAAACACACGTCAATAAATCATACACATAATGTTGAACGATACATATGTGTGATACTTTATCACTGTAAGACTTAGGTGTGAGAATTAAACGGGATATCTTACGATACCTGCTGAAGATACGAATTCAAACTCATGTGCGCCATGTTTTCCTATTTTAGGACTCTGTATGTAACATTTTCTGTCAAATTTGCTCACACGCACACATAAAAAGATGTTTTCGTAAAACTTAACATCACGTATTTCATACCTTTTATTCTAGTGGCATGAATTGATTCAATAGCTGTCTAATAATGGTCATACTTAACCGTTTTATTGAAGATAATGCATAAGCAAGTGTTCTGAAAACTACTTATGACCCTCACAATGGTCTCGCGAGATCTCCCCCAGCGCGAGAGTTAGGCGGTAGTTTGATTTTCTTTGACGAAAAAAATGGCGCCACCGAGGAAAAAGTCGTCCCAAACTGTGGATTATTCACAGAAACCCGCCTTGTCTGAGGTGATATGTCCGATATGTATGGAGATCCTGGTGGAGCCGGTCACCATGCCGTGTTCACACGAGCTGTGCATGCCGTGCTTCCAGGAGAACGTCCAGAATGGCGAGGCAAACTTCGTCTGTCCGATGTGTCGGCTGCGGATCTCGAGTTGGGCCCGAAGGAACGCGCGGGAACACACGCTTGTCAACAGGGAGAGATGGGCACAAATTCAGCGGTTTTACCCGGAAAAGTGCGAGAGAAGACTTCGGGGCGAGGAGAATGATACCCTGGGCGATCTGAGCGACGAAGGTGAGACAAGATGTGTATTTTTAGGTCTCAGATTCCTGATATTTTGCACCTCAAAAACTATCGAAAAACAGGTCTGTACACGCCTCCTTCTTTGGCAGAATCAACACGGTAAAGTGTGTGTCATCAGTTTATTGTGTGAGTTCAAAGACATTATGGTGAGTTTAATGATATAAGATCTTATGAATGTGCATCTGCATTCGGATTTGCATATGCTAAAGGTAGGTATTCTAGAACTTTGGCTTCAAAACTGCAAATATTCTGAAATTATTTTAGAATCTCCACTCAGGTAATTTGTAAATGACATAATTTTGATGGTTAATTTTCAACAGATTTGCCTCATTTTTAACATTCGTAGCATATGGTTAACAGCGTGGAAGCAATTCATGCGAAGTCCCCTTATTTCCATGTATTTCAAGTTGTTCTCACAAATAAAATAAAAAAGTTTGTATAATTTCATACGCTGTATATCACTGTGTTAGTGTGTAGTGTAATGTTACTAATTTGCAATAAGGTATACATGCATTCAACTTATGTTGTAGTAAAAGGACCAAAAAAAGTGACTTTGTAGACATTACTTTTCCTACCTTTTCATGTTTCTTTCCAGTTAGGCAATACACTCAAATATAATGTTCACAGTATTGACTGCATTTCATCGAAAATTATATTTTTTCTCTAACACAACATGTAACGTTAACGGTTCGATATATTTCAAGTGAAAGCTTGAGTTGCTTCTAAACTTACAGCTAAACCTTTTGTGTTTGAAATGAGCCAGTTGTCATGGTGATACCTATTGTGTCTGTCAACAGTGTGTCCATTGTCAATGCTTTAATGTTTCACGTGGGCTATTGTACCATCTTTAGAAATAGGGAAGGTGTGAAATTCTTTTTATTGTATGAAAAAGAAAGCATTATTGTTTACACCAACTACTAGTGTCTGATTGATCACATACAATATGTTTTAGAATTTTTTACAAAATGTCACAGAGTGAATTAAAACATTTTGCCTTTTCATCCAGGACATCAAAGTTTTTTGGGCAATGAAAAGGAAGACCAAAGTCTCCTGGATCACTGAAATAAAATCTCTCTATATTCTTTCTTTTGTGCTGAGAGGATCATCATAACAACATATCTACTTATGCTAGATGCTTATGATGATGAGAACAAGACAAAAACAAGCAATATGAAAACTTTCTACAACTCTTTTATTCTAAAACACCAAGGAGGTTTATCTGATTAAAACCTCTTTGGTTCTACAAGTACATACAAAGCTTATGCCCAAGGGAGGTCTGAACAATGATAATAAGGGAATGTGTTGCTGGTGTAATGACTGTGGTCACAAGTTAAATTGGAGGATTCTTCAATCTTGGCAGATTTTCTTCCTTGGGGGCTGACAGCTGTCCTCATCCACCCCGGTCTCTTGGACACTCATACTCGATAGACTGGTGTACGTCCCTACAAGTGAAACACAAGCACAGTCATGTAGTATCTTGCAACATAAATTTGTATTTTATCAATTTGTTCCAGTGCATCCACAGCAAAAGTAAATGAGTTTACAGTAAATGAAAGTGTCATTTTAGGCATTTACCATTCTGAATCTGAGGAGTGGGATCCATAGATGCGACTATCACTTGCTCTTGCCTCTCCCACGCTGAAGCGACCGTCTCCAAACAAGACACGGCCTGTACAAAGTCGTGATGAGGAAGGCGTGCAGCTGCCAGGGCTAACCTCTGTGCTAGGTGGACAGCCTTGCTGTACTTCTCTTGTTGGGATGCATCCAGACACGCTGGTGGATCTCTCATATGGTCCACTAGTGTATCCGCAAGCTGAGGTCTAGCAATGCCGCAGTGGTCCAGGTAGTATTGGCGGGTCCACCGTTGGAAGCAAAGTGTTGCGTCAAACTCGTCGAAGCCTTTCCCTCGGCGTGCAGCGAAGATGTGGCGGCAGGGTAGCTTCAGGACTCTGAAGAAGCCACACGGACACGTTTCTGCCTTTACCTGAAGCATTCCTGCAGGCTTGACGTTCCTGATGACTGTGATGGACAGAGCCAGTTGGAGCTGTTGCTTCACAAGTCCAAGTGCATGTGGGGTCAGGACCCGGCCGAATCATTCTTCCGACGCCGCCGCTTCACTGGAACGAGGTATCAACTTCACCTTTTGGACCATGTCAACCACCTTTTGTCCCTTCTCCACTGCGAGAGAGTCGATACACTTCATGACATCAATGAAGAAAGTGGGGATGGAAAAACTCTTCCTGATGATATTTCTGACTTTCTGGATTGTCATTTCCAAGTGTTTAGGGGCAGTGGTGACAAAGTGCTTGTGCTCACTTCGGAGACCCGTCACCCATTCCTCCCTCTTCCCATGCCAGTTGTCGTTGAAGTACACCAGTACCTGGGGAATGTCTAAAAACTGAAGAATGTTGTAGTATTCGTCATACTCCTCTTTGCTCTGTGCAGACACCATCTTCTCCATTGTTTGTAGGCATGCGGTTTTCTGGTCAGGGGATATCCCGAGCTTTTCTGTGGACACTTCGCGCCGAAACGCCCTCAGGGTGTGCAGTTCAGACATAGACATGGTCACGTTTGGAAAATGCACAGCGAGAAGGTCTCGATGAGGCATACCCGCGTCAGCAATGATGCACGCGGTCCTCGTGTGGTTTGGGTTGCTTGCTTTGAAGGAAGAAATGAAGTGCACCGTAGTAGCAGAGTCCTCAAGCAGGGCCATAAATAGTCCTGCTATGTGTAACTCACCGTTGCTGTCAATGATCATGAGTAGATAGAGAGGTATGTTGGTTTCGTTGTGTTTCATGGTGGCATCGATGAGGAGTACATCTGGAAAAGCCTGGAACAAGTTTTTCATGTGGGCTGTCTGGAAGAAGATGCTGCTGAGAGTTTTGTTTTGTTCGGTGGTTGATGTCTTGACATGTACAGTTGCTCCTGAAAAGAAAAGATCATTTGTTCTGAGCTGTTCATATTCAAGGCTAAATTATATATTATTGCTAGCTTTTCTGTCAGCTTAGGATGGACCACTGTAAATCTTAAAATGTTTCCAGTTCTTTTATTTTTGCAGCGACTTGTCCACCGTGAACTGCGAACTTGAACACCACCAAAACCTCCTTTCTTTCGAATTTGAACTCCCAACCTTTTGGTCCAGAGGGAGGCAGGGTCCCTATCCACTGGACTACTTCTGCTAATAAATAAAATGGTTTAAAATAATTTCAACACACCAGGGATTTTTCTCATTGTCTCCACCACCCTTCCTATGTCCACCGGTGGTGTTAGTTTGGTCCTCTGTACATGTGCTGCAGGTGGGTTGCTATCTGTCTTGTTCAAGTTGCTGAGAAGCACAGGGAGAGGTTCCTTCCTTCGCTGTGGTAGACTTAAGAAGGAGACCTGTAATCCAGGACAAAAAGTCATAACAATGTTGCAAGACTACACGTACTTGGAATTTTGTTTTAAATTTCATTACATGAGTCATCAGTCAGATCGAAAATTTTCTGTTCCTTGTCAGTGGTCAACCCAAAGAAAGGCTAGGGTCGGTAAGGTAACTGAAAACACAACATCTATTTTCCCAGGCTTTAGAAGGAGACTGACTGTGAACTTGATTTTACGTGCCTTGCTTATGCTGTGGTTGTGTTGCTCTTGAAAAGACTTGACAATCAAAGACTGGCCATCAGGGGTCATTCTCATTTTAAGACTCACTGGACAGTCCATCAAGAAAGTCCTGAATATGACAGGAATAAAAAAACAGTCATCAATACTGATTTATTAATTAGAACAGTTTCTCAAGCTCATGTTACAACCGGCTTTGATTAACTAACAAGTAAAAAGTATACACATTTTCCAATGTGTTGCTACTGTACTACAAAATTGTTTTAACCACAACCTTAGATTGAACGTAGCGAAAGCCTCCTTTAAGTTTTTCCCTTTTGCCACAAAGTTAAATCCCAACGAAAATGATGGATTATTACGCGACTTACTTCTGATTTGGTCTGACGCCGCTGGAGTGGGATTTATACTTGCGCCCTCCGTGGACACAGGCAAAGTTGATCTCTTTATACTTGAGCCTCGGGTTGACGTTCTTGTTCGCAGCGCGCCGGGCGGCGTTACAGAAGGTCCGAGAGTCCCTGATGTAGAGCTGTACAAAGTTTCTCGTCTGGTAGGCGTGGATCGCGAACTGTACTTCCGCGTAGGAGTCGAAGGTAGCGCCAACTTTAAGCTTGGTGGCAGCAGCTGGTCAGAGCAAGAAGCAAGAAATCAAAGATATCATGCCTCTGTGAAAATTCAAATATATGGAGCTTTTGTGAAGTTCTTAATGCCATAGCCTTAGCCATCAAAGATAGATGTTAGTGATCCTCCCCTTTTCTTCTTCCCTAATAATCAATGTCCTTCCCAGCAGACTTGAGATTATGAAACATATGCAGTCAAAACTGCCCAAGAACACAGATAAAATCTGGTCTATGAGTATGTAGACAGGTGGTCACTATAGACAGGATTCTTAATTGGCCAGGTGTTTTTTTATGCATAGTTGGTCACTTATACAGGATTTAACTGAGCTGTATGGTTTGTTAGTTCAAAACACAGAACTTTACCCACTGTAAATTGTAGCATTTCAGGTTGAATAATAACACTGGAGTCCAGCAAATCATTGAGATGCTTAAATGCACAGGTTGATGTTTTAATGCCCTTTCTTTCACATGTGATCCACAAAGAATATGGCCAATAGTATGTAGTATTCCAGGGATTGCAAAAGAAAGTAGGTCAAGATGTTTTACCTTCAGCCATGTCTTCATTGTCTTGTAACACTTCATCCATCTCTATGTCTGTGAAGGAACCAGAATAGAATCAAAGGAAAAATGTACACAAACATGACATACATGTGTCATTAATACACATTGTGCAATATTATAACATTAGGCATTGGTTCTTCAATCATTACCTACCAAAACTGCATGCATGTAAACTCAACAACCACCTTTTAGTTACAGGCCTGTAAACATAGTCAAAGCATTAGTCTGGAAAACCCCTTTCCTTGCCCCAAACCACATAATGATATCTTTGCAAAAAACCTAAAGACCAAACGCATCATTTATCCATATCATACCTGAAAGCAAAATGTGAATGGTAACCTTAATCTCTGAGCTTTGTTAGGCTGCAGTCTCTGTAAAAATGGTGGTCGTGCATAATAACTAGGTTTACAGAATATTCCCCCACAGTGCCTCTCTGCTCATCTCCATATTTGGAACAGAGCCGTAAATATAGGGGAGTCCTTGCTTTCACTTCCATATTTGGGCAGGACCCTTAAGACCGAGGCAGGCTCCTGTTTTTACATACAAAATTTTCCACTGCCTGTAGAAATTACATGAAAAGTCACTAACACTAGTCATGTTGTGTTTTTAGACCTACTTGATTTCTTTGTGCTTTCAAATATTGTAGTAGGCATCCGTTCTTAATTTTTCGCAGACTTAACAATTTTCTGTTATATTAGAAATGTTTCTCAGGATTTAATGAAATGTGAAATTCATTGTTTTCATTCTATCTTCCAGACTTGCCAGTCACCAACTTCCCCGTAGTGTCAGAGCCAGGAGAACTCAGAAGAGAGTATGAAGAACAAATGAAAAAGGTAACAAAAGTTTTATGTTTTTTTGTTTTGCCAGAATTCTAAAGATTATCTTAATTTGTAAAAATGATATTAGGATTTTTCATGATAGACAAATTGAAGGGATAAGTGTTTTTATTTGACAAGTGTGGATTTGTGCTTGTTGTAGTTCAACTAAAAATGTAGTGCTGGAATTTTCTTACACTGCCTCAAGATTCTTTGTTGTCATTTCCTTGCCTTGACCTTCTTAAAGCTGTCAGTAAAAGCCTTCAAGCTTCCTTCACACCAAGTCACAAACACTTAGAAATGTTTTCCTAGCAAGATTAGGGCTGCTTCCAAAGGTGGACCTGTAAATCCATTTATTTTCGTGGGGACTTTATTTTGTGGTAGAAGGGGAAAGAGTTTTACGCTGTGTTAAAACAATCCTGTAGCCCGGTATTATCATATAGGAAATGCGTATTCACAATATCATGAATATACATGTACGGTGGAGAGTTCACTGTGAAAACCAAGAAACCATTGCAGACATTTCCAGATTTACAGTAACTGGAGCTGACTGACAGCTGTTGATTTGGCACGGTGCCATCATGTTCTATCCAATCACATCTGTGTACCAGACATGACCAGTGCCTGACCTTTGCCTTGGCTTTCTTCCCATTGGCTTTAAATCCCAGCCATATCTTCTCCAGTTACACTTGAGAACGCTTTTAAGTACTAAGTACTTGTTTTTCTTGGGTATGTGTCTAACATAGCTGCTTGCTTCTGAGGAAAATTTGTAAAAAGTTCTATAGCAAAAAATGTCAATTACAACAATTTACATTCTTAAAGGTACACCTCAAGAATTTGGGGTGAGTTTGACATGTTTTTGCAAAGAAGAAGTAAACACTGCCAGGGACTTCTTGGCGAATGTCCAAATTTTGCCAAAGTTGTTAGCAGGTCTCCTTGCATTGTTGGCCCTGTGACAAGGCATTGCCTTTGAACAGTGACAGGTACAAATGCACATGTCATTTGTCCCCCCTGGCACTTTGGTGAGGCTTACTTTACACACTGAGTAAACATTATAAAGTGTGGTTACATGTACCAAGTTGAATATGTAAATTGTGTTATGAAAAAGCTTTTGATACCATGGAATGTGTTTGTAAAGGGTTCTCCCAATCATGTTGTGAATTTCTTCCAAGGAAGCCTTTTTCTAGTTTAGAAAAAGGATTGTATCCCACAAATTAACTTTCGAATTTTTGGATGAAATTATCTCACGTAGGGACAAGTTAGGCCTACGAAAAAAAATGTTGTGTTTCTAGTTACCTTACCTTAGCAAGAAAACTACCCGACTTAGCCTTTTATGAGGGTGGATCACTGGCAAATACATTTTAGCTCTGACATCTGACTCATGAAAACATTGTGATAGCAACATTGTTTATTTTACTGTATCATGTAATGATAATAATACAAGATTTCAACAAACATGCCTTTAAACTTAAGCTTGACTTTGTGGGTTGGAAAATGTATAAATCTTTATGGTGGTCAAGTAGAAATTTATGACTTAACGGTAGCCAGGCTTGGAGCAAGGGGCATGTAACATCTATGTGTACTGTCACATGTAGTGACTGTATGTACATGTAAGTATACATCATTAAATCAATTGTATTTATTCATCAGTCAGTCTTGATTTGATTTTCCCTTTAGTCATGATCAGTATCTGGGCCCTTGTAGTCTTGGTCTGACACAGGAAATATGAAGAACACACCCCCTTATTAGCATATTCATAAGAAGGTGGAACCACTCTTGAGGTCACTACTTACGCAGGCCCATTCAAGCATCAGCCCTGAGCTTCCAACTCAGAGAGGGTATTTGTGATTTGTAAAATGCCTCAGACTCTCCAAATCCCTTCGTCCCTGAGAATTTCCTGATATTGACAGTCTCTAGAGGTTAGGTTGTGAGGGATTGTAGAATTGGTGGATGGGAAGGAAGCGTAATTTGTGAGTATTAATTCCTGGTTATAATCCGATGTTGTTTGTCTCCATGGGCTAATTATATCCTGAGGCTGCCATAGCGTATCCTCCTTTTAAAGCAAACATGATCGTTTGCTGAGCCTTTTTAAGTTGTATGGGTCAGATAGATTGCTCTTGGTGTTGGGAATTGTATTACATGACCTGGATGTGGTGTCTGTGGGTGAGTGGGGCCTTAGCGTACCCTGGGTAGGGAAGGGAGAGTTGTGTAAACATGTGGCGACACTAGTGTTTGCCCCAGGCCGTGAGGATCATGCATGTACAGACCTGTCACAATTTTGTGGTGGAACTACTTTGGTGGTGTGAACATACATACCACAAAGTACTGTAAAGGGGTATATTTTCATGGTACATTTGTTTTTGTAGTGACCTCTTCACTGTGAAAATATTTGTTTGAGCTACTGCCCACCTACAACCTTGTTTAAATCGTGAACAGAAAATCATTTTGAACACTCCATTTTCTCCCTGACGCAAAATTGAATTCCAGTAAACATTTCTTTCAAATGTACCTATTGCAGTATTGGGGAACTGATCAGCTGGATTGTGCTTGGTAGAACATAAACATCTATTGAAAATGGATACTTTCATTGAGTATAAATGGTTGGTAATCCTATACTGGTAGCCTTCTTGAGGCATTGAGGATATGTTTCCCAAATGATAGAGATTTACAATAAAATATCACCAACAGCTTGGTGGACCATGGGCTTTAAATCTGTTTACTTTCTTGGTAGTTTTATTTCGTAGTAGGAGGCCAGGGAAAAGGAGGTTTTAAAGCTTGTAGTTGAAGTAACATTCTGTAAAACAGTATAATGCATTTGAAACCTAAGGTCTCATGAATTTGCATTGGGGAGGTCACTGCCATGAAAACTACAAAGATAAAAGCACCGTAAATGTTTCAAGATTGGCAGTACATATACCCAATTTTTTATTTATTTCTACGTCTTGACAGTTTGAAGAACAGCGTAAGAAGGAAGAAGAGGTGGCGCTGAAGGCCAGCATGGATTACATCCAGCGTATTCAGGAGGAGGAGGAGCAGCAGCGGCGGGAGAGGGAGGAGAAACTCAGGAAGGATGAGGAGGTGGCCAGACACCATTTATAATTGCTTGATGTAACAATAAAATTTGCTAGGTATTACTCAATTGCATGTTATTCTCTGAAATTACAAGTATGCTTGGGCACTCTAAAATAACTTATTTCTACATAGACCTGTCTTATTCTAAATATGTGTAAGAATTTTGTATGAATATAGTTAAAAGAAAGTATGGTCTTCGAGTAGCTTTGCAGCCTAATCATGACTGAAAAAAAAAAACACGTTTTACATAGAACAAATTATTGATACTAATCTGTTGATTGTTTTATATATATATATATAGTATTTTCAAGTTTTGCACAGGTAACAATTGAATTTTTCCTGTCCCTCAGTCTCCTGCAGTTCAGGGAAAGGACAAGAACGACAGCGACGTCACAATCGTCACGCCGACCAACAGTCGACTGTCTTCCAAGCAGAGCAACGGCAGCGGCAGCATCATGAGCTTCCTTTCGCCGCGGACAAACAGCAAAAAGGAGCCAGAACCAGAGAAGTACATCACCCCCCCTCCCTCCTTCTGTAGGAAAGCCTTACAAGCTAACGACCTCTGCCAGCCAGGTAGCAGCAAGAAGAGCTCCCCGTACCAGGAAACCGACACGAACACCAAGGACAGGTCCAGCATAAGTAGCTTGGAGAATGGAGAAGGGAGTCCGAACACCAGCGGCCACAATTCCAGTCATCACAGCGACAAGGAGAATAGAAGTGAGCCGTCCTCGCGGCCGGGGAGCTTCACTGTCGCACCCCGAGTGAACAGGAGCAGCTCTGGTTCCCTAAAAGAGCTGTTACCGAGTTTGGAGAATGTCTCGCGGTCTGCCAGTGCAGAGAGTAGAGACAGTATCACGGAGGAGCTCAACCACTTCAAGCCCATCCACTCCTCCCCTCGCACGCCGCCAAAAAAGGATGCCGATGGACGGCCGCTTTCCCCAGTGATCGTGAGGAGCACACCGAGAAATCTCAACGGAGCTGACTTCGGCAACGACACTTCGTACGAACTCGAAGGAAGTTCGAAAGTGCTACAGAGGTGGTTGAGGGTGATGGACGAACGTAACACAGCCCAGGAAACTCGAACAAAGTCCCAAGCGACCTGCACCGGCGCGGAGTCTAGCCCCAAGCGAAAGACTAAGAACAGGTCCCGACATGTGAAACGTGAGCCAGCAAGTGCCTTTAAGGAGAGTGTTGCAGACACTAAGGAAAAGATGACGGCTACTCAGTTTGAAGTACCCGACACCTTGGACTCAGACAGTGACAGTACGGACATAGAAAGAGAGTCTCCAAGGAAAAGAGTCCGAGTTGTAGAAGTCAACTCATCCCAGGGAGAAAATAACGTTCAGAGTAATGGTAGAGTGAAGGAGGAAGGACCATTGCAGTCGAAGAATGTACCAACAAAAGGAAAGGTAAAGCAAAATCAGTCGAAACCTCAGAGGAAACCAAGCGGAAGTAAGACAATTGACTCATACTTTGAACCCAGTCCTACCCAGGCCGTCCCAGAAGGGCTGCTGAAAACGAAGGTTACAAACGGAAACGGGCCAACAGAACTTGCTATGCAGGACGACTCTGACAAAGACAGTGAAGTGTCTTCCTCAAGAGGTACTCCAAGGAAAAGGAAAGCTTCAAGCAGGCAGAGAAGTAAGAAGAACGGGGCTTCGACCATACAGCAAAGGGCAGAAGACGACAGCACGGATCCCTCAGCAAAACCTTCAGGAAAACGTACATGTAAAACAAAGCACACCGAGCCTGACAATACAACGTTGACAAAAACAGCTGACAATATCAGTAACCAGAATGGTGACAATGGGCACAGGCTCTCCCCTGAAGATGAAGACCATTTGTTGGCTCTGAGACTGCAGAAACAATTCGATCTTGAAGCCAAACGTGAAGTTGAGCCCAACCGGAAGAAAGGGACTATCGACGAGTACATGTTGAGAGGTTCAAGAAAGAGAACTCAAAGTGCAGCGAACTAAGGTTAATGATTCAGCGGTTACGACTCGATGAGATTATATTGTAATGTCTACATTCTAAGCATATTTGATCTAATCAGTTGATATGCAAAATGTTCAATGGTTTTTAATCATATATATTTGTTCATGTATGTACTAATTATTGAGCCTCTTATGGTCTGTCGTAACTACTTTTAATCCTAGTGGTAATCATAAAAACAAGTTGGTTAGTTTTGAAGAGAACATAGTCAATTTTTTGTAGACTTCTTTGCCTGTAACAAGTTTCTTAACCCTATGATCTGTTGTCTCAAGTAATATATACTTCTTCAAGTGTTCCATGATATGTTAATGTTTTATGAGATCATACAAAATGTACTATGTTATCCAGTGATGAAATGTTTGTGGATTGATTATTGGAAGTTGGTGAAGATTACATTGTTTTGTGTTGATGTTTTCCATCAACAGTAAGATCTTACTTTTATTACTGCCATATTCATGACCATTTATCTGTAGAATGAATTCTTTCAGCAGATATACATGTACATGTAGTATAATCTGCATTGATTCTCCAGGAAGACCTGAATGTACAGTATGCATTGTTTGTCAAGAATTCAGATGTTGTAGTTAGACACTCTGGTCGTGCAGTTACCTGTTATTTGTGGTATTTGCACAGTTTTTATGTTTTTAGTCACCGTAGAGCTGGTTATCTTTGCACATGTACTAGTAGATGTATTGCACACTGGTTTGTGTACAGAAAGTAAAGAGTTCAGTTGGATAATTCATAACTGCTGGTTTATGCAAATATGGAAAAAGACAAGGGCTACGGACTGACAGGAAAGGTTGGTTGGGTGCTGTTAACAACAAATGAAAAAAAATTTCTGCAAAAGTAAACAAAAATGTACACAACAAAGTTGGCACAGCAAATGCAGAATGGCAAAAAAATGTGATTTTGAAGAAGAAAAGTTAGCTCCTTTTCTACGTACTGTAAACCCTCCTTCACCAGAATAAGTCTTTGTTCAGTATTCAGTTCAACTTCCTGTTGCAAAGTTTGTATGCTAACTAGGCCAGAGGTTAATGTTTTTCAACAAGATCCTCAAAGTGGGAAAAAGTTGAACTTCATGTTTTTATTGTGAAGTTTTTACTGGTAATTTATGTTAGAAACAGCCAGTTATGATATGAACATTTGTTAGCAGTCGATCTGTGAACAAGAATCTCAGTGTTTTATATCTTATTCAGAAATGTTTTGAATATGACGGGTTTGTAGTGAAAAGATGAAATTTGTTGAAGTTAGGGCTGGGAACTGATTTTCAAGAAGTTTGTTCTTTGGTGGTATTCAGTGCTAGAAATTTCGTAGCATTCATTTGGTGCTCTTTGCTGTTATACATGCATTCTGTTATGTACTATAGCACACTAGAAGTTATGATTTTATGAAATATATTGCAGCTGATATGTCAGATTGACAGAAAATTATCCATGTTCAGGAATGAAAAATTAGTTTTGCATCATGTAACCAAGCTTCTGTGTGATATATTTTAATGGGGCTATGAAACCACCATTTTTAGTTTTTGATTTGGAGCATGGTTTTGCATGTATGATATATGATTCTAAGTTGAGATTTCTCATTGCTATGCTGGTTTTGCAGCAAATGTACATGTTGTATATTGCAGTTTAAAGTGCAATTGTTTTAACAAGCCTACCCCTGGTGCATGTTATGTACTAACAAAAGGAATGTCCTTTTTCATGATTTGTTCATGTATCAATTTTAGTTTTTATATGACAGTGTGGACTGGGAATACTTTGGCTAAGACTGTTTCCTTGACTTTGTGACATTGAAGCTGTTGGTTGGAGCTTTGCAATGGTTGAGGGCTTTGATTGCATATTACAGTTCTGATCCAATTAAAAAATGCTTCCAACAACCCATGTGGTAGTGTTGCTTGTTCAATCCTTTTATAAGGGGCATGAAGATAAAATAGGTTAAGCTCTAAGCATAATGCTAGCTTTAGGCGAAGTATGATTTTTTTTTTTTGAGTGCTGATAGATCTAGTACAAAATTGAGCCAATTCTTAGCGATGTTTCCTCTTTATGTTTCCCTCTAGTCAAGTTTATACATAGTGAATGTACATTGTAGATGTCTCTTGGTTGATATTACAGGCCTTTATTCAATCAGACTTAAAGGACAAACAACCATCCAGTCCAGATGTTTTAATGATCTATGAAAACGAAAAATTTCTCGTACATGCAATGTGCTGTACTGAAATAGCCATGTTTTTACTATCAAGTAAAAGTACATTGTAGATATCTCTTGGTCAATATGACAGGCCTTTATTTAATCTGATTCAAAGGACAAACAACCATCCAGTCCTCATCTGTTTTAATGGAAATGTCTTTGGAAACTAAAAACTACATTCATTGTCCTGTAATGAAAAACTACATTCAATGTGCTGTACTGAAATAGTCTTTACTATCAACATGCTCTTTGAATTAGAGAAGTACAATGTATTTGTTTGGCCTATATTCAAGTTCATAAACATACATGTAGCATATGATCATGATCATGAATCACTGTAATAATGTTCAAAGTAAAACATTTTAAGGTATCATATTAGTCTTTTCTAAAACAAAATCAATAGCTACATTCTTATAAAATTATAGCTATTTTATATTCATTACCAGTAGGTTGCAACTGCCTTGCTGTAAGAAGACAGCACATTTTTTTCAAGCTATTCCTTGCTCAAGTCTAAAATATAGTTGCTTCAATGCACTTGACATTGCACATTGGAAGATTACAAATATATGTATTAATTATTTAATCCTAAACTACATGATCTTCCCTCTGACACATCAGTTTTCATCTGGAGTGGAGTCTGGTACAAACGCAGCCAACATTGCCTGGATATCTGCATTCTGAAAAGGAGTGAAAAACAATCAGAAGATTTTTTTACAGTAAGGAACACTCAAATTATTAGCTTTATAATAATAGACACATAAAGAGAAGGGGTGGTTAGTAACTTGAACAATGAGAATATAGTAAAATGATTTGCACTATTCCATTATATGAGAAACAATGTCATGCAAACTGATATCCTAAAAACAAATAATTGCACCACCCTTCTAAATATGCTACTAGTATGTCCAACCTTAGCCTGGAATCCAAAACAAATTATAGCTCCCAAGTCTCCTCTCCGCGAATAGCCTGGAACCCAAACCTAATATAGCTCGCGAGTCTCCTCTCTGCAAATAGGCTGAAATCCAAACCTCTCGGGCGGAGAGGAGATTCGGGAGCTATGATAGGTTTGGATTCCAGGCTAGTCCAACCTAGCGAGAGAGAGAGAAAGCTGTAATACCTGGCTGTCATTGTCTTCTCCCTCTCCATCACTCTCATGTTTCCTCTTCACCCCTGTAGTGGTGCTGAGATTTGTGGTAGCAGCAGGAGCTTCAGCACTTCCCTCCCCAGTATGCCCCTAGAAAATAAAGAGAACAGTACTGGTCATCTTTTGTATTCAACAAGTATATAACCATATAACATATCAGAAAAAACGACAGTGTTCAGGTGTTCTGATCTCAGACCTCTCAGGAAAAGCAGCTATGACATACATGTATGGTTAAAGATTATAATTCTACTTATAGCCATACCTGCGTCCTACCAGTTTGCTTGTATATAAAATTACATGGAAGTCCCACCTGTATCAAGACCACATCTTCGTTGTTAGGCATGTCTGCAGCCAGCTCCCTTCCCGCGCTGCTGACAGCGTCCTCAGGTTCCCCTGTCTCCAGTGTGGAACTGTCTGGTTCGCTGTTCTTGACGTCCTCAAGGAATTCTACACTGTCATCAGATGAACTTTGGCCTTCACTGCTACTGCTGCTTCCATCTAAGTGGATAACACTAGGCCCTGCCATGTCCTCTTCTCTCCTCAAAGTTTTTGAAAAACTTTCTGGAACCTCAGAACTTTCTACCCGGATACTTTCACGAGCAGTGGATTCTGATTGGCTAGGGTTGTCTTTCAACATCCCTTCTGATTGGCTGGCTGATTTGAAAGACGGGACTGTGAACAAGTTTCCATTGCTGGAGGAATTTTTCAGCATGGTTTCTGAGGCATTGGTTCTCAGCATCTGGAAGCTTGGTGCCATGTGATTGGTTGAGAGTTTTGAAATGGTGGGCGTGTCAGAAATGATGACTGGTGATTGGAGGGTTGGCGCTCTGGGGTGGATGATTGACATGCAGGTCAGCAGGGCCTCTCTGCAGTAGGAGGAAACCTGCAAATGAAATCATACTTGGTTAAATCATCATCACACATATCTGTATGATGTATGACTATATAACAATAAAAGAATGGACTTTTTATTCCCAGTAAAGCCATACTGATTTAATCATATGGATGACAATCCAAAACTGATGCGAGCATGCCAAAAGATGTGAGATAAAAGTTATCAAATCTAACTGCCTAAGAAGGTTGAACAAATGACTTAACACACACAGCATAGTATAACATACAATAAATTCTTATTTTTTGTTCTTTCACACCGTCTTCCTTGACTTTGGAAGACTTTGCTTATTAGAAAGCGTTTTCTGATATTTCTTGCAATTTTTGCTCATTTCACTGCTTCATCGTACAATTTACAGTAAGGTCACAAACATTTCTTTAGAGGAAATGGACGCCTGCTTAGATGTAATCAATATGATCAAATCAATGTGGCGTAAGTTAAATCAATATGGATGATACATAACTATCCTTAGTATCATTTGCTTTGATATTACATGTATTAGAAATCAAAAATAACCTGTAAGTCATAGTCTTGCTGTCCCACACTGAAGATCTTCACTGCACAGTGGGTGGGAGGTGGCCACCTAGGGTGCAGTACCAGCACAGCTGCCAGGAGGAGCTGGTACAGCCCCTTCCTACACCTGGCGCAGGAGTAAGGGATGGGAGGGTCCGACTGGTTCTGATGGATCTTCAGTAGGAGGGGGATTACAAACTCTTGGGCTTCCTGGGGGAACAAAGAGTAAAAATATTGTTGTTACATAAGCACCACCAATGTTTTAGAAAAATGGCTTGTTTTACTGTAAATTTGTTTCATTCTCGCAGTTTTCGTAGTGACCTTTTCACGGTGACATCACCATGAAATTTGCATTGCCAATGTATCACTACTGTACGAACGAATTGCTACAATCGTAAGCACAGAGAAAACCTTATCTACCCCTTCTACCATGAAATTAAGTCACCATGAAGACAAATGAACGTACTAAGCACCACATCAAATAAAAAGCTTTCTTAAATCTAATTAAATAAACTATGAAATAGTCTTGCTTAATGATCTTAACAGATATGTCTTACCTTGTGAATAGATAGCTTCATGATTGACCCAACCACTTCTAGAAGGGTCTTTAGCACTGTGTAAAAGCACAACAAAAAATTTATTCAGTACATGGGAGCTACCAGTTGGCTCTGCCCTGGGATGTCTTTTGCACAATACTTTAAGCAGCCATTCCAACTGGTGCCAATTAGTCGCCTGAAATTTCAAAGATGGCAAAATGGTGCAAATGGGTGCAAAACAGCCCATGCAAAATATCTGACTTGGAGCCAAAACATTCCAGGCGAGGTCATTTGTTTGTAGAGGTCACGTATCTTACCCGTGCATCACACATCAGTGTGACCGCAAGGGAAAATTGCTGAAAAATCGCAAAGTTGCCGAAAATTCCTGGCGCAATTTGCCGCAGTCCAGTGATATACCCGCTTTTGGCTATGATTCCTCAAATTCCTCAAAAAGATGAAAACTGAAGTGACCATCAAACAACCCTGCCTACCATCCAGTGCAGCCGAACAAACATCACTGTTGGCCTGACTGTCCACTTTCCTGTGTCCACTCAAGCCCTGGTCAGTCACGTCCACTCCCCGCTGTTTCTTCTTCTGTCTCCTGGACTGGTCCTGGCTCCCTGGTCTGTTGGCTTTTAGCTGGAAGTAGGATAAAGGTACAACAGGTGTGAGTCCGTGTGACAGACTGATCAGTTTAATATAACCAGCTGCTGCTGCACCATGTGCCTACGAAGCTGGTGTGTTACGTCGAAGGGTGGTTATACTGGCTATACAGATACTGAACAGCGTAGACTGTCAAGGTGTGAGAAACCAATGTACTTATGAAAGAGAATTTATATAGATGCTGGGTTCTTAGCTAAGCAATAGACTGATCCTGAAACCACGCCCCTGTTCCATTTCGAGCACATCTGTCAAAAACAGCACTTCACTGACAAAAATAGCTGCTGCCGCTTGGCTGACAATAATGGGGACTTACTCATGTTTAATAACTTTTTTGCTCAAGGATTTCAGAGCAGGACAAAGAAAAAGCCTATGCCTTCTTTGTTGAAGGCTGTCTCCATTGAGTAGAGATAGAGGGGTCCACCCCATTGTCAGTGAATCAAACCTTACAGTCTGGTCTTGCACTTGTAGATACATGTACTGTACAAAACTAGTGTATTATGCCTAAAGGCAGTTTACCGGTTTTGAGAACAAACAAAAAACAAACCTTGGTTGTATCTGCCTGAGGCGTGGCATCTTTTAGTACATGTTGTAGAATGACGTCAGCATGGCTGTCCACACCACTGGCTGCACCACACACGTTCAGCCACACCGTCAGGACTGTGTATGCTCTGCTGCGAAGGGTGCTACAAAATCATCCAAAAGGAACAAGTGAACACAATTATAAACAAGTTGTCGTCCATTTTCAGAACAAGGTTGGAATTTTAGTCTATTCTATAGTTCAATGACAACAAAAATATAGACCGTATGATGACTAAGCTGAATCGTGTGTGTATGTTTTCTTTCAGATTTTGATGTATTTGAGTCCAAACAGCATACAAAGTCTAAAAAATACTCAATCATTTATAGTTTTAGCACAGCCAATAAAGAATCAAGAAAAGGATTGAAATATATGTAACTCTAAAAACATTTTGCAGTTTTTTGTATTATTAAATATAGGCATTGAGAGGTTTTACGACCTGTATTGGATGTCTGCTTACCTGTGAGGCTTTTGCCTCCCTGGCACCCCCTCATCTGAAGTGGTCCAGCCCAGGGTCTGAACCAGCAGCTGTGAAATGACGGAGGCATGTGGAACCAGGTGGCTTCTACAGCTGGGGGAGACAAGGGGAATGATCATTAGTTATCCCATCAGGGTCTGAACCAGCAGCTGTGAAATGACAGAGGCATGCGGAACCAGGTGGCTTCTGCAGCTGGGGGAGACAAGGGGAATGATCATTAGTTATCCCATCAGGGTCTGAACCAGCAGCTGTGAAATGACAGAGGCATGCGGAACCAGGTGGCTTCTGCAGCTGGGGGAGACAAGGGGAATGATCATTAGTTATCCCATCAGGGTCTGAATCATCAGCTGCGAAATGACGGAGGCATGCGGAACCAGGTGGCTTCTGCAGCTGGGGGAGACAAGGGGACTCATCATTAGTTATCCCACCAGGGTCTGTGCCGAGTCATCCAAAGATGGTTTGTAAATACTGTGACTTTTGCAGGAATAAACAATTGTGGTTAGGGTTGTTGACTCCAAACCTGGAGGTACTGAGTTCTAATCCCTGACAAACCCGATGTTGTATCCTTGGGGAAGGCACTTAACACCTATATTTGTATTTCCTCACTAGACTCAGGTGTAAATGAGTCCCTTGCTTTAGTAAGGGATGTCCTTTTGGATAGGACGTAAAATCAAAAAATCCTTGCTTATGATTTTAGTAACTGTTGCATAAGGGCTGGTCATTGAATCCCCCCTCATGAATACATAGAAATATACATCATATCTTCTACTGTAATGATCAGCTTTATAAGAAAATATCACACTCAGTAACTCACTCACTATCCAGTTTGATATTTAAAATATGTCAGAATATCACACTGAAGGCTTACCTAATGATGAGGGCTTCAAGAAGGCTCAGTGCAGAGCAATGTATCTTGGGAAGGGCGGACATGAGAAGCACATGCTCCATGGATGCTTTTCCAAACTATAAAACATTGGAGAAAAAAAGATGTGGTCATAATTTTGAACTACATTAAAGATGACTCACTGGGCATGGGCAGTTCAAATCATGAACCAACTTATTGACAAAGAAACATTTTCAAAAGTACAAAATGTATATTGTGATAATAAAAAAGTCTTCAGTCTTCAAACAGAAACTAAAAACTGATGTTCCTTTCTTCTTATGCCACTGAGTCATGTTGAAATTGCTGTTGGTGGAGGTGATAGTGGTTGGGGCTGGACAGTAAATATCAGACTCACCAGCATTTTGGCGTTGACCCCCAGTGCCCTGCACAGTAAGGCGAGGATGTCTGGTACAGGGATCCTCACTACAGATGGGAACTCCTGACTGCAGAGAGATTGAGTAACGCATTGGCATGATGGAAAACTAATGGTCACTACCAGTTTGCACAAAATGTATCCGTTCTGAAATTCTCCTGAGCTCACACCAAGTTTCCTTTAGCCTGGTATCTAAGTGTATAATAGCTCCCAAGTCTCTTCTGTCCTCTTAGCCTGGAGACACTAATACTATTTTTTAAATAAAATAGTTGTCTTTCTTCTTTGCAAACTGTGTTGGCACCATTGTTCAAAGGCACATGATGTCGTTGGAACCACTATACTAGTACCTACCTGACCAACTGTTGTAAACAGCCACACAGGTTGTGAAACCTCGTGCTTAAGACAAAGGTCCTCTCTGGATCCGACTCGGGGACTGTCTTAAGACGCAGTGACACCTGTGGTGCACTGTAAGTCTGCAACCCTACAGAACACAAGACAGTATAACAAAGCTGTTAATTCATGATTACAACCAAGGAGTAACAGCAGCCAATGTTTTGGTGACCATCGGTCACCTGCCGCAGGGACATGATGTCTGGTTCTAATTTGCACTGCAGCCAGGTGTTGCTGCTGTAGTGTTAAGAATGCGGTCCCAAACGAAAAGTATCGTCACATAATATACATAGATATTGTCAAGCAACAATGATAAGAAACTTCTTCTTAAAGAACACAACACCTAGCTACAGTGCATTGTAGAACCAGTCAGTAAAACACTAGAAGTTGAAAATTCTTTTGAGTTGCAATCTAAAGGACATAACAGCTAATTGGTTAGCCAAGGTAAGAATCATACTATCAAGCATTAGAATCAATCTATCAACGTCTTAAAGAAGACAATGGACCCCACCCACCTGTCTCGATGTCCTGGTAGGCGTGGTCCAACACCTGGTGCAGTGAGCCCAGCACCTGATCACACAGGTGAGTCCAGGCCTCTGTGTACTTCACTCCGCCGGCCCCGCCCCCACCACACCCAGCTAACAGTGGACACATCTCCTGTAATAACTGTACGGGTAAGGAGAGGTTTACTGTAGAGTCATTTATTTTCGTGGGGATTCAATTTCATAGTAGGAGAGGTAAGGGGGTTTACAGTGTTCTAAATTTGCAGTCAAAACAATACTGTAACATAAAAGCACATATTCAAATGTGTGTTTTCTCAGGTGGGTATGACATAGAAAGAATGCAACACAACCTATTCCGCATCACTCTCGATCGCAGCCATCCCACATATCAGATGGCCCTTTGGCCTGCGGTCAGGCTGGTACCTTGAGTATAAGGATTACACCTTGTTGTATTCTCTATGGAAAAGAATTTAGACTGAATTGAAGTTGAAGCCTTCTCCATAAGGTTTTGCAATTGTTTGACAAATTATATGAAAGTAGTCAAATGCTATTTTGGTTTAATAGAAGTGAGATGCAAGCTTCTATGTAAAAGTAAGAAAAGTATAAGTGTGCTGCCCAACCTGAGACAGCCTGGGTTGATTGGTGTCCATCAGTCCACACACAAGGGATTCAATCTTTCCCTAGAACAACACAAACAAACAAACATTCATGTAAACAACAACAATATGCTGGCATGTTCTTCAGTAGCTTAGTGCTAGTAGCTTACATTGTAAGCATATACGTTAATTTTAAGAGAACATCAGGATTGCAATTCTAGTTTGAAATACGGAGGCTCTAAACAAACCATGGAATGTTGATTACCATTTTTTTCTACCATTCCATTGTGTTGCACCTCAGAACCTTACTAGTACTCCTTAGTACCTTTGGGCCGTTTTTTTCTAAAGGTCTCAGTGTTGTGTTATTTGTCACAATGTACAGAACTTTATCAAAACAAGAAAAGTGCACGGACTTAGGTAAAGTTTTCTACAACTATAGACACACAAAAGTAATCACAAACTACAGGATTCACAAAGTATTTGATACTCTTCTTTAAGAAGAACCTTATGTCTAACCCTTGTGAAACTGGGTACAACAGACAATACATCAGATAGTCAGTGTGTGAGAGAGTGTTGTGATAAAACAGCTTTACAGTTTTAGTGCAAACCTTATATTACTGTTGTACCTGCACGGAAGCCGTACAATAAGACATCCACAAAATAGTGAACACTTTGTCCATGTTTAACTGGACACATTGAAAGAATCTCTGCATTTGTTGGTGTTAGTTCTGTTCATGTACAAACCTTGGAGGGTCCACAAGGACCAGGGAAGTTCTTCATACAGGAGTGCAGGGCCTCCAGAGCTGAGGGGAACCACTGGAACAATAAGGACAACAGTGTCAACATAAGCCAACTGTGGATCTAAATAAAGTCAAAGTCAATAAGATGTTTGTTAAGTATTGTTCCAGATTATTTTCAGATTTAATACCCTAGCTGAAGCTACCTGAAACATCTGACCATTTCCAAAATCTCTCCAGTTGCTTGAGTAACCGTTATCTTCTGTATCTTATCACCTTGATGTCTAACCTTCATCAACGCATCTGAAAGCTTGTTTATTTTTCTACCATATTTGACTGTTTCTGCTGTGCTGGATTTCACGTTAACATTTCTACCAAGTGTTCAACTTTTTTGTCTCACTGATTTCTTTATGTGAAGTCATAGACTCAGAGGGTTGCGGGTAAATACACGCGGATAAATACATTGTCTGGTGTTTTGCAACCTAAAGAACATTTCTACCATCACCCCAGTACCTGATGGTCCTGGGCTCCCAGCAGACATTGCACCAGGGCGGGGATGTTTGTGCTGGCCACTTCTCTGGCCACCTCCGGGTACTGGGCAGCCTGCTGGACAACACAGGCCAGGACATGGCTGGCCATCTGAAGGGTCAGCGGTGAGTCATAGGCCTGGACAGGAGTGGACAACATGCAATGTTTCTGACTAGTCTGATTACTTGAATTTGGAAGAACAATGCAAATTTTCAAACTCTAGATCTACTTACAATTAGTAAATTACACCAGATATTCTAAGATCACCACATTACAAAAGGTGTTCTTGAGGCCTTCTCCAGAATATCTTGACCCCCTGGAGACTGTAATTCAGTGTAAATGTTTAAATTTTGTGGTGATTTAGTATTGGCAAACTTATAGCCACCCTGAAGATGCTTGTTCTGTCTTTTGCCTGCCTACCCCCTTGTTTCAACCGTAAACTAAAAAAACAAAAAACTGCAAATGCTCCATTTTCTTACTTCCATTGAATTGAATAGAGAATTTAAAGCGAAAATATACCCTTTTACAGTATGAGGGCAAAGTTTGCTCAGAGAATGAATAAAGACAGTTTTCATGGCCTCCCTTTCTCATTTTTGTCTTCTTACAAAAATTGTATTTTAAAAGAAAATGTTGTCTTAAATACCTGTAAAACCTGAGTCAGCATTCTAATCCAGGTGGTACCATGCTGTATGAAGGTACCTGCACTGCACTGTCGCACCACGGTACCCAGTAAACATAGTCCCTCCAACCTATGGTACAGACATAGAGGTGTGAATCACAGTGAATGTAAGATGTGGGCTTGCTTTATGCCACCAAGGGCACTAAAATACAACAATTCTTGATTACATTCAACCATGTTAAACATCATTCAATCAACACAGATGTTTGTACAAAAATGTTCTTGACAAATCATTTGTATTGTGAAGTTGAATGCCGAATTGCCCAAAAGTCACAACGAAGCATTTTGTTGTGCTAGTATTTGCAGACTAGTTTGGCCAGACACCCCATGGCCACGAACACACAAAAAAACAAGATGATATTATCAAGATTCAGTACCCACCTTGTCTTGGCTGCCCCCAGACTTGTGTTAATGTGACTCACCCAGTCCTGTACATTCTGCTGCAGGGGAAGATTGGGAAGTTATTTTTGTGCCATTACTGGTACTCACAATAGGCCATGTTGATTCAGTTATATAGATGACGTCCTCCAGGAACCCAAAACTGATGTGAGCGTGTGAATAAAGAAAAGTTTGGCCTTTTATTCTGAAATCTATGTTGACAGGAAGGTTGCACAAATGACTTAAACATAAAGTATATCTTCTTCTTCTTTCGTTTGAGGCAGCCGCCTTCATCGTGGTGAAGATTTTGCTACCTTTCTACTACTGAAAGTCTACTGCGCTTGGGAGTGAAGATGTGAAATGTAACAAACCAGGGGTTGGGAATGGGAAGGGTGGATTTAGATCTGTTGTTTAAAACTGTCAAGAGTTGAACTGAGGGCGACCGAGGCTGGAAGGCTGTTCCAGTCCTCGGTCGTCCTGGGGAAGAAAGACTGTCTTCTGTACTCGGTTCTGGATGCAGGGACTCTGTAAGCTGCCGCATGCGAATGTCTGGACGAGCGGGATGGTGTGGAAGGGGTGGGGGCAACTCTCGAGTTTATGACTACTAAGCTATTATGATACTTATAAAAAGTGATGAGTCTCGCTCTTCTCCGCCTGGCTTGCAGGGTGGGCCACTTTAGTTCATCAAGCATGTCCTGCACACTAGAGGTGCGTCTAAAGCGGTTCAACACCCATCGGGCAGCTCTACGCTGTACAGACTCCAATTTGTTAATGTCTTTAGCCAAGTAAGGATCCCAAACTGGGCTTGAGTACTCAAGAATAGGGCGAACAAGTGCTATATATGCCAGTGATTTAACATTTTTGGACCTCACTTTCAGGTTTCGGCGGAGGAAACCGAGAGTGCTACTTGCTTTGTTTGTGATATTAATAATGTGGGTGTTCCATGTGAGATTAGCTGTGATGGTAACTCCAAGGTATTTAGCTTCTTGGACAGTGGAAAGGGAATGGCCGTGGAGGCTGTAGCTGTGAGACATAGGGTCTCGCTTCCTACTAATATGTAGTGTATGGCACTTGTCTGGATGGAATTTCATCATCCATGTCTGTTCCCATTCAGCTAAGTGGTTTAGGTCGCACTGTAAATTTTGCTGATCTAAACTGGAGCATACACATTTATGTGCCATAGTGTCATCGGCAAACAGCCGGGCGATCGAGGAAAGACTCGTGGGGAGGTCATTTATATACAGTAAGAACAAACTGGGGCCGAGAACGGACCCCTGAGGGACACCTGATTGAACAGGAACAAAACTGGATATTGCTCCTTCAACCACTACCGCCTGCTGACGGTCTGACAGGAAGTTTTTAATCCAGGTATTAACTTGGCCTTTGATTCCATAATATGCTAGTTTGTGTGTAAGCAGGGAGTGACAGACTTTATCGAATGCTTTGGAGAAATCCATTATCAGTGCATCCGATTGGTACCCTTTCTGAAGATCGTCTGTCAGTTCATCAACAAGGCCGAGAAGTTGGCTCTCGTAGGAACGTCGTCGGCGAAAGCCGTGTTGTTCCTCGCATATGATGTTATTCTCTTCTGCAAATGACATGATTGTGCTTGTCACTATGTGCTCCATTATTTTACAGGGAATACTAGTCAATGAGATAGGCCGATAATTCTCGGCGCGGTAACGCTCTCCTTTCTTGTAGACAGGGGTTACATTGGCCGTGCGCCAATCTTGGGGTACAATGCCTGTCTCAAGAGAAGAACGAAACAGTAGGCTAAGAGCTGGGGAGAGTTCCACAGCTAGTTCTTTCAAGAGTTTGGGACTTATGCCGTCAGGGCCAGGAGCCTTCTTAGGGTTCAATTTCTGCAACAGATTCTGTACCCCGGCTACAGAAATGCTGACTGAGGAACAAGTAGGGGCATCAAGTGGTGGCTTGATGAGGCTGGTTCTGTCCCAGAACTCCTCATCGGAGAAAGTAACCTTTTGACTAAAAGTACTTTGGAACTGTTGGTTGAGTGCCTCTGCACGGTCTTTAGCATCTGTCAGCAACTTGCCGTTCACCTTCAGGGGAGCGACATTTGCGGCTTCAGTCCGCTGAGATTTGATGTAAGACCATAGTTTCTTTGTGTTAGCTGCTCTACCCTCATGTGAGTTGACCCCATGTATGTTATCCTCAGATGAGTTGTTAGTAAACATGCCTTCTGTATATAACCAGTAGGCTCGTCTTAACCGACGTTGGACTTGGTGTTTGAGATCTCTCATTTTGTCACGTGTGTCAGTATTGCCAGTCTTCTTCCAGCGTTTGTACAGCCTATTCCTGCGGCGGATTAGGCGTAGAGTGGGAGGGTCTACCCATGGTTTGTTGTTCTCCCTACCTAGTGTTTTCTGGGGGATGTGCAGCTGTGACATAGTTAGTAGTCCCCCCTTGAAGGCTTGCCAGATCTGCTCTGTATTCCCATCCTCACTGTGGGCACTGAGGATGGAATCTGACAGTTCAGCCGCAGCCGAGTGAAGAGCAGGCCAGTCGGCTTTAGAGTACTGAGGTACCTGCCGCCTGGTCTGTCGTTGTCGGGCAGGGTTTATGTCAAATTCCATATAAACTATGTCATGGTCAGAGACTCCAGGCAGACTTTCAATCCTGGGTACAAATATATATATATACATACAGTATATGCTACAATGTATACCAAAATAGATTCTTCATTTTTGTTCTTTCACATCTTCTTCGTTCTTTGACTTATGAATAAAGTTTGGCATTATATGACACTAGAATCCATTTTCTTTTTTTCAATTTACTGCATATATTTGCTCATTTTGCAGCTGTCTGTACGATTCACAGCATGGACGAAGCCTTTTTTCGTGGAAATAGACGAAAATTGATCAAATAATCAAATCAACATGGCCTTATCAAGCTTTTAAAGTGTTCTTGAAGTACTATGTTGATCCAGATGTTGTTTACTAGTAAATGTTTTTTTGTTTCTCCATATTTGTAGCATAATTTGACTGCTGTATGTCTTATCTTTATATCCAACTCCAAGGAAAATTATAATTGCTCAAAAGTTCTGAAGTGATAGTTGTAAATTCTAATAACTGTTTGTTGATGTTTCTGTCATTATTGAAGACCACATGTTATTTCAAACTCTGGACCTGTACCTTAACCTCTGTACCTATGCCTGGTGGTATGTTTAGGTACAACTGGATTTAAAGTTTGTTTGCAGACATGTGTGCAGCGCCGCCCCCCTCCCCCTTACAAATTATCGAAACCCCGTATTAGACCACTATTCAAGACTACTCTTTCCTATTTACATCTCAGTTGTGACACTTACTTCACTCTGTAACAGTTGGTGCTCGTTAGCTGCATCAATGGCCCACGGGAGCAAAGATTTTCCTTCTTTTTCCGACAAACTCGTGAGGAGCACGTTTGCCATGTGAGACGCCATTTTGGGTCAAGCAGGATCATTCGCTGCGCGCCACCTATCATTTTCTTGTGGTACTTCACCACGGAAAGTGTTGTTCGAGCGAGCAACATGTAGTACAGTTTACACGGATAAACATATAAAGCTACGTGAGTGACTCTCATATAAAAAACACAGAACTCACAAATTATCGAAAAAAGTGGGGCTTTTCGCCCCCCTCTGCCTCCAAAAAAGAAGCCCAACCCAACTCGTCTAGATATAACAGTAACTTAGCTTTTCAAATCAATCTCCTGTTATAGCAAGTAATGTCAATCACTGTCTGTGTCACAATGTATGTTTCTTATGTCTCTGCTATTCTCCACCAGACTAACTACCCCGGCTATAGGGAGAGTATTTGCTAGGTAACTTTGGCCAAGGATGTTTTATATACTTGGTTTGGCTACTAGTATTAGAATAAACAGAGGGTTTCACTTGCAAACGGCCAAAATACTTGACCCTGCCCGGCACCGTGGATTGACTCTGCTGACCAATTATTCCCTTTTTTTGCGATCCATACTCCTGTAGGAAGGCCTAATGGGGACTATGTCTCTACCACATCGCATATGTACGTACTACAAGGACATAACGCCTTTGGTACTTGCAATTGAGCCTTCGAGCAAATAAACTGAACTAAAGCAGACAATTCAAGGACAATAAACAGTGTGATCCGTAACCTGTATACATTTACTTGCCTTCGGAGACAAATCATCCGATTAAACAACATAACGTTACATATGCTGTCGGTTGAACCATAACCTCCTTGGTTGAACTACATTCTAATTTCTACGTATTGTCTCTCATTGAAAATTGGAAATCCACAATTTTCCGTCACTTTACCATGTCCGCGTAATCATTCTACTCAGTGAGAGCTAACTGAAGCCCACACTTGTCGGATAACTCCTTTGACGAATCGTTTGACCCTATCGCGGCCAATCTATTCTATTTAGTCAGCCCTAAGGCGTCTAGAAGAGACTAGTAGGAGCGCCGCTTGTCGGACACAGTTCTACCGACGCGGCTACTTCAAACTCTAACTTAGCGTATGAAAGAAAACCTCGTCAAACTAATTCTTTGTCGGTCCCTGCCTTGCTCTCTATCGGCTACTTTACATGATAGGTATCAATAAAACTGCCTTGTTCTAACTTTCTTTCATAAGCATAACTGACTGATTTCCATCTCGGCGTAAAACAAAGTAAAATTGGCAAGTGCCGCGGGTCTACCGTGGAATCTAAACGGATTCAATTCTGTGTATTATTATATTATATTTTCTCGTCTGTTTGATCTTCTAGGATCTTCTAATTGATTACGCGCGCTTTTTGCCAACGGTTGACGTACCATTTACCAAGGAGGTTAAATATACCTCCTTGCATTTACGTATGCAGTATTGTATCTATATCATTTGAAAAACACAGTTTTACGTAGACACGTCAGATAGATCTATATAGACTAGATATTTTGTATCTTTTTTATGCTATCGTAGGTGTTACCTTCGCAATTAGCCTTTTGGGCATGAGTTTTCAAATAAAGATGATTTATCATTTTATAACCTATTACTGTGACGAATGAGTCCTTGCTATAATCTATTTACTGATAATCTTCACTATTCCTACACGATTTTACGCTGAACGTGGAAAACAAGTTTTCACCAATAATATATAAAGTAAATTGTGTTCATACATGCTTATATCTAGTTATTTGTTCTTATGACAAAGTTTATAAGAAGAACGAAGTCTTATACAACCTTTTTGACTCTTCAGGAGAATGACATATTTCAATATTTTCCTTCATACCTATTACCTTAGTATATATTTATACACCATTCTTATGTAAGCTATTGGTTAACAGTATCATAGCTTACAACATTTCCTGTGGTTTGACCACTACCAAATTCGCGAAGGACGACTCCGCCAACTTGGTATATAAAGTAAACTCTTTTACAATCATGTTAATGTCGTCTGTTTTGGCAAATACGTCTTGGCTTGTTTGTCAGTGCGCAACAACCTTGTTCATCTTTGTTGTCTGTTTGTTTATCAATGAAGACGTACGAAAACTTCGGCACCTTTCGATGAATTCTTTCCTAACTAGGATACAATTATTACAATAGCTTCGACAGATTATCAGATACCCAAGCCAACGTTTCTGTGAATTGGTTGTTTGTCAAACGAAACCAGTTGAAAGCCACGGCGTCCTCTGATACAATTAACCCAAACATCGTCACCTATTGTTTATCAACCAATCAAACAAAAGCCGACTACGTCCCTCCGACCAATCAACGCGCGGCTTTCACAACTTCAAAGCGCGCCGACAAGGTGGAAAGCGAAGCCAAGCCATGACATCAAACGACTTGATTAAGAGTGATAAAATAAGCGACTGAGTGACGGTTTTTTTATCAATCAGCTCTTGCGATGTTTGGCTGTATATAAAAAGCGAGTTGACAGGATACGAGTCACTCTTCAGTCGTGCTTCCCTGAGGACACACCTACGCAAGAACTTCCTTCGTTACCTCCGCTGTTATCTTCTGACGAGTGCCTTACAGGTAAGTCTTCACTGACCTTTTATTTAATGTTTTGAAGTATCTAGGCAAACGTAATAAGGGAAGAATCTATTGAATTTCCGTACTCGTGGGTGTTGTGATGTTCTAATTATGACAGGAACCGCTACACTCTGAACGGCATTCAATCTGTAACGTCGACGTCTTTCGGCGACCTCTACTTTGAGTGCGAGTCCAGTACATAAGCGCATCTTCTGCTCTAAACTAGAACTACTAGTACAAGGACGTATTTGCGCCCTTACCTGGCCAAAGTGTGCTCCTCTTTGTATGTATTTCTTGCCAAAATTGTGGACGTTGAAAAGTCATCTTGAAATCGACGAAAATCATTATGTTTTGTGATATGACCGGCATTTTCTGATGAATTTTGTGCCTGATTTTATTACAGAACCATGGCTGCTACGATGACCACGCCTGTGTACGGCGGACCCGTGCCCTCCTTCCCAGCACCGGCGTCCTGGACGGTCTACTCCCCGGCGTACGGTCTGCCTTCTCCCGACTGGACCCAGTCACACGCTCCGGTGGATGTGAGAACACGGTGAGTTGTTTTATCCAGTCCAGTAAATAACCGTGTATGTATATGTGCATGGCATTGGTGTTAGAAGCTACACGGTATTTGACGATTGTGTTTGATATCTGTATAGTTTGAGCAATGAGGTTTTATGTAGATGTTTGAAGTTGTATCCAGGTAAACGTTGGTTTGAGCATAACCTCCTTGTGTTTGAGGACATTTTAGTAATACCCTTTCTCCACTGGGAGACTGCGACTGCTCCTTACATGAAGAACGAATTGTTTTCTGTTCTATGTGACGATGAAGAAGAGTGATGGATGTCACTCGAAACGTCCGGAAATAAATCTCCGAATATTTATCCAGTTGTAGAGTTTGAATTTTCCTTATATGTTCTATGTGTCACACAAATATGATATGTCTAGTTGTAAGCGAGCCTTATCCGTTGAAATGTACATAGGTGTGCTTTCCCAGTAAGTTGATTTTAAGTCATTTGAAAGCCGTGCTAATGTCATAATGTATTTTTTATCACAGATCTCCTGTGCAGACTTCCACGGGGTATGCCAGTCTGCCTTTGAAGCCCACCCGTCGGACCACCGGCTTCAACTTCGCCTCCATGCCGAGCGACATCGCGCGGGAGAACGAGAGGAAACAGCCGGCTGCGGTCTTCCCTGCGTCCGTGGTCAGCACGGCCTCCCCCGGTGTACCGTACAGTGTGGACGTCACGATCAGCGCACCGTTCAACTGGTACTCACCGGGGAAGATGGTCGCGGCACCCCGCAGCCTGTACCGAGTCAGTCCGTACGCCACCGCCCGACCTGCAGGACCGACAACGTCCGCTAGGTTCCCGTGCGACGTCTGCGGTAAGGTGTACGCGAGCCGACACGCTCTCAGCGGGCACGTCGGCGGCGCTCACCGGGGTGACGGCGACACCAGCGACCGCCCACACGAGTGCAAGGAGTGCGGCAAGACCTTCAACAAGTCGTCCACCCTGGCGGCACACCAACGCGTCCACACCGGCGAGCGGCCCTACATCTGCCCGATCTGCAACCGCGGGTTCTCCCAGCGATCCTCCCTGGTGCCGCATCTGCGGACGCACAGCGGGGAGAAGCCGTACAGGTGCACGTTCTGTCCCCGGGCCTTCGCCGACGCCTCCACCCTGGTCAAGCACGTCCGCACGCACACCAACGAGAAGCCGTACAAGTGTGAGGTCTGCGGGATCAGCTTCACCCAGTCCGGGAACCTGAAGCGTCACATGAAGGTGCACGTCAAGAAGGACGACGGGCAGCAGTAGTTGTGTGAACTTTTTGAGGACAGAAACTTGAGTGCAATTATGTAACTTGTAATATAAGTAATATATAAGCAATATAACAGCGAATGTGTAATCTTGCTCGTGGATTTCGGTTTCGTTTGCGATGTAGCTAAACGTTGTTGATCACCGTAGGCTTGCTGGTCTCGCCTTGTGTAGTACAGTATTGGATGGCCGGTTCCTCTCCAGATTCTGATCAATTGGAAGTGTAAATTGTACTTCATGGCAGGACTATCGTACAATGTATTGTATCTCGTTTTGGAAACAATCTCTGGGAAACAATAAAGCTTTCAGTTTGTTACGAAGTGGTTTGTGTTGCGTTGTGGTGTGTTAACATGCGGTTTGAGTGGATATGGTTGTATGCGAATTTGAAAGTTGATCGACGATTCCCCGATAGAATATAATCTGACGTACAACGTTTCGAACAACTGTGATCAAAACGATCCTCACTTGAAGTCTGTGATTGAAACCATCCTTTCATCAAGGGTACATGTACTAAACAGACACACTGACCCGGTTTATTTTTTGGTCCACTCAGTGGCTCCAATCCGACTCCAGGCTGAAATTCGAAAACGCGTGGGAAATAGCTTTCAAATGGAGACCATACACTAAGATTGAAGGCACAGGACACATGAGGCTTGCTGAATGCATTTTTATTACACTAATGTAATAAATACGTTACGACATCAGTTAGTAAGAAACTATGGAGTGTTGCTTATAACCTCCTTGTTCTAAGAAAGTATAGTTTCGAAGGTGATGAAGATTCGTTGTTGGGACCAAGCGGGTTTCGTCGGTACTGCAGCTCACTTCCCGTGGAACACCTGCGGCATGCGGCAGGGGGAGAACGGGTCTTCCGCGTCCACCAGGTCCGTCTGGCAGGTCTCATCCACCACCAGCAGGCAGTGGTCAGGAGCCATGTACATACCGGACCTGCAAACACATGGAAGGATCTTATAATAGTATGTTTACCGCATAGGATAGGACGTTAGATAGACGTGCCGTGTCTAGGAGAGCCACACGTTAAGCATGTTAGAGGCCCCAATACTCTTATCGAGTAAAGACTAGGAGTCCTTCCCGACGTGAGTGGTTCAAATTAATCTGTCCGGATGTGAAGCGTCAGTACTGTTCAGTAGACCTTGTGTTAAATACGCCAAGAGACGGTTTCCTTGCTATGCAGTACAAACAAACAAAATACTGATAGGGGCCCCAAATCGTCATGTTTCTTCAGGACTTAAATAACTACTCACATATTAAAATTCATACAAAATGATGTTCACCTGTAGGTGCGAATACACAAACATAAAATCAAAAACGATACCCCCGTCGGAGGTGAACCTCCTTCCCGGGGATAAACCTCCTTCCCGAAGGTAATTAGTACCTACCCGGTGCAGTAGAGTCCGGCCTCGGTGCAGGAACACTCCTCACACCCCGTGGTCTTCCAGCTACTGCCGATCAGCATCTTCTTCCCCTCCCACTCACAGTACTGGGTGGTGACCACTCGGACGTTGCCCTCGGGCCCGTACCTTCAATTGAAACAACAGCCATTTTAGAGCGTCATTTTGGCCCGATTTACACACAAGTTTTCGGAGTCAACTCGGGGCTGTGTGTGAGGAGCTTTGGGCTGCACAAGTGGAGTTTTTTGACAAGAAAACGCTACTTGAGTCGCCTGGAGTTCTCATCGCACAGTCCTGCGCCAAAGGCCCCATACATTTACACATGCGTTTTTATCTATTGAAAGTGAAGACACACACACAGCGCACGTGTCGATTCTACAGGGCATGGTCACAAAAAAACTCACGGTCGTGCGATCGCTAATTGACGGTATTCTCGGTATAGTCGTGCATATGTCGTACAAAATCCATCTGTCTTGTTACAGCTTTTAGATAATTGTTGGTGGTTGGTCCAGTCACAGCCTGCTTGAAAATTCTACTTCACCTTTTTAATACGATGTCCTAAGACAAATGTGACCGCGCTGTACTGCAAAGTACGATTCTGTTTATGTGCTGTATTATCTGGTATTTCCTTCTGTGGTAACGATTACATCGATAGAGATTTTTAGATTCTAATATGAGACTATATAACTTACAGCCTGTTCTCGCTCTGTAGTTGTGCGAAGTATGCATATCCCTCAGTCATCCGCCAGGTGGCGCACATAACCAGCACAAGTGCGATGAAAACCCTCATCTTCGTACGCTGTGAGGACAAGAAGGCATCGTGTAAGAAAACGGGGGTTTGTGAAGTGAGCCAATCATTCGTCAACGCCCATGGATGAGTGATTAGCCTGTGTGCCACCCTAGTTTGATCACCTCCTTGGTTTGATTAGCCTAGAAAATCAATCTAACTAATGTCACGCGCTGACGTCACTAATTCATGATGGCGTCAGCCTCTGACATTTACAGACGATAAAGACCACAACCTTCAGTCAATATTTCCCGCCAACAAATTCCGCCATTTTGCCTGGCGCTCTTATATTCTTCCAAGACAAGTAAAGTGGCCAAATAGAAATCTTGTTTAAACACTTGGTGTGTGTGGCTTCTGTGCTGTAACCTTTTAATCACGAAATGATATATTTCCAATTAACCATGTACAGATGAAAGTGATAGCTAACTGTCTTTTTTTCGTAGGAATTGTTGTGAATTGTTTCGTAGGAACTGTTCTGAAGAATTGGCCATAGTATTCAGAAAGGAAAGGAAAAGAAAGTGATCTCGGACCAGATTAGCTCACATGAACTCAATAAACAGATGAGCTAATATTCCATTGGTCGTGACAGAGAAGACAGACGCTATATACAGTATTTACAGGTTCATTGTACCGGGGAAATTCCCCTAGCTCTTTTCGACAATGAACAGCGGACCATGGCTTAACGTCCCGTCCTAAGGACTGCGACCCTTTCCGGTAGCGCGCATATCGGGTCAGCGACACAGCCGGGATCGAACCCGTGGCTTCTAGTTCCAGAGGCAGGATCGCTAACCATTGGACTAAGCACGCTACACAAGTTAGACAACAACTTGCCAGTCAAACCAATGAGGTTAAGGTCAAACCATGCATGGTTTTGCGATCAGGTGCCACTGTGTACTTGGCTTGTATTTCCATACAGTGTTCTTTTGACTGAAAGATGTTGTTTTGTCGGAGATTTTCTGAAGTCACAACAACACTGCCTGCAATGTACTTCTGTGTACATAAGGTACTGATCTGAGAGACACATACCGCTTCTCAAAACATCTCAGATTCTGTCTTAAAACAACGTCTTACCGTATCCAAGGGTGGGAATGGACGAGAATGTCTATTTTCACTCCTTAGAATTTCCCTCATTTTTGGTTAGAATTCTAAATGATTTGTAAAAGTAGAAGACTGAACCATAAAATTATTCAGTTAACATTACGCTATATTGATAAAAATAGATATCTTACTAAGGAATGTATGATCACTCAAAACGTACGAACACTTTTTAGCCACGGTATAACAATTTGCCGAGATAGTAGCTTGATTGCTTGTTTGTTACCACGCGATTTTCAAAATGCGTTTTCTAAAAGTGATCAAGGAAAACTCAATTTTCTCTTTGCTACCTTAAGGGGGCGTATGGATGGCGCATGGCGTTAGGCACAAGTAAATTGTCTCTACATCTCTCAACTCGGAGAACTTTTTCACAACATCTTCTTTGGATCTTCTACCTTGTCTCGCTCAGATTTCTAAAAGATATAGTGACTTACCTACATGTATAAAGTACCAAAAATGTCTTATAAGCTTACCTTGCGTGTGCTGTCCTCTGGTTCTGATCTGAGATCTAGAGGAATGACTCCTAAGTAAAGCCACCCCTCAAACACCGCAGTCTGTCTATATACCTGCGTGACAAGAGAAGTTTGGACTGGCCTTCATGCGCTACGGTGCTCTCTAGGCGGCCGTTCCTCCTCAGTTGGTTTAGACAAATATTGTCTAGAAGTCAGACAGACGGTGAGTTCTGTGGAGTTCTAGTTTTGAGGTCTACAGAATAACATTGTGTAGTTAAACTAGGAGAGAGGCTGCTCATAACTTGCTTATAATATATTCATCTTCGCAAAATGTTTGTTTGCCGTTTGCTATTATTCTTATCAAAGACAATTAAAGCGGGTATCTCACTGGACTTGCGGCCGTTGGCGACCTCGCTGCAACCAAGCGATTTGACCGATCGCGAGCGCTCAACAAGTTTCGTCTTTTACGCTTTGTGTATTTTTTTTACCAAACGTTTTGCTCTTAGTTTGTAAGGTGACAATTACAACTGCCAACTAAGCCAGAATGCAATCATTGTTTCTCTATGCTGAAATACGATTTTTTTCCAGCTTATTGAATGAATACACAATGACCAAAGCAGTCGCATCTATTTTTCTCAGTTTTATTCATGTCAATCCATCAAGGTTGCCGGTTGTCCTGATCAGGGTGCAGATTACGTTGTCCTACACTACAGATGTTGTAGGTTGTCCCACAGATGTTATAGGTTGTCCTACAGATGCTGTAGGTTGTCCTACAGATGTTGTAGGTTGTCCTACAGAGGTTGCATGTTGTCCTACAGATGTTGTAGGTTGTCCTACAGAGGTTACAGGTTTTCCCGACAACTACCCGGTGATGGCTCCGTTCCCGAAGTCGCAGGCGGAGTAGGGGTCTTGGGCGCTGACGATCTGTACCTGGCAGGTCTCGTCAGTCAGCATCATGCAGTGGGACGGGAGTGCGTAGACTCCGTGACTGGAGGCGGGAGGAATGATGTTTAAAGAATATGTGTTTTTACTCAATGGTCACCACGTAAACAAAACCGTGCGAAGGTCACTTCAAGATGTGACTCGACGGCCACTCTGAGGTACAGCAGTACTGTCTTACGTTACGTAGTTATAGGTTTGCGATAGAAAATCCATGGACTGTTTTCATCGGCATCCAAGGGCACCGCCATGTAGGATCTTGACGCCAAGTCGGTGCCATCTTGTTTTAAGTTCGATTTGATTTGATTTTTATACCTCTGGTGCGAAATTTTCTTTGCAAATTATTGCTAATCGATTTAGATATACTAAATAAGCACTGACATTTCCCGATGTACACCCCTTCTCCATCCCCAAGACAACTGTACGTCAATCATGTATTTCCTAGCCTGGTAACCACCCCATCGGGTGCTCCCTGGTATCTCCGGTGTTGGGAATGTTGCCCGCCCGCCCAGCTCAATTGTTACAGCGTTGGCTTTAATCAGAAAACCCGCCCGGGAAAAGGTAACAGGAAAAGGCCTATTATTAGTATTAGGGTCGTCAAACCGCCGCTATGTTTTTCTGTGGTATTTGGCTAGCAGGCTAGTATTCCACGTTCACCTATACAAACTCACCTAGAACATTGCAGACCGTGGTCTGAACAAGAACAGGACAGGCAGTCTGTGGTCTTCCAGCTACTGCCGATCATCATCTTCTTCTCCTCCCACTCACAGAACTGCCTGATAACAGGGCGTGTACCGTACCTACAAAAGAAGTTCGTTCAGATTTAAGAAAAATCATTCCCGCACCTTTCGGTCTAAAGGACGGCGCCCATCTCCGTTTCTATAGCCCTTGGACCACACAGTTGTACAAGCACTACAGCAGGGGCCTGGTCCACTGGTACTGTGTGCACTCTACAGCTCTGCTTATTTCCAGCCATACTCCCCGACCCTTTACAGTTTAAAAAGGTGAAGGTAACGTAAGTCCAGTAGCCTTTTTGAGGCCATAGGGGTAGTGGGTTTTTATCCACTGTGTCTAGGGCACGGTATAGGAAGGCGGAGCCCAACCCTATCCTTCCACCGCCTTTTACCTCCCCAACCGAAGTCAGGTACCCATTTTTACACCTGGCTGAAGTGGTAAGTCGTATTCAGCGCCTTTCCCAAGGGCTCGACATCGGAAGCATAACAGTGTATTTGAACCCAGAACCCATGAGTTCGTATAGTTTAAAGATAAACGAATCATTCTATATGAGGGAAGCTGATTGATCACCGGTTGTACGTACATTTCTATCTCGGTGCTCAGAGGTGCGCCGAATGCAGCTCCCTCTGCCCCCCGCCAGGCGACGCACATCGTCACAGCCATCAAAACGAACACACCCATTCCTGTGGTACGTAAGCAGAAATACCGAAAGAGAGATCAGAATTTCAAGATCTTTTTAATCATTTTTCCTAGCTCAAACAAAGAAAAAAATATTTAGCAATAATCTACCTCGAGCTCGTTGGTAAGACAATTTGAAAACTAGTTTGGTTATGTTTCGTGGCTATTTTTCAATGTCGAGACGTGCTATATGTACAATGCTCATAGCTACATGCCCCACTATCCCTTGAGGGCCATTCGTCCTGGGGTTAGGGGAAATGTTGGCCTGGGGGGAGGCCCATGGAATTTGTTTTGGTCTGCTTCTAAACTTTCATCTATTCAAATGTCAAAAGTAAAAATGGGCTCCGAACCACCCAGAAAACGCTACTAGTTTCCGGCTAGGTTCGGAGCGCATAGAAAGCAGTATGTACAATTATTACAATTTTTGACATGACTCAGCCGGGGATCGAACTTACGACCTACCGTATGCAAGCAATACGAGAACTCTACCGACTAGGCCATTGCACCGGTCAAAAGATATACGGTGTCCATACAGCACTTTTTTAATAGAATAAACCTTCCAAAAATTAGAACTGACGTTAGAGACGTTCACTGCCAAATGCTATCCGCGGTGTTTGAAACATATCTATCATATGAAATCTTGAAACATATGCTTATGCCATCGACAAAGTTGGTGGCGAACAAAAATCGTTTTAACAGAAGAAAGAAATTTCAGTCACAGTACCTGACATTTCTGCCGTTTTTCAATGCAAATCCCCGGGCCGGGCCGACTGATGTAAGAGGTACAGATATCACATACTACGAGTTATGATACGGTGTATAGAATATATGTCCACTGTAGGTGAGAACGGGACATCTGTTGATTATCTTATGTATCAGACGTCATCCCGCTTAGTGATTATCGGTATCTAACGTTAAATACGTTCCGTACTGGACGCTACCATTTCTTTGTACAGGATCGGTTCGCTCAGCTGACGCTTGAGAAAATTACATTTTATCAAGGAGGTTACTACTCGGGAATATGCTAATCAAAAACCTTACTAATTGTCTATAGGATAGAAATTATACTTGTAGTGGTGGTCAATTTCTTTCAAAACTTCTATTAATTATTTCAACAAAGCGTCAGGGATGTCAGGGGGTAAGATGTGGTTGTAGGCTAGATGATGTCCTGTAGATGTTACAGGGTGTCCGGTAGATGTTGTAGGTTGTCCTGTAGATGTTGCAGGTTGTCCTGTAGATGTTGTAGGTTGTCCTGTAGATGTTGTAGGTTGTCCTGTAGATGTTGCGGGTTGTTCTCGGATGTTCCCTACCCAGTGATGTCGTGGTCATGAGTACTGCAGTCCTGGTAAGGATCCCAGGGTAGAACCATCTGTTTCTGGCAAGTCTCGTCCATGAGTACCATGCAGCCAGAGGATGGGCTCAGCATGAAGCCGAGGCTGGGGAAGCAGAGACGATGATTTAGTGAACTAGAGTTCGGAGATCTCATACCTTCGTCAAATGATTAGTTGGTCATGGGTGTTTTTAAGCCTGACCCGGTTGTGCTGTCTGTCACAGTTGAGACGTTCCGGGCCAGACTGGGGAGGCCTGCCGGCCCTAACCCCCCTACTTTGTCCCTAATGGGGGGTTATCTGGGGGGCTGATGATGTTTGATGACGATTTATGGATAGAAATAAGTTTGTCCCATTACAATGCGGATGATCAGGGAGATAGAAAACTTCTACGACTCACCTCTGCCCCCTCGTAGATTAGAAATGATATTTTGTGCCTCCCAGTGGCTTGTCGTGTTTTTTTTTTTCACAGCAGTAACAGGAAAACGTTCATGTGAATGAAAAATGTCCTCCCTACCCAAGGAAAAAAGTACGTCGGTCACGTGTTTGCTGCTCAAACTCACCTGGTACCATGTAACGTTACGCCTTGGCCAGCACGGGTGAGGGCAAAGTAAGGCTAAAGCAACATGATTGTCGGAGAACAAATTGAAGGCTGATAAGAAATCTCCATCTTAATACTACTTATGCTTCGGGAAAAGGGGTCCCGCTGGGTAGTTCACGGGCTGTTTTTTTAGTGTTATGCACTTTCGGGCGTGACCTCTTTGTTGCCCCATTCGACACCCTGCGGCTGCCGTGCTATCTTTGGGCCCGGCCGGGACCCCGAATAAATCAAACCCGGCAACAAAAAGACGCCATGAGCTAATAGTGAGAGCACCGGTACCCGACAGTCCACCGGGGGACGAATTTGCGGCTTCGGGGCCTGGCGCAGTTGGGACCACCAAAGCACATTGATACATACTCTGAGCAGATCATCCCAGTATCCCTGCAGTTGCACCTCCAACACCCCGTGGTCGTCCAGCTACTGCCGATCATCATCTTCTTCCCCTCCCACTCACAGTACTGCCTCACGACAGGACGGGTACCGTACCTGTAGGGGATATGAGTTAGTTTGCTTGTTTGTTTGTTTGTTTTATTCAGATCTTCATTGGTGTACAATTTTTACAAAGAGAAATGAGTTGACTCTAGTTGTACCTACATGGTCGTTTCGCTCGCCAGAGGTACGAAGATGGCTCCCTCTGCCCCTCGCCAGGCGGCGCACATCGCCACAACCATCCACACGTACACACCCAGTCCTGTGCAGAAACAGGTACCGAAATATGGGTTAGATGGTCTATATTATCTTTTTAATCTTCTACAATGTTTCTAACCCAAAAATCGAAAATGATTAAAATAAATCAGTCATGAGTAATGACCAATCTACCTCGTTGATAGCACAATACAAACTTGCAATTAATTTGGATTGTTATTTTTCAATTTTGAAATACAATGGCCTATGTGCAATACTTAATAGTTACATGTCCCCTTTCCATATACTTATGCATGTATTGAATAGTTATTTGTTCTTCCACCATGATTTGTAAGAAATGGTCAAGATCTTGCCCAACCGTTCAGATACAACATTACAGTCGCATTTATGGATGTTGTTGTTATCATAAGTCATAGTCAAACAGTTTTAATGCAATCGAAAGTTACCGGCGGAGGAAAATGCACTTCAGCCGTTGAAAAAACTATAAAACCAAGCCACCATACCTGACATTTCTGCCGTTTGTGAATCTAAAGCCCCGAGCCGAGTGTTAAAGATACGTGTATCACAGACTGTGAACAACTCGGTGTACAGATATTTATGTCAAGTTGGTGAGAAAGAGACATCTGTTGACTATTTATATACGTCAAATTCCTCTACGTGGTTATCGCTATCTAAATACATTAGTATGTTCTACAGGGCGTTCTTTCTTTACACTAGACGCTACCAAGGTACAGGGACGGTTGTATGTGTCTGCTGACACTTAGGAAAATTGAAAGACAAAATCTACATCTTCAGGGAAGTACTATTTAAAAGAATACGTAACTTAAGACCTGGTATATTGAATGAAAAGGATTCTGGTAGTTGCTGTCACTTTTTTTTATTATGACTTTTCATTATGTCAACAACGTGTCAACAATGTTAGCGGCGAGCAGAAGCTGCACTGTTGCAGGCTGTCCGCAACTACCCAGTGATGGCGCTGTTATGACTGCAGTCCTGATAAGGATCGTTGCTGTCCACTAACTGTGCCCGGCAAGTCTCGTCAATCAGCACCATGCAGCCGTGGATGGGTGCGTAGACACCGCCGCTGGGAAAGCAGAGACAAGGATTTAGTCAAGGAGGTCCTTGGATCCTACTGCGCATGCACAGCGAAGTGCATCGTGGGTCCCTGACTTGCAAACCGTTCTTGTCTAGACCATGCTTCATACTGTACATGTCCAGGCGTGTTTTGTTTACGAATCAGGAGACATCACCTTAGACATATAACCCACAATGCATTTCGCTGTGCATGCGCAGTTGGAACCATGGCACTCCGTATGCGATCCCTTTGCACCAAGAAGACTTGTCTATAAGGGCATGCATTTTCTTTGATTGCTGGCTTTTGAGGACCTGATGTGACGGGATCTAAAAATTGTTAGTTGTAGATTTATAAATAAATTTATTCTATAAGCCCCTTCGCGGATCCAACTGCTTATGCGCAGGTCAAAGTTGATTGCTTTTTTTAAACCGAAAAACAACAGTTATGATATAAGCAGGCATTCTTTCGTTCGTTTACCGGTTGAGTATATCCTACTTCAATATGAAACTGACAAACAATGACAATCCGTTCGTTGTCAACATGAGTGCAGCTAGTCCAATGTAGACCGTGGCCAGCACAGGCACAGGCACAGACACAGCATGGAAAGAAAGGCAAAAGCAACATGACTTTCGGAGGCTAAATTGAAAGCTACGAAAACTCAGCCCTACTAGTTAGTACATACCCGGAGCAGAAGAGTCCGTTGTCACTACAGGAGCACGACAGACAGTCTGTGGTCTTCCAGCTACTGCCGATCATCATCTTCTTCCCCTCCCACTCACAGAACTGCCTCACGACGGGACGGCTACCGTACCTATAGGGGATGTGAGGAAATATTAAAATTCTTTCCACACCTTCCAGTGTGTAGGGCGGCGCCCATCTCCGTTTCTATCGCAGATTCCACAGATTCTCGGAGCATCAAGGTTTTTTTTTTCGTTGAGCTGAAAATTTACCCCGTTATATTATATTGTGTGTGTATTCTGGCCGACAGAGCCTCACTGACTCGTTGGCAGAGCTATTTTCTGCTGTGTATTAAACGCCGGCAGATGGAAAATGTATCGTTTTATCCCATGTTTTTTTTACTATCTTCGTCTTGGAAGTTATGATTGGCACTCAGATATGGCTACTTTATTAAGAGAAATGAATTGACGACCAGTTGTACTTACATTGTAGTCTCGCTGCTGATGGGCACGAAGAATGCTGCTCCCTCTGCCCCTCGCCAGGTAGCGCACATCGCCACAACCATCAACACGAACACACCCATTCCTGTGGGAGGCAGAAAGACGTACCGATAGACAGCTTAGAAGAGCGATATCTTTTGAATGTCGCACATTTTTTCCTAATCTGAATATCGAAAAATGATTTAGCAAGCATTTGCCTCGTTGATAAGACAATTTTTTCAACCAAATCAATTAGCATGCATTAAATCGTTACTTGCCATTCCTCCATTTCTATTTCTAAATTCTAACAAGTTGACTTACAGTTAAGATAAAATACTACAGGACCATTTTTGACATTGTTATCAAAACAATATTCGTAGCCAAACGGTATTGATGGTTGACATAAGTTGGTGTCAGACAACAATGCACCGAAGTCGCTTTACTAAAAGAAAGAAATTGGAGTCACAGTACCTGACATCTCTACCGTTTTTGAATGTAGATCCCCGGACCAATTAAGTGATACAACAGGTACGGATATCACTATCACCGACTGTGACTTACAAGACGGTGTCCTGATATTTATGTCTAGTCGCTGAGAAAGAGACATCTGTTGATTATCTATATGACGGACGCAATTCCGCTTAGTGATTATCGCTATCTAAATGTCAGTTTTCAGGGCTTCTTTACACTAGATGCTACCATTCCTTTGTACAGTAGCGGATGTATGTGTCTTCTGACCTTTCATAAAATTAAGAGACAACATTTACATCCTTTGACAAATACTTAAATATCACTCACAACAAAAGAGTTTGCTACTCTGGGGAGCTTCCGAGACGAACTCTGTCTCTCCATCAATGCCATCAATATCGTCTTGGAGTTCTCTTGTCACGTGACCTGATGTTGATTATCACGTGACAGGAGACAGTCATATACAGGCTTGAGATACATCTTATGAGCTACAAAAGAAATGGAATCTGCTAGTGGCGGTAATTTTTTAGAAAAGATCAGACATTGACATAGCTCACCGTGTTGGCCGGCCTCGTGACGGAGCTCACACAGTCATCGTCAAGTTCACCAACTATGCAAAACGTCAGGAAGTGTACAAGGCCAAGAAACAGCTAAAGGGGAAATCTAACATCTCGGGCAAACCTTACGTCATCAGGGAAAACTTGACCAAACGCAACCTCGAACTTTACAACTCTGCAAAACGTCTGTCTCATGTCAACACCGCATGGACCCAGGATGGAAAGATCTTCGTCAAGGTCAACTCAAATGGTGCCGACCCTGAGATACGCCGTATCACCAGCCCCGCTGACATTCGCCAGCTTGAACGTTTATCCAACAACTAAACACGACTTGTCGACATAATTACCAGCAAGGTATATGTATGAATGCATCGTGTATGGATATATATAGACAGTATTACATTGCCTTTTCCAACGCTGCCTCATGTCCTGCGATTCGTTGTTTTCTGATTAAAGGTAATCCGATCACATAAGTGGCTCAATGTATCTTTACACCATAAATCGAACCGCAGTGGCAACGCAGAGCTTTCTTGTTATTTATCTCTTTCGTAACAGTTTACTTATGTTTGATGTTTTGTCTTGTTGTTATGTCTGATATTCTATTTATTGTTATGTTGTTCATGAATTATTTGAAGCGCATGTCCACCCTTTCACCCCATGATTTACGTCCTGAGATCCGTTTGCCGGGAGGACCCGAGGGATAATGCCTGTTGACCTTGATCTGTATAGGGCAGCTATAGGTTTGTTCTACATCACAAAATACGGCATTATTGGGACTCTGCGCAGACTGTTTAAGCTTAAATGTTGTTCTTGCATAATTTCGTTTATATTTTATTTCCTCTTGATTTTGCTATTGATCAGTTTATGTTACGATGTGCATCCCAACCCTGGGCCCGCTAAGTATCCCGGAACATCCAAGTACCTCAACATACTACACGCTAACGTTAACAGTATAACCGCCGGAACTAAGCTGGATGAGTTATCCTTTCTATCCCAAAATTTCAAACTTGACATTATTGCTATCACTGAGACCTGGTTAAGTAGTGAGATTTCTTCCGACAACCTTGCAATCCAGGGCTTCCAACCACCCACAAGACGTGATCGAAATAGACACGGTGGTGGGGTGCTCTTATACATATCAACAAACATCGCCTTCATAAGGCGCACTGATCTCGAGTCTCAACTTTGTGAAGCTATCTGGGTCGAACTGAAACTCAAATCTTTCAAAATCTTGTTATCCGTCTATTATAGGCCACCCAATCAAGATGCGTCTACTGTTGATGAATTCATAAATGCTCTCACTGACTCAGTCCAGGTGGCCAAGATGTCCAATCCTGACGCAATCGTCATTCTGGGCGATTTTAATGCAAAACATGCTCAGTGGTGGCACCGGGACTCTACCTCGTCTGTTGGCAACAAACTGTATCAGTCGACACAGTTTTTGAATCTCGCCCAAATTGTTAATCAACCAACCTGCGATTTGTCTCAAAATCCTTCTCTTCTTGACCTAATTTTTACTGATGCCACAAACTACGTAGATTCCATATCAGTTCAAGCCCCCCTGTCAGGTTGTCACCACTGTCCGACTATTTGTTCTATGTCCCTGTCTGTCCACATACCAAAACCTTATCATCGGACCGTCTGGGACTTCTCACAAATAAACCAAAACAAGCTCGCGACTTTTTGCTCTTCCTCCAAGTGGAATGATATCTTTCTCTGTGCTTCAGTCGACTCATCCGCGACAAAATTATCTGAGCTTATCCTAGAGGCTAAACATCAGTGCGTCCCTAGCAAAAAAATATTAATCAGACCCAAAGACAAACCCTGGATTACTTCTGAAGTTCGCAAACTCATGCGTTCACGGGATAAATTTCACAAACAGGCTCGGCGTCTTAACACAAATGCAAATTGGGCTGCATACCGAAAGGTACGCAACAGGGTCACCAATCTCATTTCACAAAACAAAACCAACTACTACGAACGCCTTATACATTCGCTTAATGACCCATCTACTTCCAGTAAAAAATGGTGGCATGTCGTCAAGTATTTTTATAGACCTAAAGTTACTTCTTCCATCCCCCCTCTTAAAGAGGGTAGTTCCTATATTTTCGACGAGCACGAAAAGGCAACAATTTTGAATAAATATTTTACATCTCAATCAACCATTGATGATTCCCATGCCTCTCTCCCAGCTTTTCAATATCTCTCATCCAGTCGGCTCCTACACATTACAACTTCCCCTGAAGAAGTTTTATTGTTTGTTAAAAACCTGGATACCGGCAAGGCCCACGGGTATGACCACATCGATAACCATTTTCTCAAAATCATCACGCCTTTCATTGCTGATAAAATATCTTTCGTTTTCAATCTATCACTCTGTCATGGCATATTTCCTGATATTTGGAAATACGCAAACGTTATACCCATTTTTAAAAAAGGTGACCCACAAGACAAATCCAACTACCGTCCCATATCACTTCTCCCCACCCTGTCCAAAGTACTCGAAAAAATAGTTTACAAACACCTATACAATCACTTGATCTGTAATAATCTTTTATATCGTCTTCAGTCAGGTTTCATTAAAGGAGACTCCACAGTCTGCCAGCTGGTGTACTTCACACACACCATACTAAAATCTTTAGAGTCAGGTAAAGACGTTCGAGCAGTATTTCTTGATTTCTCGCGCGCTTTCGACAGGGTGTGGCATTCAGGACTTATCTTTAAGCTACAAAGAAATGGTATAGAAGGACCACTCATTAATTGGATTGACAGTTATCTAAGAAACAGGTCACAGCGTGTAGTCATTGACGGCCAGTCTTCTGCCTGGGACATGACCAACGCTGGTGTTCCACAGGGGTCAATACTAGGCCCATTATTCTTTCTCGTTTATATAAATGACATTGTAAATGACCTTATTTCCCTCCCATTCCTATTTGCCGACGACAGCTCCCTTCTTCAAATTGTAGACAACCCTTTTGATTCTGCTGCCTGTTTAAACGCCGACCTGTCCAGAATTCATGCTTGGGCCACCCAGTGGCTCATGGAGCTAAATCCAAAAAAATCAGAAGAAATGTGCTTCTCGGCCAAAAGAGATCCCCTTGTTCACCCACCCCTCTTTCTTAACAATAGTGTGATAAAGTCAGTCGATATCCATAAACATATTGGAGTTATACTGAGCTCCAACATGTCCTGGAATTCTCACACTAATTACATTATAACCAAGGTATCCAAAAGTATTGATCTCTTTAGCGGCCTAAAATTCAAACTGCCTCGTCATATCCTCGAAACTTTATATAAATCATATATACGCCCCTGTCTTGAGTACGGCGACGTCATTTGGCACGGTACAACAGCCGAGCAAATTGAACGCATACAATATCACTGTGCCCTTGTTGTAACAGGCGCCATCAAGGGGTCTTCTTACTTGGCAACTAGGAACGAACTTGGTTGGGAAACACTGTCAGACAGAAGACACCTTCATAGATTATGTTTGTTCTATAGAATTGTAAATGGTCAAACCCGAAACTACCTGTCTCAACTAGCACGCACACCTATCCTCTCATCATGTTCATACGAATTGCGTAATAGGATGAACTTAAAACCTCTAAATTATTCAACAAATCGTTTTGCCAGGTCCTTTGTTCCGTACTCGACGCACCACTGGAACAACCTCGATTTGTCAACTCGCTCTTTAAACTACTGTCAATTTCGAACTGCTCTCTCAAAAACCATACGACCTGTTAAGCTCAACTATTTTAGCCATGGCCCTCGCCTTTCCTGTGTTCACCTATTACGCCTTCGCATTGGCACCTGTAGTCTAAACCACAGTCTCTTTACTCGAGGATTGCTAAACAGCCCAGCATGTAACTGCGGGTGCCAACGCGAAACAGTACCACATTATTTACTCCACTGCCCTATGTACAATGCCCAACGCTCAACCCTCCTCGGCAAACTCTCCAGGCTCTTAGGACACACCCTTAACTTCCCATCATTATCGGACAACGCTAAAGTTTCCGTTTTACTCCGTGGTAGTCCTTCACATTCATCTGTTGTTAACTCCAATATTCTATTAACAACCCAAAACTTCATCACTACAACTAAGCGTTTTTAAAACACAGTTGTCCTGGCATTTTTTGTAATGTGTCCAACTATTTCATCAGTGGGTGGGAAACTGGACTTGCGCGTATCCTTTCTTGTTATATTAAGTACAATGTATTATTTTCTGTCTGATGTGATTTTCCTTTGCTTTTCACTTGTACTTGATTTCTCTCTGTAAAATATGTATGTTTTTTTTATGTAAGGGGTAGCGTCAAAATAAGTCTTGCACTTGAGTGCGCCCCCTTTTGTCACTCTGTATTTCTGTTTAAATGTTTGAATAAAAAAAAAAAAAATATCACAGACTACGAGTTATGATACGGTGCGTTGATATTTAACGTTATGCCCACTGTTGGTGAGAACAGGACATCTGTTGATTGTCTTATAGATTAGACGTCATTCCCCTTAGCGATTATCGCTATCTAACATGATACGTTCTACTGGACGCTACCATTTCATTGTACAGTGCCTCTAGAGTTAGTTTATGTCAATGAGATGGCATAAAAGTTAGGGATGACATCATAGTTAGGGATGACATCATAGTTAGGGATGACATCATAGTTAGAGATGATGTGATTCTTCAGTCTTTTCCACCATGGCTCTGCCGTGGATGTTGCGTGAATAAAGCTCCTTCAAGTTGAGTTGCAACTTCGCATCCGAGTCGCTAACTAGCGTCCTTTGTCCCCTTAGTTACACAGGGGTGGTTCTCTCTGCTGACGTTTCAGAAAATTAAGAGATAAAACTTACATTTCATGCACTACTCGGGGATATGCTAATGAAAAACCTTACTAATTGTCTATAGGATAGAAATGATTCTGGTAGTGGTGGACAATTTCTTTTAAGATTTTTATTATGTCAACAAAGTGTCAGTCATGTCAACAGATAAGATGTGGTTGTAGGTTGTCCTGTAGATGATGTAGGTTGCCCTGTAGATGTTGCAGGTTGTCCTACAGATGTTGCAGGTTGTCCTGTAGATGTTGCGGGTTGTTCTGATGTTCCCTACCCAGTGATGTCGTGGTCATGAGTACTGCAGTCCTGATAAGGATCCCAGGGTAGAACCATCTGTTTCTGGCAAGTCTCGTCCATGAGTACCATGCAGTCCGAGGATGGGCTCAGCATGAAGCCGAGGCTGGGAAAGCAGAGACGATGATTTAGTGAACTAGAGTTCGGAGATCTCATACCTTCGTCAAATGATTATTTGGTCATGGGTGTTTTTAAGCCTGACCCGGTTGTGTTGTCTCTCACAGTTGAGACGTAATTCCGGGCCAGACTGGAGACCTGCCCGCCCTAACCCCCCTACTTTGTCCCTAATGGGGGTTATCTGGGGCGGGCTGATGATGTTTGATGACGATGTATGGATAGAAATAAGTTTGTCCCATTACAATACGGATGATCAGTAGTGATACTAGAGTACTTCTACGATTCACTGCTGCCCCCCTCCCCGTAGATTAGAAATGAGATTTTGTGCCTCCCAGCGGCTTGTCATGCGTTTTTTTTTTCACAGCAGTAACAGGAAAACGTTCATGTAAATGAAAAATGTCCTCCCTACCCAAGGGAAAAGTACGTCGGTCACGTGTTTGCTGCTCAGCTGTCCAAATTCACCTGGTACCATGTACGCCTTGGGCAGCACGGGTGAGGGCAAACAAGGCTAAAGCAATATGATTGTCGGAGACTAAATTGAAGGCTGATAAGAAATCTCCGTCTTAATACTACTTATGCTTCGGGAAAAGGGGTCCCGCCGGGTAGTTCAGGGGCTGTGTTTTTTGTTGTTATGCACTTTCGAGTGCAACCCCTACGTGGCCCCATGTAACACCCTGCGGCTGCCGGGCTATCTTTGGGCCCGGCCGGGACCCCGAATAAATCAAACCCGGCAGCAAAAAGACGCCATGAGCTAATAGTGAGAGCACCGGTACCCGACAGTCCACCGTGGGACAAATTTGCGGCTTCGGGGCCTGGCGCAATTGGAACCATCAAAGCACATTGATACATACTCTGAGCAGATCATCCCAGTATCCCTGCAGTTGCACCTCCAACACCCCGTGGTCGTCCAGCTACTGCCGATCATCATCTTCTTCCCCTCCCACTCACAGTACTGCCTCACGACAGGACGGTTACCGTACCTGTAGGGGATATGAGTTAGTTTGCTTGTTTGTTTGTTTGTTTTATTCAGATCTTCATTAGTGTACAATTTTTACAAAGAGAAATAAGTTGACTCTAGTTGTACCTACATGGTTGTTTCGCTCGCCAGAGGTACGAAGATGGCTCCCTCTGCCCCCCGCCAGGTGGCGCAGATCACCACAACCATCCACACGTACACGCTCAGTCCTGTGCAGAAACAGGTACCAAAATATGGGTTACATGGTCTATATTATCTTTTGAATCTTCTGCAATTATTCTAATCCAAAAATCGAAAATGATTAAAATAAATCATTCATGATTAATGACCAATCTACCTCGTTGATACATGTAATTAATACTTGCAATTAATTTGGATTGTTATTTTTCAATTTTGAAATACAATGGGCTATGTGCAATACTTACTAGTTACTTGTCCCCTTCCCATATATACATACTTATGCATGTATTGAATAGTTATTTGTTATTCCAGCATGATCATGAATTGTAAGAAATTGTCAAGATCTTGCCTAACCGTTCAGATACAACATTACAGTAGCATTTATGGATATTGTTGTTATCATAAGTCATAGCCAAACAGTTTTAATGTAATCGAAAGTAACCGGCGGAGGAAAATTCACTTCAGCCGTTAAAAAGACTATAAAACTAAGCCACCATACCTGACATTTCTGTCGTTTGTGAATCTAAAGCCCCGAGCCGAGTGTTAAAGATACGTGTATCACAGACTGTGAACAACTCGGTGTACAGATATTTATGTCAAGTTGGTGAGAAAGAGACATCTGTTGACTATTTATATAGTATATTACGTCAAATTTCGCTTAGCGGTTATCGCTATCTAAATACATTACTACGTTCTACAGGGCATTCTTTCTTTACACTAGACGCTACCAAGGTACAGGGGCGGTTGTATGTATCTGTTGACGCTTCAGAAAATTTAAAAACACAATTTACATCGTACTAACTACTTAAGAATGCGTTAAACCTGGTCACGTTCTATTGAATGAAAATGACTCTGGTAGTTGCTGTCACTTTGTTTTATTATGACATTTCATTGTATCAACAAAGTGTCAAGCATGTTGACCAGCGAATAAGACGCGGTTTCAGGTTGTCCCACAGAGGTTGCAGGCTGTCCGCCACTACCCAGTGATGGCGTGGTCATGACCGCAGTCCTGATAAGGATCGTTACTGTCCACTAGCTGTGCCCGGCAGGTCTCGTCAATCAGTACCATGCAGCCGGGGATGGGTGCGTAGACACCGCCGCTGGGAGAGCAGAGACAATGATTTAGTCAAAGAAGTCCAAGGATCCAACTGCACATGCCCAGGTCAAATACAGTTATGATATAAGTAGGCATTCTTTCGTTCGTTTACCGGTTGAGTATATCCTACTTCAATATGAAAATGACAAACAATGACAATCCGTTCGTTGTCAACATGAGTGCAGCTAGTCCAATGTAGACCGTGGCCAGCACAGGCACAGGCACAGGAACAGGCACAGGCACAGCATGCAAAGAAAGGCAAAAGCAACATGACTTTCGGAGGCTAAATTGAAAGCTACGAAAACTCAACCCTACTAGTTAGTACATACCCGGAGCAGAAGAGCCCAGTGTCACTACAGGAGCAGGACAGACAGTCTGTGGTCTTCCAGCTACTGCCGATCATCATCTTCTTCCCCTCCCACTCACAGAACTGCCTCACGACGGGACGGCTACCGTACCTACAGGAGTGAGGAAAAATTAAAATCCTTTCCACGCCTTCCGGTGTGTAGGGCGGCGCCCATCTCCGTTTCTATCGCAGATTCCACAAGTTCTCGGAACATCGGTGTTTTTTTTTCGTTGAGCTGAAAATTTACCCCGTTATATTATATTGTGTGTGTATTCTGGCCGACAGAGCCTCACAGACTCGTTAGGAAAGCTATAGCTATTTTCTGTGTGTAACGTCGGCAGAAGGAAAATGTATAGTATTATTCCATATTTCTTTTATCATCTTCGTTTTGGATGTAATGCTTGGCAATCAGATATGGCTACTTTATCAAGAAAAAAAAATTGATGACCAGTTGTACTTGCATTGTTGTCTCGCTGCTGATGGGCACGAAGAATGCAGCTCCCTCTGCCCCTCGCCAGGTGGCGCACATCGCCACAACCATCAACACAAACACACCCATTCCTGTGGGAGGCAGAGAGAAGTACCGATAGACAGCTTAGAAGAGCGATATCTTTTGAATGTCGCACATTTTTTCCTAACCTGAATATCGAAAAATGATTTAGCAAGCATTTGCCTCGTTGATAAGACAATTTCTAAAACCAAATCAAATAGCATGCATTGAATAATTACTTGCTATTCCACCATTTCTATTTCTAGATTCAAAGAAGCTGACTTACATGTTCAATTAAAATACTACAGGAGCATGTTTCGACATTGTCATCAAAACAGTATTCGTAGCCAAACGGTATTGATGGTTGACAAAAGCTGGTGTCAGACAACAATGCACCGAAGTCGCTTTACTAAAAGAAATAAATCATGGGGTCACAGTACCTGACATCTCTACCGTTTTTGAATGTAGATCCCCGGACCAAGTGATATAACATATACGGATATCACCGACTGTGACTTACAACACGGTGTCCTGATATTTATGTCCAGTCGCTGAGAAAGAGACATCTGTGACTATCTATTTGACAGACGTAATTATCGCTTAGTGATTATCGCTATCTAAATGTCAGCTTGCATGGCTTCTTTACACTAGACGCTGCCATTCCTTTGTACAGTAGCGGATGTATGTGTCTGCTGATCTTTCATAAAATTAAGAGACAACATTTACATCCTTTGACAAATACTTTAACATTACTCACAACAGAAGAGTTTGCTACTCTGGGGAACTTTCGAGACGAACTCTAGACCTGTCTGTCCATCAACGTCATCAATATCGTCTTGGAGTTTTCTTGTCACGTGACCTGATGTTGATTATCACGTGACAGGAAACAGTCATATACAGGCTTGAGATACATCTTATGAGCTACAAAAGAAAAAGATTCTGCTAGTGGCGGTCATTTCTTTATTCATTATGAAATTTCATTATGTCAACAAAGTGTCAAGCATATTGACCAGCGGTTAAGATGTTGTTGCAGGTTATTCTAAAGAGGTTGCAGGTTGTCCTGACGCGTTCAGTTTAGATTGTCCTGCTGTTTTCTACCCAGGATACCTTTCTCTGTTTCTTCATTTATTGGTCTTCCAGCTCCTGATGTAACAGGATCTGTAGGTGGCAATATATCTAGATCTATTCTATATACCCTTACTTAGTCGCTGGGAGCGAGACATCTGTTGAAATATTTGTACATCAAACACCAATCCGCTGCCAGGTCCGGCGGTAGCTTCGCAAACATGTTCTCTGGGACGTTGACCTCATTCCCACATGAGTCGGGATATGGGAGGATGTGTCTTACCTTTACCCTCCACCGGGCCTCAAGTTCTGCGCAAGGTGTGCTAGCCTCTACCGGGCTCCGCTGAGCGCTGAAAAATAGTGGGTCACCGATAGGATCCTCTCTCCGTAGCCGACTCCCTTGCGACTACTAGTATTCACTCTATCTCGGCAAACCATACTATTTTTTCAGCGATCCGGAAAGGCTGGTAGAGGCTAGCGGTGTCATACGAATCGTAGAATTCGGCAAAAAAGGGGGTTATTGGCCAGGAGACTTTTAAGACCTTAAAAGGTTAACATATCTCCCTCCGAATGTTTTGTAGGCCCAGAAAATCACTTTAGATCACTTTGTTCAGAAAATTAACGGATTACCTTAAAGTTTATTACCTTTCATCGGAACCCAGATTCTACAGACTGAATGCGACAACAAATAATACGCTATGGTGGCCAAACTACGTAGCCTGTTGATATATATACTGTATTCAACATATCGAGTTTTAGAAGTAAAACTCAGCTCACGCCTTACTAGATGATACTAACGGAATGCAATGACTTCGTAGTTCAGAACGTGATCTTGATTAGAACACATTTAGAATAATGCGAAGCAATCGAGGATTTATCAGCACATCATTTCGTAATAAGCCAGATCAAAGACAGAAGACAGATTGTCTTTAAAATGAATGCGAACAAAAAATTCATTCGTTTCACACAGGAGTAACAGTAAAATGTTGATATACATGAAACCAATTTATGTATATCATTGTAATCACCGTATAATAAGAACAGGATCGTGCCAAATGTATCTAACTGGTGTAAACAAGAAAACACAATACAGTGTTGATTTCCTACCACATACACATGTTAAGGCAACGTCACGGTTACATGTTGTTACGTCACAACAATATTTACACGAAATGTTGATTCTTTTTAAACAAAAATACTTAAAAGACAAAATAACTAAGATATGAGACTCAAGAGGATGAGTACGTAATACTTCCAGTATGAAATATGAAAATCATCATCTTTCGCTTTAGATAGTTGTCACACACACACATTAGTACGAATATCATTCGTTGAGCAATCCACAAAAAATGATTGACGTTCACGCTTAAAGCACGCCAGGAAAGAATATCATATATATATTATTTAAACACACGTCACATCCAAAATTATACGTCAACTTTATGACCTGTAAGGTGTCAACTAGAACTCGGTCGGAGTCCCGACTATGTACGAAGTTTCCCGACGGCCCACCCGAGCAGGTGGCGACAACCCCCGATGTTGAGCGGACTCCGTAGCCGTTCTATCCGTTGGCGATGACAGACAGAGCGACAGTCAGCAGCAGCAGCAGCCACCACGGGCCGATGTTAGCAGCGCCGCCGGACCCTGAGTCCGGGAGCACGAACACGGCGTCACCCGTCAGCAGCGCGCCGTTGCACCGGTTTCCGGTGCAGCACCTGTAGCACACCTTAAAGGAAACCCAAGCAAGATTAGGGCCCGAACATGTTGAATTTGAAAGTCTATTTATTTAGTCATCTCTATACATGATTAGTTCAAACAATACTATCACAATGTATAGCGACTCCCATGATGCAAAAATACGCTGTCGGTGTGATGTGAGAACTCACTGAAAATCGTCGCCGGGGTTTTTGTAGGCTCGCGAAACTAAGGGGATCATCGTACGGCACGTTTCTGCACGGTTTTGAAATGCTCAAATTATGACGTTACTACGCAAATGTGCTTTTATAACAGTGTTAGTAAATGTCACTACCATAAAGATTTCAGCATTATTTTATTTCCCTTTTCTTGGGCAATAATATTGGTTTTGGTTGCCTTTAAATGAGTATGATCACTTTATGGCCCTTTATTTCGGATTAACCAAGCTAGTAATATGACTTCATTAGCATCAACGTAATACCTTCAATATAGAAAAACCGGACCCAGCTTCGGCTTACGATAGAATGGCGGTTTTGGATTACGACAAACGCGCGACCCAAGAAGAAGAGCCTGGAAGATTTTGGCGGCGCCTTAGGGGCGGAGCCCATAAACTTGTACATTGGCTACTAGCCTACTACAATCCGTTCGTGTAACGTTCAGTTTCGGCATCTGCTTATCCCCTGTCGAAGACTGAAGTTTGAGACTAGTTCGTTACCTTGGTGTCCGCCTGATCTTCCTGACAGTGTTCCAGTGCGAGGACGTCGTCACACTCAATGTTGTTGTACGTACAGGAACGTTGGTACGAGACAAGCTGGCCGTTGACCGCCGTCCGGGCGATCTAGCGTCGTAAAATCATAAAAAAATAGTAAGTATAACCACTGCACAAAATCCGATCTTTACACCTTAAAGAATACGTATTCTACTAAAGATTTTTCTCTCAATCAAGTGAGACAATGGATTCTTTGAGCATGCTTTAAGGCATGCTTGAAGATCGGATTTTTTACCGTGGTCACGATGATCGTCATTACACTATGGAACATGTGTGTTCTGAAGTGGTATACACAAAGCGTGTACCCCTTCCGCTTTCTCATTCAGACCAGACTCAGGGTCTTGACTAAAGCCATTCACACACTGATTACTTGCTGACGTCTGAGCGTGACTTACCCAGCATGCACCGCTGCTGCAGGCCTGTGTTGTGTTGGTGCTGTTATGAAATTCGTCCGACAGCGTTGATTGGTCCACGTCACAGTGACCGTCACTGGTCGAGTCACACACGTAACACTCGATGGGAGCCTACAAAAACACAAAGAAAACTCTTCATGTTATATCAAATGTACGAATAACTCCTAGATTTTGCACCATGGCGGTAGGCATCACTATCGTATAGGCATCAACGCTTGTAAGTTTTTAAGTTGTCAAAGTTTACAATCATTACATTTCCATGTAGCTCTAGTTAATACAAACTTTTCTTTGCCTTACCGTAGTTGGATTTTCCTCGTATTTGAGGAACTGCTCTCGGAAGAACGGCAGCACTGAATGAAAAAAGGACAATGAAAATACACAATGAATTGTCACACGAACCAGCAGTACATTAAGAAACCCACCATATTTCTAAAAAAAAGTACCAAGTGTAAAAACATCTCCAGGTGCTTAAAATCTATGAAGTACATGCATAATTATTGTGTTTCTATAATCTCCAAGCAGATCTAACGGATGCAAAGACCGTATCCAACTGGCAAAAGGAGTTTTTATTGCAACCCGGGTTGAAATAAAAACTCCTTTGGCCAGTTGGATACGGTCTTTGCAACCGTTAGATCTGCTTGGAGATTAGTGTTTCTACACGTGGCGGTTTGTGGGTCATGGTCAGACATGAAGCTGCAGTTCTCACCTCGCTCGCAGTGAGTCTCAATGGTACCGAAGATGCACTCGCAGGTGTAGGAGTCGACGCCGTCCACACACGTGGCGCCATTGAAACAAGGATTGGACGCGCACTCGTCAGTATCTAACAACAACAACAACAAGGAATGATGTTTGGAACCACATTTGTAACAATGCAGCAGCAGCAGCGACACCTAGCTGCAGTACCATCTCGCAGGTGCAAGAGTTGGCACCGTCATTGCGTCACACACGTGGCGCCATTGAAACACGGATTGGATGCGCATTCGTCAGTATCTAACAACAACAAAACATTATGTTTGGAACCACATTTGTAACAATGCAGCAGCGACACCTAGCTGCAGTACCAGTCACTACTAGTATTGCCCTGAGGAAGGTGGCAGACGGCCACCGAAGCGTCGGCTGTTACAACTCTTCGGTTTGGAATAAAGAACTTTGTTATTCAGCCATTTATTTTCCTGCGAGAAAATATGGCCGAGAGAGGGATGTTGCCGGCAATATGACAAATCGGCTATTGGTCTAGATTTGTGATATCGTCCATTTTATGACCACATGAGATTAAAAGAAGCCTCTACCAGGCTCCACATGTCGCTGGCCAGAGAAGTTAGTCCGCTATAGAAGTTACAGTTTGCGACCTCTAGACCTCTCGTGGATGGTATATTGAACCCTCTCTTCGTAGCCGACTCCTTTAGCATACTTTTCACTCTATTTTGCCAATTTCTGCTACTAGTATTTTCCAACCATCCGCGGGGCCTGGTAGAGGCTAGATTACAAGGACTTACTGTTTTCACAGTTTGTTCCGTAGAATCCCGACAGGCAGTCGCAGCTATAGTACGCCTCGCTGACGGAGTAGTCGTCGTGCTGGATGCACGCGCCGCCATTTTGGCACGGGGACGAGGCACAGGGCGGATCTACATGTAAGGTTGCAATGGTGGCAAGAATAAAGCGTTTCCGTGAATAATTTCATCAGGTTGGTGAATGACTGAATAGCAAGGTTCTTTTATTCACAACCAAGTATTTGACAAAAGCCGACGTTTCGACGACTGTCTGTCATCTTCATCAGGGTCGCTGACCCAGCACCTAGCTTCTGTGCACTGGGAACTAGTCAGTATTGCCCTGATGAAGATGACAGACAGTCGTCGAAACGTCGGCTCTTGTAAAATACTTGGTTGTGAATAAAAGAACCTTGCTATTCAATAAAGTGTTTGTTCTGTATCAAAAACACATTTCGTGTGTTGTAAATTTCAGCTTAACTTTGATACAGAATGACTTCTACCAACACAGATGAACTTCCAAGTGAATAAAGTGTTTGCACTATTCTCATGTGACGAAATGAACTAATGAAAGAGGGCGACATTAAAACTACAGACATCCAATCGAAATGTACAAAATCTATCCGATAACGTAGACCGTCGTCAGGCCATCGGATCCGTGTGAACCTTTCTTCATGATCCGCCCACAATTCAACATTGTTTCTAATAAACAAGTAGAGCCTCCTGGTAACGTTTCCTGGATCATGCAAATATATGTTCCCAACCAGACATAATCTAAGACCTATCAACGTACCAAAATTATAAAAATCTATGCATCATACTTCCTCTTGAAAGCTGGCCAGCTAGTCTGTATTATGCAAACTCCAGCTGTCCGGGGGTTTCTCTCCCCTCTCCGCGGTTACAGGGCGGCGAGCGGTCACAGGAGGCTTGATTGCATTCAGGCTACTGGCCAGCTAACAACGCGCAAACATAGGCGAAACATAACTGATGAAAGTACAGTCAAACCTGGCCGAGCAACCACCTGCAGCTACAATCCACGTTTTGAAACAGTCTCGTCCAACTTTACTAAGCAACCACTGTCTTACCCAACCAGTAAGTAGCCTGATTGAATCGTGCTTATAGCAGCCGCCCGTAACCGGACAGCGGGTAGGGGCCATAAATGTCCCGGACAGTGGGAGTTTGCGTTATACAGACTACCCAACTAGCAACTACTTTTTTGAGGTCCCCAGGGGGGCATCCAGACCCCTCTCAACAACCAAAATTGATTGACAGCAGCACCCAGCAAGCCTCCGATGCAGACTCCTCCCGGCTGTTTTCTTTTTCAAGTTATTGTTTTTATACTATTACTTTTTTTTCTAATTGCTGGCCCGGCCATCAACAAGAAAAAATGTAATAGTAAAGCTGGAACTTAGAAAATGAAAACAGCCGGAAGGAGTCTGCAACGGAGGCTACACCCAGCCCAGTAGAAGCCATATTTTTTTGATTGAGGGTTTCTGCAGGTAGTATCTAACGTTACAACAAACAAAACACTTCAACTTAATTACCGGCGGTGCAGCGTATGATAAGGTTGGGCTCCTCTGTAAAACTATCCGTGCCCCAGAGGTGGAACGGCCCCCATGTCTGATCGGGGTATTCCTGCGCGTTTTCCGCCACCATGAAGGCAGGCCACGAGCCTATCGTCCCTCCAGCCAGCCACAAGCCCTCAGCTGACATGAAAAACAGCCAACCGTCAAAATGGTAATGCTTGTAGAGGTCTCGCCCGTTGTACTGGGACTTCTCGCGAGTGTACAGTCCGATGACGTCAGAGTTACCGACTAGGGGAGCGCTCTGGTCATAGGTGGTGATGAATACTGTAGAACAGTCTGCGACGGAAACGGAAAAAAAATTATAAGTATCAAACATGATTGAGTTACAAAAGATTATGAGCGATCTCAGTGGACGTTTGTACACCACGATCAACTTCAAATCAACGAAATTTGGCAAAAAGTCAAATGAATTAAGTCTTTTTACAATAGCACGTTTTTAATAGATCTACGATTCAAACTCATAACTTAGAACCACTCCTACAAAATGTTAGTACCTACCCCGTGTCTCACAGTTCGTCCCGGAGTAGCCGTACAGACACTCACACGTGTCCGGCTCGCCGTCGGCTCCGGCGATGCACAGTCCGCCATTTTGACAAAAGTCCCACGGACAACTGTCTGCACAATAGAAACAAACAAACAAACATACAAACATGCATACATGTTGCAACTCACGTGGACTGACCATTGACGTTCTTACTTGTGAATTAACATGACGGGAAACAAACATGCCGGCACCGAAACCCATATAGGTTTTGCTATCGCAAACCTGTAAAAACATGCCTTCGTTGCATATTCACGTGACGCCATGTCGGTATCCTATTTGTTTTACAGTAACTCGTAGTTCAAACGTTTCGGACATTTAGAACTCTTCATACAACTTCTAGTAATCAACATTTAACAAGTGTTAGAAGGTGTCCGAAATGAAAATGACATCAAAGGTACTTATTGTAGAAGCTGACCAATCAAGACGTGAAAACAAAGTCACTCTTTTTTCGTTATTTTTCTACATTATAAGTTGAATCTACCATACAATACTGTACGGCGATATTCACGGCGTACTAATGCGACTTTGTTGTGTCGTGAGGACGTCTTGGAAATATGCGTACGTCCCACCGCCGTTTGAGCTGTCAGCCATTTTGTCTGCGGCTGGGAAGTTTTCGGAATTCGGCAGGCTACCGAAAACTAAGAGACTTGGCGCGACTTGCACTCATGGTGTTCACCAAGGCTGGAAATGTGAAGAATGACGCGAATACTTCGAAAATAACTTGCAAATTCAAATCTGAATTGAGAGTTTTAAATTCAGAACATTTGCAGTTTTGGTTCCAACATTCTGCAACACGTACCTTTGCTATGGCGGAGAGCATTCAGTGCTAGTAGCTAACTACTACAACACTATGCCAGACTCGTAAGACAACACTGGTAGCAAAAACAACCTTTAGAAAGATGTGACACTGTCTGAAAGGCCAAGCCACTTAGCTCTGTATAAGTTATCTTACACCCCAAGGACTTAAGATTGGACCAACATATTTCTCTCTCCATTCAGCGAGTCGGTACGGCTCATCTACAGTGAAAGATTTGCGGTGCTGGATTATTCCGTGTCGCGCAATGCCTGAACGCAGAACTGCATTTAAACGATCGACACGGTTTTTAGTTACGTTACGACACCTTAGAGTCAGCGGTCCGCGTGGTATGCATACAAACATGGACTGCAATGTGACATTGTTGCCTTGGTGACTACTTTATAAACAAAAAGCATTCAATGTGTCCTTTTTTACCCCTGCCAGACAGCAGAAAAATCATCGGCCGACGCGACGAGCCTGAGAGCCCTAAATTAATGTTCCGGCAGTAATACGCCCGGTGTTCGATCTTTAGAGATCGGCCTATGTTCGCATGCAGGTTATGCTTTGGTCTCATTTCAAATCCGAAGCCGGCCGGGCTGTTTCAGAAAACGAAAAAGTAAAACAACTGCAAATCAAGAAAATACACAACATACTGTTGGGAGTAATTTTGTGTCTTTTGTTGTCTTTTATATCGTATTTTTCGTTCCCACAAGCTGCCCGGCCGGGCCCCGGATTGGAAATGGGACCTTAGCATTACCGAGCCCCGTCCGATATGATGGGGTAGATTTTCAGTTGAAAAACACCGGTTTGAGTCCTGGCGATTTCTAAATTCTGGGACATTTTGGTGATCAACAGGTACAACCGAAGCTCGTCAACTGTGTGACAGAGGCTTTTGTTGCAATCGGTGGAGATGAAATATGTGTGTTTGTTTGTTCGTTTGTTTGTTGTAGTGACATTGTGTATACACATACCTCCCGACCCTATCGATAGGACGATCTGTGGCGATCCTGGAGATGAAAACAAACAACAATTTTATGGCATTCATTCACAATCAACTATATACATGTAACATACAACACAAAATACATGCTACCGTACGTGTAAGTTAGAAAGGGCCTACAGTTATTTTAGGTTAGGCTCCGTTGCAAATTCCTTCTGGTTGTTTTCTTTTAACGTTACCGTTTTCTAGTCAGTAATGATAAAACGGAGTCAAAAGAAAACAGCCGGAAGGAGTCTGCAACGGAGGCTACAGATATATCATCCCCAGGTAGAAATCGAAATATGGCACAAACACATGCGGTAGTTTTGACAAACGAATTCTAGTGTTTGGGATAATTACTTATAGTTCAATGTGTTGGTAACTCGGAGACCCCGGTTCAATCCTGGGTCAAGACATCTCGATAAGGGACTTAAAATGGGGGTCATATGTTTGAGGAGGTGCCTGAAGCAAGAATAGCAACGAGTTATTATAAGATATACCCTGCAACTAAAATAGTAAGGAAACTTGCTGCCCCATGTGCCACTAGGCACTACAAGGGTCTGAGCGAACGATGGCCACTCACCGAAGCGCACCAGCGCAGCCAGAACCAGGAGTCGCCACATCATCGCTGCATTTTTATCCGACCAAAACTACGAGGAGAAAAATAAAATAAGACTAAGAACTAGATGTTAGTACTTCATGCGATTACACCACGGGAAAGATGGGTCAAACAAGTTAAGTGTGCCCGACTTCTGTTTTCCAATGACAGTAATCGGAAAACAGAAGTGTGGATATGCGCTTTTCGATATGATAGAGAGCTGATTGTTCACTTGATCTTGTTAGAATGGGCCCTGAAGACATATAAAGCACCTTAGCCGCGCGCCACCAGGCCTTCCTAAAGCCCCCCTCTCACTGGACCCGCGGCACGTTGGCGACCTCGCTGCGACCAGGCGATTTGGCACAGCACTAAACGAATTTCATCGATAAAAGACGAAATTCTTTACGCTTTGTGTATTTTGCTGTCTTTTTAGTAATACATGTACTTTAACCTTTTGCGTGATGTTCCCATTATAAGGTAACACTGTAACACAAATCCAATTTAGGACGCAGCGACGCCGCGAACGCCCGCGGGTCCAGTGAGATAAGGTTATGCATATGGATAGTAGAATTCGGCAAAACAGGGTGAAAAATTAGTCAGGAAAGTGAACCCGCTGAAGCGGGCAAATGTAACCCTGTGGTGGCCAAACAAAATATTCTCCCTACAGCCAGCGTAATTAGTCTGGTAGAGCCTACATAGCATCCTAAGAGTTTCAAACCAAAGTACTGAACGAAGGCGGAGAAGGTTAGCAGACGAGAAAGATGGCAAACAAAGTCTCGGTCCGCTGAATAGTAGAAGTGTGACGGTGGACTTTGATAGCGGATTATCTAGTCCGTCCGAGCCGTTCAACAAAACATCTAAGAAAATATTATCCCTGTGTATTCAAAGAGAAAACTTTATCTAAGCTTAGGCCTAGTTTAAGTTCTGGTACTAGCTTACACATGCCAGGTTGAGCAAACATAGACATATGTGAGAAAATGTGTTCTTTACTGCGTCACAATTCGACTATCCAATTTTCTACGGACTTTCTGAGATTTTACACTTCAACCAATCATCTATGTTGTCACCACATTCCTTAGAAAGATTCTAAGGATTCTAGACACAAGTTTTAATCCAATTTTGACAAAAATACTCACCAAAATCGAGTAAGAATGCGGTGTTGTCCGCCCGGCCACCTGTTGGCATGTACGTCCCCTTCTAGATAGTGGCTAAGATCAGATAAAAGTCGCCTCATCTCTTCTGTTGTTTTTCTCATACCGCATCTCTACACGCCTCTCTGGACTACAAAAAGACACCGTAAGGTCCGGTTTCTCCTCCATTTACTCCAAGGCAACCCTTTAGACGCTCTGTTTCCCAGCTGTGGTCGGTATATGCCTGGAGGAAACCTAAAGCCACTTCTTGCAACTTTTGACGTCAAGCGCTACTGTGGACAGTAAACGGAGACGTTCCGCATTTCACCACTCCCCTGTATTGGTCAGTCAAACCACAACAGGGCATGCGTGTGGTGTAGAAAGAAATGTTGGTGTTAATTGCGCATGCGGCGGTTGTGTTTTTGTGTACAATGGTATTCATGGAGATACGACGAAATTCTTTCTCCCCGCAAGCGGTCATGATCACATACGCAGTAGCTCGTCGTGCATCTTTTTATGTCATGGGATTTCTAAGCAGACTTTGACTGAACCAATCGCCCATGACCCAAGGCAGCTTTTTCGGTAATAAGACAGCTGAATTCAAGTTGTGCAACGCATGCACGACTTTCCCAAGATTGCCCTCAGTTTACAATCGTACGACGATCGTACGAATGTGACCAGACCCTAACCATGAAATATTTTATAATAACAACTTATTTGTACACTGCAATCGTATAAGATGAAAAGTATGACAACTTCTGCTACTTAAGAAAGACAACAAAAAAATCTAGTATGATGTGCTTGTACAGTCTTTGATTTCAATTTTTTTACCGTACAATGCATCTCCTGGCGGCAGTTATAGGGTCATGACCAGGGATCATGTTGATATTTGTGACCGGATGTGCCTCCATCTTACTTGGGTACGTAATAGATATGTCAGGGTAGAGATTGCGATCTGACAGAATCGCCGATTCTACCGGCAGTGATCCCGATCGGTAGGGATGTGTTAGGGTGGTCTCCAATTTGTAAATCCTCAGCTCAAAGCCAATTCAACCAATCCAAAGTGACATGACTGTCTTTTAAGTTAATATCTTTTTTTTTTTTTACAAATCTACAGAGGTCGTTCGGGATCTCTACCGATTTCAATACAGACTGCAATCTCTGCCCTGACAGATATTTCAAAACAATGTATCAGAAAACTTCGACAGCCGCCTACCCATGTTGTTAGGGATCCTTTCGACCTTAGCATTGTATTTTGTTCCAAGCCATCGAAACATTTTTCTCTCTCTATAGCTATTCAAAACACAGTATTTAGCCCTGTTGGGCATGTTAATGCAATAAAGATCATTGTCGCTGTTATGATCTATAAACGTAGTAGAGAAAGCGCCACCCTCCCGCCGCGCCACGAATTGCAGTGCACAACAACACACCTGTTGCACAATAGAAACGTCATCGTCACGTGACCAACGCGGAAGTTGGGTCATTTTGGCGGAGAGGGAAGTTGGCTCTCTCGTCCGGTCGACGTGCCCAGATCCAGACCAGGATTTCACAGTTTTTCGCGATCCAACAGGTAAGTTGAAGCTCTTGTAAGATTTTTTAAGCATCTAAGAAGGTCTGGGCACGGCTTGGGGAGGTATTTGAGGCCGGAGAGGGGCGTGATTCCAGCCGACCGGCAGGATTCGGCGACTCGTTCTGGCGAGATCTCGCGACAGCTTATTGGGTCTAACTTCCTCAACAAGTGGGTTCCAACATCGCATGTAACGATGTTCAGGCCAGGTTTAGGTCCAATGTTTATACTCCAGACGTGGGCGGAAAGCTTTAGAGTGAAGATTGTTGTCTTCTTTCTGCTCTAGACGTGTCTGTTGACGCGTCAGCGACGCATCTTCGAGTGCCGCGCCCCTATTTCGTGTTGGGGGAACACCCGGAAATAAAGTCAGACAACAATCCACGAGACTGACCCTGACTAGAGTAGACGGGACTGGCGTGCAAGATCACAGCCCTGAATTATACATCTCATACAGTCTACTCTAACAAATGTTAGCCACTCATACCCATCAGTTAGTCGGTTGAACTAAGCTATCGTGATCGAGTTATAATTGAGTAACGCTCCCCGTGTTAGTCACAGTCAGAATTCTGCACGGGTATTGCCTGACGCCCACGATTTCTTTTCATTTCACTTTCACTAAACATATCTCACAAGTAGTACGCCCAATAACCCTACTTAATTCTTTTAAATAGTTGATGATTTATTGTATGTTTATTTTGTGTTTATTATGATTATTTTTTGTGGGTATTTTCTTGGTGTTGTGTCCCCCATTTTGTCAGTCAAATATGAAAGCTGTGCCGGTCAAAGGTCATGAGCCGGTTCGGGCTATGTTTTCATGTGTTGCTATGCAGGCCTCTGCAAACTTCTGCATGTAAAAGAACCCAGCACACTTATGGAGAAGAGTAGGAATGACCCGGTGTGCTTGGCTAAAAACGAGAGGCGTAGTGAAGCCGCATTGCACTACCACTAGCTCAATTCTAGAAAAAGCGTCATGCTTCACCTCAATTGAGGATGACATAGTGTATACATGTATATACAGTCTGGATTTTTCAGTTTCGGTAAAATTTTTGTAGGGAGGGGGGTGGTCACGCAACTTCTTCGTTGATGCTTCCCATACACATTGAAATGTGGTTGAAATAGTCAGAAAACTTTGTATTGTCTTGTCACTGTCTGCTTTGCTTTGACAATGTACTACAGTTATACTATTCAAGGGTTCTTTGATATATTACTACATTGCTGGATACGTGGACACAAATACAAAGCACAGTGTAATACACATTTCATGAAATATGAATAGTTTACAGTTAGTGTATAGAGGGAAACACTTTGGGTCGTCTATGCTTATATACATGTATTTATTGGTTTGGCTGTTCAGCACACACAGCCAGGGTTGTCCAACTAGTCTGTGGCTACCACAAGGGGCTAGCCCTGCTGACACGACAGAGACAATAGAAATGGATTTAGACATGGACAGAATAACAATCGTCTATACAGTGTACTAACAAAACCGCAAGAAAAACACAAACAGACTTTGGTGTGACTTATCCTTGAAGCATGTTGACGTGTTTGTAGTACATGGGGCAGGGTAACCCGGCCTTCTTATCTAGGTTTCCCCGCAGCACACATCCCGTCTTCACCGGACGTTCGGCCTCGGTCGTTCTCTAGCGTTGTTTCTCTCCTTATAAACATGTCGTCTTGCTTTCTGACCCTGGGAAATAGTAGGGATTAGCCCGAGAGGTGACAATGAGGGGGTGACTAGTACTACGGGAGTTTAATTTGCTTCGAGGCTATTTTTCCAGTCCGCAGAAAAGGTATTTTCGAGGCTACATTCTGTTTTGCTGGTTTACTATTGACATCTAGTACATTTCTTTTCGAAGAATCGATGACTACGAGCCCTGGGAACTATCCAAAAGGACATAAGATAATCTGTGGAAACCACCGATAATTAAATTAGTCATCATCGAAACATGTCCTCTACCAGGGGTGTTCCGTTCAATGTGCACCGCCCCTCCCCTCCCCGGGTCACAGGAAGTGCAGTACCGCTTTTTGTTAGTCTCAACGGGAGTCATTTTAAGGACGCAAAATTGCAGAATCAATCAACAAATATATATCAATTTGTATCATTTTTGATCGATAGAAAAAAAAAAATTGTGCGGAAACTGGTATTATGTGGGTTCACATTAGGGCGCAAGAGTAAAGTTATTTATTGATTTGTTATAACGTAATAAAAATGTGATGCAATGTCAAGTATGTGTTCAGGCATAGGGCACAAAAGTTTGCTCAGTTGAGGCTCACAATGGGGGTTAAGCCCTGAACTTGACAACAGTAGAAGTGTTCTATTGCGGTGTTTGAAAAACCCTAGAGCGTGTTGTGGAATTCCGGGTACGATGCGTGTCATCTGCAAATGTTTCAACACTAAGATGAAAAATATTCAACACTATTGTAACAGTTGCTCACCCCCTCACCGGAATTCAAACTTGACCTTTGATCCCACAGATTGACCCAATTGCATCACTTAAACCTAAGCGATTCGTTACAAATAAGTCAAATCGTAGACATCGTTCGTTCATTGTTCAGACGCTTGTAGTTGTGGCACATAGGGCAGCAAATTTCCATGCTGTTGCAATAGCAGGGTATGTCTTTATAGGGTGGGGTTACTAGCCCCTCCCCTTGACGTGTTCTAGACACCTCCCCGAACACGAACACAGGACCCCATTTTACATCCCTTCCAAAAGACTGGTGCAGCCCCAACCGATTTGCCTTTCTCAGGATTGAACTGTGGTCTCCCAGTTAGCAACTACATGTAGTTGGAACTGTGAGGCTGCTACCAGTTGAGCTAGAGGGACATCCCTAAAGTAGAAACTTGGTATAGACTAGTAACATAGTTTGATCTTCATTGTCTGTCTCACATGCATATTTACCCGATCGGAGTGTACTCTATCATTGGTTGTTGTAGACGTGTAATTAGCATACGGGCACAAGGCGATTTCATTTAAGCTACTACAATACTTCAACATGGGGAACATTTATCAATTTTATTCGTTGTGCCAATGTTTGTGTTTACAAATCGAATTTCCGACAGAAAATACAATTATCTTATTGAACAGAATTCCTTATAAGCCATTCACGTTAGAACAAAATCTATCCTTCACCATACATTGCTCATTGATCATTGATTATTTTCAAATAATTCTAAAAGTCCATGTTTGCGACGAAAACAAGTTTATTTGTCCGTCAATCACAAAATGTAGCTGGTCAAAGTGCTAAGGTCACGTGTATAAAATAACTGATTGACGTTTGAAAATGCGGTAAACAATACTTACAGTCGTATTTCATAGTATTTCAATAAGCCTAGTACTAAAGTTGGTCATGTAGTGACTTTTAGATTTGATTGAGATTGTTTTAGCTACAGCATAGCAATTAGAACCAGTGCTAACCGAATACCTCAAGGCCATATACAAAAGGTCAGGGGAAAATGAATGAAAGCAACATAACCATTTATTTACCGGACGTAAACCCGATGTAATATGTCATCTATATATATAAAGAACCTAACCTTGAAACGTTTTCTTATACTTTTAATAGAACAAAAGCAAGGCATGTGACTAGCTGTCGCCACAATAATTTTTAACAGCATGCCGGAGGAGCTCAAAGAGTTTGTTGATCCCACTCGTACTGAAGAGTGATTTGGCTGGCGCGTTCCTTTGGTCTGCTAGGTGTTGTGGTTGGAGTGATTAGGTTCAAAGTTCAGCGTCTGTCGGCTGCAGGTAAAATGGCGTCGCCGGGAAAGCAATGCTTGATTTATCATATAGGTAACACAAAATCGAAGGTCTCATACCTTTGTGAAATATTCGGTAAATTAAAATTTTAATGCCATAGCCGCCTAGCCTTATCATGCGGTATAACAGTCGATGCTCAGCAAGTCCCAAGCCACCCGCGTGTCCCAAATTCAGGTCGCCGGGCAGACCAGCTGTCTATGGACTGTACGGTCTGTACCACATTAATTAGGAAGGACGTGTCGACCTGTCATGCTGAGAATCTGAAAAAGCTGTCATGCAAAATCGCCATGTTTTTTCGGGACCTCAATGAATACCCACAAGCCAAAATTCATACAAATTCATCAAAAAGATTTTTGTTGCAGCACCACTACCCCCAACCATACATAACTCCGTCAAGCCAGCCGTCCGCCTTTTATATTAGAGGTCTTTAGATCGACATCACTTTAAATGTCACTAACCTGTAAGTCATTTTGTAAATTAACGTATGGACGACTTTTAAACATTTTTTAGGAGTGTTTTTTAAATGTTACAATATTCTAAAGCAGTTTTTTTAACTGTAAACATTACCACTAAGTGATATCGATATTTGATTATTTTCATGTAATAGTAGTAGCTGTTGTCAGATGAATTCATTTGTATTTAATGACTTAGACCGAAAATACTATTGTCATACCTTGTTCAACGACACACTCAGTTCTACACAAGGACGTACAACCAGCAGTCGGGTCAAATTTGGAAATTGACAAAAATGGGAAACTCAACAGTTTTTTTTTAAATGTGACGGTCTCACTGAACTGCAGCACGTTGGTGACCTCGCTGCGACCTAAAATGAATTTGTATTACCCTTGACTTTATAATGGGAATATCATGCAAAATGTACAAGTATGTCTAAAAAAACAGTGTAAAAAGATTCATTTTTCATCGATGGAATTCGTTGAGCATCAGAGTGATTCGTACGAATCCGCACCCTTGATCCCAACACGATGATCTCGGTACGAAGCCTTCTCCACGAACAGTGTTCATTCACACGTCTGGCTCGTACATTCATGCTTCCAATCGACCCTGCCGAATATTCATATTTAGACAACCGCGGGAGACCTCGTCGCCACGGCAACCGATCTTTTTGACGCAAGTCGGGGAATAGTTCCAGGAATTTTTCATTACTGTGCAGGGAGGCGGCTGGACGCCCACTCTATCGCCATTTTCTGTCGAAGTATCTTTATTTGTATTTTTCTGTCGGTGCTTGTGCAGCAACAACAACCATCGTCGTACTATATACTTGAAATTTCCCTTCACCTTCTAAAGCTAAGACGTAACCACCGATAGAAGGCCTGTTCTCTGTTGGCATCGACAATGACCGAGACGACTAGGTGTAATGTTCTTCTACGACGACTTTATCGCTAGGTATTTATTTGTTGCAGTGTTTTTTTTTGGTCACGCTTTTGTAGATGATGTGTAGTCGGTCCTATGTTGAACAGTTTTGTGTTCAGTGTCACGTGAAAGAATATAGTTGTTTTTTCTCGCCAATGCTAGACAATTTTTGATATCGTCTGACTCCAGCGAATGATAAATGTAGATATACCTATACCTCCACCCAAACCCCATATACATATATAGGGGAGGAAAATTGTAGCTTTTGTTGCCTTCATCAAGCCACTTATTTTCCGAATGACGTGGGTGTGCGTTCGTTATTTTTGTACAATATTATTCCGAATCTGTCTTGTCAAGTTACGTACGTTTCAAACTACAATTGCGAACCGCCATCATGGAAGCTTGTTGCGTAATTTAACTCCAGACCGGGTATTGCGTTTTCATAAATCGCCGGCAAGGACATAAAAAAAAACTTTATTGACACAACAAAAAGTACAGTGACTTTCGTTCGGTCAAGCAAAAATTACAAAATGGAAATCCAAAATGGATATTTGAATTCTACTGACTAAGCAATATAGGCATGAACGTGAATTTCGGATGTCTCGATACAATGAGGTGGGGTTAAACGTGAGTGTCAGTATCTTTTCTGATAACAAACCAATCTTTTATGATTGTGAGAGCTGTCAAATCTAAAGATACAGCCATATCTGCCTGGCATCAAGTCTCTTGAAATCTGTTGTACTTAAACAAAGAAATGTGAATAGATTATTACGTAAGCCACCATATCTAGAGCATTCAATGACAAAATGGAGTTCGTTTTCAATTTGTTATGGACAAAATTGATAAAACCTTTGGTCACTGGCTATATATTTTGGTACTTCCCTGTTTCTATACTAAATTTATATCTGCTGATTCTCAAGTCTGTTATATCTTGCAATTGCAAAGTTATTTATATCATAAAGGACATATACAAAAGAGGTACTGGGTCTCTTGGTGTTGTATCTGCACAAGGTGATAACAAGGCAAGGAGATAACCTCCTAGGTTAAGGTAAGTTATTCTTTCGTTCGTTCGTTCGTTCGTTCAGACCATTGTAGTGCCTAGTGGCACATAGGTCAGGAAGTAGCATATTTTTACAGGCAGGGGGTGATAGCCCTTCCCCTAGGCCAAAGTAAGTTCTTATCACCAAGACAACGGGGCATCAAAACGGATTGGACAAATCATCAAAGAGAGGAAAAACTGGTTAGTACAGCAAGGGGTAACATCAAAATTTCTTCCCAAGACGCCTGGAATTCGGGGCTAAAGGAAGGGCAGAAATGCAGGAGGTCCAAGCGGAACGGAACTTTCCTTTTGCGACTAATTTTTGACGAGATTTCCTCAGGCCACAGTCTGCATAGCACAACACCGGTCGCGCCGAAATTACGGACACCGGCAACAAGTTCTTATCGCCCGAAGGAGCAACTTTCATCGAACCTCTTAGTCATAGAGAGGAAACGAGGTTTTCCGCAACGTAAAATGTACTGAAAATAAGAAGCCTATCCCTTGTTTTGATCAAGACTCTTAGAATATAGATTCTTAAGCTTCGTTGTTTCGATGCGGATGTCGAGTTAATTCCATGTGAAAGTACCGGCGGTATTTTCCCCTTCCTATTTAGTGGTATGATATCAGATTTTTAAATTGCACAGTTTTACCAATTGTGATTATTCAGTTGTACCCCCCCTCCCACATACACCGACAACCCCCCCCCCCCCCCCCCCCCCACACACACACGTACCTACATATAGTTATGTATATACGCTAACACTCACGGCATGCACAAAAATACACACACGAAACGCCCACACAAATAGATATATATACATACAATGTATACGCCCTGAAACGGACACACACACACACACACAAAATATATACAGACAGACAGACAGACACACACACACATATTTCATTTATATATATATATATATATATATACAGACACACATACACCCCCCCCACACACACACACATATAATTACACACGCTCACACACACACGCACAATCACACACGCTCTCTCTCTTTCACACACACGATTACAGAAGCCATGGTTGCGCCCCTCCCTCCCTGCAAAATAACTCAGTCCACAACAGCTTGTTTTTAAATCCTACTTCCTCTAAGTCATGAGAATCACAGACGGATCACATGCCTGGCTACCCCGGTAGAATCTGGGCACACATCCTGCGGTGGGGACGTTTCCGTGACTAGCATAGCTGACCCCGGGGTTCGGGTCGACCGCCACCGACCAGAAACTGCAAAACAAACACGGTTCTGTCATGTATTCACAATTCATAATGACTTTGAACTGTATTGACGTTGCACTAGGTATGGAAAACAATTTTTCGTTTGTAATGAGATGGCGCTTTGTAGCTAGTCTCTACCTGGTTGTTTAGATCGCTGGAAAGTGGAAATAGGCAGGATGATTTTCCCGATAAGTTAGCCTTGAATCTTATCGATTCGGAAAAGACTTGATCAAAATGATGTGTAGCAGAGAATGCTGGAGACAAAGCTTTGTGAATGCTCCAACTTAAATGTATGACTATGTATGTACATACACGTTTGCCGACCATGCAGAGTTGCACGTAGGCAATCGAGGGCCAATTTGCATGATTTTTGTAGCAATCCAAGAGACCACAAACGCAGATAGACAGTTCATATATACACTATTGACCTGTAAACAGGAGGAGAAATGGCGGCTCATGTACAAGGTCATATATGACAACGCGCCCACCCAACAGGCCAGACTAATCTAATCTATTTCAGCCATTTGTGTTTCCTTTGAGGTCTAGGTAACTACATGTATATACCTACGTCATTGTAGTGGTTCTGTTATCAAATTAGTTCCAACCATTGTAGAAGTGCTCTGTGCTGCATTATGTAATTGAAAGTTTATTGCAAGTTCTTGCCTGTAGGTTGATTGCAGGTACATGTAACATGAAAAGGACGAACAGACCATGATGAACAATATAATGTGTGACCACTCTAGTCTAACTAGTATCTACTGGCACTAGATTCTAACTTTTGGGGTTCGATTTCTTATTCCGGATTCCGAGACAGTGGAAGACGTCTTTTCCTCTGTAATGTGTGGGTTTTATGATGTTAAGAGGAGAGTTGTTTTCTTTTTGTCTGTAAAGGTGGAGAATTTTACTTAAAGAAATGTGTTCTGATTATGAAGTTAACAGTTGACTGTTATTCACATCTGTGTTTGGTCAGAACGTCCTCTAATATACGTGGGTTAGATTTGGTTTTGATGTACGGAATTACTCAATAACTTTATGAATCAATTTAGGCCGAGAGTGGGTTTAGTTTATCATTTAGAAAGTTTAATTGTATTTGCGTCCTCACCTATAGGTAGTGCTGTGTATCTAAACCCGTGTTTAGGTCCGGATTTAGATCCAGAGGTTCAGGTTCAGGTCCGGACTTATAAGTCTGGACCTGAACTCATGGCATATGTGTGCTAATCTATTTTTTCATGTTACATGCAAAATTGCATATTGGCATGTATTTTGCATGCAATTTGAAAACTATATATGTGAAATTATATACAGTCAGTAGTGAATACAAGAGTTCAGTTATAAACACAAAACAGCAATGTTTTCATATTTTTCCAGTGCAAATTTGACGATCTAAGGAAGGTTTAAGATGGTTTAGAACAAAAAGGAGAGTATAAGCGAGAGATATTTTTCTTCGAACCGGACTTGTTTCCAGACGTTTAGGTTTTATTGGACTTAAACCTAAACGCTAGGTCCAGTCCGGATCAGGTCCAGAGCTTAGGGACGCAGCACTACGTACATATAGGTCAACATCATCATCATCCACTGGTTTCTGCATCTATAGTCGTAGAAACGTCCTGCAGCTGCATTCAGCCTTTCTTCATCTTTCTTCACAGGTCAACAAGATGGGCGGAAAGTCGAGCAAAAGCAAACAGAAGGACAAAAGCGAGAAGAAACAGAAGAAGAACAAGAACAAGGGGAACAAGGAGAACCAGCCCGATGACTCTGTGCCGGACCCTGGGTTCGACCCTTTCGGGATGAACGCGTCTCCCACCCCGTTTGTCGGCGCCGGATCTCCCCCCAATGGAAACGCTCGTATCGGAATACCGAGCTTTCACGACCAGACTCCAGGCGAGAAAGCTTTGTTATAACTTCGTGTCTTGAACTGTCGGAAGAAGCTAGATTTCATTGTCCGACCACACTACACATTTTATATGAATCGTCCCCGTGGGCGATAGCTTTTGCCCCCTTTTTCATTCAGAATCCTGTGACATTTCATTCAACATTTGGTATTTCATTCAGAATTCTGTGACATTTCATTCAACATTTAGTATTTCATTCAGAATTCTGTGACATTTCATTCAGAGGTCTGTTCATTTTCATTCAGAATCATGTTATATTTCATTCAGAATTATTCGTCATTTCATTCAGAATTCTTAATCTCATTGATAATTCTGTTACATTTCATTAATATTTTCTGTTATATTCTATTCAGAATTCTGTGACATTTTATTCAGAATTCTAAATTTCATTCAGAATTTTAAATTTCATTCAGAATTCTAAATTTCATTCAGATTTCAAAATTTCATTCAGAATTCTAAATTTCATTCAGAATTCTGTCACATTTCATTCGAATTCTGTGACATTTCATTCAGGATTCTGTCACATTTCATTCAGAATTCTATTACATTTCATTCAAAATTCTGTTACATTTCATTCGGAATTCTGTTACATTTCATTCAGAATGCTGTTACATTTCATTCAGAATTCTGTTACATTTCATTCAGAATGCTGTTACATTTCATTCAGAATTCTGTTACATTTCATTCAGAATGCTGTTACATTTCATTCAGAAATTCTGTTACATTTCATTCAGGATTCTGTGACATTTCATACAGAATTCTATTACATTTCATTCAAAATTCTGTTACATTTCATTCGGAATTCTGTTACATTTCATTCAGAATTCTGTTACATTTCATTCAGAATTCTGTTACATTTCATTCAGAATGCTGTTACATTTCATTCAGGATTCTGTTACATTTCATTCAGAATGCTGTTACATTTCATTCAGAATGCTGTTACATTTCATTCAGAATGCTGTTACATTTCATTCAGAATGCTGTTACATTTCATTCAGGATTCTGTTACATTTCATTCAGAATTCTGTTACATTTCATTCAGAATTCTGTTACATTTCATTCAGATTGATGTTACATTTCATTCAGAATTCTGTTACATTTCATTCAGAATTCTGTTACATTTCATTCAGAATGCTGTTACATTTCATTCAGAATTCTGTTACATTTCATTCAGAATTCTGTTACATTTCATTCAGAATTCTGTGACATTTCATTCAGGATTCTGTTACATTTCATTCAGGATTCTGTGACATTTCATTCAGAATTCTATTACATTTTATTCAGAATTCTGTTACATTTCATTCAGAATGCTGTTACATTTCATTCAGAATTCTGTTACATTTCATTCAGAATTCGGTGACATTCCACATTCCACATCCCTGGGGGCAAATGCCCTATATGACATATTTTTCGTTTCCGCCTCTAGAGGATAGTAGACAATTGCACTTTCATATCAAAAAGAATTCGTGCGCATGACCTATCACTGACTAAGGAGATTCGAACATAGAAATCGAAAGAAATTTTCTGGCCTCCAACATGCTCCTTATTTCTCTTGGTACAGAAAAGGTTTTGTACCAATTTTCGTCACTTGCTACCCCACATTTCTTACAATGCGAGAAATAAAATAATATTGAACAAACAAACAAACAAACAAACAAAGAAATTTGGCTCAAAATAGTATTACAAATATGCTTAAAAAGTGGATTTAATTGGATAGATTTTAGATCTATTGTCCAGCATAAAATCATGTATACTTTTCCAAATATCGACCGATCCAGCAGCCATGTTCAAAAATTATGACCCACTTATTTTGAGCACGTGACCCCATGGGCACGTGACGTCAATGATAGGTCAAAGGGCATATATAACCTACCAACACTGATGAGCTAAAAACTTGTATTTCTTTTACTCCAGGTCCCATGCAGGGTACGGTGGGGGTTCTGTTGTTCCAAGCACTGTACGACTATGAGGCCAGAACGGAGGATGATCTCAGTTTCAAGAAGGGAGACCTTCTCCAGATCGTCAACAACAAGTAAGACCTGCTCTTGGTCTAGCGGTTACTGAGTAGACTATACCGAAACATAGAGCTTTAATATCTGTTCTCTTTTCTGGAGACTCATATGATTTAGATGATGAGAAAGCTCAGCTCCACATTTGCTCACCAGGAATATCTTATCAAATGTTTATCAGCTCATTTTACAAATTAATTCAGCCAACAGACGTTGAAATTATGCAAACTTTGCAAATTCAAGTGGCCAATGTATGAGATGGATATTTCTGCAACTGCACATGTTGCATCAAACGTCGATGATGATTGGTGGAGGGCAAAGTTGATGACCACTAATCTTAAATCAGAATTCATTTTGCATCTTATAGCCAAAGGCATCCCCGAGTGTATATTTGACAGCGAAGGTGATTGGTGGATGATACATAACCCGAATTCCTTTTGTATCTTACAGTGACGGCGATTGGTGGATGGCACAGTCTATGACCACTAACCAGCAAGGTTACGTTCCCAGCAATTACATCGCCCCGTCTGCCTCCGTCGAATCAGAGGAGTAAGTCATGTTTATTTAGAAATTAGAAAGAGTCCGACATTTCCGATGTAAGTTTAGTATGAAGTATAAAAGCCTTGTGAACAAAATATATAGTATATGCCCAGCATAATACTTTTATACAGAAAATGACTTTGAAACCAGTTGTGTGTACACTATAGTCATTCAGATGTTTATACGTATGTACAGCCAAAATCACAATCATCTTGGCTGTTTATAACATTGGACCAAAGCCAACCCACTGACTTCAAATTCTATCAAAACATTTCCGCCTTACATTCTGACAGGCTGCCACTCTGCGGACACACACCAAGACAAATTTACAAACAAACAAACAAACAAGCACACCAAATATTGTGACCCAGAGGTTAAAGTTGGTTCCATCCCGTTTCCCACAGTTGGTACTTTGGCAAGATCACCAGAAAAGACGCGGAGAGACTACTGACCATGACGCCCACCCTCTCACCCGGAACGTTCTTGGTCCGAGAGCCGGAAAGGCGCCAAGGTAGGCCACTGTGAATTAACCTTCAGTCTGCTAAGGTAGCCACTTGGCACCAAACTTGTATCATGATCAGTTCTCTGGTTAGGCAGCAGGGACGTTGTCCGGACACGTTTTTAAGAAATAGTTTTACTTCTCTTCGATTTTACAACAATCCCAAGAAATCCTTTTGCTCTGTGAAATTGATGAAACAAATTTATAATGATTATTTGTGCAATTTCCGGTAAGTCGTATGTGTTCAAGAATGAGTTGTGCAACTTACAACGCTACTTACAGATATAGTTTATGTAGCGTAAAATTTCAATCGTTTAGCAGGCTTGATACTTTGAAAACGTTTTTTTTTCAATTTCGCACTGACATCTAAATGTGTAATTCCACATTTGTTTCATTGCGTTGTAAAGATCTCGATTCATTTGGGTACTTTGACTAAATGATTATGTAGAATATGACATATGTTAAATGTAAATATCATAACGTAAACGATGACTTGTTCTCGAACCCAGGCGGCCACACCTACACGTTGTCCGTCCGGGACTGGGAAGAGGTGAAGGGAGTGAACGCTAAGCACTACAAAATCATGAAGCACGACAACACCGGCTACTACATCTCCCAACGCAAGCACTTCGACAGCGTTGCCGAGTTGATCGCACACTATAAAGGTGAGATCCCAGATCCAAAGATAACCGTCATCTTAAAGGTTTCCGTTTACAGGTGGAGGAGAGGAGACATCGTCGTCTTAAATTGGTCTCATCTCTGACTGGAAATGGACCAAGATTGTTCGCAAGCTACACTCAGCACATAAAGTTCGGTAACTTAGATTTGATCAATCATATTTCCGTTACCACCTTATCAATTGTATATTAGTAAATATGACATGAGAAAACTTTTTTATTACCCTATACATGTACAATGATGATCCTACATATATAATAGAAAGTAACGGTCATATGATCATGGGTAATTTTGGCACTTTTTATTTCGCGAAAAGTGCCAAAGTGCCAAAAGTACTCACATAAGTAAGCCCTGATAAATGTACGATCACAGCAAACGTGATATACACAATGAAATTATAAAAAGATAACGGATATATGACTGATCAAATTCAAGTGTCCGAAGGTTTTGTGTTGAGTTTATATAAAAAATGACATGCATGCAAATTTCTCTGACACGTGTTTTGAACTATAAACTATATTCTATAAAACTTGCTACTCCTGCCATTGCCTGTAACGCTTTTGCGCTGGTTCAATTGCATGTGTTTCTTTTCCTTTGCGATACAAGGAATATTCGGAGACTTCAGACGTCGATCGTCAAGTAAGTTATCTAAAGGCTATTTCGCAATGCAATCGTGCACTTTAGAGATTATCTTAAAATGCATGGCAAGTTCTTATTTCCGTTTGAAATGATTTCTATCTTTCTATGTATACTCCTGCGCCACTTTTGTTGGCAATGGTATTCATTATGACTTGAAAATTAATTAAGGCAAGAGTGTTCTGCGACACGAGTTAACATCTAATAACATAATTCCGCCAGGGTACATCATTCCACCACCCTGAAAAGATACATATAGCTAGACAAATCTCCAACTGAACGTCCCCCAGTATAATGCACTCTTTTTCATCTAAACTGTGCTTATACCTGGGGTGCTGCACTACAGATCTCTAGATCTCAAACTCACTATTCTTTAAAGTGGCGGATTTATATAACCCGGCGGATTAATGTTAATGGAAGTTAATCTTCCCGAGTTTCCCTAGCCTCCACCAGGCTCCAGACGTGGCTGGAAAGAGTAGAAATCGGCCAATTAGTTGGCCAGCCGATAGATACAGTTTGCCACGTCGGTGTCTATCGGCTGGCCAACTCCTCTATTTGGCCGATTTGTACTCTTTCCAGTCACGTCTGGAACCTGGTAGAGACTAGAGTTTCCCCACCTAGACTAAAAGCAGCGTTCCCCTCGTTGTATCTCCAGCGTCGTCGGACGGTTTGTGTCGGAAGCTGACGGAGTCGTGCCCGAAGGTCAACCCCGAGACGGGCGGTCTCGCCAAAGACGCCTGGGAGATCGACAGAAGTTCACTCAAGTTCGACCAGAAACTCGGCGCTGGCTGCTTCGGAGAAGTATGGGCGGGTGAGTGAGAGTATACAATTGTCAGTCATGCTCATAGATATATATGTTAGCCTGGAATCCATGATTTTCAAGCTTCCGTTCGCTCCAACGATATGAGGTATGCGAACGAACCTAGAAGAAGATGGATTGTACTATAGATCTTTGTCCATTGTTTAGAGATTGACCCGTATTCTGAACCGGACTTCAGGGGTGCCTGGGCATAATTTACAGAATACGGTTCAATTAGCAATTTTCGGGTATGCTTAACAATGTCACTAGTCAAGTTGTTGAGTATATCCGTAAAACTGCTAAATATACGATTAGAATTTCTAGAAAATGTTTCCATGTATCTAAACAAAAGCTACAACGCAGAGTAATTAAAAAGAAATTGTAGTCAAATTGATAAGAAATGGTATGATATTTTCGACAGGCACGTGGAACAACAAAACTAGAGTCGCCATCAAGACATTGAAAGCTGGCACGATGTCTCCTCAAGCCTTCCTTCAGGAAGCCAACATTATGAAGAAACTTCGGCACAAGAACTTGGTATCCCTCTACGCCGTCTGCTCGGAAAAGGTACGTCGTGTTCCACAGTTTCAATGGCGCCATGTTTGGAAGCCTAATATACAAAAGTGCCAATGGATGTGCATGTAAAGTACACTGTTGTACTCATGGAGACCTCCGACTTTAGGAATGGGATAGAGTTTGCAAATATAGTTTACCCACCAGGTAAAAGAAATGTATAAATGTTCATTTTTTTGAGGCCGTAGGGGAAGTGGGTTGGTAATCCACTGTATCTGGGGAACGGTATTGGAAGAGCCCATTTCTCTCCTCTCCTGCTGCTAGACTACCACTACGCATCAGTGAGTTTAAACTCAGATCAACTTGAATTTCCAGGAGCCGATCTACATCGTGACTGAGATGATGATGCACGGCAGCCTGCTGGACTATCTCCGGCAGGGGGCGGGGATGGGCCTCAAGTTTAAAGAGCTGGTGGAGATGTCCGCACAGGTACCCTGTCTTTTTGAAATTTTTTTAAAGGATTTATTAAGGTCTTAATAATTTTTCTACTTAGATTTTTTTGAAGCTTTTAGACGCCTTTGTTAGAAATTTTCGTTGAATGTTCCGTAGAAATGTTGAAATCTAAAAAAATTCTAAATTTTTACAATTTTTTTCAAAGATTCATTGTATCTATGTGTATGCGCTGTGACGAGAATCTGAGAATAAAGATTATTCCCAGACTTTAGAGCAGAAATTATAGAATCTGACTGAAGACTTTTGGACGGTCAAAAATGATCAACACCATGCCATGTCAGAGGTGATCCTCAAAAACGTTTTTCTTTCCCAGTCTTTAGAGCAGAGATTATAGAAATCCACTGAAGATTTTTTGACTTGCAAAAAATAATCTATACCATGCCATGTCAGAGGTGATTCTCAAAAATGTTTTTCATCCAAATATTCTCTTAGATTGCGGCAGGCATGGGCTACATCGAGAAGATGAACTACATCCACCGCGATCTGCGCGCCGCTAACGTGCTGGTAGGAGACAACAACCTATGCAAGGTTGCCGACTTCGGTCTGGCCAGACTGGTCAACGACGACATCTATGAAGCTTCTGCCGGTAAGAACTCGACTTTTTTTAGTAATGTAATGTGTTTGTTATACTAGTAATTACGACTTCAGAAAGATTATTGAAGTATCATGTACTGTCACTAATGGATATCATTCAAATAAACTGTTACACCAGAGGGCGAGGGTTCGAACCCCTGTACTTCTGTACGTAAAAGAATCTAACACACTTATCGAGAAGAGAAGGGGTGACTCGGTGTGTTGGCTAAATTTCGCGTCAACTAACTTCAACTTCCCACTGGTAAATAATCTTAGACCGTGCGTAAGTCTCCATCGATGCACTTACCATCCTTATCATGTGCCCGTTGTGCTGCTCTTTCAGAGTCGAGATTCCCCATCAAATGGACGGCACCAGAGGCGATAGAGTACGGCCAGTTCACCATCAAGTCGGACGTCTGGTCGTTCGGCATCATGATGACAGAGCTGCTGACAAAAGGGAAAATCCCTTACCCAGGTGTGTTCAGTTGTTCTACAGTCTACAGAACCTTCATAAATTTACCTATGACAGGGGATAGGATCGAAGATGCCGTTGTGGAAATGGCTGGGTTTACACATACGTTTACACAGGACTATGCAAGGAGAACCCTAGGCCACTTAAGTCGCGTCTTCTAGTAGGAGCTCAAAGCTCCTCACACACAGCCCCGAGTCAACTACAAAAACTTGTGTGTAAAGATCGGGCCTTTGCACTCACCTTTCACCTTTAGATGAGGTAATGATGTACTCACCTGTTATTGTGCACTCCACAGGTATGAACAATGCCCAGGTGATGCAACAGGTCTCGCGAGGCTACAGGATGCCGCTAGAGTCCTTCAACTGCCCCGACTCCCTGTACGAACAAATGATTAAGGTAAAGAAACTTCTAACGTTTTATCCATTTATCTTTTCAAACGACAAACTTACACACGCAGGGAATAACATGCGCCGCCCTGAATTATTTACGGTTGCATGCTGTTGATAGGATATCTTGCATGCTGTAAATAGAATAAGAGCTTGGAAGAACTTTACTACATGTGTCACAATTGTAACAGGTACAATGCATAGCGCCTCGTACATTAATATGCTTCTTTGTCCTCAAGAGGATATCCTTACAGGGTCACCGCGTTGTAGTTTGTATCGGTATTATGTTGGTATCTTATTTTGGGTTGTCTGGCAGTTAGGACTCAATCGCTGGTTCCCCACGCGTACTTTTTCCCGATATTCTCTTATCCCTCTAATTGTAACTTTTTTCCACCCTTGTTCAACAGTGCTGGGACACCTCCCCAGAAAAACGACCGACGTTCGAATTTCTGGCCAATTTCTTAGACGATTACTTCGCCGTCACCGAACCCGACTACAAGGAGCCGGACGAGTTTTAAGAAATCTTCTGTTCCTTAATTCTGATGCAAGTATTTTAACAAATTTTGGCTGTATTTACATTTTTACAACAAAGATTTTGAATGTATATATACGTGCACTATGGAGGGAAAGTGCGGAATGTCACTAATAAATAGTTCATGGTTTGAAGTGCGCATGTGCAGGGTGATGAATCGGGAGCAATGGCTTCAACTTTGACATATTACCCACAATGCATCACACTGCTCTTGCGCACTTCAAACCTTGAACTAGTTTGTTCTAAAATGGTAATCTAATAAGCCTGCCGCAAATCTGCAATCGCTCTCACAGAATTGTTTACTTTCTGATGTTTTAAAAACAGTAACAGAAAGCGGACCGATGTAGCTATAGAACGCTTCTTAGCTCACTTAGGGCGACGTTAGAAAGATAGGAAGAAAATCAGCACTAACACATTTTTAAAAAGAAAGATTTGACAATCTTTATTGCAAGAAACGCTTTTAATCTTCACTTTATACACAGACGTTTTTTGAAGAAGCAAAGATGATTGTATAGGTATTTAATTTCTTTTTCTTACCACCACCGTATAAAGCAAGAATCTTACCTTGAAACAAGTCTATAATGCACTTCACATGCCTTATGTCTTTTGGCACCGTATTCGTAGCATTTCGGCATACATGCTGTGTTATGAGGTTTGAAACTGGCCAAAGACACGTAGAAAGAAAACGTTATCATATGATACGGAGCAGAACTTAGCTAGCTGGTGTCAAAAGTCTTAACTTTGCAAAATTCAATTTAATCATTTTTTACGAATCTATGATGATGCTCTCCTTGGCCAAAGGCTGGCTGTAAAATATTGCAAATTTGAATTTTAAGAGGACTTTACTCAGTGCATGTGGAAACCACGTGAATGCCACGTTATAGCAAATAAACGGCTAGCCTTTAGAGATGGGCAAAGAAGGACAAGTTTCGATGTCAAGCAATTCTACAAGCAATAAGGAACAAAACTAGAATAGAACCTGACAATCAAAACGTAACCAGAAATGCCTTACTTCTTCTCATAATTAAAGTGCCTTGACAAATCATATTCCCAGGTCTATCTTCACGCAGAGTTGTAAAGTAACCGCATGTGAAATTGAAAGTGACCTTAAACCGGTTGAGCTACTCTTCCTCTGGTCGTGACAGAGAAGACATGCGCTTTGTACAGTATTCACAGGTTCATTGTACCGGAGAAATTCTTTTCGACAAGTACAGCGAACAGTGGACCAAGGCTTAACGCCCTGTCCTTAGGACTGCGTACCTCCACAGTAGTGTGCTGCATGTCGGTAGAGCGGCACAGTTGCGATTCAAACCCATGTCTTCTTGTCCCAAAGACAGGGTCACTAAGTACTAAATGTAACGTTAGTATCATTGAATTCACTCTCTACTTTCAAGTATAGATATATATTTACATGCAGTAACCGGACATCATTTTGGGTGATTATGAAACAAAAACAAAACAGACTTATGTTTACTTATGCTGCTCTTCGTCGAAGAATAGAATTATGTTTTCTTTCCATAAACGGAACACATTCGTAATTCTTTGTTTTCTTTCTTGATGTTAAGAATTTAGCTGGAATTTGGTCTAATATCGCTAGAGGACGTTGACAGCTTAATTGTCACGTTCATCTACAGTGAAATGCCTTGCGTCGCCTGTTTAGTGATCCCATAAAAGGGATCGGCAATAAGAACCGGTTTTGTTCACGTTTTTCATACTACAGGTTGAAACAACAAAGTTTCCTTTCACTTACGTGGCCTTACATAACACTGATGATACCACTGTGAATAAGTCAATAATCATAATATAACAGACAGAATAAGGCAAGGTTCAGTCTGAGGTGCAAAAATATACACATCATATTCCTTTTAGGAAACTCCAGCTAGCTACTCTTTTATTGGTCGAACTGCTAGTTGCCATTCTCACATTGGTTGAACGTCTACTTCATTGTGATGGACAGTCAGGATCGGTCTATTGACCAATGGCAATGACATGAAAAGAGGTTCCAAGGCATAAGAGTCATTTATTTTGCACTGCATTCTTTGTAGCCAATCAGGTCGAAGAATCACGTATGATGTCAAGTTCCCGGTAGAGACATTGTAGTGGAAATCGACTGAAGTCTTCCGCTAGAGGGGTGATTAAATCATCTGTTGGGAATCGGGTTTTACGACCGAAGACATTCGGGCCAACTCATGCGCGCAGTGACTGCGCGCATGAGTTGATGACGTAATCTCCAAGCAGATCTAACGGTGGCAAAGACCGTATCCAACTGGCAAAATAATTTTTCATAGCGACCCAAAACTGGCTATGAAAACTCCTTTTGTCAGTTGGATACGGTCTTCGCCACCGTTAGATCTGCTTGGAGATTAGTGATGACGTAGCCAAATGGAATCATGCCTTTGGAAAGGAGGTTCAAATAAGAAGTAAAATCGTCTTTAGCTCACGGTGTCTTTAAGACAAATCACGGTCACTGCGTGTTATAATATCTTTAAATGACATGTAGTGTGATCTTATACTTGCGTCGCCTTTTGTACGATATTGTAAAAGGGAAATGTTCACGGTTTTCCACCACCGCGAAAATGTGTATTCTGTCTTCGGCGCGCCTTCCCGCAAACACTCCATTTACTCCCTACCGCGAGCGTTTCACCTTTTACAGTATTACCACAAGTAAACTTAAAGCACTTCTAACCATTCAATGCTTGTAGCTTCTTAGAACGGCAAGAGGAATCTCCGACAAAGGCAATAAAATCCTCAAAGTATCACTGACACTTAGCTGAATTCATCAACTGATTTTGCAATGATGCAAGGGAAACGTTGTCAAAACTTGCATCTAAAGGTTTATGCAAGTAATGAAGTCGGAAAAGGGATATTTGTTTTTTTGGGTGAAGGGAAATTTTACGTAGATCTGTGCCTTATTGGCATACAATGTACTTTTTCTTGTGCAAAAACGCATACCTTTGGACACCTTTGTGACCAACGCTTGCTTGTTATGAAAGTTGTAATCTTAGTGCTTGTTTCTTTGTGAATGTTGTTTTACCGACAGCCTGGTTGAAGAAAAGCTTGGTAGAATTGCCACAAAAATGGTTGGTTTCTAATTAGGGCTGTACCATTTAGAAACCTCTGAAGGGGTGGTCTAGGCTACGGTTTAACTCCTTCTCACTCTCCTTTCATTTCAAGAACCAACCCTTCTTGTGCTAAATCTACATTGAACAGAGCTACCTCTCGCTTTGGAAGTGAAATACTTACTGCCTTCCCCTAGATTGTTGAATGGAATAACCTTAGAAGACATCCTGTTATCCGGCCTATAGTCACTAGTGCTGCACTTTCGACAAGTACTACAGTTGAATGCAAAATCTGGCATGTTTATTTTAACGAGTCTATCACCATTAAACCAGTCGATGTTTGAACTAATGATTTTAGCCTGTAGACTCTTTTACAATAGCAAGAAAACAAATATGATCATGAGCACAGGGGAAGAATTCCCAAGTTACAATGATGTTCCTGTATATATACGAGTCGTTCATCTGTAAGATATAACGCTTCTTTGTATAATCTGGTTTTCAAATAAAATATCAAGAATCTTACTGTTCCATGTGTCGTTTTTGAATCGCATTTTCAAAATATCAGAAATAATGTTGTGTTCGTTTTGATTTAAAAAAAATGAATCACGACCATATGTCCAGAACACAAGATATCAAAACAGGAAGTTCCGCTGCAGCCTTAGAAAGTCGCTAGGGGGCCAAAATCTAATAATTTGGAGGTCTCATCAAGACCTACCCACATAGTGACATACCAAATATCAATACAATCCATCAAGGCCTTCTTGAGCTATGCTGGTCGTCCACACATGTACTACACACACACACACACACACACACACACACACACACACACACGCACACACACACACACACACACACACACACACACACACACACACACACACACACACACACACACACACATGCTCACGACCAAATCACAACCATGGTCTGCAGAAGGTTGGGACGCCATGGTCGCCAATATGTGATAGGGGTGTTGTTAGGTAGGGACGCGAGAGAATGCAAACCAGTCATTCAAATTATATATATATTCCTCGGGGACTCAAGACGTAACGGACACTAGTGTGGTAGCCTAGTATCACAACACCTATACGCTCAAGCGTCATGGCAGTGTCACGGTATCTGGGACACTGATGATTTTGCGATAGAACAGTTGGGCGTATTTTCCCATTTTCGATATTCTTGTCATGGTGGGTGCATCCATCCCATGTTGACCGTTCCGGAGGGGAAATAAATTCATTTTGTGGATTTCATCAATGCAATTTGCTTGCATGCTGTGGCTTAAATCAATAATCTCCAGACAGACACCGGAAAGAAGAATCTAGCTGCCCAAGTTTAGTAGCCCAAGTTGAGCAAAAGAAAAACGGGCCAGACGGATTACACGACTACAACTCCCGTTAGCGATGACAGTAAGTGATCATTCACTGGGCATGCCGCACCGCTAACGGGCGACTATCAGGACTCGTCACGATGGAGAGATACTTATTCTTCTCCTTTGTTACTCCCAGATAACCCCGCGAGGGGCAAGGTAGGGGGGGGGGGGGGGGGGTAGGAGGTTCCACGGGCAAACGGACGAAAATCGAAGCGCGCTGTGGGCACACATACAATCAATCAAGCCTGTGTGGCTAGCGACCCTGACCCTGGACTCTACTGCTGTATATGACCGTAGCACTCACGGAGAAAGGAGGGGGCGAATCGGGCTCGTTATGAGGCTCCCGGACATTATCTAGATAAGCGTAAGGAAAGGCGGGGGCGAAACTTGACGCACAACTTAGGGCTATCTGATCCCAAAGGGAAACGTGGGGGCGGGACATGCTTTACGTAATAGTTGTTTTTGCGCGGCCTGACGCAAAATTGTGGTACCTAGTATTTTGAGGCTTTTCTCTTAAGCCCGCCAAAAGGTATGCCCCTGTTCTCCCGGTTCTGTTATCTCCCAGCTGACGTGCGTATTTTTTTTCTACTATAGTTTCCCTCTCGTTTGATATATCCACTATGAGGTAACTCTTTTTTCGTAATGCGTTTCTTCCTTTTTCTTCGTGGTACGTTTCTTTCTTTTTTTGTCACGGACACGCCTCTTTCCTTTTTAGTGGTACGCTTCTTCTGTTTTTATACGCTTTTTGTACACTTCTTCGCATCAAAGATAGAACCTCCTTATTTTCACGGCCATCAAAGATAGAACCTCCTTATTTTCACGGCCATCAAAGATAGAACCTCCTTATTTTCACGGCATCAAAAAGCCTTTGCATGTCATAGAAACTTGTTTAAGAGGCCACAAAATCAACACATTTGCTTTATGATTACTCTTGTTCTGACCAATGATATCAAGTTTTCCAGACTACTGTCAGACGAGCAGCGAAAGTGCAAACAGAACCACCTGCCGACATCCCCCCATCTCACTCTCACTTTCAGCTGTTCCGAACACCTCCCTCCGGAAGAAGCCCGACACTTCGCATGCGCGACCAACTACCACTTCCGCAAACCCCGGCCCAAACAAACCTGCCGTGCGGGATAGATGGCGAGTCGTTTCATCATTTCTTGTAATCGTCGTTTCATCATTTCTTGTAATCGTAAAAACGCTGTTTTCTTAGTTTAGGAGGGAGATTTTGATCGACATTCCTGGCGGCACACGCAGGGCGAAGCTCGAAGCCCCAGCTGACTGAGGCTAACATCGAAACGAACGGTCTCCAAACAAAATGGCTGAAGGACAAGAAGACAGCGGACAACAAGTCATCTTTCCCTGCGATCTACCCACCTGGAGTGACCTCAAGCTGCTTCTACAGGGTCTGAAGACAGTGAAGACATCCGATGATCTAGTCTCGGCGCTAGATCACGTTTACGAGGTTGCCCACTCCCGCCAGAAGGTACCGAAGAGGGGTAAACACTCTCGCCGGGCGAGGGGGAGGAAGCCCCCGAAGAGGGAGCGAGGCAGTCACCTCTCGGGACTGGCATGGTTCCTACAAAACGTCCTTGACGAGCGAGAGAGACGGGACTTTTTCGGAAAGACCTTGCCGTGTATATCAGAAAGGGCTTTGGAACTGGAGACTTTGAAACCAACAGATGGACTGAACGTCAGCCAAAGACAGCGAGGTAAGGTTTGGTAGGGGGAGGGCAACAATCTATCTAGTAGCAACAATTCGCACTGCACTGCATAATGATATAATATTTGATTGACATTTATTACGTTCAACTGATTGTTAATTTTTGAAAGGCTACATAATACATTTGCATTTTTTGCAAGCCACAGGAAATTCTGATTGCCATGTCATTTGTTTATTATATGCTCCATGTTTATTTATTTGTATGGTTTCCTTGTGCTTAGGGTCGTTGACTCAGAACGCGGAGGTACAGAGTTCGAATCCTTGACATGTCCCAATGTTGTGCCCTTGGGAAAGGCACTTTACACCTATTTCCTCACTCTTCTCAGGTGAAAATGAGTACCTAGCTTTGGTTAGGGATGTCCTCTCGGACAGGATGTAAAGCTGGAGGTCCTGTGTTTGAGGAGAGTCACACCTACATGTAGAGTTAAAGAGCCCGCCACACTTACCGAAAAGACTAGGGGTCCATCCCAGTGTGAATAGATGAAATCTTACAGTATGGTCTGATGCATGTTGTACTTACTGTACTTGTACCTACTGTACCTTTTTACAAAAACTGGTGTGTAATGCCAAAAGGCCGGTTGTGCGGAACATCTAAAAAAAGACCACCTGTTTTACCTGTCTGTGACGTTAAGAATAACAGCTCGTCATGCCCGACTAATGTTAATTTACAGTTGACATCAGACCCCAAATCTTTCTCTTTGTTGCTGGAGTAGCCTAAAATAACAACATTAAGACTAAGCTAGCAGAAAATGGTTTGTTGAGTTGGTTATTTGTTGTCTTTCCTGTTCATATCCGTTACTAAGTGCTTTTGCAGAAACACCAAAGATCCTCCTAAAGCTTTACCATGCATGTGAAAGCTTTGAGGATAAAAATTCCATCTAAATTCTTAAACTGTTCCTGTCCACTATTTCTACATGCTCATGCTCCAGGCCCTATAAGACAAAACTGTCCCAGGAGAATTCTTAAGGGTCAAAGCAAGATATAAATGTTCCTTGGTTATGCATCATTTACTGGGAGCTATATTTAGATACATGTTTTACTGGTTGTCAATTTTCTAAACAATGGCAGAGTGAGAAGAATGAAATTCCCACCAGGCTTTGCATAAATCAACAGCAAAAGAATTTTTCTAAGGGACAGATCTTTTTTTGCCACAGGGGATAGGGGCTTGGGTGAATTTTGTAAGGAGTAAAGACTCCTTGGTTACTGTAAGAGGGTCTGCATGGGGGATCCTGGCAATGCTCAACGGCAAATTTAGGAGCCTTCTTTTATCTGCCAACACAAACACACGCACAGGCACACATACGTATGGACATACCAAAAACAATACCTGTATTTTTCATTGAGTTAAAAGGAGGTAAAAATGTAAATTTTAAGGTACATACAATTGTTTACCTCCTAAAAAGAAGCTCTGCCAACTAAGGCAAATGTGAATCGAGTTTCAAAACAAGTAACATATATTATTAGCTCCATGCAAGGACCTATATAATTGTCCTTGCTCCATGGTACAATTTAAGCCCACCGGTTTAAAGCGCAGTTTCTGCATACTATACTGGCTACATGACTAGACTGCTAAAAGCCTTATTTTATTGTTTACTTTACTGGAACCTTGCCTGGGCATTGGATCAATAAATCATATTAATAGCACAAATTGTTTGCTTAACTGTACTTTCATTCATTTACGCACAGTCGATTGTTCTTACTAAAAGCAACCGGAACTATGACATTGAAAAATTGATATACAAATACATTTGTAGTACAACAATATTACAAATATTCTCAATGTTAATATCAGATAGATTGGAATTGTTTTGTAAACAACATTTCGATATTAAAATCAATATGAGATTGGCTGAGTATTCAAATGCCCTATAGAAAACTGTTCAGTCAAAACATTTCCATAGATAAAAGGTTCAAAGATACTTCAATACACATTTTTGGCAAACATGTCATATAGAAAGTTCATTGAAAGTTCCTGTAAATGTAACATGTAAAAGGACAGACAGACAATGGGGAACATATATCATATGGGTCTGTATACATTTCTCTGTTTAGATTGATGTATTTTATCAGGTGAATACTGAACCTTCGGGGTTTCCACAAAATATTACACAGTGGAAAAGCATCTATCATTTGAAAGGGAGGCTTTAGAAAAGATGCCTCCCAATCCTTTTAACGGGTGAAACAAATCCCTGCGGACATATTTCATGTCTGGATGGAATTGTAGGAACTCTTATGTAATGTCAAATGTCATGATTTCGCCTGGTACATTAAGACTGCCATATCGAATTTGAAAATGGTTTTATTGAGGCCTCCTCAATAATAATGTCTTGAGTTGAACACGAGGTCTTGGGAGGGTTGAAATTACTGTCCACAGATGCGTACGTATAATTATGCACCCAAAATTGCTAGCCTGCAGCTGGGTGCCATCCTCTGTAGTACTGTAAATGCAGAAATGTTTGCGGTGGTTTTATGTTCGCTGTTTTCGTGGCGACCCTTTCACCACGAACTTAAAACCACCGCAAACATTTTTGTCCAATACTGTAGCAGTACATGACTATGGTACTGCCGCAAACTTAAAGTTTAAAACCACCGCGAACACTCCATTTTCACCTTAGCGCGAAATAAAAACCACGCAAACTTAATTGCATTTACAGTAACCGCTGGCTCACTCTTTTTGTTTGCTAACCACATTTAGCAAGCGAAAAGATTAAGCCAGCGGTTTCTACGGGGGATGGCACCCAGACTACAAAATTGAAGCTGTACACCTGATTTTTGACCGTGTGTGCACCGAGATATTTGTGTAGGGTTACGCACGTAAATGTTCTAAGTGTACACTAGCATACAGCAATTATTCTTGACATTTAAGTGTATGAAAAATACTATGACCTTTTTTCTTATCAATGTTTCAAATTTTGAAGGAAGTTGTAGAATTTCAGACTCAAGATTCAGCTTAAACTTAACTTTTATGCTGTGTACCCAACTGCTGTGTACATGTTTGTGTCCCCAAAGTTTAATTTCACGGATTCCCAAAACTTAATTTTGAGCCTTGCCTGCATGGATAGTACATTGTGTACATGATGTATCTGAAGTGTGCATTACTGATGCTTTAGCCCTCGTTTCACGATCTCTCACTGTCGGAGGTTTTAATTATACTAGGCCTCCTGCTGACTTGAGGAAAGGCTGCTAGAAGCGTGATAAACAAATGTAGTCAGGTTACTGATACTACATTTAGACAATCTCTATGAGGTCTAAGGGAACTGGGTAGGATTGTGATTATCGTTACAGATCTAGATATCAATTATGTACTGTAGTATTAAGGTTGTTGGGTGCTGACTGACATATATGCGATAAGAGGAAAAGAGAGGTATCAGATCTGTAAAAGAAAATTAATGTGTGGATTGCTCCTGAGATGTATATTCTGTAGATGTAGAGGAATGTGTTATCCCAAGTACAACGTAAGATAAAGAAGAAATTGCACAAAAAGTATCTCGTTCTGGTGAGAAATGTTTATGAACAGAGGACCAGTCTGTGTGGTAAACACTTGAAACACACACTTCCTAAAGGAAGAATGAATGGGAAACCCGAAGAACGCAACCTATTCTTCACCTGTTAATACAGGGTAATACGACGCCTCCGTCCAAAGAACTTGTTGATCGTGGCTTTAAATGAAGGGAGGTTGGGGCAAACATGGGTGGGACCGTTTTCCCATACGTCAAGTGCCAGGCCAGCCAGCGTTCAAACAAAAAGTACATTATGCCATCAAGCTGATTTATGTACAAGTCACTACCTCACAAAAGAGCTTTCAAGCGAGTGTAATCTTTAGTTAGACTGCAATTTCTGACAGAGAGTCAAGTTTCCCAGACTTATTCAAATATATTTAAAAGCAAAGAAGAGAAGTTTGCATTGTGCACTGAGAAGTAAGATATTTCAAATAAGATATTTCCAGCTGTGCAAGAACTATCTGTCAAAAATGGTGACTGCAGCACAAATTACACACCTGTTGACCTCTGACCTATGTGGTAAAATAAAGGCCATGTCTAAAGCCCCTGTCACACATAGCCGGCCATGGCCTCCCTACCCTCTCCAGACCATGGTTGGGAGTTAGTTGTGAGCAAGGTCATCTGGGGTTGGGGGTTGGGAGTTGGTCGGAGAGGTTGCCCACTAATCTTTCAAAGTCGTCTACAGCAGCCGACTACAATTATTGAAAAATCGAAGTCAAGAAAGTCATATTCTGCTTCGATGCGAGGAGCAAACTGGAGCTAGAATAGCTATAGGATGGATTCCAGGCTGCTCCTACATTGTGTAACCTTGCGCAGACCTTGGTTGGAGGGTGGTCAGGAGCAAAGTTGTAGGAAGGTCATGAATTTGTGACAGGGGCTTAGAGCAATAGACCTTGTACATGTAGATCATAACAGTGGACAGGAAAAGTTCAGGAAGAGGAATAGAGCCTGATCGATGAGGATAGTTATCTCCTTAGCATTTCTAGTTTACAACAAAGCCTAGAATCATCCTGGATAATGTTGTCATGATACATAATAGATTTTTAGAGTTTTTTTTGTAAATTTTAAATTCAGGTACATGTTGTATCATCATAATATTATGGCAACCATTAAACCAATCTAAATTCAATGAAGTTGAACCCACCGAACTTAAAAATTATGATTTTAAAAAAATGGTGGAGTCTAACCCAAGGTTATACAATCATGTAGTCACACTGTGAGTTGCATACATGTGACACCATGTAATAGCTGTTAAAGTTTAATCCAATGTGTGCGGTAGATTACCATGAAGGTGCAATGTGATGAGATTATAATGCCAGATCGATTTTCTAGGGTCAAAGACCACAGTTTTTATCTACAACATCCTGAGTTTAAGATAGTTGCTACCCTCAGGAAAAATTATTTTCATTTAGAAATCCTCGCTGTAAATGTATATGAAATGGACTGCAGTTCAAGTTCAACTGTACATGTATATTTGAAAGAGTTTACCTCTGAGAAGGAGGTTCACCTCTGACAGGGGTACTATTTTTGGTTGTGTTTGTGTGTTTGCATTTTGCACCTGGAAGTCCAGATCCTTTTAACAAATTGTATGAGAAACATGGCAATTTTGGCCCCCTAGCAGTATTTTCAGGTATTGCAGTATTACAAGCCAACACCCCATTCCTGAAAGTAGTGTGGCATCATCCATGGACTGCTGCTCAGCGAACCACCATTATGTGACATTGTACATTGTACGTTATGTAAAGTGATATGGGTGGGAGATAGCTGGGCTCACTTACATCTGTTATGGCTATCTGGGCTAGGGTAAGAAGATTGAAGAATTCACAGAAACTCTTAATATTTCACAGAGGTATGAGACCTTCGATTTCTTGCTTTTTTTGTCTCCTTGTCTGATATGCAACATCCAAATGGTATCAGTGATTCAATAATTGATGGCAAAGAGCAGATGTCACATGAATTACCATTATATCGGATAGTTCCGGCCAGAGGGGTTGAACATTTGGAGACTCAGGTCCACATGTGTGTGAGGCCATTACCTGGGCTACATATGATCCAGTAATGGGTTGGGAGACTTAGTAGGATGCAAGATGATGTAGGAAGCCGCAAGGGCTTCATAAATTGATACATTGTATTACACATGATAGATGTTTGGAAATGTTTTTATTATACATATATATATTCTAAACATACAGACATACATGTATAATATACATGTACACACTTGCACCATACAATTTTTTTATTTTTTTAAATTGTAATATTTTTTGTATCAGCAGGACTAGAGAGAAAATATAACTTGTACAAGTGACAAACTTTAAAATAATCTATAGTATCAACATGCAGCAGAAAGAAATTCTTTTGCCAGATTTGTGTCAGTTGACTCTTGCCAAAAATGCAACGAATTAGCATCATCTTTTTGTATGACGATTGATTAACCGGAAAAGATGTATTTCTGACAACTTGCAACATTGCAATAATTATTGTTACCGAAAAAAGCATTTCTTGCCCTGTAAATTGCATAATCCTCATGACATTGTCCACTGATTCTGTTCTCTCAAACCTTTGAATCAAGTGCTCTAGTTCAACTTCAACTGAAGTGTAATTGTTATGGAGTAGAGTGGTCTGGGTGGGCTAAAGGGTGCTCATATTGGAAGTAATGTTATAGGACAACCCATGTGATGAGGAGTGCACAATGTTGATACGAGCGATGCTCAAACCAACATCTTGTTCAATGGTGATCTCCTTGACATGCATGCTTTATTGAAGCCTAGTCAACCTGAGTCAATGTGATTTAATTTAGCTACCATAAATTCAATCCTGGCCCCTACTATTCCCCCCGATCGAAACCTCTGCTTGGAGATTAGGGTACCAGTATCTTTACTCCGTAGCTTTCACATACTGCACAGCGCTATATCCTTCCTGGTCTGACGCCCTTGACATTGAAGAATTCTGCATGGCTTGCTCCGGGCACACGCACCATTACTCTATACAAACCAGGTCTCATTATGGACACATTGATTTTGGCCTCCTTTCAAAAACATTCTCGTTCCAGCAAAACCATTGTTGGTGTTTCCAAAGGAATCATAGCCTGCAGTCACAAGATAAAGTAGTAAATTTTTTGTAGTAAATTTGCATGCAGTAAAATGTTGCACATAACAAATAGTGTAGTAATATACAGACAACTTGCATTTTTTTCTGGGTGAAATATTTCAGTCTTTTTATCGCAAGTAAGAGAAAATCAGTGTACTAATAATAAAAGCTCCTGTTGTAGGGTAGAAACTTCAGTCTCACTGTATTTGCAGAAAGTCCCCTGCCGTTCCAAAGAAAGCTGCTAGGAGGCGCAAACTTGTATCAATTCTTCCAGACCACAAGAACTATCTACCAACCAAACCAACCAAAAATCATAGCTTGTCCAGAATGTGGGATGTCAAACCGGAAGTTCCACTGCAGTGCCACCGTAACAAGTTGCTTGGGGGCCCAAAATCCAATCATTTTGAGGTCTCATGAAGACCTACCCACATACCAAATATCAAAACAATCCATCTTGCATTGGCATCCTCGAGTTATCTTGTCTACAGGCAGGCAGGCAGACACACACACATACATGAATGCAAACTGAAAACATAACGTTACCTTATTGGCAAGGGCAATGATGTCATCAGTACTAGCTTTTAAATTTGTAATCATTGATCTTGCCAGGACATCAACAGCATCTGACTGATCTGAGAAACCTTTGACATTTGACAATGCTGTGGGATAACTTCTCAAGATCTGCGGTAGATATTTCATTATCTCCCTACTGACATCTTCATTTCAACAGTGAGTCAGAGTTTCTAGTTAAAAGGACAGAGATGAAGTGCTGAGTTAGCATTTGAACTTGAAGGGAAGTGCTGCATCTGTTTTGGGACTCCTTTCACTTGTGGGAGCTAATCTTTCTGAAACAAGAAGAAAGAACTTAGCTTCTGGCTTATAATATCAGCTTTTGAAATGGATGAACAAATCAACCAATACCACCACCATGTAGCAAGTATGTTCTAAATCAAATTATCTAGATAATAATTATCAAAAGGAAAGAAAAAAGAAACCCCAGCAGGTTTTGCATTACCCACTGCGTGTCCATAACTACTTTCATCGCCTACAGATATGGATTTTGAATGCATAATGTTTTGTAGCAGCGGCACTGATCATTGCTGGCTCAGAGTCAAAGGATTTCTGCTGCCTTTACCAGAATACAGATGACCTGAGGTCATGACAGAATCAATACATTAGCTTTGTGTGTTTTTCGTTTTATTGAGTTCCATACAACATCAAAATTACAACAAGGACAATGTGACCCAGGGTGCACTTAAATTATGATTAACTTGATTAGACCTCGCTGACTTGCAATTGTTTTGTATGCTTTTGGATGAGATTTGTGCACACATCAATTTTTGTCTGTTTTCAAAAATAAGTTTTCATCCATACCAAAAACATACAAAGAAGCTGCAAAATGAGTAAATACATGCCATAGGTATACTGAGTACTAAAATCATACAATGCCTCTTTTTCTATCCTAAAACATACTGATTTTGTCGTTCACTTACTCCTTGCACAAAATGTATATCGAGCCCTGAGCAAAGTCTTCCAAAGTCAGTCAATTGATAGATATTTAATAATCAATAACAGTATTGATTGCATCAATGATAGAAATGATACAGAATGAGTGCTAAACAAGTACAGTGTACATGAAAATGCACAGTAGTAATTCTTGTTTCTTCGATACACAGTGTTGAATTAAGCATTCAGTCCCTCACTAAAACAGTAAGAGGGTATCAAGGATTTGAACCAATTCTAATTTTCTGCCCCAGGCCTAATGGAACAGTTTAGCCTGAGTCTCACTAAAAGGGCATTTGTATTAGATTTAAGACAAAGTTCAAAGGAAGCTAATGTGGCGTCATTGCCAAAAGCAGAAAAGCTTTACTTCACTTTCAACTTGACTCAATATTCCTTTGGAGATCTTGCAGCTGTTGCAGATGCACTGTGCAAAATTGTACGGACTACCTAGTGTTTTGCAATTTTGGTGATTTTTTTTTGGGGGGGGGGGGGGGAGGCAGACATTTCGGTGGAGAAGCAGTCAGAGGAGTGACCGGAATGCTATATATGTTTGCGTCTTACTTGTTTCACGTATATACCAGTATGGAGCTTTAACAGTTGTATATCTGTGTCTTAATCCACTAATGCACTGTGGGCCTGCTTATATATAATCCCTGTGTTGTAAAACACTTTGAGTGCTTTTACTGACCTTGTGAGCAGCATGGTTAATGTACATGCCAAGCTCTGTAACTGTTAAAGCAACAGAGCACAGATTTGAGTGATAAGCCACCTGCTACTGACTTCACGGTTAACAAATCATGTTTTTTAAACCTCCGGGAAGGAGGGTTACCTCCAACGGAGGTATTGTTTTTAGTTGTGTATGTGTATTCGCACCTATAACTCAAGATTCATTTGATGAACCTGTATGAATTGCTTTATGAGGGTAGTTATTAAGGTCCAGATAGAAAAAAACATGGTGATTTGGGCATTTTCAGGTATTGGCGCAGCACTACAGGCTGACCCCCCCTTCCTGAAAGTAGTGTGACATAGTATTAGTACATTATGTAGCTGGTCTTCCCTACAAATGTAGGTCAATGACCTCAATTTGGGACAAGGTGGCTTGGGACTTGTTAAGAACTTGACTTTGGGGTATATTTAACATTGAAGTATAGGAGGCCTTCCAACCAAACCTTTTACTTTCCCATAAGGATATCAAAAGGTATATATGATAATTAGTAACTGTTATTAAATTGATATCCTTGACAGACATATAAAGGAAGGAATTTGACTGTGCATAGTGGTATTTATTTCATTATACTTTCATGTGAAAGAGAAAATATGCATTTTGGTGTATACTGATAGTGATGAAAAGAGCCGACTTGCATCTTCGCACTCTACAGGTGGACTGGTGGTTCTACAGCGCAGGTTCGTCGCGTCGGTTGTCGCTCACGCGTTCCTGTGTACGTTCCCCAAGGGACGCGGGAGGAGCGCCGCGCTGAACCAAATCAACTTTACCAACTTCTTCAACGTCATCCATGTGGGCGGAAGAAGGTATTAATTTTTTTTGTTCTTTAATTTATGTCTTTCTTACATGTTCCCACACTCCAAATTTTCTCTCTGGTTGATGTATGCATCTTATGCAGAGATCCTGGGCTTTTGAAAGGATCTCAAATCAAAAATTTCAATGACCATACAATGTTTTTGTCTTTCGTCTTTGTTTTCGTCACATTTTAGGACAAATCAGTCAAAAAGTTGTATACTTGAGTCAAGTATAGTAACCGATACATTAATATTCTGGTATTTTGGACCAGTTTTATAAATGATTTTCGTAGTATGGCACTGTTACTGCATACTGGAAAACATCTCTAGTATGTAGCCATCTATTTTATGGTGGGACACTGTAGGGGGCTTCATGAAGGATCCCATTGCCTGCAGCACTCTGACATGTAAGTACTTGGGAGATAAGAATGATGCCTTTTAGCTATAACTCATAAATCCTGAGATGGAACATCAGAGCACACCAACATGATGAGTAATGGATGATATTCTCTGGAGACCAGAGGACAGATATAGCTTGTTTTTCAGTGCTGAGGGCATTCCAATCATTCACACTGGAAAATGTATTTTTCTGCTGAATCGGCGCAACTTTATTTTTTACAATTTTCTAGCCCAATTGTCCCCATTCACGAAGAATCATGATGTTGTTTTGACTAGCATCATGGATCTACGGAGTATTAGGTGGGTATCCCACTGGACTGAGCCAAATCACACTTAGTGTCAAGGAAATTGTACCAACTCTTTGAATCTTGTTAATTTTCCCTATTGCTGTCACACTGATGTGCGATGCACAGGTAAAATATGTATCTCTGACTTCTACAAACAAAATGGTATGCCTGGAACGTCACAATATTATATAGTGTCGGCTCCAAATCAGATACAGGATAACTTTGTTGGAAATCACAGTGTTGCCGCTGAATGAAAAAGCAATGTGCAGTGATTAGAATTCATCAAAAAGAGATTTAAAGTGATTGCGCTGTTTTGCGACGCTTTGCACCCATTCGTGTCATTTTGCCGACTGAAAATGGTTTGAAATTTTCTAGAAATTTTCAATAATTTCAGGCGACAAATTGCAGCCAGTTTGCGTCACTTTTCGGACATATCTTCCTAATGTGGCACAGTCCAGAAGGATACCCGCTTTAGCACTGACATTGCTCATACTCGTATACACTGAATGTGAAGATGGAGACATTTCCCCAGGGCATTGTCTGCCTGCCAGCTCCAATTCAGTCATGGCAAATCCCACATGCATGCACGGCCTTGGGATGATGTAGAGGCTGGTTTATGGATATGGATGGCACGGCAACATGTTACCGGCCTGATGGAATCTGGAATCCCAAGACATGACCTTGATGAGGCACGCGGAAAGACTGCGGGGACAGATAGGGTGAACAGGAAAATAGAAGCATTCATCAGGACTCTGGCAGGAGACTACAGAATACCCTTATTTGCATATTTAATGAACTAAAGCTAAACAAGACAAAGGAAAAACTCACGGATCTTCGAACTGCAGCCTCAATGCAATGGTCTTTGTAGAGGAGCCGAATGTTTTTCCCCATGTGTTAAGCATTTGGCTCTGCCCATGCACATTTAAGGAAAATGGCACTTGCAGTTTTATTCAATAAATAGCTACATTGTACATTTAGTATCATGACATATAATGTGTACATGTTCCAGCAGCAAAGAGTAACGTGTGACCAAAGTACAGTTCTAAAGGAGCCATTCACATTGTAACGCAGGGATATATAACTGCGACATTAGGCTGCATCTGCACCTAATGGCAGACGGTTGCGTCGTTCAGGTTTTATTTAGTGGCAGCTTTGACACATGGAATATGTCTGGACGCAAAGGCGCCAACGCTTATAGATTTTTCACCCTCAAAATACAGTATCCATTTGCCACATCACTGATAAAAGCACATGTCTGCTAGGGCTGAATGCTCAAAGAAGCTGGCGTTGAATATGTATGATTGAAAAGACTCAAAATATGAAAGACACAGAAAGTTACCATGTAAAAGCCTGATGGAGTTTGGGACTTTCAGGATGGCGTTGAATGTACCTCGATAGCCACGGAGATAATGGTTCTTTTCCAGATTTGGCTACTATCTTTGGCTGCAATGATTGAAGCCAACATGGCCTAAATACCTGGCTCTATCTTAGCTCTAAATTTGTGTCTGTCCTTTCAGTTTGATGGAGTGAAGTTTGATGTCTATGGAAGTCCATGGGCAATTGCTCTTCTGGGAAATTCTAAGCAAACTTAGGTCACACAATTTCCCCCCCATTTTAGGGGAAAATTTCAAATGCCTTCTGGTTGCATAGCCGATGGATACTGTTACGGCCCTCGGCAACAGGACGACGGAAGATCTGCAATAAAGATTACAATTAATCTTGTAGAGGTTTTGCGGCACTATAAAGATTTTGATTTTTGGCCATCGGGGGACAGCAAAGTTTCTTTCCATCGCATGCAGCAAAATTACGTGCAGAGACCAATGCTGGAGAAATTATTTACGCAGCCTGAATTTGTAATCTGTATATAGCCACTGCTAGATTATGTATCAGTATTTTGAAGATTAAAAGACAGATTTGTATTATATCTAAATGTATGCATCAATCTGTTTCACTCCAGAAACACTTGCTTTAGGGTATGGATGGGGGTTCGGGGTCTGATGAGGGTCTTGACAGGAAATCTAGGAGAGCCAGCAACACTTTATTATTTTTAGTTTATATATTAACTAACAGCAAATTTGGGAGGGTAAGCAATCTTTGCTTAAAAGTTAATTTATGTACATTCCTATTCATAATGTGCATGCATTTAATCCAACTATTGTATTCTAATATTTGACGTGTATCTCAATTGGTAGAATAATCATAGGTAAGGGAGCATTGACACAACCATACATTCTGTTGTGACTTTTGGGCAATCTTGTGGTTGACTAATGCGATACAAATAATTTGTCAATACTATTATAATTATGCTAACGATGAAATCTGTATAACAAATAACGTGCTACATAAAATAAAAGCGATTACATTTCATGAATAATTTACCAACTATGCTTAACGTTGAATTAGAGGAGGCCGGCTATGATTAATGGGGAATTACATTGTAAAATAGCTCGCTATGCCTCACAGAAAAAGGCATGCTTCTGTTCCCCTTTATGTGAAAAAATCTGTGGGAGGAAATCCTTAAGGTTCCTCTTTGACAGACGTTTATTAAAAGATGTGCAGTCTCCACCTGAGGACCATTCATTGGTTAACTAGGTCAGCCGTACCCAGACGAATTACGCCTCACGCGGCAGGATAGCTGTCGGGAGGAATATGGCACACGCTTGCTTAAACTAGGCGTTGTTATCGATTTTCCCCAGGCATTAGAGAACCTTTAACCCATGTTGAAAACCTGAATCAGTGCCCACACCCCAACAAACACACAAAAAAGGCCAGCGCTCCTAAAAGGTGTGCAATGGAGGCTATACTTGAACATGGAGATGGTCTAAAAGAGATACATGGGTTTACTCAGAGGCCTGTTGTGTAACAGCTTTTTTGATTAAGGTCACTCTGCCTTGATTATATTTATGACATCTGCGCACGCATCAATTTTCATCCGTAAATTTGAGACCAGACTGTGAATCATACAAAGAAGCTGCAAAATGAGCAAATATGTGTCGTAAAGTGCAAAGTTCACATTGAAAAAGTCCAAAATCAAAGAAGAAGATGTGAAAGATTTGTGCTAAAAGAAGCTATTGTTCGGTAATTACCATGTTCTGTGTGTGCAGTCAACTCTTCAACTTTCCTGACAACTTCCTGAAGGCAACCTATTTATCTTTTTTGCATAACATTTTTTATTCGCATATTTGCATCAGTTTTTGGGTACCCAGAGGTCATTGACCAAGCGGTTTTTATGTGGAGGTGGTCACTTGTACCGGTTTGATTGTAAATATTCAGTGGCCTGAGGTGGTCCTTATGCAGAATTGGTCACTTGTAGTATAAGTTGTACATGTCATGTACAGGTTTGACTGTATCTAGTGATAGATTAGATTTACCAGTCCTGTGATGTTTTCCTGAAGTACATGTATTGAATTTGAGGTGTGCTAATGTTGTTGTGCCTTCTGTCCAGGGAAACACAGACTGCTAAACTGCGCTGTATCCTGCACTACTTTGAAAGATTGGCTGAAGACCCCGACGGACCCTCAGGCTGCATCTCCTTCACAAGAAAGGTACATTTCATCTTTACAAGATTATGGTTTTACATCAGGCTCAGACTCATATTATACTATGATTATATCAGTGTGTGCCTTCGGATATTGTTATTAAGCTTTGTAGGGTTCCAATTTTAGATGCAAGAAATGTTTTCTATCCTATCATTAGTCACCAAGGAAGATAAGTAGTTTGAAAACTCCTTACCGAAACAATACTTGACTCTAGGCCATATCAAGACAAGTAATGGTACAGGTATGCCATGTCCTTGGTGCTGAATTAGACCTCCATTGGGTTCTTAATGTTTGTAGTTCTCCAGGCCAATACAAAAAGTGACTTTAGACTACAGCAATTAAATTTCATGTATGGCATTGATTTTCACCTGATTTCGGGAATTTTTATCCCCTACAGAGATGGTCAACATGACGAGGAAAAAAAAAAATTGGAAAAATGTTGTGTGGTAGTGTTGATTTGACTTGTAGAAGTGACATTACTGAGAGGTAGCCATTTGTGTAAAAACTGTAACAGTTGTAGAAGTGAAGCTAGTTCTGTACTTTTACATGTAGGAGAAAAACTAGTGTGGTAGCCATGGGTGTAGATGCCAATTTGGTAAGTGATACTAGGCTACCATTCTTGTTGCTGTGATGCTATGTTTTGTGTTTTGATTCTTGTTACATCATCTATGGTCTCAATTTTGAAAATTTAGGCATCTTGTTTTTTTCCCAATAAGCTTGCTCACACATAATCATTAAGTTGGAGTCTGCAGAGGATGTCATCCATAAAATTTACTTGCTGTTGCCTTAGGCCAGATGAGCTTTGTTTCATACCCTGTAAAACCTGTCCTTGGTGCTGAATGAGAAATCCATTTGGTAAATGACTCTAGTGCTTTCTGTCTTAAGATTCAAAATCTCTCAAAATGATATACAATGTATTCTGAATCACCAGGTACCTACATTTACATGTACTTACTGTACTATGCAAGAACTGTAGGCCAGGGAAGGTCTTGGTCAAATCTTCTTTGATGCCCTCTCAGCATGCATCCCTACATTTATAAGGCCATAGTCTTACGTATACTGGAACCATGCCAGTACAGATAGAGCCTTAGGTACTGCCCATCCTTCACAATTACAAGGCTCTCTCATGTCTAATTGGGCACATCGAAATGGACTACGGCGCTCTGCTAGGGCGCCGTATATTGTGAGGTGAATCTAAATAAGGTTTGAGGAAAAAAGGAAAAACTCAGAAATTCCAGAAAAACTGTCAAAGACCTGGATCTAACGTAGTCACAAAAATTTGATAAATTTCTTTTTGAGCCAAAGTAAACTTGGTGGCTTGTCAGCTTTTTATCTCAATATGTCTGGCTCAGTATGTTGGTTTTCGCCCATCCTTCTATGCAATAAGTTTTTCATATGCAAGAGACAAATTGATTTTCTGAGGTTGTTGGCAGAATACCAATAAGCCTATTGCATTAGCTATGAGGTAATTGAGTTTTACCTTCAGGGAAGGGAAATATTGTTTTAGCTTTGATTCTTCCTCTTCCTCTTCTTCTTCTTCTTCCATTCCAAACAAATAAGGTCAATGACCTGGACTAGACGGCTGTCACCGTGGTTACTGGTAATGTAGCAGATGCCGTGTGGTGTTCAATTACATACAACCCACCTAATGTAGCAAGTGGCAGAACAGAGCTGGAGGGGCTGGTCACCATATATATGAATGTGTTAAGTAAGAATATGTCATTGTAAGTGAGTAAGAATAAACATAGCAGTAGATTATTAGGCTAGACCATGCTTGAACAACATGAAGGAATTTATTATATCTTGCATTATTGCATAAATGTATACCATTATGAAAGTGTAGCCTTTCACGACTGCTGAACACAGTCTTTAGAAAAGATGTAAGAACACAAAATTTATTGATGATTCACCCCAGGATTCCATTGAAACACATAGCGGTGCGCCCTGAACTCATCATAAGTGTGCAAGGTCATCTGAGTAAGGCTGCATTATAAAGGAAATCTTACAAAGGTCAGAGAGTGCTATTCTCTATGGGCAGCGTTTGGCATTTAGATTATGGGAGAATCAATCTAGAGGCAGACCTTAGCTAAAAGTGATTGTAGGAGAATCCCGTCGAGCAAAACCTGATAAAAAGCAATTTGGTATGCACAGTTTAGCATATGCAGGAGTGCATTATAACTGGCCAGGGGGACGTTGGGTTGAAGATCTGTTTGGACGTATCTTTTCAGGGTGACGGAATTATGTACACTGGTTGAATTATGTTATTGCAAGATATCAAGCGGACGATCTCAGACTGAGGACGAAGCATGACGCTTTTTTATAAGCTAGTAGTGCAGTGCGGCTTTGCTATGGCTTGCATGTTTTTAGCCAAGCACACCGGGTCACCCTAAGATAAAAAGCTTTGATGGAAAGCTTGTGACTTGTATGTGAGAGATAGGAATGACACTTTGTCAAAGCTACTACTGAATGAGTGTTGATGGACTGTTCAATCTGTTTGTAAAACGCCTCCAGCTCGTCTTACCCTCGGCCGCAGAGCTCTTTGCTGAGCTATTAATAGACTATCTCCTGTCTCTTGCATTTCCTGCAGCTTTGTATGGAAGGCTCAGTGATGTGGCCTAAGAAAAGCAATGTTGCGTTTCCGAGTTCAGTCATGAAAAAATTAGGGTCAGTAGGTAGGGACTCCTTTTTTCGTTAAATTTCAAAGCAATTACCTTCGCCAATTATTACCTTCGCCGAAAAGGTTATGCAGAGGGTAGCATTTGACAATGTGTGTTTGTTTGTTTGTCTGTAGTGGACCAGCATAACTTGAGAATGCCTTGATCATGATGGACTGTCTTGGTATTTGGTATGTTGGTAGGTTTTGATGAAACCTGAAAATGATTAGATTTGGGCCCCCTAGCGGCTTCTTACAGTACTGCAGTGGAACTTCCTGTTTTGATATCTCGTGTTCTGGACATGCTAAGGAACTGATTTTTGAGTGGTAGATAGCTCTTTGGACAGAGAGTAAGTGGTATGAGTTTGGGCCCCCTAGCGGCTTTTTTGGAACTGCAGGAGCAGGTTTTGCATCTGACTTTCTGATTATTGTAGTAGAAATATTTTATAGAATGTAACCTTGACCTCTCTGTCCCTTGTTGTCGACCCAGGTGGTGAGCGAGGACCACCTGCCCAGCTGGGACACCTGGCGGTCATGTGACAAACAGCTGTGTCCAATCACAGTCCTCCACCAGGGAGTAATAGAGGATTCTGGGAGTCATACCCTCCAAGTATGTCACAGCTAAAGGAAAAGATACTGTTAAATGCATTCAATTGATAATAATTATATGAAGTCCATGGTGATTTCATTATTCAATTATTAATTTAATTATTTGAAACAAGGTGGTAGGCAGGCAGAAGACAGAACAAGCATTTTCGTAATGCTGCAGTACCAGAAAATACAGCTAGGGGGCCAACATTGTCACATTTCTTTAGGACCTTAATAACTTACCCACATACCAAAATTCATACAAATCCATCAAAAGGATCTTGAGTTATTTTAGGTGCGAACACACAAAGACAGTACCCCCCTTGGAGGTGAACCTTCCTCCGGAAGGTAATGATTTAAGAGATAAGCAAGGGGCCATGTTGGGTATTACCTGAAACACTCTACACATTAACACAGTGGCATGTCCTATTTGTCAGTGCACAAATATTTTGACTATTTGAATGACACATTCTTGTTTTATGTAAACATCCTGGATACAAATTGCACCTTTTTGTTATGGTCTTTTTTTAAAGTAGATGAACAGAACTTCTGACATCAGGCATCATATTTGTTCTAAAATGTACCCTAACTTGTTGTGCATAAAAATTTGTGTTTTCTTGGGTGTTTATGACATGAAAAGTATTCAATATAACACGGTGTATTATATTCTCTGATAATCTATAATTTCATGTGGTGAAAAAAACCCTTAATCTGGCTTTAAACCTGTTCTTACAGTTACAAGTTACACTAATGTCTTTAATCCGGTTTCCTTTGACGTAAACTGTGCATAAAATTGTAGTTATCATCCTGTATGTGTTAACAAACTAACTAAATTACCAGCATTTATTTTCCACACAGTGCCCAGAACACAGTCACTCACCCATGATCACTATTCATTTTATTATCTGTTGTTCCCTGCTGCGAAGTCAAATGTACGCAATATATGAACATTATGTGCATTGGTTAATTTACAAGTTTTGCCTGAAGCAAGGTATGCTGTGCCATTCTTGTGAATCCAGTTTGTCTCAAGCTTGTAATTGGCTTTTGACTACAAACTAAAAGAGCAGTCGTAACAAGGCTTTGAAATGATACGGCATAAGTGCCTGCTATGTCATAAAAAGGGAACCTTTAAAAAATTTAAGAACTGTCTTGAAAAGCCGTAGGTTATATTGGCCCAACGATACAAAATGCAAAAGGCAGTTACATGTATGCACAATATAGTTATCTTTAATGCCAATAAGGTTACCGTAATATGTTTTGGGGCTGTGTGTGAGCAGCATAACAAGAAGTCTTGGATGATTGATATTTGGTATGTAGGTATTCGCAAAATGAAGAAATGATTAGATTATGGGCCCCCTGGCAACTTGCCATGGTACTGCAGCAGTTTTGACTTGTTTCAAATTAAGAAAAATAATTTCATTGAAAGTGTTAAAATTGAAAATTAGTTTTCCAGACTTTAAGATAATTTGTCAGAAAAAATTAATCTCAGACTGCGCTCAACTTCTTATCCTTCAATACACCCTTTGATTTTCCTCCCAAAATGTGGACACATATGCCTTCACGATTCTTTCTAGGTCCAAATCATAATCATATGATACATGTATATGCTGCATGCCATGTACAGTCTAATGCAAATGACTTATATTTTTTATTCTGTAGGTAGACTTTGCCAACAAGTTCATAGGTGGTGGGGTGCTCACTCAAGGCAGAGTACAGGTCAGTGATATTGCAAGTTACAGGAAAAAAGTATTCAATTCTCTGACTCTCTCTTTGAATGTGTGTTTTCTTTGAAAAATATTGGACGATTGCATCATATTCCAAAATATATAATCAAGGGTCACAAATCCAATTTTGGTTTCTCAATGGCAAGCGATCACCCTCTTGTGGAAAGAGGGTCTATATATAGTAAGCAGATTTGTAAAGGTAGTGTTAAATTATAAATCCACAGTGACCTTGACATTGAGGTTCAAAAAGATTTATCACATGATTTAGAAATGATCATACTAGAGTCCATTCCAAGACACCGCACGGATGTTTTTTGCCATTGTTTAGAAGTAATTCGAAACCTTTGTAACTATTTGCAATATAAATGTCATGGTTTCTTACATTTCGAAATGTGTTACACTTTCTAAATGTTCCCACATTTTCGTGGAATGTTCAAAATATTCATGGCACCGGGAACAACATTTCTGATACTTTCTAAATATTGGCTACAGCACACTGCCTTTATTTCGAAATCTGAATCATTTTTTCGAAAGAAGAAACTCACAACCTGCTGTTAATTAGTAAATAGCACCCACAAATAGACGGTTGAAAGGAGCGGTGACACCCCGCCGTGCTCTCACCCCGAGTCGGGAGTTAAGTAAACAAACAGTTAATTTCTGCCTCCAACGTTAGCAGGACAACAATCCGAAAGAAACATTACCACTGCCTAATCTCTCGGCTTCTCTATCAATCAAACCTAGAAATCTTGCAGAAACGACCCAAATGCGACAGAAATAACAAAGTACCGAAGGAAGCTGTAAGTGGTAACAGTAGTCTGCCCCTCCCCATGATCGGCACCGCTAACACAACTGGGACGTAAAAAAACCTGCAGTAACTCCGCCAGGTCCAGTCTAATTATGAACGCCAATCAGCCAGTACAGAAAACAGTACAGGCTTTATTGTAAGCTGAACAGTCAGAAATCCTCTCTGGTGGGATTTGTTTCGGAACCAGAACATCTCGTGGGAAGCAAGCATGGTGGGAAGTTTGTTCCGGCATGTTGTTGTTGGCAGACGGCATGGCTGTTTCTCCCGGGGAGGAGTTAAACACGTTGTCTAAAATATCTATCTTTTAACGTATGTTGATAGAATTTAAGATTTGAATGCTAAAATCTAAGCATTACAGTAGTATTGGCGTGACGTTGTTACTGTAAACTTTCGTATCTATAATTATTTGACAATAGTTTCCAAGAAAGTTCCCCCTACACACAGAATAGACTCCCCCAAGCAGGCCGCTGCGTTATAAATGTTGCAGAGATCTACGTTATTTTTTGGTGTTTTCCTCCAGAATCTTCGTGATTTTGTCGGTAAGAATCCCTATATAAAATACAACACTGCTTTTTAGTTGACAATTTACTGATACCATGGGAAAAGGAAGCCTCCATTTGACTGTACATGTCGCCGAACTTGAGTGACATATCAAAAAACCCTTTGCGGCGAGCCGGCTCTCCCTTTGCATTGTGCCGACTGTCGGGCTTATTTGACGTGGATAAACCTTTTGCTTTTGCTCAGTACGTGTGGTATTTTGACCACTGATCATTTGCAATGTTTGCTGGCCCTTTTTGTGCAGCAAAATTACAGTTGAATTGTGCTTATCCTCTGGAGGAACTCTTGCCGGTGTCCACAGACAGTGTCACGCCACAGTGACTTCCTGCCGGCATGCCCGGTCGGTGGTCCACGCTCGATCCAAAACATGCTTTGTTACGATTGGCTCGTTACGGGGGGCAAATGACCCAAATCTTTATTTCGAAATCTTTCGAAACTTGACACAAACCAATTTATATTTCATATCATTATTATATAATAACAGCTGCTGATGCCGACAAGTAAAGAATTGATGTAACAGTATCATAACCTCAGAAAACACCTGAGAAATCAACCCCCGGAACATTGCATTTTGTTGTCATTTGAAACCTTTCAGGCATAGCGATCATGAAAAACAAGCCTGCAACACACTCACGTCATACTTGTTATTCCTACCTCCGGGCGGGTTGCCTTAATGACAGATTTCATTTGTGTAGCCTTGTCAACATGCCAGGATAGCCATCAAGCATGACTTGAATAATTGATGTTAGAAGTATGGCTTTAGGGTAAGGTTGTGCTTGCATGCTTGCAAGCAATAATGTACAGTTATTAAAAAATCGTAATCCTCATAGCTCTGTGAAATTATATTTAGTGTTTTTGCAGATGTCTTAATGCCATAGCCATAAGTATCAGGGATCTCCCCAGAAATATATAGCAGGATGGGGGGAGGGTGCCGGGCACAGGATACGTGTCGCGAGGGGGGAGGTCTGGATGGGGCGCACAACTCTCAAAAGGAGAGCAGATGTTGCCTTTTGCCTTTTTCAGACATAATGGTAGTTATTTTCTGCAACTTCAGCTTTACATCTGAAATTTCTAGTATTGAGCAAAAATAACAGGCTTTGCTGGGTAAAAGTTGGAAAAAATACCATCACTTTGAAAGTCAACAGGATGGAGCTGGGATTAGAACAGGATGGAGGAGCGCCACTGTACCATTCTTTAGGGAGATCCCTGAGTATGATGACAGAGTGAACTGAAAACACCAATTTCTAAAAACACTATTTATTTCGTTGAAGAGATATTCATTGGTCACGTATAAGCACAGTTACTAGTCTAAGAATATTCTTAAATCAGTGACATATTTATTTCTTTTTAATATCTCAAGTACTTGAGGATATACATGACATTGTATGATTTTGCTCGGAAAGGTTTTTTACAAATCAGGAAAATCCATTTTGCAAGCCAAAGTATTTTGTGGGGCTTCATAAACTGACTTGCCACCTCCGTCCTGCCTGTTGTATCTACAGGAGGAGATCAGGTTCAGCATCTGTCCAGAGTTGATCGCTTCCATCCTGTTCATGGAGAAAATGGATGCCAACGAAGCCATCCAGATTGAGGGATTCGAGCAGTTTTCCCACTACACTGGGTACGGCAGCTGCCTCGGGTATGGGGGGGACTGCAAGGACCAGTCAAAGGTTCGTTACAGAAGTCTAAAAGATCTACTAGTAGACAGTGTTATGGTACATATACATGTACATGCATCTTAGGAAGAGATTCGGTTTACATGTACAATGTACACATTGAATTTGAAAATGCCTACTAGGTATTAGAAACTTTTCTGTAGATTATTCTTAATCCCACTCCATTTTACATTCATTTTAATATTAGAAGCAGTTTTGACTAATAGTCCATTTCCTTTGGTACATGCATCACAGCTGTAACAGAAGAGTTAGGTCATTGCAGAAGCTCCACCTAGCAGTATAAGGCATGTCTGCAGTTAAAGGAATCAATATGCTGTCTTAGCCTGTTATTCATCCCTATTATTTATAGCTAGCAGAGTTCTTCTCTCCCTTCTATTTGTGAGGGGACAGAAGAGCCCACTGTTAGCTGTAATATGGATGCTAGATAAAAGGCTGGCTATTTCATGGCCAAGGAGGCAAAAATGTATTTGTGCATTGAATTTCATATTTCACTCCTACTCTCCTTTAAGATTTTAAAGTACAGATACTTGTAGTGATCCCTCACTTGATAAGAAGTAAGTATGGCAATAATGGAGGCAATTGATATCTGTACTGTATGTAACATGATGGCTTTTATAATTGATTGGTTATTATTGTTACTGTGTAATTAGTTGTAAAATTTCACAGTCTGAGTCTAATTGCAGTGTATAAATAAAATAGATAAAAGATGAAGAAAATGTTTCATTTATGACAATCACAATCTACATGTATCTCTGTGCAGGTGAATACTGATGGCAACATTGAGACAGCCCTATGTGCAATAGATGCCGTACCCTATAAGAGGAGGAAGGATGAAGAATACAAGCAAGATAACCTTCTCAGAGATCTGAATAAGGCTTACGTGGGATTTAGCCTGCCCTTGGATGAGAGACCACCTGCCATTGGCCCTGACAGGCAGGACAAGCTTGAAATTGACCAATCATCTTCCTGGTCTGATGATGACTTTCACACTGCCTTTGGAAGCTTTGAAGAAGAACATGACATAGAAGGTATTAAAAGCATGTACATTGTAAGTACAGTATTAGAAATAGAAGTACTTGCAATGTATCATTTGCAAAAGTGTCAATCAGGTAACATGTAGTTCTGACTTACCTCACTCAAAAGTTGTCTCATGCACTTGAAATTTTCTTTAACTTTGAAATTTTGTATTGTACAGCCAGTATGAATGCCTTTTGGTGTAACATCAAAATGGGCTGGACCTTTCATTCTTGTCCATAATAAGTTTGGGGTACTGGGTTAAAGTATTGAATGTAACAGAATGTAAGTGTTACATGTAACATTTACTCAGATTCTAAAAAAAAATGTACCGCTTGTGTTTTCACTGCAGTCTCAGCTATGGGATCTGTGTGGGAAGATCTTCCGTTCAACACCGATGACGACGAGTATGGCATAGAAAGGGTTACCATAGCAACAGACTGGTGCATTGATGACATCACTGCAGCAGGGTCGTCTGCCAGTCCGATAACCCGCCTCCATCCGAAGCGGAGACAGGAGCGTGCTTTCTCACCCTCCAGCGTAGAGTCCGGATCTAGCGAATACTTTGATGCAATGGAAAACATCGAGCTTACTTCTCCAAGGGGGTCCATCGAGGAGGAGAACATCCACTTCCGACATCACATGGTGCAGAGTTTCGCCAGCTCGCTTGCCAAGAACCTTCTGCACGAAAGCGCGATGACAGCAGCGAGTGTGATGGAAGGAGTGCAGAACTTCGAAGTCCAGGAGCCTTCCCATGTGACGACAAAGCCCCAGCCGCTGAGACTTCAGCCGATTGCCGAGTCCCCCATCCGGGAAGCCGTGGATGTAGCCAGGGCATTCGGTGAAGGAAACAGGAAGGTTATTTCCCTCTTAGACTCTTATGCTGCCAGTGTTGTCAACACTGCCTTCCTCGAGGGCAGAACTCTCCCACAAACAGACAACGCTGAGGCAGAACAGGTTACAACAATTGAAGAAGATTCTTCCAAAGCCTTCGCTTTGAACAATAGCATTGAACTCGGTACCTCGTCTTTTGAGTTTACCAAGGGAAGTCTCATCCGTCCAACGCCACAGATCGATGAAAGCCTGCAATATGAATCGATTGCCACCAGGATCGTTGGGAAGATTTTAGACGAAGTGTCAGTCTGCGTCACGGCCCCGCCGGAAGAGGTCAAGATCACTCCCCACGATATCAACAAGGATGAGGAGGAAAGATACACAACAACAGGACAAAGTAATGGGGAGGACATCACATACACTGACAATGAATACGCATCTAGTGATCAAACTGTACGTGAAATAGAAGACACCATTGGTGATATTGTGGGGGAAATCAGCATCGTAGTTCCCATTTCGTCAGCATCAGCCAGTGTGCCAGACACGCCCCCGCCCTCCCCAGCCACCCCATCACAGATCAGAGCGGCTCAAAGTGCCAAGCTAGACCACGGCGAACTGGCCAGTAAACTTTCGACAACCATGTTTTCGGCTGAGACTGAAGATCAGTCTGATGCCGCCGATACTCCTTCGGACGAAAGGAGAGCATCTGTGTGTGGGATCAACCATTTTGCAGAAGACATGTCGTGGAGCATCATGTGCGAAGCGACGTACAAAGCATCGCAAGTTAGCGACTCAAGACGTAGCAGTGTCTGTAACACTTCTAGCACCTCCGAGTCAAAGCGAACAAGCATCACCGAAGAGTTCTTTCAGTACCTCGCGGCCCAGAACTTGAAATTGGAGGGTAGGTTGTCCCGGCGTGGGAGCGGTGTTGCCAGCGCCTGTAGTTCCAGGAGGTCCAGTGCTTGTAGTGCAATGGAGGAGTTTTACCAAGCCTTGACAGGAAAGGACTACATAGAGGAAAAGCGTAGAGGCAGCAAAGCCAGTGACACTAAGGAAAATGTGTTACTACTGTGTCCAGAAAGTTTTTCCACATCAGCGTTAAATGAAGGAAGCAAACACGCCCGGGCTGGAAGGAGGTCTGAGCCGCACATCTCCGTTGAGATGGCAATGTTTGGTGTAACGTCGGTAAGCCGTCCGAGAAGCAGCAGTTTAAAAGAACACACCAGTCGGGAAGAGGACTCCAGCCAAGCTCACAACTTTCCTAACAGCCCGTCGAAGAACGGCTTGAGTGCTGGAGGGAGCCCGCATAGAGTTAACAGGTTCGCAAGCGATCTAGCCGGAGACATCATCAACAATTCTCTTTCCTCGTTGCCTGAGAAGAGTGGAGAAGGTGGGATGACCCCACAGGGAAGGGGAGTGACCGACAAAAGGTCCACCTTCCGAAACATCTCATGTACTTCTGACACGGTCGTGACCAGGACGTCAACTTTAACTGAAGCTGGTATTTCGACAAAAATGACGTCATCTCGACGCGGGAGTATGCCGAGCATCTCTGAGGATCCCCTACCAGGGAGAAGAGGCAAGCGCCAAAGTTTACCCTGTACATTTTCAGATTCCCTTGTCGATACCCTAGCCCCAGATGTCCCGGAAGGGTGCCTACTGATGTCAAGAAACTCTATCACTGCCAGCTATGAAAAGATAGCTGAGGAAATGTCCAAAGACATTATCAATGCAGTTGCAGAACACCTTGTGGAACAAGAGGTGACCACACAACATGCTGCTGAGCACATTGCCCATAAGCTTTCCTCCTCCATTCTGCAGGATGCCCTGGGTAGCGTCCACGAAGGTGTTACCAAAGACAGCCCTGTCCTGGATTTGGGTAACACCGTGGAAAAGTATGCGGAGAATGTGGTACAGGAAGTACTGGAGAATGTCCTGAGCAGGCCCAAGATTGCAGTGGATCTGTACGATGAGAGCCCAACCACAGACAGCAGTATCAGTATCATTAGCAGCTCAGAGTTACCTTCACAGCAGTCCTCAGACAGCTTCTGCGAGGTGGCACACGACGACTTGAATCTTGTCGGGTCCCTGGGCAGACGCTGCCCATCCTGTGTGAGCTCCTCCAGCAGTATCAGTGTAATAAGTAACGGGGAAGTCACGGCGACACACCACATAGAAAGATATTCCGAAGCGCTCGTAGAAGACATCTTAAATATTGCCAAGAAGGAGGCGTTCTCTGGAGAAAAGAGTACAAGTGTAGAAAACTTCTCAGAACAGGTGGTCACTGGAATCATCGGCTCAGTGTTGGAGGAGTTGCAGCCAAAGTTTCATGGAGGCGGTCTTGCCTTTGACTCCAAGTCTATACCCAGTTCTACCAGCAGCTTTGACGTGTTACATGAAAGGGACTCGAGATCTTCAAGTTCCAGGATATCCAGTTCGTCTGTAGAAAGATGCACCTCGTCTGATGATAGCGAAGAGGAGACGACTGTGGCTACCGGTCCTTTTGGGGTCGATGATCGGATGCAGTTCTCCACGAGTAGCGTGGAGATTGCTCATGACCTGTCACCGAGCTCTGACGTCAGCACCCCTACCAAACAAGGTCTCCTGCAGAGACAAGTATATGCCGGTATGGGAGACTCAGTCTTGAGCTCGGCTAGCAGTTTTGATATCCTCGGTAACACCCCAACACCCGAGGACCAAAAGTTCCCATTCAAGTCAGTAGGGGGCATCGGGATGTACGAGCACGGCTCGAGTCCATCCAGTAGCAGCATAGGCGTTGTCAGCCCAGAAGAGTGTACTGGAGCTGAACTTGGTAGCATCACAGCCAAAACGACATCTGTAGAGGAACTGTCCACAGTACTGGCCAGTAACATTGTCCAGTCGGCTGTTGGGAGGTTCGTGACCAACGTCATGTCAGAGTCCATGATCAGCTCAACAGGAAGCATAGAGATCCTCAGTTCTCCCTCGATAGAGGAGTTAACGGAAGACCCAGGACCAGGGTTGAAGATGCTCTCCTCTGTGTTTCGAGTGGATACCGACAGATTCGCATCCACAGAGTCCGAATACTCCTCGGCAAGCATAGCAGTTTTAGACACAGTGAGTGAAAGCGGCATGGAGAATTCTTCCCTTTCAAACCTGGCTGAATGTTTAACACAGGATGTCATGGTGTCTGCCTTTGAAGAAACCTCTCATATGCGTGCCTCTAGATGGTCTTTGGGAAAACAACACGAGGTCTCCTCATCACTTACTCCAGACATAGGAGGACCATGCGATGATGGTCAGTTTATGCCATCAATGTTCGGAGGTGAAATATCTAGAACAGTTCCTAGCCTATCTACTTTAGCAGGGCAGGAAACCAGTAAGTTGTCAACAAGATATGAGGATGAGTCAGGTCACAACAGTACCTCTCAACCTCAAGAAACGACATCCAACACCGAAGCTGGTGATGAAACCTCATCCATCAGTTCAGACGAGTGCTCCACGTGGTATCCTCTCGAGGACATCAATCTAACCAGTGACCTGCAGACTGAAGCAGACCACAGTACGCAGAATGTTTCCAACTTGGAGATGTTTGCTGATTGTATGGCCTGTGCCATTGTAACGACAGCGTTTTGTGCTGTCGGTGATCCCCACATGCCAGAAAATGGCCACACGGACACTGACCTAGAGGGTAGTAGTTTTAGCATTCTAGGAGCTCAAGACAATCTTGGTCAGTTTGAAGTGCAAAGCCAAGACAAAGAATTGTTGCAGAGTAGGAAAGAAGCTGTCATGTACGAGCCCTATCTCAGCCAAATCCCACCGGGTGCAGATCACTTCTCATCAGAAAGCATTCCTTCGGAGGACGTTGACTTGTTGCAAACTTCTCAAAGATCACAGTCGTTGCCATGTATGAACAGTTTCTGTGAAAATGTTGCAACTGATATTCTCAATCGTGCAATGGACTCTGTGCATGGGCAAGCAGGAACAACAGCTGGAGGCAGCAGACCAATTGCCACAGGTATGATTGCCACAGCTACATGCCATAATGTGAAGCTGGGAAGGAAGAGCATTAAGCTTTCTGCTGTCATTTGTTTGGAGCATGAAAAAGAACACAGCTTTGCTCTGGCTACTGGTATGATCTTTACAAGCCACACAGGCAGGAATGATGGCGCAGAAAGCTTAGTGCTCCCCCTTTGCGTTATTTGTTGCATCACTTTGGCTGAAATCAGGAAAAAAAGAATCCCTACCTATACGACCCTCTTTTTTCAGGACTGTAATTATAGGAAACGCAACCTTTATTTTCCTAGGCTTGATTTTCTTGGCCTAATTGTTGACTAACATTTCTCCAACATCTATGGAAATTGTGTCTCCAGGAAACTGGGGCTGTGGTGCCTTTGGTGGTGATCCACAGATGAAGGCCATGTTGCAGTGGATGGCTGCCTCACATGCCGACGCACCTGAACTCATTTACTACACCTTCAGAAACAAAGATGTTGAGCAGGTATATCTACTTTTTCGAGCAACTAAAGTATAATGTGCAAGTTAAATGTAATTCCGTCCCGTAGCCTCTTCTCAGGTCGTAGGGCCACTGTCTTTAGGGAACAGTTTTAGTGGGCAGAGCCCCTCCCTCTCCTCCCTCCACCTTTTACCTTCCTCAAACACATGTAGTTGCATTTTTACGTTTCATTTTGCATTTCTATGTTTTGATGGAGGTTGGGGGGCTATGGGATTGGTCTATACTTAGTATTCCGTATCTACCTTCTTGCCTTGACCATTGTAGAACATTCTGTAAAACTGATAGTAATACTTAATATGATGTTTGCCTTGTTATTTTTTTACTTTCTAACAGCTTGAAGAAGTCTGTGAACAGTTGAGAGGTAGAGGCTGGCTGGTTGCCGACTTGTGCCAAGCTGTACAGGAATATGCTGAGACGACAAGACCCTTGGTTTCTAAGAAAACGCAAGACACAGCACCTGCCTTTGAAGACTTGTTTTCTTTTCTGATGGAAAAGTGAAGACCCGTTGTGTAATGTTTTATCAAACTTGAAGTGTATGGAGCCTTAACTACATCCTACAAATTATCATAGCAGTCTCTGGTCAGCGTTCTGATATCGTAATGTTACGACTAACATGGGACATGTCAAACTGGTGGAGCTGACAGCCAGCAAGCCGTGGTAGATAGTCAACAATTTCCTCTTTCTCTCACTCGGCAAGTTCAAAACATAACACTGAAAAGCAACGTTGGCGGCAAACTACTAGCCTTTGCAATCTTTTGCTGCCGTGGGCTGAAGGGCCCCTCCGCTATGAGCCTGGTTTCAGTCAGGCTAGTACTAGAACTGGAAAATGGTAGCAACCAGAAAACAGTGATTACCGGTAGCAAATTAGATAAGACAATATGGAAACACGGACCCAAGACTGCTATGAAGGCAAAATCTACAAACCATGTTGCTGGACACTGATAAACAACCACACATGACATACATGTACCAGTCTTTCATTATGGCAGTGATGTAGAATTGTGCAGATTTCAGTATCCATCACTTCACTAGTATTGTATTTAGTCCCCATGTACTGTAAATGTTTGCATTTTCATGGTAACCTCTTCACAGTGAACTTAAAACCACCACAAAAATGCTTGTTTGGTCTTCTGCCTGCCTACCACAGCTGTGAACACTCCATTTTCTCCCTAGGCCTACTGCAAAATTTGATTGCATTAATTTTACAGAATAATCTTACATGTGGGTGACTACGTACAGCATACAACTTTCTAGCTGCTTTCTCTAAAAAATTACGTAATCTGAGTCAAATTTGTCATGACTCAAATAGTAATAATACTTTTAAGATTGTTGCATAGCATATCACTTTTAAATTAAAAACTTAGTTACGAGTTAAAGCTTGACGTAAACTGTTGAGATGGTGTTTTAAACTCTTAAGATTTCAGACATTTGTTGTATCAATGTCTTGTTGGGAGATGTGCTGTTCTAATGGAGTCAGGTTTTGCTTATCTAACAGTTCCAATGTATCTTTTGTTGTGAAGTTTCAAGATGGAAAGGGGCATTATTTGTGCTAGTACTGCAATTTGATTTTCAAATTTGTGTGCAAAGATACTAGTAGTTGGTGAAAGTAATAGTATATTAGCTGGATTTGTAACTGTATTATATTCAGGGACAGAAATTTCACTTTCCTGTTGAAAAGTGTCCACTGGCATTAGTAATGGCCGCCATTAGGTGAGTACATGTAACTTTGATGTTTGGCATACAATTTTAAAACTATGTAAAAAGTGCATTTTCAAAGTAACAATGTGCCTATCATGGTTTTGCCATCTCTTTTGAAAGTACATGTTCTATAGATTAATGCACTGTTACACTAATACATGTACATTTGGTTTTGAGCAGTACATAATATTGTTTACTGGCTTTGCTCTTGTTGCCTCACCCACCTCAACATATGAAAAACACCATTTTCTTTATTCTTGACCTGTGAAATCTGCATGTGCAATTTATGAACTTGGTAGCTCCCCTCGACTTTCCAATATTCTGTGGTGTAATTCATTGTACTACTGTTATATATATGCTGCTATCATCCATCAGGCAAAAAGTAAACATCCACTAAATCCATTTAAATCTGTCATTAGAAATAAACCAATCAAAGGCTACATACCCATAAATCCATATTTATATACTGTCATGTTCACTGTTTGCCATGATTTTATGTTCACAGTTTTCGCAGTGACCTTTTCACTGACAGAACCTAAAACTACAGTGAAAATTTTTGTTTTGTCTTCTTCCCACCCACCCCCTTGTTTCAACCACAAGCTTAAAACCACCGCGAACACTCCATTTTCTCCCTGCTACAATCAAATCCCTGCAAACATTAAAAGTAACTTGTACATTGGGGTGAAAGATAACCACGTGCATGTTAAAGTCATTTATATATGAAAACACAATATTCTTACTTGTAGTTGTACAAACAGCATTTTGTTTTAAATGCTGCAATATGAACAACTTTTTAGTTTATAAACAGCATTAAAGAGCAGAATAACATAATGAAAATAAAAGGTAGTCATTATCATTTTCAAGGAATCATGAGTTATTGTCAAGTTTTAATGGAGAATAAGATTGTTTGTCTTGAGTTAAAGACAAAGATGTATATGTAAGATGACAATGTAGACTAAGTATATAATATTCACTCTGTGCCAGTATACATGCTGTACATACTAGAGGACTTTTTGTGACTCAATGAGGAAAAAGTTTGCAATATATAAATGTAAAAGGTTTTTCAGAGCTCTGTATCACAGTGTGTAATGTGTTTGCATTAACTGGTGGGAATACAAACTTTACTAATTAGTGTTACGGCACGTTTCCTACCCATGTATGTTCAATTTCAGTGACGATTTGCACTTAACATTGTTCAGCTTGGACAAGTACTAGTAGTGGGATGTTTGAAAATCACCATGCCATAAGGATATACATTGTACAATGCCATGTACCAGTCCAGCCTTGCCATTGGCTGTGTGTATCAAGAAGTGTACTGTAAATAAACTTGGCAGAAAAAGTTTTGGTAACTTGATTTTGGTGGATCATACGTCTAACAGTCTGTGAATACTTTGTCATATGCATTGTTAAGATTATTTATTTCCCTTCACAATGATATCCCATTTGTAATGATCGTACATTCATGGGTTGAGCACCAAGGCTACTTATGTCAGTAGGTCGCGAAAGGAAAGTGATGAAATTTCCCTTCATCACATGTCCGTTGTTTTTAATGATCTAAGAATTATGCATCAAATCATTAGAAACTTTGCATTTTTTTTCCTTTAAAATTATACCTTGTTATGATTATGCTTGAATGCCACAACTGGTTTCGTTGTCCCCCAAAAAAAGGGTGCCGAAATCCCTCTACCAAAGTCAGGCACTATGTTGGCAGGGGAATTTTGGCATTTTTGTTTTGTAATAGTTACTACTAGCTCTGGTGTTTGACTTTGATTTGAATGTAGGATCATTAAAAATATGGTATCATTGAATACTATATGAACTTTCCAATGAAAATGTAGCACTTATATACAGTTAATAAAGTAATTATGGAGAAATGATTGATCAAATCAGTTTCCAAACTTTTTGTGCTAAGTATGTTGATTGACCATGACCAGGCGAGACATTTCAGATCTGTACTTCCCCCTTGCTTTAATAGAATTACAATTTAAAACATCTTAGATTGAAAGATTTGTAACTTTCAGGCCAGTGTTACCAGACAGTTCAATTGGTTACATTTAGGTCTTGGGTTTAAACTAATAATGCATGAAGTACAAACATGTTAACAGTTTGAGGAAAAGTTTGTAGCTCTTAGGGTATACAATTTTTCTGTTAGTGAATATGCCAAGATTTTGTCCCATAGTTATCATTTGGTCCCTTGCCCAAGGTTTAACTAAATAAAAGTTCAGAGAACCAAGGAAATGAGTTGGTACGGCCCTAGTAGCCATCATATAGTGGATACAGGTACAATGTACTCGTCATATGGCTGTTCCACAAACATTGGGGGGGTGGGGGAGGTTGAGGACGATTTAGTTAAACTTCCCACAATTGATGTAGTTTTAACAGAATGAGTAACGTTACATTGTATTTCATTTCTCCATACCCCACCAACACATTGAGTCTTATCAATTTACCAATATATATATATATGTGTATGCCAGGTTTAGATAATTCGTAATATCTGTGACTTTTATTCACATGCACTGTTACACTGTGAATAGTAACAAAGCTGCTGGGGTGTACATGTACATGTTAACTAAATAAAAGAGATTAATTTGTATCACCTACATGTAGATGCTCTCTTTCTTGCCTTGACTTTTGATACACTGACCGACTCAATTTTTTTTGGTCTCCACCAAAAAGGGTATTTCGGTACAGAAGATTTTTTATTTTTTTTTATTTTTTTTTTATTTTTTATTTTTTTCAAAGCTTTATTCAAAATACTCAAAATACAATACATACAAAAAATACAGATTTAACAGTTCACAGTTCACAAATTGGACAGTACATGCTTGCATGTTCTATTGTTTCTGTTGTTTACCAGATTGAAAAGTAAATTGACTTCTGATTTAAAAATGCTGAATATGTCTATTGGTATGTACTTGTCACTGTTTCTGTTATTGCACCAGTTTCTAAATATGACTTTCTTTGCAATGCATATAAGTAAATTGATTGTTACATATATTTCAGATGTGTTATAGGGGTGGTTTGTTTTATATCCCAGTACAATTTCTATCAGGCTTACTTCTATAGTACACTTAAAACATTTATATATCACATTACAAAAGTTTTTCCAGAATGTTGTGAGACATTTACACGTTAAGAAAAGATGCTTGTAATCCTCAACACAGTTACATATATTACATTTGCTCGACATATTTTTCCAAACACACAAAAGTTTTCCACAAGGTAGTATTTCGTGTAGTATTTTATAATTAGTTTGTGACATATGTGTTCCCAATGTGGGATTTATCTGGTTCTGCCATATGTTTTTCCAGTTGAACTTACACTCAAAAAACATTTCCCATTTCTTTTCCACATATGGTGACATAAATTTTTGTTGAACAACATTTTGATATAAATCAGAGGTTTTAATAGTGTCTACAGTTTTCACCTTTTTCGCAGAAAGCACATACAAAGTGGGCAATGCTTCACTTTTCTTACTGGATACATTACAAGTCCCACATTTCCACTGTCTAGGTATAGCTTGTTTTAAAGTCAGGAGCTCACAAGCCCAGTTTCGCTTTATTTTCAACTTCTGAAAACAGGTCTTATCTGCTAGAAGTTTACCATTATGCAGTATGTCTTTTATATATATAAAACCAGATTTAATCCAATGGGGGTAAAACAAGGGTTTACCTTGTGATAATACATGTCTATTCCCCCAGATAACCTGGTTTTGAATGTTCTCTGTTGTATGTGGCTTTGTACAAACAGCATTTGCATTTTGCCAAGCAGCAATGATCTGTTTGTAAAAGATAGGTAACTCACTCAAGTGCTTTTCTTCAATCCAATTCATTTCAAAAACTAGATTCACACTTCCCATTACTGCTGAGAGAAAGTGAGAAGGTATATGTCTCCAAGAGCCACTACCATTACATATTCGTTTGGCCCATGAGGCAAGTAGGGCATCCTTTACACTGTATATATCCAGCATTCGAAGCCCACCTTGGTCGTAATTTCCAACCAATGTTTTTCTTTTTATTTTATCTCCTTTTCCACTCCACACAAAGTTGAAAAAAGCAGTGTTTAATTCTTTCAATATAGACAAGGGTGCTGGCATTACATTCATGATATATGTTACTTTAGCCGCTGCTAATGATTTTACAATGGTAATTTTTCCAAAAAGTGTAAGATTTCTTTGTCGCCAGGTGTTAAGTATTGTCTTTATCTGTTTCACTTTGTCTTCCCAGTTTAATTTTATTAAACTCTTACTACAATGACCAAAGTACACACCCAGTGATTTTATTGGTGTTAACGGCCATGTAATTCCCCCTATGTCCTTCTTTTTTGTCTTCCATGTGCCTATCCACAATCCTTTTGTCTTGGCTTTATTTAGAATGGGTCCAGCAACACTTGAGAATGACCTAAGACATCTAAGTGCTTCATGTAGTGATTCCTCTGTTGATAAGAATACTGTAGTGTCGTCAGCTACTTGGCAGAGTTTTATCTCTTCTTCATTCACTTTTATACCCTTAATGTTACTATTGGTTTGCATACTATAAAATAAGATTTCTGCCACAAATAAAAAAAGCAAGGCACTTAAGGGGCATCCTTGTCTTATACCTCTCTGAATTTGAAAGCTAGCTGTTTTCCACCCGTTGTTAATAACTGAAGCTAGGCAGATAATTTTGACCCATTGTATAAAGTTGGGGCCAAAATTGAACTTCTCTAAGACCTTAAACATAAAATTATGTTCCACACAATCGAAAGCTTTTTCGAAATCTAAAAATAACACCATTCCTTGTAGATTTTTAGTGTCACAGAAATCAATTATATCTTGTATTAATCTAACGTTTTGTCCTATAAATCTCCCTTTAATGTAGGCACATTGATCCTTGTTAATTAGGTTTTCTAGATGGGGTTTAATCCTATTAGCCAAGATAAAGGCTAGGATTTTATAATCAGTATTTAATAGGCTTATCGGTCTCCAATTGGTGTTTCTGGGTCTCCATTTTTAAATATTAGTCTTAGCATGGCTTTTCTGAAAGACTGTGGCAACTTGCCTTCATTGAGTGCCCAGCAGATAACAGAGTGCACTAAACTTCCTATTGAAGGCCAAAAGAGCTTATAAAATTCAGGTGGTAATCCATCACATCCAGGGGTTTTACCTAGTTTCATACCTAATACAGCTTCTTCACAATCCTGCAATGTAATTGGTTTGTCACACCTTTCTTTTTCTTCATCAGATAGTGTTTTCTGAATATTGACTGAAGTGAGATAGTTCTCAATTTTATCATCAGGTACATTTTTGGAGGAGTATAGCGTTTGATAAAAACTTCTACATTCCTTTAGTATTTCTACCTGGTCGTGTATTTTCCCATTTTCTAATGAGGTTATACAGTTTTGACTTTGTTTTTTGTTTTCTAAATTTAGGAAGTACTTTGTAGGCTTTTCTCCTTCTGTAATGTATTTTGTCTTTGCTCTTATCTGCTGTCCTTTTGCCTTTTCCTGAATAATACTTTCTAACTGTGTTTTAACATTCTCATATTCAGTCAGGGTTTGGGGATTTAAGTCAGTATCTAACTTTTGTTCTAATCTTTTTAGTCTATTTTCTAGTTCCTTTTCTAGTTTGTTTCTCTCTTTATTTTTATGCTTGGACCAGCTTATAGATAGTTCTTTTATCTTCATTTTACATATTTCCCATATCATGTCAGGTGTATAATGTTTCAGTTCTTCTTTTGTATCATCAATGACCTTTTCTATTTCTTGCTTATATCCTGGATCCGTTAAAAGGTTAACATTTAGTTTCCAGAATCCATTTCCTCTTGGTGCTTCTCTGCTGTGCAAATTAATAAACACAGCACTATGGTCGCTACATATGCTAGCATAATGGTCAGCCTCAAAAACATCTGCGACCAGAGTGCTTGAGACAAACCAGTAGTCAAGTCTACATGCTATAAGAGGTGTTTTTTGTCTCCATGTGAAACTTTTATCCATCGGGTGTAGATGGCGAAAAATGTCTATAAGATCAAAATGGGAGCAAAGGTCTCTCAAGGATTCATTTTTTCCATGGTTTAGAGAAGAGCCACCACTTTTGTCTAGATTTTTATCAAATATGGAGTTAAAATCACCTCCGACCAACATTGAGTAGCAATTCCAGTCGTGTAACCATTCTTGAGTATTTTGGAAGAAAACAGTTCTTTCCTTTTGCCCATTTGGTGCATATATACATAGTAGAGTGTACTTCTCATTATACAGTTTGAAGTTAACAACAATTTTTCTTCCTTCAGTGTCTGTTTTTTGCTCAAGGATTTCCATAGGTAGGTTATTATCAAAGAGAATGCTTACACCTCTACTATGGTTTGTTCCAAATGAGTGAATGGTTTTACCTGTCCATTGCTTATCAATAGTATGTTTCATATCATTTGTCAGATAAGTCTCCTGTAATAGATAAATGTCAGCCTTGTTCTTTTTTAACCAAGACATAATCTTGAGTCTTTTAGTATATGATCTGATTCCTCTACAATTAAAGGAAGTCAGTTTAATGTTTTTACATGTATTCATGGTGATTTAAACATTTGTGGAGTTTTGAAATGGAAACCTCTGACAACATGATATATTATTTACACAGTTCATGTAGTTTTTTTCTTTGACTTACTTCCTTTTGCATTTTGCTTTCCTTTTGCTTTTCTCTGTTCTTTTAACCACAGTTCAATTGATGGTTGTGTTGAGTCCCGTTGTCCATCTCCATGTACATCAGGGGTATTATTCTCAGAGTCATTGTTCCCTTTGTCTTCTCCGGTGTGTTTCTGGCTGTTTACGTTGCTATGAGTCCTACTTCTTGTGGAGTATGCACGTCCCTTGGGTTGTCTGGTTCCTGTCCTTCCCTCAGGGTTGTCCAGGATCGGCTCTCCATTCGTCTCTTCTACGTCAGAGGCCTCGTCTCCTGTGTCACTCTCCTGTCCCGGCTCCATCCCAGCTTCTGCATTACTGTTGTTGCTTGTGTGGTTGGTGAGGGTCTCATCAGGTACACTGGTGATGGTGACTTCTTGATCTTCTAGTACGCATGCTGGATCACCTTTCTTGTGCCCAGGTTTCTTACACTGGTGGCAGATGACCTCGTTTTCACACGTACTTCTATGGTGCCCTTCCTGCAGGCAGTTACTGCATTTTTGTGCTCTGGACCGACTGGCCTCCTTCTGCTCTCTGTGGTAGAACTCGGCTACAAAAGCTCCCACAGATATCTTGGGAGGGTTTCGGTACAGAAGATGATCAACTGTCAACTGATCTATTGTATGCAAATGAATACCTTATTTGCATAATCAATGAGAAACAATTTAATATGAAATGTGACTAGGAAAAGTTAATATCATTTAGCGAAGTTATGATTGACACTTGCAAGTTGTGTAAAAGAAAAGAGGAAGCATTTTACCATGCAAATAAGGTGATTTACACAGTAGCTAATAAGATGTAATGGAAAAAATTACTTGGTGAAGGTATCAGGTCATGGAACTATTGTGCGTATAACGGTTTTCTACCCTAACATCTGCTTGGAGATTAGAGAGGGGAGGGGGGCACATAATCATTGCTGGGGGAGGGGGGAAGCAAAACAAAATTGTGTTGTAGTCCACACTGTATGGAGCTGACTCTCTACCTATCTGTTAACGAAAGTAAAATGGCAAGAAAACGACTGTGAAACAGAGGGGAAAGGGGCGACAAAGGACTGGGGCAGAAAGCTTGGTTATCCACATAACGTCTGTTGGGCGTAAAGGGGATAGATCCGCTTAACTCAGAAGTAAATCAACGTCGTTACGAACCGTTTGGATTAAAAACGACTGTCCCATGGCCCGAGACAACGTTTAGGGGTACTCCCATGCATTCTACATTTGTATTTGTTAAATAATGACGGAATAAGCGGTACAAGTAAGCGATGCTTTGTTACGATTCCGTGTCGCCATTTTGAATCCTTGACAAGACTCGACAAAAAATGCATCGACTCTGAGACAAAATATCATCAAATCCACGACGGTTAAACCAACAAAACAGCAGTCAATCAAGTCTACGGTAAACGCACTTACTTTCTATCGAATCCTCTTAAACTAACGAGGCCAAGATGAGCCAAAAATCCCACCCTTTATTTCGTACCATTCAACCCATTTATTCCAAGCAAAATCCCCCACCATCTTGTTGCGCACGTCGTCCAAAGCGAACTGGGGCGATTCCGTCAGCTGCCGAGGAGTCTCGGGCCTCTCCGGAACTTCCCGAAGCATCTCCGACTGCAGTCGGAACCTACTCGTGTTCTGCTCGGAAAGTAATCAATGACGCTAACCAATGAGATTTGAGCTCCAAACCCGGGAAATCCTGTATTTTCATCTCGGGAAACCCCGCTTGCGACAAACCTATAAATACTCCGGTCGGCGCAGCTTCAGTCAGAAGCGCCTTGCGCGCTGCAGCGAGTAGACCTCTCTAAAAGGCTTCTCTGTGCCGTAGCAAGTTGTAAATAGATATCTATTGGCTACAAAGTAGCCGAAAAATAGTAAACAAATACTCATCAGGCGTATGGATAGATAGGACTGCGCCTTTTTTCGTGGAAATTCCCGCCAAGGAAGCCACTTCAATTCTTACCGAGCGCCCGTACCTGAGCCCGCGGCGTCACCATGCCTGTTTTCGGGCCGATCCTCAGCGACACCTCGGCGCCTTTGCGCCCGGTGAAAAGAGTCCAGTTCGGCATCCTGAGCCCGGACGAAATTGTACGTGGTGGCGGTGATGATTTGATTTACATATGCTTCCATATTAGTCATCATGCATGTATTTTACCATTTAGTTTCGACATGATTGAATTATTATCGGGAAGTTTCTACAACCTTTGTGACACAGTAAGGGGAAGGGGGCAAATATGCAGATTTTGCAAAAAGTTATGTAAAGTATTGATCATATTCATATGTAGCTACACTGAATTGTTAACATTTTATCTGTCTAGAAAAGATTCTGGTATTATAGCTGAAATATTGTTGAAATAAACTATCTTGTGGTCAAGCGGTCAAAAAGTGTAATGTTGCAACCTGCACAACTTACTTTTGCTAAGATATCAAACTGACGTGTTTGATGTTTGGTGACTATACTAGAATAAACTATCTGTTTTAGAATGTTTCTGTGTGGAAAGCACTAATAAGATGTGTAATAACATTTTAAGTGTATGATATGAGACTTGTTTTAAACTTCGAAACACCTTCAGTGTATAAAAGACTTTGTTGAAAAACTTTCTGAAAGAAAAGGATACCAGTTTTAGAGATTTTTAAATGAGTGTTTTAGATAAGATTGAAAACGTATGGCCTTGAAGAATTTGAAGAAAAGAAAATGCTAATGAAATAATGCATAGATATATACTTTGAACATGTTACGTTATATTAACCAGAACAGGTTGTTTTAAATTTTGCAAGTTATGGCAAAACAGCAATGTGATTGTGATATTGAAATAAAAGATTGGCTGATAAATGCCTACAAAAGTGGCTAGAAAATCATCGCAAAACAATTTGCACATGAAAAAAAACGAGTTTACCACTCTTTGTAAAAGAGTCTTAGGTTATTTTAAACTTTAGCATGGAGCTCATCTGCATTGGTTTTTGCCAATTTGCATGTACGATATCCAAAGTTGGACCTTTTTTGCAACAAAATGATTCTACCATTTTATTGTACAGTTATTGTAATATGGTAGCATCTAATATTATTGATTATGTTGCGTCCAGAAAAGGATGTCGGTCACAGAAGGCGGAATCCGATACTCAGAGATGATGGAGGGAGGGCGGCCGAAGCTCTGCGGACTCATGGATCCGCGTCAGGGCGTGATCGACCGCTCTGCCAGATGTCAGACCTGCGCCGGCAACATGGCGGAGTGTCCTGGGCACTTCGGACACATCGAACTGGCCAAGCCGGTGTACCACATTGGATTTCTCACAAAGACCATCAAGATCATGAGATGTGTCTGTTTCTTCTGCTCCAAGTTGTTAGTGAGTCCGGTGGGTACAAATTTTCTGTTGTTCTTTTAATTTTCATCTCTAGTGTTAATGTTATTGTAATTAGAATCTTTTCGATGTTGAAAGTCATCACTGAAGACCACAGGTGAATTTGTCAAATTGTTCAGGTGCAGGTTCAGACCTGTACCTGTACCTCCCAGACTTGTCCGGACCTCTACCTAAACCTCTGTAACTGGTGTTACTAATATGTATAGGTACACATCCCTATCATACAAACATATACATTTTGAGAAAGAATGTGGTTTAAATTAAAATGAAAGGAATGTGAAGATGTGGGGATAAAAAATTCTAACTTTTGGTTGATCTTCAGGAAAATCTGAGAAATAGGGAATAGAAGCAAACAAAGAAACAGGAATAGCTTTGTCAATGAGTTTTGTCAAACATTGTCTTTTGTGCAGGATGATCCGAGGATCAAGGATATTGTGGGCAAGTCCAAAGGTCAACCCAAGAAGCGACTGACCCACGTGTACGACCTCTGCAAGGGTAAGATGATCTGTGAAGGAGGAGACGAAGTGGATGCTGATGTTGGTCCTGAGGAGGGGAAAGAAGAGAAGCCCAAGGTACTGGAAATTCATGTGCAGTTTTCGCGGGGACTATATTTCGCAGTAGAAGGGGGAAGGGGTTATAAGTTTGCAGTTGAAGCAGTTCTGTAGTTTAGTAGTATCCCATTTTAAATGTATGGCGACCTGCCTGGGATGGCTAACTTCTCCCGTCTTGACAACTCCCCGGGAAGAACTGCCTGGGCTGCTCAACAGATTCTCTGTCGGCCATGCAAGAGTATGGCTCCCAGGGTAACCCCATTTTTACCTAAGATTCTCCTAAACTCTGCACTCAGGAAGGCGGGAAAATCCACACCATCCCTCTGGATGCACAACTCCCTCGCCAGTTTTGTCTAGAAAACTCCTAGATATACTGAATGATTTACATTTTATAGTTATGGGAGTAATTCTAACCAGTATACATGTAAGTCTTCATATCCACGGGCTCTTCTTTGATCAATTGATTGATTCTCCTCAGGGTCATGGCGGTTGCGGTCGTTACCAACCCCAGATTCGCAGGGCAGGGCTGGACCTGACGGCAGAGTGGAAACATGTCAATGAGGACTCCCAAGAACGAAAGATCCAGCTCAGTGCCGAGAGAGTACTGGAAATCTTCAAACGCATCTCTGGTAGGTTTCTTCTTGACTTGAAGTTGAGAATGCGTTTTATCTCGTTAACCGTAAAGTATCAATTACTAGTAGACTTGGTAGATGGCTTGAATTATACATACATACACATATAATATTCTGCCACACCAATTCAATTTTACTTTGGCTTTTGGAATTTGTAAACTGTAAATAAAAGCAAGATAACATGTTGACTACAAACCTTAGAGAAAAAGATTTACTTCTTGTGCATAGCAGCATGCATTCCCCTAAACTGTGTATAAAGAATTCAAACGTTACATGTACTTTCTTTCGGGTTGGTGTGATCTTCGATATAAGCAGAATTATGAAAACTTCTGTACATTTGATTGTTTAATGTTTTCTGCCTTACCTTTTAAACTAAAAGTAACAACATTACCTCTATAATGAGCTTCCCTTGGTGTTTCACCTGTCCCAGACGAGGAGTGTAGTATCATGGGTATGGACCCGAGGTACGCCCGTCCAGACTGGATGGTCGTTACGGTTCTTCCTGTTTGTCCGCTGCCAGTCCGACCCTCTGTAGTCATGTTTGGTGCTGCCAGAGGACAGGTATGTCCTTCACGATACCTCAGTTTTTTTTTTCTAAAAAAGAAGTCTTAGATTTTTAAGGAACACAGAGCGTTAAATTCTGATAAGGCCTAGGAAAGAAATGTTGTGTTTCTGGTTGCCTGACCCACCCTAGCCTTTTTTTTCAAAAGTTGGCAAGGGACATAGAATTTTCGATCCGAGTGATGAAAACATAGTAGAAACAACATGTTCTTCTAATTCCTGTTGCAATAAAAAATTGTGCTTGAACAATGTTCATCTGTATAATTGAAATACATGTGTGATGTTAAAAGTGCAAGTGTGCTAATGCATTTCAGTTTTTAGCTGAAATTTAAAAAAAAAAAATTTCGGCTACTTTGTTTCAGGACAGTAATCTGAAACACAGCATTTATTTTCTTAGCCCCGAACAAAATAAATTTATATAGGTAGCTTTTTGAAATCTATGAATATGAATGAAAGTGGACATCACAGCTACTGTGCCATTCCTGCAGGACGATTTGACGCACAAGTTGGCCGACATCGTGAAGATTAACAACCAGCTGAAGAGAAACGAGATGAACGGAGCGGCGGCACACATCATCGCGGAGGACACCAAGATGCTGCAGTTCCACGTCACCACACTGGTGGACAACGAGGTTCCCGGCCTGCCCAGGGTGGGTTCTGACAAATTGATGTGTATCAATCATTTTTAGCGTACACGGTCTGATGGTTATTATAAACCTTGAAATATTTGCAATAGTAAGTGTTTCTGATGTATTACTACTGTACTACAGAGCTGTTTCAATTGCCTACTTGTTGATTAAGTCCCCTCAAAAATAAGGGAATGTACTATATTCTTTTTTCTGTGCTGTTTTTGCTAACCAGACTTTTACTTTTGACTGCAATCCATAGGAGTGCAGCGTTCGAAATACCCGTCTGCAATCTGCAAAATGCATAAAGATTTTCAAAATTGCAGAAGAAAAATTAAACAATCTGCAATTTTGCAGAAGAAAAAAAACAGACTCGGGATTCAATGGCTCTCAATTCAGGAGATTATAATTTATATAGACTTACTAGTAAGCAAACTAGCGGCGCTGTAGATATAAACTGAAACCCACACCGTCGCGCAAGATGGCGGCGTTTCGGTGCGTTCCGACTGCCTGGTGCTACTTGAGGTCAGTTTTTTCGGGGGGTTTCGACCCTTTCCGTGATAACTTCGGAGACGAATCATGTGAGAAAATGTCAAATTCGTGCATTTCCGTCAACCCTCGCTAATCTCCGCGGTCACGATCTCGAGGTCGGCAAAAGTCGGGAAAACAATTCCCGGATGTTTCTAGTATGTCGCAAGCATGCGATTTCTTCGGGGCCTGAACTCGGGACATGGGCGCGATGACAGAAGGAACGAAACGGTGGCTGCTACATTAGTCCGTGGTCCTTCAAGCCCAGATGGCAGCGATGAAGTTGAGAACTACTCAGATAGATCTAGAGCACCGCCTTGCGTGGAGAAGGCGGGACATTTCCTTTTGTGCCGAGACAGTGGGGAGGGGGGCGCCCACGTGAAAAACAATAACATCCCCGGGCCGTCTTGAGGGCCCATTGTTCGAACTCGGAGTCCGATGTTTAAAACCGATAGCAATTTTTCAAATTTATAAAAAATAAAATTACACAGAAGGCAAGGTTTGCGTGAGGTTTCTTTATTTTGAATTTTTCATTATTTTAATATTGAATAGATACGCTTTTGCTGTTGCAATTTTCGCTATTCATTTGAATATTTTTCACGCACATGTATGTTATTCCTGTTTCAAATTTTGCTAGTAAAAATTGAAGACAGAGTGAGAATAAAGAATAACAGCAATGTTGCAAAGCTAGATATGTAAATATAAGTATATAGGCAATATCAAGTTGAGAAGGTGTATTGTGTATTTGCAGAAAATATTTTCAAATTGCAGAAAAAAATTTTGACATTCTGCAATATTGCAGAACACTGAAAAAAAGTATTTCTACCACTGGAGTGAATATTAAGCTGAGATCAACTGTGCATTGTACTAATCTTGAAAAATAACTTAAAAGACGAGAATACAAAAAGTCCCGTTATCTTCAAGATTTGTATCTTAACTCAATAACTGAAAGCATATCAAAGGAAATCATTACAGTAACTCAATTTGATAAAGATGGATTGAGCTGTAGATCACTTACAAAAGTTATGTTACATCAACAGGCTGTGCAAAAGTCGGGACGTCCACTCAAATCAGTCAAACAGAGGCTAAAGGGCAAGGAGGGTCGTATCCGTGGTAACCTGATGGGGAAACGTGTGGACTTCTCCGCCCGCGCTGTGATCACACCGGACCCAAACCTGCAGATCGACCAGGTCGGCTGTCCGCGGACCATCGCACAGAACCTGACCTTCCCAGAGATAGTCACGCCCTTCAACATCGACAGGTACTATAGACTTCTTTTATACCTTTCATTGTTAGGTACTATAAGTCTCGAAATGTTCCCGGTGGTTATATTTTCAAATAATGACATTGCAACTATGTGTTTTATATTATTAAGTATTGTGCCACAGTCGACAGATTTGTTTCAAAATGTGACTTTTAAATGCCCAAACAACCTCCTTTACCCATCTAATGTGAAATCAAGTCACTGCAAAAATAGATGAATTTGCAGTATATAATGATAATTTGAAAACAATGAAGCTTATTAAAGTCAAGGTTTAAGCAGGATAAGGTGTCCTCTGTTGCCAATGATGATCACATGTTTCTGAAACAATTTGATGTTTCAACATCACTCTAATTTTTTACTGATGGCAACTTTAACAGTTAAAAACTATGAAACCTGTTAGCTTGTATAACTTGTAAAAGGTTGTTTTTTGTTTTATTACATTCGTGAAAACGGAGGTATTGTTATCGATTGGTGTGTTTGCTTACCTTGGTGTGCATCCGTAGTCATGTGAATACTAGCAGCATGTAAGGTGGAAATGCTGTAATAGGATACTTGGAGAATTGGAAGTATGGTTTGGCTTGTTTCAGAATGCAAGAGCTAGTGAGAAGAGGAGCAAACCAGTACCCTGGTGCAAAATACATCATCCGAGACACGGGACACAGAATCGACCTCCGCTATCACCCCAAACCCAGCGACCTCCATCTACAGTGTGGGTACAAGGTAAGAAATTGAAGAAAAAAACAGTTTTAGTGCTAGCGTTGTCATATCAAACTATAAATCTTTGCTGAGTAAATATGAACTGAAAACCTCCATTCCATTCCAACCGCAAAATTAGATCCCCGCAAGAATAAATTACAGAACTTACAGTACTTAATAATCAAAAGGAAGCTATTTGATATTGATGACATGTGTAATGATTGTTGTTTGGTACAGGTGGAACGACATATCCGCGATGACGACATCGTGATCTTCAACCGCCAGCCCACGCTGCATAAAATGTCCATGATGGGTCACAGAGTCAAGATCCTCCCGTGGTCAACCTTCCGTCTGAACCTCAGGTAAGGCATGGATCTCAAGGTTAGGGGTTCAAATCCCACTCTTAGTGAACCCATGGTTGTTCTATTCCAAGTCCAAATTTACAAGATAGTGGTGTGTTTGGGGTTAGTTAATATCTACCATAGGAATGACTACAGAACTGGCATGCTATGCCATTTCCCAGCTATGCAATTCTGATTCTACATGTAAATTTAACATCTAAATTCCTGCATACAACAACTATTTTCTCAATACTGTCAAAATAAAGCTGAAGTAGTCATTAGATTTGAAAATGATGTATTCATTCCAGTTACTGTATATATTGAAATGTTTGCAGCGGTTTTATTTTCTGGGTGACCTCTCCATTGCGAATTCATGACACTGCAAATATGCGTTTCCAAAGTACTACACTGTTCTTCACAATTGTTTCAACCGCATACTTGAAACACTGCAAAATTGAGTCCCTGCAAAAATAAACTCATTTACATTGAATGTTTGTAGGACTTGTTGGACATCTCTGATTCGCATGTTTTGCCTTCACAGTGTATTCATGCAGGTTATTGTAAATCTTGAAATGTTTGCAGTTTATTTATGCAGTTTACATTGTGGATTTATGACACGGCGAATAGGTGTTCCCAATCTATTAGTACTGTACTGCAGAAATGTAGTCCGTTTAAGTCCCTTCAAAATGAATTTACAGTTGATATTTGTGAGACTTCTATATGGGGCATGCTGTTGGAACATCTCTAAATTGCACGTTTTCCTTCGCAGTGTAACGACGCCCTACAACGCCGACTTTGACGGAGACGAGATGAACCTGCACGTGCCGCAGTCGGTGGAGACGCGGGCGGAGATCATGGAGCTGGCCATGGTCCCGCGGATGATCATCACGCCACAGTCCAACCGCCCCGTCATGGGGATCGTGCAGGACACCCTCACGGCCGTCAGGAAGTTCACCAGGAGGGATGTCTTCATGGACAGGGTCAGTCTCTGTAGTAGTAGTAGTAGTCCACTGTTTTCTGCTGCCGCAGTAGTTGAAACAACATGCAGCCGCATTCAGTCTTCCTTCAGTCCCTTCCACTTTGTCCGATTCGCTGCGAGCTTCCTTAGCTCTCGTAAGTTTCTTTCTGACCGCAACGGTCCTTGACCTCTTTCCTTCAGGTCTGCCCTCAGTAGGCTTAGTAAGTTTTTGCAGTGTCTTCCTTTTCTGGAACTATATCTGTTGCATTCTATCAGGACGAAGTCTAAAGCCTGTTGTGCAGGTGTGTCGGTCGGCATTCTCAGAATGTGTCCGAACATAGACCACCTGGCGTCTTTCACTTTGGTTGACAGCGGGCTTGTGTTACACAGCTTGTACAGTGATTTATTTGAGATCAGGCTATTGTTGTTACTGTAAATGTTTAGATAAATTGCAGTGGTTTTATTTTCGTGGTTAAATCATGAAGCGACAAAAAAATAATGAAGCACTCCAAAGCTGATATTAAAGTGCAAAGAAAAAATGCTTGACCAAAAAAAAGTTGGTCTTATTTTTTAAATGTAAGGTGAACACATAGGACATGGCATACCTAAGAATGATAACTCTTTTGACTTTGGAAGAGTTCACTGATTAGTATCCATCTTGTGATATGTTTTAGCGATTCACAGCATATATTTGTTACTTTTGCAGCTTCTTTGTTTGATATACATTAAGGTCGCAAACTTTTTTGGGGGGGGGGGAACGAACGGAAATTGATGCATGCAGATGTCATTTATATAATCAAGTCAGTGTAGTCTTTATGTTTTTGACGAGTTGTGTTGTCTCCCCACAGAAAGACATGATGAACCTGTTGATGTGGTTACCCACGTGGGACGGTAAGATGCCCCAGCCCGCCATCCTCAAACCCAAGCCTCTATGGACCGGCAAGCAGCTCTTCTCTCTCATCATCCCCGGCCACGTCAACTGCATCCGTATGCACAGTACGCACCCCGACGAGGAGGATAACGGCCCGTACAAGTGGATATCACCCGGTGATACCAAGGTAGGAGGATACACCGATCCATCCCATGGTCGCACCCACTTCCATCTCAACGTCACAATGCAAAATAAAAACAACATAAAAATGCAAATATTTGATGGACATGCAGCTACCCAATCTTTGGTCAAACCTCTATTTGCCATGCTCATTGGTTGAACTGCTAATTTTTATGGTCAGTCTGTATCAGGTTAAGTTTTATAGATATGTAAACATGTTTATTGTTGCCAATGATGATCACATGTGTCTGAAACAGCTTGATGTTTCAACATCACACTCTAATTTTTTACTGACGGCAACTTTTAGATTTCAAAACATGAAATGATAGACCTTATACCTCCAATGTTTGTAGTTTCCTTATTGTGAACTTCTTGCGGAATCTATCTGATGCATTTTTCTAACTATCTCTCTCGTGAGGCAACATACAAGCAGAAAGCAGGCAATTCAAGACAGGAAAGGAGATAACCAATATGTATTCTTGAACCCTTGATCTCACTTCCTGTCAGTGTCCTAGATGTGTCTAGCATGTGGAAACCAGCCACTCTGGTGTGTTGAAAGTACTACATTGTAATGTAGGGACACACATGCAAACAAATTTAAACAGACACACGCAAAAGAAAACCTCCCTACGCCAAGGTAAATACCATACCTCTTAGCTTGTACAACTTGTAGAAAAATTGTTGTTTCTTTGCCTAGGTGATAGTAGAGAATGGAGAGCTGATCTCCGGCATCCTGTGCAAGAAGTCGCTGGGTCCGTCTGGCGGCTCATTGGTCCACATCGTGGCCCTGGAGCTGGGTCATGAGATCGCCAAACTCTTCTACGGGTACATCCAGACCGTGGTCAACAACTGGCTGCTGATCGAGGGCCACACCATCGGGATCGGAGACTGCATCGCCGACACACAGACCTACCAGGACATCCAGAACACCATCAAGAAGGCCAAGCTGGACGTGATAGAGGTCATTGAGAAGGCCCATAACGACGAGCTGGAGCCGACGCCCGGTAACACCCTGAGACAAACATTTGAGAATCAGGTTAGAGACTTAAGTTGTTCTTTGACACTACAGATTGACAAATTTGCCTGAAAAAAGGATGAATCTTCACTTTTTTGGGAGGTATACGGCCTGTTTTACCTCCAGGAAAGTAGAGGTATTGTGATCAGTTGGTGTGTTTGTATGTTAGTTTGTCCAGGTGTGTGTCAACAGTTGAGCAGCCTGGCAGGGTGTAAGGTAGAAATGGTTTGATAGGATACTTGGAGAGTTGAATGTCTGGTTTGGCTCTATTCCAATGTTGTAGACAGGCAGAAAGTAATGACTCATGGATACACCCATACAGTTATGTCTGGGTGTTAGTGATACTCATTTAGAGATTGTAGTATCAATGTTAGAGCAGAAATGAACCATGTATTTCTGTCACAGGTGAATCGAATCCTGAACGACGCTCGTGACAAGACTGGAGGCAGCGCCCAGAAGAGCTTGTCCGAGTTCAACAACTTCAAGTCCATGGTGGTGGCTGGCTCCAAAGGCTCCAAGATTAACATCTCACAGGTGACACTTGTCTTCAACTGCTGTTTCTTGTAGTAACTTCAATTTACTGAAGCCCAGACAGACTTTTGTATCAGGAAGCAAATAAAATAGGCTTTCTTTGCCTTATTTTTGGCTGATGATACTTCTATAGTACTTGGTGGCAACGAGGTTTCACTCTATATAGTTCTAAGAAAAAATAAAGTTTTGAACACCTCAATTTTGGGTTGATTACCCTGGTACTTAAGTACTTGAAGGCATGACTATTTCTTGGTCTTTTCTGAGCTGGTATTAGATACCTTAGACTTAGTACTTGTTACATCAAGCAATGTTGATTTTTTTATTGTACAACGCTACCCTCCAAAGAACAAAGGCTTTTTCCCTAGAAATCGCTAGGTAGCAGATTTGCACAGTAAAACACAGCATCCGGGTACTGACCCTCCTGACGTTCTCTTTTCCCTCAACTGGCCTTTTGATTCTCACCAATCATTTGTTGTTTACATGTCCCAGGTTATCGCCTGTGTGGGGCAACAGAACGTGGAGGGAAAGCGTATCCCCTTCGGCTTCCGCCATAGGACGCTGCCCCACTTCATCAAGGACGACTACGGTCCAGAGTCCCGTGGGTTCGTGGAGAACTCATATCTGGCCGGCCTGACGCCCTCCGAGTTTTTCTTCCACGCCATGGGAGGTCGTGAGGGGCTGATTGATACAGCTGTGAAGACATCAGAAACAGGTGAGCTGTCAGTTTCATTTAGCTCTTTTAGATTTCATGACTTTTAACAAATTATCTTTTGGAAAAGATTGTGTGAGGCTTTGAAAAAAAAATTGTGTTTCTGGTTTCTTTTTTGGGGGGGGAGACTGCTGGCAAGGGACATAAAGTTCTCGATCTGACATCTGAGTGATCAAATTCAAAGAGGGAAATGATATGCAATGATCCTCTCTACCATTTAAGAGAGTATATGTAGTTGATGTCATAAATAAAGAAGTTACCTGCACTTCATGTTTGTTCAGACAGGAGCATATTTACTGATCCTTCCCATTTTATACAGGTTACATTCAGCGACGTCTGATCAAGGCTATGGAGAGCGTGATGATCGCGTACGACGGAACGGTCCGGAATTCCAACCGCCATCTGGTGCAGCTGCGTTACGGAGAGGACGGGCTCGATGCCGTGTCCATCGAGTTCCAGAACCTGGCTACGCTCAAGCCGTCCAACAGGTCTTTTGAGAAGAAGTTCAAGCTGGACTACCAAAATGAAAGGTTTGTACTTTTTATTAAGGCTTAAAGGGTTTGCTGGGGTTGCAGTTCTCTTGTGAATCAGTAGATGTCATCAGTTCCTTGTGTCTTGTAGGTACCCACAAAAAGTTCCTACAGGAAAACATTTTTGAGTTGCAGTTCTGTTCTGAACCGTTAGCTGTCTCCGGTTCCTTGTGTCTTGTAGGTACGTGCAAAGAATTGTACAGGAAAACATTCTGAGGGTTTTCTTGAGTTACAGTTCTCTTTTGAACCGTTAATTGTCTCTTCTTTGATAACCATTTCCTTGTGCCCTGTAGGTACTATACCTAAAAAAAATTGTGCAGGAAAACATTTTCAGGTTTTCTTTTGTTGCAGTTCTCTTTTAAACTGTTAGGTGTCTCTTCTTAACCAGTTCCTTGTGTCCCTTAGGTACCTGCGAAGAATTCTACAGGAGGACATCGTGCGTGAGATCACCAGCGATGCCCGCCTGCAGACGGAGATTGAGTCCGAGTTCGAGCAGCTGCGAGTCGACAGAGACGTGCTGCGGTTGGTCAATCAAACGGGCGACGCCAAGGTGGGTGTGAAGTCTTAACCTTAAGCACACTGAAGTATATTTGTGTATATTTGAGAAAATGTGAAATTGTAAATATGTTGTGCAATTGCATGACTATATGCAGGCTACACAAGTGCATGTGCTTGTCAGGCTAGTACAATATCTTTTTAATATTTAGCATGTACCAATTGCTTGTTTTTGACAGGTGGCACTGCCATGTAACTTGAACAGAATCATATGGAATGCCCAGAAGATCTTCCATGTTAACACCCGAGCACCAACTGACCTTCACCCAATCAAGGTCGTTGAGGGTAAGTCTCTCAGTAGGCTTAACATTCTTGTACATGATGTGGTCTTTCAAGACTTTCTTATACTTCTAAGTGTTTTATCCTGAAGTGTAGACGACTGGTGCAAATTGCCATTTCCTATTTTACATTTGGTAAGTCGGTAGAAGATGGTAGTTGCACACACACACACACACACACACACACACACACACACACACACACACTGATTAAGTGCACTAGCCTCCTGCAATGATTGCCAAGGGCTTTTGAGGACTTTGAATTTTAACTTTTTGTATTCAAACAGCAAAGCAGTCTGAATTGAAACTTAAGTTCAGCACAATCTCACTTGGAATAGAACATTAACTAGCAACTAATACATTCTAATTCTCCAAAAGTTTCTATTGGATACCGTTGTTGTCCCTACCATGTTAACATTATTGTTGTGTTCTCCAGGTGTTCGAGAGTTGAGTAGGAAGCTTGTGATCGTGAAGGGTAACGACCCCATCAGCATACAGGCTCAGGCCAACGCCACCATCCTGTTCAACACCCTCCTCCGCTCCACCCTTTGTACGCGACGGGTACTGGAAGAGTTTCGTCTCTCCCACGAGGCGTTCGATTGGTTGCTAGGAGAAATCGAGTCCCGGTTCAACCAAGCCATTGTGAGTATCCGTTTCAAATGGAACATTACAATCAATATATGAGTAGGTCTTGGTGAGACCTCGACTTGATAAGATGGTGGCCCCCCTAGCAGCTGGTTATGATACTGCAGTGGAACTTCCACTTAAGCTTTTTGTGTCTTTAGATCTGAAAATGGTACAGCCACCAAGTTGAAGTGAGATATCTCTTCGGCTGACAAAGAAATGACATAGGTTTGAGCCCCAAGCAGCCTTTTCTAGAACTGCAGGAGCTATTTTGGAAAATTTTTTTATTCCACCTTCCTCAGGTTCAGCCAGGTGAGATGGTCGGAGCGCTAGCTGCCCAGTCCCTGGGTGAGCCCGCCACGCAGATGACACTCAACACGTTCCATTACGCCGGTGTGTCCGCTAAAAACGTCACGCTGGGTGTGCCTCGTCTCAAGGAGATCATCAACGTGTCCAAGAAGCCCAAGACACCGTCACTGACTGTGTTCTTGCTTGGACAGCCAGCAAATGATGCCGAGAAAGCAAAGGTATGAAGCAGATAATAACAATCAACTTGATACATTGTATAGATGCTATGTGATTAGAGCCTATTTTAACCTAGACCACCAAACCAAAACATAATGTAGGAGAATTATTCAAACCATTAAAAATATGACTTTGAAAGGAAACTTATACACTTAAGCAATATATGTTTTGCCACATGTTATGTTATGTTTTATGTGTGGGGCACTGTGTCCCACATGTATTGTACCGTCGCTATTCCAATAAAATCAAAAATCAAATCAAATTTTTTTTCCTTCTAGGATATCCTCTGCAGACTTGAGCACACAACTCTGAGAAAGGTCACGGCAAACACCGCCATCTACTACGACCCCGACCCTCAGAACACGGTCATCGAGGAGGACCAGGAGTTCGTGAACGTGTACTACGAGATGCCGGACTTCGACCCCCATCGCATCTCACCCTGGCTGCTGCGTATTGAGCTGGACCGCAAGCGCATGACGGACAAGAAGCTGACCATGGAGTCGATCGCTGAGAAGATCAATGCAGGTACATGAAGTGTAGATCTTGAAATGTTGGCGGTTGTTTTAATTTTGTGGTGACCTCTCCACTGCATGTTCATGTTAATATGTGTTTCCAGTGTATTCCTGCGTACTGTACTACAGAGTTGTTTCAAGTGCAAACTTAAAGCACTGTGAAGGCCTCATTTTCCCTTCTAGTTCTACCATCAAATTATGTCCCTGCAAAAAGAAATAGCTTTACTGTTAGATGAAGCTAAAAATAGTCTTGATCCGCATCCTGAAAGGGCTTAGCTTCCTTGTGCAGCTTCTTTGTAAACTGCAGACTGCCAGGACGAAAACACAAATTACATATAGATAAGCATAGATATACGGATACTTACTGTTGCCAATGATGATCACATGTTTCTGAAACAATTTGATGTTTCAACATCACACTCTAATTTTTTACTGACGGCAACTCTATACTCATTCTGTTAGTTAGCACAACTGTAAAAAGAAACTTACAAACTTCACGCTGCCTTCTTGCAGGGTTTGGAGACGACTTGAATTGTATCTTCAACGACGACAACGCTGAGAAGTTGGTGCTTCGAATCCGGATCATGAACAATGATGACAGCAAAATGATGGACGTGAGTGAAGGGCTATGTTTTCAAACTGTTAAAGTCAAATATCTTTAAGTTATACAACATGTAACTAATTGCTATGACAAAAATAGAGGTACCATTATTTAGAGGGAAGTAACTTATTCAATTGACATATGTGAACTTTTTTTCTGTCAAAAAGGAGTTGAAATACAGGTCTTAAAAGTAAACTAGGTTTTTCAAATCCATAACTCATAACTGTCTTTTCCAATTCAACTGTTCCTATTTCAAGGCCCCATGTTGGGCATATACGAATTTATGTGACACTTAGAGAGTCTAAAAGACCAGTGTCGAGTGATTTAATCTGTTGGTACATGTATCTCACCCTAGGGGAGTGGTGTTGTGTTTTTTGCTTGTTTTTGTGTCTATTTCTCTGCATACTTGTGTTTCCCCAAGTCCCAGCTTACACAGTGTAGCATTATCATACATCCTCAGTGCTTACTTCAAAGCAGCATGGGTAAAGGGGTGAAGTCTACCATCTCTGATGACCCTGTTTTCCGTTGTTGTAGGAGGAGGAAATGGTGGACAAGATGGATGACGACGTGTTCCTGCGCTGTATCGAGGCCAACATGCTGACAGACATGACACTACAGGGCATTGAACAGATCGCTAAGGTACGCACTATAGGCTAGCAGCTTCCGCAAGTCTCTAAAAGACCAAGACCCATGATTTCCTTGCATGTGAATAGTAAGGCTCATCTGGGCATGGTTGATTCTGCATTTTTCAGAAGGTGAAAAAGTTCAGTAAAATTGTACCTTGTAACTTGTAAGCAATATGTTTTTGTAGGATGTATATATGTAGGAGTCAGCTCACCCTTAGAGAAAAAGCCATTGGTTTCTAAATTTCTAGGAAAACATGAAGGAATAGCAATGTTTATTTTTATTTTTAAATAAGAATTTTTGATAACACTGATCAATACACAACTTTCTTCTAAAAAAATTCATGGGTGCGATTGAAAAAAGATATATGATTATGTGATGCAATTGACAAAAGAGATGGCTTTTCCCAGAGTTTGAAGTGTAACTCCAGGGCTCGATCTTAACTATGTCCCGATGTCCCGGGGCCACTAAAATTTAGGCCGGGACAACTGAAAAATCTATTTGGGACACTTTTGGGACAATAGGAAAATAATCAACTAATCAACATCAGAATGTCCGATCTCCCCGCGGTAGACCGGATCCGGACCGCAAGCGACCAAAACGTAATCTAAGACGACCACGTCATTTTCAAATGTGTGGCGACGTCAGTTTTTAATGGTAAGTTGCGGGAAATCACAGTAAATCGGCTCGTGTGCCGCTGGCAGCATCGCGCAAAAACGTAAACAATAGCCGAGTAGGTCTCCATGTGCACAATCTGCGGGGCGGTTCCCGACTATCAGAACAGCCGTAAATGTATCAGATTCCCGGGGAATCTCCTTATTTGGAAGTTAACAGTCCGCGGTTGACCAACACAGAAGCTGTTCTTTGTAAAAGATTCCTTTCTCTGTCAGCGCGGGGATAGAATTAATTCTTAACGGTATTTCTGACAAATTTCTAGAGCAAGGTTACGTCATTTTCCCATCCACAACAGCGAATTAATGCACAGAAAATTAATTTTTACAAAGAGAGGAAGATAAAGTTTCAACTTAGTTAGAAGCTTCGCCATGATTGGACGATTCGGCTACTGCAAATTTGTGGTACCGCCCACAAACCGCCGACTTTCCTTTTAGCAGACTTTCTGCCGCCGACGTCGCCATGGTCGCGACTGTCATCAAAGGCTGCCGACTGTCAATCAGCGGCAACTTTGTGGGAAAACGCGCGAGTTGGATCTCCGTGTGCCAGTCAACAGCGAACCTCTGACGATTTTACGTTCCCTTAACTTTCCCACAGCGATGCTTGTACAAAGTTTTTATTAGACGGAAGTTCCACGTTATCTGTAAGACGCAGAACAGCGGTTTCGGCTTCCTGGAACGGGCCGGCGGCGTATGTACTTGGGGGAGAGGGGTGACGCGATTTCTTAGACGGGCCAAGGGCCGCGGCAAAGGACTTTCGTATTAGGATTTTCGCCGCCGACCGCCAAGGGAAGATCACCTCGGCGGCGATTTTTCTGGAAACATGCCGGCGTCGAAGCGTACTATACCAGGAATATCGCTTCCAATTTCGCACCGAAGAAAACTTCTGACAGCGACGATTGTTGCGCTTCGACTTAGGACAGCCGGACACAGCCAAAAAAAGGAAAACTGGTATCGACTATTGATATTGTTGAGTAGCTAAATAAGCTATTGATATTGTTGTTTCTGAGTTTCAAGTTGTCTTTCACCAGAAGTATTGTATGTCAAGGTCCTGTGGAGAAGTTGATTGACTGCCACGATTGTCATAAATATGACCCTCAAAACTGAAAAAAAAAAGCCTTCTCAATACCCTAAAATGCAAGAGCTTCCGGGGGGCTTCGCCCCCCTGGGTCCCCCCAACGGGGCTCTGCCCCTGGACCCCGTCGGGGGCTTAAGGCAGCCCCCTAACCCCTGCCCCGATGCTGTGAAAAAACCTGGCGAGAACACTGTTCATTCTTTTCTTCCCACCTGCCACTGATAAAGTACAAGTGGTCCCTGTAAATGTACTAGACTAGTGTCACTCAGTGACTCACTATGTACTGTTTATTTTCAGAAAAAGATTATGTTCTTAAAATGACTTTTTGAAGTTCCCAGTTCCCACTTGCCACTTGTTACATGATAAGACACTGCAGCAAGTGGTCTACCTGTAAATGTGCAGTGGACGTTGCACTACTATCCATAAGATATAATGTAATAAATCTGTTGTTGTCTAATAAAAAAAAAAACAAGATAAGTTTGAATCTGAGTTGATTATTTCAATGGACAATAAGCTTACACAGCAATACTGTACTCTTACTGAGCTTTACAGTTGTTGTAATACATAATTTCTGAAAATAGGGTTGGGACAGTCCATCCTCACTTCGGGACAGTTGAAATTTATTTTTGGGACAATGCTGGGACAGTAGGGAAAAAAGTTAATTTTGAGGCCTGAACTCCCTCCCCCCCTTTCCCCCAGGTATACATGCATCTACCATTGTGATTTGAGGTGTAACTCTCTCCCCCTTTTCCGCCAGGTGTACATGCATCTCCCACAGCAGGATACCAAGAAGCGCATCATCATCACAGACGAGGGAGAATACAAGGCCCTGCAGGAGTGGATCCTGGAGACGGACGGAGTGAACCTCATGAAGGTTCTCTCGGAGAAGAACGTCGATCCCGTCAGAACAACGTCCAACGACATCGTAGAGATCTTCCAGGTAAGCCGTTTTACTTTCTATGTCTATTCATGGCTCCAGCTTTGCATGCGCAGTGAGTTGCATTGTGGATAATTTAATAAAGGTAAGGCCCTTGAGGCATAAACAAAACACATCTGGACATGTATGAAGCATGGTCAAGACAAAGGCTGCCTTCACCTTTGACATCTGGCTGTGCATGTGCAATTTGAACCATGAACAGGCTTATTGTCGTGACTGAAACCTATACAGTACTTACGGTATTTTCTAATACCAAGCGCTGAAATACCATGGTAAATAATGATAAAATATGATATATATTAGTTATGCAGGTATTTCTTGTTTTCTACCTGAACCCAACCTGCACTAGTCCATTTTTGATTGCTGCAACAAGGTGCATGTGATTTTCAGTGTCAAATGCAGAAAAAAATAAAGAATAAAAAACATGAATGAAACGCTTTAGAAAGATAAGTAGCAGAAACAGTCACAAAATGTAAAATGAATTCTTATTTTCTTGTTAGATCCTCGGTATTGAAGCGGTGCGGAAGGCGATTGAGAAGGAGATGAACCATGTCATCTCCTTTGACGGTTCCTACGTGAACTACCGCCATCTCGCGCTGCTGTGTGACATCATGACCCAAAAGGGTCATCTCATGGCCATCACGCGCCACGGCATCAATCGGCAGGAGGTCGGACCGCTCATGAAGTGCTCCTTCGAAGAGACGGTAAAAATGCTGCTTTCATTTCTGCCCTTTTTACACCCACTCTGTCTTTTTTACTTTTGTGCGAATGGAGGTGTTGTTTTCAGTCAGTCTGTTTGTCTTGGTGTGTGTCTGCAGCTATTTGAATATTGTAGAGTGACAGGATTGGCAAGATGGGAATTAAAAGATGGCTTTGCCTTGGTTGGCTTTAAAGTTGCGTAGGCAGCAAAAAGAAATTTACATTCTCAACGCATGCGAAAGTTGTGTTTCTTCCATTGCCTATTTCATTGCATCTAATGATAGTTAAAGCTTTGATCTATACTAATACAGAACACTCTCAGGACGGATTCCTTCAGTTAGAATTTCATTGCATCCACCTACATGATTGTATTGATTTTTTTTCATCAGCATTTGGCTAGGGTATTTTGTGAACAGGATACAATGTAGCTTAACAAGCTGTGAATAGATTTTTTAATGGTAAGTTGCTTTAGCTGGAGGAACAAATGATTGAATTTTGGGATAGATCTAGATCCAAGATCAAAAATAAAACAAAAGGCTGACTTTGAAAATGAAAGTGCAGTTCTTTGTAGGTAATAATAAGCATTTGTTCCTATATTTCTGCCCACCCCAGGTTGATATTCTGATGGAGTCAGCCTCCCACAGTGAGACAGACTTTATGTGGGGGGTGTCGGAGAACATCATGCTGGGTCAGCTGGCACGTATCGGCACCGGCTCCTTCGACCTGATGTTGGACGCTGAGAAGTGCAAATACGGCATGGAGATCCCCACCAATCTGGTGGGCGGGGGGCTGATGGCTGGGCCAGGTTTGTTACAGTATTTTTGTATGTTTTGTTGTTCTTCGTGTAACCTATGAACCGAGGTTTTGATATCAGTGTGTCTATTTCTTTGTTTCCTTGTGTGTCTAGTTATTTGAATGCTATAGAGTGGCTGGTTTCCACACGCCAGCTATAGTTACGTGGGGGACACTGACAGGAAGCTAGGTCAACTCTCCCAGAATAGTTTATCTCATTTCCTGTCTGCAGTTTCTTGCTATATGCATGTCTGTTGCCTCACGAGAGCCAGTGGAAAAATGCATTAGGCAGAATCAGGGAGAATACACAACAATGAATAAACCACTAAATTTGCAAAAAATTCTAATGTTTCACAGAGATGAAAGATCATTGATTTCTTGTTTCACATTTAAGATCTGTGAATAGTTTCATGAGGCTGGTAAAAAAAGGGATAACAGATTCCTTTACCACGACCAAAAGAGGAAAGCAAGAACAATTGCCTTGACCTTGGTGGATATACTTTAAGAGCCTGATGGAAATTAAAGATCATTGACATGGACTCATCCTTTTCTCTATAGACCATTTTGTGGATGAAACTTTTATCTGAATGTTACAACAAATCAGAGTTTTGATCTGTTATAAACCATCCTATGAATAATTTAGTTCCTTATGAATGTTGCAGAACCAATCAAATGAATTGTACTTACCTGTGTTTAGTGATGTGCTTTTAGTTAAACATAGGTTTTATCACCTACTACTGTCTTACATGTAAAATAATGTAACATGAAGTGCTGAAAAATGCTGGTGTTAAATGTTAGAAGTTAACCTGTGAAGTGTTGCTGTGGTTCTGTATGGAATGTGCAGGTAGCGTTGGCAGGAGAGATGACAATGTGTACGCACTTCTTACAGGGCCAGGGATGTTCTTTGGAAACGCCGGATCTCCTACCGCGTCAATGTCACCGCAGATGACGCCATGGCAACAAGTGGGCACGCCCGCTTACGGTGGGGCGTGGTCACCTGGACTGGGTAAGTAATCGTCAGGGTTTAGGCAGGAGGGGTAGTGGGGTTGTGAGAAAATGGGGGTTCTGTGCACTGGTAGTTTGACTTTGAGTTTATTGATGTTCCATTAAAAATCATTTTTGTGTATCTTTTACCAAATGTAAAATATCTCTATTTCTTATGACTGAAGTGAAGACACCGTAGCATAAGAGGAAGACTGCATGAATGTCAAATTTAGCTGTGCACTTTTAACCAATAGAAATTTATAGCTGTAACATAGTGCCATTGAAATGTGAAAAATGGCTTTCCAAGCTGAAAATGACTTTTGATATTCATCCAAATATTTCTCCCCCAACAGGAAGTGGAATGACCCCAGGAGCTGCAGGGTTCTCGCCCTCGGCTGCGTCGGACGCCAGCGGGATGAGTCCAGCTGGCTACAGCCCGGCCTGGTCCCCCACCCCTGGCTCCCCGGGGTCCCCCGGCCCTGCCAGTCCCTACATCCCCTCCCCTGGGGGCCCCATGTCGCCCAGCTACTCCCCAGCGTCCCCTGCGTACATGCCTCGCAGCCCCGGCGGCATGACACCACAGAGTCCGGGCTACTCGCCAACTTCACCATCGTATTCGCCAACATCGCCAAGCTACTCTCCGGCCAGTCCAAACTACAGCCCAACGTCGCCCAGTTATTCACCAACATCACCGAGTTACAGTCCAACCAGCCCGAGTTATTCACCAACTTCCCCAAGCTACTCGCCAACGAGTCCAAGTTACTCACCGACGTCACCAAGCTACTCTCCCACGTCACCATCATACTCTCCAACTTCGCCGTCGTACAGTCCAACATCTCCATCCTACAGTCCGACATCACCCTCGTACAGTCCAACGTCACCATCCTATTCCCCAACCTCACCATCCTACAGCCCAACCAGCCCTTCGTACAGTCCTACCAGTCCTTCCTACAGCCCCACAAGCCCCTCTTACTCACCCACGTCTCCCAACTACACACCCACGTCACCCAAGTACTCCCCCACCTCTCCCAGCTACTCCCCCACCAGCCCGTCCTACTCCCCAGCGTCACCCAGCTACAGTCCCACCAGTCCCAGCTACTCACCCAGTTCACCCAACTACTCTCCACAATCGCCCAGCTACTCACCCAGCTCACCCAGCTATTCCCCATCCAGTCCCAAGTACTCCCCAACCTCACCCAGCTACAGCCCCACCTCACCCCAGTACACCCCCACCTCACCCAAGTACAGCCCCACGTCCCCCAAGTACAGTCCCTCCTCACCCAAGTACACCCCGACATCACCCAAGTACAGCCCTTCCTCACCCAAATACAGCCCCTCCTCTCCCAAGTACTCACCCACGTCCCCCACCTACTCCCCATCCAGTGCCAAGTATTCCCCTGCCTCTCCTAGCTACTCCCCCTCCACTCCAAAATACACACCCACGTCCCCCAAGTACAGCCCTGCCAGCCCCACCTACACACCCACGTCCCCCAAATACAGTCCCACTTCACCCAGCTACACTCCGGACACTCCAAAATACAGCCCCACGTCACCCAAGTACAGCCCCACGTCACCCACCTACTCACCCACGAGCCCCAAGGGATCAACATACTCCCCGACAACCCCGGGTTACTCCCCTGCGTCCCCTACGTACAGCCCTGAAAGCCCAGAGAGTCAGGCCACACACGAAGAGGAAGAGGACGAATCGTAAATGTCTAGATCGGCCAGATGTGGCAGACCTAAAAACAGCTACATACAAGACCAGAGAGGACTGAGTGTGTGAAAAGTCAACATGACTTTGCCATGATTGTTGTTGACTCAAGAGGGCATTAGGTGATCGACATTGGAAGGTTATGAAAAGGTAGTAGGCTCCAGGCATCATCCTAATACTGGAGTTTTTTGGTAATGGCCTACTGTAAATGCTGAGAAAACAGCTGCCATGTCAGAAATCAGAAAAATGGTAATGTTGAAATGCTGCCAAGAGCCTGCTTCGAAGGCTTGGTCAAGGGTTACTTGTACTGATGGTGATGCCAGAGTTGGTTAGGTTTTAAAAAAGAATTGTTCAGTTTAAGTTTCCACGGACATTTCTCTGACTGTTTCGGATATGCAAGACTGAGCAAGCTATGATATCCTTTTTGGCAAGAAAATTGCAGACACCATTCTTGGTCTAGTTGGCAATTTGTCCAACAGTCCTGGAACCATAGGCTCTTAGCTATGGTTGATTTGTACATAAATCCTTGTAGAAAATATTATGTTTCTGCAGGAGCATGTACTTAGTGAAATGGAAAAAAAAGATTGATAATGTAGCAAAACCACACTTTTGGTGATAAGATTACATACTTGGTGGTGCCAGATTCTGATACTTCTTTCCTTTGTACTTGTTGACAAAAATGTGCTGTTCTCAGTAGGTGCTACACTCAACATTGTCTTGAAATTCATAATCATCTTCAAATATTACAGTGGAGTTTATTGTGAAAAGATTACAAAAGATCATTGTAGAAGGGTTTTGTTACGTTCACTTATTGTCTAACTAAAAGTACAGTAGACACAAGGGATAACTAAGGCATATGCATAGTGCTATGGTTGTTTTGGAAGCTGAACTTACAGAGGTTAGACATGTACCCAGTGCACAAGGTAGCAGTGAATGTTAGCGATATGAAATGTGCATCAGCTACAACTGTTTAACAAGAAAAAAAAAAGATTACTAGATGTTGCATTTGAAACATTGGCATCTCAGTAGCGAGAATTAGTTATTTGACCTTGCAGTTTGGTGTTCAGTGCTCTATGCTACCCTGTATACAAACACATCTCCCCATGTACAAAGAGTATTGTCAAAATCATGCTATGCCCGAGGTGGTTGTAATAAATGAAAGTGTAACTTACTTTGAATGCCTGTGCAATTGTGAGGGGTACGAACATTTCTGTTCACTTCGAAGTAGTTTCTTTATCTGTTATTGTTCAATAGGATATGGAAGGAATAAAGTGTACATAAACTATATTCTGATGTCTGTCGTTTTTGTGCTGTGTTCTTGCGAAGTTTCAGATAGTTATTTTTAGAAAGCTTAATTTCGCGTTGAATTGTGTTGCTGGGAATCGAGCTGTGAATAATTGTTTATTACCTTAAACCAAGGAGGAACTATTTAACCTTGCCTTCGCTAAGAAGGCTGTGAGAAAATGTGAGTTCTGTGTACCGGTATTTTGACTATGGAGTTACTTGATCTTCCCTTTGGAATCATTCAGTGTGTATCTTTGACAAATTATCAAATCTGAGATATTTCTAATGACTTAAGTAAAGATACCGTAACACAGGATAAAGGCTTGAATGTCGAATTCAGATGTGCACCAATAGATATGTATGGGTCCTCTTACAGTCCCCTAGGTCGATCGCGGGGAACCGTTATAATGTTTCTAGAAATATAGTGTTGGTCGTTTTTTGGGGGGGCTTTCGGCTGAATGTCAAATCAGGACACTGTTTGTTTTTTTGGCTCCGTATCATGCTTCGGATTTCTTAACTCGTCCAATCATAAGCCTCATGTATTAATCATTCAAACATGTTGACTACGTTAAAGATAGAAATAAGATATATATACATATTAATCATTCAAACATGTTGACTATACGTTAAAAATAGCCATAAGGTATCTGAGTATCAGACTAATTTGTATCCTTTACGCAACGTTGGGTTCGCAAGACAATGTTCTGATGATCCGGAGTTGTAGTTTCACGACATTTATACCCGATTATTAAAGACTTGACATTTGTCTTTAATAACGTTCACCACACTGACTGTCACAGCGTTATTGTACCGTCACAAACCATGCCTGTCACGTTCTATGCTTTCCCAGGCACAGAACGTGACACAGCCTGACAGTCACAGACTGTGCCCGGAAGCGCTGTCAATCACTGATTGACGGGGCAGTGATGTAACTATTCATGCCCGCCTTTCCATATAAGGCAGCGTGTTTTTGTTTACCGCAGTCCTCCCACCCCCCGTCATCTTTGTTTTTTTCGGGGTGCTGAGATAAGGAGGAACAGCGTAATTCTCGCTCTGACTTAGAATTGAAGTGGCACAAAAATTCTCGCTCTGACTTAGAATTGAAGTGGCACAAAAAGACAGTGTCTATATAACAGATGCTAAAAAACAATTTGTAAGACTAAATATATTCTACCCTGGGAAACCAGATCTAGACTAGGATCGGGCCACTTGCCGGTTACTTCGACGTCCCGAGGCAGTCAGCTCGCCCGATCTAAATCAATGCTACGGGAATTCGAAGTTGTAGCCCCGGGCACTGTCCAGGCACGGATCGTGACAGTGCCCGAGTGTCACAAACTGTGCTTTTGCCCCAGGCACGGTTTGTGACACACGGGCACTGTCACAAACCGTGCCTGGGCACTGAACGTGACAGTGCCCGAGTGTCACAAACCGTGCTTTTGCCCCAGGCACTGTTCGTGACAGTGCGCGAGTGTCACAAACCGTGCTTTTGCCCTAGGCACTGTTCGTGACAGTGCGCGAGTATCACAAACCGTGCTTTTGCCCCACTGGCACGGTTGGTGACACTCGGGCACTGTCACAATCCATGCCTGGGCACAGTTTGTGACAGTGCCCGAGTGTCACAAACCGTGCCTGGGGCAAAAGCACGGTTTGTGACACTCGCGCACTGTCACGAACCGTGCCTCAGGACACAGTCGTGAATGACACGGTTCGGGACGGATTTCTGTTGAAGAAATTCGTGATAAGACGTCCGTCTGTTTGTGCCACATCAACTCGAAGTCCAAATTATCCAAGACAAGTGCGAGATGTATTTCAATGAGCGAGAATTACGCTGATTCTTTCTCATCCCAGCGCCCCGAAAAAAAAAGATGGCGGGCAGCAGGGAAAAAAACGCGTTGGGCAGACTCCTCCCCCTCAAAACACTAAGCTCCGCCCCAAAGCACAGTATGGGATAAGACCCCCTGTGTGTCACGAACTGTGCTCGTTTGGGCACGATTCGTGACGGTGTCCGAGTGTCACAAACCGTGCTTTTGTCCCAGGCACGGTTTGTGACGCGGGCACTGTCACAAACCGTGCCTGGGCACCAAACGTGAGAAAGCACCAAACGTGACGCGACAGTTATGCATTGAAATCTATACAGCTTTACATGTCATTGTGTAGGTTATTCGAAATCACCAACGTAGCACAGTTCAAGGGACACCCGGGTGACTTGGGACTTGTTGAGCATCAACTGTTATAGCGCATGGTAACGCTAGGGCTATGGCTATGGCATTTAGAGGCGAGATGAAGTTGAACCTGTATAATAATATGTAGTGTACATTAGTCATTATAGATGTAGTAAGATATCACATTATCAAATCATGGTAATTGTACTTTTAATTTTATCGCCATAATCTGTACTTAGCGTATAAGAGCATAAACGTACAATAAAGTTCTGTCATTCATTCATTAAGAAATTTACATAAACTCTCAGTATTTCACAGAAATATCAGATCTAAGATTTCTTATTTGTATTGTTTTACCCGTACCCCCAGGTGGCTTTTCCCTTGCTACGTGACTACGTGGATCTAAGAATGCGATTATTTTTTATGAATATCAAATTCAGCAGCAAGCACTTATTACTTGTTTCTACGCCGTGGTTATAACTATGCATACACTCAGACTACGTGCGAGCTGGCATTTTCATTTGGGGGATTTCTGGCTAGAGGAAGGCTGTGAAGAAAGTGCTGTAAAATGTAGAGGAAGCCAAAAGAGGGAGGAGGCCTGAGTTTCCTGGGCACCAAGCCTTTATCTCCTCAAGACGGATGTTGGGAAGATTCGTATCGACACGGACATGAATTGTCTCAGCGTACGGCAGTAGGAAAAGACCAGACGAAGTCTCGTTTACTTCAAGTTCTTCTTTACTCTGCAGTATGGATGGGTTGTAGGTGAGTTTCTAAGATGTAGCCGAAGAATTTTCTTGGACGTCTTCGTAAAGGCGCGACTCTGACATGGCGCACTCGGGTCTTCTGGGTTTGGCAGTATTGTTGTTATGGAGTGGGGTATGTTGTGCAGTCTCCTACCCGAATCTGAAATGTTGCTGTAAGACTTATATGCACAATGGGAGCATTACGGACAACACCACCCAGCTCACTTGCTACCCAGGCTGTTCCTTCCGCTCCGTTCCCAAACCGTTGCCACCAAGTCTGGAAAAATTCATGCTGTGGCATCAGAATATCGCAGAGATCACGACGGGGGACTTCCCACCTCTCGAATCTCTGACGATGCTAGCCATCAAGTGGAGCCAGGTTGTGACAATCCAACCAGGATCGTTTCAAAACTTATCAAGTCTGACAAAACTCCAAATCTTTGGGAACAAGATCAGCCGCTTGGAGGCGGAGACTTTCAAGGGACTGGCCAAGCTCCAAATCCTGGACTTGGATGATAACCGGATACGGTACGTTGATGACGCGGCGTTTGCTGGACTCGCTGGACTACGTAAGCTGTCTCTGAGTAAAAACTGCCTGTCCAGCATTCCGCGGGGGACGAGCCAGTCGCCTCGGCAGTCTCTCGAGCTCACGATGACGTGGAACCCTATCACGTCAATCACCGGAGTTGAAGAGCTGAAGCACATCTTACGTCTGGTTCTGGCTCAAAACGGGATCCCGTGCGACTGCAGGCTGCGGGAAATGAAAGAATGGATGTACATAAACAAGCACTTGCAGTGGACCATCGCTTGCGTTGATCCAGTCACCGGATTGTACAAGAGAATCAGATGGTTATCTATGGGCGATCTGAAGTGTGCCTATGATGTGACTCTGTCCGGACACTCCGGGGCAGGCAACGTTTCTTTCACCTGTCAGACAGACTGTCATGAGGGTCTAGATCTGACGTTCTCGTGGATCGCTCCAAATGGAGACCGTTGCTCGTCAAGTCACGAGTACTCCAGAACCTACACTGACGTGAGGGAATCGTCCTGTAAGGGATCGGTCGTCACCAGACATGAAACGAGGAGAACCTGCTACTCCGTGTTGGATATCCGAGCACTTGGCCACGGAATGGAAGGCACGTACACTTGCCTAGTAACGTCTCGCCACTCTAAAGATGCAAGTGCATTCGCCGTGCTCACTGCCGCTGCATTTCCAAGCGAACTTCAGACGGCAACACACGGGGCAAGCACAATAACGTACACGAACGTGTCTCAGCCCCTAACGACATCGAGATATGCCACGAACAAGAGTGTCGAAACGGAGAGCGCAGCTCGTCCTGGTCCAAAATGGTCTGCGATCGACCTCATCCTAGTTGGGGTGACATCTTTTGTTGGATGTTCCGTTATCGTTGGCGTGATAGCTGCTTGTGTGGGCAAGTGTAAGGGAGCCCGCCAGCAACACAGCGCCGATAGACAGAGAAATGCTGCGGCCGAGAACACTGACAAGTTCTCAGGGACGAACTCAGCCAGAGGAGTCACCGGCGAAAACAGCGACCAGTTTTCGGACACAGACGGAGCAATTGGATGTATTTGTGAAAACAATGACCAGTTTGCGGACATTGAAGGAGACGAAGAAAGCTTGTACGAAAACGACGACCAGTTTTCGCACACAAAGGGAGGACAGAATGAAAACGACAACCAGCTCTCTGATGACGATGATATGAGCAAGCACTCACCCAGGACGATCCCTCATAAGCAGACCCGTGAGAAACCAGGGGCGACATATTTTCTGGCCAAGGCCGAAAAGGCCGTGCAACTTCGCAACCGGGGTATCATGGCCAGAGCGAAATCGAATAGACGCAAAATCAGAGGTAAAGTGTTAACCGTCCTGGCAGAAGTCCATGCTCAAGCACAAGCAAGCGGTCACTATGACAACAAGAACGCTACGTTATCTTCGAACGCCGGGGCATCCGACAGCGGTCACTATGACAACGAGAGACCAATGCCGGATCCGGTTACAACGGCTTCAGAAGCCCCCAAACGAAGCGATGACGGCAGTGACTCAGATCAAGACTATATGACGCTCCCTAACCAGTCTCCAGGAGACACTGGGGATGGAGAACAGAGTAAACAACATGAGAGTAAACACGGAGACAGAAACACTAGTAATGCATCTACGTCTGCAAGTGCTGATTGTGTGTCAGACAACGACTATGTAACGTTTCCAGGAGAGGAAAATGCTGACAAACAGCAAAGAGGGGCTGAAAAGAAGGAGGGGCAAACGACAGACATTGCTTCGTTTTACGCAGAAAACGACTCTGATCATATCTATATGACGTTGCCTCAGACAGACTACCAAAACGGACAAATGTCAGACTTAGACACTGTTGTGTCAAGCGCAGAGGACAACTCTGATCATACCTATGTGACGTTGCCTCAGACAGAATGTCAAAACGGACAATTGTCAGACTTAGACACTGTTGTGTCCAACGTAGAGGACAGCTCTGATCATACCTATGTAACATTGCCTCAGACAGACTACCAAAACGGACAAGTGTCAGACTTAGACACTGTTGTGTCAAACGCAGACGACAACTCTGATCATACCTATGTAACATTGCCTCAGACAGAATGTCAAAACGGACAAGTGTCAGACTTAGACACTGTTGTGTCCAATGCAGACGACAACTCTGATCATACCTATGTAACATTGCCTCAGATAGAATGTCAAAACGGACAAGTGTCAGACTTAGACACTGTTGTGTCCAATGCAGACGACAACTCTGATCATACCTATGTAACATTGCCTCAGACAGACTACCAAAACGGACAATTGTCAGACTTAGACACTGTTGTGTCAAACGCAGACGACAACTCTGATCATATCTATGTAACGTTTCCTCAGACAGACTACCAAAACGGACAATTGTCAGACTTGGACACTGTTGTGTCAAAAGCAAAGGACGACTCTGATCATATCTATGTAATGTTTCCAAAGACAGAATGTCAAAACGGACAAGTGTCAGACTTGGACACTGCTGTGTCTAACGCAGAAGACAACTATGATCATACCTATGTAACATTTCCTGAGACAGAAAGTCAAAACGGACAATTGTCAGACTTAGACACTGTTGTGTCAAACGCAGACGACAACTCTGATCATACCTATGTGACATTCCCTGAGACAGAATGTCAGAACGGACAATTGTCAGACTTAGAAACTGTTGTGTCAAACGCAGAAGATAACTATGATCATACCTATGTAACATTTCCTGAGACAGAATGTCAAAACGGACAATTGTCAGACTTAGACACTGTTGTGTCCAGCGCAGAGGACAGCTCTGATCATACCTATGTAACGTTTCCAAAGACAGAAAGTCAAAACGGACAATTGTCAGACTTAGACACTGTTGTGTCCAACGTAGAGGACGACTCTTATCATACCTATGTGACATTTCCTAAGACAGAAGATGCTGAAGAACAGCAAAGCGACACACAACGTCGAAACGGAGAAGTGTCAGACTTAGACTCTGTTTTGTCCAACGCAGACGACATTCCTGACCATGAGTCCGTGACATTCCCTGGGACAGAGCTTAGGAGAAGAAGCATCAGTTCCCGCCAAGACCATGACTAGGTCGCAGGTCGAATGCGGGAGCGAAAACCGTATAACAACTGTAGGAACAGTGTGAACTGTGTGGAGGTAAATTTCTGCTCCCTCAGATGTTTGCTCCACGGGGTGGAATTAGGGTAAGGCTTATCCTCCACCGGTATAGTGGGAACCTCCAAGCAGTGTCAGGGCAGATATTTGGCAGGAGCAGAAATTTGGCTTGACACCGGGACTAATGTAATATCCTCAAAACAACCACTTTGTGTAGCCGACGGAGCGTGTTACAAATTTGCGCAGAATCCAGATTGATTATAACCCTCCCGTATCAGTCATTCAGGAAATGTCGAGCCTGCGTCACGAGCTGCTTTGAACACTGTAAACACATTCTGAGTGGCAGACTAATTCAGAACCTTTATGAATATTACTTCTCAATGGCTATAGAGGTGCAATATTACTTCTCAATGGCTATAGAGGTGCGAATATATACTTTGTAAAGTCAGGCTTTGTTGTTGTTTCCCTTAATGTGAATGTGCGTAAGGATGGTTTTTAGGAAAGGTGTAACACATGTATCAATGTTATACACTGTGCAGTGTATAAATAGAAGGGCTGATTGATATTCAAATCTCAAATTGGCTGAGTCTAATTGTGAGGCCTTTAGTGCGATTATGAATAAAGTGATGTTTGAATCCTGATTTTTTTCTTATCTTTATTCGATCCATGTCCTATAGGGATAAGTAGAGGCATATTATAAATGGTTATTAAGTATAAATAACGACAGAATTTTTAATACAAATCTAAAACATGGGTTCTAAAACTACTCTTCTTTTGGTGATATTTGAATATGTAGGTTGAGATGGGCGTGTTTAAACGCATACGAAAAAAATTATTCAACCTAAGATAGGATAAGTTTTCCTTTAAAAAAAGCTCCATGTAAGGTGTGTGTGTGGATCACTTGCTACATGTATACAGTATTTAACGGTGCAGTATAACCTTAGGCGCCAGGGGTAGCCGATCGATGTGCTTAATTTATGCCACACCATCTTCTACAACAAGATGACGTACCTCCGGATAAAAAACAATAATAAAGAGTTTGTTTATCATACCATGTTCTGTGTGCTATAACTAGATCTATTTCATAACATTTGTCGTTATGATGGGCTAGCTAAAACTCATCTCATCTGTAGATGAAAAAGGAAAGAGACAAATGTTGCCTTTACAAAGCAAATTTTATTTCATAAGCATATTGCAGATATGTGTCTGCTGGCGTGGTGTAAGCATTTAGCTTCAATGTCGACTTTAGTCGAAAATAATGCCGGACACACAGTCTCCAGATCAGACCCTTTGGGGAACCAAAACGCACCGTTATGAGATTGTTTTATTATTAGATACGGTAGGTAATTCGGTGGAGGAGATATAGATGGCCAGACAATACCCAGTTATTTTTAGTTATCCAAAGGCTATCTATACTTTCTTTCGTCACCGACTACCCCCTTTGTCAAATCATACTCCATAGCTTTGCAAATTTGTACTATTTGTAAGCCTTTTGAGGTGTCTGGTTGGAGACTACCCGTTACGTGGGTACACCATAGAGACCGGTGAAGCCTCCGACTGCCTACTTTTCAAATCATACTCCATATGATGCAAATTTGTACTATTTGTAAGCCCTTTGAGGGGTCTGGTGGAGACTACCCGGTACACCCTAAGGCCCGGTGTACCCGCTGACTGCCCCCTTTTCAAATCAAACTCCATATCTTTACCAATATTTGTAAGCCCTTTGAGGGGTCTGGTGGAGCCTGCCCGGTTCACCCTATGGCCCGGTGTACCCATCGATGGACTCGTCGATCCAGGTGCGCAGCTCGGTGACGCGCGCGTACACGGCCGGGTAGTTGGTGAGACAGTTGGAGGAACCCCAGCTCACGACCCCCACCAGGTTCCACGGACCGTTCGCCTCCTTCTGACACACCAGGGGGCCGCCACTGTCTCCCTGTGAGGAGGAGGGGGTATTCCATCTATTTCAGTATTCGCAAGTTACAGATAGTTATCTATGGCCGTTTTAGGGCCCTGTCACACTTGTGCGTATATTCAAGTGCGCGTGAGTTGCGCATTAACATTTTTTTTGGTTTGAGTAAAGTTTGCGGGGAGAAAGTTGTTTTCTACTTTGACCAACTGTTGTGCAGCCTAGTGATCGAACCTAAGAAATCACTTCTTCTGCTGCAAACTTAACCTGAACCAAAAACATGTTAATGCGCAACTCATGCGGACTTGTATATACGAACCAGTGTGATAGGGCCTTTAAATACGTGCATGAATAGTATCATTCTAGTGATGCCGAAGAGCGACGGATGTATCTCGGAACTCCCGGAAGTGATCTCTGTATATTGTCCAGTTGTAGACATTTAATTGTCTTCAAACATGCATGCATAGCTGGGTAAAATGGCCAAATAACACAAAAGCTTTATTCATCTAATATCTTTCAACGGAATGAACTGTTAAAGTACATCCGATCTTACTTCGAGACATTAGCGATGAACAGGAGTGGGTCAGAGGTAAACGCTCTAAAATCTTAAAAACAACAGATAATAATGAGATAAAGACTAGAATCGTTGCACGTCGCGGGTAATTTTTCTCCGTAATGCCAATGGGTGTCTGACCTGGCAAGAGACGGAGCCCTCCGCGCCTGCGCAGATCATGCTGTCAGTCAGGGCGGAGCTTCCCCAGTAGTTCGCGCATGCGTCATTGGTCATCACTGGCAGCTGTGTCTGCTGAAGGGTGTCTGCCGAGGCCGAGCCTGGAAATAGAACACGCAATAACTTCATATTCGTATCGCTTCATATACATGTCACTTTATGCTTACTTATGCTTTAGAAGGGCAAAAGATTTTAAAAATTGATATACAACATATAATATTCACGCAATGATTTAGGATAGGGTAGACGTCAAAGTTGATTTGCTCAACGGAAGACTCAAATGGGATTGTAGTGTCAAGAACAACCAAAGACGTCGAGATGCATCGACTTTTATTGAGGGGATGTTACAACTCGCAAATCTACATGCAGAACACTTAGAAAAAGACTCAAACTTGCACAATGTAGCCTCTGGTAGCATTTTATAAACTGGTATATTATGAAGTGGCTATGGATATTGTTTGTCTGAAGAATGGATGACTTACTGTCAGGATCGTCCCGGCCCCACCCCGTGGTGTAGCAGGTCATGGAGGACGTGTACTCGTCAGACGACTCCGCCAGACACACCGGCTTCACGTGCTCGCCCAGGACCGCGGGGGTCGCCAGCTTTATCAGGCAGATGTCGTTATTGAACTGGGTCCTGGAATAGAAAAGAAGCATGAATGCCGATGATGATATTTGATAACTTAGTAATGAAAGAAATGGAGTCAAAACATGAAATGAAAAAATGGCCATGCAAAATAGAAAATCATAGCCATGGCATGTCGAGAACACGAGATATCAAAGCCGGAAGTTCCACTGCAGTATCTTTGAAAGTTGTTAGGGAGCTCAACATCTAATCAAGACCAGGGCCCCACTGCAAAGCAGTGTAGTGCACTGAGTTGGGCCACCCTGGCTAAATAAAACAGAAACAACAAACAACAACCTACGAACATACCAAATATCAGGACAATCCATCCAAGCATGCTCGAGTTATCATGTTCGCACACAATCAGACGCTCCTGAAAACATAACCTTCTTAACGTTTTGGTACATATGATTGCAACCTGTTTACTGAAAGAGGAAAGAGGTAAGCATACAGAAATAAAATGGAGGTGGTAGCGTTAGTAAAACAAGTTGACTCTCGTACCCCGAGTTGTACTGGCTGTGACAGATAGTGGCCTCTAACTCGATGGTCTGAATGTCCTCAGTGTTGCTGCTCCTGGAGTGTTCTCCCAGCACGATCTTGTGGTAGTTAGGGCTGAAAAATATATAGTTTTGTTTTCTTATCTGTTCATTTTCATGTCCTGAGTATATATGTTTAGTGGTGGTGTTGATATAGGTTTGTAAACTTGAGTGCGGCACCAATACGCCTGTATTTCCAGCTCACCTGAATTTAAAACACACACACACACACACACATACACACACACACACACACACAAAGAGTGCATATTTCGTAACTTGTATGATTTTGTCACTGTTAAGAAGTTTTGGACAGATGTTTCATATTTTGTGCTAAATAATTAGGTTCTTGAATACTGCGCCTGTGTCATGCATATCTGTATTTTTTGTTTGAAAATCAAACAAAAAGAACGTGAAGAACACAGCAGGTTGGTAAATTCTGTTTCAAGTGATATTTCTACTAAACATGTGGAGTTTCAACTTATTCAATTATCACATTTGGCCATCCTTAGTCCTAGAATCCTATATAAGTACTATTTACGAGATCAATTTCAATCATTTTGGAATTAAGCGTTTTATACATGCGCATCATTGTGATTTTACCCTCCTAGTGTTATGTTCTATGTAATTCAATCTATGACTGCAAGGTGGCACTAGACGTTACATTATGATATTGCATTGTTACATTATTGACTGTGCTTTAAAAAAATACAATAAGCATCTAGGATGACAGGTAGAAGATGTCAGAATCATTTGACAGGAGAAAACGTTAAGAAACTATGAACAAAGTGTCGACATGTCAAGTGGTAAATGCAGAAATGTCCGCGATGGTTTTATGTTCGCTGTTTTCGCGGCGACCGTTTCACCGCGAACTTAAAACCACCACGAGAAGTTTTGTGCAATATTGTAGGAGTATGTGACTATAGCTCTGCCGCGAGCTTAAAACCACCGCAAACACTCCATCCCCCAGCGCGAAATCAAAACCACGCGAACTTTAATGCATTTACAGTATCCCTAACAAACTTACAGCGGGTTGCAGTGGTGTGCGGTGAGCACCCAGTTCTCGTTGATCAGTGACCCGCCGCACACGTGGGACCCGGATGAAGACTGCATGGTGATCTGCCATGGCCAGCTGTGCGCACGCGCAGTCTCTCCGCCGACGATGCGCGACGTGCTGAAAGGTGTGACGTCAGGAACACCACAGGATCCTGGGAAAATGATCTGCCGTTATTTTGAAAATGATGGAAATGGGACAAATATGCCTATCAGTCACAGTCAGTACCTGATTCATTGTTAAAATTACCATTTTTATGTTAATTTTTAAGGACTGCTGTGATTATCATAGAAACAAATTTAAAGAAGGTCGGAATTCCCAAATACAAACTTCGTTAAAGATTTATAACAGTTCTCTTGGCATGGTTCTCTTTCCTTTCTGTCATAAGCATACATGGTTGTAAACAAGTATTCGGCTATAAAGCTTAAATTTGCAAAAGATAAAAAACATTAAGTGTCTACCAAGTTTAAGACTCACAGTAGTTTAAAAAAAGTCCCTGTCACTGATCTAGTACGAACCTTGTCCCGTTGACGTGGTGGTGGTGGTTCTTGTGGTGGCGGCAGTGGTAGTGGTACCGCCAGATCCGCCGCCTTCCGTTATCTCGTAGTCAAAGCTGTAGATTTGGTAAAGGAAATTTGCTTTGATTCGAACAAGCACAATGATATTGTGACTAAAGCTGTGAATGGCAGCAAGTCTTTTTTGTTTGTTTTCAATGATGTTTTTTAGATTAATGCCAATGTTGTCCACACACACATAAAAGCGCAAGACACGTTAATAAAGTTTCCATTCATTCATTCATTCATTTCATTCATTCATTCACACACAGACAAACACACACACATACACATACACACACACACACAAACAATACATACATACATGCATAGATATACATTTATATATTCGACAACTGCTTGTCTAGTATTCATGTACAGCATTTTCAAACTTGCTAACAGGCATGTAATTTATCACACCATTGGAAAATTGGGATCAATGCATTGCAAATGTCCACTCAACAAAACCCCGTATGTCGCCATGTTCATTTTATGACTACCACGTGTGTTATAGAAGGTGTGTTATCTTTCATGTGTGTGAGTACCTGAATCCCTTAGCCGTAACGCTGTAGTCGCTGGAGAAGACTACGGTGATTTCGTTCCTGCTGGAGATGGGGCCGGGGGTGTTGGTGCCACAAAACTTTCCTGAAAAAAATCAAATAAAAAATATCACATCTGGGCTAATATCACAGGCTATAACGCGACTAAAGTAAGCTTTTACGAATAATATGGTGGGTAAAAGCTATTCCAAACCGCGCTGTGGAACCGAAGAATAGATCTAACACACGTTTAATTTTCCCTGGCTTCAAAGCTAAATAGATACAGATATATTGTTCAATGATGACGTTTATAGAATGGAAGGGCCGATGTTTCCATCTTAAGTTTAACGCGTACCCAAGGAAATGCCTCCATCGAAGATCTCCAAGGCGTCATATGCGCACTGGTAGTGACTTTCAAGAGCGAAGTCCGTGAACTCCATCGCAACCTACAGGAAACGAACACAAAAAACTCTCAGCAACTAGAAACGGGAAAGAGGCGTGGAAAGCAAAGGGAAAATCATTGCATCACTTCGCCCAATGTATACATAGTCGAAACGTTTCAGTAAAATAAACCTTCCCATGGTCACAATGGTAGAGAGGCGGAACCTATGTGCAGTATGTAACATTACACTTTGTATGTGCAGGGAAGTTGCCCATATAGCTCATTTTAACAATAGCAGTGAACAGTTCAGTAAGGCTTGATGTCTCGTCGTAAAGATTGCATTTCCTCGACCCTTGAGCCTAGAAGCTGGTTCGCTGCAACTGCTAATCAATTGCACAATTTTGGCACACCTGTATTTTCGCGTTCTCCTGTACTGTCTATAATCTATTTCGAACTAAAACCTTTTTTTTACCAACTGGGAAGTTAGGTAGATAAAGTTACCTGTTGTCCGGCCCCGGGAGACAGGACGTAGTTACAGCGGGCGTTGTTAGGGTAGTGCTGGGGGTAGTTTGGGGACGAGACCGTCCCACTGGACCCGGACACTGTGTCACATGTTTGCGCTATCGAGAAAAAATCAAATGTCAGAACTCTTTGATATCGTGGGTACATATATTGGTCTTATACTACGTATAACGAGTTACTATTGACGGCGCGGTCACAATCGCCGTATGTCGCCATACGATTTTGAGGTTGTAGGCTGAGACAGGACCGGCCACCGACAAGGATCTAAGACAGCATTTTCCACTACAGGACAGTTGAAGACAAACAGACGAATATCCCAAGAATGCCCTCAAAATATTTGATAATAAAATGTTTGACATTTGTGAAATGAGTGAAACTTTAGTGTGAATCAAAGTAAAGCAAAGCCAACGATTTCTTTGACACATCTAACTACTGAATGAAAACAGGACATATAGGAAGAAAAACATGTACAAAATCATCCATTGCAGAGTTCAGATTTCCAAGAAGACCAACAAAGCGTCTCAAATTGAAATTCCTACCTATGGCGCTTGCAGCCCCAGCGATGATCAGCAAAACCTGCAACATTGTCTCAAGCTCTGATGTCCGCACTTGTCCGCTGGCAAGCTTGCAGTCGTAGCGTTCGCCAAAATGGCATGGCGACATCGACGACTGTCCGGCATTATATAGACCACAAGGACAATAAAATGATATTGCCTGTTGTTATTGTGGTCTGATACAATTGCCCACAGCTCTTAAGACTGACAAAATTGGACCCAATCATCTCTTGAGAGGATCCGGAGTAATTTCCTTTTTTGTAGACTAAACATTGCGAAATAACATTTTCAACACTAAACTTGTTCCATTGTTTCAAGAATAAAAACATTATCAAACCAGTGGAAAGAATTCACATATGGATAATTCTCACATTCATAGATCTAGGGTACGAAAAACCGAAAAGTGAGATATTGAGTTTAAAAATGCTTTATGCAACGTTTGTATCTTGACTTCGTTTCAGACATTCTTTGCCATAGTTTGTTTAGAATCTTCTTTTTTTGCTAAATGTTTAATTGATTACCAGAAATATATTTTTAATCATTGAAAACTCATACGTTTGCAATAACTGAATTTCCGAGAGGAAAAAGTAGCTCCAATGACGTCAATTGTGCCCTTATGACGTGTGTCTCTTGTACGAAGGTACTTGTAGTAAGCATGTCACACCATTTTTTTTGATAAGATATAGCTTGCTGAAATTGTTACCAAAGTACAGATCAGATCCTTCCGCTTACAATAGTTTTTATCCTATCGAAATCGGACAAAGTTGAAATTTTTTAGAATTTTTCAAAGTTGAAAAGTTGGACGTTTTCATTAGAAGACGCTTATCTATCTGCCCTATGGGAATGACTGACCTCAACATGGCACCAGAAATGACCACAAGTCCACAGTTATTTACATACTTTTCAATGTAACTCTTAAACACTTTGACCAATATTGTTCAAGTTTTCAGCATTTAAAGATAATATAACTGGACAGACTGTCATGTTTTATTCTTGACACATCATCAGTATCTTATCTTAATTAGCCCTAATTAACCCTTACTGATTTATTCATCCACAATAGTGCCAATCAATTAACATACATTTCTAAACATGCTACAAACTGAAGGAGGAACTAGATGTTCCAACTTTCCTGTTGTTGAACAGATCATAATGAGAATAACGTATTTTTGCAGTCTTCACTAATTGCAAGATATGCAAATGAGGGTAATTATCCTCAACAGAGGATGAACTGAACTGATCCTCAAATACACATTTGTTTTACTTATCCCTATGTGTTCTATCTATTCCCTAAAACAACTGTTAACCTACATTACATGCTGACTTAAGTACAGGAATTTTTGGAACATGAGCATTAATAAATCTATACGAAGATGTGTTAATTGGCAATAAACTATTAAATGAACCATATATGATAAAATGCATACATTGTTAATGATGTCCACTGATATTGGCTGCTACATGAACTCACTGATGTTGTAAGCTTGCTGAAACAGGTTCTAACAATGTCTTTACTTTGAAAAATTAATATTCCAATGATTAATCAGTTTAATATGCTAATTAACATCATGATCAATCAGAATGATGATAGTATAGTGCTAATCATTAGTATCAATACCTATGATACCCATCCTGATAAAATTGGTACAGATAATAAGTTACCTACAGTACCCGAGACTTACAACTTACTTTCTGTACAGAATCAGTAATTAATTGTTGTTCAAGTTATTCTCCTGAAGTAGCTTCACTCCCTTTGAAAATTTGAAGAAGGAAATTGAATTTGGTCACCAAGCACTAGATCTGTTGTTTGTGTAATCTTTAACTTGTTCAAGTTTGCTTGAAGGCAGCCCACGTTCTCTGCACAGCTGTTCCAGATATGCCACCTTTGTATCCACTGGAAAATTAAAAAAAAGACATCTAAATGAAGATCATACAACTGTGTGACAAATTCGGACTGCAGTATGATCGTAACGCTAGTGTATATAACGTTACACAACATAATTACGACAGTGGAAAATTGTTTGTTGCGTCCAAAGTATGCAATATCATCGGATATGAAAGGTATATTACATTCAGCTTAAAATATGTGACCATTCTACGGTTAAATAGTACAGGATTTATGACTATAAGTTCAATTTAGAGCACACACAAAATGCGCGATCTCACGCCCCCCCTCCCCCGTCACGTATGCACGCACAGCGCACGCCATTTTTCGGGCTGTCGAAAAAAACTCTCAAAATGTATCGCTAAACCCACAAGCCAAACTCGCCTAAATAGAAACAAAAACTACACCATGATGACCACAATATATCTATATTTGCGACAGTATAGGGACAAAGTTGCTAAGTTCAAGAAAAATAGCAAAAATATCCACTTACTTCTGGAGGTTTCTCCCGTTTCTTCCATATCTCCCGCCTAGAATGACGTACAGATTTTGTCCCGCCACTGGAGTGAACCTTGATCTCTGCCCTTTCACCTGAAACCATTCCCAGAGTTCTCCGAGCCGCGGCGGCTTGTGGCTTTTGAGTTGAAAATGGGACTTCCGCCGGGCGGGCCTCAAAATCGCGTGCCGCGTCCGCGGCGTCAGAACGGGGCGGTTTTTCGGCTGCATCACCAACTTAAACGATTTTTAGCTCCTTTTTCGATAGATATTTTCATCTAGAAAGATGATAGTATGATAGCAAACCTTCCATAGATTATTGACAACGATTTTCATTGGCATAATTCAAACGGTCGATTTTTAAGATTTTTTTAAAAACAATTACTGCCTCGCTCTGCCGCGTTCTAATGCAGAAACGCGGAGGTTCGACATGCCTACTTGTAGTAAGAGCCATCAACGTCCATAAATATCTAAAATTGGATGTAATATCATAGCTTGTGTGCAAGTGTATGCTATATGATAATTATGTAGCCAGCACTTGTGCTACAAGTGCTTTTGCGGATCTTAAACATGAAGTGTATTGTTTCAAAATTTCCATAACGTTGAGATTTGGTGTAATTATACAGTTAACAAAGTCACTGAATTTCTCTAGTGCCTTTCAACGTGGGAACCGAACAGCTTGGAAATGGCGTTCTGTCAGGAAGGTCAATAAACTCTGTCACGGTGCAGTGTGCATTTTCGTCGCGCTTAAACCAAATGAAATTAATTGACATAAGCCTGCAAATGTCCACATTTTATCCAAGTAACAGAGTCAAACCTTGTCTTCTTGATAGGTGTGTAATGGCAAACAGGACGCTACCATAAAGTGTGCGTAGATAATCAAGACGAGTTAAAACGTTTTGTTCATATGTATTGCAATATATTTTTGGGAAGTACAGTCACTCTAAAGGATACTCGGGAACCAAACATTCACAATATGCATGCTTAAACGGGGATGTCAGACATATGATTCACTGTTTTAGAAAAAAATCAACCTTCTACAATGATACATATGCACTACTCTTTGATTGTATCAAGTGTCTTGTTTATCTCAAGTGGGCAATAAACATGAGAAAGGAACAGCTTGTACATGACGCACAAAGTGACGGAAAGTTTCGTAATTGGGCCAATATCCGGATCCTCTAATAGTGAGGCCAACTTTTATACCAATGCATTGAGCAAGGTGGTAAGGGTTGATAATATATCCTTTTGTATCATTCGCACTCGCACTACAGAGCTCACTGGTACACCACATATATTTTCCCACTTTTAGACAATTTTGAAAGTAGCTCTAGCAAAAGAAAACAATGTTGTGCACATAAATATTGCACTGATAGAATAAACCGTTATGATACCATATAAAACTTCAACAGTGTATAAACTACTTGAGTCTAAGAAGCCATACGACCTTGTTCACGTCCCAAGTTTACCACACAATTTAATCGCTGACAAAATATTGGCATCTCTTGAGCGTGAGAGATTGGCAGCCTGTCAAGTGTCCTACAAACCACTTCTATGTTGTGACGTGGAAACCCTCATGTCTTGGGTCTATATACCACTTTATCGGAGGTGAAGGTCTTCGTTCTTTGCCACACGTGCTATCATAGATACAATTCCAATACAATTTATGTTGTAGAGTAGTCACTAAAATAATTTTTCTCTCAAAGTTAGCCCCGCAATGACTAAAAAACATTACAAACTTTACTATGATAGTTATAGCTACCTATAGCCCGTTAAAATCACTTTGGAAAGTACAGCTTACATTTTAACGGAAGGTATAGGTTCTGTTGTAAGATATAGAATATCACTGACAGTGGGTGCTAATTTTCTATCGAAATGTTAGAACTGTACATTAACATGATTACAAACTACATTCCTGCAGCCATGATGGAAACTTATCGTTGCGAATACCCTCAGTAATTCTGTCCAGGCTGCGATTAGCAATGTTTGCCACGTGTCGTGCGAAGGCCTTTCCGTGTACCAGTCCAATGTCGTCCGACATCGCGAGGTGGTTCATGTACTGCCACCTGTCATTTTTGGAAAATACCGTCGGAACGAACCCCGATTTTAGTAATATTGAGTTGAGTAACATTCGTGCCGTTCTTCCGTTGCCATCTCTGAAGGGATGAATATGAACTAGTTTATGGTGGGCGGACGCAGCCCTCTCTATTGGATGCATGCCAAGTGTTTTGTTTGACGTCAGCCACGTTCGGAACTCCGCCATCTTGGACTCAACGTCATCAGGTCCCGGTGGATTGTGGGTAGGCCCAACAAAGACAGTCACATTGCGCACGCGTCCTGCCCACTGTGGATTGCTCTTCATAAGCAACCGCTTATGGATTTCTTTGACGTCAGGCAGTGGTTTGTAGTCTCCCAAAGTTGAATTGATATAATCAATGGCTTTCATTATACCTAATTTTTCAGCGTCTCCCCTCTTTGTCTCTACCGAAAAATTACTGAACAAAAACGAGCGATAGAAGCAGTTTAACAGTATCTTTGATACCTCGGTGGTGCTTGAATTTGTATGTTTCTGAATTTCTTTAACGACCAAATCGTTCTTGTGGCTTATGTCAATCTGAAGAGAGTGATACCGTGTATCCAGGAGAGGTAGCAGTCTGTGTCGGCCCTCGATCGCTGATGTTGTGTTTGGAGCGTACAAAAGAGCACGTGCATATTTCTCATCCGCCTCTTCCGGCCTTCCGAGTGACTCGAGGAATCGGCCATATTTTGTGAGGATGTCTGCATTCTTAGGCGCCAAGTTCACTGCCTCTTTGTAAGAACGTTTGGCGGTTTTGACGTCACCACGCTGTGCAACTCTTTCTGCTGTGCGAATTGCCTCGTCAATCCTGAGTTTTTGTTCTGTGAAAACAGCAAGGATTAATTATTTTTTTCACAACTTGAAGACATGTAGACGTTTATACAAAACACTCTTGCTCTTTACGATTCTAGGTAAGTCCAAGTAAGTCCTTCTCTTGTACCGACCTGCAGTTAGCTCTTGAACCGGTAAGTGGCGTTTGCGACGGCGACGGTCCCATGTTGTTTGCTCCTCGGGCTCAGGAGCCTCAGTAGCCTCCGTAGTCGTCGTTTCAGACGGGGCTGCAATTACATGTTACTCTTACTCAATCTATTTTACTGCTGTTCACAGATGCCACAAAAGAGAATGACAGCGGTGACACATTTGTTCTCCGATAACGCAAAAGCTGGTGCTGAATATTTCTCACTCCGAAAATACCATCCCTGTCCCTGGTGCTGAAAGTATATCAAACTAAAAATATCATCCGAGTCCCTGGTGCCAAAGTATATCCCACTGAAAATACCATCCCTGTTCCTGGTGCTGAAGGTATATCAAACTGAAAATATCGTCCCTGTCTCTGGTGCCAAATGTATATCACACTGAAAATACCATCCCTGTCCCTGGTGCTGAAGGTATATCACGCTTAAACACAATCCCTGCCCCTGGTGCTGAAAGTATATCACACTGAAAACATATCCCTGTCTCAAGTGGTGTGGTTATATCACACTAAAACACAACTGTTGGTGTTGTTGATCCACAGATTCCATATTGTTCGACGGCGAAACATCCAACAGGTGACGTAATCATGCAATTATTGCGAGAGTGAACTTCTCGCGAGACTTACGGCAGCTATCCGGTTCATCACTTGAATCGCCACAGTCGTTGTCCCCGTCACACTGCCAGGCCTCGCTTATACATTTCCCGTTGTCGCAGAGAAACTGGTCGAAAGATGAACATGGCGCACAGCACGAAAAACGATATTTAAGCATGCTTAAATGCTACGTAAAGAATGCGGTTTTTCATTCTTTTAGGTCTCTTTACGATACCTTTCCGAGTACGTAAAGTTGTCCTTTACGTGTCCTTTCCGGGAGTGCGTTTAGGTCCGTATTTGCACTTTTTACGTAACCTTTCCGTGCCATTAGGGTCCGTAAAGGGTTATTAAACAACTATTTAAGCATGCTTAAATACTACTTAAAGGTTGCGGTTTTTTTATTCTTTAAGTACTCTTTACGATACCTTTCCAGTGGTGCGTTTAGGTCCGTACTTTCACTATTTCCGTAACCTTTCCGTGCCATTAGGGTCCGTAAAGGCTTAGTAAACAACTATCTTTTAGAAATATTTACGGAAATTTTTCGACGGAAAGCATGCGTTTCCTGAAAACTTTCCTAAGTCTTTTCGCATCCTTTACTTAATATTTAATGAATGACAGAAACAAATATATCTTTCCAACAATTTATTTCTTGACTTGTCTTTGCAAGTGTTACATTTCATGTTTTTATCTTCACATATACGTACTGAATACATTTTTAGACAATAACAATCTTTTAAAATGCAAACTCAACAACTGCCCTTCTCTTGGAGTCAGATATGGAACGGTGTAGAAAACATTTAGATAAAAGTTTCCACAGAACCAGAAGACTTTAACTAGTAGTACAATGCTAAAGTTTATATAGTGTTACCCTATATTGCAAGTGCTGCCTCGTCCAAATTCAATGTCAAGTTGCCACAAGAATAATATTTTGGATTCAGAAAAATAGTATGACTACAGAACAAGAAGACTTGCTTCTGCTTGTGATTACCCCTTAAGTAAGCAACACCATTACATGTGTGATTTTCTACTGACAGGACTTACTACTAACATTATCTTTGCAAGTGTTACATTTCATGTTTATATCTTCACATATAAATACTAAATAGTCTACAAATCCAAAAAATATATAATACAAAACAACATCATATAGGCTACATATTCTTGCATCACATGCTTTTGCAATTGATCACCATTTCAAACATTACTTGATCTTCAGTGTCAACATTTTTAGACAATAACAATCTTTTTAAATGCGGGGTCTGGAATGCTGGCCGCCACCGAGGGGGAGGGGGGATGTCAGTGATCTTGTTGCCATGTACCGGTTGACTTGTTGTAGTATTTCCGCTTGTGGTTGAAGAAAGTACTTCCAAGTACATGCTGCTGGCAGTGACCACAAAATTTGTGGTATGTTGGTTGTGTGCAAGTCAAATCCATACTGATCTCGACCTTTCTGCCTGGGTCTGCAAGAAAAAAAATGCACCGGCATTGGTTACAGTGTAATGCAAACTAAGCTGGCAATGTTAGACAAGTAGTTGACCTTTCTTTGTGCTATTGCATAAAACTTCTTGACTACTGTTGAACTACATTGTATCTATTTGTATTTGTATTTACATGTGTTTATTTAGGACATGTGAAATGAGAAGGGGTAGCGAATATCTGTGAAATGTTCTATTTGATTCCAGTAGGTGATATCTGGTGGGGAAGCAGGGATTAAAATTTCTGGTGATGCCAAATGGTTACAGGCAGTTTTCCCGGGAACTCAAGATCTAGAGTACTGGACTAGGAAGCCCTTAAGCAATCTGCATTAGCCTTGTATATATAGTTAATATATATTGTTACTAGTTAGCAATCTGCTTTCTACCTAATCCTCCCAAAATATATGTGATTAAATAAATTGATAAACAAAAGCTATGTAATGACTTTTAAGTGTTTGTGAAAACAACAGATAGTCCTGGTAGTCTGATATCACATTATTACACATGTACAAATAAAATAACTTGTGCTAGTATTTCTTGCAAACTTTATAATATTTTAGTAAACTTACAGTTGACAGTCAACAGCTCAGATAAGTCCTACAGAACTTCAACCAGTACCAAACAGTCGGTGTGCCTATTCAACAGTCAGGAGAGCACCGTAATACACCTAAAGAAGTGTGAAATCAGAATGTTTTGATTAGGCCACACCAACTTAATTTTATGGATGACATCCGCGCGCGCATTGATTTTCGCCTGTTCTCAAAAAAAAAAAAAAAAAAAATCACCTCCGAAGAAACTTGTAGACTCATATTGCCGCAAAGGGGCAGCATTGAGCCAGCTTGTCGTAATACACTATATACACTCACATTGTCCAACACAAGTGGTATGTATGTGACTAGGAGCGATTGAAGTGGGCGCCGCCCCTCATGAGCCCAGTAGTATATTGTTCATGATATGACAATACTTGCTCTGACTGAAGGCGTGATGTTGTGTACACAGCCGAACACATTTTTTTCTTTGAACGGCCAAATGTTACATTTGGGTCTTTAAACCAGGCATCATCCATGTTAAAAGCACTTTAATATTAGCCTGGGAGCCATCCTATTTCTACCGGGGCTCCTACACTCGCTTCCCTAAAAAAATTTTTAGGGAAGCGAGTGTAGGAGCCCCGGTAGAAATAGGATGGCACCCAGGCTACTTTAATATGAGCTAATGCCAACAAATAAAGACTTGTTTGTTTGTTACACTGTGTTCTGTGGTTTAATTGGCAATACCAGCTATTTAGTCCTCCGGTTTATCTTTTTTTTTTTGCTAGATTTTTCTTTTTTTCGCCCTCGCGCATTAGTTTTGGGGACTCCAGAGGATGTCATCCATAAAATTAAGTTGGTGTGGCCTTAGTACATATTGCAAGTTGCTATATTTTGGTGAAATGTACATATAGCCCTGGGAATAAGAAATCACTGCAATTTATTTCTCATCCACTCACATGTACATGTAGTGTCACTTTAAATTTCTACAAGGATATAATGTCCTTGGTTTCTGGTGTCAATTACACACATTGAATAATTCAACACCAAAAAGTATGTACTTTATGATGCCATGCCATTATGTATGTATTAGACATACCCTACCACTTATTACGTATGTACACACTCAATTTTTCGATGCCCCTCCCCATTTTGACGGAAGTTTCTAAAAGATTCTAACGCAATAAACATACAGTACATAATTATTCAATAATCTTAGCCCCCCCCCCCCCCACACACACACACACACATACGGTACTTGGGAAATGTGTGGACGTTCAGAAAATTTGCGCTTTCTTTAGCACAAATCAGGTATAGCAGAAAACCCGCAGTTTTCCCGCAAATGCAGCATGACCAGGTTTGTCGTGCTCTGATTGACCTATGACCCAAAATGGCGTCGCCCTGACACCTCACCCCAGAGGCAAGAAAGGGTAAAAAAAAACGCTAATGATTGACAACACCTTGGGCCCGTTTTGGGGGCAGCCAAGCAAACTCTATTTAGTCGTCTTCTAATTATTTGTGTTGGACTCGAAGCGGATGTGCAATTTTAGTCTTTTATCCCAGCAAACAACGCTGTTGACTGTTTCACCGACTGTGACCTTTAGGAAATGTGTTCTGAAAGAACAACGTTACTGAGGTCAAAAGACTCGGTGCAGATATTATCATGTTACTTGTGAAACACCCATACATCCATACATGCAACACAACTGTCATTGCATATACTAGCTGGCAGATAAGGTTCTTACCTATGTAAACTTGGCTGTAACCTGGAAGCCCACTTCGCCGTGGTACCGGTTACCTTCACGTCCTTGCTTCACGTCTGACAAGTTTGTTTCCCGCGCCTTAGGTATGGATATTTTGTCACATGCGATGATCACGCTGTGTTCACGCGGGTACTGACCAATCACAGACTGAGCGCAATCGCTGGACCAATCAGAAGCTCATAATCCCTCGAGGCGCGCTTTGCAGTTGTGTGCCTTGTGATATTATAATAGATTTTAAAGATGTAGTCTATATTTGGTAAGTCTATCAGACTTGGGCTCTGTAGAACTGTTACATGTAACTGTCAGTTAATGTCACACAGTGCCAGGCTTATAGCAATCCAATGGTTTTTATATCATTCTTGGTTAGATTTATCCACAACATACTATAATTCCATATCTGTTGTCTCTACATTTTAAAAGTTTATTATATAATCAAAGAGAAACTTGTCTTGGTCACTGTCCTGGTCAGAACACCTCAGCCGTCACTTGCAGACTGATGCTGTTTGCATTACTGCTAGTTTTATAGTAAGGTGAGAAATTTGAAGTGGAAACTGTGTTTGGTTTTGACTATTGCAATGTTGACTGTACGTCATGTTTGAACTATGAAAGCGATATGTTTACGTCACATTTATGCAATGCGTGAAGGTTATGAAAATATATGCGTATTAAATAGGTATTTACGTTGTTCGGAAAGGATAAGGAAAGGTCAGTTTTATCTTTCAGTTGCCTTTCCAAAATCGTAAAGTCTGCTGAAATAATTCAATTTCTTTAATGGCTCTTAACGTAGTAAGGAAAGGCTGTGGAAAGGTCAACTTGTCTTTCAGTTGCCTTTCCGAAATCGTAAAGTTTGCTGAAATAATTCAATTTCTTTAATAGCTCTTTACGTAATGAAGAAAGGCTACGGAAAGGTCAAAATTATCTTTCAGTTGCCTTTCCGAAATTGTAAAGTCTGCTGAAATATTCAACCACCTTTAATACATATTTACGTAGTTCGGAAAGTTGGCTTAAATATCAGTTTTCGTGCTGTGAAGTAAAATATCACAGTGTTAATCATGAACGGAATACCACCTTGTAATTGTGTTGAATTTTTCGGACATCAGTAGTTGTAAAATAGGAAGAGAAAGCGTAACAATATCAACCTCAAACGTCAAACTGCGTACTTGCTTACAGCTGGCTTTGGCTTCCATGTGTAAAGAAATACGTCATTATCAACGAAAAGTTAGTTAGTATATGTGTTTTATCTTATTTTATTCCCATGGCCAGTTTACCTGATTCGCAGCGCAGGCCGGTGTACCCGTCTGGACAGTCGCAGAAATAACCGTTTACTCCGTCTCGACAGACACCTCCGTTAGCACAAGGGCTGCTCGCACATTCGTTAATATCTGAAGCAAAAAGAAGTTTCATCAGTTTAGAATGTTCAATTCAAAACCGTTTCATCTTACATCCGTTTTGACTTTTATTTGCATCATACAACATTGCTGGATGTTGGTATCGTATTTATATGAAACGCAATATCTACAAACAACATACTATATCAAAGACAAAGGAAACTGTAGTGACGGTGCTTATGATAACATGTTAACCTGTTTGACAATTCTCTCCCGTGTACCCAGGTTGACAATCACAACTGTAGCCGTTCACTCTATCTGTACACCGTCCTCCATGTTGACAGAATGTGTACATTCTGTGACAAGGATTGTATAGAAGATGAAATACATTTTATCTTAGAATGCTCATTATACTCAGACATGCGCAGATCCCTCGTAAGTTCAATACAACTAGACATGAAATATGCGCATCTTACAAATAACGAGTTATTCACATGTATTATGTCTTCTAGAAACTACGTTATAATCGAAAAACTATGTGAATTTGTGTACAAATGTTTCAAGAAGAGAGAAGAGACTCTGTAGATTTAGATGGAATATATCACAATGTTCCTTTTCTTTTACTCCATGTTACCTAATGCATTTAGCCCATGTTGGGCATGAATATGCAATAAAGTTCATTGTCATTGTCATTGTCATTGTTGACAGGGATTACTGTCACGTTCGTTGATATCTGAGCGCAGAAGAATAGGAGTAGTTGTTCAGATATTCTGTACGCCTTAATCTTTGGATCTGAGCCCGTGGCCAATCAAAGAAGTTGTTCTGATCGATAAACGTTGGAGATCTCCCGACAGTTCAGTTTACCTTTTACCTATTTTTTATAAATTGGCTGAAGCGAGTCCACAGAGTCTAGCAGCCGTAGTTTGTTAATGCACCGATCACAAATCAAGAATCGAACTCGGCCGACGTGTTGCTACATAACCTGTTTGACAGTTGACTCCCGTGTACCCAGGTTGACAATGACAGATGTAGCCATTGACTCTGTCCGCACACCGCCTGCCATGTTGGCAGGGGTTGCTGCCACATTCGTCGATATCTGAAGAAAAGAAAAGCAATGATGACTTTAACTTTTTGTTTTTTAATCTCATCTATCCCTCTCATCATACAACTCGCAAGCCTTTGACTGCAACTGAAACTATATTCGATCATTCGTTTTGATGTATTTTCTCATCTTCAGCACTCTAGCGTTGCGACGTTAAAACGTCGTGACTCACTATCAACCTACCTGTTTGACAATTCTCTCCCGTATATCCAGGTCGACAGACGCAGCTGTAGCCGTTCACTCTGTCTGTGCACCGTCCGCCATTTTGACATGGGCTGCTGCCACATTCGTTGATATCTGAAGAAAACAAAACATCGATGAAGTTAATGTAGAGTTTTTCTGTTACCTAACAGTTTTTCTGTTACCTTCTGTTACCTGCATGAACGATCTTCTTTTCCATCTGCCCTCTGTATTGACTGTGCGTTGTCATTGGCCTCATGATCATAGGTCGTTGTTATGGTGTTATAAGTGCCCAGTGACCCTAGTTTATACTTACCCGTTTCACAAAATCTTCCCTTGAATCCAGAGGGACAGTTACAGTAGTATCCATCCTCTCTGTCCTCGGCTAGGATGCACCGCGCATTGTTCTGACAGGGGGCGTTGTTACACGGGATCGTGTTGTTGACATTATCGTCTCCTGGATCTGCTGAAAATGAAAGAAGCACCCATATTTTGAAATGAGAGTCTTTCCCAAAAAGAATGTTGATAAAATTACTTACCAAATAGATATAGTTATCACAAAGTAGCCTTTTAGTATCTGAACTGCAAAGAATACATTCGAAACACTAAGTATATGAAACATCATATTGTAACCTTCATGATTGACTTTGTTACGCAATTCTTCAAACAACTTCAAAACGATTGGTTGCAGCTGTGAAGCGACTCGACCAATTCACCACAACAACCGCGAAGACATCTTGTAAACATAAATATAACATACAATCTGAGGTTTTCCATATACAGTTTGTACCCTTGATCTTTATGAACTACAACGTTTTCTATAAGGTACAGTTTCACATGACCATGAGTGATGTTTTACCTGGTCTCTCCACGTATGTTACTATCCATTCCCGGAAGCGGTGTACACGTGTGTAGACTCCGTACTTCCCCTGCAGTGCGCAGCCGTCGCCCCAGCTGACAAGGCCCAGCAGCTTCCATCTGGAGTTAAGACAGAAAACACCATATATGGGGTGTTTGCGCTCACGTGACTGTGACGTAGGTGGCGTCCACCATATTGGTTGGTTAGCTTGTTTTTTTTTCAAAACTTAGAAGATATAACCGTTACAAGTAAAAGTAAAGTAAAGCAAAGCCGGATTGCACAATATTATAGCTGTCAACGTCGCCTCAACTTCTTTTATAGCTTGACCGAAGAAAAGAAGAAGATATAGCTCTATAGCTCAATAGAAAGGAAATCTTATCCAATTTGCATATTTTGGATTTAATTTCTTGTTAAAACCTTCATCATTATTAACTACCTTCCGTTGTCGTAGGCGGCGAAGGGTCCCCCGCTGTCCCCCTCACATGCGTCCCTGCCTCCCGATGTGCGACCTGCGCAGAACATGTTCTTGCTGATATCGTCTGCGAACTGAGGGTGCGCCCGGCGGCACCGCCCTAGGGACACCAGCGGTAGGCTCACCTGAAAAAGGGATGAACTGATGAATATATGAAATGTATCTCAATAGACGTTTGACCAACTGAAAAGCTATTCTCCCACTGGTTATCACGAGAAGGGGAAAGCTGTATACGGATCCAGTGCACCGGATTCAAAGAAAGTTTTGGTGAATATGAGAAAGTAACCTATACAAATTATTGAGTCTAGAGACCTCAATAGAAGAAGACAAAAGCAATGTAGACCTTCATAAGAGTAGTCGAATAAGACCCTCCCTCTTCCACGGCTCCCCAGCCGGTCACAGTCCCGATCTGTCCCGAGCGCATCAGTCTCCTGGCATCCAGGACTTCCGGGAGGCAGATGGGAAGAACGTATTCTGTAAACGTCACTTCCGGTCCGGACAGCTTCAACAGGGCGATGTCCGACTCGTACGTGTCGCCGTTGAAGTCAGGATGGACGATTATTTCTTCCACTATATGGGAACTGCAAGAAAGGAAAGGAAATATGTCACTGGTTTGAATTTGAAATAAAAGAACTCAAGAACTTCAAAAGCAAAATAGCTGTTTAGTAAGAATACAATACGGGTCGTTAATTTCCAGGTTGCCCTGCTGTAAAAGAGGTTCAAAGTACCCCCCGATTTTGGCAGAGAATCTAGAGGCTACCTCGGGGTGTCGGCCTGAGCATGTAGGCAGGCAGGCAAGAATGCAATATCATAGAGAAGAGCACGATTCTTTCAATTACAAGCAACTTAGAAAAAATTGGAAAATGAAAGTACTATAGTACAAGGCTTAAAATCATGTTCATTTAGATTATTCGGTGGAATAAAGCGCACGGAAATGTGGGTATAGCACACAGTGTTTCCTTTGTTTTTGAAACCATGAGCCTCTGCACGATAAGGGTTCGCCCTGGTGAGCTTTGTTGAAGACGTGTGAGCATTGGCGAAGCAACATTGCACCATCAGCTTTCGAAAAACATGACAATTTGCCTCATTAGTAGAGGGCGATCTGATTTATATTTAGCTACGATAATTACAATACCTTCCTACCTTTCAGTCTGTTCGAACACGCCCCTCGCTGTTGTATGCCTCCCGAGTCGGACGATAAAGTCGTCTTTCCTGACCCCTGACTCTCGGATGCAGTGCGCAGCCGTGATGACCCACCGACCGTTCAACAGGCTCCCCGAACAGAAGAACCTAATAGTATAACGGGGGGTGCCCAACCATCGGACGTTTTTTTACGCTCTGGAACTCACGGCGCTCCATTGCTGGTTGCCAGAGAATGGTCATGTTTTAATGAATGAATTTTGAACACATTCATCTAAAGACCATACTTGGACAAGAAACGTATTTATACTGTTCATGGGCCCTTCATGCTCCGCGTTACATGCGGAAGACGCTGTGAGACGTTTTCACGAATGTACCTTCTGATTTAGTGCTACGCCAGATAGTGTGCCTAACTTATTACGCTTTGGTAATTTTGCTCTCTTCGGAAGTTGGTGATGAAGTTAGGGAAATGTAAATAAGGCTTGAAGTCTGCTATATTCTAGCTTTCTTTTGACCGGAAAATTTTGACTGTGTGCACTTCTCACGTCATGTGAGAAGGGCTATATCTAGCGCATCCCAGCTCATGTTTCCACGGGAAATAGGCTACTACGCGGCCCGACGTACGTATTGAATGCGGCCCGACTTACGAAATCATTACGAAAAAACGACACCGCTTACATCAACAATACTCCGTCTACTTATTGGGAAATATATTCGCCATCTCTGTATTCAGTATCCTTTTCATAGACGGTACCAATCACATGTTAGAGCGTAACATAACTGTGCGTTGAATCGTTCCGCCACCATCGCGGCCCCAAAAAATGGCGGGAAAACAACGTCAGACGACAGCAATGTTTACGTTGTTTTTCTTTGGTCGGTTTTCCTTCTCAACAAACACTTAAAGACCCAAATTTTTAGTGTTTTATGAAGTTATTTTTCTTATGTGTACGATAGCTGTGTGACTTATGTATCTGCTTGGCACAGGTCGTATATTTAGGTGCCGGGCCGTGTAGCTACGCAGTGACCCTCTACTTAGCGCTACCATCATTATTGTCAAAATACTACTTTTCGACAAAACAAGAAATGAATATGTACACATATGTTTTGAATGTAAATGACAATTATGTGCATGAACTTGGGTTATTTACCTTCCTTATCAGCTTAGTCATTGGACACAAACACGGCGTACTTATGCAAAATAAGATCAGTAAAAAATCCGTGCGATGTTAGGGCGCGTGCGATGTTCGGGCGCCACCCGTTAGTAAACGTTTGGCGCAGAAAACGCGTGAGGCTCAACAGTCTTATGTCAGACAAAGCTGTTTAGCATTAGGAAGATGTGAAAAAATAAGTTTGGGAAGACTAGATATGTATTGTTTGCCTTACATATTTGAAACCAATAAGGTTAAAAAACTTCGCCAATGAGGCGTCGCCAAAAACTATTAGATATGGATGCTTGTATCAGCCACATATTGAAAGAAGGTGGCTACGATAATGATAAATGATAACGTATTCATGATGACGTTTTGATTTGATCTAAGCCACTGGACAAATCTAGAGGGTTACAGAGAGATACAAACGTTTCAAATACCATCCGGCATACTTATATTTCTGGTATATATACGTCTTAATACTTCTGTTTTTTGCCCAAGTGTTCTCTACCGCTAATGCATTTGTTTAATCGTTTTATCTATTGTATACAGTGGACATATAGAATAACCTGTTCCTGGCGGGTCGGATGTCCCAGAGCATGGCCTGCCACGGGAACGCCCCGCGGTCCACCTCCGTCCCGCCCACCACAAACCCGTCCGGACCGTGGGGATGGAACGGTCTGCCGCAAACTGGAATCGGGCCGATAGCACACATTTTACGACACCGAGAAGGAAATAGCTATTACCAGGATGATCCTGTCAGCAGTGGAAAAGTTTGCACTCCTGACAGGATCATTCTGCCAATAGCCTCAGGTCAACAGTGAAAGAGGCCATAGAGGGAGAGTTAGACTGAGATTCTCGCTTCTTCCTTACGAGAAATTCTACCTCGACGTTTGCTTATAACAAAATCAGTGGACAAGGGTTATGAAGGCATATTCTCAAAGCTCCTGTCAAACTGCAGGAAAATCGATCGACCGACAAGTCCGCGAGATCTAAATGACACCATCGGCAGCAATACGCCCGGTAATGTCTTATCCGTCTAGAAATTGCAATTGTTTGACAACCATGGAAAAAACTAACCGTTGTCAACATCGATGTCCACTTTCAAGACAGCCTGAGCCTGAATGCTCCTGTCCCCCTCCGTAGCTCTTGCCGTGCAGGTGTACCGGCCACTGTCGGTGAGGCTTACGCCGGTAAACACCAGGTCCCCCCGATGCTGTAGGACCCGGTCGCCATCGATGAACGTGTCGGAGGGCTGTCCGTCTTTGGTCCAGGAGATGTCAACAGCGCCCTCTGCCGAACACGGGAAGATGTGGCTTTCCCCAAACCGAACGGTCGTGTCGCTGGGTTTGTCCAAAAAGGAAATCTCTATAGGGAAAAAAGAGCACAAATAATGAACGACAACATCACATTCGCACAAGTCATCATGGATATAAACCTTTGCACTTACAGATCTTAACAAGCTGATCTGAAAGCCAACAGAAAAATGCATGTATCGCTATAACTTTTGACAATTTTGCTGTTTTTTACAGGATTGTTGTCACCACTAAAGCACGGCGCAAATTGATCTATAAGATTTGATACCAACCTGTAAAACTAAATTTTCTTTATTGAAAACCACATATTCACAAGAGCTAACGTTTCGGTGATCGTCTGTCACAATCCTCAGGGCAATAATGACAGGTTCTACTTCGCACTGCAGCTATGTGTCGCTTCAGTGTCACAACATGATGCGGTCCCAAACGTATAGTAAAAGACTAAACGAATACAAACTGCTCCTTGAGTAGATATGTGGTTGTGAGTAAGGAACTTTGTGATACAGTCATTTACCCCTGATTAGATGATTAACGGTTGATACAAACCTGTTCTTAAGGTTATCCAAACGTCAGCGGAGATTGTCTCCTCTCCCCTCTCCAACACACACGTGTATTTCCCTACGTTTTCTTCGATCCCAACGACCAGGAGGTTGTGGTTTAGCAAAACAAAAACAGAGCCAGAAAATGGCGGCGTCAAGAGTTTGCCTTCCTTGTACCACTTTTGCCGAGAGATGTCTCCATTCTGTGCGGAACACCCAACCAGAACAGTGTCGCCAGGAAGTACCGTCTTATTGGACGGTCTTTCCTTGAAGGACAACGCTGAAAAATGATAACAACAACATTTATTTAATAACAATGGAATTTAGGAATAAACCATCGTATATATAACATCATTCACATATTCGTGCGTTCATTCGTTTCTAATTTTACTTGTTTCTTCGGCTTCTCTCCTTTCACCCAAATCCAAATAATGAATGAATTTTCAAGTGACAAAGATAACATGATGTAACATTTCCATGATACTAGCATGGATCCTTACGCAAATCAGTGTCCCTCCTCAGTCTGTAATGTTCTCTTCTGTCACTCAAATGGGCATCACTGTGGATTAAAAAAAAACAGTCAGTGAGTGAAAAGTATTCGTCTAGGCTCTAGCAACCTGTTGGTACACAAGGGTGCATTCGCTAGTTGAGTTATTTGTGACTCATTTGGGTTGAAATGAAAAGCATACTGTTGGCAGCGTCAAGCACAGCTACAAACCGTCCTTCAACTTTCAGAGATGGCCTTAAACACGCGCAAAACCTCAAAACAAGCACTGACGGTTGAGATTTTTCCAAGCTGTTGCAAAGTGGTTTGGACTTGTGACAAGTACGGTACTCAGAATACCCAAACACATGTTAACGGTTGAGCTCTGTTACTTTCCAGATGTCCACAGACAGACTAGGTCACTACAGTACTTGCACGTACAAGGGGCGATGTAACTGCGGGCCTAGGACTATAGCAACTGCATGCCAGGAAGATGTCACTGTTAAGACATAGAAAAGGCCATGGTTTTCGGAAGAAAAAGCTGTTTTTGGCTAACCATTGGCTAGATCAATGAAATATTTTAACCTCCTTGGCTTTATCTAAAGGCCATCTTCTGAGTTGTCCGATTTGTACGTACGACGTAAACATGTGCGTAGTGCACATTGGCAACGAAATTATCGCTCGTATGATCGGTGTTTGCCTGAAAACGTTATCGCACCTAGCTTCAGTCAGACCGCTTAATAGATAAACGTTGTTAGTGGTGCATTGCACTGTTCAAACATGGACTGAGGTAACCTTTGAGCTAGGGGATGGACCAGTTAATATTCAGGGCTGAAGCTCCTATCAACTATACGCTATTGCTAGTTGGTGATTTTGCACATCAGCAAGTGAGTGAAAGGTGACATAAGAATTCTATCCCATAAGTCGACAAACTTTCATATTGAACTTGTATACAAAATATACTGACTCCGATATTTCAAGATGCTTTAAGCGTTTCACGTACCTTGTAAATCCTGTCTCGAAGAAGGCTTGCGTTGTTATGAAGAGGACAAAAACTCTTGGAAGGAGACTCAAATCCATGGTACCTTTAAGCGGGACCCAAAACAGCACAGCACGCACACGTCTTCGTCTATGGCAAGACAACCAACCCAATGTGCGGTCGCAGTCTTGTCAGACGTCCAGTTAGTTGGAAAGCCCCCGGAAGTGGTGGCTGATTTGACGTCACAGGAACCAAGGGAAATGTACCGGAAGTTCCCTATAACCTCGCTTCAAATTGACATTCCCTATACATTTATCAAGATCACTACAACGCACACGATGTCTAAACGTGCTTTCATTCACGTAGGCCAGCCTTCGGTCTCTCCAGTAAAATGAATACACAATCATCATGGCTATTCGTAGATTTTCGTGATTTTCGTTATGCTTCGGTCACAATTGCGCCGGTGCCCGTCGGGGATGTAGTCCCGGCCGGGCTCTGACGTCCGGGGGGCACCGACTGTCGTGGTCACAATCAAAAGTTTCCTTCACGCTGCCCTGCAGGGGTCCCGGGGTGCTCCGGCAGGCACTCGGTGGCATTTTTGTAAAATTTTGTCAACTTCATTGGTCGGTCTCTGGTAGGTACCCGTCAGTTGCTCTGACGGTGTCTTGTAGTGACCCCTGTGGGGTCCGACAGGGTACCGCGTGCTTATCTCACCCAGTTGGGGCAGTTGTAGGGTCCCTGCCGAATGCCTCGCGAACGACGGTCGGGCATCAGGCAGGCTCCTGGTGGGCACTCATATCTCGGGGGTATATAAAACTGCACTGGAGCTAAAAAAAAACACGATATACGAAGTTCACGTTTTAGTTATGCTCACCTGATCTGTAACGTCACACACTTGACCCGGTCTTACGAAGTACACACATTTAGTCGGTGCACTTGATCCGCATACGTATCATAACATAACGATACTTTATTCGATAATTTTGGCGAACCAAGATATGCGTTAAGTGCATGGTTTGAAGCAAATAAGTTACAAAAAAATCTAAAACTATAAATTGCCTTATTTTCTGTAGTAAAAATAAAAGTTATGATATCAATAAGTCCAAAATGTTCCTAATACACAAGAGAAACAGACCAACATTTTGGGGGTAATGATAGATGAAAAAATTACACTCAAAAGCCCAGTCTCTGCTATAAGGGAAAAAAATTGCTAAAACAATAGGTGTTATTGTGAAAAACAAATACATCATCCCTGAAAAGATTCTCACAACTGTATGCAACAGCCTTATATACTCTTATTTTACCTACTGTAACATTGTTTGGGGGATGCGCCTGCCATACAACTCTATATCCTCATATAACTCTCCAGAACAAATTCACAAGTATCACAACGATAGCAACTGCTTCTGACTTTTCGCTCACACATGGCTCCTCTATTTCAAGAATCCAAAATACTAGATATCCACAATATCAATAAATTACAAATCAATGTTTTCACAATAAATTTGCATTCCAAAATTTCCCCAATATATTCTATATTTTTCCCAAACCCTTGATCACACTTGTTCACAACTATTATACCAGGCAAAAAAATCCATATTCTTCTATTCCGTACATCATTAGCAGAGTTCTCCAAGTGCAAATATGTCACAATATGGAACAGTCTTCAGACAAATATACAAACAAGCACTTTTTTCTGACGTTTACAAGTTATCATCTGGCTTTGATTTATACCATTATTTGATTATCATTGTCTATCGTTGTCATATTCTATGTATTACTTTTTTTTATAAGTTATAATCGTGTTTGATAAGTATACACGAGGACGGCCTAGTATGAGCTATATACGCGTTTTTCCTCCTCCTGAACCTGTTATCATCTATTGTTTATCGTATTATGTATGATAAATGTTCTTGTTGTGCAAATGAATAAACAAACAAACAAACAAACAGACAAATTATTACCTGTCCCGGTGGACTGACGGCAACCGGAGGGGTACCTCGCGGTGTTCTCACGTTGAGGTCACGGCTTCGTTTTGGCCGCGGGGCCCGGGTAGAATTTAAGTCAGAACTAAATTTTTCTCGGGTCCCCAACGGGCCCAAAAATAGCCCGGTAGCCGCAGGGTGCCCCAAGGGGCCACGTAGGGGTCACGCCCGGAAGTGCCAAAAACGGCCCGGGAACTACCCGACAGGGCCCCTTTTTCCAATTGTGACCAAAGCATTATGAGGGTTGCTAAGGAGAAGATTGACATGGCGAAATGCTGATTATATTGTTAGATGTGGGTCACCATGAAATTGTTAGGCATATGTATAATGCAGTGCAAATCCTGTCTCTATATGGCCAGTCTCTATACGGCCAGTTTTTTTTTGCAGGAATGGGCCTGATATATCTTTTTGTGGTTTGATGTCCAGATGTCCAGACAGTTGAGGAACAGGCCAAAGTTATTGTCAGATAATGTCCACATATGTCCTTTATCCAGTTAATAAATACTTAATTTGTGTTATTTCATCATGAAGTCCTGTCCCAGAAGACGGCTTAACAAAAGACTAACCTCCACACTTGTTCTTTAAGGAAGTACGTTGTCATGTTTCAGAAGATGGCAACAACATATAGAGCACTTGAGATTCTTAATTATTGAAATAATCACGCCTAGCCATGCCACGTAGCCAATGCTTTATTTTTCCAAGTTTTTCTTCCATACATTGTAGACACCATCCACGAGGAAACCAGTTCCATGCTTATCGGCTTACACGTTAACTATATGGAATTCAAATTCGTTAGAATCAAAAGCTGTATCTGTAAGCTTTAGCCAAGCCAATGCACGAGTCGGTAACGTTAAGGTGAAACCCCTAGGCCTAACATAACCTCCAACACGTCAGTACGTGTCCGTCGTGTCGACCGGCTGGTACCGGAAGGCCATCTTGTCCCGGCGATGTTTGTAGACGAACGCCATGGCGGCGACACCGAGAACAACCACTGCCAGACCAGCCACGGCGGCGATGGCGATGGTCAGGGCCGGGGTCTGCGCAAAGTTGCCAGACGCGAAGGTCTTCTTCTCTGCGGAGAAGTCTGTAGGGCAAAGAAAATGGAAAATTATACTACTATTGTACTTACCAATAATTCCGTGGATGCGATGTGACATTTATTTGATGTTCTACTTGTACTTACCAAACGGTGCCCCAGCTAACTGGTGCCACAGGGCTTCAAATGATATAAACATAGAGAAAATCAAAAGCACATAGTTTGAACTAGCTTAAAATTAGCATTGTTGTACAAAAAAACACGTACCGACGCCTTCGTCGTCTCCGGGCATGCGCAGGAAGATGGGGCCCGCGGACACCTGACGTAGCTGGTTGCTAGGCGTGGCCTCACGTTTCTCCCGGGCGTCACGCCTCATGCATCCCTGGGTGCACCGCGAGTTGGGGTCCGACCCGTCACAGACCTGAGAGATAAAAGACATGACAGTTTCAGTATAATTCTGCTGTATGTGTCCTGGTTTGGAACTACAGAACCCGAACTCAATTCATGTAACATTATCGGCTCAATATCGAAGAAATATCAATATCAAGGTGGCAAAGTGGTTATGGTTTGGCCCAAAACCCAGAGGTCTTGGGTTCGAATCCCCTCATATGTCACCGATTGTGCCCATGGGAAAGGCACTTTACACGGCTTTCTTCACCTAGGTGTAAAATTGGTACCTGACTTCAGTTGCGGAGGTAAGGCGGTGGAAGGAGAACGTTTATTTCCACCTTCTAATACCGTGCCCTAGACACTGTGGATAACACACTGTCCCCTGTGGCCTCAAAAAGGCTATGGGGCTACCTTTACCATTACCTATCAAGAACAATTTCTCACCTGAACAAGGCAGTGCAGGTAGACTTTGTTCTGTCCTGTAGTGAACTGGAAAGCTCGGAACCCGAAACGTTCTACCTTGGGGGAGGGTGTGTAGTACGTCATCACGGTGGGGTCCTTGGGACAGCTAGAACAACATATGAAAGTGCCGTAGGTTAAAGGGAAACAAACCCTGACAAGAGACACCTATATAAACCCGGGCACTTACCACAATGTTAAAATGACCGGACCAGTTAGACTGGTCAGTAAGTGGCATACTGTTACACAATTGAAGCTGCAGCTTTATTTCAAGAAAGGAAGTGGCTACTGACAAGATCATCCTGTCAGCAGAAAATGAATTGCACTGCTGACAGTATGGTCCTGTCAACAGTGCAATTTTCTACTGCTGACAGGATCATAACGGTCAATAGCCTCATGCTTTCAAGAGACACATGGGAATGAAGGCCTACTTGTTTTCGATGACGCTGTAGATGACTGTGTCGGCCGGGTTCTGTGAAGGCGTCGCCACACACGAGTCCACCCTGATACGGAGATCGTCGTCAGAGTTCAGTCGCGCCTGCGCATACGCCATCTCGTTCAGCTGCAGCCCTACCGGCCCATTGTACGCGTAGTAGAACGACGAGCTGCCGTAAAACTGCAGCGCGATGTCGAACTTCCCTTCCCTCTCCAGGTTGTACCTCACGGCATTGGAATCTGCCGTAAACTGGGCGGAAACTACGGACTTGCGCGGTAGCTTGCAGGTGACTGGGACCTCGAGCTGAAGGTCCCGGATGATGACACTGTGGTTGGACGAGTACATGAGGACCTTGTTGGTGTAGATGACGTAATCGTCTGTTTCCTATGGTGGTAGGGGGAAAATGGACAGAAAACTGTTCAGTATCTGATTTGCATATATTTTTCAAGCTCCGAACTTCAGAATAGAAAAAAAAGGCATGAAAACAAAGAGCGTTGTCTAAATCATTCAGGCACTTCTCTGACAGTCAAAGGAAAGAAGCTATAGCGTGACATCACTTAAACTTACGTTCCTTGACGTCCCACAGTCGCTCAGTTTGGTCGCTAAGATGAGGTGGGAGCCATTGTTGACGGCCTTACAGGTGGGGTCGGCGAAGTGCATGAGGTTCCCGTCAAGCCACGGGGCAACCCACAGGTCAAAGGTCACAGTCATCATGTCGGAGTCGCATGAACCAGTCATTCCCAGATCTGCACAGAGACAACATACGAACATGACATTGTGTGATGTAATTTTTACTTTGGTATTTCATTGAATTTTGAAAACGGATGCTGTGTCAAAAGGACTTCTGATGGATTCAACACACACATGTAAATGGCATATTTTGTACAATGCCTGCTTGCAGAACATGACGTACCAGGTTGTGAAGTGTGCCATGGTGGGATGACCGTAGGGAGATCAGTGCCGTTGGCTCCTCCTGCAGGTGCATGCAAAAACAGGGGTAAATACATAATTGTCTCATCTGTTCCTCAGTCTTAAGATAAAGTGTTTATGATGACAATATAGAAGATTTAATGCTGGAGGGTCTCCGTCAAACGTCGCAGCGCTACAATTTTAACGTTCAACAAGATTTACGTATCTGAGCTATGGGCAGGCTTTATTTTGCATGTCATTTTCTAGGTAGTCGACATCAACCTGTAATCACCTGTCACAAAGGAATACATTACTGACTCATCAAACACGTACCACATATTGCTGTGTAGTCGGCACAGCAGTCTCTATTAGCCACGCACGACGTGTCACACCAGCAGCCTCCTGCATTGCCGCCACAGCCTGCTGATGAACAGCTTCCTGATGCCGTTGATTTGCAAATATGAACAAAGATCTTTAAGGTTCGATTGTTTGAACAATGGGCCATTGCCAATATCATATAGTTGTGCAATACCATGGGCAGTCACCTGAGTAATTTTCATCCTGGGATCCAGCAAAGAATCAAACACCAGCGTAAGATTAAAATATATCTTATTTTAACTATGATGATACATTGTCAATAAGTAATAAAAACCGTTTCAAAGTGGTAAGAAAATATTCTAACTTACCATTCGAGTAATCTGTTGTCCATTGCCATGCTGCCGCAGTGGTTGTGGCATTGGCATCTGGTACAAAATATAGACAACAGAAATACCAATATGAGATAATGCAACTAAAAGACCGTATCACTTAACTGACCTTGTCGGCCAAAATGTATGGCATACCCATTGATAGATACGTGTCTACGTTAAATAAAGTCACATATGTTTCCTACGGCATAATGTCAATATCATGATATCAAGTATTCAGCATTTTTTGCTCAAAGCTCTGTCAGAGAGACAGGCATGTTCGATGATCATTGTTTGATTATTCATTCTCATTATGCAGAATCATTGTCAAGATGTTTCATTCATCAAAAGAAATATGTAACAAAGATATAGTTTGCAATTGACTACTTTGATAACATTACAGAGCTCTTAACAGTGCAGTGTACTTTTGTTTTAGATGAATTGAGATCAAATGCTATTCTAAGTCACTTTTACCAGAAGAAACGGACGTTTCTTTCAATCATGAAACGTCCTATATATTTTGCTGGCAAGTGTAAGCAATACGGAACCGTAACCTACAGGAGCAACGAACTCCGATGTCGTCACTGTGTCCGCAGTTGTGGCTCCCCCAACCGCGGTGTGAACAGTACTGCACGGAACTCTCATGCCCGTAACAGTTGAGGTCATCCATCCATATCTGACCACTGCCCTGTCCGTAGTGCGCGTTGTGGTAGTAGCTGTAGTAATCAGAGAACCCCAGCTCTCGGCAAATGACTCGGGCATCTCGGTAGTCGAAGCTGTGATCACAGACGGTTCCCCACTGCCCGCTGTAGTAGACCTCCACTCTGCCGTAGCTGTAGTAGTTTCCGCCCCTCAGTCGCACCTGGAAGTCTGTAGGATGAGATACGACATAAGCCACAATTAAAATCTTAAGACAAGAATAAGCACATTTGCAACTTTCAAACAAGCGACATACATAACGATACTACATTTTTAAACCAGACATTACGACTGAGAAAATATTTGCCCACAGCTTAATTCAAGACGTCAGGGGCTTCTGTTTGCGATCATATATTCACCAATGTGAAACTAGCTGAGATGTCAAAGTGATGTGCTTACTGTTGTAGTACTCTGTGTTTCCAGCCGTCCACCAGTTGTTCCAGGCCGTGGTCCACCAACTGTCAGGAGCAGTGGTTGGTTCTTCGGTTATGCCTGTCCCTTGGAGTTCTAGGTAAAATATATCGATAATGGTCAACCGGCATCGATGCTCTGAAACAACGTAATCTCTGTAGTTTTGTAAACATGACTTGGCTGTAACTTGCCTGCCTACCGTAGCTTACATGTCAGGCTGATCTGATTCTTGCCTATGATTACATTCAAGAGATTGTGAATCAAATCCAGTCAGATCGGTGATTACCTTCTGAAGAAGTGCGTTTTAACTCCGTTCCATCGGCTCTAAAAGTGCTGTAAGCGTTCTCTACCGATGAAGAGCTTTTGTATACAACATGTGAGAGCAGATGTTATACTTTGATACCACCTACCGTTAAATCTAATCCTGAATCCCTTGTCTACCACACTTCCATCGCTTGTGAAGCGGATCAGGACTTCGTTGGATGAGCTGTAGTAGTACCTCCATGTCCCTGATCCACTAAGGCTGTGATTAAACAACAAAAACAACATCATTTAATAAAATGGTTTAATTAAAATTAAGAATTAGTTTGGATTCGCTTCTCAAAAGCTATCATTTCCATTGACTTTCTGATTTGGCTGTTATTCGTTATTTTGGTTGTTCTTATAAAATATTTCTGTGTGGAGTATCAATGTTAAGTCAGCTTGCTATTTTTGCCAGAAAAATAGATTAACAGCATATCATACGATTAGAACATTAAACATACCGATCAAGTCTGTGTGAACTGGTGAATCGGCCGTCGTAGATGTTCAGGTGGTCGCAGCAAGATTCCATGTCGTACCGCTCCACTATGATTTCTACAATCGATCCTGGCGACCCGATGATGGTCCATTGACAGTTGGCGCCGTTGAAGTAGTTGTTCGGGTAGTGTGGACTCTCAATTACACCGGAAGATTGGGTAAGGTGTCCGCCACAGGGAACAGCATGTGGTCCTGTGAAGGAATGAAAACTGTCGTCTGTGATTGCGTGTTTCTGTCTGTGAATGTTAATCTCTGTCGTGACCGGGCAACCAAACACCTGTTTTCGTTAATCCCAGGAACATGTTAAGTAATTGTCTTTATCAAATCTCCGACAATCATAGGAACTTCATTTCTCAAAAATTCTGTTTCACCTACACCTACCACCTACACCTGCCTACTATTCGATATGAAAAGCTCACCTGCTGTTCCCCAGTAATCTGTCCCTTGGTCCCACCAGGATGGGGTTGTCAGTTCCTCCGTAAACGGCTCTGTTCTAACTATAAAGCAATCATGTACATACAAATGTCACTGAGTCATTTGACATCATTTAGATAACTGAAAACAATAATCTACAATAGTCTTTTCAAAGTTGTTACAAGAAAAGTCTACTGTTTCTTTGCAAAATCTAACCCACAGATACATTCATGAAATTATTTGCACAAAATTCTATGTATACAACCTTCAGTACGCAGAGTGCTGTCGGTATTCCACCAGTTGTCAGTTTGCCAACGGGTGTATGGTTCTGGACTAGATACCTGCCCTGTGAGAAATGAAGAAAACATGACATTTGAACAACTTACTCTACTCTTTATCTTGGCTTAATAATGGATGAACTTGGTGGAATCCTTGCATCCAAGAACAGATTGTTATTAATATTGTTCTCATAAGTCACAGAGAATTCTATCATGACACAGACGGGTAAAGAAACACTATCGAACGGTAACTTACAATGGCGACAGTCGACTCCAATGTCTTCACTGTGCCCACAGTCATGATTGCCCCAACCGCGATGTGAGCAGTACTGCAGGGAGCTCTCAGACCCGGAGCAGCTCAAGTTGTCCATCCATATCTGCCCGCTGCCCGAGCCGTAGTACGCGCTGTAGTGGTAACGGTAGTAGTTGGAGAACCCCAGCTCACGGCAGATGACCCGTGCTTCTTGCCAGCCGAAGCTGTCGTCACAGACGGTCCCCCACTGTCCGTTGTAGTAGACCTCCACTCTGCCATAGCTGTAGTTGTCGCCGCCCCTCAGTCGGACCTGGAAGTCTGTTTGACATCATATACATGTACAGATTATCGTTCTGTTCAAAACTCTGTGCAATTGACAAAGGCACCTCCTGTAATCCTATATTACCGGGACATGCCCAAAACAACAAATTTACTTTTTTTTAAGGAAACATTATGATCTGTGAAAACAGTAATGCTGCCACAATTTGTGATGTAAAAGAAATGTATCAGCTTTCACACGGCATCATTTAAACTGGGCGTCACTTGGGAATGATGACACTTACTGTAGTAAGACGTAGTCTGCCACCAGTCCCAGTAAGGTGTTGTCAGTTCCCACCAGCCGGGAGTTGGTTCCTCTGTCGTAATTTCCACATCCGTCGTCATAGGGTCTGTAAAACAAACATATCTATTTAGTTTATCTTGAATACTGCACTAACCATGAATTTCTTCGGAAGATGATCATAGTTATATACTCAAGGATTTAATCCAAGCTTTAATCTTACTGACCATTATATGGCTACATGTCTACATACAGTCTTACCCATTGTCGTTTCCCACCATTTCCAGTCTGTTGTCCACCTCCACCAGTCTGGGGCAGTTGCTGTTTCTGCTGCTGTCGATGTAATATTAGTAATTAAATACTTTAATCAAATGCAGTTAACATTATCCATCAGTATTAGACCTATTAATTGGAACTATGGCTATTTCAACAAATCAGCTAATTTTGCACAAACCACCTTCTGTCGTCCAACCATTCCACCAGTCAGTAGTTGCCCGCCACCATGGCCTATCCGTAGTTACCCACCACCATGTCTGGTCAGTAGTTGTTGGTCCTGAAGAACGACAGAATATTTCACATTTGAGCTGTAAGAATGTGTCAGTCTGTTAATTGTGATATAAGGAATGTGTCAATTGTGATGTAAGTTGTGCCATCATATACTTATATAAGCCACACAAACGTGACTAAATGGTGACTTCCCCGATTGGATTGATGCACACACACACACACACACACACACACACACACACACACACACACACACACACACACACACACACACACACACACACACACTCTCTCTCTCTCTCTCTCTCTTACACACACACACACACACACACACACACACACACACACACATACGCGCACATACGCGCACATACGCATACACGCGCATACAAACACAAACACGCGCACACACACACACACACACATACACACACACACTTGCACTTACACAAAAGCACGTGTTTCTTCTTTGACAACATTACTATATACCGTATGCGTGCTTTTAGATGGCAACGTACCCATACAGGAGACCGAGACGTCGCTCGCATGTCCACAGTTGTGGCTCCCCCAACCTCGATGTGGGCAGTACTGCAGGGAGCTCTCAGACCCGTAGCAGTTGAGATCGTCCATCCATATCGGACCGCTGCCCTGCCCGTAGTACGCGTTATGGTAGTAGTTGTCAACCTGATCGAACCCCAGCTCATGGCAGACGACGTTGGCCTCGTTCCACCCGAACCCGTCGTCACAGACTGTTCCCCACTGTCCGCTGTAGTAGACCTCCACTCTGCCGTAGCTGTAGTAGTCTCCGCCCCTCAGGCGGACCTGGAAGTCTGTTTGATATGACGTTAAGTGTACATGTGGACCAGAGAAGGAACCAATCCAAAATCCTGATCAAAAGTTACTGTTCTCAAAGAAACATTTACGGCTTAGGTGTAGTTTACGCCCTCAGTAAAACGTCGATTTTGGAAGCCGACGGAATAACTGTGCGTTGGTGATCTGATACAGCTTATAACTACGTCGGAGCTTTAAACTCCGTCGGGCCTTATAACACCGTTGGGCTTCATAACACCGTCGGACCATAAACTCCGTCGGACCTTAAACTAAGTCGGTCCTTTAAACTACGTCGAGGATCAACCTTCGTCAGGGATTAAGTCCTTATCTTAACCTTCGTCGGGGATTGAGTTATCACTATTCATGATATATTCATAATGCTTACATTTTGTCCACAACTTGTGATATGGTAGATTTTTCCAAATCATATCTTATGCAATTTTGCTAAGCAATCACCACAACAAGGCAACAAAGGTCTTACTGTGATAGTAGTCAGTGTTAGCTGTTGTCCACCAGTTGTTCCAGGGCGCGGTCCACCAACTGTCAGTTGTCAGGCCAGGAACCGTAGTTGGTTCGTAGGTGTTGTATGCGAAAGGATTGTCTGAATGCAAAAATGCGTTGGATATAGGAGGCGGTCTCTTCGACGAGTTGAACAAAACATTTATAACCAACATAAATGTCAGGTTTCAGGCACGGGAACATTTAACCAACATGCATGTTTTTATTTCACACATGGTAATCAAAATGTAGGCCATTTTACACTTTGATAACTATACACGCTTTGAAAATACTGTGTGTAAGATCTAACCAACCTGTCCATGCGCATGATCCAGGATACAGGGCAATGTCGTCAATGGCGATGTCCCCTCTGTAGCCGCCACCACGGACACCTTCAAAAACGACCTGCACACAAAATTAAGACGTTTAAAGCTTGCAACAGCCTATACAATACGTAACATAATCATGCTACCACACTGTCAGAATACAGAAGAACGTCACATTAAAGACTTGTTGATAACGTGAACTCCAAACCTGAGTGTTGCCTATGTATACTTCAACGGACGCTATATGCCAGCTGTTTCCTTTGTTGTTCGACTGGCTCCATACAACACTTGACCCGACCAGCACCCGTAGTTGATTGACATCAGTCCCGTACATGTGGTAGGCGAACTGTAGACAGTGCGGCCAAGCGTCGTAGATGGTGGGGCTGACAAGACGGGCAACATCTCCCGGTTGACCGGTTGAAGTCTCAATATACATGTAGTGTCCTATTTATAAAGATGACATGATATTTGTTTTCCTCACTTTTCACACGTGGAGCGCAAACGTATACTAATCAATCTGTTTATTTACCAGTTCGGTTGTGAAAGACATACTACATGGTATGCCTACCTAGCCAATCGAAATTACCAAAGTCTAGCCAACTGTGAAAATACTACTGACAACGGTTAAACTTCACGAAATATATAAGCTGCAAGCGGCTGAAATCTACCCCCCCCCCCTCTGTTTTGGGTATATACATTACCTCGCCCACTAACACGAAAACAAGTGAGGGAAATAAACAAGCAAACGTTGGCAGAAAAACGTACTGGGTATAGATACAGTCGTACTAGTCTACTAGTCTGCAGTATCCACAGTCAGTCTCTACCAGACTAACCGCGCCGGCTATAGGGAGTAAATTTGCCAGGGGAGTTTGGCCATCGAGGGTTTTATTCGCATGTAGATTTCACTCTCTTTCCATTGCCGACTCCCTTCATACTATTCATTCTAATTGGCCAATTTCTACTATTAGAGGTAGAGGCTATCATGTAGTACTGATTTGACTGCAATTGTGAATCGATTACACGTAAAAATTTTGTGATTTTTCGCATCAGTCAAGCAAACCATTTACAAACATAACATTTAGAGATAAATAAGTTAAAATGAAGAAAAGCTGAAATAGCTCCAAACCATGTCCAGTTGTGTGGTCGCCACTCGGGCCAGTTGAGGATGAAGGTGTTGAACCGCTGTGTCGTATCCACTGAAGGCTTGACGACTGTTTGCTGTAGCCACAGTCGCCAAAGTCGAAGTTGCAGGAGATGTTGGTTTGTCCTTGAAAGTGCAGCGTTCTGTTAGCATTTTTTGAGGCACCTTTCAAAACAACTACATTGCATCATATCCTATCAGGCCACACTATCTTAATTTTATGGATGACATCCGCGCGCGCATTGATTTTCGCCTGTTCTCCAAAAAAAAAATCACCTCCGAAGAGGCTCCGAAACTTGTAGACTCAAATTGACGCAAAGAGGCAGCATTGAGCCGGCTTGTCGTAATACACTATATACACTCACATTGTCCAACACAACTGTTATGTATGTGACTTGGAGTGATTTGAAGAGGGTGCCGCCTCTCATGAGCCCAGTAGTATTTTGTTCATGATATGACAATACTTAACATGTTATCATTGTACATGTCTGTATTAAACTGAATGATATCATCTCTGGCCGGGGGGCCTACAGAGTTTGATGTTTTGCTCTGACTGAAGGCGTGATGTTGTGTACACAGCCGAACACATTTTGTTTTGTTATTCTTTGAACGGTCAGATGTTACATATGGGTCTTTAAACCAGGCATCATCCATGTTGAAAGCACTTTGATATGAGCTAATTCTAACAACTAAAGACTAGTTTGTTTGTTACACTGTGTTCTGTGGTTTAATTCGCAATACCAGCTATGTAGTCCTCCGGTTTATCATCTTTTTTTTTGCCAGATTTTTTTTTTCGCCCTCTCGCATTAGTTTTGGGGACACCAGAGGATGTCATCCATAAAATTAAGATGGTGTGGCCTTACATTGTATATCAAGACACATTTTGTATATGCTGATGGGACACTTTTGATCTTTTCCGTGGCATTTCAAGGATAGCTTCAGAAAAATTCAGCTTTTTCAACCACATAATACATTGGCATCAATCAGATTGATAAGGTTTTAAGCGAGTTGACTTGGCAGTTTGTTTAACTAATATCGCTGTTTGCTGAGGCTTACCTTGTGTTGTTTCCCACCATCCCCAATCCGTTGTCCGGGGGGTAGTATCTGACGCTTCCGGTGTGTTAAAAGTAGCTATAGAGTAAAAAAGTAGCATTAACTTCCTTTGAAACATTCAAACAGATTGTATTTTAGACGTTGGCAATATGCTTTCTTATCATTCTCGAAACAGTGAAAGTATTGGTTCATGATGCGAAATGTTTTCCCTAAAGAAACGAAATGACCTATCAAGGTAAAACTAATTGTCAATGAGTCAGCTCTCATATTATCCAGGAGAATGTGACTTACACGTTGTCAAAGCATAGTAGCAGTGTTGTCCATATTCGTCCTCGCCGCGTGAACAGTGCTGATAGCCGTCGCACACCGAGTATCGGGATATGCACCGGCCGTCATAGCACTGGAAGTCATCCCACCAGTAGCAGCCCATAGGGTCTAGGCACAGATTCGATACAAGTAAAAATGTTCTCAGAAGTAGACCAATTACATGACAAGCCGAGGGTTCCCCCTAACTTTTATTATTTCGAGGTCTAATCAAGACCTACCCACATACCAAAGATCAAGGGAACCCTACCAGACAGTCTCAAATTGTCGTGTTCACAGACGGACAGGCACACACACAAGCACTACCGAAAACATAAATTTCTTGGTAAATATATCAGATAATATCTACAGTTCCATAAGAATAAATATACCTACTTACCCCAAGTAGTAATGTCAGCGATGTAGTCCGTTGTCATTTGGGTCGTATACCACCACCGACTCTCCCGGTTTCCCCCATCGTCGTTGCCTGTGTTGAAAGCGGTGATATTTTAGGTTTTGAGAAACATCATGTTCAACATAGTCTTCCCGAATTACAAAACACCTTTACGAGTATAACACAGACTGTGCAAAGCCACGCTTTGAAATAAAAGCTCTGATGGACTTCTTTTATCAGGGCAAAATTAGCATTGTTGAAGTATATGCGATATTTTATTTTGTCGAGAGACAAGATAGGTAAAATAAATGAATATATGGACATGGACTTGGGTAGAAGGTTTCGCACTATATACCCGTGTCGTTGCCTTGAAATAAGATTGGACCGAATTAAGTACAGGCTCGGTAATAATGTCGGCTTGTCCAGCAGTGTCGTTCAACTGAAAGTCTGTAGTCTTCCAATGTTTTGCGATGAATTATTTTTGTGCTGTGTCTTGTACTAAAACTAGATATAACAGAAAACACACATGTACCATAGCAGTAGTTGGGTACCATACAGGGGTGACACGTAAGTGTAAATACCAGAGAACGTCTTGCATTGATAAACTGTCATGGTAAAGATGATTATGATGGCGAAAGGCAACATACCTTCCTCCCCTGAGGCGATCCCGTCGCTCAACACCAACATGAGGTGTAAGATGACCCAAAGCACCGCCATCTTGTTGCCAACAGATCTTCCCAACTCTAGGGCACAATCGGCTCGTCCTGGTATTAAATAGCTCCAGATACGTGTTTGTGGACATGCACACTGCAGATGTGACATTCTCACACTTAAAACGAACGTCTAAACGATGATAATGTCTGCCATTTTCAATTAATGGCCAGAAATGAGATCCTGTTTTTGTTAGAAGTCAATAATGTTATCGTCTCGGCCATTATTACGTGCTCGCCATAAAGGTACGTTTACAAAATGATTGACATTCATTCGTTGATTATGTTTTCTTTATCATTTCTATTAGAAAACCCCGTTTCATTTGCTTGCGTCATACCACACTAGAATCGTAATTCAGTTGAGGAATTTCAAAGTTTGTTGGATTGGTCTAAAATGCCCGAGATAACTCAAATGGTTCTGGTGGCAGTTCAAGGACACCACATCGAACTGTGACTAATTACTTTCTCCAGACAACTAACTTGATAAAATTGTTACTTTGTGTAATCAACTTCCTGATAGTTATATATAGTCAAATATATATATATGATATGAGCCTCGTGTGATTTATCGTTATCAGTGACCCTCGTTAGGTGACATAGAAACACGCAGCAGGTGCATTTGATAACATGCCATTTTATCACTATAGTAATCCCCAAAGTTACGCCATACAAACGTGACTATATGGACGACACGCGAGAGAGGGCTCATTATCTCCATGAAAAATGGAGATATAGTTTTGGGTGTGTCTGTGTGTCTGTTTGTGTTTCCGGACTACTGTAAGCAGCATAACGCAAGAACCTCTTGATGGATTACGATGATATTTGGTTTGTGGGCGGGTGTTGTGAAGCCAAAATTCAAGGTTGATTTTGGGCCCCCTGGTATGTGACCTTCGTACTGCAGCAGAGCTTGATTTTTTCTATCTTTTGACCTGGATATGCTATGGTCTTGACTTTTTGGTGGCAGATAGCTTTTGATGAAATGAAGAAGTGGTGTAGGTTTGGGCCCCCTAGCAGCTTGTTCTGGAACTGCAGGGGCGTTATTGTGAAAATCTTCTAAGGAGAATAACTGAACAGAGGAACGTTGGACTACCATGATATTTGGTATGCAGGTAGCTTAGACAGAGATGTACATGATAAGGTGCAAATTATGCTAATTGGGACTTGATTTTCATACATAATGAGGAAAATCTGTATTTGCAGTGTTTTTTATCATAAATACGTAACGTGCAGTTTATGGCAAGTGGAGCATCAACAGATGCCAATTATGCAAAAAAATCCTAATTTGCATAATTAATGCAAAAGCACCATGATTCATCTAAGTGGTAAATAATAAGACTGTCAATATTGCGACATGTGTAAGTTTGTTAAAGGTGTTTATGACCAAGCATATATCATGTAAATGTGTAAGTCATTTGCATTAACAGAATAGTTCATTGAGATATGAGGTCTACGAATTCTTGTTTGGGCCTGTTTCTAAACACACATATGATGATTTTGAGTATCAATATATGAATGAGTTTCTGAAAGCCATTAACAGCTGATGCCATTCACGCTGCACTTTTATCCCGTTCTTCACCCGCACTATGACAATGCACACATTACGTAATTCAAAGTGGCAACCTTGTTTACTTTAGGGTTCACCAGGGCCCAAGCACTTTACCTGAATAAACATCCAACTCGCTCGTTGAGTACCTAATGTCTGTCCTTAACGTGCTACCATTCATATATTTTGCATAGTAGACTTTGACTTAATTCAACTGTTCAACTTCGCCTCAGGAGGACGACCAATTTATCGCTCCTTTCGAACTTATTGGTCAACTTTATCTAATTACGATTCAGCCAATTTCAAGTCAAAAAGAGGGGGAGGGGAGTTATCTTGGTCCAATACTAGCACGTGGCATTTCAAATCCCTTGGTATATGCGTTTGATTACGTGGTTATTCTAGAATTTTCAAAAGGGTACTATGTCCACATCAATTTGAGTCGTATTCTGGTCACTGGTATTGTTTGTGATGCAAGGCCAGTGTCACATTTTCATATGAAATACCGGAAAGTTATGGTCCATTTCTAATCATCTTTTAAAATGGCGACACATGGGAGTATTTATCTACCTTCTATCTACAAACAGTTCCGCACTGCGCCGCACAGTTTTGCTGGGTCGAAATAAATTTATGGGTTTATTTTTCGTCCGTTCGCGCTAAACAACTGTCCTTTCCCACGAACCAGACGGTTACATGGCGTTGCTATAGACGTGTTTAGACAAGCGTCGGCATTGAATACCTGCACGATGTTGGTTAGGTTCTGAGAAGACCGTGATGTAGCCTGGTCGCAGTCTCGGGTCGGCTTAGCGGTGTTTTACTGGGCCCGTTGACCAGCCCGTTGATCAGCCTGTCTACTTAGCCGCCATAGAGAGTTTCGCCGCTTCAGGAGCGAGCTAATTAAAGCCAAGGCCGTAAACCCACCCCCGAGCGGGCTAAACTGTCTGGGCGGGAGGGCACCACTCCCAGCGCCGTAGAGATACCGGGGAGCTCCCGATAGTATGGTTTCCAGGCTAACCGTGATGATGACATGGGCGAAGAGATGATGCAATCAGGCCGGAGGACATAGTGCACTACATATATTTGCGTCAACGCTACATTTGCTAGATAGGCAAAGTATTCATAGACAAGTTCAACTTCAGCAACCAGGAGCTTTATTGTGACAAAACCTCACACCAATGTCTTTGCACGTCATTTGTATAACCTTTCAAAGTAGCCTTTCATTCACTTTGATTACTTTGATAGAGAATTATACATCGACATTACTTTGCTCTTACGAAGAAACTTTATTACGTTTTACTTGGGGCTAGCTCTCTAAAGATAAACGTTGTGGACATAAGTCGGGATGGATTCTATGTTGATTCTGTTTTGACGATGCAGGACGTCAGTAGTTCACCACAGCTTGTTGCGCAGGTACTTATCGGCTAGTCAGGCGGCTAGGCACCGGTCCTGCTGGCTGCATTGAGAGAGATGAAATGCGAACAATAATTATCAGATTGAAGAAAAATCTCATGTCTTTTTATCAGTCATATACCGACAGTGGATCCTAAGTAAAAACACAAAACCACAGCATTCAGGAAGTTTCAGTTCCTCATTGGTAGTTACTATAGAAAGGTGGCTGGAATCATGTTACTCGAGGCGTGCTGTTTACTCTTATTGTTTCTGCATATATAGCTATAGCGACGCAAAGTTACCAGTTAGCGCACATGACCAGTTTACGGTCATGCAGGTCATGCAGAAATACAGGTGCGAAATACACCAGAAGTTGAGAAAATTTGATAAATTTTGAGAGAAAAAAATCAACACATCAGTTCAAAAGTCCGAACCCTGGTATTCGAAATTTTTTTCTGCAGCGGCGCACTCGGCGCACGCGAAGTGCGTTCGAAATATTCAATGGATGCCCGTGTGATAACCCAAAAAAATCGACAGGCCCGGAACACCCGTATCGAAAGTTATCGCGGCCTATAGGTTTGACATAAGGTTAATTATAAGTAAAGGTCTCCTACCAAGGCTGCATGGTCCCCAGAAATGCTTGATGTCGTCGACGGCAATGTCTCCGGCGCGGCCGATGTTGCTGCCGGCTTTACGGATGCCGATGAACATCACCTTTGAACAGATATCGCGACACGTCAGAACATTGACATTGTGGTAACATATCTTTTATTCTGAGAGAGACCTTAACTCAGAAGAAAACATTTCAATACGTGTATCTATCTGCATCAGCTGAAACGTCTGTTGAAGGGGCTGGGGCCGGGAAGGTTAGGAACGGTCGGGCGGCAATGGTCGGCTATGTGTAAGATGGGCTTTACACTCCTTTTTTTTGTATCTGGAAATGTATTGTACACTGCCATTTTGGAAATGTTTACTGAAACTAATTTGCCTCTTCAGGTCGTGTTAGAGATCGTGTTCTTATGCCACGGTCCATTTTCCAAAGCGGGGCCCGGTCGGGCAGCTTGTGGGAACGAAACATGTTATATAAAAGACAACAAAAGACACAAACCGTTAAAAAATACACCTAACCATATGCTGTGTATGATATTGATATGGCGGGGGGGTATGATATGCATTTTTTTTAATTTTTCGTTTTCGAAAGCAGCTCGTCGGGGCCACGGATTGGAAATGGGACCGTAGCATTACCTGTCCGACGGGCGTGTTCAGGTCTATAGTTTCCGTCTGCCAGGTGTTCCCTTGGTCGCCAGACCGGTCGAACGGTTGGTACCAGTTGGTGGTCCCGTTCTGGACGTACAACTTGAGATCCCCAATGTCGGCCCCGTACATGTGGTAGGCGAACTGCAGGCACGATTGGGCCGGCGCGAACTTGCTCACCGCGGGGCTCAGAAGGAAGGCGGCGTCGCCGGGACTCAGTTCCGCAGACTCGGTGTACATGTAGAAACCTGCCGCAGGAAAGAAACCGTTCGGGTTCCGTCAAGTGTGTCAGTGATATAGAGCCGTATCGAGTGATAGACTTCTTAAAGGCACTCAGTGTAAGATTTGGACGAAGTCTAAATAGAATGAAACTTGACATTGCATATCGATATTTAGGGAGTGAATATGCTACATCATTGGATTGTATAATTACGTAGAAAAGCTATGCGTTTGTTTACATCTGGCTAGTGTGTATATTTTGGTACCACAAAAAATTAGGTAAGCTCGGTGCGGGTTGCTTCTACGTTATGTGTAAATGCTAGAAACAGGAGATGGTGATGCAAATGATTGCCCATAATTGTCAACAACATCGAGATTTTGCTATTCTAAATATTTTCACGTTTGCAACCAAAATTTGAAGAAGGTAGTTAAGGCAGCTAGAAAAACATAACGATTTAGCCTTCCCCCAACATCTGCTTTGAGATTAAACGTGTGCATGTCATCTCTTACCATCTCCGATGGTGTTGTCTCCGTTGGGGCCTGTGGCTGTCATGTTATTTGTAGGTCCCTGGTTGCGGGTAAATTTGTAGTTGTAGTAGCCGCACATGTCTTGTTCGAAGTCACAGTCAACACTGATTCCGGTGGAGACTGCAACAAAAAAAAAGTTACGCATAGGTAGTAAGTATGTATTAAATGAAAGACCTTTATTGTACATTCATGCATCAATGGGCTAGGTACATGTTGTTACATTTTATCAAAATTTTTCTGTTTGTAAGTTACGAGTTGCTTTATTTCATTGACATTGTAGCATAAAAACAAATACACATATACACAATGGCGATGTACTCAATCCGATGAGCTGATTCTAAATGCTCCAGTGGGCAAAAATACAATTTATCTGAACAGTAAAGTTACCGAGTACGAACGTTCCTCAAGCAACTGATAGATTTTATAAATTGTCAGATATTTTAGATAGTATCCAGTAACTTCAGTCAGTGTTCGAGGAAAGAAAGTCACTGACAAAACATAGCAGATGGTACCTGGAACGTCTGATCTTACCAAATCTATCCACTCAGTTGCTTGAGTAACTTTTGTATTGCACTACTTGGATGTCTAAACTCTCATCAACATGAGTAAAGCTACTGGTTTCGTGTAGGAAAAATCTTCCACTATAAGCCTACCTGCTCCCTGACAGATGACGGACACGTCATGTGCGTGTGTGCAGGACGCGCCCCATCCGCTGTTAGTACAGTCCTCCAAAGAGTTCTCGAACCCATTGCACACAAGGTTGTTCAGCCAGACAGGGCCCGTCCCCTCTCCGTAGAAGGCACCGTAGTGGAAGGTCTCGTAGTCGGGGAAGCCGAGTTCTCTACAGACCACTCTAGCCTCGCTGGCGCCGAAGTCGTCGTCGCAGATCGACCCCCACTGGCCGTCGTGCTTGACCTCAACTCTACCGTAGTTGGTACCGCCGTCGGCAAGACGGATTTCGAATTCTGGAGAAATACAATTGAAGATGGACTATTAAATATTGTAGCAGCAAGTAAAAAGAAGTCGCGAGAGAGTATTCAGTCCACAATACATATTGACGTACTAGAATACAGATACAGAATATGAAGAAAAAAATGTTACATGGAAAGCCGAACATCTATAACTTTGAAATGGGCAACATACATTTGGAAATGGCTCTATCATTTAACATGACAGAAATAAAAAAAAAACAGAGCGTCCCCGTTATGCTTAGGTCCCAATTGGAAGAAGGGACCCCGATGGGCAATTCACGGGCTGTTTCCTTGGCACTTTTGGGCGTTTCCGGCCTACGTGGCCCAGTGGGACAACCTGCGATTGCCGGGCTATTTTTGGGCTGTAACTCGGACTTAAATTCAACGCGGGACCCGGTAACAAATAGACAACGTGAGCTAATCGCACGAGCACCGGGAGGTCCCCCCCGTACCAAGCAGTCCATCGGGACAAATTTGTGTCTTCGGGGCCCCGTCGGGACCACACACTCCCTACGGGCGCCGTAGCATTACCTTGCAGACAGTCGACGCTGAGATCGTGTGCATGAGTGCATGAGTTCACGCCCCAGTCGGCATGGGCGCACTGTCTGATCTGCGTCTCGGTCCCGGTGCACTTCAGGTCGCTCAGCCAGATCTTGCCGCTCCCCTCTCCGTAGTAGGCGCCGTAGTGGAAGGTGTCGAGGCCTGGGAAGCCGAGTTCCCGGCAGATGACCTCCGCCTCGGTCCGGCCGGTGCCGTCGTCGCAGATCGTCCCCCACTCCCCGTTGACCCTGACCTCCACCCTGCCGAAGCTGTAGCCGCCATCGGACAGACGGACATCGTAATCTGTAGACCAACGACAGAGAGAACGTGATATAAGCAGTGTTATAAAAAACATATCAGCGCAGCCATTACCCAACATGAAATCGAAGGTCTCATACCTCCGTTAATATCTTAAGTTTTTGTGAATTTCTTGCTGCCATAGCCCTAGCCTTCATATACGTAAGTGATCCTCCTCCCTTCTCCCCTTGATCAAACCCATCTAGCTTCCTCCCATATAAAGGGGTCATTAATTAGACGGAGATGGCTGACCAGCTGTCCATGGACTATACCACAGGATATTCGGGAAGGGTATGTCTTCCTGTTATGCTTAGCCTCCGTTGCAGACTCCTTCCGGCTGTTTTCATTTTCTAAGTTCAGTTTTACTATTACATTTTTATAATATACATAGTATAAAAACAATAAGTCGAAAAAGAAAACAGCCGGGAGGAGTCTGCATCGGAGGCTAGTTATGCTCCAGATGTAAGTTATGAAAATATTGCAGAGAGCAGGGTTTAAACACAGCGAATGAGCCAGTGGATCCTTGTATTCGCTTGGAGATGACTGAAATGTTTGTTTTTTTTCAAATCGTACATGCGAGGCATAAAGTCTAAGATTTTTCCCAATACGGCACATATGCCACGTTCAGTAATTTGTACCTCATTTTACCATCCTTACGTAAAGTGCATTTCTCTGTACTCACCACTCAGATTGATGACGCTTGGAATGGTTGATTCCGGCACGGGAGTTGTTGGAGCTTCTGTTGTAGCGATGACTTTACAGAATAAGCAACAAAAAAACATGTTACGAGAGCGCCAAAACCGCTCAAACAATCGATAGGGTTTCAGCACTTCAAATGTTGAAACTGTAATGAAACTGTACTAATAAACTTACACTTTCATTACTCCCACCTCTCTCTCTCTTTCTCATTCAACCACTCACTCATACATACAAACACAAACACACATACATTCCCTCTCTCACTCTCTCTATACGTACCGTTCTTTACGATCTCTCTCTCTCTCTCTCTCTCTCAAAAAAGAGAGATAGAGAGAGAGAGAGAAAGAGAAAGAGAGAGAGAGAAAAATTTCCCAAACACTAATTAAGGAAACAATGAATATCATAATCGCTGTGAGTATCAGGATCGTACTAACCGTTGGAGCGGCAATGTCCGCTGTACAGCAGAACGTCGTCAATGGCGATGTCTCCTCTCCATGTGAGGCCGACAACGCCCTCGAAGACGAGCTTTAACAAAAAAAGAACGGTCAATGAGGTTGCCAGAGCTTTCAGCAAAATGCAAATGTACATTCACCGATTTCCGCCCATGTTAGGAGAAGCTCGGAAGCGTGTATTTCAAACAAAAACACATCTTCTCAAATAAAGCTCTCGGCTTGAATATATCGAGCAATGACCTTGGTACCGGCCTGCGTTCCGTCCTTTTCTAATTCCACCCAGCCATCACCAACCAATCATGTCGCCGCCTTCCGTAAAGAGTCAACGTGATTGGCTGTTAACTATCCTTCCCGATAACAGGAGGGGCGTATCTGTGGCTAACGGCTGGCCAGCGCTAAGGCAGCGAGAAGGACGGATTGCAGACCAGTGCGCCAGGATCGCTGGTTGACATGAATACAAGCGGTGGGCCTGTCATAAGAGGATGGCAAAAGACATGGATATTGCCTTTGGGATGACTTAATGTATGACTGTAACTCCGAACCTGATTGTTGTTGAGGCTGACTTCCAGTTGGGCGTCCTGCCAGCTGTCGCCCTCGCTAGCGTTCCTGAAGAACACCAGGTCAGACCCGACCTTGACCCGCAGCTCGCCGATGCTGTCCCCGTACAAGTGGTAGGCGAACTGCAGGCAGTGCGTCCCGTAGGCATTGAGGGTGGGGCTGACCAGGCGAGCAACGTCTCCCGGCTGACGAGGGGAAGATGCTTCGATGTACATGTAGTACCCTGTCGACAATAGTCAAAACGATTGGTGAATGTTATACGTACGTTATAAGTGTCCTGTTTCTATTTCATTGTGATGTTTTTTTCCCTGAAGCAAACCATCTGTGTATCATCACATTCATGTATTGATATCATACAAAAAATAATGATGAACCAAAAAGAATGTGAACGTCATGCCATTTTGGCATCTCGAAGTCCATGAAAGCATGACTAATGTGCAAGAATATCAAAAACTCTGAAGAGGAGGAAGATATTTTAGAGTTTGTAGGCACTGCTGGTGAAACAACTAAACTAAGCTAATTAAACTAAACTTAACATGTTAAAACAGCTACAGACCGTGTGCAGATGTGTGGTCAAAGCTGGGTCCAGTGGCAGAAGAAGGCGTTCTGCCAGTTTGGCGCCTCCACAGGAAGTCTGCTGAGTTGTCCGAGGTGAAGTTACACGTGTCGACGTCGAAGTCGCAGGAGATGAGGGTCCTGTCCGGTCCTGAAACAAACGTATATTCATATTCATAAGTATTTCATACAATAACTGTCTCGTAGAATGTGCTGCTGTTCTCATGACGGGTAAATAACTACAGGATGATTTCAGAAACAGACTAGAGCGTTCCTTACCCTGGCACTCGACACCAACGTCTTCGTGGTGGCCGCAGTTTTCTACGCCCCATCCGCGGTGCTGACAGAACTGAATAGATGGCTCTTTGCCGGTGCACTGGACGTCGTCCATCCAGATCTGCCCGGTGCCGAGGCCGTAGTGAGCGCCCCCTGCAAAGCTGATGTAGTCCTGGAACCCGAGCTCCTGGCACACCACCCTGGCTTCCTCGGCGCCGAATCTGTCGTCACAGACGGTGCCCCAGGTGCCGTTCACGAAGACCTCAATCCGGCCGAAGTTCGGCCCTCCGTGCGCCAACCTCACGCTGAAACCTTGTAAGAACATGTGGGTGACTTTAGGTGGTAACCTCCATTAACTTTAATCCGCCACATTGAAAAACAGTGAGTTTGAGAGATATCAAGTGCAGCACCCCCATGTGTACACAGTTCAGAACTTCAGATATACAGGAGTACATTATACTGGAGAACGTTGGGTCGGAGATATCCGTTCCAACGTATCTTTTCAGGGTGGCGGAATTATATACCCTCGTGGAATTATGTTAGTAGATGTTGCATCTTCTAATGCCTGGCCCGTCGCTGGAATACGTCAAGCAATGGCCCTGGCGTACCGGCCAGCGATACGTCATTCTAACTACGTTAGCGCTAGTTGCCAACCGTCACCAGCCAATCACGTCCACACCTGCAGTCAAGACGTAACATGATTGGCTGGTAAATTCCCCTATAACAAAATGTGGGGGCCGGGAGTGTTTGGTTGGTTGACGGCTGGCCAGCGCTAATTCAGGGAGAGGGATGGATCGCATGGCGATGTTGCTTGACGTCTGCAAGGAGTGGGCCTGGCATGATAAAATGAGATCACATTGGTGTGTTTTGGAATTTGATGTACATGTATATAATCAAAATGGCCATCTTAAACTTTTCTGTGTCAAATTCCTAAAGATCAGTTCAACCTTCTATGAGAAATTTCTAACAAACATTGCACAATATTGTTACCTTGTTACTAACAACATTAACAGAACATAACTGATGCATTTTGCTATGTAACGCTGAAACTTACTAGAGAATGTGATGATGCCGTTGTCAGGGAACAAGGTAGTCTGTGGTGGCGTCGTTGGTACAAATTCTGTTGTTGTGACGGGCACCTCTATAAAAATGTAACATTTTTTTAAGTATTGACTTCTATACTGAGGAAGATCGTTGTGAAAGATGAAAAATCCATATGATTTGCATTTTTATTTCATTGGAATAGAATTCAATCAAGGACATGTACAAACGTGTATCAGCTTTGGTGCCAACACGCAAGATACATCTATATATATACAGCCATTTCATTCAAAATCGTGTAGCATTAGCATATTATTGTGTGATCCGCCTATTTTTTCTTCGCAACCTGGGGTGAATTGCGAGGAGCTTACAATTGGCGGGGATAAATTTCAATGGTCTGGAGCGGCTGCCTTTCGGCGCTAACTTAGGTGACTTCAATACGACAGTAATTGCCCCGGGTGCAGCCATATTCTCTCAGCCAACCACTTCTCTCGGTTATGGGCCAATTAATATTGTAACCATGTGCCACACGATGCAACAAGGTCTTGGTCATGCAGTTTCTACCCATTCATCAATGTACGTTTGACCGATTATCAGAGAAATGTCGCTGTTCTAACAGATTTAAATCCGAGCCTTAAAGATAATCAGTCAAATGCTTTGTTTCTATACGTACCACAGATGAGGCCCACGTCCTCGGTGTGATCACAGTTGTGGCTGCCAAATCCCCTCTGGTCGCAGTCATCAAGGGACGTCTCGGTCCCGGTACACTTCACGTCGTCCATCCAGATGGGGCCGGTGCCTGCTCCCCAGCTTATGACAGGCTGGGACGGTGAGGCGCCGGGGAATCCAAGCTGTCGGCACGCTACGTCGGCCTCCGTCGGGCCGAAGTTGTCGTCGCACACGGTCCCCCACTGGCCCTGATGGAACACCTCCAGTCGGCCGTGGTCGAAATCTCCGTCGACCAGACGAATCTGGAACTCTTTAAACAAAAGAAGCATTCCTATGTTAGAAGCAGTAAGGAAAACAAAACAGTTTAACTGATGAGCTTTGCATTTATGACATCCTCTCATGTCGTTAGCGCTGACTAGCCAGTCAGACATTTCCCCTGCAGTTCATGTTGTTGAAGGGGACGTTACCAGCCAATCACGTTGCATCTTGACAGCGACGCGACGTGATTGGCTGGTTACGACTGACCAGCACTAACGTAGTGAGAAGGACAAATCGCAGGCTCGTACGCCAGGATCGTTGATGGCGGACCAGGCATGAAAGGACGCATGTATGAATCTAGAATGTTTTGGATATAGAACATAGAATGAACAGTTGAGAGCTAGCGACCCGGTGTTCCAACAAACAAATAATTTTAGTGAAGATACAGAAGCAACAAGAGCCAACTTCGGGTTGGAATGACCAATAACTTGACCAATGGCCCGCACTAATGCAAAGGCAATTTGCAATAGCAATGAAAAGCGTACTTTGATATGAGCAGATTGATGGTTCAATTTGCGTATGCGCGGCGAGATACATGTACATTGTGTAATATGTATAATATATATCAAAGGCAAAGGCCCCTGAGACAAACAAAACACGTCTGGATAGTTATAAAGCTTGGTCTAGACACGAACTGTTCACAAGTAGGGGGGTGTCACCTTTGATATTTTACTCACGATATCTCGCTGCGCATGCACAGTTTGAGCCATGGACACTCTTATCGGAAACTTTTGTTTCGAATCGTTTCTGACCTGTACAGACCACTCCCACGTCCTCCTTGTGCTGACAGTTGTGGACGCCCCAGCCGGGGTGACCGCATTCCGTGATGAGGTTCTCGTCTCCAGTGCAGGCGAGCTCGTCCAACCAAATGGGTCCGTGGCCCTCGCCGAAGTAGGCATCGCTGTAGAAGGTCTCGGCCTCGCTGAAGCCGAGATGGCGACAGATGACGTCAGCGTCCGCCTTGTCGAAGCCGTCGTCACAGATGCTCCCCCATTGGCCGTTGTAGAAGATCTCCACGAGACCGCTGTTGTATCCGTTGCCGTCAACCAATATGACCTGCACGTCGTCTAAAAGCAAGTTTTCAAACATTTTACCAGTAAAATTGTTGTAGATTGAGAAATGTTTGTCATGGCTTTACATGTGACGTTGTTGCGGTGATCTATCAGCGTGACTGTCAGTGAACATATGCTCTGTGCTTCAACCGCAACTTAAAACACGCCTCCTTTTTTTCCACTTACCACTAAATTAGTTCGCTTTACAAAGTCTTTACTTTCAATGATCAAAACGTGCAAGCGAGGGGAACTTACCAGTGGATGGAGTTGTCAGTCCAGGGGCTGGAGATGTCAGTCCAAAGTCTATGACATTGTTACATGCGGGGAGGGCCGTGATCGGGAAGGCGGGATAGACCGTTGGGATGAACAGACCTAGAGGAGAGAAAGTATAGTTAACAGTATGACAGCTATGATGGGGATGGGGTCTTAAAATAGATCCGCAATTTAACATGTACGTCAGGTCCCCAAGTCGTGGTCATTCAGCTTGAGAAAGGCGGCAAAAAAGAACCGAAAATTTTGTTGGTTTGAGTTTTTCGATTGCAAACATGGTGACGTTTATCTAACAACGAAAACGAGCGGGAATGCTGCGACTTAGATACTATCCATTCATCAATGTACTTTTGACTGATTATAAGAGAAATGTCGCTGTTCTAACAGTTTTAAATCCGAGCATTAAAGATAATACGTGTTGACAAATCCTTCTAAAGCACAGCTGCAGTTGGACTATCATTTCCAACACAAGGTGTCCGGGCTTGGCGACTCTATATGTATGTAAGACCGGCGTTGGAATTTGTTTAAGTCAAATTTTCGAGTTTGAAACTGCAGTTCAAATTTGCTTCCGTTTTGAATCCGTTTTTCTCATCGACGAACGATAAGTGACGCCATTGAAAATACCTACTTCCAAACTGCAACCTCCACCCTCTCGCTGACATGGAACTGTCCGAAGTGAAGATCACAGTGAATGTTGATTGGGTGGTGTCGTAGCCGCAGGACTGTGGATCACAGAAGCTGAAAAGATTTACTAATAGATTAGAAGAAAATACTTGACTGTTTTTAGTGCTCACAGGAAAATTTGCAACACTACTATGATTGCATTTATCAAAAGGTATGAAATGGAAAAGAATGAAATAGTTATACGAGATCTTCGACAATGTTCCACTTTCAAAATGGCTAATAGCAGCGGTTAGAGAGTGTCTTTTCCTACATTTTCTGCTGGCATCTTTTGCTGCCATTTTTGGTTGAAAGGAAAATATTCCCTTTGATTGACTTGACGCTAGTTTTAGTAGAATAAGTGGATTTATGGTCCCAATTGCGCATGCGTGGGCGTGATTTATCAAATATGAAGGCCCTGAGACACAACACGTCTGAACATTGTCTAAACAATAACTTTTTTATGAACCTTCACCTTTGACCCACAGTGCATGCGCAGTTGGAACCAGTACCTTGTTTATTGTGTTGCAGCAGTGAGGCTATTACTTACGTCCCAATCTCCGTTCCGTTGGCCGGTCCGTCGATGATGGTGACAGAGTCGTACCCGCACTCCATGCCGACGTCTCCAAATATAATCCTGAAGCCCCAGTCGTTGGGGTCAATGATGGTCCAGACACAGCGGGCGTTGTCTGGGTAGTTAGTGATGCCGAAACCCGGGCTGTCGATGAACCCGGCATCGAGGTAGAGCGTTCCTCCACATTCTGTGGATCAAATCAATCAAGTGGTCAGATAAGATAATAAATCAGGAGCTGCGGGAACCCAGTTGGAGGCAAAATCCTCAAGAGGAAATGGCCCTGGATTGCTTCCAGTATCACACATCAGGGGGTGTGCGTAAAGACGAACTCATCCGGGTATAATATGCAGTGCACATGGGGTAAGAGCCTGATGTGACCCCCTGGATACATTGTCTATGCGATTATGAATACAAATCACGCACATTAGTATTCACAAGTTGTTATTGTTTATTTTTTTCATGCTACTCCGCTCGTTCCAAATTAAGAAGGTATTTTTGTCCGCCATATTGGATCGTAATTGTTGGGGTCCGCACGGGCATGTTCCTGATACCCGTTGTTAGTTGGACATGACAGAAGACAGCACAATAAGGCGATGGATACTGTGGATGCTGCCGTCTGTCGTACTAAAAAAAGGCATCAAGAACTTCCCCATGCGGACGATCCGATATTTAATCCGCTGTGAGGAAGAAGTAACAACAATACGTCGCTGAGGTTATGTTTTTAACTTCATTGTTGTTTTTTGTTGTTGCTGTTTCTATCAAAATCTAGCGATAAATTCTCCGTCATCAGTTCCTCCTGTATGACCTATCTGTTGTTTCATGTCCATGTTAACACCAAAAAGAGCCATGGCACTATTTCATAAATATCTAGAAACACAACGCTACCTGTATATTCGACTGTATCGTTCCAAGCAGCGGGAGCCTCGAACCCGGGTGCTGGCGTCGTGAAGTCGGCTGTCAAACAAAATCCAAAATAGCATCAGCCAAGCACATCACATTTTGTAACATTTGAACGCATTCAATAAATCATATTCTTGATTACTCAATCTTTTCCAAACGACATTCGTATGTTTGTGTGTGTGTGTGTATGTGTGTGTGTGTGTGTGTGTGTGTGTGTGTGTGTGCCAATAGAAGTATAATCAGCCTGTAATGCCCTGAAAGTAGCAGAATGACTACCAAAACGTTGGCAGATAAATACTTTTGACTCTACAATGAAGAACTGTATCATCTAGCTTCTTTAATGAATCACATTTAACCTCCCTAGACCCATATGTTAAGGTAGAAGTCATTGGATTTAGATATTCTGATACAAGATACACAAATCGGTGCCAAAGACAAGGGATGAAATCTTACCACATTCCCGGACGTCGCAGTACTCGATCCGGACGCCAGGGGACGTCGTGTAGCACCAGGGCTTGTAGCCGTTGCCGGGGTTCCTGCAGTAGTTCTCCTCCAGCCCGTACTGCGGGAACCTGTCGGGGCTGTAGACGTGGTAATGCGGCACCTGGACGTCCCACCGCTGGCAGGTGTATCCGTTCTCAGTGACGTTCACCCTGCCGCGGTAGTCGGAGCCATCTCCGGTGTAGCAGTCCGGTTCCTCTGTGATAAAAAAATGACGTGACAGAAGTGTCAAAGAACTGGGACGATGCAAATATTTGACAGACCTGCAGCCTTTCTCTCATTGGTTTAACTGCTAATTGTAATGGACATGTTAGATACGGGCAATATAAATGTGTATACTGTATATGGTCGCCCGAAGGTTACTCACTTGACATTTCTTTCCACTTGCTTAAAAGAATTTACACATTTCATTATATACATAAACTAAAATTTACACATTTCATTATATACGTAAACTAAACACGCCTGGACAATGATACGTAAACCGACCGACAGAAGCCATCTACATACAGACACATGTAAAGCATGGTCGAGACGAGAAGTAGTTACAAGTCAGGATCATTCACCTTTGACCTGCGAATGCGCAGTTGGTTTCGTGAACGGTCTTATACTAACCTGGCGGTTCGATTTGACAAGCAAACCCGGGCCAAGGGTCGCCGCTTGTGTGCTGTGGCTGAGTTTCCTGCAAGTCTGTGAACTTGGCACCTGAAATATAAGATCACACGTGATTTTATATGTTCAAGCCAGATGATAATACAGGTAACTTCGGCACTACTTTATCATCAGATCAGGCACATCTTGTATCACTCCGCGATCGTTTTGACATAACTAGGAACGGCGTCGTCCTAGATACGCCACCTCAAAACGCCAAGGCGCGTCGCGAGGCCTGTTTACACGGGTTAAGAATCTGTCCTGCGACACCCACCGCGTGACAAGTGTCGTAGGATACTCGTCGTAAGATCCTCGTGTAAACCAGCCCTAGATGATCGCTTCCGGAGGATACTCGACCTAGCGTGATACAAACCCTATACGTGTACGTTTTAACAAAGCTCGACTGTGCTGAGAGAGCGTGGATACAAGAACTGGATGCATCGTAGCTTAGGATCAGAATTAAAGGGGTTCCACTCCAGCTGTAGCAGATCTATTCCTGGGTTGGTGACACTGAAGGCCACATCCTGACATCGACATCTTTTTGAAGAAGTCAATTGTAAAGAACTTACTTTCGTAACCGATGAAAAAGCCTAGCCTGTTGTCTCTGCTGTCCGAGGTGAACTCGAAGGTGACCGAGGGCCCGGTAGTCGTGATGTTACACCCGTATGATTGGTCCATCTTGCAGGAGTACCTGTAACAAACATCCACAAGTCCTATAAACCACAATAATTTTGAAAACCAAGAAGGTTATACTCCAAATGACAGTTACTAGATATCTGAAGAACTGCGGGTGTCCGAATATGGCCTTGTTTACATGTAATCCTTCAAACCTGTGGTCATTTCTTGACCTTGTAAACACTCCTCATTCCCTAGCGATTCTCTATGGAACTGCAGGTGTTTGCACCTCCCTATATCAACATCAATAATTGGTCAGTTTTTATTGGTCAGAAATTACCCATGCAATGTCAGCCTTTCTGGTGCAGATACATATTTGCTCCACTTTGTGGAACTATCGCTATGGTCTAGGAGTCTGAAATTCGGCGCCACCAGGTGACCTCGACCTTCCCCAGCCGAATTCATGTACCTATTCACACCTAGGTGGAGTGAGGAAAGTCGTGTTAAGTGCCTTTCCCAAGGGCACAAGATCCGTTACATGACAGGATTCGAACCCGGGACCGCTTGGTTCTGAGCCGAATGCTCTGCCGTTACGCCACACGACCCCATGGATAATTGTTCTAACCTGTGGATGGCGTCGCCGGTGTAGACGTTCAGGAAGTCATAGTCGCACTCCAGGTCGAAGGAGACGAACCAGATGTTCATGGGGGTGCCGAACGGGTTGACGATCTCCCAGACACAGTGCAGATCGCTGGTGTAGTTGTTGAACCCGGCAGAGAAACCAGGGGAGCTGATGTAACCTTCTGAGCTGTAGATCCTCGAGTTGGGGCAAGCTGACAGAATGGGCATCATCGTTAATTATCATGACGTGGACCAATCAGAAGTCCCTTTTTCATATGACGCCGTAACGTCATAGAACTACCACATGGTGTGAGTTGCTATAATCACCTCATAGAAATCAGTGAGTGAGTGATATTATTCGGTGGTTATATCAAATTACCAGGCCGTGTGACACCATGTACTGTACACTTCGGGCCATTGGTTTTTCATAAACAGGCTAGCTGGTGCCCTTAGATAGCTTCATCAGGTTGATATATCATAAATAAAATTTTCTTGGTAAACAGCCAGTACATGATAACCTGTTTTATGATAATATTTGTAATAATTTTGAAACATTTCTAATAAAATAATATCTGGCTGACCATAGTTCTTAATTTTTCGAAAAGATTGAACATACAATTATGAATTTATTTGAATTCAGTTAGATCATTAAGAAATATTTTGAAGGTAACTGCACAAAAATCTTTTTATTTCAGAATAATTTCTTAACATCTATGTGACTCTTTCACTTTTAGAAATATCAACAAAAAATGATAGAAAATGGTTAACAATGGTAGAATGGTGAAAGGACTCTAAAGCTCAAAACTCTACAATACGTATTTACAAGACGATACAGTTTAAGACTTAACAAATATCATAGCACAAGTGTAGAAATAAAATAAACGGTTTTATCCCATGTATGTATATTTCAGTCATTATTTTGTGATCTTTTGTCACACATAGATGAACTTACCTGGGGTTGGGTCGGGTACCGGTGTTGCTGTGTAAGAAATTGAAAAGTATAACTCATGATGTTGCCAAATGTGATAATGACATGTTTGATAATAATGAGTTTGCTGCAAGTTAGTGCCCGTGAGCCAATTGCAAGTAACATAAAAAGGTCAGACAAGTAATGTCACACAGTATGGCATTTGTCTAGCTAGTCTACATGCTGACTGTAAATTCTAACTTATTGGGGTTAGGTTTTTTATCAGTTATCAATGAAACATATGTTGCTTTCCCACGCAACATATTCACAATCTGACGCAATATGGCGTTAATCTGACGCAATACGTGTACCGATATTTAGTCCACCATTAAACATCGGAACCGGACGTGTCAATTTGTGTGTATTTGCGGTTATACTTTTTTTATAGTAAGGTCATACTAATTTGATTATATGGATGATATTGATGTGAGCGTGTTAGAAAAAGTTAGGCAAAAAAGGGCCAGGAAGGTTGAGCAAACGACTGATCAAACAGAAGATGGGATGCAAAAATTATAAAGTCTCCAGGTATATGTTCGTTCTTCCTTCTTCTGTGTGGTGTCTTCGGAAGACTATTAGTCGCTCATTAGTATCCGTTTTTCTTCATATTTTCTTCAAGTTACGGCATAAATTACAGTTTCTTTGTGGTTGCAAAGTTGGTTTTCTAATGGACAGAGGTTGATGCCGATATCATCCATATAATTATGTCAGTTTGGCCTAAGTTGATATGAACTTTTTTTACACAATATTAAATGAACACGTTTTTTTCTTCTAAAAATGAATGGAAGCCTCCTTAGGAGGGAAACTTACGCGGCGCCACTTGGTAGAAGACCTCTGGATGGGACGAAAAGAGACCATGAAAAATAAAGGACAAGTTATTAGAAAGACAACATTAACAGAAATAGGTAGATGAGATGTCAGGTAACGTAGCGGTAACCATCATCGTGCGATACCCAATATCGTTACGTTGTGTCACTTTTGCTTGCACGGCAGTAATAATCATAAACAGGCGGAGCAAAAAGTTTCGGACCATGCATTGTTATTTTTTGAAGAGATTACATTTGTTCCCATGGGTTACACATTCGGCTCTGTATGTCCTTATTTATAAATAAATTTTTGAATAAATCGGACGATAATAAGTATCGCTACGTTATCAACAAAGTCCATAAAAAATCTAAACAGCATTATCATGGACATCATGAGTTACATGAGGAATAACTGAGTGAAAAATACTGTCCAGAATATATATAGGAGAACTCACCGTAAAAGTCCAAATGGAAGCCCCTCTCCGTGACGCTTCCATCCGATGTGAACTTCAGGACTGCTACATTAGTAGAGCTGTTAAAGGTCGCAGGAATCCCCTGTCCGTCTCCAGTTACACTGCAAAGTTTAAAAGATTATACAGTAAGACACTAGAAGGTAATTCTCATGAAAGAAAAGTTCATGAAAGAAAAGTTGCTTTTACAGTGGAAGAAATTGCTACCCCTATTGAAGTCCTTTCATTGCGAAATCACGGCACAGTAGTGTCAACGTGTTCTCAAAGTTAACACCTGGTGGTAGCCTTCGTTGCAGGCTTTCCCACGGCGATTTTTCAACTTATCGGGGCCAGCTGTTTTGGCTGGGGCCGTATCTGCTTGAGGTCCCGTATCTGCTTGGGATCCTGTAACAGGACCACAGCGGTTACAGGATCCCAAGCAGATACGGAGCCTCAAGCAGATACGGCCCCGATAAGTTGAAAATCGCCGTGGGAAAGCCTGCAACGGAGGCTAACCTGATGGGACTTCGACTCAGGTCACCATTTGATACAAAACTGGCCTAGAAAGCGTGCCATAGAATTGGCCACATGAAACTGTGAGTTTCCAGACCAAATGTATGCCAAATGGAGATGTCTACGCATTGGTGAGAATACGCCTGAGTTAGAGAATACGCCGGTGGCTGCCGGGCTATTTTGGGGTCTAACTGGGACCCCGAATCATTTTAAATCTGACTTGCAAGCATCGCTGGACCCGGTAACAAATAGACGCCGTGAGCTAATCGTGTGAACACCGGGAGGCAGCAAAACAAGCAACCAACCCAGCCCCGGCACCCATCAACCCCGGCACTATACCCCTACGGGCACTTGCGCAATTGGGACCTAAGTATACCCGGGGAAGTTCAACGTACGTGGCAATCAAAGGGGATGCAAGACTGCCTCCATCGTAGATGTACAGGAAGTCCCAGCCGTCCTCTATCAAGTAGTCATACAGAACCATCTCCACGATAGCTCCCGGTGAGACAGTGATGTACCACAGACAGTTGGCGCCATTGTAGTAGTCCTGGGGGTAGTACGGACTCTCGATAGTACCGCTAGACTGGTTCGTGAACGCGCCACTGCAGGCGATAGCTGCGGTTTTCACGAATAAACAATTGTTAAACAAGGGCGTAACGTAAAATGTGTATCAGCGTCTTTTGCCTTTGATTCGATACTATAACACCACAGTGTACGTGGATCGTCGGGGGACAAAACCGTAACAGTTTCTGACCAAGCCCCAAGATCTGATAGCCCAGTCTCCGTGTAAATTCTCTTAGAAAGCAGCTAGATGCACAAAGGTTTGGTATAACAGGTCGGTGTGATATAACCAGCTGCCACCGCCCCGCATACTGACGAAGCTGGTGTGTTACGCCAAAGGGCGGTTATACCGGCTAAACATGTGCAGATACAGATACGAGTACATACTAGTACACATTGCGAGTGTCGGTAGATCTTCTGCGGCTGGGCTATCAGATCTAGACAGAAATTCCAAGCCTTATGTGATCATCTGCTGACCTAGTGTATTTGTAAGCATAATGGACATATAAAATACACACAGTCTACATTCCTACACATTAATAATAGGCCATTATGATATTAGTACATGAGGGGTAGCGAACCAAGAAAAGAAAAATCTTACGGAGTGATTGTCGTTCAGCCCTCTCCAGCTGTACTGGTTTCTCTGTAACAGATACACAACTGATGGTCAGACGACGAGAGTAGCTCTTTAGGTCTCGGTCACATTTGTGGTGCGTTTGTCGTAAGATCGTCACACGATCTTCGTACGATCATAAACTAAGGGCACTCTGGGGATAGTCGTGTATGTGTCGTACAAAATTTGACTCTCTTTTGCGAAAAAGGCTGTCTTAGATCCTTGTCGGCATATTTTTCTGTCACAGCCTGCTTGAAAAGTCTACGACGTCAAAATCGTACGACGATCTACGACGATTGTGACCGCGTCGTAAGTTGTGCCTAATAACATATGGTTGGGCGGCTCAACTCGGCTCCGACCCCTGACTTGCATCGATGGCTCAAGTGCCATATGTTGCTTCACACCGCCTCTAGCTCTTCATAGCAAATCTTGTCGTTTGACATATCTAACAAAAGACTATCAAAATAATTGTTTATCAAGAGGACGACTTTCTTTTTCTTTCGTATTTGAAACAAAAGCATCGGTCTTGAGAAGGTAGCTCTATGCCATATGGCAAATATTCCTAACGTCTTAGTCATATGCTCCATGCATATGCGTATGCCATATGGTGAATGTACCTAACGAATTCAGCCAGGCTTCATAGATCCGCCGTCCTGAACAAAATGCGTCTAAAGAGATCTCCAATGCAACATCTCCCAGTAAAATGCGCTCTTGTGTATATATGGGGGTGCTGTTCTAGAGATCTCTCAAAACCCGTTTTTCCAAGTGGCGGATATATGTAACCCGGTGGATAAATGGTATCGGAGGTTACCTTTCTTGGGGGATGCTAGTACCACGCTTGCAGCGACAAGCACCAGCCAGAAGGTGCCCATTTTCGGAGCCATCGCAACTGGAAAGATCCTCTTGCAAAGTGCGCGTTCTCAACAGCGGAACATGCACAAAGGGACGTCTCAGGCCCAAGCAGGGGTTTTGATAAGTGTCGAGTGCCTGCTACGTATGCTAATCTATATATATCTATATAAAGTAAATACAAACCGGTAAAGACAGTGTTTGACATAGGAAACGTTTACGTACGTAAACGTCATTTTTTAAATAAGATGAATGCGTATCAGGGCACGAGGTCAAGGATTGACTGTTTGTTTTGCCTTGAAGCGACGGTACTAGTTATCTCACACGTGTTCCATGCAAGGCCTTGGGTGTTCTATCGGCAAATGACGCCCTATCGTTGTGTAAAGCTAACCCCCCCCCCCCCCCCACACACACACACACACACTTATATGCGAGTATGCGAATCAGCATGAGTTGCGTATAGACACTTTTTGGTTTACGTAAAGTTTGCGGCCGACAAAGTAATTTCTTTGGTTCGATAACCAGCCTAGACAAAGGTGCGTTAAAGTAGGAAACAACTTCTTTCACGCAAACTTTACCTAAAGCAAAAAAAATTGTTAATACGCAATTCATGCGTGCACATGACTATACACACTAGGTCGCAGTAATTTCGTCGTGCCATCATTTCTGTTCATCTGTTAGTAAGTAGCAGAAATTTGACGAAGGCGACCCTGGTGTTACAAGCATTACTATTGGCATGTTCCAAATGTGTTTCAAGAGCATATACATTGTAGCATGTACCATATTTTTCTGCTCAATTAATTAATGTCTATAAACGTTCTCATACCACCCTCCTCTACTCCGCACCGTTCGTCGCTTATATATGAAAAATGCACGTTTATGCTCTGATGAGCTAAGTACAGGTCATGGTGACAATCAGAAGAATAGTTACAGTGGTGACAGAAATTTGATATCTAACTACATGTACATCTAAATACTTATCAATACCGCAATGTACATGTTCAATTTCTTCTCGCTTCTTAAGGCAGTTGTAAGTGAATAAGCATACAGGGTTCATGAGATATGGCTTGTCTAGTTTCATAAGGAATACAAATTTTTCTAAGCTATCCAAATAACGAAAACTATATGACACAATGTATTGACACAACATTGCTCTGTTCAAGAATCAATATCTCAATTTTAAGTAATGGACTCTTCATCCGGCGGCAACGCCAACTGTAAATACTATCAAATGTAAACAAGGTCAGCTTTACTAAAATGTTGCGATGTTTTGTGCCTGATTGTTTGTTTGTTTCGCATAACCCGTAAACCGCCTTTTGGCGTAACGCACCAGTTTTCTACATGTAACGTTACGTACGTACGATACGTACGAGCTGCTTAGGTCGACCGGATTGGAAGGTTTTCTCCGCACCTTACCCTTTACGATAACTGTGGTGGGATCTTTAACGTACACCTAGTGTGGCTCTCCACAAACGCGCGCGGGACCTTAACAAACCTAATAACAAAAAGACCACGTCACTACTAGACTAAGTGTTGATATATCTGTTATGCTATGTCATCCTTTCATTGGTCTCCAACACAGTCATACACATACTCCTGTGACCTCGACACGTCATTGAACACTTGTTCGTTCACACGGGTTTACTACAGGCGATGCTGCGTGTTTGCCTTTGTCTTGCGACGCGTGTCATGTTGTACGTTATGTCCGTTGTGACCTATGAGTAAGCTTTAATTACAAATGTTTCTTCCGGCCCTTGTAGCGCCTAGTGGCACATAGGCCAGCAAGTTTCCTTGCTGTTTCAGTAGCAGGGTACATTTTTACAGGGAGAGGTTGCTAACCCTTCTACTTAAACGTGATTTAGGCACTTCCTCGAACATGAGACCCCCATTTTAAGTCCCTTCCAAAAGACGGGTGCAGCCCCAAACGAGATTTGAACTTAAGTCTCTCATTTAGCAACAAATTAGAACCAGAAGCTCAACTGTGGGGTTCCTACCGATTGAGTCACAAGGACATCCTACTACAAAGTACCGGGCACTTAACATATTAGAGCCAATATGTTTTCTGAGATGACATTTGATAAACAAGTAAAAACTTAATAAATTGATAAATGAATCTGTCCTGATATCCAGCTTGTACTGTTCGGTACAAACCTGGTATGTTGATAAATGAGGCGATTTACCGGGTATACATTACATGCGAACTTGTGAAGGTAACCTGCAACTACACTTATCTAAGTACGGAAACTTAATTGGGGTACCCGTCTTTATTCTTTGATGCGCATTCACAGCCCTGATGTTCGTCTAATATATGTATGACCATCACAAATAATGTGTCATTTCAAAGGGTAATAAACAAGGGTTTCATTGCTATATGAAATAATGGAGTATTAACAAAGATATGATTGACCAAAGTTACGTTTTCATCCTTCATGACAATTTTATTTTGTAACCACCCAACACTATGTGACAGTTATTTTCAGTCAATCAACGAGTATAAGTTGCCAAATAAGAGACATATGAGCAGGAATTGGATTGAATCATAATCTTTATTCAAAACAATAGTTTATGTCTGCTTAGTCAAGAAACAACTTGAATAAGTGCTTCACGTCGACAAGGACACTGCTACGTCCACTCGGTCCATCTCAGTTACCTGGAGATGTATAAGAATTAAGAACATGTTGAGCACAACTAACCACACACAAATATCCCCACACACACCTCACACACACAATCATACACACACACACGCACACACATGATCACACACACACACACACACACAGAGACACATACATACATATACACACAAAGACACACACACTCACATGTACACACACACACACACACACACATACATACTAGCCTCCGTTGCAGGCTCTGACGCGGCTTTTTTTTGGGGGGGGGGGCAAAATAATATGTTTTGCAGCCAGCCCGTAACCATCAGCCAACCAGGGTTGGCTGATGGTTACGGGCTGGCTGCAAAACATATTATTTTGCCCCCCCCCCCAAAAGCCGCGTCAGAGCCTGCAACGGAGGCTACATACATACATGCATGTATAAATACCTACATATATACAAACACAAACATTTTGTCTCAAACCGCCTTAATTCATTCAAAACCGAGGAAAGTCACTAACAGACCTACGGATGACGTGTCTCTTCATGATTGCAACATCTACCAACATAGCAAATATCATCACAATCCAAACACGGTAACTGCGTATATATCGAACCTTTATCCACTCACATTCAGACACACAGCCACTGAAAACATGTTGGACATACACACTACACCAGACTATACCAATATGTATTACGCATGTATAAACACACACATACATACATATTCATACTACAAATTAAGTTAGAGAGTTCACAAAGTTTAGTCTCCAGTATTCTGTGTTGTACATCATTTCGGTCAAGTCTTTTCCATTCAAACAAGTTTCAAAAAGGTTCTTTAAGGTCAAGTATGGACGACCTCTTCTTCCTCTGCCTTCTGGTGACCAAAGAAGCAGTTTACCAGCTGGTTCGCCATACACATACCTTCGCAAGCTATCTGGACCTCCGGCACCTGGACCCAGTTGGACCCGTCGGTGAGTTGGAACGTGGCGGTGATCTCCTCCGGGTAGAGGCTGGTGTCGTCAACGATGATCCCGCATGAGGCGACCCCGACGGCCGGCCCGACGCACCAGCCCCGGTTGGACTCGATGAAGTGCAGGAAGTACTGAGGGTTGGTGGCGCTGGCGTAGGCCGGGTGGCCGTTAGACCATCCCGAACGGGTGTAGGTGGCCATCATCCCGACCTGCATGGTCGTGGAGCCAGAGAGGCGAACAGTGGAGCAACCTATAAAGGATAAAACAAGAAATCGAAAATCTCAAGGACATTGATAGCCGGAGTGTCATCCTGTTAAGCTCCAGGCTCTTAGTCTTAGTAACCTTGTTTGGTGAAGCTAAAGCCTGAACTGCACGTACAGGAGGACATTGAACCTCCTTGGTGAATTTCTAAATGCCATAGCCCTAGCCTTATCATTATATAACAGTTGATGCTCAACAAGCATCGAGCCACCTGGGTGTCCCAAATTGAGGTCATTGACTTAGTAGAGCAGACCAGCTGTCTATGGCACACCCCTTTCAGGAAGGGGGTGTCGGCCTATAATGCTGCAGTGCCTAAAACTACTGAAATTCATTTCAACACTCATTTGATTCGGGTAGCAACCATCAAGGCTTTTCAAAAGCTTCTAAAGTTACCACTGGGCAACGGAACATGTACACGTCACCGTACCTGTTGGGCAGGTCCCGTCAGTGAGCTTGATGTCGTCGACTGCAATGTCACCCAGCTCCCCGTCTCCACGGACACCCTCGAACACAACCTTTCACACAAATATGTACATCTTATACTAGCTAGTCTGTGTTAGTTTACAGGGAGTCTCTTTAAACTGACATGATTTAATTACCAGTCAATAGATACCAGTGGACTAGCTCACCGCACAGCTGTGTGGCCCAAGGTCTATTGAAACGGAGATGGGCACCGCCATGTACACCGAAAATTGTGAAAGGGATTTTATCCTGAACTTAAAATTTGATACAAAGAGGACATACACAGATTTGTTCTGCCTATTGTAGTTTGTAGACAAGTTGCAGTCAATGTACCAAAAACTGGGTACAAACCTATCCAGTTGCTTCAGTAACTATTGTTGTAGCCGCTGCAACTTTCGTATCTTACTACCTGGATGTCTAAACTTCATCAAAGTATTTATCATTATCATTATCAAACTTTTTTTGCTAGCGCGCGCTCTTTTAACTTCCGTTGATGTTAAATATGTATTTAGATTTTACGTCTGACTCCAATTCTGTCTGTTGACTGCCATGGTCAGATTGTGTTGTGTGTGCGTGAATAAAGAACATTCATCATCATCATCAAAATCCCCTCACCTGGAGACTGATGCCGGTCACATCCAGCCTGGCTTCGTTCCAGACGTTGCCCTGTTCCCCGGTGGTGTGCCAGACCTGCCTCAGCCCCGTTAGCCCGTTGTCCACCAGGACGTTCAGAGTCCCGGTGTCGCGGCCGAACATGTGGTAGGCGAACCGGAGACAGGAGAGTGCATTTGTGTCTACCCGGGGACTGATCATCCGTGCTACGTCACCGGGCTGTCTGGGTGAGGATGTTTCTATGTACATGTAGAAACCTGGCAAAAAAACTTCATGTTATTATTTGTAAACATATAGCGATACTTTTTGACAGCTTTGCAAAGTGTCGTCACTGTACCAGCCCATCCTCTCATACCAGGCCTTCCGCTTGTATATTTCAAGCAACGACCTTGGCGCACAGGCCTGCGAGCTGTCTTTTCCGCTGGTTTAGCGCTGACCAGGTGTCAACCAATCAGATAGTCCCCCTCCTGTTATTGGAGGGGGTTACCAGCCAATCACGTTGCCTCTCGACCGCAGTCGGCTGGTGACGGCTGACCAGTGCTAACTCAGCGAGGAAAAGGGATCGAAAGCCGATACACCAGGGCCATTGCTTGATACATGCAAGTGGTGGGCCCGGTATGAGAAGATGTACTAGCCATGCTAGCTTAAATCACGCTTCAGGTGGGCTGCAGGAGTGGGTGGGCCGACTAGCCGTCCTCCTAAACCCGGACAGTGAGAGGCTGTGTAACACGCACACCGGCTAACCACCTTTCAATGATGTTTCAGCCCACTATACATTATAAACTTGGCTTGGGGTCCCGGGAATTATGATGATGAGATGATCGTTAATGCATTACATGCTCAGAACAAACTTCAAGTGTAACATCACCTGAAAAGGAAGTATGGTCGCCTGTCGGTCCCGTGTTGAGTGTGGGTGTTTGGTACCGCCACCAGTCCCATGTGAACTCTGCGTTGTGGTCCATGACGTACCCGCACACGCCATCGTCAAACGTACAGTCGATGCCTGCGTTGGCGTCGGAACCTGTGATGTACAAATTGTGCCATTTCTAACAAAGAAATTGTTTCCCTTTGACATGTTTTATCATGAACTCTGTATAGTAACTTAACTATGCACATGCACACCAAATTACGCAAATTTGTCCTTTTGGTTGCTGTGACTGTATTAACGCGTTCATAAGTGATAATGGGGCATTACAAAGAGTTAAATGTTCACTAAAACGTCATTCCCGCAAGCTGAACTCTGCCAACTCTGAAGTCCACTTCCTGTCATTCCCGGCCCACAACGCTGACCTATGATCTTCACTTCCTGTTACTCGGTGGTGATACGTGTCTAGCATATGGAAACAACTTTGAAAACACAGACAGACAGACAGACAGACAGACACAACGAAGACAATACCTCCGTTCACGGAGATGATAAGCTTGTTCACACACACTGTATCTGAGTAACTCACTTTGACACTGGATGTTGACCTCAGGAGACGCCACCCAAGAGGTCCCGTCCCAGAGCTCGAACGTCCCGGTGATCTCGTCCGCGAACATGTGGTCGTCCGTCACGATGGCACCGCAGCTGTACACCCCCACCGTGGGGCCGATGCACCACACGCCGTCCGCCCCCAGGTAGTGCAGGAAGTCCCCCGCGATGGTGTTACTGCCGTACACAGGCCGCCCTCCGGACATGTCGCCGGTCGCCGTGTAGCTGGTCATCCGGTCGACTTGCAACGCAGCGGATCCGGTGACTTCCACGGTCACACAGTCTACATATAAAGGAAAACGATCGTCAGTATTGGGAGACAACCGAGAGCAATGACAGTTCCCCTCCCTATGATGATTATGATGAATGTCTAACAGTTAGTTGAAGATAGAGGACATGGTTGCTGTCGTTACACCGCGAGCATTCCAAGTCATTTCGCGGCCCCGGTCACGAGTGACAACAAAACGCTGCAGAGTCGACTCAAAAACCTGTGTGTAAATCAGGCCATAGGATCCTACCTTTATCGCAGGTAACGCCGATCCATCCAGGCGCACACTGGCAGGTGTAGCCCGCGGTCGGCTGGTCCGTGCACGTGGCGCCGTTCTTACACGGGTCGGAGGTACAGTCGTTTGCTGTGGGCAGATTAGAATGGCAGGATTTAAAAATCTGTCCTGCGACACTCACTGCGCGACGTTTGTCCTAGGACACTTGTACTAAGTGCCTCGTGTAAATCGGCCCTTAGTCAAGTCTACAGATTGCTCAAAATGTAATTTCATGGAGTTAATCATGAAAGACTATGGATATTACATAGAAGATCACAAGGAAGTTTTTCTTAGAGATAGCTAAGGATATTTCCAAGACAGGGATGAGATTTCCTCTTTTGTGGGCGTGGCCAGCTGTTAGTCCTTCAGAGAATCGCCTAGAAGTTTTCTTTAGGTAACGAGGTAACGCCGATCTTCTGATTGGCTGGCAGCTGGTTAGAGACCACGCCCACAAAAGTAGACACCACAGTCTGGGTCAGCAGAACCTCCCCAGTGTAAATTGGCTGGGTTTACACACGCGTTATCGAGAGGCTCCAAGTCAACTTCGAGCCGACTCAGGAACTTGGAGTCGACTCCAAAAACACATGTGTAAACCCTGCCATTGTATAGTCACCCCGACCAATCAAACCTCGTGAAACGCATTGCAACTCAGATTCGTATTAGCCATGACCCGACAAATCGATTTCTAACTTGCGTTAACGACTACATCTCACCAAACAAACTCGCCAGTGAGGTATTGGAAGGTTTCAGCTTCCAAAAGATGTTTTCAGGTTGACAATTTTGCCACTTTGGAAGTGATTGAATCCGCCCGCGATTTAACGTATAGAGAAAAGTAGTAGAAACTATTTTTTTAAACTTTAAATCACGGACAAGGAGGATGTTCGTTTAGCTGTACATCACCTGGACACGGTCCGTCCGCGAGGTAGATGTTGTCAATCGCTATGTCACCTCTGAACCCATTTCCAACAATTCCTTCGAATTCGACCTGAATATGATAAGCGGAAAAATTAAGTCATTCTATGTATTTTGGGTTATACATCTAGAAAATAGATGTGTATCTCGATGGTGTAATAGAAGAAATAGTAGACTAGGATAGTTTTGTTTCTATGTAATGTTAGTATTTGACTAAACAGTGTTTTAGGACCTCAAAAGTTTATGAACGGTACAAACGTAAACACACATATTTACTAATATCTAAAAATCTGTAATACAGATATATAACGTTATATATATGGAGTGGTAGATACTTACTTTCTTGTGTAAAAGGCTTGTTTTACCTTAAGACTTTGCGGTGCAATATCTACAGCCCCGTCCTTCCATTCGTTCAGCTGATTCCCGGATAGGCTCCACATCTTAATGGCCAGGCCATTGTATTTAGTTTTGAAGTACACGTTGAGCTCTCCGATGTCGCTGCCGAACATGTGGTAGGCGAAGTGTAGGCAGGATGGCGACTGGACGTCCACCTCTGGACTGACCAGGCGAGCTGTGTCCCCTGCCTGCTGGGGCGTGGACGCTTCGATGAACAAATACTGGCCTGTCGTGAATAAGAGAAGAAGACAAAAACGCTCAGTCCAGTCACTATCACTCTAATCACTTCGATGGTCAGACTACCGTCGACCTTGGTTGGGTAGTGGTCGGGGCGAAGTTGGGGGCAAGGTCGGGGCAAGGTCATGAATGTGTGCAATGGGCTTAAAATACGGACCGGTCCGGAACCCCGTATCGAAGATTAGCACGGCCTTGGTGTGACATTAAAAAAAGGTAAATATCGTTACATGAAGGGATAACCCTAATCTCCCAGCAGATCTATCGGTGGTAAGGCAGTATATCAAAAGGGCCAGAGAGTATCCAAAGTCACTTTTGCCCTTTTAACACTGCCTTGCCACCGATAGATCTGCTGGGAGATTAGGATAACGCCTCCGGCTACCTGCCCCGGTCGGGAAGTCTCCGCCCGGCCCGGTGTCCAGGGTGTGACATTGTAAAAAAGGTATATTACGTTACAGGAAGGGATAACCCATCCGCCTGCCTAGGCTGGAGTCCAGCCTTCTTAGCTAGGGTCAGCTACCCCGAGCGACGTTGGGAGCGGACCAAAGCTAGCAAGGCTGGGACTCCAGACTACCGCCTACCTGCCCCGGTCGGGAAGTCTCCGCTCGGCCCGGTGTCCGGAGAGACCGTGGCTCCACTGTTCATGGCCCAGGTGAAGTCGACCGTCCTGTCGGCGGTGTAGCCGCACAGGTCACCGTCAAACGTGCAGTCAAACGTCGCGTTTCTTTCGGCTAGGAATGAAATTAGCAACAGGTTACATCTTTAATGTACAGAGATATGTTATCGTACTTTTTTGTGTGCCCACAATCAGTCGTGTGCAGTCAGAAAAACACAGTTAAGCACGGTTAATGATGAATACTTGCAAAAGATTTCTACATTTCTACAAGGTACAATGTGTACTCATGTGACAGACAGTCACGGAAAACATCGATTATTGTAAAAATGTAGCCTCCATTAAGGTAAACATTAATCCACCGGGGTACTTCAAATCAGCCACTTTGAAAAACAGTGTGTTTGAGAGACCTCTAGCGCAGAACCTCCTAGATCTGCACAGTTAAGATATACAAGAGTGCATTATATGTTGGGTTGGATATCTGTTTGGACGAATCTTTTCAGGGTGGCGGAAATCTGTACCCTGTTGGAATTATGATAGTAGATGTTATAGTTGTCAATTTAGAAGAAAAAAAACTTTGTTTAACAGGACTTCGAAGGCTTCTCACATTCACAGGAGATCCTGACGTCCGGTGCCACGAGCCAGGCGCCGCCGCCGTAGTAGTAGAAGGGTTCGGTGATCTCCTCGGCGTACTGGTTCAGGCCGGGCGTGTACATGGCGCAGTTCCCCGTCCCTACCGCGGGGCCCAGGCACCAGATCTCCTGCGTCGCCACGAAGTGCAAGGATAGTCCGTTGCCGGCATTGTTGGCGTACACCGGCCTGGCGTTGGACGTCTGACCGGTCATGGTGTAGGTGCCGGACAGGTCGCCCAGCTGGGCGGGCGTGCCGGCGATACGGACTGTCTCGCACGCTGAAATGGGTACAATGGGTGTAAATGTAAGGGTAAAGGTTGTCCTATAGGCCATATGCGCAGTGGGTTTTTATCATCTGTACCTAGGGCACGGCAGTGGAAGACGGGGCCCATCCCTCTCCTTCCACCACCTTTCACCTGCCCGGATGGGATGAAGAAAGTCGTGTAATGTGCTTTTCCTAATCACAACTTTTCCTAATCACAACAGTGTCTAGTTCAGTGCAACCAGGAATCGAACCCGTGACCTTTCGATATTGTGTCCGCTGGCCTAACCACTCGGTAATTCACTCTGCAAGGATATCAATGCCACTGATATTTGTAGCAGATATCTATCAGCATATCGTCCTTCTAAATGTGTTGGTAAGTAATCACATACGATTTACTACCGGAGCTCCTATACTCTCTTCCTCAAAAAATGAGGGAGCTATTATAGGAGCCCCCGTAGTAAATCGATGACAGCCGGGATACTCACATCTGGACATGGATGTATATGATTTGAGTAACCAGTTTTGATTTGTTTCAACACAATGTTTCTAAATTCTCACTTACGGGTTGGACAAGCTCCAGTCGTGAGCTGGATGTGGTCGATGGCAATGTCACCTGAGTCACCGTCACCGCTGATGCCTTCGAATACCACCTGCGGCAAGAGAAAGGTAAAACTTTTACTTTGAATTACCCCTACTATCTTATCTTTATCACCTTACCATATTGTTCTTATCCATTGCCCAATGTTCATGCTTTCATTTGGATCATGATGACTTAGAGATTTTGGCCATCAACCTTCTCGTGGCCTGACCAGCGGAAGGGCTGCTAGAAGCATGATTAAGTCAGCCTACTGACTTGAATGCTCGGTCCCTCCACCTCCACCCTCTCCTCCCTCCACACGCTGCCCATGTCTCCAGTCTGGTTCCACGCCAGCCGCCAGCCGTCCCTCCGGTTGTCCACGAACACGTTGAGCCGCCCCACGCTGCTGCCGAACATGTGGTAGGCGAAGCTGAGGCAGGCCGGGCCGGCCACGTCCACGCGGGGGCTGGCCAGGCGGGCCACCTCACCGGGCTGGCGGGGAGCGGACGTCTCGATGTACATGTAGCCTCCTGGGGACGGACGGGTCCGTTAGCAGCATATGTGAATAGAGACAAAGATAAAGATGATGGTGAAGATGATGACGTTGGTGGTAATGATGATGATGATGATGAAGATAGTGATTGTGATGGTGATGACGATGATGATGAGGAGGAGGAGGAGGAGGATAATGATGATGATAATGATGATTATGATGATGATAATGATAATGATGATTATGATGATGATGATGATAATGATGGTGGTGGTGATGGTGGTAATGATGTTGATGTTGATGATGACTATGATTGTGATAATAATGTTTATGATAATGATGATAATGATAATGATGATGATAAAGATTAAGATTATGATGATAATTGTTAGGATGGTGATGAACTAGCAACCCATGCTAAATTCAGTATCATACATGAAGTAACGCAATAAGATGTATGTACCTTGTCCAGTTGGGTAGTCCCAGCCAGGTCCAGTCCCGCTGGACGGAGTAGGACCACGCATCTGTGTCCAGGTGAAGTTTGTGGTCTTGTGGCCAGCGATGTAGCCACAGGTGTCATCATCGAAGGTGCAGTCTATGGTGGTACCCGTCACGGCTGGAGGGGTCAGTTAGGGCAAGGTTGAAAGCATGTTTAATGTCGAGTTCCTCATTTGATTTGGTTCTTCAAGAATAAGTCGTAGATTAATTACATTTCATAATTAAACTTTTTGATAGAATTTACCCGTAGATTTCCGTCGTAGCAAATCCAGGTTAGTAAGTTGTAAAAATATTTCCATAGATTCTATTCCTCTTGATACAGAATCAGAACAATAATTATTTCAAACAACAAAAACTTTAACATAAATATATATAGAATAGCCCAACCAACAATAACCTACGGTACAAAGTATTAAGCAAAAAGAGGTCAAATATCCATCAAGGCACATCTAGCTACATGAAACCGGGCGGGGGCAGATATAGACTTCTGGAGACCTTTGACCCACTCCTTATGTCACACGTCTCTAAGATCAGCACATGTCGGGAAAGGGGGTCAAGTGTTAGGAAAGTGGGTCAAAATTCTAATAAATGTCGATCTATGCGGTGAATTGTATTTCTTTTGAATAAAGGTAATGATTTAGATATCAAAAGTACCCACTTTCGCAGCTGATCTGAACTTGTGGCGAGACTAACCACTGGCCGGGGGTCCCTGTGAACACCTCCACCGTCCCGGTGATCTCGTCCGCGTAAGCACTCGTGTCGGCGAACTCTATGCCGCACAGGCGCACTCCCAGGGTGGGCCCGACGCACCAGGCGGAGGCGGCCTCGATGTAGTGTAGGTAGGTGTTGGTTCCGGAGTTGATGGCGTAGACAGGACGGTTTTCGGATATCTCTCCCGTCATGGTGTAGGTGCCCATGGAGGTCAACTGGTACGTGGTGGAACCGGATATCCGGACTGTCGCACATTCTGGCGGGAATGAACGAATGGTTAGTTGGATGGTTGGATGGATGGTTGGTTGATTGGTTGGTTGGTTGGTTGGTTGGTTGGATGGATGGATGGATGGATGGATGGATGGATGGATGGATGGATGGATGGATGGATGGATGGATGGATGGATGGATGGATGGATGGATGGATGGATGGATGGATGGATGGATGGATGGATGGATGGATGTGTGTGTGTGTGTGTAGATTAAAAAGCAACAATAAAGATCGTCTTTCATTAAAGTTGTCTTCTGAATTTCTAACAGATTGATATATTTTAAAACGTTAGAAAAGTGGTTTTCAATGTCAATGCAGACATAAATTGTGACATGTTTATACCAAGAGAGAAACGCTCACCCAAACACCTGACGCTGACGTCCTCGGCGTGGCCGCAGTTGGTGACGCCCCAGCCGTCATGCGGACATAACTTCAGCAAACTCTCGTAACCCTTACACCCGACCTCATCCAGCCATACCGGCATGCTCTGCGCGCCCGGGCCGAAGAAGGCGTCGTTGTAAAAGTCAGTGGCATCTGGGAAGCCCAGGTCCCGACAGACGACGTCGGCGTCCTCTTTGGCAAAGTTGTCGTCACAGACGGTCCCCCAGGTGCCGCCGTACAGCACTTCGACCCGCCCGTAGTTAGGCCCACCATCCGCCAAACGGACCTGGACATCTGGCAAATGAAGGGAGTTCGATTTGTAACAAACTGGACCTCTGAGAAGAACGGCTAAGGCCAACAGAGCATTTTTCCAGTGTAAATAAAGACGATTGATTGATTGATAGATGGATTGATTGATTGATTGATTGATTGATTGATCGATTTCTTTGCCTGTGTTTGAATCAATACAATGACAAGGTTGTTTGAAAATATTTTTTGAGTATGTCTAAAAACCAGTCTAGATATTCAGTTCTACAAAATGTCATGAATATATGAATTTCAAATGATGGATATATGCATATGCACGAAGGGGCGAGGCAAGAAACCACACTTAAGTTTGATTAACCATTGATAATTGTTGATCTAGAAGTCGTGGTAGTTACACGTTTTGGTAGTTACACACACACATGTATATATATATATATATATATATATATATATATATATAGCTAGAATCAGAAGAAGAATCATGCTCTATAAAATAGCTCAATTCCTTTTTCGAGCTAAAATAATGTTGTTATGAGAGTTTAATCTAATACCGTACTCCAACATTCAATTCACTAAAGATTGCAAGTCTGCAGTGTCTTTCTTAAGTCAAAGCATTACAGCCTTACAGAAAGCTGAAACTGTGTCATGTTTTCATTACCTACAAAACATTTGTCGCATAACATGTATTTTTTCAAATCATCCCTCGAGATATAATTTTTTTCCTTACAAGCATACGCTGTTCACTATCTTCGTTGAGGTCATACCGAGGGTTCGAAATGAAAATATTACATAGTCATGGTATCAAAACAATTATTATTCCTTGGATATCTCAAGAAATAGTATTGGAAAAACTAGATAATTGTTCTTGAAATTTACGCCTTGCTTAAGTAGTATTTAGAACAATGAATAAACAAAAATCGTCTTACCGACTTGACCTGAAACCAGGGAAAGAACCAGCGAGAACACCACGGTTAGCAACATTTTGGGTGTTTTTCCTCACGAAAGTTGCGCGAGCTGGAATTAGGGCTGGACTTATACAAACCGCCTAGGTGAACGTTCCAGTCACGGGGTGACGACTTCATACATACACAGGAAAGGGGCTAGAGACGCGCATATTTGATCATATGTCTGACTCCCGCATTGATCTTGATATGCTTTGGCATTTGAAAAAAAAACGACGCGGCGGTTACACGACAATGCTGACACCCCGTTAAATCGAGAATTCATCTTAAGATGCACTTATATGCGCATGAAAGTCATACTTGAAATTACAGCAAAGAAATAAAACTTGCCACAATTAAAATGTTATCAAACGACCACTTGAAAATGAGCTAAATTTGTTTGTTTCTTTGCGGGAATTGTTTGCGCACTCGCTTCAAAGGTTTGTATCTCCAGGGGACGCCATCCATGATATATACTTTGTGCGGCCCAAACTTACAAATGACAGATTGTCTGTCGTTACACCCCTCATAGATTATCTGCACATCTCAAAGAATTAAATTCGGAACATCCTTGTGTGTCTTTTTCCTTAATCATAATGGCGTGCCAAAACTTTTGCTAAGTGAGTATGTCTAATTTTGTACAATAATGAGCCCAACAGTCGCACGAGTAGCGTTATCTCTACTTGAGGTGCAGTGACCTTTGTGACCTCAAAGCGGCAGTAGCTCCTAATCATGTCAACATTACAGCTCGGTGTATATTTGCATACGTCCGGTATCCTTTGTAGCTATGGTTGTATGGTTGGCGTATCAGTTGCAGGTACATATTATAACATATCGTCATGGGAAAGCCAAAACCTGTTCTAACCTAATGTACATGGGCAAGTTTGAAATATTGCAAAGTCATCCTGACGGGAAATTTTCTTTAAAACGTTTTAGGCGCTACAATCATTAAGACATGGCGTGGAGGACGCAAATGATAGGATTTGTGAGGATATATATTGTGACGACAGTTATTTTTCTGACATGCATTGAATTATACTTTTTTGCTCGCTACAAGGATGAAGCCATAGCATGGAGAATGTGTGTATAAGATAGACTTTTATTAAAAGATACATGTACATGTATCTTTGTGACAACAGTTAAATTTTCTACATGATATAATCATTGAATGATTCTACGTGTCAATATTTGCTGTGTTAGCCCAACATTATGAAATCATTACATAACCCAGCGACGTGACATTGCGTCCAAATCCGGCCTACATGTCCATTAATGATAAGCCTAAAGGCGTAAATGTGGTGCATTAGTTCTGTCCTAGTGCTAAATGCTAGCCGTAGAGTTAGATATCCATTCGTCACAGTAGGCATTTAATATTGATATTCACTCACACTCACTCTCTCCCATAGCTTAGTCAGCCGTCGGGGCAGCAAAGCGTCAGTCTGGTCATCTGGTTGGCTGAATATTGATATTACTTACTGTTAAATTGATGCTAAATGAACACTGTCCGTTATCTAATACAGTCATGCCTGGATTCAGAAACCACTCAAATGCCTGAGGGAAAATGGTTGCCGAGGACAGGTGTAGCCCAGGACAGAGTGGGGTTAGGGCTAACCCTTTGTAATAGCCTTCAGCTAGTTGGGTAGCCCTGGCTGTACATTTATTTTTTCACAGCCAAATGAAAAATATCAAATCAAATCAACTGCATGTATGTGAAAATGGACGGGACAGTTTTAATGTGGCTTGTGAATGGAGGTAGTAGTCTGCACCAGGTGGTTGCCGGTCCAGGTCTGACTGTAGTGTAACCTCTCCCTTGCTTCTATACCGAGCTAGAATAATACATCTAGTCAGTCGCACACCTGTCAGAACACACCTCAATCTGACTATATTTCATTTTGATTCTATTAGAATTGGAACAGTGCAATACGCGTGGGACACCTAGACAGCTATTGCTGGTTTCGTGACCCACACACATAATATACCGGGTCCCATTTTTACACTTGGGTGGAGTGAGGAAAGTAGCCTGAGTACCAGCCTCCGTAGTGACTGCTGGCTAAAAAAAAAATCGTTTGCTAACCAAGCGATTTTTTTTAGGAAAGTCGTTTAAAGTGCCTTTTTCCCAAGGGCCCAACATCTACCTGTCGTGTTCTAGTATCGTTTACAGCGCCGTCTAGCGATTTCGTTGGCAACGACAGCACGTGAGTTGCCGACCTTTTTCTGCGAACAGGGGAACCAGTTATATCAGTAGCATCAGTAATCGCAGAGGGCAAAGGTTATTCCCCTCAGGTGATCACGAGACTGCGCCTGGTTGTTTGTATAGCAACCACATTTAAACACCGCCACAACACAAAAAAATGAACCGGTCTTTAAAACAGATCTAACGTTAGAGAAAATGTTTTTGAAAAATGATAACCAGTGCAAGAGGACGTACATGTTCAGCTACATGTACTCGTACTTGTAAGCATTTTTGTTCTAAACAAAGATACAAAATGTGGGTATTCTCTGAGGGAGGCTCTGTAACTTGCACGGAAGTTGTGTTCTGATTTTGTTGAATGAGTTTGCGGAATGAGGAACAGGAAGTGGGGCATTCTTTTCTTAGACTAGTACCTCATCCTCCATGTCACTAATGAAACAGCTTTTTTTAAACCTAGCTATAGTGTTCGTAACTTTTGACCTTTGTTTATTTTTTTACCCTTGGTTTCCTATGAATAAGTTAGCGACCTCGAACTTTGGACAGATCTCACGTCTGTCCTGATTTTATCGACTGCGTAGAGGTCGGATTCGACAGGGGCGACTTTTTCTTCAAATCGGACATAATCTGATACCGCCATGAGTATTATGGACAGTTTACACCTCTTTGCCTGCGCATTCGGCTTACTGTGGTGCGACTCTGTTCAGGTCACAACCCAGAGCGGGCCTCTGATCGAGACGTCCTTCGGTAAGGTGCAGGGACTAAACACCGAGAAGGCTCGGGTGTTCTACGGGATACCCTACGCCGCGCCGCCGAAGGGTCCCCTGCGCTGGAAGCCGCCGCAGGAGCCGGCCTCGTGGGCTCCAAACGTGCTGCAAGTCACGCAGAAGGAACCGGCATGTCCACAGAACTGTACCCTGCCCCCTCACATGTGTCCTGACAAGGTAGGCTAGAATACGTACATTAAATATCAATGGATCAAAGACCAAAGACGTCGTATAGCTAGACTAAGCTGAGCTTATAGCTCAGTCCTTGTCACCCGTTGTAAGGTCTACTTACTTATGGAATTCATAGCTTTAGAATCAAAGATTGGCGTAAAAAGTGGTGTGTAATGCCGAAGCGCGGTTATATGAGCTATACTATACTATTGACATCGATACAAACAGATACAGAAATTGCCTACGAATTAAAGAAAAGAAAGGTAGATCAATTTTCCGCATAACTAGGTCAGGGACTATCTGTAGCTTGCATCATTGGTTTCCTTGCAACATTGAATTGGGTGCTTCGGTCGATATAACTTCTATGTGTTATGAACTGTGTGGGGAATTACTGTAAGATCACATGCTACACACGAGCTTCAAAATGGCAGCAAACGCTAGACCGTTGACCTCAATCTTACGTTAATGTTTTACCATGTCTTTTACGTCCCTGTAAGGCGAAGTTGGGGAAAGGGATTGTGTGCTGTTCCAAATAGGTTTAAACTTTTTAGCAAAACGTATTAAAACAACTGAAAACGATTTTGAAAACGGTGTAAACCGTTTCCAAAATCATATCCAATCGCTTGAGTAACTGCTTTTGGGGCGTGTCTTATTGCCTGGATGTCTAACCTTCATCGACGTTTCTAGCAAAAATGTTAGAAATTAAAAAGGATGCCTCTAAAGACCAGTGCAGAAATTTTCTTTGCAAGGTATGTTAGCAAATTTGGTGTGTGGGTCCAAAACTATTTTGGCCCCCTAGCAATATGTTCAGGTACTGTAGCATCACCCCCTTCCTGAAAACCTGTCTTTTGTTATCAGTTTGTTTTTCTCGGATCTAATACTATAAATTGTTTCAGACGGACGAGGACTGCCTCTACATGAACATCTTCACTCCTCTGAACGCCTCGCCGCAGTCTCTGATACCGGTCATGCTGTGGATCCACGGCGGGCAGTTCATCAGGGGGTCGGGCGATGTCATCTTGTATGACGGGCAGTACTACGCTAATCAGACAGGGGTCGTTGTTGTCACGATTAACTACAGACTAGGTAAGTAACATGTAAATACGCCAAATGACAGTTACTCAAGTAACTGGATGCAATTTTGAAACAGTCAGACAGCAACTGCTACTGACAAAAGACAGCGGATGCTGTCTGAAACGTCTGACTGTTTAAAAAGTTTATCCAGATGCTTAGGTAACTGTCATTTGGCATATCTTATGGACTGGATGCCTAACTTTCATCAACGTAACACGTTAATAGTCTTCTCCAAATGCCATAAGGAAATATATGAGCAATGTCTGTGTACGTGACAAAAGAAACTATAGAAGAAATAGTAAATTCTTTGTTTTTATACAGGCGCCCTTGGCTTCTTGTCAGCTGGAAGCGGGAAGACCGCATCCAAAGGTAACTATGGGATAATGGACCAGCGACTGGCGATGCAATGGGTACAGAACAACATCGCTGCGTTTGGTGGCGATCCGAAACAGGTGAACATACATTTCCTTCCTTCCTTAAATTCTTTTCTGTGCCTCTTTTGTCCCTTTCTACATCTTTTGTTTTGGAGGGGTGGGGGAACAATCCCGCTCAGTTAGGTCTTCCCTTGTCCTTTCACATACACCGTTGAAGAACGTTAACTTGAAAATATCACGTTCCACAACAATTCTTAAAGATGCAACGTAAGGCAACTTCTATTACTTACCAACAATTCTAGGAAACCAATCAACTCTACAAAATACAATGTAATAGAGGATGAGTATTGATACTTGGTGGAATGTCTAATACTTTGGCACGTTATGTACTGCCCTGCTATTCAGTGATGTCCTGTAGGTTTGGTCCCTATTGGTTCCAATTAGTTGCTAATTGGGAGACCCCGGTTCAATTCTGGGTCAGGGCATCTCGGTTAGGGCTGCACCCGCCTTTCAGAAGAGACGTAAAACGGGGGTCCCATGCTCGAGGAGATGCCTCGAGCACTTTAAGGGGAAGGGCTAGCAACCCATCCCTGTAAAAACATACCCTGCTACTGAAACGGCAAGGGAACTTGCCGCCCTATGTGCCACTAGGCACTGCACATTAAACGAAGGAACGATATTTACAATGCAGAAGGCTAACTTGCTGTCCTGATTTAACCCCAGGTCACCCTTTTTGGCGAAAGCGCCGGCGGGATGTCCATCAGTATCCACCTCTGTAGTAACCAATCAGCGAGCCTCTTCAAGCAGGGAATCATCGAGAGTGACCCGCTGGGGATTCCCTACAGGTACGGCGGGGAGTAAAACTTCTACTAATAACCACCTCTGTATAAGTGCCTTAGATAATTTTCTCCATCGATCTCTCTAACCATTGATAATCGTGTCCGTCTACTGTGATCATTTGAATCCATTGAGAGGTTATATCGTACTTTGATATTTTGTATAGACTTGCATGATTGTTATTTTGCACATACATTTTCTGTAAATGTGATTTATCTGCTGAACAGAACACAGGCTGAGGCAACAAGACTTGGCAAGTACTTTGCAGAAGAGCTGGGCTGTAGTCATGGCGACATGGCCTGCATGGCGGGAAAACAGCCTCAGGACATCATCGTCGCCCAGGTAACGATTTTTACAACAAAATCTGTTAAATGTGTACTGCGAACTTGTTTCAGAGACTTCAGTTAACTACAACGGAGGTATTGTAGTCTGTATGTTTTTTTTTACCGTGAGATGTGAATATTGGGTACTGGCAGTATGTAAGTTGAAAGTGGTGTAATAGGATACTTGGAGACTTAGAAGTATGGTTTGGCGTGAGCCACGGTATTGTTGTTTGTGTTTTTTCTGTGTATGTGTATACCATTCATGCTAATGATTTTAACTATTATTCATGTCAGCGTTGAAATGGATAAAATCATGTTGCATGATTATTTTCAGACGTCACAAAGAGTAACATGTCTTCGTCATTTCCATTCTATCGACAGACAAAGGCGGGGAACAAACTGCAGGTCAGCCTCAAGTATCCCGTCGAGATTTTCGTCCCGTGGGGTCCACACGTCGACGGTGTGGAGCTGCTCGAACAAACCGTGGACACTTTTCGGAAGGGGCATGCGCAGAAGAAGCCAATCATCATCGGCACCACCAGCGAGGAAGCGGTCATGTATGTGTATGAAGGGTTCGGCAAGCCGGTGTCCGCTCTTGGGTACTACGAATACATGACAGGGTTCTTCCTACCTTCGCTAGCCGTAGAACCGTGGAAAGTTTTAGAAATCTTTCGCGAGTACCCAGCAGACAAGAGCAGCAACGACCAAAGGCCAATCATGGCGACGATCGGAACTGAATGGTTGTTCACATGCGCGAACCGAGCGGCTGTGAGAGGTCACGTGGGTGCGCAGAACGACGTGTTCTTGTACCAGTTTGCGCACGCATTCTCGTTCCCGGGGTGGGGCCCGCACTTCCAGTTCTGTGTCAACCACAGTTGTCACGGTTCGGAGCTTCCCTACGTATGGCACGGTAACTCTATGGACCTCTACACGTACACGGCGGAAGAAGTGACCCTAGCTGACCTAATGGCCTGTTATTGGTCCAACTTTGCCCACACAGGCAACCCTAACAAGGGCCCGTGCCAAAAGAAGTCCGCCCCGGAATGGCCTGCGTACGACACGGACGCGCGGAAATACATAAATTTCCAGACGCCGGCTAGCTTGGCTATGCAGGACCTGGATGGTGCGAGCTGCGATTTTTGGGATTCAATTAACGACTACTAATCATTGAGCTAATTGGTTTGGCGCATACTTATTTGAATAATGATACAAACACAGGTATAAATCTCTTCGCTCATTAAACAGTTTACTCCATCAGTCATGTTTGGTTGTGTTTTCAGTCCTTTCATTACTTAATGTCTAGAGTCACCTATTGGCTGTTTTGATTCAACAATACAAAAAGACATTAAAATGTTCAAAAAGATCAAGCAGTAAAAAGTGTATATAGCCAACCACCATTGTACAAAGGTTACGGAACCAACTTTACAAAGAGTACCTAGTCCATATATGTAGGCCTACTCCATATAAAAGACAGGCAATTGATACATAAATTCACTTGCTTAGAAAAAATGAGAGGCTGCCTCTGTTCGATAACTCGCTAGACCGGAAGTATTCTAGTAAGTTTTCTGCAGCATGGCAGGTTTAGGGCTGCCCTCCCTCTCAGTCTGCTCTATGGGATCAGTCCACCGTGTGGGGAAGTAGCCCAGCCACATCCACGTCACGTAGTCCTCAAAACTCGACCCGACCAAGTAGCGATGGGAGGGGGTGGTCAGGGTGATGGCGTCCACCATAGCCTGCAAATAGAGTGGCATTGATTACGTCCGTGAAGACGTAGATATTATTTTTGGTCTGTGAGTTTGTTTGTCTTGGTGTGTGCCCGTAGTTACTTGAATATGGTAGAGTGACAGTGTATGTGTGTGTACTGTATGCCAACTTCCCACAAATCATGATATCTTGTAGGCATTTGCTGACATTTTTTATGAACGCAACATGTTGCTTTCCTTCACGACCTTTAGATCAACAAAAGATCTTGACGAGCTGTAGATCAACAGGGTTTTTTCCTTCCAGAAAAAAATACAAGAAGCATCGTTTTGAACGTTTTTGAACACGACGAATACCACTCTTTATGAGTCCAATGCTTCAAGATATACTCACGTCTATAACAGCCGTAGGATCCTTTGCCTCGACTTCGCCCTCAACTCTCAACTGCTCCATTTTGAAGTCAAAGTACTCCATGCCATAGTCCTCCTTTACAACCTCTTCCATGCCGTTCCGTAAGTCCTGGTCAAAAAGTGAAGAAACTTGTTCCATCACAAAATATAGTCCTACAGATACCCATCAAGAAAAGCAAGGTTTATAATAAGTTTATTGCAAATATGCTTTTTTCAAATGTAGTGTAGACGCCATACCTCAGTATACTTATTGAACACCGCTGGCAAAATGATGTCAGTGGACTGCGCAAAGTTTCCAGGTTCCACGATGACGACTTTGACACCCCACTTGTGCATCTCATGCCTGCATTTCCGATGGTGTTCATCAGAGATATGAAACGATGAAGATAGAACGTTGATAGGTTATGGTATGTGGAGTACGAACTGCAGATACGACCTGTGGCGTGTCTAAACAACGACTTAATTTTCTAGGTGAATGAAGATGTGTCAAGTTGACGAGCTCATATGCAGATCCCTGGTCGGTAAGCTCAAGTTAACTTATAAGTCGTGTGTCATAACACATGTCAAACAACTAGTGATAGGCTCGAGTTTCCAATCGAGTTTCCCTTAACGCTCCAAGTCGTACCATGAATGATTTAGGTCGTGATACGAGACGACATACATGTATGTCAAGACATGCTTTAGTCGTTCCCTATAGGCCAAGGCAATAGCTGACAATGTGTCATTTTATGGTGTCCTTTAAACGTGTCTGTTTTCCCGGATAGGGATATATGTTGGACCTAAATGCGCTTGAGTCTGAAAACTTGTATGGTTGGTGACATACCTGAGGGCATCGGAGAAGAATTCCGTGGCCGCCTTCGTCATGCAGTAGGCAGACGCGGCGGGGGTGGCGTGAAGCCCCACCGCACTCGTGACAGCCACGACTCGCCCTAACGTGCAGAGATACACCGACATCATTACATCATGTCTCAAGAAGTAAGGTGGGGCCGTGTGGCGCAACGGCAGGGTGTTCGACTCAGAACACAACGGTCCCGGGTTCGAATCCCCTGACGCCATCGATGTTGTAACCTTGGAAAGGGCACTTTACACGCCTCTACCCAACCTTCTTGTGGCACTGTTAATATAAGTTATAAAAACTTCAGTGCAGTTCCGTGTCGTGCTTGTCTGTCCAAAAGCAAAATTAAGAATTAAAAAGTAACGACGCAGCCACGTTCGTCGTACGTGTTGGTCGTCGTACGATTTTGATATCGTTGGGTTTTTCGTACAGGTTATGACAGAACCAACTGCCCACAGGGATCTATTATTAAAGACAGCCATATCGGGAGCAAGACAGCAGAAGTTTGTACAACGCATGCACGACCATTCCAAGAATGATCTCATTATATGCGATCGTACAACAAATGTGACCGGGCCCTAAAGAATAAGGTATCATTAACTGAAAATGTCCTAGTAGCCTTCTTTTGTGGAAAAGAGTGCATATATGAGGATAAGTACTGCTGTTAACTACATGGTGTTGTAGAAATTTACTATGAAAGATGCGCACAACGTGCCAGAAACAGTGTTGTTCACCTTTCTCACGACGAATCACAGGCAAGAACGCCTTGGTGACCCGCACAGCGCCAAAGGTGTTCACTTCCATCACACGTCGGTAGGCGTCGATGCTGACCCACTCTATCTCTCCCGGCTGCCAGACTCCAGCATTGTTCACCAATGCGTAAAGACCTATTGGAATATGTTGGAACAAGCCAATAATAGAATCTAAAGACAAAGGAGAGGACTTGCAATAAAAAGGACAATAGGTAACATTTCTGACTGCCCTTTACATGATCGTATTACCAAAATGCCTAGACGGCCAAAGCATTTACTGATGATTGACTAAGAATATAGGTGCTTGCCTTCGGAAGATGTCGATAGACGATCTTTGACCAGTTGAACAGCGGCCTGCACCTGTCCATCATCAGTGACGTCTATCTGAACAGTACTCAGCCTGCTCGAACACTCCGCCCGGAGTTTCTTCGACCCCTCCCCACCACTGTCTGCCAGCAGACAGCCGGCAAACACCGTGAAGCCCAGCGAGTCCAGGCGTTTCGCAAGTCCAAATCCGAACCCACTGTCACAGCCTGTTGTCATATATAGAAATAAAGCTGGATAAACATCTCGCTAAGCCTTCTAAACAAATAGCAAGCTACACTATCCAAAAATGACTTTTGAAAGGGGACCAAAGGTGAACACACTCATGACTGCGGGTGTTGGAGTCAAAGTCCTACCTGAAATGAAGACAGCTTTGCCGTTCCCGCTCACTTGGCTCTTCGGCGCCAAGTACAGAACCACACAGTATCCCACTGAACCCAGTAGTATCCCCGTGCACAGGTAGTACAGGGCAGGTGCACAGTGGTACAACAACAACAACAAGCCCGAAATGGTGGTCAAACCAAGCAGGCTTCCACAGTAGAACAGGTGTAGTGGCCTCAACATGGTTAAAACCTTCCTTGGTCTACAATACTGACCTTTGACGTGGCTCTCTTATGAGGACAAATATTGTTAACACTCAAGCTGGTCAAGGTCCGTGGTGGCGGGCTAATGATCATTATTACGCTATCTGTCTTATCAGTTACTTCACCAATCACCACAGTGTTACCGAAATGAAGGCATAGAATAAGAAAGGACATTGCAAGGTATTTGTCGACTTAGAACAGAGTAGAGCTGTAGTCAGGCCTTCAAGCTCGAAGTATATGTCAACATTTGTTTAATGGTGAGTTTAAATACAAAGTGACATAACCACAGTTAAGTACTGTGTACTTCTCCTGTCAAACCTCTACTTGTGATCACCTTTACATGAGGACCACCTGGCCAATGTGACCTCTTTTCGAGGTCACAGAGACAATTTCCTATTGATACAAGCTTAACCCTGTCTAAAGTGACCACCTGTCCACAATAGACCAGACGTCACAGTATCGGTCCCTGAGAGGGCAGTTTTGACTGTTAGTATTTTATTTGAAAAATCATTGGGTTTGGCAAACATTTCTCCGTGAATCTTTCCTTACTAATATCAACGGGCACAGAATCTGCCATGCCTTGTAGCTTCCCTACTGACGTTTACACGGAGAGTTATGGATATTGCCCATTCACAATTCACTCAAAAAGAAAACCAGACAATCATACGATATTATCCATTTTACACTACTTATTGAAGGATGTATTCAGGACTCGGAGAAATGCTTTAGCACATTTCCTGCAGCATGGCATGTTTCGGGTCGCCTTCTTTCTAAGTCAGTACGGTAGAATCAGTCCACCGTGTGGGGAAGTAGCCCAGCCACATCCACGTCACGTAGTCCTCAAAACTCGACCCGACCAAGTAGCGATGGGAGGGGGTGGTCAGGGTGACGGCGTCCACCATAGCCTGTAGATTAAATATGTCAACATTTGTTTACTGTGCTAACAGAATTGCACCTATATGAATATTCTTGAATTATCCCTTGCCCTCTGAAGTTTGATAACCTGTGTATTTAGGCATGGGTTATTGTCATCTGGATCAAATTCCGTGGATCCTAGGGCCCGCGTTCGATTCTCAGTGCATTCGTCATTTCGGATGGTGACGTAAAGCCGGCGGCCCCGTGTGTGAGGGAGCTTCGGGCATAAGCCTCAAGCGTCAAAGCTTTGCAAGTAAAAGAACCAAACACACTTAGCGAGAAGAGTAGGGGTGACCCGGTGTGCTTGGCCAAAACGCGAGCCGTGGCGAAGCCGCATTGCACTACCACTAGCTACTTGAAAAAGCATTATGCTTCACCTCAATTGAGGATGCCTGCTTTACCTTTAATTTATTGTTAAGCGAATTGCAAATTGGTACCACTGTGGTACATAACCTAAGAACCTGTGGATGGATCCTTATGATATTTGGTAGGTGGGTAGGTCCAGTACTATAATGGGCATCCTAGCGGCTTCCTGTGGTACTGCAGTGGAACTTAAAAGTTTGAGGTCCAATATTCTGGAAGCAAGTGCTGGGGTCGTGGTCTTTTGCCTGGCGGATAGCTCTTGAGGCAGGGAGTAAGTGGTGTAAGTTCCCCCCCCCCCCCACGGCTTGATTGAAACTGCAATTTCGTTTCAGACTTTTGAAATAGAATAACTCAAGAAAGCGTCAACGGATCGTCATGATACTTGGTATGTAGATAGCTTTAGTAATGATTGCCATAACAAGATACAAAATATGCAAATAAGGAGCATAATTGCAGAATTAATGAGGAACGTGTATAGATCTGCTGCATTTGATGATAGGTCTATCAAGCATATGGCATGATTATGTAACTGGAGAGAAATATCGGTAGACATCAGTTATGTGAATTATACAAATGACAATCTAATCAAAGAGATATTTCAATAGTTTTAAATGGTTGGAATTTCCTTCTTGCGTCATTTGGAAGCTAGATAGAGGTGAATATCATTAGAAATAAATCATGCAGAGCAAATCAGGGTCTCACTTACATAGTTTATGAGGAACCTTGTTTGCTAAGGTTGGACTTTCATACTTTCACACTTATTGCGTTATTTAGGTATAGAGAAGATGATCATCGAATACAATCTAAGCAACTAAGGACATTATTTACATAATGAATGAGAAACATTTATAATACATCACTCGAAAAGGTCAACCTTATTTGACGAAGAGGTCGCAGAACTTTAGTTGATATTCACATTGTCGCGCAAGTAAGTGATTATTCTAGTTCATTAAGTCAATATTGAATTCCCATGCGCTTAAGATATACTCACGGCTACAACAGGCGAAGGATCCTTAGAGTGACAATTATCAATCATGGCGCTGAGTTGTTTTACTTTCAAGTCGAAGTACTCCATGCCATAATCCCCCTTCACAGCTTCTTCCATGTTATTCCGCAGGTCCTGTGTAGTAAGAAATAGAAGTTTTATCTTAATCATGAATTTGCATAACTTACAAAATAGCATTTTACAAGCCTGAGAGAATCTACGGCAATTTTCAAAAAGCGACGACCGTTTTGAAAGGCGACGTATATTAACGTAGGCGTCATGACCGTACCTCCATGAACTTGTTGTACACCTTTTCCACGACAATACCTGTCGCCGTTGCAAAGCTAGCGGGCTCCACAATGACGACGTTGACACCCCACTTGTGCATCTCATGCCTTAAAGGAGCCCAAAGCGTTATCAGAGCGTTGAAAGTGGGATTCGAATGTTCTTGAGGAGAGCGTAAAATTTGAAAGAAAGATATAGACTAGCTGTATTATTATTAGTTCTCTAGTTCATTCTAGAATATTCAAATGATTCAAATGTCCGCGTGACATAAACATCTACATGTATGATTACGAGAACATACCTGAGTGCGTCCGAGAAAAATTCCACAGCCGCCTTAGTCATGGAGTAGGCCCCAGCCATCGGGCCTGCGTGAAGACCCCCCACACTGGAGATGTTCACAACTCGTCCTACCGCAGATAACAGATTTCAAGTGAGTGGTATTCTTACCAGAAATACCCTTCAATGCTGTTTGCTAATTTAGTATACCGATTTTTTATAACTTGGGACTGGAGTGTCGTTACTCAACACGATCGATGTCATATCTCAATAAGGAATATCTGAGGTACGATTACTAGTAAATACGTTCAGTGACTGTGTCCTGGCGGCCTTCGTTTGTGGAATATATGAGCATAGCTACATTTCTCAAGTACTAAGTGACGTAAGATTCGCTGCAAAAGAGGAAACCAATGACCCCTCACCTTTGGCCCTACGAATCAGAGGCAAGAACGCCTTGGTTACCCGAACAGTACCGAACGTGTTCACTTCCATGACTTGTCGGTAGGCGGTGATGCTGACCCACTCTATCTCTCCCGGCTGCCAGACTCCAGCATTGTTCACCAGTGCGTAAAGACCTGTTGTAATATGTTGGAACAACCCAATAATTGAATCTATAAACATTGAGAGGACGTTTGTAATAAAAAGGACAATAGGTAACATTTCTGACTGCCTTTACATGATCACATTAGAAATTGCCAAGACGGTCAAAGCACAAAGTATTTACTGTCTGACTAAGAATGTGGGTTCTTGCCTTCGGAAGATAGACGATCTTTGACCTGTTGCACAGCGGCCTGCACCTGTCCATCATCAGTGACGTCTATCTGAACAGTACTCAGCCTGCTCGAGCACTCCGCCCGGAGTTTCTTCGACCCCTCCCCACCACTGTCTGCCAGCAGACAGCCGGCAAACACCGTGAAGCCCAGCGAGTCCAGGCGTTTGGCAAGTCCAAAACCGAACCCGCTGTCACAACCTGTAGCAATAGCTAAAAACATTAATTCTGCACAAGCTACACTTTCCAAAAATGACATTTGAAAGGTAACCAAAGGTGAACATGTTCATGACTGCGGGTGTTGGAGTCAAAGTCCTACCTGAAATGAAGACAGCTTTGCCGTTCCCGCTCACTCGGCTCTTCGGCGCCAAGTACAGAACCACACAGTATCCCACTGAACCCAGTAGTATCCCCGTGCACAGGTAGTACAGGACAGGTGCACAGTGGTACAACAACAACAACAAGCCTGAAATGGTGGTCAAACCAAGCAGGCTTGCACAGTAGAACAGGTGTAGTGGCCTCAACATGGTTAAAACCTCCCCTGGCCTACAATGTCGACCTTTGGCGTGACCCTTTTATGAGGACATGTAGTGGAAACACTAGCTAGGTATTGGTCAAGGTACGTGATGACGCGAGGTTGATCATTACATGTCCTTATATAACCTTTGTGATTCGTTAGTACAATGTCGAACTTTGACGTGACCCTTTCATGAGGACATGTAGTGTAAACACTAGCTGGGTATTGATCAAGGTACGCGAAGGTGAGAGGTTGATCATTACATGTCCTTATATAACCTTTGTCATTTGTTAGTTCACCAACCATCGCTAACGGCGATGTTTGATCCAAGGGGCCGTAGTAGTATCCCAGTAGTATCCCCGTGCACAGGTCGAACATTGCAGGTGCACAGTGGTACAACAACAACAACAAGCCTGAAATGGTGGTCAAACCAAGCAGGCTTGCACAGTAGAACAGGTGTAGTGGCCTCAACATGTTTAAAACCTCCCCTGGTCTACAGTCCTGTCCGTGACTCTTTTATGAGGAAAACTTTTGTAAACACTCAAGCTTGATACTGCTAAAGGTCTGTGATGGCGGGCTAATGACCATTACTACGCTACATGTGTTATTAGTTACTTCACCAACCATCGCTAATCAACAACGACGATATTTGATACAAAAGGTCATGGAGACATGTCCATTTTGTGTATTTCACCTTGTGTAACCATTTCAGAGACCAGACTACGGAACGACAACAAGCCTGAAATGTTGGTCAGACCAAGCAGGCTTGCACAGTAGAACAGGTGTAGTGGCTTAAACGTTGTTAGAACCTCACTTATACTACGAATCGATCTCAAATACACTTTGACCAACCTTGACCTGACTCTCTTCCAATGGCAGCTAGTATTAACATTTGAAAAGTGCCGTTTAAGACATTTGACCCGAAGGATTATAAAGACATACCCTATATGTCTAAGAACCATGAACGATACTAGCCCAACAAACTCGTTCTACAGGATACCCCGCTCAATTTAGAAAAGAATCTCTAATACCAGTGCCACCACTGAGGAATAACAAGAAACCATACATGGCACATTTTATTTGCCATCCATTACAAAATGCAATCACTTCTAATTCTACGATTAGTATTTTCTTGCAAACCTTGCCAAGAATATGTTGTACTGTATTTTGCTGTTTATTACTACTCATAGATTGCTCTTTATCTCTACTTTCCTTTTTCCTCAACACAGGAGATTTGACTCTGAGCGTGTGTAATTGAAGGATTCTAACATATGATAATCTAACAAGAAAAGTTTGATAATGATGAAATAGTGTTTCATTTACGCTAAAATTATAGTTCATTGTTAGTATGTTAAAGAGTGGCCATCTAAGAAGCTTCTGACCACCCTTGGACAGTTTTATTTGTCGTTCTTATCCATCCATTTTCTGTATCTATTTATTGTAATTAAATTAGTTAAGCAAAATAGACAATAAACAATGTGTTTCAAACCTCAAAAACACTGAGTTATTGAATTTACGAACGCTACGAAGCCAAGTGGGGCTGTCTTATGTAGTTTTCTGCAGCATGGCAGGTTTAGGGTCGTCTTCCCTCTCGTTCCTCTCTGTAGAGTCAGTCCACCTCGAGGGGAAGTAGCCCAGCCAGACGTTGTTCACGTAGTCCTCAAAACTGCCCCCGATCAAGTAGCGATGAGAGGGGGTGGTCACGGTGATAGCGTCCGCCATGGCCTGCGAATTGAACATCAGCAACATCAATGTTGTTCTTTGTGTCCTTTTGAATTTTCCGTGCGTGGGGTACGATTGATATAATGTTACAGGCATAATTCTAGCAGGGGAATAAATGAATTAAAACTTGTGAACTGTGTTCAATCTTTGCTATCAGCAGGCAATATTGTTGTCTAGAATGCATCATACCTGTAGTTTGATGTTAGTAAGACGTATCAAACCAAAGAAATACTTGCTAGGTCAAAGATAACAACCTAGGATGTACAGGCGACTTCCACATGTTCCTAATACGCCCCATTCTACTACTAGGTACCCTCTTTAGACATCATTATCTGTCACATGGATTTCATCAAATAAAGATGAGGTAAAACTTTTTCTCTGGTCAAATCACAACTTAACCTGTTTTAATGACGTTTTGTTCTTTGAATAGAATCATGTTTCAGCAATCAGAAAACATTGCCGGGGTGACTATGTAGACTCAGAAAAGACTCACATCTATAACAGTTTTAGCATCTTGTCCTTGGAATGGGGCAAAATGAGCTGCCCGTATCTTTCCCAACTTGAAGTCGATGTACTCCATGCCATAATCTTCCTTCACAGCTTCTTCTATGTTGTCCCGCAGGTTCTGGATGTTACATATAAGTGGTCGTTTCGTGAAAATGAAGAACCAAAAAAGCTAGCTTCCTGCACTATATACTTCTGTTTTTGTGTCGTAGAGTTTCTGTGTTATCGTCATATTTGTTCTTATTCCTGAAACATATGATTCAAGATAGAACTAGAAGTTTCCTTAATAACAATATTTGCAATAGCCCTTTACAACCCGATGTTCTCCTTGTCTATAAAATGCTCAGTTGTGCAATAGCCGTTGATTTTATGAAAAACTCAATGGCTTAAAAAGGGTACAAAGCTCTACGTACACCAATACAACCATGATGCAGACGGCATACCTGAATGAGCCTATTGTAGGTCTCCGCCTTAACGATATCCGTACACGTAGAAAAGGCACATGGCTCCACCAGGACGACTTTCACACCCCACTTGTGCATCTCGTGCCTGGAGTACCAGTCATGTTCGTTAGTTAACAAGGTAGAAAAAACACAAAGGTTTGAATTCTTAAACATTATCCTTTTGTTTCTCTTCGATGTAAAATCGTTTGACTGCGCTACGTACCTAATTCAGCAAGTTGCTTATAATATACTTTTGCAACAAACTTGCAATAAACCTTGAATTCATTCATGTAAATAGACTAAGGCCTTCTCACATGCGTTTAAAATCTAAAGGAACGCAGGAATGCTGCTGCAGGGCTCTTTGTTTAAGGAAACCTTGCACACTGTGCAACTTCTCAATTATGACATACTCATATGTATGAGTTGTGACATTGTACTTAATGTGTAAGTGTATAATGCATGTATGTAAGCATGATGCATTCATATATAGCATATATATATATATATGGGGACAGCAACTACTAAGATGTGGACGAACATGACGGCCCGCCTCAGTACTATACATTGATATGCAGTGATGATAATGAAGATGATGTAATAAGCATGTATGTATGTATGTGTGTACGTAGGTATGTATGTCCATGCATATGTATGTACATCCGTATAAATATATGCACTTGTTACATACCTGAGCGCATCCGAGAAAGACTCCAGGGCCGCCTTGGTTATGCAGTAGGAAGAACAAGCCGGGTGTGCGTGAAGTCCGGACCCGCTGGAGGTGTTCACGACTCGTCCTACGGTGGAGAACGACATGCATAAGACGGGTTACTAGTATCTTGAACCTCGCTGTGTTTATTCCTGTTTATTTGTTTGACTGTGGAAGAAATAAAACTAGAGCTGCACAACTGGCCGTTGGCCAACCATGCAGGGTTAGGGTTAGGGTTAGGGTTAGGGTTAGGGTTAGGGTTAGGGTTAGGGTTAGGGTTAGGGTTAGGGTTAGGGTTAGGGTTAGGGTTAGGGTTAGGGTTAGGGTCAGAGTTAGGGTCAGGGTTAGGGTTAGGGTTAGGGTTAGGGTTAGGGTTAGGGTTAGGGTAAGGGTTAGTCAATTCTGTTCAGGTTTGTTTGTGTTCATATATTCATGTATGTACGGGTATGAACAGTCATTTCGAGAAGGCCTGGATGGATTTATTGATGGTAGGTCTCCATGACTCCTGGAAATTATCATTTTTTCATCAATCCATATTAGATACCATTTTCTTAATGATCTTCGAGTGTTCAATGAAGACTGTTTGACTAACTGCCTCACCTTTCGCCCGACGAATCAGAGGCAAGAACGCCTTAGTGACCCGCACAGCGCCAAACGTGTTCACTTCCATCACACGTCGGTAGGCAGCGATGCTGACCCACTCTATCTCTCCCTTGTGCGTGAAGCCAGCATTGTTCACCAATGCATAAAGACCTGTGAGAAATAAGCCAATTATGCTTTGATACGAATGCGAACACACTACTAGCTGGCTTAAGCTTACTTCTTCTCTTGGTCAAGCAATGATCAGGTCAACTCGGTAAGGGTTATAGACTTTACACTTTTAGAAATACACTAGCTAGAAGATCTGATTTTAAAAGAAAACGCCATTTCTATACAATAGAAGATACATGTTTAACAAAGTATGCAAAGCAGCTTTTCCTGTATGTCATTTACCATTTTGTTCAAACTGAAACGTCATCAACATTGAAAATGTATGAATCAGCAACCTGTCTTATAGAGACAATGTCAGCAGGTACAGTTAGCCTCCACCAGGCCCTCTTACGGGCGTAGGAATCTTAGAATTCGGCAGAAAAAGGAACAATTAGCCAGTAGAGTCAGTCCACAGTGAAGATCACATTTCGCCCGTTTAGGAGCCTGCAAGTGAAACTCTGGCGTAGTTAGTCTGGTAGAGACTAAGGTACAGTGGTCAATGGGCACATATGTAAGATGATACATAAAGTTATAGAGTGATATATATGTTTTATGTTTCCTATGAAAAGTAGCCATCATGTTAACTGTATACCCTTGCTACACAGCCCTTTATTAAAATATGAAGAAATTCTCACCCTTTGACCCCGTCGGCAGTCGATCTTTGACCTGTTGAACAGCGGCCTGCACCTGTCCATCATTAGTGACGTCTATCTGAACAGTACTTAGCCTGCTCGAACACTCCGCCCGGAGTTTCTTCGACCCCTCCCCACCACTGTCCGCCAGCAGACAGCCGGCAAACACCGTGAAGCCCAGCGAGTCCAGGCGTTTCGCAAGTCCATTACCGAACCCACTGTCACAACCTGTTGTCATACAAATAAACACTAGTCAAGCTGGATAAACACCTGGCTATGCCTTATAAACAAATTGCAAGCTGAGACCAGATTTTTCTATGGTGGAGTGGATGTGAATGCATGTGTGCTTGATATGAACAATATAACTCAAGAAGTTGTGGATGGATCCTTATTCGTCATGTGGGTAGGTCTAGTTCAACAATGGGCATCCTAGCGGCTTCCTGTGGTACTGCAGTGGAACTTCAAATTAGCAAAGTTTGAGGTCCAATATTCTGGAAGTAAGTGCTTGAGTCGTGATTTTTGACTGATGGAGAGCTTTTCAGGCAGGGAGTAAGTGGCGTAAGTCAGAGTCTCACTTACATAGTTTATGAGGAACCTAGTTTGCTATAATAAGACTTCCATACTTTGAACATCTTGTGTTATTTGGGGAGTGAAGATGATCAACTGGTATAATTTATGCATATGAGGACATTATTTGCATGATTAATGAGAAACATTTATAATTTATCTCTCAAAAAGGTTAACAATTGGTATGAGGTAGTAGAAATCTAATTGATATTACAATTGTCATGTAAGTAAGTTATTCTTCTTGTTGATAAATTCAGTTTTGAATTCCCATACTCTTAAATATACTCACATCTACAACAGGGGAAGGATCCTTAGATTGACAATCAATAATGGTCCTGAGTTCTTTCGTTTTCAAGTCGAAGTATCCCATGCCATGATCCTCCTTCACAGCTTCTTCCATGTTGTTCCTCAGGTCCTGTGTGATAAGCAATAGAAGTCGGATTTTGGTCATGAATATGCAATATTTACAAAATAGCATTTTACAATCCTGGGCAGAATCCACAGCAATTTTCAAAAAGTGACAACCGTTTCAAAAGGCGACGTATATTAGCGTAGGCTTGGCGTCATACCCGTACCTCGATGTACTTGTTGTAGACCTTTTCCACAACGATATCTGTCGACGGTCCAAAGAGGCCGGGCTCCACAATGACGACGTTGACACCCCACTTGTGCATCTCATGCCTTAAAGGAGCCCAAAGCGTTATCAGAGCGTTGAAAGTCGGATTCGGATGTTCGTAATGAGGACGTAAAATGTGAAAGAAAGATATTGACTAGCTGTATTATCATTGGTTATCTCGTTCATTATAGAATATTCAAATGATTCAAATGTCCGCGTGACATAAACATCTACATGCATGATTACGAGAACATACCTGAGTGCGTCCGAGAAAAATTCCACAGCCGCCTTAGTCATGGAGTAGGCCCCAGCCATCGGGCCTGCGTGAAGACCCCCCACACTGGAGATGTTCACAACTCGTCCTACCGCAGATAACAGATTTCATGTTAGTGTGATATTCTTACCAGAAATACCCTTCAATGCTGTTTGTAAATTTAGTTTACCGATTTTTTTTATTACTTGGGACTGGTGTGTCGTAACTCAATACGATCGATGTCATATCTCAACAAGGAAAGATCCGAGGTACGATTACTAGTGAACGCGTTCAGTGACTGTGTCCTGGCGGCCTTCGTTTGTGGAATATATGAGCATAGCTACATTTCTCAAGTACTAAGTGACGTAAGTATTCGCTGCAAAAGAGGAAACCAATGACCCCTCACCTTTGGCCCTACGAATCAGAGGCAAGAACGCCTTGGTTACCCGAACAGTACCGAACGTGTTCACTTCCATTACTTGTCGGTAGGCGGCGATGCTGACCCACTCTATCTCTCCCGGCTGCCAGACTCCAGCATTGTTCACCAATGCGTAAAGACCTGTTGTAATATGTTGGAACAAGCCAATAATTGAATCTATAAACAAGGGAGATGACGTTTGTAATAAAAAGGATAATAGGTAACATTTCTGACTGTCTTTACATGATCACATTAAAAATTGCCAAGACGGTCAAAGCACAAAGTATTTACTGTCTGACTAAGAATATGGGTTCTTGCCTTCGGAAGATAGACAATCTTTGACCTGTTGTACAGCGGCCTGCACCTGTCCATCATCAGTGACGTCTATCTGAACAGTACTCAGCCTGCTCGAGCACTCCGCCCGGAGTTTCTTCGACCCCTCCCCACCACTGTCTGCCAGCAGACAGCCGGCAAACACCGTGAAGCCCAGCGAGTAATAAACAAATTGCAAGCTGCACTTTCCACAAATGACGTTTGAAACGTAACCAAAGGTAAACATGTTCATGACTGCGGGTGTTGGAGTTAAAGTCCTACCTGTAATGAAGACAGCTTTGCCATTCCCGCTCACTCGGCTCTTCGGTGCCAAGTACAGAACCACACAGTATCCCACTGAACCCAGTAGTATCCCCGTGCACAGGTAGTACAGGACAGGTGCACAGTGGTACAACAACAACAACAAGCCTGAAATGGTGGTCAAACCAAGCAGGCTTGCACAGTAGAACAGGTGTAGTGGCTTCAACATGGTTGGAACCTGTCCTGAAGCTGGACTTTGACTTTGACCTCGACTCTGCCCTACTTTGTACTGTGTGCAGCTGTTGCGCAATCACATCAAATTCATTCATTCGCTCACTCATTTCTTCAATTTAATTTGTTAGACAGGAGCAGTGTCCACAGAGAAAGTCAACAAATGCTGACTTGACATCAAGGCTAGTCAAGGAACTTACAATTTAAAAACGTTTCTTTATCTGAGCTCGAGACCTATCTGTACAACAAATGCGAAAAGAAATTCGTCTTTAGTGTGTCATATAGTATAACGTTTATGTGGTTATGTTTGCGCGGTATGCCCCAGAATCTGGCTGGCTTACTGACAATATATGTGGTATGCGTGTGCTTGTTACAAATGACCATTATGGGTGGTACCAACCTGTGTATCAAAGTCCAATATCACTGAGAACAAAGCGGTTCGACCTGAATAAAGCAATAGAATTAGATGGGATTCTATAGCATTTGTCTTACTATCTAGTAGAATACAACTCATACAAAGTAGAACTCAGCTAGACTTTAGCTCGAAGCATTTTGATGGTGAGTTTAAGTACATAGTGACATAAATACATGCTTCTGTGAACTACTTCTGTCACACCTGTACTAGTATCCACTTCTACATGAAGATCAACTACTACTACCAACTACTACTACTAACTGGCCAATGTGACCACTATTCGAGATCACAGATCATTTCTCCCATTGACACACAAGAATTAAAAGTCTGTTTATAGTGACCACCTGTCGACAATAAAGCAGATTTGATCGGTCCACGGTGGGCAGTTTTGAATGTTAGTATTTTATTTGAACAACTCTTGTGTTTAACAAACATCCCTCCGTAAATCGTCCCTCACAAATATCAACGGGTACAGAATCTTTCATGCCTTGTAGCTTCCCTACTGACGTTTACAGCACAGTTGTGGATATTACCAATTCAGAATTCACTCAAATGATCTGGTCGTAGGCACGGTTGACAGGTGCTTCCACTTTCATATTGCTTGTTGTCTCCATGAATAATGAAGATAATAGTTTTTGGCCCGTCTGTGTGTCTGTCTGTCTATTTGTGTTGCAGGATTTTTGTACTCAGGAACTTCTGGATAGATTATGATGATATTTGGTAAATAGGTAGGTGTTGGGAATACAAACGTTACGGTCAAGTTAAGGCTCCCTGGTATGTAACCTTGGTACTGCAGCAGAACTTCCGTTTTTTTGTATTTTTTGACCTGGACGTGCAATGGTCTTGATTTTTTGTTGAAAGATAGCTTGTGGTCTAAGGAAGAGGTGGTGTAGGTTTGGGCCCCCTAGCAGCTTGCTCTGGAGCTGCAGTGTGTTTTTTTACACCTTGCGTTGTCGTCGTCAAGCAATGTTGAAATGTCAGGATAAGGGGAGGGGCTGCCAAATACTGAGGTATAAATTGTTCCTTGATATTTCTTATAGCTAGACTACCAACTTCCCTTGTATGCATTTAGGTGTATTCAAATATTATACTATAGTCTATCTGCTGGATGCCCTAATCATACCACTGGTTCCAAAAAAGAAATCAAACCCAAAAAGTTCAGATTTAGTAAATGTATTAAGCATTTGAAATTAGTGTAGCCACCTGTCCTACATTGTCGTCTTCATTCAGTGTGTTTACCTTATTTGCTATTGAGCGCCGGGAAAGAATTCGCAGTAGAGTTATCATGATCATCATTATTGGTTAAACTAAAGCACGAATCTCTGCCCATCAGACAACTTAGCTTCCAGAACAAACTCATAATCTGATCTTCACTTCAATCCACGATGCAGAGATTTGATTACATATAAAATAAATTTGTACACCAGTAGCAACTAACAATGTAGATAAAAAGACACCTGGTTATATATCACAATAAAGCATTAACAGTGGAAATGGTGGTGAGCTTATGCTTTTCCATGAAAATCCCATATTTGTTCGCTACTTCCATTCCCTACAAACTAGTAGCATTATCAAACGTATCAGGTAATGATTAAAGCTGATAAAGAGAATGCTATACACTTATATTAGCGTTCTTCACTGGTGAATAGGCCCTGTTACCTACTGATGCATAGGTACTGCTTACTTTAGATTATACATGTAGCCATCGTATCTATATGTATATTTGCTTTACGAAAACAAGGTCTTCCTAGTCATGAATGCTTTAAATGTAGCTGTTAGTGCAATAACATTGCCTGGTGACTCATCAGCGTTAATGAATTAATGAATATGAATAAATGAAAAAACTTGTAGACAGTTGTAGATGTATAGACATGTTTAACCTATAATTCAATGTGCAGTTTGTCTAGTTCTATGGGGAATACGAATTTTTAGGTGTTATTTGAATATTAAAAGCTAGGAAACGTGTGCAATCAACAACAAAATGACAAGCTTATCTAAATAACAATATTGGCAAATGCTTTGCTACAAAGGAATGCGGTTATGTCTGCCTTTTTCAATGTGCAGTTTAATTTAACATCCATAGTCGATCTATGCAGGCGTCCGTTAGAACAGCACCTCTGCCCACCGCTACAGTCAGCGTCACTCCTGCACCTCTCATCGCAGAGGCCTGTTATTCCAGTGATGTCTAGACATTCAAGCTGTAGATGACATCAAAATGATAAACCACAATCAAAACACACTACGTATATAGTACAAAAGCTACATCTATATGCTTTATATTATCAAATTTATGTCGCGCCCGAAAGATTTGCATCAAAATTGAAAAAAAATGGGGCTGATTCCAAAAGATGTTTGGCTAATAGCTGGTCAGTGGAATATTTTGATAAGCTTAGAATAGAAAGCGGAAAATGAAGAACATGAATTCGAACGCGATCGTTTTGTCTGGATAACGTTTTTGTTCCACAGCAGAAATTCATGCTATAATCAGACTTTGAAAAGAAAATAACTCAAGAGGCCTAGAATGGCTTGTTCAAGTATCAAATTTGACTGTACAATGTTGCTTGACGCAGCTTGAAACAGAAAACATGACTTAATTAAGCCTTTGCTTGAAGCGGCAGATTAAGGTATTTGCTCTGTAATCACCTATTTCAAATATAGTAGACCTACAGCAGTATCTCAATGATAATACATTATGTTCTTTACTGCTACGAGGGTCCATGTCACTTTCACATTTACAAAACTGCAATATCTTCGACATAGTTCAAACTTTCATTCACTGTACAGGTAGATTCTCATTATTGATAGATCATCAACTTGTCTTGTTTACATTCATTTTTCTTTTATTGTTCTTTTCTTTTGTATTTATGTATGTATGCTGTCATTGTATTTTACTCTTGTTTTATGCTTATGTATAAGAGTAAAAGGCAATTGTGCTTTTTGCCGTACACTCTCTTTATTTAGATATATGTGAATAAAATTAGATAAAAGTTCTCCTACCGTTGCAGTTCACTTGCTGGGCATTGATGTCGTAGAAGACTGCGGTGCAGCTTCCACAGTTTCCCACGCAGATTGCGGCCGGCTGTGCGGCACATGTGGCAGACTGACACGGGTCAGGGGAACAGCTGACTTGTTGTAGTCCAGAAGGACACGACGGGATCACTCCAGCTTCAGCAGCTGCTTGAGCTGCTTGAGCCACTTGAGGTTCTTGAGCTGCATTGCAGGAGCAAACAAAAGTGCTACATTGTAATAAAGTATTACATACAGTAATTTCCTTTGAAGACTCAATCCCGTCACACATAGGCTATTATGGTCCCATCAACCATCTTCCCAGACTATGAGTTGCTTTGGTTGGCTGGTGGTCTGCAAGGTTTTTCTACAGATCGGTTGTGGCTGCAGAGTGTTTCAAAATGTGTAAAACATTTGGAGTAGACAAAGGGTCTGCAATGGGTCGGAAAATGGTTAGGAAATTATCTGAAACCGGTTTGGAGTAAGTTAGCAGTGGTCGGGGTCAGGGAAAGTCAAACATACATCCCAGAATTCCTTGCAATACACAATCCACAATACACTCCCAGAGGGCAGACTGTGGACAACACGCATACTTAGACATGGTATGTGCCTTTGACACTGCAGCAACTGGTACAATTTGATCTATATATACATGTCTTGTATTGTCACGAGAGTAAAGTAGTCTTTGAGACTGCCTCACATTTGTAACTTTACAACTTTAGATTAGATTAGGTAATAAGCACGAACTGATGAAAATAAACATTGATAAACACAGTTGGACCATTGATGCAAATATTTGCTTCAAATATGGTGTTTTCACCCCGGCACCCCTTAATGTGACAATACATATACAGCCTTAGGCATCTGTACTGGTGAAAACGTGAGGTCATCTTCAAAATGACATTCCGATAAAAAAAGCGTTTAAACCAGGCCTACTTTGACTTCTCGTGAAACTTCTCATGTCCCGCGAACTCGTAACATCACGAAAACCTCGTTTCCCCCTCCTGCGAAATTAAGTTTCCGCGATTATAAAGGAATTTACAGTATTTGCATCACTGGCCCACCAGTGTTAATCACACCATTTTACACATTACAAAAGGTGTACAAAAGTTTTAAAAGCCGGACAGTCTCATTACTTTAGTATTTTGAGAATTCAAGCAGGTCTGAAAGTATTCAGGGCTTGCTTTGGGGGGGGGGGGGGTCATATACGAGTTGTGAAATGGCTGAAACGGCAGAAAGGTGTGGCCTAAAACTCAGACTGCTACCAATCTTGATTGGCTAGTGGTCAGGGGCAATTAAGGGGTAATTAAGGAAGTTCCCAAATGTACGACAGGGCCTTCACACACAGGAAACTGACGCCTGCTTACTCACGGCTACACAGCCTGGAGGTGGGTGTGGCTTTGGTGAGTCAACAACAGGAGGTCAACAAGACAGGCTTGCTGGGATCATTGACTCCAAGGGTGGGGCAAATGTCGGTTCGGAGATTTTTTCGTACGATTCGTTGCCGATCTAACTCTTTCTAAGAAAGGGGCTAACACTTCTTCAGTCGTTTTCTGGACAATTCAATGTTTCCGATGGCAAGGGGTACCTTGTCTCTAACCGACAGACTCAGTTGATTTTCTGTGGAAGCGTCACTTTTGGTGACAAAAATCATTGAAATTGCTGCTATTTTAGGGGTATTGTTCACAGGCTGCTACCTGCCACAAGACGAATTTGGGCTATCATGTTTAGATATGACAGAAACCAATTACATTGAATGGCCAACCAAGGGTTAGATGATGTTTCAGAGTGAAAGGAAAGATTGTGAACCAACACTGTAAAATAGGAGTCATCGTTGTTTTAATCTTTAAGAAATACAATTTCCCTGGGGGAAAAGGCGTAGAAGCAACAGCATACCCCCTATGGCTGTTGCCCTATTTCATTCCACGCCTGGCTGTTGCCCTATTTCATTCCATTCCTTTCCTTTCCATGATCCTTCCGACCACTCTTGAAATGGGGCCTGCATGCCCTTTCCCGTAGAGCGTAATCAGTCGTTTTGATTCTACGTAATATGTAGCCGGTCCGTTCTGATTTCAAGTAGTGTAGAGCGTAATCAGTGTAATTTACGTAAAGCGTAATTGACAACTTTACTTCAACGTAATACGTAGCAGCTACATGGAATTTACCACAAAACGCAAGCGATAAATTATTCGCAATGTTGTAGTCAAATTTGTCTAATGAGTTAAACGTTCAGAGTCACAAACCAGTGTCTGGTTGTCTGAGAATGAGGGGAGGCCGACAGTTTTCTCACTAATCTTGAAGCTTGGACGGACTATGTAAGAGATCTAAGCTTGCAATGGAATAGTCATATATATGCCAGTCAAAAGTGAAAGACGTTGAGTTCAGTTGACTACGTCATATTTCACAAACGTATTTCAGCGACGTAACTGGATGAAGCACGGTCTCGCATTACGCCGTAGCTCTCTATAACGACAACATGGTAGCTTGAGGTAACGTTACGCTCTTTTATTAAGACATCATTTTGAGTGACCTTTCTTTCTTGCATGCCTTCATGGTAAAAAGTCAAGTTTAGGTGTTACTACAAATACATCTATATATAACTAAATCTTATGATGGTCCGTCTATAATGCACGGTCTTCTAGTATTTGTTTACCCAATGCAAAAAAGGACTCAGTTGCACCATCGAAAATCACATTACACTTTACTCAAGAACAAGCTGTAAAGTTAATCTATCGCCACTCCCAATGCCATGTCAAAGGTGAAACTTCGAGATTCCAATAGTATGACTCACAATAAGCCACAGAGCGACCAGACAGGTTCGAATCAGTCATTTCATGCAGAAGTAATACCGTGGCGGATCATCACAAATATGACTTACATCGTGCAAGGCAGGCATGCAAGAAAGAAAGGTCACTCAAAATGGTGTCTTAATAAAAGAGCGTAACGTTACCTTTACGCTCTTTTGTGTTACCTTTCTTTGTTTGCATGCCTTCATGGTACCAGGAAAAGTCAAGTTTAGGTGTTACTACAAATACATCTATATGTAACTAAATCTTATGATGGTCCGTCTATAATGCACGGTCTTCTAGTATTTGTTTACCCAATGCAAAAAAGGACTCAGTTGCACCATCGAAAATCACATTACACTTTACTCAAGAACAAGCTGTAAAGTTAATCTATTGCCACTCCCAATGCCATGTCAGAGGTGAAACTTCGAGATTCCAATAGTATGACTCACAATAAGCCACAGAGCGACCAGACAGGTTCGAATCAATCATTTCATGCAGAAGTAATACCGTGGCGGATCATCACCAATATGTCTAACATCGTCGTCCAATGTGTGCCTCACAGGTGGGGATATATTCACTGTACAAATTCTAGATCTCTGTGAAATGTTCGTATTGTGACGTAGAAAGTTATATATATGTAATAATTACACAGGCTTTGTTTCCATATTAAAGGCATGCGGGCAAATACATATACGTGTCAAGGTGGGGTAATTGGTTAGGTAGGTAATAGACGTGACCAGATTATCAATTACAGTCAGTGCGATAATGTGGCGTGATTCTTAGTCACTACCCTCCATGCAGGCCCTCTTGAATTCTTTAAACATTTTGAAACATTCGGCTAGCGCAACCGACCAGCAGCCAACCTCTGAGACCAATTGAGCACAATCGACCTTCCTCACGACCACACTCAGGGGAAGGTTGTGAATGGTTGGTCGAGGCCATGGCCGGCTATGTGCGACAGGAGCGAGGCTCTGACACTAGAACCGACTGTCGAGGGGGATGTAACATTCCGTAACATTAGACAGTTTAAATTTGTACGACACATCCAAGACCATGCCAAATACGCCCTCGAAGTGTAAACGGGCGACTCGGGAGACGTTGCGTTGTTTACCTACAGCAGTTTTAACAGAACACTATCTTTATATCTTATCAAAAAATACGGCTCCTTTCGTCAACTTTCCGAAGTGTAACATATCGTTGTTGACTTTACCTGTGGCCTGGGGCGGCGCGGATGTTGGCGGCGGCGGTGGGCAGCAGACAGCCACCCCGAGCAGACACACGGTTACAGCTGTGATCAGGAGAGTCTTCATCTTTGTTCGGGTGGAGACAGGTCTGGAGTCTTGAATGGCAAATGCTGGAACTGACACGTTCAGTTGACCAAGGAGGTTAAATCAGACTTGGGCGGACCGACCCTGACTGTCCACCACAATAAGGACAATTAGCAGTTCAACCAATCGGAGAATGGCAATCAGTGGTATAACCAATGAGGGTGGCTGCATGCCCAACAATTAGAAGGAACGACAACAGGTTACGTCACACGAGTGGAAGAGTCCACTATAAAGTTACAAAATAATTGCTATCGAGGTTACTTTTGTTCAGTTTTATATCATCCAGTGTCATAAGTTCTGTCTTTTATCTTGCGCTTTGTGTGGAAGTAAGAAAATCTGAACAGGTTTTTATGGGAAAGAATGGCTTGTTCCTTTTGTGGCGTACAACTTACTTTTGGTGTGTCATACCTCAGGAATGGGGGGAGGGGCCATAATTACCTAATTGCCCACTACGTCATTTCCTCCGGAGGTCACTCCCACTAATTAAGACGACACGCCCCGGATCATGCCCTACTACGGGATGCACGAAGAACGCCCTCCGGGCGGCCTTTGTTGTCAAGTTACCCAGGGAGTGGTATGAAACGTCAACTACTGAGAAATACAAAGGATCAAGGAGGTTTCAATAAAACCTCCTTGAAAGGATATAGAGAAATACATGGAAAATACCAATCGTGCGGACGTTATATTCCTGAATACAGAAGGTCTTGATAAACGCCAAAACCTGAAACATTACAACATCAAATGATAAACATTTTACCCTGAGAACAAATAACATGCAACCGCCGCCATGGACTAAACCAAGTTTGGATTTTCAATGGTTTTCCACTGGTGTATGGTGAAAAAGGGTTCAGAAGGCTCTAAATCAACGTTTTAGCGCAAATTGGGCATTCCCAAATATTTCTTGACAAAGTTGGGTGCACGCGTAAGGCGCCAGCCCTTTATTATCTCCGTGAAAATGGAGGTATTCATTGTTTTCTCCGTGTCTATGTTTGTTTGTTTGTTTGTTTGTTTTTTCGACCTCCAACCCCTGCACATGTAAGTCTAAAGATACACCATTTTACCCTACACCAAGGACATTATATAGTGTCCTTGCCTACACTAATCCTCCCGTATTCAAACAACTACGGACACACGCAAACAGACACACCAAAGACAAAACCTCTGTACGCGAAATGTCTGTATGATATTGTATTCAGACTGCAACACCTACAGAGTAGAGCTGTAGTCAAGCCTTCAAGCTCGAAGCATTCAAGCTGAGTTTAGGTACCTAGTTACATAATTAACGGGGGTTGCCCTAACTTAGGCCGCGCCCTACCTTAGGACGGATTTTTTAGTGATCTTGTTATGCATAAGTACGCCGTGTTTGTGTCTACTGATTATGCTCATAAGGAAGATAAATAAACCAAGTCCATGCACATAATTTTTATTTGCATTCAAAACATATGTGTACATATTCATTTCTTGTTTTGTCGAGAATAGTATTTTGACGATAATGATGGCAACGCTGAGTAGAGTGTCACTGCGTAGCTAGACGGCCCGACACCTAAATATACGACCTGTGCGAAGCAGATATACAACTATCATACACATAAAAAATATAACTTCATAAAACACAAAAAAATTGGGTCTTTAAGTGTTTGTTGAGAAGAAAACCGACCAAAGAAAACAACGTAAACATCGCTGCCGTCTGGCAACGTTGTTTTCCCGCCATTTTTGGGGCCGCGATGCTGGCGGACGGCGATTCAACGCACAGCTTTGTAACCCTCTAACATGTGATTGGTACCGTCTATGAAAAGGAAACTAAATACAGATATGGTGAAGATATTTCCCAATAAGTAGAAGGAGTATTGTTGATGTAAGCGGCGTCGTTTTTTCGTAATGATTTTGCAAGTCGGGTCGCATGCAAGACGTACGTCGGGCCGCGCGTAGTAGCCTATTTCCCGCCGAAACATGAGCTGGGATGCGCTAGATATAGCCCTTCTCACATGACGTTAGAAGTGCACACAGTCAAAATTTTCCGGTCAAAAGAAAGCTATAATATAGCAGACTTCAAGCCTTATTTACATTTCCCTAACTTCATCACCAACTTCCGAAGAGAGCAGAATTACCAAAGCGTACTAAGTTAGGCACACTATCTGGCGTAGCACTAACTCAGAAGGTGCTTTCGTGAAAACGTCTCACAGCGTTTGCCGCTTGTAACTCGGAGCGTGAAGGGCCCATGAACAGTATGAATACATTTCTTGTCCATGTATGTTCTTTAGATGAGTGTGTTCAAAATTCATTCATTAAAACATGACCATTCTCTGGCAACCAGCAATGGAGCGCCGTGAGTTCGAGCGCGTAAAAAAACGTCCTATGTTTGGGCGACTCCCATGCTGAACTGGCCTCTGTGAGCTACGAATATCTTAGTTGAACAAATCTTGCGGCTTTAATTTAGCAAACCTTCCTTCGTATATGGTCTCTTCCAAATATATCAACGGGTGCAGAACCTGTCATATCTACTAGTTTCTGATGACTACTGACGTTCACATGGACAGTTTTGGATGTTACCAATTTACTATTCATATAAGTCACAAAAGAAAAGTAATCAATGATTCGATATTGTCCATTTTCGCCACTAATAACTGACAAAAAGTACTCGGGGTTCGGAGAACTGTTCTAGTACGTTTTCTGCAGCATGGCTGGTTTGGGGTCGCCTTCCTTCTCAGCCAGTAGTGTCGAGCCAGTCCACCGTGTGGGGAAGTAGCCCAGCCACATCCACGTCACGTAGTCCTCAAAACTCGACCCGACCAAGTAGCGATGGGAGGGGGTGGTCAGGGTGACGGCGTCCACCATAGCCTGCAAAGTCCATGTCAACAACACTGATTGTTTGCCAGTTTATAGTCATCAAAGATAGACGGAGCAAATACTGGGCATGATTGGAAATTGCCACTGGATACTCGGCTGCAGAAAGAGATTGTAGCTAAGTCCCCAGGTTAACGCAGTGTTGCCTGACCCTAAGTCTCTAGATCTCAGTATGATCAAACACTAGTACCAGTTCTATGACTCTGTTGTCTCAATCTACAATCATCAAGGACTCGGAGCTTTTCCGATGCGGCCTACACAAACCCTACCGAGAAATACTCTGCTTAACCGTGGTTGATATTTTCTCTTGTTTTAGGATTTTTATCTTGGTTAAGGTATTAATGAACTTGCCTTACTTGATCAATTAGCGCCCAGTTTATTATTCTCCAATATGGCGAACATGGTCAGGGCTACGGGAGCATGTACATGTACAGAAACCTGTTGTCTGTTTGTTTTTGCAAGAGAATTATTATTTTTCCGGACACTACTGAACATATTTACGAGTATCCAAGAACAATTCATTGTCATCATTATTATCATTATTGTTATGTGTTTTTGATTGATCTAAACAGCTAAGTTTCTCACGTCTATCACAGCAGTTGGATCCCTCGCCGCCCCTTCGCCGTGGACGTACATCCTCAGCTGTTCCATCTTGAGGTCGAAGTACTCCATTCCATAATCCTCCCTAACCACCTCTTCCATGTTGTTCCGCAAGTTCTGTGTGATCAACAATTGTCAATATGCAGAATTTACCAAATGCCGCCGTAGCTTTACTTTATATGTATACAGCTTTAAGATAATTGAATACACTTCTATCGCTAGAGAGTCCAGTTTATGTCTTCACTAAAGCTAACTTAAAGCTTATTTCCCGTTATATTCGTTATATTCTATTCAACGTAAAGCAAAATATAAGTTTTGGGAGAGAACTATGACTACAATATTCGTTATTTATTTTATTTTTATTGAATTGCAACATGCAATACAAGAAGATCCAGGCAGCAATAGCCAGCAATAGCAATAGCAATTATAATTATAGCAAAATGGACTGAGGACATCATGTTTTGACAGGACTTTTGAAAACTTAAAACACTTGATCAATATCAAGGGAAGTGAGCCCGGAAATGACCACAGTAACTGAAATTAGCTGTTCAATATTCGTTAGATACATTATGAAGAAATAAACTGTTCTCCAACTAAAAAAAAATTACTTACCAATTTGAATCGTTCAGAGACCGGTTTTGTTAAGGTGGTGAACAGCCATAGTAGAATATTTGTTATGGCAGATCAAAAATATCTAAAGATGAAGCAAAGCTCTGGTGTTCAAAATGTACAAAAACTACAACTACTTCAGCTAAGAAAGTAATCCAAATTTACAAAATGGTACGTACTGTAGGCTGTGTAGAAGTGCAAAGATCTACTACATGTAGTAAACATAAAGCACACGCCGCACCTCAACAAAGCTATTGAAGACGTCGGGCAATACAATATCTGTAGCCCGTGCAAAGCTGCCAGGCTGCACGATGACGACTTTGACGCCCCACTTATGCATCTCGTGTCTGGGTAAGGGATGATATATGCAGATTAAAGGTGATGCAAGACAAATATGTCACTCGACCTGTGTGACCTTTGACGTCCAGGTCACGGGACTATCGAGAGCTGAAGGAAGATGGCGGGTGACATGTGAAAGTCTTCTCACAAAGCAGCTTTTAGTCGTGTGTAAGAGTATGATGATGATGAATGGTTTATTGCGTACACAATCTGACCATGGCAGTCAACAGACTGAATTGGAGTCAGACGTTACAAAACGTTAAAGCATTCTAATTCGTAATATCTAATGACAAATTTAAAATCAACGAAAGTTAAAAGAGCGGCGTGGTGCACGGAAGTTAAAAGAGCGGCGTGCTGCTAAAAGCAAGGAATAAGCGTTGTTACCCTCGAAAAGACTTGTGATGTTAATAAAAAAAGAATGTAAGTATCGGTATCGTGTTTTCACAAGGGGTTTGTTCATCTCATGTCTGAGTTAGAGGTGACATCAGTGAAGTTGACAAAACGGACCATCATATTTTGACATGACTTTTGAAAACTTAAAACCCTTGACTGATATCTAGGGTAGGAGCCCGGAAATGACTGCAGAAACTGAAATTAGCTTTTTTAAGTTTTATTTGTAAGTGCATGAAGGCTTTGGTCTCGCACTTCAAATGGTGCAAAATTACGAGTTTTCTAATATCCTGTTGTTTATCTTATAATCTTTTTAAAAATGATATGATTCCTAGGTGGTGCATTATATCTACAACAAATGTTTAACTGAAGTATGTCTACCTCAAGGCATCCGAGAAAAACTCCATGGCTGCCTTGCTCATAGAGTATGCCCCAGCCATCGGAGCTGCGTGAAGCCCTCCAACACTGGAAATGTTCACGACTCGTCCTGTGGTGGAGACAAAACATCTGAAGTCAGGAAACCTTCAACTACCTGCAGGAATATCCAGTTTTGTGTTCAAGTTAAAATGGGTACTCAACAGCAGGAGCAAGTGTTCTGTTTCTTCAGATTCAAGTATTTTTCTGAATACAAGGCATTATAAGTATTGGCAACTTTATATTTAACTTGAACTAGGCAGCAGTTGCATCACACATAACCAATATTCTGACCCCCCCCCCCCCCGACTACTCTACAGATGAATTACATTCACGTGTAACATAGCTATCAGATAAATAGTATCAGCCGCAACTATTAGACAAACTTGAATGTGACTGATATTAAGAAATCTAGTGTTAATCATATCATTTTTGATATGTGTTTCTGCTAATTTCTAAATACTTGTCAATTTATAGCCTTTCATTTTCCAGTTGCTTTGGGCCAAAATTGTCTCTGATCTCGGGCAATCATTCTATCATTCAATCATTCCCATCATGCATAACGCATGAGACTAAACAAGGAGCCCTTTTCAGCTACTGTGTTACAGATGGTTCAATTCTTTCTTAATTTGTGATAACATTTCACAAAATTTGGTCGCTTTGATTTAGTATTTATGAAAAAATCAGAAGATAGCACTAGCTTCTATTCTTTAGTACTCAGAACAAATTATCGCCCACCTTTCGCCCTGCGAATCAGAGGTAAGAACGCCTTGGTGACCCGCACGGTACCGAAGGTGTTCACTTCCATCACACGTCGGTAGGAGGCGATGCTGACCCACTCTATATCTCCCGGCTGCAAAACTCCAGCGTTGTTCACCAATGCGTAAAGACCTTTACATGTACGAGTAAAGTGGCAAAGGAACAATGTGAAATGAGATATATGGAAAACACCGGATGTATAGAATCAAATAGTGCAATCTAAGTCCCAAATTACATAATTGGCATCTAATTGTGTGCGTCTCTGTCTAAGCTACCTAAACGCTAAATATCATGGAAATCCAACGTTTCCTGATCATTAGTTACCTGCTTTCAAAGACCTTAACAAAAACGACGCTGCAGTTTCAGAGCAAGCCCAAACCTACACCACATCCGAAGCTATAATAACAAAATTAATCCAAGACTTAAGAAAAGGGAATTTCTGCTGCAGTATCAAGGAAAGCTGCCAGGAGGCCAATAATCAACTTTGACGTTTGCCTCCCAATGAACCACATACCCAAAAAATAAAATTACAAAAATCAATAATTTTCTTATTTTATTACTGGACACACTATGACACAGCGACAGACAAGCAAACAAATGCAAACGCACTCCGAAAACATTCCTTCATTTTCAAGGAGGTCATAGATACATGATATATTTGCTAGCCGTCATGAATATGGTACATTTTTAGGACACATCACTCAATAACTCAATGAAAAATCCCTCACCCTTTGACCCCGTCGGTAATCGATCTTTGACTAGTTCTACTGCGGCCTGCACCTGTCCATCGTCAGTGACGTCTATCTGAACAGTACTCAGCCTGCTCGAGCACTCCGCCCGGAGTTTCCTCGACCCCTCCCCACCACTGTCTGCCAGCAGACATCCGGCAAACACCGTGAAGCCAAGAGAGTCCAGGCGTTTGGCAAGTCCAAATCCGAACCCACTGTCACAACCTGTTAATTGTCATAAGAATAAACATTAAAGTAGGTCAAACGTCTGGCAATACTGCACAAACTACACTTTCCAAAAATGAGGTTTGATAGGCCATAGGAGACGTCACATGTACAGTCACAGCCTACAACGGTGCGTTCGTTAAGTGGAAAACGTACCTAAAAGGAAGTGGCATAACTCACATTGAGGAGGCATAACTATAAACTATAACGCTTTCTATCAAATGTCCTTCACATTTCAAATCATTGTCAACATTTTCTTGAAAGCGACACGGTTTTTAACATCAGTATGTTAGGAAGGAGAAAACCACGAGTAAGCTAAGGTAGAGCTGTGTGGTCAGAGCTGTGTGTGTCATTTCTGGTGTTCCATTCGCCATTAAATCTGCGAGGACATTGCGAAAATATTTGATGGGGACTCGCCTTGTACGTAAGCGGAAACAAACAAAGTGCCTGTCTTTTGGCAGGTCAGAGAGTACTGCTCTTGATTACACCTGCACACCTATGGTCGCAGCTCAATTCTCCATGGTTTTACCCTACTGATCGTCAAAGGGGCGTCGCACGTAAGAAAATTAGGGCAGTGATTATAAATTATTTATATTACCTGTAATGAAGACAGCTTTGCCGTTCCCGCTCACTCGGCTCTTCGGCGCTAAGTACAGAACCACACAGTATCCCACTGAACCCAGTAGTATCCCCGTGCACAGGTAGTACAGGACAGGTGCACAGTGGTACAACAACAACAACAACAAGCCTGAAATAGTGGTCAAACCAAGCAGGCTTGCAGAGTAGAATAGATGTAGTGGCTTCAACATGGTTACAACCTCCCCTTGCCTACAGTACTGACCTTTGATGTGACCCGTTTATGAAGACAGCTAGTGTTAACACTCAGGCTTGATACTGGTCAAGGCACGTGATGGCGGGCGGATGACCATAACTACTGTATACAGTCCCTGTGTTATCAGTTAGTTCACCAATCAGCGCTAACGATGGTATTTGATCTTAAGGGGCATAAAACGTACCTTTTTACCTCCATGAAAAATTGAGGTATTGCTTTGGGTAGATTATATATTTGTTAAATGCCATTTGCATAAAATTTACAAAATGGAGGTATGAGGTCGCTGAGGTTTAGTATTAGTAGCAATAATGATGAGAAGGGCTATCCGTAAATAAAAAGAAATAACGTTACTCCATCAGTGACGGAGACATGCAGATAAACGTAACAGCAAAATGTTGGTCTTGACAAGTGTGGTAGCAAGAAAAAGGCCACGTTTCTCCAATGCATATTTATCATCTCCTGGCCGTGTCACGTGTAATTTGAAAACGACTAGTTCCAAACATTCGTATTCATGAGTTTTTGCACAATCATTTTTCATACACTCAATTACAGTAATTTTTTTATCGTGTTTATTCAAAACGCATGTCTGTACACGTGAACTTTCAATTACGTCCTATAGACAATTACATTTTGTACGGAAGAGTTATTACCGAGAAACCACATCGTGTTTCTCACAACAACAGTACTGAGACGGCGTTTCCAACAACAGTTTTGACACAAACTTTTCAACAACAGGTCCTTTCCAGAAACACCGTCCTAATCTCCGTCACAGGCAGCCGCAGCCCCCCTCCTTTTAGAGATGGAGATAGAGAAGGACTTCACCAAGTTTTCTACAATGCCTCCCCCGCATCCTCGCCAAGACGTCGAACAGGGATCCTCCCACGACGTGGGCGTACGCGTCTTCGTGGGCGTAGATGAGAACCTTTCGCGAGACGGTAGGGTAAGTCGGGCAGACGGTGCTGGAGAAGCGGCCGTTGATGACACCTCGTACGCGCGGAAGATTTGGGCCGGCGCGAAGGAAGGTAAGAGTGAAATAATGCGCGTGCCTGGGCAGTCCGAATCAAAAGGTCCGGCCGGCAACAAGCCGCAGGAGACAGTGGCGTTTACCGGTGAAGGCGATGGCGGCGAGAGAGAGCCGACTGTCTCGGTACGTCCGGTCAGTGCCAAAACACAAGAACCACCACCAGGCGCTGACATCGGGATAGCAGCAACGCCCGGGCCAGGATCGCCGCACGCGAAAGGTCCCAGCGGTGCCGAACCGCAGGACGAGCCGCCAGGCACCGAGACCACCGCCGGTGATGGGGTGGAGGTAGGGTCTCTGGAAGGATCGGCTAAGCTGGACAGGCCGGACCCTAGTTTGGCTGCAGGTTAGTACTCTGTTGGCTTACGAAATCTCTCCACACGCAAACGAGATTTCATTTAATGTCAGTTTGCGTTTTGCGGGGGAATTTGTACATGTGCTCCAAATATTCTAACAGTTAACCTTTATTGCATCTATATAGATCTATCTATTTGTTTTTTTGTTTCTTTCTTGTTACAAAATTGTAGCATATTTTTTTCTCTATATTCTAATCGCTGTTCGAATGTAGGTGGTGGCGTTGTTGTACGTTTTGTAACCTGTCAGTTTGTTTTCTTCCCTTTACTTTCTTTTGCTTAATTTTAAACATAGAACTTCATCTTCTTGCCAGTTATTATCAAGTTGATTTTACCTAACACGTTGCCATGGTAATATTCCATTAAAATTCACGGCAACACGCCTGTTTATGTCACAGTCATTTCGAGAGACAAGACCACCGTGATTGGTCGGCTGTTCCGTTGTATGACGTCATGCCCTCGGCCTGTCTACCTTGTCGTCACGGCCGTCGTCATGGCGACGCTGATAGCAGCAATCTTCATCTGGATGCACCTCAACACCCAGCATGCCGCCGTCACAGTGGTACGTAATTAGATAACATCCTTGCAGGTCCTGTCACTCTAAAAGCTATAGTTTTGTTTTACTTATTCAGAAAACAGACAAAGTAGCGAAAGATACAAGTTGTGCGACTTATATCCTCACCACCAGTTGCACAGCATGAAAAATGGTACAGAACAAGGAAACGTTTGAATAACATATTAAGCCTTTTGCCTATTTACCCTGTAGATGTTCCAGTTGAAAAAAATCTAAAGTTATGCATTTTTAGACGCAGGGTCAATAATCTTGCACCATCTAGATGTGCAGTCAACATTCTTTTAAATTTCATTGTCTAGTCTCTGTCTTCTACTTTGCAGCCACCCATCATCGGGTCTGCTGGCACCATCTCTCCTCCACTCATGATCACCCGGCCTGGTCGTGCCAACCATGCCTTTACTGCATGGAACCGGGAACATGCGAAAACGGTAAATATGTTTAAAAATGGCCAAAAGCATCCTTTTTATGATCTGAACGCCAAGCCCTAGACGCGCGGATTTTGTTTGTTTCGAAAACTAATGACTTACGCTTATTACTAGCTTTGGCAATAGTAGTGTGTTCATTCCTAAGTCATCCTTCAGTAAGACATCTGGAGCCGCATAGTTCCCGTTTAGAACTTTTTGAGCCTGTCAATGTCCTCGCATTCACATGTGGACTTGAGACAAAGCTGCAATTGATGAAACCTAACTCCACCATTGTGGGTTGTTGTTCTGCAGACTCGGCTCAATCTTACCTCCGGAAGTGAGGGCACCGACAAGGCGGCTACAGAACTGACTTGGACCGAATCCGGAAGTACATACAAACCAGAAGCTACAGGTTTGCCTGAGACCGGATCCGGGGGTACCGGCAAGCCTGAAGCTACAGAACCGGGTACCGATCCCGGAAGCGAGAGTGCCGGTAAACCGGAAGCTACAAAGCCAACTAGTGCCGAGTCCGGAAGCGAGAGTGCCGGTAAACCGGCCGCGGAAGCTACAAAACCAACTGGTACTGGATCCGGAGACGATATTACCGGAAAGCCTGAAGCTACAGAACCGACTGGTACCGAGTCCGGAAGCGAGAGTACCGCTAAATCGGAAGCTACACAACCAACTGATGCCGGATCCGTAGACAAGAGTACCGGTAAACCGGAAGCTACAAAACCAACTTATACCGGATCCGGAAACGAGAGTACAGGTAGACTGGAGGCTACAAAAGCTGCTACGACCGATGCGACCACCTACAAGACCACTAATGGTAAATATGATTGATTTGAAGGCTTAGGATAATATTTTGCTTCTGCTAGATGCGTAGCACCTGAAGATAACAGAACGGCTTTTGATTTAAAAATCAGCTGTCTCGTCAAATGTAGACATCGTTTTTACATGGATTCCTCTACCTTTATGACTTTTTGCAGCAGCTTCCGGATCCGGAGATGACGGCGTCGCAAACGAGACGGTCGTGTTCGCCGTTCCGGAGCTGTCCGTCATGGGGCGCCCCCTAGCAGCACGCGGCGCGAGTGTATCAGACGGCCGGGAGCTGTTCCTGTCGGTGACGTTTGCCAGGCGAGTCAAAGTGTACAGCATGAGGGGTGTTCCACGCCACGAGTTCCGCACCGTGGACGGTCCCAGCGGGCTGCCGAGGATGACGCCGGAAGACCTCGCGGTCGACGCGGCGGGGCATGTCTGGGTGGTGGGGAACGTCCAGGGCCGCACGTGGGTCGTGCGGTACAGCAGGTTCGGGCGGGTTCTGGGTAGGTTCGGCCTGGACGAGCTGTTCTTCAACTGGCGGGGCATCGCGGTGGACCGGCGGGCGGATAACGTCCTGGTGACCGGCGACGGCTACACGGCCGTGCAGGTGTACCGGCCCGACGGCTCGCTCGTGCGGAAGTTCGGAACGCGCGAGATCCGCGCGCCGCTGAGGATAGCCGTGAACGAGAGGGGAAGCGTCTTCGTCTCCGACGCCGGCAGTCACACCATCTTCGTCTTCACCCGCCAAGGGTGGCTTGTAAACAAGATCGGGGGCTACGGGACGGCAGACGGCTTCCTGAACCGCCCGCAGGGGGTGTGCATCGACCGTGCGGGGCAGCTCATTGTGGCGGACAAGGAGAACCGGCGGGTGCAGGTGTTCTCCTCCCGGGGGGAGCACGTCCGGACTGTCCGGACCGGCGGCCTGCCGATCGCCGTGGCCGTCGGGCCCGCGGGCCAGCTCGTGGTCACCAACGACGTGTATGGACTGATATATATCTATCCTACTTATTAACTACAAAATCACCGAATAGAAAATTATTTTATTCACAACCAAGTATTTAACTGTTACATGAGCCAACGCATCATCTCACCATTGTTGCTTTAAAATATCTATAAATGTAACAATACTTTGCGTTTGGGACTGCATTGGTAGCAATAACACATAGCTTCAGTGCACATGCACAGTGAACTAGTCAGCCGTAAATGAGGAAGTCATTGCTTAAGTCATGATTCAATATAAGCATGGAATTCTGCTAAAGGAAAGAACTTTCACACATATTGCATAATCAGCAAGGCGAGATGAACAAGAAATGTAAAAAAGTTCCGAGGTCTCTAAACTCGTAATTCAGTTATACTACAGTGCACATGTCCTCTAACGTTAGTACCTTTTAGAAAATATTTATTGCAAAACACCTTTGTTTCATTTCTTTAGATGCAAAAACAGAGCTATAAAAGGGTCAATACTGTCTCCTACTGTTTGTGTGATTTTTTGATTGCGCTGTTTCTTTTGTACTCCTGATCCCAGCACACATCGCTCCGTCATCATGGTCTCAGAAATTGTCACACAAGTCGACATACAACTTGACACAAAATGAACACATCTTTACAGCCCTTTAGATCCAATATCGCCAGTAACGATGGGTGGTAAACTAACTTTTTACAAAGGTTATATGAGGACATGTAATGATCAACCTCTCGCCATCACGTACTTTGACCAATATCCAGCTAGTGTTTACACTACATGTCTACATGTTGACTAGGTGTAACAGACCGCTCGGTGTAATATAACCAGCGGCTGCCGCACCGCGTGCCTGCGAAGCTGGTGTGTTACGCCTAATGGCGGTTGTACCGGCCATATAGATACAGATATAGATACAGATACAGACACATGTCCTCATGAAAGGGTCGCGTCAAAGGTCAGTACTGTAGGCCAGGGGAGGTTTTAACGTTTTACGCCCCTTAAGATCAAATACCATCGTCAGCGCTAATTGGTGAACTAAGTGATAACGCAGGGACTGTAGTCAGTAGTTATGGTCATCCGCCCGAGATCACGTGCCTTGACCAGTATGAAGCCTGAGTGTTTACACTAGCTGTCTTCATAAGAGAGAGTCACATCAAAGGTCAGTACTGTAGGCAAGGGGAGGTTTTAACCATGTTGAAGCCACTACACCTGTTCTACTCTGCAAGCCTGCTTGGTTTGACCACCATTTCAGGCTTGTTGTTGTTGTTGTACCACTGTGCACCTGTCCTGTACTACCTGTGCACGGGGATACTACTGGGTTCAGTGGGATACTGTGTGGTTCTGTACTTGGCGCCGAAGAGCCGAGTGAGCGGGAACGGCAAAGCTGTCTTCATTACAGGTAGGACTTTGACTCCAACACCCGCAGTCATGGATATGTTCACATTTGGTCCCCTATCAATTTGTTTTTATGTTTTGTAAAGCATAGTCAGTTCGTCATGACGTCACCAGCTTGAATATTCTATTTCATAACAACAGGTTGTGACAGTGGGTTCGGTTTTGGACTTGCGAAACGCCTCGACTCGCTGGGCTTCACGGTGTTTGCCGGCTGTCTGCTGGCGGACAGTGGTGGGGAGGGGTCGAAGAAACTCCGGGCGGAGTGCTCGAGCAGGCTGAGTACTGTTCAGATAGACGTCACTGATGACGGACAGGTGCAGGCCGCAGTACAACAGGTCAAAGATCGACTACCGACGGGGTCAAAGGGTGATTATCATAGGCATACTTTCCCATGGACCCATCTGTTGGCAAACGCAATACAAGTATAAAGTGAAGCTTTCTGACCTCCTCCTATACCTCCTCCAATAATGATTTACCCAGTAACTATGACATTGATGACCTTACGGGCACTATGTTTCCAAATTAAAAATGATCATTGAAGTAACAGTAAATGGTCGTTTTTATCACAGATTCCTTGCTGAAGTGTCTGATGTAAAGACAATTGTCATTGTTTGGTCACAAGAAGAAGACACACCTCAATAGTGCATTTCTATTTGAAGATACACGTATACTGTTCGGCTCACTCCAACATATTCCAACAGGACTTCACGCATTGGTGAACAATGCTGGGGTCTGGCAGCCGGGACAGATAGAGTGGGTCAGCATCGCCGCCTACCGACGTGTGATGGAAGTGAACGCCTTCGGTACCGTGCGGGTCACCAAGGCGTTCCTGCCTCTGATTCGTCGGGCGAAAGGTGAGGCATCATTGGTTCAGACTCTTTCTGTGTCTGTGTCTCTTAATGAGTTTGAAGCATATCTTCAACTTGCGGAAAATGAACTTTTTGTTTTATTATCTAATACACTCAGACTTACTCAACTAATACAGTTCGGATGCCCCTTGCCGGTAGAGAGTTACAGAATGGTGTAGTGACTGTCGAAATGTCTTCTACACGGGTATTTAGAGGTTGTTCTCCGCCCTGTTTAGGACGAGTTGTCAACATCTCCAGCGAGGCTGGTCTCCATTCACCCCCGACTGTCTCCGCCTATCACATGACCAAAGCAGCCATTGAATTTTTTTCAGACGCACTCAGGTATATGAACTATATTTCTGTTGTATGTATCATCAAAGTCTTTTTTATGTGTGCACATATTCTTAATCATACAAAAAACTATACTATATTACCTACGCAAAGACAATTGTAGAACCTAGAACCTGCTAACTTAACTTACAATTAAACCTGTCTACCTTTGTATTTGTGGGAAATCTCCATAGACTATAGCTAACAGCGGCAGATTGGCGTTGTACTTCGTTTCATACCCCTTGAATGATGGTATCTTCGTTTTTCATCACATTTACATTATTTCTACTGTTAGTCATAGATTAGATTAGTTGTTTATATTTGTTAACCATTGGCAATAGTTCAACTCGCATGTACGTAAGTTGTCATACATTGCACCAGTTACAACTGTAGCCCAATAAATTCTTCGTCTTTGTTTTTACATATATCATCGATAACACAGGCATGAGATGCACAAGTGGGGCGTTAAGGTCGTCATCGTGCAGCCTGGTAGCTTTGCTCGGGCTACAGATATCGTCTTGCCCGCCGTCTTCAATAACTTTGTCGAGGTGCGTGAGTAGTTTTCGTGGTGGACTGATATCTACAAGACTTGGCTTTGCCGAGAATCCTAAGCTTAAAGATTCTACATTTAATTGTGTAACTAAAATTTAGCAGTATGTTAGGCACAGTTTTCAAATACGCATGTGTCTCAAGTGAGACTGTGAATCAAACACGGCAAGCCAAGGAAAACATAATTCAAAACCAGAAAGATACACTATAACTTATAAGAAGATATTCATTTTACCTTGCGCGTTACATTCTTAGTTATGTATATTAACGACGTGGAGGTATATTACTGTTTCACAGAACCTGCGGAACAACATGGACGAAGCTGCGATGGAAGATTATGGCATGGAGTACTTCGACTTCATTATGGAACAGATCAGGTCTTGGCTTACTAGCGGCGGCCAGGCAAAGGACCCTACCCCTATCATAGATGTGAGTAAAGTTTGGGTCTTTTCTGATAACGTTTTGCACAAACTAACGTGATAAAAGATAGCATTCATTAAGAAACGAAATAGAAGTACATAGTTTAATGTTGATATTTGCTAATGGTTGCTGTAACTCTACGGACATACACCAAGAGAAACACACAAACAGAAAACAATACCTCCAACGGACGTAATTAGTGCCATTCTATTTGCAGGCTATGGTTGACGCCATCACCCTGACCACCCCCTCACATCGCTACTTGGTCGGGTCTAATTTTGAGGACTACGTCAACAAGACCTGGCTGGGCTACTTCCCCACACGATGGACTGACTCCACGGAGAGGCCTGAGAAAGAAGGCGACCCCAAACCAGCAATGCTACAGAAAACTATCTAGAAAGCTAAACAGAATTCTTCAGCCCTCGCAACGTTAATTGCCTAGCTATACTGAAAATTTTCAACACTGTCATTTCTACATTTTCTAATTCCCTTTGTCCTTTTAACTGAATTGAAATTTGGTAATTTCCGGAACTTTAAATGTGAACGTGAGTATTCAAATGAATATGAAGCTATGAGATATATGTTATTGTTGTAATAGTATTAGCATGATACGCTTAACATTAAGAAGGATTATCAAAGAAAGAGTTGTCCAAACTATAAAGCGTATACATTCAGAAACGTGATCATCTTACTATGTAGTCGAACTTGCTCGCAATGCTTCGCGAGCTCGAAAGTTTGAAGAAAAGCTGTGAAGAGTTAAGAACTAAAGAGAACTCTATCCGTCAGTTGCTCCATTCTGGACACGTACGGAAAAAAGGATGAAATAAAGGCTACTACGAGAATTAACTTACGCCTATTAAACATCTCTATTACAGGGCATGCCATACATTGTTAGCTGGCCACTGACCTACTATACCAATACTATACAATGATGCAGAGTCCGAGTACTTATGCCCACATGCCATGGCCAGTGACGTCAACAAAGGCCTTTTTGTCGTTTGGAGTTTCTTGAATCTTTATGTGTCCACGACCTGCTATTGTTAATGAATTATTTGCATTATGACTCGAACACCTACCGCCTGTGGTCGTTGATCTAAAAATTATCACCACTTATCGCAACGTCCCGTGGTGCAGCTCAAATATTTACACCTTTGTGAGGGAGCTGGGTCAAAGTTCACATTCACACAGAAAAAGCTGTAACAATGCTGAAGGCACTACACCTGTTCTACTCTGCAAGCCTGCTTGGTTTGACCACAATTTCAGGCTTGTTGTTGCTGTTGTACCACTGTGCACCTGTCCTGTACTACCTGTGCACGGGGATACTACTGGGTTCAGTGGGATACTGTGTGGTTCTGTACTTGGCGCCGAAGAGCCGAGTGAGCGGGAACGGCAAAGCTGTTTTCATTACAGGTAGGACTTTGACTCCAACACCCGTAGTCATGAACATGTTCACCTTTGGTCCCCTCTTAAAAGTCATTTTTGGAAAGTGTAGCTTGTAAAGGATAGACAGTCGTTTGACCTGCTTGCTGTCTGACTTTATTACAATAGGTTGTGACAGCGGGTTTGGCTTTCGGCTTGCCAAACGCCTGGACTCGCTGGGCTTCACGGTGTTTGCCGGCTGTCTGCTGTCAGACAGTGGTGGGGAGGGGTCGAAGAAACTCCGGGCGGAGTGCTCGAGCAGGCTGAGTACTGTTCAGATAGACGTCACTGATGATGGACAGGTGCAAGCCGCTGTACAACAGGTCAAGGATCGACTGCCGACGGGGTCAAAGGGTGAGAACTTCGCTTGGTGGCAAATTCGCTTTGGGACTTTTGTTTCCATGATAAATTGTCCATCTTATATTATCCATGACTATACATATATGATTTGTTTGATACTTTCTATCAGGTCTATACGCATTGGTGAACAATGCTGGTGTCTGGCAGCCAGGTGGAGTGGAATGGGCCAGCATCGCCGCCTACCGACGGGTGATGGAAGTGAACGCCTTTGGCACCGTGAGAGTCACCAAGGTGTTCTTGCCCTTGATTCGTCGAGCAAAAGGTATGCGTTCTCTTGTGTTATGCTTTGTTGTGTTGTGTTGCGTTGTGTTGTATCGCATTTCTCTTATTTTTATACAAGTTTGGCGAGTGTTTTATCGGCACCCATGGGCATCGCCATGTTTTGAATTAGACGTCACGCAGACGCCATTTTGATTATGTTTATGGTTGTTACGCCACATCTTTATATCAAACCGATCTCTGTCATGTTTTTTTCGACGCCTCGGGGCCGTTACCAGATTGGAACATTACTAAAATCTGATTCTATTTTAACACTACAATCCAGGCCGAGTGGTGAACATCACCAGCGAGGCAGGGCTTCACTCATCCCCGGGGGTCTCTCCGTACAGCATGACCAAGGCCACTCTGGAATTCTTCTCTGATGCCCTAAGGTTGGAGTCTATAAGTGTCCAACCGTTGGACACTTATAGATTAAAAAGATAAAGATAACATAGTTGAGAATGATTTGTTTTGGACGACGGGGATATTCATGATTGGGGAATTGACTGGATTGGAGAGTGCGGTCTATCCTACATGGATATTTCTTTAGTTGCTAGACATTACTATTCCCTTCACAGCTTGATACCTATGTTGTACATCCACTGCACTCTGACAAAGACTATTTTGTCCTAGTTTATCAAAAAATCTTTGCTTCCTTTCCTCAGACATGAGATGCACAAATGGGGTGTGAAAGTCGTGATCGTGGAGCCGGCTAGTTTCGGGCCGTCTACTGGCATTACCGTGCCCGCTGTCTTCAATAAACTGGCTTCGGTACGTATGAAGCCACGTCTGTTTCATTTTTTACTTCCGTCACAGTATTCACCGTATAATCACTTTCAATGACTATTTCTGAATTCCGAAACTGAATTCCGAAACTATCAGAATCCAGATTCATACTTGCACCAAAGATCATAATGGGCACTGTCACTCACGGGGGTATATGATGTCTTGTAAATGGAAAACGTTTTGGACTAGGCCGTCACCGCCTTTTCCCATCTACAACACCCTCGTGCCACGTGACCTTTGTGGCCATTGACTCCTAGGTCACGTGACCAACCAGGCTGACGAAAAATGGCGGATGCTATCTGAAATCTTCTTACCAAGCAACCTCTAGTCATGCTTAACTGTTCACATCTCTATGTTCAATTTGAACTAGGCTGATCAAACCGTTGTAGAATTGAGACATGTTATCATGCTGAAGGTAACCTGAGTTTATTGTCTATTGTACAGGACCTGTGGGCCAATATGGAAGAGGTTGTGAAGGAGGACTATGGGAAGGAGTATTTCGATTATCACATCGAGCGACTCAGGGCCTGCACGCAGGGGGAGCGCAAGGACAACACCCCAGTTATAGACGTACGTTGAACTTCGTAAATATGACAAGTGTTAGGATTGTGAATGTAGTATGAGTGTCATCCTGTTTAGTTAAAGACTCTACCGCTTGGTAAAGGTATAGCCTGGAACTGAAACAGGATGACACTCAGGCCATTGTGAATGTGTTGTTTCCGCATTTCATCTTCCGCTATTTTTGGCGACGCCTCGAGCCTAATGGTATAGTATTGTGTGTAGTCTGCAAGAGTCCTAGGAATTGTACAGAATTTCAATGTATGAGTGAATGAATGAATGAATGAATGAACTTATGCGCATATATATACAATATAACATACTAATACTAATAGCGCCAAATATTTACTACACTATTTCTAGGCCATGGCGGACGCCGTCACCTTGACCGACCCCTCCCATCGCTACCTGGTAGGGGCGAGTTTCGAGGACTACGTGGACAAAGTCTGGCTGGGCCACTTCCCCACTCTGTGGACTGACTCTTCAGAACGTCCAGATACAGAGGGAGAACCGACACCAACCATGCTGGAGAACACTAAGTAGACAGACGAATCCGTGGTTACTTATATTACCACAAGCTACTTTATTTGTCAGCACAACTCTTAACAACGAAGGGCACACAATGAACAGCATTTATAACATATCAGTCATTGAAGTAGTTATAAAACTACATTTCACGAATAGGCTGACTGGAATGAGAGATGAAAGTAGTCAGCCTTTAGCTTCAGAATATTTGATTTTTTATATGGCCAAAATTCTGATATTGTAGGAATTGAAAACTCCTGCTCTCTTACGTCTGATGTAATGATTAATGACAAACATGATATTTGACGATGTTGAGAAAATCTCAATATCATCTGTTTAGCCTATCTTTCCAAACGATGTCCGTCGACTATTGAGCTTAGCATTGACAAGTCTTGCCCTATGATTACTAGTAAGTTAGATGAACATTCTTATTCGAGAAAATGTCGATTTTGTCCTCAGCAAGTGCTTTTTATTTTATAAATCTCTGTGGTTAAAATCTCTCCGACTTAATTTTCTACCAGTGGCCTCATTGAACAATAAATGTGCCTTGCAACTTGTAGAGAAAACAGCATGCTATTCTATACCAGCAACATTAAGGTCCAGGTGCACAGATGATAGTATCAAAGTAGCACAACCAAAACATTCTAAAAAAAAAAGTCGAACAAACAAAAGCATGCACACACACAAAACAAAAAATGAACTAGGTAGCAACAAATGAAGGGTTGACGTTAGCCGAAGCTGGATTGACAGATATTTTTGCCGGCTTAATCGATCGCGGCTTCAAGACTTTGCAATACAACAAAGCCAAGATGGCGGCCAAAGCAGCCACACCAAGCACTGATCCAACAATAGCCCAGGTGACCGTGTCGTTGACATAGACGGGCTCGGGGATGTACTCCAGATTTGCCGCCACGATGTTGGAGGGGTGCCCGCAGTTGTCCGCTTCGTCGCACATGCGCACTGCGAAGACGAACGTGACGTTGTCGCCTCGGTCTGGCACGAGGATGACGATGGTCTGCACGGAGCCAGGTTCCGGTGGTGACGTCAGGCTTCCCTGCAGCACTTGCGAGTGGTTGACTGAAGGCGAGCCGTGAAAGTCGTCTGCGATTTGATCGAAGTGGCGACCGTACCGGATCTCAACAGAGTGCGCTGGAGAAGAGGATAATTCAAATATGTAAGAGCAAATGCATTACCCCAGTCCCCAGAAATAATGTGACGGTAGCTCCCCATTACAAATCAATCAATTGTCCTCCCCATCTCCTTTGGTATTGCTAAATTGGTGATTTTGGAAAAAATGCTAGACATTAGTTCAAAGAGATGGTGAAACACACCTGGCCCTCCCTGATCGAAGTCGTCTCCAAGCGCTGTCCAACTCAGCGTCACGGTTGCGTCAGCGTAGGAAACCTCCACGACCGCGAGGTCATCAACCCTTGACGGTGGCAGCATGTCTCGTGTAGAGACGCCACTACTGGGCACCCCCTGTACTTCAAAAACGCCCCCTGTTGTCATCCGTTGGAACTGATCCAATGGTTCTTGCTGAACATTACCTCCACTGGCATACTCAGTGTCTATAAAAAAAATGATAATTACCAAACAATACTAGGGTAAAATCGTTCTATATAGTTTATTGTTTCCAAAGGGCATGAGTAGCCCTACATTGTGAAGTGCTGACTACAACAGGCCCATTGGCTGATCTGCTTTTTGAAATTCATAATGCTAAATATAGCTTTATTATCTTGCGTTTTTCAGGACAATATCGTCCCTGTGTGATATCAGATCCAGTCCCACGGGCCCAGCCCAAAAGTGCAATAAAGAGCCCGTAAACTACCCGGCGAAGCATCAGTTTGGAAATGTAACAACAAAGGTCCAGTCCTGCTAGAAAATACAAAGTAGCTGTATCATTACCTGCAGCTGGGTCCAATGGCGGCGCGCCACTGCTACGTGCACGGTTGATGACGACGAACCCGGCATCCCCCTGGGCGTTGTCGACCTTGACGGAGACGCCGTAACGACCGTCGGCGGAGAAGCCGAAGAAGTATCGCGAGTAGATGCCGTCATTCTTCGTCAGGTCCGCACCTGAGAGAAAAGAGGTGACCATACAATATAAAACATATTTGAATGCTTACCGTCGCAGTAACACGACGATTGTGGGATTGGCATGTCCCGACAACATAGAGCAAGTCTGTTTGTTTGGTGCGTAGAATTTCTATTAGTAAAAGACATCATGTAAATTATAGTCTTCCTAGAATTATTTTCTAATACATGCATTTTATATCATGTCACTAAATCGTCCTCTCATAACGTTAACTATGTGACCTCTCACCCTGTATATTCCAACGTCCAACTTACAGTTTTAGCAAGGAAGGAGCTACTGTTAAACGCTCCAGGATTGCCTTGTCTCATCATTTTTTCGTAGTATCTCCTGAGTTTACCGTTGACCTGACCTCAAGTGCTAATGGACATCAATAGCTAAAGTTGATTAATCGATAAGATTAAAGTCAATTCAAAAATTGAAAACAGTCGTGGAAACAGTTTACCTGCACCGTTGTCCAGGAGCGTGATCTCCTCTACCTGACTATGAGGTGGCTTCTCGACGAGGACCTTCACGACAGCTCCAATGACAGGCAGATACCCCTTCCGTACCGACGCGAAGATCTTCAGCGCCGTGGGCTGGGAGGAGGAGTAGTTAAGGGACACGGCGCTGACCTGCGCCGTCACCTTGATTGGTTCGTTGTCGTTGACGGAGTTGGAGGTGACGAAGACTGTGATGTTCTGGTCATCGGGGCCATTGTTGGTGATGTTGTAGACCCATTTTCCGGGCTGGAAGTCAAATGCAAGAGGTAAGCATGCATTGCTGTAGAAAACTGCAGCAAAGGCCTTTGGCATAAGTAGACTTGATGGTATAAACAAAGCCAAAGTGAGAAGCTTGCCAATGTGTATAGCATGCTGGCAAAAGTAAGAAGACGTCAAAAACTAACAGCAGCAAAGATTCATTAAGTTGAATATCACTACTTAAGCTTTTAAGATAGCTTCGGGGGATCCTGGGAAAAGTGTGAATGCAGAGAATGATTCAGGTTCGTCTAACGCTGCCCTAAACCATACGTGAAGGTTTGCGTATGCTTTACGAATGCTTTAAGTGTTATGAAAGATTTCGTGTAGAGTAAGGAAGAATATATCCGATCCAATCGTCAAATGATCATAACCGTTTGCTGTGTTGCTGTTGATGATGTACCCTTACCGTTGCTATGCCAGGTATATCGATGGTTATCGTGTCCGATGTGATGTCATACATCGGGCTTCCTTCAGTGATCACAAGGCCGAGCGGCGACTCCACTGCTACCCTTGGGCGGCGTCCGTCGAGCCAGGAGACGGAAAACGTGGTGTTCTCCCCTACACTGTTGTCCACGTACACGTGGTTGGCGTAGGTCTGCCGGCCACTGATGGTCTTGTCTTCGTTTAAGAGCTGTGGAATCATGATGAACAATTTTTCAACTGCAGGTAATATGATATTCATATCGCTAAACCTTTTGAAAACATACACTGTAACCTATGGAATATTGCATAGTAGAGTATAGTAGAATGGAATGGAGTGGAGTGGAGTGGAGTGGAGTAGAGTAGAGTAGAGTAGAGTACTATCGACCAATCATTTTGAACACGTGATAACATGGACAAGTGACGTCATAAAATGTGTTCTTGGTTTATCCTTCATCACCCACCTTGACTCCCTTGCTTCCAGCTGTAGCTTCGAGTGTTGCGGTGAAAGCGTTGTCCAGGGCTGTGGAGTCGAAGGTCTCGGAGAAGAAGGACAGGCCCCCTGTCTGCAGGGCCAGGCTCTGCAGCAAAGGATCGGCACCTCGGCTGTAGGCGAGCGTAGCGACGATGACTCTCTTCCTCAGAAGAGCCGGTATCACGTCCCTGATTCGTGGGTCTTTGTTTTCCTCTCCATCCGTGACAAGGAGAAGGACGCCTCCTTGTGGTGGACCTACATCCTCGAGTGCCTTAAAGATGAACGAACATCAGTGAGTAATTTTTTTCAGGTTCTTAAGAAGTAACTCGTTTCTAGCTTTAAATTACCAGTATTGTTGTTGATTGATAGTATCTGTACGTTTAGAGCTTCACTCTTCACACTGCAAAAACGACACCTGGGTGAAGTGCGAAATACGTAGAAACGAAGATTAAGAGGTTCATGGTTCCAACTGCACATACTATAAATGCATTGTAGGTAATATATAAAGGTAAATGCTCCCATCAGGGAAACAACTGATGTTTCGGCGACCGCCTGTCAACTTCCTCGAGGCAATAAAGTCATTATTACGCAGGACCTCTCGGTTGTGGGTGAAACACTCTACCGATTGCGCCACACGATGCTACAATGTAACGTTACCCTTAGCTTAGGAAAGGTACCTTACACGACTTTCCTCACTCCAACCAGGTGTAGAAATGGGTATAGTGTTCTCTGTGCGTGGCGCTGTTGAGATAAGTTGTGAAAACTTGAGTGCAGTTCCACGCCGTTCTTGTCTGTCCAAAAGCGAAGTCAAAATATCTCTTACCTCGATTCCTTTGAGAAGACCACACCCAATGCACGTGTAACCACCAGTACCGGTAGGAACCGCCGCGATCAAGTCATCGCGGACAGCCTGAGATGTCACACTGAAATAAGTAGGAACATTTTACATCTCTTCAATGATTAGCATAATACCTTTGTGAAGAATACACCAAATAAGCCAAAAAAGGAATGAACCGCCAAAAGATGACCTGCCTTCAGAAGAAGCTAAAACGTACCTCACTACCGGATGATCTATCGAGGCATCGTCGGAGAATGTGACCACGCCCACCGAGGTGCCGAAGAACACAGTACTGCGGATGAACCTGGTCGCCACCTGATTCAGCCTGCGGATCGGTTCCCCCTGAGAAGCATAGTCAATAACAATCATCGTATCGATCTTATACATGATTTATATGTTTAAACTGTTCACAATCTAATCTTACAAAATGAAAGATCTGCTTTTAAGATATACACAATTGCAATCTTTAGCTAATCTTACATAATGGTCAATCTGTTTGGACTGATCTTATCTTTGGTATTCTGTATGGACTGGTCTTATGTTCGGATAAGAATTCCCTTGTCATTAAGTAACAACGCCCTTATACAGGCTAAGGTTAGAGCTTCGTTTGTATCGGAAGTCAGCTCTTCATCCGGGGTCTGCCGATGTTGCAAACAATTATTGCATAGTTGGTCTTTATACGATATGACATACTTCCTTCAAATTTGAAATAATTTCTTTTCAAAACTTATCATCTTTCCGAGACATACAAGGAAATGTTTATATCGTTTACGTCCCCTGTCCATGTTTCATTGCAGGCACCACGTTGGACATTTACCCACAATGCTTTACACTGCACATGCGCACTTGTGAACTGTGACCTGGCTTATAGTCATCACCTTCATGCTTCCCGACACGTCCAGCACCAGGACTATCCTGAAGAATTCGCTCTCCTGTAGCAAGTCGAAGTTGGGCACTGTAGAATCGACTTCTCTCGGAGGGTTGGCTCCGTTGGCGAAGTCCTGGTGCTTGTTCATGACGTCCCAGGCGCTCTGGCCTCCGCACACGACGTTGAACTTGTTGGGCGCCTCGCGGTTGTGGAAGGACAGAGGGTCTCCTTCCGGGTCACTGTGGCAGAACTCGGTCACCTGCCAACAAAACAGATCATTCTCAATACAGGTAACTCTTAAACATAGTGCTTATTATTGTTACTGGGCTAACTCCTCAGGAAAACATTCAGTGAACAATATCTAGTCTGGTGTTCACAAAATGTACAAAAGAATAATGTTTAGTTTAGAATAAAGCTTGGTGAACTGATTGGCCGGTACAGTTCTGTTTAATTCGTGGACTAGCTACTTTTATCATTTTGTTGTTCTTTTTCAGAAAAGTTGAAAACCCAACAAAACTGGGGAAAACTTACCTCGTTAAGGAAATGCATGTACATATAGGACCCAGTCGCTTGGTTGCCTGAGAAATCCGGGTAGAAACGGCACTCGGGCTCGTAGACTCCGGTTGCGGGGATGAGTTGACAGGGTGCCCCGGTCACCATGTGTAGACTGTACCCGGCAACTTTGTCGGAACATCGGACGGGTTCGACGCCCCCTACCGACGAGCGATAGAAGTGCGGGAAAGACTCTCCCGTGGCACCGTCGCCTCCGTACTCGTTGAACAGACCCCAACGGAGATGGCCCCACTCATGCACGAACGTTTTGCCTTAGGAATATATATATATGTACCAATTTTATTTAGTGTCCCATCTCAAATACAATGTGTTATCATTCATAAAATGTATTGCCATTCAGTAATTTAAAAAGCTGCTGCCACGTCGCGTGCCTACGAAGCTGATGTGTATACCGAAGGGCGGTTATACCGGCTGTATAAATGCAGTATAGATACCTACCTCCTACAATTAGAGTTTATGTACAAGGCAACATTGTACTATCACATTCAATATACTTATATAGGCTTGCTAAACATTTTCATTTCGTTATATGCCAGTTTACAAATTTGCGACTATTGCGTCATACGTGCAATTTCCAGCAAAGTTAGTCTGTTTATCTATTTATAGTTCTTCTGATATGGAATATTTACGTACCATTAGGACCCCAGTACGCTTCTCCATACTGCTTGTCCACCACGTACTTTGGTGTGAGGTGCATGTAGTCGCCCCCCTCCCCACATCCTCCCTTCTGCTGCACATACGGATTGTCCCCGTACAAAGGGTTTAGCACGTCCACTCTGAAAGAACACAGTTAGCTATAAACAGGCATTCATTTAAACATTTTAAAAACAATTTGGCAGTTAGAGAGTGCAAACAACCGCTTCTCAAGAGGAAGGGAATGGCACCAACAACCATACGACATTACGGTTAGAATAGATACGTAAGAATCTTGGATAAAGGAATTTAGTATATTTTTCTTTAGATGTGCAACGTACAAGATGATGAGGACAACAGTTAAGACCTTAATCTGGCTCGTTCGAAGGTCTCGGTCCCAGCGACTTCCACACACAATGTCTTACGACATTACAGTTAGGCAAACAATTGATATCCTTGCTGTATGGTTGAATAGGTTATAGGTACGGATATTGGATAAATTCTTTAAGGTATTTTTCTTTGAAAGTACAGAATACAAGATGATGAGGACAACAGTTTTAAACATTTACCTGACGTTAGCCCGTTCGAAGGTCTCGGTCCCGGCCGGGTTGTACTCGGGTTTCTTCGTCCATGTCCTCGGGATGAGGATCTTGACCTCCTTGAAGAACGCGCGGTTGTTGGTGGCGACGTACAAGTCTCGGGACGCCTCGGTCAAAATTTCCTAGCGAAGACAAAGTGTGAAGTCAACATAATTACAAATCACTTTCAACATCAAAGTTTTTCTCGTGTTTTTTATGATCCTTTATGATTCTTGGAACACAAAGCAATTAATGATACCTCTAATTAACCACCGCGTGAATTACAACGTGGTTGATAATGGAATGTTTATTACAAGATCAAATCTTTTGTCCCAGTATTTTGTTCAGCCAAAATAGTTAGGTGTAAATCTTTTTCTATCTTTATTGCTTGTTTTTCACGTAGGCTAGGTCAAAGTCCCGTTTACCTAGTTAATCTCTATGGTTCTGTTCAAGTCAGATTCTTAATGTAAACGTGTCTTTTCGGGGTTTAATGGAAAAGAAGGTCTGAACAAAATTTCAGTCGAAAACTTTCCATCATCTTGTTGAATGTTGACAAGTGATCGTACCTAAAAAATCGTTTCTTTGAAGTACATACGTCGTAGTTTTGCGCCTGCTTCTTTCTATACCTTAGATACAATGCCAATGAATGAATTGGCAGTAGAAGTGATATTGATACTTGCTACTATATTTGCTGTGTCTCTCAATGCTTGTAATAGCTAGTTATTGTCAAAATGTGAGCTTTGCGCTTAGACATGTTTGTCAATTTGACCTTAAAATAGTACAAAGTTTGTCCTCTTATACACGACTTTCCAATAACTTTTGTTTTGACTCTCACGTATGACTTATAGCCCCCTATTTGCAAATATACGTTCATCACGTATTGTGGACACACCTACCAAAGCCCCATTCTTTACAACTACCTCCTTCAGAACTCTAAGTACCGTAAATTATTTTACAACCGAAGTGCAGAATAAAGAGTATCCACGCATTGACGTCACAAAATGCCTGGCTCGAATTAGGTATGTTGTAAGTTTATCAAACGTGAAGGATTTACCAATCGTTCTCGCATTGATTCGTCCTAGATGTTGTTGATAAACACGTTATATATGTCAACACAGAACATGCCTGTGTTTCTGGGCTTGCTAGACTCATTCGCAGACCCTTCAGGTGACTTTGATTTAACATGGGCCAGGTTCTCAAGGCCATACCAGGAGAGATGGCCCATACTGACAATCAGCGCTTTCCCAAAATTAAACGCCGCCTGCCCGGTAGACTGCCAGACAAAGGGTACCTCTTGGTGTTCTCACAGTTAGCTCACGGCGCCTATTTAGTTACCGGGTCCCGCGTAGATTTTGGGCCCCACCCAAATCTATGGACGGCACTTTTATCATCTTAGGAAATTTGGAAACAAAAAAGGTTTCCAGTTGTTTGAGTAACTGCTTTTTAAAGAAAGGTCAACGAAGATAAATAACTTATTTCTACCAATATCAGTTAGCTTAAAGACTGGATGAAAATCTCCAGAATGGCACTGGGTAAAGGACGCCAGCCTCACCCCCCAGGAACAATTTTCAGTCTGTTAGGGTCCTGTCGCACTTGTCCGTATATTCCAGTGCGCGTGAGTTGCGCATTAACATTTTTTTCGTTTAAGTAAGGTTTGCGGGGAAAAAGTTATTTTCTACTTTGACCCACCGTTGTGCAGCCTAGTGATCGAACCTAAGAAATCACTTCTTCGGTTGTACACTTAACCTAAACCAAAAACATGTTAATACGCAACTCATGCGGACTTGAATATACGCACAAGTGTGACAGGGGCTTAACAGAGGAGAAAACTATTGCAAATGGGAGTCTATTGCATGAAAAATCACAGTAGAGTGCAGAAACAAGTTGGACACAAACTAACCTTCAACCTATCCACGATCCGGTGGTCTTCAGGGACGTCCTTGTTAATGGCGACCAGCAAGTCCGTGTACTCGTTGTTCTGTAGTTTGATCTCGTACGGCCGGTTGAAGACGGCTTGGGAACGCCAGACAAACACGGACAGCAACAAGATCCAGCGTACCGCGGCCATGTTGGTCATCCACGCGGATGAGAGTGCGTTCTGATGGACTACAGGAAGAGAACACTTCCCGTGTTCTGACACGCCCTGACCTACGTGCCGACCGGTTAAGCATACGGCAGCGTTAGGCAATAAATGAACGCCTTGAGTTGGCAACGAGACTGTTTATTTTCCTTTGACCCTTAGTGATGATCGCTAATGACCATAAAACACATCGGTTATTTGTGTGTGTTTTTGTTTACACAATCGTGTCGTCAAGGACTTTTATATGGCGGCATACCAACAAACTGTTGAAAATACGTAGGCCAAAGAAATTGAACAACCAATAGGGACACAAAGGAAACGTACGCGATACGAGCATTTGCATTCACGTCTTTTATTCATCAAGCAAACTCAACTCTAATACAATGCTTCTAATGCGAAATCCAGTGGTGGTCTTATATCTTCTACTCTAGCAACAATACTAACCCCTATAAGTCGTGCAGCTGTGGAATTATGTATGTGTGGAAGAGACAAAAAGTCCGCTGAATACAAGGCATCTACAGATTATAGCTGATTGCAGTATACCTTTTCCGTTGACATGTTGTAACTCAAACAGGCCTCTGTGTAAAATTACTTTTTCACATTAGGTAGTTGTCATTTGAAAGGTGCATGGAGAAGAAAAAAAAACATTTCGAGACAGTATATTTTAGTACGAGTGCTTTTATGTTTTAGGTAAGGGTTCGTTCTTGGGCTGACCGCTTTCCAAACCAATGCCGTCCGGAGCCGGTGTCACTGATATTCGTTTCTTTCTCTTAATACAACACTGCTTGACAACTAACACTACCAAGATGGCGACAACAACGGCAACGACTCCACAACTAACAGATACAGCTATGATAAGCGTGTTGTTGCTGAGGTTGTTTGGTTGTGACAGGGGTGTTGTTGTTGGTGCTGCAGTTGTTGGTTCAGGGATGTACTCGAGGTTTGCGGCTGCGACGTTGGATGGTTGTCCGCAGTTCCCCACCGTGTCACACACCCGGAGGACAAACACATACGTCACGTTCTCTCCCCGCTCAGGTACCCGGATGACGACGGTTTCCATGGTGCCCGGTGGTGATGGTGACGTTAGGTCTCCCAGCAGCACTTGCGAGTCGTCGACGACGCTCGAGGCGTCAAAGTCGTCGGCAAGCTCCGTGAAGTTTCGGCCGAATCGTAGATCAGTGAACGCAGCTGAAATAAAAACAATTCGTTAACAAGGTACGTCTTTCTGAAACAAAGTTGAACTGCAATTGCCAACACATAAAAATTTGACTTACCCAAATTTTTGTGTTGACAATTGCAGTAGAACTTTGATTCAAAACGACTTCTACCAACACAGATGAGCTTTCAAGGGAAGTTACATTTTTATCGCTAAGATTGAAGAATCTGTGATAATTTATAGACAGTAGAAGACGATAGCCCACCTGGTCCCCCTTGGTCAAGGTCATCACCAACAGCTGTCCATGACAGAGCGACGGTCAAATTATCGTGTGAGACCCTGATCACCTTGAGGTCAATGACCCGAGATGGCGGGCCGAGGTCCAGTCGCGGAAGGCTGCCGCTGGGAACGTCTGTCAGCTCAAAAACGCCGCCTGCCGTCATCCGCTGGAACTGATCCAGTGGTTCAGAATGGACTGCGTTTTTGTCAAGTGCGAAGGCCTCTAAAAATAGAAAGACACATAGGTTACAGCGCATTTGTTCCAAAATAATTCGACGGAAAAAAGACAGCCATACGGTATAAGCCTAATATTCATCTTTACAAGACCCCGATACCCTTACAGTCCATCTTTTAGTATCTTGGGATAAAAATATATGATCTATAGGAATATCAAAAAACATTCAAAGTCAGCATTACTTTCCAGAAAGCCAACTAGGTTGCAAACCTGCGTTCTTGGACAAGGCGGCACTGTTGCCACGTCGCACCGTTCCGTTCACCACGACGGACGCTGCCTCCCCGAACTCGTTGTTGACCTTGACCGACACGCTGTAACGGCCTCCCGCAGTGAAGTTCAGGAAGTACCGAGAATAGATGCCGTCGTTTTTAGTCACGTCGGCACCTGAGAACAATCACAAAATATCAGCGGCCGATTTTCTCAATCATTAATATGTTTTTCAGTTATTTGATGGCATTTCAGCACCATGGAAGAAGGGGTAGTGAGACAGAGATAAAAAGATAGTGAGAGAGAGAGAGAGGGAGAGAGAGAGAGAGAGAGAGAGAGGGGTAAGAAAAGAGACGATGAAGAAAGGATAGGAGGAGCCTTTTAATGACTGAAGATCTTTAATGTACATATATACCCCCATTGGGCTAGATACACAGGTAAAAGAAATAGACTATACTTTACAAATACACATACATGTATATACAAACTAGTGTGAGTATTATGACCTAGTATGTAAATTCGAGGTCTTGCCTCTTTGAAATGTAAGAACAGATATAGTTTTGTGATCGAAGATCGACATTACCTGCACCGTTGTCCAGCAGGAGAAGTTCGTCAACATCCTCGCTAGGCGGCTTCTCTATGTAAGCGATGACGGTTGCTCCTGTGACGGGCAAGTAGCCCTTGGTGACGGACGCCCGGACGGTCAGGGCCGTGGACTCGGGGGAGGAGCCGTTCAGGGAGATAGTGCTGACCTGAGCGGTGACCTTGATGGGCTGGCTGTCCGGAGTAGCGCCCTTACAGCTTACCAGGATGTCCACTTGTTGGTAGAAGTAGTCAACGATGGTGATGTTGTATAACCACTTCCCGGGCTGGGAAAGAGAAGTGATAAACAGGTATCAGACTTTCCATCATGATGAGCAGTTCAACCAATAAGATAATGGTGATTAGCGATTCGATCAATGAGTGGCTCCTTGGCATGCCTTCTGGGTGGCGCCAGGGGCGGCAATACGATTTCCCGATAAGTTGACAATCGCGAATCAGCGCTCTCCAAAAAAATAAGCGCCAGCGCCGCCCGGAAGGCCTGCATAGGAGGCTATGCTGAATGTCCGTTGAATATTTGCATTTTCGTGTTTTGATTTTGCAATTCTATATTTTGACAGAAGTATGCCGTATCATATGCCTGTTACGACGAGTCACCAAGAAACAGGACACATCTTTAGACAAATTAAGATTGAATTTTCAGTTTTGGTTAGATGAAAGACTGTAGAACATACCTGTGCTACACCTGGAACCTTCACCTGAATGTTGTCCGACATCACGTGATAGGACGGGTCGCCTTGACCAATCACAGTGCCGTTAGGGGCTATGATCTCAATGCGAGGCTCGACGCCACCGTTCCACATGAAGGTAAAGATGGCGTCCCTTCCCTCGCTCTTTTCTATGTAAACCTGGTTGTAGTAGTTCTCTCCTGTGTTCAGCGTCTTCGTTTCACTTACGAGCTGTAAAACAAAACGCGATGCATTATTTATCATCGGAGATTTCTAAAATAGCCTTTATCTAAGAATATCATGTTATACATTTCAATATGATCTCCACCTTCGAGGCCATGTTTTGGACAGCACTAGTTTGTTTGTTTGTTGCTTTGCTTATGCACAGGAAAGTTATGAATTGAGTCCAATGAAATTGATGTAGATTAGGAAAGGTTGATATTCAGATCTTTTAAGAGTCCCTAGAAAACTTTTAAGTTTTCTGAGGACTCTTACTCATTGCAACATTTGCCAACCCCGATGGTCGGCTATGTGTCACAGGGTCTTAACTCCCAACCATGGTCTGGAGAAGGTCGGGAGACGATTGTCGGCTATGTGTGACAGAAACGTAACTCCCAGCCATGGTCTGAATAAGGTCGGAAGACGATTGCCCGCTATTTGTGACAGAGACTTAACTCCCAACCATGGTCTGAAGAAGGTCAGGAGACGACGGTCGGCTATGTGTTTTTACCTGTATGGTCGCCTCCCCTCCCGTTCTATCGTCCCTGGACAGCACGGAGGTTGTGAAGGCGTCGTTCAAGGCGGTGGAGTCTCCCTGTTCCCCCGAGTAGAAGTACGACTTCCCCCCGGTCAGCAGCGCCAGGGACTCGATCTGCGGGTCGGCGCTCCGCTTGTAGGCCAGGGTGTCTATGATGACCCCCTTGGCTAAGATCTGCGGCGTGACCGTGGCGATGTAAGGGACTACGTTCTCCTGCCCGTCACTCATCAGGAACAGGATGCCGCCACTCGGATCGCCCTGGGCCTCCAATACCTGAGAGACAATCAAGTCAAATGTCTTTTGAAAGGGTACAAGGCAAAATTGTTTTAAAATTCAATGAAAGACTGTACAAATATGAAGTCTCATTCCATGCTACATGGCCTCATATAGGGTAGTTTTTGCGAAATGATGATGAATAAAGCAATTTTTGAAATGTTGGAACTTTGGAAGACCAAATTGTTTCAAATTTAGGTATACCATCTCGCTTAATTGTTTTTTTGTTTTTTTACTTTCGGTTTGGCAGACAAGGACGACGTGGCACTGCACTCAAGTTTTTTATAACTTATATCAACAGTGCCACGTACAGATAACAACATACCCATTTTTATTTCTATACACCTGGGCGAAGTGAGGAAAGTCGTGTTAAGTGCCTTTCCCAAGGGCACAACATCGGTGGCGTCAGGGGGATTCGAACTCGGGACCTCTTGGTTCTGAGTCGATCACCCTGCCGTTACGCCACACGACCCCACAATATTTTTTGCACACCTCTTGATTCCGCACCCGGTGTCAAAACAAATTTCTGCCCCTGCAAAACATTTGCCCCAGCACTGCTTGGATTGGCATAAAATTGATCACAAGCCGGGTCGGCCATATGTGACGTCATAAGTGGTAACTTTGACGGCTCTGTTGACATTCCCGGACACATTGTGCATACTTTATGTAACATACCTTGACACCTTCAAGTAGCGCACATCCGACACAAGTGGTCCCGCCTACGGTACTGGGAACCCTGTTGATGAGCGAGGTACGGTCGGTAGCACTGGTGATCCTGGAACAGATCAAACTCTCAAATCAACTCAGGTTCGACGCAACAATCCAAACATACCCACCCCAAATTGTAAGATATTTGCAAAACCCTTAACATTAGACCTAGACAAAACAACTATTGTTGCTTTTCTATTGTTGAAAATTGACCTCCGCGAAGGAGATTCCCTTCATTGTTTTTGGTTGTGTTCGTCTGTTCGTACCTTTGACTCAAGATCGTTTTTGAAGGATTTGTATGATTTTTGGTATGTTTGCAGTTATCAAGATCCCAAAGAGATTGATCCTACTTACTGTAAGAGTTGATGGTACGTGTTTGCTGTTGTTGAGAAGGTGACGATGCCCAGCCAGCTGTCGTCCTGGACCGTGCTCCGGATGAAGTGGGTGGCGGCCTGGTTCAGACGGCGGATAGGATCGCCCTGAGAACAACAGCATTATGGTGAGGGTGACTAACAGTAAGCAAGGCCCACAGAATCTGGTGTAAGATCAGAGAGCTTACAAAGAAAAGAAAAAGGATGAACAGAAGAAAAAGAAAACCCAGGGTGGAATAAAGAAATAGAGCAAAAGAAAGGGAAAGGAAAGGAAGGAGATAGAAAAAGGAAAACTGAAATAAAATGAGTTAGAGTCTTAACAACCGGTACCCATCTGTATCTGTATAGCCGGTATAACAACTTTTCGGTGTAGAACGCCAGCTTCGCAGGCACACGGCATGACAGCAGCTGATTATATTACACTGAACAACCTGTCACACCTAACCTTCGCAAATCTACCCACAAGTGTTGTTCAAAGTTATCTAATGAGGATGCTCCTACAGTACTTAGTGGCAACGAGTTCCACTGTACGATAGATCTAAAACCTGTATCCCGTCCTACCCGCATACTGCCCGACGTGTCCAGCACCAGCACCATCCTGGGCTCCTTCTCCTGAAGCAGCTCGAAGTCTGGGACTGTCGTCACCACTTCCTTGGGAGGGTTGGCTCCGTTCGCGAAGTCCTGGTGCTTGTTCATGACGTCCCAGGTGCTCTGACCTTGACACATGACGTTGTGCTTGCTGGGCGCCTCGCGGTTGTGAGAGGACAGAGGGTTGGGCTGGCCGCCCTGGCTGAAGAGATGCTGGCCGCCATGACAGAATTCCTCCACCTGGGGTAAAGATTTTGGCGGGAAGTTTGACATTTTTCCATTTACAAACATTAGTCTCTTCTTTGATATGCCATTTTGGTAAAAACTCCGGATTTGATTGGTACGTAGGTGGTAAAGATTTAGGTTTATTTGCAATCTAGTCGTTTAAATGCAAAAGAGTGCGAAATTATCTTTAAAAAAGTTTTTTTTCTACTAGTCGGAAAGCCTCTCTTTATCCTTGTGTATGTCTGCAAACAACAATTGGTTAAAACGTCAATATTTTTGTCCACTTCTGACTCACCTGCGGTAAGAACTGCATGAACATGTAGGACCCGGTCGCGCGGTTCCGAGTAAAATCCGGAAAAAAGCGACAGTCGGCCTCCGGAAGTCCGGTTACCGGATCCGTCTGGCAGCGGTTTCCGGTGACTGCATTCTCGGACCGTCCGGCGGTGTAGGCGGAACACCGGACGGGCTGGACTCCCATGGAGGTGGAGACGTAGAAGTGCGGGTACGATCCCCCTAACGGGTCGTCGAACCCGTACTCATCAAATAGGCCCCAGCGAAGGTGGCCCCACTCGTGGGTCATTGTTTTACCTGCAAAAAGGAAATGTGAGTTTATCTCTTCAGTTATGTGGATAATGCAGTTCCTTACAGCACACACGGTGATCTTGTGGTCAGGGTTGTTGATTCAGAATCTGGGTTCTGGGTTCGAATCCCTAGCAGGCCCAAATTTTAATTTTGCCCTTGGGTAAGACATTTTACACCTATTTCCCCATTCGACTCAGGTGAACATACGATACGAAACATCTTCTCGGATGGGACGTAAAGTCAGAGGCAGAAGTCACCCCCCCCCCGCCCTCATCACGGTTCCCTTCAGTAATGGAGAAAGAAGTCTATTGTACAAGTACGGTATCAACTGAAAGAGAGAGAAAGAGAGAGCAGTTAGGGAAAATGAGAAGAAATTGGGAAAACAAGAAAAGGTAGGAAAACAATGAAGATTAAAGAAATTCAAAAAGAGCTCAGCTTCAGGTACTAGGGCATACATTTTTGTAAGGTCATTTGAGTCCTTGACCTTTCACACACATGCCACAGTTTGAACACACGCCATCGGCCCAGTAACCCTTGATAATCCTGAGCACAAGGACCCCGTCACCGGACATGGGCTGACTCAGCACGTGCTGTAACTGTACAATCTACATCCCAACCAAATAACCAGATTAACCGGGTAAGACCTTCTATTCAGCCACTCATGCCATAGGTAATCCCGTTAATACTTCTCACCATGGTCAAGCGTACCCACATTTCTATATATAGCAACATTTGACATGGTCTGATTCAGAACGTGCTTTAACTGCACAATCTAGACTCACAACCAAACAACCAGATTAACCGGGTTAGACCTTCTATTCAGCCACTCATGCCATAGGTCAAACGTGCCCACGTTCCCATGACAACATTTAGAAATCTTGTATAATCCTGGTGGATTAACCCGATACAAGTACTCAGTCATCTGACATGTTCTGACTTTATAAATGTATAACGTGCAAGCATTCAGCTTAGCTAGATTGAATATCAACCAGAGTTATTCTATTCCTGACATATACAGTTGCCTTATATGATGGCCTCGCTGTCTGTCCTAAAATTGAAGACGATCGAAGCTTGACGATTTTTCCATAGCTAGTTGTATAATGCCATTTCGCCATACGTTTGTAGCCAAGCACACCGGGTCACCCCTTTTCTTCTCGATATGTGTTTTAGGTTCTTTGTATTGAAGTCGACGTGAAGCCCGAACAAGGATTGAAGGCTTCATACTATATTATTAGTCTTAAGTTATGAAGGACAATAAGAAGAAGTGTCTTACCGTAAGGCCCCCAGGTGCTTTCTCCGTACGGCTTGTCCACGACGTACCTGGGCGTCAGGTGCATATAGTCCCCGCCTACCCCGCACCCGCCCGGCTGTTGTACGTAAGGGTTATCCCCATACAGGGGGTTCTGTACGTCCACTCTGTAGGATAAGCGAACACAAACATACAACTTAGCAATTAGGTGCTGTCGGCTCCGCCCCTGAGGTGTCGCCAAAATATATTTGAAGAGAACGTAACAGTGTTTTACGCTACGCCAAAAATAGTTACTCAAGCGATTGGATAAAATTTTGAAACAGTCAGACGTTTCAGACAGCATCCGCTATCTATCGTCAGTGACTAAGGAAAGATCTGGCTGAACCAGGTTTTATACCAAAACTCTGAATAGATATTTTAATGAAGTGAAGACGATTTCAGATGGTTCAATAGAATAGTAAGTGTTTTAAGCTACTTTCTATTGAACGTGTTCTTATAGTCTTCTTATATTCTCATCTTTGCTGAAATATCGAAGAAGTACACGCAATTCATTGTGGCTTGAGAGCGCCCAAACCTTTCTTCTTTTCATCTTTATTGAACGTTATAGAAGAACTTTAATTATAGAAGAAGAACTTTATTGCACGACAATTGTACATGGTACAATGTATGGCAAAAATTCGTTAACATAACACAAAGTGGAAGAAAAGAATAAGACTTAACATCATAATTACTAATACAATACAATATGGGCTAGCATACGTCTATCAAGGTACACATTTTGAATATTTGGTGCTTGTTTACCTGATGTTCGCCCGGTCAAACGTCGCTGTCCCCGGCGGCAGGTAGTGAGGCTGTTTGGACCACGTGTTGGGGATGAGGATCTTCACTTGCTTCAGGAAGGCTCGGCTGCGAGTCGCGATGTAGAGCGCCTCGGAAGCCTCCGTGAAGATTTCCTGTGGAAACATAAACACACAAATTCCGCTGCAGTGCCGTAGGTAGCCGCCAGGAGGCCCATTCTAGAATTCGATCTTTCTCATCCTGACACCTACTAAATATCATGAATATCTATTTATAACTTCTCAAGTTATTCTGTTTATACCAAACGCACATGCCTCCACAGCCACTCCACCATAGCAAAGCCGAAAATATAAATTCTTATCGAAAGTTTGGCAGATCGCTCAACGAATGTCATAAACATTTAACATATCGAAAAAAGAAAGATTTTTTACGTTTTGAGTGTTTTGCTTTTGAATCATTTTACGTCTTGCATCATATTCCAATTATGAAATTAAGGATAAAACAAATCCAGTTCTGGTCGCTGTACGGTCGCCTATTAATATAAAATAGTATGTATCGCAATCAAAATAAGTCTACATTTTCACGATCAAATCTAAGCAGTTGAAGTTCAGTAAACGCTTATGTCAGCCGGCCCTTTCATAGCATACTTAAACTAAGCACATGCCATGCTATCCTCGCAATAGACACGTCACGTATGTCTGGTTCGCAGTGAGTCAAATTGCACCAGATGTTACAAGTGGTTACAGACAACAACCTCCGCTATGTTTGTCTTTAAGATTAGCTCGAAATACCTGTAGATTACGGACTCTACATTATAAGTAGAAAGAGTTCTTTAGGTCGAATTGTCCTGTTCAAACTTTGGTCCCAATAGCTGCCTTTGATACACTGCATGTTTCCATCATCGCTTGACAGGTGGTCGTGATAAAGTAGAAATACTTGATTCTCCTTGACTATTGCAGTATGTTTTTAGAACGTCAACTTCTTTTGTTCAAAGTTCGACCCAGCATATGTCAGACGGCAAGTATTTCCGTCGACTCAGCTTGAAGTGTTGTCCCACTTTAAGCCAAGATTTTTCGCTCTCCAATGAAAAGTAGAAACTGTGAACTTTTATATAAGATGTATCGAGAGGGCATTTCGGGTCCCTTATACAATGGTATACAACGGGATACTTACTCACCGCAAAGATCTTGGGGGCAATGAAATATTGAAATGAGATTGAAGATGAACGTCAATTTATCATGGATTGTTCACGATATGATGATAAACGCTCAAAGCTGCTCACCTTTCTTACCGCTGGCTGAAAAGAATTTGATACATCCCATCCTAGAGATGAATTTAATCACATTCTGGGGGTACATAGCTTTGTTTGAGGAGAGTCATACCTCACGCTGGTTACATAACCCACCACACGTATCGATAAGAGTAGGGGTCTATCGTTGTGTGAGTAGATCAAATAAATCGTCAAGATATGCAGCTTGTACTACTCAGTACACACCTGGTGTGTTACGCCATAAGGTGGTTTACCGGGTATGTAATACATGTACAAACAAACAAGCAAATGAAAGGTTTAAGTTTACCGTTATATCATTTGCTCTAGTATCCCTGTTTCATTCAGTAGCCAATATGTTAAATACGTTATAGTGTTTCCCGAGAAAGAAAAAAAGGCAGAAGTCTGTCACATACAGAGATGACTTGCGTGCATGATCTTTTACTCATTTTTCAGTTGCGTATTAACATTTTGTTGCTTTAGGTAAAATATGCGGGGAAGAAGTTGTTTTCTACTTTAACGCACCGCATAGAACCAAAGAAATTACTTTTTCGGCCTCAAACTTTACCTAAACAAAAAAAGTGTTAATACACAACTCATGCGGACATGCATATGCGCACGAGTCTGAGGGGGGTTTACTCTTGTCTATCTTTGATGAAAAACGACACGAACCTTGAGCCTGTCGATAATCTGCTGGTCCTCGGGAATGCTCCTGTGGATGGCGATCAGCACCTCCGTGTACTCGTTGTTCTGCAGCTGTATCACGTTCGGCGCGCTCACAGCAACCTGTGTCCTCCAGATGAAGACACACGAGAGCACAACCAAACGGAGAGTTAGAGACGCCATGGCACAGCCTGCTTCCCTACGCGCTGGTCGGCCAAGGAGGAGCGAGAATGGCCGCGTCAGCTCATTATATAGTATCAGGTGATTAACCTGTATGTATAGACACAACTCCTGATAATAAAAGTTAGTTTATTTTGGGCAGATAGCTACGGGTGGTTACCGTTGCCATGACTAAGAATAGTAGGTGTATTTAGACCAATGGAAAGTACAAAATGAACTAGAATGAGGCATGTGTTGACAGTGTATTACTATTATGTATATCGGATTGGCGTGAGATTATGTATACAAAATTGTAAAGTCTCTATATTCATATTTGTTGTATCACAATTAATGATGCCTAATGAGCATGGTCAGGGCGCATTCTTGCATAACTGTTTATTTGGATATCCATTTACGATAAACTTTACTTACTTACTGCCCTCACACGTAGGGCAACAATTTGCGATTAACGTCATTAGATAAAACGACATTTGTAACAATGAAATAGGAATAAAATTGGCATCGTCATTTCCGTAAACAGTGCTGACGGGGTTGGCCGAAAACGTGGGGAAGTCACAATTTCTTCTTAGTTAAGTCTTCTTTAAGAGGAATTAAAGCATTAATATCAGCCGAAAATGTGAACACCAAAGACTTTGTAGCTTTCTCGTTGTCCCCTTTATTCAGTGGTAACATCTCATTCTTAAGTTTTCATAAATCAAGACACCGATTGGAAAATACGTGTTCTATCGTACGTTGACCGGACGGAGTTAGAAAGGCACAATCTTGGCTTGTAGCATCTATAAATTGCACTTATAGCCACTTCCCGCAAGAGGCGCTTTCTCCTTGTCGACTCCCATGCAATACTCTAATTTTACAAGTCGAAGTTTATTGCACAACAGGTACAATGTATAACATATAACATGATTAACATTCTTCAAATGGGTTGTCAAAGCAATGAGGTTAAAAGACACAGTCTCCTTTGTCATACCATTATTTACCAAATGAGTATGGGCCTTTCTTACATAATATAATATAATGCAAGAGAGAGAGAGAGAGACAGACAGACAGAAAGAAAGAAAGACAGCGGGAGAAATACGGAAAGAAAGACACAGAAAACCGTGTGTGTCAAAGTTCACCCCGTCGCAGCCAGCGGACAAGATCCATCCTCTAAACAAACCGTACAGACAGTCTGACTGACTTGACTCAATACTCGGCTGTGGAATCCGCTTAGACATACATGTAAAGAGGTCAGGGGAACACAGCGACGACCCGTCCGCTGACAGCCAGGGTGAGACCGGGACACAACAGCTACAAGACGTCCGGACGTAAGTATGACAGACGAATGGGCGAACCGTGTAGACTATGAAGTCTATGTGCCGTAGATTTGGTGACTGTGTTCTTCAGTTAGTATAGTACAGAGTGGGCACCTGGTCTTTGACTTTCGGTTTATTCTAAGACTATAAACACAAAGCGCAATTATGACACTGACAGTTCTGCAACAGACGCTGTTTGTGGCGTAGATTGAATTTTCAGTCGAGTCTTACAAAACGATCGAAAGAAATTTGTTTAGAGTCCGGGCCGGGAAATGCGTTGGGATGTCTAACAAACCACAAAGTAAATTGTATTATACCAGGCCGAATGCTTTAGTCCGAAGCGTGTCATTCATTGTACCCATAGAGTAGCCATAGCCTGTCTTACACTACTTAGGACGAAAATTCACCTCCCCCCCTCTTTGGAGTCATTCGAACGTCGTAGAATATGTCAACTACAACAAGGACGTTCTTGTCTTGCCAACCTCGAGAAATCCTAGCTACTTCCATGTACACATTTTTGCCAATCAGGGAGCAAATACGCAGACAACGTGTTGGAATAACTGAGATGTTTGTACCCTGTTGGTAGAAGGGGTGTGAAAGAAGTTTCAGTCACATGCGTCGTATGATTTTGTCTTAAGATTTTCAGCTAGACTGTAGCGGGACGATATGAAGCGATGTACGATAACCTTTTCTATCTCTAGACAGCTGATTTTCGTGCGACATCTTTACGACTGTTCCAAGACATCGATGTGCCGTCATAAAACTGTCGTACGACATACGTGACAGTGGTTTTATCGGCGGTATTCTACTGATAACACTTCTGGTCCTTTTCAAAGTTGTAACGAGAGAGTTGCTCAGCTTCGACCCTACTATGGCCCCAGTCCCAAGACCTGCGACACCTCAATCCTTAGAAAGGTTTTCTGACACAGTGCCAACCTAGCCAACAAATCTATCAATCTCTATCCGAGCTACATTCCTTAGTCGTAAATTCAGGCGAAATCTGAATCCAACATCCGCTTTTCCTTGTGACTAAAACGCTGTGCCCGCCTTTTTTGTCGAGATTAATGACTCTAATCTATTGATGTTAAACGTCACCGTCCCTAAATAACCTGCCGCACGTACTTGCCACCGGGGTCAGGAGATCGGCTGGACCGAGAAATCCCGAACACGCGACAGGTCAAGGTATACCCGGTATGGGTCACCGGACGGGGCATGGCCTAAAAACGTGGTCTCCACTTGCAAATTGAACTACTAGTGACAAGTAGTGACCGTTAGTTTCCGTTATTTAAGAAATGATATAAGACAACTAGAGCTGGTGTAGTCAGGTAGATCAAGAAAGGATGTTTTTCATCACATTAGTTGAGGATGACAGGTTAACAATTTTGTTCATGTTACTATCACTAGATACTTTTTTTTAATTTACAGCGTCCTTGAATTCATTTTTAACAGTACGTACTACATTGATTGTATTGTCTTTGGCTGCTGATCATTGCACATCTGTATTTTGCATATAGTTTTGTTACTCAAATTCACTATCAATGGCAGAAGATGCAAGAGGGCATTGGGGGCCACTTTCTCGGGTGCTACATGATTTTAGTATCTTCTTAGACTTTACTGGGTCACACCTTCAAGATGTTGCACGTTGGAATGGTGTAGGAACTGTTTTTGTTTCCTTTTGACACGATGCCAACGGTAGCACAGACACACAGATGTTTCCGTTTAGTCTAGGTCTGCTTTGACCATAAACCATCCAAATCCTCATGATGCAGCCAAAACTAATCTACAAGCAAACGCAAGGTTGTAACTTGTTACCTTCATGAAAAATTGAGGTATTGTTTTGAGTCTGTTCGTGTTTGTGTTTCCCCATACTTGTGGTCAGCATGCCTTAAGAGCCTCTGGATTGATTGTAACGATAATTGGTAGGTTGGTAAGCCTTGCGGTGACGAGGGTCAAGGTCGATTTTGCCCCGCCCCCCACCTGAATCGCAGATTTCGCCAAATCGCGATCTCTACGCTCACATATACATGGCACGCCCATCCCAATTAATCACAGCGGCGGCCACAGATTGTCTTCAACATATTCACAACTTAATTCTATCAGTCACCTATCTCTCTCTCCAATGCGTGGAACGCGGTGTTGTAAGTTGAACTGTACGGCACGTTTCACGACGAGGTATGTCCCTGTAACTCAACTGGTAGCAGCCTCACAGTTGAGCTCCTGGTTAATTACTTACTGGAAGGCCCCGGATCAATCCTGGGTCAGGACATCTCTGTTGGGCTGCACTCGTGTTTCGGAAGGGACGTAAAATGGGGTTCCAGTGTTCGAGGTGCCTCGAGCATGTTATTATAGCAACCCCTCCCTGTAAGAATATACCCTGCTACAGAAACAGTAAGGAAACTTGCTGCCCTATGTGCCACTAGGCACTACAAGGGTCTGAACGAACGATGTATGACGACGAAGATCTGTCCCTTTCAGAGACCATCCTGTCGACAAACGATGGAGGACTTCCCACAAGAAAGGACCCTGCCATGACCGAAACAATGGGTACGTCAAATACTCTACCTTCTTTCTATATATTTCTCTCTATATTCCTATCATATTCCATGGATCGTTTAGATAAGGCTTTCCGCATTGCACCATCTAATAGATACAGTGATGGTGTTAGCATGCATCACCATACTTTAAATCATTGATCGTATTTGACTCTAACACCCACGGGCCGCTAGTATGGCGTAACGTGGCCCTTAGAGATCAATCTATGGCCCATAAAGTATCATCCAAAACAGTGTATCAATTACATCAAGGGCTATAGTTATCGTTTGTTTTCATACGGTCCTTCGTTAGGGTAAGAATTTTGTGTTTTGTGACTTTGAACTATGTTGTAGGACATCGCAATGAGATAAATTTGATTCTGGAAAAGAATCTCGTCGTTATCTTATTTTATATTATCTTCTCTGTTTAGAGTTCCAAGTTAAGGATGTCCTTCATTGGCAGTGAAGAGGCCATAGTTGACACTTTTCCGATGAGTTTAATAGCGTTAACCGTTCGATACGTCAATACGAGTTTTTGGGAGATGAACGCAGCTTCTATTGCAAATTGCACCCTCGGTACACGCGTACAGTATGCTGTATGTCTTTACACGGAGGCAGAAGAAATTGGTCTTAAACGCAACAAATACCAGTATCATTGCAGTATGGTTTTGAAAGAGTGTGAGAAAATAAATTGTCATACACATGTCATTTTACCATTTGAGAAATTATACATTTGTATACATTATGTCGTCGTCGTATGATATGTAAGTGTAAAAATGGGTACCTGACTTCAGTTGGGGAGGTAAAAGACAACGGAGGGAGAGGCATGGCTCGACCTTCCACATGATATCGTGCCCTGAACACTGAGGACAACAACCCACTACCTCTTTGGCCTCAAAAAGGCTTTGGGACTACCTTTACCCTTTTTCTTTTACTGCAGACATGGAACGGCATATCTTCCACGTGGCGCACGAGGACGCCCTAACCCGGGGCCTGTGCGGGAACACGGTGCCGGTGTGCGACGCCTGTCTCATGCGGCCGCTGGACGGGAGCGAAGGCTTCGAGGTCGGCGACTACACCGAGATGATCTGCATCGCGTTCGCAGCCTTCACGGCGGGGTTTTTCTTCTGGTTTTTATGGTAGGTTGTCATTGTTGAAGTGTCACTGGCGTAGACCTATGTAAATTACATGTAATTATTCGAAAATTGTGATACGAACTGAATGTTCCGCTATAACGTACTGTTTATGTTTTATATTCTATTTCCCTTTCCCACATTTTCTTCTTTAAAACAAGACAAAAATCTTTAGATTCCTTTTATTGTTATGTTTTTTCTTCTTTCAGATTTTGCTTGCATAAGTTTAACAGGCCCAGAAAATGATAATGCACACAATCTGTTACAATTTCACATCAATGCAGTATCTACTCTGGCATGTTAAAGGAACGGCCATACCCGTGTATAACAACTACACATATAATATGATTGTCCTTTATTCATATTGATTATCATATCTCTTTAGGTATACAGGCATTTAAGCTATGCAAGACATCGACGTGGATTTAGCCGTGGCTGGGCGGACACGTACTTTGGTCAAGATCATCGTTGCAAAACGTTGAGAAGAAATCTCTCCAGACCGTCCATCACTATCAACAGTTCAACCAATGGGACGATGGCTCATAACGGTTCGACCAATGAGAGACTGGCAAGTGGCGGTCCAACCAATGAGAGAGTCGCTGCATGTCCGTGAAATATTTGCATTTTTCAGTTTTATTTTGCATTTCTACGCTTTGACGGAGGTGGACGGAGCTACGGGATCGGTCTGTTTCAATGGATTGCGTCGGATTGGTCCGTTGGCTAGACTGGTATCCATCCTATATTCTAACTTCAGTTCGTTCCTCTGCATCGCTTTCGGGCAAAGTATTCATTAGCTTCGTCAAGACGGTTATGTTTTCGGTGCTGGTTGTGTTTGGGCGGTTGGTAGCTCCAGAGGCCGAGAAAGTTAAGTCGTGTAGGTTTTCGGCCCCCTAGCGGATATTTTGGAACTGCGGGGGCTGATTTTGTTCGAGACTTTGAAAGAGGGTAACTCAAAGAGGGGCTGACAAATAGTCATGGTTTTTGGTGTGTAGATGCTTTTTATGTAAATTCCGGAGCGAGAGGTAGCAGAGGATTGATACCAGGCTATCCGTTGGCGCCGTTGGTTATACGATATTGTCTCCATTAAAACAAAACAAAATCTATAAGATCCATAACGTATTAGATTCCATGGAGATCGTTTAAGGTGCAGAGGAAATGCTGTGTGCGGAATAAAATCACGGACAATGGGGTTTCGCCTGATCCCTCCGGATAGAAAGGCCGCAGCGACCTCCAAGCAGATGTAGGGTTCGGGTAACCATTTTAGTCGTGTGTTTTTACCTCCTTGAAGAAAAATTGAGGCATCAGTTTGTGTGTGTCTGCCTGTCTGTCCGTCCGTCTGTCTGTGTATTTCAGGTCAGCATAACTTAAGAATGTCAGGATGGATATCGATAATATTTGATTTGTGGGTAGGTCTTAGAGAGACGAAGGTCAAGTTCGATTTTGGGCCCCCTGTCTGCTTTTCTTGGTGCTGCAGCAGAATTTCAATTCTTTTGTATCTTTGCTCTGAATATGCTATCGTTCTGATGTTTTGGTATCAAATAGCTTTTGATGTCAGGCAGAAGTGGTGTGGGTTTGATCCCCCTAGCAGATAGCTCTGGAACTGCAAGGGCATTTGCGTTAAAATATTTCAAAGTGAATAACTGAACAAAGGAACGACGGATTTCTCTGATATTCGGAATACGTTAGACACATCTGCTTGGAGATTACACCGTTGAGTGATGTTGAGCGCTTGTGTTATTTTATAGTCCTTACACGACCATGTGCTTGTAAAAAGCTGCAATAACTATCCAGTGTATAGCTGGTCATCGATCATGACAGCTTGCAATAACTGATAACTTAACCTTCCTGGTTTTGAAAAGGTTACGGAACGAATATTCAATGTCACAATATTGGGCAACAGCACCTAGGTTAAATGATTTATGAATACATATGTTAGGTGCAGTAAAATAGTGTAGTTTGCAATTGAATTATTCGTAATCTCTCAGACCGTGCCTTCCTGAATGCGAAACAAAACATATCTGGTTGCTACAATGAATACCATATCGAATGTGGCTTCTTAAATGTCTATCATGTTGTTCTCTATATTTGGAGCAATGGTTAATTCGTAGTAGTATTTATTCTCTAGGTAGTTAGTGGTAGCATTAGTATAGTGCCTTCAAAATACTTGTACATGTACATGCATATGTTCATATGAATATGACGACAATTTGTTCCTTTGTAATATGGCTTTCTGAGGCAAAGAAATCATTCCTCTTGAAGTAGTCTGGAAGTTAGGAAAATGATAATTGTTTGGTTAAATAAAATCACAGCATACAAGAGGTATTGCATGACTTGGTGTGAACTTACTGTCATAAATACACAAAAGTGACTTACTTTAATACTAAGACTCTAAGTAAGAGATTGGTTACCGTGTGATTAGTCAGAAAAGAATTCTGTGATCGCCAATTGTGAATCATATTTGTACAGAATGATTAAAAGTAGCAGCACTGAGAATGTATGGCAACGCTGCATTGTATTGTATATACACAAATGTATTGAGCATCGAAGACACGCACACACAGAAATACACACACACACATACACACACACACACATGCATGAACGTGCACACATACAGTCAAAACAGAAAGGTGAGCCCTCAACACACCAAATACTTTGTTTACATAGATTCAGCCAAAACTGTTGCAAAGTGACACCTCAAAAAAACAGTTTGTGCATTACATTTGTTTCAGTTGCAACTCAACTAGTCAAAATAATTGCAGGTAAAGGTAGTCCCATTACCTTTTTGAGGCTGTAGAGGTAGTGGGTTGTTATCCACTGTGTATAGGGTATGGTATTAAAAAGAGAAGCATCCCTTCTCTTCCACCGCCTTTTACCTCCTCAACCGATGAGTGAGGAAAGTCATGTTAAGCACCTTTCCCAAGGACACGATGTCTATCGGTTGAATAAATCTCTTGGTTGTGTAAAAAGAGTCTTTTTATTCAGTGACTTACCAACCTGATGAAACTATTCACGGAGACTCGATGTCTAGCCGGGAATGCCAAGAAATGAACCTGTGACTTGTCATATGTCTACTAGCCTGGCCACTCAGTCATTTCATGCAAGTTAAAGAATATGACCAATGAATGCTACTACATGTAAACACACACAAACAACAAGCTTGGGAAAGAAAAGTTTATTTTACATTCAGTGTCATGTCCTACATGGCTTCCACCTCTACATTACGTACCATCCTGGTCTTGTACATGTCCAGCTTGTACTTCCCTTAACAACTCTCACCACCATCCTGTGGAGTACGTGCCATCAGATAGTGTGCAATACAAAAACACAGAAAGCATGCATTTCTAAAAAGAAGATTCAATTCCATTGTGATCCAATATATACAGTAAAAAGCTTTAAAATCATACCTTAAGCCATTTATATTAGCTTGTTGATAATGCTTATGTATCTATTCAAGGGATTGTTGTTTTCTTGAAATTTTGACCTTTCAATTATAATTCTGTAATGATGCATATCAAATTTTGCTTTCTAATAAAATGTTCATAGTTTCTTCAGCTACAATCAGTGTCTGATACATGTTCATTCCACTCTCACTGCCGTCATTGGTATAAACTTCATCATTCACATCTCATGTGTTCATTATGTAGTCCTTTTTGTTCAATAATTTCAGTGTGTTGAGATTAAATCTTAACAACAAAAGTTGCATGATATTTGCAGCCTTGTACTAAATGCACAGAGTACATCTCAAGCCATTTTCGTTATGTTGTACATCCACTTGATATACATCACATGCACAGACATACCAAATACATACAGGTACCCCTAGTCAGTTGTTTTTTGTTACACGTTCATCGGCTTTGTATAGCTTTGTCAGAATACACTTCACAGCCATGTAAAAATTCAACAGTCCTACTTCGTAGTTGTTTTACATGATTTGAACATAGCGATGCCTTGTGTACGTACACACATACATCCAAACATGCTGTAAAGTCAATCTACAAAATGGAGGCCTTCCTCCTACTCCAAGGCTATTTTATTTACACATGCATTTTCCACAGACAACACAATGCCTTCAACTACATGTACAGCAGAATTGCTCAGTGTGTAAGACCACAACAATTCAACATCTCAATACTCAGAATTGAGTACCAGAATATCAAAAGGTGTGGCCAATATCATCAACACCTAGAGCTACTTTGTACGTGAGTGTTATTGGAGTTATCTTATGCAGGGGCACTTAACGGAATGTGTACAACGTTGGTAGAGAATACATTGTGCAAGGCTACAATAGGAGTATATTTTGCTATTGTGCATCTAAGTCTATTCAACACACCTTGACATGACTCTTACATTCAGCTGAATATACAGGGAGTGTTTTTCCTTTTCTCCAAGATTTTACACAACTTTTTCAGTCATCTTTAAAGCAATAATTTTGACATATACTGTCTTACAGTGGATTGCTGTTTAGTGAAAGAAATTTTCGGTTTTAATGCCATCCCCGCATAAATATCCAAGTAAAAGAAGGTAAGAGTATGTCAACTAAAATCAAACACAAGATACATGTATAATATAAACATGCTCTGATTGAATATCTTAATTTGATAAACAGAAATCAAAAAAATGTTATGACTTAATAGAATCAATTATTACATCTTGGTAATAGGAATAGTATTGAAAATCTTCTAAAAGCAAAACAGTCCAGCAGCCATACAACAATACATCATTGTATATGGTGAAAAAGATGAGAAAAAAATCTTTAAAGCATGTCAGTTGATTTGTCTTTGTGATCAACTGCAGGGATCTATATTCTGTTTACTGGTACGAAAGAGACATGCATACAATTTTACATGTGCGTCTATAAAAATGGACTTTGCAGGATTTTTCAGCATTTTGTCTTCCTGTACTCCACCTAAGCAAGCTTTCTGTTATTTTCCTTCTCCAGACACAGAAAGACAAGATGGTCACCAATCCTACAGAGTCTATCTTCTAAACATCACCAGAAGTTGTTACAGTGTAGCAATTACAGCAAGGCTAACTTTGAACATCTCAGATTGTTCTGCATGACCTGCACGTGACGTCAGTCTTCTTACTCCACAAACTTGATGCAGACTTCACTGACTTCTTTGCCACTGTAGAATCGAATCTTGCTGTCGCACTCCTCCTCTGATGTGTCGCGTTTAGCCAAGTAGTGGCCCTCTGTGAACAGAAAGCTGAGTTAGCCAGACATCTAACAGTTTGGATACTGTGGGAAATGGGTATTACTTGTATGTACTACTTTTGCCAACAACTGCAAGGCTTGGAATAGTGAAGTGTATCCTGTACTTTTCAAGATGTACACCGTTTGGGGAGGTCTTGTGGTTAGGGTTGTTGACTTAGAATGGAAAGCTTGTGGGTTAAAATCCCAAGCAGGCCCCAATGTTGCGCCCTTGGGAAAGGTACTTTACACCTATTTCCTCATTTGACTCAGGTGAAAATGAGTGCCTAGCTTCCACTGGGGATCTCCTCTTGGATATGACGTAAAGCTGAGGTCCAGTGTTTGAGGAGAGTCACACGTCGATCACATTTAAGAACCCACCATATATATCAAAAAGACAAGGCGTTCATTTCGGTGTGAATGGATCAAACCTCACAGTACAGTCTTACACAGCTTGTACTTTATGTGCAGAACTGGTGTTATCCTTAATTGAAGTCTACCAGTCAAGCAATAGAAAGGAACAGAGATGCACCATACTACACACTGAAAGATTTGGGAAGGATGTTAACTTTCACCAGGGCTTGTCTCCAGCTAGCTTTAAACTTTTTTTCCGTCCCACTCATTTTTTGAAATCCAATGTTTTAAATTTTGTTGTTAAATCTGTCATTTCAAGCCTACAAAAATGCATTTTCATCAATTTTGTCATGAAGATCCAATTTTTGGGACAGACGGTGACATTTTTTTCCACCCTGGCGAGCAAATTTCCATCCTGGGATGGGGGGACGGGTCCTGGAGCCCTGACTTTCACCAAAAAAGGATGCCACTGGTAGGTACACAAACCTGGGCGCAGGTCCTCATCGTTCTTCCTGATGCTGGTCAGCCTGTAGGTGTCCACACCCCTGCACACGGCATGGATGTACTGTCCCAGCTGGGCAGTATCTGCGATCGGTGGCTGCACCACGCGCATCACCTCCCGGTTCACATAAGCTTGCGGCATGAAGCTTCCGTCCTGTTGGAACAAAGGGACGTAAATCTTGGGTACAGAATTCTGTCCATTCGTCAATATAGGGTTAATGACCCGCTCCGAGGTCTATACTGTGTGATAAGGCATGGTCGTTCCTATAACCACCGAATAAACTGCCAAGGTCTTCTCTATATCAACGAATGTCTTAAAATGAAATTTAAAAACAAAAATCTCATATAATGGTAACGTTCGCACAACCGGTTTTTTATGAAGATTAATGACCCGTAAAAGGGGGTCTGTATGGAAAAATCAGGACCTGTAAATGGAGCCTCCTGATTGGTCGACGACATCTAGCTATGATGATTTAGCATAAACACTTGAAAGCGAAACATGATTGTTTAAGGTTAAGCGGAAGAAGAAAGAGTCAGACGTACTTTAACGCGCATCAGCAGGTCGAAGAGGCTGCGTGGGGGCGGCACGGCAGACTCGTTCAGGGCCATCACGAAACACCTCATGTGATCCCAGTCCTTGAATGCAGTCAGTTGCTAAGGAAAGAACAAAGGATGGGATTAGATAGCACTTGGACAACTTATATATTATAATGTACAGACTTTGTATGAAGTTAAATCTAGAGTCTTTTAGCAATCTATAATCATTTTCAAAGATAACTTTGCAAAACGTTGAGCAATGAGGGAAAATATTGCAGAGTCAACATTCTGGTAACTATGTTCATGTGAGTGAAGAAGAGTTTGACGAAATTTTGTTGCATATGAAGGAACAATTTTTTACCTTGACGGACAAAAATCCATGAGTAATGATGTAAAAATGTCTAAATTTTAAGAAATTGATAGAAGTTTGTACAAGGTGACAGAAAAAAGATGACTCTTTATCGGATCTTTCCATCAATGGGAATTGGGATAATGGAAAAAATTAAAGCTAGCTAGAACCCTGCATGCTTTGTAATAGCCTTCGACTCGTTGGGTAGCCCTGGCTGTACTTTTTTCTACAGCCAAATAAATCAATCAAATCAACCCTGCATGGTACCTACCCTCCTGAAGTCGTGCAAAACAGTGGCATGGCTGCACTTGTCGAAGTCTGGCACTTCGATGCCCTCATACCAAACACAGACTTCGTACACAGAGTGCGATAAAAGACACATTTCTCACACGTGGTACCTACCCTCCTGAAGTCGTGCAGGACAGTAGCATGGTTGCACTTGTCGAAGTCCGGCACCTCGATGCGCTCATACTCCCCATCCAGATCCACCTCCACATCCTCCTCCAGCATGGCCCACTGGGCGCGGGGGGTGGTCGGGTCCTGACCACGGTTGTAGTAGTGGCTGTTGTAGCGCACACCGCAGCGCCCAACAAACTACAGAAAAAGAGCATATACCTCAGTGAAAAAGAATCTTTGCTTTGTCTTTGTTGTTGTCTAATTAAAAAATGGACAAGTTTGAATTTTAGTAGATTTTGAGTTTATTTCAATTGACAATTAGCTTACACAGCTATACTGAGCTTTGTTGTTGTTGTAATAGTCTTCCCAAAAACAGGGTTGGGACAAATCAGCCTCACTTCGGGACAATTGAAATTTATTTTCGGGACAATGCTGGGACAGTAGGGAAAAAATTTAATTTCGAGGCCTGAGTAATAATAAATTGGAGATGCATATTCGCCATGCCAAGAATTGATATTGGAGGGGTCAACAAAAATGAAATCACTACAAACATTTTAAGATCTATGGTACCTTCCTGTGGCGTCCGAAGTGGCGGTACAGGAACAGCCCCCCAGCGATGCCCCCGATCACCAGCAGCATGCAGATCAGCGCCATGATGCACGAGGTGCAGCCGTTCCTGCGCCGAGGCATGGGCTGGGTCACCGCCACGGTGGCGGTCTCCACATCGTCATCATCCGCTGGTTTCTGTGGGAAATGTTCACAGATCAAATGGTTATGGATTTATTAGGACGCCATCATACTTTCTGTGACTCTTACTTCTGCCCTCATGACTTGAATGAAAAGCTGTCAACCACTTAAGTAATATTTAGAGGTTTCCTGAGAGAAAAGAACCCAACACACTTTTCAAGAAGAAAAAGACTGACCGGGTATGCTTGGCCAAATCGGGGAGATCACATGCTCATGCTTTCCCTCCAGTCACTAGTTCACCAAAACTACTAATTGTTTGGAAACTGTACACTCCATATAAACGGCAAACCTCTACCGTCAAAATAACAAAGGTTGATGAAATTGAACAGTATTTGTAGTCCTCAAACACAGACTATATGAACATAAACATGGATAATCCTTTTTGACACAAACTACGGGCAATATGTCCAGAGAACAAAATATGTACCACTTTGGAAATTAATTTACGAAATACGGTTTGGTCTACAATTTATCATTTTATTGCAAACATGTTGTTTAGGGCATCATGTTGAAACAAAAGTCTCAACAGACGTTGTAACAGTTATTTGTCTCAGCAGCATTGATTGTGATACGTGCACTGATAAATTTGTCTTGGTGCCATTTCACTGTGTATATCATGTTCTGTTATTGCCTCAAAGCCAGACAAATTATTTTCTACACCTACACAGTCATATGATATCCAGAATTGAATATCACCACACCTACGCAGTCATATGATATCAAGACTTGAATATCAATCACCACCAAAAACCAGTTATTGAAGTGAAAACGATCACCTTGTAATGTCTATGAGAAAGCATTGGATGTACAATTATTCTACATTCATTTTTGTTAACACCTTCTCAGAACAAGATACTTGTTTGAGTTTTGTTGCCTCAGGTTTTGTGTTTTCTAGAATGAACATCAAAGTACATATAGCTCTTAACAAACATTTATAATTGGAAAACATATTTTGTGTTCTGTCAGTTATTGACAACAAAGTATTACTAAGTGTTCCCAAAATTAAGGTTTTAAACGCAAAGTTGAGGGGGAAACCACCTGTAAAAGTACCAAAGGGAACAGTGTTTGTCATGCACCTTCATCGAATTTCAGACTTTAAAGTTAAAACAGAGCTCTGTGTGTGTACAGTGTGGTGTACATCCTTCATGTTTTGACACCATGTTGTTGGCTTCCTGTCAATACTATCAATGTTTCCCCATCCCCAAGGTGATAGCACACATTAGGAAATTAAAACAGCTCTCTGTGCAATCAATGTGATGTTTCTCATCACCTTTAATGTCTTCCCTTTAACATTATATTGTGTGAAATTCTATACAACAGTATATCATGTTACTGCTGTCGTGCTGCCACAGTTCCATATCATGATTATAACATCGTAAATTCATCCTCCGGGAATGCAATACAATATAAGCTTAAAGTATTAAAAGTATTAGCTTAATATGAAAGTGAAAGTGATTTTGAGCAGGTGACTTGCTGCTACTAGTCAGTGGAAACACAGTAAATTCAGCCTTATTATCAAAACTTCTACCTGGTATATTCATTTTGACAACTAGACGTAGATCAACTGGAAGATTAAAATGATTTTGTCAGAATAGTCAAATATGTACCTAACTGTATGATTTGCAAAAATAGTGCCTCAGGCAGACTATGACAGAACATCATGTACATGTTGTTGAGATAGCACAGCCACAGACCTTAATGCATACACGTGTAGTTTCATATCATGATTTCAATACTGCACAGCAGCAGATAGACAATTCCCATGGCCCCATCATGGCTGTAGTGTTGCCAGCAATGGACACAGTCAGACAAATGTCTGGGACTAATGCAGTTTCACCTTTTTTTTCTCCTAGCAGATGTTGGGTGAAAAATCTAAATGTTTTGTGACTAGCCAGTTTTGTGACTACTGACTAGACTGTCAGAAAACCCAGCCGTGGTCCAAAAACATCACGATTTCGTACCCAAATATCTACTTGAAGATCAGTTTTACCCACTCCTATCCTTTCCTAAAGGGTTGAAGAGGTTCACCTGCTACCCTTCAGAATCTAGCCAAATGTGACCTCTATAGTCTGTGCGTGTACGAAAGTGGTTACAGTGTTGTAGTTTTGTAGACATGAAGCAATGATGCTTGACTCTACATAATGGACCACACCTCAGAACATTTTGCTGTGTCATTCTGCAAAAGAAGCTGGACATGGAACAATCATCATGAGATTATGGCCTTGATAACACTATAATATGTGAATCTAGGATGTCTCTCTTTGCTTTGAAACAGCTGTTTTGGCAATTTGGACTTCATTTTCAGTTCCCTTTCGTCTGACCCTATGCACTTGGCAAAGTGATGTTTGATAGCTGAATACCACTTTCATTTCTGTTGAGAATTTATATACACATGACTTACTTTTTGTATATGTGCCCTAATTTTCCTTTACCTTAACACATGCAATACAATGGGAAAAAGTATATGAAAAAAATTATGTGGTTTTTAGTGATACGTTTGTTTTTCTCCTCCATCTACGAGACTAATTTGACGCTTTATGAATCATGCATCACATGTAAGCACCTATATAGGGTTTAAAAACAGTTGGCTGCAAATTGCGCAATTATGCTCAAGGGAGGACATGTCGTCTAGACGTTTTCACATTAATTCAACAGCCTACATGTAACACTACATTAATGTACAAATCGTTCACAATTATACAGCAATGATTTTATAAAGACCTTCAGAACGCTTCAGAGTCAGACATTTAAAAAATCATTTCTGAGACACTATTTTTCTCATATTCTACAGTTGTTTTAACACAAGAAGGAAAATTTAAGCTTCTAACAGAAATAACTGCATGACATGAATCTGACACTTATCTATATCAATCTATATCAATATCTACCGATTAAAAAAGAAAAATTTCAATATTCTTAAAACTATCGTTGCAGATTATCATTATTTTAGTAACAGCACAACCTACGAGAGACCACATCACTGCAGAAAATGTCTATTCCAAGCGAATCATGCATATATTCATGCTAACAGAAAGGTGTGGTCCGACCTACTTGGAATTGTTTATGTTTTGGTAAGGAATGAGGAACTTTCGTGACTGAACAAGGAAACTTCCTTCACAATCTTCCCACTCAAAACTTCCGTGGGTATTTTCCCTTCCCTTAGAAGAGTTTTAAAAAAGGGAACAACATTTTCTAAATTAGATAATTCACAAGTTTTTTTCTTCAGTGTTCTGTTTTCTCACTTTCTGTAAGCGTTGACGTGTCTAGAATTTATGTTGGTCTGGCTAACCTATCTATACTGACCTCACATAATTGCCTTTGGGTATTCTAATTTCCTGTGGTTTTAAAGGCAAAGATAAGGAAATAAAAATTCTAAGAGATCTAAGATGTCTGTAACATCGATTTTTAACACATTGGGAATCACATCAAGGATATCAAGGAGGTTAAAGACCTTGCGCAATGTTGTTTACATAACTTCAGGTACGTCTTCTTAAGTAAGCACGTACAGGTAACTTATGTAAGATTGACAGTCGGGGGATTTTGCAGCATTTCCTTCCCACAAAGGATTCCGTTTTCTTTCGTAACGCTTAAATTTTTGGACCCTTGCCAAAGATCTGAGGAAGTTGTCGCGGTCACGACACGATTTTTACTTGGTTACATTATCTTCTGGGGGTTTCCTCTTCAAACAAATCAAATCACCACGACTGTACAGACCGCACAAAGATGTCTATAAGCACGTCACTTCCTATTAAAGGCAATGAAGATCAGGATCAAAAGTGTCGATCCGTCAGAATCCGTCAAAGGTCGAAAGAACGAAATCTTTGCGATTACACAAACGCAACACAAAATGGCCGACACCTTTTTACGAAACAACCACTGCCAAAAATGACAACAACAAAAACCGCCCTTACCATCGGGATTTTCACATCCTTTATGGGGTCCTTCTGCCCGCTGGGGTTAGCTAGGGTGATCTTTCCCATGTTGTCGTCTTTTTCTGAGGAAAAATCGGGGGGAAAAGTGTCCAGAAAAGACGCTCAGCGAGAAGGAAACGTTCTCTCTGCCGTCAGCTTCTGCTTTCGCCTCTGATTAGATCACGTGACAACACTGTAGATGTCGTCAGACGATTGTCTCACGTTTTGGAAAGTTTTCGTCAATTTGGGTTTGAATATAAATTCTTCTCCCTCAGATTTTAAATCATAAAATGTAAAGGAAGATTCTAGAATGTATAAGTTTGAAATTTGACTTTGCGTTTCTTTATTTATTTACCACCTGTTAAAATAATCACACCCTGGACAACAAGTGGAATCGTCCACCAAGAGCCTGACGGGAAGTCAAGATGGCGCCCAACTTGAATTTTTTTGGATTTTGAACAGATTCTGTCCGAGAAAACGCGATTTTCACTTTGGATTTCTTGTATATCTTGCAACAAAGCATATCTGTTGATCCTTAAAAGATATTGGATTAAGAAGAGTTCAATCGTTTGGATATTAAGTATCGAATTTGTAGAGAAAATGGCGGAGGGACACTGGGTGGAACATCTCTTCCCTCCCACTTTTGGATACACGACCGAGCAGCTGCTTTCCACGGGAGGACCGACGTCTTCTGAGACGGACTCCAGTGCCAAACTGGGGTCTCCTCCTCCTACAGCCTTACGGCGTGTTTACGAGAAAGTTCTGGAGGATTTCGGTGCAGAAATGAGGGGAAGGGATACGACGTCAACAGCCGAATCGCTGGAGGGAGAACTTACAGGGAGAGTTTCTCGACTATCGTGGGGAGGGGGGCCAGACGAGTCTTGCATCTGGACTCAACAGGAGCTAGAAACATTACGAGAAGTCTTCCGCGCTGCCAAGGATCAGAACAGAAAGCTGACCACTATCTTAGACCTGTCAAACAAACAGATCAAGACATTGGAAGATAAATGCAAAGAACAAGAAGACCAACTGGACATAAGGTACAAGGAATTGAAGGAAGCAAAGAAAGAAATACAAAGGCTTAAGATACACTCCAATCAGCTAAATAGTGAGGTGACAAAAAGCCGCAGCAAAATCACGGGACTGAGTGAAGATGTACAAGAGTTACATGTTACAAAAGACAACCTACAAAGGCAACTGAACGAAACAACTATTGCCTTTGAGAAAGAGAGATTACTGAGGTGTGAACTGGAGCAACGTCTTCAGATGCAAGAACAACACCTTGAAGATGCCAAGTTCAAGAGCGAGGAGGCTATGAGACTCAGGTACGAGAAAGAAGTTCGAGAGTTGCAGCGGCGCGTGCTGATGCTACAGGAGGAACTGGACAGGGAACAACAAACACATGGAATCAACCAAAAGGCACTGGACAATATGAGAAAACATTTTGCCAGCCTTCCAGACAGCACAAGTGTTGAACAGCCAGAAACTGAGGACCATTTCATGTCAAAACTCAGTTACTTCTGAAAGCATATACGTCTTATTAGTTCCAATCTGATTCATTATAAAGTGACAATGAGATACTTTATTTCCAATTAGGTGCCAAGTCGTAAACATGTAGAGTCAAACCTGTCCCCAAATACAATCCCTTAAGGGACCAATAAGATCTGGTCTATGTAGGCAGGTGGTCCTTGAACGGGGACATCTAGCGATGTCAACACGGGGAACAATGGGTTCTTCAGGTGGTCACTAATGATCTAGGCAGGACTTGTGTTAATGAGTAGAATTATATAGACCACCAAACAGTGGTCACATAGGCCAGGTGATCCTTATGTAGAGGTGGGCACTTAAACTAGTATATAGGTTTGGTTGTATTCATACGAGTCACAAACATAAATGTATATCCAAGGGAACTTTATTGATTGTTTCGGTATATTCCGCATAGTAGCCACAATATCATTGCTAAAGTTTCTCTGCCAGTCTTTTTACATGCTATATAAAGTACATTGTTGAGGAAGAAGGGAGATAAGAACTTACGCATTGTCATACGATATACAAGAGATCGCTAGTCCGCAGTACTAGTAGTACTGTTTAAGAGACTAAAATGCAGAATGTTCCAGAAAACAAGCAAGCTCTTTTCAATGATCTATGTTGGGTACAATGTATATGTATTAACATACAACTACCATTTGAATACAGAGGAGGAAATGCAACCACCCCAGCATTCCTTGCAATACATATTCCACAATTCACATCCCTGATGGCTGCCTTTGACAGTGCAGCAACTGATACAATTCGATCAGTAAATTTTCTTTCCTTAAGTTGTCAAAAGACTAAAAGAGTCCAGACTTTTGTAACTTCTGTACAACATTTTAGATTGTGTAATGAACACCGGTGGACTGCAAGTATTCACTGCATTGTATGTAATTAAGCCCAATATGTCCCTGGAGTAGCATTAGCCAACAAACAAAGATTGACCTGAATACATGAGCATTAGGAGCAGGTACAAGTTGTTGCTTCAGTTCTTTATTTGAATGTAAGTAGGTTCCTGGGGTTGCTAATGAGGATCTTGTCCACCTGTTCCTGTGAGACGCCCCTTGACAGCATCTTGGGTGCAACATTGAGAAGAATGTGGGAGTAGCCATGGCCTCCGTAGTGCATCTTAGGGGAGATAGACATTAACAAGGGTGATCATTGAAAAAGTAATGATGTCAACAGTGTATGTGTACATGTATGTGTATGCATACATAGTAGGAATTCAAGTTATGCCAATCAAAATCAGGCTGAGGCATATGTTGTTTTACTTTGAGTTTGAGGTGAATGACAAACAGAATGTTATGCAAGACAAATCCAATTAGTTTATCTTAAGGATATGCAGATCCTTTTTATGTGTTATGGGCAAACTGAAAAGAAAAATGAATGAAGATCTAACTGCTGTATGGAAGATTGGGTAAAATTCTAGTCAAAAATAATATCTAACATTTTTTTTTACATGCCCATGCAACTTACAAGTCTGTGTTTGTTGGCCAAGTCATGTGCGATCACCACACGATCTTCACACCCCTCCCGTATGACGTGCTTGATCATCTGGATACGCTGGGCATCACTGGGCATGTCGAAGTCTACAGCCAGCTGATAAAGTGACGTCTCGATCCCAAACAAGTCAAACTCCAGGTAACAGCCCAGGGTGGCAAACTCGGAGAGGTCCTCATTCTTACTGAAAGTTCCTGAAAAACAAACAACTCCTCTAAAATGTAGGAGTACCATATGTATGATATTTTGGCAGTGCTGACTCAACTTTTAGTCTGTGTTACAAACATTCACTGTCCAGGGCTCTATGGGCCTGACCAGTGGGAGGGCTGCTAGCAGCATGATTTAGTCAGGCTAACTCAATGCTTTGTTGTAGCAACACACATTTACCCACAGATCTATAGAGACTGATGTGTCATTCATACTTGTATTTTGCTTCATTGCCTGTCTCTTTGCCACATTCATCACTTGGTTGCAACTTTTGTCCCATACTGTAGCCTATCATTGAAAAGGAAAGTAATTTTTGTGTCTTGGGAGAGCAGTAGGGCTGTGTACCTGAAAGGTCTGGGAATGGCATCCACGAGTATTTTAGTTTGTCCAGGTACACTTGATGTTTCAGTGTGGACCTGTACCTAAACAATTTTACAGGTACACGCTCAGTCTGTGTAGACAGCAGGCCAATGAATTCTTTTGTATCTATTATACATAAAGCGATTAGATCATAGACAGTATAGAGATAAACTAGATGGAAATTTACTGTCCAGATGGGACATTGCTGTCTTGCTGATGTCTCCTCCTGCTTCTGCCAGAATCCGGATGACCTCAGCTGGTGCCTGTTTATCTCGACCAGGATGGATGATGACTGCACAGCCCAGCTGACTCTGAGCTACAGCGGCAGCTTGGAGGGTCTTCTTCTCTGTAGCTACATGGAAGATAACGGAGGAGACCATTTACAGCTTACTCTGAGCTACAGCAGCTGCCTAAAGGGTTTTCTTCTCTGTAGTTACAGAGGAAAGAAAGGAGACCATGTACATCCCAGCTCACTCTGAGCTACAGCAGCTGCCTGTAGCTACAGAGGAAAGAGAGGAGACAATTTGCATCCCAGGCTCACTCTGAGCTACAGCAGTGGCCTGTAGAGTCTTCTTCTCTGTACATGTAGCTATGGGGAAAGAAAGACCATCACTCACTCACTCTGAGATACAGCACCAATCTGTAGGGTCTTCTTCTCTGTAGCTACAGGAATTTTTTTTTGGAAACGGACAAAAAAGTGATGTGGATGTTACCCATAAAATCAAGTCAGCATGTCAACTCATTTGTACTAAGCTCCAGTGATGACTACACTGGAACCCTCACCTGTTATTGGCCAGCATGTTCCAATCTCTCCAATTACCCCACACCTGACGTCAGTCCCATCAGCCCCCTGGGTGACGTCACGGACCATGGTGGACACCAGCTCCTCCTGACTTGCACTGTGGACCTCTGGTGGGAGGGAGGAGTCCACATAGTAGCCTAGACAGGTAAAGATGAAGATGTCATCCTCAACTGAGGTGAAGTATGATGCTTTTTAAGGAGCTTATGGTAGTACAATGCGGCTTCACTGCTTCTTGCATCTTCAGCAGGGCACACCGGGTGTTGTTGGGTTCTTTTAGGTGAAGAAGTTTGATGCCAGAGACTTAGGCAGATGTGTATTATTTACAACAAGTGTTAGCTGGGCAAGATTCAAAATTTTTGGCAATACCTCAGAGGCAGAGCCGATAGTATTTCATTCATGGTGTCACCCTATTCCTTTCATTGCAATACCTTTTTGACCATGGGAGGGCCTTGAAACAAATGATACACTCCAGAAGAAGTAAATCAGAATCAAAGACTTCAAACGATTATGGAAAATTGCAGTTCACCATTGTGAGGTGAAGATATGTGAACGATTATGCCTTGGCCGAGGTCTGCATGTGTTCTTTTGACTGGCGCCATATAGTTTTGATGGACTACAACTTATAGTACATCAAAACGTCTACAACTTTTGACTACCAGTTCCAGCTATGATGTTGACTCCAGAGTCCTCTGACATCTTCTTGAACATGTTGACATCCCTCCTCAGGCCCAGAGTGGTACATTCCACGATGGAGCCCCCTCCCTGCTGTTTGAAGAACTTCAGCTCTTCTATGATGTGTTGTTCCTCCCCATACATAGTTGCATTCTCCCTGTAGCTCCAACTGTTGTAAAAGATAGACTGTACATTAAGACTTTAAAGTAAAAAGACTTGAAAAGCCTGTATGACGTCATGAGATACACTTGTGAAATAAGCACTTCTGTACTTCTTGGATGTTCAATGTCATTGTAAAGAATTGAGAATAGTTGAGGGGCTTTTTGTGCACTTTCGGGCGTGACCGCTATCATTTAAGCCCAGACTTAAAATCATCACAGGAGCCGATAACGAACAGACGCCGTGAGCTAATCGTGAGAACACCGAGAGGTACCCTTCCGGTACCCGGCAGTCCACCGGGACAAGTTTTATCTTCGCGGCCCGGCCGGGACTAGACCCCCTACGTGCACCGGTGCATAACACAGGCTTTACTCACGGGTATTGTCTGATGAAGCCCAGGTTGTCCATGGTGAAGGGCAGATCGTTCATGTGAGGGAGGAAGGGCGGACAGGGGATGTCAGCCCGGATGGGCAGGGTGTCGCACATCAGGTGCTCATGGGTCAGGGTGCGGCCCAGGTCCGACGGGTCGACGGGACCTAGAACTGGAGGAGGGAATGGATGACTTGTGTTATGGAAGAGGCTATTGACTGGATCATCCTGTCAACAGTAGAACATTTTGCACTGTTGACAGGATGATCCTGTCAGCAGTACAAAAATGTGCACTATTGACAGGATGATCCTGAGCGTCAGGCTACATTTATTAGTACTAGTATGCAGAAAGAAATACAAGCACTGAGCGAACAAGAGTTCGTAGAACCCGAAATAATTAACGTAATTTGAAAAATGAAATTGCAAATTTGTGTTTTATATCTATTGATGACTTTTCACCCAACCATTGCCTGATTATCACAAGTATGTACATGTAAGTGCTAGTAAGTATTTTATCATTTACCAATGGGGGGCGGGGGAGAGATGAGCATTTCTATGACAGGGCAAAGGTCACTAATTAATATTGGCATGTCTTCTAACCTATTTAAGACACGATGATGATTTATTCGATTGATGTAAAATTCCTTGACAGCAATTCCCACATGGCAGCCAAAGGCTGAATTGCGTGGGGCTACTCGAGACAACAGACTACGTTCGTATTGATACATTAACATATCGTGTTGGATCTATTATTAGACGTCATACTTAGATTAAAAGCATAACTTACACTAGAAACATCGTATCACACTCACGGGTTAAAATAGTTTCAAAATAAATCCTATATAAATTCACAATATATAGAATATCACGAAATTTCAGTGTAGACTTGTAGAAGCCCTTCTATGCGAAAATGTTGGTGAACTCTTCGATTGATGAGACAGTGCAGGGTATAGACCGTTCGATTTTGGTAAAAAAAGAGATTTGGGCCAATTTTTTTCACCCTCATCAGGATACTGACATCCTGAATATTTTCTTGAATACCGATTTTATTTGGTGTCCTGTACGCTATAAACATTGGGTACACAAGACTGGGCGGGGACAAACATTAAGCTGTTATCAAGATCTCACGCCACCACTATACAAACATACCACCCCACAGCTTGAGGCCACTCGTCCTCGATACGTTTGATCTGATCAATCAGCAATGGTAAGTGCTCGTCATCTGGACCTTTTAGAGCTTAAGCTATAGCACAACTGAAATCCATACCGCGATAGGCCTTGAGAGGGAAAAATTGTTTGAATCTAATATTCTTCGCTAACTTACTACAATGTATTTCAACAAGAGGTGGGTCACGTAAATTTTTGCAAGATAAGACTACTGTTAGCTGACCCCTCCCATCTGTAACTGACAACGCAGTGCCGGGCTGAAATTGCTACAGATGCCCTGCTCAAAAAGTATAGTCTTAACCAGTCATGCCTTGGGCCGTTGAAATCTTATAAGTATGCGTCGTTTATTTCAATCACTGTCGCTGTTATCTAAAGTCGAAAAGTTCAACTGGATTAAGGACACTGGGCAGGTCAGAGGTCAAATCCCTGACAAGCTATGAGAACGAAGAAGGGACTCGTTACTCACCTTTGGATTATGCAAATAAGGAACTCATTTGTACAATATGTGTAATCAATTAGAAACATCCATGATACCTTCATGGTAAGTTATGGGAATTTCATACGTGTCACATATGTAACTGAGACAGAGGTTGAACGTCAATAATATATTCCATAGTTTATGGGAAAATGATTGTTAAAAAAAGTATGGGTTCGTGTAACTCTAGTTCTGAATCTGTGTTGCTGTTTAAGGACGAAGAGCTGCTATCCCGGATGACCGTGAGAGACGCCACTCACGACGACTACCAGGCCGTCATGAACATGGCGTCCCCGGACACCTTTCGGGACGGTTTCGACTACCTGCCGGCCAAGTTTCACGGCTATATGGACGATCCCGACACGGTGTTTCTCCTAGTGGAGGTCGATGGAGAAGTGGTAAGGGGTGCACTGGAAGGATTTTTGGACGCGAGAGATAGGAGGGTTTATTCGGAGAGTCAAAAATAAATTACCCAGAAAGATGACAGATAAAATGGTAGACTTGAAGAAGGCTGCATGGACTTGTTAATCTAGTTCTCTATATAGAAAATCCCGTGAAAATAACGTGGAATTTGCCAGATTCGAAGTTGAAGTGAAATGTCTGAATCTACTGAAATCTAATCACAAGGCCTGCCAACAAAAATTAACGTGGTGAAAATAATTATTTCAATATATGAATCTACTAAACGCAAGCTTTGATATCATACTATGGTTTTCCCTCCTAGGTATTCCTCCGTGTACTGTACTTGCAGGATGGTGGAAAAACCATTCTTGCTAAAACAGTTCGCATGGCAAGAAAATGGCAAGGCAAGAACTACTGGAGAACATTAGCGACAGCCACACAACTTCACGCTGTGTCAAAAGTTATTGACAGGTCAGGGCGACCACCGAAACTACTGCATGGAACGAGAGACACCGGGCGACGCGACCTGGAACATTTAGCTGGCAAATTCCCCATGAGGATAGAATCTGTGATTGTAAGTGTATTTATTACAGGACCTTGTTGTGTGTTTACTCTCATTGGTCTGTTTCATGAAAACACAAACTCGCGCTGGCAACGGCGTTAACGATGATTTTGTTTAATGATAAACTGTAAATTCTTGCCAGGAGGCTTATTGCTAATTGCAAGATGGATACTGACAGCGCTCGTGAGTGCGACTCGCATACAACATGTATGCGACCAGTTTTTTGAGAATGCGACTAGATTTAAAATCACGGTCGCACGGTGCGACAATAAAAAATTAAAACCTGCGCCAGGATAATGGCTGCAGAACTAAGCGGTAAGCTGAAAATATTTAGGTATTCCAACCCTACCGCGAAAATCGTCGGTGAATTTTCTATCATGTTCCCACGCCCGCGGTACAAAAACTATCCGTTCCTAGTGGCAAAATTACCCATAGAATTTTATCCCAAAAAATATTAAATTTTCTTTTTGTTACCGGTATCATTTCACAGCTCATGATCTGCCCGTCCTTATGGTGCTAGTTTCATTCTGCTGCGGTCTATAATGCATAGCAAAGCTTTCTCTATGCGGTCGGCCTGTCATTGGATGGCGGCGTCGCGCGGTCTGACGCGCGAAATTTGAACTGCGCGTTTCAAAGGAACCGAAGATATTTGACTGGGCCGGCACAAACAGATAATTTTTGATACTATTGAGCAAGAATTTCAAGGATATTAAAGTATTTTGGATGGTTTGTAGACAGAGGGTGGGGGTTAAAAAAATGCATGTAAAAATGTTGAACTTGATGCCAGCAGTGAAGTTTCAAATTATGGAATTTGACTTTATTTGTTTTGGTCATGAAACCAATAGATAAGTTTTAGAGTTATCTATTTATTTATCATTCAGTGTTATGTGAATCATTACTTGCCTTGTTCCAAGTAAAAAATACCATTGTGTATTTTTCAACTTGTTGAACTTGAGGCAGCCGTGGAACCTATGCCCAATTTTTTTGAAAATCCCAATATATCACTAAAGCTTATGTCATTTTTAATGTCATCGCAAGTGGTCATGTGAATCATCACTTGCCTTGTTCCAAGTTGAAAATACCATTGTGTATTTTTTCACTTGTTGAACTTGAGGCACCGTGGCCCCCGGATAGGGGCCGGCCGGGTAACCTATGCCCAATTTTTCTAAAAATCTGTCATACTAGTATCATTTAGCATGTAGGAAGGTATTGAATGCATTGAATTGCCAAATGTAGGCTTTTATCTTTTATGATCTATTCAAATACTTTATTCCTGGTTGTTAACATTGATTAATACTATTAATTGGAGTATTACTTGGTATGGCCAAGACTTTTGCTTGTTCTTCCAACTTTTTGTAGTGGTGCTCCTAGATTTTTGCTGGTGCTCCTAACTTTTTTGAGTTAGGAGCACAGTGCTCCTAGGTTTAAAAGTTAGTCTGGCGCCTACTAATGAAAAATTACAAAACGTGACTCTTCTAATTCTGTTCCAAAACGGTTGTTGGGGATTAGCTTCTTTACTCGTTAGATGCAGTGAACGGAGAAAAAGGACACCACTCTTCCTGTAATGTGTGTGTTCTTTGACTTTAGGAGTACATTTTTCTTTTTTGTCTGTAAACGTGGAGAACGTGGGATTTGCAGAACTTGTGGAGACCTTTGGTGGCTTTAGGTCGCTCGCTTATTTCGTTCTTGTTAAAGGAACATGAAACTTATTTCGTCTTCAACCGCTTTGGACGTCCAGTACGGTATTTTCACATGTATTATTTAGTCTATTGCCTTAAAAATAGATACAACAAACGAACTAATGAATAAATGAATGGAACACTGACATCTGCACGTTCTCTCTAGAATACCATGTACTTCTGCACGGACGCAACTCCCGCGAAGTACCGACTGGCTGCCGCCCAGATGTCCCCCCCCCCCCCCTCCCCACCCTCGTTCCCTACCAGCCCACCGACATCCACCGCCTGCTGCCGCCCGCCTTCTCGACTGCCGTCCTGTCTGAAGGCTTCGTCTTTGTTGACTCGTATGCACACAAAGTTTCTGAATCCAACATGAAGAAGTTTGTAGAAGCGGGCTGCTACATCCTTGTCGACCCGACTAAACCGGCCGCCAAGAGTCTTAGTTTCGGCGGGAGTTACATGACCCCGCGGGGCAGGGTGTATCACATAGACATACACTGTAAGGACGAGGCTTTGTGTAAGGCTCACATCATAAGCCAGGTAAAGAACGCCTTTAGCCAGTATACAGGCATGATAACCTTCAGTGTTATGGTGATTGAAAAGGAGTTAAAGGATGTAGTGATTAAGTGTTGCGTCCAGTATCTGACTTTCAAACACCTTCCACATGACGATACATTCATTCATACTCACATTGACCTGGAAGCTTACCGGAACTCCAGGATTACAAAACCTGTTCGTAAGTCCAAATACTGATCTAACTCAAAGTACTTAACAAAATGCAAGATGTTTAAAGTTGAGTAAACAAATGGGCTAAGTTGTCAAAGTAACCTTACTATGACTAAAAACTATGAATACCACGCAAAATATATTTTGCTTTAGTTTTCAGTGAGAACATTAAATGGGAAAGATAATGTTTCGTGGAAAAATGCTAGTCTCTACCAGACTAACTGCGCCGGCTATAGGGAGAACATTTGCCGGGGGACTTTGGCCATGGAGGGTAACATTCGCAGCCGCAGTTGCAATACTATATAGTGCACCCTCTCTCTGTAGCCGACTCCCTTCAAACAATAAACTCTATTTGGCCAATTTCTACTATTTTACCAGCGACCCGTGGAGACTAGCAGAGCCTAGAAAAATGCATTGAAATGGGTGAACTGTGGAAAATATAACATAACTACTTCATGCGAATCATGGTCAGAAGCTGTGGAAAAGTAACTTTGAGATTTCTTTGAATCTACAACTAGGTTCAGGTTTTTAAAACATAACAATGGTATGAAATTTAGCAAATATATGCTAGTGCTATGTAGCCTCCACCAGGCCCCCCTACGGGCGCATGAATCGTAGAATTCGGCAGAAAAGGGATAATTAGCCAGTGGAGTTCGTCCACGGTGAAGATCACATTTCGCCCGCGTAACGGAGCCTGCAAATGAAACCCTGGCAAATATTCTTCCTATAGCCGGCGTAGTTAGTCTGGAAGGAGACTATGCTAGGGTCACATTTCAAATCCGGGGCCCGGCTGGGCACTCTTTGGGAACGAAAAGTATGATATAAAAGACAACATAGCATAGCTTGTGCAAATTTATTGACATACACTTTGATTTTTCGTTTCCGCAAACAGCCCGGCCGGGTCCCGGTTAGGAAATGTGACCCTAGCATTACTGTGTGTGATCACCAGCAATAGCCTTATGAATTAGAAGACTAAGCAGTATCATTATATCATATCGAATTCATGAGATACATCTTGAAGACACTACAGTAGGTATATTTGAAATGAGTCATGTACTGAGGATACACCTTTATAATAAATCCTGAATCTCGACCAACTTCCGGTCTAGTGTTGTTTCTGATAATTTCCAATGATGACACCCAACGGTGTAATCCTGAACAGCAACAAAAGATATGCAAATTAGGTCCTCATGACGCGTTTCATACTGCATGTATTTGAAGTTCCTATCATAAAACACAATGTATATATATTAAGTTTCCTCATTAACTATGCAAATTGTGTGCGTAATTTGCTGAACCACTTGCTCCCTGTCCGAAGAGCTAAGTACTAGTAGGTGCCCCTGGAAAATAATGGCAACACAAGAAGACAGCTGTCATGTCCTGTTATCAGATTGAGCTACATCGAGGCCGTTATCAAACACATGTCTCCAATACGGATATCCTGACTGAAAGGCCTCTGGCAGCGGGAGATTGTGTAACGCACGCTACCCACAAGGCAAGGTGCAGCCGGTACCATGGACTATACCACGCTACTTTCAGGAAAGGATGTTGACCTGTAATGCCTGAAAGCACTGCTAGGGGGTCAAAAGGATCTTGAGTTACAGTTGCGAACACACAAACACAACCAACAAGATTGGCAACATAAAAAGATGTTGCCATGGCGACGGTGGTCTCTGGTAAGGTTTTCGTTTTTAGCCCCACATACAAATAAAGACCTCGCATAAATCATATAAGTCGATCAACTTCTCTACCAAATTAACACAAGTTGTCCAATGTCTGAAAATCTTGTTTTCACAAAAAAAGATATCGTACCATTTCCTCATGAATTATGTAAATGAGGCCCTCTATGCAAGATTTGTGTCTAATAGTGGCCACAGTTACTTAACTTCCAAAAGGTGCAAAAATGAAATCCCCATCATTTACCACCATGGATTTATAGTATTTTGTCATTAATTATGCAAATTAAGTATTAATTTTGCATAATTGATATGTATCGATATTTATCTCTTTCTCAGTTACATATGTCATGTGTTTGAGAGTCCTATAATAGAATGCAGCTAATTTGTTAACTGTCCTCATTAATTTTGCATATCAGATATTGATTTGCATAATTGGAATATGATTATGTAAATCATTACTTAAGATATCTACACACCAAAAATTATGATGATCCGTCATCCCCTTCTTACGTTATTCTCTTTCAAAGTTTGAGTCAAAATCAGCTCCTGCAGTTCCAGAAAAAGACGCTAGGGGGTCCAAATCTATAGGACATATTTTCCTAGCAAAGACCTATCCACCACTTAAAAATCATGACTATAGCCATGTTCAGAAGACGAGATTTGACAAGTGAAAGTTCCCCTGCAATACCATAGAAAGTCGCTAGGGGGGGCCAAAATCCAATCATTACAAGGTCTCTCACAGACCTACCCACCTGCAAAATATGAAGACAATTCATCGAGGCATTCTTGAGTTATCGTCCTATGGACCTTCACATTCCTGTACAATTCCTAGAATTCTTGCAATCTGCACACAATATAGTAAAAATTTGGCTCGCCCCTGAGGCGTCGCCAAAAACAGTACCTCCATCGGAGGTGAACCTCCTTACTGTAGGTAATGAATAACATAGACTGTAAGAAAAGGTGTAGCTCATGAATGGGACCTAATACTTTTCAAGTGAATGAAATAGTGGCTACATTTACCATTAAAAAAATAAGAGAAAATAAAAAACAATCGGCATGATGTAACAAAAAGTTTGTTGCTTAGAAATGGTTCTAATCGTGTGTTATTATACACAAGAACATATTTCCCTGCGAACTCGACAATGCCATGACTGAAACGAAAAGCCAGACAAGTGTGTGATTGTTGTTCCTTAAGAAGGCGACAGTGGTCGTTGAAAATTTGATCCGTGAATACCTTATTTAATTAGTGTTGGAAGAAGGTTTAGCGCTGTATTAATGAAGGAAGTTCTATCTTCCTTGGTATTATGCAATTCTTTCCAATTTCTAACGCTCAAATGGTTTCCCAATCAGTCTGAGTTCGCACGAAGGTCACCCGTACGCACAACTTGCCACGCCCCCTTATTTTATGGCCGCGAGCCACTTTAAACAGAGTTGAAATAGGTTGATTTCCAAAACATGATAAAACAGTCAAGGCAGAAATATTACAGAGAAAATTGTGGCTGTCGAAAATATAGAGAAGCCTGGGAAAGTTACTGCCAGTGTCTACAAGGAAGGGTTGACAGTATACGACTTAAAATCCGTCGTGAAACAAGCGTGAACATTTGTGGGTCACCAGTCCAAAGGTTGGGTGGGCACATACACAGGTTATGTTTCTGTGTTTGGAGATGACCAGCTAAGCTCTGCACGCAATTATCTTCTTCCTTGGAGTTCTAAGACCGTATGTGCCGTGCTCTCACCTGTAAGCACCTTTCCTTTCAAGTCAGCCGCCATACTGCACCAGGTGGTAGAACTAGTATTCTGTTGGTACCGGTTTACCTTTCCTGACCCTGCTATTGACAGGAGGCCACGATGTTACCCCTGACCTACATACAGACTTTGTAACTTGGCGATATGAAAGCTGTCCTCACAAAAATTTAAATCCTCCTTCAAAACTTTACTAGTACAATATATACTAACGTGACTTATAAAAACTCTACCTCCTAGACAGCTATAACAATCACTTGCGACTTTTTTTTTAGATTTAATGTAAGCCCAATACAAAAGGCTTTGAAAACTTGTATTTCATCAATCATATCTCAGTTCTTTTTTTATGATTGGCATTGCGGTTTATACCATTTAAAAGCTTATTCATTTCTCTTTAAAATGATATCACATATGTAAAGGTTATGGATTTGTCTTCATAGACACTAAAAGCTGATATGCGACTTGTGTGGTGGATAAAAAGAGACGACTAGCGGAATTTGTCAGAAGTGCTTCAGCCTTTTTCAACGCATCGAAACCCTACGGATCACATAAAACTATGATGTTGTTGCCATTTTTGACAATCAGATCTAGATTGAATAGAATTTTTCAGTCTTCAAAATTAGATACAACTCAGTTTCCATTTATCGTATCGTACATATCGCTGAAATACAAACTACCGCCTAATTTGCCGAACTCGGAAATGTGAGATCGTTTTCCTGCGGTGCAAAGGTGAAAGGTTAGAGTCGCCCGCGTTTTTCGAAGGGTCAAAATTTATAATCCGCCATCCAAAACCTGCAACTGTAAGCGTTTTTCACGAGTTGGCTCGAGTATCGACATACAACTGGTTTTCAAGATGGTGCAAGAGTTCCACGTCATTCGGTGTTTTTCTTGTGAGACCTTCCAAGTTCACCAGGTTCGTATAAACGGTCGATCAAATTGACGGGGTGAACGATTATATAATTTTTTTGGAGGAGTTACGTTACGGTCTGTTTTCTGTTAAAACAGTCTTATTTGTGGCCTTTAACACAGGTTAAAAAGAGCAAGAAGTGGTACTGCAAGTTGTGCGGAGCAAAACAATCCGTCAGAAAGGTAACGTTTATACTACCATACTTTTTCTACCATACTAGTACCTGTATTAACTCAGTAAAAACTGTAAATGGCGATACATGTTGTTATAGTCGACAGTGCTGCACTTTGTTCTAATCCTGCTAGGTGGCGTATGTGATACATGGGTGCCAGTCTCTAGTGATAGCAAGTTTGTCAATGAACTAGTGAAATGCCAATCAAACCTTCAGGTGAAATGACTTCAGGAAGATATGTTGATAATTTTTTCATTAAAACAGCACAATAAGTACTATTGAAAGCATGCCAAAAGTATTTTTTGATATTGAAATGAATGTTTCCAACATTAACATTCAATTAGTGATCCTTTCACCACTGCTGCCCATATTTTCACCAGGAATATGGTCGTGGTTCCGGAGCAGACTGCAGGAGACATGTACAGAAACTGAACATGATGAGAGCCACTCTGGACTCCGCACCGCCTGCCTGTGAGGACTCAGAAGAGGAGTGGCAGGAAAGTACAGAAGACGCTACAGCTTCACAGGTGGGATATGACTATTCTTATGTTGAATGGTATCCAATTTAGCCTCTTACTAGTAGTTTCTTAGTTTCAAGCTTACAGTTGCTGTTTTATTTCCGAGATATTGCAGTAGTTTCCTTAAAAATCAGGTTCAAACTAAGCAAATTTGTCTGTTGAATGGTATCCAATTTAGCCTCTTAGTTTCAATTTAAGCTGATTTGATAACAATTGCTGTTAGTCACCACTGTTTTATTTCAGAGATATTGCAGTCAAAAAATCTGATTCAAACTAAGCAAATTTGTCAGATGTGGACCAGAAATGTTTTTTACATTTCTGTTTCGAAAAATCTTTTCCAGTTTCAATTGCCTTTTATGCGTGGCGTAGTTACTTCCGGTGCGTTTCTCTGCGATATGATGCGTTCAGTTGAAAAATACCCCCAACCCGTACATTATGGGACCCAAATACAGGCTCTGTAAAGTGCAACCCCTATGTATAAGGGTCCAGCAGGACAAGGGTTAACATAGTACTAGTACACAGCTATGTTCCAACATCGAAATTAAGTGCATCTGAAGTTTTTATTTGCTCTTATTCTAGTTTGACTACACTGATGATAGCCAGCAGCCAAGTAAATGGGAGAAGTTTGTGGCCTCCTCAGACTTGAAGCCAGATGACAAGGATCCTTCTGACTCTGAAGACACCCAGTTTACAACCGACAAGAACAGATTCCAACAGAGAAAAAGGAAAGGAAAAAGACAAGGAGAAAGGTATGTTGATACCACCATCTTCACCAAAAATGTCATTTTGTTTCTATATTTAGAGAGGGAATACTACAATGTAGCTTTGTATCATAATCAAAAATAGCTACTCAAGTCAGTAGACTGTCATGTTGCGACTTACAAGTATCATGTTGCTCTTTGTACTCATAGTAGTTTTGCACATTTTCCTTTTCTAAACGTCCGAGTCTACACTGAGAGTAGATCAACCTAGCAAGACCTATGCAATTATCTGTAACCGCCATGCATCAGAGCCTGATGTGTGCGAACGATTGAGTTTTCCCTCTTGTTTTGAACAGAACACAGTCTTATGACAGACAAGGCAAAAGACAGCGCTGCCAGGTACCATATGTTTTACCCATTCTAACTGATGTGATGTGATGTAAGCTACCTCCTTACGCTTACATGTAGTACAGTTACCTCTACAATAGGTTTCAGATATACACGTGTAATAGGTTTCAGCAGAAAGTGTATTGTCACAAAAAGACAAGGCCTGGGAAAATTAAAGTTGTGTTTCTGATTACGGTCCTGAAAAAAGGAAGAGTTGGTAGGTACTAGTAGATACATGTAGTTTTTGGCTTAGATGTCGGCCAGGGTGATTCAACAAATACAGTTTTGCAATGTAAACCTGCATCAGGACACTAATCTAACATGCATGTCTACAAGAATTACAGTAGTCATCTAGATATACAGCATCCTCAATTAATGTAATGTTTTTTAATGTATGTATTATCTAATTTCAGTGCATTGTAAATAATTGTAAAGAAATGTTGTTTTTTGCGTTTCGGCGCATGCGCCCCGGAACGCATTGTCCTGGCTTTTACCTTGCAGGCAGGAACCAGGGAAGCTTGGTTCAACACTGTGTCGCACACAATAAGACCTTATATGGCAATACGTTCCCAAATCCTTGTATAGCCGTTGCCTTATATGGCAAGAGAGCACGAAAAGGCAGGCAGGCTAGATTTGCATGTGACACAGGACGGCGACCGCATGTAACTGCTTCAACTGTTCGGAAATATCATTGCATTGTGGTTTCGGACTTTGATATCCTGAAAAATGACCATATTACATCTATTCCACAAGATTGCAGAAGAAAAAAAATGATTTCGTCAAGAAAACGACCAAAAATCGGCATAAATGATACCATATAGTGAGGTTATAGCATTACGTCCAGAGTGACGAGTTACGTACCGCAGCTTGGCCGATCTGGCAACGCGAAGCACTTCGGACCCAGAAGATCCGGGTTCGTGTCCGTGCATGGATTTTTTCTTTCTTTTTAGATATTGAATATCAAAAATATATATTGATATTATATTAATCTATCAATATCATATTTATGAATATCATTTTTTTTCATTAATAAATAAAGAAATATTTTATATTTGTTATTTTTAAATATTCATTTAATATATACAAGGCCTTTGTCTTATGAACAGGACTTCATAGATTCCAAACCCGGCATTCGAATTTTTCTGTTCATTGTAATGGAAAATACCGTGCAGCGGCTCCTATGCGCGGTAAGATGATTCTTGCAAAACACTCGCCACTAAACTTCTATCCCCGATGTAAACAGAGGCTCTTGATGTTGTTTGCAAAACAGCGATTCTTTGTTACAGTAGCAAATGCTCCATTGTTCAGTATCGACTTCATTCAGACAACACGGACGTGGAAAGTGGCGCCCCTCGGCACAAAACTATGGGAATTTTCATGAATTTTAGCAAAATTACCCAGGAAAATAAGGAAGAAATGTTGTAAATGCGGAAACCAGAATAATACGGATGAGGTAGCTGTTGATTTGTTTGACATTTGGTAGTCATTTTAGATAGAACCTTAGCTGTTATGAACTTCTATTTCACTTAATTACCATAGTGCTGATGATTCAATGGTGCTTTTTCAAATTTTATGTTTTATTGCGTGCCATGTACATAATTACATTGATAGCTTTTATAATGAGCCTATTATACATTTTACAAATAAGTACAAGTTGTAGGCCAAGACCAGCTTTTTCAAAAGCACTTAAGTTAAGTGACGTAACTTCAAAATTGCTTTCCCCAATCTGCCTTTCTCTATTAAAACAGTACTCATTTCCCAAAATGACAATTTTTCTTATAGACTGAACAGCCCTTGAGTGACTTCCTCTGGCAGATTTTACTTCAAGTAAAGGGAAAAGACAATTCACACTTATAAACGTAGCCGAAACGCCAGCTTTTTTTAAAAGCTCTTGTTTTGTTTCTTTTTAGGTTACAGTTCCAGATGTGTCTGCTAGGTCATCACTTGTCCAGACCAGCTTTACAGATTGGCAGCTTCCAACAACTGAACAAGAGAGTTGTCCAATGTTTCAGGGACAAACAGGTTATTCTAAGAACACTTCACACAACGTTTCGTACCAAGGTCACAACCAGGGCTTCACAGAGAGCTACACAGAACCTCAAACCACAGGGTACCGAGCATGGCAACAGTTACATACAACATCGCCATCGCCACGTTACATGCAGCAGTCACATACAACATATGTCTCACACAAAAGTCAACATCGAGACTTCAAAGAGGATGAAAACGTACAATCACAAACCGCAGCGCACTCAGGAAGGCAACATTTCCATACAACAAACTTTACACACTCCAGAGCAGCACTGCCAGACTCCCTGAAAAGAAAAGTGGAAGAAAGCGAGGAAGACAAACCATTCAGAAATGAAGAGAGTTGGGACGACGTAGAAGCTGCTGACGACAAAAAAGTGGACGGACGAATGCCAAACTTGCCCCGACAATGGCAGCAGTCATTGCCCTCTAGTTCAAAGTCAAGTTCAAAATGGAGCAAGTTCACAAGCAAACCTGTTAACGTAGAGAATGATACTGATGATGATGATGATGAGTCTGTACAGGTAGAGAACTTCTCCATCAGGCAAAATGATAGCTCTAAACTTGAAAGTTTCAGTACACAATATTCTGCAGTTGAAGACAACGGAGGACAGTGTAGCAGGCATTTGAAAGGGGAGTTGGGGGGTTGCCAAGGTGATGACCCCACCTTTCAAAGATACAATCAGCCAATGGCAAAGCCCCCCTGTGACCCACAGGATGGTGTGAACACCAGGATGACTTCTGATGTGCAGAACTCAGGAGAAGTATCGGAGCTAAGAACAGCTGGGTTCTGTACCGGAGAGGACCTGGATGATGTACTGGGAGAGGACATTTGGGACGTGTGATGTAGATAGATGATGAATAGACCATATAGGGTTAATGACGCGTTGTATACAGTGTTATAGGTATGTGTATTTCTCAGATCAGTTGGCATTCATAGCTTATTTATTTATCTATTCAAACGACAGACTTACAATAGTTACATGCGCAGGGAATGGCTTGCACCTCCCTGAATTATGTACAGTTTGTTACAATGGGTTGTTGTATATATACGGTGTTATAGGCATAGTCGGTTCCTGTAACCAGCGAATAAACCGTGTGAGCAAAGAAAACGAGGTGGTGACATAAGGAACTGACTGCCTTGTACGTAGAAGGAAAGTGGGTCATTATAATGTTATAATCATATAGCCATTATCATATATAAAACTGACACATATATCAAGCGAAGGCAAGTGGATTGTTACAAGTTGTCATAGTTTCTCAACTTGGAGCAATTACAAAAAATTAAAATTGTGACATTCATGTATGTTTACCAGATTATGTTTGCATGGTGATGCATGCTACATGGAAGAAGTCTGTATTCTCTCCTCTCTCTATACTGAGTACACACTAGGTTCTAGTTCTCTTTTATATATTCTCTAACGGCCTACATGCAGATTTTTCAGAAACAATTGCATCCTTTGTCCATAACTCATCGTCATTCAGATCTTTTGTAATCCTAAGAATGTTACTAGACAGTCCCAGAGTTGGATGGTCAAATGTTACAATTCAATACCATATGATATATAAAAAAAGTAAAGCTATCGAACTGAGGACGAAGCATGACGCTTTTTCTTTAGCTAGTAGTGCACTGCAGCTTCGCTACGGCTCGTGTAATTTTTGGCCAAGCACACCGGGTCACCCCTACTCTTCTCCATAAGTGTGTAGAACAATAATATGATTCTGATGTCAGCTTTTGAAGATTCATCAATTTTTGCAACCAAACCTAATTAGACATTGTAACCAATATAAAGTTCTTCTCTATAACGTTACCGTGTTAATACATTAATGCATGGTTTGGTGAGTGAAACACGATTTGACTTTAAACTAGTTCACTTTCGACTTTCTGTTCATCAGATACCGTTTCAAACTCAGGAACCCAGTGGAAAACATGTTTACATTCCACAAATGGGCGCACGGCACACAGACGAATAACAAGATGCACAACCAGTATCCACACCTGAAAAAAAGAAAACGGCATTAAAATGAAACGTGTATAAATACAGGTTTTATGACAATGTTACGAGTCAGATAAAACAATTATTCTTACTACCTGATATTTATGTATCTTGCTTTTATTTCATGTACGTTCTTAGCTATTAATATTCACCATCTGTAAAAATAATATAGCCAACCATGTTTACTTTCTTTTGTCCTGTACAACTTTGCAATACAGTTTGTCTTTTTCTTGTTTGTTCTTACTAACATTTTTGTTGACACACACAGGGCGAGTAGTAGAGTCCCATGGCACCTGGGAATCAAACCCGGGCCCGCCAGCGCACAAACCCAGCCCACTTACCACTAACCTTAAAGGTCCGGACCCGCTAGACTGGTCAGTAAGTGGCACTTGAACCACGCTTTAAGATTGTTGGTAGCGCGTACCTTTTTATCTCGTCCATCTGGGGCAGAATGAAGAAGGCAAAGTTGTGCCAGTACAAAGGGAGGACGAGAACCCGGATGTAGAGAGTCAAGGTTAATGACCCTACCCACAACGGCAGGTACCCCGGTGCATCACGGGAAACACCCAGTGTCTTCAATATGAGACTGAAATTTGAACAATCTTTATTGATACAACAAAAGTACAACGACTTTCGTAAGGTCAGTTCTACAACTATACATGCAAACAAACAATTGGATACAATTAACCTACGCACAAGTATATGGCTACATGTTGGGTTTAATATCTCAGTGAGTACGTTTGACTATGGTCATGATGAGAGGAACAAGCTAAGAAGGAACGAAAATAGCTACCCGGAATGAATGCCCTACAAGTTTTGACAAATTCAAATGCTGACTTAAAAGGACAGGTTTGGAAAGGGGACTTACCGTAACCTAAAAGGGGGTGCTGTTAGATCCATCCGCTGATGAAATATCACAACATACGGAACCACCCCATGTACCTAGATGGACCAATAGAGGGAGAGATCAGACATAGATACATGTATGTGTACAGGTACACCTATCAGTAGCGTGCGTGTTCTACTGATGACAGGTAACGATAATGGTACTTACAAGTGACATAATCTCTCCAAAAACCACAAGGACGTGATGCGAAGCTGTCCTAAAGGTCCCGACTGCACATGGCCCGGTCAGTGGAACACTGACGCTGATCACCAGTTCTGCAAGAACAAGAAATCAAAGAGACTCATACCTTGGTGAAATAACGCAAGGGTCTTTTTAGCAAGATTTTATCAAGGAGATTTTATCAAGAGGCCTCTTGAAACTAGAATGATAAAACCTCCTTGGTGAGTTTTTTTTTAGTTCTTGTGAATTTCTTCAAGCTGAAATACAAGAGGTGAGTAGAACAGTCTCCTGGCTCCCGGGATCGAACCCGGGCCCGCCAGGCCGCACACCTTATCCGCTAGGCTAAAAGGTCTGGACCCATGAGACTGGCTTCTGTTCATGCTGTACCTGTAACCTGCCTATAATAACTGCTTATTCAGACGCACAGGACTATTGAAACAACGTTGGTCATTCTAATCACTATTCAGCCTCTCCATACTCACATGGGCTAAGATTAAGAAAACACTAAGTGAACGGAGAAGCCTGGGAACAAAGTACTGCACAAAATGGCCTCGGATCCGGACGGCCATGATCCGGAACCTAAGATCCGGAAGAATCCAAACGGATCCAGGGGCGTATAGTACTTACACAACTCAAATTTACCCGCATTAACCTGCATACCTTGATTTGGAGGTTCCCCAACCTGCCTCAAAGGAAACAAACCTGCCCCAAAAGGAAATGGATTACTTAGCCACGTCACTTCAGTACTGTTCAGTATTTATTGGGTTGTGAATGTTGAAATTTATGTATTCATTCACAATTCAACAATGCCGACTTCACAGCGCTTAAGAATGTTTAGATACAATACTGAAGTGATGTGGCTAAGTACTCCATTTCGCTGCCCATCAGGCTAGCTAATGGGCATCCACATATTTGGACTCAAGGTACCGCTTGTTATTATATAAAATGCGGGTACATTTGAGTTGTGTAAGTACAATAGGGCCATGTATACGTTCGGATTCCTTCGAATCTTAGGTTCCGGATACGTCAAGATCTGAGGCCATTTCGTGCAGTGAAGCTTTACAAGGGCATTTAGTATATAAGTTTACCTAATCTGTTATACTGTAGCCTGAAATGATGCATGAAATGTTATTTTACCTGCCAAAAGGACCCCCAGGTCAAAGGCAGATGTATGCCGCACTATAGGAACATCCTTGCTGCAAACACACACAAAAAGAACCAATTAACACAGGTATTAATGTTAACTATGTGTCTATGAACTTCTTCTTCTCCCAAATCTTGTCCTGGGGTGGACAAACTCTTGCAATTGGTGGTTTGTCTTGTGTACTTTCGATTGCCCCCCCAGCGTTACTTAATCTGTATAAATTATCTAGCGTGCAAAAATGCAATGTATATATTGAGCTTGATTTCGCAATATCCTGATGAATTATTTCTGCAGGGATTGCATTTTTGTTACACCTTATGCGCATATTAATGACATCGACTTCTGTGTCAAATAGACCAGACCATTGGTGTGCTTATGAGATGCTTATTCATGTTTTAAGCTTATTTGTTAATGCAATATCTAAATAATGATATTGCAATACTGTAAATGCATTTAAATTCGCATGGTTTTTATTTCGGGGTAGGGAGAAAATGGAGTGTTCGCTGTGGTTTTAAGTTTGCGTTTGAAATAATAGTAGCGCTACAGTCATAGGTGGGCAAAAAGTTCTGACGAGTTCACCGCGAAAACTACGAACATAAAACAACCACGAACATTTCTGCATTTACAGTATTCAATTTCTATACAATTAATGGTATATACCTGATCATGTCAAGAGACAGGTGCCCAAATAAAATGACGTAACAGGCAGACATGCTGATTATTCCAGCGGTCAAACCGACTGCCGCACTGAAAATGTAACGACATCACTCGCTGTAACAATCTATTTAGTAATATCTTATGTAATGTCAACAAAACAGATACACAAGATCATCTTACCCATTTCGTTTTTTTTTTCAAAATGTAAGCAAACTACTAGAATCTTGCTGGACACATACCTAGCTAGCTAAACAGACAGAAAGGTCTATACAAACGTAGAAATATATGTACATGTATATGTATTACGTGCATACAAACATCACATGCAGATGTAATCGGCACATGCATAGATACCGTTAGCTATATATATTCTGTATGTAAGGAGAGAGACAGATAGATGGAGGGATGGGTGGATGGATGGATAGATCTTAACATTCTGCTACCTACAGTGTATGCAATGCAACCTAATTTGAGTACATTATATCAGAGAGAGATCAGACATTACTGACAGTACTTACTGAAGTCGAACTTCAGCCTGCTTCTTTGTGTCCAAACGGCAGAACGCCGGTGACACTCGTGAGAACAGTCCCCCGGAACAGTAGAACACCGCGGCAAACACTGCGCCTCCACTGGCAAAGGCCACAAGATGTGTCCACCACAGAGGGAACGTTGTCAACAAGTTGCAAGCAGCGCTCATTTTCAGGGTCACGATGACGTAGAACTTAGAGGATGGGTGTGGATGGACCGTGGAACAGTTCTGGTTTATCTTGGGCGACTCACGGGGTCCTCGCAACTGTGACAAACTGTGAAGAAATGTTCCCACTACATTGTAGTTGTTGGTTTTTGGACTCCAGTCCCTGTCTAAACTGTATCACATAACGTTAGCTTTTAAGTCCGTGTAATCCCACAGAGATCAGCTTGCTGATACATGTATTTTGGGTTACACCATAACAATAATGGGGAAGACAACATATTGCAAGATTACGTATCACGGTGAGAATGACACATTACAGAGAGGTGTTCTAGCTATCTGTATTAACCAATAACTTGTCCAGGAAAGAACCAAATGTACCTTACAGGAAGAAGTGGAGCATACAAAAAGTTGTTTTTTCCCGTCTGTACCGGTAATCTTTTTAGGGGACCTGTTTCTTCTGAAAAACTACAGAATAACTTCTCTTAGGAGTGTCAAGATGGCACAATTACAAAAAATACATCGTTGAGATTCCTACTCCCACCCCCCTAAAACAAGAAGACTCTGTTACGTTGATGAAGTCACTGACGAAAGACAGCTGATGCTGTCTGAAACGTCTGTTTCAAAATTTTATCCAGTTGCTTGCGTAACTATTTTTGGCTTATAAGACTCTGTATATGCTTTAAAAATGATCTCGAATGCAATATGAAGCTTAACTGATTAGTTCGTACTTTGCAACCTTCTAAGTCAGATACTAGTACTTGTCCAACTGGCAAGTGTTGTGAACTATTGCGTCTGGTTTAGACTGCTAGGTTTTCAGAAGGTATCTCACAGGACTGCACCTAATTGCACTAAGTTACGAAAGACATTCACACAGTATTGGTCTATTTAGAGAAATGGCATTCAAATGTAGTGAAATCTAGTGAGAGGACTTGCCATGTAGCGAAACGAATAGTAACAAACTGGTAATGTAACTTCATTTATCTAAAACTAAATGCTTGAGTCTGTATATGCTAGATCTACCTTGAACTACATACTCCAGTGTTTACTAGCTAAGATATACCTTACACCAGATGCTTAGTCTGTGAACACTGAATCTATCTGAAACTAAATGTTAGCTATAGTCTGGTCTGTGTATGCTAGATTTACCTGTAACTAAATGCAAGTCTGCGTATGCTGGATTTACCTGCATCTAAATGCTAGTCTGTGTATGCTAAATTTACCTAAAACTAAATGCTAGTGTGTATGCTACAATTACCTAAAATCAAATGCTTGAGTATGTGTATGATACATTTACCTTAAACTAAATGCTAGAGTCAGTGTATGCTAAATTTACCTTAAACCTGATGCTTAAGTCTGTGTACGCTGGATTTAATTGTGTTTACCTCAAACTGTGTATGCTAGCTTTACGGTAAAGTAAATGGTAGTATCAGTGTGTGCTAGATTTACCTAGAGCAGGTTCCAAGACACAGAGAGTAATTGCAAACACCAGTTCCGTCATATCAAAATATAGCAATTTTTTATTCCAGACTGGGTTTTAAATCACGAAAGCTACAGGTTCAGAGGTAGGATTCTTCTGTCAGAAAGTATGCTGAATTAGACACTGCACAGGCCAGCAACTCAGAAGCAAAAAGCACCTTGTATCAATCAACAACCAGGGTTAGGAGTCCACGCGGCAAGCTGAGCTGAAATGTAATACAAGTTTGTTCTAATAAAAAAATTTTCAGAATTGAAAAGTGCATTTTTATTACACCATTCATCTATCAATCACCGTGGCACATGCAATCAAAAGTCAACATTTGCTAGACGGCAATACGCATGATTTGTAAGTGAGCTTGCATTAACCCGCTTGAGTGCAATCAGAATCTTTTAAAATAAACTTTTTTCGATATACCAAAACATTGAACAAGCCATTAGAAATAAATGTAGTACATTTTGTGTTAGAGATAACATAATAGATTACTTGAACTCGCAAATGTTTACAAAAATTGATTTTAACAACTTCAGCTCAGCTTCCAGGACTGGTTCGGGCAACATAATATGATCCGTTCTTATCCCCACATATTCTTCAGATGTCCAAACTGTGACAGCTTCGTATGTACAGCAGCACACATACGGCAGACAGAGTGAGAGAACTACACAATCGTATCATCATCAGCGAACAAAATAACGAACTGTTTTACAGAGGTGCTGCAGCGGTACAGAGATGTTGCAGCGGTACATTTCTAAATGAGTTGTGTACGTTGTACACCCAAGTTGGTTTTGAAAACTCATCCAAACAACGTACAAAAAGTTGAAGTAACATGAAAAGTGGCATAAAATTTGATGACCTTGAGCTCAGTCTTTTGGTAACAATTTGAACTTCACCTTTTGCATGATAGGAAAACAGACTAACTTGTCAAACATATTTTGATAAATGTAGAGTGGTAGAAAACCAACTTGGGTGAGCAACAAAGTCTGTGGACTCTCAATGTGACACACTGTCGACCTTTGTCTTTCTAGCGGCAATGTCATGGGGGAGGGGGGCAGTGTGGCATGTCTGCACGCAGTAGAAGAAAATCAGCAGCGAATTTGCAGCAAAGATTACCACGTGACATAATAATACATGGATAACACTGGCTTATGGACACAAAGCCTGCAAGCTACCTACCAAAAATAGCAATCCCAATATTACAGTGACGTCTCTGGACATTAAAAAATCTAACAGTGCATCTTCTTTGTACAATTCTTTTTGAAATATAATCAGTACATATCTAGGGACTATCATACAGGAACAATTTTGTACATACCAACGTTACCAGACAATCATAGATACAAATTGTTTAAAGATCAAGTCCTGCGATCGACCACACAGCACAGGATACATCTGGATGGAGGGAATTTGAGCAGGGTTTTAACGTTGAGTTCCTTCAACGTAAAAGTCGCAGGCAAGCAAACATGTCACTTACACAACCAAGCTGCCAAATTTCAATCTAACCCTTTCGGGGCAATTTTTTTCAAATTTTGAAATCGTGGCAGTTTAACACCCGCAGTGGGACAAACAAAACAGACAAGGTAGTGGCTAAAAGCAGAGACATGGAAAACTTGTTGCACTTTTAGCCACAATATACAAATGTAGTCACCATGTTATGGTACTATCACCGGTAACAAAAAAAAGCCAAACTAAAAAATGAGCTTCTGCCGGCCATGGTTGGTTAAGTCACAAAATGAGCTGCTAAAATAAATGCCTGCTTGATTTGAGATGGACCCTCGCTTGGTTGATATATCCCCTTAGTTACACACAACAGTGACTGCACTCATCATACCGAATTTATCAAAATCCTCTGTCAGTAGAAAATGTCTGTGCTACAGATGTAAAGAGAGAGATACAAATGTGTCGGACACCTCGGTTCTGTGTACCTTACAAAGTTGTTGTTTTTATCTGCTAAGATTACAAATCTGACGTGGCAGTTACACACGACCGGGTGAGCAGCAGAGAAATCACAGTCCTCCAGCAATGAATCTTGGGACACAACCTCACAGTAATGCATTCTGGGACTTGACCTCACGACAGTGCATACTGGGACGTAATCCCAGAGCAATGCATCTTGGGACACAACTTCCTTATGTTGCAACATATGTGTGCTTTATATTGGTTGCCCCCTCAGGCCTTTGAAAATGAAATCATCTGAATTTTGAAGGCTCATCTGCTCTTTTACAGCCTCGGGAATCGAACCCATGCCCTGAGGTTTCCTTTTGAGTGGTTCTGTCATACGTTTGGCTGATGGGTCAGTTGAACTTGACCTTTCACCCGTGACCATACCCCAGCTTGAAAATGGTTGCCTTTCGGGATAAGGTGGGGAGGGGGGCACTGCTCTTTTCCGACCACCGTCTCTTTTTCATGGTCCTAGATCATCTTTCACCCTTTGTCGCTCCACCGGCCATTCTACACAATACCCTGATCACTGGATTTATGTACAGTTTTGGTCTGTCACTGATGGTCGCTGTCGAAGAGTCAAAACAGTAAAATAAGGGAACACCTCAGAAGCTCCTAAACTTTGACCCCTCCACAACCCTGGGCAGTGATTGGTGCTCACAGTGTCTTTTAGTTTTACCATCTGAAAACAACAGCAAAGCCTAACCAAATCAACACACTGGTTCTTGTTCTTAAACCTACTAACGAGATCATCAACATAGTCGGACAAAAATATACAGGGGACAACACCGGAATTAATATACAACAGGGCAAATCATCCTTACTTCACGATTCAATAATAAGTATACTCATCTGTGGTGCTTTGGCAGGAGTTAATAAGGATAATACTAGAAACAACACTGAATCATACACTTTATAACATACACATAGGAAAAATCATGTGCTAGGCTGGGCTGTTTAAAACATTGGTCAATCCAGAGTGTGCTTTTGTATGTGGTACAATCAAATGTTGACTTCAAATCACAACGTCTCTCGCGGTGCACACGTTTTCTTCTCGGGGATACGAGGTATCCAAGTTGCTGAGTATCGTCCAACGTGGACGAAATGCTCATCTCTTTCCCAATGTCCGTCCAGAGAGTGGAGTCGTCGTGTGCTGCCAATCGTGATGACAGGTATCCATCAGGAATTCCTCGCTGTCAGTTTGAAAACTGTTCGCCGTGACGACACCCCATCGCTCCGTGGTAATCCCAAACAGTCTGGTTTGCAATTGGTCACGTTGTGTTCCGAAGAGACTCAAAATCCGTTGCTGGCGGCGCCAAACTTGAAGAGTTCTACAAACACGGTATCGTTCATTCTTTGTACAGTGTGTGAGTGTCACCCTCCTTACTTCAACGTTCTTAAGTCCAACACGCAGACCTGGAGTGATAAAAAGAAAAAAAGTTGTTAGTCAAACATTCGTATTACACTCGGGAATTACACCTCATAAACTTTTTACCTCAAGATCACTACACAATCAAACGTACAGGTCTATACTTTAGGAACCACACCTGGCCTTGGGGTTTGATGAACTAATTACATAACCTCCATGTTGTAAACCTCTTTGCCCCTACATATAGTTCAGGCCTTTCTATTGTATTTGGAGTAATCAGTTTCCAATCGTTGTGATTTCTGCCGTTTTATGGTGCGTACACAAAACTGTTTCTACTTTTTACGACCCTACAAAACGGTCAAATTCCGCATCATAAAAGACAACAATAGACCATTAAGCCCAGAATAGCGCTCTTTTACGTTATACTCCTACCGCTGAAAGGTTTTACATTTCTCGGTAAGTGCCAGGGCCAATCTTGGTGCACCATCTTTGCTCTTTCAATTATGATTCCAGCCCAAATTTTCATTGATCGTTGCGAGAAACGGCCCATGAAGGACACAGAGTATTGCCGCGTCTTGTGGACATTTCATTTCCGTTCCTGCCTTTATTTAGATGCTCAGTGAAGTGAAACTATTTTCTATCAGCTTCCTGTTGTTTCTGACAGACTTAATACCACATCAGGACCAACTCGTCTTCTCACTTTGGTCTCTGTAAAGTTCGAGCAACCGGTAGTGCGATTCTGAGAGTGGTCAAAAGTTTCCTGCATTTCTCGCAAACGATAAAAACTTTCATGTCGTAGAATGCCAAAGTCAAAGTAGAAGATGTGAAAGAACAAAGATGAATTTGTTGTCTGGTATTTCAGGTTATGAGTGTTCAGCCATTTGTTGAACCTCCCTGACCACTTAGATGTCATAATAAAGGCAATAGTATTTTGATCACCTTTTTTTTTACACACTCCTATCAGTTTTGGGGTACCCAGAGGATGTCATCAATATACTGTAATTCTCTTTATCTTCACAGTAACAAAATTTCATGGTGTAAGGAAAATGGACATTTTCACTGAACTTCAACTTCACGATGGCGACAAATGATATACGGAAAGGATGTGTGGAGGAATCATGAATAATAACAACAGGTTTTCACGGTGATGATGAAGTTCACAGTACATAAAGTTACCGTGAAAGAAACAAGAATTACAGTAATCAAATCAGTACAGCCAAATTCGAGGAACACTTACTGATCCATCTGACGCGCTGTTTAACTTTTTCTCTCACACACTCCCATCAGTTTAGGTCTGCCCAGAGGATGTCATCAACATACATGTAATCAATCAGAAAGGGCTAATTTGAGGAATACTTACTGATCCATCTGACGCGCTGGCCCCAACCCTGTCTCCTGTAGAGTTCCAACACACTTCAAAGATGCCCCCTGTCCCTCGGTAGCTATGTACAAGCTGTCCACTCTGGTAAACATAAACAAAAACAACATCGGTGAACAGGCTGGTAAATCATGTGCCAGCTGTCAACTCTGGTAAACATAAGCAAAAACAACAACATTGGTGAAAAACAGCGTCGGTGAACAAAGTCTGTGGACTCTCAATGTGACACACTTTTCTAGCGGAAATTTCATAGGGAGGGGGGCAGTGTGGCATGTCAGCACGCAGTTAACAAAGTTCTCATACCTCAGTAAAATATTTAGTATTTCTAAATCCCATAGCCCTAGCCTTATCATGTACTATGAGAATTAATTCTCAAGTCCCAAGCCACCCGTGTGTTCCAAACTGAGGTCATTGACTTCACCGGGAAGAGCAGCTGTCTATGAAATATACCACACTACTTTCAGGATGGGGGTGTAGGCCTGTAAAGCTGCAGTACCTGAAAATACTGCTAGGGGGCCCAAAATGACCTCTGTAACTACCCAAATTTCATACAAATTCACCAAAAGAATCTTGAGTTATAGGTACTAACACACATACACAACCAACAACAATACCCCTGTCAGAGGTGAACTGCCTTCCTGGAGGTAACAAAGTTCTTTGCACAAAACCAATAGATATTTCCCTAGCAGTGAGAAGTAGAACCAGTCAGTATCAGTCAGTATTGCACTGAGAAAGACAGTAGATGGGATACCAAACATTGACAGATAGATATCTCTCAACAGTGTGCAAAGAACTTTTAGCCAGAAGAAAGAACACATACACTCAGAATATCATTTATCTTCACCATTTAGCCGGTCATTTTCCAAAAAGTAGGTTCATAATCAAATGGAAGTTCCAAGCTGGTATCACTATCAAGTTAAAGCTCATTTACCGGTAAAATACATTGTACATCCAACCAAAGTCTTGGAGGATCTTTTGAATTGCATATTAGAAAGTAAAATGTCATTTTGACAGGGAGCTATCAGCAGTTCGAAAATGACTTCCTAAATTCAATGTGACCGGTAGGTTTACGGCCCATTCCACGGCTGCGCAAGTTTTCCGATCAATTCCAGGTCCTGACAGGACGGAGGAAACCAAGGACAGAAGTATTAACAGAAGAAATCACCCTTAACCGGAGGAAATCTTCTACCTCGCCAGCCCCTGCAAAAATCTATAAGAATCCCCACCCAGGGCCAAGGACTTTGTCCACAGCCTGCCGGCTTTCTGACTCACGATGGAGGGTCTGCATGCCTTTTTCTGTCAGGCGTAGTGAGCTATTTCAATTCCACGTTGATTGTACCCAGCCAGCTCTAATTCAACGCTCAGTGTTGCGGGTAAATGATTCGTGAAGCGTTATTACATTGGTAGTTGCTTTATTTTCATGTAGCACACTATCCATTTTCCATAGTTAATTGGTGAGCATAATGAACAAATTCTTCATATTGCATAGTCAAGTGCTAGATTGCCTCAAAATCACAATAGGACTTTCGGTTGTGTCGCTAATCACAATTAAGACACCCAAATCTACAAATGCACATGAGTTTACCATTAAGCATTGCCATCTTCTTAAATTCACCGTTAGGCATTTCCGGCCCTTCTAAATTTAGCATCAAGCCTTGCCAGATCCCCCATGCAGACCCTCCTGATAGAGAGAGTGCAGAGATCTCATCACTGACCCATTTGGACCCTTCATGGTACACTACACCAACTAAGCCCCTATCAACTCTGCTTCACTGGCCACCAAACCCACCGATATTCATAAATATTTATCACTTAATGTTGAAGGGCAAGGAGAAACAAGGCAAGCTGGTCTTCTGGTTAGGGTTGCTGAGTTAGAATCTGAGGGTTTGGGGTTCGAATCCCTGGCAGGTCTAAATGTTATGCCCTTGGGAAAGGCACTTTACACCTAACACTCGACTCGGGTGAAAATGAGTACCTACATGTACATATGTACACAAACACGTCTTTTATTCCACTGACGTTTTGGTGACCATCTTTATAAGCGGTGACAAATATGCCGCAGTGCAATGTGAACTAGTCAGAATTGCCCTGAGGAAGGCGACAGACGGTCACCAAAACGTCAGTGGAATAAAAGTTAACACTTGGTTGTGTACAAAGAGTCTTTATATTAAACCATGCGCATTCCATACCTGTGTATTCTTACCTACCTACCTATTCCATATATGGACAAACAAACAAATGAACAACCAATCAGGCGACACCATTCGTAACTGTGTATTCCATATATGGACAAACAAATCAATGAACAACCAATCAGAGAACACCATGCGTACCTGTGTATTCCATATATGGACACATTTGTCGAAGGACCCACTGGCGAGGTACTTTCCGTCTGGACTGAACGCGACGCTGTACACAGGTTCTTGGTGCTTGGTGAGCGTGTGGATACACACCCCTCTTTCTACATCCCATAACCTCACCGTCGAGTCAAACGACGCACTGGAACAAAACAAAAATAAATGGTCATCAAAGTGGGGCCCAATGTTTGAGAAGGTGCCTCAGGCACGTTAAGGGGAAGGCTTAACAGCCCCTACCTGTGAAAATGTAGCCTGCTACAGAAACAGCTAGGAAACTTGCTGCCCCATAAGCCACTAGCTATAGGCACAACGAGGGTTTGAACAAAAGAACGAAACGCAAGACATCAGGCAGAAATGTGGATGTTGGGAAAAAGTTACAAAAGATTTAGTTTTGTTCAGGTCAACACATTGTGTAAAATTAGCGGGGTTCTTGGCAACCCTGTTCTCTTTCTCTCCATCTTCGGTCGAACAGTCGAACTTGATGTAAAATGCTTGAAACAAATAACATTGCTTTTTCCATAGCTGATTGCACATCGCGGCTTTGCTACGGCACCCTTACCTGGCTAACATGAGCTGTGCATTGGGGTTGTTGGTACCCTTACCTGGCTAACATAAGCTGTGCATTGGGGTTGTTGGTGCCAGGACCTGTAGGACTCCACTTGATTGTGTAGATCTCCTTTGTATGCGCCTGGAGGTCGTGTACACAACTGTCCTGTTTCATACTCCAGATCTGCACACAGAAAAATGGAAGATTTAGTAATAAATCTAACTAATTGTAAGAAAATGATATGGGTGGATGAAAAGATGACAAAAACACAGGTTTTGTTAAGCACACATGTGTGCGATTTTGAGTATGTGAGTTTGTGTTGCTGTGTGTGTTTGTATTTCTGTGCGAGTGTATGTATGCATGTGAGTGAGTGCGTGTGTGTGTGCATGTGAGTGTGTGTGTGTAAGTCAGGGCTGTCTCGAGCTTGAAATTCCTTTCCATCCCACTCACTGTTTGGGAGCCCAATATGTTAAATTTCATTGTTAAATCTGTCATTTTAAGCTTACGAAAATGCCTTTTCGTCAATGTCATGTCAAGTTCAGATTTTTCACATGGATTGGGTGACATTTTTTTCGTTCCAACAAGCAAATTTTCGTCCAGGGACAGAGGGAGGGGTCCTGAAGACAGTCCTGGTGTGAGTGTGTATGTATATGTATATGAATGTGTATGTGTAGGTTTGCCTGTTGAAGCTAGAACAGAGCTTGACTGTTGGTTGGCACACGTACCTTGAGTGTCATGTCGTCTGAACAGGAGGCCAGCAGGGTGCCTGATGGATCCCATTTGATGGCATTCACTTCATTCTGGAACAGAGAAACGGACAAAACTTCTCAAAATTGAATCATACATGATGTAGGTCAAGCAAATGAAACAGCAGTTATTATCAATGACAGCATCTTGTACGAATCAACATCTTCTATATCAAAACATCAAGTTGTAAAAGACACATCACATGGATATCAAAGAACTGTAAGAGCAGTGCACGACTGCATTTGATCAAAGACATTCCTCAGATTCTTCTTGTGTTTAAAAACGATCTGTACATCTGGCTATCATACATATATCATGATCATACACTGTGATCGTATCTTGCAAAAGAGTGGCACATAATGGAACATATGTCACTAGAGAATGCAGGGAAGCCATTTGAAACAACCGAGCTTGATCGAAAGCTGGAGATAAACACTATCTGTTACGAGCGCATCATCATCATCATTTGGCAAACTCTTCTTTCGGTGTGATGATAAGAAAAGATGGTAATGGACTGTTGAAGATTTATGTGCCCGAGGGGTGAAAGCAAAACGAACGCTCTATGTCGGCTCATCGAGTGCTCAGTGCTCTTAAGCTGAGGATGTGCAATGCCTTCTTCTATGAGGCGTAGTGAGCTATTTTGATTTACTGATAATTGTAGCTAGCCCACTGTAATTCAACATTAAGAGTTGTCAGTGAATTATTCGTGAAGCAAACTGGTCACTTCAATTCTACGTAGCACGTTATTTGTTATTCAGGATTCATCGTTAAAGCGTTCTTCACAAATTCTTTGTATCACGTAGCCAAATGCCAGATTGCCCAAAGTCACAACTGAACATCCGGCCCCAGTGTACTTAACACCTATTTCCTCACTCGACTCGGGAGGAAAATGAGTACCTAGCTTCCACAAGGAGAGACACACCTTCACTCACTCCTTGAGCATGTTACAAATCCCAAAGCACTTATCAAAAAGACAAGGTGTCCATCCCTGTGTGAGTGGACCAAACCTTACAGTCTGGTCTAACTTGTTGTTCAAAATTGATCTGTTATGTCACGCTTAAATGGAGCTAGTGGCAAATAACCGAGATCTCTGAAGAGCACTGTTTGTCTCCCAATACAACACGATGTTGTAGGAGGAACTAAGGTAAAGGTGGTTTAGGGGGAGACACAAATAAACTTTCCAAAACCTGTCCAACTCACCGAATGTCCCTGGAATGTCTTGATGGGTTTGTCCACGCCCAGTTTGCAGACGTGGATGCACATGTCTGTGGAGCAGGACGCGAAGCTCGTGTTGGTCTGCCAGTCGACGTCCAACGCTGGCGCCGAGTGGAACGGGAACTGCTGCTTCGCCTCCCCTGAGTGAGCGTCCCAGATAATTGTGGTCTGCAGGAAAACATAACAATCGCGTCATACGTATGTCACCGGTTCCCGCCGTTTTGTGGTTTTATTCATTAAAACCTTTAGCACACTGTACCAAAGAAAACCGCTAGGAGGCCCACAAATCACATGCATCTTCTGGATTGCAACAACAACCCACATACCAAATATCACCACAATCCAAGTACCACAACTCTGTAAAACAAACAAACAAACAAACAGACATACAGAGAGTGAAAACAGTACCCCCCCTGGGATAGCAGCTCAACACATTAACACAAGCCGCACAGTACATTACACACAACACAAAACACACATGAAATATAGTCCATCTCACCTTATCTACACCTGCGCTAAGTAGGTAATTCCCTTTTTTATTCCACTTCAGCGCAAATATGGGACCTTTGTGCTGGCCTAACGTCGTGACCAACCGACCTGCAAAACAACACAAAACATCACTTACAAAAATGCTTCAATTATTCAGCTATGAAATAGCAGTATCATAACTTTTGCTATCTTCCCTTTTCACACACACCAGTCCCAAATCATAAATGTATGCTTTGTACAGGGGTTGAACTTATGAATCGCAAGTACAAATTTAGGAAAACACATTTGAATATGGAATAACCCCTTCACAAGTCTTCGACAGGATTTAAAACTATCATACATACATGGAAAAACATATCATAATGACCTAATGGAAAGTCGCAATCGCAGAAAACGATAACGATACCTACCGTCTGTGGACCAAATTCTTGCGAACCCATCGTATGACCCTGTCGCTAGGAGCGTTCCTTCTGACTGTGGAAGAAACAAAAACAAACAAAACGATGTTTCAGGGGAGGGATACTCAAAAAACGTGTGGCATAACAGAAACTAGAAACGAAGACAAACATTCACGTACACAGAACTACACACACGTCACTCAGAGGTAGGTAAGGGGTCTTAAGTTGTTCAGGGGAGAACTTAAAGACGTGCACTGATCTTCAAGTGCGTTGAAGAAAAAGAGGAAGAAGTGAAAATATCGTGTCTTTTCAAATGGTACTATATCTAACTAACAATGTTGTAAATCCAACTTTCCAGTTATAATACATCTTCTTTAACTGCATTTACTCTAATGAAGACTAAATTTGATTCATTTATAAGAAAACATAATTGTAGTAAAACTTGGCCATCTTAAGCTCCTGATTCTAGACAGTACAAAAATGGGCACTTCAAAGTGAAGCTAGCTTTAGAGATGTCCAGAAATTTTTGTTTCGTTTCCTGAACACTTTGCCATTATTGCTGCCAAGAATCTGCCAAATCTATCCAACAAAAATTGAAACTGATATTGAAGACATTAATCTATCAGGACTTTTTACAGAATACCTGGCATCTGAGTTCCTTAGATACCTATCACCGTGCCTGAAATGTGCACATCTAGTTCGAAAATTGTTCTCTATATGCTGATACTGCAATGAAAGTAAAAAGAAATTCTTCATCTTTATAAGTTTAAGATCACCAAACTGTCAGGCCTTTGACTCATGCCACTGTCTTACAACATGCATTATCTACATTAGACCTTTTCTCATTATCTTTTCTCTGGCAGATAGAATACACCATCCTAGACAGCAGTGAAAGAAAAAGCAGCTGTAGGTTTTTCCCCATCTGCACTGGAACAGAAATCCCTTTTTTCAAAAGGAAAATGTCAGCCTTTGTCAAGGTCACCCTTTTCGGTGCCACGAAGCCGGTAGTGTTTGGCAGCTAGCGCTTCTGGCAGCTGCCACATGGAAAAGAAGAGAAGACATGCTCTCTGCCAGGTCATGTCGATCGGAGTACGGGTAAAACGTGGACACGAGGTACTCACGTTCCAATCTAGGGACGTGACATCTTTGTTGGACGGTACTTCTTGGTCGCCTTCCCATGGCTGGGACTTGACCTTCAACGAAGCAAACGCCGCATTTCAGTGTCTCTACGATTCGTACAATACAGTGAAACCTGTCCATTTAGACCACCTCAGCAAGAGAGATTTCCAACAAAGGAAAGTGTGTACACACACTGCTTTTTTTTCTTCTTCAAGAAAATCGTCCGAAAAAATTCCAATAAGTAGGAGGAAATGAAAAAGAGAACGCCTTCTGCTTGCCTCCAGAGATATGCCATTGAGAGGGGAATAACGGGGAAATCCTTCTGTTTTTAAACGAAGCTTACATCAATGTTAATTTTGCAGGAGTGAGAATAGGTGAAACAGAGATCACAAAGATAGGTTTCACAATGGAAACACAGCAATGTCTTGCGAGACGCCGGACAGGCATTAATACCGTACACATGAATGACACGGGATACGCAAACACCGTGGACAAAGAACACACATGTGAAGCCGATGTAAAGAGGGGTTAGCACCACAGGAACGTGGCATACTTTCCTTTTAATTTGCACCTTTTTAGTAGAGCGGGCAAAAACACCAACTCTCGGCTGGCGGCTTTGATAACAAATGGGAGGGCGTAAAATGGTGGTCTTTACACAGGATTCACTGTATTTGGATCAAACATGCGCTATGAGGAATAGGGTTCTGACGGACACACTCACGTTCCAGTCGAGCGAGGTGACGTCCTTGTTGGAGGGGACCTCCTGCCCGCCCTCCCGTATACAGTGCCGGAGCACCAGCTGGTTGGCACTGTTGTTGTTTGCTGTCAAGTTCCATATCCTGGCTGTGGAGTCACCAGACCTGTAGAACAGACGGAAGGGGGAGGGGGGCACAACCTTTAGCTCGTGAACAATTAAGATCAATCTATTCATTTTTGTGGTAGGAGGGAAAAAGAGGTTTTCGCAGTGTTAAAAATTTTGAATCTTAAGTTCCATATCCTGGCTGTGGAGTCACCAGACCTGTAGGGTAGTTAAAAGGGGGAGGGGGGAACAGACTTTAGCTTGTGAACAATTACTGTAATCGTTGATTTGTTAGATTCAACTGCTAAAATTTCATTTCAAATGTTTGATTACTAACAATAACATTTCAGACAGTGACCTTTGTTCCACGGTTAAAATTGCAGTGAAATACTCCCTTTCCCCCAACCGCTGAAATTATCAACCGCAATAACAAATGGATTTATAGTACTATAGATTTATTCATTTTTGTGGGATTTAACTCTGCGGTAGGAGTGAAAAGGAGGTTTTCGTAGACGAAACAATTCTGTAGTAAATGTAGCAATACATTTGAAACGCATGAATTGGCAGTAGAGATGTTCCCATGACAATAAAACCACAGCAAGCATTAAAAGATTTACAGCAAAAAGGCAATAGACACAACTCCCAGGTCACCGACCTAGCCAAACCAATCATAGGGGAGTAAACCTGATAACCATCTCATTTAAATTCTAAAGGTTTACCAAAGACTGCATGCCTCCTGTTCATTGGAATGTACTTAAGTGGGGGATGTTAGGCTATTGATCTATACAGGATTATTGACAGTTGACTGGCTGGCAGTGGGTACAGGTTTGGCCTGTTATTCCAGGTCACTCACCCAAGGCAGTGCCTGTACAATGTTTTGTATAGAAACATCAAAACTTCGAAAAAAATCCATGTCCTAAGGGCTGGTCCAAAACTGTTGGCGGGGGGGTGTAGATTGTTTTTTTTTTTGTTTTTTTTAAATCTTCACCAGGAAGGTTTACATGTAACCCCAGTGTTTCAGTATACGTTTATGGTCCACATTTCTAAGTTTAAAACTTTAAAAGTTAAAAATAGCTTTAGATCATGACATTAAAAAAAAGTGTGTATCTCTTACCCTGATGCTAACATGTCACTTGTAGGGTTCCATGCACAGATGAAGACTTCTGATTCGTGGCCTCTCAGTACTGTTGCCTTACTGGGGGGGATCTCCATGGTGCCGTCAACCTCCATGGCATCGACATGGTTAGCTGGTACAAACGTAAGAAATTTCAATTTTCAAATTTCAAAAGAACTTGATTGGCATGTGGCAGACAATTGAAATTCTGAAGTACAGCTAATATACAGGGCACATTCATTTCAAAATGTTCAAAATTTTCCAAAGAAACAACTTTAAAATGACAGAAATAGTTATACAATTACAAACGTAAAATAAGTACAGTATGTGTCATTAAAATACACAGATCATAGGAATATTACAATACAGAGATACTCGACTTATTTGTTAAAGGGATTTGTCGTGGAACTGCGTCACTTGGTAAAGAAAAATCCTTTTTGTCTCTCACAGAAAATTGCTGCTAAGGCTAATACACCACAGCAGTGACAAGATGGCTTCTTTTCATGAGCACCACCTAGAAGAATGGCTTGCAACTGCAGGCTTCCATATACTGTATTTTCATCAATTTTGAACGTATGGCATGGACAACAGCAAATGATCTTAGATGAAGTTTCAAATAGCAACATTTAAAGTTGTTTATTTGGTTTTGAGAGTATCTTCCAATCTTTCACAGCTATCGGATTTCTGTTGCTGTCTGAAACTAAATCCTTTCTGGTTTGTTTACATTTTGGCCTTCCTGTCCTGGTTGAAGTTTGTAAACAAACATCGAAACATGACACCTTTCCTGGAACTACCTAAGATAACATCAGAATAAAACAACTTTCACTCACTAAGAGCTACTAAAGCTATCACATAACTGTGCCATAATCATTTTGTACCTAAATCTTGCAAGAGAAGCTTATCTGGCCCACTTTTGTTGATGGACATGTAGTGCAAGTAGATTAGATCAATTTCATCTAGATGTATCGCTACAAAGTATATGTATGCTTCCACTGTCTCGGAAAAAGAAGTCAAACCCAAATAAGATAGAATTTAGTGTTAGTATTTAGACTAGAAAAGTCACATGCTATATTGTTATCAATTGTCTGTCCGTCCTTTCATGTTACATGTACTTGCAATTAGCCTACGGGCAAGAACTTGCAATAAACTTATACATATATTTTGTAGCGATACATCTAGATGAAATGTACACACATATTTCAAAGGAAAGATCATCTTCACTCACTGTCTACGTTATTCGTGGTGTCCTCCCCATTTATTTGGGCCTCGGCTTTGGCAGCGTTGGCGACTTTTTCCGCAGCAATCTTTTCCCGAAGCGCCTGTGACCTCGACTGCACCACGTCCGGCATGACCGCGTCGATCAACGACAGCGCTTCGATGCCTCTGTTGTCTAGAATCGTGCCGTCCTGCAAATCAAGAGAATCAATCTATCAATTCATCTTTATTCTAGTAACTATACCAGACTATCAAAATGGACTGATAGTTAGGTTGTATTATATTACGTTGCTTTTTTAGATTGTTTATGGCTTCACTTGTGATTTGTAGGGCCTAAGTCTACATGTATGCAATACATATTTTGCTACGTGTTCTGTAATGTTTTATGTGTGGGTCACGACACCAGCAATAGCTACCTGTGTCCAACGTGTATTGTATTCGTTGCAATCCCAATAAAATCAAACATAGCGGAAATATGCTTACACATTATACATAATTGTGATGATCTTACAAATCAGTCCTATAGTCTGTACACGCAGCAAAAACATGAAAACAAAGTCTGGACGTGCACACAAAAACACCATGACACGATCTGCATTTGTCTGTTGTACAGACCAAAGGTGCAGTGAAGAAAGGAGTTATACAGTCTGTTGGTCCAAGCCATGGGGGAGACTGATTCTACCAGAACACTGAGCAATCTTAGGTACCTTCTTCTCAACATCCAAACAAAAGAATTTAACTCCTCTGATTTGGGAGCAAGTGTACACATTTTTCTTCTTCTAAAAACTGCACAAAGAATACAAATCTGGTCATAAATAATACCCTATTCCATCCCCCAATATGGACAAGTATCCTGACAAGACATGAAAAGCACTAAAAGCTCTAAAGCTGACAAGGAATTTGTTCAGCAGTGTTTGCAGCTAAATGTGGCCTAGAAAAAATCCACCAACAAATATCGCCGTAGGCTAAGAAATCGTTCTAAAGGCCGATGCCTCAATCCTTTGACAGATCCACCACAGGGTTGAGGAGTGGAGATTACTATCTGTAGTGATCACGTGTCTCTTCCAGCACGCCACTTGCACAACCACTGACATTTCACACCGAGGAGTCGTCGATGGTGGTTGAACAAATGTCAGATACCATTAACGATTAGCGGGCTCACGTGCCAAATCCTGGCTAAGCTCCCTGCCACGCGGACAACGAGCACTCTCCATTAAAATCCACCACCGGGTGTTATATGGGCATCCGCGTGAAATATTTGGAACAACGAGCACTCTCCATTAAAAACCACGACAGGGTTTCAGATGGAAATCCACGTGAAATATCAGGGACAACGAGGGCTCTCCATTAAAATCTGTGACTGGGTGTCAGATGGAAATCCACATGAGATATTAGTGACAACGAGCGCTCTCCATTAAAATCCACAGCTGGGTGTCAGACGGACATCCACGTGAGACATTCAGGACAGACGATCAAAACACACCAGATACCAGGTTGATAGAAATGCGACAATCCCTGCAAATCTGGGAAATGGAGAGGAAGTAGGATGAGAGAAAGGCTGGCACTGACATATGGACCGAAGGGAGGGGTGAAATCCACTCCCATACATGTACATCAATCTCACACTGTTGAAAAGGAGGATGACAGTTCACAGCGGCAAACAGAGATTGTACCCTATTAGTGCTATTACATGTGCATAATCAGTATAATTCATCTTCTGTGAAATGCTGGAGCGACTTCTTTGAAATCAAATTCATAGTTAAGAGATCTCTGGAATCAGATTCACGATTTTCTTCAAATACTTACTTACAATGTATTAGATGCTACATTCTGATTGAGCTGATTGCTGGCAAGTGGGAACACTTCACCAATTTTATTATAATTATGGAACATAAATCAGAAAATAGCAGTGACTTCAAAACATCTCAGGAGCATTGCCATTTTTGTACAAGAGGGGGTGTACTTTTTTTTTCAAATCATTTTTGGCTGACCAGTTCTATTCACAAATACTAATTGGCCATTGAAACCATTCATAACCATTGGACTATGGCTACCAGCAGTCTGTGCCCATCCATTTAACCTTTAGCACACTACCATCTGGCTACAAATTCTCCAATAGTTATATTGTTAGGCAGCAGGGATAGGGTTAAAATTGATTCACCAAATTTCATTTCAGATTTACACTTACACCAGGAAGGCAATAAAATATGTCCAGGAGTTCATTTTCACCCTGTAATATCATATAGCTTTTCTGAAACAGCCCTGCATACCCACACACTGCTGGTAGATTGGCAGACTAGTTAAGAGGTCCCTGTTGGTACAGTCATCAATTTTACAGTCATCTCTCATCTAAGTAGGCCATAGGGAATGGCAGGCATACAGGTGGCTGTTTTCTTAGATTTTTGTGTGTTAATCCCTCTGAAGTGTTGGGGCTGGTCGGGGGATTAACTCCTGAAAGAACAAACAAGCCCCTGGACGTGCAGCCCCTAGCATGTCGCCTGGGTGACAATGTCGAGCGTGGCATCCATGCCGACCCGTGTGTGACAACCCGCGGACCCTCCCGCCGGCCACAATGGCGCCATCCATCACGTCCCGTCACGCGGGCGGGCACCCGTGTCCGCCGGCAACAATGACTCCTTCCCGTGCTGCACCGCCGCGTAATGAAACACTCCGAGCCGCGATCCAGATCATTTATTTTGGGGGACGCCGGGGATCGATGGGGCACTCCGGCCGCAAACAACAGAGCCTGGCTAGAGTGTCGAAAACCCGATACAGGAGGTGGTCTGGGTGCCAGTTCTGATTAATCATCATTCAAACAAAGGACAGGGTTTCCTAAACCTTGATCTATTGTCCGGCTCCGGCCATTTAGTAGCCTTTCCGAACACTCAACAGTCCACTAATGCCCTGCACTTCCACGGAGTAATACAAATGTGCCATCACCCTCGAAGGCTCCCACCTTAGACAACCCTTACGAAAAAGTATTTGGACAAGGAGGAGAGAAAATTCTGGAGTTCCTAAATACATCTATCTTTTGTCAATGGTCCATTGATAGTTTGATTATCCGCCTAAATTGGAAACCGAAATACTTGTTTTGAAAAATCTGTGCCATCACGCTCGAACGTTCCCACCTTAGACAACCCTTACGAAAAATTATTTGAACAAGGAGGAGAGTAAATTCTGGAGTTCCAAAATACATCTATCTCTTGTCAGTGGTCCATTGATAGTTTGATTATCCGCCTAAATTGGAAACCGAAATACTTGTTTTGAAAAACCTGTGCCATCACACTCGAAGGTTCCCACCATAGGCAACCCTTAGGAAAAATTATTTGAACAAGGAGAGCAAATTCTGGAGTTCCAAAATACATCTATCTCTTGTCAGTGGTCCATTGATAGTTTGATTATCCGCCTTCATTGGAAACCGAAATACTCAAAACCAACATGAGTGGTGTCTAAAAGGAATTCTTTTTTTAAATGAAAGATGGATTAAAACAGGAAACCAATAAGAGTTCACTCAGTATCAGATCAGTCAGTATACCATGAAAGTGGTGGGGGAGGGGGGCTAAATAAATGCCTGTGAAATCCGGGGTGGTGTATCTGTCAAGCTCAGCCAGTTTTGTGACTGGACTGTTTCCAGAAACGTCAGCCCAGTCTGAGATATACTGGGGTGTTGCCAAAGTGGCACTTCCTTTCTCCCCGGCTGCACAGTTGGTTTCAGTCTCACTGTGTCTGATACCACCTCTCAAAAGATAGAAGGATCATCAATCCTCGGTGCGAGGGCTGTCTACTGCGAGCACTCTTCAGTGCCTGTTTAGTTTGTCCCTGCACTGACCACTGCAGAGGGTAGCCCACTGGTTAGGCCTGGGAAAATAATTGGGTAGAAAGACAGGGTTTCTCTTTTTGTGTGTGTGAGGTGGTTGAAATTTGGGATCTAGTTAGAGGGACAGCAGAGGGATGCACACAGGTGCAAGTTAGGAGTCATCAGCTTTAATGACCTGGTGCCAGAGGGAATGTGTGCATCACCAGGTGGTTCTCAGGCACCAGTTATCAGGTCAGTCCTGGATAGACTACAGACATCTGGGTCTAACATATTCTACACCATAAGAATACAGTATCAAGCTTTGTAAGAAATGAAGTGCCTTGATTAAATGGATGACATCTTTGCATCCATCAATTTTGTCCATTTCCACAAAAATAAAAAGGTTGTAAACATGACAAATATGTGCCGCAAATAAAAAAAAAAAGAATCGGAGAATGGATATCAATTAGCAGAGTCTTCCAAAATCAAAGAAACGGACGTGAAAAATGAAGAATTTTTCTGTTTGCCATCATGCCATGTTCTCTGTTTTCAGTCATTTCAAAGACCTTCCTGACCACTTAAATTTCATAATAAAGGAAACTCTTTTTTGCCAACTTTTTTCGCACGTTCAGTTTTGCAGTGCCCAGATGATGTCATCCGTATAATCCAATCAGCATGACCTGATGTGATTTGTGTTGTACTTACTTCATTAATACTGATCTCTGCCTCCACATACTGCAGTCCCTTCTGTATGATGGAGATGAGGGCGGCCGGAGGGACCAGCGCACCGTTGATGTTGGACTGGCTGATGTGACTCTCGATGCCGAACGTGAACGCAGAGTGGGTGAACCCTGTGGAGAACACAATGGAACTTTCAGTCAAATTCTTATGTTACGGATAGAATTCTTTTGAATCTATTTTTAGATAAACCCTGAGGAACAAAAACAAGGTTAGTCTCTAAACACAGCAAGAGTTTTTAAAGAAGAGGCCACTTCTTACACTGAAGTTCCTGGTTCCAGTTTACATGACCAAGACTGGGACAACATGTCTTCTTCCAAGGTCAGAAACATCATGATTTTTAGACTGACCCAATAGAAGCAGGAGATTCAAAATCTGCTTTGGATCACTCCCTACCCCATTTAGATTAGAATTAGACCAGTATGTATTTTTAGCCTTTCCACATTTTATGTAAGACATTTGATGAAAATGGCTATGTATCTTAAATGTCATTCTGCTACATATAGTAATGCAAATCAATTACATAAGATCACATTTATTAGGTCATGACGTTTTATCATTTTGAAACAAAAAAGACTTTGTTGAAATCTCTCTTTTAATTAACTTTTCCAAACTACAAATATCATCCTTAGACCTAGTAAATCTATGTTAAAGCAAAATGTATTTATATTTCAATTCATCCTCTAGCCTCATCAATGTTTTTAGCAGGTGCTAAACTTGCTTTATGAAATCCAAACGCAGAGCTGTTACGTAAAGCAAGACTTGTCTCATGTTTGACACATACAAATGCATCACCGTCGCCATACTTAAAATTCTGCTGCTGTGGGTTTGCCTGATTAAAGCAGAGCACGCTCCTAGCAACTCGACTGGGTAATAACTCAGGCCAAAATAGAACTAATAAAGCCCACTTTCTCCGATTGAAAGCTCGCCCCTTACGCCGCCGTGCATTCTCCCTTCCGTCCCCCACGAGGGAAAACGGATGAGTCGTACCCATCGCATAATTGCTTTTGATCCAAATGAGATCATAAATCCTTCGTGAAGACATTAGCGAACTCGTGGTCCCAAAGGGTTCTATTGTTGTCTTGGGACAAACTCCCGGATACAAGAGGGCTACAAATCACCTACCCCACATTCCATCACGTAACAATAGAAGAAATATGACTTTGCCGTTACAGAATATTCCCCAGTAAAATGCGTTTAAAAAAAAAGAATTGTGCCTCAAGCAGGAATTCCAATAGATCAGCTGCTGACGTTTGAAGTCTATAACAAAAATGCAAGCAGCGTCAACACACAAAAACCAATAAAATAAATATGACTTCACCATAACAAAATATTCCCTCTGTAAAACAACCTTTTATTTGCTTTAGAGGAAAGAATCGTGTCTGGAGCAGAAATTCCAACACGCTTAAACCCCCCGACACAAAAATGCAGGCAGGCGGTGTCAACACAACAAAACCGCCGCTGTCAGAATTTTCCACTCCTTTGGAAGGAGCGGAAATATTTACTCAGGGTGAAGTTTCCCAGGACAGGGCGCTCTGCATGGCTGCCGACGGAACAAAGGACCTGCCAGGCCACATCAGTCTGTCCACCCACTCCAGCGTTTCTGTGCCTGAATGGAAGGGAACTGTGGGTTTGGACGGGCAGAAAACTAGGTCAACAAAGGCAGCAGGCTGTGACAGAAGGGAGGGCTTGGGGCAAGGGGGCGGAGTCTGGGAGTGATAGTGACAGATGAGGAAGTATTTACAGGGGTGACAGACCTGCAGGACAACTGATGATGATGATGAAGAATTGTCTGGAGCAGAAAAAGGGGCGGTTTCACTTGGGGAAGATTTCAAGGGCTTTTCAAGAAAGAAGAAAAATCCAAACCAGGAAATGTTAATGTTTCCGATTACAGACTTAAAAAAAGTATGGTCACTAGGTTAGGATGCTCCTTTTTCTTTTTTTAAAAATCTATGTAAAAGTTAGCCAACGTCAAAAAAATTTCCATGCCACTGCTAAGTACCTAGTTGTTTACAAATACCCCATGGCCAGCTACGACATCTGAGTTCAGTGGCTAATGACAAATTACTGAAGCGCTTTGTTTGAGAGTTGAATACTTATTGTACCAGAAAGGTACGGAGAGTGAATACAAAGTATTGGAGACATATATTGACAATAGCAACCAGAAGAATCCAAAATACTGATCAAACGGCCTTATGAGAGTTTTTGAGAGTGAAAACTGACTTCGGCTAGAAATGAACGAACATGAACCAACAATGTCAAGCAGAACAGCATAGACATTAACGGTTCAACAGTGAAAGACAGTGGATGCTGTCTGAAATGTCTGACTCTGTTAGGAAGTGGATTTGGTTGTATGATTTATTATATACCTGGATGTCTAACCTTCATCAATGTAGCGTACTCAATAGCTCTGTTGCAATATCGGGGAGTGCGCTGATCCCGCGGTAAATTAACGGAGGACCTTGAAACGTTCCCTTCCATCTGGAGCTTACCGATAATGCTCCGTACCTCCCAGCGGCACTACGGTTCTTAGCTGTACGGGCAAGCGAGGACGCTGATAGACTGTATGCTTCAATAAGCAGCCTTTTACCTGTTTCCTCTGTAATAACTCACGGCGTGATTTAGGGTTCCTCGGCCGACTTGGCTGTTACGGTTGCCGCCGCACACCTGCACACCCTAGGGGATCGTTTTCACTCTGCCAGTACTAACAGCTTCCCACGTCCCGTAAGACACTTGGCTTTGATTTCAAAAGGGCATCGAGAAAGGCTTTTAACGCGCTCAGGCAGAATTCTAATGGCATCTCCTCCGGGTACCTTTACTCTCAGACTTACAGTCGCTGAAGAAGCACCAAGATTTTTTTTAAGCTTGCGCCGTTATGACTTTGAATTCTGCAGCGGCATTAGGCAATGCTGACAGAAAAGCTTGACCTATGGTAGAAGCTTTGAACACCATTGCCTGGGGCGAAGATAATATATCTTCTTTTCAGGTGTACATTTCATGTTTCATATACTGTTCGGTACGAAAATCCTGCTATAGGATTGTCAGCACATTTGGAGTAATGTAACGCTAGTGATACCATCTTACACATCTTGGCAGATGTCTTATTATACTGGTATAGAAAACCAAACATAAACTGTAATGCTTCTTTCATCCTCTACTAGTGACGTATCGGCGGTACATGGCAGTTACTTCTTCCGAAAACCGTATCTACGGGTGGCATACGTCTGTCCGCCAGCGAATAACGAAAGCGCGTATCCACCTCCAATCCCACTGGAGTCAGGCGAGCATAAAACTTACGGGGCAGATTTATTATGTTCTGCTCAGCTGAATTATAAGTACAGTGCCATTTCTATGACAGTGATAAATCGTGTGCAGCACTCCGGAGAGGAATACATAACCAGGCCCTGCCACTTCTGATTAGTATTCCAGGGACAGCCAATGCCAAATACGGTCACATTCGCATTCTCCATCTTGTTATGCTCTACTACACTTGGGAGCTCACATCACCCATTCCGCTAGATATCTTGATATATAGGCAGGATCTTGGTTTCCAGTCTTATTTCCTAAAAACTCTCATTCTTACCTGTTCTTTCAAGTGTGGAATATCAGTGTAAATTAAAACACTTACAAATGTATATGCTGCATGAGTGTCACTAGTCATGATCTCATTTGCATATCAAAGTGTGCCGCTCTTGTTCAGAATGTGATTGATGGTGCCCGAAGCATTCACTTCTCGTGATTATGAATAAATCAAAACGATCAGCTTTGATATCGGCTGGACATGTAATGAATGAAACATGATGAATTTTGAACCATACAAACTACCGTAACAAAGAGAAATGGTGATATCATTGACACAGAAAAAGAATTGGGTAAAAAAATCATGTCTCGTCCATCATTCAAGACTCTATATTTCAGTGTGAGTTATACTCTTAGTCTTCTGCACACGCCCACAACTCCCAATCAGATGCCACAATGACATTTTCAAAAGCTAACTGTCAAAACAGATAACACAGCCGTCACTCGGACCACCTGATGATGCTCCCCTCGCCTCACGACCGCCTTCCATCATGCTCGCTGCTTGAGTTCTGCCTTATCATTCAAACGCACCTGGCTAGCCTCCAGGTATAGCACCATGTAAGGGCAGATGACAGGCCCTTTCTAACAAAGAGCTACAACTGCAACAAGCCGAACGGAAAATGTTAACTCCGCAATACTGTAAAGACATTTACGTTTGCAGCGCTTTGAAGTTTACTGCAACGTGAAAACCTGTTTCCAGCGTCACTGAGTTCACAGTTAAAAGTTAAAACCTTAGAAACATAACTTTAAACACTGCAAAAGTTTCAAAATCTACAGTACCGATATACATATAATACACCCTTAGAAGCATACTTTTATTTTGCAAACCTTCATTTTGTCTTCAACTGATTGAAATGCATACTGCAAATGCCTTTATTTTGCAGGGATTTAATTTCGCATTAGGGAGAAAATGGAGTGTTCACAGTACTTAACGGTTGAAACAAGGAATTAGGCGGACAGAAGACAAAACAAGCATTTTCGCAGCGTTTTGAAGTCTGCGGTAAAGAGATAACTATAAAAAATGCTAACATTAAACCACCGCGAAAATTTCAACAGTATCTGCTACCACATCAATTCACTATTTTGAATATTTCAATTCACTGTTTTGAATATTTCAATTCATTGTTTTGAATATTTCTAATTCTCTGGGACTGTTGGGACATTCTTGAGTGAATGAATATAAAATCCTGGGCCACAGCAGGAAATGTCCTCACAATAATGGTATTGAATCACGACCTTGCCGGGCAGACCTATCCCTGTAATCACTTTAGCCCAGACAAGCGCACGGACGGATTAAATTCCAGGTTTGACTTTCAATCACAAATGCCAGACTTTCCAAAGTAATTAGACATACAGTCAAACCTGCCCAAGGCGACCACCCGGGGGACCAAGGAAAAATGGTCGCGATGGACAGGTGGTCGCCATGAAGAGGATTCCACTCACAACATGTTTCCAGGTCGAAGTGTTCAAATACAGTGTACTACGTAGATGGATGGAAAATGATGTGATTTTAGACAGCATGACCCCACCAGGTTCAATTCTCATAGACAGAAAGATCCTACAAAATTACATTTTCCGTTATCGTTGTAATATTTGTACAGTATACCGTTACATTGTGTACAAATTTTCGTCATAATTTTGACTACAAAACAATGTTTGCCTCGATGATTTCGCAGCGCAACGCACATACAATCGACGTTTTAAGGCCTACAATAAATCCCTTGAAAACACCTGCTGACCCCAGCCTTTTTTGGGGCGCCAACCGCTGGATAAAACGGGCAAAAAGTTTTCCATCTGACAACTGAATATGAAAACGGAACGGTGTGATTTCGTCGCGTCGCACCACACCACCAAGCTCTGTGCGACCGCATCGAAAGGTAAGTCAGTGTGCAGGGTGCGAAATACCTGGTTGCACGTTGCACAGTGCAACAAGATTTCGGTTGGCGCAAGTTAATTCCAAACCCAGGTAGCGCAGTGTGCAACCTTATATTTTGAGCCAAAGATTTCAATCGGAGCCCTGGAAGCTCACAAAAACAGTGTCACTCTCATAAAATTCGGTAAATCTTCAATTGAAATAAAGAAATCAACACTTTTTCGTTTTAAACAATCCAAAACCCTTCATGATCGTGGAATTTGAGCTGAAAAAGACAAAAACACACTGCCCTCAGCTAAACAAGATGTTGTTAGGTCAATGGGAACACAATACTATCTAATATATATTTTGAAATGTTAGTAGTATTATACGCTACATACGAGCTTAATTTGAAGAAATCGGTGAATGTTGCTGGAGCAACCTGAAATTTGGATGTGCAACCTAGCATTTGCCCTTGGTTGCAACATGGGCAACCTGGCTCAAAAAAGTATTTCGCACCCTGGTGTGTGTGCAGCAGAACGCACAGCGCCCAATAAAATACATAAAGAGTTGTGAGATCCATGGAAATAAAAAGAAAATAAGAATATTAAATTTTCATCATTAACGAGAGTATTTCAAATGTTCATACACAAAAGCGTCGTGTTTTATAAAGGTCAGCGGTACGCCAATCTGGGCCGCGCCAAAACCAAGATGGCGTCAGGGCCCAAGAAACAACATGTTTCGCCCGATGTTTTGCCCGCCGCGAAGTCATTTTTCGGCGGAATTTAGTAAGACACAGACACATTTTTGTTGAAAATACAAGAATGGATAGTAATTTCTGTGAGATCTGACTTTTTGACACCATGCACTACGTAATCGTTTTGAAAATTGAGTTTAAACCGTACCGAGCTTGCGTAAACTATAAGATTACGATGGGCAGAACAACATCGATATAAGTATTCACAAACGTTTGTATTTACAATGTTTATAGTGGGAACGTTTTATTAAAACACTTCATGATCATGGAGGAATCAATGCTATTCCATATACTTTGTCCGTCAAGGTCTTAAAAACATTTTCATGAAATCCGACAGCAAAATGATCCAATGTCTCCACACGCTTGGAAATTAGGCGGCCGCCATGGGCAGGGATTGTGCTCTGTGCGGTCCCAATTCGTGGCGGTCGCGGTCGCGTTGGACGGGTGGTCGCCTTGGGCAGGCAGCTTAATGCTTGTGCCTATGGGGAAAATTTTCGGGACCTAGAAAAAGCGGTCGCCATGGCCAGGTGGTCGCGTTGAAAAGGTGGTCGCCTAGGCAGGTTTGACTGTATATTACATGCATGCAACACATGTTGTGAAACAATGTATTTTGTTATCAACCAAAAAAAGCAGAAATGTGTTGTTGTACAATCAACATTTTTCATAACAACAAATTCTTTGTATAGTACACTAGTAGTGCAGTTTTCCCTCTTTTGTTTTACTGGGGCAACATGCATGCAATACTGGTAATATGGGCATAAATCCATATCTTTATGTGATTGATAAAATACATCTTGACATTTTATGTGGCCAGCATCTGATGGCCAATTAAAATTCTACAGAGAACTGGGCATCAAAAGATAGGGAGGTATAAGCAGCAAGAGCAAGTTCTAGTTTTGAAATACTGTACTTGTCGTGAGATGAAATTACATATCTTCAAACATATATGACACTGTTTATATCAAATAATATCATTACTCCTCGAAAAGACTGTTTGTTCTGTGCATACGCAAATGGTACGTATGTATGATCTGAACGAACACGTCAGCATAATGCCACTGGATAAAAATACCCGGCGCTACTTTCACGCGTAAAGGTCACCCAGTTTCCAAGATAAGTCAAAGCAAACATAGTAAATACAATGACGTGTTGTAACAGGTCACGACTTTCAAGAATGGACGACCTGGCCTGGTTTCGAAGACACATTCTTTCTCTAATATGATTTCTCTTCCTGTGTCCTACTTTTCAAACTACATAAATTTGATCAACTGAAACATAAATTACATAACTCAAAGAACTCTGTACGCTGACTAAACCAAAACAAAGTTTACATAACTGAAACAGAATGGTGACAACACGAACTGAAATATAGGGAGAAATGTTTGCATTGGTTTTGTTTTGGAAATTAAGTTAAATTAAAACACAGACGATGACAGCAAAAATATTTGTTCTGTCACTTCAACTTGTGTCTTCTGCCCACCTACTCTTTTGTTTCAACCACAAACACTTCATTTCCTCCTTACAGCAAAATCAAATCCTTCAGAACATTTCTCCTTTTTACAGTAATGTTCCACACATGCATAAGGCTCGCTGTACAATCCCTACACAGTAATAACTGTCGGCGTACATTACTGAGTGTGCGCACCTTACGACTGGGCATTTTGATATACCACACAGAGCTAAGTTAAAACCCTGCCGGCGTTGTAACCCTCTATGCAATATTTATCACTCGCATTGGTTTTGCTAATGTCAATGTCTCCCCAAACTTTCAATCAATAAATATTTATGATTATTGCAAGGAGAACCACTGGAGGGCTACGATAAAACTGTGAGTAATAGACACGAAGAAATCAATCGGCAGGGACTGTATGGTAAATATTTCATTTTGAGCCTTTCCAGACATTAACATCTCTTTTCATTCACATGCTAGCTTTAATATCATTAATATACATGGTATATTCCTGAAGGTGAAAATATACTCGAAAAGTGAAATCAGAATTGAATACTATTTGCAACGTTCTAACATATTTCACAATTATATTTGTGCATATACAATTAATATTCTGTGTAGAGTAGAGTAGAGAAGTAGAAACCTTTATTTTCCTTGGATGGCCCTGTCGGCCTGTACAAATATCATATGCCTGTATCAATATTCATCATTGGTAATCTAACTTCTAAGTAGTTTTTTCTTATCGTATCAGATTGATATAGATGGCCAGAACGGAATGTCCTTTTCCTTTATTTGTCCTTGGTCTGGTAAGTAGGACAGGCTGTGGCATGGATTATAGGGTTATGACTTCAGCAGAGCAAAGGTACCTGCAGCTGGCTCTGACATGTATCTTCATTCGTCACCCTCCACCTTTCCTTCCCTCTGTTCCTGCAGACCTCCCTCAGTTATGAATCATTCAGTTCCTTCTATTGTAAATCTTCAAATGTTTGTTGTGGTTTTCGCAGCAACCTTTCCACCTAAAATTCACAACACTGTGAAAATGCATTTCCAATGTATTACTACTGTAATACAGAAGTGTTTCAACTGCAAAAACCTGCATTCCTCCTCTACTGCAAAATTAAATCCCTACAAAAATAAATGAATGTACAGTATGACTCAGCTTGTAGCTGGGATGTGGTGTACATATGGTGACTTGAATGGACTCTACATTGAACCATATCAATGCACAACAGCTGTGGGAGAGATTCAAATGTCCCTTTCAGGTGACTATTTTAAGATGTGATGTAAGGGTCTACATGGGGGGATCCTGGCAACCCTTAGCTGTAAATTAGTATTCCAGATTTAAAGTGAATTTACAGAGCCCTGTGTGATGTTTTGCACAGACTATGTTCTCTGTTATATAACTTTATAAGTTGTATTGTTGCTGTTGCTGTTGTTGGACTTGACCCAAACTTGCTGGAATGTGAAGATTCAAGAGGCTGATTTTCAAAACTGCAGACAATCTTGGCAAACGACACAGGCACGTTGAACGCAGCTGGTACACATAACACCAATCAGTGGGAGGGCACTGTACATATTAACTATAGGTCCTGGGTTTGATCCTCAGTTATGCAAATCTCTGGTCACTTCCATCGATTTACTTCATTTCCTCTCTTAGGTATTAAATACAAGTTCCTGACCTTGAAGTGACCCCATCAGTGCATCTGTGTGATCTTCATAGGGTCAGAGGTCAAAGTTGGTCTTAAATCATGTTATAATACTTGTAAAGGAAAGACATGGTCAGAAAACATGGGGCCATACTGGGAAATTTACAGCCGTACTTTTGTGTTCTATGGCTGCTTTTAAATAGCAGAATGGCGCTGAGAAATGCTTTCTTTAATCAGGACATAAAAGGGTTGGGCAGATTTATGTGAGCGGTGCGGCATAGGAGGTAGCTTTACTGTCTTGGCGGCAACAAAGGGAGTACATTACTATAGAAACGTGTTTTGTAGGCCCCTATGAAAGGTTGCTGCGAAGACTGTATCATCAGCTGATCCAGTAGGTCAAGGCTCGCTGGAAGGCCCAAGGACGCCATCACGGCAAATATTCAAAACACATGTACAAGAGGCAAAGACTGGCAAGGCCATGAAGACAAATCTAAAATAGCCTAACCTTGCACACTTGATTCCAAGCATGCATAATCAAGATAAAATCTGATCGAGCAAAGTCATTCAAGGTTGCGGCGAAACAGCAACACGAAATTTGTGCATGCAAAACAAGGTTGCGTTTGTACACGCGTGGCTGGGGACGGCATTCTCTTTAGGAAACAGCTTGGCTGTTTTCTGATGACAACTTATAACACAAACCAATTCCCTTCACTGTAAATTCCTTTATTTTTGTGTGCACTTTATTTCACAGTAGAACTAGATGGGAAAGGTTTTCATGGTTTTTGAAACAATTCTGTAGTACAGTAGTAATACATTGGAAGAACATTTTCGTGGCAGTGTGAATTCACGTTGGAGAGGTCACTGAAAAAATAAAACCACCGCAAATATTTCAAGACTTACAGTACTTCAAAGAAGGACTGTGTACAGGATACATCTGACCAACTCTGCCCTTCAACAATAGCCAGCCATGGAAGGGTCACTAGGTTCCCAAGGCTGCCTAGGCCTTCAGTTACAAAGGCTGAATCATAATAGCGGGGTCAGAGTACAGGTCACGCTACCATTCCCTTACATAAGCGACCTGGGGTCAGGTTCAGTTTGTTTATCTGCACACATACAGAGACGGAGTTCTGAATGGCAACACGATTCATGAGACTAGTCCGTAAACATTCGCAGACACACACACATGGGTGTTTCAAGAACACAATGGTGTTTTTCATCCAGACACAATTCATCAATACACATGATGTGAATTGGTTAAAATCTTTTTTCTACTGTGTCTATTCCAGTACTTTTATTTGGGAATTCTTAGTAGCTTTGTTTGAAACTGTCTAACTGTAAGTACTATTTCTCATTGCATCCCAGATTCAACACTAGCTGAGGTAGCAGTACACAGTATTTATCTGCGACCCCCGTGGTCAATAGTAGTTCAGTTATAAACGATAAAGAAGTACAGCGAAACACTGTGTTCTGCTACCTTGACAGGGGGCGGGGAGCTGAAAGGGGGAGGGGGGCAGGGTCACAAGCCTTACCTGACTCCTGCAGGTATCTGTAGACCAGAAAGTTGACCTCGTCGCTGCTGATACTCATGGTGGCTGGGTCTGTCTGTCTGTCTGTCCGTCTGTCCGGTTGTGCTCGCTACCTCCGCAGACAACACATCAGTTTCCTGCGCTCAACCAAAGACACACCTGTGCATGGAGAAAGGGAAAGAGAAGTTTGTTACCTTTTGCCAAGAAGGTTATGTTTTCGGTAGTATTTGTATGTATGTATGTATGTATGTGTTTATGTTTGTGTGCATGTATGTATGTATGTGTGTGTGTAAATGAACATGGCCTGGATGGATTGTCTTCATATTTGGTATGTGGGTAGGTCATGATGACACCCCGAAATGATTACATTTTGGCTCCTGCAATGGCTTGTTATGGTACTGCAGCAGAACCCCTGGTTTTGGTATCTCGTGGTCTGGACATGCTATGATCGTGATTTTTTTGATGGTTAAAACCTGTGCTGATAAAAGAATGGATAATCTTTGATTGCTAACCAGTGTGAGTACAATGTATGTGGTAACCCAACATGAAAGTGTCAAATTGTTTTATCAAGGCAGGAAAAGGGGTCAGTGTCCTGTCAAACTTTGACCTGTAACTAAGACAACTAACAAGATTAACTTATTTGTACATAGGATATACAAGCTTTGTCTGTGTCTTTGCTTGCCAGACATCCAATAAGTATATATACAACTCATTGAACTTGTTTCCAAAACCTTTCACTTTACAATTCACTGTTGCCAGTCCTTCTGAATGTACCAGAATAATATCTTTGTTCAGGCCGACAGGGTCATCCAATGAAAAATAAAAGGTTTCTACTACTACTCTACTACCAGTAAGCATTGCCATCCCTCCTGAAATTGCCACGAAGCATTGCCAGGATCCCCCCATGCAGACCCTCCCATATGGTAGTGACATCTCGGATTGGCAACAAATCAAGCTGTCTCCCCACATCACGCAGAAAACACAGAACACGCACTTTATCAAAAGACAATTAATGGCGGTGCAACAGCTTGTGCGAACACCCCTTGTTTTCACCAGACTTACAATCATAACTATCTATGACAGCTGAAGACGAATGCTCCCATTTCCCAGCCAATCGCAAATGGCAGGAACGATAAGTTAGAGCAACATCTGGTTAAGACAGATAAAGGCAGGACCCTGGCTTAGTACGATAACATTTATGGCGTTGCGGAGGATATAACATGTACATTTGGGTGGTGTCATTTATTTCAAGCACTTTTGTTGATAGCTGAGTGCGAAACAGATTTTAACCTTGTTCAGATAAGCTTTTAAGCATTAACCTTCCCCATGTTAACGTAGCGCCAAAATTTTACTGCTACCCTTGCAAAACCGGCATCAACGACCTGCAGGCCAGACTTCTCGATTATCAGAAGGTCGCTGAATTTTGAAATCAGAAAGTGAGCCATAATTTTAGCATACTTTTTACATGAAAATCTACCATTACATCAGGCAATCTTGAAAGATCATACAATTACAGAGATCAATAGGACACTGGCTGTATTGCTGCCGAAAATGTCCTTTGATTTATCCAGCGAGCTATTTTCTTGTTGCGTGATGCTGGCTTTGGGTGGTAGATAACTGGAAACTCACAGTATTCCATCAAAATTTGATATGCAGCCTGCAGGCTGATTCTGTGAAATATCGAATATAACGAGACACGACCAGATAATGAGACCTTTGATATGAGCAGACAACAGGCCCAGGTTGTAATCACCCACGTTGAGATTCGAGCCAAATGATTAGTACGGAGTACAGATGCAAGGAAAGACTTGACCCAATTACACTTGTTAACCACAATGGTTGGCCACCTGCTTCTACTAACCAATTAAGGAATTATGAGGTCCCAGATGGGACTTGACATTACAAAGGGCGCTAATTAGTGCCTCATTAGCATGTAACTAGCAGAAAACACACGGGTAGAGAAGTCAGGTGGCAGATTTCTTGTCACATTGGGTTTTTGTCAGGAGATTTCATAGAGAAGAATGCTCTCATACATATGATTTTATGCTTTTTATAGCCCTTGGGGCGTCACTTCAATAAAAGCAAGAAGTAAAATCCCTCAACTAGAATGGGTTGAAAGTGCAGACTGTAAATGAACTAACCATAGACCTTTCCAAAAGTATAGGTTTAAAATATAGAAGTAAACCACTTTTTTAGAGTGTTTTCTATCAGAATAATACATAGTACATAAAGGCCAATATCAGCCATTACTCTAAAAGCTTTTAGATGCACTTGAAGAAAATTCAGTGGATCCAATTCAAGTATACCATAAATACCTTTAGGTTCACAAGGATTTTATTTTGCAGTGGGGAGAAAATAGAGCATTCTCAGTTGAAACAGAGAGGTAGGCAGGCAGAAGATAGACAAGCATTTTTGCAGCGGTTCTATAAATATTCAAATTTGTGGTTAAGAGGTTACAGCGAAAACCACAAACATTAATCCACAGCAAAAATGTCAACGTTTACAGTATGCTGTGAATTCAATCACGTTTTGGACTCATGTAGTCCAAAACGTGGATAACCCTCTCACCAAGCTGCACCTACATGTGCTTTCATCATGTGAAGGGCTTTAATTGGATGGCTAAGTACAAGGCAAATGCTGGCAGAAATGTGTCTGAAAATGTGAAACGTCCCTCCGAGCCACATTAAACAAACGCCCATTTAGACTTCAAGCTGCTGGAAACTAGCACACCTGGTCCCCAGGCTTTACCTGCAGGATATGGGGAAACAACTTCAAACAAGACTGATCCCAGACAGCTTCGGTCTGACAAGGTTTCAAACTACTCCAACCTCGTCAACTGGGTATTAAGCCCGCATAATCACATCCAAAAGACTTCTGAATGAAGGACTAAATTTCCCAGGGGCATGTCTTGCTTACATCAAGTCAAACTGCTTGTGACTTGAGTCACAACATGAAACCGTTGGATACTATATTCAAAACAAGACATTATCTTCCAACAGCAGGCTCACAAAGTATTCGTCAATCCAGTACTGTGGTTAAGTGTTTGCGTTTTCTCTGTAACCTCTTCACCATGAACTTGAAACCAACACAAAAATGCTTGTTTTGTCTTCTGCCCGTACACCACATTGTTTCACAAATGGACTAAAAACGAACACGTCATTTTCTCCCTACCTTGAAATCAAATCACTGCTAACTTAAATGCATTTAAATTACTATTTTTTTACGATGAGACATTCGCTTGCAAAGACAGACTCACTAAAGTATTCGTAAATAAGATTACTTCTTGCTAAAATCTTAATTCTAAACGGGTTGTACAGGAATAAGGGAAAGGTCCCGCCAGGTTGACCTTTGCTCCATTTCGGCCCGGCGCTGAGTAAATGGATTTGCCCCACCAGTGTCTTAAGTATAAATATTTACACCAGGGCGCCCTAGATCCATAATGGTCCCAAGGTCGCTTGGAGTGACCGAGGCTTATCTGAGGAAGCAGACTGCACAGCTGAAGTTATGTCTGCTCCTTCCCTAAATGTTGAGGAAGAGGGATTTGCTGGAATGACCACATCCATGGCCAGGTCTCCTGGGGATTTGGCTCTGGGCCAGACATTCCCTGCTCCTGCCCTTGGGTGACCCAAACGGTTGGCCCCGCCCCCTACTATTACAACATGTCTCTCCACAGGATCATCTGGGACTAGAGAAGCACTGGTCGACTGGAGTTTGGTGAAGTTTGGGCACCATATTTGAGGCAAATATTTGCATCAATGGTCCACTAGAGTTGGAAGCAAATCACACAATCCAAAAAGTTGGGCAAAAGTTACAAAAGTCAGTCTCCTGGAATACCTTAGTCTTTTAACTTCAAGAAAAGAAAATTCTTCTGATCAAATGGTAACAGCGGCTGCACTGCCATTGTCAAAGGCAACACGTAAAGTCTACAATTTCACAATTCTCCACCTTACATCTGCTTGGAGGTTAGGAAAACCCACCCACAAAATGAATGCTAAGGACACACCCACCCCCCACTCCCCAAATATTCTATGCAAAGTGATCAATGAAAACCTACTTCATGTCGGGACAAGACTATACATTTGCTGCGGAGCCCAGCTCCAAGAATATTCCTGCCATCATAAACCCATAAATAGTCCAAAGCTACATGTGCAACACTGATCCTAAAGACCTCACTTAGATCATGACCAGTTTAAGATGTCTAGACAGCTTATCAGTAGCTTCTTGGAAGAAGGAACAGCGTGGCCAGCTATAATTCTTCTCGGAATAGATGTTTTAAACAGGATTTTCTCGCAGAAAGCAGGACCAGTATCCGCGCATACATCATCCCTGTGGTTCTGCTGTGGTTTGACATTCAACCTTTGTCGTGATGCCAGATTCCAGTTTGGGGTGCATACCCTGAAAAACAGATTCTAGCTATGGCAGAGTCTACACCTTATTAACAACGCTGTCCTATGAACTAGTTTCACCCAGATCAAAGATGGTCCTAATATAAATGAGGTCGTAGACTACTGTCCTACATGTATAATTATAAGGCATGAAAGGTTATTGTGTCGCACGTCAGATGCTTGAATGGGACAATGCTCACATCACATGACTGGAAGCAAGGTTAGCCTTTGTGGGAAAGTCATACAGTCATGAAAATGTGCATTGAAGTGTCTCCAAGGTTGGTCTATTCAGGGTAATCTATCACTTCTGACACGTCCACATACTGTAAATCTTGAAATTTTCACGGTGGTTTTGTGTTGTTGGTTTTAGCAGTGACCACTCGCCCAGAACCCATTACTGTACAGTATGTGACTATATCGCTATCTTTAAACTCAAACCACAGGGAACATGCCTTACCCCGAAATTAAATCACCACAAAATCAAAGGCATTTACAGTAAACTCCCAGGCAAGGTAGGGGAAAGAACACCTCCCTAGTCTGAAAGGTAACAAATTTTGCTGAGGGACATTGAAACAATCTTCATAATCAGATGTGCAAGGTAACAGTTACTCAAAAACTGGATAAAATTTAATCCAGTTGCTTGAGGAACGAATCTTTATAATTGGAAGCATTTCCCCCCAAATGTCATAAAAACAATTTGTCTGCTTGTACAATCAATCTTGAAAACCTGCCAACGAACCTAACATGTTGTAAAAGCAAGTAGTTGCCATGTCAATATTCCCTTTACCCATGGCATAAATACAGTTCACATAAACCAGCGATTGCCCTTTGGACCTTCTAAAGTGCACTGCCACCACAGGCGCAACCAAAGACCTTTTCAGCAAAGGACAAGGGGTTACAAAACATGCATGCTTGGGGACATGTACAGTAGGTGGGGCCCCAACATTCATTAACTACACATACCTGAGCCAACAGCCTGTCTTTGTTGGCTAAGTTGATTAATGGCCTCGTCCTGATAAAGCCACATGGAAAACATCAGATCCCACCAGAGCGTTAAAAGAGGCCCAAAAAAATTATAAGCATCCCTACCCTAGGAAATGGCAACCTTCACTGTGAATTTTAGCAATTTCACCTTGCAAATGAATAGACGCCTTATGTTGATGTACAACGTACAAGAAAGCATCCTGTTTGGACTTCTTACTTACTGAATTTCAAAAATGATAACAAGACTTTCATAACGAAAACGACCTGCACTCACTGCACAACATACATGTTAAGAACGCTTCAGTAGAAGATCTACATTCAATACCTTTTGTTATTGGCCCCACAGAAAAACACTTTTGTCTCTAGAAATAGTACAGGATATGTGAGTAAAGTGTCCTTCAGACATAGGTCAAACTCTTGCATGAAAAAAAATCAATGGCAGATCTTACCAAAGGTTGACCATACAAGTAGGCTACACTATGTATAGGTGTTTTTTTTATTACATAACAAGATCGAAAAATGCTTACAAAATGTTCTGACACCCTTTTTCTTAATATGCTACCTGAACACACAGGTATCAGAACAAAGGATATCCCACAAAAATCCGTGAATTTTCAGGAAAAATTTTTCGCACAACTGCATTTGGTGGTGGAAAGAAATGTTGCCGGATACACAAGCATACAAGTTATGTGGTGTGACAAAAGTTGTCAATGACAATTGAGGATGACCTGCTTTCCATTCTTTTCAATGCCAGCCGACCTAGAAAAAGGGACACTCTTTGGTCCATGCGGTTGACAATCTGCCTACAAGTACAACACAACACTACAGTCAATTAACAATTATGGCATGTAACCATTTCTATAGATCTCCTTACGCATTTTCTTCAACATAAAACATGACGCAATCTCATTTAAAGAATTCCAAAAAGAAACAGTTATATAAAAGAATAACTCCGGTAGGGGCAGTTTGGCATAAATCGCATGATCGTGCCTGAAACAAGAACAAGCAATGAATACACAAACAGAACTCACCTGAAATGTACCAGTACATATGCACCTTGCATGCTCAATATTCCAACTTGCCCCAACCAGACTGCTAAGAACAGTACTACAACTGTTTACTCCAGCAAATGCTAATCAGTTACACATTTACAGGTCAGGCATGGGATGACATCACATTTCCTGACCACAAGACTAATCTGATCAATCTATGCCACATTTCGGCCAACCAAATCAAAGGACTTTCCTCTAGACCCTGCCAGATGCCATTTCACAAACACCTGGCCAGCTTAATCCTTGTCAGTTCCTAATGCTGTCTGGCAGAACATGTGGCATGCCCCTTTTGAAACAAACCCCCTTACTGGGCCCACGGAGAGAAGAGGAAAAAAATTGATCAGGCACTCAGGCACATGCAGTGGGCAGCCCGAGTTTGACATCAGCAAAATAACCCTCACAAAGAGGGTGTCCTTTCTGGGCATTCGTGACAGCAGATCGATGGGCACCTGACGCTATTTGTCAAGGACATTCAAGACACTCAGCATATCAATTGCAGCGTACTTACAAAGAGAAGACCCAGCCCATCCATACAGATGAGGGGCAAAATCCTTTTAGGCTCAGTAGACAACAAAACTTACTCTTTACTGACATTAGTGACAACCACATGAAAGAAAATTTTCCATAGTCCGCATGACTAGATGCAAAGGACAAATTCATATTTTTTATGCGTTAAGACAAGCCCTGTATTCGAATTTAATTCCATCCAACATCTACACATGTGCAATGAAGCGAGAAGTACTCAGTTAGCTAAAACACTGTGGTCTACTATGAACACGTATATTGTATATACTTTTCTGTATACAAATTTGTTACATGTTTGTAAAGTCATACCATTCATGACTTGTACCTAGTAGCCCTTTGAGGCATGGATGTACAATAAAGGTCTTTCACCCTTCTAGCTGATAAAGCATATCATGTGTAGCTCAAGATAAATCTACATTCAATAGCTGTAACGGGCAATGGAAGAGGTTGGCAGGCACCCAAATGAACAGACTGGCTGTTTTCCCTTCAAGGTATCATATACGTAATCTTGCACCAATTTCTGTCATGGAGAACAGAGACACAGTGTGACTCAAGACAGACATTTGGAAGCCAGAAAATACCCCGAGATTTGATGCGACTAACGCTAATGCATCCCTACTGTGCAAAGAGTCATTCTTGTGAGCTATAAAGAGAGACAATTTTTCACAATTACAATTGACATAGGATGACTCTTGAAGCCATCAAACAGAGAAAAGTTTGGGTCCAGATATCCTGGCATTACTACAGGAATACAATAACAAGACCATTGATTGAAAAAATAGCCTTTCTTCTAAATTTTTTTCTAATTATCTCTTCTAGACATCAAGATCACCATGATTTGATATTAAAAGTATGATGATTAAAGTATAGCCGTCCTTTTATATTTTTCCCTGTTGTTTGTTTTTAAGATATAGCATCTACATATAGTCTGCATTTACCTTGTGTCTTCAAATTAAACAAACTAAGTTACAAAGTGAATGTTTCTGATGAAGGTTGGAAACACTAATCTCCCAAGTTGCAAAACCACACTTACTTGGAATGAATAATAGCCACCAGGCATGCTGGCCTAATTCCTGTCATGTTTAGATGCGTGAGCACATAGAATCAGGGACTTAAGTCTGCCAAAACACCTTTCATAACAACTTCCTATGCAATCATTTCCCTCCGACTCCAGATTTGTTCACTGATACTGTAATCTCTTACCAGTACGTCTCTTCTAAAAGCACATATGTGCAATGCTATGGGCTAGAAATAATGGGCGCCAATTTTTTTTTTTAACTATGGGTGCACCGGTGCACCTAGATTGCTCTATCACACACTAGTACACAGTATAGTCTTGACATTTAAGAATCTGAAAAAATGACAAAACGTTTGTTGCATCAATTTTGAAGTGACATACAGACAAAATTTCAAATTCAAGCTCTGAAGAGATGCATAAAGGTTTGTCATTCTGTTTTGCTGGCGCATGGCATGTTGCGCACACAATTGTTCTTCTCTGCACCTAAATTCTTAGGTTCTGTGCACCAGTGCGCCTATTAAGAATGAATTTTGAGGCTTGTCACACGTTGTTTCTTGTCGCCCTGAGGGTAGCTGTGTCTAAGAAAGGGCACGTCACAGCCCGCTGGATACACGAGACGGAGAAGGCACGTGGCACCAGCTCCACAAACAGGGTCCTCCTATTTGCATAGGGGTTCAATGAACTGTGCTTAATACCTTTCCAACAGCAAACAATGCTCCGCAGGTCAAGTATTACTCCCCCCACCTGGCTCAGTACACAACAGCTTTTGTGGATGTGACCAGAATCTAGTTACCCAACAAAACCTGGTTACACGGCGTTGTTACGGCAGGGGGGAATCTAAAATATATTCACGTTTACAGTCTAGTGCAGCAATATACTCCACGTCCTCAAGAGGAACAGTAAAAGGTCTCCGGGATTGATGCTGTAAAGGTCAACATGTGCGGGAAAGAGAGAGAGTGCTTCGAAAAATTTATGGGGAAGCTAGCACTTTACAGAGCCAATTCTTCTGATTGGTAATGCACTGTGCAGTCTCCAGGGGAGGGGGGGGGGGGAGAAATGCCTGACTGATGAAAAATCAATCCCTCCTTTAGGTCCTTCCTCCCGCCTGCCACACTAATGTTGATTGATACAACACTGCAGTGGAATGCCACGCTAGCTTTGATTATATGGCAGCGTTCCAAGGCTACCCTTAGAACAGTCTCTTCCCACCTGCCTGAATTTTTTCTTCTTTTAAATTTAACAAAGTTCCCCGTTTTAAATGACTCGCAATAAATTGCCCTGGAGTAAATGGCAGAAGAGATGGGGGTAACAGATGAGGCAAATTGTCAGCTACACTGCCAATTTAGGGCATATTGATTATGCCAGCATTTTCAAGCCAAGATAAGGCAGTGGAAAGTTACCTCTGTGACAGGCGTATAAATCACTGGCAGGCATCTGCGTGGGGGGAATACTAATCAGCAAGAGAGCAAACAGGGCTGTCCTTGGCACACAGTGCCTGAGAGATGTGCCAGCCGGGTCCAGCCTATCACCTGACACCAGCCAGGCAGGCAGGCACATAGACAGGCCATGGCGGCCATCCCAAAACTCCTGGGATGAAAGGATATACGTCATAGGCTGCTGAACAGCGCACAAAAGATGTCAGGGCGTTGTGGCGAAGCACGGGATAAGCCACGTAAACCAAGGAGGGATAAATGCCCCCAGAAAGACTGGTTTTGGCCACTCCTACTGTTAGAATCCAGACAAAGGAATAAGCCTGCTTTGGGTCACAGAACTTTGGTGTATAGTATTACTGACTGGACCTGGGACCAGCCTTTCAATTTCACACACCTTGGACACCATAAACACTCCTTCAAATCTGATGGGGTCAACAGCCTCAGAAACAGCTCATCCTTGTTATTTGGCCAATCAGGATCCGTCAAGGCTGCTATCTATTATATCTGCACTTGCATTGTCCAGGACCGGAAAGCTTTCACGCAAATTTTGAACAGAGTGGATTCAAAGACTGATAATAAAAAACGGGGTAAAACGCTGGCATTCAGGAGTTGGGCGTTACTTTAACCATTATTTCTGGATCCTAAGTTTGTAGGAACACACAATTAGACATAAGCGCATAAATGGGTACAACATACATTGTAATATGTCAAGGACCTTTTAGTACATCCCCATTCATACCCTTGCAAACACTTTGTTTAATTCCGACTCAACCTACATAACCTACTTCATTATGCATGAGACGAGGAAACCTACTGTCAATATCTCTGGGCATCAATCTTGTCGTGTTATGCAGACTGTTTTGTAGGACAATGATCTAATTATGATGCGCCTCACTTCCCCATCCATCAACATTTATTCCCCTAAAGTCCAGGTAAAATGACAGACATTTAGCTAAGGCCCCCCTTCAACTAGACGGTGATCACAAAATTTGTTCTTTACCTAAGAAATTTGTTGATCGATTTGTCAAATCTTTGGTTGCTCAACGGTCGCAGCCTCTGGTAGAAAAGGAACAATCCTGTTCTTGATTTGCATTCACAGCAGAACAAGTAACTGGAAAGATACTGTCTACCATTGTCACTGATAACCATATCTTTTCTTTATTCTGGGCCATGGCATGAGAGAGACATTCAAATATCATAGCAGCCTCTAAGAAATGTGATTCTTTTCATGTAATTTCCTGACATTTGTGCTACAACTTCAAGTATATAAAAAATTACACGTACAACTCTTAAATTGTTTAGTGCATTGGGGGCACAACCAGTAAATAGGACAGAGGTTTGTGCATGACCTAGGGAAAGCAGGGTCGATGGTTACAGTTGTTGACAATACAAAACCAACAAAACAGGCCATCAGATTGGCTTCCCATTCCGTCCATTCCTTAGAATGGTTGCACACACATTCCCAATCACTGAGAGAGTCCACCCATTTAAAGTTGGATTGTTATGACAAGACAATGGCCAATTAAGATCTCCTTACACAACCTCTTTCGGTACCCATTCCTTGCATGCAGTTTTCCTATGCAAAACAAAACAAGGGTGTATCAAATGTCAAAAATATCTAGAGCTATACATATGCAAAACAGGTTGCCAACAAGTATGCCAAATACCTTCGGTAATTGCCAACGCACGTCGTACAATTTCAGCCCTTGCACAGAGGCTGAGGAAAATGGCTGGGATGGCTGGGATGAAACTGTGACAAAATGTTACTGTAAAATATGACATATTCCACAGCCCTACTTTGTGGCACATACACAAAGAAAGCATTTGACACCACTGAACAATCTAACGTCACCCCCAGGCACCAATATCTGGCTGCACAACTACCGAAATATCCTTTCAAGGACACAAATTTAAACAGCAACACCAGAACGAAAGAAGAGAGACAAATCTCACCGCAGAAGAAGAAAGTTCATTGCCCATTACTGCGTGCAAACTACCTGTTCCAGTTCATTAGCATGGCTAACCTTATAACGAACAAAGGGCTCTATATGGATCTATACTTCAAACTGATGGTAAACTGCCTCTGTAAATGCGACAAAAGCTTGTCCCATCCGTACCTTATGCAGTACATCCAGGTGGAAACCTGGCAACGTAAGGGCACCGGTTACGTCAATGACCGATTTGAATGTTTCTATTTTCTATAACAGACATTTATCTAGATGATAGGATCCATATGTTAATGATCGCAGTCTAAGATACTTTTGTTTGAAAATGAGGATCTAATGCCGAGCCTCAACTGTAATGTGACTGCTTGAGCTAATATGGAGAATGCATTATTTTTGTTTCCATGTCGTTATCGTAAGGAAAAGCTTTTTAATTCACATTGATGGTAAACTAATGTTACTTATTAGGATAATAAAAATTCAGCTATAACTGCTGTCCAGGACTGAGTTGCCCAATGTAGCAGCATCACAGTCTTTATTTTTTTAGAAAACCTGGACGTGATTTTTCAAAACAGAAACGGGAAGTCTGCATGAGTTGAACCAAGCAGTTCATCCCAAATCAACCAGCAGTTCATTTAAACATCTCTTTGTGTAGTTTGTTCTGGGCATTTCATGAAAGAACCTCCACCTTTGCCCTGCTATTCCCGCCAGTTGTCAGGAAAGCCAGTTCAAGTCACGTATTCAGAGTCTGTTCGGGGCAAAAAGGTCATTGGTGGAGCTCTGGAGGTCACAGAAGGGCGTTCAGTTGGCACACCACCACCCCAGTCGGCCTGGCTTCGGGCCATTTTTCTCTTATACTGCACCTAGTAAAAGGTCCCCTCACATTGTAAACAAGTATATGTACTAGTGCTGGAAGTTTACACACACACAGAGCTATAAAACGGAACATTAAATTTCAAACAAAGCTGATTTCCTGTGGGAACTTTAGAAGCAGACAATTCAATCTGTCGGTAAAGCTTTGGTACAGGGCGACAGCAGAGGAGAAAATTTACCGGCCTACACACAAAGGGGGACATGAAATATAGGTTGGGCTGACCTCGTAATCTCCAAGCAGATTCCAGGAGAAAAGATTGTTTGTGGTGTGTGCCTCTTATCAGGGAAGACATTCCCTCCCACCTCTACTTGGAGATTACTGCCTTGTGCACTGGGATAACTACCTTCTTCAAAAATTACAAGACAAGCTAGAATACAAAGGGTAATTTTTCAAGACACAAAACAACAGCTTATGCCTTGAGGCTGTTTTGGGGAGTGGACTTGCTGCAGCTGTACTGCCAATTTGCAAAATACAATGAATATAACCCTTACATCCCAATTTTATGCACTTGTCACCTGCTTAAAAAATAATTTTGTAACTAGGTCTGTACCCCTTTGCATCAAATAATTAGGATAAATCGGCAAGGGCGACAATAATTACACAAGATTTCGACAAACACGATTAATGGACAGCCTTTGTTCATCTACCTTCTAATGAAGGCTTCCCTGATAAGCAATTAAGGTTCTGCTACATCAACAGGTGTGTTTTGTTTCTACCAAGATGTCACTGAACTCAAAGCAGGTCAATATCTAAGCCTAGAAATAGAATCCCCTGCTAGTGTGGAAGCAATAGGAGAAAACATCTAAACCTTTCTCTCTGAGATCAATCCCCTTTAATTTCCCCCTGAGGGAGAACGACGCACCCTCTTTAGAAATCAGACTACAATGACGTCAGGCGTAAAACCGTGTTTGTACCTTCGGGGGTCAGCGGTCTGGCATACGGGAGGGCACTGTAATACGCACGTCTTCATTCCCCCGGCGCCGCCATCAAACCTCTCGCAACGCTGGCGTGAAGCAATATCTCAGCCCGCCAACCAATGATTGAACAGTAAGGGAAGGATATCGGAGATGTTATACAGCTTGTGGGTAAAGGCACGCCTTATAAATAAAGTCATTGGTTGCAGAGATCGATTCTCATCAGCAGAAAAATGGCTGCTGCAATTTCTGGCGTGGGGCCAAATCCAATATACAAGGTCCATCTTCAAATGGATGGAGCAGCTCATGTTGCAGTAAGAAACACTTAAAGCAAAAGACAAGAAACAACAACGTGCTATCAAAGTACAAAGGTCAACAACGACACAACAGGAAACGGTCTACGTGAGGGAGAATCTGAAGTGAACGTGCCACTTCACAATTCTGGGTGCAGCAAGCCGTGCAAATGTCACAGAATTCATCCTCTAAACATGAATGACACTATTTTATTACCTTTATGATAGAGATCTATATAGTTGTCAATATGGTCTGCAGACATTGGGACTGACTCATTCATAATTCATGGCAAAATCACATGCAAGTGTAAGGTAATAGCACATGAAATATGCCACTCTGACGAACAAAGGACAAGGGAACACAAGCATGTGATATAAATGTCACATTTACTGGGTCGTAACTGGGTGGCAAATCTCGGCTTCTGAATATGACTAGTCAGGGTATTGGGACATCCACAGCAATATACATCAAATTGTGGATTTCAGCTGTGAGCAAATCCATGAATATACAATTTTTTGCATGTCATCTAAGGACAGAAAATCTATACACACAACTCCAACATGAAATACAAATACTATACTTCCGTCAGTCAGTCTAATACAGATAAGGACATGGTACTGTGCACAAAAAATAAAGTTTGAAGTTCAGAAAAAAATAAAAACAGAATATTTTCAAAAAACAGTGAAAGTACAAACGCTGTTCATCGGTCTAAAATAGCTTTACTACAACCACTAATAATCTTGCCGCAAAATTTCTGTTACTTGCTGTCCTAAAATGTACCAAAGCTCTTAAACCACATATTAAGCAGGAAAACTATATATAGCGAGAGAAGCAGCTAGAGGCAGGCACCTAGCAGCCCCCATGCTGAGAGTTAGACAGGTGTCTCTACAGCGCAGGGCCTCGGATTGTGGACCGACCGCATGACAGACCAAGGTGGGCCCCTTGGCTGCAGGCCCAAGGACAATCCTAACAGACACCATATTTGGATGGGCGGACAACACTTGTACCAGTGAAGTAGGCACCTTTTAAAAAGGAAGGGGCCTCGCATGACGGCCCCTGGTCTTGCTGACGTGTTCGGAACAACGGGTCGGATATGAACTTATCCAGATGCGACATGGGGGGGTAGGGTGCCAGAACCGTGACTGTCAGAAGAGGAAGCGGCTTCCTGGCCCAGATACGGTAACAGCTGGGGTCTTTCAGGGATAAAGCGCAACAGTCAACAAAATACCTTTCACCAACAGTTTTTAGCTCCAGTCTGTTCAGCGGGGGCCCACAGGCTTTCTGCATATAAATAACCGTCTATGAAAACAATGTCCAACCGCATTACATAAGCCTTATCTTCAAAGCATATGAAACAACAGGACACATTTCAATCGAATGGAGATTTATATTCCCATAGTATTCATGATCATACACATGATAGTCAATTAGTCACAATTCACTGTATCTGTATGAATCACCCAGTGTAATAACAGTCTGCCATAATGTCCCAGTTTTGCAGGCAAGCGAGGGCAGCTGGTTCTATTACATTGATTCAATCCCCCCAAAAGGAACCAGACACTCCGCCGCCTACCGCACTGTCTGCCGAACATATCTTCTGCCTGCCTTGGCGATAAACAGGAAGCCGGCAACCCCAGCATGGGTTATCTTTTCTGGCATTGACAAATTATGAAGCTATTTTTAAGTTGATTTTGGCAAGTGAAGTCCTCGGGGGTACAGTAAAGGTAGCAGCACATTTGCATCTGCTTTCACTCTTACCAGGTACGCTTTCTTGGAATGATCTAAAACAACACCTTTAATACCAATGGAATGCCACTTTTCAAATTCAAACACAAAGCAGCATCAAAATACCTCTAACTTATGTCTCATTAAAAAAAAAAAGAATCACATAATCTTCTCTCTTATGCTCCTTTCCTCTGTAAAATATCTTTTATAACTACATGGTGTAAGCAAAAATACCTGCTCTGTCTGTGTCTTCAAAAATATTGCAATAATCCCTCTGCATTCCTACCTGTGGCATTTACACATGCATAAAAACATCACATTATCCTATGCCCTACATATATACCATACTCAATACCTACAAGACCCATTTCGGGGGTCCGGGAAATTCACATCAAGAATTTACGACGAAATATATCTCAAAAGAAGTAACCGGCTTATGAACAGCTGCTGCACAATAAAACGTTTCGCTTATAGCATTCCCAATATCGTATCAACCACTTTATGTACCAAGATGGAAATCGGGACTTCATATCGGGAAGCTAATACGGGCAGTTTTACAGTAAAGTGGTGGCTGTAAAATACTTTGCCTAAAACATCTTTGGGGTGGCTCCTCTAAAGACACTGTAGCAACTGAGTGCAAAAACTCCAATCCTTTATACTAATACCAATCCGAAACTAAAGCTAAATAGATGCTAAAGTCAGGACAACAGTCAGTGTAATAATAGAAATATCATTTGCCATATAAATAATATAGTTGGCAGACAATATGTTTCCACTACCAAAAGCAAGCAAGCGAAGGCCCCAAGCAGTATACATAAATCAGATTCCCTGTTTCTTGTTAGTGAGAAGTATCCCAGGTGTCAACAGAACTTACAGAATCTTAGGTGTTAGAGACATTGAACTGGCCAGCAGGAAATCAACAACACACTGAAAACGATTGCCATTGACTGAGTCGATAAAATATACACCCATGGCTCCAAGTAAGCCAAACAGCACGTAGTTATGGAGAATAGGCTGTCGTAAAATGTCATCCATTACTGGAAATTCAAGAAATGTGCAGCCAAAAAATGTATGGTTCTACCACCTTTCCACATAACAATTACATACACTTCTAACATTTTTACCATAGCAATCTATAACAATGATACTTCAATTACAATATATGAATGGAAACTTCTCTTTCAACAATTTCAATATTCTTGATATATTTCTTGGGAGAAATAATCAGAAGGTTATTGAACCCAAACAGAGGACAACTACGGATTTTTCAAATACCCAGCTAGTGCTAATAGACTGCAATTTTTAGACATTGTAGTTACGGGGCAGGAGGGAATACCCATAAAATATTAGTAGTTGAAACTGGTGAAAATAACTCCTACAGTGTGGCATGTCTTCTATTTCTGCATAGAGAAAACCAGACTATTAAACTAGTAACTGTAACTACTACCATAATTTACCAAAATAAATGTCGTTACACTGCCGGCTACCCGGTATTGAATCCACTGATGTGAATTTAGATAGCCAAATTAAAACGACAGATATTGACTAGGGGCAGCGCAACATAAAAGCCCTGGAGAAATTATCGCATATTGAGAGAGAGTGACCTTGGCAGCCGCCGAGGGCTGAACTTGGGTCAAAAATACTGGCGGCAACCTCCACGGTTCAAAAATTATCATAAAACGCCAGGTAGAAAAACAAGTGAAAGTGTGTGTGGATGTGATCAAATGTAAGCAGCGAGAGTCTTATTATCGATTACACGAGAAGGATCTAAGGCAGGATTTCAGCGCATGCCTCCAAAACAAAATTATGACATGAACTTCAAACGTCGGTGCGTTTTTACCATACTCCTCGTAAAAAATTACGACCGAATACCTTTGAAGACGTCATCATAAAACATATAGAGTCGATTCAGATAAGCGTATATGATAAGGGTGGTTTATAATAATGTTATAGAAATCGGGGGGAGAGAGAGACGGAGTGTGGTTGAAGGCATGCCGCCACGCAGTATTCATGGCTGGCTTTGACACACAGGATAGCGCAACGAACAACTCACCCGCCGGCCGCAGGTCCCGGGAAACGGCGCTAAACCGAGTTATACGCCGCTGTTCCTGACAAATCTGGCCGTCAAGTTGTTACCGTAGAACTCGGAGATGTGGATCTAGAGTCTGATCCGCGTTGGACGTGGGAACCACGAGGTATACGCCGTCAAAACCCCGATAAAGGTACGATCTCAGGCCCCGCAGGACTGACTGCCATTCATCGGACAGCGGCGAGCCGAGCCGCACCACGCACAGTGTAAATACAACTACACAGAGACAAAAACAAGTCCCTTCACCCTGCCTTCAAACATTCATCAACCTCGCCGCGTTCGTCCAATATTCTCTAACCATTTTAATCCTTCGATATCAGATACAGCATAACGTGAAGAAATTATGGATTTTATGCTAAAGTTGCGAAGTTAAAGTGTTTAAGCGGATGGATACTGACAGGTTGTCAGGCATCACGTGCCCTGTTTTTTTGAAGCGCCAAGTCAAGTCCGTGGCCCCGGCGCGAGCATGACAGCCCGGCCCCGGATCGAGCGTAATTCCCACACGACGATTACTCTCCGCACTGGGCGTATCAAATTACTGTTTGTGTTCAGAGGAGATGTTTACGCTGACCAGAATCCAAGCGGAAAAGTGCCTGAGGAAAAGTTTATGGATTTTTTCAAAGAAAGGGGAATAAACACCGGTGTCATTGACACCAAAACCTCGACCACCGGCGTCTTTGCTCAATCTTGATCATGACTATTGTACTTAATTTGATCTGTCTGTATGAATCATCTGATGCATCTGACATCTGTTTAATTTCAAGTGCCTGAAAAATAGTAAACCAACGGTTTGATAGGGGGAATAAGATACATTGTAAAAATACAATAAAGGAGTCAAACTAAATCAGAATTGTCTAAATCATTGGTTTCTTTTTAGGATCTACCATTCCTTGAATTGTGCTGAATGCTGTCATCTCATATTACTTGCATCCATTTTTCATGCTCTAGTTGTTGCAGGAATACTGGCAGAAAGCGAAGGGAACGTTTAATGGCGCGTCACCCAATACGAATCCCGACCGAGAAAATGTATGTGGGCAGGTATTGGCCAGGGCTAGGAGCCATATTTTCGTGTCCAGCCTGCAGGACGACCGTTTGTACTTTCCACGGGTCCCAGAGGTCAACCCCTGCGTGATGGCTGAGCGCGTTTATCGACCGGGGATCAACATTACGTCATGCTTTTTTGGTAGTGTCGCCCACTGTATCAGACAACCCTGCCTGAAGAATGGCATTGGGGTAGTCCACTATAGCATAAAGATCTGCCTGAAAGGACGTCACTATTATACGATCACCAGAATTGTGCGGGAATTGAACACTTAAGAACTACTTTTTTTACATTTTGTTTCACGTTTTGTTATTAAAATACGCAATGTGCTATGCATTTATACGGCAACTTATATCTTTCTAACCTTTACGAGATTTAGCTGCCTTCTTTATTCCGTTTATGTGCCTAGAAAAAGTACAATATCACTTTATCATGTGCGAGTGCAATCAGTGTCCATAACCATCTTAAGACCATTATCTTTTCACCCCTTTAAGATACCATCGTCAACTCAACGTCAGAAGAAGGCAGCCGTTTTAGCGTTACGGGAATGCCGCAACGGGGACAGTCCTATGCCTGTTTAAAAGTTCTACTTCATCATGAATTCGCATCACGTACGCAGTCACGCATTCCTGCATGCCTCCCTGTCCCGTCCTCGCAACCGGGTCGAGGGGCGTGGCGTGTCTATTGTAAATTGCCCAGCAGAGTCAACAAGGTTCAAACTTCTTTTGGGGGCACAGACTCAAAGTCTGGATTGCACAACATTTATTGTTTATTTTCGTGATCATGCTATCGCCTTGACGCCCGTATGTGACGGACGGTCTTAAAATTAAAACTGTTTTATGGAGCAAATATGGACTTCGAGAAACAGTGTTTAGGTTTTTGATTACATGTTACTGATTTGTTGTTGTTGCTGAATTTGTCGTCGTGACAGCAGAAAGGGCATCCATCCCGAAACCACAAAAATGTGTCCACGGCTGTTTTGTAAATAGTTGCTCATATTCAGTATAAGCTTTCTGGGGCACGTTTGGTACGCATTATTTTGTGTCCTTGTCCGGATCTGTGGCCCAATTGGGCTGCTCAATCGTTTATGCAATGTCTGTTGTCTATCGCGACGTTGATCTTTTAGTCATAGAACGTCCTTAGATATAAAATGATGTTGAAGTTCAAGGCTGAGCGGGCCTCATCACGGGTGTTTTATAGTCCAGGCCCTCAGGTTTCAACGTTACTCACCAACCTACACGAAGAATAGTGAACGGACCCATGTCATGTGTTTTTCCCATCACACGACAGCCAAGAATGACTCACTATTAAATACACCCATGACTCGGTAATATATTTGATTCATGTCGTAAATGAAGTCTCTACAGGTTCAGCAACAAATGATGACATTGCCCCCCCCCCCTCCTTGGGGACGGACGGTCCATGCAGGTGCAAAGGTGTGTACGGACGTTCAGTCATTTGAGATAAGGCTCTGCGCTTTCTGTGACCTCATAAAAAAACAAAGGTGTGAAAACTCAGGTGCGTGCTTCCTCTTCAACTTCCCTTCCCCCCGGCGCCAAATAACGAAACGTCGCTCTTTTCTTGGCAGTAGAAAAGGTTGTTGTACCGAGATACCATGGACGTGAGCTTTTTTCCGTGCCTGACAAACACATGGCATTAGTCAGGCTATGACATTGAAGGGCGGGCGCTCCGTACTCCCAACGACCTAGACCCTGAGGCTGGAAATGGGGATGATCTGAAACAGCTGGGACATGTGTTGGGGATGTGCTTTGGGTAAATCCCTCCGGAAAGGCCACGGGCGGACCGACATTACATTCAAAATTTAAAACCCTGTATATAAACGATGGCAAGGCTGTTTGAGGTATAGGTGGGGGGGGGGGGGATGCAGATGAGAAGACATTCTGCGTTTATAGTTACAGTGCACCTTGGAAAAAAGACAACGATCGTGCTGTCAGGAAAATGTGCCATCTGAAATAATGCAGAAATTGCCATCTTTACGAAACGATGCAGTAGAAAGCAGTAGATGTGCCGACGTGCACAAAATCGTTATTTATGACTTCCCGTTCCTTTCTAGTCCGTTCCGTTTGCGGCGCTGCTTAAACGGTGACGTGTGATTTGGAACAACGCCAGCAGAATACGGCATTCTCCACATCACACGTTTCACATTTCGGGGGCAATATTTGATTATAATATATGCTGACATTATGAGACAATCATACTGTTCCCTTTTGATATTAATAATGTAAACAAATCATAAGGCCCGATCTAATCTAGTTGAACACGGGTATGGTTGCTATCCCAGGCTATGTGAAAAACGCCACGTGTCCAACAATTCGACCTCCGGACTGGTCGACCTTTGAAAATAGACATGCGGTTGTTTATATCTATCTTACAGGGCAAAATTCAAGACATAGCCCAGATTGTTTGCTTGGGTGCCCGCTACATCTGCAGCAAAGTGCCTGCCTGGATAGCGGCCAAAGGGTCGTTTCCAGCAGTGAGATACCGTGACTGGCGTTTGATATTTAGTGACTTTAGGGCCTGCGATGAAAAGAAATCGAAGTGAAAGTAGGTGAACGTATGAGATACACTTCTCCCTTGAGACAAGTAACCGTGAAATGCGATGCATACAGATGGTCATATTAAAATTTGGGCATAGGCCAGATATTGACTTGTCATAAATACACAAGCCGAGGATCGAGGTGTCTGAAGATATCATTTTCAGTGCCTGGCTGGTTGCTGTAATTGTAGCCCAATTAGACACAGATCCCAAGGGGTTCCTTAATCCATAATCCTAATAAACCTACGCCGAAGGTTGTGTATTTCATATGGATGATCAGTGCGATTTTGAGTCATAATGCGTCGTGTGTCCACTGATGGCCGTATGTCTTTGTGTGCGTGTCCATTGGCCGCCATGATATTTAAATATAGGTGACTATACTAGAAGAAACGAATATGAGGTCGTTGCTGCAATAGGTGCAATGTGTACGATGTTGTCTATAGACTTTTATTTCAGCACGAAAATTGCTACCACTGGAAATGTACAGAGGGAAACTGAAGAAGAAATTCACGACTTTCACTCACTCACTCACTCACTCATGACCCATGAGTTTGCGGTCAAGAAATTATTATGGGCAACCACGTTTGGCCAAGGACCTCCTTGGTTTGGTCAAACACATGATGAACTGCCTACAGCACAGAAATATACACTCAAAGTGAATACGTGTTGTGTCCTCTAGTGCACTTTATGTAAGGCGTCGTTTGCGTAACGTAAGAGTCCACTGAACAAATGACCGCTATAGCGATTGACGTCAGAGCCTATACATACTTAAGGTAGGCCTGTTTTAAAAACCATTAGCCCCAAACCGTGCTTAAAAGTTCCTAGTCCACATAGAATGGAAATTTTCTTCCAAATTGTCTGTGTTTGCGGGATATGGCGCTTTACCGCCATATGTAGTTGTAGCATTCTGAACATACATGGCTCCTCTGTGCCGAATGTATCGAATTCTCGGAGAAAGAGGATACGGCCAATTCGTCTGCTGCCGGTGCGATTTGGGTAATGGGCTCTTTGCCCGCCCCAGACAAAAACAAGCAAACAACGCTATATTTGTGGAAGGCATGGTCCTTGAATCCGGTTCACGTCAGCCGATGTGTCACGAATCCGTCTAGTGCGATCCCCGCTGCAAACATAGTGTACACGCCCTGAGGTATCATTATCGAGAGGACGGGGCGCCATTGAGCTGCATGTGTGGAATGTTGCTGTAACTATTTCCGGAGTTCCAAGTAACACGTCTTGCACTTGGACATGAAAGCAAACGAAGGGATTGCATACATATATACACACATACATACTACAGGGTTAACAGGAACCATAAACTGTTATTTGGTGCATAGTGACATGTTCGGAACTTCCTAACGTAAGCATTAAAGATTGAGTTTGTAGTTTTCGTGATAATGGCTACCACTGCATCAGAATTCTCATGCATCGCAGGAGTGCCAGAACGCATTAAAACGTACATTAAAGCCCGCCATTTTTATGCGCGAGGCGCACCGCGGGTTCGGGTGAATTACTAGCGGTAGAATTGACACGGGGAGGTAGAGACATTAGTTCCTGCACAACATCACGCAGCCGGCTGACCTGGCGCACCCGCGCCCATTCATCAACGCTAATGGAATTGGATCTACACCAACCAACAGATCTTTAAAGGTACAAGTGCACGTCTTGAATTGGTTGGTGGGAAGGCATGATATCTTTAGACGCGCATGTTGGAATGTTGGAAATAAAAATCGTTACATATCTATCCGTCTTTCTAGTATTATAAACTACGTCACAGTTTTATATTGTAAAGGCTAGCTAAGAAAACGTTACCAAGAAATTCAGAATTGCAACCTTCCAAGAAATCTAATTTTCAAGAATTCTACACATCAGACGATCAAAATAAAGATCCCAATCTCCTAGAGTTGAAATTGTGTCTGTAACCCTGTCTCCAAACACTAGCTTTCCCGGACTCGAAACTTCGATCGAAATGTTGTGAATAACATACAGGGTTTATTCAAGGTTACTCTGTAACGCCAGTAACCAATCTCCTTCCCAGGGCACGTAGCAACGGCGCGGCGATCTCTTCCCCAGAGCACGTCTCAGCTGCCCCGCTGATGTGAGGAAATTGAGTTTGTTCATAAATGGAAGCCGACGTCTCTAACTCCTTATTCAATACCGCCCGCTGCTGCCGCTCATCCATTTTTATTACGGTTCAATAAATCCATAAGGACGGTTGGGGGGAATAAACCTTGAAATTTTCATGTGTGTGTAGACACGGAATACTCGTTTTTTTTGGGTTTTTTTTTATATACTTTGAGAAAAAAAGACTGTATTTATACAAGGAGGTTTTATACAACCTCCTTGATTTATATGACTTTGTTTGAATTGTTTCCTTGAAATTAGGTCTGGCCAGGAGCGATGTAAGGAAAGTGTGGAAAACGTCAGCGATTTTTTTTTCTTTAAGATTTCTTCGGTGGTTCATATCTTTATATGTAAACTTTCGTGTACATTTTTGGAGGGCGCAGAAGATCCTATACACTTAACATGAAACACGAACGCTCCCAAATCTTCAAACTTACATATTGACCCAACAGGCACAAACGAGGTCAACTACCAATGGCTTCTCGTCGCTCGTGTAAGGAATGTCGATCAGGAAATTTAACAACCGCACTAACGAGAACCCCACAAGGGTCACAATATTCGCACATTATTGTACAGGACTACTGGCGGATATGAAACTTTCTCAAGTAGACGGCCTTGAATTGCGGTATTTTGATTATAATTTATAATTAAAATGCCGCAATGCAAGGCCCATCAATTGCCTTCCACTCAGAACAGGATACGCGCATATGAGATAGGACGAATATGTAGGTCATGCTAAGCCATACCGTGCTTATAGAAAACCCCAGGGCCCCAACTACCAATAACAAACCGCCCAAGAGCTCCAGATAGGCTCTGTTATAGTGATAATATATGTAACTGGGACAAGGACGAACGGGAAGGTCATGCGATATAGCCCAATACTGCACACGCATTTATTGTCGTGCTGGTTTAGTTTCGCGGTAAATGGGTGTTTTCCCGGTGTTTAATTTGAAATTCGCAGTTGAAACAATCCTGTAGTAAAGTAGAATTACAAAGCACATATTCTCAGTGTTATGATTTTTCGGTAGAAAATGAAACCGCCACGAACATTTCACGATTTGCAGTAAACTTAACTTAGGGACGGGCGGTACGTTTGACGCCCTTTGACCCCACCCTCGCCAGCCCGACTGTTCCTTGTTGAGGTAGTGGCTGTTTGAAGAGCAGGATCCGTTAAAAAGCATTACGATGCCAAACCCAACATCTGCTTGGAGACATTGAAAAAAATTGATTTTTTGGCGCGAAAATGAATACTCTTTTCAAGCCATAGAAACTATATGCGACAAACTTCGTCCTCGTCCACTCGAAAGTTGGGACTTACTGTAGTGTAGACAAGGGAGACTGTGTTTTCCCTTCAGTCGATTTTGACTGGTGTGTATCTCTTTAGTTGGATGTCACAGTTGAGCTTCTGGTTCCAATTAGTTGCTAACTGGGAGACCCCGATTCTATCCTGGGTCAGGACAACTCGATTGGGGTCAGGACAACTCGGTTGGGACTGCACCCGTCTTTCGGATGGGACGTAAAATGCGGGACCCGTGTTCGAACAATGCCCCCCCCCCCCTCAGTAAGAATACACCCTGCTACTGAAACAGCAAGAAAACTTACTGCGCTATGTGCCACTAGGCACTACAAGGGAAGGGTCTGAACGAACGAACGATATCCAACACTTTCTTGACGAAGAAAAACGTTCGACAATTTCACTAACAACTTCATGAACTTTGTCTTAGCCATGGTAAAAACTCGGCCTGTTAGTTACAAGTTGTGGGTCCTTGGGGGAGCCGTGATTGCGTGCCATATAGCCGAGATGGTCCTCCACACGGCAACTCCTCCCCGGTAAACTGCACATTTCAGCTCCCTTTATATCCTCTGACAGACGGTGCCATTACCGTGACGTCCCCCGTGGAAATTTTCCCAACTGTAGAGTCGCCGACATGGGGCCGTAAAACACACGGTAAAGCCGCCTTACATCGGGGGTTCCCCCGCATTAACATCAGGGGCCCGGTGGACGTAATGCCGCCTTCAGCACTGAAGTCCCACATCAACTTTAGTAACTTCGACAAATCTATCCATCTGTTCATGTAGCTATCAACGTACATCATGGCACTTATGCATATCCATCTTGTGTATCTATAATATCCATCTATCAGTCTATCTGTGTGTCTACCTACTTATCATTTGCACGGTACGTGTCTAGTTGTGATACCTTAGATTCATAGCATGGATAAGGGAGAACAGGAGGTAGAAAATCGTAATGGAAGTACATCTTTCATTGTATTTCTTCAAGTTCTCCTTGGATTTGGTCTTCTTTCTATTTTTCCATTTCCCTGGTTCCTTTCTAGTCTCTCTACTTCGTCACACTTGGTTGTCCGTCCGAGCCATGTGTTTGCCAGTGGGACGTCAAAACCGCGGGAATAAATGGCTTCTTGCAGACGGTATCTTGGCGAAATGGATGCCAACATCAGCAGGGTCTCCCAGCGTCATTACTCCACCTGCCGCCCCATTTTTCACCGGCGTTAGTTCTCTCCAGAGTCTGACAGGTAATCGTTTTGCTGTAATGCGAGCTGAGATTGAGTATTTCTGTCACGGCAATGTTATACAGTAACAACACATCACACTTGTACACCGGCGCGTCGTAACATGAATAAAATAGACTCCTCATACAAAAGCGAAGGGCTCACACTTTTAAAGAAACTGTGGCGCCTTTTGTAAAGACAGGGTTTCAGTACAATAAAGATCGTCTCTTATGAGTCCCCGGGTGTGCATGAGCACTATCCATGGTGCCTGGCTGTCTGCGAGAGGTCATTAGGAAAAACCCACGTCCTAAATGACGCGGCGCAGCGGAGGAGCGGTGCAGCGGAGGGAATTCCTGACAATCGATGATGGAATGTGAAGTCACCGGTTCTTGTCCGACTTAATGGCACATTTTACTGCGGAGATTGCGCGACGGAAATGGATTTTAAAATCTGGAGAATTCAAAAAAGCCAATATTAGTGCGCTCATTTATTACATTTTGGTACCACTGAGTACTGTTGGAAAGTATAACGGGCAGCCGTATAGATAGAGGCGGGGGCGGCATAGGTTAGATGCTGTGAACGAGGAAAAACTGTGCCTATAATAGATACATTTTTCCATGGATAGCTTCCAAGATGAACAATATCTTCTCGTTTGTCCAATAGGCAGTTCTGGGCTGAATATAACGCAGATCTTTGAATCAGGATATATATATACGGTGCGCAGAAAATAGATTCTACCAAATGCACATCGTGCATCAAACGCAAACTTGAGCTCAGGTAAAATTTTCTCGCTTTGTCATTATATAAACTTGAAAAATTCCGTGGAGATACATGTGCTGTAGACAGATTCGTCCCGTTAGAATCCTTTAACGATTTGCTGGTATGGGTTCGGCGGTGAGTAATGCACGTTATAAAGAGGTTATGGTCCATTGTTCGCGCTAGATGAACTGTGGAATATGAACATATCAATAACGAATAGTCGTGACGTCATTGCCATACGGACCGCAGGGAAAATTCATAGTTAACTTTCCAACTGAATTTTTATGAAATTTCACAATCAATTCATAACTTTTTGAGTACTGTAAATGGCTTTATGTTAGCGGTTTCGCGGTTGAAACATTAATAGCGCTTGGGCAAACATTTTCGCGGTTGTTTGAACTTCGCCGCAAAGAGGTCACCGCGAAAACCGAAAACATAAAATATCTGCGAAAATTTCCCTTTTTACAGTATTGACATTGACTAACTGGATTATACGATGTGTCATGTGTGAAATTAGGTTTACAATCCTTCCGCGAGAAAACTGTGATTTACAGTAGTGATTGACATCCTCGCTTTTGATTTTTTTCTCGGCTTACAGTTTAAAAGAAATGACGTATTGTCCTCTGAAATCTGAATCTGCATTATGTCATGTGCATGAAATATGTATTATCAACATACGGAATCGTGGCTACGCATTGACTCCAAATAAAATGGAACGAACATGAGAAGACACGTATCCATCCCTCAACACTATCATAGCCAATGCCCTTGATTTATTCATGTTGTGTTGATGCCCGCTATTCCCTACTATGGCTGTCCAGTCTATTCTCTCTGCATCACACTAAGACCTTAGATGGTTGCTGCAGTGTGGGTATAGCTCCTGGCTATGGTCTTGCAGTATTACAGCAAGGATGTTCCATTGTACGTACACCTGGAGGCTCGCTCGCCCGAATCCATTACTGAGTCATCTCTGGCTATGTTTTTCTCCGTCCTAACGTGCCCCATACTTTCTAGGCCCCCTCCATTCACCGTGCGATATGTTTGAAGTACGAACCTCTCACGAGGAGAGGACGAACCAATATCCCGCTAACTGATAGCAGGCGCCCCTAGCAACGATTCTCGTTCCCAGCGCACCCAGAGGCAATCTATCTACCTTATCGTCTGCGATCGTCGGCAAAATATCATTACAGATACCGTGTTTACTACGCCCGTGCCTCACGTAAAGATCGGCTTATCTTTTGATGGAAAGATACATCACGTAACGCTAAAAATAGCGCCGTTACTGTACGGTTGCTACGATGTAGGGGGGATCGCCTGTAGTGTGAATTAGCGCGTGTTTATTCGCGCGCTTGCTAGCCTAGTTAACGGGGTGCTTTTATCTGGCTATCAATCTATTCTAAGATATTTCCGTGGCGTATGTTGAAGGTCAGTAAAGCGCTGGTTGAAAAGGATGTTTACTGGACTACATCGTTCACTCCAAGCGTCCCTACTAAAAGAAATCAATCTGGAATTCCATTCGCAATTGAAATGTATTTTTTCAAGGGATGTTGATGAATTTTTTTAGAGCACTTTGATCTGGCCACGTGCTTGTTACTGATGTCCGCTCATGCCCTCTAGTCGATGGCGGGTCGATTGCAGCCTGTGCGGCGCTGTCCGTCAAGGAGCGCCATATTCTCATCCATTCACGGCTGCCCTTGGTGCTGAATGTTCGGTGCCTGTTACTGAATCTACCTGTGGCCACCAAAATTAGCTAAGTAAGCACGTAAAACATTTTCGGACTGACGTTTACTTTTGTTCTTCTTTCTTTGATTGATAATTTCATCCTCCTGGTCGCTTCCTCCGTGTTCTAGGAAGCCTAATATATCCAATTTAACTTCAAAGAATAAGTGCGTTGTGGAGGGAAAGAAGGCCAGAGGGAGATATAAGAGAGAAATTTATCAAATATATGTTCTTTTCATCGTCGGTAAAATAGAGTTTGCTCCGGGTCTCAAACGCCCACGCCGCTTGGCATCAATTTCAGGATGGCGGGGACATCAAAGAAACGGCTGCGACTGAAGATGACTTCAAAAGCGCGGAAAATTGCCACGGGTGAAAATCTTCAGAGACGAGGATATTCAACTCGTGGGGGTGCAAATTACATCATCTATTCGTGAATTTGATTCCCAAGATGAATAAAGAATAAAATTCGCCACAAGCATAAAGCATATTGAATAAAAGCTACATCACAAGTCGCTAATTAGTCCGTTTTCCGCCACCTCAAAGCATACAAATATCAAAAGCACCTGGCGTACCCCAAAATATCCTACATTAGGCCACAGTATATTTTGGCAGTTTTTTTACTTAAGTCTGTGTCCGCCATTTTATTACTCAGACGACTCACAACGTCACCCCAAAAGGCACATACACCTTCCGAGTCACAGATGTAGACTACACCAGGACATGGCGGATTCAAAATCAATCTATAGCCTACTCAAATCGTCTGCAATACATCAGGTTTGTTTCACGTGTACATTTTCGAAATCCCTCACATGCTTTAGTCTTAGCTGATGCGATCATCCACCTGACTGCACGGCTTGGGTTCAATAAATAAAATGTCAGACGCTGAATTTGAAACGCCAGCTTCTTGCCTGCAATGTCTGGGCTTACGTGTCAATTTGATTTGGATCAGTCACGACGTTACAAGTGGGGTGAGGATTGAGTCAGCAATCCTAGGAATCATTTATAACCTTTCGTTTTAACAGAGCACGTGTCATGCGGACGATTTGTCGATTCCTCCATCTAAAACGCACTCCAAGATTCCATTTTGGGTGGTTGGATGGTCGGGTGGATGTCTGCTCACCTGACAGAGATGGTAACGTTACGCTGAAAAGGAATCATTTATAACCTTTCGTTCTAACACAGCACGTGTCATGTGGGCGATTTGTGGAAGGATTCTTACAACAATCTTTCGATCTTTTAAGGCCGCACGTGTTATGTGGGCGAAAGAGCTAGTCTCTGGAATGAATTCTTCCAAGAACGCTGTAATACATTTTTCCAGGAAGGGCATTGATGTATGAGCCAAACACGTGGAATATCCAGTCACTGAAAGAAATTCTTCCAAGAACGCGGTAATAAATTTATGATCAAGGAAAGCATTCATATAGCGTACGCCACGCGTGTGGTACGGGAAATTAGATTTGCGTTTGGAACGGTTTTGTATTACGGAAGAGAAATGACTAGAAAAAACCTATGTCACAATATCCATACGAAGGATGTTGTTGTTGTTTGGAGACAAACACACACACTTTCATTTCATTCTTCTCGTTGAAAAAGGACAGTCAGATGGACGCCCGAAACGTCCGATTTTTATCGTATTTTGTCCAGTAGTAATGTTTAAATTGTACCACTCTACACACACATATTTGATGTACACATAGGCGAACGTAGTCTGAAGCCCGTAATTGTTTACTCTCCTCAATTTTTAGAATCTGTTTGTCATTGAGTTTAAGCTCACTGTCCAAGCTCAAGGTTTGCAAAATTTGTCAATTAAAGGAATAAAAGTGACAGACAAACAAAAGAGATTATAATTTCTGCCACAAGAGCTTTGCTTACAAACCAAAGATGGAGAAACAAATCTAGTTACTCACGTTCAGCCAATTGCGCACCTTCATCCATATAAGGAGATGTATAAATTGGCTTTGATGTACCGTTACGTAATAAGTGGCACACGCGGATCATTAGCGACCAATCAGTGCCGATGTAGGATTCATTCAACCGAGCTTTGCCTCGTTATGACTAATGACTGAGTACGATTCGTGGCCATTACCCAGAGAAAGGGGTTACACGCGCGTTAACTATCAATTCCATTCGTTATCAATCTTATGCGAGCCATCAGAATACGGTTCGTTCGTTAGTTTGTTCATTCTTCGTTCCTTGTAGTGCCCAGTGGCACATATGGCAGCGAGTTTCCCTGCTGTTTCAGTAGGGGTTACTAGCCCATCCCTTTAACATGCTTGAGGCACTTCCTGGAACACAGGATCCACATTTTATGTCCCTTCCGGAAGACGGGTACAGTCCCAACCCAGATGTCCTGGCCAACGATTGAATTGGGGTCTCCCAGTTAGCAACTCATTAGAACTCAAGTGTGACGCTGCAACAAATTGCGCTATATGGACATCGGCAATACATGTGCTAGAACCCGCCATTACAATCCCTAACAACATTGGGCATGTCCAGGGTACTGAAAATATATTCTATTAATCGTCTAGCCGTAAACAGTGAGATACAAACGACGATGAGTATACTGCATGCATACTGAGCGCTACCGCGTTATTTCCCGATGCGTATGTATGTATAGACTGTAGTATATATGGCTCTGGATCTTGTTGTCAATAAAAGCGAGCATTCAAATTTGTCTCGTTGCCTAGCTTTCGCAATCAGTGTTGCAGTGTCTCGTGTAAAATTGGGGGTGAATGTCTCATCGTGACTATTCATAAGCATACCAAATCATATTGCAGGGCAGAAATGCCATGAATTGCATAGTAATTGGTCGCATATTGTCATCGTTGAATTTATTTATGTCATACATACATAGAATAACAGCATAGCAACAGTGAATGCGGGAATTGGGTTAACAATTTGATAGTCTGGTATACAAAAGAGTTGTTTTTAACGTTCAGTTTTAAGGAGGTTGATTTCTTTGTGGTTGCATAGTCGTCTATCTGTGGCTAAAGTATCTGTCTATTTGAGAAATTTCGTGGATGTCAGGAACGTCCATGTAGCCCTGGTTTCAATTACACGTAGTTGATAACTGGGAGACCCCGGTTCAAATACTGGGAAGGACATCTCGGTTGGGGCTACACCTGTCTTTCAGAGGGGATGTAAAATGGAGGTTCCGTGTTTGAGAGGGTGCTTAGAACACGTTAAATGGGAATGGCTAGCAACCCCTCCCTGTAAGAATATCCCCTGGTGCTGAAACAGCACGGAAACTTGCTGCCCCATGTGACACTAGGCACTACAAGGCGAACAACATTTAACAACGACGACGATGCCATCCATAAAATCTACTTGATGTGGCCTTATGTACAGTAAAGAATGGGTCTCTACTGTCGGCGCACAGACTCTCAGGTCCCGATAATAACTTCTCCGCGGATCGATCCTTCCCGCCGTAATTGTGACCATTAAGGGAAGACAGATGCGCTGCCTGTCGCCAGGGGTCGCTGACCTTACAGCTGACATTCACTTAGAACGGAACCGAGCCTTCAACTACCTGCTTTTTTCTTCCTTTAGCTTTTACGTAATGTATCAGAAAATGAGAAGGAATCAATTCTTCAGGGCTAACAAGAACGTGCAAAAAAGTAGCAATCTTTAGCCATCTTCATCTGTTGAGTGGTCCGCAAGTCCGCAACATCAGCTTGTCTGCCTGGCGCTCCACTATGTATTGTCTTGATGCAATAGGATAAAGACTAAAGAATCTTTAGCCACATATATTTTCGCCACGGAGGGATTCAATTGCGATAATGGCGGTGGAAGTGCGTCCATGTAATGAGTTGCTGTAGAAGCATTTGGGTGAAGTCTTCGCTATAAACGTGAGCGGTGCTACAGTAATAATAATAATAGTCTTTATTGTATGTTCCCGCCCAGATGGGCTAAATGCACAGATGACCACACATGGTCTATAAGAGGCAATCATCATCATCATCAAGAGGCAAAATGCATAAAAAGAATTGATACAATTCTACATTCTAATTTAGTGAACTAAAAATTAAACAAACGGTGGACTATTGTTAAACTGATATTGATCATCTAATACATGTAATAGTTTCTTCTCTCTTTTTGAAACATTTTGAAACATGACTACATACTTTGTCCACCATGTGCTCAGATTGAATGAGTGATTCATCACACAACGTGCTTAAAACGTGCGCAAACAACATGAGACCTGTCAGAACACTAAAAAGACAAATGCGTGGATGAAGAATGATAGATCCTATCCATAAAAGCGTCCGACAATAAGAATAAAGTCGTCAAACGTTTGAGGATGCTTCCACAAATATGAACCTTTTCAGAAGTGCTTCATTGATTTTCATAACAATGCAAAAGAGCCAGAAATATCTCGCTTCGCTCTTATATGACCTTTCTGAGATGCTGATAGGTTATGAGCGCGGCGTTCTCTTTGAACTACTTGTCAGTTCAGACAGACCATGAATCATTGATGTGGGGCCCAATTACCGTTCCTCTGTGTGGAGTCGTGCGCAAGGCTTGTCTTCTGCCACAAAGGCGTGATTAATGATACAGGGAAGAGGATTAGGATCAACTGAAGAATGGTTTGATTCAACGCTCATTTAAGTTATTACAGAAATAGCTTCAAACGATCATTTAACCGAGTTAAGACCAGAAAGGCCTTCACCTTCACCAGTCCCATAGCTATTCAGCAGCCGTGGGGGCGGCATAATGTTACATGTAGATAATCTTTTAGTAGTTGTTATTAAAGAAGCAAAGTTAGACAACGTTTAGGCCCCTCTCTCAATGGATCCGCGGCACGCTGGCGGCGTTGCTGCGGCCGATCGAATTGACAAAGTACTCAACGAATTTCCTCGACAAAAACGGTTTGTTGTCTTTTTGGTCATTCTTACAAGTTTTGAATGATATTCTCAATATAAAGTCAAGGGTAACAAAAATCCAGTTTAGGTAGGTAATTTTAGCGGTTTGGGGAAAAGTGAGTAGTTCACTGTATTTAATCTTAACGGTGGGAACAAACATCATTGTCACAAACATTTGCGATTATGAAATTTTAGCGGTAGACAAGTCACCGTTAGAATAGCTAAAATTAAGATACCGTTAACAAATCAAGAATTACAGAGTATTTAGCAGCCGCAGGAGCAACACTATGTTACATGTAGTCTTTGTAGATAATCTTTTTGTAGTTCTCATCAAAGAAGCAAAGTTAGAATCATCAAACAACGTTTTGAAACTTACTCTTTCAAAGACAAACTATACGTAGTAATAACTATTCAAAGATTACTGGTCACGGAGACCTGCTTGATTTTAATAATATTTCCGCACGCTTTTGAATTAATGAATTCATCCTCATAAACTTACGTCTCCTTCGGGACCAAAACATGGGAAGACGAGCTTGTTAGCTTGTATGTGTCCTTGGTCTATATAACCTGCGTTTTTTGTGTGTGCGCTTAACGGCCTGTGTTCTGATTAGTTTATTTCAGCAAGAAGGCCAAATTATCAGCCTTTAGTCATTCAAGGTCCGCTGCAGTACCGTAGGTCAAACAGGGTCCGCTGCAGTACCGTAAGAAGCCCGTTCTCGTAAGAAGGGCGTACTCAACCTTCGTCTTACCGACACCTACAAAATATTATGAAAATCCATCCACAGCCTCTCGAGTTATGCTGTTTAAGTCAAACACACATGCATTCACAGCCACTCCAGCAAATAAGCACACTGAAGACATAACCTTCTGGCGAAGATAACTACGCGTAAATTACGTTCCTATGCCGTCCACAAATGGCGCTCTGACAGGGCAGACGGTACCGACCGTACTTGAAATGTATTCGCTCAATGGCACGATCTCAGTTTAATGCATACCTGTAGATGTTTCTACTTCCACATAAACTACGTTTTCACAGGCGATTCCTAACTAACTGCGCTAAGCTTATATAAATGGAAAGCTTTGGGTAAAGGGACAATGAAAAATACGGGAACTTTTAATCATGACCTCGGAATCGCAAGAGATTCTTGAAAAACAGATTTGCCAATTTCTTACGCTGCACCGTTTTTCACACACACACATTTCAACAAATATGACAATGATAGTAAACATAAGACAGACTTGACAGCGGGAGATTCCGTAAAAGCATTTATTGGTTGTTGTGTAGTGGAGTGCGTTCTTATCACTTGAGCATGCACCAGCGGCGCCTCCTGGCGAGACATTAGCGAGTTACAGAACGGGAAAACATAAATATTCCATTGTAGCTGTAGTATTACAATAATTATTATTCTTGAGGTGTAAATACAAATTATGATACCTTCTACACAACTGTGGATTTCTAGGACTAGATCTCACACCGAAGTTCCGGACATAAATTAGTGGTACGTAGGTGGTTTTAAACCTTACATGGTGCAATGGAAAGATATTAAAGTCACTATCACTTGGCATTTTCATCTGCCTTTAGCTGATGACAACATTTGTACATTCATATACAACATGTAATATTGACTTGGTGCATTTTGAAAATAAAAATTATAAAAACTGACGATCATTTTTCACCCTCCACCTATCACCCAATCCTCCCTTCCCCTGTAGGTAAAATTCAGTACTAGATAAAATACAAATAATTCTACAATTTCCCCACTGCAAGGGCTCCTGAAAACAGCGAATAGCTACCTAAAAACAAAAAAATGGAACAAAACTTTTAAAAATACAAAGGGATTTGCAATATGCATATAATTACATAAAAATGGATTTTGCAAGTTTTTTTCCACATCCTACCATTATACACAATTGTTTTTGGACAAAGGCAACACATCATAACATCCATGGGTAGTGTTGGGCATGTCTATGTATTGCTGTAGAGGATTAATCTACAATTGTTCGCCAAACTACCATACATCGAAACCCCTACTTGTCCTATTGTTACTCGTTTGTGAAGAATATCGTATAAGCTAGACGTCTTTCGGTATATCCTGTTGCAGTTACTGAAACCATTCTGGAATTGCTTTGTATGGGTCATGGCTAGGCTTTAGCTAGTGTAAACAACAGGTAGACACAATGTATATATATATTCAGATGAGGACAGAATAGAGCGACTGTAGGTCATCAGTGAAGAGTTTCCGAATAAAAAGCAAGGACAATAGCACCAATGAGACCAAGGTTTGAATACTATCCTCTCTCTCCCTTCCAAGTGAAACCAGGTATATATCTAGGGGTGAACATCTTTCTTTAATCCCCGCCCCACACACTTCCGCCCCCTTTGACACTGACATTCCTGTGGCACAAAGTTCACCCCAATAAATAACTAACACTTCTCTTTCAGGAACCCCGTTTCCATGTAGTACAGTCTACACGCCCATCTTAACCCCAGCTCCAATACTCCACCCCTTACCCTGTACATATTGCTTATAAAGCAATGTTTAAGTCAGTAAAAACATCACTGTCTATGCTACTTGACACCCCCGCTGTAAAATGGTATGCCCTCCACCTGGTCAAAACTCTCACATCCACCGGCCACAACCATTACGAAAGGGGGGAAGGTCAGTTCAATTGAGTGCCTGGAAATCGGATAATGTGCTATATATGTTGGTACAGTGTAACTATTAGGACTGGTAACAAAGCTGAAATCTAGTAGTGTCCATGGATACATTTAAAGACATCATTTTAGGTTAACAGTTTTTCTCACCAATGACTTGCAAACAATACATAGCATAAGAAATAACAACAAAAAGAACAACATTTGCCCTTGTTTTTCTTTAAATCTAGTCTACATCCATTTTTCTAATCTTAAGTTCTTTTTCCTGTACCAGAAAGAACAGTTATGTTGTTATACTAACTCCATTTTGAATGATTGTGACATATACAATATGCCTTGGTGTTTCTGATACAGAAAGGACATACAATGCATGCAGATGACTGTTATATTCTGCAGCGAAACTAACCAATAAAAATGTCCCTCTTCCGCAGTCAGATGTTCATTCTATGGCTTGAATTTTACGAGATCTTTAAAACACTTACCATAGCTATTTATATACGAAAACCCTCACATGAAATGGTAAAAACGTTGCAATCTTGCAGCTCGCTGACATACATAATTTCGCCTACTCCTGCCTATAGCTTCACAATCACGGAGATGTTGAATCGACCCATGGATACCGGCATTTGCACATGAAACTGTATTCTTTCTCCAATCAGTAAAAACAAACGAGTAATAAAAAAACTTTGTCCATTGCACCTGATTCCGATGCTGACCAATTTTGACACAAACGGTTTTCGCTACAATCCCGTCCCTCAATATCTCACCTATACATACAAGTAATACTACAGAACTAGTAGGGTTCATTCTTACACTTACAGCAATGTACATGCTACATCTGTACCAAGTGGTCATCTCTTCATTACACACCAACTAAGCCCTGTCCAGGGATGACTCCTTAAGTCTTATCTTCCAAGGGAAGTTGTCATCATTTCTTCCAATCACAAAAAATCATATTTTCATCGCAGGTTCTTCTGGGCAGTTACACTGTTATAACGGTGATCACATTTGTCCTACACAGTCATACATAAAAGCTACGTACAGCTCGGACAAGTCAGCACTCATAAAACAAATGACCATTTTTCTGTACCATTTCCAAGTACAGCTCTTATGGGCAGCACCATTCCTTTGTCTTCTCTCTCTTACCATATCCTCATTTTTTCAATCATCTGCTGTTTTTTTTAAAAAGACACTATCGACATCAACTTCCCCCATTTGTTTGTTTACAATGGTTCCTCCCAACCTGACAGCAAAACAAGTCCTAGCAGCTAGTTGTTGGTATGTATGGTAGATTTTACATCATGGAAGCTTTACATTTGGCTGCCAACCTAGCAAAAAGTTGTTGCTATGGATACAGCTTCTACATTGTTACTATGGAGACAGTGATCTGTCAATCAATCAATTTGAACCATGGTGTTTCTTCAGCTTGGAATCTGTGTTGTTGTTGATGGAGTCTTGGTTACTGGAGTTGTCGTTATCTATGGCTATCGTGTTACCATGGACACAGCTCTTGCACTTGCTGTTGTCATGGTGACTGTTTCCATGGCTACCACTGGATTTTGTTGAGTGTCATGAAGTAGACTTGACTGCTGGATCCCGAGCGAGTGGATGCAAAGAAGACCTGAAACAAAAAACAAAAATTGAAAATGTCATACTTAACATTTGGAGTTTTTGTCAATATCTTAAAGCCTTAGCCTTATCATGCACTATGATAACACAGTCTCAAGCCACCGGGGTGTCTGAAATTGAGGTCATTGACCAGCTGTCCATAGACTATACCACACTACTTTCAGGAAGGGGGTGTTGGCCTGTAATGCTGCAGTACCTGAAAATACTGCTAGGGGGCCCAAAATTGCTGTGTTTCTTCTGGACCTCAACAACTGCCCACATACCAAAATTCACATAAATCCACCACACAAAACACACAAACATAACCAAAAACAATACCCTTATCGGAGGTGAACCTCCTTCCTGGAGGTAAATATCTGTGATTGAGTAGAAGAAACGTACCTTGTCATTCCTCTCACACAGGAACTTGAGTCTCTGTGCCCTCTTGTGCATGAAGACCCCGTCTAGATGTCCAGTCTCTACTGACCGGATCTCTATAGCCTTCTGTCCCCATCCCATGATCTGCCCTGTCCCTATATATGCTGGGGGAAACAAACATTGCAGGTCTCAGAAAATATCAAGCTTTACATGTATATATAATTATAAATGGGGAGATTAATCAATCAATCATGGTAGTCAGCAAGCCAATTTTTTCCAAGTACACTCACCAACAGATGTGGGCATCTCTCCCCACTGTAAAACGATGTCCTTGATGACTTTGCCATATGTATTCACATACACCCCTTCGTCTAGAACAAAACAAAACTGTGAGTCTAAATGTTCAAGATCTATGTTCAAATGTTCCATATCAATGTTCTAAATCCATGTTCTAGACATTCTAGACCTACACATGTATGTTCTAAATCTATATTGTAATGTTCTAGATCTATGTTCTATATGTTCTAGATCAATGTTCTAAATCTTTCAGATCAATGTTCTAAATGCTCTAGATCAATGTTCTAAATGTTCTAGATCTATGCTCTGAATGTTCTAGATCTATGCTCTGAATGTTCTAAATGCTCTAGATCTATGTTCTAATGTTCTAGATCTATGTTCTATATGTTCTAGATCAATGTTCTAAATTTGTCAGAACAATGTTCTGAATGTTCTAGATCAATGCTCTAAATGTTCTACATGTTCTAAATGTTCTAGATCCATGCTCTGAATGTTCTAAATGCTCTAGACCTAATAGATGTTCCAAATGTTCTACATCTATGTTCTAAATGTTCTAGATCAATGTTCTAAGTGTTCCAGATCTATGTTCTAAACACTCCAGATCTATGTTCTAAACACTCCAGATCTATGTTCTAAATGTTCTAAATCAATGTTCTAAATGTTCTAGATTTATGTTCTACATGTTCTAGATCTATGTACCTTCATAGCACAGCAGGAGGTCCATCCCCTTGGAGTTGGGGAGGGTGATGATGGCGTGAGGCAGGATCCCACTGGAGATCTGTAGGTGGGAAACAGAGGAGTGTCGATGGTGTAGGAACAACAGCTACACATGTGGGGGAGGGGGGCAGGTGGAGGGGCGTACACATACAGGAGAGAAGGGACACAGGCGTCAACAGAAAGAAATGCTAACACAGAAGACAAACAGTAACAGAAAGACTCAGGCAGTATGGACTAGAACGAATTTGTGATGAAATAACACTGGGCACTTAATATACTTGGACAAGCACTAGGAATTTGGACCATCTCTAAGACGCATCTTTCTACAACTATGTATATTCTGACAGAAACATTTCAGATACCACGATAAACAAGCAGCATGCAGGAAAAGTAGTGGAACTTTCAACACAGTGGCCTTGAGTTTGTGTAAAAGTTTGGACAAATGTTGCGCATGGCCTTGTAAGCTCTATTCATCATCATCCTCTCATACCAGGCACACTGCTTGTATGTGTTAGGCCAATCAGATACTCTCTGCTGTTAGAGGGAATCAATCTACCAGCCAATCACGTCACAGTTTACAGTCATGAGGCAACCTGATTGGCTGACAGCTTTCATCTAGCAACAGAGATAGTATCTGATTGGCTGATGGCGGGTCAGTGCTAACCCAGTGAGAAGGACAGATCACTGGCCAGTACACCAGGGTAGTTGCCTGACACATACAAGCAAAGGGGTTGGTCTGAGAGGATGCTATTCATGTACACAGTGAAACACCAATGGTAAATGTGCAATGTGAAGAAAGCTGTAGGAGTTTGTATCCACCTGCAACCGCTGTGACAGGCAGAAGTAGGAGGTGGGGTAGTAGACACAAACACACAGCACACAAAAGTAGGTGGATAAAACATATGAAAGAAGAGCACTACAAGTAGAACAAACAGAAAACTGACATGCATACACAACAAAGGCTAACACAATCCACTCAACAGTTCACAATATACAGTCAAACATGTACAATGTACTAGTGACCACCTCTTGAATCTTTTCAAGACAAACATGGAATCACTATGATACCAGAGATATAAACAATGTATATCATCCAACTGACATTTGTAAACGTTTAATATCATCCCCTATATAGAGTTCAAGTTAAGATGTTTCTACAAGCTTTCCATGTCATCCACACATCCTTAATTCATTGAAACTCTCTACTGCAATTCATATATAGATTACAGACTTTTTAAATCTCTAGTATAACACATAACAACTTAGGTTAGGCCTAGGAAAATTAATGTTGTGTTTCTGATTATAGTCCTGAAAAAACTATAGTAACTGTTGGTAGGTATGGATTTTCTTTCTTTTTTTTGGTTAAAGTGACACAACACAACATTATTGTTTTCCTAGGTCTTATGAGTTTGTAAATCTCTAGTATTAAAACTCAGGAAGTCAGGTTTGGTGCATGGTGAAGAACAAGTCGCAGGGACACTTACATGTGTGGGGATGTAGATGTCGTACACTGCCGATGTGTCAAGGTCGATGGCGTGGAATCCCGCCCCCGACCCGTAGATGACCTTGAGCCTGCTGTCCTCCTCTATCGTTAGGTCGACCATCAAGGGTTTGTGGAGAAGGTCGCCAAATGACTGTTGAAGGACATGGTGCTGTCAGTCTTATGTACTGTATATCTTTAAATATTTGCATTCATGTTTTTTTTTAGCGTTGACTGCTCTATTTAGAAATCAAAGTCCCACGTAAATAAAGGAATTTGCTCTACAGCGACGTTGCATAATTATGATCTTTTACAAAACAGTGTAATAGTTTGCAGCACTGGGACAAGTACTTTTCTCAATCTTTTTAATCTTCTCCCTGTTACCAACACTGTAACCAACACAAATTCGGTGCAGAAATGCTACTCCAGCTGGGAGAAGGTTAACGTAAGGTTAACAATGCCCTAAGAGGAAGACATAAAATCTCACGTGATACAATTACATGCACTTCTTGCACTGGGATGCTCTTCCATCTTTAATAGCACTTTCTATTCCCTCTGTTGTGACACCACCATTTGTTATTCTAAAAAATCACACGTGGCCAGAGTTCCTCCCTGATAACACTACAGTCTCACCTTGAAAGCCATGAACTTGTGGTATGGCTTTGGTGCCCAGGCGTAGACCTCAATGCTATTTCTCAGCGCAATCACCAAGAACTTGATTCTTTCGTACTTGACTGAGGAAGAGGAGGGGAGCAAACCTTCATGTAACAGCTAACAAACATAAAACACACATCAAAAGTGTTACAAGGGTGTGAGGAGTGTTTTAACATGGAGGTTTTTTTCTTCATTAAAGCTACATGTAGTTACTTATTATTGTTATCAACTACATGTACATGGACATAGTAAAGGTGGTCATCACCGTAAGAGTCTTCGTTTCCAGTTTTTTTTACGTGAAAATTTCAATTTTTTAAGGATCAAGAATTCTTTTAAGTCACAGGATTGAGAATTCGTTTAAGTCAAAGGATTAAGAATATTTTTTAGTCACAGGATTGATTTTTTTTTTAATTCACAGGATCAAGATCTTTTTAAGTCACAGGGTCGAGAATTTCTTCGTTTTATTAATCATCTTCTTGGGATAGAACCTTGCTAGAACCAATATGTAACGTTATATGTTGACTTAAAAATAAATTGTGTTGATGCAGTTCCATCTCTCACTACTAGGGGGCATACCTACATGGGGCACAAATGTGGTAAACTATTCAGAAGACACGGTTTAAAAGTCACATTCTTTGTCTTTTCTCAATATCCTACAAACTGAACACGAGGAATTAGTTATTCAGTACATTTTAGCCAAAGACATGTTAGTACCTACTGCTTGCTGTAAAACTAAAGGTGTTGGAAATCATGATAAAAGGCAAAATATGATAAACCGAGTTGAAACATAATTCAATATGCTCTAATATGAAATAAACTGCCAATCCCAGCATACCATGAAAACTTACCATCACATTCTTCCCATACAAGGACAAAAGCATGATGGGTAAGAATACAAAGGTGAGCAGTGGATTATGGGTAACATAAAGACAAAAACTGGTGTACATGCATTACCATGGCAACAACACTCCCCCTCAAGCTGGATGATTTATGTTTTTTTACCGTTTAAAGAAAGATTTTTCTTCCTATAGATGTCAAGCAAACCATAAAGCATTTAAAGTAAATCAAAAACAAATACATGCTGCTTTCTGAATACTGAAGTTTTGTAGACAATCCAGAGGAATATCTCTATACAACACAATACTAGTACCATGCAGATATTAAAATGAACATAAATGTAATTAAATCCAGATCATGACTTTAGACCTTACAAAACAGAAAAGACCACTATATTTCAATTCTCTTTTAAAGAAAAACAAATATCAGATTTTTAAAAATTCCTTCAACAGCAATTCTGGCAAAGTTTTTGCAAAATTTGATTCAAAACTATTCTGTCAATGACTTGTTTTAAAAAAATGCCTCGCCCCTGAGGCATCGCCAAAAACTCATTGATTTATTTATGTCTGAGAGGGAATGCTGGGAAGGGACTGGCCAGTAGGTGACCAACATAGGCAAAAAGAATACTTAATGAAGATGACTGGTACAAAACATCGCAAAGTGCAGTTAATAGTATGGTAATGATACATAAATGTGTGTGTGCATATCTAAAATTATACCACTGTCTATAGTATGACTTAGTTGATGTTAAAGTCCTTCCTATACCACGTATAACTTAAACACAATATTAGACATATGCTTTCAAGTGTCTTTCCTATTTCTGATTGGGCCACAAAAAAAATTCCTGAAAAGATGTTTAGCGCTTGTGATGATGACCATACTAGTTCAGGATCACCCCCGAGAACACAGTTATCAGTTTGAATGGCAGACAGATGTATAAATGTGTGTATGTTTTGTATCTGTATCTGTATCTGTATCTATATAGCCGGTATTGCCGCCCTTTGGCATAACACACCAGCTGTTGAAAGTGACCCTGTGATTACTTACCCACTTTATAGTGGACACACCCCTCTAAATCACCAACTGACACCCATCCATGTCTTCTCTCAGTCTGCAAAGTCAAAACAGTTTGAAGTGTTACCATTTGAAGAGTGTTGCTCCATTCTCATCTAAGTGCATGTTGGTCATCTACATCTTCTTGCGCTGAGAAAAAGTCATGAATCGCAATTCACTCAGGCATTGAGCGCAATTTGCTAATCCTGGCATGAACAGTCCGTGTTCTGTGAGGAAAAAATCTCTCCTCTGGCCATTCATACCAGGATTCATGAATCGGGATCAATCATCATGCCTAGGTGACTCCCGATTTGGAAATCCTGATTCGCGAATCCTGGTAAGAGCGGAGTCTTAGCTAAACAATCAAACAGACACAATGTAGAAGAGTTCATTGGAAAGTAGCTGAAAAGTTACAGTAATATTGGCAGACAAAATCCCTTTCGGTTGTCTAGCTAACAACACTTTAACCATGCAGCAGTACGAAGACTTGTAGCGAGAGCTGCTATTCCATCTATCTACATAATTTATGGTGTAGGCATGCAAGAGTAGAGCTGGAGTCTTACATCTGTATCCCCCTTCAGAATCTTACTCTTCAGCCAGGAGAGGTAGTACACCCTCAGTTTGTTCTTCTTCCCTGGAGGGACAACAGAAAATGATGAAGTAAGCACAGTCTCCGCTTCCCACATAGCAACATCTCAGCAAATAAAACAGAGTTTTTCATGGCAACGAATTTCATTTCATGCTGCTGAAAGTGCAATTCTCTTATATTTCAGTGACTTTGCTTACTGTCATGTCAAGCCTCAAAGTTTTTTCGAGCAATGTGTAACAAATCTGGGAGCTGACTGTTAAGTGCATAATGAAGTCTGGCTGTTTATGATGTTACCTTTTATAAGAACCAGGTCAGCTGGTTATACAATGCAATCTCCATTTTTCAGCTGGACCATGAAGCGGATTAATCCATTGTACCTGTACTATTAAACTGAATAACCAGTCATACCTGATATAGACACTAGGATGTTCTGCCCTTCTAGAACATCTATCTGCTGAAACCTTCTCCGACTGATCAGGGGATAAACTGGGGAAACAGGAACATCAGGAGGAACATTCAGTAACACTAGGAGTGAACATCAGCATCTAACATTTCGTAGGTCTTAGAAGTATGTGGCAAGTATGTGGCAAGAGCACCATACACTTTGAGGCAGCAATTATGAGCACGTATGTATTCATTGTCACTCTTGTATTGATAATGTATAATTGTTGCATTTTAGTATCTGCCTTGGGTAAATATGGCTTCCGTAAGTTGTACAACCCACTCAACTCTAATCTTGACAAACAAACCAACAAACCAACAAACCTTCTCCATGTCCACTCCTGTCCAGCAGCACCAGTCCGTTCTCCGTCCCTATCAGCAGATTCACCCCTAGCAACAACAGAGGGTCAACGACTGTTAGGGCAACGACCCTTAACTTCTACAACCAATACTTATACACATGTAGTCAAGTTTCCATTCTTTTAGGGATGCTAAAAGAACATTTCATAAAGCCATTAGACATGCATATAGCAGAAAATGCAAAGAGACTCAAAATTAAGGTAACTTATTCTGGGACCTTTGTCTTAACTCCACAGGTAACAGTATTTCCCCCTTCGCTTCCTGCCACTGTACATGTGCTGTATTCAAATTGTAACAGACACACAAGCAAACACACACTTTAAAATACACAACAAAAACAAAACCTTCATACAGGAAGGTAAAATACTATCATATTAAAAATCTGTAGATGGAAAAGATCCAAAAGATCCTCACCCCACAAAGCAGCACACAGTATCTCCGAGTTGAACCTCTTCTTGTACTTGCGGATCTCGGGCATGTCCGGCTGGGGGTTGATGGGAGTGACATTAACATTGACCTGTGACCCCTTCCTCTCGGGGGTGCGGGGAGGGGTATGCTCTGCGGAGCTCCCCTCCCCGCTCGGCTGCGGCCTGCGGTCGCCTGCGCCGAAACCGAACGCCGTGAACGATTTTTGTTTGGCCAAGTTGTTGCTATTTTTAGGGGCCACCGCCTGTCGGTACTGCAAAGGGAAGAGAAACAGAAAGGCACACATAAGTACATGTATAAATGCATGTTACACATAAAAATAACACATAATTCTATATCATTCTACATCAATTCTATCTTTGACTTAACACATAGTAGCTTACTCACTGTGCTATATAATGATTCCAGAGCCAAATTTTTTGAAAATCTTTTGAATCTCAAATTTTGATAATGGTAATCTGTGACTTTCAAATTCCAATCATTGCTTCAGGATTTCAGTTCATACATGATTCACTACTGGTATTTGTTTTTATACTTTACAACTCTCATTACATCTTTTCATTACACACATGTGCACCGTCATGCAGAGAATAAATCCTATGACTCATAACACTGCATGCATGATAACAACAACTACATGTACATGTACTACAACATACATATATAGACACTATCACCCAACCTTTCAACAGAAGGGAGGGAGGGAGGGAGGGGGCACTAGAACTGAAAAACATGGATGGAAAACTTAAAAAACTACACACGAGACGTCCCACAAAAAAATGTATGGAAGGCCACTGGTCACCACCCACACAGCACCGCCACAATGATTCATGCTTCAGTTGGCCTCACCTCAGTACAAGTTGACTTACAATTATGTCCAGCAGGAGTTAGTGCGCAGCGGGAGGGGGGCAGAAGAAACCGGATTAGAACTGGCACACCACCACAACCACCCACAATAGACTGATCACCACAACCCACAATAGACTGATCCTGACTGTCCATCACAATTATGGGTTCAACCAATGAAAGCATGGCAAGTTCGACCAATGAGAGAGTGGCTGCATTTTTAGCAAATTTTTGCATTTTTTATGTTTTTACTTTTGCGTGTCTATGTTTCGAAACCAGATTTAGTCTGGCACACCACCACCAACAATAGTCTGATCTTGACTGTTCATCACAATTAAGGGTTTGACCAATGAGAGCATGGCATTTAGCAGTTTGACCAATGAGAGAGTGGCTGCACATCTTTCCATTTTTTCTAATTTTCTTTTGAATTTTGCATGTCTGCGTTTTGAAACCGGATTAGAACTGGCACACCACTACCACAACCACCCACAATAGACTGATCCTGACTGTCCATCACAATTAAGGGTTTGGCCAATGAGAGCATGGCATTTAGCTTTTTGACCAATGAGAGAGTGGCTGCATGTCTCTCAAAGATTTTTTGAAGATATATTTTTGTTTAAATAATTTTTTCTTTCCTTTTTCATTTTGGGTATCTTATCTACATTTTGAACCTGGATTAGAACTGGCACACCACCACTGTCAAATGTCTGATCCCGACTGTCCATCACAATTAGCAGTCGAACCAATGAGAGCATGGCAGTAAGCACTTTGACCGAAGGGAGCTGCATGTCTCTCAAATATCTGATGTTTTGAAATTTATTTTGCATGTCTACGTTTTGAAACTGGATGGGAACTGGCACACCACCACCATCAAATGTCTGATCCTGACCGTCCATCACAATTACATGTAGCTGTTCAACCAATGATTGCACAGCAATTAGCACTTTGACCAAGGAGAGAGTGGATGCATGTCTGTCAAGTTCCTGCAATTCTTATATTTCTATTTTACATGTCTAAGTTTAAACAGAGGTGGGTGGGGCTATGGGATCGGTCTATTGGAAAGGTATGTAGTACCGTTTGGTTATGCTTTTCAAGAAGGTTCAATACTTTTAGCAGGTCACCCAAATGCCTTTATCAATACATTCAGTTTAATGTCCTTTCATTTTATGATAAGAAGTTTTTTTCATAGTCACGAATTCTACATGCAAAGCCCTTTATCTATCTAATTGCGCAAATTTGCCTGTATGAACCATACATGTAAGTAAACATCAACATAAAAGTCTTCATTGCTTTTGACTTATTGCAGGTGATAGAATATGAGACCTATATCTCAAAATCAGTTCAAACGGAATAACAGATTTGTCTCTGTTGGCCAAGATCATAGGTCAACTGTTGAAACAACCTTCACATAATCCCAAATATCATCCCATCTTACAACTGATAAGTTAGTGCATATATTCCACAGAAGATCCTCCTTGAAACCATCTAAACAATTAAAAAAAGTTAGTGTGCCATCAAACTAAATTTTCAGTGTAGTCAAAGCTCCAAAGCCTTTGTGAAATTTTGTGACAGCCTTGCCAACATTAAAAATCAACTTGAATACAAACGCATCAAGCTTTGCCTTGCCAAAATGAAACAACGGGCACTTGAAGAAAAGTCACAATCACGTGGGTCTAAATCTGTCCATGCCAACAATATCCCAGCAAAGGAAAGAGTAGCCAAGTCTACAGAATTCTGCAAACCACCGTCTTTACCGCCTAGTTTATAACGAGCTACTCTTGCCTTTGGTTTTCTGCGTACCTCCTCAGACGTGGTCTTGTCCTGCGGCACCTGGCCGGACTTGTTCGCGCCCGAGGATGGCGAAGAGTGCTGGCTCTGCGGGAGCAGGTCCGGAAGGACGTCGCCGGAGCTGCGTGCGTTCACCACCGACCCGTTGGCGCGTCTCTCCCCAGAGCCCTGCTGTGATGGGAATACAGAATTTGGCATCGTATCAGATCCAGCTACTGATCTTTGGATGACATTTTGTGCCTCACATTTCTCAGTGTTATACAAACCCTGGCCCATATTCTGTAAGCTCTTTCATTTTTGCAAGACTAAATTTCGTGGTATGTGTGTAAAAGAGGTTTTGTGGTGTTTTAGGTTTATGATCTAAATAAAACTCCAGTACAAAAAGACATAATTGAGGTCAAATGATTTCACAGAGGAGAGGCAACGCGAAAATAAAACCACAGCAAATATTTTAAGATTTGCAGTAGCTCCTGACATTTTGTGGTTCACGTTTCTTGCCAGGCACATATATCAGCATGACAAATTTCGCATCACATTATCAGAAAGGTTGGGATCAAACCACTCTGTCATCTACGCTCTTCCCTGACAAGACTTGCTGCAGTGATATCTGTACAGATTGGATTATCCATCTCTTTTACACACAATAGACCAGTCCAGACTGTCTATCACAGTTAGCAGTTCAACCAATGAGAGAGTGGCTGTATGTCCATCAAAGGTTAGAATTTTGTATGCTTGTTGGCGTAGATTAGAATCTGAAGGTTCTGGGTTCAAGTCCCTAGTAGGCCCCAATGTTGTGCCCTTGGGAAAGGCACTTTACACCTTTTACCTCATTTGGCTCTGGTGAAAAAGAGAACCTACATGCTGTAGCTCTTGGATGGGACGTAAAGTCAGAGACCCCAATTTTGAAGAGAGCCACATCTCGAGCATGCTAAAGTACTACAATTATCGAAAAAAATAGGCGTCCATCCCTGTGTTAGTCAAGTCAAGTCAAGGCCTTTATTTTTCCTCTGTTAGTGGATCAAACATAACAGTCTGGTCTTACTCAGCTTGTACTTACTGTTCAAACGTGAAACAAACAAACTCACATTTCTGACCACCAGGGTGTCGCTGTCGTTGCTGGAGTTGTCCTGTGCGCTGGGGGTGGGCGTGGTCGTGGTTGTCGTGGCGACGGATGAGATGGAGGGCTGGGCGGAGGGCGGGCGTGGTCTGTGCTCGGGCGACACCTCCTGACTCTCCTCCTCATCTTCGTGTACGATCAGGGTGTCGAAGCCATCTTCTTTTACCTCAGGTCTAAAAATGCCACATCATCATTATCGTCATCCCCTCCTTTAACCTATTGCACACTTAAGTAGCTCTTTGGCACCCCATTCTCTATTGGTAATAGAGTTAGGCAGCAGGGAGAAGGTTAAAGACCAAATGACACCAAAATACAACATTTTCTGATTGTATTAGTTTATAGTCAATTAACATGCAAGTTTGTACCAAATACATCTACCTCTGTGATTAAACATCAGACCATCAAAAGCCAGTCTTCAAGTTTTTTGCATTCGTTGAGTATTGAATACTCTTGACAACAATAAAAAACTTTTACATCACATTGATTTTGCCATGCATTAAACAGCAGACACCGTAGGCATCCATTCTATTCTAGCTCCAGTTCGTTTCTCTGATGAGTCTGATCGCTTCCCAAGCAAATAGTCTGGTAACATTTATGAACATTGCTTTGCATCTAAATTTTCACCTAATAAATAATAACAATCAGAGGAGTGCCCTAAAGCTACAATAGGATGGATTTCAGGCAGGGCCACACTGACTTGATTATTTGGACGACATCTGCATGCATCAATTATCGTCCATTTAAAAGAAAAGGTTGCAAATCATACAACAAAGCTGCAAAAGGAGCAAATTTGCCATAAATTGTGGAAAAACAAAAATTGCGAAACGGACATGAGCAGTGAAGTCTTTCAGAGTCAAAGAAGATATGACGAATAGAATCATATAACTTATTGTTTGGTTTACCATAGTTCAGTAATTTGTTCAACATCCCTGACCATTTAGGTTTCATAAGGAGGGTAACTTTTTTTAAAACTCTGTTTCTTTTCGCATGCTCGCATCAGCTTTAGGGTCATTGTCATTCATACAATCAACTCAGTATGGCCTTACAACAATAAACACTTGTTATCACTGGTTAACATGGCAATCTTTGCAAACAGACAACAGACCAAGTCCCGTTAGTTCCACCTCTATGCAGAAGTAGAAAGACTTGCCTGGCTTTATCTACATACATTGGTCTGGGTGGGTCGGAGGCGAGGATGGTTCCGTCCCGCGTGATCTCCGAGATGTCGTCCAGGCTGTCCTCCTCCTCGCTCTCCTCTCCGTCTCCTCCCGCTGGGGGCGGCGGCGCTGGGCGGGCCGGAACGCTGGGGGCCTCGATCGCGGTCGCCATGGCGCTGAGCTCTTCTGCCAGCACCTCCAGGTCCTGGGGATTACACACCTCCTTCTGTAGAACCAAGAGGGATGAAACAGGTTAGATTTAACCTTTAGCACTCTGAAGTAGCCGTTTGGCATCAAATTCCCTGTTCAAGTTGGTGGGAAGGTCTGATAGCAGCTTCGAAAAGAACTGCCTGTTGCCTACCTCTGTAACCAACAGCCTGTTGGTTACAGAGTCAGGCAGCAGGCAGTTCTTTTCGAAGCTGCTATCAGACCTTCCCACCAACTTTTACCTCCTCAACAAAAATCAAGCAACCTCTCTTAAACATAGCACACATGATTGACCCTTGAGATTCGCGTTTGGCAAGTTTTATATGGAGAGGTTCACATTCATCCCACGATGAAGATAAATCCTAAATTGACTAAATGTAACGAGCTAAATGGACGAATCTTTCCACACAGCCGATAGCTCACCTTCGGTTTGTTGACCTTGGTGACTCCAGATGGGCCCTCCCCAGCGTCTGCCTGGCTAGAGGAGTCTGACACAAACAAACAAACAAACAAATAAATTAATGGTTAACTCATAAGATTTTACATTTCATTCACTGTACTTTCATAAGTGACCCAGATACGTAAATCTTGAAATATTAGCAGTAGTCACTGTTTAGAAAAAACTTTTTTGCTCGTAATGCACTCTGCAAAAATGTTGCGTTTCCAATTTCCTGTTTCGATCTGACATCTGAGTGAAGAAAAACAAAACAAACTTTGTATAAATCTTGAAATATAAGTAAGCAGTAGTCTGTTTGTTACAGATTTTCCGTTAGTAATGCAACCTGTATGCCAAACACAGACTTCAAATTGACTTGACTTACCTTTCTTAGCATGTTTTGGTGAGGCTGACGCTCCGTTGACGACCCTGGAGCTGGGAGGAGTACTCTGGGCGCTGCTGGAGGCCGAGCTGTGCGCCGGCGACCCTCTGGACTGGGGCGGCGTGCTGGGCTTGGCAGAGTGCTTGGGCACGGGGGGAGGTGTCTGTGGTTCGTAATTCCGTGGCGGTAATTCTGGCGGGACGTCGTCCGAACTTGAGGACTGCGACGACCGCGTAGAGTGCGTTGGGGTGGCCTGGGGTGAAGCACGTGAGACGCCGTGTGGCGGGACAGGCGGAGGTGTGTCCGACAGAGACCGTCTTAGCTGAGGCGGTAAGTCCTTGGTGGCGTGACGCACCTCGGGCGGCGTCTGCGACCTGCCCGGGTGCCTGACCTGCGGGGGCGTGTGCTGAACTCTCTGGACAGGGATTCTGGAAGAGTCCGATTTTGGCAAAGGCTGCTGGGATCTGGGCGGAGTCTGAGATTCCTTGGACGCCGTGGCCTTGGGCGGAGTCCGTGACTGGGGGTGGGCAGGGGGGAGGCCCTGGGGGGGCGGCTCCACCATGGGCTGAGGTTGTTGGGGTTGAGGTTGGGAGGGGGGGAAGTTGACGGAGACTCGCTGGGGGGAGAGGGCGTCCGACTGTAACTGCCAGGGCTGGGAGAGCTGGGGTGGGGGGGCAGGCTGGAAGGGGGGTGGGGGGACCTGTGGCTGGGGCTGCTTTCTGGACTGTTGGCTCGGCTGGGGCTCCACCTGGAAAGAGAGTCGTCGCTATAACTGGATTCTTGTCTCTTCATAATATAAACTCATGTTCTAATATAGAAAAAGTACCGTTAATTAGTACAAATCAAATCCAAAAGATACAATTCAAGCTTAAAAGAAAACTGTGAGAGCTACAAAAGCTCGCAATGAAGCGGACAAAGTGGAGAGATTTGAAGAAAGACTGTTCAGACCACTGCAGTAGCAGAACACAGTGGACTACTAAACAACTTATTTCCTGAAAGTACTTGTTAGTTTTACTGCTTTCCATAATCAGCAATTTCACATTTGCACCACAAATTCTATAGGAGGCCTACCTGAGGTTGTGGCTGCTGAGGCTTCTGAGGGGGTTGAATTGGAGCGGCGCTCTGTCGCTGATGGTGGCGAGCGTTCATTTTCGTCCGCTCCTCAACCTGAAAGAGCCAGACAACACACGTTAGTGTCTGGGCAACTGGAAATGGATCTGCACATATATATTCATAAGACTAAATGGTCATTGTGGCTGCTTCTTTTAGTGGTCCCATATGCTTTGACAGTACACTGTGCTAGTATTCATAGTTACAAGAGAATTGCTGCATAGATGTAAGACAAGCTGGTGTGCTACGCCGAATGGCGGTTATACCGGCTATATAGATACAGATACAGACAAGATTGAATAACGGGAGGTTTGCAATAGACACTGTGACCTTCCTATAACACGTATGTGCCCTTAAGGTCTCGGTTCGGAGTTTTTTTTTTAAATTCGGGGCCGACCTGACTCGTTCCCAGTAAGGCAATAGCGCTTTTCCAAACATCCCTTTTCGGCCGATTCAATGTTTCTGATGGATAGGGGTGACTTATCTTCGAACGACAGACGAATTTGATATTTTCTGTGGAAACGTCATTTTTAGTGAAAACCGTCACTAAAAGGAATTTTCATCCCCAAAACTGCTATTTTTAGGGCATTCTTCCAAGGCCGCTGGAAGGAAAATAAAAGTTTTCCTAGGATAATGACTGGTATGGAAATAAAGGTCATCATTCTGTCTGTGCAATTAGGAAAAATGAAAAAAAATCGTGAGGATACGTTTTCCGCAATCCCCGATGGTGCGAAACCACGCAAAACGCACATAGAACGCACGATTCGGGTAATCAGGCGACAAAGCCGCCTTACCGTCATCGCGCACTAATACCAGGAAGTACCCGCGGACGACCAAAACTCGGAAACCGTAAAACGCTACGAAGATCGGGTTTTTCAGGAAATATAAAAGATAACGCACTGCTATAGCGATAGCCGAAAAATCGGGAGCCAAAACTAACGAGAAAACCTAGGATTTGCGTCTTATCTTCACGCACTACTTAGGTCCTTGGTCAAAACAATTCCGAACCGGAACCTTACGGCTATCCACACTGGGTGATTTGTGAGGAACGCCTAACACTCTACGCTATCTGTCGTGTGGAGGTGGGTGGAGTACGGACGCCGTGTCTTTACCGCAGGAACTTCCCAGCATTCCTGTAGCTTCTGTGCGCTCTTCCTGGTTAGGTCGTCCACCTAACGCGGGATGGTTGATCACCCACCATGTGAAGATGTCAGACATATGGTCAAGTCTTTTGCACTGTCATCTTTAACTTAAGATTTTAGTATGCTAAAGGCAACATTTCTCACTGACCTTACTGATTGTATGATAGCTAATGGAGCAATTAAAGTATCCAAATTATCTTCTAACTGAACACGTTTCAACTGCGTTGTGTTGCTTTTCTAATATTTGTGATACAAAACCACAAAGTGACTTTAAATCACCTTGTCACTTCACACTTGTGCGAATATTCTAGTCTGTATGAGTTTTGTATTGACATTTCTTTGGTTTAGATAAAGTTTGGGGCCAAATAAGAATTTTTCTGTTTGATAACCAGGCTGCACAACAATGGATCAAAGTAGAAAACAATTTTACCAAAACCGAAAAAATCTTAATATGCCACTCATACTGACATGTACGCACCATGGGCCCTAAGATATAATCCTGGCGCCTCTCGGAGGAAGCCCCACCCACCTGCTGAGCCCAGAGGGGTTTCTGTGGCTTCTGCTGCATGGCCTTGACCTCCTGCGGCATGCCTACCACCAGCCCCGCCTGCTGCTGCACCTGCGGGGAGGCCGCCACCTGCGGCACCGGCTGGGGCACCGGCTGCGATTGGCTAACCACCATGGGCTGCGGGATGCGCGAGTGCTCTTTCCCCGACGAGGGTCTCATCTACAGAGGTAAGAAAAGCCACCACTGAGCAGGAGAGTAGAGAGGAGGCAGGAAGAACCCAGCGTGGAAGTATGTGTACCTTGTACCTTACGCTAGCACAGAAAAGAACAGCCGACAGCCAGAACTACAAATATGTCAGCATCACCAGTAGTGCTGTCCCAAGGACTGTCCAGGGACAGAAATTTGCTTTTAGAACAGGCAACTTTCACACTGTCCATTCAAAAATCTGAACTTCAGGACATAAAATTTATACAAATGTAAGGTATAGTGACAGAACAAGCATGAAAATTGACAACATGGACTCCCAAACAATTAGTGGAATGCAATTTAAAGCTGAAGACAGCCCTGGTGACCAGCCACCTTTTTACCCATTGCTTGGTCACATTCGCCAAGGTTACGAATTCTGAGCAATAGGGCTTCAGTTATCCTAAAGAAGATCACAGTGCTGGTTGAATATTTGCCAAGTCCAAATCTTGAGTTGGAAATAGTATAATTCTTTCAATGACCCAGAATTGAGGCAATTGGACATTCCTCATTCCCCGTCATTGTGTAAGTTTGATAATGATTTCCTGGATGCTACTACATCCAAGAGACTGACACTTGGGTCTCACTCTACAGTTCCACTCTAGGTATCATATTACAGTTCTACACTGACCATGTTTACCTGCTGCGGCTGTAGAGGAGGCTGCATGTGTGACTGCCCCCCAGACCTCTGCAGCTGGTTGATGGCCATGTGCTGAGGTCTGTGGTTATGGTCCCGTCCTGACCTCCCCTGTGCACAACAAACAAGTGGTTTAATAGATAAATAAAATAAATAAATCCAAATCTTCATGGTCTTGGTCCAGTCTAGCTCAATGAGGAGCTAGTATTGGGCTAATAAACAAACAAACTGACACTGGTTGTGAGAGGAAATACAATACAGGTTCATTGTACTGGGGAAAAGCCATGCCTTGAGCAGGTTAGGAACCTGGTACACTTACTGAAAAGAGTAGAGATCCATTACGGTGTGAGTGGATCAAATCTTACAGTCAAATCTTACTCAGCTTGTACTTTCTGTACAAAACTGATGTGTTACGCCTAAAGGTGGTTTTCAAAACAAAAGGAGCTGTGGTGTTGACGTACCTCTCTACGTCTGTCTCTGTCCCTGTGCCTGTCTCTGTCGCGGTCTCGTCCGTCCCGCTGGCGCTCCTTCTCCACGCGATGTCTCTCCAGACGCTCCTGCTGGCGCTGCATCTCACGCTGTCGCTCGTGCTCGATCTGTTGAAGATTGCAGAGTGCCATCAGACCAACAATGTTTCACTCAGAGGAGACACTACTACTCTTACTACACAAGATGTTCAAAGTTTTGCAAACAGTGAGAATTTCAGACAGCATCAGTTGTCTTTCGTGAGTGACTGAACAGAATCTGAACACTTATGCAGTTGCTCTAGTAACATTTGTTAACATCTCTCATTACCTGAATGTCTAACCTTCACCGACGAATAAAGGTTGACAGTTTCTATGACAGGAAAAAATTCAACCTATCTGCTTCTGTCGTTTTCGTCTCTCGTCCAGTTGATGCTGCTGGTACTTTTTAATTTCTTTACAGTACTTTTTTTTGGTTCAAGTTGAAATAATTGAACCACCACTGGCCACAGATGGGTAAGGCCTCTACTTGTGTCCAAGACGCCATGCCCCATGCGGGGTCTTGTTTTGTACTGTGTAGATGTCTGATGTAGATGTTACCTGCTTCTGTCGTTTTCGTCTCTCGTCCAGTTGACGCTGCTGGTGCTCTCGCTCCCGCTCGTGTCTCCGTCTCTCCTCCTCGGCCCGCATCCTGGCCGCCTCGCGCTCGCGGTTCTCCTGCTGCAGCTTCAGGAAGTTCTTCCTGAGGGTCGACTCGCCTGGTGCCTGCACGACAGAGCTGCGGAGGGAAACAACTTGGTTTAGCCAAGATGGTTGTAATCTTATTTCCTTGGAGGTTATATTTTGTGTGTATGAGTACATGTGTTTGTGTGTGTGTGTGCATGCTTGTGTGTGTGTGTCTGTGCTTGTGTGTGTGCGTGCATGTGTGCTTGTGTGTGTCTGCATGTGTATGTGTGTAGATATGTGTGTGTATGTGTTGATGGATGAAATTCATCAACAAGATAACTAAAGAACGGTTGGATGGATTGATTCTATACTTGGTGTGTTGGTAGGATTTGACAAAAACTGGAAATGATCAGGTCCCCTAGTGCTTTGCTTTTGGTACTGCAGCAGAACTTCCCCTAGAGGCTTTAACTGTAGGGGCAAATTTTGTATGAGACTTTGGAGGGGACTAATTCTAGAAATGCTGACAGATTGTCATGACATCGGTGTGATGAAAAGGCCAGGAACTGGAAATGGAGATTTTCTAAACAGAGAATCATAGCTGTGGTACCTTGGCTCTCCCTCCTTCTCCAGAGTGGGATCTTCCTCCCCTTCACTCCCGCTGTACTTGTACTCCTCCTCCTCCGTGTGACTCCCCTTCTTCTTCTTCACATATCTGTCAATGTGGTCCTTCAGTTGTATTCTCACCTAGAGGGTAGGGACACGTGTTACACAATGAAGCACTTCCTCATCATAACAGCATGGGCTTGATTATTATTCTACTCAACGTCATATACAGGGCTTAAAATTCATGTTTGGTATAAGGTGCACTGGTGCACCTGAATCACTGGTGCACATAACCCAAGAATTCAGTTGTACAGAAAAAATTGACTTCACAACATATAGTTAAGTGCAGAAGTGTCAGCAAAACCAAATTATAAAGCTTGCTGCACCTCTTCAGAGCCTGAATCTAAAATTCAAAAGCTAACTTTGAACTTTAAAGAAGACTTGATATAGGAAATAATTAACTTTGTTTTTTGAAAATCAATGTCAAGATTATGTTGTATTGCCGTAAACTAGCATACAATAGTACTTTTACAGTGTGTAACCCTACGGAAACATATCGGTTCACCCGTGCACTCACAGTCGAAAATTCATTTCATAGCTCCAATCATTGGTACACAAAAGTGCATATGTACCCAGTGTTTTTCAAGCCCTGCTAACTCATACAGCCAGTTAACACCACCATAAGGCATGGCAAGGAGCTTATGTTGTTCTTTATGTCTAAAATTCTTGTGATAGACACCCGTCTGTAGTCTATGGAAACCCACCTGTCTCTCTGTGGGTTGGTCTCGTATGAAGGGGTGCTTCAGTAACTGCTCTGTGCTCGGCCGCTGGTGGTAGTTTTTCACCAAGCAATTTTCTACGAAACTTACAAACTTCTTGCTCCTGAAAAAAGACAACAAGAACACGAACTGTTAGATATGTGATTTCCATTAGAAGTAAACAACAGGTATATGGACACACCATATCTAGCTCTGGGAGGGAGGTTCACCTCTGACTGCTTTTGGTTGCGTATGTGTCTTCACACCTAATGACCTATAGCTCAACACCCCTTTGATGGATTTGTATGAAGTTTGGTATGTGCGTAGTTATTGAGGTCCCCATGCATGTTGAGTTCAGTCCCAAAGAATCATGGCAATTTTGGGCCCCCTAGCAGTAATTTCAGGAACTACAGCATCATTGGCCAACACCCCCTTTCCCTTGATAAGGCATTAGTAACAGAAACAATAACATTTGGACTGTATGATCAAGTCTGCATGTCTAAGATTCTTACCATTTCTTGGATTTTAATCTTGGAGGAGGGTTCCTTGGAATAAGGAATAAAGCCCTCATTGGGTGAAGATCACAAAGAGCTGAAAGAAAGAGATAAAAGTGTTATCGTGTAAAACTGATATCGTTGTAAAATGAAATAAAAATCTTACTACAAATTCATTTGCAAAGACTTATTGCAAACAAACAAAATATGAAACAATCTCTAAGTGAGTACCCCTAACAACCTGACATCACTGTGTGGGTGTAGCCAAGGCTCCTAACTACAACTCTATTAGACACGAGCCAAACCATACCTCCAATTCTCAAGTATCCTATTACACCACTTCTGCTTTACATGTTTCCATTATACAATATTGATATGACTGTGGACTCACACCAAGACAAACAGACAAACTGATTACAATGCCTCAAACAACAGTACTCACGTGGCTGTGACTCCGCCATTTCTAGTGCAGTGATACCGAGGGACCACAGGTCACTCTGGAAAGACAAACAATCAGCTTTCACAAAATCAAAATCTTTTCAAAATCTACAATCAAAAATATTGCATGTTAGCATTGAAGTATTACATTATATCGCTTAAACAGACGTGACAGTGACCCATGACCTACCCTGTAGTCATAAGTAGCATCTGGGTTCTCATCGCAAGCGATGACTTCCGGCGCCATCCAGTAGGGGGTGCCGATGAACGTATTTCTCCTGCCGATAGTCCGGTCCAACTGAGCGCTCACTCCGAAATCAACTGTATAGCAACACAACAACATCATCATTTTAGGGCTTGTGCAGTTGATTGGAAAAATTTACTTAAAAAAAGTAGATGCAAAATGATACTTAACCCTTGTCGTGCTGGCGTTTTTCTCTCAATATATTAATTTGATTCCTTAATCAGGTCATTTTCCCTTGACTTTTTCTGCACTGCTGTGGCATTGTTCCTTCCACATTCGGTGCTTTTCGCTGTGGTGTGATACGTTCAGCTAAAAAATACCCCTAACCCTTCCATATATGGGACCCACCTAATGGCTCTGTAATGTGCATCTCGTATATATACATATATATAGGGGTCCCGCAGGACAAGGGTTAACTTTGTGGCAGAAGCAGAAAGGAGGTTTTCCCAGTGTTCAAAGTTCGCTATTAAAACAATTCTGTAGTACTGTAAGAATACATTGGAAACACATATTCACAGTGTCATGAATTTGTGGTGGAGAAGTCACTGTGAAAACCACGAAAATAAAACCACCACAAACTTTCACGATCTAACTTTTTTTTTACAGTCGTGGGTGTTTTGTTGTATTGTATAGTTCACTGACCTAGTTTGACCTCTGCATTATCCGTCAGCAGGACGTTCTGACCCTTGATGTCTCTGTGGATCACCTTGCAGCTGTGTAGGTGGGCCAGACCCTGTATGATGACACACAATACACATAGTTTACATATACATGTACACATATCCTCTTAACATGCATGGATGTCAATAGAATATTCCCATACACTCAACATGTTGAATAGTTGCTGCCATACACTGTACTTTGAATGATTGTCATATGTTGTACTTGATACAATTGTGGAGCAATTAAGTCCAGACATGCATCACACAAGACACACACACACAGACGTACGCACACACACACACACACACAGCTACACGTGCACGCAAACACACATACATAACAGAGTATCTAGTTATCAATACCTACCCTAAGAATTTCTCTGCAGATGTAGGCTATCCACTCTTCCTTCAGGGAGTTTCCTTTTGTTGCTGCAAAGAGAACATTTAACATTAACATTACAGTGCCACCTACTGATTCCAATGCATATTACAGTTCTTACTAATCTATCATATCATAGAAGATGTAAGAACAGAGAAGTGGCATATACATTAACATAAACAACCAGCACCACCTATTGGTTGTGATGTATATTACAACTCTATCTGGTCTATCATATGCAAAGTCTGTATAATACAGAATTCTAAGGGGGATGTAAGAAAGAAGAAAAGGAGAGAAAATCTCATATACCTTTGACCAAGTCCGTGACTGATCCAGCTCCGCAATATTCCATGACAAGCTGGAATAAAAACAAGAGAAACTGTCAAAGGCATGTACATTACAAACCTCTCCTGTTATACTGTTGACAACATTGTGTAAAATAAATGTACTCTAGTTTCGTAGGTAGAATTGCTAAAAAATACTTCTTGCAAATTTAGCTATACTTTGTACCTTATGCAACTGATAGGCAATGAAATTCAGTGTACAGAATAAATTACCATATAGCCAAATGACGTTGACAATGAGAAAGCTCAAGTCTGCGATAACCAATGGTCAGTGGTACTCCATGCTCACCAGTCACCACTTGTGAGCTTCCACATAATTTCAACATTTTGGTCAAGTGCTTCGCTCACTCAGTGGTTTATACAGTGATTCGACCTTCCCTTTTAGTTTTAACACCATATATACCTCAGGGGGGATTAGCTACCCTATCTTTATCAATAGAAATAAACTGTAGTTCTTCATAAGAATTTGTTTCCTCACCCATAGCTGGTCGTCCTTTCCTGGCGGACTTTTCTTGATGAAGGCGCCGTAGTAAGTGGCGATGTTCCGGTGGTGGGAATACTTCTTCAGCATGTTGATTTCTAATTTGATTTCTTCCTCCTCATCCTGGAACAAGCAGGAACATTTCAGTCATTAGTACAAGCCAGTTACATGTACTACTGAAGTCTTCAGTTTCTATCCTCTTACAGTGTTTCATCATCATCATCATCACCATCACCATGTTCCAGTGTGTTCCACTGAGGCGGGTCGTCATTGTCTTCCACAGTGTTTCATAAAGTTCTTGAAAGTTGGTTTTGTGGTTAAGGTTGTTGGCCAGGAATAGAATTTGAAAGTTCTTGGTTTGAATCCCTATCAGGCCCCAGTGTCATGCCCTTGGGAAAGGCACTTGACAACATTTTCCTTACTTGACATTGGAAATGAAGTGCCTAGCTTTGGTTAGGGATATCATCTCGGATTAAATATTCCCCTTTTAACAGGACCCCCATTTTACCTCCCTTCTGAAATATGAATGCAGCCCCAAAAAAGAGATATCCTGCCCAGGACTGAAACTGGGTGTCCCAGTTAGTCAATAAATTGGAACCAAGGGCTCAACTGTGAAGCTGCTACCAGTTGAGCTTGACGGACATCCCTACCACAATATGTACCAGTGACAAAAACACATGTACATATCCCAAGGGCCGCCCTAACCAAAACTGTGTGTTCAGCGGTTGTGTGGATAAGGTGCTTGGGTGGGCACCACATCACTTGAGTAAATTTGCAGGTGACGAAAGACTTGGAGTGTAGTCTCCTCCTTCTTCCTAGACGTCTTGTCCCTCTGGGGGCCTGTAATCCTAACTTCTCCTTCGGGAGGATTACAGGAAGTAAGGCCTACAGTTTAGCAGAGTAAATCTATCCTGGGTGACTAGGAAGGTGACAACGTTAACATGTGTGGTGCCTCTTGAGACAACACCTTTCCCAGTTCCTGGTCGAGCCTAAACATCACTAATTGAATTCCCAAATCCTCGCCAAGCGGGAGGGGAGACGTTTTTTCCGAATGGGAATCTTCTTGGGACCGAAAGGTCGCAGACAGACTGGTGGTGAAATGCAAGGTCAGGTTTACAGATTAGACTCTTAGGACTGTAAATCTTGGAATAGTCGCAGTGGCTTTATTTTCGTGGTGACCTCTTTACCGCAAAGTCATGAGATAGCGAGTATGTGTTTCGTATTTTTACTGCACCAAAGAATAGCTTCAACCGCAAACTATGAGCAATGTAAAAACTTTCTTTTCCTTCTGTGAAATTTAGTCCTTGTGAAAATATATCATCTTACAGTAACTCAACATGATTTATGACCCAGCATTCTCCCTCTATGGGGTAGATCCTTTCACAGATAAGAATTTTTAGGAACTAACAACTTTTAACAAGATTTGCTAAACATCAACAGCCCTGTATGGGGTATTGTGGTCCTTTTAGCATAATCTGACAGCATCCAACTGGATGGTGGCCAAGTCACATCAGACATATATTACTCACTGTGATGTAATCCTAGCTACTACTGTAAATCGTGGAATATTTTTTGCAGTTTTAACTATCAAATTAAAGTTCAAAGACTTGCAGTGAGAGCATCACATTGTAAACTGGGCCCTGTCTTACTCTTTAGACTATAAATTCTAAACACAATTTTAAACGCCTCCTTTCCCTCCCTACCATGAAATTATGTCCTCACAAACTTAAACGACTCTGCGGTATTGTGATGACTGGTGGGGAGGGAAGCAAGCAAAGGAAACATGTTGGCAAGTTTCTAAGGAAGTCACCTTGGCACACACTCAGCACCTCTGTGGGTTTGGCTGTGTTGATAGACTAGGGAGAACTCAGCAGTGACCGGAGGGATGCTAAGGGGTGGGAAGGGTTTTTATGAGATTGTTATTATCACATCCATGAAATGATTTAAATGCCTCAAAGCTATCATAAATATGAGCACCGGACAGGTAGCAAGGCTGGCAGGACAAATGTGAAATATAGATATCTTGTACTTATGACGTGTGTCTGGCCAGAGGGATATAAATCAATCACTGTGTTGACAGTATCTTTTAATTGAACCCTGCATAGCTAGTGCACAGACAGGACTCAAAATATGAAGACACAGTACTGTAGCTTCAAGACTTGGTGATCTCACAAAAATTGGTTTCAGCAAGAAATTAAAGATCTTACACCGCCGTGAAATATTTGTGAGTTTTTGTGAATATCTCGATGACTTGCGGCGCGGCAGCAGCTGGTTATACATTTTTGTATTACACTAATTGACCAGTCACACCTAACTTTTGCACATCTAACTCCAAGCGTTGTTAAAAGCTATCTAATGAGGATGCTCCTAAAGTACTCGCTGGCAACAAGTTTCACTCTTCTACGATAGTTCTAGGAAATTACACATTTTTGAACACGTCAATCCTTGGTTAATAACTCTGATACTTGAAGGTATGATGCTTTTTATTTCTGAGCTGGTAAAGTTGGTACGTCTACCAGTTCACTTGATTTTATACATCATGAATAGTCTGGACATTTTTCTTCAATACTATCCTTGAAACTGCCTTTCATCACAATGTGCTGATTACAATGTTTTCAATCATCCACAACAGGTGTATCAAGCTTGTCTACACGACTCTCCATTCCAGACCACATTTCTGTCAAATATTTTGAACTTGCGGGCATGATCCAGACATCTGGTGTGTGTAACGTTTGAATTTTCAAATACACCTGCTTTCAGGTATGCAGCAATGTTTGATTGCTGTACATCGAATGGCCGTACACAACTAAGTGCAAGCTTCAATTTCGATAATGAGTTTGTAAGAGGAAAAATCCTTACCAACTACATGTACTGTAAATCTTTATTTTTGCTGTTTTTGCAATAACCTCTCCACTACAAATTCACAACACCGTGACTACGTGTTTCCTATCACTGTATTACTACTGAACTACAGAATTGTTTTCATGCAAAAGTAAGTTCCCATGAAAATAGCTGAATTTACAGTACTGCACTTAATTCCTGTACATCTACAGAAAGAGCAGACAAACCAGAAAGCTTGTAACAGAATTCTGGAAAGTATTACCACATTTTGTAGCTGATTTCTGACAGGTCTCTTCAATGGAGAATGAATGTGAGGCATTCCAAACATTTACTCTGAGCGGCTGCCAATGTGGAAAGAGACAATTAAGATGAGCAGAATTTCTTCCCTTTTGATACACCCCAAACAAATGTCACGGTTACGGAAATAAACACAACATCAGGACAACCACCAGATGTCAATACTCACATTGTGTCCCTGGTAGTTGGTCGAAAAAGAGCGAATCTCTATACTTCTATCTTTGTTATCTCATTTCTGTATATTATAAGGGAAGGTATAGATAATGTGTATGTATTGTGCACTTAGGAATATTTATCATTTACATTTTAATAGGATTTGGGAAGTAGGAAGCAAAGGTCTAGATTGTTTGTCAATTGAATTGTATCAACATTGCAGAAAGTTGAGAAATAGCCCTTCAACATTACTATTTTATAATGGAAAAAAAACAAAACATGGCAGAACCTGTTTTCAATAATTTTTTTTCAAAAGCAATTACTGAATGCATTCTAGTTTCTACAGCTGTATCTATATCCAGAAAGAACGAAAGACATTTATTCTGCATATGGCTAACAATTGAAATTTTGTTCTCTTGTAGTCAGAGTGCTGAAAGAACAGCATCCCGACACTTAAATCATATTAAATGATACAGGGCCACCATTGGTTCAATAGCGTATGAGCTCAGCGTTGTTGTCAGCGTCAAATCTACTCTCCTCATGCACCTCCAACAAGTATCGATTCCCGCAACAACATGCGCCGCGGGACCTTTGGGACTACCCGCGGATGACTCATCGATTCACCTCCCGGTCGCCCACTCCGTATCTCCCGCGACGATCTCTTACATTTCACGAGTCCCGACATTTGAGCTTCGCGTTGTTGTTTGAATATTTACCGCTGTATCTAAGGTCCCTTTGTCATTGTGTTAATCATTCTAACAGGAAATGGCCAGCAAGTACAGTCTGTGGTCATACATTCTGACATCTTATCAACACTCATATTCAAACGTGATGGTGTCGGTGCCGTGTTATTAGTTTATTTCATGCCGTTGCCATGGCAACTAGGAATGAGTGACGTCCACCGAGGGCGATAATGAGGCAGGCGAGAGCAATTATTCTCATGGTTAATATGTATATCTTTTATTCATGGTTTAATACGAGTCTGCTACGGGTTTATTACCCACATCTTGTATTTTAATGGTGGCGGGTTGGAAAGAGGATGACTTGGGTTTCCCCACTGGGCATGTGTGGATGTGACAGTGCTAATGAGGGGCAACTGCTTCTAACATGCCTATGAATGGTACGATTGTGGACTATAAATTACTTTGAATACCCTTTACAAGACTACCTTGCTTAAGGTATTTTTCCAAACATTCCTACGATTGTAGACTATAAATTACTTTGAATTCCCTTTGCAAGACTACCCCGCTCAAGATTTTTCACAACAAGCCCACTTGAAAATTTCCTTACAGAGCTTACCTCACTCACACATAAGTTTAATCTTAATCAAGTTATCCCGAACTGTATAACTACATATTACAATAATTATTCTTATTACGTATATCATATTTACAAGTAAAAATGTACAGGTATAATTTCATTGCCTTCCAAGTTCAAAGACAATAAAGAAATGACTGTCGCTTCTTTGTGAACAATTATTAATTTGTATCATTTCACATGGTGCATGTGCAGGAATACCAAATCATACATGCTTTGTTCACAGCTGCAGCATCTTTCTGGAGGGAAAGGCTTATCTTTTTGCAGCTTACTTCCGTCTGACTATACCTTGGGGGAACTCATTTGTTCAGATTAATTTTGTGCCGGGGACATTATCAGACAGGGACTTATGACTGTCATATATCCACAGATTAGTCATGGGGAACACCTCAGGCATGTGAAAGGAAAGGCAACGAAAAGCTACCTCCGTTAGACGGATGAAAAATGAGGCATTCGCACATTTCGTTGGAGTTAGGAAAATTTACTGCAAACAATTGAAGAATGGCTATAATTCTTGCTGTATCAAATTGATTTCAATACGGCCACTTTTTCAAGCATGTTTAACTTTTGTTTGCCATAATTGATATTTGTCTTGAGGAAGAAATATGCCTTCAAAATTGTAGACAATTAATAGGATGGCATGGTCTGCAATTCCTTTATACCATTAGCAGTTTACAATTGCTCTCCTCGCTTAATACATGGTAATATCGAGGTATTCCCAACAGGACATACCGTCATCCTATTTTCCCCCTAAGTACCCATAGACGACTGCGAGGATCTAACGCTTTTGATGTCCAATCGGTGCAAAGCCATAAAACGCGGCGCTTTCTGACGAAATAAGGTCGTGCTCTTGAATGCATCAATACCTCGGAGGCTCTTATCGCCGCCGCACAACGCTATACGTGGATGAAATATGCATCCAATGCTCCTTCATAAAACGATACGCGTTAACGATCCCCATACAAAATGACATCACTCTACCTCTTACCTATACAATCTATATGCTAATATTTCCTGGGTACCGTGTTTAAGAAAAATAACGAGCAATATTTAGTCGCCATCTGATAACGAACGAAACGAGATTAGCGGATATTTTTGTATTTTCTGTTGCATAAAATTCACCAGGCAGGTGGCTGCGGGAGCTAGGTGGTCTTGCATGATGTCATTTGTTTACATCTGTGGGTTAGACAGAACGATCGGTCATGGGTGTATCGCGGTGGGAAAGGACGACGAGTGAATAGCAATGCAGGCGAATCAATGGCTGCAGAAAGTCGGTAATACAACATGCAGCGCACATCACACATACGTCATTTGTTTACTACACCGCTTACAGAGTTATACAGACAAAGCTGGAGGGAAAAACAGACTTTGAAAAATTGTATTATGGATCAAAAACATCTGCATTCGTCATGTATCATATCAACAACTGTAATTGAATATGATGTCTGTTAGGTCCTCTGAATATCACAAATTTATAATCGATCCAAGGACAACCAGGAATGATGCACATGGGACGAATAAAAAAATTGTTTCTGTCTTTGGTAACATGAACATATCATCATTCTGTTTACTGCAGTGGTTACGAAGTGATACAAATACAGCTACAGGAAAAGAAACCACCTTCATTCATCATATATTACATTGTACATTAAGACCTATGATTAAAAATTGTGTTTGTTAAACTCTATGGAAACGCCAAATTTCTATGGAAGAGGTGAATCAGGAATGATTCGCATGGGACGAATAAAAAACTTGCATCTGTCTTTTACTTGAGCACATCAATCAGTATGTAAACTCATGGGAAGGAAAGCCAGTAATATTTATGGATCCCCTCTACCTTTGAGTCTGAGTACCCTCCCTAATGAATTAACTTGTTCTTGACCATCCAACCCTTCACGTTGAAATACTTTCTACACCGCCTACCCTGAACTTTTTAAATGGCACGGCCCTCAATGGTTTTCCCTTCAGAAATGCTCGGAAAGGGCATTTTATATCATGTACTGGTAAAAACAAATTATAGGAGTTGTTTGCGCTACATCATGTCTGTCCCGCGGGGCTGGTCGCACGTCCATTCATGTGACCGTGACCATTTTACGCGGCTAAGCGGAGCCCTGGCATTTCAAACAAGTGTTTTACGATCTTCCAGAGGAAAAGTCGGGTGTATATTCTCCCCACCTGATGAACTAAACGAGGAATATGATTTACGGTCTTTGTGGTTGGTATCGAGGAAGGGGGCTTACGGTGCGGGAATATCTACCGCGGGGGGTAACCTGTTTGCGTGTAGCTCGTGAGTTGGGACTTAACATTTACGCACATCCATCAATTCTGTCTACGATCGGACAGACAGAGGGATTTATAAGTATCTTAAACTATACTTACATGTATGTTATTTTGATGTGCTAGTATTTCGTAATTTCAGCGTGTGTATTAATGTTGCGATGTCCATACATCAATTCAGCCATACATCTGTCTGCAAGCTGTTGGACAAGTGATACTTTGACAATAAACCATTATTATGGAGACTGCTCCAATGACTTCCTCAATGGATAGACACTACTGCCGTCATGACACTGTAAAAGAGGCTACGTTCACGGGATTTAATTCCGCAATAGGGAGAGAATGGATCGTTTGAAGTGGTTTTAAGTTCACGGTTGAAACAAGTCGGTAGGTGGGCAGAAGAAATAACAAAATTTTCACGGTGGTTTTAAGTCAGCTGTGACTGTGAAGAGGTCTTCCAATAAAACCTCGATCATAAAACCACCGTAAACAATTTTTTCTTTTACAGCAAAACAGAGGTGTTAAAACTGTTGGCCTTTCCTCAGTGATACAGCTGGTCTGGGAAGATAATGCACTACCTCAGGAGTCGAGTCCGAAGAGTGTCTTCACCACTGCAGGGCAGGATTTTCAAGATTAAGCCACCTCGGGATTGAGAGATCACTGGTTCGATTCCTGGCTAGACGTTGTTCCAGATTTCCAAGATTTAGCAACTACAGGATCGAGAGGTTACTGGTTCGATTCCTAGCTAGACGTTGTGTCCTTGGGAAAGGCGATTAGAGCGATTTTCCTCTTTCAAACAAGGTGTAAATGGGTACCGCACCCGTCACCGTACCTGCCTTTGATTCAGGATGCAAAAGGTGGAAAGAGAGTAATGGGTTGTTGGACCTTTACCATTTTTCCTACACTGTATTACAAAAATAGATTTCAAGAACAATGTCAGCTAATTCTCTGAGATTATTTTCTCTAGTTCTCTCCACTGAATATCACGAAACAACCAGTCAAAAGTTATGAGGAATTACACGACTACTATATACTGTAAGAAAAATCATTGGGACATGACTTGGAATATCATTTTGCAGTCTAATGTAGGAATATCATTACCAATTTGGGCTGACACGTTGTGAGATTTATTGATCACCGTGTAGTTTACTGCGGCTTTAAGCTGCCAGAACATGTGGAAACCAATAGGCTGGGATTACCTGCGGTTGCACACAGTATAACAAGAAATCAAAGATCTCATACATATGTGAAATATTTTTCTAGTTTTTGTGTTTTCTTGTTTTATTCATTAGTGATATTGTCACAATGGAACACATACACACACAGACAGTATTGAGTAATTTTTTGACCAGTATATCTTTATATTGCATTTTAATCATTTGCCAGAGTTTTACACATTAGAATGTGCACATCTGTGGAAAGCCATGAATTTCAATTCAATGTTACATGTACAAGTTGTTCAAATACATTGTACCTGGTACAATGGTCATGCAATTAAGTTCTCCTTCTTTGTGTAATGTTATTTACAGTTTTCAACTTTCAGCATGATTTCAGCTGACACAGATATTATATGTACACTGCCCAAAATGTAATGGATGCCTATAAACCAGTCAATCACTCAATCACTCACTTGCTACTATGAAGTTGCATTGGTCAGCTTTAAAAATGTTATCAAAAATGTCAATGTCCTCTTGTCTAGTACTGTACATGTCCACTCATATCATATGAACTCCACACCAATAACAACTGGGATAATTGAAATGGCACGCGGGAAGAGTAATTCAGTGTCCGAGGAATAATCGCTTGGTGACAAGGTCACGACAGGTCGTGAGGTCAGTGTCCGTGGGGAAACGTTGATGGATGGACAGCTTACTGCCCACCTAGGTGTAAATATTGATGTAACTGCCTGACCAGTTGCTGTGCACGGCGCAAAATACTGTACGTTCATATATTTTCACAGAGGCTGAATTTTGCGATGGAAGGGGGAACCTTAACTAGGTTTTCGCAGTGTGGTACAGTAGCAATACAATGGAAACAAATATTCAGTGTAAAGGTTTACATATTTAAATTGCTTTTCTTAGAGTTACACACATTGATGTACATGTAAATTGTAACAAAATGTTTTCTACACTAGAATATTTTCAGTTCCTGAACAGTGACGCGTGGACATGCACCGTGGAACGCTGACATGACATCAGGAGCAGGCCGGCAGTGTCATGTAATCATCACTGGTGCTGACCTGGACACAAGGGTACTGCCCTGCTGACACCACTGTCACACAGATCATTCATTAGCATTTATTATCTTCGCCATAAGTTTTTTCTCTGTGTGTGTGCGTTATGAAATCATCACTGGTAACAACCTGCTTACTAGAGTACTGCCCTGCTGACATCATTGTCACACAGACAATTCATTAGCATTTATTATCTTTGCCAGAAGGTAATGGTTTTGGTGCTGTTCGTCTGTGCATGACTGGGAACAACTCGAGAAGGTCAAGATGGATTGTTTTCAGATTCGGTATCTGGGTAGGTCTTCATGAGACCTTGAAATGACAAGATTTTGGGCCCCCTAGCAGTTTGCTATGGCACTACAGTGAAAAAATGTCACAAAAACAGAGTACCATTTTGTGACAATTACAGTGTCAATGTCATCATCATGTTGACTCTTGCTCTTTGTTGAGGGCTCATAGTACATGTATGCATGTCTAATATTTATTGTTCAGACCATGGACAGAATCGTAGAAGCATGCTTTCTGTCTGGACGATTTGTGACATGTATGTTTTGTGACAACCACGACTTCAATGTCATTATTATGTTGACACTGACTCTTTGTTGTGGCTTCAAACACATATGCATATTTAATGTTTACTGTAAATCTTTCTTTGTCTGTACATAAATGTACGGTCATATGGTATGTGTATGCTATCTCCTCCTTATGGTGTGCCCCCCAAAGAAAACAATTCACAATACCACTTAGAGCTCTCTCTACACACTGGAATAATGGTGCTGTACCACCTTGTTATGATCTTATCACCACCTTTTTCCGTTACTTGTATGTAATTTTGCTTAAAAGTTAAATGTATAGAATTGACTTGTTTGGGGCTGAGTTTTACTATCTATACTATAGACTTATAGCACTATCTTGCTCTAAATTTCTGAGAAAACCTGTGCCACTTTTCTCCTAACAAATGAACGTTTTGATCCGATAATGCAACAAAATGGAGAGGAAGAGCAGACTAAGTCCGGGTAAGTCGCTCAAATGATGATGATGATTGCTAGAACATGGGTGAAGCTTACTTCCTGCACTTTGCAGCTTCTTTTCTGTCTTATTCCTGACTTAAGATTGTCTCCAGTGGGTGACCTTGGCTTGCACCCTGGATGGCTTCTCTCGGACATAGGAAAATCATTGTTGTGTTTCTGATTACAGTCCTGAAAAAATTAGGGTCAGTAGGTTGGGACTTTCTTTTCTTCCCTTCTTTCTTTCTTTTTTATAGATTCGGTCATCAATCTGACAGGGTGTATGTAGAAAGGGGACCTTGTTGGTGAGTCAGTTTATATCACTTTTATTGCAGCAGAAATGAGGAGAACCTTTTGGAAAATGACGTTTTCATCACTCAGATGTCAGATCAAAAATTTCATCATGTCCCATGCCAGTGGTCGACAACAAAAAGGGCTAGGGTTGGCAGGCTTTTGTTAGTGTCGGTTGGGTAACCAGAAAAAAAAACAGTTTTTCCCTAGTCCTCGCTTGCAGTGCTTCCTTGCATGGCAATTTCGTATTGATCCCAGCAGACATTTTTTTGCAGGGCAGACAGTGAGAGGGAGGTCGTGGGGTGGACTGACCCCATCTCCTGCCCGACGCACAATCAGCAAGAATTCTTCCACTACAGATGCATTAGTCATCCTTGAGCGATGAACGTCAATTAGTGGGGCACGCCGGGGCGCTACAGGCGCTTCTCTTCTGGATACATGTAGCTGACCAGATACCGACAAATGTTTGTTCGTTTGTTGCTATATTTCCTACTTCACAAATCCTGTTAAAATGTTTGTTCGTTCAGACCCTTGTAGTGCCTAGTGGCACATAGCGCAGCAAGTTTTCTTGCTGTTTCAGTAATAGGGAGAACATTTGCCGGGGGACTTTGGCCATGGAGGGTTTCATTGGACCCTCTCTCCGTAGCCGACTCCCTTCATACAACTGACTCTATTTGGCCAATTTCTACTATTTTCCCAGCGACCCGAAGAGGCTGGTAGAGCCTAGGGTACGCCGGGGAGCTACTGGCACTTCTCTTCTGGATAGCTGACCAGATACCGACAAATGTTTGTTCTCTTGTTGCTATATTTCCTACTTCACAAATCCTGTTAAAATGTTTGTTCGTTCAGACCCTTGTAGTGTCTAGTCGCACATAGGGCAGCAAGTTTCCCTGCTATTTCAGTAGCAGGGTATAGTTCTACTGGGAAGGGTTGCTAGCAATTCCCCGATAACAAGCTCGAGGTACCTCCTTGAACACGGGACCTCCATTTTACATCCCTGACGAAAGACGGGTACAGCCCCAACTGAGATGCCCTTCCCAGAATTTGAACCAGTTACCAACTATTTGGAACCAGGAGCTCAACTGTACAGCTGCTACCAGTTGAGCTACAGGGAAATCCCTAGACAAATGTTGTGTTTCTCTGTTAGAAGTTATTTTTAAAGGACAGAAGAATTACTAGTACTTACCATAAGTCTATGAACTTTATCTGCCTATAAAGTATATATCTTCTGTGTATGTTACATTATGACAACAACAGTTGCCATGGAAACCTACCTCGGTAACATCCATGACCTTGATGGCCGCCAACTGCCCAGTCTTGGTGTGGCGACCCTGCAGAACAGAACAACAAATGTTTAATGATAAACAAACTACCAAACAAACAAAAGATTACAGTTACTACATGTATAAGCATATATCTTGATATTCATATCATCTGTAACAATATTGAAAATGGGATAAATGCATATGGATATTCAACAGTCTCAGATCGATATTCTGATAAAGTTTGCAATAAATGTGAACTATGGAATAGGAATCAGCTAAAACAAATCTAGAAAATAGACTTTACTCAAAGAAACAATGGGAACAATAGCCGAAACAAACATTACATATATTCAAAAGCTCTTATCTGAATCTTAGTTGATGATCATCGCAAACATATGCTTTACAATCAGCTGTGAGCCTTGCTTCAAACGTGGGAGAACAAGTTCGCGACGAATGGTTTCGTCGAGTAGGTTATTCGATGATGCTTGTCTGTGTGTCTGTTAGTGAACAGAATAAGTCGAGAACGCCTGGATGGTTTGTTGTCGTATTTGGTGTGTCGGTGTGTATGTGGGAAATCTCAAGATGATTAGATTTTGGGCGAAGTGTTTTGCATAATTAACGAGAAAAGTGTAAAAATGTGTTAGATTGTATGCTCATACTATGCTTTCTGGTTGCGACGTGTGGGCTGTATTGTTTCAGGGGATATTGACACGGGTAAATGGGTGCAAAGTTGGTCATGAGGGGTCATGAGGCAGGCAGGAAACGTCAGTTACTGCCAGGGACAAATTGGCTATCAGCCAGCTGTAGGGCAGATACAAGAGATAGACTTGCCCATATAGGCAGTAATGCTTTAAAGCACTAAAACAAGGGCTCAGAAAAGGATTCACCTTAATTGCAAGCCCCAGAAAGCCACATCTGTCTACTTTAGAATCATGCAAAGAAAATAGACAGTTGACCAGCTCGTTCTCTCGTAACAGCTGACAGACGAAAACAATCGTCAACTTTGACCTACTCCCAGCCTGGAAGAGTCCACTCGGAGCATGTGAAACCAAACCACAAAGATATCTCCTTACACCAATCAAAAGACTAAAACATACAAATTTTGACCAAAGTTGGATATACACGGCCTTATATGAGTAAGAACAGTCATTAATGCAGTGCCACAGCATGGGAATACCGAGCATGTCTGTGTGTCTGTTAGTGAACACAATAAGTCGAGAATTCTTGGAAGGATTGTCTTGGTATTTGGTATGTTGGTAGGTCTCGATGAAACCTGAAAATGATTAGATTTTGGGCCCCCTATCGGCTTGTTACGGTACTGCAGCGGAACTTCCTGTTATGATATCTCGTGTTGTGGACATGCTATGGAACTGATTTTTGAGTGGTAGATAGCTCGTTGGGCAGAGAGTAAGTGGTATAGGTTTGGGCCCCCTAGCAACTTTTTTGGAACTGCAGGGGTAGGTTTTGCTTCAGACTTTGAAAGGGAATAACTCAAGAAGGGCTTGATGGAAGGTCATGATTTTTTGCATGTACATAGCTTGAGCGATGATGTACATGATTGGATACTTATTATGCAAATCAGTAACTAATTTGCATAATTAATGAGGAAAGTTTATACATTCATCAATTTCCATGATAGGACTCGCAAACATGTGACATATGTAACTGAGGAAGAGAGAAATATTAATAGATATCAGCTATGCAAATGAGAACCTCATTTACATAATTAATGAGAAAATAATATAACTCGAGATGGGCTTGATGGATGGTCATGATTTTTGGTATGTAGATAGCTTATGTGATGCTTTGTATGATTGGATGATAATTATGCAAATCAGATTATAATTAATGAGGCAATTTTAAAAACCTGCTGTGTTCCATGATATGACTATTCAAATATGTGACATTTGTAACTGAGGAAGAGAGGAATGTCAATAGATAGAAATTATGCAAATGTAGGCCTAATTTGCATAATTCATGAGAAACTACTATCATTCCATACTAGTAAATAACGGCAATTTCATACTTGTTGCATTTAGAAGTTGTGTGAATGTGAACACCATTGAATCAAATTATGCTAATAAGGAGCTTATTTGCATTATTGATGAAAAATGTTAGCATAACCTTCTTTGTTAAGCTCATAATCATAACAAGGAGGTTTGGACAACTTATGTTATTTGGGTGAGGAGGATCAACTGGTATGATTTTTGATTGATGAAAAACACTCCTAATACGTCAGTCATAAAGGTCAAAATCATTTCGCGAAGGTATGAGGTCGTAGAACTCTTGTTACTATTTCCTTTATACCGTTTTTACATAATATGCTGTCTTGTTAAGGCCATTTCATATGCATAATTCCATCAATTTCCAACCGAATGAAGCTGAGGGAATTACAGGTGGTCCTGAGCCGGTGGGTATGCGGTAAGCCATAATCCCTTAACTCGGAGAGAGCGAGAGAGAAGATACACACATCTGTAGGCTGACCTCATCCATGCAGTAAATGCCAGGTATTCCCAGCAGAAATCTACAGGGGCCAGCATTACAAATTGGATTTGCATGCATATTCCCTGAACATAAGGGGGAGCCTGGTTAGCAACCCTGTAAAAACAACCACACAGGTCTCACTCCCAATAGCCTGGATGCCAGACCCCATCTCTAGTATAATATCCATTGTATGTATCATTCTTTGTATTTGTATCCTTTATTCACACAGGTAAAAACAATACATACATACAACTAAGCAAGGTACATTAGGATTTGTGCTGGGGAAAGTTGAGACCAATATGGTCTATGAGAGTCCTTTCCCATTTTTCTTGGAATAACATTTCTTAGGGTCAAAGTCTTTCTAACTTGGGGGCCTGCTGCAGAATTTTCTTGCGCTATGTTGCTGTTAGCCCTAGAGCTGAGGAGTTGGATTGTGAAGGCCCTTGAAACAGTCTGGCACCAACAATGTTAACACTGAAGCTAAGTTTCTAAGAGAGTTTCACAAATTTTCATGTGTGGAATAATCTAACAAACTCGATCCCAAAACCTTTTGCAAAACCAAGACTTAGTCAATTTACTGCTGTCGTTCACCCAACATGCACACCTGGAAAGGGTTGCAGTCCTTAGGACAGGGCGCTAATCTATGGTCCAATATATGCGGTCTATTGTATTTGTGGAAATCCTCTCTATGAATAAGTATTGATTGGTATGGAAATTGGACCTCTTCTTTACTAATATTTCATCAAAGGCAGATTATAACTATTGATTTGGCCAAAATATACCCAGTCCATTCAAGTAATGGTCGGAATACACTAATTACAGTAGACTAACCAAAGGCACATTAAGTTCTTCCTTATAGAAAGTGATATGATATATGGGGCTATTACCGGCTTATTAAACCTGCAAAATAAATTAGGGAAACCCCAATTCATGTTGGTGCTTCTGTGGGAATAGTTCAGGCATGAGTTACACTGTGTATAAAAGCAGATTGCCCAGGCTGCATTATTGTGTACGATGTGGCAAGGGTTTTAATCTAGAAAATGACATTACCGGTAGCAGGTTATGAATACCATTGGTATGTGTGCGCGTGGGCCTTGATTTCATTACATTTCTTGTTGCTCCTCAAAACCTCATCTATGAAGAGTGTGAGATATACAATGTACATGTAGAAGAAGTCTTAGTAAAGGGATGTAATTTTCTCACCAACTTGTTAATCCTAACAAATTCAACCTGTCTATCAATGAAATCAAACATAACCTTTTGCTAACGACCAGGCTTGGCAGCCGTGGCTATGAAAAATTGGCGACACAAACAACTAATTTCCGTCATCTGTTGCTCCGCCCAAACGCTATTTCTAGAATGACATTGTCTCCGTGCCCAAGTCACAATCATATTATTGACTGCCATCTTCTAACCTTTCTGTACGCGTCCAAGTAATAATGCAATCTGCGAGACTAGAACAGAGTTATCGTTCGTTAATCTTTGCCTTTTCTCTAACGTTTGGCTCCCTCCGTGCCTGAATGGAAACTGAAATTTCATTAGGGTTCCATTTTGACTTGACCTTGTGTTATGACGCAATTCCGTATTCCGGGTAACTTGTTGTGTTCCATACAAGAGCTATCTACCATCCAAAAATCATGGCCATAGCATGTCCAGAACATGAGACATCAAAACTAGAAGATCCGCTGCAGTACCATGGACAGCAGCCAGGTAACTCATTTCCAGTTTCTGTCACATCCTACTAACACACCAAATATGAAACCAATCCATCCAGTGGTTCTTGAGTTATCTTGGTGACAAACAAACAAACAAACAAACAAACAAACAGACACACAGACAGACAGACAGACAACACTGCCCAAAATAGTTAACAGAACGTTTATTCAGACTTCAGGTATCTGGTGTAGAGAACCCATGTTTTTGAGAGGATCTCAAATCAAAGACGGTGCTGATTTCAATGCACACACAATGTTTACGTCTTAATGTTATAAAACTATTATCCGACACAAAACACAGCAGCTATTGAGCATCAGTCCCTGATGAAAACCAAACGACCCACAGGTACTCTACCTTGACTCTGTGGGAAAAATGTGATACCCCATGCAGAGAAGACCTTTTAATGTTGAACCTGAATTGAGACTAAAATCAATTAAGTGTGAGTGCAATTACAGCGTTACCTTAACCTTTTGACAGTTATTTGCACAAGGCAGGAAATATTAATGAATTAGTTCCTGTATTTTGTAAGTGAAATGAATTCACAGATGGCAATTTCTTTTAGGGGACAAATGTTGATCATGACTGTACTCTTTGATGAATGTCAGGAAGTATAGATATTAGAAAAGGTTAAATTTTCCACATACTGAATATACCTTCATCAAGATATTTATGTTCCTATTTGTTGGTTGATTTTTTTCTCTCTAATTTTTAAGTAAGATAGTGCTCTAACTGAATAAGTTATGAGTGGGCTTTAATGGTTTTGGGCGCAAACTTACAGTTTCTGGTATGTTATCTGTCTATTTGGCCAATTTCTACTATTTTTCTAGCGACCTGTGGAGTCTGGTAGAGGCTAGTTTTTGCCATGTGGATATCTTTCCGTCCAAGAAAAAAATAGCTACTTTGGGTCCTCTAGTGGCGTCTTTCAGAACTGCACTTGGTTTATCTCTATTGTACATTTCAGTTAAATTTTCTTCTCCCCTAGCAGCTTTCTGAGAACTGCAATTGATTAAACCATATTGAGACTAAATTCCCTCAAGGCCTCTAAAATTGCAGATGTAAAACAATTTCAGCTACAAAAACGTCACAATAATGGGAAAAGTGGGAATTTATGACCAAACATCCAGACATAAAAAAGGAAAAGATCGCTATCTCCCTCCAGTACATTTGTCTGGCATGTCGACTACCTTTGAAAAGGTAAACAGGTCAGTATCATGTTTCAAGTCGAACATAAAAAATCAGACACCTTTTGAAATAGAGAGGACGCCCAGTTGGGTTATGAGACATCATGACGCCAATCTGCCCATTATACAAAGTACAATGCAGGTATGAGAACACATAACTTTTATCAAACATACTAGGACATCCAAATGCCTATTCTCTCTTCCTCTATCTCCCTCAAAGCTATATTAGGCCGTAGGAAGTAAATTTTATGGATGACATTAGCATGTGCATTGATTTTCGCCAGATTTCCAATTTCTGAATTCAACAGCATCTTTAATGTCTCCACCATACTCCTTACGTGCATTCATAAGATATCAAACACATGGAAGTCTCTACCCTTGCCTCCATAAATAGATACAAAGAGGAAAGGTACAGTAAGTTTATTTGCGCCTTTATGAAATATAACTGAAGTCTTGTGCCATGCATGGCAGCATCTACGATAATGGAAGGCGGTTATATATATCCGACTAGCTTAAGGAGAATGATCTTTGATGTATAAAAAGCTATGTCCTTGGTACTGAAAAGCTATTCTTTCCATCTCCCTATTTAGAAACATTTTGATGAAGTAGAAGATGCAAAACATGTCTGTCCTCTTTTTAAAGACAGTCGCGATCAATGTATCAAACACATCACCCCATATGGGCATGTGTTCAAACTCTTAGCAGTATCTTTGCATTTAATGTGCAAACAGTCTGCATTCGAGCTGCATAAAGGCAGTGATAGACATGCTTTCAAGGGTTGTAATGACGTAGAATGTACACAAATAGGTGACAAGTTAAGGCAAACATTTTTCGCTAACAAACAGACGATTAGAGGGGTTACCTAAAGTCAGAGAGGTTAACTGAAGTCACATCGGCTAAGTCACAACATATGGCAGTAAAGAACAAGAAATCCAAGATCTCAGACCTCTGTGATATATAATATATATAGAGAGAGCTTTAGTGAATTTCATAGACATTGATAGAATTACCCTTATCATTAGTTGATCTGAGTATTCCAAATTAAGGTCATTGACCCCGTCGGGCAGAACAGCTTTCTATGGACTATACCACACTACTTTCAGTGCCTGTGATGCTGCAGTACCTGAAAATACTGCTTGGGGGCCAAAAATCGGCATGTTTCTTCAGGACCTCAATAACTAACCAAATACGAAATTCATACAAATCCATCAAAAGGATCTTGAGTTATGGGTGCAAACACACATACACAACCAAAAACAGCACTGTCCTCGGAGGTGAACTACCTTGTTAGAGGTAAAAAAACATGAGCCATAATGTAGAGCAATGTACGTAAGGCTCTGTCCTTGGTGCTGAACATGTAACCAAACAAAACACTACACATTTTCTTCTTGTTTGTCATTTTAGCTTCTGAATGCTTTCAAAAAAGGAGATATACCTGTATTTCTTATCAAACTGACTTCAGACCTTGACGTCAAATAACTTAACTAAAACTACCTTTCAATGATTCAAATCTTATGAAGCAAAACTCGCAAGTGAAAAGAATTTCATCTACAAGTCATTTCAACTTCAAACACAAGTCACTCTACAAGGGATTCTAACTACGTCATTGTTTGTATTGGTTTAACACACCTGGTTGGGACAAGGCCTTTTGTAGCTGATAACATCAGTGTAGCTAGGGACAAGTCAAGTTTGTTAAGTCCACAGCTGAGAGGTAACCAGACAACCACAACAAAAATACCTGTGTCTCCACTACACAACACAAAGGAAGGTCCACTTGATGTCACGTCATCAGTCATAATCAAATAGACAGAAGCTCTAGTTTCAGGGACATGTGCCACTCTTGCCTGTCCCTCCTCTTTCCCAGATATCTTTTTAACCTTAAGCACTCTGAAGTAACCATTTGGCACCCCATTCTCTATTGGTTACAGGGAGCAGGGAGAAGGTAAACTCCAAGGAAAACACCTTTCTGCTTGCAGTTCTTTCCGTTAGTTTGCTGGTTGGCTAGTTTGGAACAAAATCAAACAAACTGAAAACATTTTGCAATCCAAAGAAAAATACCTTTCTGCTTGCATTTCTTTCTGCTTGTTTGTTGGTTGGTTGGTTGGCTGGACAGTTTGGAACAAAAGCATACCAATTGAGACAAATATAGCATCTTTTCCAATTCAAAAATACCTTTCAGCTTGGAGTGTATGGCAAAACTAGGCTGCCAACATCGACACAACCAGGCGCTCTGTTGTGACTTCTGGGCAAACTAGTGTTCAACTATGCGGTACGAAGAATTTGTCAATAACCATGAATTCTGGATATCGAATAATGTGCTACATAGAATTAAAGCGACCAACTACACTTCACGAAGACTTTACAAAAAATAGTTCACCTTGAAATAGACTAGAGGGGGAACGGTAAACGGTGAATTGAAATAGGTTTGCGCTTTGCGGAAAAAGATATACAAACCCTCTAAAAGGGCAATGAAGCTTGCACTGTCAGCATCATTACTCTCCTGTCATAAGTAGGGAGGAAAAAGAAAAATCCAATAAACGGGCAGGCGCCATACAGAAAATCAAGCTTGCGTGGCCTATCCAATTTATCCAAGTCTCAAGGTCAAACACCTTTGACTCTATTTACAGACCGTAACAATACCATTGATGCCCTTTTGTCTCAAGGTCGTGGAGAACAAAGGCCACTTCAGACAAAAACTGTTAACCTTGACTTTTCTGGCCTGCCCCTCCTGTTCACTGTTCCGTGACCTCCAGACAGCTGACTGTTTGCTATTGTTTGCTGCAAACACATACAGGCAAGTGGCTGCCTATCAGCACAGGGAAATTAGATGCTGACAGACATTTGCCTCTAAGTAGTAGCACTTAGACAGAACATATTTTATTGTATACGGTTGTGTGTGCATACATATACATGTGTATATGAGGATGGTATCCCATCTATAGTTTCCAAATATTGTACCAGATAAAATATTGTATGGAGACGAAATTCTGATGCAACGTTGACTGCACATCCAAGAGAAACCATGATGAACTTAATTGTAAAGGGTTGAAAGGTGTCTAGTTCTTGTTGACATTTGACTCTGCTACTGATTATTGATAAATACAAATAAGTCACCAGCCAGCCTGATCACCGGCATCCCATGTATGCAAATTACGTTCTGAGACAGAGCTGCTCTAAGTGTAACAACATTGACGACAATGCTTAGTGTCACATCATCGCCCTGCTAACTTCTCCAGTGTTGCTATATTAGGCAACAGCAAGGAAACGACAGGACAGCAGCACATCTTACAGCCTGTCCCCACATTCTCCAGTTGACTGAGGCCCACTTGTTCTTGCTTGGCTGTCAACGATGATGACAAATAAACAGTTTGTGTTTCGTCCGTCCCACAGCAAATTGCTTCCTGCAGAAAGCAATGTCACGCGACACACCTGTTAATTACACAGGCTTCCAAGAAAGCACATGATCATGACTCTCTCTTACTGCTTGTACTTGCCTTTCTAGTCAAAACCAACAGCTGCAATCTTGTGTTTGTAACCCAAGTGTCTGATTTCGTTCCTTCATTACTTCGATTCTAGTAGTGCCTAGTGGTACATACTTAGTGCAGCAAGTTTCATTGCTGTTTCAGTAGCAGGGTATATCTTTACACTCAGGGAGGGGTTGCTAGCCATTCCCCTTTAACATGCTCCGAGCTGGTCCTCGAACATGAGACGCCCGTTTTACGTCCCAGGACCCTTCTGAAAGACGGGTGCAGCCCCAACCCAGATGCCCTTACCAGGATTGAACTGGGGTCTCCCAGTTAACAACTGGAACCAGGACCTCAACTGTGAGGCTGCTACCAGTTGAGCAATAGGGACATCCTTAGGCGTTATCAGGTACACAACCAGCAACAAAATGGACTAGTCTTTGTCATGATAACTCAACAGAAATAATCTTTGCACTTTACTGTTAAACAACTTGTTGCTATCAGTCATCCTTTCCAAAACCACCGTGAAATGAGAGAATATGTTGTTATCGTCGCAAAACTGCGAGACGATTTACGATAACCTTCCTGTCGACGTCTCGTAGACGGGGATTAAGGCCAGTGACCTTGAATGTGGGACAGGGTGAGGACTGGAATACCAGACGACCATGCATGTGGAGTATGAAGGTTGATCACACAAATATAGACGTATCCCCAAACACCAGGACACCGTGGTCTCTCCAGTTATGCCTGGATAAACTAAAGCTTGAGGACACACAGCAAGGGGTAGAGGATTTCCTGGGCAAGATAATCCCCTCCCTGAGATAATCCCCTCCCTGAGATAATCTTCTCTCTGCAAGCAAGGTCTGCTCTCAAAATGAAGGACAAGGCGGATTAGGCATGCCCGTAGCCAGGGGGGTTTCCAAGGTTCACTTTTTTTTTTTCAAGGCGGACTTATTTGTATCACCAGCGGGGCTTCAATCCTAGAAAAGCTGCTCACTTCGTCTCAGATCTTCTTTTTTTTTAAGTCCTTTCAAAAACACAGGAAATGCCATTTCAGAAGTTATAATTTCTAAACTTTTATCTCGGACCCCCCTATTCTATCCCGAACCCCCTAGAAAGCTCGCGCCTGCGGCACTCGATGGTCCCTCAGCTAGTTCGAAGGACAATCCTGACTACGGGCATGTTAAGCAAGCAACCTAATCCCAGATGAAACTTTGGAGTATTACTGTAATGATGAAATATTCACAGTGATTCTATGATTGGGTGAACTCATCATACCGTGAACAAATGCTGTGTCTTACATCGCCTTACTACAGTTGCTTCCAAGTTGATAGCCACGGCAAATACCTTTTTCCCTTTTTTTGTCAATTGGGTCCCTACAAACTTATAAGACGAAACAAATCCCCTTAACCTGTTTTGACACATAAAGCCAGATAAAGCTAGAAGTCTTTCTTTAAGACTGTAAACAGTGGTTCAAATCCTTACTCCTTCACAGCAGGAGGGCCCTATAAGCCAGCTAACCTAACCAAGGACAGTAAGGATAGGACTGACCTTAGCATAGGCCTAGGGGAAAAAGTTGCGTTTCTGGTTATGCAACTGACCTTAGCCTTTTCTGGGTTGCCAAACGATGGCAAGGAACATAAATTTTCTATGTGACTTTTTAGTGATAAAACATTGTAGAATTGTTTTCCAACATGTTCTCTTTGTTTCTGTTGCAATAAAAAAAGTAATATAAACCAAGGAACTTCGATCAACATTGATAGAACCTCCTTGTAAAACACTTAAACAGACCCACCAAACCTAGGTCCCCTTTATTTTGACACCCTGTTATAGTGACGGTCAAAATCAAAAGAAAGATTGTAAACACTGCGTTATATTTCCTAGGCCCGATGATCGTAGTCCATGCATTTGCCTTTCATTATAACATGTTCTTTTGTCGTTTAATTCTTTCTAGCAAGCTGTCGAGTACATTGCTTTCCGGTTACACATATTAGCGGAGTTACAGGTGTTTGACCATCGAGTATTGAGTACTTCTTTCACTAACTGACTTTCAGCTTGCTAAATGTACTGTGACAACAAATCGCTTCAAGAACATACAATCTTTCCTTTAAGGACTCTGAGGTTAGACCTGAGCTCTAGAAATACCAACACAGGAAGAAAGGCCATTAATCATGGGATGGTGTTGAAACTTGGTGGACAAGCCTTTAGGGGACTGCAGAAAGATGGAGAACACTCAACGCTTTCACCTCATGGTACCGTAACTCCACTTATTTTTGCAGGGACCTGATTTTGAGTGGTAGAAGTGGAAAGGAGGTTTGGGTAGTAGTTCAAGTTCCCGGTTGAAACAATTCCATAGTACAGTTACTGTAGTAATATATTGAAAATGCATCTTTACAGTGAAGAGGTCCCCGCGAAAAGAAACCCGCCATGAACATTTCAAGAGTTACAGTATCCACAAAAGATTGCTGAATATGTAGATTTCCTACACCAGGTTTTCTTTGATGGGTTGGGGTAAGCAGAAGATGACGGATTAGTCTCAACCTTTACAAATTTTCAAACATACACATACATACCATTTGTCATGTTTATACATATACAGACTAGTGAAAATAAGTGCCACTCAAAATAACTACACGCTGCAGTTTTCGCAAAATAGCTCCACGTCGAATTTGCAGTTGCCATGAAAGAAATTATACCTGTTCATCTTCATCACACTGTGCGGCATGTACAATTAATATTTTATAAAGAATTCATTGCAGTGTTTGAAGTTGATAAGTGTGTTTTTTTTTACACTATGCAAAGAGTAAAATGACTAATACTACATTTTATATACTTTCAAGGATGTCATGATATCATTATACTGATCATAATACAGATCATTATACTGATCATAATACTGATCATAATATGAAACACAATCACATTTCTCCATACTTGCTCAACTGTAAATGGGACATATATTAAAAGAAAAACATTATACATAGGTATAGGAAAATGCTAATTGCACTTCTTTAGCTCAAAATTTAATGCAACTTTAACCTACAATTCTTCTTATTGGTTAGTTTCCTTTTTTGTGCATTTTTTCACCATCCACACACTGTGATAGTGCATACAGTTGCCCCATTCTTCTCGGCGATGGTAATAAAAATAGCTTTACAAAAAGCAACCATTGAAGTCATTCCTATCTTCCCAACATATTCCCACTCTGGAGAGCTGAGCTAAGAATTGAGAGTGACATCATCCTTCTATGACAGCCACGTATAGAAACATGACCTCATCCACACAGCAAGCTGCTGAAAATGATGTAATGCCTCCAGCCTATCTACCTCCTACAGAAGTGTGTATATTGTGAGACAGTTCACCTAGAGAGGCTGTCTCTTCGCCACCGACTGTCTGCTACTTGACGGGCGCTCTAAACAATCTTTCCTGACACAGAGTAGGAAACTAATACTCAAAAGTACCACCTAAGGTTCAAACGTATACAAACATCTGTCAACACGACTGATAACTGATCTTCTGGGTTCAACGCTTGTAGTTCTAACTTGCCAAGTTCACAACACACATCCTCTGTATGGGGAATACAATCTGAGTCATACTTCCCCTCTCTCAATTTGCTACTGATTTACCTGATGCCTTTGCATCCAGACCTCTTATATATTATGCCTGACCACATGTCCAATCAATTATGAAAAAGCATCACAACGCTGCACAGCAAACAAGATTATGTTCCCTGATGCGGCCTCAAATGGCCGGCTGGCCGCTGCCTGCACGATGAGATTGGAAATGGAGGTCAGAGGTTAGGACTCAAGTTCAGGCGGCGGAGTCTATGTGAGGATGAGGGACACCTGATGGGGGGAGATAAGACTATTCATTTATCAGGAGGGCGGATCGCACTTATTCAGGGAGGCAGGCATTCCATTCATCACGCTGGACAACAGGCTGAGTTTTTACAGGGCTCGACTTGTGATTCCCAAACAGCTGGTCTAGCTTTGTATCATTACCTTCGTCAAGAAGGTTATCTTTTGAGGCAGTGTTTGTCTGTCTGTGTGTCCGTCTGTCTGTTGCTTGCCAAGATAACTCGAGAACGGCTAGATGGATTGGTTTCATATTTGGTGCTTATATTACAGATTGTTTATGATTAAGAATGTATTGATCTTAGAAAAGCAACTTGGCTACAAAGCAAAAATATGATGTTTAAATCACTATAAGGATGTACAGAGCTTTTGGGTACTGTATGACTATGAATGGGGCCATGTAAACAATGACATCACAACAGTACTCACTTCTAACATTCTACAATAACTTAAGTAAGTACAATATTGACAATGGTTAGGAATTACTGAAACCTTAAAAAATTACTCAATACAAATTTCAATCAAGCATTTACACAGTTGAGATATATTCTATTAAATGTCCAACATCATCAACAAATTTAACTATCTTCATAATCAGCCTGAGCTACTGTCTATTATGATATGAAAGAGACATTTTAAAATGAGAAGAGGCATGAAACATGCACACAAGTGCAAGGTCATTGACTTTGCCATTAATCATAGCCAGGGTGACCTGTTCATTCACCTTAATTGAAGGCTATGTTGACAACCAAAACAACATCTAATATTTCAATCATATATCATCAATTCTGATGAGTCACAGTGACATCAACAGGTACTGTTACAGATAAAATACACACTAATATGTCTAACATGTTACTGTTTTCTTGAATCACTTCACAATAAAATCAAATTTGGCCCGCAATGAAAGTGTATTTAGACTGAACCAATTTAGTTGTTTGGCTTTTGGGTGTACCAATTCAAAATGTTGTGTGCTGTATTACAGAAAAAAAAGGCTTCTATAAAGATGGGAGAAAGTTATCAACTTTTCTTGCGATTGATGTCACTCGTTTTCTGCAATTGTCTATATTTCCTAATGTTTCAAACATTACTTTTACTGTAAAAGAGGAAATATTTCCTGGGATTTACTTTTGCAGTAGGGAGAAAGTGGAGCATTTGCAGTGGTTTTAAGTTTGAGATTAAAACAAAAAAGGGGTAGGCCTAGGTGGGCAGGAGACTGAACAAAATATTTTTTGACGGTTAAAGTTCATTGTTATTAACACAAAAACCACTAACGTAAAACTGCCGTAAACATTTCTCCTTTTACATTACTTTGATCTCAAATGACTCCGTCATTCCTCATACAAGATACTCATCCCAAGGAAGACATTTCAAAGAAGCAAAGGAGCATAACTTAAGGCTAAAGTGCCCCAGACTAAGAAAGTGCGTACCTTAAAAGGCCATACTCTGGGGCGGTCAGTAAAAACTCCTGCCCACGCAGCAATTAAATCGCAGCCTCCCCAATTCAGGATCCGTTCTGAACAGATTGTCCAATTCCTTATAAATTGGTTCTCTTTTTTCCAACATTAAGGAGACACATATTTACTTCTATGGCCATCGCTGTACACAAGACGGGATGCTCTTGTATGTGGTTTTTAATACTGAAAGTCGTGTCAAAATACATCAAGGTCCATACATTAAGATTACATCTTGTTCTTCCTTGCTTTCAGGGTGTATAGGGAGCATAAATAACGATCACAAATCAGGATATAGACCACTGAATGGTGCCCAACCCCGATTTATAGCGAGTCCGCCGTTCTCTAAGGATACGTCAGTGCCCTGTTAGCTCCGTCTTCAAAGTGCCTACGCCCACACGTTCCTTTGAGGCAAAAAAGCGAAGATTTTGCACAAAAAGTTTGAGGTGCGTAGGCGGAACTGGTGGCTTCGTGCCTTAGCTTGAGACGTTCCTGCATAAACATTCTTATCTCCATCTTAAAATTTGTTAAGGGCCCCAAGGGGGTGGCAGAATCTTCTTTTAGGCGCCCTCGGTAAATCTTCAGTAAACCTTAAGAAGATATTCAACAAGACAAGATCAACAGGAGATGGGTCAGCATATTTCTTCCAGGAACATCGAACTGCCAAGACGAGAAGCGTAATAAAATATGCGACTTTGACCCTTTCCTCAACTCCTCTGTGCAATACAGTACTGTAAATCCAATTACTTCTGTGGTAGTTTAATTTTGCAGTAGTTGAGAATAAAAGGTTTTTGCAGTGGTTCAAATGCGTGGTTGAAACAATTCTGTAGTGAAGAAGTAATACATTGGAAACCTATATTTGCAGTGGCATGGAAAGGATTTTGCAACAACGAGGTCACTGCAAAAATCGAGAGAATAGAACCACCGTAAAAGTTTCAAGATACACAGTAGCCATAAGAAAATCTTTTCGCAGACAATTTTAGATTTTCTAGGTATGGAAATATGTGAAGAAATGCATTACGACTGATCACCCACAGAGCAATGCCGCCGAAAAACTGTGTAGGCCAAATTGAACATGTCGAGCTATCTTGCAATCTAGCCCGAGAAAATGTCCCCTCATCCAATTTTGGCAATTTCTGAGCTCTCTAGGACTTAGGAGTAAGTGCTTTCCTGGTAATGCGATGGTTTGATCTCTAAGAACCTGTTCCGCCAAATTGTTCCTAATGTGACATTGCACATGTATGTGTACTTTGAATTCCACGTCTGTCGTTTTTGATTGACTTTGGATGGTACTCGAACGTTACGGACAAGGAGGTAGGAAGATGGTCGCATGCGATGAGATCTAGAGTGCACCAAAATGCTTCCTTAATAACTACTACACGTTAAATTTGTTTCTTTTCGCAGTGATTTTGCTTTGCAGTAGGACTAGGAGGAAAAAGGAGGATTTCATGGTGTATTCAAAGTCAAAATAACCCTGTAGTACAGCAGTCATGCAAGGGAAGCTCACATTCGCGGTGTCATGAAAACACTGTGGAGAAGTCTCAGCGAAAATAAAGCTGTACGGTAACGGTACCATACTTTTACCCTAGATTGCTGTCCTACCTACACATAGATAGACAAGGTAATGCTTTCCCCAAAATGCCACCCATTCACCTGGCAATAAAGACAACACAGGAAAGATGGGGTATCGATCAGTCTGAACTCTGAAGTGTCCATCTATCAATTGCTGACTGGTTCCATTTATATTTGCAGGGTTCGAAACAAAGGGTGCATCTGCACTTTTGTGCACCAATAATTGGAGGTGTGCACAGGTCTGTTGACTGAGGTGCACCAAGATATCTATGTAGATTAACTTACATAAAGGTGCTAACTGTACACTAGAATATGTGGCATATTCTTGACATCTAATAAGTGTCAGAATCTGATGATATAAAAAGTTGCTGTACAACTTGTGTAAAACCTGTTTTAAACAACTTGATTTCTTATCGATTTAAATTGATCTTACAACGTGAAGGTATAGCTAAGTAAAATCAAGCTGATATCATTTAAGCCAAAAATATGGCTTAGCTTAGTTTGGATTATATACCCATTTCAACTAAAGAAATTATGAAATAACAAGCACAATTTCTTGACAATTTCTTTAAAATTATGAATATGAGCTATATTCAAATAATCAGCTGTGACAATGACACTGTTCCCAGGCTGCCCCTACCTATTAATGCACCAGAATGGTACGACCTGCTCCTGCCTAGCAACAGCAGGGAACCAATGAGCTGCGAGTGTCCCATTCCGAGCCACGCTTCATTGCCCTCCATTTTCTGCACCCTGCCTTACCGAGATGGATGTAGCCAATCGGAGGCCAGGGAGCAGAACGGGCCTGGGCACGTCCTCCAAGTACAAAGCATCGACAATTCCGTCTATGATTTATAAACGCTGTCGCCCGTCACTCGCAAGAGCTACCTGCTGCATCCTGGCATTTACCTAGACTGTGCGCCACAAATTTGGTTTTCACTCAGAAAAAAGCACCATCATAAAACAACAATAAAGGCTGGAAAACCATCAAATCGTCTATAACACCTTGAAATGGCAAATCCACATCATTGCTTATTACAGTGTATATATATTCACAAAATATGTCATGGCTATACGTGTAAAACAAAGACAATTTCAGAAATACTAAATCCATGGTAAGACAGTCTAAGAATTGAATACATTTGATATGAAAGACTGATTGGATTTGTCTTGACCTTGAACCCAACCTTGGCCAATGACACGACAGACAGGGCCATAAAATAAGGTGTTGAGTATGATCTGTGCTGGTGTAAATAAGTATTGATCCCAGTCTCATCAGAGGGTGCCAGGAATAGAGATGAGACAATGACGGGAGATTACGCGCGGCGGCACGGACGTGTGAGTCCCTGTACGCAGCGTTTCATCTGCACAAAGAAACAGGTGTTTGGCAACTGATATTCCATCTAGAATATTAATTGGATCGAGATTTGTAATCACCGTGGCTCCTTCTAGAGTAATGACAATGGTGGGATGAAACCTTTACATGTGTGACGACTGGAGGGTACAAGGATGCATTTGTCAAATTACAATCAACTTTAAATGCCCTTTGTGTAAGTAAGTAAGATTTGTTCGTTCAGGCTCTTGTAGTTGTAGTGCCTTGTGGCACATAGTTCAGCAAGGTTCCTTGCTGTTTTAGCAGCATGGTATAATTTTACAGGGAGGGGATGCTACCCCTTCCTCTTCAATGTGCTTGAGGCACCTCCTCAAACATGGGACCCCCATTTTACATCCCTTCCAAAAGACAGGTGCAGCCTCAACTAATAAACAATCATAAAAACAGGCTTTTCAGGCTGGTGAGAACCATTTTAATGGCACCTTCTACTCTTAAAAAAACTGTTGCGTGTAAATAGAAGAGGTGTGAAATTCTAGAATTTTGTTACATAGTGTTACTGCCAAAAATCACTAAACGCCTGCGAAGCTGGTGTGTTACGCAGAATGGCAGTTAGACCGGCTAAACAGATACAGATACAGAAAGTTGTAAATTTGCACTGGTCAATGTCATCTGCATTATCAGTTCCACGATATGACTTGTACGAGACAGTATGTCTCAAACTTGACAAATAGGTGGCTTTTACCTAAACAACTTTGGCCTTGGAGCCATTCATGTGACATGTCCAGGCAAGTCCACCTGTCAGCCTGGGAAGTATAATAACTGCTTGGAATCAGCATTGAAAGGCTCTTGTGGGCAGGAGAGGACAGTTCTTGAGACAAGCACTTTGTCACGTAAGATGTTCCTGAGACAAGTAGACGCCACATTTGACGAGTGCAACATTTTGCGATGTTCCAGTCATCAAAGACTGACTGTGTTTGGGTGTGTGTTTCTTCATAAAGCTTTGTTGTATAATGTATAAGTGCTATAACGTTGTATTAAAAAGTGGTCAAACTTTTTTTTTTATCTTCTGCATTCTGATATCACACAGTGAATGTTATCTAAGAAAAGAATAAAGTTTGTGTTGTAAACTTGTACAGTATACTGTTGTGTAAAAAAGTGGCCTAACTTTTGAACTTCCATATCACACAGAAAATGTCATGCATAAAATAACGTTTGTGTCGTATTTTGTTGCATAAAAAAGGGGCCAAAGTCATCTTTTCTCTTTCACACTCTCACTTCGCAGAGAATGTTCTCCATAAAATGAAGTTCACATGGCCTGACAGCCATGTCCATATGGAAGTCCTTGCCATGTGGTAGATCCAGGACCAGCGGCCTACAATGAGCAGGTCACATGTTCCACATTCCCTGCTTGTAACAGGGCGGTCCTCTGGGCCAGGACTTACAGCAGAACCGCCAGCTGCCGCCGTTTTTCACCCCGGCTGAGGTTCCCGCGAACATGGCAAGAGGAAGTACGGATGGACCGAGGATTAGAAGCGAGGTTAGAGTCATCAGAGTTGAACAGATGAATCATATGTCCAGTCAAAACCAGGTGGAAAGAAGGGTCATCCATAAGTGTCTTGGCAACGAAATTTTAATCATGAAAATAGAAAGTTTCAGAGATCAAACAAAGACTATCCTTTTAACACAAAAGCATGATGTTTGATGTTATAACTAAACAATCATTTTGGTCTTATTCTAATAATTTGGACAGTTGAAAACGTTGAATTGTAAGATTAAAATTTATACTGGATATAGTAAACTGAGTTAACTGACATAATTGTGTGTAACCTACATCAAAGAAACTAGCAATACAGTACATGTAGTTTCTAGTACAAAATGTACAAACGACAATATTACCTGTCATTGTGTAAGACTACACTACTGGATTCTTTTTAAAATACAGGAATTCCCAACTTTGTTTGAATCAAACTGTATATTGTACTGTTCTAGATGCAGCAGTGTAGCCTATCCAAGGACATCGGAGGCCCTTTAACCCGACACCTGGTAGCGTTGAGTCCGACCCTGACCCCAATGATTTACCCTAACTGGCCTAAGGCCTGGGGTCAGCTGTCTAGGATGTCTTCAGTACTGGGTGATAAGACAAGAATATACCAATTGACTTAACCTTTTTCCTGCTAAGGTAGCATTTTTGGCACCATGAACGTATCAGTTATGTGGTTAGGCAGCAGTGAGAAGGTTAATAATAATTAATAGTGTCCTCCTTGGATAGATGTGAAATAATTTATAAATATTCTAATGCTGAATTTGCCTCTCACTCAACATGGTAGCATTTTGCTTCTGCAAACATTTATTTTCCACTTAGATGCTGTGACTGCTGAGTGATCAAAGAAAGAATTTCAAGATAAAGAACAGTTTTTTAATGTTTAGTGGGTTTTGTTGTCTCTTAAACTATCATTTTACAACTTGCATCATATTCCAAATATGAAATCAATGGTTACATAAATCCAATTTTGGTCACTGTCAAGCAGAAACTGAGAAAGGGGCATCAATTTTTTTTAGTCCATCCCCGTCACCAATAAAGTTCTAGTTGTCAGGTCACATGCAAACACACTACAGGATTTACATGCTTGTAATCTGTGGTTTGAAAGGAAGCTGTAATTCAAAAGGATGCTGCTAGGGGGCACATCTAATTTCTTCTCCCTAAGGCCTAACACCAACCCTAATAACTATGAAGCAAAATGTCAGGAAATAAATCCATTCACAGCGTTTTGATCTCCATTTTGTTACTGTACTAGCACCATACACCACAAAGATTTACTTTGAAAATTAGAGAAACAACACCAAAAGAAGCGCATCTGACAAGTTGAAAATCAGACAGCTGTGTCCATCTCTCATGGAATGGAATTCAAAACTGCTTTTCCTCACTACCTCCTGCTGTCTGCCAATGACAGCAATCACCTTATTCGGTCATATCCAAATAAATGCAACATTATCTTCATTCTTCTTGTAACAAGCTAAATCTCTTCAAAACCCAGCTGTACGAAATAACTAACCCTGTCAATTAACTGTGAAAGCCAGCTCAGGATAAGATATGATCAAGACATGAAAATATTTCTTAAACTTCATGTCCACCTGCTAAGACGTTTATTGATTAACATCGTTATAGGTGGCTTTACAAAAGTATGACAAATGAGTTGTAAAAGTGTAAGACGGAACATTACATTAAGCCTTTTTATCCCATGTTGCAGGTCCAAACAGTGTCCATATCTATCTAACCACACTTCATGACCAACTGAGAACAACAAAAGCACCTTGGAACCTATGGTACAGCTATCTAAAAGACTGACATCATATGTTATAAAGTTTCTTAATCAATTATGCCAATTAGCACCATCAGAGCATGATTTGCATCTACAAACCAAAAGTCATGATGATCTGTCAACCTCTTTTTGAATAATGTTACTTCAATGTCTAAAAAAATCAGCCTTTGCAGTTTCAAAAAAGCTGCTAGGTGGCCAAAACCTACGCCAGTTCTTTACGAACCCAAGACTTCTAACAGATTGTTGCATTGGCTCATGTACTCTATTGTAATGTCTTGTTTTGGATGTCTTCCAAACTAAACAACATTCCTGTATGTTCTTATCTATTTGGGAGAATCACAGAATTAGGAAGTAAATCCCATACAGGAAGTGACATCACAATGGACAGTCCCAGAATCGATCTGTTTTCTCTGTTTCAAGAAACAATGGTCTTCCTTTCCATTGTACTGCTGTATTGTATTGTGAAAGTATCTCTGTTTAGTAAACAATCCACACCTATATTTCTATTTCTACATATCTAGATTTCTCAGTAGATAGTCACAGAGCCAATTTGTAGTCTCCATACCGATTTCCATCCAAAGCTTACGTTATGGCTGGCCCAAAATATCTGGAAACACACATAGACAGACACACAGACAGATACACAGACAGATACAAAACAATACCTCCATTTTTCATAGAGGTTACAATACCAAAGGCACTATTTCTAAAAGTTAACTTGATAGCCCTTGGAGAATACACCTGTACCCAGGTAGCATTACATGTATGGTAAGATAGTATTAGACAACAAACATCCTTTAATACCCTCTGCATGACTCCACATAACATTCAAAGGTTTAGGTAAACCATGAGAAAAAGCCTTGCTCGTTTTGTTTACTAAACATTGCTTTATCCGTCCCCACAGGGATAAACAAACGTCCAAGACGAATACTTGTCATCTCCTTAGACAGGCTGGGAAGAAAGATGCATCTGTCTTTAGAACTAAGTAACAGACTTTTCTTTCTCAACACTCTTAAAGTATATGGATTGTTCCTTGAGAATTGAACAGCTTATAAGAGGTTACCCCTGACAATTTTGTTAGGAATAATTCAGACTCTGTGTAATGATTGAGAGAACAGCTGAAGTTGTCCATTGCCAGTTTTGAAATTTCTAAAACTAAAAGGCATACAAAGCAGTGACATCATCCTTGTTACAACGTTAACGTGTTAGTCTGTTTATGATGACCTCACGCAAGAATACCTGTAGGACTAGAGATGCTGAACACTGCGACACACTCTCCACCAATCAGATCACTCTTAGTCACCTTCCCAAAACAGATGCTGATGTCACCCTTTTTCCACCAATCAGGAGCGACGGTGACCGCATCGCTGCGGTTTCGGAACTGCGCGATCAAAACTGGGTGTGACTCGCATTTCTTGCCTATTCTGTACGCGGAAAAGACTCAGACCACAAGACATGAATTTTCAGCAGGATTGCTCGTTTTTGGCCATTCCTTGTGTAATGTAGTTGTGAGTCACACGTTGAATAATACTTCTATTCGTTCTCCTAACCACTACTCATTGTCTAACTCTAAGCCTCTGTGGCGTACAGCCAACGCTCAATTCTCTTCTTTACATTCGAATATTTCTGCTACGTACCCAAATAAATAACATTGGAACAATACAGAGATTTCCAGCCAATTTGCTCGCTTTACTAAAATAACAAGTTTTGAAATGTAAGGTATCATTTCCACAATTAAAATATATAATCAACGCATGCAAAACCCAACAATTTCCATTGATGTCTTTTCAGCTTTATTGTATTGTTCGACAACGGTTGGGTTTAATAAAGGTTTATCGTAATTTAATTGCCCGATACAGGTATAATGACTTCCTCAGCTGCTTACCTGCCTAATTTCACCTGACACAAGGACAGGTAACAAAGAGGAGATCGCTTCCAAACGACAGGACACAAAACACCTTTGTGAAGCACACAGCACAAAAGGGCACTTTGTTCCGACTTCGTTACTTTAGAATGTCAGAAAAGGTTGAGACGCTAACAATAACATCAACAAGGTCAGACTGACGATTAAGATTTCGAATAGAAGTCTTTGAGATAAACTCCCATACAGACTTTTCAATGTGACAATCGTGGCAATTGAAGGGTAAATATATGATGAAAACCGGTCCTTTTGCAGGCTGTAAGTGCTGTGAATTACATAACCAACAGATTCGAACCTACAACCTTGTAATTCACAATTGGGATTGCTAATTGCTTGACCAAGACACACAATACACTCACAGACTACATCCAAACTTCGCTACATTACTAGACAAAAACCACAGTAGCGTAATTGGTCTCCATTAAAAACTCACGAGGTCGTAATAGCTGGGATCAAATCCTTTGTCTGAAGTGAAAGGACCCTTTCCCACCTCTCTGTTGTAATCACCTGAGAACCACAGGTGTCACCAGGTGAGCAGCGATGACAAAGGGAAGATCCTACAAGTATTGTCTTCAACACTTGTCATAACAATGTGCCTCTTGTCAATCATTTTGACACCTATTTCAACACGCTCACTGCTGACTTGAGTTTTAGTTAGAATACCAGAAAATACAAAATTGGAGCATGGATGAGCCCACAGCAGTTGGAAGGTTAAACAATATACTGTAAATTGTTTATGTTAGCAACAACTACATTTCGCAGTAGAAGGGGGAATGCAGAATTCGAACATTGATTGTAACAATATAGTAGTACAGTAGTGAGTTCAGAAGAAAACAACATTAAGGCACTGCAAATATTTCACAATTTACGGTAACATATTGCAATAACACACACTTTGTAAAGATGTTTAGTTTCACCATGAATCACTGACGAAAGCGTCCAAAATGACTGTAGGAAGCCGTCACTACAGATCTGTTTTTTCCTGGTGACAGGAAACAATTTAGCATTGCTCTGTGATAATTCTACAATGCACAACAACAACCCAACAGCATGTACTTACACAAGAGTACATTACACAACTTAAAATTTCTTACAGCAAATGGGTTTAGAGGGAAAGAATAGGAGATATTTCCCAAATAAGCACTGTAGTCCATGAAGGTTTAGACATCCAGGTAATGAAATACTGTACTCTATACAATTACAAAAGTTACTGGAGCAACTGGATAAGTTTTGTAAACGGTCAGACGTTTCAGACGATGTTGGGCTTCAGATTCGGTTCAGTCACTGAATAGAAAAATAGTGGATGCTACATCTCAAACGTCTGACAGTTTATGACCTTATCCAGTTGCTTGAGTAACATTCGTATTAAGCAGCAGAGTACGAAAGGTCAAAATAGGTCACCAAAGGGTCAACAAGTGAAATTGTTTGACTCCTAGTTGACGTAAAAGCAAACGCTGTAAACAAACGCTGCAAATCGCCTCAAATCGACCTGACTTGAACCCAAGTTTGAAATGTGGAAACACGACTCTACTGAGTTCAGAGTTTTACAGGGACATGTTACATTTTGTTGAACTGAGTCTAGGGGATGTGACCAACTTGTCATGACCCAGGCCCTGTCCATATTAGGACTCAGAGATGAGTATATTCACTACCTTGACTTGCTTGAGGTGTTGCTACTTAGAAAGCAAGAGACAAGTGTTGGTGCCACACCCTAAACCAATAGAATCACCCCGAGGCACTTGGCGCATCTTCCGTTATCCTTGCTCTGACCCCATTGGCCAATGAGCCACTTCCTGTGGATGTCCAATCAAAATCGCAATCAGTCAGTCTCATCTCTGTCACTAACTACAACCAGGTTTTCAATGGTAATTTTTCTTTCAACTTCCTTTTTGGTTAGCAATCAAAAGAAAGAGGAACCGTTAAATGTGTGGTACACACTTCTCACATTCTTCATGGGATATAGGCTTGTAGGTGGGCAACGTTCATGTATGTAGGAAGAAGAAAAATACAAAGTTGTGAAAAACAAAAAATCCTAATTCCAAAACTCCGGGGTTAGACCAAACAATTAAAACCGGCATGCTAAAAATGGGGAAAGGCGACGAACCAGTTTATAGGTCACTGGGTTTTCCTGCCATCTCCCCACATGTGAGAACACAATTGCCTGGGGTGACTACAAGTGCACCCTTTCCAACCTTCGTGCTGTCAGAACAGTTTATGTCTAGCAGCAGGTGCTCTAGTTCAATAGAAGATCTCCTAATCTCCAAGCAGATGTTAGGATGGTCTACCCAAGACTGTCCAAAAGCTGGCATACACTGACAGCCTTTGGTCGATTCCATTGCCAGAAGGTAAAAGACACCAGAAAGTCAAGCGTATACTATTTTTCCCTGGAAAATCTACCCTGTGGCATTGGGGCGGGACATGGTGACCTGGTAACATCGGCCAATCTCTAAAAATCATGCAGTGATTGAAAGAACACATCGGCTAAATAGCTGGCTGGTCTGAGAACAAATGTCTGCCCCAACGTCCGCTTGGAGATTCAAGGTCCCCTGCTTTCATCCTACAACAGTGCAAGTCACCCAGACCTTTTCCTGGCTTTACCTTAGATAAATATACAACAGCAAGTCTCCCAATTCAGTTTTGTCCTGTCAGGTTTTGTCTACACATGTCCTGTTCCACACAAGTGGAACACCAAGCCCAGATACACTCAGTGCTAGCATGCTACAACAGAATCTCTTTACACAACTTGACTCCTGTACATTCTAACACAGTTATCACATAGCTACTTACTCAAGTGCACCCAGGGTGAAATATAAACCAATGCCACCCACACTGTTTCAGTACTTTGTGCAGCCTAGTAACTTTACTGTAGTTACCTTCGTCAAGGTTATGTTTTTGGTAGCATTTGTATGTGGTTTAGCAGCGCAACTCAAAAAAGCTACCCAAGGTGACCACCCGAGGGAGCGAGGAAAAGCAGTCGCGTTGGAAAGGTGGTCGCCTTGAAGAGGATCGATAGCCTATCAAAGAAATGAGTAGATTTTGGATCCCCTGGCAGCTCTCCTAAGTACTGCAGCAGAACTTCTGGCATTAAAATCTTGTGTTCTGGACAGACTGTTAGTAGGATTTTGGGGCGTTAGATAGATCTTGTGCTCAGGAAGAAGTGACATGGGCCCTCTAGCAGCTTTCTTTGGAACCGCAGGGCCTTTTCAATTGCAGACTTTGAAACAGGATAAGTCAAGAGGGGATGAATAACTTCACATGTACACAGCCGCGGCTAGTTGAACTTCTGGTTCCACTCCTGTGACTTATGTGTGGGCCAGACTTTCGGCATTACGGCCACTTAAAAGTGACTTTGAGAATGGATTCCACATGAACTTGAAACGGCTCCAAAGTAGTCAAAAGTGGTTTCAGGCGGCCCTGCTTGTTAACCAGCTTCCGGTCGGTGTGTGTATGTGTGTATGTCAACCACCTGGTTCAAAGTTGTATTCAGTTTTGTTTCTTGGTGTTCCCTCAGCAATCATGATGCGATGATGCAGGCTTAAAGTGTTCAAAAATTTGTTTTCCTTTCTAGAACTAACCCTGAACCACATGATCCAGAAATGTTGAGGGATGATCATCAAGACACGAGCATAAAGAACTATAAGATGACTAAATCTTAGTCAGAGTCTCCACCCTTCCTGTACCCCTTGGACGATGTCTTCGCCGCTTCTTACATCAGAGAAACTTGTCACGACTTGGCAGCCACCTCCAACCCCATTTGGAGCACCTCCAAAACCTCCCCACTTCCTCTATCTACAGGCTTGCGGCTTGCCAAACCATCTCCTCCCTCCACCGTGACCCCATGAGATTAGCTCGACCCCTTAGGTTTATGTCCCAGATATATTTGAGAAGACAGATTGGAAAGTATCCTCAAGAGTTAAAAGGTTTAACGGTATCTTGGCTTGAAGGGAGGCGGAAAGATCTTTGAAGAGTGCTGGCATCGCATCTTTTATCAACTTTCTCACCTTTACCTGTGTGTTAACGAGAAAACCATCCGAGTGTTTCCATAAAAGCTAATCCCCAAATGATTATATGCCAGGGTCACTTTACCAGTGTAAAGGCCAAACTTACTAATTACAACAACAATTATACAGCTAAATGAGGAAGGGTTTATGAAAAATGAAAATGGTGGAATAAAAGTTATCAAGTGTGAAGGGTAAACCAACTTCTCAAACAAATTTCTGGTCCTTTATTACTTTTTAATGAAGGATGGGGATATAGCAATTTAACTTGGGCTAATCTTACTTACTTGGGTATGTCTCTATAGCTCAACTGGTAGCAGCCTCACAGTTCAGCTCCTGGTTCAAATCAGTTGGTAACTGGGAGACCCCGATTCAAACCTGGGTCAGGACATCTCTGTTGGGGCTGAACCGTCTTTTGGAAGGGACGTAAAATGGGGGTCCTGTGTTTGAGAAAGTGCCTCAAGACATTAACGCCCCCCCCCCCCGTAAAAATATACCCTGCTATTGAAACAGCACTACAAGGGTCTGAAGGGACAAACAAATATATTTATTTAGACACCTCAAATAATAAAGTGGACGTATTTTAGGTAAGAAATGCCCCCCTCCCCAACATGGCTGACAATGTTCCATACATACTTGCTGTTCAAATCCAATCCATTACCATTGTGACATTCCAATTATCATAATTCAAGAGAGAATAAGATTTCACCCACAGGGCACTGACCCTGACGTCAAGTAATATCCATCTTTCATAAACGCATTAAAAACCAGGACACAATTTCCTTTTTTAGCCTCGGAGTTCAAGGCAATACTTTCAGCGGCCCGAATTAAACAAATAAACACGTCCCTTAAATAGCGTAAATCTTGAACCCTTTGTCCTGACTACCCAGTAAATACAAGGACATTGATAGTTTTTCTGGGACTTGCGCCAAATCTGTCCTCTCTCCTTAACAGTTCAGGGTTATGAAGGTTTTATTTGGCATGTGTTTCTGCAGAAGGTATTTAGCACTGTATAGAAGTTTACAGTCGGACAAAGTCCAAGTTCAACAATCCAAAATTGATAGATTACTATAGGGCAGATGTTAAGTCTATTGCTTGTGGATGAGACGGTAAAATTCAATGCAAGAATAAATGAACAGATGTTCAAATGCTACATGTACAGTAACTGCAGCTAATGCAAAATATCAGTAATTGGAAGTGTGCTATGTTGAATATGTTCAGAATAGAGGTTGATTATGAAAATTGATCCATCCCTTCTTGACTTATCCTGTTTCAAAATCTGCAACTGAAACACGCCTGCATTTCCAATGAAAGCTGCTCGAGGGCCCATAATTATGTTATATCTTTCTGACTACAAGTACAAGAGCTATCTAAAACCAGAAAATCATAACCATAGCATGTCCAGAACACGAGATGTCAATTCTGCAACTTCTGCTGCAGTTCCAAGGAAAGCTGCCAGAGGACCCAAAATCTAGTCATTTATTTAATAGGGCTAGACCTTAGTACATGATAAATATCATGACAATTCATCCATATCTTCTTGAGTTATACTGCTAAACCTCATACAAACACCAAAAACATAACCTTCTTTGCGAAGGTAATAATAAGTTCCTATATACCAAGTGGTAGGAAACCACCTCCACCTTCAATACCATTATTGCCGTGTCAACTGTCGTGAATACATTCAACGTTCACGTCATAAAACGACAACCACAAGACCATGTGATGTAGCAGTTATTACATAGACACTGACAGATTTCTGACTCCACCCAAACTGCCAACGCAGCGACAGCCAAACACATGAAAAGGGTCAAAGATTTTCCTTCAGTCTTTCAGGACTGACTTTATTTTTGTAAACTGAACATCTAAAGACAAAAAGACACTGACTAAGAAAAAGATCAACGATTGTCCTTTCTTTTGGTGCAGAATATCTATCTTATAATTGAATATCTTGACACAAAAAATACTGTGATGTAGCAAGTGCTAGAATGAAAATCAATAATACATTTAAGGAAGCAAAATAACACTGCTTCGTGTACAATTAAGGCGAAAAACAGGTCAGCCGTTTTACGTACAGTAATTAATGTGTATTGAACCTTCCAGACGCATGCTGTAAACCTTCTGAGGAATTTCCAGGCAGCATATTTCTCACATTTCCTCCGTGTCATCAAACATATTAATCAGATTCTGCGTTAACGGTTTTATAATAAAGGAGAAGCAAATTCGGGAGGTGTTTTTATGATGGAATTTGATGCAGTTTGGCAACGACGACACATAGAAAAGGGATTCATTGATCTGCTTTAAATTATAGCACATTTTGAGATTGGATGGAGGTATAGCAGGGGTGGCCCCGGGCGAGGAAGCTGGTATCATCATCTCCCCGGTGCCACAGATGGCGTAGAGACGCAGACAAAGACCAGAAATTACAGCCTTCGATAACTGCTGACAATTTGCCTTATTGTAATTATGATAAATGTTCCCCCGAATCCGGCCCATCTTAAACTTTAATTTCATTCCTAACAAGTTGATGCGAATATATAATCTCATACCCTGCAAGGCTAATTCTGTGAGTGGTTATACTTGGGGTCTTTTCCCAGTCCCATGGCTTACTAATCAGTGGGTAGGACGATGCATATACTGTGTGTATCAAACCTGGCATTGCCCGGGGCTAAACATGGGCACATTATCACTGTCAGCAGAGGTCCACGTGGGAACAGCCAAGCACACAAAGGAACAACATTTCAATTTATTCCGTCCTTCATTCCAGAGCTGCATGGGACTTTCACAGTGGGGTTTTTGGCTAGACTTGTTTCCCTACGGTCTGGGATGACACTTTTATTCATCAATCATTTTGTCGACTTACTAGATCAGACGAAATTAGAAATATTATCACAAAAGGCTCTCTTTGATCTCCATTTCCCAGCAAACTATTCATTAGACCTTCCTATAGTAACACATTATCATTTTATCAAGAGTACTTAGTGCTATCTATTTTTCCTCCAATACCACAACAGAGCTATATATACAATCATGTGCATGTTTTTAGGACTTATCAGTCTTTGATATATGTACTATTCTTATTAAATTTTCCTACCTGAGATATTCCAGAAATTCAGCTATATTTGCTTATCAGGCTTTGAAAAAGATTTGCTACTTTCTTCTGGATTGCAGGAATGTTGAGTTTATCAGTATAATAAAGATGCTGCTCTACTTTAGAGTACAGGCGGACATGTCAAACAAAGTGGTACTGGTTATATAGATTGAGGCATCTATGTACAAAGAATAATAGAAAAAGTCTATGTCTGTACTGTCTGTATCTGTATAGTTGGTATAATCGGAGTAACACACAAGCTTCGCAGGCACCTGCCCGACAGCTTCTGGTTATATTATACTGAACCATAGGCCACACCTAAACTTTGCACATCTAGCTTCAAGCATTGTTCCAAGTTGAATCCTGGGTTGATAACCCTGGTGTACTTGAAGTCGTGACTCCTTTTTGCTCTTTTCTGAGCTGGTATTAGAATAATAAAGTTACTTAGGAGTTGGTACATCCACCAGCTTATTATTTTGTGTCTCTTGCAAAGTTTGGGCATTTTTCTTGTCTTCGGGTAACATCCACTGTAGATTTGTTTTCATTTTCGTGACACGAGCATCTCTGTCATAATTGTTCGTATTGAATCTGGCATTAAGGTTCTGTACCCTTTCCAGTTTATCTTTGTCTTGCTTTGTATATAGATGATGGGATCCCATAATATTACTTCATACAATATTCTAGGTTTCAGATAGTAGATGTTTTTGATTCGTTTGAAATGACCACTGCCCAAGGAAGGTGACGACAGGTCCATAAAACGGTTTACCCCCGCATTAAAAATGCACAGCTCCATCCATAACCTAGGCGTGGCCCCACACCGACCTGTCCCCGCCAGTCGGAATTGATCGCTCAATTCCACAGTGTGTAATGTCGTAATCCTCCTTCTATCTTGAGTGCTCCTGTTCCTTAGAGAGAGTGGTGATGCCAGTGCTGATGGGTGTGGCCTTTTAAGACAGACGGCTTGGCGTCTATATTGATTGCCGCGGCGTATAATAAAGATGTTACGATATTTGGGCCTTCGAAGGACATATCTGAGCATGATACAGATTTTTCTTTCATATTATCATAACAACAAAAATGTATGCTGGAGACTTGATACTGAAGGCTATCGCAGCTACTGAGTTAGAATTAACATTCAACCAATTGTCATTAAATACCTATAAAATGTAACTTCTAACTCAATGAAACTCAAATGTAAAAGATAAGGATTGCTAGAAAGAGATTTGGTACAAATATGCTAGAGATAGCTTTCCGAGCACCCTTAACAAAAACAGTATCGCTGTAATGACTTTAGGTGTGGTCAAATTACATAACCATGCCATCATTGTAAATAGCATTGATTATAACTTATTAGCGCATGATTTATTATATCATATCGATATGTTTCACGCGAGAAATGGGTGTGACCAGCCAGGGTTCGATAAAACTAGACCAAGTGATGCAGCAAAAATCATATCCAAATCTAAAATTAAATCTAAATGCATCTTTACTAGAAATATATCTACTGAACCTATATAATCTGATATCACAATCAGAATTCAAAGTCTAATCACTATTATTAGTAACAAACTATGGACAATGTTAATCATTAATATTGGCTATCAATACTTTAATCTCCATGTTGATAGTGCAAGCACTAAGTATCAGTTCTGAAGCAATTTGGCAGCAAATATATTCAATATCTAAAGGCTGAATGAAAATTGATTGTATCAACAGACAAATGTATCAAGCATCACCTTGGTAAAGATTTTTTTTGATATCAATGTCATCATTGTAAAGGGATTATTAAGATTTTCTTTAAGGTTAGAACTACACGTCAACTCTATATCTATGTTTTTGTTTCCAGTCTACGACTTTAGGTTCAACCCACAGACATAGATAACAGGAGAATTGGAAGGATTCTAGGCCATGTTGCAAAACATCCAGCTGGCTCAAAACTAAGACGTCAATACACAAAGACCCCTTGCTCCTTGCGCCACTGCTTATCGGCCACCCCCTTTGTAGGCCTCCTGAAAGACCATTATTCATCGTCATGGCAACCTGAAAGTACCACTTTCTCATCCGACAGCGGTAATTGTAACAACCAGCCAACATATTACGAATATGCAAATGTACTTGGCGTTGTGAAATACAAAAACATCATCGCCGACTTATTCTTTCATATATCCAAGCGACAACGTAGCTATCAGGTGTGAATATTCAATACTTGTCCTTTATCGAAATTGTGGACGCAGATACTATACAGCAACGCAGAGCCATATCATATAGAGGGAGGGAATACAGCGATAGATCACAGTCTCAGTCACAACACATAACGATATATATTTCTACCATTTAGCCAAACATGGATCGTACAAGAAAAAAACACATATTTCAACAGACGCACTATTGTATTTTCCATTTATTGATTCGCTTGTATATAATCCCTCCTTTTCCATTGCTGAATTATACACCAGTCTGGCTTGAATTGCAAATGCAGAAAACCCAGTATCGTAATTTATTACAGGGCCTCCCTCCACTCAAACTAGTCAGTAATTTTTTTCCATACCAGCCCAGATGTCTTCATTCCTTCAACATGGTGCCAGCTCGGATATGTTTAATTGAAAACAGGCACCTCAAATATATCTGTGCCAGACAGCCATCACTCTATGGGGGGAAACCCAATCAAATTTTCGACCAATAGTCACAAAGGAGATATTTTCTACCATCTCTCTTTATCAGATTTCTTTTGGAGCAATATGCACACCCACACAGTTCCTCTCTATGCAGGGGACCTCTGTTGCATACCAAGCAGTTTCACGTGTGTTGGGTGCATCCAGGATATAACGGAGACATATATACCCTCCCAAAAATTGTTCAACAACGCACTCACATTAATGGCTTTTGTCTGAAAACTAGATGTTAACGATCACAAGGGTTTGACACCTCCTGCCGAAAGCTATCTGTTACAAGACAGGACCTAAACAGGTTTTTTTAAAACACAATTGCTGTTTTTCACACTTTCAATCAATTAAACACAAACCTACTAATACAGAATAGGCAAACTAGCTTGAATGGTACATGATCATTTTTCGTAGCTTGTTTGCTTGTCCTTTAAAAAAACTTTGAAATCAAACTGACTTGGGGTTCTAAATATTAGATATTGAATGATTAAAAACAACACATTTCCCAATGCCTGTCCAGTGACCTCTGACCACAACACCCCGGTTAGGTCCCCTGCTCCAGGGCCAGTGTCCAGTATAATTACCATGACAATTCCGTCAGTATTATAGACCCAATAGTCTAACCCTCATCCATTCACTGCGTGTCAAATTTCTTACAGCACACAAAATCCCTGCCAGCCCCTGCCCTATAATCAACATAGTGCCAACGAGTGGCCAAGCTGATTTTTCACAACCACTTTCTCACGTTGAGTTTCCAAATAATGCAATACATCATCCGTACAAAAGCATCTGACTCCATTTTAAGTGAGCTAAAGCACACGAAAAGACAAGTGCTGCTGGTTCAATGCAAATAAGTGAGGTCATTTAATGATTTATTATTTGAGTCAGCTGTTTGAATGTTTGCCTATGTTTCTAGTTCGATCGGTTACCTGTGTTCTACGGTATGCCCAAAGCTTCCTGCCGTAATACCCAAAACAATGCGGACCAGCATCCTGAACCATACCTTACTTCATCGGACTATTGTTGTCCAGACAGGAACAGACAAAAAAAGATAAACAACAGGAAACACTGTGGAATACCAGTCACCGAAACATTTAGTGACGTTGATTTCTAGAGAAAAGGGAGGGGGGCAGTACCATGTCCATTCCCACCGATAGATTTTTTAGCCCCAAAAGATAATTGACAGATACTAACGGAAAATCTATTCAGGTAGAATACCCGATTAACCGGCACACGCCCATGTCTCCCAGAGTTCTGACGACATCCCCCAATCCTGACATCCTGCCGAGGAAAATTAAACGACCCACTTAAACCAGATAGGGGACAGGACGCACTGAATCCGTCTTCTTCTCAGCAAAACCACAACACCAGGACGAGAAACATTTTTTAAAGACAGACCTGTCACCCCCTTTCGTCAAGCGAAGGGTGTCGTAACCCGGCTATGCACAAAGACAAAGCTGGTATGTGAAAACTGGGGTGTCCCCAGCAAAACATCCAAGCGTGTCGCTAGTGTTTGTGTTTCTGCGTGACTGCGACATGGCCAGACAGACATGACATGGAGGGGGGGGGGGGGGGGGAGAAGGCACACCAGCTGATTGTAAAAATCTTCACGATTTTCCTAGGCTAGCCGTCAGGGCCATCTTACCTTGTACACTTGTCCATACGTCCCATTCCCTACCACTTCGATCAGCTCAAATATCCCGGCCGGGTCCTGCAGACGGGAGAAGGGTAGAAAGAACGAAAATGGGAATCGAACTCTAAGAAACGCTAGCAAGAAACGTTGGTAAAGAATCGGGACGGTAGACTAGGATAGCTGGCATGTTTTTTGTGATGTTGTTTGTCAAAACATTTCCCCATCTGTTGTCATATCCCAGCATGGTAGACACATACTTTCTCGTCTGAAAATCCTTTAGAAAAACATCGATTTTGACAAACCAAAGCGGCTACGTCTTGTAAAGGGTTCACCCTACAGATCCCTTTCCTGGTACTTCTTGTAGATGATATATAAGAGGAATATTTTACCTTCAAACTCTGGAGATCTATGTCATCCAGGCTGGCCAGCGCCATCTTTGTGTTAGCAGGCGCTCCCTGACAGTCAGGTACCAACGAACTTCCGTGGACTCTCTTGTCTCTCCCTTCCGCTCACCGCCGGAATTTCTTGATGTTTCAGGTCACCGAGGGTCCATGGGTCCCTGAATCATGTTCCAACCCCGCTTGAGTTGTCGTCCGGTGGAGAAAATCGAGGGAATTTTGGACTTCCGACGCCCGCGACCCATTCACAAAACCGACGTCTTTGGGAGGAGCTCGCGCACAGACTGATGGGTAGGGGACCTCCCCAGTAGTAGAGCGAGAGGCAAACAATAAGTCTTCCGGAGGAGGATCGGCCTTGTTGTCAAATATAAATTTTGCGGCTGATAAAATTGGGGCTTCTTTTGCTGAACTACATAATTTGCGACCATACCCACCCTTAAACATTGCTTATTGTGGTTCAGCACGTACCAAGGACATTTTGTAGGTTACTTGGAAGGAATGCGGAAAATAGGACATTCTGTCCAAAAGTAGAAATCACATGGTGGTTTATATTGATTTTTTAAAAATCACATTTGTTCGTTCGTTCGTTCTTTTGGTTTGTTTGTTTGTTTCTTAGATGTTAAATGTTTTGATATTGTTCATTTGTACATTAAAAAACAAAAACAGCAGGGAAAAAGAACACGTAAGGGAGACCAGAAACCTATTAGGTTTTCTCTTGGGTCTTCCCCCCAAACTGAGATAATACATGTAATTACTTACTTACTTATACATATGATCATACAATTACTGTTTTAAGGCTTAAAATGTAATATATACTTAGTGCAAAAAAATGCTCAAAGGCTACTTGCAAGTACATGTAACATGGATACAATAGTGATAAATACAATGATATTAAGAACCAGTTCCTACAATAACTGTACTACATTCTGACATATACATCGAGCTTGTATTGTATGGTTTGATTTCTTCTTTCGAAGCATTGAAAACGAATTTACCCACTACTTCTATAATTGGGTTCCTTGATTTTAATTGTTGTCTTCTCGTGGTCAGGAATAGTGGGAAAGTAGGAATGTAGTTTGAACATGTTAGTGTTTTATGAATAATTGGTAATATTAGATATGATACTGGGCATCTGACAATATGGAAATTATCATATAGATCTAGAAAATTGGGTGATTTCATACATATGAGGTATGGTCTACGAATGACAACGAAAATCCTTTCTAATTATATCCCCAAGAGATAGAGGGAGAGATATGGAGTGCGGGCACAATATCAATTGCTGCAATTAAATGCATGACTCATAACAAACATCATGTCACGGTCTAGGAAGAAAATATTGTTGTTTCCTGTTACCCGACCGACCGACCCTATCAAAAACCTGCCGACCCTAGCCTTTTTGGGGGTTGACCTCATAAAATTTTCGATCTGACATCTGGGTACTTTGTAGAATTGTTTCCAGCATATTTTCCTCATCTCTGTTGCAATAGAAAATTGTGCTTGCACAGTGTATATCTGTATGATTAGAATATGATGTTTAAAACACCTGTGCCCTGATGCATTTCAGTTTTGTTCAAACTGTATTTCTTGAGTCACTTTGGCCAAAATTAAAACTGAGAATTCCTACCTACCGTCCGTAATTTATTTCAGCCCTAAGGTAAAACAAATAGGTTAAACGGCATGATATTCAGATGAAAAGTAGCACGACAAAAACAAGTTTCATAAATTATTATGAGAATTTTTGCGATAAAGAACCTTTCCGTCGTTAATCTTAATTTCAATCTTCTATCTACCGAACAGAGGTGGGATTACGATGATTGCCGACTCAGCGTTTTGTTGTTTATTTACCATTTCAATAACATCTGTCTATGATCGGTAATGTACGCCAAAGACATCGATCGGTTGCCGCTTTGGTCACATTGCAAAATGATATTTAAAGACACTCATCGAAATAACATACTGTCCGACAGAAAATTAGTGTCGTCAAACATATTTTAGGACGTTCATTTGCAGCTTTTTTGGGCGTTTCCAAGGGCATGTACGTGCAGGGAAACTTGCTGACATGTGCCACTATGCACTACAAAAACATAGTGGGTCTGAACGAACGATGTATTGTGGTAAAATTGACCACAAAACAATTAGCTTGTCAGACTGAACCACGACTCCTACTTCTACTAGTTTCACGGGAGCAATTCGTGTTTCACATCAGTAGACCAGCGATGTGTAATGCCTGGCGACATTCTGTGTTGGGATCGCGCCAAGATTAGGTCCTTGCGGAATTGGGAGTGCATTACAACCTGTCTCAGCATCACAATTTACGCATTCATTCAGCGTGTTACTGTAGACATTACACCGAGGCATGTCTGGGCATGTTGCTCAGGTGTTAAACACTTGTATGTTTGTCATCATTCACGAATGAAAATGCAAGGAATTTTTCGTCCTTTCACTGAATGTTTAAGTACCGATTTAAAGCCCCGGCAAATGATCTTGTCAAAATGAAACCGACAATCTAGAGGCCTAAATATCAGTATCGGTTTGATAGATACGTACTTGAGAGATACTTATAGATGACATGATGTAGACCGCAGACTGAAAATTATGTTTCTAGATATATTACCAACAAAACCCTATGTCCGAAAAAGCCTTCAAAATCGTCCGATGGGTCAATTTTAACACCTGCCTACTTTTTGAACTGCCGATCTCAGTTTTGTGAAGAGTGAACGTATCTATGATTTTGCTCTTAAAACAGACTTGATAGCTCAAAACGTACATCGGATCGGGAGGTACAGAAAAACAAGAGAAAGTACGTGGCAGTCGGCACCGTGCGAAGGCATTGCGTCATAACAGGATGAAATGAATACTTTCGTTTCTACGTATATCACGAGCGCACACTGATATGCAATAATCCAATTTGATCCGTAACCGACTTTCCGTAGATACTAAATCACGCTTCTAGTAGCCCTTCCACTGTCAGCGAGAGGTCGTGTAACACAGGCTAATCCGTAAAGTGTTGGCGACTGATCATAACAGAGTTCAGACGTAATGATTATCTCGTAGATGTCATCAATAATGTATACAGGTCATACAGTCTGGACCTGAACAAGCACGGCACCACATCATTCAGGGATTAAAGTGTCTCTCACGAAACACTTAACACAAATTTGATGGCCAATAAATAGAAAATGAACAATAATTTCCACCACAATTTCTGTATCATACGGCTAATTCAGACACGACGTGCGTAGTCCCGTGGGTTGTCTCTGCCTTGACCCAACCAGTCACATCCAAGATGTCCTTCCTAGGATCTAGGATTGAACCGGGTTCTCCCAGTTAGCAACTAATTGGAACCAGGAGCTAAACTGTGAGGCTGCTACCAGTTGAGCTATAGGGACATCCCTCTTTCGTTTCCAACACAGACTACAATATCATTTATGAAAATCAGTTTACACATTTTGTCAAAACGTGTAGAGGCAAGAACGTCCCAGCAGCACGTCGGCAGAACGTAATGCGTATACGGCTATCTAAACCCATTGTTAACTGCCGAATCTCTCTTATTCTCTTTGGTCAATGTTGCATCGGCGTAACAGCCATTGCATAAGATATGTCTTTGGACACAACTAAATGAACCTATATACGAGATGTTAACCTTAAATACGCGAACACGACCTTAACCGCTTACGTTCTGCTGACGTGCTCGTCCGAGCAGTCTTGGCATACAGTACAGGTCGACGTTGCAACAGCGTCATCTAACATCCGTTCTACGTATTACAGGAGGTTGACTTTTCAGATCCGTCAATCTAAATTCCCCAACAGACTTTTGTCGTTTTTACGTTTGTCGTTTTTAACGGAGTACCTAATTTCCTCGACTCGTTTTAAGTGGAATTATATGTGGTTAAAATCTTATTCTTGTAAGCAAAAGCAAATTTCCAAAGATGTTATAAATTCATTACAAAACTTATGAGCAATTCATAAGAGAAGGGATCAACCTTCAAGGCAAACAATTTCTTTTAACTTCATTGAGTCACTTATAAGATACATCTTGTCTTTAACACAAGTCTGAAATAAGCAAACTGGGAAAAAAATGGGACTGTTGCTTAGACCTAGGAAATAATATTATGTTTCCAGTTCCCAGAACCTATACTACTCTTTTATTGGCTCAACCACTGGCAAGGGACATACCAGGGGTAACATTTTTAATCTGACATTTGACTGATGAATATGTTGTAGAATCGTTTTCCAACATGTCCTCCTCATTTTCTTTGTTCATTTCAAGTACTATGTTGTGCTTATATTACCTGGTTTGTAGCACACATGTATTGTCTTCAAAAGTTTGATACATGTTCATCACTACATTGCATGCATTAACTCGTGTTGCTATTGTTATGATTACCATCATGGAAGGGAAACATGTTGTTTTTGCTATTTTCCTTCCTCTTCTTCTTCTGTTACAAATAAATAAGGCCAATGAGTCACCTGAACCAGACAGCTGTCACCATGGTTACTGGTAAAGTAGCAGATGTCCAGGAATACATTGTAGGTAGTTTTCAGGCTGCCTGGTTGGAAAGTCACTGGATAACAAAGTTAATACCTCCTTGGCAACGTTTTGGCGACCATATGTCACCATCCTCAGGGCAGTACTACTGGTTCTACTTTGCATTTTAGCTACCTGTCGCTGCTACGGTGTGAAAACTCAGGAAGGTGACAGATCATCACCGAAACATCAGCTAGGTATTTGTTGTGTACAGAGTGTTCTTATCCACTTATTCCACTCTTTTTGACTTCATCACACAGATGACATCTGGGCACACCAATTTTCATCTATTTCCTCCCAAATGTTTGCAACCATACTATAAATTGTACAAAAAAGCCGCAAAATTAGCATATGCCGTAATTGCAAAAAAAAGAGGAAAATAATGCCATTCTTCTATCATAATTTTTTTGCCATGTGTATCAGTACAGGTAAGCTGAAAAATGTATTTCAAACCCTGGGCAAAGTTTTCTGAAATACAAATAAAATATGAAAAAAAAAATTGTTCTCCATGTTCAGCTGAACTTTCCTTAACACATAGATTTCGGGATGAAGCCAACTTTTTTTTTCACACTTGCATCAGTATTTGGGCACGGAGAAGATGTCATCCATATAAACAAATCAGTATGGCCTAATACATGGTCCAGCGCAGGTAGGTAGACATTAAAAATACCAGCAAGGCTCCAATCTTCTTGTATATGCAGGTGGCATTCGAGCTCTGTAACTGTGCATTAATCTCATCTTGGAAGACAAGTTGACACAAAGACACAACACAATATTTGGCATGTAGTTTTTTTTATTATTATTTCCCCCTCGGGATAATTGCAGAATGTGAGGCGGTGTTGTCTAGTCCTTCTCTGTGGCCTTGCTACCGCGGAGACGGCCAGTACGGCGGGCAGCGATGAGACCGACCTTACGACCAGCGGAGGTGTCCCTCCGTACGGTTGAGGGCATACCGATATGTTGATGGTTACCACCACCATGGGGATGCTCAACGGGCTGGAGGGAAACAGAGAAGAGCAGTTTAGTCAGCTTCAAAACAACATCATAGAAATGTTACACCCTGAGTTAAGTAAATGTACTAACTTCATTATTTTCTTGAGTGTAAACTACACAAAAATTTACAATTTTGACTGTTACGAGCAAAACTTTTTTCTTTTGCCATAATTCAACAAACAACATAACCATCTGTTGACAGAATGACCCGATACACACTGGGAAAATTTTCTGGACGTTCGTTTTCGGGCGCCTTTTTCACTGGGTGTGTATCAGCCCTGTGTGTCGTATGTCAGGCATTTTTATGGCCCGTACAACATTCTAGTACAGAACACCTCCATGGTGAGCGTACAAGTCTTACAGGCCATCAAAATGTATGTCATATATCATGTGGGGTCGATACAAACTCAGGGAAAAAGGCGCCGTACGTCGTTATCGTACATCCAGAAAATTTTCCCAGTGTGTATCGGGTCAATATGACAAGATAAATACAGTTTAACAACTTGAACTTCAGAAGACTTACGTTCATAGCCACACCACGGACGCGTGGCCAGGCGTTCCTCTTGGCCTTGTACTTGAAGTACGCCCTGCCTGCCTTCAGCATGGGCTTGTCAATACGACCACCTCCAGCAACAATACCTGCAGTCAAAAAGACTCAGTTAGGGTTTGAACAGATTCAAACTGAGGTGCAAGTCCTTACTTCATGCTCTCTACTATTATTGTGTCTAGTTTTCTTATACAGATAACTTCTAGGAACAACAAATTCAAGAGTTGAATTAATACACTTATATTCTTTCATCTGTCATCTTCAATGCAATGTGGCTCATGTTTTTAGTAATGCACACTGGGTCACCCCTACTCTTTTTGATAAGTGTGAATTGTTCTTTTACGTGCAGAAGTCTGATGCTTGAAGTTCTCCTCATACATGGGGCCGACAGCTATCCGAAATGATGAATGCCAATCCCTTCCAACATGTCAAAGCTGGGATTGAAACCTCACTCACAGATCCATGGCATTTCATGCGTATGGTCAAGCAGTGGGGTTGCTTATCACTTACAACACAGGGATATGTCTAAAGACGGGAAAATCTTTTAGAAGATACCTAACACAAAACAAGGTACGTTCTCTAACTTGGCATTTGTAAAGACCTTCTCCTACAGCAGGCTGCAAAGTCCAATCAATTTCCATGTATCTTATCACAATATTAACAACAAGGGACCAATGAAATACAGAACGTCCTCTTTGGAAGGACTGCAAAACTCTAGCCTCTACCAGGCTCCGCGGATCGCTGGAAAATTAGCAGAAATAGTCCAAATAGAGTGGATAGTATGCTAATGGGGCCAGCCGGCCAATAGGCGAACCGTGATAACCACCAGCAGACTATCCACTTTATTTGGCCATTTTTTACTATTTTCCAGTCATCTGCGGACCCTAGCAGAGGCTAGCAAAAATCTACAGCATATCAGGGTTCAGAAATTGAACCTACTTGAACCTATCTAACTTACCGATGGTAGCCCTGTTGCCAGAAGCCAGCACCTTCTTGGAGCCAGACGGCAGTCTGATGCGGGTGGTCTTGTTCTCCAGGTTGTGAGAGATGACGGTGGCATAGTTTCCAGAGCAGCGGGCCAGAGAACCACGGTCCCCACCCTTCTCCTCGACGTTACAGATGATGGTCCCCTCAGGCATCTGACTGACAGGCAGGGTGTTTCCAACCTTCAGGATGGCTGCAAAATAGACGCAACAAACTTTGGTCATTGGAAGTCAAGTGACAGGAGAGAAGGCATGAGAACATAATGTGCCTAATTTGGCCAACCACTACTCTCCTTGATACGCGTTTTGCTTTCTCTTGGAGGCTCGTACACTCACAAGGCTCCCCCATACTCATAGCAAAGGCTAAACAACTCCTACAACGGATGCCTGTTTGCAATCTAGCCATTTACCAAAACAATTGTGCCAGTGGACTGCTGTTAAAATGTCATGCCATAGAATATATGGATGATGAACCTGTACCCGAACAATTTGACAAAGTAATCTGTGGGGGTTGGGGTTTTGTGCGCGTGAAAAATTTGCGCGTGAAAAACTTGCGCGTGAAAAATTTGCGCGTGAAAAAATAAAGTTCAAGAAATGTGTCAGAAAATGTGCACTACAAAATTCTTAGTCAGAAATATGTTACCCCAAGATATGATTTTGCATCTGTTTCCTGAATTTGGGGTTTGAATTTTAGGTCCCTTGGGAATATCTAAGCTGACACCCAAGGGATTTAAAACCTTTTTGGAGGTTTTAAGCTTAAGACTTGATAAAAGATGACCAGCAATGGAATTAAGTAGCTTATTGTTGCATTCTACAGTTCAAAATGTTGTTATTTCAATCTACAAGTGATTTTTAAGTAACTTTCAAATGTTAAGTTTTCACGCGCAAAAAAGTTTGAAATTTGCGTGTGAAAGCATCTGCTTGAGAAAAGATGAAATTAGGCCAATAGAATGGAGAAAAGCTTCAAATAGTTACATCTTACAATACAAAACCTTATATAAGTAAGTTGACTATGTATTTCTTAAAGATTTAAGTGATTTTCAAATGTTTAGGTTTCAAGCCCCCAAAAGTTTAACTATTCCCACGGGACCTATTCCCAAGGGACTAGATATCAAAAGTTTTCAAACCATAAATTCAGTTGTCAGGTGAAAAATTGTATCATGGGATCACATTTTCCTGTCTAAGAAAATTGTACTGCACATTTTCTGACACATTTTAAAGAAATTTATTTTTTCACGCGCAAATTCTTCACGCGCAAATTCTTCACGCGCAAATTTTTCACGCGCAGAAAACCCGTTCCCATCTGTGGTCTCCAATGATGACAGAAACATGAATAAACTTCAGGTACCTTATGCAGAGAACCCATGCTTTCGAAAGCATGTCAAAAATGGTGCTGATTACTTCGAACATACAATGGTTTTAGTCTTTTCCCAATGCCAAATTTTCATCTTTGTGGTAGGAATAACATGTTTATTGTAACAAAATAAAAATACAAGTTATATTATATACTTGAGTGTTAGTCTATTTGGGTGCAGTACTGGTACCTTGATGTTAAGTATTTAGACCATTTCATTTATCTGAATCACAAACAGACTAGCCACCTACCCTTCTTGCCACAGTACACGAACATGCCGGTGTACATGCCCTCGGCAGCGATGAAGGTCTCTGTGCGCTTCTTGTACCGGTAAGGGTCCCTGAAGGTCACTCTGGCTAGAGGGGCTCCACGGCCGGGGTCATGGATAATGTCCTGTACAGGAAAAGGTTAAGGTGTCCTCTGTTTAGCACAACTGTGGGCTTGGAATCAAATAGATCTGAATAACATACGTAAAAATTAGAATAGGAACCTGCTAAGGCAGGTTGATATAGTGCATTCAAATACATCTATACTCTTCTATGTTAGGGTACAGATTTGAATTTATCAATGAACATGTCCAAGACCAAAACTGAAGCAAGACCTTGTTCTTAAAATTTAGTTTCCAAAGCCTTAAGAAGTTGCTTCTCCACACGCCTACTGTAAATCTTGAAATGTTTGTGGTTCATTCATTTTTTGCAAAATCATATTTGCCGTGTCCATTGCGACGCAAACTAACGAAACCACAAATGTGTTTCTGTTGCATAACTAGTGTGTTACAGATTATTTTCTACTGTGAACTTAAAATACTGTGAAAAACTTGCACTTCTTTTCCCCTTCTACTACAAAATTAAATCCCGCAAAGATAAATGAGTTAACGGTACCTTTACTAGACCTTTGATGTATCCATGTCTCTCGGCGAAGTCCAGGGCTCGGAGTTTGGCAGCCCCCTTGCGATGTTTCGTGTGGGCGGTAAAGACACTACCCGCACCTTTACGCTGTCCTCGGATGACACGTCCCATCTTGAGACTACAAAAGACAAGAAAGTAACAACTCATGAATGAAATATTCCTCTAAACTCTATCCTGTGCAAAGTACTCTAAACTCTATTCCATTGCAAAATATTGGGGCAGCTCCCAAAGAGGCATCCATAGAAAAATAGAGTGCTTAAGGAGAAGATATATCGTATCATAAGGAATTAAGCATCAGATTGTGTCAAATATGGATAATTTCTGTTTATGACATAATACCACTAGCATGTCTTCTATAAATTCTAGTGACACATAATTATTTCTGGACAGTGTGCCCTGACTCTGACAAGTTTTATAGTTAAACCAGTAACTTCTTTACATCGTGAATTGTTAATATACTGTTCCTACGAAGGAAAAATGTATTCGGTTTTTAAAAAAAAGGGAGTGGGTGTACTGAAAAATGATGTTAGGCTTCGTAGCCGACTTCACCCCCCTCCCACAAACCCACGTTGAATGTTGTCATACACTTTTCAAGTTCCTCTCCGTATCGGAAGGGTATAAAAATGGTACGAATAATACTTCACAAAAGGGTTTTAATCAATAAATAGCCGTCTTTCATTAAACAACATGTTTTCTGCTTCTGTATAGTAGTATTATAAATATCAGAGAAGGTGTATAAACGGAGATGATGGCCGATGGAATACACATATCTTCAATTTTTTTACCTACCGTGATGGCCGACACTGGGAAAGAGAAAGATGCCCGGATGTAATTACCTATGCAAAAATTTCCACTTTTTCAAATAGCACGTTGTTGTTCAAATGAATACATTTTTCTTATTTTTCTAGGACCAAAGAGCTAATCTGTCGAATTTTCATTTTTTTCTCAAAATATCTTACGGTTTTTGACAAAATTTCTGTAACCTTTTACCCCGAAGGAATTTTCGGCCAATCAGCATTCTTTATTTAGACCACATGATCTTATATGACGTCAGAGGCCGATGGTATAAGTAGTTTCCGATGCCTCCATCTTTTTGTTAGACCATTTCAGAAAATTTCAGTTCACTGATAGTTTAAGGAGAAAATCGTCCACGATATTTTCTAGTTATGAGTCATGATGGAAGACAAAATGGACCTAGTCTAGATCAGCAGGTATGTGGCTACATTTGGGGTAACTTTTTAGGGATTTAGCTGCGAAGAAGACCTTATAACTCGCCGTTAAAAAAATTGCCGGTTCATTCCGTTCCCGATTTGTCAAACGATGGCAAAAATCGTCCGCCATTTGTAACATTTTCTTGCTGCGATTTAAATCGCTCAGCCCTCCGCGACCAAGTCTCTGTTCTCTATATACATAGAAACTAGAGCCGACATCTTTGCCATGATACTTGGATTCATTTTACTGGGCTCTTTCTGTCTACGATGGCGAAATATCATCGAGACGGTCCGGTTTGTCCGAGACACCGGCTCCACGCATGGCTGGTTGATCGGCGCATACGCCGGCCAGCCACGTGGGTTGTCATCGTATCTAGTCCAGCACTTCTTGACTTCAATTTTCGCCGTAGCTGTCTTCTTTACCAGCGTTTGATCGAGTTCAAACAGACTGTCAGTTTTTCTATGTCAGAAAATGCTACAGGTTTCTAGATGTTTCCCCGCCATGTGTGTTGTAGCGAGCACAAATTTTACTTGAAGCACATGATGATTTTGGGGCTCGAAGTTATGTTAGTCAGTTATTATAATTTCAACTATCTTGCTACAACGAAATTTTAGAGATTTCCATTTTCACCTTGAATATTCACAAATGCTTTGAATTTTAAGAAAACAAAGTTGACAACAGTAGGTCTTCACGGCATACATTTTGTGGTTGGGTATTTCCATCCCACTCATAGATTTCGTCATACTTTGAGTCATAATGAACTTCATCCAAGTGTGTAATTAGTGACAGTGTAGTCTTAAGATGCCATCATACTTTCTGAGTCGTTTCCCCACCTATGATGACTGGATCCAAGAATGTTAAGGGCCATTTTCACAGGAAATGTGAGTTATAAATATGACATCCAGATTTAAATGTACTACATGTAGTACCAACGTATACATATTGTTCTTTTTCCAATAACATGATAATCAAGTGATTTTTTTTCAAAGATGTCAAGAAAGGGAGCAAATTGCTGTTAAACGTGAAATGCTCGCTGTGGTTTTGTTTTCGTGGTGACCGCTCCACCGCGAATAAAGTCCCAGCGACACTAAATGAATTTACAGTACTGTCTGTTAACAATGTTCCAAAGTGCTGCCATGATGAGGATTTGTCCAACTGCTGTCTGAATCCACATGTGGACAGACGACAATAGAGGCTGTTTCTGAGCAAGCACACAAAACTTCTCTTTACAAATCAATGACGGAGTAACCTGGAATCCATCCTATTCCAGCTCCTTACATTCAATCCAAACTGTCTGGCCTATCTGGCCCTCCTGTTGGCTTGACCCATATTTCCAACTTCTTCCTGACTCAGGGTTATAGATTTAGAAGATGCGATATCAATGGACTTGAATAACACCTTTAGCAGAAAAAGACAAAATAACAGGTTCAACAGATTAACATATGTTTACAGTAGTGAGAAGGTAGCATGTTTTGGGTGGGCAGGATCTTTTAATTTTCAGGCCCAGGAAAAAAGTGTTGTTTCTAGTTACCCGACTCTTTCAATCAATCGTTCGCAGTCATCAGGGTTTGATGTATGGTGCTACAGACTGACCCTAGCGAAAACCTGCCTACCCTTGCCTCTGGGGGTGGGGGGTTTGTCGCTTGCAAGGGACATATGAGTGATGAAAACGTTGTGGAATTGTTCTCCACCATGCTCTGCTCATTTCTGCTGCAGAAGGAAAACTTACATAAACAGAGCTTCGCTTTTTGTTGACCCCTCTGGCGAAAATCTAAAGAAAAAGAGAATCCCTACCAACCCTAAGCTTTTCAGTACTCTAATCGGAAACACGACATTGATTATTCTAGGCCTCATGTTGTCGTTTCGTCGATGGTTGACCAAGACATCACATCATACCAGGAACGGTGTGTCTGCTCTGAAGGCCCTGTCACAGGTCGGGCACAGCTGTGTCACAGTGAATAATGTTTTTCTGATATTCATGATGTTTTATGTTTGCAGTTGGCTGGCCTAGACTTGAACGCCGCTCCTGGGCAGGGAGGAGCCGGTGGAGGAAGTAAGTATGATCTAATAACATCAAATTAAAACCAACCAGACTGCTGTAAAATAACCGTTTGTCTGCTAAACTACCCCTGAAACCATTTAGCACATGTTTTATGTAAATCAAGTATTGTTATGCAGTTGGATAGCTTTGGCTATAATGAAGTATTCAAATGACAAAAAAGTAGAAGGCAGTTTGACATTTACTGTTAAGTGTTATAATGAATTGTGTTTTTGAGTAACACCAATTAGTGTATTTTGTATAATTATATTGTATATGCACTGCAGTCACCTTTGAAATAGCAGCTAATATGCATAGAAATAGCATGCTAAAAGTATTCAAAGAATGCTTTAATAGACCGATCCAATAGCCAAGCCCACCTCCTGCCAAGCCCACCTCCGTCACTGGTTGGGTGTTGATTGTGATGGACAGTCGAGATAGGTCTATTGCTATTTCTAGCATGAAAGTTTCAAAAGCATTTGATCGCTTTGCATGATCCAACTTTTGCTTCTTCAGCCAAGGACTCTGAAAACGTTGTCCACAGCTACAAGGAATGGGGAATGGTACCAGTGTGTCCTTCCTTTGCAACAACTTGTTATCATTCACTTAACAACTTGATGTTTGACCCTCTCTGTCTGCCCCTTTAGAGCGATATGTTCCTCCACAGATGCGCAACGCCCAACGACAAGGTACTAGTGCCACACTTCTCTTGTTTTTATATACGTCAGCACTTCATCGTGCATTTGTTTTTCCCTTTTTTGTTGCAGTCAATAAGGGAACGTACATTCCTCCTCATGTGCGCAACCGTCAGACCAACGATTTTGGTCCCCCAAATTCTGGCGGGTTCGGCCGTCCGGGTAAGCGCCAGTGGTGTGGTGTTTTCAAGCCTAGATCGATTACGCACCGTAAAAAAAGCATAGTCCTAAATCAAGCTATTTCTCTTATGCTCAACTTCAATTGACAAAGATTTCTCTGAAGAATAATTCAAATCTAAGAATAATAAAAGAATGACATGTCTTTTTATGTAGTCTTGAAAAGTATTGGGGTGAGTAGATGTTGACCAATGTTTGATTGTTTATCATCTTCGTCATAATCATAACATACGTCATCATCATGTGAAGCTTTTAAATTTTGTCTGATTTTCTGTAAGTGATTTTTTTTCTGCAGTACGATTTGTTAGGCTTGCTTTGTGTGGCTGTGTCTGTTTTTGCTGTGGTAACTTCTGTGTGGTGTGTCTGTGTATGCTTCTGATCACTGTCTAATCAACTGATTTTTATTTTATTTTCTAAATGGAAGGCAAAGGATTTTGATCAGTGCAAGGATCATCCCTGAATCAGATATCTACTTTTGAATCTCCTTGCATTTTTTAGCAATCCCTTTTCGTAGACAGACCAAAATGTAGGAAAACATTCCATGGTCATATCTATGTTGATATGACATCCTGCTACTGATCATGCTTTATAAAATCTATTTCTAGGCTTAGCATAGAGAAATTTCTATGGCAAATTCATGAAACATAACTGTTGAGCAGTAGGAAAATAAAAGTTAGGGGTTGATTATTGTTAATGTACAAATGTAGGTGAGGGAAAACCATTGTCGGCATAAAATTTCTGCAAATTTGAATGAATTCAGAAACTATACAGACGTGAAGCCAGCAAAAATTAAACTACTGTACATTTAAAGATATATTTTTTGAAAAAAATAGTAGTCCTTTGGTTTCCTCTTTATTTTGTCTCCCTTTTCCTCATGTCATTTCTCCATACACAACTGTGAAAAGTGGTACAGTGGTGTTCTGTGACTAAATGTTGAATGTGGTTTATTTTTTTGTGCTATGATATGTATCTATGAGAACCAGCGTTTTCCCTAGTAGTGGCATAGAGTGAAAGGCCATGCCAAAAATTATACAAAGGCATCATACACAGTATTTTTGATCTAAATGGTGTCTTCGGTTGATTAACCAGATGTCATTCTGGTAGAATTTTCTGAAAGTTGTGTGAGGTTTTGTGTCAGTTAGAACTAGAGCCTATTCGATTGTGCCATGTAGAAATACGTCAGGCTGGAAAATTAGCTGGAACAGTACCAGGCAAAATTCCCCCTTTAAAAATAGACTGGTTTTTGGCGACGCCTCAGGGGCGAGCCAAATGGTTATTGTGCTCACTCTACATGAGTCTGGGGAGAACACTTGTTGTAGCAGTAGTTTGAGGTTTAGGATACGGTTAGACTATTTTAACTTCGGTGCCAACACAGTAAGTCTGGGCATTGTTGTTTAATGCTAGACTCTGGCTATGGCGGTGCGCCCCATCTCAGTGATGGCGGCTTCAGCGCCTACAACGGGGCCGCGATCCCGGGGTACGGCGGTGGAAACTTCCAGAATTTCCAACGCCGTGACAACTTTGGGAACTTCGGGGGCCCCAGAGGTGAGAGCGAAGTAGTGCATGCTTGCTCTTTCTGGGTGGAGTGAACTAAACCTGTGACACACAGCGCAGGTTGGATGTAATGCAACCAGTTAGAGAGTGAAAGCGGTGGGAGAATATGGGAAAAACGAAGAATAGGACTGTTTGGTGAAAGTGTTGGGTGACTGTTGCCATAGGTTTGTTCTATTATCATAGCAACGGTAGCAATAGTGTTGCTATTCCTTTATACCTTGCCTCTGTATCTCTTCCATAGGAAATTCCATATATGTCTACAAGTGCAAGGAATTTGCATTATGTAATATGAGTTCGATTGTCCTTTGTTATTATGGACAAGTTCAGCGTGCACTAGCACATCTTGTCTCAGTAGTTTTGATGCCGTACATATTTTTGCTCTGTGCGAGTCTCTGTTATGCTCCTGTGTTTTCCTTTTAGATTTTTTCTCATTGTATTTTGTGTAGCTCATCTTGATCACCATTCCCCCATGCATGTTGAACACAGTATGTTCAAAACTGTTTGAAGATGTTAATCCCGACCCCGTCTGTTCTGTGAAGGTTTCGCGGGGCCCCCTCCTTTCGTGAATGCTGCGATCCCGCAGCAGGGCTTCAATAACTTTGCTGGGCGAGGCAGCGCCGGCGGACGACCGTACCAAAACCAGGGAGGGCGCGGTGGGGGGTTCAACCGCAACTTCGGCGGAAGGGACAGCCGCACCTTTGGCGGCAGTGGCGGCGGCGGCAACCAGTGGGATGGAGGGCGGATGAATAACCGGTGGGATCGCAGCAACGATCAGCCGTCCAACAGCCGCTGGAGCCGCGATGATCGCAAAGCCGGCGGGGACAACTACCCTCCGCCTGAGGACGCGGACTGGAGCAAGCCGCTTCCTCGGAATGAACGCATGGAAAGGTACCAGGCCATTTTGACCTTTCAAACTTATATGTATATATAAACAGGACACGCCAGTGTGTTAGGCCCTGAGCGCGCCTACCCTGTATATAGAAAACAGAAATAAATGAATAAACCTAATTTTTTACTGTTGGTGTACCGATGCACCTGGATATGTAAAAGTACTATTGTACACTAGTATACCGCATATTATTGACACATAAGTGTCAGAAAGAATTATAAAACCTTTGTTGTATAACTTGTATAAGATTTTGACGTTAGCTATAGAATTTAAGATTCAAGCCCTAAAGAGAGGCAGTAAGGTTTGTAATTAGGTTTTGCTGCCATAGTACTTAATTCTATGTTGTGTACCCAAATTTTTCCTGTGCACCTAAACTCTCGTAGGTATGTTTCATCATTCTAATAAAGTGTTGATTTGATGTTTGCTTTTCTACAGAGAGCTGTTTGGAAAGAGCAACACAGGCATCAACTTTGACAAGTACGAGGACATCCCCGTGGAAGCCACCGGGGACAGCTGCCCACAGCACATATCTGAGGTTAGTTAAAAGTTAAAATCCTCCCACACCATAAGGTGTATAGGGCGGTGCCCATCTCCGTTTCATAGCCCTGGGCTACACTGTGGTGCAATCACTGCAGCAGGGGGCTAGTCCACTGGCAGTGGAGTGTGTTTAACTTCCATACTGTTTCATAAGTATGTACCATTTTTATAAAGTCTTTGGTATGAGTCAATGCGCCTCTTGTCCAGAGGTGTCCTACCCGGGGCTTGAACCCGGGCCTTCTGGTCCAAGTAATTTGAACCAGATGTGGCTAGTAACAGGAGCGCAGACCACTACACCTTTATGGACTGTCAATCACAATCAGCAGTTCAACTAATGACAGCATGGAAATTAGCAGTTAGGCTTAAAAGAGGAGCTGCATGTCTGTTAAATAGTTGTGTTTTTTAGGTTTTTATTTTACATTTGAATGTATATTATGATGGAAATGGGAAGGGCTATGGAATTGGTAATTTGTGTCAAACCTTAGCTGGTTCATTCCAAAGACTTGAAAGGGGTACCATCAGCTCTCTCAGTTCAGAACAAAGAAAGTATAACAATAAGGCCACTGTTTAGTCACCGTAAAGTTAGGTCCCCATGCCGAACAGTAAATATGATCCCACTTGTTTTATTCATTTATTTATTTATTTGTTAATTGAATTCATCTATTGTTTCTCCCTGTAGTTCACTGACCTGGATCTGGGTGAGATCATCAGTAACAACATCAAGTTGACCAACTACTCGAAGCCCACCCCGGTGCAGAAGTACGCCATCCCCATCGCCAGGGCTAACCGAGACCTGATGGCCTGTGCACAGACCGGTACGTACACACTCTCGGTGAAACTTTCTTGTCCCTTGAAACAAGTTCACAGCAATATGCAGTTAAATCGGTTCTAAAATACACACATGACAATGCCCCAAAATGCTAATCTCCAGTAGATCTATCGGTGGCAATGACAGTATCCAAAGAGCAAAAGCAGTATTATTTGTAGATAATACTGTAAATGCAGAAATGTTCATGGTGGTTTTATGTTCGCTGTTTTCGCGGTGAACTTTCAGCGCAAACTTAAAACTACCGCGAAATTTTTTGCCCACCTATGACTGTAGCACTACTATTGCTTCAAACGCAAACTTAAAACCACCGAAACACTCCATTTTCTGCCTACCGCAAAATAAAAACCATGCGAACTTAAATGCATTTACAGTTTATCTTTTGCCCTTTGCTTTGGATATTGTCATTGCCACTGAGAGACCTGTTGGGAGATTACCAAAGTGCTGCCATGATGAGGATTTGTCCAACTGCTGTCTGAATCCACATGTGGACAGACGACAATAGAGGCTGTTTCTGAGCAAGCACACAAAAGTTCTCTTCACTTTTCAAAGAACTGAATTATCTGTTTATGTACCAACTACTGTATATGCAGAAATGTTCGCCGTGGTTTTATTTTTGCAGTTTTCGCGGTGAACTTTTTACTGCGAACTTAAAACCACCTCGAAAAGTGGTTCAACGCGAACACTCCATTTTCTTCCCTACCGCGAAATAAAATCCCCGCGAACATTTCTGCATTTACAGTATTCATGTAGTGAAGATGTCGAAGAAGGCATCTGTTTGAATGCCATGTTTTAGAATTTGGGTTATATATTCAAGTTGTTACTGTGCCCTCTACCAGGCTCTGGGAAAACTGCAGCATTCCTGATCCCCATTCTCAGCCTGATCTATGAGAACGGACCTCAGGGACTGCCTCAGGTAAGATACATTTTTCTTTGTTTGTATGTATGTATGTGTGTGTGTGTGTGAATGTTATTTTGGATGGTATACTAATCCTGACTGTCCATCACTATTAGCAGTTCAGCCAATGATAGCATGGCCAGTGGAAATTATTGGTTAAGACAGTAAGAAATTGGATGCATGTCTGTCAAATATTTTCATTTTATGTTTTTATTTTGCCTTGTTTATCTTTTAGGAAAGTGGGCGGGACTATAGGGTAGGTCTTTTGGCCAATTTATTGCGGTTAAGGCCCTGTTCATAACAGGATTTGCAAATCAGGATTCCGCCAGGCTTGGCGATCGATCCTGATTCGCGAAACCTGGCATGAACGGTCTGTATCTAGCTCCAATTGGTGGCATTGGAATCAACTCTGTGCCTTGGTGAATCCCGATTTACAAATCATGGTGTAAACGGGGATTTAAGGAATAGACAGAACCTACCAGACACCACGGCATGTCATTCCCAATGTTCCATATTTACTCATACTGCATGTTATCAATTTCAGCACGGCCGTCAGTACGGAGGCAGCGGCAGCAGAAAGCGATACCCCCTGGCCCTGGTGCTGGCGCCGACACGTGAGCTCGCCTCACAGATATACGAGGAAGCCAAGAAGGTGAGGAACTCCATTTTGAAGACGATTTTTCATTTCATAACATTTTAGATCAGAAAATACCTGCTGGGCCATTTATAGCATACTAGGAAAAGACCATGAATACAAAAGGAAATGAAAAAAAATTGTTTTTTGCAGGTTTTTTCATGGTGACCCTTCCTATGTAAATTCATGACACCACGAGTATGTCTCCCTCATATGACAACTTTACTTCCGAATTGTTTCGACCGCAAATTTAAGACACTGCAAAAACCTCCCTTTACCGCAAAAGTTCATGCATTTTCAGAAAAGTTGTTGGTTTGTTGACAAATATTTAAAGTTAATTGTACCACTTCTTGTAAATTTATCTATTTTCACAAGATTCAGCTTTGCTTTGCTATGATACCTAGGAGGGTAACGGAGGTGTTCGCAGTGTTCAAAATTGGAACAATTTTTTTACTACAGCAGTGATGTCATAATTTCATGGTGTCACCGCAAAGAACGCAAAACTAAAAACACAACAAACATGTCACAATTTTCAGGATTTCAAGCACACATAAACGTCGATCCTAATCTCTGACATGTTCTATTCTCCGCAGTTCGCCTACCGTTCCCACGTGCGCCCGTGCGTGGTGTACGGAGGAGCAGACATCGGGGGTCAGATGCGTGACCTGGAGCGCGGCTGCCACCTGCTGGTGGGCACGCCCGGCCGTCTGGTGGACATGATGGAACGGGGCAGGATCGGCCTGGACTACATCAAGTAAGTATCTTTCTGTTTGAAAGAAGCTGGAATGGTCACATATGCAACCGGAATTAGGCCGTGTTACTTGATTTGAATTCAAAATTAAGCAAAATTTAAGGCCTGCACCTTTTCATTGATAACTTTGGGGAGTGGTTTGTAAAGCATAACTCGAAGTTGTGAATAGATCAGAATGTTTCTTATGAGGGTGTTGGCAAAGTAAGTGACAAGTTTGATAATGGTCATTGTAGCTGGTCTCTAGTCTATGGGACTGTAGCAGAAAATTTTCTGTATCTTTTTCTCATGCGGTAACAATGGCAGCATTACCCTAACTCCCTGCCCTCCCCCAGGTACTTGATTCTTGATGAGGCTGACCGCATGCTGGACATGGGGTTCGAGCCGCAGATCCGACGCATCGTGGAGCAGGACACCATGCCCGGCACCGGCAAACGTCGCACCATGATGTTCTCCGCAACCTTCCCAAAGGAAATCCAGGTACAGTCTCAGTTTCTGTTTTTATTTTTATTACCTACGGGAAGGATGATCTCTGACATGAAGGGAAGTATTGTTTTTGGTTGTGTTTGGACCTGTGACTCAAGATTTTTGGATGGATTTATATAAATTTTGGTCTGTAGGTAGATATTGAGGTCCTGAAGAAACATGGTGACTTTGGCCCCCAAGCAATTTTTTTAGGTACATTACTGTTTACAAGCCACTTCCTGAAAGTAGTGTAGTATAGTCCATAGACAGCTTGTCTGCCCGACAAGGTCAAATACCTTAATTTGAGATGGCTTGAGACTTGTTGAGCATCTAGCGCATGACAAGGCTAAGGTAGTGGCAATAAGAAATTCACAGAAATCTCCAAATGTTTCATGAAGATACATTACGACATTTTTGATTTCTTGTGTTCACAGATGCTGGCGCGTGACTTCCTGGACAACTACATCTTCCTGGCGGTGGGTCGCGTGGGCAGCACCAGCGACAACATCACACAGAAAGTGGTGTGGGTGGACGAGCAGGACAAACGGTCCTTCCTGCTCGACCTGCTCAACGCCACAGGTAAGGGTATGTACACACCCAGCGCCTGCGGTGCTTTCTTTCTTCTTCCGTCTGTGGTGGGGGGTTCTTGCGAGTGGGTTGGTGGTCACGCGGTTATGGTTCCTTTTCCTCACAGTCAAATTCGGCGGCGGAATCGGTGCAATATGTCACTTGGCTATGGTGAAAATCTTTGCAACAGTTCCTTTTCCTGACAGCCAAATTTGAGCATGGAATCGGTGCAATATACCACTAATTTTTTTTGTGGTGAAAATCTTTGCTACAGATCCTTTTCCTAACAGTGGAATTCATTGCATATAATTGCACAATATACCACTGGGTTATGGTGAAAATCTTTGCTACAGTTTCTTTTCCTGAAAGCTAAATTCATTCATGGACTTGGCACATTATGCCACTTCGTTGTGCCGTTGCCAGGTGACCCTCCCACTCACAATAAGTCTCCTTGTGCATGCTTTGATTCAACAATCGAGTTATAGTTGCATGCTAAACTTCTTGGACTGTGTTATATGGTGATCATTGGATTTTTTTCCAAGCTTTTTTCTATGTATCTCTGCAGGCAGTTACCATAACCATCACAAATGCACACACATTTTGTTTAAGGACAGATTTTGCAATTCCATATGCTTAAGTTTTTGTAGTTGTAGGTGTTTTGGAATTAGTGATAAGTCAAGTAATGATTATTTGTTACAATAGTTTACCTAGTACTTGAATCTTCAAGTCTAATACGGGCATGGAAATATTGTCAGTTTTCGTTTTAACTTGTTTTTCATCAAGTCGTCATCACACAGCTGCAAGATAGCTTACCCAACAAGCGCTAAAGGCCAATACAGCCTGGTTCTCTTGAACACCCAGCTATTCTGAGGGATCAGCCTATGTTTGCAGATCACTGTTGTGGGATATCGATTGATTTTCAGCAAAAAAAAGTGCTTTATTTTTTAGCTCTGCAACCTTCTGGCAATTAACAAATTCGTCCAAAGGTTGTTAGCCAAGTGATGCCAGCTTCAGAAAGAGGTAAAATTAGCCTCTCTCTTTTTCATCCCAGGCCCCGACTCCCTCACCCTGACGTTTGTGGAGACCAAGAAAGGAGCTGATGCTTTAGAAGACTTTCTGTACCGGGAGGGGTACCAGGGGGTGTCCTCCATCCACGGCGACCGCTCCCAGCGAGAGCGCGAGGAAGCTCTCATGACTTTCCGCACGGGCAAGACTCCCATTTTAGTGGCAACAGCTGTAAGTACATTACTGTAAATACATTTAATTTTGCGTGGTTTTTATTTTGCAGTAGGGAGAAAATGGACCGTTTGCGGTGGTTTTAAGTTCGTGATTGAAACAATAGTAGCGCTACAGCCATAGGTGGGCAAAAAGTTTCGCGGTAGTTCTAAGTTCGGGCTGAAGAGTTCACTGCGAAAACTGGGAACATAAAACCACTGCAAACATTTCTGCATTTACAGTATTCTAGTTTGAAAGCTTCATTGTGCTCACTTGAAACACAGCTGTCTACAGGACCTGTCCCTCCGTCCTTGGAGGGAATTTGCTTGTTGGGACAAAAAAAAGGGACAGAAAAAGATTTAAAGCTGGAGACAGCCCTGCTTAAAAGCCAAAGTTGTCAACTGGAATCCCATGTTTAAGTAGCCATACCTCAAGCATGGTAAAGAGCCCACCACACTTATCAATAAGAGTAAGGTCTTTCCCAGTGTAAGTGAATCAAACCTAAGTCTGATCTTACCAACCTTGTGCCTAATAATGTACAAAACTGGTGTGTTCCGTACTTTTAAGTACCATTAAGTAATTAAGCGGTCATACAAAGAAACCATTCAACTCTATCAAAGAGTATATACTTTTGTGAAAGAATGTGAAATCCTCCCCTCTCATGCTAGTGTCCCTGTAGTCATTATTCGCTGTTGTTGTCCCAGGTTGCCGCTCGAGGTCTGGACATCCCAAACGTGAAGCACGTGATCAACTTTGACCTTCCCAGCGACATTGACGAGTACGTACACCGAATCGGTCGTACTGGCCGTGTTGGCAACCTGGGTATGTGAGCTTTGTAATATTTTATTTATATGTCCTAACTATTTAAGACAAGATTTTACGCTTGCAGCTAGATGTGCAAAGGTTAGATGTTTGTTCTGCACCAAGTGGCACGCACCCCCTAATGACCTGACATGAGCATCCTGGCTCTCAACCACAACACCATTGGACCATTGAGCCAAACCATACTTCCAATTCTCCAAGTATCCTGTTACACCATTTCCGCCTTACATGCTGTTGCAATATTCTCACATCAGATGCACACCAAGACAAACAAACGCACCAACTGATGAGTTTTTAAATACATTACCTCCATTTTCTAAAAATTGGTGATGATACAACTGATATGCCAGCCAGCCTTAGCCTCCACCAGTAGGAAACATAGAATTTGGCAAATATAGAATTCGGCAAAAAAAGGAAATAATTGTCCAGGGGAGTCAGTCTTCAAGAAGGTTAACATTTCCTGACTGCGAGTCCAGACAAGCCCCATGTTAGCCAAACTCCCCTGGCAAATTATTCTCCCTATAGCCAGCGTAGTTAGTCTGTAGAGACTGAGCTAACCTCGTGTTCTTTGCTACCTCCCAAGGATTGGCCACCTCGTTCTTCAATGACAAAAACCGCAACGTCGTGCGCGACCTTGTGGACATCCTGATTGAGTCGAAGCAGGAGCTGCCGTCCTGGCTGGAGTCCATGGCGTACGAAGAGCGCCGTCAGCAGAGCAGTGGACGCAACCGAGGCCGCAACAGGTCAGTTTGGTTTTCTTACCTCTTATTGACGACACGAAAATGGAGGTGTAGTTTTTGGCCTGTCTGTTTGTGTGTGTTTGTGTTTCCGGATTTTTGTTGTCAGTGTAATTGAAGGACCTCTGGATGGATTACTATGATATTTGGTATGTGGGTAGGTCCTGGGACGATTGGTCAAGGACCAGTTTGATCGTTGATTACCTTATTAAACCTTACTGATTAGGTAAATTGTGGTAAAGATGTGTGAAATTGTGGTAAAAATGTCAGCCTAGTTCTAGTTGTTCTTCTTCTTGTTTCTTCCGAAGGATTCCATGTTAACTAAACTATCACATCTTACCACAGATTCCAAGGCGGATTTGGTTCCCGTGACTACCGTCAGCAGCACCGTGGTGGTGGTGGCGGCGGCGGTCAGCCGCGCGGGGCCGCGCCCAGCTACGGCGGGTTCACCCACTACCAGCCACAGCAGGCGTACGGCGGCTACCCTCCCGGCGCCATGCGCCAGCACGACCAGCAGTCCTTTGACTGGTGGGGCAACTAGGTCTGACCTCCACACGCCCCCACAATGGTTGCCAGACTAGTAGATATATCATTAGTATAGTAGTCACCCCGTCCCCATGTGGCACACAATCCCATGATCCTTTGAGAGATTACCTGGGACCTAAGGAAGCTCATATCCATCATGCATTGCATCAATGGCCATGGCCTTGTAACTTGATATAGCATGAAGTGTATGTGGACAAGGCAAAGATGCAATATTATATCCTGATACGAAAAAAACACAGAAAACGAAATACTGCATTGCAGGAAGCCTTCACATATAATCGTTAAGCAGGGTAACGTAAAGGAATGACCGAGAGAGTAAAACAAAAGCCAGTGAGCAAGAGTTAAATTTAAGTGTTACAAAAAACAGAAGGGTCAAGTTTAGAAAAGGAAGGCTAGGCTAGGTGAAAGCTTGAGGGATTTTTATGAAGGAAGAATGCCAACCAGTAACTGTTGACATTGTCTTACAGTTGACATGTACTGAAGCTTTTACCATTAAGCGTTCTGAATATGCCTGTATTAGGATAAGGCTTATAGGCATGACTTTATATACTCTCCAGCCAACTGTAAAATTATACATATGTTGCTGTCATGTCGACAGCAATTCGTACAAGGCTTTCCAGAGTTGCAAAGGACCATGGGAGTATTATCGGAGTTGTTTACTATTAACTTGTTTCAATGTTTAAATAACCGACGTTCGTTGACAAAGGTTTTTGGTAGGAGTAGCGAATATTTCTGACGAACGAGAGCTGCTGTTCTGTTTTACTTCCTGCTCCGACGGGAGCCTGTGCTGTGTAGAGACTCAGATGTAAACTGCGGGATAATGAAAAATAACCAACAAGTCAGGGAATGGAAGTTCCTGTTGTATCCACGATTCTGGAAGGAAAGCAGTTGTTGATTCAGAATTCCAGGAAATTCCGGTGGGGTTCCGTGTGTGTGCTGCATGGCGCAGGACCACTGATTTAAGGACTCCAGACAAGTGGCCTTGTAAAGGCCAAAGAATTGTTCAACTCTCGCGGAGTTTGCCGATTCCGTGCATCAGTTGCACTGAATCGTCTTCAAGTATCCTGGAATCCCTCTGGAATCTGCTAGGTGTCGCTTCTACCCACACCCATTTTTGCCAGGTGTATCGTACTGGTAGCTCAGCCAGCATTGTTGGCTGTTTAGGTGGACAGCCAAATCTCTGTACAACATTTTTAAGTACTGCACCGTATATTATGATACATGACCATTTTTTGCTAACTGAATTTGAGATGTGGAGGGTACCTCAGTACCAGGGCTAATACCAAGACAAATCATCGGGTTTGTTCACTCGTGAAAGTTAACTAGCTGTCAATAAGGGTAAAGCAAGCCATTCCCGTTAAAAGGGAGTGAACAGATCCAAGTGTTCACTCAAGAAGAGTGGACGTGTTCAGAGTGATGTCGAGTGAGCTAAAAGTGTTCACTCCATGTGCGGGGTGAATGGTTCACTCTTTGGAACGAGTGGACCCAAGTGTAACATATGAACCGTATCTGCCATTGTCGTCGCAGATGTTACAGTATACACGAAACCAGGGGGTCTGGGTTTTGAACCCCAGAACATAGAACTTACGCCTTTCCCTGGGACTGAGGTGGAGTGAAGCGTGTGGCCCAACTTCTCTTAGCAGTTAAAACATTATACAACCAATGAGTGAAGAGTGTACATATCTTTGAACAGTGCTGGCTACGTTGGGGCCGGTTCCTTTGTCGTCCTGATGCCTCCACGTGCCTGTGCCAGCCAGCACATTCGTACGCTCGCGTGGAAAGAAAGGATATAAAATTCTCTATTTTTGTACAAGTTGATAGCCTCTGAAAGCGAAATGAAAAAATTCTGTATAAGCATTTTTCCACTACAAAGTCAAGGATAGCCACTTTTAAGCATAGTCTACCGGAGTGGTCCGAAAATGTTGTAATCTCTTGCAAATGAAGTATTTTATTTTCAGTCCAAGTAGGTATTGACCAGAAAGCTGCCAAGTTTGTGTATTGTTCTCTGTGATGCCCTATAGAAGCACGGGGAGAGATCTCACATGTTGCAGTTTATTTTTAACATGTAAGAACTTGTAGTTACGACAGCATCCGAGATCAGTAGAGGTTTGTTTTTAGGTGTGGAAATTGTGATGGAAAAAAAAAGCAGGTCCAATGTTGCCTGTCCGCTGATTCTATCCGATGCTAGGAGGAAACTTCTAGACAATGACCAAGTATCTGGCACATTGGAAAAGACAATTTAGTCACTATGATTATAGATGAAGACAAGAAGATCTGTATTAGATTCTGTATGTGTTTAGCTTTATTGCTAATACTACCTTGAAAACTACTGTACCTCCTGTACTTGTTTGTCGCGTCCGCGAGGTAACGCTCGCGGCATACGACACGAAAGTATGCGAGGATCTTTATCTCAACCTGGTGCTATTAGTTTGCAGGGGAATGATTTTGGGTTAATAATGTCAAGTCCAGAGTGTTGCATTGAGTCGCCACTGACCCTTGTTAGCTTTTCTTCTGTTTTCTTGTACATCTGTTATAAAAAATTGTAGCAAAACCTAAGTATGTTTTTTTGTAAACTGCTGCATGTCATACCAAATGTAGGCTATCGATCGTTAAAGAAGAAAATTTGAGCATTCCAGAGGTATCTTAACTAGCTTTTTATTTTATTGGAAAGATGTACAGAGAGAGGGGAAGATGCAATAGATTCATTTTGTATAGACCTCAGTTGAGAGCGAAGCTAAGAGGGGCAGTGTGGACTTGCTGCCAATGATTTTGGGCCATTACTAAGTATATGCTGTACAGAATTGTTACATTCGGCCGAGTTGGGCCAACGTCAGAGGCAAGACTTGTATGTTGAAGCAATCTCAAGTTATTTATTTTAAACTCAAATTCTGCTGTATATCATTGTACAGTGCGGTCACGATCTAACCGGACCGCGCTATATTTTTGTTCCCGATGTTGTATCAATGCCAAATTCCACATTCTTCACTGCAGTGTATGTATATGCGTATGGTGGCGCCGTGCCGTCGGCCGATCACACCCCCTCATGCCAAGCACAGGTATACATAGACAACAACAGGAAAGAGTGAGGGGGTGGATCTGCTGAGAAGCACGGCGCACATTAACTTTATGACAAGAATGGCAGTTCTTACTGTAAAATAACATTCCTGAGATGTCAGAGATGCGTTTGTCTACACATCACAGCCCCCTTGCCACACTTCCACCCTAACCATCCCCGGGCATCAAGTCGTACATCCCAGTCCTCCATGGCAAACTGTTGGAGCCGGGCTGAACCACTTTGCCTAGAGGTGTGGATGGGTGTGGTGGAACTGGGTAAGAAGGAGAGGGTGGCTCATAGAAAATAGGATGGCACAGAAACTTTGTTCGTAGGTAATTTACATACATACAGAGTATTTTATCTATTATAATAATACGTAATAATTCTGTAATGTCTGGCAGAAAAGGTCCCATCCTTGTGTCTTGAGAGTTCTTATGTTTCTTGGTGTTCTTTCTATAGTTTGTTACGAAACGATTTTCCATGTTGCACTTTGTGGGGGTCGACACAAGACAGTGTCACGTTTTGTACTTACTAAGGTCAGTAAACATGTTGAAGACAAACTCGTGTGTGTCGATATTTTCTTGACTTTGACCTGACATAAATAAAGTAGTTAAGTATAAAAGTATGAAAGAAGGCCAGTCCTGCAGAGCCACCTAGCTTTAATGAGACGTACTGCAGATTTAATGTGTTGATCACATCCAAACGGGAAATCTTCAATCATCAAAAACATCAGTCCTTCCTGTTCTAATACTTGAACATGTACCATTGTAGGCCGTGGCAAGTAGATTTTATGGATGACACCCTCTGCAGACTCCAAATTTAATGCGAGAGTGCAAAAAAAAAATGATACCTCAACTTTCAAAATAAGGATGATAGAGGTAACAAAGATTTACAATTTAAGCAAAAACACATGGTACATATATCACAGCCAACAAATCTTCATAAAGAAAACTACTCTCTTGTATAACATCACTGAAACCACATATAACAGAAGATGGGAGACATTTCTTCATCCACTGTCTCTGAAAAAGAAGTCAAACCCAATCAGTTGCGTAATTATCTTGTTCATTTATCTTTATAATGCTGCCCCATGTGCCACTAGGCACCACAAGGGTCTGAAACTATTAAACGATAAATCGACTGCACGATATCTCTAGTACCGCTCCTGTGCCCAGGTTGCTCTCATTTTTCTGCAACATTCGTCCATGCCAGCCTGTGGTGTACTTTATCGATTTTCTCTCAGCACAGCATGTACCCATTTTCATTCAGCCCCCTCTCTCTCCAAACCCTTCACAAAGCGACGACCACCTGTGAACCCAGAACACAACACAATTACCCGGGAAACTCTACCCCTGTCGCCCATGACGAACAAAAGCCTCCCCCGCCAAGCCCGGGCGTTGGTCGAAGCCACATAGCCTCCTGGGCAAATAGATCTGAATAGTTGGCAAAGTCCTCCGGATTTTACTCCCATCTCCCTCCGGGATAGAACCGTTATCTCCTGCAGCAGACTGGGCGCGTCTGTCGTCGGTGTCACTGATATAAACTCCCGGGCAGCGCAGAAAGAACACTGGCGAACCACCAGCCGTGCTGTTGGTGAATTCAAGCGGTCACGGATCTCAAGTAGCCGTAAGAAGGAGGATTTCAGTTCTGTTTTGTGCGTGACTCTGTTTATTTTCCTTATTTCCCGTGCCAACATGTTCAGTAAGAAGAAGCAGTCGCTGGATATAACGCCCGAGAACCCCGTGTTCTACGTGTGTTACCTGGGGAAGGTGAAGACTGATCGGCCGAACGGGAAGGGCTGCACCGCCGAACCGACCAAGAAAATATGGGCGGCCAGAGAAAGCATCCCCGACCGCAAGTTGAGAAAGGTGGCGCTAACAGTAAACCCCGAGGGCATGCACATGAAAGAGGTAGAACCGCTACAAAAGGGGACGGAGCCAATCGACGAGTTTTTCAAGATCCAGAACGTGTCCTACTGCATGGCCGACCTGGAACTCCCGAAGGTGTTCAGCTGGATAACGGGGACGCCCGGCGGCAGCAAAGAGGACCTGTTCTGCCACGCGGTGCTGTGTAGTAAGAAGCAGAAGGCCCAGGCTATGGTCATGGTCCTCACGCACCAGTTTAGCGCCGCGTTCCGCAGTTGGAAGCAAGACGCCAGTAGGCAGGAGAGGAAGTCCTCCCTGAAACATAGCAGAAAGGAGTCCAAGGAAAAGGTTGTTATGAGGGTGCCGAAACCGTCTGACGGAGGACAGAACAACAACCAGGGCGGCTCCACTCCGTCCTCGCCCTCCGCGGCACCCAGTCTAGAGAGCGTACAGAGCGGGATGGCTGAACTACGGGCGGACGATTCCTCGGGCTCGGAGAAGAACGGACAGGTGCCCGTAACGTCCGTCCAGACGGGCCTGGACGTGAAGGAAGCCGCCAGGAATCCCGAGGTACAAGCCTACATGCAGGGCGACAAGAACGAAAAAGATGTTGAACAAAATGACGACTAAGAACCAAGTTTGAGGAAAATTATCTTCAGTATTGACTCATAAGGGTATGATATATTATCAGTGAAGGAATCTAGAAATCATGATATTTCTGTCCCCAAATTTTTGTGGAAATTATGTATCGTTTCTGACCCGAAACAAAGTAGTATGGTGGCTTGACAACAAACAGGTCGGAAAAGCCATTGATATACCGACAAGTGCTCTTCAACGTGTTTGTATAGAACTTCAGACAACACTTATATACGACTTGCATGTGGCCGACATTTATTAGTACATACTCGAAATTCGTTTCTTTTCCGGGTCGACGTCAGTTTCACATTGATTATTAAATAACAAACGTTCGCAAATGTAACGTAGTCCATCATAGTAATCACTTTGTGCAAAATATTGGTGTGTTAAACATAAAGATATTATCCACACAACAAAATGAATGTATCGTTGTGAAATATTAGCCTTTATTGATTCTGGAAGCTGATTATATTTGTGGAAACGAAAGATGTTTTGTGACCACCTGTTGAGCGTGACGGATAAGGGTATGGGTTCGTGTTTTGGCGCACGTTTCCAAAGTTACATCAGTTACGTCAGGAATATAGACATCCTTATGACCCCACTGTGCTCTTGAAGTTGATTATGTTCAGCTGAGCATACCATATATAATGTATCTGTAAGGAGGATTAAGCCTACTTGGAAACGAAGTTGGTGGAAATCACTTATGCTAGTTCCGTCTGTCGCTGGGTAAACTTACACCCGTGTTGATAAAAACATGGCTGTTCGATATAGTATGACACCGTGACACCGTTACTCTTGTGAAAGTTTTCCCACGATTCTGTAAAACCAACCCAAAACAAAACCCTCTAATAACCTTCCGTGTGTGTGTGTTGACTTGTTAGAATCTTGTGGTTGTGAGGTGAGGCATGTGGCAGATGTAGCGGTTGTTTGAGTTTCTCTGATCCAGACGACCGTTTCGCGGTTGTCTGCTCTTGACTTATTTGTGCGTAAGCGGATCACTTGACGCCTGCTTTTGGAGTGCGCCGCCACGCAACGTTGGCTTCCTTTGTTGAAAAACGCCATGGTAAGAGTAACAATTACAGCAAAGAGGAAAACACACACACGGATGACTCTGCGCTAAGCATCCGGTATACAGGCATTGGAAAGTCGTGTTCGTTCTTTCAGACCATTTTAGTGGTCACATGGAACACACAGGGCAGCAAAGTTTCCTTGCTGACTGCTGTTTGAGTAGCAGGGTATATCTTTTCAGGCAGGGGTTGCTAGACATTCCCCTTTTAGCGTGTTGGAGGCACCTCCTCGAAGACGGGACGGTCGGGACCCCCATTTTACGTCCCTTCCGAAAGACGGGTACAGCCCCAACCGAAATGTCCTGACCTAGTATTGAACCGAGGTCTCACAGTTAACAACTAACTGGCACCAGGAGCTCAACTGTGAGGCTGCTGCCAGTTGAGCTATTAAAGGGGACATCCACGGATAGTCGTGTGGTAAAGGTAAAAATTTGTTTTATGTTCTCACTGACATGTTGTTTAGGATTACATAGTACTTGCAGTAAACCAAAGAGGCACACAAGAGCTTTCTACTTCAGCGATACTCAACAACCTACCACTTTATAAAGAAATATCAGGATTAACAGTACTTTCGATCTGCCTTGCACATTTCCACGCGTCCGTCTGAATGTACGAGTGTCTCATTGACACATTTTGGAAGATTACATGCACTTGTGGTAAACCAAAGAGCACGTAAGAGCTTTCTACTTCAAAGGTACTTACGTGCGTGCTTGATGAAAATATTCTAATCTGGATTTTGGTCTGCCCTCTAACTTTACGCTGTTCAATTAGATCTTATTGATTTCTTTCAGATAACTACGTACACAACACCAACTTCTATTTCAAACTTCCAATGACTCGTCAAAATACCATTGAAGGTGAACGCTTTCATGGACCGCGCGCAAAAGACTAAGAGAGCGCCACATTTGCAAGAGTTGCAAATTGGAACACTAACTTCAAGACTATGCTGTTCTCGAAAGCGGAGATCTCACAGGACTGCGCCTAATTGCGAAAGGCGCCAATTTGAAGCCTAAAATTGTGTGTTTTTTGTTGAATTTCAAATAATTCGCAATTGGCAAACTGGCGCAAAGCGGCGCAATTACTGCAAATCTCTTTTTAATGATGAATTTCAATCATTGTTTTTCTTAAAGCCCGTGGCAACACTACGACTCCGTAAGTTATCTTGTATCTTATTTGGAGCCGAAACAACGGATGTGACATTCCGGGCACAGCCACTTTGTTTGTTAGAGCTCGAGGTCACGTACTATTTCACGTCCAGTTTAATTCTACCCGTCAGTGTGACCGCAAGGGAAAATGGGCGAAAATTCTCAAAGTTGCCTCAACAATTTGCAAAATGGGGTAATTTGACGCCGTCCAGTGAGATACCCGCTTTCCGGGCTATCAGTCTACCTTGGACCCTGACTTCTAAATATTTACTGTAGACTAGTACATGCTAATAGCCTCTACCAGGCTCCACAGGTCGCTCGAAAAATAGTATAGAAATTGACCAAATAGACGGATAACGTTATAGGTCGCAAACTGTAACTTCTTTGGCGGACCAATTTCTCTGGCATGTTATCCGTCTATTTGGTCAATTTCTACCATCTTTCCTGCGACCTGTGGAGCCTGGTAGAGAACAGGCAGGTACAGCCCAGAATCCCCCGGGCTGTTCTCGATCTCACGGCAATTGGTATAGGGTCCACGGTTGTTGAATGGGTCACAAGGAAACAATTTACTCTAAAGCGCGGTGTGTTTACACCATGCTTCAAGTGAGTGTTTCCAAGAATATCAAAGAAACTGGGCTACATGCAACAAGGATCAAAGAAGGCATTCTTTCACGTCCAGACGTTGTCTGAAAATGTCCATTTCGCGCCACTTTTTTTTCCAGGTCAACATTTTGTACATTTCTTCTTTTTTTTCGGTCTCTTCATTTTCTCTCAGAATTTTATATATTGTCGTGTTGTTTTGTAAGAAAGTCGTGCTCCTTCTATTTTCCCCTGTCAGGTCTTTTTGGTTTGTGCTCAACCAATAATCTCTCATAGAATTCGATGTAGGAGAAAAATATATGACATAATTTCCAAGAGATTGCTGGGTGATCATATAACCTACTTCCGTGGATAATTATAAATTCCTCAGGTTGGTAAATGACTGAATAACAAAGTTCTTTATTCACAACCAAGGAGTTACAATAGCCAAATGTTTCGATGGCCGTCTATCACCTTCTTGAGGACATCACTGACTGGTTTAGTAGGCTACTTCGCACTGCAGCTAGGTGTCGCTGCTGCCGCGTGCAGAATGTGGTACCAAATGTTACTGAGTCTAAATCTCCCCTCATTAATATATTACCAAGGTGCAGCACGAAATGGAACCAGCCAGTATTGCTCTGAGGAAGGTGACAGACGGTCACCGAAACGTCGGCTGTTGTAACTGTATGTCCTTGGTTGTGAATAGATAACCGTTTGTTATTCAATCATAACAGATTCATACGGTCCCATTTCCTCACAGTCAAGCCACGCTGTTTGTCGTTCATTCATTCATGTAGATCAGTTTTATTGAGTTTGTTTAAAATCCGCGTCGGCTGTCATAGAAAAGAACCTTTAGAGAATGTTAAGACCCTGCCTATCGCCCCAGGATAGGAAGCATTGGGAGTGGCAAAGTGATCTTCTTTCGACGGCAGTGAAATCTTAAACGGAACCTGATAGTTCATCCTCACGTCTTCTTGTGTGACAAAAGTCAGTTAGCAGCAACACTCCCGTAGAGCTGTTAGATAAAAGGGCCAGCTGCCAGGAACTCTTGGACACGCGAACCCTTACTGTTTAACACACGGTTTATTTGTGAGATATTGCAGGCCACCGACATCGTCGACGAAAGGCGAATGACCTTTGCTAACGAATGAGAACTTTGTAAAGGGCCTTGGAAAATCACTGTTGTGTTTCCGATTTAACACGGGCGTGACGAAATTAGGGTCGGTAGGTAGAAATGCTCTTTTTCCTCATTTTTTTCAGATCTAGGCCGAAGTCAACCAAGAAATAGAGTTGAACAAAAATATAAAACCGGACACCATTATTTTCAACATCATATTGTGATTATACAGATATGCAACGTACAAGCACAAACCTGAATAAAGAAGTGCAATGTTTACTAAACATTCTTACATCAACAGAGTGTGAAATACAGAAAATATGTTTTGAATTCGATAACTCAGATCATGAGACAGATGTCAAACATTTCATGTCCCTAATGCCAGCAGTAGACCCCCAGAGGGTTAGAGTCGGCAGGTTATTGCTAGGATCAGTCGGGTAACCGGAAACACTACTCTCCAAGCAGAGCTAGGGTTTCGGCTGGTTTTTAACGTGTTTTTAGGCGTTTTTGTCATGCCTACTACTTTGTCATCGTTTTGGTTGTCTCGCAAACCCAAGGAACTTGGGTTTGCGAGACAAAAAAAAGATGACAAAGTAGAAAGCACGACAATAACGCCTAAAAACACGTCAAAAACCAGCCGAAACCCATGCTCTGCTTGGAGAGTAGGAAACACAACATTTATTTTCTAGGCCTAGGCACACCGGCCCTCTGATGGACGACAAAAAAACAGTGTCTAGTTGTGTAAAGGACCCCGTTACCATGACGACCACTGTCAGCGTACCCCGAGCAGTGTTTTGGCTTTGACCCAATTCGATTTCCCGCTCCATGTTTGCTTGTATGCCCGCCATTCTGTTCCCGACAAAACCCGTGGAACCACCTGACGCTTGTGACACAGTCAGGCCTTGTTCTTGTGACTTGACGGTTTCCACATTTTCTTGTGTGAAAACTGGTTGCCGGGAAAGTTATCCACTGGGTAAAGAGGACGACTTAGCCTCGTGTACAGGCCACCGTTTTGACAATGATAATTGTCCGAGTGATGGTATGTGTATTAAACATTGATTGGTTGACTGAATGAGTGAGTGAGTGAGTGAGTGAGTGAGTGAGTGAGTGAGTGGGAGTGAGGGAGCGAGGGAAAATATGCAACAGTATACAAATGGACCACATTGAATTATTGCGATTGTCTCCCTCCATATGGCCTTTCCGTGTTTTTCTCTAGTCACAGTCAACCAGACCACTTGACTTGTTGCAAAATAGTAGAAGTTGGCCAAATGAGCTAAATAACTTGCCAGAGGAGTTGGCCGGCCTACGAAGTTACACCAAATAACAGTTACTCAAGCAACTGGATATGATTTTGGAAACGGTCAGACGTTTCCGAGTAGCATTCACTACTTTTCGTCAAGTAGTGGATGCTACTTGAAATGTCTGACCGTTTCCAAAACCATATCCAGTTGCTTGAGTAACAGTTAGGTAGCGTGCGTAGTCCAGTGGTTAGCGATCTTGCCTCTGGAACTAGAAGCCCCGGGTTCGATCCCGGCTGTGTCGCTCACCCGACATGCACGCTGCCGTTAAAGATCGCAGTCCTTAAGACGGGACGTTAAGCCGTGGTCCACTGTTCATTGTGCTTGTCGAAAAGAGCTAGGGGAATTTCCCCGGTACACTGAACCTGTAAATACTGTACATAGCGTCTGTCTCCTCTGTCACGACCAGTGGAAGAGTAGCTCATCTGTTCATTGAGTTCATTTGAGCTAAACTGGTTCGAGATTCCTTTCCTTTCCTTAGTTATTTGGCGTAACGTATTACCTGGATGTCTAACCTTCATCGACCTACACTTTGGCCATTAAGGAGCCCGGTAGAGACTAGTTATTCACTTCTTCTGAAGCGATAGTCAAGTGTAATGTCGTTGCAGTGAGCCCTTACCAACTGCAGTACGCACAGTGATCGTTAGGTGCGCGATTACCCTGACCAAGGACTTCGTGGTCTGCAAGCAGATGTTGGGACGGTAGGACAGTAGAACGTAGTAACGTTTTGCCGATTGCCCATTTTCTGACAGCCGGTTGTCATGGATCACATGAATCGAGTTAGTCGGGAAAAGTTTATATTGTCCTCCTCGCTATCTATGGAATGTGATGGTTTGAATAACGCCTATGATATACTAGTAAAGCACTTTTGAAACAGGTGGTTGAACGTCAAACATGTGCTATGAACCACAACAAAGAGTGAAAACACAAAGACCGTTGTGTTCTTTTACCTCTTTTTAATCCAGTCACAGTTCAAACGTTTTGCCGGTATCTCTCTCCATTTCCTTGATGGTGCACATGGTGGCAGCAGGAGGTTGTGTTCAGAATGCAGACCACGTATCTGTGCAGTTCAACATTTGGTCTCAAGAGGTCGCTTTTAACTGCACGTCCGACCACCTGTTCGGTTGGCACCACGCCTGGAAATTTCCACCGCCGTGAAAGGGGACAACCCCCTCCCCCTTATTGTTCAAGAACAGTTGCTGCCACTTACTCGGGGGCAAATCATTGTTGATTCCTAGTGTCCACGAGAGTTTTCGAAAAAGTTGCATCTCTGTCTGTCTTAGCCTGGAATCCATCCTATTTAGCTTCCGCTACCCAAGCTCCGCTGCCGGCCAAAGGAGCGGAGCTTGGGTAGCGAACGGAAAGCTAATAAGGCTGGATTCCAGGCTAGTCTGTCTGTCTGTTTGTGTTTCCCCATACTAGTACCTTTTAAGTATTGTGCTGTAATTTACAACGAAGTTTTGTTAGATTGATGTATCGTAGGAGAGAGTTATCATCTGACAGCAGGGTGTTAAGTACTAACACCCCATTATTAGGTAGGTAATGACTGGATCTCCCCTGTTTTCACACCGCACAGGTACTAGATCAAAGGTGCCGCCACCTGGACAGGTATTTTCTTTCCAGCCCACCTGACTTCCGGGCGGAGTTTTTTTGTCCGGGCTTGCCCCTTTCCAGCGCTCTGATTGGTCAGAGTGAAGCCGACAAACAAGTCCTGAGAAGGGGAACGCCTTGGCCTGTTTTTCTTAGGCTTTTTTTTGGGGGACTGTTCGAGAAATAAACAAAAGGGTCGTATTTCTACATCGCCACTCTCACCAACCTTACCAGAAAGCAACTAAGGAACACGAATTCAATGTTACACATGGTCTCAGGTCTGTTTTGCACAAAGAATCAACATTATCGCGTAAGCCGTTCCAGTTAGATTAATTTCATTCAACTCATTGATTGTTCACAAAAGTAGCCTGGAATCCCGACCTATTTATAGCTGCCGGGTCTCTTCTCTCCCTCCGCGACCTATTTATAGCTGCCGGGTCTCTTCTCTCCCTCCGCAAAATATATTTTGCGGAGGGAGAGAAGAGACCCGGCAGCTATAAATAGGTCGGGATTCCAGGCTATCACAAAAGGGCTTAAAGACCCAGTCGAAAGTGTACTGGATCGCCCCTCCCGTTGCTGGGGAGTGTTACCATATTTGTCACTGGAAGCCCCCCACGAACCCACTGCACAGACCGAACCCTCGTGCGTTCTGGAAGACTGGGCCTCAAAGGTGCGGAGAGAAAGAAGAACACAAGGTGCACTTACGCACTTCAAAACAAAGGGGGAACAACGCTCGCTTCACGGCAGTGACTGTCTTTGCCGCCTTGCTATGTGAAAATCTAAGTTTGAACGCGTTGTCGGGGGATCTGAAAAGAGATCTGAAGAATATTTCTTCTTCTTGTTATGCTAGATCATCTCAGAACAGCTTGTATGATGTATTTTAAGTCTTTACCCTGGAGAATGTACCCAGCAATGCCTTCATTGTAAAATCTATGCTCACACAGAATATAGTTTTTAATAAATCGCATTTCGCGCATACAGTACTTACAATGCGTTTACATTCATAATGTTGAATGTCTTATATTTCTTTAACACACACTTTGAATGTTTGAAATCAAGAATATAATGGGACAGAAAAAAAGAGAAACGTAAATTTTATTTGTCTGTTTCTTTCTTTCTCATCTTGTAGCGTTAAGAAAAGTGTTACCGGCAGTTCTCTTACGTATATGAAAGTTTGCGGTAACTACTAACTACCCAGAAAACAATAAAGAACGCTTTCATAAAAGATAACTGTACTTCGGTTAGTTCTCTGACACCTTCTGATCCTGTCTGTGCTTTTCATTAAGTCCCACCAAGGTGCCTATTGCCCTCAATCAAGGAAAAGGTCGCGATAACCATCAGAATTGACACTGATGAATTCGCAGTCATGTTCATTCGCTTGTCGTGGAAACGTTCATTGCCCACTTCGCCCTTGGCATTTTCCTAACGACGTTTGCCCGCTCACATGTTTTCATGTTCAAACCGTGCCGTCCCTTTAACAGTCAGCTGAATAGCTCCGGCTATCCCTTTACGTAAAACGACCCGCTCTTCTTTCAGCTAAGTTGTTTACGAGCAAAACTTACACCAGAAAAAAAGCCTCCAAGGCAGACAGCGTCTACTGTGCGCCTATCAATGATCAGATCATCAATAGTATGTCCGCCCAACGAAAGAACGACAGCGTGGGCGATATTATGATGCTGACAAACCTTTAAAAACGTGACGAGAGTGAAAATACTGCTTTGCTAAATATATTTAGAATGGAATAGATGGGTTAATGTGTGTTTTACCTGTCCTAACATAAAGCTTGGCGTGGTAAGTTGATAGGTGTATAAGACAAAGAGCCACGCCTACTTTATCTGTGGACCAATCAGAAGGCCGGGTTGTTTTGAAGTGATCGGTTTCACCACCAGCGGGTCTCCCCGTCTGCCTAGCCGGCTCCAAGCGCACTCCCTCCGCCGGCGTCACCCTCCCCCTCCGTCCGTTTCCTCACCATGCCGCGGATCGGGACAGGGGTTCTGATCGGGGTGCTCCTTCAGCTTGCTACCGGGGGTGGACAGGAGTTATCGCCGGCCTTCGTCCGGGCGCGATGCGCTTCCAAATGCCTGTCTTTGCACGTGAGTACCATCCCGTAATGTTCCAACATGGACCGGTTGGTTCAGTTTGAATGCCTGCCAGCATAGCACATGGCGGCGGTAGGAAAGATCGAGCCAGTCTGTAAAATGTAAGGTGTATAACGAGAAATCTGGGTCTGAAGTTCTGAACTGTTGATGTAATGTGGTTAGGGTATCCACAGGGCCCCGTCGTGTGTTGGTGAAATTCCGCTGCAGGTAGGGCATCGGGGAGCCTACCGGGGGTCCCGAGCACTTTCACTGCCACAGGCGGTAGCAACGTCACCTGGTCGACCGGTGGTTCTGTCGTCTGCTGTAGAGGGTAGTTGTAAATCGATGGTTTATGCTGGGCTTATCTTGTGTGGTTTCCCCCACTTCACAACTCGGTCAAGCTGTGATTTCCGGCGTAAAATTAACTTCTATACCTCCCATATGTGGTAGAGAGTATGTCTTAAGATACTGTAATCTTTAAGTTTTAAGAAATAACAAAGTTCTATGTAGAAAGACAAAGAGGTGTCGTCGCCAAGATACCAAACAAGTGCTTATTATGACAAAATATTAGGAGAAGGCGAAGACTAAAAAGAGGTGCACTACTAAAAGAATATGCCGCAAAAACATGTTTAAAGCACAAAGACTAAACTGAATCCTTACATCAGCTTGGAAATTAACAAAATAGACAATTTTCCCTTTAAACTTTCAACCAACTTTGGCTTACCATATTTTTCATAATATTTCTCATGTGGAAAAGTCCTTGGAGAAAACCATCCCAATCCCCAAAACCCATTCATCACAAAGAACAATTTGTATTCCAAATGTTTGACACCGGTCAAAAACCTAATCAGCATTGCAATGGTGCAATCTGTCGGCTGTTTTCCACCCCTTTGTGGAAACCACGGCGTTGCCATGTTTTTCAATCCAACTTCGATAAAACTTTTCCCAGAATTTTCGATATTTCTTTACATTGTTGAAGTTTTTTTTTACCAAGTAGCGAGTAAAATAAATGATGGACAGGTATGAAATTGAGATATGCCAAAAGTAGTGGTACTTTATTCTCTGGGGTTTAATAACAGAGGCCACAATGAGCCTTTTGTCAGCCCATTTGCCATTGTAAAGGAACGTCTGCTCGCTGAAAAGAACTCCAGTCCCCCACTGTAATGAGACGGACAATAAGAAATGCACATTTCCATTAAACTGTTGGATGTTTTTCTTCGGAAAGAAAAAAGAAAATTTTTTCGGCTCATGACAGGCTTCTGTGTCAAGATGTCGATTTTAACTTCCGACATCTGCTTGGAGATAAAAGACTGTTCCAGAAAGATGAAAGAAAAAAAATTGGGAGAAATGTAATGCACATGGGGGGTCTCATTTTGAACAATGGGAACTGAATTGAATTAAAATACAGGTGCACTGTTTAAAAAGAACTACCATCTTGTGCCTATTTGCAACTTTAATTTTGCCTAGATTCTTTCCATTTTTGATGGAAGCGTTTTGCTGTCTGCTAAAGTGGATGATGTTATCGTGAGTTGTGTGTGCTCTGTTGACATCACTATTTTTGGTGACTGACTCTAGTCAAGCCAGTGTTTGTTTGTATAAGGCCTGACAGGTTGTTTAGCTCATCAGCCAAGAATCTAGCAATATTCTAAGTTGACCAAAGACCTTAGTCAAAGCAAACTATTTGGGGAGATTGTGCTAGTATGGTCATTTGTTCTGAAAGGACGACATGCATTTATTTACCTGTCAACATCTATAGACAATCTGGACTTAAAATCAACTTTGTTCTGTCGAAGACATGACAGAAGTAAATACATGATGTTAACCTTAGATTTGTATCTTCTAAAGGAAAGATGAAAGCGTGTTGGTACCTTTTTCTGCTGTATAAACCAGTTAAACACAGCTGCTATAATGGTACTGTATATTGAACCCACTACCTTGCACAGAATATGCCTATGTCTCCTGTTATATAAAATTTGAAATGCTAGAATGATCTTTTACACGTACACGCATATGCTCTAAGTGTCACGACATTACAACATGTATGCTGTATGTTCCAAGCATTTATGAGATCAAGATCACTCCCATAACATGCCAGATTATGATTCAAATACATTTGTACATGATTAATTCCCATAAAGCAATAAAACTTAACATCATAGCTTCACTGGTGGCCTGAAGATAGAAATTGCACGGGATGTCCTGTCACGATCTTGAAATGTCACAAGGCCATCCTTTACCAACTTTGGATATCAATTTTTCATGTGATTTCTCAATGCCTTGGAGATTGTACATTTAGATTCAAATTGTGGCCAGAATGCTATTAATTTTCATAGCAGAATTTATATGCAGAGCCAATAGATATGGAAAGGCAAAACACACAATATTTTAAAGGACTGAAAAGTCCTATACTTCATTAACATTAAGTAGCTTTGTGCTATCTCTGCAGCCTTGTACTGTTTGTTGACTTTCCTGATAAGTTTGAGTACCACCATTCCCTGGTGTGGACAGTGGCATTGTTGTGTAAACAAATGTATGCAAGAGGGAGTCACATTAACAGTATAAAACTGGATTAACATGTCATGGAATTACTCAGTAAGATAAAGCACATTTACCCATGATAGAAATAAATATCCCTTTTTATCAATAATACATGATGCGAGTAGGGGAGAGTTGAAGCGTTGTGATGGCCTTTCTTCTTGTGGACAAGTTTGTCCGCTCTCATTTGCCATTGTGGCGGTCATTTTTATTCATGGCTAGGTAGCGCCATCTCTCGATGACAGCGCTATTGACTTAACATTGATTTTTCTTCCCAACTGCTTAGTTTGAGACGTGTATCAATATGCAGGCCTCACGCAACCTAATTTGCCAGTCTTCATGCCAAGACCTTTCCAATATAACTGCTGTTATTCGCACCCTGTGGGCCAAACATGCAGAGAGTATTACCAAATTCTTTCGACGGCTTACAAAACCACAGGATTGGCAGGGATGCCTGATCGCGTGCAAGGGTATTCTTTAACGTTAATGTGGGACCTCAAATCCCCCAAGAACAGAGTCGATTTTAGCACTTAATACTGTTCTTTCAGTCTGACACACTTTTCATTCCTTCAGGCCATTCTCAAAGATTAGTATTGAAGCCTGTTTGTCAGAAATCTTGCCCAAAATGTTCAAACACAGGAAATGTTTTACTCCCACGTTATTACATGTGAAACCGATAGCCGAACCATTGTTGATAGTGAACTTGTTTCTAGTGCCTTAGGAGAGATAACTTTGGTGTGTGTCCTAAATAAGAGGGACATACATGTCAGTTCTTTGTGTAAGGGATACCAGCAGTTTGAAAGTTATGTTTAGCTATTGTACTTGCAACACAGGCTGAAATACAATGCTACTGCCACCAGCTATAGAGCCACAGGAAGCGCTAAACCCCCTTTGGATATCCGTTACACCCGGTAAGGTTGGCAGAAAAAACAGTTTGTTTCGCTGCTAATCAGCCATTACGCCAATGTAGGTTGTGGCGTAAACATTTTCCTTCGGAATCAAAAACAGATCGTACCACGCTTTTAAGGATGTTCTTGGTTCTGAAACGTTAGCCTCTTTCATTCACTTTCCTTCACACGCAATGTGAATACCAATTAGCCTCCACTGCTCCCACGAGGGGACGCACCACAGTCAAGTTCAGACTGTGAAATTATCCATTGTGCGAAGCTAGTTTTGAATTTCCTCGCCACACGTACGGTCGGCCGCCCCCCTCCCCATGTTCTACATACGACATACAAAGGTCCTTGGCCTAAAAACAGCAGAGCTAATGATGGATTCGGCCCTAGCTGCTGCCCTACGAAGCTGCGAAGATGAATGCCACTTTTATTACCACTGGCAAATATCCACTTGCCCTTTACCCGCCTCTCACTGATGAACCAGGAAAGACAGAATATTCCCCTCCCTGCCAATGACAAACAAGCCAACGGATATAGGTGCTGACAAGCTGTACATGTCATTGTTGGGTGGTCACCCAAGCCCTTAACCATGCCAAGCCCATTTCCTTTGTTACGTTAAGCACCAAGCAGGGCTGGTGGCCCTTAAAGGAGGAAGGGTCTGTGCAGAAGAGGGTGTTAGAGGAGCTCTTGCATTATACACTAATTATGGGGGGTGTTGGTTCGGTCGTGGTTTATTAGATATGGAAATCAGAAGGGAGTGGATCAGCTGGCAGTGACATGTAGGCCATTACCTCTACAGGTTTAAACCCCATCTCCACTGTAATCCTTTTTCCTCTTGTGAAATGGGATTAAAACGGACATGAAATTCAGATTTTGCGGGAACAGAGGCTGACAAACGAGGTTTATTGTCTTGTCCAGATGAACGCAAGATGGAACAATATGGAAGAAGGAGTGCTTGTGGCCACAATACACTTCAGACAGCTCCTTAGCAAAATTAGGATAGAAAGGAAGAATTCAGACTTTGATCTTAGGGCAAAAGGCTCTCTTTGTACAAAATATCAATTGTACCGACATACATATATTTACATGTGCACAGCTTAACCGTCTAAAGGTAAGCATTGTGTCCAAGTTTGCGAAGAGAAGTCGCCTTTCATACGCAGAGCGGGAATGAGGAGGAAAAGTAAACCTCGTTTCCATGGGGAAAAGAGTCGTTGCAGCTGGTCTTCTCGTTTGGTGACATTTTTGGGACAATCTTTTGTTCATTGTGTCCTGCGTTTGGTGATGAGTGTGTGGCTGATGACATGATAATGAATAAAACCTTGTCAACGGAACCATTTATTTTATTGTTGCAAAAAGATGTGTATAAAAAGCCAGGAGTACCTATCAATATTAGTCTCTATGTGATCTTTCTACTGATAGAAAAATGACCAAAATATGGTAAAATTTACCACATTTTCTCCATTTTTCTGCCTGTAGAAAAAAAAGAGTATTGTTCGCAGGATTTAATTTTGCGGTAGAGAAAAAATGGAACGTTCACATTTGAAACAAGGGGGTAGGAGGACAGGAGATGGAACAAAATGTTTGCAGTGCTTTTAAGTTCGAAGGGAGGAGGTCACTGCACAAACATGAACATAAAACAACTGCAAACTTTCCCCTTCTTACAGTACCATTGTTTCAGCCTGCAGAAAGGTGAAGTCAGGCCTAATATTAATACACATTTCAACGGAACTTGCTAATCTAGCCAGAACTACTTCTAATCTACCATTAACCTGGCTTAGTTGATTCTGTGGGCTTCATATTTCATATATGGCCTGGGACAGTTTTTTGAAATTGATGAATGATGATGATTCACATAACACTAGAATTGAAATTGGCTTTCTAATGGATATGTCCTGGGGCAACCCTCCCACAGCATGGTCAAAGTAATAGCTCTCTCCTCCCCCTGACCTAGCGTGTAATTCAGATTTCCTTCCCAACCAAGTTCAAGTTTGGGACAGTGTTAGAGTATCGTCTCTATGTAACGCAGAGCACCCAATTCAATGTCGTGATTTGTTTAAAATGTACGGACAGAGGCATATGTTTAACATATGGGAAAAAAATATCAGCTCTTCTACAAAGAACAATGCCGGTCAAAGAAATGAAGAAATGTGCTAGGGTGACCTATTCACGTTCTTTTGCTAGTCTTTCTCCTTTTAGTGCTGTTCTCTTCAAAGACAGACTGCAAATGTTCACATTAGTGGCCAAAGTAGTTTGCAAATCAAGTATAAAAAAAACGAGCGGACTGTTTAGTATTTATTCTGCATTGTTTTTTTTAGGAAAGAGGAAACTAAAGAAAAAAGTTTTCCTTCGAAAAAGAATCACCTTCTTTCAATAGTTCAATGTGATTTAAGCACCTAGTCACAAAAAAGTAAAGTTTGAATAACTTTGCATGAAAGTTAAATGCATGGGACTCCCAAATGGTATGTGATAATCAGCATATAATGTATAATTCCAAGCATTTCACATTCTCAGGTATAGACCACATGCTTATAGTTCCAGGATTTCCCAGAGGCACAATTAAGGATAGTTCCACATGGCAAAGTGTTTTGGAGAATTTTTGTCCAGTGTATGAGATATCCTGACACAAAATTGAAATTGCTTGATAATCTCAATCTAGTGACGATAAACATGAATACTTTGCCTAAATGCTGCCCATATTCCCATTATGTGCTGAAATGGATAAGAAAATATGCATAATGTATTCAGTTTGATTGTTGTTACGCTAGTGGGTTTCCCACAACAAAGGAAGTTTTGGTGCGAAAAGCAATGATTTTCTCTGTAAACACACATTATTTGAACAAAGATATGTCTATCTTTAAATCTCCCTTTTCCACGGTACATCACTCATTTTTTTTGTCCATGAGCAGTTTTATGGGTCCCTGCTGAATTAAAGCCCCAAAGTACACATAAATGTAAATTGTCTTTATGAATTTCATTTCAGTCTTTTACAATATATACAGTGATTTTTTGTCCTCAATACCAGTACAATTGAACTGATCTAAATGCTTTCTTTGTTTGTTAGATGTTAAAAATGAAGAGTTTGAATGCTCTATTAATGAGTAACATCTACCGAAATGAGATGTTTAAAATTATCATGTAAATTGGTGTAGGCCGGTGTATCCGAGAAAATTAATGTACTGGACAAAAAGTTCATATTCCCTACAACTAAAGTTCAATTACCCTTGAAATTAATGAATTTTGATAAATCTGTGGTCCAGACGTAGTCTTTATGTTGATGACACACCTTACATAGCTCAGTGAACTTTATTTACAAAAAAAATGGAGAGAACAGTTGACAAAACGAAAGTTAGAGATCTTTAAGTGACCCAAGCGACTGTTTTGCCTAAGGACATCTCCCAAGATACTGGGTCATGATTTTTTGATGGCCGGGAAAACAAGTCTATCAATTATTGCTGACTTGGTTTGGCAAAGTGGCCCTTTATTACGGGAATCCAATTGTAATCGATCCGCTCTGGAAGTGTCTGGAAGAAGTGTCAACTATGTCAGGAAGACAGTATGGAAAATGATAAGGATCGTCCCATTTGAAGGATCAGGAGGGGTAGCCAGGCAGAGACTTTTCTTTCCCTGCTTCATATCAATTTGAACTTTTAGGATCCTCTGCATACCCCTAGTGGGATTTAGTGGATGAATCCCATAAATTTGTCTGAAAACTATTTTCTTTTCTCCTTAAAAATGGCAAAGTGAAGACTCTTAGTCTTAAACTAGGTATTGTTCTTTTTGTGCTCTCGTCTTCCAAATTTACAGATAATATAAAGACTGCTACTTCTAGTACTAGTTGTTCGGCTTTTTTACTGTACATCTGGTAGTTTTCCTAACCTCACAGGCTATTGAAAAGCATTTTAGGATAAAAACATTGTGCCCGTAATGAAATTTTATCCCCCAATTCATGGAATTTACTACCTGGCATCCTGGGAACAAGTTTAGGTTTCATGGCCAGGCCATTCTATTTGGTCGTCCACTTTATTTCCAGTTACAACCTCGTAAAACTATGAGACCAAACATATTGAACTAGACTTTCCTGACGATCTGTCATTCAATATTTGTCTTCACAGGTCATGACTTTGGCTTCTTTCTCTGAATGATTTCCCTTGTGGTTCAGAGACAGTGTCTATGTGCGTGATTACATTTGTATTGATAGGCACAAATAACAGTTTGTCAAAACTTCCTGCAACTACTGTTCATCTTCATATTCAGACATTGACATTTATAATCATTTGTGGGGTTTCTTAGTCAAATTTCTACTGGGTTTATGAATGTGACTTTATGTTGATGGTTGTTAAATGCATTGTATGCTCAGATGCCTATAGTTTGGGTGCTTTAAGATGAAAATGGCGTAATACGGTACTTGGAGCATTGAAAGTCAGTGGTTTGGCTTTGGTCCAGTGTTGTAGAAAGGCAGGCTATACCCACACAAGTTCTTAGGGGTATCCATTTAGAGCTTGTTTCATATACTTAGTAGTGTTATACTTTTGATAGGGTTTACACGAATAAAGCATTCATTCGCAGGGCTCGAAATAGTGGGTGCACCCAAAATTGGAGCTGTGCACCTAATTTTTGACTGTGGGTGCACCTAGATATTTTTTTTAGGCTATAGGATACGGGTACTATTGTACACTAGTGCATAGAATATTCTTTAAATGTAGGTACATTGTATCAGAAAAAGTAGGTGGTAGCTATAGAATTACAGATTGAAGTTCTTAAGAGCGTTAAACTTTGTAATTATGTTTTGCTGGCATTCAACTTTATTCTATGTGGTGATCCCAAAATTCTTTCTGTGCACCTAAATTCTTTGGTTGGGTGCACCAGTGCACCTATTTCCAAAAATGAATTTCGAGCCCTGATTCGTGTGTGTTCAAGCTTGTGTTCCATATATTTGATGATACAACATGTATTAACCCTTGTTCATCTTTTATTTACAGGACCTATCCATGCTAGAGGAATGCCAAGCTCACGAATTTTGCCATGCTGTAAGTCAAAATTTCATTCTTTCATTCTTTTATTCTTTCTATCCTATGGAATGCTTGGTTGTATATGTATAAAGTTGTGAACATGCCACATTTTTGTGATGATGTTGTATGTTGTTGTATTGCTCTATGTGTAGGAAACAATTACATTGTACTTTGTAGAGATAGATTTGTAGTAATGTTTACGGTTTTGTAGTCGAACATTCCTTACACTAGGATGTTTTGATTGTTATATTGTTATGTATCCAAACCGACTATGCTTAATTTGTATGCCTTGATGTTTATTGTAAATATAGACATGCATGAAAGGATTTCATTGTGCAAGAACTCAAATGATTTTTGCATTGAATGACACAAAATGAGTACATATATATTACATTGTCAGTATTCTGGATGTTTCTGTATTTACTGATGATACAGTAAGCAGTACATAGGCAAGACAGTGGAACCATTCTACAACAAAGCAAAGAGACCTCTCAAAGGACTGCAGGCTTTGTATGTATGCAGAGCGTGGTCCTCACAGATTCTGGCCGGAGCATGTCATTCGTCGTTAGCGGCCGTCCTGCTGCGAGCTCCCCGCCAGCCAACATCTATTATAAATGAATGTCAATCATATTATGTCAATAATTAATGGTGGCAGAGTATTTGTTCTTATTACACGGAAAAGCCCGGGATAACAGGCATGAATCATAATGTGGATTGACAGCTATCAGTCTTTGTGCTTTATCAATATTAGAATTAAGTATGATTTACATGTTGTATACAATCGGGTGTGAGTGAGGATGCCTGGCTCTTCGTCTGATTTAGCCTTCGTTAATGTTTACGTACTTAAAACATAATTATTTCACACCGTTTTAACCTTAATGAGTCTCACTTGGGCAATTAGAATAATTTGAGGCACACCTAAGTTGGCAGGTGTCAGGTTACATCCCCTAACTCGTAAGGAAGTACAAAGGAACCAAGGAGTAATGACAATGTCTTATCTACTGCGTTCAGTCATTTTCTAAGAAGGGAAAACAAAGGAATTGGCTGTTTCCATGAATCTTGACGTAATGACATGAATGGAAGGGGACTTCTCGTCTTTCCGATATCGCTCCCCCGTGTCTCGTCAAAAGCAATGGGCGGCAAGAATCAATATTCATGTTCCCGGTACATGAAAGCAAGACGTGTTGGACACGGCACGAGTCCAATAAGATGTGGTACTTCATATCCTACGCTTTTACCCAAATCAATTTCTTCGTTACTTTACAAAATTCAGTCATTTCAGTTGTCCCGAGACTGTTTCATTGAGCATCGTTGCTTCTACTTCGTGCCCTGAAGTCGTGCTTAACATTCCGAGGTTTAGAATGTTGTTTCGAGCAGTTATCCTTTGCTAAGACCTTCACATACCGGGAGATTTAACAAAACCACAACAATAAGACCACCAACTACTGCGGGAAGCCAGGAGTACTTGTGTACACTGCTGGTGGCACCATCTGTGCTCGTTTCGATCGAAAATATCGAGCCAATGAGACATATGCCTATCGGGTCGGCCCTGATGTATGGGTGTTTGACAGGCTGAATTTCCCCCACATTGTGCTAACAGCTACAATTAAAGGGTAGGAGATCTGGTAGGAGATAAGAGTGAGCTATTGAGGATGATATAAAATCCCTTCCCCGTTGTCTCTCAGGGCTCTGTGCTGCATAATGACCACAGGCTGGACATGCGTTCGGCTGAGGGCTGCAATTATTGGAAGGAATGCCATTATTGAGTAGTTGAGCTGCACATAATTGCCATTGACTTTTGCTGATTGTGATCTACTCTTGGCCCCTGGGTCTATCAGTCCAAGGCAAGGGGGTGTCCACGGATGCAATTCGGAAAGTGTTGTCCCGCATAGCTGTCAATCAAAGTCTGGCCGTGGTACTGATGGATCAGGGGTTATGCAAATCCCACCCGTTTATCTCCTACACATCCATGGTAATTAAAACTCTATGATAGGGACACCGACTTCCCTACTTTATCTAATTTCCTCGCGATAAGATCCGAGTGGCTTGTGATGGTTAGGTTATGGAATTTGTTATCGCAATTGCTCCTCTGGTGCAATCCGGTCCCACAAGGATATCCTGCCCAGCCATTGGTTGTGACAGGGCACCTGAGCTCTCGATTTTTCACCTTCCAAATTGGCCGCAAACGCCCATCAGTCTACCCGGGGGTGCCCGATCTGGTCTCGGCTTTATCGCTAACCTTTGTCATCCAGCGGGACGGTCCTCTGACCACCTTTGCTCGCGAGCTTACCCAAACTTTTGGTCTGTATCAGGGTCTGGACCTTTTACTCATGAAAGATTTATGATTGATGTTTCAGAAAATCTTTCCCACACCTTTCTGTGTATAGGGTAGTGCCCGTCACCGTTTCTATAGACCTTGGGCCACACAGTTGTGCAAGTACTATAGCAGGGGGTAGTTCACTGGTAGTTGAGTGATGAGCTAGTTATAGAGTAATGGAAGATGGGTATGACAGTCACAGAAAAGAATGGATTCAAGGCATATTCGAGTAATTTCTTACAGCAAGGGGTTGAGCTGCAGTGTGTGATGTTTTTTAACATCGAAGTATTGTTGGACTGTGTAGAGACAGATCATTTAGCATTCAATGGTCTAATGGTTAGCAATCCAGTCTCTGGATCACAAGGTCAGGAGTTCGAATCCCGGTCTGCTCGATGGTGCTCTAACCATCAATTTGCAGGACACTTGATGTGGTTACAGTCCTTAGGGTCAGGTCACATACATTTTGTGCATGTATGTTGTATAACTTGTATGATCGTTGTACGATCACAGACTGAGGGCGGTCTCGGCATTGCATACATGTGTCGTACAAAAGTCATGATTAGGAGAAAGCTGTTGTTTGTGGTTGGTTCTGTCCCAGCCTGCTTGAAAATTCTGCGACATCAAAATCTTTTGACGTTCTACGAGGAACGTAACAGCACCGCTACTAAGAAAGATGATTGTAAACCTGTGCATGTAAAATGAAAGCCACTCCTTTATCAGTGAAGAACACACCACACCTCTTAAAACAAAAGTGGCATAGGTTCTATCCCTCATGTTGAAATCAAGTGCAAAACAGGTGCGTTAAGCGAGGACAAAGTTTAGTAGTTTTGCCATTTAGATGGCAAAAGTGATAGAGGTTTATGGCCACCAGAGTAGGATAAGACAAGTGGATCTCTCTTTGGAATTGGTCTCTTCCAGGTAATGAGTGCCTAACCATTCGCACAAATTCTATGAAAAACACATAAATCACTATGCAAAAACGTATGAATCTCATTGAAAACCCATGAAGCTATGCAAAACCTAAAAATTTTATTGATGGAAACACATAAGCAAACTGGCCAACCACTGCATTGGGAGAAGGCATGTTTCTTTAACCGTTTCTACCCAGGATATTTAGACTTGAAGCATTGAATGGGCGTGTTCCACCACAAAGATGTATTTTGTAGCCTGTGAGCTACTCTTGCTTTATTCAGTGCATCACGCTGTCTTTTCCCATTGATGCAGCTCGACGCCGCTATTTTCAATAACCCTATTTGTCATGTGACCCAGGCAGCGGTTGTTCGGCGTGCATAAAGATACTACATTTTCCATAATATCTAATAGTATGTTTTGCATAATGCTTTGTGCACTTTTCATAAGATCCGTACGGATTTCATAAAATTCATGCAAATGCTTGGGACCCCTGGGTAACAGCATATCAAATACCACAAGTTCTCTTGAGCCATGTTCTGAGGTCACTGTGTGAAAACCATTCAGCACTGAAACAATCAGTGGAGAGGAAAACTTCATGGATAAGTTTCAGAAAGACCTATTTTACCCGCCTCTTCCCAAGTCATTACAATATTCGGGAATTGGATAGGCTGAAGATGGGAGTTTGTACGTGCGTTTGAGGCTTGGAAGAGAACATTAGAGTAGACAAAGCTTTATTGCATAATTTGTCATTCAGAGGTGTAATATTGCCTTTGTCTCTGGATGGGGTCATTATGCAGTTTTATGGATGGGGCAAAAAAGGATGATTTTTTGTCTGGAAATTGGCTATCTCTGCGAATGGTGTATTAATGTGCAACTAGATCATTAGTTTACATTATAGACTTGAAGATAGATGTGTGTGTTGAAAATGACTTTGTTTTGATGGTATGTAGATATGGAATGTACTGTACTATATTCTGGAATGGAATGTATTCAGAAGTCTGACAATTTTGATAAACATTGCAGGGTAAGCAAAAATAAGTTTACACAATCGAAAAGTTCTACTTTGCAACATGAGTTATCCAATTGTTGTACAGATTTGGTACGAAACAGGACTGTTTAAGTGAAGTGTAAGGTTGATGGATAGAGTTTAGGCAAGCCATGATGTATATCGAACCGTATAATACTCATCAACATGGCAAGAATCATCAGCGAAAGCTGTAACAAACTGTGATAACATCAGCCCTGGAGGAGATGTTTTATTGCTTGTGTGTGAGGATTATTGGTTCATCAGAGGATTGCGTTGCTGAGCTGGGGTGGATATTAGAGAGGCGGACCGGTGGGGTGTGACCAGGGCAGGTGCGAGGATGTGCTGATGCCACCTCCGTAGGGAACCCCCATTCCACTTGGCTGGACAGAGCATGTCCAGGTCAGCCCAGTCATGTCCGAATACACCCCTTTTTTGTAACACATCGCTGATTTGTCTGGGGAGCAGCCGTTCTGAACATCAAGCCTTTCTGATGATGAGATGTGATAAGCACACATTGCATGTGTCTCTAAAATGAACTATGATTGCACGCTTTACCCGAGTGCTCCCAGCTAGAGAGTTATTAAAAAAGCACTGTAACAGTAACTTTTTCTGGTCTAGTGATCAGCAATCCCTTGTCTGAGCTGCAAGGTTATGGGTTCAAATGCTGACCTAGCTTTCAACAGTCTGAATTTGCATGCAACTGGTAGGGATTTCAAGTCTTCAGACTGAGGAAACATTAGATCCAGGTTTTGCATTCAAGCAGGCCACATTTTTATCAATAAGCCAAAACATACCAGCTACACAAAAACACTATTATGAAACAAGCTCTAAATGGGTACCTCTATCGACATGCCTTGGTGTAGTCATGATTCATCCTGCCTGTCTTCAACATTTGACCAAAACCAAACCACTGACCTCAAATTCTCTAAGTATCCTATTAGACCCTTATTTGCCTTTCTTCGTTGCAGTCTGCCACATATTCAACAAACAAATAAAATAAATAAACAAGCAAAAACATCAACTTATTACAATACCTCCTTTTCCACAGAAGTAATAAAAGAAGGAGTATGTCCAAACCTGTTAGCTGCAAACTCATAGCAATATCTTTTGGCTAGTTGGGCAGCTTGGGCTGAATGTCGGCCAGACCAATAAAAGCACAGAGTCAGAAAGGGATGTTCTGTTTCTCGCGCGGCAAAAGAGGAATCACGGATCAAAGTAGACTGTCAAATGGTAGTTGGCAGAAATGTATTCTACTCACTGAGAATGTTAAGCTTCAAAGTTATTGGTGTGTGATGAGTAAGAAGTGCACAGCATCATTGATATCGAACACCACTTCTGGCCATTCAAAACTTCAGTTGACTTTTTTTGGTGGAAGTTTTCTCTCCATGCATGTAGTAATCAAAGTGCTTGGTTAAAGTCGTTATCACGGAACACTGGTTGCTGACATCAGCCGACATTATTGCTCCATCACCACATTTGGGAAACAATACGTGCCATCAAAAAACCCACGGTCATGGAAAGGTCTTGCCCTGTCAACGGCCCATGGTGGCCCCACCCAACCGAGAGGTCATGACCTCACATCAGGCGACCGCTTCAACTGGCAAACTGGACAAAACTGGAGAATCACCAATCTGTACCCCTTTACTGATTCTCAACTCCAAACTTCCTCTTGAGCAAAGTTTAGACGCTGTAGGAGGTAAGTGTAGCCCTTTGTGTCAACTGGAAGTTTCGCAATTGTTTCATCACCAATTGCGTGTTAGAATGGGTAGGATGAGTCAGGCCGAAAAAAAGTACCGTTACATTTTATTGGTCCACTGATAGTGGTCGGGCCGGTGAATGCTTCATCACGGACGTACAGGGATGTCATCAGGATGAAAGGGTCCTGACCGGGCGCTCGTCCATGGTATTGACACCTGGCCATGTACGGTAGGGTCGTCATGGGGAAAACTGTTATCCAGTTATAGGCTTACTGAAAAACTTATCTTCCTCTGGTTGTGACAAGATGGACAGATGATATGCTCAGGTGCAACGTACCAAGGAAATTTCCTGCCACTTTTTGACAAGAGTAATGAACAGTGGACCATGGCTTGACACTCAGCCCTTTGGATAGCAACTTTTTCCAGTTGGGTGCACCTGGGGTGGATGACAATGGCAGGGTTTTGAACTCCGACCCTCAGGTCCTGAAGCAGGGTCACTGACCACTGGACCGTGTGTGCCACTTAAGGTAGAGATCAGTGGAAAACTTTGGTATTGACACGGTTATAACTGTTTTTTTGCCAAATTGAGCCAACAAGTTACTACTTTAATGTACAATTATAGTAAAGTATTGCCTGAAGTCCACTTTGAAGACATAAAAGTACAACAGGGTATTGCCAGGTTGCGTAATCACCGCAGCCCAAATTGAATATAAGAGCAACCATGGAACACGGGTTATCACCATCATTTACATATTATCGGTCCGTCGGTACATTTCGCAAGTTGGAAAAATGATGGAGTGATCAAAAGGTCTTGCCCGGCCATTGGCCCATGCACCAGACACCTGCTGAGCACTGTCTGATCATCCACACACTTCCGCAGAAAGTGTCCCCGCGGAGCTCTAAAAGGAAGATCGTAATGTGGACGATCATGAGGATGATGAGATACATTAACCCGACTGCCGACACAATCTCCTTCGTAGCTGATTAGTCGATACGTTATGCAACATAAACTTTCCCGCGTAATGGGTGTGGTTTGGGAGGAAACGGGACATCCCGAGAATGAAACAAAGGTTTAGAAGTCTCGTTGACATGATGTAAGGGTCATTTTCCCTCTTCTATCCATCTCTTCTTTCTGTCTTTCCTTCTTCTCTTCTTTTTTGCTCCCCTTTTCACTCCTTCTTCCTGTCCTTTTCCTTAACCTTTTCTGCCATGACTTTTGACCTTTCCTCTCTACTACATCCTCTCCCCTCTCCTCTTCATCTGCCTCTTTTACTCATCTCTCTTTTCTTCCCTCTCTCTACTCTTCTCCTTACCCTTCCTCTGTACTCACATCCTTCATCCCTAATGATGAAACTCAATTCCTTTGTTGCTTTATTGTAATAGATGATTCTGTACTTGAAAGAATTTGTACTTGACAATGCTTCTATAGAACGATCTCTTCCATCTTAACTATTTGGGAAGTCACTGGTTGAATGCTCGGTAATAAGAGCGCGCAAATCTCCAATCCTCTATCCGTTATGGTTACAAAAGGCTAGACCCTCGTAACTTAACTTCCATTTTCCCATTTGTGTGTGATGCATAGACGGTAGGCGTACCCCCTTACATTGATCTGTTCTGGGATCGATCGCAACTTGTCAGTGGCTTGTTCCTAGTTTGGCTCATTTTTCTCTGCCCCATTAACTTCTGTTCCACTTTCGACGTTGAGCCATGCACAGATGCTCTAAACTTGAGCAGTAATTAGGCTGCCCTTCCTCCTGGTTACGTATGCGGACCGCGTACTTCCTGGTCCATGAATTACACGTGATGATGATACTTCAATCAGGAGTAACTCTTCCATGTGGACCTGTTGTGTTTTTCGTGCTCCTTCCCGAGCAACAAATCGCAGTTTCCCAATTTCCTTTTATCCCCGTCGAAGCTGTCGTAGCACGACCTCTCGCTCCGCCTTATCAAGTCCCTCCACACTTGGTGTCACAGTTCTTTTCCCGTAGATGACAAAATTCACGGGGACACGGAAACCCAATGCCTGGATAGGAGATGAAAGATGGAACGCTGTCCGCCATTTACACTATTGTAAATTTGCCAGTGTCAATTTGGCGCCAGTTTATGAATTACATTAGGGACCTATCCAATTTTCGCGTTTCTGGTAGGCCGAGTTATCGACCCAGAGCATGTTGCGCTGGGTGCTAGAGTGAGCCATAACTTCAAGATCAAACATACCTCAACTGTACTTTATTTCTGACTTATCATATAATGTAGGGAAGAAGCCTGCTTGAGTGTGAAAATATTTTCTCATCATTCCCCGGTTGTGCGTCATTTGCATACATTACTAAGTGCAATCGGGAGGCAATACTCAAAGGACGTTTTCCCAGTGTACCTGCTTCTTTGTATGGTCATGTTGTTGGCCAAATCATATGGCGTCCATTTGTTTAAGAGGACATTATCTTAATGAATAAAGAAAGAGAAATGTTGTGACATAATACGTGTGTATTTTATTGCTACAGAAAAAAATGTGATTTCAAATTTTATTGTTTTACCACATACCTCCATTTCCTGATTAAGAGCAAAGTATGATCCATGCCTCGGTTTGCGGCAATTTTATTGACTTTTTGGGTGTTTGGGAAAATGCAAGTTTACAATGAGTAATGTGCCACCTGGGTGGCTTATCTCGGAAGCGTAGTAGCTCCCAGGGATGAATCCGATAGGATAAATGTTTTGTCAGCCTTTGGGGTGCCCATTAATATCAGGATCATGGCATATTCCAGCCCAGTGATAAGTCCCATCCTTGTTATCGCCAATGCACTAGCCCATCACTCATCCCTTCCGATTGTCAGATGTTCGCCTTTCCTTGAATTAATTCCACCAAAAACAAAGTGCCCCCGCTGTGTTGGGCTGCCCTGCTCAATTTTTGCCCCAACAATTATCGCGGAGAACTTGTTAGAAGATACTCGGGCTAACCTCGCCTTTCACTGGTGCCTCTTTGGGGGCCTTTAATGGTCCGGGAGCCGGAAAAATTGATGAGGTTATTTTTATTCTGATATGACAGTTCAATTATGTTACTGTTAGAAACACACCTGCCCATTTATGTGCATACACCTGTAGGGTGGTGTGGGCTTTGTCGACGTGCTAGATGCAATTAGAAAGCGACAATAAAATCGTAATATCGCAAGTTTTTCTCCCATTAGAATGCTTCTCACTGACCAACAATGCCAGGGTTACTCTCTGTCAGCGAGAGCTGATTGAATTTCCGCGCAGTATTGGGTTATTTATATCTTACCAAGCAAACACAGGGGAAAATGCTGTGATGAAATTTTTATGGCTGCATCCAGGATCGTACTCCGAGCTCGCACCAGAAAATTAAACGTGCGACTGTAACAGCCTCTCTCCGCTGGATTTATTTTTACCGCGGGAAAATTGCGTTCTGTTTGGCTGGCCGAAAATAAAGATTTAGGCCGTTTCAGAGCGTAGGTGATGGGACTGATTTATCGAAAGCATTTCTACTTCATAAAACTGCGCCTACTGTGTGCAAAGCTGTAAAGGCATATTGATCATAATGATACTTAAATTGCCGCATCGCTGTTAAAGCAAGTGCACCTTTCTATAGGCATATTTTGTACAACTAAGTGGTCGATAGTGCACGGATGGCGTCCCAGTGCGAGAAAAGGGTGTCCTATTCCCAGTCGAGGAAACTTTCACGATTTATGTTGAAAAGTAAGATCCATATATAGACCAAATTATAACCTGATCTTCATTGTGATCCAATATAGCTTTATAATATGATGCTTGTAACCAGCGGAGCATGTTTGTCCCACAATGCCTGGGGGCAATAGTCTCTAGGGGGGTGATCAGCTGCTCTGGCAAATTGGACCCCCTACTAGCTCTAAATCCTGGCCATAGTTCTAGGCAGAACCCACTTTGGAAAAACAAAGCATAGCCTCTGATATGTGTGATGATATAATCCTTTCTAGTCGAACATTCTCTTTATGTGATGTTGGAATGTTAGCAGATAAAATCTTGCCTGAAGCCCCGATTACTATCACTTTAATGAAAAGTCTGATGTCATTAATAAAGTATTCCTCGTTGCAGAAACTAGCAATATTGATAGGCGTTTATACTGTTTTCAGATGTTATCATGCAAATTTCGTGCATTTAGAATTGATGTAAAATTTGTATTCATATCCACATGGCCTATAAAAGGAAGTTAATGCTCCTAATCTTGTATTAATTTTCATGCCATAACATTAGTTCTCAGAAAAAACTCGCAGCTGCAAACAAAGAAAAGATTACCGGGTTAACAAAAAAATCTTGCTAGAAACGATTTATGATAGATTTATTGTGAAATGAATACAATTTTTATTTTACTTTTGATAGAAAGGACTATTGAGACATGAGAGATAAAATATGTAAAGATTGTACATTACATTACTATCCACCGACTTCACCCTTTTTGAAATTTTAGATCAGAGAGACTGTTATAAGTGAATATGTGAGATTGCATCGGGCAAACTTGGGAGGATTGACAATAAAAGAAATGAACTTAAGCCCAGCAATAAAAAAAAGAATTGAATAAACCCTTAAGAACATTGACGCTAGATGGGAGAAAAAAGATTATACTATTAGATGGCAAGTTTGTGACAACATTTTTCACTCACCTAATGATCCTTTCTAGTGGAGTTTTGCATCAAAATGTCAGGGTGTAAGTGGTGTTATGGATTCCCATCAGCTTCTAACTTGGGGCATTTTTTTATTGAGAGGTCGGATACCAATTTAAATGTCGCAGGAAAGCTTTCCCCTCAGATTGTTTGCCACCTAACTTGGGGGCATTTCTATAGTTCTTACGATTTTACAGCGGATTAAGATAGAGATAGATAGTTTCAGTGCTACCATTATTATGTGAAAAGAAGTCGGCACTTGTTTGTGTAGTATCTTAACAGCAAATGACAAAACTGAAATAAGATCTAGATCTATGAATAATCTGTCTATAATGATATTTAAGTCTCGTGATTAACATCAGACTAGCTCTGTCAGTCTCCAAATTGTAAAGATCGTACAGATTTATGTTTGGTTAATGTGATAAAAAGGTTTAAGCCATATTCGATGTTTATCTATTTGGGGTATTCAGAAAATGAGAGACCATGTTTGGATATAGCTTAAAATTTGTTTTTAAATGAAACAAAATGCTGTTTTTCTAGGCTTTGTTTGAGTGCACTGAGAAGATTTAATTAGTACGTCTGGAGATAGCAGGTCAGTTTTACACGCTGGTTGAGACATGTTGGAATCAGCTGTGTGATAGGTCCTTTGTCCTCTATGTCTGGAGTGACGTTTTGTCGAATTGTTCAACCTGATATTTCATCAGCCTTTCGATGTCTACATTGTATGGTGAAATGTCAGCAGTCATGATTAGACTGAGGGAAGACACTACCTTTGTCACCTGCCCAATCGGGTGTAATGTCGGACACCCGGTGTTCTAATTTCGCCGTGGCGACCGCGCCATGATGTCACAGACACGCCTCGCTGACATCAGACGGTGACGTGAGAGGAATGGTTAATAATAGACGGGTCCATCCGTCACTGTTGTCACTGTACACCCTGCAGGGGTGGGAACTGTCATAGGCCCGTTTTACACACAACCTACAGGGGTGGGAACTGTCATAGGCCCGTTTTACACACAGCCTGCAGGGATGGGAACTGTCATAGGCCCGTTTTACACACAACCTGCAGGGGTGGGAACTGTCATAGGCCCGTTTTACACACAACCTGCAGGGGTGGGAACTGTCATAGGCCCGTTTTACACACAACCTGCAGGGGTGGGAACTGCCATAGGCCAGATGTACAATGTAAACACAAGTTTTCGAAGTCGACTCGGGGCTGTGTGTGAGGAGCTTTGGGCTGCTCAAGTGGAGTTTTCCTACTAGAAAACACTTCTTGAGTGGCCTAGGGTTCTCCTTGCACAGTCCTGAGTCGGCTCAAAAATGCGTGTGTAAACTCAGCCATTAAGTGCCCCTTCAGGTCCTTTGTTCTAGATACCCGGGTGCCTGAGTGATTCACAGAATTTCAAATAAACAAACTTCAGTATACTGTATGGAATAAATCAGGTCTAATGCACTGTCTACTGCTATTATACAAGTTACAAGTTTTTACAAGTTAGACATGTTGAATGTAGTTATACTTCAATTGTTTGTGACTGATTTCGGCCACTGTAGAATTGTAACATCTAGGATGTTAAGTATAAGTATAATACATTTCGTGCAGAATTTACAAGTGTCACACATATGGACACTGATGATACTGTTGATACATGTATGATAGTTTGACTGATGAATTGAACCTCAGGATTTTTCTGCTTCACTGGAAGGCCTTCTACCTGATCTAACAACAAGTGGTTTCGTGGTTTAAGGGGTGTGACTTAGAATCTAAAGGTTCTAGGTTGGAATCCCTAGCAGACCCCACATGTTGTGCACTTATTTCCCACGGTGGTACCGCACTTATTGAAAAGAGTAGGGGTTCATCTCGGTGTGAGTGGGTCAAACCTTACAGTCAGGTCTTATGCAACTTGACAGTGTACAGAACTGGTGTGTTATGCCTAAAGGCAGCTTATCGAGGGGAAGGTCTGGAAATACGCTAAACGAACAAGAAAACAAATTGCAACTTCTAGCCCACATATGTCCACTCCGTTTGTCACACTGCACCTATTAAACTCTTTATCTCTGTTGCATTTACAAGCCATCATTCCGAGTCTGAAGTAATCATTTTGAGGGGATTAAGCGTGACTTCTGCACACATTTGGTCAAGTCCACTAAATCTCACTCTCCCAGACAGCCTGAGGGAGAAACTGTACTACCTCAGAACTGCACTGCAGGGAGCGTTTGACTGGCGAATGGTTGTCTGATTTACAGTGTTGAATATTAACTTTTCACCTTAATATTGTAGGAGCTGCTCTGAAATTGGTCATGAGGGAGGAAAACGCATGTCTATTAATTTTGTTTTGGCTGATTCGGTCAAATGGTCAACAAAAATATGGTTGTTGTTAGGAAATATCTCAGAAGATATTTGTCAATGGTGTTGGTAGCAAGAAAACAAGGCTGTGAGTTTGCTTCAAAGTATAATAATTATCATTTGACAATGTCATACTCATCAGTTGTATTTGTGTTTTGGCTCAGTGGGTTTTCTTATATTGTCTGTAAACTACTTATGTCTAGTAAAGTGTTCTGTCGTTGACACCATCTACATCTATTGTAAGCTGAAGTTGCAAGAAAACATACACCAGATTATCATGTTCCACAAAAAAAGCTTTTTTTAGTTACTTTCGTCCAAGGTCTGACACTAGAAATATAATTTTATTGTCTTGACTTACTTTTATTGTCTAAATATAGGTAAAGTTCATTTTTATTTGTCATGAGTTACTTTTATTGCCTATAGATGTAGGTAGAGTTGATCATCTGTAAGTATGGAACCTGGAGGTAGAGATTAGATGTTAGAGGGCACCCATGTGAAGTGTGCATGGTAGAAAGGGTCAGTGATAGGAAAGCTCAATATCACTACATTTGTATGAGATATGGTTATGGGCCCTGGTGGGTCCAGGTTTCAATATTGAGACTCATGAATGAGTTCTGGATGTTCCGTATTTGATACTAATGATAGGATCTTTGTACACCTTGGTTTCCTCTGGCCATGACTCAAGCCACAAGATTCATGAGTTGGAAATAAGTCATGGAAAACAATCATGACCATCATACGGGAACAAAGGCTGTTGAGGGCAGGAGATGATTGTTCTATATGCAAGCTTGGAAAAGATTAAGATTGTATGAGGAGGCTTTAGGGATGTTGCTATAGCTCAACTGGTAGCAGCCTGGTTCCAATTACTATAGGTGCTAACTGGGAGAAACCAGTTCAATCCTGAGACAGGGCATCTTGGTTTTGACTGCACATGTCTTTCGGGATGTAAAATGCGGGTCCCGTGTTTGAGGAGCCTCAAGCATGTTAAAGGGGAACGGCTTGCAACCCCTCCCTATAAAGATATACCCTGCCACTAGTACTGAACAGCAAGGAAGCTTGCCCTATGTGCCACTAGGCTTTGTGAAAATATCACTGCATTAGTTGTAACCTGGAATCCACATGCTTTCCAGGGCCCAAACAGGCAGATTTTCAGTACCAGGGCTAACATACCCCCAAGAAAATTTCTGCCTCAGCCCCCTTGAAATCCCCTTGGGCCTAATCTTATTAAGGGGTTTGGTGGTTCAACGGTTCTGTAGGCGACACATATTGTCTCATAATGCAATTGTGCCTATTTTTTCTTATACTAGTTATAGTTTATACAAATGTTAAAGCACATATTTTCTGTACAGGATTCTTGATTTTATATTTTTTGGTATTCATATATGATGTAAATCAGCAGAACAATACAAAACTTGGAAAATATAGAGAGAAAACAATATTCATGGGGACGAAAACCACGGAAGTATCATGAACCTGCCTACTCAGAGTCGGGTTGTCCGTGGCAACAGAAAAGGACACGCCTTAACAGAAGTGCTGGCAATTACAGGAACTGTGGTGGAAAATTGTCACAATCAGTTGGGACAACCAAGGATTGGCACACTTACAGGACGACACAAAAATTAATTAAACAAAGTGTCCATGTAAAAAAAGCAAACATGGTTCTGTGATCCCACATGCTGCATCCCCATTACCAATTAAAACCTGTGCAATTATACCAGGGTTGCCCCTCTGTCTTGGAACGGAAATTTGCTTTTTGGGGCAAACAAATTAAAAATTTCATCCCAAAATTTCGTCCCCAAAATCTGAACTTCATGACAACAAATTGATGAAAATAAGTAGCCTTGAATTATATCTCCTTATTTGATCTTTCATGGCCTAATTTATGTTTTTTGATCAGCAAAAGCTTTCAAATCTTTTTCCGTCAGAAAAAAATGCAACAGAGCCATGCTACTTGTTTACATCAGTGCAAGGCTATTTCTACTCTTACTAGTACCCAGACACATGCTTGGCTAGGGATATTCAGACCTCTAACTCACATGTAAATACCCTTGTACTTCCTGAACCCTTTGTTGAACTTGATGTTGCAATCATATCTTCATGTGACAAGGTGAGATTACTCTTTGAGATTAAAATTCCACTGGTAACCTGACTTTCAACATCATTTTCGTGGTGCATGGGCATACATAATATTAGGTGTGGCATGATGCGTTTTACCTGTAACAAAAAGTCTTCTTAAGGGTGCTGTGATGTAGTGTTCTCCTTTGATGGGTAGACCTTAAACAATCTTTTCTCACTGACCTGAATTATGGTTAACCTTTTGATAAATCAAGACATGGGTTTTGAATGTATGCCCATGTGCAGGTAAGTTAAGGAGTGATAATCTTTTTGGCGGAATTCTCCTGAAGAGCATTGCAAGGGTTGTGTTTTGCTTTCAGGTAACGTTATATTGATTTAGAACAAAATGATGGAAAACACGAATTTTGAAACTTACTTGGACTGATTAAAGATGTGATAATCAACCAAGTAAATCTTTATAAACAAATAAACAAAGATAATTGGTACTGGAAATGAACATCATTCCCTTTTGGCATGCCAGGGTGTAATAAAATGGTTCCGTAGTTGCAGGATTAATTCTAATTTACATATAGTCAGTTAGCATTTGACAACCTTCATACCTTTTGTGCAAGCCAAATTTTACAGTGTACTTACATAATTGTATTCGATTGGAAAGTCTACTCTTATGTATAACATACACGTACATGGAAGGAAATAGTATTGTTTCAGCTATAAATTTATACACCGTAAAGCTTTATCATAAACATAGATGTAGAAAGTGGTTGTTAATAACTGTGTTACTCACATTTCCAGCATTTAAATTTCCTTCACATGCAGCGAACCTTGCTGTTTCTAGCATGTTGCCAATTAGTTCTGCCATGCGTTTTCCAGTGGGGGTCCTGTATATATAAATAGATAATATATACCAAGTCACAAGAAATTTAGCAAAATAACAGCTTTATCTAAAATCCTATGAGTCAGCGTGACTTGGAGCTTTCAATTGGCATCTGTTAAATGTATGGTCCAGAAAAGATACAAAAATGGAAAATGAGAAAGAATTTACCTGCACTTTTGTAATGATAGAGGAACCTTGACAGGAAAAAAGATATGAAATCTAAAAAATATTCACATAGTATGGAGCTGAAAGAAAGTTAAACTGTTTATTTTTAACCTAAGATGTTTCCACATGATATTATTACTTTCAGATCCCTTCTCCTTTAAGGAGCGCCTAATCTTAAGCTTAACTAAGGGTATGAGTTTATACAGAATGCTACCATTGTTTTACCATTTCATACTCCACATGCGCATACTTTGAAGTGTAGGATGACAAAGGAGAACGCGGCAGGTGAAATGGGTCGGAACTCTTCGGTATACTATTTTACCAACACCCAATACGCCGCTTCCTTTGCTTCATTTCTCTGGAAAAGATATTGTGACACGGCTATATGAGCTTAAAAAACCTTGTCTTTGAAACAGGTTTGCAAAGTAAACTACTTCTAAAGGAAAATGTCTCAAGGGAAAACGACTTAGCCGTCTGGTGGTGTTGACTTTCTTTACACAATGTTGTGTTTTTATCATGGCTGACTTAATGTAGCGGAAGTTGGAGGTGTTAGAGAAGATTAAAGTTTGAATTTCCAGAACTTGATAGTTGATACTAATTTTTTTTTTCTTTTCAAATGACAGAATGATCTCTTATAACAGCTGTTCTTCAGCAGATTATCTGTTTGTTTTCCAATTTCTGTTAATTATCTCAAGGTAACGACTTACACACCTTAGTCTAGATAAGTAATTACTTATGATGCATGGACGGTCTTTAATTGTATTAACAGCCAGTGACCAGAAGTCAACTTATGCCTCTGATGATAATGACAACGAAAATTGCCAACCGTAGGTGGCTTGGCACTTAGATGTTTTAATTGCTTGAAGCAACTGTGTGGTAATCAACTGCTATAATTACATGATATGAACTATGTAGTCAAATTCAAGGATTATCATAGACATTTAGGCCATTTACATATGGTATCTAGCTTCAAAATGTGTTAAGAAAAACGGTAGAAAGATTTAAATAAGGACATGTAGTCATGCATGGTAGCTTTAAAAGATATGCAAAATGAAGGAAAAGTGGTTTAAGTCTTACGCAGTTAAAGGCTCCTTAAACTTAAGTGCTGTGGGAAACTGTCCGACTTACCTGATATGAACAAATCCTCCTTTGTATGCACATGTTTTAGTGGTGAAATCTGCGGGTAGAACATCTCAACAACAACACTACACGTCAGCTTAAAAGAAGGTTGTGACACTGAGGGTTTTTCTTCAGTGTATATTCATGTGTTGAAGAGTGTTGAGGAGCCAAGGCCAAATTCAGACCTCTTAGGCAAAGTTTGTTTGTTCGTTGAGATCCTTGTAGTGCCTAGTGGCACATATGGTAGTTTTCCTTGCCGTTCCATGCAGTAGCCTAGGGTATATTTTTACAGGAAGCGGTTGCTAGCCCTTCCCTAACCACATGCTTGAGGCACCTCCTCAAGACAGTGGGACCCCCATTTTACAATTCCCTTCCGAAAGAGGGGTGCAGCCCCAACCAAGATGCCCTTCGCAGGATTGATTCTAGTTACCAACCAATTGGAACCAGGGGCTCAACAGTGAGGCTGCAACCAGTTGAGCTACATGGACATCCCCTTATGCAAAGACCAAGGACATATAACAATCATTATTGTTGGCGAGTTGCATACAAGCGAAATTATCCTTAATCCTCTATTTTCTCAAAATGTGTTGCTGCCTCATTTCCGTCCCTGACTGAGATATTGACAGTGATTGGTACACAAGGCAATGAAGTCAAATAAGAACAATTTACACAATTTAAGATAATAGCTGCAGCAAACATCCTGAAGCCTATTACTGTCACATTATTTCAGGCAATTTCCAGGATATCATAATTGAACTGCTAACAGACAGAAACAAAATGCCCAATTACGAGATATGAGGCTCTAAGAATATGCAAACAGTTGCTGTGGAATCAGTGTAATGTAAAAACGCAAAAAGGGGGAACACTGTAGATGTCCTGAAGTTTGCAGTGATTTAATTCCATGGTAAGGCCACACCAATTTAATTTCTTGGTTAACGGATTTTTATTTAAAAAGAAAAAAATTTTAGAAAAGAAAATCTTGAAAACAGAAGGTTGGCCCAGTGAGCCTTCTGTTTTCATGATTTTTTTTTTTCTAATTTAAAAAAAAAAAATCTGTTAAGCAAGAAATTAAATTGGTGTGGCCTATGGAGAAAATGGAGTGTTTGGGGTTGCTTCCAGCATACTTTTCACTGTTATACTCTCGCTGGTGGAATATTATATTGAACTCCCAGGTCCTATTCTACAGTGTGTGTGATTTTAAACAAGTTGTTATTCAACTGCTGTGTTAAGGGTCTATAATCTCAGTACACAATGTGTGACAGATGCAGACAACAGCTCTCCTTAGTGGAGCCTGGTTTGGCTCAAAGTTATTGCTGTTGCCTATGACCAAGAATTGTTTACTGCTCTTGTGTTCACATCTGTCGTTCTGTGGCCACAAACTGTTCATTACAGAATTGCCTGCTGTTGCTTGCTGGGATCCTGTGTTAGGAACAATCATGCATGGTTTCTCTGATCAACAAGCTACCCTGCCTGGTTATTCACGCTTCACAGTCAAAGTTCTCTGAATCTGTATCATTTGCAACGAAATTTCCAAAGCAAAAGTGGCTCTAACTACATGTACTTGGTAATACCGTATCAATCAAACTTACGCAGACAGATCCAACATTAAACAGCAGACAGAAGATGTTCTTACTGGCCCAATTTGTCAAGATTTCTCTGCTATAATTGGGATGAAAAATCGTCTCATCTCTGGGGACAGAAGGTAGTTTGGAAAATTGGTAACAGACCCTGCCAAACACCCAGGCCTAATACCACATTGGCAGACTGAACATATTCGCGTATAGAAGTTGCTAGTTACCCACATTAGTACTCACATAATGTGCTTTATTGTTTGCAGTTATTTGAGGATTCTATAGCATATTTGCAATAGCATATGCAGCGTTATTTAACTCGGTGATATAACCAAGTTTACTGTGTATAGTACTTTACTGTGCATAGTTATGGCACATTTGACAACTTTACCAATAGCTGTAAAAAGGTATTCTGATTCTCAACACCAGGCCTATATTTACGATGATATCAGGTGTTGAATACGCTTGCTAATTGGGTTGGTATCCGAAAAAAAAGCCTTTCTTACACTTACAGATGGGAAATAAAATGCATGCCGTAATAGATCAATAGATTGAAAATAAACATAATGCCCCTGCATAAATCTTGATTACTCTTCTTTTTGATGCAAGAAGATCAATATGTCCAATTTATCCGTAGTAGATGAACTGAGGGTTGACTACAACAGCCGTCAAGTCACACCTAAAAACCTAGAAAGGTCAAAATAACAAGAAAAGATTTTCCTTATTTATTATACAATTAAATCATACGGCATTACTTGTCGCTAATTAAGAAAATTAAGTTCTTAAGGTCAGGATTCCGTGGGCCTTTTTACGATGGGAAGCTAATGTGAAAAATGACCTGCTGGGAGGGGGGGTAATGAATTGTGCAATGTGCTGACCAAGCCCAGGGCTCATTTTATACAAGACTAGTGACCATGTCCAAATTTCTCCAAGGAAACCTTTCTTCGCTTATCAATGGGCCCCTCGGGGATGCTGGGTAACTTGTATATCACATGTTGATGAGGGGCTAGTGTGTTTTTCAGTAATAGACATTTCTGTCTTCATCTTGTTGTTTGGACAGTTCTGGCTGCTACTTCAATCTGTCGGAAGCCTTTAGATCTTTGGTTAATGAGTTGCTGATCAATTGTTAGTTATTAGTATATCACATGTTGATAAGTTTACTTTATATCTGTAATATCAAAATAAATCTTATCAAAAACATTTTATTGAAAACATGAAACAGCACTCGGTTACGGTTTTTCCATAAGGACCACAATATATCTTACTTGACTAGCCTGATTCCTAATACTTTACATTCTGTTAAAATAGTAGATAGGTTGATAATGGTTGATAAGTTGCTTATCCATTGTTAGTGACTTTTGCTGTAAGTTATTGATTGCAGATGTGAGTTGCCCATGATTATAGTGCTTAGTGATACATTTCGTTATCTTTCCGCCCCAGTAACTTTTCCCCCATACGCAACTTTTTCTCTCAACGCAGTATCGCAGTCACCGATTAATCCTAACCAAGATAAAACTTCATGAATTCCTATTCCCAACAAGCCGGCTCAGAAGAAATATGGCCCAATTTTGATCCATATCTCGTTGACAAGCTGATTCATCGCCACCCTTGCTGCTTGGTAATGAGCTCCAATCTCTCTCTCATTTCCCACTGATAAAACTGACAGCACAGATACAACTTTCCCATGAAGAATAGTAGATAAATTGAAGAGGATTATCGTGGCAAGGTAATTGGGTTTTTTGTTTGGGGAGGCTTCGTGTTAACAAAACTCCTGGGGCCAATGATTCCAACTCCCCACCAGTTTGGGAACTGTACAGGGATTACAGGCACTTTTATCTCTGTATAATTTGCTTGTCTTGTGTGTATTTTCCTCCCTTTTTCATTGACAGATATGTTGACATTAAGTCCGCTCTGGGAGTAGTGTCATACCGACAATAGAGCACGTGGATTATCAGCAGCAATTGGAGATATGCCATTTGACTTCCTAATGTGTATTTCTTTCACAATGGTGGCGCTCTTTCTTATCTTAGAAACCTTGAATCTTCAACATCTCTGAAGATGTTACATTTTGACATCGACCTGTGGATTATCAGCAGTAATTGGAGATATGCCACTTTATGGTCTAATATGTATTTATTTGGTTAGACTGCGTAACAAAGGTTAAGATTCGTTTCTTCTTTTTTTTTTTAGCTAAAAACCTTGAACAGTAATCTTTAACATCTCTCAAGATGTTACATTTTGACATTGACATGTGGATTATCAGCAGCAATTGGAGATATGCAGTTTGACTGTCTAATATGTATTTATTTCGTGAGACTGCGTAACAAGTCTTAAGATTCTTTTCTTCTTTCTTAGAGACCTTGAACAATCATCTTTGACATCTCTCAAGATGTTACATTTTGATGTCAACATATGGATTATCAGATGGGAATCAGAGATATGCTGTCTGACTTTCTAATGCGTATTTATTTCACGAAACTGCATAACAAAGCTCAGTGGTCCGCTTTCTTAAAGACCTTGAATGGTAATCTTTAACATCTCTCAAGATGTTACATTTTGACATCGACATGTGGATTATCAGTGACAATCAGAGATGTCTTGACGTCCTAAATGTAAATCTATTTTACGAAACTGCATCACAAAGCTTAATGTGACACTCTTTCTTAGAAACCTTAAATGGTAATCTTCAACATCTCTCAAGATGTTACATTTTGATGTCAGCATATGGATTATCAGCGGCAATTGGAGCTACGCTGCCTGACTTTCTAATGCGTATCTATTTCGTGAGACTGCGCAGAAAAGCTTAAGATGGCTCTCTTCCTTAGAAACCTTGGATGGTAATCTTTGATATCCTTCAAGATGTTACATTTTGATATTCACATCTTGGGAGTGATACACACGATCCTATAATTTGTTGATCCACCAAACTTTTAGCTTGGAGCTACCAAGATGATAAGGAAATATTGTAACTTCTTCAGGTAAGGAAGACAGTCACTCTGCTCCTTCCAACTACTTGTTATCTCTTGAGAAAGTACCAGATGTGACGTATCCTCTTAGTTTTACAACTTCCCAGATAATTTCATTAGGCGGATACAACTGTACTGTGTAACATCAATAATATTTAAGATGCAATTTACCCATAAATTTTCCATCAGAGTCTTCTAACAACGTCTTTTTCATAAGCGCAAGAAATCAAGATAGATGTAGAGATATGTAGTAAATACTTGTCGCAATTTCTTTTGCTTCTTTTGATAGATCGCAGTTGTTAGGGGGTTCTTCAATCATTAAAGAGCTTTCCTGTCTATCAATACTTTGCCGTGCCTCAGTGAATATTTTGTGTGAGATTGATTCGTTGCCTTATGTCGATGTTACATTCTTAACACAACTTGTAGTAAATCTCCTTGATGTTAATCTTTCCTGTTGTCAGAAGGTAAATTGCTTTTTTTTCTCATAAGTGCTTCCGCTAATTATTCCCGTGGAAGTCCCCCCGTCTCCCATGCACGTTCCCCATAACTTTCCATCACACTTGGAACTGGTTCAGCCCCGGCATTAGCTGATTAGTTCATTATTTCTCGTGCGCCTGGATGACCAGCTGGGTCGCTCCGTCACCTGCTGTAACTAACCTGTTCGGCCTGTTCCATCTGTTACTTTAACACCTGGAACAGAGCTACTGTAAATGTGGGGATTTATTCTCGCAGTAGGGCGGTTTTGGTTTTAAGTTCGCGGTTGAAGCAATGGGGTAGGCAGACAGAAGACAGAACAAGCATTTTTGCGATGGTTTTAAGCTGGTGGTAAAGAGGTCACCCGGAAAGCTGTGAACATTACAGTGTAAATGCCTTCAAGTCCTCAAGAATTGATCTTCATGGTAGGGAGGAAATGGTAGGGAGGAAATAGAGTGTTCGCGGTGGTTTTGGGTTGCAGTTGAAACAATTGGTTAGGAAGACAGAGCATTAAAAGCATTTTTGTGGTGGTTGTAAGCTTGTGGTGAAGAGGTCACCTCAAAAGCCGCGAACATCAAACCACCGAGAAAATTTCAACACCTATACAGTAGTCATCAGGACCTTATACAGATGTTGGTGTTTAAACCCTGCTTACCGCCCACCCACGTTCCTTGTTACTTGGCTGGTTGAGTCTTCTGTCATCGCAGCTAAACCCTCGCTGAAATATTTAGAGGGCAGGCGAAGAGGCTAAAGAGAGTGTTGTGGTATGGATTTTGTTGGGGTGACCGGGCCAGCTGGACGGGGCTTTTCCTTATTAACGACATAAGGAAACGTGATGGGCCAGTAATCTGCGCGCCTTGTAAGTGAAATGAATATTCTCGACCCAGATTATTACACTAGGCTGATTTCTGATGGAAAAAGTTTCTCCCAGGATGTGTTTAGGTATGGAAGTGCACAGATTTATTCCCATGTGTTGCCCCGTGGCAGACGTTTGTGAAGAAAATGTAACGACTCGGAAGACAAAGTTTTGGAGAAGTTATGAATAAGATTTGACGGGAATAGAAGTCTATCATGAGTATCCTCCCAATCTGTTCCATGTGCTGTGTGGTGCCTGGAATCATATTCAACACATAGGATAAGTGCCCTCTAAGCTTCAATTTTTTTCAAACACAAATTATAACATTATAAAATTTTGTCTCAACTTCATCAAATATGATTTGTAACCAAAAAATGTTAGGAAATATAGGTAAAGTTGAAGATAAATTGTAGGCCCTTTTTTTAAGGCCGTAGGATTGTTATCCACAGTGTCTATGGTATTTGAAGGCGGAGCCCATCCCTCTCCTAGCACAAAGTTGGGAAATAGAAGCTGGCCTAAATGAGAATGAAATTGTTTTTCTGATAAACAAAATGCTACATATTCTCAAGTGGTAGACAGAGCAAAGGAAAGGACATCTTATTTACAGCCAAATTGTTATCTTCTTTCTCTATAGTTAGAAAGTGTAGGGAATTTGTAGATATAGAATAAGTGAGTATGATATTTCTGATGGACAAATACTACAAACTCTCTAGTTATACACAGAGGAGAAGAAAGTGAAGAACACCTTGCATAAGAAATGTCATCTTTTAGTTGTCTAGACACGGAGGTGCCAGGAGGGATAAGGTGCTTTCATCCGATCAGTTGCTTTTCTCAAGCGAATAAGATTTTCCCCCAGATTCAACTGTGAAGTGTCATAGGTAATAGCCACACCAATAAATCTCCCGTCGTTGAGTGGACAAATTGGCCCTACATGTCCTGCCATGCACGGTGTTCATAGATCACTGTCCAAGTGGTGCATCAGCCTATTATAAGACCAAGAGATTGTCAAATTACTTCTTGGAAAAAGTCAAAGTCTTGGAGAATTATTTTGGTTTTGGGTTGAAACAAATTCTTAAGATATCCTTGTATATGAAAGGGAGAGTCAGAAATCTCAAGTGTCCAAGTGGTGCATCTGCCTATTACAAGATCTAGAGATTGTCAAATTAGTCCCTGGGAAGAAGTCAAAGTCTTCAAGAATTTGATTTTAGGTTGAAGTAAACTCTAAGATATCCTTGTATTTGAAAGAGAGAGTCAGAAATCTCAAATTATGAATTGTTATCCTGAAGTTGACTCGCATAGCCCAAAACTTAAGCCTGTCCATGCTTAGTTATGCTGTAAGGAGTGTACATTTGGTGCAGTATTTTGACCCTCAGCTAGAAGAGAGTTAAGCGAGCATTCCCATAGACTTGAATACAAGACATTGTTTCAGTGAGACTTACAGAGATGCACAAAAAGAGATTTTTCATATCTGGTTACTGTAGTTTACATCTGACCAAAAATTGTTGTTTGGAATACTAGTAGTAGTAAGTAGGCATGAAATGTCTTTTATGTGGTCGCTTGACTGTTACATTTTGTCTTGTAAAGATTTAAGGGCAGATGCCAAAGAGATGAAATAAGTGGAGTGTATCCTTAATTCCGGCCCCCTCTTTTTCTGCAAGAAAAGTTTCAAATTCTCCATTAGCTTCTTAATGCCAGTATTGATGTTCTTGTTGGCCATAAAGGAAAAACATGAATTTAATGAGGTGTGGAAATTGGTCTTGGTTCTCGTTAAGATTTTAGTTCTCTTAAGAGTGTCCCAGAAGAGACTTTTCTTGCTGACTCTCAAATTCCGTGATCTATTCTCTTGGCAGGGGTAAAGTATGCCTGTCAGCTTCGGTGCTCTTCCCATCTCTGTAGAGTCGTTCCCTCTAATATCGCCAATGTTGGGCAACGAGCTGGTTCGTTAAAGCACCCTCACCTCCCTTGTAATACGCCTGTAATGTGGTCTGCAGAAATGAGATAGGCCCCCAGCGAAGACGGTAGATCGGTAGTTAAGTGCATCTCCGAAGACAGCTTCTCTTCGCGCAATTTAAGGAAGGGACAAGTAATGAGTCCAGTTAAATACCCTGAACACGGCACAGTACATCAGCTGTAATGTATTGGGTATTGACCTGGGGGAAACAGATTAGTTCTGCTATAGGGAAACCAGTGTTGGTTCTGATAAACGTCTGCCGGTGGGTGCGCTAAGTTATATCACCTCTTACACCACAACGGCTACAGAACAATTCTAGAGCTCATTTTGTCCATATCTTTTGAAATCTAGCTTCCTTGATAGCCATTCTTGGTGATTTTGCCTTCTATAAGACAATTTGAAGGAAACAGTCGAGTTGGCAGCTAATAAACTGACTTGATCTAAAGAGAGTCCATAAAGTGATGATCTGGGTGATTACTGGGTAGTTTGTAGTGGGGTGCTAATCCCCTGTAAATCCTAGGGATTAGAACATCTGTTGGGCTTATTGGACTATATGGCTTTCTAGCCCGGGGCTTGTTCTACTGATAGGGGTTTGAAAATTGCAATTGTATGCCTTGTTTGCTGCATTTCCCTCTTTGTTGGATGGTTATTTGTCTTTTTTTGCTGCAAATTTCCAATAATCTTCCTTTTTTTAAGTTGAAAATGTTTTTTCAATGTCTGTGGCTGCATCTTCAGAGTAGACATTTTTACACCATGTCTTGTATATGGTGAAGCACAAGAAGTAAATTAAAAGATAACATAAGATCAAGTTTCAGATGTTTTTCAAACGTAGGCCACAAAGCTTTTTCAATTGTTAGATTCATATATTTTCAATTTGAGACATCTATTTCAATATCTGTAGCTAGACATAATCTTAAATTTTTGTACACTTTGTGTCATAAAACTTTAATTAGATCAAGTTTCAGATCTTTTCAAACTCAGTCCCCAGAACCGTTTCCTCTGTTGAAAATTTACAACATCCTTAAGACGACGGTATGGTAGCTGCACAATTTGCTGACATCTTTATGCAGTGGTGCATCAGTCCCCGGTAATTGTTTATTTCAACATGCGAGAAATATGGCAGTTACTTATGGAAGCAGACCAACTGCCACCGTGCTTAAGTAGTGAAGAGGAACAATCTATTTCCTCCAACAGATAAGATAACATATCCCGTTACACCTGCCGTAAAGTTGGTTCCATCTGCCAGGTTCTGAATGTATGACTTTTCTGATGTCCTATACAGTAACTCGCATCTGATAAGGGCTGGTAACAACAGTAAGGTTGGAAAATGTTTGAGAAAGAGTGACATGGTATTGAGTGGGCGTCAATTCTTTGGGCAGTTGGCCAAATCGGAGGAGGAAAATTGAATGATTGTGCCCACTGTAGTGTGGTATACAATCGGCGCGTGACCTTGACGGAGGGAGCTAGACATCTATCAAATTATCATATCCTCATTCCAAAAGACGGGTGACAAAGTGGGAAGATTGCAGGCTTAAATCATACATGCCGTTTTGAGCAAGCAGGTGGTTGGAACAAGGGGATGGCCAATGGCAAAGCTGAAAGTGAACAGGCAGACTTTACAGAACTTTCCTTTGATGTTACATCACACTTCCTGCTACACACTGTGAATTATTGATTTTTCCTAATGATGCCAGATCTAATTTTTGCTGGTAATTTATCAATACAAGGTTAGTAGAAGTGTCAAAAATCTAGAAATTGAATTCTGAGGAAGTAGGAAAGTCAAAATATTCAATGACTTTGTGCTAACTTTTTGTGTTGGAAGAAAGTTTTAGCTCCAACTATTTTAACCAACAACACCGATGAACTTTCATTCAAACAGAAATATCTATCTAGTGAATCATATCAAATGTATCTAATATCTGTTGTGTCATTGTAAAAGATAAATTAATTTTTCTCTCCAAGTGCTTCATGTTTTCACAGGTTTGACGAAATTTAAAACTGTGTCTGTTTTTATATTTTACTTTACTTTACTTTACACAAGACTGTGATTGTGACAGGCGCCTCTTCTGTATGCATGCACTTAATATGCTGGTGCATCCTGAAAAGTCACAGACTTCACTTGTGCTAGCTGCACAATTTGTTTCTAAGTGTTCTCGAAGCTTACCGCAAATTGGGAAACTGCCAATTGGTGCTCGAAAACTCAGCAGGCAAAGGAAGGGGAAAAAAGGAATATTTGAACAGCCTGGGGTTCGTGTTGTTGAAGTGTTTGATAAACAAGTTGAATGAGGTTTTTACACCCCCCTAACATGGCACAGTTCAGTCAGTTTTGGTAATTGATGGGCCAAGCCTCAACGACTGGTGGGTACTTGAATATTTTTAGTTTCACATGAATGTGAGTTTTATCTAACAGCTATGTCTTCTTTTGATCAGTAGTCTGCACCACACTCTGTATCTCTAAGACTTTCAAATTACAATACTGTTGCTGCGTGTATGACACATCATTTCTTAGATACACACTGAGATACCCTGAGGCACTGATGGACTTGATAGATTCTTATTCCAACTAAGAACATTGTAATCAACCTTGAGATCTTAAACAGGGCCAAAGTTCTCCAAGTTTTTCTTAAAAGGCTTTCGGAAGTGGTGAATTTTGATGAGACTTTTCAGGGTGAGTATCAGAGTGTAGGAAGTGTACCTCACCCCAGGCGTAAGAAGTATTGGATACCGTTATCGCGCAGGTATCAACACTGACAGGATGTCAAACCAGTGTGTTTTGTAGCCGGAGGACAGGTTTATATTGTGGATAGCGAAGATGGCAAGACAAGTCATGTGCCTATATGAGATGGATTTACTTTCGGTAGTAAGGGATGATGGGATTTTGAGTAGCAAATCCTGTGGGACTTTAGCAGAGGCTTTTGAAATACTGCACGCACGAATAGAAGAACACTCACCGCATCACTGACTCCACTGAAATAGTTTAATGATATGTTTTAAAGACATTGTTGGTCTGTGAACAGGATAGTTCTAAAAGTATGTGTGAATCTAAGAGATTTTGAGATGTTGGGATGATTTTGTCACAGTCATCGGATGATGTGTGAACAGGTGATCAAGTCATGGAATGATTTGGATTGAGATTCAACATTTTTGAGGGCTTGGATATTGAGTAAATTTCCGTCAATCTATAGATTTCAAATTTAGACATACAGTCTATCTGAGCAATGCCTGTAAAGGTAGAATGATATACATTGTACGTGTTACCAGTTTTGCAGACACTCAACCTAGCTTGTTTTAAACTTTTTTGACAGCATGTTTACCAATTACACTTTGTCTGCATGTGGTAACGCAGCCTATGAAAACAACCAAGCCGCTTACAGTCTAGCTTTTCTTTCCACAAAGGCATGGAGACAAAGAAAGCAAAACAAGACTTCTTGCTTCAAGGCACTGAAAAACAGCTTCTCTCAACCCTGCAGGGTGCTGGCTTTTCAGGACAGGGGAGAAAACAGACAATGTTTCTGGCAGTTCCCCAAACACTGCTGAGTCTTGGGTAGCACTGTTTTCTTACATGTGTCTTGAAGACTTTGTTTCATCAGTGAAGAAACTTTATTGTAAAGCTATAGTAATGTTGTTCTTTGTGGACATTGTGCTCATGTCCAGAAAGAAAAATGCAACAAGGCTCCGATTAAGAAGAATTATGAATGGGAGAGGGTTTTTGTTATTTTGGTAACGACTTTTGCTGTACATGTAGATGAGGGGAAGTGACTTTCAAATGGCAGTTCTGCCCTCTAATCTGAATGTTTGTTGTTTTTCAATAAATCAGTCTCCTACCCCATTCAGACCTTAAATGGTTTGGCCCCGCATCCAGGTTAAAAACAAGTCTGTGGGGTGTCGGGTTGCTAAGGTGTGTATTATACCTCCTGTCCTGCTGCTAGTTTCAGACTGTGGAGTCAGCACAAATGGTTGAACCATGTTAGCAATGCTTGAATGTTCCTGAATAGACAGTAGGTTAGACTAACGCATAGCCGGAGTTACGCAATCTCTTGCTGTCAGGGGCTCACTGTAGATGCCTTTCAATTTGCGAGGATTTAAGTTTGCAGTAGGGGGATTTTAAGTTTGTGGTTGAAACAAGGGGGTAAGCTAGTAGAAGATAATTTTCATGGTGGTCAAGAGGTCACTGCGAAAACTGCGAACATAAAAACACCGAAAACATTTCAACATCTACAGTATATGGCGGCCCTTTCCCTTAGGGCTATTTTATAACAGTTGGGTGGACCACTATGAGTGCAATCTTTAAGTCAAGCCAAGGATGTTATATAATAATATAATAGGACATCATATAATGTCTTAGGTCAGACCCAAACACCCTTAGTATAATTCATTGACACCAGAAAAAAAGCACCTTCCTGGATTTTAAAGTTTTGCTCTTCTTGTCAGGCAATGGTTACACACCTGTCATAAGGTGGGAAAAGGAGACGGCTCGGCAAACAATTGTTTCCAGTTGGAACAATGCTACCCTTGTATTCAGTGGTGGCTAACACGCCTTTGTGAGTCCTTCTGTGTTAGGGGTGAAGGACAGGTAAACACGCCAAGTACACCACACTTCACTGGATAGTGAAAAACATGTAGAATCGAATGAATGAATGAACGAATTCGCAAACAAATGAAGGAAGGAAAGAAAGAACAAAAGAGTAAACTCCTTTATTGCACACATGGCCAAGTACACTGATCACAACAAAACATGTTGAAAGTTAATTGATACAAAAGACACTAGCTAACATCAAATAGCTTCAACATATCGCTTTTATTTATGGTGAAAATAAAAGAACAGATATGTTTTTCAATGGGAGGTACGTCAAGCTGCATTAGGAATCTCTTCAGTACTAAATGGATGAAATAGGGAAATATGCTTGACAGTAGATTTTTCCATACACAGAATGATTGTCTTGCTTCCAAACAGATAATTGATCATTTGTAGGGTTGTACTTAATTGGAAAGCAAATTGTCTTTAATGATAATCCGATGTGAGTTTATCCTTTTAGCATGATGGAATTTGACATATAATGGTCTTCGCTGTGTCTGATCAATTATGCATATCTCTTGCTAAAGATAGCACTTGGGTATTCTTGTGGCTCATTTAACCTTACCAGTTGTGCCATCTGAATATTCAGAAGGAAAGTGGCTGTCAGAAATCTCATTAATATTTCAAATCTGCAAAGATGAAATAGAAGATAGTTTTCACATAGACTCTATTCAATGTTTTACTTCTGTGACTGTAAGGTCATCATTGAACAATCCTGTATAAAAAGATTTTACAGCCCACATGAGTTTCACGGCAGAATGATATTGAACTTGCACAAGGAATTTCTGCAATAGGAAAGTGCTACTGTACGTGTTATACAAGTGCACATGTTAGGAGAGGGGATATTTTCAAGCTTCAACATACATAGTTTTATTTACTATTTGTTATTTTTTTAGAAGAACACAAAAATGAACTCAGTATGTGTTCATGTTTCAGTGACAATGTACTAATCTCCAAGCAGATGTAGGCTTGAGGTTCAGTGTTTTATGCATGTTTTTAGGCTTTTGTATGTTTTCCTACTAGTCTAGAAAACATCAAGCCAAACCTATGTCTGTTAGGAGATTACACTTATTATTCCACCTTTTCAGGTTCCAGGTGTAATTGATATCAGTACCGAGTTCCCAGAAGAATATTGACACCTTGTTCTCTTTCATTCAGGTCGTCATTAGTGAAATGACCCCCAAGTGCAGTGTTAAAGACTGAATATTGACAAGTTGAGTGTCCAGCACTAACCGCCATGTCCGTTCTTGTTCTGTAGTGTCTGTATCCTTGCCAGCACTTCTCACCCTCAGACATCCTGTCTTCCTGTATCACATCTTGTGAGGTAAGTCTTCTGATTTTGTTCCTTTGCCATTCGATTGTTCATTCGTTCATACTGTGGTTGTCTACAACGGTATGAACAAATGAACAATCTAATGACAACTTGTAGGTACTGTACTTAGTGGGCAGCAAGTTTCCTTGCTGTTTCTGTAGTAAGGTATATTTTTATAGGAAGGGGTTGCTAGCCCTTTTCCTTTATTGTGCTCGAGGCACCTCCTTGAATATGGGACGTCCATTTAACGTTCCTTCCGAAAGACGGGTGAAGACCCAAATCACATTTGATCCAGGATTGAATTGGGATTTTCCCGTTAGCGACTGATATTTACTTTTTTTATGATTAAGTATAATATCATGTAACAATGATAGAATTTTGATAGCCTTCTTTATTCAGCTCCATGTGTAAATTTTGAGAGGGGCATTAAACTCTGGTGCATTTTATGAAATAAAGAAACTTTAAGATGGATTGATAAGAGAAGATCCCACAACTTATACCTTTCCTATAGCATTTTAGCTTTGAGAATATGGTTAGAATTGATCTGTACGGAAGGCCTGTGAGATAACCATATTACACAAGCAAGCTGGGAGTTTATGTGCAGGTCTCGCGAAAAGCTTTCCCAAAGTTGGGGTGAGTCCGTGTGTCAATCACTTTGTGCCAGGGTCATTTTCAAACAAATGGACTGCAAATGGACTGCCTGCACCTTCCAAAGTGTCAAGGTAAAGGCTGTTTTGTTGTCAAAGAGGGAGGGACAAAGAGACGAGAAAGTAGAGGTGAAGATATGGACCTTTTACTTCACAGTAAATGCACCATGTTCATGCGAGGGATTTCTTTTTAAACCTCCTTGGTGCATGGTTGTAAGACGGGAAAATCGGACCTGGAACACATTTAGAGGTCAAACTGCATGCATTTGGAACATGACTTACAAACGAGGACTAAAGTTGCAGAGGATGTCATATTTTGGTTGTAAAAGGATTGATTTTTACTGCTATGCATTTTATTTGATGTATGCACATAGAAACCATAGGTACACTGCATTTTTTGTTACAGACGTTTTTGTAATTCTGAAAAATATTTTTCAAACCCTTCAAATGCCATATGCTTGCATCAACCAAGCAAACAGTAATGCACAAATTTAGGACAATTCTTATGATTCTGCTGGGTGCCCTAAGACAGTCACATTATGATAACGGTGTTCTCAAGGCCTTCTCTAGAAAGTCTTGAACACCAGGATATCTGAAGTCTCCATACCGGGATTGCTATATAAATGCTGCATCAGTTCTCTATAAATGTACCATATTTCTTTAACGTGGTGGTTTTACATCTGGTGTACCTGGCAGCATCATGAGAATTGATGTTAACCTCTTCTAGCTAAAATATACATGTAGGTCAATGCAAGTGAATTTTATTTATACGGGTGAGTCAAATGTGGCAGTCTGTTTAGTGGAATTGCACTTCTTGGGTACCATTATGGATTTTTCTTGATCAAGGCAGGACCTTTTGAATAAATGAAGGATATTCAAATTTCTAGTATAGCCGTGTAGCCGTTTTTTATCAATTGGATGATAGATATACAAAATTTAGACAAAAGGTTAAACCAACAGGGTCATGGGGAAAAAATTCAAATGATCATCTCTTTTCATTTGGACACCCCATTATCAGACTTTTATTTTGGAAATGGTTGGAAATTTTTTGTGTGGATGTCATCCATATAATCTCGTCAGTGGGGCCTAACTGATATGTAACAATAAGTTCAAAGTGTTTCATTCTTTAGTTTTAATAGGGTGATTAAAAACACCTTCAAGCGCTACCATCTAAACATCAAAGGTATTGTGCATTGAGATAACAGGTATTTGCAGCGAGGATGAGACAGTGCAGCACAGATTATGAAGTGTGATGAGCTTAAGTATTGGTAGATTCCCCTCTCAGGAGCACTTTATCACATGTAATTGCTAGTCAATGAACATTAAGTGAGGTCGAAGAAGACCTGCCACATGTTGCCTGTAGGAATGAATTGATGCAGGGACATTTTGTTCTTGTCCTTTTCTTAAATCCTTCAAGATGTTTCGTATGAGGTTTGAGTGATATGTAAATTGGAAAAACTATGTGCTGTACTTTTTTTCTCGGTATGACTTTATTGACAACATGTCCAAAATTATGTCGTTGGGCAAAAATGCCCTGTATTACATGATGATTTGTTACAAATTCTAATAGTAGAATATTTTTGTAAAGCATAAAGCAGATTAAAAAACGAAAATTAACAACGTGCGCTCCTAAACAATGAGTGGGATAGAAAAAAAATTTAAACCTGGAGACAGCCCTGGAAAGAATTGAGATATAAATCTTGACAAGGTTGCCAGTTACATGCCATTTAAGCCCAGTTCCCACCCTTCTTCTCTCTGCGTTGTTAAGAACGGGTTGGGCTCTCCCCGCCCGCTTCGACCTTTCCCAATGAGTGAGGTCAAGAAGTGCCCGGCGAGCGTGACAGTTCTCCCATCTGCGGTTCAGACCGTTTACCAGCCCTGACAGCTTCTATTCACCCGCCATCAGCCTCAAGGTGCGACTGTCAGCACCCCCATACAAACGTCTTTAAGCAAGTTTCCCTCCTTCCATTTAAATGCCTCCATCGTGCGTGACAAGAAAAAAATCATAACTACCCTTATGGTACTGTAAATTGGTTTAAAGTTTGCGGTAGTTAGATTTTTACAAACGTCTTTCAGCAAGTTTGCGGCTGTTAAATTTCAAAATCAAGAGTTTGTGGTATCTTTGCCTTTTTGGTTATAACAGCAGTAGTGACACGACGGGAGACAGGATCTGTTCGAGGTGCGATGAGTTCTCGGCAAGCAGTCACATCGAAAACTGCAAAATTTAACTTAATAACACTGCAAAAATGTCAAAATTCACGGTACCGTATTGTCAATGGCCATTTGAATGGTCGGATTGTTTTTGGTGTGTTGAAGTCTTTTGTTCTGCCACCACTTATACGACTATTGTACGGAATTCTTCCACTTGGACATCACCTTTCTTTGTTCTCCACTTCTGTATATTTTAGCAAATCAAAGACATTGTGTCCTTTGGGAGTCTTCTTTGTGAATTGTGCCCTCTGTAAAGCTGGTTAGAGTTTAGCGGAGCATGTAGTAATGCGTGGACGAGAGCCAAGAAAGTCTCAAAACCTTCCCTTAGGCTGCCCAAAGTTTTACTGGTAGGTGTTTTCTGGGGAAGAATTATCTGTCTTAATGAAGGAGGGCAAAGTGCCCTTAAGTGCTAAAAGGTCATTACTGGCAGTTAGAAATTCTGGGCTGGCTGTCAGAATTTGAGTGCTAAAACACTTTCGATTTCTCTTACTCATTCTTAAATTTCAACATCAACAGTTTGCGGTATCTTTGCATTTTGTGGTTAGAACTTTCCCTAATAGTCCAGCGGCATAGTTCCCAAAATTAGCTGAATTGTGCACTTTTGTCTAAAAGCACCAAATTTGGCACACATGTAGTTGAACATATCCTGCACAAATCTGGATATGGAGGCATTTTCATTTCGGCCCAGGAGTGCCGTGGCGGCATCTTAAGTTTAGAACACCCAAAATAGGCTGACCGTTCTAGTACCCTTAATATGGGGGAGGGGCAAAAGATTAAACATTAATGTTTCTTCATGAAAATTTGTTTATCATAAAAGTCAACCACAAGGATCGTAAATCTGTTAATTTTTTTAAGACAACACGCTTCTATAGAAAATTATTCGTCCTTAAAGTTCATTTATTTTCCATTTTTTAACATAAAAAATGGATAGTTCACTTTCCGTTATCAGGCAAAGTTTTTAGGTACCTATGGGACCTTTGTTGATACTGAAGTCTGATTTGTCACAATGTTGACAGCATTTTATTCTTTAAATGGCCGAAATCCACCAATTCTGTCAGGAGATATAAGTGTATATAGAATTACATTACGATGCATATTTTACCTGAAAGACCGTTGCTAAGGCTGTTGCTAAGGAAATCTTTTGCTGTACATTATCTAAGTTTTGCCAATAAATCGCTTTTGAAAGCCTAATTTTTCCTGGGGAGTTTTTCTGTTTGCCTTAGTGTGCATGCAGGAAGTAATATTGACATGTTTACTTATATTTAGATTAAACAAAACTTTAAGAAAATGAAATCACGTCTTATGTTATTGATATATGCTACTTGTGTTCATTGCCATTGGAGGGGACAGTCCATGGGCCAGGTCCCTCAAAATAGCAATTTGGTACCAAACAGAGGGACAAAGGGTGACTTACTTTTTTGAAAAGGTTGATTCCTCCACTTTATCATCATGCATGATAATCATGTCAAATGTCCAGCTTTTTAGGAATTATCACGTGATATGATGACGTCACTCAAAACCATAGAACGACCAAAAATTGTCTATATCAAGTTATTTCATGTGGTTTTAATAATAATCAACCATTTTTTCATTGGTATTTCTATACGTTGAGATTAAACAAAGACCAGTTAAGTACATTTAAGGCCATTTTGAAATATACTTAGGCAGATTTCAATAATGGTTGCCATGGAAACGGTGAAAAATAACATTCTCTCACAGGAAAGTTACTAAATAAGCCTTTTTTGGATGCTTATGAATTCCATTCATCATCAAGGCTTGACCAATGAAACTAAACAATCCATAACTAATAATAGGGCCCTTAGAAAATATTTTAGCTTGGTAAGAAATAAGTAGAAGTTATTTTACCTAAGAAATCAGGTGACATGCGCCATTTTGGCGGCCATCTTGGATCTGCTATCTTGCAGCATAATTTCTTGCAAGTACTAAACATTTATCGAAGACTTTTACCATTATGCTAAATGTTTTTGACATGACTATAACTTGTGTTGCATTTAAATAAAGTTAGGCAGATCTTATGATGGTTGCCATGGAAACGGTGAAAAATACAATTCTCTCAAGCAAGGGAAAATTACTAAACAAGCCATTTCTTATGCTTATGAATTCCAGTCATTATCAAGACTTGGCCAACACCCCTGAATGATCCATTACTAATATTAGGGCTCTTAGAAAATATTTCAGCTAGGTAAAGAATAAGTAGAAGTTATTTTACCTAAGAAATCAGGTGACATGCGCCATTTAGGCGGCCATCTTGGATCTGCTATCGTGCTTAATTTCTTACAAGTACTAAACGTTTATTGAAGATCTTTACCATTATGCTACTTTGTGATACATAGGCCCTCTAAACTATGTTTGAAGGCATTTTGAAATACAGTTAGGCAGATTTTATGACGGTTGCCATGGAAACGGTGCTTAAGTAACAACTTATCACAGCACAGTTGTTACATGGTATAACAAACATTCTTGAATGCTCATCATTTCCCGTCATAATCAAGACTTGGCCAAGTTCATTTTCTTCCTGTTTTGAGTTCAAGTTCTACAGCCCGAACAAAAGAATGATAAGAAAATATATACTAACATGAATAAAAAAAAATAGACGGGCTGCACTTAAGGCTTCTCTCCCAGACTGCTGCCACATGATTTGAACAGCCTGTATCTGAGCTCATTGACGTCGCTTGTTACTGGTCGGGAAGAGTATATGTGGAAAGTGAAATCCTGTAGTTTCTTAAAAGCTCATCTGATAGCTCGCGCTCCGACCCATTCCATTCCTACTAGTTTGAACATTTCCCGGAAGTCTCTGTTTTCCTTAACAAGCCGAAGTGCTCCCAACTTCCCTCGTCCAGGAATCGCACTCACAGTATCGCATCCGGGGTAGGTATGCATTCCAAGGAGATGAAGGGGTGGCCTAATGCTGTCTTGTCACTTAAGAATAATAAGAATATTAATGCATGCTTTATCTCCTTAGCCTTGCACGGGCTGTTGAAGTCCAGCAAACCAGGTCTATTCCTGGAAAGATTCTTGCAACTTAAGTTTAAGAGACCACTGGCTGTTCTGCAACACATATACAATTTTGAAGCAAAACATTGGCTGCAGAAATTAGGCACTTCACAACTGCTTCCTCACCAATATGAATCGGGCACAGTCCAGACGAAGTGAGAACTTGTCATTAACGAATACAGTGGTGAAATTAAAAAGCTGTTGTTCATTTTTTGTGAGAACAAATCGGGAAGGGGCCAAGGAAACATTTTTGGTGTCAAGATGGTGGAAGACCCGGAAGAGGAAATGTAACGTTGATATTGTAACAAAATCACAGTTGTATTCCATGCGTAATGACCACAATGGTCAATGTAAGGAAAAGGTCAATGTAAGGAAAAGGTCTATAAGAAGTGGGAGTGAACAACCTGAGGAAAAGGATATTCACTTCCCCTCAATATATAACATTTACAGTAATAGAAAAGTTGAAGGATTAGCCATTTAGATCCTTAAAAATTGATATGAGCCAAATTATGGACACTTAAGTTTTACGACAAGTGCACCACAACGTTAGTATCGGTGGAAGAAATCATAGCCACGGTGGGTTTCCCTCCCTCTTAAAAGTGGCTGTCGCTTCAGAAGACCGTTTAAGTGAGACAACCATGACATTTAGATTAGCCACATATAAGATATGACATTTTCGTTTTGATGATGCTTTACAATTCTTTGACTTTCTAAAGGGGTATTTGATGTCATTTGTGATCCATCTTGCTGAACAAAATGTTTTTAGCAACTAGAAAGGCCGTCATTTGCTCCTGAGCAAATACAGCATGTTTCGCCCATACTCCTACCCATGCAAAAAATGGACTGTCCCAAAATAACACTTGGGCAAATCGAAATATTAAGAAAAAACTTCTGCTCAAAAGTGAACTATTGCAAAGTCATCCCTGTAAGAAATTGAGATTTCTCAATTTGACCCTATATGCAAATAACAGACTCTTCCAAAGGCAACCTATACATAAGGCACCATTCTGAAATACTTCCACTCAAAAAATGGATCACCTCAGTCCAAAATTGAGTTTAAAACCAATCAGTCCCTCTTAGAATAAAAAAAAATCCCCACGGGCAAGAATGGTCTTCAACCATAATATGGGTAAGATACAAAAATATGACCCCCCTTTGTTTGAATGGATGCTTCAAGAGTAAACATTTTTGGTTGAGAATTTTTTTATTTCAAAAATCGTTTAGAAAGGCTGTATGCCAAACATTTGTATGAGGGCCAGTGTACATTACTAAGGCAGACACATGACAAATTTCACATCCTTTTGGTCTAATACATAGGAATTGGAGATGTGCGTCTTTGTTCTGAAAATAGCCAAAAAATTAGATAAATAATTCTAGTAATGTGCCAAAAGTGTTAACAAAGCCAATTATGTATCGATAAACTTAAAAGTGGTTTGTTTCCAAATGAATATCACATAAAAGATAAAGTTCTGTGTGAGTTGTATGTCTTCTTCCTTGTATTACTTCTACCCACAACTGGACAATACAAACAACCCACTTTAAAATTGAATTTTAAAAATTTTGGTCCCCACGAGCAACAATGGACTCTTCCTAAAATACCCCCATACTACATGGACTCTTCCAACTTATCCTTTCCCATCCCCATTGCGAAACATACATCCGTATCAAATTCCAGGTCATTTGGTTTGAATACAAGGACACAGGAGCCAAAAATGTACTTTTTTGGTCTATAAATGGCAAAAAAATCGAAAAATTAACGCTTTTAAAGTGATGTATGCAAAATATATTACAAAGGCCATGTGTAAATATATCATAGGCACCCTCACACCAAATTCCAGGTTATTTGCTTTAATTACCATGGCACAGGAGCCCAAAATGTACATATTTGGTCCGAAAATGGCAAAAAAGCACATTTTAAGTAATGCATGCCAAAAATGTAAGTAGAGTCCTGTCGACATAAATCATAAGCATCTCCATACCAAATTTCAGGTCATTTGGTTTAAATACCTGGACACAGGAGCCAAAATATACATTTTTGGTAGGAAAATAGCCAAAAAGGCCGTAAAATTATTTCTGGGCAAAAATTGAGATGCCTCCATATCTATATTTGTTAAGAATACATTCAACTACATGTGTACCAAATTTGGTGCTTTTAGACAAATTTGCACAATTTTTCAGCTATGCCGCTGGACTATAAGGCTGCCCTAAGTTTGAGGTGTTTTCTGGAACAAAATTATCCATCTTAATGAAGGAGGGCAAAGTGCCCTTAAGTGCTAAAAGGTCATTACTGGTACTTAGAAATCTTGGGCTAGCTGTCAGGATTGGAGTGCTGAAACACGTTCGATTTCTCTTACTCATTGTTGACTCATCAAAGCACCCCAACAATGTATGTGTGGAGTAGACCCGTGCGGTGACAGCGCATCTGACGTCCTAATGAACACTCGGAGAGAAAGTTTGATTGGCAAGCAAGACAGCCCGTCTTCCAGGTGCTCTTCCAGCAGTTATCGGGGTAATTTTCTGTCCTCCGATAATGCCTGTTATCCGTCTCTAAAGCGTCCGTAATTGTGAAAAACGGCGTGTCAAGCAGGCAAGCCGTCTCCATCCTCTCCCTGCGTACTTGACAGATTGCCAATAAAGCACTTCTCTGCCTCATTAGCTAAGTGCCTGGCTGACTTTTACTCACCCTTGCATCACACAGGCCTTCCTTCAGAATTAAAATCTGCCCTCTCCCAATCGTTTCATGTGCTGACCCTACGAACTGGTCACCTTGGCCGGACCATATGGCTCTTGGACGCCCAGATTTCGGCCGTAAAAGATATTGGCCGCGAAGGCGACACGCTGGGTGTTGTCGGGCTCACTTTACCGCCACTCCCCCATTTGGTGAAAGAAGCCTATAATCGACCGCTTTCCGTTAACGCTACCTCTACTCTAACTACCACGTCCAATATATCCCGCCAACGCAGTCGGGTAATTTTGATATGAGGAAAAAATGGAGTGCCGGGTGGATTTTTCCTCATACCGTGTCATCACGGCGCTCCCTCTCTGCAAATTTCCCACGAGATTGTTAATCTTGGCACCATATTTCAACAAACATCAGCATATTGATCTGGGTGGGCCTGTATAGGGAGCGGTAATGAGGTACTGGATTGGCAAGGGTGATGAAGTGAAAAATAAAGATGGGTTGTTACTACCTGTCTCTATTCATCATGGCCCTCGTCGTTAGGGGGAGGTCTGGGTGGCAAGATCAAAGGGAGACAAGGTGTTCTCTTCTGTTCACGACCGTAAAAACTTTTCATTTGGTGTCGTGATGATTTGTCATTTCTTTATTTCGAGTTCTCAGGCCCATAGCAAATAAAAGATGACACTGACATAATGTTACGCACACAGAGACAGACTTAATAGATAGATCTGTAAACATTTCTAAGGTAGGTAACCCATAATGAACATATATAGGTGTAAACTTGTAGACAAGCAAACAACAAAATGAATGACTGGGTAGATAGTAAACAAATGTTATGTAAGTATGATGTCATTTAGTGCATGATCAATAAAATGTAATTGTATTTTTCAAATACCTAGGGCATGACAAAAAAATTGGCAAAGTGGACCAAAATACTAAGAAACAAAAAGATTAATCACTAACATGTGCCTATCATCAACAGTGATTTTGAGCTTTAGATGGAAAAGTCTGACAAGTTTGGATTTAAAAATTTGTCAGTTTCCTTCAATGTGTATATATAAAACCAAGAACCATCAGCTTCATTTTAACAGCCTTGCAGCTGAAAATTGGGCCGTTGGTGGGAGGGTTGTGTAGACGAGGCATTTTGCTGGAGGAGGGGAACCCGTGATTCCCCCTGCATTGATTAGGGAGGGAACGACACCATTTATCTGGCTCAAATGTTGCAGGCCCGGACATTTGTCTCGGACAAAGTGCCCTCCTTTTGTCCGCAAATTGTGCCAATTAGAACCTTCCAGGGGGTTGTGTTGACATTTCTCAACTGCCGAACAACTGCCTGTAAAAATGTCAGCAGTAATGTAGCGAGCTCGGATGGCACAGTAATGTCGGTGTGCATAACTCAACGGGGAAGGCAAAGGAAATGAGCTTAACATTCGTTCGTTCATTAGTTGCACATAGGGCAGCCAGTTTTCTTGCCGTTTCAGTAGCAGGGTATATTTCTATGGGGAGGGGTTGCTGGCCCTTCCCCTTCAATTCAACGTGCTTGAGGCACCTCCGAGAACACGGAACCCCATTTTATGTCCCATCCAAAGGACAGGTACAGTTACAAGCAAGATGCACTTCCCAGGATTGAACCGGAGTCTCCCACTTAGCAACTAATTGGAATGAGGAGCTTAACTGTGAGGCTGCTACCAGTTGAGCTACATCCCTAGAGTCAAACATCACAAAATAAATGAAAAATAAAACTACTTTTTTTTCATTGTTGATTCATCTTGCTATATAACTCCAGGCTAGCTTGAAATGACAAGTGAATAATTTCGTCAAGTGGAAAGTTAATAAGAGGCATAGCTCAAATTCCTTGTCAATTAAAGAGATAAGAATCTTAAGAGGAAAAAGTTGTCTGAAACACCTGGCCCATGTCCAAAGTGGATGGTTAGTGTGCCAACCGGAAAAACTGTCTGGCACAAGTGTTCCATTTAGCTTCATTTGACCTTTACACCAATATCCTCACTCCACTCAGGTGAAATTAAGCACCTAGGTTTGGTTAGGGATGTCCTCTTAGACGGGAAAAGCATAGATCCTATGCTGGAGGATTGCCATACATTAATCCACCACACATCGAAAAGAGTAGGGGTCAATCCTAGTGTGAGTGGATCAAAGCCTATGAGCAGTCCAGTCATATGCAGCTTAGACCAGTACAAAACTGGTGTGTTATGCCTAAAGGCGATTTACCAGTCATGCGAAACAAAAAAAGTGAACATCAACCTTGGAATATTGACATTTATGGTAGCACGGTGGCCTTGTGGTTAGGGTTGTTGACTTTGATGGGATACAAAGCAAAACATCCCTAAGCAATACATGTAACGTTATATGAAAAGAGCCACACCTTGAGCATGTGAAAGAACCCACCTCATTTGTCAATGAAAAAAGGTCCCTTTCCAGTGTGAGTGCGTGGAAGAAACATATCAGCCTGGTATCTCACAGGTCAATGTACAAACCTGGTGTGTTAAACCTTGAGGCAGTTTCCTGTGATTCAAATAAACAAGCAAAATTTACAAATTATTGTTTTGTTTTTCAACAGTCGCTACCCACAGTCCAAGGCCACTCCCTCTGCAACAGCACCTGTGACTACCTCAGCTACACCAGCACCAACAAACAGGGAGACTGCCCAGCCCCGGAGGATGCACAGGGATTCGCTGCAGCATGTGTGGAGAGCTGCAGTGCTGATCAAGACTGCAAGGGAGCGCTAAAGTGTTGTCCCAATGGATGTGGCCATACCTGTCAAGAGCCCCTCAACAGACACACAGGTACATTGTAACAATTGAATCAAGATTTACAACACACAGCCACGCTGGATATTGTCATACCTTATCAATACATACATCTCAGTCAACAACAAATTAGAACAATGCATTAGAACCAGATTACAGATTGTGGCTGCCAGTTTTTGTTTGTTTCGGGACTAATTTGATAGGTTTACGGGCAAAGAGTGCGTTGTGAAATTTCATCTCGCTCGCTTGAGAGGATTCGCTTGCATGAAACTTCATGAGTCAGTGTCCATTGAAATGCGATCACGCGTGCCTTGCTCACCACCGTGGACATTATTACACCAGGAAAAACTTGATATTGGCAGTCCGGACAAATCCCCCCCTGTATACAGACATATATACTGGACAGACAAGAAATGGAGCATGAAAACATGTCTGATGGCAAAATGGAAGAAAAATTTGGTCTTGGTGAAGCATTATTTGAAATCCATAACTATTCCCCAATGGTAATCGCATGCTCTCAAAACAGACGGGCGGACAATTTCTGACGGAAGCCCTTTGGGATAACAGCAGATTTTGTATGTGATTATGATGAATATTTCGCAGTAGACACTGATCTAATCTAAGAATATTGACTGTTCTTTATCAGAAAGTTTTGAGATCATATCATTCTGAACATGCATAAAATCTCAGGGAATCAGTTTGTAATAGTTGCTTCCTCTGCAAGCATTTCTAATCTGATGCTAGCCTTCCCCCATTGTCCAGTTTGTCCCTATACATGTACGTGACCTAGTGCTGGTTTGTTTTATGACACAAGATAAGACTTTAGAAGTTAAGTCGCATTCAACTGACCATCACAAAAATGCTGGTACCCGTCGGCAGGTTAATGTATAGTTTCAAGATGTACTAGATGTATAAAAAGGAAAAGGATCAGGTATAGTTCAGAGATGTTTGTCGCCATACAGTAAATATTAGATACTCCCTGTGGGGATGGATTGGTGCAGAATTACAGGACTTTATTGCCATTTATTTATTTTTTTTCTTCATATTTTTCATTGAAGACTATGCAAAATCTGATTGCAAAGAAACATTGGAAAACGGATACTGATGTTGTAGAATGCCTCTTTTTCTATCGTAGAATGTACTGATTTTGTCACTTCCTGACCACAAAGAACAATTTTTTGCCAAACTTTTGTTTGTTTTGTACGTTTTTGGGTGTCCAGAGGATGTCATCCATGTAATCAAAATAGTGTGGCCATACTGTCATACTCAACATAAAATAGCCAGGAGTCCCAGAAAAGTTTGAGTGGTTCAGTTTTCCCAGGCCGTGTGAACCCTGGTAGTTAAGAGCATCACCCTAAGAGGGGTTCATGGTTGGGTGAAGTTTATGAGGTGAAAATGATGATGTGTGCGTCTGTATCGCCCCTCCCAGACACATCCACAGCCAGCACGGTCCCCCGAGTGGTCATCCAATCCCAGAGCTGAATCTTTCATGAGTTCTGATGGAGGTCGTCCTAAGCCTCATATTTACCCAAAATCAATAAAGTCTGTATTAGTCTGAATTGTATAAAACATGAGTGGGGTCCATCCTTCCGAAATCTTGTTAAACCCCCGTGCCAACACTGATAAATAAGAGCCGTTTCAACTTTCCTCTTTCTCAAAGTGTACTTTGTGGCTTTGAGGTTAACAATAGAACAAAATTGCTTATTAATAAAGGAGATTAGATCTAAAGTCATTTTTGGTGAGAATATCTGTATAGGAATGATAAATGGTATAATTAGGCAAAGCAAAATCATCGCAATATCATCTACCACAAATTCCTGTATGCGATGAAAAGAATGATAAACGTTTTTGCTTAATTCATGAAAAAACGAAAAAATGCGGCGCAGACAAAGGGGATTTTGTCATAGAGGAAAGATTTAGTAGTTCAATGATGGTTGGAGATTAATTGATGATGATGTTTTGTGCCGAGTGATTCCAAATCAAATGGCTGTTTGGGTTAGGGATACATTATGTATTGGGCCGGGGGTTACAGATTGGACCTTAATGATTTCTGATGGTCCCTTTGGAATTTGCGGTTATTTTCTATCATTTTCGGCGCAGCAAGGAAAATTGCTGATACGATCCGAAACCAAATTTGTGAAATAAGGAGAAAACTCTCAAAAATGGTGGAGAATTTATGATGGGTCATTATGCTGGTACAATCATAGAGAATGGTTTATGATGTGTGGATTTGAAACTGCTTTTGTCAATGAAAGTTTTTATAGGGAAAGTGAGCTGCTTTTTTATGAGAATTAAACATACTTTTCAGATAGACACAGGCAATTCTATTTTGACAAAATCTGCTTATATACCAAGCAGTAAAGAAAGACATTGTACTGAAAGCAAAAACTGTTATCAGTAGAGAAATGTACAAATGTAGTATGACAAAAACATCGAAAGCTTGAAATTGGTATTTTTTTACATGAAAATCACACAACCAAAGCCATAGTTTACTATTTCATGCCAATAGATTTATTGATCTAAGCCTAAAGCCCTATTTATATGGATTTTTTCTGTTTGCGCATGTAGATTGACCTTCAAAGTTCCTCCGAGATTTCTGGAAAATTCTCTAACTAAAAGATTAATGAGATCAAAGAAAATCAGAATATGTCCCAACATGATTTTGCGTTGTTAAGTATCATACAGTTGTGCAGGTATGTATGCCTTTCATTGTAACTACAAAATCAAACTACGCTAGGTTGTAAAATCGCCATAATCAAATCAAGGCAAAATTTATGAAAAGTTGAAGGAGGCAAGGGTCATATTTTTCTCATAATACAGAACATGAAAGCATAATTTGACACATTTTAGCTCATTTTTACCTAGTTACATAAAAGTGCTGACCGCGAGCAGAGGGGAATTTTGGGTGCCAAATTGGATCAAAATGAAAGTTGAATGAGGTCCCCTCAGAGACAATACAGGAAATTGGATTCGGCAATCTTCTACCCTTGAATTTCCCCAAGCCAATCGGCTACAGGGACACATATGAAAGAGAATGCTCGACTTGTGATGATCTATCACTCCGTTTGATTGTCCCATTGGAAGTAATCACTTTTAGGTGTCCTTTGTGCAAAGTTTGTTGTGATATTATGATAGTTTTACGGGACTTTTTTTCTATCAACGTCACACACAGATATGTTTAACATAAATCAATGTAGAATGGATTCTCTCAGAACAGATAACGTATGTTTGATCTATACCACATACATGTATACCAGCTGTTATGATATCACATATGCTACACAACAGAAGCTCTGTGTCTGGCCTTGCTGATATTTGATCATACTAACGACACAGTAACAGCTTGCTGATGACAAACAATACTGGTTCAGGAGAGACTGTGCAAGTATTGTACGATTGATTCTGTGGAAAAAAATGCCGTCATTATGAGGCTGAAAGAAACAGGCTTTTTGAAGCAGTTCCCACAATCTCCCAGTGAGTTTTCACCATATAGAAAACCTCAAAAAAAAACCACATTTCTACTTAAATCACAAAACCTGCTTTCTCTTGGATGTTTGGTCAATGTTGCATGAGAATTTCGTCCATTCCATACAATATCTTTTCCAACACAACGTTTGTAAACTATAGTATAAATGGGATATCCTTCTTATGTTATACAAACGAACATGACCTTATACAATATATTCAGTCAGAGTGCCAGCACATTGTAGCTTTGTGAATCAGCGGCGGATGGCAGTTTTGAATGCTGAATAATGAAGTAGCTATTGCTAGGTTATGAATAACACATAAGCTGGCTGTATGGATTATTTGGTTGCTTCGGTAAGCCAGCCAGGCTGTTGAGGCTTGGCTCTTAAGCTGTTTCCTGTATCAGCCAAATCCCCGGAACTTAACTCAAATCCAGTTTAAATGTTTTAGGAGGGGCTTGTATGAACATGGATTTTATCATTTACTTGGAACAAGGGCTGGATTGAGCCAGGCTTCCACATGTCAGTTGTACTCTTCCACATGACTGCTGGCTTTTACCTCAATAACTGTTAGTGCATTAGACAGTGATTATATCAATAATATTCATGGTTGGACCATATTTATCAAACCCAAATATCGTGTCCACATCTGTTTGGCATATATGGTTCAACTTCTGTGGAGCCGTTATTTATGTCCTTGGTGCTGAATGAAACTCCAATGGACAAAAGACCATCTAAAAGGCCTACAATAATGTATCCATGTTCCTCTCTGGAACTAAGCTTACACAGTTAATCTATCACCATGCCTTTAGCTCCCTGCATTTCTAAAAGTGAAAATTCAAAATTATTGATTACAGCGCCGTCAAAAGAGGATGATTCTTTTCGTATGTGTGTGTGTGTGGGGTGGGGGTGGGGGTGGGAGTTTGTGATCACGGTTATGTCCTTGGTGCTGAATGAAACTCCATTGAAAAAAGACCATTCAAAAGGCTTACAGAAATGCCCCCATGGTCCATTCCGGTTTGAGTGGATCAAACCTTACAGTGGGGTCTTACACAGCTTGTTGTTACTGTACAAAACTGGTGTGTTACACCTAAAGGCGATTTACCGGTCACTCAAAACAAGCAAACAAATCAAGATACAAACTGTAGTTGAAGAACCCGGTAAAAGACAATTATTGGCTAATGACCACACGACTTATGCTGTTTTGTTTTGTTGCTTTCTAGGAACACCTCCTCGTTTCGCGGAACGTCCTGTTGCCATAGAAACCAAGAAGGGGCAGTCCATTGTGGTGGAGTGGTCGTCGCAGAAGAAGTTTGACCATGCAGTGTTCCTGCTGCAGGAGAGGTCAGCGGTGGGGAAGTATGTCAAGGAGGCCGACATGTCTGACTGGGAGCTGGTGGAACAGGTAATGTGGCCACTTTCCCATTTGAGCACTATCTACACACAGATACATAGCTAAGTTAAACATACTTGCTATAGGGGTCAATTTTCCATTGTCAGAACAACCTTAGCCTAGCCTGAGTGTCATCCAAGTTAGTTTCCCGGGGCTCCCATACTCTCCCCTAACCAAATAATTTGAAGATGATGAGATCTGCATGGTTTGGTGATGATGTCACATAATGTCTAATGTAAAGAAAAATGCATCAAAGTTTAGAATAGTCTTCCTGACTCCATCCAAAATGTTTATCTATCATCTGATCCTTTCTATGATATTTACTATATAGTACTGTACCAATTTTAATGATCTACTGTATGTATGAGATGTTAAGCACGAATAGAAAGTTTGCTCTCATGGCATAACACACTAGGTTTGTACTGAACGGTACAAGCTGCATATCTGGACAGATGTGATCATTACCTCTAAATCCCTTCCAGACGACGTCCCAGGCCACGGTAGTGAAGGCCAGTCGGGGCAGATGGTACCAGTGGCGGCTGGCGGCAGTCAACGAGAACGGCACCAGGGGCTTCAGCGAACCCAGCAAGGCCGAGAGGCTCAGGAAAGGTGGGACATCATAGCTTAACGAACTCAGAATTAGGATATTGATGAGGAAAGCTATGAATAGCCTCAGTTGTGCCCAAGCAATTTTGTACTAACTTGAGGAAAAATTAATGAAGCACTCTGCAAAATGTGATTTTTTTGTGAAAAACTCACAAAATTTATTAATCTTTAATATGAAAAACATCATGCTTTAATATGAAGACTCATTTCATCCAAATTGTGCACCAGCAATTATTTGAATATTGCAGAGAGGCAGCCTGCCAGGATGTAAGGCGAGAAATGGTATAATAGGATACTTGGAGAATTGAAAGTCTGGTTTAACTCTGTAGACAGGCAGGAAGTGATTACCCTCCAGTGGTGCATTGATCACTCCTGGCTACACCCAAACATGTTAGGTCAGCATTAAGGGTACCCATCTAGAGCTTGTTACAACGATGTTCAGCCACATGTACCAGTCTCATGTTGTTGTTGTTGTTGTTGTTGTTGTAGACCCTGCTGCTCCAAGTCCTCCATGGAACCTAACTGAGGGTGACTTCCACATCAAGGACGGTAAAATCTCCGTGAACGTCCGCTGGTACCCGCCGGCGTACAGCGACCTGCCCATCACCAGATATCGCGTATACTGGAGTAAGAGGTTAAAGGGCGTGACCCCTGGCCTGATGAAGCTGAAGGAACACAGGAAGAGTGTGAGGACAGCCATGATCACCCTGGAGGGGCTGGAGCCTGATACAAGCTACTTTGTTCAGGTGAGGGGAAGAAAAAAACTAACAGGGATCTTCATTGTGGCTTCCAGGCCTTCTTCCAACTTCATAACAAACTTGCAAAAGCTCTAAAACTTGGTAGTTGTGAGCCATTGATCTAAGCCACTGATTTGGTGTACTGTATGAAGCTTTATGGCCTCATTTTAGTCATTTACTCTTTGAATATTTAGTGGATATTGCTCACCACAGCACGCTATAGAAAAAAAGATAACTGTGTTAAGATGCTCTTTTAGGAATTCTTTGCAAGAAATCTCTGTCATAACTGATGGAAGAATAGCTTTAAGCTAAAGCTGAAAAATGATACATTTTTTCTTGATGCAGGTCCAAGCCTTTGCCAACTGGGGAGACAATGAGAGACTACGCAGTGATCGGGAGTCCTTCTTCCTCAGCACCATCCCCCTTCCTATAGGTGAGACTTTTGCACTCTTTGGGTTACAAAACTGACCAACAATTATCTTGTCTGGATCATCCAACTTGGCTAAATGTTTGTGACACAGTTAATTTGTTCCTTGCAGAGTCGCCACGGCCGAACCCCCTGTGCCTGCGCTCTCGCATATTTTTCAATTTTTTATTTTGAATTTCTACGTTTTGACTGAAGTGGGCGGGGCTATGGGATCGGTCCATTGTCTTGTCTACATTTGTCACATACCCTCCAGCTTGGCTGAATGTTTGGGCTGACAGGATTAATTTGTTCCCTCCAGAGTTGCCGCCAACGCCGCCCAACCCGATGATCCTGCGGCTGCACTCCCCCAGCGCGGTGCGGAACCTGTCCATACAGGAGCCGTTCTTTCACCACGAGAGGGTCAAGGCCAAGGTCTACTGGGGCCTACCTGAAGGTGAGGGTCAAATTACAATCCGTACGGCTTGAAATTCATCTGTGGGAGTAGATGCACTTGTTGGCCTAACCTAAACATTTACGTGCTCAGAAAGAACCTTGGATGTACAACATAAAGTAGAATGTCAGCAAAATGATTTACAAACCCTAGTGCTTCTCTTACAATTAAGTACTGCTCCATCAAAGTCCTTTCTGCATTGTATTATGTTAATGTTAGACACTGCTTAATCATGAAGAGAAAACTGATCTTAAAAGAAACAATTTAGCCTAGAATACCATAATTAAATGTTGCTGTCCCTCTCAGGTGAAACGCATAAGTCCGTGACCAAGTTCATGCTGCGGTGGGTTCCCACGGTGTGTGGGGACGGGTACAGCGGGGACGGCACACTTCTCAGCAGGATTAAGGAGGCCACCACTCATGTGAGTACACTCAGGATTTCTTACGGTCTGAAATGGCAACTTCAAAAGTCTGAAATGATGATCATCAGATGCAACTTGGCAATCCTCAGTGACAAGCTGATTTCAGGCACTGTAGGTTTTACCTCAGCTTCTATATGAAACAGTGATCAAAGGATGATTTAACCATACTTATCTATGTATCATGGTTATGTCCTTGGTACTGAATGAAACTCCATTGGAAGACTGACCACTTGAAATGCCTATTTGTCTTATCTTAATATGTATAAGTGTGTGGAATGGAATATCTTATTGTTAAAGATGAAGCTGAATCTTGGAAATGCAATTTTCCATCTAATGATTGTTAATGAAACATCTGACCGTTTCCAAGATCATATCCAGTTGCTTGAGTAACTACTATTTGGCGTATCTTATTACTTGAATGTCTAACCTTCATCATCATAATGATTGTTGTTTTCTATTTATAGAACCTTGACTTCGACATCTACGACCTGAGGTTCGACTGTCACTACGAGGTCAGAGTTCACGCTGTGTCGTCAGAAGGGGTGATGGGGAAGGAGACGGGGATCCATTTCTACAGTCCGCCGTGCCGCGAGATCAGGATCAGGGGACGGCAGAGGCCAGACTGTCCCACTCCAGGTCAGTATGCTTCACAACACAATGGTACACTACACTATGCTAGCAAGCCTTGGGTGAAGTTGCCAACTTGGTCATGGTAGTGTCTCTTTATATTCTTCTTTAAACCAGGAAAGAAAGATTTGCTGTCTGTGATGCCATGTATCGTTGCAAAGTTTATGGTCTCTATTTCGAAAATTTAGCTTAGGCATCTTGTTTCTTCTTTACTCATCTTTTTTTTTACTCTTGCATTAGATTTGGAGTCTGTCATCCTTAAAATTTACTTCCTGTGGCCTTTAATATTAAATATGCAGATTGTTTGATTCTGTTATTTTGTATTTACAGCTCCAGATGTCCCCCAGCAGCCCCAGAACCTGTCCTTTGTGTTCTTCATGGCGGACGGGAATGTGACAGGACAGTTCAAATGGAGGATGCCTGTTCAGTCCGACAAACCAGTCACAGGTGGGTCGACTGTCACAAAAGAACCCATCACATTCATCGAAAAGAGTAGGGTCTAGTCTGGTGGATTGAAACCTTGCAGTCCAAATGAGGTAGCTATTGGGATTGCTCCTGAGTAGCCTTCATAACCCCATTCTCCTATAGCAGAGCCGAACCCGTGTTTTCCTCCTTTGGGTGATGTAAAAAAGAATGCCCAGATTCTGTGTTGACATGATATTACCGTTACAGTTGTCAGCTGTATACTTTTTCTCTGGTCAATGTGTGGATATTTTTGTTTTCCCAGGTTTCCGTGTAATGTGGGGAGAGCAGGTCACCCCTTCCAAAGGCGTCCCCCCTGGCCTCCCCCAGGCCCCTGTCATAGACAGGACAAGTGCAAAGGCAAAAATGCTGCCCAAGGTGAGACAGTCGTAGACTGGGTTGTTTTTGGTTCTGTTTGTATGTTGGCATCTACAGCTCAAGATACTTTTGATGAATTGTTACCATTTTCAGTATGTGGTAGTTATTGAGGTCCTGAAGAAACTGGGAAATGGAATTAAGAAATACACAAAAACTCTTTGAGATCTTTGATTTCTTGCTAATGACTTTATTTGAGTGACTAAAGACATTTTTGGCCACACCACAGGGCCAGGGCCGATAAAGTGATGTTAATACTCCATCCTTGTTTCTCCTGTACAGGACCAGTTCACCCACCTGATCCAGGGTTTGACCCCAGGCCGACCTTACGTGCTGCAGGTTCAGGCGCTGTCGGAGGTCGGAGGGGGAGCCATGGCGCAGCTCGAGTTCACTGTGCCTCCCATCAGGCAACAGTCCAACTGTAAGTGCTTTCCTCATCATTACACTATACCATTATAGTGTAGTAGTCTTTTATCCCATGTATCCCTTATCCATTCAATCAATTCATAATCTGTGGTTAAAAACCTGCTGATCCACAGATCTTCCTCAGTGTCACTGACAAAAGGTAGTTAAATGTTACCTAAAAAAAACGTCTGGCTGTTTCCAAAATCTATCCAGTTGCTTGAATAACTGTTACTTTGCCCATTTATCCCTTATATAATTAGTCTAACTATTGGACCATTGGGGCATCACGACAGATCTGACAACCATTTATCTGCACCCTTCTCGATTTTCTGTTCTTCTTGATGTTTTACTTAGTGTCATACATGTAACTGTCAATTCTTTGATATCATACTCTCATCTTTTCTGTTGACTACTCCTCTTTCATCCTCCCTGGACGGTTCCTTGCATGATAGTTCTGCTAGTTCGGACGACCGTGACATGTTATGATAGTTGGTGTCTATCATCATCTCTAGTTTCACAAATAGTTATAAGGTGCAGCTGTATTTTTTAGTGGCAGACAATGTTTTTCAATAACTATCAGTATCAATTATAATCAGCCTGATTTCTGACAACATGCTGTTCTTCCTTTACAGTCATCCCTCCTATAGGGAGACCGTCATACGCAGAGGAGTGGGAGAGAAAATTCCAGGGCTACAACTCCGACCTCTTCCAAGACGACGAGAGAAGAAATGCCGTCTCCCCGCAGAGCACGGCTCGAACAAGAACGGCGCCTTCTTGGGCGCTACAGAACCCGGGGAGCGAAACAAAGAGCAACCCCCGTTCCACCGCACAGTCGTTAAGATTGTGTTGGGTCACAGTACTGCTGTGCTCCTTTACAATTGTTGCATTAACTACAACAGGATTCTCTTGTTTGTAAATACTTATATTAATGTGTACTGTAAATAGAACGTAATTAGTAAAAAACGATAATTAAGATGGTGAGTGTTCCAGAGAGGCCAAGAAAGGACTGTTTGTTGAAAAACACCTGTTTACTTGTGTGTCAGATCTAGAACAAGCTTCAACAGAGAGGTTTGGCTGTTGTTTGGCAGATAGTGTTCTCTGTATTGAGGGTGTAAGGCCTTAATGATTTGATTATATGGATGACATCCTTTTGACACCCCAAAAACTGATGCAAGCGTTCTAAAAAAAGTTGAGCAAAAGAAGTTGCCTTCATTATGAAATCTCAGAGAGGTTGAACAAATTACAAAATGTAAATGACTGAACACACAGAACACTGTATACCAGAGAATGTCATCCATGTGATAAAGTCAGTGTGGCCTACATAACTACAAACAAACAGTCCTTTGTTGGATCTCTCTGTACAATCTGTGATTGTCTGTGACATGCACAAACTGCTAGATGTATGCAGCTTTTTATCATCCTTTTAAGATTCCATTCATGACTCTGAATATGGGGACCGTTCTCTGAGGACACATTAAAGTCCTCGGCTGTTGTATCACGGCATGGTGCCAGCAGTTTGTATATCATTGCTATACCGTAGTTTAGATGCAAAATTACACACTCAGGCACTGAATGCTACAACAGCCCCAAAGGATTGTGTTGTAGAATCTGGCCAATCCAAACAGTAAAACAAAGTAACCGCTTTTGGTTATTTTTCTACATCATAAGTTGAATCTACCTTTGTTACACTGCACTACTACCTTATCATATTTATTGTGTATGATGTTTGTTGTGTCATGAGAAATACAAACTGATTTCCAAATTCAGAATATTTTCAGTTATGGTACCAAAATTCTACAATACACTCCTTTAAAAGGGTCCTACAGATTCCATGCTTAGGTCATGAGTGGTAGTAAATAATGGGTGTGATTTGAAAGTTGACACATCGAGCAGTTCCTCCATGTCTGTTGTTCCTATTGTTGGAGCTGGCGTGTGCGTCGGGTGCACGCATGTTGCTGCACTACCTGTGTGCGATGGTTGTTGCAATAGTCAAGGCAGAAAACTGGTTCTATTTAATGACACCCTGTAACTTTCTCCAGAACCACACGTGTGAGGCCACACCAATTTGATTCTTTGGTTATCAAAAATAATTTAAACACAAAAAAATGATAACAAATTAAAGGAAAATGTCTTAGATATACATGTAAGTCACAATATTAATGTCAAATTCTTGCCAAGATTAGGTACCTGACAAAATGAAGTCAGCGATGAAAAAAGTATAAAACTCCCTGTATCATTTGCAGATGATAAGCTTCATTCCATGAAAAAATGTTAACTGTAAATCAATGACGCTTTATTAGATAAGGTAGTCTATAACATGATGTTGTAAAGAGCTTTTTATAAAAAACAGAAATAATGTTATATGTTTATCTCGGAAAACTGAAAAACTAAGAATCAAATAGGTGTGGACAGAAGGCAGTGGAACGTTTTAATGTCTTCCGTGAATTCTTTAAGAGTAAGTAAGAAAGGAAGTCCCACCATAAAAAGGACTGTTAAGCACAGACTCAATTATCTTGCGTGAACCGGAAACGTAGAGACAGTAAAACTGAAACTAGACAGTTCTAATCATGATATCAAATTATGATTACATAGCAAGTTGTTAAAGAGAATAATAGTGTCAGATTTTTGCTTGTCATAGATATCTGATGGTACCTGTATGCTTCTTGATTTAGAAAAGTTAATGCCATCCAAGTGAATAGGTTTTTTGTGTGTAACCGATACAAGAATTTAAAGTCCATCGCGTTGTCTTAAGGTACATTCAATCTCTGGTTATTTCCTATGTACATGTATCACTCAGTTATGTATTTATAACGACATTAGCAATTTCCCAAATGCATAGCTGTGGCAATTTTCTGGCATTTTCTTCAAAATTTCATAGCATTTATCCACTTTTCATGGCATTCCACCAAATTTCATTCCATTATCCAGAATGGTTTATAGAATATTTATCTCTACCAAAAACAAAAACCTTAGCTAGAATCTCTTAATTAGCTTATATATTAACCAGGTTTAAAACTGAAGTGTTCTGGTTTCAGCATGTTTCAGTATGGAACACTTTCTGCTATTGTCATGCCAACTTGCCATGTTAGTCATGTCCCGAGGCCTCACGACCTGGACCGTAATGGTGCTATGTGTTCTTTTTAAGACTTAAGTCTTGCTACTTAAAGGAAATAAGCTATTACTTAGAGCATCCAGCTCCTTGCTGTAAGCATCTAATTTAGTACTACTGCAGCTATGGCCACACTCCTACACCAGCATTCGCTCCAGCTCATTGAAGCCTTTCCAGCCAAGCTGAGGGTAATTTTGCTGTCGCTCGTAAAACAGCAATCACAGAACCATTCGTAAGGTGCCAATTTCAAGGCTCCGCGCTTAATACAATCCTCTTAGAAAGGGCCGCCAGTTTACTCTTACTGGTAGTTTTACTACGTCGTCTTTATGCCGGCTCACGCCTGCCGCGGAGCACGATTTATGGCGGCTATTTGCGAGGGCTTTAAGTTGGCGGCCCGAGCATTTTCAAGGGTAAACATGTAGATCATGACAGCATTTGTTGTACAATCACGCTCTGCATTGTGAAACTTGCCGAGACAAAGTGTTAAGTAAATGATTGTGTATAACACAAGCACACTGGAGGTCTAGACCACTAGATTATTCTCCTTCCTACTTAGTATTCTGTTCAAGACCAGGCTTACGTCCCGTCATACATTGATTGTAGTTAGTTTATGTCCAATACATTCAGCTTTTGTGGTGTTGCACTTTTTATCTGCAAGGTTATGGAGTATAAAATTACTTTGTGTACAACGTTGCCCTTTATTGATCATTTGAGGTGCTTATTTTTCTGGAAGTTAGTTGGATCTATTTGGCTACAAATTGCCTGTTCCGACATAATATTGTCACTTCCCTGGATCACATTCCATTAAGTAGTGCGTACGGATCAGTTATAGTAGGGTATTTCAGGAGGATGTAAGTACGCAGCTAAAGAAAGAACTATCTTATGACCACGTGCCAAGCTTTGCCGTTTGCTTGCTACTGCTATGTTTTAGTAATGCACTATCGGTGCACAGGATAGTCAAGATACAACATGTATACCAGTAGTCTTGGCTTTAATGATAGTAATTATTGTGACAAAAATAGGTCATATTTTGGGAAAATTAAGAATTTTCTGCTTTTATTACTCACGAAAGGTACAGTATTTTTAGTTGTTACAGTTTTTGTTTCCATCTTTTATTTCATATCACAAACTTGAGGCTGACAGCAACATTTCTGTGAAGACTTCATGCAGTACTCGAAAGTTGTTTTTATTTTGGTTTGCATTTTGTTTTTTGTTTGTTTTCTTTTTGATTTACATTTTTTGCTCCCATTGTTGTGAATTTTATTTTCTACTCTTTTGTTGGAAGCCAATGATTTTGTAGACATGTGTTTTTGTTCTCAATGCAGTTGTGAGTATCGAACATCTAAATCATGTGACCAATTCCAGTAAAAAATTTTCTCATTCAGTGCACTAGATAAATACAAGACTAGCTTGAAGGTAAAGATAAAGACATTGTAGTGTTAAGACAAGGTACTTTATGTAGTATACATGTACCTCAAGTGGTGAAATAGAAGTAAAATGCTCTCAATTTAAAATAGCTGTAAACCGGTAGTTAAGTAAGTGCAGTATTTAGCAATGCAAACCATGGCCCACTACTGTTGGGTCCTTAAGAACCTTGTTGCTATGTACTGGTTGTTAACTTATGTTTGTCAAAGATGTAATATGTAATGTGTTTCTTCTGTGTTTCTGTATAAAAAGGCACAACTTTTGTACCTCTTACTTTGTACAATCTGTATATAAGGATTCCGAATAAATCGACCAACACGTTCAAAGTGCGAGCAACATTTTTTTGCAGCATATCATAGATTCTAATGTTATGTTTATATTATTCATTGGTGAACATCGTAAAACCTTGAACTTTCTTTAAGAAATCTTACTAAGATATCTGAATACAGACAAATTTATTAAGCTACTACCCTAAGGTAGGTGCAGAATAAACTTTGTTGATATAATGAAGAGTGACGACTACAAGAGGGTCTTCATACCCTGTGCATGCCTTCTTCCATGAGTCGTTGTGAGCTATTCTAATTCACCGGTTATCATAGCTGGCCCACTCTTATTCAATGTTAAGTGTTGTCGGTAAATTAGTCGTGAGGCGTAATTTGTCGCTTTAATTCTACGTAGCACGTTGTTTGTTGTGCCGAAATTCATCATCAAGTATTACTGAAAATCACATGTATAAAAGTCAACTGCAAGATTGCTTTAAAACTACATAATGGAGCGTCCAGCTATGTCTGAGTTTGCAGACCAGTTTTGCCAGACACCCCATGAATACAATGGAACAGTCCAATGAAATCATTCCCCAAATCTGCCGCAATAACAATTAACCATCAACGATTACCAGCCAACCTGAAGTTACCATTAAGCATTGCCCGGATCCCCCCATGTAGACCCTCCTAAAACAAGAAGTGGCAATGTCCCTTTTTGTACAGCTCCATGGAGTATGTGTTGATACACGTAAATAGTACAATGAGAAGGCCCAAAAGACTGCATCAAGCCTTTGTCATGACAGCAACTTGAGCATTTCCTGAGAGTCCCCAGGTACATAGTTGACAGGCGTTTTCCCCCTCTTGTCTTCAACACTTTTGGTGTCTGAGGCAACTTGTAGTAAGAGTCTCGATACTTCAACATGGCCCCTCTCTGCAGACTGAGAGAGAAACAACATTTGAAATCAAATTCAGAACTCTTTATATTTCTCAATATAAGTCTAACTTGCTACGCAAGGTTAACATTATGAGGTTAACCTCCAGCTTGGTTAAGATGAGAGGACCAGAGAGAGTCGGTCTGAAAATAATCTTCCATTTTGGTTAGAAGAGACAGAAAAAAACAAGCTCTACACGGGTACCGGCCTAATGACGTGTGTGGGTGTAGCCTTGAGTCATCCTGCCTGTCTACAACATTGGACCAAAGCCATTTTAGCACTGACTTGGAATTCTCCAAGTATCCTGTTACACCATTTCAACCTTACATTCTGGCAGGCCGCCACTGCGGACAAAGACAAAAAAACAAACGAACAAACTTATTACAATACCTTTGTTTTAATGGAGGTAATTATTCTAATGTAAGCTAATTGTAGATACCAATAAAGTAAAGTCATTACAAACACTTGACCTGAGAAGACGATGATGATGATGATGAAAAGAAAACAATACAACACCTTGTGAAGCGCATTTTTACCATCCCCATCACACACGGCAGGGTTTGCTCCTTTTCTCAGTAACAACTTAACGACAGCGACATGCCCGCAGTAGGCTGCTCTGTGAAGTGGAGTTACTCCCCCTGACCTGGTCTGGCTGTTGGGGTCTGCCCCCCTCTGGAGTAGAAGGTCACACACCTCCAGGTGACCACTTCTCGAAGCATAGTGCTGAAAACAAGAGACAAAATGATAAATTACATTACATGCAGTAAAGTCAAATCAATGCTGCCCTACATGCCAGGAAGAATAAAGGGCAGTAATTTAATTAAGTAAGTAAAGCCAAACCGTACTTCCAATTCTCCAAGTGTCCTATAACACCACTTCCACATTACATGCTACCACCACCATAATCTAAACAGGTCATTGATAAAACCTAAAAACGTTATCGGTACATATTGTGGCCTGCATGTATTTTAGAGCATCACCGAGCTTCTGTTAGTGATATATTTTTACTCCAGCCAATGACAGCAATGGCACAACCAACACACAACACTACTACGTATCACGAGCGACGCTTAGCAGCCGTTAGCAATACTGCAAGCCATGTGGACAAAATCCCCACCTATCATTGGTGCCGCCTAGCGGATGACAATCATACTGCAGCATATCAATAACCCGCTGAAGGGTGCGATTTGCGACTAACGAACAGTATCAAGAGATGATTTGACTCGATACGATTTCACAGAAAACACCCCAGTACCCCGTACCAGAGCCGTGTAGCCGGACGAGTCCTGTGTGTTCGCCGCCGTGCCCCTGTCCAGCAGCCCGCGGACCCTCCCCTCTTCCCCGTCCCGAGCAGCCGCCCAGATCCCCCGCTCAAAGTCCAGCTCGTCCAGCGTCTGGTGCACCGAGGCTGCAGTCGTCGCGTGGGAACACTCGTGGTCACCGTGATCACACATCTTAGATCAAATAGTGGTGATCAACATAAACAATCTGATATCAAATCTGACTACATGATCACCAACACGTTTCGACAGGCCTGGGTCCTCGAAAATCTGACATTCACTTTTAGCTGTTCAAAATTATAGTTTCTTATGCGCGTGAAACGTGGTGACAAAACCATTATTTATGAACAAACAAACATACTGAAGTCAAATATTTTAACCGTTTTTAATCGAAACCATTGACAAATAGTTTATGAGCTTATTTTGAGGTTAAAGCTCGACTAAAACTTTTGGCTAAACCCTTTAGGCAGTAAACTTCTTACAATAGGCACCCCAATAATAATGTGCACATGGTGAAAATGGCGGGTATCGTTGATTTCAGGAACTACGCTGACATCGTAGTTCTGGCCATTTTAGCTACGATCGTGATCGCCTATATGAGTTACGTGTACTCCCTCTGGTAGTAGAAGACTCCAGGAGCTATATTTAACTTGATTATTATATGCCTTGTACACCACGTTAGATTTATTTAGGTTGCAAATTTTGGCTGCCCCCCTCCCCTCCAGAGTGACCACAGGTGTCAAAACGTCATCAAAACACAAAATTATAAGAGTTGAAAATTTCGGTTGTGTTGGATACTGCAAGCATCATGTCGACCCAGGAAGATGAAGCGTAAGTATGATTGTCCTACGATCTTCTGTTTTACTTTGGAGTTTCTACTTCATCACAAAACTGACTGTAAAAGTAACTCAACTTCATCACAAAAGTACAGAGGTCTGCATGCCTGTTTCCACGAGGCATGGTGACTAGTATATGAATTCACCGGTGATCGTAGCTGACCCGCTGTAATTCAACGTCAAGCATTGTTGGTACATTATATGGGACTGATTGGTTGCTTTAATTCCATGTAGCATGATATTTGTTAAAATACATTCATCAATATTGACAAAGTATTCATATTTCGAAGTTTAATACCAGATTTGCCAAATGTAACAACAGAGCGTTTCTTTTGTGTTGGTGTTCACAGACTAGTTTTGTCAGACACCCCATGAAACAGTCCAACGGAATCGTTCAGAAATCTTGTGCAGGAACAGTTAAACCGTTGCCGGTTGCAGAATTTTCTGTTAAGTACTAGTATTGCCCGGATCCCCCATGCAGACCCTCCTTTGATCTTCTGGTTTCACCAGGTAAACCGTAAACGTTACAGATCAATAAAACTGTATTAAAACATGTTATTGTTTTAACTCTTCACCTTATAACTTCATCCTCAGATGGGATGATGATGAAAACACCATCAAGTTCCTGGTCGGTAAGTTGTTGATTTTCTCACAGGGCCTGACTTTTTGCTGGAAGCTGTAATCAGCCACTTTTATTTCATACATGTATGATTCGTTACTAGCAGTGTACCGCTTTAATTTAATAGCCTGGTATCCAAACTTATTTTAGCTCCCAAGTCTCCTCTCCTATTTGCACCTATAGTAGGTTTGAATACCAGGCTATTAATTCAATGCTTTAATTATTGAATGCTGTCAATGGGTGGTTGAATCTTACTTGAATGTGGTGAACCTCCTTTGACACACCTGTATCCTCACCTGTATTCTCACCTGTGTCCCACCAGCCTCTGATGTTCACCTGGGCTATGCTGAGAAGGATGCCAAGAGAGGCCATGATTCCTTGGTTGCATTTGAAGAAGTCTTACAGATTGCCAAGAAGGAGCAGGTAGTTATTTCATAGGAGTTTTTTTACAACATCTGATGCTCTGGAATGGGAGATTGGTTGAATTGCCTGTTTTAAACTCATAATAAAAGTGCAAAAGTATTGCAAACACTAGAGCAGTATGTTTGCATTAGCATCTGTTTAAAGTTGTCTTACGTTTAACCGAGGGAGTTATTGTTCTGAAAACTTAACTCTATTCTAAACTTGGAAAAACGGTACTCAATAAGATGAGACTGTAATGTCCCTCAGAATTTGACCAAGTGAATCCATATTTTGATTGTAGTATCAAGAATTTCTAACAATTTTTCAGATTATGCAAGTTGCCCCAAGTTCATTTTGCTTGATTTATCGAGGCCTATATTAGAATACAATTAAAAGTTTTACAGATGTCCTGGCCAGATAAACAGATGGCATGTTTCCTCCTGCAGGTTGACTTCCTCCTGCTAGGGGGCGACCTGTTCCATGAGAACAAGCCCTCCCGTAAGATCCTGCACGGCTGCATGTGCCTGCTGAGGCAGTACTGTATGGGGGACAGGCCGTGTCAGCTGGAGTTCCTCAGCGACCAGTCCGTCAACTTTGGCCACAGCAGGTATGTTAAGGTCAAGGTCTGATCAAGAATTAATGTACCAGGTTGGGATGTTGGAATCTGGAACTGATGTTCTTTCAGTTCTCTGTTTGAGGACTCCAGATTTTGTCATCTACTGGCACATTTCCCATTGAAATGTGTGTTTTCTCATTTTGGTATGATAAAAAAAATACAACACAGTGTATTCCGCATCATCCTTGGTGGAAGCTCTCCCATGGATGAAACACACTGTCTTGTCTTCTCTATGTTCATTACAGACAAGTCTTATTGCTTTTCACTAAATGTTAGATTTCATCAGTAATCAAGAAAGAATTGTCTAAAACGTAAGAGAAATAAATCTAAAGAATTTGTTAACATCTGCATTTGCGTCAGATAGCTGATGAAGTTCAAGAGATTTGGTTGAAATTCCGGTTAGTGAAGTTGGAGAACAGTTTATTTCTCATTATTAACATCTGCTCTTGTTAATGTTTGTACCACAGGTTTCCGTTTGTGAACTACGAGGATCCAAACCTGAATGTCTCCCTCCCAGTGTTCTCCATCCATGGTAACCATGATGACCCTGCTGGGGTAAGAACTCTTGTATCACTTCTACAACCACACTCAAGAATTTTCCCATTTGCGAGATTTTCTTGTCATGTTGACCATTACTGGAGCAGAACAAATATTTCTTTTAATTTTGAATCAGGAAAAAAAACAATGTGCATGTAGATGTTGTCCATAAGATTTACTTGTTGTCGTAAAAATATTGACTAGAGCGTTTTTTTCTTTAGTCAGGGAATTTGTGTGCGTTGGACATCCTCAGTGCCGCGGGCCTAGTCAACCATTTTGGGCAGCACCCGAGCCTGGACCACGTGGAGATGACTCCGATGCTGCTTCAGAAGGGCAGGACGAAGCTGGCGCTGTATGGGCTGGGGTCAATCCGTGACGAGCGGCTCCACCGGATGTTCGTCAGGAAGTCTGTCACGATGCTGCGGCCGCGGGAGAATCAGGACGAGTGGGTCAACATCCTGACCTTTCACCAGAACAGGTCAGGGTTCACACTGCGTCAATGTGTCCAGATTGTACACTGTACATAGATTTACAAGCCATGCAAGTACCTATTGTTGAGATGGTGCATACTTTGCCAAGTACATTTCTGAATATATTATATCTGTCCTTTTTATACTCGTTTCATTCATTCAGTTTTATGTTTTTGTACAGTTTTTCTCACTTTTCAAGGGACTGATACATTATCGAAAGTAGTTAACACATTGATAAACTGGCTCTAACATACACTTAGTCTACCAAGTACATGTACCTTTTGATATTATGTTCAAACCTTCTGTCTTCTTTCTCTGTCATCTCATCGTGATGTCCTTGTTGCTGTCTCTGAAATGTTTAAACCTTCTTTTTCTGTGCCTCAAGGAAGCCTTCATCCTCATCAAGGTTTGTGAATGACGATTACTCAAAATTAGAAGTGTAATGGCTTGCAAACAGAGATGTGCATCTTGCTGAAATACTATTCTGTCTTATTTCCACTTTATAACCTAGGGCTTGAAATTCATTTTTGGGAATAGGTGCACTGGCGCACCTGACCAAAGGCGGCGGCAGGAAATTTTGTACCGGTATGCCCGACGAGATATTTGAGATGAAATATTCACTACTAGTATTTCGAGTGCGGAAGGAGCGAGGCATCGCGCCGAAACGGCGAAAAGAGAGATGTTCATTTTGCTGGAATATTATGTTATGGTATAACACCAATTAGAATGTGTGTTTGTAAGTGGTTGGAGATACTTATTTGCTTAATGGATTGCTTTTTTCCAGAGTAAAGCATGGCGAGAAGAACTACATTCCTGAGCAGTTCCTGGACAGTTTCCTGGACCTGGTGGTCTGGGGGCACGAGCATGACGCCCGCGGTCTGGAGAGGAACGACGTGCAGGACTTCATCGTGCTGCAGCCGGGAAGCACCGTGGCCACATCACTGGCCGAGGGGGAGACGCTTCCTAAGTATGTACAGGTTTTTTAAATAAAAAATTGGAAAGGGGAGCATTGTCTTCCATGAATATGGTGTGTTGTAGAGCATTGAAATTAAAATGCGACATTCTGAGGCTTCCTGTGGCTTACTGTCAGACAGGTCACAGTTGAATACTTTGGTCAGTTGTGGCCAAGTAGCATCCCTGGTCAATCAGAATTTTATGCTCGTTAGTGAAAATGCTCCCCAGGGTAATTATGGGGATGCATGGCTACATCATGGGCATGCAGCACCCCTCTTTAGACAAAAAAAGTGTGGTAAATTATGATTGGAAGGAAGATGAAGTAGGTAGTTATGGTTTTTTTAATGTCTGATCTGAGAACTGGCTGTAAGAGGAAACATATTGCTGCTGAAGATTAACTCTTAGTTTTCCCTTTGTCATCCCCAGAAAAGCGTTCCTAGTCCGAGTGAAGCCCTCCAGGAAGATGAAGTTTGAAGCGATCCCCCTGCAGACGGTACGTCAGTTCTACCTGAAGGACATTGTGCTCGCGGACACGACCCTTGACCCCAACGACCCGGAAGCAGCAGAAAAAATAGCAGCGTTCTGCCAGGAAAAGGTGTGGTGTTGAAAAAGTCTTTCTCATCAGTTTTCTATGCTTGTAGTTAGTCATCATCAGCCCTCTGCTCTCTGCTTTCTGTTGTCATCCATGAATTACATGTTGTAGATGTTTAAAAGGAAATGTTACTTAAAACTTAAAACTTAAAAAATAAACTCTATACTACAAATTTTGCTAAATGTCACTGATGAAAGGTAGTGGATGCTACATGTACCTGAAACGTCTGTTTCCAAAATCTATCCAGTTGCTTGAGTAACTGTAACTATTATCTTACCTCGATGTCTAACCGTCATTGATGTATGAGATCTTTAATTTCTTGCTTTATTTCTGTACTTGTTCTTTATGGCACAAGCCAAAGTCTTGATTATACCTGTCCTGTACAATGTACTGTGGAACAAAAGAGTTACAACAAGTGTTGAATGATTTCAGGTGGAAGAGTTGCTGTGTAGGGCAGAAGAAGAACACACAGGAAACAAGAGACAGCCCAAGGAGCCACTCATCAGACTCAAGGTAGGTTCTTCTAGAAAACATGGAGGAGACAAGTGGCTCTTTTTCCATTTCAAATTGTTTTGATTCCACTGTTAAAAGCTACCTTTCCTAAAAGTACAGTCAAACTAGTCCAGAGTGACCACTCATGAAAATATTTGTAGTTATAGTACTAGTAGACAGGCTGCCAAAGACTTGATTTTTAATGTGTTTATGATCACATTAAGATTAAGATTATTAAGATTAACAGGATCTTAACATGATCAGTGGGAATAGTAACTTTCGTGGCCATACCACCCAAAGTGCCCACAATGGCCATGTGGTCCTTATGTAGAGGTGGTCACTAGTTATGTTTGACTGCAGTCCAATCTGAGTGAAGCAACTTTGGTACTAAAACTAGTAAAGGTTTTACATTTAGAAAATCTGAAGGTACTTAGTTAAGCATTTTGTTCCTATGTAACTATACATGTAACTTTTGACCAGTCCACACATTGCAAAGTTGATTCACTTATAAATTTTTGATAAAGAGTAATTTTTTCTCATCATCAATTTATTATCAACTCCATATCAGGATACTACAAAATGATGGCCTTCACATGACCATAAGAGGTTGCTGATTACAGAAGTTTGTTTTTCTCATGTTTCTGTCACCAGATCGAGTACAGCGGAGGTTTCCCAATGTTTAACACAAACAGGTTTGGTCAGATGTTCACCGACAGGGTCGCCAACGCACGGGAAATCATCCACTTCTACAGGAAGAAGGTTTATGAGAAGAAAGGTGAGTGTGCAAGTCGTTTCTGTATTCTGTGTGATGCGTAGTGACATTGGGTAGTGCGCGAGATACAGTAGCTTTACATTACACATAGTGTCTTACAATTTTGATCCTAGATAGAAATGTTTGGGTTTTAATCCCAATCTGATTGTTTTAGAGTTGTGGAGCTTAATTTGCAAGCAACCTGCAGTGAATTGTAAATCATTCAGTGCTTGAAATGCTGTGAATCTTTACATGCTAGCAGTGGGTTTATTTTCAAGGTTTTCTTGGTGAAGTCCTGGAATATGTGTTTTGCAATGTATTAGTACTATACCACAGAATTGTTTCAACCCCAAACTTAAAACACCCATGAAAACCTCCTTTCCCCTTTTACTGCAAAATTACAGCCGGGCAACCTTATGGATATAAACAAGTATGTATGGCCAAAGCTCATCGATCATCGACTGTGTGATGGGCTAAACCATTTCAGTTCTTTTTTGTGCCTTTTCCAGGTGGAGGTGGTGGGAAGGAGGAGAAATGGGAGGATGAGGACCTGACCACAATGATCCCGCGGGAGGCCCTGGACATGGCCCGGGTGGAAGACCTGGTCAAACGCTTCTTTGCAGAGGCTGAGCAGGTCAGTGTAATGATTCAATTTTAAAAAAGTTTTTGGTGTTTTTTTGTGTGTGTACCTATTCTTGGACCTTTGACCTGACTGCCTGTCAGTATGACAATGCAAATGTGTGACTACGTAAAGGTTAGGGGTTTTGGAAGGTCTTGTTGTCTTGAGACAGCATTTGAGGGAGGCCGTATAAGGAGAAGGAAAAGGTATAAGGGGTTCTAAGAACTTTGAACTGAAAGGCTGCATGTCCCTGTTGACAAAGAATGACTTGGGGGAGTCCTTTTTCTTCCATGTTTCTGTGCAGAATTGGCGTATGTCACTGTTAACCACAGAAGGATGTGGAACAGTTTTTGATAGTTCTTGTTCCTACCTGTTTTCCCAACAGAATGGGCGCATGTCACTGTTGACGGAGAAGGGGATGGGGGAGGCTGTGAAGGAGTTTGTGGATAAAGAGGAGAAGGACTCCATCCAGGAGCTGGTGAAGTGGCAGGTGGAGAAGATGCAGAAACACCTGCGGGACAGGAAGGCAGGGGAGGAGAAGATCGAGGAGGAGGTAAGGATGTCTGTTTGTTTGTTTGTTTGTTTGTTTGTTTTGCATTACTGGAAAACTGCCTTTAGGCATAGCACACCAGTTTTGTACAGTATGTAAAGGCTGTGTAAGACTAGACTGTAAGGTTTGGTCCACTCACATCTGGATGGACCTCTATTGGAACACAATTTGAAGATGTTAAAGAACCAACCACACTTATCGAAAAGAGTAGGGATCCATCCCGGTGTCATTGTTTCAATCTTACAGTCTGGTCTCCGGGTTGACATCTGGAATAGGCAATACTGGTAGTAGCCTGTTATGTCAATCCTTCCAAAAGTAAATCTGGAGCCACATAGTTCCAGTTTAGAGCTTTATTCAGCCTGTCAGACCGGTTTCACCAGTGAGCTTTAGTTCAGTGCCTAGAAGTGGTCCATGTGGCCTTGCACTGAGCAAACTCAGATGAATAAAGAGTTGTTTTTCTGTAGATCCACCAGTTCCGCCAGGCGTACCAGCAGCATGCAGAGGAAGAGGATGAAGACATCCAGCTTGCTTTCGAACGGTCGCGTTCCAAACGTCCGGCCGACGACGACCGCTCGGACATCATGGACGACGACGATGATGACCTCAGTGATGAGGACTGCCCGGCACCGACTCGGGGGCGTGGCAGGGGACGTGGCAGAGGGCGTGGCAGGGGCGCGACCACTACGTCCAGGGGGAGGGGAGCGACCACTACGTCCAGAGGGAGGGGCAGCAGGGGGGGCAGAGGAGGGAGGGGGAAGAAAAGTGTGGTCACCGGTGGTTCTATTGTGGATGGTAGGAAACCTCACGTATTTGTGAATTTTACCTGCATGAGAAATGGAGGTACATGTATTTTCTGGTTGTATGTTTGTGTTTCCGGAGTTCTGACTTGAGAACCTGGAAGGATTGTGATGATATTTGGTATGAGGGTAAGTGACAGGATGGTCAATGTCAATTTTGGGCCTCCTGGTATCTGACTTTGTTACTGCAGCAGAACTTCTGCTTTATATATTGTTTGTCTTGGATATGCTGTGATCTTGTTGTACTTAATATCTTGAATTCTTATTTGCACATGTTATTAAAGCTTAAGTGTACCAGAAACAAGCTTTTTTGCAAAAAAATGTCAGTAGTTTCTTTTGCAAGATCATACACAGACTCTTTTGCTGAGCTGTGAACCATTTCCTCGATGGCTTTGACATCATATCTTTTGTTATACAATGAGTTAATTCCATGAATGCCAAAGTACACAATATACATTTGTATTCCATGAGGCTTTCATTCTGCTTGACTCAAAATCTATGTAGATGTATGCACGTGTACGCTAGTACAAATCTAGATGTAACATTCGCCTCACCCCTATGCCTTATTTTTTAAATCTTGGTAATTGGAAGAAAGATGGACTTATTACTTTTGTTATTTGCCTTGTATTTTTCAGCACTGGAAAATAGTTCCTCATCAAGATCTTCCCAGAGGTCTGCAGCTAAGCCTTCATATATGGAGGTAGGTGTTTTTTACTCTGTGAAAATGGAGGTGTTGATTTTGGTGTCTGTCTGTCTGTTTGTTTGTGTTGGTCTGTGTCCATAGTTATTTGAATTCAGGAGTAGTGCAGGATGTGAGGGGGAAGATGTTTGGACACTGATGGGAAGTTAGTTCCAAAGTCCCGGAAAAAATATCACAAAAGGCTATCTCATTTCCTTCCTTTAATTTTCTTCTACATGAACGTCTTTTGCCAGTGGGAAACTGCATTAGACAGAATCAATGAGAAATCAAGAGTTAGATTTACATCCTGATATAACTTGCATATCCAGTTAACTTATACCTGACAGTTTACACAAGTTCTGAAGTGGGTACATGTAAGTTTACAAAATGTAAGCTGTGTTGTGACATGGTTGTTATTTGTTCCAGATGTCAGATAGTGAGGAAGAAGACAGTGACAGAGGTTTTAGCATGTCTTCAAAAAGCAAAGGGTAAGTCATTCTAATTGACGTTTTTCTCACCAATAGATTTTTTTCTTTTCAACACTGCTAGTAGCCATATGACGCCAAGTACTGATTTTTTTAGGCATATATGCAAAATTATTTTTTCTCCACACAGAAATTCCAAGCCCAGAGGTGGGGCATCACAGAGAAAGGGAAGAGGCATTGCCTATGATTCTGAGGTAAAGTTACATGTACTTTATATGTTTTAATCACTTTGAATTTTTGATAGCTTGTTTTTGATTGATGGTACAACTTTGGTACACACACATGTATCTGTAATCCTTGGGGTACAATGGTACAATTGTCTTCATCGATTGGTATCTTCTTTGTAACATCAAATTGATCAAAGATCATGACAGCATTATAGCATCTTTCTAAGATTTTGATTGGTAGACATTGAAACTTTTTCAGTGATTTTGTTTTTTCTTTATTTAATTCATGACACCAGGAACATGTGTTTCTAATGTATTAATACTGCACACTACAGAATTGTTTCAGCAAAAAATTTAAAACACTGCAGAAACCTTTTTCAGCCAAATAAAACCACTGCGAAAGTAGATGAATTTTCAGTACTCCCAGGATTCTTGTACAGAATGTTTTCTCTAAGATTCTTACCAAGAAATATATGTTGGTGTTGCATTTGGAAATGTAACTTGTCCTCATGTTTTCCTTTTCCAGGACTCTGATGATGATCCTTTCACCATGCCAAGTGCAAAGAAGTCACGACGCTAACTGCTGCTAAACAACTGATACCAGACATGATAACCATGCAGTTTGGACACTATGATCGGTTACAGAAATGTATGCACAAATTTTATGTATGATCTGTAGGCAGCATTGGAACATACAGCAGGTCGGAGATAGTGCATTAGACAGAAAGTTTTTCACATAGATCATCTAAAGCTAACTTCATTATCAAAATGAAAAAGAATTACAAGAATGAACTTGTATATGATAATGGCAGTCATTTGTATGTAAACATACATATTGTTGTTTCGTGTTACAGACATGCTTCTGTTTGTATAAATAGTAATGCTACAAAATGTCCTAGATCATGCATGTACCAATACTAATTCCATTGTAGGTTATCTGTTGAAGTTAAGGTTTAATTATATTAACTTTTGAAAAAAATGTCTTGAGTCAATTTTTTCTATGACAAGTTAGGTAGATAGTATTGAATGCTGGAGTGTATTTGTGTGCACTTGAGAAATCTGTAGACTACATTTGTAAGATGGCAAAGTGGTCTTGTGGTTATGGTTGTTGACTTAGAACCTAAAGGTTCTGGGTTCGAATCCCTAGCAGGCCCCAATGTGTCCTTGGGGAAGGAACTTTACACCTACATGTACCAGAGTATTTCCTCACTTAACTTGGATGAAAATGAGTACCTAGCTTAAATTCGGGACATCCTCTTGAATGGGAGCTAGAGCTGGAGGAGAGCCACACCTTAAGCACATTAAACAACCCACCACACTTATTGAAAATGGTAGAGGACTATCTCAGAGTGAGTGGATAAAACTGATCAGTCTGATCTGGTCTTATGCAGCTTGTGCTTTCAGTACAAAACTGGTGTTTATGTCCAACACCACACCAACCACACATTTAACAAATAAGATGTACTGGGACTGGGTACTTGTCCATAATTCATTTTTATTTAACAAAATATTCCTGAATTGCACAATCAAATAATAGTAAATATATGTACATCCATTACTTACGACTTTAAAAATCATCTCTGGCAGCTTGAAGAATTTCTGCAAAGCTTCAAATGTCAAGTTTTGTGTTTTGCTATCTTTGGCCTGTTGGAACCCAGTATAGAGCAGACCCCCAGAAATGTTGATGATATAAACATTTAGTTATCCACTAATCAAATCATATCCCCTCCCCCCCATAAATTGTTGTCTTAACATTCATAAAGAAAGAGTAATGTTAACTATCTCTGTTCAAATTTCTGCTGTAACCAGTACAAATATGATGTATACATGTAAGTGTAGGGAGAAGCTTAAGGTTAAATATTGCTAAGTAACAGTCACCTTTGTGACCATGATTTAAAGTTAAAATCTGTTGTTTATTGGCTACATTCATACCAATGATATAAGCATATGAAAATATTTGTGCAGACGTAGGTACAAAAAGACCGATCTCATAGCCCAGCCCACCTCTAAAAATGTAGAAATGTAAAATGAAAACACGAAAATGCAAATATTTAATGGACTTGTAGCCACTCTCACTCTGCAAACAGCCATGCTCTCATTCAGTCATTGGTTTATCTGCTAATTGTGATGAACAGTCAGGATTGGACTATAAGTATAACTGTGTCAGTTTATTTACTTGGCCTGTTTGGCTGTATATATCATTGGCCTTTGGAATAGCGACAGTCAATCAAGAATTTTGGTCCGTCTTAAGGAGCGTAGGCAGGAGGCGGCACCTGCTGTCGTTCCATCATGGCGGCATATTCCACTCCCCGCCAGAAATCAAGTTCATCGTTATCCATCAGCATCAGTCCATCCGATTGGTCGTCATCTTCCGGCGGGTAACGGCGCAGGAGGCCGCACGCCACCGCTAAGACGGCCGCGCTGCCCGCGCCAGCCACGAGGTAGTACCCAACGTCAAACGTGACGTAGACCTTGCTCCCTGTGTAGATGCGGTGGCTATGCTGGAGCGCGTACATCATGGTGGAGGCCCAGTAGCACAGGCCGTTCGCCGTGACGCACAGCAGCACGACAATGATGTTCGCCACTCCGTTACGTCTCAGAATCCTCCAAGATTTCCTCATTGAGCCTAAGATATCTATGATGAAAGCGGCGATGCTGGTTACCATGGCAACCATGCAGAGTGTGACGACCACCCGGAGAATTAGAACGGCGTGTTCTGTCACGCAGTACGCGTCAAGGAGGGGTTTAACGGTGCTGTCTCTGAGGAACAGGTTAATACCGATGTACTCGTTGGTGTGTTGGCACTTTCCGCCGTGAACGTGGAACCACCGCGGTTCGGCCAAAGCGGTGCTGAGAGCAGCGATGACCACGACGCTGAAGGCGGCCCCGGCTACGTTCCGTTCGCGACGTTTCGGACGTCGCCATCTCCGACGGACTGCGGCGACGGCCGGTGAGACAGCGGGCGGATCGGACGGTGTAGAAGGAGAGGCTGCTTCAGGAGTCGACATGGCTTGTTGTCCTTATGGCATCATCTATGAAATGGAAATATAGAAAAATAGTATCCAACTATGAATAATGTAATTCAACTTGTCATTTCATCTCTGGCTCAGTGGCTGGCTGATAATTTATTCACGCTGTAAAAATTCCTGAAAGTTAGGAGGAAATAAAGTTCAACAGACGTAGACTGTAGACTACACGTCGACTCAACAAATGACAACGTCCCTAATTTTTGGAGTAAATAAATCATAACCAGTAAGTGACGATGAAAAATGGAGGGGATTTAGGGCAAAGGTGACCATCCGCTACAGTAGTTACACAACACGAAACATAATTTTCAAAACAGTTCAAAAACAAATCCGAAGTCGCGAAAAATTTGCGACTTTCAGCACATTCTAAGATATTTTCAAGCCCCAGACAACGGCAACACCCACAAGAAGAACTCAGCTTACAGGAAACAAAGCCCTACCCGATGTGAATATACGCCATGGCCAGTAACGAGGCTTTAAGTAAAGAAATTTGGTAAAGTTTTACCCACCAGCGTCAACCATCAAACATGGACGTCCGAATTTTACATTTGTCATTTCCTACACAGCATCAAAACGCAATTTCCACCAAATTACTTTCTTTTCAAAGCAGAAGGCCCAATTTTAGCTTTTGAAATAATATTATCATTTTGCACTAAAATAATCTCAAATTATCATAATAAATACTTTGAGTATTTTGCCACAATATTAGAATAAAACGGATTTTAGTTTTTTGCAGATATTTCATTTTGTGCGATTCGGTGCGTTGATGACGCTTGACCCTTTCGCTATGCCTGCTGGGATTTTGGCGCGATCATGGCCGACCCTGGAAAATCGAGAGGGATGGACGCACTCATCGAGCAGTTTCGCGCCATCACAGGTAAAAATCGTCGATTAAAAATCGTCCAACTGAGAGATGATTAAGGGAAGGGTGTGGTGACTAATTGTGTGAGATTTAAGCGTGGTCGGGTATTGTTTAATACGCCAAAGTATGTTGGTTCCAAAATAGACGCCCACGGTAATCTGTTGTCAACAGTGTAGGAATGCTCTTTAGTAGCTGGTTTGCAGTTTCAGGTTAAGAAAAGCCGTTGTAGTGGTGTCTTTTCGCCACAGTAAACTGCTTGCAGCCGCTTATCGTCTTTCAATCAAGATTATCAATCCTCTCTCAAGCCTTGCTCAAACCAATTTTAGTGAAGGTGGTTTTGAACCTCCTTGGAAGAGACCACAAAAATTATGACTGATCTTTTTTCGTGGTGACTTGAAAATGATCATTTGATTCATTGAAATGAATCTATGTAACGTTAGGATTTATTTTTTCATAGGGTCAGCTATTTAACATAGATGTTCCATAAATATGTGATTTGGGACAGTTTGGCTACTAAGTATATTTAAATGGAGCCAAACAGTCCCAGCAGTCACAAATATATTTGTGGTTTCAAGGAAAACAATGTCAAGACAAGAAAGTTAAATAGATGTCCTTGGACAATGGTCTAGATAAATTCAAGTCACTTTTCGCATACTAGTAGCTAGAATATTGTATTCAGTCTCAAAATTGTTCTGCAGCTTTTGCAACATATTTCTTCACATTCCTGCACAGAAATGTATTACTGAAGCTTAGTTTATATTATGTGTAGTCTATCTTCCTCAAAATGCATGCTTCTCTGAACAGAATCCTGCATAATAGTGCAACCATCCCTGCACAACCAAATAATCAACCAATCAATCAACCTATCAATCAATCAATCAATCAATCAATCAATTTCTTTCAGTTATAAACAAACATCAAACACGATGATGAATAAATTCAGTAACTCTTATTAGGAGTCCAAAGCATCATTAGGGCTTTAAAACCTGAAATATTCAGATGTTGACATTTACTTCCCCATATGGCCTGACTTCCCAAATTCCCCCCCATGTTTAGAATCAGATCTAGAGTGTGGCTTATGCCATGGGGGCGGGCAGCACACATTCATGGATGTGGGCCAAGATTGTAAGATAAAGGGCCACACTGTGTATCAGATTTCTGGTAGAAATTCCTACCTAGGATTGCCTTTAGTATTATAATCAGTTTGTTTGTTTGTCTTGGTGTGAGTCTGCAGTTATGTGAATATTGCAGAGTAGTAGCCTGCCAAGAAGGAGGAAATGGCAGTAGTGGCACAAGACCGCAGCCTGCCAAGGTGGAAATGGTGTAATAGGATACTTGGAGAATTTGAAGAATGGTTTGGCTCTGGTCCAATGTTGTAAACAGGCAGGAAGTGATTTTGATGGCTACATCTAATCTCTGAGCAGATCTCTATGGGCCCAGAATCTACAAGATATCAAAACACTGGAAGTTCCGCTGCAGTACCATAGTATGCTGCTAGGGGGCCCAAAATCTTATCGTTTGTTCCTTTTGCAAACCCCTACCAACATAAAAAAAATATCATAAAGATCCATCCACGACTTCTCAAGTTATGTTGTTCACAAACACACGCCCCGGTAAACAACCGACCTGAAGTTAGCAGCCCTTTCGGCAGCCGATTCCAGCAGCCCATTCAACAGCCCATTCCAGCAGCCGATTCAGCTATAGGAAACCTAGCAGCTGATTCGGATGCACCGATACTCACTATATTTGATTATTTATTTGATTCATCGGGTTTTTCGCCGTGAATGTGGACAAAATAGATATAAGATCTCTTCCGTGAAGACTCGGGTCTATACTTTGAAAGTCAGGTTACTTTAAATGGGAAAAAACAAAGAAAAACAACAACAAATAACCATAACAGCGACACCTACTGGAAAATGTGTGAATTGCAGTTAAACTTAAACGCCTGGTAATTGTGGCTACCACCTTTAAGAGAAACACAAGTGAACGTGTCCAAATTTGCCTGCGGGATTTAATTCCCTCAAAAATTATTTAATTTACCTCCCACAGGGACACTAATTGACTACAAGAGACTACGATATCAAGATTTCCGTTTTATAGCTACTGCACTGAACGGATGGCTTTTAGCTAATAAACGAAATTTGGCAGGTGAACTTGAAAGGCATAATGTGATTCTATTGCACCTTCTAAAAGTTTCAAAATTTACCTGCCGGATTTAATTTACCTGTAACACGGACACTAATTGAATAAAAAAAAAACACGATTTCAACATTTCGGTCTTATACCTACTGTACTGAACAGATGGCTTTAGCTAATAAACGAAATTAGGCAAGTGAACTTAGAAGGCATAATATGATAGCTAACATTCTAGTGCATCTTGTGAAAGTTTTAAAATTTACTTGCCGGATTTAATTTACCTCCCAAAGGGACACTAATTGAATACAAAACACCACGATCTCAACATTTCCGTCTTATAGCTACTGTACTGAAGAGATGGCTTTAAGCCAATAAACGAAATATGGCTGACAAACTTGAAAGGCATAATATAATAGCTAACATTCTAGTGCATCTTCTAAAAGTTTCAGAATTTTACTGCCGGATTTAATTTACCTCCCACAGGGACGCTAATTGACTACAAGAGACCACGATCTCAAGATTTCCGCTTTATAACTACTGCACTGACAGATTGCTTTTAGCTAATAAACAAAATTAGGCAGGTGAACTTGGAAGGCATAATATGATAGCTACAATCTAGTGCATCTTCTAAAAGTTTCAACCTTTACCTGCCGGATTTAATTTACTTCCCACAGGGACACTAATTGACTACAAGAGACCATGATCTCAAGATTTCCGCTTTATAGCTACTGTAACAGATGGCTTTTAGGTGATAAACGAAACTAGGCAGGTCATCTTGGAAGGCAAAATATGATAGCTAACAATCTAGTGCATCTTCTTAAAGTTTCAAAAGTTACCTGCCGGATTTAATTTACCTCCCACAGGGACACTTATTGACTACAAGAGACTACGAACTCAAGATTTCCATTTTATAGCTACTGTACTGAACAGATGGCTTTTAGCTAATAAACTAAATTAGGCAGGTAAACTTGGAAGGCATAATATAATAGATAACAATCTAGTGCATCTTGTAAGAGTTTCAAAAGTTACCTGCTAGATTTAATTTACCTCCCACAGGGACACTAATTGACTAGAAGAGACCACGATCACACGATATCCGTCTTATAGCTACTGTACTGAACAGATGGCTTTTAGCTAATAAACGAAATTAGGCAGGTGAACTTGGAAGGCATAATATGATAGCAAACAATCTAGTGCATCTTCTTAAAGTTTCAAAGTTTACCTGCCAGATTTAATTTACCTCCCACAGGGACACTAATTGAGTACAAGAGACTATAATCTCAAGATTTCCGCTTAATAACTACTGTACTAAACAGATGGCTTTAAGCTAATGAAAAAAATTAGGCAGGTAAATTTGGAAGGCATAATATGATAGCTAACAATCTAGTACATCTTCTAAAAGTTTCAAAATTTACCTGCCAGATTTAATTAACCTATCACAGGGACACTAATTGACTACAAGAGACTACGAACTCAAGATTTCCGTAGTATAACTACTATACTTAACAGATTTCTTTAGCTAATAAACGAAATTAGGCAGGTGAACTTGGAAGGCATAATATGATAGCTAACAATCTAGTACATTTTGTAAAAGTTTCAAAAGTTACCTGCCAGATTTAATTTACCTCCCACAGGGACACTAATTGACTAGAAGAGACCACGATCTCACCATTTCCGTCTTATAGCTACTGTACTGAACAGATGGCTTTAAGCTAATAAACGAAATTAGGCAGGTGAACTTGGAAGGCATCATATGATAGCTAACAATATAGTGCATCTTGTGAAAGTTTCAAAAGTTACCTGCCGGATTTAATTTACCTCCCACAGGGACACTAATTGAGTAAAAGAGACTATAATCTCAAGATTTCCGCTTAATAACTACTGTACTGAACGGATGGCTTTAGGCTAATAAACGAAATTAGGCAGGTGAACTTGGAAGGCATAATATGATAGCTAACAATCTAGTGCATCTTCTAACAGTTTCAAAATTTACCTGCCGGATTTAATTTACCTCCAACAGGGACACTAATTGACTACAAGCGACCATGATCTCAAGATTTCCGCCTAATAGCTACTATACTGAACAGATGGCTTTTAGCTAATAAACTAAATTAGGCAGGTAAACTTGGAAGGCATAATATGATTAATAACAATCTAGTGCATCTTGTAAAAGTTTCAAAAGTTACCTGCCAGATTTAATTTACCTCCCACAGGGACACTAATTGACTAGAAGAGACCACGATCTCGCGATTTCCGTCTTATAGCTACCGTACTGACCAGATGGCTTTTAGATAATAAACGAAATTCGGCAGGTGAACTTGGAAGGCATAATATGATAGCTAACAATCTAGTGCATCTTCTTAAAGTTTCAAAATTTACCTGCCAGATTTAATTTACCTCCCACAGGGACGCTAATTGACTACAAGAGACCATGATTTTAAGATTTCCGCTTTATAGCTACTGTACTGAACAGATGGCTTTTAGCTAATAAACGAAATTATGCAGGTGAACGTGGAAGGCATAATATGATAGCTAACATTCTAGTGCATCTTCTAACATTTTCAAACTTTACCTGCCGGATTTAATTAACCTCCCACAGGGACACTTATTGACTACAAGAGACTACGAACTCAAGATTTCCATTTTATAGCTACTGTACTGAACAGATGACTTTTAGCTAATAAATTAAATTAGGCAGGTAAACTTGGAAGGCATAATTAGATTGCTTACAATCTAGTGCATCTTGTAAAAGTTACAAAAGTTACCTGCCAGATTTAATTTACCTCCCACAGTGACACTAATTGACTAGAAGAGACCACGATCTCAAGATTTCCGTCTTATAGCTACTGTACTGAACGGATGGCTTTTAGCTAATAAACGAAATTAGGCAGGTGAACTTGGAAGGCATAATGTGAAAGCAAACAATCTAGTGCATCTTCTAAAAGTTTCAAAGTTTACCTGCCAGATTTAATTTACCTCCCACAGGGACAATAATTGACTACAAGAGACTACGATCTCAAGATTTCCGCTTTATCGCTAATGTACTGAACAGATGGCTTTTAGCTAATAAACGAAATTAGGCAGGTGAACTTGGAAAGGCATAATGTGATAGCTTACAATCTAGTGATTCTTCTAAAAGTTTCAAAGTTTACCTACCACCTACCAGATTTAATTAACCTCCCAAAGGGACAATAATTGACTACAAGAGACCACGACTTCACGATTTCCGCTATATAATTACTGTACTGAACGGATGGCTTTTAGCTACTAAACGAAATTAGGCAGGTGAACTTGGAAGGCATAATATGATAGCTAGCAATCTAGTGCATCTTCGGAAAGTTTTAAAATTTACCTGGCGGATTTAATTTACCTCCCACAGGGACACTTATTGAATACAAAACACTGCGATTTCATGATTTCCGCTTTATAGCTACTGTACTGAACAGATGGCTTTTAGCTAATAAACTAAATTAGGCAGGTGAACTTGGAAGGCATAATATGATAGCTAACATTCTAGTGCATCTTCTAAAAGTTTCAAAGTTAACCTGCCACATTCAATTTACCTCCAACAGGGACACTAATTGAGTACAACTGACTACAATATCAAGATTTAGGCGGGAAGTTTAAAATCCTACACTCTCTTACTTCATTAGTGTCCCCATGGGGGGCTATTAAGATCCGGCAGGTAAGATCTGAAACGTTTAAAACACAGTTTAGGCTGTTATCAATCAAAGTTGCCTCAGTTGAGTATTTAATTTCCCCCCATGGAGACACTAATGAAGTAGGAGAGGGTAGAATTTTAAACTTCCCGCCTCAATTGAAAATGTAAAGCGGGTATACTGTTACTAAACTAAATTAGGCAGGTAAACTTGAACGGTATAATTTGATTGCCAACAAGCTAAACTGTCTTTTAAACGTTTCAAACCTTACCTGCCGGATCTAATTTGCCCAACATGGGGACAGTAGTGAAGTAAGAGAGTGTATGATTTGAAACTTCCCGCCTCAGTTGAATATGTAAAACGGGTATGCTGTTACTAAACTAAATTAGTTATGTAAACGTGAAAGGTAAACTTTGATTGATAACAGCCTAAACTGTCTTTGAAAAGTTTCAAATCTTTCCTGCCGGATCTAATTTCCCCCCATGGCGACACCAATGAAGTAGAAGAGTGTAGGATTTTAAACTTACCGCCTCATTTGAAAATGTAATGCGGGCATACTGTTACTAAAGCAAATTAGGCAGGTTAATTCTAAAAGTATACTTTGATTGCCAACAACCTAAACATTCTTTTAAATGTTTAAAATTTGCCTACCGGATCTAAATTGCCCCACCCCCCATGGTGACACTATTGAAGTAGGAGAGGGTAGGATTTTAAACTTCCCGCCTCAATTGAAAATGTAAATCGGGTAAACTGTTACTAAACTGAATTAGGCAGGTAAACTTGAAAGGTATACTTTAATTGCCAACAAGATGAACTGTCTTTGAAACGTTTCAAATCTTACCTGCCGGATCCAATTTCCCCCAATGGCGACACTAATGAAGCAAGAGAGGGTAGGACTTTAAACTTCCCACCTCAGTTGGATATGTAAAACGGGTATACTGTTACTTAACTAAATTAGGCAGGTAAACATGAAAGGTATACTTTGATTTATAACAGCATAAACTGTCTTTTAAACGTTTCAAATCTTGCCTGCCGGATTTAATTTGCCCCCCCATGGGGACAAAAATGAAGTAAGAGAGTGTAGGATTTTAAACTTTCCGCCTAAATTGAATATGTAAAGCGGGTATACTGTTACTAAACTAAATTAGTCAGGTAAACTTGAAAGGTATACTTTGATTGATAACAGCCTAAACTGTCTTTTAAAAATTTCAAATCTAACGTGCCGGATCTAATTTGCCCCCATGGGGACAATAATGAAGAAAGAGAGGGTAGGATTTTAAACTTCCCACCTCAATTGAATATGTAAAGTGGGTATACTGTTACTAAGCTAAATTAGGCAGGTTAATTCTAAAGGTATACTTTGATTGCCAACAAGCTAAACTGTCTTTTAAACGTTCAAGATTTTGCCTGCCGGATCTAATTTGCCCCCCATGAGGACACTAATTAAATATGAGAGGGCAGGATTTTAAACTTCCCGCCTCAGTTGAAAATGTAAAGCGGGTATATTGTTACTAAACTAAATTAGACAGGTTAATTCTAAAGGTATACTTTGATTGCCAACAGTCTAAAGTGTCTTTAAAACGTTTCAAATCTAACGTACCTGCCGGATCTTAATAGCCCCCCATGGGGACACTAATGAAGTAAGATTAAGAGAGTTTTTAAGAGGATTTTTAACTTCCCGCCTAAATTGAAAATGTATAGCGGGTATACTGTTACTAAACTAAATTAGGCAGACAAACTTGAAAGGTTTACTTTGATTGATAACAGCCTAAACTGTCTTTTAAACACTTCAAATCTTACTTGCCGGATCTAATTTGCACCCAATGGGGATACTAATGAAATAAGAGAGTGTAGGATTTTAAACTTCCCACCTTAATTGAAAATGTAAAGCGGGTGTACTGTTACTAAACTAAATTAGACAGATAAACTTGAAAGGTATAATTTGATTGCCAATGACCTAAACTGTCTTTTAAACGTTTCAAATCTTACCTGCTGGTTCTTGATTGCCCCCCATGGAGAAACCAATGAAGCAAGAGAGTGTAGGATTTTAAACTTCCCACCTGAATTGTTTTGTATTCAATTATTGTCCCTGCGGGAGGTAAATTGAATACGGCAGGTAAATTTGATACTTTTACATGATGCACTAGATTGTTAGCTATCATATTATGCCTTCCAAGTTCACTTGCCTAATTTTCATTTTCAAAAGAAAGTCATTGTTCAGTATAGTAGCAATAAAAGCGGAAATCCTGAGTTCATAGTCTCTTGTAGTCAATCATTGTCCCTGTGGGAGGTAAATCAAAACGGGCAGGTACATTTTGAAACATTTACAAGATGCACTAGAATGTAAGCTATTATATTATGATGGCCAAGTTCACCTGCCCAATTTCGTTTATTAGCTAAAAGCCATCTGTTCCGTACAGTAACTATAAAGAGGAAATAATGAAATCGTTGTGTTTTGTATTCAATTAGTGTCCCTGTGGGAGGTTAATTAAATCTGGCAGGTAAATTTTAAGAATTTTAGAAGATTCACAAGATTGTTAGCTATCATATTATGCCTTCCAAGTTCACCTGCCTAATTTAGTTTATTAGCTTAAAGCCATCTGTTCAGTACAGTAGCTATAAAGAGGAAATCTTGAGATCGTAGTCTCTTGTAGACAATTAGTGTCCCTGTGGGAGGTTAATTAAATCTGTCAGGTAAAGTTTGAAACTTTTGCAAGATGCACTAGATTGTTAGCTATCACATTATGCCTTTCCAAGTTCACCTGCCTAATTTCGTTTATTAGCTTAAAGCCATCTGTTTAGTAAAGTAGCTATAAGACGGAAATGTTGAGATCGTGGTGTTTTGTAGTCAATTAGTGTCCCTGTGGGAGGTTAATTAAATCTGGCAGGTAAAGTTTGAAACTTTTAGAAGATGCAATAGAATGATAACTATCACATTATGCCTTCCAAGTTCACCTGCCTAATTTCGTTTATTAGCTAAAAGCCATCTGTTTAGTACAGTAGCTATATAGCGGAAATCTTGAGATCGTGGTCTCTTGTAGTCAATAAGTGTCCCTGTGGGAGGTAAATTAAATCCGGCAGGTAAATTTTGAAACTTTTACAATATGCAATAGATTGTTAGCTATCACATTATGCCTTCCAAGTTCACCTGCCTAATTTAGTTTATTAACTAAAAGCCATCTGTTCAGTACAGTAGATATAACACAGAAATCTTGAGATTATAGTCTCTTGTACTCAATTAGTGTCCCTGTGGGAGGTTAATTAGATCTGGCAGGTAGATTTTGAAACTTTTAGAAGATGCACTAGATTGTGAGCTATCATATTATGCCTTCCAAGTTAACCTGCCTAATTTAGTTTATTAGCTAATAGCCATCTGTTTAGTACAGTAGTTATAAAGCGTAAATGTTGAGATCGTAGTCTCTTGCAGTCAATTATTGTCCCTGTGGGAGGTTGATTAAATCTGGCAGGAAAAGTTTGAAACTTTAAGAAGATGAATTAGATTGCTAGCTATCATATTATGCCTTCCAAGTTCACCTGCCTAATTTAGTTTACAACCTAAAAGCCATCTGTTCAGTACCGTAGCTATAAAAAGGAAATCTTGATATCGTAGTCTCTTGTAGTCAATTAGTGTCCCTGTGGGAGGTTAATTAAATCTGGCAGGTAAATTTTGAAAATTTTAGAAGATGCACTAGATTGTTAGCTATCATATTATGCCTTCCAAGTTCACCTGCCTAATTTCGTTTATTAGCTTAAAGCCATCTGTTCAGAACATTAGCTATAAAGCGGAAATCTTGAGATCATATTCTCTTGTAGACAATTTGTGTCCCTGTGGGAGGTTAATTAAATCCGGCAAGTTCCTTTTGAAACTTTTAGAAGATGCACTAGATTGTGAGCTATCATATTATGCCTTCCAAGTTTACCTGCCTAATTTCGTTTATTAGCTTGAAGCCATCTGTTCAGTACATTAGCTATAAAGCGGAAATCTTGAGATCATATTCTCTTGTAGACAATTTGTGTCCCTGTGGGAGGTTAGTTAAATCTGGCAGGTAAATTTTGAAACTTTTAGAAGATGCACTAGATTGTTAGCTATCATATTATACCTTCCAAGTTTACCTGCCTAATTTTGTTTATTAGCTTAACCCTATCTAGACCGGGGGGGGGGGGGGCTAAAAGTGCCCGCGCCAACTTTGACATCGTATAACTGCCAAACGACGTATGGTACGACAACCAAACTTGGTGACTTTTCCTAAAATTGAGTTGGCAACAATATTATGATAAAAGTATAAGTTTAGCATTTTTCGTGTTGCCATGGCAACGGGTTTCTGAAGAGGCATTTTATGCAAATTTCACTAATTTCGATAAAAACATAGTTGTTTCCAATGTTTTCTTGCTCAACCACACTAGTTTCCTACATGTATAACATCACATGTGATTAAATGTAACTGCCATTATTAAATATTCATAAATTATGCTAATTTGATGACGTCATCGCTCAAAATCCAAGATGGCGGACAAAATCATTATTTTCGGTATAAACAGGCTTTTTCGCCTTTAAATTCGTCACAACCTGGAATTTTCTTAACCAGAAACATTCAGATTAATGTTTTTAGTCTATTTTGATTGTTATTTGGGATCATACATGGAAAAAATGTACTTTTAAAAAATTCAAAATGGCCGATCCAAGATGGCGGATCCCAGGGGGTCACTAACAACACATGACGTCATTCTCCGACGTCATTTTGACGTCAACTTAGTCACAACTGACGTTAAATGTCTTGGCATACCTTTAAATCAATAATACGCACTATTTTGTCTAATATTTTCAGAAATTATGGGAATTCCCTATTTAGGCAATAAAATCACATCGATGACGTCATAATTACGTCATATTACGTCAGTCCGTCACCAAAATTACAGGAATTATAAAACTTCATGTGAACATCACTCCCTGCAAATTTGGTGATGATAGAGCTTACCGTTCGGAAGTTATGACGGGGGGGTCGAAAGAGCCCCCCCCCCGGTCCAAGAAGTCTCAAAAAAGCCCGGTCTAGATAGGGTTAAAGCCATCTGTTTAGTACAGTAGCTATATAGCGGAAATCTTGTGATCGTGGTGTTTTGTACTCAATTAGTGTCCCTGTGGGAGGTTAATTAAATCTGGCAGGTAAATTTTGAAACTTTTAGAAGATGCACTAGATTGTTAGCTATCATATTATGCCTTCCAAGTTAACCTGCCTAATTTAGTTTATTAGCTAAAAGCCATCTGTTTAGTACAGTAGTTATAAAGCGTAAATGTTGAGATCGTAGTCTCTTGCAGTCAATTATTGTCCCTGTGGGAGGTTAATTAAATCTGGCAGGAAAAGTTTGAAACTTTAAGAAGATGAATTAGATTGCTAGCCATCATATTATGCCTTCCAAGTTCACCTGCCTAATTTAGTTTACAACCTAAAAGCCATCTGTTCAGTACCGTAGCTATAAAAAGGAAATCCTAATATCGTAGTCTCTTGTAGTCAATTAGTGTCCCTGTGGGAGGTTAATTAAATCTGGCAGGTAAATTTTGAAACTTTTAGAAGATGCACTAGATTGTTAGCTATCATATTATGCCTTCCAAGTTCACCTGCCTAATTTCGTTTATTAGCTTAAAGCCATCTGTTCAGAACATTAGCTATAAAGCGGAAATCTTGAGATCATATTCTCTTGTAGACAATTTGTGTCCCTGTGGGAGGTTAATTAAATCCGGCAAGTTCCTTTTGAAACTTTTAGAAGATGCACTAGATTGTGAGCTATCATATCATGCCTTCCAAGTTTACCTGCCTAATTTCATTTATTAGCTTGAAGCCATCTGTTCAGTACATTAGCTATAAAGCGGAAATCTTGAGATCATATTCTCTTGTAGACAATTTGTGTCCCTGTGGGAGGTTAGTTAAATCTGGCAGGTAAATTTTGAAACTTTAAGAAGATGCACTAGATTGTTAGCTATCACATTATGCCTTCCAAGTTCACCTGCCTAATTTCGTTTATTAGCTTAAAGCCATCTGTTTAGTACAGTAGCTATAAAAAGGAAATGTTGAGATCGTGGTGTTTTGTAGTCAATTAGTGTCCCCTTGGGAGGTTAATTAAATCTGGCAGGTAAACTTTGAAACTTTTAGAAGATGCACTAGAATTATAACTATCACATTATGCCTTCCAAGTTCACCTGCCTAATTTCGTTTATTAGCTAAAAGCCATCTGTTCAGTACATTAGCGATAAAGCGGAAATCTTGAGATCGTAGTCTCTTGTAGTCAATTATTGTCCCTGTGGGAGGTTAATTAAATCTGGCAGGTAAAGTTTGAAACTTTTAGAAGATGCACTAGAATGTTAGCTATCATATTATGCCTTTCAAGTTTGCCTGCCCAATTTAATTTATTAGCTAAAAGCCATCTGTTCAGTACAGTAGCTATAAGATGGAAATGTTTAGATCGTGGTGTTTTGTATTCAATTAGTGTCCCTGTGGGAGGTTAATTAAATCTGGCAGGTAAAGTTTGAAACTTTTAGAAGATGCAATAGAATGATAACTATCACATTATGCCTTCCAAGTTCACCTGCATAATTTCGTTTATTAGCTTAAAGCCATCTGTTTAGTACAGTAGCTATATAGCGGAAATCTTGAGATCGTGGTCTCTTGTAGTCAATAAGTGTCCCTGTGGGAGGTAAATTAAATCCGGCAGGTAAATTTTGAAACTTTTACAATATGCAATAGATTGTTAGCTATCACATTATGCCTTCCAAGTTCACCTGCCTAATTTCGTTTATTAGCTTAAAGCCATCTGTTTAGTACAGTAGCTATAAGACGGAAATGTTGCGATCGTGGTGTTTTGTAGTCAATTAGTGTCCCTGTTGGAGGTTAATTAAATCTGGCAGGTAAATTTTGAAACTTTTAGAAGATGCACTAGAATTATAACTATCACATTATGCCTTCCAAGTTCACCTGCCTAATTTCGTTTATTAGCTTAAAGCCATCTGTTCAGTACATTAGCGATAAAGCGGAAATCTTGAGATCGTAGTCTCTTGTAGTCAATTATTGTCCCTGTGGGAGGTTAATTAAATCTGGCAGGTAATCTTTGAAACTTTAAGAAGATGCACTAGATTGTTGGCTATCACATTATGCCTTCCAAGTTCACCTGCCTAATTTAGTTTATTACCTAAAAGCCATCTGTTTAGTACAGTAGCTATAAAGCGGAAATCTTGAGATCGTAGTCTCTTGCAGTCAATTAGTGTCCCTGTGGGAGGTTAATTAAATCCGGCAAGTACATTTTGAAACTTTTAGAAGATGCACTAGATTGTGAGCTATCATATCATGCCTTCCAAGTTTACCTGCCTAATTTCGTTTATTAGCTTAAAGCCATCTGTTCAGTACATTAGCTATAAAGCGGAAATGTTGAGATCGTAGTCTCTTGTAGACAATTAGTGTCCCTGTGGGAGGTTAATTAAATCTGGCAGGTAAAGTTTGAAACTTTAAGAAGATGCACTAGATTGTTAGCAATCATATTATGCCTTCCAAGTTCACCTGCCTAATTTAGTTTATAACCTAAAAGCCATCTGTTCAGTACAGTAGCTATAAAACGGAAATCTTGATATCGTAGTCTCTTGTAGTCAATTAGTGTCCCTGTGGGAGGTTAATTAAATCTGGCAGGTAAATTTTGAAACTTTTAGAAGATGCACTAGATTGTTAGCTATCATATTATGCCTTCCAAGTTTACCTGCCTAATTTTGTTTATTAGCTTAAAGCCATCTGTTTAGTACAGTAGCTATATAGCGGAAATCTTGTGATCGTGGTGTTTTGTACTCAATTAGTGTCCCTGTGGGATGCTAATTAAATCTGGCAGGTAAACTTTGAAACTTTTAGAAGATGCACTAGAATGTTAGCTATCATATTATGCCTTCCAAGATCACCTGCCTATTTTCGTTTATTAGCCAAAAGCCATCCGTTCAGTACAGCAGTTATAAAGCGGAAATCTTGAGATTATAGTCTCTTGTACTCAATTAGTGTCCCTATCGGAGGTAAATTAAATCTGGCAGGTAAACTTTGAAACTTTAAGAAGATGCACTAGATTGTTAGCTATCATATTATGCCTTCCAAGTTCACCTGCCTAATTTAGTTTATAACCTAAAAGCCATCTGTTCAGTACAGCAGCTATAAAACGGAAATCTTGATATCGTAGTCTCTTGTAGTCAATTAGTGTCCCTGTGGGAGGTAAATTAAATAATTTTTGAGGGAATTAAATCCCGCAGGTAAATTTGGACACGTTCACTTGTGTTTCTCTTAAAGGTGGTAGCCACAATTACCAGGCGTTTAAGTTTAACTGCAATTCACACATTTTCCAGTAGGTGTCACTCTTATGGTTATTTGCTGTTGTTTTTCTTTGTCATTTCCCATTTAAAGTAACCTGACTTTCAAAGTATAGACCCGAGTCTTTACTGAAGAGATTTTATATCTATTTTGTCCACATTCACGACGAAAAACCCGATGAATCAAATAAATAATCAAATATAGTGAGTATCGGTGCATCCGAATCAGCTGCTAGCTTTCCTATAGCTGAATCGGCTGCTGGAATGGGCTGTTGAATGGGCTGCTGGAATCGGCTGCCGAAAGGGCTGCTAACTTCAGGTCGGTCTGAAAACATAACCCTCTTGATTAAGGTAACCAACACCCCTTTGTTGAATGGTAGATACCACCGAGGATGTGGCCCGGCACATGCTGGAGGCCTGTGGAGGCAACCTGGAGATGGCCATTACCATGCATCTGGAGGGGGGAGCAGGTGCATCAGGAGGGGCCGGTCCCTCCAGCACGCCAGGACCATCAACAGATGGAGCAGGACCTTCTATAGCAGAGTAAGTGTCACTCACTCACTCATCTTCGCCGCTTTTCAGTCTTTTCACTGAGGTGGGCCGTCGAGTAAGTATTGAACCTCATCTTTCAAGGAATGGAACTGTAGATTTCAGCAATACATAAAGGGACATTGAAATATTCACTGAAGACTGGGGAGAGCAATGCCTGATAGGAGCATCTGGTCAACCATAAAGATGTACATGAAGGAAGAAAAGTAGCAATGTAATTAAGCAAGCAGTATACCCACCCTTTGGCCTAAGACGTCAGCTTCACAGGCATGGTAGCTTGTACATGTGTAGTATCAACATCAAAGACAGTGACATCTAAGCCTTTACCTAACTTCAAAGTGATGGAAATTCTTAATATGATGCCAATTGCTTTCATACATCATATTTCACAGGTTTGCCTGTCACTGGTGTTTTTTCTGACCGAATTTTCTGTTGTACAGCGATGAGGTGCGAGCCCCAATACCGCAGACTGCAGGGGTACTGGTGGAGGAGTCCCTGTATCAGAGTTATGGTAAATTTGATATTTTTCATTAATCTCTGTAGTAGTGGTGTGTACCTAAACCCGTGTTCAGGTTCAGGTCCGGATTCAGATCCAGGGGTTTAGGTTCAGGTCTGGACTTATAACTCCGGACCCGAACCCATGGCATATGTGTGCTAAAATATTTTTTTTCCTGTTACAAAAATTGGCATATATCTTACATGCACTTTGAAAACTATGTATGCGAAATTATATACAGTCAGTAATAAACACAAAAGTTCAGTTATAAAACACAAAAACAGCAATATTTTCATGTTTTTTTCATTGCAATTTTACGATCTAGGGAAGGTTTATGATAGCTTAAGACAAAAAGGGAGTATAACTATACATAAGCGAGAGATTATTTGTTTCAAGTCCGGACTTGTTTCCAGACGTTTAGGTTTTTTTTGGACTTGAACCTAAACGTTAGGTCCAGTCCGGATCAGGCCCGGGGTTTAGGTAGCATCACTACTCTGTAGACAACAATGGTAGCCAAAAGGTGTTGTGACTTTGATGGAGTTGACTGAAAACAACTTATCAGAAATGTACTGTCTACAAGTGTGTGCAATATAGCTCTACTGTGGATGAAAGTTGAGACAGAATTTGTCATGAATTCATGATCTTTAAACTTTAAAGTTCTGTGAAAATGGTATGGCAAACTCTTAAAACAGATTTCAGAATCTCTGTGGTGTAGTGTGTACTGTAGTTTGTACATATTGGAAGCGAATTCAGTGTTGGTATGTGATTGTTGTGTTCTTTCCTCCCGTAGTGCCACAAGGACGATTGAGAAAACCAAGATCTGTGTTTGATGGTTTTCGGGACTTCCAAGCAGAGACAAGTAAGTATGGCTCACTGACGTAGAATGCCAAGCTCTGTGAATATGATGGAATATAAAATTTTGGGTTGGGGAGGTTAAAGGCAGTGGAAGTAGAGGGATGGGCTTTGTCTTCCAATACTGTGCCCAAGATACAGTGGATAACAAGCTGCTAGGAGGCCCAAACCTACTCCACTTCTTCCTGACATGAAAAGCTATATGGGCCACAAAAAAAAATCCAAACCTTGCATGTCCTGGACAAAAGACACAAAAACTGGAAGTTCTACTGCAGTACCAAGGTTGGCTGCCAGTAGGCTCATAAGTGACCCTGACCTTTACCTTCCCAAGCCCTACCCTCATACCAAATATTATCAAAATCAATCCATAGGTTCTTAAGTTATGCTGACCACAAATATCTGGAAACACAAACACACACTCAGACACACCAAAAGGATACCTCCATTTTTCATGGAGGTAACAGCCAACTGCCCTTATGGTCTCAGAAATGCCATGAGACCATTATCTTATCTTGTTTGAAAACTTTGCTTCACTTCTTAGGGCAACAGGAGCAGCAACTTCGGGACCGCCTCAGTGGAAAGACAACAGCAAAGAAGAGAACCTTGGAAGACCTCTTCAGACCTCCTATAGACCTTCTGCACAAAGGCACTTTCGAGACAGTAGGATCCTTTTCTGTTCTTTGTTTTTAGATTTTGCCAACATGTTACAGACAAACTTTGTGTCTTATTCAGCCAGATTTTGCAGTAAAAGCATTTGATGCTGAATATTTACTTAATAGACTTGTAGTTACATGTACAATGCAGAAGCACAACATTAATTTTCCTTGGCCTAACATTTTTTTGCTGCTCTCCATAGGCAAAGAAGGAAGGTGAAACTGGGAACAAGTGGCTGCTGGTGAACGTGCAAAACGTCCAGGAGTTTCCCTGTCAGCAGCTGAACAGGGACGTCTGGAGCAACGCGCTGGTCAAGTCCATCGTACAGGAGCACTTTGTGCTGTGGCAGGTCAGGGGGCATCTGATTTTTTTTCAATACCCTCTTATCAACCTCTGCTGGGGTATCACTGAGGGGAGGGGAGTGCATGCACAGATTATCTCAGGGCAGCTGCCAGTACAATGCTTGGTGTTGGAGAGAGTAAAACACAGGGCTGCCCAGATGGCTGTCAATGGTTACCAACAAACCAGCAGTGTATCATTTTGTTTGTAGGGGTTGCATATTTTACCCGTGCATTGCATGTCAGTTGCTGCAATTATTTGGCACAATTATGCACAGGCCAGTGAGATACCCATGTTAATCTGTCCCTTGTTTTTGTGAAGAGCTGTCCAATGGAAATTGGGTGCCATTATTTCCATTTTCACCTTGATTTTCATGTCCTGTAGGTGTACCATGACAGTGCAGAGGGCCAGCGGTACATCCAGTTTTACAAGGTGGACACCTTTCCCTACATAGCCGTACTGGACCCAAGAACAGGTACTGGGAAAGCAACACTGTCTTTCTTTCCATTATCAAACTACTGTCTTGTCTGGTAGCAATTTACCATCTGCCTAATTTGCTTGCTACTAGCTTAAAAGGTAATGGTAATGGTAGTCCCATAGCCTTTTTGAGGCACAGTATTGGAAGGCAGAGCCCAACCCTCTCCTTCCACCGCCTTTTTCTTCCCCATTGAAGTCAGGTACCCATTTTTACACCTGGGTGGAGTGAGAACAGTCATGCATGTAAAGTGCCTTTCCCAAGGGCACAACATTGGTGGCATGTCAGGGAACCCAGGACCTCTTGGTTCTGGGCCAAACACCCTAACCGTTATGCCAACAGCTGCTAGAGGTGGCCAAGCAATAACTCGAAGGGGGACAGTAGAATGAGACTTTACTGAGATGGGTTGTGGATGGGAGTTGACTAGCAGATGGTGGCAGTAACAATGATGGCCTCCCTCAGTACATGTACATTTGTAGCTTACTGACATACAGACACCTTAATGATGACGAACTTACCTGCTACAATCGTGAAAAAGTGACTCTATCAACACCATGAACTCAATTTTTGTTACATTTGAAATACATTGTTCTTTACTCACTTTAACTGTACATTTTTAGGAGAGAGGCTAGCTGAGTGGAACACTGTGGATCCCACTGCCTTTATCGACATGGGTGAGTTGTTTGGATGATTTCTTAACATTACGACAGAGATTCTGCCCATTGTAGAGTGGAACACGTTGCCAACAAGAACTGTAGGAGCATCCTCACTAGATACATGTAGCTTTAAACAACGTTTACAGTTAGATGTGCAAAAGTTATGTTTGACAGGTTGTTCAGTAATATAACCAGCTGCTGCCGTGCCGCATGCTTGCCAAGCTGGTGTGTTACGCAGAAGGGCGGTTATGCCTATTGGCTACATAGATACAAATCTCCATTTCTATAACCCTTGGGCTGCACAGTTCTGCAAGCACTACAGTAGAGGGCTAGTCCACTGGTAGTAGTGTGTGTTCAACTACCATACTCTCAGTGCTATGCTGAGAACCCAATATGTACCATTTCTAAAGTCACTGGTAGGACTTTCGTGACCTACCACATGCAAGGTGAACACTCTACCTGCTTCGCCATTTTCTTCCTGGTGTGAGTGCGTTTGTCATTTTGCCGCAGCTACCACATTCCTGACGGACCACGGTGCACTGGACGGTGAGTCCCGCAGCCCACCGAAGAAGAGAACAAAAAGGGTATGTCTAACATTTTTGGCGAGCAAGCCTAATAAGCTTTACAGTAAAGTGAAATAAAAATGAAACAGTTCTATGATAGAGTGAACTCCATAGAACCTTGACCAAGCCCCCCTTTACCAGCAGATGTTTGTATTGAGTCTGTGTTGTTGTACCGACAGGAAAGCATTATTGATGCCAGTGAGGACAGCCAACTGGAGGCAGCCATCGCAGCGTCGCTACAGGAAACCGAAGCCACGGCTGACAAACCCGACAACAGAGCGAACGACTCGAGCTCCGAGTCAGAACTGGAAATAACCGACGACGAAAGCGACACATTCCATTCCGTGAACGGGGAGAGTTCCGACAACGACAGTGACGTGGAGGTTGAAAGGATTGTTACCCCTGACCCTAAGGACAAAGTTCAAAGTTCAAATGTCAAAGTGCAGAGTTCAAATGGACACGCACAGACATCAAATTCCAGGACAGGGGAATCAGAAAGGACTCAGGAGAACAGCACTGAGGAGAAAGTTGACAGAAGTAAAAACGGAAGTGCAGTGTGTACGAAAGACTCAACAACTCAGCAGACTGTCACTGTGAATGGGAACAACACAGCTGACGACGACGATGATGATGATGATGATGATGGGGGTGAGGCAGTCTATCTCTTGTGCAGTAAAATCATGATGTTAACTCTCGGAAGGAGTACCTGAAAGTTATACAGTCCTGCATAACCCTCTTCCTGCTGGGTCTGCATCATTGTAACAAATTTGTTTGGTTTTAATGCAACTCAACATTTAGAGAGTTTAAGGTACAATCCAATTAAGGGTACTGAAAAGCAAATATTCTACTTTTTGTAACTATTCAAATGCTGTCAGATGCTGTGTACAGTATATACAGGTTCATTGTACAGGAAAAAGATTCCTCTAGCTCTTGTACACATTAGACCACTGCCCTTAAGCACACTTACAATGTAAGTAGCCATTTGGCACCCCATTCTCTATTGGCTGCAGATAGGCAGCAGGGAGAAGGTTAAAACTTTACCTACTTTTACGTACTAAGAAACCCTTTCCAGTAGCATGCAAGATGAGTGAGCGACATCAGCTGGGATTCATGTCCTGAAGAAGGGTTGCTTTCCACTTGACCATGCACACCACTTTAGTGATGATTTTTTTGGCGACGCCTTAGGGGTGGAGTTGATAATATATTTTATGTTGTCTATTTGGTATAAAGTGTATTTTAGTAAAAAAGTATACTTTGTAGACTGATTTCCCATGTACAAACATACTGTAGAGGCACTGCTAGAAGCTCTTTTTCTTCTGCTGCTTTTCTTTGTGCGTCTTCTTTATTTTTTTCCTTCACCACCTGTCCTTTCCAGGGCCAAAGACGAACTTGATGGTACGCTTTCCCGACGGAAAGAGGAAACAGTTCTCTCTGCCAGCGTCTGCCAAACTCATGGTAGGACTTTCACATTACAGCTCATTTCCCCATACTTTTTTTTTTTTTTACAAGCAATCCGAATCCAAGCTTTGTGTAGAGTACTAATTGAAAAGTGAGAAAAAGAAAAACAATTGTGCATAATGTATTTAGCATGGCAAGGATGACAACACAAGTATTTACAGAAGTATTATCTTAAACTCACAACCCATAGTGGGGAAATTAGCTGTTAGTCCCCTTTCCTTTGTTTTTTAAAGATTTTGTTTTATTATAGGAATATTGAGTGATGATTGTTGGAAAGCTTCTGCACTAACACCACAACTTATTTGAGCTTTTTCCAGGCACAACTGCAGTACCCACTCACCAGTGTAGGTAACTCAATAACGTGTTTGCGTGTCGTAGTACCGTGCAGTAACCTCGCCATGTATGTGTTACACAGACTCTCGTCAAGCTGGTCATGTCCGAGGGCTACACCAACGAACGTTATGAGCTGGTGACGAATTTCCCGCGCCGGAAGCTCTCGTACATGGACTTCAACGTAACGCTGAAAGAAGCGGGTCTTTTCCCACAGGAGACGGTCTTCGTCCAGCAAAGATGACACTGACGAATTTAGTGGTGATGGTTGATGATGACGGATATCTGTTTATTTCCTGATTATTTTCATTTGGGGACTGATTTTCTCTCCGAGATTCCCTGCAATAGCCGAAAGCCAAGCCAAAACCAATACTTACAAACTTAAGATATTTCATTATTTTCTTATATTCTACTTGTAATCCACAATGTTTGCTTGGTATAAAACAGTGCACAGAAAGTATGTTACAAGGAAATTATGTTCTTATAGTTATACATTTCTTAAGTCTGGAAGTACATTTGTCCACAGACTGACACTAAGCTGAAGTGTCAAAGTATTATTTGTAACCATCATTGGCAAATACATGTGAACCATTGGTTGGGGAAGGCAGTATATATTTTCAGAATGAAGAGTAAAAGAAAAGAAATAGCCTTTCAACTTCAGAGAGACTAATGGTTGAGTTGTCCTTTCCCTCCTCCATGATTTTTTAGCAGTTTCTCTTTGTAAATGTAAGGTTATTTGGGGCATTTTTACAGGTTTGACGAATGTCAAGCCTGTGTCGTTATTGATTTGATACCATACATTTGGGTAACACAATTCTTCTCACAGCTTCACTTAAAAGGATTTTGCGTGTTGAATTGATAAACAAACTGATATCTTGCAGTGAACTGAATCATTCCCACTTCTGCTGTTTGACACTGCCAAATTCAAGGGCAACAGCTTTTGATCGGACATAGTAGTTTGTAGGCCTATTGGTTATGTTAGATACACAGATCCATAGTCATGAAAAATAATATAGACAGACATACATAGAAACACGCTAAACATAGTAATAAGGCATTTGCACATTTTCCGGAATAGCAGTATTTTAGTCAGTATTCATACAAAAGAATTAAAGGTAGAAGGCGAAATAAAAAGTTGCTTTGCATGTTCCAAGAGCTTTCCATTTCAAGGGCAAGATTTGAATGGTTTGCCCCCTCTCAGTTGTTCCTGTACAATAATAGAAGTATGATCTGTGATTAACCAATTTCATTGACATGCTCTTTGGATATTTTCTGTAGTTATAATTACCTTTTTTTTTTTTATATTAATTCTGTGGCCCATCTTCTATTTTGATAATGTATGAATATTTATTGCAGCGCTGTGGTCAGGTTTTGTCTGTAATGGCAAGCTGCCAGAATCAGGGACCATGGAAGGAAAGTCATGCTGGTTTGATCACATGAGTAAAAACAATGCCGCAAGGAGGAAAGATTTCTTCTTAAGGCCATACTGACTTGATTACGTGGATGACATCTGTACATCACTTTTATCCATTTCCAAAAATATGTGTGAATCCTACAAAATCGTACCATGTTGCCAACAGAATATCGGAAAACTGGATATGGGTGAGAACCTGACTTTGTGGTATATTTAGCAAAGTGTAGTAGGCTTTTAAACCTTACCTTTCAGTTTCCTCTAAGTTTAGGTATATGAGTTTCTGCTAAGGGACAGAGAAAACAAGTAGTTCTGTTCAAATTCAAGAAAAGGTTACATTTGAATGTGCAAGGACATTGAGCATCCTTGGAGTGTGCAAGTCTATGTCTTGCAGGATCTTTGGATCATCTCAGCAATTTTGGAAGTTTTTCTCACAAGCTTTTTAAAGCAGCTTGGATACTGACTTTCACTTTTTTAAAGTGATGGATCCTGTAGAGTTGTCTTATAACAGGTCTATGTCAAATGTCAGGTTAGTTTAGCTTTTTATGATAGCAATTTATGACAGCATTCATGTATATCACAAACTCTATACAAAAAATATTTTTGGATCACTTTGAGAAAGCGGTACCAAATGAGGCTCCATATGGGGGATTCTTGGTATCAGTCTTGTTAATCGGTGTGATATTGTCTGTCAGGAATAGAGTGCAGTACTGTTATGGTTATTATGTGCAGCACAGGAGTTTCGGTATTGAGATGGAAACTTCAGATGCTGATACTGAAAACCCCTTTGTCGGACGCTAGAATGAAATCTTCAATTGAGACAGTTGCAAGTATGGCTGCGTACCTAAACACAACATCACTGGTACAGAGGTTTAGGTACATGGTAGAGATGACATTGATGATGTCATCTCGGGAGACAATGGGTGCTTCCATTAGTGATCGAAGCTCTGTTGTAGCTATGTCACTGAGCCCAGCATCCCTTTTTAGATTGTCAATGAGAGCTGTGCGTCTCCTGCCTCTTTTCCTCCTTCCCTCTAGTGTATAACTATTTGAATTATTTTGTTACTTATATGTGTTATTCGTGCCAAAAAGATGAAAATTTAGCACTGGAAAAAGATGTTGGTCGTTGAAATCAGCACCATTTTTTATTTGAAATCCTGTCAAAAGCATGGGTTCTCTGCATAAAATATGTTTAAATCAACATTCTGTTCATTCATGTTTCTTTCATGATTTTAGACCACAGGTTACTTTGTCAAATAGTTCGGGTACAGACCTGTACCTAAACCTTGGTACTGATACCTGTACCTGATGTTCTGTTTAGGTACACAGCTCTAGTACAGGGTCCCAGTATACAACCCTAGTTGTCTGTCTACAGTACACGAGAATGTTTGTAATTGTACTGATGTTATCCTATAGTATGTAGTCACTCAAAATCTGTCATTTTAGGACGCTGAGATTTGTAACTTTTGTAGAAGAAACACTCAAGACATTAAGATAACCAGACAAGTTTAGCGCTGTGTCTTGTCCGATACTGTTAATATTATGTTGTATCAGTAGGATACATAAGATATTGCTCTCAACATGTTCATGAATTGATGAATATGCCCTCCAGTATTCTCATGAATTTTAATCGATCGGGCCAAAAGCGTTGTAAAGTTGTGTTGATGGATTTCCACATTCCCCATATTGCCTGTCAAATATTTGTAGACTGTGCATTTAGTGTGCAATATTGGAGCACAGAAAAGTGTACATCATGCAAAAGTATGTATCGTTAGTCTGTTGACTTAGTGTAACTTATACTTGCAGTAATAAAAGTATTTTGGTGAAGATGATGTATTAAGATGTAATATTTATTAATTTCTTAAGAGGACCTTGAGAGGTATAATTTTACTTCATTTGGGTCCTATCTTTAAATCTCAAATGAGTACTGTAGTGTATGTAAATGTGCCACTGTTGGCAAGGAGGCCTCATCAAAATTCTACTAAGTATCGGAAGCGTCATTAAACTGTGAACATCAAAGACCACAGCAACCCCCAACAGACCCCCGGGGCCCAGGGAAAAATGTTGTGTTGCCCGACTGACCCTTGTAAAAATCTGCCGACCCTAGCCCTTTTTTCTGGGTCGACCACTGGCAAGGGACAAAGGATTGTAAATCTGAGTGATGAAATTCAAAACAGACTTCTTGTATTTCGCACTGTTAACAGATCAGGGCTTTGCACAGTTCATGCTAAGAATGTGTTCACTTTATTAGTATACTTGTGCGGTGTGATGTTCAAAAAACCGATTATGCATTTCATTTCTACATTGATAAACTGTTTTTGTTTATCCAACACAAAAAAGAGGACCTCTACCGATGGACCCTAATTTTCTTAGGACCGTAATTGGAAACACTAAGTAATTTTTCCTAGCCATGGGTTGCCTACATGCAACTTTAGTCCTATGGCAATCATTGAGTCGATTTGACCAGTTTCTTCTATTTTCCCACCAACTCAAGTAGTCTGTAGAAGCTAACGCTAGTAGTGTTCAATGGGATAGTGACCATATGGTAGATGCATGTGGATAGATCTGCAGTTCATACATGACATGCTAGATGGCGTGGTAAAAAGCAAACCCATCCAAAAGCTTTCACCGTACATTTTGTTTGCCCTTGGTGCTGATCGATGTATGAATTCCATTCACTTTACCTGTCCTTGGTGCTGATTTATGTATCAGTTCCACACACTACATGTCCTTGGTGCTGATTCAGCTTCATACATGGTACCTGTCCTTGGTGCTGATCCATGTATCAGTTCCATATACTGTGCCTGTCTTTGGCACTGCATCATGTATCAGTTTCATACATGGTACTTGCCCTTGGTGTTGATCCATGTATCAGTTCCATACACTGTGCCTGTCTTTGGTACTGAATCATGTGTCAGTTTCATACATTGTACCTGTCCTTAGTGCTGATTCACGTATCAGTTACATACATTGTGCCTCTTCTTGGTTCTAATTCATGTATATCAGTGCCATACATTGCGTCTGTCTTTGGTGCTGGTCCATGTATCAGTCTCATACATGGTACCTGCCCTTGGTGCTGATCCATGTATCAGTTGCACTCATTGTACTTGTCCTTGTTGCTGATTCATGTATCAGCTTCATACATTATGCCTGTATTTGGTACTGAATCTAATATGAGTTCCATACATTGTATCTGTCCTTTGTGCTGATTCGTGGTAGTTCCATACCTTATGCCAGTCCTTAGTGCGGATTCACGTATCAGTTCCATACATGGTGATGATCCATGTTTTAGTTCCTCATCCTTTAGCAAACTGAAGTAGCCGTTTGGCATCCCATTCTCTAATGGTTACAAAGTTAGGCAACGTGGAGAAGGTTAAACCATTCCTGGGCCGTAATAACGTTCGATACGGATGTTCCGGACCTGTCTATATTTTACCGTATTGCCCGGGCTTCGAAGTCGTATCGCACTGGCTTCCATCGAATAATTCGAACGCGCTTCGCGTGCGCTGGTTGCGCCGCTTTCGAAAATTCGAATGCCGGATTCGGACGTTAGAATCGATGTGGTTACAATTCTTTTGTTTACGGACACAAAATTCTTTCAACTTCTGGCGCATTTCGCATTGAAACGTGTGTTTTTCGGTTGGGTATGACATACTAGCAAATGAAATACAACGCGGTGTATTCCGCATCGCCCTCGGACCCTTCGGCGGTCGGGCGATCCTACCAGCGGTCGAGCTGGTACCTTGGGCGATACGGAATACACCGTGTTGTATTCCATCGATACATTGTACCCGTCCTTAGTGCTGATCCATGTATCATCTCCATACATTGTATCTATCATTAGTGCTGATCCATGGATCAGACTGATAATCATGATAATACAATGCTGCAAATGATAAATTCCAAAACCAGGCGGGAATACTACATTCTGTAAGAACTTTTGCACTCACCCGCCGCTCTCCTTAGTAGAATAATGTAAGATAATGTAGGTCGAACCCGAGGCGTAATGCTTTAGACGAAGCGTAATGCTTTTTTGATTGCTACTGGTGTAAAGTGCAGCTTCTCTACAGCTCACATTTTCGTCCGGGCCACCGCCACTCTTCTTGATAAGTGTGTTGGGCCCCTTTACGTGCAGAGATTTGTCACATGAAATTGCCCTCCTCCTATACATGGGGCCACCAGGCTTTTACGTCCCCATCCGATAGGACCTGATGCAATCCCACAGAAAATTCCCAATTGTTAAAACATGTGACATATGTCGTCCAACTCATAAATCATAGCGTACCATGGGTTTCAATTAAGTACGAATCAAATAGTTACAAGAATGCCAAAAGTGAGGAGACCTTGGTGAGATGTTGCGCCTTCCAGATACGTGTGCAAAATCATAACTGCCCAGTGGACTGTCATTGACAAATTCGTAACATTTTACAGGAAGATTCTTGATCCTTTTTCTACTTCAATGTTCCACTAGTTGGCTCATAATCAAGATTCCTCCTAGCTGGCGTCACTGCTGTAGAATTCTTTGAAGAGATAGTGTGGTTGGGTCAGGGGGTTAGCGATCTATAATAAGGAAGCAGTTTTGCGCAGATTTACGTTGCGAAGAAAGGTCTCAGCTGTATGATACGTATATGACTGTTAGGTGCCATAAAGGGAGCTTTAGTGCGTCCATGTGGGGCGTAAAACCCACCTTTAATGTTTCTCGTCATCTGGCGAAGACGGAAGAATGACTTAAGTTACGACAAAAACGTGCCTTCGGGGAAATTGGCCGCAACTATTGATGACTTTTGTTTCGTCTTACGGCAAAGTGGCTTCAAGTTCCACGTTTGTAAAATGTTTTTTTGTGGGTCATATCAAGTCTAAGGCGTGTTTTGTTATGAGCTGCTTTATCCTTGTTTTTACGTTACAGACGGTAGCGGTTTTAACATCATTGCTCGACAACTTGAACAATAAGTCACCGCTCTGATTTGATTTAATTTTATTGCTCGATATATAGCCTGCGTACCCAACTAGCCAAAGGGCAGGAGGTACAGAGGTAGCTCCAAAGCCTTTTTGAGGCCGTAGGAGCAGTGGGTTGTTAGGCATGGTATTGGAGAGCGGAACCCATCCCTCTCCTTCCACCACCTTCTAGGTTTACCCCCTAACCTAAGTCAGGGACCCATTTTACACCAGGATGGGGTGAAGAAAGTCGTGTTGAAGTGTCCCAGGGACACAACGTCTAGTCAGGAATGCCAGGAATCGAACCTCTAAGTCTATCTAGCTATGATAGTCTTCCATTCAAAGTATCAATTTACAAATATTTGAATCATTGAAATGAGACTAAGTACAGAGAGGTCATTGACGTTGTTGGCATCTAGAGAGAACCGGTTTTCTAAAGATGTTTTTGTATCGCACAGACCCAGTTTTGTCGAGCTATCACGCGCCCGAACAATCGAACTTGTCTCCTTAATTATGTAAAGCACGTTTCCAGCGATCCACGACCGCATCGCAAAGTACCTGCAAAATGTCAGCAAGTAGTGCGGCTGTCAGAGAAATCTAATCAAGTGATCTGGTTACTGCGTTCCCTCGCGCGAGCGGAAGCATGTAGAGCGGGCTGATAAGAGCGCCGAGCGATGAGACGGCCTCCCGATGGGACCCAGGGTTCCATTAGCAAGTTGGGTTAGGCGTCGCGATGTGCGGGGGTGCGTGCGGCATTCATCAAACAAATTACAGGTGCTTAAACTTCGCGCTTGGTTCTCATTATACTTCACAGCGCAACGCGGGCTCGACTTATTAATCATCTTTGTAGGAAGTTGAATGCCGCCCGTGTTAGCAAAGGGTAGATATACAGCGATGTGTTATAATTAAGTTTTCACAATGAAAGCAAGAAGTGATCTACTGTCGGCACACGCGGGCTTCCTTTTTATCTTTGTTGATTGGACTTCCAATAAATCCATGCCATTTATGAACTGAAAGCGACAATTTAAATGTTTATTAGAAAATATTGTAACTGTATGAATTATAGTCAATGGTGTTACATTTTTTATGATTTTCTGGTAAATGTAATCTAAAATTGTGGGTTAACAATACGCAAGGGCAACGTTTGGATCCATGAAATAGCTTTGGAATTTTACGATGCATTTTTCATCATAAGTCAATAAAAACAAAGACGAACTAGCCGTTTAAAAGAAAACCAGGTCATTCGTTTTGATATTGCATTTATTACTGGGCTTTGGCAAAGCAGTCTCTCAGATGTGACGCAGAATTATTCTGACAAGCATAGAAAAGATGATAAATGTCTCGCTTGTACTGTTTTCATTTTTCGTTTTGATATTGCATTAGTTTCTGGGGTTTGTCGGAGCTGTCTCTTTCGGCAGAAGCGGATTTCATAGGGATAAAAAGAATGACAAACGTACTCCCAGTTGTATTTCCATATTTCGTTTTGATACCGCACTTATTTATGGGATTCTGTGGAAGCTGTCGAGACGTCTGTCTCAGGCGTGGCGCAGAGGCGAGTTCAAAAATGCATCAGAAATATGACAAACGTTTACGTGGTTTTATTTTCATATTTCTGCTGGACCCAATCCCGAACACAGGATCCAATTTCCTGTCGGTGTCATACCGAATGGCAGCATCCGTCTATCTTAGCTTCGCCTCGCCACAATATGTCTGTAGAAACTCCAATGGCTGTCCCTTTGGTGTGTCCCTGTAGCTCAACTGGTATGTAGTAGTCTCACAGTTTCAAGAGCTCCTGTAAAATGTACCCTGCTACAGAAACAGCAAGGAAACATGCTGCCCAATTAAAGTGTCAAATTAGTCTTTTAAGAAGACCTGATATTTCTTACCATTGGTTAGACATTTGACTCTGTCCGCGCGTTTTTTATATACTGTAAATGCAGAAATGTTCGCGGGGATATTATTTCGCGGTAGTAGGGAGAAAATGGAGTGTTCGCTGTGGTTTTGAGTTCGCGCTTGAAACAATAGTAACGCTACAGTCACATAATGGAACGGCTTTTCGCGGTGGTTTTAAGTTCGCGGTAAACAGATCACCGTGAAAACCACGAACATAAAACCACCGCGAGCATTTCTGCATTTACAGTATCTAAGATGAATGACGTTTTGAATAAATCGGACGATAATGGGTACCGCAAAGTTACACCCGTTAACGAATTGCCAATCTGAACAGTCCTCTCCCACTGTGACAGTTACACCCACTTCAGCCACAGATCTCTCCATTCTGACGTCTAATTTTAGATATCTTGTTAATGAAGTCGGCGGAACAAAGAACAGTGTCAGAGGTCCCGGTTCCAAACTGGAGAAACCCACGCCCTCACCAACCTATTAATATAACAAATCTTTTCTGAGCCCCACCTCCGTATTCGGGAGACGCAACTAATTCGTGTTATTGAAATTACAGCTTCAGAAATGAAAAGATTTACACCATAGAGAACCCATAATGAGCCCCGGGAGATTTGTACAGTTTACATGGCTAATTGATCATCCATATAAATCTTATAGTTGGACTGAAGTTACGGAGTTTGATTAGGCCTAGGGAAAAAATGCTGTGTTTCCGGAAACCCGACCAACCCTAGCAAACACCTGCCAATCCTAGCCCTTTTCCGGGGTCAATGTCACTGGTAAGGGACAGAAACTTTTCGATCTTTCATCTGACTTATGAAAACGTTGTAAAAAAACTTTATTTCTGTCGCAGTAGAAAAAGTGATATAAACAGACCCACCAAACCTATGTCTATATGTTGACGGCCGAAATCGAAAAAAAGAGAATCCTTCTAACCTACCGATAGACCCGATTTTTTTCAGGACCATAATTGGAAACACAACATTGATTTTCCTTGGCCTTAGAATGAAATAGTCAACATTCATATTTCTATGAACAGAATATAACGAATCTAAAGTCAACTCTCATGATTGCTTTTTGTATCCTAAGAACACAATAAAGAGGTAAATCTAAAGAGGTACATGTATACATGTGTACTGATGCAGCATCTGTAATCCCCAAGGTAGCCAGGTGTGCAAGGCATTATAAAGGTCTCACTTTTTCTAAATACTGTAAATGCAGAAATGTTCGCGGTTTTCGCGGAGAACTTTTACAGCGAACTTAAAACCACCGCGAAAGGCCGTTCCATTGTGTGACTGTAGCGCAACTATATTGTTTCAAACGCGAACTCAAAACCACCGCTAACACTCCATTTTCGCGAACATTTCTGCATTTACCGTATCTTATGGCGGTCTTGCAGTGCCCGAAGGAATTATGAAAGTACGTATTTTTTACGATGTCTGCAATTAATAACGAAAGGAAGATGAATGACACCCCCTCACAAATACGACACCGAACATATTGTATTAAAACATGTCAAAACGCTCTACATCGTCATTCGTCATACCTTACGTAAATGCACTGCTATAAAAAACCACCTGGCAAGAGTTCAAGAAGCATTGTAAACTTTTATCCGTCGCGGAGAAATCTTTTGATCTTGCGACATGACAAAGAACGCTATCGGTCCGATGGGACCATGTTGGATGACGTCGCCCGGTAGAAATCTGCTTGTTCGGACAGAAATAGACGATTGTTAATCCTTTTATTGAACGAATACGAGTGAAATATTGGCTGGAACGCAGGAAACGCTTTTTTCTGATGGATTTGTAGACGCGCGATATGGAATAGAAAGGTCGTCCCAACGTTGGTATCTAGTGTTTCCAGCATTTATACACATGATGAACGACGTATGCCTGGGGTCAGAAAGCAGGGGACAACTCGGGTTAAGGTTCGCCTGATTAACGTTCAGTCTCCTGTTCAACTTGAGGGATCGCTCCTTTCATCTAACCGCCTGGCGTACAATAAGGAGAAATAAGCATCGCTATTACGTCGCACAGCATTAGGTGATAACATCAACTGATTCAGAGAGACCGGACAGTCAGCGGAACACTCGTGGAAAGTTGTTTGTAGATATTTTCAGACCATCCCTCACTTTTCGTGTTTTATGGTGCAGAGTTTGGTATCGCTACCACAACGGAAGGTGAAATTGGAGTCGTATGTGGGCTTTTTCTCAAAGTGGGTAGATTGCGAGCTGTTATCAAGAAAGGAGATGCAGAAATAGTTTGTCATATGGCTTTCCGACCTTTTTGCTTGTATTACCCGAAACATAAAAGTGATCGTATTGGCACAGCAAAATTTTGCTCCGAGATGTTGAGCGTTTCAATTCATTTGTTGCTCGGCCGGAGGCACCAGAGACATGTTCATAAGAAACTACGTGAACTAGTGCTTCAGAAATATGTAGCTTTCCGACCTTTTCTTCTGTATTCTCTAGACATAAAAGCGATCGTATTGGCATAGCTATATTTTTCTTTGAGTTCCTTTCAAGTCACTGTGCATTTGGTGCGTGGCGGCGACGAGCATTAAAGGTATCTTCAAAAGACACCAAGGGTCCGTTCAAATAAGTCTTCTTGTGAAAGTTGTCCAAAGTTCAGTTGTCTTTTTACAGGAAAGTTTGTCTGAAATCCTCTTCAGTGGTTGGTTCTGCCTCATGTCATGTTACATTTGATGCCTCGTGTCAATTTTGGTTACTTATTATAAGTCTTGTACTATTAGTATTTTTTCTTGTATTATGAACTTATTGTTTTATCATCTAACGTATTCGGTTTATTCTCAGCTGGTGTTATGTTGTTTGATTCTACAAAACCACAACGATATGTCAATCATTATGTCTATCTTTAGTTTACTTATTTTCATTACTTGATCTCATATTTTCCTTATTCAATATTTCATATGACAATTTCATTTGTGCTAAAATGGTAGTCTGTTGTTAATTCGATAAAGGATGGCCAGCGTATAAGCAATCAAGATTCTGGCCTCCCTTGCACATTTTACGATCATTTGTTTTATCATTTTGTAATTACTTGTTATTGCAAAATAAACAAAATATGCAATGTATTCAGTAAAATCTACCTCAAGAACACAGAGTGTGTGCGTCGCGAGTTCACTCACCGTTCCATTAAACTTTTAGTCCGTTCAACCGCATCGGGGTGCAGGTCGCTCACTCAGCAGCCTGCCACCACCACATTACGACACTCAAAGTAAAAATAGCACACGCAATAATATGCAGATTTCACCCCGTAAGACTTAGCGATCCTAATCGATCTGACGCTCTGATTTCAATAACAAGTGCAACTTGTTGCACAGAGCGCCTGAGATCAGAGATATTAGAAATAATCGATAATTTTGTGCGGCAGCGACAGTGATAAATTTCATTGGGGTCAAAAGAGGGCCTTCCTCGTCAAACTTGTAATTAAAAGGCACCTGGTGTGACAATGCTGCGACTTAGAATAAAATCAAAGAAAACTGTGAAATATATATAGAGAAATATTACAATCTCGGCCTCTCTGTCTCCTTAAGTCATTCATGATTAACTGTAAATTGTATCTGTAATAGCTATAATCTTAGATACTTATGTTATTAGAATGATATGGATGTACGACAACAAAACACGTTGATAAAATTTATATAGTTATTATGCGCACATGTGTGCCTCTAAGATTAACCTATTATTTTGATATGACTGATACGTGCTTTTGGAAATGTACAAAATATTGTTACATTAAGTCATCTAATGAGACAGAAATTGCACAAATGGTATGACTTATGTATTGTAAAATGATACACAGCTCAATTTATGTTTTGCAATGTGCCTCTTAATAAATGCTGGAAGGAGGCGATCACTCAACTTTTCAGTGAACATTTTTCACTACATAAGTACTACTTATAAGAGTCAAATGCGTCAAACTTCGTAATAAAGTTATCGACGGGCCGGATGTAAGGCCGGGTGGCAAAGTAATAAACTTCTCGGAGAACATTTTCCACAATTTTTGCTTTCGATGTGATCGTAAGGGTTTTATCGAATTCTGAAGGCATACACACACACACACACACACACACACACACACACACACACCCCACACACACACACTCATACAAACACAAACGTTACCCCAAACATGGCCTTCTTAACGAAGGTAACAATTAAAGTTACCAAGAAAAGTACTACTCATGATCAAGTTGCTATAAAGTAGCGGGCCTTAATTTCTCACACAAAGATAAATGTCGTTTGGTGACAGATCGTCGATTAAATCTTGACGGATGTTAAACCGTGACCCTTTACCACCATCGTGACCTTGCCACCAAGTGCGTTCTGATGAGAAGTATCGGAAAATACATATAATGCCATAAATCGACATTAATTAGTGAGTAAATGTGAGTGCAACTTCATTTCAAGGAAAGATGATTGATGAATGGGATAAAGGTGTAATTAATAACTGACCACCATATTAGCGATTTTTCATTGATCATGCTTAAGAGTCAAATCTAATTTTGATTTTTCCAATAATTCTCCCATTACTCCGTTAGAATAAAAAAAAGTTTTTTCCTCTTTATTACCAAATTGGATGAACGAACTCGCACGTGTGTAAAGACAAAACGAATACAAACTGTACTGACTAAGCCTAGTCGAAAATTATTGAATGATTTCAAGGAAAGTTTTTTCCCCAGGACACTGGTTGGTTTGATTTGTAACGATAATGATATTAATGGTCTATGAATCAGGACTAGGAAGATTAATGTTGAATTTCCGATTACGGTCCTGAAAAAAATAGAGTTGGTATGTTGGGGTTCTTCTTTTCTCGGTTTTCGGCCACAAGAAATAAATATAAGGTAAAAGTCAGGACACCAGGACACTGATATTTTCAAAATCTTATTTCAATGATACAAATATACGTTTTACAAGCGCAATTTTATAGTGCATCAGAAACGAGGATAACATGTTGGAAAACGATGCTACAACGCTTTCATTACTCAGATGTCAGATCGAAAATTCTATGTCCATTGCCTTGGTCGACCCGAAAAGGGGCTAGGGTTGGCAGGTTTTGGTTAGAGTCGGCAGAGTAACCAGAAACGCGTGTTTTTCTCGGCCTCAGTAGAATGTGCCCAATTTTAGAGTACACAAAAGACCGTGGTCCATATGAAGTCAAAATTCATTACAAAGTTAGAATGTTTCAATTAGATTAGGAATATGAATTCTCAATGTTCTTATTTTCTGATCATAAAATGTGCAGCACATGAAATTGTCACTCATTATAGTTATCCACACTTCTAAGAGATCAGTAATTCCCCTAGGCCCTCGCCGAGAAGTTATGTTTTTGGTAGCGTATGTTTTTAGTTGCAGATTTGTAAGAGCTTTCAACGACGAGGATTTGAATGGCGCCTTTTTCTCTGCTTGAGCGGCTATCTTAAGCCTCACAGGTCACTTCCGTGTCATAACAGGGGCCATCTGTCCTCATCAAATTGCACAAGACGAATTTGCACTTTGACAGGAGGTGAGAAAAGATCAAGTTATGCGGCGGTGAAGCAGCCACAATTTTGCAGAAGGTCGTGATTTAGAACACAACAACCAAAAACAACTACAACGCTCGAAGTCAAATCTTTAATTCGTAATCACTGAAATTCAGATTATGCCCCCTACGGTGTTCAATTGATCAAAGATGTACTGGTTGTCAATGATAGAAGATGATAATACGGGGAGGGCTATTATCCCTCATACACCCCCCACTAGGAGTCATAATTTGCCATATTTCCAAGTTGCCTCAGGTGCGATTGGGGCCACCGAAAGGTGTTAATCTGAACGCAGTTCGAGTGTAAACGCAAGGATAGCTGAGCACATTGATTAATGCACAGTTTTACGGAATCCATGTCTGCCAATTGAAGGGCATTAGTCAGTAATGATCTCTATTATCAATTTCCTTTGACCTGGTTCGAGCTGATGGAAATGCTGCAACTGCTACACCTTACAAGAAACAAGAGTTCGAAGATCCCATGCCTCCGTAAAAAGAATTTCTCGAATGTCTTGATCAATTGTAGTTCAAAAGGTTTTGATCAACACTATTGGGCTTATCTATCACCCCTGTTATGTGGCTGGCATATGAACAACATGCAACTGCCAAATCACACACAGAGGCAAGCAGACCGACAGATCAAAAAACCTTCCAGTGAATTAGTAGCCTCTTCCATTGACCCAATGACCGGGAATTTCTGTCAGTCGTGGACAAGGTTGATAAATGGCTAATTCTAACAACTCTGAACTCTACTTCCTGCCCCTCCCGAAACTCTGACGCTTTGCCTTCGATTCCTGTCACTCTGTGGTAAGACGTGACTATATATAGCATAAGGATATAACTGCGGAAACACAAACAGAGAAACCCGAAAACAATATCTCCGTACGCAGATGTGACAAAATGGGGAGGTACATGATGATATCTCTGCTTGGTATTTGTAAGTGTCATTAGTCTTAAACATGGCGTAAGAACCAAATTGCTATTTGATGTATCTTAAAAATGAAGTCGGGTATCAATATTAACCAATAATTAGGGCTTGCAGCAATACGTTTCTTTCAACAGCCATAGACATTAGCTGTTTAGCCCCTTCGAATAGATAGCATAGCTCATTACAAGTCTGGTGGGAGTGTCGACGCTATAAATGCGTGCAAGCTCCATAAAAGTGTTTTCAAGTCCATAATTTGAACTTCTAGTTTGACTTCTGATGACCCTATAAACGCATTCAATATTTAGTGCATGGTTGTATCATAATCTTTACTACTATGATATGTGTATGTCTAATGCAAAATCATGCCCGAATTTACTAATTGCCATTGTCAAAATGATAAGATACATTAACAAAGAACAATGTGTTATTATTGTTGTTGGGTAGTAGTATGTACTTCTTGAGGGGCTTTGACGTACAAAAAGCTATTAGAAATTGTAACAACAACTTGGTTTCTTCAAATTAGTCAATTCTGCATGTAGATTTCAAATTTCCTGTTTTTCATAGCTCTCTGTATGTGCAGGTAGTTGTAGGACTTCAGCAATAATGATGTTCTACAGGGTTCTTCGTGGCGTAATGTATACACTGAAACGGAAGGAAACGATTTTGGCCTTTAGAAAATGACTAGAAATATGTGTGACTCCCTCTTTGTTGTCAGCTTCCTTTGTGGGGCCTTGAGTAACATAAAGCTGGCCTAAATTACATTCGAATCGGGTCACTTATCATGAAGGAACAATATACAAATTACAAGTAGTTTACTTTGGGTCTATTTTGCCTTTACAATAAAAAATACATTATAGTTGGTACCATCCAATATTGGATTGCCGTAATATCTACATGTGGCATATATTTGTTTGGATAAGCGATGCGATTGCATTCGATTGCCAAAGAAAATGATTCTTAGAAAGAGGGAGAACAGATAGATGGATTTCCCTCTAAGAATTGCATAATTCCAGCCGTCTCTACTTTGTTCCAGTTAGTCTCTTCTTCAATGACATAGAGTCTTGGGTTTTACGGTTGTCATCTGCCAGCGCGAGACATTAATTACCACAGCATTAGGGAGTGTTAGAGGGACCTTTTTAGGCGACGTAGCTCCCAAGAAGGAGTTAACGCGAAAGCTATTTTTAGGTTAACATTTACGAGTATCATTAAATATCACATTAGATGATGTCAGAATGAACGTTAAGGTGTACGCAGGGGACTTCTTAAGGTCGTCTACAAGTCATGGAACTTGGAATGGTTTCTAAGACGAGGGACCCAATAACAGCAGTGAATATAGAATCTTACAGTACATGATATACCTTGTTCTATGTTTACTGTCTGTTAAAATTATCAGTTTGTCCCGCGCAATCATCCCTTTGGACATGAATTTGAATTATGTAAAGATTATCAACATCATTTATAGTAGAAGTGCTAAACGTTTGCTTGGACGTCTTACACAAATACTTATTACACAAATAAGATATTCTACCCATCATCTTAAATGCAAGCACGATCTTAGCCGTTGACGGAAGGTCCTTATTTAATAACATAATGAATTTCCCCCGAGTTCGATACGTTGAAATGGGGCACGTCTATTGTCACATCATTAGGAATGACTATTGGGAGGGGCATTTTCAAGTGACGATGCTGTAGTCTATATTTTCTTATTTTCAAATCTTTATCTCCATTTTTCTTTGATTTTCCTTTATTGATAGCACACAAAATATTACAATCAAGCAACTTCAATAAAACACATGATACAAAAAGTAGTGGTCATTCAGAACCCGTGAGTCCAACAGAAACGCATTCCATATGTTCCCGTTTATTATGTTTGAGTCATTGTCCTTTTATGTCAGCTATGGTTTGTAAACGACAAAATCTGCCAGGGTACTTACTTTGTTTACAACATGGTTAACTCTCTGTTCATGATTGAGTCCTAGAAAACCTAACCACGTAGTAATCCTTATGCTAATCCCCTTCTGAATCAGCATGTTTTGAACATTTCTCAACAATTAAAGAATCTTTAGACATTGAAAAAACAACAACACTCGTCTCTTTCTCATTACATAGTCCACACATAAGGTTGTATATTGTACGCTGTGGTCTATATATGCTTAGACCGCCCATAGAGCCACCGCTGCTTTCTGATGCTGAAAATTGCTTCATCTTTTGTTGATGAAACTGCCTTCCCTCCCCAAACCTGAACGACATGTCTAGACACTGGACACAAAGGCCTGACAGCATCCGGTGTAAATCAAACCGAGCTGATGCCACAGCTGAAGCAATCAGCGACTTAATCATCTTTCATGGAGAATCTACCCGAACATAATCTCCAGTTACTGTCAAGCTTGCGTTTCTATATCAAATATATATGTAAGAATATGGTCGATAGATTGAACATCGTGTTACTCTATGACCCATTATTACTCATCATTATACTTGACTCTGTGAGCTACAATTCCTCGCAATTGTGAGAGATGTCGCCCAACAATGTGGTTATGGATCCCGCAATAGTAGCTTTGTAGCAAAGTACTAACTTATCTCTCCCTACAGCCTCGATATTAATGCCCTTCCCGTGGCCGATATTGTTTCTGATTACCGAAATGGAGTGGCGATAAAAGATTCTGACTTTGAAAGGAATCAGCCTATCTTATCGTTACGTTTAGAAAGAGCAATGCTGTCCGTTTAGGGCGCGCTGTAGGAAATCGGAGCACCTCTCTGACCTGGTGATGGTTTTAATGATTCGTGCAATTATAGGCCCGCGTGCAGCAGGCCGATGGGCGGGTTACATTGTCGGATAGCACACCTCATCACCGCACGTCTTACAGAGCGCTCCTGATCCTCACACATGGCATGACATCGCCGGGATTGCGGCGGCGACGGAGGACGGTCTCACCGCACGAGCTCAAATACTACCGTGGTTTCCGCCACATCCAAGGGACCAGGACAAATCCGTTCTAAGTTGTTTCCTTTTGTCAACGATTTCGTGGTTGGATTACTAGAAAATATTGATCTTTTGACCATTGGTAAGCGAGGAAATGTTTTTTCTTGTCATTTTGCTGCTCTGTGAATATTCAAACGAAGGTTTCGCCAAAAGAGTTTTTCTCTTTTTATTTCAGAAAATGTGCACATCGTAATTGGTATATTAATGATTTCTTTGTATCTTCTTAAATTTGATTGCTTATGGCTTATGCGCAAGTCAAATTGTGTATATCATTTACTATATGGCTTGACTATTGCGATGCTCCAAATGTGAATTACAAAATTCTTTGCTGATGAGAACCAAGCGTTTCAGTTGGGCCACAAATAACGAGATGGCCAACACTTCTTGGTGGTGACGATGCCAGCCCGCACAAGTATAACCCGCATCCGCGCATCACTTGATTTACATATCGTAGCCGCGGAGTCTGCCGGTACCAGATCTGCGTGCGCCGGCCCGAAGAGGACATCAGCATTTGAGGACTTAGCAAAAGCTGCTGCTGCTCGTTTGCCTCACGAGAGCTCGAGAAACCTGGAGCCGCCCTGTGAAGAAGATCGCGCCGATACCAGCCGATGAGAGACATGGAGAGGAACGTGTTGACAGTTTTGGTGTTCACTGCCCTTTCATCGGTAGCGCAAGGTAATCGTGCCAATCATGTTTTCTTGCTATTACGCCAAAATTTGACAAATTTGTTTGCGACGCTAACTTTCATTTACCGTTACGACGTACTATCAGTACTTTTCATTGTACAGCGGTATTACAAATTGTGTGTACTCACCTCAAAGAAACTCAGTGTAAAGCACTGGTAGGGTGCTGTCTGAATGCAAGGTGGAAGGCGCGGCCCTGTGGCTATGCTATGTGCGGTTTCATCCCTTACTTGGACATGTACGCATTATATATGTTCTTAATCGAATGTTCATGATTTCTTAATGCACCTGCTAAGCGACAAACGAAGGTACTGAATGATTTCTTTATCTTATTTCGTTCTTGATACGGTTGGTTGTGTTTTCAGGAGAATGATCATGTGTGTAATTCTTCTCTTTTTATGTGCTCTGAAAAAATGGTATCCTATATCCATGGTCAGACACAATCATAGAACCATTTCTTTAACATGTCGTTTCGTGTGTGGAAATAATTTCCGGTAAGGGCTCTATTGCAAAAAGCTTGTTGGACGGAATCATCTGCAATCGAAGATCCGGCGAGGTCCTGGAGCTTTTCATTTGCCGAATTGTCAATTTACCAATAGATGAATACGCTCGGTGCTATCTCTAGAGGCTGATAGGGTTGTGGGTAAACCACGGTAATTTCTAGCCCTATTTTTAAACCACGATGTGCAGTAGCCCGCAAAAGGCAATAAAACTCCGAGACAAACGTCACGTACAGTTGTCGAAATGAAGTTCCCGTTGGACCGCCTCGACATCTTCTGGCATAGGCCGCTACATACGGCAGTAGAATTGCATACTGCGGGTAGACTCTATTTTCATTCTCTGCATATTGCAGATGGGACTCCCGCTGCGCGAAGTTCCGTCACAGAAAGGTGCTGTCTGGGGTTCTAACATTTCATATTCATCTCTCATCCTAACGGTCGTCCATCGATCTCTTTCCTCCCGCTGAAAAGATTCACTCAATGTGTCAATGAATAGACACCTGCGTCTCCGCGGATTGCCGTACCATTACTGCATCTTTTGTTACCAGCCCAACCCGTGAAAGTGCTCTAAATGACCGCTATGGCCAATAAGCCGTTTCCTTTCACTATGGTGTTCTTTTTGCCCGTCACCCTTAATGCTTGCCGTTATAAACTGAGCACCTGAGTCCTTCTGAAAGCTGCTTCTGGGCTGAGGGCAAGGTTACGGTGATTTCTGAAACGACAGCACGACAATTGGATGATCATTACCACCATGCCAAAGTGCAGTTACGCCGTGTTTGCTCTTAAGCTAAAGACCATTGATGGCAGAAAAAATCAGGAGGTATTATGGCTTCTTTTACTCTTTTGAACGTTGCCTGGAGGTACGAAGCTATGCGGTATGATTATGTACTTTGCAACACATCATTGGTGCAAATCCTAAGGTGCGTGGTAGTTAAACTCGCACATTGGCGTTAGCCAACATGAAGTTTAAAACGAATATAGAGTGTCTTAATAATGGACAAATAATGGTCTTGGTTTCAATCTAAAGGTGACACTTTTCTGCGAATAAACATTTCGCATTTGGGTAGACTAGCTCGAAGTTTGAAACTGATGTCCAGTGGCCACCAGGACATGTTCGAGTCGCGGCGTCCATCTTAGAACGGCACTTTGCTGCCAATCGCGAGCAATAGCCAGTAAATATTGTCTCAAACTTGAAGTTGGCCTGCCCAAATATATGGAGGCCTGCCGGACACGTTTTGGAGTCAATCCCGGCCCAGGACGAAAGTTTCTGCTTCTGCAGCACTATTTAATGGTTGCCAGTGGCAAACGCTGAACACAATTACGAGGCTACTATATATTTGTCTCAAACTTCAAGTTGGTCTGCCTAGATATATATGAAGGCCTGCCGGACACGTTTTGGCTTCAATCTCAGGACGAAAGTTTCTGCGACTGCAGCGCCATTTCAGTGGTTGCCAATAGCAAACGCTAAGCACAGCTACGAGGTTGCTATATATTTGTTTCAAACGTTAAGTTGGTCCACCAAAACACCCGGAGGCCTCCCAGACATATAAGTATACATGGGTCTTGGCGTCAATCTAACTATAAAGACGATGCAAACGCTAAACACAACTACAAAGCCACTGCACATTTGTTTCAAGATTCAAGTTGGCCTGCCCATACGTAGAGTGGCCTTCCGGACATGAATATGTACGGGTCTGAGCATCAGAACGAAACGTGGCTGCGACTGCAGCACTATTTCAATGATTGCCAGTGGCAAACGATGAATACAATTAAGAGACCACTATAGATTTCTTTTGAATTTGAACTTGGACTACCCAAATATATGGTGGCCTCATGGGCATGTCTTGCCGTCAATCTCAGGACGACACTTTACTGCAACTGCAGCACTATTTCAGTGGTTGCCAGTGGCAAACGCTGAGCACATATATTTGTCTCGAATTTCAAGTCGGCCACCCCAAATATATAGTGTCTTCATGTACATGTATGGCCCTAGCGTCAATGCCAGGCGGACACCTTTCTGTTGACTACATCACTATTGCAGTAGTGGTTGCCAACGTGGCAGATTGCGCATGCCAAGACACGGCTCCCCTTGTAGTAGCGGCTGGTACGACAAGCCGGTATCGGGCACGAGCAGCGCCGCCTGCACATCTGGTGATGAGCCGTGGTCACCGTCTTGATTACTTTCTGTCAGAATTGATCGGTGGGTTGGGGCAACGCTGTCCACAGGACAGCATCGAACCAAACCTGACTTATTGTTGTGGGCCACGCTCCGGAATGACCACCATTCTCGACTGACAGGAATTCAATTTCACGCATGCACGCTGCGTAAATACAGAAACTTTTGCATTTCTTTATATCTCTTTCGACGCAGTGAAAAGTGGCGAAGTCACTGAGAAGACACATGATATCTTACTGGCGATCTTACAAGTGTTCTATCGCCTGAATAACTTCATTGTCAACTGGTCTACTTTGTATTCTATGGAGTACGAATCTTGTCGATATTTCCAGATTTGATTCATGCGGCGTCAACAACCTTTTGTGCGATGTTTCATCGTACTTTATTACGGATCTGGATGCAAAATCAATGTCCTTGATACCTTTTCTAAGACATCAAGGATGAAATATTTAAGAATGAACATGGAATATCATTAAGTGTAGCGGGATTTGGTCTCAAAATCGATGTCTTGTTCCTTTTGCTCAACAAAAAACATACGCACAAGGACTACAGGTATGCCTTTGAGAAAAGAAAATATCGAAGAGCTGTCCAGCAATTTGGATTGATACAGTGATGGAAGAGGTAGTGGAGACCATAATTAACAAGTGGTGGCAAGATAATTGTTTCCAACACCATCGTGGACTTGCTCTTGAGCGCGTTCCCCCCAAAGACCGAGGTATCGCAGACCATAACTAATTGGTATCAGATCCAGTTGTAACCTTGAGGCAAAAGCAAGTTGCTGAAGTTTGAATGCTTGACAATGGGGCAAAAATGCTCTAGGAAGCTGTTTGAGTACTAAATGTTTTGCCTTCCCAATGTCGTAGGATGATGACATTTTGAGGACTTACTAACCCTACAACGTACTACATGTAAATCAATACAAAATGCTAAATAAGTGTCACAAACAAATATTTTAGCCTTCTAAAAACGGTAATTGTAACCAATTTTGCGTACTGGCCTCCCTAAGTTTGGAAGGAAGCTCTCAGAGGTACCAAGATCTGCCCACAAAATGGCATCAGGATCCTTTTAGCTTTTGAAGATGTCCTGCTGATCACCCTACTTTCATGTAAGCATAAAATCAGGTTCCGTTTGAAAGTAATTATTTCTAAAAGCCACAGACAGACGATAATTTATATCTTATTTGTTGGGAAGACTACAGAATTACATATCAATTAATCACTGACAGATCCTAATCGAGTGGTTAGAAATTGGACCAAACGATGAAATTTATGCATATCGCATCACACAAAGTGAAGCCATATAACGCTCAAACGCTTGGCATTTAAAATTGTGATGCCAGTTATGTTGGGCTATTAATATTATAAAACATTGTTGTGTAATTGTGCGTAGTTCTACAAAACAACATTTGGCGTCCGTTTTGGAAAACGAATGGACGTTTTGTTCCCCCAAACATCCATATGATAATACACAGTGGCATTATACTCGAACAATATGCTTATATTAGCAGAACCGCTGCGCAGAATATACAACACAAGGGCGCGGTCAAATTCATCCTACGATCGTCGTACGATCACAACCTGGGGGTATTCATGAGATAGTCGTGCATGTTTCGTACAAAATACAGCTGTCCTAGATCCTTCGAAGACGTAGTCTTAGATTCTTGTCGGCGTTTGGTTCTGTCAAAACCTACTTAGATGAAATCCAATGACATCAAAATCGTACGATCACCCAAGGCCACGACGAAGGAGAACGCACCATATAGGGCAAAAACATTTACATACGTGGATGGGAACGTCTGACGTGTTGCTTTCCCGGGCTGTTAACTATTAGAAATGTTGCAATTTGATTCATAAACACTCCTAACCCTCCTTGCATTTGCAAATAATTTTGTAGGCGGTAAGGAATTTGAGGCGTCACTTTTGCGACATTCTTTAATCCATCCCAAGCCTTTGTAAATTGTTTCGCAAATGAACTTCTGGATATTTGCGTCGGAATAGGCTCTCCGTAGCATTGCGTAGTAATAGAATTTTAAATCATTTACCAAGGTTAGAATTATGGTTCATACAGGAGAGGATGAAGACATGTAGAATGTCTTGAAATTTAATCTGTGTTGGTAGAATTAATTTGGAAGTAGAATTAAACTATAATTTTCAACACAATATGGGAAAATTTGGGTAAGTCAAATGGCATTGTCTTTCCGTGTTGAAACTACTTCAGAATTAGAATGTCTGATATTGTATTATTTTTTATCGGTCTCAACAATGGATTGAGACACTTGGTACTTGTTAACATAGCAAATGTTGCATCGCTGTTAATGTTTGCATTAACATTAACGTCTTTAATAGCTGAACAATTCACAATTAGATTCCTTGATTATCCAACATTCACAAAGGTAAAAGTCGCAACCGATTATCGTTGTGGTTACTTTTTTTACCCTCTACCACAATAGTTTCACAGTACTGAATCGCTGCTAAATCGTAACATAAGGGACATATCAGGCCATGCATCCCTTACATTCGAAATGACCTTAAGCTTGTTTTGCCGGGTTGCATCAAAAATATGATCCCATCTCGAAAATATGGTCTATCGTATACAAACCCTAATAACCCACACTGCACCCGAAAGTGCATTTACAAAAATTGGATCGTATACGAATCCATAACGCAAAACATGCTGACTTCCCTCGGCAACCATTATAAACATATGAGTTGAAATGGCTTTTGGTAATTCATTTTTGCTTTGCGCTGCTATGACTCCAGTTAATGGTATACCATTCCAGAGGCTCGGATTCCACCAAGTTTCGGTTTTCGGACAAGATGAAAGATTGGGAGTTGCATTTCCAGATAGCTGTATCCATAAATTCACTGAAAGGCGGCTGCGGGGGTTTTCGTCGTCAGTCCGCGGGCTTTCATAAATGTTTCAAACAGCATGAAATTGGGATTATCATTCAATTTGTAGTTGTCGTATGATAGGAATTATGCGTGGTAGACGCCGAAGTAACAATGACTCAGAAATGCATTAGTGTACCCTGTGTTTAAGGCTTCGAAGTCTGTAATCTCGAATGTTAGGTACCCCCATCACGGAGCTAGAAGAATTAATTTGTTTGTGGTAATCCCTATGAATTACTGGTTGGATCTTGTCGGAAATACAAATATGCTCGGAACACGCTTAGTTTTAAATATCAGAGTTCGCAGGTGATCATCATGCCAATGCCATGCTGTTGAGTAGATACCGTTATTTTTATCATTGCTGTATTTTCTTCCATTATTGTTATTCAATCATTATCTTTTGTGTTTATCAGTAGTAGATTTTAGGTTTTTCTTACATATATTGTTCGTTTCATGTTGTATTTACTGAGGAGCCGGCCTTGGTTTATGTTGCCGGCTCCTAACAGATTTGCTGTTTTTAAATCTGTGAAGTCGAATGATTGATTGAAGTCGAATAGATAAATAAGATACATAAAAAGCAGCACGCATCCAGAACGTATTAAACAGTACAGCGTTCGTTCGTTCATTCGTTAAGACCCTTGTAGTGCCTAGTGGCACTTAGGGCAGCAAGTGAGGTACCTCCTCAAACACGCGACCCCCGAAGACGTGTGCAGCCCCAACAGAGATGTCCTGACCCAGGATTGAACCGGGGTTCGGACCCAGGATTGAACCGGGGTCTCCCAATTACTAGTAATTCAAACCAGGAGCTCAACTGTGAGGCTGCTATCAGTTGAGCTATAGGGACACCCCTCAAATTGGACGTCGCCGAAAGTATAAGCGTATAAGGACGCGATCCCGTAGATAATGGCAACATCGCTGATACAGGTGTAAACAAAAACAACGTTTGCAACGCCCGTTATTCTGATGTTATCCAAAAAGCCATCAGCATACTAGTTCATTAAGTTTTGGGTACTTGCTAGAAGAAGTTGTCGCCAAAACTTTGAACGTTCAAGACATATTCAAGTGAAATGCATTTATGTAAATCAGGGTTTCTTTGAATAGTCAAGTCATGTTTAGCTAGTAGAAAAGACAGTTGAACTACGTTTTAGACAGCTTAGAACAGACGACGCCGAGTAGAAATATAAGAGCGCCCATTCCCAAGTGAAACATTGCCCTGGTGCCTAGCCCTTCCAATCTACTGCCATATTCGTCTGCGTAAATCCTCGTATGGCGAGTTGATCCACTGCCGTCTAAAATGGCTGAACAGGATTTACTGCACATTTAGCTGCCATGTATTAAACTAAACAATGTAGTTATATCTCACCGAGTAACGCTAGAAACGAAAATTTATCTGCAATCTAAAATCTAAAAATAAGTTTCCTTACTTCACCGGAATTCTAAGTCTCGAGATATGTAGCTAGAACGTGATCCATGTTTCAAAACAATGCCTTTCTTATTTGCGAGGGTTTGGGCCGAGATCTAACCGGCAAGATAAAGACTAGGCTGGAGATACACTCCATTAGAAGCTGATGGGCGTATTGTTGAGATAAGGCTTAAAGCTCGAGAGAATCTTTAAAGTTTAACTTTCACAGTGACGATGATTGACTGACGAAATAGTTACCTTGAAAGATATTTTACGAGCGGAATCGCGGTGATGAATTTTAAGGAAAGATGCAAGAAATGCATTACTATTTCTGACTTTATTGACTTTACTGTCGGCTAGAGAGTAATATTTTCCATTCCTGGGTTGTTTGCGGTGACAGAGCTGCATTAGTGCCGTACCTGCGTGATCTTTGGGCATTCCCCGCAAGATAACTACTTTTGGTGCCTCAGGGGTGCAGTCATTAGTGCGACATATTTACTCAGGATGGTCATTAGCATTGTATTGTTGTTCTCCTCCGGCGTACTGGTGTGTCATTAATGGTTAAAACAGCGAGATATTCCTTGAGGACAGTCGACATTTTTTAGACAACATTGCAGCCACTATTACACCAGGGAGGTACAGTTCGGAAGGTGGTCCTTCTTGGCATTCAAAAATTCTCTTGTTTTCCTTGGGTGTTTTATTGAAATATTCAAAGTAGCAAGTTCTTTATTGAGATCTGTATTAGAAGGATAACATTGCGTCCACCTTTACATCAGGGCAGTGTGCTTTGAAAGGTGGTCCCGCCTTCTATCAGATTTTAAACCTGTTTTCCTTGGGTGTATGGTTAGTAGCGAGATCGTTATTGACATACACGACTGTATCAGTCGGCTTGATTTGGACAGCATTGCTTAAAATATCATTCCAGGACAGTTACCTTTTAAGTATGTTATCAAAATGGCTAAAGTCGCGAGATCTTTATTGACGACAAAACTAGACCACCTGATCTTTATTGGCGACTGTATTGATGAACCTAATCTGAACAACATTACGAACAATATCATACCAGGACAGTGTGCTTTGGGAGGTTCCATTCAAGATTTCAAAACGGCTAAAGTCGCAAGATCTTTGTTGACGACAAAATTATTCCACCTGATTTGGACAGCATTACATCCAATAACATACCAGCACAGTGCGCTTTATTTAGAAGATGACCCTACATTCTATTGAATATTTTACTTGTTTCCTTGGGCATATTATCAAAATAGTTTAAGTAGCGAGATCCTTACTGATGACTGTATTGCTCAAACTGATATGAGCAACATTACATCCAATATCATACAAGCACAGTTGCTTTATTCAGAAGATGACCCTGCCTTTTGTTCAATATTTCACTGGTTTTCCTTAGGTGTATTATCAAAATGGTCAAAGTAGCGGGATCTGTATTGATTACAGGACTAGTCAACCTGATCAGGACAACATTCCATCCAATATCAGACCAGGACAGTGTGCTTTGGAAGATGGGCCTACCTTCTATTAGATAGTCAACTTGTTTTCTTTGGGCATATCATCAAAATGGTTAAAAGTAGCGAGATCTTTATGGAATACTGTATAAGTCCAAAAGAAATTAACAACATTACATCCAATATCAGACCAGTACAGTGTTCTTTGGAAGGTGAGCTTGCCTTCTATCAAATATTTAACTAGTTTCCTTGGGCATATTATCAAAATGGCTAAAGTAACAAAATCTTTATTGACGACTGTATTAGTCGACCTGACAAGGAACAACATTACATCCAATATCATACCAGGATAGTGGTCTTTGGACGGTGAGCCCGCCTTCTATTAAGGATTTCAGTTGTGACCTCCCGCAGCGTAATCGCATCAAATAGAACGGGTGCCATTCCCCATCCTCGGGGTCTTATTCCGCCGCACGACAATTACATGTTGGATCCTGTCCAAATTGTGTTTCCCTCACTGCCGGTTATAAAAACTGCAATGCTCCTTTGCGCACGCTGCAATTACTGTAGGCAACATATCAATAAATAAATGTTATTGTTGACCACAGGATAGATGTGTAGGCGAGGACATCCATAGCTCTTCCTCCTTTCCCATTCATTTTCCCATTTGATATGTTTCCCGGCTGGAGTTGGATGATAGTGATGGGTTGGTAATTTTTGGTTTTGCCGGAAGCGTTGCGTGGAAGTAATTCTACCTTTGGGTGTTTTTGAAGTTACAATCCAGCTGCATTGAATTTCGATCATGCCGTTTTTCCTGTTGAATGATGCAGTGGGTAACATCACGTGCATCCGACGTTGAGGCGATTTGCCAGTGTTATGATATTAGATTCCAACTCAATATACCAATAAAAAGGTTTGCCACTGTTAGTACCGATTGTGATCAAGGCTGAAATACCAAATGCCAAAGCCGAGAAAATGTCAGCTTCTTTGAAATTTGACACCGGTGACTTTTACCAACGCCGGCACCTCGCAGGTATCTCCACAGAATCTGGAATATCGAAAGGCGGCAATGCCAGGACGCTCCAGCGTCTCCGTCCTGAAAACTAAGCCGCACGTTTGCGATAATATCACACAGCTTATGCATTTTCCTTGGCGTTCGCAGGGTTCATAATTTCCAGCAGGGGATTTTATTACCTTATGAATCACACTTAAGCGCCGCGATAACCACCATTAAAGTGTCAAAAACCTCAGATAGACTTCCCTCGGCGGGGTCGTCATGGAGGGGCATGAATCACGGGCGATAGTGAGGTATTAGCGAAGATGTTTGAATGCGGGCATGACGAGGGGATTATTCTTAGTTGTAATGCTAATGGGGCGGCGCGTGCTGACGCGCTGACCCATCAGTGGTGCATCATGATTTTCTTGTCAGTTTAAATCATCTACCTGATGATCTTCGGCGACTCCGTTGTCACGATCTAGGATGAGGTACCAGCTTTTTCTTCTTTAGCTAAGCCCCTCACCCAAAGCCTCCGGCTAGGTTGCTCTTGCATCATTTAGACCTTTTTGACATGAATGAGTTCCGGAGACAAGAATGGCTGGAAGATATTTTCAGATTGAAGTGAGCTCACAGTACGAGCTTCCTTTGGTTGGAAGCCCCTCGCTCGAAGCCTCCGACTAAATTGCTCTTACCTCATTTATACTTATCTGCAATTTGGGGCATGAGTATGCTTTTCGTACAAGAATGGCGGCAATGTTCTTTTAATCCTCAGGTAAACTAGAGGAGGGTTTTACTGTAAGAGCTTCCGTTGGTTGATCCTATCTGTACAAAAGGCTGTCGTACCTAAGCTTATATAAAAGTCTACTGCGGTAGCTCTTTTTCTAACAGTAAAAGTCTTAAAGACCTGTCACCACGAAATGTTCATAACATAACGTTCCTTTAAACGTCACGTGTGCGTTCTCAGGACATACTGCTGGATATATTGTGACCTCCATCATTGCCCTTACACACTTTATGATGTAATTAATATCAACGTAATAATAAGCAAGAACTTTGCACGATATGACTGTAAACCGGGGTGGTTTTACTGTGATGAAACATTCAGGAATATCTCATTGCATCAAGAGGAAAATCGAGGAGATGATCGTTACATTTCTTTCTCAATGACATCCCACATACACGCACACACTGTAAAAGCTAGCCGCTTCTTCATGAAGAATGCGGCGGCATCAATACGGGTTCTGATCTTTCTGCACAGACCAGGAACTAACGCAGCGTTCCCTTCAATGGTGCTCATCTAGGTGTTTGCAATTCTTCATCCAACTCAAATCACGTCGGAGACGAACGTGACACGCCTCGGACTTAAGATTACATATTTATGGCTTTCTTAATGCACGGTTAAGAAGGATGCACCGTGACCCGGAAATGGCATTTACTTATCTGTCCAATTATCAGATAACCAATATACCAACAGGGGTAGAGAATGGATCCGCATCTTCTCTGCCCTATCAGTAATTTGACCGTAGATCATTCGTCATTTCAGACTTATTTCACGGTGGTTGGTGACAAGCCCGTAAGCGTACCACCGCGGTTTGTGAATCTGACACCTTCAACAGTGTGGGCCACAAAGGCGAGAACAACATACATATTTATCAAATAGATGGCACTCTTTAATACATCTTGATTCCCGGTTGACTATGCCTAGACCTAGTGTCAGTGCCTCGGTAAATCACTGTTTTAATGAAGGGCAGCGGATCAGACTTACTTTCAAATCTAGGTTGCCCTTTCTCCAGTTTCGCCCACGACATCCTTATGTTAGTATGTATGTATGGGCACGTTCCGCTCCAGATACCGGACTGTGTATGGTGCATGACGTCTACCAATAACGACACATGACTACACATTGCAATAGCCTACATATTTAAAGTTTAGACATGCTCTGTTGTACACATGTTCATTTTATGCTTTGGCACAGAAGTGGTTTCTTTGTGTGTCATAACTGTAGTCTACATAAGGCGTGTGCAAGGACGTCAATAGATCATAGATCAAAAGTTCAAGGGCACAAGCCAAGCTCAATTTCAGATGGATTTTTTCCAATTGCTTAAAGCTCCGCGCTGCAAAATCAAGTTGTATAACGTGAGTGCAGCGACAGTATTCCTGTTTTATCCATGTCTGATTTAGTAAAAGGGATGCAATCGAAATTCTCCAGAGAAGTCCTTGAAATAATCTGCTTCGATCGAAAACTCGAAATCTGCTTAAATCGAAAATGTGAGGGAGAACATACAATGCTTTATGTGGGGACCTTAATGAAAAAAACATAGGGAAGGCCTTCGGCCACTTTTAACGGGAAAGGTATCCCGAACCAAGCGGAAAAGAGATACATCGCTGCTTTTACCTTTACAGCCACTACTGAAGGTGTACATTTACTAAAGGTTATCTCTTTTTGGCAAACGAGGACACACCGTTAAGTTTTTGCACTTTCTGACAACGCCAGACAATCTCTTTTTCTTTGAGGAAGCCCACTATACTCATCTTCCGTAAATTCCAAAACCTTGTCTAATACCCAATATTTCAGCACCGCTACAAAATGCTTTAACTTTTGATCTTCTTATTCTAACAGTGCCACGTAAAGAGAACAATATACCCATGTTTACACCTGGGTGGAGTGAGGACAGTCATGTAAAATGCCTTTCCCAAGGGCACGTTCGGTGGCGTTCGGAGATTCGAACCCGAGACCGCTTGGGTCTGGGCCGAACACCCTGCCGTTACGCCACACGACCCCCGAAGGTGATACACTTCAAAGACGGTGCGGACATTTCGCCGATCCTTGGCCGGCGCGGTCGATATCCCAGCGCCAACGATGCTGGCATTGGTGATTGGATGTGTCGTGTGCTCTGGAGGAACGTTGCTATCTTATCGACGCGGCAGCACAGGGAGCAATTACGACACACAAACTCCATCATCTGTAGAGTTACCCTGACAATGACTACATCATCACTTTGGAAGAATAAACGCTGCGCAGACAAGAAGCTTCTGCTGGTTTCCTGTGCCGTTGCCAATCCGTACCAAACACTCATCAGAATCAGATTAGAGTATAAGCGCGGTGCTTTGATACTTAAGCAAAGCGAGGCTGTGCCTCTCCTGCCCAAAGTATTGGTTTCATATAAAGGTAAAGGTCTCATAGCCTCCTTGAGGCCGTATAGGCAGTGGGTTTTTAATCGACACTGTATTGGAGGACGAAGCTCATCCCTCTCCTTCCATCACATCTTACATCCGCAGCCGAAGTCAGGCACCGTTTTACACCTCAGAGGAGTGAAGAATGTAGTGCCATCGTGCCAATTGCCTTCCCAAGGACACAAGTTCTATCTAAAAATGCCAGGAATCGAACCCTTGACCTCTCGATCCGTATTCGCTAGCCTAACCATTCGGCCATCGACGCCAATTTTCACGTGTACCGATTTCAAACAGTATCGGCCGAATCGATGCCGCCTCTCAGTGATTTTCTGGCAGTGCTGCACACGTGCCCATTTGTCTGGACTACACGGAATATCCTTGTCAATCCGTACAAGCATTATTCCTGCAGTTACAGAACAGATATCTGGCACGTTTGGCCTGGTAAGCGATGAACTGTGACGGCGGACGCAAATTTATTACTAATATCGGGGATTCAGGGAATAAAGCCGATAAAACAGAACATGCACACAAGCTAAAGTTCAATAGGAACATCGATGGAATCCACCATCTGCGAGTGCTTCAGTGGCAATAACTGGGACGTAGAATTCATTTTCATTAGCTAAATACAAAAATATAGACCGTGGTGGCACGTTCAAGTATAATATACTTGTACCGATACAAACCACAAACAAGGATAACGGGTTTTCAATAACATTTTTAGTACATATTTCAGGCAATGGAAAGATCAAGGACTGTGCTTATTGATGGATAAAAGATCATGCCATATGTTCCACAAATGTAAACCAGTCAAATTCTGCCCCTTTATGTGACCCGATAAATAGAAACCTTGGCCAGTGATGGTATACATGCATTGGTTTTTCGGTCATAGCAAATATGTTAAAACTCCAGATTGTATCATGGTAACGGTAGGAATATCTTGTCGGCTTAAGCCTGAAATATGTCCCCGATGACTGTTATCTTTTCTGGCGTTGGTCCTTGGAAACTATTAGCCCATGTAGATTCTAAGGTCAGTGCGCATTCATACAATCAGCATCTTTAAGCCTCCGTTAAGACGAAACGGTGTATTCTGCTAGCAAAGCCCAAGAGATTACAGCGTGTGGCTTAAGATTACAGCATAGACTACTGAGGAAGAATTATACAGACCAATTAGTAATGTTATCAGGAAAATCCTGTACTGATACTACGTACGTGAGAACTTGTCGGCAGTTCTTGTAGGGAGCTATCTCATCTACAGATTGCCCCGTGGTTTAATAAAACGGAGGGTTCTATTTCCAAGAGCATCGATCGAGCATGGGCCAGCAATAATAGTGCTTTATCGTGGACAAAGAGAATGAAACCTGTTGCAGTATCGATGCTTTAGGGGATAGACTTAAAGCGACCCGTACTTGGAGCAGGGATTTCCAGTGGATTACCACTCTCACCAGCAGGACAAATCTAAGACTGTTTTTGCGATACTTTCTGCCGCTGCTGAGGATATTTACAGATACACGTACCGGCCCAAGACGAAACACTTTACTGCATCGTAATCACGGTGAAATATGGTTTATTCTGAACGAGCTCTGATTCGTGACTCTGGAAAATAGGAGTGGAAACTGCCAAGACTCTCGGGCAAGACCAATCTTTGGATGAATATTTATTCGCACACTCAAAGGGAACAAAAAAAATCAATACCTTTCGGATCCCCATTGCATCACTCAATGAGCGAGCTACTTAAGTGGACGTCCAAAGGCGTGTTGCCTGGACGAAAATGTAACGATCTATCTTTTTTTCGTGAATGCAGCCCAAGGTTGATGCTTATAACGGTTTTATTCCTGACGCTGACAGCTACGATCCTTTATCGAACCAGAAGAGTTGCGCTTAGGAGATGCAGCTGCCTTTACGCCTTCTTTACGCTACACATCCAGCTGGGGACGAGTAATGGTTCTTTAATGTTCACTTTGCCAGGAGAATCGGCCGAGATAACTGATCGATAAGACACTCCCCGGAGAAAAAAGGGCTTTGTCTAAAACCATCCATGCACGAAGGGGCCAGTCCATGGACAAGGTAATAGGCCGCAATCGACAAATCCTACCCGAACGATTGTCTCCTTTGTCCACCCCTCTGACCACATTGACCGGACGATTTTGTCTAATTTTTACACTGTCACAAACGTTTTATAAAGCCAGTGGGGAAAAAGCTACTCATACACTTGCAAGATGAAAGTAATCTAGAGCGCAACAGTGGGTCAGGCCTGTGAGGCTGATTTGCAAAATTGCTCTGCAGTGGCAATAATTCCTAGTTGATGCTTTCCCCATTAAAATGCAAATTTTCAGCATGATTTAGTGTCTGAACAGACCCTCGTGCCTGTGCAAACCGGTCGCCTTTAAGAGATGTCGTAATGAAGAATGTGCAATTAGTACAATCATTCACCATGAGGGAAATATGGCGTAGAATTACCACCTCCTGCAATAACCCGTAAGTGATTTATAGATGTCAATTTCCGGTCATTCATCAACCTCCTCATCTTTCTACTCCTGACCTCTCGGCGGAAACTTGGCATCAAGTGCTCATGGCGGAGCCATTCTTATGCTTCGGTCCCATTTAAAATCCGGGGCTCGGCCGGACAGCTTGTGGGAACGAAAAATATTATATACAAGACAATAAAAGACACAAAACGTAAGATATTACTCCTAACCATATATTGTGTATTTTCTTGATATGCATTTCTTATTTTTCGTTTTCGCAAACAGTCCGGCCGGGCCCCGGATTAGAAATGGGACCAATAGCATCACTGGGGTTTGGTTGTTGGTGGATTGGTTTCCTGGCTTGGAAGAAAAGTAAGAAACGTAAGTCAATGGCTAGAAATAAAGTTTGTAATTATTTCTTTTACTGGGGTTTCCTTGTTAGTGGATTGGTTTCCTGGCTTGGAGGAAGAGTACATACAAAAAGGAGGTTACTAGTTTCTACCCGCTGGCACTGAACACAGGTTACACGCCAACTCTGTTGCAGCTTTTCTACTGCATAGCGAATATGTAACATGTGGGCCTGGCTTTAACTGCTATAATGTGAACATATACGTGGCCTCTTGCAGATTGTCTCCTCAGTTTGGGGGATTACAAAAGTCCCACAATTATCGCAGTACTAGGAATTTTAGCGCACTGGACACACTCGGCTAGTCGCGGCGAAATTACTCCGCTTCCGTCTATTGCCTGCAGGGATCATCATTTCAGCTGGATGGACGGGGATGAAATCCTCCTAATGAAGGCTGATGACCTCTTTGTGGTGTAATGATTCTGTCTACGGATCCTCTACAAATTACAATGCCTTTCCCTTGCCGTAAGACGTGCTTGGAATGGGAACAAGTGAAGGAGGCCCTTCTTCTCGCCCGAAGACAGGGCCTGCTCTTACTTTGATGTTCCGCTCTGTCAGGAATAAAATCCGTACGGGGGATTTGACATGAATTATGGAGAGGGTTTTCTCAGTCCCCGTGTAAACCAACTTAAGATTGATCAATCTATATTGGGTTCCTGAGCTGCCAAAGGCAGTTCCGTAGAGGTACAGATCTGGAAAGATGAGCCTCTCCCGGTGAACCTTAAGACGGCCTTTGGTTGCTGACGTCGTCCCGATGGCCTGTGTGCGGTAGCCTGGTTACCTCCGCACGACGCTCCAGGCCATCTCTCAGGTGCGCATTTGAGTACGCGGTGATGGGCATTCTTCCGCAGGAGTCTGCGATGAAAATTAGACAAGCCGAAAGAATTAATCAGGACAAGAGCTTGAGGGGGAGAGTGCGCTGCAGCGCGGCGAGACGTCCCGGGGATTTGTCAGGTTTTATCTTAGACACCACCGTACAGTCCGGTCAATACCGGTTTATTTCTCTCCCGTGTTGCCAAATAGACGCACGGATTAATAGGAGGAAATTGCCCTGTTATAGGTTTAGTGTGTATAATGTAATCCCTCCAATGACAATGTAACCGCTTCTAGCACATACAAGATATAATCACCTATGCACAACGACATTCTATAGGTCTGTATACCCCGAAGCTAGCTAATATTGTTACCTTATATTGCTCCTCAAATGAACCGAAACCTTCGATCCTTCTCCTCGTAAAGCCCCTTTATCCGCCAATGCCACGCAAAATGAATTTCTAGCGTTCACTTAAATTGTTAAGACGATATTCTGTATTGGAGAGCTGGGGGCCAAAATACCACTTAAGAAAATCTTGATTTTTTTCCAGGCATCTTTAAGCTTATAAGCTGTGTAATCATGTGTAAGGGTATTACTGCAGGAGTTCCTTCGTGTCATTTAATATAAGACCAACTTAATGTAATTGCTAATAGGAAATGTCAGTCAGGCATCTAACCATACGAACTTCCTGGTTGCATAAACTTTTCACTTCAATGAACACTACTAAAATTGATTTTTGAGAAAGCCATACACCATCAGAACACTAACTACGTGACCATCGTACTTACAAAATTGCAGATTGACGTATTCGAACTTATTATTGTGTAAAATCGACTGCAAGGCTGCCAGATTATACTAAATATTGATGAAACCAAAATGCAGTGATTTGGACCGGATAGGAAAATTGGAAGGAACTTACTTTAACGAAACGTTTATTTCCAGACTAGCTCTGATAGGTTTGCAGGTGTGAGTGCACATCAACGGCAATGCGGGAATAACAAATCAGCCCAAGGAAGTGCGAGTCAGGAGATCATAGCAGCCATCTTAACTCGCAAATGATATTGCATAAGCTGCACAATCTAGTTGAAATTTGCCCTTGGTACTGGTTGATTCATAATAGCTCCAGAATTCATTTTGCTAACAGAATTGCACGTTTCTAACTTTTTTTACCGACAGATTCCCCCTTTGCCTGCAAACTGCAGATTGTGGATGGCTTTTGGCAGATTAGTTTCGTCGATATGGCCGTTTAGAAGTGAGATACATTCGTCAACCCGCTTTCTCGGGGTCAACGTACTTCCTGTGTACGCCCCAGCTTGATGAATCAAATCTGGAGTGACTTTGGAATAACATATGAAGAAACTTTGACAGTGAAAAAGACTTACGTCGAGTCTGGCTCTATCCAATCCATAAGTCACCAAGTGTTAGTCGTCTCCAGGCATCAATTCCAGGCAATCATCCGGCAGTCGACCGGCTACCAAGTTGCAGTGGCGGTATATCATATTATATCATATCAGTCCGTTGGGTCCACACAAGCCAGGGGCAATGGCCTTCGAACTAGCGTCACTTCATGATTGATAAAACCTAGTTACGAGACAGCCAAACTAACAGATAAACAAATAAGGCCCTACGGTTGAAATGAGATGGAGGCACAACAAGAAATTCTAGGTCTTTTATAATCTGAGATGTTTTGTTTGCAGCACATGCATTCTTACTTTGCACAACGTTCTTGTGTGTCAACGACCAGGGAAAAGACGATTTGTAACAAGTATGCGTCATGGTCCCCGATTTTAAACTTGGGTTAAGATATATGTAGTGTTTAATTGTGTGGTTGTTTTTTCGTAACCGTTTAAATTTCCGAAATTTTTTTCGATTTGTTTTATTCTTATGCCTTTGCATAGGGCAAAGGGCAAGTTATCTATTGACCAGAAAGAAACATGAAAACAAACAAACAAAACCACAGTGAACCGCACAGCACAAACCACAACAAGCTTTAAGATGGTCCAGGTCGGTGGCAGGCAGCTTTCAAAAGAAAATTTAGAAAAGGAAACCCATCTGATTTGGTAGATATATTGGTTTTTTTTTTGTTATTTGGCCTTATTTTCCCACAATGCGTTACTGTTTGACCGCAAACGTAAGGGTATAACCTCATTAACATATCCATCCAGAGTTTTGGTATAAATCTGGTTTCCCAGTCCTATCCTTAGTCACTGACGAAAGACAGCGAATGCTGTCTGAAACGTCTGACTGTTTCAAAGTCTTTCAGTTGCTTGAGTAACTCTCCCTAATGACCTGACATAACTATGTGGGTGTAGCCATGTGTTATCCTGGCTCTCAACTGCAACACTATTGAACCCGAGCCAAAGCATACTCCCAATCCTCCAAGTATCCTATTATACCACTTCCACATTACACACTGCCACTATGCAATATTCACATAACTATGGATATACGACGCACACCAAGACAAGCAAACACACACACCAACTGATTGCAATGAGGTTAATGATACTAGATGAAGGACAGGCAGCCTCGGTCCCTTTAGTTTATGGCTGTATATACATGTATGTATGTTTTACATGACAGACCACGTGGTCTTATGCTACATGCTTACACAGTATAATATACAATAAATCAAGTCACGTTATGGCTGATTTATTCGCATCACCGCGATGAATACAATATTACTCTAGTGACCCAATAACAATGACAGCACAACGCACTTGTACATTATGCGAGCCGACAGCTAGTACAAATGGTCTTTTATATTGCCCCAAATCGGCACCAAGCGAACATACTTCATAATTGCGCAAGTACTGATGATAAAGGTTTTACGATTTATCAATTCGTGACTGTTATCTTTAGCTGGTGTGTGTGCAATCATGTTCTAGCTAAGCTTTACCAAGTCTTAAATCAACAAAAATGCTAAATAATAGAAATAGATGATAAATATTTCGTAGGAATGTTGTATTTGTCTACGTCTCTTTATGGCCGTGTATCCTTTTTACTTAGGGAAAGAGCCAAAATTGGGTAGTTAGTGCCTTGTTAAAACATTCCGCTGATACAATCTCCTTTTTACTGATGGCCCTTCCTATTCCCCCTCGGAACATCGCATCGATCGATCTTCTACACCTGAATTTAAATTCGGGACTTGTTTGAAGACGTATAACCCCTTACGTGAGGTCCTATAAGTTACGTGTCCAGTAGACCGGATAAGGAAACATTAGGGTATGTTTGGTCATCTATTTGCGGAGGGCTGTGATCATTATCCGGCCGTGCAGATGTGAGCTGGTGTCCGTGGGAACAGGTAGCCACAAATCAAGCGGACTCGGCCATTCATTCACATTCAGTCCCTCGGGAAATTACGCATAAATAGAAACCTAATTTTGGGACTTGTGCTATTTCGTATACGGGTTATGCAGCACACGTCGGCATAGATAGAGTAGAAGATGAACGACGTTTTATATTAGATTGTAAACTGTATCTTAAGGAAAGAATTGTACTTTTTCACTGTATGAAAGACAAATTTGCTCCTGTAACCAACTGGGAGACCCAGGTTCAATCTCGGGTCAGAACATCTCAGTTGCGGCTGCAACCGTCTTTCGGAAGGGACGTAAAATGGAGGTCCCGTGTCAGAGGAGGTGCCTCGAGTACGGTAAAAGGGGAGGGCTAGCAACCCCTCGCTGTTAAAATATACGTACCCAGCTACTGAAATAGCAAGGAAACGTGCTCTCCCATGTGCCACTAGGCACTACAAGGGTCTGAACGAAACTCTAAAGCTAATGCCCCTTAAACGGAATGCGTGTACAGATAGGTTCAATGTGGCCACAAATCTTCCTTTACTGCAGATAGATTTGGATGGCATAAAGCTAACGCTGCGATTTTTATATCAGATTCAGGTAGTAGTTGCCAATAAACACTAATAAACAAAATGTTTCTTGGTTGTAGACAAACCGCCAAGTGCTACCAGTATACCATACATTTGACGTCAGTTTAACGACAGCAAATCGAATCGCGATTGCTCGATCAGGCAACCCTTTTTCTCGATGCCGCTACTGATGGCCCACGAGACATAACAAAGGATACGCACCGTCAAGCGCAGGGAAGCGTTTCCATTTGATTGCCACGACGACGAAGGTCAGGAAGCTCGTTTGAAGATCACCTTTTGGGAGAGGGTTAGGCCATAACGCAGTGATTGCACTTTGTGGAAAAGATTGGAGCTAAGCTTTGTTATTAAGACATGCCTATTCAGTTAATGGGAACAAAACTGACCTGTTTTAAATTGCCGGAAGCTTTGGTTATTAGTAACTTAAAGGTGGCTGTATACTGATATGAGTGCCGTCGATAGTCGAGTGGTTAGCCGAGGGGACACGGGACGGAGAGGTCAAGGGTTCGATTAATGGTATTCCTTGCTTGGAAAGGCCCTGTGCATGAGTTTCCTCACTCCACCGAGGTGTAAATGGTAAGGTTGATGAGGTAGAAGGCGATGGAAGGCATGAGTTACGCCTTCCAAAACCATTAATGCATTTTGTGAGTGAATTAATGTAAAGGGTCGTTTATTTGCAACTTCATGCCCGAAGGCTAATTGCAAGTACGAGACATAAGTGACAAGGACAGTGACTGACATTACTGTAACAGAAGACTACTCAAATACTAATGTTGACGTCGACTATATCTAAACAAGTTTGGATTGGCTTCTTTTTTGGAAGCAAAGGAAGACCAAATGCCCCACTGTTTCTATACCTTGTGGGCTCTGTGATTTTAAGAGGAAGGAACAACACACTGCCCCCACGGACTCAAAAGGCAATGGCACATTTACCTTTACCTTTTTACCTACTGATTGAAGTAAACTTTTGCGAGAGTCAGTCGGCTACAATGTCATTTTTTATGAAAATAAAGGACAGGTCAATATAATGTATGACAAAATGATAAAGATTTGGAGGTCCATGACGTTGTTTTAGTTTTATCATTGTAAACCGCGTTGTTTAAAGGTTAGAAGTATGGTGTCTGATTAGATCCAACATGCGTCATGATTGGATAGTCGTTTGAAATGGGGTTTACCAGTCGGGATAACAAACGATGGAGGAAACTGGCGGTGCCCTTGGTAGTCGGGGAATGGGAAAATGTTTGTCGAATTTACAAGGGCAAGGAAAGTGTATCGAATCAAGTTGATCGAATCAAGAAAATCAAACCCTGTAATATTCAAACGGGTCAGAGTTAGTGACGGGTTGACTGAGAGCAAAGTAATCTAAAATAGCTTGTGCCCTTGACAATGATGCTTGAATAACTTTCTCTGCGCCATCTTCATGTTTTACTAATTCAAAAACTTTGTAGTCTCTACTTGGATTTCGTAAATGTTCTGCATATGATTTCAATTATTCCTTTATGATGTTTTGAAAGTATATGCAAAGCTTGCTGCCACCACGGATTCTACTGTTAACCCCTTCGGTATCTCTGGCCGGTTGTGAATCTATATCTAACCGGAACTTGGTACTGATGTGGTTAAATTACAAGATGCTATAATTAGCAAAAGTGAAACAACATTCGTAGACCTTTCCACGGACTCCATTGCATGTCAGAAGACGCGGGGCACCATGGGTAGCTCCCAGCATGCAACGTGATGCCTGAAAAGGTCTATGTTGTGCAAAATAAGTTACTTTATCCATTGTTGTGTGTTATGCCTCGTCCATCAATTTCTGCGCACGTTGGCATTCACACTGTGCCTTATTGCCACGCAGACCATCGTACAACCTTCACAGTTCTGGATGACAGGCCTGTTTTATTACAACATCAAGGCGGTGTGCTATGGATCACTCTGGATCACTGCAACATCGTTTGTTATTTTCGCAGTTATCATTTATATTTGCGCGGCAAATGAAACACACAGGTAAACCAAGAGCACAGCATGTCCAGGACACAAGGTACAGAAAGCGGGCTACCAAGGTCATCCACCAGGAGGCCTAAAATCGACCTTGACATTCGAGTTTACAGCACCTACCCACAATCTAAATATAATCACAATCCATTCAAAGTCTCTTAAGATATTGCTTCGCACGCGCACACGCAGACTAACGGAGCCTAGAACCATACCTACATTTTTCATGGAGATGAAAACATAAGAATACTCTGCGCTCAAACGCCATTTGGTGCCCCTTACTTCTCTTTTTACGGAACGATCATTATCGATCGTCGATGTTTTCTTCGATCAGGCAGCAGCCAATAGCCAGTCTGATGTGACCCTCAGAGAATACTCTACGTCACTATGGGCCTTCATGGGAGACAGGCAAGGGAGCACACCGTAAGATAAAATAAAAGTCTGGTCTTGAAATATGGCAGCTTTAGAAGCCTGAGGGCAGTTATGTAACATCGTGATGTATTATTTTTTCTCTTTCATAGTCATGTGGTTCATGGGTATGTTTTCTTATCTGATAGTAGACGGACAAGGGGCCCGACCCTTAATCAGGTGCGGTGCCCCCCGCTGATGGAGCATATAATGGGCACATCAACTGCACCCTCGCTGGCACTGGGCGCATTCAAAACGTGCCGTCCTGTACGGTTGGCTGCGGTCGTGGTCTGCGGCTGGATTTGAGGGATTAGAAGAGCGAGAGAAGAGCCTTGTAATCTATTCTACCCGCTGCTACCTGATCCGTTGGGTCACTACCGAGCGCAATCCACTCAGAAACTTTTCCTGTTCCACTGCTTTCAAACTTATCAAAGTCAGTAAAGTTGCTGTCTCATATTCAGTACCGTCTCACGACTCTGCTCCCGACCACGCCCCAGCCAGGGTTGACGCCGGGTTGGGAGCACCCTCAAAATCCATCCAATTATAGCTCCAGTTCACTCCACTGATCGCATCCAAGAAGAATATGACTTTTCCGAGTTGGATTTGTCAAAATTCATGGTCACCTGGCGCAGACGCCTGGTAGGCAGTATAACCGACCAACCCCCAACCACAGAAACCTTGCTCACGACTAACTTCAAACCATGGTCTCAAGAAAGTCAGGAGCACAATGTCGGCTATCTACGACACGTCATTTGCGATAAGGCCAGGCCCATCTGATTGTCGCTGATTGGCCCGCTGTAAAGCTGAGTGGTCGTGACCACAAAAAACGTTTGTAGGAACATCCCGTGAGAGTTATGCGCATCGAGAAAGGGGGTAGAGGCAAAGACTGGTCCAAACTATGTGAATAGAATTTTCCTGACGTATTTTTCGACATATATATGTATGCCAAACACTCCCACATCAAAGTTTTCTCAGCAAAGTTGTTGACATAATTCTGAAACCCATAAACAGAAATCCCTTGAGTACTTGATCTCTATTTCATCTACAATCCTGGCCGCATGGCTGATTTCTAAGCCCACAAAATGGTAACAGGCCGCCTCTCCCGAAAAGGGTCAGCCACCTTTGGAAAATGAGTCAATGAATGTATTGATATCCGTAAGCCCTTTGAAACATGGGGATTGAAACATGACCCCGATTTCAGTGGGCATGTTTACATGATTTGTTCATTGTGTCAATCTGGAAAATCAGAACTAACATCCCATGTGAAAACGGAGGTATCACTACTTGAGTTGAATTGCTACTTGAAACGTCTGACCGTTTCCAAAATCATATCCAGTTGCTTGAGGAACTGCTATCTGGGGTATTCTAATCGGTTGGTGTGAGTGTTTGTTTGTCTTGGTACGCGTCCGACATTATGTGAATATTTCAGAGTGACAGCCTGTCAGGGTGTAAGTCGGAAATGGTGTAACAGGATACTTGTAGAATTGGAGGTTTGGTTTGGCTCAGTAGATCGGCACTGAAGCATGGATTGATGACTGATGGCTACACTCTCACATGTCGTTAGGGATACCCAGTTAGAGCTTGTCACAGTGATGTTTAACCAACTGTATCAGGCTCTTGTAATTACCTGCCTAAAACGGAGGTATTGTAATCGGTTGGTGCGTTGGTTGTTATTTGTCTGCCTTGTTCTCTGTTCATTTTCTATTCAAAACATAGCACCGCCACCTTCACATGTTTCAACGTCCTTGATTCGCATTATACTAGTGATCAATTACCTTAACTGATCTTACCTTGACATTCGGTAGATATGCATTAGACTAATATTGCAAAAATGTAATAATGTAATAATCTTGAGGATTTCTCACCCAATTCAAAATCACTCTCAGCTAAATCTGTATGTTTGGAAATACTAATCTAAAGCTTTGGCAGTACCGCGCTTAGTAGGAGAAATGGAAGGTTGATGAATATTTGATATGATATTGTTTGTCTTACAATATTCAGCGGATCTATAACAGCAACGACGAGGATCTGCGTACGCATACGATAAACATTTCCGCCTAAGGACAAATTCATGTTTTGTGATACATTCACGACTTTCTCGAATCATAAACATGTCTTTCGACGAGGCCTAGATGTTCAACATATATTACAACCAGCATTAACACCAGGTGTGGAATATTCATACTTGAGGACAGACAGTGATCGATGGCTCAGAATGAAAATAAAACGATTGTAGTGCCAACTTAAAACCCTTGAGAACCCTCTTTTCCTTTGGCCCAATCTGAAGATTTTTTGGGTTAGAAGGAAGAGATAATGTCTACGCTTACCCATTTTGGCCAAAATTTGTTCAGTCCATCAGTTAAGTTGGCGTAAGAACAGATGTAGGTTGTTTGGTCATGCGGATGGATATAGGAGAAAACTGGGGTCAAAGGTAGGGTTTGTTTACTAGAGCCATCTGTTCTCGGAGTTTGAGCTGGTCACCCCCCCCCCCTTTATAATTATCAAGTATACCCTTAAGACTTTCTAGTGGAGAATGATTTTCAAGGCTGAAATCCGGTTGAATATTTTACGTGTTACAGTGTATTTCAACATAGGCACCTATGGTCAGCCCTAACTCTGATGTCTGCCCTTGAATTCAAAGGCCAAGGCCCAGCACAGTTGGGCAGAATACTTATATACAAATGTGACCGTGGTCAAGCTATTCACATGAAACAATGGAGCAACTTCTGACAGAATCAGGTTGTTGAGCCACAATCTAGATGGTGCATTTTTGTTTCGACCCGCTTCAATCCAGACGTCGGTTCGATAATTAAGGAGTGTTGTTAGCTCTGCAATCACTGGCGAAAAACTCGTGCTTAATGACTGGTCAGGCTTGATTAGTTTTCGCGGAGGGGTCGAAAAAAAATCGATGGAAACAAAGATGCTCGGTACCCTGAAAGGAAAAGCTAAGTCTTTTTCGTTTCTGGCGGAATTCGGGTGATGTGAAGTGGACGAATTCAAAGACAAGTGAAGTAATGGGCAGTTGAGAGTGGGTGTTAACTTAAAAGTGCAAATAAGAAATTTGGGAAAGTTGAAAACCCCCTTTGAAAATTACCACGCTACTACGTTTCTTTGTCAACACGAAAACGAGCAGCACAGGCAGTGCATGACAAACCTGAATTGTGAATTCGAATCACGCAATGAGAAGCATAATGCATTTGGCTGAGCACTGTTGTGACAAGCTCTAAGTGGGCACCCTTGACATTACTGTGTAGGGGTAGCCATGAGTCATCCTCGCCCTCAACTACAATACCATTGGACCCGAGCCTAATCATACTTAATTATACCCATTTAAAATAGGGACATAGTTTTTGGTGTGCCTGTGTGTTTGACTGTATGCCTGTCTGTGAGTGTGTTTGTCTTTCCGGATTCTTGTAATCAGCATAAATCAAAACCTCTGGATGAATGTAGGGAAGACGAAGGTCTAGGTAAATTTTGGGCCCAATTGTATGTGACCTTGTCCTTCAAGTATCCTATTACACCACTTCCAACGTACATGATGCCACTGTGCAATATTCACATCACCGTGAACAAGTGGTTACAATATCTCCGTTTTCACAGAAAGGCTGTGAAAAGCTCTTCTTCAGACGAACGGACGTTTGGGAGATATCCTCCAGACAAATTACGAATCACCGCGGAGAGTAGGGAAGCCATCTGTCTGATACAGCGCTACTGTCCCGGGACCGGATTGATCTAGTTTCTAATGAACTTGAAACGGGCTGCGGCACGCCGCCTCTTGTTGTCCCTGGCAACTATTACCACATCACGTATTCATATATCTAAGAAGGGCAACCTACGATCAGAGAATCTTAAGGACCCCTCTCACTGGACCCGCGGCATGCTGGCGGCGTCGCTGCGTCCTAAACTGGATTTGTGTTACCCTTGACTTTATAATGGGAACATCATTCAAAACGTACAAGTATGACCAAAAAGACAACAAAACACACAGAGCTCAAATATATTTGTTTTTTTGTCGATGATGTTGAGTGCTTTGTCCATATTCGATCGGCCGCAGCGACCCCGCCAGCTTGCCACGGGTTCAGTGAGAGGGGGGCTTAAAATCTGCCAATAGAGAATCGGTTAAGTTTAAAATTTTCGATCCAACCAAAAAGTGTTAAGAGCCATCTGTTCAAACACAATGAAACTGCGGAATATTGACCTTATTTAGAGCTCAAGTATGGTAACCACTTGAGCATTACAAGAACGGAACGAATTTTCTATATGATTAAATCCAACCTTTCGATCCAAACAAGGAGTGCTAACGGCTTGAAAGTTCATCTGTTTGGTAGAAATCAGTCTGAAACAAGTTTTAACTGTAATTTCCAATACTAAAATTAAACTTACCCAAATTTACGACTGTACAAAAACTTGGGTTTGAAATTACAGTTGAGACTTGTTTCAGAAGGAGTGTTGACAGTTATTTGATCAAACACAAGGAGACTGCGGATGATTGGCCTTATTTAGGGCATTCGTCATGATTATTGGCCCGATTGGTTCGGACACGCCTGACCTTATTCAGCACGCTGTAGGTCCCTGAGATGGATATGGAAACGACATCTCTAATCATCTCTTCCACTGAAACAAATTAGCTTCATTTTCGTGCCAAAAGGTTTCAACCAAAGTGCCGGTGTCACGCCAAAGAATTGTCTGGACAAATAATTGCCAGTGACTGTGTTTATCATATATGCTTGTCTGTATTGGACTACCCAACCCAAATGCTGATATTCAATTGTTTTGTTATTGTATTTGTCTTTGTCAGCTGTAATTTGTTTGATATCAGCTGCTTGCTAGAGTGTCCTCTGTCTCCTGTATGTTCTTATGGTGATTGATAAAAAAAAAGACTTGCCAGATGAGATACTGCGCCGGCGTGGAGTTAGGGTTGGATTAGGGTTTGGGTTAGGTTAGGGTTTAGTATAGGGTTAGTTTTTAATGTGAGAGCTAATCCCCACAGTGCGACCCGTCCTCCCCAAATTCGCTCAGACTTCTGCTTGGAAATGATCACTGCCCACGAGTGTGACGCCCTTGTCTCCTCTCAAGTATACCAGAAACCCCCAAATAGTGTCCGTTGACTCGGTTGACTGATTTGGAAGGAGGCAATTACTTGGCGTGACACCAGGAATATTGAACAAATGATTACGTGTATCGTTGGGCATAGAAAGTTAAGATATGTAGGCAAGGTGATTATGCCTATTTTCAACGCCTTTGATCTGGTAGAAGACAACATCAAGAAAACGTAAGGTGGCAGTTAAGTGACCTTTCACGTGACCTTCATCACATTGGCCTCAGAGATCGATCTATGTGTCAAGTCTACTTAAAGTTTTCTCAAAATAGACGAAACTTGAGTCTTCAGTTACTTCTAAGGAACTCACCATCATGTGAGAGTTCATGTGACCTTTTGCCACTTTGACTTCCAACGTCAATCTACCTGTCGGGTGTACTTAAGGTTTCCTTAGATATATCAAAGATGAGTCGTAATCATATTCTTCAGCTGAAGGAGTACGTAAATATGGGATAACTATAAGAAATTGCAGGAATAGTGTTCTGCATTTTGATTCGTGCTTAAAGAACAATTACAGTAGCACACGATCGAAGTCATAATAATTGGTAATTTTGTAGAGCTCTTGTACTTGTCAGTGATGTTTTGAAAGTGATCAGAGTGATCAAAATGATCTCGAACCAGTTTAGCTCACCGAAGAGCTATTCTTCCACTGGTCATGACGGAGACGACAGACGCTATGTATAGTATTTACAGGTTCGTTGTACCGGGTACATCCCCCAGCTCTTTCCGAAAAGTACAATGAACAGTGGCTCACTACTGTACTTAACGTTCCGATCTAAGGACTGCGAGCTTTTCCAGTAGCGTGCGTTTTGGATGAGCGACACAGCCGGGATTCAAACTCCAAAACCTCTTGGTCCAGAGGCAGGGGAGCAATCCTCTGGACTACGCACGCTACAATTGCATCAATCTTAAGTAGTTCCCCAGTGCATGTTTCCTTGCAAGAGCTGACACCCTAGAAAAATCGACTGACCTTCTGACATGAAGCATTTTCAGGCTTGACCGCCGAGGTACTTAGTGAGAGTGTTAACTAAGTGTTGCCTAAAGGCTCTGCAAACGCGAGCTTTAAATGCTGTGCCAGACTGATTGCCTCCCTGTCTCAGCGATATAATCCCCCATCAGAAACATAGCATGCTTCTAATCCTCTCTCCTCCCCTTTCTGTTTCTCCAGGTAATTCGGCCCACATGTCGAGAAACTACACGCTGGAATTCGGGTAAGGAGGGTAGAAAACCGGGTGGGGGTGTATGATTGATTAGAAAGCAGCGAGGAGGAAATGAATTTGTATTGATGTATTTCCCCGTGTGTGCTGTAGATGACAAGTGAGTGTGATGTATAGACGGAGCCTGATAAAGTCAGACACTCATGCAAACATGCCAATAATGACGCGGGGCGCGGACTGTTTCAGTGATAGATGGGCGGAATCGATGACTTGCCTTTTCCATATGAAACTTGGAACGATTTTTCTAATTCAGCGGCTTTGCTGGAGAACTGTGTGCAAAATTGTGTTGTGTTGATAATTTGTCCACAAGCACCAAATTTGGCAAGCATGTTGTTTCATTCATTCTAAACAAATCTAGATGGGGTAAGCTCAACTTAGCTTGTGTACAAGATTCTGAAGAAAATTTGTCTACAAGTGCTAAGTGTTAACGTTGTTAAATGTATTGTAAACAAAACAACAGAGGAAGCTAACATTTTGGCCATGCGCGATTTTCTGGCATTTGTTGGTTATTGCTGACAAAAATGCATGTGCCATGGCATTTGAAGCAATTGTGCTAAAATTTGGTACAAATAATTAAGTAATCTCCATACAAAAGTGTAATATAATTGTTGACTAGTAAAAGGCATCTTTTGGGGTCTCCGAAGGGGCGAAGAAGTTCCGTTTTTGTTTAATCGAGAAGAAAGGAAAGATTCTAGTGTTGTCTTGAAAGTAGAGTAAAATTTGTGCAATCGCTAATAATGTCCCCTTTCCACTAACCGGCCGAGCGTACAGCGACCAAAATTAGATTTCTGAAACCCTTGATATCAAAAGCGGAATATGATGTGCAAAAGACAACAAAAAAACCCAAAAATCGTTCTTTCTGTGTGACATTAATGAGCGATTTGTCAAATCTTTGGTCGTTCGGGGGTTGCAGCTCGGTCGCTGTCCCTAATAGAAAGGGATTGTAACACTAACAGCAGTGGTTTCGCCCATAAGAAGTCGGAATGAACAAAGACAACTCCAAGTATCAACTTGGTATTGTCTCTTTGCTTGCTTATCTGAACTTTTGTTTGCTTTTTGGTTTGCTTATTTGTTGAAATACAGGGACATACCAGGTGGCCACATCCCATCATTTATGCTGTTCAGACGTCTTCAGCATTATGATAAAAGGATACGGCCAAATTTCGCAGGTAAGAAAAATAACAAATCTTAAAGGAAAACAAGACGAGATGGGCTTATCAGTCTTCAACATATCAGAATTAAGTAGAGTGGATTCATTCCTCAAGCTAACCGACATCTTTCACACGGCAGTCGTCCCTCAGTAAGACATCTGGAGCCGCATATTTCCCGTTTAGAACTTCAACATATCGAGTAGAAAGATGTCTGCCAAACTTTATATCAGTCGGATTAGAAGCCAAATTTGCGAGCTATTTTGTTCCATCAAGAGGACTATAGAAATTCTATATTGGCGATCTATGTCCTGTGATTTTAGTGCTATATCTCCGTATAGATCTTGAGTTATTAACTATTGTATTAGGACGACTGGAGCAATGGAAAAACGATAAAACGGACTTCGATTCCCGGTCTGTTAGACCTTACGACTCCAAGACTTGTTCGATAGCGATAAATACTTATTCTTGTCTTTCGGCAGTCTCAGCCTCATCGGTTTCTTACAAAGCCCTTCATAATAGAAACTTTGTAATAAGATTGACTTTTGCAGTGTTTTGTGTTTGTTCGTTCTTACAGTCTCTCGGATCTGGGTAGAGGTTCAACTATATGTCAGCAGCATTAGCTCAGTCTCAGAAGCATCCATGGTATGTGGTACACACTTTTACACATCTTCGCCTTTTGTTTAGGAATGTGCCTTTTTCAGTAGCAGCTTTAGAGATTAATGAATGCAGTGTTTAAAGAATTGAGAAGCACAATAAGCCATTTCACGGATCCAACTGCGTATGCGCAAGTTAAAGGTGAAGGCCGCTGAGACATGGACAAAACACGTCTGGAAATTGTTACACAAACCGACCGACGGAGGCCATGTATATCTGGACATGTATGAAGCAAGGTCGAAATAAGAACTGTTTACAAGTAATTGGCCTTCACCTTTGACCTGCGCATGTGTAGTCTGATCTGTGAAAGGGCTTGTGGAGTAATCTTATGGGACACAAACGAAAAACAGGCAAGATTGCTCCTCTTTTCTTGAACCGTCTGATTCGATTCTTAACAAACAACCGGCAACGGATGGCATTTACACTCACATTTTTTTCTCTCCAGGACTACATCCTTAATTTCTTTTTACGTCAAAGATGGAACGATCCACGCTTGAGTTACACCGACTTCAAGTCAAGTCTAACACTCGGCACCTCCACGTTAGCCGAGATTTGGATACCGGACATTTCTTTTAAAAACGGGAAGGGCGCCGCCTATCGGGAGGGAGGAGATCACAACACACTGCTGCGGATCTCTCCACAAGGAGACATCTTACTTAGCCAAAAGTGAGTAAAGTGGCGATATCAAATGTTGTCCGATTTGTTTAAAACGCTATGTTCCTTAAAAACGTGCGGACAGAGCCAAATGTTTAACTCATTGGAGAAAATATCAACTCTTCTCATAAGAACAATGCATGGTCTCTATTTTTTGTCCTCCTGTTTTACGCCGTGCGAGCATGCATTTATACTGAGATTATTGAGGTTTACGTTAAAAGACTGTGCCAGGGACAGGGTGACATCTTACTCAGCCAAAAGTGAGTAAAGTAACGCTACCCAATATCGGCCGATTTGTTCAAAATGCCACTATTCTTAAAAACGCACTATCAGAGCCAAATTATTCGAGACAGACATGGCTAGGGATCATATTTCTTTCTTATGAGGGATTCCTCATGAGAACAGATGTTTTGATACACAAAGTGGGCGACATCGGGTAGTGTACGAGATATAGTAGCGCTACGTTACGTGTTGCATGGAACCGGACGGTTTTGTAATCAGAGAGCGTTCAACGCTCGTTCTCATTTAAATGTACACATTTGATAACTTCCGTTACCGTTTAAAGTGAGACGTTCCTGACATGAGAATATGCCACATATAAGGTGCCAAAATGTCGTTTTTATGACGACTTAAAACTTTTTTTGGCTTTTAAAAATGACAGTTTGGTACCTTATATGTGGCATATCTTAATGTCAGGAACGTCTTACTTCAAACGGTAACGGAAGTTACAAAATGTGTACATTTAAATGAGAACGAGCGTCAACTCTGAGTTAATTCCGTTCTTATTCTGAAAATGATGAATACTTTTAGAAGTTAAGCACTGTGATCTGTTTTAATTCATTGAGAGTGGCGAGAGAGCGTATATCTTAATCATGTGTTTCCATATGCATATCAAAGACGGCAATGACAGAAAGCTATAAACTTTGAAAGCCTGTCCACATTTTCATTTACCGCCTGTTTGATGAAATGGAATAGATTCAATCAACGGAAGCGAGACGTGGAGGCATTCGTTAACACCAATCGAAATGCCACATCCACCACAACAGACATATCATCGTTACTACATCTGTACATGGCACCATATTCATGAAGAAAATATGCTCCATAATCGATTTTAACGATCGTCACTATTCACCCAGACACACTATTCGTCCCATTCCATAGTAAGGCCTAGGGAAGTTAATATTGTGTTTCCGATTGCGGGCCTGATAGGGTTGGTAGGTTGGGATTCTGTTTTTTTGTAAGATTTTAGTCGAGCGATTCAACAAATTTACAGTTAAACGATGTAACACTGAATTGCATCAGGACTTGTTTTTTCAATATCATATCTTGATTGTGCTAATATACATTGTACAAGTACAACTATTATATATATATTATTAAACTGAACAAAGAAGTAAAATGTTTACTGCGCATTCTCGTATGCACTGTTCAAAGTCTTGATTTGTAGTGCGTGAAATACAGACTACTTGGAATTCTATTTTGAACTTTACCACTGATGTCAGATAGAAATTTTATATCCCTTGCTGGCGGTCGACCCCCCAAACAAGGCTAGGGTTCGCAAGTTATTTGCTATGGTCGGTCAGCTGCAGGTAAACGGAAATATAACATTTTCCCTAAGCCAATCTCAGAAGCATGGTGATTGTTTTATTTGTCGTTTCTATCTCTTTCCGCAGGATGGCGCTATTGTTATCGTGCCCGATGGATTTCCGGATGTTCCCGTTCGATACGCAAAGCTGCGGAATACAGATGGAGAGCTGTAAGATATTTCCTCACATGATTATCTATTACATGTATCTATTTATTCAACGGTTCGGCTGTAAGTGACATACAGCCAGGTCTGCCCAACTAACCAGTGGCTATCAAAGGGCCCATCGGACGGGAACAGTCCACAATCTCCTCACTTTTAACTATCATATAAATGATATTGGTTGCTTATAGCTTTTCCTCATTCTCTTAACGTGTTTTTTGCAAGAAAGAATCATCTCATTAAAAACTACTAATGGTAAATCAATAAATCAAATCCCGCGCTCAATTTGGCACAATTTTCCCCTGTCAGCTGAAATGACCTCCACTGAGTTTTTTTCCTTCTTAGGGCTAACGTTACACTGACTCGGTGAAATACTCGAGTATATTGATGACATCTGCACGCGCATCAATTTTCGTCCATTTAAAAAAACAAACAACTAGGGTACGGTTTTGGAAGATGGAGCCCATCCCTCTCCTTCCACCACCTTTTACCTTCCCAACCGAAGTCCGTCGTGTAAAGTGTATTTCCCAATGACACGGCGTCTAGCCAAGAATGTCAAGAATCGATCCAATGAGTTCTCCATCTCACTGTCATTGCCAGACAAAATCATCCTCTCAACCACTAAATCAATAACTCATGCGATTAGTGTGCCACAGTTTTCTCCTCGGTGCTGAAAGTTGCGCTGCTTTAACTTTATCTGATCACATTATTGACGACAAAAGTTCCGCAGGCAAAGTAAGTGCTATTATTACATTATTACATCCTGTAGTCCAGGTCCCCCAGCACATGTGAATAATGACGTAAGTTATGATACTGTCAAGCACAAGTTCTTGCGCAATGAATCTGTCAGCATTATCGAACGTATAATGGAGCAATCGATATCAAGTGTAGGCCTACGTATCTCTGGATGTGATCATCGAAGTGTCTTTCCCTCATATCTCATCAGTAACAAGAAATCGAAGACCACATACCTCCGTCAAATAGTTTTTATGAATTTCTTCATGTTAGTGATCCTCCTCTTCCATTCTGCCCTTAATCAAGCCCAGTTATCAACCTCCCATATGTGACCGGCTGTCTATGGACTATACCACACTACTTTTAGGAAGGGAGTGCTAGCCCGTAATGCTGCAGTACCGGAAAATACAGCTAGGGGACCCCAAATCGCCATGTCTATTCGGGACTTCGATAACTACCCAGCATGCCAAAATCCATTCAAATCCACCAAACGGATCTTGAGTTATAGGTGTGAACGAGAAAACAGCCAAAAATAGTAGCTCCGTCGGAGACATACCTCCTTCCCGGGGGTAAAAATCGGTACAATGTCCAATCGAGCTGATGTTTCATTTGAATTCCAACATAAGATGGTTGATAGGACGGCACCCAACTCCGTTTCAATATCCCTTTGGGCCACACATATTTCTGCAATCACTACAGCAGGGGGCTAGTCCACTGGTATTGGTGGGTAGGCGTTGGTATCTAGGAGTGCTATCTTTGAGTATCGACCCCCTAGTGACCTTCTATGGTATTGCAGCAGAACTTCTGGTCTTTGTATTTCTTGTGTTGTTTCAGACGGCCACACGACAGAAGAACTGGTCCTGGAGTGGGCCAAACCGGAAATGGAGATCGACCTGAGCATCCGTTTGCCGGAATTTGAGCTGAAACAGTGGGGAACACGGCGGTGTGACAATCAAGTTCTGACAGGTCAGGGGTCATGCTTTCGAGTTCAAAGGTCCTTGCTTTCATGAAATAAGGAGGTTCACTTTTCTAAGCACGCATGCGCAAGGTCAAAGGTAAAGGTTCTTGAGACATAGAAAATAAGTCCGATATTGTTATGCAACCGATGTCGTGTGGACACGTATTAACCATAGTCGACACAAAAACTGTCTACCATTCATGACTTTTCTCTTTGACCTTGCTCCTGTGCAGTTAGAATTGTGAACCTCCTGATAAACGAAGTTCAAACAGAAATAAGTTCGGAGATGCTTCAGTGTAATATAACTAGCTGCTACCGCTCCGCGTGCCTGCCAAGCTGGTGCGTTACGCCGATTTGCTGTTATACCGGATATACAGATACTTTCATGACTTAGAGCCCCATAAATAGACACATGTTCTAATTTGTGACAGCGGATGACACCATATCCCACGTTTTCATTTTCAACAGGAAACTATTCTTGCACTGAGGCATACTTCAAGCTGGTGCGGCGATTTGGATATTACCTTATCCAAGCCTACATCCCGAGGTATGTACAGTTCTTCGGTGAAGGTTAGACATCCAGGTAATAAGATGCAATTAATCCAGCCTACATATGTAGTGCTGCCAGTTCTGTTGATGAATAAACCATTTTTGATTGATTGATTGATTGATTGATTGATTGATACGCAAGGTATAACTGGATAAACTTTGGAAAAGGTCAGACGTTTCAGACAGCATCAAGTGTCTTTCGTCAATGAGTCATACGCGTCGAAAGTTCCGGCACTTGGGTCCCTGCCCTACCACCCCCGTGAGACAAAATTAGCTCTCGTAATCAAATAAAATGGGATGATTGATTTACATGTATAAGCTTGTCTTGACTTTGCCTTCTATTGAACCATCTCCTCACTTCATTAACATATCAATTCAGAATCAAGGTTTAACTTCAGTTTCTCGTTTAGAAAGGCAGCTGATGCTGTCAGAAACGTCTGAACGTTTCCAAATTTTATCCAGTTGCTCGAGTGATAGTTACTTTGCGTAGCTCTATTGATTGCGCCAGGGGTGTCTAGTAGTACGCTATGTCGTATCTGAAATCATTGAGCATTTCCCGAAGGTGTACAAGGTGTCAGGTGACACGTCGGTATATAATAGTTTTGATGTAACGATTTGTCAGCCCTTGTGGGTTAAATCGATTTATGGATTCAGGTCGGCATCCTTTTAGTAGATTATCAAAGTAACGCCGTTACTGGATCAGCAGAACATCAAGCGCAATGCTTTTGAAAACAACGTTCTGATGGACACAAGGCGAATTAGCTTCTCACTTGCCTATTGGATAACACTTAATCTAATCAAAAAGATTGCTTGCTTGTTATTTTTAGTTAAGGTCTTGGAAACAATGTTGTGTGTCAGGTTACAGTTCTGAAACAATAGGGTCGGTAGGTTGTTTGGGATTCTCCTTTCTTTTGCTTATCTTTTTAGAAATAGATTTTGGCCGAAGTGATCCAACAAATACATTTTAGCGATGTAAAACATATATGCGTTGTACAAGCACAAAAATATCAATCAACTAATCAAAGAAGTATACTGTTTACTAAACATTCTTGGCCCTTGGATGTGGTCGACTAAAAAGAAGCTAGGGTCGGCGGGTTTTTGCTATTCGAATTATCGGAAACACAGCATTTTTTCCTGGCCTTACTAAACACTGAGTGAGCCACCCTGCAAAAAAGAAACAGATAAATACAAAACTAGAAATGACAATCATTTCAAATGTGCCTTTGTTGTGTCTTGCTTCCTCAGCATTCTCCTGGTCATCATTTCGTGGCTAACGTTTTGGATCAACCCTGACGTCGTGCCGGCCCGCATCTCCCTCGGGATCACCACGGTGCTGACGTCCACAACTCTGACCGCCTTCTCTCACGGCAGCACGCCCAGGTCTGCATCCTCTCTCTCATTAGTTGAACTGCTATTATCTCATTGGTTGAACTGTTGATTGCCATTATCTCATTGGTTGAACTGCTGATTGCCATCATCTCATTGGTTGAACTGCTAACTGCTATTTTCTCATTGGTTGAACTGCTGATTGCCACCATCTCATTGGTTGAACGGCTAACTACTATTATCTCATTGGTTGAACTGCTAACTGCCACTATCTCATCGGCTGAGTTGCTAATTACCATTATTTCATTGGTTGAACTGCTAATCAGTATTATTTCATTGGTTGAACATCCACAGAAAAGTGGTATGAGCAAAAATCTCACGCAGAACACCATCATATATAGCAAACACTACGCTCAAAGACATTTTTTTAAATGTGTTGATTTTACAAGAGGTTCACAATTCTAAGTACGTATGCGCAAGGTCAAAGGTGAAGGCCTCTCACAAAACTCGTCCTATATTGTTATACAAATCGACCGACGGTGTGTGGATCTGCGTAAAGCGTGTAAGGGGCCTTCACAATTGACCTTGTGCATGCGCACGTAGAATCGTGATAGTCCTTATTGAACCTTGAATGATTCACATTCGGCCAACGCAATACCCATTTTCTGTGCTCTCTTCAGAAACTCCTACATACGGGCTATAGACATCTGGATGCTGGCGTGCTCGGTGTTCGTCTTCGCCGCCCTGGTGGAATTCTCGGTGTCTCATTACATCTTCAGGCGGCAGACCAAGTTCTCCAAAATCGTCCGCAGTGTCTTCTGCAGAAATAAGTTCCCCAGCACCCCAAACCCACCACCACAGGTGAGCTTTTGCGGGGAAAACAAATCTTAATCTAAGTTCTGATGTCACCATTGCACATTGCAAAAAAAGCGTGTGTTTATATCGATCATAAACTCCATTTCATCAATTCCACCAGATATAACAAGTATTAGAGATGAAAGGATTTTCATTTCTGGCACGATTAGGTATGAAAGTTTCGCCATCCAAGCGACAGGTCGGCCGTGTGCTATTTTTGTTGTCATGAGTGCCGCGGCCAAGAGCGTCTCTTGCTAGACTAGAGGTGGCTACTTTGATACAGTGATAAATGCCATAAATTCCGTTTCACCGGTCAGATTTGGGAGACATCTTTTATTGCCCATATTCGAATGTAAATTAGCTTGCAATAGAAAACAAAACATCTACGGAAAAATGCTTGATTATTGAATATACGGCAAAGGTGCGTATTTTACCGTTAAACCCAAATGGCACAGGCTAATTGGTGTATAAGACCTTATGCTTGTCTGATTGTCTGCCTCTTTGTTGTACAGCAAGTCCCGGCTGCGGGAACGACACCGGAAGCCAGCTACATCAATCCCAGCAACCCCCAGCTGGTTAACGGGCAGCTCCAGCCTCGCGCCAGGATGACGCAAGAGGACGTCTCCAAACTGCACCAGAACTTCGCGCGCAGGATGGACATCATCTCCAGATTCCTCTTCCCGGGCCTCTTCTTCTTCTTCAACAGCGTCTACTGGCTGGTGTATAGTACGGCGTATGACGCCTGAGGATCCGTACGTCTTTAAGGATCCGTACGTCTTGAGGAGTGAAATATATTGAGGAGTCGTGCGTCTCTTGAAGGAGTTGTACGTCTTGAGGGGTAGTACGCCCTGAGATAGGGCTCATTTACAACGTGAAACGGTAGCAAGTAAGCCTACCGCATGCAGCGAAGCTGGCGAGGACCATGAATATACGATAGCCCATAAGTACAAATTTGATGCCGCTCGATTGTACTTGTAGGCTACCGTAGCAATGATGACTAATAGCGATACCAGACTACATATGCCTGCAGAATATACATCACGTGGCCTTTGACATTGCGTTGGGCGACTCATGGTGTCAAGACATTATGACCATGACGACTTTATTGTAACAAAGGACACAATGAAAGTGCAGCAGAGAGACATTTTTCTGTGGATAACAACTACTGTATTATCACTTACAAGTACACGCGGCAAAATATATTGAGAAGCAACGCCTGTAATATAAGACGTCTACCTCTGCATACTTCGATGCAGCATCAACTTGCAGCTACAAATGGTCATGTTTATTGACATTGGACAGGACCAGAAAAACGCTTTTACATATCTTAGATTAATACTTACTGTCCAAGACACTTTCTTAGGGGCTGCTCACATTCGTCGTGCGAACGTCGTGCATCTCAAACTGAGGGCATTCATGGAATAGTCGTACACGTGTTGTACAAAATTTACATTCTTACCGAAAATAATACTGTAATTCACTTTATCTTCACGGTAGCAAACTTTCACGGTGTAAGGAAAATAGACATTTTCACTGAACAGAACAGATGTATGAATGACTCATAAACAATAAGAACAGTTTTTTTTTCACGGTGATGATAAGTTCACGGTACAGAGGTGACCGTGAAAACAGTGAACATAAAGTTACAGTGAAAGAAACAAGAATAGCATCTTAGATCCTTACATTCTCGACGGTTAGTTCTGCCAAACCTTGTTTTAAAAACGAACAACATCAAACAAAATCGTACGACGTCCTACGTCGAATGTGACCGCATCTTTATGGGGAACTGGCGTTAGGAAAGACTACTACGGACCGATAGTTGTGCTTTATACGACGATTTTCGCATCTGTTAATGCTTGGATCACATTGTCAATCCGGGGTCCGGCCGGGAAGTCTTTGGGAACGAAAAGTATGATATAAAAGACAATGAAAACGTAAAACGTAATGAAAATTATCTAAGAGCATAGCTTGTGCATTTTTATTGATATTTTTGTTTCCGAAAATAGCCCACCCGGGGCCCGGTAGGGAAATGTGACCCTAGCATAACCGGCGAATGAATTTCAGACTGAATATTCATCTTCCGGTGATGGCCATTGTCGGAATCGACATCTATTGCAATACTAGGATTTAATAAACATGCATATGATTCATTTTTCAAACGTACCGAGTCAGTGGCCTTCAGTTCAATGTCCCATGAGTATTATCTATCGTGTCAGCCCTTAATGTAATATGTCATCTCTTACTAATTTATGTTTTTAGAATTGTCGACTATCACCAAATTATATGCCCCCTATTACAGGACGACGACATTGAGTGGCCCGTATCAATGGAGGGGGGGGGGGACGTAATGGAATTAAAGAGAGGAATGGGATCCACCTACCAAGACTGTATCCAAAACTATATAGTGGACTAAGTTTCTAGTCATTTTCCTCCTACGGTCTTCTTACAATCGCAAACTGAGGACATTTTAGGGACAATCGTGCATGCGTAGTACAAAATTCAGCTGTCGTATTTCCGAAATTCCTGTCTTAAATTCTTGTCGGCGATTGGTTCCGTCACAGCATGTTTGAAAACCCTACCGCACCAAAATCGTACAACGACCTACGACGAATTATAATGTGACATAAGTCGTAAGATTCCATTGCCCCTACCGTCTCAAAAAAGGCTATTACACCTTTATCTTAACCTTTCAAACCCCTGGAGACCAGAAGCTTCCGTACCGATAGAGTCCTCGCCAAAATAGCCTTTAGATATTGGGGAAAGGCCTTAGTTCGGAAACACAATAACAACATCAGAACAATCGATTACAAGCCTGTCCTTGCAGAGCTTGAACTTGTAGAGAAGGATCTACACTTGTAAAAGTTTTTATCACCCTCTAAGGAACGATATTCAAGTTTACCACTTGTAAAATACCTGTTTGTGTTTTTACGTACCCACATGTTGCACACAGAAAGTAAAGAAATGGTCATCTATAATCACAAATAATTATCCCCACAATCAATAATTCAAACGGATGCTATGAAATATTAATGTTTTCGTGTAACATTCAATACCAATTTCTGGGTCACAATTAGAATAAGTGCATACATGCCCCATAATTTGAGCAAATCAAAACCAGTGTTAATGTATTGGAAAGGAGCCTCACTTTGACAGTGACACGCGAGATGGGCTCAGGGTATGGAAGCAACCCCAGAACCGTCCGGAACAAGGGTGTTAGTTCTTCCGTTTCACAAGTCAGATGATGTTGCAGTTTGAAAAGAGTTTCGAATAGGATTCACTCAAAAGAGGGCAGAGATACTATAGTACAGGTTTGAAGTTGTCGTTTGGAGAACTACCAGTCACCAATCAGGTAAGTGACGATACGTTTTTATTTCTTAATAGAAAATTGTCTCTCTCTTTTTCAAATAATAATTTTACGAGTATATTCCTCACTGAGCGTTTGAGCTGGTAATTGTAGAGTCCAAACGTTTGCGAACGCCTAAGAAATTTTGCACAAAGCTGCAACCAAGGCGACTTCACGTGTTATGCACGCGACTTCAAAAACACACAATACAAACTTCCTGACAAATCAACGGCTTCTTTCTTTAGGCTTACCAGCAAATACAACCACTAAGTCCTCCTAACAGGGATGTAGCAGCATTGTCTCACCACTGTTGCATCTTTTAACGCCCACGTCCTATTACGCCACTTGTAAAAGCTCTTTTGCGTATACTTGGTGTAGTGTTTCATAAATCACTAAGTCCGCGGATATTAGTGGTCTTTGTTATCACTTTTCTTTAGAGGGTGGGGTGCATTGCTAATGATAAAAGGTTCCATTTTGAAACACAAACCCCCAGGAAGTTTGTAAGGCCCGTAGAGGAAGGTTTTTGTAAAGGCACAAGCGTCGACATCTGTCACTACTTATTCAATTAAACATAAGAAAGTAAATTCTATGGATGGCATCAGCACGCGCATTGAATTTTGTCTGGTTTAGAAAAAAAGCTTTACTCCACTTTGTAGATAGTCAACATGAAAAGAAAATGCCATGATTTGTAGAACATGTCGTGTGGTAGCCTTGAGTCGAAGTGACACTAGTGAGGTAGCCATGACTGTAGTTGCCAACTTGATACGCAATGCTAAGGCTCACCAGTGTCACTTTTTACACTTTTTGAATGCAGGAATAGAATACTCGTTGGCCGTGGTACCATGTCTTATCGCTTCGATTCTTGTTACAAAGTTAATTGTCTCTATTGTTGTAAGTCTTTTTATTCATCCTATTTTCTCGTATTGTTTCATTAGACCTGAAGTATGCAGAGGATGACACCCAGAAAATTTACTTGCTGTGGCCTAACGGGAAAGAAAGCAAATTAACCTGTACATGGATTAGGGATTTTTATCATGAGTGGGTAGCAGAAGTTGTTGTGTACATTCGTTTGATAGTGCTACCAATGGTTTTGTTCGAGGGACGAGGCTGTTTTTACATGCAATTGTGACTTTCCTTCGCTCTTTCGGTACGATGTGCGTCATTCCTACCATAGGTAGAGGCCAGAGAAGACTTGCGTGCCGACAGCTCAAGAACATGTTGGTCGTCTTGTGTCTTAGTCTCCTGTTAAAGACAGCTCTGGCAGATTTACAAGGTAACTTACGTGACTTTGAAGCGTTATTATCTTTATGTAGGAAGCTATTATGGGTTATGGCGGTACTTGGCGCCAGCATATAAGTTCGAAAAAAACACGAGTATACAACATGTACATAAAATCTTCAGCAGAGAAAAGTTACGAAAGATCACCAATATTACTCCAGCGTTTTACTACCATAAGCAAAAATGGTCACAGTGGTAGAATAGATACAATTGCAAAATGAATTTTCATAAAAGAATAATAGAAGAAGATAGAAATCGTGTACTGAACTGGAGTCTATGGTCACGGTAGCTCTATCGGCTCTTTTTCAATAAGATGTGTGTGTGTGTGTGTGTGTGATTGTAACAAAACCCCTAGGCACGAAGTAATGTGGACATACTATTTCTTATGGGTGTCTTTTGACGTTACAGATCATAATGCCACATCAGTGGTGGAACACAGGTAAATACGAATCTTCCTAATTATGCGGTGTGGGAAATAAGATCAAAGGTATTGTATGAAACATACCCCAGTTATCATTATAGTATCTTTCAAGTATTTGCTTCTGATTATTTTTCCTAGTCATTCGTTGTCACATTTCTAGTACTCACACATCATTGCATAGTTTAAAACAAAGATGGTAAAGGGCCTAGTCATCTTGTGTAGGTTTCTCCAACACAATGTGCGAGGAACATAAGACTGCATAGAGATGAGATGAACCGGCTTATTACGTACATAAGACAACACCTTTCAATTTGAAAGTACATTATGTAGCCCTAAGGTTAAGTTGCAGTGTACCACAACACATGCTAAAATTACCCGGGAAATGTAATGGAAAAACTGCTAGATATCATACCAACATTTACATACATAGTAAGGAAAGACATTAAATGTAGCGGTTATCTGTCCCAAACATTATCCGTCTTAAAAGCAATGCTATGCACAAATGACATTAATGTCATTTTCACGTCACATTGGAATGATGTTTGTCTTGGACACCCAGAACAAGGCTGACACAGAACAAGACGGGAACCCTTGCTTTATACGACCTTCTCATGAAATATGACAAGAGATTCCGACCCAACTTCAGAGGTAAAAACAACTCGTTGATCTTATTTAATATGTCTAATCTTAAAATCTGTAAAGGTGGGCTATCCATTAGGCTTAAGAAAATTAATGCTGTGTAGCTTTTTCACTTCGTTTGTGCGTGAGTGTAGTAGACATGCTCTTACCGTGTCGCCCCAGGTCGCACTTTTGCTTGGAATCAATAAGATACGGCCTAATTAGGACCAAAGGCACGGCATTTTCCAATAAAATTGGACGCCGATTGTACGTAAAAGGCGTTAAGAGCTGTTTCATATGTAGAAACCAGTAGAATGGTCATAGCTCTTGAGAAGACACTAACGTTACTACCACCACTGTCAGTCAGTCTGTACGGACTAGGACACATACTGCGCAGACAAAATTACAAAACAAAAAGTGCTTTTAAAAAACTTGAGAAGTCAGTAGGTATCAGAACAGTCGATGCATAAAGTAACACAGTTCCATACTGTATATTTTGCAGGGTCCAACGTCAGGGTGAAAGTTCAGATGTACGTGAATGGTCTGAGTTCCATATCAGACTCAGAGATGGTAAGTCACAGTCTATGTTTTCGGTATGACTCTTTTTGTGTTGTTCGTAGTTATATGACTACACTGCCAGTATAGATTGGCATTAAGTGAGTGGAATGTGGCCGCAGCTTATATGGAGCGGTCAGTGATTTGATGTTGGGTGGCAAGGTGTTCCACATATTGATGGCCCGGTAGAGAAAGGTTCACTTTTATTCTGGTTGTTTTAGTTTGGGTTGATTGAAACTTAAAGAATTGGGTGATCTGGTGAGTATCTGTGGGTTGAATGGACAGGAACAGTGGAACTGTTAATGCTTTGGGGTTCGTGACTGACATGTACTCTAAAAAACGTATCTAAAGCTAGTACTAATGGCGAACATGCGTGTGGATAAATCTCTTAGTATGTATGTAAATAGAAAAGGCAATTAAGGAAAAATCTAACAAAAAGGCAGTCACATTTCCATGATCGCTACAAGACATCTAGATGTCCCGTCAGCACCAAGGACATATAACGTTATCGACTTTTTTCTACTTCCGTCTAAGCCCCAGGCAAAATAATTGAGACGACTTCCAAGGTCGGATTTTATTGATCTACCTAGACTTATGTGACAGCACTATTGATCATGGAAATGTGACTGCCTTTTTATTAGACCTTTCTTTAATTACCTTCCCTTTGAACATACATGAACATCCTAAGAGCTTTATCCACACGCGTGCTCAACTAAGAGCTTTTCTTTGAACCACCGACGACTGACCTTATTCTATCCGATTTGTATCAAACCTATCTTTTGATGAAATGCCGATGAAGCCATGGGAAATTAATGCTGTGTTTCAGATTACGGTCGGCAGTAAGGGATTCTCTTAATTTTTCTTTTCTTTTCTTTTCTGTAAGATTTCGGACGGAGTCACCGATAAATACAGTTTAACATTGTAAAACTGCATTAGGACATTTTCACCATCATGTTGTAGTTATGCAGATAAACATTGTGCAAGCACATAAAACTGAACATGAAATTGTTCAAAGACCACTAACACCGTTTGTAACTTTTCAAACCAGGATTACAAACTCATCTTCTTCCTACGACAAAGATGGAACGACCCGCGCCTGCGCTATGGTGATTACGAACCGGAAGTGACGCAACCGTTCGTCACCCTAGACGAGTCAGCCCTGACGGATATCTGGGTTCCGGATGTCTTCTTCGAGAACGGAAAGGGCGCCGCCTATCCGGAGGGGAAAGAGCACACCACGCTCATCCGGATTTATCCACAGGGGGATATCTTATTTACACGAAAGTAAGGGAGAGCAGAAGAAGAGCATTGCAAATGCACAAAGTTCTGGGATATCAACCCTTTCCTTGCGACTAAAGAAAGGCCCTTCAACTTTAACCCCACATTTTCTCTTGTCAGAGTTAAACTCTAGTTCGTCTGAATGGCAAACGTATCTTCTTTTTTTCTTAAAAATGAATGCGGTGGTTTCTATGGGTAAAGACAATGATCTTTATTGCATATGGATGTCCGGAGGGCTAAATGTATTTAGATTGTATCACAACTTACGAAGAAAGGGTATTCACTATGATCTGTGCTACAGCTAGACCTAGAATAGGAAAGAATATGGACAGAGAAAAGTCCTAAATACCGTTCTTGGTTAGCCTGGGTGCCATCCTATTTCTACCGGGGCTCCTACACTCGCTACCCTAATTTAGGGTATGAGCCCCGGTAGAAATAGGATGGCACTCAGGCTAATTCTTGGTTACTCCTTTTGTGTTTTCTTTCCACAGGCTGTCATTTCTACTGTCATGTCCAATGAACTTCCAAACATTCCCTTTTGATACCCAACATTGTGGAGTCCAGATGGAAAGTTGTAAGTATAATTTTATTTGGATGATTTCTCATCCTTAACAGACACGATAACCTCCAGCAAATGACTGTATATATTTGAATAACTCAAGTCTTCCGTGTGAAAAATCTTGAAAAAGATTACTATACTTTTTCTAAAGGCCCAACACAACATGACACGACACGACACGACACAACACAACACAACACAACACAACACAACACAACACAACACAACACAACACAACACAACACAACACAATACAACACAACACAACACAACACGACATGACACAACACAATACAACACAACACAACACAACACAACACAACACAACACAACACAACACAAGGTAAAGTCACTGGATCTGCCACCTATCCTAAAGAAGTCTTTATGAATTATGACCCACTCACGATTGCAACCATTGCTGATCCATCCCTGATAAAGAACGATTGTATTACATTGATAATGTAATGACAGGAGAGTACTGATTGGTGTAAGATGGCACCAACCGGAAGGTCGGAATTTGATATCTATGTTTTCTAATTTCCGGTTAGACGGGTACACCACAGACGATCTTTCTCTGGAATGGGCAGAGCCGAAAGCTCTGGAAATCAACAGCAATATCAGGTTACCAGAGTACGATCTGGGGGGTTGGAATTCTTTTCAATGTGACGTCAAATACCTCACAGGTAAGGTTTTGTTCTGGTTTGATGTGTTTTTGATCATGTAGCGAGGTATAGCACTGTCCAATCTACATTTTCTTATCACTTTATTGACTCAGTGTATGACGTCTATGTTTTCGGTGTTTGTGTGGAAGTGTGTTTCCGTAGTTATCTTAATGCACTGCCAATAGATTGACATAAAGTGAGTGGGAATATGACAGCAAAGGTCAAACCTACCAGAGTGGGAGAAGTCCAGTTCAGAGTTGGTAGAACTAGTCGTCAATCAGACGTGACAGATATGGTGGAGGCTACCACCTGACGGGAAGGTATCGTTTTTGGTCTGTCCATTTTTCAAATTTGTTCAATCATCCAAATGTTATCCCGAAGTTGGCCCTGATGCACCAGACCCGATACTACTTCTGAACGTTGTAACAAACTGAGGTAAGGTTTTACTGAAGACAAATGAAAACAGTTTCTATAAATTAAGCGGTGAATAAAACACACAAGGATAGATAAATATAGGTAGCGGTATATTCAGTATGAGCGAGAACTGCCACATGACCGCTAGATATGCCGTCAGCACCAAGGACATGAACATGTATCAACTTTCATGTTGCACTTCCTGTGCAAAATAACCGAGATACTTTTCAAGGTTGGATTTCATTGATATACTCGGACTAATGGGACGGTATTTCCATGTTGTACTTCCTGTGTAAAATAATCGAGATACCTTTCAAGATCGGATTGTATTGATTTACACACAAAGCGTAAAACTATTCGTTTTCTTATCGACGAAATTCGTTGAGCGCACTGTTAAATCTCCCGGTCGCAGCGAGGTCGCCAACGTGCCACGGGTCCAGTGGGATTTAGGAACTTTACATTATATTTTTTCAGGTACCTTTTCTTGCATCAAGGCCACCTTCAGCCTAACGCGTCGTTACGAGCACTACATTCTACAGGCATTTATTCCATGGTAGGGTTTTCTCATCAAGAATATCTGCTCATGTAATGTAAAGGAATTTTCTTTCTAAAAGATGTTTTTCACAATTTGTATTTCCATCCGTCATATTTAATTTGAAAAGCACTAGATAAAGAAAAAGATAACATCATTTCACTTGGTGAGTGTGCATACGTATGTGTGTGTGTGTGCGTGCGTATGTGCATCATGTATGCGTGAGCGTGCGTTTGTACGTATGTATGAACGTATGTATGTATGTGTGTGTGTTTGCGAGTATTCTCGTGTGTATGTGCATGTGCATGTATACTCGTGCGTCTGTGTGCGTCTGTGTGCGTCTGTGTTTGTGTGTTTGCCTGAGTGTGTAGGAGACACTAATGACGACATCGATTGTATTCAAATATATCTATTTTAGTATTTTCCTGGTGATCCTGTCGTGGATGTCGTTTTGGATCAGCCCTGACAGCGTGCCTGCCCGGGTCGCCCTCGGCATCACCACCATGTTAGCCTCCATCACCCTCTCCAGCTACTCCAACGGCGCCACCCCGAGGTACGGCCATGAACTGCAGGGTCCAACTGTATTTTGGTAGTCGTCAGGGTTTCGTGCATGATGTGTAAAATCGACCACATTTGGTACACATTCAAGTCATAGCGTTGAGTACATACTACCTTCCCTTTATTTTTTTAATCCCAGAAGAGTTAGGGTTGGGGTCACATGGTCCGAGTGCCACTGGTATTAATCCTATCTTCAATTGATAAAGAAAATATATATGGAAAGAAGCACTAAAATGTTAATAGGTAAACTTCTTAGGTAGAGATACTCCAGTTTAACATTATCATAGAGAGGTCCTTATCAATTCTAAGTTTGTTCGATTTATCTCATGCCACATGTGCATACGTCAGAATCAAATACCCTACTCGAACCATTTCTGTAGTACCGCTTTCGGCCGCAGCGTGAAGATTGTACAAAAAGACCGCCAGATTGCTAAACCTTGGTCTTTTTGGGAATTGACAAAATAGCGCAAGGATCATAAAGGGGTTAGACTTCTATACAGAATCAATCGATCGACGAATTTGCATTTCAGGGCATGGTAGTTCGACAAAACAGAAATACACTGTGTACTAATATGTATGACAGAATTACATACTAGTATCATGATTTTCCCCCAGACTTTCTTACACACGAGCCATCGACATCTACATGCTGACCTGCGCGGTGTTCGTGTTTTCGACCGTAGTGGAGTTTGCCGGGGTTCACTACGTCTTCAGGCGGCGATCGAGGTTCGCGGGCCCGCTGGGTCGTCTCCTTCGCTACGATAACAAGGCGAACATAGCCGTCCCGCAACTTGTCAAGGTAGAGAGAGAGCCTAATAGTACAGTGTTGTGTGTAGTTTGTAAGAATTCTACGAATTGTCCAGACATTTGCTGGTTGTCCAGGCATGCGTAGGCAAATACTTATATACTTAGTCATGCAGTCAGTATAGCCCTGAGGAAGGTGACAGACGGTCACCAAAACGTCGGTTATCAATATTGTAACTCTTAATCGGTTGTAAATGAACAGCTTTGTCATTCGTTCAACATGTTGCAAATTTGTTTGTTCTCTTTCCAGATAACCATAAGAGAACCAAACCACAACGCCGTTCCGTGGTGGGGCGCGGCTCCTGAGCAACAGGACAACATGGCCGCCGGTGACGTCACCAACATCCACGTCAACCTGGCGTGCAAAATGGACGTCGTGTCCAGATTCCTCTTCCCGACTCTCTTCTTGGTCTTCAACATCGCGTTCTGGTGTAAATATGTCATGTAGAAAACGTAGTGCCTTTACAGCTGTGTAACGCAAGAGCTACGGACACGGAGATGGCATCGAAATCGCCCAATACACCGAAAGCTGTGAGAAGGATTTTAACTTGGTGTCGTTGTGGTAGTGCGGCTCAAAGAATCATGACCGAACTCCTGATGATAATCGATGCATCTTCTTGGTCTTTAACATCACGTTCTGGTGTAAATACGTCATCTAGAAAACGTGTTAATCAGTGGACTTGCTGTAGTGATTGCAAAACTGTGCGGCGCAAGGGCTATGGAAACGGAGATGGGCACCGCCCTATACACAGAAAGGTGTGGGAAGGATTCTAACTTGATCTCGTTGTGGTAGTTAATCAAAGTGGCTCAAGGAATCAGATCTATGTCCGAACTACTGATTATAATCGATGCATGCCAAGTTACCCAGGGAAAATCGTGATAATGTTAATTGAGATAAAAAAAAGTATTAGCCAAGTATTGATTCTGGGTTGGCCAAGTCCCTTAGCCTTCCTAGTAACAGCGGTTAGCCCCAGAGTGAGTCAGGTCACCACCCAGTGTAGCAACATGTACATAGCAGCACTTGTTACCCACTTATTTATATATTTATTGTTGCACCAGTTATGTTTATCTTTTTCGGATTTTTCTTTTTCACCACCACCACCTGCTGCAGCTGGGCGTGACCCTGACATTTCCCTTGGCGGTATGTCCCTCGCGGGGCTTTGCCGAGTACTGTGTAGATGTAGATGTAGCTATCAAACAAAACACCGTTATCTTGCTACACTTTCGGTATGTATCTACCTCATCCGCAATAATAAATAAACAAAGATTGTGTACTACGTATCTTTTTGTATGGTGATGGCAACGAGTGTAACTTTGACTTTCCTTTCTTTGCGCAAACAAGTTTACTTCTAAGTCATTACAGTCCTGAATAAACAAGATATAGCGCTAAAAATGACTATGACATAAGTAGGTTTGACGTCATTCTTTCAGACCATATTCATTTCTGATACAACTTTCAGCAGCACACGATTTTCATGGCGTTGAGATAGTACGAAGGGAACGCTCTGCCGTCTTTATTCGGCGCCGAATTTGGCCATCTTGTTGTTGATGGGATGACTCATGAAGCGGTCAGACTTCATGTAGGCTGCTATCTTTGGCAGCGCCTGGAAAGAAATACAAGTTGGTACAAGCTGCAAACGACTCTGTACAAACCACGTAGATTAACAGCTACAGTTGTAATGGATTCCGCTAGGGTTCAAATCTCGTCACATGTGTTTAACTTACGGGACATTGCTGACAAGGTGACGTCACTTACCTCGAACTGCGCCAGGAAATCCTGTTGATGACAGAAACAAAGATATACGTTATGTCTAGTCCAGATAGATATTTCGATTTACATGTACGATTAAAATACGATATACAATACAAAAGATATACAGTACATAAGTCTTTTGCCTGTAGACTCCATTATATGTGTCTTGTAACCATACATTTTATACTGTTCAGTCACATGAGCTAGGCATCCGACTTGGAGATTAGCCTGGGTTGTCTGCATTGATACTTTATTTTCAGGAGGCACTTGGATCATACGTTACCTTGAGGTTCTGGAAGTCGTCCAATAGCGTCGGCTCTAAGATACGATGTTGGTCTAGAAGCTCGTACGTGAGGAAGTCAACATACGTGATCTGTAGGAAACAGTCATTGGTGTAACCAATCATAATCGATAAAGTACAAATGTGGACAAATCTGGGGTACATCAAGGCTGTTGACACAAGAATTCAAAATCATTTACATGATGGATTTTATCATTTGCAAGCAGTATCTGGGGAACTTTATATTCGTGAGCATGTTATAGATTCGATCTCACCAACTATATATCAGAGAAAAATGCTAGATAGGGCATTTTTTGGGTGTAAATCTTAGATAAATTTTGTTGTTGCTGTGTTTGAGTGTTTGTGTGTTTGTGTGTGTGTGTGTGTGTGTGTGTGTGTGTGTGTAACCTTAAAGGTTTGAAACGTTGTACGAATGTTTTACCTTGTCACCTGCGATCCACTTGTTAGAACCCAGGAACTGCGAAATCTGCTTGATGGAATTGTAGACGTCTTTGACGTATCCTGGCCTCAGCTCCTCCTGGAATGAAATATAAATCATTTCTGTCCAATCTAAAACACTGTACAGGCAAACACAAAATGACATAGACATTTTACTAATTTTAGAACTCCGGATGCAGCTTTGTTAGTGATTAGCTTTAGTATGCTTCGCTATATGTGAAAGTGAAAAGTAAAAGTGATCTCGAACCAGTTTAGCTGGTCATGAAGAGCTATTCTTCGACTGATCGTGACAAAGAAGACAGACGCTATATGTACAGTATTTACAGGTTCATTGTAGCCTTTTCAGACACCTACGATCAACAGTGGACCACGGCTTAACGCCCTGCCCTATGGACTGCGATCCTTTCCAGTAGCGTGGGCGAAACAGCCGGGATGTTCGAACTCCTAACCTCATGTGAAGACTGTCATCCAGGCTTGTCTATATCCGTGCTGAAACTTTCTACATGGGCCCTACGCATTATAATGTACGTTCTGCAAATGTAGGACAGGATTTCAAATGTATAGGAATAGATTGTACTCACAAATTTAGGGTTGTAGGCGAGCCTGCTCATGCCGGTACGGAAGTCCATGCACTGGTAATCCATGAGGTCCATCCGGACCCGCTCCTCTTCTGTCTCACCGCCTACATAAACAATACGGTTTGTTTATTTTATTCCCATTTATTTTGCAGCATTAGGCGACAAGCACGATTGCTTATAGAGCCTTCTACTCAATAGCATGAATATAACAATAGTAAAGACACAATACAAAAATACATTATACATAAATACAAAGTGGATAATAGAAAAATGAGCAAACAATACAATTTGGCGATCTATTCACAATGAAAGTGTGAGCTATATTGAAGATGTTACAGTTTGGTAGATGTGGAAGTGACATGGACACTCGGAACAATACGGGTATATAAGAAGAAAATTTCAAAAATTTCACATCATTGCGAAGCTGCGTATTTCGCTCCTTTTTTTCTAAATCGCACTTACGCTATAAATCGCCCGCTCTGTGACTGTAAACACTCTTAAAGGCCATCTAGGCCTGTTGTAGAGTGTTGCTAGTCTGCTACATTGTACACTGCGCAATGTACTGAAAAAAAGAATGACATGCAGTTGACTTATAACTTACAGAGGTTGTTCTTGCGGGCGATGTACCTCAGGATGGCATTGCTCTGAGTGAGTTTTACGTCACCGTCGATATAGCATGGAAGCTGTAAAGGCAGAAAATGTTATCTGTATCTGCTTCTATATAGCCGGTATGAGAGCGCCTTTCTTTGTGCAAAGGCAAGTCCCGCAAGGTGTTGCCAACAATGAATTCCTTTGGAAATGCGTGCGTGCAATTTTAGAATATTTGGCAATTCGATCGCAGTACTATACTAACGGCTTCGTTACCGAGGCGTCGCCAAAAATACCACATATAAGCTATCAAATCCACAGTCAAAGCAAGGTATATTTAACCTCCATGGTCAAAGACAGACGCAACTTTTGTTTCAACTTCAGGTAAGACCACCGCTGAATCAATTTCTTGTAAGACCCTGGTTTTACCTAATATTTACGTACGTTTGGAAAGTCCAGGCCGAACGAATGTTTGACGTCCAACCATTCACTCCTGTCATAGTCAGGGGCTGAAAGTTAAACAGTCAGGAATCACATGGTCATACTAAAAAGAAGTATTACATATAACTCCATTCAACAAATTTGGGAAGAGGAAAATTTGAACTCTTGATACAAATTTTCTCGCGCTAGCCTCCTAAAAGATCCCGAGATACGAGATATGGACCAAGATATGGTTCCAAGTCTTTCAATACACAAATAGTGGCTTTCTTTTCGTTCATCAAGCCCTACATAGAAAACAATTGTGATGAAAATCCCTCCCCACCTGGTCCGCACTCATACCGCTTCTCCTCGTACTCAGTCCCAGTGTACTCCAACAGGAGCCGAACGGGCTGGGCCAGCTAGAACAGGAAAAGCTACGGTATGATACACGTACGACAACAGAAAATATATGCTGCATTTTCATTCATTTGAAAAACCTTGTAGCTAAATGGAATAGAAGGTATTTGATATATGACACCTCCGTGAAAAAGTTATTTGACAGCGAAAGATTGTGTACCACAGGCTAGCCTCCTTTGCAGGCCTCCCGGGGGGCGTCGACGTTTATTTTTTGAGGAGCGCTGATTCGCGATTTTCAACTTATCGGGACCAGGGTCTTTTGCTGGGGAACTACATGACCTGCAGCACGCGGGTAACATAGAGACAGGGACGTAAAAAATGTATACCAAACTTTCAGACAGAGCTGGCATCACGTACTGCCGTCCCAATTAATAATCTTCAAGCAGATGCTGGAGTGGAAAATCATAACGTTCCCATTTTCTGGCGCTAAGCAATCATGATCGACCATTCCTGGGCTTGAAACTGGGCCAACCTTTGTCGTTCAAATGAAGGAGTTTTTTTCGTATGGACGCTTGAATTTGGCCACATCTGTGCATTAAACCAAGCTGAGGAGGTTCAAAATCCTTGGTTGAGGTGTTGTGAGGTTGTCGGTATACAAAATGTACAAAACGCTTATCAGCATTGTTCGGCCATAGTATCAATGTGCAAACATCGCTCATATCAGAGCTGAGCAACCCTGGATCACAGGCTACGTGACGTGGCAGAGTGGCGTGGCTCACGTCTGAACACAAAGGGACAAAGTCAAAGAGCGATATGGTCAGCCAATACCGGACCCCCTAAGGCATTTCAAGATACAATGCACTTAGTAACCGTTTGTAACGTTACTCACCCCACGAATCTTCCAGTATGCGAGCTGTGCCGGCATGCTGGCAAAAGGATTGGGCTTCGGTTCAACACAGGAGTACGAAGAAGTCCGAGAGCAAGGTGTGGAGCGCCCTGTACCGAGAGTGGGCTGATAGGTAAAGTCAAAGTGCGCCGCGGGTTCACGCAGCGGACACACTATGGGATGTTCCAAAAATAGCGTACGTAGGGGTAAAGGTCTATTTCACGCCAAGAATGACGAATTGAGGAGGTCAGGATCAAATTGCCGGTAGATGAATCTGACTTCAGAAAAGACACAACTTATGAGGTAGTGTAAAGATTTGTCTGACTGTTCCTTCGGTCCTCAACTTTTGAATGAATCCGGAATAAGCCATTGTTAATTGTTGGCCAAGGGAGTTAATTATCAACCTCCTTCGCTCCGCACGTCCAAGTCCAGTCTCAGCTGTTGGAAGTATGAGTCTGCAAGGCCAAGGGAGGATCCTGGCAACGCTTGGCGGTCAATTTAGGAGGACCATAAACGTTTAAACGTGAATTGACTTGTTATTGCCAAAGGTTCTGGTAACGATTCCATTGGGATACGCGTACGTGTTACATTCAACGGTATCCATGGGGTGTCTGGCGAAACCAAACTTAATCAACAAAAAAATTTTGGAAGCTAGATTTCGGTAGATCAAATCTCAGCTGCTACTTAATCAATTTTATTGTGTCATGTTATGTGTTAGTAGAAAGCTAATACGTCTTTACAATGTCCTTTGCCATGATCGTGCATTAACGAGCCATGCGCTAGGGCTGCGTATGTGAGCTAGTCCCGAGGAAAAAGGGCCGAAAATTGTTTTTCTTCATGGGCAGCGTGTTTCATGTTTCCTTTGCAATTTGGTCGTCTCCTCCAAAGTTTCTTGGTAACAGTGGCCCTGGGCTAAAGTGGTTTACGTATGGTATACTGATTAGTCGATTATGACCAAGCATATCAAGCTACTGTGTCACAGAACAGGGCAAGTCGTGCTCTATCTAACGATGTTTTTCTTCTACCATACAAGAGGCACATTCTGCATTCAAGATAAAAGGATTAGCTTCCATATTAACCACCATTTTCTTACTAAACATCCATTGGTATCTACCTCAGAGCGACACAAACAAACAAACAAAGATCGTGTAATTTTTTGTTGTCATGGGAACGAGTGTAATTGCAACTTTTCTTCCTTTACGACAAACAAGTTTACTCTTCTGAAATAACAACTTACAGCCCTAATGACGATGATCACAAGTAAACAGATTCAACGTCGTTTTTTCAACCCAGCTTTATTTCTGATACAACTCTCAGTACATGGTCATTGGGATGATTGGCAATTTCTACGCCCAGCTGAGTTGGCACGACAGTTCATTCGGCGCCGAATTTGGCCATCTTGTTGTTGATGGGGCGACTCATGAAGCGGTCAGACTTCATGTAGGCTGCGATCTTTGGCAGCGCCTGGAAAGAAGTACAAGTTGGTAGTTTAATTCCCAAGAAGCAATTTTAACTGCACAAAAGACACCGAGTTATAGCTGCAGTTGTGATGAATTCCGCTAGGTATCAAATCTGATGATCAGACGACTCAGTTACTCAGTTACGCCATACATGTTACGGGACATCGCTGACAAGGTGACGTCACTTACCTCGAACCGCGCCAGGAAATCCTGTTGGTGACAGAAACAAAGAAATACGTCACTTCTTGTACGACTGATCAGTATCTTACTTTGTAAAATATAGCAAACGAAATGTAACCAAACGACATATCCAAACCGGAAGTTCTTCTGATGTACCGTAGAAATCCGCTTGAGGGCCCATAATCGAACATGTCCTTTGTTTTGTTGACACCCACCCACATACGAAGTACTATAAACAATTACTCAAGATATGCTGTCCACAAACCCATCCACAGAACGAAGATATAACGATCTTGCAAAGGTAATTAACGTCAATCCACGTCAATATTCAGAGACCATAGAGTTCTTCGGTTGAGAGGAGTTATAATAATAGATAAGTATTGCTACTTTATTTAGGTGGCACTTAATGGATCTCATGTTACCTTGAGGTTCTGGAAGTCGTCCAATAGAGTTGGCTCTAAGATACGATGTTGGTCTAGAAGCTCATACATGGGAAAGTCCACAAACGTGACCTGTGTAGGAGACAGCCATTGGTGTGAAATATCATACCCGCACAGTTGTGGACCAGCCATTAAAAAATTGTGAAAACAGCCTTCCTAGTCATCTAAATTGTCACGTAAGTTCAGGAATATGGCATTTGTAGGCAACATTGGATGGACCTCAAGCTTCTTTTTTTCAAATGATTTTAATTTCAACATGGTACATAATTTCGCCAGAGTACATAATTCCGCCAGGGTTCATATATTCCATCAGGGTACATAATTCTACCAGAATACATAATTTCACCAGGATATATAATTCCACCAGGGTAAATAATTCCGTCCGGGTACATAATCAGGGTACATATTTCCACCTGGGTACATAACATCGGGTACATAATTATTCCACTATGGCACATAATTCCGTCAGGATACGTAATTCCATCAGGGTACATAATACCAATTATTCTCTGCTGTTTGGAAGCTTAACATTGTATAGTGAACACAAATGCAGAAAAGGAAGGAACACAAGCTTCTACATCAGATCTCACTACTATCCAAGAACATTTTGCAGGGGTCAAAATGGACCCACTCGAACTCATCACAGACATTCCTCCATAATTTCTACAGCATTGTACCAATTTTACCAAATTCCGTTTAGAAATGAGGAGAGGTTATAGTAGATGTTTACTGACAAGTCACGGATGGAATTTTTTTCAGATCAAGAATGTTCAAATGTCACTTTAAAATATAACTCGACCCTTTGGGGTGTATGAGGGTTTAAGACTTTGACATGATGCAGATAGATCTTACCTTGTCACCAGCGAACCATTGGTTCGAACCCAGGAACTGGGAAAACTGCTTGATAGAATTATGGACGTCTTTGAGGTATCCTGGTTTCAGCTCAGCCTGAAATACAATATTCTTAAATTGTCTCTCGCTTGGAAAAAACATTTTGAACACAAAGAGAGACATAGATATTTCATTGATTTCAGTACCCTGGATGTCAGGCTTCTGGATGTAGCATCCAGGCTATCTATACTGTGCTTAGATTTTCTATATGAGTACGCCCAAATATGCTGTTCGTTCGTTCAGACCCTTGTAGTACCTAGTGGCACATAGGCCAGCAAGTTTCCTTGCCGTTTCAGTAGCAGGGTATATCTTTTAATTACAGGGAGGGGTTGCTAGCCCTTCGCTCGAGGCGCCTCCTCCAACATGAGACCCTCATTTTACGTTGCAGCCCCAACCGAGATGTCCTGACTCAGGATTGAACCTAGCCTGGTATTCTGTCTCTTCTGTCCTTTCCGCAAATAGCAAGAGACAAAAGAGACTCGGGAGCTATAACTTTAATAGCTTTGAATACCAGGCTAGGTTGAACCGGGGTCTCCCAGTTAGCAGCTAAATGGAACCAGGAAGCTGCTACCAGTTGAACTATAGGGACACCCCGCTGTACGTTCAGCAAATGTAGGGCACTATGTATTGGGTACATCTTGCTTACAAATTTGGGGTTGTAGGAGAGTCTGACGGTGCCGTTACGGAAGTCCATGGACTGGTTCTCCATGATGTCCACCCGGACCCGCTCCTCTTCCGTCTCACCACCTACGGCAATAATACGGCATTGTTTTACAAGAACGAACATGTACATCTTTTTATATATTTAGATATCTTATCAAAATCTTACGCTTTAAATTACACATAAAGAAAACTATTAGTGAGCTACGTAATATAGTATAATAACATGTTAAGTTTTAGCTGCTTTTCGCGGATTTTAGTTGACGTAACGTTAGTAAAGGTTTTCTATGAGCCTGCTATGGAAGGTTGCTAGGGTGCTAAGATTTGCGTTGTACGTAAAACCATGTAGAAGAACGGTTGATGTAACTTACAGAGGTTGTTCTTGCGGGCGATGTACCTCAGAATGGCGTTACTCTGGGTGATTTTTATGTCGCCATCGATGTAGTATGGAAGCTGTGAAAATGGGCAATCAAAGTACAAAACATTTGATTATTACAAGGAGGTTCTATCTTTCATGATTTCTAGAAACACATCAGTTTGAGTCCGTGAATAATTTAATCAGGTTGGTATATGACTCAAAGTTCTTTGTTCACACGCAAGGAGTTACAACAGCCGACGTTTCGGTAACCCTCTGTCACCTTCTTCCGGGCGACACTAAACTGTTTCTTCGCACTGCGACAATTCGGCGACCGACGGTCATCGAAACGTCGGCCGTTGTACCTCCTTCAATGGTTGAGAATAAATAACTTTGTTATATATATATATATATATGTATACATTTAGAATAGATACATTTAAAATTGCGACTCTGCGATCTAACTAACTTGGTAAAATCCTGGTTCAAAATTGAACCTATTTACTTACGTTTGGAAAGTCCAGGCCGAACGACTGTTTGACGTTCAACCATTCACTCAAGTCGTAGTCAGGGGCTGAAAGGAAAACAATAAAAGAAGTTAGCATGAAAGTTCATCTGTGTTGGTAGAACTCATTATTATATTAACTAAGGTTAAACTTTTCATCCAACACTGTAAAAAAAAACACTGTATAAATTTTACCTTTAAATTTGGGTAAGTCCCAATTTCTTTACAGTGCTGGATGAAAAGTTTAATCTTAGTTAATAGTAAAAGAAGTTGTAAATGCTATTCAACACATTTGCGTGATGGATAACCCTTAAGTCAGTAGGGAGCTGCAATTGTAAAGGGAGCTAGCTGCAATCTACATCAAGTTGCTAGGGGGCTGCACTACTTTGCAATGCGCGTTCCATGGCTGGACTCTCAAACATGTGACGTATGTAACTCAGAAAGAGAGGAATATTGAAAATATGAATTATGCAATTGAAAGCCTAATTTGCATAATCAAGCAGAAAATGATTTAATACATATCTTAAAAGATTCCAAGATATGGATATAGATATAGATTCAGGTTTTACAAATGTATTTAGTGGCTGTATTTTGTTCACTGGTGGTATAAAATATGTACATTCTTTGATTATGAAAATCCATCCCTACCTGGTCCGGTCTCATACCGCTTTTCCTCGTACTCAGTCCCAGTGTACTCCAACAGAAAGCGAATGGGCTGGGCCAGCTAGAGCAGAAGAAGAAACTACGGTATGATACAAGTACGACAGCAGAAAATATATGCTGCATTTTCATTCATCCCTTGGTAAGACCTTGTAGCTAAATTTGAGAATCAAATAATGTGTGTAATTTTGGCTGGTGTTCATTCGTATATCGCATTATTATTAAAATCATTTTCACTCCCCTACCTGTAATGAAAAACCGTATCGTCGAAGATGCGTACGAAAAAAGAATGGACAAAAATACCACACCTCTGTTTGGAGATTAAGGGGTGTGGATGACCCTTGCCTAGAGTGACCTGGCCTAAATTGCGTTTTAGTGACCCCCCTTCAATCAATCTCCAAGCAGATCGGTTGCAATAAAAACTCATTTTGCCAGTTGGATACGGTCTTTGCAACCGTTAGGTCTGCTTGGAGATTATTCAATCAATAATAAGTTAATTGCAAATTCAATCAATCATCCCCGATTTTTTTGCCGTCCTAGGGGGAGGGGCCCAATCAGCCCCCGACAGCGAGAGGTTGTGTAACACATGCTACTGACGGCCCCGTTTACGATACGCAAATTTACATGCCGCTGTTGAGTAAGCGGAAAGATGAAGGGTTGACAATAGACTCAACGCAAATAAAAGTGACCTAAACCATGCGTGTAACATTAGCCTCCGATGCAAACTCCTCCCGGCTGTTTTCTTTTTCAAGTTACAGTTTTTATACTATTACATTTTTTTTCTTATTGCCCGGCCAGCAATAAGAAAAAAAATGTAATAGTATAAAAACTGTAACTTGAAAAAGAAAACAGCCGGGAGGAGTCTGCATCGGAGGCTAGTGTAACATAGCGACAGACAGACACGTACACTGAATGTATACCAAAAATTCAGACAAAGCAAGGAGGTAATAACCTCCTTGGACAGAGCTTGCCTACGGTCGACCCAATTGCTAATCTCCAAGCTGATGTTTCTACCGGGTAATTTTCTGGCCCCAAGAAACATGATTAAACCTAGCCTGGATACCAGACCCCTCGCGCTAGAAGATGAACACCTTTTTGGCGGGGGAGGCCACATACGCGATATGGAGTTGGCACCCGATCTCTCTTGGCACCTGACATTATATATATGCTAAACCTACAGCGCGAGAGAAAATTAGGGGCCGTGTGCTAACTGTGGTGGCGGGGAAACTTGCATCCCCGGCCGAAGGATTAGCGGCTGCAGCGGCGGGGGTCTGGTACCCAGGCTAAAATAAACCGTTCCTTAGAAACTGGGTCACCCTTTGTCCTTCAACTGAAGGAGGTCGCTCCCCGGACGCTCGAATCTGGCAACATCTGTTCATGAAATAAAGGAGCTTTAAAATCCATTTTAATAAAGCCCCGTGGTAAATGTTGTGAGGTTATCAGTAGCCAATGTGAATCGGCATTGTTCAGCCATTAGACTACAGCAAACCAAGGAGGGTTATATGTCCATATAACCTCCTTGAGCAAATGTTACCCGCATTGAAGCACACGTGGATCACAGAAGGGTGTGGCTTATGCCTGATCACAGCGTGGTCAAGAGCTATGTCGACCACAGTACTAGTAACACCAAGACAAATTTACAACGAACTCAAAAGTCACCAAGAGCTAAAAACCTAGAGATCAACGTCATCAACGACATGAACCTGAACCAAGTGAAATCATGGGCACCTAGAGGACCACGTCTTACCAAGGAGGTTAAACCTCTTTGGTCTTACTCTCCAAGCAGAGGTAAGATCCGGGGTATTTTCGACGTATTTTCGCGGCATTTTATACACCGTTCTACTTTTCCGTTTTTAGTTGGGTCTAGAGGAGGGAGACCCAACTAGAAACGGCAAAGTAGAAAGACGTATAAAATACCGCAAAAATACGTCGAAAATACCCCAGATCTTACCTCTGCTTGGAGAGTAACCACGTCTAGCGAAACAATAGACGTTATTATGCAACAACAACAACTCAGTAACCGTTACGTTACTCACCCCACGAATGTTCCAGTATGCGAACTGTGCCGGCATGCTGAAAATGGGATATTAGGCTACGATTCAACACAAGAATACGAAGAACTAGGAGGGCAAACCGGTGTGGAGGACAAGGTGTAGACTATCAGCGTCAGTCGTCAGACCAGATGGGACCGCGGGGTCAAGCAGCGGTTACACTTTGGGATGTTCCAACTACAGCGTACACAGGGGTGTACAAACAGGACTATTTAACGTGAGGAATGGAGTAAGAGGTCGGGAGTATATCATTGGGGGTTGAGGAGCCTAAATTTGGTAACGAAATAGTAATTACAACAAAAGAGAGAAGTCTAAATACATCCCTGACTGTTCTGTCCTCCACTTCTCGATGGAATAATCCATTGTTAGTGTTTCGCCACTGAGTGGGTTAATATTAGCCTGTGTTTACACAAGCTCTCGCTGGCTCTCGCTGGCGGAGGTTAATTATCTCCATGAAAAATGGAGATATTGTTTTTGGGTGTGTATGTGTGTCTGTCTGTCTTTCTGTCTGTCTGTTTGTCTGTCTGTTTGTGTTTCCGGACTACTGTAGTCAGCATAACTCAAGAACCTCTTGATGGAATACAATGATATTTGGTATGTGGGCAGGTGTTGTGAAGCCGAAATTCAAGGTCGATTTTGGCCCCCCTGGTATGTAACCTTGGTACTGCAGCAGAAATTCCATTTTTGTATCTTTTGACCTGGACGTGCTATGGTCTTGATTTTTGGGTGGCAGATAGCTTGTGGTGTAATGAAGAAGTGTTGTGGGTTTGGGCCCTCTAGCAGCTTCCTCTGAAAATCTTCTAAGGAGAATAACTGAACAAAGGAACAATGGATTTCCATGATATTTAGTATACAGGTAGCTTAGACAGAGATGTACACAATGAAGTGCAAATTATGCTAATTAGGACTTAATTTGCATAACTAATGAGGAAAATCTATATTTGCTGTGTTTTCAATTATTAGACTCAAATACATGTAACATATGTAGTTTATGGAAAGTGGAGCATCAACAGATACCAATTATGCAAATAAATTCCTGATTTGCATAATTAATGCAAAAACACCATAATTCATCTAATTGGAAAATTACAGGACTGTCAATATTGCAACATGTGTAAGTTAGATAAAGGTGTTTATGAACAAGCATATATTATGCAAATGTGTTAGTCATTTGCATGAATAGAATTGTTCATGGAGATATGAGGCCGTGGAACTCTTGTCATTATAAGTTTATTGCAAGTTCTTGCCCGTAGGCTAATTGCAAGTACATGTAACATGAAAGGACGGACAGACAATACATAACAATACAGCATGTGACTTTTCTAGTCTAAATACTAAAAATGGAGATATTGTTTTGGGTGTGTCTGTGTGTCTGTTTGTCTGTTTGTCTGTCTGTCTGTTTGTGTTTCCAGACTACTGTAGTCAGCATAACTCAAGAACCTCTTGATGGATTACAATGATATTTGGTATGTGGGCAGGTGTTGTGAAGCCGAAATTCAAGGTCGATTTTGGGCCCCCTGGTATGTGACCTTGGTACTGCAGCAGAAATTCCATTTTTGTATCTCTTGACCTGGACATGCTATGGTCTTGATTTTTTGGTGGCAGAAAGCTTGTGGTGTAATGAAGAAGTGTTGTGGGTTTGGCCCCCTAGCAGCTTGCTCTGGAACTGCAGGGGCGTTATTGTTAAAATCTTCTAAGGAGAATAACTGAACAAAGGAACGACGAATTTCCATGATATGTAGTATGCGGGTAGCTTAGACAGAGATGTACACAATGAAGTGCAAATTATGCTAATTGGGACTTAATTTGCATAGCTAATGAGGAAAATCTATATTTTCAGTGTTATAAGACTCAAATACATGTAACATATGTAGTTTATGGAAAGTGGAGCATCAACAGACAACAATTATGCAAATGAATTCCTAATTTGCATAATTAATGCAAAAACACCCAAATTCAAATTGTAAAATTATAGGACTGTCAATATTGCAACATGTGTAAGTAAGATAAAGGTGTTTATGATTAAGCATATATTATGTAAACGTGTAAGTCATTTGCATAAATAGAATTGTTCATGGAGATATGAGGTCGCGGAACTCTTGTTTGGGTTTGACTTCTTTTTCCGAGACAGTGGAAGACGAATGACCCCTCCCCGAGTATCCGTCGGGCCGGCCGCTAGGAGCGCGATTTAGTCAGGCTAGGTTAATATCAACCTCATTGGTTCCGCAAGCTCCAAAACTAATTCTGCTTCTGTTGTTGGAAGCATCTATACCAATGTGAAATCAAGGAGCTAACGGAACGTATATTTTTCCTCATCGATGGACTAAGATCTTTAACGTTATATGATGTAATATACTTACATTATGTGAGACTCAAAGAAACATGTTCGTGTAAAATGAAGACACGAACGGAAAGAACGGAATAAGTTTTTTCAGCCACAAAATCTGAAGCAAAGTTGAGTTTTGACATGCCAACATGTAACTTGCTGACTAATGATCACTAATCACTTGGCGATCTTATTATCTATTCAGCCCCGCCTGGTATATATATAAACATGTGCTACAACGACCCTCTCTCTATTATATGTTGTACTTTGTACTTTGAACCTCCTTGCTTGAACAATTGTTGTACAATAAAGTTATATGTTCCGAACATGGCCTCCCGGATTTACATACTAGTAGTCGTGCATGGGGTTTGATTTATCAACAGTTTAGCTTTTAGACATATTACTTACCCCTCTGGTGTTCCAGTATGCAAAAAGGGCATAACTGGCCTGGTGACGTGGGAATGGCTGAGCTTTAATCCCAAAACTTCAGGTCGTGTGCTACTGCTATTGTCACAAAATGAACCTGGGTCATTCCAAGTCAGGAAAGGGGGGTTGGGGCGACATCCCGTTTTTTTATTGTACGTCTTTGGTTTTTCATATAAAACAAATAGTCAATCTTTCCAGGATCAAATGAGTGAAAAATATCAAGCGGAGCTTGGGTAGCGCCGGACTAAAGCTAAGAAGGCTGAACTCCAGGCTACTAGCCACTCGGCCATTCCATGATCCACGCCAGCTTACATGTAACACGACACTTAATTCCTCAGCATATTAATCTCCATATCTGACTTTCCTATGTCGTCAGCGCTCCGAGGCGTCTCTGGTAGAGACTACTCTTTAGGAACTTGGACGACAGCCAAGAAGTTCATATGTCATCAGGTCACGAATAAGCATCATGCGAGGCATGCAGTTGAACTGGATCCGACAATGATGTACATGACATTGTAAAGCCGTACACAGGCACATCCTAGCGTTAGAATTTGACTAGATACTTCCCAATCATGGAGTTTTCGACAAATCGTTGTGAAAAAAAAGGTAAAGATAGAAATATCAGAATACTGGACATAACACGTCGGTCTCATTACCCAACAGGGCTACTCAAGGTGGATACAAATACAATCTATTGCACTACAATTGTACAAGCTACAACGTATGATATCTTTTGCTAACGTTTCGTATGTAACAACAACCATTCTACGAGATTAATCTATTTTACAAAAGTCTATGATGAGAAGTGCTTTTACAACTATTGTTGAAATTTCTGTCTTTCAATTTTTGTCCTATAACAATTCAAGGGTTGTCACATGTCAATATGTACTTGAATTTGCTATTTGAATCTATTGAGAGACTGATTCCTTCGTCAAGGACATGGGTAACTGTAGCCTCAGGTACATACAAAATAGCCTATTTACTCACGGTATACGTAGTATAACTTGCCAGAGAGATTAGCCGACCATAGAGTTACACGCATTTCCCTGTTGCCTACGTGTAACTATCCCAGCACAGTTTCAAACTGGACGACCCGTGTTTATATAAATCAATATACAACACTATTATTAGGACGGGCTATTCTCAGTCAGAAAACATTGCTATTCTTTACTCCAACGTTAAACATCTGCTTGGTCACCCGTTAAACATCTGCTTAATAGCCTAAATAGTTTGTCGACGAATACAAACTTGACAATTTTACTATCTTTTCAGCTCCGCCTGTAACATGTTTGACCGTGTGCTACCGTGTGCTAGAATGATCCACTGTAGTGTTTGTTCTGAACATGGCCACCGTACCCGGATCTGACATGGTTTATTTTAGCGACAATACGGTCAAACAAGTGGTCACCTCTACCCGCCTGGCCAATGTGTCCACTTTCTGGTGGTCGCTCAGACAATATTTTTCCGTTGACACAAGCATTAAGAACCTGTCCATGTAGACCATATCTAATTGGTCACATGAGTGGTCTTTTTCGCCAATGTTGACTGTAATTTGCCAAAGAATTAGCAGGATAGAAAAATGACAGTCAGCGTCCCAAATCATCTACTAGTATACAATTTTGGCCATTTTACTGTCTATTCAGCCTCGTCTGGTATATATTGACATGTAGACATGTTACTAGAATCTAGAATGATCCTCTGTACTGTATGTTCCGAACATGACCACCCGGATCTACATAGCCATGGCGTTTATTTGAGCTACAGTTTACCTTTTGACGTATGACTTACCCCTCTGATGTTCCAGTATCCGAAAACCGGCATAACTGGTGACGTAGAATGGAATGGTGGCTGTAATCGCACAACGTCAGATCACGGTGCGCTACTTACGGCTGCCGTCACAAAATGAACCTGGGTCATTCCAAGGGGAAAAGGGGGTTGAGGCGTCCCGTTTATTTTTTATAGTACGTCTTTGGTTTTTCCTATGAAACATATAGCCAATCTTTCCGCGATCATAACAGTAAAAAAAATATCATTCGATTGATAAACCAGCCTACAAAATGTGTGAAACGACGTCGCCTATGTAACGTTATATGAGCAAGGCCAACTCCATTTAGGTTAGGTTCATCCGAAGTGCACACAGTATAAAATGTCTATCTATCTACTAGTATCTATAATGCAGCAACATATATAGGCTGTTGCTTCTTGCCCATGTTACTGCAATAGATTAAAGTATTGCCCATGGCCATTTCCCCTAGTTTTGCTACCAATTTTCGGGCAAACAAAATAGAAGTACTTTCTTTGCGTATCGGGTAATTGATTTGGTGCCAGACTGCTTCAGTTTGTCTTGTCAGGCAGTCTGAGAGGGAATGTTTTGCCAGCGCCAGACGTGACAATGTCGACAATGCCCGAGGCACATAAATCTCTCTTTGACCTACTGTAAGGGTGAATGGGCTTTTTCTCGAGTGCACGACCTACAGAGGTCACGTTACATATGATCCTTGGTTTAGCATTACTCTCCAAGCAGAATGATCGTTGCTCTCTGATTGCCACTCGTTCTCTGGCCTGCCAATCCCTTGAAGGGTACCAATCAGAAGAGGGTAACGATCCTTCCCTTCGAGTAAATCTAACACGCTACACGCCGCTTCTGAAAATGTCAGACATACCTTGAACGTGACGCGAATATGGCTATGGTGGTAATCAACTTAAAATCTAAAGGTTCTGGCTTTGAATCCCTAGCAGGCCCCAAATGCTGTGCCTTTTACACCCATTTCCTGACTCGACTCTGCAAATGAGTACCTAGGTTAGATTAGGGACGTCCACTTTGATGGGATATAAAAGTGGTAATCCTCGAGCATGTTAAAGAACCCACCACACATTACAAGAAGGATCCATCCCAGTGTGAGTGGATCAAACCTATCACTTCCGTCTTATGCAGCTTGTACTTACTGTACAAAACTGTTATTCGCCTCAAGGCGGTTTACAGGATGTGCAATAAACTGTTGTTGCAGGGTAAATGTTCACTTTCTTGTCTGTCGTCATCTTTCACAATTGTGTTAAAATATGTATCATTGGATATTTAAGGGTTAATGACCCGCCCCGAGGTGTATATGGTGTCATAACGCCTGGTCATGTGCTATAACCACCGAATAAAACCACCAAGTGAGCGAAGCGAACGAGGTGGTTTTATGAGGTGGTTATAGCACATGACCAGGCGTTATGACACCATATACACCGAGGAACAGGCGGGTCATTAACGTTATTATCACATAGCCTATCCAAACTGACCCATATAAGAGAGACAAATTTCTGTATAATACATAGATTCTTTATTTAATACTATACATGTAAAATCAATCCATTGTACATATGATCTTCATATAATCCAATGTAAACAAGCGGTGACTTGTCTTCGAGCCCACACGGTTATAAATTGACAGGTTGTTAGACGCCTAGGTGTGGTAAGAATCGTACATGTTTACCTCCCCTTTGCCGCAAGTTGTAGTTTCCCCGGATAATTATTACTCAAGCCGGAAAAAAAATCCCACAGAAGCGTACACATATCGAGCCGAGATCATTGTAGGTACAAACCTGTAAGGATTTGGGCGATTTTGACCGTAATTCTTTCGATGCCAACACATCGGTTTCGGGAAGTTACGTGTTCGTGACTTGGGCCATGGGGAGGGGGGCGTTTGTTTTTAACAAGACGACATCACTTTGCCAGTAACATTTTTAATTTTCGTCAGGTAAAACCCCTCAGAAACGTGAACATACCGGTCTGGGGTCCTCTTGGGTAGAAACGTAGGAGGTTTCATGGGCGATTTCTTTGTCTGCCATGATTTGCTACTTCGGGAAATACAATGTGATGAGTGGGGAGGGGACTCTGTGTGCCCGCTGCTTCTTGTTGGTCACACTCGTCGGCTTCCTTGCCCCTCAACCGCTGAAGTATGTTCCTGGGCGTCTTCCCCAACTTCCCATGACCCGAAAACTGACTCTAAGTCGGCGTCTGACAGTTCCTCGACGAAAAACTGTGGTACTCTTATGGCGGACGTTCGAACGCGTTCTGCGAACGATCGTCTGGGCCGGTTCCACTTTGACGGCGGGGGTGTGAAAAATATTGTTTTTAGTCCTTCCGTTTGAATTTTACTTGAATTGAATTTTTTTCCTTTTTCATGAATTCTTCATGTATTCTTAGGACATTTGGGGGAATTTTAAGACAATAAAGATATTTTAAACAAGGTTAAGAAAAAGATGCATCAAAAAGATACCCCCATCTACAAAATGCAACGGTTTTGTTATGGCATGACGTCAATAAGTGGTGTGTTATGGCGTGATAACAGACCACTTATTGTGGGCAATGGAGGCTTCTGATTGGTCGACACCATCTGGCCATGTGATAACAATAAATAACCATAACTTGTGCTCTTTCCTGAAGAGATAATGTTTAATGATGTAAGGTTGTGGGGTACACTGTAGGTTTGTAATAAAGTTACATTCAGTAGTCAGCTAGAAATGTGGTACTGAGATGATATATATGGTATAAGAACTTCCTCGTCCCATCTATGGCAGCCTTTCCATCCATGTTTCACTGACAGCATCATTTACAATCGATTCTCAAAAAGTGTCAGAATCTATGCAAGCATGACTGACCTTAAGTTATCAGTGATCCAAATTCCCCCATTTACAACTATTTGACTTAGATTTCACAAGAATAATCAAGGAGAAACTGTATGACAATGTTGGTGCATCTTCCTAAAAAAACAACAACAAAAATTCTTCCAAATGTAATGGTATACTGTAAAAAGGGAAATGTTTGCAGTAGTTTTATCTTTGCGGTTTTTACTGTGAACTTAAAACCACAACGAAAATTTTTGTTCTGTCTTCTTCCCGCCAAAACAAATCCTCAATTTTCTCCCTACCACAAAATCAAATCCCCACAAACATTTCTCCATTTACAGTACACCTCCTGAATTCTTCCCACAAATGCAGACTTTCGACCTGTGGCAACTTTTCATCCAATAGTTCCCCTCTTTATGATCTTTCTACGTCCCAACCTTACTGTATTGCAGTCCAACTGAATTGCAGTCCACCAGAGCTTGACTTGTAATGTAAGGCTACAACATATATCTTACTGTACAGTGTATGTTAGTATGTTACAGCTCATGGTTCAAACCTTTAACTGACTTCTAAACATTCTGCTGTAAATATTGATGACATGGACACAATACCAGTGCTGATTGCAATTTGGAGGCAATGTAGTTTTTTTGTTCACGAAATGACATGACACTGAAATCATCTACATGTGTATTGGATTTTCTGTGCTTAATATGAGTATGACATAGCACACGCACAAGCGTATGAGTAAAGTAAGAAAAAGAACTACTGCAAGAAATGGTACAGGTTTCATCTGAAATGTCTTAATGAATGAAAAGAAAAGCTGTACAAAACTTAAGTCCTCGCAAAAATTCATCACATATGCTTGTCTTCTACAGTTTTGTGCCAGCTATATATAATCAAGCTAGTTGGTTTAATCATAGAAGCTCCCCCTATCAGCTTTGACAGTCATTACAAAGGCGTCAAATTTCTGTCATGATTAAGACACATCAAACAAAAACTACAATTAAATGCCCATGAGAGGAGAAAAGCCACTAGTTCTTCCCAGTCTGGCCTACAAGGACATGTTACGACCCTCGAGACTGATCTTGACCGCCCGATCTGCCTTCAAAAGCTGCTTCCTGTCTCGGAACGTCTTAACGTGCTTTTCCAAACGGGCGTCCTTCAGTGATGTTATGCCCTAGGGGTCAAAAACAAACAAAAACAGTTAGAGGAATTGTCATATTTCTGCTGAGAGTGGCAATTTCGGGCTATGGATATAGCTCCGCCCCTTGATAGTTTACAAAATCAAACATGCACAAGGAAGGTGCATGGAAAACAAACAGAAGTACAGTAAGACAAATTGCCACAATTCTGATCTAAGTCGCTCTTTCAGTCCATAGATGTAGGTTGACAGTTGCCAAAATCACACATGCACAGTGAAAGTGCAAGATTGAAAAACAAAACAAAAATACAGTTAGACAAATTGCCATATTTCTGCTCTACATGTAAGTGGCAATTTTGAGGCATGGACATGGCCTCACCCCTCGGCAGTTGCCAAAATCACACATGCACAGCAAAGGTCTATGATGTGCTAGTATACTGAGATAATATACTCAAATAATGTTCACATTTGCAATTGAATACATGAGCTTAAATCCCCAAAATGCTTTTTTGGAAGACCTAGTCTTGTATGGTATCCTGTGCACTTTCAACCAAACAACAATGATATTTCAGGCACAAGATATGGTCACGTAACGGTCAGTCCTCTGTTCAAGACCTGTTTTATAGGTCTAGCAGTGAAACATGGAAGCATCAATACTGTAAACGTAAAAGTTAAGTGCTTCCATTTATGGGTGACAAAGGCACTCATAGGATAATGGCTGATATGCAAACGTAAAAGATACAATTCTACAACAGACGACACACTTCAAACCAGAGAAATAAAAAAGCCTTCTTTCAACACTCAAAACTGAGGAAAAAAATTCTTCAAATAAAACTTGTGGTTTCAAACTTAAGTCCCAAAAGTATTTCCGAAAAGAGTTAGATTAGAATGAAGAATTTTAATTGTGTTCGTCTGTTGTATCACACCAGTATCTATTACTCACAAATCACCTTCCTAACCACACAAGGCCCTGTACACAGACTAAAGGGTCATCTTGTTGCCCTGAATGCTGATGCCAACGGCACGCTGGATCTTCAATTTGGCCTTTCTCTCGCGGAGTGTCTTCATGTGTTTCTCCAGACGAGCGTCCTTCGTCTTGGTGAAACCCTGGTAGGAGACCATGGAGAAACTCTCGTGTGGGTTAAAAAAATGACAAGGCTTTGAGCAGGGATGCAACGGAGTCACACTTTTGAGGTTATGAAACGAAAACTTGTAATATAGAGTCGCATATAGAACCAGTAGTGGTAAAATCATAGAGAAATGACTGTTTTCATATTTTTTAAAGCCAAAACTCAAGCATATGAAGAGTCTAATTTTTCTCTCTGAACTTTCTTTCACAACAACTTGCAGAAATTCCTAAGAGAAGAGTTACAAATGTTTTGCCTTCATAAACTTAAAAAACATTTCCAACCAGTACCTTAATACCAGCTATTGGAGAATGAGTTTTCAAGGTGTTTTTTCCAACAGCTTATTATATCAATATTGAAGAAACAGTTGTTGCCATGATTGTGTAACGTCACCGTGTTGCATCCCTTTAAAAGAGCCAAGTCACATAAAATATACAAGACAGACTAGAGATGTGTACCTAAATGTAACATCAGGTACAGGTACAGGTACCAGTAGAGAGTTTAGGTAGTTTCAGACCTGTACCTGAACTACACGTATTTGACAAAGTCACCTTTGGTCTTCAGTGATGACAAAAACATGATTTTATGTACACTTTGGGTATCTCATGCAGAGAACCCATTTTTGTAACAAAATAAGTCAAAAAGTTTTGAAAACTTGAGTGTAAGCCTGTAAGGCAGTTCATGTACAGTACCGGTACATTGATGTTTTCATATATTGGACCTGTACCTAAATGACTTTGTGGTACTGTACTGGTACACATCCCTAAGAGTAAGACAGACAGTTACAACATGTCCTACATATGACATGCATACAACTATTTCCCTTTTCCAAGCCAGTTGTTAAGTCGCCACACACCACACTCTAGATACTCCAGTGGTATAAAAAAAAATCAGGGTACGAAAGGAAAATGGATTAGTGTCATGCACAACGGCAAACCACACTGCTTTCACTAATAAGTATGAATAACAAGAGCATGGTTGTGATGGGCAAAGTGTTTGTCACCCGCCCGCATAACAATGTATGGTAAAATGCACCACTGGGACCAAATGCTCCAAAGGAGAAAATACTACAAAAACAGGTGTCAATATATGTCAATATGTGAACATATGAAATTGGAAAATGCACATATTCAATACCAAAGATTTCTCAACTACATCAAAGGCAAACCAAGCCATGCCTGTGAATATGGACCACAAAAAGTGGTTACATTGACCAAGCGGTCTTTATGTAGAAATGGTCACTTGTACAGGTTTGACTGTTAATCGGTGTTGAAGCGAAGAATTGGAAAAAACAAAACCAAGCAAGAAGAAGAAAAGAATCCATACAATAGAGCACAAACATCATCCCAATCCTAAGTGAACACCTTACCATTTCCACGGATGTGAAACTACTAGAAATCTACACAGTGGCACGGAAACATCCACCACAGAGGGGGAGGGGAACAACAACAAAAAATTGTGAATCAACACAAGTGATGTGAACAATACATCAAATGCCATTATAAACAGTGAAATGAGTCACATTGTGAATATCAACAGAAAAGTCAGAGAAAGAAGAAAGAGGGAAAAGAAACGAATGATTGGGAAGAAGTTGAGAAAAAATGTAAAGAGGGAAGAAAGAAAGAAAGGTCGAAAGAAAGAAGAAGAACAAGGGGAAAAGGATGTAAGAAAACTAATGTCTTGTTTCTCGATTAGGGTCTTGGAAAAATAAAACAATGTTTTCCTATGCCTAAAGAAGGAAGAAAGAAATAACAACTACCAGTTGTCTCTGAATCACCTTGATTGTCAGTCAGACAGACCACCAAGGATGCAGAGACAACTATAGCAGTCCTTCACTTTACAGGTTTGTATAATCTCTATTTCTAAATGAAAGACAAGTGTGTTGAAGCTTACCTTGTTTCTACGTTTCTGTTCCCTCTCCTGGTCTTCGCTCATCTCCTTCTCAGTGTTCCATTTCGGCCTGACCACGTAGTCCCGGTTGGACGGCATGGGAACACGCGCACGGGCACACCAGCCTGGATCTCCAGGCTTCACAGGGCTGGTTAGGGGAAACATGTCATGTTAGCCTGGTCATCATACTGTATAGCCAGCCTAGGCACCATGGCAAAGAGCCTTGTGCCACCTACACATGTTCACCAATATTCATTCATTTCAGGGCATTATTGCTCATTTGGAGGAACCCCTCTCTTGTCAGACTCCAAGCTTTTCTATGTCTAGCGGTTCTTCACACCAATATTGTGCCACAAAATTGTGCCCTTGGAAAGGCACTTAACACCTATGTCCTCACTTGACTAAGGTGAAAATGGGGACTATTAGATGGTCAATTTATCTTGACCTGCCTCACTGAAAAGCTAGTCTTCAACTGATTGTGAAAAGAAGAACAGATGCTACGTTCATCATACATGTACATGTATGCTGGTTCAATATTACAATAGATCTGTCACTGTCTTCAGGGAACACAGACTTACCCCTGTGCTGTAGCCATCTCCATGTCCATACTCCTCCTGGGCTCATCTGCAGCACTGTTCAACATACAAAGCTTGTATTAATGCCAAACAAAACACATTACAGTTCTTAAATGTTAGCATCCTTTGATACAGAAGATTGCAAGCTTAACAAGCCTAAAACAACTCCCTCACAACACTATATGAAGTCTTTTTTGCACCCAAATTTGAGCTGTGCACCTAAGTTTTGACTCTGGGTGCACTGTACACATATTTGTATCGGGTCACATAGATTATGTAATATGCAATATAAGGTATACCTGTATACTAGTAGTACTAGTATCAGTAGTACTAACCCTTTGTTGTATTACTTGTGTGAAGTTAGCTATAGAATTTCAGATCCAAGTTCTGAACAGCGTTAGTAATGTTTGTAATCAGGCTTTGCAGAAATTTTACTTTATCTTAGGGCACAACCAAAATTTTTTATTGGGTGCCAAAGCACCTATTCCCAAAAATGAATTCTAAGCCCAACAACTGAACAAACATCCATCCAAACAAAGTCCCTACCTGCTCATTCTCCTTCTCTTGGGCATCTGCTCCATGTCCCTCTGCTCCCTCTCTTCTCGACTCATGGACTTGAAGTTGGAGTTCAGCCCAAAGATGGGCCTAGACCACTCGTCTGTAAATTGATAAGAAAATTTCACTAAGGGCTCATTTCAACAGTCCTTTTTTATGCCTTCTTTTTCATTAAAAACCACTTGAATGGTAAAGTAAGAAAGGTCTCATAGCCTTTTTGAGGCCGTAGGGACAGTAGGTTATTAATCCAGTGTGTCTACGGAAGGTATTGGATTGTCTCTTTTCAACGTGTGCACATTTTTTAAAATTCTCTCCCCAACCTCAGTTATGTGCCATATTACACCTAGGTGGCGTGAGGCCAAAAGCTGTAGAAAGTGCCTTTCCCAAGGACACATCTAGCCAGGAATCGAACCTGTGACCCCTCGATTCTGTGTCCACTAGGCCATTAATGTCATTCACAGTAGAACGAAAGATGTTGTACTTACTGATTCTTTATTCTTTATCAAAAATTGTAACAATACATAGTGAAGTGCCAGGCAGACTAGCTGGTGTTGAGGACCACTCAACATTACAATTTTTTTTTAACGAACTCGCTCAGTGCAAGGCCATAGGGGCCACTCATCTAAGCACTGAACTAATTGTTACTGAAGCAGCATCTCTTCACCCTAGGTCACAAACATCAATGCTCGAGACAAGCATGACTTAACTGACCCATTAGGGGAAGCAGGGGTTACAAAGGCTGCTCAGGAATCACACTGAATGCAACAATCAACATGAAGACAATTCATAGAATGATACTTACTGATGAGTTTTCCTGCCCTCTCCTTGTTGTTCCTGGTCTCCTTGGGATGTTTGTAAAGGTACATGACGGAACGGCCGATTCCGCTGGACTTCAGACTCTCCTGGCTGCACGGTGGGAACTGGGGGGAGGGGGGCAAAAAACAAACACCATTAGTACATGTATACCAAGACTGATAATGATGTAATTTGGTGGTTATTTTATCTTTTTTTTACAAAAGCAAGATTTTCTGACTTGAAGGGAAATATCCAAACATGTGCTTTCTCTAAATGCCCTTTGAGTTTGAGTCAAGTTAGAACTTCTCAGTATTCACACATTGGTGTGATAACCAGGAGTGATGGTATTGGATAACGTAGATGTGAGACCCTAAAATGACAATATTTTTACCTTCCCCTTAATGCCTCACCCAATAACCAATACAAATTTGGTGCCAAACAGCTGTCTTAGCAGACTGAAGGTTAGAACACAGGAGATTTTTTGTTGTTCACCTTGTAGTACAGTAGTACCTAATGATTCTCTTGCTGCTTCAGTAACTGAGTATATTTTTAAAGGGAGGGGTTACTAGTCCTTCCCCTCTGACATGCTGGAGCCACCTCCTCCAACATGGGACCCCCATTTTACGTCCCTTCCGTAAGATGGGTGTAACCACAACCAAGATGCGCTGACCCAAGATTGAAACGGGGTGTCACAGTTACCAACTCATTGGAACCAGGAGCTGCTACCAGTTAAGCTACTGGGACAGGGAGTAAAACTTACGTCTTGTAATATTTTCAACATCTCCTCTCTTATATGCAGGTGAGGCAAGCTGCGGTCTGGAAGGGGGGACAACCAGTCCTGTGGGGAAGAACAGACAGATTAATGAAGATTAGACCTTTACTGTACATATCTGCCCCATTGAGCAGTATTGGTCACAACAAATGCATAATTTATTATCGCTGTATAGACAAAAAGTTTATCTTTACTTCAGAGGGTCTTTATTTGTTTTGCACAACTAGCAAACCGCCTTTAGGTGTAACATACATTTTTTACAGTATGTCCAGACTGATAGGTTTGATCCACACACACCAGGAAGGACCCCTAGTGTTTGGATACGTATTGTGGGATCATTAACATGCTCGAGGTGTGGTTCTCCTCGAACACAGGACCTTTGGCTTAATGTCCCGTTTGACAGGACATCTCTAGCCACAGCTAGGTACTCATTTTTTACCTGAGTCAAGTGAGGAAATAGGTGATAAGTGCCTTTCCCAAGGGCAAAACATTGGGGCCTGCTAGGGATTCAAACCAGAACCTTTTAGAGAACAATTAAACCACAAGATCACCTTACAACCACAAACAAGCAAAATTCCAGTCCTATAATGATTACTTTCACTCAAAATATGATCATATCTGTACTGAAAATATTCTTACTGTGATGACAGGAAGCATACCACAGTCCAAGATGGCTTCCTGTAGGTCTTTCCTGGGGACGGGGTAAAAACATACTGTTATAACCACAAATTGAATGGGTGTGGCCATATACTCTAATTTGTGTCTTTCCTTAATGTTGCACTGGTATGATGCGGCAGAATTTGTTGTTAGTTGTAGTACGATTTTGATGTCATAGAATTTTCAAATATGTTGTGACAAAACTAATCCTTAACAAGGATCTAAGACAGCCTTTTCCATAACGGGACAGCTGAATCTTGTCAGACAAATGTAAGACTTTCCAAGGAATGCCAGCATTTTGCGATTATACGATGATCGGGCAAAAAATGGGACCACCGGTAGGGATATTTCAAGAAGGGCTTGCTTAACCTTCTCCCTGCTGCCTAACCTCATAACCAATAGGTAATTGGTAGCCAAATGGCTACTCCAGTGTGCGAAAGGTTAAACACATTTCAGGACTCACTTCCTGAGGGTCTGCATGACGCTGGGTAGCATCTTCAGCTTCCTGACGGCTGGCTGGCGGTTCTGGTTCAGCACACGGTCCTCCTGTCAATCAAACAATTTCATCAGCTAGATGCCATTTTAGAAATCTTCCGGAATATTTTGTCATCAATCAAAGGTTTACACATCGTCATTTTCGTTTTTAGACAACGTAAATACTTGAAGATAATTTATAAAAGTTTTTTTTCCCTTTTAAAAGTTTAAAAATTGTTACTTGTCTTCTGTTTCCCTTTGGTGAAAATCTTGCTGCAGGCATTTACAAGTCTTACGGCTACAATAACATCAGGATCTTTTTACAGAAAGCACACTGTATTTCAGGACAAGACAATTTGTATAGACATCTTGAAATTGGGAAACAGTACAGAAGAAATGAAAAGGAAGGAAGGAGAGAGAGACTGAACGAAAGAAAGAAATAACGGAAGAAAACAACATACATCAACTGCTGCCTTCATCTTGTTGATGAGCGCAACAATGAGGTCGTCACAGTCGTTGATGAGGTCGTGGTCTTTACGTTTCCTCCGGGCGGCCTTGTTCAACGCTTTCCTCTTCTGCAGCATGATGTCGAAGTCTGATACCATGTCCCTAATGACGACAGGAATTCAAGGCATGGTGGGTTACATGTATGAAGCAATTATTCAATGTACACCTATGTGCATGAAACAAAACATAGAAGCTTGTCCACTTAAGGTTAAAATGTGTCAAAGTACCATTCAGAGAATGCAAGTTAAACCTGCATAAGGCATAAGGTGTCTCAAGGAAATACATGTCTTGAAAAGCTAAAACTTTAAAGATAAATTGAAACCCTTCTGACACCTTTTGATGTATAGGCAGTGCCCATCTCTATAGCTTCTATGGCCTTTGGGCCACACAGTTGTGCATACACTTACAATGAAGCATGTGTGGGCTCTATCACTTATTTTTTCAGTTTGTCCCTCTAAAAATATATAAGAACTCACGGTTTGTCAGACGGTCTGTCGTCGTCGGAATCTGACGACTCAGCGGCGGGAACAGCCGCCTGTTCTGACTCCGCCCCTGTCACGCCCTCATCATCACTGTCTGACAGGACTGCAAGTGACACAAAATATGCAATTTAGTCTTGTGGGTGGGCTTTAGAAAAAAAGTTTGGGAACCTCATTTTGGTTTATCATATCATATGCACTGTACAGATAATCAGAATTCTTATTTAGTGCCCTTTACAATGTTTTACCATTTGTTATGATCATACATTTATGACTGGAGGGACCAGGGCTACTTACATGTGTATCTGAGTTGGTAGTGAAAGAAAATACATGTGATAAAGTCATAATAGAGATATGATTGATCAAATCCAAGTTTATGAGCTTTTTGTGCTGAGCTTATAAAGTCAAACCATTATAGAATGCCTTGTGTGTGTAAGTACTTGTACATGTTGAGGATGGACTTACTTCCTGATGATTTCTGCACCTCTGGAACAGTTCCCTCAACTTCAGCTTCACCAAAACCCTGGAAAATAACCATTATCTTCAGCACAAATACACAACTTACAACAATGTTGTACAACATAGCTTCTTTCGACCGCTTCAAACTGACATTGTGTGTTGATAGTAAGCTGGACCCAATAGTGCCCATCACTAAACAGAAAAAAATAAAGTGTACACAAAGAATAGACAAGCTGGCTCAATGAACAGCCATCACTTTTAGTCAAATGTACAATTAAGAGTATGCAAACATACATATGAAAGTATGCTATGCAGACTACAAATACCGTAAAAGGGGAAATATTTGCAGGCATTTAATTTTGGGGTAGGGAGAGGGTTCATGGTGAAGAGGTCACTGCTAAAACTGCAAACATAAAATCCCCATGAACATTTCCCCTACTACAGTAAGAAAATGTCTTTACCTCAAATTCTTCATCCTCGTCACTGTCACCGAAGATGTCTGCGATGAGGTCACCGACGTCCTTGTCCTCATCATCGCTGTCCTTCTCCACATCCTCATCATCACTTCCTCCTCCCATCTTCTCATCATCATCATCATCTGACACCACCACCTGAGGACAACCAGAAGGTCAAAGGTCACAGCCAGCTTCAAAACGTACAAGGTCAGAGGTCATAACTAGCTTCAAAACCTTGAAAACTGTCACCAAGAAGGTTAGGTTTATAGACAACTTAACTTCCGAAATGGTATTTGGTGTGTGTGTGTAGGTGTTGGCAAAATGAAGGTCAAGATCAAATATAGTTATCCTAGCAGTGGTTTCTATGGTATTGCAGCAGAACTTCTGTTCTTTGTACCTCTTGTGAATGTTTCCTGGGACAAGTAGAATCACATCAAAGCAAACAAGACCAAAGACTACAGTACCCTTTTCTTTGTCTGTTGATTTGAGTCGGAATCTTCATCAGAAGAAAGGGCCTTTCTTTGTACAGGCTGTGTGTCTTCATCATCATCATCTGATAATACAGCTGCTCTCTTGTCTGAAAAAGTGAAGGTTTAAGTTTGTCATTTGTGACAACAAAAGCGCATTTATAACAGGAGCTACTACACTGAAGGTTGTGTCCTGAAGCACTTAATCAAAGCAAAAATCGTTCTTAGGCCTAGGAAAAAAATATTGTGCTCACAGTTACCCAACCAACCTTAGCCTTTTTTTGAGGATTGCAGGTAAGGGCCATCTGACATCTGAGGGACAAATTTCAAAACATACTCCCTGTTTTTCATACTCTGTTAACAGATTAGTTTAAGGCTTTGAACTGTTGATGTTCCTTCCTACCTTTTCTGGGTGAAAGGTTCTCTCCTTCATCACCAGATTCTGCATCACTCCCCTTTTCACGAGGAGTGTCTTCTCTCGTTCTGTTCTCCCCTTCCTCATCACTGCTGTCGTCCATCACTCTTACCCTCCTTCTGTTTGGAACATCCTCTTTTTCTTCTTCTTCTCCCTCGCTCCTGTCATTCTGAACTCCTTGCTCTGCTGAGTCCATCTGTTCATCTGCCTGTTCCTGAGGTAATGGGCTACTCCCAGCACTCCTCTGTCCATCCTGTACACCAGGACTGTATCTATCATCACCTTCTCCTGTCTGATCTTTGTCGTTATCTATTTCTCTGTCCTCGTTGTTGTTCTCCGCTTCAACATCGCTGCCCTGTTCCATATCTCCCTCAGGACCAGACTCCACGTCCTTGCGCTCAACACCATCACCGACTGCCTCCCTGTCGTCATCTTCAGCGTCGCTCTGCTCAAAAGCATTGTCATTTCCGTCTTCCATGTTGTTTCCTTCATCTTCGTTTGGCTGTTGATCAGCATCGTCACCACTCACTGAGCCACGCGGGCTGCCCGCAGATATAGGGCTGCCGGCAGGCGACTGGGGGCTTGCAGGTGACTGGGGGTCACCCGCAGGCGACTGGGGGCTTGCAGGTGACTGGGGGTCATCTGCAGGGGACTGGGGGCTACCCATATGTGACTGGGGGCTTGCGGGTGATTGGGGGCTACCCGTCGGTGACTGGGGGCTTGCAGGTGATTGTGGACTACCAGCGGGTGATTGGGGACTTGCAGGTGACTGAGGGCTTCCCATTGGGGACTGTGGGCTAGCAGGAGACTGTGGGCTAGCAGGAGGTGACTGTGGACTTGCAGGGGATTGTGGGCTACCTGCCGGGGACTGTGGGCTTGCAGGTGATTGTGGGCTTCCCATCGGAGACTGGGGGCTAGCGGGAGGTGACTGCGGACTTGCAGGTGACTGTGGGCTACCTGCGGGTGACTGTGGGTCTTCATCAGGTGACTGGGGGCTACCTGGAGACATGGGACTTGCCGGTGGGGACGCGACAGATCCGGGTGACCCAGGAGCGCTTTCGCCCGACTGTGGACTGCCCGCACCTGACTGATAGCTGCCTGCCGGTGACTGGGGACTGCCAGGTGCACTTTCAGCTGAAATGGGGCTACCAGCAGGTGAGACAGGGCTGTCTGGAGGAGACTGGGGAGGAGACATGGGCGACTGGGGAGGGGACTCCGGACCAACTCCACCCGACTCAGCCGGAGACAGGGGACTTCCAGGTGGGGACTCGGGACTGGCAGGTGGCGACAGCTGACCGCCTGCCTCCTCAGGCTCTGATTGGATCTCCCCGTCCTACACGATTCAAACACATGGAGAAAATGCTGTTAGTCAGGGCCTGCCTGGTGTTGAAGTGGGAGGACTGATCGGATGTCCAAGCAGATGTTGGGGTAGAAAATTGTGCAGCAGCAGTTAGAGAAGACTTGCCAGTCAGAAAACATAACCATTTGTACCCCAACATCTGCTTGGAGATTAAGGAGAGCCCCAACTTAGGAAATTTGAATGAATCAATGACCATCAAAATGATGGCCTAAATATTACCATACTCTGTGCATTATTGACTGACTTAGAGCGACATCATATTTTCTAACAGACATATATAGACTGCAGACTGAGAGCCATGTTATAATTTTTCTGGTTAGACTTTCAAGTTTTGGTGTTCTACGTACAAACAGAAAAGGAAAACAGATGAACTATAGCCTATTTTTACATATAAATGTTGTATTTATATAACAGGGCTCGATAGTGGGTGCATGTGCACCTGTGTGCACCCAAAATTGGAGCTGTGCACCTAATTTTTGACTGTGGGTGCACTGGTGCACCTAGATATTTTTGTAAGCTATAGGATAAGGGTACTATTGTACAGTAAATTCTTGAATTAAGTATCAGAAAAAAATAATAAAACCTTTTGTTGTACTTGATGCATCACTTGTTTGAAAGCTTAAGGTTGATAGCTATAGAATACAGATTGAAGTTCTTAAGGGCATTAAACTTTGTAATTATGTTTTGCTGACATTCAACTTTATTCTATGTTGTGCACCCAAAATTATTTCTGTGCACCTAATTTTTTTGGTTGGCTGCACCAGTGCACCTATTTCCAAAACTGAATTTCGAGCCCTGTAATGTGTATAATATCAAAGAATGAAGTGACTGCCGACACTGACCTCTGCATCTGACTCCCCACCACTCATGGCTTCTGGAGAGCCTGGACCCTCGTTGCCACCTGGAAACAAAAATAATGTTGTATTTATATTACATTTTCAATGATACTTGGATTATATGAAGACTTCTGGCACTGACAGTATACCATTACATTATGCATCGAAAGCTTCTGTAGTTATACTGACCACAAATAATACGGGCAGAAACACACACATACACTCGCTGTCACAGACAATCCGGAAACGATACCTCCAATTTTCATGGAGGTAATAAAACGGCAAGCACAAAAATCTTATTAGAATTTCTTTTGTTGAAAGGTCCTAGATCATGGCGTATTTCTGTTGTTGTGTATAGTACACATAGGCTACCGTAACGTAACAATATCTATTGTACTGGGGAAACATTTATCAAAAACTCTACTTTCAGGCAGAAGTTTCACGTGGATCTGGTAAGCGAACGTGATCGAAAAGACGCAGCACTTCTGTTTTTGTTGTCGCCATGCTGTGGCAAAGTTATCGTAGTTCGGGGTCAAAAATAATAGCTTTAACTGAGCTATTTCCACTTACTGTGGTTGTCGTCAGAGTCAAACTCAGCCTCCATCCCAGTTAGAGGGCGCTGAAATCAGGAGAATCCCCAGAAATCTTGATGATTTCAGGAAAATCTGCGATGGTTTTCACTTTTGAGTTTTACAAAACCAAGATGGCGGACTGAACTCAAACTGCGCATGTGTGATGATAACTGCACTTGCGCAAAATCTCACCTGGCGGCGCTGCTAAAGTTCTCATGACTCATGCATTGTGACATAGATTTTACCATCGGCGCATGCGTCGGTCATGGTGTATCAATGGAAAAGCGTCATAATTAACCCAGTGCATTCCTCAACAACAACAAATCGAATACGATTTGCCAGCAGGTCGTCCTTTTTACCTACTCCTGAGAAGAAATTTACTTTTCGAGGTAAAGTTACTCAGACACAGAGTCACCTACAATTTTTTTTATCAATGTACTATACAATGGGCAAAGTATGAGCATAAGGGTTGTCTTCTGATTGTTGTCCTTTGGCTTAAAGTCAGAAACAACTCAAGCACTTTCGGTGAATATTCTATGTGTGTATTACATTAATGTAAAAAGTATTTAAAAAATCAATCATCCAGGACATTACTGCAAGTGGATATGCTGCAAGAATTGTTGAATATCAATTGGGGCAGCAAAAATTGGGCAGTGGGATATTTCATATGTATACCGGTATTGACAGTTTTTATGATGCTCTATGTGAAGAATTTAAGAAACTATTTTATACATGTATAACACAATGACATTTTATTACACCTGATGCTGCTACATGAAAGAGGAAATAGTCTACCTGTTATGAGGAGAACTGCACATTCGTCAGGAACATGGATTTCTTGTTTGTATAAAAAGGAAAAAAATAATTGTATTTTATGTTGGGAACGGGGAAGTTAATAATTTTATGTTGTTGCTGTCGAAAGATTAAACTGAGATAGTTGACGGCATCGTGATCATCATCAAGATTTAGGCTGTTCGCTGATTGGCTCAGATAGCCGGTTTAGCCGAGCCTCCACTAGGTATATTGTCTGGCCGTGGGTATTAAGTTGCATGCAAAAAAATCTTATTGACTGGAAAATCCTGACCTGTTCACAACATTGGCCTTCCCTGAAACCAAGGAGCTGAAACTGTGTGTGCCAAGGTTGTCACACTTGTCAGACTAGATTCACCTCAAGATCTGCTTGGAGATTGAGTCCATATCTTAAAGTGGCCAGCAAATTATAAAGTCACAATCTGATTCATCTTGCAACTGGAGCAACATGACGTGCCCCTGCACCTCAGAGGAACATGGAAAATACCAGACCTGGAAAAATACCAAGAAAAATACTTCTCAATTTCCTTTGTGACCATGAAATTCCCATAGTGGGGGAAACACAAACAAACTGAAACAGACAGGCACACCAAAAAACAATACATCCTGAAAAAGCCATTTTCATTGAAGTATTTATGGTTAATCTCCAAGCAAATTTGTAACGTTTCTCAAGCTCCCGGTTACAATTTTGCCTTTCCACATCTGCTTGGAGATTAATTTATGGTCGAGAGGTGACATGAGGTCATGCGCAATGGTTGCTGGGATAGGTCCTAAATTTTCCGTGACGTAGGCGGTCGAAGAAGAAGAAAGGTCGCCATTTTTGCGGACGCAGGAAATTTTGTGGAACAGTTTTTCCACCGAAAAATCCGAAAATCCGATCGTATCATTCGATCAAACTGCCACATCTTGTTCTCCAGACGAAAATCGTTATATTGTGAGGAACCACCACGGGAAGATTTGAGGAAAAAGTCGCGAAAATGCCGCGTTCGCGGAGTCGCAGCGGGTCCCCCGGCTCCAAGCACAAGAAGCACTCCAAACACAAGAGACGAAGCCGCGACCGGTCCCGATCGAAGGACAGAAAACACAGATCTCGCTCACGGGAAAGGCGTGAACGGGAGAGGGACTCACATCGCGGGAGCAAGCGGCCGTCTCGGGTCCGTTCAAGATCGCCTGTGCCCCGGCGATCAAGGAGTTCGAGCCCTGACGAGAGGGTGGACATATTCGGTCGGATCATCAAGCGCCGGACGCCATCAGAGGAGCGAAGAAGAAAGGAGGAAGAAGAGAGGCTGGCCGAGTTAGAACGGCAGAGAAAAATGTAATCACTCTTTTATTATAACCGATAGCGCACTGTATAGATGGTTTGGTTGCGAAAAATGGAAAGTTCGATAATTTTTGTATAGAATATTTTTTTTACAAAGGTAACCTATGGTTTTCCCTAGTATTTGCAGACTGTGTTGTGACTGCGAGGTTTGTGCTGTAGCTCTCTTAAACTCTTACCGTATGGAAAGAGATCATAAATTGTAGCATTGTTTTCAAACTTGAGTCATGTAGATATTCTGTGAAAAATGATTTATTATGTTGCAGCAAAATTATGCGGACCCCCAGCGCGCAGCACAAACTCTGTAATTATTTCACCGATTCTGATATCACGATAACCGAATCTTGTTCAAGTTGTTGCTATAATTATCCACAATCTTCTGCAACATTTATCGATTGTAGGTTGCTCTCACGAAAATAAGATATTAGTCGATGTGAGCTAGACAAATCTTCAACAGAAAAATCATTAGTCACAGGGTAAGACATATGGGGCCCCCAGAGGGGCAACTTTATAAATTGTATTGAGACTTCCAAAATAATATTGGGAGCAAAGTACAAACGTTATCAGATCTTAAATTCAGAAGAATGATGGCTGTGAAGAAAACTGGCTTTTCTTTAACTAGCTTTGACACTTTGGAATGCTCAACTGCATTTGAAGTCAATCCTGTGATGCAAGTTATTTCAAGTATTTTTCTTGGTGTAGAATTCAACATTGTTCACTTCTGCAGGTGGTAAGGTAAACTTGAAAGAAGTTGTTCACGCCCACTTTGCCCAGTATGGATCAATAACTCTGAATGTTAAGAATGGAGTACGGACAGACAACTAAAGAAAAGGCTGGTGACAGACAACAACTTAAGAACCCCCACTCATGTTTCTGCTGTTTTGCTCTATAATCTGTATTGAACATTTTCTTTTGTCCTTTTTCAGACGGCAACAAGAAATCGAGGCCAGGCTTATTGAAGAAGAGGTTGCCAAGAGAGTGGAGGAGATGGTTGCGAAACGCGTGGAAGAGGAGCTCGAAAAGCGAAAAGACGAGATCGAGCGGGAGGTGCTTCGACGCGTGGAAGAAGCGAAAAAAATCATGGAACAGCAGATGCTTGAAGAGATGGAACGTCAAAGGAATGCCGAGGTGGAAGCACAGAGACTGAAAGAGGTACTGGAAAGTTTTGGTGTGTCTGTCCCCCTATTCTCCACCATGACAAATCTTTACCAATTTTGTTTTGCTGGTCATGCTTCCTCTCTTGTTTATTCTGATCTCCCCTTCCCTGGCCAGATGGTATGAAAGACACTTGACTGGTGTGATAGGTTGCTATTGTCTACATTTCCAGAATACCACAATCATAGCATGTAGTCTACATAAAAGAAAACAACACCATGCATGATGTGCAAGTAATGCTGTTCAATGGACAACTATACAAAGAGAAAGAATGGTTATTTTACTGGGAAAAATGTATGTAAGGGGTATTTTTATTTCTCTGTGGCAGTAACTTTTAGTAATTGATGTGTAAAAGGTGTGATAAGTGTGAATTAGTAGCACTGCTTGCCTCCCCCTCTCCTTCTTTGTATTCTCTTTACTGCTCTCTCCCAAGAAAGATTTGTCATGGTGGAAAACTGAGAATCTCCTGACCACAGCAAAATTAGAAATACCAGCAAAACGGAATACAATATGACTCCATGTGAAGATAACAGACTATTGCAACTCGTAAGAAACTTTTTTTGTGGTGGGGCTCAAAGTGAACCTGTTTTTTTGCTCCCTTGATTTAATAAAAACCCAGCAGTTCCCTTCAATACTAATCAAAACTGTCATATGTTAAGTAATGGAATGCTAGCAGTCCTGAAGTTTTGCACTGCTACATACATGTACCCCACAGTACTATGTCATAGAAATAGCTGTGGGCAGGCAGAAAAAAATCTCCAAAAAAAAGATAAAAAAAAAAGGCAAGAAGAAAAGGAAAATACTTGTCATGTAACCATACAATCCTCTCTCCAAGTTCTTTCTAGGTGCAGCTATAAATTCCTGTATAGCATGCATCTTGACAGGCAGGTATCTCTGCAGATAGCGGCAAGTTTTTTTCTTGTTCTCATTTCAAGCTTAGAATTTCTGAGCTCAGGTCCTTGAGGACTTACAACCGACCTTGGACTCAGTGAACTGTTCTCAAATCTTGAGAGAAAAAAAAGAGACTTATGAACTGTAAGAACGAAAAGATGGGACCAAGCATAGAGTAATGTATCATAACTAAACAAAGCAACCTGAAGAATTTGCAGGCACATCAGAGAAGAAAGACGGTGGGGTGCAAGAAAGGTATTTATGTATTGGTTAAGTACCTGTGCACTTTTCAAAGAGTGTTTGTTCTGTGCGAGTGACTGAGAAGTTAGGCCAGCCTGTAATGTGTTCTGATATGTATATGTAGGGAGTGTTTGCAGAATGAAAGTGGTGCTGTAAGAACGGGTGGCATGAGACCACGATTAATGGGGATGGACCTCTGATTTCTTACACGCTCGTTTGGATCAAGGCACTCAGGGTTTCCTCCGGAATGTTGGACAGTAAAAACACAAAACCAACGGCAAAAGTGTGCCAAAGATTTTAGTTCTAGAAAGCAGCCTTTTCAGTTACTGCATTGCTTTAGTGGTAGTGAAAAACTAACCGATTCGGTGTTTGGAAAATCCATATCCATAACATAGCGAGAAACACTGAGTTGTCTCTGAGAATACGAGTTTTCCCCTTAGCAGAATGTCCAGAGTTGATTCAGTATGTTTTCTTGTTATAGCTGCCCTTTTGATGGTAGGCTGGTTCAGTCCAGCCCCATTTCTTCTAGAAATGAGCTCAACACCCACCCATCCTCGCTACAGGCCGTGCATAAAGGGCCTGCAAGCTTGGATCTAGGTGCCGGGCTACCACATGTTATGTCAATGACTTGGGTTGTTGATATTTCTATCATAAGATTTCCCATGCAAAGCCTACATATGTACATGCATACATTGACTTTTCAGGATTGTTTGTTTGCGTTGTTTGATGTTCATGTTGGGATAGCTAGAAATGGTGGTCTGGGTATCTCATTGATTTAGTGCTAACCCCTGCCCTTTCTTCCTTGTTTTAGGAGGAAGAGAACAAAAAACGTGCGGAACTTGAACGGATCATGATTGAGAACAACCAAAAAATTGAAGAAGCCCAACAGAAACTGGTAGGTGTATTTCCTTGGTGCCAAAGGGGGGAGGGGGGCAGCATTCTCACAGACAGTGGTTGGGTTAGGGGCGGTACTAAGGTGATGAGGTTCTTAGCAGTTTTGCCTTGGGGTATGATAGTTTGATTTGTTTGTGTTGTCTAACATGTTCTCCTTTCAGCTTTCAGCCACACAAATCTAAACTTAAAGATGAGGCACCTCTGTGCAGCGTAGCTAGACAGTTGCGACACCACCATATAACATGAACTGTATTTGCTCTCTTTTCTTCGTGCAGATACCCACTAAATTTGCCAACTTTTGTTTTCACCTTTGGAAGAGTGCAGGTTTACTGAGAAGTAGCGTTGTGAAAAGGGCAGACCAGCACAATGGGTTTGTCGTTCTATATTGTTAGTTGTGACATCTGCGTGGTATGATTGCAAATGGTTTAGTTGACAAGAAGCCAAGCCAAAGCAGCCACGAAATAGTCTCCTTCCCATTGATACTGAAACTTGTCACATGCAAGAACATGAGTTTCTCAACCCAAGAGACTGTATAAACATGTACTCTAAACTTACACCTGCGAAAATCAGAGACTTGCATAGGTTGGAAAAGAAACTCTGGTGCCCTGTTAAAACCCTGCCTCCCTGATAATTGTGGCGTGCACGAAGTCTTGAGATAAATTGGCGAATGATGCAAAGCAGCCCCGAACATCAGGTAGGAGGTTGCGTTGGGTAAGTATTGGACGTGACGCTTCAAGGGGGGATAAAAGGACTCTGCAAAGCATGCAAAGAAGTTCCTGTGGGCCAGATTTTTTGGTCTTCCAAGCTTTTACCTGAAGACGTGGTTTGACTGCATCATTGCTATGGCAACAGGATGGAAAGACTTCATGGTCTATTCTGGAAGGGTAACAAGGAATATTTCTGTGAATTTCAACGTTTGGGACTGACGCTATCGTCAACGGGGTTTCTATGAGGAATTAGCAAGGTTGTGAACTTTGTTAGAAAACTTTTAAGTGTGTTGCCTATATATCAATCCCACAAAGACATTTTAGAAGTGTATACTGATCTTTGTAGAGTCATACTATGACATAGGATTATTGTTGGAGTGTTTTGTAGACTAGTGTTGTATTTTTTCTATGTTTACATGCCCACAGACGTTCTATTATCAAGGAGAATGGAAGGGATGATGTCCCCGCTAACATTAACCTTTTTCCCTGTCCACTATAGGCTGAGGAACGGCTAAAAATGATCGAGGAACAGCGTAAGATCCACGAGGAGAAGCTTGCATACGAGCGCGAGAAACTGAAGCAAGTAAAGGAGGAACAGAATGTAGTTCTGAATAAGAAGAACAGTCGGCCCAAGCTGTCGTTCTCTCTGAAGCCAGCCTCCTGATCTGTTCGCTACACCTTTGCCTTAATGTCAGAGACTTGGGGGATGGAGCGTTGGGTGGGGTGGGGTTGGGAGGGGGTTGTTGAGATGGACAAAGGTAGGTGTTCCGTACGGTAAAAATCGTTCTCTCTGTGATTCACCCAAAGATAAACCCGAAAATGTAGGCAGCCGTCGGTAGATACGGTACAACTCGTTGGGCGGAATCAACGTAAATATTACTCGGCGTAATACTTGAAGGAACTTTGGACTGTGAATGTTTTCAGAAACATGTACAACATGTCGTAAACAGGCTTGTAGGTGCTGAGTGTGACATTTCCGTACCTCTGCAAAGTAATTCAATCAATGTACACCAGTTTCAATTAAAAGGTTGGGATGGGGATTGTCAGGAACATTACTTTTTTTTAATAAATGGGGAAGATACCCCTAACATGCGTGGTGGTTAAATGATTGAAATGGGGCAAGAAAATTTCCTGACTCCCCCCCTCCTCCCTTTTTCAGAATTCAATCCTTAATTTTACGTAATATTTCAGTTTGACACTACAGTGAGAGGTCATGATGAGTCATTCCACCTCCTAATGTATTGTTCATCTAATGCTAATTTTGATAGTTTTATTTCCGTTCCACATAAAATTAGAAAGTTTAGGGTTTTTTTTCTATGGCACTGTGGAAACTAGACCGAAATAGTCTCTTTGAGAAATGACTGCATTATGTGTAGTGATATACAGAGTGGCTTGAAATGTACATTGTCATTCATTTGTAGGCAAAGTAGTGGGTGTAAAATTGTCAAAATTAGTGCTAGATCAGCAAACATAGGGGTCTTGTGAATAAAGGATGTTAACTGGAAGATATGGCTGGAGTTATGTTTGTTGTTTTTACTTAGACAAAGTTATGAAAGGGTGTGATCTTTTGCTGTGCAAGCTTCACATGGGATGATGCATGAGGACTGCTTTCAAATTCTAAACTGGAGTTCCACGACCTCATACTTTCGCCAAATGATGTTTCTTACATACCTACCGACATACCAAATATCATGACCATCCAGGCATCTTCGATCATGTTCAATAACAGACACACAGACCCATGCTCGGCAGAACATAACCTTCTTGGCGAAAATCTAAAGCCAAGTGTCATGACTGGATCATTACAAACAATTTTGGGTTTGGAAAAAAGTGAAAGATCAAAATGGATCCAGGTGTTAGACAATTCCAATAGCCCTGTCCATCTGCATCAAAACATAGATGTGCATTATCAAATATTTGAGGGACATGCTACCACTCTCTCATTGGCTGAACCTGTAATTAGCATTTCTCATTGGTTGATCTGCTGGCTGTGATGGACAGTTAAAATCGGTCTGTTCAAGCACATCCAAGGTATCACACAATACTCAACCAACAGTATCATACAGGAATGCTTTATTTATCACTGAATACCACACATACATTAAACATTAAATGTCACAGTTGTTTATATTACTAAGCAGCATGGGTTTGGACAATGAGCCCTCAGTCATATGCCATATAAGCAGTAGGACTTAACAACCTAAAGCTGTTTATTGACAAATATACACTTTTAGGAGATTCAGTAACAAATCACTGCAGTCTATCACATGTTTACCTTCAATCATAACATTTTGCATGTGCTGTCCAAACACATTTTGTACATTGAGAAACATTTATCCTAAGGAACTGTGAACAAATTTGCATGCTACAAATGGCATTCTTCTATCTCAAAAAGATACATGTTCAACTTAAGCAGGTATCTCACTGACTGCCAAATTTCGCCAGGCATTTGCAAATAGATGCAACTTGTCTGACAAATTTAAAAACATTTGCAATTCGCAACGTGGTGCAAAATCTAATCTGGACCAAGAATAAATGAATATCATTTTTTATAATCATCATACATTGTTTTTTGTATTCAGTGGCAACACTGCAATTCCCAACAAAGTTATATTGTATCTATTTTGTATCTGATAATGACAGATTGCAACCATAATGAGAATGTGACAGTCTGGGCTCAGCCATTTTGGTGGTTTGTCAGAAGTGACCTGCTTACCTGGTCTTCATACGCAAATTTACAAAGTTCGTGCAATTTCATACCACAATTTGCTGTAGTCTAGTAAGATACCCACTTAATTAGTTACAAAAAAGGTAGTCATCCAATGCATCAGCAGCACATAGGTACATTGTATAGCATCTTTATCTCATAGCATTTATAAATAAGCATGTCTTTAACTTTGGTATGATATGCAGTTTCCACTAGATTAGACTCTAGCACAAGAATGGCATACAACATCTTTTACAGACCTAGACGTGATAGCTTTAAGCCTCAGTGTGGATTAAAACAGAGCGTTACAATCTGCTTGTGGCACATACATTTCCTACGGTCGCCAAAGCACAGACATTGTATAGTTCAAAAATTCTTGAATCACAACTGAAATGTGATTTAAATCTTTCCTATGACATACTAACCTAATCAAAATATATTCATGAACATAATACCTAGATATGTCAATATTTCTCTATTCCCTATACCACTATGTTGTCTACTTATTTTGAATAAGAGTGAACTACAGTCTTATGCAGTGCCTGTACTTAGTCACAACAGCTAGACAACATTGTCATACAACCCCTTGATACCATGTCTGACTGGCCAGCATTAACGGTTCACAAGGTTTGTCAGTATACAAGAATAACATTATGATAATAGACCTTGCCTCAAAGAGATCATAGTGTACTTGCTATAAGCTGTCATGTCACAAAGCTCTAGAAGTGCCGGCATGTCTTTTTATTTTGAGGGGATTTGTGCTTATTCGTGATTGGGCCAGAGTCTCTAGTGCTGGGGAAGATCGTTCATGCGCACCTACAATAACCCCCCAAAATAAACGCCGGAGCTCCTAGAACAAGAAGTCTGTGGAGGCTAACCAAGACCCTCCATTTACAAACTAGGACAAATAGAGTTATTTGCGCCAAGTCTTTTAGCTAGTACAGGAGACAACCAAAAGACACCCTGAGCATTTAAAGACACAGTGCTTACTACAACAGAAGCATGCCTTGTCTTGTAATACTGTATCCATGTCACCATCACTGGAGATCATAGGTTCATCAGCTCAAGTTTATTTGCAGTAAAAGCTGTATAAGCCACTTGATGGAAGAAACACTGCCTGGACCAATCGCAACTGGACTGTTGATCAAATGGCTCTCCTGTCCAATCCAGACACCACAGAAATTGCTGACATCACAGGGGGAACAAATGTCATTCCTATCAACATTGGAACACGTTCTAATAATAGTTGGTACATTTTGCAGGTACATGTAGGCAGTCCCATAGCCTTTTTGAGAGGGTTGCATAATTTGTTATCTACTGTTTCTAGGGCATGTTATTGGAAAGACAAGCCCATCCCTTTCCTTCCAATACTTGTTACCTCCTCAACCAAAGTCAGGTTTCTATTTTCACACTGCAATGGAGTGAGGAAAATCCTTTCCAAAGGGCACAACGTCTTGCCAAGAATCAAACTCGTGACCTCTCGATCTGTTAGCATAACCACTCTTGATTTCACTGATACCTTAACCTTTAAGAACATAGTCATGCATCAAATATGTGTCTATGTGTTCAAATAGTGACAGAAATGACATGGGCATCCCCATGATGCAAGCAACTTCTATGCGTCTGACTTCGTCAATTGGAAGAACGTTGTTGATCACATGATGAAGTGCCTGGTGTAGTCATACTCAATCGTAGGGATGACCGCCTGGACAAACTTGAGAAAGATCAGAAGATACCTGAAGAATCGTTAAGGAAGACATCCATTGCAGGTATTATATAAAAATCTGTCAATCAACAACTTTTTACAGAAGTCAACTTAAGTGTCAATCAAGACAATCAGAAATTCAAAGGCAATCGCAACACAATGTCAAGTCAGTTGCATATGTAACACAATGTCAAGTCAGTTGCATATGTAACACAATGTCAAGTCAGTTGCATATGTAAACTTACAGAAGGAAGGACAGTCATTTACATTCATCTGTTCAGAATGATACAATCCAAACGTTACAGAGCAAACAAGAGTTCCGCGACCTCATATCTCCATGAACAATTCTATTTATGCAAATGACATACACATCTACATAATATATGCTTAATCATAAACACCTTTATCTTACTTACACATGTTGCAATATTGACAGTCCTACAATTTTCCAATTTGATGAATTCCTGTGTTTTGCATTAATTATGCAAATGAGGAATTTATTTGCATAATTGATGCTCAACTTTCCATAAACTACATATGTTACATGTATTTGAGTCTTATAATGGAAAACACTGCAAATATAGATTTTCCTCATTAGCTATGCAAATTAAGTCCCAATTAGCATAATTTGCACTTCATTATGTAAATCTCTGTCTAAGCTACCTGCATACTAAATATCACGGATATCCGTCGTTCCTTTGTTCAGTTATTCTCCTTAGAAGGTTTTCACGATGACGCCCCTGCAGTTCCAGAGCAAGCTGCTAGGGGGCCCAAACCTACACTACTTTTTCATTACTTCACAAGCTATCTGCCACCCAAAAATCAAGACCACAGCACGTCCAGGTCAAAAGATACAAAAATTGAAGTTCTGCTGCAGTACCAAGGTCACATACCAGGGGGCCCAAAATTGACCCTGACCTTCGGCTTCACAACACCCGCCCACATACCAAATATCATTGTAATCCATCGAGAGGTTCTTGAGTTATGCTGACTACAAGAGTCCGGAAACACAACACAAACACACACACAGACAAGCCAAAAACAATATCTCCATTTTTCATGGAGATAAACATCATGAAAAAAATAAACTGTACTCCAACTGAACAGCGCTTGGGTCAGATAGCACAAGAAGGCAGAGAGATTCGGTAAAAAATTCTGGTGAGTCAAATTCTTTGAGTTGAAGTACAGTTTTACTTTTTTTCATTATGCAATTAACAAACTCAGATGAACTTTCATGCAAATATGAGAAAGGATACATATGGACTCCCAGCTCTCCGCCTCCATCTGCTACAGTCTGGATAATCTTCTTCATCACATCTGCATGTCTGAGAGGAACAAGAAACGATTACTGTAAATTGTGGGGACTTTATTTGTTTGTTCCACATAACCAGTAAACCACCTTGGGGCGTAACACGGTCCTGTTTTGTACAATAGGTACTAGCTGTGTAAGACCAGACTGACAGGTTTGACCCAATCACACCGGGATGGACCCCTACTCTTTTTGATAGATGTAGTGGGTTCGTGCTGGGGATGTGGAAATAAGTGTTAAATGCCTTTTCCAAGGGTCTGCTTCGGATTGGAACTTAGAACCTTTAGCACTCAAGTCAACAACCCTAACCACAAGAACACGTTGCCACCATAGTCAAGCTGTAGGAGGGGAAAGGAGGTGTTTTAACTTCGCAGTTGTGGAGAGAACTGCAAAAAACATGCATATATAATTCTTCAACAAATATTTTATGATTCATGATTTCTGATAGGTTTGACTCACTTGCAGGGATGTATGGAAGCCATGGGGGGCCCAGGCAGGTTCGGGTGTGCCTCCATGGTAACGGTTTTCTTGGCATGGTCCTGACTGATGTCCTCATACATCTGTTCTACTGTTAGAGGTTTCCTGTTCTGTAAAGGTAAGAACAAACAGAAAGGTAAAAAGTCTGACAAACTACTGCTCTATTTATTCTTACTCAAACACATTCATCTATTTTATATGGTGACCAGCCCCTGCAGCTACATTTGAACACCATAGGGTGTCTGCTACTTTAGTTTTTTTTAGATTAGTAATTATTTACCTCAGGGATCTCCCTACAGCTCAACAGGGAGCAGCATCACCATTCGGCTCCAGGTTCGAATTATTACTGATACATTGTAGTTGCTAACTTTTAATCCTGTGTCAGAATATGTCGGTTGGGGCTGCATCCGTCTTTCTGAAGGGACGTAAAATGGGGTCTTGTGTTCAAGAAGGTGCCTCGAGTACATTAAAGGGGAAGGACTAGCAACCCCTCTCTGTAAAAATATACCCTGCTACTGAAATAGCAAGGAACTTTGCTACCCTATGTGCCACTAGGCACTACAAGGGTCTGAACAAACAAATGAATGAAAGAATTATCTACCTCATCATATCCAAAGAGCCATAGTCTGGGTGTCTGGTAATATTTGTCGTAGGTGATGTTCAGGTCGTAGGTTCTTGTCTGTAGAATCCCACTTTCTAGTGAAGCGCCATCTCCGGGACTCTCACTTTTCACTGCTGCCTTCACGTCTAGTGTTGCCTAAATACAAAAGATAAAAATTTCGATAACTAAGATCAAAGTTGTCTGTGTTTTGACGCAACTTACGAAGAAAAATTTCTTACCTCATTATGTTTACTCCCTAAAAATGCCACAATCAAAATATGGATATGCACCTAAATGTACATCAGGTAAAGGTACCAGTATAGAGGTTTAGGTACAGGTCCGGTACTCTACTCTACACATCTCTAAATCAAAATAGCAACCTCGGATGGGTAAAAAAAGACTTATAAGTGATACATACACTGTCTTCTGCTTCTAGCATTCCACTTGCTTCAAATGCTGTAGGGGGCAAGAAAAAATGTTTCAAAAAACTGCATCATAGTTACTATGTGAAGCTGATATTTGTCTTGGTTCAGAGGGAAAATAAATGATACACAGTACATTCTGGGCTTTAAAACTGTATGTTCATCTAATGCTCTCCAGCATTTACTGAAGGCAAATAGGAATATCAATTTATAGTTTCTGGTAAAAAAACCTGCTGCTCTACAGATTTTACTCAGTACATCACTTATGAAAGGTAGTTGACGCTACCTGAAACGTCTGACCATTTCCAAAATATATCCAGTTGGTGGAGTAAATGTTGCCTTGTGTATTTTATTACCTGGATGTCTAACCTTCATTGAAGCAAATTGATTAGTCTAAAGACGGTAAGTCCCACCTTCCATGTCTTCTGCTTCTTCATCCTCATCTTCCTCCTCATCATCATCAGCTGCAACAGCGGCTCCTTCAGTTTTCTGAGATGGTGTGAGGAACGGGACAGACCAGGTCAGATTGGAGAAATCCTTTACATGACATTTAACTCAAATAGATTAGAGTTTACAGGGGTGCCTAAAAATTTCATAAAATTCGTACAACTTGATTGAAAAAGGCACTAATCACTATGCATAGAAATGAACGAGTCTTGGGGTAAACACACAGTTATATCACTCTGTGAAAACGTACAAATCGGTGGTTTTATTTTCTAAGTTCGCCAGGAAGACCTGGTCACAGCAAAAACCGTGCACATAAAACCAACTCGAAAATTTCTGCATTTACAATACACTCTTGCCCTAATTGTCTAACATTGCTACATTTGAAAAATTAGGTCAAACTGTAAAGTCTTAAGAAGTAACAGAGAAGGAAACACAAAACATTTTACATCCCTTCAGAGCAAAACGTAACAAGACTACCTCAAGATCAACTTGTAGTCTTACCTTGGGTTCCAGAGTCATTTCCGACACAGTCTCTGTTACCGAGGTGATGGAACTGGGGTCTGCATTGTGATGGGTGTCCACCCAGCCCCCCTCCCCATCCTCCTCATCTATCACCTTCTCATACTCCTCTTGATACTCCATCTGTTTGCAGCGCTTGTAGCACGGCACTGGAAAACAGGAAGTTTGTATTCTGATATACTGGCTCATAGTATTCTCATCATCTCCCGTTTTCTAACACTATCATAGCAAAAACCATTAACTGGCAAGCAGTGCTGTCTCCAGCTTTAGATTCTTTTCTGTCCCACTCATTGTTTGGGAGCTCATGTTGTTGAATACATTTTCATCAGTATGATGTCATGAAGTTCCAACTTTGTCTGTCCCAACAAGCAAATTTCCATCCCAAGAATTGAAGGACGGGTCCTGTAGACAGCCCTGCTGGCAAGTGATCTTTTCCATAGCCATATCTGTCATAAGGACTCCAAGAAGATCCTATGAAGAGGAGCTACTACATGTATTATCTAACTTGATAGAAACTCCATACTCTGTCATAATGAACTTACCATTTCTTGTGATGAGAAACTGCTTGTCTTTGGGAAGGTATGGCTTACACTTGGATTCATCCCCGGCAGCCCTGAAGAGAGAACAAAAGCAGGGAAAAGTGAACAAGCTTCTCTTAAAGGTAAAGTACACAGATCCTTGAGGTATTACACTCACTAAAAGGATAAAGATTAACATTAAGATAACTTTTTAATTCTGATTGCTCCCTTATGAAGCAGACGACCTCAGATTGAGGGCGAAGCATTACGTTTTTTGCTAGCTAGTACTAGTAGTGAGTAGCGGCTTTGCTACGGCTTGCATTTTCAGACCAGTACACCGTGTCACCCCTTCTCTTCTCGATAAGTGTGTTCGTTTCTTTTACGTGCAGATGTTTGATGTTTGAGGCTAACACCTTAGCTCTCTCACACACAGGGCCCCTGGCATTACCTCCACCCCTGAAAGGATGATTCGACTCTTTTCCGGGCGTGAACTCAGACCACAGAATTCTAACCAGATGTGGCGAGCGTCAGAGTGCGCAGACCTCTACTAGTACGCCACATGAACATAACTCACTTGATCATAGCTCTAAAAAGCCACATCTTGAGTAATTAAAGCTTAGGAAGGCAAAAATATAATTTCAATCAAGAACATTGCCTTATCAAGTTGGTTCAATCAACTTGCTTCACTAGTTTCAGCAAATAAAAAATTAAAAGGAGAGTAGCGCCACTTACCACTGCCAGGTGGGACAGTGGTGTACCAGGTGGTCACCTGCAGCTATGAACTCCTCAGGTGTCAGCACACCTGTCTCCTTGAACTTAGATTCCTGACGGAAACACAACAATCATAGTTATCAGTTGAGTAGGCGTGTCAGTAAGTTGAGAAACCAATTTGTATGCACAAGATCGATCATGGGATTTCTTAGCAAATGTAAGGAGAAAATAAAGATCATTTCGACACATTTCTCGTCTTCTAATAAACTTTCATCAATACAGCACAAGCGTTACTATAGAAGTGGCCTGCGTAACTATAGTAATGGCCAGTGAGTGTTTACAAAGACAAGATATTTGTCAAACGAAACTGCCCCATCCTTCAACCTGTGCTACAGAAATGGCGTCCGCACCTTGAGCACCGGAGTCAGGAATTCCGCCACTCCTAGCGCCGTTCCTTTGACACTGTTGATCATACTCTGCATCCTGGAAAGTTCCTTTACACGTCCTTGGACGTTTCCACTTTCTTGGAGGCCTAAATATCCTTTTTCCTGGGAGAAATCCCACTCAAGCTTTCGGTACACGTAGAGATTTGGTCGAACCAGGAAGTGACCCTATGACGGTGATGTCATCATGCTTCCCAGAAAGCATTGCGGGGCAGACTTGATATACACAATGGTGTCGCTGTATTACAGTCAGAAGGTTAAGTCTGGTTCGGCTTGAATGACAGTCTTTCAGTCCAGTTTGCAGCTTCGGGTTTCCCATCATGGACTCCTCTACCCAATATACAACAATCAGAGCGGCTTTAATTGTCCTCGACTAACGGGGGTACCGACAACACTATTCTATGTTACCGGCTAAAATCAAGGCCGAGGCTTTCCCTCAAAATAGGAAGGAACTTTATCATATTTCCCTGACAGTGCAAGAATTCTCGAGCTCTTACTACCAAATAATACTTGCGGAGAGGACTGAAGAGACTCGGGAGCTACAAATCACGATTTGGACACCAGGCTAGCATATCTTTGTTCCCCACAATAAAGTCATGCCCTTAACCCGTGAGTTTATGGAATCAATGAAACGATTTCTGCCTTCACAATTGCAATCTCAGGTTTGCTCCTTTTCTATCCGCGTCCTATTTCAGGGGTGGCAGTGTTTGGAAATTGTCCATTTCAAAAGATTTCAGTGGTAAAATATTGATCTTTGCAAGAACTCATGTCTTTTTGTGCAATTTATTTCATTCATCTTCAACGGTTGTCCGAGTAGTCTTTCTGGTCGGGTGTGGGTGCTTATATCACGTTCTCCCAAACTTTGAGTACTTTGTCACCTTATTGTGCCCATTCCTTTATTTGAGTCGTCTGAAAAAAAAAACACCCTCAAACATCAGTCGCTGGGCAACAAACTTTCAGTCTCTCCATTGTACGTCTCCTTGCAGGGAACTTTGATGTTTTGACCTTGTATGTGATATGTGACTACACACTGACACTTGTCCTCCATGGAAGTTTTGTCCTTGAGTGCTACTAAATGTAATGAAGAGTTCTTGTTGGTTTGAAGCACTAGGTGTTATTTAATCACAGGCTACGTTAACGTTCTTTCAATCATATCTAGAGATCGTCACGCCCCTTTATTGTGTTAATGAAGCGTAAACATGGTGTTTTGCTTGTAGTCTTAATTCCCAAGGGAGTGCTTACATGAAACCTGAATGCTGTGTTAAAAATTTGAGCTTTTGGCAATCGATTTAGCACCAAACGTGATAACTTTTCATGGTGCGTAAAATGTAATCTCCAAGTAGATCTATCGTTGACAATGCAGTATCCAAAGTGCTAACCTGTATTCAATAGGACTCCGGTGACCTAGTGGATGCTGGTTGGCCCTTTGGATATCTCATCTAGCCCTTGCAAATCATGCTGATTCAGTCATAAATGAACAAGAGACTAGACATATTTCAAATGAGACATCAAGCCTTCTGTGTAAATTCTCCAGTGATTTATTTTCTACATCAAAATACTACATTCACATCATTTTTGACAAATCAGAAATATACAGAAAATAGAGCTTGTTTGTGGACGAAAATAACTTTGTGAGCAATATACATAACATCAGAAAAAGTGGAAATGTACATCTAGTGAAAATATTTGACTTTCTTTGTAATTCTTCTATAGAAAATCTGTTGTGACACAAACTATACAATCAAATAGATATTGATACATTTATTTGAAGTTGCAATAGAATTCTTCTCTGTGGATTCTATAAACTTGGACATTGTTTTTCAAGTTCTTCAAGTACTAGCAGCTTGCAAGTTGCATAGTACATTGTATATCTTAAGGCACTCTGGGTATAGTGACACAAATATAGTGATACCACACCATTTGTAAACATTGTATTGACAACACTATATTTGACATATGAAAGAACAGGTCATTTAAAACATTATCTTATGTACCCACCAACAGTTAACGCATACTTTCAATAACACAAATCCCAACCAAAATTCCCACAAATTGCTTCAAGCAAATGGAAAAAACAACAACACTTGGGCTCACTGTCAAACTTTGCAGTTTCTCTGATTTGTCTTGAAGTATTCCTCAAAGAAACAAAACCAAAGCAAAAGTGTTCAAACTCAGTTTCACATTGCTCTGAATGCATTAATTTTTAAATAACTCCTATTTTTTCTTGAGTCTGAAACTAGTGGTCCAAACTCATGAGAAGTGCAGATCCTCTCTTGGTCCAGTGGTCTGGAGGCATGGCGCCGGTCTTCAGGTCAACAGCAACAACGAACGACGCACGCCCGGCGGCACCCGCACGGTTGGGGAAGTAGTAGCACGGGCACGCATAGATACCTGTAAGAAGAAGGCACAATGGCATTGTTAGAGATTATCAGCGTGTAACAAGCTGTTCGTTCGTATAGACCCTTGTCGTGCCTAGTGGCCTTGCTGTTTCAGTGGCAGGGTATATTTTTTTCAGTGGCAGGGTATATATTTAAAGGAAGGGGTCGCTAGCCCTTTCCCTTTACAGTCAATAATTATCTTATCTGATGCCATTTTATCCCAGAACTGCAAACTGAATTCTCTTTACATTTCAAAACGTAGAAGGTTCTCCTACCTTTGCTGCTCTTCTTCTTGTTCTCCACTGGTTTGAAGTGGATGGTTGGGATGGAGCAGACCAGCTGCATGGGCTCAGCCTCCACCAGACATGCGTTCTTCTTGTCCCAGCCTGCCCCCTCCAGGTACAGACCTTTCACCCACACACCGTCCTATAGACAACAGCAACATTATATCAATATAAGAAGAAAACTGTGATCAGTAGGGTTTTAACTGCAAACTATATTAGTATATATGAACTGACATGCAAATCAAGTGAAGACAATTTTAGATAGTCAAATAGGACTCAGCTTCATACAAGGAAATTGTCTCGAGGCTTGGTACCAACGGGCACATGACAGAACACACGAGAACCTGCCTGACCTATCACATGTGCGAGAATGCAAGAGAGGAGCATTCTGAATTCAAGACTTGGCATGTTTTGGTTGGAGACTGACATCCTCGACCCTTACCTTTGGTGCCCCAGTGATGTTGTTGTCATCCACAGTCGACACCACAAACTCCCAGGACAGGGAGTCCACAGACACGCTGTTCTGTCGTGCGGACGTCTGCAGAACCGCGGTGAGGAAACCCGTGGGGAAGGTGAAGCCGGCCATCCAGAAGATGACGGGTGGGTGGGCCGTCTCCGCCCACTTGGCGAACTGCTCCACCCTCTGGAGCAGGTCACGAGTCCAGGCGGCCAGAGGCTTCATGGAGGGGTAGGCCTGAAGAGGGGACATTATTTGGTGAATGTTTGATTACCTTCGCCAAGAAGGTCATGTTTTCGGTAGCGCGTGTTCGTGTGTGTGTGTGTGAGTCTCTGCTAACACGAGAATTGATTATTTTGTATGTGGGTAGCACTTGCTTGTTATCATATTAAATTTCTTTCTTAAAAGCTCTTTATAAATATTCCACATGATATTTCTGACAAAAATACAAAATTAAGGAAAGAAGCATTAGACTGAAATTTTTTGCATTGTTGTTTGGACTTCAATATCACTGTCAGATATGAAAAAATATATTATTAGTACTTACAAATTCCCACATAGGCGGTACAGTGGCCGCAAAGATACAGTTGAAGGTCTCTTCAAGGTCACTGGACATCACCACGATGCCCTTGATTCCCTTCTCAAGTTCAACCAGAGACTTACGCATGACCTCCAACAGGGCATTGTACCGTTGGATTTCCTGAAACAGAAATTGGCTGTGTTAGCATCTTGGTGAGAATAAACTGTAGCCTAGATGCATTGTTAGCTATAGTCACTCACACTGATGTAACTATGGCAACCTATGGCAAAACGTCACTACAAACTTGCATTTGGATCATAAGTCTTCCCACGTGTCCCTCTCTTTAATGTTCTTAAAAGGTAGATTATGTTTGATTTTATAGCAATCTTTATTGACACAGCAAAAGTACAGCGACTATCAATCTACATGTATATGAATGATTTTACATTAGCATCCTATACCTGTAGCAGGACAACATTGAGTGGTGCGTTGTCTCCGTCCAGGATCTTGGCTGTGCCTTCGTAGTCGATGTTCTCTGGGATCTTCCCTAGGACATCAGCCGCAAGCTGGAGAACCTACAAGGGCACACAGGAATGGCATTCTGTTACATCTAAGGGCTTCTATCTTCACAATCAGTAGATCATAACTGTACAACAAAGGAATATTTATTCATCGTTCAAGTGGCATCCTTACTTGATAACTTTAAACAATGCCTGGAGTTAGGTGTGGAAGCTCACTCAATGTAATAAAACTGGTGTTTCCATTACTGTACTAACAGTATGTGACTATAGTGCCATACACTCTATTTTCTCCCTACTGTGAAATTAAATCACCACCAGGGACTTAAAAGTATCTACAGTATAAAGCTTTTCTATAATACACAGTAAAGTGATTATACTGGACAATACTGATACATGTGATTCATTTTTGAAACAATTACAAGAACAAAGTTGCATTTGCCGTTTTCTGTTTTTCATACCATAATATCTTTAAGTTAGTACAAAGACTAGAAATTTCAAACCAAATCCCTACCTTGTCCTCCTTGCTCTCTCCCTTCCCTCCGGCCGACACTTGTGGCACCAACGACAGCAGAGTTTCGAACAGCGTACGCGTCTCGGTGATCTGGCTGGCAATGTCAGCGTTTGGATGCTGTCCGAAGGCCTCGGGGTGGTCCACGCCAGGTAACATGCTGATGTACTCCTTGTAGGTCTGCAGAGGGCCGTCCTTAGGGATGTAGTAGGTGGGAAGGCTGGACAACCTGGGAGGAGTGTGCGAGAGGTTATCAAACTAATTTTATATCAAGTAGCTGTGGCAATGTTTTGCAAAAAAAGTTTTCTTACGCCCAATTCCAATTGGGCGGCGACCATGCTGTGATAGCGCTGCAACCTTCAAATTTTACAGATCACTCAACATATTTTTAAAGATAAAAGACATTGAAGAATTTTTTGGTGTGTTCTGTTGTCTTTTCACTCATACTTTAACATTTTGCATGATTTTTCAATTATGAAGTCAAGGGTTACACAAATCTAACTTACATCACAGCTAGGCCACCATCTAGTGGAATGGGGGCCTTAGCAAGGTGACTAAGTCTTGTATCAAATACCATCTATCAGTGTAATTTACATAATGAGAAATAAACTGTTATCCAACTCAAGAGATTTAACTCACCGGACTTTTCAACCGAAACACGTGATTCGGTTGAAAATTCCGGTGAATGAAATCTCTTAAGTTGGATAACAGTTTATTTCTCATTATGTACTTTACCAACTCAGATGAACTTTCATGCTAAATATTATACATAGCACTGATCAACTGCAGTAGTGAATGTTCAGACAGAGACTGACTTGTGGAATGGAGCGGACACGGCAGCGTCGCTGAAGACGTCCGCGATGTACGTCATGAGCAGTCTGCGGTCGAAGTCGTCGGTGATGTGGCCTCCGTAGTTCACCCCCGCGATCAGGTACTTCAGGGCGTCCCACGGAGTCTCGTCGTACTCATCCAGATAGATACTCAGCAGGTTCTCAGACACCTGATATGTGGCAAGACACATTTTCAACTTTTTCTTCTATGCATAGCCACAGTCCTCAGCTTAGCAGCTGGGCTGTCAGTTATTACTTGACAGGACGCTGTTGTACAACACTGAGGGGGGCGTTATTTGTTACCTTGAATTCACCGTTAACATATTAACTGACAAAATTATATGCATTTTAAAGTCTAATGACAGATGGCCACAAAGTGACAGCAGAGTGTCGGGTTTTGTCAGGGTTTGCAGCCTAGTTTTGCAAGACGCCCCATGAACACAAACGAACAATCCAAAAAGTACAAGGTGTAGATCTCACCTCAAAGTCGGAGTCGTTGAAGCCATAGATGATGTTCCAGCCCAGCTGGAGGAACTTGCGCCGCTCCAGAAGGATGGAGTGGAAGAAGCACAGCCCAAACAACAGCTTCTTGTACTTGTCTTGCTTGTGGCAGCGGGAAAACTGCTGCTCCGTGATCAGGTTGTACAGACGCTTCATGTTGGCCTTCAGACCCTACAGAAAGAACAGCAGCAAATGATAAAGGTTTGAAAAACACAGCTTAAAATGTTGGTCTTCCTATGACAGGCACTGTTAGCTTATTACCTCCACGAGACAAGTGGTGCAGTCTCCTGGCTACCAGCCAGAGTGCACAATCCTAATGCACTTATCACTAGGCTAAAAGGTCTGGAGCAGTTAGACTGGTCAGTAAGTGGCCCTTGAACCACACTGTTACACTGTTGCTGGTGGTGTTTTTGCTCTAAATGGGTATCCCTTATAACACCCAGACATAACTGTGTGTGTAGTTAAGAACCATCACTTCCTACCTATTCTATCACACCACTTCCACCTTACATGCTGCCACTCTACAAGTTTCACATAACTGAAGATACACACCAAAACAAAGAAAGACACCGGCTGAACATAATAAATCTGTTTTCACAGAGGCAACAATGAAGGCATTTATCTGTACCTTGGGGGGTTCTGTGGTCATCTTGATGCCGGCCTGTAGGATGGAGATGGGGAACTCGGGGTGGGGGCTGGAGCTGAGCCACAGGCGGAAGTCGGGATGGGGCTCCTCGATCTGCAGCTGCTCCACCAGCTTGTCCAGCTGCGGCATCCAGCTGAGGGACAGGTGGCAGTTGGCCAGGAACACCCAGTTGCCCTGGACAGGGAACATATGATTACATACATTAGCATGGTTTAGGTCTGCATATTAGCACATTAAAAGATGGACATGCAAGTGTAGGTAGACCATGCACTACCTACATTCATCAACTGTGTCTAGATAAAGACCTGCCCAGTGCAATGGAGTATAAGGAGGGATGGAGGAGAAGGGCCATGAGCACCCGTGAGATTGTCATGGCCAAATGATGATGATGATTTGTATATTAATTTGTACCAATAGATTAGGTGATATTGTTTCGAATCGGTCCTTGGATATAGACTCAGGGAATGCATTAATGTGGTGTAGGGCTGCATACTTGTACATAGTACCAATAGATTACTGGTGATATTGTTTGGAATCAGTCCTTGGATATAGACTTAGAGTCTGCAATGTGTGTCAAATGAGTCACCATGCCTCTTTTCATATGCGACCAGGATATGAATACACTTATCTACCACTGAAAACCCGATATGACAATAATTATGAAAAATTTAGCTATGGAAAAAGCCAAAAAAAACCCTGCTGTCTGCATGCAATAATCAAGATTTAGATAACATGATCAAACTCATTAGCAAAGAACTGTGCAAACAAATGAAAATAAACATATATCAGTTATTATAGACGGAGCAATTGAAGAAGAAAGTACATGTATGTTAGCTACATGTAGCAAAAAGTAGTCAAAGCCCTTACCTCTCTGACTCCCTCCTTGATCATCCTGGTGGCGATGGGTGCCTGCCCCTGACCCAGGGACAAGGCGTGGAATCTGCTGGCCATGCCGGACTGTTCTGCCAGCTGGAGAAGGCTGCTGGTCGGGTCCTGAAAACATATTCAAAATAAGAGATAGCAGATTTCATCCTACCCATATTGCTATGCATACACGATTGAAAATAGCTGTCCTTAGTGCTGAACACAATCCACACACAGGTTAACACGCCTATACCAGTATAAGCCCTGGAGCTGAGTATCATCCACACACAGGTAAACAGACCTGTCCTTGGTGCTGATTACCATCCATTCACAAGCAAACAGACCTATCCTTACCTATCCTTGGTGCTGGATACCACCCACACACAGGTAAATAGACCTGTCCTTGGTGCTGAACATCATCCATGCACATTAAAACAGACCTGTCCTTAGTGCTGATTACCATCCATTCAGAAGCAAACACACCTGTCCTTGGTGCTGAAAACCACCCCACACAGGCAGGTAGACAGACCTGTCCTTGGCGCTGAACATCATCCATGCACATGTTAACATACCAGTCCTTGGTGCTGAACACCATCCACACATGTAAACACACCTGTCCTTGGTGCTGAACACCATCCACACACATGTTAACAGACCTGTCCTTGGCGCTGAACACCATCCACTCACAGTAAAACAGACCTGTCCTTGGTGCTGAACACAATACACACACTGGCAAACACACCTGTCCTTGGTAATGAACATCATCCACACACAGGTAAACACATGTCTTTGGTGCTGAGTACCATCACCAAACAGTTTAACACACCTGTCCTTGGTGCTGAACACTACCACACACAGTAAGATAGACCTGTCCTTGATGCTGAAAACCATCCACATACTGGCAACACACCTGTCCTTGGTGCTGAACTCTAGCCACACTCAGGTATACCTACCTATCTGTGGTAGCATCTATGCATCACCAGCACTATTAATTACAATATCAATTTAACATAAAGTTACAATTGTTGTAAAGTTGTTTTTTGACCTCATTATACAAATGATACAAAACAATCAAACTGGAACCTACCACTCCAGGGGACAGCACAAAGATGAGGGGTGTTTTTGTTGTGGAGTCGTCCACCACTGCCTTCATGTCCAGAACGGGGGGCTCCACGAACTTTGACCCCAGGTTGTTCACGATAAACGAGGTCACACAGAAAGAGACGCGGTCGGGACGGAGGGAGCGGACGATCAACATGCGCTGCAACTCATTGCAGGCATTGTCCCATTCGCCTGAGGTAAAACAGTGCAGTCAATAATCCATCATCATTTGAAAAACACATTTGACAGATATCCAGTAATGTAACTAAAACCTATCTACAAAAGATATGAAACAATTGATTATGGTAAACTAGAATTCAATGGGGCTCTTAGTTAGAAACAAAGCTTGGGGCCAAAAATGCAGGGCTTAGATCTATGGTTATTTGCCCATACACTAAGAAAGCTGTGGCATGTTTACCAGGTAGAGGAGATCTCTCCGGCTCGGAGGCTGTGTACCAGATGTGCCAGTCACGTGGGTACTGCTCAAAGGACGTCATGATCCCATGGAAGTTGGTAAGTCTGAAATGAACAAAGGTTTTTATTATGAATTTACACTTTTACATGTATTTTGTTATTACTTGAATGATTGATACATTTACATTTGATATGATTTTCGTGTTGTGTTAGCTATAAATTGTTAAGTATTTCAATCTGGCAGGGGGTAAAAGTTTAGTAATTTGAAGTGGTGAGGAGGTCACTTGAGGTAATTTATTTTGTCTTGGACAAATTTTAGCAAAACAAGAGGAAAATTGGACAATATACAAGCAACGTCTACTTTATACTTATAGTAACTTGGCAAAAACTGTATAGAAAATATCAACAAAAGATTTTCAACAAGCACTAGAACTAACTTGTCCAGTTCAGTGATGTTGTCCCAGGAAGAGTCCACCAGCCAAGTTGTGCAGGGGTTGTCCATCTGATCAGCACGGTCCATCACCTACAAATACACAACAGCTTTGGCATAAACTTCCAGGATCATTTGACCCGCCATTTGAGCAAAAGGTTTAGTAAGATCATTGCAGAGTCTGTATAACACATCCTTTGGAGTGATACAACAGTTTTGCAGGCATTTGGCTTTGCGATAGAATAGGGAAAATTCTCCCATGTTGAAAAAATAGCCAGACTGTATTCCATTCCTCATGCTAACTTGGTGCACTATTCACAATAAGGAATCTAATTATACGGAGCTCCAGTCTTTTATTGAATTCCAAGATGGAACCCATTTGGGAGTGAAAAACAAAAGTTTCAGTGTTTGAAAAAAGGTTCATTGTGGATATTTTTCAAGAGAAGAGTTTTGCAAAAAGAATGCAAAAAAACAACCAAGGACTGTATTTAGAGTGTCATAATTTAAAATGCTTGTTGAAGTGACACCTGTGCTGTGCTCACCCAGGGACCAAAATGTTCACTAGGCAGACATGTTCACACCTGAGTCTTCACCTGAACAAAAACATCTTACCAGGCTCCTCCTTCTGTACTTGGACCTATTCCTTTTAATGACCTTTATAGGCATGTGTTGATGGAGCAAAAGGAAGTGTAGTTGAAGGAACATGACATTTGTATTCACAGATGTTACCTAAGGTTTTTACTTTCACAAATGGCTACCCGCATTTTTCGGAACTGGTTCATATTGACATATGATTATCTCTGCATCGTAACTACAGTATGTAAGAAACTGCCTAGACATTAGAAATTCCACCAAAGACTGTACAATTTACAAGAGTCAGTATGAAAGTTTCAAAATATCTACGCCATGTTTATAAGTCTTTTGTAGACTGAGTAGATTTTTCTAGTTTCCTCTAGTAGGATTGTTGTTAACACTCATTCAGTCACTCCGTCGAGCTCGCTCGCTTGTAATCTTCCCATGACTTGTTGTTAAAGTTGCCATATATGTTGTTATATATACAATTGTTGAGTAATAAAGTTATCATTATGATAATAGTAATAATACTGACCACTCCACCCCTGAGGAAGAAGTTGTACTCGTCCATGTTGAGTTTCCCAGCATTCTCCAGGATCTTGGCACACATCTGGAAGGAAAAGAGCAGCTTGTGCCGCTCAAACAACCCTCGGCAGGTGAACCTGGAAATGTAAGAACAGGTTTAGTTTCGTTGTTCACCTTGTGGTGTCTAATGGCACATACTGACATAGGTCAGTAAGTCTTGCTGTTTCAGCATGACGGTATATCTCTACAGGGAGGGGTTTAACATGTTCAAGGCACATCATCGAACATGGGAGCCTTATTTCACGTACCTTCTGAAAGACAGGTGCAGCCCCAACCAAGATTCCCTTCCCACGATTTGAATCGAGGTCTCCCAGTTAGCAACTAATTGGAACAAGGAGCTCAACTATGAGGGTACTACCACCTGCTAATGAAGAACAGTTGGCATCTCTTCCCACCTGTATACTGCGTATGTGTGGTACTCATTCAGGTTACTGATGCGCTCCTCCAGTTTGGGGCTGCGCTGACTCTTGTCGATGGAGATGACGAAGAGATCGATGTAGGCGTCCAGGGAGAACTGGTACATGGGGTCGATGCGCCCCATGTCGTTCAGCACGAAGAACAGAATCGACGCTCGCGTGGAACATGGCCTGTAACCCTGTGGATGGAATATGTCAGATGTTAGCTTTTATGGAAACTGTGAAAATATTGCATCTTGATCAGATATACGAACAATCAGACTGAGTGTTTTTGTTTACATCCTGGGTATTCAGTGATTGTGCGCTGACTGGTAGGTAAAAGGATGTGAGCAGATCAAATTACTAAATTTGTATTTGAATTAGCAGGTGAAAGGAGATGGAAGGATGCTCTGAGACTGGCAGTAGAAAGAACCTGCTGGACTTCTCTATCTGCCTGATTTGTTGCATGACGTGGGAGCCTTTAAGTCTAAGTAAAGAAAGTCCACTTCCTGCTTTTTGCCTACCACTGCATCATTGCAATCACCCGTATTTATGCCCACACATTAGAAAAACAAACAGATCAACAACTGATAATATAAACAAATGGATGAGTGTTTTGTCCCCACCTCTCTGGCCGCGTCGATCTTGATCTCCGTCTGTTCACTGATCTGCAACTGTTCCCCGACCTCTGCGGACGTGACCTTGGATGACTGCAAGGTGTTCACCAGCTGTTCGTCGTCCAGGAGGGAGCCCTGGGCTTCATTCAGCAGTCTGGGAGGGATGGAAATCAGTCTCTAAGTTTGAATGAGGTTCTACTGGTCCTGGCAACATTTAAGACAATGCTTGACGATAAATTTGTAAGGGCTAGCAATGGTAGTTTGACATGTTATTGTGAGAGATTTTGGGAAGTTGTTCATTTAGTTGTTTCTTTGTACTCATGGGCTGTCTTTGATAGAGCTAAAGCTATGATTACATACTAGCTGAACATCCTTTTATTTCAGAGTCTGTGATCTATCTGTTGCCCACCTGAGGATCTCATCCTCCAACTCCTTCAGCTTCTTCTTCCCAGCAGCAATGTTGATCACCAGGCTGTCCTTCTGTTCCTCAAGCTCTGGTCGTTCCTGAGAGACAAAAAAAGAAGATATACAGCTGAAGAAAAAAGCTGGTCTCGGTGGCAAATGTCAGCAGATGCTGGTGTTTGTTTTTTGGTTGAAGCTGAAAGAATTTAACCTGAATGGATTTGAATTCTAAGTGATAAAAATGGGTTTCAAAGAGTGTCATATTTTCAAAAAAGTGCTCACAATGCTGCCTGAAAATTGTTCTGCTTGGAAATGAGAGAGGGCTAAAAAGTGGAGAAATAAAAACTCAGAATTTCATCCATTGGGTATCTTTTCCAACACAACATTTGGAAACTATAAACAGGATATTTTCTTTACAAAAGCAAACATGACCTAATATGATACGTTCTGTTAAAGTGCAATCAAATTTCACCTTTCTGACAACTATGCCCAGCAGCTGTGCCTCCAGACCCTGCTCCTTCACAGCGAAGTTGATAATGGTGGTCTTGGTGCTGATCTCGGGGGTGTAGTGGGGGTTACTGAGCTTGGTGGTGATGTAGAACTTGAAATCAGGGCTATACTCAACCTCCTTGTCACCCAGCCTGATCAGGAAACGGCCACCTGTGATTGTGATGAGGCATCACAGATTAGTGTTACTCTTGTGTTAATTCTGATGCCTCTGATCTTAGATTTGTTGCTTCTTAAAGGTCCATTTTGTAGAATTTTGGTGCAAAAATTGCAAGCAGTCTGAATTTAAAAATCTTTTTTTCAAATTGAGATTTGCAACTAATTTTCAACATATTTGCATCATTTTGTCACATCTCCTTTTGTCACATTTTGATCCATTGTTGGCGTTACTTTATGTCTTAACCTTCTCCCTGCTACCTAACTCTGTAACCAACAGTGCCAGACTGCTACTTCAGTGTGCTAAATGGTTAAGTGAATATTATTGATTGGATCAAATGTCATGACAGATATTAATTTAAATGATCATCATTCTTTACTGACCGACTTTGATGATGGATTTGCTGAGGATGGGGCTGAGAGAGGGGTCCAGTTCCTCCTGAACGTTTTGCAGCAGCACGGGCGTGCCAAACTGTACAGCGTTCTCCAACGTCCGCAGGTAGTCATGCTGCTGCAGGTCGATGATCTTCAGGTCCTGGAATAAAAACAGAAAACCAAACTCATGAATTATTTCATCAGGTTGGTAAAAGGCTACATAACAAAGCTCTTTACTTACAACCAAGGAGTTCCAATAGCTGACTTTTTAGTGACTGCATGTTACCTTCAGCAGGGCAATACTGACGTCCTTTCTTTGCATGTTTTAAAGGCAAACTTTGTGTGCCTCTTTGAAAGCATGTGTGACCTACACCTTCTAGCAACTTTAAGATGAACTGCAGAACATAACAGACTCTAAATAATGCTTGCCAAGCTTTCAGAAAAAAAATGGTACTGTACAAAGTTGACCATAAGTTTCAAACTTTATTATTCAATCGACCTTGCAGCCTTTATTGGGACTGCATTGTATCAATTCTACATCACTCTTGCCTTATAAAGCACAGTAATTAATTGTAATATAAACAGCATAAGAACATAACATTGTACAACAAGATGATCAAAATCTGACATACCCTCTGCCTTTCCATGTTTTTGATCCACTTGATGGCCTGTCCCTGTGGGTCCACCATGAGCGGCCAGCGCCGGCCACGGGACACGATCACCCCGTTCTCCGTAGAGAAGGCGTCTGACGGCAGCCCCTGGATGTTCCAGTCGCGCACCACGGTGGGCTTGGAGAGGAACTGGGCGAAGCTGAAGTCTGGGCTGCAGGGGACGTTGAGCTGCCGCACCTCTTTGATCCAGATGTTTAGGACCATGTCGTCACGATATTCGGACAGGAAGGGGCCGGCGTATGACAGGAAGGCAGCTGCGATCAGACAGTCTCCTACAAGGTACCCCATGTTGCCCTCCAGGCTCTGAAAAATCAATAAGGAATGTCAGGCCTGAAAAATAACCAGTGATTGAAATTTCACACATTCTGAATCCCAATATCAGGCCAAATTCCAACTTCAAATTTCTATCAGTACTAATTCTACTACTGTAACAGTACAGTACAGTAACAGTAATTTTCATTTGGTCATAGCAAACTATAATCTTTATGACAATAGACACTACATTGGACTATTGAACAAGGAAGGAAAAGGGGAAAAAAAGGCAGTCTTTTCTCGTTTTCAGCAGTCAGCTGACAGCAAGAGGAACTACAAGAAGAGTGAGTGAGTGTGCAAGTGAGTGAGTGAGAGAGAGTGAGAAGATCCTGGTAGACTTGAGGATGCATAGCCTCGAACTGTGACCCAAAATAAACTGGGGTGTGCCCCCTTAACTTACGTTTGCATTAGCCTCCCAGCGAACCTTCTCCCCGGCCAGACCAGACACCAGCTTGCCGGCCCTATCCAGTTTCAGCTCTGTCTCCTCGGCCTTCTTCCTCAGCTCTTCCTTCTGGGCCAGCTTCTCATCGTACTGTCTCTTCAGGTCCTCCATACGCTTGTTCACCTGGAAAAGCATTCAACGTTTAGCTTTCAGGAGGCCGTCCTGACAAGAGGGTCTGCATGGGGGGATCCTGGCTAGCTAACTACATCTCACAGTTAAAGGCATGCAGACCCTCTGACAAGTAGAACGTCTAAGGAATCCTTGAATTCAAACTTCAATTTATCAAAAGCCTGGGGGAAGGAGACAGCAAAAGTACAACAGTGGAAAGGCTTAAGGAGCAGCAGTGAGGCAGGGTGGAGACGTCCTCCCTGTCGTCCCTCCCATCCCGAGGGCGTACCAGAGCATGAGGGACGAAACGTCCAGTGAAGGAGGGGCCTCTGGCTGATGATCACAGCTGACTCCTTGGTGCTGAAAAGCAAGTCAAGTGGCACAAGCTACCTGGCAGGTGAGAGTTATCTCATTCTGTAGTTCCAATGCAGGTGCTATATAAATTATAATAATAGGAGATCATCACAATCTTGAAACTGACTGAAATCAAGGCAATGGATGACAATGTCATACAAAATGCCAAATATACTCTAAACTGTTTCAATTTCTGATGTAGCAAAAAGAAGGAATGCTTTCATCATTAATACACTGCAAATTCTTAACAAACAATGAAACACTTAGAGTCTCACTTCATCAAGTCTTCGCTTAGCCTCTGCTAGAGAAGCTTGTTTCTCCTTGAGCTGGGACATGGCGTTGTTCAGCCTGTTACGCTTGGGTTCCACCACTCGGTAGATACGCCCATACACCTGTAACAGCAGACATTTACAGAATATTATCACTCAGTTGAACATTGTATGAGCTGTGTCTTATATATATCATGATGCTAATCTAGACATCAGCAAGAAAGATCCCTGTATGCATTGTCAATGAATTATGCAGTTTAGTGCAGATAAAATTGATAAAGTTGTGTTTCTGATGTCCACCTATGCCTAACATGCACTGGTCCGTAATTGCACTAGGTTAGTAGGCATTTGGTTTTGATTCTCCCCAAATTTGCCTTAAACAGTTCACAGTCATGTTGCGTTCTTAACCCTGCTGTGCAACAAACTCAAGATTCAAAATGGTCCCAGAACGACTTTTAAGACAATGTTTTTGATGGCCTTAAGGAGTAAGAAAGAGTTGTGCAGGTAAACTTTTATGTACTGCAGGTAATTTTGAATGGTAATTTGAATGGCACTTGACTCACGTCCATAGCTCGACACCACATACACAGGGACTTGGCGGCTGAAGACACACGCCCAATGATCTCAGGATCGAAGTCGGGCTGGGCGCAGTACTGACCAATCTTCTTCAACGTCCTGTCCGAGATGTTGTCACGGTCAAAGTTAACCAGCTGCTTGATGAAGTTCTGGTCACCTATGATTGAATAACAGCATAGTGTATCTAATTATCCCTTCTTTCTTTTCTTCAATCATCTATTCAGACGTTGCTTTTTCACAACACTATAAGTTTTCAGCATGTAAATCCTATGCAGTTGAAATAAAGGGTATATTTGAAATGTTGCAAATTCTTTTTCTTTCAACAGGTACACTTAAGAGTCCTTGGGAACACACTACTGTAAATCTTAAAACATAATGCGGTGGTTTTATTCTTTTTACCATTGCTGTGACATCTACACTGCCAATTCATGACAGTATGAACAACAATTGTTTTCCAATGCATCACTACTGTACTACAAAATTGCTTCAACATTGAACTTATAGAGCATTATGAAAAACTCCTTTCCCCTTCTACCCGCAAAACTGAATTAATTTACACTGTACAAAATCGAATCTTTAAGTACACCTTAAAGCATGCTTTTTTTAAACAAAAATGCTTTATGTAAGCTTTAATAATGCATAACGTGTGCTTCAAAAAAAAATTCGGTTAGTGTTACTGCATACCCAGCTGTCGTTTGGCCTCTGCCCAGGTGGGCTCATTCCCCCGCAGGATCATCACAGCTTGCATGACAGTTTCCACCAACGCCGGAGGCTTGGCGTATGACTTTATTTCCGTCATGTCCTTTTTGTTCAAGGACTCCAGGGCCTAACAGGGGAAAACAAACAATGTTCACATAAGTCAGTAAGACATCTGATAAGTCAAGAATTGATTGATAAACCTAGATACAAATAGAGAAGGGAGTCAGTTATCAGTTATCAGTTCTTCAGGACATCACCTAACTACATGCCTGATAACACATTGCAACTGAGGTACCATGCTTGTCAAGGTTAAACAGGTACAACTGTCTAGTTATTGTCGACAGTTGACTTTGTAACTTACCTTACTTTAGACCTCAGATCCTCATGTTGCATTGGTCAACTAAATATAAACAATGCACTGACCAGGCTGATTGCCCTGAGTCCTGCATATGTACATTACATTATGGGACAGTGATCCTTGAACTCTGGCTTTACGTCCCAACCCAGAGGGTGTACCTAAGCAAGGACGCAACATTTGAGCCTGCAAATGATTCTATCCCAGAACCTTTAGATACTAAGTCAACAACCCTAAATACAAGACCATCTTGTCCCAGCTTTCCATTGTTGTATTGGTCAACTACATACAAACAATGCACTGGCCAGTCCTGCATATGTACATTACGTTCTTGAACTCACCTTGACGGCAGCCTCCAAGGCAGGCATGGCTTCATCCAGGTCCTTCTGGGCAGCGTCGGCCATTCCCTGGCACCTCTTCTCATCCTCACCGATCTTCACACTGGCAGCTGCCACAGACTAAACACAAAAGAACAACAGAGTTGTAAATAAGAAGATTCAAATAACCCATATAAATACACAAAGAAAACTCTCTAAGGGAAATGCTATATAAAGGCTTTGTCCATGGTGCTGAAAACATGGTTGCAACAGTCATTTGAAGGAAGACTATACGAGCGATCGCTGTCTTTGTTCACATCCAGGTCATTACCAGGACGTCAGCAGATTAGATAACTAATTGATATCTAAATTAGCAGATCATATTACTAACTGATATGTAAATTAAGCTTTTGTCTACCACCTGCTCATCAGGCAGCGACGGATTACAGCAGGGTGGCCGTAAGTCTGGCCTTGAAGCCCAGACGTGTACTGTCGAGGCTTGCACAATGTGCCCTAGCAGCGAGTTCCACTCTCTTATAGTATGTGGAAATGAGTCAGTTGGCGGTGACAAACCTTCTGTTGCTCGTCAGCCTCTCTCTTCTGCTGCACGATGGTAACCAGGTACTCGTCGCACTCCTTCTGGAACTGCGCCACTTTGGTACGAGCCTCCTCCAACTCCACCGACATGACCTCGACCTTCGCGCGGGTGTCGTCGATCTTCATCAGACCGTTGCGCAGCTTGTTGATCTCATCTCCGATCTCCTTGCGTTTCTCGTACAGCAGTCTGGGAAGGAGTGAGGTTAAGTAAGTTTTATGTTATATAAATACATTTTGTACGGTCAGCAATTATTCATGCCTAAGTAATTTGTTTAAGCATTCAAATGAGACATATGACTTTTATGAGCTGCACTGTCGTCTATAGACAGCTACCAGTAGTTGTTATGATTGGAATTTTTAGTAGGCATAAAAGGTAAACACGTGTTAACTTTACTTTCAATCGATCAGACTACTGTCTGCATCAGTTTATTTCTTGCTTTTGATGATAGATTTTGATGTGTACAAATGACTGAAATGACACAAGTGTGGCCTTGTCATGTTCAGTTGGTCAGGAACTATTTAAGTACACAATATTATAAACTGTGGGGTGGTGGGGCTTATCTACAGCTTACTCCTTGTATCCAGACACCAGTTCCAGGTAGTTGGTCGGCGTCACGTAGTTGTGCCTCTTCATCTCCAGTAACATTCGTGCGGAGAAGTCGACCACAGAGCGGTGCATCACCACGAACACCTGTGCCACTGCAGGCTTAATCTGCAAGAGGGGAACAAAGATAACATTCACAATGTGACAATTCTTACGAATGGAAGGTTCTTTCAAACATCAGGCGATACGCAAAGGTCTCTGCAAACTACTATTTTATTCCACTTGACAGGACTGGCACCCTTCTCGGGCCCATCTCTCCGGTGAACTCTCTGTCACTGATACCCGATCTCTCCCAGCTCAAGGCTCTATACTCCCTGAGTTCTGGGATATACCATTCTCTGGCGTCGGGGGTGACACCTATCATAACACACAATGCTGCTGAAAATTGTTATCCTACAAACATTGAATGGCCAAGTGGCTAGGCAAGCGGACACGGAATTGAAAGGTCGAGAGTTTGATTTCTGGCTTTCTTGGCTCGACGTTGTGTCCATGGAAAAAGCCCCTAACACAACTTTCCTCACTATACACTCAGGTGTAAAAATGGGTCCCTAACTTTGGTAAAAGGCAATGGAAGGAGTGGGATGGGCTCCGTCTTCCAATACCGTGTCCTACACACAGTAGCTAACAATCCACTACCCCTAGGACCTCAAAAAGGCTATAGGACTTACCTACCTACCTACAAGTACATTCAGTTCATGGCAGCAAAACATTGTATTCTTGTCTTCTGCACTTTTCCTATCACTTGATTGACAGAACATCTGTTTCAGTTCATGAACTAAGGCTTTTAGCATCCTTTTGGAATCTGGGTAGAGCAGAACTTACATCCTCATTGGTTCCCAGGTCCATAGATTCCAGATATTTCTCTGCTACCTCCAGCAAAGCATCATGGGGCCACTCCAGGAACCAATCGATGGTTGTGGTGCTGACAAAGGCTGGGTACTGACGGATACGATTCCTACATGGAAAGTGAGTAATTTAGTAAATAAGTCTGTATCTGTATCTGTATGGCGGTTATAACCGGTGAGGCAGCACCTGTGTATAAGTCTAACAGATTGAATTTGAAATTCATCTATTAGTAAATTTGAAGCTGGACAAGAAGTCAGAGGGAGAAGAACAACACATTTTTCAACGTACAAATGTACACCACCTTTCCCCTAGAGTCTGCAACCTCACTGCAACCACTTATTGGCCAGAAATTTGACAGATCAAAGAACAATTTTTTAGAACGTTTTTCAGCCTTTTAAATCATACTTTTACATGTCGCATCCTATTCCAATGATAAAATCAAGGGTCACACAAACCCAGTTTTGGTCACCGCACAGTCACCCCCCATGCAGACCCTCATGAACCTCCTTCTATGCTTTCCTACCTCTCCCTCTTCCCTCCCTCCCTGTACTAACCTGAAAGGTTCTCCCACAGGGCTCATACACAGCACCACGTGCAGGTTGTTGCGGACCCTCTCCACCAGGTAGGCAAACATCTGTTCGGGGGTGTCCTGGATGCCGTCCTTCTTTGCTGCATCTGTCAAGTTGGTTCGAACCTAGACGAGTGATTAATAAAATGTACTTTTTCAATTCTGCAAAACAATTCAGAAGTATTTACAGTATCTTGATGTCATAACATCTATATTTTCAATGGCCAGTGTAAAGATTTACACAGTCAATACGTGGTAGGCCAGAGCAAAGTCTTTTCACAATAAAATCACACTAGATACATGTAGATCTAGCTGTGTGACTACACCATGACCAACTTTGCCAAAGAACAGGTCCTGGAGCTCAACCAAAGAAAAACACAACATAAGAATTCCTAGTGAGACAAACTAGTCTTATATGAAGCACAACAATGGAGTAAGCCCCTAGATTCAAAGACAAATTGAATGTAAAACAACACAAACCTCTTCAAACTCGTCAGGTTTGTACAGGTTGGGGACCTCTCCGCTGGACAGGATGTTGTTGATATCCTCCAGGAAGGACTCCTCCACAACCTGAGTGTCCACAAACAGGAACACGGTGGGCTTGTTCTCCACTCCTGCCATCCAGTACAGCCGCTTGAGGTCTGGGGAGGCAGGACACAAGATCTCGTTAACAAAGTGCAAAGAAACACTAAACGATTAATGGTATTAAAGTCTTACTTTATATACTCTTGTATGGTAAAAGAATAACGCTAGATGACCTTTCTTCATTGTGTTTTTCGGTAAGAGTCAAGTGACACAAATCTGGCAAAGAGTAACCATCATTTCTTTCTGTCACAATTTTGTCCAGCTATGAAGATTACCTTTGACACTTCTGCAGATGTATACATCTCTAGTCCTGCTGATACAAAATATACTGCAATTTGAAAACCTAGACCAGACCTGAATTTTCTGTACCGGTACAAACCTCTATTTAAGGCCCTTCCTTCATGCAGACAAACCAAAAGAAACAACGACAACAAAGTGACAACCGATCTCACCATCTCTGAACTCTGCCTTCCTGTAGTGCCGCGTCACCTCGATCTGGAAGACCTGGTACTCGCAGATGTAGGAGGCGAGACGCGACAGGCTCTGTCTGCCACTGCCTCCGATACCCACCAGGAACATGTTACCTCGAGGCTGCCGGATCACACGTACAATACGGGAAACTGTAATACAAAACATACACATACTGTAAGATGGAAAATGTTTGCGGGGATTTAGTTTTGCGGTAGGGAGAAAATAGAGTGTTATTTCAGGCTTGCAGTTGAAACTTCCATGCAAGCTCTGAATGGATAGTACTCCTTATGACCTGTGTTGGTGTAGCCATGAGTTATCCTGCCTTTCTATAACAAATTGGACCAACTTGCCAAACCACTGGCTTCCAATTCTCCAAGTATCCTATTATACCATTTCTGCCTTACATTTTGGTAGGCTGCCACTCTGCAGTACAGAACTGCAGACACACACCAAGATAGACTATCAAACAAACACACTAACTGATCACAATACCTCCATTTCCACATAGGTAACAAATGTTTACCATGTTCCATGGCGTCCCTGAAGAGCACCAGGTCCATGGCTATCCAGCCCGGGGTGTTGTTGTAGTCCTCCAGCTGATCTTCCATGTACTTCTTCAGGGCTTTGATGTCCGTCATGTCTTCATACACACCCTTGTCATTCAGGAAATCACCTAAAGAAATAGTGCGAAAGATCATTACTACATGTACTTGTGCCAAATAGCAGTTACTCAAGCAACTGGATATGATTTTGGAAACGGTCAACCATTTCAGGTAGCATCAGTGACACTGACTCAGAGTAAAATCTGTAGATCAGCCAGTTTTTAACCACAAATTGATATGCAAATAAATAATCATCATTACTAGTTTGTTCAATGATTGCATATTGTTCTCCATTATCTTTCATGAACCCTTCCCTTTGATTGAACTTTCTAAAAAAATGAAAGTTTCAAACTAAAAGAAAGTTGGCTCAAACTTTGGAAGTTTCTATATATGGCCATCTGGCTTTCCACTATTAATAGTGTCACCAAAAGGTACCAAATAAGGCTACCCAAAAGTATTTTGACCATATGTAGAAACTGAAAGAGTCCTCAAGAAAACCTTATGGATGCCTGTTTTGACCATACATGTTTGATAAGATTCTTTGATGGCCTAATTAGTCATTCATTTTACATAATATGATGAAGGCCATCAAAGAACCTTACCAAATATGGGTGGCTGTTTGTTGGGGCAGATGGAGTGGTAGGTGACATCGAAGAGGGAGCCCAGCTTCTCGCTCAGCAGGTCGACGTAGGTCTGCATGTCGTCGGTGTCGATCAGACGGTCCGAGAAGACGCGGAAACACTCGTGGATCCAGAGCCTTGTCATGGCCTGCTTGGTGTCGTGGAAGTCCCGGTGGGCTCGCAGCAGCCCTTGGAACACCTAGGAAACATTTTGAAGGTAGGCTTTAAATTATGCATTCAACACACCTCTTTGTTGCATGTACATCATCGTCATGTGACCCAGATACTATCTATTTGGCATAATGCTATCTTATGTACCTCTGCTCTTGAAAATGGACCATGCTTTTACCGTAATTTGAGCAATTCTAGCTATATTTTGCACAAATCACCTAGACTACTAGAACTACCACCATGCTTCAGTTGTTTTTTGGCTATTTTATACCTCTTCGTCATTCCACCAACACATTTAATCAAATATCTTTAATAGCTAGATTTGCTTTCAGAGTCATTTTGGAGCTCCTCCAGCAATATATTGATAGCCCTGTTATACCTTGGAGATGTCTCGCAGGTTGAAGAGATAATGGATCTTGGCGGGAGTGGGGAGGAATTTCTCCACTACAGACTCGTACACCTCCAGGGTGGCCTGGGTGATGACATCACCAATGGGCTTCACGTCTTCCTCAAAGTCCTGCAGCTTCTGGTTGATCATTGTGCCGAAGATTCGCTTCTGTTGGGAGTCCTGTATGGACACAATCGGAGCAAAACTGTGGTTAGGCCTAGGAAAATTGCTGTTGTGTTTCTGATGTCGGTCCTTAAAGAATTAGGGTCTGTCGATTGGGATTCTTCTTTTTTCTTTTTGTTAGATTTTTACAAAGTAATCCAACAAGTGGACCAGGACACAAGCATTTTCAACATCATATTAAAATCATACTGATATACATTGTACAAGCACAATTTTCTATTTCAACAAAAATGGGGGAATGGGAAAACGATTCTACAACGTAATCTGGATGTCTATTCTTCATAGAAGGGACAATTCATTGATGAGAAAAATTTTCTAACTACGGCTAAAAGAGGTGATAAGTCTTGCAGCTTGGCAAGAATGAGAAATAGTATTTGGTAGCATCATTATGTTTGAATTTTTCAACAATAGTTAGATATTCATAGACTCCATCCAAAGGTGAAACGTACGCTTGGGAAGGTCATGTTGATCATGTTGAACCTGCTCTGTAGTCGTGGGGAGATGTTGGTCCTGCCTCCTCCAGGGGGACCCATGGACGCCATCAGTAACATGTCCTGTAGACGGTAGAAAGTAAAAGTATTTATGATAAAATATATAACTATTCTTTCATGGCAAATGCGCAGACCCAGCTGGATCGGTAACATGTCCTGTAGATGGCAGAAAGTACAAGTGATATCAGACCAGTTTGGCTCAAATGAACTCAATGAACATGCAGTTGAGCTACTCTTCCACTGGTTATGATGGAGAAGACAGGCGCTATGTACAGCATAAGGCAACAGACATGCATATAGTAGGAAATTGAAGACAGAAATATGATAACCTATTCTGGGACCTTTGACCTAACTTCCTGTCAGTGCCCCAGATGTGCTCTGAGCATGTGGACCAGCAACTCTACTACATTCAAATAACGGCGGCCATACAAACAAACAAGCAGACAAACCAACAGACAAAAAAAAAATCCAAACATTAAAAAAGAAAAATTACCTTCACATATTTGACGGTCTGTTTTTCCCTGTCGTACCAGAAGCCGTAGTCGATCCACTGTCGGATGAGCTCCAGAGGAGGCTGGGAGCCGAACAGGTCCTTGGCCGGCATGTTGAAGTCGTCCATGAAGGTGATGAGTTTCTTCCCTCCGATGGGGACGTACACGCCCTTGGTTCTCTTCTCTACTCTGCTCTCGATGATGTCCTGGACGTTGCTGGAGGCAGTCTGGAAAAAAAATCAATACAGAACCTTCTTTAATAGCCGCTGGTCCTGTTTAGGACTTATGGATAGGGCTTGGGTGGAGGAAAGATCATCACAGAAAATTCATGTTTGCAGAGGCATGATTTCTGCAAAAGAGGTTACCGTGAAAACTGCAAAAAATAAAAGCACTGCAAAAATTTCAAGATTTACAGTAAGCACTGAATCAGTTACTAGTAATGTTCACACCTAAAGGCAACTTTGATCCACTGCTAGTCACATATCCACATCGTTGTAGGTCAGTCATTTTCTAAGTTTTATCATCTACAATTATCGTTCAAAGATTGTGTACGATCTGTTCTGTATGTTTTAAAAGAGTAAAATCACTGCTAAAGCCTGACCTGAGCTGACAGGTTGACAGTGAGGATGTTGTACTTCTTGGCGTCCAGTTGAAGCAGCGCGTTTTGTGCCACGGAAGTCTTCCCCGTACCGACTGGTCCAGTCAGCAGGACAGGGTTCCCCTTCCCCAACAGAACAGAGGCCAGGAAGTTGTACCGTACTGTGTCCACCGTCGGCACCATGATCTTGTAGAACGGCGTACTGGGAGGAAATAGATGTTAATAGAATAAAAGGACTCTTTTTTACACAACCAAGACATTTATTCCACCAACCAGGCTTGAAGCCTGAAGGTGACAGATGGTCACTGAAATGTCGGTGGAATAAATCTCTTTTTTGTGTAAAAAAGAGTCCTTTTACTCAGTGACTTACATGTACCATCCTGATGAAACTATTCACAGAGATGTCAATAGAAATCTTACACATAAACACTAGAATATAGTCAAAGTCAAAGATAGTTCTTCAATCCTTCAATCCCAGCTTCTCTTATCAAGCAACTGGCCAACACACCAAGCAACCCACCAAGAAGAAAAAAAGAATAAAAGACTGTCAGGGGCATGACAACCTTCTTTCCAGATTGTTTTAGTGGGCCGATAGTCTATATATTGATATTTAATATGCTATACATACGCAGGGTTGTATCTCCAGTCTCGAGGCAGCTTGTCCTCAAAGTGGCTGTACACCTTGTTCTTGGGGTCCACATAGTACTCGTAGATGGTGTCCTTATTTGGGAAGGACCCCTCCAGCTCCCGGATGTAGTTGTCCATCTTCTTCCTGCCGTCCTCGTCCACGGTGGCGCCAATGGACCAGATGAGGCAGAACATGAACCACAGCTCGATCATCCGACCGTAGTTGTCAGGGTCATGAGGGTTCACCTAAAAGGCAAATACACGACATTGTGTGTTTTACTTAAAGCTCTGATTCTTAGGCCGGGGAAAAAAAATTGTGTTTCCAGTTACAGTCCTGTAAAAATAGGGTCGGCAGGTAGGGATTTTCATTTTCTCTTCTTTTTCTTACATTCTTACATTATTTTCCACAATATTTCAATTAAACTAATTACATGCAGCCTGTGGTATTGAACCTTTCAGTGACGATGGGAGAACCAAGAAGAAGACAACAGGTATTGCACCTTTCCTCCCTGAACACATATTCCTCACTTATGATTCTATCTTCCTAATGAATCTACATGACATGGATGAGATATACAATCACAATGCTTACCCCATTCTCCTCTGTAGCTAGTGAATCCAGCAGTCTGCACAGAGACGCCACGACGTTGAGCTCAGACGAGGTGACCAGCTCCTTACACTGCGTCCTGCGGAACTCCAGCACCTGGTTCACGTACTTGTCAAACAGACGCTGCAGATGCTCCACAGATTGCTGAATACAACATTTCGGGATTAGTTAACACTCTGCACTATGAGTTTATTATCTCAAAAATTACAGACTGATTTGATCTGATTGATTTATATATTACAAACTAACATAAAATCTTCTAGAAGAAACGTTTTTATACATAATAGACAAGTATGTTATCTATAGTTATCTATGATGATGATACTTTCTATGAATATATAATATTTTGACATTTTTGTTTCTGCAGATTTTGCAATTGTAGGGAAAATTTTGGCAACTCCTCTGGAGTGATACCTTTTTTGTTTGTGTCATTGCTGTGAAAATTCCCCCTATGACCATATATGCTCCAACAAATACATGGCCCACAAAGGAGGGCCCCGCACAAACCTACTCAGCATTCTGAAGACAGACCTCAAGCATTGAGGACAAGGTACTCTTACAACAGCAAGAAAACTCAAAGATCTTTAGAGCTAAGAATAGAATAGATGCAATAGACACAAGGAAATGAAGAAATACTGAGTGAAACTGTAACAGGTTCCAACGCCTGCAGATTCTGTTTACGATGATGATGTAATCCATCTTGGTTTGCCCCTTACCTTTTGTGTGCGCTTCTCCAGCCATGAGTCGACGTAGGGCTTCCATCTGAGATCGTTGTAGTCGTTGTACACCATGCCACACCTACTGACGGTCGCTGGTGAGGCCACGGCAAGGTCCTCCACCTCAAACAACAGGGACACCTACATGTTCAGGGGGTAAAGTAATTAGATATTGTCAACATTGTATATGGAACTCAAGTAGCCTTATCATTCTTTTATCATTCATGTACATGCATATTCTGTATATGTTGTGTTCCTGTGTGTCATGTAGTTTGTCCAGTCATGTTTTTGAATGGACCACAGGAAGAGTAGCTGTTAAGCTAATTGTGGATTCTAATAGACTCAAACTCAAACAGTTACATAATTATGTATTTCGCAAAAAAGCATCAGTGACAGATAAGTTGTACCTATTCTTTCACCTATCATTACAATACAACAGCAGAAATGTACAATAATTATGATTCTTTTAACCCATAACAGGACGTTGGTTATATTGGTGCACTTTCTGTTGCATTGAAAGGTTTCCCACAAAATTGGTTATATCTCTGTGCTGGTTTGACCATTGATATCCACCAGGATAAGTTGTGAGAGTGCGCATTTGGCTGAAACTGTATCCTATCTAAATACTGCTTCATATAGGAATAAAATTTGAATGTATAGAGCAATACCTGATCTGGCATGCCAATCCTCTCTCCGTTGATAAGGGTCAGGATCTTGTTGTCATCCATGACAGAGTTCATACTCTCGATCCACAGGGTGTCCACCGGCCCGTCAAACAGAATCCACTTCTGGTCAGGCTTCTCATCTAGAAGTAGGAAATAAACATTACAAAACAAGCTGCTAAGGGCCCAAACCTACATTACTTCTTTATTACATCACAAGCCATCAGCCACCCAAAAATCAAGACCATAGCATGTCCAGGTCAAAAGATACAAAAACGGAAGTTCTACTGCAGTACCAAGGTCACATACCAGGGGGCCCAAAATCGACCTTGAACTTTGGCTTCACAACACCTGCCCACATACCAAATATCATCGTAATCCATCAAGAGGTTCTTGAGTTTCTACAGTAGTGCGGAAACACAAACAGACACACACACACACACACACACACACACACAGATACACCCAAACCCATATCTCCATTTTTCATGGAGATAACAAGTTCAGTAGGATGCACAGTAACTGTAACAGTTGTAGAATTAATGCAGTCTGGAAATACAACATCAGAGAAAATGTAGTATACTGTAAATGCAGAAATGTTCGTAGTGGTTTTATGTTCGCGGTTTTTGAGGGGACAGTTTCACCGCGAACTTAAAATCACCGGAAACATTTTGTCAAATACTGTAGCAGTATATGACTGTAGCACTGCCGCAAACTTAAAACCACAGCGAACACTCCATTTTTGCCTTAGCACGAAATAAAAACCAAGCGAACTTAAATGCATTTACAGTATTGCAATGTATGTGGATGTGGAAAACTAGAGAAAGGCATTACACCCAAGGGTTCAGCACCAAGGAAAGGTACATAATGAGCTAGAAATAAGTATTTGCTCGCATATACAGACAGGTTCGCATGGGGAAAAATTGCAAGTAGGTTGCATAGTTTGCAGAAGAGAACATGACAATCTATACGTCAAGTGGTACTGAAGCACCGACTAGTAACCGATGATAGTACTGCAGCCTGGAACCGATGGAAGATATACTGCTTTTGCCTAACTAGTTGACAGACATGTGTGGGCCATCAGAAAGTGTCAGAATCCTAAGAAATTCTTGGGCTCATGCCATCTCTCCCCTCGTTGGATTACCAATGACCAATGACAGAAAAGTTGTTTTCATAGACAAGTGGACCTACCTGCACAGGTCAATCTCATGACACTGGACAGAACTCCGTCCGTCCACTCGTTGGTGTTGAGGTCAAACTCTCCGTACAACTCGCCCAGGGTCAGGGCCTTGGGGTTGATGGGATAGTCCTACAGGAAACGGTAACAACATGAACTCTTCAGATACAAAGTTTTGTAATTGTGTAACATAATACACAAGAAAAGTAACAAGGTCAAAGTTTTAAAATTTGCAAGTATTGAAGCAACAAAATAAATAGAAAAATCAAAATGTATTATTATTAAGTAACAAACAATTTCAAATTTTACTCTTTCCTCCATTCCTGGTAGTGTTGTTGTAAGAAAGAGATCAGTTGGGGTGTTTGGGTGGGGATGTGGGGTTCTGTAGCGACTAGAGGTATGGGCTAGGATATCAGTGTTATAAGGGGTGGTTAGGATTAGGGTAAATGGGGATGGGGGGTTCCTTAACGACTAGAGGTATCGGCTAGTGTATCAGTGTTATAAGGGGTGGTTAGGGTTAGGGTACATGGGGGGTCTGTAGCGACTAAAGGTATACGTTACTGTATCAGTGTTATAAGGGGGGTTAGGGTACATGGGTCAGCAGTACTAACCTTGACATTTTCGCAGGAGAACGTAACGTCTCCCTGTTTCTTCATCCTCCCCATGGTTGCCTGCAGCATGCGCCACGACACTGTCTTCCCGCTCCCCGTCTTGCCCACGATCATGGTGGAGTGACGCGAGTTCTTGGTCTCGAACAGCTGGATGATCTTCTGGGTGGTGAAGAAGATGTTCTGTAGGCCGGCAGCCTTCAGCTCTGCGTCGATGGCTTGTTTGAACTGAAAAAAAAGTGAAGTTGCATTCAGTCCACATCGCAAGCTGTTGGTAGTAAGGTCTGACAAAAAAAAAGTTGTTGCGCTGTGTACGTTCCATTCACCACTGTCGAAAATTAGAATATCAGATTCCAACATTGGAATTATGTGTTTTCTCGGGTGGGTATAACATACAAAGGATACAACACTGTGTTTTCTACTACCCTCCTGTTACAAGGGGAAAAGTCATATTTGTGGGAAATGTATGTAGCAAACATGTCTATGTAATAAAAAAGACACGAAAAGGATTGGAAACAATAACAACTATGACAACAACAACTCTGATGGAAGCAGTGTATTTTTGCATCTAGGGGGTATACCTAAAATAATGTGCTAACTAGCTCTTGTCTGTTATGAATCAGTTATGTAGTGCAAAGAAGATACACGAATATGGATATAATCCTATACAACAGTTTGCCAATAGGTTGATTTGTCAAGAAATCCTTTGCAACAGACGTGACTTTGATGCAACATTGACCATCAATCAAGCATTATTTGTGTAAACTAAATGCCTGTTATGTAGCTGTGGTGGACCTACCTTGCCATAGTCGATAGCTGGTGGGTCGACTCCGGGGAACAGGTCAGACACAATGGAGTTGAAGAGGGGAAGGTCAACAGAGGTCAGCTTGGCCAAGTTCATGTCCCTCATGGAGATGATGAGAACCTGCATATGATTTTCAACACAGAGGTGTCAAGTTTCGAAGTAGACACGGAAGTTCATATCGCACATTCATGATTCAGACAGTGGAACAAAATATTACATAGATTCCTGTCCTTGGTGCTGAACACCATCCACACACTGGTTAACATACTTGTCGCTTGTACTGAGTAGCATCCACACACAGATACACACACCTGTCCTTGGTGCTGAACACCATCCACACACTGGTTAACGTACTTGTCGCTTGTACTGAGTAACATCCACACACAGATACACACACCTGTCCTTGGTGCTGAACACCATCCACACACTGGTTAACGTACTTGTCGCTTGTACTGAGTAACATCCACACACAGATAAACACACCTGTCCTTGGTACTGAACAACATCCACACACACATCTAAACACACCCATCCTTGGTGCTGAACACCACCCATATACAGGTAAACACACCCGTCCCTGGTGCTGAACACCACCCACACATATGTAAACACACCTGTTCATGAACACCATCCTAACACAGACATGGTCTCTTCTACATACAATTTATCATAATAATCGTAGCAGGATTTTGCTAGGGGCAGTTGCGTAACCAGAAACAGGCCTCACATAGATCATTAGTATCATATTTGCAGCCACACATGTATATGTCTAATCCAATCAGGAACGCTTACCTCCTCATCAGGCATGTTGGGGTTTGACCTCTTCTTCCTGCCGGCATACCTCAGCACGGACACCAGCGCACGCAGACCAAAGTCGTAGTGGTCCTGTTTGGATAACTGCTGCACAGCCAGCGAGTACAGAGTCTGCACCTTCTTAGCAAGGACCTACAAAATGAAATACGAATAGATACATGTCAAAGACTTATGATACTTAGTGTCATCACTGAATCATTATGACAGGTAGGAATGACTGCCGACCTTGTCTTGATAATAAAAGAGACTTTTAGTGGAAACAAATTCACAACTTAAAAATGTACGATTGGTGCAAAATGATACAAGTACCTTTGCAGTGAGATCATAAGATTCAGGGCAAAATTTTGCATAATTCCATTTTATTAGCATCAAAACATGTTGGCTACCTCAGGTCATACAAGTCTATCCATAAACAGGACTATGTTCTGATGCTTGTATCCTCATACAATTTATCTAATCGTATTAAAAATAGGCTGGTTACATGTGCAACTAACAAGTGATTGATCAAGCTTCTTTTGGTACAAGTCAAGGTCCGGACCTGCACCTAGACAACCTGTACCAAACCTGTACATATGCCTGTAAACTTTTGAAGTAAAAAGCCTGTTAGAAAAGCTACCTGCATCACTATTTGTCCAGACTTACCCTGGTGTTGCTGAAGCCCTCCCCAAACAGGGTGATCTCAGCGATGTAGCCGGAGTCAGGAACCACCATGGAGATGGGCCGGAACATGGACTTCAGGTTGTCTGGCAGCTCAGTACGGCCGGCATAGCCTGAGGACAGATGTTACATTTCTGTCAATAATGTCATCAGGTCGGTAATTCTAACTGACTGTATAAGCAAGTTCTTTATTCACAAACAAGCTTAGCAAGGAGTTACAACAGCCCACGTTTAAGTGTCCTAAAACCAAAAAACTGCTGCAGAATCTGGTATTCAAATTTTTGAGCACATGAAGCATAATTGAATTATTTCATGGAAGCCTGTGGGATACAAGCAAAAGCCTTTGGAAATTTGCAGAATATGGATGGGTCTGGAACACTTGAAGCAAATATCATCATGGCCCAGGTATGACATAAACCAGCTTATGGTCCAAACTCTGATAATTCAATTAAAATCTTAATCTAAAAGAACTGTAAAATGTCTCATTCCTTCCAAACATTCCCCTGGTTGACAAACAAACAAACAAACAAAGCGTTACTCACCAGGGTTCATGGTGATGAAGATCCCGCAGGACCAGATCAGGTTGATCTCCCGCCCTTCAAACACGAACCTCTGTGATCCGGCGGCCAGCGCAGACAGGATCGAAAGAATCTGCTGTGCCACCACCGACAACACCTCGATGTTGATGCGGTTAAACTCATCGAAACAGCCCCAGGCACCAGTCTGTATAAGAAAATGTACAGATTAAGTCAGGTTCTGCTCCTCATCCTTAAACTGCGACCAAGGCCATCTTCACCCTCGTCACCTGACCTGTGTGACCTTTGACTCCCAGGTCAAGTGACTACCCATTCAGAGCTGAAGGAAGATGGTGGATATCCAGATGCTGCCTGAAAGCTCACCAAGCTCATCAAGACATGCCTAACAGATTAGATCTCTATGTTCAATGCATAGATTACATTCAGAGAACACAAACTTCAGTCAGGTATAGAATAAGGCTAGCATAGTTTTGTAGGTTACCCTATGCAAATATCTATCCCACACTCAAAAATAGGTGCACAGCTTCAATTCGGGGTGCACAAAAGTGCACATGCACCCAGTATTTTGCCCCATATCATATATGAAGGACTGAAAACAAGATTAACTTTTGCTGGGCATGCATGGAGATTACCCGAGCACAGAACGACTAGAATCAACATGACCTGGAGACCGAAAGGCACTGGGTCAGGGCCTAAGGTCACTCTCAGGCAAACAATGCAAAACAAGGGGAAGAAACTGGGATTAAATTAACTGGAGGAAATGGCAGCAGCGGCACAAGACCGCATCCTTTGGAGGAGAAGTATCCGGAGCCAAGTTGACCTATGCAACAAAGTTGCGGAGGATCTAAGGTCTAAGGTAAGGAGGTCCTGTATCTATTAACTACTACCCACCTGTGCCAGTCCTGAGAACATCCTGCCCATAGACTTGTAGTCCAGACCTTCCGAACAGTTCACCACGATGACGTAGTCTCCCAGGGCCTTGCCCAAGTCCTTCACAGTCTCCGTCTTGCCTGTCCCGGCTGGACCCTTCGGACTGCCTCCCCGGTGGAGGTGGAGGGCTGTGGTCAGGGTCATGTAGCATCTGGGGAAAACAAAGATGGAATTTGTCTAATGCTAGGGTCACATTTCCAACCCGGGTCCCGGCTGGGCAGCTTGTGGGAACGAAAACTATGATATAGAAGACAACAAAAGACACAAAACTTTAAAAAAATTATTCCTTACCATACGTTATGTATATTCTTGATATGCAGCTTTTATTCTTCGTTTTCTCAAACAGCTCGGTCGGGCCCCGGCTTAGAAATGTGACCCCCGCATAAAACCCAACTGAAGGGCTTAGAATACTTTTTCCTGCACTCTACTGGTGCGGCTAACATTCAAAATTAACTGCACTAGACAATTTTTACCTGAACTGATTTTTTTCTATGCCTCAAGTGTTATGGGACTTAACTCTAGTTTTGGTTCAGGTTCAGTGCAGTTAGACATCACAAATACCTGCACAGCTTCAATTTTACTGGGCGTCAACTTGCATATGCAGGTGATATTTTGAGCCCTGAAAAGCAATCTAAGAAATCAATCACCGGTAAGTACATTAGAAGGCAAAAAACATAAAACTTTGAGAATTGTCTTGTCATTGAGTTGACAATGGACAAGTTTAACAAGAACTGTAGGTACCAATTTTGCCTGAAATCTGGTAAATCAACTTTGGCTGTAGGGAAGTGGACAGAGACAAACTACTTCCCTACCTGTCTGTCAGTGGCGTGATGACTAGTCTGCCAGAGTTCCCGAGATACTCGTACCCATATTGGAACTGGGTGTTGGTCTGTCGCACTACACAATCATCGATGTCCTGAAAACATTTCCAGATTACATTAGGAATCAAACCTCATCAATATCATTGCATGGTCGCTGAATGATCTGTTATCAATATCAAAGCCACTGTGTTATGGTCAAGGTTTTTATTTACTTTAAAAGACAAATACATTCGCATGTAAAAAAGCTTACAAAAGATAGAGAGTGATCCTGGAACACCTTGGGCCATTTCCTATCTTTGGCCATGCACTTAAGGTCAAGTTTTAACTTTCAAGGTGAACAAAATGGCAAATACATTCCTGTGTAAAGATCTTACAAAAGAAAGAGAGTGATCCAGTGGTACATCATTTAGATAATTTCCTATCTCTGGCCATGCATTGAAGGTCAAGTTTTAACGTTGAAGGTCAACAATATGGCTGATACAGTACCTTGTCCCAGTAGACTCGGAGCTGCATGAGCCACTCAAATGCAGTGACATCGCTGACACTTGACTTGATCAGCTTCTCTATCACATCACGAGCGTGGACCTCAATGGTCACCAGGGCAACAATCTTCAGACGTTGAATCTTAGTCAGGTTGCCGCGGATAGCCTCAGAGAACTTGTTCAGCATGGAGATCTATAGGAGACATGAAACAACAGTCCAGAGGTAAGATACGAGGGATTGGCTACAAAGTTTGAATGTTTATGAATATTGATAAAAGTTTATGAATGTATACTAATATTCATAAATGTCAAAGTCTGTTTGAAAGTATTCCAATGTATAACTCCTTCAATATCTCAGACTTCCTAGTGCTTAACAAGAATTATTGTGCTCTATTTCCATACCAACCTGTTTCTTTTTCAGACTCTTCAGGGCCTTCTTGTCGCCACGTTCCTTGGTTTGAGCCAGGGCCTTGGTGACGTCAGCTGTCCACTGCATCTGACTGGAGGTGATCAACATCTGGGGGGAAAATTTGGTCGTGTTATAGAAAATCAACATAAGGTGAAAAATATTTCTAAAGCAATACCAATGTTCTATTGCAAAAGAAACAGAAAACATACAAATTGAAGGTAAAAATGTTTTACACAATTTCCTATTTAGCACAAGGAAATCAATTGTGCTGAACATTAGTCATTGTCCTGATCATTGCGAATGCTCATCAGATGAATGCAAAGATGCTGTGTTCAATGTTATTGAACCATGCACATTACATGGACACAGGAACTAACGTCAAATCTGTGCACCTCTGCATAAGGACCACCTGGCCAATGTGGTCTCTTTTTATGCTCCTTTTACAATCTATTTTCCCCACTAACCCAAGCAACAACAATCCTGTCCACAGTTGCCATCTGTCTACTGTTACCATTTTCTACATGTCTCTGGAGTGGTCAGTATGTAGACATGTTTGACTGTATATATAGAATACAACTCGGGATATTCCGTATCGCCCAAGGTTCCAGCCCGCGGAAGGGCTCAGGGACCGAGGCTGATGCGGAATACACGGTGTTGTATTTTGTTTATGTCATAACCACTGAGAATACACACATTTCAATGCAAAATGCGCCAGAAGCTGGGAAAAGTTGGCTCCTCGAACAAAGAATTATAACAGTCCCACATTTCAATGACCAAATGCAGTACATGTATTTGAATTTGCACTCGGCGCACTTGAAATGCATTCTAGATATTCTATGGTATCCCGTGTGATAACCCGAATTTATTACCCGGTCCCGTATTTAATGTTTTTGCGGGCTAGGTATGACATAATAATTATATAATGTAATGTCCAGTACCTGTCCAGCCCAGTCCTTGACCCACTTGTCCCTCTTGCTGACTTGTTTCTTGAGAGCCGTCCTGCACTGCTTCAGTAGATCCTTCAGGGTCCATCTCATGGTCCTCTCCACATCACACAGCCAGGCCTGCACAAGGCAGTAAAGAAACATTCACATTACGTGATGATTGCTGTGAATGTGTCTTCTGTATTACTGGTTAGCAAGGAAGGATCAAAAGCATGTATTACATGTGATGTTATCATATTGATGATACTAGATATGTTCATGGTTGACCTGGTTGAGGCTCAACTTTTGTTTTGTGTAAACTACCACATAAGGCATGTAAGGGGCATGCCTTTTGTTAGGTGACATTTATCAGATACTATGTTTATTGCAAGTTGTTTACACATAACAGAGAAAAAACAGCGAGCACAATATTATTCCTACTCTGATTTTTCTGATTTAAGAATACTAATGTTAACTCTAATTCTTAGCATGTTAGGTTTGTTTGTTTGAACCTTTGTTTATTCATGAGAACCTTAAATTGACACACAGGCTGCTTTTCAGTGATGTCATGAGGGAAGAGGTAAAGGTCAGATAAAATATAACAGAGATACACAGTCATTTGAGTCCTAATAATTTTATCAACATATATCATATAAATTTGGCTATCTTTTCTTTTCTAAAACAACGATTTCAAAGATGAAAACCCCAGTGTGGGTTCTGTGATGTTAGAGGAGAGTATTTTTGCTTGTAATGTGCTGATATACCACTGAGTCCTACCTCCACAGGCCCCTCCAGTAGCACAGGGTGTCCAAACTCCACATACTCCCCGTCTGTGGATGACATGCCCTGCGCCTCGGTCTTGTTGCCCACCCCGATCTTGTGGGTCTTCAGAGACTTGATGTTGTCGAAGCATTTCTTCAGGTGAGGCTGGACCTGAAGGAGAGGGAGGTTTGAAAGGAGGGTCAAAGTCTTTTGTTTCAGCTCTGTAAGGAGATAGCAAAATCATCCCGGCCAAGAGCCGATTGAGAGACCTTTACTGATGTTTTCAGAAGTAGGAATGGCTGATATTGGTACCTCCTACAATTGAATATTGATCGCCATGACACATTTTTGTCAACAATGCAAGTATTGGTTAATATTAACCAAACACATCTTTTGATAGCTGTCTATAAGGACTTAATCAGTCTTTGATTTAGAAAAAGCTTCTGAGAGCATATCATATCATAGTGTAATGAAATACATGTACCTCCTAATTCAGAACAATTACTGTAGTAATTGTTGCAACTCTAGCAACTAAACTCCAACAAAGAATTAAGCAGGAATTAATCCAAAATGGCTGAGTACCTATCGATTATTGCATTTCATAAAAATTTTTTTTTCTCTTTCAAGAGTCTGAATGTGCTTACAGCCTCAGGGTTGCGAGACTGTCCCAGGATCTCCAGTAGGTCGTCGTTGGAGATGAAGTAGAACCTGGGGAAGATCTGCCGCTTGGTCTCCAGGTACATGTCCAGCGACTTCTGGATCTCCTCAAGCTTGGTGTTCATGTCATTCAACTTCTCCAGGATTCCTGGCATCAACAATCATACAAAATTATAAGAAACAAAGTAGGAATTATGATGTTACGAGAATTTTTGACTTTCATCAGTAGTGCAGCAAAAGTACTGTCACTGGCAGTAGTAATGGCATGTTCTTCTGTATGTGTGGATAGTGTTCAGCACCATGGACAAAGGACAGTTCTATCTTATCAGTATGAATTAGTGCTGCGTACCGGTAGTTATGTTCTTTGAATAAAAATACTGACACGTTGAAAACAGTTTATTTGTGTTTCTGTCATGATCGAAGAAGTTCAGAGGAAGTTAAATTTTCAGTCCGGACCTGTACCTAAACCTTTATACCGGTACCTGTTCCTGTATCTGATGTTATGTTTAGGTACGCAGCACTAGTATGAATAGTGTTCAGCACCAAGAACAGGTCTGTTTTGAATGTGTGGGATTGTGTTCAGCACCAAGGACAGGTCTGTTTTGAATGTGTGGGATTGTGTTCAGCACCAAGGACAGGTCTGTTCTGTTTGTTTGGATAGCGTTCAGCACCAAGGACAGGTCTGTTCTGTTTGTTTGGATAGCGTTCAGCACCAAGGACAGGTCTGTTTTTAATGCATGGATAGTGTTCAGCACCAAGGACAGGTCTCTTTTGAATGCATGGATACTGTTCAGCACCAAGGACAGGCCTGTTTTAAATGAGTGGATAAGGTTCAGCACCAAGGACAGATATGTTCTGTATTTATGAATGGTGTTTAACACCATGGACAGGTCCATTCTGTATGTGTGGATAGTGTTCAGCACCAAGAAGAGGTCTGTCCTGAATGCATACATGCTGTTCAGCTCCAAGGATGTTCTATTTGTGTGGGTAGTGTTCAGCACCAAAGATGGGTCTGTTGTGAATGTGAGGATAGTATCCATCACCAAGGATAGATACATTTTGTATCACATGCGTGGATGGTGTTCAGCACCAAGGACGGATATGTTCTGTATGTATGTATGTATGTATGGTGTTCAGCACCAAGGACAGGTCTGTTGTAAATGTATATTCAAACCATTTTTATTGATTATATAAATGACTTACCCTCGTGATGTGTTCCCCTCTGTGCATTGGGATCCTTGTTCAGACGAGTCATGATGACCTTCCAGTTGGCGTTGACGTCATCAAACTCTGCCGACTCCCTCGGGAGCTGTTTCCTGATGTCCTCACCCAGGAAGATGTTCTGAAGAAGACACATTTTCAAAGTTAGCATGATGACATCTTTAACACAATGATAATCATTGATAGAAAGCAAGTCTTTACACTGATTTGTGCTGGCTAATACAATCATCTATGGAAAGACTACCCAGCACATTTGACTCACTTTGTCCTGGGAGTTGTAGAATTTGCTCAAAATCTGATACATTGTAATTATTATAACAGAAAATGATAACAATAAATAATTACGAAATGATAATTGCTAACATATAAAAATCATACATGAAATGATACGATAACAAGATGGTTAATCTCTTACACAAACCTTAAACTCAGAAACAGAAAAGAATATTGACTCACCTCTAGGTACATCCACTGTCTCTGCACAGTGAGGATCATTTCTATGACCTCCAGGATGTGAGACAGAGTCCTCTCCCACTTGTCCACCTGCGCCTCAAAGGGTTTGATGTAGCGGGAAGCCTTCATGGTGGACAGGGTCACCTGGTTATCCTCCAGCACCTGGAACACCTCGTCTGTACCCCTGGGGAAAATACACATTCAAATCTTTGCTTTAGAGAAGTGGAATAAGCTTGAACCTGGTGTGGCGGAGGCAGGGTCTCTCCCCCAATTCAAAACTGAACTGGCAAAGGACCTGCTGCATTGAGTCGGCCTCTCACGTCCTTGTATATTATGTAAACATTACTAACCCACTAAATTCACTTGTCTTGTCTTTTGCACACACAAAATCAATTACCTAATAATAGTATGTTCATTAATGCCTCCTCCTCCTAGAATTAAGAAAAGAGGCAAACATAACAATGTCATACAAAAAGGTTGGTACTGGAGATATTTGCAAAATCCTTTCTGGACAATATGTATCTTTTTTAAAGCTAATTGCTAATTGGGTGTTTGATACTTTTTTCACACATGCACTGGTTGACATCTTTTACATGGCACAATTAATAAAAAGAATGATTAAACAAAAAGGTAAGATGACTGACTTGAGCCTAAAGTGTCCGCGGTCCTTGTAAGGTCCGATGTCCAGGTTGGTGTCCTCCCAGATGGAGGAGATCTCTGCCAAGGCTTGCTCGATGGACAGTTCCTTACTCGCAGCCCCTGAGATCTCACTAATCTGCTCGCTGAACTGATCCAGTCCCAGCTCGATGATCTTCCCCAGAGTGAAGTCCTCTGCCAGGTGGTCGAACGGTTTCTGGACCTCCGTCTTGATCTGGGACCAGTGGCGGTCGCGCATGGCGTCGTTTCGCAGGTCCTGGATCAGCGGCATGGTACGGCGGAACTGGTCCACCCTCGCCTTTGAAGTGTCGATAATCTCCCAGTTCTTGTCCTATTAATAGATTCAGATTGAGAGTTATTGCAATCAATTTGCATCTAACATTTGCATCTTAACATGAAATCTGTTACTTACATTACTTACATATCATCAAAATCACAAACTATTACACATTTTACAAGTGTACAAACATGTTAAAAACGGTTTAAAAAATGAATTATCGCTATGTCATTCAAAAGCAAGCTAGGCAAAGTTGAAGCCTACTACAATTACATAATAATTTAGATACGCTCTTACTGTACAGATTCCGAACTCAAGGTATAATGGACAGGTCGTATCTCTTTTTTCAATTATCAGATGAGAAGCACTATTTTCCCTCAAATATCTTGTTTCAAAATCTAGTATGTATGCCTGTATATACCAGGCACCTCTCTAAATGCAGTGACCCAGCCACTGAAAGATACAACTTTGTAAAAGATAATAGATACAGATAAATGAATAAAATTGACTCACCTTGAGTTCTCTGCTGAGTCTGTTGAGCTTCTTGAAGAGGTTTCCGGCTGTCATCTCCATGTCTGTGGTGACCAGCTCGGTAAACTTGCCCACCTTCCACTCGTCCCAGTTGCCCTCCCACTCCTTCGTCAGCTCCCACACCTGCTCCAGGAAGTCCAGATCCTACGGTGGAGGGAGAATCATCATCATCATCATCATCATCATCATCATCATCATCATCATCATCATCACCACAAACTACAGTCAAACCTGGCCAGCCAATCATCTGGTACAGCCAATCACATTCAGTCATAAGCCACATTTGTAGACCAATATTAAAGCCATTGGACGAATATACAAGGTGCCAGACGACAAAGACTGTAGAGCTTAGTAATACATGACTTTATTCCTTCCCCCAGAACAATCAAAGAAAGGCTTACGATTGGGCGAAGATAGTCAAGATGTATCAATAATTGGCTATAATAGCCAATTATATCAAATATCAATCTAAATAAAACTTCAATAACTGCTTCAGTATGTAACCTGCCAGTTGAATTCCACTGGCTACCTGGTTCAGGACAACCTTAGGTAACTTTGTAACAGACAAGACCACCAACATTCTAAGCAAACAGATTTTAATTTTCAAAGCTTACCTTATCCATGAAATTGGTCAGAGTCACTGAGGAAAAGTAGTGATGCTACTTGAAATCTCTGACCGTTTCCAAAATCATATCCAGTTGCTTGAGTAACTGTTATTTAGCGTATCATATTACCTGGATGTTTAACTATCATCGACTTACCTTGTCCAGACCGGCGATCTCCTTAGAGGGGGGCTGCTCTATCTTGAAGATGCCCAGCCCCCTTCTGAGGTTGTTCTCCTGCAGCTTCAGCATGTTGAGGTTCTGTCTGATGGCAGAGATCTGCTCCAGGGCAGGGTCACAACCGGCCTGAAATATGCAATGATTTATTATTTCATTTACTGTCGTTAGAATTGATTACGATTTTAAACTGCTTTTCATGATTCTGTCATATTCATCTAAACAGCCAATGAATGCAGATTGTAAGTAGTCATGGATTGTGTGCATGTGTGTATCCAATGTGTGAGTCTATATGTTTTTGTGTGTATGTGTGTGTGTGTGTGTGTGTGTGAGGATGTGTGTTTATGGGGGTAAATGTATAGCTCAGTATATCATTGAATGTGCTCCTGCAGATTTTTTTATTTCACTGCCTTCTTTTTCCTCACAGCTTTCTTGCCTGACTTTTTTAAAACATCACAGTACATTTTCACACACACATAAGTCACACACACACACACACACACACACACACACACACACACGCACGCACATACACACACACACTCACACACGCAGACATGCATGCACGCACACACACATACACATTATACACATCCATCCAACTTGGCTCCATTCTTCAGCACAATACTGTACCCGTACCTGACTACTGAAAGGTCCCTTAGTTGAGAACTCGTCCACTAAGTTGGCCACTTGTTTCTTGAACTCCTCCGAGGATGCGATCAGCCCAGACTTGAACTTGTCCTTGTGCCGTTTCAGCATGGCATCGCTGTCGATCAGGCACTGCTGGAAGGACACCCAGGCATTGCTCAGGTCCTCCAACTTCTGTCGTGTCTGGGAGGGAAAACAATTATTTGAGTTTAAGTTGCTGCGATTATCAAAGGCTAAAATGGAAATTATAACAAGGATGGCTACTGTTCTAATAGGTGGCAGGTACAAAATGACCATGAAATCTTGTAATTGCTACACATCCCCAACTTAAAGAAAAGAGAATTGAATTTATACAATTGCAATTAAAATTGAAACAGCCTAGTTTAATAAAGTCCTATTTTGGACTGCCAAATTAATCTTTCTTCAACTCTACTGTGATTCACATTTGTGTAGAGATTTTCATTGTTTAAACTCAGTCAACATTTGAGGTGTTCAGAATATGATATAGCGTACATTCATGTCTTAGATAGTTTTTACCTATTTCATCTTTGGTTAATGATTTTAACATATGTTCACCCTGCAGTTGTAATATATAATGGAATAGTCCAACTCACCTCATCGTCAATGGGCACGTCATATTTCTCCAGAATGGCGAACTGCTCGTGGAGGGGTGGGAAGCGTGCCTCGATGTTGGGCACTTCGTTCTGCAGGTGCTCCAGCAGCTGGAGTCCATCCCCGAGTTCATCCAGGGTCTGCGGGTGCTTGCTCACTCTGTAAAACAATACAGTAAATATCTCCAGCTCTGTTTGATTTGATAGATTGATTGATTGATTTCCTCCGTAAAAAATGGAGATATTGTAATCAGTTGGTATGTTTTGTTTGCATGTTAATTTGTCTTGGTGTGTGTCCTCAATTATGTGCTGCAGAGTGGCAAACTGCCAGAATTTTAAGGTGTAACTGGTGTAATAGGATACTAGGAGAATTTGTGTGTTGGCTTTGGTCCATTGTTGTAGACTGCCAGGATGACTCATGGCTACACTCATACAGGTTGTTATTGTTCAAGCAAGAACTCAATAGCCTAAGCACTACTTTTTACAAGTTATGTAAGTCACAATCAACGTATTCTGTCATAAAGTTGTGTGGAAGCTATGATGATGTATTATTGTCTAGCTTGAACATATAACAGGGGCCCCTTCACTGATTAGCTTCAAAAGCAATTTGAGTTAAACATGCATGATTCAAGCTCTTCAGCATAACATATAAACAAAGTAATGTATTTTTCTTACTTCTCGCCATTTTCCTTGAGGTACTTGTGCAGCTCGTTGAGCGTGGCGAGCGCCATCTCGCTGAGGAGCGTGGTGAACTTGTTCTGCCACTCGTTGCAGTGGTTGAGCAGGGAGAACTTGAGCGGCGAGCAGTCCAGAAGCACAAACTGGATGTTCAGAACCGTCTCCTCCTTCTGCACATTGTTGGCAACCTCCGTGTACCTGTAGGGGGCAAAGGTGTTTTAGTTATTGTTATTGGGTCGGCCGAGTACTCTCACTAAGCAAGCCAGGGGCTGAATTGCGAGGAGTTTTACAATTGGCGGGGCTAGAACGTACATGTAAGGGTCTAGAGCGACTGCTGTTCAGCGCTAACTCAGGTGACCTTGATATGACACATGCCCCATGTGCAGCCATAGCACAGTAGGGTCTGAACCACTCACACCGGGAAGGACCCGTAATCTTTTTCCATAAGTGAATCATGATGCATCATCTCGATTCGTGTTACCATATCGATATTTAGGATACCTGAAACCCCTATCACTCCATTCACAGGGAATCCCTATGGCTCTATCTCTAATTTGTGGCTGGAGGTGGTGGGTAGTGGTAGAATGTACTTGTCTAATGTTAATCTTTGTAGCTCATTAATAGGAATGATAGAAATGGAAGGCACTTCAGCACCAAGGAAGGTAAAGGTACTTGCAAGTAGAAACATTCCTCTGGCGAGGAAATTTCAACCATTGTTATTTCGTGAACATTATGTATTTGCTTGCAAATGTTGCCTTTCTGGTGTTCATATTTTAAAGGCTTCAGAGAAAACATGACATCTTCATACAAACAGTACTGTCTGCTTCTCTATGGGTCTGTGTAAGGGAAGTGCTTACCTGGCAATGTCAGCATCGAAGGATGAGACAGGAGGGTTGAGGCGCTGGTATCTCCTGATGAAGGCATCCTTGTTGATCTCCCAGATCTCACGGTAGCTGCAAGGGACCAAGAAAAAGGTTCACATTCTGTAACAGCAGGAGGGTGGGGGCTGGCACTATAGGGCTTTTGTGATCTCAGAATGATTTACAATAATGTGTAAAACAAAAAAATACACAACCGGTTGACATCAAATTAAACAAAGTCAAATGTAGCGAACTTAAAAGTGAGCGGGAGAGGTCAGAGTTCAACATAAAATAACAGAAATATAATTTGGGTATTGTATGATGCAACTAACATAGTTCTGCCACCAAAATATTTAAAAAAATCATGATACACTAAGTGCTACGCTGTATTCAAGAGAACCTCCAAAGCATTGCAGCAAATTCAAGGATTAGGGAATTGAACAAAATTTAGTCACCTCATTATGAATTACATTGAACAAGATGACTTCCTCTACAAACCATGGGAAATCAAAATAGCTTGCCTAAGTCTTATGGAAAAGGGGCACATAGTATTACCACCTTACTTAGTCTGAAATTAAAAAAAAGGTGCAAACATTAAAAGAATGATATAGTTTGAATCTGGCTGGATATACAAATATGACAAAGCTTGTGTATTACTTAGGACATGAAACTACCGACTCACCCATCCCATGTCTGTAGGTACTGCTGTAGGTGCTGTGCGTTTGCCTGCATGCCGGAACTGATGCTACCCTGGATCTTCTTGGTGTCATCATCTCTTTCAATGATTTGATATATGGGCTGTAGTGGTACAGAAAAATGTTCATTATGCAGTCAGAGTAATAATAGTAACCACAATATTTGGATGTATATATGTTGTTCTTTTATTTTAACTTTGGGAAGGAATTTCATGTGAAGTGCCTTTACCAAGGGAACAATGCCGAACCTGGAACCTACTGGTTTTGAGCCCAACACTATAACCGTTACACTGCACCAACTCCACCTAAAATTTCATATGTCCTGTTACAGGGGTGCCAAAGAATACATACGAATTTTACGGAATACATACGAATTTTACGGAATACATACGATCCATTACTAGAAACATACGATCCGTACGGAATACATACGATCCATTTCGCAGAAACATACGATCCGTACGGAATACATACGATCCATTACGCGGAATACATACGATCCGTACTAATTTGCTGGCCATCGCGCTAGCACCGAATCTAGCTTTGTCTGGTCCCCCTAGTTAGTCTTAGCCTACATCAGTCTTAATTTAGTGCAGCTTGAGATTTTTAGAGTTTATCCGGATGGGATACGCCATTATTAAGCTCTTATAAGCCAAGATATCGTACGAAGAACTGGTTATCCCGAGTCCGCCATGTTGAATTTGCCGCCGATGTCACGTGATCAGGACATTTCTCCAAATTAGTACGGATCGTATGTATTCCGCGTAATGGATCGTATGTATTCCGTACGGATCGTATTTTTCTGCGTAATGGATCGTATGTATTCCGTACGGATCGTATGTTTCTAGTAATGGATCGTATGTATTCCGTAAAATTCGTATGTATTCCGTAAAATTCGTATGTATTCCGTAAAATTCGTATGTATTCTTTGGCACCCCTGTGTTATATTCCAGAAAATGTCTGATTTTCAGCATCATCTTACACAGAAAAATCCTTTGAAGAAATTGAAACTTGATCATCTTTATATAAATAGCTAGAGGGATAACCTTCATTCCCATACAGTTTTCTTGCTTAAAAATTTTCCTGAACTTGAGGGTGAAAAGCCAAAGATATTTTTCATTGGCAGTTTCCAAACCTGTCACATCACTGTCCAAACATACAGTGTAAAGAGTGCTTCTTGCTTCCAGGAGTGACTGAACTTACATCTTTCTGTGATCTTCTCCTGGTCAGCACGTCAGGTAACCTCTTGATGATGGACACAGACTGAGACAGCTGGGTGCTCACGTTGTTCACGATGCTCGCAAGCTTCTTCAGAGTTGGTGAGAACTCAACCTAGTGAAAACAAACTCATGATTAAGTTTACTTCAGAAGATTGTGCGTCATTCAAAATATGTTTGAGACTTCTATTTTCACCATTTGATTTTCTATTTTTATTGTGTGACACCATAAGTATTGATATTGCTGTAAATGTATTTAAGCTTGCAGTGATTTGATTTCCAGGTAGGGAAACAATGGAGTGTTTGTGGCGGTTTTTAGTTCACGGTTCAAACAAGGTGGTAGGTGGGCAGAAGAAAGAACAAGCATTTTTCTGGTGGTTTTAAGTTTGCGGGGAGGAGGTCACCATGAAAACAGCAAGCATTAAACCACTGTGACAGCAAACTTAAATACAGAATTCATTTTTCATCACTTATATTATAGTTACTAAACTATTAGTTCCCATTACTCCATGTTGATACTGCTATACAACCTTATTTCTTATTGTGGCAATAGCATGACTTACATACAGTTTCCGATAGCGAGAGGTCTGGTATGGAGGCAAATAGAAACAGCACAACATGCAACAGACATTAGCATGCAAATATGCAAACAGATACAAATAAATCACATTGATTGATCGATTTAGAAGTAACAGTCAAATATCCTCGTTAATTTGTTAATAATGGCAAAGAAAGGTCTTCTCATTTCACAAGTAGCTTACTACTAAACATAACTCTAGATCTATAGTGGTAAATGAACAGGTAATGGCCCTGTGATAGCCTTTTTGAGGCCATATATAGGGACAGTTAATCAACTGAACCAATAATGGTACCAATAAGTTTATTTATCTATCTATTATGCTTGTCTCAAACCATTGACTTACAGCATGTAAAACAGGTGGAATCAAAAATGTATAAAAAAGAAAGAAGTCGAGATTGACCTTGTCTCCCTCCAGCACGACCTTGACCCTGAAGAGTGGGTTGGGCATGGTTTTCCCGTCCCCGTTGATGGCGCGGGAGAGCTCCTGTAGCGACCACTTCACGTTCAGACGGAAGGCCTCCTCCACCATACGGTCCATCTTCTCTGTGTAGCGGTACCAGTGGTTCTGGACCTGTATGGGAAAAAAAGAAATAAATCGGATCCTTCATTTTCAATTCAAGCGTTGAAAGGTTGCAGGTTCGATTCCCGACTGAGTCAAACCAAATATTTCTAAAACAAGTATATTTACTTTCTCTGCTTTGTACTCATATCTGTCAAAAATTATGATAGATCAGCAAACACCACTACCAGTGGACTACATGTAGCTCCTGGTGTGGTTCTGTGAAAGGCAGTCATGAGCACAGTCGACTGATATACTATTAGATACATATAAGTAGAAGTGACAGCAGGGTTAATATTCTTACCTCTGCACCATCAGTCCTGAACACCTCGTAAGTCTTCCTCATGATCTGTACAACCTCGTCGTGGATGGACTGTAACCGCTGCTGCTGGTTCCCTCTGTGTCGCACCTGGTCGTCTTCAAAGGCCAGGTCCTCGTACACCCTCTTCCCGTCTATCTTGACCAGCAGCATCTCGCTGATGCGTACACAGTTCCTGGAGATGGTCAGGTTGGCTGCCTTGTAGTCATCAACAATGGACTGGATCTAGAGGTATGGTCATGTCAGGAGGCAAGCTTTAGAATCAAATAGATTCTCACTTTTAGTCAAATCTTGTTGCTGATATCAGCATGATTAGTACATCATTAACTTTTGATTAATAAAAGGGTAATGATAAGTTAGAGGAGGAGCAAGTTTTTAGCAAAATCTTCAGTTTTTGTTGCATTGAATCCATGATTTAGCTTTGTACAATGTACAAATAAGCAATACAAAATAATGAGCATAACTGTGAACATTCCAACAAAATACAGTACAACTGTTGCTTCATACATACAATGTAGCATCGAAAAAAAATTTCCTTAAAGTTAAAATCTGCTGGAATGCAGTGACAGATACACTAGCTTTGAAACCAGTTGTTTGCAAGCAAAGTTGAAGAAATGACAGAGCTGGCAGAACACCAGGGGTAAAGGTCATAAGATGATCTGACCTTGCCAGCGTGTGTGCGACATTCCTGGACGAAGAAGTCCGAGATGCCCTTGGAGGCCCAGGTCAGCTTGGTCAACCCAGGGTGGATCTTCTTGTCCAAGAACCGGATTCTCTCTCGGAACAACCCCCTCTCCTCAGTTGACAGGGCAGCTATGATTCTGGACATTGAAAAAGTGGTCACAATGAGAAAAAAAAAATGCATTTGGGTGAAATGAACTTTCGAAGAAAAAAAAGGCATTGACTTGGTCATGACTTGTCTTATGTACAAATATGAAATGTTCGCATAAGTTTGTGTCATTGTGGTAGATGAGGAAACTCAGCACATATTAAGAATTGTAAGCCAGTATGATGACATTTAAGGAAAATGGCATGATATTTGAACAAAATAATCAAACAACATTGGGTAGCGCTGTGTTACCTGTTGTAGTCCCTGACGACCAGCAGCACGTGTTCCCTCAGACCCCGCAGGTCTTCCTTCTTCATGTACACCTCGTGTGCGTAGTGGGGGATCTCAAACATCAGCTGCTCCCAATGGTGGATCTCGTTGAACAACTTCAGCAGCGATCTGATAAAAAGGAGAAAGTCCTTTATGTTAGGTTTCCACAGAAAAGACTGTTGAGAAACTGCTCAGCAAAATTTGATAGATCCATTACTAAGTCACCTCTAGCTCTTTCTGTAAATTTCCTATGCTGGTACTTCCTTCTTAAAAAAGACTATCTTTTTTTGAAGACTTGCAATTTCATTTTTTCCTTTTTTGAAAATTTGATATTGTGAAGAGTGTAATTTGACTATTTTTCTTGCCACATGTCTTATAGATATTACATCGAAATAATGAGTTATCTAAAAATACAATGATGGAATGGATAAGTAAAGAAAAGAATAAGATTTTACTTGTATCTTAGTCGTAAACGTCTCAATGTTCTTTGTGAAAGTTTGTATTGAATTTTGAATATTGTTCAGTTACCAGGGCTGACCCTTTGTAATAGCCTTCCGCTAGTTGGGTAGCCCTGGCTGTACTTTTTTTACAGCCATATAAATGAATGAATCAAATCAAATCAAGAGAATAAGATTGTCTTTGAAAGGACTGACTTGTCAAAGTTGATGTCCAGCATGCCCTGTTTCTCCTGACTGCGGCACATGAGGGGGATCTCCAGCCTCTTGCCCAGGTCCCTCTCCACCGTGCCCGTCCACTCGTTAAACATCTTCCTGATGAACTCGTCCAGCGCCTGCGCCAGCTGCTGGTACTGTGTGCTCGCCTCTGCACCAGAACCAGTCTTCGGCAGGAAGAACGCCTTGCCCAACGTCTGATGGGTAAAAAAGGATGCAAGGTTTCAAAATTGTTTTTTTTTTCAAATTTATTCTTTATTGCTTGTTTCAAAGAAAAGGACAATACAAAGGACATGAATGGCACAAAAAGCAAATGCCAGAGTTAGAAACTTGACTGAATTTTCTTTGTCGCCCTTCATCGTTATTTGATAGGTTCAAACCAATCTTTTCATAAAGGAATGGCTTAGGTAATGGCTTGGGTTATCTTTTGGCAATAAATTTGTATTAGTTACAGTGTTATGCAGCAACAATGAGTTAATTTGATCATGTGTCTGTATTCTTTACCACACTTAATAGCCTAGTTGGGCAGTCTTGGCTATGTGTCTTGGACAGCCAACCCAAATAGATGAATAAATAACTCTACTAAAATGTCAAAATCTATGGTCCTTGATGAACAGACCTGCATGGGTGCGTCTATCCTCCTCTTGAGCGCCCGTGCCCAGTGGGAGGCCCCTGCGTACTTGGGGTGCATGGCGGGCAGCTCCACGGACTTGGACTTGGACATCTCTTTCTTCACCATGTTCAGTTCCTCGTTAAACAGGCCCCAGATCTCCACCGTCTTCTTGTCAATCGTTCTGCGGACAGCCTGAACAACAAACAAACAAAACATTTTTTTTTTAAAAGCTGGAATTGGCAGCTCCAGGATCATGGTTATAATCTGACATTAGGAGTTGAATCTTGGAGTTGAATTGGCTGCTAGAATTGGTTACGGAAAGGGCTGCTGAAAGAGCTGCTAGTTAGCTACAGGTTTGATGAATGAAGAGCATTGAGAGCATTAACAAAGCCACTCAGGCAAAAAACAACACACATTTTCCATCTTAAGTATATGGAAGATGCAGTCACAAAGTTCTCCTTGCTTTTACTCAACATCTTTCAGTAATATCAAGTAATTTCATCTTTCTCCTGCTCCAAAACTAAAGCTAATAAATCCACACTCCAAACCCTTTCATCTGCAATCCCTTAACAAACTTGGAAAATTTGACATAAACTGCTGTCCAGCTGCTAGATGGCTAGTGGTATAGACAAACCTCTCTGCTATTGAGATGAGCAAAGGCATCCAGCAGTTCCACGCCGGCCTGCACTGTGCTGATGGTCTCAAAGGCTGAGGAGATGACGTTCTGCATCATGACCTCTAGGTCCTTCACCCCTGCACGGAATCTGTTGGGAAATAAAGACTATGTGTCAAACACAATGGTGGAATGTCACAATCTTCAAACTACATGAAAGAGGTTTTTTCAATGTTGACAAAATACTAACTGCAGACAATGCTATAGAAGCAGCAAAAGAAGATTGAACTATCTTCTTTACTGTGATTTAAGACTCTGCAACTGCCTGATGCTGACTCACTTGTTATAGTCGTCATGCCAAGATGTTGCCTTCACATCCAGAATGGTCTTCTTGACGTCTTTAAGGATCTGCAGGTTCCTATCAAACGAGGCTTCGATCTCCAGGAGACTGCGAGCAACCTCGGGTCCACGGTGTCCCGCAAAGTGCGGCAAGGGCGTCTTGGTTCCGTCCTCCCATCGAGCAAAGTGCATTTGGCACTCACACACCTAAGGACAGGTAATAAGGATCATTCTAAGTTAGGATCTCTGTAGCATGATGACAGGTAAAAATCATTTCAAGTTCAAGTTAGGATTTCTGTTAGTAGCATGATGTGTTCATTCATTTGTTTCTTCAGACCATCACTACCCAAATTTTTTGTCTTTTTTCCAGATTTTCTTCACTCCTAGACAAATTTTCTTATTTCAAGAATTTCAAGAATGAAGAAGAAGGAAAATTATCTCCATGGAAATTGATTGGAAGTGATTGTAGTGCCTAGTGGCACATAAGGCACAAGATTCCTTGCTGTTTCAGTAGCAATGTCCAGCAATGTCCAGACCCAGGCGCGGTCCCTGGCTGCTGGCTCACTAGAGATAATTCTATGAAGACTTGTCAATGAGTATATTTACCTCTAGCAGGTCCTTGCATCTCTGGACAAAGGCATCGACTTGTGCAAAGATACTTGTCTGGTCAAGTACCCAGCCTTGGGGGCTGAACCTGTGGTGCACTCTTGCAGTCTGTTACAAAGTAGAAGAAAAGTGGTTAATAAAATTAAGATTGAAAATGCAAATGATTTTCTTCATGAATGTATTAACTGTTGTTAAGAAATGAGATTTATCAATCTGTATCTGATTCAGTGTATTTGTGTCATCCGGGTTCTGATATGTGTAGTCATAACTGTTTCTTATTCTTTTATGAGCTGGTAATTTAAAGATACTTAGTCCTACCCTTTGGTATGTCTCCTTCCATGAGATGCAGCACTGGATGCTCTCATGTAGACTCTGCATGCTGGACTTGATGTAACCATCAAAGATCCTCTCCAGGGAGATCTCCTTGCAGCATCTCCGGATGATCTCATTACTCATCTGTGGTGAGAAACAAATCAAATCAATGTTTACTAACAGTGTTACTACAGTATCACCTACAAAGAACTGAATTTCTTGATTAACGTTGGCACTTTTGAAATTTATCAAGATCCAACAAGTTGTCCATGAAACTATTTGGAAACAAGCTCTAAGCTGGTATCCTTAAAGACCTGGCAAAACGGTATGGGTGTAGCCATCAGAATCACTTCCTGCCTGTCTATAACATTGGATAATTGCCAAATCAGACTTCCAATTCTCTTAGTATCCTATAACACCATTTCCGTAGTACATTCTGCCAGGCTGCTACTAGCTCTGCAACGTTCACAAAACTGCGGGCTCAAACCAAGACAAACAAACAAAAAACACACCTTTTCGAAGGTAACTATACATGTTCTACAGACGAGGTAATGATACTGTTTTCAGAGAGGTCATGATACAGAACATGCTGTCCTTGGTGCTGAAAGTTGGTGCTGAAATGCCAGTAGCTCTGCAATATACACACAACTGCCGGCTCACACCCAGACATACAAGCCCACACCTTCATGAGGGTAACAATACACGTTTTCATTGAGGTCATGACAGAGGAATGTGCTGTCCTTGGTGCTGAAGCTGGTGCTGAAATGCTTTCACATGGGCATATGGTGTCAAATTACTCAGGCATGAATGTGAATAGATTCCTGACCTTCCTGAAGAGCCCAGTGAGTCTCTCCCGTGTGTTGTAGAACTCGGAGTTGGACCAGATCATGCGGATGATGCTGAGGATCTTGGGTAACATGGCAGGGATGTCCTTGGGCGACGCCTCGTCCAGCGCCTGGCACGGCTCTTTCAGCGACGACAGGAACTTCAGGTTACTCTGCGCCTGCGCCGAGCCGTCCTGTCAAAGATCAAAAACATCACAAAATTAAAGATCTTTTCAGCAACTGTCAGAATTGTGTGTGATTTAACAACATGCAGAGAGTGCATGTGGACCTGGGTGCTTAAGCCGACGTCACACTGTCAATGACTTTTGACTGAATTTGTTGAAAGCCAGAAGGTGCCCGAATTTTCAAAATGGCCAAAGAAAAGAGCATATTTTTTCTACTCTATCTTAACGGACAGGGCTCAGTGAACTGCAAACATTGGCAGATGCCTAAAATCTGCTGTGTAACGCCGGCTTTAGGAAAAGATTGATGTGTTATCTTGTTATTAGGTGTGGGAGAACATGCTAGACCTTATTTGGTTATTTTCCTGGAGTTAGCTGGTATACCAACAGCTGCTCATTGCAATAACTACACGTACCTTAATGATCAAAAACACATTATCAGACATAAAAAGTGCCAAATGCCTTTTTCCGTTAGTAAGACAGAGTGAAAGGTTCCTTCATTCCACAGTGATGTGAAAACAGATGTACTTTTTACTTACTACTTCAGAATCTCCAACCTATAACAAACAGGGCAAACTGATGTTAGGATGACGCAATACTACATGGCATGGCATTATGCATGAAGGACTAAACTATCAAAGGTTGCCTACTGATGACAGTGAATGAAGCTACATCTATATTACAGTGGACAAGCAATGCAGACCAGGAAGCACAGTACAGGCGTAGCAGGCAGAAAATACCCCTGGCCAGCATACACCCGGGAATGTTATGGATAGGGGTCTATTCTGTCCTGCTACACCTGCTTGTTTTGCATGGGTAAAATATGTGGAGATATAAGACTCTTTTCTTGTCCCATCATTGTACACTTATAATTTTTTCAGTTTTTTTCTGTCAATCTACCTGTGCCAATGATTCTTCCTTGAAATCTGCTGGTTATTTTATTTTCCATAAAATTTCTGTGTAACACTTCCTGGTCAACTGGTGTTAGGCATTTAAAAAAGCATTAGTCAACTCTAAAACAGTAGGTATTGTTACAGTGATGACACTGTTTACAATTGTTGTCATGGAGAGAAATGTTTGTGCATTTGCTTGATAGCACAGAATCTTGACATTTCATAAGCAGGTTTGAATGTGAAGCATGAAATATCATGAGAGGTCATGATGTGTTACATTCCACAAAATGTCGCGTACTGAAGATTTTCATGTCCATTGATCCACACCTGTACCACCTAATACAGGTGCATGTTCAGTAGCACCTGGAACACCTGAGAACTCCACCTACCTGGATCATCCTTGCCATCTTGAGGAAAGGTGCCACGTAGGAAGACTTGGACAGCTCTAAGATCCTCTGTATTCTCTTGACGCCAGGCTTGTCGAGCTGTTCGCTCAGGCCCGACAGGTCATCGCACCGAGACTTCCAGAACTCGATCTCTTCTAAGGGACCAGCGTTGTCCGCTGTCTCTATTGCATCCTGGGAGCTCAGGACCTCTTTGATCTGCCTAGTCCAGTGGATCATAGCAGCTGTGAAAAAAACAGGGGCAATGGTCATAAGTAGAAGTGACTTTCAAAGTGATCTTGAACCAGTTTAGCTCACTGAAGAGCTTAGTAACCCTAGTTGTCAGGGTGACTAATCACTAGACTATACACACGATGGCCTATATAATGCCAACGATGTACAAAATGGTTTCCAGGATTTTTGTGGGTGGGCATTGATTTTTAAAAGAGAGGTTTAAATTTGAAAAAGATCTTGATTCGTATCCAGGAATTTTCTGACAGATTTTTACTCATCGTACGATCTCCCTTGCAGCTCCATTTTAGATTGTAGATGTCGTAGACTTACATGTAGAACAAGAAATATGTATCAATTCTGATCGTAAGGACCATGATGATGATATGCGATTTGCAACATTGACAATCATTCCTCAAGTAGCCTCTAAATTTTACGTCTACACATTTAGCAGCTCTCCCACTGGTCATTTATGCCAGATCTGCAGAGAGGGGCTCCATGAGGCCTTGGACAGTGAGAGTTTTACACAGACTTATACACAAGGAAACCATCCAAAGACTTACTCTCCAGTCTTGAGACTAGCTCCTTGTCCTTGGCGGCTACTTCAGGAGGAATGCTGGTGCCCTCGTTGGGGATGTACAGGACTGTGTGGCCCTCCATCTTGTACCGTGTGTCTGTCAGGTTGGCCAGGAACTTGTGCAGCTGGGCAGAGAAGTCATTTTTGATACCTAGAGACTTGTTAAGGAAACTTGGATACTTTATTCACTCCATTAGCTATGTACCATACAATCAGCCATAATCCCATATAGCAGTTTTGCGGCCACCTTGTTTCATTGAAGTTTTACGTGGAGAAAGGTTCTCCATGCTTCGGATCAGACTACAGCCAACATGAGTCGATAATTGGCTTGATTATCAGTCCCCCAGGTGGTCTGCTTGGCCAATTTTGACTGTAATATGAAAACATACAACCTTGAACCATATTAAGATTCAAATGGGTGAAAGCTGAATGTATATAGAGAAGGATACTGTCGGGCCAGGACTTGTTCTCGAAGAAGATGGGTGCGTAGACACCCGTCATCAGCCTGAGCAGGCTCTCTATGTACTGGGACTTCACCGTCCCATACTGCACCCTCTTGTGGAAGTTTGCCGCTGTGATTTCTACACCCTCAGGCCTGGGGAAGACACAAGCAAATGAACAATGTCTGATTAAAACCACCATGATTTAAGTACAGTAATAATCTGGATGGTGACATAAAGCCAGCAACTGCATTGTACTATCATTTGTTGAAAAAACATTACGCTTTGCCTCAGGCATTACGGTTTGAGTTTTCTTTACCCTTATCATCTACAGCAATATCTTTCATTTATCAAATAAGACATCATAGTAGAGAGAAAAAAGAATATGAAAACAAGCATGTTTCAAACATACAAAGTATCTAATTTTGAAAGAAATAAGTATATAGTTTTGAAACATTTCAAAATGTCATCCAGTTGCTTGAGTAACTGTTTTTTGGCGTATCTGGAAACCTGGATGTCTAACCTTTATCAACCTAAAGTAAGTACTGTAAATGCAGAAAGGTTTGCGGTGGTTGTATGTTCACGGTTTTCGCGGTGAAGTCTCCAGCGCTTACTTAAAACCACCACAAAAAAAAGACTGTAGCGCTACTATTGTTTCAAACGCGAACTCAAAACCACCGCAAACACTCCATTTTCCCCCTCCCGCGAAATAAAAACCATGCAAACTTAAATGCATTTACAGTATCTACCTTATGAAGTATGTTAGCTCCTCAGGAGGGTGGTGAGGGGTGGAATAGGCCACGTTCAGACCAGAGTGGGGGTCGTGATACACCACCAGCAGGCGACTGTCGCTCTCCGAGAACCATCTCTCTATAGTACCATCATGCTCTTCTGTCCACATGTCAGGTTTCAGGGCACTCAGGATCACTCTGTCCTTGATCAACTTTTTCTGAAATTTAAGAAAAACTTTACTCAGATCACATTTGAATGCAGCAATTCGTTACTGTAGTTCACTTTATCTTCACGGTAGCAAAATTTCACGGTGTAAGGAAAATGGACATTTTCACTTAACTTCAACTTCAGGGTGGCGGCAAGTGATTTACTAAACGGATGAATGAAGGAATCACAAATAGTAAGAACAGTTTTTTCACGGTTTACGGTACAGAGGTGACCGTGAAAACAGTGAACATAAAGTTACAGTGAAAGAAACAAGAATTACAGTAGTAGGTGAAAATAATGGGTGCAACTGCGGGTAGGTTAAATTGAGCAAAAGGACAAGAACAGGTTGTTTTGAGAGATGCCTCACCATGTCTACAGGTGGTTTAGCCACCGGTTCATCTGTCGTCTCTCCATTCACCATCTCTCCATTCTGTACAACCACCTCTCCATTTGTAGCATTTTCTGAAATGTAGTTGGAATATCATTACAGGTCTGGAGAAGATGTACAAAAAATCTATCGATATCATATCAGAACTGCACTTTGCACCTTGCACTGTAACTGAGCACTGAGCTTTGTAACTATTTCAAGTCCATTTCATATAACTTTGAATGTAGTTTTGGAATTTAGTGGCAAAGACCATTCTTTGATCAGTGGCAAAGTTATGAAAAAATGAGGCGACCATCTATTATGAGATCATATTCCATTCTTTTTCAAAATAAAGAAGAAGATACCAGTATCAGTAATGCCTAGGTGAGATTTTCTAAATTTTAGCAATAGTAGTCCACTTTAGCAATACTATACATAACATGACCAACTCCAAGACCTAAATTTTCCAGCATTTGAGGGATGCATGCATGGATCTTCCTATATATTTGCAACAGATACCGGTTTGCTGGCCGTAGTTTCTCAACTGAAAAAGAAAGCCTGTGAAAATGTGTGCATTACCAGGTGATCCTCCGGAAGATCTCTTGTCATCACCATTCTCCACAGGTTCCCCCTCGACACCATTGGCCACACCATTGGCTCCATCCACCTCCGGTACATCTCCCAGCTGATCAGCCATGGTTTAAAATCTGATATGATTAAGTAAAGGATGAAAAGCAATGGTTTATATCATATGAAAGCATGCTAAAGAAGTGGCTAACACTGTAAAGTTATAGAAATTGCTAACTTTATAAGACCAGTTGGTTGATCACAATCATAATGATCATAATTTACACTGTACCGTCAGCGCCCCAGTACACTAAATCTAGAAAGGAAGTGCTACATAATTGATACACTAACTTTGGCAGGCTCAGGCTTCACTTTATGCTAAATTTAGGTGGCAATTGCGCTATACCTAAAATGGACTGATTACCCTCTACCTTAAAATTTTAGCGGTCAACAGCTAGGTTACAAATTACGTGGAATGAAAAATGAATGACAAAATAATAAAATAAATAATGACAATCTATCTATCTATTCATATGCTCTTCATAAAAGGGCAAGCAGTCTTCATATTCTTACTTCAAGTAGGTTAACTAGATTTGACCTAGTTCATAGAGGGGAAAACCACTAAACAACTCTTCACTACTCTCATCTCCCAAATAAACGTACCGGTACGTTTATTTTTTTCGGCCTCAAAATCCACCCAGTACGTTCTTATTTTGGACAGTACGTTTATTGTTTTTTTGAAAATTCATTGGGGCTTTGCTTACCAGAGATCCCTCTTATATCAAAAGTTCAGTTTTTTCCCCATATTTCCCCTGTATTATTGCTCCTAATTCGCTATTTTTCGACCAAATGACATGGATTTCCCCGCCGCTACAATGACCCGGCATTTGTGAAATCCTGGTGGTACTAACATATCGGTCGATCTCGCTACAACGTAAACGTCGTTATTAGGAGAAAACAAGACGGCACACTGAAGTTTTGAAATGTATTTTTCATATAAACAACTTTGTACAGTCTCTGTTTACATCGTAAACAAAAGCACGGTGATCAGAAAAAAATTACAAGTAACGTTATATGCCAGCGGCGCACAGTGTTTCAAGTACGCATGTAATTACTCTACTCACGTGAGATACAGCCTTTCCCAAAAACTTTGAAAATCCCAAAACAACATCACGTAAAAATTGTGTCTTAGCATTAAAAACTGTATAATCACTTCCAAAATAAACCAAAACGTTTCAATCCTACCGCAAACATGAACATTTACTCCTTTGAAAATCGCCACAGTAAAGACGCACGGACTGTCACTGCTGTGCGTGGGAATGTTTCTCTTGCATGGAAGAGCTCACCTCGAAGAAGGGGAAACAACTTTTTTTATCCACAAATAAAACTCCTTTGCCTTTGTCAAAAATGTGTTTTGCATTTTTACAAACAGAATTTCAATATCAAAGTCTATATATAAAATTGAAATGCAATATAGTCACCGTTATTATCACTTAAAAATGCTTTTAAAAAGATCACTCCTCTACAGAGAGAATGCCAGCGCTTTCCAAGAATTTTCAATGTAGCTTCTGTTAGCCCCGCCCCTTTTTGTCTTCGGCGCCGCCACTGTCTAGCTCAACCTTTCAAGTGAAACATGAGAACCCTGTAGTTTGTGGCAACAATTTACATTGTAACAAGCCTGAGGTTTCTCACAATGAATGTTTTTTCTGCATGCAAGGGTAATTTTGGGATTTCAAATTATTTGGATTGCAACAACAAAAACCAAGACATTATATAATATTGTCCTTGATATTATACAATAATGCCCTTGAGTCTTGACACAACAAAATAATTTGTGGCAAGTAATGTTTTCAAATCTATGTTTCTATATGCAATGCATAGAAGATAAATGGCAAGTTGGGAAAGAAAAAAGTTACATCATATACATGTACATGTCATAGTTCTTCCCTTTCTATATGGCTTTTACATTAATAAGTAATACCTGTGATGACTATATATCCCGGATATTGTAATTTTCTGTTCATGTTCTAAATGTTGATACATTTGTATAAAAAAATGTAGACTTTGATTGAAAGTGTTGCCCATCCAAGTGAACTGAGGAGTTTGGCGACTACTTGTTGTGTTTTGATTATATGTCAGTATATACAACAATATTCCTGGATCACTTGCTTCAAGTAGAAAATGCATGTATCATGTACATTTTCACTTGTTGAATTTGAAAGCACCGTTGGCCCCCTATTAGGGGTCATAGCGGGGAACTAATGCCCAATTTTTCAACATTACTACTTTTTCTTTGGAAGGGGCAAGGACGATTATAATTTGAACTAGAATGGCAACATTTTCTGGAAAATGCAGAATATTCCCCTTCCATTACCTACACCTCAAATATGACATCCTTAGCATTGACTGTAAGGATATTGCCAAGTTTCTGCATACATTATGCAAAGGAGGTCGGCATTAGCATATAGCATCTCAAATATGACATCCGTTATGATCCGTAGCTTTTATGGTAAGGGATATGCATAAATTATGCATAAATTATGCATAATGCACTCATTAGCATAATGTATGGCCAGGTTTTCTGGCCTTTCCTAAAGGTACCTGCATCTCAAATATGACATCCGTAGCCTTTACAGTAAGCTAAATACAAGTTTATGCATAAATTATGCAAATGAGGTCTGCATTAGCATAATTTTTATACAGATGTGTTCACCTCTCCTAAAGGTACCTACATCTGAGATATGACATCCGTAGCATTTACGGTAAGGGATATGCATAAATTATGCAAACGAGGCCCTCATTAGCATAATTTATGGCCAGGTTTTGTGACCCTTCGTAATGGTACCTACATCTCAAATATGACATCTGTAGCTTTTACGGTAAGGGAAATACAAGTTTCTGCATAAATTATGCAAATGAGGTCCTCATTAGCATAATTTATTGTCAGGTGTATTCACCTTTCCTAAAGGTACCTACATCTCAAATATGACATCTGTAGCTTTTACGGTAAAGGAAATACAACTTTATGCATAGATTATGCAAATTAGGTCCTCATTAGCATAATTTATGTCCAGGTGTGTTCACCTTTCCTATAGGTACCTACATCTCAAATATGACATCTGTAGCTTTTACGGTAATGGAAATACAAGTTTCTGCATAAATTATGCAAATGAGGTCCTCATTAGCATAATTTATTGTCAGGTGTATTCACCTTTTCTGAAGGTACCTACATCTCAAATATGACATCTGTAGCTTTTACGGTAAGGGAAATACAAGTTTCTGCATAAATTATGCAAATGAGGTCCGCATTAGCATAATTTAATGTCAGGTGTATTCACCTTTCCTATAGGTACCTACATCTCAAATATGACATCTGTAGCTTTTACGGTAAGGGAAATACAAGTTTCTGCATAAATTATGCAAATGAGGTCCTCATTAGCATAATTTATTGTCAGGTGTATTCACCTTTCCTATAGGTACCTACATCTCAAATATAACATCCGTACATTGTAACATAAGGTACATATGACTTTCTGCAATACCATTACTAGAGCTACCACCGCACATCTACTTGGTTTTTGGCAGAAGAAGAAAGAAGAAGAAAGAAGAAGAAGAACAGGCAAGCAAAAACAATATATCCCCCTTCCCACTGGAAGGGGAATATAACAAGATTTGTACAGTTATTCTGTTCAATATCTATACACGTTACTGGTATGGTTCTCAGACAGGCATAAATGAATAAAGGGAACCTACGACTACCTGCTTATCATCTTCTTTCCCTCTGACAGAAGTAGCATGGACACAGTTTATCTGTAAATTTGGTCATTTTCCGGGGGGTATGTTTATTCCGGGGGGTACGTTTATTAGATTTTGAAGATTTGTCCGGGGGGTATGTTTATTCCGGGGGGTATGTTTATTTGGGAGATGAGAGTAGTCTATAGTGTTCCTTACATTTGAGTAGCTCACATTTCATTAATTTGTACATACTCTATTTGCCAACAACATATTAGATATATGTGACACAGGGATATAAGGGGAAAATTGGACAGACAAAATACAAAATCGGTGTGAATTAAGACCTGCGCCATTGCCATGAAATAAGAAACCACCTTAATTGTTCTCCATTGTAATTAAATCAAGCAAGAGACTGAATGGGGAGGGGGGGGCAATAAAGCTTCAGCAAGAAAACTATGCGTCTCCAACCTATGTCATACAGTTTCCACAGTCAAATGTACATATTACGGCATCCTCATGGTATTAGTGCGAAAAGAAATCACAGCGTCGCGCTGAAAACTGCGATGGAAGCATCGAAACGTCACTAATTGCCCTGGATTCAAGATGGCTGCCGTTGTAAACAATCAGAAAAAGAACCTCCCTTCTCACTCATTTATCTGCCATGACATACCTTTTGTCCACGATTTGGTGGACTCACGGGGTAGGTAAAGATATAAAGAATCTCTCTTGTGTAGTTTCAGTCGACGGCGGAGTCAGAAAGTCATTATTTTGGCCCGAATTGAGAGTACGCTCGTCCTTAGCAACCGCCTTGACTCCCGTCCCGCGCGGAGAACTGTGGGTAATTGAAACTTTTAGGTCAAAGTTTACAAGGTGGGCGTGACGTCATTTTCAACCTAGCGGTCGAGTAGATGGTTTACTTTCCCTTTTCAAATAGTGCAGTCATAATCATCAGCATTCCCGCACTTCTGAGGTGGAATCTGCTTCACCATGTACAGTTTTGAAGCAGGAGGGAAGGAGAAAGTTCTAGATACCGATGTGGTGGTCATAGGAGCTGGAATAAGTGGTGAGTTTAACACACTTGTGGGACTCAAACAAACACCCTTTGTAAATGCAAGGACATTATATATATTAGGCTGCCCAACTAGGCTGTTGCTATTACATTAACCAATTAGGACATTCTATTATAGAATGTCCTAATTGGTTATTGTAATAGCAACAGCCTAGTTGGGCAGCCTAGAGCTGTATTGTTTTCTGTATCTATATAGCCCGGTTATAAACCGCCCTTCGGCGTAACACACCTGTCCAGCTTCGCAGGCACACGGCGTGGCAGCAGCTGGTTAATTATTACACTGAACGGTCTGTTACACCTGTGTTTGCTGAACAGCCAAACCAATAAATAGAAAACCAATCATCATCATGATCACCTGTGGGGTTTCTGGAAAAGGTTGGGCTGTCAACCAGGCCGGGCATGCAATTAGTTCAGGTTACCCTTTCTGGACCCCAAGGGTAAACCCACGTCAGTCCTATTTGTAGAGGTGGAGCTTTAGCAGTTCAAATTCTCCAGTACACTTTAAGTCTTTCATACCTTCAGGTCTTCTCTGACCAAGCACATTTCTATTTCCTATTATGTATATGATATGTATATGATTACTAGTATCCGTTTATGTATATGATATGTATAATTGTATGTCTGCTCAGGCTTGTGTGCTGCCAAGCTCCTCCATGAGACTGGTTTGGATGTTCAAGTACTGGAGGCCAGGGACAGGGTTGGAGGGAGGACATACACTACCAGGGTTAGTGTTTAAGAGTTAACAGGTGTTCATGCCCAAAATGATTTTACTTCGTCATCCTCATTGAATCCATGAAAATAGATCTAGAGGTATTGTAATCAGTTGGTTTGTGTGTATTTGTCTGTACTCAGGTCTGCGCCTGCAGTTATGTGAATATTGCAGAGTAGCAGCCTGTCAGGATATCAAGCAGAAATGGTGTAATAGGATACTTGGAGAATTGGAAGTATAGTTTACTTCAAGCCTAATGCCTTGTAGGATGACCCATGGCTACACCCACACAGTACTGGCTGTTAGCTAATGTCACAATGATGTTAATCCAATTGTATCGGGCTCTTGTTATCTTTTACATGTATATCAGCATGTGTAGCACATGGATTTGATGAACAATTAAATCTTCTGAAGTTGGTTCAACTAGTAAGCTGTTTTGTTGCTTCTTCCTAAGGATCCCAGTTATGGGTATGTTGACTTGGGAGGTGCGTATGTGGGCCCCACACAAGACAGAATCCTGCGCCTTGCAAAGGAACTGGACTTGAAACTCTACAAGGTCAATGAAAAGGAGAGAACAGTGAGCTACTTGGAGGTATGTGATATAGTCCATCATGTGATACCTGGGCCACGATAACATTCGACATGGGGGTTCTTGACTTACCGGGTCTGTTTTTTGTGACTTTCATCATATAATTTGGATGCACTTCACGTCAGAATGGTACCTCAGGTGATTCGAAGCACGCTGTGTTGCATTCTATATGTACAACACAAGGATGTCCATTCCAACACTAACTAATTGTATCCATTCAGGGAGTACAGCGATCAGTTAAGGACCCTGATGACCCCTCGTCTTTTTCAAACAACCCGCTGGACCTTATTGACTTGAACAGCTGCGTGCAGAAAATAGAGGATTTCTGTAAACAGGTTTGAACAGTCATTTTAGCATATAATATTTGTTAATACTACTTAATTTGCCTTTTTAATATTTTCTGAAAATTGAATATACAATGTACCTTGACAAAAGAAATATTGAAGTTGTTTAAAATCTTTTGAGCTCATTATAACCTTTTCTAAACCTTTTTTTTGTAGAAAAAGATTTTGACACTTTTAACCAGGCTAAAACAAAGTCCTATTGTGACAATTCAATATTGTAACTACATGTGTGGTACTCATCAATTTGAATTAACTAACTGTAAATGCATCGAACTTCGCATGGTTTTAATTTTGCATTGAGGCAAAAATTGAGTGTTTGCAGTGGTTTTAAGTTTGCAGCTGCACTATAGTTATATACTGCTACATTAATGGACAGAAATGTTCGCGGTGGTTTTAACTTTGCGGTGGCGCAAAAACCGCAATTATAAAACCACCCTGAATATTTTTGCTTTTACAGTATTAATAATCAGTCTTGAATTGTACAAGATCCCAGCTGAGGCTCCCTGGAATGCACCAAGGGCTAAAGAGTGGGACAGTATGACAGTAAAGGACTTCATGGACAAGGAGTGCTGGACAAGGTAGGCATGGCAACCATGATGTTTGAAAATTACATCTTTCTAGTTTTCCTGTATTGGTTGAGCTTGTTCACTGTGTCCTAGTAGAAGTACCTAGCACTCACTCACTTAGACGTAATGGACAAGGTAGGCACGGCAACCATGATGTTTGAAAATTACATCTTTCTAGTTTTCCTGTATTGGTTGAGCTTGTTCACTGTGTCCTAGTAGAAGTACCTAGCACTCACTCACTTAGACGTAAATCTAATTAAAGGTGTGATCACTGTTTGAATTCATTTTGATGCTCAATGCTCTTTCAAAAACAGCTCAGCCAGGAAGATGGTGGGTTTGATTGTGGCGGCGGTATACTGCTGTGAGCCCCATGAGATCTCCTTCCTGTACTTCCTGACTTACCTGGCTGCTGGGCAGGGCCTCAGAAGAATGATCAGTATCACTAATGGAGCACAGGTACAATATACCAATCATGGCACTTTGACCAATGATAGCATTGCAATTAGCAGTTCAACCAATGAGAGAGTGGCTGCATGTCCATCAAATATTTGCCTTTTTACCTCTGGGAAGGAGATACACTTTGATGGAGGTGGGTGGGTGGGCTAGCGATCGGTCTGTATGTTCGGTTGTACCTCATGGATGTTCATGTATGTAGTAAGACTGTTCCATCCTCTGACGTTTTGTGAAAATTGTGAAATTAGAATAATGGCTTTTGATGTCTTCTTAATACAGGAGAGGAAATTTGTGGGCGGTTCTATGCAAGTGAGTGAGAAGATTGCAGCTTTGCTTGGCAACAGAGTTGTTCTGTCCAGCCCTGTCATGAGGATAGAACAGGAGGAAACGGTTGCCATGGTGACCACACACAGTGGGCAACAGTACAGGGTAGGTGATGGGTGTGTTCAGGTTGCTGCTGTTTCAGCATCCTTTTGCAGCCTTTTGAAAGATAACCACATTATCTAAGCACAATACACAAAGTTATTGTAATCACTTGGTGTGTTTGTCTGCTTGGTGTGAGTCCGCTGTGATGTGAATATTGCATAGTGGCAGCTGGTAGGGTGGAAGTGGTGTACTAAGATACTTGGAGAATTGGAAGTATAGTTTGGCTCGGGTCCAATGGTGTTGTAGTTGAGAGCCAGAATAACCCACATGTACCCACACAGTAATGTCTGGTCGTTTGGGGTACCCACTTATGACTTATTTCCTAGACAATTTCACAGGTAGAATATGATGAGAAGTTAAAAAGAGTGCAGTAATTTCAGCATTTTCAAACTTTCCATCTATCTATTGCCAGTTCTATTGCCAGTCTCTTTAATGTTACCTGTTTCCAGTGATCAGAGCAGTTTTGCTGACAGATAGATCTGTTTTTCTCTTCACTTTTCAGGCCAAATATATCATTAGCGCTGTGCCACCACCCCTTCTGCACAGAGTTCTTTTTGAACCTCCTCTTCCAGACATGAAAATACAGGTTAGCTTCTTCTGTTCTTATTATAAGCCAAAGCTATATTTTCCAATGAGAAAAGTAATAGTAAATATCATGATTTCTTTTATTGTACATGTAGATGAATACCAAGTCTATCAAAAGTCCTGGAAATGGTCAGATAAAAGTTTGTATTTTCTAACCCTGACTCTTTGCCATTACTAGATGGTGCAGAGGATGCCCATGGGATCTATCATCAAAACCAACACATACTACAAAACAGCTTTCTGGAAGGAGAAAGGTCAGTACATTGATCAACCTTGGATATCCAGGAAACCTCCTTGATCCAGGTAATAAGACATGCCCAAAAACAGTTACTAAAGCTGCAACTGGATATCAATTTGAATTTGCCTTGTATTTACAGATTTTTGTGGCTCAGCATTGTCTGACAAGGGACCTGTCAATTACTGCATGGACGACACAAAACCAGATGGTACCCATCCTGCAATCATGGGTTTCATCCTATCCACACATGCCAGAGAATACTGTGAGATGTCCACAGAGCAAAGGTAATACCAGTAGTGATGAAGTACATGTACTGTAAATAAAATTATTTTCGCAAGGACTCAATTTTTTGGCAAAAAGGGAAAAGGAGGTTTTTGCAGCATTTTAAGTTTGCCTTTAAGACAGTTCTATAGAAAAATAATGATATATTTGAAATGTATATTCTGGGTGTCATGAATTTACAGGGGAGAGAATCAAAATGTTGTATGCTAAAAAACCACAATAAATACATTTAATCATTTTCAATAATGATATGAAAGAATTACATTGATAGATTGATTCAGATGTATGAAGAATCTTATAGAAATAGATATACAGGAGGTATATTCAAATATATGAACCCTGATATATGTAATTATATTGGCATTATGTATTTTCAGGAAGCAGGCAGTGTGTAAACACTATGCTGAAGTCTTCCAGTGTCCAGAGTTTCTTCATGTGAGTTGCAGCCAAAAAAAAGCGACTAATTGCATGCTTGTTCATTTACTGAGCATTATAGTGTAGGACTCTATAGTACGTATACGTTACATGTGTATCTCGAATGGGATTCCACATTACCTAGACGTCATATCGAACAGGACCGGCCGTTCAAACATAGAACGGCCGATCCCCTTCTCTCGTTTGAATAAAGTCAGTTGTTTACGAGACTCCATCACAAGTGGTCGCGTCTATGTTGTCTCCCACTTCTCATATTGGTGGAATATGAGAAGTCAGAGACACAACACAAACACAAAATTTTTTCTTGTCCCCTTGAAATTTTTTGTTGGGTTGAACATTGAATTTGATTTATATGATACAATCATTTTCTGTAATCTTCCTTCAGCCCGTGAACTATGTAGAACAGAACTGGATGGCCGAGACCTTCTCTGGGGGCTGCTATGCTGCCACCCTGGGACCTGGTGTGATGACAAGCTTTGGCAGGTGCCAGTGATACACTTTGCACATGTACCCTTTCATCTATTTGATAGAACCCCATCTTATGGATGAAGTGCATTTTGTTCACAACAGTGTTATTAGTGTTAAGCCTATCTTGGTGGTTTGTACATATATGTATCACTACCGGTACCAGTATTCGAACTGCCTGCAACATTAGTACATCGTATACAATGTAAGTATTGAATAGTAGTGTGTTACCTGCTACCAATATTGATTGATTGATTCATTCATTCATTCATTCCTTCATTCATTCATTTACTCACTCACTACAGAGAGCTACGCAAGCCGTTTTGTCGCATGTACTTTGCCGGTACGGAAACTGCTGTGAAGTGGTCTGGCTATATGGATGGGGCTGTAGAGGCTGGGGAGAGAGCTGCAAGAGAGGTAAAATATCACTAAACAGAATACATTTTATGCTTTTAATTAAAAGAGAAGAAATCTAAATTTATTTTCACTCTTGGTTGTGCCTATAAAATGAAACTGTTGGGACAGAAAGCTGTGACTGGCTGTAACAACACGACCTCATGAGTTAATTTGAGCGTGACTGGTTTGAGATTACTTTCACTTTTTACTTTAACTTTCAGGTTTTGCATGCCATGGGGAAGATACCCGAAGACGAGATCTGGCAGGAGGAACCCCCCAGTGTTGACGTCCCCCACACCCCTATGGCTGTCGACCCCTTGGAGAAGTTCCTTCCGTCCGTTCCACAGCTTCTGTATTTCCTGCTGGCCTTTCTTGTGCTGCTGGTAGCTGTACTGTGTGTCTATCTGTTGTAATGAGCGTATCAATTAATTAATCAATTAATCGAATAACTTGATTGTGTAAGCCATTGTATCTTTTCCCAAGGTTAGCCCTTGACAATAGCAACATGCTAATTGGGCTGTCTCATGTATGTACAGTTTCAGCCAAAAGAATAGATGAATAAATAGATAAATGAGAGTACATCGGTAATCAGGTTCTTTACATTTTGAGCCATGACTGGTCAATGCTGCAATCTGTCCAACTTTTAAAATGTATGTTTTATGGTACACAAATATGTAAATAAGCTACACAACTGATATACATTAGATGTGTGCACCGAAATTCGGTAGAAGTCACCGTTAATTGATAAGGCTCGCCTACTTGAGGTACTCCCCAGTATAAAAGAAAGTGTATCATTTTGTACGATTCTGTGTTTTAAACTTATTTCATTCTTATAAGCTGAGTGTAATTTCTAGCAGCTTGCCTTCTACCAATATTGCAGAAACAGGTGTAAAACACAGAGAACAAGCTGGATCCTTACATCTGCCCTGGAGATCAATGATAAAGCAATAAGACTGAATTCATGCTCTTACATGATGTGACAATAGAAGAAGAAGGTATATTGTTTGAAGTAGCATAATGATTCAGCATAATTTGATTACAATCTTATGCTACAGAGATGAAGTATCTACATTCCAAATCTATCAACCATGACTGGATTACTGCTTATACATTTTGTAGGATAACAGATTTATAATCATCAAATTGCAGGTCAAACATAGACTTTGAAATCACTTTCAGTCTCCCTGATGTCCGGCTCTTCCTTCTTGTGTTCTAATTTCTTTCCATCTTGTATTTTTCCCCAGAGCTTTTTTTCTCAATTAAGTACAGACTTAAATGATTATTTTGGAAAGTTTCTCTGTCTTTTGAAGATGATGAAATAAAATAAGTTAGAAGATCATTTGGGTTATTTAGAACATTCCAACAGTAAAGAATGCCAAGGAAAAAAATCCAGCACATAAAAGGTATGAATCCCCTTGGAAACATGGGGCAGTGTATTGTTCCTCCACACGCGGAGACAGATTATTATTTTGCAAAATCTAAGACAAACGACGCGGCCAGTGCCTCTAGTGAGCATTGGCAGTATTCTCCCGACATAGGGTGCGGACAAACGCAAAATATTACTGTACCTAATGTAGGTTTCAACTGGGAAAACGGGTGATGAATGGAGTAAATGCCCCCTTAAGCTAATCAAACAAAACTTACGTGACTTCACACCTGACTAACGACCTGCGGGTAGGTACAATGTTCGCTGTTGCCTAGTGCTAGTGTACTCAGCACGCTTTGTTGGAGAGTGGGTATACCTGGTTGCCTGAGTAACAGCCTTTTTAGCTTCCGTCCGCTACACAAGCTCCGCTGCGCTACCAAGATCCGGAGCGGAGCTTGGGTAAGCAGCGGAGCTTGGGTAGCGGACGGAAGCTAAAAAGGCTGTTACTCAGGCTATAAACCTGGTGATGTCACATTCAAGGGTCAGCATGCCTTATTCCATGAGGCTTTATAATAGCAAGAAGGTTATATAACGGTTGATAATAGCGACCTATATTGATAAATCGTAATAATTATACTTAGCTGGTCCGCTGTAATTCAACGTGAAGCGTTGTTGGTAAAATATTTGAGAAGCTTAACATGCCGTTTATAAACCTACGTAGCCCGTTATTTGTTATTTTGAATCCAATTTTTTTATTCGTATCGCGAAGTCGAACGCCAGGTTGCCCAAAAGTCACAACGGACCGTCCGGTTGTGTCGGTGTTCGCAGACTATTTTTGCCAGACACCCGATGAATACAATGGAACAATCCAATGAAGTCGTTCCCAAAACCTTTCGCAATAAACTGTCAAATTGCCGTCAACCGTTGCACGTTGATACAAGTGTATAGGCCATCTGAAATTATCGTTAAGCGTTGCCAACCGTTAAGCTTTGCTAGTTGGTAACCATACTTAGATTTTAGCTCCGGTTCGCTTTTCAGATTGCTTCCCGATAAACTAGTATTGTCAATAGTCTTGGCACAGTAGTCATATAAAATAACAACAAAATGATATTATATTTTAACCTAGATAGGCCATAATGTAACAGAAGAGACTGTTCCATTTTTTTGCATAATCTCCTAAAGAAAAAGAAGGAAATTTGGCAGTGGCATGATTGAGTTGAGCGCTGTACTCAGGTCAAGGTCAGTCGTTATGCGATATTACTCTCCAAGCAGAAGAGTGGTTCCGGCTGTTTTTTGACGTGTTTTGGGGGCGTTTTTGTCGGGCTTTCTACTTTGTCGTGCATTTTTGTCTCAGAGACATGACAAAGTCCATGACAAAGTAGAAAGCCCGACAGAAACGCCCCCAAAACACGTCAAAACCAGCCGGAACCACTCTTCTACTTGGCGTATGCGATATATGACCCAGTTTAGCCCAGATAAGTCAGTTTACTAGGAAGCAGGATCTGGAAGGGGCAGTGCCCTCAGGCACTATTTACAGTAAAGTAATCATCACTGGAGTCAGATCCGTGATATAGTTACTCTCCAAGCAGAGGTAATGTCGGGGTATTTTCGACGTACTTTCGCGGTATTTTAATTTTGTTGTTGTTGGGTCTTATACCGTCTTATATATTTTAAATACCGCGAAAATACATCGAAAATACCCCAACCTTACCTCTGCTTGGAGTATAATATGGTGACATTTCAACCATTCTAGAGATACAATTACAAAGAATTTGAACGTATGGTGAGGCGTTCAGAAAAAAAAGTGAATGCAAATTGAAGACGTTCAGAAACAAGGAGAATGCATGCAAGGCTAATCGTGCAGAACACAGTATCAGCATTATCGTTACTCCGAATTAATCCTGTTATAAACAGAGATAAAGGTCTTCCTGTACTTGATATAGCGTTGAAGTTACCAAACAATAGATTCTTAATTTTTGTTCTTTGACTTCGTTGCACGCTTTACACTATGGTTCTGTGGTTGCAAACTTATTTTTTTCTCAGGAAACGGACGGAAATTGATATGCGCTCGGATACCATCTATATGTGGGGAGTCAGTGTCGCCTATTGTAACCTGACAGAAGTGAGTCGGAACCACACTTGTTTACATTTATATAACGTTACATCTGCTTGGAGATAAGATCTGACCAGACCACAAGTGTTCAAAAGGCCCCGCCCTTCACCTTCCCAGCATGCAGAGCGCGTGAATGACGTGTCCGCCATAGCTGCTCGGGGACACGCTCAGGACAGACTTCCACGTTTCACCCCAACTTTTACCCCAAAACTTCCACATTTTCCTACATAACAGGAGGATCGAGACACCACTGACAGCTTCTAGTACTAAACAAGATGTATTTGAGACCGGCTCTTGTCGTTTTAGCCGTGTGTTTGGCGGTGGAAGTGAGAGGATTCTACCTGCCCGGTCTGGCACCTGTGAGCTACTGCGATCCCACAGACGAATCAAACAAGGAGAAGCTTGAACAAGGAGAATGTAGAGTAAGTTTTCTGGAGTTTTATGGCTTTGTGTTACATCTTATTCATCGTTAAATGATAGCAGGCTAGCTGGCATTCTTCTGTGAAATATCGATGCACTGACATCACGCTAGAGTCGTGTAAAAATTATATTTTTCCTAATCATTCATACTCACGAGTGTGTAGTATTTTGAAAACCAAGGCAACATGGAAATAGGCTTGTTACGACCCCCTTTGGCTTGTCAGGATTTTCTTACTGGAAGTGGAAAAACCTTGAAAATGTTTGCAGCCCACATTCTGGCCGGTAAATGTCTAATAGGCTCGTCCCACCGGCCACATCACATTCGCCAGAGGGCATGTCAGTGCATTATGGTTGCTGTGTACGTCACTGCAACACGACTAAGGTGGGGAGGGGGGCAATTGAAGCTTTGTACATTTGTCAATATATCAGTTGTTCTAACACGTAGAGCTCGGTCCCTATGATTATCAGCTTGCTTGGAATGTTTCTTCATCAGAATTTTGTTTTATTGGCTCAGGTCTCGATTTGAGAAAAAAATTCACCCCTGAACTGTGAAGGGGGGGGGGGATAATTTATGTGATTAATGTTGTGTCTGCCTCCAGACAACTTTGCTTGTGGCTTGTGGTATTATTCATTTTCGTGTTGAATAATGACTAATAATAGTATTCTAGATTTGACAGCAATAGTAGTCTAGATTTGAGCTTCTCATGAATAAACAAAGGTCCCAACAACACAAAAATGATGAATTTGTGCAGGTGGCAAAAAATTTAATGGCACAAATTGTTCATTCAAATGTACATTGATGAAGGTTAGACATCTAGACGATAAGATAAACAAATAAAAAAGTTACTCGAGCAACGGATAAGTTCAGTATACACAAATGGTCAGACATTTCAGATAGCATGTCCATAATCCTGACTCCAACCGACAAAAGATGGCTGCTCAGATTCCTATTAGTATTACTATTAGTATTAGATACGCAGTTGCAGGGTACAAGTTACAACTGGATAAAGTTTGGAAATGGTCAGAAGTTTCAGAAAGAATCTGCTGTATTTCGTCAGTGTCACTATAGAAATCTTAAAAGAACAATTTCAAACCATTCCAGGTATTACTATTAGACATTCTTGAAAAATATATAGAACGCTCGATCTAGATCTCTAGTATGATGCTCCAGATTGCCATTTAATGATATGCATCAATTGTCATGTCATAATACTCAATACAAAGGTACAGGTATACTTTGTTTCTGGTATCCACCTTTAAACAGCTGTCTTGAAGATTTTTTCAATGATGAATGAGGTAAGTTTGTCCTCTATATGTATGTACTTAGACGAGTAAAAAAAATCAACCTTGAGTTGTCTAGCCTCGGCTCCTATGAGTATGACATACTGTAGTAGAAAGACAGGTTTTCCTGGAGTTGCCTCATAGTCATAGTCTTACCGTCACATGTACACAACATTCGTTTTGTGCCTTAAGGCTGTATTTGATCACGTCATACAGTCACGTTTTGAAACAAGAGGAAGAATTTTGTGTGATTATACTCGATGTCCTCGGGTCATATATGCCAGGCATTTTATAGTAGAAATGGGCACAATTTTTTCTTTAATGAATCTAATGTGTTTTGTCTAAAAATGTGGCAGTTACTGAATTAGGGTGCAACAGTGCTTCACACATTTGAGTTATAACAACACTCAGGGATCAAAATACTGGGTGCATGTGCACTTAAGTGTGCCAAAAATCGGAGCTGTGCACTTGATTCTGGACTGTGAGTGACCCAGTATGCCTATATATTTTTGTAGACTATGGCTACTAGTACTAGCTAGACTATAGTATGGGGTAAAGTGCTATTGTTCAGCACATTGTTGAAGTGTCAGAAAAAGCAATAAAACCTTTGTTGTACTTTGTTTGATGTGTTACATGTACTTCACATTTAGGTGTTAGCAAGTAGTGTATACATGCACATAGTTACCAATAATGCATGGCTAATGCAAAGTCTGAATAAAAATTGGTATCGCACAAGTGATTATTGTGTTTTTACAAATCGTATGCAAAACTGAAACATCGACCTGTTTGGACAAAGAAAAGAGTTACTGTCACAAAAAAACACCAACAAATTGGTTTCATTTTCATGGTTTTCCTGTTAACTCATTATCAGGAAATGAATTTGCAGTGATCTAGCAAGAGCTAGACCTAAAGTAAAGGCAAAGAATTGTTGTGAAGCCTGTTACATGTACACATGAATGGTTTCTAACCAAGTGTTCCTTTCTATTGCAGAGTAAGGTGGAGCTGTTCGTGAACAGACTGGACTCAGTGGAAAGCATCATTCCATATGAATATGACAGGTAGGACAATTACTTTTGGTTTTGCACTGACAACTACAAGTCTATTACAATGTGGTAGTCATTATAAACTGTTTTCGAGTATTTGATATTCATGACATCATCTTATTGTTTGTGGTTGTCTTTTCATCCAAAGGTTTCTCAAAGATTTTAATGTGGGCAAATGACAATCCACCATAGCAAGTTCTTCAGCAACCAAAATGTAGTCATAGACCAGGTTAAGTGCTCAGAGACTTGTGCTTAAGAACTTATTGTACTAAAAAGGTAAATTCTGATGTATTACTAATGTTTTGAGTGTTTGTTCTTTTCTGGCAGGTTTGATTTCTGTGTTCCAACCGAGGAGTGGGCCAAGAGCCCGACCGAGAACCTGGGACAAGTTCTGTTTGGGGACAGGATCCGACCGTCCATGTACAATGTGAGTGCTTTATTATTTACTCAGTAATATTGTAAATGCATAAATGTTCTTGTTGGTTTTATGTTTGTGGTTTTCGCGGTGAACTCTTTACCGCAAACTTAAAACTACTGTGAAAAGCCGTTTCTTTGTGTGACTGTAGCGCTACTATTATTGCAAACGTGAACTCGAAACCGCCGCAAACACTCTATTTTCTCCCTACCAGGATTATATCCCCGTGAACATTTCTGCGTTTACAGTACTATGTCTTTTAATTTCTATGTCTTTTAATTTCGCAGGGATTTACTTTCGTGGTAGACAGAAAATAAAATGTTCGCTGTGGTTTTAGATTTTCAGTGGAGACAATGGGATAGGAGAGAAGATAGAACAAGCATTTTCATGGTTCTTTTTACCACGAAAACCATGAAACCACGGCTAAAACATCATTTATAGTACTGTCAGCTGTATGTGTAAAATACCAATATAATATTGTATATAAATGTATACTACTCAAGTTGTACTTTTATGTTCAAATTCCATATGTATACTACTGCCAAGGTAGCATAATTTATACCATGATATAGGTCTATGCCTACCTCACTTTGCATTTTTTGCCTGCTTTGAACTGCAATTCCTGAAGAACTGCTAGGGTGTTGACATTATGTCACAAAAAACAGACTGGCCTATTTGTAATAGCCTTAGAATTTGAAACCCCAGATAATGACAGTGTATTTGAGAACACATTTTTAAATTGTCCTTTTGTTCACAGATAACGTTCTTGAAAGATGAGAAATGCCGTGACCTCTGCGGGGCCAAGAGTTATGACCCCACCAATGCGGACCAGAGCAAGAACTTAAACTTCTTGAAGAGAGGCGTCCTCCAGAACTACCAACACCACTGGTAACTATCAATGTATTACTACTGTAGTATCAAGTTGTTATGTAGGTAGTCTAAAGTATGTTTTCTGTGTTTCTGTGTTGGTGCGTGTTTGTAGTTATTTGAGTACACTGACGATCAGTAGGTTGGCATGAAGTGAGTGGGAAGATGATCACAAAGGTTAGACTTGGAGAGGCAGAAATTACAGTTCAGAGTTGGTGGAAGCTGTCATTAATCAGACATGTCAGACAAACCATGGTCCACTGTTCATTGTACTTGTTGAAAACGGGAATTTCCTGTATATACTGTACATAGCATTTGTCTTCTCTGTCACGACCAGTGGAAGAGTAGCTCTTCAGTGACTAGCCTGGTTTGAGATCACTTGATTCTTTAAAAAGACGAATAAAGTCGAAACTGGTCGAATTTGCACTGTCATTGTCCCAGAGCTACGAATGGTTTGAGATCACTTTCACTTAAATTGTCACTTTCCCACTTGCTAGGATCATTGACAACATGCCTGTGACCTGGTGCTACGATGTGGAGGGTGACAGGAAGTATTGCAACCCTGGCTTCCCCGTCGGCTGCTACGTCACCAAGAAGGGGACACCAAAGGACGCCTGTGTCATCAATGTAAGGAGGTTCATAAATTATACCGTCACAGCACAAACCGGATAGTGAGTGAGTGAGTGAGTGAGCACTGAAAAAAGAAATACCTGACGTTTCAACACACTTGTTGTGGGAAAATGAAGAAAGCAGTGATGGCTCATATCATCTTGTTAAGACTGGCTACATCATTTTGAAAATTTCAACAAGAACGACCCCAAATGAAGATTGAAGCTTGAGTATGTAAGGTTGATAATGCTTGAGACAATCTCAACTCACTGAGAGTGAGAACTAACCCAGTTTTCTTTCAATTTAACTCATTGTGTTGTTGTTGGACATTATCCACAAAATTGTCTGACTGGTTTATTCACTTAAAATGATAATGAAACAATTATTGTTTTGTGTTAGCCCCTGTACAATGAGAAGGACACCTACTACCTGTTCAACCATGTGGACATCTTCATCAGCTACAATGATGGGGAGGGAGAGAACTGGCCGGGTGCCAGGCTGCTGTCGGCTAAACTGGAGCCCAAAAGGTAACGTCCTTCTCACATCCAGGGACTTGTCACTTTGCTTCTTATCACTCTCGACTATTTGTAGGTCAGCATTGTGCTGGGCAAACTTTTAAATTCTGGGTCAAGACATCTCAGTTGGGGCTGCATCTGTCTTTCAGAAGGGACGTAAAAAAGGTAAAATTTGTTTGAGGAAGCGCCTAGAGCATGTGAATGTTTTTGATATGAGTGATAAAATTATTGTAAAATCGTTTTCCAACATATTCTTCTTAAATTCTATTGGGTTGAACAGAATAGAAAAGAATCAGAAAACTGTGCTTTGTATAATCTGTATGATTAAAGTAGGATGTTAAAGATAGCAGGGCCCTGGCCTGCTACCTTGTTAAACTGTATTTTTTTGGTGAATCAATTCGGCTGAAAATAAAATCCCTACCTTCAAACCCAAATTTTTTCTGGACTCTAGTCTGAAACACAACATTGATTTTCCTAGGCCTTGCACTCTGACCTTCTTAGATAATGACTTGAAGACTGTAATGATTTACACCAGCCAAGCAGGTTTTATAATTATACCCAACACACTTCATGACAAAGCTGTCCATTTTACAAACAGGATTTTTATTCCTTAATCTTTCTCTTCGACACTTTTTTATAAAAAAAGGGAATATAGCCTTTATTGGATATTAAACCGGATAGTGAGTGAGTGAGTGAAAAATGGGGGTTTTCATTAGATTTGAATTACAACATGCCCATGTCAGTGACCTCAAGTTGTACCTTATGGCGGCCTTGTTAGACAGACCCCACCCTAGTAATTTTTTTATCATTCCAGTCCTTATATGCATTCAGTGGCACCATGTGGCAGATTATGTAATAATGACTATGATAGAAAACCTGAGAAGAGAAAAAATAGAAGATATATAAAAAATTTCAATCTCATACTTAAATCTGCAAACAGGCATTTCACAGGGACTATATTTCTCTCATATACACCCCAGTTCTGTTTATGAAAATTGTAGTCACTGAATTTTCTCCCTATTGAAAAGATTTTGCGTTTGCCAAAAATAGTTACTCATTTACAAGCAACTGGATGAAATTTTGAAACAGACTTTTCAGAAAGCATTTGTCAGTGACTAAAAGAACTGGAAGAACCAGGTTTTATGCCAAAACAAAATCTATTCAGAGTTTTGGTAGAAAACCTGGTTCTCCCAGTTCTTTCCTTTAGTCACTGATAAATTGCTTGAGTAACTATTTTTGGCATATCTTATTACATGTACCTGGATGTCTTCATGGACATATTTTGTGTTAACTTTCTATTTTTATTAACTTTTGTTCCTCTTTCAGTATCAATCACCCAAGAGCTGGTGAGTGTCCTGAGGACCGTCCCCTTGGACTGCCCGGCACCAAGGTGGACAAGACCGCCACCAAATTCAACTACACCTACTCAGTGGAGTTTGTGGTAAGTCACTAGAATACATGTAGAGTGGCCTGCACTTCTTGTGGGGTATGCAAGGGGGCTCTCTTAGACCACTCCCTCAGTGGAAGAACTGAAAAGCAGTGAATATGATGATGAAAATCATTTGTGGTGGTTTTATTTTGCGATAGGAGGGAAAAAAAGGTTTTGCAGCATTCTAAATTCGCAGTTATGTAGTACAATAGCCATATGAAGGAAACATATTTGCCTTGTCATGAATTTATGTTGGAGAGATTGCCGCAAAAATGAAAGAACCGCAAATATTTGATGATATACAATATCATATTTGGTGTTGGATCTGTTGTTCAAAGCTGAAGTGCTAGAGGGCCCCTTACACACATTGCATAAAATTGCGTTCGAGAATATTCTTACATGAAGCTAGCAGGAAAGATAAAGAGCAGCCCGCACTTCCTGTGGGGTATGCAAGGGGGCTCTCTTAGACTATCAATTTTGTTGTTGGATCTGATTTTCAAAGTTCAAGTGTTAGAGGACTTGTTACGCACATTGCTTACAGTATTGTTTGAGTATATCAATACATAAAGCTAGCATAAAAGACTAAAAGCTATTTGCAAGGGTGTTGTAAAAATGTATTTTTTTGTAGTGCATGAAATAAATGAGATTGTATACTAAATGTGATAAGAAATTAGTTTGTAACTTTTCCACTCTGTTTCATTGCTTTTTGGCAGCATTTGGTATACAGAATATTTCCCAGAGTAATAGTTTTGTGAAGTTTATCCTCAAGCTGATATGATAATTCTTATTTCACACAAACAATGTTGCATTTCCTTCAACAGAAACAAAACGGACACAAGTGGGCATCTCGCTGGGACTACATTCTTGACTCCATGCCTCATACCAACATCCAGTGGTTCAGGTCAGTATTCTGCACTAGGTTGAGCTCTATGGGTCCGACTAAGTGGTGAAATACCCTGGAAATAGTCAGATGGCAGCTATGTGGAGGAACAAAATGTTAGGGATGCAAATGGCCAGTTTTCCATTAAAAATGTGTATCTTACTCTTCAAAATGTAAAGGTAAAGGTTATTCTTCCATTGGAAGATCAGTTCTTCAGTGAGCTAAACTGGATGGAGATCTCTTTCACATTTCCTTTCTGTCTCTCCCCAGCATCATGAACTCCCTGGTCATCGTGTTGTTCCTGTCCGGTATGGTGGCCATGATTCTCCTCAGGACCCTGCACAAGGACATTGCTCGCTACAACCAGATGGAATCTGCCGTGAGTCTCTTTGTTTACTTGTTTTGTTTATTTATCTATTGGCTTAGAAATAGCCTCTTTGTAATAGCCACAGGCTAGTTGTTCCTTAAAATCTCTGTTAGCTGTTCCCATCGTTGTTCCAAATTGTTTAATCTCAAAGTCGTTCTGTGAAGAGTTTGCGTTTTATTTCTTTTTCTACTTTTCCACATTGCTAGCATTTAGCAAGCTATTCTCCAAGTGGTCTGGAAAATACAGTACAGTACAACATGAAGACGACAGCATGTAGCATTTATTATTGCATAAACATACAACAATCTAAATATTTGAAAAACATATATCCTTTCAGAAAAAAATACAACCATTCAGTCCAAAAGCCTACAGTATGTATCAGGCTTCAACCTGTCTTTGTGTACAAACTGACACAACTTTGTATTCCACATTTGATGCATTTTGTGTGTGAGAGTCCTTTTCTCTAAATTGGATCTTGGTTTCAGGAGCCTGATTGAATTATCTATTGTTGAGTTAAACCCATCAGATTGAAAAGTGGCGATGTAGTCACTACTTGTGATTTTACTCCCTACTGTGTATCAATGTGATGATTTTCTGGTGTAATTTCATTTCTGCATGGCACCCTGCTCTGCTTGTTATCAATTGTACAATATTCCTGCTGTGAGGTAAACCACACTTCCCTCTGCTTCTTTTTCTTGTCCATCGCGTGAACACCGCATGCTGCGAGCAGTTGGAAGCTGTAAGTGTGCCGTGTCTATTCTCAGGCTATATTCTAGAAGCTTCTTCTTGCATGCGTAGAAGATCTGTCCTTGAAGTCAATCTGTTAGTTGATTAGAAGCTTTTGCTGGGCTCTTTTTGTACCATTTTTGTCCTTGGATAAATTATGCGTATGAGATGTATGTTCCATATTTACATTGTTTGACTCTATCCCCTGCTCACTAACAACAAGTAACATTAAAAGTACATGTACAACAAAGGCTACAGCAAGAAAATTTTATGGATGATTGTCCGAAGATATCACTCACTTCTACAAGGCGGCACTTTGAAATGCAGTAATAAAATATTTTTTCACATCACTTCTTGCTATAACGTTTATGATCTCTATTTTGAAAATTTAGGCATGTTTTTTTTACCATCTTGTTTTTTTTACCCATCTCGCATTGATTTTGGAGTCTGCAGAGGATGCCATCCATGAAATTTACTTGCTGTAACCTCATACAGATGGTGCTAAAGACTACCTAAGCATGGATAGGATAGCTAATCCCCGGTGACTTGGGTAAAGATATGAATTGACATATCACAAACTAACAGTTACTTGTTTTCTTTCGCCATGTAAACATGCAATTCAGTATTTCAGGCCTAGACTAAATCCCTTAAAATCTTGCCGTGTTGGAAATATTTTATAAGAAATGCTGAGATTTGATGGAAAAAAATTAGATTAAGGCAAGAAGGGTTTTGTATTTGTGCATGTCACTATATGATCAGTGACTGTTTAAAAACACAGTGTAAAAGCCTGTGGCTATGATAACTGCTATATCAAACCTCAAAGCAGTGACATTTCACCAAATCTAGCCCCTTCTGATCTAATTAGGTGTTAATTACTTCTTCCTGCATTGTTTACATGGCAGCTTTTGATAAGTAAAGTTCATACTAATTAATAAGTTTCTTTGAAGAATAATGGTACAAAGGAAAGATTGTAGAGCTGAGGGCATTGATAAAAGGGAAAAATATAAAACCATTTGTCAGGCATACAATCACCCCTGTCCTTGGTGCTGAACACTATCCACACATAAAAGGTATTGTGATGCCAATGACACCAAAATACAACATTTCCTGATTACGTTTAACCATAACAAGTAGTTTTAGATAAATATAGACATTTGTAGAAAATATACACTGTTCTGATATTAGTGAACATTGAACCTTACAAATCATACTTCCAGTTCTTGATTCCTTCCGCCAGGTAATCTCAAATTCAAATGATGTGACAACCGATTTAGGGCCTGGTACTGCAGCTCAAAAAATGAAAAGCAAACAAAGCAAAATCAGTGACTGTTGAATTACACAGTGTAAAAGCCTGTGGCGATAATTACTGCTACATCAAACCTCAAAGCAGTGACATTTCACCAAATCTAGCCCCTTATGATCTTATTAGGTGTTGAATTGGTATTCTTCCTGTTTTGTTTACATGGCAACATTTAGTAAGAAAAGCTCATACTAATTAAGTTATTTAAAGGTTAAAAGGCATTTTATTGATATTGCTGGAAAGAAAAAGGTATGAAATGACAATTAAGGTTATGTGCGGTTGAAAAGTATACCCCTTGATACAAGTTGAAAGAGATCTGAAGATAGGGACATGAAAAAAATTTGAAAATGCCAAAAATCAGACAGAACAAACTATGAGCTTTGAGACAAGTGCATCTTACAAATCCTCCTCAAGCTGGCAGATAAATGGAGAGTTGGAGACTGATCATGACAAGCTCTTTTCACTTTTCACAGATCTGAAGGTACATGTAGGGACATGAAAAATGTGAAAGATCAGAAAAACAAACTATGAGCTTTGAGACAAGTGCATCTTACAAATCCTTCTCTAGTTGACGAATAAAGGAAACTGAGAAGCTCTTTTCACAGCATCTCACTGAGCAAGATGAAAATGGTATGCATCAAGCGCAAGATTTTTGTTTGATAATTATTCAAAAGCACAATAGAAAGAAGTGAATAAAGAGATACCTCAAGTAACAAAATTTGTATAAAAGATATCCAACAATATTTTTCACCAGCCCATAGAGCTTGAAATACCTTCATTCCCATTTCCTCGACTACTGACTGCTTTTGTCCAACCTCTTTTTGTAGGGTTCTGGCCACTAATTTTGTGTTTTTGTCCACACCCCCCATTGTTTCTCTTTTGTTAAACAGACAGAGCAAATATTGCCCAAGAAATTAAATTCATTTGGCTTAACTTCCTAAGCATTTTCACAAATCTAATGAAAAGCCCACAAAGCATTATACAAATCTTATCAAAAAAGATAAACTGACCAAACTGACCAACTGCTACATTGTGAGAAGGTATGTTTGTTGATGTTTCTCCCCACAATACTTTGACTTAAAAGCATATTGAAAAGGCCATCACAAAGATTCCTGTGCTTCATTTCGGCGTGCTGCCCTTTCTTCTCTCAATGCCGCCATCTTGGATATCCTGTCTGCATTACGTTTTGTCAGGTGACCCAGGCAGCAGATTGGATAAGATATTCATGTTTTCCACGACATTTGAATATTTTGTCACAGAACGTTGTGCATTTTTCATAAAAGCCATTTGCTTTCACATAGTGCTTTGAGTTCTTACAAAACTTTATTAGATTTGTTTTAATGCTTATTATATAGGCACCCCTGAACTACCTTGCTGCTTTACAGTTTGTGAACAAACACAACTGTAATGTCAGCTCTATCTCTCTCGATCTCTTTATAGGAAGAGGCGCAGGAAGAGTTTGGTTGGAAGCTGGTACACGGCGATGTGTTCAGGCCTCCCCGCAAGGGCATGTTGTTGTCCGTGTTCCTCGGAACGGGCTGCCAAATCATCAGCATGACCGTCACGACACTCAGTAAGTCTGCCATCATTTTCTCGCTAACGCTTTTGTATTTTTGTGTGACCCTAACAAATATAGGAAGAGGCCCAGGAGGAGTTTGGATGGAAGTTGGTTCACGGGGATGTTTTCCGTCCCCCCGGTTCGGCGATGCTGCTCGCCATGTTGCTCGGCACAGGAAGTCAGATCATCATGAGTGTGGTCGTCACCTTGGGTACGTGTATGGCAGTCCAGGGCTGTATTGGTGAAGGTGGCATTGAAAATAAGCTGCAACACAGAAATCTTACTTGTATCATTCTCACTTTCTTTCCCTTTGGGTCCATCAAAAACAAATTTTTCTTAAAGGTTTCCTGGCATTCATTCAAAATATTGGAACCAAAGATTGCAAAAATGAAACATTTTTTTTAAGTATTTGATTTTAACTTAGTAAGTATAATCATGGTACTGTCTTTCTGTGGTGTTAAGGAGTACAGTTTGTTTCATTCAGTTTGTATCAGAGACTCTCTCTTGTCTCATGGTTTTTCTTCTGTCTCCCTCTCTTGCACCCTGTCTCACTGCACTTACTCTTACCCTTTCCTAGGTGTAAAGTCCTGCTGTGGTGTTGAGCACACACCTTCTTACACAGCTTTATGGACTACTTTTTCAAACCATTCTCAATTCTTGTTCAGTAGTTTTGTAAAAGGTCAGACATTTCAGATAGCATCCAGTAACGTTTGTGCTGAGTATCTCACTACCTGGATGTCTGTGGACTGATTTAGATATTTCTTGGGCTGTCTGGTAAAGTGTTACAGTACATCTAAGTTTGATACAGAGTTTATCGTGTACTCATGTGTCCATGACACCCTCTCTCCCCCTCAGTATTTGCGTGCCTGGGTTTCCTGTCTCCGGCTAACCGCGGTGCCCTGATGACCTGTGTCATCATCCTGTATGTGTGCCTTGGGACCCCCGCCGGCTACGTGTCTGCCAGGATGTACAAAAGTAAGTACCAGACTAAGGGTGTACAGACAGTACTGGAGAAATCATTTAGGTACTGGTTCAAAATGCCAGAGCATCCCACCTGTAAGGTAGCGGTACAGATCCAAGAACACAAACTAGACTGGCCGTCATTTGCTTTAAGAGCAAATTCAGGATGTTTCGCCCATACTCCTCATGCAAGAAGTGGGCTGTCCCAAAAGAACTCCTGGGCAAATCCAAGTTTCTGCATAATTTATTCAAATGAGGTCCTCATGAGCATAAGTTATGTCCAGGTGCTTTCACCTTTCCTACATGTACCTACATGTTGTCACGGTAAGGGAAATACAAGTTTATGCAGGAATTATGCAAATGAGGTCGTCATTAGCATAATTCATGGCCAGGTGTGATCACCTTTGCTAACGGTACGTACATGTCAAATATAACATCCGTACCATGTAACATAAGGTACATATAACTTTCTGTAATACCATTAGTATAGGTACCCTGACATCTGCTTGGTTTTACGTCCCAGAAAGGGGTGAGTGTAGGAGGGCTTATGTTACAGTATGACCTAGTTCTTGCTGGCCCCGACAGAAAATAACCAAAAATTGCATCAAAAAATTGCAAAATAAATCATTTTGAAGTAGTGTATACCCAAAAAAATAATGGGGTCCTTTGGGTAAATATCCAATGCACAACTAAACCAAATTTCAGGTCCTCAGGTTTCAACACCACGGCACTGGAGGCCATAATGTGCGACTTTTGTCTGAAAATGACCAAAAAACCTCCATAAAATCATTTTAAAAACTTATATCAAAAAAATTTTAAAAGGGTCTAGGGGTATACACATACTCTACCTGCATACCAAATTTCAGCTTATTTGGTCGACGGACGACCGAGAAGAAGCGATTTGAAGATTTGACAGGAGAAGAAGAAGAAGGAGAAGAAGAAGGAGAAGAAGAAACCTGACAAAAACAATATGTTTCGTTGGCGAAACATAATTAACAAGGGCTTCCAAATTCCAATTGAATCAAATTTGTTTATGAAAATGTGTGAAATAGCAGTTCAGACAGTTTGACTTTCCAAAATTTCAGGTGGGGGTTCGGCATGCCCTGTACCCTCTAGTTTTGCATGTGCATTAATATTATATTGGGCAAAGGAGTGGGACGGACAAAAAATATAAAGCAGCCCTAGTCTAACTGTACACAAAAATTCCTACTGTGAAACTGACCCATGGCTTTGTGATGTCAACTCCTATATCTGCCTATATCTCAGTTTCTTTAAACTTCATTCCATAAGCAAGACCAAATCATCCATACATGACTATATTGTAACTCAGGGATATATACTGTGGTTGGTAATGTTTATTAGCTCTTTTTGTAGGATAGATTAGTCTTGTAGTAATGTTGATTGATAGATGTTGCCATACATTTTAAGATGTACAATTGCCGTGCAATAAAATTCGTTGTTTTTATTTATCCCAGCGTTTGGAGGTGAGCGCTGGAAGACCAATGTCCTGATGACGTCGTTCCTGGTGCAAGGCGTGGTGTTCAGCGTGTTCTTCATGATGAACCTGGTCCTGTGGGTGGAGGGCAGCTCCGCCGCCATCCCCTTCAGCACCCTCATCGCCCTGCTGGCCCTCTGGTTCTGCGTCTCCGTGCCTCTCACCTTCATCGGCGCCTACTTCGGCTTCAAGAAGAGGGTAGGTTTCTCTTTTTTTCTCTCTTTCTTTTTATCGATATTCAAAATAACACACACAATAAAACATGGCGTTCCTGGTCACATGTTTTGTTCTGAAAATTACTTTCCCAACTCCTTCGCCCAGGTGTAAAATGTGTGCCTGACTTTGGTTTGGAGGGAAAAGGCAATGGAACCAGAGGGATGGGCTCTGCTGTTTGTGTCTGCTTAGTGCAGTCTTGACATCCATACCTCTGTTAGCTCTGCAGCTATGTTAAGTACCAAGACAGGTAAACTTTCATGATAAGGAAATATTTCTGTTGTTCTTTCCAGCCCATTGAACACCCGGTGAGGACCAATCAGATCCCTCGCCAGATCCCGGAGCAGTCCTTCTACACGAAACCCCTGCCTGGCATCGTCATGGGTGGAGTCCTGCCGTTCGGCTGTATCTTCATCCAGCTCTTCTTCATTCTCAATAGTATATGGTGAGCACATAACAACAGAATAGTCATTTGTTACTCTTGAATATCATAGAATGATGAATAATGAATCTTTTATACGTTTTGTATGTCTTATTGTCATTTGAATCATACTTTTTGGAATTCGTTGCCGCCAAGTACTGTTGGAGCATCCTCAATGAATAGCTTTCAAGAAGATTACAGTTAGATGTGCAAAGGTTAGGTGTGACAGGGCTTTTAGTGTAATATAATCAGCTGCTACCGGACATCTGGTAAGCTATGTCAAAGAGCTGTTACATTTTACCACTTATATAGATTTAGATACAGATGAAGAGCCATTCGCTGACTTTGTTATCGTCCATGTGCCTCAGGTCTCACCAGATCTACTACATGTTTGGTTTCCTGTTCCTGGTGGTTCTGATCCTGGTCATCACCTGCAGCGAGGCCACCATCCTGCTCTGCTACTTCCATCTCTGTGCTGAGGTAAGGACGAACTCTTGACTTTTGTTGTAGCAGGAAAAAGAATCTGCTAAAGGCCCAGAACAACTATTAGATGATACATCTATGGCCAAAATTCCCTGGCTGTTGTGATGGAGGATGGAAATAATTGGAGAGGGCATCTTGGGATGCGACTAAATGTACAATTTTATCATAGAAGTTTTAACATTTAGGCAGTATGTTCTGCTGGATCCATGAGTTGATGTTTTGATTGATTGATTAATGTATTGATCAATGTATTGATGTATTGGTTGATGTGTTGACAGCCATACCACACAGTTGCGCGAGTCTACATAGTGCAGTTGGTTGATGTATTTATTGATTTATTTGTGTATTGATTGATTGATGTATTGATTGATTTATTGCTATCCCCCAGGACTACCACTGGTGGTGGCGTTCCTTCCTGACCAGCGGCTTCACAGCCTTCTACTTCTTCATCTACTCTGTGCACTACTTTGTGTCCAAGCTGGCCATCGAGGGCATGGCCTCCACCTTCCTGTACTTTGGCTACACCTTCATCATGGTGCTGCTCTTCTTCCTCTTCACCGGTAAGTCTAGTCATTACCTAACTATCTATTACCTAGTAGTAGGTAGCGTGCGTAGTCCAGTGGTTAGCGGCCTTGCCTCTGGAACTAGAAGCTATGAGTTCGATTCTGATTATCTATTACCTAATCAGTGTTGTCTCCAGCTTTCAATTGTTTTCCGTCCCTCTCATTGTTTGAGAGGTAATGTTTTGATTTTCGTTGTTAAATCTGTCATTTTAAGCCTACAAAGACTTGACTATCTATTACCTAAGTAGTAGGTAGCGTGCGCAGTGGTTAGTGGCCTTGCCTCTGGAAGTAGAAGCTGTGAGTTTGATTCCGGCTGTGTCGCTCACCCAACGTAGGACGGGACGTTAAGCCGTGCTCCACTGTTTATTGCACTTGTCGAAAAGAGCTAGGGGAATTTCCCTGGTACAAGGAACCTGTAAATACTGTGCATAGCACCTGTCTTCTCTGTCTTGACCAGTGGAAGAATAGCTCTTCAGTGAGTTAAACTGGCTCGAGATCACTTTCCTGTCATTTTCCTTTCCTTTATTACCTAATGTTACCTTTAAAGGAAATGTAACAAGAAAAAGATCTCATACCTTCATGATATCTAGAGTTTGTGCCATAGCCCTAGCGTTATCATGCACAATAACAGTTAACAAGTTCCGAGCCACCCTTATGTCACAAATTGAGGTAACTGACTCTGAGCCATACTAAGGACTGTTTTAATATCTCATCTTCACACTCACGACCGATGAGAAATGAAATCCAGGACAGCTAGTAGTATGGTTGTACCAGACATGAATGAACGAAGGCTCCCATTAAGAAATTATTGCAGATTGAAAAATTAAAAATTGATCAGTAGCACTGTAGCGGTACTAAAACAAGTAGCAAAGACATTTTTTTAGCTCATATCTTTGTGGTATTGTCAAATACCTTGTCAGTTTTCCAGAGGAGATAGAAAAGAATGAGGCAGTTTAAAACAACATACAGCATTGCCCCTATTACCCACTTTCTGGATCACGGATCAGTGCTTAAACGTCTAGTTGGTTGCCATAAGTAGCTCCATTAAAGCAGCTTACTCTGTCCATTTTTAGAGATACAGGCAGACTAATGGGCTAAAGCCATGCTTGACCTACAGCATGAAGGGCTTGAAATGCTGGGTGCATATGCACTTTGGTACACCCAAAACTGCATATGCACTTTGGTACACCCAAAACTGCAGCTGTGCACCTAATTTTTGACTGGGTGCACCTAGATATTTGTGTAGGGTTATGTATGATACTATTTCTGTGTTGGAAAAATCACAGTAAAACTAAAACCTTTTTATTTTGAAGGTAGCCAGAATTTCAGAAGCAAACTGAAAAAATCCAGCAGTAATTACAATTTTGTAATTAGGTTTTCAATTAGCTGCTGACATTTTACTTGTAATCTACTCTACGTTGTGCAACTGATTTTTTTCTGTGTACATAGATTTTTAGGTTAAGTTCAGCAGTGCACCTATTCACAAAAATGAATTTCGAGCCCTTTACAGTTATATAATAATGTCTATATAAAAAGATTTGTTAGCATTTGTTAACATTTGTTAGGTGGAGCTGAGAACCAACTAAGCCCACTCCAAGGACAGTTTTATAAACCTCCCTTTTAACCTATAAAATGTTAATCCTTTCTGCTCAGTTGGAGATCATGGTATATGTGGTAGGGGCTTCGAACCCACAAAATCTTGGCTCACATGTACATGTGGCCTCCTTAGAAGGCTTACCGGCTCAGTTTTTTTGGCATATATGTATTATATGCTGTTTTCTGATTCTATATCAGTTCTGTTCAGTTGTCACTGGGTAAAGACAGTAAATGCAGTCTGAAGTGTCTGGCATTTCCCAAAATCTATCCAGTTGCTTGAGTAACTGTTATCTTGTGTCTTGTATTACCTGGATGTCTAACCTTCATTGACGTATATCAGTTTTGCTTTTAACAATCCCCATCCCACACATAATACGTAAGCCCAAAAATAGCCTAGCCGGTAAACCTTTTAAGGCGAATAGGCTCAACCCACAATTATATAATGACTTTTTCTCCATGTATAAGACCTGTTGAGTGAAACTGAATACCTGTTGAAGTACGTATTGTGTGTTATTAGTGTGTGGGTGAGTTAAGTAAAGGGGAAATCCTACATGCAAGGATTGGTGCTGACTAAAACCTTCTGCTTCTCTTTATATAACAACTACTACTACTAACTAGTACTAGTACTAGTTTAATAGCCTGTGTTACTTACACAATATCTCGCTGTCAGGGTCTGATTGGGACCTCCTTCCCGAGAGCTTGTGACCATTCACCTGGAACTCAAAGAGAAATGTATCCTCTCATAGAGAGAGATGTTTTCTTTCCTAGAGTAACCAATTTTAGAAGCTCACTGTTCTTTATCACTGTGAAAATTAGTCCAATAAGAGCTCAGGATTCTTTGTCACTAGGGAAACCGGTCATAACATCCTCCAACGCTATGGCAACAGACAGTTTTTAGTCTGACAATTATTGGTCCATGTTAGCACATATACATGAATCAACAGAATTAGCCTAGGATGTTCCCAATTCTCCTTGCTCAGAGGTGTTGGGCATCAAGCTTCTCAGGGCCTGATCTTGCTGTTTCAGTAGCAGGGTATATTTTTACTGGGAGGGGTTGCTAGCCCCTCCCCTTTAACATGCTTGAGGCACCTCCTCGAACATAGGACCATTTTATGTCCCTTTTGAAAGATGGGTGAAGCCCCAACCAAGATGTCCTAACCCAGGGTTGAACCGGGATCTCCCAGTTAGCAACTAATTAGAACCAGGAGCTCAGCTTTGAGGGTACTACAAGTCCAGCTAAGGTATATGGACATCTGTTTCATCCTTGATACTGTAAATGATATTCACAGGCGTCTTTGTGTTTTTCAGGCACCATCGGATTTTTCTCCTGTTTCTGGTTCGTCTCCAAGATCTACAGTGTGGTCAAAGTGGACTAATCAACAACAGCATCAATCACATCTGAGATAACACTTCAAAACACAATGTCAGACAGAAGGAGGGTTTCTATTGGCTCTTGCTTAGCTCAGCACAAACAGGTGTACTCTGACTCTACTCCATCAACCAATCACTACACTTGTACATGTATCATGTTAAGTGTAGAGTGGTGAGATTATCAGAGTTGGTCTGTGATTGGTTGATGGTTGTTTGTTATATATTATTGTACTTGATAAGCTTGTTTAAGGTTTAACTTGTGGCTTGTATATAGTTAATGCAAAAAAATGCAGCTTTGAGGAAATAAGGTGAAGTTCACAGCGATAAGTAGTATAGATTTTCTCATCACCTTCCTTTGTAATCATTGTGCTAATCAGTAAAGAAGCTTTTCATTTTGGATCAGAGTAAAACCGTGATTTTCAACACAACCAAAAATTTGACTTACCCAAATTTTTGACTGATCAAGAAATCCACCGCTTCTGTTATCATGTTATCATGTTATGTAGATAGAACATGTGACTCGGTGAGCAGTGGATCGGACAAATATATGCTGCAGAAAGTCTATGACACCTCATGTGACACGTTCTATCTGCATAACATGACATCACAGAAGTGGTGGATTGCTCATTCCTTGACAAAGACTGGAGCTGATCAGTCGAAAGTTTGGTTGAGTCCAATTTTTGTGTTGGAAATTACAGCTCATCTCTGATCCAGACCGACTTATACCAGATGAACTTTCAAGTTCAGAAGATTTCCATTTGTAAGGTTTGAAGCTCAGTCTGTCTCTAGGCCTCTTGGTGTTTATGATTGTGAGAAGGTTTGTTATGCTTATAGATATCTTGCATTGTGTTATTAGAAACGTACTTCTCGCCATGTTCGGTGTCACTGTGTCAGGGCATATCAGGTTGCTTATGAAGGCGTAGTTCCATTTTAGATGGTGAGGATAAATTCTAGTTCAGTTTGATTCTGGCAGAAAGATTGAACAACCTATGGATGCCACCAATAGATGACAGTTTTGCTAGTGTAAATAAATGTGGGTAAATTTGGACGAAAAAAAAGTATATTGATTTGGTGGTACAGTAGTTTGGGTTAGGAATTAGTACTTGCAACATGCTGTGGGTTATGTTATTACAACACAACCATCTCATCTGAAAAAGATATTAATCTATCAAATAAAAACGTCTGTATAGATTGATGTATCATTGAAACGCAGTTATCCAAAGTTTGCAATCTGTACACAAAACTTGGCAAAATCAATGAATATGAAATAGTATGATTGCAATTACCATGGATGGTGCAACATCATAAGTTAATGTTTGTATGCACTTGTGTGAATCTGCCCACCCCCCACACACCCCAACTGAAAAATGGTACCAAATTTGTATTGGTTCCCTCACATGATATTGTAAAATAAAATAAGATAAGATACAGCTTTGGAAGATACGTTCATAGGGAGTACAATTTCTGCAATGATGCAAGAAAATCTTGGATTGAAGATTTTGTTTTTCCAGAAATGTTTAACTGTACTGAATATACTGCAGATATTTGTACATTTCCAACCATGCCTTGTTGCAAGATGGAGAAGTTAGCAGTATTTGTATTAGTATTCCTTAACTACGACAGCTACACAAAAATTTACTTTCACGGTAAGCAATAAAAGTTTCCATTTATGGTGTTTTGAAATAAGGGGGAAATATGTAAGAATTCTTATTACGTCTCAATTTATTGATTAAGTAAAAAAAAAGTACAGTTTTAGGTTTGTAGTGCCACCAGTGCAGAGCTCTCTGAAATGTCTGTCCTTCTGTCTCTGGACAAAAAATTGCTGCATTGGGCACAAAAATGTCCTCTGATGGACAAAAATAAAATAAAAACTCGTGACATTCATTAGGTCATCAACAATGCTTTTATTAAACCTTCCACACAATTAAGATAAATCCATTTCAAATTTTCCCCTCAAACTCAATCAAATAGTGTTTCAGAGCGTTGAAATTTGGTCGAGGAGCATGCTTCTGAGCAACTCTCTAGACCACTCATGCCATACTACTCCATCAAAGGGCGAGGACGGACAGACATTTTGAGCTGTAGAGAGCTCTGCTCTAGTGTGTACCAGTCCAAAGCAATACCAGAATTAAACACTTGTTAATACACTACTGTGTACCCATGGGTGGGCATTGGGAGATGTGGTTAAAAGCTGAATGTGGTAACGAGAATGGCCATCCCTCTGTTAATGTTGTCGGTTGATCGTTTGCAAAAAGGCTGGCACAGTGGAGAATGTGAATTTCTTGGTGGATATATTCTAAGTATGCCACCGGACAAAAAGGCCAGGAGTTGGAATAGAGAGCACAACAGTGTCCACATTTTTAATTTGTGTTATGCTGAAAATTAAGAGTTTGCTGTGACAATTATGTCAAACAATTATTTGCAGTTTGAAAACAATCAGAATTTTTCCAGCTTATGGTAATTACATCCCTTGTAATCTTTAGTGTTTGGCCATTCCTGTTGCATCCATTGCAAATTAGTCTGTTGACGGAACAAGCATTTAGGTCTACAACAGGGGAATTTGTTACATGTAGCTGACTGTCAAATTTTCATGAGTTGCCTTAAAGTAAAGAATATTTAAAATGCTGAGTTCACATGTTAAGCTACTTCACAAAATTACTTAAATATAAATGGACGGTTTAAGTCAAGTCACGTCAAGGTACAATATCAGAAGGCAGTGTTGTCGATTTTGACGACGCCTCAGGCCCGGGGCAAGCCAAATGGTTATTTTACTGTTGTTGCTGGCTAAGGTGTGAAACCAGGGATAGTTTGAACATAGCAATCTTTTAGGCGGGTACATGTATGTCACTTGACTAAATGGCACTTCCTTCGTGAATTTTTGCCAATTTTCCCTTTTGATCACTTGCCTTTCACAATTTGGTGCAGTCTAGTGAGATACCAGCTTTAGAAGAAAGCTATGAAAGACCTAAGAGATACTGTAATGTTTTGACCATTTCTGACCATGCCCTCCCATGTAGTTGATGTCTTTGCTTAGAATATACTTAGACTTCATAATATGTACAGAGTTTATATATGGTGTATAAATGGTTGTAGAAATACTATGAAGACTTTGAAAGTATAAGCAATGTGTTACTTTCTTTTGCCTTTTGTTGGCTAAATGTTTGTAAGTTTTGTTTTTAGTTAATATCATTTTCACCTTCCGTCTTGAACCTGTAAGGTCAAATAGGTCTGGTCTTCTTCTTGAAGTTGAATTGGGTCTAACCCAATCTTGAGTAGTCAGCAACTTAACCATTTCTTATATTGTTTGGCTGTTATGGCCTTTTACTTCATTTAACCACTGAAACAACTTGTACCTTAAACAATGCATAGCTATTGTACAAATGGTGGAACAATTTACACAACCTTACTATGTATGGTCCTATATATAGTTCCTATGTACTTTTTCAATGCAACAGCTGGGGAATATTTGATGCCCATTTGTAGATGTCACATAATCAAAATACATTAGAATGTTTTCCAAGACATTGAACAGTAATATTTTACACTCTTTTTCAACTGAAGTAGATAATTCTGCATGACTGAATGAAACATATACATGTAGAATGATGGCATTGTTGTGCCTGCTGCTTGAATATTAGCTGAAATTATTTTTTTTTCCAGTTTATGGTGTTTTTTCAATCAATATCATTCATAGCAAGTCATCACTTTCATTTATTATGATCATGTTGATAGTAGGACTTTTCACCTTTTTTTATTTTGTGGTGAAAGCCATTGTTTCCAGATTACATATTACATAGCACATTGTCAGAATGTTCTTTTGATAGTAGAGAAACTTAGAACCAAGGCAGTTGCCATTTGCAGATTTCACAATTGAATTTTATTTAAGAGAAACATTATGTGTATATGAGGGTGATGGTCTTATTAAAATGGCTGTGGAAGAGGACTAAGTTTTGTGTTTTCATTCTTCACCAATGTGTTACAAGTTACCTGTATGGTTTGATGTTACAAATTGGGTTTATCAATTATGGTATTTCCTTTATTTACGACTAAGGAATTGTGGTATTTCTTCGCGTTATGTAATTCACACACAAACCCTAAAATAAAAACCTAACCCTCCATTTTTCATGGACGTAACAAGGAATCACAGTAAGAACATTTATTCAATATTCAGTTTCATTAATGAAAGTGCTTTTAGAGGTAAATAGTACAAATGTATAAGGTTAAATATACTACACAGCATGTTAAAGATACATATGATTTCAATGCATGTAAAAAAAGTTGCTTTTAAATTAATAAAACAAACCTACAACAGGCAGCAGATGTTAGTAGAGCATACTCTTCAGTGGAAGTTCCTATCAAAGTGATCTGTCAAGAGCGTTTGACACGCTAGATCACGACATACTACTGCTAAAACTGAAATGCTATGGCGTGGAAGACTCAGCTTGTGGCTGGTTTAAGTCTTACTTGACTGGTAGGCAGCAATGCACGGGTGTAAGCTCAGCTTTATCCTCCTCAACTTGTGTCACCTGTGGTGTACCGCAGGGATCCATTTTGGGTCCACTACTGTTTATCGTTTATATAAACGATCTACCAAATTGCATCTAGTCGTGCAAAGTTTCCATGTACGCCGATGATACTATTTTATATTTTGCGGCGCGAAGCTTTCACACACTGGAGAAAACACTCCAAAGTGATTCAACCCGGCTTTCCCATTGGTTTGCTGCTAACAAACTTTCTTTGAACCCTACAAAGTGCAAAAGAATGCTCATAGGTACACATGGAATGAATGTGGCCAATATAAAGCTTAATATTACACTAGACGGGGCCAGACTGGAACAAGTAAATGCTTTCAAATACCTGGGGGTTACCATTGACAACGTACTTAAGTGGAGCTATCACTTCGAACACATTTTCAAGAAACTCGCTCAGGTAATTGGCATCATCAAGTACGTTAAGCCATATGTCAGCAGTCAGGCTCTTCGGTTAATGTATACAACGTTATTCATACCCCACATAAACTATTGTAGCACGGTTTGGGACCAGGGAGGGAAGGGATACCTTGATAAGCTTGAAAAGCTGCAGAAAAGAGCAGGTCGGGTAATTCTTGGCTGTGACCGGTACACTCCCACGTCAACCCTTCTCAACACACTAGGATGGCTCCCAGTAGCTGAAATTCATAAGAAAAGTAAAGCTACACTTGTCTACAAGGCCCTTAACGGTCTGACTCCTTCCTACATCACTGCAATGTTCACCCAATTATCCCATGTACACACCCATAACACCCGCCTAAGGGCACAAGGCGGCCTTCAGTTGCCAATGACACATTTGGAATACAGAAGACGAGCCTTCTCGTCCTCGGGGGCTGCACTTTGGAACACACTACCACAACATCTTAAATCAGCCAGATCACTTCCACTTTTCAAACAGCTATATGATGTCCACTGCCTCCCTGCTAAACATTGACATATGTATACAAACTCCTTTCTAGTCGACTTTTCTTTTCTCTATGTTATGTTTGACGTTTGTAGTGACCCATAATTTTTGACATGAGTTTTCTTATGATTTACCATTGATATGCAAATTCACTTCTTGTTTATTTATATTTGAGTTTGGGTCATTGTTTTGATTCTTCATCATTATGTTTTGGCTAAATATTTCTAATCTATTACGTTATCGTTATTTCATTTATTATCTAACTCAGGATTTCTGTTTGTTGAATTAGTTATATTTTTAAGTTAATTCCTGTATTATTTGTTATTATTTGAACTTTTATTGTTGCTATGTATTATTATGTAAGGGGTTGAACCCCCCAGGATTCGTTGAAAAACGCCGCCAGGCGATACTGTATTCCTGGATAAATAAATAAACAAACAAACAAAGTGAATTAAAGATACTCTACCAACAAGCTCTAAATGGGTATCCCTAGCGGCCAGACATGTGGGTGTTGTCATGAGTCATCACTTACTGCCTGTCTATAACGTTGGAGCAGAGCCATACCAGATATAATCCAATTCTCCAAGTATTCTATCACACTTCTAGCCTTGCATCCTGACAGGCTGCCCAACTACGGACACACACCAGGATAAACATACCAACTGATCACAATTCCTCCGTCTTCACGGGGGTAAGATTCTTTATTTATTTAAGGAAAACATCAAATAATACAAATGATTGGACAAAGACAAAGTGACGGCGGACTCACGTTGTGCTCAACTTATATTCTCGCCGTCACTTGTACATTATGGAAAATAAAATGTTTGACAAGACGCGCAAATGAGTGAATGAATACATGTAGAAGCCTAGCTGAAACGTGAATCCAAACTCCCTTCCTTGAGGACGAAAAGCGAAAAAGGACACATCTAAAAACGTTTAGTTGCTGTGATGTGACGTTAGTCTTGTGTAAGTAATGTGTGGAGGTGATTACTTGATATGGATGGTGGATCTGCATAAAAGAATTGCGATGTACACTGCCGCGCTCGCACCCAGATTGTAAAACTCTATTACCAGCCTTTAGAAACTGATAATATGGTGCACACGCTCCAACAGTTTACTTTGAAATGATGGCTATCTGAGCAAATTAGATGTCCAAACGTCCATCATACGTTTTCCAGAGTTAATCTTGCAGACTCATTTGACCATCTTTGTGGTGGTCTTTTGTGAAGTATTCTTAAGTAGATCTACTTTCAAGATTTTGTGTAGAGTTTGCAGGGCTCGTTTGAAGTCTTAACAAGGAAACGTGGGTCGGTGCTTTGCATTCGTGCCGCTCTACGGTAATAAGATGCCATGGAGACCTATTTCGACTTAGCCTGCGGTTCAAAGCAAACCGCAAATGTTTGAACATTGCATGTGTATCCTAAATGCAGAAGATCAATATTTCTAATTTGGGCACCTGTAGAGGTAATTTGAACACCAAAATGAGCCGCATAAATCTTTGCTAAAAAGAAACCATCATCAAAGACTCCAAAGATAGTGGTAGACCTTGGTCGTCTCTTTGATGATTTAGTGGTGGGGAGGGTGAAATTTGATTGACTAGACTAAACATGTGTGAAAATTTACTGCCTGTTTTTCCACCAATTGTCATTGATTTTGGTCAGAAGAACTTCTCGTACTTCCATGGTAGTGGTGTTAGTCGTTCTAAAGTCGTGCCGATCTATTTCTAATACATTGCACACCATCCAGGGTTAATTGGAAAGACAGGTCTTGTACATTGCATTCTTTAGGTTTTTAGATTTCAAACTTCAATACGAAAGCTCTCCTTTGAAGTAAGCCATGTAAAAAGATCTGCAATGACCCGAAGGCTATGGCCTGATTCTATCTGGTCCACTGAATAAAAACTGTACTTCAAAGCTTTGCACATCCCGTTAACCCTTAGGCTGTGTACTGGGGAAAAATACACTCTAATTGGCAATTCAAACTCCGAGTGTTATAATGAACCTCCAAATTAACCGACTATAATGCTATTTTCATTGGTGCTTTAGCTTAAGGTCTGTAGAAGTACAATTTCTCTTTCTTGATATTTGAAGATATATTGTGATGGGTGTCCCTGGGGACATTTTTTGGCCCAATTTTTGTCTGATTTAAGCAACTGCCAGCTATTTTCCGCTGTTGCTATCTCACCCTACTTATGCTTCGGTCCCATTTCCAATCTGAGGCTCGGCCGGGCAGCTTGTGGGAACGAAAAATATTATATAAAAGACAACAAAAGACACAAAACGCAAAAATTACCCCTAACCATATGTTCTGTAATTTCTTGATATGCATTGTTTATTTATTTTTCGTTTTCGCAAACAGCCCGGTCGGGCCCCGGATTGGAAATGGGACCGAAGCATTTCATAGCTACTTTCCTACAAAAAGAAATCGAAGATTTTGTACCTCCGTGATTTATTTCAAATTTACTGAAGGTAGAGTCCATATACAGCTTGTCTGTCGCGAGGGCACTGACTTCCATTCGGGCCGGGACTTCGCCGATGAGAAATTCACAAAAGCCGTGCAGAGCAGCTGTCTGTGGACTATACCACTGAGGGTATCGGCTTGTAATGCTGCAGCGCCTGAAATTGATGTTAGGGGGGCTCAAATAGCATTGTCTCCGTGGGAGCTCAATAACTACCCACATACTGAAATTCATACAAATCCATCAAAAGGACCTTGAATTAAAGCTGCGAACACACTTAGACTACTACGCACCATGCCAATCAACTCCCAACTACAGATGATCACAGATGACCTTGCTCACGACTATCCCCCAACCGGTTAACCATGGTCTAGAGAAGGTCGGGAGGCCTTGATCATACAATCATAACCAAAAACAGTACCCTCGTCGTCGGCGGTGATCCTCCTTACCGGAGGTAAATAGTTATTCAGAAACCTATTTCTGCTATCTACACGATGGACCATTAAGTGTCCACCGGAGGGAAATTGCTTACTCTGACGTACGGCCTAAACTAGATCTCCTTTGAAGTCGGTATCAACAAGAGAACTCCAGCAACAGCTAGCACGTTTTTGCTCCTGGGAATTACTAGCCTAGATTGATTTTGTACTTATTTATATACTCTGATAGGGAAAGCTTCAGATCGACCTGTGCTAGTCTTTATATAACCAACATCTAAAACGTTTCGTTAAATGTTCGAATTCTAGCTCAAGGAGGCCAATCTGGAATGCTTTAAACTCCATACTACATGTAACAACAGAACCCTGGAGTTGAAAGGTCCGTACAGAGACATTCAAAGACATAAAAATAACTTACATAACGTTACCATTCACCGCTTAAAGTTCTCTTTTAATAGCACTGCTTTCATGAAGTTAATCGATAAATGCGGGCGTACTTTCTGTTGTTATCAGATTTATGGTGTGCGTATTACCACCAGAATCAACTTTGGACACACTGCTCTCTCATTTTGGGCAAACGCCATCGCGGTTATTTCCGAGATTATAACCTCGTAAATGAGCATGATTTAGGTCTGGGAACAATTCCAAGTTCCGAAACTGCCCTAATTTCATTAGTCAGATATGAAACTGTGCTAACGGTTCTTCGTTCTTGCCATGTCTTGCTTAATTTCGCTGCCCTTTGCACATATTAATCATTTTTCAGTGCATGGCCTACATCCCTTTTCAAAACTACAGCCTTTTTTGCCAAAAACATTTTCTTGAGTACTAGTATACTGTATATTCATAAAGCCCCCCTCTCACTGGACCCGCGGCACGCTGGTGGCGTCGCTGTGGCCGATCGAATTGACAAAGCACTCAACGAATTTCATCGACAAAAAACGAATCTTTTTAAGCTTTGTGTGTTTTATTTTCTTTTTGGTCATACTTGTACGTTTGATATTCCCATTATAAAGTCAAGGGTAACACAAATCCAGTTTAGGACGCAGCGACGCCGCCAGCGTGCCGCAGGTCCAGTGAGAGGGGGCCTTAACATAGTGTCGACAGACGCTGGATATAAGTCTGGCCGCTGGAATAAAACCCTAGTATAATGAATCAGCGCCTAGTATTTCGCAGATCCCATATTCTTGGATACAAACAATTAGCACTAGTATATAAAATCCAAAAGATTGATATTCTTTTCATATCTGTGAAAAGAATAACAAGCAGTTAAACCAGAAGATGTTTCTATTTATGTCCCATGCTTTTCCGCGTCAGTCCATTTTAGACCAACACATTGGGAAGAAAAAACGGGATTATATGTAGACGCCACAACATTTTGTTTGGATACCCTCACATAAACCATTATGATACACATTGCAGCAAGATGGACCCAGTCTCACGTTTTCGATCGCATGTTTTATGTCAATGACGTTTCTGTCGCATTAAAAGACAAAGGCGTCTTTCAAGCCCGGGTGTCTACAATGTAGATTATGTCTGGTCTGATGCCTACTACAGATACACATGATTAATGAAAAGGATTCCTGATTCTTGAATGTATTCCAAGGCATGATTCTGTTTGATATAAAGAGGGTTGATGTTGAATACCCGCTTTGTTATGCGCTTTCGGAGAGGAAAGAGCAGGTGCTGTTCATCTCCTGGCATCATTCTGTTTTCATTCCTCTCAGCCTATAAATAATGGCCTAGTGGAAGACAGGTGGACACATACAAGCCTCAGACAAACGGGTCTGAATATCATTCCTTCTCTTTATGGTAGCCACAGGCTATGTGAAGCGATTTCTGGTAAAATATGTGTGTGGGCTTCAGTATCTCTGGTCATTCCGAATGTTGTTGGGGTATCTAAGATGCTGTACAATTTAGATTTGAAAAATTGAAGGTTCTATCAAAGTTGACGATCCTGTGTTATGAATGCTTTTTATTTCCTATCTTTATGGTCACCACAGGCTATATGAGGCGATTTCTGGTAAAATATGTGCATGGGCTACAGCATCACTGGTCATTCCGGCTGCTATCGGGGCATTTAGGATTTAAATTTGAAAGTTCTTCCATGTTTTTTTTTAGTACTTTCTTCTCTTTATGGTCGTTGCTGGCTACACGAGGCGATTTCAGGTGAAATATGTGCATGGGCTATTGTTACTCTAGAAATTCCATCGTTACTTTGAGAATTATGGAAGATTTAAATTTGAAGGGTCTTCGGTCTTGCGGTCTTGCGTTGCGTTATGAATGTTTTGCTTTGTCTAGTAGTGGACGTATTTGATGAATTGTGGAAAAGTAATTCATAAGGCTTACCAACTCTTGTGAGAAAACTTTAATTTCTTAGAGTTTAATCTCTACTTTGATTTTCCAAAATTCATCACTTTGTCGCAAGAAATCAAATATCTCATACATCCGTGAAATAGTTCAACGTTTTGTGAATTTCTTTATGCCATAGCCCTGGCCTTATCACGCACTAAAACAGCTGAAGCTCAACGAGTCTCAGTCTTGAAAGGCCAACACTTGGCATAACAGCTAATAGGTCTTTTCTTTCTGTATTCAAGAAGGGCACAAAGCTAGTGACACTAGTGTGGTAGCCTAGTATCACTTACCAAGTTGGCAACTACACTCCACAACTACTGAACTAGTTTCAATTCTACAACTACATGTACACTCATGGCTTCCAGGCTAGTGTTACTTCTACATGTACAATCAATGCTGCCACACAATATATTTTGTCATTTTGTATTTTCTTGTCATGTTAAGACCACCCCAAGAGGGAAGCAAAAGTTCTTGCTTTTCTTTCAAAATCAGGCGAGAATCAGAATCATCCATAGAATTTACTTGCTGTGGCCGTATGACAAAGAATCAGAAATTATGCGTGGTTCGATATGGCGATATCGTCCTTAATGAAATTGGACAGCAGACCAATCCGTACCCTTTTAGCGCTACTTTACGTAACGCCAATTGACCTTTGGCGAGAGCGTCAGCCGTCCAGAACCAAAGAAGCCGTCAGAAACGATTTGTAAATGTGCGCTCTGATAGCCAATCAGGTGCAAGCTGGCCAGAGTTGACTATACATGGATAAATCATGTATACAGGAAAGCAGAGATAAGGAAGCTGTTTCCTTTTACAGCGCACAATTCTTAGAAGTCGGCCGGGACGCGGCGATAGCCCACGGCTGTGAGCATGACTTATGGGGACCACCATCTGAAGTGTGAAAAAAGGTTGATGGCGAAGATTTGCCATTAACCGAGCTGATAATAGCACGGCATCGGCAGTCAAGGGCATACACCAGACTCGCCTTTCATGGGTCAATGTAAATCTGTGAGACCGATACTGGGGGGATGGTTGCCTTGCTGGTAGAGTCTAGAGGTTCTGGGTTCGAATCTGTAGCAGTTAACAATGAGTTCCCTTTGGGAAACGTGCTTTACAGCAGTTTCCTCACTCGGCTCAGGTGAAAATGAGTACCTACATGTAGCTACAGTTAGGGACGTCCTCTTGTATATGGCATCTAAGCTAGACTCTACCAGTCTCCACGGGTCGCTGGAAAAATAGTAGAAATTGGCCAAATAGAGTCAACTGTATGAAGGGAGTCGGCTATGGAGATAGAGTAAAACATTGCAACCCTTCATACAGTTGACTCTATTTGGCCAATTTCTACTATTTTCCCAGCGACCCGTGGAGACTGGTAGAGTCTACATCTAAGCGGAGGTCCCGTGTTTGAGAACAGCGGCGAGCCACACCTCGAGCTCGAGCACGGCTAAGAACTCACCACTTAACAGTATCTGTCTCTATATAGCCGGCATAGCCACCCTTTGGCGTAACACACCAGCATCGCAAGCACGAGGCGTGGCAGCAGCTGGTTACATTACACTGAACGACCTGTCACACCTAACTTTTGCACATATAACTGTAAGCGTCCTTTGAAGTACCGTAAATAGTTGGTGGTAAGGAATTCCCACCGTACGATAGTTCTACTTTTTGAACACTTCAATCCAAACAGTTATCAGTAACATTAGGGCTCCATCCCTTTATGAGTGGATCAAACTTATCAGTGTAGTACCGGCCTTACGCTGGCTATGCTTAGTTTAATGAATAATGTGTAAACCTGATGTGGTACGCCTGAAGGCGGTTTACCGGTTATGCGTTCAGGTCAGTTCCCCCACTCAGCAACCCCATTTTTCCTAATGCCTCGAGTCGGTCGACCCCATTCGGGTTCGCTGTCAAAGACGATTTTGATAGTCATAAATTTCAAATTCGGGAACGGAAAACGGCGACAGGTTGAGGCTGATAACAGTGCACTCAAGGTCTATTTCAAACTTTCAATGTCGACTTGGGTCATAAAGTACAAGCCAGGCACGATCGTGTGAGAAGGTTTGAATTATATGTATGGAAAAAGAGTCAGAAATAGGTCTATTCACAAACGCCTGACAACGCTATTGCAAATAATCGGAAACGTCTGCAGACGACACCCGGAAATGACCATATTGTTGTGTTGATGGGATATATTTCTTTGCCGGTTTTCAGGCGTTGAGTTTGGGTTATGGACAACGATGTTGTTTTTACATATCGGATCTTAATTGCGTCACTGAATGTCGTCCACTTTTGTCTCCACCTGACTGAATGTAACACGCTTGTCCTCTATATCTTGAGTAGCCTGAGTACCAACCTCCGTAGTGACTGCTGGCTCAAAAGAATTCGCTTGCTAACCACGGAGTCTGACCCTGCGCGTATCCGTCACGGCTGTCTCATTATCACGTAATGAGGGGAATTCGAGCTGCGTTCGGTGCCATTTTTCGTTCCAAGGTGTCTCTATTGCCCTGTTCGGGTCCAGTTTTGAAAGAATCGCCATGGCAACAGTTCTTAGAACCTACCGGTTACGAAGAACAGTGTGGCATGGGGGGAGCTTAGACGAATGGGGCCAATCAGCGAGCTCGTTCAAAATCGGAACGAATATCTGACTAACAGCCGTGACGGATACGCGCAGGGTCAGACTCCGTGGTTAGCAAGCGAATTCTTTTGAGCCAGCGGTCACTACGGAGGTTGGTACTCAGGCTATATCTTGAGCCCTCTTGGAAATGAATGTCTATAAGGTCGAGGGGTAAGCAAATTGGCCATGGCTTGAGATGAAATGAATAAATGGATACATAAATATTAATGTTGCAACCCAAAAATAAGTTGTATTCCATATCCACATCTTATTTTTATTTATTGGTTTGGCTGTTCAGCACAGACAGCCAGGGCTGCCCACCTAGCTGTTGCTATTACAAAGGACTAGCTCTGCTGGCCAAGACAAGACATCACAATGGGAATTTGACATTGACAGCGTAACGACCCCAAGCTAAAACAATATTCCAAGTACAAGTACATAAAAACCTGTTTAAAGGTTATCATTTTTAATTCACCTACATGCGTTTACAAGTGAATCACACACTTTCTCCTCTACACCTTAGTCTACATATTGCACAATTATCGATTTGATTTTTCTAGCTGCCCTTTTCCCTACGATTCTAACTTCATCGATGTAGAAATTAAAGCTAAATCACTTTCTACTTCGTCGATGAAGGTAAAACATTCAGGTAATAACTTACGCCAAATAAAAGTAATGAAAAATTGAAAATCATATCCAGTTGCTTGAGTGACTGCTATTTAGCACACTTTCTACTTCATTCGCTGAACCGTCATCGTTGAATTTTGAAACAGCGGCAATTTCAGCACTAGGGACATCACCTTCGCCTGATACGAAATCACATGTTATAAAGAAACGTAGTACAAAGCTTGCAGCTGTGATAAAAGCGCGGCCCAACGTTTCAATTCTATACTTAGAAGACCTTTTAGGTGGGTACAAATTGCACGACAAGGGAAAGGTTACATAATGTTAGTAATAAGCGCGCGGGGTAATGAGAAGCTCCTACCACCAGGGGTGCCTGCCATCTTGCAATCTTCCCGTAATCACAACCAATTAAGTCTTTGGGCGTGGACCACGCAAATCTTCCGATCAACGGATGGTATTATCCTCCATTTATGATATGTACCCGAGTTTTCTATTCCTACAGCTGTGCCGATGCACTGGTAATACCAACAGCCATGTGATCTCTCAATACATGCCCATATCTTCAATGAGGCAGCAAAAGGACAGCGGGACAGCTCATGAATTTTAATTTTCAATGTGAAATAAGTCCAGTTGCCCATGCACCACCTTGTCATCTCTTTAAAGGTTATCTGAATCTGATGCGATGCTCTCGTTCTGGTGTCGATCGTTGACTCCTCAATTTAGAGAGCATCGTGTACACGCCACTGACCTGAAAGAATAAGGTTTAAGGTGCCTATGCCAGTGTGCCGCAAAGCGTTGAATCAAATGCACAACGGCTCACTCCGGCACACTCCAAGCAACTACATTGCCCCACCTTTGAAGACAAGAGAAAACAAGATCAATCGTTGTGCTAATATGCGAAGGTCGCTGAACTGTCTGTGCGCTTTGTTTATTGCGCAGTTAATCACCCACCCCATCAAGAAGTTCAAAAGAAGCTATCGCTTCTATAAATGCGACCTTTCTTCTTAATGCACCTTGCCTGGCAGAATCGTTTTAAGATTTCCCTGAGGGCCATCTTGGCTGAGGAGGCATACATCTTCGAGGCGCACAATCTTTTTTTCAGCGGAGGTCAACCGAGGTGAAAAATGATTGCTTTTGCTTGCCATGACCTTGTTCGGCAAACGTTACTACCCTTTAAAATGGTGCATAAAATGGTGCATAATACTTTCTACGCTCAGCACTCAGCACTTATCAGAAAGATAGGAAAGAGTATGGTAGTTAGACCAACACTATTGTGATTTATGTGGCAGGGACTGCCATTTTCGTATAGGGCTGTTTAGCCACAGTCGATGCTGTAGGGCTGCTGTGGATTAGGATTTTACCATAGTCAATACTGACCAACGGAGGCCATATTCGATATGATGATTACGGTAGCAAGGTGGTCTTGTCGTTAGGGTTGTGTTAACTTAGAATCTAAAGGTTCTTGGTTCGAATCCCTAGCAGGCCCAACGTTGTGCCTTTAAAAAGGCACTTAACACCTATTTCCTTCCTTTCCTTCTCGACTCAGGTTGAAATGAGAAGTTAGGGACGTTCTTTAGGATGGGAAGTACAGTTGGAGGAGAGTCACGCCTTTGAACACGTTTAAGAATCCAACGTACTTATCTATAAGACTAGGGGTCCTTCCCGGTGTGAGTGGATCAAACCTTACAGTCTCTCTGGGTTGATAGTCACCTGTTATTCCAATCCTTATACAAAAGTGGTAAATCTCAATGAATGAATAAAGGATCCATAAAATATGCATCGTGTGTCATAGTGATAATGATTTTAAGACATGTAAGACGGACCTTTTACTATGTATACTACCCCCTTACTATTCTTCCTCGTCCGTTCTCCTAAATGCCATTGAAAATCCATTTAATCATTGAATTTCATAGATTTATCGGAGGGAGGAGGAACGAAACCAAACAGGCCATCAATAAAATGGTTGTTGACCCCTAGGAGAAATATTGGTAATGTGCGTCCGAATTACAAACAGTCTGAATGTACTGTACACTAATCCCTGCTCCGCCTTTGCATCCTACCCGGGGATTAACCGAACACATGTTTTACGCCGACGGCTGATTGCGTGTGATTGCCGGCTAAGCTAGATGCATGATACAGGGCGACAAGTGATGGATGATACAGAGATAAAAGATGCTTTAAAACCCCACTGCTGCTCCGTCCTTGCGTATTCTACACCCAAAGTACTTATGTATTCCTCGGATGTCTGTGCGTTGGTTACTGTAGAGACCCCTGTGGCTCGTGTGTTAGGTGTGCTGTTTGTTACGGTATTCCCACTGCATCTCTCATCGAAGAGGAACGGGTTCAATTCCATTTGGGATTAGTGCTGTGGTTGGATGTTGACATGTTGACATTGGATGATTGTCATATCTGACACCGTAAGAAAGCAATTAGTTTAGTTGGTAGAGCTATTATTTTCAATGCAAGGCAACAGCAAGCAAATTATGTGGATGACACCACAGCGCGCATTCCTGATATTGAAAAAACTTTTACACAAGATTACAGCTACTCAATCCACTGGATGGGTTTGGAAAAGGCCAGACGTCTCAAGCTGCATCCTCTGTTACGTGGATTGACGTTACAAGAAATTTTGCTCACCTTCGGAGGTGGTCAAAATGACCAAAAATACCAAAATTGAGAAAATACACCATGTGGTAGCCTATGTTGTACTTGTAGAAGTCGAACTAGTATGGTAGCCTTGAGCGTACATATAAATTTAGTTGCCAACTTGGTAAGTGATACTAGGCTACTACATTAGTGTCGCTTTGCGCACGTCTTGAATACAGGAATAAAATACTTTTTGCATGTAATTCCGCATTTTGTCGCTTGCTTCAATTCCTGAGAAGCGTTTATACAATCTCTATTTGTTAAATGTAGGCCCCTTGAGCCCAAAATAGTTACTCAAGAAACTGGATAAAATTTTGAAACAGTCAGACGTTTCAGACAGCATCCGCTGTCTTTCGTCAGTGACTAAGGATAGGACTGGGAACCCAGGTTTTATACCACAACTCTGAATAGATATGTTAATGAAAAACCTTGCCTTATCAAACATGTTGTGTTTTTTTATCACACTTGCATTAGATTTGGATTCTGCAGAAAGATTTTTTCATAGAATTTACTTGCTGTGGCCTAACCTGAAAAAAAGAAACATTGCCATCGTGATTGGTCTGACCCAAACGACTTGTGACGTGGTAATGCATTTACCTCCGGAAATTTACTTGATCCATTGATGTTTTAAAATGCAGGGTTGCGTTCCGGACTGAAATAGGCTTTTATTCTCGGAACAATTGATTGACCCAAATGAGAAGGGTCACAGCGACCTACAGGTTTGAACAGAAAAGATAAACGCAAATCAAATCAGACACGGTTACTGTTATTTTAGTTTGCACTCGACGCCAGCTAAATATAAAGATAAGTGGCAAAGACACATTAAGAAGGTAATTGCCTGAAATTTGTTTTAGCTGGTAATCATATGATGTTTTTCGTTAGTAGCATGTCAAAAGCATTATACCACATCTCAGCTCCGTGAAGTTCCGTGCTGCAAACTTTGTTGCTAGGACTAGCAAGATCTTTATGGAACAAGCTTCGTGATTGCTTCATTGGTAAAACCTTAAACTTTCTAAGACCTTTCTAAGACTAAGGTGAACAGAGATTTGTCCTCATAATCCAAGTAGTGTAACTCAAAACATCTCAGCGGCTCACTAGCCATGTTTTGTTGTGATCTGAAGTAAATAAAAATATTCTTTGACAGCAGTAGCTATATTTTCGGTATACGTAATGAACAATCACTGTAGTGTACAAATCAATTTTGATCAAACGTATTAGCTATAGGTTTGCACAGCATCTGGTACGCAACACAAATACTGTATGGTAAAACACCAAGACTGATTTTTCTCTTTTTTGAGCTGTTAAAATGATGAAGACTTGAAAATAGCTGAATGGCTCATCATTGTAGTCGCACCATCTTTTAGAGTGAAAAATGCTTTAAATATAAGACCGTGATTATACATGTACACGTTAAGCCTGCTCAGGTTTTTGAGCTGTCAATTAATTTGGTCACAACTTTCTTAAACTTTGCACAAGAGTTCCAAACATTCACTGCTTTCACCGATGACGAACGTATGCGAAGGGCAAGGCTGTCTGCACTATATATGGAACAGTTGATTGGTTTTATGGATTGAGGATGAGCAAGGATCATCGGTGTATCCGGAGTACGCGCACCTTGCTCCTGAGAAGCGCATATGAAAACAGATTGAACACGGTGGATGCTATTTTCATCTTCCACTCAGCACTTGCTAATGAATAGAAGTGTGAATAATGGTGACAAAGTTCTTAAGCATCGCACAAGAGTTCCAAACATTCGCTGCTTTCACCGATGACGAATTCATGCAAAGTGCAAGGCTGTCTGCAATATACATGTATATGGAACAGTTGGTTGTTTTTATGGAACGAGGATCATCGGTGTCTCCGGTGAACGCGCATCTGGCTCCTGAAAAGCGCATATGAAAATAGATTGAACACCGTGGATGCTATTTTCATCTTGCACTCAGCACCTGCTAAGTAGAAGGTGAATAATGGTGACAAAGTGAACAGAAGCTATTTCTAGGGAAGGAATGATGCTGATGTAGCATATACACAATAGCCTATTGTGTACGTTACATAATGTAGCCGGTTTGATTGCCAGATCTAGAGGAAGGCAAAGCACAAAATACAGTCCTACCAGACTAACAATGCTATTTTTAGTAGACACGGCAACTCGGTAATGACAAAAGTGTCAGAGCGCCCTGACATGAGTGAAATGAGCTTTAGATTAACGGAAAAGTTAACGCAAACACAGCAGCAAATGTGTTTGAAATTGTCTACCACTCCGCACGCATCACCCGTGAGCGAGTAATGCTGAAAACCAATAATTGTGCAAAGAGCGTTTTGTTAGCTCCGGCTCAAGCAAATTGATTCATTACTGTGCTTGCAAAAGCGTACATTAACTACATTTGCTACTGGAATTGTAGATAATATGTATTGAACGTGACCCTTCCCTTTTCAACTATAGATAGAACGCTAATTTGGAACTTTGGATTGCACTAATACTTAGCTCTGTTTAGAGCGATGACCCAGTTGGCAGGTCATGTGAACCTTTGAAACACGTCATCACAAGACCAGTGGGGTCATAGATGTCTGGACGTTTGTGACCTGTCATTGCTAATCAGCGCAGATCGAGTTACCTCCGGAGGGAAGGAGGCCCCTGGGTCGGGTCATCTCTACAGCAATGTCTGCGTGCTAGAAAAATACTGCAAATTGGCCAAAAAAGTAGTTTAGATAATTTTCCAGGAAGTTAAGCCGGCTATAGGAGACGCAGTGTGAATTCTCATGGCTAAATTGCCATGTTCTGTCCGTTCAGCCAATTTCGTGGTAAGGTGGTCATGTGGGCAGCGTTGTTGACTTAAAATCTAAAGGTTCTGGGATTGAATCTCGGCCAGGCCCGAATGGTGTGCCCTTGGGAAAGGAACTTAACTCCTCACTCCGCACAGGGAAAATGAGTACCTAGCTTTGGCTACTGAGGCGGATGGGACGTAAAGCCGGAGATCCCGTGTTTGAGGAGAGCCTCACCTTGAGCACGTTAAAAATACTACCGCACTTATCGAAAACAGTGGGGGCCCTTCTCTGCATGTGTGGATCAAACCTTACAGTTCGGTGACGCAGCTTGTATACAATATACAAAACTGGCGTGTTACACCTTAAGGCGGTTTAATGATTGTAGCATGTAAAACAAACAAACAAACACACAAACAAACAAACGAACAAACAAAGCAATGTATATTTTCCAGCCTTCAGAAGTTTCTGGTAGAGACCACGAGATTCTTGTGAAGAGATCACCCTGGCGTCTTTGTAGATATCTTGCTCTTTTTTGCAACAACAACGCGTTCTGCTGGCCACACTACCTGGCAAATATTTTACCATTTTGGCTGATTTCTGCCTCACACTCAGCACTTGGGAAAGGGTATGGCAGTTGAATACACACACCACTAGCAATGGACTAGTCATTGCTGTAGCGATTGCACACAAGCTGTGTGGCCCAGGGCTATAGAAACGGGGATGCGCCCACCCTATGCACCATCTAGTGCAGAAAGGAGTTTAACAGAGGGGTCTTATATGGAAACTACTTAGAGAATATTCTGCTAAAGGGATCACCCTTTCAGCCTTGTAAATATGCAACACCAACGCGTTCTGGTTTGCAAAAGACGGGTCAATGTCATCGGGTCGGGTCGACACGCTCCAGGGAAAACCACCTCCGCGATGGATGAGATACGATATTGGGTTTTACAGCCGGTGGCTGATTGTGTGTTATCGTGTTCTATCTGAAGCAGAGCTGGTGAAATGGATGCAAATGTCAAATGGCCGTAAAATGCATCCCCCTCTAGATCTCCTCCGGCAATTTGATGCACGTGTCGGTATACAACCTTCGGAGGGTGGACATTTTTGAAGATGTAGAATTAGTTTTCAGATTGTTTTGTGACGTTCCAGCCACCGAATGCTATAGAACAGTGCAGGTAGTTTTGCTGCGTATCCGATTATGAATCCACGAAAAGAATGTGGCTTAAGGCCTTGTCTTTAACGTGAACAATATGCTGGAATTAACGAACTTGTTTCAAATGTACTTGCAAATGTTTAGGCTGTAAAATGGGTCTGCCATGCGATGTTAAACCCCAAGTTCAAGCATCGCTCCAGCCCATTACAAATATATCGTCTACCCTGGTTATCAACAACCTTGATTTCATGGTTGCTATTTAATCATGGAATCTCAAACTCCATGTAGATATACACCAAAAATGGCAAAGAGACAAAACTTGGTCTACCAGATAACTTTGTAGTGTTTTCAACCACGTAACGGAAAGCATTACTAGCTTTACGCAACCCCTAATAACACGAGTACCCGCTCGCTGATGTTGGCTTCCGAATCATACAATTGTACCAGCTATACCCCTGTGACATGTAGAAGTTGACATCTCTGACGTAGCCGTTGCTTCGTAACCGCTCATTTTCGTTTGCTCAAGCAAAGGCATTAACGTTAAGTGCTATGATGTAGATAGCGTCATATACCGAACAAACAATTAAGTGCTCAATTATTGCATTGGAGCACGTAGGTTCAGGATCCGGAGTGGTTTATGTAACGTTACGTTACGAGTTACAGGAGATCAGTTAGTTACGTTACGGGTTACGGGAGATCAGTTAGAAGTACTATGATGTAGATATCCTCACATCCCGAACAAACGATAAAGTGCTCAATTATTGGAGCACGAAGGTTCAGGATCCGGAGTGGTTTATGTAAGGTTACGTTACGGGTCACAGGAGATCACTTAGATCAGTTAGTTACGTTACGGGTTACAGGAGATCGGTTAGAAGTACTATGATGTAGATATCTTCACATCCCTAACAATAACGTGCTCAATTATTTCATTGGAGCACGAAGGTTCAGGATCCGGAGTGGTTTATGTAAGGTTACGTTACGGTTGCAGGAGATCACTTAGATCAGTTAGTTACGTTACGGGTTACATGAGATCGGTTAGAAGTACTATGATGTAGATATCTTCAAAATTCACATCCCGAACAAAAAATAAAGTGCTCAATTATTGCATTGGAGCACGTAGGTTCAGGATCCGGAGTGGTTTATGTAACGCTAAGTTACGGGGTACAGGAGATCACTTAGAAGAACATTCACCTCTCTCCACCGCCAACAGTCAAAGTGACAAGCTGGTCTTGGGTTAGGGTTGTTGACTTTGAATCTAATGGCTCTTGGTTTGAATCCCTAGCCGTGCTCAATGTTGTGTCCTTGATGATAACGAAAGCCACGTGATAATGTAACGTCACATTATGTTTTGATGAGAAATTCAATCTGAGCAGCCAATAACATATAAACTCTACAGGCAAATCTGGTCGTGCTCTTTCTTATGGATGTTAGCAAAACATAGTTTCGCCTGCAAAACACTAAAAAGCTCAGTCATTTACAAATGTCTTTTCTCGAGCGAATTGTAGGTCGATTATGACTGAACGTTGAATTGATTAACATGTTTTTGATATTTGAATGCGCATCAATTGTGCGTTTCTAGTACAGTAATTGCGACAGGTGATCTAAGTGTGTGTCTTTTCAAAACATGGTGGCCTCCTGCTAACGTTCGATAGGCACACGTTAGTGGAGAACGGCCATACAATGTGTATGTACTAATTAGGACTTGACTCATGTAATTCGTATCTTTCTTATATTTTCTTTCAATTTCCTTCTTCATGACGTCAATGAGAAGTAACCAGCAGGCCAGGTGCTTCTCATGAATAAATATAGGTCCTTGAAAACAAACAAACCTGTAAGGTGATGGTCGAACTGTCCTACCGTTACTCGTCACGGTCGCGTAGCAACAGTCTGTTGACTTACAAATCTTTAAGTGGAAATCTCGTTGGACTGCGCCAAATTGCAAAGTAGTAATCGCCTGAAATTGCGATTTTCATTTAGATTTTCAAAACATCGCAAATGCAAAATGGGCGCATTGGTGAACTTTCTTTCCTCACTACAATTTTTATGGATTTTTTTAATCATTGTATCATCATTTAATCATTAACATCACCACAGCAGAACTTCGCTCACTGATGGAGGACAGGACTGAGTGCTGAGTGGAGAGGAAGAACACATTGTTTTCCGTGTTGGCATCGTTCAAGGTTCAATCATTGTACATTGGTTTTTAATCTATTAGCAACACTACGATTTCCAATAAAGTTATCTTGTATCTAAATTAAGAATGTGACATTCCGGGTGCAACCATCTTGTTTGGCTCGCCTGCGCTTCATACGCAAATGCGTCGCACGTCAGTTTAACCGCAAAGGAAAATTGGCACAAATTCGCAAAGTTGGCGCAATTTCCAAACGCAATTTGGTGCAGTCCAGTGAGTTGCCAACGTTACCGTTTATTATTACCGGACTCCTTTAGTGAAGGGAACTTCCATCACGTATTAATTAACGTGTGTGATGGTTTCATTGTACAGATAATTGGTTCCATGCGGGGTATCCTATAGCTCCTGCTGCAGTTGTACGTCACTGTCGCATGGCAACAGTTTATTTATGAGTCTTTTGTTACTAACGGTTCTTTGAGAATGTCGCAAGGTGAAGATCGAATCTTGAGGATTGACTAGTGGGCAGATGGATCCACACTCACTCACTCACTCACTCACTCACTCACTCACTCACTCACTCACTCACTCACTCACTCACTCACTCACTCACTCACTCACTCACTCACTCACTCATGACCTCAGTGGTCTTAGGGGCGTCATGACAGCCAGGCTCAATGATCCATGCCCATCCTGTTCTGTCCTCGGCCTCTCTGATCAGTTGTGTAGTACTCAGTCCAGTCCATGTTTTGATGTCATCCAGCCAGGTCTTCTTTGGCCTTCCTCGTTTCCTCCCTCCGGCTACTGTACCTTGCAGAATGGTCTTGGCAAGTGTGTTGTGGATCCACAGTGGAATACAATTATCCTCTACCAGGCCCTGCGGATCGCTGGAAAAATAGTAAAAATTGGCCAAAGAGAGTGAATAGTATGCTATGGGAGACGGGTACGGTCGCCTATTGTCCCTCTCTCCGTAGCCGACTCCCTAGCTTAACATAATATTCACTCTATTTGGCCAATTTCAATTATTTTGACATCGATCCGCGGTGCCTGGTAGAGGCTAGAATACGAGAAGTCTTCTAGTGGCCCTGCATTATAGATTCAAAGCGTAATGGTAATGAAGTCCCTTATTAATGCCATTTCTTGTGACTAAATGTATCAACGTGGCAAGCAAGTTACTTATCTCATTCTTCCATCCATCCGTTCATTTATCTTATTAGCAATATAGGACGCCAGAAAGGAAAAGAATGAAACATTGGTTGGCGGCATGTATACTTTTCTCATGCATTTATTTGAGAACCTCAAATCGGCCTCCAAGATATAGATTACATGGTTGAAGTCCCATTATATCCATAAACATATATAACCATTGCCTTAATGAACAATAGTGGCGTTTGGACGCAATATTTCAAACGCTCACTTCATTTTAAAGCTCTTGTTGTGTCAAATATATCCTGAAATCTCCTAACATTTTATAGTGCAGTTGCACGAAATCTACTATAGACACTGTCCTTGCTAGTTGCCACATACATTGATGCGTGTCCCTGTTTTTATATAACTTAAAGAAAAATCACCGGTATAGTTCTTTGTCTTAAAACTTAACGGGTACAGTATCATCTTACCAAATTACTGAATCTCTTAATTTTTTCCTTTATCTATATGTGTCTCTTTTCTCTGGAGAGTTTGAACTTACGTTGAGATTAACACTTAAACTGCTTTTGAATTTGTTATTATCCAAATGTTTGATTCTTTTGTTAAATGTTTCATGTTCTCATGCTGCACACGTAACGGCGAGGATAATTAGCTGCATAACTTGATTCCACCTGCAATTTGTCCTGTTATGTCCATTTAGCTGTGTTTGATGTTTTTGATTTTAAAAAAATCGTTGACCAAGCTGACAAACAAACCGAGTAGACGTCATGTGTGCGAAACTCTTAGCGTCAAGATGCAACAGACATCCTATCCTTCCACGGACGTTCGCCAAATTGCTACGTTTTCAGTCTTGCCAATTATCGATGAATCTCAGATCTTTTGAGTGCTGTCCTTGATGGCTGATGTACCTGTGCCTCTCGACAATCCCTCAGGCGAGAATATGTAAAGAATCTGACATTATTCAGCTTCACTGGCACGTTTCTGGAGTCGCCAGTAATCTTAGAGTAGAACCAGAGAATGTGATGTCGAACTCACGTGGCAATCACAGCTGCGCCACGTGAGCTGAGCAGGTGTCCCACTACGCGAGTCCTCGCCAAGGATATCCGCAAAGGATAAACTTCAAAATAGAAACCGTTATCTTTTGAAATTGAAATTGCTCTATGAGCTCTTTCCTGGGAGGAGACCTGTGGCAGTCAGAAATAGCATTATTCAGGGAGATCAACCATAATAGCGCCGTTCAATATGGGGTCGTTACGGGTCCCTCGCGCTATTCTTGGCATTTCTTTGGGGACCCGTCTGCGGATGTGAAGGGCATTCTGATTATAACTGGAGCTCATACACAATAGAGATACAAATCCCTATATATCCCAGCTGGTAGCGGCCTCAGAATTGAGCTCTTGGTTCCAATTAGTTTCTAACTGAAAATTCCGGTTCAATCCTGGGGAAAACAATTTCCGGTTGGGGCTGAACCAGTCTTTCGGAAGGGAAGTAAAATGGGGGTCCCGTGTTCGAATAGGTACATGTACCTCGAGCAAAAGATCTAGCAACCCCTCCCTGTAAAAACATACCCTGCTAGTGAGAAACAGCAAGGAAACTTGCTGCCGCATGTGCCACTAGGAACGATAGTTACTTAAAATCCTCCCACACCATAAGGTGTATAGGGCGGTCCCCATCTCCGTTTCATAGCTCTGGGCCACACTGTGGTGCAATCACTACAGCAGGGGGCTAGTCCACTGGCAGCGGAGTGTGTTCAACTTCCTTACTGTTTCAGAAGTATGTACCATTTTTATAAAGCCTTTGGTATGACTCAATGCGCCTCTTGTCCATAGGTGTCCTACCCGGGGCTTGAACCCGGGCCTTCTGGTCCAAGTAATTTGAACCAGATGTGGCTAGTAACAGAAGCGCAGACCACTACATCACAGGGACACCCCTCTAGGAACGATAACGGGGTGTGAATTACAATGGATTTTAGTTTGCCACTTGCACTCACTTCCTCGCTCGGAGATTAAACCTATAGTGTATATCAAAAAGAAAAGTGGATATATATGTATATGTAAAGAGAGGTAAGTGGTTAGGTACTTATCCACTTCTTCCCGTCCTCCATCGCAGCAATCAACACAGGATGTGTGACGTAGGCAGAACTATAGGCATGTATGCGCCTTTCAGAAGAAGCTCCCCAATTAATCTGGACGCTAGATGCGGAATACTCTAAGGGTTTGAGAAGGGTGGTTGAATACCTAGTATTTCCTGACAATTTCTGGGACGACGACAGTACAATCGGAAATTACACAAAACTCTAGATCCCGAATATGCATCTACAATCCCTTGCCTTTGAGGATTTCATTTGCAAGCATATTACATGGCAACACAGACGTCCTTAAGGTGAAACGAAAGCTATGATTGATCCGTCGCAAAGACGTAAGTATTCCAGAGTTATTCCTCATTCTTAACCCTGCGGTTTAAGTGCGGTTCATGCGAACTTCCGGCGCTGAAAACGTCTCCTCTACCAAACATATAATCTAACAAATCGCCGTTCAATCTGCAACCACCGGTATGAGGGACGTGATGTTCGGGCTGAACGTAATGTAGAGGTACCAATAACTGTGAGGTCGTACAGAACGCACAGGAAGTCGGGATTAAACCTCGCGTTGCAGCTTTTTTCGTCGTAAATCCTAGCTGCCTTTGACAGCAAGTTGCAAAAGAAAGTTATCATACGTTTACATATCGTGCTGTGTGTATAACCAATATGCCCCCTTATTCATTTGTATCTTCACCGTTGGAAATAGATAGTGGAAAGCGTATCTGTTGGGCGGCTTGTGTTATGGACATGTCCCAGTCCATTCTGTTATGTTCCTATCATATTGTCCGACGTATACGTAGATCATTTTCTGCCGGGTTTTCCCACACATTCGGTGGCTGATATAGAGAGGGTCTGAGAATAGATCTGGACTTTAGTATTAGGAGAATAGAGCACTCTTCTAACGGGAATGGTTCTGGACCAGATGTGATTAGATTCCTTTGAAAATAACTGATTGCTTGCCTGCGAATTCTACAGTAAAGAACCAGTGGAGCGACCCGGATGTGTTCGTTTTATTTCTTTACTCTGTTTTTTTTAAAACTCTGCGATGTTTGCAGAGTTGCCGGATCTATCAATAAACTATTAGGTTATCTAGAATAGTCCTAGGGTAGATACCAGACTGAAACTTTCCTAACTTACTAGGGGATCTATTCTGTTTACCAAAGATGGAACTTTTTTTCGAGTACGCTAGCGCTATCCGACAACACTTCGGTAACCAAGTGCATCGTTTTTAGTGTCAGGCAATCCGCGTGCATGGGCCTCGTCTCGGTGAAAAAACACCGGCATAAAAGAGCACAAGTGTAAAGTGTTTATCTGCCAGCCTCCTAAATATAACCAGAAAGCGGCGTTGTTGCGATGCTCCTTATCGATGAAATGACAACCTGGCGTTCTCCCATATGCGCAGTAATGATGTGGGCGTGCAGCATTGGGAAGCTCAAGTGTCTTGTTTTTCTCTCGTGGGAGCATCCGGAGGAGACAAACGTAGGTCTAGGAATTCAGGAAAACTATTTATTTATTGGTTCAGCATGTACTTGCCAGGGTTGCCCAACTAGCCAGAAGGGCGAACCCATGTGCGGCCATAGGACTGTAGGTTTTGAACCACTCACACCGGGAAGGACCCCTACTGTTTTCGATAAGTGCGGTGGGTTCTTAACGTGCTCGAGGTGTGGCTCTCTTCAAACACGGGACCTCCATTTAACGTCCTATCCGAGGGAAGTCCCTAACCGAAGCTAGGTACTCATTTACACCTGAGTGAAGTGAGGAAAGTCGTGTAAAGTGCCTTTCAACAACATCGGGGCATATCGGTGGTTTCGAACCCGGGACCTCTCGGTTGTGAGCGAAAAACCCTACCGATTGCGACACACGATCCGGAAAACTAATGTTTTGTGTTTCCGATCACGGTCATGAATAAAAGGTTGCTACGTACATACGTGCTACGTAGGTTTTTTTTTTAGATTCCAGCCAAAGTTATCCAAAAGATGAGGTTTAACGGTGTAAAACTGAAATGCATCAGGACACTGGTATTTTCAACATCATATCTTGATTACACAGGTATTTATTTCACAAATAAATAGATAGGCTGCACAGGCTGAAATATACTAATAAAGAAGGACAAAGTTTACTACAAATTCTTGCGTCAACTGCTCAAAGCCTGAATCTGTTAACAGAGTGCAAAACACAGGACGTCTGTTTTGAATTTCATCGCTCAGATCTCAGCTCGAAAATTGTACGTCCCTCTAGCATTCCTAAAACTTTCATATTCAACTACCAGCTGCTTTATCCTTGATAACTTTCAGAAGTCGACACGTTTTCATGCACGTTTGGGTCGCTAATTCCTGTCTATTCTGGGAGCTGTCGACATCCTGAGCATTACCATACCTGAAGTGTTTATCTCGCTAAGAAGCAGATGACACCGGAAAAGACTTGACGCAAATGCATCACCAGCTTGGCTGATGTCACACCTGGTATTTTGCACGAAAGCCCTCTCAAAAGCAAATGTCATAGATGAAATGCTCGGCAGACTCCAAATCTACTGCGAGCATGCGAAAAAAATAACATAGGTAAAAAAACAAGATGCCTAGATTTTTAAACAAGAGACCATGAACGCTGTAACAATAATTGAAGCGACAAAACATGGTATCACAGCCAACAAGTACCAAAGGAGTCGATGCTAACCACAGCGTAATAAATGAAGTTAGGACCGCAAACTCACCAGTTGTCTTCAACAAGAAATTAGATGCTACTTTAGATGCAGCAGCAGATTTTCACTCGGTGTTTTTAAGCCTTACATGTGCCATCTGTGTCTTCGCATTCTAATTACCCGTAATGATAGGCCGTGAATAGCGTCAAGATGTAACAAACATCCTATCCTTCTACGGACGTTCGCCAAATTGCTACGTTTTCGGTCTCGCCAATTATCGATGAATCTCAGATCTTTTGAGTGCTGTCCTTGATGACTGGTGTTCCTGTGCCTCTCGACAATCCCTCAGGCGAGAATATGTCAGGAATCGGACATTATTCAGTTTCCCTGGCACTTTTCTGGAGTCGCCAATTATTGGCGAATCTTAGAGTAGTTCCTTCTAATTCTAATGAACCAGTCTGTAAGACAGTCCGTGTTCTTGGTGAGCGACTGCTTCTGTTCTTCTGGAGAATACCTGGAGGGAAAACTCAAGAAGTGGGCACTTTTCATTTCATCAAAATTATTCTCGAATCTTAGAGTAGTTTCTTTTGACGAACCGGTCTGGGTTCTTGACTTCTCCCGTGCGTCTGGAAAACCCTTCGGGCAAGAGAATAACTCATGTTGTGGACATAATTAATGTCATTTCACGTTTTTGGAGTCAACAATTATTCTCGAATTTTAAGCAGTTCCTTCTGATGAACCAGTCTGTGAACGAGCCTGTGCTCTTGGTGATTAACAACCCCTGTGCTTCTGGAAAACCGTTCAGGCAAGAGAATAACTCATTGTTGTGGACATCGTTCATGTCATGTCACGTTTTTGGAGTCGACGATTATCCTCCAATCTTGGAGTAGACCCTTCTAACGAACGAGTCTATAAGCCAGTGTGTACATGTGTTCCTGATGATTAACAACCCCCGTGCTTTTGGAAAATAATTCAGGCAATAGAATAACTCATGTTGTGGGCATCATTCATGTCATTTCACGTTTCTGAAGTCGAGAATTATTCTCGAATCTTGGGGTAGACCCTTCTAACAAACCAGTCTATAAGCTACTCTGTGTCCTTGTGTGCTTCTGAAAAATCCTTCAGGCAAGAGAGTCGTGTACATCATTTATGCCATTTCACGTTTTTGGAGTCGACAATCATTCTCGAATTTTCTAGTAGTTCTTTCTAATGAACCAGTCTACAATCCAGTCTGTGTTCTTGATTGACGGAGCCCGTGCTTTCCCCAGGCAAGAGAATAACTCAGGCAGTGGGCATTATTCATTTCAGACATCCTTCCCATGATATTGTCCCTGCGTACCACAGAACCGTGAGGCATGCTGATATAAATGGAGCGGAGCGGTAAAGGCGACAGTTGATGGAGCACCATGGGGCCTCATCGTCAGATAAGCATTCCGCACGGCAACTTATCATCTCGAGGGTCAACGCCTACGCACCGATCTGCTTCAGGAATTCCGTCGGCTGTTCTGAACCCTCTCCGTGGGATTTGGTCGCGTCTGCATTCTCTCCCTATGTACATGTATCACCGTAATTTTAGGTTGTTCAATATTGGTATTTCATCTCAGACTGTTGAATTTATTTTTTAAAAATGTTTTTCTATTGTGTTCAAGGCTCGATACTAGCTGATCATGTCTATCAATCACTTTGTGGACACCATTGATTTCATTCCACGTTTTTGGAGACGACATCTCAAATCTTAGAGTAGATTCTTCTCATGAAACTTGTCTTTGTATATTGTTTACCTGGATGGCTTATCTTCATAAATGTACTGTTAATCATTTGAGAAAAACATTCACACGTGCACCAAAAACACGTTTATCAGGCAACTCACACCAGTGGATCAATAAAGATACAGAACAGTTATCAGTTACCAGCGAGAGATAGTGAGCCGAACAGGCGTTATCTTTAAAGAATAATACTTCTGATGTTAATCATCGCATGATCTACCTCTATGGCTGGGAGAGGATCGATCAATTTTCGAATGTTGTAAACAACTTGTAGTAACCTCGCGACCACATCTTCTCATGAACGTCAGATCCCCCGATGGCAGTAATGCCATTACCTGTGCTTTGACTGGGGAGAAATTTCATTTGGTTTGAATCCTACGTTGCTAACTCGGCAATGTGTTGGGAAAATTTGGTTACGGGTATCTAAGGTAACACGGCACATGGGAAAACATGAGGAATACAACTACAGACGGCCTTTCTGAAATCGAATTTTCGCTCATCGTTAAAAGTCTTTGTGATAACTTAACATCAAACATCCTCATTTACAACATTATCGTTGTAGATAAAACGTTAAAAGACGGAAATTGAAGCAGGTTTGATCGCATTATTTTCGAGTTATGTACAATGCGATCCATCAGCTTATGTTAATATATGTTCCCTGGTTTTAAGATTGTTGCCAAATATTTGAGTTTATTCCGATCGACTTTAGGTTGCATAAGCATCCTATTCTCCAAGTGCTCGGGAGAAAACATTACAATACAATGCAACATAAAATCAGAACGACATAAAAGTATGAAACCTTTATATCTTTACAATGTATTGCAGTTCAAACCTTAGTAAATTTTGAAAGGACACTAAGACTGTCAGTCAAAATATCAGGGTTCACTTTCTTCAGGCCCCCATTCTATCTGACGTCGATGGCGCTGCGAACTCGCTGCGACCTAGATTGGATTCGAGATAAAAGTTTATTTTCATCTATGAAATTCGTTGAGCGCTCCGTCAAATTTTAGGTCACCTCCCTTATGGAATTTTGTGTTTTAGAATGACTCAACTACGTATTCCATGCCAGACGCTATGTAACCGAAGTGGTCCGGAGAGTGATTGTGTGACGATGCACTCAACCTCACCATTTGGCATATTGTACGCAATCCCACTCCAGGGGGAATGTTATCATTGCTTTATCATAAAGAACGTATGTCAAGTTCGGTTATGCAAGGCTCTTTTATCTCTGCGATTAAGGCTGCTATATGGAACCCCGCGAGCAATTCTTTCTCGTCAATGACTGATGATGATGTTCGGCTGGGGAGACTAGTAAATGGACTATCTATTGGAATATGAAGTGCAACCATGAAAACACGCTACACCGCTTCTTCACGGGCATCTGCCACCAAATCATCAATATCCGGAAACACACACACACACAGACACACACACAGACACACACACACACACACAGACACACACACACACACTTTCATATGCCTTGTTGAAACTTTCACACAAGGCATGGGCCGAGGCTTACATCGAAAAACTCTTGATATACTTTGAGTTTTCTGCCCTTCAGGAACTTAATATCTACAATTTGGAGCAGAATCTTCACTAAGAAATTGAATTTTTATCCCTAACCCTAAGATTGTTTTTCTATATCATTCTATGCGGAACAATAGTTATCAGATGGTTTGCCAATGTCAATGACAAAAATAAAGCTCCTATGACGCAGTTACAGTCACGTAAACGACAGCCCTTTTCAACCAGTAGAAACCACCCATGGAGGTTTGTCATGCCACTGACGTAGTTCCATGATGAGCGGAGTTAGCTGCTTTGTTGTCGGTCCCACTCTGACACACGTGACCTTTGCTCGAACCATGGTCTTCGCGACTGTTTTTCAAGTCCATATAAGTATGAAGTAACTTTAGACGGTGATCCTTGTGACGCACTGCCCCGCGGGTGTTCCTTATACATTCAAAGCCTCGACGTAAGCTCGGCGGTGTGTGTGTGTTTGTAACCACAGAAGCTATGTACAGTGCTTTATACAGGCTACTATTATCTACCTTTTTGAGACTAAAAAAGGTATCTTTTGAAAATGTCACTCAATTTACGGCATGGTGACTAACTTGAGCTGGCAACGGAGAGCTGTTATTATGCCGTTGTGTAGAAATCTTAAAGCAAAGCAACCTCCTGTACGGCAGCTTTGGATATACAACGTATTTTACATTTCTTACAGAGCTGTGGATAGCCTATAACGGGGGTTGCCCTAACTTAGGACGCGCCCTAACTTAGGACGGACTTTTTAGTGATCTTGTTATGCATAAGTACGCCGTGTTTGTGTCCACTGACTATGCTCATAAGGAAGATAAATAAACCAAGTCCATGCACATAATTTTTATTTGCATTCAAAACATATGTGTACATATTCATTTTATATTTCTTGTTTTGTCGAGAATAGTATTTTGACAATAATGATGGCAACGCTGAGTAGAGGGTCACTGCGTAGCTAGACGGCCCGACACCTGAATATACGACCTGTGCCAAGCAGATATACAACTATCATACACATAAGAAATATAACTTCATAAAACACAAAAAAATTGGGTCTTTAAGTGTTTGCTGAGAAGAAAACCGACCAAAGAAAACAACGTAAACATCGCTGCCGTCTGACAACGTTGTTTTCCCGCCATTTTTGGGGGCCGCGATGGTGGCCGAACGATTCAACGCACAGCTTTGTAACGCTCTAACATGTGATTGGTACCGTCTATGAAAAGGAAACTGAATACAGATATGGCGAAGATATTTCCCAATAAGTGGACGGAGTATTGTTGATGTAAGCGGTGTCGTTTTTTCGTCATGATTTTGTAAGTCGGGTCGCATGCAAGACGTACGCCGGGCCGCGCGCAAAGTGCGTAGTAGCCTATTTCCCGCCAAAACATGAGCTGGCCTGCGCTAGATATAGCCCTTCTCACATGACGTTAGAAGTGCACACAGTCAAAATTTTCCGGTCAAAAGAAAGCTAGAATATAGCAGACTTCAAGCCTTATTTACATTTCCCTAACTTCATCACCAACTTCCGAAGAGAGCAAAATTACCAAAGCGTACTAGGTTAGGCACACTATCTGGCGTAGCACTAAATCAGAAGGTACATTCGTGAAAACGTCTCACAGCGTTTGCCGCTTGTAACTCGGAGCGTGAAGGGCCCATGAACATTATGAATACATTTCTTGTCCATGTATGTTCTTTAGATGAATGTGTTCAAAATTCATTCATTGAAACATGACCATTCTCTGGCAACCAGCAATGGAGCGCCGTGAGTTCGAGCGCGTAAAAAAACGTCCTATATTTGGGCGACTCCCGTTATATGTTGGCAGGTGGACCTAAACTTCTTTTATCACAATTCTGAAATCAACAGTACGCCATTCCGGATTTACACATGGTAATACTTCAGATGAAGCTGAAACTGTTAGCAACAGACATTTGTACAACGTCTTCGACCTAACTGAACATCTCGATTATGTTGGTTGTTTTCTCCAAACCGTGGGCCTGCCTCCTCAACAGCGTTTTGTGCATATATGTATAGAGATTCACGACCAGTCTTATTATAGCGGTAGTTTGAGGTTCTTTTGCTATTGTTGAGCAACGTTAATAGCAACACAAACGCTTATTAACCCAATCGTTGATTCAAGGACCCTGCCTTGCTTTGGCCATGGCTTTCGTGTCTACGCTTTTGATGGGTAACCAACTTTGGTGTAAAGTACTAACTTATCAAAGACTTTTAAAGAATGGTAATACTGCTTCCTTTGCTTAGCACTCAGCACTTATGAGAAGGAGTATGGGCGCTAAACACACATCTCTACCAGCGGACTACAAATGTGTGGCCCAAGGGCTATAGAAATGGGGATAGGCACCACCACTATGCATCTAACCAAGACACCCGGGTGACTTTAACTTTATAAAGATTATGCATCGTTCTGTAAAACATTACGGCTAGAACACGTGTACCATCTAACCATGGAAACACAACTTTGATGAACGCTCGAAGCGACAGCCGCATGTCACTACTATACATATCACAATGGTGCCGACGTCTGAGTCTGCCGTTTGATTGACTCCATCCGTGAACCATTACCGGAACCCTCGGTTACAATAACAACTTGTTTTTCTGCTGTTGAATCGTTATTAATGGAGTTACTGACGTCATATACTCATAACTTTAACGGATGTTAGAGTCTAGGTTAGGTTAGGTAAGGTGAGGTGAGGTAGATGCAGTGATTAATACCCCATTTCAGTCGAGGTACTAAAAAGTTTTTAGCAGTTTAAAGAATTTCATTGATAAAAGTGTAATTTGTACACTTTGTGTGTCTTGTCTTTCCAACCACACTTGTACATCGTACTCAGCTAGTGAACGGTTATACAATTCCAATTTGGGTTACACAAATCTAGTGGAAAGTGAAAACGAGGTTAGATTAGGTTAATCGAGATAAATGCTATGTGTTACACAACACACATGCTACATCTGTTTCCCACAAGACTAACGAAAACATCCTAGGTAGAGTGTTCGCATTGCACGCGGTATTTCATGAGTTCGATCCCCAGCTTAGTAATACTTTTAAAAAATGGTATGTATAGATATATATAATACTGCTTTCCCTACTTAGCGTTTAGAAAAGAGTATGGGAGTTAAATTCACACCGCTACCTGTGGATTAGCCCCTTGCTGTAGTTGGAGGACTTTAATTTATCTTTAACTTTGATCCACAGCTGTTGCGGCTTTGCCGTAGACACCGTGACACACACGCACACACACATATCCGTGAAGCCTCCTTTGTTGGTTGAGGGAAATTCGACGCGGAGTTTGTCAGTCGTGGAAGCAACTAGCATTAATATTGAAAAAAAAGCCTCTTTCATGTCAACAAGTAGTGACGTGTGGCACGCTCTGTAATGCTAGGGTCACATTTCCCATCCGGGCCGGTCGGGCAGTCTTCGTCAGCGAAATGTATGATATAAAAGACAACAAAAACACAAAACGTACCTAAAATTATTCAAGAGCATAGCTTGTGCAAATTTATGGGCATACACTTTGATTTTTCGTTTCCGTAAACAGCCCGGCCGGGCCCCGGTTAGGAAATGTGACCCAAGCATTATGGTACCAGATGGTGAACACCTGAGACCTAGGGGGAAAAGTTGTGTCATACCCCTATTCCACTAGGACGGCGCTCTCTCCGCGCGCTCTCTGTGACCTAAACTTTAACAGAGCGCTCAACGAATTTCTTAGATAAAAAACGAATCGTTTGGTTGTCTTTTCAGACATACTCCTACATTTTGCATGATATTCCAACTATGAAATCAAGGATTAATCAAATCCGCATTAGTTCGCAGCGGCGCAGCGCGATCGCCGTCTAGTAGAATGGGGGCCTCACTGGTTATCCGACCCTAGCCTTTTTTGGGGCGGTCAACCGCTGACAAAGGGCAAATTGTATATCTATAACATTTGCTGTAGAAAGGAGGCAATTTTCACAACCAACATTTGGCATGACAGGAAATATGTGAATAGCCAACCAAAGCTCTTATGTCTCCCGATACTGTCTCACACACAGGGCAATAATTAACCTACGTCCCTGCATTTCCCCCGGCGGCAAATTCTGAGAAAACAGCGGGGTTCGGAACATAGCAGCGATTACTATTCAGACAGCAGTGCGTCTTCGGAAAAATAATGCACCATGTAAAGTACCGCCCGTGGTGAGCTTTGGTGGTATAAGCTGCACATTACAACAGCTGATATACTGGAGACCGTTTCTTTGATACAGGAAATGGCATAGTTCCATTCAAAACAATTCAAAACTATCCATTTACACTGCGTTAAAGAAAAGATACCCACGGGAAATGTATCTTCGAATATACATAATTTTGGATTTCATTGAGCAACCACAAAGATAAGAATCTTTAGTCATAAGTTGGATTTAGAAATCGTAGTAAATGGTATCGTAAAACTTCCCATGACCAGAGGTTACGTCCATTCTGTCCAAATGATATTGAAGATGAGCGTCACTTTATCATGGATTGTTTACGATTGTGTAAACACTTAAAGCTGTCTACGTTTCTTTCCGCCTGCTCAAAATAATTTGATACAAAAAATAATGTTTACAATTAGTAGTGTAAACAATACATTACATGAGCCATAAGGTATGGTGACGATTCAGCTTACCGTATTTGGACATACGCAAATTGTAAAGTAGGATATTTTGTGTCCACTTGGTACTCCACAGAACAACGGTTCAGAATAAAACGGTTTCGCGGAATTGTCATCATGACCGCAAAAGCGCTACGGAACCGGTTCACATTGATGTTTATGACGTCGTACATTCGGGTACGAGGGAAAGAGTGAAAGTTTTTAGCTGTCGATTGGATTTTCGGCCGCGTTTTTGAATCGTAACATCTTGCTGTGGCCCCCATGTTGGGTTCTAACAAATATCTATTTAGGGGGATCAGGAGGTGCAGAGGAAACTTGATGGCATTCATCGGAACCAGGAGGTGTTTGATTAAATCTCCAAGGGCCTGAAGGAACGCGGCTTCAACAGGACAGCAGTTCAGTGCCGATCGGAGTACAACTATTGGTTCATGAGCGGGCGGAAAAGTGAAAGTTTTAGCTGTCAATAGGATATTTTGTGATAGTAAAATCTTGTTACGGTCGACAACTCGAGGTGCGGGATCACAACAGACTTTGCACAGTATGCAAATTCGATGTAAACCGTTTTCAGCGCGGGTGCAAGTTTGCATCGCGGACGCAAAATGCAAACCGTTTCAATTCGGAATATATCCGAAACAGTTCGAACCGTTTTATCTTTTAAATCATGAACGGGGCCTTAGACAAGCGTGGTGGTTTCTTCTACGTGCTCGAGGTGTGTCTCTCCTCAAACATGGGACCTCCATTCAACGTCCTATTAGAGGGACGTCCCTAGCGGAAGCTAGGTACTCATTTTCACCTGAGTGAAAGTCGTGTAAAGTGCCTTTCCCAAGAGCACAACGTCAACGAGACAAATCAGGGAACAATGGATTTCAAGCCAGGACCTCTGGGTTCTGGGCCAAACACCCTGCCACTGCACCACCGCGGCGCCACGTCAAATCTATGTTCGCAGCCTGTGGTGGAAATGAGGTGTTTTGCTTTCACAGCACCTGTGTTGTTGTTGTTGCAGCCTGCCTGTACTATCCCAACGGGGTAGCCTATGACGTGATCCATGTAACATCAGACGGTGGTTAATCGGGCATGCCCACTGGCTGGTGTTTATTGTGGCTATCAAACGTCGGCCAGTGTTTATTTGGGTCACTAACTAAGCACTACAGTATATGCTTAGGACAGGGATATTGGGAATCCACCTGCTTCACTGTCCTTCAGCTAGAGTTACATCTTACCGCAGCAGCCTACCACATTATGGGGCTCAGTTATGGAACACTCTCTCACTGGAACAACGAACTGTACTTAATTACAAGACATTTAGGAACCGCATTAGCAGTGGCAATTGATATCTGCATGTAACATGGCGACATTGTTGGTTGTCATGTTATTATGTAATTAGTGCTAGATGTGTTTTTAGATTTTAGTATCAGGGATACCTGAAAAACAAGCCTGTTGCCTGAATGTATTTTCCCTTAATAGATGAAATGAAATAAATGAAACTTTGGCAAATTGAATAATTCGAAATTTGTTGAAGGATCATAAAATTGTTTATTGAATGAATAATCGTTATATGATAACCGCATGCAATATGCAGATTCTGGTGAAAATCTAGTTGTACAGTATCTGACAGCGATGGTGTTTTTGTAGAACAGAATATTGTTGATTTGGGTACATTAAACACGTAAATGCTTGAATATATGTTACTTGTTGGTGTAGTATTGAGATTTAACCGCTTGTGATGGAAGTCCCCCATACGCCACATCCACTTGGCTATGCCACAATTCTACAACATGATTTCCAAGGTGGGGCCAAGGAGACTAACCAGAAATGCAACGAACGTACGGGGCAGTATCTTAGCAGAGTAATCAACCAATTGTAGAGACATCGTGGAAACGGGCGGCTAGGGACTTTAGGGTGCGGATCACCAGTGCGTTTAGCACACTCTGGGGTGTGCTTTTGCAAGTAGACAGTAGAAGATGGTACGATAACACAAGGCCCCAAAAGTTTCCAGAAAGTTCCTTGAATCTAAAATCTAAATAAGATGTCTAAGGAACTATATATACACTGATATATACGGCTTGGGCTGCCTAAATGAGAAATACCTGGGCTCTGGCAGATGTGAGTCGCATTAGTTACTGGATTATTCCGCAGTCCATATAGCTAGAGCTATAGAGCTCTCCAGTCTTAACAGAAATTTTACGACTTTGCTTTGCTCCATATTCGTCTAAAGTGCTGCTCGGCTCGAATGAGCTCATTTCTGTTATCAGATTTTTACCAGCGAGAAATGTATTCTCCTATCGACGTCGGCGCTGGAGCTAGCGTTAACACTTCATGTGATAAGATAATGTCAAATCTCAGCTCGCCGGTATCTTTGGGGCTTTGCAGGGGCTGTGCAAAGGTCATTGCGTGGGTTTATCAACATCTTGTAGCTTTGCTAAGAGCCCGGCCGTCTTAAGTGTTGAGTTGAGTTGACCGATTTTTGAAGCAGTGGGCCAAAGTTAAACGTGTTCACATGCCTTCTACAACGGGTAAAACGTTTTACTTGCAAATTCGGTAAAGAAAAAAAAAAAATTAGTCACAATGCTGACGCTTGTAAAGCAAATTACGGTGTTGCGCAGTTACCAGCACATATGTGACTTTTCCATCACCTTATTTTCTCCGGGAAGGAGGTTCACCTCCGACGGGGGTACTGTTTTTGGTTGTGTTTTTGTGTTCGCACCTATAACTTAAAAGCACTTGTATGGATTTGTATGAATGTTGATATGTGGGTAGTTATTGAAGTCCTCCAAAACATGGCGATTCTGGCTCCCTAGCAGCACTTTCAATTACTGCAACATTACAGGCTGGCACCCCCTTCCTGAAAGTAGTCTATAGACAGCTGGTCTGCCCTACAAAACAATATAGGTCAATGACACCCAGCTGGCTTGGGAATTCTTGAGGATCAACTTTTATGGCGCATGATAAGGCTGTGGCTATGGCACAACAGCTCAAATGAATATTTCACAGAGGAATGAGGTCTTCGATTTCTTATGCTAGGGTCACATTTCCTAACCGGGGCCCGGCCGGGCTGTTTGCGGAAACGAAAAATCAAAGTGTATGTCAATAAATCTGCACAAGCTATGCTCTTAAATAATTTTGGTTTTGTGTTTTTGTTGTCTTTTATGTCATACTTTTCGTTCCCAAAGACTGCCCGGCTGGGCCCCGGATTGGAAATGTGACCGAAGCATAACTCTGCCTTACACTCATCCGTGCGCAACTCTTCATTCCTAACCATAATAGTGAACGTGACTTACCGGAATAGCGTTAAAGAAAATCCATCTTGCCCATTAACGTTCTTTGAGAAGGGTTCGTACCGGATTAGGCGTACACCTTTCTTCGCGATTCCTGCTGACGCAAATAGCGACAGGAGCTGCATATAGATCGGTGTTTTGTACGGTAGTTTGGAAAACTACCAGATCATGGTCTATGTCAGGGGTTCGGCATGTTGATCCGGGCAGTGCAGAGGGCTTGTCTCGGCAGGCAGGTTTTATGACATGACCTTGTGGGTAATTAAGTCAGTGGGTGGAGTTAATCTGTAGGGCAAGGGCCAGTCAACGAGCCCCTCGGAATTTGTCTTTGTTCAAATAGCGCTTCCTAAAGGGCTCGAAATACCACCTGCATAATGTTATGCAGTATGTGGAGATAACATTGGAGGCAAGAACTTTCAAATAAACTTTCTAATTCATAAAGCAGGCCTGCAATACTAGGGTGACATACGGCCGGACGGGACTCAAAGTGCACCACATCCACCATAGTAGCATACTCGAATACTTCGGATTAGGAACGTTTGCAAAATAGTGTTGCTGTTTTTTGACAAGCTGCACGTGACTGAAAGGCAGCGAAAATGAGTGATGCAGGTAAAATGTGTCTGTCAGGTGCAGGTAGAAGATATCTGGTGCAGGAAAAAGTCGTCTGGTGCAGGTAATTCTTAGATATAACATGACCCAGAGGCAAGTCTCCTGAAAAGAAGGCTGTACTAGTATTTCTAGCCCTGACTTTTGGCGTAAGTACGTTGACGATTTTACGTACGCATGCGCAAAGTCAAAGGTAAAGGCCCCTTACTCGTAATAGTTCTTCTCTCTACCAGTGTATAATTGCAACTATGTCTCTACCACGTTTATACATGTCCAGACTCCGCCGACAGATTGCATAACAATGTCGGACGTGTTTTGTTTATGTCTCAGTGGCCTTAACCTCTGACCTCGCGCATGCCTATTTAGAATTGTGAACGTCCTTATTTTAAGCCCTGACTTCTGGCTTTCCGCTCCACCAGACTCGGCTCACTATTCACCCCGCCGCGCGACCTCCTCAGATAGCAGTAAAAGGATTTCCCTTCTGACGCACATGGCGCGAGGGGAAACATGCCGATGAGGCTGTGGGCACCTCACGGCAATTTACAACAGACTTCGGTGTTCACTTTATTACTTCTAAACTCGCGAATGATAATTGTCCAGCCAGAAGTGTTTTCTAAGGCATTTGAAGTTGACTGGGAGCAGCTAAATTAGTAACTATTGAGGGCAAGATAGGCTTTGAACAAAGGATACGTTCACGCATCGAGCTACTAGTCATATATATGTAGATGAATCAGGTGCTATTCTCCTTGACATTGCACGCACAAAGATAAGGTAGTTACTTTTCAATCTAGGTTCAGCCTCTGTTTATAAGGATATTTCTCTGCACGAATTGATCAGACGATATGTAATATCGTTACAGCAGTCTGTGCCCAAAGGATGATTACAATCGTGCAATGAGATCAAGTGAAATAAAGAAATAAGCAACCAGTCAAAAATTCGTAATGGCAAAACTATTACCTAGCTCTGCTCTGTGTTGGTTCTGTAGGCAGTGCTCTGTAGGCAGTGTATGAAATATGCAATACAAACCCCGCGTTTCTAGTATGCAATACAAGACCCCACAAAACCCTGCAAAACCCCACGTATAAGGTGGTTCAAAAGTGAAAGGGTCCTGAGAAATAAAGCAAAACACGTCTGGACATTGTTATGCAAAACCGACGGAGGCCATATAAATCTGGAGATGCATGAAGCATGGCCGAGACAAGAACTATTTATAAGTCAGGAGCCTTTCACCTTTGACCTGCGCATGCGCAGTTAGATCCGTGAACGGGCTTATATGTCCAATGCATCGTTGAGGACTGAATGACGCAGGATGTTTATCGGAACGCAGGAAATTACGGCAAATAAGCCGGCTCACGGTATGAACTGCGCATGCACGACGTCAAGCCTGAAGGACCCTACCTTGTAAACGGTTTTGTTCCAGACCATGATTGATTCCATGTTAAGACGTGATTTGTTTGTGTCTCGGGGGCCTTCAACTATGACATATTACCCATAATGCGCCACACTGCGCATGCACAGTTCAAACTGTGAACTGTCGTATTTCTACAGTCATGGCATTGACCTCTTGTATACATTGAGTAGCATCTGCACATGGGTCTGCCCCTGATATGAATGTGATCAATGTAATGCTAGACCCATGGACCAACATAAAACCTTTCTGCACAAATTATGATTATCATCTATATTTTTGAGTGACAGGAAGTAGACTCTGAGGTATATGAAGAATTAGATACACGAGGCAAATTGTTGCACCGTTCAAAGTTTTTAAAGAAGGAAGTAGGTTGGCCTCGCTCTGTCCTCTCATATAGTTCTCAAGAAAGGAGATGAAATTGAAGAACACTTCCTGAGAATCACAAAGCATGGTTTACTTAATCTTCCTTCTTTCCTTCCTTACTTCTTGTCAATACCATTGTCTCTCTACTGGCTAGATTAGTTAGAAGTGCCAGATTCTTGGACGTGCATTGACTCCCAAACTTGCTGAGGTCGATGAGACGACGACTATATGATTTCCTTAAGGCTTGTTTGCGCGGTGCCATAGATTGCTTCACAGCAACAGAGAATTGTACGCGCTTTAATACCGTATTTAATGCCAAATCGAAATGCCATTATGGAGTATGTAGTAAAGATATCTCGAATCTCCCCACTGTAAAAAGAAAGACCTGGGATCACAACGTTAGGCTTTACCAAAGATCCACATTCATCGAGGGCTTTACCTAAGCTACGAGTGGGCGTACGGATACATGTGCTTCGCGTAGGATTCGTTTTCAAAAAGTCGACGTAAGGCGAACTGCAAGTACACTTTTTCAAAGCAAAGGAGACTGTTTGTGTTAGTATTTTTCTTTTGTATCCTGATTTTTGCCGTCGAGAAACGGAGGTTTTACATTGGTAGTTACTTGGTGTTTCTAACGGTGGTGTGTGGCCAATCTTCCGCGTCATTTTTCTAGGCACGCAGGGGACGCTGGCAGGAAGATTGGTAAAAAGATAGGCAAATATTTGAACGACTGCTTTGACATTAGAAAAAATACCAAAACTAAGGATTAGCCCCACTCGATTATAACACTATATCAAAGACTTACGTTAGCCCTTATTCTATTGTATTAGTAATTAGATTAGTTTTATTCTATACCTCTATGTTGTACTCTGTTTAATAATTATACACTTGTCGTGCAATAAAGTTCTTCTTCATCACTGTCACAAACAAACAAACAAACGAACAAACAAACACACCAACTGACAACAGAACCTCCATTTTTAACGAGGTTACCACCAAGGAATGAATAATTTTAACTCAATGACAACACCGAGAAAAAATTAACAAAGCACATGATATGGTCAATCAAATCCAATGAAACATAGAAGTAATAACTAATGATAGATAAGAACCTTTTTTGCTGTAAGTTGAGGCGACGAAAAGAATCCTTGAATAATTCGAGCTCGATTATTCGTTCAGAATGCGTCTAGTGCATTCTATCACATTATACAAGCCCGATGGTTTCACCTGTCAGAGTATAAGCCGTATTGTCAAGGGACACGCTATATATATACATATATATATCGGTGCTGCTCTATGCAAACAAGAATCTTATATAACTTGTTAAAACAGCTTTTCATACGGTGTTTTACAATACATAATACCATTATTTTAGACATGTCGCATCAATATGAATGTTCGTTTAGTCTATTTCTCACTAGTTAATCAATGCGCATGTACATATCCTGTCTCCATATATGGATACGATGACCACCGTACTTGATACATTGCCATGATTAAGTGAACTAAATTCTACTGCGTTGTTAAGGAAATGACGTCAATCCTATCCATTGACAAGCATTCGTTTCAAAGCATGACCTAAATACACATGTCCGTATTTTGAAGTTACGATAGCAACATTGAAATAATCAGGTCATAGCACGTGTAACTCCAGGTTTGCGTCTCGAAATACACATGTCCGTATTTTGAAGTTACGATAGAAACATTAAAATAATCAGGTCATGGCACGTGTAACTCCAGGTTTGCGTCTTTTTATACAGCAACGAAGAAAAATAAGAGCTTGTCGAAAAGTAACCTGAGTCACATGTACTTTCTGGCTATCAGGAGCTGATTGAGCCCGCGTCCTTTTTCTAGGAACCTGACCAGTGCAAGGGCTGCGAGAAGCGCGATTTAATTAAAACTAAATCAAAACCAATCAGATAAGGAGAAAGTAATCATGGAAAAAGATTAGGTGGGAGCTTCCGAACGCAAATGTGCATATGTTATAGAAGTATACGTATCAATCTTACGGAATACAAGGCGATTGTATTATTAATGTATACTAAGGAAATGTCTTAAATACAGTGCATTTCACTAATCTTAACAGCAGCAAGAATCTCATGGATAAACTTAACAATCCCACTGGTACTGTTCATGAATATGCCCTTAATATACATTATACTAATTACTAAATAAGGCTGTTAGGTGTACTATCAGAAATGGTGAGTACCCCCCCCCCCCAGAACCCTTTCAGATGTTAAAATGAGACTCCTGTTCAATCCTGGGAAGGGCACCTCTGTTCGGACTGCGCCCGTCTTTCGGAAGAGACGTAAATTGGGGGTCCCATGTTCGAGAGGTGCCTCGAGCACGTTAAAGGCAAAGAGCTTGCAATCCCTCAATGTAAAAACATACCCTGGTGCTGAAACGCAATGGCCTAGTGGGTAGAGTGTTCGCCTTGCATGCGGTAGGACGTGAGTTCGATCCGGTCATACCAAAGACTTTAAAAATGGTACATACTGCTTTCTATGCTTAGCACTCAGCATTTGGGAAAGAGTATGGAAGTTAAACACACACCACCGCCAGTGGACTAGCCCCCTGCTATAATGTTTGCACAAGGTTGTGTGGCCCAAGGGCTACTGAAACGGAGATGGGCGTCGACCTTTGCCTCATCGGTGCGGGAAGGAACTTTGACTTTGACTTGATGTTCGAGAAGGTATCTCGAGCACGTTAAAGGCAAAGAGCTTGCAATTCCTCAATGTAAAAACATACCCTGCTGCTGAAACGGAAAGGAAAGTTAGGAAACTTGCTGCCTTATGTGCCACGCGAATAAGCGAGCGAACGAACGAACGAACGTCCTAGGTGTGTTCTAAAGTTAGATTTGGTAGATTCCCTGTTGAATCTGATAATCCCCAGCCGCGCTTCGTGGGTTAATGTAGGCTTCATGCAGGCGCGCTTTAGCGATGCGTGTGTAATAGCCGCCCGGGGTATTCACAGTCTGCCAGCTCGAGCCGCCTGACGTGATAGAAGGTTAACTCAAAGGCCAGAGCCGCCATCTTGTCATCCGTCCGCCGCCAGATTGCATAGTGCTAATCTCCAAGCAGATGTAAGACCACGGCAAGAAAATTCTAAGGCTGGCATCCTCTACAGACTCCAAATCTAATGCGAGATTAAAACAAGATGGGTAAAAAAAAAGAAACCTAACTTTTCAAGATGGAGACTACGAACGTCGCAACGTGAAATGAAGCGACAAAACAATGCTTTTATTCCAACAAGTATTTTATTCCTGCATTGAAGACGTACACAAATTTACACCGTTGTCGCAGAGTTGCCCTCCTTGAATTAGCAGCTATATGTGTAACAGTGGGGATCAACCTCCACTAACTGACCAGTCTAACTGGTTTGGAACTTTTAACCTAGTGGTTATTAGCGCGTTGGATTCCCAAGCCGTGATGATCGGGATCGGCGCGGGTTCGAATTCAGGGAGCGGCGTACTCGCCCCTTTGGGCTTTTACAGTAGCTAAACTATTGTCGCCTCTACAATTTCCGAGCTAGTTTTACTTTTACAACTACACTCATGGCTACCGCACGACATATTTCCCCATTTTTCTGTCACTAGTGCTGACCATCTCTGAAGGAGAACGAAAATCCGTGTTGTTTTCTTAATCAGAAAATCAATGCGAACGCTGTTGTCATTTACTAGGACAGTCTTACTATTTTATGCCTGTTTTTGTAACATGTGGTTTGTTAACTCTAGGGGAAGGCGAATACTTAAAATGCACATCACATGTTGAGTGTAATTGCGGTAGAAAAGAATACTAAATGTTTAAAAAAACAGTCGCAAAATATCGGGTCCTCACATCTGTTTGGAGATTACATGGTTCCATCGCGAACTTTGCGCCTAGTAAAAAACACCAGATGGTGCACTGCGAGAATTGGTGTGATGAAGAGTCATGTAGTAGGCATCGAATTATCAATTAAAGTTGTGCCCGGTACCTTGTAATTTGGTGTGATGGGGGAGATGATGGTAACGGTGCCAGTTAGTTGCATGTCTACCATAAAGACCTGTTATTATCTCAATGAAAAATGGAGATATGGTTTTGGGTGTGTCTGTATATCTGTGTGTGTGTTTGTGTTTCTGGATTTTTGTAGCCAGTATAACTCAAGAACCTCTGGATGGATTACGATGATATTTTGTATGTGGGCAGGTGTTAGTAGGACAAAGGTCAAGGTTGGTTTTGGCCCCCCTGTTATGTGACTGTTACTACTACAGTAGAGCTTCCTTTTTTTGTAACTTTTGACCTGGATGTGCTATGGTCTTGAGTTTCTGATGTCGGGTAGCTTGTGATGTAAGGTGTAGATTTGGGCCTCCTAGCATGCAGCTTGCTGTAATGTGCGTTATAAAGAGATATATTAACGCCTAGGAAAAAGTGTTACCTTACTGACACTAGGAAAACGTGCCCATCGAGCCTTTTTTGGTCGACTGCTGACAAGCCAAGGGAGATAGAATATTTGAACTGACATCTAAACCTGAGTGATGGAATTAAAAACAGACTTCCTGTACATGTATTTCACATTTTGTTTGTGGTATCAAAGCTTCGAACACGCCAAAAATAGTTACTCAAGCAACTGGATAAAATTTTGAAACAGTAAGACGTTTCAGACAGCATCCGCTATCTTTCGTCACTGCCGAAAGATAGCGGATGCAGTCTGAAACGTCTGACTGTATCAAATTCCCAGAACTAAAGTTGTTATTTTTAAGCGCACTGAATGCCCGATGCATCGCTCGGTGCCCGACGGCCACATCAATGCTTTCTTAAAGATGTCTCTTCAGATGTCTGTTTACAGTGTTTCACCGGAAGATGATACAGCTCATTGACTGCTTTGATCCTACGTATCATTCCACGTCAGTCAATTACACCGGTGGGTGTTGATCTACTCGTTTGATCGGTCCCCCAGGGATCACGAATCAAGAATAAATCAGAAACAGTCATCGAGCAAACCCTTGTATGGAAAACATACAGCAACTAAAATTGTATCCTCGCATCTTACACCGATTTGTCTATGAAATATTTAAGAGCAAATAGATGGATATATTGTAATAAACACTGCAGTATATTGAATTGACTGAGCAGCAATTATTCACCTTCTGCTGATATGACAGACCGCTCAAGATCGTCGTTTTGATGTTCATTCTTTTTTCAAACATTCATGGAAAAATACACAGGACCACACAGTAGTGCCGTAGTCCAGCAATGTGCCTATCTTGGCGGTACCGTTTGGATACAGAATGGCCTTCTGTTCCAATAAGAAAGTCTGATACGATGAATTCGTTATGCTGTTAAAGTCTTTGGTCAGCTGGTACTAGCTCTGCAAATTAAAGCATCAGTTATATTAGTGCAAATCCTCTCATGCCAGTCCTGTCGTCTGTATAAGTCAAGCAACGACCCTCGCACACTGGCCTTTTCGATGTGTTAGCGATGGTCTGTCATCTACCAATCAGATACTCCCCCCCCGCCTGTTGTTGGAATGAGAGTTACCAGCCAATCACGTTACCTCTTGGCCGTAGGCGGCGACGTCATTGGTTGGTGACGGCTAGCCAGCGCTAACGCAATGAAAAGCACCGAACGCAGGTAGGTACGCAACGGGCCTGGCATGAAAGGATGGCTGACGCAAGCTAACCAGCATTGTGTGCCGGCTACAATGAACGTGTACGGTGATGGTTTTGTTCTCAGCTATTTGATTACCCGCACAATCGAGACATCTTCAATCATTGGCTGCCTCTATTCTACTCTATTAAGTTTCCCTCCCCGCAGGGAAAAATCAATGGTTGAGACTCGTGTTTAGAATCGACCTTTCCAGCGGTTGCAGATGAGCTGGTATCTGTCGGTAACGGACATTGAACCACTGTTCCGTTTTAATGACATCGAACCACCGTCCAATTTTAAGGACATTGAACCACTGCCTGATATAAAGGGCACTGAATCAACGTAACACTAAATATGCTACTCCATTAGATGCACTTAAAACGAGGCACCTTGATGGGCGAAATCTCCCTCCCGGGTTATTGAGAGATTTCCACAATTTCTCGACCTTTCTATAGTGACTGCTCAATCGACATGACTAAAGTCGTCTAAGTAGACAGATGACCACTGCATGCAGGATTTCTAATGCTTGCGTCAATGGGAAAAAAGTGGCCACAATGGCCCTGTGGTCCGTCGTATGCAAAGGTGGTTTGACTGTACTTGAGCTTACTCGTATGCCCGTGTGGGTCTACGTGAAGCGAGCTCTCTTTTCTTTAATGATGTCTTCAGAGTGACCCCGTTTTTTTACCTCAGCTCAACTGGCAGTTCAATACCATTTACTCGTGGGATCAAAGAACGTTTGATTTGCCGAATCTCTTGGTGTGCATACGTGCCCTTCTGCACGTACACAAGATAGACTGAGCTGCTTTAAGTTCCGACGAAAAAAAACTATGATTCAAGTACTCTGTTCCCTTTATCTATGAAAACGCGTGTTGATATTCCGTGTCTTTGTTTTCGTCTGTGATATTACGTGGCATTGTTTCTTCGTCGTCTCAAGTAGGTCGGCGTCACCCTTTGGTTTTATATATGGGCTGAGCATTCAAGATAAGAAGCTACGTCACTCAACACTACCATATGGAAAATATCGACAAAACGTTAGACATGTAAGTGTCAAGGATTCAAGTGTCATTCTTGTCTACCCGTTATCATTTGAAGAAGCAGAACTTACCAGAACAATTGAAATCTGTACATATGACAGTACCGCACGACATCTTCAGTGAAAATGTAAATTTCAAAGGCACTAAATATGTTCATTAGACGGCACTTTGAGTTGAGTTAACTTACCAGAGCAAATGAAATCGGTACATATGACAGTACCGTACCACATCTGCCGTGAAAATGTGCATTTCAAAGGCACTGAATATGTTCATTAGACGGCACTTTGAGTTTCTATTTCCAGCACCTCCAACGCAGAACCGCGTCGCATTGAATCCACAAGACTGAAGGCTTAATCTAAATGATTATGGTTTTGATCAGTTGTATGCTTTGATATACAGTCAAAATAATGTGGTTGTCTGTAGTCTGATTATTTCCTAAGTGAAGATCTAAAAAGAATTTCCGGTATGATAATAGTATCCATTAAACCGCGTCTATGATCTTTTAACACCACAGACACAGTTTGCAAATGAAACACCAAAAGATGCCACTTTTATCTCTTACAAGTAGATATGACAACATAAAACGTAAATATGTAGAACCAATGCCACTGGATGCAACTTTTACATGAAAAATCAAAATGAATTAAGACAAATCTATTCAACAATTACAAGTGAGAAACAGTTTGAAACACCTTTGCGTTGTGTGTTTTGTTGTCTTCCCAGTCATGCTTTTACATTTTGCATGATATTCTGTTGAGTAGATAAAGGCACTAGCTAGGAGAGCAAGGATTGACGTCTGTACTCGGTACTTGCCTGTTGAGAACTGATCTGGACAGACGGGTGTCTGTCTGGCTTTATTGATATCAATCGGTTACAGATGTCCAGCTGGTGTCTCTGATGGACCCCCAGCGGATAGATCTTCCTGTGGTTATAAATAAAACATCTTGCTACATAACACTTCAAATGATGAAATCAAGAGTTACACGGATACACGTTTAGGTGGCAGCGACATAGCAGTATGATCGCCCTCTAGTTGAACGGGAGCCGTACCCACAGCTGCCCTTGGCCCAAATGCTGCCCAATTACACACATTCATTGACATTCGTAAGGGGTTATATTCAGCACGGCACTTAAAACTGCTGAAGTCTCCAGGGCTTTTTGTTTCACTAAGGAAATGTTCCAGAAACCCGCCGTACTTTTCCGCCACGGTTGCAAAGATAAAACCCTACTTACCACACTTCCACCCACACACTTTATCGACTCGCATCGACTGTCGTCTCAGAGGAGAGGTGAAGGAACTTTGTCTCCGCGAAAACATTACCCCGGTGGTTTACATTAAGGCCTGGGAAGAACATGCTGTGTTTCTGGTTACCCGACTGACTCTAGCAAAAACCTGCTGACGTACGTTCTTTCAGACCCGTGTAGTCTCTAGTAGCACATAGGAAGTTTCCTTACTGTTTCAGTAGCAGGGTATATTTTTACAAGGATGGGTTGCTAGCCCTTCACCTTTAACGAACTCGAGGCACCTCCGCGAACACGCCACCCCAAGTTTACGTCCCTTCCGAAAGACGGGTGCAAACCCAACCGAGATGTCCTGACCCAGGATTGAAGTAGAGTCTCCCAGTTAGCAACTAACTGGAACCAGGAGCTATAGGTTCATCCCCACAGGCAATAGCCTGTTTTGGAGTCTTTTGCTGAAAAGGGACATAAAATTTTCGATCTGAGTAATGAAATTCAAAACAGACTCCCTGCATTTCGCACTTTTCGCATGTGTAGTAAACATTGTATTTCTTTGTTAAGTGTATCGAGATACTTGTCCAATGTGCATCTGAACAATTGCAATACAATGGTGAAAATATCAGTGGTTATCTAAGTTTTACATCGTTAAACTGCATTTGCTTCATCCCTTCTAAAAGAAAATTAAGAAAAAAATGAGAATCCCTACCTACAGACCCGATTTTTCTTCAGGAACACAAAATTAATTTTTACATTCTGCAAGCTCCGCGTCGTCGTTCTATGCCATGAGTGAGTAGAATAAACGTTTTCCATCCGTGCTTGTTGCGTAGCTGCACTGAATAAGTGACGTCTGCGATGGAAACGATACACGAGCTTGACGGTGCAAAGTTGATCCCTCATTATAGCGCTAAATACAGGCAGCTGTCTGGCATATCTATTACATGCTAATGCCGCAATAACTTCAACACTTTTGTAGAACGATTTTAATGTAAGGTGTGCACAATTTATGCCACACGCATTTTTGACAGGGTTCAACGGCCCCACAGTTTAGCCCCTGGTTCCAGATGGTTGCTAACTCGGAGGCCCAGCTGGTTCAATCATTGGCTAGGACATCTCGGTTAGGGCTGCACCTGTCTATAGGAAGGGACGCGAAATGGGGACCATGTGTTCAAATAGGAAGGACAAGCAACCCCTCCCATTTACTATGCTACTGAAGCAGCAAGAAAGCCTACTTGCCTATGTACCACTAGGTACTACAAGGGTCTGAACGAACGAATGAACGAACATTTTAGACAATGAGGATCCATTTTAAACCACATACAATTCGCTTTCTTATCTGATGAACCTCTTCATAGTGAAAACAAAAATACTTCCTGCCTGCTTGCATAAATGTTCCGAGATATGCCAAACCATTTGTAAAGAACTTGTTATGAATAGATAACGTTAAGTCAGTTGGAGCAAAAATAATACAATGATGTCTGTCATTTGGTAATATCCTTGTGATACAAAAGATTCGTCACATATAATTAAGTGTAGATATCATTTGATTGACTTATTATCAAAATCATTTTCTTTGTTGACATTTCATTGCCATGGAGATTGATACAATTACAACTACATGCAGCATTAAGTGCTAACACAATGCTGGAGTACTGTTTCATAATGATAAGCGGGGAATAGCGGAAAACAATCATTGTATTTTTTGTGAAGTTATAGAATATATAGAGCATCTTTGACTCTAAAATGTCTTTATGGAATTTCGTGGAAAGCTTATTTATTTGTGAATATGGTTATTCCAAATCTCTCAATGTACATGACATTATTTTTGGGTATAACCGACTTGTGCTAAAAAGCTTCGGTACATATGAATGTACTGTACAGGACTATTGTCGTTTAGCAGCTTTGATTAAAATCCCGTGGTGGACAAGGAATAGACTTGAAAAAAAGTGATGACACCATGCCCGGCAAAATAAGAAGATGTCAGAAGAACTTTAAAAAAAATGGAATCGAAGATCTCATACCTCCGTGAGTTGTTTGTGAATTCTTAAATGCCATGGTCCTAGCCTTATCCTGCTAATGCTCATCAGTAAGTGACAAGCCACCAAACTGATGTCAGGAAGAGAATGTCAGCCGATAATGCTGTACTACTTCAAAATATTGCCAGGGGGCTCAAAATCGCCAAATTTCTTCGGGACCTAAAGAAACATGCCCCCCTAGTAGATGTTTAGGTACTGCTGCATTACAGGCCGAAACACCCTTCCTGAAAGTTGTATGGTATAGTCCATAGACAGTTGGTCTGCCTGGCCAGATCAATGACCTCATTTGGGACACCCGGGAGGCTTGTTGAGCATCAACTGCTATTAATGATATATTTAGCACATGATAAGGCAAGGGCTATGGCATAAAGAAATTCGCAGAAGCTCTAAATATTCCACGTTCCCAATATTTGTCAAGGTTAGATCTTGGATTTAACGATACGAAATCCTCCTCGCTATATCTCTAAAAGATCTATCATCCCTCAAATTGCGTCTTAGATGTCTACAAAGGGCTCCGCCTGTTCTATGGATCTCGTACATATGTACCTGAGAGATATGGGGAACCTTAGCCACAGGAAGTGTATCTTAATAAGATTAAGGAAGATAGCAGATCTACGCACACCGTACAGCAAACAGGACAAAAGGTTTTTGCCGAGACTGCACGGCCTGGGGCACCTGGGGCACCTGGATACTACTAGATAAGACCACACGTGCCGAAAGAACGTGCCTCCGTCAGGTTTCATCGCATTCATCTAAAGGGCAGAGAGATGACGAAGATTTTCGAACAATCTCTTTGACTTCTTTGTGAAGCTGACTGCCTGGCATGGTCTTTAACATACCAAACATCTGACCTATGGAAGTCTGAACCAGCTCTTTAAATGTCAATAGATTCTCAGAAATTAGGAAATGTGCAAAAGATCGTATACTAATTTTGTCTCCGGTTAACTTTGAATCAATGTCCAGACCTTCTTAAACCCTTTCAAAGATGATTCTTTATTTATCTATCAGACTTCTCTATTTAGGAGGACAAAGTGCTGTGGAGAGAGCTTTCAGGATTGGTTCGAGCGGGAGCTCGAACTAAGTAATACCCCCATTCCACTTGGACGGCGCTCTCGCCGCGCCCTCACGGCGACCAGAGCGCCGTGAGAGGCGCCGATTTCCTGGAAAACATGCTCAGGTGGAATCTCTACGGCGACCTCAGCGCGACCAAAATGTTAAATGTCAGCAACTTTTAATGAGCGACCAAAGATTTCACAGATCACTCAACGAATTCTAGAGATAAAGAACGAATTTTTTTTTCGTTTTGTGTGCTTTGTTGTCTCCTCAGTCATACCTTTACCTCTTGCATCATATTTGAATGATAAAATCAAGGGGGAAACAGATTCAATTTTGATCGCTGCACGGTCGCTGAGTGTGTGTCTTAAGTTAAGTTATATATTTGTTCAAATATGTTTTTTTGTCTGTCATGTAACCTGTTTGCTATAAATATCTTTTATCATGCTACGTTATAATAGAAACGTAAATCACAGAATTGTGAAACACTTTTTGAACCATAGACAATAAAACTTGGAGGGAATTTAATTTGAATGGAAGCAAGTACTTGTAGCTATTCGTCAATTTGTAATACCACTAGGAAAATTTTGATTTGACCACAAAATTCCCAGAAATTCAAGATACACCGCTTCAAGAATTCAATTTGTTTGAACTACAGTTAAGACCATTCAATCATATAATCCTCGTAGAGTGCTCGCTGCGATCCTTGAGCGCTGCGGCCCTTTGATCCCTCGCTGCGGCCCTTTGATCCCATCGCCATCCTCGGCGCGCTCACGGCGACTGTTTTGAACATGTTCAAAACCATCGCCGAGGTGACGGCGCGCATGGCGCGCATGGCGCTCTCACCGCGCTCCCAATGCGCTCTCGCCGCGCTCTCGGCGCTCTCACGGCGCTCTCGGCGCTCTCACGGCGATCTGGCCAAATTGACGTCGCCGTGAGAGCGCGGCGAGAGCGCCGTCCTAGTGGAATGGGGGTCTAAGTAAGTAAGTTCTCTATTTACAAAAAGCATTAACCTATTTGTTTATTTATTTATCTACTTGTTTATTCATCTAAAATTAATCTATTCATCATCAGTGATATACAACTGATACTTTCTTCATCATAAAATTTTCTAGTAGCAATAATAGTAATCAAGAACGCACAATTAAAACCAATTTAGGCCAGCAAGTAGACTTTAAGGACGCAGACACCGAAACTAATGGAAGAGCGTGAAAAAAAGATGGGTAAAAAAGACGCCTAAATTTAGCTTAAAATGATACCCCACTAGTGTCGCTTCCAACTGCCGAACTAGTTCCACAACTACCCTCATGGCTGCCTCACTAGTGTCACTTCTATAAGTACAATCAGTGCCAACACACGACATATCTTCCCATTTCAGGTATTTATTCTTGTCATGTTGCCATCTTGAGAGGGGAACAAAAGTTGTTTTTTCGAAATCAGGCGAAAATCAATGCGCGCGCTAATGAAAGAAGAAGAACTTTATTGCACGACAATTGTACATGGTACAAAGTATGGCAGGAATTCGTAAACATAACACAAAATAGAAGTATAGAATAAAACTTAACATCCTTATTACTAATACAATACAATAAGGGCTATTGTCATCCATAGAATTTATCTACTGTGGTCTCAAAGATAAATTGTCGGAGAAGTGCTGATGTCATATAGCGACATCTACTGCATCATAAATCCTTCATATCGATCCAAACTCCGGGTCATTGACCGATCAAACGAGGCCGGGTCAGACAAATTGAACCGCGGGAATACTGAAGCCTGATTTATTAGGAGCCGTGAGGAATGGCCCAGTAACGTCAGACTCTAACCACCGTCGGGAGTGGTTATTTAGCGACCCGAGCAAGACAATCAGGCTTCCCGAATGTGAGATGACGGGTGACTTGTAGGAACAGACTACGTACACCGTGCGTTCGTCGTGCGATCTCAAACTGAGGATATTCTTGGGATAGTCGTGCATATGTCGATAAAACTCAGCTGCCTCGTTATGGGAAGGACTGCCCTAGTCTCAGATCCTTGTCGGCGGTTGGTTCTTTCACCTCACCTCACCTATCCCTCGACCTCTTTTTGGGTCGTTGGGGCACCATGAGTAGTTCCTCCACAATCCTCCTCCACCTCACTCTGTACGTCCTCCGCCGTTCTCATCGCTTACGATAAGCTTAGTCCTGTCTACTCTTTTATGTTATCTTCCCACCGTTTTCTCTGTCTTCCTCTCTTTCTGCTCCCTGGTTCTTTCACAGCCAGCTTAAAAACTCTACGGCATCAAAATCTAAGAACGACCTTCGACGGATGTGTCCGCCCCCTTAGTTTCCCTTCAATTGATAGGATGAATATTGCATGGCTGGCGACCCGGAAATATTGAGGCTTAGGAACATATTAGCCGTACTTGGGACGGACTTGACAAGAATAAGATACCGGGGGAGTATAGGCGAGTACGTGTTCTGATTTAGATACACAGCAGAATGGCGTTCATGTCAGTCATGGTGTATGACAAATATTACCTTCGAGAAGGAAGTTCACCTCCGAAGGGGGTACTGTTTTTGGTTGTGTTTATGTGTTTGAGGGGGTAACTTGTAAATGTGCGCATGCATGCACTTGTTTTCCCCTCCCCTCCCATTCACGTTGTGATAAACACAAATAAAATACGTTTGAAGTTTTTTGGTAAGTGGGTAGTTACCGAAAAGAATTGCAATTTTGGGGCCCCCTAGTAGTACTTTTAGGTACTGCAGTATTCCAGGCCGACATTCCTGAAAGTCGTGTGGTATACTTGAAAACGACAGCTGGTATGCCCAGCTTGCACCGCGGTCAATGACCTCAAGTTGCAACACCTGGCTTGTCGAGCACCAACTGTTAAAGCACATTCTAAGGCTAGGGATGTGGTATCAACAAATTCGCAAATACTCTGGACATTCCACGCAGGTATGAGAGCCTTGATTAGTCTGTACACAGGTCAATAACCGTCACAACGACCGCCTTTTGGAAAGGATTAGAAATCAATACTGATGAGGAGAAAACTGTTTCTCGATATAGATCTCTATTCCTCTGACCTTAATAGCTATTGAATGTGATATGAAACATTAGTGCTAATATGTATCAGCAGAAACAGCTCACAACTTCACCAGAAACGGGCTGATAAAAGGTAGGCTGTGACAACAAAAAACTCTTTAGTATGATAAATTTTTAAATTTCTAATTTCCTTAGCTATATTTTCCTCCAGTGTCAAATTTTGACCACTACATTGGACGGTAAATTGACGCCTCAGTTTTGCAAGGTCTTCTACATATACAGCAGTATAGATGCACAACAGTTAGAATGTGGCATAACAGACATATGGCTTATATGTCATATATTCGTGTCATATCATGACATATGAAAGAGACTGCTGCAACCACCCTGAGGAGCCCAAATGGCCCCAACTGAAATCAAAGGCCACTCGACCAATCAGACTACGCTGTGTTGATGACGTATTTTTCGACCAATCAGACTGCGCTGTGTTGATGACGTATTTTTTGACCAATCAGACTGCGCTATGTGGATGACATATTTTTTTACCAATCAGACTGCGCTGTGTGGATGACATATCCGCAGCTGTAACAGCTCAAAAGGCCAGCTTTGTCGTAAGGGACACGCGGGATCGCTTTGATATCGTTTGGTAAACCCAGCAAGTCTTTGTTCCTGCCGCCATGTTGACGTATCTTTCTCGATTCAAAACTCAGTAGCACGCTATTCAATTAATTTCATCCTATTCTTTTTACCAGGAGTATGCTTCGGTCATTTGACCGTTTGCTATGCCCTTATTTTGTTGGTCTCTGTTGCCTTCGTTCATCATTTCTATGTCTCTTTCTATTGATGAGGGAGGGTCTCCCCAAGAAAGCGTTCATCACTACAGAGGGTTTTAGAAACGCAGAAAAGGCCACATAAGACAAACAATATTCGTGACCAGTAACCCCCTGCCAATTCATTGCTTGATGCTGTTCCCGTGGCTGAACTGGTAGCAGCCTCACAGTTGTGCTCCTGGTTCCAATCAGTTGTTAACCGGGAAACCCTGGTTCAAATACGGGGAAGTGCACCTCGGTTGGGACTGTACACGTCTTTCGGAAGGGACATAACATGGCTCGGTCCCGTGTTTGTGGGGGTTCCTCGAGTACGTTGAAGGGGAAGGGCTAGCAACCCCTCCATGTAAAGATATTCCCTGCTACTGAAACAGCAAGGAAACTTCCTGACCTATGTGCCACAAGGCGATTCAACAACGATTCATCTGTTTGGACAGCTTGACCTGGGGTATCTAAGCCCAGTTCTGCTGTGAATACACGCGTGAGATTGACATGGTATTATCTTGATGTTCGGCCGGCTGCAGGATAATCGTCTATCCATCCAGCGATCAGTCGCCTACGCTACAGGCTAGGTTTCGCTTTGTGACTACCGAAGTGGGAAAAGTGCCGGATGCCCCGTCCCCCTTCTTTAATGTGTTTCTAACTTTTACACACAGGATTCTGGTACCACCTTCAAGAAAGGCAACCCCACATAATGTGCTATTCAGTAGAGATCAAGAGTTGACTATAGTTGAGCTGAGTTGAGTTATCGTTTGGGACCGCATTATAAACACGTAGCGCTTGAAATATCCATGCATATAATTCTACATACCTTACGTTTAGGGCCACATTGTAAACGCCGCAGGTACTACGTATCTATCATCTACCGTAGATGATGTGTAAATATTGTACGTTTGGGTTCGCATCAGTTAGTAGAAACATCTACTTGTACTTTGTAACAGAATCAGTCAGAATTGCCCAGACGAAGGTGACAGACGGTCACCGAAACGTCAATCTTGGTCAAGTGATTTTATGCTACCACACTAGTGTGCCTTTGACAGATATGCTGGCTGCGATACAATGTTTTGTCGCTTCAATTCTTATTACAAACTTTATGGTATCTATTTTGCAAATTTAGGCAATCCTTATCTATTCACTCACTTTTTTTCGCGATTTCTCATTGGATTTGGAGTCTGCAGAGGGTGTCATCCATAAAAGCCATGATAGGGGGAAATATTAACCACCATGTCATCCATACAGACACGTTCATATTTACCCGGCTCATCTTGCCTGAGTTTATCAGAATCGCGTTCGTGCGAGGAATAAAATACAGAAGATCTGTTCTTATCATGTTTCCATCCAGACTATAGCTAGTAACTAACGTTATATATTATCTTTCATTCTGAATTATGCATTTCATGCCGAAATGTTTATTCGTCTGAAAATATTTCGTTGCATTTTGTACACTGTCAAGTACATGGAATTATATTGGTAACATAGCATAAGCTAAAACCGATATGACATTTTTCTTGGTGTGAATATGCTGTTGTGTAAATATCGCAGTGACAGTATGTAAGGTGGAAGTGGTGTAATAGGATACTTGGAGAATTGGAAGTATGGTTAAGTTGGGGCCCAATGGTGTTGTAGTTGAGAGCCAGGATGGTTCATGGCTACACCCGAACAGTAATAGAATATGACTTTCCAGACTTTTAGTTTTCGACATATATAAGACCAATTGTAAAGACTAGAAGGCAACCTCGCCGGCCAACTCCCAACCACAGATGACCTTGCTCACGACCAAAAGCAACTCCTAGCTCCGAACCATGGTTAGGAGGAGGTTGGGAGGCCATGGCCGGCTATGTCGTTTACCGGGGCTTTACATAAATGCCGTTGATCGTCGGAAACATTTTGGAAACTGCATGGTGCATTACCCAACATTCTGCCTACTCCTGCAAATCCATATGATCGATAGCTCTCGTGAGATCGTATCAACGTGAGACATGGGAGGGCGGAAACACCACGGGACGTACCATTGACTCGTCCTTGAAGCGGAGAACGAGAAGATGTATTTTTGTAAGAACGGCTGGCTGGATTGGTTTTATATTTGGTCTGCTGGTAGGTTGACAAAAGCTGGAAATGATTAGATTTTGGCCCCCCCTGTCGGCTTCCCTAGGTACTGCATTGAAACACAACAGGACGTACCAATAACTCGTCCTTGAAGCGTAGAACGAGTAGATGTATTTTTGCATGAATGGCTGGCTGGATTGGTTTTATGTTTGGTGTGCTGGTAGGTTGACAAAAGCTGGAAATGATTAGGTTTCGGGCCCCCTGTCGGCTTCCCTAGGTACTGCAGTGAAATACCGCCTAAAATTGACTCGTTCTGAAGCAGAGAACGAGTAGATGTATTTTTGCGAGAGCGACTGCACTACCAAAAATGTATTTTCTGCACAAGAAAAATAAGAAAATACATTTTTGGGAGTGTATGAATGAAGGAATGGACGAATCAATATAATGAGCTCTCACCACGCGCTCCATGAAACTGGATAACGTTCTTGATACATCATGTACATTCATGAAAACAGCGAAGCCCGAAATTCATGCTGGCAAATTTACGAACCAATCGATTTGATTTGTGGCTCCTGCAATTGGCATTTGGCACCGTGTCCTGCTCAAAGTGTATCCGCGATAGGCGTGTCCCTTACGAATTTCTTCCAAAATGCCAACCATAAATTATTTGCAGGCTCGCGCCCGTGGAAAGAGACATCGATTAATACACTGTAAAATTCGGGTCAGCGACATTTGCAGAAGTCTGCATTTCGAGAGGAGGATAGGGTGGGAGGGGGGCTGTGTATGTGGCATCAACGATTATTGTCGACTTCTTTTGATGATAATTAAAGATCTTTGTTGTTCATTCATACAACGAAGAGCTACGAAAAAGGTCGTCTGTCGTATGACTAAACATAAATAAACATATATACAGTAAAGTGTAGACAACAATACACGAGTTAAACATACAAAGTGGACAAAGGTGTTCAATAGTGTTGTACTAATTCAATACCACTTGCACTACCCGAAATATTTTCAAGTGTGTGTTTTTAAGAAAATGCAGATTTGTATGAAAACACATGACTTCTTGAAGGTCGTACGCGTTGATGAAGGACGTTCCTTAAGAAGGAGAGAACGCCTGTCGTCAGGAGGAATAGGGGCACTTAGATTGACGGCATGATGAGGCTTCCCTACCCAGAAAATAGCCGAGGTGTAAAATTTGCACCTTTTTAAACAGCACTCGCGGGTCGTTATTTCGGCTGTTGGCCGCCCTCTGGGATGAATCATTCTCCAGTTACCGGGATGATTTCTTACTCAATTACACTGGCGGCAAAATGTCTGTTGCAAGACGACTTGCTAATGTAGATGCGACTAGAATGTTTATTTGTATTCATTTAGGAAATCAATGTCACGGTTAAGATTTCATACCTGGAAACTGAGTAGTTATGTAGGTTCATTACCTTCGTGGAAATGGAGGTATTGTAATCAGTTGCTGTGTTTGTTTGTCTTGGTGTGCATACATGTGAATACTGCTGAGTGGCAGCCTGCCAGGATGAAAGGCGAAAACGGTATAGCAAGATACTCGGAGAATTGGAAGTCTGCTGTAGACCGGCAGGAAGTGATAGCGCTCGAATAGGGTATGGATTGATGACTAAGTTATGTCAAACACATAGAGGTACTCATTTCAATTTTTGTAGGGATTGTTTTCAATTTTGTAGAAACTATATGTAAGATACCAAAACATCGGCTTCTAGATCTTTATATAACGTATCTATAGAGTCAAGTGTTCGATAGATTATTTCGATTTCTACTGTTTTTAAAAACAATTGATTATAATTGACAATTTTTGTTTCTATTTATTTGTTTGTTTGTTAGTTCCAATTTCACATTTGTTTCGATCATTGACGCGTTGCATATAGAAAGTAAAGAGCATGTCGAGCAAATGTGTTAAATTTATGGTCCAACTAAGATTAGTTTGGATTCTGTGAACATAGTGCTTCTGATATGACTACATGTAACGTCCGACCCAAACCGTACTGCGTCAGAACGTGTAGGCCGTAATATTTCATGTCACTGTTGAACGACAGCAGTAAAACATGAGCCTGTCAATGTGTGAAGTCGTTGAGTGCCCGAGTGCTTGCGAGGCGGTTAGTTGGGTCAGGTCCAAATCAAAACCATTTTGAATCACAACCATCACAAAGGGTCGCCATGTTGGATTTTGATGTCAAGGTCACACAATACTGTCTCCAGTGCGATGGCGCTAGTTAAAAGGACATAAACCAGGCAGCTGACACTATCAAATAGGAAATATCTTGTGAATGGTGTTGTCAGTGATTTGTTGTGTTCTGATTTGCATTTTGTGAAAATGATAATGCTGAAATAGGTGCATCAGAACGGACAGTCGCGAAATACACAGACCGATCATGTATTCGCCTGGAAGATACTGTGTACTGTGGGCAAAAATGTCCTTCAAGGAAAATTGTACATACTTGAGACTTACTGTAATTGTATAGACAATGTACCCAGATCGTCACTCAATGTACATGCCCCATGTACACTGTACATTATACCAGGTTGTGGTCGGTTGTAGCCGGTTGTGGCCGGTTGTAGTGTTTCGTTTAGGCACACGGCCTGTGGGTGCATGTGTTTTGTTTCAATAACTATCATTTTAGTTGACATTATATAAAACTGTGAACCCCGTGCATTATTCACTCATATCATACGGTTCTATGGGATTTTTTGTTTTATGCAAATACCTATCTTTTTTTAATTATATGGAATTACCACAATGAGTGCAACATTTTACCCATTTTCAATCTAAATGACCATGTTTTTTCGCAAGATATCAGATCTAAGAAAGATATGACATTTTCCAAACGTACTGAGGTCTTCTATTTGGCAGGTCCCAGACTTCAGCCGAAAAAAATAGTCTTAAAACCTACATATCTGATAGCAATTTCCCAACAATTAATATACCAGAAAAATACTGTTCCCGCTAGCCGAACTCGAGGCCTTTGATGTATGCAGCATCAAACCTTGAATAATATCTTCACGTCAATATTTGGGTTGTTGCCATGGTAATTCAAGCCAAGAATCTGGGGCGGAATTCTTGTAACTCGGTAATCAAACTGTGATGGGGCAAGAGCCATGCCAGCAGCGTGATGTGAGGCCACAAGTAAATTTGAGGGATGGTTTTCGCCTGATTTGAAAATAAACTGTCATGAGGGCGTTTTAGGCAAAGTTGCCGGAGTTCGACTTTAAATATCCTATATAATACATAGAAAGTAAATTCTTCCCTCACTTTAGAATTGCTTTAGATGTATGAGTAGCACTGATATTAATATTATATTCATAATGCGTTTTCATAACGTGACTTTAGCTAAACCCACATTATCACCATTATGAATAAGCGAGAAGCTGAACCGATATGCTAGACAACGACACTCGCACCAATTAGTGTATGTTTGTAAACATGTATTTGTTGCTTAATTGTGACCTTCATTCATTCATCTATTCATTCATTCATCCATCCATCTATTCATTCATCAATTGATTCATTCATTCATCTATTCATTCATTCATTCATTCAACAGTTTTTTTTTCTATCTGCAGCGTTACTCTATACTGGTCCTTCTGTATCAGAAAAGAAGGATATGAATGATATATCGGTGAAAATAACCGGTCGATAGTGAATACTCTTAAGAATAAGAGAGGGGATACCACGTCAAGATTTACAATATTTGAATTCCGTTTATTGACATTGTCATACAAACATATCAAGAAACTTGACATTTACTTCAAGAGGGAGAAATCTTGTCTGACAAGTTAACACGATTGTTCCACGGTGTTACAAATTATATATACACAAAGGTGAAATCCTAGGAAACCGGCCTTAGCAAACAGCGTTACAACGAAAGGGCTGCATATCACCTTTATGCACTTTGTGGCTTCATGCACTTTATGTACTGGCTATCAACATAGGATGGCGAGCTGTATTGGCATGCTCCAAATAACCAAAACTATCTATATTACGTATAGACCCTACATCACAGAATGTGTAATTTATTATATCAAACAACAATTGATAATATATTTACTCAAAAATGCATGCCTTGAACTTACATTCATGAAAGCAAAGTGCTGATAATTATCTCAATACATAAAATCACAAAAATCACAATATGCCAAAAATAAGCCTTAGGCAATGCAATACAGTTACAATATCAAATGGTATCCATCTAATATCTGTAAACAATGTTTTTATGACATTTTAATGCACAAAAGAACAAAACAGAAGTTTCTAGATATATCAACAGCTCCGAAGCAATTACAAACGGTCAGGTACAAAATTTTAAAAACTACGATATTGAGTTTTAAGGTCACCCTCTGTTATTAATCGAAACTCTGTCTCTTGTTAAGTAATCTTGTATAATTTCCACTTTCACAATCTCTTGACTATAGTTTTACCCTGCAATGGCTTACAAGAACACTATGCGTCATCATGACGAAATGGCACAGTGTGGGAAGTTGTCAAGCAGCAATGTTGCGTCAGATCCGTTGGATATTTCTGGATAATATTCTTATAACCACAGAGAAATCTGTTTCATGGTGATAATCGTGTTCTTTGTCATAACAGAAACAGCAATTGTGTCACAAAAACCATAACATATAAGTTGACTCACTGTCTGTTACATTTTCAATATATATATGCCTTTTCTAATCAAGTAAACCTTGAAGCAAAGAGCAGATTTTAGTTACATCCTTTGTGCTTGAATATACAATAATGGTGATTTTCCCGCTTATTTAGAAATATCTTAAGTCATGGATATTCGTCAATGTGCTTATTATGTACAGATCAAAGTTCAGTACAAATTTACAGTACAGTCTTCAGACAATCATGGATACAGCAACAAATTGTTTGCACAAACTGTATCATTACAAACTGTATCTGTACAAAATGTGGAAAAACTAAGTCTTCATTCAAGTGTTACTGAGTGTGTTTTCATATTTTACATTCTGGTGTGTGGCACCTGTGTTGCTGTAGACGCAGTGCTCTTAAAACACGGCGCCGTTGGTAGTAAAAACAACGTCAACCGTGACATCAAACATCTATTACAACGGTGGGATTTTCTCAATGGGGTAGTAGAAATCTCCCTCTGTGTACACCGCCAACTGGCAGTGTATGAATCGATAGACTGAAGTTAACGATCCGAATCGGATTCACGTTCATTCAAACTAAGGCCTAGGAAAATCAATGCAGTGGTTCCGATTAAGGTCCTGAAAAACTATGGTCGGTTGGTAGGAATTCTCTTTTTTCCATCATTGTTATTTTTTAAATCAGACTTCGACCAAAGTTATCCAACAATGCGAAACTGCATCTGTTAACACAGTGAAAAACAGGAAGCCTGTAAGGAAATTTGAAAATTGCTTGTGATTCTGTTTCGAATTTCATCACTCAGATGTCAAAGTTTTTTGCTAGGGACAGTCAGGTAACCGGAAACACAACATTTTTCCTAGGCCTTCTGAAACAGGAGTACCTGTGTCTGTATTGTATATATAGCCGATAATCCGCCCTTCGGCGTATCCCACCATCTGTCTACTGTACCATTATTGGTCCTGATTAATATACATTAAGGCCACCTACAACGTCATTTGGCACACATGTACATCGCTTTTTGAAACCATACTCAATCAAAAGTGAAACATCACAACAAAGGGTTGCAGAAATGCATTCTCACGATGGCACTTTCCGGACTCTTTAACGGGATCTAGATCAAATGACATCTCTTACATTAAAATAAATGAGTATTCCTTACTGACAGAACCATTCCCTGAAACTATCTTCTCTTTATTACCTCTGGGAAGGAGGTTCGCCTCCGACGGGGGTATTGCTTTCGTTTGTGATAACTGAAGATTCTTTTTACGGATTTTATGAATTTTGGTTTGTGGGTAGTTATTGAGGTCCCGATGAAACATGGCAATTTGGGCCCCTTAGCAGTATTTTCAGGTTCTTATGCTTTACAGGCTTTACAGGTTGACACATGCTGAAAGTAGTGGAATATCGTACATGGACAGCTGATCTGCCCGGCGCATCAACTGTTATAGCGCATGATAAGACTAGGGCTATATGGTATTAAAAAATTCACAAAAACTTTGAATATGTCAAGTATGAGATCTTCGATATCTTGGGCTAGTGCGCAATGTGTCCAACCAGTGTCCTTCTGGTGGTAAGTTTTATGCCCCCCCCCATAACATCTCGTCTGCTTTGCCAGTGGCAGTTCTCTATTTTCACAGGGACGCGGTTGAAGACACGACGATCACCTTCCTGACGGCGTGCCCCAGGTCCACGTCCGTGGTTGTCTCGGTGAGGGTCGGCAGTGGTCCCGAGTGTCTGATGAAGGTCTCCCCCGGCAGGGTGGGAGGCGCCGTATAGGTCATGTTCTCCGTGAGGCTCAGGCAGCGGCGGACGTGGCCGGCGGCGTTGTTGGACGTCTGGCCGTTAACGTTCATCTGATCGTCCCACGGCACCACCTGGACGGGGAAAGAGAAGGAAGAGATTTATGATTCACATTCGGGAACGTTTTTGAAGGAGACAAGGTTGTAAAATGATACTGGCACTTGGATGTAGACACATTCTTACGCGGGCTGTATTCCTTAAGATTCATGACACCACCGTAAAACGTCTTTAAAACGTCAGTCATTTTACAGGGCTATTTTTCTTACTTCTATCCATTATGTCCGCAATTTATTGCCACCATTCCTTTTAACGCAGAAGCAGACGGAGGTAAATAATGCACCTGGATTTACTTCATGCCACTCGCAATGACTATCTCTAAAATATGCCTCGTTATTTTCTAGGGAGAATGTGAAAGGCGCTTAAGATAGGGCAAAATGCGCATTTATCTGTGAATTCACCTGCTAACAGATTCGTTTAGGTATCTTAAATCCGTCCGAAGTTCGGGGTATGCCGAAGTTGCAGCACCCTCCGTTATACTAAATCACGACTAGAAGTGACCATATTTGGTCCTTTGGGTAGATTTAATTTTTCAGTCTCAGCAGCAAAGTCATCACAAATATAGGTTTTAGTTGACTCTGAGTGTCTGAAATTCTATCTAAAGCGCCGAGGGTTAGCAATGTAGACCTATTGATCTGTAGCCATGTCATATATATATTGTGCTGGACGCCCACGTTTTGACATTTGACGGAAACTAGGCTTGATTTACCCTCAGGTAGGACTATACGTTTCTCGGGTGGTTTATACATGCATGGTCATCAGTGCTTGCATGAATAATCAATGTATTGATCAAGTAATATCAATCAATCAATCAATCAGTCAAGCAAGCAAGCAGCCCACCAAACAACCCACCAACCAACCAACCAACCAACCAACCAACCAACCAACCAACCAACCAACCAACCAACCAACCAACCAACCCACCTCTTTTCTTTCTCCAAGAAAATTTCTGATAGCAATCTGAAAAACGCACCAAAAATATTTCATATTTCAAAGAACAGAAAAAAAGACAGGAATGGAATCGCAACAGGACACAGTTTGGTTCAGATTTGGTGTTTTGTAATTGTGTGGAAGCCTGTGGAAAGCCCGTAAAAGGCATGAGAGTTCTTCCATCATTTAATCCCAACTCCATGCGTTACAGCGACGTGGGAGAGGCGGTGATTCTGGAAAGCTTTGCCCCGAGCCATTTTTACCTAGCAGGAGGCCCCTGTTGTGTGAATGCGGAGTCCCACATGAATATTTTGAACCATAATTGGTCTGCGTCCTTAACATGCGTTCCTTGCCTTAGGGACGGATCATGAATGTCATTAAAACGAGCTGAAACCACCCGCCAAAATACATGAAAGATTGCACACACTCAGTGTGGAATACAACTAAGTATCAACATTGTGTGTACTTCAAAATAAAATACAATGTTTCGCAGTGAACCTCCCTGGCTTCATATCAACACAATGAATATCAAACACGATGTAAATTTCAGATGATAACTCTTGAAATGTATATCTAAAACACGTAAAGTTTAATTTGGCAAACTGTGTATGTAATGGATGAAATTTTGAAATGGGAACGGAATACCCGAAACCTGAAACCCAGGGGTCAGAAGCTTACCATGAATCTAAAATGAATATCAAGAAATGAACTGAATTGTTCTCATCAAAATACAAGTGATGTAATTTTGCCTATATTTCACCATATGATATTGTAGCAAATCTGTCAAAATCTTAATATCTAAAAAATTGTCTATGAAAATTGTCTAATAATATTTTGACACCGACAAGATTTACATCATTCTTTCCATAATGAATATGTAAGGTGTAGCATATATAGTTTCCTGCGCTTCTAGTGCGCGAGAAATTATAAGAAAACGATTAGACACCAAGCGGAGCAGCAAAAACCATTATGTACCAGTGATAATTTGATCCGTGGGATATAGCCGACTCAAGCTGTTAAAATTGCACTATAATTCCCCTATGAATATTTTCTAAAACGCTGAGCTGTAATTTAACCTAACGGTTCAATTAGAATTACAGATAAAAGCACGGTGCCATCTCACCCAAAAGTGATGTGATAAAAACAGTGTCATGTCTTTAACACCTGTTTCTGACGCCTTCCGAACTATGTGCGAGGGAGAGTGTTGTTTAAAACCCAGCTCATTATGGCACGTCAAATGAAAGTCTCAGGCTATTTTTAGATCTATCCGTTGCTTGGCGCACACCACAACCCAGAAAAACAGCCGTGCCTGAAAACAACAACATCTCAACCACACAATGTTTACGTCTCGATATTTCAAACGTGAGCTCTGATAAAAACATAATTCAAACAGGTCGGTAACGGTAAACAGATGGCATTTGGTAACATTCGGTAACATAGATTTAGTAGTTATTTACCGAAAACGTCAAAACGAAAGGCTGGTTTCATAATTAGAGAGAAATCCAGAAGAAAAACACGATCCGAACAGAACCTTACACCAAACAAAATTCCTTAATGGAGCTCATATAACACGTTATCGCACAACAAACGCCAAGAATGAAAACACTTCGCCCACTCGCAGTCTAAACAGCCACATGTAACGGTGCCTAAGAAGCTCTCATGTCCACGTTGTTGTTCTATGGCGGATTTGAGACTTGGGTGTCGTTGCAACTCAGCGTTCCCTTGTTTCGCACGGATTGCTTTGAGACAACCGAACCGACAGCAGTTGACGCACACCTTGGCCTTTGCGGTAGCTTCAGTCTTTAACCGTTTTTCAGTACTTGAGATACACTGTACGTACGTCGGAACTTGATGTAAGCAATGTTCCTTGCGCTAGCTGCATTGTTAAGAATGTATATGCCTGTTGGGATGTGTGAACATAGAGAATTCATGCACGCTCACATAACGTGTTTCCTTTAAATGGATGGTGGATTAATTTGTCGAAGAAAATTTATGTGCTTTTTTTCTAACGTGAGGAGAGAAACAGACAATTTTGTCTCTCAGGAAATAAGAACGGAATACGACAGTGGAGACGTAAGGTTCTACGTGTCGTAATTTCCTGTCTGGGCTAAGCAGATGCAGGGTTGGTTTCCACTTGCCATGAAGTCTAGATGTTTCACGGAACAAGATGCCACGTTGTAGGGTGAGGTTTCAAGATCTAGGTCGACGTGGCCTTTGATCCTGCTATATATTTCACACCGTGATTCAAATGTCGATTTTTTTTGGGTCAAAAGAAATAGGAATTACAGCTACAAAACTGTTGTGGAGTCTATATACCAGCAAGGATATCAAAAACATATAGTCTTACGTGCAATACATTTAAATGAAATACATAACTTTTTGTCAAACCGTCGCTGTCAGCTACTACCTTATTCTGTATCTGTATTTGTATCTGTATTCATATAGCCGGTAAAACCGCCCTTCGCCGAAACACACCAGCTCATTTATTCAGGAATAGAAGAAGATGATGTTGCGTCAACTGCTGTTACGTCGCTGCTGTTTGTATTTTGACATTTGATTTTGACACGAAGGCTGTTGTGAAATAGACGGCCCGGAAAATGGTGGCAGCTGTTCATTAGTTGTCGAGTGTTCGTGGGCGGCCCGTTACATTCACACACACCTGCATGCAGGGTTTGATTACCTCCAGTAGAAATGTTTACCTCAAAAGACCTGCAATTTTTTGTCTATCAAATGTTGATAATAGACAACAAGCCCTGGTGTTCGTTAGTTAGTAGTTTGTGGATTGATTGGTTGGTTGCAATTGGTTGGTTGGTTATATAATTATTGATTGGTTGGTTGGTTGCTTGGTTTGTTCACTGGTTAGGCCCCCTTTGCACTAGACGACAATTGCCGAGCGACCGTACATCATAATTGGAATATGACGCAGTATGTAAAAGTATGATTTAAACAAAAACAAAACATACCAAACTTCAGAAAATTCGTTATTTACCGATAGAATTTCTTGAGAAATCTGTCGAAGCTTTAAAACTCTCAGCGGTCGCAGCTCGGTACACATCCTCCAGTGGAAAGGGTTACTAACTACAATGTTCAATCGTGCATTCTGTGATATAGAGATATATGGGGTGTTTTTAGCTTACCTGTGCGGAGTGACTGCGGCACAGTAGCAGGGCCACCTCCCTCCTGATGGAGCGGTGCACGTAGGCGTACACACAGGGGTGCAGACAGGTCTGTATGAAGTACAGGCAGATGACCAGCGCCCCCACGTAGGCCGGGACTGGGGTCTCCGGACTGCTGGCCTTGACCAGTACCAGGGCCGTGTGCGGTCCTATGCTCAGCAGGTGCGTCGCCATGACGATGAAGACGATTTTTGCCGCCTTGCAGTCTTTCTGCATCCTCTTGATGCGCCGGGACGCCATGCGGAAGGTCCGGCGGGGGCGACGCAGGTCGTCCAGGGACCGGGACCGGGCGGCCGCCAGGGACGGGTTGTGAGCGGGTCCGGGGAGCACGGCGCACGACACCGCGGCCTGCACGATCCCCTTGTGCAGAGTCCGTCTCTTCACGGAGGGGTAGATAAGCTTGTGCTGCTTCCTGGCGGCCAGGAACACCTGCCAGTACCCCAGACCCATGATGACCAGCGGGCACCAGAAGGCAGCTAGTGAATGGTAGATGGCGTAGGGGAAGCTGTACGTGTTCGTCCACAGGACAGTGCATGTCAGCTGGTCCGGGTCGAAGCCGAAGCTGCCCACCTTGTACAGCGGTGGCGTGCTCTGTACGGCCCCCAGCACCCAGGCGAACCCGATCAGGTACATGGAAGTGTTCGGTGTCATGCGATCGTTGTACGACAGCGGGTGCAGAATCGCCAGGTAGCGGTCCACTGAGATGATCACCACGGTGATGACGGCGACGTGCAGGAACAGGTGCAACAAGATCGCCGTGACTTTGCAGAAGGCGTCGGCAAAGACCCAGCCCTGAGCTATGGTGCTCACCAGGGCGAACGGAACCACTAGCAGCGACTGAAACAAGTCCACGACTAGGAGGTTGCAGACGAACCTGTTACTGATGGTCAGCAGCTGAGGCTTGCGGAAGAGGATGACGAGAACTATGGCACTGGCGATGGGGGCGCAGGCTAACACCAGTCCGAGGGATGCGGCGTGCAGCCCCGTCGTGATGCGTGAGATCTGCGGGCCCACGTCCAGCGAGACCATTTCCGCTGCTACGGCGGGGTCCATGGTGCTGAAGTTCGTGCCGTTGTAAAAGTCCTGATCGAACATGCTCGGGTTCTGAAAGCCGTCCATGTTGTAGGCGGCAAGACTTTAGCGGTGCGAATACCGTCACTGTCCACTCCCTTTTTCCAGCCTCTCACGTCTGCCTTAACAGTGATAAAGACTGCGAGTGTTTTTTTCTTAAGACTTGCTGTCCGTTATAGGATCTATCCTCGCCTACGTCTGCACTGATCGATTCTGTACCTACTCTCGTCACAAAGGGAGACTGGAAACGACCCTGTCTGCACAGCAATCCATCTTCGTGCAAGTTCCAGGAACTGATGTTTTCACGCTCCCAGACGTAAGGTGATCAGGGGGCCCGGATCGGAGAGCGCTGTCCACGCAGCCGTCTCCTTCCAATGGTGCAGCCGGACTGGAGACGCTGCCAACCCGCGAAGCGCCTGTATAATGGATTGCCACCACTTAAAGCGCCCCGGGAGGGCTGACAAATTTTGACCAACCAGCGAGCGAGTGGGTGGGTACGTCATCGTCTGACGTCACCGAGTTCCCGATAAGACGGCCTCCAAGCCTGTGTGATTGGCACAAGCAAGCTGATTGGTCCATGTACCGAGATATACGGCAGCGAACAGTTGCTTGAATGAAATACAAAATGTGACACCTATTGATTTATCATAGGCGGTTATGAATGGAAGAAAGGAGAATTACATCGCGCTGTCGTCTTGTAAATAAATACCAACAGAGGGGTGCCTGAATAAACCACCACATATTCTCAAATGGTAATTACACAGTTCTAGAGACAAACCCCAATGTATTTTTGCATCAAATTCCCACCAAAGCATTAATTGTGAACCAAAGATATCATCGCCAAAATAGTTACTCAGGCAACTGGATAAAATTTTGAAACAGTCAGACGTTTCAGACAGCATCCGCTGTCTTTCGTCAGTGACTAAAGATAGGACTGGGAAACCAGGTTTTTATATTATTTTAGATAATAATGTTAATGAGGTTAAGACAATTCATGATGTCTTGACGTAGTCTTCAAAACAGTTATTTTGCTTGAGTAACTATTTTTGGCGTATTTTACTATCTGGATGTCTAACCTTCATCAAGAAAGATATCATCGCTGTTAGCATCTGGACATGACGAAGAAAATTCTAAACCACAATATCAAAATACATAAAATAAACATATATATAATCATGCCTGAAAACCATAATTTTTCAAATGTATATGTAGCCAATATCTATATTGCCGAAAGTAATTTCCCGTGTTTATTGCCAAACTGTCAAACAAAATTTATAAAATTACTTCCTGTTCAGAGCCAGGTGCTGTATTACATACATGTATGCATTCACCAGATTGTGTCTATATATGTAGTTGAATTCATTATAAGACTTAATACAACCAATTCGTCCCGTGTGTGTTTCTAAAAATACAGTTCCAGGAATTAATCATCAGTTATTCAGGTCATTGATGTCAATTTAACGGGTAAGATTGGGCCTAGCGGGAACCAAAGACCCAAATGGGTACACTGAGGCTAGCCGCGGTACATTATTACTTGTGATGATTAGAATACCTCTGGTGTCGGGAGATCAGTCAGCGTCTGTGGCCTCCAAGCAGAGGCTTTTATACAACCATCAATCGTCGGAGCTTTCATTTGACATAACTGCATGAGGAGGCAGTTTTAGCAACACACATGCTCACACACACACACACACACACACACACACACACACACACACACACACACACACACAAACACACACACACAAACTCACACATACACACAAATACACAAACATGCACACACGCACACACACACACATACACACACAAAAACACAAGCACACATACACATACGCACAAGCGCGTACGCACAAACACGCGCGCTCTTTTTCTGTGTCTCACCAATACGGCACTAGTGTTGGAAACAACGCCTCCTGGCGGCCTGAAGCTCATAGCATATACTTGTTCGTACAGCGCACGCTAAAATGGCCACCAATAGACTAGGTTAGAATAAAAAAAAGTGGCGTCTTACCTTTGGTCATGCAGTCCATGGAATCCTCTAGATATGATGTTTTGCGTAATGAATTGTTCACATTTTTTTGCACAAGCACAACAGATTTCAAGAGACACGATGCCATAAGATCTTTAGATTTGACAACTCTCACAATGTGCAAAAAATAGATAGATATATAAAAGATGGCTTTGTTGTTGGAAAAGATACTGAAATACACGATTAACAGCTTCTGATTGTATCATTATTCTAGAGATTTACGTTTGTTAGCCGATATAGCCTATATCGGTTAGTAAGTAGAATTTAAAGGTTTATTTTATGTTTCTCATTTGTATTTTGTAGTCGACCTCACGAAAGTCACGGCACTTTCTGTTGTATCTATATAGCTTCTTATTCTCACAACTCACTGGTATCTTAGCTGCTTGGTTGTGGGCTAGAATGCTATGAGACGCATGCGCAAACTATTCCTGTCTTCTCCTTCCGTGGGCTTAAGTAAGTAGAATTCTAAGGTTTCTTTTGTGTTCCTATGTTGTAGTTTGTAGATGACCTTACGAAAGTCGCGGCACGTTTTGTTGTGTCTATATAGCTTCTTATTCTCACAACTCACTGGTATCTTAGCTGCTTGGTTGTGGGCTAGAATGCTACGAAACGCATGCGCCAACTATTCCTGTCTTCTCTTTCCGTATCACTGTGTGTTACTTGAGCTACCTGCATGCGTGTGACGTGGTATTTTAAGACAGCTAGTTAGTATACGTAGGTTGTCGTGAATGTCGTGATCGGAAACACAAAGCCAAACCATTATGAAATTCAGACTGCAGGGAATTCACCGGCATAGACTTCCGCTCATTCGTTACGTTTAGCACTCTTTGATAAGGTAAAATGCGTTTCTGCTCAATAAGTTTGTGGATATAAATCTAGACAAATATAAAATTATAGCATTTTATCTTTTTAATCTGTTGATCTTAGGTTTGTATTCTTCACGTTCATTTTGGTGTATTATTAAGGCTGTTAATGAACGTTTTGCTATCTTGTTTTTTTAGTACGGATTGTGTTCAAGGCCTACTTTTGATCATATTTTGGCCGTATGAGATGAGAATTCTGTTCCTCTTTGAGGGCAATCTAGTACATACTTAAACGTTTTGTAAGGATTTTACATTTTTGTACATTCAAAAATCTATTTGACAGTTGAGCATTATTCAACGGTAATGCCTCTCCCAATTTAAAGATAGAGAAACATATCAATTGTCAGTTTATATATCATTGTTGCATACGTACACGAATATATGATGGACCGATAAAAACAGCAGAGTAGTAGAGGAAAATTCAGTGTTCATTGGGCATATTGTCTATGAAAGATGTAACCTAACTCTATATATACTGACATACATATACTATAGATATTCAACGGAAAGTCTAATGAAATGGAAAGAATCGTCTGAGCTGAGACCACCTTTACGAAACACCCGGTGGTAATCGGCCTAATTTGATCGTAACTGCCAAGCAACGTGCCAAGCTATTATTTGTTTAAAGCTACCCCATATGTCCAATATAGCTGCAGTAGGAAATCAACTTCCTTTGCGAGATCACACAACCCTCTGTGCGTTGTGCTGTTACGAAAGGTGTGCTGTTACGAAAGGCCTATTATATAAACGTAGGGCCACCAATTATCGTGCGCTACCAATTATCGCCCACTTTGGGTCATGCCCATATGTCGAGGTGTATCACGCAAAAGCCACTAGTTATCATGAGCAATAAGGAACGACGTCATGGCTCTCTTTTATAAAATGCAATGACATAGTTTTGCACCCAGCGACACTACAGTTATATAAACTCCTGAAATGTTAACAACAGATTACGTAGAAACTTAAGTGGACGATATCGATAATTGGTAACTCTAGCACAGTCTAAGTCCCTGACTTGTAAAGAGTTTTCGTCTCGATCAAACTTTATACATGTCCGGAATACGTCGGTAGGTTTGCCAGGTTCGTTTTGTTTATGTTTAAGGGGTCTTCACCTTTGACATATTACCCATAATCCATTTCGCTGCGCATGCGCAATTGAAACCACGAACCTCCTTATTGCTAAAAATTGAGACTAAGGTGGATACATCTTGTTTCACATGTATATAATATTGTGTAGCTAAGACGACTTGGTTTGGCCACGAGAAAAGACATATTTCTCATAGCACGAGGCGGTTTATCGAAAGAATACACCCACGTGCCATCTGACCAGGGAGGACCTTCCAAAACAAGCCACTTCAAAACTTCCACATTGCATTGCGCTCTATTCATCCAACCATAACATGAAATAATTTACGGAGTATTTACATAAGAATATTGAAAGTATGATGTGAAGTTGATTTATGTTGCAGCGGTCGTCTTGTATGCAAACATATGTGAAATGATTTCTTCTTAAAGTCGTGATAGGCTTCCTCTCGTAGGTATGATTTTGAGTGGTTGAAGTGGATTGCAATGTCGCAGCTGTCAGAGCTTCTGTAAAAATGTTTCCGGTTACCCGACCGAATCTAGCAAAAACCTGCCGACCCTAGACTTTGGGGGTCAACCGCTGGCAGGGACATAAAATCTGCGATCTGACATCAGAGAAATGACATTCATTAACAGACTTCCTGTATTTCACACTCTGACTCTGTTGATAGATTAACAGATGCTTTTGAGCAGTTCATGAAAGAATTTGTAGCAAACATTGTACTTATTTTATCAGTTTATCAATATACTTGTGCTAGTAGAATGTATACATGCATAATTGCAATATGGTGCTAAAATACCAATACCCTGATGCATTTCAGTTTTAAATTGTTCAACTGTATTTGTTGGATCACTTTGGCCAAAATCTAAACAGAAAGAGAATCCCAACCTACCGACATTAATTTTTTTCGTCCCAGACGTGCACATTAATATAGTAGTGTAGTCACAAACAATTGAATAAGATGAAAGTAGAGCCTTCTTCACCGTTCAAGCTGACTTAGAGGCGCTTGGTCCTTTTCATGGACATATGGGTAAGAAATATGATCTCAGAAATGTGTTCAGAGGCTGCCGAGGATGAGCGTTTGAGAGCAGAGTGAACCATAGCGACATGTACGTGGCTAAGGTAGCCAAGTAAATTCTGTTCAGGTTGCTGTCAGTGATGATTTTTGACATCTTGAAATCGAGAGGCAAGAAAAGCGGTTCATACTTCTACAAGCGCGTGAGGTGATTGCAGATGGACAAGTTCCATTCATACGCCTGAATGTAGTCATTCGAGCCGAGTTAGAGGCGCTTTGTGCTTTATTGAATTCTAGCGTATGGGTGAGAAACACGATTTTAGAAACGTTTTCAAAGGCTGACAAGAGACGGCATTCAGACGGCAGCTGCTAACGCTGAGTCGGGGGAGAAAAGGCGCAGGTGAAAATGGGTTCTGTTGAAAAGACTTTTCTAACCGAATGATCGACATACTTCGATGAGTGACTACAAACCTTATCAGTAGGGTATGAATTGGATTTCAGAAGACTGAGAAGTATCCCGGGAATCGAATACCCAGCTTATGATGTAAAACGAAATTTATGATCCCAGGCTGCTGTGAACTGTGGTAAATATCTTTCGCTCATTCTTGCTGTTCAATGATATTTTCTACCAAATTATCCCTGGGTCTTTCTGACCTCACGTCTTATACGAGACTCAAGACTTTCCCAATGGTCCAACGTTTCGACACATTGTCTTTTCACACTCAATGAAAAACAATTTTGTAAGTCTGTTGTTTTTGCTTCTCTTTGGTTCATTCGTTCATCCTACAAATGCTTTCGTTACGCTATGTTCAAGTTTTGGGCATCTGTCATCTACTCTTGATTCTGTTGGCTTGATCTTTAATCTCGGACCATGCCTCAGGAAGTTCAGGAAACCCAGGTTTCCGTCCACAATTCGTTACACTTTGAACATTCATCACATCAGGACTTTGTCTTTTTTACTCAGTTAAGACAAAAACATCAGACAGAGATCAGTCCTTAAGGCCCGAGCTTTGCGGTACTTTTGTTTACCTGTTTGTAACATGACATTACGGATGTACTATCAGCATGTATTGCTTAGCTAGTAGAATTTTAAGATTTACTGTATTTTGTATTTCTATTTTATTGCTTTTAGTTGACCTTAAGAAAGTCATTGTACTTTTTGTTGTGTCGATAAAACTACTACGTTGGTTCGGTCTTTAATCTCTGGCCATACCTAAGGAAACTGAGGAAACCCCGGTAGCGTCCACGATTCGTGACACTTTGAACATTCATCGCATCAGAACTTTGTCTTTTCTTACTTGATTAGACAAAGACAGTTGACGAGAATCAGCCCTTCAGGCCTGAGTTTGGCGGCACGCGTCTATGATATGATTAGGAGGTTGCCTTTTGTCACTTAAAAAAGATCGGAATCAAAAGGAGCTGAACAGGATGTTGGAAATATGATTAGTGAAAATCTAATGCTGTTTCCTTCAGTTTTGTGATTTTACAACGCTTTCAGCACGATATGACGTATTTCCAGTAGTCCTTTCCCTCTTTGTCAGGTCGACAACCTCGTATCTGGTGGATCATGGAGAGAGTCACTAACCTCAGTACATAAGTGCTTCGGCAGACATCTATATGATATACAAGAAAATGGCAAAGATAACTTTGAAATTCAAAGAACTATAGCACAGTTAGGAATCAGCAGTCATTAATTAAACATAGAAACATCAGTCACCCGTATATGATGTGATTAACGGTGCACACCCCAGTTCTTCCACAGAAGTGCGCGACAAAAAAGTGACGGAAGGGTTTCGAGGGGCTGGGTTTGAGTTTAGATTTCTCATAATGTGCTTCGAACTGACATTAGATACTAGCATGGCTGAAAAGCGTATAAATTGGTGTGTTTTGGGTGAAAATTGCGTTTCGATCTGAGCCTTGCTTCCGGATATCCATCCGCGTTGATGGTGAAATGTCCCTTGGCCGGAGATTGACCTTTGTTGCGTTCTGTGGGTCATGCTGACATGCCTCGCGCCGTGGATGATTAAAGAAATCTAAGTACTAGAATTGTCTTTATAATTGGCTCGACTGTACGCTAGGTTTTTCTCTTTCTGACAACATCAGTCGTTTCTACCTAGAAAATTTTTTCTACGAGTTTTATCCTACGCAAAAGTGCCAAAATTTGACCATCGTTTTTGACGTGAAAATCATATTTTTGTCTCCTGATTTACCAAAATTAGAGAGGTTGAAGAAACAGAACTCAGCTGGTCCTATAGCGGAAGGGATAGGCTTTCATCCCATACACAGTTGGTTTACTTCGGAATACTTCCCTGGAAGAGACAGTACCTAGACTCGAGGGTGCGCAGCCTTCAATTGAAACCCCAAATAAACTGGGGTGTGCTCCCTTAAAACTTCGCATTTGTCCCTTTTGAAAAAGAAATAAACCAAAGTTAACATAATAAGAGGTAGGAAATATTGTTAGTCACAGTCTAATGTTATTTCTTTCATTGTTGATTTGATTTTGATTTATTCAGATTGAAAACAGTACAATACACGTGGACCACAGGCAGCTGTTGCTGGTGTTGTTTGGACTTGACAACATGTCTTGCTGGCTAGTGTCCAACGATGTTACTGAAAAGGTTCTATTACTAGTGATATTTTTACGAGTTTAAAACGACACGTATGATTTCCTGCAATGATTCTGAACTTATTCTTCAGTCAATGACCCAATTGGTGCTGTTTTCAGAACCAGTACTGTCCAAGCAGGTTGAAGGAGGAGATCGTTACCTTTATTCGTCTGGTCGGTACCCGTCTTTTGGCCAGCTCCTTTTCCCTTTGCGTTCAGACCATTAGAAAGCAGTTCGGCACACTCATATCACATTTATATGATCAAGACTGTGTTTTGGGGGCAAAGCAAACATTTGACATGAATCAAAAACCTGAAGGACTTCAGTGATTCGGAATACTTGCATCAGATTTATATGATTAGTAGCTCGTGCTATGAAACTCCACGAAGACGCAACAACAATCGAACATGAAAGATAATCAAAGAATATTATATAAGCTAGTTCAGAGCTGTTTCGTTCATGTGTTTTTTCCTTTCTTCGATCAATGAACCCTTTGCACTACATACACTTAGTCTCAGTGCTTCTTCCATGTACTTCACTTGCCTTTGGTTCGGTGACATCAACCTTTCCTCGTCCGAGATCTAAAGTCACTTACACCTCAGGCAGTGGCAGGTCGGCACACACAGATCACACCAATAGGTTCAAAGATATTTTCTTGTGACTCATCGGAACAGGAACTGAATCAAGAGCTCCCAGGACGTCAGGGTTTCGGCATATCTCTCCTTCCAACGCCTCTTATCTAAAGTCAGGTACCCAGTATTACACCTGGCGGAGTGAGAAAATGTGCCTTAACCAGGAAAGCCCATGACCTCTTGATTTCGTGTTCGCTAACCTAGCCACTCGGCCACATCGGAAATTTTCTAGCCATATGAAGAAGAAAAAAAAGAAAAACCAAAGAAGATCAGAAAATTCAGCATATTATTTTGTTGCTTCTCTTTCTTCTCTGTCTGATCACACTTGGACTTGCACTACTTTCAGCCCCACTGCGCCTACCACGTAATCTACGTGCCCTTGGTTAGCCAATCTCTTGTTTACCCCTCAGGCGTCAGAGATGGAGCTTGTATGGTTAGGAGCTTGTCTATTCTCACTCACTGGAGAAGAAACATCTGATGAGAGTCAAGAGCCTGCAGGACCTCAGTGATTGGAAATACTTTTTTCTCTCTCAGATCACTTAGCCTTGCACTAGTTTCAGCACCAGTGATTTTCCCATGTAATCTACTTGCCCTTGGTTCGGTCGCCAATATCTCGTCCACACCTCAGGCATCAGTGATGAAGCGCAATCACACCACACCTGTATAGTTAATCTATTCTTATTCACTGGAGAAGAAACATCTGAGGGAAGCTAGTAGCCTCAAGGACCTCAATGAGTCGACACACGCATATCACTTGTGCATTGTTATTAACTGGTATCAAGTTCTCCACGGAAATCCAAAAACAGCCAAGCATAACAGGAAACCAAAGAGTATCAAACACATTGGTTGAACTTCATTTCCCTTATCTATCCTCTCAACGCTTTATATACAGAATCAAGGCCTTTGCGATTTGTTAGGTTGAATCATTTTGACTTGGCCTTCTCTCACTCAATAGATAGAAACCAAAAGCTAAACGATAAATGAGATCAAAGAAGAATGCATGGCAACCCCTGTTGAAAGCAATATTCCGCATCATGTGCCCTTGAAGCACTACTTAAGAACTTCGACTATCCGTACGTGTAAAGGGGAGAATATAACAAAAGGGCGTCTTGCCACCTTTTCCTTGTCAACTTTCTGGGTCTGCAGTGCGTTTCCTTGTTTTGAACACTCAGAAATATCTTCACATTGGAGAGAGTCATTTAGAGAGTAAAAAGGCAGTGATAGGCAGTGGCCACGTGCGCGATAGACTTGTATGCACGAGGGTTAGAGTACTTATAATCTACTCGAATCGTGACCACTCAGAATTCTTTTCACAGTCAAGGCTTTTCCAGAAGCTAGTACGAGCACGAATAGTATGGACGGCGAGTTTCATATCTAACCGAAAACTCTACTGGAATTATATTTATGTGTTTTGTGACATTTGTGATCAAAGATATCAAAGCGCCTGTTTTGCCTATGTATGCACTTGGATACGATTTCCTTCAGTTAACAGATGTCACGGGTTCGTTGAGAGTGGTTTAGATTTCTCCACAATGCAAGTCAGTAGTATTTCTTGTTAACTTCCTTAAACTAGACATATTAACTAGGCAACTTACAGTAAGATTGAGGCTGGCTTTTAAACACACTCTATTCTGTATCAAACTTTGCACTTTGCACAAACTGAATGAAATGTTGATTAACACTGGACTTGAACTAGACCGATTGCCATTATGCCAAACTGTATAGTTATACACATTGACAACCATACTCTGCCGGTGCGGCCGGACAACGAGCAGACTGTGCACTTGCGCCAAGGCAGCTTCTGCCATATGTTATCCTCGCCATTATCTAATGCTAAGTTGACCAGGTTTTTCCAAGCATTTCATGTTTGATTAGAGCTTGTTTCAGCGGATGATAAGGCGTGTTCAGTCGCCATAATTTTTACAAGGAAAAGGATACTGATAGCGAAGTTATTGAAAATCTTACGAATTCTAATCTGGTAAAGATTGCCGTATCAACTAGTAAATTCTGTAAATAGTTACAGTGTTAACTCCTAGATCAGTTACCACCAGCTGTCCCTCTAGTCCCACAGCAATTCGCTCTACCCTCCTCAGTCCAGTCACAACATGGCGAACAAACTGTCCGCGACTTGTAAACATGGACACCCGACCTCGTTTCAACCAGCGCCCACGATCTGCCACCAAGATATTACCAGAAATGTCAGCACAGATACCAAGAGGATGTATCAGTTCATTGCCGTTGCCACCAAAACTGAGCAGAAGATGCCCGGTCTGGTTATACATGTGAATCATTCCATTTCTTGTCGTAATAATGTTTCCCTCCCTGTTTACGAAGATAAAATTTGAAAATGAATTCTCTGCATCCATCTTCCTTACAAATGAGCCGTTCGGATGAAATATGTGAAGCTCGTAATCACCTCCGTCACTTTCTGAGACGACAATGTGATTACTTCGTACATCAAAGGCGATCCCCTGAATGCCTATAATGCGTTGTACCTCAAACTTACTCAAAGCTCGACCATCACCGTTGTATTGTACAACATAGGAACCAACAAATCCCAACCTCACCACTACCCATAGTTTATCATTTCCATCAATAGAAATACCTCTTGGAGAAATTGTACTCCCGGCTTTCCCGGGTACAGTTGGCGAGAAATGGCGAACGTAAACACCCTTCATGTTGAAAACTTGTACTCGAGGGATAACATAATCGGATATGAATATCTCATTTCTAGAAGATATAAGAACTCCACTCAGGCGAGCGAACTTTCCCAGGGCCGATCCCCGTCCACCAAAGGTGATGACGCGACGTTCTCTGCCATTTTCTGTCGTCTCTACAACGATACAACGTAGATATCATCAGTACAGCGTACGATGGAAATTGTGCCAATCTTTCAAACTAGGGCTAACTCTTTAATCACTTAGGCACTATAATGCTAAAAAGGCGAAGTTCGTTACGCCAATGAATTTCTGGTAATTAATTTGATTGTAGCATACTTATATTAGTTAATTTCTGTCAAGAAGTATACGTGATCAAACCACCCGTGTTTATTTCAAAAATCAATGATATATGTGCATCTTCACCTTTCATGTCAATAGCGGTGTGTAAGATATTCAGAGTGGTGGTTGAGTTAGAAGTTCTCATCGTGGGCTTGGGGCTGACTTCGGTAGTTGACAAAACCTGTTGGAGAAACGGGCATTTCAGATGAGTTTTCAATTCGTCAGGCCATTTGAGCTGTAAGCAGTTCCAACCCATCCAGTGACTTTTTTTTCATATATGAATTCAAAATCATAAAATTAATCAAAATTGTGATTTGATATTTTGAAAGTGACTGTTAATAGAGCGTGCTGGGTACTCAGCCACATTAAAAATTCTCAAATCGTTCATAATCATGTGAATGACTACAGCGTTAACAAAAAGAAAAAGACAATACGTGTTTTGACTTTGTATCGCAAACCGAAGCCTACAGCAGTACATGTAATAAGCCAAAATATGTGTACTAATGTTCTTAAACGACACTCTCACTTCGTTATCTATCATTTGCAAGAGTAAAATACAAAAGGATTTCGATGGGGCTATTTACCTCTATATTCCTAATTGATGCTGTAGGATACGGGGGGATTGTGTGACGGGATCCCGTGGGCCCAGTGATGAGGAGTCCGGTCAGTAACAAGACTACTGCAGCGGATGCGAAGATGACTACACAAACCCGCTGAGACGACGAGAGGAAGGGAGAAATCGGGCCAACAGGGACAGGCACTCCGTCTGTAGCAACCGAGAGACTCTTAACTGTTAATAATCATCATAACATAGTAGGCAACATTAATATTTTTCTATATTCATATATAGCAACCGAGAGACTCTCAGCTGTTAGAAATCATCAGAAGATAGCAGAGAGTATCGATTTTGCTACATTCATTCATGTTGTTTTCGCAAACTTACAAATTAAATCAATAAAGTACACTACTGCAACAAATTGCAATTGGTAAAGAGAATCAGAAGCAAATTCTCGAAAAGACTGCCAATGACCCAAAAGGCCCGGACCAATTTAGAATGCAAGGAATCAGGTTTCTAGTACGTATACATTTATTGTTTTGGTTTGGTTATCGGTCATGTCATGGTTCAATAATTTCTGTGATGTGTTAGAGTACTGTAAGAGAGCAGATTATAAGAAGCATATTGCATAGTCCTGACTAGTTTTGTAGGATTAAAAGATGTGACTATTGGTAAGTTATTGTTTATTTGCAATATTTGCAATTGGCTTACCTGAAGGAGGGTTGGCACTTTCATTCATATCTTGGTATACATGTTCATCATCGTCATCTTCATTTCCAAACACATGTATAGCCGCATCAGTATCTGTTCCTTTTGTGATATCATCGGCATCTTCATCATCATTTCCATATACATGTTCAGTCACATCATTATCTGTTCTCTTAGTGCTATCATAGCCATATTCATCGTCATTTCCATATACATGTTCAGTCACATCATTATCTGTTCTCTTAGTGCTATCATAGCCATATTCATCGTCATTTCTATAAACATGTTCAGCCATATCAGTATCTGTTCCCTTTGTGATATCATCGACATCTTCATCGTCATTTCCATATACATGTTCAGCCGTATCAGTATCTATTCTCTTTGTGTCAGCAATGGTATATTGATCGTCATTTCCATAAACATGTTCAGTCACATCATTATCTGTTCTCTTTGTGCCATCATCTTCATTGTCATTTCCATATACATGTTCAGTCACATCAGTATCTGTTCCCTTTATGCTATCATCTTCATCGTCATTTCCATATACATGTTCAGTCACATCAGTATCTGTTCCCTTTGTGCCATCATTGCCATATTCGTTGTCATTTCCATTTCCATTTCCATATACATGTTCAGTCACATCAGTATCTGATCCCTTTGTGCCATCATCTTCATCGTCATTTCCATATACATGTTCAGTCACATCAGTATCTGTTCCCTTTGTGCCATCATCGCCATATTCGTTGTCATTTCCATTTCCATTTCCATATACATGTTCAGTCACATCAGTATCTGTTCCTTTTGTGATATCAAGGCTATCTTCATCGTCATTTCCATATACATGTTCAGCCGCATCAGTATCTGTTCTCTTTGTATCATCAATGGTATATTCATCGTCATTTCCATATGCATTTACATGTTCAGCCATATCAGCATCCTTATTGTTTGTACTTCTTCACTGACACATTGCAGTGTCGAGTAACTGCCGTCTCCATGGACTGATAATTCAGTTTCATCTATATCTACACAGTCTAACTGTCTTTAAAAAAACAATTGGACTGTTTTTCTACGTTTTGAACAGCATTTTCTCCGGGTAGCAAATGTCTTAGTCTCCCTACACTGTAGTATTAGTAGTAGTAGTCTAGTAGATAATAGTAGCAGTAGAGGTAGTAATAGTAGTATCTACATAAAGTCTCCGTCCACTGCTGATTGCTGATGTATTCAAGAAAACATAAAAAAGCGAAATCAAACGCTACACCTTCTGAGTGGTTTGTTTCTGGATAGAGATGCTATTCCTATGAAATCCTTGAGACATTTAGCTAAGGACGAATCAGTGCTACGATACGATGTTTAAACTCCTATTCAATCCAATTGTTATCACCTATTCACCCGTGAATATTGCCTTTTAGGTTACTTGCGTTGCAGAAGGCTGGTAGACTTCTCCTGATTTCGTTCCTGATGGGTAGGTTCGGATGTTTACACCACGGTCGGCTAGTCATAGGTCTGGTTTGTAGATACCATGAGTAGTTTGCAGGCTGTAGAGGAGCTGGTGGATTAGTACTACTGTCCCTTCCAAAACCACGCGAAGGAAAGACGTGTGTTTGTAATTTTGCTGCTGTTAAAATGGGGGATATGGCAACAGCGGTAACCTAATTGTCTAGACACAAAAAAACAGGTCAGCTTATCGGGCAGAAATGATTGGAACAGGTTTCCATCTAATTTTCCAAGAGTGATTCCTCAGTCGAGATTACAATCAATGCCCCTTAGTTTTCAGACCAATATGCACGTTATCATTGAATGTTTCATTTCACCATATTTGTGACTGAGACGGCCAAATTTATATCAATGATAAAACTAGAGTTCCAGGGTGTAGAGATCTAGAGCAGGTGGGATAGCGTACCGTTCAAAATGACGGCGAAGATAAAACGTGGTGGTGATTTCGCTGCTGTTAAAATGGCCATCTGCACCAGAGGTATTCTGATTGTCTAGACTTTTCATTAGAAAATGGGTAAGATTTACGGCAGAAATGATGGGAATACTTTCTAATTTTCTTAGAGTAATTTCTCAGTCGAGATTAACTGTTAATGCCTCTCAGCTCTCAGACCAATGAAAATATTTGATTCTTTCACCGTTTAGCTATAATAATATCTGAGCTGGCGAAACTAAAATCACTAAAAGAAAAAAAGACTTTCACGACCTCATACCTTCATCAAGTGATGTTAGTCTTTTCGGGTGATGTATTGAAATGCTTCTCATTTATTATGCAAATGAGATACTCGTTTGAATAAATTATGTCAGCTGATCATCTTCTCTACCGAAATAACGTAAAGTTGTGCAAAGTATGAAAGTCTTATCCTAGCAAAGAAGGCTATTGCAGCAACCTCTGCTTGGAGGGTAGGTTTTGTTCCATTCGATAGCTTCTAGACCTTACCACACGTGTATAGGTGCTCGCGTGTTCTGCGTAAAAGTGATATTAATTGGTGCTTGTTAACAAACGTTCAAGCCCAGGTGCCTGTAATGTACGCTATTCTATTCCCTACATATTTCTTTCATAACCGTCTATCATCTCTCTATGGTTAATTGCTTTTTATGGGCGTCTAAAAGAAAATAATTGTAGATCGACACAACCCGCGCTTTGGATGGCTTTATTTTCGTCTCATTAGAGACAGCAAATTACACTTCTCAATTAGGCGAGAAAATAGAAAGGTATATTTATACATATTATCAATCTATTTGGAGCACAAGGGAGGAAATGTAGCAGTCAATTATAGAATACTTACATAAGGGCGCGATGCCAATTGATATATGAGCAAATAAACCCACCGACGTAATTGATGTATCTGATTACTATCTTCTGTTGAAAAGTAATGTACGTTTCGGTACAAACCTGTATACCTGTATGAGTCGAAATAGAACAATGCTGAAGTAAACCACTAGAACTTGATACCTAATGAAATTTAACAGTGTGTTGCGTGCTGTTGGACATTGACTGCTTTCTTTCTTTCTTTCTTTCTTTCTTTCTTTTTTCGTTCTTTATCAAAATTGCAACAAGACAATACATAGTGGAGCGCCAGGCAGACAAGCTGATATTTTGATTGATTTTCGTTCTTCGGTGTAGCTCAGACACCTGGATATTTGCGGCAGATATGGAGTTATCTACACTATACATCAACTATAATAGTCAGAAGGTTTTCCAAATAGTTATATAAAAAGGTATTACCTTTAAAGTAGATTTTCCAAGACGTACAATCTGTAATTTTGCCAGCCGACTCTATGGTGGATGTGAATCCATGGGTCGTTTATTTTCAACAATTTGATCCAAGCATTTCGAAGCATATCGACTGAATTGCGCGCTCCTAGATCCTTTCAAATGAGGCAATGCACATGGAGTTGGAAGCTGACTGATAGAACTACATTTAGCAGAACAACTATAGTATGTATCTAAAAAAATCAATATAAACGTAATTTACAGCCATAGATTAATATGACTTTCTTTAAGAGAGAATTGCACGCATACAGACCCTTAGGGTGTTTGTTCCACAAAGATCAAGATACAGCAGTTCTTAAATACATTCAACCACAATTAGTTTCATTCATTGGAACATAGATGTTTGTAAAAAAGATATTAAAGACTGATGTTAGTGAACAATGAACCTTACATATCATACTAGTTGGGTAGCCTTAGCTGATCCACGTTTCAGTCAAACCAATAGATATGATCTACAGGCGGTAAGCCGCCGCTGATGTCAGTTTTCATTAATATCATAAAAGGAGTACACGTGAGCTGTCACCTAAATGTACGTGTGAACTGAGTTTTGTACAATGACTGCCACAGCCTTGAAAGGATTTCACGTGTCTGTAGTGATGGTAGTTGTAGGATTACAAAAAAATGCATTTAAGGCAGACAAATCCTCTTTTAACCTCCCCGGCACTTGGCACATCGTTTCTGAGAACCAGATCTTGGATGATCCACTTGATGCGTGTAAAACTATACCATTACCACGCAGGGCATTACCGTAGCATCAAAGCACATCGATCGATTCTTTAAAAACCCGTGCTAAGTGGTTTTTAGGTTTCTAAGATGTGATCAGTGCCATTGTAGTCGCCTGGATAAAACCAAGACGGACCAGTGAGCCGTCTTTATCAAACTTAATCGCTAATCTAACTCCCCATCTGGTTCTTCGTACGAGTAAAGCCCTTGTCACACATTGAGGACCTTCCCACGACTTTGCTCCCAACCTCTCCCCAACCAAGTTCGGAGCTCTGTTTGGAGTAGCCTTCCGTTTTCGTCAACTTGTGATTTGTACTGAAAATTAGCAGTTATATTGACATCAACACTTTGCGAATATGGGATTAAATCTTTGTCACATCTGTATCTGATTCGTAGTTCGTCTGGGAAATTATCTACATCTTATCATTATAACAAAGGCCAAACATATGTATAAATTCTACCACAGTAAGAATACCGCGAATCTCTCCTATCCAATCTATGATCGACAGAAGACGCTTTTTAATGGCTTTTATTGACCTTAATGAGGTAACACGTGGACTTTATTACTTTTTGATGTATCGTCTAGGCTATACGTGACACGTGCGCAAGTACTCACGTGTTCTGCTCGGAAGTGTCTGTGATATGTAGTCCTTAACACACGTACAACCCTGTCAATTACGCGGTTTGTCCACGTTTCGTTCAGGATCTTTTATGTTTGTTCGAAGTGTTTTCTTTGTGGGTGACTGAAATATCAAATCAACACGATAAAAGCTTCAGAATGTTTTATTTTCGTCTCATTTAGAGACAGCAAATTACAATGTAAAAGGCGTAGGCGAGAAATTGAAAATTGGTGAGCAAATATTAAATAAAAGTCACAAATAGTACATATTTCTAATGTATTTGGGGCACGGGGAGGAGATATAGCTGTATGAAAGGACGCGATGTTCATTGAGGTATGAACAGATAATCCTACCAAAATAGTTGCAGAGTAACTAATAACTATCTTCTGTTAATGTACGTATCAGCACAAACCTGTAGATATTTCGATATAGAACAGAGAAATCGCACGGCAATGAAAAGAAAAACACAGTTTACAATATTCGTTTGAATTACAATAGTGAGAAATTCTTTTGTCTTGCTGATTTTGTATTTCATTTGTGACAGGTGATGTTTTGAAAGATGTTTTCCAAGACGTGCGATGGATGTGTCTTGGCGGGAACTCTAATTTGGATCTTGACCATCAAGAGAGAACTCTTTCGGCCTTTAATGCAATAGGATAGCTTCTAAGGATCTGCCAGTCAAACTAATAGATAAGACCTAAGGCGGCGAGGAGCTTCTAATGTAACCATTGATATGATATGATATGATATGATAAAAGGAATGAACGCGAGCTGTCAGTCAAACCAATAGATAAACTCGACAGGCGTCGAGGCGCTCCAAATGTGAGTTTTCATTAATGTAATAAAAGGAGTACACGCGAGCCGTCGCTCACGTGCGAACTGGGTTTTACTGAATGAGTATCACGAACTTGACAGTGAGTATCCCACGTGTCTGTGATGGGGTTGTTTGAGGACGCGCATCAATAGCAGACAACTTCTCGTCTAACCTTACTTTCACTTGGCACATCGTTTCTGAGAACCAGATCTTGGATGATCCCCTTGATGCGTGTATGACTATACCATTACCACGCAGATGATTACCGTAGCATTAAAGCACACCGATCCACTCTTTAGACTAGTGCCCGTGCAAGTGATTTCTAAGATGTATTCCATGCCGTTGTAGTCGCCTGGATGAAACCAAGAAGGTTCATTGATCCTTCTTGATGAATCTTACTCGCTAAATTAGCTCACAATCTGGTTTTTAGTGAGGGTAAAGCCCCTGTCACACATTCAGGACCTTCCAACGATGTTGCTCCTGACTAAACCAAGGAAGGTACCGGTGCTCCGTTTGGAGTAACCTTCCGTTTTCATCAAATCAAGTCATGATTTGTTTTATACAAATTCAAACTGACATCAACCCCATGTGAATATGCGATGTAATATTTGTCATTTCTACATTTGAACAGCATACGAGCTGACATATGCGTTCTTCTGGAAAATAATCTACATTTTATGATTATAAAAGGCCGAGCATATGTGATAATTTCAACCACAAATATTCTCCTATGTAGGGCTATTCCGTTACATAAAAAAACCCCTGAATGCATTCAATAGCCCTTCGCATGCATAGGAGGATGGCCAGAGTCAAAATACTGCCTATTGTTCCCATGTAATCTATGATCTCTAAAAGACGCCTTCCATGAAATCTTGTGTGGTATGATGTTTGTCATACTATTTTCCCTATGGAGCCGTATTACTGATAAAGCGCCTGATTTACTTTGGTTTTAATGAGAATTTAACACTATTAAGGAAAACTTTGGAGGAACACTGTTTGCCGACTGAGACAACGATAGCTGCGGGGAGATCTAAGCCATTGAGTTAACATACACTATTTCGTTCAATTTCGATAGCTTGTAGATCATACAACACGTGTATTAGTACTCACGTGCTCTGTGCAGAAGTGTCGGTTATATGTGCTTGTCAACCCGAGCGCCTGTCATGTACGCTTTCATATTCTCCTCACACTTCTTTCATAATCTCTTTACGATGTATTTCTTTTTATGGGCGTCTGAAATTGTAGATCGGCAAGATAAACGCTTTCGATTGTTTTATTTTCGTCTCATTAGAGATAGCAAATTACACTTACGTCTGGTAATAGGCGTAGGTGAGAAATTGAAATAGGCGAGCAAATAGAAAGGTATATTTAGTACATATCCCCAATCTAATTGGAGCACGAGGGAGCAAATTTAACAGTTTTAATAGAGTACTTACATAAGAATGCGATACCCATCGATGTATGAAGAAATAAACCTACCAACATGGTTGCAAAGCATCTAATTACTATGTTCTGTCAATATATGTTTCGGTGCAAACCTGTAGATTCATCGATATAGAACACAGCTGAAGTAAACCCCTAGAACCTAATGAAATTTTACGGTGTCTAGAGTGTTCATCGGCCATTTTGATTGCATTCTGTTCTTTGGTGTGCCTTTAGGAATGTCAACTGGTAGCAGTCTAAAGCTTGAGCACCTATTAGTTACAAAGGCTGGGAAACCCCGGTTCAATAATTGATCAGGACATCCCGGTTGGGGCGGCACCCGTTTTTCGGAAAGGACGTAAAAGGGGGGGGGGGGGTCCCGTCGTCGAGGAGGTGCCTCAAGAACGTTAAAATGGAAAGGCTAGCATCCCTCCCTGTGAAATAGCAAGGTAACTTGCTGCCCGATGTGCCACTGGGTACTACATGGGTGTGAACGAACGAAGGAGGTTGCTATTTTTCCAAATGATTGTATCAATGATCAAAACCTTTTATAGTACTTTCCTGTCCCAATGGGCTAAGTACAGACAAGAACATAGCTAGATATGCAGGTAACAAGGCGATCTCATGATAAGCATATCCAGTTTATGGTTGAATAATATCCTGGGGAAGTATGGGTTCAGAACCGTCGACTTTTTGTACAACTCTTTTGCATTCCCTCCATTCTATGAGAAATCGCCATAATACTAAAGTTTCTAAATCAAATATAGTCAGGTTTACATGAAATGTAGGCGAACGAGGCAATGGGACACCTTGAATGTGCAAACGTGCATAAAACGAATTCTAGCACGACAGCAGTGTAGAAACGCCCCCTATTTAGATATATTATATTACAGAACGACCTAATGTAACCCATTTCACGTATTATTCGAAGACATCCGTTCTCAAGGGTTATAAAGACCCACTTAAGTAACTATGGTCGCTAGTCATATCTGTTTCAAAACAGGTCTGTGCCCGGGGATAGAAGAGAATAAAAATCTAAAACTAATAGTAACAGCAAGTGTCCTGTGGATATCACGCATGGTATAATGTATATGGAATTCGAAACTGCGTATTTTGTTTCCTTTTCATGAACTGCTCGAACGCTAATAAATTGTCCGCTCATTTTCTTTAACCGTGTACCGACAACTTTGTCCATTTATGGGGAAGCTTGGCCGAGCCTATGCCTTTGAAGTGAAGCTCACCACAAGAAGAAAGCCTCATCGAAGGACAATACAAACATACATGTAGGTCACCCGTATACAATCCTTCAACGTAGACCTCAGTTGAAACGTATGCTCGCACGGCGTTTAAAAGGGGAAAAAGTTACAGGCCATGTTCCTTGTAGAACGGATGACATATCTTTCCATTGGTTAAACATTTGGCTCAGTCCGTGCGTTTTGAAGGAAAATGGCGTTGGACAAAACGGACGACGTATTGCATTGCCATTGGGTAGCGCTAGGCTACTTCTTCGCAATACAGAAAGTGACCAATACGTTGGGCACCATTCGATATGTATGTAAGACAATATTGAAGTCAAATAAAAAAGAGCAAGGTGATGTTTACAAGAACTGAAACTGCTGGAAAACCGTGAACGAATTTTAATGAGTTTGTATGATTGTTTTAGCAAACACTTGCAGTTGACAAATCAACTTCTCCTTAAAGGATACAATACAGCGTTACACAAAAGTGTATCGAAGTGAAACGTATACTGAAAAACAAAACTGAAACACATGCCAATCTTCATGTAACATGAAATTTCTTCACGTTCTTCTTTTGTATCCAATGATTTCTTCAATAAGCATTTTCAACATCTTACAATAAGCATCTGTACCTCATTTGATCGTTGATTCGTAAATGCACAACTGCATATCAGTTACTTGGAAATGGAACGAAGTCAACATTGAAATGTCTTGGTAAATATGTGGTTATTTTGCGTTTCAATCTTTTAGTGAAAACCTACGACTTCTTCACTAGTCGGTTTTCGAACGGGACCACGTTCATAATGGTGTAACGTGGAACTGATGGGAGCATCTTCCTCCCGATCCAGATCTTGGCCGTTTTGAGAGACGAGCGGCCGCCTTGTTGTTTGCCCTGACATCCGTCTATCTTCCGGGTCTTCCTCTCCCTCTCACAGCAGTTCTCGCACATCCACGGTGAGGCGTTCCCTCCGCCTTGGCACTCCGACCTTTGGGAGCGATCAAATGTAATTTGTGGGCATGTCCAGCAAGGGTAAAATAGTGAGACCAATATAAATAAAATCCATGTACACAAACACGAAGATAAACTGGAAAGAATACAGAACTACGAGCAGGGGTGCTAATGTCACCAAATGAAAACAGATCTACAGTGGATGCCACTTAAAGACAGAAGGAAAATCTCCAGACTATAGATGGTGTACAAAACGACTGATAAAATGGTGAACGCACCGAATACTAAGTATACCAGCTCAGAGAAGAACAAGAAATAGCAATGACTTCGAGTTATCAACCCATATGTATACTTGATATGTTCAAAAACTCGTTTTTCCCTACCCTAGAACCATCGTAGAGTGGAACTCATTACCACCAAGTACTGTAGGGGCATCCTCATTAGTTAGCTTTAGAAACAACGTTTACAGCTAGCTTTGCAAAGGTTATGTGTGACAGGTTGTTCAGTGTACTATAACCAGCTGCTGACGCGCCGCGTGCCTGAGAAGCTGGTGTGTCAATTTGATTGCATAGTGGTTATACCGGCTATATATACAAAGATATAGATGCAGGCCTGTACATGTACCTGTGACTTTCCTCTCTCTTCACAGTCTCCACCGGTGTCATGTTCTCCCGTGCGCTCTCGATGAGGCTTTCGTCCGATTCTCTGGGCAGTGGTTCTATCTGCTTGATGACCATGGGTGCGGATGTCACCTGATGGGGTGTCAGAGAAAGATGATAGTGAGGGCGTGGTCACATTCGTCGTGCGACCTTCTTACGTTCGTCGCACGATTGCAGACTCGGAGCATTCTTTAGTAGTGCACGTGTGGTACGAAATCCATCTGTCTTGTTACCGAAAATATCATCTTAGATCCATTTCGACGACAGGTTGCTTTTTGTTCCAGCCTGATGTAAAATCGTACGACTAAAAATCGTGTGACGTCCTACGACGAATACAACCGCACCTAGCTTGAATGATAATCATACGTTTCACATTTTCTCGGAATTGACAACGAGCGTTAAATGAGAAATTCCAGTTCCTTGATAGCCTGGTATCCTTCCCTATACCAAGTATCAGTTCTCTTTTGTCTGTCAACTTACAGCGGGGATAGAAGAGACCCGTACGCTACAATAGGTATAGATACCATGCTAGTTTCTTTGAGACACAGCATTTGCGCTTGCTTCTAACTAAATACTAGTATGTCCCAGATATCTCTAAATTTGTAGCTTTCCGTTAAAACTTTTGAAAGCTGAATATGTGACTATCGCAACAAAAGAGACACTGCGAAATTCACCTTGGACAGTTTCCTGGCAGTTTCTTGGTTCTGCAGCTGCGGGCCCGGATGTCGCAGGTCTGACCGGGTTTGACGCACACTCACGGGGTAGTGAGCTCTGTTAAACTCGATCCTTCTCTTCCACGGGTCGAAGCCGCGTTTACCTTGGAACGCTGGATGCGTCAGCGGCGGCGTGGTGTTGGACAAGTAGCTGTTGTCGTGTGTTATGAAGGAAGAGTCCTTAAGGCAATCTTGGTCTTCTCGATGGGAGTTTGCAGTCCGTTTCTCCGGGTTACCACACTGGCGGCTCCCGGCGACTGGTCCTTGCTGTTGTTCGCAGTAGTTTCCAAGATCCTTGACGTGGGGGACCTGTAGGCCCAAGGTTTTGCCTGGAGGGAACATACCTTGCTGCTCGCCGTGGCTAACGGACGTCGTTGATGTAGACTTCTCTACCGCATCCTCCAGTTCCGAAAGCCACGAAAGAATGCTGATGGAAGAAGTGGCTGACGTCAGGTCTTTATCTCCTTTGCCTGGTGTCTGTCTGTAAGAGGGAAGTCGCCAGTACATTCTTGAGACGGGCATATACCCTGGCCGCTGATAGGACAGATAGTTTGTCGGTGGCCGCGATTTCTCCGCCTGTTCGAAAGAGAATTCTTGCAGCTTGGGCGGCATAGCCTCAAGATGTTGTTCAGAAGTATTCACAGCCTCCGTGGGTCCGTTCGACGTGGCTGGGTTCTTTGGTTCCTCGCCATTATCTGGCTTCGGCGGTCCAACTGGCACTTTCTCCGGGACTGGTGACGGCGCTAAACCACTGACACTCACGAGCGCAGTCAGCTACATGGGGAGGATGTGAACAGACTTATGTAAGCTAATAAGAACGAATTGAACATATCGAAGTTATAAAGTTGCCCTACTTCAGTGAACTGTTCTGGAACATGATGAGCTTATGGCACGATTTTTGAATGACTTTCGAACGTTGTTGCCTTGAAATTTAAGAACTTGATGACGAGAGCAATCTCTGAACACGCCTAAAAGTTCTTAGAATGAGCACACAGAAGTAGCAGAAGCAAATTGTAGCATTGATATGAAATAAAAGCTTGTATGGAATGTGTTGCCTGTCATATGCGGATATATTGATGCACTGACTATTTAGAATGGAGATTTGCTTGAAAATGACAGAATCTGAAATCATTATCCTTAATTAATCAGTCGGGGGAAGTTGTAAATAAAGATGCAACTGTATCGCAAATCGACAATCAAATTTGAGACACTTACATTGTTTATATTAACCTCCATTGCTTCTCCTTTGTCAAAAGCGCCTTATCTCTATCTGATCAGAGTCGGCATCGTCACCTATCCTTTGAAATGGCGGACGTTAGGCCACAACAATTATAACTGTATCCATGGCAACAGTAAGGCCCCCTGTTCCAAACCCTTGTGACGTCACTTCCACTTCGGTCCAATTAAAAAAAGGAGAATCAATGGCAAAAGTGGATAGGCTGGTGACAATTAAAAAACGCGTAATGGTTGATTAAAACTTCGAACGAAAGATAACCACCACCAAATGTCTCGTCTATTTGGAGAAGGTTGTGTTTACGGTGATGGAAAGCAATTCAGCACCAAGGACATACCTAACCACCAACCTCTAAACATCTCTTATTATCTCGTCCGAGATGTTTCCAGCCAAATCAAGTCAGTGTATAGAGTTACGTGCCTCCTGTAAAGCATTTAAAAGCCTGTGTGTACGATATAGGTAGATCATAGACTATTGCCACGCCCCAGGATAACCTTCGTGTCCTTTTTCGTAAGGCATAATCAGGCCTCCGTTTTAGTCTTCGTAATCAGCCACCAAAAATCAACGTAATTCGTAATCAGTACATCAGCCGTAACGCGTAATCGATAGCTTTCATTCAGCGTAAAGTGTAAAAATAACCCTATATGCAACGTAAAAACTTCTAGTATTTGTTTACCCAGTGCACAAAAAACAAACAACCAGTTGCACCATATCGAAAAGCACATTACACTGTCTACTTCACCCAACAGCAAGCTATCATGTTTGGTTATTGCCACTCCCAATGTCAGAGGTGAAATATTGACATTCCCGGAAACCAGTTTGACAGGTTCGGCTTCATTTCATGCAGAAGCAATGTCGTGGCGGATCACCACTAAGATACGAGGCTCGAACATAGTCGTCCGAGTTGTGCCTCGCAGGTGGGAATACATTCACTGTAACGTTACAAATTATAGATCTCTGAGGAGTTTGTATTGCGACGTAGAAAGTTATATTTAAGTAAAAATCACACTTTCTTTATATCAAAAGGCATGTGCTGCCATGGCTGCTAACGGTTTGAAAAGACCACTGAACAGTTTGTTACGCTTTCTGACAGAGGTCTTCTCGCATTGAATGCTTCTTCGGATTTTCTGCTAACTTTTCAGTTGCCACAGTCGTTATGCTAAAGATTTGCGAAAAAGTTGTTTCGAAAGTCGTTTATTTGGGTGAAAAATACATGTACGTTTCAAGGTGGGGCGAGGACATGTGGGAATGGGGTGGGGTAATTGGTTTGGTAGGTAATGGACGTGACCAGATTATCAATTACAGCCACTGTCAGTGCATGTGTCTCAATGTCTGGACACATACTGAAAATATTCCCTCAACAAACAGAGGTATTATTTTGACAGCGATTTCCTTGAAGACATCAACAAAACACGATATCGACAGTGTCTGTGACGATGGCTGCCTGTAATGCTATAATAATATCATGGCGCCTTCATTGTTTCGTGGTGCTAGAAGACAAGAACTAACGACTGCGCAGTAAGGCTCAGGCTCAAATTGTTCTGCGCATGATGTTTACATTAGTGAAACGTAAACAACATGGCTGCGCCCTTGAGTTTCGAAGATCTCAGTGGGTTCTCGCATTTAATTCACGTCTTTTGACGCATTCAGCGCTTTTATATTAACGATCTGATTGTGTCCCTCTAGTTGCAAAAGACCTGATTCTTGCAAGATGTGTGCAGAGCGTAGTTATGCCAGAAGCATCTCGCTACCGCCCGACGAAGTCTTTCGCAACCTGCGAAACGCCAAGAGATTTGCGATGGACATAGGTAAAGCATACGGTCGTTATACATACTTTAAATATGCCTGGTCGGTGGCTGGTAGCTAGAATTTGTTTGAGGCACATACCATATTTTCTTTGCACTAAGTTAGCTAGAATGAATATAACTTACAAGACCGTGTCACCGATCAACGTTTAATAAGGTATGCGTGTTGATAATCTCGCGACATACTAGTAGACAGGGCCGGGTACGGTCAAATGTATTACACGTTGAAAGGACAAATTTTTATGGGACAGTCTGTAAGGGATCTTTATTTTATTACATTGTCATGTTTCTTTGATGGGACGTCTTCTCGTTACGTAATACTATGTATGTATGTGTGTATGTATGTATGAATGAAATGAATTATGATGTCACATGACAAAGCCCCCCCCCCCCCCGCCCCCAGAAAAGTAGTGGGCTTCACGGGTATGTGTGTGTGTGTGTGCTTAACATTTAAGCTATGCTAAATTGAGAAAGGTAGTGGGTACATAAGTAACATATCATAAGTTATATGTAAGTTGGCTGACTTCACTTAATGCTAAATTCAGGCGCCAATTATGCTTTACACACCTGATGGATCACGCTCTACATCTATTTGAGGCATCTGACTATAAATAGTATAACGTTATATGGATTTTACGGAAATAAAAGTTAAAAGGCTAATTAGGCTCTATATGAAATGGTATCCAGGCCCCATTACGTGTGCTGTTCTAGCTTGTTGTTATTGTATGATTTTGCCATTACCTGAAGACGAGTTCCAATTAATTATGACATATCTTACTGGAAATGAACATGCTCGCTTTTCACTCTGTATTCCCAGGCGGGTCCCTCGCTAAGTTGGCGTACTACTCGACGGTAGAGCGAAGTCGAGCGTATGTAAGTGCCAGCAGTGGTGGGGACGATGGTGAAGGGCAGGTATGACAGTGACAGGAATTATTACAATACATTTTGATGTCCAGGAAACATCTATAAGCCCTTTGACGGATCCTACTGCGCAGGTCAAAGGTGAAGTCCCAGAGACATAACCAAGACACATCTGGACATTAACTGACCAACGGAGGCCATACATACATGTATGTGCACATGGTTGCCCATATAAAAATATGCCTTCACCTTTGACCTGCCCATGTACCGTTGGATCCGTGAGAGGGCATAATGTGTAGACTGTCTTGGAAATTCTTCTTTTACAGTATTGTTACAATTTCAGCCCATGTATTTATAAATGAAGCATATCTTTGTTCGTCTTTCGCCATTATCGTATGACAAGCACTAAACTCCATTACTAGTAATAATAATCCGCCGGGTTACATAAATCCGCTACTTTAAAAAACAGTGGGTTTGAGAGATCTCTACTAGTAGTGCAGCACCCCCAGGTATGCTCAGTTTAGATATACAGAAGTGCATACTAGTAATACTTGGGGATGTTGGGTTGGAGATCTGTTTGGACTTATCTTTTCAGGGTGGCGGAATTATACCTTGGTGGAATTATGTTACTTTGTTAGTAGTAGAGCTGTGTACATAAACAAATTTTAGGTACAGGTACAGGTACACGAGTTAAGGTACAGGTCCGGACCTGAATCTGTACCTAAACTACTTGTTCGGAAAATGCTAGATTTTCAATAAGGACAAAAGCATGTTTGACCTGGTAAAAACATGATATTTGATTGTGCTAGGTATCAATTTATGAAAACACAGATGAAAATTTGACTCCAGCCATGCCAATGTGTTTTCTGTGCTCTCGAGTGGCTTTAGAGCACTGCCACGGTAATTTCATAGTAATTTTATCTCTCCAAGTGGCCATCCCCGAGTCAAGTCCAGTACCCATACAGCAGGTTCAGGTATTTTGGACCTGTACCTAATTGATTGTACCCGGTACTACACAGCTCTAGTTATAGTAGATATCAATACTTTCCCCCAGGATGACCACCACTTGTACGAGATTCAGGAGCAGAACGAGCTCGGGGCGCGGATCCACTTCGTGAAGTTTGAGATGACGTATTTCGAGAAATGTCTGGACTTCATCAAGGAGAACCTGGTGTCGAGCCGCGGGGAGATGACGGGGAAAGTGGTGAAAGCCACGGGAGGGGGGTCACACAAGTACACCAACCTCATCAGGGACAAGCTGGGATTAGAGTGAGCACCATTTGTTGTTTGTATTTGTTTACTTGTATTGCATACCTGGTAATAAACTGCCTGTTGGCATGACACACCAGGTTTGTTCTGAACAGTGCAGGCTGCATATCCGGACAGATTTATGTGATCCACTCACACTTGGAAGGGCCCCTACTCTTTTTGATAACTGTGGTGGATTCTTTTACTTGATCAATGTGTCGCTGTCTTCAAACGCATTCAAGTAAACTTAACACAGGGTTGTCTCCAGGACCTGTCCCTCCATCCTGGGATGAACATTTTCTTGTTGGGACGTACAAAATTTTACCACATCCGTCCAAGAGATCTGAACTTCATGACATGAAAATGATGAAAGTGTATTTTTGTCAGCTTAAAACGACAGATTTAAGAAGAAAATCAACAACTTCAGCTACCAAACAATGAGTGGAATGGAAACAAAAGTAAAGCTGGAGACAGCCCTGACTTAATGATTAAGCAAAATGTTTGGAAACTTGACTTAAGTTGAACATATCTCTTCTGTTCCATTATCAATTCCTTAGTGTTGTATATCATTGGAAAGCTTATTCTTTATCCTTTACAATGGTACTCCACTTGCTATGATCATATACATGTACATACAGTCATGGATTGATCACTATTGAAATAAACTCTGCAGTATATGCCACTCTTTCCTTTGCAAAAAAAAAAAATGGCAAGAACTACATAACTTCCATCATGTTCAGGTGTGACAAGGAAGACGAGATGCAGTGCCTGATACAGGGGTGCATCTTTGTCCTGAGGAACATCACAAACGAGGCGTTTGAGTACCAGCGTCACAGCCCCCAGCCCTACAAGTTCCAGACCATGGATGCAGACATCTTCCCCTTCTTACTGGTCAACATTGGCTCTGGGGTCAGCATTGTCAAGGTACTGCTCAAAATCAACAATGTAACTAGTAAAGTTACCTTAAAGCTTGTTGAAGATGATGACCAAGGTATTAGCCATGTAAATAATTTGTTGTTTTTGTTATGCTATGAGATCTAGTGTGTGCATTGATATGTAAATGATTATTGTTCCATCTATCTATTAGTATATATCAATCACATCAATCTATAAGTAGTAATATACTAGTAAGGATATTATGCATTTTTCCACCTTGTACATGAATATGTTATAGAATGGTAATGTGTAGGGTGGTCTCCAATTATGGCTTGTACTTGTACTTGTATTTTTTCTTAAACTTCAGCATGTTACACATTCAGGTGGAGTCCCATGACAAGTATGAGAGAATAGGAGGCAGCTCCATTGGAGGAGGCAGTTTCCTTGGACTGGGCTGTAAGCTCACTAAAGCTAAGGTGAGCAGAGATCTTACACTCAAACTTGTTGGTCGAATGATATTTTTTTCCTCCAAGATGTGAAGACATCATGGCAGTGAAAGGCTCTGTATACATGTCATTCTATAAATCTTGCACATGTAGGAAAGAGTTAAGACAAAAAGTTAATACATAAAAATAATTGTTTTATTTACTGAGATTCTGTGAGGGCTGTTCTAGAACAAGAATAGAATGGGAGGAGGAGGTCAGGATAGCAAGTAAAAGGATGAAGATGGGTGTGGGGGTGTCTGGACTTTCTGACCACTTACAACATCAGAGTCTTAGGAACTAGAAGAACTGCTGTCTTGTCCCTCACTATGTTTCCCATTCTTAAGCAGTCCTACAAGTAACATCCATAGACATCACCCCGCCGGGCTACATAAATCCGGCACTTTGAAAAATAGTGAGTTTGAGAGATCTCTAGTGCAGCACCTCCCAGGTATGCACAGTATAGATGTGCAGGAGTGCATTATACTGGGGGACGTTGGGTTGGAGATCTGTTTGGACTTATCTTTTCAGGGTGGCGGAATTATGTACCCTGGTGAAATTATGTTGGTAGATGTTAATTATACCTTTACTTTCTATCCACAGAATTTTGACGAACTGCTGCAGCTTGCCAGCCAAGGGGACCACAGAAATGTGGACATGTTGGTGAAGGATATCTATGGAGGAGCCTACTCCGCCCTGGGTCTGCCGGGGGAACTCATAGCCTCCAGCTTTGGCAAGATGGTGTCTGCTAAGGACGGTGAAGGCACAGTCACTTTCTATTTGTTCGTGGCGCATAGTTACTGTGTGTGGTTACTGTGTTCTCCTGTTGTTGTGCTTCTGTAGTTTGTTATTACCTTCACCAAGAATATGACTTTGGTAGCATTTGTATGTTTGTGGTTTAGCAGCATAACTCAAGAATTTATGGATGGATTGTCATGAAACTTGGTATGTAGTTAGGTCATGTCCAAGCAAAGAAAGGCCTAAATTTTGGGGCCCCTGGTGGCTTTCCTTGGTACTGCATCAGAACTTCCGGTTTCTATATTCCGTGTTCTGTTCTGTTGAGTGGAAGAGGCTACTTATTCTTGGGGAGGTATTGTTTATGATCGATTTGTTTGTGTTTTTACAGCTATGTGTTTTCTATATGCCAGTTTCATATAGCATTGTAGTGTAGGAGTTGTGTTTAGGCTTGTTACATGTTGCTTCAACTTGTATGACTTTATATTTCATCATAGGACAAGAGTTTGAAGAAAAGGACATAGCCAAGAGCCTTCTGCACACGATAAGTAACGACATCGGCCAGATCGCGTGCCTGTACGCCCAGCTGCACGGGCTGAAGAAGATCTACTTTGGAGGTTTCTTCATCCGAGGTCACCCTGTCACCATGCACACCATCACATATGCTATCAACTTCTGGTCAAGGGTATGTCTTCAAGTTCTAGGATGTTAAATGGAGGTCCCGTGTTTGAGGAGTCTCAGCCACACCTCAAGCACGGAAAATAAAGCACCACACTTATCAATAAGATTAGGGGTCCTTCCCGATGTGAGTGGATCAACTAAATTTGTCCGGATATGCAGCTTGTATTTTTTCAGTTACAAACTATGAGGCGGTTTACCGGTTATGCAATACAAACAAAAACAACAAACAAAACTGCACTTCACTAATTATTAATACTAGATGACGCAGATTTGAAAGAGTCACTTTATTTCGTTAATACTTTTCAGAAAGTGCTTTTCAAAAGCATCCAAAATCTTCTGTTAATTGTTATTTACAGGGTACTTTACAGGCCTTGTTTTTGAGGCATGAGGGCTACCTGGGAGCCATAGGAGCTTTTCTCAAGGGTGCAGAAGAAGATGGTAAAGTCACTTAATATTTTCTACATGCTATAAGCTGGTTTGTTATGCTAAAGGGTAGTTATGTCGGCTATAGTATACAATGCAGAATCTGATACAGGTGTATTGCAAAAAGTCTCTAATAGACTATAACTGTAACATCAGATTATAACACCACATTTGCAGTATCATATTAGAGTTTTTGTGTCATGCAATTGCCTGTACATTCAGGACTTGATTTTCTGAGAGGAAACTTTGCCATTGTCCAACTTACAGATTCAGAGAAGTATTGTTGGGGAGAGAACTATGCTGGGAGTTCAGGACTGCACAGCACATCCCCTCCACCTGACTTTATTCCAAGGGACAGAACAGCATCAGTATGTACATGTATATTTTTACCTTAATTGTCAAGAAAGCTAATATTTTAGGAAGTGTTTGTCTGTGCACGGGCTTTAGGCTACGGTATTTATGTTGGGTAACCGCCGCGGTACATGTTTTCGCTCAAATGCTCCCGAAGACAATTTCTCCCGTCGCTCACTCCGGAAATGCCCCCCCCCCCCTCATTAGCGGGGATGGTTTCTCCCGTCGTCCTTTGCTAATTACCTCTTACTTTCAAAGAAACACTGGGTAGGAAATCGGTGTTCTCAAAGAGCGTTACCACTTGAGGTGATTTCACTGAACGTCGTGGTGTAGCGGACCTTTTCGGTGCATTGTCGGGTATTTTGGGACTCAACTGACAACTTGAAGAGTTACAGCATATTAGCAAAAGCTAGACTACACAGCAGTCTGTTTGGATGTGAAGAACAGTTGGGTTTTCACTGTTTTTGTCTGATTTTCGTAGACGGAAATATACGATAGTTCTCGTGAAACCAAGGAGACCAAGGAGGGCAAATACTTGTGTTTGGAAATATGTACCGCGGCTGCCGGCTGCAGCGTTTGTTGCCGCAGTGTTTTGGTACTCGCCGTTAGGGAGATCATCTTCCACGTTGTATTCTTGTAACTCAGTCTAATGTTACAAAGTCCTCCTCAAAGTACCTGAAATCGAAGTCGCTCCACACGAAGTCCACACGAAGTCATTATCGCCGGGTCGCACCCAGAAAAACAAAACACTCGGCGTGGGATGTATGCATATCAGAGTAATTAACACCTTGACGCGACTCACCCGCTATAATCATAGTACAATGAATACTTGTCCTATCCCCTCTCCTTCTATGTAAAACCTCCTTGGTGAAACAGAATCAAGTTTTTGTTTGATTTGTTTGAACCTTTGTATACGAACGGATCGGTCGTTCTAAAAATATTACGTGGCTATTATTTATCCGACTGTTGCAGCACTTTGGTAAATGAATTGCCGATACGAGGCTTGAAATTTTTCGAATCGACTCATGATTGTGGGGAGGGTGGGGAAAAATATGCGACAACATGAGCTTCAGACGAGATGAAACGTCACAGGAATAAAACTTTGACGGGAACTGTGGTTCACAGGTCCAATTTTCCTCCCTCTGATTGGCTAGCCGTTATGTCATCATGTTTTGCAGCAGCGGCGTGCTGCGGCAGGAGTGGTACTGCTGGTAACCCAGTTAGCCAGAAATCGAGCAAATTCCGACAATATAAAATGCCGTATATTTTTGTTGTTAACAACTTTTAGGCCCGCAATCTTCTCTAGATTGGTAGTAGATGTCTCGTCGATGATAAATCGTTTTAATGTTGTGAGCTGGATTACATAATTAAGCAGAAATTTGCGATATTTAAAACGTCCTTTCCCACCTATCTCGCCCCTACGGGGCTCGCCCAGACAGAGTTCGGCTTCGCCGAACATTGCCGAAAACCGCCGAACCCCCCGCTCGTGCCTTCGGCACCATCCCCGCGCCGAGTACTTCGTCACGATCGGAACTTCAGCAGCTATTCAACGACAATACCTTTGCCTACCGCCTGTGGTCTGTGTGGTGATAGATTCATGTAGCTGTTATCCTTGGGAAAATGTTGTGTGAGTTTGGGTGCTCTAGCATCTTGATGTCTCTGTACACGGAGATGATAGGGTTTCTGTGACAGCTCATTGTAACTTGCATTCATCAATATGTTGCACAGTTTGACAGGTTTGAGCTGGACCGTCTGGAGCGACCCCTTGTGTCCCTGCCGGCTCTGTTGGACCCACCCAGTTACTTCCCTGACACAGTCGACCTCACCGAGGACCCAGACGCCAGGAAGTACTGGCTGGACTGCTTCGAGGAGGCCCTCGGCAAGGTAAGGGTTAAGGAAAAGAAGGAAGATGACAGAAGCATGTGGGACATACATTAAATAAAATATGCATTCACTTTTGTAGAAAATTATGCATTTTGCTTGGCTATAAAGTTATAACTTTGTTTCCTTAGGATAGGTACCGTACACATCTTTCCTCACTCCACTTTCCTATTGCATTGATCAAACCGGTAAACCACCTTTGGTACAGCACATAGCTGCATAAGACTAGACTGTAAGTTTTGATCCACTCACACTGTGGTGGAGGTGTGGCTTTCCTTAAACACATTAGGCCTCCAGCTTTACGTCCCATCTGAGAAGACGTCCCTAATCAAAGCTATCTAGGGTACTCATTATTTTCACCTGAGTCAAGTTTGGAAGTAGGTGTTAAGTACCTTTCCCAATTGCAAGGGCAGAATATTGGGGCCTGCTAGGGATTTGAACCCAGAACTTGTTGATTCCAAGTCAACAACCTTAACCACGAGACCACCTTGCCACCTCGTGTACTTGCCTACAGGTTGCAGCCAGAGCCGTAGCCAGTCAGCCCACCAGAGACGATGCCGAGATGAGGGCTCAACAGTTCATGGCCAAGTACAACAAGCGGCTTGAAACACTAAGGGAACATCCCTTGTGAGTGGTGCTGCCTTCTGTTCTTCTCGTGGTATTTGCATATAATTTGCATATCAAGGGAAATGCTAGCAAAAATCCTTTGTGTGTGTGTATGTGTGTGTGTTTGTGTGTGTGGGGGAGTTTGTGTGAAAATTTGGCTCTATTCGTGATCAGATATGTCTCTATTTTCAAACCTGAGGCACCAGAATGCTGTAATGTTTTAGCATTAGCCAATGTGCAATGTCACAAAGTAGTCACCAGTGGTAAGTAAATGTGGTTCCCAAAGACTGTGGAATGTCATCATGCACTTTTTTCTAGTGCCTATGGGTCCTTGACTGTGCGGAGCCTCCTGGACACTCGCGAGCAGTGTCTGAATGAATTCCATTTTGCTGACCCATACCAGAATGTAAGTCCTATCGTCAGGTACATTAGATTATCTCATTAGATTTTGACAGCCATGTGAAACTTTTCATCAGCATTGATTCAAAAGTTTTCATATTTGACATTCACCAGAAAGAGAGGTGACTGTGTATAACTGATTATAATTCTTATCTCCAGATCAAACAGCAAGAGAACGAGGCTGCCCTGCGTATCCTTCCTGAGCGCCTGCAGCACCTGGACGGCCTGGAGGTCAGGCACCGACAGGTGGCCCTGGCAGAGGGCCTGCTGGCTGGTAACGTCTTTGACTGGGGGGCAAAAGCAATCACCAGGTGAGGAAAGAGCTCTTTGAACTCAGTGTTAATATTAATGTGAATACAACTGGCCTAAAGTGAGGGGCTAGTGGGGGGATAGATACACCACAACCAGTGGACTACTCCCCTGCTGTAATGAATTCACAATGTTATGTGGCCCAAGGGCTATTGAAATGGATATGGGTTCTTGCCCTGTGCACCATTTGTTTCTGTTTTATTTAGCCAGGGTGGCCCAACTCAGTGCACTACACTGCTTTGCAGTGGGGCCCTGGAAAAACATTTGTTGTGGGAAGGCTTTGTTTTAGCTAACATGGTCTTCTATTCTTTGTCTTGCAGATTAATGGAAGGGGACGACAGCTTTGGTTTTGAGGAGGCCATGTCAAAATTACAAGGTACATGCTTACCCCAGTCAATTTGCGCCGATTGACACTGATTTGCACCACTTTACGGATGGTGCTGTCCAGTGAGATTTACCTGCAAAAAGAGTAAAAGTAAAGCTTTATGTAATACTATGTAGACAAACAAACAAGCAATAGGCATTCTTCCTAAAGAGAATTATGTCTTTTCTCAGCTCGCCCCTGGCTTGTCGATGACTTAGACCCCTGGCTGGAGAGATTACAGGCAAGTCTGATTTCAGATTATTGGACAGGTTTAATCCTGGTAAGTGTAAGGTGATGAACATATTTCTTACACATTAATTGATATCTAGTCCCATAATTCTGTGTGTGCTTCAGTATTGTGAAATAAAACTTATATAAGAACAACATGTCTTTTGGTCAAGTTTGATAGCACTAAAAACACCATCCCTGTCCCTGGTGCTGAAAGTATATCACCCTGAAAATACCATCCCTGTCTCAGGTGCTGAAAGTATATCATACTACAAATACTGTCCCTGGTGCTGAATAGATATCACACTGAAAACAAACCCTGTCCCTGGTGCTGAATAGATATCACACTGAAAACATACCCTTTCCCTGGTGCTGAATAGATATCACATTGAAAATACACCCTGTCCCTGGTGCTGAATACATATCACACTGAAAACACACCCTGTCCCTGGTGCTGAAGAGATATCACACTGAAAACACACCCTGTCCCTGGTGCTGAAGAGATATCACACTGAAAATACCGTCCCTGCCCCTGGTGCTGAAGAGATATCACACTGAAAACACCCTCTGTCCCTTGTGCTGATAGCATATCACACTGAAAACACACTCCCTGTCCCTTGTGCTGATAGCATATCACACTGAAAACACACCCTGTCCCTGGTGCTGAAGAGATATCACACTGAAAACACCCTCCCTGTCCCTGGTACTGAAGAGATATCACACTGAAAACACACCCTGTCCCTGGTGCTGAAGAGATATCACACTGAAAATACCGTCCCTGCCCCTGGTGCTGAAGAGATATCACACTGAAAACACCCTCCCTGTCCCTTGTGCTGATAGCATATCACACTGAAAACACCCTCCCTGTCCCTGGTGCTGAAGAGATATCACACTGAAAATACCGTCCCTGCCCCTGGTGCTGGAGAGATATCACACTGAAAACACCCTCCCTGTCCCTGGTGCTGAAAAGATATGCTGAAAACACACCCTGTCCCTGGTGCTGAAGAGATATCACACTGAAAATACCATCCCTGTCCCTGGTGCTGAGAGTACATCACACTGAAAACACTATTCCTGTCCCTGGAGCTGAAATTATATCACACTAAAAAGACTTTTCCTGGTCCTGAATTTGTTTCTAAGACTGTCCTAACAATCATCTTATGTCAATGTCTGTTACTTATCCACAGGACCATCGCCACAAGTGTGCCCTCATATTTGCTGACAACAGTGGGCTAGACATTATCCTGGGGGTGTTTCCCTTTGCTAGGGAGATGGTGCTGAGAGGAACACAGGTACTAACAAATCTGTTGTTACCTCTGTAAAAAAAGGAGGTATTGTAATCAGTTGGTGTGTGTTTGTCTGCTTTGTGTGAGTCTGCATTGGTGTGAATATTGCATAGTGGCAGTATGTAAGTTGAAAGTGGTGTAATAGGATACTTGCAGAATTGGAATAATGGCTTGGCTCGGGTCCAATGGAGTTGTACATGTAGTTGAGAGCCTGGATGAGTCATGGCTACACCTTACAGTAATGTCAGGTTGTAAGGGCCCACCTAGAGCTTGTCACAACGATGTTCAGCCAATTTTATCAGTCTCTTGTTATAGTTTTCACCCACCATCCAGAGTTTCTATGCTTCTGTGTATGATTAGGAAATACCACATGTCTGCAAAGCTCTTGGGTTTTTAACATGAAAGGGTAGATAAACCAGTTACATACAGAAAGAATAGTCAATGACTGCCAACTTTGAAACTGTGCAAATATTTAGTTACAATGTATATTGTTCTTATACATTTATCCAACTAGAACATCATATTCAAAAGTTTTATCTATGTACAGGTCATCCTTTGTGCCAACTCCAAGCCAGCCTTGAATGATGTGACATATGGGGAACTGAAAATCCTTGCAAAGAAGGTGGCAGAATTATGCCCAACTATAAGGTTGGTACTTAACCTTGTCAGTGGTTAAGGTGTATAATTGTTGTTTGTTACCTCCATGAAAATGGAGGTATTGTAATCAGTTTTTGGGTTTGTCTTGGTGTGATTCCACAGTTATGTGTATATTGTGGAGCTGGCAGCCTGCCAGGATGTAAGGAGGAAATGGTGTATTAGGACACTTGGAGGATTGGAAGTCTGGTTTGGCACTCATCCAGTGTTGCAGATAGGCAGGAAGTGATTATGATGGTTATGCCTACACAGTCAGGTCATTAGGGGTACCCATTTCGATCTTGTGTAGCAGGTAGCTGGTGTGATTAGGCTTGTCCTTTGTGTTTAGAAAAGAAAGACGATGATCACAGATAGTGGAGTGAAAAGACAAAGTGTAGTCAGAGAAATACACAAAACCCCAGAACAACACTATATCAAAGTTATACCCAGGAACTTTGTTACTAACACATTCTTGTTGTTTTTACCAGAACTGCACTTGCAGAGGGGCATTTAAAAGTCATGGCGTCTGGTGCTGCTTCACCATGTCTAGACCTGAGGTAGGTGTTGTAGGGTAGTTGGCGAATATATGCCGTAAGTTCCAAATGGATGCTAATGAGCAATGTCTTCCAAAGTCAAAGAAGAAAGTTTGAAAGTATCAAAATCATAAAAGAATTTATTGTCTGGCATATATTCTTCTGTGAGTTCAGTCATTTGTTCAACCTTCCTGAACACTTGTATTTGATAATGAAGGTAACTTTTTTACCATCTTTTTTTTAGCATGCTTGCATTAGTTTTAAGGTGCCCGAGGATGTCAACCCCATGACAAATCAAATCAGTATGGCCTAACTTTAATTATCATTATTCCATGTGGTCCAGTCGTGTAGATGAGATGCTGTCCCAGGAGTGTCAGAGAAGAGGAGTTGACCTGGTGGTGTTAGAGGGGATGGGACGCGCCATCCACACCAACTATCACGCTGCCTTCTCCTGCGAGTCCCTCAAACTGGCCGTGCTCAAGAACAAGTGGTTGGCTAACAGATTAGGTATGCTGGGCTGATTTTTGTCTCATAAACAGTCATTGCCGTTTGAAAAGGTCAATCCATACTGCAGAATGGTACACTTTTAACTGTATTATCGTGGTGTGCAGGGTTAGGGTTTTAGGACTAAGTTTTTTTACCTGGATTTGAACCTAAGCTTTCTTCGCTAATATTTTTACCATTTTTCATGATACTGTTGTACATTTTTAATAGAAATGTTGCCTTTTATACCTCTCTGCTCCCCCCAAAGAAGTTATGATTTGGCATTGACTATTTCAAATGGCAACTGTTCATGAAACAGAAACGCACGTACGCTAACACTTTTTGTCTTTTCTTGAAAACTGACAGAAGCGTCTTGAGTTGTCTGTACATTTGAGAATTGAGACAACAGCTCTTAGAAATTTCTTCTATTTTTAAAGCTTTGGCTGTCATTATGTATTGTTGGTAGCCGTCAGTCTCGTAAGACTATGGCGTCGCATCCTGGTCAGTCTGTGACTGTAAATGACAATTATTTTATCATTTTTGTACTGTTAGAGTCTCAGACAAAATTTCACATCTTGATTTAGATATGTACTTGTCCCCATTTCTCTTGAGGAATAAACTTACAATTCAAACTAAGGATTCTTTTTTGACCATCTTGAGTTTGTTTTCCAGGTGGGGATGTCTTCAGCGTGATCTTCAAGTACATGAAGGGGTCAAAGGTTGAGGGCGTGACCCCAAACAGGAGTGATATAGGTCCACAGACGAGAAAGAGTCCTGAGACAGACAGGTGACATCGTCACCAACCATGACACGTCCCTTAAGGTGCAATATGAAGTACACAGAACTGCTGGGGCACAAATTTGAAGAATTTTTGCAATGTCAGCAATCCACCAATTAACAAATTCAGGTATTGTGCTTGCTGCACAACAGCGGGAAGAAATGTGGTTTCATTTTCAAGAAAAATAGAGAAGCTTTTTAATGAAATAACACATCATACTTGTTGTTAAAAACGACATATGATCGAGGGGAATTTAGCTTGGGTTGTTTTTTTTGCGACCTGCTTACATTAGTAGCCCTGGTGCTTAATCCATGACTGTATGATCATAACAAACAGGATACCATTGTAAACGACCCTAAACAAGCTTTCTAATGACATATAACACTATGCCTTTGTAAAGTATTCATTAATAAGAGATATGATCCACCGGAATTTTTGGGCGCACTTTAGTTATATTATACATATTTATTATTATAGTTTTATTATGTTAATTCTGAATCAGATTCAGTATCGTTTTCTGTCCTACTAAAATGTAACAAATAAATTGAAAGCTCATATGGTCAGATATGCATGGTGTACTGCAATAGGACTGGTGTCCTTGAAATGCAAAGAATGACACAATTTAAAAGTGAATGTTTTAATTTAATTTCTACTGCACATCTTAGGTGAATAAATCTGAGAGACCCAGCAACTGACATGAATGTAGCCCAACATATGATAACCTTCTAGATTACTGTAAATGTTTAAGATTTCACAGTGGTTCAATGTTAAAACCACCACGAAAATCCTTGTTCTTTTTTTTGTCTGCCATTCTATTTACAGTAACCTATGACAAACACAAATCACTATCAAATATAAGTCTATGACACAATCTTAAAAATGTCTAGCTACTTTTATTTCTGATAACACAAGTTAACACACAATTGAAACCTTCTTCCTGTTGTTTAACATGATTATAAATGATACCTTTGCTGCAAGCTTTTTGAACCAGGTCCTTCTTGATTAAATTAATAAACATTTCATCTGTACTATACATGCAATTACGCTGCTTAAAGAAGTAATGTTATAATAGTTTTGACTTCAGTGTCGTCCCTCTCTTCATTTTAGGAAGTTAAAAAATGCATAATACATATTTGAGTTGCATAAACATCAATGGCAAGTCATTTTGACTTTTACTTTCAACTTTAATTTTAACAGTCTTCCAGACATCATTCAGTGGTTTAAAACTAATGTTTCAGTCATGAGCTAAAATCTGTTAAATACTGTAATTCTTGATTTGTTAACTGTAACTTAATTTTAGCTAATTTAACGGTCACTGGCCAACCGCTAAAATTTCATTATCACAAATATTTGATCACTAATATTTGAGACAGTAATGTTTGTTCCCACCGTTAAAATTAAGTGCCGTGACCTACTCCATTTTCCCCCAACCGCTTTATTTTCCTGTCGCTATATTAAAGTGATTTACAGTAGACTGGTCCTCACTGTCCATCAATGTCAACAGTTCAACCAATGACAGCATGGCAATTAGCAGTTCGGCCAATGAAACAGCTGATGCACGTCTGTCGAATATTTACATTAATCTATGTTTTTATTTTGCATTTCTACCCTTTTGACAAAGGGGGGATGGGTCTATACCCGAGCCAGGCTGATACTGGTCAGGTTACAAACATCTTTTTTTGTGTGTGCGAAATTCTAACATTTTCAAATATTTTTTCACATCATTACTACAGCATTCTTAATATGAAACTACCATTGAATCTACAAGTGAATGCCAATGTACCTGAGCCCCTTCTCGTTGTGACCCAACATTGACATTTCAACGAAGACTTAGATCACTTTGCAGTACAATCCATAAGACACACTTGGCAGGCACAAGAACTTGCATAATTAGACATCTACAGCATAAAGGTGTACATGAACATTGACGATGGCATCTTCAAGTTTAAATCACCAATGTTGGGATTCACAGGACTAGGAAGCTAGGGCAAGCAATTTGTTATTTCTTAATTAATATGTTTTGCATTCTTGTTTTCTGATGCTAGACTTCCCATCAATCCAACTATTTACCATAACACACCATAATACACATAAAGATCTAGAAGGATGAAATCTACCAATATTCGGTATGCTTTGGTTAAAATATCGCAGGTTGTTATATTTTGGCATAGAATAATGCATATGGTGCTGGCAATCACAGCAGGTCGCTATGTTTGTTATCATTACCGATTAGAATGTTTTTTATAGTGGGGTTAGGGTTCATCAAAGTACAGGAAACTGCGATGTTAACTAATCAAAGCAAACTACATGGATTTGGGTAGATTTCACCCTTCTTTATGTGTATTCCGGTAATTATACTCAGACAGAATCGGACCGCTTCCCATCTAATCTATACACCAAGCTAGTATTCATTCTATGACCAGTAAAAATGGAAAAGCTTGTTAAGCATACATCTTGTACCTGCTGCCTCCTTTGGTCAATATAGACCATGGATAGATCCTATTACAGGTAACATTGCACATGTCAAAATAGAAAGAAAACAAGGCTGTTGACCGCCGACCTAATGAGATATACATGTATGTGTTATTTTGATTGTTACAAGTACAGAATGGTACATAATGTGAAATGTAAAAAAATGAATGCCAGACACCTTTTTTGTCTACATGCTATCAAATATCAAGGCACTAATGTCCTGTTATGATATGGCAGTTTTACGTTATATGGACAGATTATCACAGGAGGTATATAATGGTTCTTTCTGTTATAATCAGATACATGATATATGAAATGCATATTTCTAGTCAATCTAACAGCATCTAGTTGTTGGCACAGGTAGTAACTACTTGATTAGGCTATACTAACTTCATCATATGGATGACATCCATGTTTGCATCAATTTTCATATGTTTTCCCCCCAAAAAAGATTGTACTGTATATTGTACAAAGAAGCTACAAAATGCGAAATTTGATAAATGCCCTAAATTGCAAAAAAATGCTGGAAAAGGGATACTAATGTCATAGAAACTCTTTTTGCTTGAGTAACTATTTTTGGCCCAATGTCATAGAATGCCAAAGTCAATTCCAAAGTCAGATGATGTGAAAGAACAAAAATGAAGAATTTATTTACAAGCATACCATATTCTGTAAGTTCAGGAATGACCACTTACATGTAAATGAAGAAAATTTTTTTGGCCAACTTTTTCCCCACATGCTGGAATAAATTCTGGGGTGCGTGGAAGATGTCATCATATAATCAAATCAGTATAGCTTCAAATCTCTGATTTATGAAAAAGAAGAGCCCTTCAATTACACAACTTTTCAACCAACTTTCACTTGAAAAAAGGACTACATGATATTCTATAACAATTTAACAATACACCCTTTTTGCAGCAAATACTAAAGCCCTCAAAGCTTAAGTGTGGAGTGTGGAAATCAATGCGAGTACTGTATTATGTAAGCTAATCAATAAATCCTTGTTCAACTAGAATTTTTTTAAATTGCCACCTAAAGCCGGTATCTTAAGTCACTGGGCTGTGCCAAATTACTAAAGGTGAAACAAACCAATGCCAATCAATGCCAAGTTTGTTGTAGCCTGAAATCACATGTTTTTGTGAAAATTTAAAAACATTCACAATTGGCAAAATGGCGCAAAACTCTTTTTGATGAATCTTAATCCAACACTGGCAACACTGTGATTGCCATTAAAGTTACAGTGTATCTGATTTGGAGCCGACACTGAGAATGTGACATTTTGGGCACAGACTTTTTTTCCAGAGGTCACATATTTTACCCGTGCGTCGCACGCCAGTGTGACCAAAAGGGAAAATTGGTGAAAATTTGCAAAGTTCGTACAATTTGATAGCACAATTTGGCATGGTCCAGTACATAGTGAAATGTACCCACTTTAAATTACATCTGACTAAATTTGACAGTAAGCATATCTTGCATTCGTATATACTGGCGTCCGTGATTGTTTTTGACACTTTCTTATAAAATTGTCAATGAGGCATTTCATGCGTTGACATATCTGTGAAAATAATTTGCAGTCTTTTCTGCAGCAAACTTGCCGCTCTTTTTGCCATATTGTTCTTAATATAAAAAACTATATAATTTTCTGTATTACAGAGAAATATTCCTTCTCAAAATTCAGCTCCTTTTGAGATATTTCACAACCTGGTGTCATGGCATTCGAAAATTCCTCACGTTTTGTTGTCGTTGCTTTGTTGCCTGTTTTCAATTCTTTGCAGCATGGATAGGTTGGACAGTGCATTCTTCCTCTACATCTACAACGCAATTGTAAGAGGCTTAAAAGCTTTAGCAACAAATATTAAGAAAATCTCCTAATAAATATGAATTTTGTTAACCTGCTTGTGATTACCATTTCAAACATATTAAAGTGTAAGTAACAGTGCTGCAGCAAGCTTTTACAAATATTACACAAAAATAAACTATCTGCATTGCATGCAAAATCTACTGGTAGCAAACACAGATAAGCAAACAGTCTTTCCAAAATACATTCTAACCCAAAAGTCAATTTTAGGTCTTCAAAATCATACCAACAAAAATTACAAAGAATAATGCTGCTTTTTCAATACTCAATCCTTAACATATACTTTTGTATAGTACAAAATGAGTCTAATAGTAAAGCCTCCCTCTCACTGGACCCGCAACACGATGGTGGTGTCGCTGCAGCTGATCAAATTGACAAAGCACTCAACAAATTTCATTCGTAAAAAAATAAGTCTTTTTAAGCTTTGTGTGTTTCTTTGTCTTTTTTGGTCATACTTGTACGTTTTCAATGATATTCCCATTACAAAGTCAAGGGTAACACAAATTTAATCCAGTTAAGGATGCGCCGCCGCCAATGTGCCGCGGGTCCAGTGAGAGGGAGGCTTAAGTTTTATTGTTGAACTGTCAGTCAAAGCCAGAGATTTCTCCTCTCCACCACCTCACTCTAACTTCCCAGCGTCACCGTTTACCTTGGAAGGTTTGCGGAACACGTTGAGGACGGCCAGGACCAGGGCGGTGTAGATCTTGTTATGACAGAAGGTCAGGATGGGCTGGTGGAACAGGGACCAGCAGCGCCAGTAAGGGCCGTAGAACGGGTCCGAGATGGCCGGACACAGCATGTTGTTCAAGTTCACTTGGGTCAGCTGGAAAGAAGAAACAACACCATCACAAGAAGATTGCATTATCCTCCATGAAAATTGTGTTTAGAATTTTTGTGAAGTTCTTAATGCCATAGCCTTAGCCTTATCATGCGCTATAACAGTTGATGCTCAACACGTCCTGTGCTGCCCTGGTGTCCCAAATTGCAACTGGGCAGACCAAGTTATTACTATCATACCACTTTTAAGGTCTTGGTTCAGAGTTTTTTTAATGAGTTGGTGCAGGTGAAATTGGAGTTGACAATTGGGTGACACAGCCCCAAAATGCTTCTAGCTACAGTTGTATAGTAGCCTAATTATATCAAGACAGCATATTACACATATTACTCAAAATGGCACCACTATCTTTAAAACACTGTTGTATGATGGACCAAAAGAGAAAGACGATGGGTCATCGGTAAAAATTGTAGAACAGAAAAATTCCTTTTATGTTACGACATTGTTTAGCGCTACTTACGAAAGCAAACAGCTGCAGAGGTCCAAAGTGGTAGGTGTACTGGATTCCTAGGGAGATGACCGACCACCTCAGGTCTGATATGCTCTCAATTGTATACGCACCTGGAATGATACCAGTACACTCAAGAAATGAGTCACATTCATCTCGTCAGTACAAACATTAAGCATGCATTTCATCTAATTCTATCTCAACCATACCCGTATATGTACCTGATCTAGTGTGATTCTACAAAGTGTGTTCAAGTCAATCATCAGTGAGAGAAATGCTTTGCTTCCTGGTCAAAATTCTTCATAAGTGACAATTACTTCAAACGTGGCATGTTGGTCTTGTGATTAGGATTGTTGACTTAAGTTAAATTTTTAATCAAAGGATCGGGGTTCCAATCCCAGGCAGTCTCCAGTGCTGTGCTCTTGGGAAAGACACTTCACACATATTTCCTCACTTGACTCAGGTGAAAATGAGCTTTGGTTGAAGGGACATCCTTTTGGATGGAATGTAAAGATGTAGGTCTGGTGTTTGAAGAGGCTGCCGCACCTGACCTAAACTGTTAAGAGAACCCACAGTTGTTGGAAAACAGTTGTACAACATCTTCATCACCCCGATGTCAGATTGAAAATTTGAACGGTGAGGGCTGGCAGATTTTTGCCGGAAACACAACATTTTTCTCCCTTGATCTTACCTCGCATCCACAAGAGGTATGGCGGAACCACAAAGTAGATCAGCACGTGTTGAATATAGTACACCTCGGGCTCAAACGCCAACTGGAAAAAAAGTTGTTACCGGTAAGTCAACACAATGTTTTTAACTATAAAACTTTTGATGAAACAGCAAGTCCACATCTTAAGCATTTTTTGGGCAGAATGAATGTAAAAATACAATGTATTACTTCTAAGTAGAATTAGAAGAGAATATCTGTGCAGTGTTTGTCAACTGTAATTAGGTAATGTTCATAGCATTTGCAGTAAAATAAACATCGATAATTGTCATAATCAAACCTACCAGTCTGGTGTTGAGAACAGGAAACAGCAGAGCCAGGATAGGTCCATGTCCCCAGTGCATGCCCAGTCTGAAACACAACATACAAGCACAGAGGCTGAGCCTTTGCATTCTGGAGTCTTTGTTTCAAGACCTGGCTCATACTAAAATTGAAAATGGTACACATTGCACTTCTGCTTAAACCTAGCACTTAGCACACACCACTGCCATTGGACTAGCCCTTGCTCTTATCAATGAGTTTAAAAAATCTTTGCTCTTGTGCTTGCACAACTTTGTAGCCAATTAGGGCTAAATTAAGATGGGCACCAACACTCTATATATATATATGCCAAAAGGTGTGGGACAAATTGTAGATTTTTCTTCATCCAATGGGAAAGTACATGTGTTGTAAAATAAGTAAGGATTTTTACTTCAAACCTAACATTATTGTTTTTATTAGGGTAGGCCGAATACTCTCTCTTTGCAGCCAGGGGCTGAACTGCGACGAGCTTACAGATTGTGGGGCTATAATAACAAGGGTCTGGAGTGGCTGCCATGTAAATTGCTGTGTGAACTAGTGCATTGATAAATGATTTATAATACCTGAAAACAACAGTAGAGGACTGGCTGGGTGGAGCAGCGAGCAGGTATATCTGGGGGAAAAAAGGAGAAAATTGTTCATTTTCAAAGGAATTGGTCACATTTTACTGAAATTGCCATGTCTTTAAATTCAATCAAACTAGTGATCTGTATTTGTCATGAACAGTTTCAGACTTCTAGTACTTGCTGCATCATGAATGACAAATGCATTTAATGTGACAAAACAAAAGTCTGAAAACATGACTGTCCTTGACACATATACATGTACATGTATATTGTCTGCTTGGATAGGCGTTGCCTGCACCATGTGTATTGCCTCAGGTGAGATAATCTTTATGGGTTGACCCATAGTCAAACCAGAAACACAGTACGACGACATTCCTTTTGGGGAATCTGAAAATTTAGTTTAGTTTTATAATTTTCTGTCACTTGATTTCAAGAATATGCTGTATAGTAGTGTACAATAGACTGAATAGTAGGGTATCCTATACAAATATTTAGTGCACAAGTGCATCCACAGTCAAAAATTAGGTGCACAGCTCCAATTTTGGGTGCAAAAAAGTGCACATGCACCCAGTAATTTTAGGCTGGAGTACAGTGGGAAATCCCAGACTATAATCAACTGCTACAACTACATGATATAGTACAAGTTCTACAATACAACTTACCTGCACCATAGTGACAATATGACAAGGGTTCAACAAGTAGATGACCTCTCCACTGGCAAACTTGAACCCTATTTCAATCCCAAACGTCATGCACAACATGACCAACAGCACACGCTTTATCGTGGGATCTGTCCTGTCATACTTAGACGGCAGTCCCGGATCCCGCGCTATGCTCTTGTACCCGAAATACAGCAGCGCCGATCCGAGTACCATGAAGAAAGTGGTCTCAACAATCCGTTGCGTCCCTCCAATGAAATCGGAACATTCCTGGCCCCCATTTCCAGGTATGCTGTGGTCCACCCCACCGTAGGCCCAGTCTAGAACAGTACGGATACTGTACCCCATTGTTTTGGTCCTTCTTGGGATGAGCACACAGAAATGTAGTGTTTGAAAATGTCTTCAAGAGTTTAAGACAGAGCCTCAGTACTAATCCGTTGCAGAGTCAAGTACCTGCAAAAACAAACAAAATTGTTGTTATAACAGTTACTTGTTAAAACATTACTTCTTGCTTCCAACAAATGCATTGGTATCATGCACATCTTTTTCACACCCTTGACTCAACACAACCTTTCACCTCGTTACATTTCAGTGTAATTACATGTGACATGCTGATCGTTAATTGCTGTGAAAAAATAATTGCTGTTTGGAGAATGGAAAGGACAGACCTTAGTGCCTCAGGCTTAAGGACCAAGCTGCAGTGTAACTGATACCACGATAGGCCCAACTCCTTTGTTTGGTATATTTCTTGTGTTTACATTAAGGAAACACAATTGAGTAATTAATGACTCTTTGAAATTGATAGAGTGAATTCAAAACTGGCGAAGCAGCAAGGCTTTATTTCGTTGAAGCCTATCGGCTGAAAAGGATATATAAGTTTGTCACAATCCTCATGTCGTGACATTGAAGCATAAAATATTAGATAATACCAACGTTCAAATTCTCTAGATTTAATACATTAATCTAATTTGATTGGTCAAGAGCAGTTGTCCATAAATTGAATGAGTTAAGTTATTCACATCATTTTTGTAGTGACTCACAGATACTGAAACAAACATCTTACTTCTAATTAGTAATAGCATTATAGCCATTCTATTTTCCAGGATTCAATATTTTTGAACTCACACATTAACTATTACCTTATTAGACTAAGTCAGTGTTCTCATTTGACCCTTACTTCAAGTCTGTAGGGTTATATTCTTTGGGTACATACATGTATATGTCAGTTATGTCAGCTATGGCTAAACTATTGGCACAACAGGTGCAGAGTCACACAAAGTTCAATGTCCTCTAAAACAAAGAACCCATGTTGTACCCTGGACAGCATGTGACCGACCATCAACCCAAGGTCACATGTGCAGCATGGATAAACTATTCATGGCTGGTTCTCTCACAAATGAATTCTGTACGACTCTTCTTTAAGTTTTAGAGATGTTATAAATATTGGAATAACATGAGAGTGCGGAGCCTGAATGCTTCATTTGTTCATTCATTCAGACCCTTGTAGTTGTAGTGCCTATTGGCACATAAGGCAGCAAGTTTTCTTGCTGTTTCAGTCGTGTATCGTACATGATTATAAAAGGGAGGAGCTGCAACTCCTCGAACACGGGACCTCCATTTTACGTCCCTTCTGAAAGACGGGTGCAGCCCCAAACGAGATGTCCTGACCAAGGATTGAATCTGGGTCTACCAGTTAACAAATAATTGGAACCAGGAGCTCAATTGTGAGGAACTGTAAACTATTGAACATAGGGATATTCCTAGAGCCAATGCCAATGGGGTAATAAAATTCAATCCATTTGGTACTTAACATTTCTTAAATTCGTCATCATCCTCCCTGCTTTAATCAGTTTAAATGATGAGGAATTAAGGCCATCATTCGCATCAATGAATCAATTCAGGGCACCATGATTAAAATGACTGCGTAACATTTGTAAGCCTCTATCACAATCAGGCTTTATTAAATGGAAATGGAGGACATATGTTATGACACCAACCATACATTCAGGTCCAAAATATTCTCTACCTTTTATATGAAATTCAACACGTTGCATTAGATCCTTGATCAGAGTCATGTGTCAAAACTTCAGGTGACTAATGACAAACACAGCATGCTAATTAGCTCTACTCTAAACGTTATTCTACTTCTAAGGATCTTTTTGACAATAAGTTGACAATGTGCAATAACCGATTAAACAGTGCATCACCTGGGCAATCAGGGGAGTTTTCTTAATAGTCTGGACCATTAGGCTCATTGAAGGCAGAAACAGCGGCAGAAATGGGGAGTATCTATTATAATTTTAGGAGTATAGTCAGCAAGATACTGTCAAGTTGGCCATCATTGATCAGACGTTTACTGGTCAGCGTTTCTTTTTTTTTTTCATTTTCCGTCCCAAAAATTAATCTGAAGCTGAACTTGCATGGCGTTCACAAGCAGATTACAAATTTACATACTCCAGGTCGAGAGGACAAACATTCGCGTTATGCATGAAGTACTAACTTACACGTTAGAGACGCCATCGTTTCGATTCGCGGGTAAATTTCTCCTGAATCTATCTCGGACCCACATCAGGGTTATCGTCTTACCAAGGATCTCTCTAACCCTCTTCATGTCACCAATCGTCTGATATTCACATAACTCACCTACATGTAAGAGTTAGCTGGTGGAAAGCCAGTTACCGGATGTTCAGGGGGCTTGGCCGCTCTGGTTGTACACACGCGAAAATGCAAGATCTGAATCAGAGGTACCGAATTGTGGGCTGTTTTGTTTAGAGTTAGACCGTACGCCCTCTAGCGGAATTATTTGTAACAGCAGCGCTGCCCAGTTATTTTGGAAGAAAGTGGTTTTCTATAATCCTTATTAAAGTCTAAATGAAGGGAATGGACCTTTTACTGACGTAGTACCTTATTCTGAAAAAGAAGACGCATAACATAAAACCTACATTTTCTTCCTCTTTGACAACGCAAGCTTGGAGCAAGGAGGTTTCTAATATCATATCTGATTTTATCTGATTAAAACCTCCTTGCTTGGACAACGTTCGCGTTCGCTAATGTCTTGACTTACTTGACTTACTTGACTTATGTCGAGTGCCAGTCTTCCTCTGCCACTCGAACCGCTCTGCCAGCTAATGTCTAGCTGGTCGCATTCGTCAGGCTTGGACTATTTTGCACACTTTGAACAGGTTTACTTCTTTCCAAGACACTCTCTGGCTGTTGAGTTTATTTTCATGGTTATGTTTTATATCCCACAGTGTGTGATATAGACACAGTACGGTTCTTTATTATCAGTCATCATCAGTCAAGCGGAAATATTGCTACAAAGCGGGTCATCAGGATTTGACCCAGACACCACATCCCAGAAAGCATTGCGGCGTAATTAGGGTCTGGCGTCCATTTTCTTTCTCGAGGTGTGCGCTGAAGAAAATACAGGAGACGTTTCTCGAAGACTTGTCGACTGGTGACAGTGGTTAGACGTAGGGTGAGTACGCAGTTCTCTCGCTCATAGATGCGAGACAATTTTCTGTGCGAAAATATTGGTGCTTTTGTTTGATTCAGTGCGTAAATGTCCGTTGACTTTGTGGTGGAAACCGGCGCTTTTGTTCCACCACGCGCTTGGGTTAGGAAGGGAGCGCCGACTCCGAGGGGCATCTCTGTTTTTCAATGAAAAAATAAATACTCTGTTCACCGCCTTGTTGAGTTTATTAGGCAATTCCATGGTCTGAATCTGTTTCTTTAAATCACACGGTATAACCGCCCTTTAGCGTAACAAAAGCTTTGTAGGCGTGGGGTGGATTTGTGACTATATGAGATGACTTGTCACACGTTTGAACCGTTTCGTATCACGTGGGGCCCAAGGGTGCATACGCAAATCTTATTTAGGGATCATGAGAGGTCTCGAGGATCTTTGTGATGAGATGAACAGGAACTTGAGGAAGATCGAGATATACAAAGCTTTCTCCAGCTACATACAATCAACAAACAAAACTTGAAGCGGAGCCCAAATTATGGCTAACTATCTTCACACGATCAGCTCACATGCAGTCAATTACTGAGAGCACTTGATTATGAATGAAATTATAGCACTTGGGGACAAGCACGTAGAAGTAGAATAGACTCCAGGAGTCCAGCACTATGAGACCTGTTTCCATGCCTAATGTCTATTAAGACATCAACAACAACATCTTTGTAGTTGACCGTACGAAAGTCTCTGTACTTTTTCTTATCTCTTTATAAAGCTAATGAATATGATCTGCTTGATCAACAAGGTGTCAAATTCAACCAGGAAATTGTTAAGGTGGCAGAACACAGTATTTCGCCTATGGGGATTTCTATAGTTAAGGACCACAAACTGACTGAGGTCGACGCCGAAAAAAATATAGTACGGTGCATTTCTGAAGCACGACAAACGGATATGTTTAAATTGAGGGTACATTCTACAATATAACTGAAAACAAAAAAAAAGTTGTGTTTTTTTAACGTTTTGGCGCCCTCTTTGGAATGGGGTCATGCGAGGTCATACGAACTGCAGCCGACTCACCCAGGCTGGCTGCTGCAAAGGTCACGCGCATGTATACACCGAATCAGCAAGCTTCACAATCTTACTCATACGATCGAAATGCCGACTTATTATGCTATCATTCAGTAAAGTTCATGCCTCGCTGGCTTTCACGTTCAAGTGTATACATGCGGTCCACGATTTAGTGCGCACTATTTTCTTACCCCGCGTCATAGACCCCGGGGGTTGCGGACAAATACTGTGTACTGCCACCTTAACTTCAGAACCCCCATATTAGATCAGGTGGAATTTTGACTCCAGAAGGACTAGCTCGAGTGGAAACGGGTAGTCCAAGGACAATAGTGCAGGTACATGTAGTGCCTCCCTTCTGGAATGGTCATATCAAGGATGCACCCTGCAGATTAGATTAAAAGTATTGCATATTTCCTGCCTCTCCTAATCTTTGGACTGTTCCAAAAAATAAACATTAGAGGGGTGGAAGAGATTCCAAATCATTCCTTTTCCCCAGTACCAGATGTCCAATAAGCCCTTTCACTGGACCAACTGCATGCACAGGTCAACAGTGCAGTTGCAAACTGACTTGTAAACCATTTTTATTTATACCTTGATGTCCAGGTGTATATGGCATCCTTTGGTCAGTTTGCAAAACGATACCCAGACATGTCTGTATCTGTCTAAGGAATATTACCTTTGTCATTTGAGTATTTTGCCTTACATTGTACCTGTTACATTATACAATCGTTGTGCAATAAACTTTGACGTGACTTGACTTTGAGATGTGCATGTGCCATGTGGGGTGCCATAATTTGCTGAAAGTTTGAAACCCTATAAAGAATACATGCATATAATTATTACTACCTGCCCTGGTTCAGATCTGCTTCACCCTACCCCCTTTCAGTCAAGAAATACTTCAAGTCCAATGTGGTAGAAACTTTCCACTGATGGCACTCATGGCAGTAGTGTATTTGTTGATTATCATAGAGCTTCAGGGTGCATGAAATGGCAACATTTGCAATCTACACTGTAGACTGCAGTGGAATTTTTGATACAGCAAACTTTGAGCAAAGCTCTTCTTCTTGATCATGTGTTCTTCAAAACATGTCCCATACACGTACATCTGTCTCTGTATTATACAGTGTAACTGCCCTTAGGCAGGGCATACCACATTACTAGTCTAGCTTTGCAGACAGTCACACACAGCAGGAGCTGGTCACTGTTAATCTTGAAACTTTCGTGGTGGTTTTATTTTGCGAACATCCTCTCTATCGCAAAATGCACAAATTCATGACACCGTCAACACAGCGAATAGTTTCAAAGCAGTGTAGTAATTGTTTCAACCACGAATTAAAACACTGCAAAAACTTCCTTTTCCCTCAAAATAAATCTATCGCAAAATTGAATGAATTTACAGTATATTACTTCAAACAACCTGTTGTGCCCAACCTTTGTACATGTAACCCCAGGGGCTGTTTTAAGCTTTATAATAAGTATGCCTGCCCCCAGAGAAGGAAGCAATTTAAACTGCAGATTTCATGATATCAGGACTGTGACAGCTTTTTTCAGCGTCTAAAGAGGAGTTTTATGGTTGTATCAAGGCCTCCCACCCCAATATCGAGATAAACTACGTGTATACTGGGCATAGGATTATTGGTTACATTGACTGAACTGGGTCTTCATCTTCACTTGCCAGGTTGTTCTTCATAATGCCAGAGGCAGACACACCAGGCAAGATTTTTGTAGCTGGACTGAACCTGGAAACAAACGAGACAACCTTAGAGAAGCTCTTCAACAAATACGGCAAGATCGTTGAAGGTAATTCTCATTTCTGGATGTAAATAATTTATCTGCTCTTAAGCCAAGGTTGCTTTCTAAGTGACAATGCACTGCTTTATATTACTGTGAGTCCCTGAAAAATAGTTGTCTTGCATTTGCCATAGAAGCTTCTGTGGTGTTGATAGACAGTGGTATGGCTGAAAGTGGGAACGGGTTTTCTGCGCGTGAAAAATTTGCGCGTGAAAATTTGCGCGTGAAGAATTTGCGCGTGAAAAAATAAATTTCTTTAAAATGTGTCAGAAAATGTGCAGTATAATTTTCTTAGACAGGAAAATGTGATCCCATGATACAATTTTTCATCTGACACCTGAATTTATGGTTTGAAAACTTTAGATTTTTTAGTCCCTTGGGAATAGGTCCCTTGGGAATAGTTAAACTTTTTGGGGCTTGATACCTAAACATTTGAAAATCACTTAAATCTTTAAGAAATACATACATGTAGTCAACTTACTTATATAAGGTTTTGCATTGTAAAATGTAACTATTTGAAGCTTTTCGCCATTCTATTAGCCTAATTTAATCTTTTCTCAAGCAGATTGTTTCACGCGCAAATTTCAAACTTTTTTGCGCGTGAAAACTTAACATTTGAAAATCACTTAAAAATCACTTGAAGATTGAAAGAACAACATTTTGAACTGTAGAATGCAACAATAAGATACTTAATTCCATTGTGGGTCATCTTATTTCAAGTTTTAAGCTTAAAACCTCCAAAAAGGTTTTAAATCCCTTGGGAGTCAGCTTAGATATTCCCAAGGGACCTAAAATTCAAACCCAAAATTCAGGAAACAGATGCAAAATCATATCATGGGGTAATATTTTTCTGACTAAGAATTTTGTAGTGCACATTTTCTGACACATTTCTTGAACTTTATTTTTTCACGCGCAAATTTTTCACGCGCAAGTTTTTCACGCGCAAATTTCTCACGCGCACAAAACCCCAACCCCTGAAAGTAAGCGGTGGTGAGCATGGGCATGCAGCAGTTAAGTCTCACTTAGCTGGAGAAGATTATGAAGGTGGTCCATGTTAGCTCCAGGTCATTTGGTGACTGTTTAGGCAATGCACATCTACATAGATTTGTCACACATCAGGGCATCATACATCTCATTCCAAGCTGTAGATAAAGCATGTTGTAATAGCATTTTAAGCTGGAATTTTTTTTTTTCGTCTTGAAACTGTATTTCTTTTGACATTTGATTTGGAGTGTGAAGTCTACTGCTTATAAAGTGGGCGTGTGCAGATCTGCAACCTCATTTTCCGACAAGCAACAAACAGCACACAACATCATCATCATCAACTCTCATAACGACACACATCTTTCAGCAAGTTTGTTCTTCACAACATTTAAGGCCATTTTTTAAGGGTTTAAGGTGTACCACCAGAGAATGAAACAAAACAAACAAACATAGCTAATGTATTAAAAACTGTTTTTCGTTGACACCATAATGGTTTTAATTTGAATCTCCCCCGAAGCCATGTTGGTGTACAGCTGTTGGCGTCTGTAACAAATATACTAAGTACTTCATAAGTTCATAGCACAACTGGTGCTACATGAAAAGCCTCTATACTATAGGTCTTGATTTACTGGCTAGTGTTCAATGAAACATAACTATCCTTATCTCCCCCTACAAACTTATGACGTTATCGTTCCCTGTTATTTTGGCTTCTTGAGTGTGTAATTTTCATTTGTGGGGGAGACAATAGAGGTAAATAACCACCTGTATTGTCTCTCCCTCCATTTTGTAAATGCAGAAGCTAAATGAATAAAGATAAATTTGTGTTTTCTTCTAGTTCTGTTGATGAAAGATAAGATCACCGCAAGATCCAGAGGATTTGGTTTCATTACATTCGAGAACCCCAGAGACGCGGAAGTAGCAGTGAAAGAGATGAACGGCCAGGTATGTGTGATGATGAAATATTTGTTGAATGGCGATCATCAACTAAAAAACATTGCAAAATGTCAAGTAGTAACTCTATAAGACATTTATTTATAGTCATTTTATCTTTGAAGCAGTCTCTAACTTAAACATGGCCTCCGATATGGTCGAATCTTAATTGACATCAGCCCTATTCACATATGCATTGGCAATGTCTAAACAGTCATATACAGGGATGACAGTCTCTGACACATAAGGCACCTCGGTAAGCTGGCTCAGGTCTGTTGCAAAGTTCTTTTCTTTGCATCTGCTTTAACCATCTTTAACAGTAGAGTCTACTATATTGACCATCCATTGAAACAAGTTATTGTGACTAAGGTCAAGGATTTCTTGAAGAGCGCTAAGGGTGACCAAAACGTCTGGGAGGAGAAAGCAAACTTTGACTGGGCAGTATGCTCAAAATAGGGAGAATGTACTTCATAGATCAACGGCATATAGAGATAAACAAACATATAGAGAAGAGCATTTTCATCTGATGATGTATATCATTACATATCTAGTCTTAACAATAGTCATTGATCTGTCTGTATATGCCTGTTGTTCATGCGCAGGACGTTGCCGGTAAGGTCATAAAAGTTGACCGTGCCACTAAGCCAGCTCACGCGCCAGGGGAGAAAGGCCCCAGCCGTGGCCCCCCAGGCAGGGGCCCCCCGAGTCGAGGCCCCCCTGGCCGGGGCCCTCCTCTCAGAGGACCCCCTGGGCGAGGCCCACCCCCATCCCGAGGGGGCAGGGGAGGAAAGGGTGCCCGTGATTCCCGTGGGGGGCGTGGGGGAGGCCCTCCCTCTCGCGGAAGAGGAGGAATGTCCAGGGGTGGCCGAGGAGGCTCGCGTTTGGACCGTGGCGGGCGGTCAGATTACGGCGGCGCAGACTACAATGGGAGCCGATCCGGGGGGTACGACCGGCTTGATGGAGGTATGGAGATGTTTAAGTCACTACGGTTGCATGCAAAGTCTGTAGTTATACTATAATTGGCTAGTTTTGTAATAGGAACTGTAGAAACTACCATAGAATTAGCGCAGTTGGGTAGAAGGTAGAAGATAAAATCACTTTAGAGATGGCATTTACCTTCATTTGTCAGTGTCATGCAGTTCTGTCACTGATTTCATTAGCAACTAGGAAGCTCCTGTGGCAGATATTTTAACATTATTGTATGCACTCAGAGAAACACTGTTCAGTATCCATAGATCAATTTTTTTGCTTACTAACCTACCACTACTTCATTGTGCTGTTATCTGTTCCTCAGGCTTTGGAGGGAGAGGAGGACGGGGTGCCAAACGTGGGCCGCCCGACCGCATGGGAGGCCCTCCTCCCAAATCCGGCAGGTTTGACTCGGACCGAGGCCCCCCTCCGTCGCGTGGGCCGCCTCCGCTCTCCAGAGGTCCCGAACGCGGCCCACCGCCGACCAGCCGTGGCCCCCCGCCTCGTAGCAGCTACGACGACTACCCGTCGCGTGACTACCCCCCTCCCCGCGACAGGTGAGGAACACTTCACTTCCGCCCGTATCACATAGTTGTTAGCATTTTAGCTTTCCATTCACTAACGCTGCAATATTTCTGCATATAGCAGGGACTATGACCGTGACTTCTTGAGGGATCCTCCAGTGAGGGAGAGGTTACCGCCACAGCGAGACTATCCTCCGCTCCGTGAGCGAGGTCCATCTCGGGCGTGAGTAGTCCCGTTGGGTGTTGTTCTTCTCGGTCTCTTTTCTTGTAAACTGTTTCACAGTCCTTCGTCGCTGCCGGCCCCCACATCCTTGGCTTCCCAGAGAAAGGATTGCCGGGAAAGGAGTGTGTACCCAACTTCTAGCACCCAGCGGCATTAAATTTGTCTTCATTGTTCTTTGGCTAAGTGATACTCTATAGCATAATGGTGATGTTTGTTTGCTCTTTTTGTGTGATGCTTCTTCTTCTGACTCTATGATAAACCACTTCATATTGCATTCTATTTTTAAAGTGTGGGACTACTATGGTCCAAAGCCTGTTGGAAGGCCCAGATGAAAAATACAGCCTTCAAGTTATACTGCTGTTCGGGGAAAGTTTGTGTATCTGCTTGAGTTGTCGTGATAAGATGGTGGTGTTTTACTCCTCAGGGACTACGGCCCTCCCAGGGAGAGAGAGGTACCGCCAAGGGACTCCGGGTAAGTTATGGTTGTCTGAGATGCTTACCTAACTTCTAAGGTGTTTGATTTCAGCTGGTGAACGCATGAAGAACTATTCCAGTTTTGACTGTAAAGTGACTATTTTGCGGTATTCAAGCTCTGCCAAAATTTATGTTTTATTTTTGTATTTGTGTCTCTAAAAGCAGGCTTTTGCAAACGTTATAAGCTTAATGTCTTGACTAAGTTGACCAAAATTGTTCCAAGTTTATTGCTGCAGAGTGCTGCTACTCCTCCTTATGCTTTGACAACATTTTACAGGTATGGTGGCAGAGACTATGGCAGCACACGCGACACCTACGCCACCTCCCGCGCCCCAGAATACGCCGCACGCGACAGTTACAGCACGGCTCGCGACAGCTACAGCAGCGCAAGTCGTGACTACCCACCGCGCGACTACGGACCACCCTCCTCCCGGGACTACCCCCCAACGACAGGGCGAGACTACGGCGAGAGCAGCCGAGCGTACTCCTCGCGGGATTCCTACGCTGGGGGACGAGACTACCCACCCCCAGAGAGGGAGCCTGCATACGCACGTGACTCATACTCTGACAGTTACCCTGGTAAGTATTCCACCATTCACGACACTTTGTTAGCTACTTTGAGTCTTTTCTCTTTGAAGATCTCATGACGTTATACACATCCACTTCTTTGTATCTGTTACAAAGTTAGACATTTCTCCATCCATCAAGTTGTCACTGTCCCTATAAGTAACATGTAGCTTCTCCTTATGTCAACTTCATTTTCAATAATCCTAAAAGCTAATACCACCACTTAAGAAATATTTCTTTAAAAAAGTAACTACTATTACTAACCACTACACTACCGACAGCATGGGTAGACTATCTTGCCTTTAAATCATAGGTCTTAGCCTTTACGGCAGGTCCTATGTGTGTCTGTGCCTCATACACTACCCTCTCTTTGTTACAGACAGTGCCCGTTATGACAGCTACTCTGGTGGTAAATAGCATTTTTTTTGTTCTCTTTAACCCTGATTAATCCTCTTCTATTTCTTGTCTTTTGGGGTGTTGTGTACGTCTTCGTTTGCTCCAACTCTTCTGCTTAGAGCATCCTTCATGCTTCTGTCTTAACATTTTCTTCATTTTTGTAATTAACTAATGCATGTCTGGTATGTTCCGTGATGTACTTCATTTGTTGTATGCTGTTTTTGAATTGCAGTGTATCACTAGTTAGGAATGGAAAATCTCAAAGATTCTTCCTACGCACTTGGTGTGGTATAACATTCTAACATCACACCCATGTACACATATTTGACAGTATCCTGTTTTCAAGACATCCCCTCAAGATTAAGGCAACAGAGTTGCTTGGTGATAACCTAACAATTCTCAAACAGGAAGCTTGTGTGAAATAGTTGCTTCAACTTCAAGGAAGTCAAGTCCGGATCAACTGAAGCTTCAAATCTTGGCAAATCTATCACTTACCTTTATCCTCTTCTCAGAACAAGAAGCTTTCAAAGCACAGAAAGCTCTAAAATCACACAATTTCCTATCTTGTAACTGAAACATCAAAACTTCAAAGTCTATGGGAAAGAAAACCTGCACAACACTGGGTCTACCAAGAAATACCAAAAGCAACTGATAGTAACAATTCAGAGAAGAAAAAAGGGACAACTGATAGAACTAGACATCCCTGGTCATGTCATGGTGTTCAATCAGCTTCTATAGCTGAACAGTTTCTTGCTCTCTCCTGTTAACGGGTTAAAAAGACCTGGATGAGGAGGTGACATTGAAAAGTGTTGATTACATGGTCAATGATCTATCCTGAGTGGAAATGCATTAAGAATGCCATACCAGTTTGCTGGTATTTGTCAGAATTCCGGATCGTCTCAAGATACCAGTCTGTTCTGCACACTGTTTCCAGCTGATATAGCAACCTTGGAATTTCCTGGATTTTTCCTATAATCCAAGGAAACACTTCCTTGAATGGTGACTCTACAGGTCAATCTCCTTTGAGACTGTGACAAAGGAGTTTTCAGCCGATGTTTTCAGATTGACTTTACAGGAACCATGGTAGAGTTGTGATCTCAGACCAGTTTCTATCTTGTGGAGATTTCAATCATCATCTATTAGTATCAGCACAAATTTGGTTCCACACCAGTCAGTCCCGTCCAAGCTCTCAAACTCCATCCTTGTCTCTCCAGTCAAAGTGTCCATAGAAGTAAGAATTCTGCACTTCCCTTGGCTCGTTGGCTTGGACACATAGCCAGCACCGGTTTCCTGATTCATCTTTACTGTTATACGAAAGCAAGGCATGTTACAAACTTCTGGGAAAGCTAGCTGTGTCACAGAGTCCAACTCCATGTTGTATAACTCCCTCTCACATACTCTCCAGATGCATTTGTAATGAGACAGTTGTCAAGCCAAGGTTTCTGAAAGAGAACAAATTGGTGACTACTGCATTCAACTATGTGTCAGTCATATGAAGACCATCAACTTCAGTTCTGTGACGCCAAGAAATTTCAGTGACTTACTTAGCACTAGAATGTTTTCATCTGTTGGCATCAGAAAATATATAAGAGTGCAAGAGAAGATACTTTCGATATGGATGTTCAAACAAAGGAAGCAAACTTTACAGAATCTTGGGTACTAAGGTTCTTTGTACACAACCAATACCAATTACTTTTCAACATTTCAGTAGTCCTACCTTCCTCAGGGCGATACCTAGTAATTCACTGAGGGAGCTGTTCACGGATCTACCAACTCTGCTATCATCTGTTCTATATGGCAAGGACAATGCCACATCAATCAATAGATACAACAGCCATTGGGAATTCAACATTAATGTACCAACATGACCTATCCCAGCACTTAACAGCAAGAACATGTGTTGGGGGAAAGGGAAATGATACATACAAAAATGTGGGTCAACAAATATATCAATAAGAAAAAGACAAAGGAGAAAAAGATTTAGGCAGAAGGAGTCTGTCTTCCACACTCACACACTCATTGACCTTTCTTGGAATCCTAACCACGCCCATACTTTCAAATGGACAACCAAAGCTTGCTTGAACTACCATTACCAAGTCAATTGTCAGAGTGCTTTAAAGCTCACTCAAAGAGGACCTGAACCACAGAGCTTGTGTTGTTACAATGTCTAAACAATGACTTCCAACTTTGTACTCCTCATAGATGAAGACACAGTGGAACTGTCATCCATTGGATGTGGAAACACAATAATCAAAAAGAACTATGCAAGAACGTCCTGATGTTGCCACTACTAATTATTGAAGTTTCCTTTTAGCATCTTTCTAGGAGAACCGATGCCAACTGGACAACTGATGGTACAATCGAAAGATGCAAAAATCTGCTCACATGATGTCAAGCAAAATGTTCTTATGGATCTTTTGTAGAGTTGCACTCCACTGGCTAACACATAATCAGCATCTCTTCCACATTCCAAATGACCATCCTCTGTCTTCACAAAAAGCCCTCTTTGCTCTGCATGTTTTTCATCATGTTTACCCCCTTCCTGTGCAGTCCATTGAGTTCAAATCACATGGCAGATACACAAGGTTTTACCTTGCTTTACCCTTACTCTTTTGATCGTGCTCAGTTGTCTGAAACACAAGATTGCTACCGTGCGCCTGGTTCAACCAATCATCCCTCATCGATAAATGGAAGTCCCTTCCAATAGGTGGAAAATTAATGTAGAACGACAAAGCCAGAAATCCTCCAGTCACCAACTATTTAAACAAATACCAACTAATGGAAAACTTACATTTGTACAATATTCTGAATTTCTTCAAGCACATTACCCCCAAAACAACATTATTCCAACCATACTTCTCAAACTTGCATTGATGTAAGGTTCTGACATAATGAGGGATGCCGGTTTAACCTCCCGTAATACAAATCTCTGTGGGTGCCCATCCTTGCACAGACCACCTCAAGGCAGAACCATAACTTGGAGCTGACAAGGTATGCAGTATCAGTCAAGTCCGTTGTCTTTGCCCTTCACTTTAACCAAAATGAATGTAAACTTGTTAAAACCTACAGGCAGCGCACGCGGACCGCCCTCTCGTGCCCCACCGCCAAGCTATTCAAGCAGCAGTGCCCGTGGATACGGGGATAGTTACGATACGTACGGGAGCTCCCGCTCCGCCGGCCCCGGATACGAAGAACGCCGCAGCGCCGGTAGACCAGAAAGGGCAGGAGGACGAGATGCGTACCCTTCGAGCTATGGAGGCCGCGGAGGGGGGCGGCCAGAACGCGGTGGATATGGGGGCGGTGGTAGCCGTGGATACGACCGTCGTTGAAACGGACAGGTTTCTTTCTCGAAGCCAGGAAAAGTCGAGGAACGAAACATCTTGTGCTCAAACTAAGCCAAATGAGTACAGTACTTTTCCCTTTTATAGCTGAAGTCTTGATCAGTGGCAACTGCAATCTCTTTTTTAGATCAATGTGAAACTAGAATAAACATGTTTCTACTTCAAAACCATCATGTAACCTGGGCAAAGATACGCAATGACTGCAAGAGAGGAACAACTAGGTAAAAGAAATGATTGAAATTTGCTTGAACAATGAAGACTTGTTTTGTCTCTTCCACCTTACAAAATATTGCAGTAAGAAGTGTTGTTCAACTACAGGATGTATTGGCACTTCACAAAAAGTATGATCACTTCTTTAAACAATGAACACTTAAGGAAAACCCATTTCAACTGTTACACACTGTGTATACTGCCATTTTCAATGTTGTCCAACTATAGGTTTCAAGACATGCCTATTGTATAACCAATGAAAAGGAACTAAAAGTAGGACAAAAAAAGTTTCACAAAATACTTAAACGGTTCTGTTGTCAACCGCCCTGCCATATGTGGGTGCTTTATTGTTTTAGGCTTTCCTTTTATTATCATCTAAATGTTCTAGGAAACGTGTAGTTCTGTTAATCTGTGTATCAAAATAATAATAAACCTTACTTCTGAAAATTCAGGCTTGCTACAAAACATTTTTGTTGTCCACTGTGGATCGGGTTCCGGTCGTACCTATTGTGTTGCAGTGTGTGCAGTAGGATACTTGACACGATGCAAAGTCTGACATCTATTATGTTGACCTACAATGTACAACATACATGTGCCTACCTGTATCATACCAACGAATGAAGCAACCAAGCAGAAATGAAGACATGCAACAGTCCTAAGGTAACAAATTGTGCCATGTGGAAGATTGTGGCAAATGTTATGATCTTTTCAGTCATGCTCTTGAAGCCCAGGCAGAAGTTATCTGTATGCTGTAAGTCAATTCAACTATATCTCGAGGAAGCTTTTAACTGAAGACCACCAACACAAAGAATGGCCCAAATTTTGAGTAGTGCAACACCAGTCTAAATCATGGAATGAATCAATGGCTTCTTTGGTGTAACTATGCAGATTGAAGACACGAGACTGAGTGGATCAAATCAATTCTACCAACACAGAAGAAATTTCAAGCCAAAATCCTCCCTTTGCATAGGTGATGATTCGATTTGAAAAAGGATTTTGATAATTAACAAAGCACTGATGAAGAGAATTAAAACATTTTACTCATTGGTGGATGAAACATAATCTTTGATTGAAAGTGGTCTTAAACATGAGCACATGATTTATGTCAAGAACGCAAAGCTTGCACATTCATGGACTAAGTAGGAAGCATCACGTATCAAGAAAGAAGGTGCCATAAGAGAAGCAGTGTAAGAACAACACACCTAGATATCCAGTTTTGTAGCAAAGTCTACACTTCACTAGGTATGCTATCTTTTGAAGCGTGACATCTCTTGATCCATGTTGTCAAACTGTCAGCAGTGTCTCAACCTGGAATGGAGTATGCATTCAATCGTCTACTGGACTGAGTAACAGAAGAATTTACAACTGTGACATGCACATTTCAGCAGTTAAAACAGAAGTATTTGTCTTAATTTTACAGCAATTCTTGAATACTAGTACTGCATTGACAAAAATTTTGATTAATATTTCTTCAAGATTTTAAACAAAACTTGGATACAAAGATTTGTCTCCAAGTCTCAGACAAGTACAAATGTACCTTTCAACGGTATGGCTGGAGTGTGGGTGCACCATATCACAGACAAGCCTAAATTTCATCTTGACATGCTTGTTAGCTCTGCATAACAATCATTTTGACAGAGTAGATCATTGGATCCTCAAAAGTTGACATCATCTTACAAACAGTGCCAACCTGTGCCAGCAATAAGTTTACAAGTCATGCTTTCTAGAGAATCATGTTGCTATGGTGTTCAGAAAGAAGAAAAGGAGTTGTACGGATGGGTACTTACTTTACAAGGCTTCACCACATAATGCAGAAAAACTATCCTCATCTTGGATTGTCAAAGACAACCTCTTGTACACAATCTCTCTTGTGATGTACTTGCACTGGTGGGTCACATATCTCAATTATATACAGTATGAGTATCATGCACCAAGAAGATTCATCGTTGGAACTGAACAAGGCCTGTATACAACATGACAGTGGCCTTCAGAATCACTGGAAATGCCAACCTGAGTTCAAGAGGCCCAGACCGACTGAACCCAAGGTGCCATAAGAGAAACAGTGTAAGGACACACACCTAGATATCGAGTTTTGTAGCAAAGTCTACACTACACAAGGTATGCTATCTTCTGAAACGTGACATCTCTTGATCCGAGTTCTCAAACATCTTCATGTGTCAGCAGTGTCTCAACCTGGAATTGAGTATGCATTCAATCGTCTACTGGACTGAGTAACAGAAGAATTTACAACTGTGACATGTGCACATTTCAGCAGTTAACAGAAGTATTTGTCTTAATTTTACAACAATTCTCGAATGCTGCATTGGCAAAAATTGGATAAATTTTTTCAAAGATTTAGAAAAAAACTTGGATACAAAGATTTGTCTCCAAGTCAGGAAGACAAATACAAAATTTAATGTGCACCATACCACAGACAAGCATAAATTTAATCTTCACATGCTTGTTAGCTCTGCATAACAATCATTTCCAGAGTAGACCATCAGACCCTCAAAAGTTGACATCATCTTACAAGCAATACCAACTTGTGCAAGCAATATGAAGTTTACAAGTCATGCTTTCTAGAAATTCATGTTGGTATGGTGTTCAGAAAGAAAGAAACAAAAATGACATGTATGGATGGGTACTACTGTACAAGGCTTCACCACATAATGCAGAAAAACTATCCTCATCTTGGATTGTCAAAGACAACCTCTTGTACACAATCTCTCTTGTGATGTACTTGCACAATTATATACAGATTGAGTATCATGCACCCAGAAGATTCGTCGTTGGAACTGAACAAGGCCTGGACACAACATGACATTGGCCTTCGGAATCACTAGAAATGCCAACCTGAGTTCAAGAGGCCCAGACCAACTGAACCCAATCCTCAAACAGGTATACTGTTACGTCAGAATAGACTTCACTGCTGATAAGGAAAGAGAATATGAGGGAAAACAAGGAATACCTTTGCTGCAAATCTATTGCCATGTAGCTCTCATTTATCAAGAATCTACTGACCACCCCGTGGCAATAGATTTTTGTCATGATTGCAGCTTAGCCATAAATATTCATGGCTTCACATTCATCCAGAATGTAAAACATTATTACCCCAGTAAAATGCCTTCAGGTACAAAGAATGCTGCAAGGAAGACTAAACTGACACCACCTTTTCCAGCACATAAAAGCTACCTGCCACTAAAAAATCTGAACACGTCTTGTTCAGAACACATGCCAAATCAAGTTCTGCTGCAGTACCAAGGAAATCTGCTAGAGGGTCCTATTGCTATTCTTTTGATAAATAAAGATCACATACCAAATTTCATAACACAATCCAGCCAGGCTGCTTGCCTTATGTTGTTCAAACACTGTTACACTCTGAAAAAGGTTCCTGGCAAAGTTGACCTTGTTTTTCACTGCCAGCAGGGACCCTTAACAACAAGCAGTATTGCCTGTTGCTTTGGCTACATCAAATTGCCGTATCATTGGTCAGGCTTGCTGGGACAGTTGTCAATATATAGCAAAATGTGTCAAGCCATTTTGCTAAGGTAAAGGTCCCATAGCCCTTTTGAGGCCGAATGGGGCAGTGGGTTGTTATCCTCTGTGTCTAGGGTACAGTGTTGGAAGGCGGGGGCCCATCCATCTCCTTCCACTGCCTTTTTACATCTGGGTGGAATGAGGAAAGGCGTGAAAGCCATCGTAGAGGCTGCACCAAAGAATGTTCCCAGGACTGACATCAATAACCAAGGAAATATGCTCTAATCTAATAAATGATAACTGAGCATGAAAGGAGACTCATGCAAGAAAAGGGTGCAAGGGAGTTTAAACCTATCTGTCAATCTTTGACCTAAGTGCCAAAAATTATGCAAATATATCCCTTCCTTCTTATCTGCTCAGGACGTTTAAAAAAAAGCAGCAGTCCCCAAGATGCTCCTTTCCCAGACCAACAGCCATCTGACAAAAATCATAACTGAAGCATGAAGGTGAGGTACAAAAACTGGAAGTTCTACTGCCATACCGTAGTAAGCTGCTAGGGGAGCAATGATGGAAGGCATTGCTTCATTTTGCCTCCACAAACCTGCAAACCAAGTATCTAAAAGATCCATCCATTACTTCCCTTGATGTCCATAAGCACTACCCACAACGGCCCGGAAAACATTACCTTTTTGGAAGACGTTATAAGCTGGATTGTACATTGGATAGCTTTCTCAATCAAGATAGCTAGTTCACCAGGATATCCAGAATTGTTAGTACATGCAGAACCTGGGGAAAAGTTTTGAATCTGAGGTTGCAAACTGCAACACATTTATCAACCCCACCCAAGACAGTACAAAGGATAAACCGAATACAAGATGTATGCTGAAAAAATGGCTTTAAAAAAATCAATTGTCAGAAGGCCACTTCAAATGTTGTGGATAACATAATAAGACTGAAACAAAGTCAAACAGCAATGCTCAACACACAAACTTGAGGTACTGATAGTCACCGACCTAGTAGAAGATGCAAGGGTTGCAAAGGCTACTTGAGAACATTCCCCACACAATTCTTTCAATAATCAAAGTTTCCTGTGCTAGCAATCTACTTTTTGCTGTGCCTAAGGGCTCATAATCGTTAATTGGACCAAACTATGACTTTGATCTTGAGGCCAGTACATGTTTGCAATGACAGAAAGCATTTCGCTGGCGTATTGTCCCATTGGTTCAGTCCAATGGCAGTTAACAGGTAAGTTTCATTTTGGTTTGGTGGTTTGACACACTGCCAGAGCTACCAAACTAGCTGATGGCTATGACAAAGGGTAAGTTTGTTTTATTGTTTATTTTCTCCGAGCCATGATTTTAATACTATAGTTAACACTGCATTACATTGTCAATTGGCAGTAATGTCTATGTCAGGCCCAGAAAATTCAAATGGCTACTTATCCTATACTTTGCAGTGTTTTCTGTGGCATGTAAGGTATATGGTGATGATTTCAAAGTAATAATATACAAGCATAAAAAAGTACACACGTCATTGCAGCACTGTGTCAGTAGTAGAGATAGAACATATTCTACATTCAGACAGTATTACATTATATAAAACAATTCCATTCAGCACATTTGGTTGTCCTCTGTAGATTCGAAGGCATGATTGGACTGCACATTTTGATAAAGTTATTCTTGATCAGACTTTTTTCAGATGGTTTTGAATTAAAGATTTGAAATGTTGATTGTTTGTGTTGCCTTTCATTGTGTCCAAAGGAATAATATTTATGTCATATTATTCTTTTATAGGGTAGATATATAGCCTCTACCAGTCTCTGCGGGTCGCTGCGAAAATGGTAGCAATTGGCCAAATAGAGCCAATTGTATGAAGGGAGTCGGCTACAGAGAGAGGGTCCAATAGGCAACTGCGGATGGGAATGTTATCCTCCATGGCCAAAGAACCCCGGCAAATGTTTTCTCTATTTCCGACGCGGTTAGTCTGGTAGACACTAGTAAATGTACATAACTGGTGACATTCAGAAACATAACCTTTGTCTAATTTCATGTACTTACGCGATTCATAGAATCTTATAATAGCTTATGACTGAAAGCTGGTAAGTCAGAGTGCCATAACCATGATTCGGCGTCTAATGGTAACATTTCATGATATTTTCGCCAAACTTTACCTGGCCGACTGATTTTGTGATGGTCTGCGCTAGACAGATTCTGACCGTCGACGGTGGGGAGGGAATATGTCCCGCACATATCTCAGTCGTTGGCGAGCTACGGGGACGGCGGATGAACTACTCGCTTCGGACGTTCATAACCCGACTTCTGTCCTGGGTGTCAATTTTATATATGAATTTCGGCTAGTGATCGGTCTTTTCCACTATATTAGGTAATTGTTTGAAGCTGCTAACATTAATCAAAAGCGTTTCTAACACTCCCGTCAGGTCATCCTCCTTCCCCTAGACGTAGTAATAAGTTGCTACATATATAAGGTAATCTTCACATATACGTATATGACACTTTCTAAAGCTTCATCACATATTTCAAGGAAACATGAAGAAACAAGAAATGCTATTTTGCTTCACGTTATATGTATATTTGCATACCGAATATCAATATGTTCGTAATAATTATATTCAGGAATGTGATCCATGTTTTACAGTGCTCTCCTGTCACGCAGTAAAAAAAATAACTTGCCATTATGTCTTGTGTGGTACACGCATTGCGATGTCTTTTAGAAGGTACATACCACAATTCTGGAAAGGCAACCATCTGCACTAGTGGACCGATAACATTTACATCTAGACTGAAATGTCTGCATTTGCATACTCATCATTGTCACTGATTTTCAAATGTCCGTTATGCACAGGTCCATTTAGTTCACATTTCACGTTGGAAAACTGGGTTATTTTGTCCTTCGGTAGTGACATCGACGGTATGGGCAGGTAATTGTCTAGCTTGAAGTCCCACCACACCGTCACACTCATCACGTGGAACATCAGGAGCAGGCTCGCCGGACTCCAGCGCCCAGCTTCTCCCTTTCCTCGGCACGAGGAGGAGGAGAATGGCCACGGAGACGAAGATGAAGGTCGCGGCTGCATAGAAGGACATGTCGTAGTTTCCGGTTGCGTCATGCAGCCAGCCTGAAGGAGAAGATTGTGTAAGATGTTCAGGTCCAAATCTGTCTCCTACCACATGTCTACAGTCACATAAACTGGAAAGATGAAGATGCCTTTTTATGCATGAAAGTCGCGTGTTCATGGACATCTAAAAACTTTTCTTATTCCAGAATTCCTGATTTCTTTCTTTATGTTCATCCCTTTATCTTATCCTTACTTCTTAGACTATTTCACGCCTACTGGATGCTGGGAGGCGCGGGGCACTATGGGTAGCTCATGGAGTCTACAAATCATTACCATGACAAGTTGCACTGGACGTAGTACGCATAACGTAACGATGAGATTTTCTCTCCCCTTCCCACAGTGCCCCGCGCGTCTCCCAGCATGCAGTGGGATCCGTAATACGGCCATCGGGGCGATGCTCTATACCTGCTATGGGTTGTCCAAGCAGAAAGGCGGCACCCTGGAAGACGAACGCCCACCCAAGCCCGCCGGAAATCCTGGAAACGCCGCTATATTTCCGTACAAGGACCGCGATCAGAGGGTAGTATGTACCGGAGGAAATCCCATAGAACACCATGCACGCCACGAGGGCCGCGTATGTCTGCGAGTGTGGTATGGCGATATTGCATATTCCGAGACCGACACAACCTGCCATGTAATAGTACAGTTTTCTGACCGGTACTCTGTCCGATAGCCACCCGTTTATCGGTCTTACGACGGCTTCGACGATGCCCATGACGGACGGAAGGAATGCGGCTTGTGTTTTCTCCACTCCTAGAGCCTGGGCGTGGGCTACCAGGTGCACGAATATCATCGAATTGCCCAACATTAATCCGAACAGAGACAGGCTGTAGATAAGGAAAGGCCGGCTTTTTAACAAAGACGCGTCAAACATTTCCAAAACTTTTTGACAGAATGGAACGATGGCTTTGCACGTTTTCGATGAATCTGCGGCCTCTTCGTCTGCATTTTCGACTTCTTCGGCTTTGCCAGTATCTTTGAGATGTAAGGGTCTCAGCAATGCACCGAAGACGCAACCATTTAGTGCCATGCCGGCGAAAATCAGGAGAGCACCATTCCACCTAAACTCGTCGATAAGGAACTGGAAGAGTGGCGAGAGGACAAACATACTAACCCCGGTCCCACTGATTGCCAATCCGTTGGCTGTGGCGTGCCTCTTGTGGAAGTATTTCCCGATCATTGCCAGACTTGGGGAGTACATCAGAGACATCCCAAACCCTACAAGAAATGCGAAGAAAACAATGAAGACTAGTGTATGGTTGTAGAACTATCTATATGTCAGCTTGTCACAGACGACGATTTTTTCAGTTTAGAACAGCATAGCATATACAAATGTATATTTTGCTCAACTAATAGCCGTGAAATCGTAACGTACGAAACAGTGCCACCAGACTATCTGGGTTGTTGTAAAATGAGACAGCGGCCATGTACAGACCTGTTATCAGCCCAATGGTGATGATCAGGTGCACGATGTTCTGTGCGAAGAAGCTGACCCCGAGTCCCACGGCAGAAATGACGCCTCCTGTCATGGCGACGGCACGACAGCTGGTCAGGTTGCTTAGGGCACTGGCGATGGGAGCTGAAAATGTACAAAAAATGAACTGATTTATGGTCTATAATCTAGTAGAATACACTAGCCATAACTTTCATGGCTATAGTGGCGAAATATGTTTGCCATCTTTAAAATACCTTGTATCTAAGGGTAAGGTCTACAAAACTTGTACCTTGGCTTGCACAACAGTACAATAAAGTACATCATCTTTACAGCTTCGACCACTGATACATATCCAGAAATCTTTGTATTGAAAAATGGTTCGACATTTTAGAGTATGAAATGTTTTTGAGTACATATCGTATACTCACAGCACATCAATAAAGTAGCGACGAAGACAGAACTAATGAAGGACGTGTTTCCCGCGCTTTCGTTGAAAACCTCTCTGAACTCCGCGTAGAACACTCCCAGGGACTTCACCGCTCCCAGAGCGATGACGTGTACGAGAAACGTGCTCAACACCACCATCCACCCCCAGCCGCCGTCTGGTGGCTCATCCACAGACGGCATCTTTCTCAAGTTTCTGTCCTTGTTCCTTTCTTACAGAGAGACAACGAAACATTCTTGTTCATAAATGGGAAACATTAGCGTGTTTTGTCACCTGACATGGAAGACAGGCCACATCATTAGAGCGCCAAGGCATCAGACAATTCTAGTTGAGAAAGCTAAAAGCATTCTCCTACTGACGTGACGTGACAGCCATGAATATTTCTCAAATAAAAACATTATACTTCGGAGTCCCAAATGGTCACAAGTCAGGATACAAATATGGTGAAGCAAATCCCGAAGTCATATATAGCACATACGCTCTGTTGGATCCTTGGTATTTGGCGGAGAGTCAACGCTTTTTGTCATACATGACACTTGTTGAGGGCTACATATTCATAAATCTTGCTTAAGATATCATTACGATTACGTACATAATGTTGCACAACATATTAAAGGGCAAAGGCATAACCATACATTGTACATTTTTCATATATCGCCTCAGATTTAGCAAACCTGCCGAGTGTCACACCATTGAAAAACAACTGCGGATTGTCGTGACACCTGATCCTTGCGGAGTCGTGTTCACCTTTACTGTAAACAGTCTGTGAACCCTGACCTTACTGACTGGTTCTGGCTGGTTCCGTAGGTTGTTGTATTGTATTTGTCGACCACTCTAAGTTGATAGCATGTAATGATACTGGCAAAGTTTGAGCGTTTCCCAATTACCCAACACATCTTTGATAAACTAGGTGCTACTGAAGTCTGTATGATACACATTTATGTACATTTCAGACGTATACAATCTGCATGATTTATGTACCGTTAACAACACAAATGCCAGACGCCTTTGATGTAATGTGATGTCAGACAACTTAACGGAGATCTTTTCCCCTAACTGTTACTTTCCCCGGGGGATATATGTTACGCTTTACCCTACCGTGCTTCATGACCTACCAAGATCTGTCAAACATGAACTGTTCGCTGTAAATGTTTGGTTTCATGTTAACATTGTACAAGTTCGATAGTTGATGCGAAGTGGCGTTTGCTTTTGCATTTAGTTATCGTTCCAAATCATATCTGATACTCGCAATTCATGGACATGGATATCATGAGAAAATTTGCATCATCACTTGTGCTGTTACAGAAAATGTCATAGTCATACTAGTACCTAAAGAGCGATCGTCAACTTATGTCTGAGGTAGCCTGTTCTGAGACCATTGTGTGTTCTAAAATGTTGCCTGTCAATATTGACAATAAGCAACTGTATTATATGTCTTCAGGGAGGAATTCGTATCAAAACACGGATGTTAGAACTCTTTTTTGAGTTGACCAAACACCGAGTCACTGAATCAGAATCTCACAAGAGGCCTGTAAATTATGACATACATGTACAAGGCTGTGAACCTTGGGACTGACCCTGTGTCGAGGTCTTTCATTCTCTCTGTGTCTGTCAGTCTAAAAGACTATGACTTGAAGTGCACAAAACGAGTCTTTTCATAGTAGGACACAACACATTAGACTCACCTTATATAAAGGCAGCGCACTGGCTAGATGTATGATTTCTAGCTAGCTGTTCCGACCTGTGTTGTTGCGCTAAATCTGCTGATGTCACCTGAACGCTTTTCCTGAAAAATGTCACGTGATTTTATTGTACCTGTTTTTTCTGCATCGCTAGTGACCGGAGGTCAGTAACCTTGCGTGTTTAGCCTATGTGCCATGAGTCCTTGGCAATTACAGAGCGAGGTTCTTCAGTCTTCAGTTATCATTTCCTTCCTTATGGGAACTGAAGAGACAATGCCTTGAAATCCGTATCAAAACACGGAATGTTAGAACTCTTTTTTGATTTGACCAAACACTGAGTCACTGGGTCAGATCTTCCCAAGAGGCCACTGTTTGTCAGTCGATCTAAAAGATTATGACTTGAACTGCACAAAACGAGCCTTTTCATAGTAGGACACAACACTATAGACTCACAGGCTATGATTTCTAGCTAGTGTTCCGCCCTGTGTTGTTGCGCTAAGTTTGCTGATATCGATGTCACCTGAACGCTTTGCCTAAAAAAAAATCACGTGGTTCTATTGTACCTGTTTTTTCTGCATCGCTGGTGACGGGAGGTCAGTAACCTTGCGGAGGTCAGTAAACCTTGCATGTTTAGATCCGAAGAGACAATGCGTTGAAATAGTTTTCCAAACGTCTATCTCCTTGTCTCCGTTTTCGTACTGGGTGTATGGTATATAATGATCGCGTGTTGGGATCAGAAGTGCGTGTAGCACGCTTGAAAACACTTTAGACTATATATTTGAGACTGTACGATCTAGAGTTGCCTAGGCTTCAGTACGTTTCAAGATAGCATTCGAAAGAATGTATCCGGATCCTTACATGTGATAGGGTGGTTCCTTACTAAACAAACCTTTCAGAAAGTACATATATATCATGTCTAACGTTTTCATGACACGAATTTAAGACCTGGCTTAGTGACTTCAATTGGTAAAGGTCACAAAAGGCAGACGTCTATGCTTGACAATTCGATTTTTGTCCCATGTTTCATCATCATCCTGAGTCAACTTAATTAAGTAAACCCAAGTATATTTTTGTGCCACCCCACTTGAGTTTTGCCGGTAGGAATATGAAAAGTATAACTTGGATACTGATGCACTTGGATAAGTTATAAAACTAAGGCTTAGTTCCAGACAATTGTTATAACTCGAAATAAGTTGCTTCATTTATAAGCCTCTTTACCTTCACGTTCACATATTTTGAAAAATGCTAAGAAAAAATGCTATTGCTTCACCTTATATTTGCATACCAAATGTCACAATATGTTCGTGAAAAATGTATCTAGGAATGCGATCCATTAATTCTTTTACCGTTCGCTCCTCCCACACAATAAAAGAAGTATCTTTCCATTATGTCTTGTGTAGTACACGCAATGTGCCTGGTAGGCTATAGGAAAGGATGTCTTTAGGAGGTACAGCCCACAATGCTGGAAATGCAACGGTCTGGACTAGTGGTACCGGTTAACGTTTACATGTAGATTGAAAAGTCTGCATTTGAACACATCATGCATGGGCTGTTTGCCTGATTTCAGATTGTCCGTTACACACTGGTCAATAGTTCACAGATCAATAGGGTTTCAGTAGTGACAATATCGGCAGGTAGTTGTCTAGCTTGAAGTCCGATCAGCTCGTCACACTCGTGTGGGACCTCAGGATCAGGCTTGCCGGACTCCAGCGTCCATTTTCCCCCTTTCCTCGGCACGAGGAGGAGAAGAATGACCACGGAGATAAAGATGAAGGTCGCAGCTGCATAGAAGGACATGTCGTAGTTTCCGGTTGCGTCATACAGCCATCCTGTAGAAGAAGATTTTGTAAGACGTTAAGGTACAATTTTGCCGTCGAGGGAAGATGAAAGATGAATGTGCCATTTGATGCATGAAACCCGCGTATTTAGTAAAATCTAGAAACAGTAATATGATCGATAACATTAACTGATATTCCAGATATTCTTTCAGTTCCCTTTATCTTATCATTTTCTTCAAAGACCAATTCACGGATCCTACTGCATGCTGGGACACGCGGGGCACTATGGGTAGCGCATGGATCAAACCATTACCACGCTTGCACGGCATATAGCGTTGTCATGGTAATGATGAAGTCTGCCCACTCCGCTCCCCACAGTCCCACAGTACCCCGCGTCTCCCAGCATTTCATGGGATCCATGATACGGCCATCGGGGCGATGCTTTATACCTGCTATGGGTTGCCCAAGCAGAAAGGCGGCACCCTGGAAGACGAACGCCCACCCAAGCCCGCCGGAAATCCTGGAAACGCCGCTATATTTCCGTGCAAGGACCGCGATTAGTGGGTAGAAGGTGCCGGAAGAAATCCCATAGAACACCATGCACGCCACGAGGGCCGCGTATGTCCGCGAGTGTGGTACGGCGATATTACATATTCCCAGACCTACACAACCTGCCATGTAATAGTACAGTTTTCTGACCGGTACTCTGTCTGATAACCACCCGTTTAAAGGTCTTACGACGGCTTCGACGATGCCCATAACGGACGGGAGGAATGCGGCTTGTGTTTTCTCCACTCCTAGAGCTTGGGCGTGAGCTACCAGGTGTACGTAAATTATTGAATTGCCCAACATTAACAAGAACAGGGACAGGCTGTAGACAAGGAAAGGCCGGCTTTTCAATAATGTCACGTCAAACATTTCCAAAACTTTTTGACAGAATGGAACGATGGCTTTGCACGTTTTCGATGAATCTGCAGCCTTTTCATCTTCGGTTTCTTTGTCTTTCCCAGCGTCTTTAAGATGCAAGGGTCTCAGCAAGGCACCGAAGACGCAACCATTGAGGGTCATGCCGGCGAAAATCAGGAGTGCACCATTCCACCTGAACTCATCGATAAGGAACTGGAAGAGCGGCGAGAGGACAAACATACTGACCCCGGCCCCACTGATCGCGATCCCATTTGCTGTGGCGTGTCGCTTGTGGAAGTATTTCCCGATCATTGCCAGACTTGGAGAGTACGTACATCAGAGACATCCCAAACCCTACAAGAAACGCGAAGAAAACAATGAATACTTAGTATATGGTTCTATCTATATGTCAGCTTGTCACAGACGAGGTTTTTCTCAGTTTAGAACTGCATAGCATGTATATATTTTGCTCAACTCATGGCCATGAAATCGTAACGTACGAAACAGTACCACCAGACTCTCTGGGTTGCTGTGAAATGAGACAGCGGCCATGTACATAGTACAGACCTGTTATCAGCCCAATGGTGATGATCAGGTGCGCGATGTTCTGAGCGAAGAAGCTGACCCCGAGTCCCACGGCAGCAATGACGCCTCCTGCCATGGCGACGGTACGACAGCTGGTCAGGTTACTCAGGGCACTGGCGATGGGAGCTAAAAATGTACAAAAGTATAAGCGATTGATGGTTTATAATTTAGTATGTAGAATATACTAGCCATAACTATAATGGCTATAGCGACGAAATATGCTTGCCATGTTTAAAATACCTTGTATATTAGGTAAGGTCTACGTAACTTGTACCTTGCACAACAGTCGGGCAATAAAGTACATCATGTCTACAGCTTTGGCCACTGCACTGAAGAAGTGATATATATCCAGAAGTCTTTGTATTGGAAAATAGTTCGACATTTTCGATCATGAAATGTTTTTATGTACATATTTTATACTCACAGCACATCAATATAGTAGCGACGAAGACAGAACTGATGAAGGACGTGTTTCCCGCGCTTTCGTTGAAAACCTCTCGGAACTCTGCGTAGAACACACCCAGGGACTTCACCGCTCCCAGAGCGATGACGTGTACGAGAAACGTGCTCAACACCACCATCCACCCCCAGCCGCCGTCTGGTGGTTCATTCACAGACGGCATCTTTCTCAAGTGTCTGTCCTTACTCCTTTCTACAAAAAGAAAACGACAGATTCTTGTTCATAAATGGGAAACATTAGCGTGTTTTGTCACTTGTCATGGAAGACAACCCACATAACTAGTGCGCCAAGGCATCAGATAATTCTACTTGACAAAGCTAAAGCATTCTCCTAGCACATACGCTCTGTTGGATCCTTGGCATTTGGCGGAGAGTCAACGCTATTCATCATACGTGACACTTCTGTTTAGGGCTACATGTTCATAATTCTTGCTTTAGATATCTTTACAATTACGTACGTATGGGGCAAAGGCATAACCATACATTTTTCATATCGTCTCAGATTTAGCAAACCTGCCGAGTGTCACACCATTGAAAAACAACTGCGGATTGTCGTGACACCTGATCCTTGCGGAGTCGTGTTCACCTTTACTGTAAACAGTCTGTGAACCCTGACCTTACTGACTGGTTCTGGCTGGTTCCGTAGGTTGTTGTATTGTATTTGTCGACCACTCTAAGTTGATAGCATGTAATGATACTGGCAAAGTTTGAGCGTTTCCCAATTACCCAACACATCTTTGATAAACTAGGTGCTACTGAAGTCTGTATGATACACATTTATGTACATTTCAGACGTATACAATCTGCATGATTTATGTACCGTTAACGACACAAATGCCATACGCCTTTGATGTAATGTGAGGTCAGACAACTTAACGGAGATCTTTTCCCCTAACTGTTACTTTCCCCGGGGGATATATGTTACGCTTTACCCTACCGTGCTTCATGACCTACCAAGATCTGTCAAACATGAACTGTTCGCTGTAAATGTTTGGTTTCATGTTAACGTTGTACAAGTTCGATAGTTGATGCGAAGTGGCGTTTGCTTTTGCATTTAGTTATCGTTCCAAATCATATCTGATACTCGCAATTCATGGACATGGATATCATGAGAAAATTTGCAACATCGATATCACTTGTGCTGTTACAGAAAATTACCTAAAGAGCGATCGTCAACTTATGCCTGAGGTAGCCTGTTCTGAGACCATTGTGTGTTCTAAAATGTTGCCTGTCAATATTGACAATAAGCAACTGTATTATATGTCTTCAGGGAGGAATTCGTATCAAAACACGGATGTTAGAACTCTTTTTTGAGTTGACCAAACACCGAGTCACTGAATCAGAATCTCACAAGAGGCCTGTAAATTATGACATACAAGGCTGTGAACCTTGGGACTGACCCTATGTCGAGGTCTTTCATTATGTTTCGCCAACGAAACATATTGTTTTTGTAAGGTTTCTTCTTCTCCTTCTTCTTCTCCTTCTCCTTCTTCTCCTGTCAAATCTTCAAATCGCTTCTTCTCGGTCGTCCGTCGATCAAATTAGCTGAAATTTGGTATGCAGGTAGAGTACGTGTATACCCCTAGACCCTTTTTAAATTTTTTTGATATAAGTTTTTAAAATGATTTTATGGAGGTTTTTTGGTCATTTTCAGACAAAAGTCGCACATGATGGCCTCCAGTGCCGTGGTGTTGAAACCTGAGGACCTAAAATTTGGTTCAGTTGTGCATTGGATATTTACCCAAAGGACCCCATTATTTTTTTTGGCATACACTACTTCAAAATGATTTATTTTGCAATTTTTTGATGCAATTTTTGGTTATTTTCTGTCGGGGCCAGCAAGAACTAGGTCATACTGTAACATAAGCCCTCCTACACTTACAATGTCTGGGACTTAAAACCAAGCAGATGTCAGGGGGCACCTCTACTAATGGTATTACAGAAAGTGATATGTACCTTATGTTACATGGTACGGATGTTATATTTGAGATGTAGGTACCTATAGGAAAGGTGACTACACCTGACAATTACTTATGCTAATGAGGACCTAATTCGCATAATGTATGCATAAAGTTGTATGTCCCTTACCGTAAATGCTGCGGATGTCATCTTTGAGATGTAGGTACCTTTAGGAAAGGCGAACACACCAGACCATAAATTATGCTAATGAGGACCTAATTTGCATAATCAATGCATGAAGTTGTATGTCCCTTACCGTAAAAGCTGCGGATGTCATCTTTGAGATGTAGGTACCTTTAGGAAAGGCGAACACACCTGGCCATGAATTATGCTAATGAGGACCTCATTTGCATGATTTATGCGTAAACTTGTTATTCCCTTACCGGAAAAGCTGCAGATGTCAGATTTGACATGTACGTACCGTTAGCAAAGGTGATCACACCTGGCCATGAATTATGCTAATGAGGACCTCATTTGCATAATTCATGCATAAACTTGTATTTCCCTTACCGTGACAGCTGCGGGTGTCATCTTTAAGATGTAGGTACCATTAGGAAAGGTGAATGCACCTGGCCAAAAATTATGCAGAAACTTGGATTTGCCCAGGAGTTATTTTGGGACAGCCCACTTCTTGCATGAGGAGTATGGGCGAAACATCCTGAATTTGCTCTTAAAGCAAATGACGGCCAGTCTAGTTCTCTCTGTGTCTGTCAGTCTAAAAGACTATGACTTGAAGTGCACAAAACGACTCTTTTCATAGTAGGACACAACACATTAGACTCACCTTATATAAAGGCAGCGCACTGGCTAGGTGTATGATTTCTAGCTAGCTGTTCCGCCCTGTATTGTTGCGCTAAATCTGCTGATGTCACCTGAACGCTTTTCCTGAAAAATGTCACGTGATTTTATTGTACCTGTTTTTTCTGCATCGCTAGTGACCGGAGGTCAGTAACCTTGCGTGTTTAGCCTATGTGCCCTGGCAATGACAGAGCGAGGTTCTTCAGTCTTCAGTTATCATTTCCTTCCTTATGGGAACTGAAGAGACAATGCCTTGAAATCCGTATCAAAACACGGAATGTTAGAACTCTTTTTTGATTTAACCAAACACTGAGTCACTGGGTCAGATCTTCCCAAGAGGCCACTGTTTGTCAGTCGATCTAAAAGATTATGACTTGAACTGCACAAAACGAGCCTTTTCATAGTAGGACACAACACTATAGACTCACAGGCTATGATTTCTAGCTAGTGTTCCGCCCTGTGTTGTTGCGCTAAGTTTGCTGATATCGATGTCACCTGAACGCTTTGCCTAAAAAAAAATCGCGTGGTTCTATTGTACCTGTTTTTTTTGCATCGCTGGTGACGGGAGGTCAGTAACCTTGGGGAGGTCAGTAAACCTTGCATGTTTAGAACCGAAGAGACAATGCGTTGAAATAGTTTTCCAAACGTCTATCTCCTTGTCTCCGTTTTCGTACTGGGTGTATGGTATATAATGATCGCGTGTTGGGATCGGAAGTGCGTGTAGCACGCTTGAAAACACTTTGGACTATATATTTGAGACTGTACGATCTAGAGTTGCTTCAGTACGTGTCAAGATAGCATTCGAAAGAATGTATCCGGATCCTTACATGTGATAGGGTGGTTCCTTACTAAACAAACCTTTCAGAAAGTACATATATATCATGTCTAACGTTTTCATGACACGAATTTAAAACCTCGCTTAGTGACTTCAATTGGTAAAGGTCACAAAAGGCAGACGTCTATGCTTGACAATACGATTTTTGTCCCATGTTTCATCATCATCCTGAGTCAACTTAATTAAGTAAACCCAAGTATATTTTTGTGCCACCCCACTTGAGTTTTGCCGGTAGGAATAAGAAAAGTATAACTTGGATACTGATGCACTTGGATAAGTTATAAAACTAAGGCTTAGTTCCAGACAATTGTTATAACTTGAAATAAGTTGCTTCATTTATAATCCTCTTTACCTTCACGTTCACATATTTTGAAAAATACTAAGAAAAAATCCTATTGCTTCACCTTATATTTGCATACGAAATGTCACAATATGTTCGTGAAAAAATGTATCTAGGAATGCGATCCATTAATTCTTTTACCGTTCGCTCCTCCCACACAATAAAAGAAGTATCTTTCCATTATGTCTTGTGTAGTACACGCAATGTGCCTGGTAGGCTATAGGAAAGGATGTCTTTAGGAGGTACAGCCCACAATGCTGGAAATGCAACGGTCTGGACTAGTGGTACCGGTTAACGTTTACATGTAGATTGAAAAGTCTGCATTTGAACACATCATGCATGGGGTGTTTGCCTGATTTCAGATTGTCCGTTACACACTGGTCAATAGTTCACAGATCAATAGGGTTTCAGTAGTGACAATATCGGCAGGTAGTTGTCTAGCTTGAAGTCCGATCAGCTCGTCACACTCGTGTGGGACCTCAGGATCAGGCTTGCCGGACTCCAGCGTCCATTTTCCCCCTTTCCTCGGCACGAGGAGGAGAAGAATGACCACGGAGATAAAGATGAAGGTCGCAGCTGCATAGAAGGACATGTCGTAGTTTCCGGTTGCGTCATACAGCCATCCTGTAGAAGAAGATTTTGTAAGACGTTAAGGTACAATTTTGCCGTCGAGGGAACATGAAAGATGAATGTGCCATTTGATGCATGAAACCCGCGTATTTAGTGAAATCTAGAAACAGTAATATGATCGATAACATTAACTGATATTCCAGATATTCTTTCAGTTCCCTTTATCTTATCATTTTCTTCAAAGACCAATTCACGGATCCTACTGCATGCTGGGACACGCGGGGCACTATGGGTAGCGCATGGATCAAACCATTACCACGCTTGCACGGCATATAGCGTTGTCATGGTAATGATGAAGTCTGCCCACTCCGCTCCCCACAGTGCCCCGCGTCTCCCAGCATTTCATGGGATCCATGATACGGCCATCGGGGCGATGCTTTATACCTGCTATGGGTTGTCCCAGCAGAAAGGCGGCACCCTGGAAGACGAACGCCCAACCAAGCCCGCCGGAAATCCTGGAAACGCCGCTGTATTTCCGTGCAAGGACCGCGATTAGTGGGTAGAAGGTGCCGGAAGAAATCCCATAGAACACCATGCACGCCACGAGGGCCGCGTATGTGTGCGAGTGTGGTATGGCGATATTACATATTCCCAGACCGACACAACCTGCCATATAATAGTACAGTTTTCTGACCGGTACTCTGTCTGATAACCACCCGTTTAAAGGTCTTACGACGGCTTCGACGATGCCCATAACGGACGGGAGGAATGCGGCTTGTGTTTTCTCCACTCCTAGAGCTTGGGCGTGAGCTACCAGGTGTACGTAAATTATTGAATTGCCCAACATTAACAAGAACAGGGACAGGCTGTAGACAAGGAAAGGCCGGCTTTTCAATAATGTCACGTCAAACATTTCCAAAACTTTTTGACAGAATGGAACGATGGCTTTGCACGTTTTCGATGAATCTGCAGCCTTTTCATCTTCGGTTTCTTTGTCTTTCCCAGCGTCTTTAAGATGCAAGGGTCTCAGCAAGGCACCGAAGACGCAACCATTGAGCGTCATGCCGCCGAAAATCAGGAGTGCACCATTCCACCTGAACTCATCGATAAGGAACTGGAAGATCGGCGAAAGGACAAACATGCTGACCCCGGTCCCACTGACCGCGATCCCATTTGCTGTGGCGTGCCGTTTGTGGAAGTATTTCCCGATCATTGCCAGACTTGGGGAGTACATCAGAGACATCCCAAACCCTACAAGAAACGCGAAGAAAACAATGAATACATTGTTATAGATTTATCTTTGTCAGCTTGTTGAAGCACTCTGTCACGGACGACGTTTTCTCAGTATGGAACAGCATAGCATTTTGCTCCACTCATGCGCATAAAATAGTAACGTACGAAACAGTGAATATAAGATATTAGTATCTACCAGACTCCCTGTGTTGCTATAAAATAGAAGAAATTGGGAAAATAGACTTAATAATTTGTAAGAGGGGTGCACCGGCAGGAGTTACGCATAAGGAACCTTGCAACTTCTTTGCTCGTCAATTATATAATTACTATTGAAAATTCCCATGCAGTCTGGTACGGATTGGAACATACCTCCAGTCCCTTTTGTGGTGTTGATTCGTACGTACTTGCACATGCTAATATTTGCGTTTCCACCAATTCATAGTCTAGAGACAGCGGCCATATATAGACCTGTTATCAGCCCAATGGTGATGATCAGGTGTACGATGCTCTGTGCGAAGAAGCTGACTCCGAGTCCCACGGCAGAAATGACGCCTCCTGCCATGGCAACGGCACGGCAGCTGGTCAGGTTACTCAGGGCACTGGCAATGGGAGCTGAAATTGTAGAATCGTAGAAACGTCCTACCGTTTATGTCTTTATGGTTATAGTTATGTTTTTTTGTGGTTATGGTTCTAGTATGTAGAATTGCTAGCCATTAATACAATTACGAAAAATATTTGACATGTTTAGAATGACTTGTTTCTTAGTATTACTTTACGGAACTTTCAATTCATAGATTGTACCTTGCACAACAGTTGGACAATAAAATAATCCGTTGTTATATTATGTCATGCCATTCCTACATTATGTGGGGTAGCTTCAGCCACTGCACAGACATGGAAAATACTCACAGCACATCAATACAGTAGCGGTGAAGACGGAGCTGATAAAGGACGTGTTTCCCGCGCTTTCGTGGAAAACCTCTCGGAACTCGGCGTAGAACACACCCATGGACGTGTACGCTCCTAGAGCGAAGACGTGAACTAGGAATGAGCTCAGCACCACCATCCATCCCCAGCCGCCGTCTGGCGGCTCATCCACAGACGGCATCTTTCTCAAGTTTATGCCCTTGCTCATTCTACTGAAAAACAACGTCAGATGCTTGCCATATTCATTTGATCGTATAGATAGAACCTATTCCATGGATATGTAGAGGCTTTTACCACCCGGTGCCAACCTTTTGAGGCTCATTTGTGCAATGGACATATTAACAAAGGTATCGAACGTACGTGTACTGCAATGTATAAGCTACCAGGTACCAATAGTATATAACAAGTTAGGCAAACAGCTCAAGTAAGCAACAAAATGTAATGTTGGTTGTAACAAACGTAAAACTGTACTGCACTTCATATAGATAATAAGACGAAGCGAGGGGAGCTAGTTGTTTATTGGAGTGGGGCTTCGTCTTCATTATTTACGTAAAGTATCGCTTGCATTCACCGGCCGCATTGTCGACATTTGCATGCTTGTATCCAATGAGCTCGCTTCATGTCATGACAAGCGGTAACACGTCAGACTGCTTTTACTTTTATTTCTGCTAGGGGGCGCAACCACACCCGGAAACAGTCGGTCAGCTTTTTCCACACTGAAATCGGACCGGACAGTTGTTTCCGCCAATCGAAACGGACAGCTATTTCCTCCAACCCATGTTATCCGCTATTTTGGACGCAAAAAAAAACCCGGTAAAAACGTTGAGAAATGTGTGAGAATTTGAATAAATCTGTATGAAGGGATGTACCACTTGTCTGTCTGATCTGTTTCAGATCAAATAACGGAAGTAATCTACATAAACAAGCCATTTTAATAGAAACTGCTACATCACTAGGAGGGGAGGGGGGGGGGCGGTACAGGGCTGACAACAAAGTTACTTGCACCCATTGGAGCCCATGCATGATAAGAGGCACTAAAACAACGCCCCGTAGAAGTACTTACCTTAATTTCAATCTTAAAAACTCTTCTCCACCAGAAAGTCACAAGGGTATACTTGATAAACATGCAACTTGGCGGAAAACAGAGGGTAACTGTACACTCCCAAACTCCGAGAAACGCCCCCCGAAGTAAACAGACCCTACCCTTGACCCTGAGTTTCCAGGCTGTACCGCATGACCCAGCATTGCAACTCAAATCTGTTGTTACGCCACCTAAACTGCTGAACTAAACAAATTTCAACCAAAATGGGAAAGGTAAGACCCTACCTGTTCCTTCTAACCCAAAAAGTCTCCAGATTAGGCAAAACATTTCGTCGGGTTTGCGGAAAAGGATGGGCTGTCTACCTGGCCTGGCTAGCTGTCCTGTCTACCTGACCTGTCTACTAAATTTCAAACCCATTTTTCATCATCAGTCGATACGCCGTTAGAATTAGATAAACCCATTTATTTTTTGCGTCACCACTGTAAGTTTGATGGTAGAAATATGAAAAGTATAACTTGGATACGAATGTACTTGGATAAGTTATGAATGAATGAATGAATGAATGGAATGAATAAAACTAAGGCTTAGTTCCAGACAATTGTTATAACTTGAAATAAGTTGCTTCATTTATAAGCCTCTTTACCTTGACAGGATCGGATACACGTATATATATATATCACATATCACAAATATCACACATTTTGAAAAATACTAAGAAAAAATGCCATTGCTTCACCTTATATTTGCATACCAAATGTCACAATATGTTCGTGAAAGACGTATCTAGGAATGCGATCCATTCATTCTTTTACCGTTCGCTCCTCCCACACAATAAAAGAAGTAACTTTCCATTATGTCTCGCGTAGTACACGCAATGCGCCTGGTAGGCTATAGGAAAGGATGTCTTTTGAGGAGGTACAGCCCACAATTATGGTACAGCCCACAATTCTGGAAATGCAACGGTCTGGACTAGTGGTACCGGTTAACGTTTACATGTAGACTGAAAGGTCTGCATTTGCAAACACATCATGCATGGGGTGTTTGCCTGATTTCAGATTGTCAGCTACACACTGGTCAACAGTTCACAGGTCAATAAGGTTTCAGTAGTGACACTATCGGCAGGTAGCTGTCTTGCTTGAAGTCCGATCAGCTCGTCACACTCGTAAGAAGCAGGCTTGCCTGACTCCAGCGTCCATTTTCCCCCTTTCCTCGGCACGAGGAGGAGGAGAATGACCACGGAGACGAAGATGAAGGTCGCGGCTGCATAGAAGGACATGTCGTAGTTTCCGGTTGCGTCATACAGCCAGCCTGTAGGAGAAGATTGTGTAAGACATGAAGCAGGCTGAAGGTACAATTTCGCCGTCGACGGTCGCATCAACTTGAAAAATGAATATACCATTTGATGCAATGGAACCCGCGTACTTAGTGAAATCTAGAAACAGTAATATGATCGATAACATTAGCTAACATTCCAGTTTTTCTTTCAGTTCATCCCTTTATCTTATCATTTTCTTCATAGACCATTTCACGGATACTACTGCATGCTGGGAGACGCGGGGCACTATGGGTAGCGCATGGATCAAACCATTACCACGGGCAAGATGCCGGATTGGACGTAGCACGCTTGCACGGCATATAGCGTTGTCATGGTAATGATAGATCTGCCCCTCCGCTCCCCACAGTGCCCCGCGTCTCCCAGCATTCAATGGGATCCGTGATCAGGCCGATGCTTTATACCTGCTATGGGCGGTCCCAGCAGATAGGCGACACCCTGGAAGGCGAACGCCCACCCAAGCCCGCCGGAAATCCTGGAAACGCCGCTATATTTCCGTACAAGGACCGCGATCAGTGGGTAGAAGGTGCCGGAAGAAATCCCATAGAACACCATGCACGCCACGAGGGCCGCGTATGTCTTCGAGTGTGGTATGGCGATGTTGCATATAACCACACCGACACAACCTGCCATGTAATAGTACAATTTTCTGACTGGTACTCTGTCTGATAACCACCCGTTTATCGGTCTTGCAACGGCTTCGACGATGCCCATGATGGACGGGAGGAATGCGGCTTGCGTTTTCTCAACTCCTAGAGCTTGGGCGTGGGCTACAAGGTGCACGAAAATCATCGAATAGCCCAAAATTAACACGATCAGGGACAGGCTGTAGACAAGAAAAAGTCGGCTTTTTAATAAAGTGACGTCAAACATTTCTAAAACTTTTTGACAGAATGGCACAATGGCTTTGCACGTTTTCGATGAATCTGCGTCCTCTTCGTCTTCATTTTCGGCTTGTTCGCCTTTCCCAGCATCTTTAAGATCTAAGGGTCTCAGCAAGGCACCGAAGACGCAGCCATTGAGCGTCATGCCGCCGAAAATCAGGAGTGCTCCATTCCACCTGAACTCATCGATAAGGAACTGGAAGAGCGGCGAAATGACCAACATACTGACTCCGGTCCCACTGACCGCGATCCCATTGGCTGTGGCGTGTCGCTTGTGGAAGTATTTCCCGATCATTGCCACACTTGGGGAGTACATCAGAGACATCCCAAAACCTACAAGAAACGCGAAAATAATGAATACATGGTTATAGAGCTATCTATGTGCCAGTTTGTTGGAGCACTGTGTCACCGACGACGTATTTCTCAGTCGGAACAGCATAGCTCAATTCTTGGCCATGAAATCAGTGTACGAAACAGTGAAGTATAGTCTTTGCCAGCTCCCTGGGTTGCTGCAAAATAGTAGAAATTGGGAAAATGGGCTGAATGATTTTGTAAGAGGAGTACGTATGTATACCGGCAAAGGAGTTAAACTACACAGGGAACCTTGTAACTGATTTGCCGGTCAATTCTTGTGGCAAATTTCAAAGCAGTCTGGTACGGACTGGAACATACGCACTTTTGTAACGTTGATTCGTACGAAATTGCAGATGCTGTAATATGCATTTTATAGTCTAGAGACAGTGGTTATGTACAGACCTGTTATCAACCCAATGGTGATGATCAGCTGTATGATGTTCTGTGCGAAAAAGCTGACCCCGAGTCCCACGGCAGAAATAATGCCTCCTGCCATGACAACGGCACGACAGCTGGTCAGGTTGCTTAGGGCACTGGCGATGGGAGCTGGAAATGTACGAAAGTGTTGAGTTTGAGTTTATTGAGAAAATCAATTAGTGATGTGCCCCAAAAATCACAATAAATACAGTTGACATAACAGTACATACATTGCCAATGCCAACGACAACATAACGAACAGCATAACAATATAAAGTATGTACACTACTAACAGTAATTGGAGATCATAGAAATTACAGGTATTTGCAGATCATTAAAATTACAACAAAAATCTCACAAATTCCTGCTTTAAAAGTTCGTACTGAAGGGGCGGTCTTCTGTAGTTCTACCGGGGGACTATTTCACAAGTCGCGATCGAAGCGTTCTATGGTTTATAATCTTGCATGTAGAATACACTCTCCATTAATATTGTTTATGTTTGAAATAGCTTGTATCTTAGAAATACTTAACGAAACTTTTCATAAATCGTATCTTGCACAGCAGATGGGCAATAAAGTACATCCGTTGTTATGTTCGGTCATTTCCACATAATGCTAACTCTACAGCTTCAGCAACTGCACAGCCATAGTGATATTTGCAGCAATCTTTGAATTGGGAAATGGTTTGACATTTTCGATTATGAGATATTTCGAAGTACATATTGTACTCACAGCACATCATTGTAGTAGCGACGAAGATAGAAGTGACAAAGGACGTGCTTCCCGCGCTTTCTTGGAAAACTTCTCGGAACTCCGCGTAGAACACTCCCATGCAATTCTCAGCTCCTAGAGCGAAGACGTGTACGAGGAATGTGCTTAACACCACCATCCACCCCCAGCCGCCGTCTGGTGGTTCATTCACAGACTGCATCTTTCTCAAGTTTCTGTCCTTGCTCCTACAGAAAGACAACTATTCTCGTTCATAAGGCCATGTTACATGATTACATGGATGGCATCCGCGCGCGCAGATATTTTCGTCTATTTCCACGAAATAAATTCTTTGACCATACTGTAAATCTTTTAAAGCACCAGCAAAATGATAAAATATATGCCGTAAATTGCAAAAGCAAAATTTCGGAAAACGGATACTAATGTCGTAGAATATCAAAGTCAATTCCAAGGTCAAAGAAAAGTTGAAAGAACAAATATGTAGAATCTATCTTTCGGTATACCATACTCTGGATGTTCAGTCTTTTGTTTTACTTTCCTGATCACTTAGATTCCATAATGAAGGGGACTTCCATCTTTTTTGCCAAGCCTTTTTTTCGAGGAGGATCATCTATATAATGGAATCAACATGGCCTAGATTAGAAAAGTATAGCGTGTTTTGTCACCTGACATAGAAGACAGACCACACGATTATAGCACGAAGACCTGACATTATTCTGATGATATTTATCTACATGTAATATAGATTTTTCTACTGTAAAAAATTCCTCAGAGCTCTATAATTGGTACAGCTGGTGAATGTATTCCCACCTGTGAGGTACAAATCGGACGACAATGTTAGAGATATCTTATTAGTGATGATCCGCCACGGTATTATTTATTCATGAAATGAAGTCGAACCTGTCTGGTCGCTCTGCACCTTATTGTGAGTCAGACTTACTCTCCAAGCAGAGGTTGGTGGGGAAGATCGTCACCGTTTTATCACATGCCCCGTTTTTTATCCGTTCGCCCCACCAACCTCTGCTCCACGTCGCGGGCTCAAAGGCTATTAACAGCTAATCGTTGCCTTATCAAACTTCACTTGCCGTGTAGGTGTGAATTACGACCATGGAAACCTACATTGTACCCTCAGCCTATATCCCATTGCCGTTACAAGAGAGTTTCTGTTACCTAAGTTGGTGGGGCGAGCGGACAAAAAAAAACGGGGCTTATGATAAAACGATCTTCCCCACCAATCTCTGCTTTGAGAGTAAGTCAATCAATCCGGGAATGTGAAATTTCACCTCTGACATACGGGAGTGGCAATGGATAAACATCACACTGCAGCTTTGTTGTTGAGTGAAGTAGACTGTGTGATGCGATTTCACAGATGGACACCGGCTCACCTTCCGAGGAGAAGGCAATGGAGGCGTCCAAAATTTTCTCATTATCTCTACATTACTTTGCTAATAAACCTAAACTTTGATCTTTTTTAAAAACCTAACAGTATTAACATTAAAGCAGAGGCATTCTACGACCTCTTAATAAGGCGCAGCGTGGGGGTAGTAATTACGAATTACGCAAAATTTTCGCCGCCGATTACGAAGTACGTTGAATTCTCAGAACTGATTACGAATTACATCAAATCATGAGGCTTCCCGATCGACGTCAACACTTAACCCAAGATCCAGCTATCTAGTTCTGCGTCAGAACTATTGATTTTATGTTGAATACCGACTTGACGGGGGGGGGGCTGCCTGGGGGCGCCTCGACAACGCTCGACGATATAAAATTCCGGAACACAGCCTACATACATGTATGCCTTCCCTACGCTCTATGCTAAATTCTGAGTCAAAACCCACACACCTAGCATCCGACGTTGGTGATTTACTGCAGCTTGGACGTGACAAAGGCATCCTAATCTAGTTCTTTACATTAAACGCATGAGTGATAATGACTAGTCTAGACTAGCGTGAGGTTACACAAAGACACATGTATCAAATGGAGTCTAACCTGTTTGTTTTAATGAAGTGGCACGATTGAACTACGAACTTACACATCTGGCATGGGAGGCATTTGAGCCTGATAAACACCACAGTTTGCTTATGAATGAAGATCTTAGATGGTGGAAATTTCTATTTTCGTGTATTTAGAAATAATAATGTGACTTTATAAAGGGACTTTTACTATGATACCACATACCTTGAAGTTCTCCCAACTCCACTGCGATGTATTTGAAGGAAGTACGGTTTCATTGTACAATGTCATAGCTCTACCAATGACAACATGGTAACCTGACGGACATTTCTCTTAATTTTGTGCTTCCACGGCAACGTTTATCCGAATTGATATAACAAATGCACTGACTGTAATGGATAATCTGGTCACGTCCATTACCTACCAAATCGATTGTCCCACCTTGACACGTATAAAAACTGTGTAATTATAACATATGATATGAATTTCTACGTCCCAATGAAAATATTCCTCAGATATTTCCTCCCCTTAATCGTAACATATTACAAGGTGGTGAATGCTTAGCAACTGTTAAAATACGTTTATGTCTATGACTAGTTGTTTAGATAGCCACAAAAACACCTGATAAAAACATCAAATTCTGAATCGTAGTGTTAGAATAATGTTGGTACCTAACAAGGTCTTTTGGTCACGCCCACTAGACAAGACTTGCAAATGTGACCAAAAATGTAGATAGCAGATGCTTTTAAACATTTTCACAACATATTTGACGAGAATATTCTACTATTGCTATGGCTAAACCTTTAGCAGGCTTTCTATAAATTAACGGTACAAATGTCGAATGCAGAGGTGAGAAGTATGAAGAAGTTTAGAACCTTTAGACATAATAGGTGCATTGTGTTGTCTTTTTCACCTTTGCTAGTTTCACCAACGGTAGAAACCGTTTTTTTTTTACATACGGATCGGCACCCGTGTCTTACAAGGCCGGGGCACTATTTTATCTTAACCATTATGATCTAACTCCTTCAGTCATCAAAATCTCATACCAAAATTAGAAAACGATCACGAGAGACTCTTAAGGAATAAGTGATTATGCAAATAAGGTCCTCATTAGCATAAATCATATCAGTTGATCATCTTCTCTACCCAAATAACACAATATGTTCAAAGTATGAAAGTCTTATCTTAGCAAAGAAGGCTGCAGCGGATTTATAAACTTTCCTTGTAAGGCTTCAGTTTCTGATTTGCATAAATAGTATTACATTATGTCATCAAGTATCAGCTATCTACAAACCAACATCACGATGATCCGTCGACCCCTTCTCGATACATGTTTGGGACTGTTCGGTCTAGAGTTACACAGGCTTCAGTACGTGTCAAGTTAGCATTAGAAAGAAGGTATTCTGAAGCCAATGACCGTTAATATCCTTACATGTGATAATGTGGTTCGAATCATTGTGCGTTACCGAACTAACCTTTCAAAAAGTACATACCGTTCATGTCTAACGTTCCTTGACACAAATTTAAAACCTACGCTTGACTTTGTGACTTGATTTGGCAAAGTTCGCAAAGGGTAGACGTCTATCATAAGTATCATCATCATCAGTCGACGCGCTGCTATGATGTTTATTTTTGTGTCACCCCTGTAAGTTTGATGGAAGAAATATGAAAAGTATAACTTGGATACTAATGTACTTGGATAAGTTATAAAAACTAAGGCTTAGTTCCCGACACTTGTTATAATTTGGAATAAGTTGCAACATTATATTCATAAGAGAATCTTTACCTTGACATACACGAATATGACACTTCCTAAAACGTTGATCACATGTTTTCAGAAAATATGAAGAAAAATTGATACTATTGCTTCACCTTATATTTGCATACCAAATCCACAATATATTCGTGAAAATTATATGCAGGAATGCGACCCGTGAACTCTGTTAGCATTATGGTTGTAGTAGTACGGGCTATGTGTCTGGTAGGAAAGGATGTATTTAAGAAGGTACGGCCCGCAATTCTTATACAGCCCACAATTCTGGTAATGCAACGGTCTGGACTAGTGGTACAGGTAACCATTTACATGTAGACTGAAGAGTCTACAATTGCACACATCATGGGCTGTTTGCTTGATCTCAAAATATCCGTTACGCACAGGTCTAAAGTTGGAAAACTGGGTTATTTTGTCCTTCGGTAGTGACAGTTTCGGCAGGTAGTTGTCTAGCTTGAAGTCCCACCACCCCGTCACACTCGTCACGTGGGACGTCAGGAGCAGGCTCGCCGGACTCCAGCGCCCAGCTTCTCCCTTTCTTCGGCACGAGGAGGAGGAGAATGGCCACGGAGACGAAGATGAAGGTCGCGGCTGCATAGAAGGACATGTCGTAGTTTCCGGTTGCGTCATACAGCCAGCCTGTATAGTTGAAGAAGATTGTGTAAAATGTTCATGCGTCAAATGTTGCTGTCTAGATCTACAGTCACATAAAATGGAAAGACCAAGATGCGATTTTATGCATGAAACCCACGTACTTAGTGAAATCTAAAAACACTAACGTCAAAGATGGCATTAGCTACTAATTTACGATTTCCTATATTTATATAGCTTTATACCTGCTATGGGTTGTCCCAGCAGAAAGGCGGCACCCTGGAAGACGAACGCCCACCCAAGCCCGCCGGAAACCCTAAAACCGCCGCTGTATTTCCGTGCAAGGACCGCAATCAGTGGGTCGAAAGCACCAGAAGTAACTCCGTAGAACACCATGCACACCACGAGCGCCACGTATGTCCGCGAGTGTGGTATGGCGATATTGCATATTCCCAGACCGATAGAACCTGCCATGTAATAGTACAGTTTTCTGACCGGCAGTCTGTCTGACAGCCACCCGTTTATCGGTCTTACGACGGCTGCGACGATGCCCATTATGGACGGAAGGAATGCGGCTTGTGTTTTCTCCACCCCTAGAGCCTGGGCGTGGGCTACCAGGTGCACGAAAATCATGGAATAACCCAACATTAACACGAACAGGGACAAACTGTAGATAAGGAAAGGTGGGGTTTTCAATAAAGTCACGTCAAACATTTCCAAAACTTTTTGACAGAACGGAACGATGACTTTGCACGTTCTTGATGAATCTGCGACCTCTTCATCTTCGGCTTCTTTGTCTTTCCCAGCATCTTTAAGATGTAAGGGTCTCAGCAAGGCACCGAAGACGCAACCATTGAGCGTCATGCCGCCGAAAATCAGGAGAGCACCATTCCACCTGAACTCATCGATAAGGAATTGGAAGAGCGGCGAAAGGACCAACATGCTGACCCCGGTCCCACTGATCGCGATCCCGTTTGCTGTGGCGTGCCGCTTGTGGAAGTATTTCCCGATCATTGCCAGACTTGGGGAGTACATCAGAGACATTCCAAAACCTACAAGAAACGCGAAGAAACTGTAAAAGTGCTGTTGTGCAATGTACTCATGTATTCTCGAATAAAGACGTATGAAGAAAAAAAGGAGAAAGCAATGAATACATGGTTTAGATGTATCTACATGTCAGCTTGTTGGAGCACTGTGTCACAGACGACGTTTTTCTCATGAGCTCAGTTTGGAACAGCATAGCATACTCATGGCCATAAAATGATATTATATGATCACTGTGACAACTTCCCAAGCAGTCTGGTACGGACTTGAACATACTTCTTGGTCCATTTTGTCACGCTGGTTCGTACGTAATTGCACATGCATTTCATAGTCTATAGACAGCGGCCTTATATACAGACCTGTTATCAGCCCAATGGTGATGATCAGGTGTACGATGTTCTGTGCAAAGAAGCTGACTCCGAGTCCCACGGCAGCAATGACGCCTCCTGTCATGGCGACGGCACGACAACTGGTCAGGTTGCTTAGGGCACTGGCAATGGGAGCTGAAAATGTGTAAAGTAGAAGCGTTCTATGGTTTATAATCTTAGTTGTAGAATACAATAGCCAGATATAGTGGCGAAATATTCTTGACATGTTTAAAATACCTTGTATCTTCAAGGACATTAAATAGAATTCTAAATAAAGTCCTTGGTATCTCGGGTAAACTCTACAAAACATTTCATAAATTGTGCCTTGCACAACAGTTGAACAAAAAAGTACACCCGTTGTATATCTCGTTTCCACATAATGTGAAATAACTTCCGCCATTGATATTTACAGCAATATTTGTATCGGAAAATAGTTTGACATTTTCGATTATGAGATATTTTAAAGAACGAAAGGTTATACTCACAGCACATCAACATAGTAGCTATGAAGACGGAGCTGATGAAGGACGTGCTTCCCGCGCTTTCTTGGAAAACTTCCCGGAACTCCGCGTAGAACACTCCCATGGACGTGAACGCTCCTACGGCGACGACGTGAACGAGAAATGTGCTCAGCACCACCATCCACCCCCAGCCTCCGTCTGGCGGCTCATCCACAGGCGGCATCTTTCTCAAGTTTCTGCCCTTGCTGAAATAACACGACAGATTCTTTTTCATAAATGAGAAAATTTAAGGTTTTTCGTCACCTGACCATGATGGAAGATAGGCCACACGACTAGAGCACCAAATACTTTTAATATCTATATACATGTTATAATATTTATATATAAGTGTAATATAATGTATGTTTTTACAATGTAAAACATTATGCCCGAGAGTCCCAAATGGTCACAAGCCAGCTGCAGGGTACAAATATGGTGAAGCAAATCCCGAAGTCATATATAGCACATGCGTACAGTTTGTTGGATTCTTGGCATTTGGCCAAGAGTTCACATTGTTCATTATACATGCCACTTCTGCTGAGGGCTACACGTTCATAATTCTTGCTTTAGATATTTTTACAATTGCGTACATAACTGTTGCACAACCGTTTAAAGGCAAAGGCACAACCATACATTTTTCATATCAACTCAGATTTAGCAAACCTGCAGTGTCATACCATTGACAAACAACTGCGGATTGTCTTGACACCTGATCCTCGCGGAGTCATTTTCACCTTTACTGTAAACAGTCACGTGTGAACTCTGACCTTGCTGACTGGTCCGTATAGGTTGTTGTATTGCATTCTATTTGTCAACCCCTCCAAATTCATAGCTTGTAAATGTTACTGGCAAGGTTTGAGCGTTTCCCAATTGTCTCGGAAACATCTTTGCTAAACGAGGTGCTACTGAAGGCTATATCGTTCGATTTTTTTACATTTCAGACCTATACAATCTGCATAGTTTGTGTACTTGACGACTGAATCTATCAAATGCCACAAATGCCAGACGCCTTTAATAAATATCTAATTAATGTACTAAACTTCAGTGTTAGATAACTATGGGAGAGCTTTGCACCTAGTTGTTACCTTCCCCGAGGATACATATTACCTTTCACCCTATCATATTTCATGACCTACGAAGACCTGTACAAACAACAGAATGACCCCGACTTGTTCGATAAGTACGGACTTGATTTCATGTTAAATCCCATTTGATACTAGTACTCGAAAATCATAGACATGAATATCATAAGAAATTTTACAACATCAAGAAAACGTCATACTAATTAAATGCCTAAAGATCGATCAGCTTATGTCTGAGTCAACCTGTTCTGAGACCACCCCAATGTTCTTTGACACAGCTTGTCCATACGCGACTGTACCACACTAGTTTACCCATGTCGTAGGGTGTATTCGTAATAGCACTACGTGAACACGGATGTTGAAACTCGTTTTGACCAAACTTGAGTCATACATCTTCACAATAGGTCCATGGTTTATCACATTCAGTATATACTGTGTCACATACAGTACTGTATCACATACAACACTGTCATATGTAATACTGTGTCATATGTAATAGTGTGTCACATACAACACTGTATCACACACGATGCAGTGTCACATACATGTACAATACATGTGGCACATACGATACTGTGGCACATACCATACTTTGTCACATACGATGCTGTGAGCATGTCACATACAATACTGTGAACATTGAAACTGGTACGGTGTCTAAGTCTTGAAGCCGTGACATTGATAGTCACACGATAGACTCACCTTGTATACAGGCACTGCTCTTGCTAGGTGTATGTTTACGGACAACAGTTGTTCTTCTCGGCGTTGTTGTCGCACCAAATTTGCTTGGATCTCACCTGTTGTAGTAGCCTGTGTTACACAGCCTCTCGCTACCAGGACAGTAGGGGTCCCTCTCGGTGCGAGTGGTTCAAGACCTACAGTCCTATGGACGCACTTGGGCAATTGCCGTATTAAGGTCACATGCGCGCCGAATGGCAGCCACTCCAGACCCTCGCGATCTAGCCCCGCCAATTGTTAGCTCCTCGCAATTCAGCCCCTGGCTGTGATCATGAAGGGACAGCTGCAGTAGTCAGCCCACCCAATCAATCAAAAAGCTATCAAAAGAGTAGAGTAGAGCAGATTGGCCCCTCCCCAGAAGGGGAAGGTCGTTCATGTTCAGTCAGGTGGGCTGCTAAGAGCGAGATTAGTCAGGCTGTACTTTGCTGCCGGGTCAAGTGTCACGGGGTTCCATTGTACCTGGCTTTCCGCATCGCTGGTGACGGGAGGTCAGCAACCTGTGCGCATGTCTAGCCTTGTTATTCTCTTGCCGCACTTCGTTGGCCGAGTAATAAGAAGAGCCTATGTGAGTTATATGAGAACCTATCGATTGATAACAGACACTTCGTACGTTCTGAACTTGATATTGTACATAGCGTATATACATAGTGATCGTTCCAAAACGATTTTAGGCAGCCTTGCAGCGTTTCTTTTTATCACAGATATTACGATTGGCGGCTTGTTAAGTTAGAAACCAAGACCGTCTCCGTATCCAACTTAGAACTTCTTGCTCTGAATAATTTGTATAACCTACTTAAAAACTCCCTGTAAACGCATTTAACAGTGCATTGTTACCGTTTGTATTGTTTATAGCATTTGCATGTTGTCCAGTTACCAGGGCTAGCTCTTTATAATAGCCTCGGGCTGGTCGAATAGCCCTGACTGTATATGCGTATTTCTTTTTAGGCAGCCAAATCAAGTCAAATCAGAGTGAGATTCTTCAGTTAGCATTTCCTTCCTTAACAGAAGACAAAATGCCTTGAAATAAATTCAAATTTATGTTTTATTGTCGCAATTTTGGTCGTAGATGTAAACAAGTATGTACTGAACCCGTATTGGGATGTGCTTGATAGCATTATCATGATATTCGGGGCTGTACGTGTTTCCTCTAAGTGCGAATACATTTATCCCTCGAAATCCTGGGATACTTCGACCGTCTTCAATTTGCCCCTTATCATGAAGGCATGCATATTTCTCCTTGCGTCAAAACGTGCCGAATCCAACAATGTATGTACATCATGTGAATATTACTTTTATTTATAAACGTACATAACTAGTAATTGTGTACATTTGGTTACATCTCGTAGACTACAAGATCTATCATCATGATCAGTCCACCTGCTTCTCACCTTCTCACCCTGACGCCTTTAGCTATAGGCCAATGAACGGCCTGTAAATTGTCAGCCTCGCTATGAACGCTCTCCATACTGCGCATGCTCTGTCCTCATTTTCTACACTGCTTGGAAGTTTTGTTCTGCTCTTCTGGTAATCTCAATGGTTTTGGTCTAGCCATCATGGGTCGTTTTCTTGATTTCAAAATGTCCGTTACACACAGGTCAGTAGTTCACAGGTCAATAGGGTTTCAGTAGTGCCATTATCGACAAGAAGTTGTCTAGCTGGAAGTCCGTTAAGTCCCATCACTTCATCACACTCGTGTGGGACATCAGGAGCAGGCTCGCCGGACTCCAGCGCCCAGCTTCTCCCTTTCCTCGGCACGAGGAGGAGGAGAATGGCCACGGAGACGAAGATGAAGGTCGCAGCGGCATAAAAGGACATGTCGTAGTTTCCGGTTGCGTCATACAGCCAGCCTGTAGGAGAAGATTTTGTAAGACGTTAAGGTCCAATTTTGCCGTTGACAGTCGCATCAACTTGAAAGATGAATTGATGCATGGATCCGGCGTATTTAGTGAAATCTAGAAACAGTAATCAATAACATTAGCTACAATCTCAGATTTCCTGTATTTTATCTTATCATTTTTTTCATATACGATTTCACGGATCCTACTGCATGCTGGGAGACACGGGGCACTATGGGTAGCTCATGGAGCAAACCATTACCACTGGCAAGATGGACTGGACGTAGCACGCTTGCAAGGCATATAGCGTTGTCATGGTAATGATAGATCTGCCCCTCCGCTCCCCACAGTGCCCCGCGTGCTCCCAGCATGCAATGGGATCCGTGATACGGCCATCGGAGGCGATGCTCTATACCTGCTATGGGTTGTCCCAGCAGATAGGCGGCACCCTGGAAGACGAACGCCCACCCAAGCCCGCCGGAAATCCTGGAAGCGCCGCTGTATTTCCGTACAAGGACCGCAATCAGTGGGTAGAAGGTACCCATAGAAATCCCATAGAACACCATGCACACCACGAGGGCCGCGTATGTGTGCGAGTGTGGTATGGCGATATTGCATATTCCCAAACCGACACAACCTGCCATGTAATAGTACAGTTTTCTGACTGGTGCTCTGTCTGATAACCATCCGCTTATTGGCCTAACGACGGCATCGACGATGCCCATAATGGACGGAAGGAATGCGGCTTGCGTTTTCCGCACTGCTAGAGCCTGGGCGTGGGCTACCAAGTGCACGTAAATCAATGAATTGCCCAATGATAATGTGAACAGGGAAAGACTGTAGAGAAGGAAAGGCCGGCTTTTCAGTAAAGTCACGTCAAACATTTCCAAAACATGTTGACATGATGGAATGGCTTTGCAAGTCTTTGAAGAATCTGTGGCCTCCTCATTGTCTTTATTTTCGACTTCTTCCTCTTTGTCAGCTTTTCTAATATGTAAGGGTCTCAGTAAGGCGCCACAGACGCAGCCATTAAGAATCACGCCGCCGAAAATCAGGAGAGCACCATTCCACCTGAACTCATCGATAAGGAACTGGAAGAGCGGCGAAAGGACCAACATGCTGACCCCGGCCCCACTGATCGCGATCCCGTTTGCTGTGGCGTGCCTCTTGTGGAAGTATTTCCCGACCATTGCCAGACTTGGGACGTACATCAGAGAAATCCCAAATCCTGGAAGAAATGCAACCGATTAAAAGCTGTTTTCATCGCTTGTTTTTGGTTGTTTCCGTTTTGTGATCAATTGTTTGTTTAATTTCCTTTTTTGTAATGACTCAGATCCTAATCAGGTCACTGACGAGAGTGAATGCCACCTGAAACGTCTGAGCTTTAACAAAATCTATCGAATTGCATAATTATCAGTAGCTGTCATAATCTTCCAGTAGATCCTTGAAGGCAAGGAGTAACGTTTAGCTGAGGATGGTCACCTGGCTACTATATTGTCTTCAGGCACCTGATTGGAGAAAGCCTCGTTTGACCATCTCCAAATGTTTATCCCTCAATAGTTGTACATCCCACAATTTATCGATTTCATTGAGGCCAAAGTATTGAGACAATACTTAAATACAGACCTGTTATCAGCCCAATGGTGATGATCAGGTGCACGACGTTCTGTGCGAAGAAGCTGACCCCGAGTCCCACGGCAGAAATGACGCTTCCCGCCATGGCGACGGCACGACAGCTGGTCAGGTTGCTCAGGGCACTGGCGATGGGAGCTAAAAAAAAGTATAAGCGTTTCCATCAACAGGTTTTTAGATTGGTTATATATCACTGGGATTAAAATTCTTTAGAACTGAGAACCTGATGGCTGATGATGAAATAGGGTCCTCAGCTACGAGGGCTGATCAATAAGTTCTCGGCCTCACGCAGAAATAAGTCTTTTATGAATGTCAATGCAAATCATTGCGATCATTACTTTGCAGGCGACATCCAGTAACGTCAGGTGAGATAAAAGGAAAGAACATGGAAAATAGAGCTGTGATTTCAGGTGGGCGGGTTGCTCTGCTAAAATCAGATACCCACTTCTTTCTAGTTGAAATAAGGAGGAAATCCTCATGAAACTTTTGAAAATATATTCGCAGATTTCAAGGCACGAGGAACTCGACCCAAACAGCTCTAATCACAGTTTACCCTTGTTTTTCTCGCTACTTACCTACTGATTTAAAAAAAAAGTCGACTGGAGAGTGATAACCACAATTGTTTTTCAAATTGGGTGGATGTTGATAGAATACTTCATCATATATATCATGTATATCTTATTTCCGGGTAAGACCGAGAACCTATTGATAAGCCCTCGTATCCTCGTATCCGCTCATTCGGTAAAGTCCGGTTTTTGTGGTGCAAAAGGTTCACCTTTTTTCATAATTAGACATTTCAAAGTATATGTTATGCTCACAGCACATTAGTTGAGTAGCTATGAAGACAGAACTGATAAAGGACGTAGTTCCCGCGCTTTCGTGGAAAACCTCTCGGAACTCCGCGTAGAACACTCCGACGGACCCGTAGGCTCCTATAGCGATGACGTGTAAGAGGAATGTGCTCAACACCACCATCCATCCCCAGCCGCCGTCTGGAGGCTCATCCACAGACGGCATCTTTCTCAAGTTTCTATCCTCGCTCATTTCGGCAGAAAGACAGTGAAAGATTCTTGTTCTGGAATGACAAAAATAGCATGTTTCGTCACACTGGCCGACAGTTGTTTATCAGACATGGCCATGCACTTTTGTTGAGATCGACTATACCTGTTCATAAAGCTTTAGATATATTTACATTTACATACAGTATGTTAGCTATTGCATGGTGCACACCATATGGGCAAAGGCATAATAATGCATTTTCCTACCACCTCAGATATAGCAACCTTGCAAACTGCAGACTGCCGATCCTTAAAGCTTTACCGTAAACGGTCTGTGAACCTTGATGACTAGTTCTTGCAAGTACCGTAGGTTGTTTTGCATGATCTGGAGACCACTCTACGGTGATAACATGTAACGTTACCGGGAAGGCTCGACAATATCTCAATTTTCCTATTCATCTTTAATAGATGCGGTAACACTAAGTTTTGTAAGGTAAGAGGGGGTCAATAACTTCTGGATATGGGCCTCACCAGGAAATAAGATGCACAACTGTAAGTTTGTGGCATAATAAATCAACATCCACCAAATTTGAAATCATTGTGGTCATTACTTTCCAGTCGACGTCCTTTTGAAAATCAGTAGGCAAGTGGCGAGAAAAACAAGGAAACAAGGATGAACTGTGATCAGAGCTGTTTGGGTCGAGTTCCTCATGCCATGAAATCTTCGCGGACATTATTGTCAAAATGTCTAATAAGGATTCCATTCATATCTCTACTAGAAGAAGTGGAAATCTAACTTTCAGCCGAACAAGTTGGCCCGCACACCTCAGGTCACATGGCCAGCTCAATTGTCGACTGTTTTTCTTTCTATCTCTAGATCTCTCCAAACGTCATGAACGTGTCGCCTTTAAAGTAAGGATCGCTATGTGTGTGTGTGTGTGTGTGTGTGTGTGTGTGTGTGTGTGTGCTTCTCTAAATTTTGCTACAAATTAATAAAAGACTTTCTTCTTAAATATGCCCCGGAATTTGAGTTGTGCACCTTATTTATTGGTGATTCCAGCACTTATTGGTCACCCCTAGTACCAGATCTAGTCTTATCAGTCTTATAATCTGACATGATTCATGTTCTTAATCATAAAGCCTAAAGCCGTCCAACCGCTCAGACACATAGGATGTGCTATATGTCAGACAACTATGGGAGACTTTTCCAGCTAGCTGTTACTATCCCCGGGGATACTTCAACTTCAACTTAAACTACCCCCAAATAACCCCGCTAGGGGCAAAGTAGGGGGGGAGGAGGTCCCAGGCTAAGGCGGGCAGGCCTCCAGCCTGGCGCGGAAAGACTCAACGGTGGGAGCCGTAACAACCGCGCCAGGCAGGGCGTTCCACTCGGGTATGGTGCGGGGGAAGTATGAATATTTGTAAGAGTCTGTTCGGGCGTAAAGTGGTTGAAATTTGAGCGTGTGGCTTCCCCGGGTGCGCCCCTGAGCTGGTTTCAGTAGACTATCTGTATTAATATTGATGTGGTTATTAACTAACTTATAGAAAAAGGTGAGGCGGGCGTTCCTCCTCCTTTCAGAGGGAAGGGTCCACTGCCCTTTGACCCAACCAAGCCCTGTACAGAATGACCCAGAATTATTTGATTGACGTTTGGTTTCACGTTACACGGTTCGATAATCAATGCGAAGTGTCGTTAAGTTTTACATCTAGACATCGATCCAAATAACTTATTGCTGGAAAGTTATAGACATGAAGATCATTAAAAAAACACAACATCACCAGTGACTTATATCAAATGCCACCAACAGAGAGATCATTTGTTTGTATTCGAGGTAGTATGTTCTGAGACCATGCATTGTGTTCTGAGCTATTATCTGCCCATAATATACTATACTAGTTCTATGACGTAGGTCGTATCCGTATCAATACACTGATCCTAGAACTCTTCTCACTTCACTGGATCAAATCTTCACAAAAAGTCTATGCATTATGGCATACAATGCTTTAAACCTTGCGACTGGTGCTGTGTCTAAATCTAGGTCTTGATGCCGCAGTAGGGCACAACAGACTCACCTATATATACAGCTCGGTATATGTTTACGGCTGTTCTTGGTGATGCACCAAATTTGCTAATCTCACCTGTCGTACGCGTGATAGCCTGTGTTATACAATCTCTCGCTGCCAAGTCAGCTATCTTTGAATTGGCCTCTCCCACGAATGCTGGTCAGTCTGGTGGGCTGGTAGGGGCGGGGTTTAGTCAGGCTATACTGCTGTCTGTTGTAACACTTTGCTGGACACGTGTCACGTGGTTCCAATGTACGTATACCTGACTTCCCGCGTACCGGGCCTAATGGTAATAAGAGCCTTTATGTCATACCTGGCATAGCTGTCATTATGCCTCGGTCCCAGCCCGACCGCGGTTAGGATCGCCCTCCGGCCTACGGCCGTCGGGCGATCCTACCCACGGTCGGGCTGGTACCTCGGGTGATACGGAATACCCCGTGTTGTATTATATATTTATGTCATACCTGGGCCGCCAAAACGTTCGATACGGGTGTTCCGGACCGTGTGATAAATATAGAATACAACACGGGCTATTCCGTATCACCCGAGGTACCAGCCCGACCGCGGGTCGGATCGCCCTCCGGCCGTAGATCCGACCCGCGGGAGGGCTGGGACCGAGGGTGATTCGGAATACGACGTGTTGTATTTTATTTATGTCATACCTTGGTCATACCCATCCGAGAAAACACATATTTCAATGCGGAATGCGCCAGAAGTTGAGGGGGTTTTGTGTTCTCGAACAAGAAACTATAGCAACATTGATTCCATTCTCCGAATCCGGCGTTCGAATTTCCGACGGCGGCGCAACCAGCGCGCTCGAAATGCGTTCGAAATATTATATGGAAGCCTGTGTGATAACACTCTCGAACCCCATGTGATCCGGATACTTATCACATTGCATGTTTCTACTTGGGTCAAAATATGTCGAATCCAACAATGTATGTACATCATGTGAACATTCAGTTTTGTTGATAGACGTACATAACTGCAGCATGTAACCAAATACACAGTTAAGTCTGCTAAGTTTTCTCAGCGTATCGAGTTGAATGCATATCATTTTCTCCTTGATGCAAACTGTGTCGAATCCTTTATTAACATGTCAACAGTTAACAATTAAAGTATCTAATGCGCAGTTTAAATAGTGTTTGGATTTAATCATGTCTTCAAGCTCTACACGCAGAGGAGGTCCTACAGTTCACCCTGGAAAACCCGGATTACTTTGGCCAGCATCACTGCTGGTATCCCGCGGCATGCGGCTAAGTACAACCATTCCGTCGCACCGGTCCGGGAGTTCACCGGTACCAGGGCCAAGTGTCCGTCTGATCGTTGAACACGGGTTGAGGAGAAGCACGATCACTGACACGAAAATAAAGATGGCAGCCGCGAAGAAAGACATGTCGTAGTTTCCAGTTGCATCATACAGCCAACCTGGGCGATGGAAAACATGGACACGTATTAGATACTTAAACTTCAGAGGGTTGAGAGCTGCACCTTGTACGTATATCAGGGCCCAACAACTAGTGCTTACCCTTAAGAGATGAACATCATATGATATATTATGAATATAAACTTTATTGTGCAACAATCAATTATACAAGGTGCAATGCATGGGGAAATCAACAATTCTATGTAACCACTCAAATCTGCATATCGCAATTCTAATAGCAAAGAAACAAGGACTATTTCTAACAGAACTTTCTTCTTCATTGACTGCTTACCCGCAACGGGTGGTCCAAGAAGGAAGGCGGCACCCTGGAAGACAAAGGCCCACCCAAGACCGCCGGAAATGCGGGACACTCCGCTGTATTTTCGCACCAAAACAGCAATGAGTGGATAGAAAATGCCAGAAAACAATCCGTAGAACACCATGCAAATCACAAGGCCTGTGTAGGTTCTCCCGAACGGTATGGCGATATTAGATATGGCAAGTCCTGCAATGCCTATCATGTAATAATAGACCTTACTGATCTTTCTTCTGTCCGACAGCCAACCGTTTATCAGTCTGGAGACCGCCTCTGAGATTCCCATGATAGACAGTAGAAAAGCGGCTGGAGTCTTCTCTACTCCGATATTTTGAGCATGGGCTACCAGGTGTACAAAAATCATGGAGTTGCCCAGCGAGGTTCCAAATAAAGACACACAGTAAACAAGGAAAGAGCGGTGCTTCAGTAAAGTGACGTCAAATGTTTCCATAATTTTCTGACCAATAGAAACGAGGGTTCTTTTTCGATCAGCATCACTCTGTGCCTCTCTTTCGACTTGCTGTTCCTTTAGCTGAATGGGCCGCATCAGGGCACCACAAACACAGCCATTGAGCAGTAAACCTCCGACGATTACAAGAGACCCTCTCCACCCGAACTCATCTATGAGGAACTGGAAAAGTGGAGGAAGAGCAAAGATGCCGACACCTGCTCCACAAACTGCAATCCCATTGGCTGTGGCGTGCCGCTTGTCGAAGTAGCGTCCAATCATAGCCAGGCTTGGAGAGTACATCAGACACAGACCCATCCCTGAGGAAGATAACAACGATTAACCAAATCATTAGGAGCTAGATGTGGGATTATGTTAAGCTATAGTTTTTTTTTAAATTCTGATAAATGTGCTGAATAGAAATATTGTAGTCTCGCTCATCAAAAAGAGTATACATATCTAAATACTATCATTTTCTATGCAGTGGCAAAAACTTGCCAAAGGTTGAAAAAGAAGAAAACAAGCAACGAACACCGACCTGTTAAGATACCCACACTGAAGAACAGGTGTATCATCGTCTGTGCGAAGAAGCTGACGACAAGTCCCACAGCAGAAATGACGCCTCCTGCAATGATCACAGTACGGCAGCTGGTCAGGTTGCTCAGGGCACCGGCGAAGGGAGCTGGAAGGTAAAACATCATCGTCATTTATTGCTGATGGATTGATTGATTGATAGCAGCTTGAAGCATTACTGGGAGCACTTAAAGCATTGTTCTCTTCTGCAATGTGTATTACCTCTCACAGCCTTTTTCTATTAACATTGACATTGTTGCAATGGACATGAGTATGACCATAATTGATGGCATCTTTGGTCATTGTCATCTTCTCTTTCAATATATGCAATAATCACCGTGACAAACATCAAATTCGAAGCATGAACGAGACAGAAGCGTCGAGTTATTGATAATAACCTTGTCCAGACCGTAAGCTTTATATAAAAGATACTCAATCTCCAAGGCCTGGCTGTACTACGGTTGCAGTCTATTAACATTACTTCCAACATACTAGTAGATACTGAAAGCTCAGAGGCCTGGCTACAATACGGTCGTGCAGCATTACTCACAACACATCAACAGAACAGCTCCTAGGATTGAACCGATGAAGGAAGTCACTGCGGCACTCTCCTGGAAAACCTCCCGGAACTCTGCGAAGAACACTCCGAAGGACTTGGCAGAACCGACCACCACGACATGTATGACGAAAGTGCCGACCACCACCATCCAGCCCCATCCGCCATCAGGTGGCTTATCAGTAAACCGTGCCTTTGCCATTCTTTCAGTTGCGTGTTGACAGTCCAGTCCTTCCTGTGTTGAACAGCAATGAAGTAATTACAGCATGGTAGCAACATAGATCATAGACACTCTATTTAAAACCACCTGTGATTGGAATCCGGAAGTGACGTATTGTTTTTGGCTGGCCTCTTTGTCTGGCGTTACCATCCTGTGTGTGTGTGTGTGTGTGTGTGTGTGTGTGTGTGTGTGTGTGTGTGTGTGTGTGTGTGTGTTTCGTGCGCGTTTCATGTGTGTGTGTGTGTGTTTCGTGTGCCGCTTTCATGTGTGTGTGTGTGTGTGTGTGTGTGTGTGTGTGTTTCGTGTGCAATTCATATGTGTATGTGAGTGTGTGTGTTTGCAACTTGGCATACATCCAAAGTGCTACAATGTCTTGTCTGTTGGACCGGAAAGGTCGCAAATAAGTACTGGTTTGGGGCTAAGTCTGCCATCTCTGCTTATCAAAACAAAGGGTGATGACATGGTAGTCTCTGTGGTAGCAGACAATACAAACCAAGAAGGCAGATGGAATTCGCTAAACTTAGAAAGACACAGATGTAAAATGAGTCTTTAGCAAATAGACATGTACATTTTGATACACAGGTTAATATATAGAACGTAGCGATCAGCTGTAGTTATCATTATAGCCCTACAAGTGAGCAAAATAAAAGTAGGCCAAGTAACACCTTGCAGCTGTACCCAGTAGTTACTAGTTTATGATTACTGTTATTCTACAACTGTAATTCTACAACTGTACAGCACTCACTCTGATAAAGGCTTGCCAACAAGCGCACAGTCACCGTCATGCACAGCCGTGTTTGCTCCACTCAAGAGGCCGATTGAACTTACGGCGACCTCCAATCGTGTGTGTGCATCCCGAAGGCACATTCGACCCTTGCTATCCTGCAAACCGGTTCCAGGTTGTCTGTCAGAGGTCACCGTGCGTACGGTCGGAAGTTTCTGATGTGCTACATGTATTTAGGATTTCAGTGGATGTCGTGGTGCGCCTTCAAGAGCCAGTTTTTATACACCTGCACAAACAGGAAGAGCCTTAAGTATGACGCACCCAACATTACGTATCCGGTTGCGCTAAGTTCAGACTTCCTGAATGCCCGCGAGGCCTTGGTGGCTCTGCAACACAAAACGAGCACTAGTAGACGTTTTTTCTGTGTTCGCCCAAACTCCTCAATATATAGTAATCATGGCTGGATTCTTAATGAATGAGGATGGTTGACTAAGGAGCCGCCCGAATGTAACTGTTTAGCATTTGCTCTGAAAAGCATCAATAAATAAATGAATAGCCATGATAAAATAATATTGTGTTACGTACAATTTTTGATAATCCATGCTGGCACAAGGTTTAGCAGTACAATGACGTTAAGAACAACCAAAGACGAAAGATAACAGCGCGGTGAAAAGTGTCTCATTGGCTTTGATTGACGTCTGAAACGTGTGACGTGTTACTGATGAATTAGTCAATAAGTGAACCGTAGCCCCACGAAAGGATATCTAGAATTCACATCACGTAGACTTTGTATGTACGTACCGCGCGGATTGTGTGAAAGGTGAGTTGCCAGTTGTAGACGGTTCATGTTTACCAAATACTTGTACCCGTTTACATTTATAAACCGTTAATACCGGCCAATAATGAACACAACTTTGCAATCTTTCCTAGAATCCATTGTCGTAAAGAGTAAGGCTTTGGTTTCAGACCCCTATAGCCCTACAACATAACTACAATGTAAACACGGCACAATCCAACCCGACCACATACATGTACATTTAGATCAATTTTGTAGTTCACCCCCTGCATGTATGGACAGGCGATTATGACGTATCTTTCTACGCGGCTGTCATCTTCGTCTTTCTGTCCGTCCTTTCCTCATTCCCTATTCAACTACAAGAAGGTCATTATCACTTGGTTCTGGCAGTAGTGAGCCCAACAAGGACGGAATTGAGACAGACGCCTTGAAGGATGAAGAATATAACAAAATAAAACACAACCTGCGACATTTTCCAAAGATTTAATTCAAAATTCTGTTTGTTAGCAGACATCAATACATTCGATGTTCAAACAACATGCACGTGATCCCATTTACATTTACTGATCGTAAAAGAGAGATTACAAAATTGGAACGCTATGCATAAGGCACAAATACTAATCCGATGGGAGCTATCCAAACTCTTTATTATGCGCTATTGCCTATACACTTATAGTTACCATCTATTCTCCACATTATCATTATGCATTACCTAAATAGTCTATGGTGTATATTCTACTATACTATAGCAAAATCGTTGAAATTCTTTTTAGTGAACAATGCAGGATTTCGCCCATAGGGTTGTCTAGTGATCAGATTTTAGTGCAAACGCAGTACAAGCTTCAAAATCTACTGGTCATTCAATGCCTTAAGTATTCAATGACTAAAAAATGGTAGAACAAATTGTTTTGGTATTGCAGACTCATTTAAGAAAAATGTACTTCGATCAGGCGCTGTTGGTTCAGTGTATTTAGACGTCACAGGTCGTGCTGTGTAGTATAACCAGCTGTTGCTGTGTCGCGTGCCTGCGAAGCTAGTATGTTACGCCGAAGGGCGGTTACGCCGGCTATATAGATACACATTTATATCTAAGATGGCAAATGTTTCACTGGTATTGAGAGTGTTTGAATAGCCAGATCATGACAGGGTTTGACAAGGTAGAAAATTGGTTTGACCTTAGTTCGTTGCAAATGTTCAATTTGTTTGATTGTTTACAGCACTAGAGTTTTGCATTTGGACAAAATGTTATCAATTTTACATATGGCTATATATGGCTAAATTATGCCTTTGATGAACAGTAATGATATGATACTTATTGAATGAAGTAACATGTTACCATGGTATAAATCACACACACATGCAGCACACACAGAGTCTAGTATAATGTACAAACGATGTATCTACATTTCGCTAACTACACTTAGGCCACACTGGCTTGATTGTAAGGATGACATCCACGGCTGCAATGATCTTCACCGGTTTTCAAAAACAAATCAGGTCAATAGGCCCCTGGTGTTTTTGCTATTGAGAAAATTTCCTTTTTTTATTGAGCCCTGAAATGCGTTTCGTATTCGACCTAATGTTGCTAGTTAATTCAAATGGCTTGTCAATTAGTTCACTGGTATTGGATACTTATTAAGCAATATGCGTGAATTTATTTCATGTTTTTTGCCCACTTGCATGAAGTTTGGATATCGGCAGGATTTCACCCATAAGATCATGTGAGAAATATGTACAGTATCATATATTGACATAAAAGCTCGATTCTAACAAATGGACCAAATAACTTAGATGATAGTTAACGATGAACAACATTATGTCTATTAATGATCCTACCTCAACTGGTAGCAGTATAAGATTCGGACTTCTGATTCCAGTTAACTGTTAACTGGGATACCCCGGTTCATCCCTGGGTCAGGACATCTCGGTCCTTCGAAAGGGAAGTAAAATAGGGGTCCTGTCCTCGAGGAGGTGCCTCGCGCATGTTTTAAGGGAAGGGCTAGCAATCTAGCAAAATTCTAGATCCTAGACAGTAGTCTATCATTACGACCCCGCATAGAGAAATGATTTGCATATATGGGATTGGTAACGTTACCAAACGGTCTGCGGTCCGGGGTTTCATTTTGTGTTTTTGTTCATTTACACAAATGTTTTGTACATTTCAACACTATTCATGATCATGCCAGACCTTTACTTGGCCAAATACATGGTCATGGGCACGGCTGCCACGATGCTGATGATGTACATGACAAGACACAGTCGGTCCAGGACCTTAGCCAGCAGGGTGTAGTCGGACACCTCCTCCTCGTTCTTCATGGTCTTGTTTAGCTCCTCTGTCTGTTTATGAACCGCCGTAGTCAGCTCCCCCATCTCGGTCTTCATCACCCTGGTTAACTCCTTCACGCTGGAGATCAGCTCTGGAATGCGGGAGGAACTGCTGGCCTCCGGACCGGTGGGATGAGTTGACAGCTGACCGGTCTTCTCATTGCCATCGTCATGTCTTTCGTCGTTGACCATCACCTTGTCATCGGTTTCAAAGGCGTAGTTGGTCAGCTTTATGGCAGAGTGGTTGGTCAGGCCTGTCTCTCCATCGCTTGCACGCTTCTCTTCTGTTAGATCACCCAACAGCAACATCCTTGATAACAAACAAGAGTGGGAAATAGATTAAATGGCGTAAATGCTTCTCAATGCTGTTTACATACATGCATAATCATCCATTGAGTGTTATATGTACAGTTTATCGTTAAAAGCATATTCCTCATGGACGATGTACTGAACAAAAAGGATTCCTCATCTTTGAAGAAAAAAAACGTACCAACCAACCGACCGACAGACCAACCAATCAACCAACCAACCGACTAACCAGCAAACAGACCAAAAAACAATACGTTAATGCGGGTGAAAACCCTCATTGAAGAAAGTATACTAGTAGTAAAATCTAATGATACCATCTTCAAATACATAGTATCAAAGAAGTTGTAGGGGAACAAATATATCGTATCATTTGTAGTAGTATACGTAGTAGTACAATGGTTTATTTCTCTAAAACAAGTTCTCAACAGCCATGCTGCGGCCCTATGGCCAAATAATCAGGCGTGTTTACGTGTACAAAGACATATTATGGCGGAATTATCACTGAATTATATGTATAATCTTTTACCATAGTATACACATTGACAAAGGAAACCAAAATGTGTTGTAACGAATAGTAGATACTTTGAAATGTAGCGGAGAAAGATAATCTTCGCCGACGGAGACAGGCTGCCCTCCCGGTCGTGAAGAACGATGTTGGCCACAGTGACAAAGAGGAAAACCCCCATCAGGCCCATCCACACGATGATCAGCGTAGCTGTAACATTATACATGGTAAAGAGTTAAAAGGATGCCGAATAAGTCACATCAAAACAACCTAAGGTTATAGCTATGTAGAACAAATGGTTTTAAAAACATTCCTTGATTATAAAAACTGTTCTACCACACGTACTGACTACCAATAGCACCAAGTTTTACTGTACTGTTCAACAGTATTATGGATGAACATTGAGCAACTAATGTAAGTCCGATCCACCACACCGACTGTCAAGTTGGTGAATTGTTTATGTATAAGTGAAACTAAACTCGTTGTCTTATTTTTAATCTGTTCGCGCAAGTTATCTGTAAATTCGTAATATCATAGTTATGTTTTGATAAATGAATCTTAAGAATCATGAGCCCCTTTGTACATGAAAATGATGACGCACTTCATGTGCATATTCCTATGAAATGTCACATGCAAAGTCATGAGAAATGAAATTAAAACTGAATCTGAAGACAGTCTCATCTTATTCAATTTCACTCACCGAAAAATGGCAAAGCTCCCTTGACAGGAAGTACGTCTGTCACAAATACAAGAGACACGACCATGGAGAGTTGAATGGTCACTCCGAACGAGATCCGGTCTCCCCTGTCCAGTGGCAAGATGAAGGTAATGATCATCAACACAACCAGGATGATGCAGGGTCCAACGGTCGTGGCGATGTGGAACGTGGGGATCCTCGCCAGATGAACAGTAAAGCACGCCTCCCTGTTGTCATTTGCGAAGATCTTATCCTTTCGGTACCACTCGCCCTCCGTTTTTGCAGTAGAATAAGAGTTACACGGACTGTTTCTGTTGTCTGCTGAAGACCTCCCTCCCTGGCATTCTATGTTCAACATATGGTTCCAATAAATTATCACTTTATATGTTTTGTTGCCATCAGGATAACATGTACCAGATATAAAAACAAGCCATTTTTTAATTGTGGTTGATGACGACAAAGGTTTATCCTATGTTAATAACAACACCTAGATGCAAAATCTGGTGTCCTTTTGTTCAATGATTCAATGATCTTTTCTTTTCCACAAATGCCACACCTATGAAAGGTTTTGTATCATGGTTATGGTATGGACATTGCTGTACACAGTAATGATATTTAACTAAATTGGCACAAAGCATAATCCGTAAAAGCCTTACGAATGGTTTGCTTGATTGCTGTAGCTGCAGAAAAACAGATGTGGCATTCCATGGTGTCTGCAGGAAAGTAGAACGGGTCTGCATTGCACACGGTGGTAGTCAGGGTCTCTACACTCCATTCCACCCGGCCATTACTGCTCACTCGGACCGGTACTTCATTACGTAGGCCTTTCTCACCTGGATCAGCACTGGGAAGCAAACCAAAAATTTCGGGCATTTTTCTTTTTTAATCTGTATCAAAAAATTTCATTTTTTGGGTAACTACATAATTTTGCAGTGAACAGCTCCCACAGTCAGTACTGGGATAGCGTAAAATCTTATCATGCCTTTGTTTTAGTTTATCTATCTATTTATTTCCTATGGTTGCGCAACTAGCGAAAGCTATTTCTAAGGGCAAACCCTGGGGAAAACATGATCATTACATTAAACATACAGTCGGTAAAATACTAGGTTACGACGTTAACATTCATATTTACAATCATGTGGAGTAAATCAATATCTAACATTCTTTGAAAGACATTTGGTGTACTGTTTTATTACTGTCAAGTGGGTAAATTGAAGAAGCAACAACGTACTTTCTCTGTAAAGTCAATGTTGGAGTCCAAATTCTGTTGCCCGGAACGCTGAGTGTAGTGATGTCATCGTAGTATTTCGGATCCCAACTCAGTCGGCCGTCTTGCCACGTCTAGCAAAAAAAAACAATGACATTTTACCGTGCAAACCGACAATGACAATAAAAAAGGTTGTTAAGGTCTCAATGCCAAAATGACGTCAGGAAAGTTTTGTAGCTGTGGCAACTTACGAAGTCGATGGCGACAGACGCAACAAGTTGCTCCTTCTTTTCATCCTGAAATAGAGTAACAGCATTAATTAAGATGCATTTCTGCTCCCACAAGGAATCTTCTTTAATATTTTGTTATTATTATTATTGTGTATGTTAGGAATTTATGTTTGTTTACATGCGTAATATTAGAACATTTTTTGTATAAGCTATGTGTTAGACGCCCGATATCAGCTATTGCTGCCTGGTATGTGTAGTATTGCCTTGTTGCAATTTAATAAAAATAGAAATAGATAAAAGGAATCTCCTTTTGGAAATCAAACGGGATATGTCATATATGTAACAAATAACAGTACTTACCAAGTCGACTATCTGTTCCACAGAAAAAGTGAAGTTGATGATGACGTTCTCAGGTGGTAGACTTGCACTGTAAATCTCCAGTAGCTCCTCTTGCAGCCTCCGCCGATGGTTTACTACAGGAAAATTGCGCGTGTTAATAAGTAAATCCATAGTTATGAAGACAATGAATAAATGTATGCGCAAACTAGTAAATTTTAGATTGATCATGACATTTATTGTGCCCATATATCATAAAACACATCCGCCGACAAAATAATTCATATTTTCAAATGTACTAATTGTAGTATTTTAGATCTTGTATAATGTACTCAACGTAATCGTTGTACTAATCTTGTCGCAACTCCAGCCGAACTTTGCTGCTCTGCGTATTTATTTGCCATGGAAACGTTAAATGGTTTGTAACATTTTGCGGGGTACATACAAATGGTGGTAGGCTCAAAAAAAGCTTTGTGCAATTCACCTGTTACAAAGACTGAGACTATAAGGGCCCTGTCACACTTGTGCGTATATTCAAGTGCGCGTGAATTGCGCATTAACATTTTTTTTGGTTTAAGTAAGGTTTGCGGGGGAAAATTTGTTTTCTACTTTGACCCACCGTTGTGCAGCGAAGTTATCAAACCAAAAAAATTATTTCTGCGGCTGCAAAGTTAACCTCAACCAAAACACGTTAATACGCAACTCATGCGGACTTGTATATACGCACAGGTGTGACAGGGGCTTAAGAATCACCTGAACAACTGGGCTTGTCATATTGCCAGATGCCCCCTCCGATGCACCTCACTTCCCTGGTGTAACCTGACTTGAGTGTGTACCCTTCGTTGCATGTGTACGTGACCCGTTCTCCTGTGTAGTAGAACCTCTTGCTTGGACTTCTCTTGCCGTAGTTTGGGGGACCTCTGTCCCAGCAGCCTTCTACATCTGGTGTGGTAAGATAAAACAATCCTCTGATGAGCTAGCCAGTAGCGCACAAGAGAGGTGGCTTATATGGTCCAAGACGAAGATGATGATCGGTTCGGTTAAGGAAGACACCACCACAACAACTACAAATCTGATTAGCTGTGTATTATATAATCATATACATAAACCTTTTAATCTTAGTGATAAAATATCTTTATTTATGGTGCGTACTTCAATCATAGTTTCGTTACATGACAACTTACCACACGGAATAGCGTCACATTCCTCCTGGCTATCGTCTTCGGTCAAACAAAATGGCCGATCGAGACCGGTAGGGTTGCGGCAGTAGTTATTGTCCAGGTTAGCCCATGGGTACTCTGTCTTGTAGTAACCGGCTTGCGCAACTGTCCACTCAACACAATCTGACCCGGATGTAGTTTTACTCCATGTACCACGGTAGTTTACGCCAATGCCATGGTAGCAAACTGAGGACAAGCGAAGTTGATAATATATATGTACGAAATTATTTATCCCTGAGGAAATGTGCCGAAGTCAAACTCACGTTATGACTAAGAGACACAATAACCAAATGCTGTCACAACTGGCAGAAAATAATACCCAACTATGTATCGTTTTATACCTTAAGGTATAAGGTCTGATCAGCAAAGTTGATATACAGAAAAACGACATGGTAGAAGCCGATTGACATAAGAATTAGATACTACTTGCAGAGGAAAGTGCAAAACAAAGTCTTCTTTTTCACCTTCGTTTTCCTTCTTGGTTGGAATGGAATTCCAGCAACCATCTTCGGATGATGGAAACAAGTCACATCGAGGCAGCAGGTTCTTTATCCAGTCATCAGCCATGTTGAGCACTTCCTCACACCACGAGCGGCATGGTACCAGTTGTGTACCCGTAACGTTACGCCTAAGAAACATAAATAGATTTAGTACCGGCTGGTGTAAGTACCACCTTTACAACGTGATGTTTGCTTTTTTGTTGCGCATCAACAGACCTCATGTTGCTCATGTTCCATATATTAGTCAAAGCACGCCATTCGATTCCAGTGATCAAGTACGTTGAAATATGGGAGTGATTAAGTGGCATCGAAGGCTGTTGTTAAACACGCAACTTTTCAAAATATCAAATTATCAAAAGCATTGCCATATGCATGTGAAACTTTGTTTTCACTCACATGAACGAGGTTCCGTTGAATGTGATTGAATACGAAGGGGGCCGAATCTTGCTCTCTTCGGAGACATTGCATTGAGGGAAAATGACCGTTGTTACGAATTTTCTTAACTCTGGGTGGTACTTTCCCAGGTTGCTGTAGGAACCGTTGAGCAGCTCCACGACAGAGGAATTCTGTATCTCCTCAAACGTCATCTGGCCCAGCTGATTAGGTAGCATTGTAAGTCTCCTGCCGAGTTGAAAATCCCTAGCTATTGGCAGACACGCTGGAATTGTTTTAAAGAATAGATTATGCCATTTCAGATTATTTTGATACTTGTAAGCATTCAGTACCGTAGTCAACTGCAACATAGAAAGGAGACGAATTATTTGATATCAGTCATTTGTTCTGTTCGAGAAGACATGCAATACAGACGACGAGAGTATTTACCTTATTTCTCTAGCCTATTACTAATTTGACAAGAGAACAATGTTTGAAACTGAAAACAAAATACTAAAATCAAAACACATTTGGAGCTTTGTGCTTTCGTGTGCAGTATCATACGTAACATCTGGTTGTTTGATATATACTACCAACACACTGTCCTTTTTCATCAGAAATGACCCCCTCTCACGCCAAACCTTTAGAAGTGCCCTTTGGGTCGGAAGTATCTAATGTCTTCTAATCTACGAACAACTACAAAGTTATGTACATGGCGTCATGACAGTGCTTACCACAACCCTCCTCATCACTTCCGTCCGTACAGTCGGTGATCCCATCACAACGCTTCCATGACAGGATACACGAACGTCCGTCCCCACAGCGGAAGTATCCCAGAGTGCAGACTATTGCTGTGTATGGAAACAGTTCATAAATGTATTGATTTATGATCTTGAATAAATCATGCGTGATCTGAAAAAATAAAAACTTAACTTTTAAGTTTTCAATCTTCCACTTTGGCAAAGCTGGCAGTAAAACATTAATACATATCAACGTTTCCTTCATGATGTTTGATTGATCACGCTACGATCTGCTACAACGCGACTTCCCTGTTGCATGAAATGAGTACACTTGTGTAGTGATAAAACTATTTTGGCAACGACTCCAGGGCGAGTCAAATGGTAATTATCGTATATCATTTGGCCTAAATCTCCTACAAGGTACTTTTGCAGAAGTATGCATCAGACACTGATGCCTGCGAATGATTGATTGATTGATTGATTGAATCAACGTCAACCTCTAACCAATGTTAACTATACAAAATGTTATGTGACATACATTTTTTCAACTGGCAGATAAACTTGTAAGCAGAGGTGCACGGTGCGTCATTCCATCCTGAACCATAGTAGTTCGCACAGTCTTCTCCTCCCTCATTATCGTTGGGTTCGTCCGGCTGCCATTGATTCCAGTCAGTAGTTGTGTCATGTGGAGTCCCGTCTTCCCACACCCAATCACCCTCATCGTTCTGATCATTTAGGCCAAACCAAAAACGTGAATTGTCATCCAATGCGTTCTTGAGATCCCTCAAGAAGTTGTCGACGTGCCAGTTCTTCGGCATGGCCAGACGCCCCCCGTCCGCTGCGCACACCTGTCTGGCCTGGTTGTAGGTCTCGTCTTGGTCGTACGCCTTGAAGCATGCACCTCCGTATGCAGTGTAGCCAGAGAGACAACCTATTAAAGGCATTATACCTTTTACTATAAATGGTTCATTTCTGTGATGAAATTTTACAAATTTGGTTGATTCTCTGTTCATAAAGATGTGGTCGTAAAGAACATGACACCAGCTTCTATATGGCTGAGTTCCGTTATTTTGTGCTTGATGTACATCATTCATGAACGCAATGTCATTAGCATACGTTACGCCAAGGCTTAACTGCCGCTTATACGCTGAAAATCTGCTTGGGATATACCAGCCACCATATGCTAACTCACAAGTCACTCCATCTTCCTGCAGTTCCCATGTATCCCGGCAGGCGCACGTCCATCCTCCTGGATGCGCAAGGCACAACTCCTGACAGCCTCCATTGGACGACGAACACCCTAGCGACAAGAAGTATAACGTTAAATTTAGTAGAGAAGAGAAAGTAACAATTGCAAGATTTGATCAAATTCATACTAACGAGTCAGTTGATGAAGACTGCAGGTTCTTATAATGGCAAAGCTTTTATAAGCTGTAACAAGAGTTACAAGACTCGACACATTTGCAAACTGTTATTATCAAGTATGGAAATAGGGCTTGATTTGCATATACATGTCTGAGACTGTATACTTTGTATGAAATTATCGTTAAAATCATCGTTACAAACACACAAACGCTTGTCGAGTGTGATTACCATTACTGGTTATGTTAATGATCGATGTCGTGGTCACGTAGATGTCGGCTGGGTGTGAAACGTCATCGACCAGAACAGTAACAGTCTGATTCATGTTGGACTTGGATGACCTGGAGATGTGAAATGTAACAGCAATTCATCATTAGCATGAAACTTCATCGAAAAGAGTCAGTGAATTACGGGTAAATTATGGAAAGGTTAACCTTTTTCTCTAACTCATAAACATGGGACGGGGGAGGTATCGACTTCCAACAACCTTTGACCCATTGCTGACGTCAGACGTGCGACACGTGACCAGAGCGATTGGGTCATAGTGCTGAAGAAGACGGACTCATTCCGTCAAAAATTCCGGTGAGTCCTTTGTTTTAGTTGGAATAGAATCTAACCTTTCGGTAAAGCAAATAACCATATCATTTTCCATAAACCAAATCACCATAGGGAAAAATGAAAGCAAAACGTGTAAAACAGTATTTCCTTTGTATTAGCCTAAAAGATCTTCATTTGGTAATTACAGCTGCCTTAAAGGGAGGAACATGTATCAAGAAGATACAGAAAATATCCTCACATTCGGATTACGCCTGCCATATATGACGTCCAGTAGACGTAGTCATCATCAACCGCAATTCCATAATAGCAAGCCCCATCTTCATAGATCAGTCGCCGTAGGTCATTGCCGAGCAGGTCTGAGCTGAAGATGCTGCGATCATCACAGTAGTACAGCCGATTCTCTGAATGGGAGGAATAGAATACATTTTTTCAAACACATCAAAAATACGAATCAAACATGAAAGAGAACTCATCAGGGGTTAACGGATTGTCGTGATCGTACGTATTAAGCTTTAGTGATAATTGAAAGGATGATATGACAATAATGCAAACCATCATCTGATTTTCCTAATAAACGAGGAAAGTGTATAAATGCAAATGTGTTCCATGATGGGACTATTCAAACATATTCTATGATTATGTAACTGATCTAGAGAGGAACATCAACATAAATTCTGCAAATGAAGACCAAATTTGCCTAAGAAATGAGAAAATAGTACGATTCCATATACGGTAAATGATGGGAATCTCATACTTGGAGTGATTGGAATGAAGGTAAATATAAATGCCATTAAACAAAAACTATGCAAGTAAGAACGTCATTTGCATGATTCATGAGTAAATGCTGAAATGCAATGTGTCGCGACCCATTTCAAAAATGAGTCACAAAATGATACATTTGTGTTGAACCTCCAACAGTTGTAACACATTTTGTCCTCTTTGTACGGATGGCTGGTTGCCATAATGTATGTATCACCGATCACCTTCGTAGTCTATTGTAATGGCCGAGGGGGAAGTCAGGTTGCTGATGATGGTAGTGAGGTTGCTGCCGTCCATCGCAGCTCGGTCAATTCTGGGGTTATCACCCCTGCTCGTCCAGTACATGAGTCTGTAAAAATAAATGTCGGGAAACAGAAGAAACACTTTTTATCTGGAGAGCAGAATAATAAAGCTGCCACCTAACTTTTGAGGCACTTATGACAGAACTATGGCTTAGGTACTGTCCTCAGAGAACAGTACCTAAGTCATAGTTCTGTCATAAGTGCCTCAAAAGTCCGGGCTCTGTACCCCTGGCTCTCATTTTTTGTCCACGTGGTACGCAAGCGAAAAGGGAGAGCCAGTATGCTGGATGGTACCCAAGCAAGCAGATTTGTATCCAGTCAGCAAACAATTCGTTTGCATAATCATTGACATATGTTAAGCTTGCATCGCACAATGGGAAAAGGAAACTCTTTCATAGCTGGGGAAATGCTACCTGTTTCTCAACACTGTGACCTATTAGTTCACAGATGTTCAGGAAAGTAGTTTCCTTTGAGCAATATACTGAGCGGGATAAAAGAAACATATTTTAGAAAGGGTGACAAGAGCTCCAACATGTCTTTGTGCACGTCTTCTGTTGATCAATTGGTGGCAAAGTATTGGAATGGAAAGCATTGAACATAACATGTGGTGTGGACACCCTAAGTCTTAAACGATGGCATGCACGCCACTTTTTTCAAGTCATGCTTGTGTCTGATAGAATCACCCGTTTCTAGGGTCCAAGACCAGCCCGTGAGGCCTCTCGACGCGCGACGTCAGAAGTGTCTTGGCGAACGATCCGTCCTTCCGGGCTACTAAGATATTTTGAGAACCGTAGTCGTTCCAGTAGATATTCCCCCCAGCATGGTCCAATCTCAGGCCATAGGCTAAATATATCATCATAAGTTGCAGTAAAAAAAAATCAGAAAAGAGTGAAAAGCACTTTTTTCCAATAACGTTAAGATTATAATTTCAACGACAGCGACATTTTACTGAAAGCGTTATGGTGGATGTTTAACCATGGCAACAAGGAAGCACATATAACATTGACTTTTATTAGCATTATCAGAATATGTGTAATCTACAATATCAGTGAATGCTACGGTAGCACTAGTTTATATATTTGAAATTCCATACGATATACTGTACACAGAATGATAGACAGTAACAATAAAGTAAAAGGCAGAATATCACCCACAATTGATATGAGATTCCATGATGGTCTCCACCCTACGTCCATCACGACGAACTCGTTTGGTGCCCTCCATTCCTACCCAGTACACGAAGTCAGTCATAGGGTCGTAGTCCAGGGTCAGACTGGGCCTCCGATATGCTTGCGACGAAGATGAAGCGACCGTGATCTTTGACCCGTCTTTGACATCAATTTGGAGAATTCCCCCCATAACGGTAACCAACAGGAACGATTCTCCTAATTGATGAAGTAGTACAATTTAAGTACATTTGGTTTAGCTGTTCGGGACGCACAGCCAGGACTGCCCAACTAGCCTATGGCTATTACAAAGGGCTAGCCCTGCTGACAAAGACATCACAATGGCATTAGCATAATGGACAGCATAACAATCTACATCAATATTCTGAGTACATAAAACTATTATTGTATATAACTGGTCTAAGACAGCGTCATTTTCACTATTTCCAAACATGAGACGTTTCATACAAGTATGTAAGTCTTTAATTTTGTAATGTTTTCACGAAAATTGCGTTTGTCCATTTTGAGCTGATAGAGCGCAGCCAACGCGTGTCTGCGTCTTTCTTGGGTTACTACTTCAAACAAAGCAATTAGAAATAAGTAACAAAATGGAAAGGTGCGTGTCTTTATACTAGACAATAAAGCATCCATTGGTGTGCACATCCAATTACAAAAGACAATTTCACTAGCTATCGGGTTTTGTCCGTTTTACTTCTACTGTGTGTACATGCATAAATCAAAGTCATGTCTAAATGTCAAATTCATCCTAAATAGCAATATTAATTTAATTATATGCAAGTAAACCGCCAGACCCATCTAGCAAGCCCTTGTTGTCTCCAGTAAGTCCCACTTTTAAATTTATCTCAATGTCATGCAACAATATCTAACTATTGGAAGATGCACATATTGGTAGCATGTGTTAGGTTCAATTTTCGTTCTTGTCCAGAGGACTGATAGAGGGTGGTGAAATGATAAGCGCCCTTTCTCAGATTCAGGCGGAGCAAAATATTTGTTTGATAGCAAGTAGTGCAATAGGTAGGCCAATACTTTTTTTAGCAAAGAACAGCGGATCAACCCTACCCTTCTCTGTCGCGAAGCAGTAGGGTCACTTACCACTTGTGCTACAGGGACCCAGGACGCAGTGTTCACGTTTTTTTCAAGTTCTATGATTATGCGTACACATTGATATCATAAAAAAAGAGGAAACAGTCCATGTTTGTCCATATTAGATGAACATCTCCATCCATGTATCGTGTTAAATGAACGTACTTGTAAGGCAGACCACGCCTGCATCTTGGCCATGATCACAGTCGTGAGTCCCCCACCCTGCGTACGAGCAGTCAAACAGGCTACTCTCGTTCCCATCACACCGTAGGTCATCCATATAGATTGGCCCTGTTCCTGTGTTGTAATAGTGCTAATTAGTAAGTCGCCAAATATCGATCATAAACACATAATATTGCACAGAATTTGATGTTAAACAGGAAAAGGGTACTAGATATGTATTACCTTGGCCAAAATAGGCATCCGTGCGAACCTGGGAAGCCTTGGGATAGTCCAGCATTCTGCAAACAACTTCTGCATCCCTCAGGTCGAATTGGTCTAGACAAACCGTGCCCCAGTTCAAACTGCCGGCCGGCCGGACTTCCACACGTCCTTCGTTTCGACCGGAACCTCCAATAAGACGGATTCTGCTTGGATCTAGATATAAGTACAAATATACATTATGGAAATTGCTTTTAGAACAGTTGATTTTAGAACTTGTCATGTATATGCATGATTAATTACGTCCACGTAAGGCGTAAGGTTTAAAGTCTTAAATCTTATATTATAATTAAGTCGAATATGAATTATCAGTGTTGTGTAGCCAGCATGCATATGGGTTCCTAAAGAGTTATAATTCGTTGTTTCATTTGATGCAATCTTTTAATATTTATACTAAAATGAACAAATACTCAATGTACCGCAGAGAACTCCGACATCTTGATTATGACTGCAGTCGTGAATACCCCATCCAGCGTACGAGCAGTTAAACAGGCTACTCTCGTTCCCTTCACATCGCAGGTCATCCATGTAAATTGGCCCTGTTCCTTGATATAAAAAGAGCGATTGTTGAAAGATTTTAAAACTGCAAAACCATTTAACAAAAGGCTTGATGAGTTTTTGAATACTAATATGTAAAGAAAGTAGTTACGTGAGACAAGAAGTTAAATCTACCTGCGGCAACAAAAGCATACATGTATGTCCGAACTTGATTGGCCCTGTGATAGCCCAGCATTCTGCATACAACGTCTGCATCCTGTATGTCGAAATGGTCCTGACAGACGGTCCCCCATATGAAACTGTCAGCCGGTCGGACTTCCACACGCCCTTCGTTTGGGCCGGAAACTCCGACAAGGCGGATTCTGCTGGGAGCTAAAGATATTCATTTTAATGACACTCGGGTTAGGGAACTTTATTTGTTAAGAACAAGATAATTACCTTCGCCAAGATGGTTATGTTTTTGGTAACGTTTGTATGATTGTATGTATGCATGTGGATGAATAGCATAACCCGCAAAGACCTGGATGGATTGTCTTGATATTTGGTATACGGGTAGAAACTGGTGATACCTGGAAATGATAAGGGTCTTTATCCGGTTTCGATAGCATCTTTTCTGGAAATGCTATGATTTGATTTACTATGTGTGGTAGATAGCTTTGGAGCAGAGAGTAAGTAACGTAGGTCTGGGCCCCCTAGCAGCTATGTTGGAACTACAGGAGCCGGTTTTGTTTGGGACTTTGAAGGAGAATAACATTGGGTTGACGGATAAATAACTTAAGTGATGCTTGACATGACAAGATATCAATAATGCAAATCAGATTCCAAGGTGCATAATCGATAAGGGCATTTTATAAATCCTCTGCTTTCCACGATAGGACTTCACAATATGTGACATATGCAACTGAGAAAGAGGGTAACATTGATAGATATAAATTATGTAAATGAGGCCTAATTTGCATACATAATGAGCCTAGCATATTCAGATCAGCTGCACCAAACAATACCGACATTGGGTGATTTAAAAATAAACAGGGACTTCAAGCGCTAAGGCATGAAAATCAAAATCAACATTTGGGTTGAATCCATGCCTTAAAGCTTCCAATTGCTTCAGCAACGTATTGGTGTACGTGTACGTACACTTAACAAAGAAATCATAACCCTAACTTCAATGATCTTCATTTTACCTCCACAAGTTGGTGTAGCATCACTCCATGTCCCGTTAGACCGGCAGGTTATGTTGGCAGTCCCCAACAGCTGGTACCCGGCCGTACAGGTGTACCTGACAGTCTCTCCTGATGTAAAGTTATTTCTATCCCTGTTGCCGTTGGCAGGCACACCGGGGTCCCAGCACTGGCCTGCCGTACTGCCTGAGTCATGAGAGAAAATAAATGCAGATGTATCAACCTCACAGTCACTGGTTTATGATTTCTTGAAAAGAAACCGTCGTCGAATACAGTTTAAATTCACCATGCATGTTCCATTGGCGGATTATCCCGTAAATTGATTTCTGCCATCATGATAATTACATTAGTCCGCCGGGAAATTTGCGATGAGAGCCATTGCCAGCATGTCAGAAGGGAACAATCATTTATTATGGCAGTTTATCTAGTTGAACAGTACACAGAAAACGTGCCAATTGTGAAAAGTATAATCAAAGACCTTACTTATGTATGAGAACTGGAATCCCTGATGAGTGACAAATGAGTTCGATGTAAACCTCAGGAACATCGTGTTAGATGTGCTGGTGATTGGGCCGATTGACGGCCCACCTGTTAACCTGGACAGTGTGGAATAAGACGTCAAACTCAGACACCCGAGTTTTTTTATAATATTTCCTGAATTTAGGCCAGATTTCTTTTGGCTATCCAGCATAGAATAGATTGAAGCTTTCAGTCAGGTGGCTTGGATGTCCCACGCTAATCGGTCAAAACCATTTCTGATTGCGCCATTGAATACAAAGACCTTATCAGAATGTTGTTTGTTGTGTTTAGAACATCACCTTTGCAGCCTTGCAGCACTAGTACTGGCTCCATCGTAGATGGACAGAGAGTCATAAAGTTCCTCAGTGTTGAAACTGTCAAACGTGAGACGTATGATGCTTCCTGCTGGTACCGTGATCGACCACTCGCAGTTCTCACTGTTGCCATAGTTACTGGGATAGTTCGGTGACGTCACAGGACCTCCAGAGGGAGCGGTAAGGTCATCTCCACATCCTGTGTACAATATGAAATAAGAAATATAAAGATACGAGGGCAGGTTAAATCCGTCTCTTTGTAGAGAGAGACTGTAGTTTGTATAGAGGTATAATTTTTTGTATTAATGGAGGTATAATTTTCCCTTCGTCACGTCTGTGCGTGCGGTTCCGTTGCAATATCTCAAGAACGATGGCGCAGTGGCAGGGTGTTGTCACAGGATGTATATCTGTATCTGTATCTATATAGCCGGTATAACCGCCATTCGGCGTAACACACCAGCTTCGCAGGCACGCGGAACGACCTGTCACGTCTAACCTTCGCATATCTAAATGCATGCATTGTTTAAAGCCGTCTAATGAGGATGCTTCCACGGTACTTGGTTGCAACGAGTTCCACTCTACGATCGTTCTAGGATAATACGAATTTTTGAACACATCAATCCTAGGTTGAAAAGTCTGATACTTGAAGGCATGGCTATTGTTATTCTTGTCCTTTTTTGAGCTGGTATTAGATACTTATAAGTCGTTGCGTCCACCAGTTTATTAGTCATTTTGTACATCATGATCATGCATAGTCTGGACATTTTCCTTCTCTCATCGAGTGACATCCACTGCAGATCTGTTTTCATTTTGGTGACACTAGCACCCCTGACTCCCCCTGTGTAACAATCACAATAGCTTCCAATCCAATAGAACAATCACCATCAGAGCGGACCACCTGATTGGTCAGGAGAACAATGGACAACGCTCAGAGCGACCTGACCTGAACAAACAGCATTTTCGCTGAGTCAGCATGTTTTCTAGGCTCTGATTGGTCAGCTCTAGCCAGTGCAAAGCGAAATCCTGTAAGCTGATTGGCTATTTCCTAGAGTGCCCTGACCTTTTAAAGCAGGGAGTAGAATGCCCTGACCTGACTTGAACTAGAGGCTATAAAAGGAAGTGCGGTACCTCTCTTTGTCATTCTGATGAAGACTTTGAATAAAAGGTCGAAACCGGTAAATCGTTGTGTCTCAGCCGTCATCCTTCTGACGCCCATTCAACACAATAGCTTCCAATAGCTTCAGTACTTCAATTGTACACAAATGTAGCTAAAGGTACAATTAACCAATAAGTTCTAAGCCCAACTTAAATTATTTTTATTTTACCTTTACATGTTGGTATATCATCACTCCATGTCCCGTTCAACTGGCAGGTTATATTGGCAGTCCCCCGCAGCCGGTACCCGGCCATACAGGTGTACCTGACTGTACCTGATGTAAAGCTACTGCTGTTATCCCTGTTTCCGTTGGCAGGAACACCAGGATCCCAGCAATGACCTGCGGCACGGACTGACAGAAAAATAAAGTATAATTATGAATCTACTTCCTCACATCCGAAGATAATTTCATCAGGTAGGTAGAAGATAGGATATTGGAGTTTTCTTTTTACATAACCTGCATTGTCTTACCTTGCTGACGTTTCAGACACCTTCTTCAGAGCTTCTGACTGGAGTATTGCTTCTCGTCGCTTTAAGTAGCCGACGTAGAAGGCGCTTTTGCGTTTGCAAATGGGATTGTGTTCTCTCAGCAAAAGTGCCACCTACTTCGGCTACTTATAGCAGCGAGAAGCAGTACTCCAGTCAAAATCTCTGAAGAAGGTGTCTGACAGACACCAAAGCGTCAGCAGGTAAGACAGTACTGGTTGTGTAAAAAGAAAACTCCAATATCCTTCCTCACAGTTACTGGTTCATCGCTTCTTTTAAAACATAAAAAGCCTGGAGACAGACTCAAAAAGGAAACGAAGGAGGTTATTATTAAGCAGCGCAACAAAGCTAGGATAACATGGTCACTGTCAAGAAATATAATCAAAGACCTTACTTATGTAGGAGAAGCTGAACCCCTGAGCCGTGACACTGCTGTCAGATGTAAACCTCAGGAACATCATGTTAGATGTGCTGGTGACTGGGCTGACTGACGGTTGGCCTGTTAACCTAGAAATCAAGGAGTAGCTATTTAAGACAAATTGCACTTCTTGGCTCTGTTAAGTTAATCATCCAGAAGATGGTGATTATGATTAAGCTTTGAGATGGACGGCTTGCAAGTCACATTCTGATTGGTCAGCACGATTTCTGGATAAATTACAAAATTTATAAAGTCCTTATATTTAAAAGTTGTTTCATAAAAATTCATATCTGTTTTGAACATTACCTCTCCATCTGAGCGGCGCGATCACTGGCTCCATCGTAGATGGTCAGAAAGTCAAAATATTGATCAACGTTAAAACTGTCGAATATGAGCCGAATGATGCTTCCGGCTGGTAAGGTGATTAACCACTCGCAGTTCTTATAGTTGCCATAGTTACTGGGGTAGTTCGGTGATGTCACAGGACCTCCAGAGGGAGCAGTCAGGTTACCTCCACAGCTGGTGTTCGATGTCACTGGGGAATAAGGATCGCTACAGAGGTCAGCTAACTGGCTAAAAACTTGTTAAAAAACCATCACCGGCACAAAGACCCGAAAACATAACCTTGATGACGAAGGTAACAAGAATTCTGTTCGACATGTTGTTAATCTCCTAGCATTAACAACTACAAGAGGAATTCGTTCGTGGAAATTTATAACCCTTGCCAACTGTACTTTTAAAGCAGAACCGACGCGTGAAACACTGACTTTCGCACGCTAGGTCTGGGAGCGGAGAAGTCATTCCACCGTTTTACCCGGAAAAATTGGTGTGTGGGGGGGTTTGTGTGTTCTGCTGTGTACTCCAAATGGCTACCTTCAATGTTTCAATCTCAAATCGGCTATATTTTAAAGCAAGACTTGTCCATACACGAAATCACAAGAAAATGTACTAATGATTCCGTGAGTTGGTTACACACATAGCCTCAGCCTCCCCCCCCCCCCAGAAAACGATGTCTTCTGAACGGGGGCACATGGGTCAGATTCTGAAACTTGGAATACGTTATCAATGCCTAAGCATCTCAAAGCCGTCTCACCAGGAGAAGGACAGGTTCCGTTTGTCACTGTGATGTCATCCACCGCGATGTCACCTAGCCAACCCTGACCTCTTAGTGCCTCCACAGCAATCTTTTGGTACAAAAAGAAATGATATCATTGCAACGAGTTGATTTTGCTATGAGTACAACCTGCAAGAACATATAGGTCACAGTGCTTATTTAATCTTATCTACATTTAAAACAAGTTGGATTATTCAAAACCATGCATGTTAACAAGAAGTTGACATATAGCAATCAACAAAAATCAGTACGTGGACTACAGTGAGGTCCTTTTGGTAAACGAGTGCCTTACCCTGTACTGAGAAGGTAAACCATCGAAAGACACATCAGCCTGTCGCCATGACTTCCATTGGTTCCCCTGCCTGGTCCAGATGGGCTGCGAAAAGATCTGATTGGCGTACAGCTTGATGTTTAGAACATTCACATTATCGCCGTACATGTGGTACCAGAACTGTAGACACTTGGTTTGGTTGGCCGGGATGTTTGCACTCAGAAGGACGGCGGCGTCGTTTGCAACCCGAGGTGACGAAGTCTCAATGTAGATGTACCAGCCTTGGTCTGAGTAAGAAATAGAAGTGGACATTTCTTTCGTAAGTTCAGCATCTCTACAGCTACATGTGCTATGTGGAAAATAGTAAGAGCCCAATCAGCATACGCTGTGGATAAATCGTCATTATATCTTGTAGTGGTCGAGAAAACGAAGGTCATGTTCAACAATGGACCTCCTAGCGGCTACCTACGGCACTGCAGCGTAAGTTTAAAGCTTGAGATGTGGATTCTGGAAGTGCTATGATTTTTTTTAGTGGAGGGCAGCTCTTGGGGCAAGAAGGAAGAAGTAAAAGTTCCGGCCCACTAGCGTCTTGTTTGCAACTGCAGTGGACTTTTTTGTTGAAAACTTTGCATGAGAATGATATAAACAGGGATTGGTGAATTTTCCATGTTTGGGGTGCTGAATCTGTTGATTACGTGCAAAGCAGGGCCTAAGTAACCCAATTAATTAGGAATACTCATTTTCCTTATGTTTGCAGTGTACTATACTAGGTGAAGACGATCTACATTCTATGACACAAGCTGTTCGTCACCAGGGCTGAAGAACAGCTAATCCACAAGCGGCAGTGGACCACTGCGTTCTTTCAAACATGTCATCCCACCCGAAACATCATTTCGTGAAGTTATGGGGTCGTGAAACTCTAGCTGTACCTGTTTCCAGTGTGTGATCAGTAGTTGGGCCTGTTTCTAAAGAATCAGTCCCTCCTTGATGCCGAATCCAGTTAAAGTTATCGCCCACAAACTGGGTCCAGCTGCACAGATCTCCCTCGAAGTCACAGTCGTACTCCGACTTCGTATTGAGTCCTAGAAAGAAAAGATTCCATGAGTCTACTGTGATCTTCAAATGCTACTGCAAAATACCCTTTGTCTTTTTATTGCAAATACCTTAAAGATACAGCCATCAAAGCATCTCCCAGTGTCAGATAGTCAACTGAGATACATTTTGTAGCTTTAGATCTTTGTTTATCTTAACTCATTTCAGTATCATTGTCCATGTCGTAAAAAGCTAGTCTCCATAGCATGTTCCCTGGACCTTTTTGGGAGCGTATAATACACTTTTGCTGATGACTTCTTTTTGTGCTGGGTCATTTGTGCAGCCAGTCCGTAAACATTAGCCCATATTGTGTGACATTTGCGATTTTGAGTTGTTATTGTTTTGAATTATTACTCCTATGTTTGATCATTCCTATTTTATGTTATATGATTGTGTAATTGATCACTAATGAAGTTTATGTTAAGCTATTCCTTTTGTATCCTGATTTGTTATTATTTGTTATATGTAACATAGGGCTCCCTTGGAAATCAGTTACTTTGATAACTGAAGGGACTACCCTAAAGATTAATAAATAAAATTGAATAAATATTGCACAGATTGAGGTCAATATACTTTCATTTTCAGACCAACATTTCGGCATTATGTCCTTCAACATATCACGGGCCGGGCTCAGACACATCACTCAGAGATCCTTTAGATTCAAAGACATGAACAGTACATAGAGGTGGAAATAGCAAAATGACAACTTCATAGAAATGAACCATTATTAAATTCTAGCAAAATGCATCACCTCCACAAAATGGTGTAGAATCACTCCATCTCCCGTTCGACTGGCAGGTTATATTGGCAGTCCCCCACAGCTGGTACCCGGCCTTACAGGTGTACCTGACTGTCTCTCCTGATGTAAAGTTACTGTTGTTATCCCTGTTCCCATTGGTGGGAACACCAGGATCCAGACACCTGCCTGAAAGGAAATCAATGCAAAGTTGAGTCTCCATCTTTACTGTTATCGGATTATCATTTCTTTAAAAGCATGGAGACAGAGTAAAAATAAAAGAAAGTTGTTTAAACCAGGTATGCCCTAGGTCAGTGCATAATTCATGTTTAATGATATAAAGGTCATTAGCATAAATTAGCTATTTTTCTTACACGGCAATATAGCAAACCGCCTTCTTCTGGTTTCTATACCCTTCATAAATACAGGGGTCTGACCTGTAATCTGGTAAACCTCATTTGCCACAGGCCCGCCTTCGCCGTCCGCTGCACAAGCTGTGGAAGGTCCGTGCTTGTTGTAGGTGTTATTAGCAGACCCGGCACACCAGCCGCCATTCTGTAGAGCAAACACGGCGAAACCACGAGAAAGTGCGACCTGGTAGCACTTCTCAATAGCGTTGACCCTTGTCTTGTAGTCGCTGCCATCTAGACGTGGATCTGTCCCCTCGAGTGTCGAAATGGCGCGGTCAGAAGTCACGTCCCTCCAGCAGCCCAGGCTGGTGTATACAGGGCCATCGCTTCCTGTGTGAGGGAGGAGCACGGAGGTTAAAGGTAATAGCTCAATATCTTTAACGCTGCATCAAAAATAGACGTAATGGGGAGGGCCCTATATCTGGTAGCTTTGTAGCTTTAAGTTAGTAGCTAGGTAGATTGTTTGGTAGTTTGGTTTGACCTTCAAATCCTGCCAGAAAAGCATGTATGAGCAAGGCAACTACTTTGAAAAACATTCTGTTGCGGACGTGCTATGGTACTGATGTTTTTGAGGCAGATAGCTTTTTATGTACGCAAGAAATGGCATATGTTTAGATTTTAGGGCCCCTAGCATCTTGCTATGTAACTGCAGGTGCGTTTATGTCAGAATCTTTCAAGGAGGATATCCGAAGAAAGAATTGTCGGATTTTCATGATATTCGACATGCAGGTAACTTAGACAGAGATGCACACAATGAAATACAAATCATGCAAATGAGTTATTAATTTACATAAATACTGAGGTAAATCTATACTTGCGGTGTTTCTAGAATGTAACTTTAATACATGTGACATGTTATGTATTGGGGTGGAAAATCTACAGGTACCCATTACGCAAATACGGGCCTAATTTGTATAATAAATGTCAACTGCAACAACATGGAAAGCAGATTTCAAATAGTCGAAAACAAATGCAATAAAAATTCAACTTTTCAAAACGACTATCTCAGACACTCCTCTGCTTGGAGATGAAGTGAAGCTATGGACTGTTCCACAAGTCCATGAAATAGACGTGTTTCTGAAATACTGCATTTACTTAAATCAAGGAGGTTAACCTACTTGCTTAAATATAAAATCTGCTACGGTAAATCAAACACATCGTGCATCATCACAAGCATACTAGCAGACGACATGCCCAATAATATACAAATACAACAAAGACAACTCTTACTTTTAGCTGATAACTTTTTTTCTGAACGAGTTTAAACCCGTTTTCCAGTGTGATTTTTTGTATACTCAGACATCGTCGTGTATTTTGGGCACTCACTACTACGAAAGCAAGGAACAACAGCTGATGTATACTGATGGTGAAAAACGGGAAAATAATTGCCGGGTTTCTTCCTGGCGGTATTATGGAACCCCTTCTGTTCGCACGCCCGTTCTCATTGCATTTTCGCACCATCTTACGATAGCGATATTTCGTTTATAGAAGGTCAAGAGAGACAAAAGAACATACACAGCACAAGTGGCAAAGGTAAGCTATAACATCGACATTTACATGATATATGAGGAAATACTACAATGGCGTTCTTTGCTAAGATTTTACTTTAATGCTGTGTTATGTGTAGAAAAAAGGATCACTTGAAATGTAAGCAAATGAGGACCTTATAATTATTCACATTCTGAGTGATAGGCATTCGCTCGAAAAGACTAACATCAGTCGGCGAAGGTATGAGGTCGTGCAACTCTAGTTTAAAACATAAAAAGCCTGGAGACAGACTCAAAAAGGAAACGAAGGAGGTTATTATTGAACAGCGCAACAAAGCTAGGATAACATGGTCACTGTCAGGAAGTATAATCAAAGACCTTACTTATGTAGGAGAAGTTGAACCCTTGAGCCGTGACACTGCTGTCAGATGTAAATCTCAGGAACATCATGTTAGATGTGCTGGTGATTGGGCTGACTGACGGTTGGCCTGTTAACCTAGACAAGGAGTAGCTATTTAAGACAAAATGCACTTCTTGGCTCTGTTAAGTTAATCATCCAAAAGATGGTGATTATGATTAAGCTTTGAGATGGACGGCTTGGACGTCACATACTGATCGGTCAGAACGAGTTCTGGTTAAATTGCAAAATTCATAAATTGCTTAACGTTATATTTAAGAGTTGTTTCATATAAGTTCATATTTGTTTCGAACATTACCTCTCCATCTGAGCGGCGCGATCACTGTCTCCATCGTAGATGGTCAGAAAGTCAAAGTATTGATCAACGTTAAAACTGTCGAATATGAGCCTAATGAAGCTTCCGGCTGGTAAGGTGATTGACCACTCGCAGTTCTCATTGTTGCCATAGTTACTGGGGTAGTTCGGTGATGTCACAGGACCTCCAGAGGGAGCAGTCAGGTTACCTCCACAGCTGGTGTTCGATGTCACTAGGGAATAAGGAACGCTACAGGGGTCAGCTAACTGGCTAAAAACTTGTTAAAAAACCATCACCGGCACAAAGACCCGAAAACATAACCTTGATGACGAAGGTAACAAGAATTCTGTTCGACATGTTGTCAATCTTAAAGCATTAACAACTACAAGAGGAATTCGTTCGTGGAAATTTATAACCCATACCAACTGTACTTTTAAAGCAGAACCGAGGCGTGAAACTCTGACTTTCGCACGCTAGGTCTGGGAGAAGTCATTCCACCGTTTTACCCCGAAAAATTGGTGAGTTTGGGGGTTTGTGTGTTCTGCTGTGTAGTCCAAATAGCTACCTTCAATGTTTCAATCTCAAATCGGCTATTTCTGACAGCAAGACTTGTCCATACACGACATTACAAGAAAATGTACTAATGATTCCGTAAGTTGGTTACACACATAGCCTCAGCCTACGCCCCCCCCGAAAATGATGTCTTCTGAACGGGGAACGGGGGCACATGTGTCAGCTTCTAAAACTTGGAATACGTTATCAATGCCTAAGCGTCTCAAAGCCGTCTCACCAGGAGAAGGACAGGTTCCGTTTGTCACCGTGATGTCATCCACCGCGATGTCACCTCGATAACTCTGACCTCTTAGTGCCTCCACAGCAATCTTTTTAGGAAAAAAGAAATGTTATCATTGCAACGAGTTGATTTTGCTATGGGTACAACCTGCAAGATAAGAACATATGCTCACAATGCTTTCATAATCTTATCTACTTAGAAAACAAGTCAGATAATTCAAAAACCATGCATGTTGACTTTCTACAACTTTTTTAAAAATTTTGAACAGCAACTTGACAAATAACAATAAACAAAAAATCAGTACCAAGGGCTACAGTGAAGTCCTTTTGGTAAACGAGTGCCTTACCCTGTACTGAGAACGTAAACCATCGAAAGACACATCAGCCTGTCGCCATGACTTCCATTGGTTCCCCTGCCTGGTCCAGATGGGCTGGGTAAAGGTCTGGTTGGCGTACAGCTTGATGTTTAGAACATTCACATCGTCGCCGTACATGTGGTACCAGAACTGTAGACAATTGGTTTGGTTGGCCGGAATGTTTGCACTCAGAAGGACGGCGGCGTCGTTTGCAACCCGCGGTGACGAAGTCTCAATGTAGATGTACCAGCCTTGGTCTGAGTAAGAAGTAGAATTTGATATTTCTTTCACGAGTTCAGCATCTCTACAGCTACATGTGTTACGTGGAAAATAAGGATAGCACAATCAGCGTAAGCTGTGGATGGATCGTCATTATATCTTGTAGGGGTCGACAAAACGAAGGTCAAATTTGATAATGGACCCCTAGCGGCCAACTAAGGTACTGCAGCGGCTACCTACGGTACTGCAGCTTCAAAGTTTGAGATGTAGTTTTCTGGAATTCGAAGTGCTATGATTTGTTAAGTGGAAGACAGCTCTTGGGGCAAGGAGGAAGTAGTATAAGTTCGGCCCCCCTAGCGTCTTGTTTGCAACTGCAGTGGGCTTTTTCGTTGAAAACTTTGGATGAGAATAATATACGCAGGGATTGTTGGACTTTCATTGTTTTTGATGCTGAAACTGTTGATTAACACGATGAGATGTATTTTACGCAAAGCAGGGCCTAATTAACCCAATTAATCAGGAATTCTCATTTTCCGTTGCAGTGTACTATACTAGGTGAAGACGACCTACATTCTAGGACACCAGCTGTTCGTCACTAGGGCTGAAGGAACAGCTGGTCCACAGGTGGCAGTGGACCACTGCGTTCTTTAAACATGCCCCATATGTACAGTGACTGACGAAGAGAGGAACATCGCTAGACATCAAATATGCAAATGAGATCATCATTTCCAAAATCAATGAGAAAATGCTATAATTCCAAAGTGGTAAATGGCGGGACGCTGATACCCGAGGCATTTGGAAGTTAATGGGAAGTGAACATCATCAAACATAAAATATGCAAATCATTTGCATAATTGATGAGAAAATGCTAGCGTAACCTGCTTCGCTAAGATAGGACTTCCAGACTTTGACCAAGTTGTGGTTTGTTGGGTAGACAAGATCGTCAACTGATATATAACACTGGCAAATGAGGACCTTATTAGAATATTCAATGAGAAACCTTTATAATATGTCATTCGTAAAGGGTAACATCAGGTAGGTATGGGGTCGCGGAACTCCAGTTTTACCTGTTTCCAGGGTGTGATCAGTAGTTGGGCCTGTTTCTCCAGAGTCAGTCCCTCCTTGATGCCGAATCCAGTTAAAGTTATCGCCCGCAAACTGGGTCCAGCTGCACAGATCTACCTCGAAGTCACAGCCGTACTGTGACATCGTATTGAGTCCTAGAACGAGAAGACTCCAAGAGTCTACTTTGATTTTCAAATGCTACTACAAAATACACAGAAATATGTAATAGTTATCAGATATTTTCACAGTGAAAGCAATATATCACATGATAAGCATTCGCTCGAAAAGACTAACATCAGTCGGCGAAGGTATGAGGTCATGGAACTCTAGTTTAAAACATAAAAAGCATGGGGACAGACTCAAAAAGGAAACGAAGGAGGTTATTATTGAACAGCGCAACAAAGCTAGGAAAACATGGTCACTGTCAAGAAATATAATCAAAGACCTTACTTATGTAGGAGAAGTTGAACCCTTGAGCCGTGACACTGCTGTCAGATGTAAACCTCAGGAACATCATGTTAGATGTGCTGGTGATTGAGCTGACTGACGGTTGGCCTGTTAACCTAGACAAGGAGTAGCTATTTAAGACAAAATGCACTTCTTGGCTCTGTTAAGTTAATTATCCAAAAGATGGTGATTATGATCATGATTAAGCTTTGAGATGGACGGCTTGGACGTCACATACTGATCGGTCAGAACGAGTTCTGGTTAAATTGCAAAATTCATAAATTGCTTAACGTTATATTTAAAAGTTGTTTCATATAAGTTCATATTTGTTTCGAACATTACCTCTCCATCTGAGCGGCGCTATCACTGTCTCCATCGTAGATGGTCAGAAAGTCAAAATATTGATCAACGTTAAAACTGTCGAATATGAGCCTAATGATGCTTCCGGCTGGTAAGGTGATTGACCACTCGCAGTTCTCATTGTTGCCATAGTTACTGGGGTAGTTCGGTGATGTCACAGGACCTCCAGAGGGAGCAGTCAGGCTACCTCCACAGCTGGTGTTCGATGTCACTGGGGAATAAGGATCGCCACAGAGGTCAGCTAACTGGCTAAAAACTTGTTAAAAAAAACATCACCGACACAAAGACCCGAAAACGTAACCTTGATGACGAAGGTAACAAGAATTCTGTTCGACATGTTGTTAGTCTCTTAGCATTAACAACTACAAGAGGAATTCGTTCGTGGAAATTTATAACCCATACCAACTGTACTTTTAAAGCAGAACCGAGGCGTGAAACTCTGACTTTCGCACGCTAGGTCTGGGAGAAGTCATTCCACCGTTTTACCCCGAAAAATTGGTGTGTGGGGGGGGGGGGGGTTGTGTGTTCTGCTGTGTAGTCCAAATGGCTACCTTCAATGTTTCAATCTCGAATCGGCTATTTTTTAAAGCAAGACTTGTCCATACACGAAATCACAAGAAAATGTACTAATGATTCCATGAGTTGGTTACACACATAGCCTCAGCCTACCCCTCCCCCCCCCCTCAGAAAACGATGTCTTCTTAACGGGGGCACATGGGTCAGATTCTGAAACTTGGAATACGTTATCAATGCCTAAGCATCTCAAAGCCGTCTCACCAGGAGAAGGACAGGTTCCGTTTGTCACCGTGATGTCATCCACCGCGATGTCACCTCGATAACTCTGACCTCTTAGTGCCTCCACAGCAATCTTTTTAGGAAAAAAGAAATGTTATTGTTACAACGAGTTGATTTTGCTACGAGTAACGTTACAACCAGCAAGAACATATAGGTCACAGTGCTTAGTTGATCGTATCTACATTTAAAACAAGTTGGATTATTCAAAACCATGCATGTTGACAACAAGTTGACATATAGCAATCAACAAAAATCAGTACCTAGGACTACAGTGAAGTCCTTTTGGTAAACGAGTGCCTTACCCTGTACTGAGAAGGTAAACCATCGAAAGACACATCAGCCTGTCGCCATGACTTCCATTGGTTCCCCTGCCTGGTCCAGATGGGCTGGGTAAAGGTCTGATTGGCGTACAGCTTGATGTTTAGAACATTCACATCGTCGCCGTACATGTGGTACCAGAACTGTAGACACTTGGTTTGGTTGGCCGGGACGTTTGCACTCAGAAGGACGGCGGTGTCGTTTGCAATCCGAGGTGACGAAGTCTCAATGTAGATGTACCAGCTTTGGTCTGAGTAAGAAGTAGAATTTGATATTTCTTTCACGAGTTCAGCATCTCTACAGCTACATGTGTTACGTGGAAAATAAGGATAGCACAATCAGCGTAAGCTGTGGATGGATCTTCATTATATCTACTAGGCCACAGAAGCGTAATGAAGCTTCCTATCTTAATATATGGCAATCATGTAAGAAAGAAGCTATCAAAAGTCACCTTCCTGAGTTTTAGTCCATGAAAAACATGCATTGGCAGGGGTGTCAGGCCTCTAAAGTTTCAATCTGGAGCATAATTTCAACTTTCTAATCGGCACAACCCCTACGAATCCAGCCGTGTTTATAAATATTGACCTCTGACCTCCTTCTCTACCTGATAATCACACAAAAACACCAAACTTCTACAGCCTACAGACACCACAAACATGGATCCAAGTCTGATTTTTCAACACAACTAGAAGGTAGAAACCCTTACCCGTAACGTCCAGCTCAGAAATACCAACATATCCTAGAAAATAACCCTTTACAGCTACTTTTACCAAGGGTACCAAACCTATTTCCTAAAAGTTGGCCTTCTGCGCCTGCGTCAATTACTGGAGTGTCGCCAGTAGGGGTCGACAAAGCGAAGGTCAAGTTTGATAATGGACCCCTAGCGGCCAACAACGGTACTGCAGCGGCTACCTACGGTACTGCAGCTTCAAAGTTTGAGATGTAGTTTTCTAGAATTCGAAGTGCTATGATTTGTTTAGTGGAAGACAGCTCTCAGGGCAAGGAGGAAGTAGTATAAGTTCGCCCCCCTAGCGTCTGACTTGCAACTGCAGTGGGCTTTTTCGTTGAAAACTTTGGATGAGAATAATATACGCAGGGATTGTTGGACTTTCCTTGTTTTTGATGCTGAAACTGTTGATTAACACGATGAGATGTATTTTACGCAAAGCAGGGCCTAATTAACCCAATTAATCAGGAATTCTCATTTTCCGTTGCAGTGTACTATACTAGGTGAAGACGACCTACATTCTAGGACACCAGCTGTTCGTCACCAGGGCTGAAGGAACAGCTGGTCCACAGGTGGCAGTGGACCACTGCGTTCTTTAAACATGCCCCATATGTACAGTGACTGATGAAGAGAGGAACATCGCTAGACATCAAATATGCAAATCATTTCCAAAATCAATGAGAAAATGCTATAATTCCAAAGTGGTAAATGGCGGGACGCTGATACCCGAGGCATTTGGAAGTTAATGGGAAGTGAACATCATCAAACATAAAATATGCAAATCATTTGCATAATTGATGAGAAAATGCTAGCATAGCCTGCTTTGCTAAGATAGGACTTCCAGACTTTGACCAAGTTGTGGTTTGTTGGGTAGACAAGATCGTCAACTGATATATAACACTGGCAAATGAGGACCTTATTAGAATATTCAACGAGAAACCTTTGTAATACGTCATTCGTAAAGGGTAACATCAGGTAGGCATGTGGTCGTGGAACTCCAGTTGTACCTGTTTCCAGGGTGTGATCAGTAGTTGGGCCTGTTTCTCCAGAGTCAGTCCCTCCTTGATGCCGAATCCAGTTAAAGTTATCGCACACAAACTGGGTCCAGCTGCACAGACCTACCTCGAAGTCACAGTCGTACTGCGACTTCGTATTGAGTCCTAGAACGAGAAGATTCCATGAGTCTACTATGATTTTCAAATGCTACTACAAAATACACAGAAATTTGCAATAGTTAAAAGATATTTTCAAATGAAAGCAATATATCACATGAGATTGCGTGTACATGATTTTCACGTGACTCTCGTGTCACGTGATCTGTGTGGCGTGTCATGTGACCTGTGTGACCTTTAACTGAAAGGTCACGTGACTACCCAGTAACAGCCAGAGAAGGATGTCGGAAAGCTTCTAACCAAGCGACATGTGTCGTGCGGAACAGTCTAAACCTCTATCTTCAACGATGATGTTCGTTTATTAGATGCATTACCTATATCTTTACCCATTTGAGTAACATTGTCCATGTCGAGAAAAGCTAGCCTCCATAGCAGGCCTCTCTGAGCCTTTTTTTAGGCTTACAATGCACTTTTTGCTGATGACTTATTTTTGTCCTTTGTCTAGCCAGCCCGTAACCATTAGGCCATATGGCACATATTAAGGTCAATATACTTTCATGTTCAGACCAACATTAAGGCATTGTGTCCTAAAAACATAATACACACGGGCCAGACTCAGACACATCACTGCGAGATCCATTCGATCTGACATACAGTACATAGAAGTGGAAACAAGTAAACAGCAACTTCATAGAAATCAACCATCATCATAAGATCTTAAGAACACAATGCATCACCTCCACAAAATGGTGTAGCATCACTCCATCTCCCGTTCGACTGGCAGGTTATATTGGCAGTCCCCCACAGCTGGTACCCGGCCTTACAGGTGTACCTGACTGTCTCTCCTGATGTAAAGCTACTATTGTTATCCCTGTTCCCATTGGTGGGAACACCAGGATCCAGACACTGGCCTGCTGAACTGCCTGAAGGAAAACCAATGCAAAATTTAGTCTCTATCTTCACAGTTCCCGGATTACCACTTCTTTAAAAACATACAAAGCATGGAGTAAAAAACACAAGAAAGGTGTTTAAACAACACTTGGGCCAGGTATGCCCTATGCTCTAGGTCAGTGACTCATGTTTTGTGATATAACGTTACATATAATAACTTCAACCCAAATGACATATGTCACAAATATGAAACCTCCATAATTTTCGACTTAAAAGGGTTTAATACGTTTCGTATGAGATATATAACATGGTCCTCATCTGCATCAATTAGATCTGAAACCGTTGTTAATCTTCTCAACAACGTGGAGTGTAATGAAAGGCCTTACTTATGTAGGAGAACTGGAACCCCCGGAGGGTGGAACTGTGGTCAGATGTAAACCTCAGGAGCATGGTGTTAGATGTGCTGGTGATAGGACTAGTACTGATTGGCGGTTCATAACCTGCTAACCTGGACATCAAGAAATAAGCGATCAAGATTAGACACAAAAAGCGCCTTCTTTCTGATTTCCATAATAGATTGAAGCTTTCAAACTGGTAGCGTCTATGTCTCCCTCTGATATGTTATCGCCACATATCCCTGGTTTCAACATAAAAAGTCCTTATCACAGTGTTGTTTAAATGTTTATGATGTTACCTTTGTAATTCTGAAGCACTATCACTGGCTCCATTGTAGATGACCAAAACGTCATTACGGTCCTCAGTTCTGAAACTGTCGAACGTAAGACGAATGATGCTTCCTGCCGGCAAGGTGATTAACCACTCGCAGTTCTCATTGTTGCCATAGTTATTGGGGTAGTTCGGTGATGTCACAGGACCGCCAGAGGGAGCAGTCAGGTTACCTCCACATTCAGTCGCACTGGGCACTGTGGAATTAGAAACACAAGTTTCGAGGGCAAGTCAAATCCCTTCACCTGTAGTTTGTACAGGGTTGTTTGGATCTGGTTGAACGGCCTGCTGCTTTTGGGTGTGTCTGTCTGTCTGTCTGTGTGTGTGTGTGTGTGTGTGTGTGTGTGTGTGTGTGTGCGTGTGTGTGTGTGTGTGGCTGTTATTTTTAGTCAGCATGGCTTAAGAACCTCTGGATGGATAGATGGAGACATAGATGTACATTATGAGATACAAATTGGTTTGCACAATTAATGAGGAAAATCGATAATTGCATATGTTTTTCCCATAACAAAGTATGCAAGATATGGCAGGCGAAACATTTACAGATCCCATAGATAATGCAGAAATGACACGATGATTCCTTAGTGGCAAATAATGGGATTCCATGCTTGTGAGACATTTAAGTTACTTTGAGGTGTACATCACCATGCATAAATTATGTAAATTTTGGAAATCATTTGCATTATTTATGTGATATATGTGATCGGTAGTTCATGCTGAGTTTACAATGTGGTCCCAAACGTATAGTAGTGCATTGATATTATATGCATAGATGTTGACAAGCAAACAGATATAAGGAACTTAATCATCATCATGAGAACCAGCCAGTATTGTCCTGGGGAAGGTGATAGACGGTCACCGAAAGGTCGGCTTCAATACAACACTTAGTTGTGTACAAAGAACTCCAGCGCTTATCTCATGAAAATATTCACGGATGTACAAATTAATGTTCATTCTATAAAGCTTAAGATATATACATTCATTAGTGAGTAGTGAATAAAACTCTTAATGCTCTGCCACTCACCATCATCATAGCTATAGGAGTAATCGGAGTCGGAACTAGAAACATCGGAGTAGGAACTAGAAACATCGGAGTAGGAACTAGATGAATCGGAGTAGGAGCTAGATGAATCGGACTGGGAATCGATGATTGGGGCTGAAACGGGAAAGAATAAAACTTAACGATACACCCTCCGAACATTTGCTTTCAGGTTTAAGTTAGTTCTAGCTGATCAATAAGCAATAAAGTAAAAGGTAGAAATACATTTCTGGAGAAGATTCTCCAGGAATCAAACAATATCTTTAAACGCGGCTGCGACCTAATATTGGCCGTCATGTGCCTCATATACAGAACTAGAGTTCCACGACCTCATACCATCGCCAATTGATTTTTAGTGTATAAATCATATCAGTTGATCGTATTCTCCACCCAAATAACAGAAGTTATCCAAAGTATGAGCTTAAGAAAGAAGGTTATGCTAATATTTATCATCAATTATGCAAATAAGATCCTTATAAGCATAATTTGATTCGATGATGTTCACATTCACATTACTTCCAAATGCCACAAGTATGAAATTGCCGTCATTTACCAGTATGGAATTATAGTAGTTCCTCATTAATTATGCAAATTAGGCATACAGTTGCATGAATTCTATCAACCGGTATCAACATTCCTCTCTTCCTCAGTTACAAGTGTCAAATATTTGAAAATTCATATCATGGAAGACATCGGGTTTGTAAAATTGCCTCCGTAATTATGAAAATTAGAATCTGATTTGCATAATTATCGTCTAATCATACAAAGCATCACGTAAACTATCTACATACCAATAATCATGACCATCCATCAAGTGCATCATTTCTCAAATTATGCTAATTAAATGAGGTCTTCATTAGCATAGTTGATATCAATTAGTAATTCTTTATTCCTGTTACATATGGCACATGTATGAGAGTCCTAACATGGAATTTGAGAGATGTATAAACTTTCCTCATAAGTTATGCAAATTAGATACTGATTTGCATGATAAGTATCTAATCATGTCAATCATCACTCAAGCTATCTACTCACCAAAAATCATGACCATTAACCAAGCCCTTCTTGAGTTATTCGCTTTCAAAGTCTTAAGTAAAACCTGCTCCTGCAGTTCAAAAAAAGCAGCTAGGGGGTCCAAACCCATATCACTTACTCTCTGTCCAAAGAGCTATCTGCCACTAAGAAATCAGTTCTATAGCATGTCCAGAACACGAGATATCAAAACAGGAAGTCCCGCTGCAGTAAGAGGCCGCTAGGGGGCCCAAAATCTAACCGTTTTCAGATCAAACCTACCAACATACCAAATACCAAGACAATCCATTCAGGCATTCTAGAGTTATGCTGGTCCACTACACACACACATACACACAAACGCTACCCTATGCATAACCTTCTTGGCGAAGGTGATGATTCACCAATGCTTTAAAGTCTGCAAGTGGCACATGAATCGCATCATTTCTATAGTCACATTTATCTATTTAGGATGGAACAAAATCCTTTTCCTCAAAAACATAAGTATCAATATCAAATGTAAAACAATTACATAATAGGTAAGAACACAGTTCATACATTAGAAATACAAGGAAATGACAGAAAACAATCAAAAAGAAATAAGGATCCAGTAATAATTATAGGTAATAACGGCACTACAGAAGGTCGGACGTGTACGCTTTCATGCAGAAAATACTGCGACCAGGCACTGACGGCGTCAGAGGGCCTCTCGCCGATAGTGACTACGTGCAGTTATGAATACGTCCGTCCTTGACTAGCAGAAATAGTGGGTGGGGCAAACAAATAATGTCACGCAACAATGTTTATTTTCCAGTGGTAATTACAATAGGGTAGATACGCCCAAAACAGTTACTCAAGCAACTGGAAATTGTCGATTTCTTCATGAGGCCGGTAAGATATACAAGGTTTTCCTATTACAACGTATAACCAGGTATCAAAATATGCATTAACATGCAGATAAGACATCAGCAAATGATACAGGCTTAGATGTACACACTACAAACACAATAGACACGATCATAAAAACACAGTTTCAGCTGGAACGTCATCATCATCACTTAACCAGCGTCAATCATAAGACCACGTTATCAAGCATGCAAAAAGAATAAGGTTGTTTAATCCACCCAAGTCACTGGATAACGCAATTCAATTTGGAAAAACGTACACGGCTGTGAGTAACGTTAGCCAAGATAGACGCGCAGCCTGGAACAGCGTCAACAGTTATGAATCAACAGATCCTTATCTTATGGCCACATCCTGTACTTTCTACAATGTACTGAATCTGAACTCATCACCTGTATTAATTGAAAAAGTTTCAACACTCTTAAAAAGTGCATTGAGTATCTGTGACACAGAGATAACAATCGCAACATGTCTATCTTTTGAAAAATATTGCCATTTCAATTGTAAACCCATTTCAATAAGAACCCCTCTGTTTATATGTCTCGATCCGTTAAAAATAAAGAAAAAGACTGGTATAATGAGATAGACTGTTTTCCAGTTTTCTACAGCGACTTTGAAAATGTGCTAACAACGTAGTATAAACTGTCCCGCACAAAAGCAATGGAAAATGGGGTGAGCTGATATACCTAACCATCATGTAATACACTGTATATACATTTTGTACATTTTATGAATTGTATATTGTAATAAAGTACTTTGGTAAAAAAATAATAAAATTAAAAAAAGTTGAACCTAGACATAGGTACAGCCCCTACCTGTGACACACAGCAGCCAGCAGACGATTCCAGCCGTGACAAGTTGCCGTCCCATCTCGCCACACCCGCGCCCGACCGGGCGGGCGGTTTGTCGGTGTCCGCCGATAGAGCTGAGGCAACGTTACCTTGACTGCGTCGTTACAGAAATGTTGTATGTCTCGCAGACACCTACAGTAGACGGCTTTTGTTTTCGCAAGTTATTCCAATCTAACAGAATATTTTTGTGTGTGAGATGCAGTCTAACAACCCCCTAGAAAGACACAGGAAATCTAACAACTTAAGAACTCAAAATACAGCGCTTCAAAAACAAACAGAAGGGCACGTCGTCAGTGGCGCATTACTGATATTGATGTATATATATAGTACTGCTCTAAGTGCTCTTCCAAATGAGTTGGAAGATGCCATAGCAACGCATAATCAATCATTGAAATTCTTCCAGTAGGATGCAGTCTAACAATCCCCACAAAAGGCACAGGTAACTGGACAACTCTAGAATACACTCTACAGTGCTTCAAGGACAAACAGAAGGGCACGTCGTCAGTGGCGCAATGCTGATATGAATGTACAATACTGCTCTTTCAAACGAGTGGAAAGATGCCATAGCAACTCATAATCAATAAGTACAATTCTTCCAGTAGGATGCAGTCTAACAACCCCCACGAAAGGCACAGGAAACTGGACAACTCTAAAATACACTCTACAGTGCTTCAAGGACAAACAGAAGGGCACGTCGTCAGTGGCGCATTACTGATATTAATGTATATATTGTACTGCTCTAAGTGCTCTTCCAAATGAGTTGGAAGATGACATAGCAACGCATAATCAATCATTGAAATTCTTCCAGTAGGATGCAGTCTAACAACCCCCACAAAAGGCACAGCAAACTGGACAACTCTAAAATACACTCTACAGTGCTTCAAGGACAAACAGAAGGGCACGTCGTCAGTGGCGCATTACTGATATTAATGTACAATACTGCTCTTTCAAACGAGTGGAAAGATGCCATAGCAACTCATAATCAATAATTACAATTCTTCCAGTAGGATGTAGTCTAACAACCCCCACAAAAGGCACAGGAAACTGGACAACTCTACAATACACTCTACAGTGCTTCAAGGACAAACAGAAGGGCACGTCGTCAGTGGTGCAATGCTGATATGAATGTACAATACTGCTCTTTCAAACGAGTGGAAAGATGCCATAGCAACTCATAATCAATAAGTACAATTCTTCCAGTAGGATGCAGTCTAACAACCCCCACGAAAGGCACAGGAAACTGGACAACTCTAAAATACACTCTATAGTGCTTCAAGGACAAACAGAAGGGCACGTCGTCAGTGGCGCATTACTGATATTAATGTATATATATAGTACTGCTCTAAGTGCTCTTCCAAATGAGTTGGAAGATGACATAGCAACGCATAATCAATCATTGAAATTCTTCCAGTAGGATGCAGTCTAACAACCCCCACGAAAGGCACAGGAAACTGGACAACTCTAAAATACACTCTACAGTGCTTCAAGGACAAACAGAAGGGCACGTCGTCAGTGGCGCATTACTGATATTAATGTATATATATAGTACTGCTCTAAGTGCTCTTCCAAATGAGTTGGAAGATGACATAGCAACGCATAATCAATCATTGAAATTCTTCCAGTAGGATGCAGTCTAACAACCCCCACGAAAGCCACAGGTAACTGGACAACTCTAAAATACACTCTACAGTGCTTCAAGGACAAACAGAAGGGCACGTCGTCAGTGGCGCATTACTGATATGGATGTACAATACTGCTCTTCCAATCGGACGAGTGGAAAGATGCCATAGCAACGCATATAGTCAATAATTTAAAATTCTTCCAGTGGGATGCAGTCTAACAACCCCCAAGAAAAAACAGGAAACTGAACAACTCTAGAATACATACACACAATACAGTACAAATTCAACACAATGATATACACCTTTGCATACCATAGCCTGTGTTTACACGCTCTCGCTGGCGGAGGTTAATGACCCCTACCCCAAGAGGCCGCTAGGAGCACGATTTAGTCAGGCTAACTATATTGCAAATATACCCATCATGCCTGAAAAACGGGGTTTCTGTGGCCTGAAACTGAGTCACTCCTACGAATTCCTTTTCCATTCCGCCCCAGATTTCTGAAGGCGACTGTCTCAATTCCGTTCTGGTTGGACTCACTGCTGCCAGATCCAAGTGATAATGACCTTCTTGTTGTTGAACAGGGAATGAGGAAAAGCACGACCACGGACAGAAAAACGAAGATGCCAGCCGCGTAGAAAGACATGTCGTAGTCGCCTGTTGCGTCATACAGCCAACCTGCCAGGAGATGAACGACAAAACAGTCGACATTTATTGTCTGTTCAACATGTACTGTCTCGAAGTTCGATGGCTAAAGGGGTTTATAGAAACCGGGGTAAACTTGGTAACAATGGAATCGAGGTAAGATTGCAAGGTTGTGGCTATATATGTCCATTTTTGCACAAAAACGGTAAAGCTACATGCATTTAAGGCGAAAATTTGGAATTTGCACAGGCAATACAAGCCGTTGGAAATAAAAACGGCTCTCTATGCAGTTACCTAGTATTATCTTTTTACTAACGACGTATCGCTTCAACTATCATGTAATGGACACTTGAGAGTTTAAATAAAGACAAATGGATAAGTGATTCTCCGCTATGCGTACCTGCAACAGGTGGCCCAAGTAGGTAGCCCGTCCCTTCGAAGACAAGCGCCCAACCCAGCCCACTGGAGATCCTGGAAGCACTGCTGTATATCCGCACCATTACAGCTAACAGCGCATTGAAACTTCCCGAGAACAAGCCGTAGAACACCATGCACGCTACAAGGTCCGTGTAGGTTCTCCCGAACGGTATGGCGATGTTAAGTATGGCTAGTCCGGTATTGCCAATCATGTAATAGTAGACCTTACTGATGTGTATTCTGTCCGACAGCCACCCGTGTAACGGCCTTGACACCGCCTCTGAGATGCCCAAAACTGACAGTAAAAAAGCGGCTGGAGTCTTCTCCACTCCAGCATTTTGAGCATGGGCTACAATGTGTACAAAAATCATGGAGCTGCCCAGCGAAGTGCCGAATAACGACACACAATAAAGGAGGAAAGGGCGGTGCTTCAGTAAGGTCACGTCGAACGCTTCCATGATTTTATCAAAGAAAGTAACGAGCTCTTGTTTGTCTGTACTACCCTGGGGTTCAATATTGACATTTTCTTCCTTATGATCTTCTTTAGGATGAATTGGTCTCATTAGGGCACCACAGACACAGCCATGCAATGGTATGCTGGCGGCAACCAACAAGGCCCCTCTCCACCCGAATTCATCTATGAGAAACTGGAAGAGTGGAGGAAAAGCGAAGGTGCCGATGCCGGCTCCACATCCTCCTATTCCATTGGCTGTGGCGTGCCGCTTGTCAAAGTAGCGTCCAATCATAGCCAGGCCTGGGGAGTACATCAGGGAGAACCCAAATCCTGGAGAGGATATAACGATATGCAAATCATTCGCAGAAGAAAATTTCAGCGATGGATAAGAAAATTTAACAGCTTTGCTAGAGCCCGTGATCACTGAAAACAAAACCAAATCTATCCTTTACCGCAGTAATGTTGACGAAGAAATACCGAGATAGAAAAAACCAACCCGTCAGGAGGCCCACGCTGAAGAACAGGTGTATCATTGTCTGTGCGAAGAAGCTGACAACAAGTCCCACGGCAGAAATGACGCCTCCTGCGATGATCACGGCACGGCAGCTGGTCAGATTGCTCAGGGCACCGGCAAAAGGAGCTGGAATGTAAAGCACCATCGTCATTCGTCCTATTGTATGTTTTATGTTTTAATCCATTCTAAAAACGTTGTACCAGGAGTCAAGACGATAATCAATGATGCCAACTTTGTTCATCATCATCTTCACTTTGAGTGCAGTGATCAACATCATAGGAAAGCGTGAAGGTTATCAACAATTCAGAATTGGCAAAAGTTTCAAAACGGTTGTATACTCACAACACATCAACAGAGCAGCCCCTAAGATAGAACTGATGAAGGAAGTCACTCCGGCACTCTCCTGGAAAACCTCCCGGAACTCTGTGTAGAACACTCCGAAGGACTTTAAGGAACCGACCACGACAACGTGTAGGAGAAATGTGCTGGCCACAATCACCCAACGCCATCCCCCATCTGGTGGCTTTTCCGTTAACTGCATCTTTGCCATCCCATCCAGACGATGGTGCAGTGTAATGCTCGTCAGATGCTCTTCTCTGATTTAAACCACCTGAGCGCCGAGAGGAAAATATATCAAATATGTACTGTATATGTATATGTATATTTAATTAAGATGCGAGAATGGTGTTGACTCGGCAGTAGCCCCGATGGTAGTTGGTGACAGATCAAAATAATGGTTGATGAATCAATTTTATTATCAAACGTAACAAATACCAGGACTGCTTGACCTCAGTTGAGGACAACGAGCTGAGGATTTGGTTGTGTGCGCGCGTCCGTTTACCCTTTTAAATATTCGCAGCAGCCTTTCCAAAAACCGGTTTTACAATGCCTGCCACTGTGACCTCTCGAATGACTCGCAGTGTTTCAGGCTGACATACCTTGTGCTGTACAAAAACGTTGTGAGACAATGACGTTTTGTACATGATAATGAACTCAACTTTGTAGAACACACTTCATTACCCAGGCCTAAATGTTCTCTATCGAGTCCATAACTGTGCTGATCCACAGACATAGAGATCAACCGATGTGACTTACGTCCCCTCGAACGCCCCTTTTGTCACAAGATCGTGATGGTTGAGTGCTCGTAAACGCTGTTTTTGTGAGTTTGTTCAGTAAACTACTGTTTTCTCCTATGGGGAGGGACCTGTAAATAGACTATCTCTTTGAAAGTAAGGTGAAAACAAGATACACCAATTTCTTGTAAAGCTCACGACTTTGCCCTGCTGCAAGCCTCGCTTTGTTAGACTCGCCGTTTTCTACACTTTCGCCCCAGTTGACATACGCTGCGTCCATGACCCCTACATTATCGTTTGTGCCATGACCCGCGTTCTTGTACTCTTGGTACGGGTGGAATTAGGCCCTTAATTTTAATTTGTCCTCCTAGGAACATCAAATGTAGACTTCTAATAGACATGATAAAGTTAGGTAAAATTAGTTACTGACAACGTTGTCACAACGGAATGAATGAATTTTAAGGACAAATTGACAATTTGCTTTCAGACCATGTAAATGTGGCACCTAAGACAACACACATTCTCAGCGCTAGCAGAAAGATGACTGATATCAACGGTTTAGAAATGTAAACTTTCGCACGTTGTTTGGCAAACATGAACTGTGCAACCAACTCACCTTTCACACAACCCGCACGGTCCGCACATGCAAGTCTACGTGATGTGAATTCTAGATATCCTTTCTGGGGGCTACGGTTGACTTCATTTGGAACACGTCACAAATTCCAGACGCCTTTCAAGGTCCAATAAGGCACTTTTCACCGCTCTGTTATCTTTTGGTTCTTGTTTTTCTTAATGCACTGCCAAGCTTTATGCTATGTGCCAGCTGGAATGTTCCAAAAATTTTACGTGACACTTGCTACTATATATAACTTGAAGAAGTACAGACATGTATACATATATTTCAGAAAGTAAACACCTGATAAAGCAAACAACCAGCGGTGCATACATGATACATGTACATCTTTCCACTCGACCAAATACGAAAAGAAAAACACACTCACTGAGGTGAAACGCACGGGGTTCACACATTGTAAATGAAAGCACTTGAGACTTAACAAAAAGTACTGTCTGTCAGTGGCTTTTGAACTGCATAGTTATGATATCAAATTTTCAAACCCATTACATTCCACGAGTATCAATTGCTTCTACAATAGAAAGGACCAAGTAACGTTCCTGTTATGTTTTCATTGACATAAGTCCTTTCTTTCACCTTCTAGCTTTCGTGATATCATCATGAATGAACAAAGGCTAATGATAACTTGTTGTTTCCTCATCCTAATCAACGTACATCAAAACGATACAAGTGACTGTATCTCCACCAGCTATTAGCTATTGTTTTACGTCTTCTAACGCTAGACACCTGCATATTCTCCCACTGGTGGTAATGCATAAGATTAGAATCTTATTTGTCTGTACCTAATGCCATTTTGACGGTTGCGCAAACCCGCCTCACACCAAGGCCTTTGGGTGTATATGGTGGTGTCTATCTCTTTTTTTCTTTATGTACAGCCCTTGGGCCACACAGTAGTGCAAGCACTACTTCAAGGAGCTCGTCCACTGGTAGTTTCCACTGATACACACCAATAATATACGCCATCATGCCTGGAAACCAGGGTTGCTATGGCCTGGGTCAGTCCTGCTTGTTTTTCTACCATCCTGCCCCAGATTTCTAAAGGCGACTGTCCTAATTCCGTTCTGGTTATGCTCACTGCTGCCAGAACCAAGTGATAATGACCTTCTTGTTGTTGAACAGGGAATGAGGAAAAGCACGACCACAGACAGAAAGACGAAGATGCCAGCCGCGTAGAAAGACATGTCGTAGTCGCCTGTTGCGTCATACAGCCAACCTGCCATTGGGCGAAGGTCAAAATTAATCTAAACACACAGATGTGTGGTCGAGTTGAATTGCACCGTGTTCTACACATAAAGCCGCTAATTTGCAGCCGTTCGAAAAAATGAGTTCTCTATGTATTTTCCTATATGAGGTCTTTTCTTTACTCACGACATACCGCTTTACCTACATGAACAATGTAACTGACACTAGAGAGTGTAAATAAAGGAGAAGAGACAAGTTATAACTCTATGCGTACCTGCAACAGGTGGTCCAAGTAGGTAGCCCGTCCCTTCGAAAACAAGCGCCCACCCCAGCCCACTGGAGATCCTGGAAGCACTGCTGTATATCCGCACCATTACAGCTATAAGTGCGTTAAAACTTCCCGAGAACAATCCATAGAACACCATGCACGCTACAAGGTCCGTGTAGGTTCTCCCGAACGGTATGGCGATGTTAAGTATGGCCAGTCCGGTATTGCCAATCATGTAATAGTAGACCTTACTGATGTGTATTCTGTCCGATAGCCACCCGTGTAACGGCCTTGACACCGCCTCGGAGATGCCTAAAACTGACAGTAAAAAAGCGGCTGGAGTCTTCTCCACTCCAATATTTTGAGCATGGGCTACAAGGTGTACAAAAATCATGGAGTTGCCCAGTGAAGTGCCGAATAACGACACACAATAAAGGAGGAAGGGGCGGTGCTTCAGTAAGGTCACGTCAAACGCTTCCATGATTTTCTCACAGAAATGGAGTAGTTTTTTCTTTGGTTCTGTTTCAGTACTATGTATACCCCGGGGTTGGATGTTACTCTTTTCTTCCTTTCGATCCTCTTTAAGATGAATCGGTCTCATCAGGGCACCACAGACACAGCCATGCAATGGTATCCCGGCGGCAACCAACAAGGCTCCTCTCCACCCGAATTCATCTATGAGGAACCGGTAGAGTAGAGGAAAGACGAATATGCCGATCCCGGTTCCACATACTCCGATTCCATTGGCTGTGGCATGCCGCCTGTCAAAGTAGCGTCCAATCATAGCCAGGCTTGGGGAGTACATCAGGGAGAACCCAAATCCTGAAGAGAATATAACGAAGAGCAAGAGCAAGAGGCAGAGCTATATTCAACCACGCAAAGCTGTATTCAACTGAATAGCATTCAACTAAGTTTCAACTGACTCGCTCAGGCTTCTTCAGTTGCCTGACACAATCGTCATGGAAAAGTGACATTTTGCACGTTTGAGGTCGGCACTGGTTCAGATGTTGTCAGAAGCATATACACCAGGCCGAATCATTCTTCTCTCAGCCGAGACGAGGGGCGATATCGACTTCCGACAACATTTGACCCATTGATGACGTCACACTTGCAGAAAGTCACGTGTCCGCAGCGATTGGGTCAGACAGCTGAAGAAGACATCTATCTTTAGAATAATATTCAAATAAGATGAGAAAAATAACTAACAGCTTTGCTCATTGAAAACGAAACAAAATGTATGCTTTGCCTTTGCAGTGTTATCAGAAATAAATCGAGAGAGACAGTCACTGACCTGTTAAGATGCCCACGCTGAAGAACAGGTGTATCATCGTCTGTGCGAAGAAGCTGACGACAAGTCCCACGGCAGAGATGACGCCTCCGGCGATGATCACAGTACGGCAGCTGGTCAGGTTGCTCATAGCACCGGCAATGGCAGCTGTGATTTGATTCATGAAATGAAATCATCCTCCAAACATTCAACGATTAAGATCATAATAATGAACTTGAATAAATAAGCTTTAATACGCCTCCATTGCATGTTGTTTACTCACAAAACATCAACAGAGCAGCCCCTAGGATAGAACTGATGAAGGACGTGACCCCGGCACTCTCCTGGAAAACTTCTCGGAACTCTGTGTAGAACACTCCGAAGGACTTCATGTTGCCAATCACCAACATGTTCACGAAGAAGGTGCTGATGACCACCACCCAACCCCACCCGCCATCAGGTGGTTTGTCGACGGACCGTACTTTTGGCATATCTTCGAGATGATATAGCTAGCACACAACGACTTGGACGCCTCTTTCTATGTGAAACAGAAAATACAATATTAATACGTAGCTTAACTAGAAAGGTAAAATTTGTAGGCAAAGACATACTGTTTAAACTCGCATGGTCTAGCCTAACAAACTACTAGTACTGCTCTGTTTATTCTTACTCACATACATTCATATATATGGCGACCAGCCCCTGCCCTGCCACTTGCTACATATATAATAACGCTCCTCTGATCGCATCAAAGCAGAATATGGCTTTCCGGACTATCATTTTTAAAATTTATAGTCGCATGCTTGGCTGGCGCAGACGACTTGTTAAAGACTTGTAGGTAACCTCGCCTTCCAACTCCCAACCACAGATGACCTTGCTCACGACTTGCCCCCAAGCATGGTCTGGATACGGTCGGATGGCCATGATCAGCTATGTGGGACAAGGGCTACTAGTATCTATTCAGTTGTACAAAATGTATCAGAAATTCAGCGATGATTTTTAAATTGTTATTCTTAACAGAAATCATCGCTGAATTTTGTTTTAAAAAAAACAAACATTTGTCTTACCTTCCAAGGTCATATACGTACTCTTCTCTCCACTACCGACGTACTTACGATCGTCTTAATCTCCGAGTGTTTAACTCTTCAAGCTAAACGTCCGGCGTCTTACTCTGATAGACTAATCCCTGGGTCGTTCTCGTCCTATGACGTGAAAATATGTCTCAAGATCCGGGTCGTCAGGACCCCAATTGTTTCATCACAGCCTGTTTTTGTGAACCCTGTCTTTCTACAAACGTAACACCCAGTCAAAGGTTAAAGTTTCTTAGATTACCTCAGGTGACCCCTTGCTAACCTGGCCATCACAAGTTTTTCTACATTCCAAGTCTTGTTAGCTGTGAGTCAATCAAACAAGGTCGCCCAAGACAAAACCATTAGTGGCAAAGGTTAGAGGGAAACCTTGACTATTAGTTGGCTGTAAATGTGTTAGGTGGTTAAAGTTTGGTATTTGTCATCGTTAAGAGGCACTAATGAATAGTGACCTGTTTTTAAAAGTGACATGGATTTTTTGTTTGTTTTCAGAAACAGTAACCCGCCTTTAGGCGTAACACAAAGGTTTTGTACCGTACGTACAAACTGCGTAAGACCAGACTATAAGGTTTGATCCACTCATACCGAGAACCCCCTCCCCCCTCTTTTCGATACGTGTGGTGGGTTCTTTAACATGCTTAAGGTGTAGCTGTCGTCATACAGGGGACTTCCGGCGTTACGTATCATCAAAGAGGACGTCCCTAACCGAAGCTAGGTACTCATTTTCACCAGAGAAGAGTGAGCACCAGAGAAGAGTGAGGAATTTGGTGTAAACACGTACGGCATTCGGGCCTGCTAGGGATTCAAACCCAGAACCTTTAGATTCTGAGTCAACAACCCTAACTTCAAGGCCACCTTGTCATCCTGTTACAGTTCAAATGATTTACCGTCATTTATTGTTACTCTCTCATCTATCAAGTTGGTAGATAAAACAGTATACACAAAACTTGGTAAACCAATAAAAAAATTCAAATACTTTTATTGCAACGGCATACATAGGTACTTGCCATACTTGATACAGAAAAATGTCAGAAAAAAATGTTTTTCAGGATTCATTTCCTTAGCTGCATTTAAGGCCGCCACTTTGGTTTTACACAGTATTTGCCTTACAAATCTTAATCATGATTACTAGCTGATATGTTGTGTTCTCTTTCTGTCAAGAGTATTGTTAGTGCCTTCTTAAAGTTTGTGGTGATTTAATTTTGCAGGTTTTAAGTCCATAATAGCTTTGTAGTAGTGCTGTAGTAATATTGTAGTAATATTTAAACCATCTAATACTGCACAGAGCAAGAAGATTGAAATTAGCTGCTCATTGCATCAGACTCATGACATCATAGCCTCCAGACTAGTGTTATGGGAGCCCACAAAAGGGAAAAGAAGCCGTGGAAGACCAAAAGGCACCTTCATCGATACCCTAAGAAACCTTACTGAAGTGAAGGAAATCCAGTCCCTGATGGAAGATAGGGTGGAGTGAAGAAAGCTTTCAAGTTTGGTTCGAGCGGGAGCTCGACCAAAGTAAAGTAAGCAAGTATACTACACAGTAATGAAAACAAAGGTTTTATGTTTGCAGGGAAGTGGTCACTGCAAAAACCACAAACATAAAACCACCACAAAAATTCAAGAATAACACTTTCTTGCTTTCATAAAACCTTGTTTCTACACAGTATGTTTCCTGATATGTACTTCCTGTGCACTCATTTTTTATTTATTTTGTAGAATCTAACGGAAAGAAATATATGGCTTCTGAGTTTTAAACATTTGACACGAGAAATATTCTCTACAAATGCAGTAGCATAATTGTACTTCTTCTTCATATTATTAATTGTACTAATATATCCACTGGTTTGGACAAGAATTAGAGGTAGATATTCAAGATTAAGTTTCTTTAATTAAAAATTAGTAAGATTACTAAATTATAATTTACAAATCTGTGCATACAATGCTTTTGCCTCTAACCCCCTCCCTCCTTGCTGCTTTTAATAGATGAGAGATGATATACAACTGTGTGCTTATCCAAGTATCTACTTGCTAATTAAATAGTTGCTTTTTACTTTGCATAATTGGTAAGCCGCCTTTAGGTGTAACACATCTGTTTTGTACAAAAAGTACAAGCTGCGTAGGACCGCACTGTAAGGTTTTATCCACCCACACCAAGATGGACCCCTACTCTTCTCGACAAGTGTGTTGGGTTCTAACCTCAAGCACCTGACCTCCAGCTTAATGTCCCAGCTGAGAGGACTTCCCTAACCAAAGCTTATTAACAAAGAGCTCAATTTTACTTGAGCCTAGTGAGGGCATAGGTGTTAAGTGCCTTTCTCAAGGACACAACATTGGGGCCTGCTAAGGATTCAAACACAGAACTCTTAGTTTCTAAGTCAACAGCCCTAACCACAAGACCACCTTGCCACCTATCACTGTAAACCTGTGACATAAATTTCTAACACGTTCTATCACCTGTTAATAATCCAACTGCTTTGATACGTCAAAATTGGGGTCTCAAAAGGACCACTGTATTAAATCTTGATGGCCTTGAAACAGAATTCTGGTGATGGTAAAGCCTGCTTGTTGAAAACATGTGCAGTTCTGAATCAGTACTATATACTATCGCTTTGCATGACTTAGTACTACATTGTATTTAGACTACCATGTACATTGTACTACCATGGCGCATCCCCATCTTGTATCAGCCAACGAAAGAGTATGTCACCCCATAAATAACTTCCACAGTGCATAAGCACGTCGACTGATGATGATGATGATGATACTACCATATGGAAAGGCATTTGGGACGACATTTTCCATATCTTTATACAACAATATGACATTCTCTTATACAATGTCCATATTGCAATTGCACAAGATACAAGTGAGAATGCTATACTGTTGTCTCCCTCTCTGTGAGCATTGGCTCTGTTACCGTTCCCTCTATACTATCTTTACTTATGTCTTGTGTTGTAGTATCGTCTTCCGTGGTATCTCTGTCAGGGCTGTCGTGTTTGGCACACTTCTCAAAAAAGAGAATGCTGAGAGACGCGAGGACCATGGTGCCCGCAGAGTAGAACGAGACGTTGTAGTTCCCCGTGGCATCGTACAGCCATCCTGGATTGTGAGGCAAGAACAAATTTGTAGTCAGGAAACACTGGGAAAATTTGAGCTACAAGTATAGATCTTAAAGGGTTACTCAACAGCAGATTAGCTAAAGGTTTATAAGTTTCTAAAATACTTAGCACCACTTTTTTGTAAATACAAAACCAAACAAGGTTTGTAAAATTTCATAACAGACTAACAAAGAAATGAACCATTCATAATCCAGTAACTGAATAGTATGATGGGAATGATGAATGCCTTATTAAGTATGGATTTAAAAAAAAGCAAGAAACTAAATATGTGAAAAGCTGCCATACCTGCGATAGGTGAGCCCAGTAGATAGGCCACTCCTCCTCCTAAGAAGGTCCATCCGATTCCACTGGACAGTCGGGCCACTCCCGTGTACTCTCGGACCAACACTGTGATCAGGGCGTGGAACACTCCGGAGAACAGCCCGTAGAAGGCCATGTACACAACAAGGGAGGCATACGACGAACAGAAAGGCACAAATAGATTGCACACGCCCACACCAGCCACTCCTATCATATAGACGTGGAGTCTGCTGATGACTCCTAAGTCTGCGAACCAGCCTCCAATCAGCCGGAATACAAACTCGGTAATCCCCATCACCGAGATCAAAAATGATGCCTCGGTTTTGCCAACTCCGATGTTTTGCGCGTGTTTCGCCATGTGGACAAATACAATGGAGTAACCGAGCACCGTACCGAAATGAGAGAAAGTAAACAACGCAAAGGGAACGTCCGTCAAAAGCGACACATCAAAAATGTGCAGGACCTTGCTAGCAGTCATTCTGCATGAAGACTGTGAATTTTCTACTATGTTTTTCTTCTTCTGGTCCAGAACAGCTTTGTGTTCCTGGTCTTCCCTGAGATGTATCGGCCTCAGTAAGGCCCCACAGATGCAGCCATGGAGAGTGATGCCAGCGATTATCAGCAGCGCACCTCGATAACTAAACTCGTCAATCAGGACTTGATACAGAGGTGACAGGGCGAACATTCCCACCCCATTCCCCGACAATCCGATTCCGTTCGCTGTCGCTCTCCTCTTGTCAAAGTAACGCCCTACCATTGTCAGACATGGCGAGTAGATCAACGACATTGCGAACCCTGAAAAAAAAATGATAAAAGAAGAAGATGAATTAAATTGCATGGCGATTGTAACAGGTACAATGTATGGCAAGTTATTTGCATTGCTAATGCTATGCTTATATCTAACAATTTTAAGGAACGTATCTCAAGAATAAGAATAACAGTAGTAATAAGGCAAAATCTGAGTACTGTCAGTATTAGTTCTGAGAGACATATTGTATGTCCTACTGAACTGTCTTTCTCATGCAAATTGAAACTATCAAGCAAATGTATCATTAGCTTTTAAAATGATGTCCCGAAGAACAAAATGGAATGAAATGGAACGAAATGGAACAAAAGGAAACAATATGGAATGGAATGGACAGAAAGTGATCAATAGACACATGTAATATTACTAGTAATCAAAACCTTATTTGCATGATTAATGAACTACAATCAAACAAGACATACAGGACACCCGAAAGTATAACAACTAAGTATATTCCGGAACTTAGAAATCTTGTTTTACCTGTGAAAATTCCCAGGCTGACCAGTAGGTACATCACGCTGGTCGCGAACGAGCTGATGACGAACCCGACGGCTGCCAGGACTCCTCCGGTGAACACCATCACGCGACAGCTGGTCAGCTTACTCAGCGCGCTGGCTATGGGAGCTGTAGTAAACATTAAACAGGCAGGAAGTTTAACTCCAGGTGGCATATGGTGCATGATGTTTCTAGCCTGGGTTACCAACCTCCGTAGTGACCACTGGCTCAAGAAAGTTAGCAAGCGAATTTTTTTGAGCCAGCAGTCACTACGGAGGCTGGTACTCAGGCTGGGTACCATTCTCAATGGTAAATTTTACCGCTGGCTCAATCTTTTCGCTTGCTAACCACAGAGATTAGCAGGGAAAAAGAATGAGCCAGCGGTAGCCTGATTTAATTAGGCTTATAGTAGCCACCCGTAACCAGCCAGCCTGGCAGTGGACATAAAACCCCCGGACAGCTGTAGTTTGCATTATACAGACTAAGCCAGCAGTTACTATGGAGAATGTTCCCAGGCTATGGTGATTTGGGATGTTGACTTAGAATTCAAACTAAAGGTTCTGGATTCGAATCCCTATCAGGTAAAAATGAGTACCTAAGTTTGGTTAGGGGCGTCTACAAGGACGGGGCATAAAGCCATAGGTCCCATCTTTGAGGACATCTCAAGCACATCTCAAAGTATCAAGGTTAGGGTCTATCCAGGGGATAACTGTTCTCTTTTCAAGAAATATGGTGGCTAAAGGTGTTGATCAATTTCCCTTGTATCCTAGTTTATAACTTAGGGTTCAGCACCTTTTAAGGTGTAGGCTTGGATTTGATTTATTACGAACTTCTAATCCAGAAATAAAATTAACAACACTAGGATCTTATTGGCAATATACTGACTCTTATTCGAACACTATGATATGATGAGATGATATGATACAATAACTGTTACTGCTCTAATATGAACAGCTCCAGAGAACTTAACCTTCAGCACACTAAAGTAGCCATTTGGCACCCCATTCTCTATTGGTTACAGAGTTAGGCAGCAGGGAAAGGTTAAAGATTTGAATTCTTTCTCACAGCAAATCAGCATCATTCCCACCAGCGTTGAGTTGATGAAGGCGGTGTCTCCAGCGCCCTCGTCAAACACGTCTCGGAACGCGGCGTAGAACACCCCGAAGGACTTGATTGACCCCACCACGACAATGTGGACCAGGAAACTGCTGAACACCACCATCCAACCCCAACCGCCATCTGGAGGCTGGTCCCGGTACTGCACCTTCTGACTCCTGCTAGCCATTTCTCAAAGATACCAGCAGCCCCCTGCAGAAATCAAAATTGATCAATCAAAGAATAAATCAATCACCCCACATCAATCAATAGGCCATATCTGCATCTACATCGTTGTTACCCCCATATTCCAGGTTGTAGAAATGTTAGTAATTTAGGGGGCAGTCGACACATTTACATGATATTGCGTATGCGGTGCATGCATACTGTGTTGAGTTCAGCCAGCCAACCAACCAACCAACCAACCAACCAACCAACCAACCAACCAACCAACCAACCAACCAACCAACCAACACCAACCTACTGACACCAACCTACCAACCAACCTTCAATTTTCACATATTTTGTAGACCATACCTTGAAGTCAAACAAATTCTTGTAATTTCATTGTGCACCCTGCTATAAATATTGAAGCATCGAACCTTCTCACTTTGGGGTTCTTAACCATGTCTATCCCCATAGGCGAAATACTGTGTTCTGCTACCTTAACTAAAATAACCGTTACATCTAACTTTGATCTACTTTTTTCCAGTTTAATAGTAGACACTATGCCAGAATAATCAGTGTAATGATTGTGTATTCTCCAAGCAGAGGTTTTGGTCGGGGGTAGTAGTGGCCGGGTTTTTTTTTACGTTGGCCTCCCGTTTACAACCTCTGCTTGGAGAATAATGATTGTGGGCATCAACGGAAAGAAGAAGAAGGTCAAAGGTCAACACAGCCAGGAGTGATTCAAAACCCTGATATCCAAAAAAAAGTACACACCCTCTTTACTAATCAATTACGGCTACAATAACGTTAAATAACAAGCTCCGAGAAGGCCTATGCATTTGGAACACCGAGTACGAGTATGACTCGACAAAAATGACCAAACATATGGTACACACGCGAAATAATTATCTCTGTCAAATCAAATGTAAGCACTAAAGCAGAGTGTCACCAGATTGCCAAAATGGATACCACAAATCTGAATACCGTAGGGAAAAGAACTATTCTATACACTGTAACAAGGATGTCCTTCAGTGTACGAAGCCTAAATGCAATGGAGTGACGTTACCTGCGAACTTCGTAACGTTCCCTAAAAGTGAAACTCCGGCAGGGTTTTTACTTCCGCCAGAGAAATCTTTGTCTTCCCTTCCTTTCATTGGTCTCTTCACACCACTTTCGAGTGCGAAGGTCAAGCTGTAAGGCGTCCAGATCGTATGATACAAGATGAACTGAACAAGAGGGATCACGGCACTCAGAACACTTTGACTGATAACAATAAAGATCAGTAAAAACGCGCCAGTGGCCGTGGCGCAGTCGGTGACCTGCAGATGACCTCAACTTAGCCAGCTGACGAAACAAACACAGTGCAACAGCATCACCTACCGGAAAAGAACTAATTTGCAGGCAGCCGAGGCACCCTGCCCAACAACTTTACCAAGGACATTATATATATAATGTCCTTGGTATAACCAATGAGGTTATAACCTCCTTGGTATAACGCAAGCTCCATCTGCCCGGGGCTGTAATGACCCCTCCCCGCAGACCGGTTACGAGTGGCTGCTAAAAGCGCGGTTAAATCAGGCTACTTTTGATACCGGTGTTCCATATTTTTGGACCCCCAATGCCCCCCCCCCTCCACATCTGTTTGGAATCTGTGTGACCTCAAAACTACAAAGGCAAACAGGGACGTAGACCCTGCCCGACAGTTTACCAAATTTATAAAGCAGCAGATATAGGGTTACACAACGGGTTGAGGAAACTTTAAAGTATGCCTCGTTTAACCTCTTACCCATCAGATCATTTTCTGTGAGCACTTAATTGCATCAACGTTTAGGTGTCCAGAGGGTGTAATCTAAGAATCAAGTCAGTACGACGATGTTTTTTGTTTTTTTTGTTTTTTACATAACCGGTAAATAATGCAGTTAGTCCCTGCGTGAAACCGGATTGTCTGTTATAAGGTTTGATTGACTCTCACCGTGATGACAGTATCAAAGTATCAAACACGTGGGATCTTCGGCTTAAACACGCTATTTGTGAGGACGTTCTTATAAGTTATGCACTTACTTCCACTTGATTGAGGCTGGTGTGAAGTGCCTTTCCCTATGGCTATGTCACACCACACGGGCCTCATAGGGATTCGAACCCTGGAACTACAGATTCTGAGTCAATAACGTAAACACTTATCCGAAGGGAACGATCTAGCTCCCTATATATGTAACACCCTTGCCCTATATAACCAAAAAAGCACTTTGCCGTCCTAAATGTTCAGATCGTCTGTTCTAATATGGCTTTACCATCTTTGCTGCCATCTGGTTCATAACAATAAGAAATAAAGACAGTACGATGTACACAGTGTTTTAATTATCGATATTGCGAGTTGTGCATTTCATCTGATGACCTATATACAGGCATAACGCTGCATAACACATACTAATACAATGCATACAAATACTAAAGCTTCCCTTATTGGCCAAAGGCATTTTGAAGTGAATAGATCATGAGCATTGGTTTAGCTTCTTTCTCATTAGTCAGGAGCAGGCCAATCACAATCACCGCATTTTTTCTTATGATGAGCCAGTCATATCATGGCACCATCAAATCTTGTAACAAAGTGTTGTCCCTTCAGCAGACGTCAATAAATAAAAGAAATCGACATCTGAAGTTTTACATGCAGGTAGCCGTCATGTATCAGAATATATGTGTCCTAAGTGATTGGTTGTTGCCGATTCAGGGGAAGATTGCCAAATTTCAGCCGGAAATTTGGTGCGTGTATTTCATTCATCAACTTCATCTATTGAAATATGAACCCCGCAGTGCCAATTGCATATACAATGAAGGAAATAGTTGCACAGTTGTGAATAAAAAGTGTAAAATAAATGCATAACTATCGTTCATTGATATTCACACACGCGCCTTAAAACATGTTTAAAAGACTAGACAGGGATTCAACCGTTAAGCTTTCAACAGGACGAATAGAATGCGACCACCAAGTTAGAACGAAGTTCAGCTATCTACTGCTAGTCATTACAATCGTCATCATAATCATCGTCACTACTGCTGCTGGTATGAAATCGCGGACATGGGTTGCTTATTGACATGCGTGGGTGGTCAGACAAAGAACTCCTGTGTTGTGGAGACGCTGTAGTTGTCTGAACTCATCGGGTACACTGTGGACTTGCGTCGGAAGAGAATTGTCGTAGTAGTGCTCAGTCAGGCGTCTGTTGCTCCTGTCGGCGTGGAAGGGCCAGAAGCCATACAACCGCACCTCCTCGCAGATTTGTGTGGCCAGACCGACCAGGATTAGCCCTAGATAATCACATAAGTAAAGAAGAGGGAAATACACCAGAATGAGATACATATACAAGAATGGTACGAAATCAGAAATTAATCATACAAAATAAGATCAATTCATTAATCTAAAATTTGAATGTTATAATGGCTACCTGTCGACGGCCGCTGAGCCTCTAAACCATTCTCTTTCCAAAACGACATCATCGATGTTGTGACGTATGGGAATGGGATGATAACTTGGTTAGTGGCGTTGTTTTCCTTCAGAGCTTGCAGTACGTTCCCGGGGCGTCTTGTGTTATGTCCGGAGAGAAGGGCCCAGATCAACAGGTAGCTGTCTCCGTACACAGAGAGGTCATGCATCAAGGCTTTAACGTTTAACAACTTTTGTTTCTTGTTGGTGTACCTAGATGAAACATAAGAGAGAATTATTTCAAAGTTAGTCAGCTTTCATATGTACGAAACTTATAGCCTGGAATCCAGACCTATTATAGTTCCCGAGTGAGCTATAATAGGTCTGGATTCCAGGCTACAAAACTTACAAGAAGACAGTAAAGATATATTAGATAAAACTCATAGACTAGAAAAAGTTTTTTTAAAGTTACATTACAATTAACTGGTGATAATTGTTCTGTATAAATAGCAATTGAGATATAGATAGAAACCAAAGCAAGAAATAGATTTTAGACAGTGCTGGTAGATATTGCATTTAAGATGTATTTCTCTGATATCATATCAAATGAAAGGTGTATTCAGTAGTAAAATAGTGATGCTAGGCTGTGCTGCATTTTGTCAAGTTTCAGAGTTTGCCACCAATGTTCACTAGACATAAAAAGTACCTGTATTTGATCATGGAGGGGTTCATAGTGATCAGATTGGTTTTATTCCCAATGTCCATCATATAATTATCGCCCATTGGAGCCATGTTGATCCTGCAAATTATGGGCAAAAGTTTAAAAAATACATTCTTTATTGCTTCATGTCGTTGCCTGGAAGATTAGCCCCCTAGAGGGGCTAAAGGGTATCTCAATAAACTCAACTCATTTTACAACGGGTTGTTCAGAAATATGGTCAAGGTTGTCATTGGTCATACATCGCCTCGGAAGGAAAGTGACAATAAGACAAGATTTGACTGCCTGTTGTGGTGGTACATCACCATAACCAGGTAATACTCATCAACCTAACCAGGTAATACTCATCAACCTAACCAGGTGACGAAAACTGATGTGCGCGCGGGTGTCATCCATAATATAGTCAAATCAACATTACCCCATAGTACCTCACCTGAACACAAACTCGGAAGCGTCGATCTCTTTTCCACAGCTGCTTCCCTTCAGTATCCCACCGTTCCCCACTACACTGCAAGTACTGAAGTGTCTGGTCTTAAACGGGCTTTCCTGTGTAAAATATAAATATATGTATATATATGGTCAAGAATACACATACACATGGGTTTGTATTCTGATTACCGTTTAAAACCCATTTGTGACGATGTGTAATATGGTGAAGTTAAATTCGTGTTGTATATGAATAAGGTTATTTTGGTAGATAGAGCTCCAAACATATAAGGGATTGAATAAAGGAGAGTTTGGACACTGAGCAGCATTACATGGTAGGGAGTAGTAGCATATCCAGAGGGATCAGGAATCTTGTTAAGAGGGGAAAATAAGTCTCTACCTTAGGAAAGTTCTTCGTGACTTCTGGCCTATCGAACTTCTTGGATGACTTGGTATGAGGGGTTAGTCCAAAATTTATTGGTAGCCCTTGCGTGACCACAAAACTCCCGTTCGCAAAGCGACTGTCGGACACAATCCCTTTCCTGTGACAATATCAAGAAAAAGAAATCAGTCACCATTGGCGAAAGGAGATGGAATTTAAAGAAAGATTCATAATCATAGCGTTCTGCGGCTGAGCCCAAGATATCAGCTGTTTACCTCATGATTTCCCACGCGTCCTTAAACCAAACAATGGCGGACACTCAATGACGTCATAGCCAAATGATCACAAACGGCCATTTTCATGGAGTCATTCGATGCTGGCAGATTCTGGCATTATTGATATCCCAGAGAGCGAAGTCATTACCATGACAACACAAACCTGACACAGTACGCCTGCACTGTATGCATGTTGTCGTGGAAATGATTCTGTCTGCCCCCTGAGCTACCCATAGTGCCCCGCGACTCTCAGCATCCCATGGGATCCGTTTATAGACAGCGTCTCGCGAAGGTGACCCTTACCGAAATAAATCCGCAGCTGTTTTGTTAAAGACCCATCCAGTTGCTTCCGTCGGTATGGCCTGCACAGCTGCCTGGTCGGCCAAGAACTTCTCCTGAGCAACCTTCTTATTCGGTATGTGTCGAGCATAAGATTTGAACTTCTTCAGTGGACTTGAAAAACAAAACGAAATCATCTTCAAGCCAAGGTCATGTTCATATCGAATCCACATCTCGGAGCACATTGTGGCTACAATAACCCTATTGTTTTCCCAGGCCACACACAGTCTTTTTAACACCCAGAGACACAGCTTCAAATGTTATGTTACTTATCCTGCTTTCTGCGTACCTTGTTTTACCAATGGAGGACCCTGGCGACATGCTGCGCTGGTCGTTATCCTCCTTGGTTACATCAACTTCATTCTGGCCATTGCCTGCTTCTTCGAGCCCGATAGAGGAGCTGAAAACGAGACGGCATCATTTCTAGAAACAGATTTTTTATCATCCGTAGCCAAGATTAAGATGCAATCGTTCGTCAGAATGGATACATGATCGACACAGGAAATCAACGTTAACTTAGGCAAGCGAATACAATTTCCATTCTCGACAGTCAGACATATCATGCGTTTTAAAATCAAAACAACTCGAGGACACTATCTGCAATAAATAATAAGTAAAATTATTCGCTCACTCCCTGAGAGCGTCGCCCAAAAATGCGATTCCAATGGTTAAGTGTTTTGTTGTCTTTTACAGTGTTACACCAATGCAATGGACAGACGTGTTAATGAATTTCTTTATGCAAAGCAAATTATAAACTAATACTGCTTTATGCAACTGCCGACCTCAGTTATTTGATCCCAATGATTTTTGCTCCCAAAATAAACCAGATCATTAGTTTAGAGGATAGCTTCAGAAGGAAACATGACTTCGCGCTTGCTGTTGCCCACCTGCTTGTATGTACGCGAGTTTCCAGTATTTTCCAGTGCAGCATGTTACCAGGAATCAAACGTTCAGGTGTGTAGTAAAACAGCAGGAAAAGAACTGCTTGTAGAAATAACGGTAATGCACAAAGTCGCTGTCGCCTGGTCATTTTGTTTCGCTAGTAGGGAAGGCACTGCATATTGGAAATACAATCATTAATCAAAAGGGCAATGATTCTCAATGCATGAAGAACTGTTACTGGTGGACGAAGGGCATGCCAAAACTTTACACTCTATAAATAAGAGTTTGCAAACCTCACACCTCCATAGAATATTTTAATTTTACAAATTACTTTCACATTTACATAATCTATGCATTGGTATGTACACATTTAACTAATTGAAGAAATCCGAAGCAATAGAAGGGTCCGAAAATTTGGATTTTGAAGTCAATTTATTTAGTCATCTCTATACATGATTAGTTCAAACAACACTATCACAATGTATAGCGACGTCCATGATGCAAACCGTACGTTCTGCTGCAGTACCAAAGGCACCACAGTACCAGTGCGCCCCTAATCGACCTGCACCTATGTGTTTCCAACACCTACCAACGTATCAATCGAATATCATTATAATCTATGGTCATCCAGAAGCTCTTAACTTATGGTGACCACAAGTATCCGGAAACAAAAACAAACACACAGACACACCAAAAACAATGCCTCTATTTTTCATTAAGGCAATGACAATATTCACCCGTTCGACTAGTTTAGAGCCATGCCATGGCGTCACTTTCCAACCCCTCCAGATAATCGAGTCTCCTCCCTGGAGTGTAAGCTTTACGCAAATGTTGGGAGGGAAGATCGTAAGGGTTACTGGTTATTCCGACACACAACAAGAGTACATGTTGATCAGAAATCATGACTGCGTAACAGTTGTACTCTTAGGTCCTGCCAGAAACAACAAAAAAGCAAAAAAACAATTCTACGTCTTTGGCATCGGCACAATGGCACAACTGAATGCATAACTGAATGCCAAAAACAAACGACTACATTACCGCAATATTTCAAATAGCTATCGACACATACGCGAGAGGTTTGTCCTCTCGTCTACTGAAGTGTTCTTAAAGCTCCGATCTTCTTAAGTTCTTCGAAAGTTCTTAAACCTCCTGCATCTGACCTTTGGGGTTTTCTAGAAGGAACAGTGCACGAAACGATACAAAGAATGGACCCCGGAGGACATTTTCTGTTTCTTTATATATATACATATATAGCCGGTATAACCGCCATTCGGCGTAACACACCAGCTTCTGCTCGAAAATGCTGTAGAAAATTTACCTTTGTTGCAGGTAAACGCGGAACTGACAATATGTAATCAACTGTCCTTACCTCATCAGTGTCAAAAGCTGCAGATGCCGACAAACGGTGTTGGGCATGAATGGTCACCAGTGTACGGCGAAACGCCACGACAGAACTGTCAAAACATTCACTAGTCCGTCCGACCTTCTTTTGTGACCTTTCCACAGGCAATGGTTGCCACTGCCTGCATCAAAAGTCGTCGAACAAGCCGTAATATGTCACAAAGTGGTAGTTAGGCAACAGTGCAGCTTAAGCTTGTGCATGCCTGATTGCATACGGAGGATGCCCTTCGGCTTTGCCGACGATGACCTCGCTCGGCTATCGGAGAGGGGGGGGTTAACTATAAACATCAGGGAGGTTATAGGCCTATGACGACATCCAGTAGTCCTTCGGTGGTGCCTAATTTATCTATCTATTAATCTTTAGGGTGGTCCTTTCAGCTATCTAGGTAACTGATTTCCAAAGGAGCCCTTACAAAATCAAAACAAGTCAGGATACGGATGGATAACTTAACATAAACTAAATTCACAACAAGAGTCCGTAGGACACAATTATCCGTGAAGTATTTATAGTGTGTACATTGTGGCTAAGCCCTACAAAGCAAATGCTGTGAACGTACGCACACATCAACGTACCACACACCGACAAATCCAACATATATTTCACGTATGATATCGTACTAACTGATGATGTTAGGCACTTTATTCTTCCACGCAAACTCACACTGTAATTATGGTTTAAAATAGACGACGTGCATCATCACACGCAACCTAGCAGACGATTTGCCAAATTACACCCCAATGCAACAACGTAATCGCGAGTTCTAGCTGCGAACATGCAATACACATAACGATCGATCAGTACTGTTCACACGGGTATAAAAACACAGTTTAAAGAACAGGCAGGTATCTAAAAACATCAAGCTTTGAACGATATCGATATTAGTGACAGGACGATTAGAATGCGACAACAAAGTAAGAACAAAGTTTAGATATCTACATGAATGTTAGATTATAGACATTGCTTATTGACACGCGTGGGTGGTGAGACGAAGAACTCCGGTGTTGTGGAGACGCTGTAGTTGTCTGAACTCATTGGGTACACTGTGGACTTTCCCGGGAAGAGCATTGTCGTAGTAGTGCTCAGTCAGGCGTCTGTTGCTCCTGTCGGCGTGGAAGGGCCAGAAGCCGTACAGACGGATCTCCTCGCAGATTTGTGTGGCCAGACCGACCAGAAGCAGCCCTAGATAATCAAGAATGTAAAGAAGAAGAAGTAAAATAGAATGAAATACATAGACAAGAATTGCACCAAAATGGGAATGGAGAAAAAACAGAATCAGCCTGTGGTACACGTTCTCTCGCTGTCAGGGGCTGATTGGGCCTCCTTCCCTATAGTTTCTGACCATTATGTATTCACCTCTAACTCGAGAGAACTATTTCCTTTTCGAGAGTCATCAATACGAGCTAATGATTCTTTATCACTATGAAAATCAGGAGCTCGGGATTCTCTGTCACCATGGTAACGATCAGCCTGGCAATGATTGGTACATGTTAGCACATATGGCCACAGCAAGTTAATTGTATGGATGACATTCTTTGCAGACTACTCATCTAATTCGAGAGCGCGAAGAAAAAAGCAAGATGCCTAAATCTGAAATTAATTATACCAAATAAAATCAATCCATGAAACTAAGATTCATGTTATAGTTCATAATGGCTACCTGTCGACGGCCGCTGGGCCTGTAAACCATTCTCTCTCCAAAACGACATCATCGATCTTGTCACGAGTGGGAATGGGAGGATAACTTGGTTAGTGGCGTTGTTTTCCTGCAGAGCTTTCAGCGCGTATCCGGCGCTTCTTGCGTGACGGCCGGAGAGAAAGGCCCAGATCAACAGGTAGCTGTCTCCATACGGTGAGAGGTCATGCATCAAGGCTTTAACGTCTATAGTTCTTTCGGCTTGTTTGCCTTTGCTGTATCTAGATGTAATAAAAGAGGACACATTGTTTCAAAGTTAGTCAGCTTTCATATGTACAAAGCTCACAAAAATACACTAAAAAACAAAACTCGTAGACCAGAAAAAGCTTTTTTTACAGTTACGTTACAATAATTGGTGATGATTGTCCTGTGTAGATAGCAATGGAAATATAGACAGAGAACAAACGAAGAGATGATTTTGAAATAATGCTAGTAGATATTGCGTTTTAATAAGATGTATTTTGCTGATATTTTATCGAACGAAAGGTGTACCCAGCAGTAAGAAATAGTGATGGGAAGCTGTGCAGAAGTTGTAAAGTTTGAGAATTTGTCATTATTGGACTGAAAAAGTACCTGTATTTGATCATGGAGGGGTTCATGGTGATCAGATTAGTTTTGTTTCCAATGTCCTTCAAATATTTATCGTCCAGTGTAGCCATGTTGAACCTGCAAGTTATGGGCAATAGTGAATAAATACACTCTTTATTGGTTCCTGTCGTTGAATTTTAAAACAGGTTGTTTAGAAATCTACATCTACATCTACATCTGCATAGGGGTTACCCCCAAATAACCCATTCAGGGGCAAAGTAGGGGGGGAGGAGTTGAGGTCCCGGGCTAAGGCGGGCAGGCCTCCAGCTAGCCTGGCACGGAACGACTCAACGATGGGAGCAGTCGCAACCGTGCCAGGCAGGGTATTCCACTGTAGGATGGTACGGGGGAAGAAAAGAGGGTTTATATGTGTCGGTTCTTGCGTGGATGGTGTAAAACTTGAGGTCGTGGCTCCCCCGGGTGCGCCCCTGGGCTGGTTTCAGCAAACTGTAAGTGTCTATATTAATGTGATTATCAACAAGTTTGTAGAAGAAGGTGAGGCAAGCGTTAATTCCTCCTCCTTTCAGAGAGAAGGGGCCACTGCAGGTCGTTGAGCATTTGTGTCACGCTGCTAGTCCGCCGGAAGTCATTAAGGGTCACGCGGGCGGCCCTGCGCTGGACGGCCTCCACCACCTGTATCCCTTTGGTGGTGTACGGGTCCCAGACGGTGGCACTATATTCCAAGTGAGGCCGCACCAGCGCTTTATAGCAAGTGGCCTTGACCCTAGATGGACAATGGGTCAGATTGCGCCGAATGACCCGTAGAACACGACCGGCTTTGCTAGTGGCGTGGTTGACATGGGTGTCCCATCGCAAATGGCCGGACAGTTGTACTCCAAGATAGGGGTGGGACTTAACACCGGTAAGGGCTTCTCCATAGAGGGAATACTGGGTTATGGCGGGGTGCTTCTTACGGGTGATATGAAGGATGTGACATTTAGAGGAGTTAAGCGACATGAGCCAACGATTTTGGCATTCTGATAACGCGTCGAGATCAGACTGTAGAGCTTGAGTGTCAGAAGGCTTGCTGATGGTTCGATAAATCAAGCAATCGTCGGCAAATAATCGAACGTGAATCTACGGAGTTGGGGAGGTCATTAATGTATAGTAGGTAGAGTAGAGGGCCTAACACTATACCCTGCGGAACTCCAGAAGTGACTTTGACAGCTTTAGATGTTCCGCCGTCAAAGACGACCCTCTGAGTTCTCTCCGTAAGGAAGGCCATAAGCCAAGACTGAAGAAGGTCAGAAATGTCGTAGTGCTTGAGCTTACTCAGCAGCCGCTCGTGGGGCACGGTGTCAAATGCCTTGCTTTAGTCAAGCACCGCAGCATCGACCTGTTTGTTATGGTCAATATTCTTGGCCAAGTCTTGGAGGGTGAGTACCAGCTGGCTCTCACAGGACAGACCCTTCCTGAAACCGTGCTGCGCCGGGGACAGAATGCCGTAAATGTCATCAACATAACCAGGTAATACTCTTCAACATAACCAGGTAATGCTCATCAATATAACCAGGTCATACTTAACATAACCAGGTCATACTTAACATAACCAGGTAATACTCATCAATATAACCAGGCAATACTCATCAACATAACAGGTAATACTCATCAACATAACCAGGTAATACTCATCAACATAACCGGGCAATACTCATCAACATAACCAGGCAATACTCATCAACATAACCAGGTGATACTCATCAACATAATCAGGCAGTATTTATCAACATAACCAAGTAATACTCATAAACATAAGGTAATGCTCATCAACATAACCAGGTAATATTCCTCAGCGTAACCAGGAAATACTCATAAACATAACCAGGCAATACTCATCAACATAACCAGGCAATATTCATAGAAATAACCAGGTAATACTCAATTAACATAACATGTAATGTAATCAGACGATACCCATCACAGTAAGGCCCTGAAATGTGTCCACGTGGGCTAGAACTATAGTAAAGACGTTTCTCAATCATTATATATAAGTATACAGTTCAATCTACAGGCCTTTTATACAGCACTTGAATCAGTACCTGTTACTTTAATTTAGTATATCATAGCGCCTCACCTGAACACAAACTCGGAAGCGTCGATCTCTTTTCCACAGCTGCTTCCCTTCAGTATACCACCGTTCCCCACTACACTGCAAGTATTGAAGTGTCTGGTTTTAAACGGGCTTTCCTGTGTAAAGCAAAATATATGGTCAAAGATACACATACACATGGGTTTGTATTCTGATTAGCTTCAAGTCTTTTCTGTCGGTGAACGTGTTTAACATGATGTAGTTGTAAATGAATAAGGTAATTTTGGTAGTCAGAGCTCCAAACATACAAGGGATTGGACAAAGAAGAGTTTGGCCACTGAGCAGAATTACATGGTAGGGAGTTGTAGGCCATCTACAGGGATTAGCAATCTTGTTAAAAGGGGAAAATAGGTCTCTACCTTAGGTAATTCCTGCAAGAATTTCTTTGGCACATCGAATATCTTGGTTATCTGTGTATGAGGCATTAGTCCAACATTCTCTGCTAGCCCTTGCGTGACTACAAAATTCCCGTTCACAAAGCGACTGTCGGACACAATCCCTTTCCTGTGAAGTTGAAAGAAATACATGTCACTGATATGATAATAATATGTTACTTCCAAAACTTTTTAAACAAAAATTACAACAAAAGTGGTAACGTCTTCACAAATTTTAGGTGATATATCTAACATTTTGTAATTTCAACGTAAATATATGCATATTTTCTTATTTATTGGGTCCCTTCGTGTGCATCCCATGGGATCCGTTTATAGACAGCGTCTCGCGAAGGTGACCCTTACCGAAATAAATCCGCAGCTGTTTTGTTAAAGACCCATCCAGGTGCTTCCGTCGGTATGGCCTGCACAGCTGCCTGGTCGGCCAAGAACTTCTCCTGAGCAACCGTCTCATTCGGTATGTGTCGAGCATAAGTATCGAACTTCTCCAATGGACTTGAAAAACAAAACAAAAGTATCTTTAAGCCAAGGTCATGTTCATATGGAATCCACATCTCGTAGTGCATTATAGCTATACAATGAAGGCATTGGTCCAACAGGCAAGTCAATCTAAACCCATGTTTATTTGTAGTCTATGATGTTCAGATGGTTGTACCCAGAATTTGTGTGAAGATTTGATCGGAGTCTTTTCTTCACGTCCAGAGACAACTTCAAATGTTATGTTACTACTTCTGCGTACCTTAATACCTCCTCTTCTTCCGGGTCTTCCTCTGAGGAGTTTGTCAGTCCGTCTGATGTCCTGGTAACGATGCCGTGACTTTCATTGTGGCCATTGTCAGCTTCTTCTAACTCGATGGGAGAACTGAAAACAAAACGGCATCATTTCAAATACAATACAAACACACACGAAATCAACTTTGTTGAGTGAATGCAATTTCTCTCCTAGACTATAGATATCGTGACTTTAACCACCTCATCTTGAAATCAAAAGAACTCCAGGACACTATATAGAAGAACAGCTAAATCAATAATTAAAATAAAATAAAATGGGCTCACTCCCTAAGGGCGTCGCAAAAAATGCGGTTCCGATGGTCGTGTGCTTTGTTCTACATGTACTTACAGTGTCACACCAATTAATAGACGGACATGTTGATGAATTTCTTCATGCAAAACCAATTATTGATTTATATCATTTTAGGTATTTGCCGACCTCCGATAATTTGATCCCAAATTTTTGTTCCCATGCCACAAATAAAGCAGACACAGATTCAGCAGGAAAATGACTTCGTGCTTGCTGTTGCCCACCTGCTTGCATGTACGCGAGTTTCCAGTATTTTCCAGGGCAGCATGTCACCAGGAATCACAATTTCTGCCGCTGTGTAGTAATATAGCAGGAAAAGAACTGCTTGTAGAAATAACATTAATGCAAAAAGTCGCTGTCGTCGGATCATTTTGTTTCACCAACAGGGACGGCACTGTGAAATACAATGAAAAAGGCGAAAAATAAACTTTCTAGATGTATATTCATTACCAGTGGGTCAGGATCAAGATGTATTTTATTGGTTTGTCGCAGTTTTATCTGAATCAAAAAACCGATGTGCAAACCCGTTTGTGCCTTGCGTGCAATCCAGTCGGCAAGCAGTAATCTCACATGTATCTAAAAACTAATAAATATAAGGACAGTAGAAATACATATCTATGGCACATGGTACTAGTAATCGTACTGGTTTAACAACCGTGTCAGATAGGGTATAGGAGATTCATTTAGTATAACTATAACTAAGGGCACGCATAAACTTTACACTCCGTAACTGACAACAGTGATATTGAGCCGTTCGGCCAGTTCAGAGCGATGTATGACGTCACCCTCATCATGACGTCACTTCCCAAACCCCTCCAGGTAACATAAGCTCCTTCTCTGAAGGGTAAATGTTGGGAGGGGGGATCGTACGGTCGGTTCCAACACGCAACATGAGTACAGAAAACATGACTGCGTAACAGTTATACCAGGAACAGAACGTATCTGTATCTTTATAGCCGGTATGATACTAACCGCCCTTCGGCGTAACACACCAGCTTTTCATTTGCGAGGCACGTGTCCATTCATCTACACATAGTAGTATATCAGAACGTCTAGTCTACACATTATTTCTATCTGGAACACTTTTAAGAACGGCGTACAAGTTACGACAGTACTAAACACAAGATTAGGACGAGACGAGTCAATGCCATAAAACAAATGACTACATTGCCGCAACATTTCAAATAGAGTAGTGATCGGCACGTACGTGGGAAGTGTGTCCTGTCGACTGACAAATAGAGGCGATCTGGCCTTTTTGAGAAACTGTCGTCGTCTGCGCAGCTTTGAATTAGATACATGTATTTGGCTATGATCAAGAACAATGCAATGTACTCACCGCGAATGACTTGCTCAACAACCATGAAAACTTAAAATGGGAGTGCACACCTCATACTTACTATTGAATCCCAAGCTACTGTGATGAATGTGTGGTTTTTTTTAGAAATTGCGGAATGAGCAAAAGGCGATATCAAGGACAGGTGTTGTAAAATAATTATGTCAAAAACGACAGATACATGCTGTTGCAATCTACTGTTAGCTGAGTCAGAAGTAATATAGCTTGCGTAATGTTATGTAACTCTAATGTAACTCTTTCATACTTGCGTAAATTAGAGTTACTGTAATTCTTAATTTGTTAAATGTAACTTAATTTTAGCTGATTTAACTGTCACTAGTCACAGTGGTCACTAGTCAACAGCTAAAATTTCATCAACGCTAGTATTTGTTCACTAATATTTAAGCTAGTAATGTTTGTTCCCACCGTTAAAATTAAGTGCCATGACCTATTCCATTTTATCACAACCGCTATGTTTTCTTGCCGCTATATTAAACTGATTTACAGTACATAAATACTAATCATCAAGACGGCGCCAGTGCCTGCGTCAAACCCAGGAGGCAAACCAATCCCCGGCTAAAGTGGGGAAGGTGTTCTACCAGCTCCGACCTGACACTTCCTCAATTTACCTTTAAATCTGTTGCTGGTAACGCAAAACTAACATCATGTAAGCACTTATATCCTTATAGTCAATTAATTACACCTCACCAGTGTCAAAAACTGCAGATGCCGACAGACGTTGTTGACATGAAAGGTCACCGGTGTACGGCTAGACGCCATGTTGGAAGGGACAAAACATCCACTAGACGAGTCCTCCGGCATTTTGGTTCACCCCCAAATCATAGATGCCAGTGTCCGCATCAAAAGTCGTTGAACAAGGTGCCATAATGAGCCTCAAAGTGACTGTAGATTGTGCATGCGGCCATGCCTGATTGCATACAGAGGCTGTCCTTGAAGCTTCGGTGGTGCCAACAATTACCTCATTCAGGCTCTCCGGGTAAGGGAGGGAGGGGTGGATGAGTCGACATCACGGTTGTATTTAAGTGTGGCGAGTGGCGTCGCGGTTATGCAAGTTATGTTTGGCCCCAGAACCCAGAGGTACTGAGTTCGAATCAGGGGTTCCCTGATTTGTCCCGTTGACGTTGTGCCCTTAGGAAAGGCACTTAACACGACTTTCCTCACTTCACTCACTCAGGTGTAAATGAGTACATGTACCTAGCTTCGGTTAGGGACGTCCCTCGGATAGGACGTTAAATGGAGGTCCTGTGTTTGAGGAGAGCCACACCTCGAGCACGTTAAAGAACCCACCGCACTTATCGAAAAGACCGGGGGTCCTTCCCGGTGTGAGTGGTTCAAAACCTACAGTCCTATGGCCGCACATGGGGCAATTGTCCTATTGAGGTCACCTGCGCGCCGAATGGCAGTCGCTACAGACCCTTGCGATCTAGCCCCACCAAATGTGCACTCCTCACAATTCAGCCCCTGGCTGCGAAGAGAGAGTAGTCGGCCCACCCAATAATAATAATAAAACTTTTAAACAAGCTCCTCGGCCTGACCTTTCAAATCAGACAGTGTTACATAACTATTGAAACCAGCCAAGCTTAAAATTCGAGTTACATATCCCCTTAGTCCACACTGACTTGATTCAATAGATAAGGTGCTAGGGACACTAATGCAAAATTTTATTTGCCTTTTTTAAGTGTAATTTTAGAAAAAGAATCCCTCACAAAAATATACAAAAGTAACTTTCTCTGTGTCTGTATGAATCAATCATGACCAGTGTCCTTACCTATATGCAGTCCACGGATTTTTAATGCATAAAAACTTAAACTATCTGAAACTCAAACTAGACATAGTATAAAACTCAAACTAGACATAGTAGAAACATAATAATTTTCCAACAATGTTTAAAAGCTCGTGTACATCTTTTGCAGTAGCAAATGTTACACATTCCAATCAGACTTGCAAAAGCAAACTAAAACAAAATAGCTGTATACTATGCAAAACATGATTCAATCGACAAGACATGTCTAGAAAGAAATTCTACACAGTTTGCTTTCTATCTCGTACATGCAGCATGTATATACATCTACACAATAAATGTTGTTGTGTATAAAATAGGGCACTGAGATATAAAATCAGGGCTCAGAATGCCACTAATGGAGGTTAGTGTAGGTAAAATTGAAGTTTATAATCTGGTGGTTCAGGTGTACATGGAGTTGTTAGTCCCCAAACCATGGAGTTGTTAGCCCAGGTTACACATAGCCCAACACGGCCTCCCGACCTTCCCCCAACAATGGTTAGGAGTGGTTCGGGAGCCAGATCGGTTGCACCAGCTGAATGTATTGAAATTTTCAAAACATTCAGCTCTAGACAAAATGTCTGAAATGAGTTGGCTGGTGGTTGGGAGTAAGTCAGTGCAGTAGTCGTCAGGGTGAGTTTGAGAGTCAAATTTGACTCTTAATCCAAAACTGATCTAATTGCTTCCAACCTACGCCAACCTTGGCTGGCTAGTGGTCAGGAGCCATGTTTGTCTATGTGTAACTGGGGCTTAACACAATCCTGCTGTAAATAAGACTTAAGTTTCAAGATGCTGCCAAAAAAATACCTTAAAACATCTTTGTGTTGTTAGTCTTACTTCATCCAGATAATAGTTGAGATAAAAACAGACACGGAATTTCTTCCCCTTGTGATTTTGGTTCAGGAAAATCTACTCATTTTCTTCTCCAGGTCTGTAAGTTGATCCTGCAAAACAGAGAAGACTTGTGAGGTTATCATGAACATACCAAGACATTACAGGACATGTATAAGTAGTTTAGAATTTTCTTTGCTTCAGCATGCAATAGCAATCCGAACCAGTGCAAAATTGGCCCATACAAACAGTAAATAGTAGATAAAAAACACAAGATTCTACTGAGGCCTAGGATAAAAAGGTTGGGTGTTCCGGTTATCCAAAAGACCCCAACAAAAAACCCTCCGACCCTGGCATTTTTGTGGGTGCTGCGCTGGCAAGGGGCATAAATTTTGATCTGATATCTGAGCGATGAAATTCAAAATAGAATTCCTGTATTTCACATTCTGATAATTGATGTAAGAACTGTAAACACTGTACTTCTTTGTTCAGTTTATAAATATACTTGTGCTTGCCCCATGTATATCTGTATGATTATAATATGTTGTAAAAATTTGAAAATACCATTGTCCTGATGCACTTGAGTTTTACTTTGTTAATATTTGTTGGATCACTTTGGCTTAAATCAAAAGAACACAAAGAGAGAACCCATACCTACTTACCCTAATTTTTTCAGGACGAAAATCAGAAACACAACATTAACTTTCCTAGCCTGGGTGCCATCCTATTTCTACCGGGGCTCCTACACTCGCTACCCTAAAAAAATATTTTTTAGGGTAGCGAGTGTAGGAGCTCGGTAGAAATAGGATGGCACTCAGGCAATAACTTTCCTAGGTCTGACAATTAATTGTCTCCCTTCAGACAGACAGACAGAAATGAAATGACTTGACTACCTGTGTATGTTCTGTGTCCCCTCCATGTGCCATAATAGACATCACAACATCGATCAACGCGGTCACTTTACTGCTCCGGAACACAATAGCTTCTTTCAACTCGTGCACTGGATGAAAGAAAACCACGACAGAATATAATTTAACCATTTTGATAACAAGTGCAACACTACACTACTTTACTGTGTGAGCAAAAAAACACAAAGGACTGTAACAAGTGTACATCAGCTACAACTAGAATGTGAGTGCAGCGCCCCCTGCCTACCATGAGCGTCACTGCAGGTCCTCTCTATCTCTGCCACCTGCATCAGCAGCCGCTCCATCTGCTGCTGCACCTTCCCAAGATCCTCCAGCTCCTGCTTCAGACAGGTGTTCACATACACGGCCTGCAGAGAAGTCAAACATTACAGTCTAAGGAGTGGTATCCAGTATTTAATTATACTCCTGCGGGGTCCCTGACACAGGGATGGGCAGCAGTCAGCTAGTCTTCACACTAGGGGTGGGTACCGGTACATAAAATTCAGGTCCGGTCCAGGTCCAGGTCCAGAGGGTCAGGTACAGGTCCGGACCTGTACCTGTACCTGTACCTGATTATAGTAGTGTCGCAGTACATCATATTTTTGGAGAGCGAGACACACGTAAAAGTCTCCAAACGTCATGTTTGGAACGATATAATTTCTTAGGTTTGCACTTTGTCTCAAAATTATAACTATACTCTCCTCGCTGTCTGTTTACTCATCCTTTAAGTGTTTCTAGATATGATTCACAGCTAACGTCTTCGAAAACGACTCGTTAAATCTGCTGTTTTGTATTTTCTTAAACTTGTTACGTGGCCGCCTGCTGGTAGCCTGGTACTATGAATTTTCTGGTCGGTCCATAGGCGGGTCCACTGATTTTTTACGGACCGTTTTTTTTGGACCGGTCCATTAAGAAACACCATGTTTCCAAGCAACTCTCCAGCGGGTTCATGCTGGTGAGGCCGCACACCTTAATGTCTTTCCTGACACACTCGATCCAAGGCTTCTTAGGTCTACCAAGACCATGATGCAACTACTAGTATCTTCATCTAGTTACTTCATCCCTGAAGCAACCAGGCACTCTTGCATACCAACAAGGTAACGCCCACTTCCAACATCCACTTCAGACAGGTGTTCACATACATGGCCTGCGGAGAAGTCAAACGTTACAGTGTAACCATGATACAACTTTGACCGATATCTTGCAAGGCATTGAATATTGTTAAAGACAAGTGAAGCAGGCGGCCTCAGACTGAAGATGAAGCTAATATGGTAATACTTTGATAGTCAGTAGTGCATAGCTTTGCTATGGCTCACATATCTTAGCCAAGCACACCAGGTCGCCTCTACACTTCTTGCTAAATGTGTTGGATTCTTTTACATGCAGAGGTTCGACATGGGGACCACTGACTTAATGTCCCCCTCCTAAAGGACAATGCGACTCTCTTCCAGTCATGTCCAGACATGTTAGAGAGGGTATTTTTTACTCACGTTTCTTATTTTCTTCCTGAGAATATCCAGCTCGTCATCTAGCTGTGCCTCCTCTTCTGGAGTGTACTGTTCCATTTGAACCTGGTATAACAATAGGACAAACCAATCAACCCAGTACTGCAGGGGTGTTTGATGATCATATTATATATGTACTACATAGTTGCCCACATTGAAACGTTCGGGCCTCATGATTTTTTCGCACACCTGCACTGGTGCAGGCAACATGCAAATCCTACCTGCACATGACACCTGCACACATGAAGTATCGATCAAATAAAAAGAAATACTTTCACAGCTCCAATATTACCTGCGCTAACCTGCATGTGCAAGCGATATAATATGTTTGTGTCTTTTCATACATTTTACTGAGTAATTTTGCTGTACCTACCTTGTCCTCAGGTAACAGCACATTGTCAGGTACTTGGAACAGGTTGGACAGAAGGTACGACTGAGTGCAAGAAAACACATGGTGAGAAGGTATTAAAGGCAAGGCAAGGACTTTCACCTCTGTTTACATTTTAAAACTCGCACTACAAATTTACTGATGTACCAAGTACTGTAGATTCATTTCTGTAATACAGTAGTAATACATTGAAAACACTTATTCACTGTGTCATGAACTTGTGGTGGAGAGTTTACTGCTAAAACCATGAAATTAAAACCATTGTAAACATTTTAAGATTTACAGTGCATGCCTAGTGCATTATGAACAATCTCTGAAACATACCTCCAGTTTGTCAAAAGCTTTCTGGAATGCCTGGAGAAATTTCAGGATGATTTGTTGTGTACCCTGTGAAAAAAGGAAGAAGTTGGTATAAGAGACAACTACTCTATGCCTTTTATCACTCTATATAGAAAAAGTATCTATATTAGCCACTGACGAAAGACAGCGGATGCTGTCTGAAATATCTGACTGTTTCAAAATTGTATCCAGTTGCTTGAGTAACTGTTTTTGGCGTATCTATTTTCGGTTTTTATTTGTTCAGTACATAATCTAAAGCAACAATATTTGGACAAAATGATGAGAATATTGATACAATAATTGTAGTAGTGATCTTGCCGCACGAGTGGTACTTACTGCTTTGACTTCTTCTTTTGGCACATCCCTGTACTGTAATTCAGAAAGAGCAACTATCAGCTTCTATTCTTAAATCATCAATTAAAACAACTTTATTGAACATTCTACTACAGCATCAATATACTAACAGTGGGATATGTGCAAAACTAAGTGTGTCATTTGTCCGTATCATGTATAAAAAAGACAAGTAAAAACATAAAAGGGGAAGGCGTAGTGAGGGTCTGTATGGGGGGATCCTGGAAAAACTTAATGGCAAATCTAGAGGACACATAAGGTTAAAGGCATCCAGAGTATTTTTTGAGGCTTGAAACTTGAATAAAAGAGCTCCAATTTCTAGTCATTCCTACACATACCGGTAGGTTTCAATAACACTATACCGTTTCATATCGACATTAAAGGAGCAAAGATACGATGTCGTTGTGTGTGGTGAGAACTGATAGAAAATCCAAGCCTTAATAGACTGGTCCTGATCATGAGTGTCCATCACAATAAGCGGTTCGATGAGAGAGTAACTGCATGTCCGTCAAATATTTGCATTCTTATGTTTTAATTTTGCATTTCTACATTCTGACGAAGGTGGGTGAGGCTATGGTATCAGTCTATTTACACTAGGAGCGTGAAACTAAGATATCACCATGTAGCTTACTTTTTGTGCCGCTTTTGAGCACTTTTGATAAGAAATCTGCACGCAAATGTGGTTAACAGTGGCATTAAATGTCAATTTCATGAAGATTACAGCAACTAGAATATTTCCAGTTTTCAAGCCTCATAAAATGCTCTGGGTGCCTTTAATGTTAGTTTGGCAATGCATAACGGTACGATCCTAACAATTAACGTTACACTTGACGAATAATTTACCAACAACGATTAAGGTTGAATGAGAGTGGACTAGCTATGATTAATAGTGAATTAAAATAGCTCACTACGCCTCACAGAAAAAAGGCATGCATGCAGACCTCTCTAATCACTGATTTCCAGTGGGGGTCTAGTAGTATCATGTACAGAGAAAATCAAGTGACATACAAGCTAAGCAAGCTAACAAACATATGAATAAACGAGCAAATGTTGTCTGACCCTTGACATCAGGTACTGCTCCGCGGCATTCATTGTGTCATGTAGGTTATCCACCATCACATTAAACACTGGAAGAAACAATCCATACTAAACTGTGGTGGTTACAGGAGTTGCTGTGTAAGACTTATTTAGTAAGACAAAAATGGATTGATTCTGTTTGAGTTCTTTTTCCAACAAAAAATGTTAACGTTACAGTTACATTTGTCCATCTCCATCGTGCAATTTTTTCATATCACAGTATTTATCAATTCCTAAAACAGAGGTCCTGGTATGGTTCTATCCCATGATGCCCTGTACCAGACATGACACAAAGATGGCTGCCATGATTGACAGGTGTCCGGGACAACCTGCCACATTTGCAGCGGCCCAAAAATGTATTTGAAGGAACAGGTGAGAAAATCCCGTCAGAATTTGTTCACAGAGCATTCATATCTTTAAGAACAGTGTGATCATGAGATTTTTATGTGATGGCATGTGTTCGTGTGTAAAAGAAACAACGGTAGTGTTTCCACACGTTCGTATACCGTACGAGATTTCGCGCCATTCTATGTTTTGAAATCACCCCCCTCCCCACTTACCTCCATCGGTGAACGACTGTGGCGTGAACCCGAAGTGCTGAACGGCGTATTCTACGGCCTGGAACTCACCCATATCCCCCGCAACTTCTACGATTCAACGAACAATGTTAGCACGTCACGGTGATGACAAAGACACAGTAATTTCTCTGAAACTGCCAGATATTTCGATACACTTTCACAAACCTGCAGTTGAAGATGCCGCCATTTTTGGTCATGTGACGTATCCCAGAACTCTCCTTGCGGGACAGCAGACAACAGTAACAAACACCATTCATTTGCGACCTCTAGCAAAATTTGTCCGCATTACAGCCCGATTTTTCCTTGGCGGACTTGGCGTTTACGAAGTTATCTAACAGTTATGTGAAAACCATTGACCTAAAACTCACAGATTTTAGATATTACGTTGAATTGATATAAGACACTTTAACTTCAGAATTTTTAAGCCGCCGTTTTCTTTTAGAAATCATAAATGATGACAGTTTTGACATGTGCGCAACATCTGTGCGGCGCGTGAGATCAAAGTGACGTCGGTCAATGTTGATGTGAAGTGCAGACATCACCCGAGCCCGTGTCTAATGAGGGATGAAAAGTTAATGAATAGAATCGGCCGATGACTCTGGGGAGTATGTGGAGATTAGGGTCATGTAAGTCATGTTGGAGAGGTGTTCCCAAATTTCAATTACAGCTGTCTAGCTAACCAATGTTTTTGTCATGGACCGATTTGTATGCTTCTTTTCAGATATGAGCTGAAGATACAAAACTTACCGTTTATGATTAATTATAAGGAGTTAATAATAGTTAATATGAGAGCGTTCAACGTTACCCGTAAGTGTAATGACTTGTTGTATAGAATGGAAAAGTTACCTGTTTTTCAAAGTCCCATAGTTCATAACAAACGTTACAAAAACGTACATTACATTGACCTACATTATAGACTTTTACAACAAACGGCTACAGACATTCAGGTACTGTGTTTCCATACTATTACAAGATATTTGCTTTGAAGTTTCATGGAATTTCGTCATCATTTTTCCTGAACTTAAAACTTAAGAATCGGGCTGATAATTTCGTCTTTATTTGGCTCTAAGTCGGCTTCTAAGGGCCCGGTTACCTTCGACGAGCGATCGCAAACTGAACTGAAGGTATTCCAATATATTCTTCCACATGTCTTACAAAATTTTTTCGAACTGATCTTTTGCTTCCTTATCGGCCATTGGTTCTGTCCCAGGATGCTTTAAAATCGTACGACATCAAAATCGTACGACATCAAAATCGTACGACGAATGTGACCGCACTAAACGGACACCATAGCGCTCCATTTACTATTGTACATGGTACGTATTGAACTAGTATTCTCACCGCTTGACCACGGCGTCCCCCCACGAGCTCTTATTTACAGAACGTCCCAGGGAATTGTTTCTTATTGTTGAGGAAAGGTAAACACGGACTGTGGCTCGTTAGCCGCCCGGAAGTGGAGCGGGCAGCGCGCCGGCGGCCGGGCGGCGGGGAGGCCGCGTCACGCCGAGGCCTGATGGGACGGTAATTGGTGATAACGACCACCACCTGTAAAGGTGACGAACTATAGCCGAGAGAGGGGGTGGGGAGGGGTGGGGACTGCACATCGACACACGTGGACTTTTTATATATTCCTTTATTAATCGACATCAAAAGGTACCAGACAACTTCATATTTTCTTTTTTGATGAACTCTTGCAAGCTGATAATATTAAAATCATGATCACCACTGGAAAATGAAGACTAAAAGTAACAATTATTACGATACAAGTACGATAACGAATTATGATACATTATTTGGGGTGAGTAGTCCGGGATGGAAGACGTCGTGTAAAACAATGAAGGGTTTTATAATTTCAAATGCAAAAAAAGTAGAGCATGCGTCGACGAAGCATGACGATATTTCGTTAATTGTAACTAGTTGTGCAATGCAGCTTCGCTACGCCATTTTAGCCACTGAGCACACCGGGTCACTCCTACTTTTTTTGATAAGCGTGTTGGGTTCTTTTACGTGAGGTTTGACGAATACGATGCTAGGGTATGGCCACAGTCCTTCAGGGTCAAAAAAGTAGCTCTTGTAGCTATAAAGGTAACACCACCACATATCCTCCTTAGTCAACATATATTGCATACATAAACACACAAGACATGCAATAACCGTGTCAAATTCATCCGTGATTGTTTTTCCTGAGTTCTGAGGTAAACTTTTTCAAAAAAGTCGTCTGCGAGGCTGTCAATCAAGACCTGACCTTTGATCGACCCACCCCAAGTGCACCGGGCATCGGGGTCCGAAATCCCCGGGGTCCTGGGACGAAAGTAATAATTAGCCGAAATTGGGGACCGCGCCCAACCTGCTAAACCTATTACTTGGCCTCTGCGTGAGGCCGCCGGAGTTTTCTTCCACGGCAGTGTCAGGGGCCTTCCTGGAAGTAAAACAACTCATAAAATATGCGTGTCCCTGGTGCTGTTCAATTCCTGTGCATCCATCTTAGTCAGCCAGGAACGCCTGTGCTTGGCCTTCATCAACTTATCAACTTGAAGCGGTCGAAGTCGGAGAGTTGTCTTCTCGTGGCCTTCATCTAAACTACGAGTACGACACAGTCACACGCGCCCTTACAATATCCATCAGCAGATTTTGAATATCTTTTTAGATGTGATAACTCTCACAATGCAAACATAGGCAAATACATAAAAGATTGGTTTGTTACCAGAACTTGAAGTTACTAAAACCAACGAACATACCCATCTGATTGGAACATGATATTACGGATTTACTCATGTTAGCCTTTATTGCTTAGTAAGTAGAGTTTAAAGATTTATTTGATAGCTGCACTTTGAGTTTTTGTACTTCTTGTTGCGTCAATGAAACTTCTTTCTATATGTACAAGTTAAAGTTAAGTTGGCGTCAAAAGTTGTACACTGTAAAGGAGTCGGGGAAAAAAGCTGTCCAACAATTGCGCTTGATGTATACAAGTTTTAACTACTAGTATACAGTACAAGTCTAATTTTAGCGGAAGAATTATAACACTTTTCTATTGGGTGCATGACTCTAACACAAGTCAGAGTATTTAGCATGCCAAGTACACCTCTGTCGATAATCAGCTTAACTGGAGAGTGATCATTCTTCATCGTTATCTTCGTTCAAATTGCGCGATTTAAACGGGACAGCACAAGGCAGAGTGCCAACAATGAGGCTCGTCACCTGCAGTGTGCGTTCAACAGTCTAATCGGTCGGTTTTAAGAGAAGATCTCTGCTACTTTCTTAAAGCTAGATAGCTAGTAATCACTGATACTCTACCGAGGACCCGATCACTCAGGAAACACTAACTTGGCAAGCCATGTACTGGCAAGATATGCAGGATGGCTGTTACAAGTTACAAACTTCAGAAAGTTATTCGGCATTGTAGACGACTGCATTCGATTCTTCGTATCTCTCTCTGTCTCTCTTCCTCTGTCTCTTCTCTCTCTCTCTCTGTCTCTCTCTCTCTCTCTCTCGGTTTAAAATTGTAAGCTGAATGACATCAGGACAGTGGTATTTTCAGCATCTTATTAAGATTATAATTATAATACAGATACACATTGTGCAAACTGCACAAAGAAGTACAATGTTCACTACACATTCATCAACTCCTCAAAGCTTGATCATAGAGTGTGAAACACAGGAACTGAGGAAGTGTGTTCTGAATTTCATTACTCAGATGTCAGTAAGTAAGAAGTAAGTAAGATGTCAGTGCGAAAACATGTTTTCCTGGACCTTACATCTGCTTGTAGAATAGTAGATAAGCCGCGGTATGAAGATGTTGATGTAACCAACACGTTCGCGGTCTCCGCACGACATTTCCTGCCTGTTTTTGTTTCGTCTGTCCTTATCGGGAGGGAGGAGCCAACCAATTTATCGCGTTATTACAATCTCGGCTTTCTCACGAAAGAGGAAACAGAATATCACAGTCCCAGCTTGGTTAGTGTTCATCATCGTCGAGGCAACCGTAGCTAAGCTCTTAGCAGTTTTCAGCGGACGGCTTTGCCCACCTGGTATTTTGTTTTTTCCGCATAATCAGTAAACCGCCTTTGGGCGTAACACACAACACTGTACAAGCTAGGTATGATCAAGGAGGTTTCAACCTCCTTGGTATGATCCACTCACATCAGGATGCACTCCTACGTTTCGATAACTGTGGGGGTTTTGTCTAACGTGCGCGATGTGGGGTTGTCCTCAAACACGGCTTTACATCTCATCCGAGACCAAAGCTAGGCACTCATCTTCACCTGAGTCGACTGAGGTTGTGCCTTTGAGGTGTGTCCGAGGGCACACCATTAATTAAGGCCTGCTAGGGTTTCGAACCCAGAACATTTAGGATCCTTTAGATTCCAAGTCATCCTCAACTGATGAGAATCTCATCAGTTGAGGATGACTTGGAATCTAAAGGATATGAGAAGAAGCATGGTTTCAATCCCTTGGTTGAGGTAAACGCTTTACTTTGAATATCCAGTATAATGTCCATTCGGTTTGGTTGGCTACGTTCTGTAATGAAACATTGTTCGCAAGTGGTCGTAGTAGCCACAGCAAGAAAGCAGCCACCTTGAAATCTTTCCCATGATTTAGGTACTTTTTCTGGGTGGAAGTGACGTCATCATCACGTGACCATCACGTGACGCCTATAATCCATTACGTACAGCCATGTAAGCCTTTCATCTCCCTCTTCCCCTGACAACAATATGTTCCAGTTAGTCTTAACCATGTGTGCCGGGCACGGACAGGGCGCTCTTCGGGCCGAGAACAGAGGGTGACCGCCGAGACACCCTCCCAACCTCCCGCTGGGACCTGGTGCTCAGAGGCCAAACGATCTTCACAAGCGTCACTCCGAAATAACCGATTTTGTTTGAAGAGCCGATGGAAAGAGACAGTTTTGTGGTGGCAGGCCGTCTCGTCTGACAGGACCTGCACCTGTAGTGAGTGGGACGGCGTCCAAAATAGAGCAGAAACTCGCGCTCCTCTTTCACTCCGGCCAGCAGTAAAACTGTTTGTGACAGTACATAGTTATCACTCCTGAGCCTATCAGCAAAAGTCTATTTTGCGCCACAACAGAGTTTACTTTGGAGAAATCGACTTTCTGTACGACCATAAGTGTACATTATTTGACTTGTAACTGTCGGACTTCGTTGCTGTATACGTGTGCGAAAGCGGCTTTTTGGTGAAAATCGTCAGGCGGTATTGGTAGTAGAGCTGAGCTCTACTCTACTCTACTCTGCTCTGCTCTACTCTACTAAGGACAGATATCCTTGCTGATAACATAAGAAATCACTAAATTAAGAAGTAGTTAGAATTTCTCAAAACTGTCTGGCTATCTTCCAGAAAAAAGTTATGTTAGAAACAAATCAAAGGTTACTTTTTAACTTGAGAAAAAAACTTAAGTTTTTGTGTGTCGCAATTCTCCACAAGTATTCGAGTCAGGCAAGCACTCGTTTGTGTCTTTCTTTTGGTAATTTCAAACCAACAGGTAATACAAATAACTTCTAAAGAACAAAACATCGACGTTCTAGTGTACATATTTCCCATATACCACAGATGCAGTCCAAATTTAGTATCATCAAGCGCTTTCTATCTTTGCTATCTGATATTTCTTCAGCACGCTTTGAACATACTAGGCTACTAGCAGCAAAGAAACATGACAAATATGTCAGTAACGGTTAGACATACAGGTACATAACACATAAGATAAAATAAATCAGACAATTTGATCAGATATCTAACAGAGTCAGACGTTTCAGACAGCATGCGCAGTCTTTCATCATTGACCCATGAGTGAGTCTGGAAGATCGAGTAGTACTAGTATTGGACATTTAGTTCCTTGTGTCTTTCCATGTCAGTGATTGTCACTGTACTGTTATTACTTTCTTGTAATTTTGTTGATCTTACTTGTATATGTATGTGTTAAGCAGCATGGCTTTTGCCAGTTTTGGGAAATGAATATGAATGAAATAAGATAAAATGGAATTAAATCAAATAGATAAAAGTAGTATTGGGACTGGTTGAGTTAATAATTATAAGAAATGAACTGTACGTTGGACAGTCACAAACGTAATCAACCTACCCATCTGGATATAGTTCACACATGTGAAGCCCATCACCATAAACATGGTACTAGTATATCTTATTAGTCACACTATTTCCGCATGTACCTAGAAGTAAGGAACAAAGAACTTAGCAAACAAACATCTACTGATGATTAATTTTGGCATCTATTCTATAAAATATCAAGTCTCCCTATTTATGAAGATAAAGCGAAATGTCAAACCAGAAAGCGCTAGAAAGCGTACGAAATTATATACTAGTAGAAAGAGCACTAAAAGTCGCATCAAGGTTTTGTTTTAATGTTATAGCTATACATGGTCACTAGTTCTTTTCGAAGAAGTAAATGTGAAATTGACATATAGGTAAAGGGGTGATCTTTTTTTTTTAGCCGTCACTCAAAAGAAATCTGAGCCAACGATACAAAAAGAGCTCAGTTTTACACCGTACCAACATAATTATACTTCCAGTGAAGAAAAAACATAAGTGAATTTACGACACGCACTCGCATTAAGAAGCTTTAAAACTTTCCCGTTTTGATGAATGCCTCTGAGTCTAACTCACACTGGTAGGAAGTTGATAAGGGTAGGTACTTTTCTAATAGATTCAATTTTCCACAGTTCCTAAAGTCTAAAGTTTTGGCGCACATTCGTTCTGCCTACCCATAATCCCCGGAACGCACGGCTCTCTGCGCAGAATTAAGCCTAGGTTACACATAGCCGAACATGGCTCCCGAACGCTAGCCGACTCGGGTCGGCGGAAGTTCGGGAGCAGTCTGACCAGTTTTTGGGCCACGCCTATCTTTGGCGCCGAACATGCGCCGAAGATGCGCCGATCATCTCCTAACCAGTACAGGAATTACTCCCGAATGGGCCCCGAATGCTTTCTAGCTTACTCCCAACCATCCCGACCTCTAGCCGCAGACTGCCGGATCTCTCCTGACTAAACCCCGACCGATTGCAGACCCTCTCACGAATTTAAATGGACATATTCAGCGACTTTCAAAAGAGGGGTCATTTGCGGTTTTAATTAAAATAATCCATTCTATTATGTTGTTAACATCACCGAGAGATCGAATTCGGATCATGGCTAGCTTTAATACTGCTTTTAGTGTTCTTCTTTGTTTTTAGTCGTGTGAAGGTCGGGGGTGATTCGCCCACGTTCCGATAGTAGTCACTTGGTTGAGAACTAGTTAGCAGAGATTTGTCTACGGCCTTGGGGTGAGTTATGGGTAGGTTGGAAACTAGTTGGGAGTAAGTCAGTAGTGTTTCTGGCGTGGTTAAGGTTCTAATTTTACTACTGACTCAATCCCGAATACCAGCCGAGCACTAGCCGACCGCGCCGAACACCAGCCGAACACCTGCCGACCTAATTCAGACCCTACGTCCAGAGCCGAATGTTTTGAAATTTTCAAAACATTCGGCTGGCGCAGCCGAACACCAGCCGACTCAGCCGAACGCCAGCCGACTCGGCCGAACGCCAACCGAGCTAGCTCCCGAATCACTCCAACCATGGTCGGGGGAGAGTCGGGAGGCCATGTTCGGCTATGTGTAACCTAGGCTTTAGGGACGCGAATCGACAAGAAGAAAGCAAGAAAAATGAACATGGCGGTTAATCGCACCCTCTTGCTTCGATCTAACCGCTTATGCTATTAATATTTGCCATGTGTATTTATTGCCCGTTAAGTCCGATCGACCCCGATATCGGCCGAGCCTGTGCATCTCTGCGCGCCCCCCGGGTAGGGTCACTCGGGCCGCCATATTCATCACCATGGTGATGTCAGACGACGGGATTTTTCCCGCGCTGATGGATGGGAAGCACCTGCTCACGGGACGGCCGCTGCCGACTTCACAGGTCCGCCGCTCGAGGGAAGAGCGCCGAAAAGTTCGTCTGATGCTAACGTCAATCAAGACAGGGCGGTGTGAGGAGGAAGGCCCAGGTTGACCTTTGACATCCCCAGCGTCCATTTCTGCTCACAACATCACCAGATGTCTTTCTTTCTGTCTCATTGCTCCGAACAGGTTTCGCCCTGGGGTGAAAATAGCCACGTTTCTGGGGGAGTGGGGTCACAGAGATGCGGGGAAGTGTCGTGATAAACAATCAAGAATAACGCTACCAACAAGGAAAGAAGAAACGTTAGAAAGAAATGACAGGAAGGATATTACGTTAGTAATGAACGAATATTAACAAGCCTTAACTTAATTCCCTGATCCACAAGTATATTTTTTGTCTTTATTCAAGGTAACCTTTCGTTTTTATACATGTTTTTAAAAATTAGATATCAGGCCAGCTTTGGAGTGATGGTTTTGGCAAACGCGTTAAACTTTGAAGAAACGTTCCTGGAGTTCTCTTCAAATTGTTATAACGAGCTCAAAGGTATCGACGGAAAGGGAGGAAAACTACCCAATTTTAAACAGGTTGAATCGGAGTCTAGTCCCCTGGCTGAAAACAGTATGCCGCCATTTAAATTTGTCCCAATCAGCCCGGTGTGTGCCGCGGCATTGGGCCGTCTGGAGGCCCGCCTATCAGCCGTCGGGGGGGACGTCATCAGCCAATTTGTCGTCTGAAATCTGGCTTCCTTGTCAGTGTTTTCCCGCCAAAAGTCCGGAGGGCAAGTATCCCCTGGGATGCCGGGTTGTTTCCCCTTCCAGAGCCCACGGGACGGGTCTAAAGATGACTAAACGTGATCTCTAATTTCTTCAGGGGTACTTTAATAAATTGGTAGGCTGTGGCCGTGGGCAAGTTGAGGACCACCCGCCATTTTTACCTTGACCTTACCCATCCCTGCGTGGCTGGCGGGAGAAAAGCACGATGTATCATACACTGTTCCGTCCTGTTCTCTTTATGGTTCACACAGAACAACATCCAAGAATATGCCTCAAAACTTGTAACAATTAGACTTACAGGCACAAATCTCGCTGGTGTATTTCTGTGTATAGTTGTAATAATTCACTCGTTGCCAGAAGAATCTTCAGTACATCAATAATACAAGCAATACAAAACACGCTTCAACCGAAACTAATATGAGTAACGTATATGTCGCCACGTTTTCCGTTCATTTGTAGTTTTTTTTCACAATCTTTGGTTCATACGGTAGATTGTATGAGTACTAATTGATGGTTGTAAAGGAATATTTTCGCGGAGGGATATTTGTCATGATATCCCCACACCCGTTGGGAGCTGAAAGAAGATGGAGTGCTTTAAATTATGCAGGATATCGGCGGACTCACGAGAGCGGCGGACTCACTTTGAGAAGTAGTCAAAGTACGGTGTCATGATGCTGGTGTAGCAAGGTTGCATTCGAAATTTCGGATGGTGACGTGAAGCCCCGTGTACGAAGGGGCGGGGTAAGCGTTAGCCTCGGCGTCAAACCTCTGCACGTAAAAGAACCCAACACACTTATTGAGAAGAGTAGGGGTGACCCGGTGTGCTTGGCTGAAAACGCGAATCTGTATGTTTTGCACTACCACTAGCTAGATGAAAAAGCATCCTGCTTCACCTCAGGTGAGGATGACTGCTTTACCCTCACTTGCTTAGGGTTGGGGGGTGTGAGATTTTGGAGTTGCGCGCGCCCTGTAAACACCTGCTTGCCCCCCTCCCCCCTCCCCCAGCACACACATGGATTTTTATTGACTGGTGCATGTCGTGTCACTATCAGGGTACATCAGACACTCATTAGTGCCAAACTCCCTCCCCCATACCTCCGTGGTCCCGCCATAGAAATAAACGAAACAGAGAAGTCCTCTTAATTGATACATTAGCACTTTTTATAAACAATGTACACCATATCTGATTGTGCACCCCGTGAAGCGGGCCCGTGGGTCGGTGTCAGGGACGCGCCACCCAGCGCGACGCCGGGCCTCTTCCCGCCTCAATAACTGCCTCTCACGCCGCCAGGAGCTGAAGCTCTCATCGCTGAACGATAATAAGCAGTGTCGTACGGGTCGCGGTGTGAGGGGGAGGGGTGGGAGACACGGGCGTGTCCCTGACATCTCGGGGGACCTCAGGATTCCTGGGTTGATCCATGTAGTCCGTGGCAGTGCCAGAATCATCAGGTGTTAATTTAAAAGTTGGAAAAACTATGACCAGACACATTCCTGGTGATAGTTTGGCTTGATGACAGGGGCAGGTGTTCTAGACATTAGAACTTTATTGGCATGGACGGGAGGAACGTTACGTCATTAAAGTGTTCCTTAAAAGTCCAAAAGCTCCTTTAGATTGAGATGGACATTGTTACCTCCATGAAAAATGGAGGGTTTGTTTTCGATGTGTCTGTTTGAGTGTGTGTATGTCTGTCTTACTGTCTGTCTGTTTGTGTTTCGGATGTATGTCGGCATAACTTATAAGAACCTCTGATTGGATCGAGATGACATTTGGTATGTTGGAAAGTTTTGCGAAGACGAAGGTCAAGGTCGATTATGGGCCTCCTCCGGGTATGTTACATGCAAAAAAGAAACCGTAAAATTACGAGTATTAATATATGTAGCTGTATAGTAAGCATGCACCTCATTGTGTCTTCTATCAATATTGTACAGCTTAGAATCTATACGTGTAGACTGTACTAGAGCAATGTAACTAGCCAGTAGTCTTATACAACACTTTGCCTTACATTGTACCTGTTACAATTGTTGTGCAATAAACTTTGACTTGAGTTGATATAATCATCTCCATGAAAAATGGAGATATTGTTTTGGGTGTGTCTGTGTGTGTGTTTGTCTGTTTGTTTGTTTGTCTGTTTGTGTTTCCGCACTACTGTAGTCAGCATAACTCAAGAATCTCTTGATGGTTTACGATGATATTTGGTATGTGGGCAGGTGTTGTGAAGCCAAAGTTAAAGGTCGATTTTGGGCCCCCTGGTATGTGACCTTGGTACTGCAGCAGAACTTCAATTTTTGTATCTTTTGACCTGGACGTGCTGTGGTCTTGATTTTTTGGCGGCAGATAGCTTGTGGTGTAATGAAGACGTGGTGTGGGTTTGGGCCCCCTAGCAGCTTGCTCTGGAACTGCAGGGGCGTTATCGTGAAAATCTTCTAAGGCGAATAACTGAACAAAGGAACGATGGATTTCCATGATATTTAGTATACAGGTAGCTTAGACAGAGATGTACACAATGAAGTTCAAATTATGTTAAGTAGGACTTAATTTGCATAGCTAATGAGGAAAATCTATATTTGCAGTGTTTTCCATTATCAGACTCAAATACATGTAACGTATGTAGTTTATGGAAAGTGGATCATCAACAGATACCAATTATGCAAATAAATTCCTTATTTGCATAATTAATGCAAAATACCATATCTCATCTAATTGGAAAATTATAGGACTGTCAATATGATACATAGTATGCAGGTAGCTTAGACAGAGATATACATAATGCAGTGCAAATTATGCTAATTGTGACTTAATTTGCATAGCTAATGAGGGAAATCCATATTTGCAGTGTTTTCCATTATCAGACTCAAATACATGTAACATATGTAGTTTATGGAAAGTGGAGCATCAACAGATACCAATTATACAAATGAATCCCTAATTTGCATAATTAATGCAAAAACACCACTATGAATCTAATTGGAAAATTATAGGAGTCAATATTGCAACATGTGTAGGTTAGATAAAGGTGTTTATAACCAAGCATATATTATGCAAATGTGTAAGTCATTTGCATGAAAAGAATTGTTCATGGAGATATGAGGTCGTGGAACTCTTGTTATGTATAGCGAGATAATAATCATGACATTCATTCCAAAACTTCAACGTAACTTTAAACACGTTTTAATAAAAGGTTGTCCCATTGCATTTTTTGAGGCCGTAGGGTCAGTGGGTTGTTATCCGTTGTGTCTAGGGCATGGTATTGGAAGGCGGAGCACAAGCCTTTCACCGCCTTTTACCTCACCAACCGAAATCGGGTACCCATCTTTACACCTAGGCGGAGTGGGGAAAGTGCCATTCCCAGTGACAGCATCGGTGGCATATCAGGGGATCCGAACCCAGGACCTCCGGTTTCTGGACCAAACACTAACCGTTACGCCAAACACGTGGTACTACAGCAAAATAGCGTTACGCCTACATACCATAGCCTAACATGCAATAAAAGAGTACAAACAGTACGTATTAAGTGTTATAGTGAAGTAGCGTGTGACCACTATAGCTTCTAGCACCTTGGTCCGTGCGCCCCACACTTCCCCTGTCCGTTTCTAACTGGCTTTGCCGATCAGATTCCAAAACAAAGCTGGCCCCGTCCAGCTTGGATTACCCAGGTTAGCTGACAACATCTTTAGCTGATAGTTGGGATTATACTTAGACGCCTAAATAATTGGCGCAGATTAGATTAAAGGACCACCGCGTCGAACAAGTCTGAAAACTAGGGCGTGTCCCGTATATATAGCTCTGGGGCTATGGCTAACCTACCTGTCAAGTGGGTATTTGTCGCACACCTGTGCGGATTAAGTCGGGAACTCAGGTGTGAACAGCCATGAAAAATGGCTTGCAGGTGTGATCCTTAAGAACCCTGTAATGATAGTGGTTTACGGTGCTCCGAGCGCACGTGCGCGAGCGCTAGTGAGGCGTTATACCGCCTATTCATGTTCTAAATTATAACTTCACTCCTATGCTATGTTATCGACAGTTTTGTCTTATCTGTAGAGGAACGCAGACGATGTTATCTCAAGTGTTAATACGGCTACGATCCCAGTCTTAGCGGTGTTATTGTAAAGTAATGTCCAACTGCCCATAGAAATTGTTGTCCTCAAACACGATAGGGGTGTTTTATTGTATTAGATAGCACTTGTTGGAATTCTGTGAGGTCTAAGTGTGACTAGTTGTACTCTAGCCAGCTGCTGCCGCGTGCCTGTAAGCTGGTGTGTTATGTGACGAAGGGTGGTTATACCGGGTTATGATCATATGTACACATATATACGGAAATAATGGAATGGCGGCATGGCAAATTTGAACGATTATGCTTTCGTACCACAAACATTTTTACCAGTGCTACGTGAATCTGTGCTATTTGTCTGACCCTTACCTCTTCTCCCATGACCTCGATGAAAAGCGACCTGCAGGCCGATTTGAGCTTCTCATGAATGAATAAAGATTCAAACAAACAAAACAGATTAATTGGCTCAAATCTATTCCACAGAATGTAAAGCAAGGCTCATGCTTGTTACAAAAATTGTAGATATGTGATCTATGTGGAAAAATTATAACCTTGTGTTGTTCTTTAATTGAATGTCTTCAATAAAACGTTTAAAGAGACGTTGAATGATCCTGAGCCAAAATTGTACCAGCATGCACGTAGTTGATAATAGTGTCAGATTCCTGGAACCATTTCAAGGCAGAATTGACAAGAGCCATCCGATTAGGATAGGACAATGGTTTGACAGGTTAGCTTGACCCATAAAAGTTGTCCACCTGCTTGAAAAACGAAAACTGTGTCATCAACTAGACCCTTTCTTGTACAGCTGGTACGGTTTATGAGCCAGTGTAGAATTTACATCACTTAAAAACTATATAAGGGGCAAACGTCTTATCAAGACACTGTTAGTTCTGTCCCATATACGTATATACATATATATACGGGCAGGGTTTTTCCAGGAAACGTTTAAAGCATAGATAACACATTGTGAAACTTGAATACTGTGTCTGACAATGCTGAAAGTTTTATTACTTCGTGGCATTGCTTTCTACTCTCGACATAAGGCATTGCATTGCATTTAGTACTCAAAACTGACGTTTTAACTGAAATCCAGCAAGTCTAACTTTTATTCACGATTGGGAAGTTTAGAAGCTGGCAAAGTTCCAATATTCTAAATACTTTTCCTGATTACGACTTTGGTATTTGGGTAGGTCTTGGGAAGACGAAGGTCAAGATCGATGTGGGGGCTCCCTGGCGACTTTCCTTAGTACTGTATCTCTTTTTGGCACCAATTCCAACATTGTTTAGAAGGGTATAATGAGAGGTGTTGTGTGCGCCATCAGATTATCACGTATATGGGGCACCCCATGCTTTACAAGTCCTGCACGTAAAAGAACCCAACACACTTATCGAGAAGAGTACCCGGTGTGCTTGGTCAGATCAGGGACATCTCAGTCGGATGCCTTCTCTCCCGTCACTGAACGACCAATGACCAAAGTCGAAATGCGGAACGTTAACACAACTATGCTGCTCAAACCTTAAATAGTTCAACTTGGCACGAGACGACTAGATTACCATTTGTACTTGAAGTTTTACGATCCTTGTAGATGAGGTGCTAGTTCAAAGTGACCGTCTACTTTGATACTTAAAGACTCAAAGGTAAAATATTCCCCTCCCATTACCATGAAGTCTCTGCATAAATTATGCAAAGGAGGTCGGCATTAGCATAATTTATATACAGGTGTGTTCACCTCTCCTAAAGGTACCTACATCTGAAATATGACAATCGTAGCCTTTACGGTGAGGGATATGCATAAATTATGCAAACGAGGCCCTCATTAGCATAATTTATGGCCAGGTTTTATGACCCTTCCTAATGGTACCTACATCTCAAATATGACATCCGTAGCTTTCACGGTAAGGGAAATACAAGTTTATGCCTAAATTATGCAAATGAGGTCCACATTAGCATAATTTATGGCCAGGTGTAGTCGCCTTTCCTAAAGGTACCTACAACTCAAATATGACATCCATAGCTTTTACGGTAAGGAAAATTCAAGTTTATGGATAAATTATGCAAATGAGGTCCTCATTAGCATAATTTTTGGCCAGGTGTGTTCACCTTTCCTAAAGGTACCTACATCTCAAATATGACATCTGCAGCTTTTACGGTAAGGGAAATACAAGTTTATGCATAAATTATGCAAATTAGGTCCTCATTAGCATAATTTATGTCCAGGTGCATTCACCTTTCCTAAAAGTACCTACATCTTAAAGATGACATCCGCAGCTTTTACGGTAAGGGAAATATACGTTTATGCATAAATTATGCAAATGAGGTCCTCATTAGCATAATTCATGGCCAGGTGTGTTCACCTTTCCTGAAGGTACCTACATCTCAAATATGACATCTGCAGCTTTTACGGTAACGGAAGTACACGTTTCTGCATAAATTATGCAAATGAGGTCCTCATTACCATAATTTATGTCCAGGTGCATTCACCTTTCCTAAAGGTACCTACATTTCAAAGATGACATCCACAGCTTTTATGGTAAGGGAAATACAAGTTTATGCATAGATTATGCAAATAAGGTACTCATTAGCATAATTTATTGTCAGGTGTATTCACCTTTCCTACAGGTACCTACATCTCAAATATAACATCCGTACATTGTAACATAAGGTACATATAACTTTCTGCAATACCATTAGTAGACCTACCACCGCGCATCTACTTGGTTTTTGGCAGAAGAAGAAGAAGAAGAAAGAAGAAGAAGAAGAAGAAGAAGAACAGGCAAGCAAAAACAATATATCCCCCTTCCCACTGGAAGGGGAATATAAAGATGTCTGTACTTTCTCCGGTCTATTCCACGTAACGAAGGTTCGAAGCTTTGATTGAGGTCCAGATTATTTGCGGTCGGGCCTGTCTCGCATTTTCTCGGTGTGACAGAGCGGTCCGCCCGTCCTCCGCAGTTCGCACGCACTGTCTCTCAAACAGGGTCACGGGAGATGCCATCTCCATCGGCTTGCACTTGTGAAATATGAGGCAAAGCCTTAGAACATGCCGATGTCACATTTTTCTCGGGGACGTGGTTTTTAGATTCTGGTTGGAGATACACAACGGTAAACCTAAGGTAGTTATTGTATGTTATATATGATTTACAAACAACAGTAGGTGCCATCCTCGTCATCCGTTGGACTTGTCATATATGAGTCAAAGCTTTGGAACAATCCGATGTCATATTTTTGTTAGGGACATGGTTTCTAGTTTCCAGTACACTTACAAAGTTGGTCGATGTTGTATGTTTGATATGAGAAAGAAGTTACAGACAACAGTACATGTCATCTCGGTTGGCTTCTACTTGTGAAATATAAAGAAAAGTCTAAGATCAAACCGATATCACATATTTTAAAAAATCACATATTTTTTGTAACGAGGAACATTGGTTGCTAGATTCTGGTTAGCGATATACAAAGGTTAACGTACCACCAAGTCCTTAGATGTCTTGTAACCTTGTATTTCCTTTTCTTATATGAAAAATAATAGTTGCTACCAATTACTTGATTTCAGTATTGTCCCAGAAACGACAATGTTCTCTGAGTCTTATTAAGGAGAATATATATGATCTCCTTGGTCTTATCCATATCTTTTTCTAAGGTAATACATTCGTGGGAAACCGGTTGACACTATCAAACAAGATATACACCGCAAACTGGCATTACACCACCCCAGGTCTGTCATTGTCATTTGTCCGTTGGCCGTAAAAGTTTAAGTGCGATACCAAATCTCTGGTTCAGAGTAAAAGTTCAACTTTTTGAAAGAATGTCCAGTCATTTTCTTGTCTAGATGATGGCTGACCAGGCCCGGGCAGTGATCTGTACGGCTTTGACGTGTGGTCGGGGTGACAGAAGCCAATTTTACAGCGCGGCAACATTTGACCGCCTTGACAACCGTTTGATAGCAAACGGCCGAAACTAGCAATTTGGCCGAGAGCTTTTCCGAACAGCGCTCGTTCTGTCCTGACCGGTGCCTTTGTCCCTGCTGACCCCACCCTGTCGGAGGTTGTCCACAAAACGGTCGCCTCCCGCCATTTTCGCCCACGGGTTGTCGCCGCCCCGCTGCGATGCAAGACTTTCGCTCAAATGTCAATACGAAAAACATTGACTGTGGACTTACCGGGGTCTTTTGAACCACAAATGAGGTCGGCACCGGGGTCCTGGGACGCCGACCTTCAATAGAAGGTTGTGAGGGCTATAATTCACGTTTTTACGGACAGGGTTGCTTGTAGTTAAGAGAGTCGACCCGTACATTTAGGCGGTGTGCTGACAACAGAGTTGAAGTTGTAGGACGCGTGGTGTTTACCAAAGCCATAGTTTTCGATGACTAAAAACGAACAGTGCGCTAGCTCTTGGAACCAGCAGGAAAAATAAGTTGTCACAACAATGCCACCATATTGATGAACCATATCTCCTTATGTGACAGTAGAAATATTTGAATAATAGGCTTGAACAATACGCTTGACAAAACCTCCTTCTTTTCACCTTGAGTTGTGTCAACCTGATTGCTTTTCAGTACTTTTACTTACACCATAGCCGCCCGAATATTTTTTGTTCCGTAACTTTGTCAAACTAGCGACAACTTGTAGTTGTCGGCCCCTGGCTATACTAGAACTTTGGCATTGATTGACGCATTATGATGAAGATGTAAGAAATGTTTTTGTAATATTTAGATGTTAACAGAAACTGTAGTCCACTTAACATGAGATAGAAGATTAAGTAAAGGTAAAGAAATCATCCTCAACTGAGGTGAAGAATTATGCTTTTTCAAATAGCTAGCGGTAGTGCAGTGCGGCTTCGCTTCGGCTTGCATTTTCAGCCAGGCACACCGGGTCACCACTTCTCTCCTGGATCAATGTGTTGGGTTCTTTAACGTGCCGTAAAACAAGAAACCTTGTCAAGACGTCCTCTTGAACGTCTTTGAGGAGGAAACACCCTTTAACCCGTGCGGGGAGGGGGGCAGGTGTTCCCTGATGTGTTACATAAACTACCGCCCCTCAGGAGTCAATTTGCAAGTGTGACAACGCACTGAGCCAACCCACAGGGGCCAGCCCGTGATACTTGTAAAATCGACGTTTGTTTGTTTGTTCCTCATAACCAGTCAACTGCATCTGGGCGTAACACAACCAGTTTTGTGCAGTAATTTAAAAAAACGTACAAACTGCGTCACGAAGACAGGACTGTAAGGTTTGATCCACTCACACCAGGATGGACCCTATTTTTCTCGATGTGAGGTGGGTTCTTTAACGTGCTCGAGGTGGGACTCTCCTCAAGCGTCCGGCTTTACGTCCCATCCAAGAGGACGTCTCTAAATAATTTTCACCTAAGTGCAAAGTGTATTCACCAAGAGCACAACAGTACTAGTGGGCCTGGCAGGGGTTCGAACCCAGAGCCAACAACCCTAACGACAAGACCACCTCGCCACTTTTAGTTCAATTGTAATTGTTGCACAGAAACATGCACCTAATCACTCCGCCCCTTTCGGAAGTGCGCACAGTTTTTGTTGACCGACTGTGGTTTTCATCATTATACTTCTCGGGGAGAAAACGAAGGGCCCGTTGATTTAGGCTAAACGGTGCCGCTCCACTGTTATTAGTTTTGCGAGTGACAGTTGGTCACAGTGTGGGCCCATGTGATGACAGGGTACGAGCCTGCGGTTAGACACGTGCGACGGGAAGCCATTGTTCTAACTTCGCTTCCAACGGGACCCGAACACCCCATTTCCACTAGCTGATGACTAGGGGCTTCGTACACAACCAAAGATTGTGTACAAAGAGTCTATCTACTCAGTGACTTAACAACCTGATGAAACTATTCACGGATTTAGAAAACTGGTCTCTTGTATCCTAGATTGGCAACGGGTCTTTTGTTATTTCGTGGGGGAAAACCACGACAGTCACTTTATATCAATCTAGTCTCTACAAGTCCTACAAGACTTTTTGGTTGCTGAAAAAAATGGCAGAAACTGGCCTAATAGACTGAATAATATTTGCCCGAGGAGTAGGCCGATCATGCAGTTAGACGAAGGTAACCTATAGAGTCTGGTAGAGACTAAGATGAATTTTAAGTAAGAAACCATTATTTCATGACACCTTGTCGACCCTAAACTGTGTGAGGTATAACTGTCACAGTTGTACGCGCACCTCTATGACAGCGCCGTCTAAATGATTGAAACACCGCCGTTGTCTGTATAGATCAGTTAAAACTGTACGTATTTTCTCACCCAGTGTGAGGCGTTCCCTTCATTTGACATGTTGTATCAGCGAGAGCACTCGGGACTTCTTTCTACCTGATTTGCTTCCGATAACAATGTCCTTTTCTACCTTGTTTATTTATATTCCACCCTCTCCCTGCCCTTCCATCTTTTGTGTAAAGCTGGCGCCTTCCACGTCGTTAGGAGAAGCACCCGTTGACAAAGTGACTTTTCCTGCACGCATTGATTCGATAAGGTGCTAGGCAAAACGGTCCCAAGTGACAGACGAAAGACCAGGTCCAAATCCAGCAGCTGTCTTAACGTTGATAAGTCGCTTCCCAAAAAACCGCTCAAGTGTACGGCTGAGTAACGATAAGGAAAAACGATATCCTTAGAACGGACGTTATGAACGTAGAATCGCATTTGAGGATCCACACAACCTTTAGGAAAATATAGCGTTAATTGGGGGTACTTTTGTGGCCGTATCAGTGGCGCGACTTACACGCCAAAGCGACAAATCATACTCGATTCTTGCGCTTCTTTAGTGGTGACAAAAAGGTTGGTTGATACACCCAGGGCAATTTCGGCGGGTAGTTTTGTACGGTTTATGACCAATTACTTGGAAAAGGTCAATCGGGTGGCTAGCAGTAATGCCGCACGGGCTTCACTCGAGAATACACACGAGTCATTAGAACGCCAACGTTCAGTGTGACAAATTTGTCCGATTTTCCGTCGCTTTGTCGGACAAAATTTACCGATTTTCCTCCGTCGCCATCGGGGATTTGGCTAAACGGCCGGGCCCGTTTCCCCGGGCGGGTTGATTGGTGGGGAAGGCTCAGTTAGCTGACAGGCGGGAACTGTCACCCGCCGTCGGGATTGTGGCGCTCGCGACGGCGACTGGAGAGACTCTGACCCGGCGTTTTGTCATGATTAACCCGCACCGGTGAGAAATTTTCTACCTCAAGAGGCTCCCCCCCTATCTACCTGCAGGTTTCTCTTCCAACAACTATTATGCTCACTTCAAGTAATGACACTTTAGTGCACTCTAAGTGGGACGCTAGTTAAACTCCTACCGCGGCGCAGCGGTGCCACCGCCGTCCACCAGCCCTCACAACTACCGGGAACGGCCCATTGAGACCGCTTTTGCGCCATTTCCCACCGATTTTCAAGCCTTTGAGTGTTTCCCGAAATTTTGTGGTTACATGATAAAATCTTTCCGAATGGGTGAGAAAAATACCATCTTCAACCATCTGTAATAGTTGTTGAAAGATGTTCACCATTAAGGGCATCAGACACGCTCCAGTAAACCACAGGGATAAAGCGTCATGAAAAGTTTTGAATAATGTGCAAAGTTTGTGTTGCTCTTTCTTCTAAACTTGTGTTGAACTTGGCTTGTTGTTATTTCTATACTTTATCTTTTGTACTTTTTACGTCTCAATTCATTGATACACAATCAGCACATTTTGTACAATGCTTCACCATACGACAGTACAGTTAAAATATCCGTATACTATACTATGCAGTTATACTATAGATTAAGTGGTAGCATAGCTTGAGCTGTTCTTCGCTAGCAACACTACGGGGAACTATATTTTACCTACATGTAAAGTCTTTCATGTAATGATATTACTGATGCATTGAGCCCAGAACATGCAAATAAAGATCATATCATAGAAAATCTGAATGAAATGCTATATGGCGTGTTGCTATCATAGACTTGTACTAACGATTGTATTCTGTAAGGCATATCATTTAGACTTGCCCTGCGGCTTTCAGTAGAAAATCTGTATTCGTTGTAGATTACATAGACTAGAACCGAATAGCAAAGATGCACAAGTTAACACTGAAACACAGAAGAGATATTTCGAAAGATGTTTTATTATCTATAACTAATAGACAGAAAAAATTTATTCAAAGCTTCAAGCCATGCAAAACTAAATGTATATACAATCAAACCTCTAAAAGTGATAACCTCTACATAAGGACCACCTGGTCAATGTACATATGACCACCTTTTGCTGGTCCCCTAATTTTCCTATTGACACAAGCTTTAAGAATCCTACCCGCAATAGACCAGATTGTATAGCTTTCCACCGGCTTCACAGATCGCTGAAACAAATAGCGGAAATTGGCCAAATAGACAGATAACATGCAAAAGGAGTTAGCTGACCAGGTCGCAAACTGTACTCCCTGGCCAGCAAACTCCCGGCTAGCATGTTTAATGATGTTATCTGTCTATTTGACCAATTTCTACTATTTTCCCGGTGACCTGTGAAGCCTGGTAAAGGTTACAAATTTTATCGTTCCCCTGAGTGGTCTAGATCTTCTTGGGCAATTTTGACCGTACATGCATGTAGTCTTGACATTGATGCTTCAATAACATAGACGTAGGTCATTGGCGCTACTGCAACAGATGACAACCAATGTCGACATCACAATCATGATCGGAATTACCGGTATAAGTTTTCATAATGTTTTGAATAATCATGTACGAGGAAACTGGTTTAACAAGTGATCACACACCTTGTAGTTATATGAGCCGCACGGTTCATTAATGATGGCATTTTAATATGTCTTATTGAGGCGGATTCTCTTCATCGTAGTCTTCCTAACATCAGTCTCCGCATCTCCAGATCTGTGAATCATTATAACAAAACGTTAGAACATACCAGCACACCATCCATCGTCATTAAACAAATACTAATTTGCCATGACGCAATGCAATAAAACGAATATGAGCGTTATAATTACGAAGAGAAACTTGATGAAAAGCATTATTAGTACAGAACAATATTTAGAACAGCGGTTTTAAAGGTTGTGTAGCGCCGGTGCCAAATAGTTTCTCTCTGAGTGTGTATATATCAAGCATTACCAGGAAAGAGTTATTGGCCGGGGATGGTACTGGAAAAGTTTGCATGAGAATTAAACTACAGAAGTAGAAGGTACAAACTACTGAATTAAGAAATGATACATTAGCACACCCATTATTCTTTATCTGGGCTCATCCAATGATTAATACATTCAGCCAACACAATTTTAGCGACAGACAAGCATAGAATTGTTTTACTTGAGTAAGAATAATTGATACAATCAGGTCTTGTAATATCTGTTTATGCTCTACCTATTGGCCATTTGTTGTCTGTATTATTTTGTATTCATTTCAAATATGAATAAAACTATGTTAATCTCATTTTAATGTGTTTTCATGTCATTGACCTCTAATATTGGTTCCTTTTGAACGAGACATGATTTTTGGATCCAGTAATACCATGTTTATCCCGGTTACATTGTAAATATATTTTTTGTATTTTACAGTTCAACATTATGACTGTTCGGTCCACTGCAAAAACATTACCTGAAGGCACTAAAGAGGGATTTAAACAAAGTTATGATTCTAGTGTGATAACGTTTATTACGATATTTGCATTTTCTCCATGATATTGCCAAAGTCTGTATAACCCATAAGACAATGTAATTTTTGTTTCTCCCATTAATCAAAAAGAAGGATTCAGACAAGGTAATTACGACTACTAGTTTTCGCCCAAGTTTAGAGGGATTTTTCGAGACAATGCCTGGGGCGTGGGATAAAGAGCGAACAATACATTACAGTTTTATAATTTTACACTGAGCCTCTACTCACAATTGTTGTTTAAAACCAGAGTTGATAAATGACAGGGTTTTGTTAAAATTAAAAATGTAGACATAGATAGATGAGTGCAATGCACTTAAGTGGCTTAGCAATCTAATATACAAATTATCACTTGCAGATGCAGGTATCACTAGAACTGTGTTCGTCGGTTCATCGATGTGAAAATACCAGTACAATGTTATATTTTGACAAATATTTAAACATTACACACAACAAAAAACTATCCTACTCTAGGGAGCTTTCGAGGTGAACTCTGTCTCTTTATCAACCCGGTAAAGTTAGAATCAATGCTGCTTATGAAAATCAGAAATACAGTGCATGACTTATATGTATTTTCTGCAAACCATATGAACGTCAGTACCTAAATACAATACAGCTAACTTCTAAATACATAACATGAAACAATACAAAGAAATGCATGAAATATCAAGATCAATATCAAGTGGTCCCAGACCCCACCATCCAAGGGAAATACGACTGCATCTTACACAGCTTTGTTGCTATCTTTGCTATGCATTGATGGCCTCAAGGGGCCAATCCAATAAAGCTATTTTTGCGTTTTATAAAGCCCCATTGACCAATGACGCATTGCTTTGATGTAGATGGGAATTGTTAATCGCCTACAAATCAACCGTAAATATCACTGCTATTGTATTTTGTTTGTTTGTGTGTCTGTTTAAAAATCCCAGCTAACATTCATAGCTATAAAACACTTGGGGCAGCCAGAAGTGTACTTCTTCAAGTTTCCCTTATTGTTAAGTATTCTCTCTTCAGGTTATAGACAAGTAATTTTATCACTTTTAAAATTCAACAGTCCCCGCCTTCCCCTGTATGTTGAATTACTCAGATAATTTGTAGCTCATTGATGGCAACGTCTATCAGAAAGCATCAGTAGAAACTGCCGACTTTTATACCCCTACTCCATGTGTGTATCGATAGACATTGATAAATCAAAGAGAAAGTTTTGAAAATATGAATGTGCGAAAGTCGTACCACCGCATGTCTTCATATAGCAAAAGTTTAATATCAAACTGTCTGAAACATTTAATATATTAGAAAACACGTTCTTCCTGACTTTCCAAAGAACCCGGTGCCATTCATCAAACGAATCATTTGCATAACATATGAGATTTTGCGGTAAATAATAAGTGTGCTAATGAAAATTTTAGCCCCATGGGCCCCGATTACATTAATCACCGGCGTAAATATCATTAAGGAAAATTATTATATGCAAACTAATTTTTCGCTAGGTTTATGCTGTACACAAGCTGTTAAGTAGAGAATTAAAATTCCGGCTTTATTAGAAGAATGAAAGCCACACGTCTATTGTTAACACATTGAAAACAAACCACTTTTCAAGGTATTTTCCCTCAGAACAATGCCTTACACCCATAAACGTGTTTAAAAGTTCATTTCTTGCAACAGATGCTGTAGAAGCAATTAATTGAAATTATTAATTAATCAAAATCGTAATTATCTACCTTGATGATGTTTATTTGTGGAAAAGGAGAAATTAGCAAGGGACCCTGGGTAACGGATACAAATGGGGCTGAAAATAATTAACTGTTCCAGACGGAATCGGAAGGTTGTCGGTTCCACCTCCAGATTTTTATCGGCGGGAAAATTCGGCGATTAGATCCCCGAGGATCGCCGACGCCTTGTCATGATAAGGGGAGGGTGGGATCCTTTATGTGATCTGATCAATCATATGCGTGATCATGTAACAACGAATCTGTCAGTCGTACTGTAACCATAATAGAATAGAAGACGAACGCCATTTTGTGGTAAAATGTAGATGAATAGAGGTGCACTTGGTAGACTGATACAAACTCTAATGTTTCCTAACTTCATACACATTCATAAACGGAAGAAATACGTATTTCTTTTGTGTTTAGACAACCTTCTGATCACAAAACCAATCAAAACCTGTTCGGAAGCGATTGATTATAGGACTCAAATTGGTTTGTGAACATTTATCAGTATTCTTTACTGTGACCTGTATTTCGTCCAATCAAAGAGGTTAAACTCCTTGGTCCAATGGGGCAAGTAGGACAATATAGGTCTTTTTTCATTCATCTCAAGTTAAAAGTGATTTTAACTAAAACGTTGGGGCAAGATATACGTTATAAGTATTAAGCTTTCCCGCGAATGTTATGTATTAGAATACCTTTTCAAGAGTTAAAGTTTATGGTGGAAAGCAGAAATATGTAAAACACTGCATGTCCCTTCGTTCAGGCGTTTCGATGACGTCATCTAAGTGGTAGAAATTTGCAGCTGACGTTGTGGGAAGGCCCGCGGGCGCCCGTCGGAAGCGCCATGGCGGAGATAACCTCTTGGGGAGGGGGAGGGGGGAGGGATTAGCACAGGCGTCGCGGAGTGTGGCAGGCCAAGCCGGGCTGGCTGTGCGCTTAATCAACCATATGGTGCATAAACAAACAGGAAAACAAGCACAACAACGTCGAAATGCGCCGCGAGATAACGGGTAACGTCAGGCTGAAGATCCATCATCCGTGGACTCATTACGGCGGAGGGATATAACAGGAGTGATTCGGCTCTGTACGTGACAATATGACCTTACACAAGGATACATATGCACTATGTGAAAGTAGTTTCATTTTCTCCATCCTTTATATTCTTATCCTTGTTCCCCAAAAACTTCACTGTCATCCACAACTTCAATCACGGAAGTTTTCAGTACAAAACACGAATGATCTTGTCTGGTAAATTGAAAATTTGACTTGACATTGATAAGGCTGTTTTACTTGACGTTGGTCGTATCCATAAAGTCTTAATTCGTACATAGAGGGACCCCCAACCTATTATATGGTAGACAGATAGTCGTAACTATGTATATTCAATATGGTTGGTTGATCAACTGCAGACGCATTCGTTTCTTCAAACTGAAACCGAACCACAAACCAATTTGTCCATTCAACTACTCTAGAATTTAGTGTGAAACCCAGCTCTCATTTCACGACTGTTAAATATATTGCGGCAATAGAATCCCCCCAGTGATGATCTTGCAATCATGCGGTCACAAATGCAGCTATATAAAGAAACCGGAGCCTCAAATTTGCTAGGTCTTAAATGATAGCCGACTGGCATATTGCGATGCCGATGTTGCTCGCACGCTAGCGGCGCTAACTGGCATCTGCCGGTGACACGCAGATCAAGGGGCCGAGCCGACGTGCCGTGACCTCTCTTTGGCGGCTCATAGCTCCGTCCCGTGGGGGTCACCAAGTCAAGTGCCTGTAATCTCTTCACAAAATAGATCCCTATCATAAATAGAAGGCTGAGCCTGAGCCGGTCCCGTATAAGCTTCTGACTGGATATGGATAGAGGCGATGCCATCCAATTATGACATTACAAAAATACCAGCTTTGTAGTAGCTATAGAAAGAAAACGGTATCTTTATTGATGACGACGAGGAACATAAAACTCAAGAATAAGGTCGAACTCGCATATGTCGATGATGTTAGTGATACCACCGATTAAATATGACATTACGAAGGACAAATAACATCTTTGATGATGACGACGAGAAACGTAAACCGTCAGAATAAAGCCGCACTCACATATTTGAATGATACCAGCAATCCCATCAATTATGACATTACAAAAATACCAGCTTCGTAGCTATGGAAAGACAAACAGTATCTTTATTGATGAGGAGGAACGTAAAACTTTTAGAGCGTTCGACTTTGTAGACGTACTAACTATACATTCGTGCTGGCACATTTGACAATGATGTCAGCGATGTCACCAACTATGACATTACAAAAATACCAGCTTTGTAAATGTGGCTATAGAAGTGAAACAGCATCTTTATTGATGACGAAGAACGTAAAGCGTAAGAATTGAACGTTCAGCTTTGGTCATCACACATGTACTAACTATACGGTCGTACTGGCATGTTTCCAATGACGTCTACTGAAATAAGTTTCGACTATAAAGTCCTGCGTGCCTCATAAAACACTAGCTGATGGTAGGTCATTTGAGTGCACAGCTTTTCGAAAGAATTGGGGACGAAAAGAAGGAACGAAAAGACAAAACCGTCTATTTCAAGACACTTAAGTAATATCAGAACTACAAAACGCCTCAGACGCGTTTCCATCAAATCTAATACAAAAAAAAGTCTGTACAATTTATTTCAGTCTTGTTTATTGGTCGTCTTCTTCGAAAAAGAAGAATACTGTATCAGCGATAAGACTATACTACCGTTCAACCGTTCTAAAATCCTTTTCTTGCATGCTACTGTTAGTGTTATTCTTTGGCATTCATAGACAGACAATACCTAACCTAAATATCCTGCCTTGATATCAAGACTAGAGGGATCGGTCGGTGAAAAACTCTACTACAGAACCGCTTTACATTTCTTATTTAAGTCCCACTAAAGCTATTTTTCCCGTACTTTGCTCATCCGCCCTGAAGGCTGGATTTCGAGACTTATGGTGTATAACCGAAGAAGTGACGTCAGGGGGGAACACACGGATTGTCAACAACAAAGGGCGCCCTCCGCCGGGGGGAGAGGGTCGTGTGCTCAACTGTTCTTGACGAGTGGCGGTTTTGACAGGTTCCGACAGGCAGGGTTCAAGCTTGAGGGAGAGGTCAAACGCACTGCATGCAGGCCCCTGGCTGCTCGCTGCACGATTGATATATACACAGAGTCTCTGTACAAATAACAACACTGACAAAAACGCCTCTGTCGTAAATGTAAACTGGTCAGATATCTTTGTTTGACTTTGAGAAAGTGCCTAGATATTCACCAAAGACTGAACAAGCATGTGAACTGCATTGTCTTTTTGAGAGTAGATTATTTCCTAGAATTGCTGTAAAAGTTGGATACATACACAGATTCCGTGTACAAGTCAGAACACTAACAAAAACGCACTTTGCCATTGTAAAAGCCAGATCTCATTGTATGAGAAAGTGCATTGACAATGACCAAAGACTGTACAAGTATATAATCTCATTCTGCACTACATGGTCTTTGGTGGAGTAAATTATTAGTTTTCTAAAATTGTTGTACACATTGCCATACGCTGTATTATGCACAGTTGTTGAGCAAAGTTCTTATCATAAAAGGTCAAAGCATAAAGAGCTGATGATGATCATACGACCATAGCGAAGAAGCTGCAGACCCTCTGGATCTAGTACATGTTACCTGAGTGCGACAGACTTATGATCTATCTAACTTATGAACCATAATCAAAGTCTATTGTTATATATAGTGCTGTATGATTCTCCATCTGATATAAGTCACAATCATATTTTCTTAATCATCTTTTATATGTCGGCAGCTCCTTTCTTAACCAATGACGGATAAGCTGTGTGTGGTTTGTGAAGTGTTCAAACTTTGCTTTCCATTTTATCTAGAATTTGAACACTTATCTATGAGACAAGAATTCATTTACTTAACATATGTATGTACCCTGTTTGACTCTTATTCCCTTGTTCATGGCTTGTTAGTTTTGTTTGTCATGCAGATCATTAAGATCAACGGAACACTGTAAAGCGACATCCCATCCCTGGCCAGTCCGTATGTTGCTGGCATCAGAACAGTGAGACTGCGCTGGTCTCAAGTCAGAACCGTTGGATTTTCCTCAGGTATTAATTGTAGAGAATGTTGCCAATGTTACTTATAATCTTTCCATTGTATGTCTGTCTATCAAACTGACATACAAGGTCAGTGGCTTTCATGTTTTCGGAGGAATAAATCGCCCTTCCAATGAAATATTTTGCTACCATATAGGATCTCTTGGAAGATATCCCTTTGCCTTTTCAATAACCGGAAGAGACAATAAGTTTAAGACAATGTTGTTCAGTATGTGTTTCAGATATAACTTACCCTTAAATTTGTGTAGACAATGCTACTAGTAGTATATTTGTCGTACGTGTTTTTGCTTGAACTACCAGAAATATATTTTGATAAAAGAATGGTATCATGAACGACAATCCTTACAACTGACACATTGACGTTCAACTCTCTTACTTCCCAGTCAGGCTTACCGTAAGAAAAAACGCCTGGAGAAGGAACGACAAGCATACTGATCAACCAAATGCTCGGCGATCGTTTAGGCGTCTCGAGTGGATGCCGAGACGCCTTATCAATAACTCGGGGAAGTCTCGCGAGAGTTGGCGGTGCGATGGATCTAGCGCGTGAGCTTACCGCGCCAGTAGTTTCTTGACATTCTCCGCAGTCGAACGTAAGGCGTGTTAAGTAGGTGGAACTCATACAGGGCTTAAGAAGATGAGCAAAATGTCACCGTTGACGTGTCGAGACCAAAGCGATCTGCACTCCATAAACGTTCGGTTTAAGACATGGAGTTTCAAAGAATATTCAAAACTCAAAGACACTCGTGGATTTTAAAGGAATCTAAAACACCAATGAGCGAGTCACTGAATGAACGAACAAACGAATGTAATGGCAATGAAATGAATGACAAGTTTTAAGTTTCTTTCTATGTATATGTACATTGAATTGGTCGCCTCTTAGTTGTTTTGATGATATTTTAGACATGCTTTGGCAACGTAATGATTAACTGAAACAACACGCAAATTGTAGTCCTATAGCACTCCGATATGCTTGCATTTTTGTAACGGAAATTCAACATCACCTAAAGCGACATTGTGTTGTTTTAGGGGACAATTCCCAGTGTTATTATATAGCTTTCTTCTTGCCAATCATCCAAGGGCTCAGCATATAGGCAATGCCATGCTACGTATTGTACGGCACAATGATTTTCGGTATGACAAATTACTTACTCTTTATAGAAGGAAATCAGGGATGTGTATCGTAGTGGGACACCATCAATTTGGACAGTGCAGACGGTGTTTGGCGGCGTTATTTTAACTAGCAAGAAAAGCCAGAAAGATAGAGAGAAAGAGAGAGGAAGAGATAAGAGAGAGATGATAGCGTTGAACTACTCGCGTGAGAAAGAATAACGGCAAGATAATATACGCCAATACGACTTTGTCAATCGATTGACACAAAGTGCTATTAGATAATGATGAAAATGGGAAGCTTCTCGTATAAACTGTACGTTTAGCGGTTACATCAGGCATCCTTTATGACGTGTATATAAAGCGGTAGGACGGGAACTGTCTTCTCCGTAACTGCCGTTAGCACTTTCATTGTCCCCACGAGAGCGTTAAACTACAACGATACAGCGAGCGGTGGTAAATCGTGCATGTGTCTGCTAGATATCATCAGGAAAATATGCTACAAAAGCGTGTGGAATATGGAGCTAATCGCGAGAGTTAGTTGTGGGGCGATTGCTGTTTCTCTGGTTCCAACATCGTTCAAATATTTCAATTCAAATGTCCAATTTGGGCGAAAATCATTGCAAGTCGTTGTTACTTTTGCCCAATATTTATTTGTATATGGTACATTAGTCGAACCTATGTAATTACGTACGTACCAGACAACAAAATACTGTATTTTCTGATATGTCATCTTGTCCGTCATATGTGGATTAGCCATGCTGCTTGACGACTAATTTGCAGCATATTTTGTGTCTGAAATCACGACATTGCCGGCGTGACCCTCGAAGTCAGCAAAAATGACGACTTTTTCCAGCACACAAGTACCCGCAACCCTGCATTTAGCGTCAACCTCCGTACAGTGACATTTCGGGCTGGACTAATAACAATCATTTGGACTCATTATACATCCATCCTTCATATGTGTAATGTCCGATGGCGCCTTTCGGTGTAACTCAGGTCCCCCTCCCCCTTTTGCCCCCCTCCCCCTTTTTTTTCCTACATCCCAATACTAAACGGCGTGACATTTCCGACCCGCTACTAATGATGGCCATTTGCGGAACACGATAGCGGGGCCGTGCACATGAGGACCCGTACAAATGGCCCTCCGCTTCGGTCGATACCGCAACATGGCCCGAACACCACTCGAGCTTCCTGCCGCCGACTACGAGCACTGTCATTACCCCATGATTAATCGTGGTGGCATTCAATATGTAAAATTAAGGACGGTAATTTTCCAAACATTACCCTCATCCATCTTGGGTGCGAGGCGCGGGGAACTCGGGGAAATATTAATGAAGCAAGGAAAATGCTTCTAATCCTGCGGGTATTTTTCACAGAACTCGTCTGACCTTGCTTTTCATAAATCAGTGGTTTATATAGTGCAATCCTATTAGGGTCCTCACAAAAAGCAAGCGCGACTTTCTATGGGAACGATTATCCGGCGTTATCTTGGCGTACATGGAGCGCAGTTTGGCACTGACATATATTTCCTGTACGATAGGGTCGAGGAAAATCTTTAAAAATGATGCCAGGCTCCGAGATAACATCCTAACGATTTTTCCGTCTCCCCGCGCCAATGTTTGGCTCGCGCCCGGTTCTACTACAGACAGAACTCCAGAATTTTTCCATCAGGAAAAATTATCCGTCATTTTCTTTTCTCTTCTGATCTTCTTTTTTCCCGTGAGGCCTATCTGCATGCGAATCATAGTTCTCAAATCTGGGACCAGTTACCTATAAATCGCGTAGTGGCCTACCAATACAAATCGGTGGGTGAAATGTACAAAGATGAAGGTTATTACAGTAAGATTTATAGGCGGGTGGATCGAACCGAACTGGCTCGGTAGAAACTTTTAAACCTCCCGTCTGCTCAACTCGCTCGACCCGATGACCCCTCACGTACTAAGTGGGCTTTCCCCTTACACGCATATATCGATATGTCACCTCACACACTCACAAATATCAGCATTTATCTCACTTAGATCGCCCCTAATGACTACTTTCAACCTTTTAGCCCAAATTAATTACGAGCGAGGAAGCAAAATGCCGACAAATGGGGCTCTAAACGGCCGCGCGACTTAATAACGGGAATCCATTTAAATTGAAATTACAAGCCCGTTCGATGTAAGTTACATTGTAGTGGGTTTCCTCGAGGAAACGAGCATGTCGATATCTCGGCGCGCAGGGCTCTCGTTACTTCTCGTTTGCTCGGACGTGATAAATGACGAGACCGCGGACGGAAGGAGATAGGGCGGCTGGGACGGGAAACTCGGTCCGTACTGACCTTTGGGGAGAAAGGAAGGGGCGTTCCGAACGGACGGCACAAACTTGCAAGCTGCAATTTTGTTTTCCCCGTGTCTCCTTCACAGTTGAGTGATGTACACTATACACAAACGATCTATTACAGTCCGTGTGTCCACAAACGTTAATGCGGCTGGTGTCCACGCAGATATTTCGTTTAACCAAGTAAGAACTTTCACCAGGACAGAATTTCAGCAGCGGGGCTCTCCTCACGTTCACTGTTTGTGCGACCTAATGTAAAATCGTCTCCCTATGTCCTATGTTTTCATCAGGAAGAATCGATAACGGGGAAATCTCCCTAACGGTCGCGTTTGTCATCCGACTTCATCGCACTTCTGGTATCTTATTGATCAATTTCTATTTCCTTCGCGTTCAATTCTACTAATTAGCTCGTTATTGCTACTTATTGTGGGATTTGGATACATAGACATGAATCAAACACAGTCATTGATTTCCCACTGTGCAAAAGAAATATAGTAAACATTCTTATCATTTTTTGTCAAAAGACTAACCGCAAGGACCTGTCGCTATATATACGGACATCCCTAGTATCGAATTATTTGCGTGATCACTTAATTTTGGTCTTATCTTAATAAAAGATTAGGCAAAGCACGCCACGTTCTAACTCTACTCTATTTCTCTTGTAGAATTCTCGGTAGAACTATTGCGTACCTAATCTTGTTGCTCGTTTGTTTGTTTGTTTGTTTGTTTGTTTGTTTGTTTGTTTGTTGGATGTACCTTGTGCTTTTCGTACGCTTTTGTAGTTGTGTTTTTGTCTACATATCACAATGTCGCCATAAATTAGCACAGCAACGCGACAAACAAACTTGAGCGTCTATGATGCGCCAGAGATTGGACTGTAATACCTACTTAAAGGAACAATCTGTCTTGAAGTAGGTCCCACATGGTTCCATCTTCTAACATTGTTCTATCTATCATCACATCCACCATTGTGACGACAGTAATCATAATGTAGCAACACGAAAATGTTGATCTCAAGCTACCAGGAACTTCGGTGGAGTTATTTTCAATATATCAAACCAGGCGCTCCAAAAAATAAAGAAAGGGACAATCGAAGCAAATACCATTGAAATTCAAGAAATTTCTTAATAAATGTTAAAAGTAGAGTTGCTTTTCTCAAGTTTTCTATTCAGATACTTCAGCACTTGTAGTATAACTTGGAAGTTTGATGCCGATACTAAAGAAGAAAGAAACAAACTGTACTTTCTAGTGAAATATTAAAGCCATCAAACCATGTAACCAATTAAAGACAGATAAAACGGTTAGGAAAATTACAGCGTCGTTGTTAGAATTTCGACAGAATTCTACATCGTAGAACGCTATTCCCGGACTTCACGATCATTAAGGAAACCGCGATGTATCCGGGAGGAGAATTCCCAGATGACGCAATTACACCAAAGCTTCCTCCCTAGGAACTTAGTTACCGACTTTTATAGGCACTCGTCCCTTTCCCATTGGGAGATCGATAGTGGAGCGCCCACAACAATTTGCCAGGACAAATACGCAATCCCAGTACCAATTTCACCAGCCCATAACGTCAGGAAAGCAATGAAACGGTCTTCACAACGCTCTCTCGTTTTTTTCCGCGGTCGTTTACGTATTGAAGACAGGCTTATGTCCTAGAAGCTCCGTTTTTCAGGGCCCAGAGATTGGGAGTTAGTTTGGGCACCCGCTGTCATACCCATCCGCAGTCTTTTGGGAATTCCTTATAACCAGGCAAATTGGGCACATTTTTGATCATTTTGTTCTGACAAGTTGTTCCCAAAAGAATATCAAGGGAGAAACTACTTGCACGAAGACTAGAATTCTACTGGTGGTGTAATTTTTCATCGTCATGTCTACAGTTCCTGCTGATTGTCGGATAGATTTTTCATTCTTTAGTGAGTCGTTTTTGTTTGTGGCGCTCATTTCTTTTGACAGATTGGCTAGTCCCCGTTTGTGTTGGCGCATTTGTTCCAATATCTTTGGCACTTTATTTTCACACTTGTCAGAGTTGGACACCGGCGTTTGACGGACAAGTTCTAAAATGAGCTCCCCGCTATGGTGAGAGAGTCTTTTCACGTTGAGAATTGGTACGAACTTTGAAACTTATTTTTACAAGAATTGAAAGCTAAACGTTATCAAGATCAAAACGTACTTTTCATATTTCATAAACGCAAGGACCGGTAATGGTATGAATAGTAGAGGAAGTAACCATTACAGTACGCGACGATAGACCACAACTGCGAATGTGACTTCTTTTCTTTTTCCTGATGTTGACTGAAAGTGTTATCATTTTTTTTAGATATTACACTGATCAACCAGCAGACGGGCAGTGGTACTACATAATCATGAAATATTTGTTGATGGTAATCTTTTATTACGTTATGAATTATAATACACCAGGCTTTGTGAAAATCACCTACAAGCTCCTTCAATGCAAATGTAACTTACTTATATCTCTTCGTAAAAAGATAACTAACACCAACAATTATAATGACACTTGAGTTTCTTTGTTTTCTACATGAAAGTCGTCAGAAAGTTCTTTTTTAAACTTTGCCGGTTTCTTTTGGCCACCTCTTTTGTGAAACTTGCACATCTGCAAGTCCCTTGTTGTCTAGACTGCTCTCTCTTGTGAGAGTACTTAAGACATACCCGTAATACTATAATCAAGGGACCGCGTACTTGATACTTTCAAAGAAACACGTTTCAGTACAGTCGATTAACCTTATGAGTTGTTACGTAGCTCGTCAGTCTTCTTGGTAAAGTACTCTGAATGACTACAGAAACGCATTTGCACGTTGGCCGAACTATTCCACTTACAAAATGGCAAACATTTCTAACTTGGGACATTTCATCTACTAACCAAAGATCATGACCATAGAATGTCCAGAGCACGAGATATCATTATCAAAACCGGAAATTCTGCTGCAGTACTACGGAAAGCCTCCAAGGGGCCCAAAACTCTCATCATTTCTTCAAAAGGACAACACAGCAAATGTCATGACAATGAATTAATACCTTCTTGAGTTATGCTGTTTATCCACATAAATACATACATACACATACACACACACATACATACACACATATATACATACCTACATACACACACATACATACACACACACACATACGTACATACAAACATACACATACACACACATGCACATAAATACATACATAGTATTACATACATACATACATACACACAAACGCTACCAAAAACATCAGAGAAAGTGATAAAGCGTCCTACAAACTACTCCCTCAGTAAAACGCTTACTGATAATGATGGAAATGGAGTATGTACTGATTGCAAGGATGAGTAACGAGGAAAAAGTAATGAGATTTAAAGTGCATTGTCTTGTGATGTGCTTCTAATGGCCATATCCAATTATCAAGGCTGAAAGAGATGGATCAAGTATATTACGCTTATCGTGGCATTTGAATCGATCAAACTTAACACTATCTTATTATAGCCCCCTTAATTATACCGCCAAGAATTCATCCAGGACTTAACAATGTCACTCATCCAGTGTTAAAGATACGGCGTCAATTAGTTCTCTCATTCAATTTGCTTTTAAGTCACTATAATCACATTATCCTCGGCGGCATAGCCGCATTTCTCACTCTTTAGTCTTGTCTGCGCGACGAATGATAAAAGATTTTGTCAACATTACAGCACAAATAAAGACAGATATGAGACGTGTTTTATGGTAGGTGTTGATTCTTGTCGGGTAGAATACGGTAAGTCAAACGTTTTTGATCAACTTAAGATATGAAACTGTTTAAAGTTATGAAAGTGTTCGTAAGAACTGTAGTTGTGTGCGCTTTTCTAGAGTGCTTTTGGGACGTAGTTTGGCTTCACAGGGCTTTCATGAAAGTGCCCAACTTCTATTGTGTCCATAAAGTATTCTTCATGTAATGGCTAATACTAACGTATGGGGAGTCGCTCAAAGTGCCCAAGAGTCCATGTGTACGTGCTAGTGGTTTTGTTTAACTGGATGACAAATATCACCAATCTTTCCTTTGCAACACATACAATCCACACGTATACACACTTTCCACTAGACCGCGATCGCTGAGCGACAAAAGTTGAATTTGTGTAACCCCTGGTTTTATAATCGGAATATGATGCAAGATGTAGAAGAAAGACTTGAAAGACAAGAAAACACGCTAAACGTACAAAAAGTCGTTCATTGTCGATGGAGTTCGTCGAGCAATCTGTCAAGTTTATGGTCGCTCGGTGGTCTCAGCCTCTAATGGGAAGGGGTGCTCAAAATTTTGTCCTTCAAACTGCTTATTTTACTTTCGCCCTCTTTCAACGCACATCATCATTAAACTTGACATTTAAATACATCAACGATGAATCAATGCAGATATAAAATCTTCTAAAACTAGGTTGACGGTCGACAGCGGAATCGAATGACAAATAGAGTCGACTTTTTCGGCCTTTTTTGTCTGGTAATATATAATTGACCCCATTAACACCCACCGGTTGCTTCATCCCGGATCGCCGAGGGAGATTTCTGGCCTTCTGGCCGCCGTTATGCAATATTTCATAATCACATGATGTCTAGGATTATTTCACTTCAAGTCTTCTCTAGAAAACTACCGAAGTTGCGGCCACATTCGTCGCACGATGTCGTGCGATTTTGATGTCGTGCGATTTTATAGCAGGCTGCGACAGGACCAATCTACAACTATACAGTTGTGCAATAGTTTTTTAAAACTCTCTTAAACTTCCATTTTGTTCCAAAGGGAGTTTTAAATTATAGCTTATGGTACACTAGTAATTCATCATCACATGGTGCCTAGGACTATTGGAAGTTACGCTTCAGCTTTTTACAAGAAAAAATCTAGGCAATCTACAAATGTACATAAACTTGTACTTAAGTTTTGACAAGGAAGTTTTATATAACCTCCTTGGTGTTGAAAGACACTATTTCTTCTAGTTACACTTTACATGAACTTCAGACTAGAATTGTGTCAACGGGAGGTTTCAATTATGCTTGTTTATTGCTAATATCTATTCCTTTTGTACTAGACAGAGGTTAATTTCTACTGCACCTAATTGTGGTTTTTGCTTGCTCTCCTATAGCAATCTTTTGTACAATACATAACCTTGAGTTTATCTAAACATCACAAAAAATATTGATATCGGAGTTAGCATTAGTGTAGAGGAAACGACGAAAATACAATGTAAGCATCCGTGGTATGGTTATGAATAAACTTTACTACAAAGACACACACTGTGTACTTGGGACAACGATGAATAAACTATTATAAGTGTCCTTTTCATGCTCTATTCTGAAGTGTGTAGTCGCTGTGGGCATTCTCTGAATTACTGCAGCGCAAGTTCAAAGTCTCGTCATCATTCTCGTCAAATCTCGAGAGACCTTGTCAGAGTTGTTCCCGTTAGAATCATTCGACTTAACTGCAAAATGCACAGCACAACAACTTGGCGGTGAGTAATTTTGCAAAAAAACTTAACCTTCCGTGAGATGTACAGTACTAGTACGCCATCAAACGCAACAGTTGTAAAGCGGGGCTGAAGTGCGCCCCCTGTGGTTCTGACGGGATTTGCAGCTCGGTAGGAGTATACAGGAAGTACTCGTTCGTCCCATCGGACATCGTTTAATTGACTCGCTCAAAACTATAACACTACATTCAGATATATCTTCGTAAACTGCTGCATCAACAACTTGTAGTTTTGACGTTGTACATTGCAGAGTCATGTGATGGGTATAGACAGCTATTTTGAAACAGTGTTTTATTTACTTCTGTTTGACTATGTTGACATTACCTCTTTGTAAGCTCGCTATTCTTGAACAAAATAACTACAGTTCGATAATTTGATAGTTTTAAATCTTTTAAGCATTTCCTCAGTGAAAAATTGGAACTGTTTTATTCAAGTGTATGCCATATCACGATTTGCATTCGAGAGTTCAAATCAGTTGATTCTAATCTCAACGAATACTACATACAACACTGTAATTTTTTCTCGACTTCGGTTTATGGGTTCATCCCTTGATAAACCTTCACAGAAATAGTTGAATATTGAAACGGAAGATTCAGTTTTTGAATAGCTAATTCGCTATGCAGATATTTCCAGGAATTTAGTCAGTTTTCCTTTGGGATAGTCTTAACGCCTACTGGAAAAACGACTACAGGAACAAGGCTAACTTTGAATACACCTTGGGGATATAGAGAGCCGCTTCATCGACACATCAATACTAAAGCGACTTTCGTACGATCAACTACAAACCACAAAATAGAAATACAAATTAAACCTTAAATTTACTGAAACTGTATATCTACTAAACAAATATCAAACGTAAATCTCTAATATCTTGCTACAACCAGGCGGGGCTAATGGTGGCTTCAGTATCTTTTCTGATAACAGCGCTGTGTTGTATGTACTTACATATTTTTGAATTGTAAGAGTTGTCAAATCTTAAGATATACTCAAACTTGCGTGTGCTATTGAGTCTCTTGAAATCTGTTTTACTTAACAAAGACTTGTGAATAACTTATAACGTAAAACATCATATCTAGAGCACTCCATGACAAAGTGAAATTCATTTTCAATTTGCTCTAGCGGAATTGAAACTTGAGGTTACAGTCTGATGCTAGATTTAGTACGAACAATCTTAAAGAGTTCGAGATAAAAGTATTATCTTAGAATTTCATAAGATTTGTAGATTTTTGATTTTATCTGATGAACTTTCCATAATTAGAGCAACAACTTTCACTGATATTTGTCGTAACTGTTTTCAACAGCAACAACAAAAGTAATGATCTTTCTATGTAAAAAAAAGAAGGATTTTTGTTGTTGTTCTCTTAATTATCGTTCAAACAGATGCAGACGAGGATTAGCACACTGGTTTTAATCAGAATTAATCCTTGTGATAAACGGGATGATAAGGCCTGATATTAAACTGAGATTAGCACGACATTATCACCCGACTGAACTTGTACATCCAGCCATCTGTAATTTCTTACAACTGTAAAACTTCTCCAAGTGCGAAGAGACTAGGTACTAGTTACTTAATGTCTCCGCTTTATAAAGATGGGTAATTTGCGGTCTTTATAATTATGAAATGTTAATGATGTTCACTTTGAAAGATAATTTCCCCGAACGATAATAAAGGGTACACCGCGCATGAATAGATGAGGGAGTATAGCGGTAAACAAGAGGTAATTATGCACTATGGGAAGCTGTGGTGGAGTCACTGGTGCAAAACCGAGAAATTCTGTTTAAATTTGGGAACAAACGATGCTTTTTACAATGAAAACGACTATAGAAAACGAAGAAAACTCTACAATTACAGCATCTATTGCTTTTACTTGAAAGGGGATTCGATTCCATAGTTTTTTGTTAACTTGAAATAATATAGGCTTCTCGACTTTGATAAATGACATGAATTATGGAGGTAAATTTTAAAATATGCAAAGGAATCCTGGTAAACTACAATCGACAAATCGGTATATAAGATGCATAAGTATGGAATACTTTTTTTTAGAGATTTCGGAAAGCCATGGCCGTGCAAATAGTTTCTTAGCTGTCTATTTTATGCGTTTTTTATTCATCCCGCCAAAAACGTCTATAGAGACTAGAAAATAAAATTTACTTAGTAATTAAAGCAAGACAAAAGATCAACGTTTTCGGCTTCGAACATTCTCCTAAGCATTTACATATGTAAAGGTAAACAATTGAAGTCCACAACGATACCGTACCGTAGCCAATATTGTAGTGTCTGTGTTTCGAACCTTTGTATCGCAAGCTCAGAGAGAAGAATTAAGAAGGGACCGCCTGCCAAATTAACGATTAGAAGTGGATTGATAACTTTGTACGTTCTTATTCCTTATCTAAATCGCTGACAACAAGACTCCGTTAGAGGAAAGATAATTTAAGCTGCATACGCTTGAATTTGCATACTGTCAAAGAAAATGATGCTGAAAAAGTCGTGCCAGTCTTGCTTCTTTCTAGTGCTAACTTTCGATAACTAGCGATCAGCCAAAATATACCATATGAATTGCAAAAATTATCATGTTTTTCATTGTGTTGTGTTAAGATTGTAAAAATCTATTATAGGGTTGGCTTCAGGCGAGTGACAAACTCCGTGCCCTGCATATAAAACGAGCCATTTTGCGAGACAAAGAGATGCGGTGAAGAGAGATTCCAAACATATAATCTGTCTGATTAATAACATTCATGACTCAACCGCACGCTTTTAGTTTCTACATTAATTTCCAAAAGGACAAACGTAGGTGCAAATGAAGATATATAATCATCTAGGGACAAAAACTGTTTGTACGAAACGGTATTCCGGATATGCTTCAATGGTTTCATTCTTTCGAGTATTTCCTATCAAATGTCTATATTTTGTTCCAAGTGCATTTTCTTTGGTTTATTTATTGTCAAAGAAAGCGTATACGTTAGATTTTTAGATATGATTTGGATTATTGTAGGGAATATTGAAAACACGATACGAACAATGCCAATCCGATGTGTTCCCTAAACTATGATCTAACACATTGTGGAATAAAACTTTGTGAATTATAGTGCTTGAATTCTGTACATAAAGTTCTTTGTGTGTGTTTTAATAAATGTAAGTAACCAGTGTGAATTGTACGTCTACACCGTGTAGAAGTTGACAATGATGAAATGTATGTGTGTAGGGGGTTACAATCAACACAGCTTACACCGAGCCTGGAACGCCCCGGGGAAAACTTGTCCCCTCTTGACTGTTATTGTTGATGACTTTTAATTCTATTATTTTCAATATTTCCAGTGTGTGATATATAGTGATAATGTCAAAAAATATTGCACCGGCGCATCTGGGAAGACAGCGTTTCGTCATCAATATCCGGGCATAATGAGTTTTGTGTCGAGCATCTGCCGGCACAGCATTTGTTACACGGCGGTAAACAAAAACTGCGTGTTGGTAAACTTCACACGAGCAAAACGACTTTTCAATATTCGGAAGAAGAAGTTTTATCAGCGCAACAAAAGGTACAGCGACTTTTGTACGGTAATGTACTGTAAACTGTAAACTATAAAAAATCAAATCGTTAAAGTTACTCGACTAAGCAAATCCGCAATATGTTACAATCGATGAGGGCTAATTGCGAATTTCAGTATCTTGTCTAAAGGCAAAGCAATCTTATGTATTGTATTTACCTTATTTTGCATTGTGAGAGTTGTCACATAAGCATGATATCAAGACTGAAATTCACATGCACACATTGAAAATCAGAAATCAACATTAAAAGTACTATGTATATTTCTATTATTGTTTTCTATTTACAACTTTGTGTTGTTGATAAGCTTTTACCGAGTTCCTGCTAGGAAAACGCCTGAAACAAACTAATCTCATCCTTTATCTTCAACATTACAAAGAAGCAACTTATGTATTAGATATTATTACTTTACTAAGTCTTGTATCTAGATTGAAGCTGCATTTATATATCTATACTTATGTCTGTGTGTGTAGTGTGTGTATTACAACTGATCTGTATTCAGGTTATTATTGTTATTATTAGCACGATACCAACAATGGTTTTCTCGCAACGAAAGAAAAAAAACCCTGAAATCTACGCGCACTTTTAAAAATCAGAATTCAACATTGAAAGTACAACAATGTGTCTGCAAATCTCTATTCATATATTTGTTTTCCGCAGTAGGTTTGTATAATTTCATAGTAAGTTGTGTAAACTTTGGAAGAAGAATGAAATCATCCAGGAATATCATATATGACTGTACGGTCTAACAGGGTGCTGAACTAGCCTCCAACAGGCCTTCCCGAGGGGTTATGGAGAATAGAATTCGGCAAAAAATTCGGTAAAGGTCATGAGACTGAGGGTAACATTTGTTGCAAACTGTACTCTATGGCCGTCTTACTCATCTTGCATGTTGTTTAATCCATTTGGCCGATTTCTCCTTTTTCAACAACGTATGGCGTCTGGTAGAGACTACTAGAACTGGATGTAGAATAAACGGTTTGGCCTTACTCTCCAAGCAGAGCTAGGGTTTCGGCTGGTTTTTGACGTGTTTTAGGCGTTTTTGTCATGCCTTCTACTTTGTCATCGTTTTTGTTGTGCTGCAAACCCAAGGTAGAAGGCATGACAAAAACGCCTAAAAACACGTCAAAAACCAGCCGAAACCCTAGCTCTGCTTGGAGAGTAGTTTGGCCTGTCCTCTCCGTGCCCCCGAGTTGTCACCCTAACACTACCCTGGCCCAGGGGGAGGCATACAAGTGACAGTTGGTACATACGCCGGGCAACTTCTATTGTACATGCCTAATGACACGTTTACTTTCTGCTATCTCAACCACTCTAGCTGCGAGAACTGGACAAGGAATGAGAAAAGAGCAAGAAGACGCACAAATACAGCACGCACTCACTGATACCGCGTTGAATGCTTCCACAAAAAGACATGTTTCGATTTTCCTTCAACTCGAGTTGTGTTGAAAAGGTTGGGAGTGAAAATGTTTAATGAAACGTAAAGAGTGGTGATATCCATTTTGGTACTGAAGTATTATGTGTGGACAAAGGGGAGAAAAGATTCGTTAATGGGCATTAATGTAAGACATACGTCTGGACAAGATATTAGACTATATAACATCCGCAGGGAAAGTCTATAAAGATATTAAATTGTACCAACAGTAAATCAACAATGAGAGTGAAAGTACTTTCACTAGTAAATATCACGAATACGCAGCATGAAAACAAAGTAGTAACACTTGGCATTCTGAGCACTTTGTCAAGTATGTTTGTAGATATATTTTGATGTTTGTGTAAGTTTCCAATAGATTGGCAAATAAACAGTGAAAAACGAAGATGAAAACAAGGTAACAAACATGCTTTGGAAGTTGTTGCGTGAACAAAATATACCTTAAGATTGTGTCAATGAATATGCAACTGATTGTTGTACATGAATAATGCACAGTGTAAAGATAACGATGAATATAAAAAGACGAACGCCTTTAGAAACATTCTGAGTGAGTGAAACACAAAGCTACCAACAGGTGACGGCCAAAACAGAAATAGTGACCGAAACATTTATCGAACATCGTCGCCATAGCGACGGACGGTTCAAAAGAAAGGATGTCATAAGACCCAGAAAGGGCAATCTGTTCAAAGCATATCTCGTGTAACCTTTGGAGCTATATTAAGTCACGAAGGTCCGACTTAGAAATAGTTGGAATAAACGTGCGAGAGAAACGGCACTATCGGACACCTTTCCTGAAGCGGCGATGTCCACTTGATGCGCCGTGACAGCCTAAAGTGGACAATAAAAGATTATTTCTCGCGGATATATTTGTCGTATCGGCCTCCCGTGGCCTGTGACATAGACTTGCTCTGTACGTTCTTTGTCCTCTGACGTTGTTTGAAAGTTGATGGCCGTCTCTCCGAGTCTTTGTGTTATTGTACAGATAGACTCCAACACATAATAGCTATTCACACAACTTAGATACACTGCGACGCCCGTCTCTGACAAGCAGATTTAGGTTAATTCCCTCTTTATGTGTTTAGAAATAGTTTCGGGTTGAATGGAGAACATTTTTGCAGGCGGTCGTTTGTTGTGTAGTGTCCTCTGGTATAGTATGCATGCCAGCCCTTTGTGGGCGTGGCTTAAATGGATGACCTTTCACCTGTGTTCTCTCTTCTTCTGCATCTCGCCTGCCCTTCTCATCGACGGCGCACGCTCGACTTTGAGCTCAAACGAATTTCACGCGCGTTTTGCCAAAGATAGCCTGCCCTTCGGTGGAGCTTTGGCTGTGACAGGAAGTGTAGTACAAGAACAAGGCTGGGACACGCTCCGAGCTGATTTGTGTGCTCCAGGCAGCTGGTTGCCAAGCCGGGCTTGACTGTCAGTTTCGCTTAGTTCCCTCGTAAATCGAAGCGACACTCACACAATTGGCTCTAACCCCTGGGAATAGGGGCTGCAGGTGATAGAAATATGATAGTCTATAGGAATAAACAATTCTCCAGCCTAGTGAATGAACGAAATATGTTAGAATTCCGCGAACAATTTGGCGAGAGTTGGGAGAAAGAATTTTGCCTGCCCTGTCAGTGCCCACTCGCCTGGAAACGTCACATTTGTGGCGGGCGCTCTACTCTACTCTACTCTACTCTACTCTACTCTACTCAGGAAAACGCCTTCCTTAGAACGTCGCGAAGGAAGTTCTCAAACTCTCTATTGTTAGCGCATCAATAATCGCACTTCAGCCCTTCTTTCTTCTTGTTTTGTTTTCCTTTCAGAGATGTCAGCTGCTAGCTGCACGCCTGATTTTGCGGGTTGTAGTGACTGGCGTCAGGCGGACTGGCAGTCTCCGTCTCAGCATTGTTCTGAGATGGGGTCTGAATATCATTACTGTCGGTCCAACTTTGTGCCCATCTCGTCTTCTCACCGTTATGAATGTGCATGTGAAAGACGAACCTACCTTTCCGTACACGTGCCCTCCCAGCACATAGCCACTTTCTTCTCCATTTATCCGCCATCATCGGAACCCTATAGATTCTTCTTGCCTTGGAACGTCTACAAACTGCCCTTGACTCTTAAAGGCGCTGGTCTACATAACTTTCCGACCGCCTTCCGTCGCCCTTAGCGTCTGAGATGCCTAGGAAGTATGCACAAGACGCGGTTTTAAGGAGCCGAAAAGTCTGCTCCGTTCTATATCAGAAAGACTGTGGCTTGTGGAGTCGAGACGAGGCCGTCGTCATTAAAGTTTTCTCCGGGCGAAGTGGCGAGGCCGGGCGGGAACAGCTGCCATGCCTCCCGTCCGCCCCGCATCCCTCCAGCTTCCTGTCAGTAGCAGGAGTATATAACATTGACCGTCCCCCTACCCAAGTCCACGTCTGTAAGTGACACGCTAAAGTCAGTTGGGGGTGAGTGAGAGTTCAGCAAGCGATGTTTACTTTTGTGTTTTTTTGAAAAGTGAAAGTTGCTGAACCGGACAAGGGTGCCCGCTGAGAGCTGACCATTTATCAAGCTGGTCTCCCGGCAGGGCGACGAAATTTCCTAGCGAGAGCTCGAACCTCGGGTCCAAGTTTGGAGCGGTTCTCTTCCCTCCCCCACCGAGACGATGTCCTCTATTACAATTTACAACCTTCCTTTCGTCACAAAACTATCACTTGGGGAGATAGACTGAGGTTTCTGAATCACGACCAACTATTTCTTACCATTCAAAACTAGCCGTAAGTGCCAGACAAACACCTTTATTGGACGGTCACATACCCCTGAGCTAGTTTAAACCTTCCTCGGGTAACTCTCGAATAAAGACGATGGTCGGATTTGATATTTTACTCCAACATTATAACTCATATATGCTGTTACATATGCATCCGGTGATATGTATGGTTTGTTTTGCCATAGATCTTTTATGATATTGATATGGTTGAAATAAACAAATGACAGAAACTTTCAGTTTGATAAACGCGTTGATCATATGCAATGATTGCATACGTTCAAAAAATTTATATATTTGCTAACTTTCTCTAGTAAAAACAACCGAATTCGGGTGCCAGGAGATATTCGTTAACTGTACTTTTATTTAGTCGTATATTTCTTCTTCTCCTGGTATACCATGGAAGGACGTTATACTTCGAATGTCCCTAATTTATACTAAAGCGTTCATATTGTCATTTTCTACCGTTACTGTTGCTATTGTCCAAGTTTACATAACCAATAACACAACAGCAAGAGACAAGTCTCTAGATGGGTCAAAGGATCGGTTAGACACCATACAAGGACTTTTGTGAAACTTGGTGCCAGTTAAACGTTAACCTTGTCGCCTTCATTTTCATGAAAACATTTGTTAGTCTATATGTTATGACCATTGTCTTTGATGGTGTTAAAGTATACACATTGTTGGAGTTTGGAACATAATGACGTTTCTTAATAGTACATCTGTAGATTTGAGTGAATGTTATTCTGCATTTGAATAGTTAAAGAGTTCAAATGCTCTTTATACGGACTCGTTTAGATCATCATTGTTTGATTTGTGTCAAGTGAATTGTACTTGGTGCAGCTATTACCAAGGAGTTAAATAATATTTAACCTCCTTGCTATTACTAACAGTCTCATCATAAGACCGTTATATAATATACATATACGTTGCGCAGTACTATTCTTTCATTAAAGAAAACATCAAACCCTCCTCCTTATAGATAGACTTCTCATATTCTGCAACGTTTGACAGAATAATCGTCGTTCAGAACTTCATTTTGTGTTCTTCTTTTGTTTGTTATGCCAGAACTTAACTATACAGTTTGTATCCATGTGACTCATTACGTCCCTGTGTTCGTTGATTTTTGCATGTTTTTTAGAAAAAAATATTAAATCTAACTTTCTATTATGACTGAGAAAAGTTCTCATTAGTTTAGGATTTTGACTTTTTTGGTTATGTCAGAACTCACAATGAGTGTTTGTTGCTTTTTGCATATTTTAAGTTTCACTTTCCATTACGACCTTTAGTTAAGATTTTTCACCTTTTTTGTTTATAAAACTATCAGAACTCAATTATACAATTTATGTGTGTTGCTTTTGGCATATTTCGAAGAAAAAAAGCTAAATTTCACTTTCTCTTACGACTGGAGAAACTTCCCTCAGGTTTATAAGATTCCACAGTTAAGCCCTGATTTGAATTCAGTTTCCTCCCTTGCGTATCCATAGTTCAGAAAAGGTCACGTTAGAAATATGAGACCCGTGAAACGACAACCTCCATACACAAAGCCACAAAGAAAGAAAGACCCAAAACTTAAAGAAGCGATTGTTTGCGGGGTTCTGAAACTTACACGGGTGGCCTACCAACATGCTTAAGTTATATTCTTGTTTTTGTTTTAAAAGATACCCTGCTGGAGTTTGAGACTGGAATAACCTTTCTTGAAGTCAGGTGATATCTTTAAATTCAGGGACAAAACAACATCTGTTGTACTTGCATATATCATATCAAATGGAAGAAAAACAACTCCAGCCGTTCTCGTACCCAGTGTACTAAGGATAGTTCTGCATTCTCGCGCCTTTTTTGCGTTAGATAGTACAGTCGTATGCATATGGTAAGTCAAATACGCATGCGACTGCATACAATAAAGGGGTAAAGATCATCGCTTAACACCGATAAAATTATCCTTTTCTAGCACATTATGAAACATGACTTTTCGTAAGTTCATTGTTTCTTGTGAGAGCACAAACTGTTTAGAAGTGACAGCTAAGATTGCATGTAAAGCAGTACTGTGTCCTTGTTGAGAAGTTTTATCCGTCAATTTTAGCCTTCATGCATGGAGTAGTGAACCAGATTTCTAAGTACATATGAGAGGGGGCGGCGCAGAATGTACTTAATGGCCACAGTTATAGACACATTGATTTGCATATATGCGTATTCATCTGAAACTCACGATAAAGTTTTGTATCTTCTTTCGTAGTTACTGGTATGGAAATGTCTTCTCCCAGTTTACGGATATAACCTTTGTTAATGATGTTGATACATCACAGTCCGATGAATATACTCTGAGACGATTGTATATCAAAGCATGCATACCAATGTACAGACAGCATGTACGATTATATACATGTACATTTACTTACATACATACATACATACATACAAATATGCATAGACACAAACATACATACCTACGTGCATACATGCTAACATATACTGCATGCATGTACAAGTAGTAGTATTGCATGCACATACATGTACCTTTGTATGCATATATGCATACATACGCGTATTGCGTGCAATGACAAAAGCCAAAAATGTTGAATCAATCAACGTGATTACATTTCATGCGTTTCAATATGAATTGCGATTACCTAAAACTACATACGTGCACCTGAAATACTACTGTTTCAAACACAGGAAAATAGAAAGTATTTCAACCAAATAATACAACTGAAACGGTTTTGTTCTACCTACTAAAGTCTATACACTCCATACTACATTTTGTACATACATACATTTACTTATTTGATGTGCCACTTACAATTTTGACATAAGTGCAAAGCTATATTCTGCATCGGGACACCATATTTGCTGCAAATTTTGCATTCTTAACTTTACAGGCAAACTGAAGTATACCACGAGAAATGTTACGGGCTTACATAGTTACGAAAATATATCGGTATGTTTATTTTTTGTATATTTATTTTTTATGATTCCACTAGGGTTGTTAAACAGTACACAGTGCTATGAAATACCTTCACTTGGGGTCATTCCTAAACAAGGACTATTGAAACTGACATATCATTGTCCCATGAGTTTATTAAAGATGATACTTATTAGAAAATCGCGATGTAAATTATACTTCTGTTAAGTGTTCTCTGACTTGTAACAGATCTATAACGACACCCACATGAACGCAAAGCAGAAATTCTGTCAAGTTTTAAAGTTTCTTTCTGTTCAAGTTTAAAGAAACCTGGACCCCTCCGGACCATATCTAGGTGTGGACATGGGTCGCTCTAGACTCAACAGTTGCGCGCTGATATTGGATTTTACGTTGATTAAATCGCCGATGAGACAGCATCGACCGACGGGCCCATCTTCCCCACCCCCCGCCGGGCCATGACCGCGGCCGTAACCTATGCCAGTCCGGGTTACTAAAGATGCTACCCACCAACAATGGCTAAAAGTTAATGATGGCGAATTTACATCGTTTTAATGAGACCTGTTGCATTGATTTATTCAGTTGTAATTCCTTTTTTAAAGGGGGGTAAATGAGAGCGGTATTTTTTACTATTCACTTACGCTTTGTCTGTGACTTAGCCAGCTGCTAGACCGTTTAGACCATTGGACTAACTGTTATTTACAACGTGTTAGGTGTAAACTTGAAGCATACAAGGGGATTTTTATTTACACCCAAGCCTTGGAGAAAGCAAACGTCAGTTCACTACTTAATGCGTCCATCTTCAAGCCTCTAAACTATGAAAACCGTGGCAGAAAAGTATATTGGAAGCTAAGACAGTCAGTTTGGGACGATCTGTATTTTGTAAGCACTTCCAATCGATTACTTATGAGCCATAATTAATAGTATCTGGCGCCTTTCTTAGTCGTACCGATAAATCATAAATGATTTGGTTTTATATAACAGAAAAAATGTCCACTTTAATTACATCTCCAAGGACTTAGGTCTGCGAATCTTTTCCCAAAATATTCTCTGAATTGAAATGTCTTTTAAACTCGTCTTGATAATTTGTACAAGCACTACTTCTCCCTTAGAAAATGGCAACACACGAGTGTAGATAGTTGAAGAGTGACTCGAGAGCAACATAAGGGTACTTAATGTATAGTAGCTAGTGAATTGTCTGGTACTCAACCATAACTACATTATACGTGGACCCAGAGCGTATATTATACATTTAAGCTGTCTCGTCCAAAACGGCTCTTAGCTATGACTGAATAAACAATGTTTTATATGCCTGTTCTTTAGCAAGACATTTGGTTTTACAAATACTTTGATATCATGCCCTTTATTACAAATGTTATTTCTAACAATAATATTTAGGCTTTAACAAGTGTGCTGGATTATATAAGCGTTTTAATCCGTGCTGTCTGCAGATAAATATGAAGTCCAGACAAAATGTAGAAGTGGGTTAAGACTACGTCCATACGGACACACTTATGAACAAACTGGTTACAGGCGCTGGCCCCACACAAGACGAACTAAGTCGAGTTTTCCAAATCCAATAAGTAAATATGATCTTACAGTTAGGTGTCTGGTATATTTTTTTCCGCTCAGATGGGCATAGATAATAACATGACGGATTTGATACTGTCCAAAACCTACTGGTAGACACAACCCAGACCTCCCCAAACACACGCAAGGACAAACACGCGTGCTATCCTCCTTAATTATCTATCCTCATCAGTGACAGCCCTCGATTAATTCCAACAGCAATTAAGATTCCCCAAATTCAGCGCTGGAATTCCGGACAAGATGTAGACACGGGTAGGCTTTTCAGACCAGGCGGGGGCATGAGCTAGTGGCACCGCCGGAGCGCACAGGCCGTCAGCCCTGCCGTCCCAACTGACTCTATCAAACCCTTATCGCAGATTTGTATTCAATCAGTTATCTGCTGACGCTCGTTATGTCTGATAGGGCGCTTTATTAATCTTTATTTTCTTACCGAGAGGGCCGGAAAGAGCCTTTGGTCAATTTATTTTATCGCCCTGAAGGCGAGGATTATGCTAGGCCGGTTGGGATCTCTCTTGACCTGATTCATAAGGGAACAAGGCTAGCTCGATACGTTATATCACAGGCAAACTGTTACTGATATTTTCTTAAATTGATCTGGGGGCGTTGAATACAAAATTTCCACAGGGATCTAGTGTACACAGCTTTAATGGGACGTTGGTTTGGCTGTACAATGAATATGGTGATAAGGTCGCGTTAGATACGGTCGAAGTTAGAGTAGAAGCGACGCGGTTTTTAGTCCAACAAAATACACACACAGCTCTACACACGCTCAAAACACTTGCCTTCAACCACTACGTCTTCTATGTGGGCCTTGAGACCAAAGCGGGGCATTTGAGACGAATTTTCGCCCGGTGGTGTAAGCCATGTCGCCACGCTAATTTTTACACGCAACAGCTGATTAAATCCGAACACTTGATCCTCCGATTAAACCGTGCTTAAATAAATCTCATACAGACCCTATCTTGTCTCTGTAAATCCGCGCGGACTGACTCATACACACACGCAGTTTGAGGCTCTTCATAAAAACGTGCATGTTTCACCGGGCCATGCTTTTACATGTACCAATCGGAATGGCTAGCATAGTGCACGTTAAAATGGTAAAACCGACACCTACCTACCTTCACTACGGGATGTATTCACGCTTGTAAAATTAATCATGATTATTCCATTCATGCTAGCATAAACAATAGTGTTAGAATACAGTACCCGTGTCTTAAGACTATGTGTAGATGTTTCTAAGGTGGTGTGTTGAAACACCTGAATGTTGACATCTAGGCACCAGGAAATGTAGTTATGTACGAAAGGGCGAGAGTTACTCAATTGAGACTAATGTTCTACGCCGGTCTGCCACATTAGAGCTCAAGCGTTACAAACTTCAAAAGCCCGCCTGGTTCTCTTGGGTACGGGCCTTTCCGCGCAAGGCGCTACTATCTTACACCACAAACCTGCCAACGAGCTTTCCAGATATATCCTCATCTGAGTTCTTACCTTTGCATTCTTGCCAGCGTTTTTGCGTGTCGGGAGCCATGTTTTTCTCAGACTGAAGCCACTGCGGTGGGAAGCTATTCTGGGGAGCTAGGAGAGAATACTAGTCTAGACATATGTCCGCGGGACCACTTTTTGGGGAGTGACCCGGCATAAACTAGTACTTACTCTCCGCAGCAGTTGTTTAGCAGCGGTGGTGTTTTATTCACGTTGGGTATGGGATGGATATAGGGGTTGATTCATGATATGAAAATCCATACACCATGCAGAGACGGGGTCAAGTCTCACACGGCGGCGGCTGGGGAGAGTTCACGGGCCCGGCTTTATTCCCGGCCAAGCACCGCGGCGAGGGAGGAAGTGGTCTCGGGGCCAGGGGCGAGGGAGCGCCGAGATATGGAGTGGAGTCCCGCTGGTCGGGGTGACCAAAGGTGGCGCGGGGAGAACATGCCGAAAGAGAGAGCCAAGTTCCACCGCGGAGAGACCGTGAGATGTGTTTCAGATGTGCCCCACGACTACAGAGAACACGGCCGTACCGATCCCGCCCTCAACTGTACGCTTCTGTTCTGACTTGGACGTGCACCTTTTTCGGGCGGCCGCCTCCCGTCGTCAGATCTTGCCCTCCTCACCCCCCTTCCTGGGACCGCGGTCCTTCCAAAACACTTCTCTGTTTTTCCTATTACGCCTTTTGCTTGCCCTCACGCCTCGGCCTTGCAGGGTGACTCTGTTCTAGGCTGTGCCGAAATCCTCTACGGTTTACAAACAGCGAGTTTGAACAGTGCCGGTGGATTTAGGACAATCTCTGTCGTAACTTTCTCCTGTTTTTATTAGGTCTTCCCTCCCCTTTAAGATTATTTCGTTCTAAAGCCGCCTAAATTCTTACAAAAACACTTGAGTCCTTTGTCTGAAGTCACGTCTGGTCTTTCTTATATCTCCAACATCTTTTAAAGTTTTCGTACCTGCACGTTCTTCATAAATCGTTTTCAAAGACAAAGGATTAGATCCTTAATAATGACAATAATGAACAATAACTTTTGCGGATCACACGCTTTTGGGGACACAGATCTAAACAGGCTCTCTTTTTTCCACATTTCCCGACCTGTGAAAAATCAGATAACAATTTGCACATGGAGATTTAGTAGGTCATCGATTGTCCAAACAAAGACTTCCGGAATAATAATTTGCGACAGACGACTAGCTTTATCCTGTTGCTTCACCAATTATTTTCGCTATGCCAAAATGTTTTACTTTCGGCGTCACCCTCTACAAATGTTGACCAAACTATCTAATCTGTATAAACAATTAAAGAGTCAATCAAAGCGGCGTTTTTCTTTGTCCGCTAGAATAGTTTCCTGGTTATGAAATTAGTGTTAGTCTAACATTGCTTTCAGTACTGATTGTATAGCAAACTAGATTTGACAACACCTCAGAATAGCTTGAAAATAAACATTTCGGGCGTGCGCACACGCGACAAATACAGTCGTTTTTCAAAAACAATTTCTCGTCATCTTTCCTGTAAAGTTGTTCGTTCCTTTCCTTCGCACGCACATCCTCTAAAGTCGGTACAACAAGACCGTTTGATCGTCAGAGGACATGAAAGATCTCTTTACGTGCCTTGTTTACAGAATTAAGCTGGTGTTGAGCCCAGTCATTTGGGAACACACGCCTACAGAAAAAACACGACAGTACAAAAAAGCGAGGGTCTCGACCCAATATGACAGGCACATGTACGCTCAGCAGGCGTCGAAGACCATATTCGCGTGTCCTGTGAGATGTTGGCTGAATTCTGCTGACAATCATGAGGATCATTACGAAAGTTGTAATGAGGCCTGGAGGGAGCGCGGTCTCTCTGAGGACGGGACATCATCGCAGTGTTGACGCAATGTCTGGCGTGACCTTTTAACCAAGGAAGTTTTGTATTCAAACCTTCTTATCGCAAAGTACATAACCTACACGATATATACATTATAGTTACTTATTCACTGACAATTGTCGTATTTATGTAGTATATCGTCTTTCCCTACTTCCAAGTAAGAAGCAACACCCAGCTAGTCTAGATAGAGCCAACACGAGTATTTGAATTCTGTTACAAACTATCCTTGTCAAATGTTTACAATGTCTTCACCACATATATGTTTCCAAAGTACGTTCAATTAGCCTCCTGGCACGAACTTGCAAAGAAACGTTCTTCATCTAGTTATAACAACTGTACATATCTTTTTGATAGAAAGGTTTGCCTTTCTAGTATGTATATTGTATACCATCTATCTATGATGATACCATCTATCTATAGGAAGGAGATAAAAGAAAGGCAGTCCCACCCATTTTTAGATTCAAACCTCTTTGCAACAACGTACTTAACCGTCGCGCTATAAAACTCACTCATTTACTGGCATCGTCGAACTGTAATACAAACTGTACAGATCTTTTTTATATAAAAAATGCAAACGTTTGTCTTTTTATCGATATTGTATATATAGAAAGAGAGATTTTAGATTCAAACTTGCTTGTTATAACGTATATTAACCGTCAAGATATATACATATCAATAGTCACTTATTCACTGACAATCGTATTGTTGCAACAACTGTACAAGTACTTTTGATAGAAAAGTTTTATCTCTGAGGTACTAGTATCTTGACCATCTATGTAAGTTCAGGTTTTAGATTCAAACCTTATGGCTGTAACGTACACACCGTCATAATATGATAAAAATAGTCACTTATTCGCTGACAATTGTCGCATCATTAAAACAATCGTTTAAATGGAAAAGTTTGGCCTTCTCTGGTATCTATACCATCTATCTATACAGGAAAGGGATATTAGGAATGCAGTCCCACCCATTTGCAATCTCCTGTCTTTTATAAACAAACGGATTAAATTAAATTAAAAGGGACAGAATTTTGTCTACGTGAATCACGCAATGAGATCCAGTTATTACTTCCACATCCGGATTATTTTCTTTGGTCAAACGTTCTGTCTATTCTTTCTTCCATCGTTTTTATGAAGATATCTCCCTTCTTCAATGTCTTTTTCCACATCTATATTTCCATCGATGGATTCTAACCGGCCGTGTCAGATACAATCACTGACAAAAGGGCAACTATTCTATTCGAATGCAACAAGAGCGTATTTTGTATCATATGATACCTTATCGAAAGTCATAGTCTATATAAATACATGTGCTTGATAATGTAGAACGTTTTTCTCTCTCCATAAGCATGTTTTGGTCCATGATATCAAGCCCACCTTTCTGGGCCAAAGTACAGCGACCAAAATTGGATTTGTGCGACCTTTGATTTCATAATTGTAATAAGATACAAGATGTAAAAAAGCATGATTTAAAAGACAACGAAGCACACAAAACATTTAAAATCCATTCTTTATCTCAGTGAAATTCGCTGAGCGATCTGTCAAATCTTTGGTCTCTCGGCGGTCGCAGCGCGGTCACAGCCACGGGGTGGAAAGTTACTCTCCAAGCAGAGCATGGGTTTCGGCTGGTTTTTGACGTGTTTTTAGGCGTTTTTGTCGGGCTTTCTACTTTGTCATATTTTTTTGTTGTATAGCCAGCCCATACGAAAAAAAGATGACAAAGTAGAAAGCCCGACAAAAACGCCTAAAAACACGTCAAAAACCAGCCGAAACCCATGCTCTGCTTGGAGAGTAGTGGAAAGTGGGTGTTCGATGCATTACTATTACAAACGTATGTCGGGATTCATGACTTTTCAGCGGCATCTTCTACTAGATGCCCAGTTCCAGACTAAAGGCCACCGGTATAACTTCAGTCAAGCCAAAATATATTGCACCAAGGTAGACCAAGGTACTCTCCAAGCAGAGCTAGGGTTTCGGCTGGTTTTTAACGTGTTTTCAGGCGTTTTTGTCATGCCTTCTACTTTGTCATCGTTTTTGTTGTGTTGGGTTTGCGACACAACAAAAACGATGACAAAGTAGAAGGCATGACAAAAACGCCTAAAAACACGTTAAAAACCAGCCGAAACCCTAGCTCTGCTTGGAGAGTAAGACCAAGGACAGTCCCTATATAATGCCCTTGGAAAGACATATCATTAGATTTGTGTACCTAACTTTATGGGTCGTTTCCTAGGAGATTTAAAACAATCTAGCAACACCAGATCGTCACAAAGGATGGCCAGGCGCCCGCTGATGTCCGCCGCGGGGGGTCCTAGGGTTTCCCGCCGAGAGACCTGTGTACCTGTGGTGACAAAAAGATATAACCCTGTACAGGTAACGGACAGGTGGATACTACCTTGTCTACGGTAACACTTACCTTTTCGTCCGTTTTGTCTTCAGTGCAAAAAACGCAACAACTTTGTAGTGGCTATTACAAGATATTATACCACGAAATTATGATTATTATTTCCCATTGGAAGAGGGAAAACAATAACCGTACGTCTGCTTATTGTATTTTTCTTATCAATATTTGATACCCGCTTGTCGAGTTCCCGCCATGTCGTCTATGTAAGGCGTTGTTGTTGATTATGATACTGCAAATAGCGATGGAAGTCCTTGGTAAATTGCAAACGATGAAAAAAAAAAGTTTCCCCGTTTCTTGGATTGTGTATATTAACCCAATTGCTGGAACGCCAAACCGTTTCGTCGCCAATTTCTTGGTTTACATATTTCGTGTCGCTGCTGACAAACCCCGTGGAGAGTTGTTTTTTATAGCCCACACGTTACCGTGCGTGCGTGGAGGTTAACTACGGGGATGGTCTCATCATGGCAGGGAGGGGTCTCTTAGGTCAACGGCAAAAATAAACACGTGACGAATAATCTGCTACTTTTAATTCGGGTCGTCGATGGACGTCGAGTTGAAAAGTTTCGAACGAGGAAAGAAAAGTTTTCGTTTGATCAGTGGATTCATTTTATATAACATATATACACATACATAAACATATACATGTATACACATACAAACGTCTGGGCTCTGAACTTCTAAGTTTAGCAAGTATGTACTTTGCACTTTCTTTTGTGGAGGTTGTTGTGGTTGTTTTGGTGTATTGTTATTCAAATTATTTCGTTAAGTGTGATATTAGATTGTAAATTATGTCACATGGAAAGGATTGTAATTTTAACTATCAAAGAAAAAATTCCGTACTTCTAATATCTAAATGTAACGAATGAATTTATATTTTGATGCATTAGACAAACCCTGTATGATAAATATCATCTGGTAACACATCTACACATGTACAAAAAAGCGAGAAGTTTGAATACTAATCTTTAGTATGTAATATACATTCAAGTCGTGTATTGTGGTCTGTACTTTCCTGTATACGTCCTGTGTATTTGCTATATGTTTGTTAGGTCATAGAATAGACGACCTGTGCCGAGCCTTTCGAGGCATGAGTGTAATAGAGGCCTTTCATTCATTCATATATGTTTCATATATAGATTAAAAAACACCATATGCAGTACAGAGGTAAACTGGGGTATTAGGAGGGATTGTCTGCATATATTATCAGGTCATCAGTTGTTTTCGGAGTGTGTCAATCGTGTTTTTCCACGATAAACATCAAACACATCCACTGACAAGAACAACAACAGAGTGAGAGTATATTTAATAGTTCTCACCTTTCTCCACTGCAAGTAATTACTAAAAATCGTTTTCGGAAGTATCAGACGGTCGTTTTGTCACGGAGAACAATAGATTTTGGGTGTGTACACCTGTGCCGAGGGAATGTTTATTTGTTCCTTTCGATTTCTTCACCTCTTCTTAAAACAATTGAGCCCACTTTCTTGCCATAAAAGACATAATAGGCTCCGGAAGTGTAATTCGTTTATCAGCGTTATTTCATCAGAAAATTGCACTTCATTTGTCACACCTGTAACTAGCCCGACCGGTTTGGGTCATTTTCCTTTCCCCCCATTCTCCACCAAAACAACAATGGTTTTTACCATTTCTTTGACTTTCACTAACAATCAGGTGAAATCCTATTGTTCTTTTAACAAATAGGAAGGGAGAAAATGGTTCGTTTTTCTTTCGCGAGGAGGGATTTTGACAATGGGGGAGGGGTCTGTTTTCCTGAGGGAAAAGTCTTGGGAGGGTTTCACTGCATTTTGAGACATGCATAGAAACAATGGCTCATCGACACGTTCTAGGGCTGTGTTTACAGGCTCTTCACACCTTGCCGCTAATTGGGTAATAATTAGGTCTAGCACTCCACTCAACCCACTAAAAACACATCCGAGAAAACCTCAAGTACAGGAGTTCATCAAGCAAAAACCATACACGAAAATTACACGATTGATTGTTATTATCAGAAAGAAAGACACGATCTGAATTAGTTTGTGTCCGTAAATATAGCACATATCAAACTTGAAGGGAGAGGGCAAAAACTAAAAACACATCCGAGAAAACCACAAATAGCGGAGTTCATCATGCAAAAACCTTACGAAAACATGCACAAAAATTACACAATTGACTGTAATTCTCAAGAAGAAAAACAAGTTTGTTTCAAACTTTTGTGTCCGTAAAGTACAGCGCATCTTATACTTGAAGGGTTACAAAAAGTCACTAGAACATTCTCTCCCAGAAACTTGGAGTTACAAAAGTACGTATGTACACTGTATAATAGAATGTAAAGAAAGGAGGTTTTCAACAAAGGACCCACAGAGCTCAGTCAATAGAAGAGAGGGGCTCTGAATGGGAAACCCCGGAAATATTGAGTCGCTGCGTTGTCATAATTGCCTTTTCATTCACGCTGCATTTTCATGAGAATGGCCGAGATCGCACGTCATGGTGAGGTCTGTCAGCGGGGACACCGTGTCGAAACGCCGCTGCAACATGTCGTCTGAAACGGACGTACGGATTGTTTTCTTTCCACACAGTCGGTCAACTGTTATTTTTCCCGAGCCACAACATCGTGGTACAACTAGGAAACAATTTCTGAGGAAAGGCGTATGTTTTTCAGCCGTTTTGGGTGGAGAGGGAAGTAAAAATGATAGTTGTGTGCCCGAAGTTTGAACGAAACCCGCTCAATATCGAAACAGAAGGCAGGCGGGGACGGGAACGAGAAAATAGGCAATAGAATTAATAAATTCAGTCCCGGTCTATAATTATCACAGCTTTTAGAGTATACGCTCTTTGGGCCTGATGATTGCAAATGCAGCTTTCCCGGAGTACAAAAACATCAAAGAAACACAAACTCCTGTTGCCATGTGTTGAAACCATCTCTTTTTTCCCGCCGCCTGCTTCAAGGAGTTCGTAGAAGGCTTAAAACACGTCTCGGCGTGGAAAAGCAAATATTTGAATTGGTGTTCGCGGGTTCCAATCCTTTATTTCTATCAGTAAAAACTGTTCTCACAGTAGGAAACCAGGGAATCCGATTCTTTCTCTGCAATTAACGCTTGAAATACAACCAATCTCGTCAAGTTTGTTTCTCCTACACCGCGGTTGTCTTGGAATACACACAACGAATGGATGGAAGATACTGCTCATTTATGGAAATCTGTTGGTGTTTTTCATTCCCCAAGAGGCTCCTAGTGAGCTCCATACGGTCATAACAACTAACTACGCGTTTCTTTTGAATTTGATGGATGAGTTTCTAAATCGTCTTGATTTCAAACTATACAAGAGTGGTTCCGCCTTGTCCAAGTTTATGTACAATTACGCAATCACCATTCTTCAAACAGATCTATAAACCGAAGAATTTCTAGTGATGTCTAGAGTGGAAAGCATAACGAACACGGTAAAACGCTTGTCCTCCCTAACAATCAAAGTTGCTGCTAGGTACTATTTTGTTTTTAAGTACGTATGTTCCTTCAGTGTAACGTAAAAAACGGAAATCAAATGGATTTATTTGTTTCTTTGCATGTGTTATGTTTTTGTTTTGTTTATTTCTCTGCGGTTTTGCATGGATTTAGCAACTGTGTAAAAATCATGTAAGAATTTCACTGGGATAAAGACCATATAGAGTATAGACGTTTATGATGTGATAAAACTTTCCACCTAGTCATAACGGTTGCTTTGTATATTTTCCTTATATTGTTTCGTCTCTTGTTCAAACGGTTATATTTTTCTGAAGCCCGTCATAATGCAGGTTTTACACTTGTTTTCTTGCAACTGTCGTACTAGACATCGCAGTGTACTTCTCTCGTACACTACGACTTCGTGAGTGTGAAGAGAAATAAAGTGTACTACAGAAGTGCACTTCACTCTACAGCCTCCGCGTACTTCAGACTCGGAGGCTGTAGTAAACTGCTGTAGTAGACATTACTTCAGTTCTCTTCACGCTCTGAAAAACAACTGTAGTCTACAGTACGAGAGAAGTTGACTACAATGTCTAGTACCACAGTTTAGAAGAAGAAAAAACAAGTGTAAAGTCTAACTTGTTCTGGGCATGCGCGCTGTGTCGATTTCACCTAATCCGCGTTTCGTGTCTGCCCCATGTTGGTTTTAATTAACTCTGATCCGAAGTCAAACGCTGGAAATGGGAGCAAGATTCGAACCAGACAACAGCCGCACACCTTGCACCCACTTTCGGCACTGGTACATGCCCTGATCTTTATTAGAAGTCGCGTGCGAGGGACGCCCAAGAAAGCGCGCTTTCCTTCAGTCGGTTAATCAACGCGAAGTGGATTAACAAACAGACGACTTCGTCAGACGCTGGCGTGTATTTGGGCGGGCGTCCGTAAAAAAAACTAGAAAGCTTTCATCTGCTCCAATTTAGAACTACAAAAAATCGCCGCTGGATTTATTTACTGACAGAAACGGTCCGCGTTTGAAAGAAAAATACCACTCCTTTCCTTCCATTAAAATGTAAATGTGAAAGGTTAAAGTGGAAGTAGGAATTTCTACTCGCGCGCCAAGTCGAGTTTTTGTCACCTTGTCTATGATTTTTTACACACGTCCCTCTGACCAGCGAGGTTCCTCCCCTACCCCGTCTGTACACACTCGTGACGTGTCTTGAAATCCGTTCCATTCTGCCCTTGACGTTTGCCAATATTTCTGGGTCTTTGAACCGACTCTAAAAGGTCACCAGAGTCAGGAAAGACGAATGACTACACAGCTTACGTCTTTTTTTATCGTCGCGAAAAAACAACCAAGTTTTTGGTGACATTATCTTCTCCATAACGCTTGAGGTGTAGACATGTGCGTCCATCCATTATCTTGTCAGTCGTGTGAGATTTTTGAACGATGTCTCTTCTTTGCACGTGGGGAAGGACTAGAAAGGAGGGGGAAACCTCTAGTGGGGATACGGGCTGGTCCTAAATATGGGCATGCAAAGGGGGAGCGCCCGAAAGGCAGAAATAATTACGCTCAATCAAGTACAGATGGTCGGCCTGCGCTGTCAGGCGAGAAACACACCCGCAATACACTACTGACTACAGCCAGCACCACAATACTCGTTCGAACAGATGTTTGTCCGTATGGGTATGAAGTCCCGCATTATTATGTCAAAAACACATGAGAGCTTTCTCAAGGCGAACAAACGCCAGGAATATCGCGTTTGTGTCAGAAAATCTATTTTGAAACTTCTGACGTTCAAGTGACTAATTCTACTCCATTGAAGTCATCTTTTATGCCTTTGTTAGTTTGTATATAATAACAAGAGAGGGTTATAAAACTTATTTTGGGCGCCCGGGAAAACGGCTATCATCAGGACAGCCACGTTTGTTGACTGCATGATCGATGCGATGGTCTCTCCAGGGAGAAATCAGATGTATGTGATTCACATGTGTGACTCAAGTAAAGAACTTTAATCTCCACACGATAAGATAAACTCCAGAGTGAGCTCGCGGATTGACGATATCATATCAACAACTGTGTGTGGGGGAAGGACTTTCAGGTGGCAATTTGTCGCCCTATCTTTGATCGGGAATCCGTCTGAAATTGGTCTTAATTCCGAGTGATTTTGGTGGAATTCTTTAGGTAGATATTGTGAGAATCACCGCGTTGAGTTGGAGAGTGTTGTCGGTGGAAAGTTGGCGTTTCCCCGAGTTGTATTCTCCAGGCAGCCCGGGCTGTGTTTGTGTCCTCCAGGCGTATAGTTAGATTGCAGGCATGTGAAATAGACAGCTTTGGTATAAAATTGAAAACATTATAGAGGTCTCGCGCCGCGGCTGATGACAAAAACACGTCTTTTACGAGTCGTGGAGCGTGCTAATATTTCCGGGCTTTAGCGTGGCCAACAGGATGGAACGAGCGCTGCACCCTATCCCACAGTTACCCGCAGAATCAGCCCAGAGTCGCCCTGGAGCCGACTTGTTGCTACACGTCGCTCGTGGCCTCTGGGTCTTCCCGGCAACACATTTTTGACGTGTTCGCCGGTAGGCTAATTGAAATGTGCACTGGGGCGATCACAGTTGAATTAGGCGATCAAATACTGGCAGTACGGCGGCGAACGTCGCTACGTCGGAAGCCAGGTGTGTTATCCGACAAAATGGAACACTAAAAAAAACGTGGAGAAAATCGTAAAAACGTTGGGAGATGGAAGTACACAAACGCTCAGGAGTGACATTTCTTACATGCCTCTAACCATCGGAGTCAATCGTCTGGAAATAATGACAATAAATTTTCTATTGGCAGCTGTGTTCCTTTGATGTTGCACCGCAATACCGACACTGGTCGGGTCGGCGGCCAGGTGGCTCTGCCGCCCGCCCGAGCCTTGCCGAGCGTGCCGTCCCGTCTGTCCCCGGGGATCGGACTCGTCCCACAGTGACAGGACTGATGGCCACCCGGCGGGGACAACACGAAGGCCGTACTGCGACACCTTTTACCCGCCACCGTTTGGGCCTGACACTTTGTCGCCCCCCCTAGCTACCTCTACCCGGGACCCTGCCGCACCTATTACCCGGCTCCCTCTGGGGGAAGTGTGCGGGAACACCACGGAACCTGGTCTTATCTCACCTCATCTCATCCTCCAGCAGGGAAAATTGCCCCTTGTTTCTTAATTACTTCGCTTCAAATAACGAAGCCCTGCCCGACCCCCAACTCTCCAAAGAACCCATTTCAAGAGTTTTCGGGGGAGGGGGGGTCAATCGCACCCCTATTTCCTTGTGGAACAACCTGTCGCCTTTTTTTCTTTGTACGGTTCTAAATTGCTCCTCCAGAGAGGATGGGGACAAAATTAGTACTCGTTTGTCGAGTTTTATCTTGCCTGGTGGAGTTATTTTTCTGACACTCACTTGCAGACGGCGCTATCACAGTCGTCATGTCGTACCGTGTTACACCGGCAGCTCGTCACGGCCCGGCCCCGTCTAGCGGCGTGTTTTATCGCGGCCCGTGTTAGCGCGTTCCCCGGCAGATGTTTTTGCAGTATTAGGTGGCGAGAATCACTCGCGGGGCCGTGTGGCTGACTGGAAAGAATGCAAATACTGAAAAACGAAACGCGCAGCCCCAGTTATTCACTGCAGCTAATAACGCGAGAAATGCACGCTAAATGATTCTACTAAATGACTAGGTAATGAGACGATACATCAATATGAAATCCCTCTTGGGCCGGCGGGGTTGTTGTATCTACACTCCAGATCTTCCCACTAATTCATTTTACACCAAACAATAGCCAGGTTTTTATCGCCACGACGGTTTTTACACGATCCGAGGAAACACTTTCTAGTCGTTATCTACACACCCTCCATTGAGGGATGAAGGAACATGGAGGTTAGTTTGTAATGAGCCGCCGTCTGACCCCGCTTGGCTGCCAGGCTTTCTGCGGTCTGTACCGGTTGGTAGCCCGTTTTTCCTGTCCCACTGTATTCCCTACACAGCGACACACAGTTGTTTGGGTTCCTACAAGGCCGTGTGGACCCAGACAAAGTATCGATGATCGCCGCACGCGTTTCTGTGTACTCACGGGAAAATAGAGCTCAAGAACCGAGGGGACTGGCGGAGTCTAACGGTAGTTTCTGAGCTTCGCTCCGCGACACAAATCACGGCGCGCGAGGAACAGATTGTTCTAGCATGTGGACTCCATATGTAGATGACAGTTATTCTAGCAACCCCAGTTTTCCACTAACATGGCAACACTTCACTTTTCCTCACTTTGTACGGCAAGACAAACATACTCCATACTTTTCTTTGGGCCCCTTTTCCAGCGCAAAGTTAATACACAGACATTATGTGTTTTGTGGAGCTGGCTTGAATGGCTTATTGAATAAATCTTCTGTTCATAGCAAGGCTTGCAAGCCTCGTGCCATTCTTTCTCTGGAATAATCCTTGCCGTTGAACAAAGAATCCTTTAGAAAGTATGGACACAATAGGACGCATATCCCCAGTCCAGGGCGGCTGCTAGGGACTGCCTTCTCAAGAGGAAAGAATGACACACTCAAGCAACTTTTTGCTGTTCTCAACAAGCCCAAGAATTCCTCGTAATTCTCCGTACAACACTGGTAATTCATGTGTGAAGAATTCCATCTCTAAAACCTGGACATCTTCAGTTTTTTAAGTACCACGAGCAGGCAACAGTTGCGACCTTGTTTGGATCATTTGTGTGCACGGATTAGACGGCAGCTTGGGATGGTGGACACTTTATTTATACAGCAATTACAAGGGTAAAATAAACTGGCAAACACTCTTCAACAAGTCGTGTCGGCGTGCGAAGCGGCCTGTGGCTCGGCGTGTCCACACTTCTCACTGTTTACACTTCCCACTGTTTGGTGTGACCGTTCACACACAACTTGTCAAGTGGCCGGGCAATTGACGACCAATTCCGAAGCGATTTTGGAGCGGCTATCTCTACACGATCGTTCCCTAGGCAAGCCGGCTAATTGTTTCACCCGAATCAATCGCCGATCTGTATCGAGTTTTATGGTTGGCGGCCGCAGATGTCCACCGGGAAGACGACACAGAACCGAACGGTACTCCCAACCTCCACGGAGCTGTGGCCTTCTCTCAGCGAGAAAACCAACTCAAGCCAAAAACCTGCTGGCTCGCTAAGAAAAGAAGACCAGGGGATAAGTAAATAGTCGGACCAGGGGAGCCCAGGGGAAGCCTTTCTCTCTCTCTCGGGGCTTGAGTCTCTTTTAGTCGGCCCAGCGGGCTAACACACGCAGGGGTTGGGCACCCTGGTCTTAGCCTTGTAGATAAGGCCTTTGTCTTTACTATCTAATCTGCTTGTACACAGATTCCATAGTCTTCCCTCCTCCTAACCTTCCCTCTTCCAACTCTCTAGGAAACGCTTGGAGGTCTGAATACGCAAGGTGACCTCCCGGCAGCTTTCACGGCTTCGGTTGCCAATCTTGATCACAGAGTAAGTGCGGTAGCACAGAGCAGGCCAGGCCTTAGGTCGGGCGGATTGTGTGGCAAGACTGTATAGGCCACCACAAACGGTTCGGTCTCCTAACGTCCAGACATTTCCCTTTAGTTTTACCAAATTACAAGAACTGAATACACACGAATATCTGCCTACTGTCTTTTTTCCGAGGCGAAACACATATGTACCTGACAATATAAAGAAAGAAAGGTACCAGATTATACTTTATAAGTTGTAAATGTTTTCACAAAACAGGCTGTATGATTGAAGTCACTAAAGTCTAATTTATAAACAAGACACAAGCTTTGGTCTGTTTCTAGTCAGCGAGAATTAGTACATTTCCAATGTGTGTTTTTTCCGAGACGGGCATCACAAATCCCCCAAGAACGAACGTTGGTCGTGTGATTTGAATTTGTCCAGGACAGGCCTCGGGAGTGTGTCTCTGAGGGTTATGAGAACAAACCAGGACTAATGAACAATTTGTATCAAGTTTTCCCCGTCTGCGATCTCTGTTACCCTGGGTGCATGTGGTGTCGCCGCCGAAATCACAAACACTATTACTGGTCATTACTACCCACCACCGCTACCCAATATTCTTCCTTTCCTTTCCTTTCAGATGGTTCAAAAAAATTGTTACAAAAACAACAATCTAAACCGCAAATTTGTACAGTACTTATTGAATATTCTTTCCTTTCGTGCAACATTTTGGAATCAATAACTCCATGCAAATTATGCATATGTATACTTTATGGAAGGAAATCCTAAATATTTTGACTACTAGTATGAGCCACGTCTGTACTTGTCAGAGCGTCAAAAAAATATAGAATATAGCGTTTCATTTTTTGACCACAACTTTAGTAGCAACGATACTTTTAAGTTGAGTCCTTCCTATAATAGTCTAGTAGAGTGTAGTGTGTTTGTTGTTGAAATGAGCAGTACCAGAGAAAAGCCAGCAACGGCAGAACCCAGTACGGGGGAGAACTCTGTGACCCGTCGTCTGCGCACTTCACTGACCCCAACACTCACTACAATGTTTTGTCTAAAAACGCACGCCCTATGCTCTGTCTTCCCCTATAATCATTTCGCCACAAGTTTCCAACCAAAAAAAAACATGCCAAAAATGAGTCATATGTAGAACTATAACCTTAGCATTCCCTAAATGGTCTCAGATTTGGACTAATAAATGTTTCTGTGGCCCAACTTCTGCGTGGCGTTTGACAGAAAATGTCTGACAGGGAAAAGAAAGCCCAGGTAGACCATGAATTACGTTACCTTTACTATTGGATTAAGATCCCCCGCGACACCCATAGAATTGATAACCCAATAACAGTGACAACACGTATCGTTGGATGAGCCCTTTACGCATTAGATGGACTAACTAAATCTCTCTAAAGGACTCAAAATCCTAGATTTCAGACGGGATGGCTTTAACGGGCGTTTTCTCCGCCATGACACTTAATTACACCCACAGTAGCAGCGTTATGAATATTATATTAACTCTTACACAAAACACAATAACAGAATGAGCAAAGGAGCCATTTTTGTTCCAAATTTTACACAACTTTAATCTGACCTGCACGTGTGCGGATGAATAAGGAAAAAGAAAACAATTTGTGAAGGAACGACAAATACAGGCAAATACCGGAGAACTCAACAACTAGTACAAAATTTCAAATGAGCACGGGTTTCTCTCAACACGATTCATTAGAATGGGAATGGCACTTAATAAATAAATAAACGAAACATAAAATGTTAGGCAACTGAGAACAACTTCGACAACAAGTTTTTACGTTCTTATTTACAAGCTTGAGACGATCTAGAAACTTGGGTTTCGAAAACTTTCAGCTTTCTTTGTGTTTCAGTTCAGTTACTAACATGTGTCTGAGAATATGTTATTTCTACCATCCACGGTCTATAGAGACAGTGCACTATTCTCACTCACGAGTCTACGTTGCTTGTTGTACAGACGTACAAAAACTTAGGCTGAACTATGAACAATATATATTGAATTTTTTACACATGTCGCGACGTAAAAAATAGAGTTAAAAGTCAATATTTTACAATAAATATCATGATATCTCTCGTGAGGTTTTCTCTACTTTAGTTCATAACTCAATGACTACATCAGCCCAAGTGAGGGGCTATGGCGGTTTACTAGACTATTTTCTACTTTTTTGCTTAAAATTGGAATGCATTTTTGTTTAGAAATATGACGTTGAATCTCTCAGAGTTCTTGCAATACAATAGTGGGAAAGACACGTTTCACTGTTCGCATTTAGAAGTCTAAAACCTCACACTTTTCAGCGAATGACTCGCACTACTAAGACAAAATCGAAGCATCATAATTCTTGCTACACGAGCGAACGATGGTTGAGAAACTAAAACTAAAGCGAGGTATGTCGACAAAAAATAACAACAGAGAGCACCTTCTCCGAAAAAACGATATCTTTCTAGTATACATCCTCTGTACAAAATATTGCTTTCAATTCTTTAAGTCTATATGTGGCACATTTGACGCGAGAACTGGCTGCAGCCAGACATTTCGCATGGATTGTTCTGACTAGGTAAAATCATAACACATGGCAAAGTATGATTTTATGCAAGACGAACTTGTCTATGTTTTCCTTGACCAGTCTTTGTGTCTGGGATTGAGAAAGTGGGATGTCAGAGTCTCTGGCCTAGTCAGAAATGCCCAATACCGCTGGCTACAGGGGTAGTTGTTAAGTGGACTGGACTTACGCACGAAGATATCGGCGAATGTTCGTTGGAAGGTGGGGTGGGCATCCCTCCGGTAGACTGGCAAACGTACCACTCGCTGAGGTTGGTGGCGTGTGTTGGGGTCGGCGCGAGGGTGGCCGACGGCGGGAGAGGGTGCTGCGAGATCCGCGGCAAGTCCCGGTGAGCCTCGGAGCTCGTGGAGGACGGACTCCCGAAACTCTCGTCGTCTGGCGTTGGAGAAGTTTTACCGTGAACCTTCATGTGTTTCCGTAGCGAACTGGGGTGCGTGTAGCTCTTGTCACAGCCCCGGACCTTGCAGTTGTAGGGCTTGTCCGAAGTGTGGACGTGCGAGTGCTTCTTCCGATCACTGCTGTTCGCAAACCGACGGTCGCAGCCCTCGAACTCGCACTTAAACGGCTTTTCACCTGTAGGAAACAACAAGATAAATATGCGGCCATGAAAAATCAATAAGACAACGGGGAAGCGTTGATCGGTGGATGATTTCAGTCATTTGTTACGGAGACAAACCGCTCTCTTGCCCACAAACCAGAATTTCGGGTGTGAGTGCGACGCCTCTGATTGTCTCATTCAAACAGACACACAAAAGGTCATTGTAGATCACCTAATATTCAGACATAACACATCCACGAAGTGTATTGTAAAGTAAGGACGTTTCAAGCACACTTGTACAAGTTTGGAAAGCGCTCAAAAAAGCTGCGGGGTTCCCGACCAAATTTTGGTTGCCACGCTCCGAACTCGGCAAGGTGCAAAGCGGCGCTACCAGACTAGCGGAAGTGTGAAAGTGTTGGAGGGGATCAGAATATGGCGATAAAACATGTGAAATTTCTCATGTGAGACCGTTTTGCTGGGGCCATCAAGAGATATCGGCGGCTAGGGACTGCTGGTCAAAGTTGATCCCCGTTTCCTCAATTAACGGACGAATCAAAACACAGGCGACACGCACCGAAATGGTGGCCGAATTTCGGTGCAAACGACCCCCACGCCAGAAACAACGGTTTAGACCACTAACTGTTTCCCCTTTGATGTTGAGTAACACACATATCCATGTCTGGGATGCAGACAACATACACATCTCTGGATATACAGTGTCCGTCCTACAATACGCATACAACATCAGACACGGACTGGGCCTTTTGTAAAGTCGACTAAATAGGGAAGATGCAACAAGGCGCGCGGCCATCTGCAAACAGGGTAAACAGATGGTCAACACTTCTAGTGGCTGGATTTATTTGCCACCCTATACTTTCTCTTGTAAGCAAAGCACTTGATGGAGATAAGGAACACTGAAAACAAATATACAAACACTCGTAGGTCAGTCTATTAGACATATTTAGCCTGTATTTAGCGTCGAGAGGACCCCGCGTACAAGCGGGGTCGACTCGGGTTGGAAAGACGAAAGTAATACCGACCTGTATGTGTTCTCTTGTGTATCTTGAGGTTTTCGGACCTTGCGAAGAGCTTGCCACAGCCTGGGAAGGGGCAGGGGAAGGGCTTCTCTCCCGTGTGGACCCGTATGTGGTTGACCAGTTTGTACTTGGCCTTGAAGGCCCTGCCGTCCCTGGGACAGTCCTTCCAGAAGCAGGCGTGGTTGGTGCACTCGGGCCCGCCGACATGCTCCACCGTGACGTGGGTGACGATCTCGTGCATGGTGGAGAAGGACTTGTTGCAGGGCTTCTTGGGCTCGGGCTGGTCGGGGTCTATCCAGAGACAGGACAGCTCCTGCTTGATGGGCTGTCTCATGTAGCGGAAGAAGGCTGCAGGGCCGTGCGGCGGCATGTTCATGGGTGCCATGTGATGATTGAGCTGGTTGGACATGAGGTGGTCGCGACGCGGACTCGACACTTGGTTGAAGCCGTAGCCGTCGCCGGGCAGACTGAGTCCGTTGACATGGTGCGCGTTCTGCGGATGGTGGGCGGCTGCCTGCTCGTGGAAGCCCGGAAACATGAGGTGGGAGCTGTCGGCGTGCCCGTGGCCGTGGAAGTTGCCCGAAGTTGGCACGAACATCCCGGAGCCGGCAGTGTTGTGGTCGTGCGTCAGAGACCCCGGCAGCGGCACCGTCCCGGCCAGATGCTCTCGTCGGAGGAGGAAGTCCCTGCTGGCGGTGAAGGCCTGCGCTGCAGCCGTCGGGTAGCCCGACACCGGCCCGTGGTGGTGAGCGTGACTGTACCCGTTGGTCGGCGAGCTGAAGTTGGCTTGGCTGCTGGGGATCTCGCTCATGGGATGCGGCGGACTGAGTTTCAGGGCACCCATGTGGTGGGAATTGTCCCTGCTGAATGGACCGAGACTCATGCTGCCGGCCTCCACACTTCCCTCACTGGAATGATGCGTATGTGGCGCTAATCCGAAACTTGTGACTCCATTGATATTTTGATGATGTCCAACGTCGACAAACCGCAGCGCCGGGCCGTGCTTGACAAAGCTGTGATCCATAATTTGGGCCGGCAATGCCTCCGCACTCATGACGCTCCCGCCGCTTCTATTTGCAAATGAACGCAGAGGCAGGAAGACAGAGAAAAGTGCTCTCCGTTTGCATGCAAACACCACCTTGTTAGACGCCCAGCATGGGACCCCGGCCCACTCGGGGGGTAATTACTCTGCCCGTTGATTGGTTCTCGTCGATGTGATTGACAGCTCCCCGGGACGACAGCCAATGGAGAACAACAGCACCCTTCCGCGCATGCGCCGAGAACATATCGGCATAAAATATGTCTGTGGTGTGCACCCCTGCCGGGAGTGCTTGTTTCTCAATGATCGGTTGCGTGTATTTCCTAAGGTATCCTTCTGAGTTCGGCAATGTGGTATCACCCAAGGACCCTCACTTAGTCTCTGTTCCCAACCACAGCCTCTCGTCACTGACACATACGGGTAAACTAGACCCCAAAGACACTACACACTTTGCTACCCGAACGTTTGTCGTTGTCTGGAAAAGTTTTTGACTTCTAGTCTGTGTTTGTTTATGACTTACACGGGCCTCATTCACACGTAATCGCCAAGCGTGTGCACCAAACCGCCCATCGCAAGAATGTCCCCTCTTCCGTCATGTGGTGACCCGCCTCGCACATGACACACATCGGAAGTATCACCAAGATTTCCCCCGAGAAGCTCCGACCCATCCCGTAGAAGCATTTCCCTCCCCTTTACACCCAAAAAAAAAGACTTGTGCCTTTTCAACCGTGAAAGAAGAAAAAACACTCCAGGGCGAAATCCAATTCATTACAGATGAAAAGAACACATTGTCTCAGGACAATAGAACAGGGTGTCATCTTTTGCCCCTATGAATGATTACGTACGACAACATAAGCCCGGGTCAGCACAGTTTTTGCCGAAACTTTACGCGTCCACCAATAATCGCCAAAAGATGGCCGCGCTTACTCCGTGTCTAATTGGAGCCGCCGTGCCCTTTGAAGGCCCCGCTCGGACCAGAATGTCCCAATTCTCCTTATGGACGGGAGAAAAGTCCTACGACTCCCGGAAAGGATGGCAGAAGGGTGAAAGAAGGGGGCACGGGGAAACAGGGTAATTCGGAAGACCTCATAGTGAGAGAACAATCGCCGACTCTGATTAGTGGAGAGATAAGAAGATAACCTCTCTCCCCGAGAATGTCACATTGCGCGAGGGAACCGTCGGGAGTTTTCGGAACTCTCCGTAGCCTTCGTTTTCACACAGACATCCTTGAATCGAAAACAAGTTAACAAGAAATTTACGAAGGAACTGGGGGAAATAGATCTTTATTTTTCTGTCGTATTGAAGGAAATGTACGTAAGGAATAAAAGACGACTTCTAGTTGCACACCTGGGTTGAGTGGCCGCAGGGGGTATTTACTCACCACACCAATAACGACTAATTAATAGCTGTGCAAGCGGAGATGTAACACGTCAAAACGATGCGAGATAAGATAAACAAAGCCGAGCCCGAGCTAAACTAACCCGGTAGAATTGGATGTAAAACACGGACGGTGGCGGTATGAAAACAAACACAATGTCAGGCCGTAAATTGGTGTGGATGTAATGATTAGGACGTCGAGTATGTTGTTTTGTTTTTACTCAAGGCTGCCCAGGTGTAGACACATAGCATGGGCGGCGCAGCCGTCAGTGCGACGGGGTCGCCACGAGAGGAGACCCGGGCAGCCGAACAATGTGCTATCGCCAAATCCGTCATCGTGTACCGCCCCCCTTCTGCGGGCTAACTCGTAGGGCGGTTTTTCTCAGCACGGAGTTTTGTAAACATGGCCCGAAGTCAGTCAAAACACGAGGCGCAAAAACTTTCAGTAAAAGGCCGATATTTTTCTCTGCCCCTCTCTCGGCTCTCCCACCCCGTTTCGCTTGATGGAAGTTCCAGCACATATGGCGACCTTATTGTCCCACACGCACGGTCCCTCTCTCCAGTTGGCGTGTCTCCCAAATATCCAAGTGCTGAGTACGCCCGCCCATCCAATACCTCAATCAAGACAAAAAAAGCAAAACAAAGCAGAAAATGTGAGAAAATTCGACATGACACTCGCACTGGTGGTACTGGGTACAGGTCTGTTTCTACCCCGCGGTTTTTATCGGGGTGACCGTGCGCGAGAAACGTGTTGAGCGCGCGCCGCCAGATGCGATCCAAATCGCCCCTTCTCCTGCAATTAGCTTCTCCGGCCTGTGACTCTCCCTAAACTCAGCTTTTCTGGACAACTTCAAAACAACTCTACAACTCTCACTCCCTTTTTTCTAGTTGTTTTACTAAATAGATCAAAACCAAGCTGTTAAACAATGACTTGCATTGTTACACAACCTCTAAAAACTGGATGGAAACCAGGTTGAGAGAAGCTGCCATAGCTGCCAGCTGGCCTTAGATCAAAATACTTCGATTTCTTCTCCAATTTTTACTTTACGACCTATTTAAACAGACGAACGCAGACCAAACGTAAAAACGAGCGGGAAACTGTATTAAAGCGGTTGCCGTGTTAAACTTTGCCATTACTCCTTGCCAGTGTAACTTTGTAGTCCTACTTAGAAGCATCTGAAACCTGGTAGAACACCTCCGTAAAGAACAGTAAATAAAGGTTAGGACTATTTCTAGAGGTCTTTCCTCGCCCCAATAACCCTGCGTTGTTTGAAGTCTAGCCTGACATACGACTGGAACTCACCATCATGAGTCTCGACTCGTGACTCCAGCCTGGTTATGATTTTCCCGGCGCGCCTTTATTCCTCCTTGTCTCCAGTGCTTCCATTTCTTACGTCTGACTTCTTCAGTAGTTGCGAGTTTATAATGCTAAAGTCTGCTGCTTGTTTGTCCTTCCGATGCCTGGCCTTTCTTTCTTTTCTGAAAAAAAAAGCCAAGGGATCGTCTAGATTCTGCTGTATTTCTTTAATTCCAAAGGATTGCTTCGTGGTATTCCAGACTACGAGGATCTCGGGATTCGGGATTAGAGTAACGCCAGCGAACCAATTCCTCGGACAACGTAGCCCGCGCTGTCTTTGATTAAGACTTCTGAAGACGCCATGGCAAACGTCTCAGATGGACTTAAGTGGTAAGACTATTAAGACTATTAAAATCTTCTCTTTCTCTCTGTGAAGGTTAGGTTAAACAACTAAACATGATGTACGCTGGCCGCAAAGGGCGAAGAGGACTGGGCAGCCCTGGCACTGATTACTAAACCACTACCTCCACTTACAACAGGTGCAGGCGCGAGTCGCCACCTATAACAAGTACAGCACTGTGAAAACCAATCGTAACCACCAACCGTACATAATACTGGGGTTGACATTGGCCTTAGCAAACCGTGCACTGTTCGCTGCGGACACACTAGCCGCTGTTTGAAGCCTAAGCCAGGCTGTTACGTTAGGGTCAAGTTTGTATTTCACTGGACTTAGCATTCAGCGGAAGTGAAAGTGCAGAACACAACGCTTGTGAAGGTTTGCGAAGGTCAAATTCACTTCTGTGTTACAGGCCTAGAAGTTTTTTTATTACATCAAGAACTCAAGAAGAAACAAATCTAAAAGATAGCTATAACAAATGTTGTTATTGTATCATTGATAGTAGTAGAACTCAAACTTTTTCAAAACAAAATTAGAGCTCATGTAGTGAAATATACTAAAGAAAACATATGGCTTGAAAGAAATATAAGTTTGGTCGTGATTTAAGTTTTTAAATTGTCAAGATTAAGACATGTAAAAAGGCAAAAAAGACAGTTTCTTTTTCTAATAAAGAAGGCTCACAGAGAACAGTGTATTACTGTGCTTGTGTGGACGGTATAGCTCATCTATCGTCGCCCCTTCGCGCTCTCCGTGTCAGGATAACAAAACTGTTGCTCTAAACCTTTCAAGCCCGCTACTTGCCAAGGCAACACTGTTTGGCCCCGTGTCAAGTTCTCGTTTCTCAGATACACGGCGGACGGAGGGATTTTGACGGACAACAAACAGCCAACACTCACAAACGTCATGTAGAAAACGAAAGAAAAGATATGACGCGTGGAAAAAGCAACAACCAAATGTTAGGTGCAGTGTTAAGGGCCGTCGCTGGAGGCGCGTTGCTCATGACCTTCCGAGTTTGAAAGCCAAGGAGACTGGTAATAATGATTAACCATATTAAACGTTATAGACTGTCAAACAGGCCGACTAGCTACAGTTCCGGCCCATTATCTACAGGACATTTTAAATATGATTTCAACGCTTGCGGTGAGCACGGAATGACATCCCCGCCTCGAGAGAGAAAAAAAACTTGCGCTATCAAACTACTCTCCAAGCAGAGGTTTGACCTTGTCATGTGTTGCTCCGTTTTCTGACAGCTGTCCCATCTAAACCGCTCTCATAAAACGGCGGCTAATCAAGAGAAAGTCACAAGTGTAATAATCTTCCCATCGATCCAACGTCTTCTTGGAGAGTGTCGACAAGCCTCGTACCTTGTTGCATAACCGCTAGTATGTAATTTCCCGAAACCCAAGGTTCGCGGGACCCCCGACTAACTTTCGACAATAGCGACATGAGAACTCAGCGTGACGCGTAATCATTTTATGATCGGGCCGTGACAGGTCGTGACGCGCTACACCCGAGGCACCGGGCGCGGGGAGATGGGTTTCGGCGGGGAGCAGGGCTCACGCTGTGGGGGCAATATTGCTCCTGGGGGCGGCGGAACGTGCTCGTGGCACGCGCGATCTTAGGATGGATATTAGCTAGCCTCAATTCGCAGACTTCTAGAAGCGCAGGCGTTCATTTTCCTGGACGATCATAGAAGTCTGCGAAGGACATGTGTATGTGTATGTATATGTATGTATGTATGTATGTGTGTGTGTGTGTGTGTGTGTGTGTGTGTGTGTGTGTGTGTGTGTGTGTGTGTGTGTGTCTGTGTGTCTGTGTGTGTCTGTGCGTGTCTGTGTGTGTGTTGATACTTGATACGTAGGTAGCCTCCTTCGCAGGCTTCTAGGAGCGCCGGCGTTTATTTTTGCATAAACAATCTCCTCCGGCATTGAAAATCTGCCTTGAAAAATCGCGAGTCAGCGCCCCACCCCCAAGAAATAGTAAACGTAGGCAGGTGCATTTAATACTTTTGGTTCTGTCAAAAGAGACTGCATTACATCTATCCCATGATTTAACAACCTGATGAAACTATTGACGGGCGACCTTGGGGTGCATATGTGTAATGTCACTCCCTTCTCACGCACAAATTATAGCCTCAAAATCAGGCTCATAGGGACCCGACAACAGAACACAGTAGCGATCAGAAAACATTCTATAATCATCAGGAAAATGACGGCAATATCATGATATGATAATCTTTATTGCAAATTCGTGTCCGAATGATAATTGCAAGTGGATTAATACAACAATATGTGAATACATTAAAATTTGATAACCTAACATACTACATGAACTACAATGTTTTGCATCTACTAGTCTATAATTAACCTATCAAAAAGCCTGTCGAGAAGCCTGCTACGGAGACTACATATGCACAAAGTGGGGGATGCCGTCTAGACTGATAGATATCGCGCGGACTTCTTCCGTGTTTGTAACTGATGTCCATCCTCCTCTTTCAACCGTGATGAAGATACTGGACCAGGAGAAGGGTCATCACGTGGTCAAGGGTTGACGGAAGACCTTAAGTTTCTTATTTAGTGTATACACTTAAAGATAGTTCAATATACTTTTTAATTTTGAAATGGGGATATACTGTGGTAGATAGTTCAATGTCCTGTGATGTAATTTTATGAGTTTTTCCTGTGCTCGTCGCCAAGGCTAGCCCTTTGTAATAGTTTCCGGCTATCTTGGCAGCCTTCTCTGTACAGTGCCGCAACCGATTCAATGATAAATGTGTCCATATAAGAAGAAAACGCCAAAGTTCAGATGGAACTTGCATCTGTAAGGAGGAGGTGGGGGTGTTGTGTGCTTTAGTTGTCTCTTTGTCGCGTTGTGACCTTTGGATCTCGATATTGCCATACTTACGCACGTATTGTACTGCGAACACACGTTTTACGGTATGTTTGTTTCGCATACCCGGTAAACCGCCTCATGGCATAACACACCAGGTTTGTACTGTACGCAAGCTGCATATCCGGTCAGATTTATTTGATCCACTCACACCGGGAAGAACCTCTACTCTTTTCGATAAGTGTGGTGGGTTCGTTAACGTGCTCGGCGTGTGACTTCCCCCATACACGGGACCTCCATTTAACGTTCTATCCGAGAGACGTCCCTTACCGAAGCTAGGTACTCATTTTCACCTGAGTGAAGTGAGGAAATTCGTGTTGTGCTTTCCCAAGGGCACAGCGTCAACGGGACAATTTAGGGAACCCCGGATTCGACCTCAGGACCACTGGCTTCTGGGCCAAACACCCTGCCACTGTGCCACTAGTCTCCAAGCAGACCTACGGATTGGCAAAGACCGTATCCAACAGGCAGAAGGAGTTTTTATAGCCAACCCAAGTCTCATAGCCAACCCAACTTGGGTTGGCTATGAGACTTGGGTTGGCAATAAAAACTCCTTCTGCCTGTTGGATACGGTCTTTGCCAACCCGTAGGTCTGCTTGGAGACTACTGTGCCACCGCAACGTCAGTGTAATGAGAATTGAAGAGTACCTAATCATTACATTACCAATCAATCAAATTTTGAATGACAAGAAAACTTGGAAAAAGTTGTCCAAATTATTTGTGTGTTTGGATGTATGTGTATGCGTGTGTGTATGTATGTGTATGCGTGTGTGTTTGTATGTGTATATGTATATGTATATATGCATGTATGTGTGTGTGTATTTGTGTTTGTGTGTGTTTGTGTGTGTGTGTGTGTGTTTGTGTGTGTGTGTGTGTGTGTGTTTGTATGTGTGTGTGTGTGTATGTGTGATAACTCGAGAATAAGATTCATCTAGGTACCAAGTTCAAGGTACCAAATAATCCCAGGGCAAGGACGCCCAACTCTTCCTTTAGTATCAGCTTCGGGCGTGTACACAGTAGGGTTCGAGGTTACGTCGTCCGTTAGTTCGTACGTACGGTAATTCCGACAGCCCGCGTTTGGAGTTGAATAAAAGCATTGACATTTGCACGTGCGCGATGTTGACATCCAGACATGCATGGTATCAGCAGACATGCGCATCAAGGGCAACCTCCTCACGATCCCGGCAGTCCAGTGTTTTGATCTTCAGCGAAACTCCTGTAACATATAGCCGTATTTGGCTGTATGAAAGATAGATATTTCTACGTTTGCTTATAACAATATCTTTCATTAAAAACTTTTGACGCATTGCTTGTCTACTTGGTAAGACGAGAAGTTTGCGTTTCACTCTGACTGGGTTGCCCAGCAATACTTTCTGAAGTGTGATTTTTGTTCCCCGTGTGATGTTGCACCAATCCCTCGCTCGGACCAAATTTCAAACGTTTCTACCAATCCGTAACGGTTCAATTCTTCGCTACGTACCCGTTGATTTCCTTCAGTATAGCGCCATACGTTTTGCTGTGCCAATAGGCCCCTTTCCAAATACCGGCGCCATTATGAATCTGGCGCGAGCGCGCGTTATTTGAGCACGGAAAAAGTAAACAAACGGTAAACGGGCGGCGCGGGAAAGGCGTCCCCAATAGAAAGCAGCGTTGAGTCATCTAAGTCGGCGGAAAGATGCTCTCCTCGGTGAAATCAGTCGATATATATGCATGACACAAGTAGATAATATTGCTGTGGATACTTAGACTTGATATCAGCCAGTAAAAGTGGTGAATTTCTGATGATTTTCCACAGTTCCTGACAGGCTGTTGAACGCACTCCACGCATCGTATATGTTTGCACCGCGTGCCTTGTAGTTTTCCCAACAAAGTTAGTAAAACAAAAATCTCACAAATATGTACACATGTTTGGCTTGGATCTTTGTATCTACGTATAGGTATGAATATAACTGTCAGTGAGCATTTTGGCGGCAACATCACCTTGGAAAAATACGTGGGTTAGGGGAAGGGTCGTGTGTTCTGTGCAATGTTACATCGACTTCGCTCAGCAATATTTCATATTTCCGCAAAATAAACCCCAAACCTGCAAATGTATGCTTGAGGTTAAGGTCCTTTTGGGTACAAATTTCGGCGGCTTTTTTTACGATTTTTTTAAATGTCAAGAATTTAATCCTGAGGACTCAAGTACGTGACTAAAGGATCAGGAGTGAGGGCGTATGCACGTGTTTTCCAGTATGTCAGATGTAGCGTTTCTTTAAATCATTTTGCACAGCAATATTTTAGATATCTGTTGGCCGGATGGAATCCCACAAAAACGTTAAAGAATATTGTCTTGAGAACTGAAGAACCCCAGGCTGATATTTTCACTTTTTTGTGGGGTTTTATCCTCAGGAAATCTAAGATATTGCCCCAAAGTGATGTAATGAAACGCTACAAAGAAAACAAGCCCCCAAACAAGCCCCCAAAGTCACGAACATCCCCAAGCTAATCTAGGCACTAGAATATCGTCAGAGTCAAAGCAGCCACTTGAAGTCCGACAAATTTCTACTCGCAAAGCCCTCAAGCCTTTATTTGCACGTTTTTGTAATATTATCCGACGTAAATTTAAGCTATCACAGCGCAAAGGGAAAACACTCCATCTTCACTCATGTATTTTAGGTCTTAGTATTTAAAAAAATCGTCAAAGAAGGTGCCGAAATTCTGCTAAATTGCTAACCAAAGATCCATTGAGCTCTATCCAGTGGAAGTGCAAAATATCGCCGGTGTCAGACATGGGCAGCATAACAATCTACAACAAAAGTACATAAAAACTATGAAAACGATCTCAAATCGCGTTTATAATGGTATCTACACCAAGAGGTCAGGGTCCGTACGTACACATGTAAGGGTGCCAGAGTTTCCGTTTGAAGGAGGCAGTCGTGGTGGTAGTCCGATGACTACTTGCTGATCCTCGCTTCATTTCCGTCGGGAACGTTTTTTTTTTAATTACTCAATTTCCTCTCGCCATTTTCGTTCTATAGAAGACGGTGGCGTCGTCAAACAGCAATCGGCAGCGTTTTTATAGAACCCCGCTTCTTTTGTTGATCCACGGAGATTGGAAAAAAAGTCTATCAACAACAAGGACGATGTTGTGGCGCCCCGCCAAGTTTGGCGATCGGGTTCAGTGAAAAGAATATCAAAATGAGAAAAAACTGAAAAAGAAAAAGAACTGACATCGTTGCTGAGCAAGTCACAAAAAATCTCGTACAACCAAGGACATAATCACATATATTGTCCTTGGTAAAACAGTAAACAAATGTTGTGTTTTTTCTGTTTGGTTTGTTTTGTTGTTTGCAATTTGCTACATGCGTTGTACACTTGGTTTGAAGTTGTCATAAGAGCATGGAGAGCAATTGACTTCCTTTAAACTTGTACTTGTATGTGGGATATGAGAATAAAAACTTCTACGCTTCCTTATAATACAGACTTTCATTAAACAATTTATAACGCATTGCTTCTCTACTTGGTAAGACGATCAAGAGAAGTTTGTGTTTTGAAGTTTTGATTGAAGTTAAAACATCTACAATAGTACATACGTTTAACTAACTGAGCATTCTAATGTTACACCCTTTCCCCATGCGGTATGTTTCTACACTTCAAATCGTGAGATTACAGTACAAATGCATGATGTAACAGCGTGGATTACTTGGCACATTCACAAGCACTTAATATATACATGTACTCAGTTTCTGTGATCTAAAACTGGTCGCAAGGACAAGCAATTTGACATCTTTTTGGCAACACACACGACAACGTAGTAAAATTATGAATGTCAGTATGGGCCTTCGCATCGTCTCGATCAAAGACGCCATGTTGAATGTAACGTCCTTGATCTTGATCTTTATATCATTTAATGTGCCATAGCAACAAATCCAATAAAAGAACTACTGCATAATTCAAAATCTTCTTGGAAGTGACTCAATTTTGATGGAATTTGCACCTGTGAAGTTTGCATTTGTTATTTATCTTATCTTTTATCCCATATCAGGCATATGACAAAAGAATTCGTCTCATTTCTTAGGACTTATTACAACGGACGTGTTTTACGGTCTTTCTCTTCGGGACCCCTGCCCTCCTCTGCCGACCACTTGCCCCTGGTCTTACTGGTAAGTGACAGTCCGGAATGCCGGCGACAGAAGTTAACATAACCCCGTGGGAGGGTCTAGTGACACAAAGAAAAGTATTGCCTTGCTTGTCTTTTCAATACATTCGGCATCCTCAACATTTCCCCTTCATCTTGAAGCGGCTCGCCTCTTTGCATCCCCCAAAAGCGAACTTGTTAGAAAAGTCGTCGCCTTGTGTAATACCTAATGTTTGGGATCAAAACCTTTTGGTTCTAGCTGTTTTGCCCTAAAGGCACACGCGTTAAGTATAATAGCGAGTTCAATACGTTGTGGTGCGAAAATATCAACGTTCGTATTGGCGTAGCGGGGTTCCCGCGGAGCTCGCACTTTGTAGCTGGGGAAACCGAGATACATCCCCCCGCCCGGGGCAGCCTGGCGCAGCGGGACATTCACGCACTGAACACGACAAAACAGACAAGCAATGAAACCCACGCCCACTGGTCGAGATGTAATAGAAAAACTTAATTGAAATTACCGTAGTTTGTTAGCCGAGGAAGATGGAAGATTAGAATTTCGCGAACGCTTATTCAAGACGATTTGTAAAACGCTTAAAGCAAAAGAACAGGTCTCTTTGTTGCAGTGCGATCGTTTAATCATGTGGGTGGGTGGTAAAAAGGTATAACAAAACACATTTATACATTAAGCTTTGGCAGCATGGACTTAGATAGGTTAAAACGTTTTTTTATTCAGTCTTTATTCAAGCTATTTGGTGTTTGTGCATAAGCTCATCGTATTATTATCCATAAAAACGGTCTTTGCATCCGTACAACTTGTAATCTGAAATTTCTTTTTTTTGAATGAAACTTACAAAGTTTGAGACAAAATATGTCAGAAAGACATTGCGAAAAAATCTCCTAGCCTGTTGTTTCAGCTTGCTTGATTCCGGTGCAGTGACTGATTCCAGATTCAATCATGTTATGATTGATCTAATTATGTGAAGAGATTGAATGAAGAAATTAGCGCCCAGCCGTGAGAGGGGAAGCCGTATTCTCACCCCATGTACAATTATCCCCCAACTCACAACTGAGCAAATATTGGTACAAGCCGCATCCAAACAACTCAGCCACAACTCTGCTTAGTAAAACTTCCTGTCAGAGAGACGTCAAAACATCGCCATATTCCCTGACGTGGTTTGAATAATGTCAATAATGGCTAATATAGATGCTATAGTCTCTACCAGACCCATAGGCTGTTGGAAATAGTAGAAATTGGCTGAATGGATTGAATAACATATCGGAGGAGTTAGCCGACCATGGAAGGCCTGGAGGAGGCTAGGATTGTTATAGCCTGGATGCCAGTCCCCCAATCTCTGAAACGATAGATATTTCAAAGATTGGGGGTCTGGCATCCAGGCTAGGATTGTTATAGGCTTCGAGCATATGATGATAAATCCTATGATATAAATTGTACGTCCGACGGCATGGTATTTTGAAGAAGACCAAATGTGGGGGGAGTGGTCGAGCAGCGTGTGATTCCAATATGGCGAAAACAAAAACCAATCTCATCTATATAATGATATCAACACATTGTTGTCAGATTTAGTGACTTCTCCCATTCCCACGGACAAAATCGCCCCCAATATCAGCACCTCTTTTTTCATATACATGACAAAATATTGCACGACATTTGTTTTAATTTTCCAAACGATTCTGTGAATAGTATACGAGATTATGTCTTCCCAATCTCTCGTATGAAAAAAAAAACTAACAGTCGAGTTTCTCTATCACTTCACTACATAATGAGCTGACATAATGTAGTCTATGGTCTTTCAATGGGAAACTCAAACAATGGCGAGCCCGTTTTCCTTTTCAGCTTTAAATTAATCAGATAATTCCCAATCCACGTCCATACGTGAAGTGTAACCCTGGTGCGATTACGCCAGATCTTCTCCCAAAACCATATGTTCAGGATCACTCACACAAATCTTTGAATCTGGGACCAAGGTGAACTACAAGTGCGCGCATTGTGTGTTTTCCTTTGTTTTCCCCTCGTATTATTATTTTTCTGTAAGTTTAAACTAAATCTCACGAAAAAATGGAGGAATATAGTGACGAATCTTGCCAAGTGTTCATTAATTAAGGAGCACAGAAGGTGATAAGACGATACAGATAAGACAGTTCCACACGTGGCAGACATTATGTCCTTGTATCATCTGTCTTCTCACGACTCTTCCGTGTTGTTGTTGTTGTTGTTACTCGTTGACGGTAGCCGTTCCTCAAGCCAAGGTCTAAAGCGGGGGGGGGGGGGTACGGGAAAATTTCCTAGCGGGCATGTTGGCCCAAGAGCCGATGAGCTGGTCTGGGTAGGCCCTGGAAACAGGCTGGATAGAAATACGAAGCCGATGACCTTGACATGGGGCGAAATTAAACAAGAGAATTCAAATTGAAGGTTTGGACGAACTTACATAGTAACAACGATAAACAATAAACAACATCTTTTTCATTTTCAGAATCTTTTTCATTATCATGAAATCCGATCGTCTGACATTGATTTCAAGGAAATTCGTATTTGAGTGATTTTCTGTACCCTTGTGAAGTTCAACTTTTTAGAAATTCGACATTCCGCATATTTTTTGTCTTTCGCACACAAACAGCAATACCCGCATTACACGACCAACGCTTCATTTCAAAAGACAGAAATGAAAAAGGACAAATGAAAAGATAACGCAGCAGCTATAAATCATGAAATAACACATAATCCATCCTCATTATCGATGGGTTATTTCTCGGCATGGTTCCAATATTCCCACGGTACACAGACGGTCATGAGTCACGTGATGCAAACAGTCATCTCTCTCGTTTGTTACACATTTGTTATGTTAATAAGGGGATTACAGTTTCTATGCATCATGTATTACAATTAATATACAGAATTGGTTCCTATTCTTTGATATACGACCTTTACTGCATTCCCTTATGTAACTAGATGTCAAGTACAAGTCTAAATGTATCTTTTATGAGATAGTGATGTAAAACATCTAATACATAATACCACCAGGGTACCCAGAAAAGATGAGATCTCCAAGTCCAACCCAACTTCCCCCAGTATATAAAAACACTCATGTATATCTAAACTGTGCATACCTGGGGAGTGCTGCACTAGAGATCTATCAAACCCACTGTTTGTCAAAGTGCGGATTTATGTAACCCGGTGGATTAATGAAGTTTATATGACATTACTGGATGTAGAATAAACATGAAAATAAACAAACAAACAAACAAACAAGCAATAGAATACTACATGGTTTCTAGATGATCAAATCATCACATTCGTCTGATGGAAGATCACCCCCTGTGCCTTATCTGGGCGTAACATGCATAGAACAATATGGGCCTTCTTCAGTTGTATAAATAAAGAGTAACCTTAGTTTTCATTCATGTATCTCGTTCATTCAAGTTTCATATTACCCTCGAACACAAATTTACACAAGTCAATACCATGCATACCAACAGAAGACTATATACTGAATAGAGTGTTTGACTTCATGGTAATCTACTCGTAGGCACTTTATTTTCGACCCACTCACGTAAGCAGGTAGTCTCTACCAGACTAACTACTCCAGGGTTTCACTTGCTGGCTCAAAGAACCTACCGACATATCACAGGCCCTAAACGGGCAAAATGTGATCTCCACTGTGGACTGACTCTATCGGTTAATCATTTCTATTTCTGCCGAATTCTACGATTCATACGCCCGTAAGAGGGCCTGGTGGAGGCTAATAAGCAGGCCTGGTGCTCTTTCAATGAATTCACGATCATAACAAATGGGATGTCATTGGGAAGGAAATCACATAATCTTTCCGGTGACCCTTACCTTTACCTTTACCTAGTCCCATCCTCAAGCCTGAGGGTCGGGGACTATGACCAATGAAGTATAAATACTATAATACAATGAAATTGATGAAGAAACACTGTGATCAGTCAAAGTTAAGTTTTCAAACTTTTTATGCCGAGTTTATTTTAACCAGGAAGAGCAAGACTTTTGATCTCCAAGGGTACATCACACGCACACGAACTTGACGCGAACACAGCTAGTGGCTGACTGCCTTGCCCTTTAAAGTAATTATACTGGATATTAATACACAAGACCGTGATGTTGATCTGAAATTAACCACGGGACGTGGCATCAAGCAACTTTCTATCTGACAAGCAACCCTTTATCTGACAGTCTGTAGCAAGTACTCACAAAGAGTTACTACGTGCCGTGGTTTATTCAAGTACGTTTTGATGTGACATTTATACTCCTGCTGAGAGCCCAGTCAAAGCCACCAGAAAAGTTACATAAATGGTATTTTTTATCACTTGAAAACTCCAGAAAGTGGTTTTAGATTCAAGTTTGGAAGACTTTTATTCGTCGTATTTATTCCAAGATACTAAAGTATATAGTTTCTTATAAAAGGGACCTCGTTATTAGACACTAGTTTTAGAATATGAAATCCTATTTCATAAACCCAGAAATTACTTACTGTTGTGGATCAAAGATCCTTTCTGGCCAACTTGTGTAAAGTAAAGTTATGTAAAGTTAACGTTATTACAAAAAAGCAAAAAGAGGGGGAGTTTTCGTCATATTTGGGTGGACAGAGTCCTCCCGGTTGAGCTCCTGGTTCCAATCAATTCTGAACTAAGAGCCCCGATTCAATCCTGGGTCAGGACATCTCAGTTGGGGCTGCACATGTCTTTCGGAAGGGGCGTAAAACGGGGGCACTGCAAGGGTCTCGACGAACGAACGAACGAATATGTTTTTGTACTCCAACCGTGTAACCCTCCAGCAGATGTAGGATCTGATCGCGCACAGTCTCAGCGTTTACGCGTGTTGTCCAAGGAAAGGGCTAGGGTAGAAAAGGTAAACTACGATGTACTAAATGCCCCCCAAAAACATACTTAAAACACTGAGACTGAACTAGATCCTTATATCTGCTTGGAGATTACTTTCAAATGTCCACGGCATCACAGTGTTTAATTCGTATTCTCCTCATAGGAAAATGGTAGATATTTAAAAAAAACGAATGTGCACAAAATCACGCGTAAACCAGAGACTGAGCCGCATCTTTACATCTGAGTTGAGATTGCCTGCACTGTCCTCGACATCACAGTGTTTACGCGTATTCTCCTTGTGGACAATAAAGGTACACATAACTACGAGTAAAACACAGAGACTGAGCCGAATCCTTGCATCTGCTTGGAGAGAGAGAGGATTACTTGTAATTGCAATATCCAGGTCTGTTGCAGATTAACATATCACGCAGGTCAGCGGCCCGGCGTGTTGGCCTTGGAGGGGACGGTAGGGGTCAGCGGGCACACCTTCATGCGCTCCTGACGGACCCCTCCTGTCAACAAGATCGTCTCTCGGAGTTAGTTCTCGCTCTCTTGAGCAATAAACGTGGTGTAAGTGATCCCGTGCACGGGTGTAGCGTGCTAAGTGGTGTCGTTATGTAGGTCCGGCTGACAGATAGGATCAGATAGATGTGGGTGTCTGAAGATGGGACGAGTACTCGGGGTAGTAATTTAATTTCGCGATAGAGGGAAAATTGAGTGTTGACGGTGGCTTTGAGTTCGCGTTTGAAACATTAGTAACGCTACAGTCTCATAATCATAACACTTTTCGCGGTGGTTTTAAGTTTGTGGTAGACAGTTCACCGCGAAAACCGCGAACATACAACCACCACGAGCATTTCTGCATTTACAGTATTGTGAATCTTGAGACGTTTGTGGTGGTTTTAAGTTCGCGGTTTTCGCGGCGATCTCCGTAACACTAAGTCATGATGACTAGTGGTCTCGTTCTGTAGGTCCTGGCTGACAGATAGATGTAGCCTGGGTGCCATCCTATTTCTACCGGGGCTCCTACACTCGTTACCCTAAAAAAGGATAGCGAGTGTAGGAGCCCGGTAGAAATATCAAATAGGATGGCACCCAGGCTAAGATAGGTGTGGGTGTCTTGGGGAATATGGGACGGGTATTGTAAATCTTGAAATGTTCGTGGTGGATTTATATTATGGTATACTAGTACATAGGAAAATATATAAAAGCATGTCTAGACGCTAGAAATTCCTCCAATGATTGTAAAAGCCCATTCACATCCCATACTGTATATATACTTTTATTAGGTAGATTAGCCGTATAGACCTGTAGTTATCTACCAGTAGATATATACTTTGTACCTTGTGCAATTGTTGTGCAATAAAGTTATATTCATACATTTATTTTCGCGGTTTTCGCAGCGATCTCTCCATCGCGAATTCATGACACCGTTTTCAAAGTATTTTTTTCAATCGCGAACTTAAAACACCGCGAAAGCCTCCTTCCCGAGAATATAAAACTGCCGCGAAGATCTTAAAACTTACGGATTTCGACCACCTGTAACACCCCCCCCCCCCCACACACACACACACACGTTATGTAACGTTAATCTCCAAGCAGACGTGGGTTTGGCTCGGTGTCTTTCGCGTTTATTTTTCAGGCATTTTCTACATTTGTCTAATGGTCCCCCTTTTTGTATCATAGTACTAGTGGTCGGGCGAAAAGATAAAACGTGATCAACGAGAGAAAAGGGAGAAAATGCCTTTAAAACACAGAGGCGGACCCTACATCTGCTTGGAGATTACTCTAACCCGGAAGAGAGTCATTAGCTCTCCCGGCCGCCCCCCTCCCACCCCTCACCTCTCACCACAGGTGTTATTCACATCCGTATAGCGTGCCGGAGAGCGGCGAGTCGTCAGACACACGACTCCGTAGCGAATAGAAAGCAGCGTTCTCGTCTCTTCTGTTCTTTCCGACCGATTCTTCACGCCCCAGTCGGCGGACCGAGGAAGTCTGGGAACGGTTTGGGGTCCCAAAAGAGTCCTGAGTTCGGGGTTTATTACTTTGATCCCCTACTTTTAGTTAGCCTGGATGCCAGACTGTTTTCAGGGCTTACATAGGCCAATACATATGTAGTGCTTTACAAAAGTGAGATTGTATTGTAACAGACAGAAACGTTTAACATATATCATGTCAGTACGCCATTTACTAGTACGTCCAAATTCTTGTAGTCATAAATTTTAGAATAGACTAGTTTAGTATTTATTGTATTGATAGCTTTGTCATCGTTGCCATACATTGTGCCATGTACAATTGTCTAGCAAGAAAGTTCATTCATTCATTCATTCATGTCAGCTCTTCGGCTGTCATACGCCCAAGGAAATTTTAGCACAGCCCCCTGAGTCAGACCCTGAGACACAGTCTCGCGAGGTCTGGGGCATTTTGGCTCCATGGCCGAGAAGCTGGTCCGTGCGCACAGCTTGGAAACAGTCTGACATCCAGCCTACTTTTAGCTAGCCTTTTAGCAAGCTATTCTTTGAAACAACTAAGTACAGTATATCACAATACAACACGTGAAATATGAAACAAATATGAAAGATGCATTTCCATACTGTTAGATGTTGGGAAAACATAACTTCTTACTTTGATTAAAAAAAACTTTAACTACTAGTATTCAGTCAAAAGCTTACACATCTTGTCCTCCTGTAGAGAATGCTTTAACACTGTTTTCTTTGTGAAGAGCGAAAAGAAATAAAAAGAATTAATGATAACGACAGAGAAAGAAAGGTGATGGGGCTATCACCTTAAACCTTTGAGATTGAGAATGAGAAGATATAATTAGCCAACAAACAAACAAGCAAACAGACTAAACATTATTCTTCGTGATACCAGATTTTGGTATTGATTTTGGCACTGCACAATGAAATTCCAAAACAATCGACTTAGATTCAGTTTTCCTAGATTTCCAATGGACTGAACTACCTGTAATTGATTTAAAGTTGAATGGTCGCTATCCGGCCCATCAGTTGTATGATGTATGGCGTAAGAAATATGTGCGCATAGCTCCGTCCCAAACTGAAGTCAGATGTCCGCGCTAGTAGAAAGGGTCTATCAAAGGCTGATCAGCATGCGCCGTAAAATTGTGCTAATCGCCGGTGCCTCAGTAGTCGACACACCCCCCATATGGGGCCTCGCACCGCTGGACGGGCCCTCACGCGACCACGTGTGCGCATGATCCCGGAAAACCCAACATCAACAAAACACGGTAAGAGCCTTGTTTTCTTCTGTAAATCTCGGACAACAACCTCAACAATGGAAGTCTCCGAGTTGTGTTTCTGCCAATGTGTTACTAGATTATAGCTACTGGTTTAGGAGAGCAAGTGCTCTCATGACTTGACTTGACTAAACAAATGTTTAGAAAATGTCTAGAACTCGTAGAACTCTGCATTCGGAAAACATTGATTACCACAACTGAGTAAGTTTTGAAAAGGAAAATGATCATACAGTAAGTCAGCAAATGCCATACTAGTGCGTGCAGTTGAAGTGTCCGAAAAGTTTCTACTGAAAGCACTCGTAGACTAAATAGAGTGTTGTTTTGAAGTACTAGCATATTCGTATCTAGTACTACCGAAAGTAGCAACAGGAGATCAAGTATGTGTTGTTAACAATGCTGTTGCACAGATTTGAATCAATAAGATTAAAGGTAAAACCCTATCGAAATTGTACTATAATGCAATGTAAGCTACTTATTATACAACAAGTAGCTTTAATACTAATAGTAACTAAAACTACAAAATAAGGCTCTTTTTGTAATAATCTGATATAGTCAGTGCTTCCACGGAATTAAATTTATCGGTTTTGTTTCACAAGAGTAAGTGGGTTATCAATGTGCACTTCACTTATTTGTACAATCTTGTTGTGTCGACTGGTTTTTGCAGGTACATGTACATGTACAGTACCGTGTACCAGATGACCGAACCCAGTCTTTTGTTCCTGAGTTTATCGCGGTATCTTTTATCGTTCGATCTTCTGCCGATGGCACGATGTGTCCAGGGCCGCGGGGACCCGTCATGGTATATCAGGTAGATAAGTATCTGGATGTGTTTAATTAATGACCAGTTTCGGCTATCACGGCGCAGAGATCCGCGGGGTGATAGAGAGTCAGCCTGGTCCCCACACGTGTGCAGCAACTGGGGTCGGTCTGATCAAGGAGGTTAGAGCAGATGTTCTGAAAGATTTGTTACCTAACTTAAATTCATAAAAGTTGGAAAGTAAAATAGATTTCATCGGTAAATGCGCTCATTGTGAGGCAGAACGAAAAATGGTTTTCTGAAACAGTTACCACAATCCCCCGAGCTTTCACCTTCTAGAAAACCTGTCCAAAAATCTACATTTCTACAAAAATCACGAAATCATAAACATGGTACTATCCATTAGCCACTGCATCGAAATAAGAAGTCAATTCCCAGCAATGTACTTGACACATCTGATAGATCATAGACGACGTTATTACCTTTATCTTTTTTACACTATTGTATCTGTGTGTCCCTTGCAATTAGCTTTCGTGCATGAGTTTGCATACAAAGATCATTGTTATTACACCCGTTCAGGCGTCAAGCTCTTTCTACGGATGTATATAACGCTACAATCGATCGTCTTACGAAATAAGAGCTAAGTTTAAAAAGACATTCTGATATTTGGACCAAAAAGAGCCAATTAACAATTTGCTTTTAATAAGTTTTATCACGAATCCTTTTGCCGTTGTGCTTCGGATGCAAGTGACCTTTGACCTACTATACTACCAATGTTTTTTCATTGAATAAACCTATGCAACTAGTGTTTTTCTACATTTTCTGGGACTAGGAATCTTGCATAGGTTTTGAAAAATATACATGCACTTGAACGTCATCACGGAAAACGAGATTGTGGTTTCTCCCAAACCCCTTCCGCACCCTCCAAGCTGACATAAGTCATAACAAACTTTCTTGTTGTATAAAACTTTTCCGGCCGCCATCGTCCCTCGCGACGTGTGCTAAGTATTCCCCCTCACCCCTCCCACTGCGAGGGGAGCACGTTTGTGTGCTGCGGTACCCTTTCACCGGCGTGTCGTCTCGGGTCTGATGAGTTGTGCAGCCTCCTAACGGTAAAAACATTTACTTTGAACTTCACGCGGGGGAGTCTTTGAAGCCGTGAGAGCGGGAATCGGGATTCTCTAGGGACTTCTGCCCCCCCCCCCCTGAATCTCAGTCCTGCAATCTTGTACTGATGTTATTTGAAAGAACAAGATAGATCTACTTGTCTATTTACTATTACATATTTACCCGTGATCACCTTTGTTGCTTAATAAGAACAATTTTAAGATTTTGTGAATCAAAGTTTAATTGTAATTGCAAACACAAGAGTTTCAGAATGACTTCTACCAATGAACTATCAAGTGAATTTTAAGATTCATTTTGTATTTCTATTTTGTAGTTTGAAGTTGGCCGTACGGTATAGCTGTATCTTTTGTTGAGTTAATGAAGCTTCTGTTTATTTATCCAGGAAAAAGTTTTACTCCTTCAGTCCTTGTCTGTATGAAAATATCGATCTCTATTCTAAAATCCTTACTTTGACTTAGAGGTATTGTCCGCTCTACCATATGTGCATTTTTACTACTTAATGAATGATTAACCGTTAAAAAGTATATGCTTTTGTTATCTTCCTTGGAATGTACACAGTGCAAGGCACAGACTTGGCGCAAGGAACGAGTAAATAACGCCATCAAAGCCGGTAGCCAGAAAAACAGACAAAATCATATCGCTGTTAATGTTGGGATGCAATCTTCAGAAGTGAACTTTTTAACTCAACGGTTAACAAGTCAGTTCATGTCAAAGTTCTGTGTTTGTGTACGATGATGAATCACTTGCAAACGTGCAAATATCTAGGTTTTCTTAATGTGTGACTATCGATTCAGAAAGAATATTGTTCTGTATAGGTCTAGATCTATGAATTGCCTAAAATTACGCACTAAGTAATTACGTAATTCAGCCAGTATGACTGCGATGTTAGTGAATCGATGTGCTGATATCTGCAAATAAACTAATTCATCGTTATCATTAAGTGTGTTTCGCTTCAAAATCTCAGACAAAAGCAACAACCTTATTATTATGATATTTTTCCTGTTGGCGTGGGTGTGAAGGTCAGGCTCGGAAGATGCGTACATACGACACAGAACAGCCTTCACAAAACTCCAGATTAGTTCACACAAACTCCATATTGAAAAAGGTAGACGTAACAACATTCTTTGCAGCAAATGATTTGCCAATATTGTAACTAAGATAAGATAGAAGACGAGTGTCATATTATTGCGGACTTGACATCTTCAATTGCATACCGTAAGTTCACAGGTTTTTGATATTTACGTAGCACAGATTCATATTCCTCACGCAATTCTAAAATCTATGTATTATAAGCTCCATCTGTCCGTACATTTACAGCGAGAAGTTGAACCTGTGCATACCAGTGTATATTTGCCATAACGATTGTAGATACCATATTCTTATATATTTGTAGCACTGTAATTTCACTTTATCACAGTGACTTGTTCTTGGCTTGTAAGAGTATAAACGTACAATAAAGGTCTTTTATTTATTCATTCCATAATCCATGGATTATTTACATATAAGATGCCGGCAGTGTCTGTGATCTGCCTATAATGCCGTAATGATGTCATTAATGCTGTCCGCTGGGATCTCAAGGTCATGGTTCATCTCAAGGTCACGGTCGTTCTGTCTGCGGAACGTGTCATTGGTCAGGTAAGCATATGGCTAATTCATAACAAACTTGTACAGTACTTAACAATTAAATCATTGATAGTTAATTAGCCAATTGTTTAGTTACACGTACTACTAGTACTACTATGAGTGAGCGCAAATTCTACATTGCTATTTTTTTCTTTATTTTCTTTATTTATTTTTTGGGGGGCCATTTTTCTCTACTTTCCTTGTTTTGGTCCTCATGTGGCGGCTAACCAATCAGGCCACGGCGGCACGACAGAGCGATTACATTACACTTAACTGGTAATACATGTAAGTGAGACGGCCTGGTTGGTCAACCCGGGCCAGGCGCGCGTTTCATCTGCCGCTCGACGGGGTCAAGCCAGAGGTTGCGGGTTCGAAGCCCGCGTGCCAACTCGACACATGAAATCCCCATCAATCAGAGGCAGCCGAGCGAGGAATATCCGGCATTTTTTCAAACAAAAACCCTCGCTACTCTCTCCAGTTGTTTTTTCACTCCCTACTCTTAAATACTCCATAAATTCCCTTCATTTTACACCTAATTATTCACCACCACAATTAGTGCGTGTCTCCTTGTGTTGGTTATGTAGTTAGTACGGGCCAAGTTCGCGCCGTGATCCGTGCTAACCCTGACGCAGTCAGACCGGATCTTGTGTCAGTGTTGGAGCTTATACACAATTTGCTCTCCTTGTTTTCGGTAATTAATTGACCAGACCCATCGGTCTAAGCGGTCTGGCGCGGGGAGACTATTAAAGCGACCTTCAGCGGCGGCTGCGCGTCCCAGTCCGAGGAAAATCCGGCGGTAGGAAATAAAGCTTTTACCTTCACCAAGAAGCAGCGTTTGTGTGTCTTTTTATATGTCTGTGGCTGGAGCATTACTCAAGAAGCTATGGACGGTTTATCATGAAATTCGGTACGTGACAAGGTGTCCTATCGAAGAAATGATTAGATTTTGGACCCCTGGTAGCTGTCCTTGGTACTGCAGCAGGACTTCTGGTTTCCATTTTTTGGCAGATGGGTAGGGAAGAAGTGACATGAATTTGGGCCCTCTAGCAGCGTTTTATTTTCTCTGTGATAAATGTGGTCCATTTTGTTGACAGTACAGACTTCCTTCCGTACAGTGCTAACATAACTTTTGATCCTATGTACTTCCTCTGAGGTTAAAAAGGACAAAAGAGATCATAAAGGGAGATATTACGAACCTTATGTATGCAATTAACCGAGACCTACGTAACCTATAATTAACGTTTATTACGTCGTGCGGACCGTTTAAAGTATAGAATTATGGTTTATTACCAAAATGAACCGTCTGTCGTGTGTGGGGCAACGTTTATGGTCTTTCTTTTATTAACCTCATGGGTAGGATACGGTGGAAATTGTTTTGAAAACCCAATGATGTAAAACAAGAATGAACGCAGGCACCATCCTAACACCATAAAGGTAAAGTCTGAAGAAAAATCATTTCCTTCTTACCTGTTATTTTGCATTACCTAATATGGCCCGAACTGTTAAATCAGGTAACATGAAATGAAACAAATCGAATGCTTTCTGTAAATCTAATAACAAATGCCATACCAATCAACCTCGCTGTTACATTGATATTCTGTAATGAATGTATTATGTTATTTGTTGACTGACTTTGCATGACGAAGAAAACTGATTTTTGTCCCCACAGCTCTGTGAGTATGAGTAATAGCTGTTTGCCGGTGTAAAACCAGCATGTGTCTGTGCGAAACGTCAAAGTTATTTTGTCCTCTACATATAAGCACAACATCGCCGCTATTGTACCATTTCCCTTTGCTTTCTGTGAGTGTATGAACAAGCGCGCACGTAATAATAAATAATGGGGCGAGATGGGCCGAAAATGGGGAGAAAACGTATAATTTGGCACCACTTTGGCCGTTTTAGCTTTGCTCAGAGGCAGTGGTTCGCACGCGAGCGCACAAATTAAGATGGCAATTTCCAACAATTTCGATCAATGGAGACGGGAAGATTGCGCGTCTCTGTAGGCATGTCCAGATCAAATCGGAAATTTTCGAGATAACGTCCTTTCCGCTGGTCGTATTTTTCCCCCGTGATTTTTTCGACATTGTCAGACCGTTCAACTTCCGGGGTCTCCTGTGACTGTGAAAGGCCTTGTCCGTCTGAAACACTCTGCGGACTGGAAAAAAACAACTAAAAATTGATCAAAATGCGAGCAATACTGCTAAAGGAGGTGAGCACCCATAAGAATACACAATCCTCTATTTTGGCAATTTTCTGCTATTTTTTCAGTCCATAGAAATGTCACAAAATGAGTAAAACCCTGTTGTTGTGAAACGCTGTACCTAAACCTGGACACGAGAATAATTCCTGCTTCCCAGCGATACACAGGAAATCACTTGAAAATGTCCCAGAGGCACAGGTATCATGGGGATAGCTTAACTAACCGTGTTACATTAAACAGAAACGCCCAACATACAGCCTCTACTGTCGGTAGGGCGGGAAGGCTTCGGGGGTTCGGAAAAAGCCCAGATAAACATCGGTTCTTAACTGAATTAAGCTTGTCTAAGACTGTATATAGATAAGACACAGACTCCGGAGCCCTGATTAAGAATTTATGCTATCGTGAGAATTTAAAGTAAAACTCACCTTGCAAAACGCATCCGTTGAATGAATGATAAACCGATATGTGCTCTATAAAATGATTCTTGCTACAGTCACATCTCTCTCTCAAAAAGAGAGAGAGAGCTGATTTGACTTATATAAAATACCTTCCCATGATAATAAATGAGCCATAGACTCCAGTGACTACTCGAAATATTACCGCACGCAAGGAGCAAAGTAGTCGGCTCTATTAGATGGCTAGGCCCGAGCAAATAACCAGCCCGTCAGTAGACATTACCCGGCGCGGGAGCTCTACCTGATGTCGCGAGGCCAGTGTTTATTACCTTCCCTTGTTACCCAGTCCCCTTAGAATCGCGAGGGCGGCCCTCCTATATACCTCCGTACGGCTGCCGAGCTAACCACCGTACTCCGGCTTTCATCAAGTATTTAGAACCCGCTGGGAGACCAGTATCTCCCGCTTAGCGATCTCCTCTCTGTGGTCAGAGAGTCAAAAGATGGCGGCAAACTTTTTCCTTTATTCAGCAACCCGCCGCCATTTTATACATCCCTGGGAAACATTGGGTTCCCTTAACGCGGTTTCTGAGGGAAAATGTATCTTTCTGACACTCTACTGACTCTAACTGGAACGGTTTAGTTGCCGATGTTATGATATCTTTGATTTACAAAGGGAAAGTATCATACAAAGCGTATTTTGGATCAATGAAAATCACTGCTCTCCTGACACGTGTCCGGTCAGAGAGCCCGCGGGGGGTGGGCGGTAAGGACAGGAGTTCCTGACAGGAAAATAGCGCACAGTTATTGATATGATGTGCGAACAAAAACGCTATTCGTCTTACCAGAATGGGGAGAAAATTACGGAATTTCGTTTTGTAATTCAACTCGTGGGGTCTGTCAAAACAGAACGCTCGGCAACTTACAGTGAAGTATTCTATGTGGCAATTCGATGTTTTTGTAACAATATTGAATTTTAAGCATTTTGTATTTCTATGTATATATAATTGTGTGTTTTCTCAATGTAATTGTTTTACATTTGTATGTATGTTTCTTATAAGCATTTTGCTTTTTCCCCCAATCCTCAATAATCAAAGGTGGATCAAATAAATATCGAGATCTCTACTCATCGTTTTGTCTTGCTTCGATTATCTTTGATGGGTGTGAGTTCATCTGGGACGGGGGCACTGTCTTTACAAATTGCGGGTCATTTTATGTTTGAAGCTAGACTCAATTTCTCTATTTTAGGTTCATTGACATTCGTTTCCCAAAGGTGCATACAACACCTTTCCTACATTCCGTGTTTGTCAACGCTATGAGTTCGGTATATGTCCTTCCTAGTAGAGTGCCTATGATGTTTGGGGTATACCTATACCCATCGCTTTTTTCGTCTACGTACTACTTTATTAAAGAGGGATATGTACTATGTAGTCTTTCGCGAAATAGTTGACGAAAAATATGAGTTGATGATATATTCAAAAACAACTGGTGGCCTAAAGACTCCCGAATCAATTAACGTCCCTGCAAGACGCATGGCCCAATCTTGGACAATTTACGGCACAGAAATTGGTCCCACATCGATCCAAACAGAGGCCTCGAACGAGTAATTAGCAAAGCGACAACAACATCAAGAGATACAGAAGGCCACGTTTTCGTTGGTCTTTGTCCTATTTGCGCTCCTTTAATCGAGTCGAGCGTTTTGCATTAGTAATCCCTGGGCGAAAAATACCAGTTAAAGGGTTTCCGGTCGTCCCAGACAGACTCGGATAAGTGTAGCGGCAGAATTCCCCACGCTTGCCGAACGGTGGCGGTGTTACGTGCGATTTATTGTCTGACGTCGAATTAGAACACCTGCTTGAAGAAAATTCCTGCCGAGAGGTGTCACAAATGGGTGGACTGCCAGCACATCGGACAAATGCGACCCGCGGGAGTTATAAAATACTCCGTGACGGATTGGTTTGGAGATGACCGTTTAAACTTGAAGCGTTTTAGGGATTTGAATAGTTCATCGACTCTTTCAGGCAACCAATTTGATGATGAGTTTTTCTAACAACACCCAACACAAAGTCAACCCGTCCCGTTGGGGACCATACGTCTATTCTGCTCCGCCGAAGTCGTTTAAAGCTAGAGGGAACTTTAGTTTTGTGGTAACGTTTTGAAAGCTTCTCATGATGAAATGAACCCGCTTAACTCAACTTCACTGACCGAACATTTTTAATACACAGCTCATGCAAAGGCATTTCAAAGGATGAGGGCATAAGATTAAAAATTAATGGTTTTATTAAAGATTAATCATCTAATACAGCAATTGAATTGAGGGAGCACAAATGATGATACAATACTTTCCCCATCGCACACATGAAGCTAATTTCTTGCACAATAACAATAACCAAAATGGCTCATTAATATTGCCATATGATATTCAGTCAATCGGGTTCTACTATAACGCCAAAACAAACCACCGAGTTTTTTTCTGAATGTTCGTGTCTAATTTATTGTTGATGTACAATACGGGCCCGTCAGAAGTCACCTTTAGGTAATGTTTTTGTTGTCCTCTACACACGTGTCTGTCCAAAACGCGATCCCGCCATTTGTCATCCGCCATGAAGGCCATCAGATCCAGAGATGGTCGTGGTCTCCACCCTTCTCACCCCGCGCAACGCTTTCATGTCCTATCCCGTATCAACCGCTCAAAATCCAACGCGTGGGACAACCGAAAAATCAGAGCGTTTCTCCGCCATAAAACCCCAACCTGCAGTCATGGAAGAGTCTTTCGGCGCGGGGGGCTTCACGCTGAGAGACCTTTGCGATTTTTAATGCTCGTTTTGCGCGAAATTAGGACCACGTTTCTCCGTCCCTTTGATCTACATCGCTCGATCCTAATGGCCGTCTGCGGAAATTCTGACATAAACGCACGTACGGCCCCGACTATAAGTGTGCGGCAGTGTCACGGCAGCCAAGCCGCCCCTTGACACGACAAATTCCCGCTTTACAACATGATACTCTTACGATGCCGTAACGGACGGGGACCTTTCGCATAGCTGGAGTACGCGGCCGACATGTTCCCACTGTTCATCCACTCAGGCTTGCTGTAACTCTTGACTAAACAGGTGGTGAGGAGACCAAACCATGTGACCCGGCAACCCTGATCACACCCCCCTCCCTCACCCACCACGCACACACTCACCCGTCAATAAATCATAACCAACTAGGACAAAAGATACAAAAACAATTGTATGATACAAATGCATCATTTGCGTCGCATACATCTCTGTATTACCAGAACAGGAAAATCCTTTCTTCTATCCTCTTTGAAAGATTTTAACAAAAACGCCCCTACAGTTCCAGAACACACTGCTAGGGGGCCCAAGCCTAAAGCTACCTGACACCAAAAAGTCAGCACCATAGCCGCGTTCAGGACAAAATGTACAAAAACCAGACGTCGTGCTGTAGTACCAAGAAAAGCCGCCAGGACGCCCAAATCGACATTGACCTTGTCTTCTCAAGACCTACTACTAACCTACATGTCAAATCCCATGACAATCCATCCAGACGTGCTGACCACAACTATGCGGAAACACAAACAACCAGACATATATGCACACCCCAAAAACAATACCTCCATTTTTGATAGAGGTAACAAGAACTTATGTCCTGCAAGATTCAGCAGTCTTCTTACGGAAAGGCAGTCTTAGATCCATGTCGACGGTTGGTTCTGTCACTGCTTGGTTAAAAATTCTACGACATAAAATTCGTACGACGAATGTGACCTCGTCGTAACGATATATTTACGCCGAAAACACATCAATAACTGTAAAAGGTCATGTTTATTTCCTGAAAAGTCATCGGTGGAAACTTTTGAGTCCTCCGTCTCACTACGAATTTGCTCGCTTCCCTTTCTACAAATGTCACAGTCCTATCACCACCGCGCAAGGACCTGAAAAATTGTCCAACGTTAGGAATGACATTTTCCGCTCGAATTATTCTCGCATTTGGCTTAAGACTTTGAGACTTGAACGCGCGCGAGTTCTTTTTAAGTGGTCCCGCGTCAGCCACTGGAGATCCCCCTTCCCCATTTCTGTTGGTTGTTGTTGCGCTGGTGTGAGGAAAATAAGATCCGCTCTCGCGGAATGCTATTCCCGCCAGGCTCGGTAATCTGTCGCCTCATCATCGCCAAATTCTCGCGGACCAACCGAAAACGACAACCTGCGGGAGGGAGCGTTCATCATGCCCGTAAATTCGTCAATTATCAAGGCAAGAAAACCGCAGATTTTATGTCCAAGTTCACACAGAGGACACTGTGATTGTGCGTGAGGTTTTCATATGTTTGAACAAGTTCTTTGCTTGGTGGCATGTTTGATATATGGTATGATCATGGTATGAGGCAAACGTTGCCTCTTCTACGCTCCCGTGATGCTTTGCTTCTTTTCTCTCCAAGCAGTGGTTGGAGGCAAGATTGTTTGATACTGTAAAATGGGAAATGTTCGCGTTTTTTGCGGTGACATATTCATCGTGAACTTGTCAACACCGCGATTTTTCCCCAAATGTTTCGAAAATGTTAGAAAAAAACTAACACCTGCACGGTTACTCAGAATTGACTCTATCCATAAAACATACAAAATCATATTGCAGGACAACATAAATTCCCAACGACTATCTTTTTGTACTATGTTGCAATTGGTATCATTTAAATTAATAAGACAAAATACCAAAGCCAATTTGCCCCTATGTAGCGAACTATATGGAATATAAGTACATGTATAACATGCTGTTATTAAACTTAAATATTTGTGGGACACAGAGAAAATGGGCATCGCGAAACTGAGTGATATATCATACGTCTGGCTTCTGCCGAGGGGACTAATTTCTCCCTGGCAAATTGAAAAGACATCGAGGGTCAAGATCACAACCACCAGCTAACTTCTGTAGAGAGGAAATTTTCTATCAGTTGCCATGGCGACGGGGTCATGGGAGGTCAAGGCCGATGCGGTACCGTACCCGTTAGACTAGGGCACTCCCCTCTCGGGATCCGGTAATGAAAATGTCAGGCGATAACGGGGAAGCAAAACTTTTTTGTAGTCAATTCCTTTGTGGCTTCGCACGACTATAGTTGAATCCCTGGTGAAGGATTGTAGCACGAAAATGCAGTACTGTAAAATCAGAAATGTTTTCAGGGGGAGTCGGTGGTTTTTAAAAGTGCGCTGTTGAAACAAGGGGGTAAGCGCGGAAAGAAGACAGAACAAATCTTTAGATTGTAGATAATGTAGGATTTTGATTTTTTTGTTAGATTTTCTAACAGGCTTTGACAGAAAAGCAACTGCCGACAAGGATCTAAGACCACATTTTCCGTAACACGACAGCTGAATTTTTCAGGAAATATGCACACGATTATCTCAAGAATGACCTCAGACTGCGGTCGTACGACGATCGTGCGAGGTATGGGCCCATAAGTAGAGAATTCGAAGGAAACAAATGCTCGGTAAAGTCTGAATGGGAGGCTATAATAGTTGTAGCCTGGATTCCAGACCCCCAATCTCTGTAATATCTATCGTACACACACATGATAGATCTCCTTGATATTACAGAGACTGAAGGTCTGGCGTCTAGGCTATAATAGTTGTTGAATCTCTGGCGAGGTATTACCGTATAAAAGCGGGCGGCGAATGAAGGATGGCGGGCCGGGAATGGACGCGGCGGCCCGTGAGAGCCCAGTCCCCGGAATCTCCCCAGTCCGACGGATGACACAATTAAGCGGGGGTGGGGGTAATTACGTCGCGCGCTTCAACTGGCAAGGTCGTCCGCGCACCCATATATTTTCCCACCCTTCCCTCAAGTCTATCTACGTGCATGGACGTAGATCTACAGCTATCATCAAAACTTTTTTTGTGCGGGGTGGGGGGCGGAGTGACATTCAAAAAATGCATCTACTAAAAGTTGCGCGCACGCAAATGGTTGATTAAGTGCGCCACGGAAACAAACGCCGAACATAACGACATTACGAGGGAAGGTGTTGCTATGGTAACGAGATGCGGAGTAGCTGCCATTTGTCATGACAGGGTGGACACGCATCCTCGCTTGTCCCCCATTCAGCGCTCTCAGCAGTTATTGAGAGAGGCTGAAAGGAGCGAATAAGACACGCTCAACTTTGTATGAAAGCATCTGAAAGGAGTGGAGACGACTGCACAGCAGAGGGTCCAAAACAATGTGGAAAAGTGCGCATATTTTACCGCTAGTCTGGCTCCCAATGCAAATGCTTGTGGACCCGTTTCGCTTTTTCGCCTACGTAAAACCATTCATCTAGTAACCTCTCGCTGTACCTTTCCATTTACAGCGAGTGCTGTTAGTAAGGAATGTTACCCTGCCAGGGAATTCGGCATATTATCGTCTACAACCTTTATCTTTCACTGGGGAAAATTTAATGACAGAAATTGGGATAGACCGTCCTTCGGGATGATGTCGACATATTGTGGCGCACAAATCCAAACAGACAAGCGCGCGCATGGCGGGGTCGTGCCGGGTTGTTGTTGTCCTTCTTTTCACTCTCTCACCAGGTCGTCGGGAAATAAACACCCGAAATGTACACATTTGAAGAAGACAAATGTGTAATGAAATAAATGGGAACAATGTATCACCGGCAACAGCGGGTACAGGAGTGATTAAATCTCTCTTACATATCTCTCTTATGATGAATAAATGTTTATTGCAGTACTTATTTCAAACCGAAGTTTGAAAACCGAACAGTAAGGAACACAATTATGAATCATTTGGCAAAGTTTGAAGTTAAAGTCAAAACAGAACAAACACATTTAAGCTGGTATGGGTAAAGAAATGTACTATAAGGGTTCGGTCCTTACTTCTTTACAATGATGAGTAATAAGAACAGATACGTTTTGTTACGGTATTCACATACGAAATATACATTTTTCAGCGTTATATGAGAATACTACATTTGTCGTAGTTTTTATTTGCTTATGAGGGGATCCTCTTTTATTATGACATCTACACTCTCTGTGCCAGGTCGTAATTCCAGCAGGGCTGAGGGGATTATCAGACATTGTTATCCTATTTACGTGTTTGAATTGTTAACATTCTAATGGCCTGGGGGCGTTTCACACGATAACGCTTTTATATTACATCCCACAGTTTCTCAATAACCAAGATTTCACGTGCAAACTGTTAAATACGTAATTTAGGAAAGAAATCCTTAAATGTACGCTTGTCACCACGACAAAACGGCATTTATCCAACTGTATTAGAAAGAAAGAAAGCATCTGATTTTTTTCTTCTTTTCACACAGTGTTGTTTGACTGAAGCCTATTGACAGAGAGACAAGAGAGTCTGAGTCCGTTCGAGACCGCTCCAGGCGTTATGTGTTGTTACAACCAAGTGGCCATGTTTTCTAAGCTCCCACAATGATAAACGACAGACTGATCTCTTTCAATACAACGTTTGTTGGTTTTATTGTAGCCAAACTGTCGCTGGAGGCGTGAACCTAGCCGAGGATTTGTATTCAGATTCAAATCGGGTTCGGCCAGGATTTTCTATGTCCCATTCAAAAGGCTTTTGTCGGGTGAAATTTGTTAAGGTGATACGTAATATCCCTGACAATTGGTACATTGAGGCTTGTAAAGATCGCGGCAATTTTCCATGGAGCGTGTCACATAATATTAGCTTTTTTGAGAGAGCCCATGCTGTCGCGGCGAGGTTCACGCTACCCCGGTTGATGTGAGCCGGGGGTGAAAGGGGGAGGGCGCCCATTTCCCTTCACACCGGTGTGCTTTCAAATACCGGTAATTTACGGAGGTAACATTAGCGGCGGCGCCTTTGAAGTCGCTAAAGTGTCGAGCCCTGGAGTCAAACCTGTTAGCACACCTGTGTGCGAGGATATGAACCCGCGACCCCTCCGCACGTGTGCTGGGCGCCGCAGCCCTGGGTGAGCCCGTCACTCCCGAGGTCACGCCGCCCGAGGGCCCCGAACACGGTGGATGTAAAGACCCAGTTGAGCGGAATAACGCGCTTCGGCAATCAGTCCCTCTCAATCACGGATCCGGTCATGCTCAAACAACGGGGATTACTTGCAGACTATTTGTTCGCTCCTTCCACTCGGAAACCAATGTGCCCCTCCGGTATATTAGATCTGGAGCTTTGCTTTTTGCAACGCGATTAAATTAAGGGAACTGAAACCAAGTCTAGAAAAGAAAAAAAAACTAACATTGTTTCTGCCGTTGCCCTGGTATTCTACAATTTCGTATTAGTATAAAGTCCAAAAGGGTGTAGACGGGTGGGGAATGTAGTCGATATTCATTTATCATTTTTTGGCTTGTTTTATTTTGCCTATGCCTTAAAGTTACTCAAACAATTAATTAGGTCGGAAGCAAATCCCCCGGACTTAAGAGGCTTTGTGATTCTTCCTCCGTACTCAACCTTTAAGACTGGAGACAAAGACAGTGTGCCACAGTGACACAAAAAAGTCATGTTGTTGTCAAGAAAAAAATGACCTCGTTCCGGGGTTTTGCCGACCTTGGCTGGGTGAACGGTCGAGGGTTTTTACATTTTCACAGTATTTCCAACTCAATTTAATAACCTTCCAAGCCGATAGCGTACAAATGTGCCACACATGGCGAGTTCCGGACGCGAGAAGCTACAGCGTTTATGAGTCGCCTTCTGTCGCGGTCAAAATTAATGCTCCGTGAGAAATTGATTAAAACCTCGTCACAAAACCCTGGACCAACCGAACGCTCTTTTCATAACACACGGGTTGTATAAAAACGCACTTTTCCTCTGTCACAGAAAGATAAACATTGTAACCTCTAGAAAGTAGAACACAAACTGAAATTTATTTTGGTAATTGCATAATCATTTTTCAAAAAGTTACTACGTTCTGTACGTCGTATAGTAGAACCTCCTTGTACAAATATTATTGGACCAAACAGTTGAATGGAGAACCTCCTTGGTCTTTCAAGGATCATTGTGCTAAACAAACAATAGCTTGCCATGCTTATACACAAGACCATACAATAGTGTTCTACGGAAGGCACTACTCGCAGCTGTTTGCTAAAGTATTTTCATAGTCAGTTGATTGATACATCAGTTAGGACCGAGTCACTCGTCCTTAGAGGAAAAGGTCATGTTCTGGGGATGCGTGATCGCACAGCATGACGGGTAATGGAATCTACCATTAGTGATGGGTAATAAATATGACAGCAGAGTTATGATGTCTGTCCCCTGGCGACAGTTGTGTCGGCCAACATGCCAACACTTGTCGTGGAGAACACAGCAGCTGTTCGTATCCAAGCTACGTGTATTCTAAGACAGAAAAAAGTTTCAAAAGTACAAAATAAGACACATAGCCTGGGTGCCATCCTAGTTAGCCAACTTGGTTAGGGTAGAGTATGAGGCTCCCATACTCTACCCTAGGATGGCACCAAGGCTAAGTATGACACACCTAGCACTGAAAGTTATTAGGGAAAAGTCTTGATGATATTTTCTCATGACTATATCTCCTCTTGTGTGTCGATGAAAGTTAGACAGTCACATCCAGGTACTAGTAATAAGATTCGCAAGGTAACTGGATAGACTGGGTAGCATCCACTACCTTTCGTCAGTGACTGTCTTGTGTGTGTTTTGATAACCAATGTCAAGTTGCATGTAACTGTACCAACATTACTAGTGTTACGTTTTCTTTTTTTCAAGTCTGCTACGTCGTGATAATGAACAACGATTGGGAGGTTCCTAAATGAGCAGTATTGTCCCCTGACATAATGTCTCTCTCTATCTCCCTCTCTTTCAACACTGTCACATGGATTTTTGTCACTTTCTCCATTGAGTGGAAAGTTCCGCCCGTCCAGCTGTGTCTTTAGAAAGTTGTGACCGTGGTGACAAGTGTGATGACGGGCGGGCCATTGTTGGTCTCAGTCAGGGGTCCGCCATCACCTGCCGTACGCTACTGTACACGGCTGTGAAGAAATGTGCCCGCCTTGTGGCATACCTGTTATGTTATCTTATCCATTTTATTTGATCCACATACATTTATGCCTAAGAAAATTAATGTTCTTTTTCCGATTATTGTTCAGTTATTTCAGAAATAGGGTCGGTAGGTAGAAATTATCTGCTCTTTTTTGTATATTATTTTTTTTTTAATTTCAAAAAGTGATCCAACAATACTATTTAAGAATGTAAAACTGAAATACATCCGGAGACTGGTGTTGTTGACATCATATATACATTGTACAAGCACAATTTCTATTCCCAAACATGGTACCCGTTAGAATTGTCCTGCCATAAAGTGTTTTATTTGTCCTGGGGAATCAAATTTAAGTGCATTCTTCTAGTTCTAGCTATAGACGCTACATTTACCCTCAACAAGGGATTCAAGTCGTCTTGTGTTCTGTTGTGATAATGAACATGCACATGTCGAGGGAGACAGACGAAGAAAGTCGCGGCCACTATTACTATTAGAAAACCGAAAACTCTGCTTGGAAAATACTAGTGCACTTTAATCATCTCTTTCTAACATTGTAGATCTCAGCAACACAATGACAGTACTCTGTGCTCTTTATCACTAAGGGGATCCACTTTATTTTCATACTTGCAAAACTGTAATCTTTTCCATATGGTTTAATTGACTGTACAGAAAGGTTTTCCTGTTTGAAAAATATTCATATCCATGTTTTTGAGGAGAGTGCTTCTTACGGGAATTTTTTTATGCCCATTTTTTCAATAAACAAATGTGAAAAACAATCTTGACGCCCAACAACACTTCTAACCGTAGAAACGACAAAATCTGCCAATCATAGCCTTGGTAATTAGAAAGGGCCGTTAAACGGAGGAACAGTTCAAATCCATCTTTTACGCATTTTTGAAGACCAGTTCATCGATTGCAATTATGTTTCTCCGCTAGGCATGGGTGAATGTTAGTTAACATCTCAATCGCAAACCACGACCCCTGAAAGATGACAACCCCGCCATAGCGATTAGATTGCAACATTGATCTTTTACCGAGCTTTCGATGATCACAGCAGTAAATTATTTCTGCTCAATTTAGCCCGGCTGGGTGGCTGGCTGGACGGTTTAGTCGGCACGACGGCAGTCTCCATGTACTGGCTAATCTACGAGGATCCAGATGCTTTGCAAAATCTGTGTATAAAGCTTCACATATTTTCATTTCAATAGATCAATTCTCTCTTTACCTGATTCATAAAATTCATGTATCACCAATCAATCAATCAATCAATCAAATTCAACCAATTTGTGACCCTTTGACAATTGAGACTTACAATATCTTCCCGTCGCAGCCTCTGTGTTAGTGTAACACGTTACCTAGCACTGTTTGTTTGAAGAAATTTTTATTTTGTCAACTTTGAATGGTTCGTAATGGCAGTGACGTTTCCATTTGTTTTCAATCCTGGACCGAGAAGATTGATCTCGTAAAAGTACGTACCTTAGTTTTTGTGTGCGTTTTTTTAAAGCTTTTTTTTGCAGAATATTGGTACCAAAACTGCAAATATTCTGAATTCAAAACCTCCAATCAGATTGATATTTACGACTAGTTTTCAACATATTCACTTTTTCCACATTTCCAGCGTTGGTAGTCTTTTAAACAACGAAAAGCCAGCCAATGTCCCCTAGTACTTTTCGGTAACCTACCGAAAACTCCACAGCCACAGCAGAACGTAAAAAGATACAGCAAGGTCGCATTCAAACGCTGTAAATATCCCTGTGCAGTGTAATAACTTATGATGTAGCTATAAAAACAGTTTGCTTAATATTTTCTACAATACTTAAGAACTCTAACTTGCAAAGCAATTTAGATTTACATGTATATTAGATCCTGAAACGACTGTACAAATATCCCTATGTCCTGTCAGGAGATACAAGTGTACTATTTGCAGAAGATGTCGTCCGATGATTGCAGAGGACAATAAAGATGTCAGCAGGACGGACCCCCGTGGGCGAGGTCTGTCCCCAAGCCTGGTGTGACGGTGATCCCCGGAGCAGAGGTCCCCCCGACCCCCGGGGAGGGACGAGCCACCATATGGCGGGGATGTGCATATGTTCTACTTGTTGTGACGATCAGCTCTTGACAAGGGCATCATATTAGCGTGCTCTTGTACGTGTACGGATAGCGATTAGCCTCTACCAGGCTCCACAGGTCGCTGGAAAAATATTAGAAATTGGCCAAATAGATAGATAACATAACATCATATGTTCTACATGTTGTAACGCATGATCAGCTCTTGACAAGTAGCCTGAGTGCCAGCCTTTTTAGCTTCCGTCCGCTACCCTAGCTCCGCTGCGCTACCCAAGCTCCGCTATCGTTCAATAGGCGACCCACTATTGAACTTCTCTGCATAGCTGACTACCCTTGGCATACTATTCACTCTATTAGGCCAATTTCTACTATTTTCCCAGCGATCCGCGGAGTCTGGTAGAGGCTAAGCATAGGCCTCTTTCCGGTAACCTGTCTTTTTTAGCTGTCCATTCCAGTTTTTGCGAACTAATTGAAATCAACCCCGTAAAAAACAACCGGTGTGCGTTAATCCGCCTGGACGGGTGGGCATCACTCCCAGCACCGTAGAGGTACAAGGGAGCTCCCGATGGTATCGTTCCCAGGCTAGGGTAGCCTGGACGGCAGACTGTTTCCCGGGCCTCACATTCATGGCCAGCTCTTAGGCCAGGGCCAACATGCCCCAAGGATGAAGCACTTTTAAACAATTTAATGTATACTGCAGCTAGTTTTGTCTGAAAACATTTTGCTAAAAAAACATAACAAACAAAAAACAACAACAACACAGAAATGTAAAAAGAATATCGATCAAGAACGCACCAGTACCCCAGTTCGGCTGCAAATGCTGTCGGGAAGTTATTTTCAAAGCAAAAACACTGATTGTTTTGAAGGAAGGCTAACGTTACAGGAATATTAATATGGCACTTTTGAATACAAAATACAGATTTCTAACAAGTTTAAGACATATATACTTAATTTTCAACAAACGTTACAACCATTTTAATGCAATATTTACATAGAACCTGTTTGAACTCCCCCCTCCCCCAAGAAGAATTTGGAACGGTCCCAAAGTTGCTGAACAAGTTTACTTAGCGCAGAGGCTGCTGGGAAATACAAAATGGCATCCAGAAGTAAATTAGTGCGGTGAGTGAGTTATCAAATGTGATAAATGCGATGATACAGCAATTTTCTTATTCTTACCAATTTGCAAGTTGCAAGTGTACGTCTGTAGTACGCGGGCCAGTTCGTTGTTTCAATCTTTGGCAAGATTTTCTGTTGTTATGCTTTGTTCAGTATTTTGAGAATGAAAAACCGGTTTCACTACAATAACAGGCAATTTAAGGACAAACAATCGTTTGACGGGTGAATTTTCGTAGGAAACCATTTCACAAAATTAACACATTGAATTAATATATTGAACAATCACATTCAGAACATTTTGAGGTACTATTAAAGGGTGAGATTTACCTAATTTGCTTGGCCAAGAAAATATCAGCTCATCTGTAGCAACTTCCATCATTATCATAATATTATCATTATCACAACTTCCATCATTATCATAATATGTATCATAATTACCGAGCACATGTGTAGGTTCAGCTCAGTGTTTATAGCATGTGTTTGCTCCTAAAGTAGGGAAGTGGCAAAGAGATGAAATCGCAAACCATTGGAAATATATAGAAAATGCTTTAAAAATTAAGCATAAAACACTGAACCGAGCATCAGCTTTTGGAGACTAGTTTATCAAGCCCAAAACACCGCTGACTAGTGGTACGGATCGGTCCGGCCGGACCGGTTCTGGACTTGTAAAACGTTTAGGTTCAAGTCCATAAAAACCTAAACGTCTGGAAACAAGTCCGGACTTGAAAAACAATTCTCTCGCTCATACACTCCTTTTTGTTTTAAACCATCTTAAACCTTCCTTAAATCGTGAAATTTGCACTAGAAAAATATCAAAACATTGCTGTTTTTGCGTTTATAACGGAACTTTTGAATTAATTACTGACTGTATATAATTCCGTATATATAGTTTTCAAATTACGTGTAAAATATCTGCCAATATGCAATTTTACATGTAACACGAAAAAATATTCCAAAATTATTGTTCAAATCCGGACTTTCAAGTCCGGACCTGAACCTAAACCTCTGGACTCGAGTCCGAACCTAAACCTAAACTCAGGTTTAGATCCACACCACTACCGCTGACTTATTAGAATCATGTAAATAATGTAGTCAAACCTGCCCAAGAAGAGCACTCAGGGGACCAAGAAAATCTGGTCTATTGTGGACAGTTGGCCTGCTACAGGCAGGATTCTTAATGCTTTAGTTAGTTGGAAGCGGTGATGGGCGGTCACTGGTACAAGTCTGACTGTGACGTACTGTATTCAGAATAATGTACTATAATTCTTGTTTCTTTCATGTTCACTGTTTCTCACTGTCACCTCTGTATCGCGTGAACTTATCATCACTGTGGAAAACCAGTTGTGATCATTTATGATTCCTTCACACATCCATTCCATGAAGTTAAAGTTCAGTGTCAATCCTATATGCTATGTTGTTCTACTGCAGAGTTCTGTTCCAGACATCAGTGAGACTCTCCACCCCCCTGCGTTCCTACTGTAGTGCTCCAGGACAACATTCCTCCATCTTCAGGCCCCGACGGGCGCTACTGTTCGTAGCCGGGAATGATGAGAGGAAAATTCGCAAGATTCCAACTTTGGACGCGGACTGTGTTGTTATGGACTGTGAAGACGCTGTAGCACCCAGCAAAAAGGTCCAGGAAAAAAGATTGATGTTTCGAAGTCTTCTTCTTCTTGTAGCTTTGACTTTCCAGAGAAAAATTCTGCTGAGAAAATTTGACTTTCGTGTCAATATAGAACTGTAAATGCGGAAATGTTTTCGCAGCGACCGTTTTACCGCAAACTTAAAGCCACCAGTCCACAAACATTTTTGTCCAATACTGTAGCAGTAATGGTAAATAGCCTGACCCTTATCTGACCCACTGTTTCCCTTGGAGTAAATTGCCTAACTGGTGGATCACACAGACAATGTTGTTTCTCAGTTTGCCTAACTAGTAATAGAACATAGTGGTCTACTGGTTGGGCGGATGTTTTTTACCTAACTTGAAAATGTTCACAAAATATACAGCTGGTTTAGGAATTTTGTTTCAGAGAAAGATGCTTGAGTGTTTTTTTAGTGTTTTTTGTTAGAACAGCACAAATATTTCTCTAAAGGTTCAGAATCCAACACATATTTGGTCACTCTGCTTTTTTTCCCTGCTATTGCCAATGTGGGCCACTATTGTTTTCCTCTTCCTTGCAGAAATGTCTATATTAAAGTTCACTGTGTCTTTTCACCAGGATGAAGCTAGAAAAACAGTTACGAGAATGTTGGACGAGGTAGACTTCGGCAGGACAGAGTGTGCTGTGAGAATCAACTCTGTGGACAGCGGACTGGCAGACGATGTAAGTGGAACATCTTTATTTCCTACCATAAAATGATGATGACACACTTCAGTCCAGGTCATCATGTGCGAGCTGACACAAATGTCTCCACATCTCCCGAGCATGGCAGAGCATAGTTCATCATCTTGTAGACCCACATCCTCTTTGATCACCTTCTTAAGTGTCAAAGAAGGGCAACCACACCTGCGATTCTCATTTTCTCATGGCACTTAACATGATGAGGTGTATATGGTATCATAGGCATGGTCCTTTGCTATAACCAGGGGATAAAATCACAGAGGAATTGGGGGGTCATTAACATCATTATCATATAGCCTATTCAAAGTGACCCATATAAGAGATACAAATTTCTGTATGACAGATAGATCCTTTAATACTATACATGTAAATATGTCTGTCCAATTTTTAAAAATTTACATTATCGTGCTGACAGGAAGTCATAGATTCTTCTTCTTACATATCTTAGCATGAAAATCCCTATAATGCTGTTTTGACTTTCCTTTTGTCCATTCTATCAGGACCTGTTGGCTATTCTACAAGCAAAAAACCTGCCCTCAGCCATTGTGCTACCAAAGGTGGAGAGTGTTGAAGAAATGCAAACTGTAGGTATACATATAGCATGTGTTATCTTATATACTTTCAACTGATATATCCATACTTTAATGCAACACACCAGCTTCACAGGTTGGTTATATTGCAAGAGTTGGATTTTTAGATATGCAATATTTCTTGAAAACACACAGATTATTCTTTTCAGTTTATTAGAGATACTGAACAGTATTGACAATACTGATCATGATGGAGAAAACATGTGCAAGTAATCTAGTCAAAAAGTTTAACTTCTGCCTCTGGCATAACATACCATGTACATTATGTACCGTAAATCTTGAAAAGTTTGCAGTGGTTTTATTTTTGCAGTTTTTGTGGCGACCTCTTCATGACACTGCAAATGTGCCTTTCAATCGTCTTACAACTGTGCTAACATTACAGAATTGTTCTAACCATGAACTTAAAACGCTGGGAAAAGCAGTCCTTTACCCTCCTACTTCGATATTAAGTCTGCCACCAACATTATTGACTTAATGATATATCATATCTTTTTCCCTCTACAGTTTGCTGCTAACCTAAACACTGCTGTGGCTGAAATAGAGGCTAACCCGACCTTTGACCTGATCGCCATCTTGGAGAGTGCAAAAGGCCTGATGAACCTCCAGCCGATTCTGCAAGAAATCGTCAGCCTTTCTGACATGTCGCCATTCAGACTAGCTGCTTTGGCATTTGGGTCAGAAGACTTTGCCGCAGACATAGGTTGGTAGTTCTTTTTTCTTCTCTTAATCAGCTAAGCTGCTTGCCGTCCTAGTTAATTACAGGAGTATAGGAGCAGCAAAGGAGCTCCGGCATAAACAAGGATCTGCAAGGGAACAAGGCAAAATGCTAATGGTAAGTTCAGGAGTGTTAGCAACCATGAGCGGTAAATTTGGGAGAACCGGCAACAGTAAGTAGGTAAATTGACTTCTTCTTGCAAAGGGTTTTGGGAAAGAGTTCATTTGGTTGCTGTCTTTGGTATCTAGTGACTTATTTATGAACACAAAAGTTGTTTTTGGGTTTGATGATATTCTTTTCAATGTAAAGGATGCTGTCCCTGGTGCTGAATGGTCTACAAGATAACACTTGAACGATACAAAGCTAGAAGTATTTGAGAAATCATTGTAATATACAACTTAGACCAGTGGTGACACTTCAAAATAGTACAAACTGTACAAATAGATACAAAACTGTACAAAAATAGCAGTTACTCAAGCAACTGGATGATAATTTTGGAAACGGTCAGACGTTTTAAGTAACATTCGCTACTTTTCGTCAGTGACAATGAGCAAGATTTGTTTATCAGCAGGTTTTTAACCAGGTTTTTGCTACTTGAAACATCTCTTCTTCTTCTGACCGTTTCCAAAATCATATGCAGTTGCTCCAGTAACTACTATTTGACATATCTTATTACTTGGATGTCTAAACTTCATCGAAGTCTAACTTGTTATTTTTAGATCTACGACATCAGATCTTGACCTCACCCCTTTGTTTCCCAGGTGCCAGTAGAACCAGTGAGGCCACAGAGCTGCTGTATGCCAGACAGATGGTTGTTCTTGCAGCAAAGGCCTTTGGCCTGCAGGCCATCGACTATGCCTCTGTAGACTTCAAAGGTAGGTGGCAGATAAAGATTTTATTGCATAACAGTTGTGTAAGAAACACAAATCCTTGGTAACTAATGTACTCTTTTAGAGGCTATGTATGGGCTAAGCCTATATACTAGTATATAATATGCCTTTGTATATGCATAAATTTTCTATTTGCTTGCAGTTGAATGGGGGTCTGTATTCCCTTTCACGTAGAATGTAATCAATGGTTTTAATGTAATTTGTAGTCAGACCACTCGGATTCGAAGTAGAGTGTAATTGACAGCTGAATCTAGTTTTGAGCAAAGCAGTCCTGATCGAATTCAACGTAATCCGTAGCCATTGCCTTTTGAGTGTTGGCAGTAACACACCCACCCCACTACCTTGAATTTGATGTTTCCTGCATTGCTTAGTCAACTGTAAGGAAATAGAAGTTCAGAGCTGTGAAGTTACTCCAAAATGTTATATTTGTGCAGTTATCAACTTTTCATTTTTGTTGTCCCAGTACCAGTGCATATGGAAATTTGTGAAGCTCATAAGTAAGTGCTGTATGAATACTCGTACCTGTTTCGTTACTACATTTGCTCAGATACAGAGAGTCTTAAAAGACAGGCCGAGGAGGGAGCCAGGTTTGGCTTTACAGGTATGTGACAACTACATGATTGTCTTTCAACTTGAACCTGTTGATGGATTATGATAGCAAAAATGCACTGTATTAAAGAGAGACTTTTTGATAAGCCCAGAAAGGTTTCATAAAAAAATGTACTTGTATCGCCCAAAAGTGTACTCTAGTCTTCTTAGCAGGCTTATGTGTATGCCCCTATTGTATGCTGTTTTCATATTGTTTGTCAGCTCTCATTGTCTCTTGTTTGCCGGATTTCTAGGGAACCAAACCACTACTTCTTCTTTACATCAAAAGCCATCTGCTACCAAAAAATTATGAAAATGAAAATCATGTACATTATGTATAATAATGTGTAATCCTGGAATCCAAACCTATCATAGGTCCCAAGTCTCTTCTGTCCTCTCCGCAAATAGCAAGAGACACACATGAGCTATAACAGTAACCTGCCGGCTACATGCACAACCCATGGCAATATTGTTCTTGTAGGGAAAGTAGCGATCCACCCTCTCCAGGTGCCCATTATCCAGCAGGCGTTCTCCCCCAGTCCTGAGAGGGTAGTCTGGGCACGTGGGCTCATCCAGGCATTTCAACAACACCAACAGGAGGGAAAGGTATGTGGGAACGCTGTGTTTTAGAGCAGTTATAATTATTGTTGGCATAAAAGGTAATCTGTGTCGGCATTAACATTTTACAGGCCAAAAACTTTGTACTAACACAATAAGAAAGTGCACTAGATTTTTGACTGCCCTTAGCTGTTACAGTAGTCTTCAAGCAAGAGGCGATTGGGGTCATTTATCTCCAAGCAGATGTAGGGTCCGGCTCAGTGTCTTTAGCATGTTTTTGAGGCTTTTCATTCGATCATAGTCTTTTTTATGAGTATCATAGTGATGTAGTGAGTAAGAATTCCTGAATGGGAGGTGTGGTGAATTTCTTTTTCAATTTGGGAAAAATAGCAGCGGGCGATTGCGAGAACCAATTGATCAAATCTTCACTATGTTTTTCCAGCACACTATCTCATTCTTAAACAGCAAGCTTGGTTTATCTGTTGACAGTTGTAGCCAGATGTGTAACGAAGCATTTAATGATGTCTTAAAAGATGCCTAAGGTCTGTATTGCTTTTTGTTTATTTTCTCCAGGGAGTGTTTATGTACGAGGGAAGAATGATTGACAAGCCAATCTTGCTGCAGGCACAGAATATGGTTCAGTCAGAGGCGGTAGAAAAGTGAAGCATCATGTCATCAAGCCTCAAGAGTATATCTCACTGGACTGCACCAAATTGTGAAAGGCAGTAGCAAAGTGGCACCAATTTGTCGCCTAAATTGTAAATCTTAAATGTAAGTACTAAGAATGTGACATTTCATAGGTGGCCATTTTGGTTGCAGAGGTCATGTATTTTCTCATGGGTCACATGTCAGTGTGACCGCAAGGGAAAATAGGCAGAAAGTTGGCCCAATTTCCTAGTGCAATTTGGTGTGTTCCAGTGAGATGCCAGCTTAACAAATACTTCTCTTGTAACCCTGGTGATTTCTTATAATCTCCTGTACTCTTTTATTTCCTTTTTTCAGGGCTCTTTTGAATATAAAGGAAAAATGATCTACAAGCCAGGGCTGCTTCAGGCACGGAGCATACTCCAGATGGCTGAACCTGTAGAACTGTGAAGTTGCAAAATTATTCCTATCAGCAATGAAAGGGCTTTAAAGGACTTTTTTTAATCATGGTGGTAGTTCCTTTCTCAAATGGTGTTTAGCTGGGTTACTATGAGCTAATCCCTAATCAGTGTGCTTCTTGTTGGGATATGACAAACAAAGGAACACATCAGTGGGGTACCAGACAGCTTGCAATTCTATCGCTTTCTGCTAGGGGGCACAACCACGCACAGAAAAGGTCAGACCGTTTTTTCCACCCTCTGACTTTACTGGACCACATTTCTGCCATCTGGACTGGACCGCTCTTTCCACCAACCCGGAAGTCGGCTGTACCACTGGCAACAATCTTGCTAAAAAGATTGTTTGGTAATTGTCATGAAATATTCATATAGTCATGCAACATTGCAACATGTGAGCTTTTTAACAAGTTTATGTTTCAAGTGAATCTCTGCCAACAATTTCTTCCCCCTGATTGTGATGTCCTTGAGGCAACACTAATTTATTCCCTTGGTTCTTGAATATTTTAAAGGAAAAATGCAGCAAAGATGACAACAGAAAGCTAGGAGGAAAACTTGCATCTTAATATATGTATATTCACTCCCTGAAACTGTGTGTACCAAGGTTTTACTCAATATTTTACCCTACATTACCACTGTTTTGAATAAGGAATTGTGACCGTTAACACGAATATTTTGTTGTTGGATTTTGCGAAAGCATTCGACCGCATAGATCACACAACTGCGATTTTGAGTCTGATAGATCTGGGCTGCCGACCTTCTCTTCTTCCATGGCTGAGTGACTTCCTGACAGGGAGAAAGCAACGTACCGCCTACAAGGGTTCATTGTCAGAATGGAGGACACTGACATGTGGCCTGCCTCAAGGCACCGTCCTCGCGCCTATAGTCTTCGTCGCAGTCATCAACAGTGCAGCGAGCGACGCACGATCAGACCACTGGAAATTTGTGGATGATCTGAATATGATGGAAAGTAGACAGATTAGACAGCAATCAAACCTGCAACAAGACCTAGATGCCCTTGACGCATGGACAAGTAAAAGTCACATGCAATTGCACCCAAATAAATGCAAAGTGATGCATTTTTTCTTCACACGAACACCTCCCCCTCTCCCTTCACTCCAACTAGCCGCCCACACCCTCCAGGAAGTAACTGTAGCAAGATTATTGGGAGTGTGGTTGCAAAGTAACTTGAAGTGGGACAGTCATGTAACCCACATGGTTAAACAAAGCGGCAAACGTCTATTCATCCTAAGAAGGTTGAAGATGTTCAGAGTTCCCGAACTTGATCTAGTCACCATCTACACTTGCTACGTGCGCCCCATCTGTGAGTATGCTGTCCCTGTTTGGAATCCCGGACTTACTAAAAACCAGTCATCCCGTCTAGAGACCATTCAACGCCGTGCTTGCCGCATCATTCTGGGTAAGAAGTACACCCACTACTCGGAAGCCCTCACTCAACTCGGACTACCCACCCTTGAATCCAGGAGGGAACAACTATGCAAGAAGTTCGGACTGAAACTCCTGAAATCGGCTTTCAGAGACTGGCTTCCCCAGTCCCGGGGTGAAGCCAGTGGTCGGCTAACGCGGACTAGCCACAAACTGAACTCTATATACACACGAACTGAGCGCTACCGCAACAGTCCGATACCCTACATTACCACTGTTTTGAATAAGGAATTGTGACCGTTAACACGAATATTTTGTTGTTGATTTCAATGTTGATATATTATATTATATTAGGATAGATTTTAAAGATTCCTTGCCAATTTTAACGATCTTTAACCGCAATTATTGTTATGTAAATTTATTACGATGGAGTGCCCTTGAAATGTTATACTTTTAAAACGTTGTAAAGTCCGGAATCAATTCAGCCGCGGCTGCCATTTCTTGACTTGTATTATGCAATAAACCAGTATTATTATTTTAACTAAGCATTATTTGTTTAAAACCTGAGAACCTATAAATACAAATGATGTTAACTTTGTTCAGTAGAGCATATCAAAGATAAGAAGATAAGATACAAACGGTCATATCAAGAATCACTGTATAGACTGTGGGTAGAGATGTTTTCTATAATTGCTTGATGTACTACCCAGCTTAGTGTAATCCACTGATTACGTAGTCCTCAAATCTACATTTAGTGTTAGTTTTGATAATTGATTAGGACATTTTATGAATCCAATGTGTTCCATGGTAGGACTACTCAAACATTTGACATATGCATCTGATAAGGAGGAACGTCTACGGGTATAAATTATGCAAATGAAGGCCTAGTTTGATACTTTTTTTAATACATGTATAATCATATATTACCAACAGATAAAATAATAACTCTAAAAAAACAATTGTCTCCCAGAATATCTTTGGACAATGACTCTTCTGGAAAGATGTCAATTTCTTGCTCTATGTCTCAACTTTGCTGCTTGTTGATGTCAATGTTTCAATCTACTCATATTCAAACTCAAGACCACTTCCTTTAAGTTTTTCTTTGGAGTGCTTGTCGAACGCCTCGCTCTGTGGCTCGGTGAAGTTGTTCTTCCAGTCACCTACGACTCCTGGGAGGCAATAAAAGAACAACCTCACTCTTCAGACTACGAAGTTCAACTCTATCAGGGAAGTGAAAGGTAGCTATTTGTATAATAATAATATAAAATGCCAAGCGCAAGTAATTTTGATATTGTACGTTACCCTTTCTCTTTATCCTGGCGAGTTTGTTCCCTGGCTCTATTGGCGTCTCAAAACTGCAAGACTTGATCACGAACTCAGCTTCTGCGTCACTGAGTGGCTTGTTCAGGAACACTGCTATCTTCTTCACCGACGAAAACATTCTCTACAAAGCATAAAGTAGGTATGACGTTAGATGGCGGCCAAGTCGATACGAACGTGTTCATGAGAAAAATAGATTTTCTGAACCATTTTTGGGGCAGTGTCCCCAGTTGGTCGTTCACGTTAAGCAGGTATCTCACTGGACTGTGACCTGTTGGAAACAAATTATTGTGACAACTTTGTTCGCGGTCAATTGGCGAATGTCCTTCGCAAAGAGTCGCCAACAGGTCGCAGTCCAGTGTGCCCGCTTTAGCAACGTTTTGATGTACGTAAAGGCACGTTACAAACAGACCCATTTTCTGTTCAAATTGCACCCCCAAAAGTATTGCTCATACTAATAGCTTGATCTTTACTTCAATTGCAGTATATAAGAAATAACGACTTAACGCGACTCAATTAACAGCGAAAGTGGAAGGATTTTTTCTGGTAATTACCTTCCTGAGGTCCTCGTACTTGATGAAGAGAAAGTGAGGATCGTCCTTCATCTGCCACCAGCCAAGGGCGTGGTCGTAATACGACCCTCGTTGAACTAACAGCGTAAAGGAACATGATGTCCGAATGATACAGTAACTAGATAGTATACTATTCGTATGAACAAGAAGGTTTATTTTTTTTGGAATCAAGGTTCATCTCTGACGGTCGACTTAAGCCCCCCTATCTCTGGACCCGCGGCACGCTGGCGGCGTTGCTGCGTCCTAAACTGGATTTGTGTTACCCTTGACTTTATATAGGGAATATCATTCAAAACGTACAAGTATGACCAAAAAGACAACAAAACACACAAAGCTTAAAAAGATTCGTTTTTTGTCGATGAAATTCGATGAGTGCTTTGTCAATTCGATCGGCCGCTGCGACGCCGCCAGCGTGCCGCGGGTCCAGTGAGAGGGGGGCTATAGTGATAAATTCAAACGCTATTTCCGTACACAAAGTAAAGTGTTTACCAGCAAGCTTTCAACCAGTCCCCTGATCCTTCTCAAGTTGATTTGACCCGAAGCCTATCAGTTGACCTAAGGGTGACGTCAGCAACGGGTCAAAGGTGCCCGGAAGTCGATATCGGCCCCCGTCCCTGTTGAGGGATGGTCAAGGTCACAGAACACAGTAATTGTCACAGTATTCTGTGACGCAGGTACAAAATGTAGTACGGCCAAAAACTGTGTTCTACCTCAAGTGAGGTAGGCTTCGGGACAAATCAACTTGGTTTTATTGTGGAAGTAAATGAAACAAAGAGAATATGATTTACCATTTCCACACAGGAAGTCTTCTTGAAACGTCTCCCAGGATTGAGGTGTTTTTAAGTAGTTGACTTGTTGGGACCAGCGATAGTAGGATATGCAAATGTCTTTGGGGTTTCTCAACATAACCAACACTTTGATCTGAAAGCAGTAAATGTGAATAGTTTATAATAACACATGCAGTTCCCTAGTAGCTTGCCTTTCAATACTAATGCGACAAAACGTACTGTTGCTCCATTAGTAGCTGCCTTATGAAAATAAAAACGCACGTGTACCTCCTGACTGGGACGAGCTAGTCCTGGTGGCGCCAGATCTCTGCTAAGAAACGTGTGCATCAGCCTTGGAGAAGCGACCTCTAGCAGTTCCACATGGCATGGCGGCCTACCTGGGTACGTGTGCTCCAGGACAAAGTCCACGTCTTCGTCGCACCTTTCTCTCTTTTCGTGTAGGATTTGACGCACAATAGTCCTTATCCAATGGGTACCTTTGTTTTTTTATAACAAAAATGATTAATTTTTCCCAGTTAAACTGCATAGTTAAGCACACAATACAAACAGAGACCAGCAAGTATCACAAAATACAACATACATAAAGGGTTTTCGTTTTATTGATAAAACATGACCTGTCAAGGCCGAAAACATGACCTGTCAAGGCCATCCAAATTAAGCACTATGAACACTTTAGATTGTATGTGTTGCCAATCAAAATCGACGGTATATGATCACATACGTATACAGTTCTTTATTTATTGATTAAAACATTACGACAAGATTGTATCCAAGTAAAATGACGATACATTTTTTTAATTCACAAATTAGCATCACATATAGAGATAATGTTTACCTAATACATAAAAAGTCTTGTGACGACCATGCAAGCTCGGTTAAGCACTCGCTGAAGTCGCAATATTAAAAGAAAATGTTACCGGTCTTTGGGTATCCAATGGTCACAACGTCGCCATCTCTGAGCTCAAAATTCTGCATAGCCTCTAGGTTGTCTTGGGTCACCAGACTTAAAAACTGTCTGCCTCGATATTCAGTATATGGCAGGTCCGGACCGGATTTTAAGTAGCATGAGGACGTTGACATCGTTGAAGAACAAAGTGTTAAAATCAACCTGGTAAGGTCGGTGTTTTGGCTGAAGTACTGATTTAGCAGTAGTTGCAGAGATTGTTAAAACTTGACCGACCTCTCAGACATGGCCGCTGTTAATGGCGGAAGCAAGGCCAAGGAAAACAAAGTTTTTGTTTCCGGTAATTACCCGACCGACCCTAGCAAAAACATAAATTCTTGATCTTAGTCATGAAAATTCAAAAACAAGAATCAAAGTAGCCTTGCAAATTTGTCTTTCAAACTTCCTGTATTTCACGCTCTGTTAACAGATTAAGGTTTTGACTAGTTGATATAGGCATTCATGTGTAATTCTTTGTTCAGTTTATCAATATACTTGTTCTTGTACAACGTATATCTGTATCATTACCGCATATGATGTTGAAAATAACAGTAACCTGATACATATTAGTTTTACATTTGTTAAACTGTATTTGTTGGATCACGTACACAGACTCCTTACCTCCCAACCATAATTTGTTCAAGACCGTAACCGAAAACACAACTTTTTTTCCTAGGCCCAATTTGATCAAAGTCCAACGAATGTCATTGCCTGACTGACAGGAGGGGGAGGGGCTCAGTGCAGTTAGGGTCATGTGGTGGCATGCGACGTAATATGGGACGTAAGCTGACGATCCCCGTATGTGAGGAGAGTCACACCGCTCGGGCGCTTTTTCAGAACTGTTTGTCGATATGAGAGTAGGGGTCACAAGGCTGTTTATTGACTATGCAGTGTACACAAATATAATGTCCTTTTGACAAATTATGGCAGGCACCCGACTATTTTGCTACAGTAAACAGAACCAAAGAGTCAAATCTCACCGGAATGAAGGCTCAACAGTACAGAAGTGATATTAAAAGTCCTTAAAAAGATGGAAGGCATTGGTCTAAATAAACGTTACAACGTCTTGAAAGTTGCTGTCCGACCGGGACTGGTCACAAAGCGGGGTCATATGCATACAGCAAAGGTCACAGGGGTAAGCCTGACTACTCAACCGTCCGTTGTTGCCTAGCCTGACGAATCGCGCTCCTAGTGGCCAGCCGGTCCTGTAACCGCCATCCCCCTAGAGTGGGGGTCAGTAACCTCCGGCCGAGAGCTTGTGTAAATACAGGCTACGTTGTTGCCCTGCTAAATTACCTTGGCCAAGAATATTATGTTCAATTCGGTGCCGTTTGTGTGTGGAATCGGGGAGCTTAGGTTTGCCACTTCCCCATGTTTGGTTTTAAATTGGGCATTGTGATAGATCAAAAACATTTCACGGAAAGATGAACGAAAAGAGTTACTCCAACACTTGTGAAGTTGTTGTTATTACAAAGGTTGCTGGGTAATAAACATGGCGGCGCCCAGGAAGTTTGGACGGTGAGCTGTCAGATCGTTATTTCTAAGGTTTTATCGTAATTACTGGCCCGATTTGGACGAAAATTTGCCTGTAGGTTGTGGATGTCTTAGGCTTACTCCACACTATCTGCTGTAGCTCGTTCTCTCACCGACGTAGTGCGTTGATGGACGAATTCGTCGTCCAAAGGGATGGGGAGGGGGGCGTAACCTAGGGTTTCACAGCTAAGATCTGTGTGGAAAGACAGTATCTAGGAAGTTGATAGTATCTTATGAGAAGCTACATGATATATATATGACACAAAAGCAGCCGAGGATTGGCGCTTTTCATGTGGAGTGATTTCGTTGGAACATCTCAAATAGCAGGTTGCTACCGATGCACGATGTCATGATGTCATGAAAAATAAATTATCTTCATTAACCCTGGGACGTCTCCTCAGATAGGACATGTTGTGTTTGAGTAGAGCCACATCTCGGGCATGTAAAAGAACCCACCACACCACAAAAGAGATGGGTACTTCCTGGTGTGAGCTGATCAAACCTTACCGTGCCAGGGCAATTTTCAACGAGCTTAAGATCGTGGGCACTAAAGGAAATACAAGACACCCGTATCTACACGGACTACGCCATTGATGCGGGGTCTCGCGAGACAACCGCGGGACTTTGGCAGCCATCTTTCTTCTCGCGACGAGCTTCCACGAGCGGTCCTTCCTCATCGCACGCCTTTCCCTCCTTTCCATCAATGGCGTAGTCCGTGTAGATACCGGTGAAAGGAGGGAAAGGCGTGCGATGAGGAAGGACCGCTCGTGGAAGCTCGTCGCGAGAAGAAAGATGGCTGCCAAAGTCCCGCGGTTGTCTCGCGAGACCCCGCATCAATGGCGTGAAGTGGGGTGGGGAGGGGGGCTGTCGTTCCGATCGCTGTACTGTAGACTCTCTGTGTGGACGTTTGTAGCACAAACTCAGGATCAGGCAGGAAAGGGTGTGCAGTCCCCGGCTCAGGTGAAGAAGAAACTCGCTTCAGGACGCCGCCACGGATTACATGACAGTGTAGAGACAGCCGAATCAGTCGTCGGGTGGAGCTCTAACTTATTAGGACTGCGAATCCATGTGGACAACGTTACTGGGAGTCCATTTGCACGCTACGGCAGTTCAGCACACCGCGGCCCTGTCTGAGTCCGCGTCGGGCCCAAATAGGACCGTCCGTCCCGCAAGTTTCCTGGCAGATTCGTGCGCCTCGATAGCTGGGGGACGCCGCACGGTAAGTTGAAATGCTTAATGGCAGCTCGAGAGGGGAAAAGTTTCCGACCGGAACATCGAGCGGGAGGCGAGCCCAGCCGCGCTGTTCAGCTGGAGCTGGTTTTGTTGCACTGTCAATCTTTCTGTGCAAAACTAATCTAATCTATTCTAATCTACTCTACTCTACTCTACTCAAGTGAGTCAAAAATTGCGACGCGTGATCCCAGGCTGGTGACGATCTCGCTGCAGGGCACTGCCGCGAACTCCAGGTCGGCCCGGAAAGTTAAGTCGCATCGACGTGGAATGGGGGTCCTGGGAGTCTTGAGTACGCTGCTGTAGATGGGCACCGCATTTTTGTAGTCCGTGTAGATACGGGTGAAAGGAGGGAAAGGCGTGCGATGAGGAAGGACCGCTCGTGGAAGCTCGTCGCGAGAAGAAAGATGGCTGCCAAAGTCCCGCGGTTGTCTCGCGAGATCCCGCATCAATGGCATGAAGTGGGGTGGGGAGGGGGGCTGTCGTTCCGATCGCTGTAGACTCTCTGTGTGGACGTTATTTGTGGCATAAACTCAGGATCAGACAGGAACGGGTGCGCAGTCCCCGGCTCAGGTGAAGAAGAAACTCGCTTCAGGACGCCGCCACGGATTACATGACAGTGTAGAGACAGCCGAATCAGTACTAGTCGTCGGGTGGAGCTCTAACTTATTAGGACTGCGAATCCATGTGTGAGCAACGTTACTGGGAGTCCATTTGCACGCTACGGCAGTTCAGCACACCGCGGCCCTGTCTGAGTCCGCGTCGGGCCCAACTAGGACGGCGTCCCGCAAGTTTCCTGGCAGATTCGTGCGCCTCGATAGCTGGGGGACGCCGCACAGTAAGTTGAAATGCTTAATGGAAGCTCGAGAGGGGAAAAGTTTCCGACCGGAACATCGAGCGGGAGGCGAGCCCAGCCGCGCCGTCCAGCACGGCGGATGCCGCAGAATAGAGGCGGCACGAGCGGAGGTCAGAGGTCGCTTCCTCCAGCGTAATTCCCTACGATTGGTCCAGACCAATCCTACTATGATCCAGAGTTTGTCACAATGACCAGGTTGCTAGTACAGATTTGACTGTTTTTTATTTCAGGGTGCTGTCCAGTACCTTAGCCAGAGTATCATCCAGCCTGCGTCCCTACTGTACAGCGCAGGAGCAGCCCCTCTACAGACCCAGACGGGCGCTCATGTATGTCCCTGGGAACGATGAGAGGAAAATACACAAGATTCCCACACTGGACGTGGACTGTGCTGTGTTGGACTGTGAGGATGGTGTAGCAGCAAACAAAAAGGTTTGATCTTGTTTCTAGTTTGTTGTACAAAAGAACTCTTGCAGGATGTCAGAAGTCATTAACCTTCTCCCTGCTGCCTAACTCTGTAACCAATAGAGCATTGGGTGCCAAACAGCTACTTCAATATGCGAAAAGTTAAGTTCACTTCCTTTGGTTAGGCATAACTGCTGTTTTTCAGCATGAAACTTCTTCTTCAGAAGAAAATCAACAAATCACCTAGGTCAAGTGACATTATGAATAGCAATTGGTCAAATTGCTGTTTTCTGCTTTCAAATTTAGAAACTCCAAACTCCAGACTGGTACTACTACTAGTGCTAGGTAATATTTTGGCGTGATGAGGCATATGAGATCAACATAAAATGCTTATGTGCAAAACATATCTTACTCTACAAAAATATATCTTCTATTACTGATAATTGCAAATAATTCAAGCTTCTTACTTAATCCAAGCAATTTAAATATGGTATTCTTCCTCCTCCTCCAAGGACGAGGCCAGAGCTACCATAACAAGACTGTTAGACGAGGTAGACTTCGGCAGGACAGAGTGTGTGGTCAGAGTCAACTCAGTGGACAGTGAGCTGGCTGATGATGTAAGTTCTACATGCCTAGTTTTCAGTTATTTCTAGGCTAATTTTTCAAGGCCTGAACTAAACTTGAGAAGTGGTATGCCTTTTACAAGCTTTTGATGTGAGCCATGGACATTGATTCTTTATAGACAGCTTCTGTATGTTAACGGTATAGGCAGTTAGGAACGGACAAATCCTATGGTGCTGTGGGACAATGGACAAATTACACCAAAAAATGTTTGAAAAGAAAAATTGTTGTGTAACACTGTACACAGATGAAAAAATAAATGACATAAGAAAAAAATCCATTTAACCTTTGATCTGCAGATTTTGCACCCTCTTAATTGTTCTTTGTCTATGCCTGAACAACTTGGAATCGGATCAAACAAAATGATGTATCAGGTTTTGCTCTATGTTTTGATGACTTGTTCCTTACAGGACCTGTTGGCTATTCTACAAGCCAAAAACCTACCCTCTGGTATCATGCTGCCTAAGGTGGATAGCGTGGAGGAACTCCAACAGGTGAGTGACATGTCGTCTTTAAACAGGAAGGATGGTATTAGCCCTTAATGACAGTGCTGTGTTATGAACTTTGTAGTGCAGGATTTCTTCATTAAGCCAGTAGCAGTTCTTTTGGTGCTAACTTTACCACATGTCCTAATGTGCTCCACCACAGTTTGCTGCTAATCTAAACGCTGCGGTGGCAGAGATAGAGGCTAACCCCATCTTCAACCTGATCACCATGGTGGAGAGTGCGAGGGGCCTGATGAACCTCCAGGCCATTCTACAGGAAGCCGGGAACCTGGTGGACATGTCTCCCTTTAGACTAGCTGCCGTCACCTTTGGGTCGGATGACTTCTGTGCAGATATAGGTGGGCATTGTCATTTGGCATATTTTCTATTAGAAAACCCATTTGAAACTATTCATAAAGTAGATGACTATTGAAAATCTTTTAGTGGGACAATATTTGGGTCAGTCATTCAGTACCAAGGACAGCTACATTTGTGCTATTGGGACAGTCATTCAGCACCAGGGACAGCTGCACTTGTGTTGTTGGGAAAGTGATTCAGCACATTTATTAATTGCAATCCTTTTTGAATCCACAGTAAATGTGTTATCAAAAAGATTTATAAGCATTGTAACAGCCACAATACATGCTGAAAAAAAATAATTGCAAGCTGAGAAAAGCAACATTCTATCATGTTGTTACCCAGGTGCCAGCAGAACTAGTGATGCCAAGGAGCTGATGTATGCCAGACAGAAGGTCGTCGTCACGGCAAAGGCCTTTGGCCTTCAGGCCATTGACCTGGTGTCCATAGACTTCAAAGGTAGGTCAGAGATGGCTGGGAAAGGATCAGATGTGTAAGACCATATAATAAGATGGCATTTTCAAGTCAGACGTCTTTGTCTCTGGTTTTCATCTTAATTAGATAGATCATCAAGACATCATTTATCTAAGACCACACAGTTCAAAAGATAATTCTGTTGAATCAATTCATGAAAAATCTTCTCTGCAGATACAGAGAGCCTGAGAAGACAGTCAGAAGAAGGAGCAAAGATGGGGTTTACAGGTATGTACATGGTCATGGCTGGTAACTTTAATCATAATCATTTTCTTATACCTTTAGAATGCTATTTCTTATTGAAAGTATGCAAAATTGGTATGTTATTGGATAAATGAATAAAAGTTGATTATTGCATGTTGTGACAAAGTTGCCCAGCCTATATGGGCATATAAGACACCATAATCAAAAGATTACAAAGTATAAATGAATAAGACGTTTACGTAACCATAATAACTCAAAACAAGTGAGATAGTGGAAGTAAACAGTAATTGGTAGTAAGTGAAGGAATGACTATGTATAAGTATAGTGACAACACTGAGAAAAGTTCATAATGTATATGGTACAGTTGTTAACCATTATTATCTGTTGTATTCCCCCAGGTAAACAGGTGATCCACCCTCTCCAGGTGCCCATTGTCCAGCAGGCGTTCTCCCCCAGTCCTGAGAGGGTAGTCTGGGCACGTGGGCTCATTCAGGCATTTCAACAACACCAACAGGAGGGAAAGGTATGTATTGATTTTTTTTAAATCCAATTAAGAAGCCTCTCTTCAGAACTTGAATGTGAAATTGCAAACATAGGATAGCACAAAGTTTTTTTTTTCTGGAACTCGAATGTCAGGAATATGCTGTATATACACATTACTAGCGTACAATAGTACCTTCACGTACATAACAGATAAAGTACACAGCTTAATTAACCTTTGAACAACCAATATACATTCAGCCCATCAAAAGTTCATTTATGTGGAGTTCATAAAAACTTAAACTTGGTTGAACTTGAATCCTTGAGTGTGTCTTTCCAGCAAACTGTTCTTTTACTAGATCCAGACGTGTTTCTCCAGATAAAGAAATAAATAGACGTTCATACTTACAACCTTAGATTCCTCAGATTTGTATGATGTTTTCATCTCTTTGCACTAATGCTGCTTTTCCATCTATTTTCTCCAGGGGGCGTTTGTATACGAGGGAAAAATGATTGACAAACCATCCTTGCTGCAGGCACAGAACGTGGTCCAGTTAGCAGAGGCTGTGGAACCATCAGAATCTCAGGAGTAATGTATGGACCACATGGAGCCAAGTCAGGGCTCGAAATTTGTTTTTGTGTTTTGCATAAGCGGTAAACCACCTTAACTCATAATACACCAGTTTTGTACAGTAGTACAAGCTGTGTAGGACCGGACTGTAAGGTTTAATCCACTCACACCATAAAGGACCTCTACCATCTCCAATAAGTGTGGTGGGTTATTTCTTACATGCTTGAGGTGTGGTTGTCATATACATTCTGCCATTTCACACGTGAAAACGATTATTGCAGTTACTACATTAAGAAACTTCCACATATACTTATATATACTCATTACATGGACCAATGCAGGTTAGATGCAGGTAGACATAGACATCAGAAATACCTGAACATCTCAAAGTTAACCTGCAAATGCTGCATTTTTGCCCTTCTGTGATAACTGATAGAGACTGTTAAATACAAGTGAATCACAATTTTATCCAAATAACAAATGGCATGGGTGTGAATTAGTTTGAACAAACCAAATTGTTCACAGCCGATCTTTCTTGCCTCTGGTAGCAATGAATTTTATGAAAAAGGTAACGAATTCCGAGATACATGTATTACTAACATACTAACAAAGCATCAAATGCTAGAACCACTCTTTAACATTAACTTACTCTTGGTGAAAGTTTCACTTTTTTCTTTTCACTCTTCATTTGAAGGGAGCAGTCATAGAGATGTTGCAATACAAGAGTCATTGTCAGGAAAAATTATCTGTAAGGAGTCGTCAAAAAGTGTCCCTTACTTATCCCTCCTGAAGGTTTTGAACGAATAGTCCTCAAGAATTTTGATTAGCATCATAGTATCATAGTTATACATAGTTACTTTTATAGCTGACATTTTGTTATATTTGTCCCACATGTATATTTAAATAATAGGTAGTTATTTTTGCACATAAGTGATTTGCATATGGCTTATGTGTTGTAACATATATGGGCAGGATTGTGAGTAATTTTATGTCAAATGATGTTTATTAAGTTGTTTTATAGATTTATGTTATTTACTTGGTAGAATATACAATTCTCTGATTGGCTGACAGTTTGTTAGAGGCATTGCCCACTAAAAGTGGAAACCTCAGCCCAGTTTAGCAGAGCCTCACAGAAAGTCTACATGTGAGAACAGGCTATGTAATCATTTGGTGGTTCTGTATAATGGGTATGAATAAACACCAGAAAAAGGAATGTTTGCTTCCTTACCTTTTTTGAATATATTTAAGTGCATATTGCTTGTACAAAGTGCTTATATTCCACTAACCATGCTCAGATGTAACAGTCACTCATAAATCTTACACATCACAACACACTCAGCAATGACAGAGTCCATTCTTTAACCAAGAGGTTCTGTTTATTGTAATTTTATGATTTTTTTATATGTGAGGAAAACAATGAGCCTTGACACTATTTGAGCCAGGTTAAGACGTTGTTATCCTCGTTTTGCTACAGAATCAGCACATAACCATGTGTGCTTCCAAACTTTTTTTCCATTTTCATACCATTTTTTATTTTTTTCCAAGCTAAATAGGTCATGTCAAAAACAGGACCCTTACTCAGTTTAGCTTTTTTTCTATTTTCATTGTGCTTCCAAACTTTCTTTCATTTTCATATTATTTTAATTTTTTTCCCAAGCTAAATAGGTCATGTCCAAAACATGACCCTTGCAGCTTATTTTCTCCCATTTTCATTTATAGGCAATTCTAGCCTAGAAATATATAAAAATATAAAGGTATGATCATACCCTTGCAGAGTAGCCCAGTTCTTTACATTTTTCATAATACCTTCTCCATTACAATCAGGCACCCCTCTATCCCATATTTCGGACAATCAACTTTTGTGAGCTTGCTACATAGCTCTTTTTTTTTAAAACAAACATTTTTACATACATTTTGGTCTTTGCAGTTCACCCACACACAGTATGGTTGATGAAAACTGAAACAAAAGTATTAGCACACTAACAGCATTTGCTAACTGCATTTCTTTCTTTGTTTTACAGTTGATAATTTCTTTTTTGAACAAAGGGCTCAGTACACATTTTACAATTTGTCAATTTGTCTGTCTCCTGCCACTACCCTGTTCCTTTTATGTTTTTAGTTCCACATAACAAAACTTTCAGTCAATATACTATTACATGTATCTAGCTGTGCAAACTTATAACATGTACCAATATTTTTAAACATCCCATAACAATCAACAACAATCAGAATACTTTAGACAACAACCAGACAGTTTTAGCAGCAGCAGCGGATCTTGTTGCAGATGTTGCGACCCTTGCGCACAATCCAGTGCTTTATCCTCTGCAGCTTGTTCTTCTTCTTGATATTCAGAGGCATCTCACCGACCAACTCCTTTACTGTTGTCTCCTCCTGCTGGTCATCCTGGTCAGTCAGCTGAAAGGGGAGGTGGAATATGTTGTGGTCAGTCTTATGGACAGGTGGGATGGGTTTGTGTTCTAGTTTTGTTTCAAGCAAGTTGTTCTTCCAGAGGTGGGGAAAACACAGTACAATATGTTACAATACGACAGGAGCAATGATTGACCAACTGTGGTTCAAGCAATTCGTATATTAATGAGTGTGTGAGAATGAGTTTCTTTCCTTCCCTTCCTGGCATCTATGTTTGTTTACATGTTAAGAAAACATATACATGTAAGAAGCAAGACACAGCAGAAACACCTGAAAGAAACAGATGTTTGGAAAAAGCTATGTCCCTGTCCTTACCTGAGACACTGCCGTGACAAACGAGGCCAGGCTGGTGGTGTCGCTGCCATCGTCCGTGGCAACAGATCTCGAGGTCCTCAGGTCCAGTCCATAGCAGAGGTTGTCGAGGTACACGATGTCCTCAGAATCGATGGATCTAACCTCTGGGGCTGTGACAACCATGCTTTGGTCTGTGTTTGTTGACACGGCAGAAGCTCCATCCACAGCAACGGATGTAGCATCTGAGCTTTGGTCCGTGTTCCGGGACATAGCTGAGATCCCGTCAACACTCTGGATCCCGTAGAGGCTGGACACGGCGCTTCGCAGCTCGGCGACCAGGCTCACATCAGAGGTGTACGTTAGAGTGGATGACACCGTCTCGTCTATGCTTGCCCTCCTCCTGAAGGAACACAAAATTCACAGTGTCAAAACAATCTGCTGAACAGATGGAAAATTCATGGCTCTTTCCCTGAGGCATCGCCAAAAAATCCATCAGTGATCAGTTTGATTCTGTTCCTTCACAAACTCAAGAGTCATTACTGCTGATTTCTGCATGAACCTCTCACCTGCGTGAGGAGACTTGGGCAGTTTCCATGAGGTCGATGTAGCCCTGTTTCTGCAGCTTGGCCATGGTCTTCTTCCTTCTCTTGGTGAGCTTTTCTGACTTCTTGTGCGTTCGGCGCAACTCTTTCAGCGCGCCCCTGTCGTCATCAACACATAAAAACACTTATTAACCATGGGAAAGTTAAGGTCAAGAAAGAAAGATTACACACTTCATCCTGTGGCTTTATATAAGTTATCTAGAGAATTAAACATGTTTCTTCCTTTTTGCAATAATTTGCAAAGTACACTGTCTTTCATTGGTGTCCAAACAGCTAGCTGTTTACTCTAGGCACCTAGTTTTTACCAATGTGCAGTCTGATAACGACCAGTTTTCTTATGTTCAAAGATGCGTTGACTTCTCATGTTGATTTTGTGGTATGACAGGTTTCAATGAGACATCGATGTACTGTACATCTAATGTACATCTACATACATGTACAGTTAATGTTATATCCACAGCTATCCTGGTGCAATCTTGTCGGGATACCTGGAAAAAAAGAGTCCCTCAATGAAGAAATCAGCTGGCTCCTACTTACCTCCATTCCTTGTCAATGCGCTTGAATCCCTCTTTCTTCATGACGATGGAAGCCTTCATCTCCTTGGCCACATGTGCAAGCTGTAGCCTCAGCTCCTGCCATGGAAAAACAGAATGCAGGTCGACCTTCATTCAGAACAAATGTTTGATTGATTGGTTGACAGATTGCTTGGTCTTTGTGGCCTGGTTTCAAATCTTGCATCATACAAATTACTTTTTAGAACACAATAGTAAATGGTCAGTAGTTATCTTCATCTACAAAAATGCACAACTGTACAGTAAAGATAGTTTACCTCCAGCCTTTCCTCCGAAGACTGCACAGGAGAGTCTGCAACTGTGGGGAGAGATGGTCTTGTTCCCTCTGCTGTGGTTGGGTTCTCCATGTCAGTACTGGCCACACTCCGGACGGAACGAGCGTCTGCATCGAGAAACTCATCTACGTCAGCTGAGGAACGAGAGTCTGCGTCAAGAAACTCCTCTGTATCATCTGACAGATCTTCGAGTCCGGGCTCTTCACTGACCTCAGTCTCCATTGCTGGGATTCCATCAACACTCTGGATCCCGTAGAGGCTGGCCACGTCGCTTCGCAGCTTGATGACCAGGCTGTCAGAGGTGCACATTTCTGTCGATGACACTGTACTGTCTACGCTTGCCCTCCTCCTGAAGGAACACAACATTCACAGTGTCAAACAATCTGCTATACAGATTCCAGGCTCTGCCCCTGAGGCATTGCCAAAAATCCATCAGTGCTCAGTTCTGTTCCTTTACAAATTTAAGAGTCATTACTGCTGATTTCTGCATGAATTTCTCACCTGCGTGAGGATACTTGGGCCTGAGGGGCAGTTTCCATGAGGTCGATGTACCCCTGTTTCTGCAGGCTGGCCATGGTCTTCTTTATCCTCTTGTGGGCCTTTTCAGCCTTCTTGTATGAGTGGCGCAACTCCTTCAGCCCGTCCCTGTCGTCATCAACACATAAAAACACTTACCAACCATGGGGAATTTAAGCTCAAGAAAGAAAGGCTACAAATTTCATCCTGTAGCTTTACATATAGTAAGTATTCTAGAGAAATATACATGTTTTTTTCCTGTTCGCAATAATTTGAAAAGTACACTGTCTAAGAATTTCACAGGTGTCTGTTATACTAAGATCACAAATGCACATATCATGTCTAAACTGCTAGCTGTTGACTCTATAGGCACCTAGTTTTGATAATGATCAGTTTTCTTATGTATGAAGCTCAAAGATGTGCTGACTTCCCAGGTTGATTTTGTGGTATGTCAAGTTAATGACAGGTTTGGATTTGGATTTATTGGAATTGCAACAGTGCAATACACATGGGACACAGGCAGCTATTGCTGATGTCGTGACCCACACACATAATGTACCCATTTTTTACACCTGGGTGGAGTGGGGAAAATCGAGTTAAGTGCCTTTTTTCCCAAAGGCACAAGATCAGTGGCAGCAGGGGATTCGAACCCGGAACCCCTTGGTTCTGAGTCGAAAATCCTGCCGTTACGCCACAAGACCCCAGGTTTCAATGAGACATATATGTACATCTAATGTGAGACAGTTAATGTTCTAGTCACAGCTATCCTGGTACAATCTTGTCAGGATGCCTGGTAAAAAAACAGTCCCTCTATAAAAAAATCATCAGGCTACTACTTACTCCCATTTCTCATTAACACGCTTGAACGCAACTTTCTTCGAGCAGATGGAAGCTCTCATCTCTTTCGTCACCTGCTCTAGCTGTTGCTCCAACTCCTGTGACAAAATATAAAATGCAGGTCAACGTTCACTCAGAACAAGCTTTTGAGTAATTGGTTGACAGATTGTTATGGTTCATTGTGGCTAGGTTTCAAATTTTGGAATCAGACAAATTACTTTTCAGAACACAATAGTAATGGACAAGAAATTGTCTTCATAGAAAAATCAGTAGCAAAGATAGTTAACCTTGATTCTGTCCTCAGGTGACTTTGCAGGAGAGTCTGCAACTGTGGGGAGTGATGGTGTAGTTCCCTCTGCTGTGGTCGGGTTCTCCATGTCAGTACTGGCCACACTCTGGATGGAACGAGCGTCTGCGTCAACAAACTCCTCATCTGACAGTTCCTCCAGTCCGGGCTCCTCACTGACCTCAGTCTCCTCCGGGACTGCTGTACCTTTTGACCCATCGTCTGTCACCTCAGCCTGTGAGAGGCAGGAAGTTGTTTTTGTCATGTTTTAGTTAATCTTTTTCATTATCATCAGTGCTTGAGTCTAATCCGAGTGCAACACACTGTGGTAAGTATGTGACATCTATCATGTTGTCTTCATAGTGTGAATGGTAAAGTGATTTGGGAACAGGTCACTTTAGCAGTGTAAATCGTGTTCAGCATCAAGGACAGTCATGTTTACCTGTGTGTGGATGGTGTTCAGCACCAAGGACGGGTGTGTTTACCTGTGTGTGGATGGTGTTCAGCACCAAGGACGGGTGTGTTTACCTGTGTGTGGATGGTGTTCAGCACCAAGGACGGGTGTGTTTACATGTGTGTGGATGGTGTTCAGCACCAAGGATGGGTGTGTTTACCTTTGTGTGGATGTTGTTCAGCACCAAGGACGGATGTGTTTTCCTGTGTGTGGATGGTGTTCAGCACTAAGGACAGGTGTATTTACCTGTGTGTGGATGGTGTTCAGCACTAGGGACAGGTGTGTTTACCTGTGTGTGGATGGTGTTCAGCACCAAGGACAGGTGTGTTTACCTGTGTGTGGATTGTGTTCAGCACTAGGGACAGGTGTGTTTACCTGTGTGTGGATGGTGTTCAGCACCAGGGACAGGTGTGTTTACCTGTGTGTGGATGGTGTTTAGCACTAGGGGCAGTCATGTTTACATGTGTGTGGATTGTGTTCAGCACCAAGGACAGGTATGTGTCCCTGTGTGGGGATAGTGTTCAGCACCAAGTCCCCTCTATTCTAAATCAATTCACAGTAACGTTATACAAAATGATAAAGAAAACCAAATTATGCCATGACCAACCTTCCCATTTCCCTCTCCCTTATCTCCACCACTGAGCAGGTCCAAGCTGTGAACCATCGGCACCCTCTTCATGAAGTCCTGTATGATAAACACAGGTGATACCGGTACTGAGAATAGGTCATGAAAGGTATTGGTCATATAAAAGTTAGCTAGTATGTAACATTAGGTTGAATGTCTTTCTTACCTCCTTTTAGATATCATAGTAATGTTATACAGTATGAATGAATGACTGCGAATAAAGTGATGTCCTATTGACTTACTTCTTATTTCTCTGTTCTGTACTAAAGTGTTCTATTGACTTCTTGCTTTCCTGTTCTGTACTAAAAGTGTCCTATTGACTTCTTCTCTGTTCTGTACTAAAGTGTGCCATTGACTTCTTCTCTGTTCCGTACTAGACGTTCCCTGCTCACCTTAAGTCCGAACCAGGGCTCGCTGCTCACGGTGGGTCTTCCCTGGCCCGCCTCGGCCGAACCGTCCGGCCGGCCCGCCGACTGTGCTTTCTTCGTGAATTTTTCCATCTTTCCTCTTTCTGGGCAGGTATAAATATTACTGTTGCTGGTTCTAGATGTTCAGTTTTTAGCCCAGTGTTAACTCGCCCCCCTCCCCCATGCTGTCCCCAGTCCCACCTCACACAGTCGTTCACTGTCTCTCCTTCAACAAGTCTGTTTTGCATCAACTCAGCGCTACTCTCCATATTACACATGTCGCTCCTTTATTCCTCCCCTGGTTAACGTCTGTTGTAGTATCCTTTGATTATCCCTCAAAACTTGCAAAAATGTTTACAATCGCGATGAAAAATCTCATCGTTCGGCAGGATTTGTTGAAGCCATATTCGACGCATGCGCACGAGGTGGTTCTTCAGGAAATCTCCCGACATGCCTCGCGGCAACTTAGCTTCCCTTCCCCAAAACTATGAAATTATGACGTCACTCTTTGTTACATATTTGTAAACAAAGGACCTAGTGCAATCTGACCCCACTAGCTACGTATACGCCCACGATACAAGATTCTATACGTATTTCAGCCCATTTAAAACTATTAGAATGCTAACTCTACGATAACTAATAGCAGTTCTCCGCGCGATCCGGCAAAATAACTTCAACGTATTCTAAACCTGGTGAACTCTCTCTAACTTTGTTCGACAAAAATGGGAATAAATCTTGAAGTACTTAACGTTACAATCTCCAAACGTTACAATCTCCAAATGGTTAAGCGGAATTTTAGACATTGTCTGCGTACAATCTCGAGTTGACTCTCACTGCGATAACTTCTCTAACCTAGAACAGTGACTTACCTTGCGTCGTATTCAGAGAATATGCGATAATCAGACAAAAAATAACGAAACTTGTGGAGCACACAAGATTGCGTCAGTTCCTCAGGATCACAAGCTCTGAGATGGCCGGTTCTATTGTGCGTCAATCTACGCATGCGCTGTTCGAGCCGAGGATGCGGCTGTTCTATGGCGTCATAAACGTTAAAGGAAAAGTACAAGTTCAAAGTGGCAATTTTGTAAAGATTTTCTGTTCTTAAAACTTTACCAACGTTAATCCATAGCATTCAATGGGATCACGGACGTCATTATAGGGTTCTTGATGTGATATATAATCTCCCTCAATCTCTTAGCATTGACCATCCGTAGTATATGACAGACTATATGGGCAGACGTTAACAAACATCCCGAATGTTAACGAATAAAGATCTTGTCACCATATACCGACAAGTAGACAAGTTCAGAAACAGTCTTTTTTTTCTTTTTCTATCAATAGATTTCTTGACAATGAGCCCTACACGGAGAAGTTCAAAACCTCCAAGGCACACATGCACTGTGGTTTGATTTGTGAAATGTCTTTTAATCAAGAATGATATAATATTCAAAGATATATGGCTATCTTTCTTGATTTTAGATTGTCGCCTTGTCGACAACAAAGTCAACTAAACCTAAAAATTCAAACCCCTTGTGAGTCTTTCACCATTTCCCCCGAAGTTCCAGAAAAGACCGACATTTGGCAATTTGACGATCCGGCCGGAAGCAAGCGATCCTCTCCAAGCAGAGGTTGCAATTGTTCGGGAAGATTGTGACCTTTTGATTAAAAGTCTCATCACATGCCCCGTTTTCCGTCTGCGGGTTGGTGGGGCAGGCAGACGGAAAACAAGGCATATGGTAAGAAGGTCACAATCTTCCCCACGTTTTTACACCGTCGAAGGTCACAGAAACAGCCTGCTTCACTCTTAAGCAAGGTTTGTAGACCTCAGATGCGGCCTCTCATGTCAGAGGTGAAACGCTATGGCTAGTTCTCGGTTTATCCGGGATCGGTTAGGAGACATTTCAGACGGAAGTGACTCCGGGACAGGTCAACACTGCAAGCTGTGATCTCCAATGTTGTCGTCAATTTTGTCTCAAAGGTGGGAATATCTTTACTCAAGGAGCCCTATAATTAACCTCCTTGATCCACTCTACCTATTCTAGATCTTTGAGGAATTACTGAATGAGGGAAACTAAAGTCCGTGTGAAGAGATAGGGTTTGAAAAGGTGCATAAAGTAAATTGTCCATTATAGTATAATGCCCATGATAGAACACAGATAGTGCAAGGAAAAAAATGAGTTCACATTTCTCATAATCTACTGCGAAATGACATTGGATACCAGCATGGCGGAAAAGCGCACGTAAGAACTCAGGTATAAGAACTGATGTGTTTTGGGTGAAAATCGATTTCGGGCCCGAGGTTTGCTTCCGCGAAATCTTGAACTTCCGCGTCGAAGGTAATCTGCCCTTTTGCCCCAGATAGACATTCATTGCGTTCTGTTGGCCGTTAGAGCCGTGAAAGTAACTTTGTTGTTTTGTTTTTTGTCTAGCACCCTTAAGGATGAGGTGACCCCGATGAAAGAGAAACACCAAGAAGAAATAGTGCGTCTACAAAAGAGTAGTCGTGACAAGAAAGCCGAGAAAGAACTGACCAGGAAACAGAGAGAGAAATTTAAACGTAAGTGACGTTCTCAAAACAGTAGGTGACAAGAAAATGAAATAATTGACCAGGAAACAGGGAGAAAAAACGTGGCATCAGAGGGCCATTGATCTACGAAGATAAGATGGCACTGCGCATGCGTGCTTCGTCCTGTACTGTACTTCTGCTTGCCGAACTGCTGGCTGGCTTCCAGTCTACCACCCAGGACGACCTTTTCATTTTGGGGGAAAATGAAAATGTCAAAATACCCGAGGATGTGGCAGTTGGTAGCACAGTGGTGCGGCTGAGAGATTTCCTTGCTGCCAAGATCAGTTCTGCAGAAGACGGAAACGAGCCATTTTGGTCAGTAAACATCACCACAGGGGACGGTTCGGGACGGTTTGGGGTTCGTGCTGAGGACTTGGCGGTGATCGTGGCGGCTCCGCTGGACTACCAACTGCACCCGCGGTACAACCTGACGGTGGAGCTGAGAAACATCGGCAGCAAGGCCGTTTTCGAGGTGATCCTCGTCATCGTAGTCATGGACGTGCCGGGATACCCGCCATTTTATAACAAACGGTGCGAAACGCCAGTTCTTCCGCACAGAGATCTTGGTGGGAGTCACACCGTACTCAGCAGTGATGACGGATTTTACATGTCAGTTAACGGAGATGAATTTGGGTCGTTCGCCGACTATCTTCAGTACCCTTTACCGAGACATAACGCCGCTAACTTCGTCTTCAAAGACGATTGTTCCCTAAGATATGTTGTTAGAGTAACGAACTTATATTCAGACGAGGCTCTTATACCCCCCGCACTTCAAGGAACTCGAGAAGGTAGGGTCGAACTCAAATGTCACGACCCAGAGTGGAAGAATATAGGGAAGTTAACTGCGTTGGACATTTCTCTCGATGACGACTTGCCTCAGTGGGTACGAAGTGGTCTGTTGACGGAAAGTGCCCGCTATGTCTTTGCTGTAGAGTTCAATGAGATATGGTCCACGTCATCATACTGGATACGATGTGGAGCTAATGTCACGTTTCTTGGGGGTATAAATCTGTTTGAGTGGACATTTGAGTACAACATTACAGGATGTCCTGAGGGCTGGTACGGTATGTACTGTGACAAGGGTTGTGTTTGTCAGAACGGGGCTCGTTGCCATGGCTATAACGGTGCCTGTGAGTGCCGCCCGGGCTGGAGGGGGCGGGTATGTGATATTCCCTGGCCCGAGGTCGTCATCGTAGAGACACCTGGCGATTCAGCCATCAAGTTCATCGCTACCATTTTGACATTGACCTGCCTGGCTCCACATATCCAGGTAGTAAATATGACGTGGGCTTATCAAGCAGGAAAAGGATATAACGACACAAAAATCATCGAAGAAGGGGCGGTACAGAACAGTTCTATCAGCTTTCAGCCGATCCTGGAATCAGCTAACGGCAGATACAGCTGTATGGTACAGGCGGAAGATGGTCAAATCTTTAAAGCGACTTTTATTCTGAACGCTACTGAGTGCCGACCCAATCATTACGGGGAAGTTTGCAGCCGAGTGTGTGACTGTCAGTACGGAGGGACGTGTGACAGGTGGGAGGGCTGTGTGTGTCCTCCTGGTCGTCATGGAAACAGGTGTGACCAGATTCACCAGAATGCCGTTGTTATAGTGTTGGCGTCCGTCATCCCGACCATTGCTATAATCGGTTGTATCGTGACTGGTATTCTGGTGAAAGTGGCTCGCCGCCGTCAAAGAACACCAAAACACTCAACTGTGGACTTGGAAATGACTTCCCTCATAGAAACTCTTTCATTTTGGGAGGTAGACAAAGAGAACATTCGTTTCGAAAACATGATCGGTGAGGGAGAGTTCGGCCATGTCGTGCGAGGAAGACTGTGCGTGCCCGAAGGCTACGAGGTTTTGGTCGCCGCTAAAAGTATCCGGCCTGACCGCATGACAGCGTCGGCTGTCCGTGACTTTCGCCGCGAAATGATCATCCTCACCAGGATCCACGAGGACAAAGAGGGAGACCCGAATGTGGTGAGGCTTTATGGCGTCGTGACTAAGTCTGAGCCTCAGTACATCCTGGTGGAGTACGCGAGCAATGAAGAACTGCGGCGGTACCTGTGGAGTCTGCGTGAACAGCGCAAGACCACGGGGAATAGTAAGCTGTTAGAACGCCTTGGGTTCGCCTGTGACGTTGCCAGTGGGTTATCGGAGCTGGCACGTCTGAAGATCGTGCACCGGGACATCGCAGCTCGTAATGTCGTCATCAGCGACAGGAAGGTGGCCAAGATCGCGGATTTCGGGCTGTCGCGTGACGTTTACGTGTCGTCGGCGTACAAACGCTGCAACCAAGGCCGGGAGGAGGAAGAGGAACTGTTGCCGCTGAAGTGGATGGCCATGGAGTCGTTACGGGACGGGGTGTACACGTGTGAGAGTGACGTGTGGTCGTACGGCGTGCTGCTGTGGGAGATCGCAAGCTTTGGGGAGGAGCCGCGCTATGCTGGAGGTCCGATGCACCCCGACGTCTGCACAATGTTGGAACTACTGAAGAAAGGGGTTCGTCTGCAGCAGCCGGAGAACTGTCCGATGTCGGTGTACAAAATCATCAGGTCCTGCTGGATAGTCGACCCTTTGAAGCGGCCGACTCCTGACGAACTGTTCCGGAAGATAGACCTGATGAGGCCGCAGAGACGTGCTGCGCAACTGGCCAATCACAACATTTGATAACGGACTTTCAGTCCAATGGAGTTCATCTACAGCAAAGCCATGGGATACTACTGGTCTTTTTTAAAGCTTTAGGTATCTTTTGGGGCATCGTCTCCTGCCATGGCCGCCGCTTTTATTACAAAACATTCAATAGCAAACAGTATTGCCCGTAACGTTAGATATATGGAAGTAAATTAAAAGTCCCTGTACTCGTCTTGGATAAGATTGTTGCTTTTACTAGTGATCATATTCATGAGCTTGTGTAGTTTTTTATATAAGTGGGACATGTCAATAGAAAGTGGACTTCATCTTCAACATGTTCTTGGCACATAGGACAACGTCTTTGAGTGGCTTGTACCATGGTACATGTATATTTTTGTAACTACCTTTTTCTATCATAAAATAATATGAGCTAATTCTAAGTTTACTTATGTCTTTTTATTCAGGTTTTCAAACAAACAAAACTGCAGACAGCACAGTCACAGTAATCAACAAGTTTAGTTATGTTAGCAACCAAAGATTTAGTTTGAATCGACGAAAGGTAGTTCACAAAGGAAAAGTCAGATTTGAACTTATAACAGTAAGAAATAAACGTGTCCTTTAAATTTGAAAAATATCTGGCGCAAATACCACATGATTTCGTGTGCGTTGACGTTAATGGCGCTGAAAGTATACATTTCTGGCTAAAATGGAAAAAAAAGACTGTAACTATTACGTCACACGATAGAGCTTTCTTAAGTTATGCAATGCAAAAATTCATCAACGGAGATTACATAAGTCTTGTATACGCATAACTCTTAAATACAGCTCCTAGACTTTTATTATTATGGTAAATAGCGGCAAAACAAAGAATCTCTTGCTAAATGCCCCAACAACCAAGCGTCCAAGCCCTACAGAACGATATATTATATCTCTGAGTCGCCATCAAGCGTTGCAGACAGCCTGCACAATCGGGTTGATGTCCTGAGTCAGGCCGATGAAGTCAGCCAGCTCAAACACATGGCCTTGGTTGTTGTTTCTAATCTCTTAGACTGTAGTCATAGAAGCTACAAGACCTTGACGTTAAAAGGGTCAGAACCTCCTGATTGCAAAGTACGTGCACGTACACATCATCTGTCTGAATATTACCCTGAGTCGCCAGTAGTAACGGTGCAGCCGTCTTATGGTTAGTCAGTAAGCTATAAGAGGCAGAATGTAATTTTTTCATGATTTTTAATGATAACGACAATTCACCGCTATTTCAGAAATGTACAACCCAAGTTTTTTTTTTTCTCACGTTCCAATAATAGCGACCAAAAACGACTTTTACAATAATTTCATTGTGCAACAATGGTGTAAGATATTAACAACTTACTTGGTTTAAAGAGTCTTCTACTCTATAACAGATTATGTAGTATGGGGCATACTTGTACAACATTTGGTGCGATTTCTAACACGTTGGTACTTTCTTCCGCACTGTCCTATACATGCATTTATAATACATGTCGGTATATAATCAAAATCTGGTCCTTATCGTCACACACAGTGCCAAACACATGCAGATTACTGCCTGTCTATGTTATATGATGGCAACATTTAACCAATTAACGAATTACTTGTGAAAAAAAGCATTAACGAGTTGTTGCAGTCTAACATTTGAACATAGTAAGCTTCTAATGATTAGATAAAAGATAAGAACGAATTCGATAGCAACAAGCAAGATTGCCTTGCCACTTGTAATACATATTGCACTTGAACAAAATGAAAATTTTAAAGGATATGGCATAATAGTCAATTTTAATTCACATATAGGAATTGTTTTTAGATTTCATAGGAAATTATAGTACAAGTTGTCACCCAGCTTGTCTCAGACAATGATACTAAGGGATCCTTAGGCCATGATGATAGGGTACAAAACTCGATACTCGACACTCGATAGCTAACGATACTGACCATTTTTGCATGTGATCAAGAAAAGACTTGGATCTAAAATATTATTAGCACATTTTTGCCAGATGTTATAGTTCTAATTATAACACCATGCAAAATCGCATTCCTATCGAGTGTCTTTGTTCCTCCGCATACGCCGACCTATCCCATAATACATCAGCATCAACACGTCTATCCCCGCGATCGCACAGCCGACGATGATTGGACGGAGGGTGGTGACGTCATTATCCGCCTCACACACTTCAGCTGAAATCGAGACTTTCGTGTATTTAATGTTTCCAACAATTCCTTAGTTTGAACATCTCAATATCATAAAGATGACAGGTTATTACACCGTTCTATAGGTGTCTAAGGCATATCTGGTCAACCAACACTCAAGAAGCATACGCAAGACAAATGGAACAAGGTCACATACCAGGGGGCACAAAATCGACCTTGAACTTCGGCTTCACAACACCCGCCCACATACCAAATATATATCAGCTAAATTCATCCAGAGGTTCTGGAGTTATGCTGACTACAGTAGTGCGAAAACACAAACACACACACACAGACACACCCAAAACTATATCTCCAATTTTCATGGAGATAAAAACAATGACCACTGATACAAACCTTCGTTGAACTTGTTGTTTTTCAGGCCAAATGGCTGCACATGGACTTTAATGGCTCTTAAAGTGACGTTTTGGTTCAGAGTGATGTTTTTGCCCACTTTGCAGAGGTAGGAGCTACCAAGTTCCCCCTTGAAGACCGTCAGGTTGTGGTTCGAGACGCTAACGTTCTTACCTGCATGCACGCACACGGAATAAGTGTTGTTACAAACAAACAAACAAACAAAGAAACAAACAAAACACCAACTGTTTACAATACCTCCATTTTCATGGAGGTAAAAAAATTAACACAATCTGTCACTTTCACTTGTTTACTTATCTCCCAGGATATCTATCGGTGGCAAGGCAGTATCAAAAGGGCCGACCAGTATTCAAAAGGGCTTTGGATACTCGTCGGCCCTTTTGATACTACCTTGCCACCGATAGATCTGCTTGGAGATTACATGTACTTTCTTACCGAGTTCCGCAGGTTGGGCATCGGGAAAGTGAGACTTGTCCTTCATGTAACGAAGGTCGATGTCAGAAACCATGAACTTGTTAACCGAGCCGCCCTTCCCACTCTGGTTCTTGAAGGTCATCATCACGACTGTGAGTCCACCATCAAATGTCAAGGTCAAGGTAGTTGTAGTGTTGGAACACTTCCCGGTGACATTGTCGTTCTTGGGTACATTCCAACGGGCCGTAGTTTTCTGTTAAACCGTGCAAAACATTCAACGAGTTTTTGTTAATATCTTAAGGCCATAGCCAAAACCTTATCATGTGCTAGAACAGTTGATGCTCAAAATGTCCCAAGAAAACCCGGTGTACCAAATCAAGGAAATTAACATCGTCGAGCAAACCAGCTGTCTATTGACTATACCACACTACTTTCAGGAAGGGGGCGTCGGCCTGCTGTACTGCAGTGCCTAAAAATACTGCTGGGGCCCCAAAAATCACCATATTTGCTCGGGACCCACGTACATGTACCAAAATTCACAGAGATCTATCAAAAGGATCTTGAGTTACAGGTGCCAACACATAAACACAACCAAAAAATCAATACCCCAGTCGCAGGTGAACCTCCTTTCCGGAAGTAACAATTTTCAAGTATATATACACATGTAAGAAGGTCACGTAATGTATTCGAAGGATGAGAATACAAAAATTACTTCATTGAACAATGTAACTGATGAATCTATGTCGACGCACGTACCACCCTGTCCTGAGTGGTGTAGTTGACCTCTATCTGCAGACCCATGACCGCCATGAAGCAGATCTTGTCGTTGTCGTCCGTCAGCGTGAAGTTCAACATGCTGGGGTCATGACCTGGGCGTGGCGGGGGAAGGGTTGCCATGGTAGTCATGGGTGTGGTGGTGTTGCCTGGCTCTGGGGTGGTCTGCTTATCTGCTGAACACTCCTCCACTGCATGGGGGGGGGGGGGGGGTGAGAGAGGGAGAGGTAAGATATAACATTCATGGAAACTATTCTAGGATTGTCTGATACTGGATCTCCACATATTTCTGTCAACTAGTATTTTTGGTATACATGGCTATCGTCTTCTTTATCAGAATTTTGCAATGGATAAAAGAACTTAGTTTTACTGATGTGATAATCTCTGCATTGTAGATATAGGAGAGTACATATAAGAAACTGCCTGACCAAGGACATTATATAATGTCCTTGGTCTAACTCTCAAAAGGTTTGATTCCCCGAAAGTCACAGATCTTTATCTGTATCTTTACCATTGCTTTGAAACTAATTGCAATCAAACAGGAAACTCACCAGGGTCAAAATGACCGCCCTTGACCTGAAACGGCTGAAGTTGGACATCTTCAAACAGCAGTGTGACGTCATCGTTCAGTTCCACCGACTGTCGGGCGTTACACTTGTACGACTTTCCGGACGAGCCCCGGAACGTCGTCAGGTTTTTCTTCTCAGCCGTGTGGCTCGTTCCTAGATATTTGACGGGGGAAATGGTGTATATCTATATAAGTCTGACAACCAGCTCTGAAACAAACCCCAAACGACCTCTCCAAGTATCCTATTACATCATTTCCACCTTCTGGCAGGCTGAAACTGTAAAAAAAGAAACCAACTGATTGTGATAACAATACCTTCGTTTTCACGGAGGTAATGATAATGTGGTTGTTGGTACAGTGCATTTATCATCGGGGTGCTATGTGTTCTAGATCCTACATGATTGACCTCTGAGCAGATGTAGGATCCGGCCCTAGATCTGTCTCCGTGTTTTTGTGGCATGTAGTTAGAAGGATGCACTACTCAGAAGACATACAAAATACCACAAAGAAACTCGTAATACGCTTAAACTGCCCGTATCCTTACATCTGCTTGGAGATTAGCAATGATATCAATATCTAGCGTTGATTTCAAGCTCAAAAATGAATGTACAATGCTGCGTCCATTCACTTAAGCTCTTACCATTGTCAACACTGTCGGGAAAGCGAGCCTCAGTTTCCATGTACTCAAGAACCATCTCAGACGCCTTAAAACCGCTGTCTGTGTCAACGTCCGTAAGGTCGTTCCAGCCTTTAGTGGAGACGAAGATCACGGTGAGGTTAGTCAGGCCTCCGTCGAACACCAGCTGTAGGGACGCCGTGTAGTTCCCACATGTCCCAGCTGCCTTTGTGTCCTTTGGTACGTCCCAAACGGCTAGTCCAGTCTGTTTTAAGAAATCAAACAAGTTTCCCGAAAATTAAACAGTATAACCGGCCGTGATATAACTGACACGGGCGACGTCGACGACGGTGTTATATCCGAGTCTGTAGATATTTTTTTCCATTCATTTCTGTATCAATTCCTAATTCATGTCAAATAAGTATCTTATAATTACGACAGCTATTTTCTTTCCTTCGTATGCGTTTATCATCATCACGTGATTTTTACATTGGCAATATACATGAGACCATGTACAACGCTACAAGACAATACTAGTATATGCAGAATAGATAGAGCCATGATTTAGGCTCGTTCTTAGACGTTTTCACGGGCATCGGTGCAAATGTGACCATAGCATAAACTGGGCTGAGGTTTCACTTTTGTGGGCGTGGCCTATAACAAGCTGTCAGCCAATCAGAGAATCGCCTACGTGTATTCTCTGGGTAGATCCGATTTTCTAGATCTCATTATCTGAGAGCAGGTTAGAGTCTAGGCCTGCAAAAGTGGAAACCTCAGCCTGGTTTATTAGAGCCTCTCAAAGGTATATTTTAAACTCCGCGGCGAGGCTCTGTGTAGGAGAATGTACCTTGCCAGTTGTTCTGGTGTAGTTGACTTGTATCTGAGCCGCCATGAGCGCCATGAAGCACACCTTACCCCCGCTGTCTGTCAGGGTGTAGTTGTTCTGGGTGGGTTTGGGGACGGGGTAGGGGGTTGGGGTGGGGTGCACGGTTGTTTTCACTGGAACAGTGTGGGCGCTGGGTGTGGTGGACATGTCCGCCGCACATTCCTCCGCTGGATGAGGAGTTAAACATGCATAACAAGAGTTCGAAGATCTCATGCCTCCGTGAACTTTCTCGTATGTCAAATAAGGTTTGGCACTACACTGTCTATTGATAACTTCCTGTCACTCTACGTGGAATGTGCCTAACATATGGAAAATATGTAACTGTGGAAACTCAGACAGACGCACAGACCAAAAACAATACCTCCCCGTGACTCGGTAGCCTCTTCCATTGACCCTATGTCTGATAAAGGACTAAAGTTCTGCCGCCAGAACTCTACTCAGAAATATCATGAACCTCACCTTTACTAAAGTTGCCACCTTTGACCTGAAACGGCTGCACCTGTAGGTGTGAGAACGAGACGGAGAGATTTCCCACGGTCACGTTCACGGTGACGTCACACATGTAGGACCGGCCGGGCATGGCGTGGATATCGTGAGGAGGGCCGCTCTGCAGTCTCGTCTCTCCTGGTAGATGTGGACAGAAAAAAAAAAGGTCCCATAGCTTTTTTGAGGCCGTACAGGTAATGCACGTGGGTTGTAATAATAGTCACTTGTTCCACTTGTCACCATTGTTAATTTGCACTGTCTGTATAATTTGTCTACACATTGTTTCATGTTGCAATTAGACCTCGGGTACGGGTAAGAACTTGCAAATAAAACGCAATTATGTTAATCCTCTGTATTGAAAGACGGAGCCAATCTCTCTCTTTCCACCGCCTTTTACCTCCCCAACTGAAGGGAAAACAATCTTATGCCTGGGTTTACCGAGGTAAAAGGTAAGTAAATGTAGTCCCATAGCCTTTGAGGCCGTAGGGGCAGTGGTTTGTTACCCACTAGTAGTGCACATCCCTGTCCTACCTCCACATGCACATGTTTACCTCCCCAACCGAAGAGGAAAGTCATGCAAGGTACTTTTCCAAGGAATCGAACCCATGACCCCTAGACCAACCATTTAGCCACGGACGCCACGGACGTAAAAATCATAACTGCTTAATAATGGCAGGCTAGACTACAAGATAAAATTAAGATCACCATCATCCTTGCAATCCGGAAATACGTCATGGTTCAGTGCGTATCCAGTGACGATATCCGAGGCGTAGAACACCGTGGCGTTACTTTCGAACTTGACGGTGACGTTGAAGCCGTTCCCCCAGGATAACGTGATAGACGCAGCGGTGTCCCTACATGAACCCGTGACGTCAGCGTCAGTTGGTAGGGGATAACTGGCAACTACCTGGAAGATGGAATTGAAAAAACACATTTTGATCATGAATCCAGTAATTGCATACTGGTTTTATATAGTTCTGCTAAACTTCCATAGTTTTCTCATTGTTGCTCTCTTCGTCTTTATTTATTAATAAGTAATTCAAAAATAACTCAACTGTAACTGGCACGGAACAGCAAAAGGTGTAAGATCCGTATGTCAGGGAAACAAAGTGATACTTTTGTGAAGTAGGGTGAAATTAAAATACACTTCTCGGCCGGGGATTGAAATCAGTAATGTCGGGAGCAAGATGGATTTTCAATGTAGAAAGTGTCTTCGACGAAGACTGAAAGGGATTCCGAACATGCCTTATTATAAAATGATCAAACCTGCAATATTTCAGTAGCACTTCATAAACATGTATGACTCCCACTTCTGATCACTTATATCAAGAGCCCGTAAAGTAGGTATGAAGACAGCTACAAGCAGTGTGAGAATAAAGGAGGCGAACCTTAGTGTTCTTGGTGTCGTTCTTCACATATGGCACGTGAAATGTCATTCCGACAGTCATGAGGAGACACGTGTTGTTCTGACCGTCAGATACTGCAAAATGGCCGACAGGGGACGGAGGTGGGCCCCACTCCTGGCCTGGAAGGTTTAGAAGAAAATCAGTAAAAGTCTTCTTGTCCTTATCTGCCTGTATCTTCGCCTCATGTCATAAATGATACCCTTCAACAAAAAGGTTATACCTTTGACAACATATGCCCATCCATACTTTACACAGCCCATGATATACAAGAACAAGACTATGATGACTATCTACTGGGTCTGGTGTTTCGTTGGCCCTTGTAAATACTGAATTCTCTATGTACCTTTGCAAATATCGGTCTATCAATGATCATTTTAGACCACGGTGACTAGCCAGAATCTTCTGACCAGGAAGTCAGACGAGTTGGTTTTCTCTATATCTACCTGACGAAAGTCTGTATAACACCTCCCCCCTCCCCCTCCCTTTAGACAGCTGTTACACACACTTCTGTTTGCAGACATTCATGTGATGTTGTCGATGGTTGGACTTTGGTCACTTTATGGGACCCGCCAGGCCGCCATTTCCATTATAACGCTATCCATCCACGTATTAAAAAGAGACATTCTCATTGAATAATAGACACATGTCTAACTTTCTACTACTCACTGTTCACGTGTACAAAGGACGATAAGGCCAGGATGGTTAGACAGGCCAGCCACGCCATGTTTCCCTTCCGTATCAGGGTTACCTGCGGACGAAGTCTGCCGAAACTGGCTACAATCACCTGTTTGGCCTGCACTTTATACTCTAACCTCCAGATGGCATTTAATACACGAAGGTCAATCCATACAAGGTAGTCTTTAGGCCGCTTTATTGTATATGATGGAAATGTTGGCAATTTTAAATTTATGGTATGGGGATTTGCTTACCATCAAGGTTACAGCTACATGAGCTATACGTATACCTAGGGAATCTAGGGATCCTTCCCGGTCTGTGTAATTGTTCCCGGTTTGTATCATTGTTGTCAAATGAAATCATACGGTAGAAAAATAACAAGAATGTCTTCAACCGATTTAGTTTCTAAACGTGTATATTTTTGGGTAACTTATATGGTGTTAAAATCTTTATTTCCATACACTTGCTATGTTGGTTAACGTATATCCATAGACGTCTGTTACACATACTTATAAATAAGAGCAGTGCTAAAAGATTGATGGAGATTCTATATCAAATTAGATGCTATGGATTGATGTATGTAAAATTTTGAGAACAAAAAAAAAGGATGTTAAGAAATTGCCGCCTCGAGTTTTTTGTATTTTTCCCCCATAAACGTTTATGTCGTCATAGAACAACCGCGAAATTAGGCTAGTACACACTGCAAAGGATGCAACAGAAACAATTACCATCCCAAGACTATATTGAAACAGAAATATTTTGTGGGTACAATGTCAAGCAGTGCCGAGTATGTAGACGTAGTAAACTGTCAAGCTGAAGAGCTACTGAAGCTTTGGTACATACTTAATGTTACTTTTCACACAAGAAGCATAATTACATAATTCAAAGACTGCATAAATGTAAATCCATAAAATGCTAATATTAACCCATTTTGATATATATTCATCTTAAAACTATCACCATAAATAAATACAACGAAAGATTACGGGTTCACTGTGCAAATTCTATACTATCGCATACTATATAATCGCTTATAGTCCAAAAGTTGAAGACTCTTCAAACCAAGTAACGTTAAGTATTATTTTACACCATTGTTGTACAATGAAATTATTGTAAAGGCCGTTTCTGTCGCTATTATTGGAAGGTGAGAACAAAACATTTTGTGTTGTACATTATTGAAATAGTGGTGAATTGTCGTTAGCAATCGTCAAATTGATTTGTTCATCATGATAAACAGTGAACTGTCGCATCCTAATACGAATGTACAGCTACAACTTCCTAATCGCCTGTCTGGAATATTGTGTAAAGCGTGAAAGATCATAAGAACCAAGTCCCGCGGCACGCTGGCGGCGTCGCAGCGGCCGATCGAATTGACAAAGCACTCAACGAATTTCATCAACAAAAATCGAATGTTTTTAAGTTTTGTGTGTTTTGTTGTCTTTTTGGTCATACTTATACGTTTTGAATGATATTTCCATTATAAAGTCAAGGTTAACACAAATCCAGCTTAGGACGCAGCGACGACGCCAGCGTGACTTTATTGTCAGAAGACGATGTAATTGGCTAATCCTTCCTGACAGGGGAAAAACAGCAACGACCGTCACCAGAAGAACGAATTACAGTCAGCCAATGAGATACTTCCCCGCCAATTGTTCCTAGGAAAGCTATGAGTCAGTCATGTCGTCTGTAGTAACTTTACACGGGAACAAACGCCGCCAGGAGGACAGATTGCAGGCCGTTATGCCAGGGCCAATGTTGCATGCTGCATAATAAAAGCGGCGGCCATGCATGGCAGGAGACGATGCCAAAACAGATACCTTTCAGACGAGCTTTCAAAAGCACTATTTATGACTAGTGGAACTCAATTGGTCTGAAAGTCCGTTATCAAATGTTGTGATTGGCCAGTTGCGCAGCACGTCTCTGCGGCCTCATCAGGTCTATCTTCCGGAACAGTTCGTCAGGAGTCGGCCGCTTCAAAGGGTCGACTATCCAGCAGGACCTGATGATTTTGTACACCGACATCGGACAGTTCTCCGGCTGTTGCAGACGAACCCCTTTCTTCAGTAGTTCCAACATTGAGCAGACGTCGGGGTGCATCGGACCGCCAGCATAGCGCGGCTCCTCCCCAAAGCTGGCGATCTCCCACAGCAGCACACCGTACGACCACACGTCACTCTCGCACGTGTACACCCCGTCCCGTAACGACTCCATGGCCATCCACTTAAGCGGCAACAGTTCCTCTTCCTCCTCCCGGCCTTGGTTGCAGCGTTTGTACGCCGACGACAAGTAAACGTCACGCGACAGCCCGAAATCCGCGATCTTAGCCACCTTCCTGTCGCTGATGACGATATTACGAGCTGCGATGTCCCGGTGCACAATCTTCAAACGTGCCAACTCCGATAACCCACTGGCAACGTCACAGGCAAACCCGAGGCGTTCTAACAGTTTACTATTCCCCGTGGTCTTGCGCTGTTCACGCAGACTCCACAGGTACCGCCGCAGTTCTTCATTGCTCGCGTACTCTACCAGGATGTACTGAGGCTCAGACTTAGTCACGACGCCATAAAGCTTCACCACATTCGGGTGTCCCTCTTTGTCCTCGTGGATCCTGGTGAGGATGGTCATTTCGCGGCGAAAGTCACGGACAGCCGACGCTGTCATGCGGTCAGGCCGGATACTTTTAGCGGCGACCAAAACCTCGTAGCCTTCGGGCACGCGCAGTCTTCCCCGCACGACATGGCCGAACTCTCCCTCACCGATCATGTTTTCGAAACGAATGTTCTCTTTGTCTACCTCCCATGATGAAAGAGTTTCTATGAAGGAAGTCATTTCCAAGTCCACTGTTGAGTGTTCTGGTGTTTTTTGGCGGCGGCGAGCCACTTTCACCAGGATACCAGCCACGATACAACCGATTATAGCAATGGTCGGGATAACGGACGCCAACACTACAACAACGACTTCATTTTGGTGAACCTGGTCACACCTGTTACCATGACGACCAGGAGGACACAGACAGCCCTCCCACCTATCACACGTCCCTCCGTACTGACAGTCACACACTCGGCTGCAAACTTCCCCGTAATAGTTGGGTCGGCATTCAGTAGCGTTCAGAATGAAAGTCGCTCTAAAGAGTTGACCATCTTCAGCCTGTACCATACAGCTGTATCTGCCGTTAGCTGATTCTAGGATCGGCTCAAAGCTGATGAAACTGTTCTGTACCGCCCCTTCTTCGATGAATTTTGTGTCGTTATATCCTTTTCCTGCTTGATAAGCCCACGTCATATTTGCTACCTGGATATGTGGAGCCAGGCAGGTCAATGTCAAATTGGTAGCGATGTACTTGATGGCTGAATCGCCAGGTGTCTCTACGATGACGACCTCGGGCCAGGGAATATCACATACCCGCCCCCTCCAACCCGGACGGCACTTACAGGCACCGTTATAGCCATGGCAACGAGCCCCGTTCTGACAAACACAACCCTTGTCACAGTACATACCGTACCAGCCCTCAGGACATCCTGTAATGTTGTACTCAAATGTCCACTCAAACAGATTTATACCCCCACGAAACGTGACATTAGCTCCACATCGTATCCAGTATGATGACGTAGACCATATCTCATTGAACTCTACAGCAAAGACATAGCGGGCACTTTCCGTCATTTGGAACTGACCACTTCGTACCCACTGAGGCAAGTCGTCATCGAGAGAAATGTCCAACGCAGTTAACTTCCCTATATTCTTCCACTCTGGGTCGTGACATTTGAGTTCGACCCTACCTTGTCGTGGTCCTTGAAGCACAGGGGAGATTAGAGAACCATCATCTGAACCAAACTCCGTTACGCTAGCAACATATCTTAGGGAACAATCGTCTTTGAAGACGAAGTTAGCGGCGTAATGTCTCGGTAAAGGGTACTGAAGATAGTCGTCGTACGACCCAGCTAGATCTCCATTAAATGACATGTAAAATCCGTCATCACTGCTGAGCACGGTATGGCTCCCACCAAGATCTCTGTGCGGAAGGACTGGCGTTTCACACCGTTTGTTATAAAATGGCGGGTATCCCGGCACGTCCATGACTACGATGACGAGGGTCACCTGGATAACGGCCTTGCTGCCGATGTTTCTCAGCTCCACCGTCAGGTTGTACCGCGGGTGCAGCTGGTAGTCCAGAGGAGCCGCCACGATCAGCGCCAAGTCCTCATCACGAACCCCGAACCGTCCCGAATCATCCCCTGTGGTGATGTTTACTGACCAAAATGGCCCGTTTCCGTCTCCTGCAGTGCTGACGTTGGCAGCAAGGAAATCTCTCAACAGTACCACTGTGCTACCAACTGACACATCCTCGCGTATTTTAACATTTTCACCAAAAACGAAAAGGTCCTGGTTAGCCTGGAAGCCAGACATCAGTTCGGCCAACAGAAGTATCGTGCAGCACGTAGTACGCATGCGCAGCGCCATCTTATTTTCGTAGAGCAGCGGCCCTCTGCTGTCACGTTTTCTCTTCCTGTTTCCTGGTCAATTCTTTTCTCTTCTTGCCATCTTCTCTTCTCTGGACGCCATTTATTGTTTATTCTTCTTCTTTCTCTTGAATCGGGCTGGAGGTTACCTCTTCCTAGGCTACTAGACAAAACCAAAACAGCAAAGTTTACTTTCACGGCTCTGTGGTTGAACAATTATCGATCAAATTCATGTTCACTTAAAAAGATATTGTATGATCATTTCTAGTCCCTTGTACTCATCTTCTTTTGAACCACCTCAGGATATAAAAACTAATAGTTTCCAAGTGGCATAAAAGGGGATATGTGGTCACCGAACTCTAGTTGGTCCGTTTCTTCACATGATTTCTTTTACGTCTTAGCACACCTGAACCTACATGGAGGCACAAAGAAAGGTCGATATCTCTCACGGAAGTGGTGTCTTTAAAAAGAAGTAGCTTCGGGCTGCCATATTGTTGTTGTTGTCAGGCGAACTGTCGTTTAAGTACATCGAGACCGTACTTTATTCTAGTACCAGTTTGATCGATTCCCATCGTATGTGGTAACAGAGGCCATAGTTGGCTACACTGCGTGGCTGTTGGCTGTCTACGAGCTCGTCGTAGCTTACTTTTGACTGGAATATACAACCATAGACCTATATCACCAGACCGTTGTAGTTCGCCAAACCACTGAGAGGCTCTGGACTGGCTGCAGTTCTGGCACGACGTTTGAAGATATCATAATGACGTGCTTGAATGAGGTACGGTCTCGTACTATGTCGTAGTTTGCCGGAATAATCAACACAAATACACCGATTGTAACATGATAATCTGGTTGCGTCTATCAATTACCCCACCTTTTCCGGGGATCCCCCACACCTTGCTTTGTACATGCTTTGTGTTTTCCGCTAAAATCAACTAATTCAGGAACATGATTTCAGCAAAATTCGAGCGTAATGCGATGTATTTGAAAACTCGAAAAAAGTACAATTGAACGAGCACGCCACAGTCACTAACTAGTTAACAATAAACCTTTCACGCAGAATTAACAGCAATCATTACATGCTTTCTATAGGGAAGTTATAACAACGTGTAAAAGTGTTCTACGCAGCTTTGCAAACCCTGATCACACGGACAAAGTATAGTTTTCCTCCTTCCTTAATTCCATAAAGATCTAGAATCAGTACGGTGAACCAAGTAGGCTAATTACAAGGCTCCCATATATCATAAAATAGATATATTCCCACCTTTGAGACAAACTGGACAACAACATTGGAGATCTTAGTTTGCAGTGTCGATCTGTCACGGAAGTAAATTCCGTCTGAAATGTCTCCTTACCTTCTGGATGACTTGAGGCAAACTAGCGATAACCGGTTTCACCTTTGACGTCACGGGAGGCCGCTTGTTTATGAGCGAAGCAGATTGTGTCTGTGACATTCGACGGTGCAATTACCTATACCCTCCAAGCAGAGGTTGGTGGGGATGACTGTGACTTTCTTATCACATGCCTCATTTTCTGTCTGTAGGCCCCACCAACCCAAGGATAGAAAAAATCTTCCCCACCAACCTCTGCTCATCCTCGTCCACCAGGACCTTTCCGCTCTACGTTACATCGCTCGCGGAAAAGGCCCTGGTAACACGGGGTGGCATCCATGGTTATTGCAGGTCGAGCCTCCAAAACAGCTTCAGCCAATCAGAGGGGTTAAAACCCATTTGCTTCCACTCATCGGAAGCAAACGCGCAAAGAACGCTGGGAAGCTATCAACCAATCAGGTTACGTGTTACGGGTAGCTCATTAATTATTTATGAGCTACAACTGCCGTTTGTCCCAAATAAGGGTTAGCTCATTAACTATTCATTAGCTACAACTGCCGTTTGTCCCAAATAAGGATTAGCTCATTAATTATTCATCAGCAAGTCTCGTCGACCTGCAATAACCATGGATGCCATCCCGTGTTACCAGGGCCCTTTCTGCGAGCGATGTAACGTGGAGCGGAAGGGTCCTGGTGAACGAGGATGCCTCTGCTTGGAAAGAACCGCTTCCGGCCGGAGCCATCAAATTGGCAAATTTCGGTCTTTTCTAGAGTGGGAAAATAGTGAAAGGCTCGCAAAGGGGTTTGAAGTTTTGAAGTTTATTTGACTTTGTTTTCGACAACGCGACAAGCTATAATCAAGAAGGATAATATTCCAGACATTTCACAAATCAAACAACAGGTCCATACCGTATATGCGTGTCACATGGAGGTTGTGATTCTCCCTTTGTAGGACTCGTTGTCAGATGAAATCATTTGATAGAAAAAGGGAAAAAATCTAGACTTGTCGTTATGTGGCGACAATGTCTTATTCATTTACTGTCGGTATTTTGAAACGAAATTAACAAGATGTATTTCAACGAATATATATATATAGTCTGTCACACACTACGGGTGGCCAATGCTAAGAGATTGAGGGACATGTTATATCACATATGATGTTCGTGATCCCACGGAATGCTATGGACTAATGTATGTAACTGTTATACTTTTGAGAACGAAGAATATATTCAAAAATCGCCCCTTTGAATTTTTTTACTTTCCTATAAACGTTTATGACGTCATAGAACGAACGCGAGCCTCACAGAAATGATACTCGAACAGCGCATGCGTAGATTGACGCACAATAAAACCGGTCATCTCAGCATTTGTCGTCCAGAGAGTCTGACGCATTCTTGTGTGCTCCACAAGTTTCGTTATTTTTTGGCTTCTCACCGCACATTCCCTTAAAACGACGTGACGTAAGTCATCGTTATTGGTTAGGGAACTTATCCAGTGAGAGTCAACTCGAGATTCTACGAAGACGAGATTTAGAATTTGGCTAAACTTTCATCGACTATTGGAGATCATACGGTAAGTACTTAAGTTTCTGATTTTTCCAACAAAGTTAGAGTAAGTTCACAACAAGTTTGGGATAGGCAAAAGTTGTTTTGCCGGAGAACTGCTATTTTCTAAGGCGGAGTTAGCATTCTGATAGTTTTACTGGAGTAAAATATCATGTGGATACTCGTATCGTGGATGTATACGTAGCTAGTGGGGTCAGATTGTACTAGAGCCTGGGTTCACGTCGCTGTAGTTAAGAGTGACGTAGGTAATGTGATGTCATAATTTCATAGTTTTTAGAAACGCGAAAAGTTGCCGCGGGGCATGTTGGGAATTTACATGAAGAGCCACCTCGTGCGCATGCGCATAATAGCTTAGTAAGAAGATGGCTTCAACAAATCCTTCTTCTTCTTCTTCTTCTTCTTCTTCTTCCGATAATGTCCATCGGCCGGATATCGGCCATCACTGACATGTCACGGGTCAAGGGTCAGGTTCTAAGCGGAACTGGACACCTTCGAAACGAAGGTGGCCAGGGACGAGGACTGGACTGTGGCTTCAGGCAATGTATTCCAGTCGCGGACGGTGCGTGGGAAAAAAGAGTACAGTCTGTAGTCTGTACGACAGTTGAAGTGTCGGAACGATGAGATTTTTCATCGCGATGAGATTTTTCATCGCGATTTTTCATCGCGATTTTAAACATTTGTGCAAGTTTTGAGGAATAATCAAAGGATACTACAACAGACGTTAACCAGGGGAGGAATAAAGGAGCAACATGTGTAATATGGAGAGTAGCGCTGAGTTGATGCAAAACAGACTTGTTGAAGAAGAGACAGTGAACGACTGTGTGAGGTGGGACTGGGGACTGCATAGGGAAGGGGGGCGAGTTAACACTGGACTAAAAACTAAACATCTAGAACACCAGCAACAGTAATATTTGTACCTGCCCAGAAGGAAGAAAGATGGAAAAATTCACGAGGAAAGCTCAATCGGCGGGCCGGCCGGACGGTTCGGCCGAGGCGGACCAGGGAAGACCCGCGGTGAGCAGCGAGCCCTGGTTCGGAGGTTTCAAGGTGAGCAGAGAAACGTCTGGTACGGAACAGAGAAGAAGTCAATGGGACACTTTAGTACAGAACAGAGAAAGAAGAAGTCAATAGGACACTTTGATACACAACAGAGAAACAAGAAGTCAATATGACATTAGTTCATTCATTCATTCATCCATACTGTATATCATGTTACCTTGATATCATCAAGGAATGTAGAAGAAAGACATTCAACCTAATGTTACATACTAGCTAACTGTTATGTGACCAATACCTTTCATGACCTGTTCTCAGTACCGTTCTCACCTGTGTTTATCATACAGGACTTCATGAAGAGGGTGCCGATTGTTCACAGCTTGGACCTGCTCAGTGGTGGAGATAAGGGAGAAAGCAAGAAGGTCAGTCATGTCATCAGTTAGAGTTCTCTCTCTTTATAACATTACTCAAAATTGATTTAGAATAGAGGGGACTTGGTGCTGAACACCATTCAAAAACAGGTAATCGCACCTGTCCTTGGTGCTGAACACCATCCATACAGGTAATCACACCTGTCCTTGGTGCTGAACACCATCCACACAGGTAAACACACCTGTCCTTGGTGCTGAACACCATCCACACAGGTAAACATACCTGTCCTTGGTGCTGAACACCATCCACAATCAGGTAAATACACCTGTCCTTGGTGCTGAACACCATCCACAATCAGGTAAATACACCTGTCCTTGGTACTGAACAGCATCCACACAGGTAGAGACACCTGTCCTTGGTTCTGAACACCATTCACGCACAGGTTAACACCAACCGCACACAGGTAAAAAACCTATCCTTAGAGGGACCTTTCCCTAAATCACTGCACTATTCACAGTCTTGATAAAAACAACATGATAGATGTCACATACTTACAGCAGTTAGTTGTACAAAGAAACAACTTCCTGCCTCTCACAGGCTGAGGTGACAGACGATGGGTCAAAAGGTACAGCAGTCCTGGAGGAGACTGAGGTCAGTGAGGAGCCCGGACTGGAGGAACTGTCAGATGAGGAGTTTGTTGACGCAGACGCTCGATCAATCCAGAGTGTGGCCAGTACTGACATGGAGAACCTGACCACAGCAGAGGAAACTAAACCATCCCTCCCCACAGTTGCAGACTCTCCTGCAAAGTCACCTGAGGACAGAATCGAGGTAAACTAGCTTTGCTACTGATTTTTCTATGAAGACAACTTCTTGTCCATTACTATTGTGTTCTAAAAAGTAATTTGTATGATTCAAAATTTGAAACCAAGCCACAAGGAACCCAAACAATCTGTCAACCAATCAATCAAAAGCTTGTTCTGAGTGAACGTTGACCTGTATTTTATTTTTTGTCACAGGAGTTGAAGCAACAGCTAGAGCAGGTGACGAAAGAGTTGAGAGCTTCCATCAGCTCGAAGAAAGTTGCGTTCAAGCGTATTGATGAGAAATGGGAGTAAGTAGGAGCCTGATTATTTTGATATTGAGGGGCTCTTTATTTTCCAGGTATCCTGACAAGATTGTACCAGGATAGCTGTGACTAGAACATTAACTGTCTCACATTAGATGTACATATATGTCTCATTGAAACCTGTCATTAACTTGACATACCACAAAATCAACCTGGGAAGTCAACACATCTTTGAACTTCATACATAAGAAAACTGATCATTATCAAAACTAGGTGCCTAGAGTAGACAGCTAGCAGTTTAGACATGATATGTGCATTTGTGATCTTAGTATAACAGACACCTGTGAAATTTCCTAGACAGTGTACTTTGCAAATTATTGCAAAAAGGAAGAAACATGTTTATTTCTTTAGAATACTTATGTAAAGCTACAGGATGAAGTGTGTAGCCTTTCTTTCTTGAGCTTAAATTTCCCATGGTTCGTAAGTGTTTTTATGTGTTGATGACTACAGGGACGGGCTGAAGGAGTTGCGCCGCTCGTACAAGAAGGCTGAAAGGGCCCACAAGAGGACAAAGAAGACCATGGCCAGCCTGCAGGAACAGGGGTACATCAACCTCATGGAAACTGCCCCTCAGTCCCAAGTATCCTCACGCTGGTGAGAAATTCATGCAGAAATCAGCAGTAATGACTCTTGAGTTTGAAAAGGAACAGAACTGAGCACTGATGGATTTTTGGCAATGCCTCAGGGGCAGAGCCTGGAATCTGTATAGCAGATTGTTTTGACACTGTGAATGTTGTGTTCCTTCAGGAGGAGGGCAAGAGTAGACAGTACAGTGTCATCGACAGAAATGTGCACCTCTGACAGCCTGCTCATCAAGCTGCGAAGCGACGTGGCCAGCCTCTACGGGATCCAGAGTGTTGATGGAATCCCAGCAATGGAGACTGAGGTCAGTGAAGAGCCCGGACTCGAAGATCTGTCAGATGATACAGAAGAGTTTCTGGACGCAGACGCTCGTTCCTCAGCTGACGTAGATGAGTTTCTCGATGCAGACGCTCGTTCCATGAAGAGTGTGGCCAGTACTGACATGGAGAACCCGACCACAGCAGAGGGAACAAGACCATCCCTCCCCACAGTTGCAGACTCTCCTGTGCAGTCTTCGGAGAAAAGGCTGGAGGTAAAGTATCTTTACTGTACAGTTGTGCATTTTTGTGGATGAAGACAACTACTGTCCATTTACTATTGTGTTCTAAAAAGTAATTTGTATGATTCAAGGTTTGAAGCCAGGCCACAAAGCAACCAAGCAATCTGTCAACCAATCAATCAAAAGTTTGTTCTGAATGAATGTCGACCTACATGCTGTTTTTTCATTGCAGGAGCTGAGGCTACAGCTTGAACATGTGGCCAAGGAGATGAAGGCTTCCATCGTCATGAAGAAAGAGGGATTCAAGCGCATTGACAAGGAATGGAGGTAAGTAGGAGCCAGCTGATGTCTTCATTGAGGGACTCTTTTTTTCCAGGTATCCCAACAAGATTGCACCAGGATAGCTGTGGATATAACATTAACTGTACATGTATGTAGATGTACATTAGATGTACATGGATGTCTCATTGAAACCTGTCATTAAGTTGTCATACCACAAAATCAACATGGGAAGTCAACGCATCTTTGAACATAAGAAAACTGATCATTATCAGACTGAACATTGGTAAAAACTAGATGCCTAGAGTAAACAGCTTGGACATGATATGTGCATTTGTGATCTTAGTATAACAGACACCTATGAAACACAAATGTACTTTGCAAATTATTGCAAAAAGGAAGAAACATGTTTATTTCTCTAGATAACTTATATGAAGCCACAGGATGAAGTGTGTAATCTTTCTTTCTTGACCTTTACTTTCCCATGGTTGATAAGTGTTTTTATGTGTTGATGACGACAGGGGCGCGCTGAAGGAGTTGCGCCGAACGCACAAGAAGTCAGAAAAGTTCAACAAGAGAAGGAAGAAGACCATGGCCAAGCTGCAGAAACAGGGCTACATCGACCTCCTGGAAACTGCCCAAGTATCCTCACGCAGGTGAGAGGTTCATGCAGAAATCAGCAGTAATGACTCTTAAGTTTGTGAAGGAACAGAATCAAACTGATCACTGATGGATATTTTGGCGATGCCTCAGGGAAAGAGCCATGAATTTTCCATCTGTACAGCAGATTGTTTTGACACTGTGAATGTTGTGTTCCTTCAGGAGGAGGGCAAGCATAGACGAGACGGTGTCATCCACTCTAACGTACACCTCTGATGTGAGCCTGGTCGCCGAGCTGCGAAGCGCCGTGTCCAGCCTCTACGGGATCCAGAGTGTTGACGGGATCTCAGGTATGTCCCAGAACACGGACCAAAGCTCAGATGCTAGATCCGTTGCTGTGGATGGAGCTTCTGCCATGTCAGCAAACACAGACCAAGGCATGTTGGTCACAGCCCCAGAGGTTAGAACCATCGATGAGGAGGACGTGGTGTACCTGGACAACCTCTGCTATGGACTGGACCTGAGGACCTCGAGATCTGTTGCTGCGGACCATGGCAGCGACACCTCCAGCCTTGACTCATTTGTCACTGCTGTGTCTCAGGTAAGGACATGGACATAGCTTTTTCCAAACATCTGTTTCTTTCAGGTGTTTCTGCTGTGTCTTACTTCTTATATGTTTTCTTATGTAAACAAGCATAGATGAGGAAGAGAAGGAAAGACACTCCTTCTCACACACTCATTAAAGACAATTTACAAATTGCTTGAACCACAGTTGGTCAATCGTTGCTCCTGTTGTATTGTAACATATTGTACTGTGTTTCCCCACCTCTGGAAGAACAGGTTGCTTGCAACAAAACTAGAACACAAAAACATTCCCACCTGTCCATAAGACTGACTACAACATATCCCACCTCCCCTTTCAGCTGACTGACCAGGATGACCAGCAGGAAGAGACAACAGTAAAGGAGTTGGTCGGTGAGATGCCTCTGAATATCAAGAAGAAGAGCAAGCTGCAGAGGATAAAGCACTGGATCGTGCGCAAGGGTCGCAACATCTGCAACAAGATCCGCTGCTGCTGCTAAATCTGTCAGGGTAGACAGTCTGGTTGTCTAAATTATTCGGCAAATGCTGTTAATGTGCTAATCCTTTTGTTTCAAATTCATGTCCATCAGTGTGTCTGATCATGTAACTAGTAAGTGTAAATGTATTATGTTTTATCATTTGTTAATACCTCCCAGTGTATCTTTCTGTAAAATCAACCATACAGTGTGTGGGGAAACTGTAAAGACCAAAATGTATGTAAAAATGTTTGTTTAAAAAAATGAGCTATGTAGCAAGCTCACGAAAGTTGATCGTCCCAAATATGGGATAGAGGGGTGCCTGATTTTAATGGATAAGGCATGAAAACTGTAAAGAACTGGGCTACTCTGCAAGGGTATGATCATGCCTTTATATTTTTATATATTTCTAGGCTAGAATTGCCTATAAATGAAAATGGGAGAAAAAAGCTGTAAGGGTCATGTTTTGGACGTGACCTATTCAGCTTGGGAAAAAAATTAAAATAATATGAAAATGAAAGAAAGTTTGGGAGCACGATGAACATAGGAAAAAAAGCTAATCTGAGTAAGGGTCCTGTTTTTGACATGACCTATTTAGCTTGGAAAAAAATAAAAAATAGTATGAAAATGGAAAAAAGTTTGGGAGCACACATGGTTATGTGCTGATTCTGTAGCAAAACGAGGATAACAATGTCTTAACCTGGCTCAAATAGTGTCAAGGCTCATTGTTGTCCTCACATACAAAAAAATCATAAAATTAAAATAAACAGAACCTCTTGGTTAAAGAATGGACTTTGTCATTACTGAGTGTGTTGTGTAAAATTTATGAGTGCTGTTACATCTGAGCGCATGGTTAGTGGAATATAAGCACTTTGTACAAGCGATATGCACTTAAATATATTCAAAAAAGTTAAGGAAGCAAACATTCCTTTTTCTGGTGTTTATTCATACACATTATACAGAACCACCAATGAGATTACATAGCCTGTTCTCACATGTAGACTTTCTGTGAGGCTCTGCTAAACTGGGCTGAGGTTTCCACTTAAGTGGGCAATACGTCTAACGTTGGGTAACCTAAATTCGCGGGGTACTTAAATTCGGGATTTTTCGAAAACGGGGTATTTAGGGATATGTGCTAGATGCAACATAAGTAATACCGCTAGAAATGCAAACCTGCCAGACTTACGTATTCAGAACACTGTCTGAAAAGCTTCGATAAGCATGGATTATAAGGCGACGAGGTCAAAAACTCTCCGTCCCTTATTGGAACAGTCTGAGGACTTCGTGGGAGACTTAAACAACATGGTTGTCGGCTGGTTTATAAGAAAAATGTCACATCCGATTCCTGCTCAACACAATTATTTACAAGACAACTTATTACAATCTCTTTTGCTAACCTGCAACTGGATTCTAAGTGTGATCAATCATCAAAACTCCTCTCTGTTGCTACAACCTACGGCACGTGTATTTTCCCGCCGCCATATTGTTAACCACAATCCTGTTGTCAAGCAGACGACAAAGGTTTGTGAGGAACACTTTTTTGTCTAAATGCTGCGTGTGATAGTGGACTGAGGAAGATATTTTCCTCAAAGTTTGCTCCTAACACAACAAGGAACACATGGACATAGTAGTATTACCATTGCTACGGCATCCAGCTAACTTCCCATGAATAATGTAACGTTACACGTTGCCCGATGATGACGATGGGCCGACTTTGAGTGAAGTTCTACCGACTCAACACACGGGTTGTACCTGAACTGGCCTGATGTGTGCGGTACGGCCGTTTTTTCGTGTATTTTTTTTTTACTTGGACACGTCTATATCCATAGCACTCTCCTCAAGCCAAGGATGGAACGAATAGCTGCTGTATAAAATGTGATTAGCGGTAAGATATTCAAGACGAATCTTCTCTCCCGAATTAATGTGCCCCCCTGTCCGACAGCACCGTAATTGTGCATGCGGCGGACGGTAGTTTCAAGTTGAAATATTATGGTGTCAGCACGACTAGAGACAAAATCTACCATATATATGATTAGTGCAAAGATAGTACATGATACTGACAGAATTATAGAAAAAAAGGATGGTTTATTGTTCTGCTAGATTGATTTCAGTCAACCATTATCGGAAAAATCCCGAATTTATGTTACCCAACGTTAACTGCCAGCCAATCAGAGAATTGCCTAGATGTTTTCTTTAGGTACAGCTGATTGGCTGACAGCAGGTTAGAGGCTACTCCCACCAAAGTGGTTTAGCAAGGCCTCTCTAGGATATATTGTATACATGCCACCTGCGAGGTTCTGCATAGCAAGTCAAAATAGACTGGGTTATGCTAGCCATGGGGCAAACCATGAAGGACCAAGGAAGGGAGTTGTTGTTCCAAAAAAGTTGGTGCTTTGTTTTAAGGTTCTGAGACACCTTTGTTCTTGGTTTTCCTCCTTTTTTTGCTGCTGCTAATTTATCATCCTATCACTAAAATTCATTACCCTGCCAGCAAGGATCGCTTACTTTGTATGAAGTCTGAATCCGGATAAATCCTGATCTGCTGGTGCCACCTCCTGAAGCAGAATGGGCAGATCCGGATCAATCTGGATTCGGACCGTTCATACTAAGATTCACGAATCAGGATCAATCCCAACGCCTGGGTGAATCCCAATTTGCAAATCCTGGTATGAACTAGCCTCCGTTGCAGACTCCTTCCGGCTGTTTTCTTCTTCAAGTTACAGTTTTACTATTACATTTTGTACTGTAACTTGAAAAAGAGAACAGCCGGAAGGAGTCTGCAACGGAAGCTAGTATGAATGGGGTCCAAGACTAAGAGCCACAAATGCAAATACCCAGTGCAAGCATGTTATATCTCTGTAAGACCATTCTCTGTTGTCTAAATCACTTATCTCATGTATCCATGAAAGAAAAAAATCTAACCTTAGCATGCTTGAAGTTAACATGCAAATAAACACGCTAGTACACACTGCAAAGGATGCAACAGAAACAATTACCATCCCAAGACTATATTGAAACAGAAATATTTTGTGGGTACAATGTCAAGCAGTGCCGAGTATGTAGACGTAGTAAACTGTCAAGCTGAATAGCTACTGAAGCTTTGGTACATTATGACTTAATCTTAATGTTCCTTTTCACACAAGAAGCATAATTACATCATTCAATGGCTGCATAAATGTAAATCCATGAAATGCTAATATTAACCCCTTTTGATATATATTCATCTTAAAACTATCCCCATGAATTGACAAAATAAACACAACGAAACATATTACGGGTTCACTGTCCAAGTTTTACAGTTTCTATGATTCAAGATGCTTTACTACAGTTTATGGATAGGCTGAAATACTACTACTAGGTTTTGTCACAAACTATTGAACATTACGGGACAAAATCATGAGACTCAAGATTGGCATAAAATATACAACTAAAATATCAAATGGTACGAATCTGAAACAGACTGCTACAAATTTCTAATAACTTGCAGTAATAATGTGCTTTGCTTGCAATTTTTTTTTTTCATATTTCATAAATTAACAATACAAAGTTAACCATGTTCATCATTTAAGTCATTGTTTTATCACTACAATCTCTAGACCTCACATCCTTATGATAACTTGCATTGTTAGCATTTTCAAAATGCTGTGATAAATTCAACACGTATCTTGATAAATTTCTTTATTAGCTGGAAACACACTCTTTTACAAAGAAACTATCATTATCAACTAAGCCTTTTCTATACCCAATTTGGAAACAGCACAAGCGGAGATCATGTCATTTACACAGACACCACAATTCTATCAAAATAGTTCACCCTAGATGTTCTTTTTGTTCAGGAAGAAGCCAAAATTTTCTTGTCAAACTTGAGCAAACTAGATATCCAATCCACCCCTTTATCCTATTGTACATAATCACATGGATTACTTTGACTTTCACCAAGGCGAATCTCATAACATCTTCAAGAATCTTCTATTTACTTTTACCTTCTAAACTGTCAGTTGTTTTGTCCCACTTATAAGACACTTTGACTCAGTTGTAACCTAGTTTTTATGTGAGTAAAACGATTTTTCGTGCTGATTTTTTTGGGCACAACTGACAGCAGCGATTATCAAAAACTGTACACAAGAGAACTTGCCTCCAGTTTTGGTGGATCAAATATTGCCTTTTTTTCTTGACGCTGAGTTTTTTAATTATCAATTTTTTTCACCCCTCTAGCTCCTGTAGCAGCATTTAATATCAAAAGCCCAGGAAAAGTTATCATTTGGTATTTACAGTCCTCTGGCATCCCCCTTCTCATCATGCAGCTTCACTGCAAACCTTTGTTTGGGATGTGGGACCCTTACACTGACCCCCTCTATTCCCACATACCCTCAAGAGATTTGCACAGATAGGTGCATGGCACAGGTTTGTCTCGAAACAACAGGAGCATGCGGTTAAACAACCTCCCTGCTGCCTAACCCTGTAACCGATACAAATTTGGCGCCAAAAGGCTACATCAGCAGGGAGAAGGTTAATAATGTAGAACACGAGCAAAGGTTACATGGGTGCCTTTTACAGAAACTGTGCAATGTACATCTACAGTAGACTCAGTGTATATTTGAAAAGGTACATTAGTGATAAGCTGTACCTGAATATTCAAAGTTCTTGCCCCTACGCTTAACATACCCTTAACAACAGCAGTAAAAGGGGATATGGTTGCAAGGATTTCACTTCGCAGTAGGGACAAAATGTAGTGTTTACGGTGGTTTTAAGTTCGTAGTTGAAACAGAATTTACTGTAAAGAGGGAAATGATCGCAGTGGTTTTAAGTTTAAGTTGAAGGGATAATCGGGAAAATAAAACCACCGCAAGTATCTCCCCATTTATGGTAACACACGGGACATACGCAGCAGAAGCTGCTGTTGTTAAGAGACAGTGCCAGAAACTTCATCACAACATCGGAATAATTAAGAGGAATTTGTACATCGTTGTGTCCGTTACACCTGCTGGTATCCTTTGTGACTCTTGCGCCGTCCGATCAGGTACGCTATTAGTACGATGACGACCAGGCCGGCCAGGGCACAGCCCACAGCAATAGGCACGATGTTGCTGATCTCGTTATCAGCAGGGCATTCTTCAGCTGAAAAACACAAGCAAAAAATGGTTGTTTTTTGTTGCCTTCCAAAAATTCAGTGTTCAGAGTGTCCAGGAATACAATGAAATTGCAACATATGAATGCCATTTTTACTTTTAGAATGCCTTGATTGAAAAAAAGGTGAACATTGTATATAACACAAGTTGAACATTACACCATACCAGCTGCACCATAGAAAAGTTACTCAACCAACTGGATAAGTTTTGTAACAATCAGACGTTTCAGATAGCATCTGCTATTTTTCGTTAGTGAACAGTCATATCATACTTTTCAGATCTGCTATCTTTTGTCAGTCACTGACGAAAGATAGCAGATGATGTCTGAAATGTCTGACAGTTACAAAACTTACCTGGATGTCAAACCTTCATCAAGCCAGGTATCAAAGGTGAACATTCTGTAGCAGAATCAAACCATAATTGAACTGAACAGCTTAAGTGATGTAAATGAAAGTGGCCCATTGCTAATTCCTTGACAAAGACTGGTGCTGTTCAGGCGAAAGTTCAATCCTGCTATCCATGTAGATGAATGCTTGATGAACTATCAAGCTGAAGGATGAACATGTCATCCCTGATAACTCACCGGTGTCAAAGTTGTTGTCAGACAGTCCGAAGGGCTGGACCTGGACATCTGTGGCAATGAGCATCACATCCCCAGTCAGACTCACGTCCTGCTCGGCCATACACTTGTAGGAGCTGCCCACGGACCCTTCAAACGCTGTCAGGTTGGTGTTGGCGACGGTGCGTACTGTGGTGACAAAAAAAAAAAACATTCAACAGATTTGCTTCATTTTCGTGGGGACTTGACTTCGCAGTAGGAGGGGACAGGAGGTATTTGTGGTGTTTTGAAATTTCTATAGAAAAATAGCAATACAATGGACACAATATTTGCGGTGTCATGATAATAAAACACATGAAGGTTTACAGCATTCTTTTTTTTCCATCTGGATACTATTACAAAAACATTGTCACCATTTTTGTTGAAATGAGGGCATTCTTCTTATAACATTTTCAAATCCAAGATACATACAGAGCACAGAAAAGAAATAATCAATGAACATGTGCAACTAGAAAATAAAATCAAAGAAAACTTGACTGTTTAGACCAGGAAACAAAACTAAAAATGTACTACTATAATCTGTTAAACTCTTTGTCAATTATTCTCTTACAATCATATCTGCTATCTTACACATTTCCCAACATGTTTTGTTATACAACTCATTTGTATGCACTAATTTGCTTGTATGTATGTATGTATGTATAGATGTAGTAGACCTTACGAAAGTTGCTGTACTTTTGTTGTGTCAATAAGGATTGAATATGGAACATAATAATGTTAGTCTTACCACTTCCGGTGTTGTTGGTGTCGGGGAAGCGTGCTGAGGTTTCCGTGTAGACCAGGGTGATTGCAGAGGCCATGAACTTGCCGTCGTCCTGGAGCAGGCCGGACGCGCCTGACTTGGTAAAGGTGATCATGACCGTGGAGTCGTTGCCGTCGTATTTCAGCTCCAGGGTTGAAGTGTTGTTTCCGCAGGTTCCCGACACAGCGGGGTTGGCTGGGACGTTCCACTTAGCCGTTGCAGTCTATAGCGAGAAATCAAAGATGAACTATTTAGAATTTTTGTCAGTCCCATTAATTATAATTTCTGGCTGATTATGTTGAATGCACCTTTCCCACTGGATCCCATAAGACAACACACATGCATGTAGCAGGGATTTGAAGACCAGAAATGGGATAACCTTTGATCTTCTATTCTGGCACCTTTGACATATCTTCCTGTCTGGGTTCTGAATGTACCCATGTGGATTTAGGGGGGAAGACGCACACAAAGACATACACCAAGAAAACAATACCTTTTGCTAAAATCTGACATAAAAATGTCCAAGAACCAACTAATCAAATTGGTGTGGCCTTAACAATAATCAAAAATGTCCTTCCATTTTCTTTTCTTAACAAATCATGCTTCTTTGATCTTGTATCAAAAGGAACGTGTAGAGAAGGAATGTTTCAAACTGTACGTACCTTTCCGTCAGTCTTGGTGTAGTTTGCCTCAATCTGCAGAGCCATCAGAGCCATGAGACAGACTTTCCCGTCTCCGCCGGTCAGGGTGTAGTTGTTCTGGGTAGGGGGCTCGGGGGTGGGTGGGACCGGAGTTGTTGTTGGCATCGGCATTGTGGTAACGGCAGGGGTTGTGCTGTTGGAAGCAGGGGTGGTGGTGTTACCGGGAGCCGGGGTGGTTGCATCAGCTGCACATTCAGTAACTGTAAAGTGAGAAGTGTCCCAGGTAAGGTAGAGGTAAAGCAAGTAATTAGAAGTAAAAAAGTAAATACATCTTGATGTGTTTGTGGTGTATTTTAAAAATCACTTTTATGGTAACCTCTCCTTCACAATTTATTACTATTTTTTTCTTGCCAATACTGACCGACAGAGGCCATATATAAATATTTTTCTTTCTTGTCAATATTGACCGACAGAGGCCATCTATTTTTTTTCTTACCTTCACCGAATGTTTCGTTGAAGCCAAAGGCCTGGACCTGCACATTGGCCAGTTTCAGCATGGAGCCAATGTCATCCAGCGCCAGGCTGCCCTGGTTGTTACACTTGTAGGACTGCCCAGACGGTGCCTCAAACACCTCAAGTTCAGTTTTGGACACAGTCACATTATTATCTGTAAAATGAAGAACAAAATGCATTTAGTGTCTTTGTCAATTGCCACTTCTGTACTGGAACTATTTTCTGTTACTCTATCATCAAAGGAAGAAGCCAAAATGATAGACCTACAATAAGCCTCTTCATGGTTCCAACTGCGCATGCACAGCAGGGTGCATTATGGGTAATATGTCAAAGGTGAAGGCCCATGAGACATAAACTATGTCTAGAGACAAAAAGTGTTTACAAGATAGGAGCCTTCACCTTAGACATGCTACCCTGAACAGGCTCTTACTAACAGCTCCTCTAAAATTGAGTCAGCTTGCCCTGATGTGCCTTCTGCTTGGCAGTTATTGCACTACTGTTCTGCAACACACCACACATCTGTTAGATCATATATCTATTCCATTATTCTTTATCTTACCAAACATACCTCCACCAATGTGGTTTTCAAAGTGCCCTGGGGGTGAACACAGATGTGGAAAATAACATGGGTAACAAAGACTAACAGAAATCCAACTGAAATCTGAAGACCCCAGTAATAGTCTATAATGACCAGACCCTACCGGTTTAAGTTCAGTAACGTATGCAATAAAAGCAAATCAGAAAAGAAATCAAAGATCTTATACATCTCCATTGAATATCTACAGTTTTTGTATATTGTCTTAAAAACATCACACCACCATTTCCATTTCACACATTACATGCTCCACTCTCTGGCACTTCCAACATTCATTTCCTGCCAACGTGACAAAGAAATTTAGACGCAGGCCAGCTCAACCTTCGCATATTGCCAGTCTCTGGGTACAACTCAGCCCAGGAACGCTCGCCAAGAAAAGCAAACAGACTGAAAACAAAACCTCTGTTTTCACAGAGGTAATCAACCGGGAAACTATAGATGAAATCCTTACTTGGGGTTGTGGTGTTGACAAAGATGGCAGGATCCTCGGTGTACGACAGTTCAACACCAGACAGGTAGGTGTCCTGGCCCTCCATGGTGAAGGTCATGCTGACACTCGTGCTGGCGGGGGGGATGGACAGCGTCAACTGCGCAGTGCCGTTGACCTCGCAACTGCCTCCAACGGTGACTGCACCAGGGTTGGTCAGGTTGTGTGCAGGCAACGGCCATTCGAACGTCACAGACCCCTGTGACATGAAGTGATTCAGTTAACAAGTATATGAAGAACCCTAGCCAGGATCTCCTTGGTACTGAGACTATTACCCACCTGCAAAGGTATATTAGTGCACTCTGAGAAGTGTTTTTACAGGGTGGGATTCAGTTACTTCACTTTTGCACAACTATAATCAGAAAGATTAGCTATAACGAAAAGTAACCACTGTACTGGGCTGGGAAACAATCCATGTTATGAAACAGAGCAGGTTGGAATTTAGATCAAAATGGTACCAGGAAGAAATTCCCTATATGACAGTACTACTAGGACAAGACTAGGTTGTAGCAACATTTTGGTATTATCTTCTTATGATATCTCGAAGTAATTATAACATTTCTACATACATGTACTTAAAGATCCCAGCATGTTTAGAAAGTGTATTACTTATGCATCAGATGAGCTTTGTCACTTACGTCATTAGTCTTGGTGTAGTTGACTTGGATGGAGAGAGCCATGTCTGCTCTCAGGCATGTCTTGTTGCTGGCATCCTTTAGTTCATACTGGTTGGTGGGTGCTTGAGCTATAGAAAAAAAAAGAACACATGATGCCATCATATACACTATAGTTCATGTATAAATGTGTGATATACCCAAAATGTCAAATGTCATCATGCTTTGGAAGGAGTTGGATTTTTATTAAGTATTATAACATACAACCAAATTCCAAATATAGGACCAATGTTGCAGATACTTAGGCTAACATCCAAGAAACAATCTTGGAATAAAATCTTCACTACCAGTTCATATTTGAAAGTTTAAAACAGAATGCACTGACTGCTATATGGTTTCTTCCCTGTATCAATGTTTACCTGTATGGACCATTGGTATACATGTTGTAACTCTAATAGTCTGGCATATGGCCCCGTGCTCTATGAATATGAATATGGCTCAGCCACTGGTGTGCTGCCATGAAATCCTAACACGCATGACCAAGTGTACTTATTCAGTTATTGATTACCATTTTTACATTTAGCCATTTAATTCAAACATGTTCTGAATGTTTCATTATGATTTTTATGATGTTGTTTGAGTCTGGAGAACAACTACAAAGTATATTACAACATGTCAAACAACAAACCTTGACACATATAACGAGACATCTACATTTAACTCAAAATGATGGGCAACCACACAATTAAGTTATCATACCGATATGATAATCAAGAGTCATAACAGATCAACAGTTATAACAGACCACATGTCATTTATCAAGAACTTAGGAAACAGGAGTAAGGCATTAATGTATGGGGACTGTGTATCACTAAAAGAACCAACATATTTCTAGGTCACCAAACACTTTCACATGGCTGGACAGGTGACAAATCTACTCAGAGTCAGAGTCAGACAATGCTACCTGCATTGCAGTTGGACAACTCTATTCCTTTTTTCCACAATAAGTGATTCTGTATTCTTTCATTTTACCAAATTGCAAGTTGTTTATATTTTTTTACTTTTGGATGGGGTATTTCGAACTGCTAGCCTCAATAGTCAAGTAAATTTCCGTTTTAAGAACAAAGTCAACACTATTTCAGGACCTATGATATTTGCTCATGCCATCATGGCAACTGGTGTAAGAAGAAGACAAATGGACTAAAGCAGTAAAGGTGAATAAGAAATTAAGTATCTAAAAGTAAAACAAGGATCTGAGGTGTTTTCAAACAAATTCACCATACAGGAAATGTGGCATGACATAGCAAAATACGTAGGTACTCGTATCTAGTCGTAATGTCTCTTTTACTAAAGTTTTAGCTGACCATTGCATAAGAGCTACAATTATCTGACAGTCATATGAGCATGACTAATACTACTAGTGTTTGGACGGGGGCCAGATCATGGGGTCTGGAAAGGTTAGATGTGGACCTGAGTTCATGGCATGAAGGAATCCTCTAGAATAATTCCAACAGGGCCAAACCCAATGAAAGACCTTTTCTGTGTGTAACGTTAGGTTTAGACAGCTTTTCTTGAGATAAGGTGTTCAGAAAATGGTTCTGCAAAAGTAAATTGTTTTTATCATGCTTATGCAATTCTAAAAATATGTGTGTGTACGTGTGGAAACTTCCCACACTCTCAAATCTACTCCAACAGCTAATGCTATGCAAGAATGGAAGAAATCAGTTTTGACAAATCCAGGTTTAACAAAAATATCTTAATCTAAATCTTGCTTGTCACAGACGGTGAACTGCGTCAACCCCACAAAGTCAGACTTTGCCACCCTGTACTTTGACCACACGTTCCTTGCCAAGGTTTACATAGCAGTTAGCATGATCATTGCCAAAACACGTCCTACAAAAATAGTATCTGTTCCCACTGCAAATACGGTACTACGTGGACACTTCAGCCCATTTTGACGGTGGTCTGTGGTTAGTTAGCACTGACACATGGGTGCTTCATACACTTTCAGGCGATAGGTACAGGTGAACCACCTGACTATAAAGTCTGTCTGTATAGTTACACCAGTCATTAACACTGCTAGACAAGTGTATATGATTAGCTTCCGTCAAAAAATCATGTAACACGATTTTCTGATCAAATAATGATTTGACATCACACCAATTTACAAAGGTGTGTTCATTGCTGCTCATTTCAGGGTTAAGCACACCCTTCCGTACGTATAACGGTCTGTCCCCTGCTGATGTGGAGTTGCATCAAGACCATGTGACATGTAAGAGTTCAAAGGGCTTTAGCCTCCACACCTAGACCAACATTGTAAACCTTGCCACCATTTTGGATTGTCAACAAGTCTACGGATCCAACAAATGGGATAAAATGATCGCAAAGCATTCACATTTTCCACTTCTAAAGGTCTAAAACAGACGACTTTTTGGAGTTGTGAAAAAGATTGCATATGTTTTCACACACACCCTCCCCCTTCTTGGAACGAAACGCGCCTTGTCACGTGAAAATGTGCTACGTAACTAGTCGTGAAAAATGCACAATTCAAAGCATATACTTGAATGATTCGTAAAGAAACTTTCACATTGAGACACAGAATACTCTTCCTTACCGCACACAGCCGTGATGAAGGCTAGAAGCACGGAAATCGTCTTGAAGTTCATGTTTTCACTTCCCGCTTGTACGACACTACCTGCCAAGGAGTACTGCTAGTCTGGAGCAAAGGCTGATGGGTGGCTGTTCAATCCTCCCTCCCCTTAACAAATTTTCTTTTAAAAAGCGCAAAAACTCCCCTTTTCATGAATAGATGGTTCACTAAATATAAGAATGGAATATCCTTAAACGAATCAATATTCAACCAAATTATTTGGTATTTATTGGCGATTTTAAGCGTTTCTAATGAAAGACATACGAGTATATATTGTGTTAGGTCAATACTTGGAACAGCGGAGAGCCATGACTGTCATGTGATGCTGTGATGATTACGTCACACGGCGGCTCACATGTGTAGTAGCGACACCTGTCGGTAATATCAATAATGTCGTCGGCGCTCTCGTTGGCAAAAATTGCTGTCACGTGGTTGAAGCGTGGCTCTGCTTCTCTCTATGGTTGAAGTGATTATTATGAAAATACATGACAAAAGAAATAGAACAGCAGTAGCAGATGAGAAAAGGATAGAAAGGAAACGAAGGCTAGCCTAATGTCAATCAATAAAGGCTTAGGCCCTCAGTAGTATTGGGTTTCTGGCTTCATGAGAGAACATGCACCATTTTATACTCTCCGAGTATCATACAGGAACCGTTCAACGAGACAGTAACGGTGAAAAGTCATCGTAACGGATTATTATAAACACGTCACGGAATGTTTCACTTTGATCTGTCAAAACTTTGATGAGAACAGAGGTCTTCCGATTTTGAAACTGATCACTGTTGATTTCCAGGATGAATAGGATGAACGAACCTTCATGATATTATACTGACATGACATTATAATATGACCACCGGAACTGATGTTTGATCGAAGTTTACATCGACTCTTCCCCAAAAAACGGAGCTTTACCGGGTTATTTGAGGTACAAGAGTTGGATAATGTCCTTTTATATCATGTTACTCCCACCATTAGTGAGTGATATGTTTGTGTTCCTGCACTGAATCTGATTTGACTCATAAATCTACCTGAGGCACAATCCGGACCGAAAAACGTAACGTAAGATATCATACCTGAATTGCCAGAAAACTTACTCATACATAAGATAGATAGGCATTGTTCAACTTCAATGTAAGCTAGTTCCTTTTCTTTTCTTTGTTAGCTACTTTTTACATGCACCGATTGCGTTTCGTTTCAGCACTGCACCATAATGTTGGTCCTTCTGCTCCAAAGACTCCAAATACTGCAGTAATATATTTCGCCGCTACGAAGCGCTTTTGATCCATGGAAACTTTTACGCCAGGTGCCCTCATCAGTCTGGTTTTGACGGCGTGTTTGAGCAAAGAATGTCAGCAAGTAATGCTAGTGCAAGCAAATAATCCCAAGGCTAGCAAGTAATGACAATAAAATGAGCAGATGTCAGTGGAAAATAAGCACTTGTTTTTATTGTTGTTTATCAAGGACTCATCTAGAGGTAGGTCGCAGGTTGTTTTGGGAGATGGTTTGACAATATTCAGCCCATCAAGCCCAAGATACTCCACACACCTTTACAGCATTTTATGAAGAAAATTAGATTTATTGAAAGGAAAGCAAACAAAACACCGTTTCATTTGTTCCGGCATGTCTTCCAGTTTTATAACTACATAATATTATTATGTAGTTATAAAACAAGAAGACATGCCGGAACAAATAATATAATAGGATTTGAAGAATTATTCACTGACGAGAACTAAAAAGTACTGTTCAAAGGAAAGGAAAAAGCTAGGTCATGTCAGTTTCAACACATACCCCCACTCTTTCCTTGCCTAATTTTAATCAATCCTATCACAGCATACACAGCATGAAGTTGTTCTACTGGTGAAAAGACTATTGCCTTGGTTCAGTTGCACTGGCTGTGTCTACTACCCCCTCCTTCTTCATCAACTTCTCTTGTCTCTTCTTTAAGACTCTCTCCCACCAACCAAACCCCCAGAAATGCTCCTCCGTGAACTTCGGGGGGTCCCTTTCATTCATGGTCCTCCTTTTCTTGTCCATCAGTTCTTTCTTCATGACATCTCTACTCCAGGTGGTGTAGCTTGCTTCCTGTTCCCAATCACCCCAGTCATTCTTCATCATGGGGGTGAGAGGCACTGCCTTGTCTGCCACTGGGTTCGCTTCTAGTTCCCGTTGCCGCCTCAGTTGGGACATCTCCCGCCGGCGGTTGTCACTCTGCGTGCGTTCTGAGTCAGTCCCGATGTACGGCACAAACTTCTGTGGGCTGTGTGGACGGGCCTGGTAGCTACAGCTCTGCATTTCCTTCAGTCGCGAGATTGCCCGTCGGAAGGAGAAGATTTCGTCGCGGCCAGATATGATGGGGATGTGGCGTGCATCCATCCCTTTCTTCAGCTTCATATCGAACGCCATCTCTCCAATCATCTCCATTTCCATGGCCTGAGCCTCCTTCCCTTCCCCCTCTGACGGGATCAGGAGAAACAGGTTCTCTGCTTCAGCTTGGGCGGTGCAGAAGATTTTGGTTCTCGTTTCGTACGCGGCGTCGATGAAGCTCAGGAACCTACGCGCTTCGTTCTTCTGGTAGATGGTCATCTGCGGGATGTGGTCGATGAATATCGTGCTGAAGTTGTTGCAGATCGTGAGGTAGTCGGCCGGTCCGAGTGGAGAGCGACAAAGTTCGGAGAACGTGAAACGTGCCACGCCTGTCTGAGTTGAAATGGGGATGTCCACCTTTCTCCCGTAGACCGTCACACTTGATGGCGTCACATTCTCAGTGCCTACAGCAGCCTTAAACACCTGGTCAAGCAGGTCTTCATTCAGTGGGGATATAGGAGAAAAGTAGGCCTGCTGTCCCACAGACTGGACCAGCCGATAATCCTTCTCTGAGTCTATGTGTACAATCTCACAGCTCTCGCTGAGGAGTCTACCGAGGTTGGACTGGCGATCCTTCGTCTGGCTCTCCAGGCTGAATGACGAGGCTCCCAGACTGTGGGGATCCCTGTTGGAGGTAGCAATGATGACGGCACCGTCAGCGACCATGTGAGCAAACAGGCCCTCCAGAAGCGCCGACGTCCCGTAGTCGCTGAACTGCATCTCGTCGAAGCAGATCAGCCAGGCGTCGCCGAAGATCTGCCGAGCGATGGTCTGGACGGGGCCGTCCTGGTCCAGCTCCATCCCATCCGTGCAGAGGCTCCACCTGTTGATCTCTGAGTACAAGTGCAGCATGAAGGACTGGAAGTGGACACGTTTCTTGGCTTCAGTGGGTGCGGAGTTGTAGAAGAGGTCGAGCAGAGCTGTTTTACCACAGCCCACTTCTCCATGGAGGTAGAGGCCTGGCGGTGGTTTGAACAGGGGAGGGGGCTCGCTAGACTCAGCGCTGACTTCTCCTGATTCTTTGGTGGTATCTTTTTCTCTTTCACTTGTTTCATCTGTGTAGAAAAGACAAACATGTAGATAAGAGAGTAAGTTGATCTTCTTAAAGCTTATCAAATTTCTTAAAATACATGTATATCAAACGTAGCGAGGAGCTTTGATACCAAGGGACCTGTATTAAAGCTCTTTGATTGGAGGGATGCAAAATGAATCAAAAGCTAACACCTTCAGCACAAATCTATACAGAATGTGTTCATCACCTTGTGTTTTTTCAGGATCTGGAGGTTGGTAGTCCTTGAGTCTGTTGTAAAGACCCTGCATCCTGGCCACCACTGCCTGCTGATGGTCATCAGGTAACAGGTGCTGGTGCTGGAGGGCCTTGGCGTAGGCTTGGATTGGGCCTGATGACAGCAGGCGACACTGACCTAGGCATGGAGAGAAAGCCACAAGACTGATAATCTCCAAGCAGATCTACACCGGCGCCAAGACCGTTGTTGTTGTCCTTGTTTAGCGTCTATTAACATTATATCGCTAGACATGGTCTGTTGGTGCTGGCATACGCTTGGTTCAGTTATGAGTCAATTGTTTCTCTAGGTATTTACCTCTTGGTGACTTAAAATCATATAAGCTAGCCAGAGAAGCTCCAGTCAGCCAGAGAAAGTCCAGTCAGGCTACAGAATTACAACACTTGTCTAAGCAAGGGAACTGACTAGTATGCACTTTATGGAATTGATAAAGAAGACACAGTGTGGTTAGAAATGTACTCAAATAAAGAACGTTATACCAAGGAAATTTATACCTGGAATCCAGACTGTTTCCAGGGACCACAAAATAATTATGCGGGGATAGAGGGTTCCAGTGGCGAGGAAACCCACCCTATAGCCCTAGGAGAGACCAATGAGGTTCTATATATACATATTCTATTTAATAACCTCATTGGAGAGACCAAGGACTTCGAGAGACAGTACTACCAGGCTAATCTCCAAGCAGATCTATAGGTTGAATTACAAGCTCCTTCTTCCAGTTGAATACGGTCTTTGCAATCCATTGGGTCTGGTTGGAGACTACTACCAGGCCAGGTTTAGATCAGGTCGAGAAAAACTAGGTCACGATCGATGATATAATCCCTCCCGATTTCCACCGCCCCCAGGCACAACTGTGCGGTCCATCAACGTTACACAATTATCAAAACCGCAAGAAAACATTTCCGATTATCTACACCCCACAGGATCTGTTGGAAACGTTTCCTTTACGCAAATATTGATGATTTGTATAAGAGCGACTTACCGGGAAAATATAGCAGGAGATCCCGGCGTCCTCTCACCAAGGTTGGAACGCTCTGTCCTAAAACCCGGCAAAACATGACTATTGGGAACGTTTAGATCAACACAGCTGTTTAAAAGAGTGTCTAGTTTTGCTAAATATTCGTTATCAAGTGCAGCGTTCACGAGATCTTGCTGAAAACGCTGCACAGTATTTTATGCAACAGCGTGACCTCCAGCGATGTCGTCTGCTATTATATAACATTCACTTCCGGGTCAAAACACCCAGGAGGCATCACGGGGGTGATGTTTTGTGACGTAAGCGCTTTGCGCAAACTTGCGATTAGAAACTTTGTCCAGTAAGTAAAACGTACATTTTTTTCAGATGATAATTTTTTAGAAATACTATTATTCTGATTACATTTCATGGTCTGATGTTCAAAATGCGATGAGAGGACTAACCAATGAGGTTAATGATTTTTAACCTCCTTGAACAAACTTTTGATCTCAATTTTAACTTCTTAAATTTAAGCTTGAGTTTACCAAGTTGTCCAGAATTACGCTATTAGCCTCCATTAACATTACTCCGCTGGGTTAAATCCGCCACTTTGAAAAAGTAGGGTTGACTTTGAGATCTAGAGATCTCTAGTGCAGCACCTCCCATGTATGCACAGTTTAGATACACAGGAGTGAATTATACTAGGGGGCGTTGGAGATCTGTTTGGACGTATCTTTTAAGGGTGGCAGAATCATGTACCCTGGTGGAATTATGTTAGTAGATGTTATCCTAAAGAGAACGGGTCACTTAGAAGCCATGACACCATAAATATAATATTTTTACTGAAGATATCGTTTATTCACTTAAACATTTTCCAAGATACAGAACTTCTCACTCTTTGGCAAGGCAAACAATCCGTTATGATTTAACTTAGATAACTCTTTCATCATCATTATCAAATGTTCAACAATCCGAGAGGAGAGGAGGTGTAGAGACGAAGTACAGGGTTCCCGTTTTCTCCACCGAGAATGCAAATCTGTTTCAGCTAGCTCGTTGGAAAATTGCTCAGCACTGTTGTACAAGTGGTAGCAGCATGTTTAATGGGCTTGGCCAACACATCCAGTATCTTCTAAATGACAGTTTTGACAAGCCAGGTGTGGTTTTACCTACATTTCGACAAAGTGTCCTACCATGGCACCTGCACTGACAACACTGAGCACCAAGTATACAGTACATCCTTGTGCTGTTGTTTTTTGTTTCGCCTTTTTTTTTTACAAGTGGCATATTCAATCCATGACTTGAGTACCGGTATATCTTAAGCCAGGATGAAGAAGGCTATTGCCATAATTATTTGTCCACGACACAATCGTACAAGGGAACAGCCATACAATCAAAACACACACACACACACATACAATCATCTACCTTAAACAGAACACCTTTTTGTAACAACTCCAGTATGCATGATACACTACTCAAAACAGTAGCCACCATTAACAAACAGTTGTCAATGGGGAAGACTAGAAGACAAATTACACCATGCCCATGATTATAACGTAATAAAGTTTGCATGCAACAAAAGTGTCTTCAAACACTTGTACATAGGAAGACTGCGCTATGGTACTGTATATTCTGTACAAGAACAAGCTGCTACCTTCTCTCTTGAAGTGTTTTACTTTTGGACAAGTCTCTCATGCCTATATCGTGTAATTGCAACTGAACACCTTTCATATATCTGTATGCAGGAACTGAAACTACACTGATCACTTGTTCCTTGACTAATAAAACTGAGAATTACTCTTAACATACTGGTATACTAATACAAGGTCTGCTATTACATACATATCCATCAATAGCCAGGAGATATGCAGTGGTTGTTCTATCTTAGAGGTTCTACTTTTTTTTTCTCTAGTGTTTAAGTCTACCGACCAAGATATTTGTTACTACCTGTGTGGCTGTTTTGCACCAAGACTTAAGTATGCCAAATCAGCAAGTAGAATAACGGTAAAACAATGTTACAATGTTCATCACAAGCCTGAAAAGTAGCTCCTTTTGCTAGTTTCTACGAAGATATAACCTTTCATATAAAATTTTGGATCAAAAGATATTACATGTTTCTCCATGTCAAATTCTTATGGCTGCAAGTTTTCACTGGAACACACAAATATGCATGGATACCACCACTACTCAAGCCTCCAGCAGCAATTCATACAACCAAGTATCCCTATACACCAACTAAAGAAAACCTTGTATGTTTCCCTACAAAATCTCATGGCTTCAATTCAAGAACACGAGTACTAGTATCTTATAGACATCTAAAAAAAAGTTGAATGACTGAGAACAATCCCTTACAATGAGGTTACAGTGTTCTTTCTTTGAAAGTCTTCACCAGACACATTTCAAGAATACTTTTTACAACAACAATGTACAGGTCTTGCTGGAAGTTCTAAGTTTTTTTCCCTTCTTTTGTGTTTTTTTTTGTTGCTATTTTTTGTGGTCAAGTCCAAGATAGAGGTATTGGTATGATGCTTGGGTTCTGTTAGGATTTGGGCAACATGAATGTTCACTGTAACCATTGGGTTGACTGAAGAATTCAATCAATGAGTTGTACTTGTACTCAATCACTGAGTTGTACTGTACTTGTTACACACTTCACAATCGCATGGTACAGACATGTCGTCATGGTCAAGGTTTTACACAAGCTTGCCAGCTTCGTACATAGCTGTTTGTTCCAGATACACAGTGTTCCACATCAAACTGGAAACCAGGGCCTACACAGGCCACCTACGGGCTACCCTCAGGCATAGTTTCCTTGGCCCTGGAACTGAAGAGCTGGCCTGTGTAGCCCCTGGAAAGAGTCTGGCTTCCAGGCTAGTTCCACATCAGTTTGACCTGATTGCCAGCACTAGATTACACAAAGACTGAAAGGGGGACTGGAAAACTTCTTCACAGTCCTCACTGATAGTTCTCTTCCTCTTAACATGGCTACTTGACTACCCTTCAAAGAGAAAAGTTAAAGTTTTCTTGAGTTCCACTTCTACTACCCGAGTACCCAGTGTAATAATGCATATTCTCAACAGTATATAGTGGTAAATTTCAATAATTCGAAGACACTTGAATAAAGCTCTGCATAGAATTTTTCACAGTTTTTCTTAGGCAGTCCCGTTGACTAACTGCTGACTGTGTTCCTGGATACCTGGGCCCCCGTCCCCGTTTATTGCACTTTTCTCGCTACCTCCCCTCTGTCTATCCCCCCTGGGGCCGCGTTTAGATCGAGACGGGCGCTGCTGCTTGGGCTCGTCGGGTTTCTCTTCGTTTTCACTAATCATTTTCGAGGTGTCCGTAGACTTTGCGGTTTCGTGCCCTGAGGTTTCTTCGGCCCGGTCGCCCTTGGCAGCCTCAGGGGATTCCTTCTTGAAGTTTTCGTTGAAGATGACTGTGTTCTGGCGTTCGCGGCGCCGGCGGTTCCGCCTTCTCCGGTTCTTCCCAGCGCTATCTTTGTTACCATCCCTGCTACTGTTGGCCTCTTCTGTATGCACAAAGACACAAACACATTAAAACATGCAGGAATAGTTTCATCAGATTGGCTAATCTATACATTTCCTTACAACACAACCGTACGATTTTCAGGTACCACCATCAGGGTGTTATGAACTGATTCTCATTATTGTATTGAATACTGCGGCAAAGAGTAGAAGAGTCCAGATACGTGCAAGAAATCTTGTCATTACGTCACACTGCCACACAGACTAGTAGTTCATGTGAAGGTAGCAGAAAAGTTGGCAGAGAAACTCGCATGGTTGTGTAGTTAAGAAATTATGATGTACATTAAAAATCACAAGGAAACAAAACACTTCTATGTATCTTCTGTAAACTGCTTGAATGTGTCAATAGCATTAGTATCTCAATTTTGTGAAAGTTCTCATACAAAACAGTATGTCTAACATTGGGATGTCTCTACAGAAGAACCTGACCTTTATCAATATATTTAAAGAGTCCTGACCATGAAAGTACAAACAAAGATCCTGTAATTGGTATATGTTATCTCCAGACAGGGTTGATAAGTTTAACGACATCTACAGTTTGTGGGGCTTATATACTGAAAGACAAAGAGTTTCAACAGATCTAAAGTACAGAACAAACTTCAACTTCACGCAAGTATAAACCATTTTTAAACAATGGTAGTCCAAAGGAAAGTTTCTAACACAACAGAAAAAGAGATGAACGATCAAGAAAGAAACACAACTTCATGGAAAGAAAGGAATATTGAAACTTGTGAAAGTAAGACTGAAGTATGTAGCACAACACAGTCTTTGCCAGCCTGACGTCTACGTGACAGGAAACGTCTTGACTCTACAAGTCTCGAGTGTGACAGACCAAAAGCCAGAAAAAGAAGTCCCTTGTGGGAGAGAAACGGAAAACTTGAGTTGGGATCAAAGAGTGGCTCACAATTATTGAGCTGTTGTATCCTTCCGCGGCACGATCCTGTCAGAGTTGTTGTGGGCTGGGGTCTTCTTTTTCCGCCCTGGAACTGGCGCAGAGAGATATAGCAGTTGTTTTCTTTATATGACATTGGCCAATACCATTCAAAATTTGTCAGAACATTTTTTCAGAAGCACAGGCCTCAGGAATAATATACAGTCTTCTCTCCATCAACCGTTGCCTCAACAGAATACATCCCAAGTCCCAATCAGAATCTGAACAATTCTTAACAGGACATGTGCTGTTGAAACAATTAAGGTTCAGGAGAGAACATACCTAATATCATTCCTAGGGCCTGTATCTAGCAATAACCAACACCTCTTCGTCCCACCACCAAAAGCCCAACCACAACCTCAGAACGCATAATTTAACTGCATAAATTGACCTTCAAGCTTGCCATATTGTGTTGTGCTACACTACAGTGAATAACCGTGACAATGTTTTCCCAGTGTTCCCCTGTATGTATATATGTCAAGTCTATAAGCGAAGCCCCATAAATATTGAAGCGGTACATATAATAATGGCAGCTGCAGGAAAATCAGATGGAGTTAGCGGAAGGGTAAGCAATAACATAGCCAGCCGAAAGTGACTATAAAGTAGGAAAAAAGTCATTGACCAACCACAGAATTTCTTCATTTTCACTCGATGACTCTGTAAAAATTCTGCACTGTGAACATTTTGTGATATCTATGTTCACATAAGCAATTAAAGTATTCTAGTTAATGAGGTTATAATTAGGATGTGCATAGTATCTACACTAAGTCTTGTTATGACATGCATAAGATTAAGAGAGTTGTTTTCTTAGTTACACATATCACTTGAAACATTTGATGCCAATGGTGTGAATGCAATAATTTCAATCCTTTTCTAAGTTGTGTTCTAAATGTATATGTGACGATGCCAGCAAACATGCATGAAGCTAATGAAAGCAAAGCACAAACTATCAAATACAACTATGGAAGGAAAAAAAACAAACAGATCTAGAGAAAGAAAGAAACCTGGCTCAAGGCAAGGGCACATCTGGTAAAACCATGCAAATGTATGTTTGTAGACTTTTGAATTCTGAACCCATAAAAACTGGTGAGGATAAACTGAGCCTTGTTTTTCCGGAAATCTTGTTTTGTACAAATTTTGATTTTGTTTCAATCAATTCATTTAATCAAGGAGGTTATATAACCTCCTTGATTTAATCAATTTTTTTATCACCAATCGTTTGTAAAGAGTTTGCAATTTGTTTGGAATAAATTTTCTTTCTTTCTTTCCCCTTGGTTCAATATAAGAGTCATTATTTGGAAAAGACTTGGATTAGGATCCAGACAGGAATCCCCCTAGCAGCTTCCTTTCGAACTGCCAATTTCAACTGCGAATGCAAAGGATTCAAAGAAACAATACAGAGATTTGTGCTCTCTGACAAGTCTGAGGTTTCAAGCATACAATTAGGAGTTCAACCAATGAGAGGATAGCAATAAGTGGTTCGACCAATTAGAGAGTGGCTATCAAACATTTCCATTTTCATGTTTTTATTTTGCATTTCTTTGTTTTGAAGGAGGAATGAGCAATTGCCATGAAGAAGTTTGCAAGGAGAGTGCCCTTGACTTAAGAAAACCAGGACCAACACAGAGTTAGTGCAGACCCACAGATGGCTTCCCCTTACCCTGCTGAATGTATGAATACAATGTCACGTTTGTTCCCCTACCCCGCTCGTTGTTCGTTTCCCCCTCGGTGTCGAGCACAGAGTCCTCTTCGTCGTTGCGCCGCCGCCGATCATTTTGCCGGCGGTCCCGGTTACGCCGCTGAGGACGCCCATTCACGTCGCCGTTCTCATTCTCGTCCTGGTTGAGGACGTCAAAAGGATTGTGGTTGTCACCCTGGCGAACTGTAACAACATATAAATAACAGTAAATGATTAGTTTATATAGTACTGTAAATTTATTAATTTTCATGGAGACTTAACATCACAGTAGACAAGCATAAAATTCAGATTGACCATGGATGCAACTAGGTCACATGTGGCCAGTCTTCAACTGTGACCTGTCTGATAAATAATTTCTTCCTTGGGAAGCCTTCGAATGCCCCATTTTAACTTAAAGTTCTCTAAAACTCCACAGCATTCCCCCGCTTGGTCATTTCACTCCCTTGCAATGCTTCCCCCTTGCAGTTTTTTTGGAGAAAAACCCCTGAAATGGCCCTACCCTCACGGTCAAAGTTAGGCTCGGTGTTAATGCGTGGACGGCGGCCGCCCCTCCCACGGTTGCCGGAGTAACGGCTGCCCCGTACACCACTTGCTTCCGACATGCTGTCCTCTGTTACGGCAGACGACCAATCACTGAGCTCGTCTTGGTGACGGCGATCATTCTCAGACCCGGCTAGAGAAAGTTACAAGAGATACAGACGTTTAGTGTCAGACTTGTCATCCCAGGATAGAGGTGTTCAAAATGTGGTGTTTTTTTTTTCTGAGAGCTATTGTAGACTGTCACCAAGTACAGTAGGGGCATCCTCAGTAGGTAGCATTAAACAACGCTTGATCTGCAAAGGTTAGGTGTGACAGGTCGTTCAAAGCAATTTAACCAGCTGTTGCCACATGCCTGCAAAGATGGTGTGCCAAAAGGCCTTTATACTGGCCATAAAATATGGATGAGATTTGACCTGCATAGATGTACTGTTTGTCCACAACAAACTTAAGGGCTTCTCCATTTAATAAGGTCATGGAGAAACCCTAGGGGTACAGAGGTAGAGAAATAGAAGGGTAGGGGTCAAAAATCATTTGATACCAGGGCTGTCTCCCGGACCCAAGCAGAAATTTGCTTGTTGGGACGGACAAAAATTTTACCCCATCAGTCCCCAAACTCGAAGTTTCTGACATGAAATTGATGAAGATGTATTTTCCTAAGCTTAAAAAAGCTTAAAATGACAGATTCAAAAACAAACATTGGGTTCCAAACAATAATGAGTGAGACAGAAACAAATCTAAAGCTTGAGACAACCCTGTTTGATACATTGAACGCATCTATTGTACCATCCTACTCACCATTGCGGCCACCCTGGTACCGTCTGGGCCGACCCCTTCCTCCCTGTCCTCGTCCCCTGCTGCCGCCGCGACCGCGTCCTCTGCCGTACGCTTGACCTCTGCCCCTGGATGTGGATTCGGTGGTGTCTGACGTGTAGTCTGTGCTGTAGCGACGTTCGCGTGGCGGGGGGAAGTACGTGCCGCCAGACCCGCCGCCCGCGTTCCGCAGCTCTTCTGCGATCTGTAGGTTCTCGATGCGAAGCTGCTCAACTTCCTGGAAAAAATCAATGATAGAGACAATGTTATTGCACAATAATCACACAAAAAGTTAGCTGATGAAGACAGAGCTTCGGTCAAAAATTCTGGAGAGTCAAATTCTTTGAGTTGCAGAACAGTTTATTTCTCATTATGTAATTTACTTAATCAGATAAAGTTTCATGGTGGCATAAGATGCATTCAGCAACTTCTATATTTCTTAAAAACAATGTCAGGAAACTAAAAAATACTCTATAGGAGTCTATCATTTATAAACATATCTTCTAGATTCCTAACATTTAGGCAGTACTAATACTGTTCTATTTGACCATTGTAGGTTACACTTTCTTCCATTGGTTTAGCATTACTTCAACAGAAAGCCAACGCATGAAAAAGGAACAGACCAAGATTGCCATCATTCCTTACAGTTTGGTTCTGGGTTGACATATTGAAAAGGTGATAGTCACCTGTTATGAAGGAATCTCATAAATAAATAGTTGCCTACCTTTAGATGTGCGAGGTGATAGTCCAATAGCATCCGTGCATTGCTGTTCTGCTCTATCGTTCCGATGAAGATCATTGGCACGTGTTCCTATGAAACAACGCAGACATAAGAGAGGCCCTTAATAATAAGCGGACTGCAAAAGACTTGAAAATGTGAAAAGTATAAAAGGTTTTTTTACTTACTGGAACAGAATCCTTTGCCGATGGATCCTGTACATAACATAGGGTGTCAAGTGGGTTTTTAGGGCTTCACATCACAAACAGCACATAAACAGAGCTTATACTTACAGGCTTTATCCAAACAGATTGTAGCGTCCAAACCATAATTGTCCAAACGAAAAGAACTGAATTTACAGTACTTTGTCTGACTAACAAGGGATGCAGAGACAACTAACCTGTCCTTCACCTTACAGGTTTCTACAATTTCATCTTGCATGTACGATATTCCAAAAGTATATATACATGTACTGGTATCATAATATACAACAATTTTAAAAGCATACACATCATATAAGTTTGTTTGAGTTTGCTCACAACTTTTACATAGTTATAGGATAACTCAACAGGAAAAAGGTTAACATATGGTTTATACCACATATATTTCCTCTGTATCTTCCTTTATGTCATACCTGGGCCTGATACTGGTGTTCCGGACCGTGTGATAACTATCCGGATCACATAGGGTTCGGGAGTGTTATCACACAGGCTTCCATGGAATAGGCGAATGCATTTCGAGCGCGCCGGTTGCGCCGCCGCCGGAAATTCGAATACCAGATTCGGAGGTTAGAATCAATGTTGTTACAGTTTCTTGTTCGAGGACACAAAACTCCCTCAACTTCTGGTGCATTCCGCATTGAAATGTGTGTTTTCTCGGGTGGGTATGACCAAGGTATGACATAAATAAAATACAACACGTTGTATTCCGCATCACCCTTGGTCCCAGCCCTCCCGCGGGTCGGACCGGCCTATGGCCGTCGGGCGATCCGACCCGCGGTCGGGCTGGTACCTCGGGTGATACGGAATACCCCGTGTTGTATTTTATATGTACAATAGGTAGTAGCCACTTTAAAAATAATCCACTCTCCCTTGAGTCTTAAGGTAAGAATTTCAACCCCTCATTTAAGTGGCAACTATCTCGCCAGGTAGCATGTCCTTCTAAGAAAGGAAAATACAGAGGAAACCTATATTCAGACACAGGTGAAAAGTTTGGGTAGAACTTTACTTACCTCCTCCCTCTGTACTGTGTGCTCTTTCTCATTGTCTCCCTCAATTTTCACCCTGACTACCCCAGATTTGTCCACGATCTCTTGGATTACACGACCATTCTTGCCTATTACTCTTCCTGAGGACAAAAAGGAGATTTAGGTTATGTCATGAAGTGTAGTAGACATCCATCAAGTCTTGAAATAATTTTGTCTGTATACAGGCACTTGTGCACGTAACATAAAAAACATATCTCTGCAAGTCTTTGTAAATTTCTTTTTTTTTCATTGTGCATTTCTTGCTGATTCTGTCACATGTGATACATTGTGGGTAATATGTCAAAGGCTGCTCCTGAGACATAAAGAAAACACTTCACTTTCAAGCTCACGCATGCACATTTCAAACGGTGAACTGGCTTATTGTGTGAGGTTCAGTATCCAGACACATCAAGAGACGTGGTGGAGTCGTACACCTCAACTTCCATCTGGCACACACATTTCCCCCAGCATGGCAGGGTAAGCCAAGCTGGCCCTTGGTGTGCAATCAGAAGTACATGTACAACAGAAATGCCGACTTGCCTATGAGATTTCTTGGGACTTGGACAACATCTTGTTTATACTCCAGCATTCTCCTTGCCTGCTGAACTGCCTCCTTTGTCTGTAATTGGTACATGTACACAATGTAAAGGTTGGACAACATTATAATCACAAAGTTATAGTGCAGGAACACTTAGTGTAGCAAGCACGTGTAGTACAGTATGTTAGATTTCATTACTGCATGTCTATGCTTGAAAGAGTGCTCACTGTTCTCTTTCTGTAATAATCAAGACAAAGCGAAAGTCTGAGACTTTGCAAAATTGAAGATTTCCACAATATTTCTCCTTGGGTGAAAACAAAATTTAACAAAAACATACACAACAACACATATTGTAACAGAATACCTTGATCTCAAAGACACACATTCTCACCTCTCCATAAATCTTAAAAGTGCATGTTTGTTCTTCCAGTTCGATGGCGGTGACACCCTCCAGTCTGCGGGCCTGCATGATGTTGGCCCCGTGTGATCCGATAGCCAGCCCCATCAGGTCCTCCCGCACTGCGAACTCCTCCAGGCATTGCCGCTGCATGGCTTTAGTGTTCTGAGAAAGATAAAAATTCTACATTGTATTCTTAGACTCGATTTACTTTTCATCAACATGCATGTAACTATATCTGTTTTCTTCCTACAGATTGACAACTATGTTTTAGTTAGTATGAACATCTATGATTATTGCACTGAATAAAGTCACACATTAAGGACATTTCCACGACTTTGCTCCTGACCACTCTCCAACCAAGGTGGGTGCTGGGTTGGGAGTAGCCTAAAATTCATCCTATATTGAAGCCTCAGTTCGCTCCTTTCATCGCATCCTAGCACAATATGACTTTCCCGACTTTGATTTTTCAAAATCCATAGTCCACAGGTGCAGACGAATTTTTAATACTAGTAATAATAGTAGGCAACCTTGCCGACCAACTCCCAACCAGAATAGTGGGAGGTCATTGTCGGCTACGTGTGACAGGGGCTTAAGGTAGCAGTAGGAGTATCCAAACGTTGGCAGGTTAGTACAGTATTTGCTTTTCTTTTATACATGGTCCCAGTCCTCAGGTTTGCAGCTAAGCTGTCTGTTGTACTTGACGGGACACTGTGTTACACAATGAACTGTAACTGTGAACACAGTTTGCTTTGTTATTTCAATTTAGTCACCCTTGGAAATTAAACTCTAACAGATTTGATTACATGTTGCAGTCACTTGCCTTGAAAGAGAAGGATTTATGCTGCCAATGCATTGTGAAAATGCAGCCTGACTGAGAGTAAGAATCTAGTGTGACGTGTATCACCTGACAACTGCTAAAGTAAAAAAGTATAAAACAGGATATAGTTTCTAAACTCACCTCGAGTTGTTGTTGTGCCTCCTTTTTCCTTGCCTCCAGCATGAGCTTTGTTCGTAGACTACGGAAGTGCATGTCGCTCAAAATCTGAGCTCTCTTTACCGCCGCCTCGTCACTGGAGAATACTACGAGTGCGTTCAGATCCGTGTTGTAGCTGACGGACGCTGCTTTCAACTTCAAGGCCCTCTTGAACTCATGGTGATTACTTTCTACTCGACAACTGTGGGGAATATCACAAAAGAGAAGATTAGATTTAGAAGCTATTTCAATTGGATAAATAGACTGAATTGAATTCTTACCATGATGTTAAGGTTTAAGTTACCAATGTTTAAGTCATCTTGTTCATGGCGGTTTTACTCTAGCGATGACCTCTCCACTACAAATTCATGATACCAGGAATATACTGTACTTCAGTACTGTACTTCCCTGATGAAATAAATACTAAAATAGATTTACAAAAACTCACCATTCCCTGAGGTCTTCAGGCACATCTATCGTACACTTGTGGAAGGAGTTCTTGGTCAATGGAGGGCTGGAAGAAAATGACAGCAGCATATTTACAAACTACTGTAGATCCTAAATTATAGACCATATTCATACATACTATGTGCACTAAAATGTGTCTACAAAGTTCTGCATTGATAAACATCTCCTGCCAACAGTATATTACAAGAACGAAACTTTTCTATATGCTGCAACTACGTGGCTGTTTATGAATTGTAGGGTTTATATTCAGACTTTATGATATAATAATTATGCAAGTCTTCATTAAAGTTTCAAAATATGTAAGGGTCTGAAAACTCACTTTTTGTTTGCGGGGCGGATTTTTCCTGTGTCTATAATGTCCTTAAAGGTTGCCTCCAGGTCGAGATATTCCACAACGCAGAAGGCTCCCTTGCACCTTTTTACCCTGCAAGGCCACCAGCCACACGGCTCATCATTTGTTTCTGCCAAAGCCTGTGGAAACATGAAGTAGAGCCACACATCAGAACATTACATATTGTACAAATCATAATACTGAGAAATAGGAAAACATTGCGAATCTCAGCGATTAATCTTAAAAAATCAGGTACTGTTTACATCAAAAACAGTAGCAGAAATAAACGAGGCGAAGCAAAAAAAAGTAAACGTTTTTGTAGTCATATATCGGTCTTCCATATACTGTACTTGTATCCCAATCTATAACATGAATATTGCTTTTGAAATTCACAAAGCCCTGTGTTTCAGGTGTTTCAACATTTTACATTCGACTATGATTAGCATATTAGCATGATAGTTCATCTGCGATGGTAATTAACAAAGTAACAGGGCTAAAACATTGTTCCAACATGTAAAGTTAGTGCATTGAATTTGTTGGTGTTGGAACAAAGTTTTAGATCTGTAAAATTATCACCTTTATCAATTACCTTTGGTTCTTTTGAAGTATCATTTTGACACCATATCTGCATTGGTTACAGGCAGCAGGAATAAGGTTCATATTCATACATGACAATATTGTTTATCTACATTACAAATTATAGAAGCAACTTAGTTATTAGTGCTTTTCTCCTAGCATTTAGTATTATTGCAAACTGTTTTTTGCCATGTTTGACATAGACTCGGTTTCTAGAGTTGTTTCCAAAAAGAATGCTATATTAGAAGACCTGCTATACTTTGGACCCTGTTGGTCAATTGCAAATGTTAAGCAATGAATAATGCTGGTAACTTTCCCTCTAAACAGGAGGAGCAGTATCTGGTTGGCTGGCGAATGGCCAGTGCCAATGCAGGGAGAAGCATGAATGTCAGACCGATATGGTAGGGCCTTTGATCGACAAGTACAAGCGGTAGGCCTGGCATAAGAGGATAAGTGTATGATGAGAGGAGCCAATCTCCATTTCTATAACCCTTGGGCCACACAATTGTGCAAGCACTACAGCAGGGGTAGAAGTGTATGTTTAAGAGCTATACTCTTTCCCATGTTTATGTGCTAAACACTAACTAAGCAGAGAAGCCGGTTTACACCATTTTTAAAGTGGGCTTTAAACATATGGTGCCCTTGAAGTTGAAAACCTGAAGTGAAGAACGTTATTTGCAGAGCGAAGGATCATCACTTTGCACATACATGTACCTCCACTTCATCTCCCTCCTGAGGTTCGTAATCGTCTACGGGGGTCGGAGGAAGTCGCACGTCGTTGAACGGAACTTTGCGCTCCGGCTGCCAGCTGAAAATAGATGGAAGAAAGAAGAGGATGGATTATTATTCTTTGTGATCAAGTTGTTGGGTCTTGCCTTGGTTATTCATATTTACAAATTTCCAGCAACATTAGTCAATCATTATTACATTTACCGTAAATCTTTCCATGTTCACAGTGGGTTATATTTTCGCCCCACGATAATGAATGAATGTACAGTACACAGCACAATAAGCAAATACATGTACATCTGTACTTTCCAAAATCCACTGATGGATACATGTACATGTATATCCTGCCACATGAGGCAAGCAAGTTTTTACATAAATTGTAATTGGACTAATAGGTGGTATTGAATCTGTGCCAGGTGTTTGGTATGACATTCTTTCCCAGCAGCCAAGCATTGAAAACATGAAACAACAATATTGCATGTGATGACCACATGTTCACTGTCTATAGTCTGTGACATCATATTTATAGCAATAAATGGTGATTCTATGTAAAACATTTTTTACTTATTTCTTAGCAGGCTTAGATTTCAAAATCTAAGAAATATGTAGTGGAATCTTGTTCATCCTATACATTTGTGATTTGTCTGGAGTTGGAAAGGTTGGGATATATGATTGCTAATCAGACCCCTGGAGGAAGATTGGAATTCATACAGGCTCCGAAGCCAAGGATGTGCACTCTATATTTGAACCAAAGGGTCAGTCCTTGTCTGTTAAGTGATATTTCATGACTGCATAGCTTATAGGACAGGCCTAGACTGGCTTTGAATAGTCGGAGAATTTGTGCTGAATACCTGTCCTGTATTTGTAGGGTGAGGAATTCAAGAATTGAATCACATGAACATCAGCTGTCAATAGATGGGGGATAAATACATGCCCACTTATCTGTTTTAAGGATATTTTCTTGACTTTTCTGGATGCTGTTTGATTGTGGTCAATCTACAGATATTCCTGAGTTACATGTACATGCAAAGGGCTTAACAAACAATATGGAAACAGTGCCTGACAACCAATCTTTTCAAGTAAAATACATGTTCAGTGTACATAAGAATACTTCCTGAATCAGTAGTTGTATAGGTATCAGTAGTTGTCCCTGAACTACCATGAAAATAGGACTGATTCCACACTTTTACAGTAAATTTGGAAAAAATTGTTGACATAATGAAAACCATGTTTCCTTGGATGTCTGGATCTTGACATGTGGCAAACAAAAATGGTGGCGGCAAATTTTCACTGTAGATTATAAAAGTACATTCATATTCTATAAGCATATACAATTTGAACATATAATGACCGAATTCAATGAGCTTCATTGCCATGTAGCATTCGTACAGACATGTGATCATTCTCATCAAGATTCATATTTTTGATCATCATCTGAACATGCTAGAAATGGGAAACAGCCACGCCAGTGAATGCACTCCTGCGGCTAAATTGAGCCAGAGGCTTTACATTCACTTACCCATTTTGGCCCCACTCGTTGAAAGTGGTAAAGACGTTATCTTAGATTCTTGTGTGGCAACGTCAATACCGGGCAACGAAAGACAGTCACTGACCTTCCCTCTTCCAGTTATTTAGGGAAAAGGTACAACATGTAGGTGCTGTACATTTGGAAATGTTGGCAACGGTTTTATTTTTGCGGTGACCTCTCAACCGCGAAATTGTATTACAATTATAGATTATACTACAGAATTGTTTCAACCACAAACTAAAATTACCTGGAAAACCTCCTTTCCCCTCCTACCATGAAATTAAGTCCCATCCAAAAAATAAATGGATTTTCATATATTACACATGTACACACATATGTAGTGTAATTTGCTGAATTCCAATGAACTGTCAGAAAATGTATGAATGGATTCTTTTTCAACTGACACAAATGGATATCTGGGCAGTTTCAAATCCTACAGATTTATACACAAAACATGACTGGCATGCAGAATTTTGTAATATAATGCATATCATTTTTTATATATGAACCAAAATGTGTTCCATTTTGTCCTATTGTTTTGCTCTTTATGAAAACTGCAAGTTGGTTAACAACTGCATTATACATGTAATAAAAAAAGTTATGATGACCCCTTTAGCTTTATCAACATGCAACTACACGTATATTAATGTAAGTTAAGGTACTTATACTTACTCATTCTCAAAAGCTACTGTCACCTCTTCCTCATGGATGTCTCTTATAAAGGCCTGAAAAATAACAAGAACAGGTTATTGATTTGTATTTGTAAGTAAGCATACCATTTTTCATGCGAGTTTTGAGTGAAAGCTGCTTTATTAACCCTTGAGTGATTTAGTTTCCATATGTTAATGTATTTATCTATCTATTGAGATTTATCACATATTTGTGGAAGAATTGACAGAACAAGTGCCTATCATCTTATCAAGATGTCAACCAAGTGACTAGACCAAAGTTTGATCCACTTGTATCGGGAAGGACCCCTACTCTTTTTCAATGAGCCAATAACCTTTAGCTTCTAATCAACAACCCTGACCACTAGACAATCTTGCAACATTGCAGTAAAAGAAACAAGGCCAGTCAGCAAGTGCTAGACTAATTATAATGCCATTTCATATTCCTTTAAACCTTCCAATTGATGTGCAAATGGAATACTGGTATTCAAAGACTGCTTGTGATGACAGTAATATTGGGCAACAGATTCTTTGCCTTGATGTACCAAAAAGTACATTTCATTACAGATTTACAAAGTTTACGAAAGGAAGAACATATAGTATTTCAGATGCATTCTTAAGACAGCTACATGTACATCAAATACATTTGTATTTTAATATAAAAGGTTTGAAAAGAAAACTGCTGATGTGATTTGGTGACCTAGATATCCAATTATGTGTACGTAATCCAATCTGAATAGATTCTATTATTTGTTTTGCTTTGTGGCACTTGTTGGTGAGAAATTAGGAATGACAATGGATGTTGCTTGTGGAGGGCAGTGACAATGGCCCAATTTATACACAAGTTTTCAACTCAGGGCTGTGTGTGAGGAGCTTTGGGCCTATGGTTCTTGCACACTCGAAGTCGACTCACAAACGTGTGTGTAATTTGGGCCATAGTGGTAGTACTGGTCGCACATGTACATTTCAGCTGCAACCTGGCCACATATTGCCTTCAACAGCTGGTGCGTCAATGATTCTGTATTGTCAGCTGGTCGCATCTCTCCAAACAAACATGTACTAGCACTGTCTTCAGTGCACATAATCATTGACTGCATTGCATAAATCTACTCTGGCAGTGGTATTTGCTCTAGGGCAATCAGTCAGTTGCAATCAATGGTCTCCGATAAAGCATTCCTTTACAAACACACACAGACGTACGTGACGTCATGGGGTCCCATGTTGCAAAACTAAAGCAGCCCTAAACAATATTAATGTCACAAGACGATTTTGCGTCATGACTTGTGGTGTCCATCTGTTTCGCTGCTATTCATTGATTAAGTCGTTGTGAAAAATCTCTACCCACTATTTTTGCTTCCATATGCAATATTCAAGAATGTTCACCCCTTCATGTGAAGGCTGGAAAAACACAGTCGGACCTCCTAATGATGAATATGACGAGAATAACAGCTGAAGCATTTTACGCAACAATTAATTTATAGGTTGCATAAAATGGTAAATATAGCAGGGTAAAGGCAACATACAATATTGTAGTATGTTTTGTCCTTTTCATGAAAATTCATTTCTATAGACAATTCAGTTTCAGTTCATCTACGTACCTGGAAAATGCATATGTTTCAAACGCTTGACATAAATTCTTCAATCTGTAGCCGACTACAAAATGCTTCTGGGCACACAAATAAAAACAAAAATTCTGTCTGTCTCAGCGTCTACATTTCTGTAATGTTTTCTGTCTTACATCGAATTTGAAAAGGTACAAAAGTCTAAGATCAATTATTGACCAAACTACAATATAATCTATTAAACTAAAAAAAACACACCACTGTCCTCATATGACCAAGGATATGACCTGTCATTAGAATATTCTTATCATGGCAATGAACTTGATAATCATCAAGTTCAAGTTTACAGAACAAAGCACACATATATCGTAGCAGCATTTAGCACAAGTTAAGTGGAAGAAAACTAAGTACATTGTAAATTTATATATTTTCAAAGAAAACGGTAAAATATTTATCGTTATTCATTAAAAAAGTGCACGTAGCTACAATGATATTATGGACTATATTTTGGGACAGTGCTTGGTATGTGCTATAAACAGCATATTTGGTACCTGTCCAAATACTGGGCCAAAACAATAAAAGATTATTATTATGTAAAAAGAAAAACCTTGAACTTACACATGACCTCAGCAAAAAATCAGTGTGATATTCTGTTTATCAATTTTACATGTACCAAGTGACTACAACTGAATGCGAGACAGGGTTATTCTATGTGATTGCACTTTATGTAATTAGTCTGAATGAAATTTTGACCACTGTTAGTGTTACACAACATCCACAGCATGTTATATAGTACAACACATATGAAATTCAAAACTCTAGCTAAAGCAATGCCTCTTTATAAATGGTATCTTAAATGACTTTTCCATCCTGTGCCAAATTATATCTCAAAAGGGCATGGCTACGTGGTGACACACCCTACTGATGACTGTAGCTGACAACATTTAGCCATGAATAACCTTTTTAAACGTTTAGATCTTGTGGCTTGGGTCTTACACTCTACTAGGGTTTCCAAGCAAGTATTTTTAGATTCGGTTATATTTGGTCACACACCAGTCGCTGTCAGTCTCCTAGTACATGGTGGTGATGATGTTCAAAGTTATGCAAGGATGTGCTTGCAAAATTCCAAATTCTGAACACAAAATATTCTTATTCTTAAAACCTAGAAGAAGTTACAGAAAATGTCACTGACTTTAAGGAATTTACTATGAAGATAGAGAATAAAATCAGAATCAGGAACGGTTGTCATGCCCTGCTATCCCCAGTGAACGTCTGGCGCCCTCGCCCCATCCCCCTTGAAAACATCACCAAAACTACTTAAACCGTGGACTGACTCGGTCAGATTTTGGAACAAACATTGTCTAGAAGTGATGTATCACGTTATCTGAGTAAAATAGTCGGTGGAAATGGGAAGAAATGGGTAGTTTTTACCGTGTAAAACGCGCCGTTCTGACCGCACACCTCCACAGTAAGATCCTCCATCTTGGACTCGCGGGGAATCCTGGGTTGGGCGCGGAGATGTCGTCTGACTCCCTCGGGGATTTCCAAATTTCCAGAAGATAAATCTGAAACAACTCGCTTCTTAAACCTCTCAGTCTCCTCAAATTTGGACCAAATCTCAAGAAATAGAATAGTAAGACTTCTATCCTAGCGTCCAAAAACGCGAATGTCGCGAAAACCCTGCAATCACGAAAAATCTCGACTTGTTTCGGACGAAAATATTGAAAGTCTCGTGAAATCTCGCAGTGAGGTCACCTGCTACAATATATTTCTTAAAGATATATAATCATTCTTATCAAAATCACAATATGAAAATTGACATATGATCAGTGAAAAATTGATTTATTTTATTAGTTGCTACAAAAACGTTTTGGTGCATATTTTTTTCGATTTTTAGTGAAGTCTCGTTTGCCTTGGAGTGCGAGACTTCAAAACCAAATATGGCTGCCGGGGATGGAAGATTGACCAATCTTGTCAACACTTTGGGTCGAAATAACCGCTTTTCTCTCCAATTCTAACCATCTGTGAACACTCAGAAGTCGCTGGTAGATAAGAAAACCTGTAAGGATCCAAGATGTCGTCAGAAAGCGATGATGAGGAGTTCTACGACGCGAAAGAAAACGTTTCCCTGACGCAAAGTCCAGCACAGAGGTAAACGTCATCCGAACACTTGGGTGGGCAGGGCCGGTTTGACTTTGTCCTCTACCAATTTATCAGATTGTTTTCCATGTTATATCTGCCCAGACAGCATCTCAGCTGTCCGGCACAATTTGACGTTCCAAGTGCAGTACGTCTAGAAACTGTAGTGATTGGTTTGAAGAAGTGTTTTGCGTTTGTTGTGTTGTTTACATATTTGGTACACAGTATACGTATATGTTATGTTGGCAAACCTTGCGTTGCTGTGGGGAGGGGGGCGATTTGCATGAACCGTTATAACTGAGGTGTGGAAGTCAGTCTCGGGTTTCCGTTACAGCACTTGTACTGCATACAGAAGTAGATATCTTTGGTCAAGTCTTAAAGAAATACAATTTACATGAAGCCAGGAATCTTGTTTTAAGAGAAATACAATCTTACAATTGCAAGCAAATGAACTCAGTTGCATCATAAAGGTAAAGCAGATTAAGATAACAATGGAATGCTTTGGATTCAAGTAAAATGTAGAAAAATGTAGGGTATTTCATATAATTGACATGTAATTAAGCAAACAAATCAGCAATGCCAACTGTATTTTCAGTCATGTCATGATCCATATGGTTCATTCAATTCTAGCCATCCACACACCTCAAGCTTGTACATGTGTACATGTATAAAAGAATGTAAATTATAGGCACATAAGTTAACATGCCCCTTGTATTGTTAACAGGAATCAACAGAAAGTGGATGGAGCTCAAAAGCCGGAAGTTCCTCAGCTGTCAAAGAAACAGGAAGAACAGAATGAAATTGCCAGAAAAGAACGAGACAGGAAAGCTAAGGAAGAAGAGGAGAGGAAGAGAAAAGAAGAAGAAGAAATAAAGAAGAAAGAACAGGAGGTATGTATGTGAAAAGTATTTTCGGGAACAAGTGTAGTACAAAGGATACTGGTGTGTACATATACATGTACTGTAATTCTTGAAATATTTGCAATGGCTTTATGTTCATGGTTCTCTAAACGTTCACTGCAAACTAAGAACACTTCATTTTCTCCTAACCGCAAAATTAAATCACTAAAAATTTAAAGGCATCTATTAAAGTAAGAAGGTTGAAGTCACTGTTGTTTAACTTACTTAGTCTATCTCATCTGTGTCCGGACTATTTTATAATGTAAACTGTACTAAAGGTGCTAGAATTAAACCAGCTATTTAACACAGCATTGTCCTCCTTTAATTCCCATAGGAACTGGAAAAGCAGTTGGAGGAAAATGAAAGGAGAAGAAAACGTCTGCTTGCCATGAGAAGACAGATGGAAGAAGAAGAAGAGCATGCGGGAGACAGTCCCCAACCGGACGAAACCGGTTCTGAAGAGGTCCCCATTGATGCTAACCCAATTCAAACCAGCGAGGAATCTCCTGAAGCTACTGTTGACCCGGAAACACAACCTGATCCTGTTGAGAAGGATACAAGTGAAGAATGTGTTCCAAGCCCGACACCAAGCCCTACCCCCAGTCCCACCCCAGAAGCAGGGGACGGCTTCAAAACAACAAAAGACATCTCTGAAATGCAAGCAGATTCTGAAGTAGAAACCATCCTAGAGCAAAAAGTTGAAAAAGAGAAAGAAAAGGCACAGGAGATACTTGAGTCAACCGACAAGAAAGAAGAAACTGTTGAGGATGAACCCAAAACAATGACTGTAGAACCAGATATAGTTGCTAGTACTAAACCTGACATTGTAGCAGTGAGTAAGGAGAGACCTGGTAGTCTTAAGGTGCCTCCGCCACGCCCCCCTCCACCTGTGGCCCCGCCCAGAAGACAGAAGAAGAAATCAGCAAATGAAACCCCAGAAAATGAAGTAAGTATGTTAATATGATAATAATTAACATTGTGCATCTAGTTTTGGTTTAAACCTCTTTATGTTTGTATGTCATTTGGTGTTTGTGTTAAGCCTATAGCTCTTTTAAATATGTATTGTGTTCCTATGGGTTTGTTTTTATACCCGAAATAAAGAAAGAAAGATTAAAGATAAGCCTAGCAGTATCCCAGATCCCATGCAATCAGCCTGGCTGGTGAATCGTTTGTTTTTATCAATAATCAGTGGCAAAGTCAACTGTCAATAACTAGACATCTTTTAACCATTCACCAGCACACATGTACTTGTCTTAAGTTACAGTGTGTGTTTAAGCATTTACAGGAGTTGTTGTCTCGTACATTGACTTTGTAGTTACAATAGAATCATCATGGTTTCTGTTGGATGTTTGGCCAATGTTGCACCAACATTTTGTCCCTTGCAAATGATGTATACTTTCCTGTTGTTCTAATGTAGTCTTGCTATATATATTTGTAAGTTAGGCTACGAAAGGTTATCTTTCATGTAAAGTGTATGTTTTTTAATATATCAAATGTAGACATATAACAATAATGATCTTAGTATTTCTTAGATTTTCTATTAATCACTTTTTCTTGCAGGCCCAAGAAACTCCTACCCCATCTTCCCTAGTTGAAGGAGGGAAGGAAGAACCCAAGGGTCTCCTTACCCCAACATCTGAGGCTATTGAGAGTCTGACTAAGGAGTTAGAGCGGTCACTGGACATGAAGGGGGCAACCAGTGGCTCAACCTTGGTCAAGATTCAGGTAAAACTATGTTAAAAACCCTTATCTCTTGGGATGTGTTCTACACACATAACATCGGGCACCGGTACAGAGGTTAAGGTACAGGTACCTGTACCTGTATATAAACAGAAATTGTTATAACACTCGTTACAGTTTGACAAAGTAACCTGTGGTCTTCAATGATAACAGAAACATCAACAAACAGAAAGTTTATTTAGACTCCTGGCCAGGTATCTCATGCAGGGAACATTCCCCATATTGTTTTTATTCACTGATTTTGAATCTTCTAACTTTGCTTCTGTGTGCTCTAGCATGATGATGAGTCCACTAAGGCAGAGCCCACCCCTCCGACTTCGCCTGCGGACAACAAGGCAGAGACAAGTTTCAAACCAGCGGAGGCAGCTACTGCTAGCGCTGCTGCTAAGGAAAAAGAGAGCCCCGCTTTACCCCGCCTCAGGTCCGCTTCAGGACGACCACTCACAGATGAGGTAAAGGGAGAGAAGAGTTTGGAAGTGTTTTTTTGTGCTAATCCTATGATGAACAAGGTTGTCCAAAGTTTTGCAACATAAAACGTAATAGGGCCATTGTTGTGCATCTGCTAATGTCTAAAACAAATTTCAAGTCTTCTAAATTTTTAATTTTAAGTGCCAGCAAAAAGCTGCCATGCATCCCTTTTAAATTTTCATGCTACAGTTGGAGAGAAAGAATGTGGTTGTCTTATATTATATTTTTGTTCTCCTCCTTTGTTTCAGGAAATCTTGGAGCAGGTCATGATTAAGAACTTGGATACGGGAGAGCTGGTTCCATTGAGTCAAGCAGAGGACAAGCTGCCAAAATGTATGAACCCCCTGTCCTTACACATCATCAGGAGGACCAAGGAATATGTCAGGTACATACAGTTAAAGATGAAGCAGTCATCCACATTTGACCTATGACTCACGAGATTAAGTAACACTAACAAAGTTAGATGTACAAAGGTCACTTAGGTGTGTCAGGTATAACCAGCTGCTACCACGCCACATGCCTGCAAAGCTAGTGTGTTGACACCAAAGGGCGGTCATACCGGCTATTTAGATACAGATCAAGAATTGAGGTGAAGCTTGATGCCTTTTCAAGTAGTTGATAGTGCAGTTTTTAGTGGCTTTGCTACAGCTTGCGTTTTCAGTCAAGCACACCGGGTCACCTCAATAAGTGTGTTGGGTTCTTTTACATTTGTGTACATGCAGAAGTTTGTCAGCTGATGCTAATTAATGCCTGAAGCTCCCCATTATTAATGTAATTCAGAAAAAAATATATATAGCTCCGGCTTATAATAGTTTGATGACTACTCAGAGAAAGTCAATACACCTAGTTATTTCTATCTTACATCTACATTCCTATTGTGGCTATGATTTTGTATGTGTTTGTGCAGTAATAACAGCCTAAACAAGGATGACTCAGACACAGAGAGTGTGGAGGGGCAGTCTGACAGAGGCAAGACCATGCACCAAGCTGAGGAGAAGTTAAAGAAGGGAACGTAAGTCATTTCATGCAACCTTAGGGAAAAAATTCATCTAAGTTCAAACAGAATATGTTCGGAAACTTAGATCTGATCAATCATTTCTCCTTTGTGACTTTACCCATTGTATAGTATTGTGTATTAGTGGAAAGTTTGTGTATTAAACTTTACAATCATACTTCCCATGATGATAATCCTACAGTTAATAGTTGAACACCATAGCTGACTACGCAAGTAAGTCACAAAACAAAAGTGCTCAAATGCACAGTAAAGAGGCAGGCAAATAATCCCAGCAACTTTAATTACTTTCAAGACAGAAGTCACTGACTTTGTCTTGTGTATGTTCTTCTCAGGAAGCAACTAAAGAAGCTGTTTGGGAAAGCTGTGGAGAAGTCAGTCAGTAAGATCAAGGAGATCAAAGACGAGGTGTTTGCCGGAGAAGACAGCTCTTCCAGTGATGATGAAACAGACACCAGAACCATCAAGGTAAGAAAAATTCATATTGAGAAATAACTGTTCTCCAAAGATGAACTTTCATGCTAAGAAAAAGTCATGTAACATCCAAGACTAGGACACTTGTAGTTGGTATTCTTATAGAGTAAGTTTCACTTAGTATGTTATTGAAGCAGGCAGGAGCTGGCTGCCACTCTGGTGTCTCCATTTGCATTTCAATGGATTGTCCCTCAAGAGCACACAGTAATTTTGTTTTTTCCGGAGGTTTTCAAGTATTCTTCTGGTATTCTCTTCTCTGGACTGAAAGCTTGAGCTATGATTTGCTAAGATGCAAATTGAATAGGGATACCAAATTGGCAGCAGACATAGTGATGCATCCAAGCATCCCAGTGCTATGATATAAAGTTGTTAAGTAGATATCTTATTATTTCTCCTTGTTCCTTTTACCACTACATCACTGGGTAGTCAAAGCAAATATCTCCTGTTTTCAGATCAAGTCTTCCTCCAGTAACAAGGGTCCGTACGAGTTCGACCAGCTGAGACTGGTACAGGACCTGAGTGGTGAACACACGGTAAGTATTTTACTCTGCAGAACCAGTCTTGGCTTACAGAATCAACTCATATCTAGAGAGGAGTTTTGTATATGAGCATTTTGCTAGTAGTATACTATAGTAGTAGTATCCAATACATATTTGATTTATTTTGTAATAGTAGTAGTAGTAGTAGTAGTATCCAATAGATAATTCCTTCCAAAAAGGAAAATCATAGCATTTTGTGCTCTTAAACCTCTAAAAGTGTGAATGATTTGTAGACATATGATTGTTTATTCAAACCTATGTACTTGTATGCTACATTGCAGGGTGCTGTGTGGACTATGAAGTTTTCCTGTTGTGGAAGGTTGTTGGTAAGTTTCTTCATTTCTTATTTATGTTATTTTGTATCAGTTCACTTTGAAATGTCAGTAAAGTAACATGATTATATAGTTCATGATGCTTGTTTATTGTGCTTGTACCACACAAACTTTAATCTATCCATCCACTTTATACAGGCTACTGCAGGGCAGGACAATATCTTGGTAAGTGTTAACACCAAACTTTTTATTCAAGATGAATAGAAAACACCATTCATAATCAGTGCATGAGAAGATGTATAGTTTTTCTATAAGATTAAGAATGTAACAATCCAGGAAAGCTTTGTTGCAAATCTGTACACATCACCAAAATGTTAGACATAGACTAAGTATAAAAATTGGCAAGACTTCGAGTTCCATTGCCTAAAAATTTTGTTACTAATTTTTAAGATGGTTAAGACTGTATGCTGACATTCTGTTTTCAACCTCCCTACAGAGAGTGTGGGTACTGAAGAGTGCGTACGGTTACTTTGACGAGATGAGGCACAAGTACGCCATGGAAGGTACGGAAATATTGCTTGTCTTCTGGAACATACTGTGAATACATTTAGGTTTGTGAGAAATCAATTTTGCCTTAGGAGGAAAAAGAAAGCGTTCCCAGTGTTTCAAGCTTGCGGTTGAAACAACCAAGATAGTGATAAAAAGGGAAGACGTGTGTTTGCGTTGTTATGAACTGCGAATATTAGTCCACCTCGGATATTTCACAATTTACAGTAAACTATTAAGATGTCTCTGAAGGTAGTAATGCTGAAAATGAATGGCAGACAATGTCTGTTCATTGCTGATACAATCGGTCAGAATGATCAAAGAAGGATACATGTAATAATGTACATGTTTATATGTACTTGTAGGACTTCTGTTTCTCTGAACATTGGAGGCATAATCTATTATGATATGATAATTGTTACATATATGTATGTTACACATTTCATAGCTGTCTCTTCCTAAATTCCAGCCAGGGCATCCCCCTCCCCTTCCCAAGAAAGTGTCAACTCCCAGAACTCTCAGAACTCAGAAGCTGGCAGCACAACAGAGGTTAGTACATCTAGTTCAGGATGTTTCACATTGTCTGAAGTAGATAACACTGCAGTAGAAATGTAGTGCAAAATCTCAGTGTGGAATATATTCATTAACAGTGTTTATGGTGGTTCCCTTTAATATCCATGTTTATCAGTTTGGTAGGTATAGCAAAATATGTTTTACTTCTTTTATCTCAATGTCTGTTATTTTACATAGGTTTTATGTTTGTATTCTGTCTGTGTTTCTCTCTTTGTGTGTGTGTGTATGTGTGTGTTTGTTTGTCTGCCTATTCCCCAATGTGTTAGAAGAAACCACTCAATGTGACCCCCAGAAGTAGTCCCTTTGTAAAGAGATGTCTTCAGAAGTTTAGGCCCAGGGTAGGTTCGCAAGAAAGTTCTAAGAAGGTACCTTTCCATGTAGCTGTCCTTTGCAACAGTCCTTTGCTATATGTGTTATTTGTGACCGATATACATTGTGCAAGGCTTTTCTAACGTGCCTCTGTCTTTCTTTGTGTACTGTCTGGTCTTTTTCACCAAGCCCTTTTCTTGGTTGCTGCTATACGTGACGTATATCGTATGAAAACACCAGCTTTGCTTGCAGTTGATATATGTAAAACATTTGCACAGAATATGACTTTCCCAGCTTCGATATGTCAAAATTCCTAGTCGGCTGGCACAAACGACTTTCAAAAAGACTAGTAGGCAACCTCAACAACCAACTCCCAACCACAGATGACCTTGCTCATGACTAACTCCAAACCATCAGTACATGTAGGTCTGGAGAAAGTCAGAAAGCCATGGCCGACTATGTGTGACGGGGGCTTTACTCCCAACCATGGTCTGCAGAAGGTTAGGAGGGCCATGGTTGGTTATGACAGGGGCTTGATTTAGGATATACCATACTAAGCACATGTTGTAAAACTGCATGTATGTTATACCTTTCCAGTCCCCAGCCCACAGCCAGACCGGATCAGGTACTCCATCAGAAGAACCCGTGGAACATGAGGGACCATTCCGACAGATTCCCTTCTGCTCCTACCGCGGCCACACTGCCGATGTTCTGGACCTGTCCTGGTCTAAGGTAAACTGGAACTTTGTATAAGTCAGTGTCTGTTTACTACAGAGAGACTGGCAGTGTCCCAAGGAATACAGCAATTCTTAATTGAAACGTCAGAAGAAAAAAAGTCTCATATGTAACTATGTGGAAAAGTACATGTATGTTGACAAAAAAAACAAAGTCCTCTGCAAATTTACTCACTACTGCCATTCAAAATTGCCAAAATTCAGTCCTGCCAACCAAAAAATTCGGTCCTGCCAACCAAAAGCGTTTAAATCATTGTGACTGATGAAACTGAGAGAGTAACGGCTTGACTGTCACAGTCATGGATAAAAGGCAGCAGATGCTGTCTGAAACATTTAACTTGGTTAGAGACCTTATCTACTTGTGTAGTGGTTTGAATGAACTTTGATTTATTTTCTAAAAATGTGTTATGTACCAGTACCTGGATGTCTAACCTGCATTGATGTTGGCAAGTACATGTATATATGTCTCTTTGTTGTATGCAAATAACTTTGTTAACCACTTCATTTTACCATTTTGTTGCAGAACTATTTCATCCTGTCTTCCTCCATGGACAAGACGGTGCGTCTGTGGCACATCTCTAGGAGGGAGTGCCTCTGCTGCTTCCAACACATCGACTTTGTCACAGCCATAGCTTTCCACCCACGGGTTAGTCTGTTTGTATTATTTACCTATCTTAGTATCTATGTCTGTTTTATTTAGCTTTGGTGGCTCGCTTACTTTTTACTCACTTTCCATATCAATGCAGCAGGCAGGTACTGACGGCCATGTTGGTGTCCCTACTTGCATTACACTGGATTGTAGCATTTTGTGTTTCATTAGCAAGTTTTTAAGCATTCTTCGCTATTAGCTACAGACATTTAATATTGATTACTTCAGAAGGTCTTTACCCTTTGGCCTGCTAAGGTTTGATGATAGTTACAGGGTGAGGCAGCAGGGAGAAGGATAAAAGTTTACAAATGCTTGACCTACTATTCACACATTTCAATGTGTGAGTAAATAGGGAAACCAACATGGCGACGAACACACAAATGACATCACATGAAAACCTTCTATTCTCTTTCTCTCCTCCAGGATGACCGATATTTCCTGAGCGGGTCTTTGGATGGGAAGTTACGTCTGTGGAACATTCCAGACAAGAAGGTGGCCCTGTGGAACGAGCTGGACGGGGACATCAAGCTCATCACCGCGGCAAACTTCTGCGAAAACGGCAGATTTGCCGTGGTGGGGACGTACGATGGGAGATGTATATTCTTTGACACTGAGGTATGTGTACATGACATTGTGTATGTATGATACTCAACTGTTTTGTTTTGCTTGTTTGTTTATTTCGCAGAACAAGTAAACTGCCTTGGGGCATAAAACTCCAGTTTTGTACAGTAAGTACAAGCTAGCTGTGTAAGACCAGACTGTAAGGTTTGATCCACTGACACCAGAATGGTCCCCTACTCTTTTCAATAAGTATGGTGGGTTCTTTCAGGTGCTCAAGGTGTGGCTATCCTCCAACACGTTCTTTCCATGAGGAAGTCCCTAACCAAAGCTAGATACTTATTTTCACCTGAGTTAAGTGAGGAAATAGGTGCAATGTGTGACTTTTCCTAGGGCACAACATTTGGGCCTGCTAGGAAGTCAACTAACCTAACCACAAGACCACATCTTGCCAACTTTTTATTAGATCCGTACTCCCTTTAATTCTGGGAGTAGTTGCATATGATGAATAAATATGTTTTTGTAGGAGGATGACAATTGAAAGATAACATTGGTTGATTCAAACATGTCAAACCACTTTCCTATTCCAGCATCTGAAGTACTTCACCCAGATCCATGTACGCTCCACCAGGGGAAAGAATTCCAAGGGCAGAAAGATCACTGGGATCGAACAGCTACCTGGGGAACATAAGGTACATATTATACTAATGTTTTCATCTCTTTTCTATCAGTTTTAGCCGCCACTAAATTTGTATAATGCGGCCCTATGGTTTGCTCCATTTGCAACACTTGAATAGTGACAGAAATTGGACGCACCAGAAATATTATTTGAATACACATCTTCATAAAGCCATTGTTATTTGTATTGTGTAGCACTTTAAACAAATCTATCTGATACTGGGACCATGTCAAATGTATATCTTATTTGTCTTCAGATTCTGGTGACCTCCAATGACTCCAGGATGCGGCTGTACGACTTGCGAGACTTGTCTCTGTCCTGCAAGTATAAGGGTGGGACCAACACCAGCAGTCAGATCAAGGCTAGTTTGAGGTAAGGTTTTAAAAAGATCCAGGGATCTAGAAGGCAAGGGTTCTAGCCCTGCCTGCTATGACCTTGGGGTTGTATTTGGCCTTTAAGATGTTGACGTAAAGCCGTTAGCCCCTAGCCTTAGTGTCAACCTAGTTATTTCACCCAGACAGTTGGTCAGGGGAGAGTATGGGAGCTCCAGTAAACTAACCAGGATGACACTCAGGCTAGTTGGCTCCATGTACGTATATGTTGGAGCTTCAGGTATTAGCCTCAATTTTCCGCATTTTATTTAACATTTGCACCAAATTGAGGATAGGTTTCCTATTGGGCTATCTTGAATTCTATGGCTTTAAGGCTAATATGTTCAGTCAGCATATCATAGTAGGAAGCCATGAATTGTTAACTAATAATAGAGAAATTTCTCTCTACTCAGTTACAATGGGAAGTTCATCGTGTGTGGGTCAGAAGACCACTACATCTACATCTGGAAAACTTACTACGACTACAGCAAGTTCACCTCCGTCAGGAGGGACAGGAACGACTTCTGGGAGGCCTTCAGGGGTGAGTTAACCTTCACCCTGCTGCCTAACTCTGTAACCAATAGGGAATTGGGTGCCAAACGGCAACTTCAGTGTGATGAAGGTTAAAGAGATATGGACATGTTTTATTTATTGTACAATGATTTACATACTCAGGGTGAAATATTCAGGGTGTTTTTATCTTTGCAGTTTTCACGGTGCCTCTCCATCACAAAATTATGACACCAGTCCTCAAATATATGTTTCTGTGCTACAGTAAAATTCCTTTTCACTGCTATGATTCTGTGTTTAAATTAAAAGTTTAAACCCCACAAAAACAAATAAACCTACAGTATAACATGCATACATGTATGTAAAACCCTTTTTTCTTACCACAGCCCACACTGCAGTTGTCACTGCCGCCATCTTCGCATCCAACCCAACCGTCATCTTCGCTTCCATGGAGTCCCAGACCGCAGCCAATCAGGACAAGGAGGGGGCATCCAAACCAGAGCCTGGGGAGGTTCTGGTTTCCGCAGACTTTAGCGGAGCTGTCAAGGTGTTCGTGAACAGAGCTGCGAAGGCTAAGCAACAGCGGGCGTCTGAAGTACAGGCACCTCAGCCTAGCGCAGTAGCCCAGCCAAGTGAAGCTACCGCTAAACCAACTGAGCAAGACAAAACGACAAAGGAGAATGCTAGCGCTGTTCAAATAAGCAAGGCTCCACCAAAGCCCCCCAGAGCGAGTGTGAAGGGCCCTCCCTCGCGACCACCACCCCCTGTCCGACCGCCACCCCCCGCAGTGCAGAAAACGTCGTCATGAAGGAAAATGTTTTAGGCTAGCTCTAAGTTGTCATTTTTCCTATGAAGAAAATAGGCTAGCTTTATTATTGCAATGTTATAGTCCACCCTACATACATGTACGCATGTATTTGCCATTCATGCCATTGTTGGTATCTACTGGTAGAATCATTAATGTGTGATTCAAGTTACAGTGGTTTAATGTTGCTGCCCTACTCGTTTTCGTTGGGCATCTTATTTTGCCCTTTTTCCTTGAACTGTTCCCAAATAGAGTAAAAACCAATGCAAATGTTTTTGAATCTTCAGTGAAAATTTCCTTTCATGTGCCTCTGTCTATTCTATGGATTGTAAAGCTTGTGGACAGAATATTAGCCAAAGTAATGCGAGAATCTTTGAAGATTTCAGAATGCTAGCAATGGCAGTGTACATGAATGAAGCATTGACAGGTTTTGAAATCTGGTGGTTTGTGAATGAATGTATAAAGTGGGTATCTCTTGCCAAGTGATAGACCTGTAGATTTATGTAATCATATGGATGTATTTGGAGCCTTTGAAGATATGATAACAGTCATGAATGTACTGTATTGTCCAGACGTAAACATTGACAGCATTACACCCGTCATTCAAGAAAACAATGTACAGAACATGATACACAGCAAGAAAAGTGAAAATTAATGTATAAGATAATCAACATGTAAAATATTAACATGTACAACAGTGATGATTTTATATGATATGAAAGCTTTCAATGTCCCAGAGCTAGGCTTATGTATGATGTAGGTGATGCAGATACTTTTGTATATTTAACAGGGACTGTGTTATTATGAATATGAGTAGTTGAATATTGCCCTGAGTACAAGAGGCAAAGACCACACCATAGCTTTCCTTCGTTCTTGTTTGAAAGAAGGGTAATACAAGTTGGAAAACATAACAACAGAGTCTGAGGGAAAGTTTTATTATACCTCCAGTTTTAGGGACTGGATTCCATGATTGTTCCCAGAACTGTTTTTATCTTTTGTCCCATTGTTACCGAATGTCCTAAAACCAAGGAGATATATTGGTGTCTAAAGATGTTTGTATCCCACTAGAATTGCCCAATTGGTTCAGCTACATCAAGAGGTTGTGTAGTACTTTGCTGTGTTGTAGCAAGCTGTAAAGTCATGTATCTTTATGTGACATACTCTTCAAAGAAAATAACCTCAAGTTAATCGCAATGGTATCTTGAGACATGGATTTGATAACTTAATTTTACAAACAAGTTTCCTTCCATGATGAAAACAAGGTCACCATTTCTGACCAGATATAGTACTTTCAGTACTTTGTGTACCTGTTAGTCTTTCCATCATTTATGTTGAGCTTTTATGTTTTGAAAGTAATTATTGAATAGTTTGTCTACATCTAGATGTAGGAATGTGCAATGTTGGCAAAGGGACAACCTCAGAACTTAAAGTAGAAGACAGTGTTTTGAGCAGGGCTGTCTCCAGGTTTCAGTTTTTTGCCAGTCCCTTTCATTGTTTCGGAGAGGGGGTATCTATCGCAGGCCTTGGAAGGAATTAGCCTTGATTAATTGCAAAGGAAGAGGCAAGATTTGATTACATTGGAATTTGGAAGCCAATGTTGTAATTTTTGTTGTAAAATGTGTTGTTTTAAGCTTGCCAAAAAGATATTTTCATGTTATGAAATACATGTACATATTTTTCAACGGATGGGGCAAAATTTGTGTCCACCCAAGCAAATTTCTGTCCCGAGATGAAGGGACTGGTCCTAGAGACAGCCCTGGTTTTGAGATATTGTTAGAAACATGCAGACAATTAATTTTTGTTCTTCCTTATGACTTTCATATTTTCACGTAATTTGATGAAACAGTAAGCAATCCTTTGTCATTGCTTTCTCTACAGCTAAGGTTTGATTCATTGTGAAAAACTCAAGTACTAAACATTAGCCTGGGTGCCATCCTATTTCTACCGCTACCCTAAAAAAAATAGGGTAGCGGTAGAAATAGGATGGCACCCAGGCTACTAAACATGAGATACAATCAAAGAAGAAGCTCCCGATTAAATCTTCAAGTGTCGAAGTCAAGTAATAAACAATTACATATATTACTTGATTAGTTAACATTATAGGTAAATGTTTTAATGCAGAGCTGATTGACCTGAATTCAAACAACTACACTTTAACATCCAGTACATCAAATCTCAACATTTTCATTGCTGGACTATGAAATGATTCTGCAGACTTGAGTATGAAATATGTATTTTAATGACTTTCTGATATGACTCTTCTCAGTTGTTTCACATTATGTATCCATCAAGTTCTACGTTGCTGCTTTTACATAGTGTGTGAATTTAATTTCAAGTTAGAAAAATGTGTGTCTGACTTTTGTCTCCAATGATAGTTCCAGAACCCTTAAAAAAACAAGATTTTTTTTCTGTGAATGCTGTTTAATTTCTTGAGGACATGCTGCATTTTCCCAGTTTCTGTTGCAAATGAATAAAGAGAAATACTGATCTTACGGTATGTTATTTGTAAATTGCTTTTGTCTTCTTCTTATGTCAACAACCATACATAATCGTGGATCTACACATATAATCCTACTAGAATTATACACTAACTTGTGTCCAAAACAAATGTTCCATACTTCACATACAAATCTACAAATGTATATCTAACTGAAGCCTGGGCCAGCTTTCTATAACAAGGGGTGAAGAATTCTATTGTTTTGTTATGTTTAGCCATACCTAGTATGGCTCAACATATTGTTATGTTTAGCCATACCTAGTATGGCTCAACATATTGTTTTTGTTCATGTTCTTCTTCTCCTGCCAAATCTTCAAATGGATTCAACTCCGCCATTTTTTAATCAACCGACCTGAAATTTGGCATGGAGGTAAAGAAAGCAAATACCCTCAGGTGATTTTAAAATTGCTTTGAAACAGCCCTTAAAATCATTTTTATGGAGTTTTTTTGGGGCATTTTTAGACAATTTCTATATTTTGGGCTCCTGTGGCCTGGTTTTACATGCAAGTGACCTGAAATTCGGTACAAGGGTGCCTTGAACATGTCCCTACAGGACTTCCAACACATTTCTGGTGTACATCACTTTAAAATGCTTCATTTTGGGGACTTTTGGACCCATTTCAGACCAAAAACAGGACAAAAGTGGTATCCACGTTCCATGTTCTATTTGCTGCTGGCCAAGGAATCCATGTTCTATCTAAGGTTCCGCGCGTTCCATTTGCTACTGGCCAAAGAACGCGTGTTCTGTTTAGGTCACCTTAGGTCATATTGCAGGAACACACGCAAGCCTTTGCCAATGTTGCAGTAAGAAGCTCTTGGGGTCTCGCAGAACTTGTAGAGAGAATTTTTTTGCACGGGTGATTTTGGAACAGTCAATTTATGCATCGGGAGGGAGATTGGAGAAGTATGATGCTCTCGCAAATGTTGCCTTTCTACATGCAGTTAATATTTCGATTTGCCCAAGTGTTGTTTTGGGACAGCACACTTCTTGCATGGGGAGGAGTATGGCTAAACATGCTGTATTTGCTCAGGGGCAAATGACGGCCTTTCTAGTTTTTGTTCACGTTCTTCTTCTTCTTCTCCTGCCAAGTCTTCAAATGGAATCTACTCCGTCATTTTTGGGCCAAACGACATGAAATTTGGCATGTAGGTAAAGATGGCAAATACCCTTAGGTGCTTTTTCATTTCTTTCGAAACAGGCCTTAAAATCATTTTTATGGAGGTTTTTTGGGGCATTTTTAGACAATTTTTATATTTTGGGCTCCTGTGCCCTGGTATTGCTAGCAAGTGACCTGAAATTCGGTACAAGGGTGCCTTGAACATGTCCCTACAGGATTTCAATCACAATTCTGGTGTACATCACTTCAGAATGCTTCATTTTGGGGACTTTTGGACCCATTTTCAGACCAAAAACAGGCCAAAAGTGGTATCCACGTTCCATGTTCTATTTGCTGCTGGCCAAGGAATCCATGTTCTATCTAAGGATCCCCGGGTTCCATTTGCTACTGGCCAAAGAACACTGTTCTATATAGGTCACCTGAGGTCATATTGCAGGAACACATGCAAGCCTTTGCAGTAAGAAGCTCTTGGGGTCTCGCAGAACTTGTAGAGAGAGCACAGTCCATTTATGCATCAGGAGGGAGATTGGCGAAGTATAATGCTCTCGCAAATGTTGCCTTTCTACATGCAGTTAATATTTCGATTTGCCCAGGTGTTATTTTGGGACAGCCCACTTCTTGCATGGGGAGGAGTATGGCTAAACATGCTGTATTTGCTCAGGGGCAAATGACGGCCTTTCTAGTTATCAATTGATATTATACCCTTGACATAACCTACCATAAATGAGACAGAGATGAGAGAAACAGTACATTTAGTCGAACATGTGCCTGTAGTCTATTTTTCTTCCGATCTATTGAGAAACCACAGAAGGAAACAAGATTCGAATCAAAAGCATTTACAAACATAAGCATTGAGAAACAATGACATACTTTCACACACAATGTAGTTTGTATGATAGCCTACACGCCTTTACATTTTGATGTGACAAGAACAGTAGGACTTGACAAAAAATGGCAAAACGTCCTTTCAATTGAACATGGGAATATAAAAAGAGTGTGAGGGGGAACTTAGATACATGTACAACAAGTATGTAGCACGATAATTACTGTTTAACACCATTCAGTCCTGTCCATATGTATGTACAAAGATACAACAAATCTCCATGTTTATTCTCGAGGCTGGGTAGATGGAGGTTGTTTTGCAGATGAAGCTATTTTCCCACTACTGGATTCACCACTGCTACGAAAGGTCCTCATCATCAAACAAGTCATCAAAATCTGCAGGAAGAAAGGAAGGCAAACAATTGAAGCATCATATCAATTCAAAGCACAACTTTAGCATAAACTGATCTTAGAAAGATGCTTAAGACAAAATTGTTGTGATTACTTTGTAGCCAAAAAAATGTGAACCAGTCTCAAACAACATATTATGGTCCAGCCTCACCATTGAAGAAGTCTGAGTGAACTGCCTTCTCATTGGCTGCCAGCTCCATCATCAGACCACCTGATCCGCCTGCCTGCCAAATTAGGGAAAAATAATTGGTTCGGTCATGTTTCATGTTTTAAACTGCTCATCTGCAATGTTTTGCAAGATCTGTTTACAAGTTAGGGGCCTTCACCTATTGTTAACCGGCTTATATACATGTAAGATACCAATCATTCATAGTATGGACAGTATTAATACTATATATAAGTAAGTATATAGTGATGGAAACACTCAGGGAAAACCACATGAACAGCAGTCAGGATACAGGAGGGGGCTATAGCATCTTTCTACTAGTGGTACAAACAAATGTAGCCCTTTGTTGAGGTGTAGAAATCAAAATTTGTGGATGATGCACTCATTGCACTGGTTATATATATATGTGCACTTAACATGTAGAAAGGCAACATCAGAGAGCAAGAATTTTACTTTGGATTTGACCTCTTGACTTTCAGAGGGATAAAAATATATATACTCAATAAGAATGAGTAAAATCCAGGTGAGGACAGGTGATTTGGAGAGCCACACCAAACAACAGCAAACGCTGACACAGTTCGAATACCTGTGACAGTAAACATTCTTGCTCCCTGAAGTTGCCCTCTTTAGTATCAGTAACGCTCTCTCTCGTTGTATCCTCAAGATTCTCCTGTTCTGCATTTCCCCTGAGTTTCAAGAGGTTCTCGAAGTGTTCGGATGCGAAAGTGGTTATATCTGCGGGCCTGTTTCTGACCACTTCTGCCGTCAGACCTTCCAGTAGGTCCAGAAAACCTGCGGGAACTCCGCGGAAGTTCATGGCTCAAATGTCCTTTGTTTGAAAAAGAAAAATGAAGAGTTGCTAGGGAACAGCTAGCTTGCTTTTTTATATTCAATGTAATTATGTACTATCTCAATTTGGAGAACAGACTATGGAGAGGAAAATTATGAGTATGGTCAGAAAAAAATCCTTCACACCAACCGATTGTGGGATATCAACAACATCAAACAGGAGAAATATTGTCTTCACCTCATTTACATAATAATTACAGTTTTGGTTAACTAAGGACATTTACGATTCTGAGTATGCATGCACAAGGTCTACGGTGAAGGCCCCTAAACAGTTCTTCAACCATACTTTAGTTTATACATATCCATACTCCATTGGTCATTTTGCATAACACATTGGATGTGTTTTATATGTCTCAGTTGTTGTGTTGTTGTTGCTGTCCTTGCTTAACGTCTATTATATCGCTAGACTTGATCTCTTGGAGCTGGGTTTCACTTGGTTCAGTTACGAGTCAATTGTCTCTCTAGATATTTAACTCTTGGAGACTTGAAATGTCTCAAGGGTCTTCCCCTTTGACCTTGCGCATGCCTACTTAGAATCTTGAACTTCCTTATACTATAGTACAGAACCTGTTGAACTCTAGATTCTGGTTTTGTCACTGAAAAAAGACTGCAGGTGCTGTCTGAAACATCTGACCGTCTACAAATCTATGCAGTTGCCTAAATAACGAACAAACGTTATTTTGCTAACTTTATGCTTCATGCGTATCAACAGGCTAAGTATGGGAGGGGGCGCTATGACATCATAACACTGGCATTTTGACGATTTCACGTGTTTTTCTCCCCTGGATATTTTCCTATCCCTGTTAGAACTGCTGTAGGCAATTCAAATGGGTCAGAAATAGCTCTAAATTGTCTGTCGAGGTTGGTTTCTGCTTACTGCATTTGTTGTCACCCCCCTCCCCACAGCGATCATACCTACAGGTTTAACGTCGTATCAGCCGAAAACTTCCCTTTATAACTCCTAACGTGAGCCTATTTCTGTTAATAATTACCTCCTCCAGATCCATGAATGATCCAGCTCCTTCTGGGAACATTTCGTCGGCTACAACAGCAGGCTTCATCTTCTTCATAATACTTTACTCGCGATTATGCTGTGGGGTGTTTTGTTTCTAATGTCCGCTAGGCGTCACGTTTTCGGCAATGTTCGCCGCACGTTCGGCAATCTTCGTAAAAACCCGACCAAGTCCGAACTTTCTCGGGAACTTTCGGACTGAGAAGCATATTGTTAGGCTCGAAAACTTAATTTCGGTCGATCATATCTTCGTGAAGACTTCGTCAAACGCATTTTTTATACATCATTGGAAAGCTTCTTTAGTGTCCTTTATCCCGTTTGATATGACGGTACATTAATGGTTAATGAGTTGAGCACAGGGTTATTTATGATCACATCATGATGTGATGTGAGTATGTCGCAAAAGAAAAGTGTCGAACTTTCTCTTGATCATATATCCGTTGTTCTTTAATGATTAGCGTAACGTATTATAGTTTCCTTGGATGTGAAACCTTGCTTATTATCACGTTTTTGCGTGACAAGCACCATCTCCGTAGCCGACTCCCTAACATACTATGCACTCCAGTTTATTTCCCAGCGATCCACGTAGCCTGGTAGAGATGATGTGCATCGTCTGCCTGCATTGAAGTGAACAACATGCTGTCCTCTTGTCTGCAGTTCGCAATAATTCCGCCCGATAGTGCGGCTTATGTGAGATTTGTAATGGTTGATGGATTTATAATACCAGGCTCTGATTGGCCAGGTTTGTTGGCACGGCGTTTCCCCCACAGTCCACAACACACCGCTGCTTTGCACGGTAAGTTTTAACGCATCTATCGTTTGAATAGTGTGCTAAATGTAAGAGTGCCAGAGTGAGAATAGTTATGAATGCTAATATCAACCATCAACTTCATGACGTTTTTACCGTGTGCAGATCAATCATTACAAGTTGTTTTACTAAAAGAAACTAAGCTAGTCGGCTCGTTTCACCTTTGACCGATTTATGTACAGGTGAACGCTTGAGAAATAGATCAAAGTCCATTTCCGTTTTTATAAGGACCAATCAGTTCGAGGTTCGAGTAGTTCATACCTACATTCATCCGGTTTATAGCGTTCGAACAACGCCGAAAGGCTACCCATGTATCGCGAAATACAAACGCAAGATACATACTTAGGACACTTAGTACTAGCTAGTGCATCATTATACCGTGCTCAACCATATGCATACAGCTTATGTACAGCGGCAACACTAACAACAGTACAATATAGCAACCTATATTAACATGTGAAAGTGATGATAACGGAAATTATTATAATGACGATTTATCATGCAAAACGGTTTGCTTTCTGACAACACCAAATGCCCATGTATTTGTTCGTTCTCACGAGGTAAATCTTTGATTAAACAGATTATGGATCTTATGTCACCTGTTTGTGTTTATAGATTAACGATGGGTGTTCTCGGGACTGTGACATGGCTGACCGCCGCCAGTGCCCTGGGCGCCGCGGTTTTTGCAGCTTACTTGTACTCGTCTCTACCTCCTGACGTCACAGAACCACGCAAAGCACTTATCGTGAAGGGGTTTATGCGGTCACATTTCTTTATGGTAGGTCTATATTCTAACATACAGAGCGGATCGGATTAATATTCTTGATCTCCCAGGAGATGTTAATCTCCAAGCAGATTATCCGTTCGCAAGATAGTATCCATGGGTACTGTCTCGGTCCTTGGATACTGTCATACCAACGGCAGATCATCATCTGCTTGGAGATTCCAGCTCAGTGTTTCGGTACATTCTCCAAGAAGGTTGTGTTTTCGGGTACTTGTGTCTGTGCGTGTGTCTGTGTGTGTGTGCCTTGCTGTAAAAAGACTGAATTGCACCAAACCATACCTCCAATTCTCCAAGTATCCTATTACACCACTTCCGTCATACATCCTGCAACTCTGCAGTATTCATATAACTGTGTATGCACGTGCGCACACCAAAACAAACAAACAAACAAACAAACACACTAGCTGATACAATACCTCGGTTTCCATGGAGGTAATTAATCTCTCGAGTCTCGTATGATATAATCTGAATCGCCGTTACAGGGATGGGTGCACGACAAGATGGGGTTTGGCATAAGGAGACCTCAGCCATCGACACGGTCATCACACCCTGGTCTGGAAGTTACGGACGCGTCCTTCGATGGCATCCGGGTTCGAGTCTACAAACCGCCAGCTCAGAAAACGGCGACGGAAAGCAAGATGGCTGGTCTACTGTGGTTCCATGGAGGGGGATGGATCATTGGATCAATCGGTAGGTTTGGAAAGTATTCAGTGTCTGTCGAATTGTACATCACATTTGTCTAAAGTTTTGTTTGAGGCTATTAAAAGATTCAATACGTAACAACTATCATGCGGGGTATCTAATCATTTGAATGAAGAACAGCCATGCAATCAGTCAGAAATAAAGCAAAGTCCTCTGTGGAGTAGGAGCAAAGCACAATTAATTTGTTTGTCATTTTCAGATTCATGTGACGGTCTTGTCGGTCGCATCGCAAACAAAACGGGCGCTGTGGTGGTGTCAGTTGAGTAAGTATCGATGATTGGAATGATATAAATATGAATACATAATCTGTATCTGTATTGCCGATAAAACCACCCTTCGGCGCAATACACCAGCTTCAATATATGTTGACTCCTTTCCATTTGTCGTTCGTCCCTTATGAAGTCCTTGTCTGTGTCTTTAAAATTTAAGAACAGCCGTATGAATTGTGATGACATTTGGTCTGTGGGAAGGTCTTTTGATGATAAAGGTGAGGGTCAAGTTTGGGCCTCCTGATGACTATCCTTGGTACTGCAGCAGAACTTCCAGTTTTCTATCTTTTCTCCTGGACATGCTATGGTCTCTTTTTGTTTCAGATATCGGCTGGCCCCTGAACACAACTTCCCCATTCCGTTTGAAGACTGTCTTACGGCTACCCAACATTTCCTCCAACACGCCAGCGAGTACGGAGTCGACCCGACAAGAATCGGTGTGGCGGGAGGCAGCGCAGGGGGCAACCTGGCTGCTGCTGTCGCTCTGAGGCTGAATAAGGACGACAAAAAGAAGTTCCCGCCCCTAAAACTCCAAGCCCTCGTATATCCTGCTCTACAGGCGTTCGACTTTCAGACGCCTTCTTACGTCAGAGGACATAAGTTCTCTCAAGTTGTTCTCCCCCCTAACCTCATGATTGGATTCTGGATAAGATATCTCAACAACAACATGTCCCTGGTCGACACATTCTCTAACAACGATCACACGGCTGCGCTGAAGAACTCACGCTTTGCCTCTTACGTTGACCGACACTTTCTCGACGAATCCGTACCAAGATCGACGCCTGATGAAGACGTCAGCATAGATCTACAAGACGACATTAAGGACATCCTGAATCCCTACTTTTCTCCACTGATGGCAGAAGACGCCGACTTGTCCGGACTGCCGAACACCTACGTCACTGTTTGTGGGACGGACATACTGAGGGATGACGGGATCATGTACGCCAAGAGGCTGGAAATGGCGGGAGTTCAGGTCCAACTGGTGCGCTACCCGTCAGGCTTCCACGGGATCATGTCCATGACATCGGAACCGTTTTACTTTGAGGTCGGAAAACAGATGGATCAGGACTTGACAACGTTCTTACGTGATCATCTGTAATGTTAACATTGATGGTACCGGTGTTGATTGGATGATATACATATGCAGAAACAGACACACATAACAGAAAGAGAGAACGAGGGAGAGTTTGAGTCTGTGTGTGTGTGTGCGTGTGTTTATGTGTGTGTGTGACTTCAACTGAGGCAGCTACCAGTTGAGCTGCATCTCTACTACACTAGGTAATCAGTACAAAACAAAAAGAGGCATCTGTTCCATTAATTTATTGCAAAATATATTTGAGTGCTGTAACATCAATATTACAATTACGTATCTTTTTAAACAATGATGCTTACAAGACACATTGCATGCAAGTTTTGTCACCTCATGGTTTGATACACAAGTCATATACTTTCACCACAGAATTTAACTCCACGATTGCTCAAGATCTCTTCTATTAAGATTCTAAACTACAGCAATTTCAATGTACAAACGATACATAATTTTCTTCCATGATGTGAACATACTACAATTACGTGGGATATTACCAACAATGCTAACATTATCTTCTGTCTATAAGATTTAGGTCTGTTGCAATTGTCACGTCTCAAAAAATTGTTTTTTCTGTACAATGATGCATATTTTTCTTGACGTATACATGCTACAAGGACATACTAGTAGAATCTTGCAATCAATGCTAACAATCTAAAGATTTCTGATACCTGGTTACAATCCCTGTTAGATTAAAGTTAACATGATTTCTAAGGATCCTAAGATAATTGCTGCAATAGTCATGAGTATAAACTTGTGTGGGTAATAGTACACCAATCATAGCTGTACATCAAAATCAACAGTTCAACCAATGATAGCATGGCAATTAGCGACTCGACCAATGAGAGAGTTGCTGCTTGTCCATCAAATGTTTGCATGTTATTTCACATTTCTATGTTTTGAGGGAGGTGGGCGGTGCTATGGGATAGGTTTATTGATACATTTGGCATGCTTATTATAAACAAGACTGTTTCTCGTAAACATGTATGATACAGTTGCAAGACACATAAGCTTGGATTATGATCATGGATTCAGTAATTTGTCTGTACAAGTGAGCAATTGCTAGTGCAAGTGAAAAGAGCAGAAACGTTCTGGAAGAATTGAATTGTCACATTTATGAATTTACAAAAGGCATTTGAATAATATACCTACTATGGAGGACTGCCAAAGGTTTTACCATTACATGTATGAGAATGTACATGAGTTTGACAATAATCCTATTAAACAATTATCTTAACTTCATAGCTGCATGTCTACTAGTTAAAAGCTAGAGCTTTTGTACTGTTCATTGGACGATGGGGTCTTTTTCATGCCAAGTTGGAAGCTTTGATTTTTACATGAAAATAAACTCTATTTACAAGTGTGCACTCAAAGTTGTGTACATCACAGTACTTCTGTTTACATGATTTCTAAAGATCATACCACATTGCTTCTGAGACAGTGATGCATATTAGTTGGTTATCTCACAAAATTATTTCTTCAGTGCATTGCTATCTTCTAATACATGTTATGCTGGTATGCTTGTTAGTTATGAGAAAGAAAACATTTATGGCTAACAATGTACATGTTTACAATGTATGTGATTTTGAGTTTCCCTGATTGTAAAAGTACAATATTTGACTATCTTAGGTCTTGGTCAAACATGATTTACATTTCCACATTTCTGCTTTTTTCCCCCAGATTTTGTACATGGTTGACTTCATCAGAAAGTTGCATAAAAATTATGAGAAATTGAACATAACATTCCATACAAATATTTTACATAGATCTTGTTAAGTCTAGAGTAATAATAAACATTGATTAACAATGTAGTTCTAGCTGTATGTCTAAAATCAGGTAGATTGTTTCAAAAGTCAATTGCTCTGCAATGACAGCTCAAACTTACCTACATTTTTCTGTTTAGTATATTTTTATAGATCTACACTAAAAAGGACTGTATTAGTCCATATGTCGAATACTTTCAACATATTACTGTTAGTACTTCTTTCTTCATTTCTTTAAATGTACCCACTGGTCCCTTCCCTCATAAGAAAAAAACTTGTACGTACCATAACCCATAACAATACTATAACCATTTGGCTCGCCCTTGAGGCATCGCCAAAAAGACCTGTTCTTTTTGTTTGACAGAGCCACACAATGAGATCTTGAATGGCAAAAATTTAACATAATGAAACCATGTTTGAATATTTGTAGTCACTAGTTCAGATTTGATTGTACTTTGCTTTGCAAAAGTGGTCATTCCTTCTGTCTCATCTAGAAGTCTGTCGTGGTGGAATGTATTATTGTACTATGTTCAGTCACTTTGTTGCCGGATACATGTATTGCACAGTTTTCCAAGATGTTTTTGATACATACTATACCTGCTATTTTGGAAAAAGGGTAAGATGCCAACAAATCTTTCATGTTCTTCAAAAATTACCATAGATATATGAGCTAAAGAGTTGTGTGCATAACCCAGAAACATCTGTTGCTCATATGATGATACAGAGTGAACATTAGAGGTACTACTGTCTTAGGCCCTCTTTCCACTAGACGGCGATCGCTGGGCAACGGTTGAGCGACTGGATTTGTGTGACCCTTGATTCTATAATTAGAATATGATGCACAATATAAAAGTATGATTTAAAAGACAACAAAACAAACAAATCTTTTTAAAAATCCATTCTTTATCTTTGAAATTTGTTAATCATCTCTCAAATTTTTTGTCTCTCCGTGGTCTCTCAGCGGTCTAGTGGAAAAGGTATGTTAACAACAATTACAAAGTCCATGACTAGATAAGCATTGTTGAATTGCACAACCCGAGTTGTCTGTCATGCGGTTGCCTCTCTCCAATCAAGTAAAACTTTGAAGTTAAAACTAACTTTGTCGTTAAACTAACATGAAAATTTTTAACCACAAGCAATATGAAATGACCATCATGGATGTTAAATTACCTTAGTCTTCAATGAATGGTTCCAAAGTAATTCTATGGGATACTTGAACCTTTTTTTTTTAAAACCTAAACTTTAGCATGCTATCTTTTTTGGTCTGTACTATAATAATTCCCTAATCAACTTGCGCTTGATGGCAGGTTTTGGTAACAAAATCTTTACAAAAGTTTTGACTGTTAATCAGTTGTTGAAATGAGATAAGAAAAACAAAACATATTGGAACTACAATGTTGTACTGTAAATTCACAAATTTTCGCAGGGACATAATTTCACAATAGAAGGCCTAGGGGAATGGGGGTTTTAAGTTTGCAGTTGAAAAATTCTGTAGGACAGTACAGATACATTGGAGACATGTATTGGGGATGTCCTAAATTCGCGGTGGACAGGTCACCGCGAAAATAAAACCATCAGAAACATTTCAAGATTTACAGTTTGCAGAAGTTGAATCAAGATGTCCCATAGAGTGCTGCAGGTAGTCATCACTTGACATTAACCTTCCCCTTGCTGCCTTATCCTGTACTCAGTACAATTTAGGTGCCGAAAGGCTAATTTGATAGGGAGAAGGTTAACAGAAGTTGTGGGTTGTTTATCTGAGTCACGAGGCAGCTACCTTGTCCCACGTTAGCTGATCTTGGCTTCACAGTCTTGTCTGAGCTTCTGGATCTGTGCCATGGGGAGGGGGCCGGGCTCTGTGAAGATGGCCTGCAGGAAAACATGTTACAAACTTCAGATATCAAACTACTTATCAGTTATTTGTATCATCATCTTATCCACAAGGTGGCCTTGTGTTTGTTGACTTAGAATGTTCATATCCCTGGTAGATCACAATGCTGTGCTTTTTGGAAAAGTACTTTACATCCACACCAAACTCATGTTAAGATTAGCAACTAGTACTTCGATACTGTGGGGTCACAGGTTTGATCCCTGGCATTCATGGCTAGATGTTGTGTCCTTGGGAAAGAATGATTATTTTAAGGCACTTAACATGACTTCCGTCACTCCAGCAGGTGTAAAAATGGGTACCTGACTTCAGTTGAAGAGGTAAAATGTGGAGGAAGAAAAGGGTTGGGCTCTGCCTTCCCATACCATTTGCAAGACACAGTGGATAACAACCCTCAAAAAGGCTATGGGACTTTTATGAACCTGCATGAAGGCGTGGCAGTCAGTGATGATGCTGTCCTGGGTACAGGTTTTGAAGGCCTCCAGAATGCCGGGGAAGCTCGTTGCGGCGGCAATGGTCGCTTCATTCCGCTTGATCATCGTCAGAGCCACTCTGAACAGGATCTTTGACCCCTCGTAGAACAGGCAGTCCCAAATTCTCAGCACAGTCTGTGGGAAAGAGGAATTAATGAAGACCTTTGTTGTACATATTGTTATCAATGGGCTAAGAACAGGTCGCAACAAGAAATCATGACATATTGAGATGTATGGGTGAATTTCTTATTTCATTTATCATTGTGAATTTCTTGCTAATTCTATTCTAACATCCCATCACTCTACAATATTCAAATAACTATGGACACACACCAAGACAAACAAAATGCAAACTGAAAGCATTTTACTGTAAATGAATCAAAGAATGAAAGACTTCATCTTCATTTACTGACCTCTATTGGCAGTACGTCGATGTACAGACACACGAACCACTTAGTGACCAGGATGGACCACGGCATGCCCTCCTTCTCTATCACTGCTGCTGCCGACGGGTTCTTTAACCTACAAGTTACAGGTAAATACTCTGTCAACAATACAGTAAAGTGAAAGTGATCTTGATCCAGTTTATCTCACTGAAGAGCTATTTCCATTGTAGAGAGTTAAAATCATCTTTTGAGATTTCTAAGAATAGTGAGATAAAGATACTTACTTTACAAGTTCTCCTAAGACTTCTTGGTCCACCTTCAGTCCCTTCATATCCTTAGAATAGTATTCTGAGTAAACAGAAGAAACAGAGTAAAATACAAAATTATGAAACAGCATTTCTTTATCACTTCATTTCTAAATCTGATACATCTTGATACCATTCTATGATCTTTGCCACGATTCAATATAACTAGAAAACATATCCAGTTTATGTGAAATGAAAAAAAAAATATGCAGGAAATAAAAAAATATGAGAATATGAAATTATCTTCTCATATTGTTGTTCATTTCTCTTTCCTTTATTGGCTTTATCTATTGGTTTGACTGACATGTACATAGTACATGTACATACAGCCATTATTAAGGGCTATCCTTGAAAACCTATTTTCTTGTACGTTATACTACACTCAGTTAACAGTGGCTGGAGGAATAAGGTAGTTACTCTAAGGTAGAACTGACCAGGTAGGATGTCCTCCAGTAGAGTCACCAGCAGCCAGAAGGCCTGTTCTTCATCCTTCAGGATCAGCAGGAAGATCGCCACGATGAAGTTCATGCCCTGGATAGAAATACAACGGGAAAAAACTGTTACTTCAAAAATAATCAGGCATTAGAGTTTTATTATTCAATGTATGAATTGTTTGTATCTATGTGTTTGTACAGCCGGTATAACCACCCTTTGGGGAAAATGCTTCATGCTGGCACGCGGCAGCAGCTGGTTATATCATATTGAACGGCGTTTGCACATCTAACTATAGCATAGGCGTAGGTTTAAAACCATCTAATGAGGATGCCCTTCCTGTATTTCATGACATACTTCTTGGAAAAAGAGATTTTTGGAACACTTCAATCTTGGGTTGATAACTCTGATCCTTGTACTATTTGTAGACATGACTGTTCTTTTCTGAGCTGGTATTAGATAATTAGTATTTGGTACATTCACCAGTTTATCTTTAAACTAGACAAACTGCAACAAAAACAGAGGAGAGTCCCATGCACCCACCTGGCAGTAACCAACAGTCTTGTTGTGGTGCCCGAACGCCACGAGGATGTTGTACAGGGAAACTCTCTTACTCTCTCTGGAGGCATCGCAGAAGTAGATGTTTTCTGGGAAGGTTCTGTGGATATCTATAAGATAGAACAAAACAAGTATCACTACTAAGTCTTGTTTCCCATAGTCATACATGATGTAAGGAGCAAAAATGAGCACAGACTGAATCTTCATACTGTAAATTTCTTTTTGCTGGGACTTAATTTCGCAGTAGAAGTAGGATAGGAGGGTTTCACAGTGCTTTAAGTTCGCTTTCGATCTGAAGCAATTCTGTAGTGATACTCTCTGCACCCAGATGTTCTCTATAAGTTAGTACACAGATTAAACTGCACATGCAAAGTGTGATGCATTGTGGTTGATATGATCAGTTGAAGGCCCCTTATAGACATAAACAAAATGAGTCTGAATATGTAGAAACCTTCTCCCTGCTGCCTAACTCTGTAACCAATATGAAATTGGGTGCCAAACAGCTATTTCAGTGTGCTAAAGGTTAAAGCATGGTCTAGACAAGATTTGTTTAGGAGTTAGGGGCCTTCGCCTTTGACAAATAACCTGCAATGCATCTTAGTGAACATGCACAGTTTAATTATAACCTTCTCCCTGCTACCTAACTCAATAACTAATAGGGAATTGGGTGCCAAATGGCTACTTCAGAGTGTTAAAGGTTAAACCATGAAGCGGCTTAAGTGTTCTGACCTGTGTTGATGGTGTCTAAGAGCTGCTGGTCCTTCTGTCCGTTCAGCAGCCCGGTGTACACGTCCGGGTTAGTCTCCATCTTGTGCTGGGCCCCGCTCACTTCCATCCACACCTGTGGCAATGGGAAACACACTATAAGTTATAATAAGTCTCCTCTATCATATGTGAAGTTACATCAGGGCTGTCTCCAGATTAACATTTTTTTACTGTCCCACTCACTGTTTGGGAGCCTATGTTGTTAATTTCTGTTGTCAAAATCTGTCATTTTGAGTTTATGAAAATATATTTTCGTCAATTTCATGTCATGATTTTTGGGACGAACAGGTTGAAAATTGTTTGTCCCAACAAGTAAATTTCCATTTTGAGAAGGAGGGGCACGTCCTAGAGACAGCCCTGAGTTACATGTGTAGTTATTATCAGTGACTATACATTCTAACACATCTACCAGCAGTGCCTGCCTTTCATTAAAGACTTGAATAAGTGACAGAGAAAAAACACATCATCAAAGCTGATCATATCTTTTTGTTTAAATAACTACTAGTAGCTTTTTATAACCTAAATGCCTTACCGTGCCTCTGTGCTCTGCCGGAATGCCTTTTCTGATAAATCTCTTCACTGGAAGGAAGAAACCAAAACACATTAGTCTGAAGTCAGTCTCTGCAGCAACTTCAGTATAAGAGCATGATCTTTTTGAGACATTCTAATGTACTTTTTATCACTTTAAAACAAGACATGAAAGAAAATGAGTGAGTGAGTGAGTGAGTGAGTGAGTGAGTGAGTGAGTGAGTGAGTGAGTCAGTGAGCGACTGCTTGTGAATGAGTGAATAAGTGAGTGTGAGTGTATGAGTGAATGAGAGTGAGTGAATGTGATTGTGAGTGAGTCAGCAAGTCAGTCAGTTAGTCAGTGAGTGAGTCAATGAGTTAGTGACAGTGTGTGCTTGTAAATGCGTAAGAGAGTAAGTAAGCAAGCGAGTAAGTAAGTGAGCATGAGTTAGTGAACGAGTGAAAGTTTGGACTGAGTAACCAAATGTCTAAGATGACTTCTGTAGCACACGCACCCTTGAAGGACCTGTTGATAGCCTTCCTCCCCTTGAGCAGCCCGCTCCATCGCGACGCCCTCCTGGCCAGGACAGACAGGTATCTGGACATGAACTCTTCATACGTCTCATAGTCAAAATCCTCCGGTCGGGTGAACCCATAATGGTCAACTTTCCTGCAATAGGAAACAAAATGGTGTAGGTTGGAAATCAAATAGGGTTGCTGACTTAGCATCTAAACTTAGCGTTCTGGGTTCAAATCCCTAGCAAACCCCAATGAAAGGCACTTTACACCTATTTCCTCACTTGACTGGGGGGCAAATGAGTACACATGTACCTAGCTTCGGTTAGGGACGTCCCCTCAGACGGGACAAGAAGCCAGAGGTCGCATGTTTGAAAAGAGTCGCACCTTGAGCAAAAATTGCTTACCACGGTATGTAGATGCTCATCAGGGTTCTCCCCAGAAATTTTTAGTATAGTGAAGGAGCTTGCAACTTTCATGTGTAGCTGCCCCCTCTCCAGAGGAGGAAGCTCTAGCATTTTAACTGTTTCAAGTACAAATGGAGGCCATTTCCTGTAACTTCAGCTTTCAGCGTACTCTAAATATACAGTGAGATAAAGTCATACTAGGAAGATTGTAACAGAAGACCAATTACAAAAGTACTATTTTAGCTTTGTTTCCTTGTATTCTTTTTGGTGCAAAGGGGATGAAAGGATTCTACAAGTTCACCAGATTACGGCAACTTGTATACATCAATCATTAAAATAAATACTAGAAAAAATCAGTTACATGTAATATGAATTTAAGCTGACTTCTAAATGCAGCAAACAGAAAGTTGTGTACTACTACTAGTCAAACGTTTGGTGTCCAAACCATTGAAGATAACACAATGTCATCTGATCCAAACCTTTCCCCGCAGACTTGGAGTAGTAAAACTGATGACATCCATGTATACGTACCTAGTGCTATTCTGGGGCAGGATGTTTCCTTATGTGGATGTTGGTCTGTATTTGGCTGGTCTACAGTTATAGGCTGGTCATGTGGTCATGATAGTGATCATCATTAGGATTGAAATAAAATTTCAAGACAAATGCCACTGATTATGTCCTGCATGCCCTTTTCCGTAGAGCGTAATGAGCGACTTTAATTTCACATACTAGTATTGCATTATCGGTACATTCAACAGAATGGATAACGTTAATTGCTGCCCAAATTTACCGCAAAGTGGAGCTACGCTGATGAATTTTTCGTAATACATGTATGTACTAGTAGCCGTTGCATTTCTGAATTTAGCATAGAGCGCTGATGGTACAACCTCTTGCAAGCTCTCAATTTAAACTGCTTGTAGAATACTAATATGATAATCTAGCTTTTATGTCACACATTTGGCCTCAATAAAGGACAACTTTCTTAGACATTTGTATCACTAGAATATGATATGTAAAATCACAAAAATAGTGATCTTATCATTAAGTTTCTTGGGACTCGAGAGAACAAAAGCAGCGGTGACAACTGAAGAAGTAAAATAAACCATAGTTGTAACTTTTGAAGTCTGTTGAAGTTACACCCTGTAATGTAACAAACCACGCCCAATTGAACAACAAAGAACTATGTATCAACAACGACCCAATTTATAACATACCTCAGGTTCTACATGTGACAATCAACCTGACTCAGTTTTAAAACGATTTCTGGGCAAATTTTACACGTTGAAGTTCAATTTTGTCATGTGTTCATATAAAGAATATTATGTGCTGAAATTGTAAAATCATTATCCCTCCTTCCTTTCACAGCGGGATGTCAAAGTGTATTATGATTTTCCTGACTTTCTAATGGAAATTCTCATTGCAAAGACAGTGATGATTTTTCAATTTATCTTTGAACTTGAGAATAACACCCACTAGCACCTTGCATACTGCTGAGTTATCAAAATCAACAGCCGATGTTATTTTTTTCTAGGAGTTCAAAAATAATTTGTGAATGAATGACACGACCGGCTTTTTACTCGGTCACAAACGCTCCTATTTCTGTGCTTTCTATGCCCTTCCAGGTCTCAAGCGCAACTCATACTGAGCCAAAAGATTCAGCAACCTTTACGTATCGTATAGACATATGTGGTTTACCACGAAAAAGTGTAAAATCTTACTCTCGAGTCGGTTTGACCAAAGGTTGCTGAACGTCATTCTCGCTACTCGCCGCCATCTTTAACCCCTCACGCCTACCTGTCATCACCGGGTGGTCTCACAACGCCGCCTAGCAACACTAGCTAAAAGTGCAGTCTAGAACTTGCCGTACACAAAAGCTGGAGATCATTTTTTTCAGCGGCCCATGCACATATGCAGCCTCGTCGGTGCTCGAAGGTGGATGTACAATGATAGCAAATGGGTATCATTGTCAAGGAATTCGAAATGTAAAAAAACTTTCTAATGATACAATGCAATGCAATTGATCAGGATCACCCGAAACTTCATAGTTTAACGTTAAATTTTGATAAGGCCATCGTTTCATTTGCTTGTTTGATACATCTAAGAGGCCGAGGTACCGGTGTTTCACATCTTTGAATACCTCGTGTAACCGTGGTAAGAGTATGAAAAAGGAGTGCCGCACAAGAGAAAATGTCCAAAGAATCTATTCGTAATAACTATAACCGGAGAAAAGGGAATAGCGATCGATGACAAGGGAGAAGACCAGAACGAATCGATGACCAGAAAATTTTCCACCAACATAATTCTGCATTTCATACACAAATAAGTCGCCCCTGGATAGATCGGTCACCCTACCCTTGGATGCTCCACTGATCGCCTCTTCGTAAAAGGTGAAGACGACAACTGTCCTGTCCAAACTTGGGCCGCAGGAATTCAGCACAGGGCCGGGCGCACATATGGTAGGGTGAGGTCAAAAGGGTGCAACGGAATCTACAGTTTTGGCACATAGGACCAAAATGAGAAAAGCTATTTTCTCCAGGGCATAAATTGGCTGGAAAAGTCCACGGGTTCTCACATTAGGTCGCCCACGACAGAGGAACCATCATGGTAAGACTTCTCTGGTTTTCTACTTGCTTTCATGCAATCCTCTGTACCAGGAGTCCTTGTATTTGCAAGAGTTTGATGCCTTTATTCATGTTGAATGCAAGGAGAAAACAAGCTTTGATATAAGATGTAAACGTTACACGGCTGAAGCTGATGCGACAGGACTATTGAGAATAGTTACAAGGTCATCTGATATGCGTTTGACCTTCATTTTACTCTAGGGCATTTCTATAGATTATTGAAATCAGTTCAATGTGGCAGTTTACGAACCGTAATTACGTAAATCTTCCATTATTTTAATTCCTTTCTTTATCTACCTTTGTTCGTGGAAACATTTTCTTGCTCGGGAAAGGAGAAAACCTAAATCCTGCAAATGCCTCGAGGACCCTTGTCGGAAGATCTCTACAGTAGATGGTGACCCGAGCGTCACTATGTTCTCATTATGAATCTTAGTTTCTTTTCCGTGATGCCAATCGGCCATCATGCATAAGGACTGGAATGTTTGGAAACCTTAAAGGTTTTTCTGTGGTGCACCGGTAGACTGGTATCCATCCTAATCTAGCTTCAGTCTGCTTCTCTAATCGCTGATGACCGTGTGCCAAGCAGCTGCAGAGCTCTCCTTTAATATTCGTGTAAAAGATATCTTTTACCCGAATATTTAAAATGATCCAGGCGCAAATTTGGCAGGTGAGCGATCAAAGAATCGACCCGGAGCTAGTGTAAGATGGATAGCTGGATAGCGTGTGATGACGGCCAAAGAGAAAAAATGAACGGAATCCTAAACGCTGTAGAACAATGATTAAAGTACGCGTTTCGTACTCTTCCTTCTCCTGGTTAAGCCACCGAAGGCCGCAGCCAAGAAAGAGGCTGCCAAGAAGGAAGAGCCTCCCAAGGAAGAAGCCAAGGCCCCTCCTCCCCCCAAGCGGGAGGCGCCCAAGCTGGACGATGGTGTCATGGAGGGTAAGTCTCCATATAAGACATTTTTATTAGATTCGTGAGGCTGACTATAATCTATCAAGTTTGCGAAAGATGCAGGTAAGCCTTAAAAGGCTTAAAAGTTAACATTATAGACCGCTCCACATATTCCCTATGGATGGATCGTGCGAAAGATGTCAGTCTATAGCTTGAAGTACCCACATATCTTCTCCAAACAAGACATTTTACATTGTTCTTAGAATGTTTAGCCATTTGATGTTTATGAAGACAGAGCTTGAGATATTATGTTAAGTTGTTTGATCGGACATGCCTTTTGGCCAATTGCTGGGATTGTCTTTGACACCAAAATACATACTACAGAGTAGTACACATACGCATGTAACGTTATGTACGTAGGCTTGCGTATCAATGCTAAGCCCCTGTTCGTCATCATTGCGCAGTAAAGAAATTAGTGATGAAATTTCAAAAGAAAAGAAATATTCCAAACAATTTCTGATAGAACTTTCACTTTTTTCTTTTTTCTAATGTTCTTTCTTACTAAACTCCGCAGACTTCAAGGATTGGTACACGCTGTTTGACGAGATCGGAGACGGGAAGATCTACGGGCGGCAAATCGGCGATGTGCTCCGGTCGTTCGGAGAGAACCCCACCGTGTCGCTGTGTCAGCAGTTCATCAAGGAGATTGGGGGTACGTAGCTTCAACTTCGAATTCGCGCAGTTGTCTGATAGCTACAACATTCTGATTGTTTGTCGAGATCTGATGCCCGTCCAAGCGTTCAGAGCAAAGTCTCAGAACCCAATCAGAATGCAGGATGTAACGGCGCAGTCACATTCGTCGTAGGCCGTCGTACGATTTTGATGTCGTATAATTTTCGAGCAGGCCGTGACAGAACCAACCACCGACAATAACAAGGATCTAAGACAGCGTTTTCTATAACAAGACAGCTGACTCTTGCACGACACATGCACGACTATCCTAAGAATGCCGTCAGTTTGTGATCGTACGACAATCGTACGACGTAGGTGACCAGGCTCTTATCAGAACGCCCGTATAGATTTACATTTGTATGTAAAACAAATGCTCAGTGAGGCAGTATGTAACGGAGACTAGGATGGGCGCACTCTGCTGGATCATTGCCGTGTGACATGTTAAAGGCTATGGAGCTTAAACACCAAATATGTTGGTGGGATATTAATACACCTTCAATCATTCCATGCCTTTATTCAGAAAAGGGGCAGGGGGCTGGAATGTTGGGAAGGTAAAGGTAAAGGGCTGTGTAGTGTCTCTGGTGCTGAATATGCCGTTTGATAAAAATAAATCTGTTAATTTATTAAGAAAAGCATCATTTCTTATCACAATTGAGGGGTTGTATTTGTCATTTCGGATGGTGACATAGCTATATAGAGCCAGCGTCCCTTCCGAAAGACGGGTGCAGCTCCAATCGAGATGCCCTTCCCAGGATTGAACCTGGGTCTCCCAGTTAGCAACTAATCGAAACCAGGAGCTTAACTGTGAAATCTGAGGTTACCAGTTGAGCTACAGGTACATCGCTGTTGAGGATGACTGCTTTAAATTTTTTTTACCATTAAACCTTAGACGACAAGCGGATAGATTTCGATGCCTTCCTGCCGTACCTGGGTGAGACCATGAAGTTCCGGGACCCGTTCGACAACCACGAGGCGTTCCAGGAGTGTCTGAAGTGTTACGACAAGGACGGGATCGGAGTCATCGACAGCGCAGCCTTCAGACACGGACTCTCCTATCTAGGTAAGAACTACTGATCATAACAATCTCTCAATCATATCTTATGTCATAGTGAAAAATAGTTGTCTTGAAAAAACCGTTTACACATTTTCAGGGACTTAGGGCATGCAAACTGCAGAGTTTAATGTAGTACACTAGTAGTACGTTTTGATTTCATTTTTGATTAGTTATCTAACTTATATGCATTCAGCCTTTTAATTGATTAATTAATTGGGCAGGAATATGGTCTAAAGATCCTTTTCATCGTCAAATAATGATCGTCATTTACAAATGCACTTGGTAGTTCCAACAGACTGAAATGCATTTATGTAAAAAGAGTAAAATATGATAGCAAACATTTATCATTGTATGGTGTGAATATAGGTATGATGACGATAAATACCATCGTAAAACATAGTCAGGCATTTGAAATGACTCAAAAGAAAGGTTAAGTATGTAATCCAGCAACAAAATCGTTGTTTCCCCTCACTTTGATTGCGAGCTGTGTTAAATCAGCACTCTACTTTGTAATTCCTCTGCAATGAGCAAGAAGTGTGATTGGTCTGTTTCACCACACAGCCATCTCCACTAAATTTACGATGATCTTGAAGTGACCTCGACCGGATAATGGCTCTAACAGAAACATTCCTCTTCACTGGGCTATATGGACAACACGTCACGTGACTGCCATATACGGACGTTGATGGGATGTGATGTCGTATGTATGTTGAATTAGGGTGTGTATGGGGATTTCATGACATCGTTTTTTCCTTTATACGGCATAACCTCCATAGCAGGCTTCTCGGCTGGGCTCTTTTTAATCGATAAGGGTATGAGTGCTACAGTGTACTTGGCTATATAAGCGAGCCGTAGCGGAAAAACTATCAGCTATCAAAGAAGCATTTATAGGTTTCGTCTCTAGCACCGCGCTTCGAGTCCGACGGAAGAAGAAGATCAAGAAGTGAATGGAAAGGACAATTGGGAGGGGGGGTCTAACTGCTGTAAACGACAGGAGACCGACTGTCTCACACTGGCGTTGTTCTTGCGACTAATTCCGGGTGTTGCTGCAGACGAAAGAAGACCGACTGTCTCACACCGATGTTGTTCTTGTCCCTGATTTGGAGTGCAGAGTGGCCTGTAAACAAAAGACCAGGTCTTTCTACATCTCCAAAGCAGGGCCCAGAAAACTTGCAACGACGCCTACGTCACATCCTTTATCAAACGTCATGGTCTTAATCTACGCCACACTCTTTAACTTAAGTATGTTAGCGCCAAGTTTTAACTGACGTTAAGTGAGGAAAATGAAGATAAGGCGGATAATATACATATGGTTTTATCTTTATACGGATTTTCTAATGATGATCACTATTGGGTGCTAGCCATGAGTAAGTAAGATAAAAATCATTGTTCACGAATTCTATACATGCCCTTGGTGCTGCACGCAACCAACACATAGGAAAATGTAGCTGTCCTTGGTGCTGAACACCATCCATACGCATGTCAGCGTACCTGTCCTTAGTGCTGAGCACTATCCACACAAGTTAGTATACATGTCCTTGGTACTGAACACCCCATCATTCACTCATGCTAGCATACCTGTCCTTGGTGCTGAACACCATCCACACACACGTTAGCATACCTGTCCTTGGTGCTGAACACACCATTCACACACGTTAGCATACATGTCCTTGGTGCTGAACACCATCTAATATGAAGTGTGCATACCACAGGGCTACTGATACTGCAGTTGTAGATTTCTTCAGATTCACATCTTCTTTTTTGAGATTGAAGAAATGATTGACAGTTTTGCGTGACGATTGTTTGTGCAGAATGATTTACATTTTCATGTGACGATTGTTTGTGCAGGAGAGAAACTGAAGGATGAGGAGATCGAAGAGCTGATGTCGGGACTGGAGGACGGGGATGGCAGGATCAACATCGAAGGTACAGGACAACACTAGTTACTAACAGTAGCTACTCATTTATTCACTGCTTTGATATAGTCTATAATTAACTTACTAAAAGTAGTAGAATTTCACCAAATGCGGTGAACAATTTACCAGAGGAGTAAGCTAATGTGTAAGTTTATGAGTAAGTAACTGTGTTATAGCCGCGGTTTATTCCCATAGTAGTCCCTGTTCGCTCCTCTGATAGCTCCCTTCATAGTAAAGGATGGATACCAGGATACTTCTTATTTCCCCCTACCGCGAAGTCGTCTCTAGTTTACCGTATTATTCAGCTAACCGTTTATTTGTTTTCATTCCTTTGCAGAGTTCTGTACCTTCTTGTTGAAGGAAGGGAAAGACGCAACAGAAGAGCCAAAAGAAGAAAAGAAATAGAGCAGATATCGCATCCCACAATTTTGTTTATACTTTGCAAATATATATAGATCTATAGACAACTGCTTCCGAGAAAGAAAACAGTAATACCGAATTTCAAAAACAGAATTGATGTTTCTTACGCTGTGATTTACTTCTCCACTGTTTACGACGCTGCTTTGTTCTTCTAGGTCTAAACTTGAGATTTTAAACGATGTCTTCAGTCTGGTTGTTTGATATAAAGCAAGGAAGAAGTAGACAAGACCTGAGACGAAGTTCTTTAGAGTAAAACCGTCTGTCTCCGTCTGTCCGGGGGGAGGTTGGGGGACCTCCGATCCCATTTTACATTTCTCTTTCTTTCTCTTTCCTTTTTTCTCCGAAAAAAAAAGAAGAAAAACATGCGGACCAAACCCAGTACTTTAATCGGTAAGGGAATGTAAGGAGTTCGTCTGTCTCATGATTAAGCTAGTCGGACGCCAGGAGAGAGTGGGCTGTGAAACTTCACCCTGATGACCGACTTTTAAACGTTTTACCTGAAACTGTCGTCTCTGTGTCAGTCTACTTTCCTCTTGTAACAAAGATTGAGGTGTGAAGACTTGTTTGTATTTTCCTGAGAGCTATCATAGAGTGTCTCCGAGTACATTCGCAATAGATTGCTTTAAACAACGCCTGGAGTTGAATGTGTAAAAGTTAGGTATGGCAGGTCGTTCTGTTCTGTGGCGTGTTACACTGAAGGGTGGTTGTACCGGCTATACAATACAGATAACAAGACACATCATACTTTAAACAGGTGCTGGCTTGGGGATTTTATCATGTAAAAGTAGTACAATGTACAAATGGTATGAACTGCTGTAAACAACATTAAAGTTGAGTGAAAATTATTTGCACTTATCTTGTATGTGTTTCTGCAACAAAATAATAGTTACATGGGCTAAATGATTAATTTTCTATATCTGCCAATCTAACATCTGCCAGGTTTTGTTGGTGAACATGTTACTGTTGTCTAAATTCTGGAGTAACAAAAATTTAGGAATAATACACAAGCCCCTGAAGCAACACCAAAAATAATATAGTCAACATAATGCAAGTTGCATCATGCATAGAAGGCAAAGCAATACAACACTAAAATAATATTGATTATCATTAATACATATGGCTTAAGTTTAGAACTGTTTGAAAATAACAGACTATCTTGAATTACTTTCCTCAGTAAATGCAACAATCATATTTAAACAACAAAGCATGCGCTAACATTTCGACAGATGGCTCAACTTCTCCCTCAGTCTTCCTACAGAGGTACTACATGTAATGTTACACATTGTCTTCTCCAAACAAAATACTATCACATGTTCAAATACAATGTATGTGCAAAAGTGAATGATCGGTGTCAATATACTGTGTCTAGAAACCAAAATGCAGCATGCAGTTAATTTTTCTGTGTATAAATTGCACATAAAGCATATAACAGGCATTAATGATATTTCAGTTATGCCAGCAAGTATTTTTGTTAAAGGAAGTATACCAGCGAGGCATCTCAGTTATGGCAATACAAATACGGCAAACAGCCAAAACAGCTGGAGAGCCTTTTGAATGTGTAAGGCTCCCTTAAAGTAATGCTGTGAATATATTCAGGATTTCAGGTATTGTTGGTATGTTCTACCAATGGACACATACGCTCTATAGTAGCTCTGTTATAATTATCAGGATCTTGTTACAACAGCCTTTTAAAGACTTTTGTTATTTGCAAATTGTCAGATCAAATTATGGCTTTATTTCTACAAACAAGAGGTCCATTCTATGAACACCATTACCGACATGCGAACACATTTTGCACTTAACCGTTAGATAATCATTTGAACTCGAACTCTAACTGTAATTTTATATAAAACTTGATCTTCGTAACAACGCTAATTGTAGGGTTCCAATAACATGGAACAGAGTCATAGAAACACAACCATTTCTAAACTCGAACAATATTGTACAACATTAACTCTAAATACCAGGACATCAAAATCTACATCTTAGTTGAGAAAAGAATTAATGTTATGTAAATATAAAATTGTGCTTTTAGGTGGTAAACAATACACAAACATATGGATAAAGAACTTGATATGTATGTGAGAAGTAATTTTATCTAGTTGGTATATGGTGAGTGTAGTTAATGTTATATGTCAGTTTATCATATCAAGTTGCTTTGTAATAACTTTTGACAAGAGCATGAAAGTTCATCTGTGCTGATAGTACAGACTGAGTAAAACTTTGTTCCAACACAAATGGTTAGTCATCAAATTTTCCACTGTCCTGCTGTCTTGGGTGATTGGTACTGTAAATCTTTAAATGCTTGCAGTGATTTTAAATCCTCAGTGACCTCATGATACAGCAAATTGCATTTTCAATTAAATATATCTCTACTGTTCTACAGAATTGTTTTAACACTGTGAAAACCGTCTTTCACCTCCTACCACGAATTCAAATTCCCACAAAAATCACTAAATTTTACAGTAACTTGAAATCTGAGGAAGACCACAGTAGGAGTGGAAAATCTAACATTTTAAACTTTTGTGTTGAAACACACTTTCAGCTCTTACTGTAAAATTTTAACATAACTGCCACACAGGAATCCCTACTTTGCTGATAAAGGCTCTTGAGACTCAAAGCCAACCTGTGTCAATAGAGGCACTAAATACAAGGCATCATACTACAGTTAACGTTGGGTAACCTAAATTCGGGATTTTTCCGATAATGGTTGACTGAAATCAATCTAGCAGAACAATAAAACATCCTTTTTTTCTATTATTCTGTCAGTATCATGTACTATCTTTGCACTAATCATATATATATAGTAGATTTTGTCTCTAGTCGTGCTGACACCATAATATTTCAACTTGAAACTACCGTCCGCCGCACGCACAATTACGGTGCTGCTGGACAGGGGGGCACATTAATTCGGGAGAGAAGATTCGTCTTGAATATCTTACCGCTAATCACATTTTATACAGCAGCTATTCGTTCCATCCTTGGCTTGAGGAGAGTGCTATGGATATAGACGTGTCCAAGTAAAAAAAATACACGAAAAAACGGCCGTACCGCACACATCAGGCCAGTTCGGGAACAAGCCGTGTGTTGAGTCGGTAGAACTTCACTCAAAGTCGGCCCATCGTCATCATCGGGCAACGTGTAACGTTACATTATTCATGGCAAGTTAGCTGGATGCCGTAGCAATGGTAATACTACTATGTCCATGTGTTCCTTGTTGTGTTAGGAGCAAACTTTGAGGAAAATATCTTCCTCAGTCCACTATCACACGCAGCATTTAGACAAAAAAGTGTTCCTCACAAACCTTTGTCGTCTGCTTGACAACAGGATTCTGGTTAACAATATGGCGGCGGGAAAATACACGTGCCGTAGGTTGTAGCAACAGAGAGGAGTTTTGATGATTAATCACACTTAGAATCCAGTTGTAGGTTAGCAAAAGAGATTGTAATAAGTTGTCTTGTAAATAGTTGTGTTTAGCAGGAAGCGGATGTGACATTTTTCTTATAAACCAGCCGACAACCATGTTGTGTACTTCTCCCACGAAGCCCTCAGACTGTTCCAATAAGGGACGGAGAGTTTTTGTCCTCGTCGCCTTATAATCCATGCTTATCGAAGCTTTTCAGACAGTGTTCTGAATACGTAAGTCTGTCAGGTTTGCATTTCTAGCGGTATTACTTATGTTGCATCTAGCACATATCCCTAAATACCCCGTTTTCGAAAAATCCCGACTTTAAGTACCCCACGAATTTAGGTTACCCAACGTTAACTACCTACTGGCTGGGTCTACATGTGCATAGATGGTTGTACTTGTTCTGTTTTCGTTACAAACGTCTTCTGTGACCAGTGCAGAGTTGAGAAGTAAAGCCCACAACATGGACTATAAAGTCTTAATGGTAACATAACATACAGAACCTTCTTAATGTAGAGAGTGAATATGAACATTACAAGGGGTATACTACATGCAGGACTGTGAATTTCAGAATGGCACAAAACACAGGCTTCATTTTCATAAACCACCAGTACTGTAACAAACTAGGCTTATCAAGCCTGTGTTTCTGTTTGCAGCTGTTCTTCCCTCCTTACAACATTGACCTCAGCATCCCCTTTAACGTTTTCATTGGACAACTTGTCGGTGTCTGGTTCCTTCCTCTCACTTTCAGCCTCCTCACACTTATTCTTCTCCACATCAGCTGGATGCTGGACTTCTGTATCATCTCCACTGCCCTCTGCAGTAAATGTGATCCCACCACTGTCCTGGTCTGGGACATCTTCAGTCTCCTTGGACGAGGCATCTTGCTCTAGTGTCAGCTGGCTGCTATCCCCATCCCCTAAGGATGCCAAACAAGATAAATCAGTGTGGATATGTACACATACATGTATGCTGGGTTGGGAGTAGCCTGGAATCCATCCTATTCTAGCTTCAGTTTGCTCCCCCGATTGCATCTAAGCTGACTTTCCAAATTTTGATTTTACAAAATTTAAAGTCTGCTGGTACAGATGACTTTTAGAGACTAGCTCACTGATCAACTCCCAACCACAGATGACCTTCCTCACGACTAACTCCCAACCATGGTCTGGAGACCCTGGTTCAAACCTGGGAAGGGCATCTCAGTTGGGACTGCACCTGTTTTTCAGAGGGAATGTAAAATGGGGGTCCCGTGTTCGGGGAGGTTCTTCGAGCACATTAAAGGGCTAGAAACCCCTCCCTGTAAAGATACACCCAGCTACTAACACAGCAAGGAAACTTGCTGCCATATGTGCCACTAGGTACAACAAGGGTCCAATTCCAAAACGAATGAATGAATAAACTAACCATTATGTTGTATTTCCTCCTGCGGCACTCCATCCACAATCTCCACATAGCTGTGGTCGACTGAGTCGCTCCTCTCCAGAGCTGCCTCCTCTCCCACCGAGTCTCCTGACGCCTGTCTCCTCATCAGCGCATCCGACAACTGTCTAGCCAGCAAGCTGTGGGGCGGCCGACTGGGCTTGCTCGGTTGCCTGGCAACTTCTGAAGTTTCCGCGGCAACTTCAGAATCTTCTGATGGTTGCTGGGCAACATCTGTTGTTGACACGGCAACATCAGGAGGTTGTTGGGTAGTGTCGTTGGATTGTAGAGCTTGCTGTTGAGGTTCAACTTTTGGACCGACGACAGTGCTGGGATCGATGTAGTTGTTTAGATCTGTGTAGGGTTCACTGTAGTCCAGACTGTCGTCGTCATGTATGGCCATCAGATCTGGAAAAGGACACAATCATTTTGTATGAGTACTGTGATTTTTTTAATGTTCGCACTTCGTTTCAATGACTGGGGCCTCCAGGTGCATCCAGATAAAAGCAAGGTCCAGTGCTTTAAATCTATTATGAAGGGAAGGCAGTTTAACCTACTCCTGCCTAACTCTGTAACCAATAGGGAGGGAATGGGGTGTCAAATGGCTACTTCAGAGTGCTAAAGGTTATATTAAGTACCTGGTCTTGGCAGCGGTGCGGGCGGCCTGTTGGGTAGAGTCGCTGCTTTTGGGGGCGGTGGTCTGGCGGGGGGAGGACCCTTTCCTGACAGCATCCTCGTCAGCCTTCTGGGAGGGGCTTCTGAGGACGAACTTCCCGGGTCATCTCTGGCAGACGGTGAGGCATCTCTTGTGTGCGACGGGGGATGGGATGGGGGAGGGGGGCGGCTTGGGGTGGTCTTGGGGGTTGTTGTCCCTTCAGGCGCTAAGTTTTGGCTGGAGTTTTGAGGAGAGGGTAAAGGTGGTCTACTGTCTTCAACCTCGGGACTAGCAGGTGGGACTGCTTCTTCATCAAAAGGATTTTTTCTTGTGCTGACCCTGTCCTCCCCCATTCCGTCTGCAGGAGTGGTACCGTCCTGCACGTGCCCTGTGGCTTGTTGTGGAGAGGTGGGTTGCACCATGTGGGTGGAGGGGAGGGAGGGTTGGTAGGTGAGGGGTCGGTAGGTGTGGAGGGTGGATCCTTCCTCCTGCCCCCCCTCCTTAGGAGGGTTCTGCATGTTGAGTTTCTCTGCCACTTCTCTCACCAGATGGACTCCTTCGTCATCCACTGTAACAAATAAAACATTTAGGGATGACACCAAGGCTACTGCCATGTTTTTTACCATGTACAGTTTAAATGATATATTTTACAAAAATAAAATCAGCATAAAAAGCAGAGAAAACAACTCATTTGTCATCCACTATCAAAACACAAAACAAAGCGATTCAGTACATACAGTTCTTGGACCATGATTTAAACATTATATGATGTAGCAAGTGGCAGGACAGAGTTAGAGGGGCTGGTCACCACAAATATCATGTTTGAGTAAGGGCAGTAGTTTGTTAGGCTAGGCCATGTGAAGATGAACATTATGTATTGGCTTGCAAATGTTACCTTTTTCTCAAATAGTTCTCAAAATAAGTTCTCTTATTTCTCAAAATAGTTCTTTTTTTCTCAAAGAAAGGCAAATTCATGGCTGACAACAGAAACTTACTACTCTTCATGTCCTCTGGAGTCATGGGAGTGGGGACCTCGGGGATGAACTCTGCCAGCGCCTGCTGTGTGGTTGCTAGGTTACCGCATCTCTGGTGGTACAGCTGCATGCTGTCTGCCAGCGTCAGCAAGGCTGCCTTTACCTTCCCAGCCTGCAATGCAAATATTCACATTTTCCGACATTTTCAAATAATAGTTTGATTAGGTTGGAAACATTGTAGATTCATTCATTTTCGTGGGGATTTAATTTCATGGTAAATGGGAAAAAAAGGTATCTGGCAGTGTTTAAAGTTTGTGTTAAAAACAAAATGTAGCACAAAAAACAAATTCGCAGTGTCATGATTTTGCAGTGGAGAGGCACCACCACAAGAGTAAAACCACTGCAACCATTTCAAGATTTACAAGGATGATACATTTGCAGCATTGCTTTCATGCATTTTCATATTATAAGAAGATCTTGCTCAAAATGTTCACAGACATTGAAGTCATTCTTGACGGATTACAAATGTACGTAGTAATTCAAGGAAATATTCCAAACAAAAATCAGAATTAAAATCCACTCTACATTCAAAAGAACACTCTCTGTAAGTGAACAGTTGCAAGTCATGTCCTAAGTGCTCTTTGAGAAAAAATTCTTTAGCTGAGTTTCAAGTAAAAGTCTAAGAGATCCTTGGCAAGTGCGCCAAGCATGAACACTTGTACTTGACATTCCTGGCCGTACCTTGTATACTTCAAACTTGGTCTTGGCAATCTGGTACTTTGTCTGGGATTCCTCTGCAGCTGATACAGCCTGAAGGAAACATGTACACGACTTGAAATACTGCTTTGGCGCAGCAATAAGTACAGTCAATGATACTTAATATGTAGTCACAGTTCTTTTAATTCTTATCATCATGAGTATTGGGATCAGGATGATTCGGCCCTTTACAACTACAACTCGGCCAGGGTTAGAGTTAGGGTGTTGGACCGAGTTAACCAGGGTGTTGAGCTGAGTTGGTCTGATAAGCCATTGTCCGAATTGGTAAAGGGACAAAGCATCCAACATCCATTAGTATTTTGCCATCTACAAATGTATATTTGTATTACTTGTATAAATATAATGCAGATTATAGATATGACTGGCTTAATCTTTAGGTTTCCAACCCATTAGTACGAAATATGAAAGGAGAGTGTTGAAACAATGATAGGAAGACTTCTGGTTTCTGTGATGCTTCAAACATATGAAAATAAGGAAAAATTCTGCTTTCTGGAAGTTTCTGTTTCAGAACAGCAAACTTCTTGAAACATTGAAGGAAAGTGTTCTACTTTCTGATTGTTCGGTTTCACAATCAAACATAACCCCCATTATGGACCCTACATCTGCTTGGAGATCCCCCCACTCACCATGGCCACCTCAGCCTGCATGGCCTCCAGCCTGGCCCCATCACTCCTCTTCTTACTGTGCTCCGTCTGCTTCCTGAGCTTCAGCACCTTCGCCTCGCACGTTTCCTTCACTTTCTGGATCTCATCCAGCAGTTTCTGCTCCGCCAGAACCTCCTTGAAGGCCTTCCTGTACTGTAGATACTGTGGAAACAGCGACATTTACATGGTTAACATTATTGTGGAAAGGGCAACAGCTATACATGGTTAACAGTATCGCCGGCAAAGGCCAAGGACTACCTATAGAAATATTTCAATATCATCATCATTAGTCTTACTCTAACATCAAGTAATGAGTTGAAACATATACAAGGTGAACATCTGAATGAACACATTGTAATAAGTATCCATAATCCATTCACAATGTTTGGAGTTATCCTGTTTACTGATAAAGGCTGCAGCAAACAAAAGATCACCTCCTTGTCCATACGTGTGTTATTTGTGCTCACCTGGTCAGCATACTCTGTGGCTATCTTGTCTGCTAACCAGTGGATCTCCGCCTGCCGTACCGACACCTCCCGTATCGTGAAGTCATCCTGACATTTGGCAAATTTCAGGAGAAGTTGGGACTCTGGAAAAACACAAATATCATGAGTCAAGTATACCTGGAAGTTCCCTTATTAAGTAGACTATTTATTCATAAAGGAATTTTATTATTTTGTAAACAAAGATACTCACTGAGTCAACTACTAGTAGTTCTTAGGCCAAATAATTTATCAGGCTTATTTTGACAGTCATTAGTTACTTCAGGCTGTACCTTTTATATCTAAGGCATAAATAGAAGGAGAATCGCTCTATTCATGTTGAATACTATTGAATAGAATTAGAGATTATTGCATTGCATAGAGTGAGCACTGTAAAACATAACATACTGCAAAACCCTAAGTGAACCTTCTAACGTTACATGTCATGATCACAAGGCATGTAACGGCATGTAACGGTGGATGTGGTCAGAAACATCAACAGCAAAGGTCACGGTTAGTGAAATAGTTTACTTAATAAGGGAACATCCAATAGTACTTTGTACCTTGGGGAAAATATATGCAAAAACGTTTTCCATAAGAAAATCTAATAATCTAGGTCTGTTTACGTTCGTTTCTTTTGCTGTGTTAGTTTATGTCTGGATTTTTGCATGGAGTTTTGACCTTGAGCACACTCTCTTCTCTCCAATTGCAAGCAGAGGTTAGGCTCCAGCTAGTTTTGGATATTTTTTTTTGGGGGGGGGGGCGTTTTCTTTATGGGACACCAAGAAGTAAAGAAAACATGACAAAATGAAATCCTGACAAAGGCGAATAAAAAACGTCGCTAACTAGCCGGAGCCTAACATCTGCTTGGAGGGTAACGGTCTCCACTGTAACTGTTAACGGTTGGTCCCTGACTACAGTGTGCCCAACAGTGGACTGCGATAGACGTCATTGTTTATACACAAGGCACGGGCTGACATGGGATCAAAGGAGCAATCACACAGATTACACGCTTGGAAATGGAAATCTAATTTGCGCTCGGTTGTTTCTACACAAGCCAACAGTCCACGCAACCGTTATTTGCTCCTCGTTTGTTTTTGCAGCAAGGGCAGAGGAGTGGCAAAAATTATGTTTCGTCACGACCCAACCCTTAGCTTGTACCGTTAGATTATCAAAGGAGAGAAATGGAAAGGATTATGGTCGAGCCAGGAAGTAAGAGAACATGCTGATTAAAAAACATCACATTGAAACGGTTGTTTTGTTAATATCAATTATTCACTGTGTCCTTCCCAGCGCAAGCCTTGGTGCAAGTATGTATCTGGGCCTGCCCCCCTCCCCACGGTTCGGCGACGTTTCCTTACACAGCTATGTACTGACCGTTGTTGCTGGCTGTGATGTATTTACAGAGAGCTTCGTGAGTTTCCTTCTGGGCGTGGAGCAGCTCCACCAGCTCGGAATGCCGCCCGATCCCGGCGGGGGACAGCGCCTTCACCGCCCGACGAATGTCGCGAATCATGCCGCTGATCGACGTTCCGCCCTTCTCGCAGAAAAAAAAAAAGCGGAAGTTGTTTTCGCAGTCTTCACCGAAGTCTCATGATAAGGAATGGTACTTGAAATTCCTTGAGGGCCAGCACGTGCGAGGAATTTAAACCGCGCGCGTATTTTGTGACTTCTTGTCACCAGAACTTGACCAAACCATCTCCGATTTCGTCGTAACAAAACGTTCTGTCAAATTTCTCAACCCGGAAGTCGCAACATTCGAGCAGCAACCACTTCCGGGTTGATTCTCCTCACTTGACCTGTGTGTCAATGTTTTGTCAAGTCAGTTTTATAATGTTCCAGTTTTCTGATTTAGTGAAGGAACACTACATCAAAGGGCTGAAAATTTAAAATATTCTGTTTAATACGATCGTTTTGAAATCTTCTGTTAAAAATACATCGTTTTCTCGGCGCTGTCAGAACTTCAGGTGTATGTAACTTGATAGCCATGCAGAAATATTAGATCGGTCGATGTACGTATTCAGTCTTATCAAAATGAACACTACTATAATATAATATATAGAAATAGACACTAGTAGAAATTGTGTCACCCAACACCATGGCCATACAAAGTCAGATCATACATAACAAGTTCTTGAACATGAAGACAAACAGAATATTTCACAACAATATTGTTTTATTACTTAAATTCTTGCCATGATTGTTGAATTTGACAATCTACACAGAAGGAATTCGATGCAAACTTGTACCATTCGATAGTTGGTGAGCACATCTAATGCAGTTTAATGATTATCGGATACAAGGAAACTTAAGAATACTCTTGTTTTGTGCACTTAATGCATCACATGACCTCGTGCTTAACCATAAATGTATTAAACTTTCATTCAGAATATGTACATCACTTAATTTGCTAATGATTGCTGTGGGTTTATACCTTTATGATCTTAGATGAGGCAATACTCTGACGTTATACCATTTTTGCATAGATTAGACTCAGCTGAGACTGGAGTTTTATAGACTTTCGGGAACCTGTGTCCCGCTTGTGACGTCATGTTTCCTAAGATCACGTGACAGGAGTCGGAGTGGGTTACTATTCCTGAAGAAGCTCAAGTTCGAAGGGTCGATTAAACTTAATTTTGTTGCTTTGCATGAAATAGCACACTTCACACGTGCTGGCAATGAAATTGTAAATCTTACAATCAAACTGTTACATATAGTAACTACCATACATACACATCTAGCAGTGGACTAGCCCGCAAGCTGTGTGGCCCAAGGGCTACAGAAATGGAGATGGGCGCCGCCCTATAAACCATATGGTACTATCAGGACTTCAACTATGTATTAGAGCAGCTTTCGAACATATGTTACCAAGTCATGTAGCATCTGTTTTCCGATCTCAAATTCAAAATGTTTTAAAGCCAAGTCCATGGACATGATCCCGTGGAAGCCTGACGGGTAGTGCACCAGTTGGACCTGAACTCCCGCCATTTCCAGCCTCTTGGCGTACATGATCCCGTCATCCCTCAGTACGTCCGTCCCACAAACAGTGACGTAGGTGTTCGGCAGTCCGGACAAGTCGGTGTCTTCTGCCATCAGTGGAGAAAAGTAGGGATTCAGGATGCCCTTAATGTCGTCTGGTAGATCTATGCTGGCGTCTTCATCAGGCGTCGATCTTGGTACGGATTCGTCGAGAAAGTGTCGGTCAACGAAAGACGCAAAGCGCGACTTCTTCAGCGCAGCCGTGTGGCCGTTGTTAGAGAATGTGTCGACCAGGGACATGTTGTTGTTAAGGTATTTTATCCAGAACCCAATCATTAGATTAGCAGGGAGGTTGACGTACACACTGTGCCCCCTGGCCCACGAGGGAGTCTGAAAGTCGAATGCTTGGAGAGCGGGGTAGACCAGGGCTTGGAGTTTTAGGGGCGGGAACTTCTTTTTGTCGTCCTTTTTGAGCCTCAAAGCGACTGCGGCAGCCAGGTTGCCCCCTGAACTGTCTCCCGCCACACCGATTCTTGTCGGGTCGACTCCATACTCACTGGCGTGTTGGAGGAAATGCTGGGTAGCCGTAAGACAGTCTTCAAACGGAATGGGGAACTTGTGTTCAGGGGCTTTTCGATATCTGGAAATAGGCCGTAACGTTACATGTGAGTAGCAAATACAGCTGTAATCTAGTACTGGTCGAAGACAAACTTGTATGAAAATACACATCTCAAATGTATAGAATGAAGCAATTTTGTTACGGCACCGCTATGTAACGTTATATTTGAAATAAAGTAAAATAACAAATTCTAAAAATAAAGTTATAATCGAAACTTACTCCACTGACACGACCACAGCTCCAGTCCCCTGTGCAATGCGTCCCACGAGTAGGTCGTACGCATCTGAAAGGATTCATAATACGTTTCTTTATAATCTGCTTTGCAAATTATCGTATGGTTGGTAATGTGCCAGATGCCATATTGATATGGCCCACCCTGCATTAGGATGTTCCACCTTCTCCCTGCTGCCTAACCCCATTACCAGAACACGTTTGATGCCAAACGGCTAGCTTATCATGCTGAAGGACAAGGAAAATATGTAATGGAGGCTCCATTAATATTGTATATTACACACAAACTGATGATGTAGATAGCGTTCTCCCAAAACTTACAGACAGAGCTGAGGACCCATCCTCCTCCATGGAAGTACACCAGGCCCGCCATCTTGCGTCCCTCCGCCCCCTCCTGGAGTTGTGGTTTGTAGATCCGAACTTGAACGCCGCTGAAGGACGTGTCGGTAACCTCCAGGCTCGAATCTGAGACCAGGAATGCGGGTTTGAGGCCGATCTTGCGGAAGAAGTCTGCCCTCTCGCCGAAGCCCATCTTCTCGTAAGCACTTCCCTGTACGGGTACAAGTGAAATTGGACATTAGTCTCCAAGCAGATGTAGGGACCAGGCCAGTGTTTACGTGTTTGTTTTTTATACAGTCAAACCTGGCGGGTCAACCACCTGGCGCAGCCAACCGCCTCCAATCACAAGGCAAGGCACATTAAAGCGGTCCCGTCCAATTTTATATAGTAAAGACCCTCTGCTAAGCAACCACCTGTTTTACCCAACCAGCAACCATTTTCTCAGTCCCCATGCATGCATACCCCACTGAACAACCAAGATTGGTTGACAGCGGCACCCCGCCCAGTGACCATTCATCCTCAGCAACCACCTTTCCTAGACACTTTTCCTCAGTCCCTTGAGTGGTTGATGTGACCAGGTTCGACTGTATAAAACTTTAAAGTGTGCAATAGCCACTGCATCTTAGCGGTCAAAGTGTTTTTTTTGTTGCTGATTCTGTAACACGGGCATAATGCTGGGCATTACATTGTCAGTAAAAACAAACTTTGAACGGAAAACGAAGTGCAAAGTCTGAAACATTATTCAAGCCCACTTACAATGAGGCTGAAAGTCACGAAGACCGCCTTGAACATGACCACCTTGCCGGGTTCCGTGACGTCAGGGGGTAGTGACGTGTACACGTACACGGCCAGAACCGCAGCGGTCACAGCCGTCAGCAAGGTCACGGTTTTACAGGCACCCATCATGTCGGTCAGCTATGGCACGGTCTTACTGGCACCTGTCGGTCAGCTATGTTACCGTGATCACTGAGAGATAAAATCTATTTATACATCTATTTAGAATTCAAAACATTTGATGAACGATGGACATAACAGATGACCATCATTTTTTAAAAGGTTGACTACAAGACTTCAACCATTCACACCAGAGAGACCCCTACTCTATTTCAATTCTGATCAGTGTGGTGGGTTCTTTAACGTGCTCGAGGTGTGGCTCTCATCAAACACGCGACCTCTGGCGTTACTTCCCATCCGAGAGGACATGAAAATAAACAAACAAATAAACAACCGTCCCTAACCGAAGCTAGGATCTAATTTCACCTTAGTTGAGTGAGGAAATAGGTGTAAAGTACATTTCCCAAGGTCACAAGACTGGGGATGCCAGGGATTCGAACCCTGAATCTTCAGACTTTGTTAAGTCAACAACCCTTACCACAACACCACCTTTTTAAAATCTTCACAACTTGGTATAACAACGCATTAAACGTAGCCTGGTGCCATACGATTACTACCGGGGCTCCTACACTCGCCACTCTGAAATCTTACCTATGAAATTTACCTACAACAAGAATAAAGGGTCGCATGAATACACCTGTACGGTGCCTCGTTTTGCTGTTCACAAGAGCATTAAGGGCCATACAAATATAACATGACTCAGATTCAGATTCAGTGGTAGGGAATAAAAAGAATGAGCAGACGTTGACGATTGGTATTATTAGGCGAGTCAAGATGAACCAAATATTTCCATCTCAAGTCCAACGTCTCAAGCTTTGAGTAAGAAACCAAACCCGGAAGTCAATCCGCGGGTAGGTCGCCAGCCAGTTTACTACAAGTCCTACAAGTCCTTGGCGGCAGCTGCTATGCCCTGTGTCTAAATCAAGCATACTCATTAAGTAGAACTATTGCTACAAGACAACAGTTAGGCTGCACAACGTTCTTACCGACAAGGTTGCATCTCAGCTTGTTAGGAAACTGATGAACTGTGCCGACGCAGGTTAAGGGTCAACGAACACTAGGTCATGTTAGCAACGCCGTCTTGTAGTGCTTCCGCGTATTGCAGGTAACCAGAGGAAATCACGCATTTAGTGATCTTGTGTCCAGTTTAAGAGATGGGTGCAAAGAAATGAGTAGATAACGACAGACAAACAAACAAACAAACGTTTTTCTTTCTATTCCCAATCATATCTCGTGTCACAATGCAAACCATGTCTCTTTGGTGAACGGTGGGAAGGTACTCATACAGTATATTCTCTAAACTTCCTAGTTTAAATTTGGTAACTGCACAAATTAAGCGTGAAGTTTATCTCTAAATCTCTAATGGATGTGATTGACATAGACAACTCTCTCTCTCATTGGACTATATATATAATCTCTTTCTTTCTCGAACTCTCGATCTCTTAGGCACTGGCGCTATGTGATTGTCATAACTTGAACAACAAATCAACAACAGCGTTAACATTACAGATGATCACGTAAGAACGTTGCCAAGTCCTGTTCCATCTGTTTTCCGACCTCAAAGTGAAACGGTTTCGATGCCAAGCTCATGATGGCGTGGAAGCCTGACGGGTAGCGCACCAGTTGGACCTGAACTCCCGCCATTTCCAGCCTCTTGGCGTACATGATCCCGTCATCCCTCAGTACGTCCTTCCCACAAACAGTGACGTAGGTGTTCGGCAGTCCGGACAAGTCGGCGTCTTCTGCCATCAACGGGGAAAAGTAGGGATTCAGGATGTCCTTAATGTCGTCTGGTAGATCTATGCTGACGTCTTCATCAGGCGTCGATCTTGGTACGGATTCGTCGAGAAAGTGTCGGTCAACGTAAGAGGCAAAGCGCGACTTCTTCAGCGCAGCCGTGTGGCCGTTGTTAGAAAATGTGTCGACCAGGGACATGTTGTTGTTGAGGTACATTATCCAGTGATCAATGATCGCGCCAGGGGGGAGGACAACGAAGAAGCTGCGTCCTCTAACGTACGAGGGAGTATGAAAGTCGAACGCTTGGAGAGAGGGATATACGAGGGCTTGGAGTTTTAGGGGCGGGAACTTCTTTTTGTCGTCCTTTTTCAGTCTCAGAGCGACCGCGGCAGCCAGGTTGCCCCCTGCACTGTCTCCCGCCACACCGATTCTTGTCGGGTCGACTCCGTACTCACTGGCGTGTTGGAGGAAATGTTGGGTAGCCGTAAGACAGTCTTCAAACGGAATGGGGAACTTGTGTTCAGGGGCCAGCCGATATCTGAAACAAAAAGAGACCATAGCATGTTCAGGGGAAAAGATAGGAAAAACTGCTGCAGTACCTAGGATAGTCGCCAGGAGGCCCAAACTTGACCCTCACCTTCGTCATCACAAGACATTCCCACAGAGCAAATGTCATCACAATTCCTTCGGCTGTTCTTAGATTTCACAGGCATTGACAAGGACTTGATAAGAGGCGTTGACAAATGGAAAGGGCCCTGGTAAGGCCTAAGTAGCAGAAGGATTATCCCGGCAAAACATTGGCAGGTATTACATTTTTTGTTCTGAAACTATTCACGGCACGTAGAAAAGAGGACAAGTGGAAAGGAGTCAACAATATCCTATATATTCATATCTTATATTCATGTCATGAAAATTATCGTGATACTTACTCAACTGACACCATTACAGCGCCCGTCTGGTTTGCGATGCGTCCGACCTGATCGTCGCATGAATCTGAAGAGAAACCAATATAAATTTATTATGTTTGCTTACAGAAAGCCTTTCGAATTCTGTGACGAATTCGTTAGTTGCTGTTCTTGATTCTAATTCAACAAGAGTTCGGAGACCTCATATCTCCATGAAATATTCTGATTATGCAAATTACATCGACATTCACATAATCTATGATTTAACTTACTTACACATGTCGCAATATGGATAGTCCAATAATTTACCACTTTGATTAATTATAGTACATTTACATTAATTATGCAAATCAGGGATTTATTCGCATAATTAGTATTTGTCATGTTCCACATGTCATAAACTATATGTGATTCATGTACATGAGTCATATTGCACAAAACACCGGGATTATAGAATTTCCTCATTACTTATGCAAATCAAGTCCCAAGCTGCATAATTTACCGCTTACAAAATTATGTAAATGTTTGTCTAAGCCACCTGCATATCGAATATTACGGAAATCTGATGTTCCTTTGTTCAGTTATACTCCTTCAAAGATTTTAACAAAAACGCCCCTGCAATGCAAATTTGAAGTTCTGCTACAGTACCAAGGTCATATACCAGGGGCTCCAAAATTGACCTTGACCTTCGTCGTACCAGCACCTAACCACATAAAAAATATCATCATAATCCATTTAGGGGTTCTTGAGTTATGTTGACTTCAAAATATTTCCCAAACCTACCAATTGAGCCAATGATCCAGCCTCCTCCATGGAACCAAAGTAGACCAGCCATCTTGCCTCCTTTCGCCGTTTTTTGAGCTGGTGGTTTGTAGACTCGAACCCGGACGCCATCGAAGGACGCGTCCTTAACTTCCAGGTTAGGATGTGACACCCGTGACGGCGACAGCGATCTCGTTATGGCAAGTGCATTAAACCCCATCGCCTCCAACATCCACTCCTGTAACAATTCAGGGTATCACACCAGAATAGTTACTGTGATTGTTAAAAAGATATTGTCTGAGCAAATGAGTGCCTGAGAACATACTGACTTGTATACACTGTATTTGTTTGTATTGCATACCTGGTAAACCTCATGGCGCGACACACCAGGTTTGTACTGAAGAAACAAAATGCATGTCTGGGGCATATAGGTTTGATCCGCTCACACCGGGAAGGACCCCTTATCTTTTCGATAAGTGTGATGGGTTCTTTTACGTGCTAGAGGAGCGGCTCTCCTCCAACACAGGACCAAATATGAAATAGAAGTCCGTGTAGTTCACCTGATAGCAGCCTCCAATTAGCTGGTAACTGGAAGACCCCGATTCAATATTGGGGAGGACAGCCAGTTGAGGTGCACCCTTCTTCCGGAAGGGACGTAAAAGGGGTTTCCGTGTTCGAGGAGATGCTTCGTGCACGTTAAAGGGGAACGGCTAGCAAGCCCTCCAAGAAAAATATACCCTGCTATTGAAATTATGCATCACTATATATACGTCGGTCTTAACGAGCGAATGATGTTGAAATATTGACTTACAATAAAGTGACGCGTTTGCACAAGTCCCTTGATGATGATGGCTTTGCGTGGTTCTGTGACGTCAGGAGGTAGAGACGAGTACAAGTAAGCTGCAAAAACCGCGGCGCCCAGGGCACTGGCGGCGGTCAGCCATGTCACAGTCCCGACAAATCCCATACTGTCCTTAATCTGTTAACACAAACAGGTGACATAAGATCCTCAAACTGTTAAATCAAAGATTGGCAGCGTGGAAAAAAGTACAACGAAACAAAACTAATGCCTCACATAATGTTACCTTTCGGTGTAGTAATAACTGCTTTATATAGATACATGTATTATGATGTATAATAACTGATCCTGCCTTATAAAATCGTTATACAATGATTCTGCTGATGACTGGAATGGACTTTGACCACATATTCACCTGTCAGGCTCCCCGTGCAACTGGGTCAAAAAACAGGTCGACTAGCTAGTTCTTTAGTTAATGAAACAATATTTGATTTACATGCGCAAAACTTGACGGCCTGCCGGTTATTCGCATTATCTAACATTACTAACGAGTAAAATTCCGCAGTTTTTACCATATTTAGCACGGTGAAACAACCGTGTTATAACTTACACATGTGCCTTGCAAAGCAGCCGTGCGTTGTGGACCCAGCCCTCAAGCAAACAAAAAATACCGTGTGAACAAAGAGACCTAAAATCTCCGGACAATTGACTAATCACTTAGTCGCGTCTCTAGGCGGAGTTACTGTGAACTGCATGATTTGATACTTATTATGCAAATCATTATCTAATTTTCATAATTAATGAGGAAAGTTTATACGTTCTCTGCATTTCATGATAGGACTTTCAAACATGTTACATATATAACTGAGAGAAATATTGATCGGTATCAAATATGAAAATGAAGACCTAACATGCATAATTGATGAGAAAATGATATAGCTCAAGGTGCGGTTGACGAATCATTATGATTTTTCATAGGAAAATAGGCTAAGTGATGCTGGGTATAATTGAATGCCAATCATGCAAACCAGAATCTACTTCCCGTGAATAATGAAAGCAATATCATACAGTGCTCTATGATTCAAACATGTGAAGTTTGTAACTGACGAAGAGAGGAATGTTGATGGATAAAAAAATGCTAATGAGGACCTATTTTGCTATAAATGTAATACTGATCAATGACTGCAATTTCATTTATTCATCTATTTACTTATTGCAAACTCGTGTCCCATGACTAATTGCAAGGACACAAACAGACACAATAGGGCATAAAAATGTCCAAAATTGTCTAGCCTACAGAACTAGAAATCTATAAATGCTGCATCCATGGCATTTCCTATCTCTCAAAACAAGATACCAGCACAAAAGCCAAACTGACCTTACAAGTTACAAAATAACAAAAGTAGTAACATGTCATTACATGATGAACAATATTTGGATAAAAATTTCTATATACCCTATGCAGCCATAGAATTAGACTTTAGCCGATGTTTCGACAACCGTCTTATAACGTCTGTCACCTTCCTATTGGTAATGCTAGCTGGTTCTACTACGCACTGCAGCTAGGTGTCGCTGCTGCAGTGTGAATGGGGTCCTTAACGTAACATTTGATTTGTTTATAACTAAGTGGGATAGGATGATGTAAGCCTAATAGGTACAAGTGTGCAGCCTGGTAGAAACAATACCACGATGGAGACATCTACAGCTACACACACAGAGTTTTGTAACTTTTCAAAACATGCCATGGTCGTGAGTTTTGAGTGGTAGATAGCTTTTGGGGCACAAAATAAGTGGTGCAGGTTTGGGCCCCCGAGCGGCTTTTTAAACTACAGGAGCTTGTTTTTTCCAGACTTTGAAACAGAATAACTCAAGGGGGTGACGGGTAGGAACGATGTTTGGTATGTAGTTAACTTGAATGGTGATGCACATAATCATATGCTGACTATGCAAATCAGAATGTAATTTACATAACTGATGAGGGAAAAAAACAAGTTTGGTAACTGCAAAAATCAAGCGTGGTGTTTATCTCTACAACAAATTGACAATATCAACATTACAGATGATCACGTAAGAACGTTGTCAAGTCCTGCTCCATCTGTTTTCCGACCTTAAAGTAAAACGGTTTCGATGCGAGAGTCAAGATCCCGTGAAAGCCTGACGGGTAGCGCACCAGTTGGACCTGAACTCCCGCCATTTCCAGCCTCTTGGCGTACATGATCCCGTCATCCCTCAGTACGTCCGTCCCACAAACAGTGACGTAGGTGTTCGGCAGTCCGGACAAGTCGGCGTCTTCTGCCATCAGTGGAGAAAAGTAAGGATTCAAGATGTCCTTAATGTCGTCTGGTAGATCTATGCTGACGTCTTCATCAGGCGTCGATCTTGGCACGGATTCGTCGAGAAAGTGTCGGTCAACGTAAGAGGCAAAGCGCGACTTCTTCAGCGCAGCCGTGTGGCCGTTGTTTGAAAATGTGTCGACCAGGGACATGTTGTTGTTGAGGTATCTTATCCAGAGTTCAATCGTCACCACAGAAGAGAGGACAACGAAGAATCTTTGTCCTCTAACGTACGACGGAGTCTGAAAGTCGAACGCTTGGAGAGAGGGATATACGAGGGCTTGGAGTTTTAGGGGCGGGAACTTCTTTTTGTCGTCCTTTTTCAGTCTCAGTGCGACTGCGGCAGCCAGGTTGCCCCCTGCGCTGCTTCCAGACACACCGATTCTTGTCGGGTCGACTCCGTACTCGCTGGCGTGTTGGAGGAAATGTTGGGTAGCCGTAAGACAGTCTTCAAACGGAATGGGGAACTTGTGTTCAGGGGCCAGCCGGTATCTGAAACAAATAAGTGGAGATTAGAACCACAGAATGGCTCTGGGAAGGCCGAAGTAGCAAGGCCCTGGGGAAGGCCTAAGTACAGAAGTTTTCCCCCGTATAACATTGGCAGGTATTTATTTTTGTTGTGAAACTATTCAAGCACGTAGAATAGAGGACAAGTGGAAAGAAGTCAACAATATCATATGTATTCATATCTTATTTATATCATGAAAATCATCGTGGTACTCACTCAACCGACACAACTACAGCGCCCGTCTGGTTTGCGATGCTTCCGACAAGAGCGTCGCATGAATCTGAAAAGAAGCGAATATAATAAGCTTTGCTTACAGAAAGAAAACTGGCTGTTCTTCATTCTTATTCAACAAATATAATACCCTGGGGTCCGCACAATAGTTGTTACGCATTGAACATTTCAACAGACTCAAACGAAACTTTTAGACGGATGTGATGTACAAATGCGATAGATGCTACCATGTGACACATGAGAAATATGTCCCAAACCTACCAATTGATCCAAGCACCCACCCTCCTCCATGGAACCACAGTAGACCAGCCATCTTGCTTTCCGTCGCCGATTTCTGAGCTGGTGGTTTGTAGACTCGAACCCGGACGCCATCGAAGGACGCGTCCGTAACTTCCAGGTTAGGATGTGACACCCGTGACGGTGACAGCGATCTCATTATGACGAGTGCATTAAACCCCATCGTCTCCAACATCCACTCCTGTAACATTTCAGGGTATCACACCAGAATAGTTACTGTGATTGTTATAAAAGATCATGTCTGAGCTGAGTGCGTGAGAACATACTGACTTGTATACACTGTATTTGTTTGTATTGTGTACCCGGTAAACCTCGTGGCGCGACACACCAGGTTTGTACTCAAGAAACAAAATGCATGTCTGAGCTGAGTGCGAGAGAATATAACGACTTGTTAACAATTTAGCTGTTTGATTGTTTGTTTGTTTGCTTGTTTGGATACCCGGTAAACCTCATAGTGTGACCAGGTTTGTACTGAAGCTACAAGCTGCATATCTGAGATTTATTTGATCCGCTCATATCGGTAAGGACCCCTCCTCTTTCCAATACGCGTGTTGTGTTCTTTTACGTGCTCGAGGTGTGGCTCTTCTCAAACACACGTTAAAGGGGAACGACTAATAAGCCCTCAAAGAAAAATATACCCTGCTACTGAAATTATGCGTCACTATATAAACAACGGTCTAAACGAACGAATGATGCTGAAATTTTGACTTACAACAAAGTGAAGCGTTCGCACAAGTCCCTTGATGATGATGGCTTTGCGTGGTTCTGTGACGTCAGGAGGTAGAGACGAGTACACGTAAGCTGCAAAACCGCGGCGCCCAGGGCACTGGCGGCGGTCAGCCATGTCACCGTCCCGAGAACTCCCATATTGTCCTTAATCTATAAACGTAAACAGCTTACATAAGATCCTCAAACTGTCTAACCAAATTTGCAAAGATAAGATCCTCAAACTGTCTAACCAAAGATTGGCCGCGAGAAGTACAACGAAACAAATACTTTACATGTATGACCTTTCGGTGCAGTAATAACTGATATATAAAAAGAGATTATAATGTATTGCTGATCTGCCCTTTAAAAATCCTAATACAATGGAATCGACTTTGACCTGGTGTTCACCTGTCAGGCTCTACGTGTAACTGGGTCAAAAGTTAAAGGTCGATAAGGTCGACTAGCTAGTTCTTAACTAAACAAATATGTAGTGATTTACGTACGCAAAACGCGACAGCCTGCAGTTGATTCTTGGGTATTATCTAACATTCCTAACGAGTAAAATTCCGCAGTTTTTACCATATTCAGCACAATGAAACGATCGACGTGTTATAACTTACACATGATGACATCTTTATTGACACAACAAAAGTACAGCAACTTTCAAAAGGTCTTCTACAACTATACATGCGTACAACAAACAATGGAATATAAGATTATTAACTTACGTACAAGTATATGAATACTTCAACATGTCGAGTTTAACCTATCACTTACACTACAAGTTCTAAGATCTAAACAATCTTTGATATATTTACCTATTTGTACACAGTAAGGATTGTCTGCTTCCGGAATGTATTTGAATTTATCTAAAGAATGGAATGTATCAAATCATATTGAGCAAGCGGAAAGAAGGTTGAAGACCTTGGAGCGTTTACCATGATATCGTGGACAGTCTATGATAAAGTGTTGTTCATCTTCAATTTCATTTGGACAGAATGGACAAAAACTCAAGTCACGGAGAATTTTATGGTATCTTCCGATTTCCACATTCAATCTATGACTACATATTCTCACCTTGGTGATTACTCTACGAACTTTGAAATTATGTATATCCAATAGGTACATGTATTTTTCTTGTCCGTGCCTTTTCTTTAACACAGAATGAATGGAAAGTTTTGAATTGTTTTGAATAGAAGATGCCATTCTTGTATGTGCCTTGCAAAGCAGCCGTGCGTTGTGGACCCAGCTCTCAAGCAAACAAAAAATAACGTGTCAATCTCCGGACGATTGACCAATCACTACTTAGTCGCGTCTCTTTGCGGAGTTGCGTATACTGTAAACTGTATCATTAGATACTAATTATGCAAATCACTATCTAGCTTTCATGATTAATGAGGAAAGTTTATACGTCCGCTGCATTTCATGATAGGACTCTCAAACATGTTACATATGTAACTGATAAAAAGAAAGAGAAATATTGATAGGTATCAAATATGCAAATGAAGGCCTAACTTGCATAATTAATGAGAAAATTAAATAGCTCAAGATGAGGTTGAAAAATCATCATGATTTTTCATAGGTAAATAGTTTAAGTGATGCTTGCTCTTGGTATAATTGAATACTAATTATGCAAATCAGAATCCAATTCGCATGATAAATGAGAGCAATTTCATAAAACTGCCCCATGATTGGACTATTCAAACATGACATTTGTAACTGACGAAGAGAGGAATGTTGATGGATAAGATAATATGCTAATGAGGACCTATTTTGCATAATTCATGAGAAACAACTATTATTCTAATACTGATAAATGACTGCAATCTCATTTATTCATTTATTGCAAACTGACACAATAGCGCATAAAAATGTCCAAAATTGTCTAGTCTACAGAACTAGAAACTGCATCCATGGCATTTCCTATCTCTCAAAATAAGATACCAGCACAAAAGCCAAACTGACCTTACAAGTTACAAAATAACAAAAGTGATAAACAATTCAATCTTTGGATAAAAATTTCTGTATACCCTATCTATGCAGCCATAGAATTAGAATTTATCCGATGTTTCGACAACCGTCTTATAGCGTCTGTCACCTTCCTATTGGTAATGCTAGCTGGTTCTACTACGCACTGCAGCTAGGTGTCGCTGCTGCAGTGTGAAGAATGGGGTCACAAACGTAACATTTGATTTGTTTATAACTAAGTGGGATAGGATGATGTAAGCTTAATAGGTGCAAGTGTGCAGCCTGGTAGAAACAATACCACGATGGAGACCTCTACAGCTACACACACAGAGTTTTGTAACTTTTTAAAACATTCCATGGTCGTGAGTTTTGAGTGGTAGATAGCTTTTGGGGCACAAAATAAGTGGTGCAGGTTTGGGCCCCCGAGCGGCTTTTTGGCATGGATCTCAAGAGGGGTTGACGAATCATCATAGTTTTAGGTATGTAGATAGCTTAAGTGATGCTTAATATGGCTAAATGGTATGACACACAAACAAACCAACAGGTTTTTTTCTATTCCCAAACGTATCTCGTGTCACATGTACAATGTGATGAACAATGTCTATTTGATGAATTAGGACTATGATCATACATTATTTTCTAAAGAAAAAACAAGTTTGGCAACTGCAAAAATCAAGCGTGATATTTATCTCTACAACAAATCGACAATATCAACATTACAGATGATCACGTAAGAACGTTGTCAAGTCCTGTTCCATCTGTTTTCCGACCTTAAAGTAAAACGGTTCCGATGCGAAGGTCAAGATCCCGTGGAAGCCTGACGGGTAGCGCACCAGTTGGACCTGAACTCCCGCCATTTCCAGCCTCTTGGCGTACATGATCCCGTCATCCCTCAGTACGTCCTTCCCACAAACAGTGACGTAGGTGTTCGGCAGTCCGGACAAGTCGGCGTCTTCTGCCATCAGTGGAGAAAAGTAGGGATTCAGGATGTCCTTAATGTCGTCTGGTAGATCTATGCTGACGTCTTCATCAGGCGTCGATCTTGGCACGGATTCGTCGAGAAAGTGTCGGTCAACGTAAGAGGCAAAGCGTGAGTTCTTCAGCGCAGCCGTGTGACCGTTGTTAGAGAATGTGTCGACCAGGGACATGTTGTTGTTGAGATATCTTAGCCATAGTCCAATCGTCACCTCAGAAGGGAGGGTAACGAAGAAACTGCGTCCTCTGACGTACGACGGGGTCTGAAAGTCGAACGTTTGGAGAGAGGGATATACGAGGGCTTGGAGTTTTAAGGGCGGGAACTTCTTTTTGTCGTCCTTATTCAGCCTCAGAGCGACCGCGGCAGCCAGGTTGCCCCCTGCGCTGTCTCCCGCCACACCGATTCTTGTTGAGTCGACTCCGTACTCACTGGCGTGTTGGAGGAAATGTTGGGTAGCCGTAAGACAGTCTTCAAACGGAATTGGGAACTTATGTTCAGGGGCCAGCCGATATCTGAAACAAAAAAAGATCATAGCATGTCCAGGAGGAAAGATAGAAAAACTGGAAGTTTTGCTGCAGTACCTAGGGTAGTCGTTAGAGGCCCAAACTTAAGTCTGACCTTCGTCATCCTATTAAAGACCTTCCCACAGACCAAATGTCATCATAAATCATACGGCTGTTCTTGAGTTGTATTCACCATAAATATCCCGAAGCACAAACAGAAGGATTACTCGGGCAAAAATATTGGCAGGTTTTGTTATTGGTTGTGAAATCATTTACGGCAAATAAAAGAAAGAGGACAAGTGGAAAGGAGTCAGCAATATACTATGTACTAATATGTTATATCTATATCATACTAATCATCGATACTTACTCAACTGACACCACCACAGCAGCGCCCGTCTGGTTTGCGATGCGTCCGACAAGAGCGTCGCATGAATCTGAAAAGAAAAAGGAATATGAATTTACATTGTATCATGCTTTGCTTACAGAAAGCCTTTTTTGGCGGATTCGTAAATGGCTTTCCTTGATTTTAATTCAGCAACTGCAATACAATAGTTGATACGTATTCAATCTTTTAACAGACTCAAACGAAACTTTTGTGACGAATGTGATTTACAAATACGATACATGGTGCCGTGTGACACAAGAAAAATATGTCCCAAACGTACCGATTGATCCAATGACCCATCCCCCTCCATGGAACCACAGTAGACCAGCCATCTTGCCCCCTTTCGCCGTTTTCTGAGCTTTTGGTTGGTAGACTCGAACCCGGACGCCATCGAAGGACGCGTCCGTAACTTTCAGGTCAGGATGTAACACCCGTTGCAGTGGCAGGGATCTCATTATGCCAAACCCCATCTTCTCGTATATCCATGCCTGTGACAATTCATGCAGGGTATCACACCGGAATAGCTACTGTAATCATTGATTTAGACGGTATTGTCTGAGCAAAGTGCGTGAGAATACGACGACTTTAATTTTGCTTGCATACACTGTATTTTGTCCTCTGTGACTAACAATAACCACTTAAGAAAGTTGCTAACGCAACTAGAATTGCAGTCCATTTATCTACACTGTAGGAGCCTCATAGTTGAGCTCCTGGCTTAAAGTAGTTGTTAACTGGGAGACTCCGGTTCAATCCCGGTCGGAAGGACATCTCGGTTGGGGCTACACCCGCGTCTTTTGGAAGGGACGTAACATGCGGGTTCGAGGAGGTGCCTCGAGCACGTTGAAGGGCGAGCAAGCCCTCCCTGAAATATATACTTCAACTTAGCCCCCCCCCCCTCACTATGATGACCACGCCAGGGGCAAAGTGGGGGGGGGGGGGTCCCGGGCTAAGGGCAGGCCTCCACCCTCATACCATGCTACTGAAGCATCAAGGAAACCTGCTGCCCTATGTGCCACTATACATCAGTACAAGGGTCTGACGAGCGAATGATGCTGAAATATAAACTTACAATAAAGTGACGTATTCGCTCAAGTCCCTTGAAGATGAAGACTTTGCGGGGTTCTGCGACGTCAGGAGGTAGAGACGAGTTCACGTACGCTGCAAAAACCGCGGCGCCCAGGGCACTGGCGGCGGTCAGCCATGTCACAGTCCCGAGAACACCCATCGTTAATCTATAAACACAAACAGGTGACATAAAATCCTCAAACTGCTAATCAAAGATTGGCCGCGTTGAAAAAAAGTACAACGAAACAAAACAAATGCTTCACATATGTGACCTTTCGGTGTAGCAATAACTGCCTTAAAAAGATAATATGATATATAATAACTGATCTTCCCTTATGAAATGTTTATACAATGATTCTGCATGCAGCTGGTTGGAATGGACTTTGACCTCTGTTCCCCTGTCAGGCTCCACTTGGAACTGGGTCTAAAGATGAAACAGGTCGACTAGCTAGCTCTTTAGTTAATCAACTTAATGGAACAATACTTGATTTGCATGCGCAAAACTTGACGGCCTGCAGTTGATTCGCATTATCTAACATTACTAACGAGTAAGATTCCGCAGTTTTTACCATATTTAGCACTATGAAACAATAGTGTTATAACTTACATATGTGCCTTGCAAAGCAGCCGTGCGTTGTGGACCCAGGCCGCAAGCAAACAAAAAATACAGTGTGAACAAAGAGACCTAAAATCTCCGGACAATTGGCCAATCACTTAGTCGCGTCTCTTGGCGGAGTTACTGTGAACTTCATGATTTGATACTTATCATGCATATCAGGTATCAAATATACAAATTAAAACCTAACTTGCATAATGAATGAGAAAATGATATAGCTCAAGGTGCGGTTGACGAATCATCATGATTTTTCATAGGAAAATAGGTTAAGTAATGCTGGGTATAATAGAATGCCAATTATGCAAATCAGAATCTAATTCGCATGATTAATGAGAACAATTTCATAAAACTGCTCCATGATTGGATTATTCCAACATGTAACATTTGCAACTGACGAAGAGAGGAAAAAAATATACTAATGAGGACCTATTTTGCATAATGAATGAGAAACAGCTATAATTCTAATACTGATAAATGACTGCAATTTCATTTATACATTTATTTGTTTATTGCAAACTCGTGTCCCATGCATGGCTAATTGCAAGGACACAAACAGACACAATAGCGCGTAAAAATGTCCAGAATTCTCTAGTCTACAGAACTAGAAATCTATAAATGCTGCATCCATGGCATTTCCTATCTCTCAAAACAAGATACCAGCACAAAAGCCAAACTGACCTTACAAGTTACAAAATAACAAAAGCAGCAACATGTCATACATGATGAACAATATTTGGATAAAAATTTCTGTATACCCTATGCAGCCATAGAATTTAGCCGATGTTTCGACAAACGTCTTATAACGTCTGTCACCTTCCTATTGGTAATGCTAGCTGGTTCTACTACGCACTGCAGCTAGGTGTCGCTGCTGCAGTGTGAAGAATGGGGTCACAAACGTAACACTTGATTTGTTCAAGTGGGATAGAATGCTGTATGCTTAATAGGTACAAGTGTGCAGCCTGGTAGAAACAATACCACGACGGAGACCTCTACAGCTACACACACAGAGTTTTGTAACTTAAAAAACACTCACTACATCACCACCATGTTATATTCCAAAGTTACTGAGAACAACCACATACATGTAGTATTACTAGTACTTGAAATACACTTTGTACACCACACACAAAAACAACCTTAAAGTGTATATGGCACTTAAAGACAACATAATCTTATCGTAACTAATTACAGTATATAATAGTCAGTAACCCTATACGTTTACGAAATGTAAACTCGGTTCTCCCATTATATACAAAATTTGAACGCCCCGCCACTGAAAAATCTACACGACGTGTAACTAGCAAGAAACCGGAAATGACATCGTCAGCCGGAGTGATGTTTCCAGTGTTTGTACGCTTGAACGCCATTGTTTAACCGCGTGTCACCCGAGTCAGAAAGTTTCGTTAACACGGTTCTCAGGGATTTGTTTTGTCGATCTGCCTGAGCTGAACTGTGTGTCCAAAGTTCCTTTGGTGCAGCTTGGGATTACTGTGCGTTACAACAAGGTTAATCAAACCTCCTTGGTTACAAGAAGAATGTTTTGTTGACCGGGGCTGTTCAAAACATCTTTCCCGACAGCACATACCATGTGGTGTCCACGGAAAGGCCTCTGAGAACACTTGTTCCATTTTTGTCAATCTTTCACCAGCTAACTTAAACTTTCATTGTACTGTGCTCTTGATTTGCTCGAGTGTAGCTCTCTATTTTTCTATGTCTATTGTCTCTATCTTTGGGATATCAATCATTGCTTGTTTGTTGCGTTGTCCTAGCCCTTGGTTGTTGTAATGCATTGATTTTGCCCCTCCAGTATTTAATAGCAGTGCAAAAGATATTTGTCAAAGTTTTGTCATTGGCTGTCACCTCGTCCATGAGCGCGGTAAGCAGTACAGAAGTTAGTTGTACTTGTAAAACTCGGTCTGATTTCCCCAGCTGCACGCCACAGCTATGTAGCCATCCGACGTCAGGACGATCCCCATGGGGTGGCCCCCTCTGATCCTGACCGCCGTTCTCAGATACCTCCCGTCCGGCCTGAACACCTGCAGACGGCCGTCAAGACGGCTCACCACCAGGACATTGCCCGCCGGGTCCAATGCTATCCCTGACGGATTCTGAAACTCGCCGTCCTTCTCGCCTTTTTTACCGAAGCCGACCTTGAATTTCCCCTCGAGGTCAAACACCAATACTTTATGGGCGCTGTGATCGCTGACAAAGACCAGGCCACATGACTCGTCCACTGCTGTGAACCAGGGGTACCGTAAGTAGCCCTTGCCGATCTCCCGGATGAGGCTCCCGTCAGGCTGCAGGAGGAGACACGACTGCCTTTTGGTGTCCGCCACCACCATGCGGCCGTCCGTCAGAACTCTCACTCCAAACGGACTCCTCACGTAGCCAGTCCTCAACGTGTTTAGAAGTTCTCCTTCCTGTGAGTACACCCTGACAGCTTGGTTTTGACCGTCTGACGTCACAAAGAATCGTCCATTTGAGTCAATGTCAATACAGCGCGGACTCCCACCGAAACCAACATCCACCGCGAAACTGTGGAGTGGCCGACTTGTCTTGACATCGAAAATCTGGACCCTCTTGTTGGCTTCCTCCACCACTGCGATGTTGCCGAGCATGCCCACTGCTAGATCTGTGGGATGGGGAAGGTCTTTCACCTCAGTAACGGATCCCACCGTGAAGACTGGTCTGTGGCTGCTTTCCACGCAGACATCGAACGGACTTCCCGCCACAGGCCGTCCGTTTACCGCCACTTCTAACCTGTGCTTGCCCGTGACCATGGCGGGTGTGTAGGAGATCTCCCACTTGCACCCTCCCCTGGTCTTCTCCTTCAGGTGAGTTGGTATCCTCTCACCCGAGGGGTCCTTCAAGATGGCTGTGATGTTACCTGCAGGTACAACACACGGGCGCCCGTATCTGTCAACTGTCGTGAGTTGGGAGACTTTTAGAAATCCTACAACGGCAGGCTCGAGCTCTATCTGTACTGCACATTTTGACGCGTCCACCTTTTCTCTGAGCTGTGCGTAGGCACACACCGCCTCGCTCACGTCATCTCTGAAATCCTCCACTGACTTTCTCTTCCGCAACATGACTTGACTTGGTTTGGATGTCAGGTCGGTTGGAGTTGTCAGTAGTTCCACCATCCTCTCTAGTTCCTGTTCACCCACCTCGCCGCCGTGTTCCAGCGCTTGTTTACAGAACTCAGACGCCCTCGTCAGTCCTGTCAATTCAGACTCCATCGCTTCTTTCTGTGTTTGTAAAGACCAACCAACGCTCTCGTGGACTGAAACAATTTCTTTGGCGGCTTCGTCTTTTCTGTTTCGAAGCAAGGCAATGAGGTCATCAAAATAGGCGTTGGACTGTTCAATCGCGGATTTGGAAATTGTTGGCATCTCCGACATTTCCATCTTGACGTCATTGAGAGCGAAGTTCACCTCTCTCGCTCGGGGTTCTACTCTCTCCAACACGTCGTGTAGGACTTGCCTCTGGGTTTCAGCGTCAGGACCCATTTCTGTTGGGCTCTGTTCGTCACTTCGGGGCTGACTGAAGAACGTTTCTCGGTTTCCATTATTAAGGCGGAAGGCTTGGCCTTGCACGCCCCTGGGCATGGTTTCGGACGCCTGGCACGGCAAACCTGGTACTCCTCGTCTCAACAGGTGGTTGACATTGGCATTGGAGGTTCGCAGGTGCGACACACAAACTGGACACGTCAGGAAGTGGTCGTCAAAGTTGGTGGATCCCTCAAAGTTACTCGCCATCGTGCTGTTTAAGAAGAATCGAACAAAAGCACGTACCGATCGTCTGTGTTTGACTCCAAAAGGAAGTGAGACCTTTTTTCGTGGAAGCTGGTTTCGGTCGGTCAAAGGTGAACGACGCTACGTGAACGACGGGGAAAGTGCGCAGGCGAGCAGCAGCGGATTTCGAGAGCTCCGAGAATCTCCCGAATTTTCACATATTTTGTACTAATTTACCTTAGTTTTACTTTCAGTTTGCAGCATAGGTCGTATCTGAACATATCTAGAACCTGTAAAGCCGGTGAATAGTGACATTTTCAGTAAATCAAATTTCGGACTGGTTTGAAACTAACGCGTACAGAGTGGGAGGGCGGTGAGTACAGAATGACTAGTAAACTGGTGGACGTACCGACTAATATGTGCCTAATACCAGCTCAGAAAAGGACAAGAAATAGCCATGCCTTTAACTATCAGACTTTTCAACCTAGGATTGATGTGGTCAAAAATTCGTATTTTCCTAGAACGATCGTAGAGTGGAACTCGTTGCAACCAAGTACCGTGGAAGCATCCTCATTAGACAGCTTTTAACAATGCACGCAGTTAGATATGCGAAGGTTAGACGTGGCAGGTCGTTCGGCGTAATAAAACCAGCTGCTGCTGCGCCGCGTGCCTGCGAAGCTGGTGTGTTACGCCGAATGGCGGTTATACCGGCTATATAGATGCACTCTTCGTTATGTTTTCCCATGATTGATCATGATTGGCTGATCACTTTCCCATGGTCTTTCTCGTTTTACGTACACGCATCGTATCAGAACTGGTCAACTGGTTTGTTTGGCCCACAGACATCACACTGAATAGATACAGTCATTTGTAGGGTGCCCTTGTGCCTTGACACCGCCAGTGGTATGTCGATGGCTTAAACGGGAACCTGTTCTATATAATGCCCTAATGCTCCATACCTAGCGCATATGAGCTCTATTGAATATGGCACCGCGTAAAAAAGCGCGCCGCTTCCGGGTTCGCCCAGACTGTTGGCTTGGACGTGGTGGGAGACGGACGCACGGATGAAGTGCTGCTGCACAGGCGCCTATTATTTACTGCGTTGCTAATTTAAAACATATAAACACGTAACGTCCGTACGTCAATATTCATATTTAACGTAACTACTGCAATGGAAAATACACAATAGTTCCCTTGTATACACCATGGCACATGAGTATCATGGCACAATAAAGAGAGTCGTTTTACGAATACTTGTTGTCTTGTCCCATTTCTAAAGCTTTTGGTAATTACGTCATATGATACGCACATCATTATCAGACGATAATTGCCCTTGTCGACGTTTGACTGAAATATCCAGGCGAAATACGCCGAAGCGCGCGCGCTTCTACGACAAGAGGCGTGCGGAGGGATGAAATCGCAGTTGAGGTGGAAAAGGGGGGGGGGGGTGAAGCCAGGCGGACTAGTCTCATGGACAGCTGGAGGCAGGCCAGGGACAGTTTTCTTGAAAAAGGAAACTCAAAGACAGGAAATGCCGATTTCCTTTAACACATTCTGGACGTATATTGGCAAGTTCCTCCTCATCCCGCAAGCTTGTCGTGACTGTCCGAAACTTATTCCCTTTCCTTTCAACAGTTTCAGTAGATTAGTATAGTCATTCCCCTGACGAACATCGGTTTTGATCTTTCACTGCCAGAACAACAGAACTTTGCGATTATTGTGGTCATCAATATCACCCGAGGTCAGATACTTGATATGGCTAAATGATAATTTTGCAAATCAGAATCTAATTTGCATGATTAATGAGGAAATTTCATAAACCTGTATGTATGTATGTATGTATGTATGTATGTATGAATGTAATTATGTATGTATGTATGTATGTAAGTATGTATGTATGTATTTGAGAGATAGAGAGCCATTGATAGAAGTGACAAATTCAGCACCAAGGACAGGGATAGAAAGGGTCATTTGGGCTGAAATAGGTCGATCATTGAAATCCGGAGTGAAGGACACAAAATGTATCCTGTTAATGTTATTGGGAGATTGAGAACATTGAGAGGTACCCTTTCGGTGTTCAGCATGGAAGTCACTGGGGGACCCCTTCTCCGTTTAAATCTCCCCATCTAGTATGAAGTAGCTATTACTCCAATGTGCAATCCGTATCTGTATTTTCTCCCTTTTAGATTTTATAGTGGTATAGAATGTTAATGTATATTGATTCACCGTAAGAGTTGTAGGATTGTATATGTGTATGTTTTATTTTTAACTAATGCAACTGTATTTTATCATGTACTTTCGCAGCAAGGCTGGCCCCTTGTAACAGCAATAGCTAGTCGGGCAGCCTTGGCTGTTGTACATTGTACGCAGCCGAACAAATAAATAGAAAAAAAAAAAAGTGTTCAGCAGTCCACTGTAGCACATTTGTCTTCAGACTGCACCCTCTACGGGCACCAGTGCAAATCTGACCGTAGCATTAGTGAAAGGATAAGTTGTAAAAAATAAAACGATTGGAAACGGTGTCACAAGCCAATTATAACATATAGGTCTGAATAACTTTGAGTCCCAGATGACCCAGTCTGAGTTAAACAGGTGTATGAGGCTTCAAATAAATCATCCAGAACAGAAAAATTAAAACAAAGACACAGAAAGTTACAATCAGCACTATATTTTGTAATGTTGCATAGTACAACTAGGCATGACATTTTGCAACTTTACATGTATCACCTTCCCCTACATCATTCTTTGATGCAACATTATGTGATGTTAAATTGCTATTAAATAACTTGATAACATGAGACGATATACATCATATCTTAAAAGTACATATGATACTATTTCCATGTAGTGTTTTCAAGTTTTACGATGGATATAATATATCATTTTGTAAAATCATAATTACATTGTAACATTCTTTACAACATTTGGTAAGTGCAAACATATGGAGTAACCATGTGAAAGAATTTAACTTTGTTCTAAGGCAAGAGTGGATAAAGTTTGAATTCTTTTTGAAATGAACATGAAAGTAATTCTTAATGTAGTGAAACAACTCTTATGCACTCCATGTTGCTATAGTTGTAAAACACTTTGCTATGCATTTAATACTGCGTACCTGATAAAGGCAGAAAGGGGAAATGTTTACGGTGGTGCTATACTTGCTTTTTTCATGGTGACCTCTTTACCGCATACTTAAAACCATGGTGAGCATTTCCTTTTTAACATTGAAAATCAAAACCCTTTAACCACGTACTTAAAACCACTATGAGTAAACACTCAGTTTTCTCTGCCAAAATCAAATCTCCGCAAACCTTTCCCCTTCTACAATACATTGTATATTGTTGTGAATTTTGTGACTGAAGGTGACACTAAAAAATGTTATGCTCCGTTATGATGTCACTTCCTGTTATGATGGTCACTTCCTGGGACTACTGGTAGTTCTTCTCTCCTGTGCCTCAGACAAGGCTTTTTCAAGTGTCTCCACATAGCAAGGGTGCAGGTGTGTGCCGTCAAACTCTGTTAAGACAAAAGAAAAGATTTGGGATTAGATGGAGGATCATCACCTTCATATACAAGATATCTTGTTGTTGAATCATGTATTTGAATTTTTCCTGTTCATGAAGGATTTTTCCATTTATACTTCAGGGCTAGGGATATATACAGCAAGTGAAAAATTCATCACAGAAACCCAACTGAAAATTTTACCAGGGACTCTTCAACCACAAGCGAAACTGGTATCCTTTACAACATGTGTGTTTACTTGCTCAGACTGATACAAACATGTAGTATACCAAATTTGTGAAAGAGAAAAAGTACATTATCATATTCAGTATTTCGTTTATCATTAAATGTTACTTTTTGACCTGAAAATACACTACAAAGACAGAACTAGTGCCCATTTTTCCCTACTGCACATTTATATGTGCAAGAATTAAAATGAAATGAAATAAACTCCAAACGTACCAAATTTTGAGTCTAGCATGGTCCCATGATCACACAGCAGTTCATCTACAAAGTCCAGCCAGTGCAGGCCAGACGTAGCTTCGACCTTTGACTTCAGGGCCTTGTTAAACTTCATCACAGTTGGTCTGAAATGTAATTATCATGAGGATGATTGTCATAACACCCCGACCAATCAAACCATGTGAATCGCATTGAAACTCAGATTCGTATCAGCCATGACCCAACAAATCGCTTTCTAACTTGCGTTAATGACAACATCTGACCAAACAAACTCGCCAGTGAGATGGTGGAAGGTGTCAGCTTCCAAAAGACGCTTTCAGATTGACAATTTTGGCACTTTGGAAGTGATTACATGAGCCCGCGATTTAACGTTTAGAGAAAAGTAGTAGAAACTATTTTTTTCTAAACGTTAAATCGCGGGCGGATTCAAGCACTTCCAAAGTGCCAAAATTGTCAATTTGAAAGCGTCTTTTGGAAGCTGACACCTTCCACCATCTCACTGATGAGTTTGTTTGGTCATATGTAGTCGTTAACGCAAGTTAGAAAGCGATTTGTCGGGTCATGGCTGATACGAATCTGAGTTTCAATGCGATTCACGTGGTTTGATTGGACGGGGTGCATAAGGGCTCGGGAATTTTACATCTTCATAGGCAGAGGTGGTCATGTTCAGTATAAGTCATAGTTTAGCTGGCTAGCCCCAAGCCACTGGGTCCAAAGCAAACATGAAAATGTGCTTAGCAGACAGTGGGTATGTTTTAGTCTCCTTGTTTCGGGTATGTGACATTTTTTGCGATTCTTTGTTTCCCTAGTAGTTGCTGCAATAATGAAAGGAATCGTGGCCACTTTAACTACATAAACATAGAATCATAGAAAAGGTCACAAAAAAACAGCCCCGAGACATACTCTGCTTGGAGAGTAATGTTGCGTACAGAATTCATTTCAAGTGAGGAAATTTTCAGCAATCTTTTATCTGTTCTCTCTCATTCTGATTTTCAAATAATGATCCCTGAATACATAGTCATGCAGAAATATTAATCAAAAGTAAAAAAAAGAGTAAAACTCTATATCAAAATTCTAGCTTTCTGTTAACTTTGACTATCATAATCATTCAGAGATGGCTCGATGAGTTCCATATTTTGTTTGAATGATCTAATATCTTATTCCTCACCTGGTCAGATCCAGTACAGGAGGAACAGGGTGGACGTAGATGGTGAACTTGTATTTCCTTTTCAGTCCCAACAGAGCCTGGGTGTAGATCTCTAGTAGTCTGCTGATAGCATCTTCCATTGACTGTTATAGTACAATATCAATGATAGAAATTAGTCATTCAAGCATGTCAACATGTCCCATAGAACCTGACTTTTCAGAGCTATAAAAAAGTTATGGCTCTTGGTTTGCGAACCAAATCCATGTTTTTTTAAAAACATTTTGACAGATTCGCCGAAGAAGCTTGGTGGGCATCACTCCACCGCCAGGGAAGGTCTTGTAAAGTGCCTTTCCAAAGGGCACAACTTTGCAAAGGGCACAACTTTGCAAAGGGCACAACTTTGCGGCATGGTGAGTATCAAACCTGAAACCTACCGGTATTGGTTTAGAGTCACGCTGTGCTTAAATCCGGTAAATGTTGTGGGGATTCCCCCATGCAGATCCTCATTGATGTATCACATGTATTTGTAACCTTCCTCAATTCACACCATGGTCTCATTGATACATTACTGTTAATACAGGCCAACATGAAGATGATTTAAAAAAAAAAAAACTCACATCATATCTGCACTTGGCCAGGCACACAGGCAGAGCCTCACGACAGTCGATCTCTCCAAACACGAAGATGACTGTGGCCTTCCTCGGCACCTTCTTCATGACATTGTAGAAGTTTTCCTTGGTGAAGAATTTGGCTTCGGGTCTCAAGTGCCAAATCTTTGTTCCAGTGGACAGAAGGGGGTGGAGCACATGGGTAGCACCCTGTAGGGGGGAGACAGTTAAACTTGCAGTCACCTTTTCATTTGAATATGAAAGACTGGATAATAAGGTTCTCTGATACCCAACCAAATTGTAATACCTGCCAATGCTGCAGATTTGTCCTTCTGCTACCAACCTGATGAAACTATACATGAATACCAAAGACTGTTAACTCTAAAAAGATCTGGTCTACAAAATAATTGGGTCCATAAAACACCTGTTTAGGCTGATCATAATTCCCCCTTCATTGAATATGTCAGAAGACTACACTTAAAGACAAAACATCCTCCTTCTTCTGACATATCCTTGTATATGTTTGTTCTTAAGATGAAAACTGCTTCATCAGTCATACACAGGAGTTCTCAAAGGTACCGATGCCACTATGTGATTCTTACCTTGTACTGTATAGACCTCCATGCCGGAGTTATACAGTGACTGTCACCAGCCACGTACACAAACTGGGGGCTGTTCTCTAGACTGGAAGGGTTCAGTTTTATTTTCATCACCTGAAAAGACAGACATATTTGGTGTTAGCTGTACACAAAGTGCAACTTCAAAGTCTTAATGATGTACTCATACTTCTCCTAAGAATGCTGTGACCATCTAACAAGAGATACTGCAAGCTTTTTATGCCTTGTTACTGATATCTATTTACAAAAGACTATGATAATTGTTCTGCTTTGATACTATCTTCAATTCTAAATGGTCTTGAAATCTCACATTAACATTAACATTAACAGGATACATTTTGTGTCATTGATTTGAATGAACCACCTATTTCAGCCCCAGTGACCAGTTCTATTCCTGTCCTTGGTGCTGAATTTGTTAATTTTATCATTGGCTTTCAAGTGGATTTCTCCCAGTGATTTAACTATGCAATAGTGAAAAGGTAAAAAATATAAGCCTCTATCTATCCAAATTCTAGCTTTAGTATGCTCCTCTGGTCGTTTCTACACAGAATAGTCTGTCCCCATTAATAAAGAAACGATTGGCATTTGAATATTCACACAAAGTACAATACTGTATAGGCAAGAGCTCTGACTGGCTCCCAGTCATAGCAACAGCATGTTAACAGGGTTCAAACAGGCATTTGGAAGCTCAATCCCTGTTACACTGCTTGTGAGAAATATTTGATCCCTAAAACAATGCAGGACATAAGGACCAAATGTTTCAATGAATGAATGGGGATGGGGGCAAGACTATATTCTGCATAGAAGAGATCAGAAGGCCGAACTGAAGCTAGAATAGGATGGGTTTGAGGCCTAACTTAAGCTGTTCTATTTTCCATACCTGACTTATTGTAGAGTAATATGCCGCTTCATTTCTTATCAGAGTCGTGTGTAAGTCTCTGTCTGCATGTGCTGGGTCTGTAGGGAGAAATGACACTTAGATCAGACCTTACAGAAAGAAAGGGGCTAATGATCAAGTACATGAAAAGCCTTTCAAACTTAACATGATTGAGAGAACATTAGCTCTATCCTTGCTGAATTTTGAGGTACGTCATACAAACTTGGCTGCAATGAGAAGACAGGTACTGGGAGACGGTTATCATTATGTTAACTGCGAAACAATATTTGAACAAGTTTACAACAGCTGAAAAACGTACCGAGCAGTTTTGTGAAGGAAGGCAGTAGCCCCAGGGCCCCTTTCACAAAGAGTATTTTCACCAGTGTGAACATGACAGCCAGCAGGTTAAGTTCCTGGTCGTTATAGGCTCTCTGCTGGGGTGGCTGCATGTCAGCAGAGATCCCCGACACTCGGGGATATGTGGCTACAGGACAAACAAGAAGTTTCATCACCATCATCATCTATCGGCCTGTATCAGCCAGGACCAAATAAGAAGTACATATCTCACACCACATTGTCCTATCAAGTATCTTTTTTTCCAAGTGTTCATATTCAATTCCTGTGTCTCTGTAACTTAAGTGTCAGGAAAAGTCAAACTTCTGCAATGCACTCGGTCACCTGGTTTCTGTAGGAGGACGGATGAAACTTTTTCCTGCTTGGCTTGACAGCAAAGCCTCCGTGTACAGAGGTTTTGCTTCTTTCGGTGTGTCTGGATGTTTGTGTTCTTGTGTGTATTTGTAAACTACGCACAAAAAGTTCGGAAACTTAACTTTGGTTGAGCATATCTCCGTTGTTTTTTACCGATTTTGATGCATTATATATCATTATAAAGCTTGTGTGATTCCCTGTTCTATGACACCAAACTTAGTGTGATTGAAAACCCACGGAACAAGTACCAGGACTAATAACGTGAGTGGGTCACGGAGAAAAAGTGCCCAAAATTCCCTGTTGGTGTCATACGCGCGCTGTGACATCCTATCGGTATGGGCGCGGATGATGATTCAATATATTGTTTCCTCAGGTTCTAAGGTTATTTTTAGAACACAGACCATCCAAGGTTATTTCTAGCACACAGAACATCCAAGGTTATTTTTAGCACATCGAAGAACCAATTGTTTACACCACATAAACACCTGCGTCTTGCAACGGTATCGTCATCCACAGGTGTTATTTTTTGTTATTGTTTCACAACAAACATTGGGGTATGGGGAGGCATAAACTCCAGGGGAAAGACAAGACTTGTACCAGGAACCCTCAATGCAGAACGATATCGTGACACAATACTTGATCCGGTGGCCATCCCTTTCCTCCATAACATGGGGCCGAATGCCTTGCTGCAAGATGATAACGCCCGCCCACACCGGGCAGGGATCATCGCCGACCATCTCCAGCATGCAGGTGTAGAGAGGATGGAGTGGCCCTCTAAGAGCCCGGACCTGAACCCCATCGAACATCTATGGGAGCAGCTTGGGCGAGCTGTCCGTGCAAGACACGGTGGCTGACCTAGGACGACTGCTGGTGGAGGAATGGGACGCTATCCCACAGCATCGCATTGCGCGACTGGTGACGAGTATGAGGAGTAGGTGCCGTGCTGTAGTGACAGCGCGTGGCTGGATCACCCGTTACTAAGACTCCTTGCTAACCCGTTACTAAGACACAGATTGTTGGTTTTGATAAAGAATAAACTTAGCTTTCATGAATATGTCTTGTTTATTCTTGTTGATTTTTCACAATACTCTCGTCCAGAAGTCAATATCAACAGAAGAATATGTACGGAATAGCATGTTTGACTATAGTAAGGTAATCTGGGCACTTTATTTCTTCGACACACTCACTTTAGCAGGCCTGATGCTCGTTTCATGAACTCGCAATCACAATAAGTTTGGTATCATGGGAAAGGAAATCAAATAGGCTTTTAAATGATATGTAATATATTGAAATCGGTAAAAAAATAACGGAAATATGATCGACCAAAGTTAAGTTTCCGAACTTTTTGTGCGTAGTTTAGTTATTTGAATACAGACTGTCAGTAGAGTGGCAGGGAGCGGGAAGATGGTGTCACCACAGAAGTGACAGGAAGTGGTGTTCAGAGGATCAGAGAACTAGTCGTTTATCAGACATGACAGATATTCCACAATGGGATTTGAACTCCCAACCTCTTGATGCAGAGGCAGGGTCACTAACACATCCTACAAGGAGCGTCAACTTGCAAATGTTTTCTATAAAACATTGAGGTAGAAAGAACATGTTGTCATCCGAAATGCTAAAAAAAGTATATTTTGACCAACCATGAAGTAAGCTCACCATGGAGATATATGTCTTCCTTAACTGCCTTCAGAATTGGCAGGAATACTTTGTTTTTGAGACCAGCGATGGACATGTCCGGATTCTGCTTCAGGAATGTCCTGGGTAGAAAAAGACATTATGTACATGAGATTTCAATATGACCACTCAGGGGAGCGATAAAATCTGGTGGATAGACAGTCAATGTGAAAAACTATTTCAGGGACCACCAAAAAGGGAAAAACTTCTATGTCACATGATCATAATTACAATGCTTCATCCAAAAGAAAAAAATCTTGAGGTCTATTCCAACATCTTGAAATTTTGTGGTAAATATCAATTTGACTTAATCTCAAGATGCTTTGGAAAAATCTCAAGAGTTTTCTTTACCTAATCCTTTTGAAAGCTTCCACATGCCTGTCCTGGGCTTCAAACATGTGGATGAGTGAGAGGAAGGCTGTACAGTGGGACGGCTCCACCTGCATGGCATGCTCCAGGAGCTGGGTAGCATTGGAGACATCTGAGGGAAAACAACATCTGTTTGTTTGTGTGCTTGTGTGTTTTAATATACCACCTTTAAGTGTAACACACCAGTTTTGTAAAATAGCTATTCAAGACCTGACTGTAAGGTTAATGATCCACTCATACCGGGAAGGACACATGCTCTTTTCGGTATGTGTGGTGGGTTCTTTAACGTAACCTCAATGAAAAGCTGTGCCATGAATGAATAAAAGCTCAAAGAAACAAACAAACAAACAAACAAACAAACCTCCATGGTCCCTAAAGACATTGGACAAGAACACCAGAGCAGGAACTGACTTGATGGCTTCATGGATTTCCCTGGTATACAAAAAGGTACCAATATTTGTATAATTTCCACAATATTTGAATAATCAAACAGCTTTTTTGCTATGAGGCCTATAGCAAAATGGCACCTACATTGTTCAAGAACAGATGACAATGAAAATCTATCAACCCCTGCTTAAGTTATCTTCTTCCAAAGTTTTTAAAAAAAAAGGCCTACTGCAGTTCAAAAAGTTAAGCTAGGGTAGTCAAACCTACACCACTTACACTCTGCCCCATGAGCTACATTGTATCGACTGCTCAAAAATTGCAACCATATAGTATGTCCAGAGCAGGAGATAAGTATATACGAACCATCAAATATCATAAAAATCCATCCACAGTTTCTTGCTGTCCACAGACTAACAGCACCGAAAACGTAACCTCAGCTTCTAGACGAAGGTAACAAACTGAAAATGCTTGATCAACTCACCCCTCCATGATCTTCAGCCCGTTAGGAATGTATTTCATCATGTTGACCAGCCTGTCTCTGGGCAACATCCAGTCTTTCTTGTTGACCATGAGGGTCATGACGATGGTCAGGGCCTCCTTGGCGTGCGCTGAACTCATCTTGTACGTCAGCTCAGCATACTCTAACAGAGCCTCCAGGTGGTCCTTTTTCTCTTTCACCACTGCCTGTGTTGTAATTAAAGAATGGGATGATTGCCAGAGATCAATGTCAATATTTAGCCCAAAGCAAGTGGAAAATGAACTGCTTAAGGGTACACTACAAATTGATAAACACGAATCAAGAAACACAATTTGCAAGAATATTGTTTTAAGACCAACCCAAGATTTCTTAACACTACTAGTATTCCACTTTGAAGTTTGCCCAATAGTTTTTTTGTAATCTAATATGTTGCACCTGACTGTTCAGAGGGGTAATTGAGGGGTTATCAGAATATTTTTCTTATCGTAATAAAAATTTTTGTTCTAATCTTGGATATTCAAAGTGCATTTAAACTATTCTGAATGAATTTTGGAAGCATTCCAAATATACATGCCCATTCTGTTCACTGACTCAAATGTTTTGCTCTAAATATAATAAACCTAGAAGCAAAATGTTACCTGGCACATCTGTAGAGCCATTGTGTGTTTCCCCAGCAGTATGAAGGCCTTTGCAAGTTGCACCTAAATGAGAGACAGCCAGATTGGATAATCAACTTAACCCAATCAGGTTTAATGGATCTGATTGGTTGATATAATCATTATATTTACAAATTACAATGATAATGCCACATTAGTCTTCAATATCCTTAAGTGCTGGTATTTACAACTGCTCAATACCAGCGAGAGCTGCCTTGGCTGCTCAGTGTAATGAATTGTTTCATTCTCAATAAATACAAAATACAAATGAGCACCTTTACATAAGGACCACCTGGCCAATGCGGCCAATTTTTGGTGGTCCCTTAGATAGTTTTTCCATTACCACAAGCCTTAATAATACTGTCTATAGCAACCACCTGTCCACATACACCAGATTTTATCGGTGCCCTGCAGAGTGGTCTTATTGGGCAGTTTTGAGGTATGTGTGGTGTGGAAATGAATTTAGCTTGCTTCCAATATATGTATGATAAGTATCAAATTGCCTTTTTCATGTTGCAAATATGATTGATAGTCATAAAAAAACAGCAACAACTCATATGTTTGTACTCACCTGAAGATCAAAGAGTTGGTTAGGTTTGGTGTCAGGTTTCTTCTCCAGGATGTCCTTAGCTTCATACAGCAGTCGACTTGCCTCCTTCCCCTGACCCAGGTCAAGGAGGCAGTCTGCAAGGCTGAAGGTCACAAATATCACAGTTCAAGGTCATTGTGATTGGAACAGTTTTGCATAGGCTAAAAGTATCTCTTTGCTCTGTGTTTGATATGCTTTTATACTGTAAATTCATTTATCTTTGCAGGGACTTAATTTTGCAGTTGAAGCGGAAGGGAGGTTTTTGCAGTGTTAAAAGTTCACAGTTTAAATAATTCTGTATTACAAATCTATTACTACTGTTACAGCAATACAATGTAACTAGTTGTACATACCGGCACTTGAGGTCTGCATGGTCAGGAAAAGCATCTACAGCTGTTCTAAGGTACTCCAGAGCTTTATCTGGGCGGTCAGCACTACTATAGATGGATGCTAGGAGAAAAAATTGAAAACTGCATTAATATTTGAAATGTTTGCGGCGCTTCTATCTTTTAAAGCATTATTTGCAATGTACAGTACATGTATTACAATTGTAGTACATGTACTGAGTTGTTTCAATCGCAAACTGAAAACACAGCAAAAATAAACAAATTTGCAATAATTCTTAAGCCTTACCCAAGCCCAGCAGACACTCCTTCTGGTGAGGGAAGAGTCTGTTGACTTGTTCGTAGATCTTGACAGCCTTGTCACAGTGTTTCTGGTCGACCAGTCTCTGGGCGTTCTGGACGCACTTAGCAATCAGGACATGCTGAGCATCATGTCCTGTATTCAGCCTTGGTTGAAAAAAAGGAAACTTTTAAGATTCTGTACGATATCTGGAAACTTCAAAGAATTCAAATAGATTGGAATTGCTTTTGAAATGATTCTCGACATTGCTCATAACGATGGGCATCAGAATATTATTTTGGAACTTGACTAAACTAAACTGAGCTAAACTATCAACTAAATTAAACTTAACTAAATTAAACTAACCTAAACTAAACTAAAGATGAAAATCTACGCCATCTACTAGAAATCAAATCAATCAATAAAAATTACAGCCATAGCAGGCTGGATTTATAAAAACATCATACTATGAAATACCGAAGGCTTCTCTGAATCAGGAATCGGGACAGATATCAGTAGACCAATCTGCCGTAAATTCTCTTTCAATCTTGATAAATTTATCTTTATAGAATCATATTACTCATGAACTAACTTCAGAAACCTGAGATTCAAGATCAGATATGATACTAACTCTTTAGTCCTTTCCTTCTTGAGTTGTGCTATTTGTAGGTTGGCTATTGAGACGTCATCAAAGGATCCTTCCCAGGAGTGCCTTCTCTGAGGGCTGCTTCTCAGCTCCCCCCCAGGAGAATCTCCTTCCAGCAAGTCTCTCATGTCCTCAAGATCTTAAAAAGAAAGACATAGATCTTCAAAATGTACATTGTTTATACAGTCAAACTTAGATTGAGCAACCACTCGAGGGACGGAGGAAAAATGATTGCTGAGGACAGGTGGTTGTTCAGGACAGGACAGGGGTTAACTATGTAAAAATGTAAAGGGCTGTTCTAATGTGGCTTGTGGCTGGAGGTGGTTGCCTGCACCAGTTGGTTACCTGACCAGTTTTGACTGTACTCAGTCTTGTAAGCTACATCCTCTCATGCAAGGACCGGCCATGTTAAGCAACAGCTATGGCGTACTGGCCTGAGTTCCGTCCTAACTACTGTGTTAGTGATGGCTTGCCTTCAGCCAATCAGACACTCCCCTGCCGTTGCTAGAGGGGAAGTTACCAGCCAATCTTGTTGCCTCTTGACTGTAGGTGGCGATGTGATTGGCTGATGACGGCTGACCAGAGCTAACTCAGCAAAAAGGAGAGATTGCAGGCCGGTATGCCAGGGTTGTTGCTTGATACATACAATGATGGGCCTGGCATATGTATGAGAGAATGGTACTTTCTGATATTAGCTATTGACCAGCTATTTCCCCATATTGTTGTGGATACCAACCTATGTCGTCATCAGTCTGGCTGTAAGAGTGCTCATCAGCCATTTTAGATGCCTCATCTGATGAAGCCCTGCTTTCTCTGTTTCCATTGTCATCTTCCTCTACCTCCACTGGACTGCTTTGCACATTCTGCAATGGCTCTGGCAGTAAAAGATGAATAAAAGTTTTATAGTAGAACATTTTTTACATGCATGGAGAGTACAAGGTGAAACAAAAGCAAACAGATTCACTAAAAACAATACTTTTGTACATGGAGGTGATCAGAAGAAGTTAAGGGTGTTTGAAAAATATTTTGTCTAAGTTGTCAGAGACTCAGAAAAATTGGCTTGAGTGTTTTTGGAGTTTTCATTACAGGTCAATACTGGACCAAGATTGGAGAAAAAAAATGTAATTAGTTACATGTATTACCAATGATTGCAGGTGGCCCTTTGGACATCACAAAGATGTCCTCTTGGTCTCGCACCGCTCTGGACACTTGTTCCTCATTGGAAATAGCCTGCCTCGAGCTGTAAATAAACTTACATTATATAAAAATCTACACATCAATGTAAAGTAAAATAGAAGTATATTGATAATTCTACAATAATATTTTACCAACACATTTCAGCTAGTTCTGAAAAGTTCTAAAATACAAAGATGACACAAAGGGCAAACATAGAACAGAAAGTATGACAAAAAGTTCAAGTTAACTCCTTGAAATAAACAAAGATGTCATTGCTCACCTCTGAGACTTTGTGACAAAAACATCTTCAACATCCAGTTCATTTACCCCTTGGAACTTCAGGTTGTAGGAATCTACAAATTGCTGAAAATAAGTCAAGGGCTTAGTACCTGTACAGCTTGTTTCCTAAGATGCCATGGCTATTGACAGGATGTTCCTGTCAATAGTGAAAAAAAGTTTTATTGACAGGCACATCCTGTCAATAGTGAAAAAGTGTGCAAGAAAAGGACGTATAGACAGGAACATCCTGTCAATAGTGCATAAAATTCTTACTGACAGACATCCTGTCAATAGCCTCAACATATCAGAAGAAATTCAACAAACCCTATCAAGTCTACTTTGATACAAATTATAAAGGATAATGAAGCTAATAAACTGATTTTTTTTTATTCGTTTATCATTTTTTATGGTTGACATAGAAAAGTATTCAGCATCTTTTACCTCTAGAAGATTTCCAACAGTTCCTTCATGTTGTTCTTCCCAGTTGAACACAACTGTGTACTGAGGGGTGTCTTCACGGTGGACATAGAACTTCATCCTGCGTCACATACTGTAAAAGGGGAATGTTAGCAGGGATTTAACTTCGCTGTAAGGAGAAAATGGAGTGTCTGCGGTGCCTTCAAGTTCGCAATTGAAACAAGGGGGTAGGTAGGCAGAAAATGGAACAAATATTTTTATTTTAAACCACTGCAAATATTTCATCTTTTACATTATCAATAAGCAGACTAATTTGACCTAACCATACCAAATCGAAGGAAGTTCAGAACAACATTGGAGGAACTTCCAGCACAATAATTATAATGTTTTCATTAACTTTAAACAACATCAACGCAGTCTGTTTGCAGTAGCTAATAAAAACATATCATAATGCACATGGACAACTAAACTAGGGACACCGTACATCAGTGTCTGATTGCAACAACCGTAGATCCAGGCTGCACTTATTCATTCCTTAGACCCCCTTTCTTAGACCTTTGCTTCTGGTCCTCCTGTTGTCTCTTTCTCACTCCTTCTGGAGTTCTGGAGTCACCTGGGCAAAAAGAGGAGTGATAGGAATAAACCATCTACTACATCTTATAGGGAGGTTGGAAATAAGGGAAGCTAATGATCTCAACTACATTCCGCATCAAGTGCCAGAAAGGAGAAAAACGTATCTTTCTATGCTTTAAAAATGATGATTAATTATATAAAATATACTTAATAAGTAGTACAGGGAAATTCTGAGGGAATTAAACGTAACCACCTGTTGGAATATTGAACGCCACCCCCCTACACGTGTTTGCGTAGTTGACCCATGACGTAACGCGCAGCCGTGCTATCCGTCAACAACGCATCTACATGCAAAACCAGGAAGTAAGCACAACGCGTTTTTCTATAACCTATAAGGAAGCAAACAATAAAATGATATCATTAATACCTGTGACATTTTAATGTTATTTGAAATTATTATCTTTTAAGTCAACACTTTGTATGATTAAGCGTCATAATTAGTGATATGACGTTTTGTTCGTTCTGCTGCCTTGAACACACAAAGAGTTTCGAGGGTCACCAACCTTTGGGTGGAGTTTTTATACCGCTCAGCCGGTCGGATTATTTTTGTAAAAATTGGCGCCGTAGTTTACCCCGTGCCTTCTGTAGATACAACCGAACCAGGGAAACACATCCATGAGGTGGGTAGATCGTTTAGTCCTCGGGAATTCCGTCGTAAAGAAGGGTATACTTGGCGGCTAGTTGCCGCGAGCTCAATCGATCAAAAATAACTGTAACTTGCAACACCGGTCTTCGGTGGTGTGTTCAAAGGTATTCACCAGTCTACTTTACACTTGGCATCATTTATCTCTTTTTAAACCTACTTAAGGTCCCTTTATGTCTTTTATATAAACTGTAGTCTTAGACACAGCTTTTCTCAGCTTCGTACGAGGGTCACAAACCTTGACTTTGGCACACAAACTAAAAGGTGAAAGACCGGTTCGGCTCAGGCCTTCTTGCATATGTTCAGTAGTTAGACTACGAAGCAGCCAAACTAAATATTTGCACGTAATTCAGGTTAATAATTTGTATCAAGACTTTCTGCTTGTAAAGAAAGAGGAATCATAGAAAATATGCTTATAAATTTCATCATGATCTCTGATCACAAACATGTTTACCCTTGACTTCTAGGTAGTCACTTTTCTGGTGGAATTTGAACTGTTCCCAAATTACACCCTGGGCACTCAATCGATATTTTCCGTCGATTTGAAGTGTTTGTACAAAAGTGCGGATCTTTCAGCTTCAAGAATCCTCAGTCTTATCAAGTTATCGGAAACAATAGAGGGGATATCCCCATAAAAACTGTTATCCACATTTCAATCTGTATCTTTTTTATGGAGATTATAGCGGGCGTGAAAAACTGCATTGTGTTCAACTTATCATCGGCAAACAAAATGGCCTCCCGGGTTCTTTTGTGTTGACGTTTTGGTAAATGAATATCAAAAGGTGAAACGTTGTCTAGATATTGTCAAAATACAATATTTACTTTGCATTAGCCCCTTTAATACCAGGCAAACAATTTAGTTTCAAGGTGTTGCCATTGTTAAAACTGAACAGTCTAATGCCAATGTTTGATGTGAAAATTACTCCAAATCATAGAACAATTTTGACATTTGACTTGCCCAAAGATTGGTTTGATGCGCTCCAATTTCTGGTGCTATCTTAAAAACTTTGAGTGTCAATTCTAGACAACAAGGTCACGTTTGTCAGCGTTTAAAAATTTTTTCTCTCCATTGTATAGAATTTCGATTATTTCACAGAAGGAATATGTGGCCCTGCCCATGACGATTCACTGAACACAAAGAAAGAGTCACAATCAATTAAGCTGGCAATTTATTACTCAACAACGGTGCTGGCTTATGACGGACGTACTAAATATTTTATCATTCCCTGTTTTTAGAACCGTCTGTAGCCCCCTTGGCTCTTTCGGGGTCGGCGCGACATGCTATATGGTGTTCTAACGTGTTGTCGGACAAACGGTCGACTTCACAAATAATGGGGGGACAAAAGCAGCAATGTGTGTGTGCAGATTACGTTACAGCTAGAGTACTTTTGTAACGGTCTCATTTTCTAGTTCTACTCTTTTTCTTTTTTCAGGACGTAGCAGAGAGATATATTTTTGAAGTCTGTGTAATCAACTGTGCCTAATTGGGAAAAATGCCCATCGTCACAAGGGTAAGTTACAATTCCTCAACTAGTACTCTGTTTTGGCAGTTTATTGTTACACTGATACTGGTGGCACTTAGAACACAACCAAAGAAATATAGGAGGTATATGATGGCATCCATATACATAATGCAATTTAAAAAATTCACATTTTTTACCTTGTTTTCACGTCTTATCAACCACCTGCTGTTGCGAGATTCACTTAAAAACAATACAAGAAAGATTGTTTTTAACTTAAAGTAGGTAGGTATTGCCTGCCTATGTGTTAAGTAAGGTTGTCGGCCATGTTGTGGTGTTACGTTACATTGTGACCCCACCCACATAAAAGTTAATCCCCTTCAGTGCATGTCTAGTGTGGTAGAAACTTCTTCTGTGGAATGCAAGATATGTAAACAACACAACAAAGCAAATTTGTTGCGGTGTCAGTTTCACGAGACCTGGATATCATAATTCAATAGTTTAGCAGCTTTCAAAATCTCCTATTCAATGAATGCATACTTAAATTATGTTGGAATTCATGTAGAAATTTTACAAGCGTGACAAATGCCAGTAACTATTTTGCGAGTGGTACAAATTGCATACACGAAAATGGCAATACAGACATGGCCACCCACACCAAAGATTATTCGAGCAGAAGTCAAAGTATTTTAGATTAAAGCCATAGGCTAGGGAACACTTCTGTCATTTCCTCCAGTGAATGTAGTGACAAGGTGATGAAAACTGAAGGAAAACAGCCATCACTTGTATACTGTAAATTCATTTATTTTTGTGATAACTATTTTTTGCCGAAGAAGGGGAGAGGATTTTGTCTCAGTATGTGTTAATACGTTTGCTGTAGAAACAATTCTGTAGTACAATAGAAGTAATACATTGGGAATGCATATACATGTACAAAATAAACCTACTACAAAAATGTCAAGATTGACAGTATCAGATTGTTCTAATGCTTTGAGGTGATACAGTCCAGGGTATACATTATACAAGGGAATTGATGCAGGTCACTGAAACTAGGTCAAATGGTCAGGCCACTGTTATCTAATAGTGTATAACGTATTGAAAAGCTTAGATAGCATCTATACTATAGATTTGAAGATTGCATTACACCCTATCTGAGAAGCAATTTTTTTAGTGGGTTGTAGATTCTAATTACTGTATGTATATAATTAGTGGTTGGTGGACAAATGTATGTTACTCAATGCTTTCTGACAAATAGTTATGGCCCCAGGAAACTGATTACTTAATAACCCAGTTGACATGCTCTTAATAACTGTCATTTTATACCAGGATGACAATTGGCTGTCACACTTAAAGGGAACAAAATGGTGGATTATTTTGCTGCTGAAAAAAAGTCTGTTTGTGGGTGGAACGCAAAACTGCCTTTAGGCGTAACACACCTGTATTATATGCAGTATAGTACAAGCTGTATAAGACTGGACTGTTAAGTGTGATGGGTTCTTTAACATGCTTGATTTGTGGCTCTATCTAAACCCGGGAGGTTCCATCTGAGAGGATGTCCCTAACTGAAGCTAGGTACTCATTTTCACCCGAGCCAAGTGAGGACAGACACAGAGTGTATGACTTTTCAGGCACAGTGATGAACTTTCATCCTGGTATGTACTACTAGTATCCAGTATTTGACACACTCCAACCAAGATTTCCTCAGACTACCATGACCTATGTTTGACAAAGTAAACAGTCAAAGTCACGACTGTTGTGCTGGAGACATTACCTGTAAAAAATCAATAGGTCACATGTTTGTGTTGTGGAGGGGAGGGTCCTTATTGCCCAGCACTGCAAACATCTGAACTTGATTTGTTGAGTCACAAATTGAACAATTACTTTCCAGAGTTCCAAACTTCTGTAAACTATCATTGTCCACGTGCCATACAGAGTACATGTATTTGGGGGCCTGTATGGCCTTTTACGTACTAACATAATCAACCATTATAGTTTCATGCAATTCATAATCAGACCGCTCAAAATCAATGTAGAGCGTAATCAGTACGAGCTACGTAAACCCTAATTCATGCCTGAATTTGACGTAAACCAAAGTCAGCCACTGCTGAATTTGATGTCATAAGTAGCCTCAACTTTTCTGAAGTTAGCAAAGAGTGTTGACTGTAGACCCCCAAATGTGGGTCAGTTCTAGAGGTACAAATTGTATTTTGATTAAGCTGCTTGTATGTTTCCTTCCACCAAGGAGGTCCTTCCCATTCCACTCAAGAGTTGGATAGATTCTTTTCCAAACAAACTGTAATTAAGAGTGGGAACTTCAGGGCTGCTATCAGAGTCTGTTTTGTTTGTGAAAGGCGTTCTTTGTCTTTACTTCTGGTCTGGTACGACTAATTCTATATCAGGTGTCTACAAGACCAGTGAGCACTGTAAATGCATTTATTTTTGCGTGGACTTAATTTCGTGGTGTTTCAAGTTATAGTTTAATGGTTGAAACAATTCTGTAGTACAGTATGTACTGTAGTAATGCATTGGAAACGCATATTTGGTGTGTCATGAATTTGCGGTAGTGAGGCCACCGCAAAAATAAAACCACTGTGAATATTTCAGAATTCACTGTAGTGAATAGCACCATGAGGATTGTGTTGTTAGGTAAAGTGTCTCAGGGTCATATGAAAAGGTGTTCATCTTGCCAGTGAGTCACACCTTTGTTGTTTTAGTCTAGAACTAATTTACAACTCAGGATCCAGTCAGACAGGTACCGGCTCAACACAGGAATTTACTGAGGGAATATTTATCCAGCCAAGGTCCTTGATCCAGCCAACCAACCACATTTTTCATGCAACCAAACTGACCAACCTGTACCATTGACAACCACTATATAATATAAGGACCACTGGGCCAATGTCCTTTAGATAATTTTTTTCCATTGACTCAAGCATTGAATATCCTGTCTATTGTGACTACCTGTCCGTATTGGCCAGATTTTATGGGTCCCCTGAGTGGTCTTCTTGCCCAGGAGTTTGTGAGTAGTTCAGTTTATACTGGGTGATTTTGTAGTACAACCATATAGTGACTGTCATATTTTCCTTTCATAATCATATTGCCTCCCATTTTCTACATGATAGAATGATTCTTGTCTCTTTGTGGGCTGCAATTGCATGACCTTCAACTTTCAAGTCAGTTGAATAATTACCAAGAAAGCTCCAGGGCACAGGACTGACTCTTACCTCCTCCCTCATGACCCCAAGGAAAAACCTGCAGGCCGATTGATCTTCTCAAATATAAACAAAGTTCAAACAAAATCAAACAAACAAAAGAGGATTTTCCTCCTCTGGATCTTCCATTATCCTACCTCTGAGGAATGAAGATTGTTTATTTGACAGTAATTGAGACATTCAGGTAGAATTTTCCTTATAAATATTGTGACAGCAGCTGTCAGTGTGACTGGAGAAAGAATGCAAGCTGCTCAAAATATATCCAAAATCAACGGAAACAGTAAATCTGTGTGAGATATGCTTGAATTTGCTAGAATTTACTAAAAAGTTGAAGTCCTGTTATAGTTTTAAACAAAAATCTTCGGATTTGTGTATACTGTAAATCTTGAAATATTTGCGATGGATTTATTTTTGGGATGCCTCTCTATGACGAAATCATGTGAATATGTGTTTCCTTGCTGCAGTATTGATTCTACATTGTTTTGACTGTGAACTAAAAGACTGCGAATCCCTAAACTTTTCATCACTCATACACGGAAATCAAATCTGCACAAAAATGAATAAATTCACATTATTTATTTGCTTTTTTTGTTTCGTTATTGTCAGGTTATGATCAGAAGGTTGACATCTTTTGCATGCAGAATCTTTGCATGTCTTGATGTACTCTTGGTCTATATTGAGCTTTGGTCCTCATGATACATTCAGTTTTGATGCATTCTTCTATCTAACTTAGCCTGTTTCCTCAAAATGTCAGCAGCTTTTATTCTAATATTGATTTTCCTGAAGGAAGTATTTCTGATCGTTGGCCAACCTTGGATCAAATGCAGGGCAGGCTGTCAGTTAACTTTTGAATGGATTGTTCCCAGTTGGCAGACTATATCGATCATTTTCTTCACAAAGCATCCGCTAAGAATTGATTGTCTGGTGCTGTTGTACAATGTACAAATGTACCATGACAGCCGTTCTCTTGTTTGACCTGAATGTGCCAACGTCATGACAAGAGGGTCTTGTAACTAGTAGTGCGGATCGAAACCCGAGTTTAGGTTTAGGTTCGGACTCGAGTCCAGAGGTTTAGGTTCAGGTCTGGACTTGAAAGTCCGGACCTGAACAACAATTTTGGAATATTTTTTCCGTGTTACATGTAACATTGCAAATTGGCAGATATTTTACATGTAATTTGAAAACTATATATACGGAATTATATACAGTCAGTAATCAACACAAAGGTTCAGTTATAAACACAAAAACAGCAATGTTTTCATATTTTTCTAGTGCAAATTTCACGATCTAAGGGAGGTTTAAGATGGTTTGAAACAAAAAGGAGTGTATAAGTGAGAGATTTTTTTTCAAGTCCGGACTTGTTTCCAGACGTTTAGGTTTTTTTGGACTTGAACCTAAACGTTTTACAAGTCCGGAACCGGTCCGGCCGGACCGATCCGCACCACTACTTGTAACATATATATACCATGCCCGTTTTCCGCAAGTGGTAGCAATCTTTTTGATTCACCGTTAATCAAATTTGATTAGTGAAGCGTAATTATTGGACGCAAAAATTCTTCGTAGCATGATTCATCGTCAAGCGGTATTGACAAATTCTTCATATTTTGTAATCGACTGCCACATTGCCCAAAAGTCCACAATGGACACAAAAGCCCACAAACAGGTGCTCCGTTGTATCAGTGTCTGTGTTTGCAGCCTAGTTCTGTCAGACACCCTATGATTATTAATTACAAGGGGACAATCCAATGAACTCGTCCCCAAAACCTTTTGCAATACTTCAACTTAGGGGTTACCTTCAAATGACCCCGTCAGGGGCAAAGTAGGGGGGTGCCCCAGGCTAAGGTGGGCAGGCCTCCAGCCTGGCCTGGAAAGTCTCAACTGTGGGAGACAACACGATCCGGCCAGGCAGGGCGTTCCACTTGGGTATTGCATGCGGAAAAAATAACAAGCCAATTCACAACTAACTATCGCTAGTCCTCCTGAATTTACCATAAAGAGTTCCTGGCCCTCCTAAATGTATTGCCATTTACAGGATCCCCCCATGCAGATACTCCTGTATCAATCTTATCAGACACTTAAGTTAATGTTAAAGAAAAGACAGCTTGAATACGTGGCATTTAAGCACTCTGTACATACGGGCCATTGTGAGACCCTAATGCACCCGCAAGACCCGGCTACACTCAACTCGGGGTGTCTACATCACCTGGGGCCATACAGCACATGGTATATTATCAGTCAACAAAACACCCACTACACCCACAACAGATAAGGGCTCTCTTGGACAAATGGGCCATTTGAAACAACAGATTGTGTCTGGAATAAACGAGATAGATTGAATCATTCAAATCTTCTCTTGACTTGACTTCATTGCAGACAAGTCAGTTGGATTGTCTTGTGTTTGTGCAGGGTTTTCTTTAAGCTTGCGGATTTTCTCAGGTGTGTAACACCTGGATGTGCCGTGAGGAACATGCTTAAGTGGTGACCTCATGATTATAGGGGTGGGTCAGGGTGAGAGATGGTCGGAGCTGGGATCTTCCAGGTTATATAAACTGTCCCATGTGGCAAGAAAACGTAGATAAAGATACCTCTGGGACTATAAGGTTCACCTCCGATGGGGGTACTGTTTTTGGTTGTGTTTGTGTGTTCGCACCTATAACTCAATATCCTTTTGAATGGATTTGTATGAATTTCAGTTTGTGGGTGGTCATCGAATTCGTGAAGAAACATTGTGATTTTGGGTTACCTAGCCGTACTTGTTATCCCTGTACAGAGCAAGGTTAACCAATGGTGGCAATGGAATTTGACCTACTCATATGAGAGGTAGAAACCTGTCAAATCATTATTCTGTATCTGTATCTGTATCTATATAGCCGGTATAACCGCCATTCGGCGTAACACACCAGCTTCGCAGGCACACGGCGCGGCAGCAGCTGGTTATATTACACCGGACGTCCTGTATTATTAAATGCTCTCTACACAAAACTCATACAGCATGACTAAAACAGGACCTTACAGTTAATATAGTTATTATTGTTCGTTCAACTTACTGTGTACCAGAATGAAAACCCTGATTCAGTGACTATAATCACAATGCTTTTGTTTCCTAAGACAATACATGTGAATATAGAATTACCTAATGTGGGTGAAGGTCCCCAGTCAATGGACACCCTGTACAACAATAACATCAAGAGAGGTTCTGCTTCCCCATTAAAAGTAATTCTGTAAAAATGTATTTATTGTTCTGTGTAGACCCATCTCACAAGCACGCAGTGCAAGAAAATATAATACAAAACAAAAGTGACTCCATACAATATGAAAAATTCTTATAGAATCGCATGGAAAAGTTTGATTTTATGTGTGTTTTGAACCTGCATGATTTATCATGGTATCTTGTGTCATCCCATCAAAAGCAATGAGCCTGAAAATTGGCACAAAAATGTGTTTTGATAAAGTGAACCATGTATAATTGCAACAATTAGTTTATTAATGAGCCAGCTAATTGATTCAATATGTGAAAATAACACAAAGAAGTCAGAATCATTGAACCAGCTTTGAACCAGGCAGATTTGTATGTACTGCAAGTGTAACATTGTGTTTTACTTGAAGATGGTATTTATAATCCATTTCCTGCACCTGTGCACCGAGTAGGTTAATCATTAACCTAACTGGGGGAATACAGCAAACTCTGGTACTTGTAAGTACCAGTAGGTGCCAACAAGGTAAATGCAATGCTGATATAATGTGATAGGGGGTGCTTTTAAGTTTTCAAGATTTCCAAAAGCTTGCACTGGATTGAGCATGTGTTTCTACCACACTGACTTGATCTTATGGATAACATCTGTCTGCACATCTATTTTTTTGCACTAGAAAAACTAAGTAAAAGAAGAAAACAAAAAAAAGGATATTTTGCCTCTCACTCTCAGAACTTTTGCGACAATGCCAAGCTTGCATTATCATCACTCGCATGCCATTGATGTTGGATAAGGGTTAGGTTGGATAAGGGTTAGGTTGGATAAGGGTTAGGTTGATCACTTAGCTCTTACCTAGAATTTCAAAGTTCAAGAAGTTTTTGTCTGTTTTTAAGTTCAGCAGGCTGGCTTCACTTGCTGCTAGATTCAGGCGCAATTATGCAATATAGAATCTACCGATTACCCTCTACATTAGATTTGAGCGGTCAGGCCACGAATTACGTGTAATGAAAACGGCTGATTACGGTCTACCTAAAATAGGCCTGCAGGCCCCCATAAAATGAAACGTGGCCTTAGGAGAAGAGGGAAGGAAATTAGATAGTTGATCAGTGTTCTACCTGGGGCAATAGTTTACGTCAGATCTATAATTCATGATCCCTTGGTGTTGTTAAAACCAGGACATCAAAGCAAGATTAACATTTAGTGATCCTTAGTCAATCCAAGGAGGTTTCATCAAGCACATGTGTGCCATAGAAGAATACAGCCGATTCCCTGGAGAATAAACAGTATGGATTTTTGAAGTCCCACAGTAGTAATCAGTTAGAAAATAGGTCCAAATTGTTCGCTTTCAAATGGACCTGTTTGTGTTCAGTTGAAAGCACTCAATACAGGGGGATGATGGATCACTGTGGGGGATCTCTTTCTTTTGATAACCAGTTTCATATCATACTTACCTTTCAGATGGATGGTATATAATATAGCATCAGGGCTCAAAATTCGTTTTCGGGAATTGATGCTCTGTTGCACCTTATACATTGTAGGTTAAAATTTAAGTGCACAGAAATAATTTCCAGAGCAATCAAAATAGAGAAAGTAGAATGTCAGCAAAATGTAATTACTAACCATACTGCCTCTCTTCAGAGCCTGAATCCGAAATTCTATAAGATTAATAACTTTTTAAAACAATTTTTGATAAACGTAACCCTGCACAAATATCTTGTTGCATCTACAGTGAAAAATTAGGTAAACTCTAATGTTGGTTACACAATTTACGGACAAAACTGCATAATCATGAACCCAGTATTTCAAGCCCTGAGCCAGGTAAGATCGCTTTTCCTATGAAAGGAAAGAAAAGTTAGTCAATAAAAATAATCCTTTCTGATATTTGTATTTCAGACTTGATTTCAAAGGACTGTATTAATTTTTAGAGTGGTAACTACATGTACTTAGTACTAATGATGTTTTGTTTTAATTGTTACAACTATAGGGGAAAGGAAATTGTATCAAAATCTAAAATCATGTCAGAAAAAGTTGTGGTCAACCAGTGCATTTGCCATAAGGGATGTATTGATCATTTTTATTGATATTTAGTATGCAGAGTGTATTTCCAGCCACAGAAACAGGTGTTACATAGATAGGTTATGACAAGTTGTCCACAGCCTTGTTTATTATTGATCCATCTCTTATTGATCGCTATAGAAGCAGACCATCTGGGAATCCTTGGCATATTGCTTTTACGTCCTTTGTGTAATGTCCCATGCAACAATGTGATTTGTCCCCAAATTGGTGTCGCTTTCATATTAATATGAAATCAATTGTACATCAGAAAGGCATTCTATTACTATTGCCTGAAATGGAATAGAATTAGGCATAGGAAAAAATGTTGTGTTTTCGGTTACCCGGTTACAAAAACATGCCAACCCTAGCTTTTTTGTTGGGGTCAACTGTTGGCATTAGGAGCATACAATTTTTCATCTGTGATAAAATTTTCAAAACAGAATTCCAAGTAGTCTTGCAAACATTATTGCAAACTTCGTGTATTTCACACTCTTAACAAATTGAGGCATTGAACAGTTGTACGTTGTAAATATTGTACTTCTTAAATGTGGCTTGTGACTGAAGGTTGCCTGCTTCAGGTGGTTGCCTGACCAAGTCTGACTGTAGATACCAAAATATTTTATTACATATAGATCTTTACATTTATCACATTTCTTTAGGCTTAGCTGAATAATAAGTATCATTGGAACCATTATTAATGTTGTCCATCAAGCAAGCCTGTGTTCGTTTTTTTTTGTGAGTTTGTTTGGGCAAGAAGATCTTTTGAGTTTAGTATTTATAAGCATAAAACAGTTGGATCCATAAGCATAACTGCTGAAATGTACCTTTTTAGAAGATTCTGTAGACATAAAGCTTTGCTTAGTCCAGCTTTTGTTGTTAGTTTATTTGTTTTGGCAAGAACGTTACATCTTTTGTCACTTCGTGTCACTGTATGTAAGGATACAAAACTTAAGTATTCATAAGTATAACTGCTAAAATTTACCTTTTCTGGTGGGTTCTGTAGACGTCAAGCTTCTCTTAGTCCAGTTTTTGTTGTGAGTTTATTTGTTTTGGCAGGGACGTTACATCTTTAGTGAGTTTATCATTTTGTCACTATATGTTAAGGTTCAAAACCTTTAGTATTTATAAGCATAATTGCTGAAATTTACCTTTGCTAGATGATTCTGTAGACATCAAACTTCACTTAGTCCAGCCTAGCTATTATCTCTCACACAGCATAGCGATCGGGCAATGTCAAATCCTGGACATGGTGCTTGCTTAGCTGTGGAGACTGACCCAGGGCTCACCATTGAAAACCAGATTAGCTGTGGGCAGTGGAATGTAAACATCTCATACAGGGTGGGCCCACCAATTCCTGTTTACCGTATCGCTCCCGCGCTCATGTACAAGCTTCCTGTGTAACTTAATAGTACATGTATAATGTGTTATAAGACATGTATTCACTGCACAATACTCTGGGATAACTTACTGGTGAGAAAAGTTGGGAATTCAAGACCCTTTTTTTCTCCCATTATCCTTGACCCTCCCGTGTTGTAGCAAAATAGTTCAACCCTAAACAAATCCTGTTTAGAAAAGATACAAAAGGGGCGCTGCCAAAGTGAATAGTGCATAGCCGAGTGGAGTCATGTTCCAGAAAAATGGCGTTGAAGTTTGCTCAGGGCAGTGTCTCAAAAATCTACAAGTAACAAGTTCGTTTTCTGTGATTAATTAACTGCTGACGAGATTTCAAGGTCATGTTTTTGAACACGCGCGACTCGTGGTGGCAAGGGAAAAAGCAGCGTGGGAAATTTAACACCGCTCTCGAGGTGAGAACGAAGGGTGGGGTCTGTTTAAATCCCAACTTTCTTTTTTTTCAAATGAAGACTCCATGAACTTGCAAGGCGCTGCCTGTATTGTGTTAAACTCCAGTAGCTGCCATTCCCTTATAGCATACCTGAGTGGCACGATGCATCAATTTTTCATGCCCCCTCGGAGGCTATAACCAATCAGGCAAGAGACGTTGATAATTGCGGGGTCACAGAACCGCTGGGTTGTGTTTGGATTGATGCAAGTGCATGAGTGTAACTATACATTCCTGTGAGGAAGGCCCCTTGTGTCATCCCCTTCCGTGCCTCAAATCCAAGTTGCAGTTCTAATCAGTCTGTGGCCATGGCGGCCGTGAGGTGGGGTGTGCGGGCGGCCCAGTGGCATCCCCTGGTGGTGAAAGAGGTACTTCGGCTTGAGTTGCTCCACATGTCTATTGTAGACAGTGCCCTTTATGCAAGGAAAGGCAGGACACTGATTTATTACTGGGATTTTACATTGTGTATCCATCTCAGTAATGACATACAAAAAATGTACATGTATATGTACCACCATCTTGTATTATTAACCTGGTTGTAATGTAGGTTCAGGATTCAATTGGAACGGTTGCATGGAAAGCTTCATCTTGCCTCTTTAGATAGTTTATTCAAAAATTTTGTATACTGGTATATATAGAAAATGATTTATATCACTGGGATTTTACAATGTACGATTACATACCACCTCTTGTATTTACCGAATGTTTACATTGTGTATATAGCTTTAGTATCGGAATGATGGCAATGTTATTATTAGAAAGCTCTACCTTGCTTCTTTAGTATTGAGCTAATAGTAAAACAAATATTTTGTATACATTCGAGACATAAAATGTACATGTAATATGATTTATTATTTGGAATTTTTCCATCTCTAATGTGCCGGAAATGTACATTAAGTAGATGAAAGATTGGAAAGATTACTTAAAGAAGAAAGCTGCCCTCTTATTATTTTAAACTAGTACAAAGATTTTGAATATTTTCCTTGATATGCATAGACTACTGATTTGGTAAGGATCCCAAAATAGTAGTAGCTTTAATCGGGAATGCGCTTCGTACACACGTTATTCACACTTTGGCAAATATATTGGTAAGGATGGCTTTCAGCCCGTTAGTATCGTTCCGACATGAATATTGCCAATCAATTTGGAAATCTGTCATTCAGGCTATTTGAAAGCTCATCCATTTTGCAGCAGGTGGTTAGTGGCTACCTCAGTGCACCTGTTGTCGCAGCATTCCAATCTCCTTCACATTTTGCTTCGTTTCCATTAACGACCTTCCTCGTTAAGGCTCTGGTTCCTAATTTGTCTGGAATGCTAATATCATGTTCTAACCTTGTCACAAATTAATTTGATTTGTGCCATCATGATTAATGGTTATTAATTGGGATAGTAAAATTTGTAGGAAGATGACCCGTAACACCAGTGTGGTCATTTATACTAAATTATAGCTGCGCAAGCAAGAACTGCAATTTTCTGGTCTGGTGCGTTTGGTATTGGTTCACATGTACGGGATCGTTATATAATATATAACCCTGGTGGTGGATACAAGCTTCAAATGTCAGGGCTCGAAATGCTGTAATTTGTTTATTTTCACCGGGACTTGATTGATAATTGATTTTGCGATAGTAGGGGAAAGGACGCTTGTGTTTTATGTTTGTGGAAACAATTCTGTAGTACAGTAATATTACTCAAAATACATTGGAAAAGCATATTCTTGGTGTCACGAGTTTGGGGTGGAAAGGTCAATGCGAGATCTGCAAAAATAAAACTACCGTGAACATTAAAAAATTTGCAGTCCCTTTTTTTTTCTGCTGACCACTACTTGTGCAGGTAACATAAATTACCTGCACCTGAGACAAATCAAATCTACGACACTGTGCCAGAAAGGGAGAATTTAAAAAACATTTATCGAGCTGGTAACCAAACTGAATTTTTAGCCCTGCCTCAACTCAAACTCAAAGACTGAGGGGCAATTGAAGTGATTTATGCGTCCTGCCCTTTCCATACCTTCCAAATCTATTCATAGTGAGAAACGTGACTCCTAACACAAGGTGAAGTGTACTTGTGTGTGGTTCAGAAACAGTCAAAAGTCTCAGTAATAATAATAGCCCCACTCTTTCTTGGTTAGCTGGCTCTATTGTGGTTTGTGGTATTGTAAATGCTTTCCACCTGCCATAATGTTTGCACCTGTCAGACATTGAGTGTTGACATTGTTTGTTTCTGAAGCAGCTTTTCTTACAGGGCAGCCCTAGATTGTCCTTTTCTTTTAAATGCCATGGCTTGATACATTATACTGTATTGCTTAATATCAATGACATCATTAGGACCCATGCATAGGGAAGGGACCAGTTATTTAGTGTATATTCTAGATCTGCCCAAAATTTGAGGCCCTGTAAGTGTAAATGACCCCTAAATGTGATGGTCCTGCTTTCTCTCTGACCCCGTTCATACTAAATCGCGTAAATCGCGAAATCGCAGAAATCGCGATAATGTGGCTTAGTATGAACGCTCCAAATCGCATTTGAAATCGCCCGAAATCGCTTTCCGCGAAACCACCTCCGGAGGTGGTTTACTCGCGATTTGCCTGCATTCCGACTTAGTATGAACGCTCGAAATCGCATTGATGTGCGTTGGGCGCTTTACTTTGCATATTGACCCGGTCATGGGTCAAGGGGTCATCTGCAAATTCAGTCTTTCCGCTCATTATACGATGTTCATCTACCTCCTAGCTTGTTGGAATATTACGCCGAATGCGGCGGAAATATGTCAGAATCGGGCGGCGATTTTGGCGTATGGAATGACGAAAACGCATGTATTGATGGCCATCTTCGGGGATGTGGGGATTCAGAAGAAACTCAAGGGATCCCACCGAAACCAGAGCGTGTACGCTGAAGTGGCGACTGCCTGAGTTGGCCAAATACGCGAAAACATGGAAATAATGCTGCACTATTAAAGGTAAAAAAAAACTCAAGATGAAGTACAAGAAGGTCATTGAACACAACAGTAAGAGTGGTGACAATCGAATAACGCGTCCGCCGTTTATCAAGCTGTTGGACGCGATTTTACAACTCGCGCTCGTTCGACCCCTGGTGTGAAGGAATGCGATTTCGAGATTTCGCGATTTGCGCGATTTAGTATGAACGGGGTCTCTGGGACAGGGGGTTGAAATTCTGGTGTCATTTCTGGTTGTAGCTCTTCAAAACGCCTGAGTTGACCTCCCATTTTTTGTTCTCAAAAATAAATCTGACAAATCCAGCTTTGCAATGGCGTTTATTTAGTTTTCAAATGTAGTTATAGGTTAAGTGTTTTGAAGTGATTGTTTTCATGATTAGACTATGCCATGCATATGTGTTCCAATGGAAAGTTCATTTCACTAGTCCCTTCCTTTAGCTATTGGTTCAGTTTATGGATTTGGATTGTGCTGAAAGTTGTCTATGCTTCCCGTGACCCCACCCTTTCATCCCAGTGGTGTTTTCCAGTGTGTAGTCACATGTGACTCTTGACACAGTAGCTGAAGTGCACTTATGCAATCGGCATGCAGAACAACCAGAGAACAAAACTCTCCCCAGATGGACAGATACAGAATACACTGCAAATCTATTTTCATACACACTGTATTTTTATTGCATTCTTAGACACTGTGGATATAACTTTATATAGTTGTACAACTTTTATACCCAAACAAATTTTTTGATAAAATCATTGGGGCTCGACATTTACCACTGGCTTGGCAAAGATATCAGATTTCACAGCCTTAGAAGATCGGGTTTCACAGATGACAAGTGATCTTTAAATCCACCTGTTACCATGGCAATGATATAGATGACAGGGATATTTGATCCACCTGTCACCTGTACAAGCAATGCATGTCTGTTTTTCTTTTCCACAAAACTGCATGTACCTTCACTGATGCATTGTTGACCACTGCACCATTTTCAAGAGTAGAAAGAGCAGAGTAGAGCAAGGGCTAATGGTAAAAAGACGTATCCATAAGAGTTGAAATTGCTCCCAGCCTTAGAGCCTGTTCAAACATTAGAGAGCAAAAGAACCAGATTCTAGAGGCAAAGTAGAGTTAGCCAGCGATGATAAGGAAGGATTCGCTTTTTGGGTGACCTCAACAATCTTGTATAGACTAACTTGCTTCTGATGGAGGGGTCCATGCAGGTCCAGGAGTTACAGAACATCATAGAACATAGAGACGCTTGGACTTGGAGTAGCAATTGGACTGCAGCCTGGCATGATGATTTGATGATAAAATGTTTGTGTGGTTGATATATCTACGTGTTGTTTAATGCCTACCCCCTTTTTGCTCCCTACAGGGTGACCATGTCTGGCTGGAGGCTGGGAATGGGGAGTTCTCAGTGCCTGTTGGAGCCAAGGTCAAGTTGTCAGACACAGGTCAAGTACAAGTTCTGGACGATGAAGGAAAGGTGAGTTTCAGAAACACATGAGCTTCTACACTATGTTATATCAAAGAAAGATACATGTATAACAAGATGACATGATAGAATAAGAACAGCCATGAGGTTTTCCAGCTAGAAGTAAACTTACAAGCTAGAAGCACATTTTTGTCTTGAATAGAAATGATCAAAACTAGAAGCAGAAATACATTTGTAGTGTCAATAGTTTCTAGGCAAACTCCATGTGTTTGTTTTTCAAACAGTTCTTTATGTTCAAACAAACAATACATGAAAGCTGTACATACCATGATAAAATAAAAGAATAACAAACAAAGCGTTTTTGCTATCTGATAATCAGGAAAAGAATGCATTTTGATAAATGCTTAAACTTACGCCTTTATAATAATTCTATCGTTGAAGATCCGCATTTATAAGATTTCAACCAGTCTGTCTTGAAAGCTGTCAGGCCAAAATGTTGTTTCTACCTGTGGTCATTAATCATTATAGTTACTCCCACTCAATTCTAAAATTGGTATTGCCTGCCCCTAGAATAACACCTACCAACCATGTAAAGCTCTTATTTCCTGTAGGATTTCCTTGGGGAAAACTCCTAATGTTACGCTGCAGAACCTAAACAGCAGGCACTCAGCAATCTAAACACCAGGCAGCAGCTAGTTAGTGTGAAAACACCTGCTGTTGATGTCTCCCGTGGGGAGGGGGGTGACAGGGGGATCTTCTCATGATTGATGTTGTGTTAATCTCCAAGCAGATGTTGGGGTTGAAAATGGTTAATGTTTTCTGACGGAATGGCAGGGTTGTGTGAAGGACCTGTCCCTCCGTCTGGGACGGAAATTTACTTGTTGGACTGAGAAAAATTTTAACTTGTTCATAAAAATGTATTTTCATCAAAGCGGAAATGACAGATTGATTAATGAAAAGCTGATTGGTCAAATGATTTAAGAATTTCCCACCCAACATCTACTTGGAGATTTATGTTTCTCGCCGTGTAATTATTTTTTCAAAGAAGTAAGCCATCAGGTGACATTTTTTTTCATTTCTCACACAAGATATGGACAACACGGACATAATTTTACCCTTCTCCCTGCCGTGTAACCCCGTAACCAATACAAAACTGATGTCAAAGGACTGCCTTAATTAGGCTGAGGGTCAAATAGAGTGTAAACTCAAATATTACCTTTATGGTAATTAAGCACACTGTTAGGTATTAGGTGTGTTGAAACATATTGAGCATTAGCATCTCTTTATATATCCTTAATCAAAGTCCAAAAAATAATGTTAATTATCCAAAGGCAAGGGATGTACATTTCTTTACAATTCCAAATATAGCACACAAGTTGTGAGTCTTTGTGTTTAATGAATGGATCAATATTTACAAAATTTTAGTAAGACATTATTATGATAAATGCTTAACAGTAAGTCAACAAAAAGAAAAGATAGCTGGAGTTTTCATTCAACCACACTCAGTTTTAGAGGACACGTGTTTGACAGGTCAAGTGTGCAATATAGTCATTGTACAAATAGACGCTACTGGTATTGTTTCAGCCAAAAGTTTCAGGTATTTTATTATGTTGTTCTTTTGTTACACTAAAAATACAATATAAGACATAAACTTTGCATTATTAGCATTAAAACTGCTATGTTTTAAAAGGAGATGAAAATTTCATGGCAGCAAGCAGGCTGATTTTTAAAAATCTCATATCATACAATACCGGTATTGCTATCTTTGTAAAACATATGTTTGAGCATACTCTTTTTTTCAGCTAAAGTGATCTAACAAAGTAAAACCGAAAAACAACAGGAAAATGGTATTTTCAACATCATACATTTTCATCATGTACTTTGATTATGTATATAATGTACATTGTACTAGTACAATTTTCTATTCCAACAGACATAGAAAAATGTGTGGAAAACAATTCTACAACATTTTCCTCACTCAGATGTCAGCAGTCGGAAACTCAACAATATTTTTCATACGCCTTATACATAGCATGGTCACAGCATTATTTGTAAAACACTTACTTTAGAATTTGCACTGTTTTGGCAATTCTTTACTACAAGTAGTAACAGACAACTGTAGTCAAAAATTGGGATAACCCCCCCGACATATTTGCCAAGTGTGACACAGTTATCAGCATGGGCCATGTTAAGTTGAAGTGTAAAATCTAATTTTCCCGTAGCCTACAGCAGCGTAACTTGATTACTTCCATTACATGTCAGACTCCAGGGTCCCACGTCGCTAGCAAGCATCACGTGATGGGCTTGACTTCCCAACCTTTGATAATAAAGCACTGACTGGTGCAGTCAGAAATAGCAGAGGAATATAAATGAGTCTCTTGTAATAGCATTATAGCATTCAAATGCTACAATACTTTCTTTGTGTGCTATGGGAGAAACAGTCTTCTTTTTTTGCGTTCTGCAGCAAAACGTCAACAAGAATTATTTGCTTACACAACCAAAATTAATCTGTAAACACATCAGTGCTCTTCTTTAATTTGAAAGTATGAAGTTGGCAAGCTTAGCTTGTTTAAAAATCTAATATGTCTGAACCTAGCAATTTGTTGGAGGCCTGCATGCCCTTTCCTTTAATTAATCAGCCGTTTTGATGCTACGTAATAAGTAATAGCTAGACTGCTCAAATTTAACATTGCCATTGTAACTGGCATATTGAACGTAAACCCTAATTATTGGCACCCAAATTTAGCATAAAGTGACAGTATGCCAAATTTAACGTTACATGAAGCCACTGCCTCTCTGAATTAGCGTAGAACATTGACAGTACATGCCTCCATCCCTTTTAACCCCACTTAAGTTTAAGACGTGAGAGTTAACAATGTCCCAACCTTGCGTGTACATTGTGTATTCGTGTTTGTGTAAACTGTAAGTTTTAAAGGAGAACGTTTCCCTCCCCAGGAACACTGGATCCCTGCCAGCAGTGCGAGTAAGCTGCGGGTCATGCACCCCTCCTCCGTGGAGGGTGTGGAGGACATGATCCGGCTGGGAGACCTGCACGAGGCCGGCATCCTCAGGAACCTCCTCGTCAGATACAACGCCAACCAGATTTATGTGAGCGTTTTTTTTTACCTCTGACTCTGAGTCAGTGTAGGAAGGCCTTGTTTTTGCTGTGTACGTTTGTCTTTATATTGTACATTTGCAGAGTGTCAAGACCACGGCAGCAGCAAAACAGAGTGGACAGTTTGTTTGCTTGTGTGACCATATTTCTTTGAATTGCACAATTACTAGACAAAGTCTAAGAATGGCTGGTTTCCACTTGCTAGGCATAATTTAGGTCAATGGTTCCCGAATACAATGTAGCTAGGTTATCTAATTGCCTGTCTTCAATTTCCTGCTACATGTATATGCATGTCTGTTGCCTCATGAGTGGGAAAAATGTAATTCTTAAGAATTTTTTTTCAAGTCTTACCTGTCAATATGCTTTGGTAATTGTTTTACAGTTTCACAAAAAATTAATATTATCTTTTTCTTCTTCCCTATAGACATACACAGGGTCCATCCTGGTGGCTGTAAACCCCTATCAGGTCCTCCCCATCTACACAGCCGAGCAGATCCAACAGTACACCAACAAGAAGATCGGAGAGCTCTCTCCGCACATCTTCAGTATCGCAGACAATGCCTACTTCAACATGCTGAGGGCCAAGCGGGACCAGTGTGTCATTATTAGGTAAAGGTCACTTCCGTGATGGGCGGAGCCAAGCCAGCAGCGAATCACAGCACGGTTGCAATTGCTTGAAGGCCTCCTTCTTGCCAAATCTTCTTGTCTCTCCAACACACCTGTCTTCTGTCTGAAGATCATCTCAGTCTAGAATCTAGAATCTTCTTGTCTTTCTATCACAACTGAACTCTGTCTTTAGATCATCTCTAAAGTCTAATCTTTAATCTTCTTGTTTTTCCATCACACCTGTCCTCTGTCTGAAGATCGTCTCAGTCTATATAATCTAGTCTTTAACCTTCTCCCTGCTGCCTAACCCCATAACCAATGCAGATTTGGTGCCAAAATGCTACTTTAGCAGGGAGAAGGTTAATCTTCTTGTCTCTCTATCATACCTGTCCTCAAGTTTTGAGATCATCCTTGGACTCTAGTCTTTAATCTTCTCGTCTTTCCACCATCCTTGTCCTCCATCTTTAGATCATCTCTAGAATCTGATATTTAACCTTCTTGTCTCTTCAATACACCTGTTCCTCTGTCTTAAGATTGTCTCTCTTTTAAAGATAATCTTAAATCTTGTCTCTCCATCACACCTTTCCTCAGTCTTTATACCATTGCTGTTCTCTTAGATCTACAATCTCCAAGCAGATGTTGGGTTAGAAAATTGTAATAATGTTTTCTGACTGGCCAAAATCTCACTGGTCATTACAATCTTCCACCCAAAATCTGCTTGGAGGTTAAAACGTAATCTTTTCTTGACTCTGAGATCCTCCATATTGTTTGATACCACACTTCTTTTAATCATTCTCCATATTACTCATAATTTGAAACCTTCTGCTCTACATTACTTTTCTTTTTTGTTTTGAATTTTTTTTGCATCATACTTTTCGTAGAATCTGATATACAGGCTCTAGAGTTTTTTTATTTTTTTTTTAGCATGTCTGATTTGTTAGGCTATCAAATGGCTATAGTTGATTTTGATTTTGTTCTTTTTTTCATATCAGCATAATTCTAAAATAGTATCAGCCAAATTTTCCCTCTTTGCTCTGCAATATATTCTTGTAATGATTGTGCATTGTTTGCTGTTCATGATCCTTTCAGATATAGATTTCTTCAAACTGTCTTAAACCTACTTTACTTCCAGCTTCTTCTTTGCAGCGAGCTAGCTCAATATTGCAGCATAATTATTGTTTATTTCTAAACAATAATCTAATCCAGCAGCTTTTCTAACACATAAATAAATAATTTGTGCTGTTAACAAAGTGAGTCAATTGCTTTTTAATTCTAACATCAACTAATTCGCACAATGAATCTGGGTGAATAACATTAAGTTGCAACAGGTAGTGCTTTAAATATGCACAATTATAACCTGTGAAAAACCTGCACAATAGATATTAGATATTAATCCTTTGAATTTAGATTTAATTAACTTGTGACAATCAATTCAAAAATTGTCAGACATAATCCATACACATGACATCCCATCCTCCAAATGTGACCCAAAATTGAGATTGTGGCAAAAATTGGTCTAATGTACAATGACAAGCATTTATAATGCAATGTATGTTTGATGTTTTTTTAATGTTGATAATATTTTATGACAATTAATTTGAAAATTGTCAGACTTCATCAATATATGTCAAAACACGTCCTTCAATTGATAATTGTCATTCGTCACCCAAGGCCCAGCACCTGGCAAAAATGGGTCACATCTATATTGATGAAAAGTTGATATGTTTCATGTTTTTATTTGCTTTTTTCATCTATACCAGACAATTATTAAGCTGTGACAATCAATCATAAAATTGTCAGACTTAATGTTAATACATGTGAAACCCCGTCCCTTAATGTCTCATGTACCACACAAGCACACTGCTGACAACTTTCTTCACAATTACATGATTGTATAAATTGTTTGTGTTATTTGTGAGACATTTGAATTTTCAGTTTCACACATAACCGTCAGCAGCTGGAAAATCTGTTTCTCCATAAACAGGAAAAACTGTGATGGAAGCCATAACACCGTAAATAATCACCGTTCCTTTGCAGCTAACACTGGCTTCCATTGCTAATTAGATACATGTGATACATTGTATGTAGTACATGTACAAAGGCCGCATTTGCAAATTCTGAAAGCATTTGAGCTGCTGTCAAAGGAAACACATTCAAGTTACCACATGCATTCTGAAAGTTAGTGTTGTCTTCAAACACTGATATATCTACACAAACGTGAATGGTATATTGCATGTGTGTGCTATAACTACATTGTATATGCTGTCCCTAAAAAGTCATGAAAATGTGAGCCGTGTTTTGCATGACTGACATTTGTTGACAGCTAGCACGCAAAATCATTTTAATATTGTTATCATACAAGATACATGATGTCTTAAACTCAAACAATCCCAAATGTATGTTTCAAGAAGCACTACATTTTGACACTTCTATACTTTTATATGTTACAAGTGCAGGTGTTTGCCATAAAGTGGCTCATTTTACTAATGCTTGCTGCATGTTTCTGCCTTCAGTAATGTGTGAAAAACAGCCACATTTGCACTTGCTGTTTTCTATGCCACTTAATGTACATTACTTCAATCAGTTGTCATGTGATGGGGAGGTTGAAACAGGCTAGAACTGAAGACCACTTTGAAGCTATTTTTTAATTTCTAAAGACCAAGGAGAAGCAAACTGCTCATGTCATTTTGTCGTTTTCTCTTTTTCCTATTTTAGTCTTGCTGTATTGCAAAATTCAAGCTCATTATGAAAATAGATTTTTTTTATTATCATGCCAGTCCGTTCTCTGTATGTTATCAACGGAGCCTGTCCAAAAGTGAAATTCCCTTTTTTTTAAAGAATTTTTTTTATCACTCCGTATACTGTACTGTGAGAATTCTTCAGACCAAGGAAAAAACTTTCACAACCTTCCTTTACCTCGTCTGGACATTCCTGTCCTACAACTGACCAAACGTTCCATCTGTACAAGTTGTCATGACTGTATTCAACTTGTCAGTTGGACTTTGTTGCTCCACCATAATGTCTTCCGTATATCCATCCTTCATCATCGTTCCTATGGAGACAAAAAGATGTGACAACTGTTGGAGGCTTCGGCGCAACCGCGACTGGTGACGGTTTGACCTTGCCCACCACCAAATGTGACCTGGATTCACCCTGATAATACGCAGCTGTTTCCATGGCATCCACTGCCTCAACGTGCTGGACAGCACTGCATTGTGGGAGGATATACCTTTGGAAAAAAGGATCTGGTTTGAATATGAGGGCAGAATGTTACAGATGTTGTTATGTGGTTTGCTGTGACAAATGTTTGGAGTTGGAATGTTGTTAGAGTGTAATCATAAGCAGGCACATATAATATGCTGTTCCAAGTATGATAGAGACAGTGTGTCTTCATAAATCCTTTCTTTAAAAAAAAGTTTTGTGATATCGTTGTGGTCAGTTTTGCTGTTAATTGACTGAACCTTGTATTTATGGTTTGGTGAAAGTCGTTCAAGTTTTAATCCACTTTGTTTAAAATTTGTAGGTACTTGCTGATTGAGGCCAAATCTACTACCACAGTTACACATAATCTAACCTACATGTACTGTCTTTTCCACCAGTACAAACTTCAAGGAGTTCAACAACCACCAAGAAATCAGCACCACACTTATGTCACACCTTATACACTTTGTCACATAAAACAAAAGTTCTTATTGTTAAAAGAACATATTATGTATAACACCTGCCTTCTGTATTCCTAAATGTGATCCATATTTCATGGCCATGTGAAAATTTACTGTTATGTAGTGGAGAAAGTGGGGCAGGGAAAACAGAGAGCACCAAACTCATCCTCCAGTTCCTGGCAGCCATCAGTGGACAACATTCCTGGATCGAACAGCAGATTCTGGAGGCCAACCCTGTCATGGAAGGTACTGTATGGGTAGCTAGCATGTACCTGGGCTGTGATTATGTCCAATACTGGAGTTCCGGACCGATCAGTATTTTAATGCTTCCCACAGTTTTTACTTGGATTACGTGGGCTTCCATTGAATGATTCGAACGCTCTTTTTGTGTGGTCAAAAATTCTAATTATCTGAAAGTTGGAATTGACAGTCTTACAATTTTGTTTGTTTGAGGACACCAAATTTTCTAAAGTTCTGGCGCATTTTGCAGTGGGTACGACATAAATTTTGAGGTACCATCCCTCTTGAGGGTTGGATTTTGTCCATTGGGCGATCCGACCCTCAAGAGGGCTGGTACCTTGCTGATCTATACAGCTTGCGTGACTAGATAGATTTGTTCTTCTGAACTTATTTTGGACAATTTTATTTTCTACTTAAGGCCATTGCTTTTGTTGATGTTTCGAAGCAATTCCTTGAACTGTCTTTCTCAGATACTTTGCTTATACCTTGACGACCTCATGTAGTCCTCTTTAATTCCTTGTATTCCCTTGATTTCAGCTAGTGTGTCTTCTTTTCCTCCTGTAAAGATCATGGCACCCTCACCAACCAGGTCTACCCTCCATTCGTACTCCTTTCCTTCACACCCTCTCATGCCAGGTTCACCACTTGTATATGTCAAGCAACGACCCTGATGTACCAGCCCGTAATCTGCCCTTTTTTGCTGCCAGCTGTCACAAGCCAATCACATTGCCACATACAGTCCAGATGCAACAAGATTGGCTGGTAACTTTCCCTCCAACAACAGAAAGAGGAATCTGATTGGCTGACAGCTGATCAGTGAAGCTGCATCGAGAAGGACAGACCACAGACGAATATGCTACTATTGCTAGGGTCGTTGCTTGAGATATACAGTACAAGCAGAAGTCCCGGCATGAGAGGATGTTCTTTAATAAAACTCAGGGTTTTGCCCAGCTCTAGATTTTTTTTTGTAATCTCAGCAAATCTATGCTTGCCTGCTGGTGAAATTTTTCCTAATTTGGAACATAAATCATATCAAACGTGCGAATGTTGCCTGTCAAAATGACTGAATGGCCATTATTGTTGCCCGTCATCAGCTACAAGATTACATCAAATGACAGATCGATGCTGGACAAAACCCTGAGGAAACTACTGTCACTCTTTTCAAAATTTGTTCTTGATCCCCCTTTCCAATCCTTCTGATGCAAATATAATTCTTTTGTTCATCATGTTCTGTAACCCAATTTCCTTCCCTCTGCATGTTTTGTGTCACTAGCATTTGGAAATGCCAAGACCATTCGGAATGACAACTCCAGCCGATTCGGGAAGTACATCGACATCCACTTCAACCAGAATGGTGCAATAGAGGGAGCGAAGATAGAACAGTACCTGTTGGAGAAATCCAGGCTCTGTTATCAGGTTTGTTTGTTCGTTTACTGTAAATTGAAATGTTTGCAGAAATACATTGGTTGTATTTTTACGGTGACCTCTGGCAAGGAACATAAGATTTTCAATTTGACATTTGTGTGTTGAAAATTTTTTACTGATATTCCTAGGTCTTAAAATGAACTCCTTACTTCTTTTATTTACCCAGCAAACTGAAGAACGCAACTACCACATCTTCTACTGCCTGCTGGCGGGGCTGCCTGCAGATGACAAGCGAAGACTGCACTTAACCAAGCCTCAGGACTACGCCTATCTAACAATGGTGAGGACACATCTTTTACATACATAGTATAAGAAAAAAATGCATTGCATCTTCACAATTCTTAAAACCAGCATCACATTGCCAAGGACCTTGGGCTGAATCTGTTGATTTGCTAAAAACTGTCAAATTTCAAAATTGCCAAAAAGTCAAGTGAAAATCTAACCTTAGGCTATCACACTGGATGGGTGTTGGTGAACTGCGAACATCGGCTGATTGCACAGTGATCGAGAAGGCACCAGTTAAATTCTGGCCGAAATTGTCCTGCCTAGCCTGTGTATAGCTTGCAGACTTGTTGGGAACTATTTTTGTGTACAGTGTGATGCCAGCTTTAGAATTTGACTTATCGTAAAAGGTTTCTAAATGTTCATGAACATTTTCAGGGTGACTGTCTTGTTGCTGACGGTCGCGATGACGTGACGGACTTCGCAGCGATCCGTTCGGCCATGAAGGTGCTGATGATCTCTGACGCGGAACAGTGGGAACTGTACAAGCTTCTGTCCTCCATACTGCATCTCGGAAACCTGCAGTTCGAAAGTAAGTCAGATAAGTTTTGGTTTTATCTTTTCTGTGGCAAGTAACACTTGAATTAGAGGACACCACAAGTTGCACCTTCCTTCTAAATTCTTCATGACTGTATGACTTGTTGTTTGAAATCTAATAGGTACATCATTACATTTGCTTAAGTACATTATAGTCTAAATCTATACGGTAGAAATGACAAATAAATGGCAAACGTACATATGATATACTGTCAACTAAGGGAACAAAGCATATTTATACAAGCTTAACAAATTGTCATGTAGCTGGACAGACAAAAGCTAATGGAGGCAAATACAGTCAAATCTGTGCTACATGTACCAGTACAACATTGACATGTCACCATTGTGTCCATAGGCTCATCCATAGATAACCTGGATGCCTGTGAGTTAGTGGATGCCACCGGCCTATCCGATTCTGCTAAACTCATGGAGGTTAGTCTACAATTACGTATTAAGTTCTATTAATCACCAAGAGAGTGAAGTTATCGTTTTTGATGTGTGTGTGTGTATGTGTGCTATATGTCTTTGGGACTGGAAGAGTTACAAAGTAGTACATGTATGGGTAATGGGGTGAAGCCTGTCCTCTCTGATTGCCTTGTTCTTATTGCACTTTCGCACTTTCCACATTCCAGTTGAATGAAGAAGACTTGCTGAACGCCCTCACAACACACACCCTCATCACCCGAGGCGAGAGCGTCACGTCCCCTCTCAACGCTGACCAGGCCAGCGACGTACGCGACGCCTTCTGTAAGGGCACGTACGGCCGCATGTTCGTCTGGCTCACGGACAAGATCAACAACGCCATCTACCAGCCGCTAGAGAACCCCAAGCACGTCCGCTTGTGTATCGGGGTACTCGACATCTTTGGATTCGAAAACTTTGGGACCAACAGGTGAATATACTGACTAGTGCAGCCAATCATGCTTTTGAAATGTCATGTTCTAATTGCCGTAAACCAGTAGGATTCAGCAGATTATGAAAGTGATTGATTTCTAAAAGCTAATTATACCTAATACCTTATGAGAATTGAAATCGTATTTATTGTGTTTAGAACAAACATACATGCAGTGTCACAAGATGAATGGTTACAAATGCTATTTACCACAAAACCAGGAAATTACAACCTGTATTGAATATCAGTGTAGATATAAAAAGGACCATTTTGCAGGAAATGAACTTATGAAGTCATAGCAATGGCTACCCTTGCAGTTGGTTTTGATAATTGATATACAAATGATGGTTGTCTATTTTCCAATGTTTTATTTAGCTTTGAGCAACTGTGCATCAACTTTGCTAACGAGAACCTGCAGCAATTCTTTGTGAGGCATATTTTCAAGCTGGAACAGGTAAGCTATGATTAAGCCATTTGGAGTCATAATCTAACATCAATCATAATCCCCTGTCTTGTAATTGCATTAACTTTGACAAGTGTTTGTGTGACTGTAAAATCACGTAATCGTGTACTTAACCTGTTAGGTTAGAAATGTACACTAAAAGTTATAATTCAGTCCACTAACTACTGATGTTGATTTAACCTCAGGCTGAGTATGATGCAGAGCACATCAGCTGGCAGCACATTGAGTTTGTGGACAACCAGGAATGTCTGGACATGATCGCTATCAAACCCATGAACATCATCGCCCTCATCGATGAAGAGAGTCGTTTCCCCAAGGTCTGTATGTCATGTAGAAGGATTGTGTGTGTTGTAAGGTATTGTAATCAGTTAGTGTGTGTGTTTTTTGTGTGTTTTTTTCTATGATAGTATGAAATTCTTTCTTTGCCTTGGTGTGAGTTCCCAGTGATATGGATATTGCAGAGAGGCAGCATGTAATGCAGAAGTGGTGTAATAGGAAGCTTGGAGAATTGGAAGTATGTTTTGGCTCGGGTCCAAATGAGTTGAAGTTGAGAGCCACGATAACCCATGGCTACACCCACTCTTTAACTTAATTTCATAAGCATTGTAGGAGTTGTAGCTACTTGGAAAAACACCATGCTTCACCACAGTTGAAAATGGCTGCTTTACCTTAATTCTTAGCTTTTACACATTCATTGACCATCTAATAACCGCCCTCCCCCCACCAGGGCTCAGACAAGACCATGCTGCAGAAGTTACACAAGCAGCACGGCCGCAACGCCCACTTCATCCAGGCCAAGTCTGACATCAACGTCCACTTCGGTGTCGTCCACTTTGCTGGAGACGTGTACTACGATACCAGAGGTACAATTTCCCGCAATAAGCTAGTTCATGGTTTGAACATGTGAAGAGTTATAGGGGAATCTCCCCAGTAAAATGAACCTGTACGTACTGTAAATATCATCTGTCACAACCAGTGGAAGATTAACCCTTCAGTAACTGCTTCGACTTTCACACCCCCTTTTCACCAGCGACTACGACAGCTGAAGGACCAAATATTTGACAGATCAGTCAATGAGTTACATATTATGTGTGTTTTCTTCTCTTAGAATCATATTTTTGCATTGATTATCATATTCCAATAATAAATGAAGGGTCACAAGGATCCATTAGTGGCTGCTCAACGGTTGCTCAGTGATTGCCGTCTAGTGAAAAGGGTGCCTAAGGTACAACATGTGTGGATACCTGCTCAAGTTTGGATGTTTATCTGCAGGTTTTCTGGAGAAGAACAGAGACAGATTCCACGCCGACCTGCTGGACTTGGTTCAAACATCCAACAACAAATTCCTCAAGGGCTTGTTCCAAAAGGACATCGTCATGGTAAGGATACCTATAAGTTGAACCATCATAATGTATTCTTGCAAAACTACATGTAGGTTATTATAGATAAAATTGATATCTATTGATAAATGCATGATATTTTTTGCCACTGATCTTAGAGATACTGTACACCTTATTGAGTTTGGGCCAATTTTTATATATGGCATTAAACCAAACTTATTATTTGTTACTTTGCTATCATTGATTGAGCTGCCAACTGTGATGGGTAGTCAGAATCAGTCTGTTACTTAAAATTCTTCTTATTCCTTGTAGGGCACAGAGACGAGAAAAAAGTCCCCAACACTGGGAGCCCAGTTCAAGAAGTCCCTGGACCTGTTGATGCGGACCCTGGGTGCCTGCCAGCCGTTCTTTGTACGGTGTATCAAACCCAACGAGTTCAAGAAACCTAGTGTAAGTATTCTTACTAAGCTATATTGTCAAATGAATGATACAAATATTGCAGTTTATATAATACTTCCTTCAAGAGACTCTTGAAGTAACGGAAATGAACTAAACGAACGGACACGGACCATGAACCAGCTTTCCCCCTACTTTATGTTGTATGTTGTAGAAATTGTATATTGTTGTACCATAAATATGAAATGATATATGTTGATAGAGTTATTAGGACTCAAATGACTGTGTATCTCTGTTATATTGTATCTGACCCTTACCTCTTCCCTCATGACCTCAATGAAAAGCGGCCTGCGTGCCGATTTGAGCTTATCATGAATAAACAAAGGTTCAAACAAATATGTCACTTAAATGAGTTGAGGTGCATCAACCTTTAGCTTGAAGGACTTCAAGATTATTATGATTTTTTGTTTGTTTGTTTGTTTGTTTGTAGTTTTACATACTTTTATGCCACATTGACTTAGGCTGAACTTGTTAAATATGACAAATTCATTAGATGAATAGATAAAGAACCTTATTTTCAAAGAATTCTTCCTGCATGCACAGCAATTTCAGTAGGATGTCTGTCCCATTCAAAATTTTTTTTGCAAAAATTTTGTTCTCAACAGCTACCATTTTAAGATTTCTAGATTTCTTTACATAATATAATTGCATTAAGAAGTTGCAAGAAAGTAAAAGATAGTTAACAGATTTTATTTGAACTGCATAAACCTTAATCTTGTAGGACCTTATTTTCAATGATGTGAAAATAATTGCATATCTGATAATCTTTTGATTCTTTTTAAATGACAGATGTTTGACCGTGAGCTGTGCGTGCGCCAGTTGCGCTACTCGGGCATGATGGAGACCATCCGTATCCGGCGCATGGGCTACCCTATCCGACACACATTCGCACAGTTTGTCGACCGTTACCGCATCCTGGTCAACGGCGTGGGCCCCTCTCACAAGACCGAATGCAAGACTGCTTCGCAAAATATTGCCAAGGCAATCCTCGGGGATGCTGACTGGCAAATCGGCAAGACGAAGATCTTTCTGAAGGTTTGTACAAACTTTTTCGTAAAGTATTCAGAATACACACAGTACTTGATGATTACTGTTATGGTTTCTTTTACTTGGGACTGGATCTAAAGATGGCATTTCACTGTCAACGACCTTCAGCCAAATTTATTGATAACAAGAAGGTCACTAAATTTCAGAATTCAGCAAATGTTTTCACCTAAAAATCTAGATATCCGGATCCCTAAAAATCAGTCAACACCGACAAAAAGTCAAGGGGACACATTTTGGTTTTTCAAACTCTCAAACTTGTCATGAGAGCTATTTTCCTGCTGTGTGAAGCTGATTTCAACACTAAATGATTCTACGTAATTATAAGATGTAAATAATCTTTTATAGAGAAATATTTACATTTTCTTCTCTCTCTCCCAACATGATCACAGGACGAGCACGATGCGATGCTGGAGATTGAACGTGACCACGCCCTGACGCGACGCGTGGTCCTGATCCAGAAGATGGTGCGAGGCTGGTTCTACCGCAAACGCTTCCTGAAGATGAAGTCAGGGGCCCTCAAGATCCAGACTGCCTGGAGAGGACACAGGGAGAGAAAGAGATACCATGCCGTGAGTAATTATGACGATGATTATTGTTCCACTAGAGTCATTTTTTAAAGATTGATATCCATCCTATTCTAGGTCCAGTGACCATTGTAGTTTTAGATGATAAAGTGGTCTTCATTACACAGTTGAATTTGAACCTGTGTAAGAAACAAAAATCTTTATATTCTTGGAAACAAGAAGCCGACAATGTGTAGAATCGTAAACTTTCAAATTGGTAGAGATATTCTTATCTTATCTAAAAGACTAAATGTTTACCTTTGACCAGTTACAAGTCTTATAAGTCATTTTTAGATAATACATGATCTTAATATTGTATGACCTTCATGTTCAGTTACCCCAAATAACATTAGAAATTGTTTCTTTCCCGCTCCACAGATGAAGATTGGGTACGCCCGTCTGCAGGCCCTATTCCGGGCGCGCATCTTGTCGTATCACTACAACTTCCTGCGCAAGAGGATCGTCGGCTTCCAGGCCCGTTGTCGTGGTTACACGGCACGGAAGGACTTCTCCAAGAGGATGCACAGCATTGTAAAGATCCAGTCAGGCTTCCGGGGATATATCGCACGGAAACAGTACCAGAAGCTCAAAATAGAGGTGTGCTTTCCTGGTTGATTGTAGTTCAAAGTAAACTGTACCTTTTCACTATACATCTTTGTGCATGATGCATTATAGGAACCAGGGCTCAAAACTAATTTTAGGAATGCACTGGTATTTATTAGTGAACGGAAAGAATTTTAAGTGCACAACAGAAAATGAAGTAGAATTTTGGCAAAACCTAACTACAACTGCCGCTCTTCTGAACTTGAATGTTACATTTACATTCTGTAGCTAACTCCAAATCAAGTAATACGCAACAGATGTTTTATCATTTTTTCTTGCGCTTGAATGTTAAGAATATCTTGTATACTAGTGTACAATAATAATACCTTTACATTCAATATGTAATTATCCTACATGTACAATCATTGATTTTTTTCGTATTACAGAACAAGCGGCGCATGGAGGCCGAGCGACTGCGGTTGGAGGAAGAGGCACGACTCCGACAACAAATGGGTGCAAAGAAAGCGAAGGAAGAGGCAGAAAAACGTCACCAGGTTTGTAGAAGTCAACTATCTAACTTCTGTATTAAATGTTTGTAGTATCTGTGAGTAGACAAGAAATGGAGTTCCCTTCGGAATTTGTGGAGAAGAGAAATTAGATACATGTACATGTAAGTTTGTGGCACTTAAATCAATTGAATTTAACACAATTAAAATCGCAGTGGAAACAGCTAAGTTTACGGCACTTGAATTTTGCATCACGGTTGAAATCATGGTTGAAAAAAACGTAACAGTGTGGAAAACGGCATATGTTTGCATTGTGATTAGTATGCAGAGGCCCTCTCACCTTGAAAATTGATGAACACATGGAAGTATGGGTTATGAATTTTTAATGACTTCCCTTTGTACCTAAACTTTGGCATTTCCCTAGTGTACAAATGTAAAAAAAATCTGTTTTTACATCCCATAATATGAATATTAAAGTAGAACTGTGACAGCCATTTTTTTAATATCCTTTTTTGTTATTCTGGTGAAGCCAGCTTTATATTTCTCTGTAGAATGTACTTGATGTTGCCATATGGGATCATTTTTAAATTTTATTTAGAAGAAATATAGTTTTCTACATGTGCGAGTGTTATGCTGAATGGCGGTTATACCAGCTATATACAATGTAGATACAGATACAGATACATTTGATACCCTCCCTATGCAGCTACGACTTCGGCAAATGGAGTACGAAAGCCAGGAAAATGAACGTCAGAAGAAATACGAGATGGCGAAGAAGAAGGACATGATCGAGAATGCGGAGAAGAGGAAGGACAACCCGGTGGACGACTCACAGATGGTGGACGAAGTCTTCAACTTCCTGCCTGAGACAAACGCTGAGTCAGGCCCTGCTCCAACTGCTTTTAGAGTGAGTGCAAGAAAAAAAATCAGTTTTCAGATTTTTTTCTTTGTCTTTCATTCAATAAAAAGTATCCTCATAAAGTAGGTCAAAGTTTATGTTATCAAATATTGATAAGTGTCAGATGTTTTTTGCCAATATTATGCAAAGCAATTTTGAGAAATCAAAGGAAGACTCACTGTTATTATTTAGTTTGTAGAAATTCTGGTGGAAGCCAAAATCAATATTACTTGCAATAGATAAACAAGGGCTGGGTTTTTGCAAAAATTTAATGGTTTGTCTGCCCTGAATTATAAGATCTTATTCACAGTTCTGTTTTTGCCAATATTTTTCAAATTGAATTTGAAAAATTAAGTAGTATTTAATCCTTTGAAAAGATTCTGATTGGAGCGAAAGTCAATGTTGCTTGAAATGGATAAATGAGGTCTTGGTTTATGCAATAAGTTTGTCTGCCCCAAAGACTGACCCAATCTTTTCCTTATGAACAGCGGCTGCTTTTAAAAGTCTTGTGTGGTGTTCTGATGTTTCTTTCATTCTGTACTCAGCATATCGATGCTTTTTTGTTGTTTTGGAAAGGAATATGGCTTTAGCTTTCTTGATTAATACCCTCAGCCTTTTAAAATCCTCCAAAATTGTTCACTTTCTGCACAAGGACCTGGAAGAAAAGAGAACGAGAGATCTAAAGAAGGAAGAGGTGGACGACACCATGCACCTGCCTGTCCCCAAGGACGAGGAAGACATCTCAGAGTACAAGTTCTCCAAATACGCAGCTACGTACTTCCAGGGGAGCACCACGCACTCTTACGTACGGCGCCCGCTCAAGGCACCGCTCCTGCCGCACGACAACGAGGGAGACATGCTGGTATGTTGTAGACTCATCTGGTTCAGATGTTTTAGGACAAACTATGTGGTACAGTCTAACGGTGTAAGAATGTCGTTGCATACGCCAGGTGGTTGCCTGATTAGGTTTGAATGATTGCAATATGTTTTAGTTATATCTTTTTAGAATTGTTGAATAGCTGTAAGTGAGCAGATTCAATCCAAACAAATTAAAAGTTCCTGGCATATTCAGTGCTCTCGACGAAGCTTCAGCATGTTAAAAGATGGTCAACATCATACCTATCCAGCCACACCAAGTCAATAACTCATTGAAATAATGATGCAAATGAGATTGCTTTTATTATTGTCTACTCCAAACATAAAATTATGGAACTTCAAGCCGTTAATGCAGAACAAATAATTACTTTGATATAGTGGGCAAAACCCAAACATCTTTGTGCACTCTGTACATGACAAAATGGAAACATTATTTGGGTTAATCTTACAAAGATTGAATGCCTCTCACTGGGTAAATCTGTTGACAAATCTGTGTCTTAGGCTGCCCTGGCTGTGTGGATCACCATCCTGAGGTTCATGGGGGACCTGCCCGAGCCCAAGTGGATGACGTCCAACTCGGAGGCCCAGGACAACACCCCGGTCATGACCAAGATCTACGAGACACTTGGGAAGAAGTCAGGACTGTACAAGAAGGAGCTACAGGACATACAGATGGGCATCGACCCTAATGTGCCTGACAGGTGGGACCTTGAACTTGGCTTTGGTCTGCAGACACTGTTGGTCCACTGTTTTAACAGGACATGTATCTGCCCAATCAGTTTGAAGTTTATTTTGTTTGTTTCACATAGCCAGCAAACTGCCTTTAGGCATGATACACCTGTTTTGTACTGTAAGAGCAAGCTGCACGAGACCAGACTGTAAGGTTTGATCAACTACACCGGGATGGACCCCTACTCTCTTTGATAACTTTGGTGGGTTATCAAATGTGGTCGAGATGTGGCTCCCCTCAAATACAGGGCGTCCAACTTAACCCCCCATCCAAGAGGACGTTCCTAGTATCTTTGTCTATGTTTTCAAATAATCTCAAGATACTTTGAAAAAAACTCAAGATGTTTGAGAAAATCTCAAGATGTTTTGACAAAAATCTCAAGATGTTTTGCAAAGATCTTATGATATTCAAGTTATAATTACATGTATCTTAGAATCTTAGTGGAGCTCATCATTTCCCTCTTTTGCAGGTACAAGAAGGGAAGCGTGAAGAAGAAGCTGGTGTCCATGACCTTGAAGAAGAAGTCCAAGATCACGGATGAGGTGCGTGACCGTCTCGCTGAGGGTGACGTCGCAGCGTACAGTAACAGCATGCTGGAGGACCGTCCCACCTCCAACCTGGAGAAACTACACTTCATCATCGGGCATGGGATCCTACGGCCAAACCTCAGGCAAGTGTAGAGGGTTTATATGAGACGTCATAGGGACTGGGACACCAACATTGAGGTGGACACAGCGATTTGCATTTCTGTGAATTGTAGCTCCAGCATTTTCGGACAACTAAAGATCTTCTGATCGTCCGAAGTAACCTCAATTAAGTGTTACTCATAGAAGTGACTATCAGATTTATACTGGTAACTAAAATGTAAAAGCTTGCTGATAAGATCAACAAAAGTTTTTTATGCTTGAGCTGTATCAAATGTGCATTGAAATATAAACCAAGGACACCAACATGGCTGTCTGCACCTGCCTACATAATTGATATGGTATTGATAATCGACAATGACTTTGTGTGAGTGAAAAGTCTCTAGAGAAAGAAACATCATTATCTATGCTTGGAATCTAGTGTGGAAAGAACCTGCTTGAGGATTTTCATCTTATAATTATTTTAGGTCAAATCTTTCTCCAAACTGAACTGCATGCTTATGCCTTAGCTTTAACAAACAGGAAAACTTGATGAAAAAAAAACGGACCATAGATTTCTATGAAACATTTTCTTTAAAAAAAAGGATGTGTTTTCCTCAGCTAATGAACAGTATTAAAGTGCATCTGTCTCCTCAAATGTCTGACGTCATTTCAACATGTTGTGCAGTGATTAATGATCATATCAGTACAAGTCTTATAGATAATTCATAAAGCCACCTATTGTGTGATACCATGCTGCTTTTCATGTTTTGTTGTAACAGATAGTTTTATGACAAAAACTCACGATACATCACTTTGTACAGGGCACCTTGTTTTTCTGTCGTGCTTAATAAATTTCAAAACATCCTGGAGACTCATGGTACATGACTTTTTCAAGGGGCTGCTAGATCTTGAGTGAAATATTTGTTTTTCTATTGAAATTTGACTTGTTATGATCTAATTTCGCTGACCTGATTTTATGATGTTGAAGTTAAAGATACTAGTCAAGACTATTTGTGCGAATGTATTGAGAACATAAGCATAAATTTTAGGGTTATTTATATTTCCACTGTGCTCTGAACTGGTTTTAGATGACATGGCTAACCCCATTGTTGTGCACTGGATCGAAAGAAATAACAAAAATATTGTTTTACCATTTTACTAGTTTCACATTTAGGCAAATATGTTTTTTTCCTGTTACAGAACTATAATAGCTTAGCACATCCTGTAGGTTACTTGATTGACAGGTATGTTTGTTTATTGTCATGTTTGTTTGTTTACACCATGCTGTTGTTCCCACAGAGATGAGATCTACTGCCAGATTTGTAAACAGCTGACCCAGAACCCGTCCAAGAGTAGTCACGCCCGCGGGTGGATCCTCCTGTCCCTGTGTATCGGCTGTTTTGCTCCTTCAGAGAAGGTACGCAAGGAGATATTCATTAAAGTAAAAACTGGAAATTTTAAAATAATAGCAGTGGTTTTGTTTCAGCTTTTTTTTGCAGTGACGCCTCCATCGTGAATTCATGACACCGCAAATGTGCAACATACTGTAGTACTCCAACCACAAGCTTAAAACACCACAAAACCTCCTTTCCCCTTCTCTTGCAAAATCAAATCCCAGCGAAAATTACTGAATTTGCAGTATGCAGGAAATTATTAGTCCAGGAATAGTTGGATTTTTTCATGAAATGACGGTTATGGTAATGTCATTAGCATGTAAGAGTTATGATATTCTATGTCAGGCTGGATGTATTGAAACACTTTCTTCAAAGTGCTTTTACAGAAATTTGCTGTTGTAAATTACAGTGGTTACAATGAAATCTCAATCGATTAGTAGAGGCTTGCCTGAATGGAGTACCTGAGTAGCTTAAATATTACTATGTAACTGATCATGATCTTTCTGTTCTATATATTCTTTATCTTCCCAGTTTGTGAAGTACCTTCAGTGCTTCATCAAGGAAGGCCCGCCTGGCTACGCCCCTTACTGTGAGGAGAGGATGAAGAGAACGTTTGTGAACGGCACCAGGAACCAGCCGCCCAGCTGGCTGGAGCTACAGGTGAGATACCTTTTCATATTGTCAGGAATGGAGAAAGCAGCTGTATAGGTAATGCAGGTTAGTGCAGGTAAAATTGGAGCATCTGTGGGTATTTCTGACATGTACCTCCACCTAACCTGTACTCGCAGTTCTTGATTCTGTTGTTAACAGATTTAAGAGTCAAGATGGTGCCAGGAAGTCCTTAAATACTTTGTTGGACCAAGAGTAAATGAAAATAAGCAGTGTGCAAAATGAGCACCGTCCTGTATGTGTTAGGTGCAGTTTATTTCAAATGTTACCCACACCAGATTGTTCAAGACTATGAAATACATTTTGTAGTCAGAGCCAAATGTTGTTCTCAGAAAGCTGTTCTTAGTAAAATTAATGCTTTTTTGTGCATCAAAGACTGAGTGCATGTTTTTCCCATACTCGGTCAGATTAAACATATTACTAGCCTGTAGGTTATTTTATTGCTGTGTATATGTTATAAAAGTTTTCTTTTGCTATTGCAGGCTACAAAGTCCAAGAAGCCGTTGATGTTACCGATCACGTTCATGGACGGTACGACCAAGACGCTCCTGGCAGATTCCGCCACCACGGCGCGGGAACTCTGTCAGATGCTGTCGGAAAAAATTGGGCTGTCAGACCAGTTTGGATTCTCACTGTACATTGCCCTCTTTGATAAGGTATGCCACTTTGTGTTTAATTCTGATAATGTAGAAGTTGTACTTAAAGTAAAAGAGACTAATTGTCATACTACATTGAAAATTTAGGATTGGGTATAGACTGTGCATGTAAAAGTTTTTCCAAACATTTGCAAGTGACTTTTCAAATTTCAAGTACCTTACGCCCTTGTTACACATAGCATAAAATATTCACTCTCCTAAACGGTGTGTACCAAGATACAGACTTTGCCTTCAGTGAGTGTTTTCATGTTGATTCTCCAGTCTATCATGTTTCTCTGAAATGTGAGAACCAACATATTAGATTGGTGTCCAATCCTCCACTTTTCCCCCTTTATCTCTAGGATTTGTTGCTTTCCCCTCAGATTCTCATAATCTTCCAGTTCAGCATGATTTTTAAAAATCCAACAACCAACAAATTCAATTGGCATGGACTTAAGTCTGAACTCTGACCCTCCCCTTTGTTTCCAGGTTTCGTCGCTGGGCAGCGGTAGCGACCACGTGATGGACGCCATCTCCCAGTGTGAACAGTACGCCAAGGAACAGGGCGCGCAGGAGAGGAACGCCCCCTGGCGACTCTTCTTCCGCAAGGAGATCTTCGCCCCCTGGCACGACCCCACGGAGGACAGGGTGGCCACAAACCTGATCTACCAGCAGGTCGTCCGAGGGGTCAAGTTCGGGGAGTACAGGTGTGACAAGGTGAGAGATTCGGTTCTTACTGTAAATCTTTATTTTGGTGGTGACTGTCATTTTGTGCATTTCAACTACTGTACAACACAATTGTTTGAACCGCAAACAAACATGTAAATGAACGTTCGTGGAACCCCTCTTTCGTCTTCTCCTAAATTAAATCCACTCAAAGATAACTGATTTTGTACTTTCATCATGACTATGGGATTTAGGTCTACTAAACTGGATCCAATATGTACCTCTCACTCCACCCTAGCAGCGATCAAAAAAAGAAACTGTTGAGAGTTCAGGAATTGAAATACATGTACAATGTAGGCATGTCACCTACATGTATATGAGTTAACGTCTACTAACATAATTCCACCAGGTCACATTTATCTGCCCCCCTGAAAAAATTGTCAGGTCTATAGATGCAATTTCCCACAGTAAGATTTAGACCTGCATGACTCTGTCTAAACAGTTTATACCTGCGTGTTGCTGCACTAGAGATCTCTCAAATACACTTTTTCAAAGTGGCAGATGTACATACATGTAAAAACTATGTAACTCAGAAGATAATTGTTAATGGAGGTTAATATTGTTCTGATTTTCCCCAGGATGATGATCTGGGAGAGATAGCGGCCCAGCAGTACTATGTAGACTACGGACCCAACATGGACTACAACAGGCTGCAGGGTCTGGTGCCGTCCTACATCCCTGACTTCTGTATGAGGGGACAGAAGAACACAGACTACTGGGCTCAACTAGTGGCTAATGCACACAGAAAGGTGGGGTATAGATAAGTAGGCTACCTTTTTTAAAAAAGTCTGCAAGGTTGATATGTTGACAGAAAATTGAATTGAAATTGAAAAAGTCAAGATGGTCTTGTGGTTAGGTTGAGTTAGGACCTAGAATTTGGGTTTGAGTCCCTACTTAAGAGACCCCAATGTTGTACTCTTTGGAATATATTTCCTCACTTGACTGAGGTGAAAATGAGTACCTTGCTTCAGTTAGGGACATCCTGTTGGATGGAATGTAAACTTTAAATGCTAATATTTAGTGAGTTTTGAAATTAAGTAAATTTTCTATTTCACAAACAAGTGTCATCAGCAAACTGACCTTTCTTTTCACAGAGCTACTATGTGAAGGACAACGTGGACCCAATCCGCGTCAAGGAAGACGTCGTCAGCTACGCCAAGTTCAAATGGCCGCTGCTGTTCTCACGGTTCTATGAGGCGTACAAGTTCTCTGGTCCGAGCCTGCCAAAGAACGATGTGATCATCGCGGTGAACTGGACAGGCGTGTACATCGTGGACGATCAGGAGCAGGTCCTGTTGGAGCTGTCCTTCCCAGAGATCACCGCTGTGTCCAGCAGCAGGTCAGTACTGGTCAGGGTTGTTTTAACCTTTAGCATACTGAAGTAGCCATTTGGTACCTAATTCCCCTTTGGTTTCAGATTTAGGCAGCAGGGAGAAGGTTCAAGCAGGACTGATTTTTGTTTTAGTAACAGTCGTGAATGAGAAGTAACCAAAGTCCTCTTCTTGACCTTCCTTTCAGAACTGGTAAGATCCACGGGCAGAGCTTCACCCTGTCCACAGTGAAGGGAGATGAGTACACCTTTACTTCGGCCAACGCTGAGGACATCCGGGAGCTGGTGGTGTGTTTCCTGGAGGGACTCAAGAAGAAGTCCAAATATGTCATTGCTCTGCAGGACAGTCCAACGCCAGGTGGGACACTCCTGTATACATGTCATACATTCATACCATCATTTCCAACTTTAAAGTTCAACAGTTGTGTGGCAAAGTAGAGTGCTTCAGCACCAAGGAGAGCCCCCAGGGAGCCCAAAATTGAATCATTTCTTTGACAGGACAAGACCTAACCGCATACAGTACCAAATTCCAAGTCTATCCATCCATAGCTTCTTGAGTTATGCTGCTCAACCACAAACAAACACTACCAAAAACATTAGCCCCCTAGGCAGGGCAGTCTTCAGCTTCAAATGTTTTTCATCCCACTCATTATTTGGGAGCCCATGTTGTTAAGTCTGTTTTTAAGTTCATGAAAATACATTTTCATCTTATGTTAAGAAGATTCTTGGGATGGATGGAGTAAAATCTTTGTCCATCCCAAGAAGAAAATTTCCATCCCGGGACGGAGGGACGGGTCCTGGAGACAGCCCTGCTTCTAGGTGAAGATAATTATTTTACATCTTTCTCCCTGTTCTCCCCCCAGCCGCGGACAGCTCCTCCTTCCTGGCCTTTAAGAAGGGAGACCTGATCGTGCTGGACCAGGACAGCGGCGACACGGTCATGAACTCCGGCTGGTGCTACGGACAGAACGACAGGACGGGGCAGCGCGGGGACTTCCCTGCCGAGTGTGTGTACGTGGTGCCGACCGTCACCAAGCCTGCACCAGACATTCTGGTGAGTGGACAAAACCTTCTTTACCAGTTATATCCAGTTGTCCAGCCCTTCATAAGCCAAAGGTATTGTTTTGGGTGTTTCTGTGTCTTCGTCTGTGTTTCCGCATATTTATTTCCATATGCTTAAGTCATGTTCACCGTAGAGTGACAGGAAGGAAAGGTCAGAGATGTAAGCGTGACTTAGAGTAAAGGTCAGTGCTGGAAAGACTGACAGGAATTAAAGGTCAAAGTTGCCATAATTAGTAATTTATCAACATTGTGTGACATTCCAGGTCATGAGGTCAATGTAAGAGCCTATTACTTGTTTGTGAATGACATACTGCCAGAGCTGCCCAAGTAACCAATGTGTTACTACTGTGCCACAGAATTGTTTCAAAGGCAAGCTTAAACCATTGCGAGAATTACTTTTCATTTTCCCCTCCTACCCTTACATTAAGTCCCTGTGAAAGTAAATGAATTTGCAGTAGTACATGTTTGCGTTCTCCCTCAGCAACTGTTCACCATGTCCGAGAAGGAGATCAGTGAACTGCGCACGTCGCAGGCAGCCATCGAGACGGAGGAACCACCGGAGAAACCCTACACACTGGAGGAGTTCTCCATCGATCACTTCAGGTACATTTACACTCCTTAGACAAAATGCTGTTTCTTGTCTTAAGTTTTTACTTGTGTGTTGTATGCTCTAATCTGTATGCTTTCCTTCTCCTTATACTGTATCAAGGTATGTAGTTACTGTGAAATACCATGATGTTAGCAGTCGGTACGATGCATAAAAATTTGAGCATCACATACCACTTTTCACTAGGATTTTGATAATCTTTTTTTTCAAACTCATGCCTGAATTGCAAGGGAACACACGGATACAATAATGTAAAAAGGAAATTTCTAATTTAGATCAAGCTATAAACTCAGACATATTTTGCCTTTGAATTTTTATGTTTTTATGGTATGTGTGGTCCCTTTCAATCAGCCTTTGGGAATAAGTTTGCAAATAAAGGTTATCATAATCAGTTGTGGAATGACTGCAACTGATGAACTTCCCCTGTATGATCTAGACCGCCCCCCAAGCGTACTCTGACGCGTGCCCTGAAGAGCAGACAGAAGGATGAGCTGTGGAGCTACACGAAGGAACCAATCAAACAGCCCCTCCTGAAGAGGCTGCTGCCCAACGATGAGCTCAGTCAGGAGGCGACCCTGTGCTTCATGTATATCCTTTGCTAACTGATGTGGGTTGTTCTAAAAGTTGATTTGTGCATGGCTTGTCTTCCAATGGACATAGTATCTGCATGTCTCCCGTTAAGTGTTAGGGCATTGTTGTTGCTTTAAGAAAATGTTATATGAGATTTTAGAAAGGAATTTTGGGCTGGCAGAAAAAAAAAGGAAATTGCGATCATGGTTTGATATGAAAAGCAGTTGGTCTCAGCAGTTTTTCCAATGGTACTTTGTGAATTTTCATCATAAGCAATATCAGAATTGTGCCCTTTATCTTGCAATAATCAATGTGTTGTTGATGATGTATTTGATGATTGTATCCTTAACGCTGATCACCCATTATGAAGTACATGGGAGATTATCCATCCAAGAGAAGTCGTCATGGAAACGAACTGACAGACCAGATATTTGAACCTCCACTCAAGAATGTAAGTAACATTTATTTTGAAATATGCTATATTTTGGGTCTAGCTACAACTGCTTGTTGTCTTTTTCAATCTCTGAACATATCTGTATCTCCAGTCTTTTAGTGTTACTGTAAGCGCATTTAAGTCGGCATGGAGCCCTCTCATTGCTCATTGGTTTGAGTTTGATCATTTGGCTGTATGCTGATAATGCATAAAGTAAGCACGTCGGCAGAACGTAATGCGTATACAGTAATTAAGCTGCTATTCAAACCTATTATAACTGCCGAATCTCTTTTGTTCTCTTTGATCAACGTTGCATCGGAGTAACAGCCGTTGCATAAGATATGTCTTTGGACACAACTAAATGAACCCATATATGAGATATTAACTTTAGATAGGCAAACACGACCTTAAATGCTTACGTTCTGCCAACATGCTAATAAAGTACTAAAGCAGTAGGAGGCAACAGTCAATGTAAAATTCTTCCCTATGATGTCATCCCCAGGAGACATTGAGAGACGAGATCTACTGCCAGGTGATCAAGCAGCTGACTGAGAACCGTGTGCGTGCCAGCGAGGAGCGGGGCTGGGAGCTGATGTGGCTGTGCTCGGGCTGCTTCGCCTGCAGCCAGTCCCTGCTGCCGCACGTCACGCAGTTCCTGAGAACCCGCAGGAGAAACGCGCTGGCCGTGGACTGTCTGCAGAGGCTGCAGAAAACACTCCGGTTGGTGGAACCTCTTTTTTATCGATCATTATTTAATTTCAAAGATTTTTTTCTGATATTTTTCTGTTCTTTTAGTTTTAAGATCAAAGTACAAATGTACTGTGACGTACATCACATAAAACAAAATTGATGATCAATGGACATAGGTCTAGGAAACAAGATGCATTTTATTACATTTGCATATTACAATTATATTCATAGTAACATGACAAGTAAAGGAGATTCTTAATCTGTGTATGCTTGGACAAAAAATTCGTACCTGACCATTGGAAATTGCTGGAAAAACATGCTAAACGGATATTATGTACAATACTAGAGCAAGGAGACCTCCTTGACCAGAGTAACCAGAGTAAAAAAAAGTGTATAGATCAGTCGGTTATGATAACAGTTGTATAATTATATTCTTGAAATGAACGACTCTTTGTCCTGTTGTGTGTAGGAATGGTCAGAGGAAGTACCCTCCCCATCTGGTAGAGGTGGAGGCCATCCAGCACAAAACAACTCAGATCTTCCACAAGGTCTACTTCCCAGACGACAGTGATGAGGTAGGTTATCACAATCCATAAGTGCTGAATGCTAAACAGAGAAGCAATATTTTAAAGTGTTTAATATGACTTGGCCAGGGAATCGAACCCAGGACCATGCATTCAAAGTGAGCACAAGGCTACTTGGTACATGCTTTGGCCCATGAAAGTACATACTCTTTTATGTAGAGCGTAATTAGCTAGGTTTATTCCATGTAATTTGCAGCTGGACCGCTAAAACCTTTTGTACAGTGTAATCGGTGTATTCTACATAAAAAGGAATTAGTGTCCTTGGTGCTGATTAGCTGTCAGCCGCAGTGTTTCATAAATCTGTCTTGTCCTTGGTTTTCATTGGCCTTCAGCTTGGTCAAACAGCCCTGTCCTTGGTGCTGATTGGCTATCCGCTGTGAGATTCTATCGATTTCCTATGTCCTTGGTGCTAATTGGCTATCATAACAATGTCATTGGTTCTGATTGGCTATAATCTCTGTGAATCAGTTCACTTCAAACAGCCCTGTCCTTGGTGCTGATTGGCCATCTGCTGTGAGATTCCACAATTTCCTTTGTCCTTGGTGCTGATTGGCTATCATAACAATGTCCTTGGTGCTGATTGGCTATCTGAGATTCCATTACTGCTCGTCGTCCTATGAATTAAATGGTCATTCTCTTTGGCAGTAAAATTTCATGTCTTGATGACAGTGTCGTCACCTGTGTCTCCTTCTGTTGTTGTACAGGCCTTTGAGGTGGACTCAGGCACCAGAGCGAAGGACTTCTGTGAGAACATCGCCAGCAGACTGAGGCTCAAGTCGCCCGAGGGCTTCAGCCTGTTCGTCAAGATTGCAGACAAAGGTGAGAATGATTGTGTGATGCTTTTTGTTTGTTCACATATATGTAACCGCTAAACCGTCTTAAGTAAAACACCTCCCGTTTTGTACAAGCAGCTAAAGAGCAGACTGATAAGTTTGATCGACTCACACCAGGATGAACCCCTACTCTTATCAATATATGTGGTGGGTTTAAGGTTTAGCTGAAACACCATGACTTAAGTGTCATCCTTATGATGACGTTTGTACCAAATGACAATTTTTTACCATAATATCTTGTCTGTTTCAGTCATCAGTGTTCCAGAAGGAGACTTCTTCTTTGACTTCGTGCGGCATCTGACAGACTGGATTAGGAAAGCAAGGCCCACCAAAGATGGTAAGAAACACTGCTTCATCTTTAGTATCACAAATGTTTAGATTTTAGACCCACTAGCAGCTTTCCTTGTTACGGCAGCAGTTTTTGTATCATGTCCTTAACAACATATGCTTTGTTTCTGCAGGCTCTATGCCCCAGCTGACATACCAAGTGTTCTTTATGAAGAAGCTGTGGACGAACACGGTCCCAGGGAAGGACACCAACGCAGACTCCATATTCCACTACCACCAGGAGCTGCCCAAACTGCTGCGAGGGTACCACAAGTGCACCAAGGACGAAGCCATCACTCTCGCCGCTCTGCAGTACCGCGTACGCTTCGGGGACGACAAGTCTGAGTTCATCAACATCCCGTATGTCAACAGTTTTTCCCCTGAGCCTTTCACAAACCTTTGCAAACATTTTAAATCTTGCTTTAAGCTAGCTCATGGTTCTTAGAGAAGCTATCTAGCTGGCTTTTATGACTGATTGATTATTATTGTTACTGTGTACTTAGTCGTAGTTTGTGTTTTCATATGTGAATCAGGGGTACTTGAAAAACAGGCTTCACAGCCTGAGTTGTATTGGCCCTGTATAAATAAATAAATGAAAATGAAATGGTTTAAAATGGATAAGCACAGCAAGATATATTGTGTATAGTATGTCAAAGTTGAAGGCCCCTAAGACATATTAGATAAAGCATGTCTGGTCATGGTATCAAGCATCATCATCAACACTAGACTTACAAGCTATTGGCCTTCGCTTACATGACATGACTGTGTCTACATCAAGCATACATGAAGCAGATTTGGACTGTCAATCACATTACAGTCATGTTTGTTGAGGACTCTGGTTCGCTACACCTATCTCACTCTTTTTGACCTTGCTGTTGCAGGAAGATGCTGAGAGAGCTGGCGCCCCAGGACATGATACGGAGCATGTCCCCCGATGACTGGAAGAGGGTGGGTGGAAACCACATTTTCTCAACAACCTCTAACTATCAGAAAATCATTGGTTTTAATCAAATCACACGGTATTCATTTGAATGTTCATCTGTTGTGTTGTGCATCATACATTATAAGATAGGATTTACAAACATGCTCGTTTTTAATATATTTACAAAGAAAAAAGTGAAATTGTTGAACGCTATAATTAAAACCACCTGTTATCGCTCTGAATCCTTACTGAAATATTGATTGACCAATGTTTTTTTCTTCTTCTAAGATTGAGGTTTTTACTGATGAATGAGTGACATTGTATGGCTCTAAACGCAGCCATACAATGTCATGGTATTTCTCTTCTTAGTCCTAACTGAAATATTGATTTAGTTTTTTACCAATGAATCAGTGAAGTTGTTGCATTCTTGTTTTTATAGTCCTTTACTGAAATATTGATTGTGCTCTTGTGTTGTTGTTATCAGCAAATCGTCGCTGCTTACAACAAACATGCGGGCAAGTCTAAGGAAGATGCCAAACTGTCCTTCCTGAAGATCATCTACAGGTGGTCCACCTTCGGCTCCGCCTTCTTCGAGGTCAAGGTAGATGTCATCTCATACCTGCTCATATCATAAAGTCACATTTTATGCAGTTTGTACATAGTGCACTTGACTTGAACATAGATGCCATTGTGGTTAGGCTGGCAGACACGGGATCCAGAGGTAACGGGTTTGAATCCTGGCATTCAAACTGGCATTCAACCTGGCCATTGTAACCACTTTTTTGGGGGTCCTTTTAAGTTACATTATATTTACATTATAAGTTACATTGCATTTGATAATCCCATCTGTAGTGGCCACTTGTCTGCTGTTACCATCAAGACCCTTGAGTGGTCACTTTTGACATAACATTTTAAGTAATACTGTGTAAGAGGGGAAATTTTCGCGGCGGTTTTATGTTCACAGCTTTCATGGTGACTTCTTCACTCCAGACTTAAAACCACCTCAAAAATTTTTGATCTGTCTTGTGTAGTGGTGTGGATCTAAACCCGAGTTTAGGTTTAGGTTCGGACTCGAGTCCAGAGGTTTAGGTTCAGGTCCGGACTTGAACAATAATTTTGGAATATTTTTTCGTGTTACATGTAAAATTGCATATTGGCAGATATTTTACACGTAATTTGAAAACTATATATACGGAATTATATACAGTCAGTAATTAACACAAAAGTTCAGTTATAAACACAAAAACAGCAATGTTTTAATATTTTTCTAGTGCAAATTTCACGATTTAAGGAAGGTTTAAGATGGTTTAAAACAAAAAGGAATGTATGAGTGAGAGAATTTTTTTCAAGTCCGGACTTGTTTCCAGACGTTTAGGTTTTTTTGGACTTGAACCTAAACGTTTTACAAGTCCGGTACCGGTCTAGCCGGACCGATCCGCACCACTAGGACCACTTGTGCCACCTACCCCCTTTGTTTCAACCGAGCTTAAAACCACTGTGAACACTCTATTTTCTCCCTACTGCAAAATTAAATCCCCACGAACATTTCTCTTTTTCTCTTTTTACAGTATAAAGGTGGCCTTTGACCATTGTTTCACCTTTGTCCTTTCCCCAACAGCAAACTACAGAACCCAACTACCCTGAGATCCTTCTGATTGCCATTAACAAACATGGCGTCAGTCTGATCGACCCTAAGACGAAGGAAAGCCTGGTGACGCACCCCTTCACCAAGATCTCCAACTGGAGCAGTGGGAACACGTACTTCCACATGACTATCGGCAACCTGGTCCGGGGCAGCAAGCTGTTGTGTGAGACTTCACTGGTCAGTGGCTCTTTCTGAAGTCTTTTTGATTATATTTTGTTGTTTCCTCTGTGAAAATGGAGGCATTGTAATCACTTAATGTGTTTTTTTTTGGTGTGTTTGTCTTGGTATGAATCTGCAGGTAGTTTGATATTGCAGAGTGGCAGCCTGCCAGGATGAAAGGTGGAAATGGTATAATAGGATACTTGGAGAATTGGAAGTCTAGGCAGGAAGTGATCTAATTGTGTAACTTACAGTAACTTTCAAATGTCTATGAAGAAAAGTAGTGAATGTTAGCAGTTAGTTCACAGTTTGAGGTGCACATGACTTGTGCATTGTGATGCATTGTGGGTAATATGTCAGAGTTGAAGGCCTCTAGCAAACGCAACATAAAGAATGGCCAGGGGCTTCAACTTTGACATCTTGCGCACAATGCATCACACTACATAATGTGCACTTCGAACCATGAACTAGCTTATTTTTACTTCAAATATCTGTAAATAGTTGTACTGAATGTATTAGGAGTGCCAGCAGTGTTACTGTTACTTATAACCAACATGTTGCATAATGTCTCCCACAAACAGGGTTACAAGATGGACGACCTTTTGACCTCTTACATCAGCCTGATGCTCACCACCATGAACAGACAGCGCCGGGACAGCAGAAGGTGAAAGGTCAAAGTTCAAGAGACACCTTTAAGAATTACAGTAAAGTCCAAAGGTGAAGCAGACTTTAGACTTCTTCATTTTTCACAGTAGCAAACTGAGATGGAGCAAGGAGTGATGTAGTTCTTGGATCAAGCTAGACCAAAGTGTATGTCTCTTGCCATGCTGTCTTCAGCATAACTTTGGGTGGCTCCAAGAAATCCAAGTTCATAGAAAATACTGTCAGCGATTTCATCTTGGTTTATATCACAAATGATTTAGTAAACTCTGTGTTCAAGCTTGACTTACACAGTCTCCCTCGTATTTTGAATGGTTTTAAAGAAAAAGGGCTTGTTTCAGCAGTCTAAATCAATTTCATAACAGATTTATTTTACATGATTTTTTCTTGGCTTTTCTGTACTATATAGAATGGATTGTTGATAATATTGTATACTAGACTTGTTTGAGAGTTGATAATGGACATGATTGTCAAATGCAGTGATTTTAATGGTCTCCATTGAAAAAGACCTACCAGTTAACCGGTCAGAAAGAGATCTGTATATTTTGAGCTTTGAAATACTGCACTCCTGTTTGAATGTTGATGAATACAAGACTGCATCCAGTGTTACTTTCTTTTAACTTTATCATGTTGTCATTTTGATATCAGTCTCTTCTGTCACATTGTTACAACTCAAGAATTTTCATGTTTGGGGAAAAGTGTAATAATTCAGTGATTACAAAATACAACAGTTCCATAATTTCTTAATTTCTCTCTCGCCACTTTACAAAGTACTGAATCTAAGAAAAGTCTTGAGGAAGTCTTGAAGAGCATGGCAAAACTCAGAGCTTGTAGGACAATGAACAACCAGTTTTGGTTAAACTTATGATGTCAACTACTTGCATAGTACTGTTTTAAAATGTCAACTACTTACATGTTACCTTAGACTGTACACAACCTATGCAACCTTAAACACATTGCCAGGTGGCAAAGAAATTACAAAACGCCAAACGTTAATGAACTTCATCGTGTAACAATCTTTACTTGGGGATGACAAATAACAACATTCGATAATAAGGTCTATTTGTAAAAGGTTTGCTGGATAAGGAATTATGTTCAGCGTCAAAGCAGTCTTAAGTACCAGGTTATTAAGTGACGAACTTGCTGGTGTAAACTATGTGAAAACTTAATTATGGTGTAATGATTTTTTTCAATCATAAAAAGATCAAGCAAATACTTAATATGTATTCCTTGATTGTATCCATGCATTTGTAGTTTGAACTAGAGACAGATATGGATTCATGTGAACAAATACATAATGTGCATAAATATTTGTTATTATTAATTATATTAGAACTTTGATGACAACGGTAGCTGCTATTGATACTATTTTCACAGTATATAGTTTTAGGAGCACCTCATGAAATTAGAGATAGCTTTTCCAATTTGAAAAATATTACTTATTGTTGGATGATATGTATATTTAAGAAATAGGTCTAGATAACTTAGTAAGGTAAGTTATGAAGCTGATATAGAGAAGAAAAGCCAAGACATAGAATTATAGTTTGTTCAAAATAGAAGTTTGTCTGATTTGGTGGTGTTTCTTTACATGTATCTATATCAAATGCTGAATGTACTTCTAATGTTTGGTCTTAAATTACACAGCAAGTATTCAGGAATATGGTCCAAATATATTCAACCATTATCTAGATCTTGTGGTAGCAAATACAGAATCTATACATTCATTCATAAAAGACAGCTTAGACTCTACAGGGTTTGATTTGGTATAATTTTTTTTAAAGATTCGTGTTCACAGGATTAGGCCTGTATCGTGAACCATGTGGTTAAGATTAAAGACCACACAAAGTACGAAAAACTTTGATTTTATTTACGTATGTAGGACTTAGTAACCAACTGTATGTTACCATTGTCTGGTACATAAATGCAAGCACTGATCACACAATCAACCGAAATTATCCATGTTTTGCTTTCTTATAGAATAGGAAAACTCTGCTGTTAGTGTGTGGGTGTAAAATCCGATGAAGTGTAACTGAAGCTACATGTATGGTACTTACTATAGTCGTAAATTGAATTGTTTTTAGAGTATGTTTACATTAAATTGAGCGGCGCATGTATGATTTAATTGTCCCAGACACATTTCTGTTGGCGTCACACATGTCTCAATAAATACTGCATCATTGACTTCAAGTTCTGGCTCTTTACTTCATAGTCACACACGGTGGCTTCATGTTATGGTTTTCGCAGTGATCTCATCACCGCGAACTCAAAACCACCACGGAAACTTTTGTCCTGTCTTCTATCCATTTGTGTAATACATACGAGAGAGAAACGTTAACAATTGCGGCCACTTCTCTACACCGAAACATCTGCTTGGAGAATATAATATATCAATATAGAAGATTATTGCAAGTTCTTCCCTGTAGGCTAATTGCAAGTACATGTAACATGAAAGGACGGACAGACAATTGATAACAATATGGCATGTGACTATTCTAGTCTAAATGCTAACACTAGATTCAATCTTATTTGGGTTTGACAAGGAGGTTAACCTCCTTGGGTTTGACTTCTTTTTCCGAGACAGTAGAAGACGAATGATCCCACTTTTTCTGTAATGTGTGGGTTTTGTGATGTTAAGAGGAGAGTAGTTTTCTTTTTGTCTGTAAACGTGGGAGAGTAGGTGGAAATTGGTGGCCTCTAGATCTTTAAATAGCGCCTTTCTTTCTTGATCGTAGAAGGGGCAACTTGAAATAAAGTGTGTTTCGTCTTCCACCGTGTTTGCCATGCAGTGTTTACAAGTACAGTGCTACGTACGTACTGCCGAAAGCGACTGTTTTGTCCGTCTGTAGTACACTTGCCAAGTCGCAAGTAGGGGGTTTCCGACTTGTAGCATATACTGATTATACGTAATGGTTTGAATGCTACCGTGTCCTCATGTTGGCAAATAAACCGATCCCATAGCCTCGCCCACCTCTGTCAAAACGACGAAATGCAAATATTTGACGGACTTGCAGCAGCCACTCTATGGTTGAACCGCCAGTTGCAATTGGTTGACCTGCTACTCACCTGTGATCGACAGTCAGGACTGGCCTAAGCATTGCAAGGTCGCCGTAATCAAGGTGTGTTTGTATGCAAACATGTCATGTGCAACTCACCGGGGGGTAGAATGTTTACCTTGCATTCGGAAGGCCAGACCAAACCAAAGACTTGAAAAATGGTACTGGTACAGACTACTGTCTCCGCTTTGATAGCACTCATCGATAACAGTATGGTAGCTGAACACACCATTATCTGTAAACTGAGTCCCCTCCTACTCTGGCCTGTAATGTGCGGCCCAAGGCCTTTATAAAAGGGCACTGCTCCCGAACCTAAAGGCGTGGGAAGGATTTGAACTAACATTTTAACGTGAGGCGTGTAGTACCCTGAATAGGCACTGTGGTATTCAAACTAACGTTCCGGTACAGGAAGCTGTTTGAAAAGGTTCGTGGTTGGTGTTATGCTGGCCAAGCTTTTTGCTTTCCCAGTGCCCATCAGTAATTAAGCCTGGTATTGCTGTGCTATTCGACTTTTTTGAAAACGTGGCTTGGAGAAAATGGTCTATTGTAAATGTTTCACTCATTTCCATTTGTTTATTTATTATCTTAAGAGGGCCCTGGGGCGGACCCAGTTCAATGCAACATAACTTTACATACAAAAAACTAACAGAAATACAAGTGAAATATGAGTCCTTCCAACTCAAAACAAAGTCGTTACTATATATCCAATAAATTTCCATGCAAGATCATTCGTAACCGCCTTGATACCCTCCGCACTACTTTGTTGTAAAGGGCTGTTCACCTCGGGTTCACCTCACCCCTTACAAATATGTATTCATCCCTGTGTCACAATACACAAGCAAACAAATGCTTCTGTGGTGAATGGGCATACGACGGTCAAAATGAAGCGCGCCAAATGCCTATTGGTTGTATCGGTAATGCTCAATATTCTGCTTATCTTCAAAGAATTCGTTCTCCTTCCCAGGAAAGAGCTTACCGATGAGACAGTCCCGGACAGGATAAGTTTCAACAGGTGAGGTATAGACAATAGCGTTCGTTACTGTAAATAGTGTTTAAACACACGTGTTTGCTGAAATGGCACCAGTATCAAAAACAAAATCTGCTTACTTACTAGCTTTTAGGATTATGAAACAATACTACACTTCGTTTGTATTTTACTTGTCACCAAATGGAGAACAGTTACTCTAGATACTAAAGAAACGGTAACGGTTTTTCTGTCGCTTTTTTTCACAAGTAACATACTTGCCACACCAATGTCTACACATTTTTAGTAAATTGAGGAAATGACGCCACTAATGAAACCTATCCTACTCGTTTATGATGTTGACCGTGAGTCCTTATAAAGATCCTTAGTTGTAACTAACGTTAGTTGTAACATCTAACGTTACAACCAAATACTAGTGTGTTTGTTGGTGATACGGTGGCGTCTCGTCAATTTTACTAGATGTGTATCCGGGCACACGGTTGGAAAATGTTCAGTTTTCTAGTTTTCGTTCACATTTTGATGCTTTATCAACAATTGTCTATAACCTACACAGTATGATGTGTTAGTCCTCAAATGACCTTTCATCACAACATGAACAAGTGGCTACTGAAGTCCGGTTTTTTTCTGTCAACAGAAAAGGCAAAGGGCATTTTTCAGGATGTGCTTTGGGTTAATGATTTGTGATGTGTACGATTTATATCGTACGCACCTGTTTTTTAAACACTTGTGCACGGTCTGCATTGTGTACGAGTAAAACTCAAGAAGAGGTGATAGAAACCGACGTCACTCAAGTTATGCTGAATTCAGCAAATATGCCCATCACCCATGGCGTACGTGTTTGAAATCCAAATGACGAAAAATGGTCACTAATTGCTATCTTGTGGACCGCTTTCACTGTTGCTTGTTCAAGCATGCTTTACTTTGCTTTGCATATTTAAAAGAATGGCATTTTATTTGCTAGGCATCCAAAGCATGCGACATTTGTTTGATAATACGAGCTTTGACGCATATTTTGGGCGTCACATTTCTGACCGTCGCACGGCATATGAGAGTATAATAGAATTGAACTTTTGTCGGTAAAAAACTTTTTTCCTCTCACACAAGTTTCTGAACAAACGTTTCACCTGCCTGCCGACAAGGAGGAAATAAATGTTCCTCATTGCCGCGCCTTTAATATTTTCAAAAGAATGTGGTATGTTTTTATGACGACAAGGTCAAGTCAAGTCAAAGCCTTTATTTTCTTTCGAATGCTTGTTCAGTCACACAGGCCGCTTTTCAACAAGGTCGACAAGGAGGAAATAAATGTTCCTAACTGCCGCACCTTGTCAAAATAATGTGGTATGTTTTTGTATTAAACGAACAAAGATAGCTTGTACCATTGATTAACCAAACGCACGTATCGAGAAGGGAAAGGGTGACTCGGTGCACACATTGGCTGAAAACGTGAGCCGTTGTGAAGCCGCAGTGCACTACTACTAAGGTTAGCAATTACAAATGCAGTGAACACCGTGTAACGGATTTGATGCGTGGGTCACCCAAGAAAAGTGCCAAAATTTCCCTGCCAGTGTTGTTAGGGAAATGTATGCCCTTTTCTTTTGTCATTGTCAGACCTGGTGCTCTACGCATGACTGTACGATCATAGCAAGTGGGGTACCGTTGTAAGAACAATAAATAGGCCTATATAAGACAATGCGATTGACAAAGTAACGACGGAGATACGTGTATGATCAACTGAAGTCAAGTTCCCAAACTATTTGTATTTGGCTTGGTACAGGAAATATTATCACTAAACTTGAATCAATGAATCTTTAATCCACCTTCATTTTAGCCGCGAATTGATTTTTTTCTCACAATGCTTCAAGGATTGCGCAGCATAATATTGAAGAAACCACAGACGACCTTTCCAAACTTGGCCGGACCGAAGCTCCTGCGTGGGTCTACAATAGCACAGCTGCGGACAGGTTCAGGTGCGTCCACTGTAGTCCATAATCATTGGTCGCTTTTGTACGTTCCCCTACTTACAGGTGCAAGATTGCTGTTTGAGGACACAACCGGCGCGCTCTAAATGCATTCGACCCTTATTGTGAATATAATGCTGCCTCCAGATTAACTATTTCAAATTCCTCCGCATTCACATTCATTTTGTAACATTAACATCTACCATACTGTATAATTATGTAACATGTCGAGAATTCAACATCTCTCATAAGATCTAAGAGGCACTTTCAAAGTAATACTGTAATTCCATTTATTTTCGCGGCATTTCAAAAATACATCGTAAAACACACTAATCAAAATAAATCAAACGACTGGATAAAGTTTCAGACAGCATCCGCTGTCTTTCATCACTGGATGCTATCTGAAACGCCTAGCTATAGGTGTTGGAAACTTAATCCGGTTGTTTGATCTATTTCCTTTAATACATTATATACCTCGATGTGAAACCTTCGCGAACGAATATTTCGTAAGTTTCCTACATTATACCTCAACAAAGACTGCACTTTGACATTACAGGAGCGAACTTGAGACGTGCTGTAACGGAAGTCACAATCTACTGGTGACCCAGTCCAACACAGCGGCCAACACCACCATTCAATACGACGCGGAAAAGAAAACAAAACTTCAAGTCACCAGCGAGATATGGAACAAATTTCCCCAGGTAAAATGTTTGGAGATTTCTATTTTCATTTCTGTCCTTTTTTTCTAAAAATCTTATGGATGGCATGCAACTGGTATCCATAACACAATGTTACGACTTTTCTATAAAGATTTGTCTACAATTTTACTTGACAAGCCCGAGCCTTGCGGATAAATGAATCGTTCTACCAACTCTGAACTCAAATTCATGTCCTTTAACTTCCTCAACTCTGACCTTTTGCTCTTCGCTTCCTGTCACATGTGAGACGTGGCTATGTATTACATATGGACAGACAGACACCGACGAAAACAACTTTTGTGAAATCTTCTGTAGAAAACGCCGTTCCGGTACAAGAAGTACGCCAGCTGCAGTGTTGTCGGAAACAGTGGCTTGTTGAAAGACAGCGGATGTGGCCGAGAAATCGACTCTGCCGACTTTGTGTTCAGGTATGAATGAACCTGAATGGGAGGGCCCTAGCTACTGTAATTCTGGACTCGTTAACGGTAACTTTGTTTTAGTACTTTAACGGCCACTAGCCAACCGCCAAAATTTGATCACTAACATTTGAGACAGTGATGTTAAAATTGAACGCTTGCAGTGAACTACTCCCTTTCCCCAATCACTAAAATTACAAACCACAATATAAATGGATTTACAATATGTCGTTATTATCTGTAGAAATAAGGAAATGCTACTTATGGTTTCATAGAAGCGTCCGACGTCGAGGTAAAACGGTGTCTTTTGACGATTGTCGAGTATGAAATATTTTGTTTCATTCAATTCATCTTGTACATACTCTGATATGCATGTTTCATACGATTCATCTCGTACACAGTCAATCCTGTACATGTCAACACCTCTGTGTAAAGGCTTCCTGGCGATTGTGATCATGATATCACTTTTTGGGGGTGGCTTAGATTATCTTCTCATTGACACAAACATCACGAATCCTGTCTAAAGTGACGGCTTGCCTATTGTGACCGCCAAGTCACAGAGGGACCACCACAGAGAGAGGTGTGACTGTACTCTGATATATTTCACTCAATTACTCTTGAATATACATGTACATGTCTGCTCACTTACTATACATACAGATGCAACCTGGCACCGATAGACGAGAGATTTGTTACAGATGTTGGGAAGAAAACAAATCTGGTCACCATCAATCCATCTATAGTAAAGAATAGGTGAGTTCTATGCTTTGTCCACAGTTAGTACCTTCGTCAAGAAGGTTATATGTTAGACAGCACTCTGTCTGTTGATCAACAAGATAACTAAAGAACGGCTGGACGGATTGGTTTTATCGCGGGGACATGTAATCATTAATGTAATGGTAACTTTTACTCGCCTGTAAAACACAACGCGAACATGCATTCGCATTGATGTGTACGCTTAGAAACCTCGGAGTTGAGCTCCTGGTTACAATTTGTTGGTAACTGTGAGACCCCGGTTCAACACTATGACAAAAAGACCCCATGGACTGTACTCTGATATACAATTTATTTCATTCTGTTACTCTTGAATATACATGTGTACTCACCTACTATACATACAGGTGCAACCTGTTGGTTCCCATGATTAATCACCATCATCTAATTACTTGGTTTAGGTGTGTTGGTGCTTGTTGGACTTCTATCAGTAGATTTTAGACAGAGCAAAATAGTAACAAAGGCAAACCTCGTTATTCCAATGTACACGTACCCCCTGGTGGGATGCTGAGGCCAGGTTGATTAGGTTATATGGATGGCATCCTCTGGGAACCCCAAAACTGATGCGAGTTTATGAAAAAAAAATGTTTGGAAAAGAAACGACGCCTTCATTCACCTAAGTGGTCAGTAACGCTGAACAAATGAGTGAACACACAGAGTATGGTATACCGAACAATAAATGGATTCTTCAGTTTTGTTCTTTCATATCTTCTTCTCTTTTTTTTGAAAACGGACTAGAGTTGGTGCGCGCGCGGATGTCATCCATACAATCAAATCAACATGGCCTGCCCAGTAATTATACCGAATGGGTAATACGCACTTTACAACATGGTGAACAATTGTTATGAATGCGCTTTTACCAAAGTTACGAAATTATGATTTTTTTTCAATGAAAACGCACACAGGTACTGTTGTCTCAATAGTACAAACTATGTGTATTATTTTACTAACTACATTGTGTATTTTAAGTATTGTTTTATATGTAATGATATTGTATACTAGTATTTTCATTTTATGTACCTAGTTGTCATAGCTAGTTAAGTTTATTTACAATGTTGTATCACGTCTATAGTGTTACTTTCAAGTATTGTTTTGAATGATGTTGTGATTTTAACGTAACTTTGATCTTGGTTGTGAAAATTGGTGGTGGTGAATAAAGTTGTAGAACTTTCTTCCCCCTCTCAGGTATCTGGGACTAAAGAACACGACTTTGAAGGACAGATTCGTGGCGGATTTATCGCGTTACGGCAGTGCGTATGTCTGGATGCCGGCATTCTCCTTCAAAATGTGCACACCTCGCAGCTTTGCCGTGCAGACTCTGTTAAAGGAATATAAGTCCAAACTAAGTGTGGTCTTTGGGAACCCAAACTTCATGCTGGCCATGAATAAATATTGGAAAAGCAACGGGGTGAAAGCAACAAGAATATCTACAGGTACCGTCTTTTTTTTATATCAAATAATACACACAAATACTATATGCACATGTGACATGATGTGCATTATGCAGATTGGCGACTTTAGTAAGTAAATTCAGTTGCAGGATTCATCGTTCTACACCTTAGCCTAGATAAAGTATTTATATATCTTGTATGACCATGTTTAAGCTAAGACCTAGGTGCACGTCATGGTTTGCGTCATGACGTTGACGCAAAATTGTATTATTGTAATCCAGATTACTATACGATCAGATCTGTCGTATTTTGTGCCCTCCTCACCAATAATCATTGGTCTCTCCCTCCAGGCCTGTTCTTGGCCAGCGCCGCTCTGTCCATATGTGGGGAGGTTCACCTGTACGGCTTCTGGCCCTTCCACGTGGACAAGAACAACGTCGCTCTGACGGAACACTACTACGACAACTCTCTTCCGCACAAAATGCACAAACTTCCCGACGAGTTTGCCAAACTTCAACAGCTGCACCGCGAGGGAATTTTACAACTAAGAACTGACTCCTGTAGCTGACCATATCATTATATCACTTGATCTTCAGTGAAGAAAAGTTTTATTGTGCATATTTGCCTCTTTTGGCTAAGCCACATACGTATCGAACGTTTTCGCGGCCCAGGTATGACATAAATCGAGGAGGTTAAAATAGTTCACCTTGCATAAATACATTTACAGTATCAGGTTAGCTGTTTTTTTTAAATTCGCACAGTGAGTGCTCTTGGTGGTGTCCATTTATCAAGACATTACAAATAAAAAACGCGATCTTATATCAAATATAAGAGGCAGCTAAAGAGTCTGACTTTCCCGCACTGCGCGACAGACTTCCAACGCTAAGACTCCACGTACCCGGATGTATGACGTCATAAGCCCTGAACCAAATAGATTTTAAGTCCTTTTGCCAACCTGGTGCTCCATCTTCGGCATCTGATATTCTTGTTTAGAGATGAGCAGATATGTTATGAGGACTTGCAGTTTGTGATTTCAAATCAAATGGCATTTTTAACGTGCACGTGCTTACCATTGATAAACATGAATATTCCAACTTACAGATTCAAAAACAACTCAAATCTCATTTGAACAGAACAAGATTGACATGCAATTTCAGAAAAATGAGCTCGTCATCTACCGAAAACATGCCTAAATCTCAAATAAACACAGACGCACTGTAACAGTCATTTTGTTTCAGCAAGAACACAGTGCAGGGACCGTTATTATTTGACTAGTCATAAGCTACTTCATAAGATTAGTCTGAATATATCAGGATGCTGGTTCTGCGCAACTCTTGTACAATAACAACACCTAACACTTCAATCGCATTCCTCCCCAGTGCTGTAAATGAATAAACATAACACTAAGAAGTAATAAGTCTAGTAAATGAATGCAGTGTACGTACAGCCTCCACCGCAGCCGGAGGTGCAAAGCTTGTTACGTACCGACAATCTTCGTTAGGCAACGGAGGAGAGATGCGCTAATCAGCTGACCGACAGATCATCGCTGATGCTTACAGATCTGCGGACCAAGTACGCAAACTGCAGGTAAGACAGTTTCTCGGGTGAAAGGTTTAGATACGAATTGACAGAATGTGTGTGAGAGGTGGCACGAACAAGAACACAGCCATGTTGTTCTTGCTTCTCTCAGTGGCAGCTGCCTGTGCAGCTTCGAATGGCCAGCGTTCTCAGTGTAAGACAGATGGATGGCGAAAGTGTGTGCCTTTGACAGGAAGGCCGGCGATGTGGCTCGCAAAGCCGTCTGGCACGTATGCATGTGTCATGTGTGAGGCCATTGACAGGGGCGTTGCCTATGGAAGTAATCCTTTTCTTGCTAGGGTCGAAAATATTGCAATAAGAGGATACCCATTCCATGTCCTGTCGGCAAAGAGCCTGACACCGCTCGAGCATTCTGCGGTCCACCTTTTGGCTTTGATAGATGCAAAGATCACAGATGTGGAGAACAGCACTTTCTCTGCGTTTCCGAGTCTCAGAAAACTGTCCCTAGATTCCAACAGGTTGACAAATGTCAAACAGACCTGGTTCACCGGCTTGGAGAAGGTCATGGCGTTGATATTGTCCAACAACCACATCAAGCAGATAGACCCAGGGAGCTTCAAGCACCTAACTCGCCTGCATGTCTTGGATCTAGGGAACAACCTGTTACAGGTTGTAGACCCTGCCTGGCTCTTTGGACTTAGAGATTATACGAGGATAAACTTGGGGTGGAATGAAATCAAGAGCATTTCCCCGGGGTCATTCCGACACCTACAGCTGCTTTGGTTAGACCTGAGTGGTAATGATCTGTCATGTTTGGATGGGGAGGTGTTTGGAGGACAGACTTCATTGTCAAGGCTCCACGTCAGCAGTGGTATGTTGTCATCCCTCCATGATGTAAATCCACATGAAATAATGTGGAGCCTAGATCGGTTCGTCGACATGATCACAAAGTCAGCAACGTTGGTTATTGAGGTGCCCAGGTTTGTCTTCTGTACCAGGCACAGTGCTTATGAACTCTTGTTTGGGTGGATGTTTGATCCATCGAACAATGTGACTGATAACATCGAGCTAGGAGTTGGCAGCCCTGGAAAATCATGTGGGGATTTGGACAGTTCTCTGAACACGATCTCTATCCAGGCCCCTGTAGTTGTCCTGGCTACTAACGGCTCTCTGGCAGACAAACTGGTCCCTGACACGCTTGAGCAGTGCATGCAGGTTTGGGAATACAATAGGGGTATCACTGTGCCAGTGGGCCTAGTGGGAAGCCCAATATTCCGACTGGTTTCCATGGCCCCAGGGAATACAACATTTGAAGGGGTTGCCATGTCATTTGTCCAGACACAAGACACGGACGCACTCACCACCACTGGATGCAGCCAAAATCGCACCACCCATACAAACACCATCCATGACAATACAAAGAACATCACCTGCATTCTGCTCACCAAAGATGAACACATGCAGTTGTTCTTCACCGTTCCCAAGATCCTATCTCGGACACACACAACAGACACTTACAGGAGAGATACTGACCAATCCAGCAGCCTGACACACTCCTCTACATACGCAGAACAAGGTTACACATATACAGAACCAGAAGACAACCCTACCCTGCAGGTGGGTACCACACCTGGACCACAGGTGCCCCCAAGAACAGATCATGTTCTCATCTCAGTTGTTGTCTCGGCAGTGGTCAGTCTGGTCGCGTTGGCAATTGTAGCAGTGTTAGTGTGGAAGTTTTGCTCAGCAAGGGCTAACATCGAGGATGAGAGGACCAGCGACGATGCACACATTTGGACAATCCCACCTGGAGTTGCCTTCCCCGGCTTGTTGAGGTCGACTTCCCTCCCTGGACGCTCAAGCAATGTGGCGTCGGATGACGCAGCCTCCTGTAGGTCATTGCCCGCTGTCCTGCATTCCATCCAGCCTACTTACAGCGAGATCCCAGATGACATGGCGGCTGCTCATAGGTCTTTGCCTGGTCTCCCACACACGTACAGTGAGATTCCAGATGACGCCATCTCCGGTGTGGTACGGTCAGCTTCTCTCCCTGCAGTAACATGCAGACGTGGGGGAGCCGCAGACGATGTTGCATCCTGCAGGTCATTGCCGGCTGTTGTCCTGTCCATTGAACCCACCTATAGCGAGATCCCAGATCACATAGCCATTGCACAGCGCACCCTTCCTGCTCTCCCGCGCACACACGGGATTCCAGATCATGGAGCGGCTGCACAGCGCCCTCTGCCTGCCCAACCACACACCTACAGTGAGATCCCAGATGATGAGAGCGGACCCTTGCCTTTCTATGCCGATGCTGCAGAGCTTATGCTTCATGTCGTGACAAACAGGGCCAGGGGAGAGAATCGACGGGACCTCCGGGAGGACACCCCTTCTTCCAGCAGGCACCGGTCTGGAAGATCCATTGCCACATATGGATTGGCTGAACAGATCAATGCCCAGCGTAACAACTTCTATAGAAAGGCCCCCGAGGTACAAGGCATGAGATCCCGTAGACAGATGAGAACAGCTTTGGTATCCCAGCCTGCTGACCAAGTTTTGACCCGTGTCACACAACGGCGTGCCTCCCTCCCTCTTGTCACACTGCCTAACACTTACTGGCCATGGGAGATTCCCATAGAGGGTACCCGTGACACCACACGGCGTGCATCCCTCTCCACACTACCTAACACCTACTGGCCATGGGAGATACCAGGGGAGGGAACATGTAACACACCACGGCGTGCGTCCCTTCCTAACGTCACACTACCTAACACCTACTGGCCATGGGAGATTCCGGGGGAGGGAACAGGTAACATACCACGGCGTGCATCCCTCTCCACACTACCTAACACCTACTGGCCATGGGAGATACCAGGGGAGGGAACATGTAACACACCACGGCGTGCGTCCCTTCCTAACCGCACACTACCTAACACCTACTGGCCATGGGAGATTCAGGGGGAGGGAACCGGTAACACACCAAGGCGTGCGTCTCTCTCCACACTACCTCACACTTACTGGCCATGGGAAATTCCCATAGAGGGAACGTTAACCGGTAACACACCGCGGCGTGCGCCCCTCACCCTCACACTACCTAACACCTACTGGCCATGGGAGATTCCAGGGGAGAGAACCGGTAACACACCACGGCGTGCGTCTCTCTCCACACTACCTAACACTTACTGGCCATGGGAAATTCCCATAGAGGGAACGTTAACCGGTAACACACCACGGCGTGCGCCCCTCACCCTCACACTACCTAACACCTACTGGCCATGGGAGATTCCAGGGGAGAGAACCGGTAACACACCAAGGCGTGCGTCCCTCTCCACACTACCTAACACTTACTGGCCATGGGAGATTCCCATAGAAGGAACCCGTAACACACCACGGCCTGCGCCCCTCCCCCTCACACTACCTAACACTTACTGGCCATGGGAGATTCCCATAGAAGGAACCCGTAACACACCACGGCCTGCGCCCCTCCCCCTCACACTACCTAACACCTACTGGCCATGGGAGATCCCAGGGCAGGGAACCCGTAACACACCATAGCGAACGACCCCCCAACCTATCACCTAAAATTGCTAACCATGTACCTTACCATTTCAGGGTATAGAAAATGCAGTTTTACACAGGAGTACATTTTCAATATGAAAGACAATGTCTTTGGACCCCATCCTCTTAAACTCCTCTAAGCAGCGCCACTTTCCAACCAAATAACCTGCATCAAAAATTGAATTGAATCATCAACTAAGACAGTCTGTCCCTTTTTTATAATTTATCTTTAACCTAAAATGCATTTTGTTCTTCCAAAGATTGTTGCCAGCAACAATCACAGTCGTCTTGCGAATTAATTTTCTCCTTTTGTGGAATTACATTTGTACAGGCTGTCATGTTTGCCATTCCTGTGGTATTTCTGTTGTTGCATTTCAATATCTCCCTAAATACCCCGTTTTATCAACAACAACCAATCTAGGTAACCACAACGAAATGGTGAACTAGCGTTACACGGTTCGTTTCTTTACAACACGTGTTATTGACCTATGGCGGATCAGATCTCCCAATGGCAACAAGTCACGGGGCTATCTGACCCTCCTTAGGGACTGAAACAGCATTCTAGAAAAAAATCCAAACTTGAAGAATATGTGATTCTTATCTTTGAAGTGGGGACGGTCTGGGTTTGGTTAACTAACATTTTGACCAAGTAATTAGCCTCTATCTCTAAAACCTAAGCATGTCATACTTCATCGCGTATTTCTAGAATGGTGATAAAGAAAACTGCCAGTAACGTACAGATATGTTTAAGTACTGCTGCCACCAAACCAGGGATGTCTGTTAATGAGTATAAAACTATGCTCACAGAAAATTACAGAAAACAAAAAATAGTATATCTGCAACTCGATCGCAAAACTATACTAACGGCTCCGTTCCCAAGGCGTGGCCAAAATTCAAGAGAAACAATGCGTCAATAGTCTTTGCAATTACAACTGTTGTTGAAGTCATGGGTGGCTGACATGAGTTGATGGGTGTGTTAAAATGAAAGGAGTGAATGTCTTAATGAGAGAATTTTTAAAATAGGACCATTTCATGGATAACATTGAAATAAAAACGTTGAATAGTAAATGATCTGAAGAAAATAAGCTTCCAGCCACCGATGTGATCCAAATTTGAGTCTCCTGTATTCTAGGGAGAATTTTTCTGTCGTGACTTTTCGATGTGATTTTGGATAACGTTTAATTCATATTTTCTTGAGCATTAGTATAAGGCACATAAAACAAGCATACAGAGAAGTTATTTTATGTTCGTAGAACTTATAGCAAGAAGACGTTATAATTTTAACTTAAACGTTACATGTGAATTGATATTGAACTCGTTAATAAGGAGTTCAGGGGCTGAGGCAGTAATTTCTTTCTATCACTGTGTCAGGGAAAATTGTAGTATTCAAGCGTAGTCAGTTTGAACGTTCGTATGAGGGTGGGTGTGGGGGCAGGGAGTCTGTGTTGATTTATCCAATTGTTTAGCTTATCAGGCCAACAAGGCTTGTACACTAACAACAAACTACTTTGGAAACGAAAAGCTATAGCTGACTATAAATGTGTTTTGCTATGAAGCTTTGCGTCAGACGCCCGGAGTCTGATTACATTCCATTGCTTGCAGTAAGCAGGTATGAATATTTAAAGTAGTACGTGACAGCAGCAACCAGTCCAATGGGGGAATAATTATAAGGGACGTTATATCCTTTAAACAATTTCAGAAAAAAGATTTTTGAAATAGATGAAAAATTATAACAATGAACCAATGAGCTGTGACTTTCAGGTCCCAAAATAGCGTAGCAAAAGATAAATTGGCGTCGTGTTGAGAGCAGACAGAAGGAACTTGGGTTGACTCAAGCCAAGAACTCATAGTTATCATGGACTACACCTAGCGGCGAGCCAGTGAACGACAGACTCTGTCTCTGTAAAACCCGGTCCAGAACTCGAATCACGGTCTACACACCGGACCTATACTGGAGCACGGTCACACCTAAAAGACAACAACACACCTCTGTGTGCTCCTTGGTCTGCGATGGTGAAAACCTACGCCTATTTTCGAACTCACAGCGCAGTACTGTTACCGTCCGTTAAGCACAGAACTGATGTGGTACGCTATATATATACATATTCATATTACTGTACAATGTAAGCGGTCTACCACCAAGGACACACGTCCCTGCAACTAGGTGTGAAGTCGGGTACAAACAGATGTTCAGATGACAACTACATTATAGTTGCTTATGACGTGGTCCAATGCAACAATCGTGCTGTTTGTTGCATATGAGCTGAGGCATCTATCAGTAAAGCCAGCCTGTTTTGTGACTGACCACCTTGCACTAGTACTATGTCTGGTAACACTGTCTACAAGGGGACTGTGAAAACGTCTTCATCACTACACACCTTTATACCGCGACATCAGGAATGTAAAGCTGTCATTTCTACTTCATCAAACCACAGATCAAAATCTGTGAGAAAACGACAGCAGGAAAACACGAACATTCGTAATCATCTACATTTCGCAAATACTTGGTATACAGGGGCTCTGACATGTCACAGTTCATGGCCTTTTATTCGCAGATTCTGTCTTGTCATCCTTCTTTCGGTTGGCTTATGAAAATGACGCTACAAGTCACAACGTTAACCTTACAGTAAACCTCCATTGAACTGGAATCCCTGGCATGTAGTATTGAATTATAAACGCACTGCAGTGCACTTTGTACGCAAATGTACTTTTTGCAGAGTTTTCAGCGTTCCATATCATTAAGTTCTTTTTTGTCAGTTTTATGTCATAAACATGTACTGTATTTGCCATACATATGTACGCAAATATAGACATGCATAGTGGATCCTTGTACATTGAATTTAACATAGGTCATTCATATCAAGTATTTCCAGGAATTAATTGTAATGCCGTGTCTGCAATGATCATAACTGCGCAATGATGTTTTTTTAAATAAAGTCAGCAGAGATTATTTTAAAAATATGTTCCATGCATTAATAAAGGTTACACAACTAGATACATGAAAAACATGTATGTTACAGTCTGAGAATAGATCATACCACTGGATAATTTCTCTAACTGCTGTATGATTCATGTAATTACACAATAGCATTTTGAAAGTTCATGGTTAAGAGGTACTTTATCCATGCTTTTACAAAATATGCCATGTCCTGAATAATCTATTCATACCCTATCTTGCTTAAATTAAGTTTCAACTGGTATGAATTAAGCCACAATTGTTTTTGAACTACAACTGACAACTGATTTCTTAAATTGTTTAGATTCCATTAATGTTCTACATTTTATTCTTTATAACAACCAATTTACAAGGATTATGAACAACTTTAGGGTATGAATGATTTTGTTGTTAACTGTACCATATATCTGCATCATAACGATATGTTAGCAGAATATAATCTCTTGATTTTCTTCATCGGATTTCCCATTCGATCCTGAATGTAGATCACTTTTGAGAATATTTTGTCTATATGATACATCCTGTCCAGTGGCGACGCTGATATATGTAAACGTATCACTTGAGGACCAAACCACTGTGTATTTTCCTATGTATGTATGAAGTGTATGTGGCCAGCACCAAGCTCTTTGCTGACGGACTCATCACAAACATGGACCAAATGTAACATAAATTGAATGTTTAATTCGATATCCTACTATGTATTGGTACATTGAGCTGATTAGTTTCATGATTAAACACAAAATAAGGAAATGTTGTGGACCTGAATTTGTGACATTCTTTTGTGCGTATCACAGTCAAGAATCTTGCATATGATAGAATTATCAATACAACGGTCAGCTACAAACTACAAAATAGAAATTCACAATGAATCTTAAAATTCTACTTACTGACCAGTGAAGTATGAAATAAGTAAAGCTGTAATATCTTATTGAGATCAGATGGGGGATAATGGTGCCCAACCTCAAATCTTCGCCAAATCATGTCCATCTTTCCTCAGTAATTAGCCCCTGATTTCCGTGATTAGTGTCTATGTAACTCACACAAACAGAAATTATGACTATTCGTCAACCCATTCTTGAGTATTCTCTTTCAACGAGTGAATCAAAATCGACCCCTGCAGTTTAATGTGATAGGGGGCCCAAATGTGATAGCGGGCCCAAACCTACACGACTTACTATCTGTCCCAAGAGCTATCTACCACTCAAAAATCACTATCGCGTGTCCAGTACACGAGATATCAAAACTGGAAGTTTCGCTGCAGTACCCTAGAAAGCCGCCTGACCTTCGTTTTCCTGACCCTTCCCCACCTATCAAATGTTATAAGGATCCGTCATTTTCCTGGGTTATGCATTTAACACGCATGCAAAAGGCACCTAGAGCAATTGGTAAAGGTAAACATTAATTCGGACGTTTCATGAGTTTCTGTAACAGCAAAGTTGTTGGGTCGGAGTCTTGCTCCTTCTCGTCGTCTTCGTTAGGCTTTCTACATTTAATTTTCCAAATCTGGTAAGTTACGATGATGATCGCCGCCTCTATGCCCTGAAAAACTCCGTACATGAGGGGAAACAACAACAGTTCACCCGCAATCTTCGTGGGAAACGTCAGTTTCAGGATGGCTAAAGCTAGTCCGATATTCTGGTTCCCAGTTTCGATGCAGACCGTTTTCCGACCCGGAATGTCCATCCGAAACAGCCAGGCAATGAGGTAGCCGAACGTGTAGCCAATCAGAGGGAGGATGACAGCCGCGACGAAAGTTGACGTCGGACCGACCCACATGTTCTTGTAAGATATCCCACCAAGCACCGCGCCAGCAAGCAAGATGAAGAAGCCGAAGAATCCGCCAATCTATAAACAATCAAATAGACAAACATAAACAAATAGTCTTAGTGCACTTGCAATATATAAATTCAGTTCAATAATGAATGGATCACAAAATTCTGATAACACAAAATACAGGTAATCTAGATCTGGAAAGCAATATAATATGGATCAAATATAATCACAATCCATTCATAGCTTCTCGAGTTATGATGGCCAAAATTTGTTTGAAAACACAAACAAACAGACAGACAAGCAGACACACCGACACATCAAAAACAATACCTCATTTACGGAGGTAACAAGAAATGAAGTCGAAAAAAAGAAAAGAAATCGAAGGGTTAATATTTTGTGCATTTCTTAATGCCATAGCCCTAGCCTTATCGTGCGCTATAGAACAGTAGATGCGAAACAATTCACCCGGGCCCCCCAAATTGAGGCCAGCTGCCTATGGGCTATACCACATTACTTTCAGGAGGGGGTGTCGGTCTGTAATGCTGCAGTACCGGAAAATACCGTTAAGGGTTCCAAAATCGCCACATTCATGTTTCTTAGGAATTTCGAAACTCAATAACTACACACATACCAAAACCCAAATTCATCAAAAGGATAACAGTTAACGTTATAGGTGCGAACACACAAACATAACCAAACCAATACCCTTTCAGAGGTGAACCTCCTTCTCGGAGGTAACTACTATCACTGCCAGCATCGCGTGACACTAAAACTCACCTTGAGAAACAGCCACGCTCCTTTCGGTGACTTGTACTTGAGAAGGATACCGAGGCTCACTGGAACCACAATCAGCACCAAGGTCACGGCTATCTTCCAGTAAGGGATGACGACTTGGGGCGTGGCCCAAGGTTGACTGTAGATCCACAGGCACAGCGGCATCAGGCCCATGGCTAGAGCTGTAGATGCTGTCGTCATGCAGATACTGTAAGAAAAAAATTATATGATTTAACATTTAACGTGGTAAAAAGTCATGAACTTTAGAATGGCTACATTTAAAGAGGTAAAATGACTAATTTAAAGAGTCAAAATAACTACATTCAACGAGGTAAAATGGCTACATTGAACGAGTCAGGTTGATAAAAAGACTTGAACTTTAGAATGACTGCTTTAGCATACACGAAATATTAGCATTTACTATGTAGGTGCTTAGGTCCCTGTTAGCAATATCAGTAGTACTCGTCGGCCTCCTATATTACAATTCAACGTTGATTACTTTTTGACTTCATAATCTCTGTCTGCATGCCTGTTTCTCTCAGTCCCTCTCTTTCTTTCTCTCTCCTCACACACACACACACACACACTAATCAAAACAACATATCAAGCATACCTGAGGCTCATATCTCCATCCACGAGGTAGGCCAGGACGTTGGACACGCTGCCGCCCGGACAGCACCCCACCACTAACACGGACATGGCACGGATAGGCTCCATCTGTGGGGCACAGGCAGACAGGGAAATGTTTAGAGTTTATTGTGTGAATACGTTGATGAAGGTTAGACATACAGGTAATATGATACGCCAAAAATAGTTACTCGGGCAACTGAATAAAATTTCGAAACAGTCAGACATTTCAGACAGCATCCGCTATCTTTCGTCCGCTAGCTATCTTTCAGTACACCATTCAGAAGTGAACCCCATTCAAGGAGGTCTTGAACATGATCAATGAATGCAATCTGTGTTTGTCTAATCAGGTGGGTTGGTGGTCAATTAGCCTTCTCCCTGCCGCCTAACTCTGTAACCAATAGGGAACTGGGTGCCAAACGGCTTCTTCAGTGCGCTAAAGGTTAAAGGATTGTCTAAAACGGATCCAACTCTTTCTCATAAGTGCTGAGCAAAGAAAGCAGCATGTACCATTGTACAGTCTTTGATCCAACCATAATCAGTGGCTCTATGAAATAAAACAATTTTAAGCAGAAGCGAAGGGTGTGTGTGTGTGTGTGCCAAACTGACCTGTACAACGTTCTTGAACTAACGTTATAAACTTAAGACTCACCTGAAACCCCAGACACAACAAGAACGCCACTAGCGGCATGAGTCCGAACTGCGACAGGACGCCCACACCAATCCCGTACGGCCGCTTGACGTGTTGAATCATCACGTCAATGTCAACAGCACACCCCATGGCGAACAGGATGAGACAGGACAGTGTAACGAACACCACGTTCATGGCCATGTCCAACCCTCGCGATACCTCTGTCGTCTGTACAGCGCTGGAATTCTGAGTCAAGTTAGACAACGGGGAATCTGTCGAGGCTACAGCCATGGCGAGAGACTGGTTCGAAGATTCCATTGCCTTTTATCCGTCAACGTTCGGAGAATAAAAAATGCCGGCTTTCAAAATAAAGCTTCCTTCAATAAGAGCATATGTCTCTTGTTGCAGCTGTCTTCGAACAATGTCAGAGCAACCTGTGTCTCTAAACAGGTGTCACCGTTGTTGCGCAACCGGTAACCATCCTCTCATGACGTCACAATCGCGTTCTGTTGCTCATATTATCCCGAAATCACCAGCGGTGTGGAAGTAGAAAAAAAAGTTGACTGAAACGAGAGCTAGAGAACCTACAACCACAACGTTCGGCTACAAGTGAGGTTGATAAGTCACCACGAGTTGTCTGTTTGCGTGTGCACTGTCGAACCAGTTGGACAGGTCCTTATTACGTAAGTAATTCATACTACAGTCACCAGCCAGTAGGCCGCATGCAGCAAGTAAATGTTAAGGATGATATCAGCACGCGCATTGATTTTCACCTGATTTCGAAAAAAAAGTTGTTTACTTTTGCTGGTCAACATGGCAAGAAAATACCGACAATGTACGGGAAAATATGTCACGTGGTAGCCTAGAGTGCATTTACATAAAAGTCGAATTCCTCATGACAGAACCTGTCAGTATCGCCCCGGGGAAGGTAGCAGAAAGACTATCAGAACGTTGGTGGGTAAATAAATACATTCGGTTGTAGAATAAAGAATTTGGTGTGGCGTCGAATGGCCGAGTAGCTAAGCAAGCAGGCGCGAGATCGATAGGTCCCTGGTGGTTGTGTCGTACACGTCTTTCCTCCTCCATAAAGTTTCCTGCCGTTAGTGTCGTTTATAGTTTACTGTACATGTCTCTCTTCACGTTTGCCTGCTCTGCTGACGGTATGTGCCCCTCCACAATCAACACTAACAATTGATACATTTGTCTTCCTTTTCCAGGCCTGCGTTTGTGTTTATTATCGGACACGGAATGATCTAGACGCAGATGGAGAAGTCTGTATAAAGGTCACGATCACAGTCTGGCATTGACAGTTGCTTCTAGTATGCTCGGCATGCACGAGGAATCGTTGCTAGACTCGGTAGCAGACTTCGTCCGTGGGCTTTTTGACCGGCTTTTGTCGTGTGCTGTTTTCTGATTCAGTTTGATTGTCTGGAGGTTAGACGACTGTCGGAAAGCCGGTAGCAAAACACAAACAAACAAACAAGCACACTGAGACAGACACTCACATCGAAAACATTTTTTTTTTCATTTTTAGGGAGGTATCAAGGAGGATACGCCGTAAAGCCCAGCGACGAAGCCTGTTATGTGGGCTTTAATCTCTACAAAACCTGCTTTGTGCTCGGCATGAGGAACCGTGGCGACCTTCTGAGCTGTGGTGAACCCGATTATCAACGACATTCCCGCTGACAGGGCAGAACTGTGACATTGTATAAACACCAACATACGGCTGAATCAAAGAGCTATTTGATCATTCGCCAGGTCGTTCCACTTTTAATTCACGAACGTTGAACGTTGTAACGTAGAAATAGTTTTCCATTCCTCTTCTTGTATGTAACAATCAACGTCAGTACAATATTTGTGTGCGTTCTTTTTCAGTGGTTCTGGTTCTATAGTTTGTAAATTCCCTGGTAGGGACATCACGCAGACGGTAGTATAGGCGTATTTGATTTCCCCCCACCTGTGTCTGAAATTTAAAAGAAAATCTCAAAACGAAGAAACCGCGTCTTCAAACAACCTTTTACAATTTTCCAGAAGTCAACGAAAACTAAAGAGACATATAGTCTAGACGATTGGTAAAAAATATAGCTAAAATAGCTCAAACTGTACTGTGGTAAAAGCGTGAAGCTTTTTATGATGGGTCTTGAGTAAGTACTTGGCATTTTCAAGGGTGGGGCCAATTTGAAAGGCATGTTTCTTAGCAATGGTTGTTAGGAAACCAATTTCCCCTAAGGAACAGCTACATTTTTCGCTCATGTGCCATGGTACTTTAAGCTGCAGTCGTGTTGAGCACGAGCTAGACCATGATTAAACAGACAGATTGATAATCATGCACAGATGAAAGGACCTTGGGAATTTATGTCACCTTGGCCTCAAAACTAGCCTGTGTGCAATCCTATTACTCTCCAAGCAGAGCTAGGGTTTCGGCTGGTTTTTAACGTGTTTTAGGCGTTTTTGTCATGCCTTCTACTTTGTCATCGTTTTTGTTGTGTTGCGACACAACAAAAACGATGACAAAGTAGAAGGCATGACAAAAACGCCTAAAACACGTTAAAAACCAGCCGAAACCCTAGCTCTGCTTGGAGAGTACAATCCTATTTCTTAAAAGGTAGCGAGTGTAGGAGCCCCGGTAGAAATAGGATGGCACCCAGGCTACCTCAAAACGACCAGCACTGGTTTCCAATCAGATGTAGGGTTGGGCTCAGTGTTATACCCGGATCACTAGTAAGACGTATAAAAAAACCTCAAACACAAGTGCGAAACTCTAAGCCGAACTATACATCTGCTTAGATATATATAGCGTTAGCAGCTTGAACCACGTGTGTTGTGTAACTTGCGTCACAGGCCCAGGTATTCAAGTTCTCAATCTCGTGACAGAAGTCATTGGGTAACAACGCATGCGTACGTGCACTGAGGTGTCACTGATCGTTCTTGTCATGCATAGCGTAAACACAAAAGAGCTTTAAGGTGTTGGGTGCAACCAGTGCCCTGGTGCAACCACCGCAAGGCTTGCCAGGGACAATACAAGAGGTCAGGCGGTGTCAAAAACCAGCGAATCACGTTTCTTCAAATTGTGAGGCCGCGGGCGAAACATGCCACGAAGAAAGACGGGATTTGATAGAATTTAAATACTAAGTACTACAGGGCTGCTTTTCACATTCTGTGGAGGCCATCGCAGGGCTGAGGCCGGGTCCCTGTCCACCGAACCGTCAGAGTGAGAGAAAAGTAAGTCGTCACAAGGTCGTGCATTGAACCAGAGCTACCTGCAACTGCATGGGTGTCTCAAAGCTACCGGGGGCTTATATGGGTGGTTCGGTTCATGTTGTTTTGCCGTGTATTTGAGAGCTGAGACTTCCCAGTCAAGTTCGACGGGTCAAAACTTTGGAGGACCGTGAGCTCGAGCACTGTTCGTCACTGTTGAAAAGACAGGTTAGGTGTCATTTCGGGGGGCTTCTGTGGGTGGTTCGGTTCATGTTATTTTCCCGTGTACTTAAGAGCTGAGACTTTTGTTTTGGACGACTGAGCTCATATCACTGTTTACTAAGACTTCCGGGGACGCATCTGTTATTGCCACTACTGATCAGGCGACGGACGGACATTTTTGAGAGGTTGAAATATATACACGGGGACATCTGAAGACAAGAAGAAGGCCAGTATGGAATCGTTTACCAAGACAGCTACGGACGAAGTGATCGGGAGTTCTACTGCTGCGTTCTCCCTGCCTCCACTGTTGGCGAGCAGGGCTTGGGCTACAAACACTACCCGGAACGACACGACATCGCCTACCGACAACGATGGTGGGATCACCAGCATAGTAATGGACGTGGTGGTGACAATAACCGTCTGTGTGATCCTAGTCGCCATGGGCTGTACGTTGGACGTGCAGGCAATGCTGAAATACATCAGGCGGCCGTACGGGATCGCGGTGGGCGTCATGTCGCAGTTCGTCATCATGCCGCTAGTCGCGTTCTTGTTGTGCCTTGCCTTTCAGGTGAGTGACACCAATTCCAACAAGAAGTACCAAGAGACTTATTTATACATTTAAGAAAAATTCACATTTCTTATATGCGTTTAGACAAACCTTCGACCATAAAACCTATCTGTTCTTAATTTTTCATCTAATATCACAAAAATAACGGAATACTAGGTTTTCATAGCTCTCGCACTAGCTCATAACGTTAGACATGTACATCTATTTGTAAACTCTTTTCTGTGTGTGTGTGTGTGTGTGTCATGGTGTGTGTGTGTGTGTGTGTGTGTGTGTCATGGTGTGTGTGTGTGTGACCGGCATCTAGGCTAATGGGGCAAATGTGTGCAATAAAGCTCTTGATTCATTTATCAAGCCGGCTTTACATAGCCAGGGAAATAGCTCGCCATGTCTGCGAGTTCTAAAAGGACATTTTCAGCAATACGTGTGGTTTTAGGGATCGTCTAAGTGAAAGGATAGATTTTCAGGCTCACATTTTCAGGATTTTGTATTTTGACGACCGTCTGGCGATCCAGAAATTCAACCGTAGATCGTTGCCAATATAAATGTGGTTGCTTTTGTTTTTCCGTCCGTCCCAGCTGGAGCCTGCCCGCGCCCTGTCCGTCCTGGTGGTCGGGACCAGTCCGGGCGGTAACATGTCCAACCTCATGGTGTACTGGCTGGACGGGGACATGAACCTCAGGTAGGGAAACTACTACGGACGAACTTGAACCTGGTGTGGTGGAGGCGGGGTCTCTCCCCAGTTCAAATCTGCAATGATGAGGACCCTGCTGCATTGATTCTAGGCGTGGAGTCTAGCCTTGTTAGCTTTGGTCCGCTCCCAACGTCGCTACCGGCGGCCTAGCCTACATTAAGTCACCCTGTATATATGTTATAATTCTATTAACACACTGTATTCTTGTTTAGATCTTAGAAACTTGAATACTCACGTTCCTTGTAGATACAATGTCAAAACCATTGTACATTACTTTCGTGTATCAATACATTTGTACACGTAGACCTTACGAAACTCCCTGATGAATATTTGTTGCTTCAATCTATATTCTGTACTTTCTGACAGCATCTGCATGACAACGGTGTCCACCGCCCTGGCCATGGGCCTAATGCCGCTGTGTCTGTGGGTCTACAGCAAACCGTTCACCACGGCTACAACGGTTGTGCCCTACGAGAAGATAGTCATCGCTCTAGTCACCATCATCATCCCCGTTAGCGTGGGCATCTTTCTCAAGTACAAGTCGCCGAAAGGAGCGAGGCTGTTTTTGAAGGTGCGTTGCGCACGTTAAATTACCCACCACACTTATCGATAAGAGCAAGGGTCATTTCCGGTGTGTTTCAAAACCTTAGTTTGGTCTCTGGGTTGACAATTAGAAAAGGTGATAGTCCCCTTTGCCAAGATTTATCATTGAAAGAATGAATGAATGAATGATAATCCTTGAAAGAATGAATCAATTACGAATGAATGAATGAATTACAAACTAATGAAGGGATAGGTTAATTTCAATGTCTACTCATTTTTTCTTTGCATTCAGATTGGCGGCATATTTGGTATCGTCATCATCCTAGCCAGCGCGGTGCTTGGTGGGATAGCCTACCAGGACATGTGGTCCGGACCTCCCGCCATTTTCCTCATCGCCTTCATCTTCCCCACGATTGGCTACTCCTTCGGTTACGTCATCGCCTGGCTCTTCCGCATGGACAGCATCTGCCGCAAAACTGTCTGCATCGAAACGGGAACGCAGAATATCGGGATCGCTCTGTCGATTCTAAAGTTGACATTCGCACCGGAACTGGCCAGTAAGATTATCCTATTCCCCATGCTATACGCCAGTTTTCAGGGTCTGGAGGCCATGATACTAGTCGTGTCCTACCAGATCTGGAAGAGGAAGTGTAAAACTACCGATGAGAAGGAAGAAGAGAAAGAGATTGGTGATGATACCAAGGAGGTTAACTTACTTGATGATGATGCGAGTACTAAAGACGAAGACGTCTACGAATTTGTTACTAATCTGTAAGATTTATGCCCTGACTATGGCCGGAACTCGGACATTTGTAGCTTAAGACATGTCGTTTGTGCATACTACATATATCTCTAATCGTGCATCCACGTATATGTAACATTGCAAGGAGTATGCACTTCCGCATGTCACAGCTTTGATAGATTACAGCTCATACTTCTCGTTTTTATTATACTGTTATTGATAATAATAAGTAAACTGCAAGTACATGTAACATGAAGAAAAGGACGGATGGATAATGGGTAACAATATAGCATGTGACTACTCTAGACTAAGTATTGTCTGTTGACACTAAATTCTAACTTATTGGGTTCGACTTCTTTTTCCCAGACAGTTATTGTCAAAGTTGTCATTTGACAGTGTCCTTACCATTATTGTCGTCCCACGACGTATACTTTACAACCATAATCAATGTGATCACATAAAACGCCCATTGATACTATTGAGATTGTTATGACACAATGTTGGTGTATTCTAACTGTTAACTTATTTGATTTTAAATCTTTTGGGGAGTAGGGTGTTGTTACTATCTCGACTTGTTTTTATGATATACTGTATTATACAATGTATATGCACTTTATAAATAATAGCAAATAACAGACTTGCATTCGATCAATGTATGCTTATTCCATGTTGAAGTTGCAAGGAAGTGATAAATTGCTAATCTTCAAGCAAATGTAAGGGTCCGGCTCATCCTCAGTGCCTATACTGGAAAATGGTACCGAAAAAGGCGTAAAACACTGAGAATAAGCTGGCTACTTACATCTGCTTGGAAACTTACATGTACAAGTAGACGATATTCATATATTGTCTTTCTATGCGGAAAAAAAGATGGACTTCCCACACCGGGAATCGAACCCGGGCCTTGGCGGTGAGAGCGCCAAATCCTAACCACTAGACCATATGGGACTTCACGACAGTTCCACAACCAACAATGCGCTCCTTCACACGTTTCATGTTTGTAGCTACACGACAGTAACAAATTACATCATCACATTTGTGTGATTAGAATGATTTTTGTTTGATGTTGTATGATGACAGAAAACTTTCAAAAACATCGAAACCACAGTCGTATATTATCCAAGCAGATGATTAAAGGTAAAAAGTTTTCTATCTCGTAACAATTTTGTCGACCAACATCTGCTAGTGACCTGTAAAGCTTGAGTCTAAACAATTAAGGACACTATATGCAATTTGGACGCCAGTCTATGTCCTCAAGAAACTTGATTATATACTAAGGATCTTCCTATACCTTGGGCAAATGGTTTTCTTAATTGCAACATCTTGTCTTAAGACTACTTCCGACAATTGTGAAAGAAGAAAAAGAGGTGACTTCCCACGCCGGGAATCGAACCCGGGCCTTGGCGGTGAGAGCGCCAAATCCTAACCACTAGACCACATGGGACTTCATGTATGCCGACAGTCCAGTAGCCAACTTGTTGACAAATCATGCTTGCTTTTCCACACAGGACCATTAAACATCGATCAGCCTAACAAGGCACCAGCACGCCTCAAGATACTCTCTAGATTGGTATCCAATGGCAAAACGTTGAATAAGAACAATAAAAACATGTTTGTTACATTTACAGCGTAACGTATCAGCTGTTCCTTTAGTTTGTGAACTTTGGAACGGGGGTTGTCTTCACAGAACTTTGCACTTTTGAGCCATTTTGATTGGCAGGTGCTTTGTGTGACGTCATCGCTAGATAACGCATGACTACCGTGTCATGTAACAAATCAGTGCAGCACAATTAGTTCAGTATCAAGTGGTACATTGTCCACTTTTTCTTTCCGTTTACACCAAGAGAACAGCCACAACGATTATCTGAAAATTCCATACCCAGGTCCCGAGGAGCTACCCGCAGCTGTGAAAACCGGACCCAACCTAGTTTGACAGGTTTGACAACTGTTCAAACAATCTAATCTCCAAGCAGATGTAAAAAGGCAAAGTTTTAACGTTTCTCAAGCTCACAGTTCTGCGGAGTAGCGAGGTAATACAGCCAAGAACAGTTAGCAGACAAAAACATAAAAGGAAACCTACTTATTGTAGAATTTTTCTTAACACTAAATTACTAAGAAGATTTAAAATCAAGCTTGTACGGAAAGCTAAAAAAAAGTGTCCTTCCCACACCGGGAATCGAACCCGGGCCTTGGCGGTGAGAGCGCCAAATTCTAACCACTAGACCATATGGGAGATCCATATATGCAATTTTCTCTATATCTGGCCCGAACATATCAATGGATTACTAGTATTGCATGATGGCGTTTTGACAGGTTTTGGCAACTGTACAGACGATCAACTTTCCGCTAAGTGGCACCCTTCTCGCGGTGTGAAAACACGCAGATGTAAAATTAAATGTCATAATTTGTAACCAAGCAGTATACTAGTAGCAGGGCAAGAACATCAAATGAAATATTTTCTAAAGAATTAATCCAAATTTAGAAGGTTTTGAAGCAAGTTTGCAAGAAAAGAGGAATCTTAGTCATGGCTCCTTTAAAAAGAAGTAACCTTCCCACACCGGGAATCGAACCCGGGCCTTGGCGGTGAGAGCGCCAAATCCTAACCACTAGACCATATGGGAGATCCATGTGTGCAAACTTCTCTATGTCTGAACCAAACATACATGTTGGGAGTACTAGTATAGCATGATAGCATAAATCTCAACTGTTGAGTCGATGAAATGGCTGACTCTCATGATAAATGACGAAGAAAGCGACACAATATTGTATTGCAAAAATGAATGTTTCAATGATTTAATCACTTTTATTGCACAAGCAATAAACTTGTTAAACAAGCAAACAAATAAATAAATGAATAGATGAAAATCAAACAATTCCACTGAGATATTGATAATGTTACTGGCACGTTTTTCATATTTGTCATGAATGAGGTCAATATGGTTTCTGATAGATGACCTGAATTTTAGATATACCTGATTGAACTGACATGCAAACTTATATGATTTATGATAACTTGAAAAATATTGTTAGATGATGATACTGACCATAGAAAATACATGAAAAATAAACAAGTTATGGACGCGAAACACTACACAAACAAATGGCGGATGAACAAAAATATGAACGTTATTAGATAATTATACTGACCATAATTCAAACAATTCAAATGTACAAATGAACATGTTTCGCATCATAAAAAGTAAACATGTCTTGGACGTGAAGGAATAAACAAATGGCAGATAAACAAAAACATGAACGTAAACAAATTTCTTTTCACATCCAATTTGATCCACATATGAAGGACAACATAAAACAAACATTAAATTGACAACATCAATATGTAAATTAAAGTTACAACATAGAATCATTTAATTATTACGTTTTATATCAGGGACGGATCAGAAAGCATATGGGGGATGAAGATGTCACATCAGGTTCGGATCCCCTCCCCGCGACCATTAGTGATTCGCCCCTACACATTCACTGTAAGACTAAACTTTCTTCACACTTATCTTCTCAATATCAAAATAGTTGAATAAATTAAAACAATCAGGGGATGATGAACTTAAGAGATGTAATTGTCTTTGGTAGCCTGGCATACAAACATACAATATAACGCATTATCTATCGGATTTTGTCATTATTGCAAAGGAAAGGGGTTACATTGGCTATATTCGCCCTTCTCTGTCATACAAGAACTTGACAAATCTTTGGTTTGATTAAGATAAACTTTCCACAACTTCTCATACCCTGAATATGTATAATTCAAATATGCAAATGAAAGTATATGATTCAGTGAGTCTACGTTTAAAGCCCTGCATTCATATGTCCACCGGCGAGAAATTCCGAACGTTCCCGAAGATAGCCGATGCGTTCCGGCCGGTTTCCGATCTCAGTCCGGACACTCGAGTGTGTCACCAAGGAAAGCTTGAGGGCGTTGACATGATCGGTCATTGACCTCCGAAGTCACTGACATTGTTTTTAGAAAGAGTGAGGCCGCTGGCTGTCGTCCAAAAGCCGTTTCCTGAGCACAACATGGATATCAATAACTTAAGTATAGTTTAATAACATCAGATTTTACTAGTTAGAAACAAGGCTAGATAAACATAACATACAGTCGAAAGTCAAAAGTCTTTGAACAAATTATGCTCTTTCATGTTTTTCAGGTAGACGTGCATAAGTTGTTGTTGAGTTATGTGCTGAGATATGCACCGGACGTGCTTACATGATGACAGTTGTTTGTTGTCATCAGGCCGGAAATGGCGATAGGAAAACAACAAACCAAGGTCATTGAACAAACGTAGAAAGTGAAGGTTATAGGAATGCACTCTCTAAACAGATGTTACAGATAGTAACGAATTCTTATTTATTTATCGCAACATTCTTCTGATGTCATGATAAGAAAATGTATGATCAATATTTTTACTTCTCTCCAACTATCAGAAAGCGGGTATGTATAACAATCTAACTCTCCAACCTCTACTTGGAGATTGGGACAGAGAGGAGCCCTACCTGACAGGGTCTTGTTTCATGAAGAGATGTTTGAAGACCGCCAACTCGTCTTCTTCCCCCAGCAGCGTCAGCGCCTTTCTAGGCGAATTTTCTGGTATTTCAAAGTACAGTCTGATGGCCCTGATTCCCGCCAGCGCCTTGCTGTAGTTCCCGCCACAAATCAGGTCCTGTACTGCCAGTATGCACCCCTCAATGTTCTCTACACTGTCCCGTTCGCAGTCCCAGAGGTCCATGTCGTGAGCAGGCATTGGCGCTTCTCCCGATATGAGCTGTTTTATGTAAGGTTCTATCACGGCCCAGAACCGCTGCATCTCTGTCTCAGACCATAGCGGCTCCCTCGCCGTTCGCCGAGGACTCACTCCGATAGGGACCGACAGGGGAGACGCCGTCCGCCGAGGACTTCCGAGAGGCACCGACGCGGAGGACGACAACGTCGACGATTTGATCGGGATCGGCGCAGACGACGTCGGTTTGGAGAGTAGTCTTCGCGGAAGGTCCGTCAATGTCGATAGCGGGGACGACTTTATCGGAACTGGCATGGGTGGTCTTGCGAGCGTCCGTAAGGATTGGTCCGCCCTGGCGTCGACCTGTTCTGAGGCGGAGGACACGGTGGTCTTGATCGGGATCGGTGCCGACGATTGCCGAGGGCTTTCCTGGGTTGACGAGCCGACTTGTCCTAGCGCCTCGGCGGGAGACAAGCCACACACTGCGATTCCCTCACTTAGTTCGTAACGCGAGTTCCAGCAAACAGGCATTTTACCGGCGTCCAAAGCGTATCTCAACGCATACATACTATAATAGTCCTGAATTTCCTGCGTCTTTTGCAGTATGATCACTCTCGTCCTTTTCGTCTTTTCCGGAGAAAGTATCGCCTAAAAGCAAAAAAGTTTAAAAGAGAGACCAGAAACAGTCACGGACCGCAGCTCAGGTGTTCAAAGTCAAAACTACCAAAGACCAAAACGACAGTGCTACACAGCTTCCCCAACTCAATTCTTACCGGTCCGAGGCATGATTCCAAACGCTCCGAGGCATGATTCCAACCGGTCCGAGGCATTTCCAACCGGTCCGAGATACATTTCCTTACGTGCCGCGGTAGAATTCTAACCGCTCTGCGATACATTTTCTTACGTGCTGCGGTAGAATTCCAACCACTCCGCGCCAGTGAGAATTTCCTGCCCTACGCGCTGCCCTGCGTTCCTCGACAGAATTTTCTGCCCTACGCGCTGCCCTGCGTTCCTTCGCGCTACGGCACGGCACAGTCCCCTGTCCCCCACGCTCATACAGTGGACGATCCCAGATGGGTCAAGGGTCACTCGTGTTGTGAATGTGAACAGCCTGAGTCAGGTCGTGTTTTTCAGTGCTTCGCTCTGACTATCACCGTCTCTAAAAATACGTGCGTACAAACTAAAAGGAAGCCCTGATTGTCAATATCAACTACAATATCAACTACAATCGACGGACAATTGGCGTTAGATATTCCTTTTTGCCCCTCCCGTGTCAGAAGATCGACTGAAAGGACGATATAGTGGGCGTTGACCCCTCTAGAAATCTGCCTGTCGTGGACTCAACATTGCTACCAGCACACACACACACGTTCACCACAAAACAATGTTGTGTAATATGCACATTAGATATTGGCCATAAAATTCATTGGCAGAAACATACGGTCGATAATACAAAAGATATTCTTGTTCAGTCACGGAAAAATCCTGTTACAGCCCCAGCCATGAATGAAATCGAATGTTATAGAAATGCTATCTGTTACTAGTAGTCTGTGTTGTCCATGTATGAACTTTCATCAAATAACTCGACCATGCGATATGCTGAAAGGACTAAAAAAAAACCGTGGCCAACTTGAACTTTTGCCACCGTAGAATTGTCCTGCGAGACAGGTCCGTTTATTTCAGGTTAAGAATCTGAAATAACACAGAAATAAAATGCAAGCTATAGTATAAAGTTATATAAAAGGAGAGCTAGCTGAGGAAGAGAAGGATGCCCCCGTACCGATCCCGTCAAGTACACCGCCAACTCATATGATATATATACTATAGTCTGTAGTACTGACAGTGTCAGGTTTGAGGTCTCTTGAACTTTAATATCATAATTTAAACAGGGCCAAGCCGGTTTTATTGCTGTCACGGTTGTTGCGACAACAGCAAATACGCCTATGACACACGGCGACGAAAGTTTATATTTTCGCAGTTCACATTCGACACGCGTGACCCTTGACCCATCTGCGACCGTCCACTGTATTAGCGTGGGGGACAGGGGACTGTGCCGTGCCGTAGCGCGAAGGAACGCAGGGCAGCGCGTAGGGCAGAAAATTCTGTCGAGGAACGCAGGGCAGCGCGTAGGGCAGAAAATTCTCACTGGCGCGGAGTGGTTGGAATTCTACCGCAGCACGTAAGGAAATGTATCGTAGAGCGGTTAGAATTCTACCGCGGCACGTAAGGAAATGTATCTCGGACCGGTTGGAAATGCCTCGGACCGGTTGGAATCATCCCTCGGAGCGTTTGGAATCATGCCTCGGACCGGTAAGAATTGAGTTGGGGAAGCTGTGTAGCGCTGTCGTTTTGGTCTTTGGTACAAAACAAATCTGTTGTTCCAGGGCACCGGCGTCTCTATTTAGGTTTAACTGCCCCTTTGTTGTCTGATTCAAACATTACGTCATTGGACGATTTCATTTTTGACGCCAGCGGGGGTTAAAATTGAAGAGCACCAAAAGAAGTTAAACAAGAAAAGGAGTCAAGTGAGTGTGTACATATTGTTATGTCTTCAGGAATTATGTTACGTTATACTTATAGTTTTGAAATCGAAAGGATAATTCTATCATTGAATGTTATGAATTAACACAAGAACATTGGACACCGTTTTAGAATCCCTACTACGAATGGTTGGCACCAGGAATGATTCAGATATATGGGCTGACCTATTTAGTCATTTGTGTTTGACTTTCCCGTGTTTTCAAGTGTGCTCAGACCACTTATTATGCCGGACGTCACTAACCATGTCCGGGTCGCCACACACACGTGGCCGGGCCGAGTCTGTTGTGTTTCCTTTGTGACTGAACTTATTAGAAGCTACAAAAGGGGTTTAAATCATCATCGCAACGCGAAAATTTGCTAAGAAGCGCGTTGGTCTTTAGTCCTTACTTTCCACCACTACAAAACCTGAGACATATACAATGAATATTATGAATACTCCTTCAAATGTTACCATTAAGATAAGTTCAACTACAAGTTCATGAAATCTGATAATAGTGAAAATGTCACGCTTTACTTACTCCTTGTATGTAGTATTTACTACCGGCCTGTATTGGAAGTTTGGCTGACACTGAACTGGCATTATGTTTTGTTTGACTGAACCTTCTAAATATTTCTGAAGTCTATTTTGATTATACGACATGGCTCTTATCATAGTTATATGTTAAAATATTTCACTGTTACACATTGAGACGGAACCGTGAGAAGCATATCAAACATCTGTATGTTACGTAGGTTTGTTTTAATGTCAACAATTATGCTGAAAGAAACCGTGGTGTGATGTTTCGTCCCTTGTATATATCTTTTACAAGGATCATGTAGTCGCTATACCCTTGTTGTTGATTGTTTGTCACTATAGCCTGGGGGATACCTGAGTGTGTTATGCGTCATTCGTCTTGACCTGTGACCTGAGGGCGCTATTTCAGATTTGGGCGGGAAATGTACCGGCAGGCACTTAGACCATGACTCATATCCTTATGTATTCCTGTATTGTTGTGGTTGAGTGGTGTGACCAAATGACCAGTTGTGCGTCGTAAGTCCTGAAAAGGCTAGCAACGTTGTAATAGACTAACTTTTGTTTACAGACGATTTGTGTGACAAAGTGACTCATTAATTTGACACCCACAGCCGTCTTTGTACCAGCTCTTTCAAAGTCTCAAACAAAACCAACCACTGTAGTTTAAAAAAACAAGCTGCTAGGAGGCCCAACCTGTGCCACTTCTTCACGAGTACAATCAACACAAAAACAGTGTTTAACATGACAAATGATAACAAAAACCAAGTTGATCAAGAATTTAACTAAATCAATCAATGATCTTATGTAATGAGAACATAAATCAAAGCCTTACGGGAAAGCAGAACTAAAATCGATGTCCAACGTATAACGTTAATTGGTAAATGATAAAAGGAACAAACTAACTTGTACAATTGTTGTGCAATAAAATTGATCTTTTTGTTTCGTTTTGAAGATGGACATTCTTTCAGATCGTTGGAAGGTTTGCGTCAGAAAGACGATGCAGCCAGCTGAAACGGCACGATTCTCCATCCTTACATCTGCTTGGAGATTAGGCTTACTACATGCGACGTAAAACCAAGATGGCTGCGCCCAGATGTTGGGAAAGCTGACGTGTTGTTTGGGCGCTGATTCGTCAGTCGTACGCTTAAGGAAAGCGTCTGGGTCCAGTCATTTCATCATAGCCAGCTGTAAGAAGATCTGACCAAGGTATAGGACTAGCTTTTATACACTGTCAGGGCGAGATATGTGAATATTTGAAGATCAGATATCTTCGTTGCATTTTTTAAGGGTGGGAGGGGGGTGCAAATATTTTTATACAGACTATTGCAAGCAAGACGGATAAAATGATAGAAAGTCGCATTTTGATGTAATTTGTGATAGATTTTAAACTTTGCCTGATCGGTACAAAACCCCATGTTGTTATTATAAATAAGATATTTGAATTTCGGTTTACGGTGGGAAAGATATGTCAACATTGTTTTGAATATGTCACATTGCATTGTTACTCCGGGAAGGAGGATGACCTCCTTCTGGGAGTATTGGAAATGCTTTTGTTTGCGCGTTCGCAGCTATAACTCACGATCCCGTTGTCGCATTGGTGTGCAACTTGGCATATCGTTTGCCTGGTTCGGCGTGGTGATGCACAATAGCTTTGTTACATCATAACTACTTTAAACGTCAATCCAATATCGTAATTGCACCCCTATAATTAATGCTATGTCCCACTGCCCTGCCATAGGGACCATGTTATAATCCGTTATGCATGACTGGAATACTTCAGGCAGATACGGGGTATAAATCTTCCTTACTTGCTGTGATCGTATAGTCACTGTTACATTGAAAAATAGACAACGTGCATCACCACACGCAACCTAGCAAACGATATACCAAGTTACATACCAATGCGGCAACGGGAATTGTGAGTTTTAGCTGCGAACATGTGCAGAGTGACCTCCAGTCTGTGTATTAAGTATGCCGTGTCCACTCGCAACTCGCATACAGTATGTGCGCACGGGACGGACGATGCACTTTTACGCACAGTGTGAAAATGTAGTTTATAATACGGAGGCTGTGACAATGTAAAAAGTTTACGCAGGGGATGAAAGATTGTTGAGAAATATCTCTCAGAAAAGTGCGCGCGCCAGTGTCACTTCCGGGTGGTTAGATCCGGTGACCTTTGACCTTGGTGAAATGTTACGATAATATAAATTAGCCTTTTTTATTGCAAATAGCTTGTTTTGATTCTCGTTATAATGCATGGAAGTTCAGACGCTGGACTATGTAACGTCATTTCTAGCTAGTGTTAAGTTGTTTTTGCTGTGTTTTGCAGATGTGGCCCATACGTGGTGGCCGCCATAGGCGTCCGGGAATCGCCCTGGTGCTTCTTGCTTTTCAGGTAACTCAATCATCACTACTGTACTGTAATTTAATCTTTACATTTTTGCGGTGGATTTATTTTCACGGGTTTCATGGTGACCTCTCCACTGTGAGTTCATGGCACTGTGAATATGCATTTCCATTGTACTTCTACTGTACTACAGAATTTCTTCAACTTAAAACACCCTTACACAACTTACAGCAGGATTTTTAACATGCATTAAACATGCAGTCACTCTCTTCATTGTTCAAATCACTAATTGGCATGTTTTCATTGGTTGACATGCTTATTGTGATGGACATTCGGGATCAATCTATTGTATCTCTACCTCAGATGGCACAAGCAGGATTTCAGAACATCCCACCCGTTACCTTGGCAACCCTCGCAGCCAACGTGGCCATGTTCCTCCGGCTGTTCCGTGGCTTCCATTACCCCAAACTCGGCGAGGTGTGTGTGAGCGTGGTCCATGTGTGGTACCAAGGGGTGAGTACAACTCAGTTTTATGTCACTTGAATCTGGTTAAGACATTAACTGTTTTACTAGTACTTACTTATGTTTAATTACCTTCTTCAAGAACAACGTTATGTTTTTGGTAGCATTTATATGCGGTATAGCAGCACAATATGCTATGGATGGATTGAAATTTGGTATGAGTTATAGTCTAGTCCCCTGGCAGCTTTCTTAGGTACTGCAGCAGAACTTCTGGCTTTGATATTTCGTATTTTGGACAAGTTTTGGTCACGGTTTTTGGGTGGTAGAGATCTCTTCTTTTGTTTGTTATAAAACCTTATGAAAGTATACCATGGCTATTGACAGGAACATCCCATGGAACATCCTGTCTTAAAGAAAGAATACTTGACGTGCACACAGCCACTGTCTCATTGGTCAAACTGCTAATTGTCATCTTCTCATTGGTTAAACTGCTAATTGTGATGGACAGTTAGAATTAGCCTATCTCACTGGTATTTGTTTCCTTGTTTACAGGACTGGAAAAGGCTGATCTACGCTGCCTTCTTCCACGCAGACGAGTGGCACCTGTACTACAACATGGCGTCCTTCATGTGGAAGGGCATCACATTAGAGCGGCGGATGGGTAGCGCCAGGTTCTTGTACGTGCTGGCCGTGTTCACGCTCTGTACGCACTCCCTCCTGCTGGGGCTGAACTACTCCATGGACCACTTCTTCCACCAGTCATCGTACCTGGCAGACTGTGCTGTCGGATTTTCAGGTTAGTGACCGCAAGGAATGGTCCAAATATGGTATAAGATACGTTGAAAAAACTGTAAATCATGAGATTTTAGTGGTGGTGAACTTGAAACATGGTAAATGCCTCCTTTCCCCTCCTACGGCTACTTTAAGTCTTCGCAAACTTACAATCAATATGCAGCAACTTGTTTTGAGAACGGAAAAGCATTTTCTGTTGTCCTAACCGAGTAAGGTGGTATGTAAACAAGAAAGAAAATCATAAAAATCTTTGATAGTAGTAAATGTATTGTCTGTGTTAACAAAACCATTGTAATCCTGATGGCATACTTTGTGTAATTGAAACAAGATATACAAGTTGTATTCCTTTATCTCACTTTGATTGTTTGATACCCTGATATTTGTGTGTATTGCGTGTTAAACAGCATGTTCTTTTGCAATAATGTAGTACATGTAACTATATCAATGTCCATAAGTTATCAGACCTTACATTATATTAACTTCATATTACAAGTCTGGAGTAGTTCTGAGTTTGAAACTAATTTAAACCCTTTGTCACATAAGCCTATATTTGACTGTCATTTCAGGTGTGATATTTGCACTGAAAGTTCTGACCACCCACTACCTCCCCCCTGGTATGACTTACATCATGGGATGGCTCCCTGTACCCCGCAAAATTGCATGCTGGGTAGAGCTGGTGGTCATACAGGTACGATATACATTTAACAATGTTCTGTCAATCATCTGTCTTCTTTTTAACGAATTTTTAATAACAATAATATATACATAAATAGGGGGCATACCGGTAACATGGAAAACAAAAACCTACATGGTAACCATAGATAACACACTAGTTTTGTGCAGAAGGTACAAGCTGCATCAGACCAAACTGCAAGGTTCGATCCACTCACAGGAGTCCATACCTTTTCGATGAGTGTCATGGGATTTGGGCGTGGCTATCCTCAAACACAGGGATTCCAGCTTTATGTCCCAAACGGGAGGAAGTCCCTAACCAAACCAGGTACTCATTTTCAGTGAGTCCAGTGAGAAATTAGATATTTCCCAAAAAAATTAGATATTTCCCAAGGGCACAACTCTGGGGCCTGCCAGGGATTTGAACCAGGAACCTTTAGAATTTAGATTTAAGACTAAAATCAACAACCCTAACCCCAAGGCCCACCTGTATCTGGCTATTTACAACTTGCTAACAGGACAAGTGCGTGAAAGATACAATTTTTTGTGCAATGTTCCCCAGATCCTGATCCCCCGTGCGTCGTTCATGGGCCACCTGTCAGGGATACTGGTGGGGCTCCTGTTCACCAGCGGCCCTCTCAGGGCAATCATGGACCTGCCATTCGGAGGTATGTCAATTACTAATTCTACCGACTCTGACCTCTACTTCCTGTCAATCTCATAACTCTGACCTTCTGCCCTTCCTGTTACTCAAGATGTGCCTATACATAGCATATGGTAATAACAGCAGAAATACAGACACACAGAAACCATACCTCTGTACATGGAGGTGATAAATGAATGCTTTGAACATCAGGGTAGACTGCACCTCAAAATCAAACCATCTTTTCTTCGAATTCAATATGTACATCTTATTTTAGTCAAATCTCCCAGTCCCTCATTAACCAATTGTGCTGTCAATGCAGAAGGGGTGATAACTTGTGGAGTTGACATCAGAAGTATACATATCAACAGTATGAATGATATTGATGATCTTTTTCAAACGTCCCTCCCAAGGTTGGACAAGACATCGTTACCATGACGATTATGGAGCACCTGAACGCAGACACACCAGAGTGACCCGACAACAATCCTACACCTACCATGCAGGTAAGATATGTCATAGTCCAGCGTGCTTGAAATTCATTTTCTCCCTACCGCAAAATCAAATCCCCACAGACCGCAAGATCAAATCCCCATTTCCCCTTCTACAGTATTTACGGAAGACGTTGTTTTGCAGGTGCCACAGGATTTCGGGCTCAAGAAGGGGCAGGGCTAACAGAGGAGGAAGAACTGGAGGTGGCGATGCAGCAGAGTCTACGGGAGTACGAACAGAAGACCACACAGGCAGCCATTCAGGAGAGTGTGAGGGACACAGGTAACACAGGTAACACACAGGCCACCTTACTAGAGTACTCACTTTGCAATCGGAAATTTGCGACTTCAAACCCTGGCTGGGTCATATATACCAAAGACTTTTGTAAGAAATTGTACATACAGCATTTTCAATCTGTTACTACTGTACTACAGAATTGTTACAACCACAAACTTAAAACACTAGGGAAAAATGCCTTTCCCCGTCTACTGCTAAAATGAGTGAATTGACCACACTCTCACTACATTGTATGTTTCAGGTGTTGGTGGGGTCAGACACCCCAGTGCGCCTCCCCTCCACACAGCGTTAGAGGGACCCCCTCCCTCTGCACCCCTGTCCGACCTGGAGGCGCTAAGGCAGCGCAGGCTAACTAGACTGGAGCAGCTGAACAGATGACACCTGTAACAGTTATACAGCATCCTCTCCTGCTAGGTTAAGTTATTAGCCAATCACAGTCAAGAGGCAACATGATTGGCTGACCAGACTGAAGCGGCTGAAACTACCCTGCCAACAGTTGCTGGCCATGTAGCAAAATATGTTTACTCAAAGTGCACAGTAGATTTCAGTTGCTATTCATCAAGCAAATGCACTGTGTGGATATCAAGCAAATACACTGTATGTTCACAATTTCACTGTGTAACACATTTTCTAATGGACATGAATTTACTAATTTAAATGTATATACAGGTATATTTATGTCAGGGCAGAGACTGCCATCTGGCAGAATCACCAATTTGGCTGGAAGAGATGACGAACGGAGTCTGATACATGTATACCCTTAAAAGACAGTCAGAACAGTTCAACTTGGATTTATGTCTATTTTGATCAATGGATGGACTTGAAATGTATGATTTATAAGTGGGAAACCACCCTAACCCTTTCCCAGCATCCTAATCAGAGTCTCTTTCGGCAGAGACTCCGATCCGCATCCGTACCGTTAGAATCAGCGATTCTACCAGATTGCAATCTCTACCGATATATGCACGTGATGGATTGTTCATTAATTTGTGCAAGGAGCCCACTAGCATTCAGGGCTTGTTTCTTTCTTTGGTCTTTGAAACAAAAGATGTTAAGTTGTCACTAGCTTGTTGTATGTACTAGGCACAATGATGATGGAGTCTCAGACCCTTTTCCCTGGGAAAAACAGCCAAATTAGTTAGACTTGCAGTTGGACTTGTTGCATCTAACATTTTGTATGCAATATGTCAGTAACTATTGTGTGTGTTGTTTGGAAGAACTTTGGACTATTTATTATGTATAACTATTAGTATTGCTTTTATATTTGGCAATCAAAGGAACCTACAACTTTAGCTTTCGGATTTATGTATTCGATATTCTGTGATATTAAAACAGAGATTAGCTTTTTTGTAATATAAAAATGTTTGCAAAGCAAAATTAATGACGATGCAGTAATATGTTTGTGAAAACTCATTATATGGAATTAAATGAAGTCTTGAATATTGTACATTTTATATGTGTGTTGTGATTTAATCAATTGTACAGTAATCCTGGCGCAAAGTTTTTTTTATTTAGAGATATACCACATTTGTGGGAGGATCAGAAAGATGTCAACCCAGACCAGATTACTAGTACAGTCAAACTTGTCCATCCATAATCTCCAAGTAGATCCAAACGGGGCGCGAAAATCGTATACGCTAGCCAGAGAAGCTACAGTCCTACGGGGCTGGCTGGAGCTTATCTGGCTGACTGGAGCTTCTCTGGCTAGCATATGCGATTTTCGCGCCCCGTGTGGATCTGCTTGGAGATTACACAACATGGGCCTGCTAAGGATTTGAACCAGAACCTCAAGATTCTAAGTCAACAACCGTAGGTAACCACAACAGCAACTTGCCTCCAAATTTGGATCTACACAATGGACCAGTCCTGTCCATCACAATTAGCTGTTAGACCTATGAGATCTGTCAATCAGTGGTTCCACCAATAACACAGTGGTTGCATGTCCCTCAAATATTTGCAATCTTACATTATATTGCATTTCTACGTATTGACGGAGGTGGGATCAGTCTATTTTCCCCAGTTTGTCCTTGCTTTTAGGTTTCTAACAAAGATAACAGACAATGAAAGAAGACGCGACACGATTGAGTGATACTTGCAGAATGAAGCTGGCTCCATACCAGGATGGCACCAGCTCCATGTCCTGTTATCAACTGCCCCGACAAGAACGGCCATGTACATGTACACAGAAAAATGGTAACTTGCATAGAACAAATCTTAAAGGACGTCCTACCAGCACGTGTACACCACTTGTTTTTAGCTCTACAACCCACAAACACTGGTAGTAAATGATTTGTGATGGTCCTATATAAAATTTTGGCTGACAGTTCCCGTTGTACATACAGTTCAACTGATGTTTGTCATCTTTGGCATTCTTGACCAAATAACATTTTTTTTCTATTGAATCCGAGAAATTTGTCGTTTTAACGAAGTTACCACTTCATTAGAGTTAATCGGCTAGTGACTAAAAAATCTAGAGCTACAAAGCTTGAGTCACCCAACCCTCTCCTCCCCACGCAATGAATGGTATATTCCATTATCTTAATTGCGAGGCACTATTTAGGCCAGAATTTGGACAGTTTGATTATCAGAACAGGGAGGGTCGGGTTATAGGAGCAACAATACATCTCAAGTCGTAACACCATAATAATCAACATCACTGGAACATTTTACTTTGAAAAAAAAAACTTGATTATAAAAAATAGTTGCTGAAGACTCTTGTACATGTACAGTTTTTAAACACATATAATACAAGCCAAAACGGCAGAAAGTGCAAGCAAAACCTTGCAAATATACCTTGTACATTTTTTTTTTTACTTTTCAAGAGTCTCAAATGTTCACCTGATTGCTAAAATGGCCCAGTGACGTCCGTCAACATACATACAAAACTAATAACACCTTTACCTAACTAAAAACCAAGTGTTACAATGAAATATTGCTTGTATAGTAAATTCTTCATACAATGTGGAGAGTTTGTTCAACTCTGGGAGGAAGGTATAGAGTCTTTCACTTGTCATGTTTTATTTGAGTCCTGGACACCAATATAGTAAGAGAATTCCGGCTCTCCAAAACAAGAAGTTATGAAATTTACATCACATTTTTACAACGAACACAAGCGTACCACTTTGGTATGGCCTTGTGTCATAAAACTACACATAGCCTCCGTTCCAGAGCTGAATCCTTACCAGCACTAATTATCATGTAAGTAGAACAGCCTTACCAATTCTTACTCTCGGTTCTTAGCCAAAAAGCGAAATCGACCGAAATCTGTACAGTAGATATAAAATGATAATAATACTAAATAGTGTTCACAGGATATGTATTTATGTAACATAAATGCTTTACTCTTCTCGTAATTTACCATTCCACTCCTTTTTCAAGCTGAAAAATGTTAGAACCAAGGAAAAAATTGGTCTGACCAAAAAACAGCATATGCAGCACTATATGCAGACGACGACTCTTCGCTAGTAATAAACTTAAAAGTAACTATACCTGACAATCTAGCAATTTTTGTAGGGTTAGCTGTAACTGTCCTGCTATGGGGTTACATATAGACCATCTAATCACAAAAGGCTGTGACTGGCCAGTTTAAATTTGACAATCATCAAAACTGACCAATCATGACCATCTAAGCACAAAGGTTGTGAAAGGCCAGTTTAAAGGTAACATCATCAAAACTGACCAATCAGCACAAAACAAATGTTATATGTGATAATTGGTAACAGTTAGCCCTTTGTAAACAAATTGTTCTGCTTAAATTATTCACCATATTTGTGGATATTTCTCAATTATTTTTACTTGAGATACAACCACACCGCACCCTTGGAGTGGCTTTGGAGAATACAGCAACTGATCAGAGAATTGTGCATTTTCAATTTACGACATTAACTTCATATGAATTCATACCAATAAATATGTGCTCAACTTAGATTAACGACAAACACATGCTAATTAACACCCTGTGACAATATCAAGAACGCTTCTTCAGAATATGGTACTTTTTCTGTTTCTTTTATCTCTGTTTACAATAAGTATTTCTCTAATGTATATTTGCCCTGAAAATTAAGACTGTTGTGAGTTATAGCAAACATTTATGTGTCTGGTGTATATAATCACATCTTGACTGGAAGCACACAATGTCGCCAAGTATCCTGAAGCCTATGATCTAATCACCAATCCTCAACACCCATTGGCTATACGATTAATGACATCACAAAATCCAGAAAGTTCACTGGGCATGCAGCCTCTTGTTGTACAAATTTGGTAATACATGTTTATTTTCAAACTCCACAATTTCATACGTTTGCCAGCAATTCAGCGGTATCATCAAAATGCCTTTTTTGAAAAGTCATGCCAAGTCAATTTCACAAAACATGACAGGCGATACATGTTAGGCAGTATTTCTCTTTACTTTACCATAGAGCCTACCGGCTATCCTGCAATGTTTGAACACCTAAATTCCTACCATATCTCAATGGTAGTTACAGGAACACACATAGAATTTGGATGCTATTTGCTTCAAGAGGTTGGCTCTGAACATTAGCTCATAGTATATACAAGGTTTCTATCATTACGATTAACATGTACATGGCTTTAGTGAAATAGTGTAACCGCAGTATCTAATAAATGAAATAGGTTTGTATATCATGTTAACTGCGCTAGCCAGCATGGTCGGTTGCCATAACAACGGTTTGGGGTTGCTATGACAATGTTTACAAATGCCATGGTAACCACACACAACACCAGCAAGTTCTCTCTATGCTTTTGCATACAAAACCGCCAAAAATCTGACCAGTTTTTCATACAATACAATAAAAGCAGCAAAAATTCAGAGTTGTCATTTTCGATGAAGACAACCAACAATGTACAATTTTTCACGTGGCTAGTCAAACTGTGACGTTTTGCTGAAAAAAATTGTCTTTTTGATTGTCCAATGTGGACAAATTGGTTAGGCTAAATGCTTGCTCTAATTAACAAAAGGAAAAGAAGTGTCTGTTGGCTTTGAGCATGTGTATATAGGTAGACTGGAGCTTATCATATAGTCTTTGTCCTGAAAATGCCATGGAGCTATATTTTAGATTGCTAGGCAAATCTAGGCTGCTATGTACTAATCAGACAGTTTCTAGGCATTAGCAGAATAGCACTATACTGTATACAGCAGAGCATCCTACATAGCCGACTAGCACTGTGTCTTCTGACAAACCATCAGGAAGATTGGGGGGGGGACTGACTTTTTCCTACGGACTACATTCTCACTTACAAATTTAGAAAAACTTTAAAAATAGATAAAAATTTCTTTTTCGGACAGCTGCGGCCAAGGTAAAGCCACAATAAATACAACATCATCACCCCTCCAACCCGATGATTTGTCATTTGTCTGTATAACAGTCATATGAAGCCTAAGAATTCTCCAAGCTATGCCCAAAGCACAAACATGTCCTATTCCTTTGTGCACAAATATAAAGCACGCTAGTAGTAAGTCACACCATTTTTTTTCTTAACCGGTCACACCACTTTTTTTCTTAACTGACTAGCGATGAAGCACAACTACGTTTTGCTGCAACATACTTTGAATTTTTCTCATAAATTTAGGAATTTACAATTTACAGGCAACAAGAGGTCCAAATTCGCTATAAATATTTTTCAACCGTTTGAGTCGATATATTTTGCACCATTTTTTTCTTAACTTCATTTTTTTGGGGTTTCTTTTTTTCCAAAGATTTTTTTTGTTGTTAAGGGGGTCAATAGGGGTTTTCTGGAGAGACTCAGTCCAGTGTTGATGACTGGATTCTTCCACGCCAGAAACCCTTTCAAGCCCAATGTGCGCAAGACCTCGTTGCTCCTGGGTCCATGATTCTATTAGACATTTCTACATGTGTCTATGGAACTATGAGGTATCCAGGAACAAAGAATTCTGCCAAGGTTTTTTCTTTCTATCACAAACATTGACGCAAACTTGTGTAACCTGCACACAAAGTCTGTTGCTTCAATTTCTTCTTTTCTCACTCTTGTTTTGCGAAAGTCACTGTTTCAGGGCTTGAAACTAACTGCATTGCTTGGTAGAAACCAAGGCCAGTGCCTACACAACATTTTGTGCATTGGAGAAGCAGAATTACCTTCTGTAGACAGGAACAGAGACTTGTGTGGACTTCTCTGTCCATGAGGAAAAACGGTATCATGTCTCGCACAAAACCAATTCTCCCGATTCAAGTGTGATTTCAATTTTCTTATTGGCTAAAAAAAACAAAAATGGCTGCCAAATGTTGACTGGCCTTAGTTTCAAACCCTGGACAGTTTTAGAACAGTAGCATTTCACAGTGGCCAAAGATAAGTTTGTTATCATCACAGATCTCTGAAAACAGGATTCTGTTAGCCTAGAACTTGAATCCTTCAGCAGGTATGTTGGTGTTACCGTCGAACTGGAAGCCCTCAGTGGACGCCTGGGGAGCCAGGCTAGGATCTTCTTCAATCTACCAGAAGAGATAAATGTACTTGTTAGAACAATAGAGAACATTTCATGCAGATTGCTTGTCTTGTGTTTTTAGTAATCTTGCAAGTAAGAAATCCGGGCAGATGGTATCTTGATTATTAAAGTGATATAGCAGAACTGTTAAAAAAATACAAGTCATGAGTTGCCTTTACTTACTGTAAATTCATTTATTTTTGCGGGGATTTTATTTCACAGCAGTTGTGGAAAGGAGTTTTTTGTTGCATTTTAGATTTACTGCTTAAACAGTACTGTACCACAAAAACACTGCATGACTTACATCTGCGCTGAAGTACTGGTCAATGATCTCGTACGCCAGCTTGTAGATGTCCTCGTTCTCGTGGTTCTGGAGAGCCTCGATCTTGTCCAGGCCGCCGCACTCCTCAATCTGTGTCTCGATGGCCTCCACGTTGTCGGCCATCTTCAGGACGTTGTTGATTCCGTCCAGGACGACCTGAATGACCTGGGTGTCCTTCACGCTCAGCAGGTTACAGAAGGGAGGAATGACCCTCTGGTTTACGAGGTACTGGACCTGGGGAAGTCAGACAGAACACCGTTATGCACTAATTTTAAAGAAGGGAGGAAATGACCCTCTGGTTCACAAGGTACTGGACCTGGGAAGGTGAGACAGTACAGTTATGCATACATGTTTACAGAAGGGAGGAATGACCTGCAGAAATCCCATCTGCATAGTGCAGGTAAAATCAGAGTTGTGCAGGTTTGTCTCATGTTTACCTGTGCCTAACCTGTATCAGTCCTGTACTGGATAGATAACTGTTAGTGGATTCGGATGTATTGTAATTATTCAGTGTGTTTGTTTCTCTTGGTGTGATCTGCAGTGATGTGAATATTACTTAGAGGCAGCATATAAGGCAGAAAAGGTGTAAGAGAATATTTAGAGAATTGGACGGTACATTACCCACACAGTAATGTACCGTCGTAAGGGGTATGCAAGAGCCTGTGACAACAGTATGTCCACCCTACCTGATCCTTCCTGCCGCTGATGGTGAGGTTACTGATGGCCCAGGCCGCCTCCTTCTGTGTCTGGAAGTCCCCTCGGCTAAGGTGGTGGATGATCATGGGGATGAGCCCCGCCTCGATCACCGCCTGCACCTGCTGCTGGTTACCAGCTGTGATGTTCGACAGGAACCAGACAGCCTCCTACAAACACAGGGGGCAAAGTAGATAGATGTTACAAATCTGTGTTTGCCTTGTACATATTGTTTTATGTCATGATAACATCCGACTCGAGTGTTCAAGACCAGCCTGTATTTTTAAGTATCACACAGGCCTCTAGTTGTATCACACAGGCTTCCATAGAATAATTCACACACCATTCGCCTACACCTAGTGCGCCTGTATTGATCATTCGAACACTGGATTTGAGCATTGGAATTGATGTTTTCACAATGTTTTGTTTGAGGAAATAGACTTTTCTGAACTTATGGTGCATTTTGCATAAAAATTTGTGTTTCCTCGGTATGACATAAAAATTGATGTCTCTATCTATCAGTATCAGTCTTTTTAGACAATCTTCCTGGGATGCTGGATCAGATACATACCAATTCAGCATTGGTTCTACTGTCCATTGTTTGTCATTCACACACTATACATATATCAATCTACATAATAAACATGAAAACACAGTTTTTACAAATTTAACCTAAATATGATAAGACCTTTTTAGACAAAATCTTGCTTCTTCACTTTTGTTGAGGCCAAACGATAACTTCTAGCACTATCAACCGCACATCCACACAGCCAACGGATTGTTTTGTAATCACTAGTTTGTGTAACACAAACTTCAGATGCACTCCCGTGTCAGGCACTGCCTGTTTCCAGGCTTATGGTTGGCAAGGGTTGTTTACATGCATGCTTACATCATCATACACAGGACAGAGCACCCTTAAAGACCTCATAATGATCATCACTTCCAGCTCCATTTTGAATTGCGTGCAAAAACAATGAAACCTTTGTTGTACTGCTTTTTCAAAATTTTGAAGTTAGCTATAGAATTTCATATTCAACTTCTAAAGAGAGGCAGTAAGGTGTGTGATAAGCTTTTGCTGACATCCTAGTTGATCTGGTATTTTCTGTGCATGGATTCTCTACATGAGATACCTGAAGTCTACATACACGTTAACATTCTGTTAACTGTTTATTCATGTTTCTGTCATCATTGAAGACCACAAGTTACTTTGTCAAATTGTTCAGGTACAGGCCCGGACATGTACCTTAACTTCTGTATCCATACCTGTACCTCATTAGGTATGCAGCCCTACTCAATCAAGTGCATATGAAAGCACTAAAGAGTGATTCATTCCCCCTTACCTTGTTGATTTTCTCCTTGGTGTGGTTGAGAAGAGCGTGGAAGTGGTCCAGGACGCCACAGTTCAGCACCACCTGTGTCTGGTCGTCTGTCCCGGTCACAATGTTTCCTACGGCTCTCAACGCAGCAGTCTGGGGGGAGGGAACATGGAACATGAGTTTTAAAAAGTGAAAGTAATCTCAAACCAATTAAGCTCACTGAAGAGATCTTCCAATGAGTTGTTGGTTACATCATTTTCGACTGATGTATTTGCTTGTTTCTCTATTTGTGTAAATCTTTTCTAACTAAAAATATTACAATCCAAACTGGCAGATTTCTTCACAATACTAAGAATATATCATGCAAGGTATTCACTTATGATTGATTGCAAAGTTTATTGAGTTTATGTTTTACCATATATTCATTTTAAAATATTAGACTCCAGGAAGGTTTTTATGTATTCTACTAGTACTAATGGAGATTGTTAATATCTAACCAACCAACCAACCAACCAACCAACCAACCAGCGAAACAAACAAGAAATCTTGTTACCTGAACTTTGACCTCTTGATGGCTGAGCAGCGGTACCAGGAAGGGCACGACGCCGGAGTCGATGACCATCTGTATCTGCTCGTTTCCCCCGTCCGTCAGGTACGACAGCGCCCAGACCGTGTCCACCAGGATGTTGATGTCTGTGTGGTGGATCAGGACGTTCAGTGCCGGAAGAATTTCCTGAAATGTGAGTTTTAACCTTTAGTACACTGAAGAAGATGTCTTGCACCCAGTTGGTTATAGAGTTAGGTAGCAGGGAGAAGGTTAAACTTCCTGAAATTTCATTTCCTTTAGTGGAGTATGAATTTCACAGTAGAAGGGGGAAGGAATTTTTTACGTAGTACAGTAATAAAAGTAGTAACTTGAAAGTGCATAAAAGAGGCATGATTAATTCGTGGTGGAAAGGTCACTTTGAAAACAAAACCATTGCAGACATTGAAAGATTTTAAGTACAACACAAATACTATGAGACATTTAGACATACATATAGAAGTTGAAATTCTAGGTATTCTTACCAAACATAACTGTCCTTTGCTAACCTGTATTGTGTCTATTTGGGGAGGGGGGTCCTTGTTCCTACACAGGTTGACTATGACCCAGGTGACGTTTCTCAGGAAGGTGATAGGGATAGTGGGATTGATGAATGACAGGAGCGGCTTGACCACGCCCAGACTGATGACATAGTCCCTACACTGGGGGCCGTCACCTACAGGGAAAAAATGAAATATTCATAATTTTAAGAAATACAAGACTGACAGGATCTACATCAATGTTGAAAACCTGCACTTGAATTTTGCAAGTAACTCAAACACTGGATAATAGACTCATTTCTTGTAAACCGAAAAGGATTTATCTGCCAAAGTTTTGGTAGACGTGCAGTTCTACTTCCCATCACTAGGTAGTGCTGCAGAGAGGTAGCAGGACCAATGAAATGTTGGCTGGTAAATCATTTTGGGCTATGCAAAAAAGACTGTATCATCCATTGTATTGCCAATCTGATGAAAGTATCCACAAATATATGTTAAACATATTACATGTGGTAACATATTATGAGAATTTCAGAAGAGAAGGGTACAAATCACATGCACTCACCAATGATATTGCCTAGTGCCCAGACGGCTTGCTCGCAGACGTTTTGATGGGGAGACTCCAACAGTCCCAGGAACAGGGGCACGGCACCTGCGTTAACTACTGCCTGGGTCTGTTGTGAGGTTCCTGATGCGATGTTGGTGAGGGCCCAGGCAGCCTCAAACTGTAGGGAGGCACTGAGGGACACAAAACAAAGTGATTAACATAAATCAAATCATAATATTTTGTAGGTTTAATGTAACGACTCACTTGAACACAAGCCTACAAGATACAAATCAGTATACATTATACATTCCATAGAGGGATTATGTTCTGTACTCTGAAGGGCAACTACATTTATATCAGCAACAGTACTTAATTTTAGATGCTACAGATCAAGCGCTCATAGGATCAATTTCTGGCATTCCTAGCTAGACATTGTGTTCTCACTTCATCCAGGTTTGAATCTGTACCTGACTTTGGAAAGGTAAAAGGAGGTAGGAGAGGGATGGGCTCTGCCTTCCAATACCATGCCCTGGACACAGTGGATTAACAACCCACTGCCCCTGCTGCCTCAAAAAGGCTATGTGACCTTGAACTTTTTTTAACATACATTTAGAGTGTGGCTTTTTAACATTTTTGAGTTAGTTGAGAATACTTACTTCTCGTTGTTGAGACAGTGGACCAGGATGGGTAAGATGCCAGAGTTGATCAGGTCATCGATTGGGGGATTGCGGTCACTGGACAACAGTTTCCTGTGGGGAAGATGTAAAAACCTTTGATTACAAATATTCAACTTCAGTATTGTAGAATTGTTTCCATTATTTTTGATTCAATATCAATATTCAATACCAACTTTGAGCAATAGCCATGGTCTTCCTGGGTACAATAATGAAGCTTGTCTCACTCTGCAAGGAACGCTTGCTCCAAAAATAATTTTATGAAACTGTTCCAATCTTTCATGAAACAAAATCTAGTAGAAATTACTGTAAATTACAGCATTTGCACCAGGACTTGATTTTACAGTAAGAGAAAGGTATTCTTCGCAGTGTTTTAAGTTCGCAGTTGATATAATTATTAAAAAATACAATGGAGACACATATTCGCTGAGCCATGATCTCACGAAAACCTCCAAAATAAAACCACCGCAAACATTACAAGATCTACAGTAAGCCCTCACCTTGCAGCTTGCACGGCCGTCAGTTGGACTGACACATCTGTGCTGGTGGCGTTCTGTACGATCTCGGCCAATGTTTGGTTTGTCTGCAGATGGCAAGAGAGTAAAGTCACGAAAAACAAACCATACATAGAAGCTACGGAATGAAAAAAAGGATGATAAAAATGATAATCTCGTTAAAACAGACTGCAAGAAATGAATTATTTCTATTCCAACTATTTTGAATAAAGTACATACTATAACATTTCATATCTTCTTCTTTTTCACTTTTACAAAAGTAACTTAATTAGGTAGTTAAGAGTTACACATCTTAGCAAGTGTTTTACAAAAGTAACTTAATTAAGTACTTATTAAGTTGGCTTAAATAATATCTCAGAACAGATTATTAAACATATTGCACTACAAGGCTGATGGTATACATGTATTCTGGTGCATCTTTCTAGAAAAACACTATTGCATGCAAAACAACCAACAGAAATAATATATCCTCGGTTATGATCATCGTATTACCTATTCTAAAACAAAAATTCTAAAACTCATAATTAAAATTAAACTTCATTGTCCTAGAAACAGAAAATTTGTTGAGGAAAAATTATCAGGCAGTATATACTACCAGGCTATACAGTACAGTATATTCTTTTATGATATTGATAACTTGAGAAGTATCTTGTATTGTAAATATAAGTGCACAAAATGCTTTCATGTGTGTTAGGTATAACAACATATCTATGGGAGGTATGCACCTGTTACATACTATAGCAATACATGTACATTTATACAAATAGTAAATAACTCAGTGCTAATTTTAAGAATGTTTTAAAAACCTATTACATGATATTGACAAATAATGCCAAGATTCTATCCACAGCATCATCGCAGGAAGGAGTCTTTCAAGGGAGTGAGGGACAACCAAGAACGGAAGGAAGACTTTTGTGTATCTTTGACTTATCAAGCAGGGCTCTTATTCATTTCTTGCTCTTGACAATGGAATAAGGACACTACAAGACCTTCTTACCATCTCTATCCACTTTGTCAATTTTCAAATTCAAGTGACTGAACACTCGTTTATTCTTACGAGAATTAGATTTGGCGGTGTTTGAAGATTGCGGTTGAAACAATCTTGTTACACAATTGAAACACATTTTTACAGAGCTATGATTTTGCAGTGAGAGGTTGTCAAGATTTGCAGTATTTTGCTTAAATTCATCAAATTGGCAATCTTCTGGCAGAGTTTGACAACTAAATTTAAAGGGAGAGCCCTGCTTAAGCCATGCATAACACCTCCACAAACCACAGACAACAAGCAAACATTCTAATACTCTACAAACTACCAAAAGTTTTGGCTCTATGCACAAAGTGGTGAATGAGAAAAATTTAAAGCACAAGCTTGATGCTGCATACTGATGTTAGCTCAATGGCTGCTTCATAGAGTTGGTATATTGAAGAGGAGAAAAATGCACTTGGCTTTGCAGAGAAAGGATTGCAATTTTTACAGCCAGACAAAACCAGAATCTTATGTAGCTGAGGATCTTTTAACCTCCCCCCTGCTATGATGGCCTTCTTGCATCAAATTTGTATTGGCTGCAGTAGGTAGGAAGCAGGGAGAAGTTTAAAGATAGCTGCATGCATGTGGCTGGCTCTGAAAAGTGCACTTTTGGAATTGCATAAGGACGCTGTGCATGCATTTGCAGAGATGCACCGTTTAAATTGCACCTACCACAGATGCATTTTCATTATGAGATGCACCGTCAGAGCGGGGTTGCAAATAGTAAACTGAAAGAGACTGGAAAAATGCTGGGATGACTTTCTGGGTTGGGTGTTTATTTAACAAATGTAATGAAATTGGAACTTTTCTGTCATAAATTTCAGTCCATGCATACATGCACACAAGACACTGCACAAGAAATGCATAGTGAATGTTGAATGCAAAGTAATGCTGCCTACCACGAATCCTGTGACAGTAAAATGTACAAACTTTTACCAAAGAATGGTGAAAATCATAAGGATATTTTCAGTGTATTGACAGATAAGGTTTTCTTAGAAAAAAATACAACTTCTTCAATGGACATAAGAAATAACAAAAAATACTGGCTCTGCCCCAGAGGCACTGCCAAAAACAGCAGTATTCTGACCTCCGACCCTTGCTCTATTCTGACCCAATACATGTACTGAGAAGTATCCATCCAAAAACTAATTACATTACTTTGTTCTTCTTCAATTATTCAGTTCAATGGACTGGCAGAAAGCAAATACTTGGAAGCCCTGATAGCACAGCATTGGGGAAGACCCACATAAACACACAGAGCTCTTTGTACATGTACTTACCTTACTTACACGGATGAATATAAAGATACATGTAACAAGTAAAATTATGGTAACAAGTAGGTCATATGCTGCTCAACACTTCAGTCAAATCTCTGGTGAGCACCAACTCCCAAAACGATTCATTCACCATTTCAAATTTAGTAACATTGCAGGGCAACTGAAGGTTTTGAATTGACCGGTAAAAGTCTTTGTGTAATTACTATAATTCATCTGTACATTAAAAACAAGAAGCTATGTCTTGGCTATTCTGTGGTTAGAAAAATTACAAACTATGGGTATTTACCCTGCAACCTTGGAAAGTTAAGGCCTTGTAATTATACAGTTACAAATAGAAGACTTGTCATCTCCTAGTTATGTTTATGTTAGAAACAAAATTCCCAAATCTGTCATTGTCTGCTTATGGAATGGAGACAAAAGAGGAATATTGGTGGCAACTAAAACAGCCACAACTCTTTAATCCACTTTCATTTGATGATTGTGCTCTCCTTTTTTCTAATAGAACACAAGGAAAACAATAAAAAGGAAATTTGCAAGGGCCACCAATTGGCTGCTCTGGTATAAAAACATTGAAGGCTACTTTATACTCAACCTTCTCCCTAGCCTAATATGGTCCCAAAGGGCTACATCAGCTGGGAGAATGTTAGATCTACTTCATTTTTTTCTTCTTAATCTAAGATACATACCACGGGTTTGTCTCCTTCCTCAGATTCAGAACTGTCTATCCTTGGCACATTTCTTCTCTTCAGCAGATGTTCCTCTCTCTTATTCTGTGTAGGGGAAATGATATTGATAAATAAAATCACACACGTGGGTTTCAGAATATTTGATATCCGGGAACAAAATACTGGGTACATATGCACCCAAAATTGGAGTTGTGAACCTAATTATTGACTGTGGGTGCACTGGTTCATCTAGATATTTGTGTAGGTAGAAAGGTACTAGCATACAAGTAATATACTGCATATTTTGACCAAAAAAACAAACCTTTTGTATCACTTGTTTAAGTCAGCGACAGAATATTTTCCATTGCAATTTTTCAAAGATTTTGAAAATGATACTCTATTGAATTCTATGTTGTGCACCCAAAATTGTCACCCTAAAAATTTAGGCGCACCAGGGGTCCAGGGCACCAATTCCCCAGAATGAATGTTGAGTCATGTCACATCTTAAACTCTTTTAGTTCTGGGCTTTCTGAATTTTTCCATGTACATTTGTGACTGCTTGGAAATAGGAAGTAAACACATATGTACTTATACTCAAGCAACTGGATAAGTTTTGTAAACAGACATAATAGACAGCATCCGCTGTCTTTCGTCAGTGACAGAAGACAGGCGAAAGGCAGCTGATACTGTTTAATTTTGAAACATCTGACTGTTAACAAAACTCAACGAGTCACTTGATGTTTTTGTATTGAGTATCTCATTACCTGGAGTGGATGTCTAACTTTCACCAGCGTAAATACTTATGTTATATGTAGTACGTTGATCATAACAAATACATTTATCTGATACTGTTGAATAATTTTGCCAGATTAGACTCCAACAGTCCAACTCATACTTAAAAAGACCATAGGAAACATGAAAATTATTCTTAATTATCTTTTTATATTATCTTGTATCACATGAAACCCCTTCTTTTTTCATTTCTTGTGTGGCTAAAAAATGTGATTAGTAGAGAATGCACAACACACACACAAAATAGCAGTTGTGTAGATTTGGTCAAGTCAATTAGTATGTTCCTATATTTGGAAATAAATATTATATAATTTTTCAAAAACGCCAATAATTACCTTTCTCAGTTCCACTGTAACTTCATTCCGCTGTCTTCTCATAGCCTGTGAAGAAATCAAATGAGCTTTGTTTACATCAGCTGATCAAGACAACTTGAACCATCTTGTATAACTGCCCCCCTCCCCACACAGCATAGTCCAGTCATTTTGGTTGGCAACGTCCCCAAATACCGCAATTTTTGTCACGTTCTTCTGTCAATTTCACCTCATAATCGTAATCTAAACCTTCGGAGAGTAACTCAACATAGCCCTGGGGCACCGAAGGTTATGTTGGCGGGGAGATTTTACGGTCTTTAGGGTTGATCTGTTGGCATAAAATTGTCGCAAAAATTATGTGTTGCTCGCTCAACATACAAGTCGGACCGGGCGCCATTTTTGAAGTGAAGTCATCGAGAAGACAGACGAAAAAAATTACGTCGTCTGCCGACCGATTTCTGACATATAGCTAACCAAGATGTGTAGAAGCATACACAGCCGTGACTTCGGGGTACTTGTGATCACATCTATGGACAGAAAATCGGACTGTTTCAGCTGTAAAGCTACAAAGATCTGAGGAAAAATCGAATGATCTGCGTTGTCTCCAAGCCAAAACACAGCGTCATGGACTGTCTGGACATTTCTCTTTCGACAACAACGCGCAGTTTGAGGCTCAGATCTCACACTCACCTCGGCATCGCGGCCTTTATGCTTGTAACTTCTGATCCTGTTGTTCAAGAAGTCAGCATAGCTTTCTGCAGACGACATTTTTTGGGGAAATCTGAGGGAAATCCTTCCGTTTCTCTCAACCCAGAAATCCAAAATGCCGGCCAACTTTGACGTCACTGAAACCACGGAGGAGATAAAATAGTACAAGCCCTCTCATTGGTCAACGCTGACCCACCCTGATTTCCAATGATATTAATAAAATCTTTGATAACCGATTTTAGTTTATTTCGGACAAAGAATAAAGAAGATATTATTATCTTAGATACATACAGACCTTTTAAGTTGTAAATGGTGCATATATAGTCAGAAAATAATCCTTGAAAATGGACCAACCAGGGCAACCCTTTCATTCGTGGCACGTTCTTGCTGACTCAACTAGCCGCAGAGCATGCCGGGACAGTTTTCCCGCGAAAGTCACACTGACTCAGGCGGAAGTGACATGATAATGTAACTCAGGCATATTATGTTATCGATAACATTTTGTAGTTATAAATGTAGGGTAGATTAGTCTATAGTATTTTTGTTTAATAGTTGTTGCCATATATTGAATGGTTGTCGAGCGATACGTGTCATTCATATGATCATTGATATGTACAAGGGCATTATGATATATGATATGAAAACAAGTCAAGTCAAAACGGAACCACGTTTCGGAATCTACTAGAAGGACATTCTTAACACGCGTGTCAAAGTCGACGTGAAATTCATCCATCGAGAGAACATGACGGATTTCAAAGTCTGTGTTTGCGCCACAGTGTGGCATACCTGCCGTCATAAACACAACCGCAAGGTGCCGCTTCATGATTGCGTCATCAGCCCCACCCTAAGCGTTGCCAATCTCCAAGCAGATGAAGCCGTCGGGCTTGTTTTGAGCGTATTTGACGATGTTTAGTTTTTTCTGGGGGTGTTATTCTGGGGGTGCACACAGTGTCAGTGTCAGTCGAGTAACTGTAAAATATGCGCACCTTCAGCTGCAGAAAAACTTCATTGGGACAAAATCGTACAAAACACCTCGAGAAAAAAAGTGAACACAGCCAAATACTGCGAATTGACGTCATAAATTCGTCGTGCTAAGTGACGAGAATTCCATGGCTAGTATAATATGGGGAAAAAGAACATATTATTGATTAAAGAAATGAGCACCGCCAAATACGACTGCTACATCTGCTTGGAGATTAAAGCGTTTCATTTTTGTTGCTCCTTTTTCAACTAATATTATCCTTTTCTCAACAGCTTCACTGACTTTATCTGATTTCAACACTCTCAGTATGTTTGAATACCGTGACGATCAACGGTTCTGTATTGAACTGCCAGTACTAGTTTGAATATACATGTACACATATTACCCATAGAACCGTAATGTTGCATGGCCGGCGCAAATTGAAATTCGTGGAAAAGTACCAAGTCTTTTATATTCACATTTCATTTGGGTCTGTGGCACCTTGTACCTGGCTTGATCCCATAAGCCATCTCATCTCTTTCCTTGTCAGTGTTCCAAGCAGGGTTTTGAGTAAAATACGACATGTCAACTTTGCTCAAGTTCTCTCGTCTTTCCCGGGTACTACTGCTGGCTTAACTTCTAAGACAGCCCAAAAGGCTGACATTTGCTTCAAACAATAGACCAATATCCCCTACCGTTATAGGGGAATCTCATTGACTACGCGGATACACACTTTTTGGCGACTTCTCAGGGGCGGAGGCAGTTTTATTTCTTTTTTTTCCCAACATCCAACATCTAACATCAAAAGTCCAAGCAGATGTAATGTTCCGACTGAGATTCATTGTTTTAAGCCTAAGTCTGCAGCATTTATTACGTCTGTCTAGTTCTGCACTTTTTTTACGCAACGCCTTTTTTTGTAACAGTAGCACGTCTTTCTGGTTTTGCACGTTTTAACGCAACGTCTTTTTTTGCAACATTCAACACTGTAGGAAGAGGTTAATTGTTAAAAACTGCAACGCTAGAAAGACGTACTTAATGTTGCAGGAAAACCGCCGGCTCATTCTCAGCATTTTACGCATGTTTGTTGTTAAAAAAAAACTGAAAAAAAGGAGTAAAACACCGAGAATGAGCCGGATCCTTACATCTGCTTGGAGATAACCGACACCCAACTCCCATTGCTGAAAAATAAGATGAAATCCTATGTTAATGATGATGGCGTGCGCGTGCGCTGGTGGGTGAGTGGGTGGTCAGGAGGCTTCATTAGCTGGATGTTGTCGGCAGTTTGGGTCGAAAACTGAGAAGTTATTGGGAGGTTGTTGGGAGGGAGCCAGCTTACTGTAGTCTGGCACTCAGGGTATCACACAAGCATAACGCTAATCTACAAAGGAACACAGAACGTTTCAACCTTTCACCCTTCACATTTCTGTCTTCTTCATTTACATTTCATTCGGATGGAGAAAGCTAGTATTTTGTACACAGCAGACCAATTTCCTACCTAGAGAAATAAAGCCACGGTGGGCAGGAACCGCATTTCGACAATCGGCCGGGACGACAGGATTTTTGTCTCGGCTTACATTTTTGCAGTTCCCCAAGCCACAGTCCTGCGGAATGGCGATCATAAAACACAGACTGTTGGTCTGGGTCGGAATGATGCTCGTCATTGGGTGCATCTCTTTAAACGGTAAGCAAGCAATTTTTCAAAAAAAGCCACAGTTTTTTAGTCTACATCCACCGCCCCGCTAAACTAGATGTACATTTCTTGATCTCCAAGCAGATGCAAACATATTCTCAGCGTTTTAAGCCTGTTTTGCAAAATTGGTACTCTATTCTTCAATGGCTTCCACCCTCCGTTAAGAATATATGATGCATTGTACTATAAAAGATTCTTACCGGAGGGTGGAGGCCGTTGAAATTGTCGAACGATTAACGATAACATGCATTAACGATAACATGCATTGCTATTGACTTTGTTTGTGCTCGTGTGTACAACCCCCTCTTTCTTAAGTCCTCTTTCCATTGATACTTTCCTGTAGGTTCAGATGTAAACAGATCAGAACTGGCCACAACAACCTACGCGTTTGTCGGCAGGCCTCAGTTTACCAGCACCCCCTATCGAGATCAAAGCACTCTGCAAACGACGACTGATCAAGCCGTCAAAATAGGTTGGTCTCTATAAACTTTCTTAACTTATTACAAGTATATATACTACCTAGAGAAGTTTGCAGTGGAGGCAATGTGTATTCGGGCGGTGTTGTTTGCTTGGTGGTTTGAGTGTTTATCAGTTCGTTAAGTGAAAGGATCGAATTCGAAATTGCATTGTGCGATTGTCCACTCTTTTTATAATTTATGCAAATGAGGACCTTATTTGAATGTCGGCTAAAAAAAGCCACCGTCCCAATGGCAATATTGTTATAACTGCAGGGGCCGATTTTGTCCAAGACTTTGTTATAAGTATTGATATTGTTCCACTAGGAGGTAAGAAGTGGCGCGATGATTTCCAGTGCGAAACACAGAACATTTGTATTCTATATGAGGCATCGACGCTGAATCAGCCTGCACTACCTTGATTACATGTATAGATCAGAACTCACTTTTGTTAAGGAGCTCGAGCATCATAATTTCAACAGTTTATCCATGATGATGCATTATTCAAAGCGTAGGGGCAAAACCTACAGTATTGTAGAATCTGGTGGGCAAAAACTAAAAATATTCAGAATTTGAAAAATCTACATTCAGATTCACATTTGTAACTTATTAGTAACTTATTTCCAACATATTTCCGTCATTTTGTCACATTTCCATCATCAATAAACGGCGATAAACGCAAAACGCACAAAATCTGGCTTATTTGCATATTATTTAGCGGCCCTCGTTTTGGCGTGTCTGTGTGTCTGTGTGTCTGTCTGTCTGTGTGTGTGTGTGTTTCCGGACTATTGTAGTCAGCATAACTCAAGAACCTCTGGATGGATTACAATGATATTTGGGATGCGGGCGGGTGTTGTGAAGCCAAAATTCAAGGTCGATTTTGTGAAAATCTTCTAAGGAGAATAACTGAACAAAGGAACGACGGATTTCCATGATATTTAGTATGCAGGTTGCTTAAACAGAGATGTACACGATGAAATGCAAATTATGCTAATTGGGACTTAATTTGCATAGCTAATGAGGAAAATCTATATTTGCAGTGTATCCCATTATAAGACTCAAATACATGTAACATATGTAGTTTATGGAATGTGGAGCATCAACAGATACCAATTATGCAAATAAATTTCTGATTTGCATAATTAATGCAAAAACATCGACATTCATCAAATTGGGAAATTATAGGACTGTCAATATTGCAACATGTGTAAGTAAGACAAAGGTGTTTATGATTAAGCATATATTATGTAAATGTGTAAGTCATTTGCATAAATAGAATTGTTCATGGAGATATGAGGTCGCAGAACTCTTGTTATTAACTTTAATAGGTTGTTCTTCTAAAATTCTGGTTACACTGCACGTACTGCATTCTTCAAGGTGTACCGCCAAAACCAAACCTACTAAGGATTATCATAATTTCAATAGGTTGCCCCTCTGATTACACCCTATTTGGCGGTACATTCTTCAAAGCGTACAACCAAACCAAGACCTACGACCAGGCCAGGCGCGTGTGTGCAGCGGACGGGGGGCTCCTGGCCATGCCGAAGGACAGAGACCTCGACATCTTATTGTGGAAGCTGGTGAACACCGCTGATCCTGGCGTACATTTCTGGTTCGGCCTGAGCGATCGGAAGCGCGAGGGTGAGTGGATGTGGGCAGATGGAACTCCACACAACGTCACTACCGACTGGGGTAGCTGGAACTGGGGTCAGCCGGACGACAATGCCGGCGGGGAAGACTGTGTCCACTACCGCAGGTATAGCGGCACGTGGAATGACATGCACTGCAAAACTTCTTTGAAATTCATCTGCCAGCTGACACAGGGTATGTGGCGACAATTTCATTCTACTTACCGTTTCGTTGTACCGTTTCTTTGCTATAGCAATCTGCAAATCTATTGGTCCAGTCTTATGCTAGGGTGACATTTCCAATCCGGGGTCCGGCCGGCATGTTTGCGGAAACTAAACGTGCATATGAAGAATTATACACAAAATATGCTCGGAACTATTTTTCAACGTTCTGTTTCTTAAGTTGTCTTTTATGTCGTTCCCGAAAACTGTCCAACCGGGCGCCGGTTTGGAAATGTAACTATAGCATCATGCAGCTTGTACCTACTGTACAAACTGGTGTATTGCGCCTAAATTTGGTTTACCGGTTATGCAGAACAAACAAATAAACAAAACATTTATTGACACTTTATGTTTGTCAAGTCCTTCGATGTTAAGTCTCATCAAAACATGTTCACTTTATTTCAGATGAAGGATCACGTGATCAAGCCGCTTGCGTCATGACTGCGAAAACAGGTGCTTACTTACTATCATTAATTTTTTCCCCGATAAATCTTTTCACATTATTTTTGATTCATTTTTATTTGGAAACAATCTATTTCGTTACATTTCGCACTTTCTGTAGTTCCATCTCGTTCCATTTCGCTCTTTTTGTATTTCCATTTTTTCCATTTCGTTCCATTTCGCTCTTTCTGTATTTCCATTTTTTTCCATTTCGTTCCATTTCGCATTTTCTGTAGTTCCATTTTTCCATTTCGTTCTATTTCGCACTTTCTGTAGTTCCATTTTTTTCCATTTCGTTCCATTTCGTACTTTCTGTACACCCACTGACAGAGTATTCAAATATTACAAACACACAAGAACAAGAACACCCAGGCACACTGAAAATAAAACCTCCGTACACGAACGCAGAGTTATTGGCGACGCCTCAGGGGCGAGCCAAATTTTAACTATATTGTGTGCAGATTGCAAGAATTCTAGGAATTGTACAGGAATGTGAAAATCCATGGGACGATAACTCAAGAATGCCTGGATGTATTGTCTTAATATTTTGTAGGTGGGTAGGTCTGTGGGAGACCTTGTAATGATTGGATTTTGGGCCCCCTAGCGATTTTCTATGGTACTGCAGGGGAACTTTCACTTTTCAAATCTCGTCTTCTGAACATGCTATAGTCATGATTTTTAAGTGGTGGATAGCTCTTTGTTAGGAAAATATATCCTGTAGATTTGGACACCCTAGTGGCTTTTATGGAACTGCAGGAGCTGATTTTGACTCAAACTTTGAAAGAGAATAACGCAAGAAGGGGATGACGGATCATCATACTTTTTGGTGTGTATATAGTTTGAGTGATGATTTGCATAATTAAATGCCAATTATGCAAATCAATATCTGATTTGCATAATTAATGAGGACAGTTAATAAATAAGCTGAATTCTATTATAGGACTCTCAAACACATGACATGTAACTGAGAAAGAGATAAATATCGATAGACAAAATACTATAAATCCATAGTGGTAAATGATGGGGATTTCATTTTTTCACCATTTGGAAGTTAAGTAAATGTGGCCACTATTAGACACAAATCTTGCATAGAGGGCCTCATTTACATAATTCATGAGGAAATGGTACGATATATTTTTTGTGAAAACAAGATTTTCATACATTGGACAACTTGTGTTATTTTGGTAGAGAAGGTGATCGACTGATATGATTTATGCGAGGTCCTTATTTGCATGTGGGCTAAAAACGAAAACGTTAACAGAGACCACCGTCGCCATGGCAACATCTTTTTATGTTGCCAATCTTGTTTTTTATTTATTTTTCATACCCAGTCTGCACAGGAAAGGCTGACGGGTCTGACTATCGAGGAAACCTCTCCGTCACTACAAGCGGAAAGACATGCCAGCGATGGGATGTCAACGACACTCATGTTCATCACAACTACTGGCCGGATCCGGTGACGAACACCGACCTGACCGAGAACTACTGCCGCAACCCACGCCTGCCAGGCCGGCAGTATCCCGAAGAAGCCAACTTGTGGTGCTACACAACGGACCCTAGCATCCGCTGGGAGTACTGCACCAACCCTGCATGCCCTATCTAAACTTATCAAGAAACGGAAACCTATAACTTTGGTCGGTCATATTTCCCTTGATACTTCATTGAGTTCGTTGTTTTATATACCATCTCAAATCTTGTTTATTATCCTTTAGAATGACACTTTCTTTGTTATAATCAGACATTGCATGGCAGGCACGGCAGGATGTTTGGCTCAGAAGCCAGAGGTTACATTACAGGAAACATTACGAAGGAGGTGTCACTGTGATTGGAGGGTCATAAACAGTATCAATGAAGAATTGAAGATATACGGTTGAACAAAAAGTTTAGTTTCCGTACTTTTCCTGATAAGTTTATCGTTTCCTTTTCTCTTGTTTGCATATTCTCTATTCTCCACAGCGAATGTCTTAGCTTAGAGTATTTCATCGGAGCAGTAGACATGTACAGTAGTGTCAGACATTAACATGTGGTCGAGACATGAATGTGTGTGCAACAGCTTTAATTTGCATCGGCAACTCGCATGTATCCTGGCGAGATCTGTTCAGGCACGACTTCTAGCGGATGTAACCAATCCTGCAGCTGATGTATAATAACTTGTCGGACAATTTATACTACATGTATTATAGAGCAATCCAAGTAGTCTGGTAAAGACTAAGGTTTGGATCAATCATTTCCTTGAGTTTATAAAGTACTTAGCGACTGCTACAAGAAATGTTCTCTATGTGTATGACTATGTATTGTGCTTTAGAAGGCCGTTGGTCAGCAAATTACTACAATGTTAGTTCCGTATCATTTTGTCGCCCAAGAGGAGTACCAGGAATTCAACATTCATTGCTTTCTTTTTACTTTAGAGATTGAACTTAAAGATCGGCATAAATCTAAGAATCCATCGTTACTTAAGAAAAATGTGTCTTCTTTGTTTTACAGTTACACCAAATGTTGGTTTGTTTATTATATATCCTAGTATCTACAGAAGGGCAGCCCTTTGACAGATTAATTGTTGCGTTTCTCATGCACAAGACGAGAAAATGATGTAGAGAAGTTCCTATTTGTACCCTCATCTCTTTTATGTCTTTTTTATAGTGCCCAGAACAATACTCAGTGACAGAATTAATAGACTGCAGTATTCATACCTTACTACAAAAAATACTGTATTTGTAAGCCTCACGTTATGAAGAACAGTGCTACGGACGTCTTGTGGTTGAGGGCCAAGTTGAGGAGTTGTTTTTTTATCCTGCTGTTCTTCTGTGATCTTTAACTTAATATGTTCAGTATATTTCATCCGTTCTAGCTGCAATCAGCTGTAGCGATATGGATCACGAGGTTGACATTTGTTGGATAAAATAAAAAACAAGGCTTTAGAGCATTGAAAATCCTTTCTTGGTGGGATTCTTTTGATGTTCTAATGTGTTACTACTCTTCTAAGTCGCGAAAATAAAAAAATAAAGAATTTATAGTACTCTCTAAGACTCTCACAAGTTGAAGATCCCATCAATAAACCTTCAACCGTTGCAGTTGTTCGAGTCTGCAGTATAGTACATGTATGTAGCATTACAGACTATTGACATGGAACAATTTAGCCCAAACACAGCAACAGAAAATGGCTTTCAAGAATGGCCGGAGCTCAATAAGAGTTTTTTCCACTACTGACAGGCTGTTCCAGTCAATAAGATGTTTTGCGCTATTGACGGAATATTCATGTGTTGTGCTATCGGGACGACAATAAACTATGAATCAAATGAAATGCAATGTTTCTGGAAATCACTACACAGGTTTTCATGATCATTCATGAACGCTATGTGCCTGATATAAGCAAAAAGCCGTAAAGTGTGCAAGGTTCAGTTGACAATTTTTAAAGTGTTTACTAACACCAATAATTCTTTAAGCATGGCAAATTCAATGGACCTGCAATACTCCGACTTTCTGCTTTTAATATTATAGTAAAGGGCAGTTTCACGGAAAGCGCTTTGCGTCTTACTTTTCTTTGCGCTGTGGTGCCAAATAAGCATGTTCAAGAGCATTTGTCCTGTGATTGTTCAACGAAAAAAAGTACATTGTATATGCATCATGCTTCACCTGAGTTAAGGATGACGGCTTTACCTTTACATCTGGAGTAATCACTGAGAAGAGATGTCCACTGTGCGTGGGAATAAAGCGGGTGCGTTTCGTGCAACAAGCCAATCAACATGTCCTCATATTAAAATACCATGTATACCATCCTCCTGCAATACTCTGAGTACGTTAATAATAAAGACACTGGGAATGGTGCGGCTACGAAAATCCGAATGAGATCATTTGGCTGGTCGCTTTCAGCAAGGAGGTTCTAGCTTCCAGACGTAATATATGTGATGTTATTACTTCTCTCTCTCCAGAATGAAGATTTAATGGTTTTGATCATGAATGAGGTGAGGTTGGATTCGAACCGGGCTCAACCAACACAAGGAGGGAGCTATCCTAGGCCTGGACTGAAGACACAATCGTAGGTTTACGACAGTCAAACTGGTATACTTTGGAAGTGTTCGCACAGTGTGGTTGCCGTTGTATGTTTGTCGTTGATTAGACGAACATTTAGATCATTACATTGTGCAAAGTTGTGAGTCATCATGTTGTTTCAAAGGCGCGAAACAACGTTATGTTTATGTAATAGGGCGTTGCTTTTCAGTGTAGTTGTTCGTATGTGCAACGTGTCATAGTTGCATCATTTGAGTGCAGTTCCGCAGTGTCCTTTTCTATTTGTGTCATATTTAATGACAACTTAATGTACGTGATATATTTTCATTAGTACAATGTCAGTATATCCGTGAGGTGTAAGTGAATGCGCCAATAGCCTTTGAAGAGACATGATACAACAATGAGGTAATTTAGTGAACTTAAGAATTGGCTTAGGGGCAATTTGTGGTGTGAGAGTATTAACACCAAGTCCACATGGCCTGTACATTTGACCTTGCGGTCGCCATGGCAACACTGTCGGCATGTTGTCCCCGCCAAGCGGTCCTTTAGGCCAACAAAAGTTCCCTTTCATTTGTTTGTGATCGGGCGGGATCCAACATGGCGACCCCCACACGTGAGCAAACATGGCGGCCATCCGTCTTGTGGACACGTAAAAATCGTCTGACACTGACGGGAACCGCTGTCGTCTGCGCACCAAACGAACTGTCTTGATACTATAGGAACTTGACAAGATTTACAGTACACCGGTAACCTAGCCTTCAAGACACATCGTCTTATTCATACGTCTCTAACGAAGGCTCTTGTTGAAAATACAGTAGAATCCACTCGCGCTGGTGCTTCAAGTTAATCTTACTGCAACGTTTGTCAAGTTATTGTGAAAGAAAACTGTACAAAATCTGTATATTGCTCTTGTTTTCACGTTGGTCATGGTGTATGACATGAACACGTGGCGGCAAAACAACCAAGGACAATATAAAAGCATGAAATAGTTTAGATTTTTGTCAACGTATGCAAATATCGAAAATGAAACTTGATGCATGCCTTCTCTAGCTCATTGCCCCATACTTTCCATAGGTCTCTTTCGTAGCAGTTGGCTTTTTACTCTATTACGTGTGATCATCATCTCTTAGAGTAATACCAAAGTCATTTTTTGAGAATAGGACTTACTGACACATCATTGTACGTCCGATGGCTACTATATAGCTAACTAAAGAGCATCATGGGAAAATGAAATCAATTTTCCTTCTGCCGTTTACTGATACTGACTGACCGCATCTTTTCTAAATTGGATTAGTCCTGTGCAGATGTCAGGGGAACGCATTCATGTCGCCCCTCTCTCCTCGGTCTAGGATACCCTGTTCCCCGCAGACAAAGGACACACTCTCCGCTACAGAAGTAAACACGTTCAGCAAACCGAAATCTAATCGAATTTCTACTTCAAACGACAAGCCTTTACATCACAAACGAGTGGGTCAATAAAATATAACATTACAAAGAGCCAAGAAGCTAAGTGGAGAATAAAAAATCTTTTACCGACCCTGCAGCTGTATTTACACATAGAATTAAAACTCTATACATCAAGACGGGTGTAGAGACAAGTTCTATAATAGATACTGTATTTTTCAAGACATCCATATTTTCCACAATATACAACAATGGACAAAATTTCCTCACTGATACGGGCCACTTACAAGCATAAACGCCACTTATATTGAGTGCAGCGGGACACCATGCTTTGAGATATTGACATTCTTGCGTAATAAATTACACGAGGGATTCATTTAAATATAGTTACATGCGAAGCCTGATACTCATGAGAACGCTCCTCCACTTCAACTTATGTCACAGTTGACGCGTCTATACATAACGTTACGTCTATATAAACTATCACAATTCATTTCCATACGACTCCATATACACTTTGATTTTTAAACTGTGTGCCATTTTAGTATGACGAATGCTTACGTTGTCAGGACACTAAATATAGACAAAGAATGTTACAGACGATAATCTAAAACAAAGCCAAAGGCTTAAACTCTTAGCTCTAGAAAAGGATGTATTGGTTTTTCTGTAACTGTTTTACCAGAGCACCACCCATGTTGGAGGCCTTTCTGTAACCTTTAGAAGTGAGGTAATATTTACGACGATTTGACAAATGGAAACTCTAGCCTGGGCCAATTGTGGGGTCAATTTACGGTCAGTCCGGAGACCATGTATTTGCTTTTATCTCTAATTGTGGCCTTTTCTGTATTCAGCAGGTCTACGATGTTGAAAAGACCGCAATTTAGAAGTTTCGTAACGTTGCCTAGACATTCATAGTGGTAGTTCTATAGTAGCCTTCCTAGCAGGCTCGAAGAGTCGGGCTTGATTTGATTTTTCTGGTGTCATATCAGTTTTATTGCATTCGAATTCCGTTTCTTGCGGTCGCGAATGTAATAGAACTGACATGCAATGTCAGAACCCCCCCCCCCAAAGCCTGACTTGTAGAGCCTGCTACGAAGGCTATGTCTATGCTGAAAGTATTCCAATTTGAGTGATGAGTTATTTCCTAGCTGCACGTATCTCGTATCGTATTTTATTTTAACCAGCCATGGTCCGAGTACTTTTAGTAGTCAAAGTCGTGTACAGAGAAGCAACATCCACCAGGCCTCTTGGTCTTGTGGACTTAAACAAGTTGGAAAAATGCTCTAAGGACTGAGGATGACCGAAATCAAGACAGAAAACGTACATTCTTAGTGTTCTGACAATATTCGTTAACTTTAAGTACAATTAAGAAGCAATCTACTGTCGTTTAGTACATCTAAATATGTCAGTAAAAAAAACTGGGCTGGACTGGTCTCTGTTATTCTCTGGAGTTAGCTATTGGTATACCGGTATTGCTGACATTATAATTACATACATATTGGTATACCACATCACGTATATAGACAATTTAGATTTGTATATGTAGAGATCGCCTTTTGGAGCGCCACTGGATGATGTAAATGAGATTGTCAGTTCAATAACCACTTTTTTCTATAGCACAAAGAAAATTATCTGGCATACAAATATTCACATATCACAACAAGATTGCACAATACATCTCTACACTTAACAGGGTCGGACAACAACGCAACTTGACCCACGGTCAGGGTTAGAATTACTCACAACACTTGGACAAACATTAAAATTTGAAGACATTGCAGCAAAGCCGGCTTAACACCTTAAGAAACAAGGTGGGCAAGTTGATGTTCAGTAGCGACATGGAGAGTAGAGTTTTACAGAAAGTTGGGAAGAAATTTTACGTCATGACATTAACAGAACGCTCGCTTTCGAGCAAGGTACAAGGTACAAAGCCTTATCCATATTATCTCTATCAGAGGGGCTGTGATAAAGAATAGTAAAAAGATGTCCAAATAGGATCAATAAGCAAAGGAATAAGCCGGGCATAGAGATACAGTTACTGGCTACATGTCCATGGTTACCAACATACTCTATGGCCGGCTAATATCTATGACATATCAGTCAGTCTATTTATCCAATCTTTATTCTTTCATCTTTCAACACCCCAAAGAGTCTAGTAACTAACTGTCTCTCCCATCCCTTCAGCAGCCAGCTGGTCCGCCCCTGCAGCCTGTAGTCCTCACGAGCACACCTCCTTGAGTGGAGTAGTTTTAGCGTGTTGTCCCAGCGCTTCGATCTGTGCCGAGTGCTCCTTGGCTTTCAGGCGGAGGGTGGCGATGCTGGAGGCGCGGCGGTCGGACTCGGCCAGCGCCTGGAGCCCGTCCACCTGCAGCATCGGGCGGAACACGGGGGCAGCGCCGCGGAGGAACGGCGAGAACCCCGCCGGGCCCAGCGGCGTTCTGAGCAGCCCACCCCCGAGCGCCGGGTGGAGGGGGAACGATCCGGGGTGGAGGGCGGGAGGGAGAGGGGATAACGGCGGGCAGCTCAGTCCGGGGACCCCCGGGGGATGTTCCCCAGGGTGGTGGGGAGCGCAGCCCATGTCCAGGTAGGGATGGACCCCCGGGAGGCCCCCAGGGTGGTGGAGCTGCATCTGGGCCTGTTGTTGGGCCTGGGCCTTTTCTCGCTTCCGCCATTTAGCCCGTCGGTTCTGGAACCAAACCTGTAAAAACATACACACGGGCCATGTTACAACTGTATGACACAGAATATCGTACATCGGTGTACACTAAGATTTAAGTAACAGTCGCCACGAATTAGGATATAGGAATTACCACCGGCGATTGGGATATTTACCTACTACGTTTACGTAATACGACTGTCCAGGAAAGATTTCGAAGGGACATTAAATGACATTTCCCACTCCTCTTGTAGCACCAATCGCCATGCTGCTGTAGCCTCTCCTTTGTGGACAGATAATTCAGTCAAACTGTTGCCTAAGGGTGATTTTTCGTAGTTGGAAATAGTTGGAAAAGTCGCAAACATACCATAACGCTCGTTTTGCCAATGTGTAGGGCAAATCACAACATATGACCTATGATTTATGTTATTCAACTACAGAAAAGCTGTCTGGATATGCAGCAAATATGCGGAACTGCTGTTAAGTGAATAAGAAGTACAGATCTAGAAGAGACAACCATACAAGAAAAACAGTTTAGACTAATTTTCTTGGTAAAAGGCTTAATAAACACGCGAGCTTCGTCAAAACGACGTAAAATCTTTTGATCTTTATGAACACACGCTTTAAACTGCTATACAAAACTGCAGCTGCCACTTTGTTATAAGGACATCACAAACTGCATTTCCCCGAACAATTGGCCCGTAACTAATGGAAATAAAGAGCCATGTAACACGCTATATCCAACAGGGCTCTTTTAGAGTCGGAGTGATTGACTGTCGCTCAAGAACGGTGATTACACTCCTTTGCTCTCGCTCGCAGACGGCCTTCATTAACTCTGTAGTACGCATTCACCTAATTTTACATACAGACTCGTAGATCGCGTCTTCTTTGTAACTTTCGACAAGTTTATCAACTCATGAAGAGGCAAACGCTACAATGAGGGGTCATTTTCTTCTCCTACACGACCCAAGGATTCCGAGAAGGGCCAAGACCTTTCGGTTTGACTGTAAGCGCGCTGTCACTCACACAACCCCGTCTCTCCCATCGCACTATTAGATTTGCACATTGTGTTTCGAGAACCGCCAATTTCGACCAATTTTCTCGAAATTACATCGACTCGAGTAAGGCATCCTGTTGAATGCTAATAAAATTGAATGAGCCTTCCCTGTAATTTCCCGCTTTTCAATTTCGCGTGATGAGAGGGTTGTGTATGGATTGCTTTCGAAGACAAAGCAGGGCCGCAGAGATTTCCGAAGCGCGGCGGTACATCTCTACTATAGCGGGGAGGCAATTTGACGAGTTAAGCGCAGAGCGCCGCGACACAATCTGCAATCAAATTGTCCCGTCGCAAAACGTTGACGATAATTGCTTAAATAGCCCGAGAATTAGACCAAATTACCCTAAGCAAATTTCCCTGCCAGCCGGCCGAGTCAAATCGGGGGGAAAATTCGGGGGCAATCTTCGCCGTGGAAAGAGGTCCCGGGGTTGAAGCCATTTTCGTTAAGAGTTGGTTCATTATCGGAGAATTGCCGCTTCCCGTTTTACTCGTCGGGAGAGAAATGGGCATAATTGGGGCCGCGTAAATGGACACAATTTTAGTGCGCAATTTGGACGGCCGGTAGCGGGCAGCGGTGATTACATACGGCCGGGGATGTGAGTGTCATATAGAGTGGGGCTAGTGGGGCGATTGAGGCGAACATCTCGGATGGGACGTAAAGCCGGAGGTCCCGTGTTTTGAGGAGAGCCACACCTTGAGCACGATAAAGAACCCACCACACTTATCGAAAAGAGTAGGGGTCCATCCCGGTATGAGTGATTCAAATCTTAGAGTCTGATTCTGCGTTGACATATTAAAAGGTGATAGTCATGATCACCTGTTATGTCAATCTTTATCTCAAAATGTTATTTTTGAATATCAATAACAGTTAAACTTTCCCTCAGAAGTCTTTAAACATTTGTATTTAAAAAAGCCCAATGTGAAAATTGTTTATCAGCTTTGTAGTTGTCCTCTGCTTACTTGTTTTTCGTACCATACTCTTTACGTGTACTCTGATTTGAACAGCAATGAAAATAACGATTAATGTTATAATGAATTAAACTAGTGTGTTTATGCTGTAATGTTGATAATACTCGTGTTTGGAGGGGAAAGAAAACATACCGTCATATTTTCTAATAAGGTCTGAATTCTTGTAGCCAGGTGGGTCTTTTATAACATCAAATCTGAAATAAGTCACATTTACAATTGCAAGAAGCTTTATCAGTAGTCCCAATATGTTCAGAGGTCCAGAAGAAGAACTTAGAAATGTCCTCCATCGAAATCACAGAACAACAGAAACAGATCGTTCTGTCTTGGTGTCAGTTTACCTCTTTGTGTAGACCAGGGGTGACAATCCATGTTAAACGTTTGCATTTGTTTTACGGGTAAATTGAAGAAAAAGGAATATAATTCACATTAATATGTAGATGAATCAGCTACTGCCATTTGGAGTGGTCGATAGATAGAGAGATAGTTATAACTTGTATAGATACATAGAGAGATAGTACCTACCTGTACTCTGGCTTCGGTTAGATCGACTCTCATCGCTAACTCCTCCCTGTAAGGCAAAAAGGTGTAGTTATCAGTGGAGCAACAACAACAACATCTGACAAACCAATACCCTATTAACCTCTCCTGTAGTAGCCTGGGTGTCATCCTTGTTAGATTATCGGAGCTGCTAGGATCCTATACCCCCTCCCCGTATGAGCTCGCTTTGGTAAACTACATAGGATGATGCACAAGTTACTTCTGTTGTTGCCATTGTGAAAAACAAAAAGAGTAATCTAAATTTGATATTTGTTTGGTCCACGTTTTGGTCAGAAGGCTAATTGCAACATGACAAAAACAGTGAATGAAGAACAACAATGTAACATGTAACTACTCTAATTCAAATACTTACTCTAAATCTTAACTAGTTAGGTCTGACTTCTTTTTTGGAGACAGTGCAATAAAAGTCTACAATAAAAGCTAAAGGGGGCGAGGTCATCATTGAACGCCGGCAATGATTCTGAGCCAATACTGCCATCTAACAACTAATCTAATAAATAATCATTGCTCTTCACAATTAGTCAAGCTCTTTCATTTATTACCATTCATAATGGCCGTCATATCAATAAAACAATCCGTAGGTTGTAATTGTTACGGCAATGTATCCGTACCCGCCATGGCCACGATTGTGGTCCAATGACAATGAGTACATGACATGACATGGCACTCTGTTGATTGAAATGGAATTATTTTGAGATAAAACAGCGCCCAGGGGAGCTTAGTGTTGGCTTTAGAGTTGATTAGCTTGTTGGCAAGCTTTGTGACCGTTTATTGCCATAAGTGCGTATTGGCCCAGTGGGAAACATATCTATTGACACTGTGGCAATGACAATGTATCTATTACCCAGTGCTGTAGCACCGGGGGTTTGATCATCTGGGTCCGTTACCAGATCTAATCCCATAGCCACGGTCAGGAAATAATTACAAATATCACCTTGGCCTCAGTACTAAGAAATATCCGCGATGGTCTTATTTTTCGAAGGGCTCCCCACCGCGAAACCATTGCACCACGAGCATATGTTTGTGTGCTTCAGGTCAGTATTGTTTCGATTGCGAACTTAAGTGAATTGTGAGTATGTGTCAACTGGCAGAGACTTGTTTCGTTGTTTATGCAACATTTATGCAACATTTATGCATAAAATTCGTCAACGGCATGAATGTATCCATACCCCATCTGCCCTGTTACATATATCATTTCAATCTCTATTCTAATATATGTGTATCATAATGTAAGCAAAGCCTGTAATGATCTTCTTTGCTTTGACCTTCAACGTGCGTAGTACAAAATAGAATTAAGAATCTGGAAGGTCAAAATAAATTTTGTATACTTCAAAGCACCATACCAGCGTTCACTTATTTCTAATGTATTCCCCTTTCCCATCGCTAACAGAGGAAAATATCCGCTGTGTAGCAACCTTTAAGAAGAAACACTTAAACTGATGTCGTGGTTGAAAAACGCCATAGCAACTCGCCGTAACATGCATTTGGCTTAAAAATGTTAACGGGCCTCACGATTTGAAATACTCATGATGTTGTACTGTCAAATGAAGCATACATACTATCCTGCTATTTAAGGAGCAAAAATGCCCATATTTTTATTTGTATGATATCAGCTTATTTCCCAAATATGGTAAAAACGCAATGCGTAAAACGAATATTTAGAGATGATTCAACTGATTATTCAAAATGATAATAATATCAATCAAAGAATAGTGATATGCAATATTTCTTGTGCACAAAATTCAGTCTAAGATTTAAAATAGAATAACTGGGATTTGTAATCTATCTATATCGAAAAGTTATGAATATGGAATCCTAACTCTATTAAACTTTTACATTCCAAGTTAATGACAGGAACACGCTTACAAAAGTTGACAGTGTAAGTTTCAATGTTGCATTAGCTACTTCATTAGCTAGATAATGGGTGGAACATGATGCCTGGAAGACAGGCGGATCTCACAACAAACTGTGCATCAGTTCATCAGTTGCACGATTAGTTTGTTTGCAGTTAGAATAGATTTAACAAGTATGGTATCACCTTGATACTATCGGATCCATAGATTGAGTCCATCAATAGACAATACGGAAGAGACAATGCAAAGACTTGAAACACAATGATGACAACCAAGCAAGAAGCTATTGAAAAACGTTTTAACAGTTTAGTTCGCTGCGATGACCGAGTCCCACTCTCCCCAAATAATACAAATGACTAAAGGTTTGTTTAAAATTGTGCAGCATAGAAGGGAAAAATAGAATGAATGATATGATTGTATCAATATTCTGACAGCTGCTTCAGGTTTGAAAAATATGGGCCTGGCAGAGACATAGATATCAAATTCAACCTATAATCATTTCATAGGACTCGTCTTTCAAGTACTACTAACTCTGCGAGATAGATCACTCGTCTTGCAGATACAAATGTAGACGAAATCTAAACAAGTTTTAAAAGCCATTGATCTTTACTAATGCAGTAATGATATTGTCTATATTTGACAATCTGTGACGTGGGAAAGGGGCGTTGTCGCTCTCTCGCACTGTTTTTTCTTGTAACATTATGATAGTGTCTGTTTTGATTTTGTTCAGTTACAGTATTGATACGCCGTGTTGTTGATGTAAGTTGCATCACATAAGTGCAGCGTTATTTTGTCCTTGTCTATATTTGTCTTATTTGATTTTTCAAATCCAGAACTACGCAAGACTGCGGCATACAGGAATCACTCTATCCGGCTGTGTAGGGGATTAAAATAACAGCACGCCCGGTCGTGAGGGGTGGGGTATTTCTCATGACGTCCGTGCGTTTTGGCCTGTAAATCTCTTTCCGATTACTGCATCGAAATATAGCCTGCACTAAATTTCATGTCATAAAATAAACTGCAAACTAAGTGTTCACAGACAGTTGTTGGCAACATTTCAACACGTTATATCGAAATGCGAAGACTTGGTTGTTAGCTAGGAGAGTTCGGATACGGATGACATAATACCTGGGTTTGAAGAGGGTACAAGGCAAAGAAACACAACACTACAGACCGGCCATCACAGCTATCCATTTAGTTGGCCTTTTTCGGAAGCATCAACTAGTCTGTTTTAACGAAAAGTTTGCAACCACGTCCATACATGTAATCTGGTAAATCTATGTTTGCTTCATTGTAATGATGGAGACATAACAACAGACCAAAGCATTTTATTTCATTTACGGTAGGGTTTATCTAAACGCAGAAGGAATGTGAATTTGTCCGTATTCTGTTAACGTTACAGTGAGGAGGCAATACAAGCTCATCTATCAAGATTAAACTTTTCAATCAACACTGTAAAGAAATTGGGACTAACCCAAAAGCTCATCTAGTTTCATTTTTAAAAGAACATATATTGTAGTTTTGTCTTGTAGTTTAATTTCTTGAGTGTACATTTATTTTGACATATTGTTGCTTCTCCAAACTCTGTCTAAGACGTGGATTGGCCGTTTCCATAACAGTTATCTGCTAGTAAAATCTGTCTTGCTGACAGTCTTCACAATTGTCTATAAACATGCAAAGTGGTTGAACGTCGAGCATATGTTGGCGACTAGATGATTGTCTTGCTATTTGCTAGTAAACAGTAAACTTGAGACTGTGTACATTGCTTTTGTTTAGGTTATGAGAGTACTAGTACTTTATAAGAATTAATTTCTAGAATGGGGCATGGCTGTTTGGCATCATAGCCACCATCTTAACATACGTTTCAACATATTTCTTATTTTGCTATTAATGTTTTCATATATGAGTAAAGGATGAACTGAAATGAATACGTTGAAATTAATGTGTTATGTTTGATGGCGTAATCGTTATGTTTGCGTTGATGCTTTTGCGTAACAAATAGCTATGGTTGCATTTTCCCGAGTCCCAAAATTCTGGTAGATTATCAAGTTACGTCCCGACGTTGCCGTGTAACCAATATCATTACGTGAAACCACTGGGCTCGTATTTAGTTCCGTATCTCGCATTCCGCCAAACAAGCTTAAGAAAGTCCGGTTTTCAACACCGAGTCATCACAACATCGAAATAATACATTTCTGTCCATGTTTTGATTTTTTTCGTTCGTTTAACCATCTTAACGTCCAGATGTGTGTGGAAATACACGAAGTGGGTGTGAGTAAGTTTTGTTTATTCGAAAGATGCTCAATAAACGTCGTGCTATATATGTATAAGCGTGCTCTAGTCTGACTAATATTTCATCAAGTATCATGTAGTTGTAGTATGCGCAAAGGCGTTTTATCAAGTTTGAAAATTGTGTAAATCAAATGCTAGTTGACAAATAGCGTGTGAGTGTATATACATTCTTACTTCCATGCAACAAAAATATCGATGATTTAAAGGTTTAATTTCAGTATCGGAACAGTGCCGGTGCCTTCTTTGCCTAAGTGTGAGTGGTTCACAGTCTGAAGACTGAGACGTCGCTAGATTCCTCATTTCAACACTGGAGGTTCGAAGCCAGTCAAACATCTATGACAAATTCTGAAATTAGGTCGACGTTTTCTTCGTTTTTGTCTATATTGATATATTTTGTGCGTAATGCTATGTCGTTTCTCAATCTATGTTTGATTGTAGCAGACGTTGTCATGGTCTTGTCATTGGCAATTGTCACTCAGTCAGTGGTAAAAGCACCCAACTTGGCATGCCAAAGCCCAAGTATTTACAAGGGTGGGGCCATTGCAAAAGTTGCTAAGCAAAGGACAGTTCGCAATGGCTCCACCCCTGAAATTATTCCCAGTGTTGTATTGAAAGTCTGTGCCAATTTTCTTGATATTATCTAGCCTGGGTGCCATCCTAGTTAGTTAACCAAGGCTCCCATCTCTCCTTACCAACTAGTTAACTAACTAGGATGCTATCCAGGCTAGCTTTTATCATCATATGAGCGATTTCTGCAGGCATTGCCTACGGGCTAGGGCCCTAGGGCCACGAAGTACCCGGCGGCCCGCCACGACTCCGCAGCGGGTCTAGAACAACATTCTCCCCGGGTAGCCTGCACGCCCACCCATGTTCGCTTTAATCTAATGTCATTGACAGAATCCCACATTAGGAAAGGTCAATTTTCCTGTCCGTTCAGTCCGACCTCTGGTCTGTTCGAGTTAATATCAGGAAAGTGAAGATCTTACGCGGCTGAAATTAAACCCGGGCAACCGACGCGCTCCTGGCAGCTGGGAAAATACAGTCCCGGCTAATTTTAGTGCGACGTGCCCGTCAACTGTCGGAGTAACGGTGTCCGGGTGTCATCCTCCCCCCTTCCCCTGATGTCATTAGCTACTCAGGTCTTATGGACTTGTCGGTCCCTTCTTATCCGACACGTCTGTCCGTACGGGACACTCGCGGCCGGAGCCGCTGTCACTTTCCTCAAAGCCTGCCGGGCATTCTTACGGTCAAGAACGCCGACCCGGCCCGCAAATGGACAAACAAACAGACCTTCACTCTGAATTAAAATAACAATAATAATTTGGCTATTAAACCAATAGCCTACATCCGCTCCCTTTTTCGTATTTGTTATTTTGTGGTGCCCTTAATTATAAATTGCAATAGTTGGCAACAACTTCGCATAACATGTATTGACGGTCTATTGTTAGTTAGAAATGAAGTATTCGCAAAATATGTTCACATCCAAGATCATAGACATAGCATGGCCTTATGAAATTAAGTCACAATTGTGCTAATAGCATGTTTTATCAAGTTTCTACTTGAGTTGTAAGTTTCAATTCTGTTGTTCTTAATTTAAGGTGAAAAGTTGTGCAGAAATGAAGAAAAACTCACCTGGTAAAGACGTCAGGATAGTGGGTCTTGGCAAATGCTCGTTCCAATTCCTCCAGCTGGTAGCTTGTGAACGTCGTTCGGTAACGTCTCTGTTTCCTTTTCCCGCTGTTTTCCAAGTCGATCCCGGCTAAAGAATTCACTTGTCCGTTGATACTGTCACAGAGATCGTTCAGTTTGTCCTCGTGGACGGCACCGGAGCTTGTTGGACTGCCGCACGGGGGCAAGTCGCTCCCCAACGGCCCACAGTCGCTCTCGCTCCCGCTATCCTCTCCTTCCATGTCCTCCTTTTTGATGTCTTTCTCTGAGAAATGGTTGCTGTTTAAATCTTGCTCTAGGCCTTTCTTGTCCTCTGCTGATTTTCTTTTAATGGAGAAATCCAGGGCGGCACTTTCCCCGCTATTGTCCTCCCGCCCTGCCGCTCTCCCGATCGTCGTCACCTCGCTATTCATTCGGCCGCAATTTTCTGCAAAGAAAGGGCGAGAATTGAGCCACGGGGAAAGTTTGCTTTTGAATTAATGCAATTTACTCTTTATTCAGGCGAGTTCTAGGTTTGAGTTTGGGTTTTTAGGGAGTCCTTTTGGAGCTCTCTCTCTCTCCAGGGGCCCGGGTAGGGCAGTGCGCTCGCGGCGGCGCTATTTAGTTTTTTACGACCCAGTAATTGGCACCTTTCAGCTCCCGGGGTCGGTAAATGATGGCGGGACGCTAGTGGTGCGGGATGTAATTGAAGAATCTGACAACTGGCAAAGGTATTGACACATCCATCAAAATACGGGACCAAATTAGGCTGCCTGACAACTGGATTCTCCGGTTCCCTACGTATTGTACAGCATTTAGCGTAGGAACTTCGCTGTTAAGTGTCCCTCCACGAGTCTTTGTCTAAATATCGTCACCTAGCATGCAATCCTTCGCCTTGATACGGATATATGTAGGATAATTTTGTTTTTTCAAACGTAAAAATGAAACGACGTAATACGCAACATCGTCATACTTTGCCCATCCCATCCATATCGCGGCGGGGTCCCCCTTATCACACTCTTAAACACTCCAGAAAGCGGCGGGGGAAAATGGTCGGAAATGGGGCAAAGTTTTACCGCATTACGCAGGCTTTCCGACAAAGGGGGGCAATTTGGACTCGTTTGTGCCGTGCAAGAAAGCAATACAGCGGGAGGATAATGACCGTGCCCCGGCCGCGATCTCTGCCGAAAGAGCAATGCGCGCGCGACGCATACTTGGCGTGCATGCGTATTAAACTATACAGTCTGCGTTACTACATATATAGTTTTTCTGTAATCTAATTGTAAAGCAATCGGGGCAGAATGCAACCGGATCGCGTAGAGAAAGTGGGGTCGGGTTAGAGCAGGGTAGAAGAGCCAAACCATGGCGTAATCACTTGTATGTAACGTTAAGGGGTGCGTTGAAAGATATGGGAAGAGCCCAAATGTTCCTCGCATACTAGCGCTAACGATCTGTATAATATAGCCTATAATAAGCGCTGTATACAATATTCCCGGGGCGCGAATCAACAGGCATTATTTACTTAACTCATTAACCACACAAACATGCATTAAAGACAAGTAATCAAATTAGACGACTCTGGAGTAGTGGAGCGTATCTGATGGTCGTTTAGCACCGCTGTGCGAAGTGTGGCGACTAGAAACTAGGCGTGAATATCGTAACGGATCAGCGAGTAGCGTAAACCACTATTTAACGTCGGCGTAGCGTGCAAAATGATGGGAACAGCTATGCACACATTCACAGGTCCACACAAACTTTGGTGCCCGCACACTTTGGTGCTGAGAAAGAGACAAGCTAGTACGTACTGTGCGCGAGGATAGAGCGCGACTCCTTTACCCCTGGAGCCGGTCCGATCAGGCCAAGTCCCGCTACGATCACCGACCCTCTTCCGTCGCTCCCTCGGGAGGGGATGCTCGTCCGCCCGAGGATTCCCTCGATGCTGTACGCTGATTTTAAAGAAGTCATCCTGGAGTGATATCTCCTCTCACTTCTTCATTCACGACTGTGCACGATCTTCTTAAGAAAGTTTGTGATGAACCCCCAGCAGTGGTAAGACAGTTCTTGACACGGTCACTTTCACTCTAACCATAACCCCGTCCCACCACGTACAGACCGCCGGTTGTCAGGATTAAATGGCCGCTTGCATATCAATTGGCCCTCAGCCAATCACCGCTCTTAATTTCCTACGGTGAAGAGGGGACACTTCTGGGGTGGCAACTATTTACTTATCTAGGTCGCTTCTCATTGTGAAGTTACCACACTTTATAATGCAACCTGCTAGTCATGAAGGTGACTGTTACGTTTATATATTCAGCGGACGCGTCTGAAACGCCTGACTGTTGACAAAAGTTATCCAGTTGTCTGAGTAACTTTTGTATTGTATATCCTAATACCTGGATGTCAAACGTTCATCGACGTAACTACATATAGCAACCCCTCTCGGTACAAAATATACCCTGCTACTCAAACAGCAAGGAAACTTGCTGCCCTATGTGCCAGTAGGCACTACAAGGGTCTGAACGAACAAACAAGTTTCCACTGGATATTGACATTGTTGAGTGACCAAAATTTGAATTGTACGACATTTGACTTTATAAATCGAATATGATCCATGATGTAGAAGTATGATTTAAAAGAGAACAAGACACATACAAACTGAAGAAAAAACAAACTTTTAAAAACATATTCTTTATCACTGAAATTCATTTGAACTGCCAAGTAGATTTTTGGTTCCTCTATGGTCGCCGCCTCAGTGGGAAGGGGATAGATTCTACATGTATCTAATATTTGAATATGTTCGTTTTTCATATGTATATTCCGTCTTTCGTTCTTTCATTCACTTTTTCATCATGAAATCTAATAGAATTTTGGGCCGACGTCTGTGCGCTCCAAACTACTTGACATTAAAAATGCTGTCTATATAGCCCAGACTTCATACAAAATACGAATGCGGATCTTGATTATATTTTGCCGGAGTGGATTTCGGAAATCATTTTCTTTAGGTAGTTTCTTTCCTAAGCAAAACATAACACAACGATGGCGACTTAGTATTTCTCTTATAGTACTTAAAACCCAACACGACAGGCGAATTAGATTATCCTCTTACTCCTCCTGTGATTTTGTGGAAATTGCCGGAGGAAAATTACGTTCGGTGAAAACGCTGGCCATTTTCTACACGGGTTTCTCCTGACCGCTGACTTCCTGCTGGAAACATCGTAATTTTGTTCTAATTACGCCATTTATTCCGCCCATCTTCCCCACAGCACTTTCACAGGGGCACGAATCTTGCTACGAATACGTCACAAGCTATCAGGTATACAGATCATTGTGGGGAGGGGGGGAGAATAAAAGTTTTTAGTGTCGCCCTCGTGATGTAGCATGGTCTCCATCCTTTTCTGACGATCAAAGTCCTGCTGCAGTACGATGGAAAGCCGCAAGGAGTCCCAAAATCTAACCATTTTTTTCATTTTGCCAACACTTACGCTGTTTACATACACACATACACACGCGCGCACGCACGCACGCACACACACATATACGCATACGCACCCAGCCCCGAAAACATAACCTTCTTTACAGAGGTAATGAGTCAACATACGTAAAATAGTAATGTTGCGTTTTCAAGATTCTTAATGTTAGTGCAATCTAGTACCTAATGTTAAAACTTGTTCCCCTTTCTAGGCAACAGTCCCGAGTCGCCCCGCGGCACAACCGTTACGTTCTACCCACGCAACCCTAACTGTGTTTTCAGCTGAAATTTACAGAAAAGATTTCTTAAAGAGAGGGAAAACATCCGGACCGCGCACAACAGACCACCTGTCCTCCCGGCTACATTAGACGCGTAAGAACCGGATTGTGTGAAGGAAGACAAACGGCCTATCGGTAAACTTTCCGAACTCTTTTGCCAACACAAATTCACGTATTTGCCTACTTGTTTAGTCTTTGATGTAAGGAGCGACTGGTTAGCCTTCAACAGCTGATTTGCTCCTCTTCTGCGTTCGTCGACAAAAACACAGTACACATATTATTATCGTCCTAGTATTGTGCTATATAAAGGAAAAAAGAGTTCCATCAATTTTGTCTTCTCACAATGTTAAGTTAGTTTGGTTATTTTGGTATTGGAACAACTTTTCCTTTTGCTGAAGGAAAACTTCTCATTTCTCGTGTTTGTGTTTCTGCATATCAGCATAACTGGAATGGCGTGTGAGTAGGTCTTGGTCAATGTCAATTTTGGGACTTCGTACTGCAGTAGAACTTTTGGGTCTTGTATCTTTTGTCTTGGATATGCTATGGTCTTGATTTTTAGTTGCATTCAATAGGATCATCATGAGGAGTGGGGCATACGTAAGACGTATGGCGCACATAACAGTAGTTCTGAGAAAGGCGAAGGGTGTGTGAGTCAGGAACATCCGTACTGAAGAAGGGGGTAAGAACGTTAGGGAAACATTTGGGCTGAATCCAACCCCGACACTTGAGTGGTGTTCAAGAAGTTTTCGGCATCTTCTGCGCTTTACTTTCCCTCTTTCATGTACCGTTACTTTCCCACCGCCGGCGGATCGATCCCCCTCTCCCCCTCCCGGCGTGTTTGCCCAGGGTAATTAAAATTAATTTACTGAAGGGTCCGGGCCCCGGTCGATGTTCTGTGGAGAGCGTGCTAATTGGTGGTAAGTGTCCGAGCAGTTTTTCTAGCAATTCCGTCTGATGGCCTCTCAGAAGGCGGCCCGTTTGTGTCCACCTGTTTTAAGACTCCTTGACGAGCCTTTGAAGACGGGGCTAAAGCCTCTCGACTCGCACCGGCGGCTTTGCGCGCCCCTTCCCGAGTCACCACATCAAAGCGCGCGGTAGAATAAACACCGCGCGACCGCCTGAGAGACTAGCCCGCCAATTTGCTCAGTTGGCGACGATATACATCGCCCGCGGTCTCTTGTTCTCTTTGCGGGGAATACGCCTGGATTGGTCGACACGGGTTCGAATCCGGCTGGAGAGGTGGTAGGGTCAATAGACCACCATACACACTCCAGCACGCCCGACCGCCCGCCGCCATGGATGCGTCGCGGCGCGGAACACAAGATTTACACAGATCCAATTTGCAGCATGCGTACCGTGACGGAACAGCTAGTGAACGCACCTCCTCGCTGTTCTTTTGGTGTCGGTTTGCAAGGCCGGCTCCTTCAAGAAACGTGGCCAACGTAATCTTCAAGTAACCAGGAGCTGGGAGGAGAAATCGCCAGGGTTGTCTTCTTTAAGTTTTCTCTGCGTTTTTTTTTTCTGTAAATCTTTAAGGTATACAAAAGGAGACACAATGCGATTTCCAACCAGCCACCTGCTAGAGGATTATCTACCTGATTGTCTTTAAGCTTCAGGATAAGATTAAACAAGAACATTGGGGCTTACGGCCCAAGTTACTACAGACAGACCTCGGAGAGGAAGGGTACAAAAGAGTAAGTTTTTGTGACAATGATTATAAATGAATAAAGCGTAGATTCATTTTGCATTGAATGACAATAGAGTCGTGTGGAAATAAGAAAGGATGGGAAAATGGCAAGTAGACTTGATACATCGTGCTGAAAGTTCTCCGAGAAGTATTTCAGAAAACAAGCCCACGTACCCATCTTAAGATGTAAGGCCCCTTGATACTGAGGCGGCGAACGTTGTGAGACAAGTGAGCGACAAAAAATCGTTAGTAGATCAAACGAATTTCATTATAAAGAAGTGTATTTTGCAAATTTCTTATTGTCTTTGAAATTACACGTTCACATCATGGATCATAATCAAGTTATGAAGTCATAGGTCATAAGCTATTAAGGCATAGGTCATACAAATGTACTAGTAATTGTGGTTGCTCAACGGTCTCCATCTGGTGGAAAGGGGTCTAAATGACGCATACTGACCTGCACAATGCCCGTTAAGGAAAAAAAAAAACACCTGAGCAACCCTAATCTCCAGGCAGATGTAAGGATCTTACTCATTCTCTGTGTTTCACCTTTAGCACTCTGAAGCAGCCGTTTGGCATCCAATTCCAAATTGGTTACTACAGCAGAAGGTTAGATTAATGCCCGTTCTTGCAACATGTAGTACTCTTTTCTAATATTGTATGTTTTCAACGATGTAAAAGGCGTAAAACACTGAGAATTCTTACATCTGCTTGGCGAATACCCTCTTCCCCACCCTCTACACTTTCGATTCCACTTCACCCCCGCCAAGTGGACGGTGCGACTGTGAAAAGTGAAGTCACAAAGCCAAGCCGCACTGCGAGCAAAAATGTTTGTATTTCTCATGGCGGGGCGTCGCCCCAACCTGGTTTCCATGGCGACCGCGTCATGGCGGTCGCTGTTTCTACATTTCTCGTCGCTCCTTGAAGAACAGCTGACCCTATAAAAGACACTTGTGGGTAAAAGTATGAAGGAAAAACGGATTAGGGACGCGACGTTTATCTGGAAAGGTCTATTTCCATTGTGAGATACAAGCAGATGTTTCGATCTATGTTTACAAACAATGGACTTAAGGTAAATATTAGATTAAAAAGGTAAACAAAAGATTAGATGACTTGAGAGGGAAAGTTTTTTTTCCTCAAACAGAACTTCCAGCAATTTTCGTGCAGTCAACTACAAACTACAAACTAGAAATACAACCAAAATTATTCAAATTCTACTCACTTAACTATAAATGTTAACATAAGTTTAAATGCAATATCCTTTTACAATACGGTGGAGGTAATCTTGGATTTCAGTATATCTTTTTTGACAATAAAACCACCTTTATGTATTTAGCTATGTTTGCATTGTGAGAGTTGTCACATCTGAAGATATACTCAAATTTGCTTCTAGCATCAAGTCTCTTGATATCTGTTGTACTTAAGCAAAGAAATGTAAATAACTTATTACGTAAAATATCATGTCTAGAGCATTCCATGACAAAGTATTGCATCAAAATTAGTCAGTGTGTAAATGCTGTAGTTTGTGACTAGACCGCAATGATGCGCTGTTGCTTTACAACAACCAGGGAAACAAACTGGCTCGCGAGAAATTTGGTCAGAAGTCAGAAAGGTTCTTCGACTGTCACCGAATCTCATAAATAAGTACTATATAACACATGGCTGTAAGGTTAAATAAAACAGCACTATGCCAACACTCTCTCATTATCTTTACCTCCTTTTAATTGAAATGCTTTAGATTATTTCTTATCGTAACATTGGTATGTACTATTAAATCCCATTCCTGTACTTGACTTGAATGGCGACAAGGCATCACTACCATTAAAAGTAAGACAACAATCTGAAGATCCATTTAAGGACACGGACTGCCCTAGGTACATGTATGACTTTACGACTTGGACTTGTACGATCGGATGAGGAGCAAGACGAAAGCCAGGAGAAGGAACCCCATCATCAGTCCCACCATCGCACCGATGTCAAATATGACGTTGTCCTAGAATAAAGCCAACAGTTAGATGCTTGTACAAATGTACAGTTAATATATGCACGACAATTTTTGGTGCAGATATAATCTAACGTAATTTGTCATATTAGGGTAGTAACATGGCCTGTCAGATACATACTCAGATAGACGGTAACCACAGGGATGTCCCTATAGCTCAAATTGTAGTAGCCTCACAGTTGAGCTCCTGGCTCCAATTATTTGCTAACTGTCCTGGGAAGAACATTTCGGTTGGGGCAACATTCGTCTTTCGGAAGGGGCGTAAAAGTGGGTCCCCTGTTCAAGGAGGTGCATCCCTGTAAAAAATACCCTGTTGCTGACATAGCAAGGAAACTTGCTGCCTTATGTGGCACTGTAAAGATCTTTACGATCGAAGGGGACCCTAACCACAAACAAACAAAACGTTTAACTAAACCTACCTCACTGTAGTTCAGACTTCGGAGGACTTCCATACCGGTTCCAGCGCAAGCACCATCAGAGGGAGAGCATGCTGAGAAAGAACAATGGACAATGGTGACTTGTTTTAGATATCGTTATCCTTGCTTGGTAAATACTTAATTACCTCTGTTGCGTATTGTATGTAAATCTAAGAGGAGTCTCTAATGTTTCCCGGGCTTCAAAACATAAATCACTTAACATGACGAATCATCCACGTTGCACCACTCGCACGTACGTAATCACTTCCTGTTTGTCTACAACAACCAGAGCCAAACCAGACTTCCAATTCTCCAAGTGTCCTATTACACCATTTCCATCTTACATCCTGGTAGTCTTAATCAATCTTAAATATCCTCATAACTGCGGACTCGTCAAGACAAACAGACAAACACACCAACTGATTACAATACCTCCGTGAAAACGGAGGTAACAACAATGTGCAAACTTACTGATGTTTGTAACATCGCGCCACTGGTTAACTGCCATCACTTCGTTCCCGTACTTGAACCACGAGATGTATTCCAGCCAGATGAAATACACGGGAACGGACCTGTATGCAGAGGGATGTGACCTCAAGTTAATCAACGTCAAAAATTTGTATTTGGTTTCTAATTCCTCGTACAATACGTTTTCTTTTTCTTGTTAACAGTACCCCTATTTCATCTTGTACAGTACTAGTTGCTTTGCTGGGATAATATTAGTCTTGATTTAGATTTTGAATAGTACTAGTTGTTTAAATTTAAGTTAGATTTTGTTAAATGTAATACATGTACGCCTTAAGTACGCAATTCAGCATCCTCTGCTGAGGACGCTGCCATGTATTTTAGTGATGAATGACTGAACGAATCAATAAACTTTCTTCTATATAAAAAAGTGTTTTTGGCCAGGACAGCAGGTAGGCAGGCACGCAGACTGCCTAGCATGTCCAGACTTTTCAGCGTGACTGCAGCTTCACCTAGCGGTGGAAAGCCGAACAAGTCAGTGTTGCCATGACTGGGGAAGGTAGCAGAAGAACTGCCGAACCGTTGGCCGGTAAATCCTTTTGGCTGTGCTCCTAAGAACTCCATTGTCCGAAACTACACTGTGTTCATAGCAACATAGACGGCAGAAATATTGACGTGTCAATGGGACCTAAGTATAAGATAAAAGGCACCACAATGGTATACGCCAGTTCAAAGTGCGCATGTACAGTCGTGATGAATTGTGGTCTAATCTCGAAACCTTGAACTTTGACCTTTCATCACAATGTACATGTACACTTGGCAATGTGAACTGGCCTACTGTTGCGGCTTACTTCGTGTTTATGAAGAAACCACCGAACAGGATGAGAGGGACGAGCGGGAGGTTTGCCAGAGTTACAGCCGTCTGTAGACTGGACGTTGAAGCGGAAATGACGTAACCTGAAAACAGACATCGTACGTATGAGTGGTTTCATCAGGTTGGTAAATAACTTTACATATTACCCACAATGCTTCATATTGCACAAGCGAACGTCCAGGACCAAAGATACAAAACCAGGAATCCCTACTGCAGTTCCAAGGTCACCCACCAGGAGGCCAAAAATCGACCTTGACCGTCGGGTTCACAACACCTACCAAATACCATCGCAGTCCATCCAGTGGTTCTTGAGATATTCCCCCAGAAACGTACATGAGCGCACAGAGTAAAAACTATACTAGTACCTCAAGTTCTGTAGGTCATGGAGATGGAGATAATGATAGTGTCTTAGAATGCCAGCTATTTTTCTTCAAAAGGATTAGAGAAACATGGATACGTGTGGTACAGCAGTGATCCATTTACCGAAGGCGGTAGAGACGTTTGCAGCGAGAACCGTAACACCGACAGCGATCAGGTACTGTTTCCACCCGGGATACAGTCCTGCAAGTCAGAGAACAAAGATAACATAAAAGTAATAGTGGAAAGGGGGGGGGGGGGAGGGGCATGTAACATTATAGATGATCGTTAATGTAATCTGGGAAATACATGTACATATTTTTTAATTTCTTGTTTTATCTTATCTTATAGATAATGTAAAAAAGGCTGCAATTTGCATATACATGACATACAGTCAACTCAAAGGAGGTCATCCATATAATCAAATCGGTATACTACAAGACACGCCATGCCAGCAAGAATACATACAGACTATTGCCATAAAAAGACGTTCATATATTGATCCATATCTATGTGAAACAGCTTGCCAAATTGGATACAAACGAGTCAAATAGCAAGTTTAGGCAGGAGATGAAAAGGCACATGTGTACAAGTTAGTCAATTTTAATGCAGTATGTAAATAACTAGAGCAATTTCATGTAGTCTGTCAGATGTGTGTTTGTTTGATTTGTACATGTACTCCATGAAGAGTAGCTACATACTCACAACTACATAGCTAATGCAGGTCAGAAAGTATCCAAGTATCCAACCTAATGCTTACGAAGCTCGTTTCACTTACCCACCATCCAGTAGACAACAGACGTATAAATCAGCGGGAGGATGATGGAGATTGGCATCTGAGGGAGGCAGTAGAGGGAGGGGATACATGATTTGAAATTTACCGGCACACTTAGTGATTAAAGATATGAAACCTACTGAGTGTCAAAACGTATAACAAATGTATTCAGTAGTTGACCTGTTCCCCCGTCTGCACTGTGTACTTATGTTTTGCACATGCGAATGTGTACTTAATAATCATGTAATTGTCATGCAATATGATTTTGGATGCTTTATAAAAAGGTACTCACGAAATTGTACAACAAGCAACAAACATGTATTTTAAAGCAAGTTATAACGTTTAGTATCGATTCAGCTTACGACCCGTACTTCTCGCTGCATTAGAACTGGTCAGCCGTCGGCCAATAGGCCGATCCTTACTGTCCATCACGATTAGCGGTTCGACCAATGAGAGAGTGCCTGCATGTCCGTTAAATCTTTGTATTTTTATGTTTTTATTTTGTATTTCGACGTTTTGGGGCTATGGTATTGGTCTATTAAACTCTCATCCTCTTGTTGTTGGAGGGAAAGTTACCAGCCAATCACACTGCCTCTTGAATGTAGGCGGCGACGTGATTGGTCGGTAACTTTCCCTTAGAAAAAGGAGGGGAGTCATCTGATTGGCTAATGGTTGGCCAGCGCTAATTCAGTGGGGAGGATGGATCGCAGACCAGTACGCACGCCAGGGTCATTGCTTGCCATTAACAAGCGGTATGCCTTGCCCTCTACTGAAACCTCACCTCAGCTAGAACTTTGCAGATGAAGTAGACATCTGTCCGGTACATCCCGTTCCTATGTTCTCGCTTGAAGATGTCCAACTCAAGCGGAAACGTCTGGCATAAACGTTCAGAAATATACAGATCGGATGAAGTTATATCTTTGGTCAAAGCGCAATTCTTATATCTTACACAATAATGATCCTTCTAATGAAATGCTTGGAATAATATCCAAGCGACAGAGGACAATCCAGCATCTAAAGCATGCATTTGTTCAGACATGCATTTAATGTAATTACCAACTGAGATGAACTGCTAGTTAGTCAGAATTGTTCTCACGGAGAGTCTCACCTGCACAACTGCGTTTATGGCGGGCATGGCGTTTTGTATGATCATGACGAAAAGGACGCCGTTGAAGTCTTGGATGCCTTTTTGGTCGTAAGCCGTCTGCAGGTATACCAGGCCTACCAACAAAGAAATGACCTGAAAGATCGGTAGGTTGTTAGTGTAGCTTTCAAGTGTGTGGATATTCAAAAATGCAGGAAAGTCTCCTCACTTAAGACGTATGACTAGTAATGAAGAGTTCAGGGATGTCCCTGTAGCTCAAATGGTAACAGCCTCAGACTGTTGAGATCCTGGTTCTAATTACTAGTAGTTGCTAACTGGGAGACCCCGGTTCAATCCTGGGAAGGGCAATTCGTTTGGGGCTGCACTGATTTTTTCGGAAGGGGTGTAAAATGGGTGTTCCGTGTTCGAGGATGTACCTCGAGCACATCAAAGAGGAAGGGCTAGCAACCCCTCTCTGTAGAACTGTACCCTACTACTGAAACAGCCAGGAACCTTGCTGCCCTGTGTACCATCATGCACTACAAGGTTCTGAAGGAATAAAAAATGTTTTATTCTAATACGTTTTGACCATTCTATTCTAAACAGGGCATATAATCAACATCAACAAAGAGATGACAACAAGCCGACCTATGCAGTTAGGAGTGGTTTTAGAAGCAATGTTTTAGATAGATATTGTCCAAATGTTTCAGATAAGTCCTATCACTTTACTTTCACTTTTTCCCTTTGACTTTGTATGCCTGCTCTTTATAGCCCAATTGTACATGAACGTAATAAATGGTATCATCATTATCATTATCAGCACACAAAATTGCCATTATCAAATGACTTTGTGTAGAAGTGTATACGATAAATGTAAAAGAAATGTATGAAATACTTACAAGTGCTTGTACTAATCTTGCAGTGAAGATCTTGGGTTGGCGTATGGCATTCACGCTGCATCGCCACATCAACGCTACAAACTGCTGCCACCATGATGCTTTGTATCTGTAACAGTGGACCAAATACTAATATGTCGATGAAGGTTAGACATCCAGGTAATACGATACGCCGAATAACAGTTACTCAAGTGGATATGGTTTTGGAAATATCACACCCAGTCGCTTGAGTAACTGCTATTTAGCATATCAAATACTAATCTGTTAGTCGTTGTCATTTATGTATCTATCTATTCCAGCTAGGCACCCCACACAACTTCATTAGATGCTTCCCAAGTACATATGATACAACGTGTAAATCGTCAGAAAATAAATAGTAAGTTACTTGACAAAATTGAACATGTATACGAACATTATATCATTGAAGTCATAACAAGGATAATCTATATTACTTATATCAAGGAGGTTAAATAGAGAAAACCCCATTGACTGAAGTATCTATACAGTACAGAACCAAACAAGCTGCTAGGGGGCCCAAACCAACACCACGTCTTCATTACACCACAAGCTATCTGCCACCAAAAAATTAATACCATAGCACGTCCAAGTCAAGAGATACAAAAATGGAATTTCTGCTGCAGTACCAAGGTCACATACCAGGGGGCCAAAAATCGACCTTGAATTTCGGCTTCACAACACCTGCCCACATACCAAATATCATCGCAATCCATCAAGAGGTTCTTGAGTTATGCTGACTACAGTAGTCCGGAAACACAAACAGACAAACAGACAAACAGACAAACAAACAAACAGACACACAGACACACCCAAAACAATATCTCCATTTTTCATGGAGATAATTATTAAGTCAAAAGCGTAATCCAACATCAGGTCCATCAGGTCTTTAATGTGATATTGCTGTTTAAGGTCATATATTCATAGCTAATGACGTCGGATCCAATTGGCATTGCTGATCTCCAACATTTGCAATGTGTAAGGAGTATGAAACGTCCACAATGGAATACTGGAGATTGCATACAAAAATGTATCACCGCCGACCTCGTTTTCGTACAAGCTAACGTGCGTTCTCGCCGCACTGTGCTCTCGGGAACACATTTCAAAATGACACTTGTACTTGAAACAATGTTCTGTTTGAAAAGATACATGAAATTGTTGAAACTTTAGAAATATGAAAACGAAAACATCTGATACTCACGGTGATCCTCCGGAGCGATTCTCCAATAGCTGATGAGATCAGGATTAAATATGATAAGATGAATCGCCAATATCGATCTTATAATCTCTGTATGTAGCTAGCCCCTCAAGTTTTTCATATTTATAGTATCGTCCACAAAAAATTACAATAACTTGACTGATATTAACGTACATCTCTCTATGGATCTTGTCAATCATTATCAGAGGCGACCTCGTTTTCGTGCAGGTTCACGCGCGCTCTCGCCGAGTTGTGTTCTCGCGAGAACACCTTTCAATATGGCACTTTGATTGGAATGGGGTCGTCCATTCAATCAAACTACTAGTACTCTGATTAACAAGGGAGCCCAAATGCACAGGATATATCTAAACGAATGGTAGATAAGGAAAATAAAATGAATTTCACAGGCAACATGTACAAAGTGAATTAGTAACAATTACATTAGATCATGAAACTAGTGGCAATACTGGTTATGTGAAAAATGATTTTAAAAAACAGGCGTTTACCCCGAGCCCCATGTGCCCATCTGCATGGTGCAGCTGGTTGTTGATGGCAGTGCAATGATCAGATTGCTGGTACCGGTCACAGATATCCTAGTGGAAGGGACAGAGTTTTTGAACAATTATACATTCATATTTCCCGTCCGTTACGGCCTGAATAATCAACTAAGGATTGATCTCTATCTGAAAGCCTGGCAAGTAAAAGTAAGCAGCACACGGAATATTTGTTTGCATTTAATGACATTTCCATGTGTTTTTTATGATTTATACAAGGTTATCATGAGACATTCTTAATCATTACACGAGAAATTGTGGATGGATCTGTAAGATATTGGACATATAGGTAGGTGTCGGTAAAGCAAAGGACAAGTTCGATCTTATGCACCCTAGCGACTTTCTAAGGTACTTGGGGAGAACCTTCAGTTTTGATATCTTATGTTCTGGATATGCTATGACCATCATTTTGTCGGCGGCAGAAATACTTGTTAATACTTAGTGTGTCGGACTGTACCTTAACTTTGGCCTTGCACTCTTCTTCATACCCGGGCTGTATGGCCAGCGTGTAGATGTAGAAGTCAGCCGGGTTAAAGTTCTTTGGACAGTCGTATCCAGCACTTAAAAATTGAAGAAGAAAAACACGAATCAGTTACATGCTATATTTCTCTGTACAAGTGAGGGAAAGCAACGTTTAAAAAGAGTTACTATAGAAGCAGTGCTCATCGTCTGTAATATATATGGGCGATCGTAACTCATACAAACATTCTAAGATAATGTTTTATATGCTTGAAAGCACGGAAGAAAATCAAAAGAATTTCTCATCATATACCATACATCCTATACTTACTACTCTTCCTTTGCACACTTATGGCTGATTGTAATTCATAATTCATTTTTACGCCAACAAACTTGAAACAGATTATAACGGTACCTGTGGAAGAAGGCCACGGCGTTTTGCGAAGGTCCCATATAAGCAACACGGCCCTCGGCAAGTAGCAAAATCCTGCATGCGTTGTGCAATTCAACGAAATCATTAGAATGCCAAAAACATCAATTCCGTGTATTTCTTTCGGGGTTATGACATTACGCCTGGTCAGTAGACCACCAAGTTAGCAAACGCTTATCATTAACTCAAACCTATAACCTAAACCTATTATTGCTTTGGAACTAATAGGAAGGTAGGCTTGTGATTTGTCCATACACTGACACAGCCTGGCAATATGATAATGTAACTTTGATCTATCCTTATCATATTCTATGTGCTATTTTGCTATATTATCTATCGATCATGATCTATTTTAAATAGTATAGAGGAGGAAGGCCTAGTATAAGCTACTTACTTTTCCCTCCTCCTGCACCTGTTTTTATCCATCGTTTATCAATATGTATTATGTATTTTCGTGTTGTGCAAATGAATAAACAAACGAACAACCAAACTTACTGATCGAACATGGCGAAGACCTCGGACGGTGGTTGGTGGATGGTGCAGACAACAGTCCTGCCCTTTGCCGCCAGCTGTTTGAGTGACGCTACGACGTTGTGAGTCATGGATGAGTCCAGCCCAGACGTCGGCTCGTCACAAAACATCAATGAGGGGTTGGTCAGCAGCTGAAACGTATAATTAACCATCGTACACCACTCAGTATGAGGAAATCTTAAAAGATCACCCTACCGGAAGTAATACAGCGCAGATATGACGTCAAAATTAAACCGGAACTGACGTCAAAACCAACCGGAAAAAAATGGCGCCTGCATGTATGGCGACATAATCCATGATGGTGACCATGGACGCCGACAAAAATAATACAGATTTTGCTATCAGAATTATCGCACGAAGATTCTTTAACCCTATCTAGACCGGGGGGGGGGGCTAAAAGTGCCCGCGCCAACTTTGACATCGCATAACTGCCAAACGACGTATGGTAGGACAACCAAACTTGGTGACTTTTCCCAAAATTTAGTTGGCAACAATATTATGATAAAAGTATAAGTTTATCATTTTTCGTGTTGCCATGGCAACGGGTTTCTGAAGAGGCATTTTATGCAAATTTCACTAGCTAATTTCGATTTAAAAATAGGTGTTTCCACTGTTTTGTTGCTCAAACACACAAGTTTCCTACATGTCTAACATCATATGTGATTTAATGTAGTTGTCATAATTTAATATTCATAAATATTGCTAATTTGATGACGTCATCGCTCAAAATCCAAGATGGCGGACAAGAATATTACTTTCGGTATAAACAGGCTTTTTCACCTTCACATTCGTCACAACCTGGCATTTTCTTAACCAGAAACATTCAGATTAATGTTTTTAGTCTATTTTGATTGTTATTTGGGGTCATAAGTGGAAAAAATGTATTTTCGAAAATTTCAAAATGGCCGATTCAAGATGGCGGATCCCAGGGGGTCGCTAACAACACATGACGTCATTCGTCGACGTCAATTTTACGTCAACGTAGTCACCACTGAAGTCAAATGTCTTGGCGTACCTTGAAATTAATAATACGCACTATTTTGTCTAATACCTTTAGATATTATGGGAATTCCCTATTTAGCCAATAAAATCACATCGATGACGTCATAATTACGTCATATTACGTCATAACGTCACAAAAATGACAAAAATTATAAATCTTTACGTGTACATCACTCCCTGCAAATTTGGTAATGATACAACATACCGTTTGGAAGTTATGAGGGGGGGGGGGCGAATGAGCCAAGTCTCAAAAAAGCCCGGTCTAGATAGGGTTAAGGGGGATGACATTTACACTGAAAAAGATCAGAAGACTAAACAGGACTGTCTTTGCGAGAAGAAGACAATTGGATGTCATCTACAAACAACCAGAGGGGGTGCAGGTTGAAATATGCTTGTTATATTCGTCATCACCTCAGAAGCAAAGGCCAGTCTCTTCCTCTCCCCTCCTGAGATCCCGGTGGTTCTCCCGGGCGTCCCGATCCTGGTGTCCGCACACTTAGAGAGGCCCATCTGAAATAGAAATAGCAGATTAGAAAAAGATACCCATTAATACAAATGGCTTTCATACCTTCAAGCAAATATCAGACAAAAGGCTCGCAATATAGATATAGATTCATAGATACTTTAAATCCACGGAGTATTTACGTAATTTGCGTCACAATACACGTGGTAACTTTGAAGAACGCATGTATGAGTGCAATTTACCTCGTTGATGACTTCTTCCACAAGCTCCATTCGGTTCTCCCTTGTGATGTGCTTGTCCATACGCAGGGACGCCTGGGGAAAGGGACGACAATGATGAGTGTATGCCACAAGAATTACGCAGGGTTTAGTACAATATACATGTAGTCCCGGTCATAAAATCACTTCTACTATAGTCTATTTGAGTAATTCTGTCCCTACTTCACGATCAGTCATCCATAGTATGATGTACCTGGTCCTGTCACACCTTCATAGTCGACTCCATTTGTTTGTTAATTCGTTTATTTATTTATTTTTGTTTTTGTTTGTTTGTTTAGCTAAAAGTACCTGGAATATGAGGTGTTCCCGGACCGTCAGGATCTCGACGAAGAGGTCGTTCTGCTGAATGTAAGCCGACATACTGCTGATGTTTCGATTCCAGGGTTGCCCATTTACCTGCGATACCAATAAAAAATCGCATATCTCATACCTCCGTGAAATATTTGAATCTCTCCATGCCATAGCTCTAACCTTATGAAAATTGATGCTCAACAAGTCCCAGGCCACCCGATGTCCCAATTGCAAGTTGAAGTCATTGATCTACATTTGTAGCAAAGGACTATACCACACTACTTTCAGGAAGTGGGGGGTCCATCGCCATGTTTCTTTGATACCTCAATAACTACCCACATACAAACATGCTAAGAATCAAAAAGATCTTGGAGTTATAAGTGCAAACACACATACACACACACACACACACACACACACACACACACACACACACACACACACACACACACACACACACACACACACCAACAATACCACTGTCGGGGGGCCTGAGTAAAAAATAGACGTTTTTTCCGTCCGCAGCATTATTGCTTTAATATAAATGCAACGTAGAGCAAATTTTGAATTGGAGCAGAAGATGAATACTCGACATCATACCTTGACGGCCCCCTCTATGTCGAACTGGCTGCAGTTCCGCTGAGTCAGGGTATTCAGCAGAGTGGTTTTCCCTGCACCACTGCCGTGTGGAGGACAGAAATGTAGGATCGTTGATTCAAAGGCGATAGTTATTCATGTACAGACTTTCTACATATAAAGTTGCACAAATTATGGTGCACGCGCATACCACAGTAGGACAAACATTTCTCACCTTGACCCCATAATGGCGAGTAGACTTCCGGATTTTGCAATACCGCTCACTAGATTATGAAAAAACAAATAAAACATCATTAATGACACACCATAAGGTGCTGTGTGTGCCTTTTTGAGACTGTAGAGTGTAGAGGCAGTGGGTTTTTAATATGTTGGTCGTGGATTTGGAAGGCGGAGCCCATCCCTCTCTGTCCATGGCCACCGCCTCCTACCTCCCAAACCGAGGTCGGGTACCCATTTACACCTGGGTCGATGTGAGACCATTTGACATTCACTTACCCCCTCTCAGTATATGCGTAGTGGCTGGAGTTGTCTTATCCTTTCCTCCCAGGCAGCATCCCTTGTCCTTAGAGTCGACGTACACGTGTATGTTTTCCCACGTCAGCTGAAGGCGCTTGTCTACGATGATGGTGGATCTCCTGCGCATGCGTGCAGCGGTCAGCATACCGGCACTGCCTGCGGCACCAGGGATGCTGTTGTAGCCAGCAGTTCTAGATCTGTTCTCATGTCGATCTATCAGGAGAGCAGTCTCATCGCTGGATCTGGTTCCCATGGCGCAAACACTAGGAAAACAACGAGTTAATGAGATTTATTTGCAAGCCCTTGCCCGGGGGCTCATATACCTATCCCATAGCCGCATTTTTGCGAGGGTAACAAAGTTATAGTTTTCTTTTCGTCAGTTAACGTTTGGAAATTGTGTTGTCATCATCGTTTAACAATAAAGGGCGGCTCATACCAATGAAAAACTGCATAATTAACCAATAGCTGTTGACACAAGTAAGAAAAATAAAAGATCTAATCGCCAAATTCCCACGTTCTATTTCTTTGTATTGGTGCTTATGGAAAACCGATCAGATTGTGGTTTTAGCGTTCGTTTTCCAACAGAAAGTTGACTAGAATTAATTTCATTTCTGACTTAGTAAAGAAATTCATTGTTCAAGACTTGGTCTGCAGACCTTTGCTACAACTGTTGCAATGCTACCTAAAGTTAAAGAGACTGGGTGCCAGCCTAGTTATTGCACCAAGAGTTAGCCTAGAGCAAAGTATCTGTGATTGGGAGTTGGTCGGCGAGGTTGCCAATTACCCAACTAGTCTTTAAAAGTCGTCTGCGCCAGCCGAGTATACATTTTTGAAAAATCAAAGTCGGGAAAGGCATGTCCTTCTTGGATTCATGGTAGGAGCGAACAGGAGCTAGAATAAGATGAGTGGTTGGAAGCAAAGCCGTGGGAAGGTCCTGAATATGTGACAAGCACTCTAACTAACCTGCATGGCACCCAGGATAGAGCAGGGTACACACATCGCAGTTGCATAAAAGAGATACATGTACTACAGGTGTCTCAAAGGATGTTCGATTCTTATGGGAAGAAATGGAAGTTCTTACCTGCTTCTTTATCGCTCAGTAGTCTCTTGTAGAAGAGACGGAACTACCCTGCTCCTGTGTCGCGAGAACCAGCGCCCAACCTCTGATGTGTGTATTGCGTGTGAACGCACATGATAAAACAGCGCATGCGCTGTGGTGCAGACCTATAATAGCGATTAGACGTGTTTTGTTTTTGCTTCGTTCTTTGTAATGGATTGTGTGAGCGATTTTTAGATTGTTTCAAGCTATAGAAGGTCTTATTTGCTGACAAATTGCTGTGAGATAACAACTGGCGTATACGTTTTATGTCACATCACGAGTTCCTACAAAACATGTATTCAAATAATCAAGTCTCAGTGTATATTCCGCTAGATGTCGTTTTTTGTGACAAGTTCTCTAGAGTGTGAGTCGGTACTGAAATTGATGTTATCTTTTGCCAGTAGTTTCCAACAAATAATACTTTACATTCTCCTTTATGCAGTCATTTTATACCTGCTTAACTTTAAAATTTGTTGCCAAACATCGAATGTAACTAATATATATATATATATATGTTTGCATGCATGTATATCATATATAATCACCGACAGTCCTGTGGACATATGTAGCATTGAAGGTAATATATTCAGACACATCTTTGATGATATTAGCCATAGAAAGTACAGTACTAGTATACTACAATATCATATATGCACATGGAACTCTCTGGATCCGATTGCCCAGACAAGCAGACATGTACCAGGTTGCTATATCTATTCTTCATATCATTTGTAGTCATCTATTCTTCTGTTGTTTAGCCTATCGAAGGAGAAAGTTGAATAATCATAATAAATGGGCTTAATTCTATCACTCAGCACTTAAAGGAAAGCGTATGGCATTTGACTAAACAGTGCTACCAGAGGACTAGCCCCATATTGTAGTGCTTGCACAACTGTGTGACCCAAAGGCCAAAGATACGGAATGGGCACCACCGTATACATATACAGTATCTTAATTCTTTCACTAAAAACTGCATCCGACACCTTTGTGTATACGTCTCAACATATATACTGACTGCACAATTCAGTTGTTTCTTATGTTCCCGACAATCTATGAATATCATCGGCATCAAGGTTGACAAGGTACTTGGACGTTTTGGGCCAACCGTCCGTCCATTCTAGCAGCATGCCGGCAGCACATTGTCTTCCGTACGTACGAGCCGAACCTTTCTCCCAGTAAGGCATAAAACACGGGGTTTATCGCAGAGTTCGTGACATATAGAAGCAGACCAAGTTCATACAAAGCATCGGGAATTTTCTGCACCAGCTTGAACTCTAACAGAAGCGTATTGATCTGCCAAAGAGACAAGGCAACAACGAAAAAGCTGACAACAGCGGCCACCATTTTGGTAACCTTGTTCCTTGACTTGGCTGCTCGCTTGCATTGCGTAGATGGCGGCGTTTGTCGAAGCTTTCGCCATATCGGTATGTACAGGTTGACAATGACGCAGGTTGGAACAACGTACGTCACTGCAAAATTGTAAACAACACGCAGTTTGCCGTACAACGTCGACGAAACAACGGGCGGGTGAAGAAATTTGCAGGACGTTCTTGTAAATTCTCCCCCGGTAGAATGATTTGCTTGGACGTAGACAAAGAAGTTAGAGTCTAAGAAAACAGGTGTGACGGAGAGTACAGCTGCACACCACACAGCAGCGCACGTGATCCACGCTTTCTTCACACAGACGCCCTGCTGTGCGATCGGGTCTGTGATAGCCTTGTACCGTTCGAAGCTGATCGCAGTGAGAAAGAACACGCTACAATACGTACTGCCGTAGCTCATGACGTAGCCAACAACGCACATCTTCTGCCCAAATATCCATCCGCTTGCGTGTATCTGAGCGACCGTGTCGAACGCGATTGAGAAACAGTACGAAGCGTCCGCTAGAGCCAGATTGAGGACGAAAACATTGGGAACTGTCCGCATGTCAGGATGCCTGATGATAATATACAAGACCAGTAAGTTAGCGAGGAATCCTACAATGGCCACCAGCTGACTGATGTAAACGAAAACTAGGACAGTAGTGGAGGTAGAATCCAGCGGCCATTCGCTATAACTGGCGTTCAAGGTTTCAGATCTGTTGTCGTCGTACATGTTAGGAAGAAAATCATCTTTGGTATCTGTGGAATTCATTGTCAAATTGAACGCGTCCGTGTTCTGTAGGCTCTTAGTTATGACAGAAAGTAACATCAAGATACATTGATGAAAGTGTCAGTGTCTCAATTTGCTTCCAAAAGTGAAGAAATCTCGTCGGATGGATCCCGCCTTTGCCAAGGATGTACATGCACAGTTCTTGTTGTCTGCTAGAAGCCCTACAAGGATAAAGATACATACATGGAATACAAGTGATGAAACAGTACAGCACAAAGCTGTTATTCTTTACATGACGGATACTTATACGTGACTTCAAACCAACGTCACTGCTATGACGTAAAGCCACAATAAAATGAACAAGATACATAAAATGTCATACGTACGCTAAGACCTTACCAATATGACTACATGTGCGTTGTCGTCAAAGCACTACTGAATTTAGAATGGTAGTGCTAGTGATAACTTGTTAACACCATTTGTGAATCTCAATCCGAACCCTGCAGAACAGTGGAATATGTTTGAACTCTGTACCTTGTTGCTGTGTTGGTCTGGCTGGGGCGAGGCTGAATCCTTCTGTTTTCCTCCTATCCTGAATATTCTCCCCATCCGGGAGCGTGCCTCGCCTTCAACAGATGACCACTCTGAGTCACCTCCTGTCTTCACTGTGTTCCATTCGTTCTCACTTCACTAAGATAAGGATCTGCATGGGGCAGTCCGACAATGCTTTACGCTGAATCCAGGAAAAATCCCTGCGTAATGCGCTAACTTAGGGAAGGCTATTACGCAAAATCTGGCCACCTACCTAAGAATTTCGTGAATAAGACGGCTTTCCCTACGAATCGAGAGAAATCAAAATAGCTTGCCCTGGCTTTAGACTTCAGGGAAAGGGCCTGCACACCCCCTATAACCTTCCTTGGAAAGCTCCCTAAAGCTTAACCATCTCGCTAATAAGGCCACTGACCTCACTTCCAGCCAAGTCATCACTGTTTGTGGACAATCAGCATCACTAAGCTAACATTAACCCTAATCGCCTTATATCACAGTCTGCCTGAGAAAATGACTCAGCGTCCAAAGGGAGGATTCCGGGCACGGAGGTGTTCACTAGAGCAGACCTGGTCAGCAGTCATGCAGTCCTAGGTCTATTGGAGTAAGAGTCTTTTCAGGCCTTGATGTGAGCTCGCGGGGAATACCTAATGGGACTGCTACAAGACGTTAACGTTGCTCGGTCCGAAAGAGGTCATAAAGACTGCGCCAGCGTCCGACAGTAGAAAAATAGCTCGGATCTGGTATCTCTTGATTCTATTCCCCTAGCAACATGAACCCTTCCCATGGCCAAGTTACGCAGGCAAATGGTTTTGGACAACTACACATGTCATAAAGGTCTTGTTTACACATTCGAAAATAAAGAAAAGTCCGTCTTTTTCGAGATGTTGTCTTCTCTCTTGGCCGTTCAAGTTCTTGCTCTGGCTTGTTACGTGTTAGGTCGCATGTTAGCCAGTAGCTAGTAGGATTAGACAGATAATCCCTACTCCCGTCTGCAACAAATCGGATTCCACCGTGTTTATACATACATGTATATGTATACTTATAAGGGCTTAGAACAACCCTGAACGTTATCCAATGATAGATGGAAATTCCTATCACAACTACGTGTAACAACATCAGTATGCGATGCAGTCGATTTATTCTATGACTTTGAAATGCTTTACATTTATACAAACGACCGTTATAACATTACATACGTGTAGTGTACACACATAAACGTTAATAACTGCAGCTAACGCCAGATAAAATAAGTGGTTCTTTCTGCCTTTAAATGAGGATAACTGGACCATAAGAATCGACTAACTCTTCGTGTTTATTAGCAGTAAACATATCAGCAATATCAGCTTACACTCACAAACTGTCTCTACGTTTACTTTTTTACACCCTGAACAACACAAATAATTTCATGTGCATTTTATACATTATACTGCACTATACACATTGTACCACATGCTCAAGACGTGTAGTTTACGTTGACGATATTGATAAATTGATAAATGAATATAGTACACGAAGTACAAAACAAACTGAAGCGTAAATTTGCATTTCACAGCCGTGTACTACATGACTGTACTATTTCTGACGGGTCAGACCCAAAATGGATCTTTAACTCTATCGCTCTCTGCCGTTCCTTTCTGGCATATTTTCTACATAGACGCCGTTGACAAAGTAAAATCCTGATATACCGTCTAAACTTATCGCCCAACAACGCATAAAAGAATGGATTTACGGCAGAATTTGCGACGTACAGTGCCAAACAGACGTCATGCAGACCGTCAGGAAAGTTTTCAACCAACTTGAAGTACTTAAGTATCCAGTAAGTGTGATATGGGAGCAGGGCAATAACAAAGAAGGTCGAAACAGCAGCAACCATCTTAGTTACTTTGTTCCTTGACCTGATCACATGTTTGGATAGAACACACGGTTTCTTTTCCTTCAGTTTGCGCCAAATGAGTACATACAGCGGTATGATAATACATAATGGCACTGCGAAGCTTATTGTAAAACTGTACACGCCACGCAATTTGTAAAAGAGTTCTTCTGGTATGTCATCTGGGGCGAAGACGTTGCACTTAGTTACGAGGTGAAATTTATCCTCCGACTCAAGGTAATAAGTTTCAACGTCGGTTTTTACAAACACCAGACCCGGCGACGCAGCAACTAAACCAACGAACCAAACAACGACGCTGGCAACCCACGCTTTCTTCTGAGAGATCTTCTGCGAGTGTCCTATGGGGTCTGTCACGGCCTTGTACCGTTCGATGCTCAAAGAAGTCAGGAACCAGACGCTACAGAACGCACTGATGTACCCCATGATGAAGTAGACGTTACACATCGCACTTCCGAATATCCAGCCATCTATGTTGAGAGCGTACACGGTGTAAAAAGGCGCCGCGCAGCAGTACAGCGCGTCCGCCGCCGCTAAGTTCAGTACAAACACATTAGGTACGGTTCGCATGGCCGGGTATCTAGCGATGATGTAGATCACAAGAAGGTTTGCAAGCAGTCCTATACCAGCCACCAACTGTCCGATGCAAACAAACACTAGTTCGTGTGTTGGTGAAGAAATCTGTGGCCATGAGCCTTTTGTAGTGTTGGTGCAGTTGAAGACATTTGTACTGTTGTACGTTGTTGAGTTGCCTGTTATATAAGCTGTGGTGTTTGAGCAATCCATTGTATGGACAATCGTCTTTTCTGGTCAGTATATCTCTACGATCGTTGTTCCTGTTTGGAAAAAAATTGACAATGTTAAATGGTCTTTAGTACTTAAAAATCAGACATATCTTTTTCTACAGAATATTGCCATAAGCTCAGACCTCTCTTTTAAAGAAGATATAGCAACAAGATCCGGACCTAGCCAGTGTATGTATAAGACGACATAAATCCATTGTAAGCCGATATACTGGAATATTACTAAACATTCTGCCGAGCCTTCTATAAAGCACAGACATACTAAACCTTTACTTACCTTTCTACTTTGCTGTTTTTGCTGAAGATGATGGAAAATATTTTTTGATTCCAAGCAGCTCTTTGTGGTGCGGCTACATCGCCATGCCAGCAGGAGATCATAGATAGAATTGTGTTTCCCCTACTTTATATACATACCCGGTATCAATGAACTGTCATTTCCGGCGGAAAGTCTATCGTCATTATAACCATATACGGCGGTCGTCAGAGAGGAAGGAAAAATCAGTAATATGGTTATTACGTATTACAATCATATTCATTGCTTATCAACCCTTAAGAGATGATGTAGACTGTAGGCGGGAGTGTTGCTGACATTGAAAGATGTATACACACATTAGCGTAATAGCCAATGATCAAAGACAAGCGATCGGAGTCATTTTAAACATACCCTCTATTGACCCCGGTAATGTTTGGCTGAATGCTTTAGAGTTAAGCATTGTTCCATTGTATTTGTTGCGTTTATACATTATACCTTCATGGGTCTAATGGCAATAGGTCTTTTTGTATCATCGACCTCCTCGTCTGATCTTTAAAATTGGTCGCAAAATAACTTGCATTCATGAATGAGTATTGCATAATATAATGCAATATACTGCAAATGCAGAAATGTTCGCGATGGTTTTATGTTCGCGGTTTTTGGCGGTGAACTCTTTACCGCGAACTTAAAACTACCGCGAAAAGCCGTTCCGTTGTGTGACTGTAGCGCTACTACTGTGTCAACAGCGAACTCGCTCCATTTCCTCCCTACCGTGAAATTAAACCCCCGCAAACATTTCCGCATTTACAGTAATTTCCTGAACCTAATGGTGCATGTACTGTCAACAATTCTGTGGGAGGTTATTAACCTCGCATGGCCCTCCTAACGTTTGGACGAATGATTTACTAGAGTAAACTATGGGTTGAGTTCATACAATATAGTTTTATAGAAGTGGTCACACTATTCTGTAGGAAGTCATTTTAGAAACTTATTCAACACATAACCTCGGATGACCCTGCTAATGTTTGGCTTGAAGATTATGTTTAAAGTTAACTATTGGTTGCGTTGATACACATCCTTGATGTAATACATTAGATGAAATTACATGTAACGTTAATGGCAATGTAAACAGTTCTGTAGGAGGTCATTTAGACACCGGCGGATAACCTCGCTTGACCCTGATAATGTTTGACTAAGTGATTTACTAGAGTAAACTGTATTTAGTCCCATGGAGGTAAAGACTACGTCAACAGTTCTGTGGGAGGTTGTTTAGAGACTGGCGGAAATCGCTGTCATCAACAAACCGTCTCAAGTTGAATTGAAAGTTACCAGTAGAGTTTTAGCCTAGTTTAATGAAACATACTATTTATTCAGACATTTGGCAATTTGCAATGAAGAATGTTAGGAGGATGCAGTGAGGGGACCGGAAGGGCCATTCTATCGAATGATTATTGAAAGAAACGAGATGAACAAAGGTCTCAAAAGTATAGAAAACATTTCCTGTAATTTTAAAGACTTAACCTTTTTATAGACTAAAGCCATTAGACATAGTGTAATCTCACGGTATCATCATTCTTGAACAGATGTTTATTGCTTTCTTCAATGATTGCTTAACTATTCAAAAAGAGTTTGTACTTATTTATTTATACATGTATGAGTCACTGATAATCCTTCCTGGTATGTCTAACAGTGCCTTACATTTTGACCAAAACATTTGTATGTGATGTTGCTGATATGTTGTTGCAAATGCAACCAGTTACACAACACTGCTAGATGGACACATGCATATATCTATTTGATAACCCAGGCATTCAATTCAACCATCAGAGAAATGGCCGTGTTGCAATTCTTCGCAATGAATAAAGTCGGCTTTGTATGGTAATGTGTTGCGGGGTTGTGTGCTGGGGCATGTAATGTAATGTGGAGAGAAAACAATGGCTCACACAGACTGGTTCATAACCAGCTTTATTGGAAATCGGAAGCAAACCCTGAACAGCCCATGGCTGATCTGTAAGCAGCGCGATATAATGGCATTCCACCAAACGCATGTTATTGTACTTATCAAGAAGCAGAAGCACAGAAGTAACTAACCCACCGGTCCATCTTATGAAACCAATATATATCTATAAATGACCTATAGCTACACAATGTCTCGCTCACGGTCTGGACTGTTTGGATCCAACCGGAGCGGGCCGCTAGGAGCGCGATTTAGTCGGGCTAGGCTAGTCGTAGCAGGCTCTATTTTTCTTTCTGATGGCGTACCAGTTCTATTGCACTCGGTTTGTTGTGGCCGGCTGCAAGAAAACCGAGTGGCAATAGAAACCCAGTGCAACAGAACTGATATGCCATATGAAAAAAAAAACGCCCGCCAGACTCGTACAGCCTGCTAATGAGGCCACAACGAATCATCTAGACCAATAGACTGAGTACAAGAGAACTGAAATGCCATCAGAAAAAACGCCCAACTCGTAAAGCCTGCTAAGTGGACTAATAGCCCGTGACCTTCAAGAGAACAGCCGCATGGACCGGTGACCCCAGGTGGCTAACAGGACGATGACCTCCACCTGCTGCCCGCGTAGTGTGCCTCCGTCTGCCGGATGTGATTGGAAGGCCAACATAATTGCTTTTATAGTTGCGGTTAGTTGCGGTTTGTATATAGCTTCCGGCTGAGATTGAGAACAAAGCAGTGTAAAAGGTCATGGCGCCGAGGTCACGACTCACGTTGGTAAGTGCGGACTCGGTGGTCTTGGAGACCAGCCAGGGAGTCTGAAGGAGTTACTAGTAGTATGGGCAGCATGCCCTTTTTTTGTGAATCGAGGAGAGGATTTTTCGTAATTTGTTGGAAAAGCAGTGTAAAAGTGGAAATGTTCACGGTGGTTTTATGTTCGCGGTTTTCGCGGTGACCTCTCCATGAATTTGAAACCACCGCCAACATTTCCCATGCATGGCGGTGTCAGCCAAGAACTTAAACGGCTCAATTTTCTTCCTACCGCGAAATTAAATCACTGTGAACATTTCCACTTTTACATTGTAGTTTCATGTAATTCTACAGTAGATGGGGGTAAAACGTGCGTATAGTGTAGCTGGCGTCCTCCTGAATTTAGCGTAAAGCTTTGTCGGGACTCGGGACCCCTCCATGCAGTGCATATGTACATTTTGACAAAATTAACAAGATGTAAGATGTCACATGTCGACAGAAAAGTGTACGGAATCAGGTATTGGACAGATTTAAATTTGGATAAGGTTCAACGTCTCTGATTCGTCTATCAACATGCCCTTGATCTTCTACGTGCAGACCCTGACCTTTGACATTAAACTGACGTGACACAAGCATGCGCACTGAAAAAAAGGCTTTTCACATGGACTGGGATGACTTTGGAGCCGGAGAAAACATCCGTTTCTGATCATCCGTTTAATGTTGGAGCCTGGTCCGGAATAAACCACTTTCATCGCTTAGCGGGAAAGCGCCCCACTGCAAAATTGACATATTTGAGCAATCGTGGCCGAGTGGAAAAAAAACATGACAGGACCAACGTGCCCCAAGGGGAACTTTCCCTGGGCCCCGTTGAGGAAAGCCTTGAGGGACAATTAAAAATTTCCTTGGGCCATGTTGGATGCTGGCCCTGAAGCCGTAGAACCGTCCTGGGTAGCCCATGGGAACAGTCTGGCTTTCAGGCTATGTACGATGTATGAAGCAGTCTTGAAGAAAAAGGATAAACGTTTTTGACGGCTATCAGTACCCATGGATCTGTAGGAGAATCTCATTGTTTCACTTCTGGTTTCCTGTTGTGAAACTCTGCCTTAAAGTATAAAAACGAGATCAGGAAAGGCTTATATCTGTCAGATAAAAGATCAAGGAGGTCTTGAAAGATCAAGTATCGGATACCATGTTTCTCCGGCTGGATGGGCTTAATAAGCTACAAATTGGGTAATATCAGAGAAGACGACAAATGAAGGTTTCTCACGCGACGTCTCTTGACCAAGTCACGGGAAAAGCACACAACCGCTTGACTGGATTCTATCCGCTCCTGGCGGATGTCGCTTTCGTCGACCAAGGATGTCATACAGGACAGTAGCGTCCGTTGCAAACCCCCTATGGTTGTTATCTTTTTCAAGTTATTGCATTCAATTATTGCTGGCTCTCTCTCAGCCAGCAATATATAAGAAATGATACACATGTATGTAAAGCCCCGGTTACACATAGCCGAACATCTCCCCCGACCATGGTTAGGAGTGATGTTCGGCTGTGCCAGCCGAATGTTTTAAAAATGTCAAAACACTCGGCTCTGGACGGTGGGTCCAGGATGGTAGACAAGCTTACAGAATATTTCAGCGAGCAAACTGGAGCTGGAGTAGGATGGATTCCAGGCTACTCCCAACCCAGTGCCAACCTTGGTTGGGGAATGGTCGGGCGGGAGCAAAGTCCTGAGAAGGTCCGGAGTGTGTGACAGGTGATTTATGCTACTTGATCCTTCATGCGTCACCAGTGAACACGATAAATCTATGATGATTACATCAAGGGTTACCCGAAAGCTACGTCAAAAAGTGGGCGTGGCACTGTACGGCGCTGTTCGTGAAAGCTATATGAACACCGCCACCGTATGTTAACATCTACCATACCTGCCTTCAGCTGAACGTTACACAGAAAAACACAATGGCACAGCAACTTGCAGCTATGACCTCAGTTAGCCTCGCATTGTAGGCATTGGTGGCAGCATGCCAGCCTCGCACTTATAGTGTAGGCTTTGGGAGTAGTACGGGAGAGATTTCTGCAGTGACGTAACGTTGTCGTGAATGCAGGATGTTTTCTATAAAGCCTACCAATGATAGAATGTCGAAAGATCAACATGGGTCATCTGAGGACGAGGTGATGCTAGCCTAGGTAGCCAGACTGTTCCCAGGCCAACTCCTTGGCTCTGGTCCTCTAGGGCCAATATGCCCCAAGGAAATTTTACCACTACCAGTCCTCTAGTCCGCTTCTAATAGTCGCAGGACTAGGGTTAAGCTAACAAGACTTGTACCGCCCGCGGCGCAGCCACCATTGGAAGCGGACTGGATTCCAGGCTAAAGTATTAAAAGGGTAGCGACGGAGTCTGCTGTAGAGGCTAAAGAGCACCGAAAATGAGCAGCAGATGAAGTACGGTTTCTAAGTACCCTTACTGCGCATGATCACGTCACCTTGCTGTGCATCCTCCCCGCGGCGATGGACGAGTCTGTGGTCCCGTATAGCCTCCAAATCAGCCACGGGGAGGCGTTAGCAGCACACTTTGTCACTCGCTCCTCTGTCAGGGTTAATATATGGGTGGTAATGACTGGACCTTAGGCCGTGGCCCGAACAGAAGCAAAGATTATATATCTAATATATAAGTGGTTATATGTGGAGTGTATTTTCACACGTGTATCAATCATAACGGTGCCATAGCAACGAACGCTGGCCACCATATTGGTGTCTCTTCGCTGAAGAGCAATTCTATAAAATACGTTGGGACAACAATAAGACATCCGCACAATGTGGGCACATATGGGACACCAATGTGACAGAGTACAATGCTTTGAGTTTTCTGACCGGCCGGCTTTTCTGACAGCCCTCTCGGCCTAGCTGTTGGTCAGAAAGCGAATCTTGTCTACATTAAGCTCGTGTTCCTGGAGTGACGTTTGTTCTTTATCACCTTGACCCTGACCCTGGAGGCATTGACATATTTATAGTGATACAGAGGTCCAAGCCAAGCTTCTTGGCAGAAATGTCTTTTAACCCTCCTTGATCTTACACAAGTTTCCATAACGCCTTTTATATTGAGTTATGCCAACATGTGTTATGTTATCCAGCAACACGTTGGCATGTATCAACTTTCTTTAGACTCGAGTACTCTCGACTAGAAATAGAATTGGAAGATGACGATTTAAACTGATAAACAATGTGAAATATGATAAAAGCAAATGAGCAAAAAGCATGGGGATTCGATGAAACAATTGTTTGGAAAAATCGGAGAAGAACCAAACGAAGGACAGTATGATTTCTTATACTATTACAGAAGCACTGACTTTGACAACGCGAATGATATCCTGTGTGATCGTAAGATGGTCAAAGACATTGCAGTCCTTCACTTGTCATGGAAGATGCTACATCTGTATCTGTATCAATATAGCCAGTAGAACCGCCATTAGGCGTAACACACCAGCTTCGCAGGCACGCGGCGCGGCAGGAGCTGGTTATATTACACCGAACGGTCATTGACAGACTGGTGTTGTTCACTCAAAATGTTGGGTGAGACCTTGAGTTGGAGCTTTAGGTTGGAAATCACAGTTCAAAATCTTTTCACCTCATCACCCTCAACTGGCAGACTACAAAGAGACACATAATGACACCGTGATGTAGAAAATGTCTCAACTTTTGGCCAACTCGCAAATCTTGCAGCACACGACCGAGCTCGTCCTTGGGGGGTCTGCATGGGGGTCCCGACAACGCTTCACGCTTAATTCAGGAGGACCGCCCTTCATATTATTCAGAATAGAATAGTTAAGTACTCGTAGTATTCATTGTCTTGTTATTGTTGCCATACATTGTATCATGTACAACTGTCGAGCAATAAAGTTCATTCATTCATAAAGTTCATTCATATTACGCCAAAATAAGAAGTGCATTTACGCAAAATTTGGCTACCTCGCTACGAATGACGGGGGATCGCGGGGATGACATAGCTTTCTAGCCTGGGTGCCATCCTATTTCTACCGGGGCTCCTACAAGGTAGCGAGTGTAGGAGCCCCGGTAGTAATAGGATGGCACCCAGGCTAATAGCTTTCCCGAATTGCGGGGTATTATAATAGCTTGCCGATGCCTTACGGAACTTGAAGGGGAACACAGGCCCCCGTCCTTGGCACAGGAGGCGCCCCCGGGGATCCTAACAAGAACCAGTCGCCCCTTACTTCCATAAACTTTATGTGTGTCTTGTCCAGTAAGGAATACGACAGATACAGATAAGTTAGAGGTCTTGATAAGTCTGTGCAATCAGTCAGTAGGTCGTGCACGTGGACAAGGCTGGGAACTAGGCTCACCTAATATAAATCTCCAAGCAGATGTAGGGTAGCCTACTAGTCTGGAATCAATTGTCTCTCTTTAGTTCGCTTCCAGCGGTCGCTATGCCTTTTTGTTTTACAAATCTTTTCAGAAACTCAAGTAGTCTTGTAGAGATTAGCAGTTGAACCCAGTCCTGTTAGGCTTTAGGCCTCTTCTAACGGTTGCTGGCTAAGCTACGAAGACTGGATTCGAGACTATATGGTCCTATAGGATGTAGCAGTGTCGCTCATTTAAGACCTCATTTAAGCGGGTGTGTGACGTCGAAAACTGTGTACTTGGCACATGCGCTGGAAAACCATCAGAAGAGCACTAATCTCCAAGCAGATGTAGGTTCGGCTCAGTGGTGTACTTGTCTTTCCAGCGCGCGGTCCACGTTTTTATCCCTTCGCCTCCAAAATCCCTACAAAACACGTGTAAAACACTGCGTCGGACCTTACGTCTATAGAAGACACCAAAACCCCTAGAGGAGCCTTTCCCCTGCAGCTGGAGGACCGTTACCTACCACTGTGCAGAGGTCAGGCTGCTCTCACGTGATTGGCCAGGCTCCAAGGTGTCATCTTTCCCCTCCCATCTCCGCGAGAGAAGGTGTGCCCCGTCCCCGTAGCTCGTTCACTTCGGCACGGCACTTACGCGAGAAGGCGGACCCCTCAAACCCTCCCCCTCACATCTCATCTTTACACCGGGAACGAAGATCGTACAACCCGTCGGTGATAGTTTCTGCCGGCTCTCCGATAGAGCAAGTTTAGAACATCGCGTGAACTTGGAACAGACTTGTCTTTGAGAACTTTGGGAAAGAGAGAAGAGTCATGGATTTCAGAGTTATTTGTGCCGCGTGCACGCTGGCTGTACTGATGATGTGTTACATGGCGGCAGCTGAGGTAAGAAATTTTGATACCTTGGCTGGGTGTTATAAAGTAGTGACATTTTGTAGAGTTGTGGCAAGTTAATGCCGTTCTTTGCCGGGTTATCGTAACTTGGATTGGGATGGAAATTTACAGCGTGTTGGACATTTGCCCACCGTCGTAAGGCGGTAACCAAGACCATATGTCGGTTTTCTTTTCCCTTCCAGCAAATTTGCGCATTTCTATACGTCGCTCTGGTTGGAAGCGATATTTATCGGGTTTCATACGTAGGTGTAGTAGCTTAGGTTGTAAGGCGGTGTGTGTTGAGACAGTGAAGTACCTTAATCCTGGCAGTGTCAGATCAAACAGCATTAGATAACTCTGTGCGACCCCATGTCAAACCGCATGTCCGAGACGAGACAATGAGAAGTTTGTTCGTCTGAAAGTTTCGCCTCAGAACAAGGGGGTTAGCCTGTAGCGGATTTTCAGTGTTGTTTTTCTTGCGTTGTTTTAGAAGTGGAGAGTGATACCCCAACTGAAAACTAACGGAAAACTGAGTTTGAGTTTAGTTCGGTCCAAAGTTTGTCACAAATTAAATCGTAAACACGATGAGCTTATATCGCTGATGACTGGTGGACGTAACTGTTGCACTCTGACCAGAAGTTCTTTGAAAAGCGGACACGATTTTTCGAACGTTTTTTTCCCCTGTGGAGTCGGTTTGGTCGGTCTTGCTGAGACATTCCAGGCGAGGTATTGAAAGTACGCCGCTTCAAATCAGAACCATGCATCAAACCGAGAAATCAAACTGGATCCAGATGCGCCCCGCGCCCGGGGGACTTCTCTTGCGCTCCCATTTCGCCGTAATCAGAGTAACGCCCACTAACCTGGTCACCAGAATCTCCCAGGGCTGTAGGCTGGGTTTCCTGGGCGCTGCCAGCTTCTATCCCCGCCTGGCCAACCAAGAACACCCCGGTGATTTTGCACGCCTATGGCAAAATTTCCTTAGAGACATGTAGGCATTAGAGCCGAGGAGCTGGCCTGTGTAGGCCCTGGAACCAGTCTGGCATCGAGGCTAACTAAAGAGTTGAGGGTGGTGGCCCGTCCTGAGCAGTAGAATATAATAGTTGTCGTAGAATTACAGTTTAGGCCACTCTTCGTTTGATAGACATCTCTGTGGGTTGTGAAATGCCATGTAGTTGTGACTCGGAGGTTTTTCATGCATAATCTGGCGTTGAACGTATCTACATTTTGGTGCAGTTACCCATTCTTCTGGTAGATTGTTCTTGTTATTTGAGAGTGGACGTCCTCTGTACGTTTGCTTGTAATCAATTTTTTCCTTCAGAAAGTAAACGCATCGTATCACACTCACTCACTCACTCACTCACTCACTCACTCACTCACTCACTCTGTCGAGCTCACACACTCTGTCGAGCTCACACAATCTTCCAACTAGTTGTGTCCAATCAAGGAGGTTATATATATATGTGTATATAACCTCCCTTATCAAATATTCTCTGTTGTCCATCGGCGCAGGAAAACATTTCCAGTCTATGGAGGCACTTGCGAAACAGACTACATGTAATTCACAAATCAGTGTAACTTTTCTAAGCATTTATCTAACTGTCCCTTTGAATTTTCCTGTTCCGTTGACACGTACTAAGTACCTACTCGATAACTACAGTTGACATGGTGGAAAGGGTTGTAAATCCTGTTATTTGATTTACGAACACAAGTAGGAGGGGGAGGTCGGCCAAACACCAAGAACGTTTACTTACTAGTCTCAAAACAAACGGGTGGTCCCTTCCGCTTTGTCAAACTGGTTTCCAAGGCAGTCTATCAAATTCCCGTTTAATCGAAAACAAAACTCTAACTTTGAATCTGGTGTGGGCACTACTGCATATTTTTGGCCTGATGCCGACGGCAAATTAAAGTCAACAATTAAGAAATCTAAATATAGATTAAACAAACTTCAAAAAGGTCAAGACTGTCCTCTACGGGGGTCTTCAGGCGGCAAACCTCTGCACGTTAAAGTACCCAACACACTAGTCGAGAAGAGGAGGGGTGACCCGGTGTGCCTGGCTGAAAACGAGAGCCGTAGCAAAGCCGCATTGTTTTGTCAGCTAGCTAGCGAAAATCATTTCGCTTCGTCTAAAGTCTGTCTTCGTCTCGTCTCACACATTAGCTGACCATGGCCTTCCGAGCTTCTCCACACCATGGTTGAGAGTTAGTCGTGAGCAAGGTCATCTGTGGTTGGGAGTGGGTCGGCGAGGTTGCCTATAGTGCCGACTAAGAAATTTAAAAAATCAAAAGTCGGGAAAGTCACATTCTGCTTTATATATAATAGATGCAATCAGAGGAGTGAACTGGAGAATAAAATTGATTCCAGGCTACTCCCAATCCAGCGCCAACCTTGGTTGGGGAGTGGACGGGAGCAAGGTTGCGGGGAGATCTTGAATATGTAACAGGGGCTTTACGCCTTTAGTTTGACGGAAAGGAAAAGCAGGAATGCCCTGCCACATCTGCGCGAAGGTTGTTCTAGCAGCGCTGCTCCTGATCCTGTTGGGTGCGACCCAGGAGGGCTCCCACACAGTTAATCCATTTTCTACTCGTTTATCAGTTGGCAGGTCCGGCCCAGATAGGGAGGAAATAATACCCCGAAATACCTGCGATAAGGCTGGAGAGGGGGGTTGGCTAAAGGTAGGGGCTTTTTGTAGCCTGAAATTCAGTCTTGTTAGGGTCTTGTTACGGTAGCTGCTGGATTCTGGTAGCCTGGAATCCAAACGCTGAGGAGCTGGCATATCACAAGTCTACTACATGTATTATTGATTTATCTTAAATTCAAGGTTGACAGACAAGATCAGACAAGAGCAGCACATCCATAATTCATGTTAGGAGGTTGCCAAACATCTGAAATCACTCTGTAACCACGTGGGCTCAGTCTGAAGATAAAGGTTTTAGCTGTATGGTTGCACAGGTACCATTTATCATCCTAGCCAGACTAAGGAATCTTCCACCTAGTGGTCTCACCAGTCAGTTATAATAGCCTCGCGGAAATGGCAAAGTCTCGAAACTGTGGGAATCCTGTCAGTCCTGGACGGTACAGTTGTTGTCACTGGCCAGTGGGTTCCTTAGCCTTGAAGCCAGCCATGTTTCAAGGGCCTACATAGGCCAGCTCTTCGGCTCCTCTGCCAATATACCCAAGAAAATTTTGCCTCAGCTCTCTGGTGAAGACCCTGAACCACAGGGGGCTGAGGAAAATTTTCTTTTGGAGAATGTTGACCCTGGAGCCGAGGAGCTGGCCTATGAACGCCCCGACAACAGGCCTGCTTCCAGGCTAGCAGATCGTCTAGCTCCCAGGCTAGCATGTCCCCAACATACGTTTTTGATATCCGCTCCACGTCTGGACGGTTGAAAAGATGACGTACGGAATTACTTTTCCTGGTCGTCATCGGATAAAGACTCCTCGAAAATGTATGGAAGTAACCCTGTAGATATAGACGTAATGACCAAGGTCGCTTCCTTCCGACTTTCTGTATTCCAGGGCTCTGAGAACACGTCAGGATGTGGAATTGGCATGTGTCAATGTCTTCAATTAAGACTGACGTGATAAATATGGCTGACATCATCTGGGCATTTATTTGATTTTATTGGATACGGACGGAAATTAATACGCGCGTGCATGTCAACCTCATAATGAAGTCAGTGTGGCCTTATTTGCGGACTTCAGAGCTTTCTGTTGCCCGCTATCCAAGTCAATGAACAATTTGAAGCTAGATTACTGGCTATTTTCCAGTGAAAACAGCACACTCACGTCCTTACAGTACTTGGAATAACAATGTCAGCGGGGAGCAAAACTTGGCCGGCCGACCTGCCAACACCTACCAAGTGCGCTTGCGACGGTTCACGGCCAAGCCTTTCTGTTCGTCCGACCCTGTCCGCATCTTAATGGGTGATGATTGGCTGACAGGCTAACTGATTACTTGATTGATTGATTGCTCAAGGTTTTTTACCGATCACTTAGCCCCGCCCACCACTGTCAAAACGTAGAAATGAAAAATAAAACATGAAAACGTAAAAATTTGACGGACATGCAGCCACTATCTCATTGGCCAAGTGCAGTAGTATTACAAAGCCTTGGAAACATAGATTGACGGTGTTATGAATTCGCGTTAGAGAGGCCACCGCAAAAATAACGTTTCAAGATTTACGGTATCTTCTTTCTATCAAATAAAGTCAGAAGTCTTCCTTAATGTTGTCATTTAAAAAAACAAGACGGGAGACGCACTTCCTCCTTGACCTTTTCTTAGGTTTAGGGATTTAAATTACAGTTTTGGCATTCACTATCCATCCATACCAGACAACTGTCTCTCGTGCATTCCAGCTTGTCCAAGGTCATTCGTCATTCATCATCCGTTACGGTCAAAGGTTCGAATCCAGGCTGGTCCCATGGCTATCAGCCCATGTCTAGATGGGTCGAATGGGACATAAATCCAGGTTCTTATCTGATATGCAGAGACATCCCTGTAAAAAAGGGACAGCGGTCGCCCTCAGACTAGCCTGGATGGCAGACTGTTTCCAGGGCCTACGTGTGTCCGCGCATTTGTTCTGCACTTAAAACTTTGCCCTTGAAAGTTAACAGTCACCCGCAAACATTCATACATGCCAGAAAATTGCAAGAATCACGAAAAGTCACAAAGACTGCCACATGGCACATGTCAAAGGTTTTGTGTTTCAACTTTTGCGTTCTGCCCAATAATTCCTAATGCCTTGATATTTCCTCAGAATTAGCCTTGGTGAAATTTAAGACTCCACAGGGCACTGTGCAGTCGAGTGTCGGTATAAAACACATTCTGGTAGGTTCCCGAAAGATAAGATTTGACATGAAGGGATTTCTAGCCAGGCCAAACAGCTTATGAATATGTATGCAATAAGGCCACGTTGACTCAACTGTGTTGATGACATCCGCGCGCGCATTAATTTTCGTCCTTTAAATTAGTTCGCGACCATACGGGACATCACACAAATTTAAGAAGCTGCACAATTAGGTAATACATGTCAAAAAATTGTCGGAAAACGGGTTCTAATGAGCAAAGTCTGGATTCCGATGAGGATGTTGTCCATAAAATGTACTTGCCATGGACTAATGCCATATGGAACGGCATGGCTAGATGGCTTTCTGCCACTCAAGCCTCTTGCCAGAGGCGTCGCCTGAAGATGATATCTGGCCGTATATTGGCAGATTATGAATACCGCGTCAAGGTCAAGGAAACTTGGCACTTATTGTCACATCTTAACACCTGACTAGTAGGTTCTAAAAGTTAAACATTAACATCTGCAGATATTGGATTTGGCCTCTGAACAATCCGTGACAATTCGACAAGGCGCTACAAGCCCGGATGTCCAGGCCTCGTGGTGGGCCTGGTTGCATTCGTCGTACGATCGTCGTGCGATTACAAGCTGAGGACATGCTTGGGATAGTCGCGCATGCGTGTAGTACAAAACCTATCTGTATTGTTATTGGCCTTTGTCGGCGGTTGGTTCTGTCACAGCCTGCTTGAAAGGCGGATGGGTCACATACGTCATACGATCGTCGCACGATAACAATCTTAGGACATTGTTGGGATAGTCAGGCATGCGCCCTGCAAAATCATCTTATTACGGCAAAGGCCGTATTAGATCCTTGTCGGCTTGAAAACCCTACGACATAAAAATCGCACGACGACCTACGACTAATATTCGAATATGACCAGAATAAGAACACATGTACAACGAAGTAATAGCAAGGAACTCCAGGAATGTTCGGCTCGCTATCTGTGAGGGGATCTTCCCTGTCTCCGGGGGTTCTGGACAACAACAAAGGCGGCTTCCCCAAAGCGGATCCAATGTCACGGATGTTGGTCTGGACAAGTGTCTTCCTCGGGTCAAATTTTGGGGGATTTTAGCGGCGGTGCAAAGTGGTCCAGTCATAGGTTCAGACGAAGAGGTCAGCTAGGGCTTTGAGACACAGAAACTTTGAGAAAGAAAGCTTTAGATTCGTTTCTTCACCGAAGTCTACCTGGAGGCTAAACGGACAGACGGGTTTGGTTAATATTTTGATGAATGAGCGGAAGGATTTTGGTCATTGATTGATTTCATTGGTGGGTTTTCTGGATTTAATTTAGGCCGTCCACCACTGGCGAATATTACTAGTACATAAAAGATATTTCAATATGTTCAGTATCTTCATTCCTATGTAACTCCGAATATTGTGTAAATCAAACTCTTCACTAAAATTCACATTCATATCAAGCATTTTCCTTTAATTTATGCATTCCCTTGCAGATACTGTGTATTCTCAAGGAGGTTAATTAACCTCCTTGGTATTCTAATCTAATGGACGAGAGTTTTCTCGCAGTTCTTGTCGAGAATATGAGCGTTATGGAAGATGCATCGATAATTACGAACTGTGTAGTTTCCAAACCTTGGCACAGAGCGAGAGATACATATTCTAGGCCTTCACTTTCAGAACGGCCAACGCCTATATCGGTTAGGCTAGCCTGGGTACCATCCTCCGTTGGTACCGCTGGCTCAATCGTTTCGCTTCGCTCTTTCACGTGAGAACGAGACAGCGCTACCAACGGATGGTACCCAGGCAACGGTCAGACGTCTTTAGAAGTTCACCGCATCGCATCCCCGTCCCTGATTTCTACCAACTTCCCGATAGACAAAGTGGACATTTCCGGCTACGCGCGCGACCTGTCTGTAACCTTTTGCTGTTAGAATGCGGACCTTGTTCTGCACGAGTGCGCGGCGTGGGAGGGACATGCCCGCTCCTTGGACGTTGTGCTGATGTTAGGGAAGGATTCTCGCTATTGTTCTTGGTAATTAGCTGGATAACAGCGCAGCCACATTCGTCGTAGGCCTGGGTACGATTTTCATGTCGTAGAAATGTCAATCAGGTTAAACTAACCACAGGCACATACACGACTAGCCCACGGCGATCGCACGACGAATGTGACCGGGTCCTAAGAGCTCCTAACACTCAGGCGATGGGGCATCGCGATATGATCATTGATGTTGGCTTTAGAGCCGAGGAGCTGGCCCATGTATGCACTGGAAGCAGTCTGGAATCCAGCTGCAGGCTAGAGGATGTTGCGCCATTGAAGTTGGCATTGGAGGTTTTGACGAAATGTCTGTATGGTTGGCCAACAGCTAGAGCTACCAAAAACAAGGGCGTTTCAAGGAGAAGTATTAAACTGCCAACCTCCTCCCCTCCTACTTCTATCGTTCTTCTGTTTCTACTTGACCCTATGATTTAACGATTTTAGCGAACCACAAAATAAATGTAAAGTTGTTTTCCTAGCACTGGTCCTTAAATTTGAGGTCATAATGATTTGAACAGCTCTTAAAACAAATGTCATAAATGGATACACGTGAAGACTTTTACCTTTCCGTCTTTTCATCTGCTTGGATTGCCCTCTGTCTAAAGAAAAAACAACTGCAATGGGAAGTCGACCTTGTCACTTCAGGACACAGATGCCTGACCTTCGTTAAGCCTGATAAGCACTTTGCACGTCCCTTTAGGACACGACCGACGAATGAGGAGTGATTGCTGATGCGTAAGATCGCTATGTTGATGAATGCAGTCGGCCATCTAGTTTGATGCCGCCTCTGGTTTAAATTGACACAGGCCGTATCCAGGGTCATACATCGCTGTTATGGTCTTAAATTCTCTACATTATAACATATCAAAAAGACAAATGCTTTGTGTGCTCTCTGTGGAATATGCACTGATTCTGTGACTGAAGAGAAGAAAGCTACCGTAGAGTGGAATTTGTTATCACCAAGTACAGTATCTTCGCTAGATAGCTTAAAAAAACCTCTTGTCTGATGCTCTCTTAAACACGGGAACGAATGCCTCTGAATAGCATTCAGTTCAAACGAAGGCTGTCAGTTCAAAAGAAGGCTTTTCACGACACCCAGGGCGACCAAAGACCTTGTCTTGTTTCAAACGGCATCTCCTCGAACGGTGCTAAGCGCGACCCTGCCGGGCTACAGATGGTCCGCATTTACAGGACTAATGAAAAGAAGGAGAATCTCTTCTCATCAGAGGGCGCAGGCTAATGAGACCACAACCGCTTAATCTCAAACCAGACTCCTTGGGTGGCTGAAAAATACTGTAGTATTGGTAGCCTGGATGCCACACTGTCTCCAAGGCCTACATAGGCCAGCTCGTGAGGGTCTAACTTATGGCTGGCTGTGCTAAACTTTCCTTGGATGCATGTTGGCCTTGGAGCCGAGGAACGTGTTTGTGTAGGCCCTGGAAACAGAGCTACACGCATCATATGGGTTGCCTTTGTCTAGTATGTGTAACTCTATGGCCGGATAACTCATTCAGCCTATTTGGCCACTTTTTAACATTTCCTTAGCCACCGCCAACCCAAGAACTCTGGTCTAGACCTCTAGCGAAAATTAAAATGATGGTGCCAACTGTATTAATTTAGTACATTCCCATTGACAATTTGACAATTTAACATCCTCAACAGTAGCAAGCATTCACGCAACCGTACATGCAACTGAGTTGTTCGCGTGATTGAGTTGTTGTCCCTTCCAATGCATTAAAAGATTTCTGAATTCGTATGCAGCGATTCCTCTTAGACTGTTTGCTAACATAGGTACATGCTTGTTTATTTTAGGAGCACGACACAATTGATTTCCACCTCAATGTTGTGCTATCGGAAGAGAGGGGAGAGAAGCTAAAGAAAATACTGGAGGTAAGTCGAGGAACGGTAAACCTTTTATGTTCTGTAATACTGAACTAATAGTTTCTTGCTCCATTTCATGTTAATGGCCAACCGCACGTGAACATGGGTGGTCTGAATTTAATGTTTACCGTTAATTTGGGCAAGGTAACTGTGAATGCGATGTTAGCAGTGGCTGTAGCTAAAAAGATGTAATACAAAGTCCATTAACTCTTTTACTAGAAGAGTTCCAAACTGTCACGGTCATGGCTTTGATGGAGCAGGTCGTTAAAGCTTCTGTCTCGTATAGCCAGCCTTGGCCTCCCGACCTTTTCCAGACCATGGTCAGGAGTTAGTGGTGAGCAAAGTCATCCGTGGTTGGGAGTTGATCGGCGAGGTTGCCTACGCCTGCTAATCTTTTACAGGTCGTCTGCGGCAGCTGACTAGGAATTCACAGTCGGGAATCCTTAAAGTTATATTCTGATTAGATGTGATCAAAGGAAGGAACAGGAGAATGTGTCATAGAGTCACAAGGATACCGATTTTACTTATTCAGTGCTACGGGAAGCAGAAAACTTGCCTGCTGGTATCCTGCCGTGTTCGGCTATATCCCAGTTTCTAACTAGCTTTGGAAAGGCCCTTCAGAAACATGCACTGAACACGGCTGGATACCAGGTAACAAAAAAACTCTTCTTTAGTCAGTTATTGACCTCCTTTATAGCAGGAACTAATGGTCTCGTCAAGTCATTTATCTATAGATGTAATCACCATTGTAGACCACACAGTTGCCGAAAAAGCAGCGATGATAAAATAAAAACCAACTCAAATCACACTATAAACCACGCTCCCAAACTTGTTGACCACATGCTTACTTCCAAATTAAAACACCATCATAATTCATATGTCAAATTGAATAATATCGGCAGTAAACTTTGGGCTCATGGTTTGAAACCGACCCGAGGCAGTTCAATTCAACTTTTCTGACAAGTCATGTCGTTCAAAGTGGACCGTCTTGGAATTTTCTTGAGGCTTTATCTTGATGCAAACATTATGGAACGAAGGCATAACCAGAGACAGATGTTTCACGCTACGTCGTGCATGGTTTACTCGGAAAATATGTCGTCCTTGAGGGGTTGGTTGTCCAAGATCTTGCATGCAGCAGCCAATTTAAAAAAAAAATCTTACCTAATATCGCACCACCCATGCTCAGCTAACAGAAGCTGTTGAAAAGGTTATGAGCTGCGATATGAGGCTTAATTGAACGTGGAGTTGTAACGTGGAGTTGTACGAAAAACCGCAAGCAAATTTTATCAAAATGAATGACATCAGCGCGATCATTGATTTTCGTCTGATTTGGGGGGGAAAAAAATTGTTGCCCTCGGCGATGACTCAACATACCCAGAAAATACCGAAAATGGGACAATATGTCGCGTGGTGGCTTTGAGCCTTTTAGAAGTTACACCGGCAGTGCAGTAGAAGTGAAAAAGCACTAATGTCACTTTCTGCACTTCTTGAACACAGGAAGACTTGGTGGCTGTGATACCAATGATTTTCTCTTCAATTCTTGTAAAAACGTTTATATTATCTCTATTTTGAAAATTTAGTCATCTTGTATTTCTTCTGCCCATCTTGTTTTCTTTTTCGCGCTGTCGCATTAGATTTCGAAACTGCCGAGGATGCCATCCATAAAATTCACATGATGTGGTCTAACGAGTCTAACCTTTCGCCTACTTGTTCTGAAGTATTACAGAAGGTTGTAAATACGTGTGGGTTCAAAGAACGCCCACGACAGAAAAGGTCGCTGTTATACGCTAACAAACCGAGTCCGGTGGCGGAAATAATGACAGAGATAAGTACTGTGGTCAGTTTTACGTCTCATACTTACTGATGAACAAATGTGGATAATGAGAACAAACCTGTACCTGATCTTTGTTATTAGGGACAGATCTGACCCTGCGACCCTTGCAGCCACCATGCAAAAGGACTGTTCTTGAAAGGCAAGTCAAAACTGCTTAAGACCACTCAGGGGACCGAGAAAATGCGGTCTATGTGGACAGGTGGTCACTATAGACAGGAGTATTAATGTGTATGTCAATGGGAAAAATTACATCGAAGGGAGAAAGTCGCATTGGCCAGGTGGTTCTTATGTAGAGGTCACTTGAGGTGTAGGTTTGACTGTAACTGTATCTTACAAATTGTATCAACAGTCGGCCCAGTGACCTACTCTGTAGTCTACCGACCCTAGCTGGGTCCTGATGTAGATCTTCAACATCTGTGTGCAGCCTATTTGCTGCATCCAAAACTGATCTCCAATTTCGCTGGACGCAGAGTGTAAAGACACTGTAAACATAATGAAAAAATTAACTGTTTTTCAACTTCAAAACTTGGACTCTTTTGACTTTTCAACTGAATTGGTCAGTCCTCTTCACCCGTGCGACCCAATCGCTCATAGTGATTTTATACACGTGTGACGTCAGCAATGGGTCAAAGGTTGTCAGAAGTCGATATCGCCCCCCTCTTAAGTCGTTTTAAGCAAAACATCTAGACGTATGAAATACTAGTAGTATCGATGAACGTCGACTGATGTTTCTAAGCCCTGAGATGCATCACTATTCGCCACTTAGCTCAAATGGGCTGATCCCAGGCTAGTCTATACCCCTTACCTCAGCCTCTATGCAACGCCTCTGCCTCTGGCAGAAATGTTCGCGGTGGAACCGCGAAATTAAAACCACGCGAACTTGAATGTATTTACAGTATTGTGCAACAGCGTCATTATACATAGTACAGTAGAAGCCACTTAATTGCACCTCGGATAAACGCACATTCCATTTAACTGCACCGAATCCCAAAATCCCAAACCGGTTCCCATTCACTGCATTGTTAGTGACTCCGCATATCTGCACCGCGAATGGTCACCAATGCCGGATAACTGCACCAAAATGTTTCAAAAATCCTCGACAAGCTAACTAAAAAGGTGCGCTAAAATCGGCAAACGCGGTACAAATGAGCCGATAAGTGCCTATGTAGAGGCACAATACCGCCAATATGTCTAAAATTGTTTTCACTCACAAAGGAAGGTGGTCTCCATTGATAATCACGTTGATAGCGATCGTATGGTGGGTCCTCGGCGGGTCACGGGGCGTGTCGTCAGCATAAAGAGACGCACGCCTGCCAAAGGCGGTATTGCGTTTTGGCAGACAGCATGCTGTACTCTATAAAGATTGGTCTCTACCTGTACACTGTCTTATCACTGTGAATGTATTTAAGTTCGCGGGGATTTGATTTCGCGTTAAGAATGACATTGGGCGTTGTCGGTGGTTTTAGGTTTGCGGCAGCGCTATATTCACATACTGCTGCTAGCGCTTACTGATTTCACTCACTGTGTACTGAGACGTCTTTCCTGAGAATTTGAAATTTACTGGTTTAATTCATAAACGTGGACCTAAAAAGAGGTGAAATCCACGGTGTTACCACACTGTACCTGTATAACGAAAGCTTTCTAACATCTAAATGCGTGCAAACAAGTTCATACAGCACATCGAGGTTTATAAACTATTTACCTCCTGTATGATACAGTGTACTACCGGTCCAGCTGGGCAATTTCGCATAATTGCACCAGCCGGATAATTGCACAAAATATGTTGGCATATGGGGTGTGCACTTAAGCCGAGTCCACTGTACATACGGATTTGCGTAATCCTCGCATCGCGACAACAAGGGATGTGATATACGAACTGCCCATAGGCCAAACATCTGGGTAGTATTTCAGATCACCTCAAACGCCCTCTCTGTCATACTGAGAGTCACCTCATGGACAGTACTGCCACTACTGGTATGCGAAGTTTGTGTTTTCTTGACGACATTCAATCGGTTATCACCATTTAACCCCAAATGACGGACATTTAATTGCAGGTAGATGTTCGTTGCCAAGAAGAAGCCAATGTCATGGATCTTGCAATTGACACCTTGAAAATGTGCAATCTTCAGAAAAAAACAAGGATACGACCTTAGAGGAGCACTGATTAGAATCAAAGTGGCGTAAGCATTGATGTTGACGTTCTCTGGCTCTTCGCCAGGGGGCAGCGCTAATGCGCAGCAGCTGTTGAAGCCTTGTCACGAGCAAACTGCAACTGGAAGCCGATTTCAGACAGCCGCATTTCTTACGCGGATTATTCTCTACAAGAACCCTCGGCAGATCTGGAAAGGATTTGTTTGAAGAAAGACATAAGCGCTTGGTTTTAAATGACTAAAACAAGGCTTACGATGAGGAAGGAGCTGTTGCCTCATTTAGGTTTCGGCGTGATGGATTCCAGACGGAAACGGTAGCCGCTTTGAAGCTTACGGGTATTGCTATATTTATCAAGTCAAATGGGCTACCAAGAGGGACACTGTTAGCCTGAGTGTCATCCTGTTTCAGTTCCAGGCTCTACCTTCACCAAACGTGAAGGTAGAGCCTGGAACTGAAACAGGATGACACTCAGGCTAGGACACTGTCTGCCAGAAGAGACCTCCGATAGTAGGGATGTTTAGCCTGGAAACCAGACTGTTGTCAGGACCTGCACAGACCAGCTCTTTCGGCTTCAGGATCAACATGCACCCAAGGAAATTTGGCCTGAACCACTTTAGGAAGAATCTGAATGTTAGCCACTGACATGGTGGCCCTAGAGTCGAGGAGCTGGCCTGTGTAGGTTCTCGAAACAACCTGGCTTCTAGGCTAAGATTGCTCGACTACAGCTCATGGATAATCGTAAGCATCACTGCATGCACACCATGTTATCGTCGTCGGAGACCACCGACAAATAACCGCAGGGGAATCCTCCACCAGATAAGTGTCCTCGTCCCTCACCACACTCAAAAAGTGCCGACATTGCAAAGACCTTAGTGACATCTGGGCTGACTTAAAGTAAACCGGTGTGGTCACCTAGTTTGCCCCCAAGAGATGGGCTCAGGAGTTCGTCATTATCGTTAAAACGGTGCCAGAGGGACAAGCCGAACGGCGAGGCGGCTCTCTTTGCGGATTCAGATAGCCTAGAACAGGGCCTAGTCGGTTCAACGGCCAACTTTCTCACCAGTTAGATTTTCCATGGGCCCTCTGAGGAAAGCCTTGAGCTTCTGGTTTTGCTATGACCTCCTATAGCTAGAGTCAGGCTTCTATATTTGATTCAGCCAAACTATCCGAGTCCATCGTCTGCCAATGCCCTTCAAACACAAAAAGGTTAACAAGGGTTAAAAGGTGGCAAGGTGGTCTTGTGGTTAAGATTATTGACTTAAAGGTCCTGGGTTTGAATCCCTAGCAGGTCCCAACATTGTCCCATTGGGAAAGCCACTTTTCACTTATTTTCCCACTCGACTCAGGTGAAAATGAACACCTAGCTCCGACTAGGGACGTCCTCTCAGTATTGTTCGTGTCTGGGGAGACTTACTGAAATACGCTGATCAGACCTTACAGTCTGGTCTCTTCTCTACTGCTTGCATCTTCTGTAGAAAACTGGTGTATCACACCTAAAAAGATGTAGTTTACTGGTTATGCGATACAAACAAAGGGTTTGTTTTCCTCTCGTCCCAGGAATGTGGGATTTAGCCCCCGGTATGTTCACACCTTGCCTTTGGGCACCAACCAGATGGTACAGCAATCCAGCACGTCAGCTTTGATATGTCTCAAGATGATCAAGGTCATGTCTACCTTTGAGCACTTGAAAACCAAAACATATGAGGTCTTTTGACTGGGATAACCGTGTCGTGAGAAAATTCCATACAACATGATGCTGCAACTAATGAAACAAACAAACAAACAAACAAACAAACTGATTTAGTATTGTTCGGCCGTTAAGCAAGGACAAAAGTTACCATAATTGTCTCATGATATGTTAAATCTACAACAACACGAGAAGTGGATACACTATTCACCAATGATACAGAGCGATCAGATCAAGGGTCTAGCTCAGGGGGTGTCTGTAGTAGAATTTCCTTGGGAGCATGTTGGCCCTGGAGCCAAGGAGTTGGCCTGTGTAGGCACTGGAAAGTCTGGCTTCAAGGCTAGTTATGGACATCATCCAAATTCTGTTGGATTACATTATGATAAGGTCGTGTTTCTTGGGATGAATATGATGGCAGGAAAGATGCATTGAGTTCGACGTTACAGAATCATTAATGTATCGTGGTCTCAATGGCCTAGTGTTAAAGCCTACGGACACGGGATCGAGAGGTCTTGGATTTGATTCCTGGACGCACGTCGTCTGACGTTTCCTTCAGAAGTGTCATGACCTTCTTCACTCCAGATGTAAATGGGTTCCTGACTTTAGTAAGTTGGGGAGGTAAAAAGGTGGTGGGAAGAGAGGGATGGGCTGTGCTGTCCAATACCGCACCCACAGCCTCGAGCTACGGACGTCGTATCCTTTTACAGAATTTTACAATCTACAGACTGATGTCGATTTGTTTCATTTTCAGTCTCCGAATCCGAGGTCCACCAGGGTAAAGAGGAAAGCTGCCAAGGATCCGCTTTTGTTGTGGCCACAAGGAACTATCCCTTACAAGTTTGACGCCAGTGTAGGTGAGTACAGATTCTAACACAATTTTAAGCATGAAGGTTCATGTGTGTTGATACATAACATTATAAAGAATTACAGGATCTAACCTGATTCTAAAACAAGAAATGAGTCCTTTTTTATCCATCAAGAACTCAGGACCCGATTGCTCGTCATAATACGTCACCTTCCGAAAGTGTGACTTGAGTTCTGGGTCAAAGGTGGATAGATTGCGCCTATGTGTTACTCTATGGCCGACTAACTCCTATCAAATCATTATCAAATCTATTTGCCAATTTACACTATTTTTTCATCAACCCAATTTTGGTAGAGACTACAAATGTACATGAAGTAACCTCAACTGTTTATGCCCACTCTAGCACCCAGAGACAAGGCCCAGCTGATGAAGGCCATGACGACATGGAGCTCACAGACCTGTGTCAAGTTTGCTGAGTCTACACCACAACTGGCAGCATCCTTAGGGCACAACGACTTCATCACATTCGTCAAACACTCAATGTAAGACTCAAAACGCATAGCGCAATGGATGTTGGACGCTTCGGTCCATAACCAACTTGGCTCATGGCTAGTCAGACCAACTCCGCCCAACATCCCGACCGTAACCCTAACTGTAACCAACTTTACCCCAACCATGGCCCAGTTGACCAGGATGTTGAGCGAAGTTGACAGGGCTGCTTGTTTATGTTAAAGTTGATGTATCAAGTTTAGAGATCACTGCTATTTTGTAATGTATGCATTACAAGGTTATAAAGGAGTGAAGTAGCCCGCAATATTGCAAGCAGTACGACGGTTGAAAACAGAGTATATATTTTTCACTATTCATCTTCATTGATTTTTTTCACACTTGTAGAAACTGCGGGGCAGGGACAGGGAGAGCACGGACAGGCTCACAGGCGGTGACGTACTCCGACTCCTGTATGTACGGCAGCTACAAAAACGACCCGGTGTGTATCACTTTGGTTACTTTTTCATTTGTCTATTTATAACAGTGACCTGCACTTAGTGTATGTCTGCATTGGAATCTATTATGATTCATAAACAAAACTGTTTGCCTCTGTGAAGTAAGGTATGTTGTTGTTGGTGTGTGTGTTTCTGCATACTTTGGCCAGCGTAACTGAAAAGCTGTTGGTACAAATTCATATTGTGACCATGTTTGATTTGTCGATTTTGGGCATCCTAGCGGCTTTTCTTGTTTCTGTAGGGTAATTCTTGTTATCGTACCTTCTATTCTACACATGCTTTAGTCTTGAATTTTTGGTGGCAAATATCTTTTGACGTTGAGAAGAACTGGTGTATGTTTCGGCCCACTAGCAGATTGTTAATCACTTCAATATAACAGAGAAAAGTACTTACCGATAAAAAGTATCAAGTATTCGTCGCCTACTTAAAAAAAAATCAGTGATAGTGACTAACTGGACTTTTCACTTGACGTGTTGACTTTTCTACATCCCAATATTACAGGCAGCTGTGGCCATGCATCTACTGGGCAGTGCGATGGGGCTGTACCCCGAGATCCGGCGGCCAGACCGCGACCAGAGAGTCATCGTTCTCACCGAGAACATCAAGAAGGGAGAAGAGTAGGTGGACAGTTACAACGCTAAAACATTCAAGACCTAACTAAAGATAACTTTGTAACTATGAACTATATTTTCCAACACAATATAAACATGTGCCAGGGTAGAGACAACAGTCTGGCAGAATTGCTGATTTTATTAGTTCAGTTTCCAATCGTAGCATCTGTTGACAATCAATTAATCTCAAGTGACATGAATCTAAGTTGAAAAGTTCTTACTGCCTTTTGAGGGATTATTGTAAAATTTAGACTCTAAATGAATCTCTACGGCCAGAACTGGCTCTTTGATCTCTTTGTCGAGACTCTATGTCCAGTACATGTGTGTTGACATATTAATTGTCAATTGACGATCTAATACTGCAGATCGAAGTTCACCAAGCTGACCCCAGCCCAGATCAACCTGTATGACATCCCGTTTGATTACCTGTCCATCATGCAGTGGGATGATTCGGTCAGTATCTTCCTACAGTTTGTACATCTTCTGCATGTAACCAGAATGTTGCCTATATCATATGTACCTTTACTCCATGAAGCAGATTACCATTTTTGCAAACAAAGGTATTGACACTGATATAGAGTATATCAGTCATTTCGTCAGTTACAGACCTCAATATACTGTGCTAAGAAGGTTGCATTTAAGGGACCGAACAGCATAACTTGAGAAGTTATAGATAAATTGTAATAATACTTGATACAATGTATGTGATTAGGTTTTGACCTATTGAAGGAATGAAGTTTTTTTTGCCCACTGGCATATTTTCTTGGTACTGTAGCATGAATTCCTTTTTTTTGTTGTTGTTGATTCGTCAATTTCGAGACTGTAAAGTCCTTTCATGCTCATCACATTTTCAACATTACTAATACGGCATGATATCAGTGACCATGCACATGTAGTTGGTAGGTATGTACATGTACATGTATAAGTATTGCTGGGTTTCTTCAATCTCTTCAATTTTTCTTGTTTCTTTTCAGATATACAGTTCAAGCCCAGCTAACCGCAAGACAATCATCTCCAAGAACCCGTACTTCCAGAACCTCCTTGGCCAACGCACCAGCCTCAGCTACTACGATATCAAGTTTGTCAACAAGCTCTACACCTGCGACTGTAAGCCTTAATTTCACTTTCTTGACTTTTGGTTTTGCATCAAACTAAACCACTTTTGACATGAGAACCAACGCAAATAGCATTATCCTCTTGGTCTGTGATTTAGTCATGTTTGTTCTTCACTGATTTCGAAGCACATCATGCACAGACACAATGATGTTGACTACCAATTATCTAAAGTACATGTATGGCAAATTCATGAAATTGCATTATAATTATAGCACCTTCATTGTCCAGTAAAAGCTTGCTGGTGTGTTTTTACTATTTGTGGCTCATGATCACTGATCATCCAACAAGACTGGTGTCATGTTTTTACAGTCAAACCTGTCTTTTGTGACCACTCGATGGAGTTCAAGAAAATGGTCACGGTAGACAGGTGGCCAGTATATCCAGGGTTCTTAGTGCTCCAGTCAATGGGGAAAATTATCTAACTTAAAGGGATCACCAAAGAGTGGCCACAATGGCCAGGTGGTCCTTCTGCATCTATCCGGCCACTAGGAACGGTTGTCACGTTTGTACTGTAAATAAATGTTCATTCAAGTTGTTTAAGCTCAAAGTCTACCATCTTCTTCTTCGTATGATGTATGTTTATGTATCTGAATGAAATTTTTTTATGAAAAAGAAATCTTGTTCTTCCACCCCAGCTAAGTGTACGAACCGAGCGACCCCGTGCCCTGCAGCTGGCTATCGTAGCGAGCAGTGTGCGTGCATGTGTCCAGATCCCAACAACTGGAGGGTGGCTACAGTCTGCCCAGGACAGGCAAATCCAAATACAGGTCAGCAACAAGACATATTTTGCTTTTGGTAACCAATATCGGAGCCTACTTGCAGCCACTATTTCATTGGTCAAACAGCTAATTGCCATGCTATCATTGTTTGAACTGCTAATTGTGATGGACAGAATCAGTCTATAACATCGGCATATGCACTGATGATGAACATCTTCTGATGCATCAAAGAAGACTAGACATCCAGGTAATAAGATACTCAATAAATACCAAAGCTACTCAAGCAACTGGATATGTTTTGTAAACAGACATTTCAGACAGCATCAGCTGTCTTTCCTCAGTGACTGCACAGAATCTGAGGTCCAACAGGTGTTCAACCAAAACTATGAAAGAATATTTCTAATGGTTTGACCAACTTTTCAGACAAGAACTGCTACTCCAACAGGGGAGAGAAGTACCAGGGCACAGTGTCCAAGACTCAGACTGGGGAGACCTGCGTACCTTGGAACCAGGCTCTGGACCGCTTCTACAACATGGCCAAGTTCCCCACCCAGCTCGCCAAGTACTTCATTGGGCCACACAACTACTGCAGGTCGGTGGTCGTCCTGTTGTTACCTCCGTGTACAGTGGTTTGTTTGTTTTTGGTGTGTCTGTTTGTTTGCTTCCTTGTGTATCCATAATAATGTTAATGTAGCAGATTTGCACATCAGGGATATTGACAGGAAGTTCGGTCATAGGTCCTGGATTGGTCCAAGGACACATTTCCTGTCATCAATTTCCTGCTGTAGGTACATGTATGTCTGTTGCCTTATGGGAGCCAGTGGAAAAAATGCATTAGACAGAATCAGTGAGAGATTCACGATGTTGAATAGCACGAAATTCACAAAAACTAAAGATATGAGATCTTAAAAATGTTGGAAAGGTTTTCGATGGTGTTTCAAGTTCCAGGTTGAAACAACATTGTAGCACAAAAACACATCTTTATGGTGTCTGATGATAGAGGGGAGGCACTGTGAAAATGAAACCACAGCAAACAGTCTAAGACTTAAAATGGATTGTTGTTTTTTTTCTACTTTTTCAGAAACCCAGACCCCACCCTGTTGGACCGGCCCTGGTGCTATGTGCAGTCCAAGCTGGACTGGGACTTCTGTGTCGTCCCTAAGTGTGCAACCTCTGGAAACCCCAGCGCTAGCGGTAAGTTTTTCATAATACTGAAATAAAGGGGATGGTGAATAGTCAGAGTCGATTACGTTTCCTTCACAACACCTCAAAATCTGCTGGCAAACATAACACTGATTGCAAGTTGTTGACTTGATCTCTATTACACAACTTGAAGTGCGATGGTTCAGCTCCTGCAAACATAGCCAACAATGGACTCTTGGCCCTCTCCAGACAATGGTTAAGAATTAGTTGTGAGCAAGGTCATCATGACATCTGTGTTTGAGAGTTCCTCGGTAAGGTCTCCTAATAAATGTAACATGTTAGTCTTCGTCTGCACCAGCCTATTATGAAAGTGAACAAAAAACTTGGGGAAGTAGTATACTTCTTAGATGCAGAGGAGTGAACTGGCGATAGAATAAGATGAATTCACGGCTACTCCCAACCCGACTCCGACCTTGGTTGGGGAGTGGTTGGAGCAAAGTCTGGAATGGTCCTGACAAGGGATTCAGTGACAGGATGGTTCCAACTGGTCCTTATCTTCCCGAATTGGCATTGATTAATTGATGACATAAATGTCAAACAAACCGCAGAGATCAACGGTTGTGTCACACGGAGGCCAGAAGGTCAACCTCACAGTTCTGACCTTGAACTGTCCTTGACAAAAATTAAGAACATCTTCAAGAGGCCTGGTATCAGAAACACAAACTGATGCAAATGAGGTCCAGCTGAGGGTAGGACTTAAGATCACAGTGGGTAAACCGAATGGTGGTGTTGCGGATGTCTGCTTTCTATTATGATGGTCATTAAGACTGGTCTGCTGCTGGGTATGACAGTCCAGGCCAGCTAGGGAGGCAAGCACTGTCTTGGAAAGTAATACGTGGAACTCGGGGCGATCAGAATCGTTTGTATTTATCAATAATCAGCTGCAAAGTCAACTGTCAACAATTTTCACCCCTGGACCTGCATGATACTGTAAATGCATTTAAGTTTGCATGGTTTTTGTTTCGCGCTATAAAGGCGAAAATGGAGGGTTAACTGTGTTTTTAAGTTTGCAGCAGCGCAATAGTCATATACTGCTACAGTATTGGACAAAAATGTTCGCGGTGGTTTTAAGTTAGCGGTGAAACGTCGCCGCGAAAACCGTGAACATAAAACCACCGCGAACATTTCTGCATTTACAGTACCTCAGTTGCAAATGCCAGATATGTACTGGAGTTCTTGTCTTAGCCTGGACTCCAGCCTTGTTAGCTTTGTTAATTTCGCGGTAGAAGTGGAAGAGAGGTTTTTCTGTTTGCGGTAGAAACAATTCTGTAGCGAAGTACATTTAGTAATACATTGAAAACGTATATTGCCCGTGTCATGAATTTTTGAGAGGTCACCGTGAAAATAAAAGCACTGCAAACATTTCCAGATCGGTAGGTTCCCATTGAGATATCTTTTGAGATAACAACACAATTCCTTCCATCTTTTTCCAGGTTTGACCAACCCTAACCCATCCATTAAGACCTGTGACCCACTGACCATCCCCAAAATGATCATGTCCAACTGCATCACCGGAGGGTCGTACCCACCCGGGACTGTGTGTAACCTGGCCTGCGAAGCCGACTTTGGAAGGCTTGCTTTCTCCGCAACCATCTGCCAGGTCGACGGGACCTGGTCTGTGCCAACGAACCCGCTCAAGTGTGGCGGTAAGACCTTATATAGCTTGTCTATATGATCTAATCCCACATTGCAGTCATCAGGGGGTACCTAAGTACCTATACATGTACAATGTACATAGCAATTTTGTGGGAATACTCAACAACCATGTTCATAGGATTGTTACATATATTTGGTAATTTGAATTCTATTTCAGGTATCTGGCCCATATAATTCAATATACAGAGAAGGACTACGTAAAAAATACAATACAATATACTAGTACCTATAACCTAACTTAAACTATCTTTTAAAAATAATGTTTACATATTTGAAGAGTTTCTAGAAGGTACTGTAGTGAAATGAGTATGAATGTATGAGTGTCAGGATTATAACATAATATATATAAATATATAAAATAATATATAGGTAACTACTTTGTGCGAGTTTGATCCTGGCTGCTGTCGTTCATCCGACATGCACGCTACCGGAAAGGGTCGCAGTCCTTAGGACGGGACGTTAAGCTGTGGTCCAATGTTCGTTGTGAATGTTGAAAAGAGCTAGGGGAATTTTCCTGGTACTGTACAATGAACCTGTAAATGCTGTACATAGCGTCTGTCTTCTCTATCACGACCAGTGGAAGAATAGCTCTTCAGTGAGCTAAAACTGGATCGAGATTACTTTCTTTTTTAACTCTTATTAGAAATTTGAAAGCTGGGTACTGATTGAAATTTAAAAAAAAAAAGACATTTATTCAAAATAAGGCAAGCTCAATAATATCTTAGACAAAGTGTGAAAAACCAGCTCTGATTAAGCAGAGCTGAAACCATGGGAATGTATTGTTTGGCTCTGCATAGGAGAATGGTAGTCCACAGGAAGAGATGAAGTACATTGAATTCTGTATGTTTTTCAGGCTCTGGGGCTGACTGTTATAAGGGACGTGGTGATACCTACAGAGGCAAAATAGCTGTAACAAGAAGTAAGTTGATCTTCTTGTATTGCATAAGGCCACATAAATTTGATCCTGGCAGGGGTTTGCATAAAATGCAGCTCTTTTTTATGAAATTTTCATAAAGTTTTCGCACAGTGCTTTGTAGGTTTTTGCTAAACTTTGTACCTTTTTGCATAGTGCTTTGTACATTGTCTCCTAAAACGTGTGCAAATTTCATGAATGACTGTAGTTCAAATTCTGGGTCATCAAGACTGCCATCAGTTACTGACATTTGAATCATTCCAGGGATGATGAATCCAACTGGTTTTAATCAACAAGTCAGTCTTCATCAAGATTCATGTCATCTGGTCCAAATGATATATAGATGTTACTGCAGCATGTGTTGGAACAAAGTCAAAGTTTCCCTAACAGATTTTCTTTCTTGACTTGAAAAAATAGAACCTCATTACTGCAATGTCATTCGCTTTTGAGTGAAGTGTACGCCACTTCCCCATATGTTGCCTTTCTGTAATCATTTTGTGACATTGATGGCATAGCTGTTAGGTCACAGGTTTGGTTCCAGGCTAGACGGTGTCCTTGAGAAAGGCACTTTACTGCAAGAATCTAAAACAAGACCTTATTCGCTCCACCAATGTGTAAATAGATAGTCGGTTGAGGTAAAAGGCAATGGAAGGAGAAGAAAAGACTCCACCTTCCAATACTGGCTAGGCCTCAAAAAGACTATGAGATCTTTATCTGTACTTAACCTTGTAATCATTTTGTCTTCTAACAGCCGGAGAAAAATGTTATGAATGGACTTCTGTGATGGGCATAGCCTACACTAATGAGCCATTCAAGACAATGTACGACATCGGACAGCACAATTTCTGCCGTAACCCCGATCCTACGCGGTTTGCATCGCCATGGTGCTATCGCCTCAAGCCTGGCACCAACCAAGTCATGGAGGAGGCCTGCGATATCAAACTATGCTAAGAAGAGGGATGTTTAGACGTAGCAAACAACAAGTTTCGTAGCACCGTAGGAGTGTTATGTGTTAACAAGCATGTTAAAATTTAAGTCGTTATATTTCTGTTCTGACAAGTTTAGCCATCTTACAGGGGGGCTGGCATGGGCATATGAAAAACAACAAAGTTACTGAACAGGTCTACAACGGACTGCACTGTCAACATGATTTTAGTACAGGGCTACAGGCAGTTAAAAAGCAGTCACAGAAAAAGGACTCCCCCATTAGACCCATTGCTAATTTGTCCCTCCAAAGAACACACAGTAGACAACTGATTTAGAGAAAAGACCACATATTTACACAAAGATATGTTGGGGGATGTCACGACCCGTTGCTAGTTTGTCCCACCAGAGCACACAGTAGACAACTAATCCAATGTTTTCAGTGTTCAAATTTTTGTTAAGGTGGGGAAAGGGCAAATTGTACACAACCCACTGGACACCTCAAGGAATCATAATGACCTTAGATGAAGGTGTCTCTTGTAAATTATTGATTTTGCAACATTTGCATAACAAAATGTTTAAGCTACTTTAATTAGAATATCTCTTAGATCTTGATATCCTACTCATAAGCATTTATTTAGACCATTAATCTTTCTGCTTAGTTGCTAGTTATGAAAAGTATGTTCAAGTTAATCTACATGTCTAGAGGCAGCTCATTACGCATGACTAGTTCAGCAGCCTGGTACATGTATGTACGCTGTACCTATACATTGATTTGAGATTGTTTATTATATCGTTCAGCTTTGGTATCCTGCTACAATTAGTATATGTAACAGAATAGCACTTTGCAGCATGCCACTTTCAGGAAAATAGCATAATAAGCTTGTTCATAGTTTGAAGTGCACATGTGCAGTGCGATGCATTGTGGGTAATAAATACATGTAAGTTGAGGACCCTGGAAAGACATAAAGACTGGCCAGAGGCTCTTAACTTTGACATATAATCCACAATACATCACATTGCACATGGGCACTTCCGACTGTGAACTAGCTTGTAGTGAAACCTTTTTACATGTTGAAATGTACTGAGTGACATATGTGTGAGAAATTCATTTTGATAATTATGTAGGCATCAAATAGTATGGCCAAAGTTCCAGAATGGTAAGTTAGAAACTTGAATTCGAACTTGCAGGGCACATGAAACTTATATTCTACCTCTTTTCAGCTGTTCTGTGGGCTTTCAACTAATGTTTTTCACTGTTTAGTGTATAATGCTCCTTAGCAGCTGAAATACAAACTACAATAACATTGTAGATGGTTGTTTCTTTTATCAACACTTTTGTACATTATTGTTTTTGTTAAATACTTTCCGAAGGGGTTTTAGAGACCCCTGAAGCTGACGCTCATTTTCTGCTTTTGTAACCACCATGAAATGTAGCTAGACTTTCTACATAAGACAAAACAATGTTATATAATTAAAATGTAAACTTAATTACCCATGATACTAGCAAAGTAAGGAAACTGTAGGTGTAGCATTAGATGTTACTGATCTGTATGACATTACTTAGGTTTTTCTGCAAAGAGGTGTACAGACCTTAAAGTTGTGAAACACATTTTGCATGTCTTGGAAAGTTGACTGCCCGTTACTGTAGGTCTATGTAAGGTTTTACATGTAGATGCTGTGAAATAAACCCTTGTATCAACACCATGGAAATGTCCTTGTCCTTTTTGTTTCACTGTACAAAGGTAATACCTTTCTTTTTCTAGGGACTTGATTTTCCTGCATTTTGAGTTTGTGGTTGAAACAATTCTGTAGAACAGTGATAGTACACTGGAAACAGAGATTCGCCGTGTCATGAATTTGCAGTGGAAATGTTACTGCAAAAACAAACCCATACCCTGGTATCCAGAGCAATTATACCGAGCGTGGACCTACACTGGCCCGTGCCCGGAGCTTCCTCGGGACCTACCCTCCCGCTGGCCCGACAACGTACCCCGCCCCACTTCCCGCTAGCCCCACTTCCCGTTAGCCAAACAAGATCCGCTCTCGTATTGTTCCGGCTGCTGAGTTTGGGTGGCTATAGTGGGGCGGGGTAGATCTTCGGGGGAGCGGGAGGGTAGGCCTGGGTAAATCGGAGCGCGGGCCGGTACATATGCTCTGGATTCCAGGGTAACAAACCCACAGCGAACATATCAATTTACAGTATCCTGACTTATCTGAAATGACACACTCGTGAAACTTAACATCTCCAACAAAGACCTTTATTGATAACGCAACGAAACAGAAAAAAAAGGAATACAAGTAACGATAGCACCACTTCTTCCCAATGTCATCCTCTTGTGCCAGGCCAGCCACTTGTTCATGTCAAGCAACGGCCCCGACATAGCCTGCGATCCACCTTTCTCGCTGCATTAGCAATGGCCAGCTTTCACCAGCCAATCACGTCATTGCCTACGTTTAAGAGGCAACATGATTGGCTGGTGATCTTCCCTACAACAACAGGATGGAGAGTATCTGATTGGTTGATGGCTGGTCAGTGCTAAAGCAGTGGGCCTGGCATGGTATGAGAGGATGAACAACTAACTTGGGAACCGGCCTAAGACAGAGAAACCCGTCCCATCTCCTGTTCCAGTTCAACGTTCTCCTTGTGGAGCTTGCTGGCCATATGAGCTCCATAAGGCTTGGGACCGTTCAACTGTTTCTCACAGATCTGAAAAAGAGAAAAAATGAAAATACATTCATCCCTTCTTGAGTTTTCCTTTTTCAAATTGTGCAACAAAAACACTCCTGCAGTCCCAAAGAAAGCTGCTAGGTGGCCCAAACTTGTGTCGCCTTTTCCAGAGCACAAATGCTATCTACCTCACAAAAATTATGATTGTAACATGCCCAGAACATGAGATACAAATACCAGAAGTTCTGCTACATGTATGTGAAAATCATTGTCTAATAGTTAGGTTTATCAAATTCATGTGTAGCTACCTGCTGTTTTATGAAAGGTCCGATATAATTAAAAAAATGCTGATTATGACTATTTCTAAAATGTGTGGCTATAGCTGTAAAAATTATAAGTATTGAATCATTAGATGTACCTTGCAGTAATACTGTTGTTTGTCTCTCTCCTTCTCCTTCTCTCTGACATCAGCATAGGCTGATTTGTATGGCTTGTACGATCCTGTGAGTTTGATATCAAACAACATCACTCCTGTTACCACAGCAGAAGAGCAAGAGACCAATCCTGACTGTCCATCACAATCAGCAGTTCAACCAATAATAGCATGGCAATTGGTGGTTTGATCAATGAGGGAGTGGCTGCATGTCTGTCAAATAACTTGGATTTATATGTTTTCATTTTGGATATGTAAATTTTGGTGGAGGTAGGTGGGGCTATGGGTCTGTCTATTGGTGAATCGCCCTAACAACACAAAAGCCTTTCATGTTCACTGGCATCCCAAGTTAAATCCAATTTTCAGATGTTGGATACAGGTGGAAACAGAAAACATTTTTATGCTACATGTTCTTATGGAACAAGCTACTGTAAATTCATTTATATTTTCGCCCGGATTTAAGCTTGCGGTAGAAAGGGAAAGGAAGTTTTCATAACTTGTTTTAAGTTTCGAAAATAATTTCATCAGGTTGGTAGAAAATAGGATATGGGAGATTCTTTATACACAACCAGGTATTGATCTCACCTGCTAACGTTTCGATGTCTATCAGACACCTTCTTCAGAGCTTCTGACATCGGCTACTTATAGCGGTGAGAAGCAGTACTCCAGTCAGAAGCTCTGAAGAAGGTGTCTGATAGACATCGAAACGTTAGCAGGTGAGATCAATACCTGGTTGTGTATGAAGAATCTCCCATATCCTTGTTTTAAGTTTGCGATTGAAACAATTCTGAAGCACAGGGGTAATACAATGGAAACACATACATTGTATTCCCAGTGTCAACAAAACCACTGCAAAACATTTGAAGATTTACAGTATATAAAATGCATATGGGAGGGACAAGTAAGAATAAGCTTACCTTGTGGTGGTCGGCCGAACACGTTGGGTTTAACATTACTGTTGACTTCAGGCTGTTTTGGTTCCTCTGGTTCTTTGTTCTGGAGCCATGGAAGGGACTCAGGTTTCTGCTCCATAATCTGCAACAAGAGTTCAAAATCGAAGATCTCATATATGTACCTCCGTAAAGAGTTTCTCCATTGACTTGTTTATTTGGAGATTATTGATGATGATCATGTGGAGTTTTTCATTAACATTACCTGTGTCCATTGATCACTTCCTGAAGTGCCTGTCACTCTGGCATATGGAAAAAGCATAACAACAAATACACAGACAGACCAAAAACAACACCTTGCCATAAACAAGTAGGCTCTTCCATTGACCCCATGACCTGGAATTTCTGTCAGTTGTTACACAAAGTTGATGATAAACATGTAATTCTGGCAACTCTGACCTTAATTTCCTTTCACAGCGACCTTAACTTCCTGTCATGTGTCTATCAAATGGAAAATACATAATGTGGAAACACTGAGACAAACGAACACAATAACTCCCATTTCATTTTCAGGTAACAAGAAAAAAATATATATATGCAAGGGGTCCCATGTCAAAATTCTATTAGTTTGGCAATCAGGGCTTGAACTGATTTATTCTGCCTGGATACCAGGCGATTTCCTCCCATCATTTTGGAAACAACTTTGTGTCACCAGAGACCATGCAACTTGTCTTGCTGGCATAATTATTTGCACTGACTCTTCTGACACAACAGATTTACACTTCCACAGGGCAAAGGAAAACTGCAACCCCTGATATCATTATCCCAACTGAAAATGTGCAGACAGTACTCTAATAGCTTTAGACACTCCTAACTGCCTATAGATGCACATGGCTATCATTGCAGTCAGCCCATTAGGCCCAAACATGTCAATTTCTTGGTTCTCAGATTCTTGCACAAACATAGTGGAGTGCATGGGCAACATAAAAGTACTAATGTAGTAAATCCAAGTACTAGATCCCAGGCAACCTGGGATCATTGGGATGAACTCAATTGCTACCATAGGAGTCATAAGAATAAGATGATAATTTTCAATATTTAAAACTTACTGACGTATCAAACTATAAATTTTTCAACTTTGAATGCACTGATGAATGAAAAACTGTAACGCATATTTATTAGACAAGGACTTTCTCAACTGTTTATGCCAATATGATCTGTAGGTATTTTGAGGTACTTCATACCCTGAATGGTATTTTTTTTCCTTTGAATGAGAACAACCTGGATTGGAGCAGTGAATTTGTGAAGGAAGAAATAAGATTGGTGTGGCCTTACACTATATTTTTCAACCAAACTTTATGCCAACGCAGTCCAAAAATGAGACCCCCGGGAACAGCTTATAGTCTAAGGCTTGTCTGCATGAGAAAGTCTTTCTCACAAGGGAAGTCATAACGCAGCGACAGGGCCATTATGTAGGAACTATTACTGCCTTTTGGATAAGGATAATGATTCAAACAGCGCCATATCCATGTTAGAGGTACAGGGCAATGAAAACTAGTATCAGCATTTGGAAGATATGTATAAGTGTTTGCCCGAGAAAGACCATTGTTTATGACATGCAATGAAGAAGGAAGTTATTTTTTTCCCTACGAGTAAGAAACCTTGGCATTCTTGCCTATCTCATTATGCAAACATGTACCTGGTAAGATCCAGACCTTGAATTGAGGAGCAGCCTGTCTGTGAGAGATAAGGATTGACCCTCCTGCTACTGCACTGTTACAGCAGGTATGAACGTACATTTATCAAACTGCAGCGATACTGTAGATTCATTAATTTTTGCAGGGACTTTATTTCCAGTTAGAAGGGGAAAGGCCATTTTCACTATGTGTTAAATTCTGTAGTACAATACTAATACATTGAAAACAGATGGCGGGGAGGTCACCACGAAAATAAAGCCAACTTCTTTGATGCCCCGCCCCAAGGCAATAACTTGGAGGAGGACATAAGTGCAAAATCTGGCTTACAGAGATGGGTCTATGGATGGGAGGGGGCACAAAGGTTAGCAACGGCGGAGAACAATTATGTCCAGGCCTCAGTACATATGATATAGTAACTGGTATCTAGTATCTACCTACATTGTATATTCCCAGTATAACTGACCTTTGGCGCAAAATATAAACCTACTTTGCTGGCATGCTGCCCTGCATGACAGCAGCTAGTTATATTATACTGAATGACCTGTCACACCTAATTATTACACTTGCATATCTAACTCCAGGTGTTGTTTAAAATCAAAGCTATCTAATGAGAATACCCCCTACTGTGCTTGGTTCCACTTGATAAATATGTCATGATATATTGATAGTAGATACATCTAGGAAGAGCGAATATCTAAACCCCTATCTTGAGGGCTGACAACTCCAGAAAGTTTTTCTTCTGTGCTGGTACAAATCAAATGTACTTTATGTATTTGGTATGTCAACCATGTTTATTAGTCATTTTGCAAATAATTTGTAGCAACAATGACGATGATATTAAATACAGATCTATTGGTGGCAAGGCAGTATCCAAAGGGCCAACCATTATCCAATAGGCGATAGGCCACTGCTGGATACTGGTTGGCCTGTTGGATACTGCCTTGTCACTGATAGATCTGCTTGGAGATGCTTTCCTCACCATCATATACGACGCAGGCACAAAGCCGACTTCCCCGTCCTCGTTCTTGGCCTCCCACCAGTGTTCGTTGTTCGAATGCTTCTTGACGAGACTCAGCATCTGCGCCTGCTTGACGGACAGCTCGGGAAAGCCGCCAGGTTGATCGGGGTTGGCTTTGTAGCTGTATTTGGCCATCATGGTGACACCAGCTTTGTTGGGCTCCGGTTGTTCCTTTGGGTTACCTTTTTTGTGTGTTGGATTGAGTTACATGTAAGAACTTTTGATGTGTATACAGTATCAATATCAATACAGATGAGCTTTCATTTCAATAACCTAAAATAAAATAAATCATCAATTCTACCAATGACTCTTAAAATTGCAGAAATACCAATTGCAGCAGTTTTTCATTGTTTTTTTAGGTTTACATTTTGAAATTATCTGCATGTGTAAAAGATAAAAATTACATGTGTGATTATCATACATCATTCACATGTCTCAATTATAGTTTGAATGGGTACAATTCAATAATTTGCAACGATACACAGTTATACACACTACACGGACTTTTCCTTTTACACAGTTGGAAACTCTAAGTCCCCTTACACACCCTCCAAGGATATGCAAATTAGCCATAAATCACTAAGACCCAACAACGACTTGACTTTCACAAAATTATAGACCTTTTAACCGTGTCTCCTGTGCTTGTCTGGAGTTGTTCTGTGCGCTTGACCAATCATCAGCACGGTTCGTTTTAACAGAAGAAGAAGCAGACTGGCTAACGGTCCCGTTTCCAGTCACCGGGCCTCTGTTCACCAACCCGCCGGGACGCGACGCAGTGTCCCCGGCCGCGCTACCACCACCGTTCACGCTTGTCCCAGGGATGCGTCCCCGTCCAAAACCTCTCCCGCGACCACGTCCAGTCGACATCTCCTCGTTAAAGTTATAAATGCACGACTAAAAAGCAGAGGAACGCCGAAACTTCTCTCTGTCAAAGTTTGACAACTCGAGCCAAGCCGCGTGACTATTCGCACCTCCCTCCCAAAAATTCCCGGGAGACTCTATCGAGGTCAGAGGTTATGTATCGATCAACTCAGATAATCTTATTTAATGTCATTCTTTGTATATTATCTATATAAAACTAGCTAGAAATGTGGGTGATTACTGTTATGAACCTTAGTAGCATTTTGAATAATAGAAATCATATTTTGTCTTCCCGCTCTTGAAATACCCGTCATTCTTTTGGGGAGGGTTTCCAAAATGGCGCCTTTGGGTTTGGGATTTAAATCGCTCTCCAGGTTTTACGCCGATTTTGCAGCCTAGTCGACGCCAGAATCCTCGCGGAGAGATTCGCGCAAACGCAGAGAGGTAAGTGACCTAATATCAGCTTTTGAAAGATGATAATGGCATGAGAATGGAATTATCCTGCATGAAATTGTGGGCGGCTGGGGAGGGGGGCAGATTTAAAGGTCTTGTTTGGAGCGGAGGTCACTTCCAAAATCCTTCTATCTCAAATGAAACGACCTGGATTTGGTACCATGTTAGGGGCGCGGTGATACGTGACATTTAGGGTGAAACAGCATGATTTAAGCTTAGCTCGAAAGGTACACACGAAAGAAGCCGAAAGTATATACAGTTAGGTGTTCACTACAAATTTTCTCGCGATTTTGCTGGAGAGAAGAAAGGATTTATGAAAGTAACGATCCATAAGCCCACCTCGTGTTGCATGTCCCTTTTGTGTAGCAGAACTTGATATAGAATACGAGTGATCACTGTTTCTGTTTACATCCAGGGTATGCAAATTATGACTGGTAGGCAAAATGATGTTAGTAGATTCGATTAAATTTAAAAGTTACTGCTAGACCATATCAACAATTCATCAAATAGGGACAGACTGATTCAAACTAATTCCTGCATGTGCTGTCAACAAGGATGTTCCTGTCAATAGCCATGGCAATACAGTATTCGCTGTGCACTTGTATCAGAATACTTCTCGACACTCGTGAACTGTGCAACGGGAAAAATCACAGAAAACAGTCACGTTGCGGTGGCCAGAAGCAGCAAGGAGGTTAAAAGGAACCTACTGGGTAGCAGGTGGCAGTTCTGCACTTGTCATCTCTCATAGACAAATGATGGATCAATACACATGTGGAGCTCTAGTGCAAGGTAGATCTGGAGTGACATTTTATGGTACTCTTCTACATGCAGGGCTGTCCCCAGAAATTAACAGGAGGGCCTGCATCTCTTTTTCCGTAATTCGTAGCTAGCTACTTTGATTCATCGTTGACTCATATCCAGCCCACTTGAATTCAATATTAAGCAGTATCTGGGAATTATTCGTGAAGCGAAATGCCCAAATGTTCCCTTTAGACTTATGAATAATTTAAGCCTACTGATAATGATATGTTTATCTGCCCAGTGACGAAAGTTTCTCAGCATAAAAACCTGTAAACGTATGTGTACTAGTATGTAATTTTTAAGTAATTTGTTTATCAGGGCTTGAAATATTGTGTGCATTTGTACTTTTGTGCACCCAAAATTGGGGCTGTGTACCTATTTTTTAACCATAGGTGCACATAGATATTCAGTAGGGTTATACACGTAAAGGTGCTATTGCATGCAAGTTGTACATTTATGTGTCAGGAAGAATTATAAAACCTTTGCTATTCTAGTAGTAGGCATTCATCAGTCTTGCAAGACTGCTATTCTAGTAGCCTGGGTGCCATCCTATTTCTACCGGGGCTCCTACACTCGCTACCCTAAAAAAAATATTTTTTAGGGTAGTGAGTGTAGGAGCCCTGGTAGAAATAGGATGGCACCCAGGATACTATTCTAGTACATGTATTACTTGTTTGAAAGTTTGCTATAGAATTTCAGACTCAAGCTCTGAAGAGAGGCAGTCAGGTTTGTAATAAGGTTTAATGGAATTCTATGTTTTAGTACTTATACTGTACCCCCAAATTTTTTCTGTACATCTGAATTTTTAGGTTAGGTGCACCAATGTACCTACATTGCATTCCCCAAAATGCATTTTAATTCCAGGTCTACAGTACTATCATAACATGTACAATGCACAAGTAGTACGAGTAGACTTTGATCCAGAATTTTACATAAGCATTGTGCTGGCTTGCATTGTGGAGTACAACAGAGATCTGAAGAGAAATTTTACATTTCAATTTGCGTTTACGTCAGCCGCCCAGTTTTGAGTGTAGTAGCCTCTCCCACTGAGGCAATTAACGACATATACCTGAGTGTGCTTCATGCAGGTCGAAGAATTCACATGTTAATGTACTATTGAAGGTCTTGTCATCAAAGCCTCCAATCCAGACAATATCATCTAATAATGTGTCTCTTGGCAAACAATATCTATGTCCTTGATGAAGGTTAGACATCCAGGTACTGGTAGTAAGATACGCCAAAAATAGATACTCAAACAACTGGATAAAATTTTGAAACAGTCAGACGTTTCAGACAGCATCCGCTGTCTTTCGTCAGTGACTGTTAAAAGAACACTGACTACTCGATCTTCGAACAGTCTTTATTCAATCCATGGGTAGATACCGTTAGATCAGTGACAGTGGATTATATCTATGTTCTACTAAGGCTAAAGATTAGATTGCTGTAAATTTCATAAATTTGCAGTAATTCAATTTCACGGTAAGGTTTTGAGTTTGCGATTATAGTGCTATACTATAGCATAGTCGCATACTGCTATAGAAATGGAAACACTAGTGCCTTTATGGACAGCCAGTCAGAAACCACATGCTAGTGACTTGGCAAGGGTGCCACTGCCACAGACAAACTGAACAGTTGTTTTTGGCAACTGTCACTGATCTAACCATATGCACCTGAGAATTGAATAGAGACTTTGACTTGGCTTGAAATTCTTATCAAATAGATTTGTTCAATTGTTCATTGTTAGTATTCCCACATCAACAGGTGCCTTTGACACATCATGGTTAAATACTGTACAATGTATAGTACGTACAATGTACAATTCTTGTAGCACTTAGACAAGGGTGTAGGCAGGCTGAAGACAGACCAAAAGTTTTTGCACTGGTTTTGAGTAAAAACCACAGCAAACTTGAAATTAAATTAATTTACATACATGGGCCTCTCCCTGATGCCTGACCCTGTGACCAATACAAATTTTGTGCCAAAAGGCCATCAGCAGGAAGAAGGTCCTTCTCGAATACAGAAGATTTTGTGATCATGAAAGGAACAACTTCTTCCTCCAAACTGTCAACCAACTGTACTAGTGTTCTAAATTAGATACCTTGTTTATTTTGGTTTGTGTTTTTAATTGCAAAGCAGTACCATGTCATAGAGTGAGCCATCCTGGATTAATAGTTTTTTGACTGTTTACATTCTTTTAAGAAAAATGTTTTTTTTAGCTATCCACATAAAAGCTAGCATACATGTATATCATGATTGATAATTATGTATTACAGTAAGATCATTTTCTTGAGTACATTTTACCAAATCAACTTGTATGGTTAATTTGATTTTGAACACAAATACTGTATATTTATTTCAATTTGAACGATGACAAATGTATGGCTTCCTATATTTATGCCCCATTTTACTTTGTAAATGGCTCCTTTTCCATCTGCACGCATGTGTACTCAACCTGTAGAAAAGGAAGAAGTCTGATTAACCACAGTGTCTAGGAGGAGACAAGATAAATATATCATGCTCTGCTTGGCTGCTTATCGTGTTGCTATAATCTCCTATGAATCACATTAATACATCAATGTCTAACCCACAGCGTATTAGGCCTGGGAACATTAATGCTGTGTTTCTAATTACAGTCCTGAAAAAGATGAGCGTCTGTAGGAATTCTCTCTTTTTTATCTGACCGATCATTTTTTTGTTGCGATTTTGGCTGAGTGAAGTGATCCAACAAATACATGCAGTCTAACAAAATAAAAATAAAATCATCAGGACACTGCTATTTTCAACATCATGTTTTAATTATACATTACAGATACACATTGTACAAACTCAACTGTTGTTACAGAGTGCGAAATACAGCCGGAAGTCTGTAAGAAAATTTTCAAGACTACTTTGAATTCTGTTCTAGATTCCATCACACAGATGTCAGATTGAAATTTGTATACAACAATGTACTAGTATCCCTTGCCAGCGGTCAACCCACAAAAAAAGGCTACTAGTAAGGGTGTGATTTTGCTAGGGTTGGCAACCTGAAACATAATACTTATATTCCTATGCCTTATGAATAATTCAGGTTTAAACATGATGAAGTCAGTGTTGTAGGCAATAGAATGTGTTTTTTTATTTAATGAAAATCTCACTTTAAATTCAGGGCCTTAGACGAAAGAGCTATTGTATTACGTCATTTTTTTTACCTGTTTTATTACAAATGATAGAAAGGTCAATGTTTCTTTAATAAAGGCTGTAAGAATACCTGAAATGTTATTTCTATAAGTATTCATATCAAAATTGTATTCATATCAAAAATATAAGAACTAAACCTTAGAATATATGTTATTGTGTACAACACTGCAGGGAAAAAAAAAAATTCATGTAGAAATGCAAAAGAACATAACCCTCTGTTTCAAAGTTCAACATGTTGACTTTTGAGCACCGCAAACAAATAGTTAACAGTTATTATTTGTTTTTATATCATATGATATGTGTCAACCCATTTTTCTGTACTGAAGATTTTTTTCCATAACATTCATGTACAAATACACAAAGCTTTCTTCAAATGCTTCTGATGTAATACATGTACTTGCAATTGAATTACAGTTCGTTCAATGCACTTACATTTGTACATTTCACATACTTTGTTATTACATTGTGTAAAAGAATGCCAGATCTCCTGACCAATTTGCCCTTCTTTTTAACATGTCTCGTTCTGAGATACAAATAGAATCTTTAGGATCGCCCATGAACATCACCCGGCGTATGTGCCGAATCACCGCGGGAGGTTATCTACGGGATAGTTTGATTATGTGTACATCATGCCGACCCTTATCACAGATTGAGACAAGGTGACCCCTGTTTATGCAGTGGATTAAGGATCAGTTAGCCTCTGTAAGATGAGCCCCATTTTGTCATTATTTCAGGGCGAGTAACGTAGATGCGGGAAGCTAGGACAACAGCATGAAAGTGTTCACGTATGACGTATCAGCGTTTGAGGAGGGGGCGAAAGTAGGCGTGAACGGGGACACCAGGCCTGCGGAGGGCGTGTTGGTGTTCACAACGTGGGTCGACAAGGGACTGCTACAGAAGAACCTCTCCCTGCCTCACGCAGAGGTGGACCTTACACACCTACCTAGCAGGGAAAAGGACCTCAAGAAATACATCAGGTAGGTTGGGAGATGGTGTTCAGAAATTATCTAGAGATTTTAACCTAAACAAAAAAGTAACCTTCATTGATATTTTGATATCACTGAATGTTACTTTTTTGTAGGACCTCAAGAAGTGTATCAGGTACATTTGTAGGTTAGACTTGGAGAGATACAATGTAACATTTGGAATGTAAACATTTGGATTTTATCATACACAAAAAGTTACATTTATTCAAGACCTAAAGAAGTATATAGGGTAGCTTGGGAGATAACATTTAGGAATTTATACAGATTTTATCATAAACAAAAATTACATTTATTTCAGACCTAAAGAGATATATGAGGTAGCTTGGGCAAATTTTATCATATACCAAAAATCAACATTCATTGTGGACTAGAAGAATCATCAGGTAAGTTGGAAGATAATGTTCAGAAGTTATTTAGAGATTTTATCTCAAACAAAAAATTAACTGAAGAAATATATCAGCTAGGTTTGGAGATGACGTTCAGGATTTATTTACAGATTTTATCAAAAACAAAAAGTAACGACTTCTTGAGAAAGTACTTGTTATACAATGGTATGGTAGTCAGCATACATTATACTGTTCAGACAGGTATAATATAGCCGAGGCTAGTGGCACTGCTGCCCACAGAGATACATGTACAGGCACTTACATACAAACAATCATATCAATCAAATTTGTTCCCGAAACCTTTCACACCTTGAATGGGGATATCTAACATCTAACTGACCTTTCACAAGAACAAGTCAATCTATTGTTAAGATTTACTGGCCTTCCTGAATTTATTATTAAGTATTCCTGGCCCCCTACATTTGTATATTTACTGTTAAGACTTTAAGTGTTTGCCAGGATCCCCCTACGCTCACCCTTCTCTGTAGCAGGAACATATTTATCGTGTAAATGGCATAATTCATGAGACACAAAGGATTGTACAGGAGCTTCCTGTAAAGGCGATCAGTCAAAGCCTACATCTTGTACACTTCACACATGAGTGCCTTAGGCAATGTTAAAAGCCCTGTATTTACACAGGATTGTCCTGCATGAATTTTGTTGGTATTCCTCCCAAGCCCTGCCGGGAAGCCTTCTGCACCTTGATAAGTGCAGGTCATTATTGCAGGCCTGATTGTCTCTTTCCCTGTCATCTGGCATGTCAAGGGACTGACCAGTAGATATAGGGGATGGGAGGAAAAGAGATTGTGCATGCTTTTGGTTGTTTCATTGTTGCCTCTGCATACCTAGTTTTTTTTTTTTGGTGTGTCCAAGGAGGTTATATAGGGACCTATGGCCTCCTTGGTGTTTCTGTATATTTGTAAATGGTAAATGTGTTCTTGTGTGTTGGTATGTGAATCCACTGTCAGTAGAGTGGCAGGAAGTGAGGGGAAATATGGTGTCACCACAAAGATCAGATCTGCAAGAGTGACAGGATATAGAGTTCTGAGGTGATAAAACTAGTCTTTTATCAGACATGACAGACTTTCCAGGTTAAGGGGTCAATAACAGAGGCTACTAATTATATATTCACATTTCACACTCAAGGATGTATTGCTTTTTGTCTACTGTATATATTTTTGCAGTAACACTTTTCAAATACTACTGCTTAAGTCAAACGTTTGTGAATATTAGACATCCAGGTCAGGAAAAGTAAAATTGAATCTTTACTACTGGATTGATATATTTGCTAGTCATGTTCACCGCAGAGTGACAGGAAGCGACCATGACCTTCACCTACTCGTTTTTTTTTCCGTTTCAAGGCATCCTCTTTAATTTTGAGGTGAAGCACGATGCTTTTCCAAGTAGCTAGTGTAGTGGTAGTGCAATGCGGCTTCGCTACGGCTCGCGTTTTTGGCCAAGCACACCGGGTCACCCCTACTCTTCTCGATAAGTGTGTTGGGTTCTTTTACGTGCAGAGGTTTGACGCTTGAGGCTAATGCCTGAAGCTCGCTCATACATGCTCGACCTATGCTTGAGTAATTATTTTTGGCACACGCTCAACCTACATTATTTTCTATTGCTCACGGTGCCAACCCAAAAGACACAGGCATCTTGTGGCCCGGTGAGAGGGATTTGAATGCTGCACTCACACAACTGAAAAATCAACACTCGTTAGCCATCAATCAGGGGTGCTTAATGCATTCTCAACAGCATTTCAGCCAGACTCATCAAGGAGAATGTTCTACAAATTGTTCAGTTGGGAGATTGAATATAGATGTGAATGCGCAAAATACTCTGTCAGGGGAGTGTCAGTCTTTCAGAAGATCAAGGGAGAAAATTGCATTGGAAAAGGAAATGCCGGTTATTATTTCTGAAGAAAGGAAATTATATACATTAAACATAGGGAAGAAGAGAAAGGACATTATGTGTATGCAGTACAAAAGGTCTATAATGGGACAAGCTTAACGGGATTTGGCCATTCGAATTTAAGCTGGTTCTCTGGCATTTAAGGTGAAAATTTAATAAGCAGAAGAAGATAATGAAAATATAGGACAGAGAGGAAAACTTAAATCTGACTTTATGTATGGAACTTTTTGAATACCGTAAAATTCATATTTATTTGATAAAACTTGTATGAATACTGATGCACCCCGGACGTTACTGTTTAAAATTTACGCACGGCGGCAAGCATTTTCCACATGAGGACATTTCCCCACATTCATGCTTGATCTGCCCCTCATTTTCCTGCCATTTCCTGCCATAAGCTTTGATTTCACGCCATTAAAGTTGTAATAGTTCTAGCAGCGTTACATTCACAGCAGCTCACAATTCAATTTCCTGCACTAAAGCCAATTGGCCATGGCCTTTCAGCAGGGTCATAACGGAAATGGTGCAGAAAATTACTGCTAACTTTACCATCATTCTCCTCATTGTTATTCTGGCTGACATATGCCATGGGTAGATGTGTAAATTCTGTACACAATTGCGCATCCTTCCAGATAGATAAAGAAGAACTTAATTGCACGACAATTGTACAATGTATGTTAACAACTATTGAAACATAATACAAAAATAGAGGTATAGAATAAAACTTGACCTCCTAATTACTAATACAATAAAGGTGACATACACACATGGTGCACTCTTCACAAAAGTGCAGTATTTCGGGGGGGGGGAGATCTGATAATGTAAGAAGTAGAATAGCTGCTGATCATCAAGAGTTATATTAGTTTTGATATAATTGTCCTGTTTAATGTCTAATTTCAACATTCAAGCCAACATTTCCTGGCAACTGTGAGAAAAAATCGTATCACATGTACAATGTATACCTCAATGAAAAAAGAAAAAATGTACAAATGTATGAAAATATATAGCTGCTTCTACAGTATTGTGTATGAAATTCAAAGATTCATATGAAATGTAATGCATTTATATAGCCATCATTGTGTGAACTGTGTGTGGGATTGATTTGCTGTGAACAAAATACAGAATCACAGGGGAGCCGCCTAATGGAAAATAAAAGCAACAGATATGTCTGGGACCCCGCAGAGACAGGAAATTGTGATACCCTCACATCCTGATAAGCACTGTAGTGTAGATTCATTGAAGTTCAAGGGGACTTAGGTTTGCGGTAGGAAGAGATGCGTTTACTGTGTTGAAGGCTCACAGCAGATGCATAGATTGTATTACCAGCAGAACATTTGAGTCGTGTGTTGATTTCACAGTGGAGGAGTCGCCACAAAAACTGTGAACATCAACAACAACTGTGAAAGCAGTATCTCTGAAGGAAATGGTGCAATAGGATACTTGGAGAATTAGGAAGTCTGGTTAGGCACTCATCCAATGTTGCAAACATAGAAACACAACAAAAAGAGAAACCATTAATAACATACAATTGTTAATGATAGAAGGGACGAAATGGCATTCATGTGCAGCAGATGCATTGGAAGATTATCATCCTTTTTAAGACGGGTAAATGATACAGAGTTTTTTATTTGTAGTCTTGGTGTTAGCAGGGATTTTTGATATTCGTGTCAGATTCATATTTATTTTGGACCTATCATTTTTTGTAACTTGCTTCAATTGCAATTTTTAAAGAAATACTGTTCATTCTATTGCTACTACAGTAATACAAATGTAAATTGCTCTATTGGGAGGGAACAGAGGAAGACGAAGAGATTTGATATTTGTACTCCCAATTAACGTTGTAACAGTACTAATACAAATTTAGTGCCAATAGGCTCCTCAACAGTTAGAACTTAAACTAAGTCATACACATTTGTTTATAACATTGAGATATTTTTTTAATATACTTAAAGGAAGACAACAGTCTTCAGAAGCACGTTGGGAAGAATTTGAAAGGTCCTTTCTTGACCATCTTTGTGTCTTTCCAGGTCGTTGTCATGGCAATGGGATCTGACCAATGGGGTGAGACCAGGCCTGTGGAGCCAGGTGGTTGCTAGGATCCAGGGCCGCGCCCACCAACGGGAGGAGTATGAGCAGTGCAAGAAGTCCCTCTTTGGAGAGCGGGGTAAGATAGAGTAATCTTCTTTCAGGCCACGCCTTTATTTGAAATATATTTTGCACACGTATTTACCTCCATGAAAAGGGAGGTATTGATCAGTTGGTATGTTAACTTTGTTTGTTGCCTATGTGTGTACCTTAATGTTTTGTACCGTCGCCAATAATTTTCTATTATACATGTTCTAGCTCATTTTGTTTGGTGCAATGTAGGTATGTTTTTTGCTTGAATCAAATTCACAAGCTCAATATATGAAAAATTGTAGATGCATGAGCATGTGTATACAGTATCCTATAGAGTTTGTCGTAAATGTAGGAGAGTTCTGAATCTATATCCAGAGATCTTCTTGCTAGTACGTCCCATACTCTAACATTTGGCTGTCTAAATTGACCATCAAACTGTTCAGAGTTAGGTCCATTGGACATTTAAATTGACCATCAGACTTTGATCTAAGAAGCTTTTACAGATAACTGAATTCTTAAACTGACCATCAAAGGAGCCCTATAGCGTGTTTGAATCGACCATCAGAACGTGATCAAATAAAGACCCTCTGGCACTACCCTTTAATGGACCATCAAAATGCAATCGTAGAAGATCTACTATACTCAGCCTGGATGTTCAGATGGACCATCAAAGTGTAATTAGAAACTCCTTTGTTTAGACAGGCCTGTCTGGTTACTGGTGAAGTGTACAGGTCGAGAGGTGAAGCCCAGACCACGTCCCAAGTCCACGTACTTGCAATTAGCAATTAGCCTTCAGGCACAAACTTGCAAGTAAACTGTTGATATTCTCTGCAACATGTGCCTCCAATACATCATAATGCTGTACAATACAATGTATAATACTGTAAATGCATTTACGTTTGTGTGGTTTGATTTTGCAGTAGGGAGAGAATGGAGTGTTTGAAGTGGAATTAAGTTCGCATTTGAGACAATAGCAGATAGACAAGGGGGTAGGAGGGTAAAAAAAATTGCAGTGGTTTTAAGGTTAAGTTAAAGTGAAGAACTTACAGTGAAAACCGCAAACATAAAACCACCGCAAACATTTCTACATTTATAGTATGATAATTGCTATTAGTAACAACAAAAACATTGAGCCAGGGGTTACTAGGGATCATGTTACTTCAATATATCTTCTTCCCCTTAAGATTCTAAAAGACATTATCATAAGTGCACAGCATTACATTTTGCTAATTGGACATTAACTTGGATTACCTTATAATACACCAAGCCTCTACAAATCCAACCATGTTAGTGTGATAATCTCCAGGTTTTGGTGAAACTCCCGAAGGTTTTGGCTGCCATCTGGCTATTTAAGCCTAAGCAGATGTACTTGTAGGGTCCAGCTCAGTATTTTGTGCACGTTTTTGAGGCTTATGATATACAGTCAAATTTATACAAGTGACCTCCTCTATAGAAGGATCACCTGGCTAATATGACCACTTTTTAGTGGTCCCTTAGATAATTTTTCCCATTGACACAAGAATAAAGAATCCTGTCTATAGTGACCACCTGTCCACATAGACAAGATTTTATTTTAAACTGTACAAAAAGTTCAGTGGTCAGAGTTTTTATGACTTTCTCTTCCCAATTGGAATCCACATCAAAAACACAAAACACTGAGCCAAACCCAACATCTGCTTGGAAATTTGTTTGCAAAGGAACATGCAGAAATAGGATCATCAATGACATTTCTATTCCAGAAAGAAATGATAAAGATTCTGTACCTGCCATTTTCTACAAAACCAGTTTGCCCATCAGATTACTCATAGTAATTAGTCTGTGATTGGTGATTGAAAAGGAGGGAGGAATCCATTCTAACAAGATTTAAGGCCACTTAGGTCTGCTACAGGAAGATGTGAGTAATATGTTATGTTGCTCTTTTACAGCTCTGTAAACTCCTTTATTTTCGCGAGGACATAAATTAAAAAAAGAAAAGAAATAATGTACTTTATGTGTAAATATAGATAAGAATATCTAATCATCTGCTGCAAAATACTCCAGTGCCAGTATAAGGCATTGGGAATTTAGAGGTTATAATAGTTATAATTTAATAGTTATAATTTGATTCTTTCCATAAAGAAAATTTAATTCATTAAATTTATTTTCTCAGGGACTTAATGTCGCAATAGAAGGGGTTTCATGGTGTGTGTGGTTAAGAAAAATTCTGTGGTACAGTAAAAATGCATTATTTTCATTGTCGTGGATTAATGATAGAGAGGTCGCCACAAAAACCATGAAAATAAAACCACAGGGAACATTACAAAATCTACAATACTTTACTACCCATGACATGAATTTGCACCTCTTGTGACTTGACATTTTCTGACCTAAGATGTATGCACATCAACCAACCCAGTTTGCTGACCTGAACTGACAGTTTCCCTAGGCTACACTCGATCATTGCCACTGTCTGACAAGCTCAACACTTTGAGTCCCCCATAGGACGTACTCTACATTAGCATGTCAGAGTTGCATGGAAACACGGTCTTCAACCGCTGCAGACTTTCACTGCTCATTGATCTCAATACGACAGCATTCGCGCCGTCGGAATGTAACTGTAAGCAGCGACACCAAGCTGCAGTGCAAAACAGAACCAGTCAGTAGCAGGACTCAATGATGTGCCCTTTGGAAAGTCCCTGTACATGTATTTTCTTATTGACCTCAGGTAAAAATGAGGACCTAGCTTTGGTCAGAGACATCCTCTCGGATGGGACAAAAAGCTGGAGGTCCCTTGAGAACCTCCACACCTCATGATCAAGCACGTTAATTGAAAATTAACTTATTTCAACTGATAATAAGTTACCCCCCACACTAATTGAAAAGACTAGGGGTCCATCCTGGTGTGAATGGATCAGGCTAGTCTTTAACAGCTTGTATATACAGTACAAACTGCTGTATTATGCCTTAAGGCAGTTTGCCAGTAATAGGGAACAAAAAGAAAACAACAGATGAGTCATATGCTTTTTGTTCAATCCTCAGGAGAGATGAGTCCGCCCCTTCCCATGGTGGCAGACAGAACGGTGCAGTTCCCGTCCTACTTCCTGTCCCAGGGCGGCCTGTGTGTGGTGAGGAGGGTGGTGACAGTCCTGTCATACCTGCACCCGGACATCACCTGGTGTCCCGTACTCATACCTGTCACCTGTGTCATGCTGCACTACCTGCGGGAGGAGGTCAAGGTGTACCAGGTGAGCAGGTGTAGCTTGTATCTGTGTTAGGTGATCATGTGTTGCCTGCCTTGAAGCAATGCACACTCACACACATACCTGTCCTTGGTGCTGAATGCCATCCACACATGTAAGCACATTTATGTGATGCTGCACAACCTGCAGTACGAGGTAAGTGTGTACCAGGTAGGCAGGTGTGCTAGTTTTTTTTTTTAAATCTGTGTTAGTCCACATGTTACATGTATCTATCCTACACAAACATAACTGTCATTGGTGCTAAAAGCCATCCACAGACAGGTTAGCCATCTTTGTGATTTTGCACTACTTGTGTGCCAACTGTCCATGGTGCTTAACACTATCCACACAGGTAAACACACCTGTCACTGGTGCTGAATACCATCCACATGCAGGCTAGCAGACCTGTCCCTGATGCTGAACACCATCCACACACAAGCAAATACACCTGTCCCTGATGCTGAACACTATACAAATGTAGGTTAGAAGACCTGTCCCTGATGCTGAACACCATCCACACACAAGCAAATACACCTGTCCCTGATACTGAACACCATACAAATGTAGGTTAGCAGACCTGTCCTTGATACTGAACACCATTCACACAAAAGTTGACACGCCTGTCCTTGGTGCTGAAAACCATCCATGCACAGGTAAACAGACCTGTCCTTGGTGCTGCAAATATACCTGCCCTTGGTGCTGAACACCATCCACACACATGAAGACATCCAGAAACATATAGACATACCCGTCCTTTGTGCTGAATGCCATCTACCAGCTATCTAAGTTGGCTGTATGATTCTACATTAAGTAGGTATTTTCTGTACAATGAATCGTGTATGTGTGTATCACAGGCATTATTATGACACATCTGAAGTTTTCTTTTTTTTCTTTTGTTACAGGCTGTTGCCAACATGTTGACTCACACTGGAAGGACAGAGAAAGGCATGTCAGAAAAATTCATAAATCGATATTGTTAATTTCTCTTTTCACTTAGAAAGAGTCTATTGGTTGTAACAAGTGAAATACATGTTATGTAAACAGAAGCAGAAACAGGTTTCGATGTGGTTGGGCTCTGTATTATGATTATAATGCATTAACCCATATGTGTCTCACATACCATACTTTATGATGTAGTCAACATTAATGAGTTATAGTCAGTACCAATGCAATACGAAAATCATTTAAGTACTGGTCCAAAATACCAGACACCAATGTATCAGTACTGTACCTGTATCAGACTTACACTCTAGTATAGAGCTTTTTTATATATTTTGTTATCAAAAATGTGTTAATTGTTATTCCTACCAGCTACCAGAAATATAAAGATTTAGGACTAGAAAAATCTGAGAACATTGTTTGGGTGTTGAAATCAGTCCTATCTCTGACTTTGATTTGAGATCCTTTCAAAAGCATTGAATTCTCCACATACGATACCTGAAGTCTAGATAAACATACCTGTCCTTGGTGCTGAACTGTCTATTTGATCACCTGTGAAGACCATGGGTTAGTTGTCAAACTGTTCAGGTACAGGTGCAGGTCCATACCTGTACTTTAGTTTATACATGTACTTGTACTTGATGTTATGTTTTGGTATGCAGAACTACATCATCATGATCTCCGGCAAGTTACCTGGACCAAGAGTGATTCATCTTCGTCTTTTTCTATTCCCAGGAGAAAGAAGAACGTACCTGATGGATACAAGGCTGTCCCATGAGGCCATGAACAGGGTCTTCTGTGACCTCGCCAAGAAATATGCTGTAGGTTCTTACTGTACATCTTACAATGTTTGCAATGGTTTCAATTTCGCAGTTTTCCCCAGTGACCACACTTCCACAAGATCTTCACACTGCATATATGTGTTTCTAATGTATTATTACAGTACTAAAGCACTGTTACAACCATAAAATCAAAACACTGCAAACATCTTCTTTGCTGTTCTAACTCAAAGTTACGTTCCTGCAAAAATGAATGCATTTACTGTATGTTTCTGTAGATGCATTACAATAAAAAATGTTTTGGTTTGTTGTTTTATTGTTTTATTTGTAATATGCAACAATAGAACTTACATGCTGAACATACAAGTTACAAGTGTCATTATTGTGCTATTTTTAAACTTGTTGAGAGTTGTGGTGCTAATTTGATTTTCTATGTGGCATTTGTTGTGTTAAACACACAATTTCTACCCTCCCAGAAAGCAGCCTATGTATTTGTGAAGGATGTCAGTGGCAATGATGTCGACTCTGTGTTGTCAGAGTGGATCTGGTGGATATTTGGTGCTCTTCCATTTGAATATGTGGTAAGTTACACTTCTAGTAGTACTATTTTGTCCAAATATATCAAAATGTGTTAACAAGTAGGTAAATATACAAGTCCTTGGTGTTGAACACCATCCGCACGCATGTACATTTGCCTGTCCCTGGTGCTGAATATCATTCACACACAGGTAAACATGCCTATCCCTGGTGCTGAACACCTTCCACACGCACAAACATGCCTGTCCTTGGTGCTGAATGCCATCTGAATATAGACATTCTCCATGTAGTCATCATGTGTGCACAATATATTCACCATACATTTGCTATGTATTTAAAATGTATTTAAAATGCATTTAGCATCATAGCTGTTCCCTATGCATTTAACTTGAGTTTGCCATGTGTTTTTAGTGCCTTGACTATAGATATGTTTACCCTGAAACTACAATACATCAATGCTCAGTACTACTGATTTGGCTTTGCATATTGATTGAGTCCCCTTGGTTCTCCACAGGTCCATGTGATGGACTGCTACCTTGTGGAAGGAATGAAGGTTCTCTACAGAGTGGGCATTACACTGCTGGCAAAGTGGCACAAACAAATGAATGGTATGTTTCTTTCAATTCCTCTGTGGTGTATAAAAGAGTACGTTCAGGGCTCAAAATACCACTGTATATGGTGTAGGTTGTTTTGGAACAAATAATTTTGAGTCCTGGAATTGGTATTAATATCTTCACCTGATCCAATATGTTGATGGATAAAAGATATGCTTATTTTTCTATAATCAGTATAAATCATAGTCAAGATCAAATCAACTGTTAGTGTTACAGATGTTGTAAAGAGAAAACTAGATATTGCTCAGCCAATGAGCAGGCCGTTTTCTGTTTTCAATGTGCACCCGGATTATTGCTCAGCCAATCACTGGTCAGTTTTCTGTTTCCTTGATTTTGCCTGGCCAATCAGTAAGCAGTTTGTATGTTTCCCAGGTGCTCCACCCTCTGATGTCAGGCAGTCTATACAGGACTTCTGCAGGAACATCAGCTCACATCTACCAGTCAATGACATTCTCAAGGTCAGGAGAAAGTGCTGTTTCATTCTCTTTACTCCTGCCTTTTTTTGTCATGGTTGCCACATCGTTTTTTGCCTCCGTGTACAGAGGCTTTGCAAAGGTAAGACTAGACTTGCAGAAGTGAAAAGAAGTAGAGTGGTAGAACTAGTCATTTATCAGACATGACAGACATTCCAGGTCATAGGGTCAATGGAAGAGGCCACAAATTCACAGGGAGACATTGTTTTTGGTCTGTTATGTTTTTGCTGTGATATAATTTCCATATGCAAGTCAAGTTTACTGTGGAGTGACAGGAAGTGATCTATGGACACAAAACCTCACTTGCATGATTAAAAAAGAAATACAAATGTACAAAAAACATGTGAGATCTTCTAACTCTTGTTGTGTATAGTTTCTTGCCAGCAATTTACAAATAAGACATTCCAATTTTATAGGATACATTGTGGTGAAGTTATGAAAGTCCAGGTCCATATTCTGCATCATTTCTTTTTCATTTGACCATCCAATTCTTGTTTCCCGACAGAAAGCTTTCAAAATTAGGAACCTGTCCAGGAAGCTGTGCTCCACGTTGCATCAGCGCCACCTGGAGACTCTACAAAGGAAGGGCGCCCCAGCCATCACTATAGACAGCCCCACCCACACGGCTACTCACGGGTCCATAGCCCTTTCTCCTGTAGAGTCCAGCATACTGAATCATGCCCAGGTTTGTGTTTCTCTGGTCTTAAGAGGGAAAATAACCAAACATAACTTCAGTCTTGGATGAATGCATTCAAAGTCTGCCATATTCACATAAAGTGGTGTTCACATATATAAGGTTAATATCCCTTAAAAAGGTTTATAGAGTTGTGTCCAAAGAGGGATTATTTGTAACGGCTGTTACTCTGGTGCAACTTTGATCAAAGAGGATGAAAGAGACTAGGCAGCTATAATAGGTTTAGATACCAGGCTATATACCATATTCGCATAACGTTCTAGGTCCGTGTTTGCCTGACCAGACTTACCTGTCTCCTCTCCCCCCTGTAGATCCACCAGCTGTGGTGCTGGCTGCCCCAGAGGTTCTCCCTGTACGAGCCTCGCATCATCTTCTCTAACCAGACTTACCTGTCTCCTCTCCCCCCTGTAGATCCACCAGCTGTGGTGCTGGCTGCCCCAGAGGTTCTCCCTGTACGAACCTCGCATCATCTTCTCTAACCAGACTTACCTGTCTCCTCGAGCTCCCCCCTGTAGATCCACCAGCTGTGGTGCTGGCTACCCCAGAGGTTCTCCCTGTACGAACCTCGCATCATCTTCTCTAACCAGACTTACCTGTCTCCTCTCCCCCCTGTAGATCCACCAGCTGTGGTGCTGGCTGCCCCAGAGGTTCTCCCTGTACGAGCCTCGCATCATCTTCTCCAGCAGTGACGACGGCTACCACCTGCGGAACCTGTACCAGAAGTGTGCCGACAACCAGCCCATACTGCTGGTCATCAAGACCAAGAATGACGAGGTCAGCACAATTACATTTATCACTTTGATTCACATGTGTTTGCATACTGTTGGATGGTAATACTCTTGCACATCTGTATTTCCATGCTACATCAAGATCCAAGTTTTAAGGAAAAACTGTAACAGTACTAGTGAAGTTTCTTTCAACGTCACAACATGAATGTAACGCATGCATACTGTGTCCAGTCTGGCCTATGTTGTTATCATGGTAATGAGGTTTTTTGCTCTGAGCCACCCATATTTCTCTGCAGCTCCCAGCATACAATTGATCAATCTCAAATAAAAACACCAATGACAGGAAAAACATTTTCAATTTTCTGATTTTTTTCCACCCACAGATATTTGGTGCATTCATCACAGAAAGCCTTGACTACACAGCCAACAAGAACAAAAGCCGAGCGTACTTCGGTACGGGGGAGATGTTCCTGTTCTCCCTGACCCCGGTGCCTGTGAGGTTCCCCTGGGTGGGGGTTAGCGACGGCGGGGACCTCAGCCCCTCCCAGAGCATGTTCATCTCCGCAGACCACACAAGTTTGGTCATCGGGGGAGGGTAGGTTAGGTCTTCTACTTTCAGTAGTCAGATGTACTGTAAATTCATTTATTTTTGTAAGGACTAGATTTTGCACTAAAAAAAGAAAGGAGGTTTTTGCTGTGTTTCAAGATAGCAGTTGAAACAATTCTGTATTACAGTTAGTAATACATTGGAAACGCGTTCTCTGTGTTAAGAATTTGTGGTGATTGCAAAAACCTGCAAAACTAAATCCACAGCAAACATTACAAGATTTTACAGTATACTTGTAACTTTAAAACTTTTACCATTGCAGAGATGGGGATGGCATATTTCTGGACCAAGAAATGAACCGAGGTCACACTAAGAGATGCAAGACCTTCAACAATACACCCCTGTGTGCAAGTGGGGACTTCCACTGTGTGTCTGTTGAGGTGTTAGGCTTGCAGCAAGAAGAGGACTAGGGGCCATTCCATTGCAAATGTTCTGGAGGTGGCCAGAATAATTGTACCAGAAAATTTCAGTCCTTAGAAATGAAGGGGTGTGAAGCCTAGCATCAGTTTTCAAAAGTCTTATTTGATGATCTTAGTAATCACTATTCAGTAAAACTATTCTTTTACACTTCTTTAATGGCAAAATATTGGAGACATATTTGTCTTGTTAGTACCAGGATTGGTGAATTGGGATACACACAGGTCGCGAATCCTGGTATGAATGGTCAAGCTCCGAGTGGGAGGTTTAATCTCGATCCACAAGAGGTGGATTTGGGGGATTTGATTGTTGGTACTGAAAGTGTGACCGAACAGAAGTCACCATGACATAATGATAATCACCGATACAATGCATGTTGATGTTTTTATTATCATTTCTTAGCTCAACCTCTTATGATATGTTCAAAGTTACTTATCTTGACTTAAGTCATGCTTTTTCTTAATACTGACCCACCCAGCTAAATGGCTCCACAGAAATGGCCCTTATAGCCCCTGACAGTGAGAAGTTGTGTAACACAGGCTGTTCAATATGTCAACAATCTTTTTATCTGTCAACCGCATGGCTTCCAAAACTGGCATTGAACAAGATTTTCCTATAACTGTCTAACCTGTACTCTAGTCTATCGTGAGATAGATGTAAACCTTGATTTTGAGAGAGCTTTGGCAGCGGCTTGGGTCAAATTAACGCGCTTCAAGAAATTTTGCCGGGGATCTGATTTAGTTTCGCTAACAAGAGACTCAAGTCTGAATCTTGCTCACACGCTCACAACCCGAGAGCAAGTCTGCACCAGCCGAGCTCACAATCATTAGGATATTAGACAGTTAATTGTGCTGAAATAGCAATTGTGTTATGTTGTTTTTACCCTTTTTTAAAGATTCCCAAGTCCTCAAAAGTTCTGTGTTACCTTCTCACCATCAAAGTTACTCTATGTCAAGGAAAATAAAGATGTATTTTTTATGCATTATTGTTTTTGCTTCAGATTATGTCTGAAATGCTTACAATATTCAAATTCTCCTTCTCAAAGACATAAGAGACTGAAATGTCAGACATGCAACACAATCCATACTTCTCTAAAACATATGAAAATTAAGGTCTGTTTCAGTGTATCTTTGCATGTTTGGCACCAATTGTTTGTGCAAATAACCAAATGTATTATTAAGCTCAATTATTTTGTTACAATCATAGATATTACACGTATGTTTAGTGCATAAGAAGGCTAAGGCGTCATTTTACGTTACAGAAATTTTCATATCGACCATATATTCATCCATACGTCAAAAGTATTGACTTTTAAAGCAATTCAATTATTTTCTTCGTCATTGTTCAGAGGAAGGACTACAACCATATCTACTAGTCCACACTGCTCCTAATGGAAAATGTTTTTGTATTCAAAGCAATATTTTTTATCAATACTTAGTGGATCATTCAGTGTAAGAAAAGGATGATATTGGTTTTTGTTGTGGATCTGTGGGTCAATGTGCAATGTAAAGTCCATGTACATGTATGTGCCAATTATGCAAATTAATGATTTTCAGTATTAATACCACTGTTCCCTATTATATGACATATTTACTCTGTTACTATCAATTAATCTGTAAATGCACTTGGATCCTTGTATGAAGGATAATGTTTTTTTTATTTCAATGCACGAAGAACATAGTAATATGTTATCAAGCCTTATGAATGTTGGTTCCAAAGAATATTGTAGGTTATTGTTGAAGTTTTATATGTACATGTATGTGTCCACACTGATTAGCTACTGTAAATGAAGAAATGTTCTTGGGGTTTTAATTTTGCGGTAAGGAGAAAATGGAGTGTTCGCTGTGGTTTTAAGTTTGCGTTTGAAACAATTGTAGCTAGCGCTACAGTAACACAATGGAACAGCTTTTCGCGGTGGTTTTAAGTTCGCGGTAAAGAGTTCACAGAGAAAACCGTGAACATAAAACCATCGCAAACATTTCTGCATTTACAGTATACCAGCTACTTCACCAAGTGTCTTTCTTATTCTTTATATAGCGTGACTCTCCAAGCAGATGTAAGGTGCCGGTCACTCAGTGTTTTTCGTGTGTTTTTAAGGTTTTTATACAATGTACCTCTTTCTAGTCTCTCAAGATAAAAAGGTGCACTACATATTACTGTAAATTGTAGGGACTTAATTTTGTGGAAGAAGGGGAAAGGAGGTTTTCGCTATGTTTTGAGTTTGTGGTTGAAACAATTCTGTAGTACTTTCGTGTAGTAATACATTGGAAACACATACTCGTGGTGTCATGAATTCACGTAAGAGAGTTCCTCCTGAAAAAGTAACCACCGCAAACATTTCAAGATTTACAGTACTGAACACCAAATATGGAGACAGAGCAGGATCTTTACATCTGCTTGGAGATTACATGATACAGATATTGTGATTGTGTAAGAAGACAATGAATGTACACTATATTCTGCTAATGCTAAAAGTACCTTATCTCTGCTTTTTAAGATTTTAAGCTTAACTTTGGAAATCATGATCTTAAATTTGATTTGAAAACTGGTGAGTTGCAGTAAGTGGCAGAGTGGCACAATGAAATATGCTGTCATATCCCACTCACCTTAAGTAAGGCTGTCCTCTGACAGTGACTGTATTAATGAACTGCTGAGATAGGAATCCCTCAAATTGAGTTTCGTGCAGGAAGTACATGGAAAATTCCTGGTAACAAAATTTTGGATTGTGAATTCTGTTAGAATGGCATTGATTTGTTGTGTTAGAAATATTACGATAACCTGTACCCAGTTTAAAGACTAATTGTTAGAGTTGGGTTAGGATACAGTACATACATGTACGTGTACAGAGTGAAACGCCTTGCAGATGAAACTCTGCTGTGCCTACATATACATGATAGTAATTTTGTGGTTTATACAGTGCAATTTTATGTGCATACTTAGAAATTTTATTTGTATGCTTAGCAACTTTACAGGTTTACAGTTCATAGATCATAGAAACAGAGGCAAGTAACTACCAAATCTGACATTTTTTTTGTAGAGTTTTGTTTTTATTTTTGGCTCAGCCTCCCTACAATGTGATCTTAACAACTTTACTCGTAATATTGTTTACTTGCCATGAAATTGCACAGTACATGTATTCAGAAAATGGCTAATTATACTAGTAAAATTGCACCGTATTCAGTAGAATTACTATGCATGCTTAGGCATCCTTGAAAAACAGTAAGGAAGATTCAGATGAATTTGAAATTGGCATCTGAACGTGGGAAGAAGCATCTTGCATAAGCCTGAGTCCTTGCTACATGATAGACATGTAGAATAAAGACATATCCTGTGCAAACGTGCAAAGATGTCCATTTATTTCACATCCTTCATCGTCTTCCCTTTAAAAGTCCTGACCACTGAGCAAGTGCTGGTAGGTTATGATGTTCAGAACAAACACATAAGTACGTAATGCATGTTGTATCAACTCCGGTAGGCGGCGCTCGGCATTTGGGATTAAGTTTCAAACCGCTGGACACCTTAATACTTTCAGAAGCTGGGCGGTAACCTTGGTGGTCCAATTGTATGCCCGGTATAAATGTTGTCAATGCGTTAAGAATGATTTCTTACAAGGGTCATCGCACAACCAGGTCACAAAATCATGATAATAACATGTCTCGATTGAAACAAAGGCGACTGGAGGTCACCAGAATTTGCATATAAATGTTATCGAATGTCATGCTGACATGAACTGTCATTTGATGACCTATAAGGACACAACCTATTCAAATCTTAACGTTATATATAATATCCTTGAGCAGAAACATCTATTGATCGCGGAAGAACCTTTCTAAACCTGGTCACCAGTCCCTCCCAGAAGTTTAATCGGCACTCTGAGCTTCTGTCACCGCCCGGCCGACTTAGCCCACCCCGGTGATTTCTTTACCTGCTTGAAATAATTGACAGCCATATGAGCAGATGAGCCCAGGTGTGAGAATGGATATCGACAAACTAGGTAAAAGAAATTACCTTCTTTAACTTTGCAAACTAATCAGATACGCGTGTGCTTATAATGCAATGGTAGGTAACTAGGAATGCAATACTTATGCAGTAAAACCCGGTCGCAGACAACCAACTCCATTTATACGCCTTAAGACATTAAAACAATCTCGCCCATTTTTTTACATAGTTAACCCCACTCTCTCGTCAGCAAACATTTTCCCTCAGTCTCTTGAGTGGTTGCTAAATCCAGACTTGACTGTACGGTGAAATTATAAAGGCGTTACCATGTTTTATAAAAGGCGTTACCATGTTTAATTCCCGTTCGACCAAACGAAAGTTGATGAAACACTACTGCCCGAATTATCTATTGATGAATAGTGAACATGGACAATGGATGATGCAATTTACAAATGCAGTTAAGGTATCATGAGCAGTTCTTCATGTAAATGATAGATCTTAGTAGTTTGGGTAACGTTAAGGCCCCTTATGATAACTGAAATGGTCTGATCTGTAGACAAGAAGGTAAAACCAAAGGTCCATGTGTGTTTATGTTTGTGAGTAGGTGACATCATCATTCACGACCTGTGGATGAAGCCATCGTCCGGTTTGGGACGAAAGTTCAGGAAAGATGAGCAGGCTAGAGTCGCGGTCAACGTTATCTGGAGTCTGAACGGCCAGAAAGAAAAGGTACAATCAAATATTTCCGTTATATTGTTGATTACTGTGTGATAACAGAAATAAAGCTGTGTGTGTGTGGTTATGTGTGTGTGTGTGTGTGTGTGTGAGAGAGAGTGAGTGAGAGAGAGAGAGAGAGTGTGTGTGTGTGTGTGTGTGTGTGTGTGTGTGTGTGTGTGTGTGTGTGTGTGTGTGTGTGTGTGAGTGAGAGAGAGAGAGTGTGTGTGTGTGTGTGTGCGTGTGTGTGTATCTGACTGAATGTATGATTGTGGACAGCATGGTTCGAGAAACTGTGATTGGATCTCTGTGATTTCTAGCGTCTGAGTAGGCGTCGCCATAATAAAGGGCAATTTAGGTTATAGCAGGTTTCTATGGTACTACAGCATAACTTCCAGGTTTTGTATCTCATTTCAACAATACCCCCGCATACAAAACAAGTGTAAGGCCTAACAGAACTAGTTATGAAAAATTTTGCTTTCATGTTATTTTTCAGAGAGCATGTATCATACAGCAAGATGAAACGGCGTCAGACAAAGCGTGCAAAAAGAAAGGTGAGAATCATATGTTGATGTTACGAACGCCTAAGACGTCAAAAACCCTGTGCCGAAGTGTTATGTATTCAGTGCTGTTTCTATATTATGAAGAATAACTCGAGAAGGTGTCGATGATTCTTTATGATACTTGGTATGATGGATTGGCATCTGCAAAATAACTGACAAATTTGATCAAAAGCCTTCTTGCGTCTTGCTATGGTACTGTAACAGTCGTTAGATTTTTTTGATGAAACGAAAATCTGTTTATTACCTGACAATTGTATCATGATATGCGATAAAAAGGAGTTTTGTTTGATCTTATCCAGCATATGCACTTTGCTATATCAAGATAGAAAAAATGTTGGTCTCCTTTCTTAGATATAATTCCAGGATCACTTGACGGGGTGTTGCGGTGCATGGAGGACATCTTGTCGGTAGAGGAGGGACGCAGGCCCGCGGCTTTTCTCGTGGGACCAGCCGGGCAGACCGTCCGCAGACTTGATATTTGGGACACGCCAACGGGCTCCAAAGTACGAGACCTGTTCATCTAAAGATTCTACCTACTTTCAATTATAGCATACATATCTCTATAGATTATGTGGTATATTTGTTAGATCTGAACTTTCTCTTTTGTGAAGTATGTTTCATGGCTTAGCACCTCGGTGTCTTACTCTTTCAGCGAAAAAGGCATTCAATCTAAGAAATAGTCATAGAGAAGAACTTTATTGCACGACAATTGTACTTGGTACAAACTATGGCAAGAATTCGTAAACATAATACAAAGTAGAAGTATAGAATAAAACTTAACATCCTAATTAATAATACAATATAATAAGGGTTATTTAGCATACATTTTGATATACAGCATCCTAATCACTAATACAATACAATAAGGGCTAGAATACATTTTGATTTAGCGTAACAGTTATGATCGAGTTGGTTTAATCATTAGTTTCTTTTTAGTATTTTTCCTAATGTGAATGCAGTCGTTAAGATATTTACCTATTTTCGTATTGTGGGAATTGTTGCATTTAAATATATACTCAAAGCGGTCGGTAGTATCGATACTCTTAAAATTTGTACTTGTCATATCAATACAATATCTTACCCTTCCCTGCAGAACCCTGGAATAATAAAGCCGAAGGGACTAGGCCTCAGCCTGTTGAAGAGAGTGGTCCAATGTTTCGGCCGCCGTCTACGAAAGTTAAACGTCATGAAGAACAGGCCTAGGCAAGCGTTGGCAGTCGGAGGGCAAGCTACGTATACGCGGACGTCCACACCTCTTTCAAAGTCATTGCTATGTATTCTTAATGATTACATGATATAAATGTTAAACATGTCGCCGATATAACTGTACATAATCTTGAATTCTTAATCATCGGGTTGATTATCGGTTGTACGTTTTGCAAATTGTCATGGCCTACCAAATACCATGGCAACGATATCTTTAATGATATGCAATAATTCAATGAAGGAAAGACCGTTATTGCACGTTTATACTCTTACAAGCTAAGTACATGTTGATAAAACTGTTGTAAATACAATGGACATTACGATGATATAAGAATGTGGTATCTTACTATATCTACAATGAATAATGTACACTAGTATGTACATGTTCAACTTCTTCTGGCTTCGACAGTTGTACGTGTGAGGACACATGACGTTTATGATACATGAATGGTTTATCGAATTGCGGTAGTATGAATTTTTCTCTGCTATTTTGATATCGAAAGCTAGGAAATTTACCTTGTACATTTTGTATATAACTGAAGAGGATATTTATCTAGCTCTCATTGTTGAATAAAGCGAAGTCCACAATAAACCGTCACTCGTCTTCGATCTTACTTAAGCCGGTTACAATAGTATTTCTGAAATATCACGGTTCAGAGCTAGTTTCTTCATTCTTTCACAAAAGCGGATATGTCCAGAATTATGCGTTCCCTTTCTTCTTTAAGTTCATAGCCATCGTTTCGCAAATAAGATCAAATCACACTTGTTCTTGATTTACAATTAACCGACAACTAGATCTAAATGTACTCAAACGTTTTGAATTCCACTATACTACATTTCATTACGTTTAATTTTTAGAACAACACTAAAACATCAGATTCACAAGGGGTATGAATAGTTGTGTTGTTACCTGCATGTATGCTTGATAACAGGCAAGCTGTACAGACATGTGCTTTTGCTACACGTGTCCTGATCTTTACAAAGCCTCTGTTCCACTGCAGTACGAAAGAAAGCCACAGGGGCCAAAACGTCTACCTACATGTACGGACATATTAAACACATATCATGGCAATCCATCCATAGATTCATATAGACTAAATCACGTACAAAAACTACATATACTTTTGATGATACTAAATATACCCACTAAGTAATCATAAGATTCCAGCACATCTAAATCGCTTACGTGATGATAAAGAAGCTAAGTACATTATAGACATGTGCTTCTACTGCACGTGTCTTGGAGATTCATGAATCGTTACAAACCCTTTGTTTCACAACGATAAGAAAGTAATTGGATACGACCTGCTGAATCTAAAGGGTCATGCTGACCCAAAAACTTAATTGGGGGTCGCTGACTCATGATGAATAGGGGGAAATTCCAGTGGAGTCACCCATAATTAGTGCCCCTGGCAAGGACCTATATAATGTCCTAGCCCTGGCTAACCATAACATTGTTCAATGTAGAACTACACGACGTCATAATTACACAGCGTTATTTGTGAAATCCTGCGGTTCAGGGCTACTTTCTTTTACAAAAGATGGTAACGTATATACCCAGAACTATGCATACCCTTTCTTTTTTAGGTCCCCTGTCATGGTTTTGCAGATAATATCAAATAACAATTGTTCTTGATTTTGCACAACTGATAGCTAAATGAATTCAAAAGTTTTGCGAATTCCACTATACTAAATCTCCTTTTTGAGAACAACACCAAAGCATCAAATTCACATGGAATGTGAATAATTTTGTTGTTAACTGCATGCTTGGTTTGAAGCGAGCTGAGCAGACATGTGCTTTTGCTGCACGTGTCTTGAAGGGTCGACAACCGTTACAAAGCCTACCACTGCAGTGCCAAGGAAAGCAACTAGGGGGTCAACTTACATAACAAATACCATGGCAATCCCTCCATCCGTATATCCTTACACACTGATTTGGGTACAGCAATTAACGTTACATCAACCTTTGTGGTTGAATTGGCATTTTGTCTTTCAATCGTTATATCATTGATAGATTAAAAAATAACCGTAGTAGTACTTGGTATTGATAGCTGGAATAGTATGAATAAAGTCTGAATATGATTTTTTGGCCATATGGGTGACGCCATAAAATTCAGTTGCCCCCAGTATCATCTTTTAACGAAAAAAGATATCGCATTTAATTTTGGCACATGCACCTGTAATGAAAGTATATTTTCAGTGTGCATAATGATCAAAGCTACAGACGTACTTGGCATCTATCAAATGTAACTGATAATTACAGTTAATGGATATTTGCCTAATCAAAAATCTCCAGCCCATTCAGATCGCTTACAATTGATGACAGACAAGCTAGACATGTGCTTCTACTGCACATGTCATGAAGACTCCAGTATCGTTACAAGTCCTTTGTTCGACAAGAAAAACAAAGCAATTATGACGCGCTGACGCTAAAAGATTATCAACCGTTCTCCCATGGAAACCAAGTGACCAAATGTGTCGCAGAGAATTTTACTGACACTTAAGTTAGAGATACTGGACTAGAATATGAGAACTTTGATGCTTGATAGGAATATGTGTAGTTAAATATGTATATGTACTAGCTTGGTTCGGGCTGATACAGGTCAATAGGCCTGTTCATTTAAGATTCTACCTACTTTCAATTATAGCATGCATATCACTATAGATTATGTGGTATAATTTGTTAGATCTGAACTTTCTCTTTTGTGAAATATGTTTCATGGATCAGCACCTCGGTGTCTGACTCTTTCAGCGAAAAAGGCTTTCAATCCAAGTATGAGATAGGCATATCAATCTAGAGTACAAAATCTGACCTTTCCCTTCAGAACACTGGAATGATAAATTCGAGGGGCACAAACATATATTTGGCGACCCTATGGAGACAAACACATCAGTTGTAGTCTCTACCAGACTAACTACGCCAGGGTTTCACTTGCAGGCGAAATGTGAAGAGAAAAGAGAAAAGAAGTGTAAGGCCTAACACAACTAGTTATGATATAGTGAAATGTGATCTTCACTGCGAACTGACTCTACTGGCTAATTATTCCTTTTTCTGCCGAATTCTACGATTCATACGCCCGTAAGAGGGCCAGGTGGAGGCTACATCAGTTGGCAGAAGGTCGTTGGTAGTGTGACACAGGCTTGATAAAATAAGGTTCGTAGATCAGGTGCCTCTCTCACCCTCACAGCTAAAAATGTTTCCCACTCTATTATCTAAAATCTTCACCTCTACATACAGAACAGAGGAAGAATGAAACCAAGAGGCCTGGGCCTCAGCCTGTTGAAGAGAGTGGTCCAATGTTTCGGTCGCCGTCTGCGGAAGTTAAACGTGATGAAGAACAGGCCTAGGCAAGCGTTGGCAGTCGGAGGGCAGGCCACACGCGTAAGGACGTCCACACCTCTTTCGAAGTCATTACTGTGTATACTCAATGATAACATGATATAAATGTTAACCATGTCGCTGATAACTTCTTCTGGTTTCGATAGTTGTACATGTAAGGACACATGACGTTTATGATACATGAATGGTTTATCGAATTGCGGTAGTATGAATTTTTCTCTGCTATTTTGATATCGAAAGCTAGGAAATTTATCTTGTACATTTTGTATATAACTGAAGAGGATATTTATCTAGCTCTCATTGTTGAATAAAGCGAAGTCCACAATAAACCGTCACTCGTCTTCGATCTTACTTAAGTTATAATAGTATTTCTGAAATATCACGGTTCAGAGCTAGTTTTTTCATTCTTTCACAAAAGCTGATATGTACAGAATTATGGGTTCCCTTTCTTCTTTAAATTCATAGCCATAGTTTTGCAAATACGATCAAATCACACTTGTTCTTGATTTACAATTAACCGACAACTAGATCTAAATGTACTCAAAAGTTTTGAATTCCACTATACTACATTTCATTACGTTTAATTTTTAGAACAACACTAAAACATCAGATTCACAAGGGGTATGAATAGTTGTGTTGTTACCTGCATGTATGCTTGATAACAGGCAAGCTGATCAGACATGTGCTTTTGCTGCACGTGTCTGATCTTTACAAAGCCTCTGTTCCACTGCAGTAACAAAGAAAGCCGCTGGGGCCAAAACGTCCACCTACATGTACGGACATATTAAACACATATCATGGCAATCCATCCATAGATTCAAATAGACTAAATCACGTACAAAAACTACATATACTTTTAATGATACTAAATATACCCACTAAGTAATCATAAGATTCCAGCACATCTAAATCGCTTACGTGATGATAAAGAAGCTAAGTACATTATAGACATGTGCTTCTACTGCACGTGTCTTGGAGATTCATGAATCGTTACAAACCCTTTGTTTCCCAACGAAAAGAAAGTAATTGGATACGACCTGCTGAATCTAAAGGGTCATGCTGACCCAAAAACTTAATTAGGGGTCGCTGACTCATGATGAATAGGGGGAAATTCCAGTGGAGTCACCCATAATTAGTGCCCCTGGCAAGGACCTATATAATGTCCTAGCCCTGGCTAACCATAACATTGTTCAACGTAGAACTACACAACGTCATAATTACACAGCGTTATTTGTGAAATCCTGCGGTTCAGGGCTACTTTCTTTTACAAAAGATGGTAACTTACATACCCAGAATTATGCATACCCTTTCTTTTTTAGGTCCCCTGTCATGGTTTTGCAGATAATATCAAATAACAATTGTTCTTGATTTTGCACAACTGATAGCTAAATGAATTCAAAAGTTTTGCGAAATCCACTATACTACATCTCCTTTTTGAGAACAACACCAAAGCATCAAATACACATGGAATGTGAATAATTTCGTTGTTAACTGCATGCTTGGTTAGAAGCGAGCTGAGCAGACATGTGCTTTTGCTGCACGTGTCTTGAAGGGTCGACAACCGTTACAAAGCCTACCACTGCAATGCCAAGGAAAGCAACTAGGGGGTCAACTTACATAACAAATACCATGGCAATCCCTCCATCCGTATATTCTTACACACTGATTTGGGTACAGCAATTAACGTTACATGAACCTTTGTGGTTGAATTGGCATTTTGTCTTTCAATCGTTATATCATTGATAGGTTAAAAAAATAACCGTAGTAGTACTTGGTATTGATAGCTGGAATAGTATGAATAAAGTCTGAATATGATTTTTTGGCCATATGGGTGACGCCATCAAATTCAGTTGCCCCCAGTATCATCTTTTAACGAAAAAAGATATCACATTTGATTTCGGCACATGCACCTGTAATGAAAGTATATTTTCAGTGTGCATAATGATCAAAGCTACAGACGTACTTGGCATCTATCAAATGTAACTGATAATTACAGTTAATGGATATTTGCCTAATCAAAAATCTCCAGAACGTGATCGTAAGGCTCCAGCGCATTCAGATCGCTTACAATTGATGACAGACAAGCTAGACATGTGCTTCTACTGCACATGTCATGAAGACTCCAGTATCGTTACAAGTCCTTTGTTCGACAAGAAAAACAAAGCAATTATGACGTGCTGACGCTAAAAGATTATCATCCGTTCTCCCATGGAAACCAAGTGGCCAAATGTATCGCAGAGAATTTTACTGACACTTAAGTTAGAGATACTGGACTAGAATATGAGAACTTTGATGCTTGATAGGAATATGTGTAGTTAAATATGTATATGTACTAGCTTGGTCCGGGCTGATACAGGTCAATAGGTGATGATGAAAAGGTTATGGCGACCCAAAAACTTAATTGGGGGTGCTGTGACTCATTTGAATAAGTGGAACTTCTAGCTGAATTCCTCATAATTAGTCCCCCAGGCGAAACCGACTCTGGCTGCGATCAGATACAGTTTTTCTTGGCTACACAGAAAATCGACACTTTGTGAACAAGAAAAAAGGTAAGGATTTCTGCATCTTTGTTCTCTCAACAATTAGTGAGGTACGTGGGCTCGTTAGTGTATTTAAGGTGAAATGAGTCCAAACCACCGAACAGACGCCTTGTTAATGTCTTCACCAAAGGATGTGTAATCTCTGCAAGTATCTATCAAACAATTAGAGTTAAAAACGAAATTTCACTTGCCATCCTTGTGGTTCAGAAACAGAGTTGCTACCGACCAATCTCCAAACAGATGTAGGGTCCAGCTTAGTGTTTTAATCGTGCTTTTTAGGCTATACGAGGAACACACCTACCACTGGAAAAACATATAAAGTTGGTCAAAAACAAACGTAAAGCATTCAGCGGGACCAAACACCTGCTTAAAAATTAGCTAGCCACTACACTAACTCTTGCTAATTCAAGCGGTGCTTTTGTTCTTGTTTATGGTAACGAATTTTCAATATGCAATCGGCGGAATAGCGTCTACTCAGAAAATATATGCAACCACTTTTGAGAAGAGGTTTGGGTCTTAATTTGCTGATACTTCAGTGAATCAAAACATGTGCTTGTGACAGATGAAGCTTTAAGCCCGATTCCTATTGTCCGTACAGCAGCACAGTAAATTGGTAAACATAAAAGCGGCAAAACAGTTTTCAGGAGAAATGGCCCAAAAGCTGGACTTTCCGTTTTTAGAAACTTTTCTCAAACGTATCACAGTCTATGTTTGATGAGATTTGTGTCCACCATGACTAGTTGTAGCTGCGAAAACAAAACGAAGTCACGAATCATCGAGTCTTTCGCGATACGAACTGTAGTGGCGGGAAGGCGCGGTCCTATATATATATCTTTATTGTCAGTGTTAGCACAGTTGCAATGACACGTTTGTACCTCGCACGTGTTTCTGAGCGACCTAAATCTAAAAAAAGGAACGCACGGAGGTGAATGACCGAGTGAATAATGCTACAGGCCTAGGGCATCCTGTGACTCAGTAATTGTGGTGTTTTCGGTGGCAACACCCAATCTTATGACACAAACAGTTCAACAGTTGATGAACCGCGTCCAGTGGGTACGAAAGCTCTGAACATCCCTACAAAAGTTCCATCCTTTCCGCCTCGATTCTCATATTCAAATTTCACTTGTCGTAGGTATTTGTTTCATTCAACACATTCGCTAGGTTTTTGTATTGTTACATTGAATTCATTTGATTCATATGCTGTACTTTGATACATGTTTGTATTGTTGTCTACATTTCTGTGACACATTTTCTATAAATGCAACTACTCCGACGAACAGTTTCAGGTAATTTAGTTTCCCTTGTTTTTCATTACTTGATTCCTATCTGATAAATGAGTGTAACATGTTGATATCTTGCAATTTATGTTCCACAAGTGAAACCAATGTATTTTCTTCTCCGCAGTTCAAAAAAGAAGTTTGTGACAAGATTTCAGAATGGACCAGACAATACTTGGTAGGTTGAAACTTACGTATATATCTTAGATTACATAGATGAAGTTCATATCATTAAAATCTAACTAACATTGTATAGACAATTGGGTGTTTTATATATATATATTCGTTAACAGTCGGTTTATTTCAATGCATTTCATCTTTTTAGCATTCTAGGGCACAGATATGTTTCACCCTGTATTCACAGAAAATAACTTACGCCTATCATCAACATAGCGTTTGCCATCATGTTTTAATTCAGTTAAACTTGTCTCTGGAACAAACAGGTGACAACTGTAACCAGTGCTTTGTTCAATGGGAAAAAAATTAAAGGACCACCAGAAAGCGTCCACAATGGCCAGGCGGTCTATATCCAAAAGTGACACTAGTTCAGGTTTGACTGTGTATGCAAATGGTACGAGTGTGATTGATACTTGTTCAGTGATATGATATCTGTCTGTATGTTTCATTGAAACAGGGGATATTGAAATCCACGACCTGCGCATGAAGCCAACCAAAGGGCCACAGGAGAGGTCGGTGGTCCACGTCACATGGAGTCTCAACGGTGATAAGGAGAAGGTACAATATTTAGCACACCTTGCACGGCATTCACAACACTAAAGTCTCCAACAAAAAGCTCATGAAGTTTCTACAAACCTGCAACAAAACTTCTGTCCGAAACCAGAAGCTATCTATCTAAAAACAAGCTATCAATCCAAAATCATGACCAGACCATGTCCAGAACATGAGATTTTGGACGTTCTGGTAATTATGAAATGTGTTTACGTTGCGTTTGGGTCTCGTTAACATTTCCTATTGCTGATTTTATAGTATTATATTGATACAAATTCTGTGTCTTTCGCAATGTTTTACAGAAAACTCTGGTAATCCCAGCAGACGAGCTTTCATCCGTCAACAACAAAGGTACATTTAGATTTATTGAATTTTACCGTTGTTCCTGCTCCCAATTAACAGAATAGCTATCGTAGATATCAGACTTTCTGTTTAGAACTGTTTCGTAATTTTCCATACATTGTTGTGCAAATAAGATTGACTTTGACTTGACTTGTCTAGAATTTGAATGATCTTTCTGGTATGGTTACAGGGAGGAGAACCTCTGTGGACGGAGCCATTCAGTACATGGAGGACATTCTGATCAAGCGGCCGAAAGATGGCGAAACTTTCCCCTCTTTCATGGCCGGACCTGAGGGAGACATCAGACATAGTTATGGCACCACGGTATGCTTCATGTTACACATACATATACATACCTGTTAATACTTCATATCGATACATGGGATTCTACATGCATTGGTAGTAAGCCCTTGTAATACATAGCCGACCATGGCCTCCTGACCTTCTCCAGACCATGGTTGGGCGTTAGTAGTGAGCAAAGTTATTTACGGCTGAAAGTTGTTCGACGAGGTTGCCTATAGCTACTAGTCTTTAAAATCGTCTGCGCGTGAATTTTGACTAATCAAAGTCAGAAAAGTCATCTTAGATGTGATCAGAGGATCTAGGAGTGAAGTCGAACTAGAATAGGATGGATTCCAGGCTACTCTTCCGAGCAAATTCCCGGGCCCGAAAGTCATGAATGTGTAACTCTGCTGCATCTAGATAACTACGGACACACAAGCAAACAAACAGACATCCGTATATGGAGATAACATTCCATTGGTCTTATATCATTACAACATATATCCTACACAGAGCGCCGGTTCGACTCAGCTGAGGGACCTTCTAAAGAAGATGGTCTGGCTTCTGGGTCGCTTCCAGGAGGTCGGAGCCCAGAAGAACGGGAGTGAGCCCGACATCCCAAAGTCCAGCCTGAAAGCGATGCAGAAGTTCACCTCCATCCCGGTGGTCTCCGTGTACCCAGTGAGAGGGTCGCACTTGCTGAGCAGGTCGCAGGTAAAGCATTGAATCCCAGTGAAATAACGAGTCTAGTTCTCATGTGCCGTAAAAGTACACACGGATAAACTCGACATAAAATCTCGGGCAAAATCCAAAGAAAAGGTCCCAGAGGCCGTAGGGACAGTGGGTTATTAATCCACAGTGTCTTAGGCATGCTACTGGAAGGTCGACCCCCCCCCCCCTATTCCACCATGCAGTGCACCTTTTTACCTCCTAACCGAAGCCAGGTACCCATTTAAACCTGGGTGGAATGAACAAAATTTCCAAAGACACAACGTCTAGTTAATGTTGCCAGGGATCGAACAGCCTCAACATCGCATTCTACAGCTACACACATTCGTACTTTCTGCATATAAGGTGTATATCTTAGCTGTGTCTCACCTTACCCTGATGACCCACAGATGCAGCGGCTGCGCAGCTGGCTTCCAAAGAGGTTCCGGACCTGCAAGCCGGTGACGCTGTTCAGTACCGTGGATGATGGACACCTGCTGCAGACCATGTACCAGAAGTGCCGGGGTCAGGCCGAGCTGGTGCTCGTCATCCGCACGCACAGGGAGGAGGTAAGATGGCCTTACAGAACATTTAACCCGATCACACAATGCGCCAAATGTCGGCTACTCAAGCAACTGGATAAAACTGTTTCAAATTTTTATCCAGTTGCTTGAATAACTGTCATTTGGCGTATCTTATTACCTGGATGTCTAACCTTCATCAACGCAATCACACAATGTCTCACATGTTCACACTTAGCTGATCTTACTTTTGTACTTTTGTTTCTTTATCACAGAGATTTGGTGTCTACATCCCCGGCACCCTGTCCGCCGCCACATCACAGAGCAAGCGGAGGTCGTGCTTCGGCATGGAGGAGACCTTCCTGTTCTCCTTCAGCCCGGTAGCGGGGAAGTACTCCTGGGCAGGCCGGCAAGGCAGTGACGACATCACACCCGACAGAGACATCGTCATCTCAGCAACCAACAACCGGCTCATAATCGGGGGAGGGTACGTGTAATTTAATTTATTACCAACACCTTCTTTTGCAGAAACTCTGTCTGTATGTGTGCTCGTGTGTGTGTGTGTGTGTGTGTGTGTGTGTGTGTGTGTGTGTGTGTGTGTGTTTCATGTTATACTGTGATGCTCATAATCAAATCTAGCGTGAAAAAAGGCGTTACGAAGTTAACGTCCCATTACATTGTAGATGTAGCTAGGACTTGCTCCTTTGATCTTTTACCTGCCTAATATTCGGCATAAGAGGTGAGGACTGGAGCTAGAATAGTCTTGATACAATGCCAGGCTAGACCATATATAGGCTATTTCGAGTGTGCTTAGATGTGACTCTCTTTCGCTTAGATAATTGGGATACATGTATGCGTGGAATTGTGAAAATGTCTTATTTGGTTATTTGTTATTACCTACAAAAAAGTTAGAAATTACAAATGCTATAAAATCATGATATTCTTATCGTTTCCAGTGGCAGAGACGCCATATTCCTGGATGGGGACATGGAGGGAGGATACTCCGGATCCTGCAACACTTTCAAGAACCCGCCGCTCTGCAAGGGCAGCCACTTCCGCTGTCTGGACGTGGAGGTGGTGGGCTTCCAGTATTAGGGGGAACACTTTTCATATATGTTTATATGTATATAATATTCTTATTGCTATCGAAAACCTGAAACTTATGATCTACATGAATGTGGTTACTGTTAAACAACTCAACATTGTTTATCATCACTAACCATTAGTCGTTGTATGTAAAACATCATTATACGTTATATGTAAAGTATACGTGGTGCCATTTAAGTTATACTGTATCATTATTGTATTGTATCTTTTAAATCACATGCGCAGTGCACGATATATCATATCAGCAATGCTGCCTGTTACTCCATGTGTATGTATTGTGGCAGTCCTGATAAGACAATTAAACAAGAATATACGTCAGATTTTGTTTCGGGGCAAGAAATATATCATATATGGTGAGAGTGATCGCGCACTGATCCATCTGTACAAAGACATCTTTTTGGTTGGAAATAAAGAGCAGGACTTACAACATTTCAACTTTTTTAAATTTCTTACAACACAAATGAGAGTATATATGAACTAACTTTCATTGTAGGATTTTTGGCGTTCACTGTAATAATAATTATAAGATCTCCTGACTATTACTCACTAGCTAATTATATATATATGGGAAAATAGCTATATATATTATAAGACGTTTTCACAACATCTGCACCTGTTATGTTACGTTGCTACTGATGATATGATCTGAACAATGTCTTGAAAAACCAAGCTGTGAGTAAAGACAACAACAATATACATACAACAGTACTGCCCGGGGTATGTGTTCTCTGATCAGGATGATTCACAATAGCTACGTCACTGAACACTAATGGGTCATTGAACCTACGTACATACAAAGTAAAGACAGCAACAATATACAACACTGCTGCCAGGGGTATATGCATGCATTCCCTGATCAGAATGATTCATAATAGCTACGTCACAGAACAATAATGGGTCCTTGAACCTACGTACATACAAGGGGTCATTGAACCCATATACCTGTGAGAGAGAGGGGAAAGAGAGAAAGATAGAAAAATAAAGACAACAATAATGGAAAACATTGCTGTCCGGGGTCATGTATTTCCTGATTCATGATAGCTACGTCACAGAACAATAAGGGGTCATTGAACCCATACATGCGAGAGAGAGCGAGAGCGAGAGAGAGCGAGGGAAAAGAGAGGTACAATGTTGCTGTACATCCCAGAACAAGAGGTAATTGAACTCACAAATCACTGTGATGAAAGATCCCTATACCTTTACCATAGTGTCCACCTGACTACTGTTGTTAAGTCCCCGGGGGTTTCAATACAAATAGGTTTGCCTGTAGCTTAAAACAAGACTGGAGAAAGTAACATTTACACAGAACCAATCAGACTCCCGCTTCCTTTCTTTCTTGTGATAAGAATAACACACCCAGATAGGTGACCTGTTCTGAAGTAAGTTGTCGGCTCTGACCCCTGATCTTTCTACAATATTTACGGATCTTAACTAGGAGGAACCCAAATTTGCATGAAATTATTGTCCCTTTTTTCAATAAGAATAACACACCCAGATAGATGACCTGTTCTGAAATAAGTTGTCGGTTCTTACCTCTGACCTTTCTACAATGATTACGGATCATCACCAGGAGGAATTTCGAACCAACATTTGCATGTAATTATTGCCCCCGGCAGGTTACTCATGCTGAGTCGTCCTTGGCGATTTATCGTTCACAACCACTGACCCGTCTAATAATCCATCTAACGTGTGGTCAAGCCTTCAAGACTTGGGGGTATATTCTCAAAGCAGGGGTCGATGACCCAATAGATAGGCACGTGCTGCTCCTGCACGTTTTTTTCCTCAAAGAAGTATGGCCGCCTCAAAACAATGACTTTAATAAACAAATACTTCTTTGGAACATTTCTCCTGACCATTAGCTCAGTATAGGTAATGGACAGCTATGGGAGGATGGCTATTAGTCAGACATTTTCACGTCATCTGCAATGTTCAAGCAGAAATAAAAGCACTAATCTGAGTAAAAGAACGACAATCAACTTTCACCCCATCACCATGAGTGGTATAATTTAAAACTGGTATCCACATACAAAATACAAATTAAGAAAGTTAAGAGAAATTCGGAGACCTCATGCCCGTGTAATATTCAGAGCGTTTAATAGTGTGGTTTGATTTTTTATTTAATTGGCTAGAACTGGGAAGCTTTGTCTCGTCATACGCAGGCAAATGCATACACAACACAGCACGACAGAATCTAGCACAATACGACACAGCGCGCGCGCGCACACCCACCCACACGCACACACACACACACACACACACACACACACACACACACACACACACACACACACACGCACGCACGCACACACATATGCATGCACTCACTCAAAGCAATACCCCCATTTTAATGCAGGTAACAATCACGACATGATAACCATGTTAACGTGTATCATGACATCATCATCTAGTTTAGTCAGGTCAATGACCAAACCTGGCCAATCGTGCGTCCGCACTGTGTACAAAATAGGTCAACCCGAACGTTGACAAAAGAGCGGACTGGAACACCTGACATCACAGGTAGAACAACATCTGCTCATTCTTTGTCTATCCTCAGTAGCAGACGCAGTCTTTTCCAGACCTAGGAAAGAAGAGGTAAGAGTGCTAGCGTCTTTGATTCATTCTTAGTACAAACCGTGTCAAACGGTCCCAGCCCTCCCGCGGGTCGGATCGCCCTCCGGCCTACGGGCGATCCGACCCGCGGTCGGGCTGGTACCTCTGGTGATACGGAATACCCCGTGTTGTATTCTATATATATGGCTGCTTATCCATAATCAAACCATTCTGTGGAATATGGCTAGAAAAAGTGCGATATAAAGAGAAATATACGCGAGTACTTTCGATGATTTGCAAAAGATGCACGCACACGGTTGAGATTTTTTATAGCTACTACTATTAAGGGCGTGTTTTGTCCCTCAAATGTAAACCATTCTACTTTAGGATCTATGACTATGGTAAAATAGTTTGTTGAGTCGTTTAAAAACAATAGAGAACACAAATTTCTTTTTGCCAAAGGTGTAGCAATACTCATGGATTTTTATCGATATGTTCAAATGCACCGTGTCAAATGACGTGCACATGCAGAAATTTCAGGTAGAATCGGAAGAAGCAAACGGATGATGAAATGGTGGTTACACCTGCAATGGGGCTAGTGGTTCGCATCCCAGCTCTGACACCATGTTAAGTTTCCTGGTATACTTGTACATTTGTAAAGATCTAAACTGAGACAGGAAACTGTTTGTTTCTAGTTTAATCCAAATGGTACGTAGAGGATCGTGACAGGCCCGGTGCTCTAGCGTTCAGCCCTGAACAAACGAGATGGAACGTAATTACGTTAGATCATGACCACAAGAGCTAAACTATTTACATAGATTATCAGGGGTGTTGCCCTAACTGTCTTACTAATGATACATTTCTATCTGTAGGTGAAGACTTCTCAGTGACCACCCTGATATCATGGGCTCGAAAAAGCACGGTAAGTACTTATTTTAGAGCAGAACAGATGCATACAATCAGTTGGGAAAGTAAAAAAAAAAACTTAGCTGGTAACGTAATGTGTGTCCAACTCTAGCAACTAACTGGAACCAGGAGCTCAACTAAAACACTGCAACCACAAGGACATCCCTATCCTTGCACACTGTGCACGAGTTATGCCTGTCCTTCAGCCTGAGAAATGATAGCGCGTGATTCAGTGGGTATTGAGGCTGAAGAACTTCACCAAATTGCATAACGTAAAACTATAACTACAACCCATTGGTCTAATTATAAATGATAACACAACTTCAATCCTAATACATTCTGTTGTCTCCACAGAATTTCGCAACATCGACCTCGTCATACATGTGGATGAAGGTCGCAGACCTGATAACTGTACGGCTGGGCCTGACGACTGGACTTCCAAACAGGATCCTTGGGATTTGCCTGTGTTTTCTGAGGTATGTAGAGAGTGTTCTGTGGTTTTATACGTCAATATGTAGTGTATAATTCCTGTAGTAATTTGACAATGTATAGAGGTATCTGTATACTGTTCTTTTGTTGTGATCTGTACTTAACCCAGTGGGTATGTAATAAAGGTCCTCATTCATTCAGTATAAATCAACATACAGCAGGGTAGCTGAGGTCTGAAAATGCTTTGAAAATGCTATCTGGAATTAAGCATGGATTTTGACGAGGGTTTTTTCAGCACGCATTGGGGGGCTTCAGGCATCGACGTGTCAACTAATTGAACATAGAAGAAACCAATTGTATTGAGGTTAACCGGTGTGCCTGGCTAAAAATGCGAGTCATTGCGAATCCACATTGCATCATCATCTATCGATAAAGAATTACGCTTCACCTGCAGCATTAGTGCCATTACGCTTCGAGTTCAAGCCTTTACTAATTTAGTCTGTAGAATAAAATCCGATTTGTTTTTGCGGCACAGGGAGCAATGGAACTGATGAGGGAACATCTAAAAGTAATGACAGCTGGGCTGATCAACCGTAAGTTAGTCAGTGCGGAGGACAACAACAACAACAACAACATCAGCAGAAAGAGCTACATCGTGACGAACACTGATGCTGACGGCAACAAGATACTTGGCCCCGTTCGGTCGGTCTCTATCCAACCCAAGAAGTGGCAACATTCATGCATTCTCGATAAAAACCAGGTACGTCCTACACTGCACTTTATTGACAGAGGTGCTTCGGAAATTTTCAAATTTCTATAATGGCTATTATCCCCCCCCCCCTCTCTCTCTCATTGCCTCCTTCAATGTAGATAATGCTCTCTCTCTCTTGTATCATCTACCTATATAACATAACACGGGGCCTACCCACCGGTCTTGGGCCTTAAGGTGTGTACAGGTAAAGTTTCGGTGGGAGTTTAGTCTCTTTTTTCATTCTCCCTAAGTATCTGAACCACTTTATCAGCTGTCCACGTTCAAATCATTCTTCTTCAATTTTACATAGGAATTAATTCCATCCCTTTGTCGTGTTCCTCATAGCTCCACAAGTTGCGGTCCTGGGTACCGAAACGTTTTCAGTTTCAACGGCCAGTGTCACTATTCAGCACAAACGAAGATGGCTTCAGCCTTCAGACCATGTATCAGTACTGCAGAAACTACTCGGAGCTCGCACTCATAATTCGGACTGACAGAGAAGAGGTAACATGGTCATACGTGACATTCTATTCAGTTCCTTGTACACTTAATGGCTTTTGGGTGAACCCTTAATCATGTACAACGAGAACAGTTGTTATGTCTAGCATGTGGAAATACGTGTGGAAACACACATAAGCAAACAAATAGACAAACACACACACACAAGAGTACATCCCGTTTCATCGATGCCATGAACAGTGGACCACGGTTTGGATGTAGACTACTAACGGTTATATCTTGCCATCTCTCCTTCTCCTTTCAGAGGTTTGGTGCATTCATCAAATGTATCAAAAGCTTCGAAGACAGCAGGAAGGTCAAGGGTTACTTTGGAACGGGAGAGTCGTTTGTGTTTTCCTTCTCCCCTGTGCCTGTGAGGTACCAGTGGGTAGGACTGAAGGGACAAGACACCAACACTTCCCAGAACATGTTCATCTCTGCCGCCAGAAACAGATTAACCATCGGAGGAGGGTGAGTGGATGTATTTGTCTGTTTGTTCGCATAACCGGTATATAATCCACCACATGTGGTAACACACCAGTTTTGTATGTCAAGTATAATCATGCATATCTGACAGAAAAGGCCACGTGTATCTACATTCGATCATTTGGCAAATATCCATGATATGCATTCAGACGAAACTCCATATGAGCATGTGTCTGAGGAAAGCCACACCTTGAGCACGTTTTAGAACCCACCACACTTAGCGATAAAAGCCAAGGTAAGATCAAACTGTAAGATTTGATCCACTAATACATGTGATAAGTGTACATTTATCGATACGAGTGGCGGGTTCTTTAACGTGCCCGAGGTATGACTTTCCTCAAACATGTGATCATAAGATAATGAGATTCATCTGAATGCATATCAGGTACATTTGCCAAATGATCGAATGTAGATACATGTGGCTTTTGCTGTCAGACACTATTTTGGCGGACTTTCTACAAGAACTATGTTTGGCAATTTCTAAGACATTTAAATAAGCTTTATGTTAGGGACAGAATTTGAAATAAATTGTGTCATCTTTAAACAACTTGGCAGGAATACTTAACGTTACATGTATTATATATGCATTAGGTAATTCCTTCATTAATGTTTTGCAAGGATTTCCCGACAGAAAGCAAAATAAATGATGAAAACTTTCCAAGATAAACAATATCATGAAAATATATATAAGAGCGACTGATTTTTGGTTGAAGCTTTTCTTATGGTAGATACGGAGCCGTCTTTCTTCTGTTTGTTTGTTAAAATGTAACAGAGATATTTTCCCGCTACACAGTAATGGGGATGCCATACAACTGGACTCAGACTTGGAACGAGGCTTCGCCGGGATGTGCGACACATTCAACAACCCCGTTCTCTGTAGGGACAAACACTTCCGCTGTCTGGAGTTGGAAGTTCTGGGCTTCAGAAGCTAAAAGTGTCAGGTGTAGGTAGATTTATATCAGGACTTCAAATGCCTTTTTTTCTACGTGCCTTCCCAACTGCAGGAGGCATCCAAAATTACTCATAAATCTTACTTGCACCGCTTTCTCTTTAAGCTCGTCAAAAATTCTTTGGTAAAAAGATGTTCCTGGCAGAATGCAACTGTGAGCTGCAAGTTTGGGATCGAAGAAATGTACAATGCATAGTCCAGTGCAGGTTAGGCGCAGGTAGACATCAGAAATACATGCGCAGTTCCAATTATACCTGTGTTATTTTCAGTTCTGGTTACATGGAACAGTAAATCCGCTTGGGTGTCATATAATCTTGAGTAATGTAACTGCAATATTGTGGAAGTGGATAAAAGACTGGCTTATCTATGGCATCTCTATATAATGTAATATATCTATATAATGTATTTACATTATGTATGTCACTTTTGAATTGCAATGGAATAAGATACATGTAATGTATGCCTGCATGGTAACAGCTCTAACGTCCTAAGCCAACTTTTACAGGGTAAAAATCCAATATATCAGGATTTATGTAATATATCTTTTTGTCTTCTACACAGTATTAGTATTTAAATCGTTGCATCATAGAAATGGGTTATAGACTGGTTTATCTATATCATTTATATGACATCTGTATAGTACATGTATGTGTATAACTTTTGAATTGTACTGGCAAGAGATGGCAGTATGCCTTAAACAGGGTAACAGCTCTAGTATCCTAAGCCAATTACAGGGTAATACTTAAATCAATGTGATGTTACTTGCATGTACATTACACTGCATTGTTATAGCATTGAAGAAATTTGTTCAATGTCGCAAAGTCAGGGTAAAATCTTAACTGTTTAATATGTAATATGTGAACTTGTAGAAGACCCTGAAAAGGTTGCTTTACTTTTGTTGACAACTAAGATTTTATAGGGGATGATGTACATACATAGTAACATGGCACTTTCTTAACATATTGAGTGTTATACTATTGCATAGAGTTGTCAAACACCTCATGATGTTCTTATCCAGCATGCGTTGTCCTAAACCAAGTACAGGATAGAACTTTAATCATAGTTCATATTGAACTTACATAACTTTCATATCACTGCTATTTCTTAATGTATCAACTAATATTGAATAAAGTTGTATAACTTCTCATGTCATCTGTCCATGTCATTTTTTATAGAATGTGTTATAATTACTGACATTGAAAATGGTAGTTCCAACCCCATTCTCCCATGCAAACTGAACACATGGCATTCTATTACATGATTAAGTGCAATCCCATTGAAACTACGTAACGGTTATAATTTCGTGGAGGCTACAATTTTAGTAGCATTTGTAAACATGTTTGTGAATTGTGGTAGAACAGCATAACCCAAGGTATGGATGGATTGCTATGAAATTTGGTACATGGGTAGGTCTTGAACTACATGTGTATCAAAGAAATTAGATTTTGGGCCCCCTAGCAGCTTCCCTTCATACTGCAATAGAAATTTATACCTCATGTATGTCACCTGGACATGCACAAATGTATATAATGTATAAGTTTGATACAAAAAATAACATCCAACTTGTTTTGTAGTGCCTAGTGGCACTTTGGTCAGCAAGTTTCCTTGCTGTTTCAGCAGTAGGGTATAATTTTACAGGGAGGGATTGCTAGCCCTTCCCCTTACCTCGAGGCACCTCCTTGAACACATGACCCCCATTTTACATGTACAATCCTTCCAAAAGATGGGCACAGCCCCAACCGAGATGTCCTGACCCAGGATTGAGCCATGGTCTCCCAGTTAGCAACTAATAGGAACCAGGATCTCAACTGTGAGACTGGTACCAGTTGAGCTATAGGGACATCCTTAAATGCAAATACTACTTTATGTACATGTATAGTCATACATATACCCAAAAAATAATAGTTTCATGATTGTATACTAAGGAAAAGAGAAAGACCAGAGGGGTAGTAGGGACTGGCCACATTTCTATGGCTAGCAGCCAAACTTTATTTTTGTATCAATTCATAAATTTCAGATCAAATGCCCATATCCTTAGATTCTAACAAGAGTTCTTTAATCATTAATATACCTTATACTTACACCTAAAATATTGGGAAGAATGTGCACAGAAGGATGTAAATACATGTATTGTGGTAAGACTGTTGCTACAAATTTTCAAATAAAGCATAATTTTAGGACTTGGCATGGAGGAATGTATAGAGAATAACAGATGAGCTTTTCTCATTGAGGACAATGTAGTTAACATACAACCCACATGAATTTTCAAGATTTCTCACACCTGTAATATATAGTGTTAACAATTGGGGCTTTAACTTAAACATACATTGTTTCTACCAGGTTTAGTCCAATTTCAATATACATGTACATGTTTAATTTCGCATCCATTCATTCTAAGTTAGTTTTCTTTTAAGAAAATAGTCTTAGAAGACAATCCTCTTTTGTTAAAAAACTTGATTTGGAAAACTTAGCTGGAAGATCCTTAACTCTACTTGAGCACATACAGACCTTCAAACAGCTTATTCAGGTTGACCTCTGAGTAGCCGTTATACTTAAGTCTCTTGTCCGCCACTGTCTTCAGAAAGTGGTAATCTTTGATGTAGTCTTTCTTCGTGCCGCGGGGTCCCGCTACAGGGTTGAAATAAAAGGCCAGTTATTTTGAAAATGTTTTTGCTGGTATTTCACATTCATTGTGTTTTAGATCCATAATTCTTTTTTTCTTTACCAAAAATTAAATCTTCCAACTGTTACACAAGCAAACTTTTTTGTTACAAAAACACTAAATGATTTATGTTTGATCTTCAAATATGTCAGTTTCCAACTGCTAATTTACACATACCTTGGCACAAGGCATATAACGTCAGGTACAATATGTTCTTATGATTAAAAAATATTTAAAAAAATTTAAAAAAATTAGGCATTCTTTTGGCTATTCATTGAATTGAAGATTTAAAATTTTTTACATGCCACTCGCCTTGCTTCTTCACAGCATACTGACTTAACAATCAGTACAGGAAACATTTTGTTTTTCTTTAAGGAAACAGTCTTACCCCTCTGCTTCTCAGGTAACTTGTCGATGGCCTTGTCCAGGTCAAAAATGTGCTGATAGAACAACAGCTGTGTGTACAGCTGGGAGTCTGTGTACTGTAGGGGCAGGAGAAACATTCTCTTCATTTAGAACAGATAGAAATCCTTGTACAACAAAAACAATATCAGACTACAATAAAGATACATTCAGTAAATCCTACAAGTACATTTGTATAATCTTACTTTACATACAACAAGTCTGAAAGGTATGTACCACAGGTGTTGGGTTTAAGAAATAATACCAGGAATCAAAGTACACTGGCTGTCATTGAAAAATGTACGGTTCTTGCAACTGCACAGATCTTGGCACATCGGTGCACCAATTTTTTTTTTCTCCTCAGTTAAGACAAGTTAGCCAAGAGGGTCGGTGAGCATCACTCCACCGTCATGGTAGGAATATCAGGTAAAGAGTCTTTCACAAAGGCCCAATGTCAGGTCATAGCAAGTATCGAACCTGGGACCTATAATTGGTTCTGAGGAAAGCATTCTAACCATTACGGCACACCAACACAACGTCATTGGCTGGCATAAATTATCACTTAATGTATATGCATGTACCAAAAATGTATCAATATTACAAGGTACTTCCAGTTCAAACCTTTTTCAAAGGATTCAAATGTAAACGGAAGGGGATAGTGTAAAAGAACGTCCCCTCTTAAACTGAGATAGAACAGTCCTGAGTGGAACCACTGCTCACCTCCTGCTGGAGGATGCCCTTGTTGCAGGTCGGACAAACCGCGCCGTTACGCTGGGGGTTCATGGGTACTCGGCGCGTACGAGAAGCACAGGACGGGTCGTCGCACTTCAGCCAACCCTAAACAAACATACAGTTAGTTTGTTTATTCAAACTTGTTCATTCATTGCCACATCGGCCTACCATAATATTTATAACCTGGCATCATGATTTAATCGTCAGATAACATACAGGCAGGACTGGTCGTCTGACTTCCGCCAACCCTAAACAAACATACAGTTAGTTTGTTTATTCAAACTTGTTCATTCATTGCCACATGGGCCTATCATAATACATGTATATATAACCTGGCTTCATGACTCAATCATCAGATAATATACAAGGTGCATGTATAAGTGTCTAAGTGACTGATGATCATATGGCAAAGATACATTTTGTACATGGTGATTGCAAAATGCTACCACTTGGGTTACATGATTGTACACTACCCTGGTATTTGCAACTGCTATGAAGCACAAATGCATGCTCATCATCTTTTCAATTGCGTCATGAAAGGAGTGCAGTAATTTTTAAAAACATCCGTCAGCATAACATCCCACAGATGTAGATGTATTTTGTTGTGGTTGGCCAAATGCAAAAATTAACGTTTCTGTTCCCTAGTGACAGCTCTAAACCAACCTCATAGTACATCTTGATGTGCCTCCTGGTGGCCAGGGTGAGCTTGTTCTTCAGCATGGTGAGGTACTGAGTAGGGGCCATGTCACACTGACTGTTGGCACACTGGGAGAGAGTGAACTCTGGGACTGGGCTCTGGAGGGGAAAGAGATCACACACAGGTAAAAATCTTTGTATGTGTGATAGGGCTTTTCACACACACAAAAAGTTATACTTGGCAATATCATATTCCAGGATTCATGTACATGCACTGTTCACATTTTGATATGCATGACTTAACAGTCAGTAGAGGTCTTGTATTTATAGATAAATGAAACTACAATACACAAAATGCATCTGGTAATGGTTTAATCTTTAGCACACTGAAGTAGCCATTTGGCACCCAATTCTCCATTGGTTACAGAGTTAGGCATCAGAGAGAAGGTTAAAAGAAATCTGTTCCATTCTCTGCATATTCCCTCTACCATATAATACTCACATTTGCCACAAAGACTCCGTCCCAGATGTTTTCCTTGCCGCACTCAGGTTTGGGGCAGTTGAACTTGAACCTATGATACAATCAAAACATTTTGTTAATCAACATGTACCCATCAATACTATGTCTATGATCTAAGCTTGACAATTGCAACACTGCATCTCCACAAATATAAAGTAAGTCATGTTGACATAGATCTTATACAATTATCTAAGCCACAAGAGAAAAGTTGATGGTAAATGCAAATGTGTACATGTACCCCACCTTTCAACGTCTTTGAATTTCTCGTCATCTGTCATCGCTGTGTTTCCTCCGAGCAAGGCCTCACTCTCATCGTCACGGTAACGCTGGGCCTGTCTGTAGCCAGATGGGTCCAGACCTGCAGAGGTAGGGAATAAACTGTTATCACATGAACAAATCAAGCTCTATTGCCTGATACTGAAATGCGCAATCATACAACATTGTATTGTATTGTACCTCAAAGAAGACATGACTAATGATGTATAAAATGAGTAATTAGGCACAAACTGGGATAGAGTTCCAAAAACCTTCAATGTTTTTTTTCTGTTTAAGGAAAGGTAAGATTTTCATAGCCTTTCCGATGGAATAGTGGGTTACTAGTATTATGGGGCTGTGTCTTGGGCACAGTATTGGAAAGTGGAGCCCATCCCTTTCCTTTCACCAGTTTTTACAAATGTACCTCCCCAACTGAAGTCAGACCTCAGATACCCACTTACACCTGGGTAGAATGAAAAAGGTCATGATACGTGTAAGTGCCTTTCTCAAGGACACAATGTCTTGCCAGGAATAACAGGATTTGAACCAGTGACTAGTCCATCATGTGTGTGCTAGCCTGCCCACTCAGCCATTAAGGTCACCATACTGACCAAGACACTCAGCTATGATGCCAGCGTCTGTCCCGTCGATGGGGTCACACAGACGGGACACCACAGGGTGAACCTGCTGGGACAGGTAGTACTGCGTGTCTGCAAGGAAAACAAAGAAAGAAAAAAGCACAACTGTCATACTTAAATCCACTAAGAATCAGTTCAGCACATGTTATTAATACATAATTCTGTATGTATATATATCTATTCATTCATGTCATACTTGGGTCGTGACAACGTTCGATACTGGCGTTCTGGACTGGTCTGCATTTTACTGTATCTCATGGGCTGCTACATGTACTTGTATTACATGAACTGCACCATGGGACATTGACGCCACTGGAAGCCAATCTGACCCACTGTGTTGTATTCTCTATGTACATACATGTGCATGTACATGTATTTGTGAATATCAGAGGCTGGGTTGATCTGTAATCATTGTCCATTCCTACCTATCTTTAAGTTTTCGTCTTTAGCCAGTCTGTCGGCTGCGTAAGCCCGCTGAGTGGCAGGTAGTCGAGAACCGTCCTGTAGGAGAACAACAAGTTCATAGATGTTAGAACGATCTGAAGAGTGGTCTACATTTTCAGCCAAGCACACCAGGTCACACCTACTCTTCTCCAAAAGTGTTCCAATTGGATTTACATGTAGTATCCAATCAAAACTCCAACCGTGGAAAGTATGGGTCAGTTTCAGACTCAACTCGATGTGTGCACCTTGTTTGAATCACAAAAAGAAATTCGATTTGAGTATTTCATGAATAAACAAAGGCAGACAGACAAACAATAGAGGCATCACCACAAAAGGTTCAATTATGTTTCGCTATGGATGTGTGCGCCATCTAGCAATTTACAGGAATACTGCACAAAGTACATGTACTTCTCCTACACAAGGTAGAACCAATGAGGTGTAATAAGTGTGCTGAGACTTTTACATTCAGGTGTTTGACAGATACATGTTTAACTTTGAAATACACGGGACAACCAGCTTTACATCCCCATCTAAAAAGACTACAGCAACTCCTAACAATGTGCCAGAGCAGGGTTCAAACCCCTGCCATCTGGATCCATGGAATTCGACATACCTCACAGATAATGTAGGAGATGGTGTCCCCTGCACCGACTTTCTTCCCCTCACTGTGGGAGTTCATCCACATGGCCACCTGCACATGGGGCAGGGTCTTCTTGTCGGGGTAGTCCTGGGGATTCTTCGTCAGTGCCTGTTTGGAATGTATACATACATGTAAATGTCACACAGCATGAAATATGACCCCCAAATCAGCTCATAAACTATAAATTTTGAAATGTTTTATCCTTTTTGCAGGGACTTGTTCACCACAAATTCACAACATTGTGAAAATTCCTGTCCAATGTATCACAAGTGTGCTACAGAAATGTATCTACCGCAAACTTAAAACACAGTAAAAACTATCATGAAATGCCATTTAGTCCCTGTGAAAATAAATGAATTTTACAGTTAACTGACCTTGTTGATCTCATACATCTGCACAGGAATCTCTCCGCTCTTCACCTTTTCTCCAACCTCTGTCAGTTTTTCGTGGATGTTCTCCACAATTTTGTCTCGTTGCTGGTCAGACAGGATCTGCCCAATAACATAGCTGGAAAAAATGTGAAAAATACAAACTATATGTGTATACAGTGGATTGGAAGTGGCACTTTGAAGCAATGGTAGTAATGAAAAGTACAATTATATATGTTCATGGCTTAAAAACACCACAAACATTTAAAAATATATGTATTTCAGCTTGAATTTATGCAAATGTTAAAATGCCAATCATTTCTTTATTAACTGATGCTATATTATTCTGCATAGAAACAATTAGAGGAGCAAACTGGAGCTAGAATAGGATGGATTCCAGACGAGTTACTTACTTTCCTGCCTCCTTAGCAAGGTTGCACCAGTCTCTCCTCACTATGTCCAGTCCTTTCAACTCCTGCCCTGTGCTGAAGGTACCTGAACAACGACCACAACATCGACAATTTTCATACCTATTTCATAAATGTATTAGAGCTTTCTCAGTAATCTAGGTAATATCAGTTGAAGATACATAGGATTGAGCTTCATTTTCCTTGTAGAATTCAATAATAAAGCCAATGGACAACATCTGCAACAAGAAAGCCGCTAGGGGGCCCATTATCAAACTGGACCTTCATTTTCCCGACCCCCACTCACCTACGAAATATCATTTAAGGTCCATCAACAGAGTTATGCTGATCACAGACAGACACACGGACGGCACCAAAAACATAACCTTCTTGGTACAGGTAATGATATACTATTGGCATTTGAGTAATGTGTTCCATTTCGTACCTTAATGAATTATAAAAAAATAGACATCATGTTTGTAATATGATATCATACAAACAAATCTAAAGGGATGTTTTTCTATACTGACCATCAGGGTTCTTGCTGATGGTCAGGGCGGCATATTTCTTCTTCTTGAGCAGCAGCATGGACTTGAAGACTCCGTCAATGTCCAGCTCCAGCAGCCGGTACAGCTTGTTAACCTCACTCTTTACCTGTGCAGAAAGATATACAGTATTTAATTAAGTTTCTCAGAGCAGCAAGGATGCCATGATCCCAATCCTGACTGGACTCTACTACTTCTTGCTGCATAATGATGTGGTTGAGTACAGTCACATTTGGAACCACATCCTTGCCACTACGTTACAATGCGGCAAGAAGCGGTAGAGCTCATTAAACTCTGAGGAAACAAGCTGAAAGTTTACCAAAATGCTTGCAGATAAAAGGCCTTTTTTGGTTGACAGTATAGCTAGGGACCCGTTAATGTAGTTCTGTACCTTGTTGCCCAGTTTGAAGACGTCGTCCCAGTTGGTGCTGTTGGTGTTGATCATGATGGAGTCAGTGTCGCCATAGATCACATCCAGGTTCATCTGAGGACACACAACACCAAAATTCAATTAAATCTACCATAAAACAGATACTCAGGTATATTTTGTATAAACCACATGTATATGTACACTGATTTACAATGTAAAAGGTTGGCAATCTAAAACTCTTTAAATACAGTGAATTCAGTTATTTTTGCAGTAAGAGTGGAAAGATTATTGTTGCTGTGCTTTAACTTAAGTTCCAAACAATGCTGAGGCATAAAAACACATATTCATGGTGTGAGGAATTAGCGGTCACCAATACAAGACCACTGCAATCATTTCAAGATTTACACTAATTGCAGAAAATTATCTTGCGCAATTGCTTTTATTTTTCCTTAGAAAAATATTTGTACATGTACAGTCCTTACCTTCTGGACCAGGTCTTTAGTCTTGAGTAGGATCTCCCTGCCCTTGCTGGTGACCAGTGCAGCCAGCGGTTTGGCGTAGAACCTGGAGTATGTGAACCCCAGACACCCGTACATGCTGTTGGCTGTCAGTTTCAGGGCCTGCTGACGGATGTTGTACTGCAAGCAAACATCAAAAAAAGAACGTCAATAAAAACATATAATGAAATGTATAAAACATTTTGCAGTAACTAAATTTTAAGTCAACTTGTATGTTATCATCTCAGTTGTCAGTATACCCAAACTGAATTTCAGACTTTTCTTTAATTTGTGATTCAGAATATTTTCTGACTATCTTCTTGATAGGCAAATTTTTTCACTCACATTTGAAATCACACCTGCATAAGACCAGGCTGTAAGGTTTGATCCACTCACACTAGGCTGGACTCCTACGCATTTCATTAAGTGTAATGGTTTCTTTAACATGCTCAAGGTGTTGCCCTCCTGAAACACGGGACCTCTGTTTAATGTCCAATCTGACAGGACATCCCTAAAAGAAGCTACACAGTAGGTAATACTTCTCCTTTTCACCGGAGCCAAATGAGGAAATAGGTGTAAATTGCCTTTTCCAAGAACGCAACATTGGGGTCTGCCAGGGATTCAAACCCAGAACCCTTAATTAAGATTTTAAGTCAAGGAACCTAACCACAAGACCAGCTTGCGACCAGAAACATGTTAGTTTCTACATCACTATCCTCCCCTCTGACCTGGAGCTTGAGGTCAGGGTTCAGGTCGGGGTCTTTCATCAGCGCTTTGACCTGCCGTCTCCGCTCCACCAGTTTGCGGATCTCCGTCGGCAACACCCCTGGTCCAAGGTCGGCGTCAGGAAGGTCAGGGAGCTGCTCCTCTTCAGCATCTCCTCCCTGTAACATATGGGGAGAATGTTATCTATCTATTTATGATTAAAAAAAGTTATCAATATACTGAAATCATAACAAAATTGATTTAAATTTCATAAAATTATCATTCATCTAAATTTGAAATAAATCAATTTTGTGAAATCATTACTTAAAACTTTGGTAGGTTATTTGAAGGTTCAGATTGACCACTTCTGAACATGCCAGACCACAGGTGACCACATTCTTCAACTGCAACTGCCCATAATTTCACCCTCAAGAAGCCCAAATTTTGCATCATCATCAACACTTTCTTCCTGCTTGGTCGCTCTTCATTGTTCTAATTTTCTATTCTTCTAGAAAAAACTCCTGTTTTGTACCTGTGACTGAGGAACCTCCCTGCTGATTGTGGTGAAACAGATGTTGTATTCTTGAATAATGGAGGGATACAGGCTGTTGAAGTCCAACAGTAAGATGTACTTGTCATAGAAACCTAGAGAGAGAGAAAATATGGGTGTAAAATACATACTATTAGGCTAGTATTAGCTCAATGCAAGTTTTCTTAAGCCTAAAAGACACAGTCCTGAGACATTTCTCAACAAGTTTATTTACAAGTTTACAAATTCTAAGAATTGGGGTAAGTCAAATTCTCTGTGTTGAAGCATTTGCACTTTAAAGGTATAGAATTCTTTCTATGCAGCGGAAACTTCAAGCAGTGAAACTTTACCAAGATAACACTTTAATGAATTCTCAGTACCTTTCTTGGGCTCTAACACCAGCCCCCCAGCGTAAGCCGGCTTCCTCCTGCCCTTCTTGCTGGTTGGCTTGGCCTGGTCATCATCATCTGCATCCGCATCCATCTGGGAGGAGGAGAAAAACAGGTGGTTACAATTATATACCAGGTCTTAGCTACACAACCAAGGGATTTTATCTGTCAACATTGAGATAACCTTTTAGCTACTGTCTTCAAGATGTAATGTTGTTGTTTTTCACCTTGTAGTGCCTAGTGACACATAAATCAGATAGTTCCTTACTGCTTCTGTAGCAGGGTATATCTCTACAGGGAGGCGTTGCTAGCCCTTCCCCTTGCTCGAGGCACCTCCTCGAACACTGGACCCCCATTTTACTTCTGTTCCAAAAGATGGGTGCAGCACCTATCGAGATATCTTGTCCCAGGATTTGAAACGGGGTCTCCCAGTTACCAATAAATTGGAACCAGGAGCTCAACTGTGACGCTGCGATCGGTTAAACCACAGGGACATCCCTTCAAAACATAATGTATCCCACTTACAACAATGTAACTCCTTGCTGCTTTGCTGGGCAAGGAAATTGTCTCAAACATAACTCAGGTGTAAGTAGATATCAGAAATACCTACACAGGTGACATACAGTACAGATCTCGTTTAACTTCCCATTTAGACGCGGTGGAAACGCGGTGGATTCTCGGTGGAAACGCGGGGGATTCTCGGTGGAAACGCGGTGGAAACGCGGTGGATTCTCGGTGGAAACGCGGTGGAAAGCCGTGTAACACGCGTCGTGAAACGCGTATTTTCTCGTGTCATTATGCATGCAAGCTGGAGCTGGGCGGAGCTCATACGCGTGTGGCGGGCCTTTGAACTGTTCAAGACACGGCCGCGGCCTAAAAGGCCGACGGCCATCCTTATACGGAGTGTACTATGATACTCACGACAGTCCAAAGTTTGAAATTGCAGGTCTTGGAGCGCGCGAGGGTTGTCACTTCTCGACGCTGTAAGCGTTATCATTTTTCATTCAACTTCAATGACACTCACGCACAACTTGCAAAAATTCATGTACATTGCAACAATAAAGTTATTTTGAAGAAAATAGTTCAAGTTTTTTGTTTTTTACTGGCAGATGTATCAGTCCAAGAACATCTCTTCAGCAAAAGAACCCGGTCGCAATATGTTGAAAATCGCGATTCAGCGCCCCCAAAAATTAACGCCGGCGCCGCCCAGATCTTCTGCAGAAGACCTGCAAAGGAGGCTTACGGCTTTGCTCTTAAAATCACTTAAAATCACCTGCACATAAATCTAGCAGACTATCTATTCGTTGACATTTGAAACAATCGACGACATATCGCAGACGAATGTACTTCTAATAATAACGTAATAATAGTAAGATTATTTACGCCCATTGTTACACCACCAGGCGGCAGGGCGAGAAATACTAGTCCTGTGTCTATTTTGTAAGCATCTGGCCACAAAAAGAATTACATAAGTCATAGTGTATTCTTTTCTGTGTACGATTTTTGCGAGAGCCGCGCTATATCGCAGCGTACTTTCAGGATAAGAAAACAAACCCGCGTAACCTGCGTATGCAAATTTTGACCTAGATTCATCCAATCGCTGGTCAAAAAAACTCGCCTGGCGAAAAATGAAATCTGAGCTCACTCCTTGAAACCATGGAGGTTTCGTCAAGATTGAAACCTTCTTGGTGAAGCCAAGTACACATATATAGTGCCCTTGGTGAATTTTAGCAAGAATTGAACCCTGTGAATTTGCGGTTTCGGCGATCGAGCCGCTTGTGTCAATTTGATTGACACGTGCGAAGCGACGCGCGGCTTCTTTGATGGCATGGTCTCAAAGAAGGACCGCGTTGATTGTTGCAACATTCTGCACGGATTTTTGTCCCCCACTTAATGTTTGACATGTGATGATATATTGCTGGTATAATATCGTTTGTGTTATAAACAGTTCTAGGAGTGATTGGCCATATACGTGTCGGCATCTTCATGTTTGACGACAATGACAATGTCGCTGGTCGTATTCTCACAGGAGTGTTCGTAAGAATTATACGGAATACGTAAATTTAACGGAATTCATAGCATACGAATTTTACGGAATTTATACGGAGTTTTACTAATAGTAAGGATCGTATGTATTCCGTAAAACATACTCGAGTGCAGAATTACGAGAAATTAATGTATTCCTTAAAAGTCGTATGCAGAATTATTTTTCTTTAGTAATTAATAAAATGAGAATAAAAGTCATGCCGATCTGACATATGACTAAATTATGAATTGCATGAACCCCGTACGATGCGTTTTCCCACTTTCCTACTTGTTCTTGTCCGTAGATCTACATTTTGTACGATCGGAGAATACGGAAATGTTTTCAGACGTGTCTCAAAATATAGCGATTTTTCTCATATCTGACACCTACCGTATTACCAAAATTTGTAATAGACGATGGCGGCTCAGGCAAGATGTAGTGGCTGCCGAAAGAGGATCGATAACTAACTTACCTTTTGTATGAGTCGTGTGACGTAGTATATGGATGTGTTGTTCATAAACAACAGCGCATAACAGTCGCAGTAACGTGAAAACATGTTAGAAATGGTAAGTAGTAGAAGTATTGTTAGTTATGCAACGTACCAGCGCCAACACAACCTTCAATAAATACGCAACTTTTGAAAGGTAAACATTCAGTGTGACTGTTAAACTGAACGCAAACACAACACTGAAACTCTCGTGAAAATTAGCCTGGATGCCAGACCCCCAAACTTTGACATCTCTACACGATAGATATTTCAGAGTTTGGGGGTCTGGCATCCAGGCTTAAGAACAATGCGCTTGGGAATGATAAGAAAGTTCGTATTACCAAATTGAAAGAGAAAGACGTAATGATGTGAAAGAAAGGAGTTTAAAAATCGACTATTTCTGTCTGATTCATGTCTTAGCAGCAGACGTCGTTGTTGCAAATACTTTTTCTCCTTGTACAGAATTATTAGATTCGTTATATACCATTTCTTCCAATACTAAAACCATATTTAGTTCCTCAAGTGTCAAACGTTTATTGAAAGGTAAGTCCTGACGCAACATGTGTGATTCAAACAGAACCGTGACAGCTTGAGTTAGTAGAAGGTAAGTTTAAAACGCAACGCAAACCAGGACAAAACTTCGTCAGAACAAGGAATTCATAGGGAAGAGGTCTCAGCATAAGAAAAACACCGTGGGAAGCTCTCCCGGATCCCTCTGGCCCCCGACAGTCAATTTCGGCATGCATACACATAACACAAGGTAAGTTACCAGGTGCTAATAATGGAAAAAAATGTATACATTGCTAGTAGTCACTGGCTAATAGTAATACTATGCAACAAAGATTGAAATACAACACGAGTTAGGCCCAAAGACTCAAGTAAGGGTGATGATAAGTGATAGGGAATTTACTTTTGGTTGTTACAAACGTAAATGGTACTGTCTTGCCGCGTCACATGAAGTGCGAAACATTAGAACCCACCAGTGACGCTTGTACTCCTGTAGCTGTCTAGACAATGCTTTTGTTTACTCTGCGACGTGACATCGCAAAGGAACAGACTTTGAGATGTGTATTCCAATCGCTTGTTTGTTTCGTGAGGAAAGGAGGAAAACCAGAATTTCCCCGTGAGTTTGGCTAAAATAAACCACACCATCCAAATTATCACTGCTTTGCAATAGTAATTCTAATTAAACATTAATTTGCCAATCCAAACTGATTTGAAACCGTGCAGATTTACAGGGATAGTAGCGCTGGGATTTACATTTCCAGAACAGAAACTCACTCAAATAGAATGTACTGTACTAGTATTTCAAGTTCAACGTAATGTTTGGGAAAAGCTTTACCACAAGTCTGGGCTGATGGAGTCTCGTGTAAAATTTTGAACGGTAAGTAATAAATGTGAGAAAAAATTACTTCAACACACCCCTCAAGCATTGGTTTTTTTGCGCAATTGCGCTGATAAAAAAAGAGTGAAACGAACACGGAATATGTAATCAAGGAGGTTAAATAATCATTGATTTACCTGATTTTATGAGCAGTACGAAATTTATGTCACATACTATAGTCAAACTTCATCCCTTGTTTTATACATAAAACGCATGTTAGTAGAAACCGAAAGATTCGAACGTTGTGTTAGATCTAGGGTAAATAAAATATCGTCAACAGGACACACACACGCTTGTGCGCGCACTTTAGAACAAAACGGCTCGGCTAGTAGTGGTAGCATTCGTCCTTGGACTCTTTAAGCCACTGAAGCATGCTCTACCTTTGTATGGAAAAAAAGGACAAACAAAATTAATCATTTTTCAAAATGAGTGAGTTTGCCCGTCACCAACAGACTTCTGACCAAAAGGGAATAATTTGGCGGGGAAATTTAGCTAGTAGAACCAAAGACGTCATTGTATAGAAGTGGTAGCCTACCGAGCACACTTCCCCGCGTACATGTACATAACGTCTTTTCCTAGCGTTTCGACCAAACTTCGTAGCACCAAGCAAGTTTAGAAAAAAAAAACTCCTACTAGTCCTAGGTAGCACATTTCAATCGCCAGTTAGAATAAGATCGTAGACCGGGTGTTTTGTGTCGAACTCGTCTACCATTGCTGTCTGTGGTCGGATTCATATTAAAGTGTACCCTTCAGTGTGAGAATTCTTCTGGAACAACTTACACAAGTTTCCCGCGCACTGTCCACCGCCCGCCTCTGATCATATGTCAGGCCGGCGACAAAGAGAGATCATCAATCAATTTTGACAGCAGTGGCGCGCCTGATAGTCTGAGCAGAAATGATCTCCCGTGCCGTGTTGTGTAGAGTTTGGAGTTTGAAAATATCTAGATAAACTAATGTTGATATGAAGATTTACAAAAGCATCGATTTTACTTTATTTCTGGAATAAAATTTTCTGAACAACACTTTATCTACCGACTGAGTGGCATATAGAATATTATCATTACGTGATGTTTTCCCAACAGTCATGTTACTTTTCACGATAAATATTCCTGTCGTCTTTCCTCCTCGTAAGCAAATATGCAGCTTGTCACCGACCTTTGCCGACGAAAGTCGTGATACCTCGTGAGCACACGAAACAGTCTCATTTGCTGACGACGGACAATGAGAATAAGCGAACGTGAAACGAGGATAGGCAAATTCACAAGTCTTCCGGCTGTTTGACGAAAGCGTCCCAACAAAATACACCAGGATTGCCGATTGTGAACAAGTCTTCTGTACAGAATCAATTCTGTTGGGACATACCGTATTCATGTACATGTAGTACAAGTGGGCAAAGTAAAGTAAACAATGATCTTTATGATGCCGATATATAATTTTCTAACGCGGCGTGCAGCGCCTTGTTATTGATTAACACGTTGGGGTTGAAGCGTGTGGATGGGTGAAAATAGCGTCGCGGTCTTGCCGCGTTACCTCCTTTATTTTCTTGACGTTTCGTGCTTGGAAATGCTTTTAATCTGATCGCAAAATGTTCCCCCAATTTTTAGTAGTACCGAGAAAAAAATCCCATTGCAATGCTTTCCCTGTGTCTTTTTCCCGCGGCAAACTGTGACGATATGTCACGAACTCAGCGCACATCAAAGAGCGCCGCTCAGTCCTTCAGCACATAGCAACCGCCACTGCCGCGCCTGCCTACAGCAACGCGCTGGCATGACGGCAAGGAGATCTCCCTGCCCGGCGCTTGTCGGAAACCAAGAGAGCAGGGGAGTTTGTAAGTTTCTCCCGGCAGGGTTTCCAAGCCAGACGTCAATCAAGTTTGATATGAATGGAGTGTACGCGTGTACCGGACAATGCCGTTCGCACGAGATTTTTAATTAGATAGCCAGCGACGCGATTGCCCCGACTTTCAACCGCGGTTGGAACACGTTTGAACCGGCTTTTAACCGCGGTGGAAACGCGTTTTAAACGCATTTGAACCGCGGTGGAAACGCGTTTTAACCGCTTTTGAACCGCGGTGGAAACGCGTTTTAAACGCGTGTGAACCGCGTGGGAAGGGAAGTTAAACGAGATCTGTACTGTATGTATAAGAATAACCCACCGGGTGTGCTGCTGCTTGCTTCTTTCCATAAGTCTTGTCTGGTACGATGAAGCCTTTCTCCTGGAAGGCATGCAGCAGAAGGTACTCGTTCCTCTCTGAACGTCCTCCCATCAGCGTACGACCCTGCAACATAACGTGCCACAATCATAAACAAGAGACAATGCATGTCACACGCACATAGAAAAACTTTGATTTGAACTTGGCCTCACATAAGAACATACTATAACGAGAGAATGCTTTGCTATAAGCAAGTGTTTGACTCGTGTCATATATTTTGATGTTGCAGGCTCCCTTTATTCTGTAGGCCAACAATTTAACAGCGTGCTCAACAAATTTCTTCGATAAAAACCAAATCTTTTTGCGCTTTGTGTATTTTGTCATACTTGTACATTTTGCACGATATTCCCATCATAATATAAAGACAAGGGTAACACAAATCCAATCAAGGCCGCCAATGTGCTGCAGGTGCAGTGAAATAGGGGCTTAACAAAAAAAAAAAAGGATTTTCAGCCCTGATATGGTTGCCATGGCAGCCCCACCCACCAGCAGGTTTCCGCAGATGTTGGTGATCTGTAGTGCGAGCGGCAGCACGTTGAGCTCACACATGATGTTCAGGGTCAGGCTGGCGTCCACCCACGTCGTCTCTATCAGGTACAGCAGCTTCTGGGACGTGCTGAAATCATTCAGGTAATAGTTGGCATCTATTTGTTTATCAAGTAAATTTCATAGTCTAGGTATACATGTACGTCTGGACCTGTTCCTGTACAATCATGACCAAATGAAATCATGCAGATAATTGTCAGTACTTGAAGCGCCACACACAATACGAAACTAGTTTGGGTCTGGGCTCGAATTAAGTTCTAAATAGGAACTATGTGGCTACAGCGGCTTTTCTGAAGATGTGGCATGAGTGTATATTGTTGACTTGAGGTTGTCCACTTCTACTTGCCTGTTGGTACTTATTTGTGTATCAATCAATTACAATCTTCATAGTTTAGGTACAGGTCCAGACCTATACCGGTACCTTAACAAATTGATTTAAGTAACCTGTGCTCTACAATGAGGACAGAAACATGAATCGGATTGTAGCCAGTACGCCATGGTCGTAGCTGGACTCGTACAATCAGTAGGCCTGGCATTAGAGGATGGTCAGCCTCAGCACTATCAAAGCCTGACCTGAAAATGTCTTATCCTGGAATAATCTCTGCATAGCATATGTGTAACAGTGTGGTTCAAGCGCCACTTACTGACCAGTCTAACTGGTACTACTTGCCTTGAGCGTTTCATATGGTACAAAACATATTTTGGCAATGTATCTGGGGCGTGGGCATTTTATCATTGCTTCAAGCCTGACCTGAACATGTTCTTGACCTCCTCCTGCGGCACCACCTGTCTGTCCTGGTGCAGGATCTGTTTGGTCAGCTCCGTCAGGTCGTAACTCTTCAGGCGGATCAGCTCCTTGGACGAGATCTTCACGTCACAGATCAGCCGACCGCAGGCCGCACTCTTCTCCACAAAACTGCTTCTACCACCACCGGACTAAACCAGGAAATACGTACACAAATAACTTTGTTTTGCTTAAATGATAAACTGCCTTCAGGTGTAAAATTGCATAAGACAAAACTGTAAGGTTTGAACCAGTCACTGCTGGATGGAACCCTATTCTTTTAAAGTGTGGTGGGTTCTTTAACATTAATGTGATCAAGGTATGGCTCTGTGATTCTCAAACACTTGGCCTCCAGCTTTATGTGGTAGTAATTAAACTTTGAAATAGTTGCTATGGCAGAACCCTTTGAACTGACTCAATAGGGGACTATCCTCAAACACAGAAATCAAGAAAACTGTGTGAAACTTTACTGGAAAAGGGAAAGTATTGCTGTTAGAAACTGGCACTTACCGAGAGTTTGGGGAAGACCTGTTTCTTGAGCCTGCCTATGCGGGACCAGTGGGGGATCTTACAGGAGTTGATCCGATGGAGCAGCACGTCCAGGTCAAAACCATAAATGTCATGACCCTATCAGAGAAAACATGACAATTCCTTTAAGTGAACCCCCCTAGCAAGTTTGAAAAGAACTGCATTAAGGTAAACTAGGAATTCATTTGAAAGGTACACCACAAAGCTTACACGTTCAGATCAAAACCATAAAATCTAATTTCAAGTTTCATTCCTAGCATCAACAAAACACCACCGCCTAGAAAGTTTAAACAGAACAGCTACAATTTGCAAAGTGATCCAGAAATTTATTTTGCAACAATTTTTGCATTCACTTTTTGACCTTAACTAAACCTGCACATGTTTAATGATTGTTTCACTAATACCAACATTGATTATAGATACTTTCTAAGTCAACTTTAAATCTGGTAATCTATACAAGCATTTGACTTTGTACTTGGCTCTGTAAGTAGATGGATATGCTATGGTCATCTACATACTATGATGATGTCTGGGTCCAGTTTGTGTATTTTAGCCAGGAAATATCCCAGGAGAGCTCGCTCTGTGGGCATCACCTCCACTCGGGCACCCTGAAAGGAGGGGAAGACAAAATGTCTTTTGCTGTAAATTCACGGAAATTAAATTTGCTCATGGTGTCATTGAGTTTGCAGGTAAATAACTGTAGTAACACAATACAAGACATGATGTTGAAGAGTCTGCAGTAAGAGCTCAAAGCAAAAATAGCAGCTTAAAACCGCTGCAACTTTTTCACAATTTACAGTTACAAACTTACTTTCTTTCTGATGGCATCTTTGAAATCATATGGGAAGACACAGTCATTGGGCTTGCTGATGGCTGAAAAAGGGACAGGAAAAAAAAGGTTAGACAAGTACATTTCTTAACTTTCAAATTTTAACTCCTTGAAACTCTGTACTGTATCAGGGTTAGACACAAGTTCTAAGAAGCTAAAAACAAGGAGGGTCTGCATGGGGGCATCCTATCAATGCTTAATGGTAAATTTAGGAGGGTTGCTAATGCTTAAAGGTAAATTCAGAAGGACCATGCACATACTATGGGACTTCATTAGATTGTTCAATCCTATTCATGGGGTGACTCACAAAACTAGGCTGTAAATACCGACACAACCGGACACTGTTAGGCAACATGGCATTTGCCTACACCATACAATTATGAATACGAATTAAAGCAGCCAATAACCAACAACATTTAACATTGAATCAAAGCAGGCCGGCTATGATTAACAATTAATCAAAATAGCTATGCCTCACAGAAAAGGGCATGCAGACCCTCAATTTAGAATTGTTTTCATCATTGCCAATTCCAAACTTCACTGACTGCCTTACCACAGAAGTTGTCCTGGAAGGCCGGTTTGGGCGGGGCCTTGTCGATATGGAAACGGGTGTGGACGAGCGCGGCCACGGCAACCACCTCATTCTGGTGCGTCTTGGGATTCAGCAGGGTCTGTAGACTCAGGCTCATCACAACCTGCAAGAAAGAAATTTGTTAATTTGTTTGTTTGTAAATATTCACAACATAGATTGGTGGGTTAAAATAATGCAGGTGCTGATCACCTTCAATTATTCCAAATCTTGAAATAGGCATGGTGGTTTTATTTTTGCGATTTTCCCGGCGCATCTCTAATTCTGTATAAAAGTAGTAATACATTGGAGATGCATATTAGCGGTGTCACCACAAAAACAGCGAAAAGAAAACCTCCACAGACAATATTTACAGTATACAGTCCGAGAGTTTAAGCACCAGGGAACTCACCATTGGTGGAGGAGTGTTGCTTTCTGTCGTAACTGACACATGTGCAGCCTTGGTCACAAAGGCCTCCACTTTACACCAGGAGATTGGCTGGTTCGGCTTTTCTATGGAAAAAGAGTAAAAAAAAGTCAAATATCTACTACACTGTTGAATTTGCTACCATGTAACAAAGACAGTTCTCCACTCATTAAGAGGAAATTCTGGTTACAATGTGCTTTCTTGATCTAATGTGAAATATTAAATAAGCTCAGCATAAAATATGAACTTTTGATCAGGAATATCAAAATGAACTTACGAGGTAGTTTGACATCCAGCCAACAGGGGCCTTTGATTCTCCTCTCCATCAAAAACAGTTCAGTGCTGAAGGGGGAAATATCAATTAGGTGTTAGCATTTACATGTTCAAATCTGGCATGAAAACACATGCTAGAATGAACAAGAGCTTACATTTAGTGTCAACTCTTAAAATTCTGCCCAGTTTCCTAAGTCCACCATATCAAAAAATATTGAGGCCTTCTCAGAATGTCATAAACACCCGAAGAGCTGAAGTGTGCCTATCTTAACTGTCAAAAGTACCTTGAAGTGTTTGTCCCAAACACATGGCTGAAGGTTTCTCCCTTCAGATCCCCTGGTAGAGCAGGCAGATCACTCTGTGATGACACAATAGAACTTTTTTGTGAGCACAACTGATATTCTAAAGACAATGAGAAGCAGAGTCATGGATGACCAAAAGGAAGAACTACATTAAGCAACTCATAGAGGACATCAAGCTTAACGCAATACTCACGGAATATCGGACTTCCAGATAGTCGGACTCCACCGGAACCTCCAGCTTTTCAAACGCATACTGCTTCGTCACTTTCTAGAGTGTGAAAGATAGACAAGAATGGAAACTTTTTCTGCTTTTCTGTAACATTTACATGCATTTCATGTACATTTGTATACACAGGGACAAGGAACTGTTCCTTAGGCCACAGCAAGTAAATTTTATGGATGACATCCTCCGCAGACTCCAAAATTAATGAGATAGGGCAAAAAAAAAACAAGGCGGGTAAAAAAAAACAAGATTCCTATATTTTCAAATTTTGAGATCATGAATCTTGTTAAACAAGACTTGTGGCAACGAAATATGATATCACGACCAACAGGTCTTTTGTTCCTGTATTCAACCAATGATGTTTCATATATAATATAAGACCACCTTGATTCAACAGTAAACATTATCATACCATCATGGGCATTCATATGCAATGGAACACCTGGGCAGCAACTATATTCAACTGGGTATTCATATGGAACACTGTGTCAACACATGCCATCAAATGCAAGCAATTGAGCCTCAACGTTGCTGGATCATATCAAGCAATTGCACAACACAGAGCCATTGTCGGACATATCATCGGAGGGCAATGAAATTTTGATTTTGTTATCAGTTCACTTCATTCAAGAACAGCACATCGGATTACACGTTGTTGATAATAATGGCACAGAAATTACACACTATATTACAAGTTTGGCATGAGGGCTGCACAGTGTCTTCCTGTAAGTTGGTGACGATGAGCAATCTTGTTACAGCTTGCATACACAATAATTGTACAATGCACTTGTACGGAGTTTTCACAATTCTAACATTTTCAAATGCCTTTTTATGGCATCTAGAACGTTTTTGCGATAGAACTGACTGTAGTTTGCGACAAATTGTATCATTTTCGGTATGTTGACCATTGCCTAAGGGTAAAAAAAATCTTGTTTTTTTTCTTCAAAATCAGGCGAAAATTAATGAGCGCGCTGATGTCATCCATAAAATTTACTTGCTGTGGCCTTATTGGGCATACTAGCAACGGAGGCATGACAATGACTGCATTTCCATTTATTACTTTCATATCAATCAATCAATTCACAAGACATGTTATGTTATGTTATGTTATGTTATGTTAGAACTAAAGTAAACAGTTTGCACATTTCTTTCTTTCTTTTCATTATACTTCTAAATGTGTGCATGCCTATTTTTATCCACCACCATCTCCTAATGCCTCATCTGTTTCTTCTGATCATATCATCAGTGTCCTACCCTTGAGTTGAACTTCATGATCTTGTGTTTTGAAGATATTTTCTCATCAAACTCTTGATAAACATCCATGATGCTGACCGATACCCCAGTGTCATCTCCATTCTTGAACAACCTCTGAAACAACAAGACACCTTATAAATTAGAGAACTTAAACTTGAAGAAACGGATACATTTGCTCGAAACTTTTGTCACAAGTAGATAATTCATATACATGTATACATGTATACTCTAATTTACACAACCAAAAGGTTTTAATCTGCAAATCTTTCGGTAAATCCCGTCACACATTCAGGGCCTTCCCTCCACTTTGCTCCATACCACTCCCAAATCAATGTCAGTTCTTGGTTGGGAATATGCTGAAATCCCTCCTATTCTAGTTCCAGTTCACTTCTCTCATCACATTATAGTAGAATATGACTTTTAGCTGATATTTACCGTTTCTCGAGGCAGGAGGAAGATGGACCTCTCGATGTTCCTAACGACGACACAGCAGCTGACATGGGCACGGGCCGACTCGATCCACACCTTGCCAAACATGTACACCACACCTGGGGAGGGGGGGGCAATGTTTACAGCCATTCGAAAGATGCAACAGTCACAAAACAAGATACAAAACCAAACATTCTGCTGCAGTACAAAGGAAAACTGCCAGGGGGCCCAAAATCTGTCTGGGGAGAGGACCTATGTATCACAGTCATTTGAAAGTTGCTTCTGTAATCAGTAACCAATAAGATACAGAAACCAGAAGTTCTATTACAGTACGAAGGAAAACTGCCAGGGGGCCTAAAACCTTATCAATTCTAAGATATGATATGATAAATTTCAAAAATAAACAAATTTACAGTACGAACCAGGCTGCCTGTACTGATCCTCGTAGGCGTCGATCCAGTAGAACCTCAGCACACTTTCTCCATCCTGATTGGTCACCAGCGGGAGGGAGGAGGAGTCCACTTTCACGTCCGTCACCACCGCCTCTGCCGACTCCACCCCGCCTTTAATGGTCTCCCAGCCGCTACCCGAGATCACCTGGTCTTCACTGTAAACAAATAAACAAAAACAAGGAATTGCAGGTATTCTTTAGATACTGTAAATGCATAAATGTTCGCGGTGGTTTTATGTTCGCGGTTTTTGCTGCGAACGTTCAGCGCGGACATAAAACCACCGCGAAACTTTTTGTCCACCTATGACTGTAGCACTACAATTGTTTCAAACGCGAACTTAAAACCACCGCGAACACGCCATTTTCTGCCTACCGCGAAATAAAAACCACGCGAACTTTAAGGCATGTACAGTACATGATTGTATACGTTTTCTATAACTGTAAATTCATTTAAAGTTCATGGTACTTGAATTCCGTGGCACAGTTTACAATATCTTTTATGAGTTTGTGATTGAAACAATTATCATAGCAATAGCATACAGGTTACTGTAAAAACTGTCAAGACCATAAATTGTTATTCTGTATAAAGATGAATACAATATTTCATACAAATATTACAATGTTTGTATCTATATAAATATCTAACACACAATGTATCAGCTGTGAGGATCCTCAAGCAAATTGTATGTAGCAGATGTAAATTATAAAATGTACAAATGTACGTGTAGAGTATATAATGTACAATGTACATCAGACTCCCTATGCATGTGTGTTCCTATCTCACAATGCTTGAATAAGAACCTTTATCAAAGAATCCTGAGGTAAAATATCTGCACACTTACAAGGGTTTCTTCTCCTGCTTGACCTTGGGAAGCTCCTTGGGTTCAGATTTGACCTTGACCTGATCTTGAGCCTCCTGTTTGACCTCGGCTACTTCCTCTGACATCTGTCCATCAAAGTCATCATCGTTGAAGTCAATGTCTCCAAAGTCCACATCTGTATTATCTATAAATGAAAAGGGTTGACATTCTTAAGATGGTTTCCACCTGTGAAAGAATTCAAATGGTCTGTTAACAGCTTCCAATGATATCCAAATGTTCTAAATTTACTTTAACAATCTCTGCAGGTAAAATATGTGTGGTGCAGGTATGCAGAAAAAAGCTATTTCCAGCTAATCATTTAAATTCTAAGCCCATGTCACAGCCAGCCATCCAGACCATGATTGGGAGTTGGTCGGCGAGATTAAAAGTTGTCCATGCCAGCTGACTGTAAATGTTAAAAAGTCAAAGTCAGGAAAGTCATATTCTGCTTGGATGCGAATTGAGGAGCAAACTGGAGCTAGAATAGGATGGATTCCAGCCTACTCCCAACCCAATGCTGACCTTAGTTGGTGAGTGGTCGGGAGCAAAGTCATGGGAGGGTCCTGAATGTCACAGTGCTTTACCCGATTTCTGAGCATACAAACCTGGAATGTCATTTCCTCCTTCATCCTGAGCTTCCTCTACCTCCATCTCCTCCTCCTCCTGTGGCTCCTCCTTCACCTTAACCGCCGTCTTTTTCTTACCTCCAGCTGAGGGAGGTCTGAAGGTCGTGGGAGGTCGTGCAGAACGGGAGGGGGGTGTGGTCTGGATGTCATCGGCTTGTGGTTTGGAGCGAGGCTTCGCAGTGCTCGGTGAGGATAATGTGTAGCTGAGGTTTGTGGTGGGGACTCGAGTTCTGGTGGCCTGTCAGAAACAAATACAACAAAACTTGTGAATCTTGGTGTCAATGCATTTAGGCCTAGGGAAATTAATGTTGTGTTCCCGAAAAAATCAGCGTTGTCTCTTTTTTTTAGTATTCAGCAGAAGTAATCCAAAAAATATATACTTAAGTTAAACAATGTAAAACTGTATCATGAGTCATGACACTGGCATTTTCAACATCATATTGTAATTTTTTTTCCAAGGCTTAGTGTTCATCTTGTATGCTTAGTTATTACACAAGTTATGAGCAAGATTTTATCAACCGTCTTTTCATATCTGGAAAATAGACTGTAATGGATGAGAGTTCACCTGTGGTCTCTTGGGCGTTGTCTTTGCTGCAAAAGGGTTAACTGGGGCAGCACCACTAGGCCTACGGGGAGACAAATTTCATAAACTGCACGTCTAACAACGGAGACAATCAAATCACATGAACCTGTGGTCGTCTTTAACAGTAGAAATTGCAAACCTTTCCCAAAAGACCTGAGACAGCAAAAACAACAAAAACCTCTTTTCACTTTCTACCACAAAATAAAGTCCCCCCCGAAAATGAATGAACACTATATTGTACCTCATTGTAGCTGGCTTCATTCTCTTTGGGGCTGGTCCTCCTGATCTTGTCTGTTTTGGCGTGGAACAACAAACAGGAATACAATATGTATTCAAGTTGAACAGGACTCTAACTTTTGACATATGTGTCCTTTATGTATCTTATATCATACCTTCACATTTCCATTCATTAATACACTACTGCAGCCACTAAAAACATCCAGGTGGTAGGAAAATGTTTTTACTCTTCCATTTTGATTGTTATCATTTCATATATTAAAAATTCAGGACTTTTCCCAACCTTTCATTTTGAAAACAGTATTCCTTTAATGCATACCAGTATCATCCTTCCTTGTGATGAATCAGTAAATTTCAAGTCTGCTGAGTTAAATGACATATAAGTTTGCCCTCAACAAACAGATGTGGATCAGCTTGCCCATGATGTCTGGCAAACATATGTATAATTATGTATTTTTCATATATTTTATACTGTTTGTACTCCCTCTAGCCTAATGTCACAAATGTTCTTACCTCAGCGTGCATCTCCTGTAAGATGTCTCCTAATAGCTCATCTTCATCCAGTTTCACATCCTTCTGTTGTGAAAAATCAAATTTAGACATAAATCAGTGAAAGTTCTAAGTTGAAAAGAGTGACCAAGGGCATGAAATACAAGTACATAGATATAGAACCAATAAAAGTCGTACATATAAAATATGGTAAAACATGAGAAAATAGAAAAAGACATACCTCGCTCTTGGATTTCTTGGCAGCACTTGACTGGAACATGGACATGATGCTGTTGTTGGGCTTGATGACTGGCTTCTTCACCATCTGGAAGGTACAGTTTTGATATTTATCAACAGTAAGAATAAGAGTCCGTTATGTCATATTCATAGGTGAAAATCATATGCTTATAAATCGGTGGAAAATGATGACTAGCCTATAACATTCAAACAAACCATAAAAGAGTTAAACAAAGTACTGAGAATATTGAAAAATTTTGTTTTTGTGATGACCTCTCCAACATGAAATCATGATGAGAAAATGCCTTTCATTGTATTACTACTGTAACAGTAACTGTGCCACAGAATTATTTCAACTGCAAACTTAAACCAAATGCAAAAACCTCCTTTCCCCTCCTACAACAAAATTAAGTCTCCAAGAATGTAAATGAAATGAAAGTATACTTCTTTACATCCTTTTAAGCTGTGATATCCTGGCTTATGTGACCAACTTACAGGTTTGGCAGATCTTTTTTGTCCTGGCCCTGCTTTCTTCTTGTCTGTTATAATCGGAAAAAAGCAAATTGTTAATTCAGCTCAATATCAATATTGGATATAAGAAATGTCCTACTTACAATATGAATATAAAGATACTTTACAACATTGTACAAAGGTCTTCGTGATGAGATATACAGGATTTGCCTTGAATGATGTAAGCACCCAAATCAACATAACATCACTGTGTTTTTTATCCATAATCACTGTGCTTAGCACTTGGTTGCGTAATGCATGTAATTCAATTCAACTCTAAAGAAAAGATCAGTATTTTCAAATATTCTCAAAAGAATGCTGACCCCTTGCTGATGGTGCATCACTTCCTCCAGCAATGTCGTCATCAAAGATCTCCCTCCCATCCTCAACGTAACCACTGCCATCTGGAACACAGGACTGAGGTTAAACTCACTTAATGGAATATGCCATGAGATTACATTTGCATTGATAAACATGAAATTCATATGGTAACTAAAACCTAAACATTTTCAATACATATTTCATAATGTCAGGAAAACACTACTTTTCTATCACTAAACACAAGAGAAGCAACAGTACAATTTGGCTATGTTCAACAAATTGTGAACTCTTATAATTCGTAGTTCCCATGTTCTAAGGACAGCCACACTTCAAGCATGTTTAGAACCCACCTCACTTATCGCTAAGAGTAGGGGTCCATAAGAGTCAATCAAACCTCACAGTCCAGTTTTACAAAGCTCATACGTACTACTGACAGTAGTACTGTACAAAACTGGTGTGTTACGCCATAAGGTAATTAACCAGTCACAGTCATGCCAACAAGTGAACAAACAAATCAAAGACAAGAAGGACCTCTTGAAAACGACTCACCATCGTCTATAATCCAATCATCTTCTTGTCTATTCCTGACAACGTCGGAATACTCGTCTTCATTTACCTCCTCATAAACATTCTCTAGTTCATCAACCTGAAAAGGAGATAGGCTGTCATCAAACTGATCTTAAACTATTAATGAGCATGTACAAAGTGAAAACACATTTTTGATTATCACTGTACAGGTAATAATAATAACATTTTTGATTATCACTGTACAGGTAATAATAAAAAATACTGGAGACTACCAATACATGTATATGCCTGCTTATGCATGACATATAGCTAGAAATCTTGACCTTAAATAAAACTAAACTATTAAGTAAATGTGTTACCTCATATTTGACTTTTTCTCCCTTCTTTACTTTCTTCAGTCTCTCCAAAGCAGCAAGGCGTCCAGTTTTGTCTTTCCGCGTTCGGCGGGACCTTGTCGTTGCAAGGGATTCTGGGAATTGACACAAAAGTACATGTTTTCACACTGTAAATTCAGTTAAGTCTAAGTAGAATTTGTGGTGTTTTAAGTGCGGACTGCGGAGTGCTGACGGAACATCTTTATCGTTTGTGGTATAAACTCATGATTTTCTGGTAGAGTCTCAGGTAACCACGAAAACCACGAACATTTCCACAAATAAGCCTTCGTGGCCCTGAGAGAAGCCCAATCCCAATAACCTACGATCACAGCCTTGTTATTTAGCAGCAATCCTCGGCACACTTCGAAGGAACAGCCTCACAATCATATGTAGAGGGTAGACTTAACATTAACTTGCATTTCAAGATTTTCTGGAGATTTTTCTGACGTTTGCTGTTGACTTTAAGCACGCTATGATTGCGCTACCATAAATATGCTACCGGAGATGATAGGTAGGTCATAATATGTCATTTTCACAATCGACAAGGACTTCGATGTATGAAACAGCGATAAAAGCTATGATCTACCCATGTTTTTGAGATATTTTTGACGTGATCTGAGCACTGCCAGATGATCGATATCGTGTTGACCAGTTTCCAGGGGAGAAACGTTTTCAGATGTCATTTGTAGAATATCTTCATACAGACGTGGTACAATCTTGCCTTCATAAATTTTCATTTGCATTGTGCACGATCTCAGGATTTAGAAAATATATATTTTAACTATCAAGTGCTACTGTAAAGCAAGTTGTGACTAATTTTATGTCACACACAAGTTGCCGCCCCCCTCCCCACACACACTATCTGCCACTGTTCATGACTACGATCGAAAATAAAGCACCGTTTGCAAGACCTTAACACAATTTCAAATAGCACAATGCTAATGATTAAAAATTATACCCGAAGCCTATGGTAAAATACATGTCCTGACGACATAGGAAACTCAGTCTCTTTTGTTAGTTGTGTCGTACATAAAAAATTTTACCGCGCGCTTTATTTTCTTTCTGGTCGACCAACATTTTCTTTATCTAACCCGGTAAAGAGTTGGTCAAATTTCATGCAGTTTTACACCTATACTCTCTGTAGCCTTCTTAAACACCTATGTGTACGTTTTGTGTATATCATATCTTATAGATCGATTTATTTGAAAGTATATTCCTACCTGTCACCGGTTGTTGGTCCTCGTCCGCCATCTTCAAAATTTGGCGCGAAGGAACAGTCGGAAGGTGCCGAGCGCTCCCGATTGTATACGAAGATGACGTAATTTTGGCGGGAGAAGCTTGCGACCTTTGACCGAATGAATTGTTTGCCTGATAACACTGCTATTGTATAGTAATGTCGGATACAGCACTCAAAGCTACTGATATGAAATCCTCTAAATTTTCATGTTGATAGGAGCAAAGTGTGTTTAAGGTTCTTAAAATGACAGAAACATTTGTAATTTGATTTTTGAGTGAAAAAAAGGGGCTTTACATGTGATATACAATGGCAAGGGTCAACAATCTACATGTAAAACTGTTTTTTATACTGTACCGGTAAACCTTAATTGAAAACTTTTGAACTAGAAATAATGACCAGATAGACTGCAAATGACCAGACGTACACATCATGTATAAAAAAATCACAACATTTTATTATGATTAATTTCCAGACATCTGCCAAGATATTAGCAAGCACCCGCACCTCTTCACACTGGGAAATATTTCACACTGCAAATGTATATTCATTATGAAGAAATATGAAAGACTTATGTATAAAAACATTTGCTATCCATCTAGATATCTACAAAATCAGTACATTAAGATATCTTGTCAATCAGACAATTTCCTGTAGGAGATGTAACAGCTGGTTACTATTTCATTTCATCTTGGATCACTTCAAATTCGATGCTTAAATTTGAAATTTGAGTACATACCACATTCAATTGTAATGTTATAACGTTAGCCGTCAAGATGTTTGTGTGCAGCCTTAGACTCTTGAACATTTTGGCACAGATATTGATTGAAACATACTGTTACTGCCACGCAGTAGCATCAGAAATCACATCATTGGGGTTATTGACCTTAGATAATCGCAGCTGACTTTTATTTGTATATTTTCTTCTGCCCCCTGTATACTGTAAATTCATTTAATTTTGCTAGGATTCAATTTCGTGGTAGGAGTACAAACTTTGTTTTCATTTGCAATCGAAACAATACTGTAGCACAAAAACACATATTTGCTGTGTCATGATTACGCAGTGGAGAAGCATAAAGAAAAGTGCAAAACTGAAATCACTTGGACTATTTCAAGAATTATAGTACCTTAGTACCTGAGAGTCCCAAATCAACACACTTATGAAGAAGAGTAAGGGTGCAGTCATCCAGTGTGCTTAGCCGAATTGCTCAATGACTGTTGGACTATGACTATCTATTTCCGCTTGGCTGTTTTCTGCCCCCTGTGTAGGTCCCTGAGTTCCCCCCATGACTGAAGCATCAGTAGCCCGGGCACCACCACCCACAGGCCGTTAAAGAACACCAGATAGATCCACAGGTACAGGGCGTTACTGGTGTCCAGACTGGGGCTGCCTGTCAGCCATTCAGGGCAGAACGTCATCCAACCTGGCCATGGAACAAAGGTATTATGTTTAATAGAGAGTAGTAGAAAATGATAAAGAAATAAATTTTCTCATAAGTTTATTTTCGCTGTCATACTGATGATTTTACTGTTTTGTAGTCTGGGCCCCATTGAAAATCAATTTTTGTTAAAATTGAATGGGCCTCCCAGCTGTCTGAAAATTCAAAGAAGATGTGCAACAATAATGATCTACTAGACTTTTGTAAATTAGGCCAATCAAAAGCTTTCTTAGTTACAGGTGTAGCAAGCCGGACTCTGCCCCTGGCCACTCTGAATATACCCAGGTTTATTCTGACCAGGTGTAGATTGGGGCCTGCTACACTGATTTTGCCGCTTTTCTTTTTTTCTGATGTAAAAAAAAAAAATTAAAGATCATATTTACCATTTAAGATAGGAATATGAAGTTCAAATGCTACCGTAATATTCAAACATCAACAGTTGACACCACGTATTAAAATTAACCCACCTCCATACAACTCGCAGACACACACAGTGATCTGGACAAAGTGCCTGCAAAGACAATAAAATATTGAATACACAAGGAGAGATACAGCAGCCAAGGAGAAAATATTACCATACAATGCCAATGATTATACATTTGTATATATGCACAACTTTTAAAACCAATGAGTATGGGCTCTGTTTGAAGCTACTAGTATGCATTACATGGCTAAGCCAAAATTACCTGTAATGTTTGTTACCAGTAATGTTTATTACCTGTAGTGTTTGTCCTTGCAGATGGCGTAGACAGCCACCAGACATAGGAGTCCGTCTAACACGACCGTCAGGATCTCCAGCGACACGATGGTGGGGTCAGAGTGCAGCCAGCGGGAGTCGGCCTTACCGTACTCCTTCCCTGGGGGGAGGATAATACATGTATAGGGTTAAATACTCTTAGTATCTATTTGTATCTATCCCCGAGGTGTATATTTCTCCATAAGATCAGGGAAATTAATACAAAATCATCATATATATATATACATAGCCTTTCCAATGTTGTCAAATATTCTCCTTGTTTAATCTTTTTTAAATGAGCGAAACAGACTCGGTGGTTAATTCAAATGGGTGTGGGAAGCAAGCAGGCCTTCTGTGTTGATTTAACGTTAGATCCCTTCAAACATTAAATCTCTGCCATGCATGGTTTCTTTTAAGTTTGCTCTGTCTTCATACCTTGATACCGCTTGCAGGATAGAAGGCGTCTGCCTGTTGTGTCCAGATCTTGTCTTGCAATGCATTTTTACTACAGTTGTTTCAACTGCAAACGTAAAGCTCTGTGAAAGTCTCCTTTCTCTCCCTACTCCAAAATTAACTCCCTGCACCAAATATCAATTTACAGTTATTCTTCTTGTGAATTCTTGGTGAAAACCATAATTTCAAAGTTACTTACACACTTCCGTCAGCAGGCTGTCTGATTTCGCAACAGTTCCGACAAGTGAGAAGTATACAAATGGTCCCTCCTGGAATAAAGATACACCGAGGGAAAATTAGTTCACTTTTTTCTTCATACATAACACCACACCACCCCCCAACCAACCTACCAACCCACCACCCTTAATTAGCCGGGTGAGGGGGCGTGTCCACTCTGGCCTCGAAACTTAGCTCTAATATGTTTTCACGGTTTTTATATATACATGTAACATTTGTGAATGGAATAGGAGTCGAACTTAACTAATTTCGGTGGTCTGTACTTTCATTTTAGTAATGTTTCTAGGATCCTGCCTGGGCTGATGCTGTAACGTTACATTAAAAAAGGTTTTGTGGACTTTGAACATAGCATAGGTCCAACTTACGAAGGTAAAATGGACGGTAGCGTCATAGAACAGCCACACGAGCACCCATTTGTCCACCCTGGAAACTCCTCTGCCGAAAATCTGCGCCAAAACTAGGCCGCCCACGAACTGCAAGAACGAGACGAACAGCAAGAAAGCAACAAGTTGGGAGAAAAGTTCTGCAGAGTCCGCCATCTTTGGGTGCAACTTGTAGTGCAATACTGCCACCTAGCGAGATTTTTCAGAAACGCTGCAAATTAAATTTATTTGGCCAGTCACGTCTATCAACAGCCCTTGGGGGCTCGCGTGCCGAGAATCGGAGATGTGTGTGCCCAGTGGCACGTACCATGGGCACGTACAGTGTAGGGCAACAAGTTTCCGGGCTGTTACTACCAAGCACGGTGAAATGTCCTTGAAGTGGCGAGGGCATTGAACCCGGAAGTGAGTTGTATGAACAAAGTTCTGTGAGTAACGTTTACATCTGAGAACAAACAACACTTCCGGTGGCAGTCGCTTTTCTTGCTGACACCACACGCAAGGGTCATTGACCCACTTCTTTATGACTAAACGAAGTTCTCAAACTCAGATAGAACACAAGATATCTGAGAAGCAGCTATAAATAAAACACACGTAAAGGACATGCCCAAAACCTGCCCAAAAAGGAAGCATACTAGTAGCTTATTTCATAATATACATATTTTTGATATGCAGTTTGACAGGACACTACAGTGCCGACATTTAATCGCAATACCTGTAAGCAAGAAATCCACTTAAAAACACATTTGAGGTTATCCTGTTCAAAAGAAACATAAAACAAAGTGCACAAGTGACATTGATAAATTTGCAATTGTCACATCCATTCATTTATTCATTCATATCGTATCTCGAGCTCTCTAATCCACGTGATGTATACAGCGCACGCGTTGTAGCATTAATCATAAAAATAAGCTTTGTTTTGGAGTATAGCTGAGAATGACTGCCGTTACTTCCTGTCTCAGTGCTACAATGACATGCCCATATGCACGTAACCACTTCATCTGAACGCTGACGCAAGGTGTTATAAAAATCGCAAACTGTCGTCAAACAATATAACACTTAAAGATTGTGTTCCACACGCAGAATGTGACGTTTTGTAACGTAGCTGTCAACTTTACTGACGCATGGTGTTATAGAAATGGCAACTGCGCCCAATTAATTACTTAGAAATAAACCACTACTAAACTATTGTGTTTCGTATGTGCACAAGTTGACATTTCGTAACGTTACTGTCTGAAGTCTGTGAAAGATCACATGCTCTTGGCAATCGTGCGAGTGGCCTTGAATGGTTCAGTTGGGTCGGCTTTCTTGGAAGTAAGCCAACAGGCAACCTTGGAAGGCTTGGTGAGCCTCGGTGTTTGTCACATAATGAAAACACATCCAGAAGTCTTGAGGTCGTGCGACTATCAATGTGAGTCACAAAAAGGGGGTATTTACTCTCATGGAAAGGGTGCATGAAAGATACGAAAAGAAAAAAACAACTCAAAATTATTGTTGTCTTTCAGGTCGACTCGTTTCGGCCTGGAGACATTTATGGAATGAAATATCTATGCATTGGTAGCTGTATATTTAAAAGACACTTACTGTCCATATTTACCTCATTGGCTATATAGGCATAAGTCACAACAGCCTTGAACAAACACAAATCTTCATCCAAGCTAATATTCTTCGACCTCGCTTCTTTGTAATGTGTAATGATGGAAATGTAAATATTTGTGTAAAGTGCATATGAGGTATGTGAATTTGTCCCTATATCTCAAATCTCAAAAAAAAGTAGTAAATTACAAGAGTTTGAAATGAATTAAATTAATGATCCCATTGTTATTGATAGGTGCTTCTTGGTTATTTCCGGTTGGTGTCTGAGCAGAACGGTAGAGTTGATGACGTCAGCACATCCTGACTGTGCCCGAGTAAACAAACTCCGCCCACTTCAGCGTGTATAAAAGCCGAACCACCGCAACGCTCGACAATCGTTCGGAGAGAAGCACCTACCAGACATTACAGACCCAATCACCTGACAGCTTCGAAACTTCAACGACAACATGAAGACAGCGTTCATCTTTTTCCTGCTCGCCTGTGTGGCTCTGGGTAGGTGTTCGAATTCCTTTGTGGACTGTCCCTGTTCTTTACCTTACTTTTTCCTAGTCCAACGTACATGAATTCTTGAATCCATGTAACGTTATATTACGATCGGTATAGACACTCTGAAAGCAAGCGGGGTAGGCAACTTGGAAGCGGTTCGGTGTAAATAAAATTGTTTTCCATGTAACGTTACGGGTACGATTAATTTTTTTCCAGAAGTAACTTCGTTACATCATTTCTGGTAGGATAGCTCAGCCTTGTAGTATTGTTGATGTAATGCCATACGTACATTGTACCATGTACGATTGTCGAGCGATAGTTTATTCATTTCTGTCCTTTTGGTTCGGAAGGTTAAGAAATATACTAGGCTCCAAATTGATTTTATCTTTTAAGGATGATGATTATTTATGTTTAATTTATATTTTCTTTTTAGGCTGTAAATGTATCTCTTTTATTTTTGACGAGAATATTTTTACGCCTCGCCTGTTCTTGTGTGTACATGTACATGTGTATGTAAACGTACTGTGTTGTTTTATGAGCCTTGGAAGGTAATGAAATGAACTAAAGGGTACCTGAATAAACTCAACCACCCCTTTCTCGTCCCTCCAGCCTCCATGACTGAGGGCCGTTCGCTTGCGGATTCTGACGAGCCTCACTCCCTGGTCAAGCGGGGGTTCCTCTTCAACAACGGAGGCCGCTGCGGGTCAGTCTAAATCTCCTCCTATAATCATCTCCAGGCAAATGTATTGTCCAGCCCTCAGTTGTGTTTTTCTTTTAGCTTTTTATACTTACTTCTAGTGCTCTGTGCTGTGCCCTCCATTACATTTGACGATTTTGGTGAAGGGAGAAAAGTCATGCCACCAGAAAGACGTCAAAAACACTTTTGAAATACCGATTTGACACTGAGTCAGACCCTGCATCTGCTTGGACATTCTATAGCTCCGACGTTATGTATAGCAAGTGACGTTCCTGTCAGTGTAAGGAGGCCCAGCTTGATCCAAGAGTTATCAACTTTTATCCACTTCCATTTACTTCTTGTTACCTACTGTTCTTGTATCGAATCGGCAGTGACATGTTTAAATGCCTAAGGGGTCGTATTCCTCAGCCCTTTCAAGGTTATACTTATAGTAACAAGTTAAACAACGGTCGTTACTCCACTGTGTCCTGTCACTCCTGTGCATGATATTGGAAGACGGAGCCTATCCTTCTCCTCCCAATGCCTTTAATTGTTCTAACTATCGTTTCTCCCATTTCTACAGGTACAACTTCGTGTGTAACCTGGGCCCAGCACAGGGATGTTACCACTCCTCCGGCTGCTGCATGCGCTATGTCTGCAATTGAGGTAGCGACATGAGGCTGAACTACATCACAGACTCTTGAACTGATCTGACTCTATATATGGAATGTCAAAACCGCCTGAATGCTTAAAAGAATGCTTAGGAAGAACTGTTTGCACCAACACTTTCTTTTCTGGCAAAACGCAGTAACGTTACATTTACTTATCTGTATAAGCTTCGCATTATCTGTTACAATTCGCAGTCGGACATTGGTGTAACCCGTGCAATAAAGAGCATTCGTGCCAGAGAATGCTTCAGAAGAACTGTACACCAATATTTTCTATGATGATAAAAACTGTACATATACTTGCCTATAAGCTTGGCATTGTCTGTTACAATTCATGACGTAATAAGATTTCTGCTACTTGTGCAATAAAGGCTTTTCTTTGTACTGAACTGTGTCTATCCAATATTTTCTTACCAAAACCTCTTATGTATACAAAAAAGGAGAGTAAACTCCAATGAACTCGTGACAGAGAAAGGACAACTTTCTTTACGCATACGTTTTGATGACAGTTGAAGCATTTTACATCAATCGAATCGAACTTGCTGTCATACCTAACGTTTGTACATCATGAACAGGAGTAGGCTATCTAGTGAGGATGCCCCTACTGCACTTTGTGAAAATGAGTTCCACTCTACAATAGCATATGTTCTAGTTGAATCACATATAAGTTTTCGCAGTCGACCCGGGGCTGTGTGTCAAGCTTTGTACTGCTCAAGTTGAGTTTTCCTACTAGAAAACGCTACTTGAGTGACCTAGGGTTCACGTTGCACAGTCCTGATAGTAAAAAAAAAAACGCGTGTGTAAAGTGTGCCTATAGTCTAAGGCTGACGCACAGGGATGCTGGCGTCGCGCTTCATGATCCTCATCTCGGTGACTTTAGCGGAGTACCAGTCAGGGGAGCGCCAGTAGAGCCACACCAGGCCGACCCCGTTCTGGGTGTGCCCGCCCTGCACGTAGTTCCCGTTCAGGTTGGCGTACACACAGGCGTGGCCGTAGTACCACCACCCTCCACCGTACCTCTAAAGAATTAACAAACACATGTAAATACAAAATCTAAACTGCTAGGATATTAGTACATAGTCATAATCCCATTTTAATAGGCTCATTTACAAACAAAAATATTCGTTGAATCAGGAAAAAATAAGATAGGGACGACTAGGTAAAGAATGATAGCAAAGCAAGGTTGGTGAAATGAATGTATCCCCAAAATTCACAAGTAAAAAAAACAACACATTTCTGCAAAGAGCCAGGCTGCGATTATCAACAGATGATAAGAGCTAGCTATAGAGACAATGGTGAATCATAATGACGGCCCGTCGCTAGCAGTATACTCTGAAATGGGGTCATGGTAATGATGACGATGATATTGATCATGGTGATGATGATGTTGATGACGATGATGGCATAACGTTGATGACGATGGCAATGACGTTGATGATGATGATAATGTTGATCATGAATATGACGATGATTTTAATGACGATGATGTTGCATGCTGTTGAGGATGATGATGGTGATCAATCAATGATAAATCACTCACCTTGGCACAGTTGGCTCCATACCCGCCATTATCTCGGTCGTACGTGGTGAAGGGTTGTCCGGTGTTGTAGTACATCGCGTTCTGGATGTTTCCGCCACGGAGGAGGTTCAGCCGCAGCTTGTAGCCGGTCGCCGCGCTGTCCAGGTAGAACTCATCGAACTGAATGTGGCGGGGAGGATCCCCATCCTCCGGATCCCAGTCCTCCATGTATATGTACAGCGTGTAGTAGTCCCCGCTGTTCGTGATCTGGTGGATGATCTCGTTCCCCAGCCAGTACTCCACCGCGGGGTCCCCGAACCCAGTCTTGTAGTCTGCCCAGGAGCGGTTGAAGTTGACGGAGCCGTCCTGGCGCCGCTGGATGACGGTCCAGGCGTCCACCCCGTCCTCGAGGCGACAGAAGACCCTCACTGGCCGGTTGTCGACATAGATGGTGTACACACCGCTTTGTGTCAACCCATAGGGCAGCAACTCTTCACAGTCTGGGTAATAAGTTTAGGAAATAAAAGCACACACTATATGTACTTTGTAACAGGTTCTCCTATGTTTTCGGTACTAGGGTAATGCTGACATCTCATAACGTTACATTACATCTTGATCTAATGGGTAGTAAATTTCAGTACAACAATTTTTTTTTAAATACGCACAATTTTCTGATAGCCTCCGAATTCTAATTGCTTACATATGTCTGATTACTAGTTGTAGCTGTCTAGAACTAAATCAGAACATAATCCCGTCTATAGACAAAGTAAAAAAGGCTTTGTAACAGAGGCTAGTTTTGCCTGGTGCAGTCAGCAGTACAAGTCTTTCACAATAGCTAGAGAGCTTACCCAATACGTTACTACTGTACCTTTGACACGTGGTGCTTCCGCTGTCGTGGTTGGCCCTGCTGTTACCCCTTCGTCGTCTGCTTCGCTTACTACAGTGCCACTATCACCCGCAAGGGGCGCGTCGTTAAGTCCACAACTGTCGGACAGTTCCATCAGCCCATCGCGCTGCTGCTCAAGACGTGTCACGTTTTCTGTCAGATTGGCAAAGAAGATTTGATTAAACAATATCAGACTAAGAAAACACATGAGAAGCATAGAAGACGCCATCAATTGATGAGAGTAGGGTTCCATCCCTCTGTGATCGGTTCAAAACCTTACAGTCTGATTTGACATATTGAAGATGTGATCGTCACCTATTCTGTCAATCCTTCCATAGATGTGTTTGAAATCTCAATATGCAATGTATAAACAAAGTATGCTTGTAAAATATGCTAGTTCTTGCATTTCCTCATGAAAGCGATATAATGCTCTATTTACGGAAACTCATACGAATACAAAGGCCTTCCGCGTGATCAATCTATAGTTAAGATTACTTCTTAAGACAAAGTAAAGGAAAGTGGGACTCACGGAGTAGCGCATCGAACCTCGATTCCATGTCAGTCAGTATCTTGTCCAGTGTTTTGGTTCCGCGCCCCACCACGGACATGGTCTTTTCCACCTTTCCTATCAGATCTGTACGCGGGAGGAAAAACAGCAGATGAAGGCGGCAATTTTGCAGAGTAGTTGTAATCAGTCGAGGGGCCTTCCGAGGATTCGAACCAGGGTCTCGCAGTTATCAACTAATTGGATCCATGCAGGAGCCTAACTGTGAGGCTGCTACCAGTTGAGTTACAGGCACATAATTCATGGTTACTCACTGTTCAGGACACGAAGCTCCTTCTGTGGGTCCAGAGCAGGAGCGGCACCGACCGGGGGCGGCGGAGGGGTCACGAGAAGAGCCGCGAACACCAGTAGAACGGCTCCACCGGGTTGCCGTACATCCATGATGACGACGTCACTGATTAGAACGTCTCTGTGTGTTGGATGTAATCTGCAAGAATATGTAAGGTTCGGGTCAGTGTTTTGGGGGATTTTTATGCGACTTTCTAGTTGTCCGCGTTTTTCTCTTTAGAGGATGGAAGAGAGAAAAATGCGGACCACTAGAAAGCCTAAAAAGAACAGGAGTAAAATGCTGAGCCGAACCCTACATCTGCTTGGATTAGTTAAAGACGTCGTGTTATGCAAATGTCATTTGCATAACACGACGTCTTTAACTAATCCAATAAATGTTGTATCTTATTCTTTTCGATATGAAGGGTTATGATAGCTGTTGTTGTGTCGGTTTTTTTTTAGCTTGAATTCAGCGTTAATACATTTTTTGAGGCTTCTGAACATTTTAGAACAAATCGATGAACAATCGTTTAAAAGCCACGTAACTGCCACGTAAGTCTACACTATCGTGATGATAAAACCCTCTATGATTTAAGCAGAATTTGTGTAAGTAAACATAAGATAAATTGTAACTTACCTTCCCCAGCTTCGTCGTCTCTGTTTGGCAGACTCCCGGCCGCGATCCCACAAGAGGTACTGTCGTCTGCCGTTGCTAGGTAACCAGCCATTACGTTATCCAGCAGTCTCACGGTCATTAACACCGTGAGGTACGGACTAATTGCGATGTCATTCGATCTTCCTGTTCTAGACGGTAAACTGTGATTACATCTCATTCAAAATTTCTTCCCATGGCCTTTTCGAGGCTTGGCCGTGGGGACAGTGGGGTGTTATTCAGTGTGTCTTGGACACAGTATTAGGAATCCTTCCACCACCCTTTTTTACCTCCCCAACCGAAGTCAGGTACCCATTTTTACACCTAGGTTGAGTGAGAGAAAAAGTCATGCCTTTTCCCGGTATCGCGAAGGAAAGCCTTTAAGTGTCATCCCTTATAAAGGCTGATGAATAACACTACCATAATGTCTCCCTACAAAAACTATCCGTTTATATAACCTTCGTTCCGCTTGCCTGTAATCAACCATTCCAGTTGCACTGGTGAGTCTATTATCCACACATCAACAGTGAAATAACAAATAACTGTAGGTTGCTAGGTATAAACACTATACCGCTACCCCATGGCAGATTATTAGCTTAGCGAGTTTATTTCATTTCCAGTCATGGTTAGCCTGTGTTAACACAATCTCTCGGTGGCCGAGGTTAACCGGTTAATGACCTCCTCCTAGGGGGCGGTAACAGTCGGGCCTGCTGCTAGGAGCTAGCGAGATTTAGTCAGGCTAGAATCATGGTTAGGGTACAAATGAAAGATATCTTTCTTGTTATCTCGTTACACACGTGTACACATACACAATACAAGCTGGCACAACACAACATGAGAAAGAGCGTACTCTAATCAATTACATTAACTATAACTAACATCTACACTAACATAATTCCACCAAGGTACATTATTCCGCGCCCTGAAAAGATACGTCGAAACAGACCTCCAACCAAACGTCCCATAGTATAATGTACTTCTGAATATCTAAACTGTGCATAACTGGGGATTGCTGCACTAGAAATCTCTCAACCCCACTGTTTTTCAAAGTGGCGGGTTTATGTTGATGGAGATTATTTGTTCCTTAAGCCATACAAAGAAACCCATGCAAGTGAGGCTGAACGTCCTTCTAACTAGTCTATGGCAATGATCATACCCTTTTAGTTTTTCCTATCTAAGAAATAACGTTTCGCTTTAGCTACATATAAAGTCAAACAGGAATACTGCTAGTTACACGTTACCGGTATACCTGAGGGGTCCATATTATGCGTACTCAAATTTGTAGCTGTAGAGGTACCGACGTATGTATGAATAACAACGTTAACGTTGTTAAGAGAGCGATGTTTGCATTTTGTGAAGAACAATTTCGTAATTATCTTTTTAACCATGGTGCTTGGTGACCCTCGACCTCGTGGTCTTTTCCATTGTCTACAAATAACTCACTATTAAAAGTACTAAATACAATGTCCCTAGCTGGTCGTTTTCTTGGCGTTTTTGTTCGTAACCAGTTTAAATATACACATCGTAACGTATACACATGAATAACATTATTTGTAACGTATATTCATTGGTGCATCGTATATAAATAAGTACAAAGTGTAGCTATCGCATTCTCGTCATTACTTTCCATTGGAAACGGGGAAAAGATGAATTAAGGAGAGAAAAGGGTCATTAAAACATACGCTCCGTGAGTACTAAAAGCAATAGTACAATAACTACGCTTTCCTCAGTTTTGTTCGTCTCTAGATCTACTCTCTCGTCACGGCGTCGGTGTAGCTTGGTGGTGCGGGCGCTGATGGAACAGTGCTGTCCTGCTCTGGCGGAGGAGCGCTGTACTGCATCTGAGGCTGCACCGGGTACGGCACCTGTTGTTGTACCGGGTACGGCTGTTGCCCGGGGGATGGCTGTACCGGGTACGGCTGTTGCCCGGGGGATGGCTGTACCGGGTATGGCTGTTGCCCGGGGGATGGCTGTACCGGGTATGGCTGTTGCCCGGGGCCGGCTGGCTGTATCTGGTAAGATGGCTGCTGTCCCGGAGACGGCTGTCCCGGGTAGAGTGGTTGCTGTCCAGGGTATAGCTGCTGCTGTGCAGGCATTTGCTGTAATGGATAGGGCTTCTGTCCGGGCTGCGGAGATGGCTGTCCGGGACCGGCTATGAAAATCAGTAGAAAAGTTAGAAGCCGGACGTGGAAAATAAAGATGTATCACGGAAAATTAGTTTCATTTATATCTTAGGAAGATTTGTGTTCCTATAAGATTCAAGAAGATGTCTCAGGATCTCTAGAGTTTCAATTATACTATAAGGTTCTGTGAACAACTTTTTTCTCTATACTGTACCTGTAGATCTGAGTATTTCCACTCGTATCTATAAGTGTATATTGTGGTCTAAGGTTCTCAACGTTAGACTCGATCGTACGGATACATTACACAAAAACTCAATTTTGTCTGTTTTGTTTGTGTCAATACTTCTCACTTCCCACCCCACCTCTCGCAACCCAGCCCTGTGGTGGTGCGGTCCAGCTGGGCAACTTCGCATTATTGCACCATCCGGATAATTGCACCGAATACGCTGACATATGGGATGTGTAGTTAAGCGGATTCTACTGTAGTACAATGTGTTCTCTACACGTACCTCCACCCTGTATGATGATAACCTGCTGCCCATCTGTCCTGTACACGGCACCCTGTGGTGAGAAACAACCATCTAGTTTGCATATCGACTCTTTCATACCAGAAATTACATTCTTGGACAAGCATTACATGCTATATAACGCGTTAATCATGGAGCATGGACCCTAGTTTTAAAGGGCGAAGACGGGATACTAAATGATTCTGAAATACCCCACGGTCCGTTATAATAATTTGCTATAGAGTATATACTGTTAGCCGTCCTACTCTAAATGCAGTCCGCGCCTCTGATCGCTTCCCTACCGAATGATCGGAGGAGCTAACACGAGCTAGAATAGGACTGCACTGATATATACTAGGCTGAGAGTCTATAACAGTAAATGTATACTTTTTTTTACGTTGATCCGATCGATTTTGATACTCCACATAACCACGGTGAACAACGTTAGAACATCGTTCTCTGTAGCATGTAATGGCGTGTAATATGCATATACTTCAGGTTAGTCATGCCGAATTTTGTTCTCCATCAAATCGTGGTAAATAACGCTAGACCTCCGTCGGTCAGTATTGACCATGGTAAAACTCTACTTCACATCAGCCCTACAGCATAGGCTATCGCTAAACAGCCCTATGCGAGAATGAGTCTCTACAACATAGGTTACATCTGTAAGCTGGCTCGGTTCTGTTGCAAAGTTCTTTCCTGCGGATCCCCTTTTCTTCTGCGCTGCGCATCAGTATCAAGCAATGCCTTACGAACCATTATATGCAACCATATGACTTACCTGGGTGTCATCTCGGGGGGCACAGCAGGTCCCACAGCAGCTCATGATGGACACGGCCAGTGATAAAGCGACCTCTAGCAGTCCGATCACGATCAGCAGGGCATGCAGTGCGTAAGCTGGTGAACAGTTGATGTCCTTCCAGCTGTCAGGCGGAACCCCCCAGTGGCTGTGAATGTTTGTCAAGAAATAATTACTATTTAAAACGTATCGCTAGGGATTCCGACATATGTAGCTCGGAGGCTGTAGTACCGTCAATGATTATTGTGAATTAGTACACACTTCTTCAACAGACATGTTAACAATAGATTTAATGACAGCATAGCGGCTGCCATAGCCTAAGTTATATATTGACTACTTTTACTGTAAACGATGGATACAGTGTAGTATAGCTTTAGTTTGTTTGTTTCTCCGATTGTTAACGCTAACATGTAGTGATTCTTTACGTAATCGTTTCATATGATATTGAAACTACTATACTGCATTTAGCCCATGTGGGCAGGAACGTGCAAATAAAGATCATTGTCATTGTCATTACTAGTCGTCACTTAATTAGGCCACACCAACTTAATTTTATGGATGACATCCGCGCGCGCATTGATTTTCGCCTGTTCTCCAAAAAAAAAAAAAATCACCTCCGAAGAGGCTCCGAAACTTGCAGACTCATATTGCCGCAAAGGGCCAGCATTGAGCCGGCTTGTCGTAATACACTATATACACTCACATTGTCCAACACAACTGATATGTATGTGACTAGGAGCGATTTGAAGAGGGCGCCGCCCCTCATGAGCCCAGTAGTATTTTGTTCATGATATGACAATACGTATCATTGTACATGTCTGTATCAAACTGAATGATATTATCTCTGGCCGGCATGCCTACAGAGTTTGATGTTTTGCTCTGACTGAAGGCGTGATGTTGTGTACACAGCCGAACAATTTTTTTTTTCTTTGAACGGCCAAATGTTACATATGGGTCTTTAAACCAAGCATCATCCATGTTAAAAGCACTTTAATATGAGCTGATGCCAACAAATAAAGACTTGTTTGTTTGTTACACTGTGTTCTGTGGTTAAATTCGCAATACCAGCTATGTAGTCCTCCGGTTTGTCATCTTTTTTTTTGCTAGATTTTTTTTTCGCCCTCTCGCATTAGTTCTGGGGACTCCAGAGGATGTCATCCATAAAATTAAGATGGTGTGGCCTTACTACCGAGTTCCTAAGCGTAGTACTGAAGGCACATTCTTTAATAAGTCTGCCAGATCGCTATGGAATGCTGTGTAAATAACACACACACTCTTTCGCGTCAGTTTTTGCGCCCCATCATTCCTCAGTCGATCTTCCGAAGACTACGGTCCGGGAACAACATCGTAAATAATAATGGCTAACAAGACAGATAAAGTGCTCCTCACTGTAACAGCAGAACTGCAACCATTCATACTTACTCGTAAGAGCTCGAGCTAAACCATCTGTCCGGTCCCCTGCGGTAGTATTCACACTGAGGTCCATCTATGAGCAAGCCGAGCAGGGCCAACACCCACACACATATGGCGGCCATGGTGGCGAAAATACTCATAACTAGAACGGCAACTATCTGTGAAAGAACAGACAAACAGATGAACGGTAACATCTGAAGAATACCATGTACCAAACGAAGAACGGGAGGGGTGGGGGGGGGGTTATCACTAGCCAGTCACGGTGACGTCACCCCCGCCAAAAATCAAATCACCATTATCACTTAAAGCATCGCTGTTAAGTTGCTTCTTGAGCTTCTTAACATATTGGAAATTCTGTAGGATTTTCAAATTCGTGCGAACTTACCTTGCCTTTTTGGTTAGGATTTTTTCCGCTACAGACGGCAAGGCCCCCAGTTATTATCACCTGCACAAGGAAATAAGTTACACGTTTCAGATTAGTTAAAAGTTGATACATGCGCATCTAGCTAGTCTATAGGTCTATGAAATAAAGGTAGCTGATAAATGAAAATAAAAACAATCGAAAATGAAGGAATTAACTTACGAAAACGCCGCCCCAGAGCGGTCCGTTGATCATGGTGATGGGTGCAAAGAAGTACTGAGCGTACAAGGCGTCCATCACCACGGCCAGGATGGCGCCGACGCTGCCGAGCACGATCAGGGCCCAGCCCAGGCAGTGGACACAGCCGCCGCGGAACCGGCAGCAGCCGTCCCCGCCGCACATGGTCAGGTGCTGCGGTCAGCTGTGGTCTCTCAAGGATGCTGCAAGGAAACCAACATTTACAAATGAGCGTTACTTAGCAATGCCAAATTCAATCCAGTCTGAAACACGAACGGTTTAATACCATCTACTTTACTGTCCTAGTCTCCGGTAATCTCAAAGCAGATGTAAAAGCAGGTTCAGCCTCAGTGTTAAGCGTGTTATTACGGCACGTCTTTTAGTAGTGCACGGTGCAGCTTTTCTTTTGCTATCCACCTAGCCTATTCTTAGGGGAAGAGGAAGAGAACAAAGGGGGGAGTGGAAGACAAGGGAAAGAGAGAAATGCACTAGAAAGTGGTGTAAAAGGATAAGGCCTGAAAACACACGATGAACAGTGACTCGGTCCCTACATCTGCTTGGAGATAAGTCTCCGGCCCAAAGCCAGAGATAATATTCTTCTATCATAATAACGAGGGACTCCAATCCTAAAGCCTTCACACAAGTAACATTCAACGTATCCGCTCGCCTTTTCTCTGATACCCAGTCACAATCCACCTCACAATCACATACTTATAAATATTAACGCACTGTCCCCAAATCTGACCACGCACAGGCAAGCTCTCTGTCCGGCGACTCAGGCCAGCGCCGGACGATTTCATTTGTATTTTAGGCGGTCGACATAACATTCATTTTTTTTGCAGCATATCTACCATGGTACGAAATGTGTGGCATATCGTTGTAAAATCATAAGCTTATGGGAGAATAACTAATACAGTACTAGGGTTTTCGCATTACTGACAAGAACATGTTCACGGCATGCCTGATTTCTCCTCTCCTTTCGAATTTCCGAATGGATTCACCCTCATGAATATGACCATCTGGGTTGACTGGGTCACATCAGTCCATGGGGAAATAATACGCGCAATATGCTTGTTGTGACGTCACTAAAAGTAAAACAGTTACATAATTGACCCAGCAGCATGGACAATACAGCAGTACTCTTGAATTTGAAAAAAAAAAATAGATGGAGCAGCAGATGGCACTTTAATAAAACCAAATTGGAGAGTAATTCTATTACGCCGGCGGCAGCTATTAGATTTGCATTGGCATCCGACCGGCGTAGATCCTCAGTAGTAATCTCCAGGCAGATCTATGCACATCTTTTTAAAGATTTAATACCGAGGACACCCATGGTTTGGTCTCTCTACGGAACAACCAGGTCAACTAGCCTCCATTTTGTCCGGGAATTGGATATCCTTTCTCTACAACCATGCGTAAATACACTAAAATCATGATTCATGAGCGAAGTTCTGAGCCAAATATATACTGGTACATACATGTACTACCAAACACATCAACGCGTGCATGGCTAAAACCTTACGGGAGCCTCAACATTGTCTCCAAGCAGATGAAGGGTTCCGCTCAGTGATTTACGCGTGTTTTTGAAAGCATTACCTTGTTTTTCTTGTGGTCCGCGTTTTCAAAGACGCCAGAAGTGCGGGTATAACACATATTCGCAGCCTGCGTACTAAATAGCGTGGCCTCATAGATAAAGGCGTGGCACTCTACTCTACTGTAGACTTATAATATGACCTACAACTCAGTGAAAGATGGGCCACACGTCTAAATCCTTGCCGCAAACTCTGCAAGAAAAAAAAAAATCAAAGGAATCTAGTGTGTTATCTGTCACTATAGAGTCCCTACCTTTAATAGTCAGGATATCCCCTGAGCGAACGCACTGTGTCTCCGGCCAGAGATTATTTTGGTCGTGGTAAACAACGAGCGCGCGTCATGATCAGATCGGACCAGGGACAGACCGTTATATATCAGTGATGGCTGTAATACGTAAGGCCTGAAACTACTGGAGCCCGTCACTCTTTTATAGACATCCCGTTATGATCTTTGCTGGATCGCCCCTGAGGGATAATCAATACCAGCTCGTCAACACACAGTACGCGGCGTTCTTGGTTGCAAAAATAGGAGAATTAGAGAGTCAGATACAATGTATAAACCCGGTTTACTTTCGTAGAAAAGGCTGTGTTTAACTTTTGGGCGCTGCTTGCTTGTGTGTGTATGTTTCTACTAATCTCCAAGCAGATCCACGCCGGGCGCGAAAATCGTAGTATGCTAGCCAGAGAGGGTCCAGTCTGGCTAGCATACTACGATTTTCGCGCCCGGCGTGGATCTGCTTGGAGATTATGTTTCTACCACAATCCGAGAAGTCGTAATATCATGTTAATCAAGTCACACAGCGTGGTTTTACTGCCTTTACTGCGAGTGCGAAGCTATGAAAACGACAATGAAAATTTCCCTGGCGTGCGCTAATATAGGCCTGGTCGGGCGGGAAACACCCAGCACCGTAGAAATACGAGGAACCCCCGATATCACCGAACACAATGACCAATGACCTCCTTTTAGAAGCCTGGGATCAAGACGTCTTGCTTGGGCTTAATTAAGTCCGCTTCCAACGATCTCTATCCCGACCGCTGGAAGGTCCTGAAATGTATTAAATTCGCACTAAAGCTATCGAACAAGACTGGATTGCAGGCTACCTTTGGACATCCAAGGAGGTTAAAATAAGTCTTATTCTAACCTCCTTGGGACATCCCGTCACGATCTCTCAATTTGGGTCGCCCCTGGACTATATTTAATATATAAACGCCTATTAAATTTGAATCAGCCCGGGCAATGCCCGGAGCTCGTCTACTCAAAAAACTACAGGCTGCGTTCTTTGAATGCAAATGATTATTATATAGCAAATTCAAAGCTGAGGAGTCATTTAACGATTTGAGTAACACGCAAGCAGCTTTCTCCTAAGATTGAATCAGCATGTTTCAAATAGGTAGCTAGTGTCTAACCATTTCTTTGCAGAAGATCATTCTGTTTGCAACACGGACATTGATTGGCTGAGCTTTCCGCGAGAGTTGTATAAAGGCATTTCATTGGATGACTTCGAACACTTGACCTATGACATTCAAAATGGCGGAAAAGTTTGAGAATCGCTCCGAGTTTTGATGTCTGCACGAATATCTCGCTCAGTTGTGATACTTCCCCGGCCTCTTTCATTTCCTAGATGAACTGATAACATCGACAACCAAAAGAAGACTTTGTGTGTGTAAGTTTTGTTTTATCATACGTTGAGTAACTCGAGAATCTTGCAGGCGATTGATGAAACACCTAAGCCGTGGCGACTCTGGGGGAGGGCGTATTTGCTTGTGCCAAGCAGACACGCCCTCCCAGAGTCACAACGGCTATCAAACACCTTGAGATTTTACGATGTAACGTAATGGAGGAACGATAGAATGCCTTATATAGTCATGAATTAGTCATACCTTCAAGTTCAAGAGTTACCAAGTACCTTAAAATATTATTCCTTTTTTTCCCTTGAACTATCGTAGAGTGGAATTTGTTATGAACCAAGTACAGTAGGGGCATGTTCTCTGGATAGCTTTAAACAAGGACATTATCTAAAATGTCCTTGCTTTAAAGAATGCTTGCAGATAGATGTGCAAAAGTAAGGCGTGACAGGTCATTCTGTGTAATATAAACAGGCTGCTGCCGCGCCACATGCCTGCAAAGCTGGTGAAATGCACGAGGCGAGTAGTACAGTCTCCTGGCTCTCGGGAATCAATCCCTAGCCGCCAGCGTACAAACCCAACGCACTTACCACAAGGCTAAAAGGTCCGAACCAGTTAGACTGGTCAGTCAGTATGTGGCGCTTAAACCACACTGGTGTGTTACGCTGTAGGGCAGATAAACTGGCTATACAGATACAGAATATCCACTCAAAAAAGAACAAGAAATAGTCATGCCTTAAAAAAATAGAAGCTTGATCTTGTATAATGTTTGTAAAATTTTACGCACGTTTCATCCTTGGTTCTAATTTTAGGATTTTCTGCCTGCGGTCTTGATTTTTCATGAATCAGATGTTCCCAACACTTTCCTGACATGACCATGACTACGGAGACCAAAGTTTTAGATGGAGGACTGGCAACGGAGCTGGATTTTGCTGGTTTTGATATAAACGTGAGTCTCATATACTGTAGTACTGTATCCCAAATCCTGCCACAGTCACTTGACAGTGTACAACCACAATGCCTAATCTTCAAGTATTTTTTTTGTAAGTCTTATTGACCAGAGGCACACGAGCACTTGTGTTTGATAGGTTGAGGGTTCAAACCCTGACCAAGTCATTTTTTAGACATCCATTCAATAGTTAATCAATCTAGCACAGAAATGTCAACGAGTCTTGTTTCGTTTATCAAAAGAACATCCTGTCAATTGTGGAAAAAAATTCTTATTGACAGGAACATGCTGTCATTTTACGTAATTCTGTTGATTGTAAATTCCTTTCTCCTTTTATAATGATAATAGGACGATCCTCTGTGGAGTGCCAGACTGCTGGCCACAAACTCTGCTGCTATCAAACAAGTCCACAAAAGGTTTGTTGATCAATGATCATGACATACTAGTACCCATATTGCTGTACCATTTACGTTGGACATATTTGAAAACCTGTTCTTAGTATTATAATGTTGTTAGATATTTTTACTTATGTGTACATGTTGTATGTCTGTCTTTTTGAGCTTTTCTTAATGCCAATGATGGTAAATATGAATTTTTTTCTTCAGTTTTCTGACAGCTGGGTCTGATGTCATCATCACTTCTACTTACCAGGTAGGAAAACACATTATAAACTTAAGTCACATAGATAGTAACTTTTAGTCATGCTGTCTAAATCTAATGAGCTTGCTTTCTTCATCATTATAGAGGGTATTTAATTAAGTGATAGTTTATCAAATTTAGTGTACAGAATGTGTATATTTTGTGTTGTGTCATGATATTTTGTGTTATCTTAAGATAATTTTTCTTGGTTGTTCTGTCCCCCTTGTAGGCCAGTGTTCCTGGGTTCCAGGAGTACCTGGGTGTGTCTGTGGAGGAAGCACACAAACTCATGGACCACGGAGTCAGGATAGCCAAACAGGCCTGTCAGGAGTTCTGCAAGGAGCAGGATATCGGAGACTCTCCAGGTAATAGAACTTTAGTTAACGATCATGTTACGAGGTTTCATCAACATTAAAACATGCTGGTCACAATCAGGTCAGCCAGTTGGTGTCTTGTACAAGGGTACATAATGCACACATGTATGCTTGTATATGCCTTCAAGTCAAAGCTTGACAACCACTAGAGTACTTGCCCAACCCAACATAAACTCTCAATACAAATTCTGGACACTAGCTTAAGATGCTAATCTTGTAGTCTTGCCTCTCATCTGAACGCTATGATATGGATATGGTTGTGTCAATGGGGAAATTTCAGGGGACCGGTAAAAGTGGTCGTCTTAGGGAACAAGTCACTTTAGGGAGGTGGTCGCCGGACTGTATATGTTTGTTTTTTGAAGGACCCTTAATTAGTTACAACACAACCTTTCACAAAGAAAAGTGGTCGTCTTATGGAAGTGGTAGCTTTACTACATTATGTATATATGTTTGCTTTTTTAAGGAACTTTTATACAGTTACAACGCAACCCTTCACTAATAAAAGAAGCAGTAACATAAATGTACAAGTACACCTTCTATCCCTACTGTATCTACAGACAGAAGAAACCCCCTGGCTGCAGGCTCAGTTGGGCCCTATGGAGCCTGTCTACATGATGCATCCGAGTATACAGGAGAATACGTGGACAGTATGTCAATAGAGGTATGTATAGGGTTTTACCTTGCCAAGCATATATTAGGCTAGAAAATCATGCTTTCTGACCGGCCTGGCTTTTCTCAAAGTCACTACAATTTCCTACCACGACGTCTGCTTTGAGGGTTTTTTCCTGGACTTGTTTGCTTATAATTGTGTTTGGGGTAAAGCAAGTCAGATGGATTTTTGATGAGTACATGTTAATTTTTTTGTTAATGATTATAAAATAGCAAAGAAGATTGAGAACCACATTCATTTTGTTCTATTTCGTATTCAAAAGCTCATGTTTGACTGTGACCGTAAATCTTAAAATGTTTGCGGTAGTTTTATTCTGACAGTGACCTATCCTCTGTGAATTCATGACACCGCAATATGTGTTTCTATTGTATTATTACTAATATACTACAGAATTGTTGCAACCCCGAACTTAAAATACATCGAAAACCTCTGTTACCCTTCTACCATAAAGTCCCAGTGACAATAAATGAATTTACAGTACACGTGCGTATGCTTCATCACAGGAATTACAGAGGTGGCACAGACCCAGACTAGGACAGCTCATCACCAGTGGGGCAGACATGGTTGCCATAGAAACAATCCCCGCCCTAAAGGAGGCCGCTGCTCTGGTCCAGCTACTCAGGGAGTTCCCCAACACTCGAGCATGGGTCACATTCTCTTGCAAGGTACACAAGTCTTACAATGCAAACCCTTGAACAAAGGTTCAAACAAAAAAGAAAACAGGTCCAAGACAGCAAAATATGTTTTAAACTCATCTGCATCAACGGGTGCTGCCGTCTTGGGATACAGATACCTTCCTATGGCCATCTTGTTTCTGGTCTGTAGACTAGTTAACGATTCCAAGGCTGCAGTACTGTCATGAATTGCTAGTCTGCGCTTCAGAATCAGGAAGTTGCTAAATACTGAAGGCACAATCTTGGAATTCTGCCAGATTACTTCATTTGCCCACAAAGAGATGTCTCCAATTTGATGCCAAATTGTTGCACTGATAAATGAGATTTCCAATGTAGATAACCCTTGGATGTTATAGCATGTCTGTGGCTAAATTCATTGTGAAAAGACACATTTCTGGGTCCTTCAAGCATTTGGGAAGATTTAGACATGATGGAATCTAGGTATCATATTCTGGGTATTTTTTAAAACTTCTCACTGCTAAAGTAGCCATTTTGGGCCAAATTTGTATTGGTAATGGGGTAATGCAGTAGGCAAAAGGTTAAAATCCTTCAGTGTTTTTCATATTTAGCCAGTAGGTGTAATGATGAAGATTGAATATTTGTCTTCTATTTTGCATTTTATCTAAATCAAGGATGGGTTACACACCTGCCATGGTGAGAGTTTCCCAGAGGCCCTCGCAGCTGTCCTGAAGTCCCCGCAGGTGTTCGCAGCCGGCGCTAACTGCTGCCCGCCGGAGCATGTGGCTCCCCTGCTGCAGAAGGCGCGGGAACTCTGCAAGGATCCCGCAAAATTCTTCATCGCTTATCCCAACAGCGGGGAAAAGTGGGCGGCAGGAACAGGGTCGGTCTTTTGTTTTTTACTCAATGATTATCATGTTACTTGAATAAGACTGGAATAGCATTTCTTCACAGCATCTCTAAGCTGCTATGAGTATGATTTAGTTAGGCTATTTAAGCTTCACATGTATCATTTTATGCAAGTTGATTTTTCTGTAGATTTTAACTAAAGCCTTTGGGACGGCCTCCAGGGCACTTCCAGGCTCGGTCTGGTTCTGAGGTGAACAGTTTGAATGTGACTGACATGTCAGCAGGTACTTGGTTGTGTATCAGAATGTGACTAAGAGCCGAGTATATAATATGTATCATATTTTTCCATTCCCACAGCTGGCATGGAAAGGCTGACTGCCGCCCCCTGAGTAGCTATGTTCCTGAGTGGTTAGATCTGGGAGCCAGGTGGATAGGTAAGGATGTAGCTTTTTCTCAATAAGTAAGACATTACAAGTCTTCAATGTAAATAGTTGATAACATATTCCAGGAGTTTTGTAACTAGAAGATCTTTTAAATGGGGCATTTGAGCACAAAGTGCTGCTCTTCAGTTTATCATCATCATGAGTTTGCTGCAGCACACACAGATAAAAGTTTCTGCCAGTTCGTTTAAAGAGAATAGAGAACCTTATAATATATAGATTACTTAAACTTCAGTTATTGTATACTAAGGTCTTTGCATTCAAAAAACACCTGTCTTTGCAGGAGGGTGTTGTAGGACCAGACCTGATGACATCAAGGACATCAGGAGTTCCATAGAACAATGGAAAAAGACCACTGGATAGTGTATTATACACTGTCCTCTGAATGTGTGTATGATGTGTTCTGTGTGCGTGTATATATATATATGAACCAGTCCTGTGTTTTATTTGGAGCTATATGCACAGATTTCCAAAGTATTTGCTCACTCAGGAGCAGCGTTTGTTTTATGGTGCACCTTGATCATGGCTGGGATGGTTTAATCAAAGTTAGATCCAATGAAATAAAATAGGTCTTAATAGTCTTTTTATATGCTGTAGTTTTTACAAATAAATCGTGACTGACTGATTAAACTGTTGTTTTGTCAAATTTTACTTTGTCTAAATATGCAGTATTTAACTAGATCAAAGTACAAAAGGTTTTCTGTCATAGGCTTTCAAAAGGAAAGCTAGAGATGGCAAAATGAATGCCCCCCTCCCCCAAGAAAAGGGGTGTGGGAGTGGTTATAATGTAATGAGTGTGGAACCCATTTTAAAAGCTAGCTTTGTCAATCCTATTTTTATGGAATGGCAGATTCCAAAAACTCTGGGAGAAGAAACATGATCTTTTAGAAATTATTCCTCTAGATCTGTGCCCATCTTCTTTCAGTATGTTTACTGAATTCATACAGGTTTTACAGAATACAGTTGCTTAGTAATGGTTTGTATGAGTTCAATAAGTTTTGTTTATACTCTTTAAAACTTGTATAAACTCCATGAAATTGGAAAGAATACTTAGGCACCCCAGATATCCTGAATTATAGCAGTAAAGGTCACATTTCTCCTCATGACCTTGGATGTCACCATCAAAACTAGAACAGTTCAAAGGTCAGGTCATCTGATATTGGCGCGCAGCCAGGCCGTATTTCCCAATAATCCCACCACTCCGTCACCGGTAAACCACCCGACATCTCCATGGTAACCATGGAAGATTCCGTGCTATGATGTCAAAAAGGTTTCAGATCAAGAGAATGATGTAGGACTAAAGGTCGTGAGTGTCGGGACACCGGTTCAATGTAATTTAAAACGTTTCATTCAAGAGGTAGAAGCCAAATACACCATTGACTTTATAACGTACGACCTATCATTATGGTTCCGGCACTTAAAAATGAGTTCAGAGCGAAGATTGCATGTCAGGACAGAAGTCTAGATTGATCATAACCGTGTCATTGGAAAGGGTGCCGCAAAGTTGCACGGTGGTGAAAATGGGGTTGGGACATGAATCTTGGAAATGAGCCATGTGTACCAAGGTCTTGTTCAAAGCTGACAGGTCAGCATACACACATCCACAAAACTGGTTGTCAGCATTCTTTTCAAGTAGAAGGTACTACAATCAAAGGTATTTTCTAACCCCAAAGGAAAAAAGTACAGTCACTTTTGGGGCTTTAGCACTCTTCTGCATAACCAATACAAATATAGGGTATCAGTAAGCAGAGTGAAACTTTTTTGAGGAAATTTGAATGCAGACCAATGTCTTCTAAGTGTAGTCTGGGTCTTGGGACTGTTAATAATACTGTGTGAAAAATAAGATGAAAAATAAAGAAAAAAGGTTCTTTCCAAGAAATGGATGCCATAGTGCGTGAGTCCATCAGGTCCATTTATTAGATCCATTGGGCATTGAATACGGAATAACCACTACATGGCGAACTGAGCTACCCAGCCTACAGCTACACATGTCAACTGCCAAACGTTGGGTGCCCCCCTCCCCACGGCGGACTGTTCTGTCATCATTTCCAGCTCTGTAGTCTGTCAGGTTGGTAAAAATCATGGGTGCTGTTGAGGTTGTGGATATGTAAAGCCAGGTTCTCTAAGTTAAATCCTAGAGCTTTGGGAGCTTGCAAGGTGCAGTGGAACAAACTGGGAAAAAAATTGATTGCAACTGCAGCATGTTTCCATGTGGATATGTTAAGATTAACTATTTGCAGGTATTCATTTGGTCTCTGTTAAAATTGACATCCACAATGTTGGCTCACACCGCATGCGACATCTCTATGTGACTGATAAGCAGTTTTATGAATGATAATGTATGTTGATATCATTATTCATAAGAATGTTTCTTGTTTCTTGCAACCATTGTTCCCAGAAAAACCCTTTTCCTCCTTGGTTGAGCGCTACAGCTCCAAATGGAAGCGGCTTTGTTGTTTGCTTGCCATGATGTTACATAATTGACAGTTCATACACAACAGTGTCATCAAACATTTGAAATGGATATACCGTTATCCTAACAGCACCAAAATCTTACACATCCACTTTAACATCAGCAAGAGCAGACCAGAATGTTTGGTTGAAGCTCCATTGGTTTCTATCCTCACATTTTCAATCTTGCAACTCCAGTATGACTAGCTAGGAGGCTCTCATTCACCAAATTTCAAAGAATCTTAACTAAAGTTATTCTAAAAGCCATCTGAATCCATCGGAACACAAAGTTTTAGAGCTTCCTTGATCAATGAACCACCTGTTGAGTTAACAGATAAATGATGAAAATCATGTCAGCATTCAGCATTGGCCATAGCGACTGACTCAGTGGAAATTCGATACCTCTGTAGATACCTGTAATCACATTTCTTTTCTAAGATGATCCTGTTTGACGGAGATATGAATCATATAACTTTGGGACCAGATCTTACAGATCACACAGAGCTGGAGATGAACAGTCTTGCTGGGGAGGAGGAAAAAAGAAAAGTCCACTTTGTGCTCACATCAACATAAAAATCACTCCTTGTACCATTCATTTTACAGCGTCATCACATTGCAGCACATTTTTTTTTTTCATTGCTAAAGCTCATTGGTTAGAACTGGCCAGCAACTGTTTCCAGACCCCCCAGCCATCATCGGCTGTTCTATACACCTGGGAAAACCATGTACCTGTTTCAAGGGACCCAAACATTTGAACTCGAGATTTCAATATGCCAATGCTGGTGGCAACTCTCACATAGTTAATAATTCTACGTACCTTACTTCAACAATTGTAGAGTTTCTTAACCGCATGCCTTGTCTGTCACTGACACCAAATGTTGGACAACTCAGTGTCCAGCTCATATTTGAGACTTTTAATATTGAACAAAAACAATCGGCAAGACTTTTGGTGGCTGGAAACAGATGCCATTGTCCAATCTTTATTCTCCACGCTCCCCATACACAGCCTTTCCCCATACACACCCCTACCAACTGTTTGTTCTTCAATTCTGTACAATACACACATGACTATACAGCTTAGAATTTTTTGTGTCAACACATTTTTGTTTCATGAATTACTGTGGTCAGCTTATATGGGACCTTACTGGTGGAAAAACAAGGAGGGAGGCTGGTATGAATTTTCATACGGATCAGCTCTCAGCCATGTAACACTAGCTTTGGAGAAAAGCGTCTCTGGCATATAGTTCCAGTCTTTTAAAACATACAGTGGCTGTACAACAGTGTACAGTTATACATTTAAGTTCTAACAAAAAATAATTAAGACTTCTCAAAAATGATTTCTTTGCATCACCTTTACAACAGTTGTTGCTACATGCATGGATCTGAAAGACCATTTCAGCCTGTAAGCTTGAATGGCTTTGCTGCATGTAAAAATGAATTTTCAAAGGCTTCAAATGAACTGAATATATGTTTTACCTAACAAAACATTCCTTGATTTTGCAAGGATTTGATTCAAATAGTGATGGCATTGAAGGAATGGAATGACTTGCCAACACTTGTTATAGAGAGCTTTCTTTCTTTTGATAGACATAGAAGTTGATTGTGTGAATGTTAACAACTACAGACAGTGTTGGCATGGCTTGGCTGAGAGTCCCTCCCTGTCCTCCCACTGCGTAGGTCCCAGAGTTATGTCTCCAAGACAAGTGCACCATATTGTCGTCATTAAACACTGCAGCGAAACAAAGAGGTTCTGTTGTGTCCTAGCCCAATTCTCACCAACCCACCGGCTAGCTGGATCTGTAACGCTACGACGGCAGCACGTACTACGGTTGGATTCGCTAAGCCCGCGGGTCCACGCCGCTCCGGTACACAAGTCGTCCATGCCACCAGATTACATCACCATAGATACACAAATCACTAGAGAGAGAATTGGATACCTACAATTCAACTACATTATTTCTGTACAAAAAGGTGCCGTGGGCCCCATTGGACAGGGCCCACTGGAATTATGGAATTCAGACCTTAGCTTCCAACCATTTTTGTTTTCCACACAGGCTTGAATATATTATACACAACTGCCATAATTTCACTTGCTCCCTCTTTAAGCTTTCTGGACACTTTTGTTCTAAAACTAGAGCCTTGCTTTGCTGCCAGAAAAAGGTGATATACATAGCTTCACATTAATTATCCTCAAAGGCATTAGTGTGTGAATTTGGATAGCATTTCTGACCCCTCCAATGCAGTGGTTGCATCCTGAGAACAGCTGTGGTGAACTGAGCTTTCCAAACACCGGCCTGTTCCATTGTCGATCCCAGGGGTGTTTCATGATGACATCCAAACAAGCGCAATTTCAGTACTTATCTTTTACACTAGCTGATGTAATTTTGGAAGATTCCACTTTCAACTCAGGGAGTACAGGCAGCTGCATTAGAGGGGTATTCCATTTTTAACAACATCAACAACATCAACAACAAAATGGCTGAGCAAAATTTTCCATCACTGCAAGAACTGTGACTAAGACCCCCTTAAACCTTCTATTAACATAAATTTTCCTCAAAAACGCTACCCACTTTTTATGAATTCTCTTCTATTCAAAAAACCTTTGGTCTACTCTGCTACTGGGTGGAACATAATACAAAAATGCAAGTAAGGAAGTACCGTGTTTGAAATATCATTTAGTTAACATAAATGGCTTTGCATAGTACTGTGTACTGAAGTATCCACATAAACATACTCCCCACTATTTTTAACTGTACCGTAACCACTCATACAGTCCTGGAGTACACAAGACTTCAACACCATTAGGAGTGCATTAATAGAACCTTTACAAAAGTTTCAAAGGAACAAAGGACTGCATATCAGAATAAAAACAACCTTAAGTACATTATTAAATAACCCAATGTGGAAAATAGTCTACCGCATGATGATGCCTAATCAAGCAATGTCGAAGGGACAGGGAGGGGCCTTGGAACTAAGCACAAGGAAATAACCCAAGTATATCAATATCTATGACTAAAATGCTATGAAATTATGACTTTGCTGTTTATATATAAAACTCTCTACCAAAACATGGAATTTTTAATTTCATATTGAATCTCAGCACTTCAAAATACACTGAGCCCACAAGAGCAGACATATTTGCATTCTGAATTGTGATTGGACATCATTTGTCTAAATTGACCATTTAGGATTGATTGTTGGATTGAATTGACCAATAGGAGAAGCTGTTGCTCAGCAAGCGCATCCTCCTTCCTGCGACTGGGGCTCCTGTGGTGTGTCCTTTAGCTTCACTTCGATCACTGGGGGGAAAAGTTAAGGAAATACTTGCTGGAACGCAGCAAAATGTCCTGTACATACAAATACATTTGTACATATACACGTATAACCATATATGAAGAAAACACATCCTACTTATACATATAAATGAAAACAGAATACCATAAAACCAAGGAAAACAATGGGACACAATTGTGTTAGATTCCAGGGACAGTGGTACATGTATTACCTTTACTGTGGGTGTGTTTCAACACTAGGGATGGGGACATTGGCATTAGGGTGGGTGTGTTTCAGCAACCAGGGACGGGGCATGTGTGTTAGAGTGAGTGTGTTTCAGCACCAAAAACAGGGACATAAGAGTTAGTGCTTCAGCACCTGGGACAGGGACAACGGTGTTAGATTGGGTGCGTTTCAGCACTAAGGAGCGGGACAATGGTGTTAGATTGGGTGCGTTTCAGCACTAAGGAGCGGGACAACGGTGTTAGATTGGGTGCGTTTCAGCACCTGGGACAGTGACAACGGTGTTAGATTGGGTGCGTTTCAGCACTAAGGAGCGGGACAACGGTATTAGATTGGGTGCGTTTCAGCACTAAGGAGCGGGACAACGGTGTTAGATTGGGTGTGTTTCAGCACTAGGGAGAGGGACAACGGTGTTAGATTGGGTGCGTTTCAGCACTAAGGAGCGGGACAACGGTGTTAGATTGGGTGCGTTTCAGCACTAGGGAGAGGGACAACGGTATTAGATTGGGTGCGTTTCAGCACTAGGGAGAGGGACAACGGTATTAGATTGGGTGCGTTTCAGCACTAAGGAGCGGGACAACGGTGCTAGATTGGGTGTGTTTCAGCACTAGGGAGAGGGACAACGGTGTTAGATTGGGTGCGTTTCAGCACTAAGGAGCGGGACAATGGTGTTAGATTGGGTGCGTTTCAGCACTAAGGAGCGGGACAACGGTGTTAGATTGGGTGCGTTTCAGCACTAGGGAGAGGGACAACGGTATTAGATTGGGTGCGTTTCAGCACTAGGGAGAGGGACAACGGTATTAGATTGGGTGCGTTTCAGCACTAAGGAGCGGGACAACGGTGTTAGATTGGGTGTGTTTCAGCACTAGGGAGAGGGACAACGGTGTTAGATTGGGTGCGTTTCAGCACTAAGGAGCGGGACAATGGTGTTAGATTGGGTGCGTTTCAGCACTAAGGAGCGGGACAACGGTATTAGATTGGGTGCGTTTCAGCACTAAGGAGCGGGACAATGGTGTTAGATTGGGTGCGTTTCAGCACTAAGGAGCGGGACAACGGTGTTAGATTGGGTGCGTTTCAGCACTAAGGAGCGGGACAACGGTGTTAGATTGGGTGCGTTTCAGCACTAGGGAGAGGGACAACGGTATTAGATTGGGTGCGTTTCAGCACTAAGGAGCGGGACAACGGTGTTAGATTGGGTGTGTTTCAGCACTAAGGAGAGGGACAACGGTATTAGATTGGGTGCGTCTCAGCACTAAGGAGCGGGACCACGGTGTTAGATTGGGTGCGTTTCAGCACTAGGGAGAGGGACAACGGTGTTAGATTGGGTGTGTTTCAGCACTAGGGACAGGGACATGAGTGTTAGGGTGGGTGTGTTTCAGCAACAGAGACAGGGACACTACAGTTAGGGGGTGTGTTTCAGCAACAGAGACAGGGACACTACAGTTAGGGGGCGTGTTTCAGCATCAGGGTCATTAGTGTTAGGGTGGGTGTGCAATAACTTGCTACCCCTTAAAAAATGTGTGCACTCGCACGCAACCACACATGCACACACACACATTTCCCTCTGTATTGTGCTCCAAGATCACAGCAATTTGAGATGAGATGAAAGGTCAGGCCATGTTTTGCAGTCTTTTGAAAGATGCCATTGAAAACAAGTTGCCTTCACACTAATACTGTAAATGCAGAATTTTTGCAGTGGTTTTATGGTCACGGTTTTCACGACGACCGTTTCACGGCGAACTTAAAACCACTACAAACACTTTTGTCCAATACTGTAGCAGTGTGTTTCTATAGCGCTACTGCAAACTTAAAGTCACCGCGAACACTCCATTTCCCCCTTAGCGCAAAATTAAAACCATGCGAACTAAAATGCATTTACAGTAATATAACAGTTAACTGTCAATCAGGCTGCAGATTAGATAGATGTGCCTCTGATTCCCCAGTCTAATCAACCAAGATGTCGGTGATGTCTGTGACATTGAAAGGGAGGAATCTGAGGTCTCTACATTAAGCAACATCAATGTCACTTTCTGTTTCTCGTTCTTCATTTAGAACAATCTGGCCTGAAAAGAAAATTGATCTAGAATGCAAAGTTTTACACAGAAAGGTAGTTTTACGTCAAGGTGATTGGACCCTTTTGTGTCCTTAGTCTTGATTGGTCAGACTGATAATCCACTATTGATGGATAATAATTCATGAGTAATTGCTTAAAAGTTTTGAATTTCTGCAGCATATCACAGGTAGCACCGGGGGGGGGGGGGGTTGACAAAGTTAAACTGTCAGTACATGTAAATAATGACTAGAAAGATCAATAAATTTATAAGTTGTATAATGATAAAATTGTTAAGTGTACTAGTAAAATTGCTTTAAGTACAGCCATCTGCTCATGAAGGCTACTTAGAGGACCGACAAAATATCTGACCCACCCATGTGGACAGGCGGTCATTATAGACAGGGTTCTTAATGCTTGTGTCAGTGGGAAAAATTATCTTGGCCAGGAGGTCCTTATGCAAAGGTGGTCACAAGTACAGGTTTCACTGTTCACTAAACAAAATGTTGCTGTATTTGGAAAAAGTATATTTAGGCACCCCTTAATGATTTTAAAGATGGACTCTTGTTTCCATGATAGTCTCTAAGTTTAAGAGGTTGAGACGTGGACTGAGTGACTGCATTGTTTTGGCCCTCCACACGTCCCAGACATCTTTGCCGTCTCGCTCAGGTCCCCCGACTGCCCATATCACCAGCACTATGCTTCTCCCAGACAGACAAATATTACTCTCAATTGGCTGATTGAATTTTGCTTACAGAAAGAAAGTAATCTGGATTGATATCTGTGAGTGTCATGGGACTCCTTGACTTCCTCTCTCAAAACATGCACACTCCGCAGTCACCCAACAAGATTACAAGGCAGGTCACAGAAAGGCAAAACAAAGTAACATATTTTGCTGTACTAGTTAAATTGATGCAGTTCAGTTGTATTCAGTTACCTTTTCCTCCAATGTAGGTAAACGTATTATACAGATCTGTGGTCTCTCTTTTGGTGTGTTCATGTGTTTCTCAGGTTATGAAAATGCAATAAGATAAATCTTAAAAAGCAAGATAGTCACAGGGAAAAGTGCAGCAGACTGATAGGAGTATTTATATTTAAAGAAAGGCTTTTCACTAAGTATACAGAACTTCTAATATAATAATTTTCCAAGCATGATTTTGTGCAAGCATGATTTTGTTTTCAATAGAACCTCTGATATCAACTTCACTAACTGTGCAAATGTTGTTACTAATTCACTAGTTCATAAGATTACAGAACAAGCTTGTATCTTTCCACCAAACTCACAGCAAAAGAATGAACTTTTCCCTCCTACTCCAGTTTCTTTGAAGGTTACTCTTTGGGAACTTTTCCAAAGGCCAACTACGTACCTCAACGTACGCAATTAGAACTTTATTACTGTTCGGGGAACGTGGTGATAGGCCACCAATCAAGAGGTCGCGCAGGTGCCCCTTCCCGAAAATTACACACCGTCATAAAACTGGCGGCAATGGCTCATCCTTCATGCCGCACCTGCAAGATCCATTCCATTTCGCCGAAACAATGTCATGAGCCAAACCAAGCGCTGTGAGCGCCTGTCCGGTCCAAATTGATTGGCAAAGATGTAGCCTCTTGATGTCGGAGAAAACTAATTTTCCGGTCACTGTAGCACATTAAAAGGCAGAGCGGCTCACGGGCTCCCTGTAATAAAGACATTCCGAGGATGGTGATGGAAGGAAAGCGAGCGGAATGTTGTACACACCTGCTGCCGCTAAATTTAGCGAGGACAAATTGCCCGTCGGTTCTGACCCCCGCACGTCCCAGCCTTCATCTTCCGCCGTGACAAATTATCCGTGACAGCGGGCCCCGCCCTCGCACGCCAATCTCCGCCGACGAGCATAATTACTTACACGTCACAGCCATGCTGAATGAAAATGTAATGACCGGGTAATCGGCATCACAGAGCAACAATTTGGCAGATCAGCCAACCAAGTGGTCAAGGAGCAGACCTGCACAGATTAAAACATGACCTCTGCTTCCCCTACTATTACTAGTACATGTATCATGGCATGGAGATCAACCAATAACTGCTAAAGTTAAGATTTATACAAGTAAACTTTCTGGCAGTAATACGCCTTTTAAGTTATAATTTGTGCAACTTAACGTTTTACAGGGAAATGTCCGTGAACAGCCTTTGTAACCCCTGCTTCTCTTATTGGGTCTAAGTTAGTCCTCACTCTTAGTGAGTTGAGCTTGTCTTGAGGACTGATGTTTCTGACTTACAATGTAGGGAGAAGAGATACTGTTTTACTCCTATTCATGTAAACCCTTGTACCTTGAAGTGGCATTGGGTCTTGTTACGTGGTAACAATTGAGTGAGAAAAAAAAACAAAACATATCATTACAGATGAGTCTAGGGAAACTGCTGACCATCTCAACAAGTGCGATAGTTGTTCCAGAATAACGCTGGCTACAGAAAGTTAGTTGGACCCCTGCCCTGGAGCGTGGCACTCGATGTGACAGTGTTACTGAGATGATGGATGGACGCGGGAATTTAATCTGCACAATTCATTCCGATGGGCAGGAAATAAGGATGATTATTGCCCAGGGTGCGCGAACCTGAGCACCAATTTGCACACCGAGGGGGAAGTGTCCCACTTACAGCTACACAGCTGCCTGACCTTCTCTACATGGACATCTACCGCAAGCTATGAAATTGCGGACTCTTAAAGCTGAGTTTATCTGAAGACATCTATGATGACCATTTACTGTCATCTACAATGTACATGCATACCTAATGTATGTACCATCAGACTATAGTCATAAGAAGTAAATATAGTACTTTATGTCATACTGGTGCCGTGATTACGCTCGAAAACTATGATACAGATGTTCCAAAGTGGTCCATATTTTTCTATATCCCAGGGGGTTCTACTTGTATCACACAGGCTTCCATAGGATAATTTGAATGTGCTTCCCGTCATGTGCATTTGTAGGCTATTTCGCTATTCGAAATTTGAATACTGGAGTCAGACATTGGAACTGATGTTCTTACAATTTCTTATTGAAGAAGGACATTGAATTTTCTCAACTTCTGGTGCATTTTGCATTGAAATGTGAGTTTCCTTGCAAGTATTTCTATATGTACTGTACGTGTATATTTTGACTGACCTGACCTATGATGTATCTGTACTTTTACTACATTCTTAGCTACAAAACAAGGTGTATTCCGTTGTTAACTGATCAATGAGTTTATCTTAACTTAGTATGTATTTCGTTTACTTCATGGCCATTAAATATTACATGTATTATCAGGCTATGATCTTTAGTAGGAATACAGTACAGTACATGTACATACATACTGATTGACCCAATCAACATACATATCTACACGTCTACTGCAATCTACAAAATTGTGAATTCTGTTTTCAAGTGAGTTTATCAGATAAAGACTTGTATTTCTGTCAGTTCATGGCCATTCATTGATACATATACATGGTATCATCAGGCTATAGTCATTAGTATGGATACTGCAGATTGCCCTGATCTAAATGTATCCATCACAGTTGGATCTGTGATCCCCCCATTAAGAGTTGATCTTACATCAAAGCATGGATTACCTCGGATCTGCGACCTACACAGGGACTAGAGCTTATCTCTCCATACGAAGGTTGTTTGTAGCCTCAAGTGCTATAAGTTACATTGTGATGATGTTTGTCCTAGCTTTGCATCCAGTCCGAGTAGCGACCATTGGAAGCCAACTAAAGCAAGCAAGACGAGATTCCAGACTAGTTGCTCCAAGTTTGTACCAGTTTCTTGGAAACAACAAGTGCTACAAGCTACTAGTACATTGTGATGATGTTTGTCTTAACAAGGAATTCAGTACCGGGTAGGACTGTTGGATGCCGAATAAAGCTTAGACTTAGACTAGATTCCAGGCTAGTTTGTCGATTGTCTTCTATGAGCACCTCCAAACTTATGTCTTTTGTGAGTTCAGGAGTGACTATCCTTACCAAAACAAGAGTGATATTCCCAAAAAAATCCTCTAGTGAAAAAGCAAAAAGTACTCTAGATTCAATTTGTACATCCTCTCATCAACGACCAATAAACTTTTCTGGATTTCCCTTTTCACCTTTTGTTTGTAACCCTTGGCAAATGATGCTGATGCCTCTATTCAGCCATCATAGATAATTCTGCACAGCGCATCCAGTAACCTAATTGAAGCTTCCAGGCCCCGAGCTGTCCATAAAATTGGTCACCGAAAATCTATGGATGTCAACCCATCCGTCCGAAACCCGATCATCGTTTCATAATGCTGTGTTCGGGGAATATGGCTTCATGGTATCACATCAATTGATAGGCGTTTCCGTGCATCGGGAGCACGGTCGGATGACATTCAAAACGTGCCAGGAATTACTTCTTTCCAAAGTTGCACAAGACTCATTCAAGGCCCCAGCAGGGGGTAAACGCTGAGAAGGCGAGGGAGTAAAAACTTCTGACAGCTTCATTTTCTTCCCAACTGTTGATGTGCAGTTTGTTTCATTACCTCTGACAGTGGAATATTGGTCTCACTGGAGACGTGGGCTGGAACTTCTGCTGGTACCATGAGGAGTATATTTTCCCAAGGCTAGAAATCAAATATGGTCACAGCTTTACATTCACTCCTGCTACTCTCTAAACTTGTTTTGATTTAAAATTACCAATCAATAATTAATATAATAAAATTTCTTTATCCTTTTGTCTTCAATTTTTCTTTTGTTGCTGACTTTTCTACATTAAGCTACAAAGTAGTAACTGTAAAAGAATTAAATATCATTAAATCTCTATTCTCTTTCTTCTATGGATTTGCTAGTTCATTGCATATACAATGTACATGTAAGAGTATCTGAAAGGTCAAAAGAACTGTTCAAAGTTTTAAGTCAACAAGGCAAACTTCAATATAACGAAAACTCTAGGGGCCCAGAATAGAACTGGTCACTGTAAATCTTGAAATATTTGCATTGGTTTTATTTTTGCTTTTCTTGTGGTGACTTCTCCACCTCAAATTCATGACACGGCGAATAGAAGTTTCCATTGTACTACCACTAAACTACGGAATTGTTTCAATCGCTAACTTAAAACACTGCGAAAACCTCCTTCCTCCTTGCACCGCGAAATAAAGTCCCCGCGAAAATAAATGAACTTAAAGAATACTGATGCTGCAGTATCCAACAGTCTAGGACTTTCCTCCTCTTTTTCTTCGATCTTCTCCATCGATGTGCCTTCAACTCAGCTGGGATTCTCCCTGCCGCAATATGTTATTACTTTCTATTTGGAAGCCACCTCGTGACCCACATTGAGCATAGGCAGCCAGCTAAGCGTACATCGGGGAATACGTAATTGCCATCCTTGTACGAGTTGGCAAGCAACTCGAGCGTACACCACCACCGACACTGACCTATCCGAGAGAAAACTTTGAAATGAAAGAGCCATGATTAAGTGACAGCCGAAGACGGGATATAATCTCTGTTATCAAGAAGGCATCTATTTTCCATGCATGTTTAAGATGGGTGAAACGATGATGGGATTGTACATCTACACGTTAACCACTAGGATTAGACCGTTCCGTGACCCCTCCATTCTGCACCACTTGCACCTGTCCTTCACAAATCCACTCTGCATTAGACCTGTTCCATTCTGATGCCGGGGTGGTGCCAGTTGGGCAAATTTGGAGAGGAAGGGGGGAAAAGTGAAACATCCTCAGTCAGTAACTCTGTCAAAAATTGAAATACAATTGTAAACATAAGGGGTACAATTCTTCTTCTTTTGTCATCCTCAATTCAGGTGAAGCATGCAATTCAAGTGGCTACATGCAGTAGTGCAATGCAGATATGCTATGGCTTGCGTTTTGGGCCAGGCACATACCAGAATGTAAAAGAAAAAGCTTTGTATTGGAGATTTCTAGTTAAAAAATGTAACAGTGTAGGAACATATATGGAAAGAGTAGGAAATATAATAAAGCTAACTCTTGTGTGCCATTATAATTGCCTAGTTGTGGCAGAAGAGAGTGAAATCACCACATGTAGTGATATTGGTGCTTTTATGTCTTGCAAGGTGACTGTTCACATCTTTGAGGCTATTATTACCAGCACTGAAATGCTGTCACGAATCTTGCTCTGAAATGATGATAAATGGCATTCCCTTCCTTTGCTTTCCTTTCCCTTCTTGTGATGTGATATGTGCATCTTTCGTTTCCATCACTTCAACACTTGATGTCTTACAGTGTCCCAAAGTGTTGCTGGAATCGCCATCAACATGACCATTTCAGCATAGAACTGCGCCGATCTAAATCCCTACATAGCCAATTAGAACGTCACATTTCCCTTTACGAGTGACAAACAACAACCTGCCATAAAAACGATGTGCTCCGCCACTGCCACAAAGTGCGGAACTCTCCCCCCGAGAAGGAAAAAGCCATAAAAACAAACCACTCTAGGAGAAACAGCCTCATATATCTTGTATTATCATTACAAACACAACTTACTTCTTCTGTAAGGGATCAACGAAAAGTTGATAATTGTGTCTAATAGTAAGGCCATGGAAAAAAGTGTTATGTTTCCAGTTACCTGACTGACCCTAGCAAAAAACATCTTTTTGCAGGACTGCTGGCAAAGGACTTAAAATTATCAATCTGACATCTGAGTGCTGAAAACATTGTTTTTTTCAAACATGTTTTCCTCACTTCTGTTGCTGCAATAGAAAATTGTGCTTGTATAGTATATACGTATTTTCAAATTATGAATATGATGTTAGAAATATCAGTTTCCAAGTGCATTTCAGTTATACAAATGTTAAACAGTATTTCTTGGATCATTTTGCTTTGGCTGAAATTTTGAGAAAAAAAAGGGAATCCCTATACCTACCGACCCTAATTTTTGAAGGATCATAAACGGAAACACAACATTAAATATTCTAGGCCTACAAGAAATTTGAGGACAACTATCATGCATTCTTTTCAATTTTTCCTGTACAAAATGAAGATATGTGAGGGATCATGATGTTCTTATGTGAATTACTGAATTGATCTACACTCTTGTTTTTAAGTTGTAAATTCTCAACAGGTACATTAAGACTTGGAGGCAATCCTTCACTTTCATTCATGCCCCAAAATCCTAAAAGTCTTCATAAGACAAAAAATATGTCTCTCATTAAACTACAAGTCAGACATTAAAAAAAGTAATAATAATCATTCATGCCGAATCAACTAATGAATATGCAATCTGCTGACACATTTTTCCAGTGACACACAAATATATTTTCATAGAAGCAATTATTGTAAGTGATAGTTAATCAATTCACATAACATTCATTGGAAGCAATAAAACCAGAGCTATGACTGAGCAACCCCCCAAATCACGACCATAGCTTATCCACAAAATATCAAAACTAGAAGTTCCACTGCAGTACCAAAGAAAGCCACTAGGAGGCCTGAAGTCAATCTTGAGCTTTGTCTTTCGAAGACCTAACCACGTATCAAATATCATCACAGTCCATCCATAGCTTCTTGAGTATATATGCTGGCAAAAGTATGCAGAAATACAAGAACACAGAAAATGTGTAACACACACACACATACACAAGGACACACACATGGACACACACATGGACACACACACACACGAAAACCTCCATTTGCAATGGCAAAAGTATTAAGAAAGTGTTGTTATATTATGTAGAAATGCACGTGTCTAGGTTAATAAGTAATGGTAGAGTAGTCTTGAAAACCATTTATGTGACTGGTGGGTGAGTGTAACTTTTAACAATATTTGTACACATGTTATTGCCCAATATAAAAATAACAGGTGTAAAAACTCATGAGTAAAGAAAGGATACTGTCTTCTTTGTTCTTCTGGTCTTGTGAGCTCTCCATGCCTGGCAATGCAGCTGCAACACGGCGGAATAACTGCAAGCAGAAGTAAAACATCATGTTGGCAGCCATGAAAGGACTAACACATGCTACCTTTCCCATCTTTTCCAAAAGCATTGTCCTACATTGAAGTATGTCAAAAGTAAGAGGTTCATCTTAAAACCCAGCCACATCCTCCTTCTCTATAACCACAGTGTAACAGTGGAAGTCAATGACAGCCTGACTCAGTGCGAGCACTGAAATGCAGTGATGATGATGATGATGTGTGATTGCACATGTATATCACAAATTTGGGGCAAACCTTTTCTCAGGCATCTACTTTTCTCCACTGTTTGAACAATGTAATTTTCTTCCCAAAGAAAATCTTAAAAACAATTGACAAAATTTTGACCTAACCAAAAAGGCTGCCATGTACATACATTCTATAGTATATTCTAACCATACGTGAAACCTACCTGTTTTACATTGTAGCCTGTTTTTGCACTAGTTTCGATGAACATGACATTCAGTTCCTTTGCCTTGCGCTCCCCATCCTCCAGCGACACCTGCCTGTAAATACAGTAAAGCAAGATTTTCACCGTTTAAGTCATCCATAAACTTATACCTACGTATTGTGGATGATATTTTACATTTAAGGTCTCATTCCTGTGTTACTCCAAGTGTATACTCTAAAGGAGTCCGTGCCCCAAAAAATGAACGGCTGCATGAATGTGTGTTTATATCGGTTGGAAAGTCCCTTTTAGCTAGCCCAATTGATCTCAAGCATGAAACTGATGAAAGCTTGTTTGTTACTGAAGAAATTAGCAGATAAAGTTTGGCAGCCGCACACGAGGTCGGACGTCCACAGCCGGACATTGACGGTAATACGTCTAGCACTTACAGCTAGAAATTGCCCTTTTTTCGGTGTAGCTAAGTGCAGTTTGTTATTGCTATAAAAAGAGATTGTATGTAGTGAAAATGTTTGCAATTTTACCACATGATCCAGGGTAAATGTTCTTAACAAAGATTGAATAACATCGGCACATTTTCTATATCTTCATTACGAACGCGCCCATATAAAACATGTATAACATGTAAGCCTATGGGGTGAAAAAACTCATGAATGAGACTATAAGGGGGCTGGAAACACCACTTGCATAAGCAGGTTAGTGCAGGTAAAATTGAAGCTGTGCAGGTATTTCTGATTTAGTATTTTGGCATGTATTGGTAATTTGTTCCAACCTTGCCTTACATAGTTTACATTTGCATTCTGCACATAGAACATACCGTATTAAACAGACTTCAGATTTTATGAAGATACAGTGCACTTAGAAAACCTTGACATGATTATTTTGGATGGACTAAAACGGAAGAAAATAGATGGTGCAGGCAGGTATGAAAAAAGGGCAACACGAGTTTGTTGGACCAGGTATAATTTCGGCACCACACTTCAATTCCATTGAGACAAAATACAAGTACATCAATATAAATCACTGACTCCCTCCAACAGGTTACATTGCACTTTTTTTCTTTAACCCTGCCCAAAATTGCAACTTTTCTCATTTTTCTGACCCCATTTTATCACGTTGGCATTTCCCCAAGTTTGGCATGCATGACGGCGCACTGTGGTACAAAAGCTGGCAACTGTGCCAGAAATGTCACACTCTGGGAAACATCTATTATTCATCTCTAGAGCTAGCTAGAATAAACTCTTGGAGAGCATTGCAAGGTTCTGCCAAGGTAGCATAATTTCCTTACTGTTTGTAGGATTGACATTGCTTGAAATTTGAGAGGGAGCTGCTAGGGGGCCCAAATTTCCGTCACTTTTACCACAGGTCAAACCGAAATTTTAAAATTAATGACGAGTGAATGCTGCCTTGCCATCGTCTTGGAAGAGGTATAATGATGAAGAAGATCTTTCAAAGAAAGCTAACCTTAGCAGCCGGATTGTGCTTATATTGTCACAGTGATATCAGGAGTTGAATCCTGGTGCTGAATTGGCTGCTAGCTTCAGGTTGGACAAATGAGGGTACGGGGATGGCTACAATTACAAAATATGCTTGTACAAATAATGTGCTTTTACATTAAGGTATTATGGATTAATGTACTTTTTAAAGCTCAAATGGCAATGAACGGTATAACTTGTCTCCTACTAGCCAGATATGAATAAGTTCACAGTACTGTCTGCAGTTTGATTTGTGCACCGCTGTGCCCTACAGAAACAAGCCCCATGATATACGACCAGCTGACTTAAAAACACACCATGGTCTTTCTTTCACAGTTTTAAGGACAAGACTTTCCTGGGGGGGCTAACACCACTGCAACCCAGGAGCAAATCTGAAGGTTGAACATAACTCCTCTAGAAGGAGGTTTTGACAAGTGCGACATTTGTGGCCACCCTGAGCCAAGAAGGCGCTCATTAAAGACAGGATGATTTCCCAGACCCTGCCCCAGGTTACTCCTTCTCAGAAATAATTCCTTGAGAATACCTGCTGGACTTCGGCAAGTGTACGGCAGGATTAAGGGCTAATCCTTATGTTTCTACTGGGATTGAGGCAATAATAAGAGAACACAGGGAAGGTGGCAAGACCATATCAATCAGGATAAGAAACACATGTGGGATTGAAATACTTGATCCAAGAAACCTGCTGAGACACTACTGTAAATCTTGAAACTTTCGAGGTGGTTTTAGTTTCGTTCCTTTTGCGGTTACCTCGATTGACTTTTGCGGTGACCAAGACCAACACGAATATGCCTTTCCAATGCACTTACTACTACTGCACTAGTACTACATGATTGTTTCAACCGTGAATTAAAAACACCACCAAAGCCTCCTTTTCCCTCCTAGCCCTAACATGGACCGGTGCAGGTTAGGTGCATGTAGACATCAGCAGTACCTCCACAGCTCCAGTTTTACCTGCACTTACCTGCAAGCTGACATTGGCAAGCAAGCCATGTATAATGTACATAAACATATACATCAGGGTTGGACAACCCACTGACCATATTGGACAAGAACAGAAAAAATCTACTTGCCCATACCAATTTTTTTAATGGCCCGAAATTTAAATGAGAATGTCTTTACATATGCATTTGCAGTTACATCAAGGAAATTCGTTTACTTTTCAGTAGAAAAAGCACTTAAAAGTGTATAGTGTCATCCAAACAAAGTCTTGTACACTTGAGACTAAAGATATCAAGATAGGGATTGAGGGATTGTAATTCATCAGTAGATTTGCCCCATGCACAGGTACACTTGGGTGTCCAATTTCTTGATAGTTATATAGAGAAGGGTGTCTAAAAAATTGCACTGATCTGATCAGGCAAGTGCTGGAGGACATCCACTTGCCTGATCAGCAGTATCACTTATAATTACCCAGAGCAATCAGGCAAACGGACTTGTCCAACCCTGTACATGAACAGTGTACAATCAAATAAAACACACTTTAAGAACACACTCCCCCACCTTTTGTCTGACAGGTCTGTCTTGTTCCCAACCAGCATGATGATGACATCACTTCCTCGCTCGGTTCGAACGTCGTCGATCCATTTTGATGTCTGATGGAAGGAGTTGGCATCTGCCAAGGGACAACAGGCAACAGGTGTCACAATCAGGTGCAACAAACAAACAGGTGTCATAAACAGGTGTTACAACAGGTGTCATAAACATGTGTCACAATCTACCAAGACCTACTATGTACAAAGTTTACTGCATACTTTTCCAATCTACAGTCCTACCTGTCTAAGCCTTAAATTTATAGTTAATACCATGTTGATATCATAAAAACTACAAATCATACATAAATGCATGTATGAATATTAATAGCCTAACAGCAACAGTAACAGACCGTATAATTCCAATGTTATTCAACTGCAAATGAAGAGGGAGTTGCAAAATTCGGTTAACAAAGTTCTTTGCACGCAACCATGAGATATTCAGCTGCCAATGTTTCCATAGTCCTTCTGCTACTTTCCTCAAGGCAATATACACTGACAGATTCTACTTTGTTAACTATTGATTTATCAACAGGTATGTGGAAAATATTCACAGAGGTGCAAGATTTGTCTTATATGCCCTTTCCACTAGAGCCTGCAACCTTATGCAACCTCTGTATGAGCGACCAAAAATCTAATACACAGCTCAATGAATTTCAAAGATGAACAACAACTTTGTGTGCGCTGTTGGCTTTTAAATCATACTTTTATATTTTGCATCATATTCCGATTATGAAATCAAGGGTTACGCAGTTGCTCAGCAATTGCAGTGTTGTTGAGAGGGGGTCTTACTTGTGATATCATAGACAACGACTGCTACTGTAGAATCACGGATGTAGGATGGGATGAGGCTCCTAAATCTCTCCTGCCCAGCTGTGTCCCACAGTTGAAGCCTGACCTGAAGACAAAAAACAAAGACAAAAGGTGAAAAAAATACCTCAAAAGACTTTATCTTGCTATCAAGGTTCAAACTGTAATGGTACATGTGTGTGTTACCTTAGTTAGTCCTGTGTGGTTAGTAGGAATATGGATGGTATAGTTCTTGGTATGTGTTTATTTGTCTTTGTACGTTTCCCAACTGACAGGGATGTCTGTTGCCTATGCCAGAAGGAAAATGCATGGATTGATAAAATCAACAAGTGATTCACAATAATGAATACAACAAGAAATTGATAAAAATATTTCATTGAGGTTCACATGTATGACATCTTTGATTTCTAGTTTTAGTTCCTGACAGGCTTATCAAGTTTATGTATCTCAGGAAGCAGAAAAAGCAGTGTGTACCATTTAAAAAATCTTTAGTATGACCTGGCCGGGTTTGAATCAGTGACCTCGCAAATGCAAAGTCAGCACTCTACTAGGCCATAATAGCACCGGTGCGTCAGAATTCATGTAGCATATAGGAAATGAATAATTCTGCTGCTATATCTCAGCCTACTACTCAGTATTCCTCCATGATGTTCCACTGACAATCACATTCATCCTCACGACCTTTCCCTTCAAGGTCAAGCTCGCCGAGCTGCGGCAAGACGGGATACTTGACCTAGACTTACTCCGATAGCTTATGCCGGGATTTCAAAGATCTTTGGGGCGTGCCTAGGGCTGGGTTAAATAGACCTTAACCCTGTCTTATCCAGGTAGGTGATCTGTGTGTTGCAGACGTCATATTATGAATATAGAGTATGAGGACTTGGAGCAAAAAGTTTTCATGACAATGCTCTATATGGCATCACTTGGGTGTAGAATTTGAATGTTCCTGGTATACATCAAACCATTCATTTAGAGCAAGGAACATTGATAAGAACAGAGTACTAGGACTTGGAGCAAAAAGTACATTTTCATCCTTCAGAATTTTGAAGAGTTGCATTTGTGGATACATGTCTACAGTATAAATCAATCTACTTGATATGTAGAGCAAGGAAGATAAATGAGAAGAAGAGTTTGAAAATCTCATGCCTCTGTGAATTTCTCTGTGAGTTTCTCGTACATGACTGTATATCTTGTTTGACTTTGAGTGTAATTCATTGATTATGCAAATAAAGTTTCGACTAACATTACATGTGTCCATTGATCACTTCCTGTCACTCTATGGTGAACTTGACTAGCACATAGAAAATATATACCGCAAAAACACTGACAGGTCAAAAATAATATACTCCCTGTGAATTAGTAGCCTCTTCCATTGACCTCATGACCTGGAATGTCTGTTTTGTCTGATACATGACTAGTTCTACCATCTCTGCACTCTACTTCCTGTCTATGCTAACATCCAGACATGCCAAAAATAAAACCCCTGTACACAGAAGCAATGAGTACTAGGACAATGCATGATTGTTTTCAGGTCAGTGCTCTTCACATTTGTGGCACCAACTTACTTTTCTATCATTGAGAATTTTGAAGAGTTATTTTGGTGGACAGATGACATAGAACATGGAGAAGAATGAACTGCATCTATACAATAGTCAAAAACCACTTACTTCCATTCCAGACACTAGTACGTTTTGTACCTGTACTTGGGACTTTGATATGGTTTTTTTTCAAGAGCCTACAATCTCAGAGCCTTGTTACCAAGGATGCGTGATGGTTGCAAATTAGCATGATCAGTCATCGGTTTAGAAGCAAGAAAGAGGATTAAATTATTAAATGCAACAAAGTCCCTAACATAACCTTGAACCATAAATGCCTATAGTTATACTTTTAACTGTTTTAGTGAACACCTACTGAACCGTCTACAACGTCATAACCATACCTATACTGTGGGAAGTTAATCCTTCTCCTGCTGAGAAAAACAGATACAAGTAATAAAACAAAATAAAGGATTGCTCTACTGAGCAATTCCAACATAAAAGTCAATCTAATCAACACGTTCCTTATGGCCCTCACTGAGAAGTGATCCCAACTCTACTATAAACAGTGTAGTTACTGTAGTACAGTCTCTCGTAAAACATTCATGTACACTTACAAGATAAAACCAAATGGCTAATGTGCTTTTAAGGACTGGCTTGGAAAAGCAGGCAAGGAAGAACAAAATTGTACTTTTTATATGTTCTTCTATTTACTAATATTCGGTCTCCTTATTTTGCACACAAAGTCACACTTTAAGGTCCACTGTTATTTTGAAACATATAACAATTTGGTTTGAGATTCATAAATTCACACATCAACAGCGAAAATGGCACGACCCCTCTACCCAATTCAGTTGCAAGTTTTATGGCATTATAAGCTACAAATCTTGATGTTGCTACTTTCGCGCTTCTTAAGTGGCCTTAACAAACACAAGGATTCCAAAACTTTACTGCAAACGAAGTAATTTCTCCCGAAATCTGGACGTAAATTCCCCACACAAAATGAAATAGCTATTCTTAGTGTGGCGTGATTACGTAGTATGGGTTGGAGACCACTAAGGTCAGGGGATGGAGTATTAGGCTCACATTTACTCGGTAGGCTATTATGTTTGATCAGTGCAGGGGGCTGATTTACAGTCACTGTACTGTGGGGGAATCACCGGGTAAATCACACGCTACTGTGCCGGCCGCCGGAACACAGTCACTTGTTCCTAAAGACGGTCAACTTTTGGGGAGGGGCTTTAGCGACTTTCTCAGAATTCAAAGCAAGGATCAGGTCCCACCAATTTAATTTGCTGGCTCTCAGATTTGCCTCTTTTATATTTCCCAAATCAAAAAAAAAAAAAAAATTACCACACCACCTTTTCAGGAAATCGTTACTCAGTACAAGGTGGCTTAAAGCAATTCAATAATTTTCCAGTGTAGCAAAATGCCATAAATGCCTTTATTCAGTTTTTGTCTGCTTATGTTTTTATATTTAACATTTATGTTTTTTCATGAATGACAGAAGTACATACATGTAAAATATAATTGTACTTTTTAAAATAATTTTCAACAAACGGGTGCATGTACTGTACAAAGGGAGCACCAGGATGAGTTGGATGTCTGCCGTAGAGTGTTTTGCTTTTTTTCAAGCTGAAAGTTGAATAATTCGTCATTCTTTTATGTTCTTGCCAAATTTTTATTTTTTTTTGCCCTGTCACTCCATATTGTTTCTGAAAAAAAATGTAGATTGGTGTGGCCTCAGGTAGATAAAAATAATGTGATCTGTATGGGAAATTTGCACCTTCATGTTGTTGAAATGCTTGTCAGTAATGTGAATGTTTTGGATAAAAGAAATTCACTCAAATTCACACACACTCACATTTGTACACACACACACACACACACACACACACACACACACACACACACACACACATACGTACAAATACAGACACGCACACACACGCACACACACAGACATTTTAAAATAGATAAATCTGTGTTTTAATGGAATAATATATGAGAGGCTGCAGTGTGACACTGTATAAAACTGAAGCAATGGGGTTCAGAGGGAGATGGTAATTTTTCTTCTTTATCAAATTTGATTTCTGATGATTATGCATTCCAGACATCAATATTGTTTAATCTAATATGTTTACTCATATGTTAAGTTACATGAGTTTGATGGATGCGGGTATGTCAGTTTACTAAGGCTTTCTAGGCTTCTTCTATGTCTTGATTTTTCATCAGTTACACTTTTAAGATTTTGCAAATAATCAGTGAACAATGTGTACTTGACACTGTTTTAATTTCTTTATACATGTAGCTTTCAAATAAAGCACATTTAACCATTAAGACTTTAGTAATTCGTTCTTAGGCATTTAGACTTAGTAATTCATTCTTAATCTTGACTACAGTTTGACTGGTGGGACATTTCAGATGATCGATCAGTGTCAGTTGAAGAGTAATTGATTTTAAGGCCAGAAAATGATGCTGTCCTTTAATGGTGGAGCGCTGTTACATCAGAATGTCATGTCTAGGTTACCAGTAATTATACAGTCACGGTCCGTGCAACAAACAACATTCTTCATGTCTGACACAGTTTTGTTAGTAGGCTGTTACCTGACAAATGAGCATTCTTAATGTCCGACCGACCAAAATGTGTCAACCCACCAATCAAAGACCTCGGTACTCACCGTTCGATCTTCCAAATACATCGTCTTTGAAAGAAAATCTATTCCGATGGTTGCCTGTGGAGGGAAGGGAGAGGGATGTCAGTACGGGGTGTCGGAGGAATCAATAGCAATGATAGCAACTATCGAAAATCATTCTGATGTTTTAATTACTGCTCTTTGGCCCAGGGGTGCTGACAGCAACGTTACCAATCCCAGTGTGACAGGGGTGGAAAGTTGCTCTGCCGAATTAACCTGGCAGATTCAAATTTCATAGTATGTTTGTCTTGTCGATCGTCTGTATCTCTGCTTCGGTTGCCTGGCAGAGCCATATGTATATATAATATACCATCACATATTTCAAATAAATACATAAAAAATACAAATATAAATACAAGTGTAATACAATCATATCTAAACATGCCACAAGATTGTACACAAGCCCACAACATTGTTGCAAATTTGTTTGTGTTGTGAAATAATGTGAATTTTTTGTGTTGTTAATTAAAAAAACAGCTTGGTATGTTTGTTAATGTTTTGTACCCATTTCAAGCGCCATGCTTCGTTTTACCTTTTCTTTACCCATTTCAACATAGCCGGTCCCTTAAAGATATGCTGCTGTAACTAATACTCAATGAAAAGGAAAGGAAAAGAAAATGTGCCTCAATCGATACCATTGTGTATAAATGACAAATACGAAGTGTCATAACCCTGAAGAGACCCTCCCCTCAAGGGTCCTTTAAAAATGCAGGCCTTTCCTTCATCGGGTTTGTTGACCCATAAAAAAAGGAGCAATGCCTTTGTTCTCACAAGAATACCTTTCCACAGTGGGAGTAGAATTTATAAGTCTTAAAGTTTGCAGACTCCAGGCTATACTTTATTATTACTCTGGCCGTGTTTCAAGACTTCCTATATCTTTTTGGAGATCTTCAACAAAGATTGGGTTGACACGTAGGTCTATTTTTGCATATCAGGAATTGGTGCGTTGCCGCGAGGGTTGAGGGGTGACCGGCAAAAGTTCGCGTCATCATTGGATGATGACCGTGTGACACGGCAGCGTTATGGCCTGTTTTATTACAGCGTATCATTATGGCCGGAGGAAAAGTGTTGAAATATGGACATGCCTAGTCATAGCCGGAGGTTCAGAATTATTCAACGTTTGTCGTTTATGGGAACAAACATGGCCCATCTGCCTTCGGTTTGGAGATAATACCAAGATGATAAGGTTGAATAAATCAAGTTGCTTGGTACTGTAGACAACTTACTGTACAGTTTTTTAGTACCAGTTCTGTTGGACTAGAGTTGTTTAGTTCTAAGAAAAAATACAAATCTATGAAAAATACAAGGACAAAAGCTTTATTTTCTGTTTGCTATGTGATTTTCGGTTATTTGTCATATCATATATAAGGATTTTCTACAACAAAAAATACTACTGCTATATAATCGTGCTGTTACTATATTCAAATACTGGAGACTGAAATACATTATACAGCACTGTTTTGGAACAGACAATTTTGATTCATCTATTAGCAAATTCATTTCTGACTTTTTCAAGATTTTTTGAATCGACTATCCTTTCCTGTTCTCAACTGAAATACATGATAGAGAAAAATTCATGTATGAATATGTACACTATAGCAATAAATGTATTCAACAGAATACATACAACATAAAAAGCACAGTAAAGTGTGACAGACCAATATCAAAATGTTACAAAGATGTAATGTATTCCTTTATTACATAACAGTTACTGTCATCCATAAAAGTTCAAGCTCTTACAGGTGAACAGCAATTATTGATATTTAAAGTTAAACTCGGTGGTGCATGTAATACTGTAGAACACAGAGCCCCCTGGTACACACATCGGAAGACGAGGCTAATCTGCAAAACTAAATCTCTTCACCAATCACTGAGACAGAATAAAAATCACTAGTACTGTAACAGTCCCACGAAAATCATTTAGGTACAGGTCCAAAATACCGGAACATCAATGCACCGGTACTTACACTCGAGTTTAGAACTTTTGTACTTATTTTGTTACTAAAAACATCTCTTATTCCTACCACAAAGATGAAAATTTAGCACTGGAAAAAGCAACATCCTTAATTGTTTTGGGCTCCTTTTGAAAACACAGGTTTTCTGCATAAGGTACTGAATAAATATTCTGTTAACAGTTTATACTTCTGTCATGGTTGTAGACCACAGGTTGATTTTTCAAACTGTTCAGGTTCCCGTTCTGCATGGGTCTGGACCCGTACCTAAACCTGTACCTGATATTAATAAACGTACACACAGCTCTGAGACTGAAACATGTCTCTCGGCAACCTGACATTGTATAAACAGCTTCCGTGGGTAATCCTGATTAAGCATTTCCAACATCGGTGTCACAGAGCCGTGTGAACATCAATTGGCCCAGGGACAATCATCTTACCATTTCCACACAACTTATCAAAGGGGATTAGCAGGTAGGGATCCACGTGTCACCTAATCACGACGACGGGGAGACACATTTAGGGATGATGGCGGTTTAAAGGCCTCAGTTACAGACTGAGATGATCCGATTCCTTCTACATGACCCTGTATAAATTGGGATTTTCCCTCCCTCACGGAGATAACTGCAGACTATGCATACAAATCATTACAGGGAGGTCAGAGGGCTTCACTGTTGAAGATGATATCAGATGTAGACAGATGTTCACAGCAGAGAAAATGGCATACACGACCTTACCGAGCAGTAATAATGGTACGGATAAACACAATATACATCAGACCCACATTAAATTGGGTGTAAAGCTAGAACTGATGTGAAAATATGGCTACTTCCTTAGAGATGCATGGCAAGAACAGATCCCCCTTTCAAGTAACACCATAGGAATAGATTGCAGTCAAGCGAGGAAATGACACCATAAGCTTTCACATGTGGCCCTACCTCTGAAGAGATGGCACTGGCTTATCTCCAAGTTCTTTACATGTTAAAAGGCTCGCTTTGAAGTACAATTTATGAGCCATAACTACCCGGTTGGCAAAGAAGATATGTCTGCTTAGAAAGATAGCGTGGTAAAAGTGGCTGTTATGTGCTCCAAATGACCTGCTTCATTGTTGTTAACAGCAGCAATGCTTTCAGTACCGTTGACAGGGACATCCGCCTTGCCTATACACACCACTGTGGGGCTGTTGGGATTGTGTCTTATCAGTAAGGGGATCTCCTTTGCTGGGTGTGAAATGCCCCTGAGAGACTTATTGATCCCTTAGTAACCTTCCCCCCTTGTTGAAGATGAGGCATTTGGGGCCAAGAAGGCAGCGTTGGGCAATGCTTAGGCTATTTCATCTTGGAAGAAACGAGGCCCTTATGGCTGGGCCTTCTGCGTGGATTTGGCTGATGAACATGACCTTTACACAGTCTTTGGAGGTCAAAAAGTTGCGTGCAAGTCAAGTCCCAATTAGATTGTTATGCATATCTAGATAGACACACCTGTACAATATATGAATGTCCATATGAGACAACTAGTAAATACTACATAGATTTTCACTTTGCCTTTGAGTTTGCTGTTTTTGTCATGAACTCAACACACAATAAAAATATGCTCCGTACTAAATTGAGCTACAACAGTTCTTTCAACTGCGAACTCAAAGATACTGCAAGCTTTTCAATTTGTGCGAAGTTCAAGTACTGCTTAAATATTGTATATTCTAACTCTGCCTGGTTAAATGGTTAACTCAAACATTTATCTTAAAGTACTGTCCAGCATTTTGCTTGCAAGCTAGAAGTTCTCAGCTCAAGGCTGCATACAAAGAAGACTCTAATCTTGATACAAAATCCAAAACCCAACCGTACCATGGCATACATGGACATGTATACAAAGTACACATCCATCCATCAACTGCAATCATTGTATGAGTTACTTTGACCTCTACCACAAGGTCAGGGGGTACGAAGTTAGTTACGGTCCTCTCGCGGAATCGTATTTCAAGTTCATAACATGTCGAGAAATGAAGCAATGTGCAATTCCAACAGTCATTACTGCCTTAGGTGCAGAATTTATTTCGTCATTAATTTTCATCGTCAACTCAGCCAAGCTATGTCTTTTTGACCTTGTGTCTGGCAATAGAATATCATTTTCCAACTACGCTGTTATTCAAACCAAATTTCCCATAACGATTTAGCCTTATCCAGATTGGGACTGACTACAAGTTGGCTACACCCATTGCACAAGCCACTCACTAAATTTGCCCACTGCACTCTTGCTTTAAAAGCAAAATAAGAGAACGACCAAATATTGTATACATATCTTTCACCTACAAGTTGTTTAAGTGAGGGTATTAAAACATTTTCTTGAAAATGGCCTAAATATTTCCAGAAGCTAAAAGGAGGATGACCTTAGGGGGTGTCACACTTGTGTGTATATCAAGTCCATGTGAGTTACGTATTAATTATTCTATGATAGGGCATAAGTTGCTTAACAGTATATCTCAGTACATAGATTGATGTGGCATTTTCTATAGGGCGTATTCACGTGACGTAGGCATGACGTCATCACTACGCGTGCCCATAGCGGCGGACATCTTGGTGTTCACCCGCAGGCCTGCAGCGCGCGCTCGACAACAAAGTTGTAGACAGAAGAAGTTCTCCGAAATGGAGGAAAGTGAGATTGTATGTCCGTTATCTGACTATGCAAGAAGCCTTGCACCTCATGTCCGTCAGCGCTACCACGAGAAGATTTCTGCTGTTGGAATCGACCCTTTTTTGATTCAAGATGAGCAGCTAGACGCGGATCGCTTGCCACCAATGGAGTCGCTTGACCTTGTCTCATACTTAGTACTGGAGACAAGTTTCTACTCCCAGGAGCGTTTCAAGGCCTACAAAAGTCTTGAGGCTTACAATTATGTGGTATCCGGCTTTGTGGAAAGCGTCAAGGGAAAACGTATGGATGGGAAACATGTCGTGGTTGGCAAAGTGAAGCATTCCCAGAAGTGGAATGACCCCTGCGTCCTTGTGTGGGTTATCACAAGTCCCGGCGGGACGATTTTGAGCGCTCACTGTCGTGACTGCCTGGCAGGATTGGGTGAGTGTTGTTCACATGTAGCCAGCGTGTTATTTTACCTAGAAATGTACCACCGAGTAAGTGCTGACGTCGCCTCGACTGACTTAGCAAATGCATGGCTCCCTCCAGCGTTATCACGCACAGCCTCGGCCTTGCCAATGGAAAACATTGATTTTAGCTCGCCGAAGAAGCTTAAGAATAATATGACGATGCTAGCGGGAACGTGCGCTGAACTACCACCATCTCACGACGTGCTCACAGAAGAAGAGAAGAAGCATACACCAAGTGAAGGTGAGATGAATGAATTGTTTGAGAACCTTGACAAGGTGAAGTTCAAGCCGGTGGTGTTGAGCACGGACGAACAACACTGTGAATCGTTTATTCCCAAGAGCAAATATGTTAGCACAATTTCAGACCTTTCTGACGGTAAATATCTGAAAATGAGTTACGACCAACTCATGGAGGCCTGCTCAAATGTTCACCTACAACTATCTGATGATGACAGGAAATTAATCGAGGAGGACACCAGAGACCAGGCAAGGGGAGGATCATTCTTCAAACACAGGGCAGGGAGGATTGGGGCATCAATGTCCAAACAAGCCTGTGCTACCAACCCAGCCCAGCCATCACAGTCCCTTATCAGAACAATTTGCTATCCTAAGAGTTTCACGTTCACAACAGAAGCCACAGAACACGGGTGCAAACATGAACAAAAAGCAGTGGCTGAGTATGAAAAATTCATGCAGACCCAACACACCAACTTCAGAGTGCATCAGTGTGGAATGTCGGTTCATCCAGAACACCAATTTTTACATGCAACCCCTGACTTTGTCTGCAGTTGCGACTGTTGTGGCCAGGGTTGTGGAGAAGTGAAGTGTCCCTACTGCTTAAAAGAAATGGACTTCGATGAATATGTAAAGAAGCGAAGCTCATGCATGGACCAGACTTTTCTACTGAAGAAGGACCACAAGTATTATTACCAGGTACAGCAACAGCTGTTTGCAACAGGCAAAAGTTACTGTGACTTTGTTGTATGCTCAGTAAGTGACAGCAGACAGGCCAGGATAGCTGTAGAAAGGATAAAGCCAGACTTGGAGCACTGGAACACTGTTGTACCAAAGCTAGCACAGTTCTGGAGGTTTTGTATTTTGCCAGAAATCCTCGGTAGATGGTTTACACAGAAAAGAGACATTGATCTGCAGCCTGCTACTGGTACTGGCATATGTTTCTGTAGGAGCGCATCAGACTCACAAGTTGTTAAATGCACCAGTCAAACATGTCCCATCACAACATTTCATCTGTCTTGTTTGAAGATCACTGGAGTGCCAGCTAAATGGCTTTGCCCACTCTGTCACATCTCTCACAAGTCATCAAAACTGAAATCTGTCAACACAAAATCCAAGAAGACGAGTGCTGCTCCTCAGAAAGCCCTGAAACTCCAGTCAATATGTGTTTGCAAGAAAACACCAATGGTAACAGACAAACTCCTAGAATGCCATAATGACAGTTGTGGGAATGGGAAATTCTTCCATCTACACTGCATCAACTACAAAAAAATGCCAAATAATGCTTCCACTACATGGTTATGTTTACAGTGCAGGAAGAAGCAACGTGTAAGCAAATCATTTCAGCAGGAGCCTGACACTGCCTCATCAGTTAACCATGTGTTAGACTTAGAGAGAGAAGGACTGACCATCACAAGTGTAAATCATAACAACAATATTGAAAGGTTTGCACCACTATGTAACCTGACAGATGATCACTACGCCCTGATAACAGATCCATCAGGGTGGCTAGACTGTGATATTATACACAATGCCCATGTCCTTCTCAAGAGAGTCAATCCATCTATGGACGGGTTACAGAGAACAACTCTCGGACCTTGGCGCACTTTTGCAAGAGTCAAGAATCCCTTCATCCAAATTCTGCACACTGGAAGAAGTCACTGGGTGTGTTGCAGTACTGTCAAGAGTGATGATGGAGTTGTAGACTTATATGACAGTCTCTTTCACAACATCATTCAAGCTGAGATTGAAGAGCAAGTCAAATGTTTAGTTGGTGAGGACAATTATGAAGGTCTTCGGGTTGTTGCTGTTCAGCAACAACCAAATTCAGTAGATTGTGGAGTATTTGCAATCGCATTTGCCACCTGCCTGGCATATGGAATTCTCCCTCAGTCCGTAGACTTTAACCAGCCACAACTGAGGGCTCATTTGGCTTCTTGCTTCAAGAATGAGAAGCTGGAACTGTTCCCAACATATTGACTGCTCAAAATTCAGTCACATCAGTCCTGAGGATGCCCCCCTCCCCATCCCCACACACTGGCTAAGCTGTGATGAGAAGGCACTGTTGGTCATGCACTACAGTTACAGGTGAGAATATTTCCTACTTTTTATCTGTCATTTCTAGTTGACATGGAGATTTTCTTTCTCGGTATCTGTTGTTCATGTAGAAATAAAACCTTTATTGTTCTTCCTCCTGTTTACAGTGAAGAGGATGCCCCCCTCCCCATCCCCACACACTGGCTAAGCTGTGATGAGAAGGCACTGTTGGTCATGCACTACAGTTACAGGTGAGAATATTTCCTACTTTTTATCTGTCATTTCTAGTTGACATGGAGATTTTCTTTCTCGGTATCTGCTGTTCATGTAGAAATAAAACCTTTATTGTTCTTCCTCCTGTTTACAGTGAAGAGGATGCCCCCCTCCCCATCTCCACACACTGGCTAAGCTGTGATGAGAAGGCACTGTTGGTCATGCACTACAGTTACAGGTGAGAATATTTCCTACTTTTTATCTGTCATTTCTAGTTGACATGGAGATTTTCTTTCTCGGTATCTGTTGTTCATGTAGAAATAAAACCTTTATTGTTCTTCCTCCTGTTTACAGTGAAGAGGATGCCCCCCTCCCCATCTCCACACACTGGCTAAGCTGTGATGAGAAGGCACTGTTGGTCATGCACTACAGTTACAGGTGAGAATATTTCCTACTTTTTATCTGTCATTTCTAGTTGACATGGAGATTTTCTTTCTCAGTATCTGTTGTTCATGTAGAAATAAAACCTTTATTGTTCTTCCTCCTGTTTACAGTGAAGAGGATGCCCCCCTCCCCATCTCCACACACTGGCTAAGCTGTGATGAGAAGGCACTGTTGGTCATGCACTACAGTTACAGGTGAGAATATTTCCTACTTTTTATCTGTCATTTCTAGTTGACATGGAGATTTTCTTTCTCAGTATCTGTTGTTCATGTAGAAATAAAACCTTTATTGTTCTTCCTCCTGTTTACAGGTTCTAGAAGAGCATCGCTCCTGAGTATGCCCCCCTCCCCACCACTGGCTGAGCTGTGAGAAGGCACTATGGGATGTACATGTATGACACAGTTACAGGTGAGAACGTTCTTACTTTTTATTACTCTCATCTGTCATTTCTAGTTAACCTGGTGATAATGTCGTTGTCGGTATCTGTTCTTCACATAGAAATTGACTATTTATTGTTCTTCCTCCTGTTTACAGTGCAAAGTTCCAGACAAGAAGTTGATTTGTTCTAGAAGACTGCTACCAAATCTCCACACGAAGGAAGGTTCAATATGTGCCCTCTCTTTCCTACTCCATTACTGACTGGGGCAATAAAGTCCTAAGTTGTTTGGATAAAGATGTAAATAAATTCCTGAAGCATTGTTTACTACTCCACTCGATACTTGTATTGTCATTCAACGTTATTGAATAATTAGTTTTTCTTGCAATTGTCTGTAGCTCAAGAAGCGTGTTGTAACACTATGATAATCACAATTTGAGGCAATATCTGTACAACTGTACAAAACTTTTTACAAATACATTTTAGCGCTATCCTGTAAAGTGACATAGCATCTTAAAGCACAAAGACAAATAAAGACAGGCATTACTACTAGTAATGTTACTGATAATGACACAAAAAGCATCAGGTATTTACAGATCTAACGTTAGATATGAACAAGGAAATGCTCCAGCATTTTCTCCAGTATCAAACAGTTTCAACTACTTAAGTCTTGTGCAAAGAATGTAACATTTATGCATGTAGCAAGAAAGGCATGAATTAAGAAATGGGCCGTTGATCTATTACTTTCTAAGATTGCTATCTTCATAGATTCATGAAGCCTAGATCTATCTGTGCCCTTATGTGATTGCTGAGGCATTTGCATCTTAAGTAACGCACTAGTACTACTTTAGCATTTCTCCACTATCGAACATTCAACAACTGAAGAAATTTCTTATCAAAAGAAGGTAACATTTATGTTGAACAATAAAGATATGGAGTCAAACAGACAGATAACTTATTACTTAGTAAGATTGATATCATAGATTCATACAGCCTAAATCTACATGTGTCCTTATTGTTAGTGAGCAAACAAGAGGAATTGCCAATGTGAGGATCCAGTCATCTCTACTCTAAGTGAAAGGTACAACTGATGGGCACAAGTTTGTCAAGGCAGCACATACTCTTACAATTCTGTCCACCATTCGTACATTGGAACCAGCAGTAGGGATTACATAGTCAATCTCGATAGTTCCTTGTAGCATCTTGTACTTTTGTTTCAATTGTCCTATTACACGTTCTACATGGATCCTCACATTGGCAATTCCTCTGGTTTGCTCAATATCCATTGGGTCAAGCTGTCTGGCGCCGCGGGTGAAAGTAGGGATGGCCAGCTTCACTTGATGTATGGCAAGGGTCTCTTCGATAGTGAAGCCACGATCAGCCATGACTAAGTCACCAGGTTTAAGTTTGTCTAACAGACCACAGTTTGTAGTAAGGTGCTTGTCAGATGTACGCCCCCCCCATGCCTTGGACACAAAACAGATGGATCCTTGAGGTGTGATGGCTACCAGTACTTTCATTGTGTTGTGATGTTTGTAATTACTGAAGGTCTGTCCTCGTGCCAGAAGATTTGAAGGCCTCTCAATGAAAACTTCGAAGCAATCAATGATGATAGTGACCTTATCTCCAAATGTGTTCTCGAAACAAGCCGGCATGGTACGGATGATTACTTCCCGTTCAGGCCACTTGATAAGAGGTGACAGTCGTGTGTCCATCAGAGTCATCCATGAAGAGAAAATCCTTGAGACGGTAGGCTGGCTGACATCAAATCGATAAGCCAGATCTTGCTGAGGCACATTGAGCCTGAGTTTCATCAAAACCATCACAAACTCTTGAAAAGGTGTCAAGGTTTTGGTCCTCCTTGACACATGAGGCTCAACAAAATTGAATATTGTCTTCAAAGTATCAAAACTTGGTAAACCTGTGTAAAATCTCACCCTGTCATCACTGTCATTGCAGTTTGAAAAGTACTCCTCAGTGAAGGACTGCACTTTAGTTTCCTTAAACAGGTAGGCGAACTCAGATGTCTGTGTACCTTTGTCAGAAATGTTTGTGGAACTGGAGGGAGTCTCTGTATCTATCTCAAAAGCAGGGACCTCATTGGGAGCAGGTACGTTCACAGGCTGGTCAGGACAGTTTTCAGGGTCCTCAGGGGTAGCATTGGGAGCAGGTACGTTCACAGGCTGGTCAGGACAGTTTTCAGGGTCCTCAGGGGTAGCATTGGGAGCAGGTACGTTCACAGGCTGGTCAGGACAGTTTTCAGGGTCCTCAGGGGTAGCATTGGGAGCAGGTACGTTCACAGGCTGGTCAGGACAGTTTTCAGGGTCCTCAGGGGTAGCATTGGGAGCAGGTACGTTCACAGGCTGGTCAGGACAGTTTTCAGCTGTGAGGTCTTGTTCATTGGAAGCAGGTACGTGCATGGGTTCGTCGGGACAGTTGTTAGTTGTTGACTTGCCTGACCTTTTCACTTTCTTTGTGACCTCAGCCTGGAGATGGTCTTCCCGTAGTTTCCGGCGCCGTGTTGTTCGTTCGGCTCGCTCGGCTCTTCCGGCGCCTGTCACCGCATCTCCTTTCTTGCTATGGCCGAGGTTTACAGTAGGCGCCCAGTCGACATTAAACCGTTCCCATTCTTTGCTCGGTTGTCCAGAAACGAAGTGTTTACCACACACACGTTCATTTTGTAGCTTTTCCTCCGTTAGGTCTGCTCTACTAATGGCAGAAAGCCAGGCTCTTCGCCTAGCCGATGTTAACTCCTCGGCATCCCTCCCCTGGTGTGTTATGACACGAGGAACGCGAAAAAACCCCACCTTTTCCCGATGTTTGTGCGCTGCACCCGTCCTGTTTCCACATCCAACAACGATGCACAGCACCATGATGGCAAGGCAGACAGTTTTGAATGGGAATTGTGGATCGCTCAGCCTCGGCTCAGGGAATGTTGCTCATTTTTCTGCGGAATGTAACATACAGCGTGCAATAGAATACTGTGCCTGGACTCCAACATGGCCGCCAGAACGCGTTGCTATGGCCCGCGATTGGTTGCTGGGGACAGGGGTCACGTGACTGAATACGCCCTATAATAACTGTTTCTGTGGACGCATTTTGAATTCACCGAATAACAAAACATATTCACATAGACTTGATATACGCACTAGTGTTACAGCCCCCTTAGGGTTTGTTTTTCCGTCTTCAATTATCACTTGTTTGTAAAGCAATTTGGTAGTCTAGATCTCTTCCAGACGACCTTGCTAGCTAGCCCTCCAGCCACTGTTCCTTGATTTTGAGTCTGACTTGTCACAAGGCGACGGGCTGCCTCTCCTCTCTTCTCCCTCCACCCTGACCTTGAAGTCCCCTGGGGTTTATTTTTTCCTGATTTACATGACAACGTTACGCTCCTGACAGCCATCAAAACTTGATGAGAACCCTAGCCGGTACAGAACGGGCCTCTGGGGAAGCCTTAATGTTTGGCCAGGGATACGCTGTCACATTGCAGGGAGTTGGGGGAGGTGACTTTTATCCACTGACCTTGCCTCTCTGCTGCATGACCTACCAGTCTTCCAAAATTATTTCCCCTGCCACTCATCAAATAGACAGGGACATTGACACCTCTGGCTTAACTATGCATCTCTTTCTTTCTTTTGACATTAATTTTGATAGGAAACTTGTAAGGACTTTGTCTTTGTGCCATTCTGTTGATACTTACAAAGTTTTCTACAGTCTGTAGATATAGTACAAAATTACCATAGTTACTGAAGCATTTAGCAGTTATATAAGCAACTTACTGGGGGAAAATACCTTCAAACCCTGTCTGAATTTCCTTTTCCCTGCCAGTATCTATAAATGAATGCCTTTCAATGGTCATACATGTACATGTTGCATAAGCAGCAAATGGTCACATCGTATCATGAAATTTAAGTTTATATTACAATTTGTTCCTGATGTCATACCATGAACAGCCATGATGTTCCATAATTTGACTTACAAGAATAATTAGATTGTCAAAACAATGAACCCCCAATAACATGTCAGCTAATGACAAATCTGCATGAGTCACCTCTCTCTACTGAGTCATGTATGTTATAATGCCATTAAGCTGTTCCACGAATGCCCAGGGAAGTTATCTCGACCTTTCCCCTACTTTGTGTAATTGTTCAAGCTCTCTGCATACTGAAAATTTTTTTACTGAAGTTTTAGATTTTCAAGGTTGACCTTTCCCTGCAAGCTCATCATTTCCTGAACATCATTCTACTCTTGTTACCTCCGTGAAGGAGGCCAGTAAACTCTGACAACTCTGTTTTTGTCTGTGACTGTTGCAGCTTTAAGTCAAGATCTGATGGATTTGTTTTAATTTCAGCATGTTGGTCATTATCTAGGTCATGATGAAACATAACATTTTGGGGCACCGTAGCAGTATTTTCAGGTTTGGGAAAATCATACTTTGACACCCCCATTTTGAAAGTAGTGTGGTACAGTCCATTAAATCAGCTGTTGGTTGCCTAATGGTAGCTTGTGTTATACAAGGTGGGGCCAATCGGCTACTCTCCAAGCAGATGTTAGACTCTGGCTTACTACACTGCCTTGGTTACTGCCTAGTGTTATAACAAACAACTACCTGGACATAAATGGAAACTGGTTTTAAAGAAATTGTTACTCCTGGTATTAAAAGAGGATATCAAACACCTTAGCCTACATTGTACACTGAGCTGCAAACACCATAATTACATCACAGAGGTTTGTGTCCTACAAACACTCTTCTTTCATCCTGTTTTTACCTTTTAGCACTCTGAAGTAGCTGTTTGGCACCCAATTCCCTATTGGTTACAGTGTTAGGCAGCAGGGAGAAGGTTAACCATGAAACGAAAGATGCTGCAAACTCTTGGCTTCCACTGTACCGCAAACTTAAATGAATTTACAGTAATACATCAGTACTTATCAGAGATGATATCGCTATTCCTTGAGTGACGGGACTGCTCATCAGTGGACGTAGGAACTGCTGGTTCATCCCAGGCCTCATTAAAGAAGCATAACACAATTAAAGGACCGGGACGGGGTATCCTGATTACTTTAATCCCCCCGTCGCAGGGGACGGCGGGATTTAGGTCAGCTTGATAGACCAGTCTACCAGGGCGGGGACCGGAAAACAAACAAGAATGGACGCCTACGGTCACAAACACTGAACATGTGCTGCAGTCTTTCATTGGAACAGCTCTATTTTGGACACCCCTACATTCTGACGCCCCTATGATTCTATACCCTCAGAAGTACGTTCGGACGCCCCTATGTTACGAGTGGGGTCACCGTTAGGGTTAAGGGGCGCTTGAACATAGGGGTGTTGGAGCATAAGGGCATCCGAACACAGGGGTGTCACCGTCTTTTACAAGTGAGTGGTGTCGCACATTGAATTTAGGTCACAAGGTAGGACTGAATGCAGATGTGGCTACTTCAAGAAATCAGAAAAAGGCCAAACGTGATACGCATGGCCATACAGCGTTCTACGCAATAAAGGGTTGTCAAATACCATTACATCAGTGGGAGAGAATTGTCAGAAACTGTGGAGAAAGATATTGTAACTGGCATGCCTTAAGAGACCTAGTCAAATGTGACCATGCATGTATTATAGCTAACAACACTGGTGCGTAACGATGAATGTTGCCAAGCATGAAGAAATAGAGAATACTAGACGGTGATGTGGAATACACCGTATTGTATTCTTGTCATGTCATACCCACCAGACTGACCAGAGTATGTTGAAACACACATTTCCATTTCAATGCCAAATGTACCATAAGTTTTTAAAAATTTGGTAAGAACATCAATGCTAACATCCGAATCTGGTATTCCATTTTAGATAGCAGCGCGGCTCACATGAAGTGTGATTAAATTATTCTCTTGAAACCTGTATGTAGTAGCCCGTAGCATACTGTAAGATACAGACCGGTCCAGTACACCTGTATCAAATTTTATAAAGGCCCAGGTATGACATAATGGCCGATACACATGCACACAGTACAATAAAGACATAATACAGGCCATACCCTCTTGCCCAAGATACTCACAAATGCTACCTTGGCAGGTTTCTTTCAGCCTTATCTGGTATTGAATCTTAACAAGTTTTTTCTTTATTCCCGTACTGAGTAATGGACACGTAGCATAAGTTAAAAGCATTCCCTCATAAATAAAGATAGCCACATTATATCATATCCTTCCTAGGCAGAACTGTGCTTTGAAGGTGACGTAATAAATTATTAAGTTACAAGAGGAGAAATGGATGTTCTGTGCGACTTTCTCTCTCAACGCTATAAATAATCTCCTAGGAGGACTCATAGTGGTACCCATGTTCCAATATGAATCTGACAAATTTTGTTGGAGATCTGTTTGAATGCGCGTAAGATATAGTTAGAGTGAATCATAATCCTTTAAAACATTAGCCTTTTAAGAAAAGGCCCTTTGGAGCACTCAAAACAACACTACTGTAAAATTCCTATTAACGTACGCACCCCTCCTAGCGTACGCACCCACGATTTGGGGACGATTGCAGGCCTGACTCAGTGAGTTGAAACCTTCAGGGGAAAACCCTCTTAACGTACGCACCCCCTCTCCAGCATTTCTGTGGATAGTTAAGATGTTGACATGATCATCCTTCTGATGATGTTTACTGACTTAAAGGGCTACTGAGAAAATGTTAGATGGGTAGAAAATATCAAACAATTCAAATATATGTATTATTCATTCTTTATTGCTGATTGATTGTGTGGTAGTATTCCACACTTCATTTGCATGAAGATGTACAGTACTCTCATGCTGATATACGATTTTTCTGACAAGGACCCCTCCTAACGTACGCACCCTGACTTTGGCGTCGGCCTGGAGCACCTGCTTGCAACTTGAAAAGTTTTAAAAGTGCGTACGTAAATAGGGATTTTACGGTATGTTCCAGCATGAAGAATCCAACTACTTTGACAAACGACATTAGATCCCTCAAAAGGTAAGGTAAAACCAGAGTGAATCATAATCCTTTCAAATGTTATTCTTGCAGTAACCAAAATGGCCCTTTAGATAAGAAGGCTCAAAACAGTACACATGTTCCTGAATGGATCTATGTTTGCTGACAAATTCTGACATAACATCTTCCGAAAGGTAAGGTAAGAGTGGATCACAATCTTTGCAAACATCATCCCCTTGAGAAAATAGCTGTTATATTGCTACAGTTTGAAAAAAATACAGCCAAACATCCACTTTCTATAATCTACATTTGTAGTCAGGGCACAGAATGATTGACACATGCATTATCAAAAGCACACAGGTACATCACCCCGCTAGTCAAACTGCGGGGGGAAAGTTGGAGACATCCCTGATTTTGAGGCCCTTTTTACAATTTATGTGAATGAGCCCTCAAGTGCACCCGCTATCCATTCCTCTCTACCTGCACTATCACCTCTGCTTTGAAGTTTTATGACCTGGTCCTTCATTATGCCAATTTGAAGCGGCCTGATAGGTGGCTCGTAAGAGCGCCCAAGGAAAGATCAAGCACTTTACGACGCCTTGACTGAGGGACAGTTATCGCATCTGATACCTTTGATGTACCGGATGGGTGACAGATTTATTCACAGATTATACACGACCTTGGGTGAATCGTGGCAGCATCTTGGAGTCATCTGAGGATCAATTTCTTGCATACGTGGAAGGAAAGAGGGAGATCTTTTACAACAATACCTTGATGGAAAAGAGAGAGATCTTTTACAACGCTATCTTGATGGACAAGATCGGAGAGAGATAGCAGACGTCATAGTGCAATGATCTGATAAGGAACATGGTTGGTAAATACATGTACATAAATGCACGGGATCAGATCTCTCCAAGGCTTCTTGATAAAAAGGGAAAAGATTGGTAAACTGATCAGCACCAAGGACAGGGGCACAGTCTACATAGAAGCAGTAGATTTCTCATTCCTTAGCAAAAACGAACTTGCTATTCAGTCCAAAATTTGAGTAGAGTTCTACTTTTCCTTTGTGTTATAAATTATAGCAACAGTACATGCCTGCTTCAGAACAGAATCTACCATCAATGTTGAACATTTTAGCTAACATCTACTAGTTGTTTTAACACTTTTGTGTATATTGTTGTCTTACAAACACCAACAGCAGATCCATATGCAAGGTGGATAGCTCTTCAGCACTAAGGACAGTGGAAACATTCAGTTGTTGTTAAACCATTGTACATGTAGCTTGAAGTAGGAAACCATTGTTTCACAAATACAAAGAGCTCATCTTTGACCTTGTGCAAGGTGAATAGCTCTTTAGCACCAAGGGCAGTGGAAACATTTAGCTGTTGTTAAACCATTGTGGCCTAAAGTAGGAAACCGTTGTCTCACAGACATCAAAAACTCATCCTTGTGCAAGGTAGATAGATCTTCAGTACCAAGGACAAAGTAAATATTAAGTTGTTGTTAAACTTCTGAGGACTGAAGTAAGAAACCGTTGTCTCAGAAATACCAAGAGCTTGTTCTTGTGAACAGTGGATAGCTGTTCAGCACCAAGGTCAGTGGAAATAATAAGTTGTTGTTCAACCATTGTGGCCTGAAGTAGGAAACCGTTGTCTCACAAATACCAAGAGCTCATTTTTGTGAAAGGTGGAAAGCTCTTCAGCACCAAGGAGAAGGCAACATTTACAAATCAGGGATGATATACACAAACAAGAAGCTGTAAAAGGGAAAGTACTGATACAGAATATCAATTTTTCATTACCACAAGTGACTCCAGGATGACACTACAAGAGTCATGGTCATTTGATGCAATCAGAAACCCCAAACATGCCTACTGAAGACTTCATATCGTACCCAGAACACGCAAACTTTTCATCCACGTAGGGCATCAACATGCAAAAGAACACTTCTCTACCGTGCTACCGTGCCATCAATTTCGCAGGCGTATCCAAACTGCGACCTGACAATGTGCTAACCCACAGATAATAACGAAGCACCCGAGAAACACCCCCCGCTGATATGCCCATCTCTATGGCAAGCATACCGTAAAACATTCCATATTTTCAGCCCCCAAGATACCAAATCCTGGCATATCCATATGGTGCATATGTCAGCAATGAACCTGAGTCTCTTGGATCGTAAATTAGCCATTGTTCAAGTCTACCAACCTACGGTTTCTTCTACAACAGCTCTCCTCTATATTTGATTGTAGTACCTAGTGGCACATAGGGCAGCAAGTTTCCTTGCTGTTTCAGTAGCAGGGCATATATTTACAGGACCCCCATTTTACATCTCTTCCGAAAGACGGATGCAGCCCCAACCGAGATACCCTTCCCAGGATCAAACCAGTGTCTCCCAGTTACCAACTAATTAGAACCAGTTGAGCTACACGGACATCCCTCTCTTCTACATACAGCTGTTTTCATGACATATCCGACATCTATAACCCATGAGCAGGGGACCGTTACAAAAATAAAAGCCAGCTTGCCGTGCTGCCGTAAGATCCACTTTGACGGACCATTTGGCCCCTCGCCCGGCGTTTTGGGAATCATGTTGTGCAATTATCCGGTATTTATTTGATTACGCTGAACCTGACCTCCTGCATTATACCCAAACAAAGGGAAAACAGGATTAGGAGTAAGCAGCTTGGGCAGATGTGAGCCGGAATACTAATATCTGGGGCACTGGAACTTTCCTTTTCAAGTCAGACTGCAACCATATGTACATAGAATACATAACAAGGACAGTGATTGGCATTGTTGTAACAAGAGCCTAATTAAAATACATGTATTAGCATCAGCTATATCTAAACTAGAAGGGTTTGGCTTCTTTTTGGAAACAGAGGAGGACTGAGAGGCTCAAATTTTCTGTAATTTGTCTGTTCTATGATTTTAAGAGTGGGGGGTGGCTTTTTGTTTGTCCGTGAATGTTGGAAAGTTGAGGAGAGTGATGCGGAAGATGCAGTGGGGTATGATATTATAGATATACATGTTCGATTACTGCAATTGCAGTCGATGAATAGATTCTGCAGTAGTTTTTCATATATCTTTAGTATACACATTGTATCCGTTGAGCAAGGAATGATCAATACAAAAACGTGCAATCATATTGATTAGAAAAACCTTGACATTTTAGGACCTCAGAGTCACTTATTTCACCTTCTTGGGACTTATGGCAGGGGAGTTTGGGAACTGTCAAAATTTGGCTGGGGAGTTTGGGCACTAAGAAAATTCAAATAGCCCCATTCTTGTTTGACAATAATAAACACAGACAGATTGGCAGGGGACATTGCAAAGTGGGAATCAACTCAGCATGATTCAGTATGTAAGAACTAGCAAAGCACTATAATTATGCTTCTTGCGTTAAGCATTTATGCATTTTGCTGTTGTTTATTCTCAAGAAACCACATGCAGTTAACCAAACATCATGTGCACATGAAAAGGCCATGTACATGTAGCATTACATCTCCTGATGTTTGGCCTTCATAACCAAACAGTAAAATGAAATATGTTCAACGATAGATAAGTAAATTTCTGGCCCAATTCCAGTTCTATGAAAGCATGTGCAGGTGGGACTTGCTTCCAGCCAAGTTAACAAGGAAATCCTGCTAGTTTGTCAAGGGCAGGGAGAGATCCACTTTTATAGAAATATGTCCAAATCATTTTTTTTTTCAAATGAGACTAACCATTCAAGTCTCAGCACCAAGGACAGAGGCAATATCAAGTTGTCTTTACACCTTTGTTGTCTTAAGTATGATGCAAATTTTCAGGGCAAAGATGCATATATGCACGGAACCTGTATTTCTCAAATACAAAAGACACAATAGCACTTAGTACACCTTGTTGCAGGCAAGTCATAGTATGTTTATGTCAACTGAAAACAGTAACATCATATTCATAGTCTTCATAGTGACTCTCCAAATTGCCAAGAGTACTTGTACATGTACATATAATGAAAGAAATAGAATATAATGAAAATTAAAAAAACAATAATTTCAGACAAAATCTTTGTCAAGAATAAGCTGTTACGAACATAACTGAACAAAGCGTAGTCTGACTTCTGTGTAATGAATTGGTCAGGACGCTACCTTCTGACCTTTGACCTGCCCATGTCTAGACAGTGGCTAGCCAGCCTGGAGCCAGTCTGCCTCAGCCAATAGTCAGACAGCGTACACTCTCCATGTACCGAAGATGTTGTAATTTACAGATACAAATAGAGATACAAGCTCAGACAAGCTGTCCAACAAGGTCTTTAACAGCTGCTGTAAGGATGGGCAATTGTCTGTCTGACTGGCACGCTCACACAGCCATGTTTAATTCTGCTTAACACAGCGAGTCTGTGTGTACAAATGTATGTGCTGTCAGGTATTTCTACCTTCACCAAACCTGCACTGGTCCATGTGCTTCAGCTGGGTATATACATATACATATATGTGTGTGTAAGTGGAGTTTTTGTTTGCTGTACTGACTGCTACCACCAGTAAAATGCCAAACAAAGAATAGAAATAGTTTCTAAACAGCATTCAATGTCACTCACAATTCTTCCTGAAATCTTTTACAAGCAGAGAGACTTGCTCCAATTCAGTCAGAAATGTCAAATGCGAAATGGGATAGAAAATGTTAAGTGCAGGTAAAGTTTGTCTGGTGCATGTAATTTTGAACGGTAGCTGCACCAGTGTATTTATGCAGAGAAAAGTAGTTTGCACCCCACATCTACATGTATATTCACTACCTACATGAATACAATAGACCTGTATATTGCCAAGTAACTTGTGCCCTTGCAATTCAACATTAAGTATAACATAAACTGAAGCCAGGAGTAGTCACCATTACACCCCTTTCGCCTTCCAAGAAATCAAGGAAGTCAAACGTCTTTAATGGCTTTCGGAAGAATACAGAGGAGTAAAAGTTCACACTTCGCCGTTTGATCGTCTCGGCATTGCGAGACGCACTCTGTTTCCTCCATTAGCTTCTAGCAGTTTGATCGCTAGTGGGAGGTTACCTCCATCACTGCGTAACTACAGTAAATCTACAGAATACGATCTATTGGATAGGACAGATCCCTGAAAATGCTTGCTTGCAGCACTGAAGGGTGCATCTCCTGCATACAAAACTCGGGAAGGGCTATAAAATTGATATTGGGTAAATCCTCCCATGCAGACCCTAACTACCGGGTACGTTAGTGGAAGTGCTGATACTGCAGTTTGCAGTTAGCTTTTTGCAGCCGAAGCTTTTATTTTCCCATCTTCAGGAACAAGCCTTGCATGTAGAAAACTATGTGTAACTGCAGAGGTCACCATTTACATTGCAGAATCGTCCCGAAGAATGTACATGTCAGGGTAGGAATTACAATCTGGGGGAATCAATGATACTGTCGGGAGAGATCCCGATCTTTGGACTGAAACTCCGGTCAGAATCTCGGTAGAAATGCTGATTAAAGTCCGTAAATTTCAAGATATTCCTTTAATTCAAAAGACTGTCAGAACTTTTCAAATTGGAAAGTTGGATTCATGTCACTTTACATTGATGGATTTGCTTAAAACTCAGGATTTATAAATGGGAAACCAGGTCCCCAACACATTCACAGCATCCTTATCAGAGCCTCTGTCGTTTCTGCCAGATCAAAATCTCTACCCTAACAAACATTCTAGGGGGACAAATGCACAAGCACACACTACACTGTATATATGTACAATGTACATGTACTTGTGTATGTTAGATAAGAATGATTTCTATGTTGACCTGAAAATAAGGATTTAATGTCAGTTAACTGTTTCATATGGTTGGTAAATACATGGAGTACACAGTTTTATGTTGCACAACCTTTTAGCTTCCAACATGTCATAGTCCTTCTGCTACCTTCTGCAAGCAAGAATGACTGATTCACTTCCCACTGCTAGGATTTTGTATTATTATATAATGCCCAAAGATACAATTTATCATCTTAACATGGCCTTGGCTGGATATGATCAACATGTAGGCCAATTACTGATTATCATACGTTTGCACTTAAAACTTTCCTCCGTAACTTATAAATTACATCTTTGATTTCTAGTTACTGCAATTACCTGCAAGGCATTGTGGCAACACCGGAGGTAATTCCCTTAGCGTGGTGTGCTTTTAAGAAATTGGCACAGAGAGAGGAGAAGTAATTGTGTGTACTAAGAGTAATGCTGCTAACATCAGTCTTAGATTTACAGATACGTCTTACCAGAACACTTCCGATCTCCTGCAAGGACGCTATATCTATCTACTAACTCTGATTTATTAGCTGTAAACAGCATCAATCAGAAACGTAACAAGGGAATTTGTGTACATCTTTATCGGTAGACTTGCGCTTTAAAAACAAGGAAATTTGGAAAATGACCTGCATCCAGATCGGAAATTCTTCCCCACCTTTGTCCTGGTACAAACACAAAGTTGGGAACAGTTTTACGACAAATAACTAAACACATTTTCCTTAACCTTTAGCACATCTGAAGTAGCCATTTGGCACCCAATTCCCTATTGGTTAAAGAGTTAGGCAGCAGGGAGAAGGTTAAATATTCCACATTTTCTAGTAGTCGTAGTTGATGTAAAATATTTTATTTCCTTAGACCTGATGTCTTTGTGACTCATAGCTTAGTCCAGTCAGGCACATTTGGAGCCCAAGCCAATATTCAAAGCTACGACAAGGTGACCTTTCTTGGGAAATTTCTGGGATATTGACGGCACAATACTGGCAGATCATCTATACCCATTTGCCTATCAACCTATCATGGAGTTGAAACAATTTTCCTATTACCGAAAAATGCCAAATCATGCCAGGTTATCTTCTAAGCTTCTGGAAAGGCCAGGGACTTTCTTACTGTCCTACTTATCTTAGGCACAGGTTATACCAGAGGGACTATTACCATATATGTACATGTGCCGGGCTATTAAAACGGTGACTCAGTGACAGAAAGGAAGATGAAGAGGACGCCACGAGCAGTGATCGGGCGAATCAACATTCAGATCTTGTCCGTCCAATGCAATCAATACCCCAATTGTTGTTTCAAACCAGACCGGCCAATAAATCTACTGCCGCAATATATGAAAATGCGTTTGTCCATGTCCGATGACCGTAAATTGTACGTGATTTGTCCGCCTCTAAATGTCGGGGAATCGGCGTGGAAGCAGATGCCTTTGCTTGTTAGCTGGCACGGTCGGGCTGCGCCACAACCGGGGGTAATAGCTCTTCCGGTCGGTGCATTCAAGCAATTCATACAAACTAAAAAAAAAGGGTACTGATTCCTCCATAGGATGATGTTAAGGAAATTAAGGAGCATATTTGGTCAAAATGGTTGAGAAATGGATCATTAGAATTGCATTACAGCATAACTTTTGTATCATCACACAAATCACCAGGCAAATCTACTTATAATTACATTGCACAAATGAGTCACACCCAAATCATTAATTCCAAATTCTGTTGAGTTTGTGCCTTTCAAACAGGCGACGTAACAACCTTGCTTGTTAAACAAGGCTTTCTCTTTCGAATTTAAAGGTGTGTCAGTCTTACTCTAAGACATACAAAGTTTACTGCCACCCAAAAAAGGTCACAACATAAAGGTCCACATAAATACTAGCATCATAAATGCTTAGGTTTTCAGTAAAACATTTTCATTGTATTGACAGTACTTAGTGACTGGTACATTTTCACAATTCTCCTAAAACAGAGCTGGAAGATGATTCTACTGGTGAAAGTTTCAGTTTGAAAATGCAGGCAGACTTATTCTGAAGTCTTAAAAACATACTGATAAACCCCAAGCCTCCATAGTATTCCTAGATGTTTATGAGTCCTGTTAATGAACAAGCAATTGCACGGGAACCTATCAAGTCTTATCAGTGAGAATGCTATCGTAAGCGCAAAGACATAGTGTTGAAGTCTTGTTTACGACTGTTTGACATTTGATTTGAAGTTAGTATCTGCAGCCATGTCTGACGAGATTTACGGTTCACGCCGAATGAAGGGTGCTCGGTTGTTTGGGAACTGACGTTTCATGGCTCGCCATTTCCATGCCGCATGTCGCTTTAGGACGCAACAATAGGAGTGATGCACGGCGTAGGAAATTGAGGCAGAGGACTGTTACATCTACGGCTTACACACTAATCCTACGGGGGAGGTCATGGAAAGGACACCAAGCAACAGACGTTGTGGAGTTTCACGTACTGGCATTTCTGAAGGGCTCGAAACACTTTTCCCTAAAGGCTATATACTCGCACTGACGCAAATAACTTTGAAAATCACCTGCACCAGACAGATTTTACCTGCACAGCTCTGTTGGAAAAGCATCTACACCTGATATCTATCAGTGACTGAGAATGAGGATGGTGGATGCTATATGAAACATCTGACACTTTAGAGAATTCATCCAATTCATTTTGTATCATGCAATATTCAATCTGGATGTCTAACCTTCATTAATGTTTGATTTTTTCCAGAATTTTACAAGTGGTTACAACAAGTTAACAAAATCTGAATGCCCTTAGATACTACCAGTATTAGATTGCAGGTTAGCTGAATGTAGGCATCAGAAACTGATTCAATATTATCTGCACTACATGTACCTGCAAATACAGGTGGTATTTCTAGCCCAATACTGGCATCTCTACTTGTTAACGTTTAGGCAATTTGATATAAGCCCCACGTATCAGCAACATAGCACAAATTTACAACAGCTATAACATTTTTATACATGTGCAATCCTTTAAGTCCTACTTGCAAATTAAAGATTATTTTTCGAATGCTGACTCAGAGACTTGCAAGTGTAATATAAGAAGACTTTTGACTGTAAATCAATGGTGGATGTAAAAAGTGTATAGAAGTTTCAAACTCACATCGCTTTACACTAATAACAATCAAGACACAATCATGCAACACAAATCAGATAGTCTAACAACATCTTTTGTAAAATGACTTCCTTCCTTGCTCTTTTCTGAGCTGGTATTTGATGCTTAGTGCATCCACCAGGTAGTTTATTGGTAATTTTCTACATTATGCTAAGTGTGGACATTCTTCTTCTGTCTTCGAGTGGCATCCACTGCAGATCTGTTTTCATTTGGGTGACACTAGACCCCCTACCACTTTCATCCACACTTGCCTAGTAATATCCCTCCAGTTCTACCATTACGGATTGATCGCCATAAAATTTGAATGTGACCATAAAAAACGGTCATATGGTAGGTCAAGGGTCATAAGGCCAGAACAGATGGGAATATTGCCAGTTTCCATAGTTGTACAGAGAAAGTAATTGTGAGCTGTATCTATATCAGGATGGGTCCGTGACTTCATTTGCATTGATTGACAAGATGTTCCTGCCATAAAGTGGGAAGATAGTTGATTGATAAGAGATAGATGGAGCATTTGCACCCTCCTATAGGGAAGGATTAGTAACAGTTGACCTACATTGGAGGATTTGGCTGCGAAAATCCCTGCATTTGGATCTTCATTGCTGCTTTCACTGGCCTACTGTGAACCAGAACATTTCAAATGAAGGTTCAAAATACCACCTGCATATTACGGATTAGTATTTGTTCCACATAGCCGGTAAACCGCCCCTACCAACAATCTGGCCCACAAACTTAAGTACCATCCTACTTTCCTAGCAGTGGGGATTGAACCCAACACCTTTGATTCGGTGTACAATCAACCATGCCAGATCCCCACTACTCCTGCATGTCCAATCGACTTACAGGGAATGATATCATACATTGTAAAGTAGTTGACATTCTTCAGGTTGACTTAGATTGACATAACCAAATCAATCAATATTTCTAGTAAAAGCATTTTATCTGATGGTAATAAAAAAGATTAATCATAATGTTTGTATTTGTCATGCGACGTTAACTTGAGAAATAGACCATGAACATACGTGCACATGTACATTATCAGTATGCGAGAAGTTGTACCTGTACATGTATGCACAGTGACTGTATTTGCATGTTAATGCCTGGGTCACCGCTTTGGCTGTCACCGCTTTGGCAACTTTCAATTTTGCTTGTTTTGAACCCAGTTTCACCCTCCCTAAACCTACAGCATTACTTTGACAAAGTAACATGTGGTTTTAAATGATGACAGAAAGATGAGTAAACAGTTTTTGTGGTATAAGCCAGTTCATGGATAAAGCTGCACATGTGCACAGATGTTTTGTGGGTAATATATCAAAGTTGATCATGAAGGCCCCTGAGACATAAAAGAAACACGTCCGAACTTGTATTAAGCATGGTCTACACAAGAACTATCAACAAGTTACAGGGGCCTTCACCTTTGACATATTCCTCATAATGCATCCCACTGCACAGGCACACTTAAATCTGTGAACCCGTTTTGTGTGCGTGGTCCTACCCTTCATGTACATCACGCAGAATTTGGCAATCCTTCAAGGCCCCTGAACTTCTTAACACGTCTAACAAACACAAACACAAATTGCTCGAGACTTTCTCCGGCTCATCCGGCAGTCACGGGTAGGACATGAACTTCCCAGAAGACGGATGGGTTCATTACCTCAGTGAAAGTGCAACACACAACTCACAAAGCACAGCACTTATCTCCTGTGCGATGCAGGGGTTAAAGTTACTGTAATTGCTAATTCTTCACTGGTTGATCTTGCGCATTACTCCTCCCTTGACATCAAAAAGATTGATGTGCCTTTATCTCTGCTCCATAATATTTGATAGATAGAACTTAATTGATGCAACAGACGTGTGGGGACTTCCTTACACAACTATTGATACACGGGTGTAAATACAATAATTTTAACATACTTAACTGCAAGGTACATGTATACATGTACATCATTATATATTCATATATATATAATGGTTTATTGTCGACATTGTCACTTGTCCAACAGCTTGCAGCCATGTATCAGTATATGGCTGAATTGACAAACAGACATCACAACAAGTAATGCATTGAATATTGAATTGGGTTCTTTTATATGGGTTTAAATACCGTTTACACGACTGTTTTTAAGGTGTAAACATTTTCAGATGTACGTTTATGAAGGTTAGACATCCAGGTTAACAATATTTAAAGGCAATTCACTCTCTACAACAGTGCATGAAACACTGAGATTATTTCCGGACATTTTGAGTGACATCGATACCTTTTCTTCATTGCCACTAGAGTGAACTGTCAGATCAAGCAAGTCAATACTAGTACATAGGATATAACTGGAAGTGGTTGAACAACACATAAGGACACCAACTCGCAACTGTTGATGTAAAAGTCATTAATATGTAATCCTACTTGATTTACATACTAGTGGCTTTTACATCAAATTATGACAATTAAGATTGATGAAGAGAGGTTCATTTTCAAACCCTGCGTTGTATACATATAATCTATCATCATTATACGTCATACAATCAAAAGTTTCATTGAGTTCATGAGATATACCATTCATTTGTAGACATGGTGGTTTTATCATGAATGTATCTCCAAATACAGGGAAACTGTTTCATATTATTTTGGAATGTAGTAGTGATGTACATGTATATGGAAGAGGATTTTTGAAATGATAGGAATTTAATGGATTTGCTGCAAAGTGCCCTACTGTTGACGTCATGATAGCCATTGCCAAAGTAGCAGCTTTTACAGACCTTTTACATGTTGGAGTTACTTTCTGAAGTCTGGCAGTGGCAGAGCAAGAACAATATATTTGCTGTTTTTCTTATAAGGCAGAAAAATATACTTCTTTATAAGCTGTAAGGTTGAACATTGGGTACCCACTGCTGTGAAAGTACCATGAATATATGTTTTGTCTTCCATAATATTATCACCATTACTTTAACCGAGAATTCAAACATATTGCAGTCTCATTTTCACTGTGACATGAAATCTAAGTGCCATAAACTTGAAATAAATTTACAGTTCACAAAATGCGTTACCTTACCTTACCTTTTCAAAAGAAATCTTAGAAAACAAACATTTGATTGGCTGCAAGTCCCTATAAAATAATCACAAAAATACATGCAACAAGACATATCACAACATGGTAGATAACAAATTGAAAATGGGAAAATTTCCCAGGCTTTTATTGAATATCAAGCTTTGCGAACACCCATACATTGTAATATTTTCCTTCTCCCAAAAGACTTCAAACGACAATATACATGTAAGACAAATGTTCCTTCCTTGGGGGAAGGCAGCAAATGAATTTTAAGCTGCGGTGCAATAAGCTAACAAATGAGGCAGGGGGTTGCATTCTCCTTAATTGCCAATTCCTCATCATTCCTGTTACTTCATTCTGCCAGGGACGGTAAAAGACCCGGCCCAAGAGAACCCACCGCGCTTTTCATTACTAAAAAAGATGGAGAATCAGTCTCTAGGTGTTGGAAACGCCAAATTTGGTTTTAGTTCTCATTAGCTGATGCACCTGTGCCAGGCTGGATGGGCTCGGAATGGCCACCCTCTTCTGAGGCGACGTTCGGCTGCGACTTGAGCGTACATGTAATTATTTCAAGACATTTTAGCTGACCAATCGTGGAGAAGGCTCTGGGGTCAAGCAGTAAAACAACCAATCACAAGCTCTTTAATAAGTCCTTGAATACTTGGGATCTGTACAAATATCAAATGCAATGAATATCCCTCACCCTTATTTTGGGTATTACATAATATAAAGAAATGCGAAGATGTTGACAGAATAATTTTTCAGCAGTCATGAAATACGCCGCACCAGTTTGAATGATTTATAACTAACGCTGTTTTCAAAACCTATATAATGTTGTCAACGTTTTTCATCAAGAAATAAGTTGACTCAGGAGGAATTCTATCTAGATACAGTACCAGTACATTGAAGTGTGATATTTTGGACCAGTGTAGTCTTTCGAAATATCATATACTCGGACGGTATACCTACTTGCTAATATCAGTACTACGATGAACAAGGCCTACTGACAGCTTGAGCAAACAGCTTGCTTTAAGACTTTACCCTGCGGGCAAATCATGAAAAATGCCAGTATGTCATTAACAATGTGTGAAACCATATATCAAAAGTACATAATGGAGAGAATTCATCTTCCAAGCTAAATGTACCACAAGAATCTTGTGTTGTGTTGTGAGGGCTTCTGTAGTACAAAGAATACAATCTCAAAAGGGACATGTTTTAGAATCTACTCTTTTTCACTCCCTACTCTAGAGACACAACTCAAGAAAAATTCATAGCTTAGACTACAACACTTGCGCATCTTGGTGCACATTGATGTTGGGAGGGAGGCTTCTGAAGATGAATAGTTGTTCTGTACTCTACTCTCAACAGCACACTCTAGAGACACAACTGGAGGAAAAAACTAGCTAAAACCACAACACTCGTGCAAAAATCTTGGTCCACATCGATGTTGGAAGTAGGGCTTTGATAGTTTACAGTCCCTGAAGATGAATGTTTCTACTATTCTCCACTCTCTACTGTACCCTAGAGACGTAAGTCGAGGAAAAATTTACGGCCAAATGCCTGAGCACAATTCCCTCAAAATTACGACTACATTACACAAGCCTTGAATACACTCATCTTGGGTATTATACTACACTTTTCAACCCTCGGAGCTCCAATATGGAATTTCTCTAATTTATAGCTGGGGATTTCTCATCCCGAGAAGACTTTCCATAATCAATACATGCAGGCTTTACATGTACATGTATCTGGGCTTGCCTCCTGGCAGTTCATAGAACTGGAGTTTTCTAATATTTTACTCATTGAAGCACAGTTTGTAAGTATGCTAAATGTAGCACTACACTGATTTTAATCTCCAACATTTCCTTCACAAATACATTGTACCTGAGTGCTTCAAACTTTCTTAGTGTAAGTGTAAGACCTCTTGGAAACAAGAACAGTTGCACAAATAAATCTTAGTTTCCAGTTTGAAAATGCTCATCCACTGGCATTTCTTATTTCACTGGTACACCTAATCTAAGAATTAAGGTACACAGAAAAACTTGTGTTCACAAGTGAATCACAACATAAGATCAGCACAACCTACCATTGTACAAAAAAAAGTCATGTCATTATAACAAACTTTACTGCCTCTCTTTAAACTTAAATCAGAAATTCTATTGCTAACTTTTAAATCTTAAACAAGGAATACAACAAGAAACAAATTGCTCTGACAATTACATGTATGTATATGGCATAATAGAAATACTTCTAAATTTTCACAAGTTGAGTCCAGTTACATAAGATCAACTATACCAGTAAATCTTGCAATTCTTGCAGAACCATCGTAATTCACGTTACCATAAATAGCTTAATAGACTATCAAGATGCACGCTTCGCACACGATGGGCTAAATTTTCTCATTGCTGTTCCAATCGAACCGTAGCAGACACGCCCTTGACATGAAAGTGGAGAGAAATCCCCCAAACGTCGCAATAAACCTTTCCAAATTTACGGTCGTCGTTGATGATGCCTCGCGGGGATTCCGACAGCCACGGTAGACTAGGCCGCCGCTGTGCCGCATTAAATGTCAGGGAGCTGCGCTACGATACTATCTGGTGACTTTTTACCAGGTAATGAAGTAATTAAACTGTTCATCATCCAATCACAGGTTTATTGCTTTCGAACTGCAATCGACAAATTTATGCCTCTCACCCTTGGGAAGCAATATCCTTCTTTATCAGCTTAAGAGAAATATACTTACCTTATTAACAATGTTGGAGTACATTTTCATTTGACAATGCTAGGTTATAACTTTCTGCCTCGATGCTCTGCTTCTTGGCACCCATTCTTTAAGAAAAACATTTTCATAACATGGCAGCACAGGATATATTTTCATGCAGAATTCTAGACTAAATTTTCATCTCCACAATGTACTGTTAGAACTTAATTGCTTCTACAAAGCTTTCCTTCTTATTACCCATTCTTTAAGAGTAACGTTTTCTGAACCTGACAAAATATACAATGATTAATGTCCTTATCAAAAGCACAGGAGTAAATTTTCATCTTTACAATGTACAGTATAACTGTTATGACTATAGATTTTACATCTTCAGAGCTATTCTTCAAGTCAAAACAACATCTTCATAACCTCGCAGCACACATTATATGTCCTCATCATCATCAAAAATGCTGGAGTAAATTTCCATCTTGACAATGTACAACAAAAAACAGCAGCTTTAGATGACACACTAAATGAAATTAAGTCTGTTTTCAACCCTGTTTCAGTAACTGAAAGCAGAGGTGTTCCTATACAACTTTTAAGTCTGACAAATAACACCAGCCCCCCCCCCCCCCAACCACACACACCTGACTGTTGATAACTGCCTGAACCCTGCTTCCAGTTCAATTATCATGAATCAAAGGCAATATGTTCATGTTAATTCAAAATCTGTGATGAGCCAGAACATTATTATATGGCAGAATGGTAAATTATGGAACGTTTTCTGGTAATGACATTTAGATGGTGCCTTACATTTCAAGCCACACAGTGGAAAGTAGATTAGCTTCGCAGCTGTCGTAAAATTCCGGGCTGTATTTGTGACTCATTCGTTCCGTGATGATTGGTAACTCGTCTCCCTTCTACAGCAGATTTAGAATCACCCTTAAATTACACTGGAGGCATGGTAACACAGTTGTGCAACCATTCTATTTCTTTAAATGTAGCTATTCACCACAGGTGGTGGTGGTACTGGAAATTTGGCAACTTATTTTTAACATATGCTAACATATGCCTTTGATTATGTTAGTATCTTTTACTACTGCTGATTCAACCTCAAACTCAAGACATTTGCAAAGTCTGAAATTTTTTGCCATGCCCTGAAATTTAAGTGCTACATGACAACTTAAATTTTTTTTTTTTTAATTTTTATTGTTTATTTCGGGCTCGACGGCCCATATTGACAGACAGACACATACACATCAACAATACATCTAAAATAGGTATTTACAGTGGGCGAACAAGCTTACAGTAATGTCGCCAGAATGGGCTCGACGGTAAGGCCTCCGAACGGAGCAGTGCCTTAATGATGTGATTCTCTGACACGAACAGCCGAGATGCGAACGAATGCAACAGCTTCCGACATTTGGCGTCAAATGTATCAACACGCATGTTTACAAACAGCTCACTGTTGCTGGTGCTTCTCGGTTGGGACAACAAAATTTTAAAGCCGTCATGGTAGGCTACCCGTAGTCTAATGAATTTACATTTAACCATAGGCACTTATTTCTTCTACTCTATCAGAAACTTGTGAATCATTTCTTTTGTCATTCTCCATCTGATTGCTGTCATCTTTCATCTGCAGATTTTATAATCATCCATTTGTCATTTCAACAGAGCATAATTCTATATTTCTCAAACACTATCTCAAAGTCTCTTTCATTGACGTCGAGCAATTGTGATTTGAAATAAGCTTTGAAATTCTTTGAGAATTCAAAAAATCCAGAATTGACACAAAATTTAACTCAACATCATCCCGGAAGGTCAGGAAGAGCTTAGCTGACATCTAAATCCTGTGCCAGTAGCAAGGCCAAGTTAACATGTGCATCAGGCAAAAACGATTTTCCTCTTTAAGCAGCTAAGATACATAAATGTATGAATACAGCTAAGCTTATAGAGAAAAGCCCCCAGGATAGAGCTTTAGACACTGAATATCCTAGAGTATATCGGATTTTCTTCTTCAAAAGATGTAAGCAAAACAAGTCTTAAGCCCCTCTTCACTACCCTTGGGCATATCTGTAAGAATTGTATCTGATAAACACTTATTTTGACCCCCGTTGCCCAATACTGAAAATTCAAAGTAAGGACGTATCTGTGCATCTTTACCCATGCATGAGCTTGACCTGAGGCATTCCAAGGAGCCTCCTTGCAAAGTGATCTATTAAAAGATGCCACGGCTGCAAAACTTAATATATTACACTACACTAGGCATAGATCAAGGTTAACATTTTAGGCTGCTTAAGTAAATGCAACATATTTTCCTTCCCATACATATTTCTTTTTCAAGTTTTATCCTAAATACAAGCACTAAAAGTAAAGGGACAAATTGATGCTGTTTTCCAGAGGGGAAAGAATGTAACACTTAGTTACAGCCATACATAACCATGTACAAAGGCAGCTTTCTGAAACAATGCCTGACTCACAGTGAAGTAAAGAGTTTTGGAATCTTGTTAATACATGTAAAGAATGGGAGAAAAACAGAAGACATGTTCTGTGTTTTATCCAAGAGCATTTTACATATCAACTTCAGCTTCTAGCAATACGGCAACTGTCCAGTATTTCAAAAGGCTGAATCAATTTAATTTTCAGATATAACAAAATAGTTCTGAAGGATCAACATGAAAATGGAGTCTGAGGGGGAATTCTATACCGTAATAACACAATTTCAAAGAGTGAATGCAAGCACATTGAACTTTTCTTTATGCAGTCCCATGTTTTCATGATGTCCTTTTCCTTTAATTGAACATAAAAATATCTGACAACCAAAGAAATTAACTGGTGTGGCTTCAAAGAAACCACTACTGGAACATGGCTGAAAAAATCACCTTCTCTCTTTTGAAATCCCTGCCGTAACTTTAAGCTTCCCGATGGTAAGACGAATGTTGGGTTCTGGACGGACGGGGGAGTCAATGGCTATTTTCCATTACGCTTTCCCACCTCTGACTCAGAAGTCCTCCGAGTGATGGGGCCATTTCTGGGAGGAAAGTTGTTCGTGCTCACCCCCGTTCCATTAGGGTTGGAAGGAAAGGTCACGAAGGCCACTTATGCCCATACGTATTGATAACAGACCTGCAAACAATTCCTCATCACATGGTTTTCAGCACCAAGGACAGGCTCTTTGCTCCTGGAAGTACATGCAGAGGAATGTTCTATTGCAAATACAAATGTGTTTTTCCTTCAGATAGCAAATTCTGCTCTCCTCTATCGCACATGTTAAGGGCACAGAATGCCCCCTTCATATGCAGGTTATCAGTGGAGGTGGTAATGGAGCTGTGCAGGTATTTCTGATGTCTACTTGCAGCTAACCTGCACTAGTTCATGATGAAACCAGCATGCCATATAAGTCAATAGCCACCTTTTTTATAGCAGATGAGAAGATAGTATTAGGAACATCATCAGAACATGGATTAAATACAAACGAAAATGAGTGACACAGGTAACATTTGTCCAGTGCAAATGTTAACTACACAAAAGGCGACAAAGTACACTAAACTTGGACTAACTTTGTGTTTTCCATCAAAATATAACTTTAATAAGGGGTCCAAACAGATGATTCTGCATAAATCACACCAGTGCTGATAAATAAAAAAAGGATCTGTTCAAATGTATGTACTATCCGTTCATTACATTACACTACTTCATGCTAGCATTGCCAGACAGACCAAAGCATCACATTTAAGATGTAATGATAAAACACACCATAAAAACCAGACACTGACGAGGGCCTTTTTCATACCAGGGAAAGATTACGTTTCAAGCTTAGTCGAATAAGCCTTTTGAACGTTGCAACTGCAAGAAAAATGTTCAGTGCCAGAAACTGCTAAGGAAGATGCATAGAGATGCTGTTTCTGTCTGAGGAAGATAAGCAAATATCCCAACGTTCCAAACATTTGTATCATACAGCAAGATGAATGGACTCAAGCTGAGCAGTTTGTTTTGGGCAGGAAATACAATTACATCTATCTGTTTTGTGCCATCTTGCACAGGAAACTTGGCAGCACACTGTAACATCACAATCCATCATGTAAATACATACATATAAAAGGCAGAACCAATAGACTCCATTTTCCAAACTTCCAAACCTAAAACATGTCTTGTAGTTAATAATGTGGTGAATCTAAACGTTAGCAGTGATTTAAGTTTCACAGTTTTTGCGGTGACCTCTCCATTGCAAAGTCATGATACTGTGAATATGCATTTACTAATGTCTTACTGGTATACAACAGAATTGATTGACGAGAAACATAAATTTTTGTACACATTTAATGAGATGTTAACACTTGAACAATTAAATGGATAGGTTGTTTTTATCAAATTGTAAGTTATAGTGCAATTCATCAGTGCATAGCTAATCTGTAAGATTTAAGATGTGAATGAACCAATCACTACTCCTGTATGTAGATCAAATTAACTTCCCCATTTCTCTTACTGCATCAACCTCAAATTATCACAGACTATCTGCCAACACGATTGTATATCCTACATTCATCTGTTCAAGAGTTGCTATAACGATAACTCCAGTTCAGCTTTGCGACCCTTACATTCATCAAGAGCAGCCACAATTACTTCCTACCACCCACTTCACCGTAATAAATCTCCCAATTAGCGACTATCTCTGTCCCAGAACTTCCAGAAGCACTACTTAAGTGAAGAATGCACGCCTGAGATAATATTCATTAGTCATAATGTCATCTTTTTTTGGTCGTCTCCAAGGAGACGGCGGCTCTGATTGACAACATAGACAGCGGAACATGGCGGCGGGATCGTCGGTAATGCGTGCATCTATTACCTTACACAAGATGTATGCTTTAATTTCACCAAGACCTGATGCCAGAACGAAGATTACGTAACGGTTCCCCACTATTAGTCAAAAGTTCAGGGTTCACATACTTCTCCGGCACATCCTAGGAGCTAAGCCTGCATGAACTGTGATTTTCGTTTTCATCATCCTTCACATTTTTTTCCTTTAGACCATTTGTTTCTTTTTTTTTACCTTGATGAAAAATGTAATTTATGTCAGGTGGAAAATGTACAGATGCCAATTATGCAAATTTCGATCAACTTTGCATAGTTAATGCAAAATTACAATAATTCATCAAAGTGGTAAATGATAGGAATTTCAAACTGACGTGTGTACATATCCAGGCATAGATTATGTAAATGCCAAACTCGTCTGCATAATCAAACAATTGCAGGTATCCGAACTCTTTTTAATTTGTGGCGAAAGTTATAACGACTGCTCACCTGTTGCTAAATGAACAATGTTATTGCTGTCGTAAATTTGTGAGGTGTGACAATGCGCAGCCGACTAATGGAATTGGCGCTGCCTTAGGCTTTGCCACGAGAGACGTACGAGGAGGATTAGGGTAGATAGCGCCAGCCCGAGGGTAACACATTCCCGTTGTCAGCACGGTTTGATGTCTGTCGTGTGTTATGTGATGCAGAAAAACCCTAAAGGTCTTATTACCCAGAGAGTGAGATTTCTCTCAGGTTCTAGTCAGAGAGCATAGTTTGTCATGGACAGACTTGATCCTGGGCTGGAGGGTGGCAGGTTTGAGAGAAGGTATACCAATAGACAATTCTGCTCTCTGTTTTCTAAAAAAAGGTATTGCAATTGGTTCTGTGGCCAGCAACCCTGCCTCCAAATAAGGAAGCAACCCTGCCTCCAAATAAGGAAGCAACCCTGCCTCCAAATAAGGAAGCAACCCTGCCTCCAAATAAGGAAGCAACCCTGCCTTCAAATAAGAAAGAAGAGACTTCAAATCCTGTCCGTTGATGCTCACCTGTCCTGCATGATACTTAGAGGGTCTACAGACCTTTAGTCAGTGTCAGATAGCAGGAAAATACATTTGTATCTCACCAAATGAGTCTGTGAGCTCTAAAGTCTAAAGGACATTTTCGGCAGCAATTCTCAGTAGGTGTCCTCTCCATCCATCACTGCACAAGTTGGGCTGATGTTTGTAGGTTACCAAGCCCCATTCAAAGTACATTTTTAGGCAAAAAATATGCTCGAATCTCCAGCGATTTTGAGATTCAGCAATTCTCTAGCAATCAACAAATTTGTTGACAGAGTGACCCCGGCTTTAGAATGTGATAAATCTACCTGTGTACACATCTGATTGAGAGATTCTGGAGCTAAAGAAATTCTTGCAGTAAATTGTACCAGCTCAGTAGATTAGCTCTTGGTATCCTAAAAACTGGGAAAGGAACATGTACACTTTCATCGTAAAATAGATGCACTCATACCAGGCAAAGAGACAGCTTCCACGCTTTTAAGGCCGAGGCGCTTTGACAATAACTTGATCAGGCCCAGCCCTGGAACTGGCACCCATTTGAATAGAAATTGGTTGGACGTTGCAGGCAATGAGGTCAGTCCTGTCACGAGTCATGCTTCAACCAGGAGAAAACCAGGCACAAATAAGCATACACTCCACTCCGCAGTCTATAGGCCACCTATGGTAAAGCACATGATGACAAAGAGTCTAGCAGAACTTACTATGTTGCCTATCTCTCTGTATTTCGACAGAAAATTCGGCTATTTGGTCCATGAATCTGGTGACCTGTTTGCCACGAGGTGCCTCGGACGGGCCATAAATGTGACTTTGACTGATGGTCGGCCATTTGGTCACCCTTTATGCTTCCACCATCAATGGAGGAACATATGCTTTTTTCCATAGGTACTTTATACGCATTAGAGCCACGCTGGAAAAATCGGTTTTACCCACAAACCAAGGACAGTTAGGATTCGGCTGACCTAAAATCAAACAGTCCTGAAAAAAATATCATCCATAAACTAGTTCTTCAAATGCCTGACTCCATCATCCTGATACTGTAAATGCATTTAAGTTTGCGTGATATTCATTTTGCGGTATGGCGGAAATGGAGTGTTCGCGGTGGGTTTAAATTCACGTTTGAAACAATAGTATCGCTACAGTCATATGTGGCCAAAAAGTTTCGCGGTGGTATTAAGTTTTCACTGAAAGTTCATGGCAAACACCGCGAATATAAAACCACCGTGAACATTTCTGCATTTACAGTATTGTGCATACTACCTACTAACATTTTAAGTCTTGCAATAGTTTTCAGCCATTTGTTGATAAATATACATTTATCATAGACTTTTAGACTGCCATTTTTTTCTGAAAAATGTGACAAAAGCGTATTATATATTGGTATATAATTTGTACACTGTACAGATTCATAACATACATGTCCATTGCTTTTCTCTACGTTTCATGTTTTATCACTGGTGGTATACGTACCCTGGGCAGTGCTTTAAATAATTCAATAAGATATAAATGAGATTACCTTTTTTAAGTATAGCTTTTAGCAACATCAAAGGACAGAGAAAATGATCAAATTCACCAAGAAGTATTGCAAATGAAAGCACTTAAACACACATAAATCCAAGATTAACCTCAAAGTTGTAGTGATGCAAGCCACACCTCAATTGGGTGGCAAGGAATCATCATATAGAAGTTTTTTTGTTGGGGCTGTTCATCTTTGGAGGGAGAGGTGACACTGGTATTCTTTTTCTATATCTTTTATTCATGAAATAGGCTCTTCCTACTTCAAAAGTCAGTCTTCTTTCTTCTTTTGCAAATCCTTAATCATTTACAACACATGAAAGAAATATTCAAGATAGCACTGATTACTGTTTACTGATAACATTAACTGTAAATCTCAAGATGTTTGCTGTGGTTTTACTTTCACTCTTTGCACAGTGACAATTCCACAGCAAAATCATGACACTGTGAATATGCATTAGTTATATATAACTAGGGTACTATTGCATTGTTTCAACCAAAAATGTAAAACAAAAAACACCTTTCCCTCATTTTCTACTGAAAAATGTGTTCCCGCGAATATGAACAAATTCACAGTACACACAGCGCAAACACTGATGTGAATAAGCCGCATTCCTGCAACACATCAGGAGGGAAACCGTACATTCCTCACTCCCGCTGCCGTCCCCGGCAAAGCCTGCGAGACGACCTGTAGCAGGGCGCTGCAAATCTCATTTTCCATAAAATATGATGGCCATACATGCACAGGTCAGGGAGCAGGGCTTAATTGTCTGGCCCATTTTGGAGGGAGATTGGGTCGATAGCGGCGTCTGAGCAGTCTTTCTTCCTCGCCGTGCCGTTTAACTCACCAGATAGCCTGACTTTGAAATGTGAGTTTCCAAACCGAGGATGGATGATGTACTCTGGGAGGCAATATACTTTCTTATAACATGATAGTTTGATATGAAAGCACTTGGAAAAATGGAGAAATGGACATCATGTAATACGTACAAAAATTACAAACATAAGGATTATTCATCACTATATTTTCAATTTTCTTAAATGTTGAGCCTTGCTGTTCTTTGTACATTCTTGATGACCATTTTTGTTTGAATCAGAACGACCATTTTGCTTTTAAACTTTGGATGATTTTTTCTGAAAAAAGAATCAAGCTCTTGATATATGCAAGAAGATTTTGCATTGATGTATATTGAGTCTACAAGAACTATAAAACACCCTTGTAAATCCAAATCATCATGTAGATGCAGAAAGAGTTACTCTCATGTTGGGTGCTGTTCAGGGTGCTGAAAATATAGTTGTAGCTTAACCTTCCAATGGATGGGGGCAACATGGATCATAAATCTTACACATCAAATTTATGGTTGCCATAGTAGGCCAAGTCACCACAAATTAATCACACTGTTGTAGCTTCTTAGCATGCATGACACAAACATCTTATGTAATAAACAAAATCGTCAGATACTTCTGACAGTTATTCCTTTACCACTCTACCTTTACTAGTTCATATCAAAACCCATGTACATGTAAGAACTCTACCTTAGAATTTAGATGTAGGTGTTTGTGAAGAAGGAAATTTTTCATGATATTTATATGTAGGTATACCTGGGCTGATAACATCTCAAAGTACAATTTGTAGATTGAGAAATCCTACAAGGAAGATTACAATCAATTTTTTTTCAGAATTTGTGACAACAATGTATATGTGAGACAATAGTACAATCTTGTGGCATGGAGTTTCACAAACACTTATAGGAATCAGTTAGACAAGAATTAAATCATTCAGCCTTGATATAACTTTTCAAATGTATGAGAAGGGCCTTACCTGGTATGTGTTGTCAAAACTGTCATACATGAAGCGGGTGATGAGTGACGTTTTCCCAACTGTGAAGGAAACAGGGAATCCATTAGATTCAATCAACATTAATGTGTACAGCATCCAGTAGTGCACTCATATAGTCTTAGGTACTGTCTTCCTCTTTCCAATTATCTAGCCTCCTTCATTCCATTTATCCAGCTATGAGTATGACCTTCACTCTATTCATCCATCCATCCCCATCAATCTGTCACTCCTTCCATCCATCCACTTAATGTTTCATCCTTCCATTCATCTACCTTGCCATCCCTCCTTCCTTCCATCCATCCCTCCATTCCTCCCTCCTTCTCTCCCTCTCCATCCGTCCATCCACCTTTCCAATGTAAAACCGAGTATTTTCTAAATAGAATTGAAAATTGTTGCAAACTTTGCAAATTTGCTCTTTAACACTAACATTTCTAGCAGCAATCTATATAGCTAGCCTCTTGAGTCAGACTTTTTTCTCAGGAGTCCCCCATCCATGCCAATAACTCAAACATGCCTGCAATCTACAAGTACTTTTATCTCCGTAGACAATGTCGAAAATTATCTCAGCCATCAGCTACCATTAATTTTCTGTGCCTGATACCTCAGCTCTAAAACTTCCTGTCAGTTGATGATGAATGGGGTACGGATGAGTATATATTGTGACGGAGAAACAAAACCAACACCTTGAGGACCCAGGGGGGTAAACGCCGGATGCCTTAAGCTCCTTTGAAACCCATTAGATACTCGAGACAAATGACTTACATGTGATGCTCTCTTATTTGAAGTAAACCTAGTACTTTTAAGAAGTTAATACAAATATCAAAACCACCTGGGAAATCTTTGTAAGAAATTGATGACAGGATTTGAGAAATATGGGCTGATGTGTATGAGTCTCAGAAATTTCTGACTACACTTTCAATGTCAAGTTTGGAAAACGGCTTTTGTAATGAACCCATGTAGTAATAACAATGGGAACATGGAAGCTGTCAGTACCATATGATGAAAACTCCAATTTCATTGATTTGAAATCAAGTTACACACATAACGTGGGTGCGCCATTATGAACTTGGCAATCAAACTATCAAAACATCTAAAATCTAATGCCCCAGAGAAAGAACTCATAAAACAAAGTTAAGGGGATTTCATCTCCATACATTGGTAATATAGACTAAGAGTCAGAGAACTTGTGGAGCTTGGCTTGTAGGTATATATGATGTACAGTAAATTCATTTACTTGTGCTGGGACTTAATTTTGTGGAAGAAGATCTAGAGTTAAGGAGGTTTTGCAGTGTCACAGTTGAAACAATTCTGTAGTACTGAAGTAATACATTGGAAATGCATATTCCCGGTGAACTTTACGAATGCTTGCAGTACCTTTAAATTTCACAGTTTTCTGAACTGCTAATTCAGGACACAGCGAATATGCATTTTCAATGCATTACTTACTGTACTATAAAATTGTCTTAACTGCGAACTTAAAACAAAGTTAAAACCTCCTTACCCTTTCTACCGTAGAATTAAGTCCCCGGGAGAATAACTCAATTTACAGTTTGTAATGCAGAAGGACAAGACTGCATATAAATGTAGCAGGCCATTTGATACTCCCTATACACCCGAATATCTTCTCCTAAGAAAAGCTTCAAGATATTCCTTGGGGTCCTGTTTTACACAAAATCAATTATACTTCAACAGTTAAATACACTACTTGCACTTACTGTGTCTAGAGACATTTGTTTCCAAAGAAATAAGATAAGACTTTGATACCTTGATTCAGCATCCCTCTATAGTATACTTCACTCCAGGTAACGTTACACTTGAACCTGAGACACACTCTGCAAACATCCCAGACCAAAAATGATCGATTGTTGAAAAGATAAGTCACTACAAGTGATGAATTGATGCAAATGTTACAGAGTCCAGGCTACTCTACTGTATGTAAGACGATACCCAAACAGACATCTATAGACGTGAAGGGGGGGGGTATCATATAAGCTTACAACAAGTAAAGCTTTATCTCTAGCCTGGGATGGGCTGTCAAGGTGGTACGTTCTACAAGAAGCACCGTTGAGTGATGGCCCGTATCACTTATCTTGACAGTGATAAATGTTGCAGGGATTCAAACAAAGTTACTACCTCAGGAGGAAAGGCAAGAACACAAAGGGCCCCTCGGGGTGACGGCCGCAACATCTTCATCACGTCTTCTGTAGATATCCTTCTCACATTCCTCAGTAACGTAAAGATGGATTAGTCTGGCATACTTTCAGGGGGAGACACATTTTTCCAAGATGTCATCTAGTTACTACTTGAAATGTATTGAGTAAGCTAGACCAAACTTGTACTTAAAGTTGTAACATGGCCCGAGAATTCATCATCTCCGTGAAAACGGAGGTATAATTGTAAGTTTTTTTATAAGTAATATAACCAGTTGGTGTGTATGTTTCGTTTGAGTGTTGCACACTTCCAAACATCATGTCTATAGTCATTTTTTCAGCTCTTGTACCTCCCCAGCCTATACACACATACATATAAAACCCCATTCCTAGAGGTAGGCACCAAACTACTGTAAACTTGTAAATGTTCCCAGTTGTTTTATTTTTGTAGTGACCTCTCCTCCATGAAATTATAACCTTGTGAATATAGTTTTAACAGTGTGTTACAGAATTGTTTTGGCCACAAACTCAAAACATGGCAAAAACCTCTTTTCCTCTTCTGCCACAAAATTTATTCCCGGGAAAAAAAAGGGAATTTACAGTATAAACCACCCTCCTCGAAATCTTTAAATGTATACATCCAGTTCTGACTATCACTTTGAGTTTGAATATCGCCAAAGGCCGCTCTTGCTGAATAAAATTTATTTAGCCAACCTAATCAGCCAGGGACTCCTGCACTAAATGGGCCAAAACTAAATCAACTTCATTCCCTTCGGAAATTACAGGAAAACCGGTCCATTGTCCCTTCAGTACAAGTCTCAACGATACAAATATACCTCCTACATCTTGTAATTAAATCTGTTTGGCGGAGGAAGAAGTTTCGCTCCTGACAGTTTGTTTGCGAACAATGATGACAAGATTGCGAGGGGAGTATCCGCTCCCAAGAGGTACACTTGAGATGGCCATGCAAGCATCATACTTCTCTTGTAGCAATGGGGAAAGAAATGAGATGAGGTCTTCTCTCATTACAATCTTATTTCCTTCAAGTACAGTTCCATTCCATCGGGCCTGGCCTTTACGCAGTCGCCGTAATGTCCTGTACCCATTACTACAGCATTGCACTCTCATCGGAATGACGAGAAGAAAGCTTTTGTAATCCGTACGCCATTGGCAATGTACGACTGTGCAACATTACATGTGCCCCAAGGCCTTATCTTTTAAGGATTCTGCCCAGAATGAAGGTTTTGCAACTAGAAGTAAAAATTCAAGTCACCCAAGCATTAAACCTTATATCTTCGAACAAGATCATTTCTGCCAAATAAACTTTCATGTGTTTTCTTTTAACAAATTTGTAATATCCTCCTGACACATGTATCAACCAACAATATGCCAAGCTACAATAAAAAAATTGATCTACTAACCTGTACTCAAAGTAGTGTTAATCTTGAAATGTTCATGATGGTTCTATTTTGCAGTTACCATAAGTCACATCTCAAAAGAATGCAAATACGATTTTCCAATGTATTCCTACTGTGCTACAGAATTGTCTAAACAGCAAACTTGAAACACAGCGAAACCTCTTTTTCCCTCCTATTGCGAATTTTACCTCGCCACAAAAATAAATCAATTTACAGTATTCGTCATGTGAAACTGTAATGCTAAAAGGTGAAAATGACCCTGAGTGCTGGGAGAGTCACGAAATCCAGATTCAGCATCCGCCCTGCAGTACTAGTACTGAATATACCTGTCCGTTATTGATCCCGGTACAGAACTGGGTCATTACTAAATGGGTGTGGCCTGGGGCTGTTTTGGGGTTTACCAGGACTCCATAACCCACATTAGTGTCAGCTTGTCAATAGACTGATCCCAAAGCCAAGCCCAACCCACCTCCATCAAAACGTAGAAATGCAACAAAAAACATAAGAATGCAAATATTTGATGGACATGCAGCCACTCTCTCATTGGTCAAACCACTTATTGCCATGAACTGCTAATTGCACAGTCAGGAGTGGTATATGCAGCATGTGCCTATCAGATCATTTGACGCTTGAAGTTTAGGATACACTTGGTGATATCTAACTCAATTTACCTTGGGTTCTTTACTACCATCAATTTGAATCTAACAAGTAGATTAAAACAGTAGACATGTACTAAAATCTTTCAGATGGGGACGTACAATGTACATCTGGTGGCCCAGTGTATGGGGGAGCTTCAGGTGTTAAGCTCAGCCATCAAACGTCTGCACTTAAAAGAGCCCAACACAACCCGGTGTGCTTGGCTTAAAAACATGTGCCATGGCAAAAAAATGGCAAGGCGACATACACTTCTAGACTAGCTATCAAAAAAGTTTAACGCTCCGCCTCAGTCTGGCGTTGGACTCTAAATGGAGATTCGTAATCCCTACGCTTTATATAAAGACCATTACAGGACATCACTGCCTGTCATCGGAGGGGGGGACTTAATTATTCATAACTAGTCTAGCCAGGACAGACAGTCCCCGGGGGATGTGGAATTTTTACACTGCCAGAATCCTGGTGAAATCTGACACTTGTTATGCCATTTCCTGCTCAGTGTTGTGTTATGTTAGTCATAATTATAGAGCTGCTTGTTTATCTGTTGAATTGTACTATTATACAAAGATTGCTTTTATGTGGTGATTGACATATCAGGGCTAGAAATACTGTAGATACATCTATTTTTGCAGGGATTTAATTTTGCGGATTAGGAGTGGACAGGAGGTTTTCATAGTTTTTGATTTTGCAGTGGAAATAATACTGTACCATAGTTGCAGTTTTGAAGAGAGCAAAAACAAAAACACTGCAAACATTTCAAGATTTACAGTACTTTTTTCTTGTACATCTGTATTGGTGCAGGTAACATTCGGAATCACCTACACAAGATAAACCCTACAAAAATCCCCAAGTTTTGCCACTCTGGATCTCCCATCGCCCCCCACCCCCCACACTCGGACAAAAATCTAAAGCTGGAGACAACCCTGCCACACCCTTTCTTTGACAAGTGGGGGTTCAGGACAGCGCAACCTTGCATGACTACAGCTCATCCACTATTCTTACATCATATCCTGTGGGTACGCCCCCCCCCCCTTTTCTACCGGCATTCCAGAAAACACCAGACGCCACGCCGCCCGATGCGACTGGCGCCAACGAAGAGCTGGTCGCTATAGCAACCACGGATTTCGTGGTGGGAGTGAAGTCCTGGAGGCGACAGTCTGTTTCGGGTTTACGAAAAATAAGTCGCTAATTTTAAAATATACAGATATGGACATGTCAAAGATAGGGAGATGGCAGTTTTTTATATCCCCATGTGACTTTATATAAGCTACAAGTTAGAATCTAAGAATATATTTTTTTATCAGTTTGTTGTTTGACCTTCATGTATACAACATAGTAGTATAAATCTAGCATGTTCATAACTTCATTTTTCAACTTCTATTTCCTTGCCATTGGCTTAGTGGTGGCAAACCTCTTTAATTATGATTCATAAACTTATCAATTTAGTGTATAAGAAGCTGAAAAAAGCATATCAACGAGCAAGATGTCTGCCTCTCTTTCAATACTTGTGCCAGAATGTCATTTGTCAAAATTCTCAGCTTAAAAACTTCAATAATAAGCTAGTTCATGGTTTGAAGTGCACATGAACAGAGTGATGCATTGTGGTTAATATGTCAAAGTTGAAGGCCCCTGACTGGCTATAGATAAAGAATGGCCAGGGACTTTCAACTTTGACATACATGTACAGTTGTATTACCAACAATACATCATACTCACGTAACTGTGCATGCAAACGTCAAACCGTGAACTAGCTTATTGGCAGTTCCTTGCTTAAGCAGTTGCCAGGCTCTCGCCAAACAACAAGCGAGAAGAAGATGAAACTATATACTTAAGACTACGATACTCGTACCAATTTTTGTTTGTTTGTAAACATGTCTTTGTTGGACAAAATATGTATGAAAAATAATTTTTCTCCATTCATACATACATTCATTCAATACTTCAATATAAGGCTTATCTGAAACTCACTTCATAATAAAATTAAATCTCCCATCATTGTCGACAAACACTACATGTACTTAAGCCAAATTTCTGCGCATGCTTTCCTGTCTTTTATAAGCCGATTATAGCCATAACCGATTCAATGATAACAATAATAATGATCCCGTGCACAAAAGCCCTTATTAAGTGCAATCTATCTGTTCCATGAAAGGCCATATTCTTGCCTTGTCCTTTATGGTGACAACACTTGCCATTTTGCTAATTTCCCTTCTACCATTGTTGGGCCATAAATTCTTCTGAACAACCATGGAAGGATCTGCTGACATTTACAGCGAATGTTACCAAGACATTTCTATCCCCTCATGAGTAGTATAGCACTGGAGAAGCACTAGTGGTAATAAGGACTGAATAAATGTCAATCATGGCATACTTCGGTAAGTTTGTGCGTAGATGTACTAGGCAAAGATTTTCATCCATTTGTACGGGTATCAAATAAAATACAATTCAGACCTTAATATTTTCAAGGTTTTTCTGCAATACATTTTGATTCATGGTGGTATGGCTGCATTCTTCAGCATGTGGCTTGCCAAAAACGTAAGCTGGATATATGGATATCTTTTTCTGCAAACTTGACATTTTGTTGATTGTAGAGAAATGATCCATTGTCATTTTGGTCCTGTAGAAGAGTTTTCCTGTGTTGAAGGGCATTCTGCCAAGACTGGAGGCAGAGTTTTTGATACCTAATGCTACAGGATTAGGCAGATGTGGGAAACAGCCTTGTGCATTGGATTTTGTCGGCTGTCTGCTGGAGCGGTGGCTTTCCATTCAGGGATCTGTATTCGCAACCTGGGGACATGAAAACTCGTACCTTTTGAAGCAGGACCTGGTCTTGAAAATCTTTTTACTGCATTCCTACACAGGTACGGGTAACATTCAAAACCACGGCATGTCCAGGACAACACATACAAACAGATTGCTGCAGTACCAAGGTCACACATCAGGTGGCCCAAAATTGACCTTAACCTTCGTCTTCCCAACACATACCCACATACCAAATATCATTACAATCCATCCAGAGGTTCTGCGGACCACCAGTATATGGAAACACAAACAGACAGACACACACAGAAACAGAGACAAACCAAAAACAATACCTCCATTTTTCATGGAGGTTATAACCTGCACCATCCATTTTCTTTCTCTTAAACGTTTAAGTCCATCAAATACAATGTTGTTAGGGTTTTCCTAACTGTGTCAGCGTACAAGTGGGGAGGGGGGGGTGATAGTTCATAGGTAACTTGACTTCACAGGCAACCTCACCCACATTGCACCCTTATCAGGTCCAAGTTTGCAGGAAGTTATCAACAATATTGTTCCTGGCATCAATTACTCTGTTACTGTGTTACAGAGACTGTGTGCGACTAGCTGCCTCAGATACTGCACACATCAATACTGCTACACCGCATCAGATACGGTTCCACGGAATTAAAGACCCTCAATTTACATGAGCTGCCCAAGGCGGGTTCAAGGAACATTACTTGCATGTTATTCCTTCATCATCCTTCCTTGGGCCCGGCATAACTACTTTCTAAGAAAATGAGGATGGGTCTGCGACCTGTGATAACTTCTTATCTACCGCATCAGACACCCTACCAAGCCAAGGAGCGGAATAACAAGCAGCTACTTAAGATGCAGGGACCAGATAAAATCTTTCCAGAACTTTCTCCAGCAATTTTGGGCCGCAGCCAGCTTTCTGACAGAGGAGAAACTTTGCAACTGGTGTGGCCGGTACTCAAGACAGCTGAGTTCAAGGAAAGCAATCAACTTTCTTGGCTACTTCATAGATGCCCTGTTATTGTTAAAGATGGATATAGGAGATGGTTGTCTTTGGAAATTTACTTGTCAGCCAAGCTTCTGACTGATTTTGCTGCAGTTTTCAAAATACTGAGTGTATGATGATATGCACTTTTGTGCACCAAGAACCAAGAGATGTGCACTTAATTTTTGACCGTGGGTGCAGGGTGTAGGATTGTGGATGGGTACTTTTGTACAGTAGTACACAGCAACCTCTTGACATTTAAGCATCGGAAAAAAGGATAAAAATTATTACAACACATTTACATGTACTTATTTCAAGTTTTGGCATCAGCTATAGAATTTGGATTCAGCACCATTTTTCAAAGCTCAAAATTGTGTTGGTTCCACCTGCAACTGTTGTCAAGATAGAGCTCTCTTTTTTCTCTCTTCTCGTTTTGCTGACATGCCACTTTATTTCATGTTGTGCATCCAAAGTTTCTCTGTGCATCTAAATTTGTAGGTTATGTGCACCACTGCACCTATTCCCCAAAAAATGAATTCCGAGCCCTATTGCTGAATTAAGATAAATATGCATAGCAAAAAGCCAATCTACAACATGTATCACCTAACCAAATTCTTGCAATATCGTTCTGAACCTGACGTTGCAGAATTTACGACCACACCCAGGTAGCTTGCGGACTGGCTAGTCGCCAAACATCCACAGCTTTCCGCCTTCCTAATTAAACATTTAAAGAGGATGTCAACATGTCGGCTGCCGGAATGCCATCTAAAACAGCTGCTGCGGAATTTGCATACAAGTGTCAATGAAAGGCTTGATGGGAAGGGAAGAACAAACCACAGACCCTTTTCATGGATCCCACTGCCTGTTGGAAGACACGGGGTATTATGGGTAGGTCAGGGGTCAAACTACATCATTCCAATATTAATATTCCAACAGAAAAAAATGAAATACACGTTTGTGGCTTATACTTGGGCCCAGTCTTCTAGATTACTATTACGAACTTAAACCTGTACTTATTGGAAGACATACCTGAACACCCCCCTCCCCATTCACATTTTACACATTTCCATACTACAGTAGAATCCGCTTATTTGCATAACTTATTTGTCAGTGTATTTTATGCAATAATAAGGAGTAGTCCATTAACCCTAGGGGACAAAATGAGCAGCACTGAGGGGGGAGGGGGTTGTAGTGGTTACCAGGATGGCACTTGAAAGAAACACACACACTTTGTGTCAAATTCACTCACTTCCAGGTTATACAAAATGTAACATATTGAATTCATAAGCATACATGTATCATCAGTTTATTTACACATGTTGAATGCAAAGGATGGCAAACTTAGCAAAAAATTGGCAATTATATTCTTCTGTATCCTATCACAGCAAATGACAATGGAGACTGGCAACAGCTTTTCCAAAAACAAAGGACAATAAGAGTACCTATGGTGTTGTCTTACCATAGAAACTTCCCATACTGGATTTACATTTGAATAACATTTGCATACAATCCATAAGAGTTAGTGACTTTGACATGTTCAACCGGTTTTTCCTGTTGCCATTGGCATTATTTTATGCAAATAGCAGGAGTATGCGAAAATGCCTAATGCAATTATGCCATCTTATTTATAATGGAGTGAATGGGAAATGGTTTGGGTTTTCAGGATTTTATGCATATCCCCGAAGTATGCTATTAACAGTAATGCAAATAGCTGGATTCTACTGTACTTAGGATTCATACAAAGAGAAACTTAATGTGCAATAGTACTTTATAAGCAAGACCAAGTTGGCTGACTAAGTTTTTTTTCAGTTGACAGAAAAGATTTGGGGCACCTTTGGCAAAGTGAATGCAATAAAGCTGGCATATTTACTACCTGGGTCAGGAGAAATAGGACATGGATCAGGTGGTACTAGTATCACCCCCTGGGGAACCATAAACAGTGCATTAGAATAGCAACAATACAGTGAGATAAGGGAAGAACTATCAACTTTGGGGAGGGGGGGCAGGGCTTGGTAGCAGCTGAAGATCTCCTGTGTGCACCTGGAAGGTGTCAAATATATTAATATCAGAGTTGGAAATAGCCTCTTGCCACCTACAATTTGCAAGACTACTGTAGAAAACCTGAATTTTTACAGGGTAAAAAATTCTGTCTCTGTGATGTGAATTGTATATTGGTATAACATCGGCAGTTGAAAGGCGAGAGGCAACTCGAGGCGACAATTTCATAGCAGAATCGAAAATCTAACCTCCGAGCACAGTTCGACTCAGTATTTCACTATTTGATGCTTTGTAAGACATTTCTACGTCTAACTAGAAGTCCTTCCAAGGAGGGAGGCAAACAAAACAGATGACAATACGGACCACAAGAAAGACTGAGAAAATGCCTGAAAAGCACACACTGAGCCAAACCTACATCTGCTTGGAGATTATGAAAAATTCAGGTCAATGATAGAAATTACAAAAATGTTCATTTGTGTTAAGAGGAGGACGGTCATACTGTGCAAATGAACATTAGGGTGGTTGGCAATACATTGGGGATATAAGAACATCAACATGGCAGACTAGAAGGGAAGGGTCATTGAACTTAAGTTGACAGTGCATTGATTGGTAATTGGTAGACAACAGATGTCCCAGGAAAAACAGGAGGTGCAAGATGACAGAACAGACGAGAGTAACTGACGTTCATTTGGGTAAAGGAGTTTTTCCTGTTTTAAATTAGCGGTTGATACAATCATACAATTCTGTTGTACAGTAAATTAGTAATAAATGAACATTGGAAACTCATATCCCCGGTGGCATTGCAGAGGTCACCGCGAAAAACACAAAAATAAAACCACTGCAAACATTTACAGTATTGTCAGAGTTTTTAGATTCCATAAATGCATCACAATCAGGCGTTTCTGTTCTTCAAAGTACAGTTTTTATGTCAATTTTGTACAAATGCGCCGTTTACTTACATGTATTTTTGTTGCCTTTTCCTAGGACATTACATTGGGCCCTTCCAGAGATTCAAACCCATAACCTTGATCCTAAGTCAACAACACTAACCACAGGGCCACCATGCACCTTTACATGTGTATGTCCAAAGAAGCTTAGCCCACTGTCTGAATTGTTTATGAAAGAAACAAACCCATACAAGAGGACACAAATGATCCCAAACACAAACATGTCACAAGCTAACACCAACATTTTACTACAAACCCACACAGCACCAAGAAAGTTCAAAGGTCAAGCTGCAACATCACCTGATACGGTGAGATCCAATAGTTCTGGAGTGGGGAACCAATCATAACCTTTACATTATAACTCATTTACATCAGTAACACTTAAACTGTTATGGTTCAACAAGCAGTTTCTTCCAGTTCAGGTCAAACAATAGTCATATGACTATACAAAGTGGTTTGACCACTTACATGTACATGTAAATGTGTGATAAAGTAAATGTTGAAATGTTTGCAGTAACCCAACCACAACAAATTCACGACACCACAAATATGCATTTCCAATGTATCACTTCTATACTATATAATTGTTTCAACCGCAAATTTCATACACATTTCCCCTTCTGAGGCGAAATTAATTACCCACAAACATAAATGAATTTACAGTAGTCTATACCAATCATTGCATACAGTTCTTATGAGAGCAAGGGAAGTCAAATCCAGGGTGTTTTTCTTGAGAGTGGTAATCTAATTTATCTGGTGTTGTTACGGGAACTTCCTAACCAGCTCAAACCATGGAAACAGTTCCCAAGGAATGAAAACACAAAAAACAAACACACTCCAGCACAGAATGACATTACTTGTAGGGCTAGGTGCAATGTTCCACCTGACCTGACCTGTCCTGAAAATTAAGGTGCACAGAAAAAACCTTGTGTGCACAAAGCAAAGTGGCAGCAAAACCAGATTATCAATTTACTGCCATTCTACAAAACTTGAATCTGAAATTTTATTGCTAACTTCAAAATTCCAAACAAATGATTTATTTTTTCTGACACATTAATGTCAAGAATATTCTATATTACAAATGTATAGACATGTACTAGTCTATAATAGTATCTTTACATACGTAGTCCTAGTACACAAATATCTAGACGCACCGGTTTATCCAGTCAAAAATTAGTTGCACAGCTCAAATTTTCGGTGCACAAACATGTACACCCAGTGTTTTGAACCCTGCACTGCTGCAGCTCTAACACCTAAAGGAATGAAGGAAGGAATGCAAGTGTAAACAAATGAAAGTGTAATTGATTTGTAAACAAGTCATTTAGCAAGAAGGCAAGGCTGCCATTTCTTGATCTTGTTACCACTAAATTTCTTTTTGGTAAAAACTGCAGTCTGTGACCTCCACTATTACAAAGGAGTAACTACATTTGTAAAGCAATACAGAATTATTTAATAAAAGAATCCACTCTAGACTTTAGTCTGGACCACTTCCCTTGCTTTGGAACATGATCTGGTTTGGTTTGGTTTAGCTTTTAATTTAAAGTTGTATGTTAGGCCAAACTGACTTGATTATATGGATGGCATCCTCTGGTTACCCCAAAATTGATGGCAGCCTGAAAAAAAACTTGCCTTTTCACATCTCCTCCTTTGACTTTGGAAGACTTTACTCATTAATATCCCTCTTCCGAAATCGTTATCAATTTACGGCTCACATTTGCTCATCTTGCAGCTTTTTTATATGATTTACAGTATGATCGCAAACTTTTGGGGGGAGGGGGGGTTAACAGACGAAAATCCATTATAATTTAATATAGATATATCTTATAAGCAAAGGCAAGGTTCAGGCCCAGATATCTCCTACCCCCACAAAAAGTTCTGTAAAACTAAAAGCGCAGCGTCACACATGCACAATGGTGCACTTAATAGCAGTACACGGGGGAGGAACTTTTGTCAGGTTTTAAGACCTAGACAGATATTGTAGCCCATTACAGTACCTTACAGTCACAAAAGTAGCCATCCCTGTAGGCAGGTTTCCTTGGCAGACTCCCAACAATGTCTCTACACTGTATTTGACGTACCTATTAACTCCTAGAAGCTTCCTGTCCCTGCACGCTATCTCTAAATCCTCCCGTCCCTTGGCAAAAGACATAACCCAGGTGATTGCATCGCATGCATGAACCACAAAAAATCAGGTAAAAGGTAAGGTGAAGGTCCCATAGCGATAGTGATAAAAATGAGTTAGAATGTATGCAACTCAAATTAAAACTTACAATACAAGAATGTTTCGTATCTTTGTACAACATCGAAGAACAACTTACTACAATTTTTTGGGGTCTTATGTCTTAATATTGCTTCATATACCCATCAACCTTGTACTTTTTCAGTCAAACCTGTATGGGAGTGTGCTCCTCCCCCATACATGTTAAATGCTAAATTCAGGAAGACAGCAGGAACATATAAGATTAAATTTGGCGGACTGGCTTCACTTCACACTTAAGTCAGGAGCCAATCACCCGTAATCGGTGCATTCTAGGTATTAAAATACCTGAATGCACCTATTACGCTCTACGTTGAATTTGTGCGGTCCGAGTTGTATGGAATTTAAAAGACTGATTACACTCTATGTAAAAGGGAATGCAGCCCTTCCTAAAAGAGCAGGGGTACACCTGGCTTGAGTGTGAAAAAAGAAATTAGTTCTTCATGCTTGTAGTAAGTTGTACTTCCCAGTTTGTTTTCATATACTTAATATGGGACTCACTGGTATGTTGCACCAGGTGGCAGGCTACTGGTTACGCATGTCAAATTCAGATAGAAATCAAAACAGTTGAACAGGTGGAGAGTACCACTAGTCTACATTATGTAAACAGGTACAAGGTGAACTCTATCCCTACAAAAATAAATGAATTTACTGTAGTTTACCAATTACAAGTTAAATAAGTCAAGTTCACTTGCAGACAACCCTAAAGCTATAAAGTTACATTTGTGCATGCAAGGGGCTCAGGCTGTTCCATATATTATGCATATATAAGAAAATTATTTCCAATTAACAAATTCACTGGTTTAACAAACCAAAATAAACAAAAACAGGAAAACACTTGCTCTACATGTACATTAATATCAACTTCGGCTTCCCATGAATTAAGAATCTACACGTATCACTGAGATTAAAATGACTGAAAAATTCTGATTCTCAATCACAGAATAAAGAAAGACTTCTCCATAAAATACTGACACGACATATAACTCTGGCACACTATAAAAGGGGGATCTGTAATATTAGGTCTCTAATTTTGATCGCTATCTTCCAGTGATAAATGACACACTCAGTGTAAACACCTGTAGGTCTTGAATAATACATGGTTTTCCTTGGAGGAAGCTCAGGAAAATCACCCTCCCATATCCTGTACTATATGAAATAAAAACGATGATTAATGGGCCTAGGAAACACCTGACTTATCCGTGTCATTTTTCTTCCTCTCGTAAACACTTGATCTAAACAACAAAAGACTGTGAGACTGCCTACGTGCACTTTTACGTAGAGCGTAATCAGCCATTTTAATTCCACATAATTTGTTGCCGGACCAATAAAATTCAATTATGTAAAGCGAAATCGGTGCATTCTATGTACAGTACATACCTCCTTGATATACCATAATAGGCACCTGAATTAAAAACGTTATACGAAGCCCCAGCCTTCCTGAATTTAGTATAAAGCATTGACAGTAATGCTCCCATTCTGATTTAACTGTTGGGGCAACGACCCCTAATAGACATTCATACTGAGGTAAGAAGTCTTTCTTGGACAGTGATGTCATTCTGTACCAATCTGGTTGTTAAGTTTGATCATATGTACTAAAGACTATGTCAACAATGACGTGTTTGCTGACCATGCATTCGTGTGCCATGGCAAAACAAGTAGGCTTTAGAAAATGTCCCCAAGCACTAAGGAAAACGCTACAAACCCTGTGCGGTCTGTGCAATTCACTGAAGTACAATGAGTGCCTATGATATTCCCTGGAGTATATCCTAACAGTGTATAATAGAAGTGGGTGTGTACTCCACATCTTTAATGGCAATGGAGGTACGCAAAGGACAAGTAGTTCATCGAAGCTAAAAATTACTGTAGTGTTCATAATGAGGTCCTTGTCGCAGCACAACCGGTTAAAAAGCGCCAATTTTAGCTCAATTAAGTTAGACTGGTGGAAGCGTCTTCAGTTCCACGTCACCAACATGGCCTATATACTGTAGTGGTGCGGCAGCCTAAAGGGGGAGGGCGGGGTGCAACCGGCTTGTGTACTGAGACTTCTTGCAGGTATAATGAGGGCTGGGAAGCCATACGAAGTACACAAAACCAAACCACAATCGTGCTTGGAAATCAGGGAAGCCAGGGAGGGAATAGGTGTGAAAACAGGGCAGGAAAACGGGCTGGGACGACGAGAGACAGACACCTTTCTGTCGGAGGGAGGGAGGGCCCGGACCCGATCGATGGCTGAACAGAAAGATCGCTCCCTGATTGTTATTATACAAGACCGAGGAGAGCTATGGCTACCCAGGGCGTTAGAAACAGCCAGTATCTCCTCTTGAAAAATCCTGCCCACAAGAAGAAGTTCTCCGATTACAAGAAGGTGGAATTATAGAGGGAATCGCAAGTGTGTGTTACGATCGATTGCGCTGCACCCAAACGTCACTTGACAGCCGAACCCGTCTGAAAGATTTCCTAACTCACGTCTAGCCAGACTAGGACAGTGGGAGGGCGGCTTCTCTGCAGACATTTGCGACAAAAGAAGAAAAACCTCTTGCAATTTTTTGGGCTTCTTCAGACAACATCTAGACGACTACAAGTGTTATGACAGATTGCTTTCTTTGCGATATGTCTCCAGACAATTTGAAGCTCCGTGTTGTTAGTGAAACTGACAGTAGGGGAGGGCGGAGCCCGTGTCAGTTTCACTAATACTGTTTCTTCGAAAGTTAAAGGTCTAAAATTATTTTTAGGAACTTCTTAAGGATTTGGGGGGTATCGTGAAGTACCAGTGACAGGCCACTAAACATGGAGAGAATTATTCAACAGCTATGTCCATTTCGATGCGTCTCAGGTCGTCTCCCGGCTTAAATGCCCATCTGATCTCGCATTGACTTCGCGTCGCTGCCAGAAAAATATATATATCCTCGCCCACTTTGTGATTTTTTTTCTACCTTCTCTTATTTCCTACTCTGTGGGGATCGGGAATATATATTTCTGGTTGCCGCTGGGAGGGAGCAATTTCGTGAGAAAATCCTATTAGTTGGGAGTCGCTATCTGCCGGTGGGATCTCAACATTGCCGTACGAACACGATCTCTCACTTGTCCCAACACACTACCAGAAATCACACCTATCCATCTTTAACACCTCGACATACACACCACCCACATACAGTCTTAAGAATACAAAAGGCAAAAGTTTGCATGGGTGTTTCTTCTTTGGACGATAAAAAAAATATACGAAAAACCGGTTGGCTGTCATGCCATGATGCAAAGATTTGTGATTGACGATCTCTCTGGGCTAAATATATTGCCACTTATTAACCAGAGAGGCAGCTCATAGACAGAGGTCACAAATCTGAGCGTCGGAAGAAAATTTGAGAATCTAAGATATTGAAGAAGTTGGTGAGGTGGGGAAGTGGCAACGTTACCGAGTGAATGGCGAGTGTTGGTCGGGACAACCCCCACCTATCTCCCGTCTACCTACCGCTCTGTTCTCCCAGGAAAACCAGCTTGAATTTCCGCAGCGGATTACCGAAGTCGCCTCCCGTTGACATCCTAAAGGCCTCTGTGTGCTCTTCTCGAATCGAGCTAACAAGTAGATGCAGAAGAAATCCTTAAAAAGCGAAGAAAACTTGAAGTTCAGCCGAGCAAAAATCTCGTCTCTTTCCGCACCTTCCACCGCCGCCACGTTCAGAGCCTCGTTTCCGGGTCTAGCTTGGTCTACGCATGCGCGCTGACACCGGGTGACGTCATGCCGTGGAAGCTCTCACGTGAGGAGACGAGACCACCTTTCTTCCCAAAAATTAAAAAAATAACGATATGGTAATTTTCTGCGCAAACTTTGAATGTTCGCACTCGTAACGTTTTGAGCAATTTTGGGCGTCATTCTAAATTTTAAACTACCGATGAATAGTATCATACAGCGAAGGCCTAAAATACATTTAAAAGAACAGACCAGCTTTCTGCATGTTCTTCCTCAAAATCAACACAAAAACACATTCGCATTTTTTGGCGTCAGAATGTTCGCATTTGACTAAAGTGCTTTTTACAGAAATCTTTAGCATTATTCTAACTGCTAAATTACTGAATAATGCTATCACACAGCAAAGTACAAAAATAGACTAAGGAAACAAAGTAATAAAAAAAGAGGAAGTTGATACGAGCCGTTGTCTTTGTGTGAAAAAAGTTTTTTGAAAACTTTATATGTTTGGACATATGTAATCATTTTTTGAGCGTCTGCACAGGGGCATTCCGACAACGCTTTTCGCTAAATTCATTCAGTCATTCATTCATTCATTCATTCGGTTGGTGACTACGTACTACGCTAAATCTATGAAAGCTACAAATCCCTATTTTAACCAGAGCAAATGTTTAATTTACTTGAGAGAGATGTTAATTTTACATTGTATCTGAAAGGGATAAAAATTGTAAATTATACCATTTTAGATTATAGCCATACTTTTAACGACTACTGCAATGAAAACTACGAATCACATTTACCGTTACTCGAAATTAGATAGCTTTATTTATTTATTTATTTCCCTACGAATAACGGGAGTGATTACGGAATGACGTTGTATCTAACAGACTAGCCATGGCAATTTTTTGCCATACTCCGAGATACAATGTCATCCCGCCAAAGAGGGACGTTTTTCCCCGAGACACACCATGAGAGTCTAGAGGGCCCCCATGCAAAACCTCAAGTGGTTTTGTGCGTATGACATTGGTTCTATTTTGGCATAGCAAACTTCATACACCTCAAAGTGAGTCAATGACAATGTGTGAGTGAGTGAGGGTATGCAAAGTTCAAGTTGTCACCCATACTCTCAATGAGCAGTGCCACATGTTTGTGAATGACCTTTGTAACTGACCCGGCTCGAATGTCGTCCAACCACGCAGGGGCATACCGTAGATTTTAAAAGCAATCACTCTCGAACTAAACTTATCTTCTTGACCTAGCTCAACCAAGGGAATATGTCATATGCAGATATAGAAAAGAAACCTATGAAGTTTGCCAAAAATAAACCAAGTGAACCAGTTGTGAATGACACACGTGGCGAAGATTTAATGTATGCAAATGATTAGCGAAGTACGGTAGGATCGCCCTTTGAACCCTCTTAGTTAACCGGTGCAGTTAGAGCAGTCCCTCTAGTAACTGTAGCTCGAGTTAGGCAACAGTTCTGTTCCTGAATCTGACTTCTACACCAAAAGCTTCCGAATTTTTCAACAATTGTAACTCCAAGTGCCTTACACCTGTCGCAGTAACACCCAGTATGGCTGGCACAGGTGAGTACGGCAACAGGTGTGAAACTTGTGGGAGGGGAGGGGGTTGGGGAGGAGGGGTGTCATTTATATAGCCTTGAAGGCTCATTATGTAAGTTACAGTAGGTAAAACAAGGCCTTGCCTTCGAATCTTCAAGCAGATGTCTGGTTTGGCCTTGGGCCTATGCAGAAGAGCGTCATGCTTCGTCCTCAGTCAGAGCAAAGAGTTTAACCTCCTATTGGTCAGAATTGCCTTTACCTTTAACCGCTTACTGACTGATTGTCTTTTAGGTGATGTTTCATAGGTCGTGTACGAGTGAGTTCAGACTGATAGACTGAGCCAAAAACGAGCTAATAAAAAGCTAAAACAACACATTTGCTTGAATGCATGCAAAGGACTCGCCATGCGTGAGTTGTGCATAAATATAGACCTACCCCTCAGAAGCCAACAACCTTTCAAATACAGTGGGCGGGGCTGTAGCAGATCCCCGGGGCCCGTTGTCTAACTTAAAACTTATGATTGTCGCAGCTTTGTACTCATTATAACACCGTTGTCCAACGTCGAGCGGTTTTAGAAATAGTATAACTCCAGTTTATAGGAAGCAGCACGGTAGAAAAACGTGCCAGTCGCCGTGGGAATAACCTAAACATACGATGACCTCCTTCCCGTCTCGTGTTGCTGTCGTGCCCGTTCAAGCGTATCGAATAACTGGTTAATGTTACAACTTTACTCTGTTTGGACTGATATTGATAACGTTATGTTTTTTGTTGTCGTTCACTTGTCTCCACCAGACTACATGGGTTAATCACTGAAAAATGACGTGCCGCGGTACTGTATTTGCAGCGCAATGTTGCCAGCTAACTCCCGGTTTTATTCAGTCTATTTGGCCAGTTTCTTCTATTTTCCCGGCAACCTAAGGAGTTGATACATACTTGTCCATAGTCCAGCAATGCTGTCACTACTCATACGATGTACCCGTCTTGAAAAGCCCTCACACTACAACTTTGTCGTACCAGCAAATGTTTCCTTCTTTTATTGACTTTTCATGATGTAACAATACAACACTCTGGTCTTGGAGAAACGTTTGAATGAACTCCAAATGACCTTACCGAGTTAGAGACGCTAACCTGTAGTAATCAACGTCATGCTTTTTCCCCCAAGGTCGGAGAAAGTTCCGAGTGATTTGCCAAAACACCATAATTCGAGCATTATTGTTCAATATTCGGTTGATCATGGCACAAATGCCGTCACAGAAAGTTTTTTTGCGGTCGACCTAAAAATCACGCCAGCATTCATGAGTCAGCATATTAATAATTAGCGACGACTGGCGTGTGCAAGCAATTGTCTGCCAGGTTAACTAGTTTCTCCTTTTATTTGTTAACAAATGAAATCATTTCACTTGCATATGCATGCTGTACTCACGTCACATGTATGTAGTCTGGCTAACTGGCAGTCAGGCGTTGCTTAAGGCTTAAAAAAACTTGTGGATTGAATTTTAGGCTCAAGCCCAAACACGGCGCCTCGGCTAAAGCCTAGGAAATTTGATGTTGTGTTTGTGATTACGGTCCTGAAAAAATAAGGTGGGTAGGTAGGGATTTTTCAAAGACTTCGGCCAAAGTGATCCAAACGTACTGATTTAACAGTACAAAACTGAAATGTATCGGGGCACTGGTATTTTCAACATCATGTCTTAATTTAAAGATAGCTTCTTGCTAGGGTCGGTCGGGTAACCGGAAATACATTTTCTTCCTAGGCCTAACATCCGGGTAATACGTAGGTAAACCGGCCCACAGCAATGATACTTACTTTTACAATTTACCAAACTGTGCTAAAAGTCAGAAATATGACAGCAGATAATTGACCAAACTTGCAGGGAACAAATGACATGAGTGGGCACTTTTTGTTATGACCGACTTTGAATTTGTGCCACGTATGGGGGCGACTAAATGTTTGAAGTAATTTTCCGCCATTCGCCGCAATTATGTTCAAATGAGGAAGGACAAATTCTCCTTGGCGCCAATTTAGGGTGATGGGCTGCATTATCAAGTTTGGAACTACACGCCAAAACACAGCCATCGATGGTAACATGACGACAGATAGACAGATAGATAGATGGGGATAGATAGACATATAGATAAACATATATATAAACATACAGATAAACATACATACAAACATGTGTACATACATGCATGTATTCGTGATATATATATAGATCGATGGATTGATTGATAGATTGTAATATAGATTTATAGATGGTTGGATGGATGGATACATACATATATATATATATATATACATACATAAACGCATACACACATACATATGTTTATTCTTACGTACGTACATACATACATAAAGAAAGGTAAAGATTGAATACAGATAGACAGATACTAGTAGATAGAGGTGGTTAAAAGCATCGATAGGCAGAGAGATATGGCTACAAATGACATTGTTATTAACGCATAATTTAACATTAGATAAACTGATATGTGTAAAGAGATATAGATAAACCACCTGTAGATACACTGATATAGAGATAGACGTGAAAAGTAAACAATCTGGAGATTGATATTTGACGTGTGACGACATGTCGTGTCCGTACATCTGACCCGACTGTAGAGTTGCGTGTGAACGTTGGTCTTCTGTCTCCACCTGAGGTTAGGGAGAGTTCAACCCGGCGCCATGCTCAGACCATTGGGCAAACGGAAAGGTGTCCAGTGGGAATAGGGGAAGGGGGCTCCAGCGGAACCCATGATGAATTTCCAGGCAAAATTTCTTCGTCGCAGTTTCTTGTGCCAATGTTTTTGCCTCAACTTTAAGATTTTGAGATTTATTGAAGAAAATCCATAAGTGGTGTGCCCGAGGGCGCTAGTCTTCATTGTGGTCTCCCGTTTATGACTCTAAAGCTTCCAGTCCATGCTCCGACCAGATGTAACTTCAAAATTGTTTAAATCGAATATCAAATCTCGGGCGTCTTTTAGCGAATGTGTACCAATACATTCAAAATTGTAAGCGTATTTGGTAGCGCTCATCACAAGATAATGTAAAACTCGAAAAAGCAGAAGACCAGCAAACGCCTAAAGTTTCTTGAGTTCTGCAAGTTGGAAGATGTATTTAGAACTTGACGACCCTATGATAGAACAGTCCGACGCTTTCATAGTTCCAAAATGTAATCATTACTTTCTAAAACCTACCTACGAACAAAAATAGAAACTCACTTATTTTCCTTCACAAATCCTGACTGCAAACAAGCCATCGTCGGCGAAACTCAGGCCCCTTGTCAGAGCTAATAAGTTGATATAAATCTGAAAAGGTTAGCGGCATCGTATCATAAAGCTTTTAGAATCAATCACAGTCGTCCCCAAATGTTATTTCAGATCCCGAATGCCTCAACCACCCCTTTGAGATCCTCCAGACATAAAATCCTTAAGCGAGCCTGTCTCCAGAATGTCTGGTAGCTCAGGTATAGAGTTCGTCACCATACGTCACGAATGGATGTGTTTACAACATGTGATTCTATAGGCGGTGTCTGCTAGCTTCAACTTGGCGCCAGATGAATTTTCTTATCAGTTGGCACGCAAGAGCCATCTTTCAGTGGACAAGATGTCAGCGGACAACCTGTGGACCTTGGTCCACGACGTATAAAGATTTAGAAAATTCTATGGAAAACATATGAAGAGTAACAATAACGCAATGCTACAAGCTTTCAAGTTTTCCGTACATTTTTAATATCTATAGTCGTACTTGACTAGCCTGAGCATTGCTTACTTACTTGACTGGCCTGTCATACAGCACGAAAATCGATCAGCCGACGAGCCTGGGTGCTCTAAATTTTCGGCTGTAAGACGGCCGGTGTACTCTAGACCATCGGGATCGGCCAGTGTTTGCAGGTCATCAAATCGCTAACTATGATAGGGCAGATTTTCAGTCGAAAATACGGGCGGCTATCTGTCGATCTGAAGATCTGTCGTCCTTCTGGCGATCAAGAAAGACGGCCGAAGCTCGTCGACTGTGTAGCAGGGATATTATGGCGATGTCGAATTCGTCGTAGGACGTCGTGCGTAGGCTGTTACCGAACCAACCGCAGGCAAGGATCTAAGACAGCTGCATTTTGCACGACATATACACGACTATCCGACAAATTCACTCAGTTTGTTATCGTACGACGATCGTACGATTAATGTGCCCGGGCCCTTGTCTTACGTTCTGTGAAAGTAGAAAAAGACGGTAAATGAAATAGATTCGTGCTGTAAATTCGGATAAAACTTTTGTTTGAAACCTGAAGGTACTATTGTGCATTGCCTACAGATGAGGTCTATGGCGACATACATAGATATACACTCATACATAAAGTAAGGTGAAGGTAGTAAGGATACATAGATAGGCAGCTAAAGAAGATGAAGCCTTCATCGACTATGATGAAAAAACAACGCCATCATCAGATATGATCGGGGTGATAAGCAAGCACATTTGTCAACGCATGGTGAATGACTCTTTCAGAACGAATTCCTTTACAGGTTTTCTATCTATCCAGATGTATAGGCGTATGTTATGGAAAAAATGAATTTAGTCAAGCGTAGGAAACAGATAGCATAAGGAAGATTTGCGTAAGTTCTTGCTGTAACGGATGCTGATCCTTTACCTGAATGTGAAAGAAGTTATACTGTCTTTCAAAAAGGGGATGTTATGTTTGAATATGAATCCGGATACCTTACCCCTCATATTCCTGCCTTTTAACAGGGATGAATGGAAGAATAGAACCAAACGGAGATACACAAACACCAAACGGAACGGGTAGTATCAATGGTATGTTACTCTTTGTTACGCTGCATGTTGGGTGCAATGTCAGCCGCCAACCCCACCCCCTTTACTCGTCACATATATCTCTTTTCTAACATTTTTGCATGTAACCCAGTAGTCAAGGTATCCCAACTCTTTCCTATTTCTTCATCATGTCCATTTGCCCACGATGTCGCCTTCGCTGGATGACTTCTTCGTTCTACAATGCATGGCGATAGCTGTAATGTTTAATGCATGCGCCAGTCACCCAACTTCCTGCGTAAATCCCCAAGAGACAGTTTTCTGTAGTTGCAGTTTTTCTCGCAGTTTCTAACTTGTTAAGAAGACAATTACTCACACACGTCCACGTGTCTGTTGTGTGCAGCATGTCTCACAACAACCGCGCCTTCAAGAACTTGGAAAGACATGGGTGATTTGGGTGGAGACGGTGGCAGAGAAAAGATGCTTTACCTGATTTTTAGGATAAGTTTGTTACCGATAATGTATAAAGTTATTCTGGGTTATATTGTGCAGGAGAGAGGAACGGACACACGGAACCTTCGACGAACGGAGCTATTCCGGAGAAGGGTATGTGACCGTCCAGGTTGATCAAACTAACCATTCTATGTTTTACTAATCTTGTTTTCTTTTACTAACCTCGAGCTCATTGTTCTAACCATTCCAGATTGGCCACATTACGTACAAACTCTAGGGTTGTCCCCGTAGCTTAACTGGTAGCAGCCTCACAGTTGAGCTCCTGCTTCCAATTAGTTGTTAATCGGGAGACCCAGGTTGTGGGACAGGACATCTCGGTTGGGGCTTCACACGTCTTTGGGAAGGGACGTCAAAAGGAGGTGCCTCGAGGACGTTAAAGGGAAAGGGCTAGCAACCACTCAATGTAAAAAAAAAACAGCAAGGAAACCTGTTGACCTATGTGCCAATAGGCATTACAAGGTTAACAACAACCTACAAACTCAAATGGTCTTTTCCAAAATGCTCATTTTGATATTTTCCATGTCAATAATCTTTTTATTTATTTGATGTCTCTTTATGTAGACATCCTCCGTATCCGTGCTGTTTTAAACTCACCCTGTTCATAATCTCTAAAACATACGGTGTGAGCCGTATCTACACCTTTCAGCAATTTGTTAAAACAAATGGTGCATGCACATGACAGCTAGCCTGTCTGCATCTACACTGGCCCCAACGACAATATATCATGGACATGGGCTGTGACCTTGCTCTTCGATTTGACCGATAATGTTCTGTATCTTTGGGTTCAACGTCCGGGAAAGCTAACGCTTGCATTGGGTCTGAGAGTGGAGTGGGAGTGAGTTTCAGTTAGAGGTCTTTAATTCTTTCCTCTACCACGAGGCCAAAGCCTCTTCCTTAGGTAGTTTAGATATGATTATACGCGCTAGCAGAAGCGGTAGTAGCAACTAGCGGAGCTGGCTAAAACCCCTGTCACACATTCATGACCTTCCCATGACTTTGCTTCCCGACCACCCCCCAACCGAGGTCGGCGCTGGTCGGGAGTAGCCGTGAATCCATCTTATTCTAGCTCCAGCTCACTCCTCTGATTGCATCTGAGCAGAATGTGACATTCCCAACTTTCCCAAATACATAGTCGACTGGCGCAGACGACTTTTAAAGACTATTAGGCAACTTCACCGACCACAAATGACTTTGCTCACAACTAACTCCCAACCATGGTGTGGAGAAGGTCGGGAGACCATGGCTGACTATGTGTGACACGGGCATAAAGCTGAAACGTATGATAGTCACTAGGCTGGTGTTTTTGCTTTCTGATTTTTTGTGCACTTTTCTTTCTGCCACTTCTAGCTGTCAAGCAGATGCGCGGACTGTCCCCTTCCATGAACAAGTTTCTTCACGACGTCTTCGATACGGTCTTGGAAGACGTACTCAAGAAGAGTGCTAGCGCCGGGTCAAAGGTCATAGATTTTCTCCCTCCCGCTGAGCTGAGCAAGAGGTTTATTTTCTTTACGTTTTTATCATTTTCATTATGTTTAGATATAAAATTATGTATTTAGACATAATACTATGCGTCAACGTTTCACAGCTACATGTATATTCTCAGTCTACATATATTTCTTTCTTTCCTTTTCTTATCTATAAGCTGAAATGAAGATAAATTTCACCTATCGATTTCAATAAAACGTTACTTTCTATATCTTTATTCTATCTTTCATTCTCTCTGTTCTGTCTTTTTTCGCAAGGTCCTGTCGCTAACGCTGTGCAGTAACATTCGAACAAAGTGCATCATTTGTCATTTATGTCTCTCCTGAAATATTTCTCCTGGCCTCCAATTCGAATGAATGATAATATGTGACCACTCGGAATGGACAAATTGTTCACATCATCACGTTGGCTAGCAATGACAGTGTTCAGCACCAAGGACAGGGATGATACCATCCGGCGGTATGCACACAGTGTACCAGTGACAGTCCCGTTCGCCTGTGTGGGACAGTGTTCAGTGCAAGGGACAGTCGCGTAGGCATGTGTGTGACACTTCACGAAACTAGAGACACTTCCGTTTGAATCTGAGGACAGTGTTCAGTACCAGGGACACTTCCGGTGCCTGTGTGGGTCAGTGTTCAGTTGTTCAGTACCAGGGACAGTCCCGTTTCCTAGGAGGACAGTGTTCAATACCAAGGATAGTTCCGTTTGCATGTGTGGTGCTGTGCTCAGTACCAGGGACAGTTCCTTTTTCTGTATGTACGAGTATCAACGTATTGCCTCAGCCATCAGTAAATGTGACAAGTCGTAACCCATACCTAAGCATAATGAACGATTCTCCCCTTCCAGGATAGACCTGGAGTTACGGGACGATCCAGAGCCTCATGAGTCTCTACTGGACCACTGCAAGAAAACCATCCAGCACAGCGTCAAAACGGGTAGGGACATTTCTTACCTTTTGGGTTGATGTCAGCAGGATACTTTGCTAAAGCACAATCTCGGTCATGTGTCTTCTATAGTCACATAACAAAAACTCCAAGGACAATGTAGCGTGCCCTAAAGTTGTAAATAACTTATATTGATGACACCACTCGTATTTCTTTTGGTCATTTGCAGTTTGGCTGTCCGGTGCAATGTACGTCCCAAAGACTTTTTTAAGATTTTATTTTAGTTGATAATGTAAAAGACATGAACGTCTTCTTGAAAACATATATCTAGGCTGCTATGCTCGCCCCTACCAGGTAGCTTCTGTGTGGTTAATGTTCAATACTGAGGATAGTGTTATGCAGTGGTGGTGTGGTTAGTGGCAGTGTCCAGTACCAAGGACAGGGTAGGTAGTGGTGGTGTGGTTAACGTTATTCTTCAGTACCAATGATGTGGCATGTAGCTGAGATGTAGTTAGTGTTCAGTACAAAGGATAAAGTATATAGCTGTGGTGTGGCTAGTGTTCAGTACAAAGGACAGGGTAGATAGCTATTATGTGGCTACTGTTCAGTACCAAGGACAGGGTATGTAGCTGAGACGTACTCAGTAATTTGTACCAAGGACAAAGTATATAGCTATGAGTAGTTCGTATTCAGTACCAAGGACAGGGTAGATATCTGTTATGTGGTTATTGTTCAGTACCAAGGACAGAGTATATAGCTGAGATTAAGTTATAATTCAGTAACAAGGGCAGGGGAGGTAGTTGCAGTGTGGCTAGTTGATACTATAGTCCGTGGGAGGGGGGGGGGGTGTTAGGAGCCACGGTCAACGAACTAGGATGGCACCCAGATGTCATAAAAATCCAGATGGAACAACAAAAAACACTCCTGGTTGACCCAGCAATCATTTTTCGTGAATTGATCGACTCAATATCGTTAATACAATTCCCACCATGTTACATCCTGATGTTTGCTTCGGATCGATTTTTGCATATATGTCAAGGTCAATGTTACCTTAAAATAAAACCTGTCCTGTTTTTATTGCGTGACCTGGTTTTCCTGTTCTGTGGGGGCGGAGTCTTTTTTCTCTCACTGATGGAATGTCATTAGATGGAAAGGTTGTCCCGTGGGACCCCGTCTGGCTCTGGCGCCAGGGGCGGGGCTTGTAGAGGTCTGTCTGGCCGCAGCGTGCGTGCAGGGCGATCCCATGTTGTCTACTGCTAAGGCCTGGGAAAATATGCTGTGTTTCCGGTTACCTGACCGACCCTAGCAAAACGACCGATCCTACACTTTTTGAGGGGCGACCGCTGAAAATGGACATAGAACCTTCCGTCTGACATGATGAAAACGTCGAAGAACCGTTCTTCTTATTTTTGTTGCAATAAAAAATTGTGCTTGTACAATATGTATCTCTCTCTATCTCTTACGCTTCTAGATCTTGGGCATAAAAAGAACAAGTCGATGTATCGAAGGTGTTTAGAGTGATTATGCGTGGGCAAGCTATTGGTCACACTCAGAAACACGCAAACAACATTTACGTTCTATTTCTGAGAAATCGGTGTAAGTGTTTCAGTTTCGTTTATCTACGTACACTCAGGTACCGCTCAACTGTCGGGGGTCTAACCCGGACTTTAACGGTGCATGCCGCTAAAAGCTTTTGAAGGAACCACCGCATCTCCTGTTTTACAACATGTGAATGCACGGGGGAGTAAGGAACTTAAATGGAACATCGCCATAAAAGCCCAGTGTAGAAAACATAAGTTGCTGGGCGTACAACGTACGCAACCTCAAAATGTCACGATCCAGAAAGAGGGGGGGGGGAATGCAAGATAGAAGGAACAGAAAGAAAAAGAGAAAAGAGAATGGAAGGAAGGGGGAAAGAAAGATTGGAAAGAAGAAGAAAGAAAACAATAAAGAAGGAAAGAAACAGAACGAAAGAAAGAAAGAAAGAAACAAAGAAGGCTAATGTAAAACAAGCCGTGTTTCTTGTATGTAGTATAAAGTCAGTAGCCTTTGATCTGCACATAACTCTTTCAAACACAACAATGTTTCCATCGATTTCTTGCCACCATAACAACATTTGGTGATATGATCGGATATGAACATGGTTGGCCTAAGTCCAAAACAGATCACATGTTGATATATGGCGATTTCTATCAGCTTATAGCATGGCAAGTTCTTTGACACGGTCAGGTTTTACCTTTACTGATGTCTAGCAAAGACATTAACAGAAACTAACGTCTCTTATTGATAATTTTTCCTAGCGCCTGGCAAACTGTATCTATCGGCTTGCCAACTCCTCTATTTGGCCGATTTCTACTCTTTCAAGCCACGTCTGGGAGACGCTACTTTTTCCCCGAAAATCATCAAGGACAAATGACTTGTCTTGACTTGACTTGACATTCGATAAAAAAATAAAGACAGTGGAAAGTGAGATCCCCAAAACGAAGGTTTTTTTACTATCTGCCAAATTGATAGAAACAGACATAATACAAAACCTCAGCTTTGTCGTCTTTAAAAGATTGGGTCTTCTTCTTATGATTTTATCTTCATTTTCGAACGCTTTAGAAATGTTTACATTGATGATATGCCGTTTGTATGAACAGTCCAATCCCCAATCTGCATAGTCTCCAATGATATTATGGAGGCCAACGTCTTGACAGCACCTTTTATGATTTATGAGTTTCCCCGTTTTCCGATGCTGTGTCGTGTGTCTACCCCACCCACCTACATGTAACAGAGTGGCAATATTTCAGAACTGACACGCCGATATAAAACATTAATGTACGTGTCACTTGCTGCCGCCCCCCTCCCCCAGGGCACCCGATGTTCCTGAATCAGCTGTACCAGGGGATGGACCCGTACGGACTGGCGGGGCAATTCGTCAGCGACTCCCTCAACACCAACCTGTAAGTATGGCAACGTAAAACCCCTGTCACACATTCACGACCCCCCGACTCTGTTCCCGAAATCTTCCCCACTAATCAAGGTCGGCGCTGGGTTTGGAGAAGCTTAGAATCCATCCTATCCTAGCTACCGTACTCTCCAAGCAGAGGTTGAATGGGCTAGCGAAAAAAACGGCATATGATAAAACGGTGACGATCTGCCCATTCAACCTCTGCTTGGAGAGTAAGCTACCGTACGATCATCTGATCGCATCCAAGCAGAATATGGCTTTCCCGACTTTGACTTTTGCAAAAATTACAATCGACTGACTCATATAACTTTTTAATTTAGTAACTAACCTCGAAGACTAACTAACCATAGATGACCCGGCTCACTACTGACTCTCAACCATACATATGGTCTAGAGCCTCTATGGCGGGCTGATTAACTTCTCTGGCAAATTATTCACCCTATAAGGTCCAGTGAATTCAAATAGCTACGGATCGATACACAAACAAACAAAAAGACCAACAAACAGACACACTGAAAACAAAACCCCCGTACACGGAGGTGAAACGCACGTTTTAAAACCGCCCTGTTTTCTGCTCGAGAATCCAACAGGGATATTCACACGGAACGTTACCGCCTCTCCCTTCCTCGTATCTCCCATGGGAGGAAAATTCTGTGTCAACAGGGCAGGCGACAACCTCAAGTTCGTGCCACTTCCTGAATGGCATCAATGTCTCCATTTCGTCTGTCAGCGGAAGAACTTAGATCCTTTCCTAACTTCATTAGGCCATATTTGCGTCAAATTTGGGGACATTTGAAAGACGTGGACGTCACGAGGCTTACGTCTGTCCCGTCACATCCGCGCTGACTCAGCGAGATGCCGCCATAACGGCTCACTCCAGCCGGCACATTAGCACTCTGCTGACGTCATGGCGAGCTATATCTCTTTATCTCCTGTTTCTGAGTTATGTAATCATAAATCTACCGATCTACTGATTTAGATGTCTCATTCTTCACGATTCCCTAAACACAGAGAAACCGAGTTAAAAAGAACTATACAAACTTTGTCGACTTGCTATATTATGACACCTTTTGAGACAGAAATGCTGTAATTCTAAAAGTTTCTAAATGTCTCTGTGCATTCGAGATTCTGTGTTTCCATGTATGGCTCCTTTACGGGAAGTGGTGGAGAAGGACATGTCAATTTGACCCATTGTTATTCACGTAATATTTGTACGTAGCTTACTAACGCACTGTCGTGGTTCAATAGTAAGAACCTGGCAACACTTCTCTACATATAACGTTAGTGCAGTTGTGTTTTTTTCTTCATGGGGTGACTGAACTACATTAGAAGTACACAGTCTGATTGCTGTTTGTCCAGTGATTTCCCAAACGTCGCCCACTTGTTGCCAGTGCGCCGTCGTTGTGCAAGGTTACTGAAGGTCAGGTGGTGGAGGGCTTTTTTCTTAGCCCCCGTTGTAGACCCTGTCGCTTAGTTTATCTTAAAATCTCACCGTACAGAGGTATAGTTTCCCAATATTTGTATCCATAGACAATATAAACATGTAGCTAGTGACGTCTGACCATAGAGTGCCAGGGAGTGAGGTGCAAAAGGTCAGACTTGCGGGAGAGACAGGAAGTAGAGTTCAGAGAGGGTAATTTGTCATATTAATTGTATACCAACCATGGCTGACAGCTGACAGACATTCCGGGTCATGGGGTCAGTGGAAGAGGTTACTGATCCACCGTAGAGTGACAGGAAGTTATCAATGGACACATTGAATGTTAATCAAAACCTTATTTGCATAATCAATGAACTCCCATCAAAGAAGACGTACGGGAAACTCTAAATATTTAATGGAGGTTTGAGATCTTCGAACTCTTATTTGATATTGTATGCCGAGATCTGGCGGCAATCAAACCTTGGCAAGTAGTCAGAGCCCAGCTGCTATCAGAAAACTGCACGTCGTTGAAAAAACGTAGACTCTACCAGTCTCCACGGGTCGGGTCGCTGGCAAAATAGTAGACATTGGCCAAATTGAGTCAACTGTATGAAGGGAGTCGGCTATGGAGATAGGGTCAAATTTTGCAACCTAACTGCGGATGGGAATGTTATCGTCCATGGCCAAAGTCCCCAGGCAAATGTTCTCTCTATAGCCGACGCGGTTAGTCTGGTAGGGACTAGAAAAAACGCTACAACGTCCAATGTGGTCTTCAACGGAGGCCAGCTAGGCTTTTTTGGGTGCTTTCCTTTTCTTTACTAATCTTTTCGTATTACTCCTAGAAAGATACACTTAATTCCTTTTTTTTAGCTGTCGTATTTTTCATTTTTTATTTTATTCTATTTTTTTATTATTTTCTATTGCATTTCACAAAATGAACAACACATAATACAGACAAGGGAAAATCAAAGTACAAAAATTCCCATTAAACTATCGAATTGTACGTGTTATTCCCCTGGAAGACTTAATAATCATCCCTTCTGCAGCGCTCAAATTGGCAGAAAGACGGGGGTAAGGCGATAGTTCGTTTTCAGAGCAGCGTTATCCACTTAAGAAGTTATTTGATTCATATCGCCTGATATGCACAATAGATTACTTCGACTTCCAAGAATAACACAAACAATTATGAATATTTCTGAGAAGTAGAATTATGATTCGCAATGTAATTACCCACGGGTATAACATGATTTTTTTATAGATAGATAGATAGATAGATAGATAGATAGATACAATATTTTATTACCTCATATTATCTTCGCCGTTTGCGGATGAGTTTGTTTGCCTTGGGTGGGTGGGTGGACAACATAACCCGAGAAGCTGCCGATGGAGCTGTATGATATTTGGTACGTGGGTAGGCGCCAGCAAGATGGAGGGATACGTTCGAATCGAATATGGGCTCCCTAGCGGCTTTCTATGACACTGCATGATAACATCCGGCTTCTGTATCTCATGTTGTTAACATTCTATCGTCGTAATGTATGGGGTGACAGATAGGTCTTAGTCTTTGGAAGAAGTTGTATAGGTTTGCGTCTCCTAGCCGCGTTTCTGGATCTGCAGGGGCATTTTTGTTGAAGACTTTCGAAAAGAATTACTCTAGAAGGGGTTGATGAATCGTAATTAATTTTTTCTCCAATTTTCTGCTAGGCATACATACGAGGCTGCGCCCGTCTTCGTACTGATGGAACAGGAAGTGGTCAGGAAGGTCTGCAGTCTGATTGGCTGGCCCGCCGGAGATGGCCTTATGGGAGCAGGTAAACCGGAAATAGATAGTACGGAGGTTTTGGGGGTGGAAAGGTGGATTATGAGGCACTATAGAAAATCACAGGCAACTTTTATTGTGTGATATGTATATACTCATGTATACTAGTACACAGCCGGACATAAGGATTACTTTTTCATGGCCATTGGTCATCTTGATCTTGGTCTTCCTTGGCCACGGACGAGTCTACACTGTAAAGCAATCAACACGAGCCAAAGACGATTCTAAATGTTAAGAAGTTAAACCGCACCTCTCCTAACCCATCTGGATTAAGCCTTGGCCACAGTGATTAGAAGTTCTTCAAAATCGATACTCGCATTTACTCGTATCGAACGATGTGAATAGCGCGCCAGTTTAAGCTGTGTGACAAGATAATGAACTTCATCTTGTGGACGTGTCCGTTAATCTCATTGCTAATTCAAACACCGCAGACAATCATAGCAACATCAACGGTCTTCGGTACTTCGGTAGAGTGACACTAACTTTTCTCGCGCCTCCACTTCCATTGATTTCATTGATTTCTTTTTCAAATCTCAAACATAGACAGCAAAATATACAGCAGTGCCGTACTAAAGCCAAATGCATATATAAGCGGGCCCAAGTACACTGGACAGATCATGTAACATTAGACATAGATCTAGAGTGCAAAATATGATATGACGCCAACTTTCATAATTTCACTGGGTACCATACGAGCGTCACATTAAGGATAACGGGAAATTTAAAGAGATCTAGATCTACTGATACAGCATCATCAATCCCCGAGGTATGCACACTTCAGATATCCAGGTGTTCAAGACATTCTTGAGAAGCGTCGGTGTTAAACACCTTGTTTTGTCTTTATAAGGCGGTATTAGGGTACCCGGAAGCAGTATGAGATTTCACGTTATACACTATTAGAAGTATTGAAACGTCCGATGCAGAAAAATAATGGAAACAATAGATTATACCGCTGACATGAAAGTTGATATATAGACTTCATGGATTCGCTGCTTTTCTTCCCAGGCGGGTCCATGCTGAACATGTTCGGGATCAACCTGGCCAGACACAAGTACTTCCCCGACATGAAGAAGACCGGCATGCACGGCGGACCGAGACTCGTGCTCCTCACGTCAGCGGAGGTTCGTGTATCTGTTTGTTTTTTTGTTTTTGTTTTTTTGTGGCCTTGGGGAAAACGCAGGTATGGTAATCAGTTTGTGTGTTTTGATGTGCGCGTCCGCATTTATGTTAAGATTGCAGAGTGGGAGTATGCAAGGTGGAAGCGGTGTAATATGATACTTGGAGACATGGACGTATGGTTAAGTTGTAGTTGAGAGCCAAAATGACTCATGACCAAACCCACATGGTAAAGTTGGGTTGTAAGATGTATCCACTTAGAGTTTGTTTGTTTGTGTGTTTACCTGGTAGTGGTTTTGCTAAGCAATTAATGTTCCCCTTTTGCAACCTCATCAGTGGTCACAAGATGTTGCTGCTTCTCCCCATGACAAAACCTTGTGAAGAGACTATGTCACGATAACTTATGACATTGTCGGTCCTCTAGCTCAGCAAGCTAAAATTGATCGTGCGTAAGATATAGCTTTAGGCGTAGTTGCATATTTCTAAACGTATAGTCGTTTTGAGAACCCCGGTCTTTGATAAGATCTAATTGTTATGACTTCAGGAAAGAGATGGCAGAGTTTGATCAACTAGTGCATCATGAAAACATGTGCATATCTTCTTAAATACCATTGATTTTTCAACACCACACATACATGTAAGTTAACGCGTTGAAATATAACCCAGTCTTGCATTCTGTGATTCCGTCCTGACTGTTTGCGTTTGCAATAACAGTGCAGGCGAGAGCTGTTCTACTTCATGTTCAAATGTCCACATTCGTTCACTCAAAATATTTTTATGAAATTAGATCGCGGTCTTCTCGGAAATTAAGTTCGCAGTTTTCATGGCTAGATGTGAGCTATATGACGTCACGTATGACGTCAGCTGCGGGGTAAAGCGCCTCCGTGTGATCTGTAATGTCTCCTCCCACTCATGAGTGTCTTCCCACAAAAACACATCTCAAGACTTCATGTACGATGGGTAAGGCCATAGCAAGTAAATCTTATGTATGTCGTCCTTTGCAGCCTCCACATTTAATACTAGAGTCCGACAAAAACACATCTCAAGACTTCATGTACGATGGGTAAGGCCATAGCAAGTGAATCTTATGGATGACAGCCTTTGCAGACTCCAAATCTAATGCTGGAGTGCCAAAAAAAAAAGATGGGCAAGAAAAAACAAGAAATTTCAAAATAGAGACCATAAGCGAAGTTACGAAACATGATATCACAAGTAACAAGTATTTCATCCCCGTATTCAAGGAGTATCACTAACCATCTACACTCAAGCCTATACCACACTAGTTTCACTTCTACAAATACTGGGCTGGTTTCACTTCTACGACTACACTCATGTCTACCTCGCTAGTGCCCCATCTACAACTATACTCGATGCTACCTCACTAGTGTCCCTTCTACAAATACACTCAAGGCTACAACACGACATATTTTCCCACTTTCGGTCTTTCTAGTCATGTTGACCATCACAGGAGGGGAACGAAATTTCCTTTTTTCCTGCAAAAATCAATAAGCGCTCTGATGTAATCCATAGAATGTACTTCCTGTGGCCTAATTCAGAAATAAGACATTTGCGCACATCCCTACAGTACACTGAATCGTTATCATGACGTCACACGCAAGCATGTACGCTAATAACGGTCATGTGTTTTATGGGCTAGAACTTCTTTCACAACAGACGTACGTAAAGACATCTCCTCCGTAAAAGTCTAGCTATAAGTCGTGGCGCAATAGAGAGTTTCTATTTCCTACATACGTTTGTAACGTCGCAACAGATTATTTTGTGTGAGGTAACTGTCAGAGATGTTTTCCAAACACATACGTAAAGACTTAACTATCAGGCAACGCACGATTATCCTGGTTATTCTATAGCTCCAGCCCGCTCGAGCTAGAATATCTATAGTAGACTCTACCAAACTCAATGGGTTGCTGGAAATAGTAGGAATTGATCAAATGGACTGAATAACATGATAGAGGCGTTACCAGGCCAAGGAGTACAGTTTGTAACCTTCTGAGATGGAAATGTTACCCTCACCGCCGGCACACTTTCCTTGCCATTTATTTACCCGAATTCTACTATCCATAACCCTTTAGAAAGGCCTGGTGGAGGCCGATACCATGGCCAGGCTAGGACACGATTATGGCAGAGTCACTCATTTCATTTTCTTCACTGTTTTCTGCCGTTAACGAAACGAGTTCTACTAATCCAGAATTAAAGAGATTAAATCAGAGGGAAGCGATCAGATGAACCAACCGGAGCTGCAACAGGATGAATGAATACCAAACTAGGACACGATATAGGCCCGATTTACACGCAAGTTTTCGGAGCCGTGTGTGAGGAGCTTTGGGCTGACCGAGTGGAGTTTTCCTAGTGGATGCTACATGAGTGGCCTAGGATTCTCTTTGCACAGTCCTGGGTTGACTCCAAGTCGACTAAAAACGCGAGTGTAAATCGGGCCATAGAGTCTCCCATCTCGCCCGAGTGTCTATTCTTTCCTGTTGTCTGCGGTCCACAATTCCCATCAATCACCGCGGCTTCCGTCCCTGTGGGCGGAACCGTCACGCCATCCAACCGTTTTTCATCTTTCACAGGGTTAGGGTGTCAAGAGTTTCCCCCGCACGAAACGTGCACTGAAAGCTATTCTAGGAGCTGTACTAGATCTAGGTTCTTGATACGGCCTCCCGTTACAAGACCTTCCAATCTTCGGGATTGTTATCTACAAAACGCAGGACACTCTCTGGTTATCTGGTCTTTGCGTCCGGGAAGAAAAGTGTGGCGACTAGATAAGGACAAAAAGTTGCGGTCCATCTTTAAGGGATTGGCCAGTGCACATGTTAAGTGCCTACATATTTCTGTAGTCATTCTTTACACAGAGTGGCTTACAAGTATGGTTGTTCGGAGGAGTAAGTAAGAAAGAGCAGTCATCCTCAACCGAGGTGAAGCATGGTGCTTTTTCGTCTAGCTAGCTAGTAGCGCGGCTCATTTCTATCAGCCAAACACTCCAGGTCACCCCTACTCTACTCGATAAGTGTGTTGGGTACTTTTACATGCAGAGCTTTGACGCCTGAGGCCAACGCCTGTGGCTCCCGCATACACGGGGGAATATGGATAATTCTAAGATATTCTATATTCATATCTATATTCACGATTCAGAAGAGAACAAACAGATGTAAGTTCACAGATGTCAAATACATGATCCGTTTATTTGTTTGAAAGGTTTGCGATAACCCCGCATTTAACACACTAACAAAACGTCTCACAGAAACAATCCAAAGCCAAACATCTGCTTGGATACAGACATCATCATCATGTAATAGTCAGAGACGATTGTTCAAGATAGTTGCATTCAGAATCTTTACATTCGGCTGACGTAAACGTTATTCTTTCGTTTGTGTTTTCTAAGCTGTGTGAAGCTTAGCTCACTGTCCGTGCGCCAAAAGTGTTGGTGCACCGTTACTCACAGGGTTTCACAGCACGCTACTGTTACAACATTCCAACATACCAACCGTTAAAAAGTGCTACTAACAATCATAGTAATTCAAGAAAGCATAGAGGGTACCAAAAAATATAAGATACAAAAATCAAGTAAAGGTAGTCAGAAGTATTGAAGCATGCCATGACAGACCGAACCCAGCACAATCATGGCAATGGGTTCCGGTGCAGACTCTCTGCGAAATGAGCGGGCAAAGGCACATTCTCCGTACGATCGTCATACGATCACAAACTAAGGGCATTCTTGGGATAGTCGTACATTGGTCGTACAGCCTTCAGCCGTGTTGCTGCCGAAAAGGCTGTCTTCAAATATTTCACGCAGATATTTCGTCGGTAGTTGAAATGTCTACCGCAGCCTGCTTGGAAATCCTAGGACATTAAATCGTACCTCGACCGACGACGAATGCGACCGCGCTCTAATGCATCGCTTTGAAGAAAGCGGCAACACATCGTAATTATGTCATTGCTAGCCATTGTCAATGTCTCTCTGTTACCATGAAGCTTCAAAATCTATACCATTATAATTGCACATACAATTTTGAACAGAATTATGTCCCCTTAGCTTGGTTGAAACACATCCACACAGGGACCATATTCAACACAATGCGAAAACCTAAACTGTTTCCCTCATTCGTGTAATGTTTGCTGGAACATTCTTGTGTCAAACACGCCTACTAGGGCAGAGGTTCGGTGGTAAGGAATCGTACTCCTGGACCAGACGTTAACGAGTTCGAACCCCGTCCGTCATCTGTCGCTCTCCCGATTGTCACGCCACTAAAAATGGTTGCAGTCTGTAGAACCAATGCCCTTGCTAGGACAGGACTTTAAGTCGTGTTCCATTCTAACTTCACCTCTGAAAAGAAGGATCTAGTGTATCCTCATATACGCTGTTTTTGAAAAAAAAAACCTGTACATTGCGTCTATTCTTTTTGCCATGGCCAGTGAATAAATATATTTTCGCAGTAAGCTAAACTGGCCGAAGAGTGCATTTGCAAACTTGTCACAGGTTAATATTGAAGGCAGCCATTGACACAAAACCTAGTGCACAAGCGTCAGCTCAAGCTTCAGGCACAGTATAGCCATTAAATCAATAATCCCTTCCCGAAAGTGTGATTCCTGGCATTCCGTCCTAGGCAAGTCAAACTGTCCAACACAGTTCACAGGAAAGGTCTCGTGATGGTATGTGGGAACATGGCTTGCCAAGTGGACGTCCGGGCGTCGTCCTCACAAAAAAAGCGCGCGCAAAAAGTGGCAAACTTGGCCAAGAAACCAACTTCCTCCGCAGTAGTTGTTCCCGTACTCCTCAGTGTAGCACCGATTCTTCCTCTCTTCGCAGGGTGTCGGCTAGTTTTCTCTTTTCACTTACAGACCATCACGCTGAAATCTTAGAAGATGTGATCCTCTTCGCTTTCCTTTGAAGTTCTTAGATGGTGTCTTGAAAATCCCCGGCTTTCCATCTCGCCTGAGATTCTGTACGCACGCACTCATCCAATCAATGTGGCACGGAGAACCCTCGTCACGCCCCGTTTTCCGGCTTGGCTTCGCTCCTAATGATCGCCCAAACTTCCCGCCGTCGCCGCCTGACGGGTTGTTGCGGATGCGTCCCCACGTGTGCGCCGTCATTAGGTATTCCGGTGGCCGCTTCGTAGTTCTCCGCATTTTCCCCCCGGGCGAAAGCTCGGCGGGGCCGCGGCGGCACAGAGCCAGTCGTGTCAGGAATACTGTACCGGTCGCCCCGCAATGACATGCCTTACACGTCCGTAACAACCCCATATTGATCTCCCTAGTCTCACATCCTCGTTACATGTCCATCCATGACGTCATCACCATGGCAACCGCGCGTGAGCCGAATGTGCGGAGTGTGGCTGTGCATGTTATTAACTTTATCAGGACTTTAAAAAAGACGGATACTGCGACGCTTTGTATCCCTCTTCCCAGACGCCTACTTCGATCGCTGGAAGATCTATAGCTCGCAGTGTAAGTTTGGGGCACTTGTTTTATTGCCTAAATGCGAGGCTCAACCAATACTTAATCCCTGAGCAGATGTGGAGGAGGCTTGTCGTTTGTTATCTCTGCTCCCGTTGGTCCTATGAGAAAAGGCAAACCAACATAAAACTTGACCAGAAGTAAGACGTTATAAATCTTGTAACACCGTCTCCTTAGAGGTACGTGGCCGACACGCGCCCTTTCCTTCTCTGGCTGAATATAAGAATTCGGGCGGATGATAAAATGGCGGGAAGTACCCCCGCGGGTGCGCCTTGCGACTAGGGGCGCGGGATGAGACGGATGCCTCCCTGTGTCGCGCCAAAGTTTCTTGCCGCTGCCAAATATTTTCCCCAAACACTGCTTGGGGGTTTCCAGTATATCTGAGGGGGAGAGAAGTGCGTCCTACTCCGTGGGTGTGGAGATTTTCAATCAGAAGTCTGAGCGGATTTTGGGATAAGAAGTCGCACTGTGGAGGCTAACCCTAATCCTTGCCCGGTCCCTAATCTAGCTTTAACACTGACCCTAACCTTAACCCTGTCCCCCAACCCTTGCCTTAGACCTAACCCTAACTTCACGCACTCGCACTACCCAAATCTGGCGGAGCAGAAATTCGCCTCGACACTGTGGCCAGGCTCACCGCGCGCACCTCTCACGCACACCGCATCAGTCTATACTTGGAGATCGCTCTTAATCCAGGAAGAACTCCTCCGTCAGAGATTGCAGTCTCCTAGGGACCTAAGGAGGACATCTTGTCGAATTAGGCCAGGCTTTGCACACTTATACTCGTCCGAGGACGAGACCACGTGTATATTTGTTCGGGGGTAGGTTAAAAACTCCTATAGACCCCTTATTAAACCATTGGCACACTGAAGTAGTCGTTTGGCACACCATTCTCTATTGGTCACAGAGTTAGGCAGCAGGGAGAAGGTTAAATGATTCCAAATAAGGTGTTTTTTTCCAAACACGCTTGCTATCCTACAGATTTAGTGTTATACGTCTTTCGTCTGAAGGTAAGGTCTACATTTAAAAAAAAAGGATACACTGCTTAAAACAAAGCCGGAAGATCTTATAAATAAAACATCTTCCTTAAAGAACGCACACTGTCTCTGTGGTTTGCACAATCAAATCATGTGACAAGAATTGCAACAGCGATAATGACACAAGTCATTAGCTAGGTAAACTTTACTAATGGACTCTGTTTAATGACTTCTGGTTGGCCGAGTTTTACGCCAGCCCGACAAATCTTGTGAAATCCCACAAGAAACGTTTACCCTTTTTAGATTATAAAGAATGGAATACCCTTATATCATTCTGTCCCTAGAGAGCTAGCAGGCATGACGACGATACGCGTACGCCGCTGATTTTTACCCGTCCATCGCATGGTTAGCTTGCAAAGCGCATCCTTCCTTCATAACATTTCCACACACATTACGGTAATAAAGGTTCGAATTGCGGCCTAATGCCACATACTCGGCGTGCTCGCACTGCAAAACGTGTGGTAATAACGCAAACGTCTTCTCTTTGTGACAGAACTGTTGTAGGGAAAAGTAATCCGTGAAATTATCTCGGGAAGGAGTTTTGAAGTTAGTTTTATTTGATATAATCGTTGGTATACGTGTCTTGTAGCGCCCGAGACCATCCTTATTTTATTTGGTATCTCGTGTGCGTTTTCCTCCATCATTCTTTTCCGCCTTCCTTCCAGAAGTCCTGTCCAATATAAAACATGAATTCATAATGAAGGCCAAGACAGACAAGACAATGCAAAGTACAGATAGCCCTAAAAACAATGGTGAGCTGTATTCACACATTGGACGAAAAGGACGGACCGGTGTACCATAGAAGGAAGTCTACGGTGTAAGGGCGGCGTAGAAGCGGAAGACACCGGTGGAATTCGCAGGAATACACAGTAACCACCGTTTCAGAACCAGGGACATGCACATAGTGGAGTTGTATGTTAAAGCTGCTGACCGCAGATTTAGGCCAAGAATGACACTTTTTCGGTAGCTAATAGCACTATGCGGCCTCACCACGGCTCAGCTTTCAACAAAGCACACTGTATCAGGTCACTCTCACTCTTCTCGATAAGTGTGTTGGGTTCTTTTACGTGCAGAGCTTTGATTCCCGAAGCTCATACACGGGGCAGCTGGCATAACGTCCCCATTCGATGGGACTAAGAGCAGCTGTACTGTCATAAGAAATGCACAGTCGCACCGTTTTCAGTACCAAGAACGTGCACCGGTTGCTGCCTTCCCTCCGTTCTCGCACAGCTATATGTGATTACCTCAGTCAATCCGCCGTGTAACGCGACAAATTCTCACGTCGATACGTTTTTATTTGGCGATTTTTACGGCCAGTGGAAGTAAAAATTGCCCTTAATTTCTGGATCCATTCCACCGGCAGAGATATGAAAGGATGACTACTTTTGTAGATTTCGCCGAGACAAATTGTTCGCCGTGCCGCGCTGCATATATCGTTACAATCTCGATCTTGTATTCGGAACATGCGCCCAATAAATGCTGCATCAAGTGACTGTGCATTGGCTTGGACCCGTCTGAGCGCATAGCTCTCTCTTGAGACCCTGTATTACCAGGAGACAACTGTAGAAGTTTAAAACGCGGAGGTTTGAGAATTGCTGTTTCGTCAGAAATCGTTAGACAGACGAACAAAAGGTGACCGATTCCAGCGTGCGGTTATACCCAACAATACAGCAAATGTCGACATTTACTGATGATCTATTGCAGGATGTGCATATTATCTGAACTTCACAACTAAATTTAGTTACTTAAAACTGTCTACGGGGACGTATTGTAAGTTGTATCTGATCCATAGACTGACCCAACACACACATGTAACAATCTGAAAACATCTAAATTTGTTGTTTTGCGCGCATAAGTATAATTCACTTGAAAGAAATCCGTCTACTAAATATTTCGGCATCGGGTGGGGGTTTGTATATGCGCTTTCAAAACCCATCTGTTATATTGTATTATCTTTTGAAAATAGGTTTATAATATTTCCACACCATTTTGTATTCTTATCTAGGGCTTACTTATGCTTTTGTGTATATATGGTTAGTAGTGCGTGTGTACACCACTATAGTATTACGTTATTGTCATTATATTTGATATATCTGCATACTAATAGAATACAATTTAGAAACAGAACAAAACCAAAGCCGCCAGATTTTGTCTGTCAGCATGGTCCGTAAGACGAGGCTTGTAACAATCAGTGTATTAAAGCAAACGTTTTATGATACATCGACTTAACTGCGAGTTTCACAACAGCACAAATTAGAGTTTAAATTCGTATATGTGGTTACTAACGCTCACAACATATGTCCTAATGTTGCATTGGCTGTCATGACGTCAGTAGCAACTCAAGAAAACCCTACCTTCGCAAATAGATTGATGATACAGATATAGGCAGAGAAAATAGAATCTAGAACATAGCCACGCCTTTTCTGACGCTGCAAGCAAGTCACGTCGTTGGACTTTATTGCATGTTGTTTTGGGTGTAAAGTTTTCGTACTTACGTAGCATCTAAAAATGAAGACGTTGACATTTTAAATAGGACAATGTAGACAGACAGACAGACAGACAGACTGATGGACACAGGAAATGGATTCAGCATGTTTATTGCCACGCCTTTTCTTACGCTGCAAGCAAGTCACGTTGGTGGATATTATCGCATGTTGTTTCGCCTGTGAAGTTTTCATACTGACGTCAGGAGCATTTCAAAACGTTGACATTTCAAATAAGACAAAGCAGACAGCAGACACTGAAACAAAATCAGAACATAGCCACGCCTTTTCCAACGCTGCAAGCAAGTCACGTTCTTGGTTTTATCGCAGGGTGTCTCCGCCATTCTATCGGTGTATCTGTAATCGCCGCGCAAGTGAGGCCCGAGCCTTATCGGTCTCCCGGCAGCAGCATGGGGCTTTGCGAACGGCAGTGCTCTCGTAAATTTGCCAAACACCGCAGCCAGGCAGAGAACGATGGTAGATGTGATAATAATGAGATAGTCTGGAGTGATGGTGGGATATAGGAATGCCGCATCGGAATGGTGTGAGACTACCCCACCATTTCTTGAGTTGTCCTATCCGTGAGTGGACGCAGGGAGTATAGTAGAGTTCTCGTAGGAACCAGTGGAGCAAGGAGATAGTTGAGATTTAAGCCACATCAAGAAAATTGTGTGGATGTCATCCTTTGCCAAATAGAGACCATAAACGTTGTAACAAGAAGTGAATCGACCAAACATGGTATTACAAGTATCTTATTCCTGATGTCAAGAACTGCACAAAGTGACACTAGTGGGGTAGCTGAGTATCACCAAATTGGCTACCACACTTAGGGCTGTGTCACTTTTACAACTTCTCGAAATCTGGCGAAAATCAATGCGCGCGCTGATGTCATCCATAAAATTTACTTGTTGCGTCCTTATGGTGGGATAGAAGGAAGAATAAGGAACGCGACGTCTTACAAGAATCGGAACTGATGGGAGAGGGTGATGGGCAGAGTGAGGTGTAGACCTGACGTCACTTGCATAACGTGAAACTTCGGGATTCAAACATGATTGAGTAAGCGAAATGCCCGCCAAAAAGGCAAGCGATTTTTTAACGCATAAACTGCAGTGTGCGCAGTCCAGAGTTTAGTGATCCTACCTTTGGACCAAGAAGCAGTGAGTTCGCATCCCGGCTGTGTCGCTCAATCGGCAAACACGGTACATGTACTAGAAATGGTCACAGCCCGTAGGACGGGACGTTAAGCCATAGTCCCCTATGAATTGTACATGTCGAATAGATCTTGGGGAATTTCCCCGGTAAAATGAACCTGTAAAACTGTCCATAGCGTCTGTCTTCTCTGTCACGACCAGTGGAAGAATAGCTCATCTGTTAATTGAGTTCAGTTGAGCTCAATTGGTTAGAGATCACTTTCATTTGTATAATTTTGGTAATTGTTTTTTCATTCCCTTTTCCTTTCCGACATTTTAGCATTTCTTACCTTTCCTTGATGCATACAATTCTTTATTTTCTCATATGATAACCATATATGAAGCTTACCAACAAGCCCTGAACTGATAACAGTACTGGCATGGCAAGATGATGATGATGATGATGATGATGATGATGATGATGATGATGATGATGATGATGATGATGATGATGATGATGATGATGATGATGATGATGATGATGATGATGATGATGATGATGATGATGATGATGATGATGATGATGATGATGATGATGATGATGATGATGATGATGATGATGATGATGATGATTTTTCTCATTCGAAATTGTTGCAAAGTAGGATTGTAACACCTGTTTATTTGTCTTCATCATATGTTTAGTCTTGTCATACGCCGAGGCATACTTGAGATATATCTCGTGTCTTAAGCTTGGCTCACATAATTACTTCTCCTCTGTCTACCTACATGTCTTTACGTAATACTTTGGTCATCGGTTACAGATTAGGAAACAACAAATCGACGTATCCTTTAGAAGTGTCTGGATGTACCATGCGTCACACACGACATTTGCGGCCCAATTTCGGACGATCTTTGCGTCACGAGCGTCACGTCTGTCATGCGGTGTCAGTGTTTTTTTTGGCGGGCTCCGTCAGAAGTGGGCACGGACGTAAATCAGGGGATGTTCTGGGGAGTGGTGGCGGGAGTTAGCTGCGATACTTCCGCCCATTTGCGTAGTGAGCGTACGGTCTTGCTGTGTCACTGGGAGCGTGGCTCCGGTTCCCCGCTGTGGATCGCAAATACGACTAGAATTTCAATGCCACATTTAGGAGGGGTGACGGTAGGGGATTCCAAGCATCCTCGTGCAAAAACGTCGTCAATGTGCTTTGAAAATAAGGGAAATAACAAAAGAGCTGTTGGTGGCTTCACACAGAAAAATGGCAAAAAAAAGCAATGTTAACAAGACCTACCCACGTACTAAATATTATCACCATCCATTCACAGCTTCTTCGGTTATGCTAACCAAAGTAGGTCGGAAATACAAACAAAGAAACGAACAGACAGACAGACAGACAGACAGACAGACAGACAGACAGATCGACAGACGTGCAGACATAGACATATATCTTGGACCTGTAGTTGACGGTTTAATGTCTCAAACAGGTGACCGTACGTTCAAAATTATTTTGTAGCCTTGTCTCGCTCGACGTTTGTAAGGCACTCACTATGTCGACGTGTCACGCTACATGTATTGACATTAACATGAATGTGCTTCGAATGGAATTGACTTGAGTGGAGATTAAAGTCAGCAATTTTCTGAACAGACGTCACTATAGACACCCTTGACGGCTGTGAGAAAATCGGGACGACAGCAGTGAGTGTGTTTTTGTATCCATATTTCTATGGTCTGTCTAACCACAGACCTCAAAGGCACACGGCGCGGCAGCAACTGGTTATATTACACTGAACGACTTGTCACACCTGACCTTTGCACATCTAACTACAGGCGATGTTTAAAGCTATCTTCTGAGATTGCCCATACCTTGCTTGCTGTCAATGAGTCCCACTCTACGATAGTTCTAAAAAAAGATCGTTGAACACGTCAATCTTGGGTTATAGCTTTGGTACTTGTAATCATGGCTGAATATTGTTCTTGAAGGTGTTTTATTCTTAATAGTTGTTTTTTATTTAGTTTTTGTTTATTTGCTTAGAGCATACCTGCGTGTACATTGCTAGATATCAAACCCACAGACGACCTTTCCTTATATTGCGTTGTCTCTTCCTACAGAGCCACTACTCCATGACGAAGGGCGCGGGGTTTCTTGGGATCGGAACTGACAACGTCATCAAGGTCAAGTGTGACGAAAGGTCAGTGCTCTTTGGCCTGACGTCATCAGGCTTGACGACAGCAGTTGGCGGGAATTCGATAGCTCGGTCACAGAACATCAATCACTTTTAATACCTTTTATTTAACTGTTCGGTATGGAGATGTGTTCGTCTCCTTTTCTTGAAGACGCATATCTGCTTAGCTATTGATGCGTTGGTTAGACGATAGCGGTTGCTGTAATATTGTATATTTTAGATGCACTGCATCGAAAGATAAAGGGCAGAATAAATCGTTGTGATTTTCCAGTGCGAAAGTAGGCCAGGATTGAAGAACCTATGTCAAACCCGCCGCAGTCAATATTTGTTCTGACAGAACATTTTTCGTACCCCAATAAATCCGACAGTCAAACGTCGTCTATCATGCAGGTTTCTAGGTTATGAACTACTGGTGTTCGTGAGGCTGTATTCATGCTGTAATCTGTGCATGTTCCGATAGGGGGCAGATGTTACCGGAGGAACTTGATAAAGCGATCGAAGACGCCAAAGCTCAGGTAGGATCGTCACTTAACTTACCTTCGCCATGAAGTTTATGTTTTCGGTGGGTATGTTTTGTGTTGAACAGTATAACTCAACAACCTGTTGGTGGATAGCTATGAAATTGAGTAAGTGGTCAAGTCTTGACCTATCAAATAAAGAATTAGCTTTACGATCTCCTTGCGGTTTTACATGGTACTGTAGTGGAACCTCCAGTTGTTGTATCATGTAATATGGACATGCTACGGTCACGATAAGTTAAATGGAAGATGATATCTGTGCTCAAAAGGAAGTGACATAAGTTTGGGCATCCTGGCAACTTTCATAGGAACTGCAGGGCGTTTTGTTATCTGTTGGTTCTGAGTGTTGATAGTGACGAAGATGATCGCGTTGATGTTACAGGGTTCCGTGCCGTTTTTTGTGAACGCCACCAGCGGCACGACCGTTACCGGAGGGTACGACCCGCTGGGGGCCATCGCCGACGTCTGTCAGAAACACCGGCTCTGGCTGCACGTGGATGTGAGTACCGCTAAGAGGCGCTGGCAAAGTACTGTTGCCCGATTTCACGCACCGTTCTGAACGGGTCGTTCTTAAGTATGTTTGACACAGAACTTGATTATGGATAAGAGAAAAGTCCATGGGCGCGTGAACATTATGACTCCCGCGTCTGTATTTTCTGTCATAGAGCTTTACTTATAATGACAAAGACAAAGCCAAGCCACTCCTGCCAACTTGACACGTCAAACTGAAATAGAAGCATAAAAGGCAGACAGTTAACAACAAAAGACAGACAATCCCCGTTGTTCCCGCTAGGCTGCCTGGGGAGGGTCCGTCCTGACCTCGCGGAAGCACCGCGGCCTGATGGCGGGGGTGGAGCGGGCGGACTCGCTGCTGTGGAACCCGCACAAGATGCTGTCCCTCCCGCTGCAGTGCTCCGTCTTCGTCACCAGGGAACAGGTAAGACGGTCGTTTGAAAAGGGGCCCCGCCGGGTAGTTTATGGGTAATTTTTTGGCACTTTCGAGCGTGACCCCTACGTGGTCCCGTGGGACACCCTGCGGCTATTGGGCTATTTTGGGGCACGACCGGGCCCGCGAATTGTTCAGTTCGCAGTTAAAATCAACCCGGGACCCGGTGACAAATAGAAGCCGAAAGCCTAAAACGCCGCTTTACCGTTACCTTAGTTTTACACAAAAGTTGATTGTATTCTATTGGTAGACATATATACCAAACGGCATGCTTTAGTATATAGTTGAAACCATTAAATGACAGCAAGCTAGTTTTTGCTCGTCTCTTCTTGTCGTCTAGACTGTATACGGTGAGAAATGTTGTGCTCGTTTCCATTTAGGGTCCCCTGAAGGCAGCCCACGCGTCCGGCGCCACGTACTTGTTCCAGGCGGACAAGCTTTCCTATGACGCTAGCTATGACGTCGGCGACAAGAGCATACAGTGTGGCAGAAAGGTTAGAAACACGGCTGTTCTAAATGGTCAATGAAAAGTTATGTTTTCTTCTAAAATTTTGTAAGATGAGACATTAAAATATGCTTGGAGAAGGATTTGCGTTGTAGTGCCGCTTTTCATGAGATGCCATCGTCGCAATTAGATTAAACATGACCATGACAAAGAAAAAGCAGTCTTTCGACAACTAGTTCTGTTTGTAGTGCTGAATTCTCTTTTTGTCGCCCCACCAGACCGACCCTATGAAGCTCTGGCTATCCTGGAAGGCACATGGCACCAGGGGGTTCGAAAAGCACGTGGACTACGTCTTCGAACTGGCACAGTCAGTACAGACATCTTACCTAGTCTCTCTCGGACGGCGTAGGTTACTGAAAAACAGTAAATTTGGTCAAAAAGACTGGATAATTTGCCAGAGGAGTTTGCTGGCTATAGAGAAACACGTTGCCGTCGTTTTCATACGTGTACCTACGATTTGACCGCATCTCCTGACTTGCCAATTTGTCCTATATTTCTCCATACTTTAAAAGACTAGCTAAGTTTGGATAAATCATAAACGTTGTGTAGCTACATATATAGAACACCTGGCAGTCAAAGCTAGTCTCCCAACATCAAAAATCTCTTGCCATATCAGAATGTTGATGGAATGATCTTGCCCATGTTCTTCATATGACTTTTGTATGTAAGGGTCCTTGCTGTCCACAATCTACGTAATCGTTTGATCAGCAATCTCTAAAGTTTGGCTAATTTCTTGTCTCCCTTTCCAGGTATCTGCATGACAAGCTGATCAATAGGAAAGGTTTCAAGATGGTGCTTCCAGGGGTAAATATCGTCTTATCATTATTTGCACATCGCGTGCCAGTTTCTCGTGCGATGTTGACAAGACATTATTGTACATCTCTTCTGAGATCAAGATGAATAAACGTTTATGTAACCACTTCTGTGTCTATGTTAACTCTTAACTGTCAAACTCATTCTGTTTTTCCCGTCTAAACTTTACTAAACGTGACCACTCCTTCCGTGAGTACACAACCAAGTGATTTATTCAAGCGCATTTCGGTGACCGACTGTCACCTTCCTCATGGCAATTTTGACTGGTTCACATTTGCACTGCAGCACATGTGTCGCTGCTTACACATGCGTTCCCGTGACCACTCCGATCCTTGTCTTCTCTACTACATGTTGATAACAGAAATTGGGTGTTGTAATACATGTAGCTATCCCATGACGTCATTCGTTTTTGCCTTTACGTTCCAGCCCAACTGTACGAACGTGTGCTTTTGGTACGTACCACCCAGTCTGCAGGGGATGCCGGAGGGACCAGAGTTCACCAAGAAACTAGATCAGGTCAGAGTCAAACACTTCCAGTTTTACTTTCCCCTTGGCGTTGACTTTGTTACCTTTATTCTTATTACATCAGATTGCGTTCAAATTCGTCGATGGTATTTATCTTTCCGACATCTGTTGTTTCTCTTCTGAACTGCATTTCATGCATGTGCGGACCTGGTGGCATCGTAAGTACAATAGAACAGGTTTTCTTCCTGTGGTGTGATTTTGACAGGAGAAAATAGTATATTGACTGGAAGACACGTAACGTTAACGCTACACACATAGAGATGGATCCAGAGTACATAGATTGAAACTTACATGATAGCCGCCACTAATTCAAAACTTAAGGAAACGTTAAGAAAGTAGATACATGAAAAACTGGCAATGGTAGTATATAGTTACATTTCCAAGTTGAAAAAGTTACGATGCAATATTGCTTTTTGCTGGCATTTCAGGTGGCACCTGTCATCAAAGACCGCATGACCAAAAAAGGCAACATGATGGTCCAGTACCAGCCGCTAGAGGGCGTGCCCAACTTCTTCCGTCTGGTGCTGGCCAATACCGAGACGACACGTCAGGACCTGGACTTCTTCGTGGAGGAAATCGAACGTCTCGGAGCGGACCTGTAGAGATTTTGGTTTTAGTTAGAAACGATGTGCAAAGATTACAGTATAAGAAATATCCAGTTGTGCCTTGAAATTCCAGTATGATATGACAGAAGTGCAATAATGAGATAATGTGTCATTGTGTTAGAGAAGGTTTCCTAGCCCCGCCCGATCTGTCAAAGCGTAGAAATGCAAATATTTGACGGACATGCAGCAATTTTCTCATTGGTCGAACCACTAACTTCAATGCTATCATTGGTTGAACTGCTAATTGTGATGTTAGGATTCGTGTTTGTTTGGGCTGTATTGAAACCTGTGTGATACTGAAACCTTTTGTAATTGAGTAACGGTGAAGATTTACAAATTAGCCAGAAGAAACATGTTCCAGTTGAATTGCCAATTTAGTCAGGAGAGAGACCTTTCATATAATGATTTTAAGAAACCCGAATTTCCCTGTAAGGGTCGGTGTAAGAACGCTAACTCCCCGCCAAAATCTCTGCGCTTCGTGTAATCTGTTGAAGATGGTCTATCTATCTATATCTATCTATCTATATAAAGTACTGGTCAAAACCCGGTGTGGGTGTCGCGCCCAGGGTTGGGGGGTGGGGAGGCCCATGTGCTGGGCCAACTCCACCTTAAACTGATTGACTGAATCTGCGGACACTACGCTGGCTGGTAGGTGGTTCGATTCCTGGATAGTTCTCGGGAAATAGCTTGTCCTGAACACTTCTGTTCTGCAGTAAAGGGTTTGGAAACGATGTGAATGTCCTCGTGTTCTGTTCAAGTGTTGGGTGGTGTAGTTTTGATAAGGTATAGCAACTAGGTTATTGATAGACTTGAAGAAAAGAACCAGGCGTGAGAATTTCCTGCGCTCTTGCAGATGATATTGATTGAGTTATGGTTTGTAGACTTATAATTTATAAAGATGTTATAGTCCATGTATTTGCAAAATGCAAAGGACATTTCAGATTATATATCATTCGGCTGTTATGCATATTTTGATGTAACAGTTATGATTGTTTCTGTAACATACGTTACCGTGATGTAACAGAGTGTTGAAGAGGAAGCTCCTGTCACTAGCTGTATGAATAGTGAATGCAAATAGAAAATTGACTGATATGTATTGTTATCATCAGGTATAGTTAGGTTGATCAGAGCCATCGAGTTTTTATTGTCACGAATTATGATCAACAAGTTACAATAAACAATTATATTGTTTGCAATATAATAATAGCAATCCTGTGTGTGGAAATTCAGTTTCCCAAACTATTTTTTTCAGTGCAACTCATGTGTCTCAGCCTCAGGTGAGGGAATTTACTTCTTTATAACTAAATAGGATATTTCTGTCAGTATTAAGGTGGAAAAGATGATTAACTGAAAAATAATCTATGCAAACTAGGACCATATTTGATAATCAGTAAGAAACATCAACAATACATCATTCCGCGAAGGTATGAGGTCGCGGAACTCTAGTTGCGTTAAAACGCTGTTCTAGAACTGGTAAAAAAGAACGGTCAGTTCCAGAACTTTTACCAGCCTAACAACGGTGTTCGAACAGACTTGTTTACTGTCACAACTAATCCGAGCGGCAGACACAGACTTAAAGTCCTCCGTTCGTTTGGTTCTGACTTGAGACAATCATGTCGAGACGGCGCACTAGTAGCCGTAGAAGACGCCGCCGGTCCCGAGCGGTCATGTTTCCTTCATCTGACGGCGACGTCACCCCACAAGTTGGACGCCGGTGGTTATTCAAAGCAGTTTTGGTTACGGGACTACTGCTTGTGGCTGTGACGGCGGTAGGTACTCTTGTAGCCCACATCTTAGCTAATAACATGTGTTGTAAATGCGAAATGTGGTATTTAAAGTTGTAACGAGTGTAAGATTATGTTAGTTACAGAAGACCACATCACAGCAACTAAACGTTTTATGTAACGTTATATGTGTCCTTTTTGCTTTTCTTCTGGGAGGGGAGTTCGGACTCATGTTGAAACTAGGTACTTGTTATATATCTATTCATTTACTATTCATACGTTTCAGTGTCTTGTCAAATAGTTTATTTTTCATAATGTACAAGTGGCGGCGAGAATATACGTTGTGTAGAACTTAAGTCCGCCGTCACTTTGTCTTTTCCATTTTTTTTATTATTTGACTGGTTTCTTTGAATAAAAAAAAACGAGTGTAAAAATCTAATAAGTGAGCAAAACCGTGACTACACGGGGTGGAAAAAACATGCTAAATAATAAACCTTTAGAAAAACCAGAAGTAATACAATTAAAAAATTTATGAAGGTTTGACATCCAGGTAAACAATATCTCAAGACAAATCACTCTCTACAACTGGATAAGATATGGAGAATACGTAAGGACGATTTGAGTGACATCCATCACTCTTCCTCGAGTGACATCCATCCCTATTCTTCAGCTAACTGATGCTTTAAATAGCACGAGACAATGCTAATAGTGAAACATACCTGTCAAGAAACAATTCCATTGGTAGACACAGTTTGAAAACATGGCAGGATTCCTTCTTATTACGTCGATGAAGGTTAGACATCCAGGTAATAAGATACACCAAATGGCAGTAACTCAAGCAACTGGGTAAACTTTGACCATCAAAAGATTACAAAACTTTGATACATCTGGTAACTAATGGTAAATATATGGCTTGATGTTGTATTGATTTTATTTCAGGTTCTTGCCATGACTCCCCCCTCCCACGCCGGTACTGACGAGGCTGCTGCAGACGTGATGCACTCCGCACATTCCGGAGAAACCACTCTGCTCCGCCTGAAGCCTGGATCTGCAGAGGACGTGATGATGCACTCCGCACATTCCGGAGAAACCACTCTGCTCCGCCTGAAGCCCGCATCGACTGCAGACGTGACACACTCCGCACATTCCGGAGAAACCACTCTGCTCCGCCTGAAGCCAGCATCTACTGCAGACGTGATGCACTCCGCACATTCCGGAGAAACCACACACTCCGCACATTCCGGAGAAACCACTCTGCTCCGCCTGAAGCCAGCATCTACTGCAGACGTGACACACTCCGCACATTCCGGAGAAACCACTCTGCTCCGCCTGAAGCCAGCATCTACTGCAGACGTGATGCACTCCGCACATTCCGGAGAAACCACTCTGCTCCGTGTGAACCACACAGTTGCTGAACACGGCACTACAGATGCTCACAGCGGACCTTACGGCTTGAATATAACCCGTCTGATAGACCAGTTGAAGAATGAGATGCCACGCCTTGCTGAAAAGATTCTCTACAAAACAGATCCGTCAATTTTCGAAAATTGGAAAAAATGCCTGGAAGAGCACCATCTTATGGATCAGAGGCGTCGCCACACTCACCTGACTGCGTTCCCGCCTGCTTTCGAAGACAATGACGACTTGGATATGATGTTGTTTGGAAACCACTTCCAACAAGTGGAGCAGGTTCGCCACATCGATAACGCGACTGCAGTACCAGCAGATCTCGCCTGTCTGCAACATGGATTTGACGACTTGGATGTGAAAACCGTCCACAACCCCTTCAAGAACGTGTGCATTCAGCGCCGAAGCATTTTCAAGTCGACGGCGCCACGTTTTGAAGCCTTGAAAAGGTATTGGGTAGAGAAGCTTTCCCTGAACGACAAGATTCGCAACTCCACCCACCTGCTAACGCCCCTGCCAGATCTCGCCGATTTAGATGTTTATGACAACTTCGGCTTCATTGGCCCCTACTTCTCTTACGGTGAGTTGGGTGCATTCAACGGCTTGGATTTGACAACCGGATACAACTTCTCTTATGAGAACGTCAAGGTTCCTTCTCGTCTGGCAAGGCGTCTCCAGGAAACAAGGAAGACCTATGTCGAAGGACGAAAGACGTGCGGGATCGATCAGCGTCTGAAAGATGAAGTTCGCCGCCACACTCACCCACGCAAGGCTGTACCGAGTTCCGAATACAGCTCTGTGGATGGCTTCAAGAACTCCGACATGATGCCTGTGAATAATAAGACCCTATCGGTGACCGAAACCATTTCTGCCTCTAAACTGATCCAACCAAGTTCCTACTTTGACATGATTGACAGCGACTGCCTTGGCAACAAAGATGCGGTGCTACTGAAGAACTCCACCGTTCCGAATATTTTCCTCAACTCGGTTAACGTTATGAAGAACCACGACGAGAGTTGCCGTGCACATGAGCTACTGATGCGGAGTAAAACCACTGTAGCGGTCGTGGTTGGTACCTTAGTAGTGACCTCAGTTATCTATGACTGCATGGCGTGAACTGTGTTCTACTTGCAGAGTACTTTGTGTTGTTGAAATTAGTTCGTACATCATCATCCTTCACAGCAATATCCATTTTACAGTCATGATGAACATTTATATTGGTGTTGTTGTTAGCTTGACTCCAATGCTGTTTAGCACGTGCACGTCCAAATAAATGCGTTGATTTGCCTTTGGATGACTGAGTCTGCATCCCTTATCCACAGAACCGCGCCAGAGAAGGAAAACGAATATTAAATGAAGCCTTCAACATTTATCGATTATCAATGGAGCTTCACTGTATAGCGGACCTACCCTGTATAGCGGAGTGCCTCGGCTGATTTCTACTATTTTCCCAACGATAGGACGGAGCCTGGTAGAGGCTATGCATTGCCGACGACTTCGTCGTATTGTCCACATCGATCAAAACGCCCTCTGGCAGTCTGTGATAGTACCCATGTTGCCCTTCTCCACCCGGCCAGTTTTCTGAGTTTTGAAACAAAGAATGGCACCGAACGGGCATGTTGAACTTGACCTGAGTCTAAGTCTGAAATTGATTAATGACAGCTTTTTAAAGACCTGAAAGTTTTACGCTAAAAGAGAACACTACCTGGATTATCTTATAATTCCCTATATATTTTCCTGCAGTAATAAAAATTGTCCGCCAGATGTCTCTTCTGGCACGTCATGATGTTTATTTTACATTATCCAATGACAACCTTCGTTACAAGTAGTGTTTCTTTTCTGTCCAATCAGAGATACCGTTGTAAATGAAATGGCCAGTTTTGAACAACAAGCGCGAAGACGTGGGTGAAAGAAGCTGAATGAAAGAGGCCATTTGACGTTATTTAGCAAACATTTGCCGTTTTTATGGTTGTAACTTCAAAAGAGTGCACTCCAACGAGCCGTATATCCAGGTAAGATTCGATGATCCGTGTTTGGTAAACTTAGGAGTAACCAATCTGGACTGAAAGCGAAAATGGGGAGGGGGGCAGTATAGAAGAAAGTTTAACTTTTTTATGTTTACAAAATGTGATCAGCAAGAAAGAGCATTGGATTTGCTGTGTTTGTTTTCAAAACACATGTACAAGCTGTGTAAGGTCAGACTGATATGAGTACCTAGTCATTAATGAGTCAAGTGAGGAAAATTGTGTACATCTTGCCTTTCCCTAGGGCACAACACTGGGGCCCGGTAGGGATTTGCACCCAGAACCTCGACTTCTTGATCTTGATCTTGATCTTGATTTGTTACTAGACAACACCCCTCTTGTTGGGGTAAAGCGTCTAGGGGAGTGCGCTGCGCTTATTGTCCTCTGAGGTGCTGGAGCACCGCCTCCTTGAACTTGGGAGGATCAGTTGTCTCCGTGACCTCTTGTGGCAGTAAATTCCATTCCCTCACAGTACGAGGGTAGTAAGAATATCTGTAACAGTCTTTGTGGAATGGTATACTCTTATATGAATTTTGGTTTGAGTGTCGCGATTGGCGCGGTGCAGGTGACAGATGACCTTCGACCGGTAGGGCTATCTTATGGTGTCTTGCCTTTTGCAGAACTGTAAGTCTACTAGCTGTCCTTCTATCCTTTAAAGTATCCCATCCCAAATCGGAAACAAGTTTAGTAGTACTATCATAGGTGTAATATGAGTTTGTGACAAATCTAGCCGCTCTTTTCTGGACGGATTCTAGCTTAGAAATATGCTCTTTGTGGTAAGGGTCCCAGGCAGCACTGGAGTACTCTAGGTGGGGCCTTACGAGGCTTGTGTAAGCATTCACCTTAACTGCTTTAGGGCAGTTATAGAGATTGCGTTTCACAAAACCTAGTGCTCTATTTGCCTTACAAGTAATATGTTGAATATGTTGGGACCAGGAGAGCTGGTTATTAAGCGTGACTCCTAAGTATTTGTGGTTGTTAGTCTCGACTAGGACATGACTTCCTAACTTGTAATCATAAAGTTTGGGTTTTCGTTTGTGGGTGTAACGCATAACAAAACATTTATCTGGATGTAATTTCATCTGCCACTTGTTTTGCCAAGCGTCTAATGTATTAATGTCCTCTTGTAAATTTTGATTTAACAACACTATCTTAACCACCAGACCACTGCCTGTGTCCCCAGGTGTAAGATGGCGTCCATCCCCACCCACCTGTTGTTACTGTGTAACGATCAGGTCCAGGGGTATTTCTCTGACGGCTCCAGGCTGCAGCTCTCCCCGTGTGGATCTGTGTTCGTCTGTGAGACTCCGCCCAACCCAGCTCAACATGCGCTTCAAGGTAAGGGAATACTGGAAATCGTGAAATGTATGCAGTGGTTTTATTTTGCGGTTTTCGCAGTGGCCTCTTACTGTGAAATTTCAACTTCAACTTGTTTTACCCCCAGATAACCCCGCGAGGGGCAAAGTAGGGGGAAATCTTAATAAATGTTTCGTAATTCTACTGGGTTCAAGAATTGTTTCAACCGTGAACTTCAAATGTGCGTTTCTGTCTGACGGCGGCTCAGTGTAGTCATCAAAACCTCCTCACATTAAAGAACCAAACACCCCGGCAGCAGTTTAATCAAAATACCGGATACTACTACTACTACTAAACACAATCATGTGCTTGGCTGAAAATGGAACCTACAGTGAACCTGCGTTGCACTACTGCACAAAAAATAATCAAGCTTCACCTCAATTAAAGGTGACTGCTTCACTTTACTTTATCAATTTACTAACCTGAAATGATGATGAGGATTCCATTCAATGCTTTCTTTCTTTCTCACCAACTACATGTAATGTTACATGTATGTAACCAATCCTTACTAATGATACTGAATTTTGTGGTTTTCTTTAGGTGTTCGTCGTGTCCAACAGAGGACAAGGTTTGTGACCAGCGAGTTCCGTTCCCAAGTCCTCCAGGCGCTGGAGTTCAGGAACAGGTTCTGTGAGCGCCCGTACCTCTGTCAGGAACTCGTGGAGCAGGACAGAGTCGTGGTGAGAACTGCTGCTTTGTTCTTAATTTGCTTGTAGCGTGACTATTAGCATGCATAGTGTTGTTATGTCCATTGTATGGTTAGCGACCCTGCCTCTACTGTTATGCTCACCCGACATGCATGCTAACTAGAAATGGTTGCAGTCCTTAGGATGGAAAGACGTTCAAGCTGTGCTTGTCAAAACGACCTAGGAGAATTCCCTGGTACAATGAACCTGTCTTCCTGCACTGCCAAAAATCTATGGGAATGTGCTTTTCTTGCCCATTAAACAGAAACATTTTTGGGTAAGTCCCAATTTCTTTACAGTGTTGGATGAAAAGTTTAATCTTAGTTAATAAGAAACCAGTTTCTTTGTCTTTACTTTAGAACTCCTGCTGCGACCTGACACAAACCAAGTGGCCTTCTACACTCACAAACAAAAACAACAACACAACAACCCAGGACACTGGCTCTGTCACCGTCACTTCCCTGGACAAGCTGGCCACGCTGTGCCTCGCTCCACATGGGAAGGAGTTCACTGTCACGTTCCTCTGCAGAATCAACTGTGACCTTCAGATGGACAATGACACGACAAGAAGTTCAGGGTCAAACTCGAGTCTAAGAAATCGAATTCCAATGAAGGATGATAAACGGAAAACACCAGGTAACAATGACCTTGTAGAAACAAGTTCTAGCTGTACATGGGTCATGCAGCATCATTCAGTCGACCACTGCCCAGAATATTGGAGCTATCCACTCACACTGGCTCAGAGTGGTCAGAAGATGACAGAAAATGAAGGAAGGAAGGATAGCTGCAAAGCCACTTTCTCCTATACATTTTCTGATGGACAGAAGGAGGGAGTAGATAAAGAGGGACAGGAAGTTGTGACAGGAAGACTTCCATCAGCGTTACCCTTGTCCTGTAAGTCCTCACACCTGCACCAGTGGGCCAAACCACTTGTACTAGGGGGAGGGATGGAGGAGGGGACTATTCTATGTCAACATCAGGGGGTGAAGGTGTGCGCTCTACAAGGGGTGTTGTACAGGTATGTCATATTCATGTCGATACGTTTTAATACAGTGGAGAATTTTTCCTATATACAAGTGTATTTGAATTTCATGAACTATTATATATCTAACTTTGCTGAAGAGAACTTACCATGAGCAGGATGATCCCTGCACAAAAGAATTTATAAGTAATTGCTGAATATCTTTTCCAGCGTACCATCTACACTCTAAAGCTTGTTGTCCATTATTGTTTAATTTATTCCGTTTAAACTTAAGTCTTATGTTGTACATGAACCGTTACGTGTATATTCTATGTAGCGGTAGTGCTGAAATAATCCAATTGCTTGAGTATGGCACCACTGTGTATTTTCCTTTGAACATTGTAATTAAGAAAATAAAGATTTGTAAAACTTGAATTTCCCAGGATCCTGTGGGGCGGCCGGCGGTGTGTGGAGGTGTACCCAGGGGACGGGTCTGTGCTGGTGTCCCAGGGGGTTCTGGGACACTTCTTCCACCATTACAAGTACAAACCTGCTACCAAACAGGTAAGATACATCATATATAGAGAATACAACATGGTGTATTCCGCATCACCCTCCATCCCAGCCCTCCCATGGCTGATACGGAATAATCCTTTTTTATGTCATACCCACCCAAGAATGCATGCTTTTCAAAGCGAATGCACCAGAGGTTGAGACAATTTAGTGTCCACAGATTCAATTCCAACATCTGAATCCGGTATTCAAATTTTCAACAGCTACAAAGTGTGTTAGAATTGGTCTACTGAAGTCCATGGGATACAACTGTGGTCTGGACACCTGTGTCGAATGTTATCATGGCCTAGGTATGACATAGATGTGTGTACAATATACATAATGATGAAATTGCCCTAACGATTTGATATTTGACTGTGAAGCAAATTTCTGTCCAGAGATGAATGCTGGAGAGAGCCCTTCCAAGATGTACCTACCGGTAATATGAAATCTTTGCCTCCCCACAGTTCCAGCAGCATGTCCTGTGTGTGTCCAGTCTCCCCCCAGATCTCCCTGGAGATAACTACTCTACAGCCAGGCTGGTCGTCATGGCTGCAAGGTTTGTTTGTTTGTTTTGCATAACCTGATCATAAGTAAACCACCTTTAGATGTAACACACCACTTTTGTACAATAAGTACTTGGTACGTAAGACCGGGCTGTAATGTTTGATCCACTCACATCAGGAAGGACCGAGGCCTACTCTTTTCGATAAGTGTAGTGGGATTTTTATTAACAAGTGTTTGCTCAAAAGTGTGGCTCTCCTCAAACACGGGTCTTCCGACTTAGCTTCTCATCTGAGAGGACATCCCTAACCAAAGCTCACCTGAGTCAAGTGAAGAAATAGGTGTAAAGTGCCTTTCTCAATGGCACAATATTTGGGACTTGCTACGGATCTAAAGTCTTTAGATTCCACAACTCGTATTAGTCTGTCATATTGTACTAATGTGCATCTCTTCTCTCCAGACTCTTGGAACACAGCAATAACCTGGTAACATCAGGAGCAGCAGTGGCTGCTAAATGCTGCTGGAAGGTAAGAACTAACTATCTGTAAAATTTCCATATCTTTATTAACATTTTTTTACTCATGTGGGTGGTAATCATTGATCAATTCAAGAGAAATAGTCCCAATAATCTATTATCAGCCTTTCATTATTGTGCCCAAAAGTCAGCCAAAGGAGGAACTAACTCATTATCTCCCAAACATAAGTAACAGTCAAACATCTCTCGCTTTAGTGAAATGTTTAGATATTTAAAAACAATTGAAACATCTTCTATACATTTTTTCCAGGGGGCATGTTTGTTTTTAAAACTCTTTGATTTGATACTTCCTACTTTTGATATGACCTTTGAACCCACAGGATGACCCATCAGCTGACCCCACCCCTCCCCTACCCAGCATGCTGTTGGAGGAGAGTGAGGTCCCAGGACTGGGCAGGTTCCAAGCGTACTCCGACGGGAGGGTTCACGTCGTGTATGAGGACAGGACGGTGTTGGACACGGTGTTCGACTTCTCCAGGAGGGTGCAGAGATGCAAACAGCACAGTCCAGACAAAGTGGAAAGAGTGAGGCCCTGCAATTTCCTGTAGTTAAACTTGTATTTGTACATATCCCCATGGTGTAAGCGGTATAAGGCAACCCCGCTGTTCGGCCTTATGGATCAAATTCTGTGAATCCATGGGCTTTAGTTTGGTCCTTTGTTTGGCCCCAGCTCATACATGTTGTAAAGGATTGCATTAGTAGCGAAGCCACATTGCACTACTAGCTAATGAAAAAGTGCCATGCTTCGTCCTCAGTCTGAGGTTCGACCACTTTACCTCACTTGTACTTGATTTTGTATTTAGTTCCTTTTTCCTTCATGTATGTTTATGTAATACATGTATTCATTCATTGACTGATTGAGTGTAGTATTTGTATTTCTTCTGTTATGTTCTTCTGTTCCTCTTGTTATGTTGTCCTATTTTCTTATATGAATGAATTAAGACCTTTATTGCACATTTCTGCCACACTTGGCTAAGTACAGGTCACACACAAAAAAATAACAAGTACAGTTAACGGGTACAAAAAGAATATGACTATCATTGACTTATAAACTAAGTTCTTTCTTCCTTAGGCTTGTGATGCAGTGCAAAGGTCTATCACTAGAGGGATCCAGTGCTCTGCTGCAGGCCAGGTGTGCAGACTGCTGCTGCCCAATGGGCAGTACTGTACTGTACCACAGCATGCACCTGGACACTTTCACAGGTAATCAGCATCTTTGCCGCATTTCAGTGTCAGCCTAGGCAGGCCATCATGATGATTTTGCAATGTCTCTTGTCTGCTGCTAGCAGTTATATACCCCCTTGACTCACAAGAATGATATGTGTAAGGTGTATGGAGAAAAGGGCTGTCTCCGGCCTAATTTTCGTTGTTAGATCTGTCATTTACATTTCTATGTCATGAAGTTCAGACATTTTGGAAGGACGGGGTGAAATTTTTGTCTATTCCAACAAGTAAGGTCAGTCCTTGGACTAGGGGACGAGTCCTAGAAACAACCCTGATGCAGAAGTTTAGAGGGTTTGCTCATCCTTGGTGTACTCTTTAATTCTTACCCACTGTGTATTTTACAAGCACAGGACAAACAGAGAAAGTTCCACATGGAACAACAATCAACCTGTTTAAAAACATGCTGAGCATGACACTGACCAGAAAACCTCTCCAAATTGAGTCAAGAAGTTTTAAAACAAACACTGGTCTGTTCTGTCATGGTATGCCATCAGTGCTATCCTGGCTGATTTATTCCAGGGAAACCCTACAGCTTAATGATCCATGATCTAATAGGCTTTGAAGTCGGTCTATCTGTACTCCACTGGAACTATGTGTAATGTTCTGACTCAGAGAACCCCTACCCGTCTTTTAGGATGTTGTCCCTGTTTGATATGAAGATGTAGAATTGGTAATGGTGTTGCGACTATCCTACTTTTGTGTTTGTATTATTTGAGTAGATAGGAAATGGAGTTCTCTTTGGAACTTGTGGAGAAGAGAAGTAGGATTTATGATGAGGGAAGCAATGTAGGATTTGAGTTCTGGGTGCTTTACCTTGAAGCCTAACGTCTGAGTTACTTTAAGTTAGGAGAAATGGAAGGATGCCAAGCCTTAGATGTTTTAGTTTAAAATTTGTGAAATGTGACAGGTCTGTCTGTACAGATTTTGGACCCCATTACTCTCTTTGTTGGTTTTCCTTCCATCTCCATCCATGAACGTCTCAGACTATCAATGCATGTACCTTTTTTTACCGTTTATCGTTTTGAAAGTGCATAATTTCCCTTGGATTGTTTTAATTGAATATAAGCGGCCACATCCATTTTACGAACAAAAGGACTTCCCCTTCTGCTTTGTGGCTGAAAAATGATGTTAAGTTATCTTCTTGGCATTACCAAATGTACATCAAATTGTGTTCTTCTAAGACATATAAACCAGAGTCTCTGCAAGCTACGTGATTCATAACTTACACTGAGCAAGATCTTTTGAATATTCTTTCCAGCAATCCTCAGTTTTCTTGTGCACATTGCAGGTGCAGCATATTCCGAGCCCTGAAACTCAATGCTGAGGTACATTTGAAACAGCCATCCCCTGTGGTTCACGATCACCGGTAGAATTACAAGCCCCAAGTTGACGCCTTTACACATTTACACATGTATGCATGTATGGTAACAATGTGTAAATGTGTAAAGAGGGTCTGCATGGGGGGTCCTGACAAAGCTTTATGCTGAATTCAGAAGAAAGCCCTACGTATTACGCTAAAAGCAAGGAAGGCAATTACGTAAAATTTTGTTGTCTTTCTACGGATTACGTGACTAAGATGGCTTTCCCTATGAATTACAGGAAATAAAAATAGGCTGCCTACACCTTACAGAAAAGAGCATGCAGGCCCTCAGTAAAGGCGTCTTCAGACTCCTGTGTTGGAACAGTAGCATGTCTGGTGTAGTTCATGTTCCCAGCGGGGGTGAGAGAACTCCCAGTCACCCGTGACCACCTGTGTGGTTACCTCAGACCAGGTCTGGAGAAGGGGGTCAGATCTCCACAGGGGGTACAGCAACAACCTTGGGTGGTTGTCATCATTTTGGGGGGGAAGCAATTTCTTATAGTACTGAGTCTGCATGCCTTTTCTATGAGGTATGGTGAGCTATTTGAATTCACCATTAATCGTAGCTGTGGCCCACTGTTGAGTGTTCTGCATTATTCGTAAATTAATACATGGCCGAACGCCAAATTCCCCAAAAGTCTCAATGGAATGTATGGTTGTGTCACTATTTGCAGCCAAGTTTTACTCATTGAGAGACCCAAATCTACTACAGTGTGTATTAAGTGCCTCAATTTACTGTTAAGCATTGCCATCAGACAGACACACACACGCACAGACAGAGATGCCAAAAACAATACCTTCATTTTTCATGAAGGACAAACAAAAAACCAAGGTGGAAATATCTAAGATAAAGATTGCAATCATTACATCTATAATGATATTACAGTTACCACAGAAGAAAATACTGTATTTTGTCCAGTGGTGTTACATGTAGACTTGATGTTCTGTTTGTGTTGTGTAATGTTCAGGTATGTGCAGGCAGCAGTGGAGTGGGCAGGGTGGGTGAGGTGCACACCACAGGAGAGAGCAGACTTCTACAGGGGGACTGTGTATGATCCAGAAAAGAAGGGGTAAGATCTTCTTAATATTTTCATAATTTCTAACCTGGTATCCACCTTATGAGCCCACTCTAGTTCGCTCCTCTGATCACTTCCTTTGCTGAATATTATGCAGTCCTGAAAGTAACATTTCAACTTTCCAAACTTCATACAGTCTCAGCTTACTACAAAATATCATCTTCATATCATAATCGTCTTAGGAGAATCCATAATAATTACAGTCATCTTTTTTCCCTTTGACTTAACAGAGCCATTGCAGCAGAACTAAGCAAGATCAAGTGCTTCAACTGTATCCTTTTTCTCTATCATTGTAAAAATGTTGTAAACTATCAAGATGAACATGCATCTATTGGACTGCAAGGAACTTCTTGAGCAAGCAGGTAAGTTGCAACTCTTTCCGATATCTCTCATTGTCAACCATTACGTACCTTGTCTAATGTTATAGTTAACAATTACAGTAAATAGAAGTAAAACAAGTCAGGCATATGTATTGATGAGAATCAGGTCAAGGCCAAGTACCTTTTTATTAGATATAGAAAAGTACAACTATTTACCACCATGCCACACAATGTCATATGACGCACAAAAAACAGTGCAGGAAATAGAATTACAGATATCATTATCATTCAACATCTAGTATTTACATCTTTCAGCCCGTCAAAATCTTTTCATAATTCATCCAACTCATCACACAAGACCTTCAGTTCAAAAATACAAATCAAAGAACAAACAAACCAAAACCACCTCTTACTTGAAGATATTGCTCCACCACATGGCCTTTCTTGTACAAATATAATCAAGTGGACCATTTCTTGCTTAAAGTATTATTATGCTATAGTTGTGATTACGAAATTTTATAGATGTATCTTTCTAATTTACATTTTGGAGATAGTGATCTTTTTTTCAATAATATGGCACGGAAAACAGCTGTTCATAAGCTGAGTAACAGCATCTCGATACTGTATGAAAATTTTTCACCTGGCATAAAGATTCTGCCAGAATGTCCACAGGTTATGTTAAGATTAGTTTACGTCAGCTACTGTTGAAAATACAGATCTGAGGTAGTAACAATCCAAAGCAGAAAACTATGTTAAGTTTCTTCTTTTCTTGTTTCATGTATCTACATATACATGTACAGTTGCACAAAGACAAAGGCAAGATCTAGGGTTTTAACAGGTCTCCTTTCTTTTTGACATCCAATATTCCACTGCAATCCTTTACATACATGTACTCTACAACTTGTGTTACTGCAGCTTTACATAAAGCTCATAATGTATAATACAATAGTAAGACAGTAAACAAGCTTGCATTTACCATGTCCTTTCCATGCATTCGATATATGCATGTGCATTGAATATTTTGTCAGGGTACAGTCAGTTGATACTTGGATAGGACGGAGGGTCGTCCCATGAACCATTGCAGCCCTAGTGCCGTGGCAGGGTGGCTAGAGTGTACTGTATATTCCTGACCTTGTCCTCAAGGTCAGTCACCTTGTACTCCATGTCATCCACTGACCTCTGCACTGCGGGGATTCCGCGCACCTTATCCATTTTTGGCTCGACGGCCGCCTTCAGGTCTTTAAGCTCGTTTGTCACGCTCGTAACGGCGCTTGTCAGGAGGCTGTAGCGATCCTCCCATTCCGAGCGCAGCTCGGGGCCGATGGCCTGAGAGTTCATGTACATGGCGATGTACTGCTGGATGGCATCAGTAGCCTGCATCACCTGTACACGGTGGCATAAAGACAAATTGATACTTGATAAAAAATTTGGTAATTTTTCAAGCTGCCTCATATGGATATGCCTTTATCTAGCTTCTAAAATCTTGCATTTGACTAAATGGCCGCTTTTCATGATTTATTCCACTGTACCACACTTCTTTCAAGATGGGGGTGTCATTCTATAACAAACAGACTTATCCCTTATAACACACCTGTGAGATGATTTTCTCATGTTCTGCTAACATCTTGTAGACCTCTGTCTCCCTGCGCTGGAACTCGGTGATGAAGATGTTGTGCCCGCGGACCGTCCGGTCCAGGTTAGACACTTTCTCCGGCAGCAGTCGAGTGTCTTTGATGTGGTCTTGCAGGTGGCTGGCTAAATCTATGTTATGATATAAAGTAAAAAGTACATTTGTGATCATAAAGCAGTCGTCCTCAATTAAGGTAAAGCATGATGCTTTTTCATCTAGGTAGCTGTAACAGTATTGATATGTACTTTGTCAGTTGTATGTTGTTTCAATCTGTACTTCAGGAAGATTAGGTACTTACTTGTTTCTTGTATGATAGCTATTGGAGGAAATAAACTATCCAACTATAGGTACAGTAGTCCAGTGCATTGCGGCTTCGTTATGGCTTCTGTTTTTAGTCAAGCACACTAATAATGGGTCAGAAATTCTTTTTTAGGCCAAATACTATGGTATATACCGTAGATATTGCATTTTTCTTCTTCCAATTTTTGGGTCTTTTTCCAACAATGAATATGAACCATTCTCCTTTAAGACAGAGAAGATATAAAAGAAAGTAGAAACAAACTTGCCTTGCATGTCGTGAGTGCTGACTTCGTTGTCACTGGTGCTGAATGTTGTAGAAGGAGACAGGAGACTGTTGGTCCTCTGTGGCTTCTCTATTGTCAGTGGAGGCAGGTTTTCTCCTCCAGGCACCATGTTCTACAGAACAACATATTCAACGGTTAAAAACAGTCCTCAGTACAAGTTAAGGTGAAAAAAAAGGTAAAGGTCCAACAGCATTTTTGAGGCTGTAGGGGCATGGTATGGAAGGCGGAGCCCTCCATGTTGTTTTAGCACATGTTCCCCCAACCAAAGTCAGGTACCCATTTACACCTGGGTGGAGTGAGGAAAGCCATGTAAAGTGCCTTTCGCAGGGACACAAGGTCTAACCGTGACCTCTCGATCCCACGTGTCTGCTAGCCTAACCACTTGGCTCTTGACACCGCCAATCGTAAAATTGGTCAAGGGCAAATGAAGAGCGGTAAGCCAAAAGCCCTTGGTACGATTTCTGGTCCAGCATCTATTTTTTGGGCCCTGTTGGATGCCGAGACCCATAAAATGGTTACTAATGCGACACGCAGTTGCCTTTAGGGATTGCCCAGTTTGTCTGCACTATAGTAAAGCGTCGAACCTCAGTCTTTTTTGTCAGCTATAGTAGTACACTGTGACATTGCTACGGCTCACGTTTTTTTTGCCCAGTACACCGGCTCAACCCTACACTACACTTCTCGATCAGTGACTGTGTGTTGGGTTCCTTTACGTGTAGAAGTTTGACGCCCTAAAGCTCCCTCTTTCAAGGGGCCGCCAGCTTTACGTCCCCCTCTGATAGGACGATGCGACAGTCGTGTCCAGGACTGGGCGCAAACTTGGGGCGCTGGCTCCACATACCTGTAGTACATGTGTACAGTAAAGGGTTGTTACAATTGATTACGTTGATAGACAAGACTGTCCACAACTCATACTAAATAACAGGTAATTCCTTTCATCTGTTCCAGCCCCAACGCACTATTACAGTCTTAGGGTAATGAGACCAAGTTCAAAGCTCTGAGGAAGGTCATATGGTTGCGGTGTGTGGGCCTTAGGAACAGCACAGAGGGCGACCAAAACATGTTGTTTTGTCACACTGAGCTTGGTGTGAACTACTAGAACTTGAAGCATCTGTGACAGGAAAGACCCACGGCCATGGCAAACCGAAAGGTTTAGATTAATCCAATAAAGGGCCCACGTACAGTCATGGCTAAGCCCAAATGACTAATCTCTCTCTCTCTCTCTCTCTATCCAATTTAACGTCTTTTGTTCCCCATCATCTGAGGGTTAGACGTGCTTGCACATGGATGGGGAAGCCCCAGAACTCCTCATCAAGTGCAAGTCCTTTTTTGTAGCAAGAGTTTTTACGGCTGGATGCCCTTCCTAACGCCAACCCAAACCCTACTGCTGGGCTTAGGACATGGGAAATGTGTGTTAAGTGCCTTTCCCGAGGGCACAACGTCTGGGTGCATGTCCGGACATGTCTGGGTACTCCACTGGGGATTGAACCTGGGTCTTATTGGTTCATAGCCGGATGCTCTGCCACTGTGCTACACAGACGCCTCCCATCATAATCACTTGCACCTGTAGGAAGATTGCAAGGCCATGGGTTTTCCAGAAGAAGTACAAGGGTAACGTCAATCTTTATAATCTATTCTTTATCTTAAAAATCATTTCCACTTGTAAGATGTGCGACCAGAAAGCTCCCAATATTCAAGCTTTGCAAAAAAAACTAAATTAATGTTTAGCTTTTTGTGGAGAATGCTTTTGCCAGGCCTGGCCTAAGAAGATTCAACATAAAATGCATTCAAAAAAATCAAAGACAACTGTCTCGTTGGAATTTGAGCAAGGCAAACCTCCTCACCTTACCAGTTGGGGGACAGATCAGTATTGAGTATTCATCTATTTACTTTTTTCTGCCGTCTTGAAAATGGTCTGTTTAAGTAATCTCCAAGCAGATGTTGGGGTTGAGAATCATAACGTTTAATGGCTGCTTCTCTGGCATAGTACCTGTTAGCAAAGCCTAGCCAGTCAGAAAACATCACAATTTTCTACCCAACATCTGCTTGGAGGTTATACTTAAGGTCAGTAACCTAGTGGTTAATAGCTTCTGCCATGTAGGTCAAAGCCCTCCCTTGAAATTGCCCTGATGACAGGCCAGTGATTTGGGCATGTAATCCGGCCTGTCATCGCTGCTGCTACAATACCAGGTTAGTTTCAAGCCTGCTGGCCAATAGTTGGACAGAAGTACTGTTATTATGTGGACTATGGCTAACCAAGGAAGCTCAATTCATGGGCTTCAACATGCAGTCATTACAGGATTAGACAGGCATATTGAACATTGTGTGATCTGATCTGCTAATTGTCAGGCCTCTTTTCTGAGGGGTGGTCACATATCAAAGACTGTTGGGGCCTATGTAAAAAGTAAGCCTTAAATGAGAGCCCCTGGACAAAAGAGTCTTCGGGCCTGTCACAACAATGATGTTTCCAAGCATCTAAATTCCAAATTTCCAAGCAGATGTAGGGTCTAGCTCAGTGTTTTACCAATACTTTTGTCTATGGGATTAAAGATAGAACGAGAGAAAAATAACACCACAAGGCGTATAAAAGGCCTCAAAAACATGCTTTAAGATTATGAATGTCCTACCTTGAGCTGGTTGTATTTCCATCCCAGCTGTGTGGTCACCATGGAATGCTTCAGGTCCAGCTCTCGGACCTGTCTGTCCATGATCCCCATGTTCCGCTTCGTCTCCTCCATCTCCCGCTGCGTCTGCCCGACCTCCGCGCCCTGCTTGTCCACCACGGCCTCCAGCTCCTTCGTCGTCTTGCGCAGGCTTTCCAGCACCGAGGACTGCTTGCTGATGACCATGCCCTGCCCCTGGAAGAGATCCCCCAGGCTGGTCAGTCGTCGTCTCTGCAGGGACAACGTGTCGTTGGCATGGTGGAAGATTCTCCTCAATGTTCTGATCTCGTCGCTCTGCGAGGCAACCAGCTTGCCCAAGCTGCTGACGGAAACGTCTCTCCTCGACGGGTCCTTCTGAAATCCCGGTTGGTCGCTGACGTGGAGCTGCGCGATGAGAGCGCTGTTTTCGATGAGCATGGCCTCCATGCTGCTGCCTTTCTCCTGCAGCCTGAACACCACGTCTCTCAGCATCTTGTTCTCCGTCTCCAGCTGGTCGATCTTCCTGGTCTGGTTCTGGATGATGTGGTCCAGACTCCACCCGTAACCGCTCGCTTTTGGAATCAGAGGGGTCGTGGTCAGGATCTCCTGCACGGCGGACTGTCCCGACCACTTACTCCTAAAGAGCGTCGCACTAAGATCCGAGAATGTCTTGAGCATCTGCTGCTGCTCCTTCTCGAGGCGGTCGTTCCGATCTTGAAGGTCGCGTAACTTGCCACCCTGGCTTCGCAGCTGGCTCTTCAGTTTGTGATTCTGGGCCTCGAAGACGTTGGTTTGGATGCGGAATTTCTTCTGCAGCTCTTCGTAGTGGTTTTCCAACATGGCGACTTTGCTGTGTAGGCTGCTGGGGTCTGACGGGGTGGTGAATCGATGCGCCCATGCTGTCTCCAGAGACAAACACATCATCAGGAATACAAGTGGTCCTGCCATCTTCAATCACTACCTGGAAAAATAAGAACGAAATCAGCTGTGAGACAAGAAATAAAGTACTTTTGACTGTAGCTGGTAAACATGGTAAGGCCACGAAGAAAAATCACCACCTGAAAATAGGTTCTAAAAATGTTCTTTGGAAAAAAGCCTAGACATCCAAGCATGGCTTCTAGCTGTTGCTGCCAGGGTGCAGAAGTCCTAGACTACGTGCAGACTGGCTGGCAAGCATTGTCATCCTTCAGTTGCCAACATACTGAGGACAGAAGCTAATTCCTTCAACTTTGTGCTAAAAACCTCAATCCAATCTTGCTCTATGTCAGCTCTGCCAAAAATGTGAAGCACCTGAGAGTATTCTGACAGCTTCGGAATGCAGATGTCGCGACAATTTGCGAGGAAACGAAGAGAAAGAAGGGACTTGGCCGCTGCACGGTGAAAGTCAATTGGCTGTGGCACAAAGACAAGTCCGCACCTGTTATGTTCTACATGCCGCAGTTTATCTATGTCTTTAGTAGGGGAGAGTCATGCCTTTTCCATTAAGGTTTGGCTTTCGTTCAAGGTGTTTCCTCAAGGCCAAAGACTGTCCCAAAACACCTTCAAACAAAACCGCCGCCTTGGCATTCATGCAGTTCAAGGAAGGCATGTTGTTTGAAAATATCTCAGTAGGAGGTTTTTAATCATGGCAGATGAAATTCTTGTTAACGACAAAATAACAGAAAACAATAGTAGGGTGGAGGCTAACCATGTATTCTCCAAGCAGAGGCTTCGATCGAGAGGGGTAGTTTTGTCCGGGATTTCTAATGTCCCTCAGAGAGGAGGGATGTTAGAAATCCCGGACAAAACTACCCCTCTCGATCGAAGCCTCTGCTTGGAGAATATAACCATGGTCTGAGCTACTGTCTGAGCAATGTGGATGTTGGCAAACTGGCAGATACATGTGAGTGTCCCTGGCAAATGGACGTTTTGGCATCTTTGGACATTTTTTTGTCGTGAATGCCTTTAACTGTGTCTGACTTTGAGGGCATCCAATATATCTTTGTCATAACGTCAACATTGCCTCAAAATGTATGAAAAACATCCTCGGGTTGCATGCAGCATCAAAACTGTACACATTGTGGATTCCCTCATGGCTTCAACTTAGAATCTGCCCGTCAAAATGCGAGAAATGGTGTTTCAGGGAATTTTAAAGTCTGATCAATGTGGATGTTGGCAACTTTGCAGACATGCCTTAGACCCAACCTTTGAGAAGTAGGTTACTGGCACGCATTTGCATGACTTTCGCCAGTTCTGTCAATGGCTCGGCACTTTGTAAATGCCACTGGCTGCTGGTATACATGTGTATGCCAGTTCCTCTGGTAATCGTCTGTATTTAATAAAAGTGTCACCATGTATCATCATTGGAAAAAGGTCAACATTAAGAAAGAATTGCAGGTAACTGGTAGTATTATGTATATTTATACTCTGGAAAGTTCAAACAAGTCTAGGGAACTTAAAAGTCATAAAGATTGCCAAAAGTAAGCCATTTAAATTACAGTCATAACTACCCAATAAGGCCACTCAGGGGATCATGAAATCTGGTCTATGTGGAGTGGCGGTTACCATAGACACAGAGTCAGGATTCTTAATGCCACCAAAAAAGGGATCACATCAGCTGATATCTACAATAATACATTTATTTAGCCTGCTATATGAACCTATTATAGCTGGCAAGACTCTTCATCCTTTCATGCTGTTTGCGTAAGTCAACGAAGAGACTCGGCAGGTATAATAGATTTGGATGCCCGAGGCTAAAACCTCTTTACCTGTACCTACATGTATACCGCTTAACCTGTTCCTAAACCTCTAAAAGTATATATATCTGTACCTGTACACTGCCATAGTCCTCACCCTTCCTTGTGCAATTAAAACCTTCCCCAGTATGCTCTAATAGGAAACTAAAAGGTGTTTAGCCTGGCCAGGGCAGTTACCAGTTGGAGGTGCACACAGACCCCATGGGGCAGGGAAGGGCCCAGGTGGGAGGCTGGGAGATCAAAGCCGGGCTGTCTACTGATGACGTCCGCCTCCCATGAACTGATGAGGTGACATACTGCATAATGTGTTTCTGGTGGGCCTCCTATTGACTCTGTTTCAACAGTTATTCCCTACTTATATCATAGCCTCAAGCATCAAACCTCTGCATCTAAAGGAACCCAACACACTTATCAAGAAGAATAGCTGTGATCATGACCCAGGGTGCTTGGTTATAAAAGTGAGCTACAGCAAAGCCTTATTGCACTATAAGGCATAAAAAAGGGTTATGCTTTGAGTTTGACCTTCTTTACCTTAAATCTTTAGTGCCCTGAGTGGCTGTGCACACTGTAAAATGCTTGCAGTGGTGTTATGATCACAGTTTTCGCTGTGACCTCTTCAGTGTGAACTTGAAATCACAAGGAAAATGTTTTCTTCTGTCCGAATACCCCCTTGTTTTAACCGTGAAGTAAAAAAACACCACGAACACCCCCTTTTCTCCCGTGAACATTTACCCTTTTACAGTACCAGCTGCCATGCAGCTGCAAACTGTAGAAACCTCTGGAAAAGGGCAAACCTCATCCAACACAGCATCATTTCCTCAACTGGATTTAGACCCTGTTCATACTAAATCGCGCAAATCGTGAAATCGCCCTGAGTCGCATTCCTTCACACCAGGGGTCGAACGAGCGCGAGTTGTAAAATCGCGTCCAACAGCTTGATAAACGGCGGACGCGTTATTCGATTGTCACCACTCTTACTGTTGTGTTCAATGACCTTCTTGTACTTCATCTTGAGTTTTTTTACCTTTAATAGTGTGGCATTACTTCCATGTTTTCGCGTATTTGGCCAACTCAGGCAGTCGCCACTTCAGCGTACACGCTCTGGTTTCGGTGAGATCCCTTGAGTTTCTTCTGAATCCCCACATCCCCGAAGATGGCTATCAGTACATGCGTTTTCGTCATTCCAAACGCCAAAATCGCCGCCCGATTCTGACATATTTCCGCCGTATTCGGCGCAATATTCCAACAAGCTAGGAGGTAGATGAACATCGTATAATGAGCGGAAAGACTGAATTTGCAGATGATCCGTTGACCCATGACCGGGTCAATATGCAAAGTAAAGCGCCCAACGCGCATCAAGGCGATTTCGAGCGTTCATACTAAGTCGGAATGCAGGCAAATCGCGAGTAAACCACCTCCGGAGGTGGTTTCGCGGAAAGCGATTTCGGGCGATTTCAAATGTGATTTGGAGCGTTCATACTAAGCCACATTATCGCGATTTCGCGATTTACGCGATTTAGTATGAACGGGGTCTTATATGATCATATTCTACAGTTGGAAGCAAACAGGAAATGCCTACGGGATCAAAATTCAAGCCCTTCCGTCTTCTAGGTCAGCTGGCCATGGCCCTCTTACTTGTACATAGATTAAGTTGCTGTTGTGATGCGCCTTAAGAAAGCCATTGATAATCTCTTTTAGTTAACCTGCTAACTACCCAACCAACTAACAAACAAACAAAGAGACAAAAAGACAAACAAACAAACCCAAGTGAAAGAAACTCTTAAATAAATATTAGAGAGATGTCCATACATTATGTCTGAAGGGCAAGGTTATGGTGGACTACTTTAGAAGGATTGCCCTTGAACATGAGAGCCACAAGAGTGAGCCTTGACATTTTCCTTGAGGGAAGGGCTTCGATAAAAGTCTTATTTTATCACCTGCAGGTTTAAGGTTTATCGGCAAGGAGTTGATACAAAGGGTGCCAACAGGTCTCATTGCACGGAGTGTACCTTTTGGCAGGGAATCCACAACCTTATCTTGTTTTTCTTGTGCGAAATTGGCGGTGGCTTTTCCGTCAGCCAATGGCAACCTGCCTAGAATAGCCAAACTGGGCATACTGCTTCCGCTGTACTAAAGATAATGCTTTTCACCAAGCAGATGAAAGGCAAAATCGTAACTTTTTCTAGCTCCCCAATTTTGTTACAAACAGGCTTCCTAAATCTTCAAGCAGATTAGAAAACTAGCTTCTGTTTTGTTACTTTGGGAAGGCCTTTTGTAACAAAAAAGGTTACAACTTTACCTTCCAACATCTGCTTGAAGATAAGACTGTTTACTAATGCCAGCAAGGTGGTGCACAGCTGCCCTGACAGTAATAGGAAGTGAAAGTTGTTGACTGAGGTAAACAGGGTGCAACAGGGCGGCATTATTACCTCCTGAGCTGCTTCCTTGGCTATGTAGGGCAAGGATTCCTCTATGTTTTGTCTGAGCTTTGTTTATGTCCACTGTGTTTTCCTACTGTTATATTGCAAGTTTCTTACCACCATACTTGAAAAGTCTAATCTCCAAGCCACTGGGCTGTCTCCAGCTTTAGATGTATTTTCCGTCCCACTCATTGTTTGGGAATGTTGTTAATTTTCATTGTTGAAGCTGTCATTCATTCATCAATGTCATGTTATAAGTTCAGATTTTATGGACGGATTGAGTGAAATGTTTGTCCGTCCCAACAAGTAAATTGCCATCCTCGAATGGAGGGACAGTTTCTCAGGAGATGCTGTTCCAAGCAGATGTTTTGATGCTTTTTTTAATACGTGTTTATAAGTAAACACGTGGCTGCTAAATAGACATACAAAAAGCCTCAAAACATGCATAGAACACTGAGCAAGACACTACATCTGCTTGGAGATTAGAAAACTCAGAGACTTTCCACAATGGCACAGACACAAGCAATTGACAAAAACAGTAGGCAACCACTAAAATCAAATACTGCAATATTATTTTACATACCCAAAGAAAGTTGTGGAAACCATCAACAAGTGTTTATTTTCAAACCATTCCTTCCATCCGGTTGCCAATGAGTGAAAACAAGGCGTTGATCAAGATCATATGTTGTTTTTCCTAGATGTTTATCCACTCCAACTGTGCAAGGATTTGTTTACATTAGAAGTGATCGCCTCTGATGATAACACACAATTACTAGATGAAAAATATCAATTATTGTACAGCAATACAGGTATTTTTCAAAGTTTGTGGGGTTTTCACCTACACTGTCTGATAAGTTACATATGCCTGCCCCTTACCAGTGCATGGCTGAAGAAGAAGAGGTATCAATTGAAAGACAAGTTAGTCCCAATGATCACCCATGATTGGAAGAGGCCTGCCAATATCTGATTTCTATCTAAAGTTGATTAGCCATGGTCTAGTTACTCTTGATTGGGTAATCCCCCATTGGTTTACCAAAGTGTAAAATTACCAGATCAAAAATGATTTAAGCTAGTAGGGAGACTGGGAGAGTGTCTTAAAAGTTGTCTTCTTTTTGAGTTCCAATGTCACCTTGGGAAAAAATAAAGGTTACTAGTTAGAAGGGATGTAAAATACTATGCGTGTGCTGCATTATCAATATATGTGCACGAAATTGGTAGCTGTAGGAGAAGACAGGTGCAGCCATATATATTGATGGGTACAATGTAGGTTAGGGATGTAGGTGTGCCAGTTTTCAGACATCTTTCCAATTCTCCTTCCAAACATCTTAGAAAGTCACCAAAGTTGTAAGGCCTTTGGCTATAAGACAGGATATTTCAATAGAATCTAGTAAAGTTTTAGAGAATGAGTGAAGAGAACATTCTGTACATACCTGTACTTGTCTGTGGGAAGCTGAAGAATCTGACACTACTTTACATGTGTTCACACACACTGACACAGCCCCTGCCTGTACCCATGCAACTTTGGGGAACTGTCAGGTAAGAATGTGCCTTGGGAGATACCAACCCCCATATGGGGAAACAAAGTGAAAATGAGCTTATATTTCATCTAGTACTCCCAAAATTTGTCAAGAAAAACAAAAACTTGCAATGAATTCAAAAGTGTCTATTTTTCACATTCGAATTCCCAAAATACAGTATTAAAACAAATGTTCGTCCCCTTTAAAAGCATACTAATGGTACAGTCCAACATGCCCATATTCAAGTTGCAAGATGTTCAGCATTTCTTGGAAGAAGATTAATGATGATGTCATCACAGCAAAGTGCAAAGAAAAATACCTTCTTCACTGAGATAAACAAGGAAACAATAGATCCTGTGGCTCAGAAAGACTGTCCTGAATGACATGCTGACACACCGAGAACAATTATTATGTTTTGTCATGTACCGCGCTAATACCACACCATTTTAATTTCTTGGTTAACGGAATTTGTAAAAAAGTGCTAGATTGTAAAATCAACAGGAAAACAGAATCTCAGAAGAAAGTTTGTACTTTGGTGCACACAATTTCAGGGAGTGAAAAATCTGTTTACCAAGAAATTAAATTGGTGAGGCCTTAAAGAATTAGCGAAATAAAAATGGCTAAATTTCAGATTATATCCGCTATTGATACTACTTTTGATTTAATATACACATTTACGCCGAATAAAGTCCGTTCTCTTGATATCTGCACATTTTGAACGTCGCGCCACTGAACAGCCAATCACTTTTGCTCGCCGGCCTGAACCCGGAAGTGACGTCACCTACAGAGAATGCGCCGGAACCTCAAGCAATGGCGGGTGTTTCACATGTTGCCAGCTGTTTTCCGTATCTTTCTGTCGACATGTCGTCAAAGTGTGTTGTCAATGACGGTGTAAGTCTCCATACGTCCTCTAAGGATGCTGAAACACTAGGTCAGGCAAGTTTGCCGCACGAGAGACGGTTTTTCAACGGCCGAGCGATCGCTTCTGTGCTCGGCACATGATATTTGAAGCCGAAGTGTTTTGATGGCGTCCAGACTCTGAAGGAGCGACTTGGGCCTGGCACTTGGCAGTCGGAAAATGCGTCTGTTACCTACGGCAGTTCCAGTCATCTTTCCTCGCGGGCAGACCGGGACAAAGTCAGAGACGCCGAGAGTCGTGGGCGGTAGAAAAATTAAAAGAGGGCAAGATTGGAGGTAGGTAAAATACTATAGGTAACGTTCAATTTATGCACATGCCGCGGCATGCATCGTGGCAATAATATTTGTCAAATTTCAAATTGTTTCGGGAGACTAGAAACGCGTACAACAACAATAGCGTACTTTGTATGTCAGAGTACCCAATGCAACGGCAAAGCCCGTTGTTATTCACCCGCTGCGGTGCCTATTTTCCCCATAGACACTGGGTAGTGGGGGAGGGGGGCGGTTTGTTTACACTAACATTTAGCTCATGTCAACTCTTCCTAAGACTGAACACGCACACTGATCTCAACACAATGTTTTGGTAGTGGTTAAGGAGGGTAAACCCTACCCAGGAAAGGTCCCTTGCAGCCATGAACTCTCGTTTGAGCAGTCGTTTTTATCGGATTAGGGATTTGTGTGCGTCTGCTAGGAGGTAGTTTTCACCCAGCCGCACAACTTCAAAGTTCTAGATCTACTGACTAAAACTTGAACTGTGATGAGTAGTGGGTGAGGTGCATAGTTGTGAACAATTTTGTGCCGTGGAATGTTTTCTTTTACACAGATTATGATAATAAAAACGCATTTGCATGTGGATATCCATGACATAAGTTGATACAAGGACATTGTACTATATAATGCCCTTGGTTGATATATTAAGAGTTACACACTAAACTTGCCAAAGGGAATTAATCACTCATACCAGTAACCAAGGGGTACAATCAGTTAGCTCATACTGTTGGTTTTACCTGTAATGTATTTTTGTGATGAGTATTGTGCAATATTTTTCTAAAGGCCTTTATGTATATTTCAGATAATCGATGAATGCATGGCTATCAGTCAAGAGGAACCAGAGCAGCTTCCCCCGGACACTGATGCTGTAAGTTTTTGTCCAAAAAGCACAAGTTAGTTAGTTTTCCAGCGGCTCAACATGATGCTGATTTGTAATTTGTAAGGCCTAAGAAAAAATGTTCAAGCACAAGTACGTTAATAAACTGAACAAAAAAAAATACAATGTTTACAACACATTCCTACTTCAACTGATAACAGGGTTTGAAATACAGCAAGAAATACTGCAAGAAAATATGTAAGACTTGTTGGACTGTTGTAAATTTCATCACTCAGATGTTCGATCAAAATCTTTTTACCTACCTTTGTAGTCGACTAAAAAAGCCTAGGGTCAGCAGGTTTGTCTAGGATTGGTCAGGTAACTGGAACAGAACATTTTTTCCTAAGCATGGCAGGGCAGGACAACACAATTCTAATAAGCTGGTGCCAATATTTTGTCAATCTCTCAGTCAATGTTATATAAAACCTCCTTGATCTCCCTTACAATTTTTGAAAATAATTGTGGAGCCTGCTTGATACACTGTTGTGATTGGTAATGTTTCAGTGTCCTACAAATGCAGTCCAAGAGAAAAGATTAATATTAAAGATCAAAATAGTATATTTATACAACTAATTTGTATTTAGTGCTGCATACCTAAACCTGTGTTCAGATTCAGAGGTTCAGGTTCAGACTTATGGTGGTTTAAGACAGTTTAGAACAAAAAGGAGAATATAACTATAAGCGAGATTTTTTTTCCATGTCCAGACTTGTTTCCAGACATTTATTAGTTTCACGTTAGGCCTACTAGTAGTCCAGTTCAGATCATTAGGTATGCAGGAGTGCAGGACTATTTGCATTCATCTAACATTTGAATCTACATGTATTTGTTTTTGTGTATGTATTCAGGAGATGCCGCCAGATAGGACATCCAGTGGTGTTCAGGTGTGCTTGCACCACCAACAAGAAATGTTGCCATTCAGAACCTTGGTCTGATTTGTCTTTGGACACAGAGTATGAGCCATCAAGCAACAGATGGGGAGGACCCGTGTACTTCCTTGGAACAGGAGCAGTTCACCAGTCAAACACAACATTTTTGGCAATGTACAGAAGTTAGCACCCTTTTGCATGCAACTTCAAAAAGCCTCAGGATGACCCATTTTTAGTTCAAATATTCAAAAGCTCCACACTGCATCTCTTATTAAATTTTTCTAGAAAGAAAATGTTTTATGAGAGCTACTCAGCTAGGATCATTTCTATAGTGTACAGAAGGGAAGATCTCCCTGACCCTGATCATTGCAGACAGGAAGAACCACTCAATCCTCTTGTTGGGATAGGCAATGTACCTGTACGTCCTAAATGAAACAGACCCACTGCACACTTTTGAGTATTTTTCGTGTTTTTCAAAACAAAATTCCAATTGAAAACATTTGAAGACAGTTATGTTATAAAAACTTCCTATTGTAATAGAGCATATCCAGGGCCCCACTGCAAAGCAGTGTAGTGCACTGAGTTGGGCCACCCTGGCTAAATAAAACAGAAAAAACAAACAAACAAACAAGCATGCAGTTAGATTATTTGTTGTGTAACTTGTAGCTGTTAGACCTTGTGTATATTGACTATCTACCAATGTTAGCACTGAACTGCTTGAAATTAAAAAAGATTACATGTACATGTCTGTCTGCTGGATGGTAGATTTCGATAAATGTTTTGTTATTGAACAAGGGCATCATTATCATGCCCTACATAGAATCTGTACTTACCTGTATTATCTGTTAAGTAATCTACACACATTTTGTATCAACATTTGTATAATTTTATTAATTAATAGAGCAAGAATTATGATTATATGAGTTTGTTTCTTTCAAGAATAGTTTGACAGCCATTACATTCATGGCATTACTGGTATTACCACTCAGTAGTGATCATATTCAGCTTTATAACCAGAGGTCCTGGGTTCAAATTTGGGGTCCCCTGATGTGTCCTGTTGACGTTATGCCTTGGAAAAGGCACTTTGCACAACTTTCCTCACTTCACTCAGGTAAAAATGACAGTACCCATCTTCGGTTAGGGATTAAATGTGGGTCCTGTGTTTGAGGAATGCCACACCTTGATGGGTAGGAGAAACCAGCACACTTATCTAAAAGAGCAGGGGTCTTTCCTGGTATGAGTGGATCATATAAATCTGTCCGGATATGCAGCTTGTACTCTTCAGTACAAATCTGGTGTGTTATGCCTTGAGGCGGTTTACCGGGTATGCAATATGAACTAACAAACAAACATATAAACTCAACAGCGGTTGGAATAATGTTGCAGTTGCCTAATGAAACACATATACAAGAAACATATGTATGCAAGGACATTATGATGTCCTTGATGTATGTAACTACATTGTGTATGTACCTTTCATCATTAAAATAGTAGAGTCAAGTTAATAAGCACAGGAACTTTAGCTAAATCATGCAATTTATTCAGAGGGTTTATAAAATTAATTTACAAAACAATTAATACGTGAACAATCCGATCTAATCCGATGCACCGTGATGGTAATGAGGTAAAGATAACAAATACAGTAGTAACAAATTTGTCCATTAGCACCCAAACAACCCCTTGGGTGGGAGGGGGGTAAACCACTTACTGACAGGAGGTTCAAAATCAAAGCAAAATGTAAAATTTATGAAGCAAGAGGAGGACGTTTTCACGTGTGACGATGTCTGAGCGACAATGATCAACTAGATTTTTTTTTCAATCTAGAAATTTTTTCTCAAGTTTGTTTTGTTGCACGTTTCTTTTTTCGGATGTTGCGGCAGGAACGTAGGTTTAGGCTCCGTTTTGTTTTTTTGTCCGGCGATTGTTTCCTACTTCATAGTTCATATCCAGGAAAATTGCGTAACTATCAAAAGCATGGAAAATGCCACGAAAAGCGTATGATTTTGATAACGTATGCCGCTACCGCAAGTCCAGGAGTAAACGAAAACTTGGTGGAAATAATTCTATTTACAGAATAATTTGTATCAAGTCTCTGACCCTATGACGTCTACTGACGAACTCTCCAATTTCCCCAAGCCAAAAATTATGCTAACTCTAGCCAAGTACACTAAACTACCGATATTGTTCACCAATATCCAAACAATCTTGCCGTAAACTAGCCACTCAACATTCTGAAGCCTAAAATTATAATTTTTCTTCGTGCACATCCATCGATTCCGTCGGTATAACCAAGGTCCTTGGTATAACGTTATATGTTATGCCCTCCGCCCTACCGCCATCACGCTCCCTCCCACGACCTTCGTCGCCACCATCGTCCAATTATTGTTCAGATCTGAACGATGTAATTCCTTCCTCGGTCCCTCCACTGGCTCCTTACGCTGGACAACTTGGAATTAGGTCTCTACACTCGAGGAGGAGACGGAAAACCGATCGGTTGTGTCCGCCATTTTCTGCAGTGCACCACGCCGCTCGCCGCGCGGAGCTTCTCTGTAGGTGACGTCATAGCGCGCCGGGCAGCTCACCCGTTCTGGCCGTAGGTTGTTCGGCGGGTGTCGAAAATGGGACTTTTTGAAAACCCGTATAAACTTTATTTCTCAACCATGACGATTGAAAACTATATCAACACGTTTCAATATATGTATAGTTTCTGTATTTATGTGTATTTTAGACAATTGTTCATCTTTCGTTAAGCCTTTAAATACATGCGTACAGTTGTTTCAACCGTTACTACCGGTACCATTGTTTCAACTGTAAATAACTCTTTTTCCTTCCTGCTGCAAACTTAAAATCAATCTGGCCCTTACCTCTTCCCTCATGACCTCAATGAAGCTCAATGAGCTTATCATGAATAAACAAAGGTTCAAACAAACAAACAAACAAAACTTTGATATGGAAAAAGAAGTGCAGCAAAAATGAATTTCTTCTGATTGACATTAGATCATTTTTGTGGTCTGAAAAGTTCAGTCCAAATGAACCGTTAGGAATTATAGATTGCCATCTTTTATTCAAAATAAGGACTCAACTGTGTGTTCTTTTGTAAATTAGCAGTCCGAAGCTGTGAACAGATGTGGGAAAATTCCCTGTAGCTTTTATCATGCTCCTCTCAGGCTCATAAAAGATCAAACAGCCTCTCCAAGGGGAAGTGTTTGACATGTCAGCCAACATCAGTGTTAGATGGGCCGTTCCATTCAAACTGTTCAGGGTGGGGAAAATTAAGGGCAGTTAATTAGACTTCAGAGGCCTACAATTTGCACCATTATGATAATGATTTTATTCTGATTGCATCTTTCTCCTGATCTCCTACAACAAACTGCTTACTAATTCATCTATTTTTCATGTTAGAAGGGGAAAGGATGTTTTTGTAGTTTTTTAAAGTTTGTGACTGAAATTATACTGTAGTACAGTAATACATTGGAAATGCATACTCGCAATGTCATGAATTTATGTTTGAGAGGTCACAGTGAATTTAATAAAACCACCGCGAATATTTCAAATTACTTAATTCATTCAAAATTCTACACATAATTCAAAACTGTACATCAATATCTTATCTCCAACAGTTACTAGTTTAGTCAGTTAAAGTTAAAATTGAAATTGAAAGAGTAAAATGCATAGATGTCATTTCATATTGCTAGCACAAGTTCATGATATCTAGTAGATATAGAGGACATAAAATCGTGAAATACTGACTCTCGAAGCTTTGAAACATCTAAGAGATAAAGCTGTTAGAAATGGTTTCTCTAGTATCCATAGAACCCCTTATTTGGCCTTGCATGGGGAGTTATCAGTAAAAACAGCTGTTGTGAGAATAACTACTCCACAGGAAATGATCCAGGAAATTACAAAGACAACATTGTGGCCAGTTTACTCCCCTGAGTCTACTTGGACTTCCCTTTGCCATATTCCTGCGGCTTTGAAGTGCTGGGAGGTGAAGTTCTTGTACTCTCAGTGGCTTCTAAACTTCTAACTTTCATCTCCCGGCATGTTCAACTGTTAGCCTGACTAATCCAGCCCCAATTAGCCCCTGACATCAATAGGTTGTGTAAAACAGGCTAGTTCAACTGTCAATTTATTTCAAAGACCACATACATGAGTTGCACAATCATATTGTTCGCTTTTCACAGTTTCAAAGAATTCAGCACCCTTTTCCTTTGTCATCACCAAATTTATACCTTTCTGAAAGAAGGTAATAGCCATTTTATATAGTAAATGTACTTGTTATTTTGTTCCCTTTTCTTACTCTTTTTATCAGTTTGTCACTGATATCTATGATCGATTTGAGCTTTGTAGAAGTACATGTATGTTTCGATGCCATCTTTTCCCAGAGTGTCTTCTAGATCAAAAAGTACTTGAACACTCCAAGACTATACAGAGCACAGCATCTTTGGAACCCTGACTGTAATTTACCTGACTGTAAAACTGGGACTGCCTGGAATAATCTTTTCTTTAAAGTGTCTTCTAGATCAAAAAGGACTTCAAACGTACCAGAATGTACACACGCCAGCATCTCTGGGACATTCCCATGGACCGTAGTTTACCTGACTGAGTGAAACTGGGACAGTTGTTGTTTGCTCAGGTGCGGTTGGGTAGACAGGACCGACACCGAGTGATACATTCTGTGTACACTGTTGTCTGGTCTGTATCGCTTTAGGTCTATCAAAGACACATATTGTGAGAGCTGCTTAGAGGATGTATCAATCACAGAGGCATTGCTCTCCTGATACTGTCGTAGATCTTGACTTGTATATTTGCAGTGTTTTGTAAATCGTGGGGTTTTGCAGTGACCTTTCACGCAAATTCCTCGCACCTGAAAACATTTCCCCTGGTTTCTGCTGTTTCAATCGCAAAATTGAAGACACAGCGAACTTGAAATTTAAATGCTGCAAAGTTACAGTTTTCTGATAATTATCCAAGCAGTAAAATCTGTTAGCAACGCAACTGAAATACTTGCTGAAATCAAAGGTCTTGTCAACAAAATTGATCATGACTTTCGAGAAGAACAGATACTAGGGTTGGGCCGAGTTGACCAGGATTTTGGGCCAATTAAGTTGTTCTGATTAGCCATGGTCAGAATATATGTTGCTAAAGGGCCAAAGCATCCTACATCCCTGATCTTGCCTCTACTCTCCAAGTAGAGGTTGAATGGGCAGATCGTCACCGTTTTATCATATGCCATTTTTTTTTTGCTAGCCCATTCGAAAAAAAAACGGCATTTGATAAAACGGTGACGATCTGCCCATTCAACCTCTGCTTGGAGAGTACTTGCCTCATTGAAGACTGGTATTTGTGCTAGAAGGCAAGATCAGTGCCCCTGACAATCATATCTTCTCTGATTTGGCCTATTTCTACGACTTTTTCCACTTGACCAGGAGGTTCAGTAAAGACTTAATGTATCTGTGTCAAGGTCTCCTCAGTGTGTGTTTTTGTCTACCAGCTACAGAAACTGACACTGTTGCCCCAAGCTCCCATCAGAACAGATAGCTATGGGGAATCTTTTCCAGGTGATGTAGATAGGGGTTAAGACTACAGACTTGCAGGGCTGTTTCAACAACAGGGACCTGTGGCATGTACATGTAAACTTGATGGCAGATAGTTCACAAAAACGTGCCCGTGAATACACGTAAGTCATTTGGTTTGTAAGTTACTGGATCATGGAATGTAGAAACTGCTGGGCTTTGCCAATTGCAAGTACACATGTATGTGTAAGAGGTACATCCCAATCCACCACCAATGGATGAGGAGTGTGAAGATTCTGGTGTCGAATGAAGCACATATACTACACACAGTATGTTATGTAGTAAGAGAATGTAAAGAAGTTTCTTATTCTATGCATATGGACAAGGCAGTCTGAACAGCTTCAAGTTCAAACTTGAAAGGCGAGGTATAATCGTAAGAATCAGTCTGTCAAGCTGACAAATCCTAAAAAGTAAAAAAAATTAGATGATCAAGTCTCTTATCCCAAGGACATCCTATATTATGTCCTTGCTTATCCTTCAAGAAAGCCATGACTCAAATTCTGCCCTAATAAGGCATTGAACATCTTAAAAGCCATCAAGGTCATAGGTGGGCTTTCATCATAAGAATCAGTCTGACAAACTGCCAAATCTGAAAAAGCCTAAGAAATAGAATCTGACTCAAACGAGGCCCTAGGGAATTGAACTGTGATCTTGAAAGAGCATCAAGTACAAAAGCTGTGGACTCATCATAAGAATCAGTCTGTCAAACTGCAAAATCTGAAAAAGCCTAAGAAATACAGGGTAGAACAAGAGTCAAATGAGGCCCTAAGGCATTGTACATCTTGAAAAGCATCAAGTGCAAAAGCTATGGACTCATCATAGGAATCAGTCTGTCAAACTGCCAAATCTGAAAAAGCCTATTAAAGAAGTAGAACATGTCTCAAACAATACCCTAATGCATTAAACTGTAATCTTGATCAAGTGCATATATAGCTGTGGACTCATCATAAGAATCAGTCTGTCAAACTGCCAAATCTGAAAAAGCTGAAAAAAGGAAACAGGTTTCAAACAATGCCCTAAGACATTGAACTCTGATCTTGAAGAGCATCAAGTGCAAAAGATAGGAATTATGGACTCATAATAATCAATCAGTCTGTCAAACTGCCAAATACTCCTCTTTCATTTGCAAGGCTAGTGGGTCACCAACAAGGACACACCCTGACTCCAACTGAATTTCTGGTTTTCTTACTTTCAGCCCTAAGGCACTGAAAATCTTAAGGAGCATCAAGTTCAGAGATGAGGACTCATCATGGAAATGTAAGAACCAGTCTGTCAAACTGCCAAATCCTCTTCCTAGCAAGGCTTGAGTTGCTCGCTAAGGCCACTCCTTCAGTCCATTTGAGTTTCTTGTTTGACAGCTGAGCTAGCGACAAATTTTGTGTAAAATCATCTCTCTTTTATCCCTAAGGCACTAAATGTCATAGGTGAGTCAGGAGTGAGGACTGATCATACAAATGTAAGAACCAGTCTGTCAAACTCTTTTTTTCAAGGCCAGTAGGTCAAGGACACTCCCTGAGTCCAATAGAATTTCTCCTTCGACAGCTAGCTGACCTAGCGAAGAATTTTCTTTTAAACCTTCTTTCAGTCTATCTGTCCAACACATATGTTTATAGGAAGTTTTCAGACGGTAGATATACTGTCCTTATTGCCCTAAAAAGTTATCCTAGAATTACGAAGCACTGGCAAGTATGCTATCCTCAATATTCTGTCCTGGAGAAACTCTCAACTGTGGAATCTTCATCATTCTTTATGTAAATAACCAACTTTCCAAAGAAAAGAGGAGGGAGAGAGACTGCCGCTTTCAAGGCTGCTTCTGTCTCTAATGACTCCTAGGACTCTTCCTTCAGGAAAGTGAACCCAGATGTCCAGCCTTGTTATGCTTTGATGTTGTGGTTTTGTGGTTAGGTGGTGTTTAGGGTTGGTTCTGTGGTTAGGTGGGTGTAACAGCTTAAGTCTAATGTCCTTTTTTGTTCCACCACTGAGGTCTTATCTTATCAACGTTGGATTCAGCCTGTGTTGTCTGTAAGTAGTCAATGTCACCAAAGTTTGTTACAATCGTGATAAATTTTCCTTCCACAATATGTTTGCCAAAAGCCTAAAGTCAGAAGACTTTACAATTGTCCACCTCTAACATCTGCTTGGAGATTACGGTGTAAGACTTTGCTAGGAACATCTCTGTAGTTAAAGTTCAAAATACAGATGTAGAAAACCAGGGTTACAAAACAAAGCCAGCTTTCAGACATGTGGCTTATTGCACTGGAGTTCTGCAAATCCCCATCTATATAATGGCTGACTCTGAATTATCTTGTATCTGGCACCCTGACACAGTGACAGATCTAGAACTCTACTTTGAGAATTGGAAAATCTCCAACCAACACTGTTGTGTTAACATGGGTTAATACAGTCCATTTGTAATGATTAAGTTTCCGTCATTGAGACATACACGGAAGCCAAGCAAATGGACCTCAAATCCTGCAAATCCATGTTCTTTTGGCATACGTCCATCTGTATCTGCCCCACTATGTAATGTGTTACTCTGACAGGTGACATATGTAAGGTCTCATTCTTATGTTGCAAATGGGAAGTAGCTTCAAGTACTTTGTAGGTTAAACTAACAATCTTGCTTATGGAATTTGATAAATGATGCCAAATTGGTAACTTACTGAAACAAGGGCTTCATTATTACCATCTAGGTGTGTTGGTATTTTTTGTCTGCCCTTTTGATCCCTCTTGGCTTCTAAGAAAGAACCCTTTCTAACATTTTCTCCCAGAGGTAGTATTGGATTTAGTAGTGTTGTGTCATTATCTTACATGTAGCTCTTTCATAGAAAGAAATTTCCTGTGGAACAGTTATGTCATTTGTAGTTAAGCCAGTGATGAACAAGACCTACTAATACCTTAACAGCTTAATAAGTTAAAGTTAAGGTGTGACACAACCGATTGGGAATGTGCCTAAGCCCCACTGTGAGGGTTTAACCCTGAGTGAAAAGCCTTTTATTTGAATGTGAGATTTTTTAATGAAATCTGGGCGCTTTTTGGGTGGCAATATGGGAGGGCAGACTTTATATTCCACTTGACTTGACTATACTTGTTGAATTAGTTTTAGAAAATGACCTTTCACCAACTTAGGGTTTTGTCACCCTATGAGATTGTAAAATGATTGTCAGATGGCTCTTTGAAGCCAGAAGTACTCATGTTTAGGGTAAGCTATTAGGACCATAATGAACATCACACCATGTTGTTATAACACATTAAAGAGTCATTAATCTAAGCTAACCCTTTAGGTCACAATTATCTTTGTTTTTCTGGTGATAACGAAAAACATCCCTTCTATGATGTCAGCTGTACTTGACCAGATGCCCTTGAGGCTCCAGGTCTGTGAAGGTCACAACCCTTTACTAGATTGTGCACAAATGGTTCAAGTTTACGTAACTGAGGTCAGCGGGGGGGGGGGAGGAAACGTGAGGTGTTACCCTAAAAGGGCTGGACAATGTTTGTAGGAATTTAACTTCACAGTAGTGAGAAAATGGAGTGTTCACGGTGGTTTTAAGTTTGCTGTTGAAACAAGGGGGTAGGCTGAGGCAAAAGACGGAGCAAATATTTTCCCAGTGGTTTTAAGTTCATGGTAAAGAGGACACAGTGAAATCTGTGAACATAAAATCACCACGAACATTTACCCCTTTACAGTACTTAGACCAGAGGGGGGAGGAAAAGCAGAAATTCCAATCTTTGGTGTAACATAAATCTACATGTAAATCTGACGAGTCTGTAATTAACAAACAAGGAACAGATGCTGGCCAAGTTCAAAGTAAAGTTGAAAGTTAAGTTCAACACTGGAAGTTAGAGGGACATAGATAAATCTAAGTCCAATGAGCCCATGATTGACCAACAAGAAACAGGTGTTGGCCAAGATGACAGTGAAGTTGAAAAGTTGAAAGTCTAACGCTGTGGTAAAATTTCGCTTTGGGCATGTTGGCCCTAAGACTTGAGGAGCTGGTCTATACAATGATTAACAAACAAGAAACAGTTGTTGGCCAAGTTGAAAGTGAAGTTGAAAGTGGATTGTAAAGCTGTGGTAAAATTTCCTTGTGGGCATGTTCGCCTATCCTATAGAGCTGGCCTGTACATGACTATGTACTGCCCTGGAAACAGTCTGGCAGCCACCCAGGCTAATGATATAACTTACAGATGACATCTGCTAACTGGGGAATTGATCGACTGTAGTGTCTACCAGACTGGTGACAAAACGAAATTGTAAAATTTAGCCAAATATAGAGTGCAAAGTATTCCGGAGGAGTTAGGTAGCCTGAACATGTGCATATACATTGCACATTAGCCTGGTGACCATTCTCTACAAGCCAGCTTAGGGGTGTTGTACCGACCCCAGTTCTACCAAGGAGGTTATATAGACAGGATCTCCTTGGTTCTACTAACCATTGGTCTTTTTCTGTTGGAAAATATGTCATTTGATATTGCCTTGAATATTGAGGTAGTGAGTGAGGTAGTCTTGAGGTAGTCTTAGTGAGGTAGTGAGGTACATGTAGTCTTTCTGGCTGTGATACCATGTTTTGTCACTTCAGTTCTTATTGCAACGTTTAAGGTCTCTATTTAAAAATTTAGGCATCTCATTTTTTTATTTATCTATAAATCCTAATTTAAGGGTAGTCCCTTCAGTTAACTGAATAACTGATTTCCAAGGGAGCCCTTATTGTTTTTGTCCCCACCTTTCTTTTGCACTCTTGCATCAAATCTGGAGTCTGCAGGTGATGTCATCCATAAAGTTTACTTGCTGTGGCCTGATGATGAGGTCAACTCATGAATAAAATTTAATGACTGGTAACCACTTTGAAGTCTGGAAAGTGTATCTGACATCTGGCCTGATGCCTTAGCGCTGATATCATCTGACTGTCCCACAGTCTTTTCTCTCCATATGCTTTCACTAGTACTACATCTCTTAATGAGTTGGCATGAGATCCCTAAATCAATGGAAGAGGAATTTTCTTAATATAAAGACCACACTGACTTGATTATATGGATGGTAGTCTGATTGAATCATGTTTATAGCGGCCGCCCGAAACAGCCTCGGACATAAGTTTGCGTTACATAGACTCTATGGATGACATCAATTTTCGTCTGTTTCCAAAAGAAAGGTTTCCAAAAGAAAAGTTTCCAAAAGAAAGCTTTCCAAAAGAAAGGTTTGTGAGTGAGCTGCGTTGAAGTGAGTTGTTGTTTCAACTTCTACCTGTCTTTCATTATACTTATAGAAAGAAATGTTCCTAAAGGTGAAAAAGACATCATCACCCTCTTGTCAGTACATTTCTATGACGATTATTTATGCGATTGTTTTAGGGATTTGTTCAGTGTAACAAGGGCACTGTGTCATGTAATGCTAACCTTATGAAGGTCACTGGGGAGGTCAAGAGGTTAGGAAAGTTTCTATGCCACCTGTTGAGAAGGTGATGAGGTACATGCCACAACGCTAGCCTGGTGCCCATCCTATTCCAGCATCTTCTTTGGAAGCCTGAACTCAAACTTTGATTTCAGGTCAGGGCCCTCTCCAGGGTCCATTCATCTGTCTGTGGACACAATTTTGCTGCCTGTGACAGACGAAAATTTCTACTATTCTGTTGTTCCCATTGACAAGTAAAAATCAAAACTTCAAGACAGCAGGTTGTCAATGATCTTCAAAATTTTATCCAGTTGCTTGAGTAACTATTTTTGGCGTATCTTATTACCAGGATGTCTAACCTTCATCAACGTGTCAATGGTTTCCTTAAATACTTTTGCAAAATCAGCTTGAAGCCATTTGAAGTTTACCACTGTAAGATGAGAGAAAATAGCTTTTCAGAGGGTTAATATCTATTTCCCTGGGAGAGCTAGCTCCCACCTGCTGATTTCTCGACCTTTGACAATTTAATTTGAGCTAATTTGCTCTAGTCTAAAGCTCCTTCAAACTGAAAGGGCTTCAGGAGAAAAGAATTGAGATGGAAATCAGTGCCCTATTTAAGACATCAGAAATATCTGCACAGTTCCAATTTCACCTGCACTAACCTTATATGCAGGTGGTATTTCAAGCCTGGAAGATTGTGAGTTTTTTTTTTTGGCCAGCTGCTTGTTGGCACACAATTACCAATGTAGTAACGACTAGCCAGCTGTTGCCACCTTCGTTACATTACCTGATAACAAATCGTAAAATCGTACACAATCCAGACTAGAGACTGTGCCAAGGCTGAACATACAGGAAGGGATAAGATCTGAAACTTAGACAAACAAGAAAGTGCGGAAAACACCAAAGATCTGCGGAAGACACCAAAGATCTGCGGAGCACTTGTGTAAAGACACCTGGAGGGCAAACAGGATGTCAGGTCGTCAAGGTCATGTGCAACCCCCTCCCACCCACAACCCCCCAAGGGTTTTACATATTCTCCAATCAGTACTTCCATTCTGCTTTGATGAAGTTTTGTTTTACTTCTCTACATGTCAGACAGCATGGTGTGAAGTGAAATGACATGAAATGAACATATACATGTAATAGAAAGTATAGTGTATGATCATACTTTCTAGACTGTTTTAACTTAACGTTTGCAGCACCTTATGATGTCTTGATTACCTCAAAGGCATGTTATACATGTATATCCGCTGAACATTGTGATACATTGTTTGTCACACGAAAATAAATCCTTAGCACTTGAACACTAATTGGGTATTAAACCATTGACAATACCGGGCATTGAATGTTCTATCGGAAATGCTACAAGCATGCCCACCAGTCACGCGAAGTCTAATCGACTTAGATCTTGATTCGCAGGAGAGCAAGGCCAACCGTCGTAACTAATGACCAAATGTTGCCCATTACAGAATGCAGAGGTTCCTCCTGTTCCTTTCCAGTAATGAGTTGGTTCCTGGTGTCCAAGGTTGAGGTTAGCCAAGTTGGCCATGACACAATTTCACCTGTTTATCACTTTCAGCGCTGCTCCATTTTTAGACTACCCGCACAGTAGTCACAATCATAAGATGGCCTGCATCAATGTTCTTAAGTATTAGCTTAATTAGTTTCAGAAAGGCAGTGACTACATATCATGCTAGATTTGGCAGACTGTCTTCTCTTCTACCCTTAAATTCAGGCCCTTAGCCAGGATTTTGTTTTCTTGGGGAGGTCTTTTGTAGACTTTTGGGAATGGCAAGCACTGAAGTGCGAAAGAGCACTCCAGGCGCAAGCATTCTGGGGCGGTCCAGGGACATGCTCCCAATTTTGATAATTCAACCTTCTAAAATGGCATTTCCTGCATTTTTTAGAGGATTTCAAAGTTAGACATGGAGACTGTCGATAACAGTGCTGTCAAAAGAAGATGCATCTATTGATCATTCTTTGTGTGTGTGTGTTCTTCCGACCCCTCCTGACTACTGGTGTGCAAATAACAGTGCAATCACGCATTACGTTGAATGTAATGATTACACTCTTGTTTAGTTTGAATGGTCTACAGCTACGAATTACTTGGAATTGAATACTGTAGCTGATTGCTCTCTATGCATCATGCTTATGCAGGCCCACATATGAGCTTTTATTCTATCTATTAGTAACCTTTTAGGACCTACACAGTGTGTGGGATTACTAAGACTACCGTAATACTATAATACACTGTGGAATGTACTTCCTTTGAATGTGCAGTTGTACTTAATTTTAGAGGCAACCTGGCAGGTATCACTCAGAATCCTCAAGGGACATCTGTCTCAACTTGAGACAGATCAAAGGCTCCCGCTGAATGATTGACAGGTGACAGGTCTGACTCACACTTCCATCCTGCTGATTTGTTACAGAGGAATTGATTTGCTACAGGGGCACGGAGATGAAAACAGGTCAATCTCACCCTGTGGTTTTAATAGCAAAGTACTGAAGCCTCCTCAGCTTTTAAGTTTTGTAAATCATTTGGAATTCCAGGAGCTTAATTTCGTGGTAGGAGGGGAAAGAAGTCTTTTGAAGTGTTTCAAGTTCCAGTTGATACAACACCCATTACTGTAAATGCATTTAAGTTTGGCTGGTTTTTATATCCTGGTAAAGAGAAGATGGAATGTTCGCGGTGTTTTTAAGTTCCAGGTTGAAACAATAGTATTGCTACCGTCTTTTTTGGGAAAAAAGTTTTGCGGTGGTTTAAAGTTTGCGATGAAAGTTCACTGTGAAAACCGCGAACATAAAACCAACGTGAACATTTCTGCATTTACATTAATGTTTGAATTCAGAGGAGCTATCTACTGTTTAGAAATTATTCTATTCCCTAAGCTCAGCTCTTCAGGGCGATCTGGAAGCCCTGGAAGCATCTGTCCATCAATATCTTCAGTCTTTGTGAAGATTTGATACTGTTTTAGGCTGCAGCTGCAGTTACAGAATACTGCAATCAAATACAGGGGCCGCTCTGATGTTTTGAAAGATGTTTTGTTTCTCACTGTAACTGAGATTGCGGAATGATATCCCGTTAGATTATAGGCTTTACATTGAATGAAACTAGGCCATGAGATGGTAATTATGTCTCGTCCTAGTGACCAGTAAATACAGGGTTTAGGCACTGAGGTCTGGAGTAGGACACAGAGGCTGCACAAAAGAAATAGAACTAGGCCATGGCCATGGCCAAGGAGGTGGCCAGACTTTCCAACCATTCTGATTCTCACCTCTCTTCTATGCTGCAAGTGTGACAAAGAACTCTTGAAGAACCACCCAGTGGTGTGCAACTACAAGGCACTGGAGAACCTAATCTCCAAGCAAATGTAAAGATTCAGTGTTTTATACCTGCGTTTGCAAAATTTGAACTCTTTTATAGTATACATAAGAGTATTTTCTAACAGTTTGTCTCCTCCTTACATCAGCTTGGAGACTATAGATATCAGAGACCAGTAAATGTATAATACTTTTAATACTCTAATCTATTCTACTCTGCTTATGACCACTTGGGAAGGTTGTCAGTCAAAAGATTTTAGCATACAATCCGAATAGAGTTGATATTGCTGTTCTCTTTTAGAAATATGGGGCTGTGCGAGAAAAACTTTTATCAGTAGCATAGGAGCATTAGATGGTATCCAGGAGCAGCAGCAGATAAAATAAAGCTGGCCCTCTGCTTTCATGTGCATCTCCTGTTTCAGTATTGGCTCCTCAGCATTCAACATGCCCCACCTAAAACCAATGGTCCGAAACAAATGTTGATGGAAGCTCAACTGTAATGATTTGCAAAACAGAGAACTAATGCCTGTAAAGAGAATTTTGATCAAGCTGAAATAAAACTTGTTACAGTTACATGTACAAGCAACTCACAATACAATGACTCATACAAGAGAAATCAAATGGCTTGGCGTTTTTCCTTGTCTCCTAACTTAGCGTAACTTAGCTGAGACTAAAGAATCCAAACAGCCAAATTGTCACAAAGTTCACAACCCTGTTAAATCTCAATACAGCTAGCATGGTGGCTCTTCGGCCCTTGTCTTCTTAGTAGAGGGTCTAAACAGCAAGGTGTAGAAATGGCCAAAAGGCTCTTTTGAAATCTTCTAGACTGAACAAAGTGTCTGCCATCCATTGTTGTTTTCACAAGAAGTTAACTGTGATACAACAAGCCCTCTGGAGTTGCAAAGACCTGAACTTACATGTACATGTATGTCAACAGTTTTAACAACATTAGGTACAACAAAAAGAAACCATGCTCTGTGTGTTGTTCCCTTCAAGTCAACCATTAATCAAACTGTTGTTATGTAGCAAACATCAGGTTCCACTTACCTCTTAACTTTCCCTTTCCGGAAAAAGTTTTCCAGCAAACTTTCACTGTCACGTTCTTAAGAAAAGCTGGCAGATATCAATCCCTCACAAGTAACACTTTAAGAAAGTTCAGAACCGGTTTGTGAAAGCCCTGAATGAACAGTTCTTTCTGATGTTGTTCTTGATGAGTAGAAGCAAGAATGCTCACAACATCCTCTGAATGGCCTCTTTTCACCAGCAGGGCTGATTAGTAGATGGGTGTGGGTTGGGCTTCTGATCTCTTCCAGGGCCCTATGCCCAGGTGGGCACCACCAAATCATTTTGTAGGTTCTAATTATGTCCCAAATGATTAGCCTCAAGCATAAATTTCCTATTCAGTGTACCAAGTCTCTTGGAAAGTATTTCCACTAAGATTCTCTGCATTGCTCTTTAATTTGAATCATTTTACTGAGGATTGAAGTTGGACTTAGGCTTGCTGTTAACTTTCTTGAGCTGTGCTAAATATCTTGAGCAATTCTTGCATACCTTAAAGAATTAAAGAAAGAAGTTGTATCATGCTTAAGTTAAGCTTCTCAAGGAACTGTTACAGTATTGTATAAAATCTTCACAATGATAAGAAGCGTACACTTAAAGTTCAGCTTAAGGTACACATTGTATGGCAAATAGCAAGATATCCCTTTGATGTTAAACTAGAATTGGCAAACACACAATTATTAGTTTAGCATAGACTTCCATTTTCAGATAGATAGTATCATCTTACTTATCTTACTGCCTGTGTTTTGCATGGTAAGATATCTTAATCCTGCCGGATAAGTCCCCAAATATATAATACTGCTGGTTTCCTGTGCAGAATGATGTAAGGATTGCCGCCACCCAATGTCTACTAATTAGGACATACTTGGGGACCGTGGCTGGTATTAAAAATTGTTATCATATCAGTAACAGGACATATCGTTCATATCTAAAGGTTGTGGGACTATATGATTATGATTCCATTGGCAGTATCAATTAGATGACCACAAAACGTTTTTTTCTTTTGTTTGCTTTTTGCTGAAGAAAAAAAGTCATCAACTCGTCAGCTTTATGAAGATTTAAACTTAATTTCAAGCTAGTTCATTCAAAGTCATCAGCTGTTATATTTTCATCAGAGAAGTAAGAAGCAGCCCCTCCCTGTAAACTGGACAGGATGGACCGGTCCTGTGGTTTTACTGGTGAGGATTGAATGATCCATCAATGTCAACAGCCTCTCCACCTACCTGTCAATCACTCAACACTTCTCGACTCTTCCATGAAATTGGCATCATAGGTACTCTTCAAGCATAGGTTAGTATAGATTCTGGCTGGTTTTTGCAGCGGTTTTTGCCATCTTTTTCGGCATTTTTGTCCGTTTCTAGCTGGCAGACAAAAAGAAAACATGACATAATAGAAAGCGACAAAAACGTCTGAAAAGACGTCCAAAACCAACCAACCAAAGCCTAACTTCTGCCTGGAGAACACCATGATATTCATCATTTTCATGGTAAGTTCTTATCCTGTAAAACAGGAAACACTAATAAGAGAAACCTTAATATCTTACATGCCACTGGAATTTTTTCCAGTGAACTGGAACAAGAACTCTTAAAGGCTGTAACAGTTTTTTGGAGTTCTTGTTCCAGTTCACTTTCAATGTCAAGTAAGATCTTAAGTTTCCTGTTTTGTTAACAGCTCCTTACATGTAGCTATTGTGACCTCACAGTGGGAACTTTGAAGTCCATAGACTCTCCAGCTAAAGGCTTGCATAAAGAAGGCTAGCATTTGTCCTTGAAGTTGGAGAGGAATTGTTGAAGAAAAAGGGATAACGTGCTACCTGGTACCAACATGATGAATTCCTTATATTGCATCTTTTTAGGCTCATCTGTATTGCTACTTAGCCATTCTAGTTAGTTTTTCCGTGGCCTAGTATCCAAACCTATGTAACAGTGGGGGTTCAAGCGCCTCCAACTGACCAGGCTAACTGGTCGCGACCTTTTAGCGTAGTGGTTAAGGCGTTGCCGTGCGGATCGGGAGTTCGGGGCTCGAATCCCGGGAGCGGCGTACTCGCCCCTTTGATTTGTTTCACTGGTTCCCACCCCGGCCCTGTGAGCCTGGCAAACGTGTGCCACACAGGGAAGATCGAACTCGGAGATTCGAGGACGAATCTTAAAAGAAAAGGGGGAGTAGTGTAACAGTGGGGGTTCAAGCGCCTCCAACTGACCAGGCTAACTGGTCGCGACCTTTTAGCGTAGTGGTTAAGGCGTTGCCGTGCGGATCAGGAGTTCGGGGCTCGAATCCCGGGAGCGGCGTACTCGCCCCTTTGATTTGTTTCACCTATTATAGCTCCCGGAGTCTCTTCTGTCCTTACTTGCGGAGAGGACAGAGGAGACTCAGGAGCTATGATAGGTTTGGATACCAGGCTAGTTTTCCTGGGGCTCCCATACTCCTACTCCCCAGTTTAACCCTTTATTTAACTTGGTTGGCAAAGGGGAGTTTGATAGCCCCGGTATACTAACTAGGATAGCATCCAGGCTAATCACAACTGGAATGACTCTAAAGATATTTGACAGGAGGTATGAAGGTATCTCATGTATCCACAGTCCTAGATTACATTGCTGTGTGCTCAAGAAGGGTTTAACTGCAGGATTTCCTTTTGATAGGTTACGTTTGGGAGACATTTAAAATAGGCTGATCCCATAGTGCCACCCACCTCTACCAATTCATAATCATTCTCAGTTGGGAAATTTGCCATACTTCCAAGGAATTATGATCAAGTACACAGGAGACAGAGTAGATGCCTTTCCTAAGTAAGGGCCCAGAGGGATAAAAAGTTTTACAAGCTTTTTTTGCAGAGTGGTAACCCTACTACTGTGGAAAGTATTTGCTTTGGAATCCAGCACAAGGGGACTTACACCAAGAATTGGGTAATGTCAGAGGTAATTTGGGGTGCCAGTTTTGGCAGCTCAAATATATAATGGGGGCCTGCATGGGGGACGGATGCTGTATTGTCAATGCTCAAATTCAGAAAATCAGTGGCTATGTGCAATTACGTTGAATTTGACAGGCTGGCTTGGCTTTACGCTACATTCAGTCGCCAATTACGTTCCATGTTAGATTTGAACAGTCCTGCTACGAATTATACGTGGAGTTAAAAGGACTCATTATATGTGAAGGGGTATGTAGATCCCCATATAGATGTAGCCAAACTAGTACCAAGTGCTGCAACAGGTGTATAGCTCCTGGTCAGTGCAAAATCAAATGGTATTTGTTGAGAGGAGGGCTGAATAACTGAATTCCCTGACATGAGCCCCTTAGTCTGAATTCTGTCAGGCTAGTGAACTGTGTTCTGGCAGGTTGCCATTTTGGTGAATTTGTTGTTGTCACAACTGAGCATTTTGTGAGAGAAACACATAGCACCTGCTGCTGTCAATCCTAACATATTTGTTTTACCTTCCTTTTGCAGAAATGCCCTTAATAATTTCCATCTTCTTGTAAATCTTTAAAAAGTTATCAGAAATAATTGAATAATTTCAATGTTTTTTAAACAATTGAGATGTCATAAATGATTGTTAAAGAAAGGCTAAAGTCCAATAGACTGATCCCAGCTGTCCATCAAAATTAGCAGTTCAACCAATGAGAGAATGGCTGCAAGTTAATCAAAGCTTTCAATTTGTACATTTATTTTTCGTTTTGCATTTCTGTGACTGAAGTAAGGAGCATTGGGCAATCTGGCATTTTACTATACAATTAAAAGAATTTTTCAATAATGCTTATCAATGAATGCTGGATGACAAATAACATGCTACGTAAAGTTAAAGTGACCAATGATGCTACAAGAATAATTCACTGACAAAACTTAATGTTGAATTGTGGGGTACAGGCATGCGGCAGCACTTCTGGGGTGTCTTGAAAATACTATATAGTGTTACTTGTGGCTCTTGATTTTTTTTCTCCAAGTACCTCTGTGCAAGACAATAATTTACGCAAATTTTTATGACGTCATGATGACGTCATCAACAATTACAGGGCCACGGCCCTTTTTACAAAAGTGGGTTTTCCTCGCTAACGATCCAATGTACAAAGCTAATATTTTAGGGACAGATGCATAATAATGCCATTGGTCAATACACAGGCTCCTTTTTTGATATCTTTCTAAATTAATTTTTGGTGAATTTTTTTCAATAATTTTATGAGATCCTCCTTCTGTGGGCCCTCACACATTATCAAAGTATCAAAATGCTTATGCCACCCGTGAGAGGCAAGATCAAGTGGTAAACCTCAGAACAGCATTTCTTTTTCTGCCCTATCATGTACAGTTTTGTCAAACTTTTGCTTCTAAAATCATGCTGTAGAGGTAGTATTAATAAAATTGGCATTTAGTAATCGTAAAATGACCCCAAATCGCCATTATTTGCTTTTTTCCCAATCATGCAAGCACTAACAGTGACATACTGGTCAATAACCTCTGCAAACACACTATCTGACAGTCAGAGCAGTGTTTACAGCCAGGCCAGAGAATCCAGCTTTCCAGAGGGAGGGAGGGAATAGCCAAAATGGAGGCCCCTGATTGGTCAGGCTGTTCCAAAAGGTATCGGCACCCAGCCAGGACGTTGGAAACTGCAACTTTGCCCTTGAAGTTTGCGGTAAACTGATAACCTATGTAGGAAAATGATGCCAGATAATGAAAATAGACCTATACATCTAACAAATCAGATGGTTATTTTGTCTAAATATTTTTGTTGAAAATGTGCTGCCGCATGCCTGTACTCCACCTTAAAATGTGCTGGCTACAATAAATCAAAATAGCTCGTTAGACCTCGAGGAATAAGGCGCGCCAATACTCCTGCTTGGCCTAAAAAACTCAAGCAGTGGTGATGCTGCTACTAGAAGTGTCATGTCCTCTGTCTGAGGTTGGCCACTTTTTTAAGTATAAACAATCATGACATTGTTTGAACCATGGAGCTACATTTATAAGGCCCGGAACATTTTAAGATACCGCTTGATGTCTTGAGAATTAAGGCAGCAGGTGGTGGATTATCTAATTTGTTCTTACAGGAAATTAAATTTTGGTAAGATTATGAAGTGTTGTATAATGTGACGCTTTGGATTAACTTTGAGTCAAAATTTAGGGTGATACTCAGGTCTTGGATTATTGAGTAACACATTTTTGATTTGACAGAGATTACTGGCATTAGTCTAGCTGTAATCACAATATTATTGAAGGTGTACTGTTACTTAAATGGGACTGTGTGGGCTGCAGGGATAAAGAAAACATGTAGTTTGCCTGTGTCAGCATATCTTGCAAAGTTACTTTGAAATTCCTCAATCCATTTAAAAAATCAACCTAATTTTGTGTTTTATTGAATTGTATATGTAAGTCTAGACCCAAACAATCAGACTATATTAAAGCTGCAATGTATGTTTTATGTGTTAACATTGGGAGATGATACCTGTGCTCATTCAACCTATTGGGTATTACAGAAACTGCACTTTTTACTGGACATGACAGGGGGCACACCTGAGTGCCAAGCAAATTTTCTTAGGTGCTACAAAGTGTATATCTTATCTTCATATTGTACTTGTTGTATTCCATTGTAAAGCAGAAGGAACATGTACTATCATCTGAATAGCACTTTCCATTTCATGGTTCCTTCCTTAACACAGTTTAATCAGACATTCTGGAGAATGCAGCTTTTCCATGGACTGCAGTACCGGCAAGGTATGATAGGGGGAGAATGGAAGAAGAGAGCGCCACCACACACCCTTCTCACCTCTCAGCTGCTGGCATTCCCATTCCTTCTGACAGCAATCCCACAACGCTGCTGGATATAGCAGCTATTCTAAAGATGACCTCACAAGCCATAGAGGATATCAACGTCTTACAGAGTAAAAGGAAAGACATGAGGTTTTAAATTTTAATTATGATATAAGAAAAGTACTCTCTTCATCATACACAAATGAAATACATGTATTGATGTGATCATCTTTTAATCATCCTTGATTGTTGGTCTCTCAAAGATAGTGCATTATAACAACATTCAAGTTTTCTGTGAAGTTTTCTGAGTTGCAGTGTGTTATCGAATAAAGAACTACTTATTTTATTGAATTCACAACAGTCATTTTTGTTAAGTGTGCTAGTTTTTATAGATTATCCTCCTGAACAATTACAAATTAGAATATATCAGCTCCGTGCAGATCACTAAGTGTTAATCTTGCATATTCATTTAACAGAGAAGAATTTTTTAATCAAAATGAATTAATAAATGGGAACTTAAAGTTACCCATGTGTCACAACATTACTGAAGAAAATTAATAACATGATCAAATACATACATGTAACGTTAGCTATATACATTATGTTACTTAATATTATTAGTTAGTAAACTGTACAATCATTGATAGAAGACTTGTCCCTTTGTCAAAATTATTTTTTTACAAGTCCTCAGATAAACTTTGTGAATGTCCCAATGTAGCATCTTTGAATAGCAGCTAATTCACGGTTTCAACTGTGCATGCAGCATGCATGAGGTCATTAACTTGTGAACAGTTTTTGTGTCTAGAGTCTAGACTAGACCATGTTTGATACAATGTCCAGATATGTTTTGTTTGTGTCTCAGGGGCCTTCAACTTTTGACATATTCCCCACAGTGCATCACACTGCACATTTCCTGGAAAACAGGCCCTTTAATTCTTGCACATCCCTTGTTGTGACCAGTGCACATCATCACATGTTGATAGTAAGATCTCAACAACTGCAGTGGAAGATCTATAGCAGCAAACCACTGGAGAGGATCTTAGTCTCTTGGCCTGGTGACTTCTTAGGTGGTATAAGTTGGAATAGTGGCAGAAGAAGCCTGTATCTGTACAGTCGGTGTGACTTACAGTCTTCGGCGTCACACACCAGCTAATCGCAGGCACGTTGAGGCAGTTATGTCATGTTCAAGGCATCTTCGTACGAAGGAGGGGGAGGGTCCTGTGAAGAAGCGTGTGCATAAGAAGGAGGATCTTCTGAGGCAGCAGGCTCTACTTGCACCACTACCGTAGATACTTCTGGGTAAGACGGTGGATCATCGAACACTGCACCTGCATTGTCCACACCAGCATCTATGTCTTGTAGACTCACATCGGTAGACTGAACGCCTGTGTTCTGTTGGTTCTGTGAGGGCGCTGGCGTGGTGTTGTTGTTGTTGTTGTTTTGTCCACGTCTTCCATGTAGGCAGATGTTCATAAATACACAGCTTCCAACAACTATGCCAGCTATATGAAAACCGGTTAGTCCTCCTCCTGATGACGATGGTTGTTCAGGTTCTCTTCTTTCTGAAATAACAACGACATTGTAGGTCACATCCTCTGTGACGCCCAAGCTATATCGATATCCCAGCGAATTATTCGAAAATTATCAGCAAGCCACTGAAGAAATTATCACCTCCATGTACAGAGGTATTGCCTTTGGTTTGATTGTATGCCTGTCTGTCTATTTGTGCGACAGGAAGTGAAGGGCAAAAGGTCAGTTATGTGAGTGGCATTGTAGGTCACATCCTCACACCCAAGCTGTATCCCAACGAACTAGTGGAAAATTATTAGTAAGCCACTGAAATTATCACCCCCTTGTACAGGGGTATTGTTCTTGGTTTGCAATTGATTGTTTGCCTGTCTATTTGTTTGTTAGTGCGACAGGAAAGTGAAGGGCAAAAGGTCAGAGTTGTGTGAGTGGCAGGAAGTAGAATGCAAGAGTTGTTAGAGTGTATCATTTATCAATGAACATTGGCTGACAGACAATCCAGGGCATGGGGTCTCGTCAATAGAAGAGGTGTCTAATCATTCACGTTTGATCATGAGGTATTGTTTTTTTGTCGTCTGTGTTTTGTTTTCTTCAAATATATATTTTCCATATGCTTTCCGCGTTTGTCGTAAAGTGACAGAAAGTGATTGATGGCCACGTACGGTAATGTTAATCAAAACCATATTCAAATGATTGATAAAATAAAATTGAACAACACATACGGGAAACTGAGTAAGAGATCTGCAAAGTCTTGTTATGTCATGTTCAAAGCATCATCGTACGAAGGAGGGGGAGGGTCCTTTGAAGACGCATGTGCATAAGAAGGAGGATCCTCTGAGGAGGCAGGCTCTACTTGAACCACTGATGAGGAAACTTCTGGGTAAGACGGCGGATCATCGGAGACCGTATTGTCTACACGTTGGCTCTCATTGTCAGCACTTGCGTTTCCAGAAAGAGTGCCCAATGGCAAAGAAATAAAGGAGACTCTATCAGCGTCAACGTTAATGTCTTGTAGGCTCCCACCGGATACTTCTGGGTATGACGGTGGATCATCATACACAGCGTTAACATTTGTGTTCTGTTGGTTCTGTTCAGGACGTTGTCTGCAGAATAGGGATCGGTTGATTTGGCAATTATTGTTTTGCAGCCTATGTTTTCCATTCTGCAGGCAGAACATGAACATAACGACTCCCAAAAATATGCCGAGGATATGAAAACCGTTAAGTCCTCCTGAGGATGATGGTTCAGGTTCTGCTCGTCGTTCTGAAATAACAATGACATCCTATGTCAGAGTTGAGGGAGTGGCAGGAAGTAGAGTTCAAGAGTTGACAGACAAGCCAGGTCATTGGGTCAATGGAAGAGGCCTAGTACTGCCCTGTTGAGGTCTGCAGAACTCAGCTCTATTGAGGACATTATCTTGCTAATCATTTTAAACGACCAGATTTATGATTCCAAACTTGTTGAAAATTATCTAATAAACAGAGCGTTACAATCTTCATTGCAAAGTACAAACGTCGGACTGGTATTGACTCATTGGCTGTGTTCAAAGTCAAAGAGCTTTGTTATCCAGAGCCTAGGCATATTTTAAGATAGAAAGCAATTAGGGTTGAAGTTATCACAATAAATATTTTGTAGTGCGTGCACAAATGTGTGGCCCGATGGCTCTAGAAATGGAAATGGGCACCGCCCCAAACACCAAAAGGAAGGGGATTGACTTAACTGTCGTTATAAACTTACGTAAAACCGACGGACAAAACCTCCACTCCCCAGTGCTTCCCCATCCGGTGGTGTAACCGGCATAGGCCACTTCCAGCGGGTCGGGGTCCGTCCATTGCAGGAAAGGACGCGTCTCCTCTTGCCTTCCAACACTGATACTGCCGTCCACCGTCCAGGCTATCCAGAACCCTCTAGACTCCGTGGATGATAGAATACCTGAAGGCAAGATCATAAAAGACTTTGTCAACGCTCTGCTAAGACGTTGTCAACGCTCTGCTATATTTCGTGTGTGAGTATGAAGGAGTACTTCTTCAGCAGACCTCTTACACTTACAAATATGTGATGAAATCCTTAACTTTTCATTCAATACACGAAAGTCGAAAGCGTTATACTTCATCTTGCCGAAATTTCGGCCAAGCAACGACCTTCTTCAGAATGATCTCTTCCTTTTGGGCACGTGACCTTAGGTGCCAGGAAGTTGGTACCGACTCCCTGCCAAGGGAAGGTTTGGTCTTTTTTTCGGTGTTGAACTCAAATGAAAAGTACTGAAAAAAGAAGTTGTGATTTGTCGCAAGACCCTTTCTAACCAAATTTGTACATGTGACCAAGGAGGTAAACCTCCTTGATGTGACACTTTGAGTCCTACCTGGTGTTGCGTTGAATGCCCTGTCGGTTCCGCCTTTGCTACGGCGGATGGCGGACTTAGTGTTGTTCCATCCACCGATGACGATTTCGTACATGCCGTCGAGGTCGTAATTCTGTGACGACAGAGCCACGTGGACGTCGTTGTTCGCTTGGACTCCAAAAATGAATGGGGACGAGTCTCTAATGGCAGCCAGGTTCCATCTGTACAAGTACTGGTCGTCTGTGCTTTTGTTCAAGCACCCTGTCATGACATAGACAAACAAGTTGCTTGAATTACAACCAACCCTTGTACATGCATTGTTTTAATGAGTGACGTCATAAAATGAAAGCACTCAATCACATATTGACTGTTCTAGTCTGTGCATGCCAGACTGTTGGATGCTGTAAAACTAATTTGACGAAATAATTCAAATACTGTCGGTCATAATTTACACAACAACTCCGTCTTCCTGACGTCTGTATCATTTACCTCCCAGTATCTCGTAGACTTCATTTGCCCAAGGTCCGCCTTCGCCGTCGGAAGCACAGGCGGTGGAAGGGCCGTACTTGTTGTAGTTTTGACGTCCACTGTCCGATCCGGCACACCAGCCGCCATTCTGTACAGCAAACACGGTAAAGCCACGAGAGAGTGCGACCTGGTAACACTTTTCTACGGGGTCGCTTCGTTCCTGATATGTACCGTCTAGGCGTGGATCTGTCCCCTCTAGTGTGGCGATAGCGCGGTCAGCACTGTCCGTCCAGCAACCCAGGCTTCTGTACCCTCCTTAAATGTTTCGAGGAAAGAAAATGATTGTTCAAACCATATTCAAACATTCTGAAACCAAATTAACCATTGTTATGTGGCATAAAAACCCACCATGACAACGTCTAAAATATGATGACTTACGTTGATAAAGGTTAGACATCCAGGTAATACGATACGCTAAAATACTATATACTGGATCAAAGTTTCAATACTTTATCCAGTTGCAACTTGCTTGAGTAAAGATTTTTGGCGCATGATGCCCTAGTTAAGATTTTTGGCGCATGATGCTCTAGTTTGTTTTCCATATGATGAATTTTTGATAGACTGGTATCCATTGAGACATACACGCGCACAGACAGACGCACGCACACACACACATAATTTTATAATTTGATCTGTAGTTCTGTGTGAATGCTTGTAAAAGTTGTACACGCTGTCTTGTACCCAACTGTCCGTTAATTCATTCAATAGAAATTGAAATCTTAACCAAATCGCGCAAAGGAACTTAACGCCATACCTATAATCTGGTAGACTTCGTTTGCCCAAGCCCCGCCTTCGCCGTCCCCCTCACAGTCCGAGGACGGGCCGTGCTTGTTATAAGTGTTCAGCCCGTCGGCAGACCCGAAACACTGCCCGCCATGTTGGACAGAAAACACTGGGAATCCACGGGAAAGTGCTACCTCGAAACACTTCTCAATGGCATTGTCACGTTCACGGTACTGGCCGTCTAGTCGTGGGTCCGTCCCCTCAAGTATGGGAATGGCGCGATCACTTTCGTCCTTCCAACAACCCAGGCTTACGTACCCTCGGTTTTCAATTGCTGTGCAAGGACATAAAGAGGATGATATCGATATCATATCAAAGAAGAAGTCAAATGCTACTACAATGATAACTTAAGTTGGAAGACCTCATACCTCCGTGAAACTTGTTTAACTGAAGTTCATTAATTATTAACTATCAATAAGGTTTTGATTAACATACGATATGTGCCCATTAATGATCCGACTGATGCCAACATTTACATAATCTATGCATGTTGACGTTCATTTCTATTCAATTTACATACGTCACAGGCATGCTGTTTTCACGAAAATTGTGCAAATTAGGTCTTTATTTAATTGTTACATTTTTATATTCCCTTTTCTGGCAAAATATCGTATCTTAAAACGTACCTTAAAACAATAAAGATACGTATATCGTAGACGTACTTTTACTATTTTAAGGTTCGTTTTTTTGGACACGGAAATGATGCCATATCCCATCCACATGGCCACGCTAAGCATCGTCATCCTTTCGTAACCCCCCTGGCCTCCCATCGCAACATATGCATGGCTAATATGCCCCATTTGAAATTTAGGGTATCGTTAACTAGTGATCAAAGCATATTGACTGATGTGTATAGTATACAAACATTGAAATGTCGAGGAGCAGATGTAGTAGTAGATATAGATAAAAGGAGGTCATAACACGGAACTAAGGTTACATAGGGAAAGAGCAACCGTAGTCCGGGCAAGCTGCCCGATATGATGATGATGATGAAGGTTACATAATCAGACCTTACCAGCACAGACTGGTACGTCACAATACTCCCATCTAGTGCCGGGATCCGTGGTGTAGCACCAAACTCCGCGTTCACCGTCCGGATTCCGGCAGTAGTTCTGCTCCAGTCCGGATGATGGGTGATTAGCAGGTGTCTTGCTGTGTGAATGAGGTGTCTGACTGTCCCAGCGTTGACACGTCTTGTTCGTTCTGGTCACAGAGACTGTTCCTCTGTAGGACCCATCACCCGCCTGGCAGTCTCCTGGTTGATGGAATTTAAAAAGATAGTTATTAACACACGCTGTCTTGATTTTCAAGTGAGGTATCATCAAGTTTGGGATGTTTCTGAAGACAGACGAGGGGCAATGATGCTCTATGGTAGACATATTGTCGGTACGTTTTTAATACGATACACGGAAATTGTGCCATATTGATTACTCATTATTATTACAGTATGTTAGTCCTTCATGTTTTCTGAACGTTATTTTGCCTCATGGTGCATTATATTGAACATACTGCTGTAACAGTACCTAGCTTTGGGAGTTGCAATGTCGAGCATTTCTGGAACATTCATGATCAACATTTCTTAAACGGTAATAACGCCCACCTGTCGACATTTCGGTTTGTACCTAAAGAATTCAGGTACATGGTACCGGACGGTTTAGGCATAGGTCCGGTTTGGATACAGGCTTAGCCACTTCCCTGTATTAAAGTGATATATGTAGCCAACTGTATTTTTAGTGGTCGATTGTCGTCTTGATACTAGTATGAGGATTTACATCTCAAAACAAACCGTATCTACAGGTTATTCTAATAAGTACTAAGTTGCCATCTTTGTGCCGGAGGTTACGGCTATATTCAGTCTAGAAATGGTATTCACAACTCGATTTTATTACGGTTTGTTCGATCCGGAGGTACAGGCACAGGTACAACAAACGTTCAATGTTCGAACCTGTACCTAAACAACTTTACAGGTACTAGGTACAGGAACAGGTAACGTACGTTACAGGTACACCGCCCTAGTCAACACGGTATTCAGTGACCCGGTAAGAGTAAAAATGGCGGATACTAGTACTCACCTGACGATTGTCCAACAACAAAGAATAACAAGACGACAAATGCTGTCCACAGGTCCGGCATCACACGCCAAACCTTCCCGAGTCTCCTACTAAATGAGTCTTATACAACCTGTCTCTCGGGATAGTCGGAAAACTACCGATTGACGTCAGACCAACCAGGTAACATTCAAAATCCAAGACGTCACCTGCTAATTAAAGAATAGTCTTTTGTATCTTGCCCTACATATCGGGTGACTCATCAGGCGTGTGCCCTTTGTGACGTAGTAGCTTATTTAAATCCGGGTAATTGCACGGCACAAGCGCTTAAACGTTACGAATTGTACCTTTGTATAGTTTCTGGTGGTGTATCCCCTCACGCAAGTAAAGCTCGTGACGATATTTGACTGAAAGACAATAGTGACACCATGACAACACCGATAGACAAAGGAACGACCTGTCCGACACCTGTCACTAGTGCTCATGCACTGAGCAAGCAAGCAAGCAAATAAATGGGGCTAGAAGCAAATATAGTCAGGATAGCAGATATCGTAGTCATTTCTTATATCAAACTGCTCTTTCCCACAAATAAGCTGCTGCTGTATTGTTAGAAAAGGAATTATACTTTCCACGATCTGTTTTCCACGCAGCGCAGGTTGTTCGGCGACCTGTCTTATAGCTTATGCAACAACCTTTCTTCAGTTTTTAAAGTTTCTTTACCTTTTGCTACATTATTCATATACATGTATGATGATATGAATCTGCTAGTATTTACCCCAAAAATATAACTACGGATTTCCTACATCAAATGAGTATAAGCTTAGTATTGTCTGATGTGAAAATGTAAAAGAAATCAATTGTTTGATTAACACACGTTGATTTTCGTATAGGTATATAAGGACACACCACACGCAATGTCTTGAAACTAATAAAAAGTAAAAATAAAAACTATTTTCGTTTTTAAAAAATGTACATGTAACAGGACATTGCCAAGAAAAGAAAAGAAATAGGGAATAAAAGAAAAAAATTTGCCCCGACCCGGGATTGAACCGGGGACCTTTAGATCACCAGTTAGACAGGCCAGTGTGTCAGCCTCCGGGACTTCAGTCTAACGCTCTCCCAACTGAGCTATCGAGGCAGTTGAGAGTGTGAAGTAATTTTACAGTATTTATATGCTGGCAACAACAGTGGACAGCACCCAATTCGATAAGGTTTGGATCAATAATAGCCTAGTGGTGAGGACATTAATATCTACAATCATGAAACTCCTCTTTCATAACCAGCCGACTCGGTACTGCGTTTATACGAGGCAACCAGGCACGATTCTTGACGGCTATCTAGTTATGATTTTATTTGTGCCTGTATCATTCCCAGCTTTGTTATACTTTATAATATTCATGTTGCAATAAAGATACAATGACTGTAAATACAAAAATATCTAAATTATATATTATATCATTTTCAATGTAAGAACTCAGTACGGCAATTCACAGAAATTAACTTTATGATAGGCACTATTTAATTGTATCATGAGACAGCTCAAAGTTGAATTGTGCATGCGAGGCCCCACAGGTGTTTGGAGGTTTGTTCAAGTGTTTTGAAAGGAAACTTAAACGCGGAGTTTGTAATCGTTGCTAGGCCGGCTTTTTCAAGAAACAAGGTCATCTTAAAGGATCCTTTCTGAGCCATGTAACAGATATAGGTGTCAGAAGAAGGCCCTGTTGTTTGGATAGGAGGCGGGGTCTCGGATAACTTTTGCTCCGAAGGGGGAGGGGTGCACAACTCAGCGGCAAAAACATCTTCAAGTCCAACTCCAAGTAACGTTAAGTTTTCATCGTCACACGTAGACTTTCTTTTGGTTAACTTGAAATGGTTTACCAGGAATAAAGGCAGGTATGTTCTTGTAGCCCACATGTATCGTCCATACAAATTATAAGTTAACCAAGCACGGCCAAGGAGGTGTAAAATCAAACCTTGGTTTAACTTTCAAGTTTACATGATTTGTGTTTCAGTGTCATTGCTTCACACATCGATCTTTGTCATCTTGATATCACTGTTTTCCCTTTTCTGTGGTTGCTTTTGATCATTTGCAAGAACTAGTACACATGTATATAATGTATATTAGTGGAAGAAGAATAAGAATGAAAAGGTATCATAATGGTGCAATCAAACTTGTGTTCACACTTCACAGCCAATAGACGCAAACAACACCATGTCTAAGAAGAAGCGAGCAGAAGACATCTTGGCCTTACAGAAGATGAAGCTCCAGTCCATACAGAGGGAGAGAGAGGCCCTACTGTACGCTGTACAGGACAAGTGAGTAATAAGCTAGTTCGGAGTTGCTACTACGCATGTGCAGTGTCAAAGGTGAAGGCCCCCGCGACGGAAACAAGACCCGTCTGGGCGTTGTTATGCAAATCGAGACAATTTAGAGGCGAGCACTGTTTCCGTCGTGGGGGCCTTCACCTTTGACACTGCACATGCGTAGTAGCAACTCCGAACTAGCTTATTATAATAGCCCGGGGTAATATGAAATGGATTTGTGATTAACGTTATGCTTATGCATCATAGGGTCAGTGGATTTAAATTCCTTTATCAGAATCTGAATTGGTCAGCTGGTATACACCATTTGTATTTGAATATTTTGCTTGGGCACGACTTAAAAATATGTGTTGTTTTTATCGTGTTTGACTGTAGGCAAGATGAACTGACTGATGTGAGGAAAGTCTTGAGGCAGGACAGGCGGGCAAGAGAGGATCTGGTTATGGTGGGTAATTAAAAGAAATTGAGAAACAAACCTTAATTGATTTCACAGCACAATGTCTCTACATATCTGATCATGCTGTGATATCTGTCATATGTAGAATTGAGAAAGAGAGAGATATAATTGATAGTGCGTCCATTCTCTGAAAGTTCTTCTTTTCACGCTAAATTCATTCTTGAGACAAGTGGTCCATGTGTGATTATGCCTTTCCACAGGATCGGTTGAATGGAAGAGCCTTACAAGGAGAGCTGACCAACCTGTATGGACCAGAGGCTGCACCGAGGGCTGTCAGGCAGTATGGTATGGAAGAAACTCTGTGCACGGTTTTTGGAGATTCTATACTTCCAATATATAAAGTAATGGAATATTCAGTCTTGAAGGAGGGTCTGTATGAGGGGATCCTATTAGAGGGCCTGAAATAGATGATTCACAGTAAATACAGGCGGATAATGGTAACGGTTAACAATAGATTGACTTATGTCATTGCGAAAGTTGTTGGGAACAATTTCATTATGTCCCATTGTATTTATGATTTATGAGGTATCTGGTGGCAAAAGTATGCTGTGAAAACCGTGGACATTAGAATAGCTCACTATGCCTCCCTGAAAAAGGCATACACACCCTCTTGAACTTTGAAGTAGAACTATGTGTAAGCTGAATTAGAAAACTTTGAGTTTTCCTCCCAGCTCCCAGTACAGCCCACTCAGACACAGGCAGAGAACCGACACCTCTACTAGATGATATCATGAGCAGAAGACGGCAGGTATGTACTGATGTAGAAGTCTTTAACCTTTAGTCTGCTAAGGTAGCCGTTTGGCGCAAAATTTGTATTGGTTTCTGGGTTAGGTAGAAGGGAGAAGGTTAAATCCAGTGCTGGGTTTGAATCCCTAGCAGGTGCCTATGCTGTACCCTTGGGAAAGGCACTTAATATGTATTTCGTCACACCACTGAGGTGAAAATGATTATTAGTACCTAGCTTCGGTTTTGGATGTCCTTATGGATGGGATATAAAAGCAAAGGATCTTGAGCGTGTTAAGATTCCACTGCAGTCCAGTCTTATGCAGCTTGTACTTACTGAACAAAACTGGTGTATTATGCCTCAAGGGCGGTTTACCAGTTATGCGAAACACTAAAATGTGATGATTTCTGTATGATATCTGTTACCATAGCAACACAGGAACAAACAGTCCAAACAGGAAGTGGAGTTACAACGGCTGATTGATGAAAAACAGAGCATTCTGGACTGGCTTGAGCAGAAGAAGAGGAGGCCAGGAGACGACTGGGACACAACTGGTCAGTCTTGGTTTTAGATCTAACATTTTGGGTGAACAGTTGCTTAGTTTATGTGGGTTGACAATGGCATAGGATTCGGCTTGCATTCGGAAGGTTTGCGGTTCACACCCCGGCTGGGCATACCAAAGGTTTGAAAATGGTACATACTGCTTTCTCTGCTTATCACTCATGTCTTATGAGAAAGAGTATGGGGATTGAACATACTCCACTACCTGTGGAGTAGCTCCCCGTTGGAGTGGCCTACATGTGTGGCTCAGGCTAGAGGCTATAGATACAGATAGGCACTGCCCCTATACATCAAAGGGTGTGGGAAGGATTTGAACTTTTTAAGTTAACAGTTGCACACTTTTTGTAGGTAGATTAAGTCCACACACATTTCTTACCAATTTAATATCTTTGTTCTCAAACTCTCTGCTTCAATTTATTTCTGATATCAAAAAAGAAGAGAAATTTCATGTTTCATTTACAGTAGGATATTTATCAGTCCCAAAATGCTCACACACATGAATTTTTGTACCCACAGTTGAAGAGAGCAGTCACTTCCCCTCCCGCCACAGCACCCAGAGTGCACGGAGCATCGACTCCCTCGTCAGACAGACCAGGGACAACCTACCTGCCATGTCTGCTAACGTTAGAGCTCTTAGGTGAGGACATGTAGTTTTAATTCATAGAGATATTTTATACAATATGGTGTATTCCGTATCACCTGAGGTATCAGCCTGCCTGCGATCCGCGGTAAGGCTGGGACAGAGGGTGATGTGGAATATACCATGTTGTGTTCTTTTTATGTTATACTCACCTGTTACTATAGACACAAACAATTACTGATGTACTAGTATTGCCTTCATAGTATACATTACACTAGACTCCTGCATTGACAAGAACAAAAGGTAAGAGTTGTATGACCTCAGTTTACCTTTCATTCATAGGGACTATGTGGAAAACAAATACCTCAGGAAGAGCCGTCCTTACAACGGGGAGTTGGGATCTGCGTCTTACGAGCCTTGGCAAATGAAGGACTTCTTCATGGTGAGACTTTTTGTTTTGACTTTATGCAGGGTTTTCTTTCAAATTTACCCCTTTAGATTGACATGATTATCCATAATGTCTTAATCGCATATTCCTTGAAGAAAGCTGACATGGTGTTTTGACAGCAACATTTGCTTGTAACAGTAATGTATATTGATTTTGATATCTACATGATTTGAACTTTTTACCACTTGTATGTAAGAAGTTATTGATTCAGAAGAGAAAATCACACTGTAGCTCAGAAGGTCCTTTTGACATGTGATATACATTGTATAAATGATGTCAGTCACCCATGTTACTTTGCTGTTAAGTGGAGCATGCTACAGACTGAAGCTACCTGTTTGTAGTGCTGCGTGACCAAATGTACCATCAGGTACAGGTTCATCTACTGGTACAGAGGTTCAGGTCCAGATTGGATCTTTTCAAAATGTGAACATCTGATTTCTCTCCTTCCATGTATACAGGTGCGGGACATTGTTGAAGAACTTGTGGATGTTGCTCTTGACCAGTTCTTCAGAAGAAAAGACCCTGATGTCTTGTTGGACACTTACGAGTATCCTTTTTTTCCTTCTAGAATCAAATTTCGGACATGAAGTCATGATAGGTATGATTATTGTCTGAAAAATATCACAAATTTTTACCACTCTATGAATAGTCTAGAGCAATCAAATGCTCAATTGGCTCAAAGTATATCAATTAATTTTTGTGTTTTTGATACACCTAACAAGTATTTTTGTTTGGTAACGTCAACTGTCAGAATTTTGCCTGCTACTCTAAGACAGTCACATTTAAGAATATGGTGAATTTTAAAATATCAGTATTAATACTGTACAGCATTAGCAATCCCCGAGGTTTGCACATTTCAAGGCCTTGATAACGCTCTTTTTTATGTGGTGGTCTTCGGGTATCTCACCCAATCATAAGAGCTGACGTGCCTACAATCGTCTTCTATGTTTTATGATTTATCTTAGATTTTTTAATAGTCCACTTAACCTGCTTTGATATTTGTTAGACTAGACATAACTTGCCCTCCCAGCCAGCTGTATGAGTTAGACAAGAAGGATTTAGAGAACTCGGTTATGGCAGTCTCCCGCAGGAGAGCAGCTATACTCATCGCAGAGGAGTTCATCATAGAGGTGCAATATATGGATATTACTGTTTCATGCCAATTCATAGTTTGTGGTTGAAAACCAGCTGATCAACAAATCTTGCTCAGTGTCACTGACGAAAAGTAGTGGATGCTACTTGAAATGTCTGACTGTTTCCAAACTCATATCCATTTGCTTGAGTAAGTGCTATTTAGAATTTAATACCAGAGCTTGAAATAGACCCCCAAAATTGGTAGCATGAAAAATTTTACAAGTTGGCAAGCTGAAAGTATGCAGACTCTGTGTTATCAAACCACATATTGCAGAAAGTAGAAATCATATACTGTAAATCTTAAAATGTTCCCAGTGGTTTTCTTTTCACCTTTTTGGCCATGACCTCTCCCAGCAAATTCATGACACTGCAAATATGCATTTCCAATGTATTACTACTGTTTCAAACGTGTACTTGAAACATGGTGAAAACCTCCTGTCTTCTTCTACTGCAAAATTGAGTCCCTGCAAAACTAAACAAATTTACCAGTAAAGGCTGACCATTGCTTCATGTTTACATCAGGTGACGCGAGAGATGACGAGAGACACAGCAGAGGAGCTCCGCCACATCCACGAGATGTCGCGAGCGATGGGACAGGATCTCGTCATCAACTCCACGGAGAACGTCACAACGGGTATACCAGAAGGTCGCGACCCAGATGACCCTGCCTATGACCTTGTGACCCGGGGAGTCACTCACATGACCAGCGAAAGAAAGAGACTCAGGTAGGGCTAGGTCCTGTTAGATTTGTCTTTTGACCATCTTCTCAACTAGACTCAGTGTTACGGTAAAGCAGTCATCCTGAATTGAATTGAAGCATGATTCTTTTTCAGCTAGTGAACAAGTGCAATGTGATTTTGCTACAGCTCACATTTTCAGCCAGATCACCCCAAATTTTCTTGATGGGTTTATTGGGTTCTTTTGAGTACAGAGGATGGATGCCTGAGGCTAACTCCTGAAGCTCCCTCATACATGGGGCTGCCTGCTTTACACTGGGTGACCCTCGTCTAAAAGGATGAATGCAACCCCTCACAACCTGAGTGAGGTTGGAACTTGCGCCACATAGATCCAGGGAATTAAAACAATCTAAGCTTGAATTTACATTTTGTCTCAGTTTAAAAAAGTGTACTGGTCTTCAAAAGTAGTTGTGTAGCATTGTGTTAAATGCTTTCTCTCTTTGTTGGCTTCTTGAACTTTTTCTATTCCTGTCACCAGGAAAGAACAGTGGAATCACACCCAGCACCTCCATATGCTGGGAGAGACTGTCACAGAGGATGATGAAGGGTAAGAGTAAGAGAAATCTGAATGTTCAGGGAGGAAGTTTACATGTTGAATTTTTTTAACTGTTGAACACATGTTGAGCATGTATGGATTAACCTCTTTGTCACTGCAGGTTCTCTTACATTATTTTTCATAAACTTGACACATGATGTTATTTTACTACTACATGTACAATGATTGGCAATGTATATCTTCATCTTTTGCTGCGTTTTCAAGGATCATCTTCAAGGTAACTTGTGTATGTTATCTGCACAGTCTATTTCAACCATTTGTAAACAATTCCCAATGCTAAAATTAAGCTTAGGCACTTCGAAAATGGGGTAGGCCTGGGGATGTTCCCAAGCAGCCATCATAAGCCCTGCTTCTTTTATTGGGTTACTTAGTCCTCACTCTCTCTCAGTGGAGCTTGTCTCAATCATGATGTTTCAGACTTAGGGAGAAGTGATGCAGTTTTTTTGTAACCTTGAGTTGAAGTGGCCTTCAGGTTTTGTTATATGGTGACTATTGTCAATTTGAGTTTTAAAAAAAAGACTTTGCCTTGTAATGATTTTGCCCTCTTTCCTTCGTTATAGCCCAGAGGAGGGAGATATTACGACCTTGAGCTACCTTCACCTCCTACCCATGAACCTGAGAGAGTCGGATAAGCTACAAGACATCTTCCAGAACTACAGCCAAGAGGAGGCACAGCACTTCAAGAAGATGGTGCCAGATGTACTGGTCACCTTCAAAATCAGGTGTTGTATCTTTAGTACCATACCGGTATTTGACAAGAGGATCATGAGTACATTTAGTTACCTTTGTGAAATGGGTGGTACTGTTTTGGGTATGTTTGTCTGTTTGTTACTAACTGAAGAAGCAAAAACAGACAGACAAATATTACAAGTCATGTTTACTGCAAACTCACTCAGACTGACAGGAAGTGAAGGTTAGTGGTGCGAGAATTAGTCATCCATCAACCTTTTGGTGGCAACTGATGCTGTGTCCCTGTTCTCCCCAGACATTTCAGGTCATGGTGTCATTGGAAGAGTCGACTAGTTTTTGTTGTGACTGTTTTGTGTATGTTTGGGAATTTAAACCATGTGTCAGTTTATAGGTTATGTGATTCTGATGCAGATGTAATATTTGTTGTTTTTCTATCCGTACAGTAAGAGGATGCAGGGTATCTCCAGTGCTGCTCTATCCCCAGACCAAAGACTATTAGCCGTGGGAAGTGTACATGGTAAGAATCAAATCTACATGTAACTAGTGGTTATTTTTACGCTATGTGTTATTGCCAGACTGACAGCGGGTGAGGCTTTGCGTAGGAGAGTGAGTAAACCAAAGTGGTGGTTGTCCCTCCCAGGTGACATCATGGTGTATGATGTGTGGATGGAGCCCGCACCTCGACCCATCAGGGAGATCAGGAACGAGGGAACGTCAGACGACGAGGTCCTGCACATCTACTGGAGCCTGGACGGGACCAGGATCATCACCATCAACGAGACAGTAAGTCAACAATGTCAGCTAAACACATAACAATCAATGAGACAGTAAGTTATCAATATTATTTAAACAGAGATTAATTAGATACAGTCAAACTTGTCTATAGTAACCATCTAAGGGACATGAGGAAAAGTTCATTGAAGACAAGTGGAAACTTATGGACAGGATTCCTAATACCCAGATCAATTGGAAAAAAGCCAAGGGACAATCAAAAGTGGCCACAATGGCTAGGTGGTCCTTATGCACAGGTAGTCCTTATGCAGAGGTGTTCACTAGTACAGGTTTTGTTATACTCATCTTGCTTTTCTTTCTTTCTTACAGGGCGTCTTGCTGGTCTGGTCCATTCAGTCTGGAGGGGTGCACAAAGAAGATATCAAAGGTAAAAATTGCACATTGTGTATGATGAGATTATTGAGGCATACAATGTCATAAGTATGATAACTTTAATGGACTAGTACATTTAATTATCTGCACATTTTCTTTCAATGGCAAGTTTTATCATACGTTACTTCACTCATTATATTATTCATCGCTATCTGCTACTGAGTTTGACCTTTGTTACTCAGCACTTGACCTTGAGAAGGACAGCGACGGTGTGTTCCCAGCAGAGTTAAGCCAGCTGCTGGTCATGGATGTGGACGAAGACGACTTCAACTTCACGGAGGGACCTTTCTTTGAGAACCAGGTTCAGACTGGGAGGTTTGCTCCCACAGCGGCTACCTTTCACCCGTCTACGACTCTTTTTGGAACACAGGTACAGTACAGTATTGTAGTAGGGGCATCCACTAGATAGCTTTAAACAATGCTTGCAGTTACATGTAGATTTGCAAAGGTTAGGTCGTTCAGTGTAATATGCTAGTAACCGGTTGCTGCCACATCATGTGCCTGCAAAGCTTGTGTGTTATGTCGAAGGGTGGTTATACCAGCTATGCATGTACAGATTCGGATACAAGAAGCAACTCTACTAGAAGCTGCAACCGATGAGCAAAAATTTGACAGCTCACACAATGAATCTCGTAGATAAAGTACAAATTCTTTTACATTTTGTTTGTTTTGATGTCTTTTGAATGACTGTACATCGTGCATCCTTTTCCAATTGTAAAATCAAGAGTCACACAATTCCAATCTTGGTTCTCAACATTCCTATGAAACTACGAAACTTAAGAAGCATTTGTAATGTTTTGTACTAGACAGAATTGCTTTGTTTTTTCAATCAGACCCCTGTAAGATGTGTCTTTTGATAGATATACATGTAATTAGTAAATGCACATTGATTTCTTATGTTTATGATCAAAGTTGTTGTTTTTTTGAACCAGAAATAAGCAATCAGATTTTATGTCTTTCCTTCAGAGTGACCTGGTGATTTGCCTTGAGAACGGAGACATCCTGAAGTGTGATGCAGAGAAACTGATGCTGGGGGACACGAAGATCAACAAGCTGACCACACCTAGAGTGGTCAGTGAAAAGGTAGGCATTGTAGAACAGACTAATCTCACAGCCCTGTCCACCTCCGTCAAAACGTAGAAATGCAAATATAGAAGCATAAAAATACAAAAATTTGATGGACATGCAAGTACTCTATCATTGGGACTCCACATAACAACTGTTTAGAATATCTTAAAACTGGGCTAACATCTACAAAGTGATTCCACCAGGGTACATAGTTTTACCACCTTGAAAAGATACGTCCAAACAGATCTCCAACCCAACGTCCCCCAGTATAATGCACTCCTGTATATCTAAACTGTGCATACCTTGGGGGTGCTTCTCAAGAAATCTCTCAAACCCACTGTGACGAATTATGTAACCCGCCGGATTAACGTTAGTGCGGTCCCCCGAAAGTCCTTACTTCGATGCTCAGTTCCGTTTGCTGGATTTCCCTGCTATTTTCAGCTGTTCATTTGCAGATCGTTGGTAAACACATTAAGGAAGAGCAGTGGAGCTCTTTGCACACGGCGCTCCCATTTTCAGATCAAGAATCTAGCCACACAAATGCAGCAAAAACGTTGTATTTACTATTATCAAACAGATTCAAGAAATAAAACACGTTATATTATGTATTTGCTTCCTGTTCCCACTACTGTGAATGTTACAACGTTCCTTATATTTCGATATCTACTGGTATTTCATTTCATAATGTTACGTATGTTTAGTTTGTTCCATTTCGTTCCATTTCGTTCCATTTTGCACTTTCGGGGGACCCCGTTAATGGAGGTTGAATCTCTGAAATTATCATCCCCAGATCCAGACGGGTGAGTGGAACAGTCTAGGTAACGGGATGGAGGCGGAACTTCTGCGTGCTCACCAGTTCCCAGTCATGCTGATGGGAAACATTCACAACAACGGAGACCTCGTCACTGTGGACACCAAGGGATACATCTTCCACTGGAAGTACAAAAGGTACAGTGAATCTTGAAATATTTGTAGTGGTTTTATTTGTGTGGTGACCTCCCCACTGCAAAGTTATGACACTGTGGATAACAGAATTGTTTCAACTGCAATCTTAAAATACTGCGAAAATCTCTGTTACCACAAGATTGATACATTACTAATTCTGCCAACTCTGAACTCCACTTCCTGTCACAATGTTCACTTCCAGTCAGACTGGGAAGAGACTTGCACTTCTCTTCCTGTCACTCTTTGGTGAGACATACCTACATGTTGTATATATAGCTTATGGAAATAACTGAGGAAACACAGACAAACAGACACACCAAAAACAATACCTCCGAGGTCATAAGAATAGGTGAAACTTAAGATTGTGTCTAATCTATAATCTAATTTGAATTTTCATTCCTTTTATGTAATGTGCACTCTACAGGAGACATATCAGCAGCTACGACTGGTTCGTACCCTTCAAGAAGTACCGCTTGGAAACCGCTGAGAGGACGTTCACCCCAACCTCCAACATACAACCCAAAATCATCTACACCGACGTGCAGAAGAAAGAGAAGCAGGAAAAGAGTCGTCAGGATCTTGCGAGGGAGAGAGACAAAGCGGAAGACGACATCGCGCTGCTGGGATTGGAGGACCCATGGCATCGAGACTATCTACCCGGAAAAGACCTTGTTGTTAGTGTTTTTCTTCTATTCTTCTTCTTTGGTTAGATAGAAGCACAAAATGTCTTCTAGTGTCTCATGAGTGAATAATTTGTCCTTCAGCTGTTTGAACATGATTTCTTAACATTCATGTCTTTCTCAAGAAGGTTGTGTTTTCGGTCCAGTTTGTGTGTTTGTGGACAGCATAACTCTAGAAGCTGTGGATGGATCTTTTGTATGTGTGATATATGTGTGATATTTGGTGATATAGGTGTTGGCAAGACAAAGGACCAGTTTAATCATGGGCTTCCTAGCAGCCTTCTATAGTACTGCAGCAGCAATTTCCATTATGATATCTCATGTTCTGGATGTTCAATGGCTTCTATTAAGTATACATTGTACAAAGATGATAGCTCTTATTAAGTATACAAAGATTTGATGTTGTAACAAAAAGTGTTTGTCCCATCCCAGACAACCATCTACAAGCCCACAGATGTGACCCAGGCTGGAGCGTTGTTCCACATCATCTCTAGGTACCAGTCCACTGGACAGCTGTCTACATACATGACCAGGCTATACAAACCTAAAAAGGTGAGAAGTTGAGAGGAGTATTTTTTTGTCTTGTAATTTTCTAAAGATCGCCAATTTTATTAAAGTCTTGTGGTAGTTCATCAAAAGCTCATAACTCTGTGAAATATTTAGAGTTTTCCATATGTCTTGTTCAATTGTAGTTCATAGATTATACAAATAATTGCACACAAACATTTAGACACACTGAGAACAAAACCTCCAAAATAAATGGAGGCCAAAAAAAATTGATGTAATGCATCAATTATGGAGTATGTTACTAGTTGACAAGGAAGTAAGATAATCACAACCAATCTATGAAGTACTTGGCTAGTTTCAGTAAATCAATATCAATTTCATATCATAGATAGAATAGGTTCGGTGTTGCTCTGTAATTCATATCTAAAGCTAAGCTTGTTTGTTTTTCAACCTATTTTACATTATTTTCTCAAGCTCCCTGCAAGCCGCATTCTCAGCTGCAGGTTCAACACCACCGGGACAGAGATCTTCTTCATGCTCTTGTACCCGGAGCACCCTCCCAAGGATCCCCACGTGACCTTTGTGAGTGTTGATGTGGTTACCATGGAGATGACGAGACTGAGGATTGATCACAACCTCACAGACACAGAGTTTGAGCGATGCGTCGCTGGGAATGCAGCATACTTTGATGTGAGATTTTGTTTGTAAAGACTTAAGTCCCTGTCACACATTCAAGACCTTCCCACAACTTTGCTTCCCGACCACTCCCCAACCAAGGTCAGCGCTGGGTTGGGAGTAGCCTGGGAATTGTATTCTAGCTAAAGTTTGTTCCTCTGATTGCAACTAAGAAGAATATGAGTTTCCCAACTTTGATTTTTAAACATTTAGTTGGCTGGTACAGACGATTCTTAAAGACTAGGAGGCAACCTCACCAACCAAATCCCAACCACAAATGACCTTGCTCACGACTAGCTCCCAACCATGGTCTGGAGACGGTCGGGAGGCAATGGCCGGCTCTGTGTGACAGAGGCTTAAAACTTACTAGTACAATTTAGTATATATAAATCATGGCAAAATAGTTTGACCAGATTTTCTCTGATTGTTGTTTGGTATGGATATACCTTATACAGTTTTTATTTCCTTCTTTAGGTTACGAGGCCCCACGATGTGACAGGGTCTGAGTACATTGTTGCAGTGATCTGTGGCACAGTGGTCGGGTTCTCTGTGAACACAGGCAGCTACATCCTGGGGACCCGACAGGACTTCACAGGCTGCAGACTGAATCCTAAGGAAATCAACTGGCCTGCTGGAACAGACATCAGGGTAAGAAAAGCTGCAATCTATCTAGCTATATGGCATCTAGATCTATCAAGCTACATCTATTAAGCTAAATCGTATCTTACCTATCAAGCTAAATCTATTAAGCTAAATGGTATCTAGATTGAATTAAGTAAGCTAAATGATGTCTAGATCTATCAAGCTAAATGGAATCTAGATCTTTCATGACAAGCTAAATCTTTTAAGCTAAATGGTATGTAGATCTATCAAGCTAAATGGTATTTAGATGTGACAAGCCAAATGTAAATGGAATGTAGATCTAATCAAGTAAGCTAAATGCTATCTAGATCCATCAAGCTAGATGGTCTCTAGATCTATCAAGCTAAATCTATTAAGCTAAATCTGTTCAGCTAAATGGTAGCTAAATCTGTTCAGCTAAATGGTAGCTAAATCTGTTCAGCTAAATGGTAGCTACATTTAAATCTGTTCAGCTAAATGGTAGCTAAATCTGTTCAGCTAAATGGTATCTGACTTTTTATTACAGTTCATGTATGTTAGATGTCTACATCCATGTCCATGTTTCTGTGTTCCCAGGTTGCTGATGTCCATGGAACGTTCATGCTCCTGTCGTACATGAAGAAACAGAACTTTGTGTCCGTCCTGAAGCTTCAGGATAAAAACCCCTGCAGCACCAGGCAGAGGATGTGGGAGGCCTACAAGCTGTGGTCAGTCCCCTCAAATGTGTTATTAACACAGTTGAGTTGTACAATTTAAAAGATGTTTCATTCGTTCAGACCCTTGTAGTGACCAGTGACACATAGGGCAGCAAGTTTCCTTGCTGAGAGAGTTTCAGTAGCAGTGTATATTTTTACAGTGAGGGGTCGCTAGCCCATCCCACTTAACGTGCACAAGGCACCTCGAACACGGGACCCCCATTTTACATCCCTTCCAAAAGACAGGTGCATCCCCAACCGACATTGCGACCTGCTAGGGATTCGAACCCAGAACCTTAGATAACCCTGACCACTATGTCCCACCAGGTCTGATGTATACCAGCCACAGCGATGGCGACAGGAGCAGACCATGCGGCACCAGCACTGGGCGTTGTCGGGGCGAACGTACGTCGATGCAGAACTGTACGTGAGACATCTTCTGTACGAGATGATGGACCGCGCCATTCAGCAGCAGGACGGGAAGTACCATCCCGACGAGGTCCTCGCGTACAAGAAGGAAGACAAGAGGACCCTGCAGGAGATGATTCTTGGAGTGCAGGTACCAGTGTTTTCTCTATCTGGGTTTCAACATTCAAGTTGCACATCTGGAGTGAAAGCACGTCTAACCCCTGCAAGACAGGGAGCAACAGATGATTGACCGGTTACTGTATATCTTGAAGTATTTGTTGTGGTTTTGTGTGTATTGTTTCCTTTTCAGTGGGTCTGTCTTTCTGAATTATGTACCAGAACCGTAATGAGTAATTTGTCAACCTTGCGGTGACAAATGACAGACATTCCAGGTCAATGAGAGAGCCTACTACTTATGCTATGAGACTGTCATGGAAGGAATCTCAATATCTTTAGCCCCTACCAGATTGTTTTTAGATTCTCCATCTTTGTTTCAGTTCCCGCGATCAGCGTCAGTCTCCCCTGCCCCCACCCCACAGGCGTCACGTCTTCCCACAGCGGGGTCAAAGGTCAGTACACAGCCAATCAGCAAGGCTCCGTCTCGACAGCCCACCCAGTCGAAGTCTGGGGGGTCCAAACAACCTAGCGGAATCGGTGGGAACTCCAGGCAAGCTACAAGAGGAGGGCAATCACAGTCTGGAGGAAACACGGGGAATTCAAGAAGGCCATCACAGAGATAGTCATGTGTACAGCACTCTTCCATGAAGTTTAAAGGAAATATCAGGAAAGTCATGAACAGGGTATCAGAATGACTGTATGTATTTTATTGTGCATGTAACAGTAAACCTACTGATATTATGCTGTAAATACTGTTTTGTCTATAAATATACAGTACAATACTGTTATAATTTTGTAAATGTGCTGCTGCTTTTGAGAATATTTTAGCACACTATGAGATGTTTTATATCAAGAAGTACATGATTGTGTAATGTTAGCATTTTCATTAGCCCAAGTCTTACATTGTATATATGCGCTATGTTTTTTATGTGGAAACCTGTTACATATCAATCATGTTTGATATTTGAGACGTAGATTTGTACATACCTTAAGGCAGGACAAGTTGTACAAGTAACATTCAAAGGACTAGCTGCTAACAAAGTAAAGAAGTCACAACAACAGTCAAGGAGAAAGAGTATGTGTGTGAAATAACATCTTTTAATCCCATCTTGAAGTACATGTATGTAGTTTTAGCACCTTGTTACAACCACTTGGACCTCAAACCTTTTACTACAAGTTAACGTATGTGAAAAAAAAATGATAGTAGATTATCATGGTGTGAACCTACTTCATGTTCTACTCCTACAACTTTCCTAGTTTGTTAGGACACAACAACATTCCTAACAAGTGTGTGTGAAAATGTTTCCATGTTAATGATTAGGAACACTCAGCCACATTACCAGGGAAACACCCATTACTTTATATGATAATCAGGTGGAATGTATCAAAGCTTTTGGTCCCATGGCACTCACAGATTTCTTATCACAAAATACCTTACTATACTATGTGGTAACAAGAATAAATACATCCCAGCAAAAATAGACAAGTACTGCATTCTGTCCCAGACTCTTAGCTTGTACTGGTTTGAATGTATGTTTGTTTTTCTACTCCTTTCCAAGGCCACGGTCAAACATGTACACCCCCAAGCCCGACCCACAGCGTTTCAGGTTGGTTAGATGATCACCTATAGTCTTGATGTTGTCTACTTGGGTATGCAGGAAAGTATCTGTGGAAAAATAAAGGACAAGTTACGACATATACATGTATTGGCTATTCCAAGAAAAAAATAGGAAAAGATGCTTAGCAGAGAGTTAGTGGTTAGGTTGGGATTCAAATCACCAATCTTGTAGTCCAGAGAAAGATTGCCAAATCAAAAGCTTTTTCAGCAAGGCTTTCAGGCTACAACAATCAAAATTGTTGGTTTTCGGAAATTCTTAAGTGAAATTTTAGCAAGAGGACATCATGAAAACAAAGGGCTGGGAGGAAAACTTGCATCTTAGTCTGACTGTTCACTCACTAAAACTCTTCACGCCAAGATACAGACTTACTCTGCTTTCATGTTGATATTCCAATCTAGCATCTTAAAGGTTTAAAATCAGAGAACCAAGAAATTAAATTGGTGTGGACTTAGAGTCTATGTCTATCTGAAACAATTTCAATGTGAAGGGACGTCGCAAACTTACCCTCTATAAAGTCTGAGGTATGTTCGTCGTCGTGTTTGTGCGCCAGTTCGTACACGTCCAGCATGCTCTGGTTCAGCTCCTTCTCCAGGGCCAGCGCCGTCTCCAGCGCCTCCTGAGGACTGCCCCACGAGTCCTGCGGGGGTTTGGGGATGTCCATCAGGACCACACGCCCACCACGCTCCGTCTGGTGCTGGTGCCACTGCAAGGTACAAGAATTAAAGTCCTTCCTACACAATATAGGGTGTACTGTACATTCACTTACTTTCATGGAGGTTTTATTTTGTAGTAGAAGGGGAAGGAGGTATTTGCAGTGTTTTCATATGCTGCAGTTCTTTTTTTGTCAAAATGATTCTGTGTAAATGTTAGCTATACAAGTGTATGTATATAAGTAACAAAGGATATCTATGCTTGAGGCCATTTAGGAAACTTTGGGTATGTGTTTCTTTTGCCTTCACTTTTCATACAGCACAACACCTCAAAAAAGGTTTCAATCTGATTGAAATCTCCTTGCACAAACAGTAAGCTTTCTGGAATTCCGAATTTAATTTGACCTGGTAGAGATACCAATCAGTATATTTACCCGGAGAATACACCCCAGGTCAGGAAACTGGTCTTTGTTATGGTTTGTAAATTAGTAGCAGTTTGAAATTATACCTTAAAATACTACAGTAACTAGTAATATAAATGATAAAAGATTTGGGTCAAGTTATGGCTATGCTACTTAATGACCCTTAATATAAGCTGTCATTGCATGGTGTCAACACGCATGATTGTACATATATGTAATGTAATGTTAAATATAACCTTGTTGCTGCCGACTTACTTTCTGTCCAAACTCTTTCTTCTGATCAGACAGTCCCTTAAAGAACTTCTGCAGTCCTGATAAGGCTACATCATCCCTGTCAAAGTAGATGTACAGAGAGGTGTAGGTGTAGGACGCTGCATGCTCCTTGTTGGCCTACAAATACACAAAAAGATAGGTATTAAAGTCAACTCAGTATTCCGCCAAGCACCCTAAGACCACCACCTTAAAAACTGGTGTTGAAGAGGCCTTCTCAATGTCTTGAACACCTGGATGGCGAAAGTGTGCATCACACCTTCAGGATTACTGATGCTACTATGATAAAGCTCTTTAAATTGCCCTTTTTTAAAAATGGGAGTCTAAGGATACCCCGTGGAATAACGCAAGTTGACGATACTGTTATACAATTAAAAGGCCAAAAATCATCTCTTCTTAAAGTTTAACTCAAGACATCCACAAATAACCTTAGTGGAAGGCTTGGAAATGGCATTAACAAATGTTCATTTTGTGTCCCTTCCTTTATTTCCCTTTATCTATTCCCACTTGTTTTATAATTAACATATGTATGCGTTAACTGCTGATAATCCAATTTCTATTTGGCTTAGCAAGAAAAGGAGGCGGCACAAGTAAACAAAATGAAGGATTCGTGTTTGAAAGCTGTCACGTTGATAACAGATTAGTGGGAAAGGTGTACAGTGTATGAAGATAACGCCCCACCCTTTACACACAGATTCCTTACTTTGTTGACTTGTGCTACTAGTAATCCCTTCCCTTTGTTTGTTAACGAACACCAGTGCCCAACACCTTACTAGTACTTTACTTAGACCTTATATCCTAAAAAAACTGATTCTCATGGTCTATTGAGGGGGCCGGCGGGAAAATTTGGCCTTGGAGCCGAGGAGCAGGCCTGTGTAGGCCCTGGAAACAGCCTTGCCGAGGACAATAAATATGTCCTTGGTCCCGGCATTTAGGCCAGCTACCCTCGGGTTTATATCCCCAAACTCAGATTTTCAGACCTTCCTTCCTTCCTTCCTTCCAGTTTGATTTCATCTAAACATTGCCTTATCTACAGATAAAGAATACAGGTACAGAAAATCCTCAACAGTTACTGGGCCCCTTCCCAGCATGGCCCGTGGGAAGCATACCAAGTCTTTTGTGCAAAATGTTCAGAACAACAGAAGCTGAAAACAACAACGCCACCATCTTTAAGTTACCTGCTTATTGACAGCGGCTTCCGTCTCTGGGTGGTAGTTCTGACGAATTTGAGATTCCTGAGACATCCTGGAAAGATTTGGGGCTTAATTAAAAGTCAGAAGTCCGTGAGAAAAACTATGATGAGTATTGGATTGGATACCACCCACTGCTCTCACACAATCAATTTGGATTTGCAACGTGGTCAAACCATTCATGTTGAAGGGGTGGAATAACAAGTAGTTTTTTACATAATATGGTAGCTAAAAGATTAGTATCTATCATTTCTTAGGTATCTTGTAACGGCATACTTAATATTGAGACCCACATGATATACGTTGTCAAGAAATGTATGAATAGTCTATCATAAAGTTGGATAAAATGTGAGTTGTAAAACATACCTCCAACTCAATGGTATGTTCCATTCCCACTATGCCCCATTCAAAATGGAGGTCATGGTCCATGTACGTGAGAAGAGAGTTCGATATTGATATGTTTACGTGCTTCTTCGGTCATATATTTGCAGGAGAATGATCTTCAACGAGAGGGAACATCTGGAAGTACCGGATACTCGAAGAAATAACGGCGGTCCTATGGAAAGGTGGCTGCGCCGGGCATAAATCGGGCGGTCGGCGGAGGGAGCTGGGGTCTCCGAGCGCTCGTCCGGGAGTACGGAACGCCTTGATTCAATTAGGGATCAGTGACGCTTAACGTCGGCGTCTGTCTGGATGTTATCACTTCGACGTGATCTGTTTAAGGCCGTCTGAAGGGCAATATTCCATTCTAGGCTGTTAGGGAACGCGCCTCTTATCTATCTATGTGGAGTTAATAGCATTGACCGTGTGCAGTAACTTCTTCCCAGTAGACAGGAAATGTGCGATATGGTCTACATTAGAGTAGAGTAGAGGCCCGATCGATGATGTTCGTGGACATTGTGTTATACTGACTGGGATTGTAGGACAGACGGCTCACTATATTTCACAGAAATGGGAACCGCCGCCCTACAGCTTGCGTGACCAAACAGTAAGGCCATTATTGACAGTGAGATCCGATTTCATTCCAGTGGGACTTGTATAGGACAGTGATACCATGTCCATTACGTGTGTGTAATTAATTACTGCTAGCAGTGTATCCATGGATCTTATCTCTGCAGAACTCAAGGCTTCATTTTATCAAGAAAGCTCAAATGTGTTGGAAGTAGTGGACGTTGCTCCAATACAAAAGACTGTTGTTGACTGGAGATGTGTTGTAAATATACGAGAGCAGGCAAATGTTTTTAAGTCACAGGTTGTTGACCCAGACATAACGTCATATTTCCAACGGAGCGTGATCGATCTGTGGTAGACATCAGACGTCAATAATGCATCTGAACAAGTTCTGTCGTGTCCGCATGTAAAGAGATAACATGAGGATGAGAATGAAGCAGATCCGTCGATTTTTCTCCGGATGGCGGCTACGGAGGATGTGTGGTTTCTTGTTTTTTGCCGTCTTCTTTTACTGCTTTGTTTTCCAACCGTTCTCCTACAACCAGCTGACTGACACAACGTTCCTCGGAGAGGACAAATGCCCCGCTTGCTTCGGGACGGATCTCTGCGAAGAGTTTGAAAACGGCAAGATTTTATTCAAGTACTCCTCACGACTTAGAATATTGGACATCTTCAACATCAAGAATGTGTACTTTGCAATCTATGAAGGGATGGACGTCGCCTTGAAGCGTCTTGGTCACGACTCGGAGTTCGATCAGTTGGACCGATGGATATGCGAGACCGGCAAGGAAGGCCCACAATGCCACATCCCTTCAGTAACGTACTATTCCAACTTTTCTCGCATGATTTACGAAGGGTTGTCCCCCAAGAGTCTCACAGACATGTCGGACATGGTGAGGTGTCCGTCCCAAAGATTGATTGACAGGGTGCTGGAGAAATACGCTGAGCACCTCGGGAAGGAGACAGAGGAACTGTCGTACCAGGAGAAACTCCACTTCCTGTCTACTCTGAAGTTTAACCCAGAACCGCTTATGTTACAGGTTAGTGTACTCGTTTTCTTCTTCTTCTTTTGCTTATACCCTCATCCCGTACTGATCTGTGCATAGAGTAATACAGTTAAGGTAACCACTCAGATCTGAAGAAAATGGTCACAGACAATGACACATCATGTCTATAGCAGCCATCTATCTACTAGTACTCTTGACTCACAGTAGACAGGTAGTTGCTATATATACAGGATTCTTAACCTCTAGCACTCTGAAGTAGCTGTTTGGCTACCAATTCTCTATTGGTTATGGGATTAGGTAGCAGGGAAAATTTTAATTTTTCAATTGTCAATGGAAAAGACAATCTACTACAAGGGACCACCAAAAAGTGGCTGCAATGGCCAGCTGGTCCTTATACAGGTGGTAGCAAAAATGCAAGGTGGTAGCTAGTATCTACTAGACATAGTAATGTGTGTCCCTTCTTAGCTAAATCAATGACTGAAGCCATGTTCTTGATATGATTATGATATGATATGATGTGATACAACATGACATGATATATGATATTATATGATATAATTTTATATGATATGATATGGAACTTAATGGAAGTGAAATACTTTTTCTAGACATTCCCCATCACCGAGGGCTGGCCATTCCCGTTCTACTTCGGAGCCTGCGGTCGCCTGACAGTTGTGCAAAAGTGTGAGAAAACCTTAGGAAGCTACTACAGCGCCCCCTGGCTGAAGAGAGTGGAACTGTCCCTCCAGATGATGAAGATAGCAGAATATCTAACAAACAACGAGGCGGACTTTGCCATGTACCTCACCGACCTGACGTATGAGAATTTCGGGGTGACAAGCGATGGAAATTTATTCTTTATAGACGTTGAGAACGTCATTGTGGTGGACAAACAAAAGATAAAAACAGGTAAGGGCAGACATTTTCAAATTTTTCTTTACCCTTACATTTATGAATGGAGCTGGAATAGTTCTAGTATTCTCTAATGATTACACAATTTGTAGTGCATCAGGCAAGAAAGTGGGGTCAAATTGTGACAATAGCATCTGCAGTGCCCCAATTTTACAGGATCATCATCAGGGTTAGGGTTATCCACAAGAATATCAAAGGCTGCAAGGCATGCTCTGATCTGTAGTTGTATTCCTTGGCTTCTGGTTGGTTCCTGTTAATAGTGTAATCATCCTGTCAGTAGCCTTTAATAGGCCTTGGTGTTTTATTTGATTACACACAAAAGGCTTTTTATCTCAAGCTTTTTCAGAACCATTTGTCACATCTTGCTGTCTTTAGTGTGATATGTTTGTTTGTTTCCTTTCAGATAAACCTCGCGACTGGAATGCCAGGTACCAGTCCCACTTTGATGAGTGTGTGGGCATGTCCAACTGCCTGTCGTTCGACGTGTCCGCGTTGTGCAGATATCTAAACACTGACCACAACTACTACGCGGTGTGCAGAAACATGTTGTCTGACTATGCCTCAGAGATGGGGAAGCCGGGAGGGTTCCTGCACAGCCCGCCGGAAGCCGTGGTTCACGAAGGAAGGTTACAACGTCTCTTGGAGGAGTGCGCCAGACCAAAAACTCCTTTTGGGAGGTTTGACGCTGCGAAGGAACTGATTGAGTTGTTGGGAAGCTTCCTGAAGGAGAGGTGACTGCTCGAATCAGGAAGGCCATCAAAGGCCGTGACTTATTTACAATTCTTCCCACAACTTTCGTGCATAAGGCAGTACCCATCTCCATTTGTATAGCCCTTGGGCCACACAGGTGTGCAAGCACTACTAGAAGGAGGCTAGTACTAGTACTACTGTTACAAAGTCACGATACACTGTGGACATTTTTACACCTGCAAGGATGACAACTCCGGACGTCAGACACCTTTTTAAATTCAAGCAAAAGTACACCAGTAGTTTATAGTTTGAATAACAATCTGTACATAGGAGCTTCTTCAAACACTGATTCAAAGGATAGATGACGGATCGCACCTTTCCACGAGAGGACAATTACTGAGCAACTGCACGGCAACCAAAATTAGATTTATGTGAACTTGAATTAATATTATTGGAATATGATGCAAGATGTAAAAGTATGATTCAATATCGTAATCATTAACCACCAACATAACAGGGTTAATGGCACTAGCCCAGAGCAATTATGCCCTCTAGTCTATGGGAATCAAGACAACAAAACACACAAAATATATTTAAAAATTTGTTCTTTATCTATGAAATTCTTTGAGGGACCAGTCAAATGTTTGGTCACTCAGCAGTCACATCCTGTAGTGGAAAGGGGGTGTAAGAGATTTCAATGGCTGAGATGCCCCAAACCTATGCACATCCTGAAATACATACACTGTACAGACTTCAAGAATATATGTCACTTTTAGGGCATGTCTCTTAAGAAAGATGATACATGATGCTTTTTGTAAATGTTCGTTTTGAATCACTTCTCCGCAGCTATGTACTTCCCTGGTTATAAAGTATAGATGATGTTTGAAAAAAGTAAGTACAAGTGTATATATACCCGTTGATATTGTGTGTAAACAATTGAATTGACTTTGAGTTAGTTGTTGCCTGATTGACCCGAGTGTGTTCATTCAATACCTCTTTGAAAGAGGGTATGCATTCCTGCCCAAAAGTTAGCCTGCCTAAATTGCGCTCCTAGCGGCCAGCCCAACCGACCAGCTACCTAGGCCAACTAGCCCCTAGCAGGGAGAGATTAGGTAACAAAGGCTACCCAAAAATCACAACAGATCATCCGGTTTACCAACTGAGATGCCCGAATCTAGTGTAGTGCGTAAAGGAAATTGTGCTTGTCAATTTACCATTAAACATTGCTAGTCTTTCTAAATTTGCTGGTCCTCCTAAGTTTACCGTTAAGAATTTCCAGGTCCCCCACATGCAGACCCTCTCACAATGCTGATAATGTCCCATCTCACTGTATGGTAAAAAGGCAAAGGCCCCTGAAGCATAGCACCCAATTGCCCACTGTCTGGTGTGCATGAGCGGTTCGAATTCCACCGATAAAAGGAGATTTCATATACTGAGTCAAACCTGGCCGGCCAACCACATGTCACAGACTACCACCGCTATAAATGTCCACCTCTCTACTGGAGGTGAAGATTTAGAATCGTATACCACTGAAAAGACGTACTAAATGTTGCAAAAACACGCATAAAACACTGAAGCTGAATAGGATCCTTACATCTGCTTGGAGATTATGCCTAACAAGCTGCAAAAGGAACAACACACAGTGCAATATTCCTATGCGAGATACATATTTGAATGAGATCGACGTCTCATAATGATGAGAAATCAATTGCAGCAAAAAGAAAATAAGACTGAACAACAGGAGGCCAGCTTGTGGGGAAATTTGGCAGAAAATAGAATGCATGCTGTATCGAATACACTGAGCGTAGTAGAACAATAAAGGGTCACGTGACGCTAGGATCAAAGTACAACGAGGACGACAGGTTGACCTTTACCAAGGTTGTGATCAGATTGTAACGGACTGTAGGTTTGGTAGGGTAGGGTACGGAAAGGTCTCTCGGTCTCTACTGTAGCATTTAGGCAGCGAGGGATACACCAGGATTTTCCTTACCCACTGCGCCTCCGCTACATATTTCAGCAAACCATTGGATCTAGGAACAAAGGTGAGTAGTATACGTAGTGTCGATTACCTTGAACTGGTGTCAAAGTTCAAAGGCACGATTTGCACATGTCAAGACGTAAGCCGTTTTACCAGCCTACCCTTTGACCTATGTTAACTAATGTCAATGCCGGTGATTAGCCCATGATTCTCCCGTGAATGTCTACTACTAGTATGCAACTGGTCTTTTCACGTTGAGCAGCCAAATACTTGCTCAAATGTCCTTGTAAAATGCTTTCTTGCTGACTATAAATACATCCTTCCAATTACCAGTAACCTCCATTAGCATTTATAATCCGCTAGGTTACATAAAACCACCACTTTGAAAAACAGCGGGTGTGAGAAAGGACATTCTATAGAGATCTCTAGTGCAGTACTCCCAGGCATGCACAGTTTAGATTGCAGAGTAAATATACTGCATTACTGGGGGACGGTGGGGTGGGGATCTGTTTGTGGTCGTATCTTTTCAGGGTGGCGGAATAATCATGTATCCTAGAATTATTTAAGTAGATGTTAGACACACACTGCTATTTTAAACTACCTTCAGCAAGCTTTCAAAATAACTTGCTGAAGGTATAGTTTTATACGAAACTAGATGTAGACCAAAAGGTAAGGTTTGTAAAGTGACTTCCACGTGTTGTTTTATTAACGCTACTAGCGTGCCTCCCACCTTATAGCAGAGAACTTCAGTGAGTTTAAATAGAACACGTTTTTCATGAGGTTGACTGGTAGAAATATGCCGCTTTGCTTGTTGAAGGAAGTTTTAGGTAACCAGGTAATGTTGTCCATTGTGTAAGCGAGCGGCAATTACACGCATTCTTTGAGATCGACCTTTGTATGACTCTTATCTTATCAGGTAGTGAATATCAATACGGGCGTGGATGTCATCCATAAGATTTACTTGCTGCGGCTTTTTTTCTCGTGCATTGATACTCTTTCCTTGTCCGTTTGAATCTATGTTTTTGATCAATAAAAAGTTGATCATCTGTTACGTTTGATCATTAAAGGCAAGATGCAAGAGGTCTTCCAGCATGTATTGCTGATTGTGACCTTGGCCTTGGTGGCTCCAACCTCGTCACTAGACCCCCAGGACCGCGGCTTCAAGGTCACCCAGTCCACAGACGGGTCAAGTTTGGAGGTCATGTTCGACGGTCTGACCATCATGCATCACGATAGGGAACATCCCGCCATTTCTGTGGGGTCAGGTGTCACGACGTTCAAGGAGACCTACGGCAACTTCTTGATAACCGACAACATTCTGCAGAAAGTCGAGCTAGTGAACGTGGAAGTTGCACAGAAAGGAAAGGATAAACATGTTTTGACTTTCAGTGCAAGAGAAGGAGCATACAAGGTTGGTCCTCCCATGTCCTGAATTAATATTTTTAGATATTTCTAATCATTAAAAAAAAAGAGAGACACGATCGTGGGAAATTTTGGCACTTCTTTCTTAAAGCTCATTCTTATAAGCAGCTCTGCCGCTCCATCCATGAATGTAAGACTAGTGTAGCAAATTAAGCATATGCATCATTGAATGTAATAAAGACGCTTTCTAATGACATAACGTTATGATACAAATGATCAAGTAGAAACGGGGGTATGATCAGCCGAAATCGAGTTTGCAATCTTTCTTTGTTGTGGAAACCAGCGTACCAAAAACTGGTCATTTTTCATTTTGTTCTTATTTGCTCTGCAGACGGAAGTGACGTTGTCCTACGATGATAAAAAGGGCCTTGATCACGTGATCACACTGTCCTCTCTACCGAAGGGTGTGAACCGAACTTGGGTCCGACTGTACGCCGAGAGGGAGGAGCATGTCTATGGAGGTACTGATAGAAACATTCATAACACACAAAAAGTAATATTCAAGCAGATGTAAGATCCGACTCTGTCTCAGTGTTTTACGCGTGTTTTTATGGCATTTAGTGCATCTTTTTAGTAGCGTATCCTGTTTACTCCTCGAATTTCCCCAACGCGATACGCTAGAATGAGGCTGGAATGAGGCATAAAAACGCATAAAACACTGTGCTGCACCTACATCTACGTGAAAACATGGTCTTCAGAAGGTCGGGAGGCCAAGATCGGCTATGAGTGGCTTAAGACAACTGGAGCGCAAAGTTCCAGACCTTTTATTCAGACGGGTTTCGACACTGAGGGAGGACTGCGATGCCAAAGATGTCGGTTAGCTAGAAGATGAGTCCCAACCCTGCACCGAAGTGTTCGGGAGCAAAGTGTTCGTATTGAGGTCACCTGCCGCCCAGACCCTTGCGACAATTCCACAAAGTGCAAGTGTGGAGCAAATATGTATCTGCTCTGTATTGTATGATTGTAAACCCTGCAGCAATTCAGCACAGGCTGCTATTGCACGGGTAATTTCTGACCAATAAGCCATTATTAAAGTCGTGGCAAGGCCCGGCATGTGTAACAGGGGCTTTATTAGTTAGACGATTAGTCCACTCCACGCACTACACTTTCCATGGATTTGGCTCAACTCAAGCAGCCTCACAGTTGAGCACCTGGTTCCAATTAGTTGCTGACTGTGAGACCCCAATTCAAATGCTGGAACAGGACATCTCGGTTGGGGCTGCACCCGTCTTTTAGAAGGGACGTAAAATGATGGTCGACCTGTCCCGTGTTCTGGATGCCTCGAGCACGTTAAATGGGAAGGGCTAGTAACCTCTCCCTGTAAAATATACCTTGCTACATAAAGAAACAGCAAGGAAACTAGTTGTTGAAGTTATGTGCCACTAGGCACTTCAAGGTGAACAACAACAACATATACTACATTACTCCAGGTGGTGAGCAGTTTTCTCACTTTGACCTGCGGGGTCACAGTTTCCCGATGTGGGTGCGTGAGCAGGGTGTGGGGCGGCAGAAGTGGGACCTGATCACGCACGTGGTGGACCAGGCACACGGGGGCGGCGGGGGAGACTACCACACCACCTACTGGCCGCAGCCCACCGTCGTGTCTTCCAGGCGGTAAGAGAAGCACCTCTTTATCAATCTTCAGGTAGATCTTTGGGGCGAATCGTGACTGTTTCTGACTGGCCAAAGATTTGACTTGGCAATGTGACCAGAGCTTGGGCCCAGTCAGAAACAGTCACGATTTTGCCCCAAAAGATCTACTTGGAGATTACATATTTCATATCACATTATCCCGCTACATTTGCCGTTAGGATAATGAAGGTAGTGCGAGAGGATTAAACGTAACCTCCCTTTTAGGCGCAACTTGGCACTTCGTATTGAACTTGGGGTCACCTGAATTTGAGGGGACGGATTTATAGTGGATGTTGTTCAAGTTTGGGTAGAGTGATATTTCTATATCTGCATTGTTATAGTTTTTTTATCATTCAACGCTATATTCAATATCAATTTTGGTCCAGAAGTACAAGTAATATACCATAGAAACAGCATGCCCTGTCTTATGGAGCAGTTGTTCTGGTGCCTTCACCACAGATACTTCTGTCATTTCACCACAACCAACTACATGGTCATGGACTTCAGTCACCCCGATCACCACGAGATCCAAGTCTGGGGGGATCCCGGTCAGATCGTCTTAGACAGCGGCCACGATTTCTCCGACGTGTCTAAGAAGCTGAGCGGAGTTCTCGGACGACAGCCGCCCTTACCTGAGTGGGTGTACGACGGCGCCATTCTCGGCGTACAGGGAGGAACGGAAACTGTGCTAGAACATCTGCAGCAAGCTGAGAAGAACGGAGTCAAAGTGAGCGCGCTGTGGATACAGGACTGGGTGGGGAAGCTATACACATACCTCGGGAAGCGACTTTACTGGGACTGGGCATGGGATGAGTCTCAGTATCCAGGACTTAACAACGTCATCAAGGAATACAAGTCGAAAGGGGTGCGGTTTTTAGCGTACATAAATCCTCATTTCATCGTCGAAGGGCCGATGTTTAAGGAGGCGAACTTGAAAGGATATTTAATCACAAACTCAAGCGGACAGAGTTACCTGCAAGATTTTGGAGGCTTCTACTGCGGAACTGTCGACCTGACGAATCTAGAAGCTTACCAGTGGTTTAAGGGCGTGATGAAGAGGAACATGGTAGACCTTGGGTTTGCCGGGTGGATGGCAGACTTTGGGGAGTATCTTGCGACGGACATGGTGTACCATAGCGGCGAGTCTGCCGAGACGGTGCATAACCTCTACCCTGTACTGTGGGCAAGGTAAGACAAGAAACTTGCGTCTTGTGTCTTGAGAAACACGTCGTTTACGTGTAGCCTCTACCAGGCCCCCGTCCTATCGCTGGGAAAATAGTAGAAATCGGCAGAGGTACTCCGCTATACAGGGTAGTCCGCTATACAGTGAAGCTCCATTATCGATGGACGAAGATAATGGTGCTTCACTGTATAGCGGACTACCCTGTATAGCGGAGTACCTCGGCCGATGTCTACTATTTTCCCAGCGATAGGACGGGGGCCTGGTAGAGGCTAGTTTACGTGCCCTAACCTGACAAAAAACGGTTTAGGTCACTTTTTGTTTTGGTCATCAACTGATGAGAGAAAAAGCATGAGCCTTTAATGCACACTGGGTCACCCCTACTCTTCTCGATAATGCCACTGACGAAAAGTAGTGGATGCTACTTGAAACGTCTGATCGTTTCCAAAATCATATCCAGTTGCTTAAGCAAGGCCATGTTTATTTGATTATACGGATGGCATCCGCGCGCGCATCAATTTTCGTCCATTCCCACCGAAAAAAGTTTTCTTCCCATACTGTAAATCGTGGAAAGCAGCTATAAAATGAGTAAATATATGCCGTAAATTGCAAAAAGATGTTTCGGAAAACGGATACTAATGTCTAGAATGCCAAACTCAAAGAAGAAGATGTGAAAGACCAAAAATGAAAATCCCTTCTTTGGTATACCATTCTCTGTCTGTTTTGTCATTTCTTCAACCTTCCTAGATCCTGACCACGTAGATTTCATAATGAAGGCAACTTTTTTTTTGGAAAACTTTTTTTCTATTCGCGCGCTCGCATGAGTTTTGGGGTTCCCAGAGGATGTCATCCATATAATTGAATCAACATGGCCTAACTGCTACTAGTATTTGGCGTATCTTATTACCTGGATGTTTAACCTTCATAGACGTTTTGATAAGTGTGTTGGCTTCTTTATAATTGTATGGCGCTTGACGTCTGAGGCGGCCCTATACACGGGGCCTCAGGCTTAACGTGCCCTCCGAAGGATGCTTTTACAGATACATCAAAAACAGAGAATTAATGTATTTTCCTCTTGTCAGGTTGAACAGGGAGGTGGTTGAAGAAGCGGGGAAGCTTGATGAAATCACCATCTGGATGCGGGCAGGCTACTCTGGGAGCGAGAACTACACCTTGCTGGCCTGGGCAGGAGACCAGACCGTTGACACGCGTATCCACGACGGCCTCGCTTCCGTCATCCCTGCAGCCCTCTCATTGGCTGTTTCGGGCTTCGGACTGCACCACTATGATATAGGGGGGTACATAACTCTGCCCACGATCTACAGAACGGAGGAAGTTCTGCTGAGGTACGCGGAGGCAGCCGTGTTCACACCTGTGATGAGGACACATGAGGGGAACCGACCAGACGACAGTTGGCAGGTACGACTCCATCACTTTGCCCACTTTGCGTTCTATCATTCAAGGTTAGAGTGTTTGGGTTCGAATCCCTAGCAGGTCCCAATGCCCCCCTGGGAAAGGCACTTAACATAAATTGGCTCACTCGATTCAGGTGAAATGAATACCTAGCTTTGGTTGGAGACGTCCTCTCGGATCTACGTAAACCGGGGGTCCCGTGTTTGAGGAGAGGCATATCTCGAGCACGTTAAAGAACCACTACACTTGGGAGTCCTTCCCGTCGTGAGTGGATCAAGCGTGGATCGTCCGGTCTTTACGCAGCTTGTACCTACCGTGCAAAACTTGGTGTGTTAGTTATACTTACACCTTTTCGCTTGTAGGAAGCTTTAGAGTAATGAGGATAAATTAATCATAAACGAATCGTCAAACACAGGTTTTCAGCTCGGCAGACACTCTACGCCAGTTCGGCCGGCTAACCCGGATGTATGTCTACCTGGCCGGCTACACCAAACAACTGGTGCGGGAGAACAGCATCCTGGGAATCCCCGTTCAAAGACCGCTGTTCTTCCACTACCCAGACGACCCACGTGCCTTCACGGAGCAGTATCAGTACATGTACGGGCCAGACTTACTAGTGGCACCTGTATACCATGAAGGTGGGTTTGATATGACAAAAATGAAGTAGAAAAGTTGTGTAGCTGATAGTAGCGCGAAATCCTACAAGTGAACTCGCTTGACGTCAAATCCAAGATGGCGGCGCCCATCGACGCCGACAAGAACAAAATATTTTTTCTATAATAACCTGTAATAACAGAAACTCTTTTACAATACTATTTAAAAAACAAGGAAACAGAATTGTTGTAACTTCGGATGATTTCAAATGAGACTACTAACGTTATGTACAGAGAAACTAAGTCCTACAAATGTGGATTTTCTTCAAAATAGCTTAAACAGCTGTTTTCTAGGTTCTGATCCATAAGACACACATACATGTATTAGACAAATATGATCTGCACTTTGTGTTCCTTTTTCCTTTCTCAGAGGTAGACACCTGGGACGCGTACCTGCCAGGTGAGACGGAGGAGTGGGTTCACCTGTGGACAGGTGTTTCCTACTCGGGTGGGCAGGTGATCAGCGTCAGTGCACCTGTAGGGGAGCCGCCTGTCTTCTACCGCGCCGCGTCAACCTGGGCGAACGTCTTCAGGAAGATTCCGACAGGTACTGAGTTATGGTCCTCTTCAACTGCTTTCAGTGCGTCTCTGCGTCGATGGCCTTTTGCTTTGGCAAGCGACCAAGGCGTTGAGAGGTGACGGGTTCGATTCCTGATATTCCTGGCTAAACATTATTGATTATAATTGATTAAGCATAAATGTACAATAAAGGTCTTTCATTCATTCATTCATTGATTGCCATTTAGTGTTTAGGAGACATTCATTCTAATGCTTGTAGTACATGTAGTAGCTATTGGCTTATTGGTTGTGTTGTTACTTTCGTGATCGCGGTCAGCATTCAAATGCAACCTTAAAAAACGTTTACGTCTGCTAATTTTTTTCTAATTTTTTCTCTTTTGTTTTTGGTTGGTTATGTCAGAAAACAGTTTTTAGATCATCACAATTCTCCATGTATACAACAAATCTTCGAACACCCTTTGAAACTACCAGCACACATCGAACAATGCTTTCCTGTCAACATTTAGTGCACATCGAACAATGCATTCCTTTCAACATTTTCAGAGTTCCCGAGACTGCTTGATGTCACACCGCCCACCTCACGATGGGGTCTCCTGTGGCACCTGAGAGTCACCGCCGTCCTCCTGGCTGTTGTTGTGGGGTCATTCCTCGCTTGTTCCTGCGTCCTTTACCGCAATAAGAAGAGTAAAACCTCGTAAAGATGGATCTCGGTGATTCACCGAAGCTTGGTGTTTTAGCGAAACAAAAAGATTAACTTTCCAAATATGCGCAAATAATTTTAGATGATGAAAGTTATTTCATGATCAAACGAAAGTTGTTGCTTATCATAGTACTGTATCTTTTTTTAAAGAAAATCACATATTGTTTTTTATGTATTGAGGATATTTAATGGAATGTAATTGTACAAAATCTAGACGATCGTCGTAAGCAGAGCAACAAAGTCTTGTGGCCAAATTATCCTCGCTGAAGTCTGTTAATCGTGCAAAAGTAGCTTTTACCAATGTTATTTGATGTTTGAGATGTAAAGGTTACGTGTTTAGATCATTATAAAGTCTTAGATGCTGATTTAGGACAATTATAGACCATGACTTTTGTTACATACACGTAAACTGAAATCGGATACGTCGAAAATAGCTTCATCTTCTCTTGGTAAAAAGGGTTATTACCCAGCGCCCTCTGGCGAAATAGACGGACAGTGCTAACATCGGGGTGATCTTTAAATTAAAGTTATCATAAAACTGATGGTTTGTTACTGAAACTAATAAAACTTTATCAAATAAACTATACAAAAACAACTTTCATGTTCGCGCGCGCGCGCGCGTGTGTGTGTCTATGTGTGGTGTATGTGCTGTTCAGCACCAAGGACAGATGTAATCTGCAGCCACAGAGACATGTTCCTAGATATGTCAACTTCGATTTAGAGTGTAGATAACCCGAAATAATAACACTGCCAATTTGATGTTGTGACATATTTCTACCTAATAACATCACGTAAAACATAACCGCTTTCCCTCGGCGCCCAGGCTTACATTGTGCCCACAAGGATTCCACAAACCTTACAGCATTTTGAAAGGAAAATCTATTGATAGACAAACAGGAAAAACACCGTTGCATTTTCTCAACGTCTCCGTGTTTCACAAATACATGAATGAATGGAATTTGGACGTGGCAACTCCTCAGAAAGTGACAATTTACGGGACATGTACAGTCGACCACGTCCATTGGTAAATTGTAAAGGAAACGTATCGTTTATGACATAATTTACCATGGCTTTATTTGTAAAATGTCTTAAATACTTTCATTCTAGATTTTGAATATTTGCATTTTTGAAAACAAAGTCAGATAAGCCTAAAAATGTAAACCCCTTTGTGAGCCTTTCAGATTGTCCCCATTCCCGAAAAGACGGGAATTGGCAATTTGACGGTCGTTTTAGCCACTTTTATGGGGGCGGCCGGGAGCGGTACTGCAGATTAGGCTATGATAGGGTATGAAATCCCGACTTGTAACTGCGAACATATACAGGAAATGAAGCTTAAAGCCAGTGAAAACGTTCTGAAATAGGTACACACATCTAGAATGACCTTTTACACACGATTTGACATAAAAAGGATAACTTTCAGTCGCCGAGCGAGGATCCCGCGTAACACCATGTCCGCCCGTAAAAGCGCCACCTACATTCATGAAGGCATCATACATGTACCTTTTATGTAATATGTGCGAGCATTAGCAGCTTTTCCTTTTATAACTTAGGCATTTTCTTACAATGAACTAGATAAACTCACAAGAAAGACTGCGATTACTTGCACGATATAGGTATATAAGAATATACCTCAAATCGTATACCATACGTTCTTGTCAATTAGTATGTAGACGTGTTTTAGATAAATCTTTGTTTTCCTGGTTGAATATACTCCCCATATTTTTGAGGAGATAAACGTAGAGGCCTAACACAGTCAGTCAGAAATTTTTAACAATTCCCACCAAGTGATTTTAGATGGATACGTCAGTTTACATCTTAAGTTCCAGTTTAGTTGTTTTTATTTCAATGAACGAACGACATTATACGTCCACATTTTTATTTCAAACACAAAATATCCCTCAATATATAGTGTGGGCACTAAACGAACCATATATCCTTCCATATCATGCTGTATAAATCCGGAAGATTCTGCTTTAGAAATTAGTTTCGACATTTCTGTAGTCACTTCCCCATTGGTCACTGTCACATAACATGTTGCAAAACAAAAGTCCATAGCCATAGTGCCACAGCAGATGCATTTACAAACGGATATTTCCGATGGTGCTGATACCACGCAAGTACTTTTAGAGTGCAAAAATGTAATGACAAAGTTCCATCTAGTATACATGTACATGCACTACTGTCATCTGAATCAATCATATCATAACTCAAGATTCTTTAATGTGAACTACCAATGAACCACGACAAACAATATGTTAGCATAGCATTTAACAAACAGCAGCCTGATGTTATCGAAATATAATTTGAATGCACTTGTAATGAACATACTTAGAAACATATATACATTTAGTGAACACACTTTCCAGGTAAATCTACTCGGCCGGAAATTTTATCTCGAGCTGATAAATCCCAAGATTTGGGTCATATATGGTGATGGTACATATTAAAGGACAAAATGCCTTCTTACAATGTATAGATCCTCTTCTAAAGTTTCCGTCTCTTTCGTATTGCCAAAGCTTTAGACTATAAATATTCATGTACCTTACATCACAAAACATCACAGGACAAACCCTGAATTCTACACCACCCTGCCTTTTTACAAGATGTCCCCATCTTTGTAAAGTTTCCATTTAAATGTCTATTTCTTTATTGACCTCTCAACTATGAATATACATATAACTTACATCATAAAATGACATCACATCACAAACTTTAAATTGAATACCATGCCACCTTCTTACAATATGTCCTCTCCCTTGTAAAGTCTCAATTTGAATTTCAGAAGTTTCTTTAGTGACTAACCTCTCAACTATAAATATGCATATGCCTTACAAGTTATAACGTAGAATAATACCACAACACAAACTTTGAGCTCTACACCATCATAGTGCTATATTGTAATATTCAGGCCATACAGAGTGCATTGTGTTGAAATATCACTACCATTTTTACATTCGGTGATGGCTCAATTAACACTTTTCGAGTTTTTACTTTCTTAACAGTTACAATGTCTAAACGTGATTTATACTCACAAATGATATAGTTTGTGAGTACAGTCATCTCAAAATAGGACAAAATTTGCGCTTTAACCCCTGAAAATATTACTGTAGTTCCACAGAATGCAGAAAAAAAGAGGGATGTTTAGTCATCAAGTTTGACTGCCTCACATTTCTTTAACTTCTACAGTGTAAAACGTCTCGATGATAAAAGCGGCGTATAAACATTCTTATTCGTACAGTCAGCTTTGTTTCTTCCATAGAAAACATTTTCTTTACGAGAAATATCGGAGTGCTGCTGATAGTCGGACAGTCTACGGTACGATCCATTCGTACCAGTATTAGTGGCAGTCGAGACGGATTCCAGACGGAAATGTTCAGCTAGACAGTTAGCTATGATTCTCTCATACGTGGTGTCTTGTTTCTGTGGGTTGATGTAGCCACGGTAGCCGTTAGATTCGGTCACGGCGACGGGGATATTATTACGATTTGACTGATTCGTGCCTACGATTTGAGAAATGGCTTCTTCAATAGTAGTAGTACTGAGGTTAGTAGCCTTTTCCCAGGCATTGCTCCTCTGGAGCGGGTCAGCAAGGGCAATGATATCGTCCGGATCCTCGTACGTCCCTGCCATAACGTCTGATAATTCGTTTGGACCTGTGGTCTGCGGAGAAGGGTCTTGTTCGAGGGACAGCTGAGTGAAAGAGTCACTGTCCCTTTCGTACACGGGGTGTATATGTGTAACGGCTCCGGTTAATTCAGAAGTTTCCTGAGATTCTTCTAATTCTGCACCATCCGTTGATTCTACATTTTTGTTAGGTGGAACCTGATTTTCATCATTCTGTCTGTTTTGTACGACCATTTTAGCAACTACGATACCAGCCACCACTTCAAGAAAAATAGAAACAGCCACAATGACAATTGCGATAGAGTCTGTAGTGTTGATAGCCACTTTGTTGTTAGCCACTTGGTTGGTGACATTACTATTATTACCGATCTCATTCTTAGTTGAGGGCTGCGTAGCTGTATACTCATTTCGGCCAGCTAATGACACTGTGATATGTTGTATGGTGCTATCAACCGCCGTTGTGTGTTTTTGTGTTTCAGTCACTTCTTCTTCTATCGTTTGGCAGGCTTTTAGGTTTGCTTCGTGTAACGGGACATTATGTAGGTTTTCTGGACTTTTACATTTCGGCAAGCCATTGACAAGAAAATCATCAAAAAGCAGATCCTCTCTTACATTAGATGTACAAGTAAGTGGCCAGCACTGGTGAAACGCAAGAGCCATTTCTGATAACCACGACATGCGACAGTCGCAGTGAATGGGATTACCGTGTATATACCTGTACCCTCTTTTCGTACTTCTTTTTGTAGACATGTACATCAACTTTGTAATTATTAGAGAAGGATTGTTCAGGTTCACCAAAGAGAAGGTATCCAGCCGATTATAGGCCACGTTTACCTTATATAGAACCTCTGCACCTTTTGTGACCAAGTCAAGTCCGACGGAGGTTAACCGATTGTGAGATAAATCAAGCTGGGTAAGGCTCTTCATATGCTTCAAAGATTCCCACGCAAATGTTGTGATGGTGTTGTGGCTGAGATTTAACATGCAGACAAACGGAAAGGCAGATAAATCATCGATGGTTTGAATGCGGTTGTGCTGAAGGAACACCTTGTACAAAAAATGCGTTCGCCTAGCTGGTAGACTGGTTATGTTGGAATGTGGGCAATCAATCTCAATGACAAAACCCTTTCGAACATAACACCTGGTTGGAAACGAATCACTCAATACTCGATTTGCAATTAGTGCTAACTGTATAAAACTGGCGAACATAAAGCATTGCATGATTATTCTGTATTCCTATTTAGTGCGATTGACAATTCAATTCTGGAACGAACTAGTGCTCAGTACAATGTTGGCCACGGTTGATGTGCTCAGAAATGCTCACTGTGGGAGGAAAAGCCAGTCGCTTGGGTGGGTCTTACGCAACGTGATGATTGGTCTGCAGGTGATGAGGACTTTGACATCAGGGTGAACGTCAGAATCTGCTTTAAAACATGTACAATTTAGTTCAAGAACATTTTTTAGTTTTATTGTTCAGTTTCGCTGAAAGGCTTGTAGTTTCAGACAGGCTTTGGAGTGTACGTTATTGTGTTCAAAAAACGTTTGCTTGGGATCTTAATTTAATCAAACAAATGATCTTTCCTCAGCTCAGGAACACTCGTACAATTTATAACAAGAAATGGTGAGTAGTGACCATACAAATACATGTATCAGTCAGTTAAGAAGCTTCATTTTATTTATTACGTTTCTGGATACCACTTTCTGAAAATTGGAGCCAAGGACTAAGTAATGCGACGTCTCTCATTTCAGATATTAAATCAGATTTCAGTAGGATAACAAGAACAAGAACATGAACTACACCTACCTAATAGTTAGCTTGCTTATAATATCAGACCGTTCGTCAAGTTGTGATGACACACATTGGAAGATAAGTGACAGAGAAAGAGCGACGTCGCGATGCCGATTCCTTTTCACCGGGCGACAGTGTGTTGATTATATACTCCTAATGCAAGTTCGTAAATAAAATCAAAATGTTTCGATGGAACAGAAAAGAAATTGAGAACCAGGACAGAAAGCAGTGGAGAAGGACATTGTGTTGTGAAGAAGTTGAAGTGCAAACTTGGAAGCTAGGGACATCCACTGAAAACCACGAAGACGGTATTTTTTGATACCTCAGCATTTGTAGCATTGATATATCTTTCTGATGATTGAATGTTCAATAAAAGGAGGACCGGAGTTTCAGGAGGAATGGCTGTAAGAGATGCATGAACCGTAAAAAGAATAAGACGTATACGTAAGCAAGAAAACATCATACCTGTCAAGATAAAATTGTCTTCTCAAGTAAACAGTGTCTCGTGGTGTACACTGTCGTCCCGTGATTTGAGCTGTATACTTATCATTTGTCAGTGAGCATTTGATTGGGCAGACCATGGAGTGACGTAACCATGTATCAATTCATCAGGTATTTCATTGAACCCAAGCAACCATCTCTTCATACCCACTGCCACCTGATAGGTCTATCATAGTGCAATTACAGTTTCTCAAAGATTGTGATTCAGATTTAGCTTCAGACTGTCCATCTTTTTCTTTACAAACTCAAGATTTTGTCTTTCAATGCATTTCACAAAAAATACATGCAATCCTTCTAATCTGAGTTTGTGTAATTACTTTTCTCTGTGCGATGTCTCGTGTAGTAATATTCCCACGCTGTTCATGAGCAGAAAAAAACGTGAGAGTGACGTGCAGAAGTAGACTAGTTTCGAGAAGAGTTGATTAGATGGAGCGTATAATGAAGTTACGTGACGTGATCTTATCAAGTGTGTGAACAGAGAAGCCTCGGCACAGTAACTAAGTTTCCAACAAACCCCACCTAGTGGCTTATTTTAGATAGATACATCTGTTCTCGTCTTCAGTTTCATTTTTTTTACTGTTTCCTCCCACTATCATATTGTGTCTGTTCAGAAAAAAATCTGTTTTAAACGTTCATCCTGGCTCATTTAACATTTTCCCACTTTTCACTCTCTAATATTTACAATATCTAAACAGTGTCATATACTCAGAAATGATATGGTTCCCATATGTAGGTGTAATTAGTATCCATCATTTTAAGGGCCATCCCAAAATAGGGCTGAATTTTAGCTTAACCCCAGCAAAAATGAAAAAAGAATGTTTAGTCGTCATCAAGTGTGACCGCCTTACATTTCCAGAGCTCCTACAACGAAAAACGTCTCGAGAATACACCTGTTGTATAAAAGGGAACATTAGCTTTGTTTCCTCCATAGAAAACGTCTTACACGCGAAGTATCGGGGCGCTGCTGACTTTCGGACAACCCACGGCACAATTCATTCGTACAGGTATAAGTGGGATTTGAGACGGATTCCCGATCCAGACGGCACTGTTCATCTAAACAGTAAGGTATGATTCCCCCGTACGTGGTGTCTTGTGTTTGTCGGTTGATGTAGCCACGTTATCAGTTAGATTCGATCATAGCGACGGCGGTATTATTTGACTGATTAGGGCATGCCTACCATTTGCGAGTTTGCTTCTCCACTAGTACTAAGGTTAGTTGCCTTTTTGCAAGCATTGCTCTACGGGACCGGGTTAGCAAGGACAAATCTTTCTTTATCGAACAATCTCTCAATTACAAATATTCATATGCCTTACAAGTTACAACTTCGAATAATACCACAGCACAAAATTTGAACTCTATAGTGCTATATTGTGATATCCAGACCATACAGAGTGCATTGTGTTGAAATATCACTATCATTTTTACATTCGGTGATGGCTCAACACTTTTCAAGTTTTGACTGTCTTAACAGTTACAATGTCTAAACGTGATTTATACTCACAAATGATATAGTTTGTGAGTACAATTGAATCTAGAAATCTAAGGGTCATCTCAAAATAGGACAATAATTGCGCTTTAACCCCTGAAAATATTACTGATGATATTTCCTTAGCTTCTACAATGTAAAACGTCTCGATGATAAAAGCGGCGTATAAACATTCTTATTCGTATAGTCAGCTTTGTTTCGTCCATAGAAAACATTTTCTTTACGAGAAATATCGAAGTGCTGCTGACAGTCGGACTGTCTACGGTACGATCCATTCGAACTAGTATTAGTGGCAGTCGAGACGGATTCCAGACGGCAATGTTCAGCTAGACAGTTAGCTATGATTCCCCCGTACGTGGTGTCTTGTATCTGTGGGTTAACGTTGATGTAGCCACGGTAGCCGTTAGATTCGGTCACGGCGACGGTGATGTTATTACGATTTGACTGATTCGTGCCTACGATTTGCGAGATTGTTTCTTTACTAGTACTAAGGTTTATAGCCTTTTCCCAAGCATTGCTATTCTGGGGCGGGTCAGCAAGGGCAAGGATGCCTTCTGGATTCTCGTAGATCCCTACTGTAATGTCTGACTGATTCGTGCTTGCGACATGCGAGTTTGTTTCTTCACTAGTACTAAGGTTTATAGCCTTTTCCCAAGTATTGCTCTTCTGGGGCGGGTTAGCAAGGGCAAGGATGCCTTCTGGATTCTCGTAGACCCCTACTGTAATGTCTGACTGATTCGTGCTTGCGACATGCGAGTTTGTTTCTTCACTAGTACTAAGGTTTATAGCCTTTTCCCAAGCATTGCTCTTCTGGGGCGCGTTGGCAAGGGCAAGGATGCCTTCTGGGTTCTCGTAGACCCCTACCGTAATGTCTGACTGATTCGTGCTTACGACATGCGGGAATGTTTCTTCACTAAAGTTCCAAGGAGTCATTTTATAAGCCTCGGATTTCGGAACCGGGTCAGCAATGGCAACGATGTCGTCCGGATCCTCGTTTGTCCCTACCGTAATGTCTGATAATTCGTTCGGACCTGGGTTTATATGTGTAAAGGCTGCGGTTAATTCGGAAATTTCCTGAGATCCTTCTGCACCTTCCGTTGATTCTACATTTTGGTTGGGTCCGTCCTGATGTTCAGCATTCTGTCTGTTGATGACCATTTTAGCAACTACGATACCAGCCACCACTTCAAGGAAAACAGAAACAGCTATACTGACATCTACGATAGAGTCTGTAGTGTTGTTTGCCACTTTGTTGTTAGCCACTTGGGTGGGGACATAACTTTCATTACCGATCTCGTTCTTTATTGAGGGATGCGTAGCTGTATACTCATTTGAACCAGCTAACGATACCGTTATATGTTGTGTGGTGTTATTTACCGCCGTTGTGTGTTTTTGTGTTTCAGTCACTTCTATCACTGGGCAGGCTTTTAGGTTTGCTTCGTGTAACGGGACATTAAGTAGGTTTTCTGGACTTTTACATTTCGGCAAGCCATTGAAAAGAAAGTCGCCAAAAAGCAGATCCTCTCTTACAGTAGATGTACAATTGCGTGGCCAACACTGGTGAAACGCAAGAGCCATTTCTGACAACCACGACATGCGACAGTCGCAGTGAATGGGATTTCCAGATATATAGCTGTGCCCTCTTTTCATGTGCGTTCCCAAATTTGTAATTATTAGAGAAGGATTGACCAGGTTTTCCAAAGAGAAGGTATCCAGCCGATTATAGGCCACGTTTACCGTATAGAGAACATTTGCGCCTTTTGTGACCAAGTCAAGTTCGACAGAGGTTAACCGGTTGTGAGATAAATCAAGCTGGGTAAGGCTCTTCAATTGCTTCAAAGATTCCCACGCAAATGTTGTGATGAGGTTATGGCTGAGATTTAACACGGAGACAAACGGAAGGGCAGATAAATCATCGATGGTTTGAATGCGGTTGTACTGAAGAAACACATTGTACAAAAAATGCGTTCGACTAGCTGGTAGACTGGTTATGTTGGAATGTGGGCAATCGATATCAATGAAAAAACCTTTTCTAACATAACACATGGCTGGAAACGAATCACGCGATACTTTACTTGGTACTAGCTGCATAATAATGACGAACATAAAGCATTGCATGATCATTCTGAAGCTGTGGACCTATCTAGTGCGATAAACAATTGAATTGTTTTACGGACTAGTGCTCTGGGATGTCGATGGGATCTGAACTGCTCGAGCTCGCTGTCAGAAGGAATGGCCGGTCGCTTGGATAGGTCTTACACGACGTCGAAATTGGTCTGCAGTTGATGACAACTTTGACATCAAGGTGAATGTCAGTACCTGCAGCAACACAATTTAAAGCACAATTTTGTAGAGAATTCTGAATTTCTTAGCGCAAATTGAAAGGCTTGTTCCAGACGTGCTTTGGAGATCACGTTATTGTTTGCAGAAAACGCTTGCTTCGGATATTATTTCAATTTAACAAACTAAACTGTCGATGACTGATTATCAATCATATTACCTTTCCTCAGCTCAGGAGTACTCGTGCAATTCATATAGACCTATACAAAATACATGTATCAGCCAATTAAAATGGTTCATTTCATTTACGAAGTTTATGTTTACCACTTTTTGTACATGGAGCCAATGAGCAAATAAAGTGACTCCTTTCATTCCAGGCATATGGCCAACATGACTTGTAGTATAATAAAAAGAAAAGGAACCAGGCTTACCGAAGAACCAGGCGACGTCACTGTCCCTATTCTTTTACACCTGGCGACAGTTGATTGATCTTTTGCTCCTAATGCAAGTTCGTAAATAAAATCAATATGTTTCGATTGAACTGAAAAGCAGCTGAGGACCATGACAGAAAGCAGTAAAGAAGGACATTATGTCGTGAAGGAATTACAATGCAAACGTTGAAACTAAAGACGTCGACTGAGAACCACAAAGACGTATACTTATATTTTCAAATAACTTTGCATAAATGGTATTGATATGATTTTCTGACGATTGAATGCTCCTAGGAGGACCTAAGTCTAAGCAGGAATAGCTGCAAGAGATGCATAAAAAGAATAAGACGTAAGCAAAAAAATATCATACCTGTCTGGACAAAATGGTTGTCTCAAGTAAGAAATGTCTCGTTGTGTACACTGTCGTCACGTGATTTGAGCTGCAGACTTATCAATTGTCAGTGAGCATTTGATTGGGCAGACCTTGGAGTGATGTAACCATGTATCAATTCATCAGGTATTTCATCGAACCCACGCAACCATCTCTTCATATCCACTGCCACCTGATATGTCTGTCCTGGTGCAATTACAGTTTCTCAAAGATTGTGATTCAGATTTAGCTTCAGACTGTCCATCTTTGTTTTTTTTTTACAAACTTTAGACATTCTCTTCCAATGCATTTGTCTGTCCTGGTGCAATTACAGTTTCTCAAAGACTGTGATTCAGATTTAGCTTCAGACTGTCCGTCTTTTTTTTTTTACAAACTTTAGACATTCTCTTCCAATGCATTTGTCTGTCCTGGTGCAATTACAGTTTCTCAAATATTGTGATTCAGATTTAGCTTCAGACTGTCCGTCTTTTCTTTTACAAACTTTCGACATTCTCTTCCAATGCATTTGACAAAAATATACATGTAATCCTTCTAATCTGAGTTTGTGTTATTACTTTTCTCTGTGCGATGTCTCGTGTAGTAATCTTCCCACGCTGTTCATGAGCAGAAAAAGACGCGAGAGTGACGTGCAGAAGTAGACTAGTTTAGAGAAGAGTTGATTAGATGGAGCGTATAATGAAGTTACGTGACGTGATCTTATCAAGTCTGTAAACAGAGAAGCCTCCAGTAACTGAGTTTCCAGCAAACCCCACCTAGTGGCTTATTTTAGATAGATACATCTGTTCTCGTCTTCAGTTTCATTTTTTTTACTGTTTCCTCCCACTATCATATTGTATCTATTCAGAAAAAAATCTGCTTTAAAAGTTCATCCTGGCTCATTTAACATTTTTCCACTTTTTACTCTCTAATATTTACAATTTCTAAACAGTGTCATATACTCAGAAATGATATGGTTCCCACATGTAAGTGTAATTGTATCCATCATTTTAAGGGTCATCTCAAAATAGGGCTGAATTCGCGCTTTACCCCTGCAAACATTTGTGCTGTACATGTTCCGAAAAACGCACAAAGAAAAGGAATGTTTAGTCGCCATCAAGTGTGACTGCCTCACATATCCCGAGCTCCTACAGTCAGTCGTCACTCAATATGGGAGTCTGCAGCAAAAAGAAACCGAAGGCCATGTTTAGCCTCAGCTTTAAAGTCCCCTGTCTTTGCACGTGGCTCATGACGTGATGTCTCGTCTGGTAATCCACCCACGTTATTCACGAGCAGAACAACGTCCCCGTATGTATGTAGAATAGTCTAAAGAAGACTATTTTTTAAATTGTTAACATTTTTAAAATTCATTCATCTATTTTGAACCAACCCAGCAACCAAAGTTCAGTGAAAACAAATTAAATCAAAAAATGATACATGAAATGTGTCGACACAAAGCATAACTTCAAACATGAATAACATGTGAAATTTTGGAACAGAAATAAGTCATGATATGCATAGTGTGCCCCATTTGCCTCCGAGTGCTTGCATCTTTGATTGCATGGGGCCAAAGATGAAGGTACGTGACGTGATCTCATCAGCAAGAAGTCTGTGATTACTGGCAAGATCCTAGCTTTTTGCTCGTATCTTACATGTTTAGATATTTCATTATTTCGGGTTGATATATAAGTAATTGCATATCTTGTATAAAGGAGGGGACTCAGGCATGCAGCGATTTCTAAATAAACTCCGTCTAGTGTGTGATTCTAGGTAGATACATGAGTTCACACCTTCAGTGTCAGCAAGGATTAAACCTCCATGGTTTCAGTTAAGCTCAACAACAAGAAAATACAACAGTGTCATCGCCGTATACTCATAAGTGCTCTGTCGTTATTAATGTTGCTCGTTCTGAAAAAGTAAAAGTCAACTGAAAGAGACAAAATTGAACAGCGCAATTCTTCTCGTAGGAAATGGAACAATTAGTCAATCGGCTAAAATGTTCATCACATTTCCATAACGAGAAGGGAACTAACGATTATGATAACGTATTTCCAACCTCTTTCACAACCTTTTAATCTAACTTGATCAGTTACTCTTCCTTTTTCAACTGAACTGGTACGTTCCTTTGCAGTGCATAAGCACCACCTTGCAGCATGATTTAGAACTACAAGCAAATGAAGCACTACACATAATGTATAGCGTTACTGACACATTCAAGGTTAGCAGGTTCGGAACTATGTTTGGCATCCGAAAAACATGTAATCCTGATAGAGCTACCAGTTGCTACTGCCTTTCTCCTTTTGTGCCTTTGTCAGTTATGCCTGGAGTAGTAACTCATATGCATGCTGCAGCATTGAGATACGGCAATTTCAGCGCCCAAGGTTACTCTCCAAGCAGAGGTTAGAAGAGGGAGGAGGAGGTCGTTACGTTCTGATTAGCAGCAGGTCTCTGAAAACCGACTTCTGTCAGAAAACGGGTGCCAATCAGAAGAAGGTAACGATCACCTCCTTTAAGACCATTTCATCTCTACTTGGAGAGAGGTCCAAGACCAGGTTGAGTATGTAAAAATTCCCAGGTCGTGTCAAAAGTCCCCGGGCCATGTATGACTTCCTGTCACTGGTGACACACAGGTCGTGGTGCATCTGTTCCTGAACTAATCATAACATCATCTGCGGGGAAACATCACAGAGCGACGACAGTGAGAACACTGGCGCTGTAATTGTGGACGTTACATGTAAATATTTCTAAAGGGTTGCAATGCTTAGCTGTTGCCATGTTTGGATCTGGTTGGTCCATACGTAATCTACAAGCAGATGAATCGGTAGGGGTTATTTTGATGGTGTCTTCAAAGTTATGGACCTGTCTGCATTCCTCTCTCTCTCTCTCTCTCTCTCTCAGTTAGATATAACGTCAGAGCTTCACGAATAGCCTCAAAACCCCCGATGGAAGTAAAGTAAAGCCTGGTGTCGGAAAGTACAGGTGATTTGCGTCACCTGAACTTCGTGCAGCAAAACGGCAAACCAAGTCTCTCTTGGCTTTCAAGTAACCGCTAGGTAGTTTTGATGTCTATTTCGGCAACTGTAAGTGGAACAAAACTAACAAGAACACAACAAGTGCGTCTATTGAAGGGCTTAACTGAGGCATGAAAAGAGGCTCACCAAGAAACTCGTTCCAAATGTTTTCTTCTTTCAATAGATATCTAGTTCTTGAAGTTACTGTACTCTCTATAGTACGACTCCATTCATTCACATTTCAACTAAGTACTTTAAGCGTTAGGCCAGGGATGATTGATGGGAAGGAAGTAAAATCTCTTTGTTGCCATATAAGCGTAAACTTTCTGCCTCACAAAAAGTGTTCTCCACAAATCCCATTCAGAGATCTCCCTAAGCACCGGTATAGTGGTGCTGCACCACATTCAGTTGTCAAATTTAGGTATTTTTGCTTGAACATCTCTGCCTTGTTTTTGTCTAAGTTAAAAGAGAGCTACAGTCCAACCTTGCTCTCAATTCATGGGGGAACTGTAATTGCACTCACAAAGCGCCTAACGGCAAATACAGTGCTAACCGGAGTTAACTCAAGATTATGTAACCGTTATGCATTTTGCAGACGCCCCCGGCAAAGTCAAGTGTGGCCTGGAATAATTTCCTCACCAGATTCGTGCGCATGTAACGCTACATGTAGCACTGAATACATAATCCTAAATGTAACGGTGGCTACACTGAATAGATGTTGAAAACGACTCCATGTTTCTGTAAGTGCTTTCATCTGTCCCAAGACCACTTTATACAGTAACACTTCAACCCAGCCTCCTTCAAGTTGTCCACGCTCGAGCTCGGTCTTACTTTGTTCTAGTCTCTCAAGGCGTCGACTTGGAGTAGCATGCTTTTAAGACGTCTTGCTCTGGGAGCACTTTTCCTTCCAGACATCACTTCTTGCTGACAAGAGTGCAGAAGTGAAAATGGACGTCGACTCCTTGGTGATAAATTCAGGCCCCCTCCCCATTCCGACGCCAGATTTACATGGTGCTTTAACACATCCTAACCTTTCAACATGGGCTTTTATTAATCTCCAAGCAGATGTTGGAAGACAACATCGTGCTGTTTTCTAGTTACAAAGAAAGGTCATTTGTAAAAAACGTGAGCTACAAAACAATTAGGATTTTGCATTGCAACATCTGCTTGTCTTGGAGATTAGACTCGTGACATACGTATTTCAATTTTGAAAGTTTGGTTCATGCAATTTCAAAATATACATGTATGCTGATGTGCCAATACTTCCGTTAAATAGGTGGAAAGAGTTGCATTTTATTTTCATTGCTTGTTACCTCCATGAAGGAGGTATTGTTTTGGTGGCTGTGTGTGAGCGTGTGTGTGTGTGGACAGCGGTTTGACATAGCCGCCATGATTGAATTGTCATATCTATTATGCAATTGAGCATTGGTATCATGAAAATGCTTGTTGTTTGTGCGCTTCAAGTGGCTTTCTCTGTTTTACATCTGCCTCATCACTGACAAAGACCATGAATGAATCAGCAACCTACAATCATAAACTTAAAAGAAAACATCTCTAACAGTGGATGCAACATCTAAAAACCTTACAAAACACAGAGATGTTCAATACATGTTAACAACATTTAATGTGTTTGTGTATACAGTAGAAATTCAGCATTGTCAGTTTCACAACAACTCCTTTCAAAAGTTTAACCGTCAATGTGTCAATGGTCAATCATAAAAAATAGGGGAATTAACAGTTTGAGGGTTAAACCATTTCTTTCTCCATTTCAATAAGAAACAATAATACAATAAAAGTCAGATTACATTTGATAGCACAAGTATGGCATACATACAAAATAGCTCCTGGGTATTTGACATTTTTCGAACTCCTGAATTTCAGTCTGACAAGTTTTCAAAGACATCAATAGTACTGTTACTATGTACTGTACAAACAAGTAACAATATTAAATAGCCAGACACACATCTTATTGTATATTAAGTGTCATCCACAATTACGCACTGTACACCAAAAATAATCCCAAAATAACAATAACAATGTTTTCAAGACTTGATAATAGTATCTACATGGGGGCTATATATTATATAGTATGTTGTACAGTGCTAAGATATGTGACAATTAACAGTCATAAAAATATCTAATATGACAAAACTAACAATATTACAGTCGCACAAGCACATGTGGCTTCCCAGTACAAAACATCCCTATTTCCCCCAAACAGTCTAATGTTACAGATGAGAAAAACACATTACTATTGATGTACCTTTACAATACAGTACAAGCTTTTATTTCCATTGATACTGCCCAGAATTTTTATTCTAGTCTCTACCATACTCTTTGTGTTGCTTGCAAAATGCCAGATATTGGGGACCATTTCGACCTCTTCTTCCTGTCAGTCTGCAGTTATACCAACTCCCCCTTCACTTCCTGCAGCTCTACTGAGATATGAGATAAACTTTCTCAATCAAGTCTGGGACCTTTGACCTAACTTCCTGTCAGTGTCCCAGATGCGCCTACCACGTGGAAATAAATGTGGATACACACACACAGACGAACACACAGACACACCTAAAACAGTACCTCACATTTAATGACAGAGGTAATTATCCAGCCAATTTCTAGCATTTTTTCAGACAACCCCAAAAGTCTGATAGAGACCATGTTTATCCTTAATTATCTGAGGTGTGCATGGCAGCATGGGTATAAGAAACTTTGGACAATGCAAAACATTATCGAAGATGGCACCACAATGTAACCACAATGGCTACAATATCACAGTCTTGACCACACCGCACAATGATGCATGGATATAACAAATGACTTCTCTATAGTTGAACTTGATCCCTTTTGGTTTACGCCACCAAGTTTTTGTCCACTTCCACTTGAACTTGTGGCCTGACCAGTTGTTCGGATTGTTTCGTCTCTCAAACATTGAATGTCGTACTTCAGGCAAGATGTCAGGTTCTCTCATTTTCTTCCACACAGTTTTTTTCTGCATCAAGTTTTGACAACTTTCCATCATTCCCAACTCCTGTGTCAGGAATGCTTAGTAGACATGACTAAGAAACACCTCGCTTTAGATGACTGGCAGTCCAATCTGAATGGGAAACTGTCTATTCGATAGTTGAAAGTTCTAGTCATACAATTGGAATAACAACTGATCGAATCACACATTAGATGCACGTAGAGACAATTTTCACAAGTGAAGATGATGGCAGATTCTGTAAAATTTTTGCAATGTCTTTCACAGTGACCTTTAACTGCAAACTTGTCACTGCTAATATATGCTCTGCCTTTCACTGTGTTGGAACTGTTGTTTCAACCATGAACTCAAAGATACAGTGAATTCATGATTTTCAATGTGCTGTGAAATTTAAGCGTCACAAATAAACTTTCAGCATAAAGGATAACCGTAGTTGTGATGTTGTGGCAACATAATATACCATTTAAACTTGACCATGAAACCTTTTTGGTAGACAGATTTCAGGAAAATGTTACCAATTTGGTAAATTTTTACATTGTCTACCGACATGAACCTATGTCCACTACCAAAATCTACTGCAATAATTACCAATGGTATGTCTCTTTTTTTTTTCTTTGAAAGCATATAAAAACCACATGCATCATACCCAAATCCTGTGAGAGAATTCACAAAATGGCTCAAACATTTGTATGATTCGATCAGTTTTTCATGGCAACTACGACGTTACTTAAAGGCAATCAATACAGACAGTCCGTTCAGAAGCGTCTGTGTCTCCCCTGTGCCAGGGTTGGTGGAAGTCTTGGCGGTGTGCTTCTATATTCCGTAGTGGACGTTTTTCGTCCTGGCGGCGTTGTAGGACAGCCCGCTGCACAGGAAGGTGAGGAGACTCCCGCCGATGGTGATGTAGTACGACCATGACATTTTACACGTACCTGGATAAAAAACAACAACAAAAGAACCGACATGAATACAGGGTACCAAAAGACAGTCAAGATGCTAAATCTTAAAAAAGTAAAGTTTTCTTGAGGTAACAAAACAACAATGAAGATCTGATATTGATACAGGATATCAAAAGACAGTCAAAATACTTACTAGTAAAAGTCAAGTTTTGGAAAATAACCAATACTTTTCTATGAATTGAGACTCAAAAAGGTTGGCTGTTCTTAGCATAGTGCGTTGTCACAGCATTGTTTTAACGTTAAACATTTCACATGAAAGTACGTACTATTAGTAAACCTTATCCCTGCTGCCTAACCCCATACCCAATATGAATTTGGTGCCAAATGGCTACCATAGAGGCTGAAGTTTACAAGAAGTCATACAACAGTTTAGAGACCACAGGTCTATTACCTAAGTTAAAGGTAATTCATGGTGTAATATCATGAGATATGTTACATATGTTGTGATATAACCAGTTGTGAGCAATTGTAATGATTATTTATGGTGTTTATGTTTTATCATGTTTGTATTTAATTAATGGGGATTTTTCTACACAAACAAAAAACAAACACACAAACAAGCAAACAAACAGACCTACATCCATCAATTTGGAGTGTGATTATCCTAAAGTGACATTCCCGAAGGAAAAGTTACTGGTACCTTAACACAAACTAGCATAGTTTACTTGATAGAATTCCTTTTTCTTCCGTACATATCATGTCCATCAGAAGGTGGGGTAAGATTCATGGTACAGCCTTCAAATTAAAACAAATGCACTAAATAAGAACAGAAAACGTCTAATATTTCATCGTTCCAAAGGGCAACCATTCTATCATATTTGAGTTCGCAACCTGTCATGAATCAAAAGGTAACTCTTACGCATAGACGGGAAATCAACTAAGAACAATCTAATAAAAGTTTGGTGGTAGTATCAACCAATTCAATTTTTGAGAACATAATAGCGTTACAAACATCAGCTAAAAGTTAAGTTCTATTGTAGTTGACAATGCCTGCATCCTGGATGCGAAGTTAAAGTCAATGCACATTGAGACCTAAATGAGCAGTGGACCAAAGGATGTGAAATTGCAGTGCTTGCCATTGGTGATGAATGGTGTTTCAGGGCAACAAGTCAGGGATACTTATCAAAAAGCATGAAGAGGCAGGGCCTTGGTTATTGGCAAGATGATTTATGGGCAGTGTGTTTCTCTATAAGTTGTAATCTTTGCTCTGTGAAGCAAGGAGTGCGAGATAGCAGACTTCATTTATGAAGACATTGGGTGGGTTCTGCTGTATTGACTGGATCACTGTTATCTTATCAATACAGGTCTGCAGGCCTAAAGCAGTGGAGCTTATCTAAACCTTTACTTCAAAACTACATGTAGAATAGGACACCAATAAGCAAGCTCATGGTTTGAAGTGTGCACGTGCAATATGATGCATTGTGTGTGATATGTCAAAGCTGAAGGCCCCTCGTCATTCTTATTGCCAGGGGCCTTCAACTGTGACATTATACGCCAGAGATGGTCAACATGACAAGAAAATACCGAAAATAGGAGAATTTGTCATGCGGTAGCCTTGATTGTACTTGTAGAAGACATAACAGTGAGGTAGCCATGAGAGTACAAATTACAATGTCATGTTGTTGCCAACTTAGTGATACTTATGGCTACCACACTAGTGTCACTTTGAGCACTTTTTGAATATAGGATTTACTGGCTGTGATACCTTAAAGTAATAGTCTCTATTTTGAAAACTAAGGCATCTTTTCTTTTAACCCATCTTGTTTTATGTTTTTTCACCCTCGGCTTAATGTGCACTTAAGAGTCTGCATTCATAAAATGTACTTGCTGTGGCCTTACTACATTATTGTACAGTGAATGAAAGACACATCCTCCCTGGACACCTTGCAGAGTGGGTGGACACCGACTTCTGACCTTTTCTATTGCACCCCAATCTTTCCCCAGGGATTCCTGCTCAACTACTGTACAGATTTGTATTTGATCTTCAGAAGTTTTCTCATTCTCCTGATTGCTCTCCACTAGCCGTGAGGGTAAAGGGCAACGACCTCTGACACTGGAAAGAGCTTGGGAAGACCGCCAAAGTTCCCAACAAAATGGGAATAAAGAGCCAGTGCAACGAGATCTCTTCCCTTGGGATACAAATGCAATAACATGGAGGGGGGGGGGGGGGGCGAATTGATGGAAATGCTGTAATAAAATCCTTGGGGCAATTTTCTGGCAAGGGCTCATCTTAGCTGAGGTTTAATGGCTTGCTCGCCATGCGTAATTGCGTAGTGCTCACACTTTGGTTCGCTGTTTTACGAATGGGGAGAGGGACTAGATTTTGTGACTACAAGGATTGACTAATATCATTCACAGGCAGGGTTTGAAATACTTTTTTTTCTAAATACCTGCACTGGTACAGGAGTCATTGAAACCTACTTGCACTAGACAACCATTGACTAACCACCTCTTCCACTTTTAGTCTGTCAAAAAACAGTGTTTTCAAGACGTTCCGAGTGGTACCATTTGGAACATTTCAATCTGCTGTTTTGAAGGATGCTGCAATGAGGTATGCAGAGAAAAAGCACTTAGCTGTATGCCACCTTTGGGATGTGGGCCAGTTTGGCCCAGTGCAGGTTAGGTGCAGGTAGACATCAGAAATACCAGCACAGCTCTAATCCTACCTGCACAAAACTGCATATATGCAGGTGGCATTTCCAGCTCTGTTTACGATAAAGGTTGATTAGGGCTTACAGCTGAGTGTAATCTGGCCAATAGTGGCCTGATTGTTTTTGTTCCCATGACATTTCTGTCCTTGCTCACGGTAAATTGAATTGTTGGAGAAGACATTGGTACATGATTGCGGTAATGACATTAATCAGAGGTAAATGGCAAGGGTAATAAAACCATGTTGCAAGGGATGAAGATTTCCAATACATGCAAACATGAAACATGCAAGAGTTTCTCTCTCCCTATGCTTCAATAAAATCACTGTAATGTTTTCTCTGCTTACCACTCCACACTTTCGAGAAAGAGTATGGTAGCTAAACACATACCATGTACCTGAGGACAGTACTAGTAAGTTCACATACATGAAGCGATCTTATTTCAACAGACATACATGTGTAACAGGAGGAGCTTCTATTGTTTGTTGTTCTTCGATGCTGTAACTACCGTTAAAGAGGAAGTTTGCCTACCAACAAGGTGATGGCTGACTGACCATAACGTACACACTTCCGGCCATATCCTGCCGTCTTTCGTCACCCAACTGAACCATGGGAAGAAAGGATGCGTACCAAAACGTAACATCAGGTACCAGTACAGAGTACACAGAACCTGAACAATTAGACAAAGTGATTAACCCGACTGTGATGTTTAACGATGACAGAAACAGTAAACAGAATGTTTATCTGGACTTTTGGTATCTTATTCAAAGAATTCGTAGACTCTGATGAGAGGATATCTCAAATCGAAGATGGCACTGATTTCCACACCCATACATGAAGAATGTCTTTTTCCAGTGCAAAATTTTAGATATTTGTGGTAGGAATTGCAGGTTTTAGTCACAAAATGGTGTATACTTGAGATTCTATCTCGGTACAGTACCAGTACACTGACATTCCATATTTTGCAGTAAAATATTTTTGAAATATTTTGGCAGCGTCACACCCCAGTACACAGCCCTGTTGGGAAGCGTTTCATCTGTCCTTCCCATGACCTTTGACTTGAGCTACGCCGGAGGCATCCACCCATAGACACTGCCATGTTCCCATGACATAACAGCCAACCCATGACACAACAGGTCAGCTGTTAGAAACCCTCTCTCAAGGGATCAGTTACTATTCCAGACTTGGCCTAGACTTTGTTTATTTGCTAGCTAATTTCCAAGCAGATATTGGGGTTGACTTACTTCTCTGGCAGGTAGTGGGGACAACTGAATAGATTCTTTGTCAATATATGTACATTGCAGAAAAGAGCTTGAAGTGATAGCAATACTTTTCTTTTTTTCAATCACAAACTTGTTCGAAGAGTGTTCAAAGAGTTTCCATATGTAATCCCATTCACATCTTTAAATATTTTTTGTTTCCTTGATCTTCCCGATTTCTTGCAAAATACCCATTGCTAACAGTAGAGGCAGGTGTCCTCCCTCAAGGGTGCTGGACCATGGCAGTCTTAGATCAAAAGATCCTGTCAATATTTATGTTTTATTGGGACTTGGCTGGTTAAACTGGCCCACAAAACCAATATAGAAGTCACAGGGAACACCTGCTGTAAGAAATACCGCAGCAAAACTTTTGCTGAGTCATGGTAATACACAGGTTCTACGATAACATCTGGACATGAACATATACTGTAAATTCATTCACTTTCGTGGTGACTTTATTTCACCATAGGAAGGCTTTTTGTGGTGTTTTAAATTCGTGGTTGAAACAATAACGTGGTTGGTCAGTAACCTCCGGCCGAGAGCTTGTGTAAATACAGGCTATTCATTCCCTGAGGAGAAGTCACCACGACAATAAAACAACCGAGAAAGATTGAAGATTAATTTGTGTAATACTAGCAAGATTGGATACCTAAGAAATCAGCTTTTGACATATTAAGTTCACTTAGAATGCTAGATTGCAGCACATTTTGATAACGAAAACTTAATAAAGACTTTGACTTGACATCCATGTATTCTTGAACCAGTTGAATTCCAGGGATAATTTATGGTACAAGAGACATTGTCATATATAACTACTTATCAACACTAATAATACAGATGTGAAATCTAATTAAATAAAGACATAACACCTGTCGTACAGAAAAGATAATATCTAATTCTAAAAACACCATCAATCATCCTTCCAATTTCTGCTTTAGTGCACAACAAAAAGACATGGGCATTAATTTCATCTTGATTTCTTTATAGGATTTATGGATTCCAATCCCTTCTGTTCACACACATTGACAATACCTGACTGGAATATTTCACATGCTTGGGTGGTTAAAGGGGGCACAACTGACTGCAAACCTTCCAAGATTCACACTTGTTATCATTTGTGGGACTTGTGTGTTTTCTTAGACTTGACTTTCCTTTCAGAGGCAGGTTTACTTTTCCCCAAACAAACAGCGAGTGAAACCAGAGCTGTTTGTGCAAGTGTTTTCTATGTTCGTCCAGTCGTCCTTCTGCATGCATGTTGGCGCTTTAGGACCAAAGGGCCGCCACAAGCACGTGTTCCTTCTCAGGGTGATACCAAGTGGATTTAGTTCATAGGTTCATAGGGGGAATTTGAACTTCTCAAAGCAAACTGTACTAATACAGGTACAGTCAAACTTGTACTGGTGACTTGTATTAAGTTGTAACTTCTGTATAAAGACGATCTGGCTATTATTATATCACTAACAAACTTTTTTCCCAATGATTTAAGAATCCTGCCCATAGTGACCACCTGTCTAACATGACCATTTTCTTCTAGTCCTGAGTGGTCACTATACACAGGTTTGAATGTAAGGTAAAGCGGATAAAGTAAGTACTAGTAGGCAACCTCAGATTTAGGCCGAAGCATGATGCTCTTTGTTAGCTAGTATTGCAATGCCGTTTCCCTACCATTTACGTAATCAGCCAAACACGCCAGGTCCGCAATATCCCAAGTGTGTTGGGTTCTTTAAAGTGCAGAGGTTTGATGCCATAAGCTCCCCCATATACCCCTTCTGAAAGGACCATGCGACTCTTTTCCAGTCGTGCCCAGACCCAGGAGCGATCTCGCAACGCTGGCTCCATGGAATATGAACCTGATGTGGCGAAGTGGAAGAGAGCACAGACCATTACACCACGTGGACTCAAGTTTGAATGTACTGTATACAGTAAGACTGTTTGGACATTCTGAGGCTCCCAGTTTTGTGTGTACTGTACGCGATGGTCCACCTAAGTCATTTCAATCACAGTTTGTAGGATTGAGGTCATATGCAGAGTGCAGGTGTGGACGACAGAGGGGAACCTTGTGTACTTAACGAGGAAACACTCGGGATTACAGTGTTCCAGAGAAGTCATTTGGGTGGTCTCTAGATCTGGGATTTACCAAACTTGGCTCATCCAGCTCATTGAGTGATGGGAGAGAAGGCAGAAGCCTGTAATGTCCCAATTTGGCCAAGCACACCGGGTCACCCCTACTCTTCTCATTAAGTTTGTTGAGTTCTTTAACGTGCAGAGGTTTGGCGATGGAGGCTCCCCCGTACCAAAGGCATAATGTCCCCTCCAAAGATGGTCCGTTCATAATCTTTTCGCCAGCAGCCAGTTCAACTGCTACATTTTGAAGTATAAGATACTTTTCTATCATGCAATGATTATTATACACACATATTTAACTAATACTTCCCTGTGACGGTCTGACAAAATCATCTTCAAAATCTGACTTTTAACACAAAATTCAACTTTTGGAATGTTTACATTGGTACTTATCAACTGTTTACTTACAATTTGTACTGCTGCAGTTTAACAATCCAGAAATGCCAATGGAAAACAAACTCGAACATGTTTCTAACAAGTACTGAACTTCTGAAGTATGTGGTAAAAGATTAGGAACAGGCAAGCAGGGTTGGCAAGGTTGGTGGTCTGAGACTGCCACTTGATGAAAATAATGCAGAAGCTCAGTTTGTAAATCTATACATGCCAACTTTAATAGATTCAAGGCCAATGGCTCAAAATACCGTCTGCAGGTTAGTGCAGGTAAGATTGCAGCTTTGCAGGTATTGCTGATATCTACCTGAACCTAACTTAACCTGGAATCCAGTCTATAGGTAGGCCGGGCGCTCTACGGGGCAGAAGGCGCTTTCCGCCGCTGAGGTATCTTTTGCACCCGGTAGAAGTTTGACACGGTAGGAGTTTTATGGGCCACGACGAGCCAGACTATCGTCAAGGGCCAATCAAACTCCCACCTCCCACCGCGTAAAACAACCATCGGGTGCAAACGATTACCCAAGCGGCATAGAGCTCCGTGTGCCCCGAAACAAACCTTGGCTAGGTTCCAGGTTTCACCTTAACTGCACCAGTCCAGGTTCTGGGTAACACGACATGACATTCATGTCAATTTTGTCATTTTTGTTCACTGTCCCAATTGCTACCACCTGTGAAATGGTAATTAAGAATCGAAAAGGTTTCTCAACAGTTTGGACCAAACTTTATGAAATATCCTTTTTCAACAGAGCAGTGCAGGTAGAATTTGTATGGTGCTGCCTGCTGGTGATTTTGAATGTTAACTGTACCGGGTATGCAGAAAAATCATATCAAGGATGCAAAAAGTAGGTCAGAGTTTAGCAGTATAGCTTTGATCAGCAACTAGCTGTTACATACCCTGTCAACACCTTTCTGTTTGTCCCATCTATTATAAAGACATGAAACATGTGTGGCACAAAATAATTCACCTCAACAGAACTTAGAAAGCCTTTTCTTGGCAACTCTGTCAGCTCAATCCATAACAATGACATGCTTTGATGATGAAAAATCACCTTTCTTTTGTGTTCTTTTGTCTAGGACATCTGTTTTCTCTTCTTGCTCTCTTTACCTACCTGTGCACAGGTGTGTTTTACAGGCATAGACATGAAACACACCTGTAAGCCTTCAACCACCTTAGACCAACCAGGCCCCTACATGTTTGTGGCTATCAAAAGTTGCATTCCTTTCTTAGTCAAGGTAAAGAAGGATTCCTACAACAAACTTTAAAGAGCAAAAACATCCCCAAAGAGATTTTGTCCGATTACATTTACAAAAGTCAAGGTTTATTGGTGTTAAGTGCCCTTTTCAAGAGCACAGCATTGGAACCTACTAGGGATTCAAACCCAGTACCTTTAGACTCAAAGTAAAGAACCCTAACCACAAGGCAACTATGCAAAAGTCAATGAATAAACCTTCTGGATTGGATTTCTTCAACAGATGTCCCCCATCTAGCCACAAGCAGCCAGCCAAAGTTAAATACCGCAGACTAACCAGGTTAATGTCCCTCCCCGCAAAGTAAACCTGACTTCAGATTCCAGCCACAAAAGGTCAGATTCCATCCCCGGCAGCCATAAAAACTCAAGAGTGCGTCTCCAGATGGTTGAAGACTTTCACTGTGACCTTGTCTTACTGTAGATCTTTTAATCAAAGATGGTGTCATCGGGACCGACCAAAACTGATGCAAGGAACCATCAAGGGAAGAAGAGAGAGGGGTAGGCTACAGAAAAGATGGGAGGATAATATCAGAAAACGTACAGCCATGACGCTAACTTTTAAGTCAAACATTTAGAAGAACAGAAAACCGAGAAGGGTGGAGGCAACTGGTTGCCAGATCTTCAGATAATAAGACTAACATCACTAAGGGACAGATGAGATGACCCATCTGCCGGATGTCACCCTCTCTCTTTCCATATTGAATACCAACAGCCCCCAAAATCTTCAGAGCGGATTCCAAGAAAGATGAAAACATTCAGTGTGACCCTGTCTTACTATAAATCTTGAAATTGAAAGAGGTTTCAACTTCTCAAATATGTCAACTACCGGTATGCCTTGTGCTCTCTCTACTTGCCATTTTGCCACCTGGCAGCCCTCAAGAGCTGGTTTCCAGACTGTGGATGGCTTTCCATGTGACCCTGTCTTACTGTAAATCTTTTAATTGAAAGATGTTGTCATCTACTCATCTATCAAATGTGCCCTCTGCTCTCTCAACTTGTCATTTTGCCTCCAGGCCTTCCCAACATAGATTCTGAAGAGACTTTATAAAAGGATCGCAGGATGATCAAATTATGTCCCACACAGATTAATAAAACATCTTGGCAGGCAGTCAAATTTCTACTGGAGCTTGATATATAGCTGTCTACCTTGTAAACCCACTGGCAACATCCCAGAGCTATGCACTGCAATGTTACCAGGGGGTAGGAATGTCTCAACAACCTCCTAGGCTATAGGCCTTACTAATGAGGTACATGTATAGTCACTGTGGTATCTGGAATTGCTGCCTTTATTTCTTGCAAGCTGAAAATGAAAATGTTGCTGCTTTGCCTTTTTCCAAACATTTTGTAGATAATGATACCATGAAAAGAAGCCCTATACAAGCATGTGGTCTGGTCATCAAATATAAGATTTGCATACAAAATGCACAACCAAAGTTTTGACCAATCAGAGTGCTGTATTTAGGGGATCCATCCCATAATACTCTGTAGTAACTAACCAATCAGTTTCCTTAATAAAAGCCTTGAAATTTGGAGAATGAGTTTCCAAAATTCAAGAAACAATGTTTGAATGATCTATTTTCCTTTAAATGATCAGCAGAGATGACAGAAAAGGTTACAAGTACAGCTTTACAACCAGTTTATAGATAACACCTTTACGTGTAAACATAAGGCAGCTACTAAAGATAGGATTGGCACTGTTTCATTGCAGCTAAACACTGATGTCTTACTCATAAAAGTGCCCAGCGAATTGTATAGCACAAATAGAAGGAAGTCAATGGCACAATAAAAGTGTAAGAGAGCTTAGGGACTGTATCCACAGTCATGTACTTGATGGTGCTATAAAAGCGTCGGAAGATAATGCTGGTGGTATGCAGGACAAGGGAATAACGTGCAGCCATGGCTCAAGTGTTTAGAATATGACTAGGTGTGGCGTCAATGACCCAGCGGGTAGGCTAGTGGACACGGGATTGAAAGGTCACAGGTTCGATTCCTGGCATTCCTTCCTGGCTATAGCTAGATGTGTCCTTGAGATGAACACATGTACATGCAAGGGACTTGATTTGCAGAAAGAGATGCTCATTCTGAGCAATTTTTCAAACACAATTTAGATTTAATTTTGCCTGTAGGGGTATTTCAGATTTCATTTCTCCATACAGTACTTTATATCAGTATCCACAGTTACCATGACTAAAGATCTAAATAAAACATAGATTTATTAATTCAAATATTGCTGAAGCTTTTGAATCTACAGTTCTTTAAATAAGACCCTCCCAGTCAGTCGGATATGATTGATATTCCAGATCTTCCAACTTCTGACTTGAAGGGTACATATCAGCACGAGTGATAAACACAATTACACCAGAGAGCACCTTTAATGACAAAAATTCCATGTTTTACTATCTCCACAGGGAGCCCATCAGCAAGAACCCTAAGTATAATTAGGGAAGGGAGCAACATAAATGCTATTAATAAATCAACCATAATAAATTGGTAATCTTAGAAAGTTCAGGGTGCTACCATTTTTCAAGTGGTGTCAAGGCTATCTGGGAAGATTATTAATCATCAATTGCAGACTTAACGATTCTGTAATTCCAGATATCCAAAAATTTACAGATTAGTTCTAGTACACAAGGTCAAAGCATCATCCACAATGATACATTACACATAAATTTTGCATAGAAATTGCATCCCAAATTTCATATAAGGCCACACCATCTTGATTTTATGGATGACGTCTGCGTGTGCATTGATATTCGCCTGTTCTCAAAAAAAAAAAAAATCACCTCCTCCAAGACTCCATTGAACTCCGAAACTTATATTGACTCATATTGACGCAAATGGCCAGCATTGTTCCGGCTTGTCGTAAAACTCATTATCAATCGCACCGACATTCTAAAAGTTCAAAGTACACAATGTCAAAGAACTAGTAACTGGACTTTATTACCCAAAAGTCACAGTGAAGCATCCCGCTGTGTCAATGTTCACAGCCTAGTTTTGAATTAAGCGTTGCCAGTCCTCCTGAATTTACCTTTTAAGTGTTGCCGAATTTCCAAGATTTACCATCAAGCATTGCCAGATATAAATACAAACTTCTGACTCATTCGTTCACACTCCATAGTTTCTTGCAACCTACAGACCTACTTTGACTGTTTCTAAACGACACAGGTGAGTTACCTCTCCAAATCGGTAACAACATACCAGGTGGGAATGCTAAGCCCATCTCCGTTTATTTTCCCAAAACATCAGCTGGAGAAAAAACTTCAGAAGAATTCCGTCCAACCTTGTTGCCGGATATTCGATCAATCTGGGTCAATGCAGGGATCCGTGGAAGGGGGGACACCCTGCCAAGCAAGGTCAGAGAGCTTGCAGGAGTCAGATATACATAAAAATCCAAGTCTGGATGTGGTTCAACTTACTCCCCAAGCAGAGGTTTATGGGAGAGTTCGTTACCTTCCTCTGACAGGCATCCGTTTACTGACAGCCAACACATTTCTGACAGCTGAAACCTTGTCAGGTGCCAATCAAAAGAAGGTCTGATTGGACAGTAGTTGAACTTGAGCTTCAGCTGTCAGACACATGACTGTCCAACTACAGCTAAAACGAGGAGCATCATAGGCGAGGTTCAATGGCACATCTTTGCCTGCTTGCCTGATTGGTCCACTGCCACTTTTCCATGCATAGTTATTGGTGTATGTCCTAGATTGCCAGTCAACTTTACTCTACAGGCAGATGTTGAGGGATTTAACATCGTTTTTTCCTTCTGATAAGCATAATTTTCTGACAGCACAATCCTTTTCTGACGGCCGATCTCTTAGAGGGGTGCCAATGATCAGAAGATGGTAACGATTTCTCCCTTCAAATTTGGAGAGTACCATGCACTTCAACTTGAGAATTCAGATGTCACGCAAATGTCAGACAACCAAGTTGCAGGTTCCGATTAGTGCTGAACTCCCTGGGAGCATCCCCGGAATATTCCATTTCAAAAGCTGCAGGAGATGCCATTCTGGACATTTGGTGCAAGTAAAATTGTCCTTTTAAATCCGACAGCTCCGTGTTTGTGGGAGCTTCAGGCGTCAAACTTCTGCACGTAAAAGAGCCCATTAAACTTATAGAGAAGAGTTGGGGTGACCTGGTACGTGTGCTATGTTGAAAACATGAGCTATGGCTATGGCGAAGCCACATTGCTTTGCAACAAATGGAGAAAAGGTGTCAAATTTAACCTTAGTAGACTGCTCTACCTCTGCTCTATATGTGCAGCAACAGACATGCTATAAAACCTTAAAACTCCCATGGACCTTCATCACAACTACACCATTTTCACAACATAAAATTCCACTTCTTGCCCTCTTTTCCAAGAACTCAAGCATAATGTGCTCAAGGACCTTTTGCAAAGAGCACTCTGAGATGGATCTAAGTACATTATGTGCCAAGTATGCAGTTTTATGGCCTAAAACATCACTGAACATCCACACGCACAGAAATCATTTGCAGCCATCCTACTCTTACTTAGGGAATCTATGACAACATTTGTCTTTAAATGACTGTTACAGGGCTTGAAATACTTTTCTTGTGCAACAATTTCCCAAGGCAATGTTACAGTTTTATACTGCTATAAGGATATACTCAATGGTCACATTTACTAAATCCCTTTGTGTACTATACCGTTAGTACATGTATTATGTTAAGTTACTGATGATGGTGATTTCTGGCATGTGATTTCTAACTTCTGAATCTAAGACCACTTTTAAGAAAAACCTTGAATTTTTTTCTTAAGTGATCTTCTAATGCAGCATCAATAATCCCTGAGGTATGCGTACTTCAGATATCCAGGTGTTCAAGACATTCCTGAGAAGGCCTTGATGACACTGTACCCAGCGGAAAATTATGAAAGTTGACGTTATACAGTGATTCAAATAGAAATTGATACATGCTCAGATCAAACATGACAGCATGTGGTTTGCATTTCTTATATGTTCATTTGGTTCATTACCGTGCCTCCATCCCTACGGATTTTTCCGTAAAATGTGTGAAACGCACCTTTCATCATAAAGACGCTTGTAAATTCCACCGCAGATTGAGTTGGGAGTCCCAAACACTAAATCAGAGAGTTTAGGACCAGATGTTACCATTAAAAACTGGCGAAGGTGTTTTCCTTAGACGAACTGTTCCGAGGGGAAATTTAACATCACAGATTGAACTGTAATGGTGTGATCTACCGTTCATTATCATGTAACAGTTGGAGTTGATTCCAAGTCACTGAGAGGTTTTTCATATAATATTTGTAATAAGTTTGAACTAGTTTTAGATAAATGAATATTTTTGGCCACTATAGTTCTAAATTGGGCAAACAATAAAGATGAAAGTTTGAACGTTTTTGGACCTATTCATATACATGTACATGTTGTAAACATTTTGACTGCACAAATATCTCTTTATCTAGAACAACCATGTTAATTTGGAAATGACTCAACATGTAAATCAATGGAACAACATTGTATATCCCCAGTTCACCTGTACATACATGTACATTGTACTAACATTTAGGGCTCGACTTCTTTTTCTGCATACCTACTTAGGTTACATGCAAAATTAAACAAAAATTATGCACATGCCTTCTTTGGATTAGATCATCAAACTACATGGACAACTGTAACTAGTGTAAGACAGTGTGAGCAACCCACATTATCTATTTCATCACCTTCCTCAACTTGACCCAGCTATAGGCATGAGGAGATCCAATTCTGACCTCCGATCTTTGCTTGCCAAAACCCATTCCAATTTCCCATTTCCCATGGTCTGACAGACGTTTATCTGATGCTTACTGCCCTCAGTTGTCCCTAGAGTGGGCTTGAGAATTGGCAAAGGTCTTCTCCTATTAGACTTCTGCCAATACAGGGTGGTTTAAATCCTGCATTGGACCAGGGTAAGAGTTGTAGTCTGGTTGTATCGATTACGACCTTTTGGACAGTGAGCTTGAGAATTGGCAAAGGCCTCCTCCTGTTAGCTATCTGCCAATACAGTGTGGTTTTAATCCAGGATTAGATTAGGATAAGGGTTGTAGTCTGGCTATATTGATGACAACCTTTTGAATAGTGGACGTGAGATGGACCATACAGGGTTTTACTGAAAAAGAAAAAAAATGTTCGCTGTGGTTTCAAGTTTGCGGTTTGTGGCGTCTGTGTGGCACAGTGTCAGAGCATCCGGCTATGAACCAATTAGACCCAGGTTCAATCCCAAGTGGGATACCCAGACATGTCCGGACATGCACCCAGATGTTGTGCCCTTGGGAAAGGCACTCAACACGTATTTCCCATATCCTAAGCCCAGCAATAGGGTTTGGGTTGGCGTTAGGAAGGGCATCCAGCCGTAAAAACTCTTGCTACAAAAAAGACTTGCACTTGATGAAGAGTTCTGGGGCTCCCCCATCCATGTGTAAGCACGTCTAACCCCCAGATGATGGGGAACAAAAGACGTAAAACTGGATAGAGAGAGAGAGAGAGAGAGAGGTGAAGGTGTCACCGTGAAAAAACGCAAAAATAAAAAGACTGTGAACATTTCCATTTTTACAGTACCCTGTTTAGCTGTTAAGTTGTCATGTTATGACATATTGGAGCTTTAATGTAAACACATCAGCCATATAATGCTAGATGCTACCTAATTGCCCAATCAATATCTTTTAGAAATCCTTTCTGTTCATTTCAACTTTGGAAACAGCATTCCCTAATTCATCATGCACAATATTTCGTCAGTGTGGCAATTAAGGGCTAATTAAATCACAACAGCAATCTATTCTTACATCCTATTCCACAGTACAAAATGTAATTCATCATATTCATGAACATGTACAGAATGCTTTTTTGATCCTTCCTATCATATAGAAAGTACTATTACCTGATAACATTCATCATTCTCCCAGTGACAAAACAATCTTACTGAAGGCAATTTGGGCTTCCTTTCAAGTCTTTTCCTCCCGGGAGATAGAGAAAAGGTATTTGACATTGATCTTTCCAGAGCAGACCAGGGTTTACAATCAGATAACATGATCAATAGAACAGTGCAAACAGCAAAATCTTTAAGACATTATCGATTCCTTAAGTACAGAAATACCGGTGGGCACAGTGATTATTGGATATGCTGTTATCTTATTTTTCAGAAGTATTTACATCTACGCACATCTACCACGAGGCCCTCAGGTATTAAAGGCACCCAGAGCATTTTGTGAGGCTTGAAAATTGGAAATATTCTAGTTGCTGTAATCTTTATGAAATTAACATTTAATGCCACTGTTTACCACATTTGCGTGCGGATTTCTTATCAAAAGTGCACAAAAGCGGCACAAAAATAAAATACATGGTGATCTTTTAGTTTCACGTGCCTAGTATAAATAGACCGATACCATAGCCCCACCCACCTCCGTCAAAACGTAGAAATGCAAAATTAAAAAATAAAAATGCAAATTTTTGACGGCAGACAGTCACTCTCTCATTGGTCGAACCGCTAATTGTGATGGACAGTCAGGATCAGTCTATTAGCGCTTGGATTTTCTGTCAGTTCTCACCACACAATGACATCGTATCTTTGCTCCTTTAATATCGATATGTAATGGTAAAGTGTTATTTAAACTTATTATGTGTAGGAATGACTAAAAATTAGATTTTTTTAATTCAAGTTTCAAGCCTCATAAAATGCTCTGGATGCCTTTAAAATTTACAAAAGTAGATTAAAAATGTTCCATGAAAGTTGTGTCTGATCAATCATCAGTTGTTCATAGTACAGCTACTGGTTTTAAAGCCTGTACATGTATTCCTTCTACGGATACTCTCCAAGCAGATGTAGGGTGTCCAACTTTGTGTGTGTATGAATGTTGGTGAGGCTTTTTCTTTGTCTTTCTGGCGGGGAAGACAACGAAAGAAAAATGTGGACTACTAGAAAGACAGAAAAAGCAACAAAAAAACACACATAAAACACTGCAACAAACCCTGCATCTGCTTGGAAATTAACAAATGTTATGCAGCTGCAGGAAAAGGAGTGGATGAGGAGAATAAAGAAGCCCTCTACCTATATCTATTCTATTCATATAACTGTCTCATTTGAAATATTCAGACCCCACCATTAAATTTCATCTATCTAATGCCTAGTACTGTAAACTTGCTAATTTTTGTTGGGACTAAATTTTGTGGTGGGAGGTAAAAGGAGATTTTCACAGTGTTTCAAGTTTGCCGATGAAACAGTTCTCTAGTACAGTAGTAATACATTGGAAAGGCATATTCAAAGTGTCATGAACTTGTGCTGGAAAGGTCAAGGCAAAAGCCACGAAAATAAACCCACCACAAACATCTCAAGGTTTACAGTATTCACTTGCCAGCGTATTTTGTTTTCTCAGCCACAGTCTGAACTCTTTGATGTCTTTTACATACAAATGTGGGTGTATTTTCAACTGAACCCTCTACACACACAATCTCGGGGGAAATTACACCACTCTGAAAGTGCTGGGAAATTGGATTTAGTCTGTGACGAAGACAAATTTGGTGCCAGGGCAAGCCCACATTTGGGAGCAGAAAGCAAATTTATTGTTAGTATTATGTGGAAAGTCATATTGCACACAGTACAAAGAATATTAGTAATGGAACATCACAAACTAAATCATCTCTTTCTTTCCAAAAAAAAAGATCAGAGAAACAACTTAACAACTTGGTGTGGCCTAAGTAGAAAAGTCTAGAAATCAAATTATTCTAAAAAACATGTCATACCTGACAAGTATGTACTGTAAATCTGTAAACATTCACAAATTTAACAGTGCTTTTCATTTCACCACCACAAATTCACGACACTGGCCGGAATATGTGTTTCCAACGTATAACATTTCTGTGAAGTACAAGCACTGTAGTACAGAATTGTCCCAAATGTGAACTTAAAACACCACAAGATAAAGTCCCTGTGAAAATAAGTGAATCTACAGTATCATCTGAACTACAGTGTAATCTTGTGCCCTTGAGACACCTCCCGAGCAACAAGGTGGGGAGAGGAATGGAAGCTATAGCAAGAATGTTAGACTTGTCAGCTGTCATTATAGTGTCAAGTCCCTGCCAATATCTGGGAGCCTGTTGACAAGAGTTTGGAGGCTGTGATAGCTAAGACATGCCCCATGTGTTGGTACCAGAGGATTGACATACCTGCCATTTCTGATAATGATATAGCCACATTGAGAGTGAGTAGTAAATTTAGTGCATGGTCCAACAGTTGCTTGTATCCCCTTTAAAACTCCTTACAACTCAGGAAAATGTACCTACAAAGCGGTATGCCTAAACACCACAAACCACCGCAAATGACCGCAAACCACCGCAAACGGGTCTAATATGCAGTGTACATGGGCAGGGACCTTATGTCACGCACTGAATACATTGTATATGCAATAATGAATAAAAAATATGAAGCAAATTAAGTGTTTACCAGTTTAATCAAGTTATTCCGCTCATATCAAGATCGGAAGAATTTTTGGCCGCCATATTGGATCGTCGGTGTTCGGGTTCTGCACTAGTGGAGAACTCTTTGATACCTTTTCTCTAGCTTGACAGACGACGAGGCGATAATTATCGATAAAAAGTGGATATTGTTGGTAATAGATTATAGTATAGTGTAATTGTATCATTATAAAGTCATAAGACTTGTACACAGAGTGTTTTCAGCTTCAAATACAATTACGATCCGGCCAAAAATTCTTCCGATCTTGATATGAGCGGAATAACTTGATTTAACTGGTTGACACTTAAGATTTGCTTAGTATTTTATTATTATTTATACATATTTTCAACATATACAATGTATTCAGTGTGTGACATACGGTCCCTGCCCATGTACACTACATATTAGACCCGTTTGCGGTGGTTTGCGGTGGTTTGTGGTGTTTAGGCATACCCCCTACAAAGCATTCTACAAACCCCATCCTTTTAAAGCTTAGATGTCTCATATGCCCAGCCTCATCTTCGAAAAATCATAATACAGGCTTCAAAAGTTGTCTTACTTAAAAAGTCATCTCCAAGAAGATCTATTGGTGGCACTGACAGTATTCAAAGGGAAAAAGCAGCATTATTTGCCACAATGACCAGTAATGCTGAGTTTGCCCTTTGGATACTGTAACTGCCGCCGATAGATCTGCTTGGAGATTAACTTTAACTTTAAGCGCAATCCAAATTCTTCCACACGTACACCAGGGTTAATGTAATATTCAGCGTGTGCACACACACACAAACCACACTTTCATTTGGATTACTTAGCTTGCACCTCCATTCCAGTACACTTTGATTTTTCCAATCTTATCATACCTGCTCATGCATGACAAACTGATATGCTTTAGCCTCAGTGGGTTCTCAATACATTTACAAAATGCCTGGGCCATTGATTCCAACAAACGTGTCATCGGGTTAGGTCTACGGGAGGCACTCTAAATGTTTGCACAGCAGAGTCGAGACAAGGAGTAGGATTTACTCTCTGTCTATCATGACGTCTTTGTCAGTTGGAGGAGACAAGTTTAAATCTTCACAGATTTGACCTTGACCTATACACCCACAAGTTCTATACATACAAGGTTACAAATGGACTACATTGTACTAAGGCCACGCCACATTAAAAAACAGTGAATATGAAATGAACTGTACTAATGCAGCATCAGTAATCCCTGAGGTGTGCACACTTAAGATATCCAGTTCAAGGCATTCTTAAGAAGGTCTCTATAACAGCTTTTTTTCAATGTGGCAGTCTTAAGGCATCCTGCTGAATTTTGAGGGCTGACATTACCATTACTGTTTCTGACACATTTGATCTAGTATGGAACATCCAACAGTCTCTCTAAAAAGGTGTTTATACTGAATTTCATATTCCTGGCCTTGGTACTGAATAACATTGTTAGGAATTTTGCACTGTGTATTGGTAATACAACAAATTACTAATTTTTCAGTTTTTTCATTGCATTATGGTGCTACAGATACATGTTTGCGAAATTTTTCGGATGGAGGAGGGGTATTTTCAGTGTAAGAAGTTTCACAATGAACAATTAAGGTGTACAATCCAACCCTAGCTCCCCAAAGGACATAAAAAAGCACTAAAGTTTCACCACGTACCCAGAACATCCCTGATTTGTGGTGAAAAAGCTCCCTTCATGACCCTGCTTGTCTGAGATTTTACTGCCGGGGATAATGGTGACTAGAACAAAGGATCGGCAGGGCTATCAACGCAAGATGTGTGTGTGCAAGCCATAAAAGAAAGTGAACTTAAATCCCTGTGATGGGATACTTCGTGATGCTCCTCTCTTACAAATGTAGCAGTCAGCTTAACATGTAAGGGTTTCAGTCAAATCAGCCATTGTATGAGGCAGGGCTCAAAATAAAATTGGAGCTGTGCAGGTATTTTTTTATCTGCACTAATGTCCAAGTACTGGGTATATATAATTAGGTGTTTGTGGATTTTTTCTTTACTGTAAATATTGCAATGGTTTCTTGATGATTTCTAGGTCTTGTCCATAGCTTTAAAAATCATTTTCTGAGAGAGCAGTGCAGGTATGAATTGTTTGGTGCAGAAAAAAAGTACTGTAAGTGGGACTTAATTTTGCAGTAGATGAGGAAAGGACGCTCTTGCAGCGCCTTAAGTTTGTGGTGGAAACAATTCTGTACTACAATAGTAAATTACTAGTGATACATTGGAAACACATATTTGCTGTGTCATAAATTCCCGGGAGAGTTTACCACAACAATAAAACCATTGTGAACATTTGGAGGGAGAAAGCTGAATCGACCCTTGCAACAAAGTTGCAGGAGGATCTACATGCAAGGGTTAAGGTCTCAGGTAAGGTGAACATTTTAAACATTTAAAATGTAATGAAATAGGGGAAAAATTAGCAATTTGTTGTATCACCAATACACACACAAAAATTAACAGTATGTTGATCCCTAAATGAGGTATTCAAAATTCATTCTTTGTTTGTTAGAATTCTACAATTGAACCTCACAGCAGGGGTTTATATGGCCCCAAGGAGTCTGGCGGACTGAGACTACTAACTTCCATTTGGCTGATGGTAGATGAAACAGGTCAGGTCTAGAAAAAGCAATTATCTCTAAGTGCAGTCATGTTCCAAGCACGAATCAGTTCAGTCAACTCTTTTGCCTAATGGCCTGTGAGATAGGGGAGAGCTGTGATGTTCCATGGGTTACTTCCCGGCCTTTTCCTTTGACGTTTAGTGTGCGCTTGTAGCATCATAAATGTATGACATATGTATGCGTGCATACATACATTTGTACATGGTTTGTAAGGGAGATCTGTCAACGCAATTTTGTGTATATACCTCATCTTTGACATCTCAACCCTCTGAAATGCTATCTTCCACATTTTGAGGGGCAAAATTTCAAACTTTGTGAAACTATTGTGATGACACTGTTGATTGATCTAACCTGATGATAATGTCATGAATTTTCGTCCATAAAAAGAGACGAACTGGCTAAAATGTTTTGTCCTTCCCAAGCAGTAAAATTCTGTCCAAAAGGATGGATGCTGGAGAGGCCCCTGTGACCTACATATGCCTGTTCAAGTTGAAGTCACCTGGCCCATCTGTAAGAGTTTATCAGTCCTGTCTGTACCTGGATTCCTTTCTTCACCTCAGGACAAGGATCCTCCAGGTTACAATACATCACAGTCTGCCTTCTGGCCCCCAAACGCAAAGGTAGAACTGCCCCACCCCCACAAGACATCAAATTACATAAACCTCACTATGATTCATATATCCGCACCTGACTTCAAACAGCAGGCACGCAACTCCAAATTTGGCAACAAAGGTCTTCATATCATCTATAATCATAATTGGGTCCAACTTTACCTTCTGGCCCCAAAAGGCAAAGGCAAAATTTCCCCCCACACACAAGAAATCAAATTTCATACCTTGCTGTTATTAAAATATCCATATCCAACTTCAAACAGCAAGCAGAACCCCAAACTTGGCAGTAAAGGTCCTGATATAATATCTAATGATCATAATTGAGTCCCAATTTATCAAAAGAGGCATTACCGAGATAAGAATACATTTTTATATCTTATATCCAACATACGTGTTTGGGTTGGTTTACCCTGTAATTCTAAATGTTCCACAGTCTTGAGACTGACTTCAAGTGTGGAAAGTATAATCTAATGAAAGATGAAGGCCTTGAAGAAATGACAAGCATAATCAATCAAACTTCTTGAACCTATGGCGTTTGCATACTAGATCAAAGACATTTAAAATTTTGTGGGGTGGAGACTTTTAAGTTTTGTTTATCATGAAACCTCTAGGTCTATAATTTGATTTTTGATGCACAGCTTTTCTTTCCATCCTTTGCCTAATTTCCTTTTTGAGAAGGCACAGGTAATCCACTGGCAACAGCACAGAATCGTATTCCAAGGCAACGGCATTTACAGGTTGAGGAAAATTGGTCTGGGAATTTTACAAGCAGGCGGAAACTTAACGAGTTATCCAGCTTGTTTTGATGGTGGTTCGGTAATCAACCTTGGCAGGCATACTGTAAATCTTTAAATGTTCCCGGTGGTTTCATTTATCCGTTTTTCAGTGACGTCTCCATTGCAAATGCATGACACACCGAATATGCGTTTCGAATGTATCACACTCAGAATTGTTTCAACCACAAACTCAAACTTCCTTCCACCTTCTATTGCAAAATTAGGTCCCTACGAAAATAAGCAAACTTACAGTACTATTGATCAGTGTGTCTCAGCATGATGAATGTCACGATCATAAGGGCTAATCCACCCAGAGAGATACAAACCAACTAAACCCAATTATGCCGCATACACTCTTATCTTCTGAACCAAATGAAGTTGAACAATCCGGTTACGAACTATCATGGCCACTGCTTGGAGAATGAGCAAGGGGGCAGAAATAGTATCTTGATCCAGTTAGCTTGCTGAAAAGCATAATGCATTGAAAAAGGACAGATGCTCGGAGCAGTTCACATCTTTCTGGTCTGGAAACATTAGGATACAATGCTTGAAGGCTAAAATTTGATTAATCTACAAAGCCTACATTTTTTTCCCCGGCACAACTGCCTATTGCTATTATTTCTACGGTATTTCAATCTTGAGTTCTTTTCTGCAAATTGCATTGACGTGACATTGTTGCACAGGTATGTAAGCGTGCCACACAGCACACTTCGACGGCGTCAAAATGTGCACAGGAACACGCTTCGACGGCCGTCCCAGGGTGCCATATGGGGCACCCAGAATGGCTGTTTTCTACGGTCTCCAGATTGATATAAGACGCAAACAGTTGACAATACTCGGTCAGAAAATACCTGAACAATTATATTTTACGATCTTTTGATTTCTATGAAGGACAGAGTGTGGGAAAATACGGAATTTGCGAAGTTCGTACGGAGCGCCTGTGAGAACGTGCGAGCACCGATCTCGGGAGACCGTTCACTAAAACCCGTTCTGAAATGAAATAAAAACACCCAAACTATCAACTGTTCCGCTTTTTATTATTTCCAGATGTAATACTTATGATCTGTTTGGCTGGAGCTGCCAGTAAACCTGCGTAAAACCTACAGGAAACGCCGTTCTCGATGCACGGAAAGTCCGCCATGACACATGTGCGATCAGCCGCTTAGGCGGAAAGTAGCCACTTATTGCGACACAAACATTACGCCGATTCGACGTGATTTGTCTGAACATGCCGTGCGCGGTCTCTCTCTTTTGCGTGAGGCCGTTACGACGGAGATTTTTGGACACAAGCTTGAAGGCAAATGTTTATACGCTCAGCAGAATGTCTCTAAATGGCGTATTTTCGCGCAAGAAAATATTAAAAGGCATGCACGCCGAACTTTCCACATGCCGTTGCCACCTGCCAGTCAGCACGTCAAGACGTGCTGAGCTGCACGCTGTGACGGAAGTTTTGTCTCTCCTTTTTTTTTGGCGTGAGTCCGTTACTATGGCGATTTTCGGGCACAAGCTCAAAGGGAAATGCTCAATGATATATCTATGAATAGATGTTTCGCAGTCACTGCGAAATATCTATTCATAGAAATTCGCACATTAAAATATTAAAAGGCATTAACGCCGAACTTTCCACATACCGTCGTCACGTGCCAGTCAGCACGTCAAGACGTGCTGAGCTGCACGATGTGACGGAAGTTTTGTCTCTCCTTTTTTTTTGGCTTGAGTCCGTTATTATGGCGATTTTCGGGCACAAGCTCGAAGGGAAATGCTCAGTGATATATCTATGAATAGATATTTCGCACAATAAAATATAAAAGGCATTAACGCCGAACTTTCCATATACCGTCGTCACGTGCCAGTCAGGACGTCAAGACGACTGCTGAGCTGCACGCTGTGACGGAAGTTTTGTCTCTCCTTTTTTTGGCGTGAGTCCGTTGCTGTGGACATTTTTGGGCACAAGCTCAATAGATAAATGCTCAATGATATATTTATGAATAATCATTTCGCATAATAGAAATATTAAAAGGCATGCACGACGAACTTTCCACGTGCCGTCGCCACAGGTCAGTCAGCACGTCGAGACGTGCTGAGCTGCACGCTGTGACGGACGGCTCTTAAAAATATTTTTCTCTAATTTTGAGTTAAAAGACACATACTAGTATTCCATATTAATTTGATTTGCGATTGTGGAAAGATAGAAACTTTGTTGCGAGTTATTTTGCTGTTATAAGGAAACATTCAAATTTTCTTTAGAGTTTGTTATTTTCTATCGTCGCCACGGGTTAGTCAGCACGTCAAGACGTGCCGAGCTGCTCGCTGTGACGGAAATTGTGGACTGATGGTGAACAGGTAAAGAGTAGCACTGGCTTTTACAATTGTGAGACTTATAGAGATGAAAACTGTCGATTGAATCTTAAAATATTCCAGGCAATTGGGCAATTCTAGTTTGTAAGCCATGGCAATAACCAGGCTGTGGGGTCGTCTGGCGTAACGGTGTCCCCGTCGCTCTGTGTCCACACGTACGCGGTGACTGTTTACAAAGAAAGGGTTCAACGCATACAAGGGCAATTGTATCCCTCAGATAACGACCACAACAATCTTATTTAGAGATGGAATAAAATGCTGTTTTGTAGCATCCATCTTTTCCTCCACTTTATATTACAAGACTACACTATTGCCAGACGGCGATAGTGTCTGCTGCTGGAAACACTTGCACCAAGTAGCACCCAATGAGGCAGATAGGGTGAAAGACGTTGTGACATTTTAGCTTACCGGGTGAATAAATGGGTTACGTCATAATATAGACTTTTTATGTTGGTCCTTGTGAAAGGGTGATAAGGCATGAGCCTGTAAAATTCCAAGGAATTTATCGGCTAAACATACCGAGTTCCTTCTCACAGTCTCATTCACGGAAAGCATACCATTAGTTACATTTATTCATAACATAGATTAGATATACAAGTCTATAAGTCCGTGTTCCGTATTATATGCATATAAAGTCTTTCAATCATTCTATTTCACTGATGAAAAATGGCGGGTTTCATTTCTAAAAGGGGTAGGAGATGAGAGAATCCCTTGAATTGATTGAAATGACTAACTTTTTTTCCGTTTTCTACAGGGTGCTCTGACTGATTTCACGTGTAAGGTTATGGCATGGACTCGTACAGACAACATGGCCCAATTGACGTACACTGGTACAGCAAAAAAAAACTCCCAAATAAATGAGCAGGCGTTGTTGTGAGCTGAGGCAAGTGTGTGAGTGAGCTCATTAGAAAGACAGTCACTTGAAACAATCTTATGAAACTACATTATTCTCTCACAACGTTAGCTGCCTTTCTATTTTTCAGCTCTACGTTTTGTTAATGGTTCTTGTATACGGTTCCTTGTATACACCTATTTCCAAAAGCCGGTAGAACAATGGCGGGCAATCAGTGCACGTCTGGTGAAACAATTGTGTCGGGACAACGTTTGTTTAGGTCCAGTTGAACCGGTTGAAATCTACCAAAATACAGTAGATCTATGCTATGCTAAGATGCAAGGGCATTATATATAGAGATGTCCTTGGATGCAGTAAACGTCACAGGTTTCTGCGGTTTGACATAAAATACTAAAATACTACATAGCACTGAGAACTAAGAAATCAGTTGACTTGCTGAAGTCGAAGATTAAACCAAATCAACTTTGGACTGGTGGTGCCCGCTTATTACCCAGACCCCGCCAAACAAACAAACATGGCGACGGATCAAACAAGGCTAACCCGGTTACGGGAAATAATCGAAACGGTTCAATGATCGAATTGGTTCTCGGAACTATTCAATCTTCGGATCGTGAACGCTCAAAACCGACTGTCTTCGAAACGTTTTTTTGTTTAGTCTGCAGACCACCTTCTTGAGGTAGAAGAAAGACACTTGCGACCAAACTTCCCGTTTCATTTGTTTCGGGGTTCCTATGTCTGGGCTGCCATACAAAACTAATTGTCGGTCCTAAGCATTATCAGAGCCCGTAGGCTGCGGTCCCTTGCACGGTGATAATTCATTTTAAATATTGCATGTGTGCGTGGTGAGCCTAGTGTGTATTGCGAAGTGCTGCATGTGGTGAGTTTCCATGCAACCCGTCATAACGTATGGATGAGCACATGATGACGGCAGAATATCACAGACGACAAATACTCGATCGAAAAAAGTTTGAAAATTTCCTTAGCAATCATAGCAACAAAAGAACTCGCAACAGGAAAACAAAGTTTCTATCATTTTACAACCATTAATCCAAGCCGGACGAAACTTACCATTCAAAAATACCATCATTGCAACGTGCCGTGGTGAGGTTCCGTATAACCGTCATAGCGTGCGGATCAGCACATGATGACGGCAGAATATGACAAACGACAAATACTATTAAAAGAACTTCACAATTTCCAAATAGCAACAAAATAACTTGCAACAAGAAAACAAACTTTCTGTTAGTTTATAATCACTTAACAAAAGACGATTTACCATTAAAGATATCAATATTGTAACGTCCTGCGGTGAGTTTCCGCATAATCCGCCAAAGCGTGTGGATCAGCACATGATGACGGGAGAATACGACAAACGACAGTTGCCTTAGGCAACAAAATAAGTCGCAACAAGAAAGCAAAGTTTTATCGCATTCTACAATCGCTTATCAAAGGACTAAACTTACCATTCAAAAATATCATTGTAGCGTCTTGCGGTGAGTTTCCGTATTACCCGTCAAAGCGTGTGGATCAGCACACGATAACGGCAGAATATGATAAACGACAAATACTTTATAAAACTTGACAAGTTCCTTATGTAGCAACAAAATAACTCGCAACAAGAAAGCAAAGTTTTATCATCGCTTATCAAATGACGAGATACCATTCAAAAACATTATCAATGAAACGTGCTACGCTGAGTTTCCAGTGTAACCGTCAATGCGTGTGGACCAGTACATGATAACGGCGGAATATAACAAATGACGAAGACGTTAGAAACGTGAAACTTTCCTTATACAGTACTACTTGAAAGAAACAATTGCTCGCAAAAAGAAAACAAAGTTTCAACCATTTCATAATCGCTAATGAAGGTTGAAAGGGAAATAACAAGGAATACTAGTATTTTCTTTAAACTAGAAATAGAAGCAAAATACCTGTAAGAATCGTCTTGGGTCACAGCGCACAGCACAGCACGGGGCGATCGAGAACAGGCGTGCGATATGCTGTACAATTACTTACCTGCATTTAATCGAATTGTGCTGTGGCTACATCGACAATTTTCAATTATTACTTTAAAGTCTCGCAATTGTAACAGCAAAGTCCATGCTGCACTTGACCAGTTCACCGATTCTGGCTCACTATCAATACACAAAACTTCCGTCACAGCGTCTTGACGTGCTGACTGGCACGTGACGACGGTATGTGGAAAGTTCGGCGTTAATGCCTTTTAATATTTTATTGTGCGAATTTCTATGAATAGATATTTCGCAGTGACTGCAAACTGTCTATTCATAGATATATCATTGAGCATTTCCCTTTGAGCTTGTGCCCGAAAATCGCCATAGTAACGGACTCAGGCCAAAAAAAAGGAGAGACAAAACTTCCGTCACAGCGTGCAGCTCAGCACGTCTTGACGTGCTGACTGGCAGGTGGCAACGGCATGTGGAAAGTTCGGCGTGCATGCCTTTTAATATTTTCTTGCGCGAAAATACGCAATTTAGAGACATTCTGCTGATCGTATAAACATTTGCCTTCAAGCTTGTGCCCAAAAATCTCCGTCGTAACGACCTCACGCAAAAGAGAGAGACCGAGCACGGCATGTTCAGACAAATCACGCCGAATCGGCGTAATGTTTGTGTCGCAATAAGTGGCTACTTTCCTCCTAAGCGGCTGATCGCACATGTGTCATGGCGGACTTTCCGTGCATCGAGATCGGCGTTTCCTGTAGCTTTTACGCAGATTTACTGGCAGCTCCAGCCAAATGGATCATAAGTATTACATCTGAAGATAATAAAAAGCGGAACAGTTGATAGTTTGGGTGTTTTTATTTCATTTCAGAACGGGTTTTAGTTGAACGGTCTCCCGAGATCGGTGCTCGCACGTTCTCACATGCGCTCCGTACGAACTTCGCAAATTCCGTATTTTCCCACACTCTGTCCTTCATAGAAATCAAAAGATCGTAAATTATAATTGTTCAGGTATTTTCTGACCGAGTATTGTCAACTGTTTGCGTCTTATATCAATCTGGAGACCGTAGAAAACAGCCGTTCTGGGTGCCCCATATGGCACCCTGGGACGGCCGTCGAAGCGTGTTCCTGTGCACATTTTGACGCCGTCGAAGTGTGCTGTGTGGCACGCTTACATAGCTCTGTTGCAGATGTGCAAATTGTTGCCAGGGGTCAAAAAAGATGACAGCCTCGTATTTTCGTCTGTCATCTTTCGCAGTTTGCATCCTCACTTCTAATTCTGGGCAGCGTCTCTATAATTTGACAGAGATGGAAGAACTCCTCACGACTGTCTGCCTTTGTGTAGGTGAAGTATTAGATTCCCTATCCTGCGAGGTCACCTTTACAGGCAGGCAACTTCGCATAGAATCTTTGTGAAGTCAATAAGTGAGCTGCTTCAAGGTGATTTTCCCAGAACATTGTTATTCTTACCTTTTCCAGGAAGGCTGAATTTCAGTACCGTCTGTACCAGTGAAGCAGTTTTTGTTTGTTTAAAATCTTAATTCACACTTAGGATGGATTGTTTTGAAATTTGGCATGTGTCTAAGTCTTGACATGTTAAAGAAATAATAAGATTTTGGGTTCCCTAGCAGCTTTCCTGTGTAGTGCAGCAGAACTTTTTTGTTCAGACATTTCTTTAACCTGGATTTCACAGCCAAAATTGTTGCATCCACATGATATATGCAAACGTAAGTACAAGTGCAAGCTTGCATTTTTGGCAAACGATTCTACATAGCTTCTTCTATTCACAATACAGTACAGTACAATATTGTACTGATTTGTATCACCATTATCACAATCTTAATTCAACCATCTTTAGTTACATGTATTTTTGTGGTGAGTACCGTATTGCATGTGACAACTTGACCCTTGAGATAAGTATTGAAGGTCAGGAATTTTTCATGAATAGATGGTGTCGATAAGCAGCTATTATAATCCACTCTCCCTTACACACTCCTCCATGGCTGACACACAACATCATTCCCCATCTGTGAAAGCACTCAGCAACATCATATTACAGTAGAGTTGATCATGGGAAAGACCAGTAATGACCCTGGGGGTGTTGAGATGGAAAAAAGAAGACCTACCAGGCGTTTTTATCAATTTGAGTTAAAAATAACTTAAAGAGCGAGAAAATATGAAAAGTAAACTGCACAAATTGATGACATGGAAAAAATGCATTCAGATTTTCATACTCCCCAAACCATCATTGCCGATCTTTCCCTGCAAAAGCTCTCAATATCTCACCAACATAAAGAATCTATACTACATGTATACGGGTGTAAATGCAATTAACCCTGTTTAATCTGAGGAGACCTAATAATACAATTATATCAAAACCCCACATTTCAGTCATACAAATGTAAAAAATAAAATGCTTGCTATCATAACCAAGCACACGGTATAATTATCTCGTAAAATATGGCAATTTTGGAAATGATGGATTGCTGTTATATACTTTGTTGTTGTGGTACATTGGCAGTCCCAAAGGAAAAAGCCCTGCGTCCTTGTGCAAAGGAATCTAATTTTCCCTTTGATATTTTTCATTACACCACTCTTATCAATTAACTGTTAGTCTAGGAACAACACAAGGCAGGGTTGATGGCAGGTCCTTGATGTGATAAATATTTAGAGCCTGTCTGGCTAAATGTTAGCTTGTTTGTTGAGTTCCGTAGCCACAGCTGTCAAAACCAAAACAACACAAGATGATTCTATGACTGAGGGAAACTTCAATGGAATTAAAGGGTCCATATGCTAATTTTCTTCTCAATGATTTTTAAACTTCTTTCTTCAAACAACACTTGTACCCTGCTTGAGTATTCTGATCTAATGTTTAAGTCAAAGACATGAATATTGAACTTCAAAGTATCACAAGACATGGAAAAGAGAATCAAGACAGTCGTAAAGGTGCATGAATTATGGGTGTGAACGTGCACTAATGAAAATCAATGTGTACATGAGACACCTTTCAATTAATAGTTAATCATGACAAATTATGCCTAGAGTCAGTTCATTAAATTCATTGTTAATTTGACAGTGATCTTCTTACTTGAGGGTGAAACCGTAAACCAAAGCGAGAGATTTGAAAGTGAAATGCCTTCAAGGTGAATAACAATATCTCAAAGACAAACAGTGTAGTCTGTGGTGGAGATGGGGACTAATATAAATGCAAACTAATTATGATAGGACTGGGAGAATAACTAAGAAATAGACATGATTTTGCACAAGACAGATGGAAAAAAATTATACCCAAAAATTATCATATTGTATTTTTTTGTTGTTGCATATCCTCTTATTCTGTAAACGTTTTACAAAAAAGTTTCCCATATCCTAGAAAAATCATTCTAAGCTCATCACTTGTATGCATATGACATGATGCTCTTCAATCCCAGATATCTTTTCCACCCATTTCATTTTGATTTACCGGTATGTACGAAGAATAAGTTTATTGATTTCTGTCAGAAAGATACAGAGAAGCAGAACGATCAGCTGATGTAATCTGAAAGATTACGCCATGTGGAACTGTGATAGATCAAAGATTATGATGGATGGATGTCATAACCCACCCAAAATGGGAAATGACCCATTTTGCAACTTTCTTCTTGCTTCTTATAAAAGTCTTGAAACAATGACAACCTAAAGAGACTCACCTAGAGCGTAAGCTCTGGAGAGATTGCCGCATGCCTGTTGGACTTCCACACTGTTCCAGCCGTTTGGGTACAACACAACGCCTGCTGCTACCAGGATCGCTGCAGAAAAACAAAAACAAGGCACAAACATTAAACCTTAACATGCCATAGCCGACAGTTGTAACATGGTAGCATGTGTGAATAATAACATTCAAAATAATATATAACAACATACAATCTGTGGGGATTGAAAGAAGTGGGGGTGACCATGTGTACTTGGCTGAGAGTTCCATCTAAAGGAGTTTATCACTATGTTGGGAAACATGGTTTATGTAAATTTGGATTCCATTTGCGCAATGCCCTCGATATACTATGCACTTAGCTGATAAGGTTTGTCGTAAAGTCAGCCCAAAGACTTTACTTGAACATTTGTACAACCCTTCAAAGCGCATAATCTATGCAAACATGTAAATAGAGCCTTATCAACAAACGTTCTAGAAATGACCTTTTTGGCAAGGAAAGTTAGGATTCATCCTTAGGCTTGCCTCCTTCAAATCTAATTCTTCATACGTTAATTCCCTTCCTACCTTCCCCAATTACTTCTTTTCAAATCTCATTACCAAAACTACCAGCACTCTAATGAATGTAGGGATTAGTTGGTCCATTTGTTGTCCCAGGTACAACGATCGCCCCAATTCTGATGGTGTTCCCTATTACTGGTATTAGCGGAGTATTCAATATTCCTCACTGTGACTGATTGGCACTCCTTATGCAGGGCTCGAAATACTGATTTGTGGTGAAAAAAGCTCTCTTCATGACCTTGTTTATCTGAGACTTTATTGCACAGGATAATGGTAACTAGAACAAACTTACAATTTAGATTCAACAGGGCTACTAGTGTAAGATGTTTGCAGGCCATAAAAGAGAGCGAGCTTAAATCCCTGTGATGGCATAATCCTCTCCTGCAACAGCTAAAGATATAAAGGTTTCACCCAAATTAACCATCAAATTAATGAGCAGGGCTCAAAAGACCACCTGCATATAAAGGTTATTGCAGGTAAAATTGGAGCTGTACATGTATTCTTATGTCTACCTGCAACAACCTGAGTGTCCAATGAGAAAACCACTAAGGTGAGATACATGTATGGCCTGTAGTGGTTCCCTAAGATGCCTTGCATTCTTCAAAGTACATGTAGCTTCCTTTGATAAAGTAGATTATTCAAAATGGTATTCAAAACAATTTGTTTTTCTTTTATGGACTAAAGGACACAAACAAGTGATGCAGAAATGTTCGCGGTTTTCGCGGCGACCGTTTCACCGTGAACTTAAAACCACCACAAACATTTTTGTACAATACTGTAGCAGTATGTGACTATAGCGCTGCCGCCAACTTAATAAAACCACCCCATACACTCTATTTTCGCCTTAGCGCGAAATAAGACCATGCGAACTTAAATGCATTTTCAGGAACAAATGACAATGTGTGGTAAAATTCTCAATATTACTTGCACCTGTAGGCATACACACACAAAAGTATTTTGAGCCCTGTGACTTTGAGTATTCAATACAGTCCACTTTGATTGATTGCTATCCCTTACACAAGCACTGCTGACTAAACCTGTCAATCACAGCTAGCGCACCTGTCCATTACACCTCTTATCGGAGATATGAAGTGGAAAACAACCCACTTCACAACCCAGAGGGGGCAATATTGTAGCAACCAGGGCAGGAAATATCGCTATAGGAACCTGGATACAGCTCAGGCATTGTGTCCACCGCAATAAGGAAATTGTACTTATTGAACTGAGGAATTCTGGGCCTTTGGGTGTAAATCTTGGTCTATGAAATGGGAGAAGCTTAGGGATTGTTTGATTTGAAGGAAAAATGTAGTTATGGAAGTGGAAGAGTACCGTAAGTGCCTTAAGGTCTCATTTATGTATTACTCCGAGTGGGTACCCTAAAAGAGTCCGTTGCCCAAAAAAATGAACGGCTGCATGTACGTGTGTCTATATCGGTGTAAAAATCGCCTATAGCTAGGCCAGCTGATATCAGGCGTCAAACTGATGAAAGCTTGTTTGTAACGGAAGAAATTAACAGGTAAAGTTCGGCAGCCGCGCGCGAGGTCGGACGTCCACAGCCGGACATTGGCGGTAATTCGGTCGATCACTTTCAGCTGGAAAGTGCCTATTTAGGGGGTCTAGCTAAGTGCCGCTTTTAATTGCCATAAAAAGGTCTTGTATGCCAACTGGTAGTTGGCAATTTTTTCGAATGATCTAGGGTAGATGAGCTCAACAGAGAATGAATGACATCGGTGCATTTCCTATAGCTTCATTACGAACGCGCCCATGTAAAACACGTTTTATAACATGTAAGCCTATGGGGCGGAAAAACTCATGAATGAGACCTTAAAGTTCGCAGGGATTAAATTTCCAGTGTGAGAAAATGCAGTGTTCAGTCAAGGTGGTTCTTAGTTCGCAGTTAAAACAAGGGGTAGGTGGGCAGAAGAGAGAACAAGCATATTTGTGGTGGCTTGAAGTTTCTGGTGAAGAAATGGCAATGAAAACCTGCAAACATAATAAACCACCGCAAAAATTTCAACATTTAGAGTACTTAGCTGACTTCCAATACTAAATGCATTTATGACTGTCCCTCTTAAGTCTTATAAAATCCTATTCTCACCTTAATGTTATGGATCGGAGTGATATTCTAAAGCGCTAAATCTCTCCGGCGCACTTATGGGCAAAAGACAATCATACAGGCCATTATGATTCACATTGAACTGACAACATAATTCTGAAGCAAGGTCACAAACGCATGGGTTATTGAACTCCATCATTTCCATCCATCAAAAAAGGTGGTGAGATATTAAACGGTAAAGGGGTCGAACAAAGGATTGAGGACGAAGCATTGCGCTTTTTCGTTGGTGCAATGTGGCTTCGGTACGGCTCGCGTGTTTCAGACAAGCACATCGGGTGACCCCTACTCTTTTGATACTGTACCGTACGTGTGTTGGGTTCTTATACGTGCAGAGGTTTGGCGCATGAGGCTTATGTCTGAAGCTTTTTCATACATCATAACTTCATCATATTGTTATGCAAAGTTTGGCTCAGTATATTTTTCGTAGTTTATCATATGCATACCGTAAAATAAACTTAGACATAAATTACCACGTATGCATATTGTTATTCATCACAAAGCTGGTATTTGAAAATAGAGATCTCGCAGGCAATAGAGATCTCACAGACTTATGAATGTGTCAAGGTCAGAGTTGAGGGAGGGTGGATAGATTTGTGGGAGGGAGGGTAACAGAGCAGAACAACACAGAGGTCACATAGAGGTCAGGGTCCTCACACTGATTCTGCCTGGTTGATGGCATAATCAGGTCAGCCAGAATACATAGATCTGACAGGTCAAAGGTGAACCTTGCTGGGAATGGATACAAAGCCCAGCCTGACTAAAATCATGCTCCTGGGGCCTGATCAACTAATCGGCCTTAGGGAGGGGGTCCATAGCCCTTGACATTCAGATATTTTGTGTAACAAAGGCTATCTTATGTCGTACGTCCTATGTCTTATGACAACATATATATAGGACACCCGGCCTAACTGCTTACACCCCTATGTTCTGACACTCCAACCTTACTTAACCCCAACCTTAACCTTAACACAGGGGTGTCAGAATATAGGGGTGTCCCCCGCCTAATTTCACCCTTTACACTGAGATAGTCAAATCGTACATTATAACAAGCACTAAATTCACAGGTTTCATTATTTACCATGTCCAAGTTCATCCCCATTGTTTCCCCTTGCTTGCACACATGCAGGTGCTAATAATCCATCCTATGACAGGCTTTGCAGTAAATGAGTACTTACTACTAGTAATGAAGAAGAAAAAGCTGGTTGTGTCTCATTTTCAGACAAAATGTGAACTAACTGACAATGAATTTTATGAAATACAGTTCCGCATTTCTGAATCTGATATATGTGATATCAAATTAAACACTGTAACTCGAAGAAGCCGTATACACACTTTAGTGGGCTTCCTGTGAACTTGAAACACCAATGACAGTTTGACTGTGTGGATTAGGCAGGTGATTTTATCATCCAAAATGAAGATGAATGCATCCAGAAAACAGGAGCTGGTCTTATAGTCTAGCCCCCTGATTTCCGCCTATAAAAATGATCCACTTGAAAAGTTTCCCAATAATAGCGCACTTCTGTTAACGCGGAATCGATGGCCTTCTATAGTGCTAATTAATTGTCATTTTCTTTCCAATAGAATCCAATTTTGAGAAAATCAATTAGGCATCATTGGAGAACTGGACGCTACATATATTTCCACGCCATTGTGGCATAAGCGGATTATGTGGCTTTGGATTTGAATCTGACTGACAGATCTTCACACCTTAGCTGCATGACGAAAGGGCTTTACCCAGGAATTATTGTGTAGACACAGGTGTGAAGGACACCATTCAACGCCCAATAGCACAAAAACAAAGAGGAAAGTCACGCAGAAAACGCGAACAGCTGGGCACCCAAGCCAGGAATTACCATAAGCCATTCCAGAATCTGTTGGCTTAGATTGGTTGATGATGTTTTATCACTGCATGCATCATATACCTAATAGAACTTTACATTAAATACTGATACTCAGAATTTCACACATGATGTAGTCCTGGTAACTAGCTCTGAATATCCTGAGTACCTGGGAAATTGGCAACTAGGCAAGCAAAATGCAATTGCTCTTCTCCATTGTTGAAAGCCCTACAACTCTAGCAGTCTCCCATTCTATAGTCGAATGGTTGTACAAATCACTAAAATAGGGATGACAATTGAATCAAATTATTGATTGGTTGGGGGACTCATCTTAATCTTGCCTCTGAAGAGCCATACCTTGACCGATTGTTTTCCACAACTCAAGATCTGCTCAAGGACCCTATTAATTAATGTCCTTGATCTGGCTGATTCAAAACTCAAAAGCCCTGGGTCCAAACTTGCCCCCCACAGACAGCCATTATGTCCTGACACCTCCCTAAGCCTTACCCACATTATCACTAATGCTTGAGTTGACAGACTTGAGCATGTGCACCTTCCTCAAACTAACACTGAGGTGTTGGCATTTGGGGGCTCCTCCCCTTGTTGACACAGGGGTGGGGATAAGACCACAGGAAGAGCTCATCCTATACAAATGGGTGGGTCATGTCCACTTCTGTCCCCAAGACCTGTGACCAAGATTTGAAGGCATGATGCATGTCGCTCAGGTTCATCTGTTTGGCCTTTGTCTTGATTACAATTATACAACATATACTTCCAGGTAATATAGCATGATATTACCTGGCAGTATAATGTATTTATATATGGAAGCAAACTATGATAAATATATGGAAGCAGCAACAAAAATACTTTTTTTACAAGAGCCATGGCCAGAAACTTGCTGATTGGCATGCTTGTGTGTTTGGGGGATGTCTAGAGAACGCAGTGGTATACCTACAAATATATGGCAATATACAACAAAGGACGTAGAAGTAGAACATCATAGTTTGTTCCCTTTTCTGTTGTTATTATGAAATTGTGACAATCAGTGCAGAACAAGTGACCCAGCAACAGACCATTCACTGCCACCCAAACGTCTATCAGTAAGCTTGTTATCTCCCAGTTCTGGAAGATGAAAATAAATTAGCGCCCCCTGTACTGGTATTCAGGACAGTTGTCAGAAGTTGTGGGCCAAACACTGTTAACAGTGTCCTGGAGATAAATCTGTTTCAGGGTCCGGTTAGCACAGTTGAAGCTTGTGCTGCAGAGTCAACAACTTAGACTGTGACAGCTATTACCCCTAAAGTTTGGACAAACCAAATCTTCAATGGTGACTCGGTTATTTGCTTCAACGGTGCTTCATCGGTTATTTGGAGGGCATATGATCAGATGAATAGATCCAGGGAGTTTGTATATTGTAGAAATCATCCAGTAACACCATGCAAAGGCAGCAGAATGGAGAAAAAGAAGTAGCCAGGCAAGGACTTGGAGGACAGTAGACTGAAACCTTTCGGAGTTGGGATGTAGATGGGAGAGGGGCAACAATGATAAGCAGCTGACAAAAGACAATGGAGAACCATGGTCGCAACCTGCCTCAGTTTTAACTGAAACGTGGCATTACATAAAAAAGGAAGCAATTGCCATATACCAAAGATTGGCAAACACTAATGAAAAGTTTCAACTTTCACAGATTTGACTTAAATTTGGTACTGTAGGTAATCAAGCAGGTTTAATCAAATTGTTCATCTTGTACCCGGGTTTGAGAACCTTGTTCCCAGGTTCTCAGGAGAAGCAGAGAACATGGATGACAGGAAGGGCACACCTTGTCAAGAACGAAAGACGCCTGCTGAATAAGTAAAATCTCATTAACACCTGGCACGCTCGCAAGCTTTGTGGAGACCCTCTTTTTGATTACCTGTCTTTTCTTACCTGTTTGTTATCATTCACTGTCAAGGAAATAAGGGCTCAGAATACATTTTCTTGCATACCTGCATTACAGGAAGCAACATTCAAAAATCACCTTCACCAGACAAGCTTAACCCCCATGCATAACTCATTTTTCAAATCGAAAATAGCAAGATTTCTGTGGAGAATGTGTTTGACAATGGGTTCAGTTAACCCAGAAAGTAGTTTTCACATAAAAACATGATGCCATTGAGTTTTAAACTACTGATAAATGAATCAATGCCTAAAAGTGCAAGTTTCCAAGCAATGGGGCAGATTTGCTCCCATCAGCAAAAATGGGTCCATACCATTCTGCCAAGAGGTAAAGAAGACTGTCAGAAATGATGTATTTTGGGTGGCATAAAACTATTATTCCAGTAATTGCACCATTCCTCCTCCTGGCGATATTGAATGATGTGTTTACCAACTGTGCCATCATCATCATGCTCATCTCTTCTCTCTCTGCCTCTGGGAGATATTCACGATCAGCCTCCTGATCTGGGACTCAATCAACTCCACCCGCTCATGTCATGTCTTTTATATCTCCACGCCCAGTCATAACTGCATAGCTATCAGTATTTCTGCATCTGCAGTTGTTGAAACGTCCTGCAGCTGTATTCAGTCTTTCTTCATCTTCTTGCACTGCATTCTGCATCCTGCAAGCTCACTTAATTTTTTTTTACGCACAGTGTATACTGAAAGTTCAGTGTCATCATTCTGATTTTCAAAAGTAGGGTTTTTCTTTTTCTCTCTTTTTAAAATCTTCGATCGGGATCTCTGATTCTGCCAGATTGCAAAATCTACCCTGCCGTATGTATGTACTATGGAGCTGGTCTAGTGACTTGATCCTAAATGTTACATAAATATATGTAAATGTATGTACATTGTATATAGATAAATGATAACCACTAATTTGTTATGATATTGATATATTCAATTGATAAATCAATTGCACAACAATTGTACAAGACACAACATATGGCAACTTCTATTACTGAACAACAATTCTAGGAAACTGAACCAATCTAAGAGAGACTAATAATGTAGTATTGAATACGAGTATACACAATCTTCATGACTTATACACCAGGGTGTGTATTGATTTTGTTGGGAAAATCCTGCTACCAGCCAACGATGCCCTAGTTCTGGTTTTAGCACCAGAAAAATTCTTACACACACCCTTGTCAACAGAGGTCCTGATAGTGTACATACTGGTATGTACACGCCGATAACGCCTCACAATACACGGACTTTGGAAGCCGACTGGATAAGAGACCAACTTTGTAATTTGCCTTTGTTATTGTGTTTGTGTATGACTTGTAGTCAGTGACCCTCGACCTGTTCTCACTCTCTGGCTGGTAAATATTTGCAGCGACTCAATAAAAAATGCTTTTGAGTGCTGCGTTTGCTCAGGGTAGGACCGGTAGGGCTGTTATAACGGTCGGCAATTTTCAAACCAATCTCCAGTCGGATGATACACTGTGGCCATACCAACTGGATAACTTGGTTCTCTGATTGAAAAAAAAAGAACTTGGAATATCAATATGAAAACAGAGTCTAAGGGGAAAGTTAATACCTTGGTATAAACAACTTTTATTAAGGTTTTTTCATCTTGTCCTCTTGGTAGATTTTTATTTGAAATGTCCAAGAACCCAGAAAATAAATTTGCGTGGCATTACAAAACTGGAAAGTCCTCTGACATGAGGTGGTATTTTTCAAATACAAATTGTAGTTCCTTTCATTGTGATTTTCTCATAGTTCCAGTAATGTCATTAATAAAGAGGACAAAAGAATTGCAGTGTTAGCCAGGGTACCATCCTCCATTGTTACCGCTGGCTAAATATTTTTGCTTGCTCACGACATTGTGGGAAAGCGAAAAGATTGAGCCTGCGGTAACAACAGAGAGTGGCACAGACGGCACGTAGGCCATTGCAGTGTTACATATTAGAGAGTATAGAATCAAGAAATAAGCCAGCAGTAGTCCTCATAACTAGCTCACTGATAGCTTACACACTTTCATTCTGGAAAGGCTGCCATAACCGTACAGTTTATGTCCTTTTCTCCATTTCCCTGAGACCCCATTTGCTGATTTGTGGCGACACAGGATATTAAAAAGACCCAGGGACAAAATTGAGGGCTGCGACACAGAGCAACGGCAATTTGTCACAGGCCTGGTTTGATCCTGAAGTGGGGTTTGTTTGGGAAGGGTAATCTTCCAATGGTTTCTTTGGGGTATTACCATCCTTGGAGACAGATTGGTGGGATTTCTGGAAGGATCCCAACTGGCAGACAGGAGGATTACTCAGTCTGCCACTGTCACTTGTCTTCCCCTTCTTCCGAGGCTTTTAGCAGTCTCCAAGCAGATGTGCGAGGTGGAAAATGGCAAGGTTTTCTGACTAGGTGGCTTTTTTGACAGTCCTCTACTGGCAAGTCTGTGTAACGCAAACTCTGCTGTCCTGGGCTGTAATGACCGCTTGACTGATGTTGAGCGGCCACCATAAGCGCGATTCAATCAGGCTATCAACTGGCCATGCGCTAAAAAACTAATCTCCAAGCAGATGTGGAGGTGGAAAATTGCAACGTTTTCTGACTGGCCAGCTTTTCTGACAGTCCTGTACTGGCTAGTCTGTATGTCATAGTCTTTATAGACTGACTGACTGACTATATATATATATATAAATATATATATATATATATATATATATATATATATATATATATATATATATATATATATATATATATATATATACTATCCTGGGCTGTAATGGCCCCTTGACCGGTGTTGAGCGGTCGCTATATGCGCGATTCAATCAGGCTATCGACTGGTCATACGCTAAAAAAACTAAACTCCTAACAGAAGTGGAAAATAGTAACTGGGTGGCTTTCCTGACAGAAAAATCTACGGGCCTTGCGCTAAAGTGCTAATCTCCAACCAGATGTTGGGGTGAAAAATCCCTTTGAATCTTGTAATCTTGTGTATCCAAGGTTGCTACTATGGGGAACGCAAGAGAATTTCGGGCCACTTTTGGCACTATACATGTACATGTACATCTCCCATGCAAGTGTCCATGGTTTGTTTTATCATGGGCCAGTGAAGTTTAGGACCCCATTACCATTGCACAGCACAAAGCCTGGCCGGATATGCAGGTGATACATGTAGTTTGAGCCCTGCAGGCTATACTAACTGTACTACCAATGGCAACAAACTTGTTGGACACTCCCCTCCACACTTAGCTTTCTTGTACTAACTTATACTACCACGAATTCTCGGTAGTTCAAGTTTCCTTACCAGGTTTGTACGCGTGCGGGACACTTTGAAATGAAGATGGAAAGGAAGATTGAAGACCATGAAAGTCGAGCTCCCGGAAGAACCCATGGATCAGAGTTATCACACTTCGCAGCTGCTACCAACCAGGGCTGGTGCAGGTGATTGAGTCACAGATTGGAAGGCTTAACAGCAGCCCGAGGCAGAGAGAAATGTGCACGATGGTACAGTCGGTAAACAAATCAATATCTGCAAGAGGTAGCCTCCGCTGCAGTCCCTGCCAAAGATCTCCACAGAATTGTATAATGGTGTTAGGTGTAAAACCACCAGTACCCAAGGTGACTTACAATATGGTCCAGGAATGGGACTTGGTACGACCCCCCCCCCACCCCCCGGGGTGGAAGCACCAGCATTTTGTCTTTTTTCAAGTACAAATGGATGTCATTTCCTTAACCTTCACCCTGTTGCCTATCTCTGTAACCAATAAAGAAATGGGTGCCAAATGGCTACTTCAGTGTGATAAAGGTTAAGAGCTTTACATCTTATCGAGAATTACATTCTATTTATCTGTGCAGGCGGATATGCTCTAAAAGACAATCAGAACTTTGATTCATCTCACTTTAGATCAATGGACCGTACTTGAAACTCAGTATTTATATATGGGAATCCACCCTAACACATTCCTAGCACCCTTATCGGGATCTCTCTCTGTCACTACTCCAATCACGATATCTACCAGCAGAATGAAATCAGTAATTCTGCCAGATTACAATCCTACCCTGATATATACAGTGTAGATCTTCATCAAAATGCTATTTTGTATCTTTTAGCTAGTGTCCTGTTTAGTATTCTATGCTCACAGCACTTTATCTACAGAAGCTGTCCTAACTCGTGACAGTCCCTTTAGGCAAAACTGTCCATGACAAAGTACTCTTGAAAACCTTGAAAATCAATTTTGGACACTTGACAATGGAAGATACATCTCTTCGCCCCATGTCAAGAACCAAGGGAAACGGAAAACCACAAAGACAGGAAACGCAGCCTCCCTCTGGAGCACGATATTGGCAAAAGTGGACACCGCTAAATACTCCAAAAATCAATGTGAATACCCTGGATACTTCAAGATGGATTAAACATCGCTGCTCCTTTATGTCAAGGAACTAGGGGGAAATAGGAAAACCACACAGAGGGTCTTAAGTTTGACATAAAGAATGAGAACGAAGCTTTCAAGAACTATATCAAGTCTCAACGAGTTGGTGTGATTTACGTCCTCAGTTACAAGAAGACGTATGACTAATGAACACGCTATGAGAGGGAGTACTAATGGATCGAAGGTGGGCGGCGTAATTAATAGCAGTCATAAGGAACAATCGAGCACCACTTTAGCTCCTACATCTTGAGGTTCAGTAGGTTGCCAAGAGAGGGATTCTTCTTTATTGATTCTTGCTTGGAGAGAGTGGCGGAGCAGTTGCTGGCCTTTCCAAAACCTGGCAACGATCCTTGGAGACCAGGTTTTCATCATTTGCTTGAGCCAGTCAGTGCCATGGATTGCTAACAAGTTTGCAAATCTGAGATAAATCTGGTTCCCACATGACCAGTTCTACAGATTACATTGTAAGAATGTGAAATATCTTAATGCAAAACATCATGGGAGAAAGAAATGCTAAGAATAAAGATTGGGTGCATAACTTATTATACTATAAGGTGTCTACTCAGGACAGATCCTTATTGAAAGCTTACATGCACAACAGGCAACTACAAATTTCTTTCATGTTTTTTTTTCCACAATTTTTAGTAAAAAATCAGCAAGAGCTCTGAATCGAAACAGAAGGCTTGACTCTGACCGACTACATAAAACTGGGTGTACCAAGGTACAGACTTTTCCTTCTGACTGTTTCCATACTTTATTTTAATTCATTTTTTGTACAGTTCTACAGTTCGGCATTCCTTTTTTCTAAATCCACGAGCCAAATAATCAAAACTGGTGTAGCCTTACATAGACATTTGTGACAAAGGAAAGATTCAGTGAGAGTCCAGTCCTCTCCTGATTTGCAAGGATCCCTCACTGGTAATGTGTACAAAGTGCAGGGAAGCTCAATTAGTAGGGCACAAGCCTGCTGTATCTGGCATCTGTATCCTACAAGCTCCACCTTATATGGACAATATACACACCATAGCTTGTACAGCCAGCAAGCTCTCAAATGATCTTCTTTTATTGGTCTTCCTACAACAGTACACGGCACAATATGAACAATAAAAACCCACAAATGGTTGACTCCATACATTCTGATGTACATTAAGGTGTTTTTGGGCATCATACCAAAGGGCTTGAGCCCAAATCTATACCCACAAATGATACCTAATACCGGCACTTCAATGTCCCACCGAACTCATCAAAACAGCAATAACACGGATCACACTGCCGGTAAACCTCTTCATCATCGGACACCAAAGAGCAGAAATTGCCTCCATGTGATGGCATGCTGCGCTGCCTATAGTGCTTCACTAGGGACTGCCTATATAGTTCTTTTACTACCTGCTGCGTGTGCAAATACCTGGGACCCAATTTGAAGGAGTTGCGTGGCTATTAAACAATCAATAAAGCCTGGAATGTGATCGACCGTAGACAATAAGGAGGTAGTGGCCTGTTTAAATCAGCTCGATATTTTTTTCCAACATTGGCAGCTGTCAGTGTTTAATCATGATACGTCCGCTCTCGAGGGATAATGAGATCAAATCCCAGTTATAAAAGTGACATATCAATGATTTTAAAACCATGTATATCAATGTAAAAGTACTATCTTTCATCAACATTTGCTTAAATGTGGGGATGTGAGGTTTACTATCAGTGATGAAGAAGAATTCAGGGGTCCCCTAAGTGATCAATATATCACTGTAAGTAGTTAAGTTAATGATTAATCTATCTTTTTACTCTATAAACATTGTCAAAGGTCGGAGTATAAAACCATGATTAATGGCACTGTGCACAACATTGTAAATAGCAACTCAAACGTCTGTGTGTTGATAAAAGTGCTATTATATTGCTTCAAGCATCAAAGATTGATTGAAGGTAAAGTACTTGTAAGAGATATTTTTTTGTATGAAAAATTTCCAAATTTAGGATCATATGTATGAGCAATACCATCTCTGTTTCTCTTTCTCTCAAATTAGGTTGACATTGATGTGAAAAAGAGTACAAGGGAGGGGGGCATAGGACCCATTTTGGGTCAATAACATAGATGGAAGAAACATGGGGCGCTCCTATTGATTATTCTATCTGATCCACTGGACAAAGGTAAATAAAGGCCTGGTCATCCGTCAGTTCATGGATCTGGGTCAGATATGCACAACTTTTGACGGCACTGGTGAAAAACCTTTCCTGGGACCAATAGGCGAGAAAAGAAAGAAAGATTAAGATCACGATGGCAAGTCGATACAATACACTTGTAGGTTCTAAATCTAAACAAGAGTTGACATGTGTCAAAGCCAAGATCGAATCTGTATATCCTGTACATATACAAATGTAGTCTGTCTTTCCTGTCAGTGTCACGACCAGTAGAAGATTAGCACTTCAGCCAGCAAAACTGATCAATATCACTTTCACCTACACTTTCTCTATAGGCAAAAAGCACGCCAGAGGTGTTGAGTTTCAAGGCCAAAGCCATGGAATGGCAGAAATCAATACGATGACAGACAAGAAACATGTCTTTCCTTTCCATCTTAGACAGACATTCAATGAAACAAAATGTATCTTCCTAAGCTGGTTGTATGGATTTCTTCTGTTCATGTTATTATCCACTGGTTGGAAAGGTAATCAGAGCTAAGTTGTATTGGGAGTGGGGCAGGATACTTTCTGTGGTGGCAGTCACGACTGGGAAAACAATCTTATTCATACCATCTATTACCATACAGTAAAGTTCATGCCCCCTTGCATGCAAGGAATTGAAAAGATCAGCATTCAAGGGAAACCATCTTTCTACCTGCAAACTTCACTTGCGATTTGTCTTGACTTTTGATGTTTCACTGGTTGGATGTCGCATATGACTACCTCAAGAAGACGTGACGATTTCGCATTCCAATGTGGGGAAGTCCTATTATTCTTGGCCGCACATCTTTAAACAATGTTGGCATTTGCTTATCTAATCTTAACCCCCCTGTCTATGCCTTCTTCTGCTTCAATTACCAGTTTTTTGTGAAGTGTAAAGTTTTCCATGGTGTGAAGTTTTAGCCTGAAAATATGGAGGCATTCTATACATGATGTAGCTAAGGCTTCTGGAGGGGTGAAATCAAGGTCAGACAAGTTACACTTGAAGACCGTGGTCACCTGTGGACTGACATGGTCAGCAGTGGTCAATCTGAATTTTCCACAATATGCTCCAAACTTGGTCCCAAGAGTAAGAGGGCCACATGTTGAAAGTGTGAGGACACAGTGTTCCTGTTTAGAAAAGACCCTGGTCACCATCAGTGTTAGACAGGTGTTAGACTGTCTAGTACTGTGGTTGGTCTTGGCATGTTCACTACCACACATTCCAGAACCATGACATCAGAAAGGTTGTCCTTGCCCATCTTCGCATGCAAGGCAAGCCACTTGCATATTAAATCATTTTTGGGTAGGCTGACTACACTCTCTTCGCAGCCAGGGGCTGAATTGCGAGGAGCTTACAATTGGCAGGGCTAGATCACAAGTGTCTGGAGCGGCTGCCATTCCGCGCTAACTCAGGTGACCTCAATACCGACAATTGCCCCATGTGCGGTCATACTCATAGGGCTGCAGGTTTTAAACCACTCACACCAGGAAGGACCCTTGTTTGTTTGTTTGTTTATTGAGATCTCCATTAGATTGTACATTGTAAATCTATTCTTCCTGGAGTCCAAAACAGTGAAACAGAACAAATGTACATGAAAGTAAAACCAACATAACAAAGGTGTGAGTTTAAATCAAAATATAACATAACGCATACAACATTAACTCAAAACTGAAATTAAAATGAAACGTGGGGGTGGTCAGAGGTCATGCTGAATAAAGTAACAAAATCTTTTCAAAGTAAGTAACAAAGAGGATGCAAACAGCAAGCCATGATAACAGTAAGTAAATTAACAAAGTGGATGCAGAACTGCAAATCATAATAACAATAAGTAATTAACACAGTGGATGCAGAACTGCAAATCATAATAACAATAAGTCAATTACAAGTGGATGCAGAACTGCAAATCATAATAATAATTAAATAATAAGTGGATGCAGAACTGCAAATCATAATAACAATAAGTAAATAACACAGTGGATGAAGAACTGCAAATCATAATAACAATAAGTAAATAACAAGTGGATGCAGAACTGTGAAACATAATAACTAAGTAGAAAACAAAATGGATGCGACCTGATAATAATTTAATAACCCAAACTTAACAAAGAAAATACTAATGCCTACCTTTACAATAGTTTGAGTTTAATTAATTACAGCTACAATTTCATTTAATCAAGGACTTGGTTCAAGAACGTATTACCACCAGTACTGTAAAGGCCTAGTTGTGTCAATTTTAGAATGAATCCACTTGGTGATTTGTGTTTTGAAATTTGAAGGTACTCTTCTTGATAAGTGTGGTGGGTTCTTTAATGTGCTCGAGGTGTTATTAAAGCAATATCAAGCAATGGCCCGGGTGTATCGGCCTGTGATGCTTCCGTCTTGTTGCAATAGCACTGCAGCCAAAACTCAGCCAACTGTGCACAAACACACGTTCCATGCCAATGCCATCAGAAAGGTCATCCTTGCCCATTGGGTACATCATTAGTCATGACAGGAGAAGGGAGGCATTGTACCAAAGGATAATTTCCAAGCAGATGAATCTGTGAGGGTTAATTACCTTCACCAAGGTTATGCTTTTGGTGCCATTTGTTTGAGGTTGGTTGGTTGGGTGTGTTTGTGGACAGCATAACCCAAGAAGCTATGGATGGAACTTCATGATATTTGGTGTGTGGGTAAGTATTGGCAAAGCGAGGGAGACATTTGATTATTAACCACATGGTGGCTTTCTTTGGTACTGCAGCAGGGCTTCCAGTTTTATTTTGTTAGTCTTTTGGCTGCAGGAGGGAAGAGAGAAACTACAGAAACACATGGGAACACAGGAAAGGCTACAAAAGACAAACAAAATACCTTACAACCGATTCATCTGCTTGGAGATTACCAAAAGGACAGGTAAGGATGACAATTTGAAAAGGGTGCCATGTCAAAATACCGTGAATTCTTTTTATGCTGTATAAAAAAATTAGTTCTTCCCACTATGTATATGATCTAGACAGTGATGTAACTATTCTAATCAATAAATCTGACATACCTCAGTGGGGGTTAAACCTCCTTGGCGTGAGCATACATTACAATGTTTTGCTCTTTACTTAATTGCGCAACCCCCTTTAGGGATGAGTGTAACACAAATAACCATATTTACTCTGCTTTATGTTCAGACTAATGTATTTCTGCCTACAGGGCTCGAAATGCTCGTCTTTGCATAAATGCACTGGTAAAGGTAACCCTCAACATTACCTGCATCAGATAAATCATACCTCTACCACAGCTGATGTTAGGACATATGGGTCAGCCTGGATACTGCTTAGAAACCATTTCTTTGTTTGGCATTTTATGGGTGGTAACAATCGGTATAGCAAACCAAACAAGCGTCCACATCATGCACTTTTGAGTTCTATACACATGGACCAGGGGTCAGGGTGTCTGTGGTAAAAGACCCGAGGAGCTGGCCCGTGTATGCCCTGGCAACAGTCTGGCTTCCAGGCTACAGCTCCAATTTGCCCTGTAATAAGGCTGTATACTGCTTTCTTCAGACACAGAAAAAGACCGGCTCGGGCCCCCGCTGAACGTCGCACGACTGGGTCCGAGGTGGTCGTGACAACGATTCCAGGATTTCCGTTTATTGCCGTTGCACGATTGTTTTGATCGTCTTTAGACAGCCAAAAAATACCGTCGCCGGCGACGTCGTGACGAGAAGCAATCGCACGACTGTATGATGTTGCCATTCTGAAGCCGGCCTTAAAAAAAGTCTTATCTGCATATGCAGGTGGTTTATGAATTTAAAGCCCTGTTCAAAGTGTTTTCTTCCATTTTCAGCCCATAGTAGCCAGTCTGCTAGGGATACTTACGATATATCTGCTGCTTCAGTGTTTCTGTTACTCTTCAGTATGGTAACCTCTCTCTCTCTGTCTAATGTAATCTATTATGCCTGTAAAGGAAGCTAGAGGGCCTGACCTTCTTATCTTACACAGTAAAGTGTGGTTGACAGGAAATGTTCCAACAGCTAAATGGCATTTCATTCTGTGAGCTACAAATTTATCAGGCAAGACAGTCTTATGCCTGCCTTCAATCATGCAATGTTTCTTGACAGTCGTAATAGGATAGAAGCTCCAAAGAGAGTGGCCCTGGCTGGATGAAGATTCTCTACTCTACTCTAATGGGCAGAGAGTAAAACTACCCTGTCAAACTTTCCAGTCTCCAAGCTAATGAGATCCCCACTACCACAGAAGCCGCTGCGTATTCACCTCAAGGGAAGAGATTTGTTGTTCCTGGCATTTTGTAAAGGTCAGACTGGGGAGGACTTGCCCAATGCTGAGGACTACTTTTTCACCTTATCACTTGCCTGCCTGTCAAGAGGTCTGTGAGTTTGTTGTTTCAGGGCTTTCCATAAAGAAACAGTGGATATGGACACCCACAGTGGTATTTCATGTAGGAAAGGGGTGCTTAATTAGTGGGGTGGAAGACCGCAATAGGAGGTGACACTGTTTTCTAGGGGTGATATTACAAAGTCAAATAAACAAACATAAATTTTGATGATTAAGACATCTGTCCAGTACCATTTTAACTCAGACTGATAGTACAGCTACATTTCTTATCTACTCTTGATCAAATTCGACAACACTTTTATCTCAATCCATGAAGTATAAAGCCTTCCTGTCCCAATCCCTGCCGACTACATCAAAATTGGCTGTGTGACAAGATTTCAACCGAAAGCATACATAATCCAATGGACGCAATCATCAAATGAAAATCAGGCAAAATCGTGGTCTCTCGGATCATAGGTCACCTTTCATCCCGCTAATCAAAATACAAACCATGCCTCGCAGCAGGTCTTGAGTTATTGTTTGGAGGAAGAACTCCAGACAGCCTGGAGATCAAGAATGTCTTAAGCTTGCCAGAAAAGTAATTGGGAAGATGCAAGTCAAAAGTGAGGTGGGAACTTCATCAATCTGCTCCAGGGAAGGAAGAGGCAGACATTGCTGTGAAAATTAGGTGCAAGGTTAACTCTAGACTTGTATCTTATGAGATTCCTTTTCATTTATCAATCTAAGATGAAACGAAAGGACATGGTCCCATAGACTTTTAGAGGCTGTAGCCAGTGTAGGAGTAGAGGGTTGTTAATCCGCTGTGTCTTGAGTATTGCATTGAAAGTTTGATCCCATCCCTTTCCTTCCACTGCCTTTACCCAAAATTTACATGCACACCTGGGTGAAGTGAGGAATGTGTGTCCAGTGCCTTTTACAAGGATAAAGGCAGATGGGATTTGAACCTGCGACCTCTTGATCATGTGTCCGCTAGCCTAACCACTAGGCCACTGACACAACTTTTCAAACCAATTTCCAAAAAAACTTTTTCCTGAAGAAACTAATTTGGACTTCTGTTTCTCATTTGTTTTCATTGTCAATACCATATTTCTATCTGAGGGATTGTTTCATTTCTGAAACAAAATTAACGTAATATCTGATTGTAACATTACCGTTACTTACTCTAATCCCAACTTGTATATCAATGTTATTAAACACACCTTCTTCCTGACATTTCCTGCTGTGACATTTGGCATTTCTAGAACAGTCATTAAAGCTCCTTGGCATTGTCATTCCTCCTGTACAATTTGTATTCTTCTTCTGCACACTGCGGTACTGCTATCTTGCAGCAACAATCAAACAAAATGCCACGCAGGATACTGTAAACGTTGAAATGTTTGTTGTGGTTTTGTTTTCACGGTGACTTCTCCACCGTGAAATCATGACTCCCCAAATATGCGTTCACTGTTTATTACTACTGAACTACAGAACTGTTTCAACCTCAAATTTAAAACAAAGCTAAAAACTCCTTTCCCCTTCTTCCGAGAAGTCCCAAATAACTGAAAATACGGCCTTCGGTTCGTAATGTATCAGTACAGAGGGGATGCTGGGCTTGTGACTGTTTGCCGACATGATAAATGTTACATTGTTATCTGAAAGCATCACATGGCCATTTTGACTTTTTGTCTTGGGGATACTGGTACATTTAAGTCACAAGGTATTATGCTTCTGTGGTCTGATGGAGGAAAACTTGATATCCTCAGGCTAGTTTATGTTCCATGAACCAAAGGGCTTTCATACAGTACGCTCTTTGCATAATATACAGTCAGGCACGTGTCTTGTGCTATTCCATTCAAAAAGTTCACAGGGGGATCATGGTCCAAAATCTTATTTCCAACAAAGAATAAAAGGTGAGGCATAAGAGAATAAGCGGGAAGGGGGATAGAAAGGTGCTGAAATGAAAGGTGGAGAATAATAATATAACAAGGTCTAGGCACAGATATTTTTGGAGACTTGCGCGCATATGAATTCAATGATCTAATCCATTTCCACCTGACAGTGAGAACTTTTCAGGAAGGAGGTATCAGAAACAGTAGATTGACTTGACTCTGCCTTGGGTATTTGTTACAACATGGCAACAATGTGGCAGGTAACATTGCCACAGGCCTGTGCCAGTAATCCCCCCACAAATCCCTATAAGTGCTTCTAATTTCTCGGCTTCATTACCTTGCTAAGTCAGCCCCTATAAAGAACAGTGCTGCAGGATAGAGGAGTGGTAACAGGAGATGTCAATCCACTCCCAACACAGACCCCAACGGCCCTTTCATCTTGTATCAACTGTGGCCACAAAAGCCTGACATATCTCAAGACATGGATAGGAAAACAATAAGGACAAAGGAAGACGTCTTGACTTCGATGGGCTGATAAGACTACACCCAGCTGGACGCACAAGCACCTGAAAGGATGAGGTGGAGAAAATATGGCTGTGCGTTTTTGATTGACGGAATGGGGTGAGAAACTGATTGGTAGGCAAGGCAAGAGGGCAATATGGAAAGCACTTGAATTGTGCCACTAGATGAAATCCTCCGATATCGTCTTAAAGCACAGAAGAGAGAATACCGAAATAAGCTGTTTAGATCTAGTAGCAAAGCCTTCAATGCTTACCAATATATACAGTGTAGTATAATTATACTGCTTTTTTACGTAGCAGAAAGCAGGCAATCCTCAGTAGAAATCAAGTGTGTTTTGCAATAGTAGTGATCTGATGGGAAACCTAAATGTTTGAACCATTCTTTGAAACATGCATATATCTACCTTGAACTTGAAGTTTCGAACTTTCCCACTTTGTACAACAAGCACGGACTCTTTGACAAATAGCCCCTCTAGTATGCAAAAAAAATCCAAGCTATTATTTCATGTTATGACCTCACTGCCGTAGAATTGTCACAATGATGTAGTATTACTGGCTTTATCTCCAAACTTCGTGACATCTCACGCTATCCAAGTTTCCTCAGACAAAGTACCATCCCTTCGGAAGTAGAGATAATGCTTTATTTCACACTCTTCACGGCGCATCTCGGAAGGGCCTTAAGAAAGAAGACGGAATAAAGATGCTGTAAAGACTGCTGTTCAGTGTAGATAAGAAACATTACCACAGTACATACATTACTAGATATGTGCCTGCCAATGCCGTGGGCTTCAAACCTTATTTCCTATGCAATGAATATCTCTAGAACTCACTTGCCATTTTCAGGAAAAAACAAACATGCGGAAAGCTTTGCATTTTGATTTCCTTCTCTTCAAAAGGAGATGTTTTTTTTCTCAATTACAAAAATCATAAGAGACATATAAAAGAGAATACGTTGAGTATCAATTATACATTATTACTTTTTCTCTAGATCAATTTTTTTCATCCATCCATGACTTCAGTGTTTTCAAAAGAAATAAAATGCCACTGGCAGCAAAATACCATTTGCGCAATAACTCAGTTTTAACCGTCAATTTAACAGCCACTATTTGCCAACTAAAATTGATCTCGCCAGGGTGCATCAGCCCTTATCATATATATACCTGGGAATATCCACGGGCAATCGATGAGCCAAAGCACTTTGCCACACCGTGTAAAAGAAAATCATCCGAATAATAGTACGCCATGTACACACTACACTTAAATTTTACAGCCAAACCAGACAGAAAATCCTGACGTTAACCTCTGCGAGTCAACACTCCCTAATTATCTGCACTTTAATTAACTTCAAAGTATCCTTGCGAACTTCGCTGATGAATTATGAACTTGGAGGAAAACAGTTCTCACTCTGGCTGCTGTACAAGAAAGATAAGGACTCTATTTAACCAGGATGGGGGGCGACGCACCATGGGTTCGCACTGACTGATTGAGAATGCCTGATGGGTACCCATTAACACACCGTCTCCGCTCGTACATCATGTGTTATTGCAAAGCCAAAGCGAAAATCACTTTGTTGAGCATCCTCTCACCTATGACTTTACCTGGAGAAGAAACCACATTTAATATGGTAACAGGAGATGCAGCGATGCCCGTGGAATGCAAAACATAATCATATTGACATGCAATTTTTGTAGTCCTCTTCAAATTGTTAAGCAGTCTGGGTTTTACTGAATAGATGAAAAAATCTTTAAAAAGTGCTGCATCTTTGATTTTTCTTTGTAAATGTCCTAAACCTTGATCGAATGAGAGTTACATATCAACAAATTCTGTGTCGCATCTTCTTTGAACCCCCTGAAGGCTTTCTACATATACATAGATACATGTACATGTACGTACAACCATACATAATCCTTTCCTACATTGGGGAGAGGCAAACACTAACCTAATTAATCAACACCTGAACACAGGTACAGCTCATACATACATTAGGAAGCCCCAGAGCATTTTGCGATGTACGCGCAATAACTTGTAACAAATGAGGTGGGAATTTGCTGCCTCATTGAATTGAAGGAGGTAGGAACAATCATTCATTTCGAAGTAAAATGTTCATTAATTCTTATTTGTGCGCCTGTAATTTGTAAATCAATGCAATTTCCTGCCATTTCTTACAAGTGACTAGGGAATAGAAAACAAATGCATAAGCCAATGGAGGGCCAAAAAGGAAGCCTTGAGGAACACAGAAACAAAGAGGAGCTGCCAAGCAATAACTTGGAAGAGGACAGTAGAGTGAGACTTTGCAAAGATGGGTTGTGGATGGGTGTGGCACAATGACTAGCAGCTGACAAGAGACAACGGAGAACAATATTGACGACCTGCGTCAGTACATGTAGCTACTGATACACTGTATATGGTATCCATGATGATGATAGGACGATTACATCTGGCTATGAATGTTATATCAAAACATGACAAACGGAAGAAAACTGCAAAGCAAAAGAAAACTATGACTACACCATACAAACTGTAGCTAGTGTAGGTAAAGGATAGCACATACGAGGTAAGCAAAGGCTGGATAGTGGTGATGACAATGATGACAGGACAGATTCCCTAAATCATCAGACTCAGGGCCCTATAACACCGTTGTGATCCTACAACACACAATATTCCTGAATTTATACCCTCTCATCTCAAAAATACATGTATGCAATGCTGGATCTCAACACGTTCCTGTGGCTAACAAGTGACTAGGGAATTAATTATCCCTGACTTCATCCCTCTCTGTCAAACCTTGCCTTGGTAGACAACATTAAACAGATGGCTGTATAAACCAGCAGAGAGGAATATTTATACAAGTGTGTCTTCCTAGTCCTCCTGCGTTCTATCATGGTGGTTGTTGATATTCTAGACATGCAAGGGTCGCCCTGCACGGCTGGCTCCCGATGGGGCAATCATTACCATCTTCCTGAGGTAGCAACAAGCGAGAATGTAATGAGACATGGTCGTGCAGTACATCAAATTTCACAACGTATCTCAGGAGGCATCGGAGCAGCGATACCTCTGTCTCACCAGACGGGTGTTTTTTCAGTGGATGTATATGGGCATCGAATATATTTTGGGCACTGAATATATTTTGTGAAAAGGTCAACATTGCTTCAAACATCCAAAAAGCATAAAGATTATGCATGAGTATACGGTGTGACTACCCATAGTTTTGAGTAACAATTTGCCTATCATAATTTAGGAAATTGTAATTCAGAGAGTTAGAAATGTTTTCTTTAGAATGATGCCCCCAAGCCACTTTGTTTTCCCCCCTCCATTAAGATTTTAGAAGGCCAAACTAACATTTTCTAGCTCCCCATTTTTGTTACAAATAGCCTCCCTACGAGCTAGAAAACATGATGATTGTGCCTTCCAACATCTGCTTGGAGATCAAAATGCCCTCTACAGTCAAGTCTGGCAGTAATGCTGCAACAGAGAGTCACATGGGACACGCCCACAATGAGAGTAATGGATCAGAAAAGGGTAAACCTGATTAATTATGCAGCCACCTAATTATTTCCTCATCCATTTCAGCCACACAATGAGTGGGATGAAGACGGCTTAGTTAAAGCACCTCCATGTTTCCTGGTGCATGGCAGCCTTTGTCTCTTTTGGTGCCCTAGGGGGGTTAGTGTTCATTATTTGGACCACTAGTCATGTAAAGAGTTACAAAATGAGTTCACCGTATATATATACATGCAGTTTCGATCTCTGGATGTCTGTAGGATAGAGGTCACTTGTACTTTGTAGTACAGAATTACAGCTAATTCATTTAGTTTTGGGACTAAATTTTGCAATAGAAGGGGAAAGGAGGTTTCCGCGGTGTGTTAAGTTTGTGGTTGAAACATAGCCTCCGTTGCAGGCTCTGAACCGGCTTTTTGGGGGGCTAAATAATACACTTTTTGCAGCCAACCCGTAACCATCAGCCGGCTGATTACAGGGTTGGCTGATGGTTACTGGTTGGCTGCAAAAAGTGTATTATTTAGCCCCCCAAAAAGCCGGTTCAGAACCTGCAACGGAGGCTAGTTGAAACAATTCTGTTGTACAGTAGAAATATACTGGAAAGGCGCTCACGGGCGTGACGGTGTCATGAATTTGAACACTTCATTTAGTTATCATGCATCAGTTCAAGACTAATATCTCTCTCTGTTCTTGGAAAAACTAAAAAAAAGTTTTACAGGTGTTTAATAAGATCCATGATGACCAACTCGGCGAATTCTCGATGTTCACACATGCAGCGAACTCTACTACAGCAACTGAAGGATTTTCTGTGATACACTTTTTCTGCAAGACTACCTCGACATGTGGGTCCTCAAATCCCCTAGACCTCCCACCTGTAGAACCACACACATCTGTAACACCTGGTCGCTGTTACCTGGCTGAGGAATAAGGTTTCCTTGTCTCCATAGCAACCAGGTGCATTCAGTTAGTAAACACCTCCAGCTACAAACACTTACAGCCCTCTTGACAAGTTGTAATGGGAGGGTTTCTTTTCCTTAGACACAGAAACTTGTGCAGGACCACTCCTGTGTAGGTAACTCACTGGAAAACTCAAGGACACAGGTACAGTTTGCACAAAACTTGTCACAGCTTCTAGGTACAAAAAAGGTAAAGGTCCTATAGCTTTTTGAGCCCATAGACATGCCCGTAGCCAGGGGGTTCTGAAGATCCACTTTTTAATGTCCAAGATTTTTTTTTACCAGCGGGGCTGGAATCCTAGAAAAACTGCTCACTTTGTCTTTGATTTTTTTCTTTGAAATCCTCTCAAAAACACAGGAAATGCAATTTCAGAAGTTTTAATTTTAACATTTTTCTCTGGGAGCAGACCCCCGTACACCCCTGATATGATAGAGGCAGTGGGTTTTCAATCCACTGTGTTTTTGGGTCAGCATTAGGAGGCAGAGCCCATCCCTCTCCTTGCAACACATTCACCCTTTTACCTCCCTAACTGAACATACCGGTAGACACCCATTTACACCTGGGCGGGGTGAGGATAGCCATGCAAAGTGCCTTTCCCAAGGGCACAATATCTGGCCAGGAATCAAACCAGTAACCTCTTGATTCCCCACCCCATTTCCACATCAGGCCTTGAATCAAGTTAATGCACCTGCATCATATATAGCTTCTACTGGCAGGGAAACTAATCAGTTCACTAGCCTGAAAGGCATACGGTGCAGCCCAAACATCTTCTTCAGAACATCTAAATTCTGCATACTACGCTTGTTGTACGGCATGATTTACAGCCAGTCAAGTGAACAAAATGCCTGGTAGCAAAAGTCTTTCATGTTAGAATGAGACACCGATCCCTCCCTTCAGGTCAGTAACCCCTGTAAATGGCACATGAATCATATATTCCTACTGGGAAGCCCTTTTATACGCTAGTTGCTCTTGACAACTGCTATGGAGAACTGATGCCACATCAATGTCATAGTCGTAGGGAGTGAGGGCATATTGAGTTGTTTGCTGCACAACTGGCTGTGTGTTGAACCCAAAAGGGTCCATTATGCCAGTAGGAATGAAGCCGGGGAGTTAACCAAAATGTCGGCAAATTTCTTGCCGTTGTGTCAATAAGAACTCAATACTGTAATTCACTTTATCTTCTCGGTAGCTAAATTTCACGGTGTAAGGATAATTGACATTTTCACTGAACTTTAACTTCACGGTGGTGCCAAGTGATTTACAGAACGGATGTGTGAAGGAATAATGAATAATTACGAACGTTTTTTTATGGTGATGATAAGTTCACGGTTCAGAGGTGACCGTGAAAACAGTGAACATAAAGTTACAGTGAAAGAAACAAGAATTACAGTATATACCTGATGAAACTAATCTATAGGCATAGGGAGTGAGGTTTCTATGTAGGATATGTCTGTACTTTGTAGTCAGCTGATGTTTGGAACAACTTGATAGCCAAGGTCAAAAACTCTCGGCTGCAACTTGACAAGCCACTGCACATTCTTTCTCTCCACACCCGCCTGACAAAAACTTCAGTCTGTCAACTAGAAATGATTCAGCTGCAAAGAGCGGAGGCCACAAGGTTGCCCTCAATATACTTTCATTGTCATACTGCCACAAGGTCAGACAACTTGGTCTGAGAGGTCTTGACATCAAAGCTTCCAAAGAGAACAGCCAAACATGTCACATCGTACAGCGTCCAGAATGAAGTCAAGCATGATACTTTTCCAATAGCTAGTACCAGTAGTAGTGCCATGTGGCCTTGCTACAGCTCCTATTTTCAGCCAAATACACTCCAGGTCACCTGGTATCTTTATTCTTCTAAATCTTGATAAGTGTGTTGGGTTCTTTTACATGCAAAGATTTGACGCCCAAGGCTAATATCCAAAGCTCCCCCATATATGGGGACTTAAGATCTCAATCCGAAAGAACAAATGCATACTGATGCTTGATTGTCTTGAGTCATGTTGTGCTAGTTTTCCTCTGTGTACTGTTATCTTCAATTGCCATGCACTGCTAATACACTGTGGTAGGCTGTACAAGTTACAAGCAGAGTGGTGGTGGTGGGACACATCACCAAGAAGAGTCACAAGATGACTGTGGCAGCGTAAATGTGCTGGATCAGGATTCCGACTGGTTTGCAAGGGGTGTGATGGAGGTGATTCAATCACAACATAGCACAGGGATAGAGGACTCCAGCCTTCACTTTCTCAAGCCTGTATAAAGTCACTATAAGCCTAGCTGTGCTGTCTGTTGTCACATGACAGTCAACATCATCAGTCACATGACAAGAGAGCTCCAAGAGGAGACCTGACTCACTGGGTGGAAGAAGAGACAGAATATGAAAAGTTTTTCCTTTCCTTTGCCATGCAAGTTGCTATTGTACAAGTTACAAGCAGAGTGACACTGAACGCTGTCAAATCCACTACAAAGTTTTATCTGTGGCCTGATGAGGCCTTGGCTGTCTGCCAGCGATACTCCCCCTAATCAGAGACCCCCTCCCCAACAGGTCAAGTTGACCTGCTCAACTAATACTTTCTTTTTCTTTGCAATTCTGTCCTTTGTCTTTCTTTTGACAGTCTGTTGTGGTGCTCTAAGATATTAGACACAGGCTCTCTCTCTCTCTCTCTTATTCCATCCCCTAGTTCTTTTCCCCTGTGATGTTACTTCTGTCTTTTGTGTTTGTCTTTTGACAGGTTGCTCTGGTGGTAAGACAAGAGACAGACATGGGGAGATGGTGTTCTTCCTACCCTCCAACTGACCTTACCTAATGGACCAGAAGACAAAAACTATTTACAGTAAGCAGATGCAAGTGGAGAAAGAGTTAGAGCTGACAGGCCAAACGGAACATAACACCCTGGAACAGAGGAGTGATAAAAGATTGGCAGTTTGTGGGGAGCAAATATGTCAGAGGTACTCAGAAATGTCAGTCTAGAATGTAGTAGCATGCCAGGAATCTCTTCCATCTTTTCTCCCAGAAGAATTTGGGTAGCAGCTCTCAAAAAAATCGAAGTACAGTAGGTTACTGTGCCACAGTGAATTACTGTACAGTAGAGTCCTTTAATTTCTGAGGGGACTTTATTTCATGTTAGAAGGGGGGAAAGGAGGATTTTTGCAGGTTTTTAATCCATCATGATCATCATCATCATGTCCGGCGGGTTGCCCGGACTAAGTCAAACATCTTCCTCCAAGAGGAAGAGCAACAACAAAAAATTAGAGGAAGATGAAGTTTTTAAGTCTACTGTTGGAACAATTCTGTAAAACAATGGAAACATATATTTGCAGTATCACTATCAATGTCATGATTTTGAAAACCATGAAAATAAAACAACTGCAAACATTTAAAGATTTACAGTAATAAACTGGACTGAAAGTTCAATCAAACCACTGGTCAGCAAGTAATGCTGAGGAGTACTGACCCGCTAATGACTGGTCTTGTCCACAATACCGGGTAGTTTATTTGTTCAAAGGTATTGATGACATAGACTCATCTATAATTGTACAAGGCTGGAAGTTGACGAATGTGTAAATAGGAGCTCTGTCTGTGGTCTAACGAGGTGGATCTAGTGTCCACCTGATCTCAGGTAAATCTAAGTCTCCAGCCCAGCCTGAATCCGCTCAAGTGTGAGGCATAGGTGTAGTAGGAAATTGAAACCTGTTATGCCAGGGCCTAATTGAGTTTCAAGGTTTGCATCTAAACACACCTCAGTGAATCTGAAAAGCCTCTTGTGTGTTCTGTGAAAGTTGATGAAATAGTACCAGCAATGTGGCAAAGCTGGAGGTTTTTTTCATATCAGGATGAAACACTCAAAATTTTGCCTATGAAAAGATGCTGTCTTGACCTTCTCAAAGGCTTGTCTTGTTTTTTCTCATTGCCAAAACTTTTTCCAAACAGGCTTTAGCCAGAGTCAAACTGTGAATGCTCCTATTCACTATTGTCTCTCCTATTCCTTTTACGTAACACAAGTTCCTGAAGGATACCAAGATTAGACCACCCTTCGCTTAAGGTATCCGATTTTCGTCTTCTGTTTTGGGATAAATAGCGGGATAGCTACCCTTTCTCGCCATTGGCCAATGTCGACCTTCCATTAGGCAAGATTAGCATTCGCCAAAGCAAATGATGTTGTTGTAGTAATAACAAACACGTCTATTGTTACAGCGACAATGAACCAGGTGTGTAGAAAGTGGAACAAGATGTAAACACCTGTCAAACAGCAAGAAAGGTGACCATCTCTGGCGCAGCACTTTTTTCATGACGCTCTTAAGTGTGTGGCGACTCATGAACCTTTCTGAAACTTACTGAAACTGGATGCAGTTGATTTCAAGTACAATGGTCTACGAGTAACAAGATTGTGTAGAAGTAGAATCTATCTGTAGTTTGAAAAGTTTCCGGGTCGGTTTCTAGCATTTGAAAGTTTTCAATCGAGACAAAACTATACAACAAACATGCGAATTAACATTATTCACTATTCAGTGGGTGTACAGTATACAATGACGAGCGTATAATGTCAAAGGAACAAACAAGAAGGAACCTAAGCCTTCACTGTTTTTGCACGTTTGAGTGCCCATCTTTGAGTCGCAAAAACTGTAGCAGGTCTTTCACCTCATGAGTACAATAACCCCCTGCTGGAGGGTTAGGGGGGTTGGCAAAAAGTCAAACTCCTCTAGATGGCACAACACAACCTGGCCTGAGGCATAAACTGTTACAAAGGATAGTGTAAACATGAACATTACCTTGTCACTTGTGTATATGAAACCAAGGCTCTACCCAAATGCTGAATTTGTAAGTAGTTCAAACTTTTAACATATAATCGTCCTAACTGGACTTTTTTGCGATACAGCTTTCAACACTTAAAGCTATATGTTTTCCGTTGGTGCCTTGCATATGATTGATTGTTAGACAAATTGCCATTAATCACTATCAGAATATACACTGAACCTACTACTACTTGAGTGGTTTTTGTTTTGTTTTTCTTCGTTATAGAAAGGGCAAAACTTTCCACACATTGATGTGCAAGTTGTTTGTGGTCTGTGCATTTATTTCTTTGCAGGCTACCAGGGGTATCATTCTCCAAGGCCAGAGCAAAAAAGCACCAAACTACTTTGCATCAGCTATATGTTCCTGTCAAACACATCCTTCAGGGAGAGCTTTAAAATCCTTTTATCTACATGTTTCCTTCAAGTTTAAATCCACAAACACAGGGGGTCATGTCGACCAAGGCATGCAGGGTCCCTCGACAAACGTCTTTATAAAATTGTGTGGAAATTTGTGGCCATCAAAGCTCTGCCGCCCTTCCATCAGGGACATATCCCATTGCGCTTGACAGGCACAGTTCCCAAAGAGACCCACTAGCCATGACTGAAGTATACCTGACAAACTTCTTGAGTTTCTCTTGGGAAACACTCAAAGGTAAAACTACATGGTTCTGCCAGTTCCCAATTACAAAGTTGATTCACTCATCTGGGATTATGTCTGGAAAGAAACCCACTTATGTTCTAAGTAATGGGATGGAGATCAGAGGAGGGTTATGTTGTTGTCTGCAGGAGACTGGGAATCTGGCCTTTTCCATGACCCCCAAGGAGATGAGGCAACTGCCTAATTAGTGAACTTCACCTCTGTGAAACATCAGAGGAACACTTTGATCTCGTCATTGAGAGAAGAAGTTTTCAGATTTCAGACATTCTCTACTCGAGGGCTTTACCAAAGTACTCTGAATACATACTAATGTTTTTGGCTGTCAAAGCCAAGTTCACAAACCTTTGCACTTTATACCTGAGCTTGGAGAAGATCCCTTCTGATTAAATCATCCTTTCTGGATATATTTCCTCCCCTAATTGCTCCCCAGGAGTATCAAAAACTTGTAAACAATGCATAGTAACAAACCTGGCCGAGCCAATGGAGTTAACCCAGCCAATTTAGGACCACTCATCCAGACTTATTCCCCCCTTCTCCAGTCCATGTATCCTCGTAAAGGACCGATTCCTCTTCCACGATCGGATGCGCGCATCATTTGCAGTAAAGAGAATGATCTATTTGCCTATTAGTCCAAATGCAGCTCTGTGACAGTTAAATGTATCGCCCGTCTGTTTAATCCGACTATAAATGTGTTGTCAGCCCTCCAGTCTATAAAACAGAGGTAAAGTACAATGCAAAGAGGATACTTTTAAAGGGTATTTTCTCATAAGACATAGTGCAGGAGCTGATGTTTACAACCCTATCTAAAGTATGGCAAATTGTGAGTGTAAATCAGGACAAAAGAGTAAACCTGGGCGTGCTTGAGTGATGGTTTGCATGGAAAAAAGGAGGCATGAAATCGTAGAACATTAGGGAGTACTTCTAGAACTGTTAAGTGTTATAAATACATTGTACATGTCACAAAGCAACAAATCTGTACATCATTCAGTGACAATAACAACACTGTTCAACGCGTCAAGTTGTATGCATTACACTATGCCAGTAGTTGCAGTATGTATACCTTGCTTCCTTGATGATATATGACTGGCATCACTAATGGTGTCTAAGTCTGTACATTACTTTGGCATATACAGTACATACTACATTAGTCTAAGCAGCACTATGTCTTTGAAATAACCTGGCTAACCACAAAGGAAAAATCATGCCAATCCATTCATAAAATCTTCAGTTATCCTGTTGTACTGAATGCAAACCTTAGTCCCCTCCCAATGAATGCTAATAACTAAGATCCAAGTAGATTTTGGAAGGCAGAATCGTAACATTTTTTATAATTATAGCTCCCTGTTTTTGTTACAAACAGCCTTCATGAGAGAAATATCCGACTTTGTCCCACATCTGCTTGTAGATTAACTAAAGCTAACAAGGCTAACCTTCAGGCTATAATCCTACATGTATATTACAGGAGGGTAACACCCATGCCCTTGAACCTCCTTGATCAAGATGAAAACGCTGATACAGATAACGATTCCCCGGCAAATTTCACCCCTCCTGGCACTGACATATAGGGGGATTGGCCCGTATTGTGCTGGCTGATTGTGATAACGAATGGCTCCGGATCAACTACGAATAGCAAAGGATCAACTAAGATGGGGTCAATTGACCTTCTCTTATGGCCATGATACCAGAGGACGCCTCTGCTGGCCTGGGCACATCGCTCATGATCGTAACAACCTTTTGTAGAGGGTTATCATGATACACAGGTAGCCATGAAAAAAGGGTTATGCCAACATTTCAGACTTCATTTCAGTAGTGATTGTTTCATTTTCCTTTCACAAATTGTACAAATTTGCCAATATCTGCACTGAATTGCAAGCTGCAAATTGCAAATTCAACTACCGGTATGTAATGAAGATGATCTGCCATCAATATTCATGTTCTTCAAGTCTTACCATCTAATCATAACTGTAAAATCAGTTACTACATTTCGTTAGCTCTTATTCGAATCCATAAACATGCAGGCATTCAACTGAACATACTAGCTAATTGTTACATTTTGTATTTTTCTTCTAAGAGGTTACGTAAGGTAAGCCAGCCACTAATCAATGGGAATTCCAAGTGAGCTACTAGGGTGCCCAAGAACTCCTTTTAAGGTAAATCACATCTACTCCAGAGCGAAGTCATGTCTACCTAATACGGCAAGATAAGAATGAATAACAGACCGTTGTAGATAATTTCGTTAAGAAATAAATGGAATTCTCCCATTACATGGATCAGAAATCTTTACCTAACTGCCATGGTGGAGTAATAAGGCTGTGGAGGGCTGCAGAAGTAATCATTTAGCGGCAAGGCTTCAAAGGAGGGTTGTACCGAAGATTGAAACACATGTCAGTATGGAGCGCTCCTCAAAGATCTGAGGGACTTGTAATTTTAGAGAACTCCAACTGACTATGTCTTCTTTAATCCCAGTAGGGGATTTTCTGTGAGCTGTGTTGGGAGAGTTTGTATGGGTATCCTATTTGTCAGTTGCATGATTACATTAGTCTAGAAGAACCATTAATCCAAGTAAGTGGAAAGGCGGACATGAGTATAGTGTTACAGTAGCACTTGCAACCTGGCAGTGCATTTCCCCCTGTAATTGCCTTAACATGCCGCGAATACTTGAAAAGCCAGCCACTATGGCATTTCTACCGAAAGCGTAATCTCCAAGCAGATGTTGGGTGGACAATTGTACAGTTTTCTGACCAGCTGGCTTTTCTGACGCCTTGTCAAATAACACTGAAGAACTTCTCAAAAGGGACTGTAGGAACATGTCTACCAGTAGTTAAAATCTTGCATAACAACCAATAAATATCAAATGCTTGAAGGGTACAAAAAGCAGGTACTCATTCTGTGCTATTTAGTATTTACCAAGGAGCTACTGAAATGTATTGAAGCCTTATCTCACACAAGAAACATGCAAGACGCCTCAAGGGACTGTCTCCCCCTCCTTAACACAAATATATATCTTGTCAATCTGGGAAGTTGTTCCAGTGTGTGACAGGTAAGGTATATATTTACCTGTGTGTAACATGACACCTCCAGGGCATAGTGGGTGTAACATGAGCGGGAGGGGGGCATGACACCTAAAATGGTCTGCCTTGTGTAAATATTTACTTTTTTGTGAACTGGCTCATCACTCAAAAGTTGTAAACAAATTCAGTTTTAGGACTAGGAGTGGACAGACATGAGAGTTATTTGGATTTAATCTCCAAGCAGATGCATTCATCAGGCTATTTTTTTTGTGTGCCTTTTCTGCATTTTTTCCTCTCTGTGTGTATCTCAGTACAGTAGTCAGTATTAATAGATGTATATATTCCTGTTCATGCCAATGTAGCTGTAGGGTTATTTAGTGGGTCTTTTATGGCCTTCTCTGCATTTTTACATCTCTCTCGGTCTGTTTTTTTCTGCGGAGGAAAAAACAGGAGCGACCACAAAAGACCCACAGAACAAGCCAAACTGATGCATCTGCTTTGAGATCAATTTAGCTCTGACCTTTATCAGTACAATATCATGGGTGACTACACAGGGATGGGGGCAGTGGGGCTGAAATCCTCCACGATTTCATGGCAAAATGAGCTGTTTGAAAGCATTCCCCAGACTGTAAATGAACAGGTGACTATCAACTATACACATTTCACAGATAATTTGATGAACTATTACTACATACATGTAGTTAGTGATGTACATGTATGCCATTTTTTACATTCTTCCATCTCCTAAGACAATATATTGGTATTCTTTATACTGGATAATCAAACATTGTAGAAATATATGTAGAAAAAAAGTTTTCCCTCCTTTAATTGCTTGTCTTTTCTGTTGTTCCTCCAAGGCTTGACATTGACATGGAAATATTTGGAGGGCAAACATATCCTTCCTGCCATCAAGGACATGCAAAATTTGTGTACGCAAAGCAATCTCAGCGATAACAAACATTCTGAAGTCGACATGAGCAAATAAAATCATAAAAGCTTGCAAGATTTACAAGAACTGTTCCAAATACTAGTAGCCTTTGTCATCACTTTTCTTTTCATACCCTGAATTGCGGCTATTTTCACACATCTCAGCTGGAATGATGAATAATAGAATAGCCGACAAAGAGCTGCAAACTACACAACTTGGTGCTGTATGGACACTGCAAACATTCCAATCGCAAATCAAGCAGGCTCCTTTTTTGATGTGATAATTTTCCTGACACTTGCTCGCCAAGTCTGCATCAGTTATGAGTCATAACTGATGCAGACTTATGACACACAAGTGACAACTACAAATACTTCTTCACGGTTACTCTAGCCTCTGTTGCAGAAGACACTCAACATTTTTTGCCAGCTACGCAGTTTTCTTATAGCTTACAGGTTTTCATTGCATCAGAGATCAAGCAAACAAACCTAGGTAGTTGGTATGAAAAAACTGGCACTGTAACCAAGTACAACCAAACAAATAATACTTCATGGAAAGAAAAAGCGATTAAGTATTTTCAAATTTGCTTGACAAAAAAATGCACTGAAGCTCCAAAGAGACCCCAATGGAAGGCATAGTGATTATTCCCCAAGTGGTCCTGGAAAACCTATTATTTACTCAGGAATTCTACAAAGAGGGGGAATATTGAATGGCTCTGGGGGGTCTGTTTGGCCAGGTCAAATATTCTTCAGATGGGGAAATAATAGGCTTGTGGGAATATCATGCTGACAAGCAGCAGGGCTTGGTGTGTTAGACACAGTGGGATGTTAGCTATGCCCCACCCTGGAGAAAAACTCCTGGGAAGTTGGCATGTTGAAAATTTTGGTCTCCAGTCCCTGATCTCTTGTCATGGTCTCATGGAGTGACCAGGAGAGAAGGCATGAGTCTGTTATGTCCCCAATTTGGCCAAGCATACTGGGTCACCCCTACTGTTCTCGTTAAGTGTGTTGGGTTCAAGGCATGTTGAAAATTCAAGGCGTTCCTTCCAAATCACAAACACTGACTCATCTTTCATTTCCTTCTAAACCCACATGACACAAGTGATGAAACTGGGAATCAAACCCTGCACCCCTGAGTTCTCACTGTGTGTGGCAGTGTTTTCTTAGCATTTCTGGTCATCCTGTATAAGGGTAGGGGCTCATGTGTACAGCTTTCCCAAACCCTCCTTTCAAGAGACTGTGTTGACATAAACAACGCATGACAATGCTGCAACTATTTAGTCTAGAAACACAAGGAGTCACTCCTGTTTTCTTCGTCTTGCCCTGTAGCCATAGAAAACTCTGACAGCTGAGACGGGCTGGAGCTCAAGTGTTATAGGGACTCTTTCGAGAAATAAATACAAGGGTGCAGGACAACAAGAGAAAACTTCAAACAAAACATGTATAAAAGAAAATAAAAGTAAATAACATGACGTTTACTCATGTATTACCCATTTTGTTATTTTTCCTAAAACAGTCTTTATGATCTGTAGTTACTGACATTGTCAGTGGTACAGTGATGTAGCCTCTAACAGACTTCATGGGTCGCTGCGAAAATAGAAGGAATTGGCCAACCCAAGGCAGAATATGTGTAACTTTTAGGTCAGCTAAACTTCTGTCAAATTAGTCTTGTAGATCTATTTTGCAACACCCCAAGGAGCCTGGTAGAGACTATTAAATGATAAGCGTGGAGGTAAATTCATACTAGGGGCTGGAAATGGTTCAGACAACAAAACGTCCTGTTTCTGACCTTCAAATTTACAACCCTTAGCGATCAAATCAAACGAGATTGGAGGGAGTGAAGTGCTGTAAGATTTATGCGGCAATCACAGATTCTGCAAATGTAGGTTAGAGGCATTCCTGTGATATTCAAAACACATGTGGATGAAACCCACACACATGCACGGGAGGATGGGCGTGGGACTGGGTCAGGGCCAGATTAGCATAATATTTATGTAAACAACATGTAACGTTATAAGTTTCAAAATCGATGTGTATTCGGGGAAAATATTTTAAAAAATACACTGACAAAAGTAGCATTTTCTTTGTGTGCTGGTAAAGGATTTCCGAGTTGAACAGGAGTGAGTTGATGGATCGATCTGTCCGCGTCGCTAGGGCTGAACTTGAGAAGTTACTTACCGGCGAAGACCTGCAGCCAGCCCGCGGCTCTGGCGATCCTACTGGTGATGAGTTCCTCCACACAGCAGGCCAGGAGAGCCGTGAAGGAGATCAGGATCATGAAGCCGCAGCCGATCCCCACCAGGACGGTGCAGATCTGCCAGGACATGCTCGGGATGTCGTAGAACGTGGCGTACCGCCCGCACTCCTCCACCACGTACGGGTCGCCCTCCTTCCCCGGGGCCGGGTAGTTGCACCGCCGGAACGTCCCGAAGTACGCCGGCTTGCCTAGCGTGTTCCCCTCCAGCCAGTACGGGAGGTAGAACCCGGCACAGCACAACCCCGTGGAGCACAGGGACAACAGCGACCACACAATCCCGCAGTTCGACAAGCTCGCAGCGCCCATAGTTTTTGTTTCTAGTAAAAAGGACGGTCACAACGTTGAAACCTACTCCGTGAAATTTCCCCAGATACCCGACGCCTGCTCTCTAGTCTTGTCGATAAATTCCGCGCCGTACTTCAAACACCGACGGTACAGGACTCTTCCCTCCCGATCCGGCCCGATGAGCTCACAAGGTCAACTCCAGCGTGGATAGACGGGCAGAAATCCAACTTCCGCTTCGAAAATGACAGCCCTGCACAACGTGCACGGGTTCGAATCCCAATGGCAAGTGAGTCAGCACGCGCTCGCTATCTATATATACATCCGCTGACTCCCTTTACCACGGAAGCGATCGGTGTTTACAAAAGGCAGTTGTACTTCCTTCCCCCAAACAAATCCACAGGATTGATCTATCCAGGCGGCAGCGATCGCGAACAGTCCTGTACTATTCCAGCTCACACATTCCCACACATGGCCCAAATATAATACACGTGCCTGCACTTCTCTCTCCTTATATCAGCTCACAGCGCAAAGAAAACTCCAGCTCTTTCATTCAATACCGTCCCGTAATTTGCGACGGGTCACCCCCACGAACCTTCCTCATTTGTCATGCAGCAAAGCAGACTTCACAGAGCCTTGTCCGACCGGTTTGTTGTCTCCAAGTCCTTTGAGACCTTCGTGCAACCGCAGGGATAGCTTTTAGCAGGGAACACCCATATCCCCAACTGTGAAACACAACCAAAGGACTTTCCTCTCTCCACTCAGTGAGAGGCGTGTTTAAAAATTCGTGTTGTGAAGCACCAAGCTCCGCCTCTTTACCAGCCGACCAACCCCCAGCTTGGCTTGTGTCAACAACAAGCTGGCGATCAGACAAGACCCACCGCGCGCACGCTTTTGAGGGCCAAACAAAGGACCCTCACCTGATTACCATTGCTAAATTGCTAAGAGGCTGTAGATAATGACCGCGAGCGACGACAGGGGTGAAACTGGATACGGTGGAAAAACAAAAGCAACGGAGCTGCAATGTCGGCGCCTGAGTTTTCTTCTGTCTATTTGCAGTATGATACAAAGTTGTCCATTGCTCTCCGTAATGGCAATTTCCTAATACGATTGTAATTCAGATAAGATAATATTCAATTTTATGTATGGTTTGCTTGAATTTTATGCGCGCCTTTTTTCTTGTTTTGTGTTTTTCATGGGGGTACTTTATTATGTGTTGGTTGAAACCAAGCTTGACGCAGAGGTGAAACTTTGACGTCATTGGGTGACCCGTTTACAGGAAAATAGAAACTTACACGAAAACCCACACATACATGCTTTGAAATCAAAAGGTGACGTTTTCAAATTAAATATATCAACAGGAAAACGAAGATACACAAAGTTCCGATTGCTGAGTTGCAGAGCTTTCTAGTACAGCATATTCTATACATTCTAATACTTCTTCTGAAAACGCTGAAGTAGAACTATATTTCATCGACTTTCGTGCCTCAACTCGCGCGAAATACAAGGTTAAACAAACTAACCTTTGCATGGATAAAATGAAGGAGCCATTGTATACAACCTGAGTCAGTCGTATTATCAGTATGGATCAAAAGCGGCCTCTAGCAACCTACAATATCATTGCAGGTAAAAGCGCTAGTTATCCTGCAATGATAGAAAGCTTCCGCTAGTCGTCTCCTCTGACAGGTCGCCAAGGCTATTGTGTTTTACTACTGTTGTATCTTTCTTCAAGTTTCCAATGAAATTCGTTGTTACCAATCAGCTCGGAAATCCCGTTTACAAATGTTGATCTCCAAAATAGCACAAAAGCCGCACTGGAGGCTGCATCGTGTATACTTTGAATAGTTTAAGAATATTGATATTTTTGGGGCAAACAATGAGACTTCCTTACGATGATACCTAGGCTAATTCTCTACCTTTACACCATATAACGTTAGGGGAAGTGAAATCTATCGGGCTAGACGTCCATTCCTTCGTCGTTCTTGGCCTTGAAGAGGAATGCAACGCCCCGTGACTTGGAAACACAATACAAATATAAGAGTAAAGAATCCTGTCACGATACATAACACATCTCAATCCACATACACATCTGGTATCTCCGTGAATAGTTTCACCGGGTAGGTAAATCACTGGATAACAACGTTTCGGTGACGTATACAATACTGGTTATACTTCACACTACAGCTAGGTGTCGCTGCTGCAGTGTGTAGTAACGCTAATAAGCTATTCTTATGGTAGAACCGGTATGAGTGCCCTTAGGTGTAACACATATGAAGCGTCGTAGGCACGGGTCGCGACAGAAACGATCTTTTTTTTTTGAAACTCAAGCGTTGTTTAAATCTATCTAGTGAGGATATTGTAGTGAGTGGCAGAGGGAAATTGTCTTGTGAAAACGTCGCTCTGAAAGTACATGTAGCTGCTGCTAAAAGTCTGTTACAATTTCGTACCTGAATCGATATCAGAGTCAAAAAATCAGACAACAAAGATGAAACGACCGGATCAAAGAGAAACCACCGCTCTCTACAAGACTCGGCCAACCGTCAACATGTCTACTCTTGTCCGAAAGGTGAAGAAACTGCACAGAATGGTGAAGGACCAGCGAGTCATTCGGACTATTGCGTTGACAACCGCCTGGTTTGGAATGGTAGGTAACTATATTGTTGTGTTTGTGTGTAAAATCTGACGGTACATACTAATGTTGTTGTGCTGATGTTTTACAGAATGATAAATGGATGTTTGACACCAAAGGTTACATGAAAACAGGTTTAGAAAACATGCCCGGAATTCCGCCCATTTTAACCACATGCGCCTACAAAGGATAAACGTTACAGTAAGGGGAGGAACTATTTTGCAAAAAAAAAAAACTATTCACAAATCACCCTATTGCAAAAAGTGACTATTCCAAACACACAACATGTGCAAAATGGACTGACGGTATTTTATGTCAATTTTTTCCAATGTTTTGGTAACATGCGACTCCAGAACATGGACATTGTCCATTTTAACGGAGAAAATCATGGAATTGGATCAGTGAATTGGTTCTGACCCCCTATACATATCCCCTTTATATTAAGTTTTATGATTTACCCTCAACGCTTAACGTTGTGAATTGAATTAGAGGTGGTTGGCAACGATTGACAGTGAATCAGAATACGTTATGCCTCAGGACAAGAGGCATGCAGACGCCCCTCATCCAAAGCAGATACACATATGATAACGTTACATTCGAGGTTACGTTGGAGAAAACAATCACTAAAATTAAAACATCAGATAAAAGGAAGAAGGTTCTACCAACAAGAAATATCTATTTTCTTTACACCCATTTTAGGGTCTGTACGTGAGTATTGTGGGGCCGACCTTGATCGACCTAAAAGAGAGACTCGGCGCCGACTACGAGGAGATCTCGCGGGTTCTCGCGTCTCACACCGTGGGGTACTTCCTGTCAGCCGTGGCGGGCGGTATCTTCCTGGACTTCCTGCCGAAGTACGCGTATGGGCTGGTGGGGTCTTCTTTCTTCCTGGCCGGAGTGGGGACGGCAGGCACGCCGTTCACAAGCACGCTGTCTGGCCTGGGCTTCCTGCGGCACCTGACGGGGTGGGGACATGGATTCACCGACGCTGGTACATGCATACCTTCAGTTTACATCATTTACAGTCAAACTTGTCAATGATCGTTTGCATAAGGACTACATGGTCATAGTTATTCAATTGTCGTCAGTTTTTGGTGGTTCCTCAACGATAATTTTGCCAATGGCACAAGCATTTAATAAGAATCCTGTCTGTAGCTGCCAACTCTCTACTGTGCCAATTATCTTGAAGTCCATTGAGTTGTCACTGTAGACAGGTTTGACTGTATGTAGTTTAATATCATTGCGAAAGTTATTCCATGTCATCCTTGTATTACAGCAATTGCTCAATTATTGCAAACTACATCAAAGATATCTGTTCTCTAGTTGTCATTAGTGTCGAATGACCAATTATTTTCTGGTCACAATTGGTAAAAAGTGCAAGATACTATAAACCGTCTGCTGAGGTCACGTGCTACATGTGATTTGTTTTTCGCACCTGTAATACAGACAGCCTAATGTCGTTGAGATGTTTCTTGCGTTAAATCAAAACAGTGACTTAATTTAATCTGTGTATTAATACCACTATCTTTCCTTAATTCTAGCGGGCACCGTGGTTTGTGTGAGGCTGTGGGGAGAAAAGGCGTCTGCACCCATGCACGCGATGCACTCTGGGTATCCCATGGCGGCCTTCATCATCCCGCTGATCGTCATCCCGTTCCTGTCCCCGGACCGCCCAGCGGCCGTTAATGGTACTACACCCGCTCCTCTCACCGTGGAGGAGGCTTGGCGACTCTCTCAAGTCCAGTGGCCGTACGTTGGCGTATCTGTACTTCAATTTATCATAAGCATCGTGTTCTTCTACTTCCAATACCGCGAGCTGTTTACTTACCATGATGGCAAGCAGAAGAAAACGCCGAGATCTTTCTCTGCCTTTCTCTCACCCAGCCGATTCCTTGAGGGACAAGGTCGCAAGGCCGTCTTCCTGCTCGTCTTTCTCTTCCTTTTCTACACCATATTTAAGTTCAACCAGAACCCATTCATGCAGTACATGGTGTCCTACATGGTGGAGACTGACATGTACAGCAAACCCGAAGCCACTGTGGTGTACTCCACGTACTGGATCTGTTACGCCTCCATGCGCTGGGTGTCCATCGCTATAGCCGCCTGGGTTCCCATCCACATCATGCTATCTGTGGAAATAACCTGTCTGTGCATCTCTGGCATCGTGGTGGCGGTTTGGGGCGCGACGAACAAGGCAGTGTTCTGGGCGTTCACCTGTATCATAGGTGCTCTAACCTCCCCTGTTTTCCCTGGTGGTACGGCCTGGGCCAACCGCTACCTCGACGCTTCCTCCATCGTCTTCGCCATCTGCTTACTCGGTGCATCCGTAGGAAGCACGGCTGCTAACTACGTCACCGGGTACCTGTTTGAGTATGTCGGTCCCCGGGCCATGTTGTACTTCTTCATGGGTTGTGGCTCTGTGCTTCTCGTCGTGTTTGCGGTGATGCAGGTTTCGGTTTCTGATCTATTTGCACCAAGACCGACGCAGGATGAGGAGATGGAGTTGCGTGTTCAAAACGACAGTGATGACATAAGAGGTGGAGATGATGTTACCAACGTTCATCCTCTAATGTCTAGTCAGCACAAATAGACTAAAAGAGAGACTCAACTTCAGGGCAGAGTGTTCTGGTTCTTCTAGTAATGTTGTTTTCTGAATCAAAAAGCGTATTGACAACTTGACATTAAACTTGGACAAGGCAGCAGTTGCATTATAGAGCATCAATATTCTAATACCCCCAGACTACTCTCCAGCCAGGTATGACATATTACATCGCGAGCAACCATTGGGCAAACGTCAACTGGACGGTGCTCTTGATTTTAAGCAGTACAGACCACAAGCGACCAAGATGTATCAAATCAATTTAATCACATATCGGACGTTATAACTATAAATTGCTCTTAAACTTCTCGACTCTTTTTGTCATTGAGGACTGCAATGTCAGTCTTAAGAGAGAAGATTGCACTTGTTGGAATCAATTTTTGTTTACAGCAACGTGGTAACGTATGAGACGATAGCGTTTGTTTCTTCGAAACAGGAAATATGAACGAGTCGTCGTGCTAGACGTCCCTTCCTTCTGCGTTCTTGGCTTTGAAAAGGAATGCGATGACCCCGCCTGGAAAGACATTAAAGAAAATAACATCTTGTCAGTGTCATACAACAGGACCAAGACCTAAGAGTAAGACGAGGAATGTGTCACACATTCATATGAAACATTTTAGATTTTGGTAACTTGATCGTCCAACTGATTTAAACGTCTCAGGGGTCAGGGAACATTCATCTACAAAGCTTTATCACTATGGAGCAGTCTTCTAGTGACGTGGGCACTCACACAGCAATCACCACTGCCTCTTTCAGAAGGAAACTCAGAGCCGTACTGAGACTGTACATTTACTGACATATACTGACATCGCTCTAGATACCATGGTCTTACTATGATAATAGTGATGATCCTGCAGACACGTACTGCAGATGTTATATTTGGTTAGCCCTGACTCTGAGTCATTCACATTCAAACCAACAAATTAGTAGATCTATCTTTACTTATGACTTACTGATTGCCGTCATGCCCGATACGAGACTAAACATCCCGAACCAGCCCAGAGCTGACATCAGCGCTGAGGTGATGATTCCGCCGGTGATGGACGAAACCAACTGGTGGGAAAAGTAAAGGGGGTAATTGTCAGAACCATGAAATGTTAATACGATCGTCTTTCTACTTTTTGAGTCCATATAAACATTTGCCACTGGTTTCAACGCCTTTGTTATGTAGGAAACTGAAGCAATTTAGAAATCATATAGCACCTTACAGATTAGGAATCGACTAGTGGCGGCAACTTTGCTGAAGTACCGCTTTCGAATAGATGAGTCACATGCCGTTAATGTTTATACAAAGCACTTAGCATGTACTGACAGATTTCTTCCAAGAGAATATGATGAGAGTAAACTTACATTAGACGTGAAAACGAGTCCATAGTTAACTGCAACGTACTCTGGTCCAAACGTTCTACAGGACGAATAAAGATCATCGTCAGAACGTTGTTAGACCTTACAAACCTTTATCACTTTTAGTTATGTTACATCAAACAACCTGCCGCACCTAAACTTTGCACATCTACATGTATTAGTAACTCCGAGTTGTACTTACTTGGCTGTTGCTGTAGGAAATAGTGAAAAGTTCCCACAGAACGATCCAAAGATTCCGCAGATCCAGATGAAGAACATAACCTTTGACCCCACCCCGGCGTTTGTTTCGTCAGGAACAGCGAATAACGTCAGGGTGAAGAAAATCATGGAGGTGCACAGGCCCATAAAGGACACCTGGGTGAGGAGACAGATTTGCTAGTACATGTATCAGACTATTGCTGGGGTTACACACGCGTTTTCTGGGGACGACTTAGGACACTTTAAACAGAAATAAATCTCAGTGTTCATATAGAGGAAGGTGTGAAAGTGGAGCCAGTTACTAGTAAATAGAAAGCGACTGGTCATCAAATTACCGCGGCATAGTTTATTAAAACTTTTAAATTTATTTTCCATTGACCAAGAGAACCAAAACTTTACAGACCTGTAAGTCTATTGATAGCTAAAAACTCTGCCAAGGAATTGCAAGACCTGGGACAAGATTACACCTGCATTGGTCACGTGTCAGTAGAGACAACTAGCGGAAACTTTGTATCACTACAGGATAACTAGTGTAACTTGTGTGCGATACTATCATAGATTAATAGGGATCAGGTTTGATCAATCTTAGACACAAGCCATTTCCAAGAAAAAAACATTCAGGTCCGTGTGTAAAATCTCTCACTTTAAATGAGTATCTGTCTGCCAGCCAGCCCCAGAATGGTCTCCCCAAGGCGTTCAGTACGGCTGAGAAGGCGCCCACCAGAGCCAGGAAGTGGTCGTCCTCAATCTTCGTCTCGCCGAAAGCCTGTGGAAAATATGTGCAACAGATGACGAAGCGCCGATAGGAAATCTTCTTGTGGATACGATTGTCAATATCTTAGGAAAGAAAGAGATATCATCATTGATAGTTACTCGCCTTACATATTTGGGCGCACAAACTAGCCAGGCTATTAGGGTTTCTTTTTAACATAACTTGGGGTATCTTCATCGAAAAGAGCAAGGGTGACCCGGTGTGTTTAGCTGAAAGCGTGAGCCATAGCAAGGCCGGGCCACCTTGCACCACCAGCTATCCGAAAAGCGTAACGCTTCGCTACGGTCGGCTGCTTCACCTTACTTGTGGACAGTGGACTACCCTTTCAGTACCAAGGACATGCCCCTCCCAACCCCTTTGCAGTCAAACAGTCAAATGATCAGTACCTTTCACAGCATTGATATGAAAAGCAATGAAAACATCTTAAGAAAAACACGGAGTTCGTAGAGTAGCTTTCTAGTACTGACCAAGGACATAGCTGTAAGATGGGAACTTAGCACACCCTCCTTCCCACCATGAAAAGACAACGCCATGCGCAAGCGCAGTCAAACCCACAACTAATATGAAATGACTGGTACCTTCCACAACGTTGATATGAACACCACGGCATTCCCGTTCATAAAGAACATGAACCACAGCATGTAAAACTCCCGGGTCTTCAGCATCTGTCCGGGGGACAAGGACTTGGTCTCGGTGGGTTTCGCCGGGAATTGTTTGTGTAGGGAATCGCTGCCTTCTTGGATGTCTAAGTCGTCGCTCAGAGTACCGCCAGGCGACTGGGCTAAAGGAGCCTTTTCCTCGGGATCGGCTTGGAGCTGTGTACATTAAACCACACATGTTCAAGTTGTAGAAACCCAAGGTGGATTTTCGGAATACGACGTAGCTCACGTTAGTAAATGAATATATACTGGGATCTTATATGTTAACGGTATTTCATTTGCCGATCGCGATGTTTTAGTAACCTTTCGGCTACCTTACTGGAGGCTGAATGGACTCCGCGAGGGGTAAAGTGATAGTACATGTATTACTATTCTAGCACCGGTCCGCACCTCTGATATTAGGTAGGGAAGCGGTATGAGAAACGGCGCTAGAATAAGATGGCTACCAGGGGAAATATCTTAATACCTTTTCAGGAGGATCTGCGATCATGAGCGCCCCGAGGAGTTGAATAGCCGCGTATGATCCTCCCAACAACAGGAAACACACCGGTATCTTGTCCAAGATCTCTTTATCGTCAAAATACCTATATCAAGGGAAAACAATGGTAGGTTAAGTTTCGTACAAGGTTACACCACTAACACCGTTATCTAACTGGGTATTTTTTCTCATAAACGAGTTGTTGGCGTCTGTTTCGTTTCTATGATCGCTTCTCCGTTGATTATTTGGCAGGGAATCGATCGGAGTAGCGAACTGGAGCTGAAATAGGAGGAAAAGTAGGCTAGATCTCAGTAGCAGGAGTGTGTTTAATCCATATGACGTACTTTGAGCTTGGATCATCGGGATCCTCCAGGTCCGGGCTGAGGTTGTTGGGGTTGAGGTAAGCCGTCTGGACCTGATCGAAGATGAAAGACCCTCCGCCGAACCCGGCCAGGACCAGACCGTTCACAAGACCTTTCCGCTCGGGCATCCACTGGAGGTACAAGGCGTCAAACCAATTATCTATAGACTAGTTACGTTTGGGAACGCATCTATAAGCAGCGACACCTGTGCTGCATTGCAATGTGAACCAGTCAGAATTGCCTTGAAGAAGGTGACAGATATGGTCACCAAAACGTCGGTTGAATAAATCTCTTGGTTGTGTAAAAAAGAGTCTTTTTATTCAGTAACTTACCAACATGATGACGGAGAGAATCTTCAAATTACAATTTGAGACTCTTTTACATCTTATGTGTACATACTAATTCTAAAAGTTCCAATACTAATTCTACTACAAATGTACTTCAACATGTCCCCAGAGCCTCTCACTCACAGTTCACAGATGAAAGGCAGCAGTTGCTGTCTGACTCTGCTGGTATACATAGAGACCTTATTCAAATGTCAGATCATCTAGCATTTATCACTTGGTCAATCCCACATTTCGTGCTATACTATATCTAGGTTAGCCTGAATTCAATCAAGCCTCCTGTGACAGCTCGCCGCTCTGTAACCGCCACCCAAGGGGAGGGGGCGGACAGCTGGAGTTTGCGTTATACAGACTATATCTAGGTGATAATGAATAACAATTCAAGCTAAATCGTAAGCATTGATCCAGGTCTCTATCATACTTACCTTCATGGCACAGGCCAGAGGTGGCGCGTACGCTATGCCGATCCCGAGTCCGAACATCAGGCCATACGTCATCAAGATGGCGTAGAATGAGTGCGTCACGGAGAAGTACGTCAGAGTAACTCCCGCACTACAATATGAAGGAAAATGACTGTTTATTTGTTTGTTTGTTTTTCTGTCTGTTTAAGTAAACAAAAAAATCAACTTATGTGTGTGTGTGTTTGTGGACATCAGAACTCAAGAAGCTGTCGATGAAGTTTTTTGATATCCATAATGTAGGTAGGTGTCAGCACCTCCTTGGTGTCAGCGAATCACAAGGTACATTCTATATCTCCTAGCGACTTTCAATGGTATTGAAGCAGAACTTGTGGTTCTGATGTCTCAAGTTTTGCGCCTACCTCATGAACCATCCCCCGAGCAGAGCCGTCCACCTCGGGCCTATCCGCCGGGAGATGTAGCCGCCTACAAACATGCTCAGCCCCTGGCCGGCGCCTTGCAGGGAGAACACCCACACAGACACCTTACAGAAGAACGAACGAAAACATTTATCATACATTTTGGTCCCATTGGGCTAAATACAGGTCACAAAAATAAATACATATGTCAGGGTAGAGATTGTAATCTAGCCGCATCGCCAATTCTGCTGGGAGATTAATCTCCTGAGCAGATCTCCACGGAGGCAAAATCGTATCAGCCAGCCAAAATCTTCATTGGATTGGACTCTGTCAATTGAAAGATATCATCATCAGTTCCTGAAAAGACATAACCCTTCGACAAACACTGCGATCGGGATCTCTACCGTTTAGTACGATAATGAGGGCCATATTGACACATCATGTTATTACCATGTTGAAATAATAGTATCTACTTTTGTGTACCTGTATACGTGTATAGTTGAAGAAGATCGTACGATAATAGTCCCTGCATTTGTTGTGTTATTAAAGTTCATATAACAAGACCTTTGTCCCCAGTCACGAGCGCCTCACAAGACGGTGTTCATGGGTCTCACCTTGTACGTCAGGTCTGGAGGTGAGGATCTCAACCGGATGTAAGACGTCAAGTATGGGTTCATGTTACCTACAAACCGGAAATAAAGAGTGATAGTTTTGAACGCTGGTTGTAACGTAAGTTGAGCGTTGATGGTAAATTGTGTTTGTATCTATAGGCGTTACTGGTACTTTAGTAGCGATTGTAGTAGCAGAAGCAGCAGTCACGAGTAGTAGTAGCAGCAACAGCAGTAGTAGTAATAGTAGCAGTAGCTGTAGTAGTCAATCGCCTGCCTACATTTACAACACGAACTCTAACGTTATTTGGTAGCTGCTGCCTTGAGTCCAAGTGAAGACGCGGCCTCGATCATTTGGTCCAAGGGTGCTTAACTGTACACGGCAAGAATTTTCACTCGAACCCATTCATTGTATGCGCCGGATCACGTAAAATAACGACAATGTTACGTATATTTAACTTCTTTGATTAAACACGAGAGATAAGCTATCAATACGTACCGAATGTGTAGATAGTGCCAAGGGTGAGGTGAACTAAAACTCCGCCCAGCACAGCGATCCAACCCCGGTATTTCCCCATAGATATAGCCATAGTCCTCTGTCCGGACAGACAAGCAGTGTTCCTGATTCTGACTCCTGAAATATGAAAGATGCCGAGCCGGGTTCACAGTTTATACAGTACACAACATGGTAACGTTACCAGATGGTCGTATGTACGTCAGACGTTGCACGATCACTGAGAACTTAAGCTTGACCGACTGTCGACAAGACAGTACAGTTGGGTCGGCGTGCGACACACCCACAACGTTCCCAAGAATGTCCCCAATTTGTTGTCGTCGACCTGCCGTATGGTGTGTGTAACAGGGACCGACCTGTAATGTACATATGGGTCAACCTTTGTAACTATATGCAAATGAGACGTAGCCGGTGACACCTGTCACATGACACCTGGGACAGTGCGTATACCTGTGACCTATAACGCTCTGCGAACGTCGCCAGACACTACTACATTGTTTTTTTTTGTATTACTTAAAGCACTTTGGAAGTGGTTCAATGACATATTAAATGTTAAATGGTTAAAACAATAAACAATAGTTGACATAGTTTAACGTCACAATTAACTGTGGCAATACCAGATGTATCTGAGTCTGCTTTTTTTGTCTAACACAACGTATTATGTTTCTTGTATAATTCTAACATCAAAGGTGATTTCACACTGTATGTATTGCACTTTTTTACCCTTCACATTCTCCAAAACGTTGAACAACTGTTGCAGAACTCTCGTGACAAAGCCGATCGTTACATCTGCTTGGAGATTACTATTAGCCTGTTTCAGTACGAAAGGCCATGCATTGAACCCTGACGGTCAATTTGTGCTCGGTAGATCTTAAATACCTGTGAACACATGTCATGTGTTAAGTTTTTTAAACTTTCAAGCAATCTATTTTCTACAGAGTGTAATACAGTATTTGTGATCCATTAATACATTCTCACCCCCATTCTTAAAACATGGTATCGTCTAGATTGAACCTCAAAGCGAGGTTGGTGTCAAAGGTTATCCCTGCACGTTGCGACGATCGGAAAATTCGTCTGTAGACAAAAATGGGGAAAGTTAAGAAAGTAAAGCGGCTGAAAACAGAGCAGCATGCAGGGTCGCTTGCCCAGCAGATCGTCGAGGACCAGGCCGTGAGACCCTCGCAGAGGAACAAGGAACGGAAAGCCGCCGACGAGCCTGAAGAATCGGTGGGTAGATGTTGGCACTTGGTATATTTTTGAAGGGGGAGGGGGGCTGTGAAAAAAAGCCCAGATGTAACCACTGCGGAGATACTATATATTGGATTTCAGACATTAGTTGTGGGGCACTTTGCTTTATAAAAAATGTGAAATAAGGAAAAATCAAACAGCATGTAACAGTTAACGTTAGAGCAGAAAAACATTACAGTTTGTTTATTTCAGCGGGAACTTAACTTCGCGGTAGAAATGTTTTTCACTGTTTCTAGGTTTTCTTTTTAAACGATGGTACGGTAGTAAAACAATGGAAAAAACCTATTCACCATATCAAGATCTCACGATGTAGAGGTCACTGCAAAAACTGTGAAAACCCAAGGTAAACCCAAAGAAGAAGGTAAAATAAAACCACTGCAAACATCTTAAGATTTACGGTATTTCTTCCCCCACCAGTTTGTGGACAAGAACCTGTCCAGGAAGATCCTTGACCAGGCAAGGAGACAACAGGAGGAGCTCGAGGAGGAACATGGGGTGGTGAGGAAGGGGAAGAAAGCTGCGGGACAGAAGACAGTGACTCTCGGGGGACCGTCCACGGCTGAGGATGACTCAGAGGAAGAGGAGGATGAAGAGGAGAGGACAGAGGATGAGCAGTATGATTATCAGGAAGTGGTAAGTATCTTAACACATGTCCATCTATTCTTAAATATGATGAAAGTTCTTTCTTTCTTTGTGTTTGAAATTCTTTTGAATCCAGAAAAGTCTTGGGCAAACGAATAAAAATACGAAAACATTTTTCAGTCACTGATGGCTGAGTCGTCTTTGTCTAATTATGAAACGAACCATGGATCAAGTATGAAAAGATGGAAAGCTATGACAACGAGAGAGGATATTTTGTGAAGGCCAGTTGCGAACAAAAGAATGACTACTGGGTAGCTGCAAGAAAAGTTTTAGTATTGCAACATGCAGATATGACAACGATCAGTATGATCTATGGAGCGGATATCTTGCCATGATTTGGCTGAATTTAAAAAGCTACATGCCAGGTGACTTGTTTTAAAAGTAGCTTTTCATACTGTCTTACATAATGTACATAATGGATCAAGTAAGCTATCTGGATCAAAACGTCCACATCAGTCATTAACAGAGATGAGTGGAGGTACAGACTTGTCATGTTTGAAACTGCATCCTCGACACTACATCACCATGCAGCAAGAAGTAATAGAATTCGTTAAGCTTTGAGGATGGTAGCCAAAAGGTTACCGAAATGTTGGTAGATGAAAAGCCCAGTTTATATTGATTTACTGACATTGATGAAACTGTTTAGTGATGTCTTCAATGTCCTGTGCATGTAGGAGGTTGATGAAGATGACGAGAAGGCACTGGCTCTGTTCATGTCGGCGAACCCGCCCGTACGCAGAACACTCGCCGACATCATCATGGAGAAAATCACAGAGAGGAAAACAGAGCTGGCCAGCCAGAGATCAGGTAAGGTCAACACACCGAATCCTCAAATTCAAAATTTTCCCATTCAGACAATACTACTGTGGAGAAAGTAAGTAAAATCATGAAATGTTTGTGGTGGTTCTATTTTGCCATGACACCAAGAAAGTATGTCTCCAATGTATTACTTCTGTACTGTACTGCAGTTTGACTGTATTGTATATTTATTATGTGAAGTAAAGTATCGCTGAATGTGGTATATATAGTTTTTTTAAGCAAACATGTCTTTGTCGTTCCCTTAAATGTTTCTTTGTAAGAAAGCTAATACATGTGTTCTTGTTTTCAAAGATGGTAGCCTGCCCATGCCTGACCTTGATGAGCGGGTGGTCAGGGTGTACAAGGACGTTCGACAGATTCTGTGCCGCTATCGAAGCGGCAAACTCCCCAAGGCCTTCAAGATCATCCCTGCACTGGCCAACTGGGAACAGGTGAGACAATCTTACCCTGAGGAACATTGCATTGGAGATGAAGGTTTGGGAGGGCTGTATACGTAGCTCTGATAAGTGACATAGACTGTCTTGGACATGATGCCCCAGCAGGGGGCTTTGTCCAGTGAATTATAGATGTAGATGTAGAAGTTCCATTATTGGTCTACAAATTCAGGTGGTATGTCAAGCCATGAACTGTAGACTAGAGTTCAGGACTTGAAGTACATGTGTACCACCCGCATAGGCAGGCAAGAAGTGATTATCATGGTCATGCTCTTCCTATGTAGAAGTGTTCTTTCCCTGGTATAAGTTGATAAAACTGCTTTCTGTGCCTGCTAGATTTTGTACATCACTGAACCAGAGACTTGGACTGCTGCTGCCATGTACCAGGCTACACGTATCTTCACCTCCAACCTCAATGTAAAGATGGCACAAAGGTAAGGCCAACATTTGGCTCACTGATTGGCTAGGAAGAGACCAATCATATTCCTCATTCCCTACTTTCTTATTGGTCACTCATATGGTATCATTTTCTAAGCTCTTGATATATATAAGATTTTTACTTTCTTGTTTTCCCAGGTTTTTCAACCTTGTCCTTCTGCCAAGAGTTCGTGATGACATCACAGAATTTAAGAGACTAAACTTCCACCTGTACATGGTAAGTATATGATAACGTCATGCATGTATTTATTATACTCAAATCAAAAGATTTATTTTTGTATGAAAAAAAGTAGACTTTTTCTGCTAGACTGGTACCCTATATAGTCTGTAAGACTGCTGATCCATGTTGTATAAAAGTTAGTTTGTTCAGTGAGTGTTACAAAGCTGAAAAGGCATTAACTTTTTGTTTTGTTTCAGGCGTTGAAAAAGGCTTTGTTCAAGCCAGCAGCATTCATGAAGGGCATCCTATTGCCATTGTGTGAGGTGAGTGCAGTTCTTACAATCTTTCCTTTGAGATGGAAGTCAATAATGGAGATAGTTTTAAAATTCTCCTGTGTAAATACATTTGTGAGCAATTAAAAAAGACACAGTAATTCTTGATTTGGTAACAGTAACTTTAAGCTATTATAATGGTCACTAGTCAACTGCAAAAATTTTATCATCACAATGTTTGATTACTAACATTTTAGACAGTGATGTTTGTTCCCATCGTTAAAACTAAATGCCATGAAGTGCTCCTTTTTCCCCAACCGCTAAAATTACCAACAGCTATATTGAATGGATTTACAGTATTACAAGGGATTATTAGGGATTATTATTACAAGGGATTATTAGGGTCACTATAGACACAGTCCTGTCTATAGTGACCCCCTGTCCACATAGAACAGATTTTAGTGGTCCAAAGAGGTCTATTTGGGTAGTTTTTACATATTAATCAGCTAACACGTTTTCCCCACCCCCCAGTCCGGTACATGTACGCTACGAGAAGCCATCATCATCAGCAGTGTGCTTGCCAAGACGTCCATCCCCGTCCTCCACTCCAGCGCCGCCATGTTGAAAATTGCAGAGATGGATTACAATGGCGCTAACAGCATCTTTCTAAGGGTCCTACTGGACAAGAAGTACGCTCTTCCCTTCAGAGTGGTAGATGCCATGGTCTTTCACTTCCTTAGGTGAGTGTTGTGCACTACATTCACATAGTCTTTTGAAATACTACTGGATTTTAAAAAGATTCAATACCAAAACTTATAATTACTATGTAACCAATCAGCTTCTAGAAGAATGGTTTCTCTGACCAATCAGTGGCTTCAGACAGATTTAAGCTGAAGGCACAAATGCCATGCCTGTCTTGATAACAGTACTGTAAATCGTGAAATGTTTGCAATGATTTGAACCATGGTAGGAACCTTGGACATTGAAATATAGACTGCAGACTATAGTGACCACTCAAGAGACTTGAAATAAAATTGTGACAGTGGAAAGGTGGCCACTATAGATGGGATTCTTCCCCCTTGGTCATTAGGAAATTAATCTAAGGGGCCACCAATTACAAAAATGGCCACAATGGCCCAGTGGTCCTTTTGCAGAGATGGTCATTAGTACATGTTTGGCTGTGTATTTACAGACCAGACCTTATTTATATCCCATTTTACCTCCAGGTTTGTAACTGATAAGAGACAGTTCCCAGTCCTGTGGCACCAGTGTCTCCTAACGTTCGTCCAGCGCTACAAAGAGGACCTGGCCAGCGAACAGAAGGAAGCGATCATCGACTTGCTCCGGGCCCAGACACACGAGCAGATCACGCCAGAGATTCGCAGAGAACTCCTCAACTCCAAGTGCAGGGATGAAGAAACTGACGAGCCAATGGCAGGCGCATCGTCTATGAAAGGTGCATCGTCATTGGCAGGCGCATCTTCTAGAACTGTGCACTTTGCAGATATGGATTGAGTACTACACCACAATTCTCACTTCAAGTTCAGATTGGAACGTCCTTTTCCAAAGTTCAGAGGCACCCAGTTGGAAGCTCAATGTATTATGTCAAATTATTTAGAAGAGACATACCATTATTGTATGGTATTTTTTTCCTGTTATAAGATTATCATAACAGCTTAGATCTTTCTTTTGTCCTTTCAAATGTAGAACTAGTTTTCAAAGGCAGAAATGTGAATTGCAAACCGTTTAAAAACTGTTTCAGCAACCTTTCATACTTTTAATGTATGGTTTGTTTTGAAAAAAGGTCTAATTTATACTGTAAAGGACATGCATGTAAAGGTGGCTCTGTTTTGTTTTGGGCAGAATCTAAGTCTTAAGCATTATTTTAAACATGATGTAATGTAAGATAAGTGGATTGGAAGGTATGATATTATAGTGAACATTGAACAAACTAATTATAAAAATTATGTACATCTTCAAGTGCATTTACAATGTATTTGAATGTCTATAGTATGAAACATTCAAACCCAGTAAAGGTCAAAACTGTATGTTGGCAAATTACCATTTTTTTATTTAAAAATTTCATATCATGGTTTATTTGTTCTGTAACATTCAGGTCATATAATTCTGACAATTATGACACCACAATAGAACATTCACATTCTTTCCAGAGATAAAGACACCATACTACATAGTAGTATCACTTTCACAATGTATATATACAGAACATATTGTATGAGCTGAACATTGGTATAAATACAGACTTCTCTCTGCTAACTGCTTTGGCCAGTTGATTTGTAGAAACGTCTTTCAATTTTCATCATAAACAATTCCCAAACAAAACACCCAGTACTCTTCACATTGTGATGCTTATGAAAATAATATTTTTTATTTCAACTGTTTGTAGGCTTACAGCTACAAGTCAAATCAAAGGAAAAAAATCAGCAACACAGTATGTCATTTGGCAACTTCTTTAGAAAAAATAAAAATTTTCCAGTCCTTAATTAGAAATAGATACCATCTTGATAAGCAACTTAAGACAACTTGATTACAGAAAATAATCTCAGAAGATGCCATAAAAGTATCTATGTAGTTTACAACAAATCAAGCAACATGTAGTTGTGCATTATTGACACTGACATTTCCACATATTTTTTTTAAGAATCTAACTTAACAATCTCATGTAATGATTGTCACTCCCAAATAGCAGCAAATTTAATATAAAGAATTACAATGTACATATAAGGGCATACAAAAATTGTATATAAGTTTATAACACATATAGGTGATGTCCACAATATATCAAAATGGACTATATTTGAGTATATAGAAACAGTAACTATATTTGAATAATTGGTAATTGTTGGATGAACATGTCATAAATGTGTACTGATTGCCACTATTCACTTGGATTACTATCTTCACATACTTTCTAATCAACATTTTAGAAACAGTAACTTTTTTCCGCATATAAGGTTCACAGCAATTCACATACATTCAGTGGTTCAATGTTATGCATAGCAGCATTTAGATGGGATGGAAGGCTTCAAATTAGAATTTGAAAGGAAATTCTGAAACAAGAGTCATCACCTAGGCAAAAATAGTGAAGCATAACCTTTATGCGTTACCACCTATTCATCGAAGGTGTTGCAATTTCTATTCACCTAAATGTATAGTTAGTGCCAATAGTGGCACCAATTTCAAGTAACTTTTATTAACTTAAAACCCAAAGATACAGAGCTTGAGTTGTGACAAAAATCTTCAATCAGAAATGTTGTGTTCTTTCACCATACTATTATTATGTAAAGGACATACCATAATTCCATTTTCCTAATCACCTAAACATTGTAATACATATCGTTCAATTACAGATTAAGTGTAATAGATCGATCCTATCATGGCTCCGAATACCTTTGCCAAAATGTAGAAATGCAAAATAAAAACATAAAAAAGCAAATATTTGTCGGACATGCAGCCACTCCCTCATGGGGACAGAATGTTGAGTCTTGTATGAAATTTTTGGTGACGTCTGCCTACCTGATGATAGTGCAAGATTTTTTTGTCACAGAAAATTACATAAAATATCAATATGGCATTGTACCCTTTCTTTTTGGCACACTGAAAACAAATTTCAAGGGTTTAGTCCAGAGCTACCAGTAGCTTTGGTGATCAGACTTTGGTATTTCTAGTGGTCAATAATCTTTGGGGGTAGTTCAATGAAGGAAAAATGTCAGAAAAGTTTGTGGTCCAAAAATGAGGTATCTATCTTTAGCTGGTATCCATCCCCTATGGTAGCTGCCGAGTCTCTTTTGTCTTCTCCACGACTTTGCAGGGAATGAAAGTGAAAATGATCTTCAACCAGTTTACCTGAAATGAATAATGAACAGATGAGCTAATCTTCCACTGGTCATGACAGTGAAGATAGATGCTATATACAGTACTTTAAATTTACAAGTTCATTGCACTGGAGAAATTCCCCTAGCTCTTTTCAACAAGCACAATGAACAGTATTCCACAACTCAACGTCCTGTCCTAAGGACTGACCCTTTCCAGTAGCATACATGTTTGGTGAGCAACACAGTCGGGATTCAAACTTCCCGCCTTCTTAGTCCAAAAACAAAGGTAGGGTTACTAACGACTGGACTGTATACTCAGAGAAGATGAAAGACGCTCGTCAGCTACAGTAGGCTAATTCTTACAACCAAACTAACACTACTCTGGAATATCGTGGTTAGCGATAAAATCGTGGTTAGCGATAACCCTGGAGTTGGAAGCCCTTAACTCGTGAGTGTTGGACACGTTGAACGTTCCGGAGATGTCCATGATGAGGTGCATCCTCTTGACTTTCCTGAGTTCGATGCTCAGCGTGATGATGTACAGAAGAAGTCCGATCCCCAGGGCCCACTCCCCGCCGACTGCCGCCAGACGGATCGCGTACAGGTAGTTCTCGTTGGTAAAGATAATGCCACCGAACACAAACACTGGTAACCATGTTAAGAAATACATTCTTATTGTTTCCATCCATCCATCCATCCAGCCAAAACACACAAATAAAACCACACAAGCTACAAGCTACAGAAAACAGAACTATCCTGACCACAAGTACCAAACAAAAACTCCCCATGAATTAGTAAGTAGCCTCTTCCATTGACCTCATGACCTGGAATGTCTGTCACCTGTCAGCCAAGGTTGTGAAATTATCTAATTCTACCACCTCTGAACTCTCTTTCCTGTCCTTCATGCATACCCTTGCCCTTTACTTTCTGTCACTCTGTGGTGAGATGTGCCTATATCATGGTAATACAAAAACAGTGATGCAAACAGATACACCGAAAACAATAGGTCTGTACATGGAGGCGATGTTGAAGGATACTGATGCCTCCACTCACTGTAGTCAGGATAGCCACCAGTAGTCGTACCCTGAAGGCCCATAAGCTGGTAAACACCGGCCGCAGCTTGAAGCTGAGGATGGTGTCCAGCCAGATGTACACAATCCCCAGGGCAAACGCCATAACGGCTCCAACCATGTGGGGATACAACATCTCAGACCACTAGGGGGAAGATAAGTCATGAAGTTATAGTCTGATTCATAAGACTTGACCAGGGCTATCTTCAGGGCCTATCTCTGTGTCCCAGGACGAAAATTTGCTTGTTGGGATGGAAAAAATTTCACCCCGTCCGTCCAAAAAAATCTGATCTTCATGACATGAAATTGACAAGAATATTTTTCGACAGATTTAACGACAAAAATTAACAATAAGGGTTCCAAAATAATGGGTGGGAAAGAATATTTAAAAATTGGACACAACCCTGGACTGGACAGTTATAGTGGGCTGTTATAAAATTTGAGATGGGTGTTCTGAATTGGTCTGTATTTCAGGGTATCTAACAGCCTTCTACTTGTATCCCTAAGCTTTCACAGAACTAGGCTAGGTAAAAGTGAATGGAAATAAACTCAAACTCATACCTGAAAGGCACCGACCATCATGAGACCGAAGCAGACAAGGACACCGCAGCCAAATGTGAACTTGTTCAGTTTGGGAGGGCCGTCACACTGCGAGATGTAATTATATCTCAGGAACATCAGCACCACACCTACAACAGGTACAGAATAGGGGAAACCATGTATGAAACAAACAAACAAGCAAGCAAACATTTCTCATATAGAAGGGACTTTCAAGGGAGCATAAGTGCAGCATATCTTTTATCAGCTTCTGTATCTGTATAGCCGGTATAACTGCACTTTGACATACATGTAACACACCAGCTTCGCAGGTACACGTGGTAGCAGCTGGTTACATGTGTATTACACTGAATAACCTGTCACTCCTAATCTTTGCACATCTAGCTGTAAGCGTTGTTTATGTATCTGATAAGGATGCTCCTACTGTACTTGGTGGCAAGGAGTTCCACTGTACAATAATTCTATGGAAAAAAACAAAGCTTTCCTAAAAAGAATTCATTAAAAAGATTCCTGAATCTGCATTAATATGTTTTCAAAAATTGAATTTTTTCTTATTCATTCCGGTGTCTACCCACAAAATGAAAATACAAATCTATTCATATCATTTTAACTTATGTTCCCTCAGACCAACTAACATACAGTGTACAAATGCTAGTGAAAACAACTTAGCCTTTGCCTTGGCAGCAGAAAAATATTTTTGGTACCTCCAAATGCAGAAAGGTTGAAGGATAAAGTGAAGATGCCTCTCTCTGGGGGATACACGCCTGTGTCACTGTTAGAAATGGAAAAATCCTTGTCTTAAACATTTTGGTATGATCTTAGACAATCACAGGTACAGTCAAAAGGCAGTCCCCAACACAGAGCCTCGCCCACAGAGTATACAATATACATTGGGAACATGTCCGCCAACAAGCTGTCAGCCAATCAGAATCAACTTTACCTAAAGAAAACATCTAGGCAATCCTCTGATTGGCTGACTGCTGGTGAGATGCCACAGCCACAACAGTGAAAACCGCAGCCTGGTTTAGCAGAGCCTCCCAATTGCAAACTTAAGTTATATTGTACTGGCCGCAAGCGAGGGTCTGTGAAGAATGCAATGTGGAGGAACACATCTTTTTATCTAACTGTATTGACAGCTTAAAATCATTCAAGGATTGCATTGAAAGGCTATGCAGTCCTGCAGTCTTACCTTATAAAAGGAAAATTCTTCACTGTGTGATCATTGCTGACTGCAATAGCGTAGCTGTAAAGAAAAGAAAAAAAATAATTATGACAAGGTAAAGTTAGCCTGGGTGCCATATCCGATTACTACCAGGGCTCCTACACTCGCTACCCTTAATTTTCTAACCTCCTTGATACAACTACCTCTACCTTACGGTATATCTAATTTCATTATTTTATAACACTGTTGATATGAAGTACTTACCACACAAAGAACATGATGATTGTCCCGACTCCCACTACGATGGGCAACACGCAGCAGGGATGGGCCCCCATCTTGGGTTTACTGTCTCTCGGTGCGGAGCTCCCAGACCTGTAGGGTGACAATCATGAGCATTAATACTGGTCTAAGTGGACACTGGTGGTCATTATAGACAGGATTCTTAATACTTAAAACTGTCAATCGGAAAAATTATCAAAGGCATCACCAAAAAGCCATATTGGCCAGGTGGTCCTTATGACTAGAAGTGATCACAGGTTTGACGGTATGTACATTTTATTACTTAGTTAGTAGACATGCATTAGTCTCCAAGCAGATGTAGGGTTCTGCTCTGTGTTTTACACATGTTTTCTGAAGTTTTTTCTACGTCTTTCTAGTGGTCCACATTTTTATCTCTCTGTGTTACTAGTATCCAATAGCCTGGATGCCAGCCTTATCTATAGCTTTAGTCCCCTAACAAGGCTGGCCTCTAGGATATTTATCCAAGCTGAACATGCATTTATATCTAACTAGAGGAAAATGTGCAAAGCAGATCTACACATACCTCATGTTTCCTACCCTGCTTGCAAAAAGGGCGACAGAGAAATGATTATAGCATTATATAAAGCACCAAGGGAAATCAAGTCTATAGTCATGGGCATGATCAATATTACTATTATCACAATCAAATAACACATACATTGTATATTAAAATACATGTCAAATGAATGAGCTCTTTAGTTAATCTCCAAGCAGATCTAATGGTTGCAAAGACTGTATCCAACTGGCAAAAGGAGTTTTTATTGGATACGGTCTTTGCAACCGTTAGATCTTCTTGGAGATTTTTTTGGGTGTCTAGGGTACATACAGGGTAATGATTACATTCTATATAGGGATTAGGGAGCATTTTAAAAACCCACCACACTTACTGACAAGTTTAACCTCCATTGACATTCATCCGCTAGGTTACATAAATCCGCCACACCACGAAAATCTCTTTCCCCCTAAAATCTACAGTGAACTTGAATCCCCGCAAAAATAAATGAGTTTACAGTAAGTCATAGACTCATACATTACCTAATTCTCTATAATTCTGCTGTGCAGTGAAGCTGTGAAAATTGACCTTGCTACTAAACTTTGACCTCAAACCACTCCAAAGAAATGCAAGGTCAGTTCAGGGACATTTGCTCCATCAATACAAGGCCATGTTGATTTGATTACATGGATAGCATCCTCTGGGAACCCCAAAACCGATGTGAGCAAGCAAAAAAAAAGGGTGGCATAAACAAAATTGCCTTCATTATGAAATCTACATTGTAAGTGGTCAGGAAGGTTGAACATTAGCTACTTTATAAAACACACAGAGTATGTTATATTGCTTATACCGATCAATCGATTCTTCGTTTTTCTTCTTTCACATCTTCTTCTTTGACTTTGGAATTAACTTTAACATTCTACAACATTAGTATTAGTTTTCTGATATTTTTTTGCTAATGGCATATATTTGCTCATTTTGCAGCTGCTTTGTACAATTCAAAGTGTGGTAGAAAATTTCTATCTGGGGGGGTGGGGGATGGGTCAAAATTTGACTGCAGGTGGATGTCTTCCATATAATGAAATCAACATGGCCTAAGTGGTAACAGTTACTAACACCCCTAGAGGTCAGATGGTTAACTTAATAAGTTGGCACTTAATTCCACTGACATGAGTGGAACCTTACATTTAGCTGCAACCTTCTGAATAATTAACAACTTTTACACTAACTTCATGTTTTTTCATCTGATAATAGAAATTGGATGCACTGAGTACCTTTTTAGTGGGTGTCTACTGTTAGAGTCTAGTAGACAGGTCAGTAATTAGTCTTATTTAGCAATTCATCAAAAGACAAAGTGGTGGGACATATTTTTCTGAGCACAAGTTATAGTCAGTGTACAAAGGAACATGTAGTGTCTACTCTATCAATGTTTCAGAAGGTGCACAAAATATTCTAAAAAAAGGTGCTATCTACCACCAAAAAATCATAATGGTTACTATAGTAATATTAGTATGTCCAGAACATGAGATCCAAAAGCTTTGCTGTAGTACCAAAGAAACCTGCAAGGTGGCCCAATATCAAACTTGTGTTTCTTGTTACCGACACCTACCTGTGTATACCAAATATCGTAAAGATTCATCCATAACTTAAATTATGCTCTTCACAAACATACTCACTTGAACAATTAACCACCCACAAATGCACCCACCGGCACAAACACACGTGTACATATAATTTACCTATACAACCGATACACCCACCCACCCAAATTCACAAACAAACCCACCTAAAATGACACAGCACCAACAACATAACAAGAGTCAATGAACAGAATTCAAAGTGCTATCTTGTGTCAACTTTGACAGTATACGTAGGCAACAATGTAAATTTACAATCCCATAAGTCAATATCAAAAACGTCACAACTTACAGTGTTATCCAAATAGTTTTTTTGACATCCCTTTAATGATTCACCTGAATATTAGCAAAGAATGTTTGTGAAACAACCAAATAACATTTATAGTTGCAAGATGATTTGAAACCATTACAATAGGAAGGAAATTTTAAAAGACATGCTGACAAATAAATCATGTTTGTGTCTGTTTTGTTTTCAAAGTTTTCACAGTGACCTCTTCACAGTGAATATACATTTCCAATCCAATGTATTACTAATTGTACTTCAGAATTGTTTCAATCATGAACTTAAGGCCATACCAATTTAATTTCTTGGTTAACGGATTTTTAGTTTAAATCTTAACAACAAAAATCATGAAAATAGAAGGCTGGGGTGAAAACTTGCACTGGACCCTGTTCACTCCCTGATACTGTGTGCACCAAGGTAAAAACATTCCTCTTCATGTTGTTTTTCCAATCTAGCATTTTTTTAAATTTTTTTTATTCTGTTAACCAAGAAAATAAATTGGCGTGGACTAAGCACTGCAAAATCCTACTAGCACTTTCCTCCTCTACCGCAAAATTAAGTTCCCACAAAAACAAATGAATTTATGGTACACACCCTTCTGATAAATTCGATACTTGGTTGCTCCGGTCTTGCAGTGCCCTCATGTGCTATTCTTCGAGAAAAGGCCCTGGATAGTGAAGTCACAACGAAGATCATAAACATGTAATATATTTTCTTACCTGGACAATATGGCAAGCTCCTTCTTTCACAGTCAGAACTTTATTGATTTTTAGAGATTAAAAAACGTCATACTGTAGTAATTCTATTGATTATCACCAATAGTGAACTACATATCAAGCTTATTGTGCAAACATATCACACTTGTTGGAATTCTTAACTTATTGTTATTTAATCTATAAACGCATAATGAGGGACATAAGCTGTTCAATCAAGTTTACCTGAGGATGAGTTGATCAACAATTTCTAATGAACAACTTTGTTGACCTCAGGTAACCCTGGTGACAAGTTGATTTTGCTGGGGTGACCTCTTTTCTGTAGGTTTCTAGTTCTGAAACCAGAAAAAAAGTTACATTAATTAATGATCACTTTTTACAAGGAGGTCTCCTCTAATTTATGATCGCTATATCTAATTATACATCTTGAACTGTATAACGTTAAATGTCAAACAATACAAATTACTGTAAATCTCAAAATGTTCATGGTGGTTTAATCTTTGTGGTTTTCGCAGTGACATTTTTACCTTGAGTTTACGACACCATAAAATATTGAATTTCCAATGTATTACTATTGTAATACAGTGTCAACTGCGAACTTATGACACTGCGGAAACGTACCCGCCTTTCCCTCCTGCCGCTAAATCAAGTCCACATGAAATAAATGATTTCACAGTTACAATGTGTGAGACAACAAATATTCACAAGTCCAAACGCAAAGGAAAAACAAAACCTGAAGAGTCTCCTATATTGATTTTTAACCAGTACACAAGCTAAGAATGCGATGAAACAACATGCGGCACTCAGGTCAGGTCAAGTATGCATATAACGTTACATGTGTATAAAGAAAATGTACTATAAAAGAGGAAATGTAGGTTCGCGGTGGTTTTATGTTCGCCGTTTTCTCGGTTAACCTCTTCCACTGCGAATATTTCTCCTTTTACAGGAAATTGATAATAAAAGAAGTTACAAGACGTTAAACGCGCACCTGTTGTTCTGAACCGACTGTGCCAAATGGCCTCTTTAAGCTCACGCCGGACGTCAGAATGTTTCCATGGCAAACTTCGGACCTTGGCGTTTCGCAACCTAAGAGCTTTCACCTTTGAACCTTTTGAACGACTCCACTCTGCGACAGGTTACCACAACAGCTACAATGAAAAAAAAATATATCTGACTCTTTACAAAATCTATATTTGAATTAAATAATGTACATGTTTATAAACAAATCAACTACCACTTAACTTTATATTAAAAATAGATTACCTCGATATTTAAAAAATAAAAGTCAAAGGAAAAACGGTTCCTTCAAATTCATATGGTTTAGCCTAATCATAACAACATGGCGTCTCGGTTGTGAATATTTTTGGTTTTCGGTGCCGCTTCGCGATAAAAACACACTATCACACATTTTCTGGGATCTAAATGCATCGACGCGTCCTTGTAGAAGAGAATGAATAGATGAACTGTGTTTTCTAGGAGTTGTATTAACAGTAAAGTACCAGGAGAGCGATCAAAGTGATGTTATTCTCACCATCGGTCCATCGTACTTGCACAGACTCTTTCACTGTCACTTTTCGCGGGTTCCGGAATGCATCGTCGGCAGATCTTCGAGTCGGTTCATAGATTCCTAACGTGTGCGTACAGGTAACGTAAATTGTTTAACGTCAACCTACATAATGTAACGTTAGTTCGGTTCAGAAACGAAGGTCTGATGTATGCAAATTTGTTTGCCCTTTAACCTTTGGTTTCCCGCCAAATTCCAAAGTTACCCGCCAAATTTCTAAACTGGGTTTGACGGTCGTACAAAGAAGTGCATGGACTGAGGGTTATTTCAGCGAACAAAAATAGGAAATGTAAGTTCATGGTTAGATTATGTATTTTGCATAAAGCTATCTTATTTTATGTATCGTCAATACTAACGTTGCACTGTTTGAAGGAATCGGTCTAACTTATACTTTTGGGGGGAGGGGGGCGGGCTTGAAGGTGTTTCTACCAGCAGCCGAAGTGTAACTCTAAGTCTCCAAATAAATATCAAGTTATGGCCACCGAATGTAAATATAAAGAAGCTCTCTATATAATTTATTTACACACAAAGACAATTTCTTGTCAACAAGTTACTCTTGAGCCAGATACACAGAAACAAATTATTTTGTCAATCTTTCTTTGAAGTCCCAAGGTAATTAAACTTTAAAGAGGCGACATTTCTATGCATATGACCATGTAATAGTGTGGTTCAAGCGCCACTTACTAGGACCGGTGTAAAGGACTGGACCTTTTAGCAAAGTGGTATGTGTGTTGGGTTTGTGTGCTGACGGCCCGGGTTTGATTCCCAGGAGCCACAAGGTGACTTGCTTCGACACCATAAAAATTATATCAGGGTGCACTGTGCACTAGTGAAATGCAAAAAACGGATATGCTTGGGTTACTGTTTCGGGAACAATCTGCAAAATATGAAAAATATTCCGTCTGTATGTCAGCTTTTTATGCCATATAATGTTACATGTATTATTCAAATTGTGCTCTGCAGAGGTCAATTGAATTGGAACTCTGAAAGGCTGTTGATTGCCTAAGAAGGCACATGATACACACATATTCCTAAATCACTCAGGACAGTTAACATGTGGATGACTCTCACATAGGACTTTCTACCCAGTCTTTAATAATTTTTTTCCATATTACTTTGGAGTCTAACATTGCAACTGATTTTTATGTTTAGTAGCCATTCACCCAGATTGTACAATATGGCCTCCGCCCGAGGTGCCCTGATAGTGTTGGAAGGTGTTGACCACAGTGGGAAGACTACCCAGTGTATGAAGCTAGTCGAGGCACTGAAGAAACAAGGACAGAAAGCTGAGCTCATCAGGTTTCCAGGTAATCATCTAACTATGTACTGTAGTGTACTGTAAGTGATGTATTTATATGCAGGTGGAATATTTGAACGTTATAACTTATAGGAAGGGGTGTTACACACAAGTTTATAGATACAGTACCGGTATGAAATGTTGGAAGGTACTGTGAATAGTTATGCTTGTATCTTTTTTCCAGAATTTTTCCTGAATTTTTGTTCAGCAGTTTTCACGTGTAATGGGAAACTCAGAAGACAAACCTTTTGTACAATAAATCTTGAATATCTGTCTTTTTTTTTCGGTTTCACTGTGACCTTTCCACTGTATTACTACAGTAGCATACTTCAGAATTGTTTCAACTACAAACTTAAAACACAGCAAAACCTCCTTTGGTCCTCTCTCTTCCTACATGTATGTCTCATACTTACAATGTAACGCAGAATACCTGCTGTATTTTGATGTAACTTTCCTTTGTCACTAATATTAAACGATCTGTATTTACTAACATGACACAAAGGGTTTTCCTCAATATCTGATTGACAACTTCTGTGTTCTTCCTATGTTGTGTAGACCGCACCACTGCTATAGGAAGTGTCATCAATGACTACCTGGGGAATAAATGTGAGCTGCACGACTTTGCCATCCATCTGCTGTTCTCTGCCAACAGATGGGAAGCTGTGTAAGTGTGCCGTGAAGCTAAAAATATCTGCAGTTGGTTTATGTTAAATTTTGCAGTTTCCTCAGTGAGAGGTCACACTGCAAACACGTACTCTGTCTTGCATTGCGTTACTACGGTTGTTTCAAGTGTGAACTCAAATACACAGTGAACTCTTCATTTTTGCTTTGATGCAAAATTTATAGTTGTTAAGCACTTGGCATTGTGTGGCGTAATGGTTAGGGTAGTTCATCATCATCATCTATCGACCCCTGGGGAGGACGGGGCAAGTTAACTAACTAAGAATCAAAATGTATAGTTCACTTACAAAATCTGTTTCTCATATTTCAGGCCTAGAATGGAGAAGCTTTTGTCAGAGGGCACTTCTCTCATTGTTGACAGATATGCATTCTCGGGAGTGGCCTTCACTGCAGCCAAGGTAGGGACTAATCAGAATCTTTACAGATGGCATTATCAATTCATCATGTATTAAGGTGGCATCAATGTTCAAGTGGTTAAACTAGCGGACATGTGATACGGAGGTCCCAGGTCTGATTCCTGGCTAGATTTTCATCCATGGGAAAGGCACTTAACAGAACTTTCCTTACTTACAGCAGAACTTCTGATTTTTGCATCTTTGGTCCTGGACATGCTGTTATCTTGATTTTTTGTTGTTGTTGTTCTTGTAGGGGTTGGATATGCGGCGTTGTCAGCACTCGGACATCGGGCTGCCCCGGCCCGACCTGGTCATCTACCTGACCCTGCCTCCGGAGGAGGCCGCGAAACGGTCGGAGTACGGCGGGGAGAGGTACGAACAGACGGACTTCCAGAAAAAAGTCGCTGAAAATTTCAAAGTCCTACAGGAGGATGACTGGAAGGTACGTTTGAATGCATGTATTCATGGCATGTAGAGTATAACAAAATTATACATACCCCTCATGACTTTTCATTGATTTTAGTATGTGAAAAAAGTGGTGTTGGTAGTCCTTAAACAACTGGTGCAACTGGTTAGAAAATGAATTTTCAAAGATGGTCCAAATCCCACTGTACTACATTTCATTCTTGAGAAAAACAATTTCACAAGGGGTATGAATATCATGATCAAGATCTCATACTCTAAGATAGTCAAAGACAACTAGGCAAAACTGTTGCAAATTCCACCTCTAACCCCTCTCTACCATGTCTGTCTCTTTAATCCAGATTTTGAATGCAAACCAGACAATAGAGGAACTTCATACACACATCCTACAACTAGCAAAGGAGGCTGTAACCAAGTCAAGCTGTCAACCTATCTTACCTCTATGGAAGTCAATGGAAAATGGCCAACCATAGAAATTTACAATTTTTTCCCCATTGGTACCTTGTTTAGATGATACAACAGTTTCTTTTACTTAGTATGCTGTTACAGTGCATGAATGTTTTTGAAAGTCAAGAGGTAAGACTGAAAGAAAATGTAGCTCTCAAGGAGTTAAAAATGTTATTCTTCTCAGTATGCCGTTTTCACATATGGACAAGTACAAACAGATAGACATGCATAGATAATACACACGCTCGCACACACACACATGCACACACACACATACACATACATGCCCATATACGGTCAGAGAGGAAAAGAGAAAGAAGTTTATCTTATTTTGTTCTATATAGTATTTAATGTCCAAAGACAACCATGTACAGACTTTCATTACCTCGCAATAAGACTATGCAAACTACTTGAATATCAATAATCATGTCTTCCTCTTTGAAGGCAGCTGAAAATCAGCCATGGTGTTGGGACATTTGTCATTTACCACTAATATTTTTTTGATAGATGAATAAATAAATGATACACATCCCAGTGCTTACATTTTTTGATGGATGAATAAATAAATGATACACATTCCAGTTCTTCCAGGTATACAGGACCAACAGTGGTTTGGTTAGTACGACTACTGTCTTTTTTTTAAAAAGAAACATGTAACACTCCCAATACATGAAGTCAGACTGATGGTATAAATAGATTGTCACATAAATAGACATGATATACACATGTACAATTAAGTTAAGATAGTATCAATAACTTAAGCAATAGATAAGTAGATAAATGAATAAAACATATTTATAACTACATGTACATCTATACCTCTTACAGTTACGAGACAAGTCTGACAAATGGACATGATAAATGATGATTTTTAGATAAGAATTTGGGATACCGGTATGAAAATAATCTACCTATTGATAAAAGATACTGCACTTTGCTGGTTATGTTACAAACAAAGGGCAATGAGTGTTCACTTTGAGTGAACTGAATTTAGAATCAAAACATGTGGTTCTTGTTACATCGTACAAATGCCATCACACAAAACCCGTAAAAATACATAATAAGGTCTCTATTACCAGAACTCTACTGTGTGTCACTGATAACGCCCCTGTCACACATTCAGGACCTTCCCACTACTTTTCTCCCGACCACTCCCCAACCATGGCCGGCACTGGTTTAGAATCCATCATATTCCAGCTCCAGTTCGCTCCTCAGATCGCATCCAATAAAAATATAGCTTTTCCGACTATTATTTTCAAATTTAATGTCATCTGGACTTTTAAGACTAGTAGGCAACCTCGCCGACCAACTTCTAACGATAGATGACTTTGCTCATGACTAACTCCCAACCATGGCCTGGAGAAGGTCGGGAGGCCATGGTTGGCTATGTGTGACAGGGGCTTTATACTATGGATTTATTTTTTTGGAACATTCCTTAGTAAGCTTCGTTGCTCTGCCGTATCCAGCAGTTGTGATACGCTAACATTGATTGTGATGGTTGGTATTTAAGGCCAACAAGTGTCAACAGTCCATGGTCAAACCAGATTGTTTTGGTTGCTGAGAAAATAGTAAATATCGACCAACATGAAACTCACCGTCTAATTTTTCTGACAAATCATTGTCCCTGTTTGGCCAAGTTTTACCATTCTTTCAGAAGTAGTCCAGTAGAGAGACTACATTAGCTTTTTTTGCGACGCCTCCTGGGCGGAGGCATTTTTTTCTAGATTGAGCGCTCAAATTGCACTGCTGCTTTTTTATGCTGAAATGCACCGGCAGTTTGTCTAGAAGTCAGCTTCGAGCACTCGAGCCGACGCTCGCTATCTCTCTCGGCTGAAACGTATCAGTACACTGTCTAAAGGTCTGCCTCGAGGTCGCTGTCCGTAGAGGCCGTCGATTCGACGCTCGCTGTACTGCCGGCTCTGTAAGTCGCTCCCACGGAGGTCATCTTTATGACGTCCTGCGACAGTCTGCGCGCTGGGACCTCGTACTTCGGCACCCACGTCTTCCCGATCGTCTTGAACGCCGTCTTGTTCAGATAGTCCAGAAGGTCGTAGAAAACCAAGGACTCTTCCAGGAAGTCGATGAGGGAATCTACCGTGATGTTCATGCTGAAGCCGTCCATGACCATGTAGTAACGCCACTGGTAGATCACTCTCTCGATCTGTGCAGGGTACAGACGAATTAATGCTGATTCAATGATACCACGAGTCAAAATCTAAGATCATAGATGGCGGGTCATATCTGAAATGACGTCATCTGCCATCTTGAATCCTTTTTTTTTCAACTTAGGATCTATTCTACAGTATGGATTTTTTTCTTAAATTTCTATATTAAAAAAAAACATAATATAAGATGATATAATAAACATTGCATTAGCGGCACCACTGGATAGAATGTACTGGTCTGCTTATATGCTATGTATATATATTTACTGAATAAAAGTTTATGGTCACCACGCGGGCATGCTCCGCCTTGCGTAGGCTGGTGGAAAGGCAATCAGCACCAAGGACAGTTACGTAATACGCATATCTCGGTGTAAGTGTGTAAGTAAAGCTGAACATGAACATGTATGTGTGTCCTCCTTTGTATATATGTGTGAGTAATGCTGAACATATGTGTGTGTGTTCCCCTTGTATATATATATGTGTGAGTAAAGCTGAACATATATGCCTGTCCTCCTTTGTATATATCTGTGTGTGAGTAAACCTGAACATATATGTGTGTGTGTCCCCCCTTGTATATATGTGTGTAAACCTGAATATATATATAAGTGCGTTAAACCATCCTTATATATCGTAATTTTTTTTTTATACATATGTAATTTTGCAACACTTGGCCCCCGATACTATGTGGTGAAGATGGAAATTTGCCTATTCTTTCCCCAAAACATTATACTTTGTTATGACCCTACAAAACTAGCACCATGCAAATTTTAGAATGTAGCATAAAATTGGATGTATCCCTTAATATCATTATATTTATCGTTATTATATGTGTTGTTTGTACCTGCAATTAGCCCTCGGACATGTATTTGCAATAAACTGGCCCTAACCTGTTCATGTATGTCTCTAGAGTCGGTCTTGATCACGGCGACGTCTACCGGGGTCAGACCCAACTCCGCCGCCATCGCCACCCACGACACACCTGACGGAGCAAAAACAATGTTTTAAACAGAAGATTCCTGAACTAGATAAAACCATCCGTAGATAGATTAAACAGGTTTGATGTACAGAAAGTCTGTTTTGAATTTCATCACTCAGATGTCAGATCGAAAATATTATGTCCCTTGCCAGCGGTCATCCCAACAAAACAAAAAATGTTTTAAACAGACGATTCCTGAACTAAATAAAATAATCTGTTAATAGATTAACCAGGTAGGTAAATCGGTTTGAAATACAGGAAGTTTGTTTTGAATTTCATCAATCAGACGACAGATCGGAAGTGTCAGCGGTCAACAACAAAATATTGGTTAGAGTTGGTAGGTTTTTGCTAGGGTCCATTCGGTAACCAAAAGCACAACATTCTAACACTTTGCAAATTTGTCGCATTGGGATGCCAATGTGGCGACAAGCTAAGGATGCGGCCCTAAACGTGACTGAACTCTACTAATCATAGTGACGAGGGGTATTTGAGGACACTGAAGCCCGAGGAAGGTATCCAAGCGATTACCGAACCGTTGGCAAATAGAATCCCTTGGTAGTGTAGATAGGAACCCAGTTTATAAATCAAAACATATTTAAAAAGCATGCCTCTGCATAAGACCGTGTTGGGTGGGCTCACGTATTCTGTTGATAACGCTGTGTTTGCACATTCTTATTCTCCCCATAGATATGGGTAAGCATACTTTGTCAGCACTGTAATATCTCTGCGGACTCGGCCCATTTATATTTCAAGAAGCCGAAATAAGCCACAGCGTGTGGCGTCAGTAAACTTTTAATTGGTGGCTTTATACAGATACCCACATAATCTCTTTACAGTCTTCTGAAGTAGCTGCCAATATAAAGTAGTCCCCATGTATATCTTAAGAAGTTGAAATAAGCTGCAGTGAGTGGCATGAGCCAAATTGGTAGGTTATTACTGATACCCACCTAGTCTCTTCGCTCTTCTGAAGTAGTCACCAATACACTGTGTCACAGCCTTCAACTCTGAAAAACAACAAATCCCTGTTATAGCAAGATGCATTCTATGTTACCCCACATGCTCATGTGTAATACGGGCTAATGTAGACAAAGAGTCAATCACAAAAAAAACGGTTCTTACATTTCCATCATAACAAAGGAGCGAGAATCGTCCGAATCCACAAACTAAATTTATATCATACTAGCTTGTAAATATGTATTTGTAAAGTATTCTTTTTGTGACCTGTACTTAATCAGCCCAATGAGACATGTATGTCCACAAAAAAGTATTCATTCATCAAAATCAAGATTTCTGAGCGGCAGCAACTCAAGAAACAATCACAGCTCATAAATGCTACGTCGCAGACAGGACAGATTAGTCCTGAAACTGAATTGTCTTGTTGATGTCAAGTTTCATTTCCACAGTGTCCCTTCATCGTAATCTGCCATCACACTAGAACGTCCAAATAAGGGAGACGAATTGGAACGATTTCTGGTATTTGTCAGTCAACGTGTTGACCACCATGCACGCCTATGCACATGGCTGCTATAACTTCTCGTCTATTTGTAAATTGCCCTCTAGAAATTTCGAGCTAAATTGTTCTTGGCGCGTGCGCACTGTATCCCTATAGACGTTGGCTGCTCACGTTCGACGAACGTCAAGAAATGCAAGACATTCTAAGATAAGATAGTGAGACGTTGACTGTTCCAGATAAGATAATTTCCGTTGCTAGATGTTCCAATCGTGATAAGAAAAAAACCTTGTCCTTACTCAGCAAAACATGCAACAAATCATTTGACAGTTTCAGCCTCCAGGTCAATTTCGTAGACTCTACCTACACTCCGTGGTTTCTTATGTGTATCTGTGTGACCGGCTAACCCCTCTTGCAGCTTATTACCTTCGTGTGCGGAGGTGTTGTTTTCGGTGTGTCTGTTTGTTTGCTTGTATGTCCGTACTGTGAATTAAGTAGCGGCTGGTTTCTACATGCTGGGCACATCGGGGACACTGACAGGAAGTTAGATCAGAGGTCCCCAAAAGGTCCCAGAATAGGTTATGTTATTTCTTCTCTTACATTTCCTGCTATATGCATATTTGTTGCCTTATGAGAGCCAGTGGGGAAGTGTATTAGACTGATTCAGCGAGAAGAGAAAGTCACAATAATGAATAAAAGAAGGAATTTAAAAAAAATGACGGTGGTATGAGATCTTCAATGGGTCACGACATGCATCTTTGCTCTGTACAGAGTTTAGTTTTCATAAGAATACATGTATACAAATATATAGCTTTTACTACTTGTGACGTCAAACCTACATGCTCTGAAAGTCTGATGTTCTAAACGTGGCCTTGACAAATAAAAAGAATTAGCAACATAGAACTGAAACCTGTGATTGTTTTGAAATGTGAGACTATCTCGATAGATCATTGTGTCCCTGACATCTACCCCACCCATTGACACCACCCAGCACCAAGACTCTTGCTTCCGGAAAATGTCATTTCATGACGCCAGACATTGTTGGCGCATCGTTATCTGCGAGGGACGTTGGTCTTAAGCCAATTGCTGTATATCATTGCATAACTTTCGGTCCAAAATGACTTCCAATTTTAGGACAATAAATAATTCTATAAACCAGATTTACAATTCTCCAAGTATCCTATTACATCATTTTCGCCTTACTGATGCAGGCTGCAGATGCACATTAAGACAAACAAACAAACAAACACACCAACTCATGGTAATACCTCCGTTTTTACGGAGGTAAAAGCTTTGTAGTACGGAATGGGACAAGTACTTGGACATTCTTTGATGGAATGTATAATATGTATGAAAGTTCATAATATGTAAATCTTGAAATGGTCGAGATTTTCCCATAGATGTAGATTAAGGCATGCAAATAAAGATACTGTCTCATTTATCCAGTCCCAAATGTGTAAATGATATGGAACATTGCCTGCCTCTCCTGAGCCTCTCATCGTTTTCCTTCTCTGTAGATTAAGGCATGCAGATAAAGATACTGTCTCACTTATCCAGTTCCCAATATGTAAAAGACCCAAAAATGATATGAGACATTGCCTACCTCTTCTGCGCCTCTCGTCCTTTTCCTTCTCTGTCCTCCACATGGCCTTGTACCAGGTCCGTATTCTCTCTACCCACTCAACCTCCGTCTCGTCAGGTCGCATCTTCAGGTCGGAGTTCGGCCGCAGCGGCATTCTGCCGAGTATGATCCTCAGGGGCCCGTGGAACCAAGAATCTTGGATCCTTAAAAAGAAAACAGAAATGCCGTGTCAGAATGATTTTCAGGACCCCATGGAACCTAGACTCGCTCCATATTTTGATACCAAAAAACAACAGTACATCTCAATGTTATATATGATTCTCAGTGGCCCGTGAAACCAAGACTCACTCCAACTTCAATATGGAAAACGAGATGTGGAAACTGGAAGTTCTGCTGCAGTACCAAAGAAAGCCGCCAGGTCCAAAATCTCACCTCAACTCACTTCGGTTGGGGAGATAAAGACTTTAAGTGTAGGAGAGGGACGGGCTCTTCCTTGCAATATCGTGCCCAATGTTTTACAATATACACCTTAGTATATCAATTGTGTACCATTGAGTTAACAGATAGATGATGGTAGCAAATGATAGGATATGTTCGGTCTTCGTAATCCAATCATCATAATCTCCGGGGTTTCTACCATGAATGGCGTTATTCAAATCACTTAGCCTTTTGCATTAAACCTTCCCGATTGTAGGCACGCCAGACGTTTATGTCGACCTACCTGACTCTGATCATGGTTGGTACTGCTTCTGACATTGTCCCGACAGTTCAAGGATCTTCTCAGATGAACACCTCTGTACGTTCTACTCCACAATGCCCATTCAACTCTATCTTCTCTCTAGTTGAACCCTACACCGTGACTTATCGAGAAGAGTAGGGGTGACCACCCGGTGTGCTTGGCCAAACGGCGGCTTCTGCGTCCAACTTATATATCGTCCCGTTTGGCAGCCACTGGTGCAGAAATATGCACAGCGTCTTTGCAATGTCACAGCTAAGGAACTCAACAGTCCCAGCCGAGAGATATCTTAAGACCTGTCCATCATCGTCTACTGCTGCGCCTAAGGACGCTTGGAAGGGCCTGGGGTCATTGACCCTTTATCTTTTGCAACTTCACAACACAATCCTCTGACGAATGTATTAACAATATCGGTTGCCCTTGCATCTATTTCTGTGTTGTGTGTTTAAAGTAGAGTTTTTAAAGCGCGCACTATATCCCATTATAATATTATCAATATACACTAAATTACGTATGTAATGATGTCGTTTTTGATGTGAGCTGACTTGTAAATACAAACCAACTTTAGAATTTCCAATTTGCCATGTAGTATCATGAATAAAGTTTCAAAGTACACAGTCGGCCTAGCGCCTACGTGTCTAGGCCAGTGACTGGACCCTTGCTCCCCTCGGTCTTCCTCGTGGCACGGTCTACGGCCCTATATTCAAACTGTCACGTACACAGTCTAGTCGTAATAATTTCATAATATGCCCAACTGTGGTTTCTTGTCGATTCTTATTGGTAGCGACAACTATGCGTCCAAAGCCTGATGTTAGGCATGCTTTAGGTAGTGTTGCTCTGGACACCTCCTCGGAACAGTTGTGTATCATCGACTTGTATCTTCGCCTGGTGGTCAAGACGTCTTGACGAGGAGTTACTAACAGCCTCTCGATTTAGAAGAGGGTTTGGCCTTTCCTTAAAATAACGAAAATTTATAGCATTGTCATCATATGGAGCTCTGACGTTGCCAGTTAAACATTTTAATCTTTGACATTTACCGTACTTCGACTTATACCTAATATCTTTATAATTAAACAAAAAAGGATCTCCCAAACATAGAACTCAAATTTAGACCAACTTTCTTTATCTCTAGAATGTCCTAGAAGCGCAGACGATACCCATCTTTGCACTGTATCCAAACGCCTGGCATTACTCATATATCAATATGTATATACAAACTGTCTGCAGATATATTTGGCTGCTGAGAGTTTAAATTGGTCATTGATCATCGAGTGACGGGAAAGAAGGCAGGACCGCACGAGCCTGTAGTGCTTTGTCCAAGCTCACCGGGTCACCCACACTCTTCTCGATAAGTGTATTGGGTTCTTTAACGTGCTGAGGTTCGAAACCTTAGGCCTAGGAAAAAATCTGGTGTCTCCGGTTACCCGACCGACCCAAGCGAAATCCTGCGGATGCTAGCCCCCTTTTTTAGTCAACCGCTGGCAAGGCACATAGAATTTTAGATGTGACAACAGTGTGCTCATTGTATAATTGTTTCCCAACATGTTCTCATAATTTCTGTTGCAGGAGAAAAGGGATATAAACAGATCCATAAAACCTAGGTCCCCTTTATTCTGACACCCTGTTATGTTGATGACTGAATCTTAAAAAAGAAACAATCACAATCTCTATCTACCGACCCTAAAGTTTTCAGAACCGTAATCGGAAACACAACATTAATTTTCCTAGGCCTATGGCTTCTTCATACACTTGACTGAAGGCGTAACGTCCCTCTGGGACTGAAGGAAAATCTGATGACTTGCAAGAGAATGTCCATCTTGGCTAGAGACAGACCTTTAGTCTCCAACGTTAAAGTCAGTCGTCTGACAGCAGATGTTGTGGCCCGTATAATGAAGACAACAGGGACAAGGATGAAAATACTAGACATTTTGGAACTAGAATGAGGTCCGAAGGCTAGCCAGGCTGGAGTGGCAAGTTTGGATATCTTGATCCTCAATGGACGAAGGTTAAAGTTCTCATTATCGGATCTGAAATTTTGAGTAAGACTTTAATCTAACCACTTCAAAACAGAATCCACCTGTTCTTTCTAAAGATAGGGTTATAATGACGATGTGCGTCTTTAGATTGAGAGTGTCTGTCCATGCGTTGATAGAAATGTTGACTTATGCGTACTAGGCAGAATAGGCATTCGAACACCACGTCGTGTTTATATTATGCCACGACTTAACGTCCTGTTCAAAGGACTGCGGCCGTTTCCAGTAGCCTGTGTCAATCATTACCATTTAAAGATTCAAAAAATGTAAAGTTTGCCGATATGTTTGGCGATTTATACGAATGTAAATTTTGAACGAAAGCTTGCTAGATTGAAGGCTTGCTAGATTGACCTTACAATGTACCTTTGAACTTTAAAACAACACTAACAAAAACACACAAGTAAAAACACACCGCGGTCAAACCTCAGACTGAAGACGAAGCATGACGCTAGTTGAGCAATGTGGTCTCGCTACGGCTCGCGAATTTGGCCAAGCACACCAGGTCATCCTTACTCTTCTCGATAAGTGTGCTAGGTTCTTTTACGGGCAGAGGTTTGACGCTTGAGGCTTATGCCTGAAGCTCCCTTATACACGGGCCCCTGGCTTTACGTCACCATCCGAAATGACGAATTCAATCCCTTACATGTCCGTGCACGTTTAAGTGAGATCCTAGGATCGAACCCAGGCCCAGGGATCCAAATTTGAGGTAGGTCATTTTGATCTTTATGAAATACTACAATATGAAAAGAAGACGTTTCAAGCGGTATAGTAAAATCAAAACGTCAGGCCTAATGAACAACGCGATGAGGTATAGAAACAACAGATCAGTGGATGCTGAAGATGGTACCTGCTAAGTTCCAGGTGGAACCAAAGGAGGATGGTCCTGTGATCGTCTTTCCTCGCTGGTCCCGTGGGATGTGAATTACGACCGGGATCGCGCTGACGTAGCGGTGGGCCTAGATGAAGGGCGGTCAGTGACGAGTGTCCGCCGGTCCGCTCTCTCCTCTCCCTTATATCACCTGTTTACTCAACCGAGCATCGCAGCGATGCAGGAACGAATCATTGGACATTCTTTCTCTTCAAATGGGTCTTCTCATCAAAAGGGCGCGTAGAGTTATACTCGAGAAGGCCACGACGGGGTCAAAGCGAACCAAATGCCGACTCTCTATCGAGGGTTCCTCGACAAACAGTCAGAAAATACCTTCGGCTACTTCTGAGGACGGTGTCAGTAGGCCATTGCGTCTAGATCTGTCTTCTACTGACAGGGAGAGAAGACTCCGCGTAGCTTTCAACATCGAAACATACCATTTGATCGTGGAGGTCTGAGGAAAAATTTATATGACAAGAAGGTCTACCGTGTTGACACGTGCATATTTCGTGTAATTAAAGCGGGTCTCTCACCCAAGTGATTTATCAAAAACCCTGGCTGTACGTGTGTTGGCAAAAGAACTAGCCCAAACCATAGTGCGTGGTTCATGGTATCCAAACTATTCGTAAGGATGTAGCTCTTTTCCATACGTCTCATACAAAATGAAGACATTCCAAAGCCGATGACATACGTTTGCAGACATGTCAAGCTTTGCAAAAATCATATTGTCAACCTAGAGATTGGATTTTATGCTCTTAAAACAACCATCCAGCAATAATGTTATGTTTTTTAACGATGAAAAACATTAAATCATGTTCTGAGGTTGTACCGGTTAGGTAACGTTACATGGAATTGATAAATTCACAGAATAAAAAGACTATATCGTCAAACAATATCAGTAAAAGATAACTAATTTATATCCCTAAGATATGAAAAGTACTAGTTTGATATGATTTAGAATTTGATGAAATCAAACTGGCAAGATGTACACGGAACACGTTTTCACAACAGCATCACTTGCCATAGTTGACCACAAGTCAGTGTGCTCAAAGAACGCCACGTGTGTCCTTAGCAGTTGACTTTCATATGGACCCCTCTGGCTGGGAATATCTCGAGAATTCATTAGCAGAAAACGGCAACATTCCTTGGAAGCGAAATGACCTTGGAAGCGAAATTATGGCGTATCCTTAAATTAGCTTCAAGTTTTTCCGAGTCGAAATAGATAACGCAGGAAATATACAGGTCCAAATAAAGATGTTTCTAGACGTGGTCCCATGTTTTTTGACATCACAGAATTTCACGGAATACAAAGGGATCCACTGTAATTACGTATACGCTTGCCAATGCTGTTACGATAAGACATACATAAGGAAGAAAAGAGTAGACTTTCACATGTTGAAATTGAGGATAAAGTTGTTTTAAAATACTGATTATTACCGTTTCTGTGTAATTTCATATTCAATTTTAGTGTGATACCGGAGGGTGAAGGTTCGAACCCCACCCGGGCACGATCGTGAGAGGTTGCATTCTTCATTTCTGATGGGCACGTAAAGCCGGAAGCCGTGTACCGGGGGCTTCAGCCGTTAGTCTAAGGCGTCAAACCTCTGGAAGTAAAAGAACCCAACACACTCATCAGGAAGAGTAGGGGTGACCCGGAATGCTTGGATGCACATGCGAACCGTAGCAGAGCCACAATGTTCTTCCATTCGCTACTTGAAAGGCCTCATGCTTCGCCCCAATTGAGCCTGACTACTGCTACATTGCCCAACTAACTGCAGTAGCATGTGTACTGAATTCCTTTACGTTGTGTGCCATGTGGCGCCAACCTCCAGCAAACGGCATGTACCGCCATGATATTGAACATGGCAGTGTGAACTGTAGTCAAAAACAGTTCACGTCGCTCGTCCGCCACTAGCCTGATCAGAGCGCTAAACATTCAATGAATGTGTTATGGTGTTATGGTACAGCCTCGCACAACTTCGGACTGATTGCCAATCAGCGTACACCAAACCTGTTCTACAGTCGTCTCCTTTAAAGGCACATACATGTACCACGTCGACGTTACGCGGTTTGTTTTGAGATCGAGAGTAAATAAGCCGGTTCTTAGTTTCAACTGAGCATGCGCGAGGTCAAAAGTGAATGCCCTAACTTGTAAACAGTTCTTGGCTAGACCATGCTTGGAGCACGTTTAGACTTGTCTTGTTTATGTCTCAGGGGTCTTTAACTTTGTCATATTATCCACAATACATCTCACTGCTTACACATCTTTTTCCTTGCATCAAAGGCTATCACCTACAAAAAAGTGGTCCAGAACGCTAGATATAGAAAAAACGGACATTCCACTGCAGTACTACTGTTCTTCTGGGTATGACAGGGAAGACAGACGCAAAATACAGTAAATTACGGGTTCATTGTACCGGGAAATTCGACAGCTCTTTTCGGCGAGTACAATGAACAGTGGACCACATCTTAATGCCCGGTCCTAATGACTGCGACCCTTTCTATATCTAGTAACGTGCATGTCAGGTGAGCAACACAAGTGGGATTCGAACTCACGACCTCTTGGTCCAAAGGTAGGGTCATTAACCGCTGGACTATGCACTCTGCAGAGAGGGTGTCAGGTCATTAACCCGTACCCCCCCCCCCCTTCCGCATTTGCAGGATGACAAAATGTATCTTGGTATCAGAACAATAGTACAAAATTTCAAAACAGTATTATCGTCATATAAGATAGATATGTAGCTTATGATCACACAATAGACATGGACTTTGCATAACCATATATAAAGATTGATTTGGAAAATTGGTACCATTCCTCATCAATGTCTTTCCCAGAATTGCTATACAAAACAAATTTTCCCTCGCAATGCTATCAAAACAGCCTTGTTGTCAATACATAGGCAATGTTGAGTTTTGTTGTAAAGATACTGGAGATATAATGGCTGTCTGAATTTGACACTGCCCCGTTTGAAAAAATGCTGGGCAAGGCAGTCAAGTTTGTACCTGCAATTTGTATTAAGACGTCTAGGGGACGCTTTCGACTCTTTCTGTACCATCATGGGTGAACTGCAGTTGAACGCTGGATATGAGTATCAGTTGTGACTGACAAGTAAGTCAAGTCTTTTAGCTGCAGCTTGATTGTGACCACCCCGCTGTTTTCAGTGTCTCTGTTTGTTTGTTCGCTTGTCTATATGTTTCCGTATCATGTGTTTTCCATATGCTAAACACGATTAACGCAGATTGACAGGAAGTGAAGTTCAGAGTTGCCAGAGTGACAGTGAGTGTAGTTCAGAGTTGCCAGAGTGACAGGAATTGTTAAAGTTCAGAGTTGTCAGAATTAGCCATTTACCAACCTTATCAACAGACAGACATTCCAGGTCATGGGGCCAATGAAAGAGCCGATAAAACTTGGTATCTCAGCCACCAAGAATTTTTTTCCTGTACTCAGGAAGTGCAGAAAGTGACACTAGTGTGGTAGCCTACTATCACTTACCAAGTTTACTACCGAACTAGTTTCAATTCCACATCCGTGGCTACCTCATGATCGCTGGTATCACTTCAGCAAGTGCACTCCAGGCTGCCGCAAGACACATTTTCCCAGTTTCGGTATTTTCTTGTCATGTTGACCACATCCGGAAGGGTCAAATTTCTTTATTTTTTTCTATATCATGCGAAAATAAATTGGCGCAATGATGTCATCAGTAAAGTTTACTTATTGTAGCCTAACATCTTACAATTCTATAGCTATAATAGATTAATAAGGATGTTTTGATACTAGTAAGTCTATTTTGACTCTAGATCTCTACCGGAAGTCCCTTCCAGAATCGTGATCTAAACCGACTTAAAAATAGAAACTTAATGGGCCAACGATCGGCACGTGGAATTTGTGACGGCTGTTGCGCCCACACTTCACGCTATGGCGCAACAAGCGCATATATACTTTCCACACAGTCTAATGAATAAGCCCTTTTCCGTTTGCCCAGCTTACAATAAGTGTTTGAACAAGCATCGTTCAGTTTACTTTCAACACAATTGTAGTGGGGGAAAACGATTAGTTCTGACTGTCATATTTGTCAACAAGAAAGTCGTTGGGAGTAAGTGTTTGCGCTGTTTGCTGGCTTTATTCTATGAGGATAACATTCTTTTGTCAGCACGTATTGGAGAGCAAATGGTCTGTTAGATTTGTCAACAAAACAATATTGCTGTTGCGCCTATTTATACGATCTTAAAATCCGTTAATTATTGAAGCACACGCAAATGACTGCAAGAAAATGGTTATAGTCGACAGGTGGTCACTATATATAGACGTGATTCTTTATGCTTGGAAGCGTTGCGCTCAAGAATTTTGATAGTAATCATTTTGATATTAGCGAAGATTTTCTTGAAGGAAAGATGATTTGTGCATTGCCTATCATCTGGTTATTTTAAAAGATAAATACTTTGATTTAGATAAAGACAATGTCAAACTCGAGACTCGTTTTTCCGCTTATAAATAAAAATACATGTCTATAATGATTAGAGAAAGCGAGAAATCTTGTGCAAAAACGAGTTTATGCTATGCAAGCCAGCGATCCGAGGAATGAACTGGAGCTGGAATATATATGGGACGGATATCGGGCTAGTTTAAGCAACTGTACATGTGTCGAAATAACGTAAACGTTTCATCACGCAAGCCATTTCCTGTAGAAAGTAATCTACAAGCAGATGTGCTGGGAGGCTAAATCGATATCGTTACGCTTTCCTAGCTGTTCTTTTGCGTCGAACCTCCTCCTCGACGCTTGACAAAGCAAAGGGCATCTAGCAAAACGTAACGACTTTGCCTCCCCAACATCTGCTTGGAGATTAGTAGAGAGCATCGATAGACATCAGCCGGTGTTGAGGTTTGATTGCTGTGCTTCTGATCGGCCGATACCCGTGGGACCAATCAACCAACCAGCGTTACTTGTTGCATTGTATGTACAACACACATACTGCACCTCTGTGTGTAGTCAACAAGCACAATTTGTGCGAGGGAGAGCTGTCAATCACTCTGTACATACATAATTGAGTACTAATGGCCTGAGGGGATCGCTCTCTCTGCATATCTTTGCATGCACGGTATTTCTTCGGAAGGACAGCCGGTACATAGGAGAGCATCGTTTATTCATAACCTCCGTAAAACGGGGGTATTGTTTTCGAGAGTTTCTTTGTTTGTCTTGGTGTGTGTTCAAGTATGTTCTAGCTGTTCCGGGTTCAAGTCTGTTCCCCAGATGAGTTGTAACTGGGGACTAGCAGGATGCGAAGGTTGAGCTGGCCCTGTGTCCAAATTTCTTCGGCAGGACGATAGGAAGTAAACGTTGGTACATGGCAAGAAAAATCAGAAACCCGAGGGTGTTATGTGGCCAATAGTGGAGAATGTCATATGTGAACATGGTTGTGCTATACTTTGTCAAATTTACAAAAACTCGATGAGGTAAGGTAAGACATAAGATCTAGCTCTAGCCGTACTGTCAACAAGGCTGATGTAATGAATGAATGAATGAATGAATGAATGAATGAATGAATGAAAGACCTTTATTGTACATTTATGCTTACACAAGCTAAGTACAGGTCATTGTGATAACCAAAGGAATACATACAGTGGTGATAATATAACGTAATACAAGGTGATATCTTACTACGTCTAATAGGACTAATCTATACTTGTCTACTTGATATAAATGATGTATAATCTCAAGACGAGCTGAAACAAATCTCATGATGCTTTACAAAAATCTCCAGATGTTTTTAAAAAAAATCTGTCGGTGTTTTCGCCCAACATCACTCTGAAGACACTCAATGTTGCAGACGTATCATCTTATAGATAAATGATATTCTAAAAAAGATTACAATTATTTCGAATATGGTTGTCATGTGTTGACAGATCTTCTTCTGAACCATTAGCAATTATCTGTTTTATGTATGGATCTGCTAAAGTATACCTTTCATGACAAGCTGTTGAAGTGAAATAGCGCCTGCACATATCAAACCACTCCTGCGTCTGGGTACGTCTTCATGGCAAATTGCTACCCTGCCAAGCAAACCTTTCAAAGGTATTCACGATTTCCTGGCAAGGCCCCGAGGTGCCATTTTCGCACTATCCCTTACGCAGTGCCTTTGTAAATTGCTGGGAACCATAATTGGTCATTACTAGTTGCGATTGTGCATCCCCTAGCCAGATTCTAACTGTCGTCCGTTTATGGATCCTAGTGATCAATTGTTGACAGAGACGTGACCGTTGTGATAATTGTTGTAGGTGTCTTTGTTATACTAAAAACGAGATGGCCTTGCCGTAAGGCTTGCTTTTTTAACTAGATAAAAAGCGAATAAGCGACATGACTTGGCAGCTGTTAAAGCCCCGGTAGCTACCAGAATAGTATATACATAATACTGTCATGTGCAATCACAGAACAGCTCATAACTACGATCTCTTACCTTCGTTAAAACCTTTTCGAGTGACGGGTCCTCATTTGCATAAATTATATGTTAATTTTCTTCTCCACCCGGGTAACACAAATTGTATAGAAAAGGATGAAAATCTTGAAAAAGAGTGTTGTGGCATCTCTTCCTCAATTATGCAAATTAGGCCCTAAATTATATAATTATGTTTGATGATTGTCACCTTTATTCAACTTCTAGATTCTGCAAGGTGGAAATTCCGGTCATTTACCGTCTATGAAATTATTCTATATTCTCAGTGATAAGCAAACTAGGTCTTTATTTGCGTAGTGCATATCTGGCGATGTTCCCTCTCTTTTTCCTCTGGCAAAATATTCACATATTCGACAAATTTCTACTATCTTTCAGTAACCTGTAACGCATGTTTCAACTCAAAAGTGGCACTTGATGTTAATACTTTAAAAATAGCAATGGAGAGTTTCTGGATCTATCGGGCAATGGCCCACTTTGAGGGACTCTTTCCGAATGCTACATCTGTACAGTGACGTTTTATTTCATGAGGGGACACTTTCTCTAGATCAGTGACGTGGCGTTACACGTTTGGAGAGTATTTTGATAGTAGTCTTGTAGATACGCTCCGAAATTTGAGTTCTGTTTTCTTGTTGTTTATTATTTATTTGAGGGGCACGTCACTTTTTGAACGCCCTGCATACGATGTTACGTTCCTTTCGATATTTGCAAAGATATTACCATGATCAGAATGATGTGAGCTTTGGTTACTCGCTGGCGAGACCAAAAAAATGACAAAGTAGAAAGCCAGACAAAAACGCCTAAAAACACGTCAAAAACCTGCCGGAATCCATCCTCTACTTGGAGAGTAAGCTTTGGGGACAGTGATGGAACTTTGAACTATACCCCAAACAAAGAGATAAATAAACCACCTTATTTTAACCGCGAACTAAAACCATCGCGACAACTACATTTTCGCCCTACCGCGAAATCACATCCCCGCCAACATTGTCCATTTGACACTATCTGCATGCTTGAATGTAAGTTTTGTTCTTGGTGTATTTTCCACAGCTGTATCAACTTGCACGTGCATTGTTAAAAAGAAAACTTGACCCATTATAAAACACGAGACTTTAGCCGTCATTACTTTCGTTGATTGAATCGCTCGAACCACCCAAAATGTACACAAGTACCCGACATGTGACAAAGGGTCGAACCTCAAAGCTTTTAGCCTCAATGATATCTAAACGACCACTTAAGTCTAATGTGTATGTGGCCCGCAAATAGAATGATTTCACGCGTGTTGCCGGAGACTTGTAACTTTGGTCGGACACGATGTACTTTAGTTCTGTGTTTGCCTACGTTTTTCACGGAGGCTGCATGGTACTGAAGCAGGCAATGCGCTTTCTATATCTGCATCTATACAGCCAGTTAGTATAACCGCCCTTCGGCGTAGCGCACCAGCTTCGCAGGCACGCGGCGAAGCAGCAGATGGTTATATTACACTGAACGGCCTGCCATGCCTAACCTTCGCACATCTAACTCTATTCTTTAAAGCTATCTAGTGAGCCTTGCCAAGGTAAAGAAAATTGTATTTTTGTACATTTTATTTTGTTCATGATGCACAAGCAGTATATAATGTCATCAAGCAATAGAGTTTGCAGAAAAACACTGTAGTTTGGACACCATATCTGAAACGAATACTTAGTGTATATCTGTTGATCGTACAATTTAAAAAGTTGTACAGATGGTACTACGTTTGCTTTTTGACAATACAAGAAAAGAAAAATTACCGATCAGCTTTTACCAGCTGCTACCTTATCATGTTATCTTTGACAGTGCAGACACTGTTGCATATGTAGAAGTGCATACAAATGATTATTATCATTATTATAACGTTACAAATGGCATTTAAAGCATGGTCTAAATGTTCCCACTTTCTCATGTGACAACTCAATTGTTACGGATGCTACTTTGTACAACAAGCAGATGGCCAAAAATAGAAACAAGTCCAAGAAATATGATTTGAAGAAACTGTTTAAACAGTTATTCATCTAAATAAAATCATCTAAGAAATAGAAATTTAACAAATAGGTATAATCCGTACTACGTGATGAAGTTGACGGGAACCATTCTATGCATTATACGTTATACATAGAGAGATAAAGTTACAACCGCATGTAATAGATGATACCCTTAAAAGTTGTTTATCAAGAGAATTCATCTGTAGAAGGGTTGCACTTTGTTGCGTCAAGAGCTTTTACCAAGAGAGGTATATGTCTGACATAATCCAGTTAATGGATCAAGAGTCATTTCCGTGTTACTAAAGTGAGAACGACCTGAAGAGTCACTTTCGCACATGCTTCAACTGAACAAAAATGGTGGATCACGTTGATACTTGATAATGATTGCAATGAAGATCTTCTGGGTTTACCGGTCAATAGCCAACTTTAGGGGAATTTCCCCGAATAACACGTCTGAATAGTGACGTTAAATTTCATGAAAAGCCACTTTCCGTAGTTCATTGAAGCTATACGTAACACGTTTGCATAAATTGTAACTCAAGAGTGGCGCATTGCGCTGATGCTTAATGATACAGTTTCGAGATCCGAGTTCCGGGCGATCGATGGCCTACTCTTCACGAACTTCTCGTCTGTACACTGACGTTGCATTTCGTTAAAGACCACTTTCTGAAGCCCATTGACACTATATGTAACACGTTGGTACATATCTGAACTCGAACGCTGATACTTAAGGATATATATGCAGCAATGAAGAGTTCTTGGATATTTCGGGCGATGGCCTACTCTTCACGAACTTCACGTCTGTACACTGACGTTACATTTCGTTAAAGACCACTTTCTGAAGTCCATTGACACTATATGTAACGCGTTCTAACATATTTGAACTCGAACGCTGATACTTAAGGATATATATTATATATGCAGCAATGAAGGGTTGTTGGATATTTCGGGCGATAGTCCAATCTGAATAACACGTCTGTACATACATACAATGACGTTGTATTTCATAAAAGGCCACTTTCTGAAGTCCATTGATGCTATATGTAAAGCTTTCGCACATATGTTTTAAGACATACGTGGCGCATTACCTTAATACTTAATGATGTATAGTAAGAAAGAGTTTCGAGATCTTTCGGGTGATGGTCCACTCTTCATGAAAAATACATCTGCCCAGTGACGTTTCATAAAAGAGGCACTTTGAGTAGGTATGATGAAATGATTTTGAAGAATACTTTTACTGTCTGGGTGTCGGGCAGTGCGGTCAGAAACTCGCTATAAATGTGTCTGAAGTGGGTTGAGTGTAATTACGTATTAGGTCGTCTGAAAATGCAGAAAGAACTGTGTGGTAAGTATCTGATCTCCAAGTAGATGTAGGGTGTGGTTCAGTGTTTTGCCGTGTTTTAGACGCTTTTTATCTCATTTCCAATTATGAAGTGGGACGTGCAATAATATAAATTACACATGTATGTTTCCTGTGTCACCACCACATGTTTCCTAAGTCCGCGTACAACAATTTGCCTCCGGGCACGAAGCTTTCCATTTATATAAACGTTGTATTATTGTGATAGTAGGGGGAGGGGGGAGGGGGGAAAATGCGTACTAAAAGAAAAACGTATAAAACGCCTTTAAAAATCATCTAGTTAAGCGAATCTGCTCAACATTAATGATTTAATGAATGAATGAATGAATGAATGAATGAATGAATGAATGAATGAATAAATGAATGAATGAAGACCTTTATTGCACAAGTTTGCCCAACCGAGCTAAGTACAGGTCATAATTTTAACAACTTGCCAAATACGCGTTCTATCAGAGTTGGTAACAATTTGCAATCTTTCTGTAGAGAATGGGTAGATAGCATTTCCCGAAAAAGTGCCGTTATCACAATAGCCAAACGCAAAAATAGAATCTATATCTTAATAAACGTACTGGAAACAAGAAGCTTTATACCTGCTCTATCGCTTAAGTACCAGAGATTGTGAAAATTGGATTTGCGTTTTTGTATACTAGTACTAGTAGATTGATATGCATAGCGTTATGACCTTTCTTTGAGGTATATATGTACAATACCTCAGGTATGCTGTATTTCAGTTTATTCTTTTCATGCTTTCACATTGGGACATTGTTTGGGATTAATCTATAACTAATGTATAAGGTGTAATGTAGGTTATGCATATACCTTGTCGTTAAACATCACGAAATAACATTTCGCCCTCGTGGGTGGGTGGTACTATCCAGGCGGCGGAAGGGAGATATAGTTACTTTATTCTGATTGGTACACGTTTTCTGACAGCCGATTCGTTTTGTTGAAGATCCCTTCAGTTGAAAGAATCGGCTGTCAGAAAACGTGTACTTATTAGAGCGAGGTGGCCTTGAGGTCAGGGTTGTTGACCCAGAACCCGGAGACACTGAGTTCGAATCCCTGACATGCCACGATGTTCCCTCGGGAAAGGCACTTCACATCAATTTCCTCACTCGACTAGGTGCAAATGAGTACCTAGCTTCGTTTATCAGGACGTCCCTCGGATAGGATGGAGGTCCCTTGTTTGAGGAGGGCCACACTTTCAACCTCTGCTTGGAGCTATCGATGACAGTCTCCAAGCAGATGTAAGGATCCAGCTCAGTCTCAGTGATTTGCGTGTGTTGTTGAAACATCTAGTTCGTATTTTTAGTACTGCCCCTTTTTTACGAATCGCTGTCACTGAGCCGGATCCTTATGGATCCTTATATCTGCTTGGATATTAATCGAGAGTATACAACCTGAATTAATGTACGACCAGTCCGGTTGCGCAGGTCGTGTGCCTGTAACTAATAGTTCTGCCACCCTTTCACCCGTACGAAACAAGAGGAGCTGTCAAAAGCCATCGAACACACAAAAGCCAGGCGTCACGAATACTGAAGAGCACCACTCAAAAACCCTTCAAAACATAACACTAGACTCATGGTGTTGGGCCTCCGGTAGAAATGAAAAAGTACTAATATACTAGTACTCAGTGTTGTCAGCGGCCTTGGGCGTATAATGGTGTGTCTAAAAACATAAAAGATATATCCGCACTGACTGGAACAATATTGGATTCCTGGGGCAATTCTAACGCACTACGCGAGACCAATTACTGGGTAACGAGCATAGATGGTTTATTTAGCATGACAAACATCATGATATAACAACAACAATTCATTTTACATTTCGCACATAGCAACGTGTGCTTCCACTGGAATTAACAGCCGAGGCAATTATCTAACAATTGTTCCCTTGACAATTATGATCACAGTTCATAAAATACATTATTCTGAATTTATACAATGAAAGCGTGTACAACAACAGTTATACATGGAAAATACAAGTAGTGGGAAAGACACTATTATGCTCCATATCCTCCACGAGAAAAGTGGATGGGAATCTAGGTCGACCCAAGGCACAGAGTAAATACAAAACTACTTTACTTGCAGATCGTCCTTCAGATCTACCTATGGTGACCTCTGACCTTCAGAAATTGACACCGTAAGGGACGAACCAAAAGGGAAGGAGGGGTGTGTGAAAATGTCAGTTCACATTTCTTTTAGGTGAACCTGACATGTGCACATTTTTTTATTCTTTGTCATCTGCTATTTTTCTGTCAGCTTTCTTGAGTAGATTATCTGTTTAATCATTCATTTACATTTATTTTCAGTTTCTCCCTCAAAATTCCCCTTTGGCCGGTTCTTTATCAGAACAGTAAAGCTGCCAAACGACAGTGTTGATTGGTCTGAATTGGTGTCATATCTTGACGTATGACAACATTCTCTAAGCAAAGCCGTGTGGCTTATTGACAAATGCATAGTCCCGTGTTATTACCTGGGACGTATTCCAACTTTTTCAAATGACAAGGTGGCATTTCGCAATGACAAACTACGAATTGTGGTTTGGGGTCGAACCCTGGTCATCAACCGAAGCTTATGCATGCCTGCGGGCCTGAAACAAAATGGCGGAATGCCACAGTCCTGACATACCAAATATATTGTCCTTACACAAACTGACGGTCCAATGATTTAAGTAACAAAAACAATACATACTAGACACAGACGGTAATGGAATATGATGTTTTGCGTGATAGCTGATGAGTTTTGTCTGGGATTTACGTCGTACGGTTAGATCTTGTGACTTTTGTTTACAACCGGTTGTATAAATGACATTCGATACTCTGGCAAAATGAGACAAATAGTTTCTCTACTCGAAGCATGTTTTCTTATCGATTTTATGTGTTTTGTTATCTGTATGGCGATGGGCGAAGCATTAGGAGACGAACTGAAGTAAATACCTTCACATTGTGACTTTAAGATAACATTCGAATGATCTAGGACAAATTCCATATAATATAGCAAGCACCACAATAAGCTATCAATATGCTCACCAAGCGTACATATATAATATATCATATAACGGTCCTTACAACAAATATATAATTTTACATTATCCTCCAAGATTTATACACACTAGGCGCAGCAATATAGGCCTCTAATATTGACACCTCATACCCTGCTTATAGAAAATCCCATTTAAAGCCCAGTAGCAGCGATAGTGTTAAGAAAAACAGGTGAAATGTGATCTGGGTTTACTCCGTGTCTGTTTGTATTTGGTTTCGTGCCTACGGTTTGCCTCGACACAAAGGGCCGAATAGGAGTGGATGTTACAAACATGACCTATATTTTTCTTCAGTTAGTTGAATCGGAGGAGTGCAATTTGAACACTCATTTTTCCCTTATTTGTCAAGGTGCCATATGATTCATGTTAAAAGAATTGCACACTGACAGGGGATATTTTCTTTCAACATAACACGATACAAATAAACAGAAATATGACTCTTCATCAGCCAAACTCTGTCCTTTGTCTTAGGAAATTATGCCACTGTATATTTTAGGAAGAAATGTCTGTTCCTACACAGGAACCCTGATCACTTTATCATATATGTTAGAACATTGCACCGACGTGAAAATATAGTAAACCCTCCGGATATATGGCAGTCTCTGCTGACCTTGACGCAGGCTTCTGATCTAAGTGGTATTTCTATTCTCCTTTTCGGATGGGGCGACTAGAAAGGGTTTTAAGGATTTTCGGTATGTTATGTCAAAAAATAGAAGTTTGAATGGTCTCGGAACAAAATTAAAAAAAGCAGCAAAGCTGGAAAAATAAACTATGTGGCAAGAACAAAGCATTTCTCTACTAGGCGCCAGGACAAAAATGTTTCAGTATTTCTACCTTGACAAACTCGTCCACAACCATACTCCTTGTCAGCTGCCCATTTAAGGAATTTTCCCAAATTTTACTTTTCGAATATCCGACAAAATAAAATGTTCCACAAACAGTGCTTTATGAAGTGGACATGGCCGCAAACAACAGGAATTTGTCCAGACAAGAAGCACGACCAAAAAGCTAACTTTTGTCACCATTGGCTCTCCTATTCCGACCGTGACGGTCTAGTATGATACAATCGTCCGCTTGACCCGCGGCGTCCTGATACACAAATGCACGGAATATGTAATTCTCTTTCCAGCCAAGGGTCATCTAATCTGTATTCATGACATATCTCCCCGTAGGGATAAATTTGTGTACAAGCAAGGAGTTAGAAAAAAAAAACAGGCACAAGGCACGGTGTTTGGCAAAAAATTTGGAAAAGCCGGACGTTGTTTATGCTTACTCTGCGGTGTTTGAAGGCTTTAAGAATATTATGCAAATGTGATAGATAGCCATTAGGGAATTGGTATTGACATTCTAAGGCGCTTCATATATGTGTCTGTTTTGATCTGTCATGTACAAAGCGGTATAGATATATGTAAATTAGATCGCTTTTAAAATTTAACGGTCGTGTCAAAAGTACAGAAGGAAGAGACACCTGTTTTCTTAAATGACGCCCTCTATTGTTGTCAGACTACTTTTTTCAAACACGGAGGGAACAAAAATAAATTCTCAATAGAATATTTTGCCAATAGAAGGGCTGGCGACACGCCGTCGCCATGGAGACGTCATGGGAAATGTTGACCCTGACCTCGAAGACAATTAAGGCATTGTGTACAGTTTGTTGGCTGAGAAAACGGACGACAATACCGAATGGGGGAGGGGGGCGACAACGAACTCATGTCATTACGTCGCCCCCTCCCCAGGTCTTCGACAGGTGAGCAAATGTGACAATTAACAGCGATACAACAACATAATGATATATACTTATACGAGACTGCAAAATTGGCTTGCTGCTACAACCGTGTTTCCTCTTCTTCATAGTCCTGTTCCTCTTCTTCTAGCCCCACGTCTCCGAACATCAGAGTCGCTACAGCTTGGTCGGATCGCAAGTCGTGTAAGTTATTGCCGATATCGAGCTCCATAATGCCGCGAGACAGGAGTTCTTCGTCGTCTCCATTACTGACGATGCCGCTGTCCCCCTCCCCTTCCGCGTCCTGGTATCTTCTCTCCACTTCTTCTTCTTCTTCCTCCTCCTCGTCTTCCTCTTCTATCGCTTCCGTTAAGTGTCTGTGAGAGGGTTCGCAATGATTTAGCGCCTCCTGTTGTTCGACGTGTACGTCTTCCTCGGCGTCATCCTCGGTGATACAGCCGAGCTTCGGCGCCGACCGACTCCGTTCCACAGGTGGCTTGAACTCCACGGTCGACTTAATCAGCTTTCGGCGGGGCACCGTCATGGGCCAGGGGATACCCGCCCTCTCCCGGTGCCGTTCACTCTCCTTCTTCTCTCTCTTATAGTTCTCCAAGCTCGTTGAAAATGTCTGATACAAGAGTAAGGCCATGGCTTTAGCGGTCTCTTCCTTCTTGACGTACACGGCGTGACAGCGCAGCATGACCGCCTTCAGTTTGACTTCGTGTCGGTAAATCCAGGCGAAGATTCTCGGCACATTCTTGTCGGCCACGCAGTAGGTTATTCTGTGCAGCATGTACAGCTGTCCACCCTTAGCGTTGTCTTTGTCTGCGTACGTCAGGGTGATCCCCTGATTCCCTACCGACAGTTTCATTCTCGAGCCAGATTTCCCCTTGTTCGATTTAGTCCATATTGTCTTAACAGCATTGTCCGTGGACCCTTCCCCTTTAGCGTGTAGAGTAGCAGCATTCCCGAGGTACACGCAACTATAGGTGGGGTCTTCCTGACTAATGTCCAGTTCTCGTCGCTTCCTGCGTAGCGACGACTTCAGCACTCTCTTCAGTGAGCCCGTACGGCTGTACGGCAGGGTCTCCTCGGGCATGGTGTCGTACAGGTCCGAGAACCGTGCCTTGTGCTTCCGCTTGAACATGTCGTGTGGCCGGACACCACAGGTGAGGACGTCTCTGCAGGCGCTGTAGGGTTGGGTAACGCCTGAGACTCACCTTTCTACTTCCTTTACAGCTGGGGGTTCGCCATGACTATTCATACGCACGGCAGGCCACACCGGGACGTCAGTAAATGAGTCTGCGACCTCCAGGTTCTCCGGTTAGTCCACAGGTTTACCCAGAGTCGTCATATTTCTCACAGTCTGGTGTTATAGCTGCCAGAGTTCAGACGGTTATTTCTCATTCAACCGTGTGTGGAGATCTAGATGTCACGGGGGAGGAATTTGCATGGCAGGCGAGCCCGCGCGAATCCCGGGGTCACGCAACCACTACAATGGGGCTCCGACAACGCGACCCGTCCCGGCATTCATGACGACAGAACCAGTCGGACGTGTCTCCCCCAGTGCTCTGGTACACGCATTTGTCAGGCAAATCTCTGGCATTTACCCGAACAAACACGGCCTCCCAAATGGAGAACAGATTCAAAGCCTGATGATTCGCTGGTAGAGAAATTATTAAGAACACTTTAACCTCGAGTGAGAAGACGGGATATTCTAAACCAGGACCCGAGCCAAAAGTCACCTCTAGTTTTGTAAAGGATAATTTTCGCGGCGGCCGAATGTAGAGCAGGGTATCCCGTGCTGATGCCGTATCGGTGCCTGTTATAACAGTCCGAACAAAGCCCCCTCCTCTAGTGTAAACACCGGATTCTCTTACACCAAAACATCACTCTCATCCGAAAGCATTGAGAACCAACATGGCGTAAAAATGAATGGATGTTCGCCCGGGCACGTAAATGTGGAACTATTTCTGTGCCAGTATTCAAGAAAAAGAGGCAAAGGAATAGGAGAAACCGCACTGGTCCTCTTAACGTTGTGGTACATAACGATCACGTGGACCGCCTAAAGCAAAAGGTGCGGAAGAATGATTTGACAGGACATCTGATGTGTAACCTCCTTTACAGGCATACAGGTGGGCTTTTTCTATTGCTTATCAATTACTCAGTTAGATGAAGGGACAATCTTAAAGATGCATCAATTTGATGATCAAACAAATAAATCATGTGCTGATTGTATATCAGTGTTGATTGTACCTGGTGACTTATACCAACAACAACAAGAAAAACAAACAAAAGTTCCACGACCTCACTGACATGGACCTTTGCTTAATTTTAAACCTAAAGCTAAATTTACGACTTTTCGAGGTCTCATCAAGACATACCTACCAACACACCAAATATCAACACAATCCATCCAATACTTCTCGAGTTATGCTGCAAATCCACATCCGAATGCCACCGAAAACATAACCTTCTTGGCGAAGGTAACATTTATAGCTACTTTCCAAGCAGAGGTGCGACTCCGGCTAGCGCTGGTTTTTGACGTGCCTTTAGGCATTTATGTCGGGCTTTATATTTTCTCCCGTTTTTTGTTGTTTAGCTTGGCGAAATAAGGAAAACGGGAGAAAATAGAAAGTCCAACAAAAACGCCTAAAACACGTCAAAAACGAGCCGGAGCCGAACATCTGCTTGGAGACTACACATAAGCCCAACACGAAAGCCCGCTTACGAGACTAGGACATATGTGATGGTACCCAAAGTGATTGATTGTGAAGTGATACGCGCCTCCCTCTCGCCGCTGAGTGCTTGAATGCATTTGCGGAATTGCAGCGCTTGGACCCTCATTCACAAGCTTTTAATCATAGTCATCTCAGGAAATGGCTGAAGCTAGTCATATCAAAATCCAATTTCAGCAACGACAGCTCTTAAGCTAAAAGCTAACCATCGTGTTTATAAAAAAAGAAGTGGGCTAAGAGATGGTTTTTCGTAAAGGACCCGCGCAATATCATTAGGGAAAAAGCTCGCTTGGATGCCATTAATATTTTATCGAATGTGACATCGCTGTTATTTTTGACAAGGGCGTTCTTAATAAAAGATATAACGCTGCAGCTCCACGCGTGTGCTAACGTGATTTTTAAAAGAAGGACTACATTATGCATCATTTTCGTTTGCTGGAAATTGTAGGTAGGATGATGTTGTAGGTAGGAAATGTTGAAATGTTACAGGTGTTGTAATTACAGCCATGTATAATCGTTACTTTTGATATGTTTTCTTTTCTTATTTGGCAGATATAGATACTATATGTGAGTAAGATACTATGCCGAGTAGTGAACTAATACTGCTGGGGAAAAACACAATTTGTAAGTTTAAGTACGGAACGAATCGAATGGACATAGTTACATTGTTTAAATCCGACTGCTCTTTAAGAAAAATATGAATGATTGTATGTCTATATCACAGCGTACATTGTTGACAGTTACTGCTTGTACCATGTATTTTTGTACAGAATGAAAAGAAAGTTTTATTAAAATAAAATAAAAAATAAAAATAAAAAACACATAGATATAGAAATTTGCACTGAAACAAACGTTAACATTGACATTATGACAAAAGTGCAGTCATGTATAATCTTTACTTTTGAAAAAGTAAGTGTTGTTTTTCAAATTGTATTTTGGCAAGAAACAAGGTTGGGTATTACGGAATGCACCAAACACCAACACAAAAATAGAAGAAAATAACAATGTTAGGTTACAAACATTGTTATCAATGGACAAGCGCAGCCATATGTGCAGATATTGATTTTGAAATAGCTATGTCAAGTGTAAATTTTACTATTTTTTTCGTAAAATTACTTTATTGGATTACGTTGTTATCGTAAAATTACGTTGTCAAAAGTATTGGATATTACTGGAAACACTGTGTTTATGCAAGGAGGTTTATGTAACCGCACCCACAGACGTCCCTGAAACAAGGGGTCGTTAACCTTGGCGCAACCGCAAAGACGTTTAAACCGACCGTCCTCCGCTCGGCTTCCCGTGGCTTGCGAGACAACTTAAACAGATTAAGTCCCCACATGGGCTCCTGTGTGTTTCATAAATATATACTTACAGTGATAGAAATGCATTTTCAGTGGTGTAGGTCTTGTGGTTTGGGTTGTCGACTTAGACTCTAAAGGTTCTTGGTTGGAATCCCTGTCAGGCCCCAATGTTGTCCCATTAGGGAAGACACACATATTTCCTCACTTGACTCAGGTGGTGTTGTGTACCTAGCTTCGGTTAGGGACGTCTTCTTGGATGGGAGGTGAAATTGGAGGTCTCGTGTTTGAGGATAGCCCCACACATCCGGCACGTTAGAGAAGGTGATAGTCACCTGTTATGTCAATACTGCCACAAAGTTGGCTAAATCGCAACAATCTGCGGACATGCACCGGTGTGGGTACGATTTCAAATTACCCGCACCAGACATATATCGTACCTGCATCACTCATTTTTCTTTCCCTTTTATTACAGGACAAATACGGTGGTCTTAAGGTATTATGAGAGAGGAAGTTGTAAGCAGGTGGTTTTTCTAGTCTTAAATACTAGTATAAGAAGAGGGAGCTTAACTCGGAGAAAACGTTCTTGTGGAATTAGACACGAGTCACGATTGTTGAGCTGCTCGCGTTTTTGTATAGTCGCAACTACTTCCAACATTTGAATGATCTTGAATATATCTTATTGTTTGCCAGCACACATGTAAAAATTCAACATGTTGACAGTTATGAAATATAGTACTATTAGAAGTCAGGCCAAAAATCTTTTTATATCGTCCCCTTTATGAATAACGTAACGTGACATAATGTACATAAATATTCGATATTGCCGTTTTTAAATCCAGCAGATTACAACTTTTCGTAACTTTATTTGGAAGAGTGTCGGCAAAGTACCAAGATATATCTAATTAACTATAAACTATGTTCACAAATGTATGATTTCGGCAGCAAAATTTAAAGAATATTTAGTGTATTCCTTTCTTTTATGTTTATCGTTTTTGTGCATATGTTGTATTATGTTATATACTTAGTATTCATCCAGTGGTGCCGCAGATATATCCAGCGGTGCCGCAAATACATATATTTTTAGGTACATACCGATGTGTATTTTCTTTGAATATGTAAATGACCAAATGGATCTCATTCAAAGATACTACACGACTGTGACATGAGTGACAGTCACTGTTGAATCCACCTGTTGTACGTGGCTGCGTATGCAAATTAGCATTTTTTTCACCCTTTGATAACTGATGAAGTGCAATGGTGTGCGTCAAATTTGCAGGCGTCCTTTGAAGTGACGTCTCTTCTGTTAGCAACCCGGCTTTCTCTATGTAACACACCTCATACCTTCCAGAAATCTCATTCTGAAATATAGAAGCAATTTCCTGTTAGTTCGTCTGCAACCGCTTAGAATTACGGGAAAGATCATTAGGGGTTCCTAAAGGCATACGCGCTGGGGATGAATTTGAAAGTTAAAATTCATGTGTTAGGATTCTAAAAACATGTAGAGAAACATGCAAAAATGACATGTTCTAATTACGTATGCGTTTTCACGCCAACATCAAATTGACCGTATGCTAAGATGCTTCTTTCCTCATCAGATTTTGGCATTAATATTACTAGTATAACAGTTTTTACGCGACTTGGAAAGGGAAAATACAATGTATATAACTACGAAAACAGATCAAAATACCTCTCCGTGAATTAGTAGGCTCTTTGATTGACTCCATGACCTGAAAGCGTGCCAGTTGTTAAACAAGGTTGGTGAATTACTAATCATGTCAAGCCACAAGGACATGCCAACAAACAAACAAACAAACAAACAAACAAATACTAGTAAACGGACACACCGAAAACAATACCTCCGTTTTCAGAGGTAATAAAACAGATTAAGTAGCAAGGAATATCAAAGATTGTATAGACCACGCCGAGGTGTCACATGCATCACTTATACAGATCCCGATTCATAGGATACTAGTAATTACTCTACTTCAGCATCTTAAACATGTGCCAGAATATCAATGATCTCCAGAAATGATAACCTTCCAATCATACAGGATTACAAACGCCTCTGTTTGCATCATGATTCGGGCTTTACTTCTAAACGGTGTTGAATATGGAGTAAAGAATGAAGACATACCCTACTAACGTTATGCATTGGATGCAAGTTAAAGCTATACGTATGATGCTGAGGTATCACTAGCTAGGTAAACGGAGGTAAAGCAGTTATATATATTTTTCATATGCTAATTTCAGATTTTGTTTCGAAAATCGTGGCGTTTATTCCCTCGAAAGTGTTGCTTGTTCACATGAGCCCTTAAATTTTCTCCGCTCTTTCTGCAAGTTATCAAATACTATAGCTCTGTAGAAATGCGTTATGGACCATTCACAAACGTACAATCCAATGCGACAGTGGGCTATCAAGCGACTCCTTACGGTTAATATCTAATTGCAGTTGCAATTTTCTCGGCAGCCTCATACAATAGTTCGGGCACAAAGATATTTGCTATCAAGAAAATCTACAGAAGCAAAACTTGCGTTCAGTAAAATGGAGGTCATTGAGTGACTGATCATGATGATGAAAGATATTGCAAGCCAGCCAAGCAGCTGAAACGTCTGACTCTTTAGAAATGTTTTCGGTATCGTCTGCATGTATGTATTCTTGTGGTTGCATAACATAGCTGAAGAATCTATGAATGGATTGCCATGGTGTGTGGTATTATCATACGAATGATCATGTTGATTTGGGTCGCATAGCGACTTCCCTAGATACTGCAGTAGAACATTTGTGGTCGGGAAGAAGTGGCATACGTTTTGGCCCTCTAGCAGCCTCCTTTGGAACTACAAGGGCGTTTAATTTGCAGGATTTGAAACAGGATAAATCAAGATGGGATGAGTGAATTTTCATGATTTTTGACCGGTAGGCAACTTTGATGAAGGCGAACGTGATGATATGTAAATTATGCACGATGCCTATTCGGAATCTGCACTTTTACTCACCTCCGCATGGAGCAGTGCTACACATTGACGTCAGCAAGCCGACACAAGGGGAGACTAAAGGGATACAATAAATGGCAGTAATGCATGTAGCCCTATGGGGAAGTTAAGAAAAAGAAGGTGTCATTATCTCAGGAATCAAAACATCAGACTACAATAACTTACCCTCAAATACTAACCAGTTATGTCAACTGTCATCAGATTCATCCCTGACAAATTCTATACGGCTATTCTCCAGATAACCCCCCCTAATCAGAGCCCTTGGATAGGCCCTACAGGCTTCAAACACCCAGTTGAAGACCATCCCACTATATCAGGGGGGTGCCAAACCCCACAAGGTAGAGAAAGACCATTTATTTCAACTAATTCAGCAAATACAGAGTCTATCCTACCACAGCCTATCCTATATTGCCCAGATTTCACAAAAAATCCCACCAAAAAGAATTTTCAATGGTTTAAACCATGTTTTTTTACTTGGTCTCTCATCGTGCGGTCTGGGCGCAGGCGCAATCCCTTTAGTCTCCCCACAAAGCGACCCACTGTACACTAATAAGTGGATTCTCTTTCATTAACAGCTTCTCCAAAACACCATTAACAGCAGTCATAACAAAAGATTAAGTGACTTAAGGACACAAAAGGGACTCCAAAACGTCTATACCTTTCTCCTTAACCTTTAGCCTGACCGTATTCAGACTTTCCGGAGATGCTTCTTCCTCTTTCTTTCTTTCAGTTTCCCATCAAACTCGAAACGTAATGCATGAGACGAAGCGTGAGGCTTTTTCGGTAGCTGATAGTGCATCAGGCTTCGCAACGGCTCGCATTTATATCCAAGCACACCGGTTCACCCCTTACTCTTCTCGATAAGTGTGTTGGATTCTTTTCTGTGCAAAGGTCTGACGCCTGGGCTGCCGGCTTTACATTTAAACAGGAGGTTTTATGAGATATCTTTTACCTTGATATAAGCTCATTGGTTTAAACAGACCGTCTACATCCATACCGGTAAAATTAAAGTTACAAAAACATCACACCCCAAGGGTTCTTCTTAGGCCCACTTGAACGCGTCGTCTCCAGAGCAAATCATGACGTGTATCTCAAGCAGTCATCGGTTTGTTCAGGCGCCCTTAGAAGTGTATGTAAGTGTGGGTGCAAGTTAAGAAAGACTGTACTGTCTTTGTGAGCTCATTAAGCTTCAGTGTGAAGAAATATGGTAAGACATTTGAATGCTAAAATACATACATACACCGCTGTCCCGAACCGTACATCTGCTTGGAGATGAATGACAACATTGTTTTATACACTAGCCTCGCAGGCAGGCTCTACGAGACGGGCATATTTTTGGTACATAAGTTCTAATCGATTCAACTGAGACGGCCCACAAGAAACTGGCTACCAAGACCTGATGTCAAAAAAACAAAAACATTATAGGCCCCCAAATAGTAGCCTTCACCAGGCGTTCCTATGGGGGTATGGATCGTAGAATTCGGCCCAAAAAAGAAGAAATGATTTGGCTAGTCAGGCTACGGTAAGGTTAATGATTCCCCCTGCGCCTGCAAATGGTGGCCAAACCCTTTTGGCAAATATTCTCCCCATAGATGGCGTGGTTAGTCCGGTAGAGACTACCTACAAAACCACGACTCACAGAGCCTGCTAGGAATTTTGGTCTTGGTGGGAAAATTGCCCTTAAGAATAGCCAGGAATCCGGGCAGAGCCGCAGAGATAACCGGATTACTTCGCCTTTTGTCTCTTCTCTGGAGAGTTCCACTCCAGTCGCCTGAGCACGATGACAAGCTAGAAATTATCAGGCTGACTTCAGTATACATATTGTTTTAATCAGAAAGATATGTTACAATTGAATTGGACTCCAGTATTTTAAGGCTCTATTTATTACAGAAAAAGCCTTCGTCTACTTTCGTTTAGTTCCTGGTTAAAATCGATGTTTTTGTCACCATTGTCGGAATATCGTAGACTACCAAACTCTTTGCTTGTTGATACAATAATAGAAATTGGGTTAAGTTATTCATCTTGTTTGGCCAGTTTCTATTTTGCAACAGCTCAGGGCCTAGAAGTCTGGCATAGACTTAAAACATAATAGGCAGACTAACATGCAGACTTTAAGTATCTAAACCAAGATTACTTAAAAGATAACCGCGTCCATTCACTACTTTGTGGTCGAGCTGGAATAATAACGGAGATAAGGACATAATTACAGATTCTCGAAGAACAAAAACAACAACAACAACAATGACAACAGTACTGTCAATAGCATTGGTAAAATTTCCACTGCATTTTGGGTCTCCATCAAAAGCAACTGTGCGTTTTCTCTAATGTATTGTTCAATATTGGCGACGTACTAGTGCCTCGGCAACAGATGTACAATCAGTAGTCCTCTTATATGAAGATCTCGGCGACCCCGTTTTGAGATGCATGTGGGACGTCAGCGTTCTTCAACATGTCCAACTGACCGGGCTCTGCCGAAACGTGGGCCGCTGTTGTTGTTGCTGGTACCGCACCGTTTTGCGTTGGTTTGTCACTGACGCCGTTGGTTTGCGAAGTGTGGTCGCACTGAGGAGATGGATATGTCGTGGAGGCGCCAAGACACTCGTGTTGGGTGCTGCTCCTTCGAATCTTCCTTCCCTCTTGGAGGAGCCGCAGGGACTGCTCGGCCCGCGCCATCTGGTTCCAGGCCGAGTTGAAGAAGTGGCCGAGGCGGAGCGCGAAGAACTTGGCGTGGCGCTGACTCTCGCACAACACCGCGTGACATTCCAGCACGGGCCGCCCGGCCTCACCTACCTCTCGGTAAATCCAGGAGAAAACATTGTTCCTCGCCTTGTGGTCTGCCGAACAGAAGGCGATTCTTTGCAAGTCAAACGTCAGGTTGTCGTGTTGTTGCTGTTGAACGCTAACATCGTGGACGTCATTTTCCTCCGGAGACTTCGATAGCCTTATCCCGTGCGGTAGGATGTCCAAGCGGCCTGGTACCTCGACATTGCCGTTTGCGGCTGACGGTCCTAATAGCTGCGACACGGCGGCCTCGGTACACCCAGGCCCCGGCGTAACGTCCTCCCCAAGTGGCACCTTTCCGACGTACACGACCATAAATCCGACGTGACGCGTCTTCTGCCGCGACGCCTCTGTCTCGGACAGTTCTATGGCTTCGACGTCCTTTCCACGCCGCAACGTCAGTAAGGAGAGAGACTTTCTGAGCAACATGGCTGCACCTTTCTTTCCTCGGTGTGCTCCTGCAACAACAATAGAATACAGAAATGTTACAGGAGATTATACAAACCGCGTGGGGCCGGTCGACCTCCATTGGAGGGGGTAGCCATGGCGACTACTGGTTTGAATAGCAAAGGAACACGACAAAAGACTTCCTTTTTTTAATAATGAAGCCTATTTTGTGCTTGATGCCCACGAACAAGGATTTGCTAGCCATCCGTGCTAGTATTAGCTATTGGTCGTAGTCCAAAAAAGGCTAGCTACACTGGCAAAAAATAGTCAAATTTAGCCATAGAAATCTATTGGGAGGATGATAATTTGCTAGGGGAGTTTGGTCACCATAGAGTATTATTTGCAAGGTTACCCTTACCGCGAGCTCACTCTCCTAGCTATTTGTTTTGCCGAATTCTGCTCTCCATAAGCCCCTGAGAAGGCCTGCAAAATACGGATGCCTAAGAGGCAAGGAATACGGTTTACCCGAACGGCAGAACAGTGTAGGGTGCGGACAATAGATAGGGAAATATAAGTACACAAATGAAGAAGCTTTCACAGGAGGTTTGAGAACCCGAAAATTTCTGAAGCCAGCGGGTGATTTGAATACCAAATATCATCGTTATAGTCGCGCGTATTTCTGTGCTGTGTTATCAATTGCCTGTCTTTAACCTATTACTACTACGTCACTAAACAACGATAAGGCCCCATCGTGTCAAAAGAGATTAATTGCCACACTTTTAATCCTCAGAAGTATTACTCACAACGTGCAAATCTAGCGATTGCTTGTCACTGTGAAAGATTTAAAAGACTACCGTAGAATTATCATCCATTCCCAATTTTCCAGCATCTGCTAGCGTTAAATCTTTCAACTTTATCCAGAATTATGACAAATAAAATATGCAGCTAACATCACTATTGAAATGCAGCCTATTTACTACCACTCTACCCAGGTTATTACCGTTTACGTCTTTCACGAGCTATTGTTTCTTCGGTCGATAAAACCATTAATAAAAGAGCAATAAAGACATGGGCCAATAATTGACTACATCATAAATTATATGAAACATATGGACCTATTAAGTGCAAAAGCCTGCAAGTCAGTAGGTACAACGCGCACGATGTGAACCTTTTTTAGCAGCCCTTGATGTAATGTCCTTGAAAACTAAAGCCGCCTTGTACTAGTAGCAAATGGTACAATTGCTTGTGGAATTAGCTTTGGTGTTAATGGCTCTGGACAGACCAATGAAATATGGGGGCGCCAATAACTCGCTTTTATTTCCGTGTTCCATAATATTTATGAGAAAGTCAAATGGAAGCGTCTATATTCTACCCCAGAATAAGATAACTGTTTTCCTTGGTTAAGTCCACTGGTACCGCGATTTGTTACGATGTCCCAAACATTTCCTATAAAAGCTTAATTTTTAGTCATAAGTATTTAGTAGTCCACTGTGTTCTGCTGCTGCAGTGGTCGGAACATCCTGCAGCATACAGCAAGCAGTCTTTGTATAAGTATTCGTGTCTTGATAACAAAGAATTCTGAATACATTTATAAGATATATAATGATATATCCAGAAATTAAGCGCGACATAGTACGTAGCATTCGCTGCGCATAAACGCATAACCTTTGCATCCAACACGGCAGAGAAAAATGAAAGTCGACCGCTGTTATTCCAGTGCTGACCGCAATGTTGCCACCCTCCAACTGCCGACCTAATCCTACTGACCTCTCCGGTCAACATTCTCTCCATACCACAACAAAAATAACCCTCCTTAAAACGTAGTCCCCCCATCTCTCTACCCTGCCAAATACAACCGTGAATGGAGGGCTGTGTTCAAGTGTTGTAACATTCCACAGGCACAGATATTCATAGTGGAGGGTCCGACTGTGAGCCATGCTTTCTTTTTGTACCAGAAACAAACATTGTGATGATATTACTTAAGTGTGAACATCTTTTTTGTAGTTTAAACCCTTGTGAACTTTATATATGTATCAGAAATTTTCATATAAAGTTGAAGAATGAAATGATTAACACTTTTATGGAAGAATACAACAGCAAACGAATCATATTACTGTTGTACATTTAAGCAGTAGATTTCCAAAGCTTTTGAATTTTTGTTGAAGCTAGAAATGGTGCATATAAAAATGTTCAAAAAGTTTCAGAAATGACTATCCCACAAACTTCCTTGATAGGTAAAAAAACGGCTATTTTGATTATGACAGAGATAATTGTATATATTAATTGTTATAGATATCAACATGCACTTTACAAAGGTTACCGAGTAGTAAGACAGAAAGCTCGCGAGTGCGTGAGCTGTATCAATCCGCGTGTTTTGATATCTTGGCTACCCCTAAAAGAGCCTCTGCAGAGTCTGTACAGTCGCCTAAACAAAGCCTTTCTCCCCTGCACAATGACGTGGATGAAAAGCAGATTACTTTCTATTCCTGTAAGCCCGCAGTACTAACAATGCCGAGGAAACAAGGAACGGGTGCCTGGTCGTGCCAGGAGCCGATTATCCTGCTTAGTGTCCTGAATAATTGATCTACATACGGTCCTAGAGAGGATATTCATATCAGAGGATTCTGCGGTTTTCGCTACGTTTGAATTGGCAGAAAAATATTAAAGAATATAGTATTACATACAAAATACTAGTATAACAACGAAACAGAGGGCTTTGAAAATCAGTTGAATCGACTTAACATTTCCGCGTTACAGGAAGATGCGGAAAACATAACAAGAAATCGTAGATCTCATACCTTCGTGTTATTTAAGTTTTTGTCAATTTCTTGGTTAAGTCATAATTATGAATATCTCGCTGATGCTGTCTAATGCATCTTCCCCGCTTCTCATAAGACAGCAGACATGCATTTAGCAGGGAATTTAAGACTGACAAAATGAGATTATCATGGGATCTTTGTGACACGAAAGCAAAAAACAAACAAACACCCGGGTAGACACATCGAAAACAAAACCCCCGTATACGGATGAACTGCTCATAATCATACATAGAAAATGATCATATTTTGATGACTTTATTGACGTGGTCATTATATTAATGGTGGATGCAATATATATAGGACAACAGAGAAAAATATCTTACAGTTTTCATGTAACAAGCTGGTATCTATTTGTCCAGAAGTCTTGAGTAGATCTACGTTACGTCAATTATTTTAAAGCTCCTGTCTACACGCTTGTCTGACATTGTCATTGTCAAGTTCCTCTAAAGCAATCGGCGAGCGGAAAGAAAGATAGATTCATGTATTCAACCGATTAGCTTTATACGTTTCATCATTTAACGATGTTGTGTACATAATGTCATTCGCTGATTTTCAAATACCGCTACAACAAAGTAGAATCGAAGTAGTTTTGCCCTCTCTGCGATAGTTGTCTATTTGTGATATGTTGGAAAGCAAAACTGTTAAGTTATCGTAAATGTAATGTTTAATTCTGGTTTTAGTTCGTTTTGAACGAAAACGGGGAGCCAGAAAACGCAACGATTTGCCTACCGACATCTGCTTGAAGACTACTTTATATTTGTAGTCAAGAAGAGTGTAAGGGGTTAGGCGGCCCAGACAGAGTACACAGTCCGTGAACAGAGTATGCCGTAGACGCTACATCGGTTTCAGTCTGGCGTACTGTATATTCAATTATTATCGTAAGGATTTAATTTCGCGTTTATAATTTCACGTTAGGAGTGGAAAGGAGGTTTCGCGGTCAAAACAATGATGTAACACACAGCTAACATATTTGCGCCGTCAAGATGTCGCGGTGCCGTAAAAAGTAAAACACCCGCTAATGTTTAAAGATTTACAGTATGGTGTGACGGTTGCTCGGGCAGCAATGGTTTATGTAAATCTCTCTGGGCCATCTATCCACCATGAAATCTATACAACACCGCCCCAAATATCCGCGCCATTGGTTTGAAACAGGCGCACGCTACAAATCACAAATTGCCGTACCGTCGAGCAAATCATACATCCTAGATTGCTTAGGAACTATTCTAAATGTCTCCGGAATGCGTGTTGGCAAGGGTAACCGTTGATTTTTCGTGGCTGGGTGCAAGACGTGCTATTTACACACTCAACATCACCATTAACACTGTAATTTGTAGGTTGAGGATCCTTATCCAGAGTAATCATGGGTGAGAACCATGTAGTGGAGACATATCTGCAGTTTTCCGCTAGTACTCATTTCCTAACGAAGACGTATGAATAAAATAGCACGTAATTCCAGACTGGACGATTCAATCAGCCCCGTGTAATTGAACGAAAGAATCTGGGAAGCCGGACCACTGAAGACCGGATATCGTCTGTAAGTGTCTGTGATAGACGGAAAACCTTTTCTTCAGACTCACTACTGATTACATGTCGTTACTTGAACTAGTGACCAGAAAGAAATCTGGAAATAACAGTTTATTGTGATTTCAAACGGAAGATTGGCACTGGAAAACTGGCAGCCGTTAAGTTATCCACTCGACCGTTGACATATATTTTCCTGTCAGTAATAATTTTTTGCACTATTGACAGGATGTTTGTCAATAAGATTTTTTTGCACTATCTACAGAATGGTCTGGTCAATGTTCCTGTAAGTAAGAATTTTGCACTATTGACAAGATGTTCCTACCAATACAACATTGGCACTATTCAGAGGATGTTCCTGTCAACAAGAATGTTTCGGCACTATTGACAAGATAATAATTTTTTGGTACTAGGACGTTCCTTGTGAATGTCTCTTCCGACTGAGCCAATTCGTAGATTCTTTAAATGGATGTTTACCGATTTTTAAAAGGTATTTCTGTACTTCTTGTCAATAAGACTTCTCCCACTATTGACAGGAACACACTGCCACTGGCCATGCCTTATCCACTTTAATACACAGCACGTTTCTTATAGCTAGACGAGGAAATCATAATCATACCCCGGCCTATTTCATCAGAACCGTTTAAGCCTGCCTGGTTGGATCTATGCATACTGAGGGCTAAGGATAGTCATCAGACACAACCAGACAATTTTGCGGGCTGGGAAAATACTGAGGCAGACTAGAAACTGGCCAAAACATACAAAAGATAGAATAATTGGGCAAGGGGTTAGAGTAAAAAAAAAAGAAAAAAAGTGAACCCCCGTAGTCAGTTAATCTCTCTGGAAAATCATTATATCAGCCGATTTCTACAATTTTTCCAGCCCACAAAATTAAAGGATATGGCGTAGCCTAGGGCCAATGACAAACCCAAGGAGGTTAACCTCCTTGACAAAACGGATCTCCGCACACTCCATCACATTTCCCATAACAACTGTGTGTTCGCCATCTGTAGTTCTCAAGGGTACAACAACATTCACGGATGACTGAAATATCATCAGCACATAGCATCAACATGCTAGTACACATACGATGCGACTTCCTTACTAGTGACATACACATAAAGATAACGGTTTGAAATTTCAGCAGGGAAGCGAGCTCTAGATAAAGATAGCGTCTAAAGTATTACCTCTCGCTTGTCAGCGAATCCTTTGTGTGGTGATAGCACACGGGTGTACAGCGTCTGCCTGCCGACAATTGTTGCTCGTAGCTGGAATATTAGAATTTTAAGAAGAAAATGACGTTACTGAAGAACGATACGTTGCGTTTCATGTGTTAGACGCCCGCCATGAACATCTGTTTACTACTCGGAGACCTGAATTGCCCGCGTGCGAGCGGACATTGCCTAAATCGGAAAACTGTCCACAACATCGGTGCGGCTATCCGTCATCCTCGGGGGGCGAGTTGGAGTTCACTGGCGGGCCCAGCACGGGAGGCTCTCTTAGGGTATTCAGAGAAAATCCATAGCTGGTATTACAAGGTAGAAAAGTAAAGAATATCACATACTGACACATCCTCAACCCATGAAATAGCCACTAATGCGAAAAAAGAGTCCCTTGATTTACGAAGCCATGTTTGACAGCCATTGTCATACTTCTCAAATTTGCGAGAGCGCTTTTGTTTGAAATGAACCTTAATCAACTTAAAAATGTCAATTTTTCTGTGATCTTAATTGCACGTGAATCGAAAGATTTTTCTGAGCTCTAGAGAGGGTAGAGGCAACGGGTGTTTTTCTATGTTTGGGATAACTGCTACTGCTCATACGACATCTACTATATAAACCTTCGAGATGAAAACAAACTTTCTTGGGGGTGGGGGTGACCTTCACACTGAAGTGACGATTGGATGACCTCCAAGTTTGATCTGTGCCAAGAGTACATGGACCTGAACCCAGCTCTCAGCTATGCAGAGGTTCACGATTCTAAGTACGCATGAGCAATGTCAAACTCAAAGGTGATGGGCCCCTGAGACAGAAACAAAACACGCCCGACATTGTTATGCAAATCGAAGGACAGAGTCTTGAAATTCTCAATTCAGGTGACAAACTGGCGCAAGTTTGCGCCTTTCGCAATTTTGCGCAGTCCAGGGAGATACCCGCTTTACACTGACAACACATACCCTTTACACTCGAATACCTTCACACATCATCATCATACGTGCAATTATAAACTGTGCCAAGAAGTGCACGCCACAGGTGTTCGATAGCTGCGGCAATTACTGTTGTCTGCGATGCATTCCAACCATCAGTAAAACGGATGAAATGTCGCTGAGGATATTGGACCCGGGAAGGAAGACGCCAGTAGCAATACATCAAGGAACGGAATGCGTAGTACGAGTTGGGCATAGGAAAAATAATGTTGTGTGTACGATTACGGTCCTGAAAAGATTAGAGCCAGTAGGCAAAGATTATATATGATATTTTTTTTTAAATTTCCGGCGGAAGTGATCCAACAAATGTAGTTTAACAATGTTAACTGAAATGCATCAGGACACTGGTATATTCTCAGCTTCGTATTTTAACTATAAAGATATACATTGTACAAGCATAATTTTCTATTTCAACAGAAATGAAGAGAACATGTTGAAAGATGAGTTTGCAACGTTTCCATCAATCAGATCGACAATTTTAGGTCCCTTACGAGTAGTCGCACCCCCCCCCCCCTTCCCAAAGATGGCTAGGCTCGGCAGGCTTTTTCTAGGGAACAACACTACAATGTTTCCCTACACCTTATCAGTGTTTAAAAATGGCATTTTCGCAAAAGGCTATACACGTACCTGGGCTGTGAAGATAATAAAACGTCCCTTTGTCGACACTAGATTGAAGAATCGGGCGAGTTGTACCAACAACACAGGAAGCTGCAAATGTGAAATGATTCCCGTGCCCTATAAAAATCCACTCAGACGTTAGGATTGCAATACTACGGGGAGCTAGTCACGCTGGCGAGTGGCCCAGGTAATAGGAAGTATAAACACGCGTAAAGAGGATGTATTATGACTGCGTGCGCGGTTCCGTTCCAGTGCGAGAATGTGGACGTGATTCAGTGTCTGGGTGCGCTGTGCGTGCGTGCGGTAAAAAAATGGTGGCGCGACAGCTGTCGGTATCTACATCACACTGCCGTGCTAGCCTCCTTACAGGATCTACATGGCGGGCTTTGTTTGGCTTATATAATATGATTTATCTCTGATGGGATATCATTTCTAATGTATTCATTTCATATCAGTTCTATTGCCGCGGTCACAAGAAACCGAACACAATATAAAACTGATATGCGATCAGGAAAAAAAGCATATCATAAGTCCAAAAAGCCCGACTCGCGGAGGCTGCTGACGAGGCTACTACCGTCCCGCCGTGAGAGTCCAAATTTTACGCGGGAATTTAGTATGATTGACAGGTGAAGTGTGCGACCGTTTGTAAGCTGTTACCAGAGTAGGCCTAATGGCTGATAGCCGCGAATGATATGTGAAGGATAAAATGAGGGGCAAGGACAGTTGTACACATGCAGATACGGTTATAATATTTTTGTCCTGGGATATTCTTCCAATAATTCGCATTCAATCCTTCTAAAGGAGCCGTCCAAGGAGATAATCTACTACGTCAATTTACTTGCCCTAAAGAACTTGACCACCCATCCTCGTGAGGCGTCGTGCATTCAAAATCCGCAAGGAGGCAATTTCCACTGTATTACTACTACGGTAAACTACTGTTCTACTACTAAATCGATATATCTGCGATCTTAAAACACCCGGAAAACCAACCTTTTCCTAGGTTCTCTACTGCAAAATCAAGTCCCCGCAAAAATAAAAGAATTTACAGAAATGAGCAATACAAACTCAATATGCTTTTTAAGGATTTATATGAAGCTCGGTATGTGGGTAGTTTAGTGAGGTCCCAACGAAACGTGGCGATTTTTGGCCCCTGCTGCCCTCATCATCTTGTCGTGAGAGTGTCACGGATGAACATCACCCTCCTCTAGCACCACAGTATTCAAGTACAGCAGCATTACAGGCCGATAGGCCCGTCTTGAAAGTAGTTTAAAGACAGCTGGTCTGCCGGCAAGGTCAATGACCTCAATTTGGGACACCCAGGTGGCTTGGGACTAGTTGAGCATCAACTGCTGTAGCCCACGATAAGGCTAGGACTATGGTATTTAGACATTCACAAAAACTCTAAATAGTTCGCTTAAGTATGAAATCTTCGAATTTTTGTTCAGCATTTTTGGTACCCAAGAATTGCAGCATCAAAAATTCTAGATCTGGCTATGAAAATTGGAGAGTCAAATTTCAAATTGCCAGCCATATTCTTTAAGTAATAATCACAACATTTATGCTCAGGCTCACTCTAAAACATAATATGACGTCACTCCTAACACCTGACGATCTCATAATCTACTCAGTTTGCTCCTAACACCTGCCCTTTTAGCCTTGCACATATAATTGGTCCAAGTTAGCAGATGTTATGACTGTTGTTGGCTTAGGAGTAGATTATGTGATTATTGGGGGACAGGTGTGACGTCAGATTGGGCTTGGGTGGATAAAAATGTTATAGGTTGTAAGTAACTTGTAACGTTAGTGTGAGTAGTCCAAAGGTTTAATAGTAACCCTACCTCTGCCATGGACCAAGAAGTTGGGAGTTTGAATCCCAGCTACTGTTGCTTACTCCACATGCACACTACTGGAAAGGGTTGCAGTCCATAGGACATCGTGCTTGTTGAAAAGAGCTAGGGGAATTTCCCCTGTACAATGAACCTGTAATTACTGTACATATCGTCTGTCTTTTCTGTTACGACCAGTGGGAGAGTAGCTCTACTGAGCTTAACTGGTTCGAAATCACTCTCACTTTCATCCTAAATTTGACCAATTGGTGGGTGAGCTGGCGGAAGTTGTGCAACCAAATCCAAGTACTTTAAATTAATCTATTTTTGCGGCAACTTAATTTTGCAATAGAAGGGGAAAGAAGATTTTTGCGGGCTTTTAAGTTTGCAGTTAAACAATTGAATAAATTCTGTAGTACAGTGATATTTAAAAAAAATGCATATTCTCTGTGGAGAGATCACCACAAAAATAAAACCACTGCCAACTTTTCAAGTTTTACTGTACATTGTACAACCATAGTGGATTATGAGATTGTACCTGACTTAGCAAACAGTAGTTGTAAAATAATTGATTGTGAATCATTCAATTCTTCATTATGGGTGGGGGAGCTATAATCTGCATCCAAAACTTTTCCTAGAGGAAGGATTGGATCATTTGGGTTATGATGGCTGTCAGTACTAGTGTTACTACTGGTAAGCTGTATATAAGCTCTCCCTAGCTGTTTAAACATGTACTGCAGACTATCTAACTTGTAGTGCAGAGGTGACAATACCTCAGAGTGACTTAGAGCCTGTACATTACATGGTGTCCAACTCAGATTTTTCGATTAGAGCTAGAACTTTGTTGCTAGTTTCCTTTGCACTTAAGTTCTCCTTCAGAGTCTAATGTGTACTTAAGCTGTGATAGAACGTCTGGCTCTGAGAGCAGAGAATCATCTTCAATGTCCACATCGCTGTGTCCGCACCTTAGAGAATGGCTCTCTTCTGAGTGCCCTTTTCTTGCACCATCACATGGGTGGTTGTCATTGTACATAAGCTCTCCCTGACTGTCTAATGTGTACTGCAGTGGTGACAATGCCTCTGTACATGGCATGGTGTCCAATATTGGTTTTTCACGAAGACCTACATTTTGGTCATCTAGCGTTTGAGGACAGTCGTGTTCAGTCCCGAACTTGGCCTTCAGGTCTCCTTGAGTGTCCAGAGTATACATCGGTTGTGACAAAACTTCATGCCTTTCAGTCAGTTGCAGCGTTTTTTCCACTCTAGTTTCCTGGCGCTTTACATGCTCACAACTCTTGGTTACATTTTGAGGTTTCTGTATGTTCTTTGAATGTAGTGTTTCTTTTGCCATAGAGTTCTTTACAGTCTGATTTTTGGTGAAAACGTCATCATTGGTGTCAGTTTCTGGTAAGTTGAATGGAGTGTTTAATTTCATGTTTCCTTCAGAATCTTGCGTGTACTTGAGTGGGGAAAGAGGTTGGTCATTTTGCGAGCCGTCGGTCAAACTATAGCCGTATTCCTCTTCATCTGACCGTTCCTTGCCTTTCGAGTTATCTGTTGAAGTCCTATCATGGGCAGTGCTGAAGTTCTTGTCAGAAGTCTTCTGTATGATTTGTTGATTGGCTGACTCCGGTGACAACCGTATAGTAGAGTCTAGTCGGTTGGGATCTGAAGCTTTCTCGTAGCAGTGTTCTGTACCTGTATAACATGAAAATAGCCAGGGCAAACAAAATTACCCGCATTGTTAAGATGTTGCTTGATTTGTGTGTGCATGATTGTAGCATGGGGGTAATTTGTAGGTAAGAAAAGTTGTTCTTAAAAGACTTTTGATGTCACTGTTGATAACAACCAATCATAAAGTCTGAATACTGAATGAATCTTGGTTATGCAGCAACATTGCTAGAGTTTGTAAGCTGTTCTAGTGCTGTAAATGCCTTTAAGTTTGTGGGGATTTAATCACTCCTACTCTTTTCAAAAAGAGTACTACGGTAGTAGGAGTCCATCCCATTGTGACTGTGAGTGGTTCAAATGAAAACCTGTCAGTCTGTTCTTACGCAGCTTGTACTTACTGTACAAAACTTGTGTGTTACACCTAAAGGTGGTTTACTGGTTTTGTGAAACAAGAAAACAAACAAACAAACAAACAAACAAACAAACCATTAACTAGACTTGAATTGGATCCAGATGTAGTTGCTGCAGTTTCTTCATCTTTTCTTCCCCTTGAGCTGAAAATCTCTGTTATCGTGGCCTGTCGTTTGGGCAGTTCCCTTGCGCCGCCTAGCGGCCGTGTTGGTATAACAGTCACAGATGACAGCCTGGCACGCTTAGGTTGGGGCAGTAACAGCTGAAGGTAAAGAAGAAATTGTTGGAATAATTCTATAGCAAAAACAAAGGAACTTGAGCAGAAGGTGGCTGAGATTTAAGCTCAAGGTGACATGTGACAAGTTCAATGTTGAACTGCACAGCCTTCATAGTGCATAACTAAGTACTGATGCATTCTTGAAAATGACTGAATAAAGTTGAAACCGGTCGAATTCCATCTCAGCGTTGTCATTATCCCAAAACTATGAATGATAAGTACTGATGCATTATTACTAGCTTGCTGACTTATATCTATGGGACAGTACATAGGGAATTACTACTACTGAGTAGTAAGTGAAATTCCACCAAAGACTGTATAACTACAAGTACTATACAAGTATTGTAAATCTTGAAATGTTTGCAGTGGTTTTATTTCAGCAGATTTCACAGTTGCCATGTTGCAAAGTTGTTACTAGTATATGTATATACGCAAGTGCCGATACATATAAACACTCCTTCTTTCCCCGTACTATCCCACAGTGGAACACCCTGCTGCCTGGCACGGTTGCGACGGCTCCCACCGTTGAGTCGTTCTGTTCCGGCTGGAGGCCTGCCCGCCTTAGCCCGTGTCCTTAACTCCCCCCTTACTTTGCCCCTGAAGGGGCTATTTGGGGGTATCAAAATGTAGATGTATCACTATGTACAGTTTGAGTACTTTTAGTTACTACAAACCTGTTTTTCCCTCTTCTTGGAAACCCAAACCCCACAAGGAACAGGCTTGTGGGTCGGTTCTTTTCGTTTTCCCATAGCAATCTGGAGACAACAACAAGTATTGAAACAACTTCGAATCATTCATTCAATTATTCATCAATTCATTCCCTTCATTCATTCATTCATATAAGGTCTGAATAATATTTCTTCTAGACACGACCAAGGAATCTATCAAAGATCTATGACTATAAGCAAGGAGGCTATATAGACCACTAGTATATAACCTCCTTGCTAAAAGGAAGGGTGGTCATCTTTTGTGGGGAGGGGGGCATGGGGCCAGGACAGATCAAGACCACCTTACACGACAAACAAGCAGCAAACTATAAATAGTCAGTGGTAGTTAAAGAAAAGTGTGTTTTGTACAAACTGCTCTAGATAAATAGTGTGCCGATTGTGGACGTAGATTTAGACCAACCTTAAATTTTTGAAGAGCCCGCCAAAACCGCGTGTTCACTTCCGGATTTTTCCCGGTCAAAGGTCAGTATATAGTTGTCCGCCGCTTTGTTCATTCAAACATTTACCTTTCATGCTCACAAACCTAAGCTCAACGTTATCATGTTACGTATAATGATAAGCAATATTTTCATTTTGAGTTAATAATTCGCATATAGCATATACATTATATATTGAAATGGAATTCAACAATGAAGAGCGGTCTAAACTGGAGCAGTCCTACCTGACCGAAAATTCTACTCTACTCTACTCTACAGTTCATTTAGCGATTTTTTAAAATACAGGCACTTACAAAATATAAAGGACAGACGCTTCATAAAAGTCAAAGGTTAGAAGCTAAAGGTCAGAAACATGTGTACCTTGGTCCAGATAGCAGGATGATTTCTTGTTATAAATCCTTATATTAAACGATTGCTTCCTTGTGAAACTTCTTGAAGATGTCCGATGATGCTAAGGAGGCTTCCGAGGAAGATGTCAACCTTTCAGCCGGCGATGATTCTTCAGCCGCCGTGCCGCCGCAGAGCAGTCCGCGGGACCAGTCGCAGAACGGCCCGCGGGATCAGTACATAGTGGCGGTGGACGTGGGCACGTCGACGTTACGCTGTCATGTGTACGATAAACTCGCCAACGTCAAGGGCTCCAGCAGCAAGAAGGTACAAATTATCATCTGATAGACTGAAGAAACATAACGTAACGTCAAGAACGATTGTTTTATAGACTATCTCCAAGCAGATGTTGGGGTGGTAGATTGAAAAGACTTCCAGGCTAATACAGAAGGGTGATCTGCATGTTGGGTCCTGTCAACACTTTAACGGTAAATTCAGGAGGCCCGGCACAGCTTAACGAATGGTAAATTGACTTTTTCTTTCAAAAGGTTTAGCGAATAATTTCATTGGAATTTGTTCAAGGACAGTCCTATATAATGTCTTTAGATTGTTCCATTGTAATTTGTATTCATGGGGTGCCCGACAAAACTAGTCTGTGAATACTGAATACCAGCATAACAGACTTTCGACTTTGCGGTTTGAAAGATTTTGTCAATAACACTTAACGTACAATTGAGGATAACAAATGATATGCGTTGTAGAATTAAAACGACCAATAACGCTTCACAAATGTTTTACCGACAACGTTTAACGTTGAATGAGTGTGGTCCGGCTATGCTTAACGGTGAATTAGAATTGCTCACTACGCCTCATGGTAAAGACATACAGACTCTCATTGCAGGAATTTCTGACAGTCAGCTGCCTTCTCTGTCAACAAAAGACTGAAAAGATAAGCTGCTGCTTTGTGTAAATATCTCCATGCCTCTTTCCCTAAGATAAAGGTTGCCACGTTGGTTGCACCCTAGTATTTGTCACCAGGCCAATTCATCAGGGCCTTTCCCTATTTCAGAGGGTTGAAGTTTTCTCCGTGTGAACAATTTGTGTGTGAAAAACGTATGCGTGAAAAAACAAAGTTCATGAAATATGTCAGAAAATGTGCACTACAAAAATTTTTGTCGGGAAAATGTTACCCCATGATATGATTTTACATCTGTTTCCTGAATTTTTGGTTTGAACTTTAGGTCCCTTGGGAATATATACTGACACCCAAGCTGACTCCCAAGGGATTAAAGATTTGGGTGGGAGTTTTTAGCTTAAAATTTGAAATAAGATGACATGAAATGGAATTAGATATCCTATTGTTGCATTATACAGTTCCAAACCTTGTGGATCAAAGAATTCTGTCTGGGTATGCAACTTGTACTGTTCAGTGCAAACCTGGTGTGTTTTGCCATGAGGCTCTTTTGATTGTATGCAATTTACAAACAAACAAACACACACACACACACACTAATACACACGCACACAGGAACATGTAATAGAATCTTGTTCTTATCCCCCCATGCAGGTCCACCTACTCCACCCCCAGCCTGGTTGGGTAGAGATGGACCCACAGGTCCTGTGGACAGACTTTGTAGATGTCATCAATGAGGCCATAAGAGGTTAGTGTCATGGACACTACTGTGACAAAGGTCACATGTGGCCACAGTCTTCAACTGTGACCTGTCTGACAGTAATTTTGCCCTCTAATTTTGCCTTAGAATTCCCCATTTTCTCTACGGCCATTCAGAAATTAGAATAGTTATTTAAAATTGTTAGATATTACTATAGTTTAACTATGATGTAAGTGCCACTTGCCATACATTGTAGTAGTTTGTACCTGTTACAATTGTCATGCAATAAAGTTCTTTTTCTTCTTTCTTCTATTTCCTGCTTGTCACACTTGCACCTTCACAGCTGCGGGCCTAACAGCTGGCCAGGTGGCAGGGATGGGCATCTCCACACAGAGGTGCACCTTCACCATGTGGGACAGGTGAGAGACAATCTCCAAGCAGATGTAGGGTTCGGCTCAGTGTTCTAAGTATACTGTAAATTGATTGATTTTTGCAGGACTTCATTTTAGAAAGGGAGAGGAGGTTGTCACAGCATTTGGGATTTGCTGATGAAACAATTCTATTGTAATACGAAACATGTATTTGCAGTGTTACGATTTCATGGTGAGCGGTCACTGCAAAACTGCAATAATAAAATCACCTCAAACTTATTAAGGTTTACAGTATATCTGAGGCATTTTCCATGTCCTTCTGTGTTTCTTTTTCTTTGCCACCTTTAGAGATAAAAATGCTGCAGATGGATGAATGAATGAATGAACAAATGAGCAAATGAACAAATGAATGAAACAAGGAAAGTTTTTCGCTGTTAATATGCTGAATATTACCAACATCATTATGATACTTTGCCTATATCTCCCTTTTCTATACAGAGAGACTGGGGAACTGTACCATAACTTCCTGACATGGCAGGACTTGAGGGGTTCAGAACTTGTAGACACGTGGAACAACTCCTTAACAATGAAGGTAGGAATTTCTCTTTCTTCTGTTCTGTAATATTGATTTTATTTAATTTTATTCTATTGGGAGTTCATACTCATAGAGGAATGCTAAGTGTATAATTCATATGTTAGGTTAATGAAGATGCATTACTTTCTTCAGGCACTTCACAGTGGTGGAGGCTTGTTGTACTACATGTCCAGAAGTAAACGGTTTTTGGCAGCTAATGTACTGAAGTTCGCCCCCCAACAAGTGAGTTACACATACATCTACGTTATTTAAGAACTTAGATTTTCAGCACTGTGTCTTTGCCAAGAAGTTCTTTTTTTTTTGGTGCCATTTGCGTGTTTGTGGACAGCATAACTCAAGATTAAAGTTGTGGATGGATCCTTATGATATTTGGTTTGGAAAGCACAGGTCAATGTTGATGCCTATGCCTCCCACTGGCTTTCAAAGGTATTGCAGAAAGAAATCTAGTGTTGACATGTTGTTGTCTCCTTTTCTGCTGTTTATCAGATTTTGGTACCCGAAATGGTGCCCGACTTCAGTTGGGGTCAGGTAAAGGGTGAAAGGATGAGAGGGATGAGCTCCGCCTTCCAATACCATGCCCTAATCAACCCACTATCACTACGGCTTCAAAAAGACTATTTGTCCTTTTCCTCTACCTCAATGTACTATTTGTAATCATATTTGAATCATTTTCAGATAACCATGAAAGTCATGTGGATGCTGCAAAATAACCTCACAGTAAGACAAATTTTCCTTCATGCTAGACATCCATTACACTATTCATGGCATGCACCGATTATACGCTACGTTGGGCTTGAGTGGTCTGGGTTCAAATCTAAATGTGGAATTGAAATGGCTGATTGCCCTCTAGGTAAAAGAGTATGCAGGCCTCCTAAAGGAAACAGAAACAGATATAGATGAATAAACAACTATAAGCAATGCATGTTGTACTTTCCAGTATTTAGATGGGCATATTGTAGAATGTTTGCACCAAAAATGCAAACATTCTGATTTTTGAATATGTTACAGATTAGCTGCAAATGTCGATCTGAGATTCTTAAAAGAAAATTCTTAAAAGAATTTCTATTCAGATTGACATTTGCAACTACTTTGTAACATATTCGCATCATTTTTTCACATTTCAAGGTTTGATGAATTCAAAAGTAAGCTGCGTGAGTCCCTCTAGTTTTAGGAAGCCTAATGAAAACTCCCCAGCAATGAGAATCGGGCATATTTTGTGACTTTCTCATGACACAACAAAGTTGCATTTATGCTCTGTACAGTGAAATAAGATAGATTCAACTTATGATGCAGAAAAATGAACAAAAACAGTGACTTTGTTTTAATGTTTGGATTGGTCAGATTCTACAATACGCTCCTTTAACCATATCTGAATGAATTGAAAAGAAGTGACTTCTGTAGCAGCTGTTTTCTTGTGTCTGCAGTTGAGAAGACGTGCCTTTAACGGTCTGGTCTCATTTGGAACTGTCGACACCTGGCTGTTATGGAAACTGACAGGGGGTGAGGCACAGTTTGTTTGTTTGTTTGGTTGGTATAACCAGTAAACCATCATTAGGTGTAACACACCAGTTTTGTACATTAAGTACAAGCTATGTAAGACTGGACTAACAGGTTTGATCCACCACACGTTAAGTTGGAGTCCTACTCTCTTTGAAAAGTGTGGTGGGATTTTTAATGTGCTCGAGGTGTGGCTCTTTCCTCAAACATGTGTGTGGCTTGTGTTCAGCACCAAGGACAGGTCCCGAGAAATTTCTTTGTATCTGTTTGTAGTATTGTATTTGTACCTGTTATTGTGAGATAAATCTTTAAAATATAACCATGAGCATTTTGAATCTTCTATTTTCAGGTCAGGTCTATGCTACTGACTATTCATGCGCCAGTTCAACAGGACTGTTTGATCCATACATAGTAGGTTTAAGTTACTGGCACTACTTATCTATAGGACCCTCTCAGGGCTCGAAATACTGGGTGCATGTGCACTTTTGTGCACCCAAAATTGGAGCTGTGCACATAATTTTTTTAACGTGGATGCACCAGTGCACCTAGATATTTTTACAGACTATAGGATAAAGGTACCGTTGTACACTTAGTATACAGAATTGGAATTTACGATTTCCAATTATATATAGATACATAATGCTAATCATAGTAAAATAACATACATAAAGATCAAGAGAAAGTTTTGGAACATAGGTAGCCTCGGTGCTCAACCCATGAATGTACAATCATACCAAGCTGAAAATCATTGTAATGGGCACTAATCAATCTTTCCAATGATCTACATTTTGTATATTGCAATGCAGTAAATTTAGCATTCACAGAAATATGACCACACAAAATCAGCCGTGATTTTATTAAAATTTCTCTTTTGCTATCAGCAATCTGATGTGATAAACACATTTTTGATTTATTTCAGAGACAATGGAACCAATTTTTCTGCAACTTGTTGAGTGTACCGATCTCAATATTTCCTCCAGTGGAGGACACCAGGTATATCACTACATATTATCATTACTTGATATTATATTGGTCAAAGCTAGTACCAGGAATAGTATGTGTGGGTGGTGTTCATGATCAGCACCAAGGACAGGCATGGTGTTCAGCACCAGGGACAGGTGTGTTAACATGTGTGTGGATGGTGTTCAGCACCAGGGACAGGTGTGTTAACATGTGTGTGGATGGTGTTCAGCACCAATGACAGGTATGTTAACGTGTGTGGTTGGTGTTCAGCACCAAGGACAGGTATGTTAACATGTGTGTGGATGGTGTTCAGCACCAAGGACAGGTATGTTAACATGTGTGTGGATGGTGTTCAGCACCAAGGACAGGTATGTTAACATGTGTGTGGATGGTGTTCAGCACCAAGGACAGGTATGTTAACATGTGTGGATGATGTTCAGCACCAAGGACAGGTATGTTAACATGTGTGCTTATGACATGTTTACCTGTGTGAATGGTGGTTGCTAAAGGTCAACCCCAGAGACCTTTTTGTTAGGATTGTTTGGGTAAGCAAAAACCCCATATTCTTTTTCCTAGGCATTTTGTTCATGTCACCATTTGTATTGCCTGTGTTTAAGTATGATCCAGTCACCATGTAGACTCTATAGTATCATCCTTTTCCTTCTTCTTCTAGTAAGATCCATGGAGTCTGTGAAACTAAGTGGTTTGGTGCTCCTATACCCATCGCTAGTTTGGTAGGTGGTCCGACGTGTGTTTGTCTGTTTGTTTGTTAATTTATTTGTTTGCTCACCTGACTGGTAAATTAACTCCCTTGAAGCCTAACACACCAGTTTTGTGCATCAAATGCAAGATGCATAAGACCGTCTGTAAGGTTTGATCCGCTCACACTGGGATGGACTCCTAGCCTTTCAATAAAATTGGTGGTTTTTTGACGTGCTTGAGATGTGGCTCTCCTCAAACACGTGACTTCCAGCTTTACATCCCATCCATCCGTCTCTAACCAAAGCTAGTACTCATTCTAATGTAACACCAACGTTGGGACCTGCTCAGGGATTCGAACCCAGAACCTTTAGATTCTTTGTCAACAACCCTAACCACAAATCCACCATGACATGTGTTACTCCTAGAATTATCACATTTAATGCATGACTAGATGTGCTTGTAGCTTGATTCAATCAATTTTTGTGACAGGTAGCGGACCAACAGGCGGCCATGTTTGGTGAGTGCTGCTTCGAGCCCGGGGATGTGAAGTGCACCATGGGTACTGGGACCTTCATGGACATGAATGTTGGTCGTAACCCACATACCTCCATGGCAGGTAACAGTCTTGTTATTACATATTTTTTTTTTTTGGTAGTTTTTTTTGTTTCATCAGGTAGGTGAAACAATTTATGCTGTTCCGCTACCATCGTAATGGTGTCGCGACTATCCTACGTTTGTGTTGTATTATCTGTGAGTAGACAAGAAATGGAGTTCTCTTTGGAACTTGTGGGGAAGAGAAGTACTATTATTGAGTAAAACTATCTATCTAACTTTTACAGTATCTAAGATGATACTGCAACTCTGTTTTTCCCAACGACTAGGTTTGTACCCATTGATTGGCTGGAAGATCGGAGATGAGATTGTCTTCCTGGCCGAGGGGAGCGCCAGTGACACAGGAACCGCTATAGACTGGGCCAGGTCCATTGGTAGGTTATACTGTTTCAATCAATTTTGTAATAATTTTTTTACCTGTTGATGTTGTTAAGCACCAAGGACAAGTGTGTTGACCTGTGTGTGGATGGTGTTCAGCACCAAGGACAGGTGTGATTATCTGTGTGTGGATGGTTTTCAGCACCAAGGATTGGTGTGTTTACTTGTGTGTGGATGGTGTTAAGCACCAAGGACAGGTGTGTTTGTGTTTGGAGACGGTCTTCAGCACCAAGGACATTTCTGAAGCAAAACTTGATTATAATCTATGGTTGCTTCTTTTTGACAGGTCTTTTTGAGGATTATACTGAAACAGATGAGATAGCTGAGTCTGTAGATGGTGAGGTTTTAATATACATTTTGTTTCACAAGAAACTATTGCATGTTTTTTTCATGCCAACCTACAACATGTATATATTTTATAATTTTGCGTGCACAGAGACTATATATGCACATATATAAACCAGTAGACATGCTCTTTTGATGACAGTTTTTTTTCATGCCATCTCAGATTCATAAACATTGACAGAACAATATTTAAGCCCTCTCTTGGGTCTATGAATTTTTTTACCTGCTCAGCTTATTGGTTACTTGCTGGATGTTGAGTATGTAAAATTAGTAAGTAAATTATGATTTTTTTCATCATCAATCAAATAAGGCACACATATTTGATGACAAGTGAATTTAATGACAATTTGGGTTTGTGTTGGTGATACATATGTACAATTGTAATCTTTTTAGAGAAACACTAACAGACATGGAAATAAGTACATAATTTTCTGTCACTCAGATTCCAATGGGGTGTATTTTGTTCCTGCCTTCAACGGCATTCAGGTAAGTCAGCAAGTTGATGAAATTCACCATCATTTTCAATGAACCACTCTGGAAATGAACATAGTAGGTTTATTATGCAAAATAAAAACATGAAAATGCAGCAGATATCCTGACAGGCATGCAGCCACTCTCTCATTGGTGTCTCAAACTGCTAATGGCCATGCTATCATTGGTTGAACTGCTAATTGTGATGGTCAATTGGGATTGGTTTATAAGCTGTACTAATGGAAGACTTCCATAGAATCATCTTCTTTCCATGGCTCATCGCATGTTGTGTTTTAGGCCCCAGTAAACGACCCTCGCGCCTGCTCCTTGTTTCTGGGCCTTTCCTCCACCACCACCAAGGCTCACATGCTCAGGGCTCTGTTGGAGTCTCTGGTCTTCAGGTACATCTAGGAAATAGTTCATCATCATCATCACAAAACAATTGATCTCCAAGCAGATCTAGGGTTTGGTTCAGTGTTTTACACATGATTTTGTTGTTGGTGAGAGGAAAATATAGCAGTCCTGGTAAACTAACTAGGATGACACTCAGGCTATCCCATCACATGTGTAAAACACTAAGATGGACCCTACATCTACTTGGAGATTACAAAATACATGTAGTTGCTTCATACCTGATAAACATGTGACCAGTACTGCATATGCTTACATGTTACATATTTCCAGTGTATACAGATATATCAAATATTTTTGAGTTTGATCTTGTTTCTTAAACCCACAGTAATAAATTGCAATGTATATCCAAATGTTGATATGCAGATATAGTTAAGAAAAGAAGCTAAAAGAGAACGAGAATTTGCAAGTGTATGCAGCATGTTTCCCTTATATTGTTAGGTATTTCTTTTACTTAATGAAAATGCATAGAATATTCAACTATTTATTATCTTAAGTCTGACAAAGCCTAAGTCTTTGATTTGAATTGATTTCGTATTATGCAATCTATACTTTTAATCCATTTTTCACATGTTTTTTTAGAAACAAGCAACTTTATGAAACCATGCTGAATGAAACAAAAATACCGATTACATACATCAGGTAAGTCCTCCCTTGTAGTTGTGTTATTTCTCTTGAGGTATTTCACTGATTCTTTGCATGATAAGTCTTGTGTAATGCAGACAAATGTGAAAAGTTTTAATCATTTTTTGTAGTAGATTTGTAATGTTAGTAGTAGATTTGTCTTATAATTTCATAGCTGATATTCAATTTTTGTGGTTCTCTTTTAACAGTAGTGAAGATGGGGTTTCCAAACAGAAGTTTATTTTTCTGCTTACTCAGCTGACTTTGGGGAATCCAACAGCAGTTTTCTTTAGTTGTCTGCTTATCCAGCCAACTGTTGGGTCTCCAACAGCAGTTTTTTTGTGGTTTCCCTATAGAAGAGTTCCTCATAGGATCTCTAACAGCAGTTTTGTTTTGTGATTCCAGAGCTGATGGTGGGGTCTCCAACAACAGTTTCGTGATGCAGCTGACGGCTGACCTCTTGAACCGGACGATCACCAGGCCCAAACATGTCGACATGTCCAGTCTGGGGGCCGCCTTTCTGGCAGGGCTTGCTGTTGGTATGTACATTGTACTTTACTGTAAATTCAGTTATTTTCTTTGGGACTAAATTCCACAGTAGAATGGGAAAGGGGTTTTTCGTGTTTTAAGGTTGCAGTTGAAACAATTCTGTGGTGCAGTAGTAAAACATCGGAATGGCATATTTGCAGTAACATGAATTTGCATCGGAGAGGTCATTGGAAAAACCACAGGAAAAAATTAATGCGAACATTTCAAGATTTACAGTATATCAATTGATTGAATGAATAAATGAATGAATGAATGGAATACAAGTGTGTTGGATGATCAAGAGGTATTTTGGCCACTTTTTTGTACATTGACTTAATGAATTAAGACCCTATGAATGCATGTGTACCATCCGTTTTAAAAGTTATGTATACCTCAAATTGAATGTACATGTACATTATAGCTTTTGAACAATCTACCTTCATGCCATCAATGCTTTGGCCATTGTGTCAAACTTACCATATGTAAAAAAAATGTCATACCTGGGCCGCAAAAACGTTTAATATGGGTATTCTGGGAACCAAATTATCACCCGGGCTTCTACTTTTATCACACGGGCTTCGATCGAATATTTTGAATGCATTTTGAGTGTGCCAAGTGCGTTGCTGTCAAAAATTTGAATACTGGATTTGTACGTTGGAACTGTGGCTGTTACAATTTTTTGTTCGTCGACATTTTCTCAACTTCTGGAGCAGAATGGGCATGACATGTTAAATAAAATGCAACATGGTTTATTCCACATCACCCTCAGTCCCAGCCCGACCGCGGGTCGGATCGCCCTGGTCTGGCTGGTGCCTTGGGCGATTTGAAATATTCTACATGTACCTGGCAAACATAATACTAGTATTGTGGTGGTGGTTTTCAGACTCATGCCCTAAGATATTGTAATGATGTGTAAAAACTTTGTTTGTTGTGTACTTGCCCCTACCATACTGCCCCTGACGAATCCAGGCATTTGGAAGGATAAGGAAGAACTCAGAAGCCTCAAAGATGGAATCAACAACCATGTCCAGATAGGTCTGATCGTACATTATTTAGTTACAACTCCACCCTGAAGTATCTCACTGCATGGACCGGTGCCAATTCGTTGCCTGAAATTACATTTTTCTTTTAAATCAAAAAAAAAATTGGCAAAATGGCGCAAATGGGCACAAAAAGGCCCTTTTTACGAGTCTTACTCATTGTACATTGTTTTTTAATTCAGTGGCAACACTGAGATTACTTGTATCTGATTTGGAGCTGAAACTGAGAATGTGATATTCACATATTCTACCCATGGGTCACACGTGAGTGGAAATAGAAAATTTGCAAAACTTAAAAGCAAAGTTGGCACAATTTTCTAGCGCAATTTGGCACAGTCCAACGAGATACCAGCTTAACCCACATCCCACCCAACCCAGGACATCCATCCTTTTGTGATGGGTTTGTAGGTTAGCAATTAACTGGTGCAAAGTTAAAGTTATATCAGAATCATGGAGTAGTACAGTGTGCTTAGTATTACTAACCCTTAGCCTGGAATCCATCCTAGTCTAGCTCCAGCTGGCTCCAACGATTGCTTCCACGCAGAATAGTCTTGCCCCGTTCCCATTTTTAACATGTGCATTATTTCGGGAATGGAATACTGCTCAGAAACAGTGTAATGGTGTTCAAACTTCTGAATGCCTGTTTGAACCCTGTTACTATGCTGTCATGAGAATCGAGTGACTCGGAGCCTCTCACCTACATTTCATTTGAATATTCAAATGCCAATCATTTATCCATTAAGCAGACTGTTCTGTTGGAATGAGATCAGAGTGGCAAACATGAGCTAGAATAGGATGGATACCAGGCTACAAACCCTTGCCTTGGACCTTCCAACCCAATTTTGGTGAAGGCTGTAGTAGTAAAAGGTGGTATGCATGGAGGAGACCTATCATAGAGTGTTATCGCCAAGTACTGTAGAGGCATCTTCATTAGATAGCTTTAAACAGCGCATGCAGTTAGATGTGACAGGTCGTTCGATGTAATATAATCAGCTGCTGCCATACCGTGTGCCAGCGAAGCTGGTGTGTTACGCCAAATTGGCGGTTATACTCAGTCTGGGTAATATATAGATACAGATGCAGATGTTTGTTGTATATCGCAGATTGACTTTTACTTACTTATCCACAGCATGATAACACCACTTTACTTCACAGTCCAGCTCAAGTTTGCTCCTTTAAGAGCATTCAAGCAGAATATAAATTTCCCATTTTGATGTTTAAAAATCATAGCCAGCTGGCACAGATACCTTTTAAAGAGTGGTAGGCAACTTTGCCAAGCAACTCCCATAGCCAGCTACATGTATGTGTGACAGTGGCTTAACTCTAAACCATGGTCTAGAGAGGGTCTGGAGGCCACGTGGCAGTGGCTTAACTTCTAACCATGGTCTAGAGAAGGTTGGGAGGCTGTGGTACTATGGGAAAGGGGCTTAACTAGTCAACATTGGTCTAACAAGTAGTTATTGTTGATGCAGGTGTGTGGAAAAACAAGGAAGAACTGAAAAATCTACAGTCTTCAGAGAAGGTCTTCCAACCTCGTCCTGTGTCTGAGGGCATCTGGGAAAAATACCGCCCCCTAGTGGAACAGTGGGAAAGGGCAGTGAAGAGATCACTGTACTGGTATCCAGCAAAGAACGAATGAACACATTAACATTTACCACCAGTCAAATACGGGGCCAAACATCTGGGTGCCATCCGATTGCTATTGGGGCTTCTACACTATCCGCCTTGAAAAAATCAGGATAGTGAGTGTAGGAACCCCAGTAGTAATCGGATGGCACCCAGGCTGAAACATTTTTACATCTATTGAAGAAAGATTTTAGTCTTTTTAAAGGAAACGAAAAGGTAAGGTTCAAAAGCCTGCTATACTATTCAAAATTTACAGAGCTAAAATAGATACAAGGGCTAGATTGACTGATTGCAATAAAAATGCAATATATATCCTCTAGGTTGACGAATTGCAATAAAAATGCAATATATATCCCACTACAATTTATTTACAGGGACATATTATCAAGAGAAATTTTGGCACTTTTTGCTACCCACATATACTCACATAAGTAGCCCTGGCACTCAACTCATGAATGTATGATCATAGCAAACAGAATATCATTGTTAAAGGCAATAAACAAGTTTTCCGATATAGTAATACAAAATGCAATGCAATTGATAAAGTATTGACAGTTGACATATAGATATAATGGACCAAAATCAAGTTTTAACCTTTTTGTGAATAACATTATACTAAAATGGATCATTAAATGAAGCTAAACTCTGAATAATGAATAACTGATCATGGGCTATTACATTTACAGAATAAGGTATATTTCATACAAATCAAGAAGTATTTTTATCAAAATATTCCATTGCAATGTCTAATTGTACTGCTAACCACCACACCATGGGCCAATGCATTGTTCACTGTGTGGAGTTGAACTGTAATTTCATAAACTTTTGCTGCAGTTTCATATTTGTGATGCCATGAACTCACGGTGTAGAGCGAAAGCAAAACCACAACCACTGCAAAAGTTTCAAGATTTACAGTAATGTATGTAGTTTGTTGATGCAGGTCTCTTGCTGGACTGTGCCAAGCTGTGCAAGGAAATTGCACCAACTTTTTTGCCAATTTTACCTGCGATCGCACTGAGCCCTGACACACATGCAAAGTACATTTGTATGTGACCCCTACAAACAAAATGTCACATTCTTACTTTTAGTTCCAAATCAGATACAAGATAACCTTATTGGAAATCGTAGTGCTGCCACTGAATTGAAAACCAAAGTACAATGAATAAGATTCATCAAAAAGAGAGTTGAAATGATTGCAGTGTTTTGTGCCATTTTGTAGCATTTTATGCCATTTTGCCAATTGCAAATTGTTTTGAAATTTTTAAAATTTTCAATTTCGGGCAAGAAATTGCTGCCGTGTGGCATCAATTGGCGAATTCCTTTCGCATTTTTGCAAATGTCTTTCGTATTTTACAAAATGCCTTTCACCATGTGGCGCAGTCCAGTAAGATACCTGCTTTAGGTGCAATGTGGGGGCTGGTCTCATGGTAACATTTTCATTTTGTTTTGTCTTTAGATTCTTTGACATTTCCAGTTACGTTATTTGTAATTCACGAAGGTTATGTTGTTTTTAAAAAAGAAGGTCTATATCTGGTCATAACACAACCTGCGCTTTTTCTAACTCCAAGCTGATGTCTTCTGTGAGCCATGCATTGTACATAGCAGCTGCAATATATTGTATTGATGGTGAAATAAAGGTAGTAAAGTACATATTTTTTTTAGCCTGTCTAGCATATGGAAGAAATAAGTGTGATCACTGATTGGAAGTTCAAGGATTACCTGCAATAAATCAAGGTACACTATTGTCAGTGTGGTATTGTGGTTCGGGTAGTTTATTTGAACTCTTGGCTAGCAGGCCCCAATATTGTGCCCTTGGGAAATTTTAAGGCACATACATTTGAAGACAGTAAAACAGTGTGGTAGCCTAGTATCACTAATCTCCAAGCAGATCTATCGATGGCAGAGCAGTATCGAAAGAGCCAACAAGTATCCAAAGCCTCTGGTGGCTTTGGATGCTCGTTGGCCCTTTTAATACTGCCTGAGATTAGTATCATTACAATTACACTGAAGGCTACCACGCTAGTATCACTTAAACAACTGCACGGCTATTGACAAAAACAAGTACCGAACCAAGGAGGTTAAAGACTATTTTTTAACCTCCTTGATGGATCTAGTTTCACTTCTGTAGCTACAGTCATGGCTACCTCACTAGTGTAACTTCTAAAAGTACACTCAATGCCACAGAACGTATCTTCCCATTTAAAGTATTTTCTTGGGTCATTTAGACAATCGCGAAAGGGCAACGAAATGTATTCATTTTTCTTCCAAAATCAATGTACGCGCTGATGTCATCCACAGAATCTACTTGCTGGCCTTATATAAGTATTCCTACTGCAAAATAATGTTAGAATTCAAGAATCAAAACGGAACTACAAATGTTTACACGTCCCCTCTGACACGTTATATAAATGCTCCGCCCACTCTTCAACGGATTCTTCTGAAGTTGGTGCCAGCTGGGACCTTGCGTCCGGACGAGGTGGCATGGGGGAATTACCCCGCATATATCTGACCGATGTTCAAACGTCAGTTCCCCGGGTTACACCCAAATGTCGCCCGGGCAGGTAGGTAGGCTGATGCGTTCGTGACGTGAAGATTGAAACATCTGCAGGCAATGTTGATAGGGTGCAGTTTGTATGTAAGAAAAGCCACGATTAGCCTTACCTGATTGTAACGTGATTTTTTTCTAATACATTGTAACAGCAAATTTTTACTCATACATCTATTTTTGCATCATGAGAGCTGTTACGTCTTAAGATGTATTCAATTGAATTATGGATTATTAATGGATTATAAATAAATAAATAGAAATTAATAAACCATTCATTCAAATCTGCTTTTGGCAACGAATGTTTTGAAACCTGATGTCATATTACACTGCGTCATAGGAAATGAAAATGCATTGTGTAATTCTGCCGTAATAGGTCGGTGCGGGATTGTTCAGGCCCACTGTTTTTCAATAGCAGTGTGTATGGATCTCCCGAATGACCAAATGGTTACGTAGGCTCTACCAGACCTTCTAGTCAAGTTGAAAAAAACAATGTTGTCAGCCCAAACAGGGCGTATGCTTGTTGGAGGGAATGCGTTTCCTCTGATATCAGTACAGTTGCCTATATATCTTTAGATGGGACAACTCTTACAATGCAAAAATAGGTGAATGCATAAAAGATTGCTTTGTTATTAGAAACGTTACTGAAACTCACGATTAGTCCACATGATTATTGTAACATGATATAACGGATTTACTCATGTTAGCCTATATTAGCTTCGTTAGGCCACACCATGTTAAGGTATTGTTGAAGGGTGGCTGAGCAATTTTGGTATGTTTTTGAAAAAAAACCTTTCTTAAGCTTTATAAACCTTCCTCAACCTTAATTTTTTTCAGATAGTACCTTATAGCAAGGTGATAATTCATGCAAATTAGTATGATGCCATGATAACGTCATCAAGATTTATAAGGCCACGCCCCTTTTTTTAGAACTTCGATGTTTATCAATATAACTTTGCAGGAATGTACATGATAGTAATACTTAAAGAATGACGCGTGCCTACGAGTTTATTTTGGAATATCAATTTTTGGCGAATTTTGTTTGTTTGATAATTCTAACTTTAGGGATGGCGTCCTCTTGAGACCCCCAAAGTAATGCGCGCGGACGAAAAAAAGAAAAATCGGGCAAAAAAATCTGCTTAACCACAGGACTACAAAGCTGGTATTGTGATCGGTGAATTGAATCACAGTGCATCAAGCAAACAACCGTCGACGATGTCTTTATTTGTAGGAGGTACATGTAGATTGTCTTGTTCATCTTAGCAGACTCAGCTCAAATGATCGGTGTTCGATATATTGACAAGAACGATCAAAGAAGTACACTATTAGAAGGTATTTGGCTCCAAGGACTGTGGATGATATATGACCGTGATACGAATACTCATGAAGGCAGTTTCAACATACATGACTCCATATTAAGCAGTCCATTGTTCACACTAAACTCCTCTCTCATGTCTCATCGTTGCAAAAGAAGCGTGTGAGAGCCACTCTGGATAGGACGTCTTTAGAATTGTCTGGGCGATACTCGCTGGCCGCCTCTCGTACAACTGTGCAAACGTGACATCCCCCTCGCCAACGTCGATGGCATACCTATCCACAATTACGCCCCCAGTTGTCTTGTGAACTTTAATTGATGCTGATGTATTTTGTGGTAATGCATAACGAGTTTTATGTGCATAACTTGAAGCCGGCACAATGCTGGCCTTTTGCGGCAATATAAGTCGGCAAGTTCCGGAGTTCCGTGGAGCCTCGGAGGAGCTGATATTTTTTAGAACGGGCGAAAATCAATGCGCGCGGACGTCATCCATAAAATTGAGTTGGTTTGTCTCAAGTAGATTTTTCAGATTTGTTTTGTATTTTTATTTTGTAGTTTGTAGTTGACCGTACGAAAGTCTCTGCACTTTTTGCTGCATAAATAAAGCTGATATCTTTCAAATGTCCCGACTCCAAGGCAAGCTCAGTCTTCCTACAAATTATACAACTTACTTAAGCCGATTTCTTAACTTGACCCATTGATTTTTCATTTATTCTATTCATATAATCAGGTAAAATACATTCAGGCAAGCCTGTTTTTTTCAGATATCCCAGGTTTCACAATATGAAAACGCAAACTACGACTAATTACACAATTACAATAATAACCTATCATAAAGCCAATCATAAACTGACTGCATGGGAGATCAGGTAGGGTCCTCTTTTGTCGACTTCTACTCAAAAGCCATCCTGTTTTGACGACTGAACCCTTGATCCTTTTACCAATTACATGTGTCACTTGGTATATCCAATTAGTAGTGGTTGCAGCCCCATTGGTTGGATCATGAATACCACTGTTTGAGTCTCACTTGTTTTGTTCCTGAAGACCTCTGTAGAAAATTTCGACAAAGGATAAGATCTCTTGTGTCCCATTAGTAGTTATCACGCCCGTATGGGTTTTGTGACAGACTTTCAAAAACGCCTACATGTACGTGCTATTGTAAGTGCGTGGATACTTGACACAGTCATTACCGGTTATAACGTTGCAAACTTCTGTGCTGCGTCATTCAAAGAAGAAAACTTTTTTAAAGAAAAGAATTGGCCTTCTACTGGTAAACAGGAGTCATGCATTGATGTATGCCTTTGTATGTTTCGCGTTGGATGATATCTTTGTATTCGTGAATGGCAGGAAGAATGTAAGTTCCACAAGAACGAGTAGAAGTTATCATCCGTTCATACGAACGACAATGACCAAAGGTGAACTAAGGCGAAGCATGCATTATTTTCATCTTCCTAGTATTAGTGCAATGCGGCTTTTCAACGGCTCGCATTTTCAACCAAGCACATCCTGCTCTTCCTGGTATATTGTGTTATTTTTGAATTCGAAAAGGTGGACCGGATTATAACTACTGATATGTTTTATATTCGGTTCTACTCAGTGGATGTGAGACGAGATAGAACTTGACCTGCTTGATTTCAGCATCCGTAGCATAACGCTCACTTCGTTATAAGCGTCTGTTTAAAAACCATTATGTCACAACCTAGGTCCACCTAGCCTCCGATGCAGACCCCTCCTGGCTGTTTTCTTTTTCAAGTTATTGTTTTTATACTATTGCATTTTTTTCTTATTGCTGGCCAACAACAAGAAAAAAAGAAGTAATAGTAAAACTGAAACTTAGAAAACGAAAACAGCCGGAAAGGAGTCTGCAACGGAGGCTAGGTCCACCAACAACAGCCTGTTCTCTGTACAGCTGGGCGTTGACACCTTCGACGCCAGGAGGCGAAAACTGACGCACGCGTTTGCGGCTCGCCTCCCGGCGTATGGGAACGACATCACCAGACTGACGCTCCAACCAGAAGTCTTCTCTTCCAGCCAGTTTTGGCGTCAATATTGCCACCTTGTGCGTAGGCCGCGAGAGGCCATCTCATTGTGCGTTTTTAAGCACTTATTGTATTGTAGATAGAAGTACTGTAGGTATTATCGTAGCTGTTTTTAGATGTTGATATGTGTGTATGGGATTTTGAACCTGAAGCAATCAATAGATAAATAAAATGAGCTAAGCTTTGTGGTTACCTGCCATGTTGTTGCCATGGTCACATTTGTAAGAAGGTAAAGTCAACAACCCTGATGTCACAGTAGAGCTTTCTAAATTAACCTAATCATGACATCATGCTTAAGTGATGTCCTGGGAATTTCATATACTAGTACCAGTGCCACGCTTCACAACAGAACACACCCAGCATGCATACTGCGAGCTATCGTAAAGAGCTACACGCGCGCATGTACATGTGACGTGGAACGACGCGTTCGTCTCTATATAGATAAAAGGAAGAACTCGCGATTGCTGCCAGACCGAGCATTGGCTAAGACGGCAACAGGCGAACTGGCGACGAGGCTTACCTACCTTCGAGTCGCGGGGAGAGTCGAGCTAGCTGCCCGACTAAGGACGTCTTTGGTGCGGCAACTACCGTAGCAGAGAGCTAGGGTCATTTGGCACATCCACAATTTGATAATTCGATTCAGATTGTTTATATCTTAAAGACTACAGAAGCTAGATTTTACTAGCAGGTTGAAAAAAGGAAAAGATGAACGACTCGAATACCACAGGCTCAGATTGGCTGACGGCTTACGGCCCGGTAGCACCAGAGAGCGGTCGGTATACTGTGGGGGCGACGGTGGTTCTGTCCGCGGTGGTCACCGTGACGGTTCTACTCAGCATCACCGGCAACATCTTCATCTGTGTCGCCGTCACCAGCGAGAGGAAACTGCGGTCCGTCCACAACTGGTGAGCCACGTGCTTTATCTACTCTCTCACTAGATCTAATCTTCTTGTGGGGCTGAAATAAGAAATAACAGCCTAGAATCCAGTTTTTTTTTGTACGTCGATGAAGGTAAGACATCCAGGTATTAAGATAAGCAAGAAATCAGTTACTCAAGAAACTACAATAGATTTTGGAAACGGCCAGACGTTTCAGGTAGCATCTGCTAATAGGCTAACAGAGTTGATGCCTACGGTAAAGTGTTTACCCTTTTTGACCATTAGTTAATTTTTGACTTTTTGACCATAGTTGATTCCTATGCCTATAGTAAATTATGTACCATTTTGTAATATCCTTGTTGATGATTTTCGTCCCCCTATGGCCCAAAAGAAGTCTGCCAGGGACTGATGTTCTCCTTCTCTGTTCATAACTTATCATTGGTGTTGATGTATACTATTTCCAGAAGTGTGGTTAATCATACGGAAGACCCTGTACTCTAATTAAGATCTATCGCGATCACTGCAAATGTCTTTTTGATGAATCTTAATCATTACACATTGGTTTTTAATTCAGTGCCAACACTGCGATTTCCAACAAAGTTATTTTGCGTATGTTCTAATTTGGGGCCGAAACTGAGGATATGGCACTCCAGGCCATTTTATTTGTAGAGGTGTAGAATTTTACCCGTGCATCGCACTTTAGGGTAATTGCAAGGGAAAATTGACCAAAAAATCCCAAAGTTGTTGCAATAATTTGTCGCAAGTGGGCACAGTGAGATACCTACTTCAGAAGGCATAATGAAGGTTTTTTGTTAAGATGTTTGTCATTCTGTTGGAATTCTTTCTCCGCCCTGCGTCGGTGGCACCGTGGCTCGACGTACGTCTGTAATGGTAATGCGACAGCACCAATGCAATGTAAACTCGGGCGAGATTGACATAAGCCAACACTGACTTGATTATATGGATTACATCCGCGCGCGCATCGATATCATTCGATATCATTCTAAGCTGGCAAACATATAATATAAATCGAACAAGAAAGCTGAAAAGATTTAGCAAATACATGCTATAAAGTGCAAAAAAATATATAGGTATCAAAATGGATATTAATGTCTTCCAAAGTGCAAGGAAAAATGTGAAAGAACAAAAATATAGCCATCTTAGAGGAAACCCAAGCAATATAAGGTCCCGAAAATTGGATTTTGAAAGCCAATTTATCTAATCATTTCTATACATGATTACTTCAAACAACACTATCACAAATTCACAATATATATCGACGTATATGATGAAAAAATATGACGTCCTTGTGACGTGAGAACTCACTGAAATCGTCGATGGGGTTTTTGTAGGCTCGCGAAACGAAGGGGATCATTGTACGGCTCGTTTTAAAATGCTCAAGTGTGAAGTTATTACGCAACTGTGCTAAACAGTGTAAGTAAATGTCACTACCATAAAGATTTCAGCATTTTTCAATTCCATTCGTTGGGCCCTAACATTGCTTTGGTTGCCTTTAACAAGTCGATTTTAGTGATTGTTACAACCTTCCCCTTTAACATATCCTTCGAGCTCAAGGACACACGAGGCGAAACAGATTACAGTTGAAGCAAAGATGACAGGAAATACTAACATGAAATACACATGAAAGCACCACCCACGCCACAAGCATCTGCCAACAGACACGGGACTATATATCGCGATCAATGAAGGCATGCTGTATTTGACAGGCATTGAAATGCCAACATGGAAATGGAAACAAGAAGTCTTTTGAAGTTACATTGACAAGATTATCTGAAGTTACTCCGGGGGAAGTGAAGATAGACAGATACATACGGTAACTATCGGTACATCCGGAGCGTTTTGTCATTCAAAATGTTCGTTGATGCGCGATGCGGTATCGGATATTTGATTTAAAGTCAGGTCTTTCCATTCCCCCACCTTGCGCATGTCGTAACCCCTCCCCTCTTCACCTATTCCTTTGATCTTGTCTTGTCTATCTTGTTCTTTCTTTATCTCCGGGGGTTTAGTTGGACCTTCTATGGCTTTCTACTTTGATCGCAATGGCCAATTACTCAACATATTTTGGCCGTTTTCGTAACGAGAGCTCGAGGGTTGATACTGAGGCCACAGCACGTAAATTCTTATAGATGATGTCCTCGCGCATATTGATTTTCAGCTGATTTCGAGAAAATAAAGAAATTTCCAGCGACGATGGACAGCGTGACAAGAAAATACCGGAAATTGGAAAATATGTCCTAAAATTCTTTCTGTACTATAGCAAAACGTCACAAATTAATGCCGTGGCACTTAATGTGGCAGCCGTGTGTACATTTGTTGTGATATTAGGCTTCCACACTAGTACCGGTTTTCTGCACTTCCTTAACACAGGAAGACAACACTTGTTGGCTATGATACCATGTTTTGTCGCTTCAATTATTATGGTGTCTACTTTTGGTGTCTATTTTTGAAATGTCATCATATGGATTTTCTAACCCATCTTTTCTACCCTTTCTGCCGCATTGGTCCTTGTACAAAAACGAAAATACTCCACATTGTGAAAATATATCTACAAACAATTCTCTATTTGTAAGTTAAAAATATATGTTGATCTTTTATTCTCTTCGTTTCTACAAGGTACTTGCTTTTGGTGTCAGTTGGAATGCCCATCAGAGTTCCACATCTATTTTGCTGATTTTTCTCCCTCTGTGATGTCTGTGATATTTTTGCTCATGTCTACAGATCATATTGTGCCTGTGGTGTCAAGAGCTTTGGGGTCAATTTCGGTATTTTTCTTATCGCTCTATTTCTATCTCTCCTTGCCTTTCTGTCTCTCGAACCATTGCTTTCTTTCTCTCTCTCTCTCTCTCTCTCTCTCTCTCTCTCTCTCTCTCTCTCTCTCTCTCTCTCTCTCTCTCTCTCTCTCTCTCTCTCTCTCTCTCTCTCTCTCTCTCTCTCTCTCTCTAATCTTTCTATCGATCTGTCTCAGACGGTTCCTCTCTGCCTCGATCGATCCCAGTAACGTTTTATTTTTCTTCTGCAAGATGCTTGGTGTCTGTAGCGGTGTTGGGCCTGGCCTGGTCAACATGCGTCCACTTCTCTTTTGCCAATTTATGTCTCTCTCTATCTCCCTCTCTAACATATTTACCTTTGCCTAGAAGGTTTTGTTTTCCTCATCGTTCGTGTGTGTGTGTGTGCACTTCCGTCTGTCAACACGATAACTCAAGAATGCCTGGATGGATTATCTTCATACTTAGTATGTGGGTATGTCTTCTTGAGACCTTGAAATGATTAGATTTTGGGCCTCCTAGTTTGATCATATTTTTTTTAAATTTCTACCAGGTACCTCATTTCCCTGGCGGTGTCTGATCTGATGGTAGGCCTGGCGATCATGCCCCCGGCCCTGGTGACTGAGCTGCTGGGGTACTGGTTCTTCGGGGAGGCGCTGTGTACCGTGTTCATGGCGGTGGACATCTTCGCCTGCACCGCCTCCATCATCAACCTCTGCGCGATCAGTCTGGACAGGTACGTGGGAGAAACTATTCGTTATCATATTCTATGTATTACTTTTCTATATCATTTATCGACTACAATCAATTTTGATTAGTTTGAAGGAGGAGGGCCTAGTATAAGCTTTACGTGCTTTCCCCTCCTCATACAATGTTTATCGTATAATGTAACGTTATTACGTATTATCTTGTTGTGCAAATCAATAGATAAACAAAATTCAAACAAAAATATCAGATCAGAATCCAGCTTCAAATCCTCTGATTCTCGAAACCCTCGACAGATATTGTCGGCATACATTGAGCATCTTGTGTTTTTTTTGGGTAGAGAAGCCGATCAACTGATATAATTTATGCAAATGAGGTCCTTATGAGGTGAGACAGTGGCCGCCAACGCCTCTGGCAATATATTTACCCCGTTTGGCCAAATCGCACTATTTTTTTCAGTATTCAAAAGGATCTGGCATGGTGGGACTAAGACATGTTGGGGGTCACAATCGCCGACGCCGTTGTTTCGATCCGCACAACTTTGGATTTGAGGCTAACTGGACTTACAAAAAAGCAAAGCATATGATGATTTGAAAGCTCCCCCGATGACTCCGGGGATAAGCGATGTTAGTAAGAATATACCAATAGAATCATCCCCTATAAAGGTTAATGGGACACTAGAGGACACAAGCCAATGGCAATGCCTCTCGTATGAACAGCATGACGAATGTGTATTGTGAATGGCCCATTCATCCATAGCCCGTTCTAAGGAGAAATGCCCGCATGTCACAAATAACAAGTCGGAGGCTTAGAAAGAACTTATAAATTAAGGGAGATGTGAAGAGCGACATATTCTTCTGAATATGTCGAAGATTGCTTTGTTCCTTGTCACAAAGCTTTCTGTAGTGCCATTCATGCTGGTACTAATCAGCCTTATTATTGAAGTTCCAATTTCGTCCTAGGATGATTCGTGTATGGATATCCAAGAATAGCAGCCTCCTTATGCTACGATCACAATTGCGCCGGTGCCCATAGGGTGTGTGGCCCCGGCCGGGCCCCGAAGCCACAAATTTGTCCCGGTGGACTGCCTGATACGGGGGTGGGGTACCTCTCTTAGCTTACGGCGTCTATTTGTTATCGGGTCCTTCGTTGAATTCAACCCCGACTTAAAAACGTCCCGGGCCCGGCCGTGCCCCAAAACAGCCCGGTAGCCGCATGGTATCTCACGGGGCCCACCCGAAAGTGCAAAAAAACAGCCCGGTAGCCGCATGGTATCTCACGGGGCCCGCTCGAAAGTGCAAAAAACAGCCCGGTAGCCGCATGGTATCTCACGGGGCCCGCTCGAAAGTGCAAAAAACAGCCCGGTAGCCGCATGGTATCTCACGGGGCCCGCTCGAAAGTGCAAAAAACAGCCCGGTAGCCGCATGGTATCTCACGGGGCCCGCTCGAAAGTGCAAAAAACAGCCCGTTAACCACCCGGTGGAGCCCCTTTTCCCAATTGTGACCGTAGCATTAGCAGGCGCTACGGACGGGCTGATTGGGGGTTATCATGTGCTTTTTTTCTAGTTGTATATCGATTGTACCCAGTAAGCCACGTCCATAGTGCCTGCATGAGGCGCTGGCTAGCCGAAAACCAATCAGTCACCCCCTCTTGTTAATGGGGGGAAAGTTACCAGCCAATCACGTTGCCTTTTGACCGTAGGCGGTAACATTATTGGCTTGTGAGAGCTAGCTATTGCTGCGAGGGGCAAGGAACGTAGGCTGGTACACCAGGGTCGGTCTTGACAAGCGGCAAGACTTGCATGAGAGGATTTTCGTCTCTGTAGGGATTCGAACCCAGAACCTTTAGATTCTACGTCAACAGCCATAATCACAAGACGCCCTTGCCACCTTATATCACAGGTACTGGTCGGTCGCGCGCCCTGCGGACTACAGGCGGCAGGGTCTGTCCCGCAAGCGGGTGAGGCTGGCCATCGTGGCCGTGTGGGTGATCTCGGCTGCCATCTGCATCCCCTCGCTCGTGGGATGGACAAACGACATGTACATCGGTAAGTTTTTCGACTGGAGACGTGAAGCCGGCGGCCGGCCCCGTGAATGGGGGAGCTTCAGGCGTTAGTTCCAGGCGCCAAATCTCTGCACGTAAGAGCATGAGGTCGGCCTTGCTCATTGTTGTTAGAGTGTGCGCCAGGATAATTGATCCAACTGATTAACACACGTGACATGGCCGAAGCGTGACGTATTCAAGTGACCGAGCTTGATTGGAAGTCGGTCACGTGATCTTAAGTAGAGCTAAAGTAAACTTAAACTGTCATTTCCAACACAAAAAAGGACTTTTTCGTCTGTACAACTCCAGTCTTTGTGAAAGAATATGACGTCACGTTATGCAGCTAGAACACGTGACTTTGTGAGCAGTTGATCATAAGTTTCTGACAGTTTATGGCACCCCCCGTCATTGTGAAGGAACGGTTGTAAGCCCCTGACGTAAATGGCTTCTTCCACTCCTCTTGCAAAAATAGTTAGGTTCTGTGTCCAATATTCTTACTCTGTCCAATTTGTTCAGGAAACTCTGTATGTATGTGTAGGTTGTTGAACTTTGGGTTTTGTGTTAAAAAACAACTGGTCTTTATACGTTGATGAAGGTCAGACATTTAGGTAGTAAGATACGCCCAAATAGTTATTGAAGCAACTGGATAAAATTTAGACCTTTCAGGCAGCATCCACTATTTTTCGTCAGTGACAAATGGAAAGAACTGGAGAACCAGGTTTTATACCCAAACTCTGAATTGAAATGTTAATGAGGTGAAGACAATTCAGGATGGTTATAGGTCTGTTTAGTGATCTTGTAAAACGTCGTTATCTTACAGACGACCATCAGCTTCCCCAGTGCGAGTACACTAACAACATCGGCTACGTGGTCTACTCCACTCTGGGGTCCTTCTACCTACCTCTGGTCATCATGACCGCCGCTTATGTACGCGTGTGTTGGGCCGTCAAGGACAGGGTTCTACGAAACAAGCGACGAAAGATGCCCCCTCCAAAGAACCTTAACGGTCACAATGGCAAGAAAGCAGCTACAGAAGAATTGTCCGGAAACATCGGGCACACCGCATACGAGAATGACAGTGTCAATGAGAAGGAAGACGGAGATCCACACGCCTTGGGCATTTCATCGGAAGGCCCTCGAAGGATAACCGAGGTGGAAAGACGCCATCGGAAACTTACGAGAACCACCAGCGAACGCCAACATGGCGGCCATGCGTGGCTTTGCCTTTGGTTCGAATTCTGTGGAAGGAATAAAAACACAGATGTCACAACAGAACACATCGAGATGCACACCCTGCGTAGTTGTACTGAAAACCGGAAAGAAAAGCATAAAAGACCAAAGCAGCTCCTTCTGAACCCAGCCTTGCTGCAGGAAAGGCCACACATCACCATCTCCGTGAGCTCTCCGACAACCAGTGCTGCGACACCATATGGTAGACAAAGAAACTGCAAGAAACTCGAGAAAAGATTGTCACTGCCTGAGCTACGTGGTGAGACGAAGACCAACCATCTCCTATCCGTGAAGCCACGGGGAAATGCACGCTCCGTAGAGTATATGGTCATCGTCCACCCTCCTCCATCCGCGGAGTCGCCAAACCGGCACCGAACTCCTAATTTCAATAGCCCGACACCGAAGACACCTAACAAACAGTCCTTCGACGACGTAAAACAGAGAGACTGCAACAAAAGACTAGCTCTAGAGATCGACGATGACTTGGACGACCTGACATCCACCTTCACAACCATTGGTCATAACGACATCATCGTTAATGACGTAAAAGAGATGCCGAAACTCCACCGACAAGTCAACCTCCGCAGTCCAAACGCTGTCAGGAAGAGGCTCATGCGGAACAGAGACACGCGTCTGATTGTCGTCGTGGGGATCATCGTGAGCGTCTTTGTCCTCTGCTGGCTGCCTTTCTTCCTGACGTACGTTGTCCAGACGGCATGCGGCAGCTGTAACATCCCTGAGACGCTCTTCAAGTTCTTTACGTGGCTGGGCTACTGTAACAGCTCGCTCAACCCCATCCTCTACACGGTCTTCAATAAGGACTTCCGAAACGTCTTCTATAAAAAGATTTTACGACGAGAGGTTCCTAGGTAGAAAGGCCATCAATTTTATGTTTCCGTTTTTTTTTAATCTTGAGGGTAGCTCGAAGCTTTCGCACGTTTCAGTTTGTTGATATCTGAATATGTTGTACAGTTAAATGCATTATCAAAGAATAACATAACGACGAGATAATTCTGTGGATCTATGTAAAAGAGTAGTGTTTAGTTTTCTATGTCTCATGGACTGTACTTTTTCACGTTGAGTTGTGGTAATGACATAAATTATTTCTATTGACGACGACAAAACTTCTAGGTTCTGAATTGATTCCCACATGAGATAAATCTTGCTTATAAATGCGTTACTTATCACTTAATGATCTTTATTGCTCATTGAAAAGTATTAGTCTCTACAGAGAAGGTACATGTACTACCATTCATACCATAATCATCTGCACCACTCATATGCAACACCGCCCGAACGCGAGCTTTTCTTGTTTTCATCTACTAGATGTCGTTTGATGAGAAAACAGTGCAGGGCGCTGCTCTTACAAACTGGCACCCAGTCTACCGTGAATTGGACGGGCTCTCTTCGGGACTGAAGAAGCCTTCCACTGCCATGGTGATCTTTGGCACACGGTAGTAGTTTTATGCATGCGGCAGGAGTTAACAGAACTACTACCGTGTGCCAAAGATTACGCTGGCGGCGAAAAGCCCCTTCCGCCCCGAAGAGAGCCCGGCCAATCCACGGTAGACTGGATGCCTACTCTGCGACGATGAACTTTCAGTTCACTTTTCTTTATTTAACATTGTAACAGCAGGAAAAGTTCATGAAAATCAGTTGTTCAGGGGACGTTTAAGGACACGAGTCGATGTCCATTCTAACAAGGTCCTAACGGTACTTTAGAATCCGGCCGATCTTCATACAAAAGTTTAAACCATGTTTGTTCCTAGCCTTGTTATCGAGTTTTTCTGCGTGACAATTTAACGGTAATTGGGCATGGGGGACGCTCCACCTTTGAGGATTTCTACGTTCATGTCGAATTCTAACGTAACAAAGGGTATGCATCTGGTCTCTTTGAAAGTTCAACGTCTTTTTTGGTATGATTGATATTTTTCATTAGTCGTCAGTGTGTACTTAAGTTGTCTGGTTTGATTTCCGCCTTCCTGTAGACTTACAAACAAGCTTAAGGATTCTTTATTGTTAAGAGAAAACAAAGTATTAAGATGAATAAAGATGTGAACGAAATTACTTGTAACTTTTTCTGTTGAACGTTTAAAAACATTCCATCAATCTCTTTGTATGGTCATTGGGGGCCCGTTCTTAAAAGTAGATGTTTACATTACAATTTTTGTGTTTTTAAATCTGTTTTCTAATCATTATCTGTGTTTGACATTTGCGTCTTTTCTTTGTTACGTTTCAATATGAATTCGATTTCAACAGAACGACCAGGGGAAAGGTTTAACCATGCAGCACGACGGACAATGCTTTCGCCATGATCACGTGAGTGCAAACACCCTGTTTTAATATAAATGCTGTGGATTGAAAACACTACCTGGTATCACAGCATGTTGCAGTGACGGCCTAAGTCGCTAGACAACGCTTTTGAGAAGACATACGACATGCCACTACCTGGATGTTTTTTACGTGCTTATTTTCAACCAGTGACGTCACGGCATAGGGATATGTACGGCTCTATAGACGTAAATGAATTTCACTTGTCAAAACGAAAAGTTTTGGTCAAGTGTAAAATGTTTTGGAGAATATAAGTCGGAAAGTTCAGAATTTTACTTCCATATATATAAGAAGCCATACATCTCAAAGGAAATGGTACCTTTACATGATATGCTCGAACATTTCTTCGAGCAAGAAGAAATTCATCTTCTATAACTAGCACGTAAGGTGCTGCGAGGACAGCGTTCTACTTAATATATTGCGCATGTCTTACTGAATGTACGGAATGACAAACGATTCCAGGTTTAGAATCAAGTATCAGTGTTGTATTTGCTGGTAGCAACAGCAAATAGCGAAGTGAGTTGCAGTAACAGATAACACAGTGTCTTTCCATGCATGATCCAGACAAAGATAACAAACACGATTTACGAGATCAGATGGAAAAGAAACGCAGGAAAGAAGTTAAGTAGGAAGTTGAAATGGAAATTGATGATATGCTTACCATCCGGCGCCAGCCAAAGTTACGATCATTGATAGCGCTCGGTGCGTTTTCCCAATATTTCTGGTTATGTATCAATTGATCGGGGATGACATATCTGTGAAGGCATTGGTTTTATGTATTGAGGCTAGGCGGAGGATTTGTCCAATGGCTGAAGTCAGGAGCTGCACTCTCTTATCAAGTCACTCTCGGGGTGTTTACAAAGTTGTAGTCTTTCTGCTCGTTTCTTCTTATCACTCATTTATCCTAACATACTAGCTGACTCACTCATTCACTCGTTCATTCACTCAAACACACATACACACGCTTACTCACTCACTCACTCACTCATTCATTCATTCACTCGCCACTGACACAGTCAGTCAGTCGGTCACTCACTCAGTCACTCAGTCACTCAGTCACTCAGTCACTCACACACACACACACACACACACACACGCACACGCACACACACACACAGACACACAGACACACACACACACACACACACACACACACACACACACACACACACACACACACACACACACACACACACACACACACACACACACACACACACACACCTTCCTGTTTGTCCCGCTTCGCTGTTATGTATTTCAGACGTAGCAGGTAGGCGGCGCAGTTGTACAAAAATCCGCCATGATTTCAATAGTAGTATCGCCAACACTCCTACAATGTGAAACATCTAGGGTTACCGATATTGTTGGGCGACAATCGCACCTTCTGACCGTATCTTAACTCAATCAACTGGACCCTTTGTTCTCGCTCGTGAATCCTGTCAATCAATCATAGACTTCGCAACATGACCTTTGTCCTTGAACTACACGACAGGGGGCAAAAACATGTTTATTTTTCTAGTCTAAAGCGAACACGGGAAAGCAGTCTTATATGTGCTGGCGCAGTCAAACCTGTGCTAATGACCACCTCTGTTTAATGCCATTCATTCTTGTCGCTTTTTGGTGGAACCTTAGATAATTTTTCGGATCGACCACCTGTCTACTTCTACCATTTTCGTCAAGTCCCCTGAGTGGTCATTAGCGTATACATGATAGACAAAGACAGATTTGGCTGATCTTTGTAAATGTAAATGCTACGTACATACTAACAATACAAGCAACAGCAATATACTAGGTATCATTTCATATATAATGTTGTGTAATGAGTAATTCAAAAACAGTTCCTCGGCGTATTTTTTTCTTCCTTCTTTCAACTTATTCAAGGCCAATGGCACGTTTCAGGTTCTATTACTTGAAAACTGTAGTTTAAGGAAAAAGCAATGTTCTTGGAGAGAAATCTGTATGGAGTCTTCGTGACAGGTGGTTTTCCCTAGCTCTTCCCTTTAGTTTGATCTGCAAACATAATCGAGGCCACAGTTTGTTTTAATTCGATTCCACTGTGGACCCCAATTGACGTCATTGCGGTTGCCACGGCAACGAGTCCTCGGCAGGACGTTCCAAAGGGAGCGGGGGAGTCACGACTCACAATCCCGCTGTGGAGCCGTTTTTGTTCTCGCTTGCTTCATCATAATTTCGATTAATATTTCAACGATCACGTTGAGATATGGCATTTTGGTAGCACGATATGTAAAATGTCAACATGCGGGGACCTCAGACGACCTTGTCAACAAGCCTACTGGGCCAGTCGTAAGCTGAGATTTAGCTCCCCATCCTCCTTTCCGGTATATGTAATGGTTCGTCCCTACTGAGGATTACCCACGCTTCACCGTGTGTGTCCTCCGGCTGGACTCAACCATTCCGGTGCCGTAAGGGGTTTTAATGATGAAATATAATACATTTTACAAGCGTACTGAGACAACTAACAAGATAATAACAATATTTCAAAAGAAATATAATAAATAGTACTGAAATTTAACGGACATGGTGTTTTAGCGATTTATAGTTGAGTAATTAGCTTCATTATGGTATCAGTACCCCCCGAGATGAAGTAATATGAGCCGTCCCCGGTGCAAGACTTTACTGCCGAGGTCTGATTCGTATGTAAGGGAAGACGGTGGACCTCGGACGGGGGAAAATCACGGACGCTAGCTGGGAGAATTACACAGCGGCCTGGCGAGAGGACTACAGAAGGAGGGTCGGTTCGGGCTGGTCTGACAAGGTAAGCTTAATGCCTTATGCTGATAAACACAACTAACACGGCATGCACACAAGCGCCGTCCTATTTATAGCATAGTGAAGGTAACTGAGGAGGCATATTTCACCTATAGGCAGGAAGTAACACAAACAACGACCAGACAGATATTGTACAGATCGGATCTCGGACACACCTCAACCGCCTGCTGCTCATACAAGCTCCCCTCCCCCTCTATATGCGTGAGTGACTGCCCTATGTAATAAGGCTGCGGTCTGTGGATAATACACATAAATACAGCTATTGATAATGTACTATAGAGTGTCCAGCCGAGGCCGAAAAGGGGGTGGATCCTGGCGATATTAATCCGATAACGGACTAAGACCGCCTTTATTCGTGCACCATTTTCTCCCCTGTAATCTACACTTGTAGGGACTTGGTTAAATCCTCCTTCGCTTTAGTTTCTGGTGGCTTGTTAGTAAGACACATAAGATTAAGATTAAGAAGATGGAAGGTCTCTGGTTACGCACATCTTTTCTTACCCGGACTGGTAAGATGTATAACTTGGCAAGATGCCAAAACAACACATTTACTTATGGTTGGAAAATAAAACCCTCAAACTGTGCTCTCCGTAGAGTAACTACAACAGTGTTTTCAAAGGCGTTCGTCTCAGTGCTAATGTCAAACATGTTTTTGTAGTCACCGTCAGACTGTATTTACCACTTCTGTGTAACTAGTTTTTTACTCGATTGTTCGGCCAGGTTTGCCGCTGACTAGGTTATTGATAGCCTGATAAAACAAGTTGCCACCAGACTGACTACGCTGTCTGAAAACTAGTCAGATTTAGCCAGATGTTGTTGCTCACCTTATAGCTATAGGTCAGCAAGTTTCCTCGCTGCTTCAGTAGCAGGGTATATATATACTTTATGGTTGTTCAATAGCCCTTCCCCTTTAACGTAGCCGAGGCTTCGAACACGGGGACCCCATTTTACGTATTCTCCAAGCACAGGTTTCGATCGGGGGGCCGGAATTTACACTACCCTCCCTTCACGACCCCCGATGAAAACCTCTGCTTGGATATTGCATTTTACGTCCCTTCCGAAAGACGGGTGCAGCCCCAACCGATATGCCCTTCCCAGGACAGATATCATGGTTTCAGCCTGCATCCAAGTTACCAACTAATTTAAACCAACTCAACCGTGAGGCTGCTACCAGTTGAGCTATGGGGACTACAAACTTAGTCATATGGGAAGAATAATTTTCCCGGGGAGTTTGGCTACCATAGGGTATCATTTGCTTGCGGAATGGTGCCCTTATCACTGGCTTACTCTTCAGTTCTGGCCAATTATTTACCCTATTTGTGCCGAAATCTACTCTCCATAGCCCCTTAGGAAGACCTGGTGGAGGCTAAATGATGACGTCTACGTCACATCGTGTCCTCTTAATTGCACCAGTGGTATGGCATCTCCAACGGTCCTTGGCGGAATCGCAAATAACTTCCCGTGGGAATGGTCCTGTCAGTCTGGCCGATGGAATTCTTCGATATTGTCTCTCGGACTTTCAACATTCCGGACATGTTGTACTTTGCTATCTCATTCTCAACTTGATTACAAATAAGTACAATATAGCTATTACATACTCGAGACAGCAATTTTGTTATTATCTACCAAAGTGTCTAGTTTTGAAAGAGGTATTATTATCGTAACGATGCCACTTTGAAAATCATTTAGTCAGCATTCATGCAGATTTGATAACGGAAGGAAGAAATAGATTTTACGCCTAGTTGAAACAAAGTCGTCCAAAGTAAAGATGTCAACATGTTTGAAAAGTACGTATATTAGCACCCCTGTTTTTGCACGAGTAAAGTATGGTAGACTGCAATAACTATGCGAGTTTCTAAAATGGACTCTCAATAACGTCATCAGAAGGCTTTGGCAAAATAAAACACAATAAGTTAAGACGGAATGGGTCATTTCTTTCAATTTTAGAAGTTTCAATCCATAAAAAATTGTTATTTGTAAAGCTATATTCATAAAACCAAAAGGGAAGGACACCAAGTTTTTATCCTACGTAATATTCTGTCAAAATCCACATAATTTACAAAACAGCCAAGCCTTTAAATTTGCTTCCTTTATAGCGAAAATAAACACATTATATAACAGCCTATTGAACATATGGAATACTTAATCGATCCTATAGGTTAATTAATTCATTTTCGCGAGGACGTACTTTCTCGATAAAAGGGAAAATAGGTGTTTTAAGTTCGCGGTTGAAGCAATTCTGCACTAAACTAGAAATGAAACCAAAACGTATTCGCGGTTCCATGATTTCGCGGTATGAGCTCACCGCGAAAATTCACAGTATGCAAATACCCCGCATAACTGTGGTTGATTACAGAAGTGTCTTTCAAACATGAGCCGACATACTCTAAACCTATTGAGACTTAAGTTATCACAAAATATACTAGTTAGTTATAAACTGAGCTTCAGTGCAAATGATGCCGTTTTAATTATTAACTTCGCTCCTTACGTCACAAATCTCATGACTCCAGTTATTTGCGGAGGTTAGATTTAACCTGACATGTATGTAGTTCATATGGCCTGGAGACCAGACTGTTTCCTGGCCCTACACAAACCCTGCTTCTGGGCTAAGGGTCAAACATGCCCCAAAGGAAATTTTGAAACCGTCTGGTAGGCCGAACGGTAGGCCCTTGAAACAGTCTGACATCACCACTGGAAAGTAATGATAAAACTAACGATGACAAATGTCTCTATCGGTCAATATACGACAAATACAAGCACAATAACTGATACGGCACAGTTCTGGATTAAAGAGAATGTGTATAAAAAAATCATATTAATTGGCTTAGCTTAGCTAAGCACCCCCCCCCCCCCCACACACACACCTTCTTTCCATTAAGACATGACACACGTGGAATGTAAAACGCGAGGAATGTAAAAACTGAAAACTCTCTCGAAATACACAAGAAAACACACGTTTTAGATTTGTATTCAAAAATCCATTCTATTAAAGTTTATCACACAGACTTTTGATTAAGAATGTCGCCCACCTCCGCCATTAGCCAACAGCACTTTTCAAATTAGATCTGATAAGGAACTTTCTGGTTGGCCTACTTTCATTAGATCCTATCGCTGCCGGTTTTCTATATTTAGCTTGCTTGAAGCTGACCCATTTAAATGGCGGGAAAAATCAATTTCGAATTGGTATTGCGAGCCTTAGATTCGCACATGGATTACATGTTGATATCTAATCTGTTATCTAATACGCCTCGCATATGATTTATTAGTTATTATGACGTCATGCATGCTATAATTTATATTTTGATTTCTTTTACGGAATAGTTGTTGGCCGCTTGCTTGTGTTATTTGAGACGTTACTGTTGATAAAGAAATATTGGATTACAAATCTATGATCGTATTTAAAAAGTAAAAATACCTACAAGAATGTTCAAGCACACAAACATAGCCGGCTAGCCATACCATTAAACGATCGCAATCGGCGAAAGTTAACATTCTTGATTGCTTGCATAGTACTATGTTATTGTAGCTACGTCATTAGACGGGTTGTTTTGAAAACTTAAAACTTTGTTTGCATAATGTACCAGCGACGAATGGCAGCAAACATAATTTTCAATGTTTGCCAAACATCCGGAATAGTTTACAATCTAATAGAGTGCATAGTTTTGACTATGTCACAAAATCGTAATCGTTTTGAGACCTTCATACTTTGTTGCAATAATACGGCAGCATTGAATAATACATTAGCAGCAAACAAAACGTTTTGAATGCATATGTTTACAATCGGAAATGATGGATTGAATATGCTGTTTTGACTCCGTCACAGAATCGTAATAGGCTTTACAATGTGATAGCGTTGAACAATAGTACAATCATTTGACTACTTTTGATTCTAAGCTACTAAGCTAGGAGATATGGGCAGGGCTAGCAACCCTCTCTGTAAAAATATACCCTGCTACTGAAACAGCGAGGAGACTTGCTGCCCTATGTGCCACTGATTAGCACAACAAGGGTCTGAGCGAGTGAACGGACGAACGAACGACCACCCCTATCTGTCCTGGCCTAAACTAAATCCCCCGAGCGCGCCTCTACCCTAACCTTGGCCTTGGTAAGGTATACGCGGATATTTCATGATTGTTCCATCCCTTTGACTCGGGAATTGAATGTGCCAAAGCCAGCGAGAATGCTCGCGGGCATCATAATATCAATCAAGACTCACGTCCGACATCGGATTATATGGCGGAGACTGAATCGATTTTATAAACCAGCTACCGCTGTGCCCGTTAAACACCTTGCCTACTAAATAGGGGTAACAAAATAATAGATAGGGGTTCCGAATTCACTAAAGAAAGGCGACGCTTACAGCTTTAAAATGGCGAGGAAACTTGAGCCGCTAGTTGACATAATGTACCCGGGATTTGTGCTGCGGTAGGATTGTGATAGGGCGGCGTGTGACGTCATGAGGGAGAAGTGTCGTCTGTATGGATGACCGGCTGCCGTGAAAGCCGCGCTCGGTTGCCTGGATGGATGACGTAAGGCGTTGTAACTGATCCCCCACCAAATGTCCTACACGTACGGACCGGCGTTAGCTCTCTCTCTCTCTCTCTCTGTCTCTCCCAATCACTGCAGAAGGTAAGATACGACGGTAAAGTTGTTCTTTTTCTCCTGTTTTGACGGAAAACATCTGTGAGTCAGTGAAGCCATGTTACATGCATGTAGATATCATTGCCCTGTCGTTGCGTGGTTTTGCGTCGCAAATTAGCTGTTTTTACAGGAGAAGTGGGAAGGACTGGGACTTGTATTTACCGTAGGTACGCCAGGTTTAGGTTTGATAACTCTGAGTGAATCCAAGATAATATTCTTGCATAGTAGCTACGTTTATGTATTGTTGCTATTGTTGTTTGACCTTTAAAAGGTTCTGAAAATATGCCCGTTAAGTGTTTCTTCAATGCCGTATGCAAACTGATTTACGAAATACGTTTTACAACGTTGAATATCTCTTGTACGTTTTAATGTTTTCTCCCTCCAAATGTGTGGTTGTTGAGTGCGTTTTTCACTTTGTCCCGTTCAATTCCGTACTCTGTTATGTTGGCAAAAAGGGGGCGTTGTCATTCTGGCAGGGGATCTAAATACTGGGTGCATGTGCACCTCTGTGCACCTAATGTTTGCCTGTGACACCGGTGAACCTAGATAGTTATGTTCTGTTACGTATTATTGTACACTATAACTAGTACATAGCATGTACTTGACATTACGTGTCAGAAACAATATTGAAACATTTGCTGTATAGCCTGTTTATTGAGGTTATTTGTAGAATTTCAGATTCAACCTCTGAAGAAATGCAGTAAGGGTCGTAATAAGGTTTTGTTGACATTCTACTTTATTTTATGCTTTGCATCCAATTTTTTCTTTGCACATAAGTTTTTAGTTTGATTGCACCTGTGTATCTATCTTGTAATAATATAATTTTGAGTTTGACATTGACCTTAAAAGGCTTTGGAAAGGCACTATGTGGCAGAAACAAGCCGCGATGGAAGTGACGAAAACTGTACCTATTCAATATCTCTATTATCCGCCATATACGATATGTCGCCCCGGTACAAATTGTCTGAATGGATCGTAATTGTACGTTTCTTTTGTCGTGCAATTTGTATGTGAGTCACGGGCCTCACGGCACTCCGAAACAAGGACGATATTTCCTCTGAATTGCCACAATCAGTTCAGACATAATCATTATCCTTCCCTGCGGAATTTAAAACCATTAGAACAAGGGCGCGTCGTGCGGTGTAAATGGTTCATTAACACAATCATCCACTTAACGCCGTAAACAAGAGAAAGATATGCACATACGTTATTTCAGACCCCGATAGCTTTAGCATGGCTAGAAATGTATTTTTGGGAAAAGGTGTACTGGTGCACCGACCTTAAAACTTTAGGTGCACAGAAAAAACAGTTGGGGTGTATAACCCTTTATAAATACCTAGGCGCACCCAATGTCAAGAATTAGGTGCACAGCTCCATTTTTTGTTGCACAAAAGTGCATATATCCCAAGTATTTCAAGCCCTATTCAGTGCACAATACCTCCAGAATATGTTAAGTGGCAGGACGTACAGATAATACAATCAGAGAAGCTTAGATGAATATGATTTGCCTTTGTGTGCGTGTAAGGACTTAATGAGGATGTGCGGCGTCTTCGCAAGAAAATTGATGACCGGAAGAATCTAATAGTATTTTCCAATCAAAGTGTCCGAAAATAGAAAAGCATTATCACAACGTGCGTCAAGAATAATTGCTTATCTAATACGATATCATAAACATCCATCGATATTTTTTAGAAATATTGCAGGCGAACGACGGAATATGAAAAGATATGGGATTATGAGTGACATACGGAAAATGTATTATGTAATACCCCGCGCCCTTGGCAGCGGTATAATATATTGTAGAGGACATGCAAGACTAGATACGTGTGAGTAATTCAATCAAGTGTCTGAAATATTGGGTTACTAGCATATATCACTGCGACACTGATTTGAAATCGTTACAAATGGTTTTCTTTTCTCTGCGTATAATGGCTTCTATCATATCAGGAAACAGTACTATGGTGACTTACGTAATAAGTTATTCCCTTTTCTTTGTTTAATTACATGTTTAAAGAGACTCGATGCCATAAGCAGATTCGACTATGAATTTATGTGACAACTCTCACAATGCAAAAATAGGTACTATTGCTTTGTTATTAGAAAAGATAATAAAACCAACGATTTGCTCCACCTGAGTGTAACATGATATAACTGATTTAGTCATGTTAGCGTTCATTGCTTAGTGAGTAGAATTCACTTTCTATTTCTATTTTGTAGTCTGTAGTTAACCATACGAAAGTGCTTTTTGTTGTGTCAATAAAGCTTCTATCAATTCAAACATTGAATATGATATTGAAAGCAACTGATACGTTTGAATACTTATCGTTGCACCTGTATTTTGTTCAGCATGATACAATTTATATCATAGTATGTTAGCAAATATATAGTATTTATGGTTCACAAAATATTGCAGAACTAAATCATGGCGATCCGTCAACCCTTTTTGTGTTATTCCCTTATAATGTCTCAAACAAAATCGGCCCCTGCAGTCCCCAAAAAAGCCGCTTGGGAAGCCAAACCCACTCCACCTTCTCACGACCATGGCATATCCAGAACACGAGATGTAAGAAATGGCCGTTCCACTGCAGTACTGTAGAAAGCCGCTAGGAGGTCCATCATCGAACTTGACTTTCGTGTTCCCGACCCCTACCGACCGACCAAATATCATAAAGATTTATTCAGAACTTGTCGAGTTATGCTGTCCACAAGCACACAAACGGCAGCGAAAACATAACTTTCTCGGCGAAGGTTACTTTGTGCAAATGTGTTATGTTAGAATCTTTCTGCAGTAAAAACTCCCAATTTGTTCTCAGATTTAGTTACAGAATACAAAAACGTTGTCTCTTTAGCGTTGCAGGACCTATCTATTCAGCCAGACTGGAAATGTGTTATGTTGGAGGCTGAAAACGCAAACAGTCCCCGTATCTAGACAGCCCCACCGTAAAAATGTAAACTTGTTCGCCGCTTTACTTGATATCTGAGGACATTTCTGCCAACAACTAGAGGCAAGTGGTCCTGCTAATTGCGACCTCTTGTTGACGAGGGTGAAGAAAGGAGGTCTGGGCAATGTTGTTTAACCCTCTTGTAGTCGCAGGCAGGTTTGAAGCCAAGTTCTAAGCAGCCTTGGCTCTAGAAGGGTTAAGTACTGTGTTGATGTTTGCTATCACGGGCGCTGTTTTCATGTTTTTTTCCCCATGTTTCTTCATCTAGAACGTACAAGGATAGAAGAACATATTATTATATAGTGCAGATAGTTCACAGTGTATATATGTATGCAATTACGTTGTGGTTTTGATTAATAAATACTTGCCTATCTGCTAGAAAACAAAATATAGCAACTCCCTCTGCATTTCCCTCTAGCTCAATTGCATGCTAGCAGCCTGGAACCAGGAGCTCACATGTGAGTCACATGTGAGCTCCTGGTTCCAATTAGTAGGTAACTGGGAGACCCCGAGATTAGGACATCTTGGTTGGGGCTGCATTCGTCTTTCGAAAGGACGCAAAATTGAGGTCCTGTGATCGTGAGGAGGTGCCTAGAGAACGTTAAAAGGCATTACAACAGCCTCATAGTTGTGTATGTATGTATGTAAACAATGACGTCTAGGTTTAATTCTTTCCTATATGCTAGAAAACAAAATATAGCAACTTCCTCTGAATCATGGGAAGGGCATCTCGGTTGGAGCTGCACCCGTCTTTCGGAAGGGACGTAAAATGGGGGTCCGACGGTGTTCGATGAGGTGCCTCGAGCAAAGGTTAACAAAAGGAGAAGGGCTAGCAAACCCTCCCTGTAATTTGCAAAATGTGCCACCAGGCACTACAAGGTGGACAACAACAACAACAACAACACACCTTATACCTCTTTGGTTTGATTCAATCACATTTCATGACCATTGACGTATAAACGTGTCTTCTTTTTAACCAATTAGTAGTAGAGCACTTCTATTAGATCGGGCTGACATTACCCAAGGGCACTAACCTTTGCTCTCGAACAGGTCTGTACACCAGAACAATCAGTCCGGTGTTTCCCACGGCTTTGTTTCTAAATGCCCTGGGGCAGAGGTGGATTCACTAGCGATATCATGATTTATTTTCAAGCCCTACACCCCCCTCTATATTATAAAAGGTGGAAAAAATGTATGTGTACGCTTCACAGAAACTCATTTTGGATGATACTGCACTATTCTACGGAATGTTCTGATTATAGTTATCATGATATATGTAGGCTATGCCAGTTTGCTATTGATCCATTTTTGACAAAACAAAATTACAAAGCATAGACAAAATACCTTAGACTTTGGAATCTCCCGTTGGGGTCATGGGGTCGGAGTTCATCATTTCAGCGGGGTCAACCCCTGAGGCAGTCTGTGCGGATTGTGTGCTTCCGACGGCCCTCTCTAGCTGGAGGTAAACAGACCAACAATCGTGCCATTTTCTCTCCTTCCAGGTTCTAATATGGGCCCAGAGTGATCACTGTACGCCGTGAGAGAAGAAAAGATTGCAGTTATCATAAACTCAGGTAAGCTTGCGTTCCTGTATTCACGAAATCTTGCATTCTTTTCGGTCGAGCGACACACAAAAAACACACACACCGTACATACTTGAGTGGGGACAAAGGTAGACGAACTTTGGAGTTTGTGGACTGTGAATCTCTGGTGTACTCTGATCTGTGCATTATTCATAGCTTTTGGTGTTGACACAAATAGCTTCGATTAGGCTGTAGTGTCACAGTGCGGTCGCGTAAATTAAGTCAGTGGCCGGGCTGTAACCATTGAATATGGAATAGCTGCCACGCTAAGCCTCCTGTTTTGACATATCGTGTTGGCCGCACTCTCAAACACAGACGAGTAATTGACAAGTCTAGAGCTTTCACGAAGTGATTTGTTACCCCGGTACTCAAAGGCGTTTGTTTCCAATGTTTGCCAAGTACTGAAATGTGGGAATTCCGTATACATAATGCTCTCAACGTGAAGAACACAAAGGGGATAAGCATAATCCTAATCAGTGTAAACGTTTAGGTTTTTGCTAAGTAGGTATGGATGTGGGGAGGGGAGAAATTGTTCAGCATTCTTGACTCTATTCGAATACAGTTGGTTGCTTGTTGTCCGTGACTGCTACAATAGCGTAGCAGTCATTTCCTTTCACTGCATACAACCACGGCACAACTGTACTGTGACTACACTTTTCAATGTTATGTTTTCTCTCTCGAGTGTTTTCCTTCTATTGTACGCGTGTTTTCCTAGGCGTCTCATGCGAACGCGTCCAGACTTCTCCTTTTTACGGTCTGTCTTTATAATCCAGTGGCATTTCCGATTGTAGGAACCTAAATCAAGGTTTAATACATGTTATTATACTTGGAAAACATAGTTTGTTTTCGCTATTTGTAGACATAAGGCGAGTGTGTATGTAGGAGGGGGGTCTCTATAGACATATGTGACGTCATACATCCGTCGGAAACTGTGGTTTGCCATCTAGTAGGAGATAAATGTGGGGTTGGCCGGAAAGGGGCAGTGTCGTACGAAATCTAAAAGCGTGAGTTTTCGAAACAGCTACTATGTACAATGCAGAACATAAAATCACGCAGTCTCTGTAAATTCATTTATTTTCGCAGGTAGAAGGTGTTCGCATTTACCACAATTCTGTACATAGTATAGTAGTAATACACTGTAAAAGAATACTTCGCGGTGTCATGAATTCGGGGTGGAGAAGACACTGAAAGAATAAATCCTCCGCGAATATTTCAAGACTTACAGTACTTCGTAATCTATTTCCTCTCAGTGTTAGTCATCCTTCACTGTCCATGGGATTTCCTCACCTCAGGCACGCCAGAAACCCTTTGCTTTGTAACGTCTGAAAGCTTCATTCAGATGCGGCATTCCTATACGAACGGGCTGAGCTGATTTAGATATACTGATACGGCTTCCGTATTTCCGGTCGAGTGAGTGGGCCGTCCGTTGTATCTGTCACTCACTGAAACACGAGCAACCTGTGGCAGAAAGTTGTGAGTAGCGTAGAAATGTCTTAGGGAACTGTGAATGAAATGTTTGGCCGTTTGAACCAAGTTTCAAAATACAGGCGTGATGCCATGTGTACACGTAATCTTAATCTTATTTCATGAAGCTGGTTGCTGACTGTAAACCCCTTACTATGTTACTATTCATAGGTAACTATAGATAAAACGTTTTGCTTTTGGAACATGTGTTGGTCCTAAACTATGCATGACGACAACTTAAAGACCATGTGATACCAGGCTTTTTTTCTATTTCCTGAAACTTGTAGCTGACTCAGCCCCCGGTACCTGGTACTGTGGTTAGTTCATAGACCGATATTTTTGGCTTCGCCTGATGACATCACTAACTAGCTATCCCCGCTCCCTTCCCACGTAACTCCTGTGCACTTCGTCTAAAGTGACTCTCAATTCCGCTTATACATCACTCTATAAGCATCTTTCATGTCAAGGAGGCCCGTATAAAGCGATCAGAGTGGGCTAATTGAGAATCATCCACTTGGAAGTCCTTGTCTTGTGATAACATTTAGACTCTATGTTTGAAACGTCGGGCTTTTGATGTTCTAAAGTACCCATTCACTGCAGCAAAGCCTTTTGGGGAGAGGTGAAAGTCAATGTTGGTGTGTCATTATTTTTAGCAGGATATGTATGTTTTTATGCGCCTGATACCTGCACTACGTCCTAATATGGTTTTCATAAGCATTACCGGGGGAAAGCGTCGTGAAAGGGTCGAGGTCAATGTTTGACTGTCGTATTTTTAGCAGGATAGGGAACTGTTATTTCTTTTTTTTTTAAATACGTCTTATGCCAGCACAGCGGCCTAATATGGTCTTAACATTGTGTTCATAAGCATTACCGGAGAGAAGCGTCGTGAAAGGGTCGGGGTCAATGTTTGCGCGTCGTATTTATAGCGCTAGAGTTTACTACTTAGTAGCTATTACCTGCAATAATTCCTATTATGGATGCTGTAGGTCTTTATTAAACTGCCACGGCGGGTCATTCGCACGTGTGACGAATAGCGTGCTTAATACGCGACCCCATCCTAGTGTAATGACTACCTAAGAAATCATGTAGGGGCCCACCTGGGTACTTTATTAGGCTGGACTTGAGTAATGACCTTCTCGTGATTTCAAACTTGGTCTATTCTATTCTATTCTATGTTCCCTTTCATACTAATCTATTCTATTCTGTATTCTATTCTACGTTCTATTCTGTTCTATGTTCTATTCATGTATTCTATTCTTGCTATTCTATGTTTTATTTTGTACTATGCTATTGTATGTTCTATTCTATTGTATCATATGATATTCTATGCTGAAGATCCATTACATTCCAGTTTGAATCGATTTAAACATGTACACGATCGAGAATATTTCAAAACTTCTGTGACGTTCTATTTTCTATTCTATTCTATTCTATTATATTCTGTTCTTTTTTCTATTCTATTTTATGAGGAGTATCTATTGAATTATCTTTTGAATCACCTCAAACATGGAAAAGACCAAGAATATTACAGAACCCCTGTGAAGAGACGGAGCCATATTGATTTATACCCTTTGACCCGCATTGTTTGTTATCAGCCCGTGCGGGGGAAACGGTGCTACGAGCTCGTTATGTTTATCGGCTCGCGCTGTGAGCACCGGCGGGGGGACCGCTTCTAGATCAGTCATCCTCACGTCACCCTGTAGGGCCGTTCAAGGAAGCGTGGGGGATGTGTTAATGGCGGTACATTCGTCTCCTGTTGTACAACCCGGTGTGTATGTGTGCGGGATTTATAATCACTAGTCGAAGACAGAAGAAAAATGTCCGTGATCGGGATTATGTATGATGTACAAAACGACTAATGGTACTCGAAATCCAATAATGTAGCAAAGGTCGACAGATAGTCACGTTTTAACATCTCTCAGGTCAGAGTATTGTTAAAAGCCAAAGTTGAATTTTTACCAACACAGCAACAGTTTGCCCGACTTTCTATCTGTCCCTACAACAGTAACATTGTCAAACTTCCCCCCAACTTTCCTAACAGTTCAGGAAACTTGTGTTGGCATGGGATCCTTACGATGACCTTCGGCGATGTTACGTACTATCTGATTGGCTGCTTAAATAAACTATTAGCTAATTTAATTGACATCGGCCTAATGACGACAGTTGGAATATCTCTTATCGTATCGGCGCTAAGAGCTGTAACTAGTTTTCCCGCAGCGCCAAGCCAGCCGCGCTGTCTACACTCTTTATTGCCTCGAGGGCAATTTCCTGTCGTTTTTTTAAATCGATTGCGATGACGTTTTGCACATCTGTGGCGATGAAACTGCCAGCCTTGTGATCAATGGAACGAATCTCTGGCCTTGAACTGGTTTGACTGCAAGCTGGGTTGATTAAAGAAGCGAGCATGCCTGAAGTACAGAGTGGTTTATAAACTGGCGGACGTACAGAGTAGTACGTACTGTATCTAGCTCATAACATAATGAAGAAAAAAATAGTAATGCCTTCAAGTAGCAGGGTTATTAACCCAGAATTGAGGTGTTCAATTTTTTCCCCTAGAACTATCGTAGAGTGGAACTCATTGCCACCAAGTTCTGTAGGAACATCCTCACTAGATATCTTCTAACAACGCTTACAGCTAGATGTGCAAATGTTAGGTGTGACAGGTCGTTCAGTGTAGTAATACTAATATGTGTAGCCAGCTGCTGTCGCGCTGCGTGCCTACGAATCTGGTGTGTTTCGCCGAAGGACAATTATACCGACTATACAGATACAGATACAGTCAGCAGTTTTTCAAAATAGACACCCTGGGATTAAGGAGGTTTATGAAAATCTTTACCAGTGTTCAACCGCGCGTCACTAAAAGGTGTTTGGAAGATGGCTTCCACTCAGTCGATACAACAGGGGTTCGTGAGCGTACTCGTTCAACTCATTGAGGAATAGTTGCACTATTTGTGTATTTGGAAATGTGCGCGGTGGTTTTATTGTCGTGTTACGTTTCCATTGGGTTGCTACTGACATCTGCTGTACATCGGAATTGTTTCAACCGTAAAACCACATATAAAGCTCTGTTTCTCCTATCGCGAAGTTCAGCCCCCGCTAAAATAAAAGAATTTACAATGTAAATCTCCGGGCAGATGTTGGTAGGATTCAGGGTAAGTCGTTACCTTTTATGGCTCTCTTGTATTTATGTGTCTGCCTGACAAAGTTACGATGTACTATCCTAGCATGTGCTTGGGGACCAATGCTGCGCAAAATTGGTGATTAAAATTGTGCAAACTTTGCGTTAAAAATCTGTTTTTTTCCCAGTGTAGTAAAGCTAACGGCGCTGTCGTATTCGTCGTAGGCCGTCGTACGATATTTGCAATTGATGCCACAGAATCTTCAAGCAAGCTGTGACAGAACCAACCGCTGGCAAAGGTCTGATGCAGCCTATTCTGTAATAAGGCAGTTGAATTTTGTACGACTCATGCACGACTATTACAAGAATGTCTGCGATCGTACGACGACCGGACGATGATCGCATGACGATCGCACGACGTACGTGTTTTGTATGCTACCGGGACCTAAACAGCGATCCCTATAAAGTCACTTGCTCACCGGCCAGAGTTCCGGTGCGACCCGGTACAACTCAGAGTGACATGTACATGTACGTATTTGGCAAAGAGCCAGGGTATCCTGAAGATTCGTGACGGCCTGAAGCTTAAAAGCCTCTTATGAATAAATCTTTAATCATGTGCAGTTCTGGGAGCTACCCTATGTCACTGTACCGAGTCGACCCTTGCTCGTTGCCACCAGTCTGAAAAGAAATTGCACGTTGTTTGCTAACCTTTTATGGAAATGTATCTCTGTTCAGTTCATAACAGGGGGTGCTACCCGTATTACCGTCAAAGTTCTACGCTGAATTCAGAAAGGGGCAGAGATGCTACGTATTAAATTCGGCCGGCTGGCTTCGCTTTACGCTTAATTCAGGCGCCCATTTCACTGCACGTAGAATGCACCGATTGCGCTCTATGCTGAATTTGAGCGGTCCGGCTACGAATTTGATGTTTTGACGTATTGATGTGTTTTGTTGTCTTTTAGATAATATTTTCGTTCCGGCAAACAGCCCGGCCGGGCCCCGGTTAGGAAATGTCACTTAAGCATTACAAGTAGTCATTAGTTGTAAATCACTGGAGCTAATGATGTCTTGGGCTAATACTGTAGACAGCCTCAGGTCACTTGGGACGTGTCACTAAAGCCTAGGACATCTTGTTTGTTTAAAACAAGGAATCACGCCACCTCGCAGCTGTACTGGTGCCAGGACATCACGTGTGGCCCCTAGCCGCTGCACGTTGGCTCGCCTCCAAGCTCGCCGCAGAACTTCAACTTCAAGGGAGTTGTGCAGTGCATACGCTTAATTTTTAAAGATTTTTCTGGGGAAATTTCGCTCTGAAAGGTCTACTTTTCCACTAGGGAGGACAGATGAATGTGCATTTTAAGATTTGGTCAAAGTGTATGACCTTCCCCATGTTTAGCACTGTAATTGACCGCTGAATGCTTTATCATTGGCTGCACTGACCCATTATGACATGATAGTGTCTAAATGGCTTCTTTTACTCTGCTTCTCTGTCTAAGATTTTTACTTTGTCCAGTGTAACCGAGTGTTTGTCAGTCGAAAATTTGGGTTAGTCCATCTTTTTGTGTGTTGGAAATTACAGCTCAACCTGAACCAGACTGAGCGAAATTTGCCTTTAGATAAATCACAGTTGATCACTCCGTCTGAAGCTATGGCTACAGTGATAGCCATCGTGGTATTTTGTCTTGATTTACAAGCATTAATAATTGAACATCAATGCGGCAGCGTAACATTATCCTCGATTCATAACGTGTAATGAAAGACACCGTAACGTATATTTCACTGCCATCACACCTTCACAGACCTATGCGGTAAGCTGAATTATTAAACGGTTACGCGTGTCTCCCATAACTATGATGCAACCCCCGACATTTATGCAATGTCAGTGAAAAAGGAAAGGACAAATCTTGCATACAAGGGCGCCCCACGTGAATCTATTATTTACGGCAATTGCCTTATAACTTAGTCTGCCGAATAATCGATTACGTGGCCAAATAGTAGGAGAAGTCTGTCTGGTTAGACGATATGCGGTCATCTGCGTTAATGCCAACCGTCATCATATTTAAATGGACCAATGGGAGCTGCGTGTACTGTTAGATGCGGTGCTTTGCGTTTGGCTGTGCTCATCTACCTTTACTATATGCAATCATTGTTTATCACCACAAGAATAAGTATCTAAGGATTAAAAACGTGATGCTTTTTAATTACAGCTATCTGAAGTTATTTTTTCTTTTGATTATGGATACAATCTATTTGCTCAAGAACTTTTGTTAACTACAATCATTTGATGCATTTCGATATATTTTCTCTCGCTTAACGTCAAAGCGTAAGTATAATATCATATGAGAGCGGTAGAAAATGAAGGAAACAATTATAACTTGACGGTGTATCTTAATGAAACTGATGATTATAACCCGTTTTATGACATCATGATGACGCTTGGAAGGTGATGATTCATACTCCGTATGCATGATACGCTACAAAGGTTGTGGAAGACATGCAAAGGTCGGATGATGCAAATTCTGCATGTGTATCTGTATTAATCAGACGATATGTTACCACCCTTCAGCTAAATATGCCAACTACGTAGGCACGCGGCGTCGCTTGGGTTATATTACATCTAACGATTCGCCATGCATACGCCATGCATATGGAAAGTTACACTACAATAATCATTTTGACAAGCGGTCCAGTGTTTGTAAGATAAGAGTTAGTGCCCACCCACTAAAGATAGAAGATGGACGTTATAAAAAGCTACCAGTTCAGGAGAGACCCTGTAAACGGATGGAGTTGAAAATGAAATACATTTCCTTTGTAAATGCCTTTATTATGAGGGTGAAAGAAACAGGCTTTTTGAAACAATCTAAACCTTCCCGAGCTTTCACCATCTAAAAGACCTCCAAAAGCACATTTTATTAAAATCACAAAATCCAGCTATCAATAAAATGTGGGACTTTTCATTAGCCACTATATTCAAAGAAGAAGTCAAACCTTCAGTAATGTATGTAGAAACATCAGATATAGATCTGTAAGCTAAGCATTTTTTTCTGTCGTATTAGGTTATTGTATCTGTGTGTACCCTTACAATGAGCGTTCGGACATGAGTTTGCAAATAAAGATTTTCTAAATATAACTCTACGCTCTCTTTAAAGTTATCTAATACGGAGTCGATGTCGTATTCGACGATGATACATTCCATGTTTAGAAAGTCGTTTGGAAAAATAATATTTTCTACATCCATGTATGATGTATTCATAAAACGTGGCATGACCAAGTTCTGTGTTTAATTAAAACTTTTGGTCGTAGATTTCTTTTTTCGGGCTAGCCTGCGTACCACGTGCTGAATGTTCGTACATACTAAATATGAGCGACATGGGGGTTACACCCTTTCCAGTTCAGCCTTGGTTGGTATATTTGACTCGAACTCGATACTGTTGCGGCGTTTTCTTGATTTGGTCTTTCCAACGTTGACCTAGCTCGGAAGATAAGGATCGATTGGGTCTTTAGTTATTCATGGATTTCACGGACTCTGCTTGTAAAACTGTAAGTGTTTGCCTGTGGGTTTGGGTTTGTTTGTTATATGCATGACGTGACATTGTTGCGGCGTTGAACAGTGCTTGGGTATTTGTTCAACCAGTTTTGAGGTGTTCTTAGTTTTCCTTGAATGCGTTACGTTCCGTTCTGTTTGTACATTTCTTTATGATACACCAGTCTTCAAGTCGGCAAAGGAGGCGTGAATTCTATTTCTCCTACTCAAGAGAAACGTCTTAGATGCCCTCTGTCCTGTAAAGAACTTATATCTTGCAGAAATGAATGTCACTTGCTTTTCTTCCTCTTTGCTTGTATTTCCACTTCAGCGGTTCGGCACCAAGCTCCTTGAGTTATTTATAGCATGAGGGCGTGTTGGAAAATGTCAATATTTTTGCACGACAGGCGTGTTGTGTGTAGACGAGGACGACATTTCATATATGACGCACCTACCAAGTAAATGACTTTGGGGAAGGTGGTAGGGGTGTCAACAGAGGTGCACATTTCGATGAAAACCAAATACAAACAAGCATACGATAGTATGTTCCCCCACATCAGAGATAAAAAAAGCCAGAGCATCCCTCACTTAGTTATTACTTAAATCTACCGAGCAATCAATCTCCCTCCGGCTGAAAGGGAACGGTACTTTTGTTCCAATCCTCCTCCTGTGTCCCTTGGTGTACCAGAACTCGTCATCATGCATGCGGGGTTAAAGACGACCTGAGCCGGCATATTTTTCCCCGGCGCACGTTCCGCTATTGCGGGATTACACGAGACGAATCGATGGCCCCCGCCGTATTTTCGTGACGATGAGAAATAATCCATTAACGTTGAGACCGCCTCGTCAGCAGATTCTGCACGCTCGTGGGATGCATCGTTCATCCGCACGCCGGTGTCGGAGAATCTTCGTAATCACGCGTGCACCCCCGCAAGGAGATTATGTTTTCTGTGCCGGTGGTTGGTTTTTCAAGGAGCGGTGCAGTCTGCACTCATGTGACTGTGACGTAAGCACTGGCCGCCATGTTGGGTGGTTAAGCCCGCACGCCGGTGTCGGAGAATCGTCATAATCACGCGTGCAGCCCCCACCCCCCAAGGAGATTATGTTTACTGTGCCGGTGGTTGGTTTGTTACGGAGCGGTATAGTTTGCAGTCACGTGACTGTGACGTAAGCACTGGCCGCCATGTTGGGTGGTTAAATCCGCACGCCGGTGTCGGAGAATCGTCATAATCACGCGTGCACCCCCACCCCCCAAGGAGATTATGTTTACTGTGCCGGTGGTTGGTTTGTTACGGAGCGGTATAGTTTGCAGTCACGTGACTGTGACGTAAGCACTGGCCGCCATGTTGGGTGGTTAAATCCGCACGCCGGTGTCGGAGAATCGTCATAATCAAGCGTGCACCCCCCACCCCCCAAGGAGATTATGTTTACTGTGCCGGTGGTTGGTTTGTTACGGAGCGGTATAGTTTGCAGTCACGTGACTGTGACTTAAGCACTGTCCGCCATGTTGGATGGTTTAACCCGCACGCTGGTGTCGGGAATCGTAATCAGATCCGGAAAGGCGATTTTGTTTTCTGTGCCGGTGGTGTTGTTTTAATTAATTTTTTTGGTTACCGAATGGTATAGTGTGTGCGAGAACGGCAATTAGTGAGAAAGCGGCTATCTGTCCATAAAATCTTTGCATTTTTTTCTGTTATTATGTTTAGCCATAAGTATGGCTAAACATATTGTTTTCTCTCATGTTTCTTCTCCTGTCAAATCTTCAAATCGATTCATCTCTGTCATTTTTTGACCAAATGACCTGAAATTTGGTACAGAGGTAATGTAGGCAAAAACCAATGTACGTTCTTTTCCTTTTTTTGATATTGACCTTGAAAGTGATTTTATTGAGGTTTATATGCTATTTTTAGCATATCTTGGCCTCCTGCGCCCTGGTATTTCAACCGAATGACCTGAAATTTGCTGTATATGTGGCTTGAACAAATATTTAAAGGACTACATTCCCATTTTTGGCATACATATATTCAAAACGATTTATTTTGGGCTTTCTTGACAATATTTGCCACTTCTGTCACTTTCAATACTACATATGACCTACAGGTCGTTGACCCCGAGTGCCTTGCACCTGGCCAAGCTGGAAGTTTGCTTACGAGGAGGAAAGACCGGACATAAACATTTAACGTGATTATCGGGAAAACACCATGTTCCCTTAAACTCAGTGGTTAAATTGCAGTTTAGGAAATTTTATAACAGAAAACAAGTTAAATCAATGATTTTGTGAATGTTTATTCTAGCATTAGTTATTCCAGATATTTTCAAACTCCAAATTCTTCAACACAACACGGGAGATCGTTTCTCCTCAGACTGGCGCGACACTCCTGTCAAAATTGATTGATGATCTCTCTCTGCCGCCGACTTCATACATGATCAAAGGCGGGTGGTAGGCGGTGCGCGGGGAAACGTAAACATATAATGTAGCGAAGTGTTGCACAAGGAATTCTCACGCTGAGGGGTACATGAAATAATGCTTACAAAATAGACCTCTATGAATCGGGCTACATTCAGCAATGGTAGACGGATTCGGGACATGCCGCGCAACAGGCGTTTTGGTCCGGCACGTTGTCGCAGCGGTGCGTCGCCGCTACGCGATCGAAAGCACGCCGCTGTCTGTCTCGGACCAACACGCGTCTCCCGTGATGTGTAGCGTCCACCACCAGGCCTTCCTACATGTCCTACGTACGGGCGTATGGCCAGTAGAGTCAGTCCCCGGTAAGGTCAATGATTCGCCCCTTTGCGCTAGCTTGTAACGTTAAATGAATGTACCCTCTGGTGGCCAAACTTCACTGACAAACTTTCTCCCTATTATCATCATGAGCTTGCGTTAGTCTGGTACTAGTGACTATTATGTGCCGGGAATGTTTATCTATCGCACGCCTTGGAAGGAAGTTCAGCCATGATAAATGGTCGGCCGTTGCGAAAATTTGGAATCCCATGCTGTTGATTTTCGTGATTGAATCTGTAAGAAAATATATTTTCATGTCGTTCATGTTTTTGGGACGGACGCCGGGACGGGGTGGATTTTTTCTATCATTTTCGTCCCGTTAGTAATGCAAATCGAATCGTGTTGCACAAGAGGCAAAACACTAAAAACGTGGGTCTTGTGGAGTGTTTTGGAGCGGGAAAATGCCGGATATTAGCGGTGCCGAACAGTGTACATCGTCGCGCGCGGGTGACGCTCCGTCAAAACAAATCCGCTGGTGGTCTAGCGCGGCCACCGAAAATAGGCAGAAACACACAGGAGGACTTAGCACCTTCGTTTATGAGGGCAATTGTGAAAATCTTTTGTTACAAATTGTTCGAACATTGAAACATTTGGATAGATGGTTTGAAACTGTTCTAAATAAAGAGATTTTTGTGTAGTTACGTTCGAAATGTTTCCAACGTATGTGAAATAAGTTCAAACATGTTATAAGTTTCAATTCTAATTGTTTGAACACTTTAGAACTATTGTGATTAGACATTCTTTTAATCAAAATAGTTCAAACATATTACAAATATTATACTAAAACCCTCTCGGTGACTTTGAATTGACTCAAATATGTTGTTTTTGGTCATTTCCTTCGTCTCCTGTCAAATCTTCATATGTATACTATGGAAAACTTCATTCTTCCCTGGGGTTGATCTTTTTTAATTCAATTTTGAACTGGGTTGATTATGCGCAAGAGTGTAATTTTCAGCGGATATTTTTCGACTGGTTTACATGGAAATGGCACGGAATATCCCATTCTTGCAAGGGGAGGATTCTTTAATTATTTTTCAATTTTGAGCTGGAATGATTATGAAAAAGTCCATTTTTTAGCAGAAGTGTATTTGTTAATCAATTAGTGGATATGGTTGTGGACTGGTCCGTATTGTGTTGAGGTGCTACTGGAAGACTCAATTTTGGTCTGGGGTGATTCATTTTTTTAGTGCAAGTATTTTAGAATGGCCCATTGTTATTTTGGGAGAGTCCATTTTTTGCATGGCGAGGAGTATGGCTAAACATGCTGTATTTGCTCGCAAATGTTGCCTTTCTAGTTTGTTTTACATTTCTACGTTTTGATGGAGGTGGTCGGTTCTATATGGGGTCCGTCTATGTCGTTCCTAACTGTAATTGATTTTGTTATCAACTCATGATTATTCGTCAAGCGTTCGACTTTTTGAGTCCTTCGATTTATTCGATTTGTACTTCAAGGTACAACACACTGTGATCCTGAAAATCCCCTCGGGGATCAGTGTAAATAGATGACACAGTCGAGTGAGCGGGACAAATCTACCGTGGCGCGGTAATGTTGCATAACGTAGCATAAGGACTGACGTCACAGCTGCGTTGCGCAGTAGAGGGCTCAGAAATGGGGTATAGGGCCACCTCAAGATCCTTGAAAATCTTCTTTTCCTCGAAAATTCACCAGTTAAGTCGGCGTAAGGAAAAATGTGAGTTGGTGGGTCCTCCGGATGGATACAGGAGAAAACTGGGGTCAAATGTTAGATTTGTTTACTTGAGTCAGCTGTTCTCTAAACAACCCTCTGTTTTCTTTGTATGGTTATCAAGTAGACCCGACCCCTGTGACTTTCTGATGGAGAAGGGTTTTCAAGATTGAAATTCGGGTTAGTACTTTTATGAAGCCTTGTTTCAGTGTATTTTAACATGCTTTGCGGCCATCCCCAACTCTGATTGCATCCAATAACTTGAATAAGCGCTTCAACTACACCTCGTCGAGAGAGAGAGGAAAATCTCTACAGTCTACACAGCTGCGTATAAATTATTCAGCACGCGAAGCGAAAACAATTTTATACGTTCAGCATCGGCGCTCATCGCTTCTCATGTCACTCCGGTTGAAGGGGGCAAATCAGGAATGATCGCACGTGGCACGGCGGGCTGTCAAAGGCGAACAGCGTTTGAATTCCTAACTCTTACATCTTCAAAAGGCACTTCAATCATATTAGAATATTTAAAAACGATGTAATTTGTTGGCTGGTCACGTAAAAAATCCGGGTTTCCAAGAAACGCGAGAATAAAAGCAACTCGGCGAGACCGTAAAAAAACGTTTAGAAAATAGGGATGCCACAAACGATGATTTGTATCTCGTAAAGCCTGAAAAACAAAAATGTTATGAATATTTTATTAGGATAATTAGAAACGATAGACACGTAAAAATTAGGGATTCCACAAGAAACTATGGTTTGTATATCACAAATCTTGAAAAACACAGATGTTTTAAACATTTTATTAGAATATTTATAAGTAATTTATTGGCTAGTCACGTAAAATTATGGATTCCAATACACGATGGTCTTTATATCTCGCAAAGTCTGAAAATCACATGTTATAAACATGTTATCAGGATATTGAGAAAAGATTAATTTGTTGGCTGGTCACGTAAGACATCTGAGTTTCCAAGAAACATAAGGATGATAAGTAATACTGTAAAAGGGGAAATGTTCATGCTGGTTTTATGTTCGTGGTTTTTGCTGAGACCTCCTCAACGTGAACTTAAAACGTCCGCGGAAATGTTCTGTCTTCTGTCCGCCAACAACCTTGTTTCAACCGCGAACTTAAAACCACCGTAAACACATTTTTTCTCTACCGCGAAATTAAATCCCGCCAACGTGTGCTCTTTTACTGTACTCTTGTTCCGTAGGCGGATAGTTTCAATATTTCCAAGGCCGAGCTTTAGACCGATAAATTTAATTGTGAGAAAAACTGAAATAGAATCAACTCATACATCAATATTCGTCTGTTTTTTTGTCGGATGTTTCCGATACTTCTGAGGCCGTACATTAAAAAAAAACACAATAAATGTAATAGACAGTCACTAAAGCTGAAATAGAAACAAATTTTCTGCAGCGATTGTCCCGTCTCGGTTTTACTGATTTCCAATACTTAAAAAAATCCAAGGCCACACGAGAAGGCAATAAATGTAATAGGCAGTCACAAAAGCCGGCATAAAAACAACTCGATTACCGATAGTGCTCTCGGTGCGTGCCCGGTTATTTTCGATACTTATGAGTGCGATAAATGTAATGGACAACCTGAATGCCAATGTCAATTACGCGTCCCGCGTTGGCGTGCGTTTGTGATGACGTCGTCGTTGATGTCATTGACGGTAGCCCTTCTTTTATCTGTAAATTGGAATAGCTGCAATTTCCTAAATTAGTTTACCCCGTTCAAGATTATGTTAACCTCTCCCATTTTGCCAGTATGGACTTCGGCGTAATATAACCAGCTGCTGCCGCGCCGCGTGCCTGCGAAGCTGGTGTGTTACGCCGAATGGCGGTTATACCGGCTATATAGATACAGATACAGATAACAAAGTTTTTTCATTCACAACCAAAGAAATGATTTCTTTATTTTGGGTTCTTCACAATTTGAAAGGGAGGGCAAAACAGGTGCTGAAGCACCTTTACAAGTTGCCCTCCCACAATTATAACAGCCGACGTTTCGCCGACCTTCTTCATGGCAATAATGACTGGCTAACTTTGCACTGCAGCTATGTGTCACTGCTAACAATGTGGTCCCACACTTATTAAGTACAACGAAAAGTTATACTTATATTGCCTTTTCTGACACATTTCAAGAATATTCTGTATACTGTCAAAAATTAGGTGCACAGCTCCAATTTTTGGATGCACACAGGTGCACATGCACACAGTATTTCGAGCCCTGATTACTACCACCAGCTTTTTGTCAGGGGTACCGTATACGTATCTTTTCATGCCGTTTGACGTTTGACCTACGGATGACTTGATCGTCTCTCTCCGCGCCTTGTGTCTCTAAATGAGGCGCGCCGATCACCTTAGCGCCGCGTCTTGATGACGTCAGAAGTGACTTCTCAAGTTGCTCCTGGGAAAGGTTCTCAAGTTTGCGAGGCTTTGACAGATGTGAGCCAAGAAGAAGATCCGAGTCACAGGGTTCCTTATGATAGCGGTTGTCCTGGGATAACTTGATGTATGGGTGAAGGTTTTCCAGGACTTTGCTACGCGCGCATAACGAAGGTATGACAGAATGTATATGGATGTAGAAAGTTGCAGCCAGCATTTGTATTATAGGCCTCTTTCCACTTGTCCTCATGAATACGTGTCTCCCTTTTTCAGCCCAAGACGTTTACAGAAAAACTATACATACCCGTAATTCTCACTCGGTTGGCTCTTATTGTTGACCGGTATTCGCTATATATGATTATCAACAAAATTATTCAAACCCAAAATTGTTCAAATTCAATTATTTTTGGGAATAAAATGTAGCACAGTGGAATTTGGACCATTTTGAAAATTCACTTAGTTGTCAGTCGTAATATAAATCAAGAACAAATTGTTAAACATGTTCAAAACCAAAGACAATTTATGAGGAGTATCAATAATGTTGTTGCTAACGGCACGGTCACATTCGTTGTAGGACGTCGCGCGATTTTTGTGTCGTAGTATTTTGAAACAGGCTGTGACAAAACAGTTTTGGTTTTGTACGACTCACACACGACTATCACAAGAATGTCTTCAGTTTCCGATCGTACGACGATCGTACGACGTATGTGAACGGGTCCTGACTGTTCGTACGTGACAGATGGTGTCTGTTGAATATCATGTCTGTGGTTTTTAAAAAAGATGTGTGAATGTTGCACCATCAAAAAGCGATCGTTTACACGCGATATCTACACCATGTCGTGCACAGACGAACGCATCAGCGACTTTTACGGCTCATGTCATTATCAATTAAATCATCGTGTGATAAACCAATCGTAACGCGACGCAAGATGAGTAATATATAAAACAATCTTTGATCCAAGAGAACGGCGATTTGATGTCGACAGGGCACTAATTCAGTAAGAACATTAAATAACTGTAAGTAAATTCATGAAAACGGTAAGAGATGGAAGAATCAGTGAATTTCACGGCTCACATCATCATCAATTTCATCATCGTATGGTAAAACATTGTAATGTGACGTTCTGCCGATAAGGGGTATTACAAAGCTATCTTTGATCCACAATGCGATGTCGACGAGGCATTGTAGATTAGGCCACACTGCCTTGATTATATGGCCATATGGATGGCATTCGCTCGCATCAAGTTTCGTTCGTTTCGGAAAAAAAAGAAAACTTACTTCAAAAAAAGAGAAGAAAACCTTCCAAAGTCGAGGAAGACGATATGAAAGGAGAAAAATTAATAATTTATTGTTTGGTATACCATATTCTGCGTGTAAACTTCATGACCATATTGATTTCATAACGAATTGCGCGAAGGCAACTTTTTATGCTCAACTGTTTTACGCACGCTAGCTACTTTTGGGGTGCTCATATAATAAAATCAGAATGGTCTAACTCAAACGATAATGCCAGCTTCGTAAGAAATGATCTATAGATAACTCCTATGTTATAAAAATCTTACACAGATGTACGAATCAGTAACTTGTACGGCTCAAAGAATAGTTCATTTGATGATTCATTAAATGATGTAACTTTGTCGTAACGTTTTTTAAATATCTAAAATGGTACGATTGAAGTAGTAAAATGGGTCTATCTTCGTTGTTCGTAGTTACGTGACGTCGTAAAAATACAAATCAGTCCTTTAAAGTGTTGTAATTCGATGTTGACGAGCCGTTTCAGTAACTAAAACAGTAAAAATGAACTAGTAAAATTGGTTAATCTTAGGTTCGATTAAGTTTCTTACATGACGTCGTAAAATACAAAGCAGTCTTTCCAACACAAGTGCGGTATTTGATATCGACAAGCCGTTTCTGAAAGCTAAAACAAGTAAAATCAACTCGTAAAGGTGTTGATCATGAGTTCGACGTCCTGTTTACGACAAAATGAGCTACCGGGGTCGTTTAGATCGTAACATATAAGTTAAGAGTCGTTAGATTACATGAATGAGTCGTAAGATGTGACGCACGGCTGCTGTAGCCTGGGGGCCCCACGATTGAGTAGAACGCAGGGATCATATCTATTACGCACATTGCTTGCGTCGAGGTGATTTGGCATTATACTACCTGTACGGCTTACACAAGGCAAGAGGCGTTTGGAATACAGGATATGTTGTCGAGAGTACATAAATACACGCTATTTGTCGGTATAGTTATACGCAAGGATCATATCTTTTACGCAAGCTACTTGCGTCTAATTGCTGGGCATACTATCCGTACGACTTACAACTCAAGATGCACTCGGAATACAAGATGTTTGTGTTGTACATGAGTACAAGACCATTACCTTTTTTCCTAGTTTGATGTTTAATACAAGGATAATGTATTTTATACACGCTCCTTGCGTCCAGATGCTTGGCATACTATCCGTAAGGCTTACAAAGCAATATGCGTTTGGAATACAAGATGAGTTTGTTGGCTTCATGAGTTAAAGGCCATGTTTTGTGTTAGTTTGGTGTATAACGTAAGGGTCATATCTTTTACGCACGCTCCTTGCGTCTAGTTGCCTGGCATACTATCTGTGTGGCTTACAAAGCAATATGCACTCGGAATACAAGATGTGACACGAGTACAAGTCCCTTTTTTGGTCCAGTGTGCTCTATGTGAGGCTATTTGGTCTAAGAACGTACGACTCATATGTACTCAAAAGGAAAGGTACACAAGCTTACCGAGGGGCTATCTTACGTTTGCAACGTTTTGTTTTTAAAGCCTACAATTGAGAATTTGCTCTTGGTTTCAGTATATTATAACGTTGTGTTTGCCTCCATGTTTGGTCTGATAACATTCTTCTGTTCATCATTCAGTGATCCTTATTTGAATATAAGCTTGGCAAAAAAATCTCTCTTTACAAGAATGCTAAATGATATATACAATCGTCGTTCGGTCAGACCCTTGTAGTGACTGTGCCTAGTGGCACATAGGACAGAACGTTTCTTTGTTGTTTCAGTAGCAGGGTATATATTTATAGGGAGGAGTTACATGCCTTTAACTTTCTCGAACATAGGACCCTCATTTTATGCCCCCTCTGAAAGACGGGTGCAGCCTGAACTGAGATGTCCTGACCCAGGATTGAACCGGGGTCTCCCGGTTAGCAACTTATTGGTACCATGATCTCAACTGTGAGGCTGCTACCAGTTGAGCTACAGGGACATCCCTAATATATACAATAAAATAGTCCAAACCCTAAGCAGGTTGCCGCCTCCAACTTTGTTCTGTACTCATGCAAACTAAATTCTGTCTACGGACGTCATGCAGTCGGCCGCCATGGCGACACTACATGCCCTGTCGCAATACATAGTCATATAGTCATAGAACATGACATATACAGGGCATGCCAAACAAACATAGAACATTATACAACTGTTTGGAAGGGGAGGGGGCATTGTCCAAAAGGTCATACAACTGCGCTGCAATTAGAACTTTTTCACCTTAAAAACATAGATACTGTAAATATAAAAATGTTCGCGATGCCTTTATTTCCTCGGGGAGGAGACCCAATCAGCCCCTGACAGCGAGAGATTGTGTAACACAGGCTGTGCTACATACGTGACACATTAATCAGGTAATGGATCCATTAAGTAATCATGTAACCAATTAGTGGTTTCATCAACATTGCTCTACATGTCCCAGTTTCAGCTTGACTGCCCCTGAGTCCATGACAAAGTTTGATATCATAATTAGTCATGCTGTAAACATAGAGGCATTTAAAAGGTCAAAAGGAAAAGGAAAATAGAACATATAGTATGGTGCCAGCCATTGGGAAAGCCCAGCTAAATAGGTCGATTGGATGGGAAATGAGCTAGTGGTTTCAGTGACTATAAACGTTTCAGATGATAATGTATAACCCGGTAGCTTCAATATGAGAAGACCAGCAAACGAAAGGTTGATGTTAAAGCTTGATACATGGAAAATAGCTTTGTCGCGTAAGATCAATGTACCGCAATATGCTTGTGAGTACCTACATGGACTGCTCAATGTTGTGAGTAGAGAGTTCTGGGTTCGAAGTCCTAGCCGTGCCCTCGGGAGGGGCACTTTATACATATTTCTTTTAGACTCAGGTGAAAATGAGTGCCTAGTTTTGGTTAGGGACGCCTACTTGGCTTGTTTTTTGTACAGTCGATTTTTCTGCTAGGTAACTGAATCCCACCTCGTAAAAAAATCCCCGAGAGTGCTAATTGATATAGGTGGGAGGGGAAACACTCCCATACCGAGGCAATCACGGGGAGCTCACGGTGCCCTGGATACCCATATGTATGCAAGACGGCGCCGGATGAAAACCGCATATCGGTATCCATGGCTGACCTCTTGTCGCGACGCAGCGAGCCGGGACGGGGGCGGTTCAATCGACCGGTGCGGGGTCGTGTGTGGGGTCGTGTAGCGTAACGGCAGGAATTTCAGCCCAGAACCCATGATCCCGGGTTCGCATCCCCTCACGCCACCAATGTTGTGCCCTTGGGAAAGGCACTTAACATTACTTTTCTCACTCCACCGAGATGTAAAAATGGGTGTATTGTTCTCTGTACGTGGCACTGTTAAAATAAGTCATGTAAAACTACAGTGCCACGTCGTCCTTGTCTGTCAAAAAGGGAAGAACAAAAAAATCGACCGGTGACCACGGGCAGACCGTGCCGCACACAAGGTGAACGTGCTCAATCTTACAGCCAGAACATATCTGTTCCCTGTCAAGGTTATACATATCTATTCCGCTTCCCTCGGGCGGTTGCCATTGCCGCGTGTCCAAGTACAAAAATACCTTTCGATCGCAATGCGCTGTAATTCATCTTGGCTTGATATGTACCCTGCATCGTTTCTGTACAGCAAAAATCATTTACGTATACAGCCAAAATCATTGGTACTGTACAGGTACCGTACCTGTATAGCGTACACTTATGTTTTGACTTATGACTTATTTTGTTACTAAAACGTGTTATTTCTGCCAAAAAGATGGGAACATTGTATTGTCGTTGAAATCAGCACCATTTTGGATTTGGGAAAGTATGGGTTCTCTGCATAAGATGCTTGAAACTTAAGTCTAAATTACAGACACATCCAAACTATCATTTGCTGCAGACGAGCCTTACGTAAAGCAGACGTTCACGAAATTCTTGTCTACTTGGGAGAGAAACGACCAGTAAACCCGTCCCTGCGTGAAGTAATGACGTGCATACGAGTCAAGAACATGATCACGGCTCGGCTCAGGGCAACCCACGCTTTCCGATCCGTTAAGCATGGGGGAGCTATCCTTGGTGCTGATTACACGACTGGACTGTCTTCCTGGAAAATCTCCCTCGAGCTTTCCTCGAAATTGAAAAGACAGACCGCCCTCTTGTCTGCTCATGAAATGATGGTGTGTTTCCCGTTGTTTAATGTTCTGCTGTGTTGAGCCGCCGTTAGTAGTAACGGTTACATTCATGTCTTGCAATATAACATGGGATTCAGGGCTTTCCTCAGTGCTCCAAAATGTTAGGGACAGATATCTGACTCAACAGGATGTAAAACCTAGCACGAATCCTCCTGGGCATGAAAAATGACAGTTACAGACAAGAAATGGCACATCCAGCGCATCCCAGGACAGTGATACTAAGGATAAAATCCCCCCGTACTCGCCCCACTTGCTGAGTGTGCATACGATGCATCTTTGACGGATCAGTGTTAGAGCTCTTAGATAAGAGCCACTCTATCTTGCTTACTCTTCTTTCAAGAAGGGCCGGAACGAATCTGGGAGGATCTACATCACCCGTAAGACTTACTACTTCCTGCGAGGTTTGTTTAGGCTTTGTCGGCGAGTGTTGATGGCTGAGGTCGACAGCGCTGCTAGCGGGGTATATGAGAAATGCCCGTACCGTGTTCATATCATAATTGTTTATCTATAAACAGATCTTGTGAAGACAAATCGCTCTCCCGAGATGAAACGATTCTTCTACCAGCATTTGCATGGAGATGTGAGGTATTTCATCATTTGATACATACAAACATTCATACATACAGTCCATAAGAAAGTAGAGTTTGAAGATCTCACGGCTCCTCTGAACTCTACTTCCTGCCACTCCCGATGCGGCAAGACTGGCCTTTGCGGTCATCTTCCCATTCACCTCCATATTCCAGTGAAATATGAGTTTTCGACTTTGATTTTTCGTGATTCACAGCCGGATGGATCGACCATGTCTTGTAGGTAACCTTGCCGACCCACTCCCAACCACAGATGACATTGCTCCGACTAACTCCCAACCATGGTCTGGAGAAGGTCGGGAGGCCATGGTCTGCAGGTGTGAGAGGGAAGTAAAAGTGATTGTGAAGTAGAAGTGAAAGAGATTGAATTCCTGATGGAGAACAGTGCGTGGTGGTAAAAAGCTTTTATAAGTAGAGGGGTAACGCATAGCCAGCTATTGTTTCCTTTGACAGTGATTCGTGAGCCTTCCACACTTCATCTATCATACCACGTTTCTGCGTCGTGACAAGCTAAAAGCTAAAACGTCTATAGGCACAATATCACCAGTAAGACGAGTGGGAAACCGTTTTATCAGATCTCGTACTAGCCATAGTGGGATTTACGTAAATCCGGTGTTAAATCGCGGTTTCCGTGGCGAAAGATGAACAAATTGTACCAAAATAAGCTGCGCGGTCCTTTTGAATCTGTGAATGGATATTTCCTTTTACAGGCTTGTTAAGATGTAAAAACAAGAACTTAGAGATAGAAGTGCATGGACGTTACATCGCTAAAGACTACTGAATATTTGACAGGATACGTTTTCCCTATAGGAAGTTTTAGTTTTAAGTGTTCTTTGTAATTGTTCTCATTGATAATACAACAATTATAACACAAGTACAAACGTCAAGTATTGGCTTTGTAATTGGGGCCTTTTCCATCTTATGTCGTCAATATGGATTTAGCTTATTACATAAATTTTTAGCGTTGCTGTTTCCCTGAAGATATCGCATCGCTATGATATACACACTTTGCTGTCTGCCCCCCTTCTTCTCCCCTATCTGACGTGAAAACGGCTATTCGGTAGCTTTAACTCCTTTTAACGGCTAACCATCTCGATCGCCCAGATTATGCCAGGTTCCTGGCCGTCTGACGTACGCCCGTATCTCTACCTCTTTCATGGCTTACCTTTTCCGGGCCCAGTGTAAGCCAAATTTTTGTCTCCGCCAAATGTTTGCCCCAGCACTGCTTGGGGGTTTTCTAAACTACTATACCCGAGGGGAGGGCCTACGGGAGTGCGACACACTGATTGGGTTGTGGGGTGTGCGTGGTGATTTTCAAACAGAAGACTGAGCGGATTTTGGGGAGGAGGGATCGCGCTGTGGAAGCTAATCTAACCATATGGCCCTAACCCTGACCCCAACCCTAAACCCAACCCTAACCCTTACTTCACCCTAACCTATGGAGCAAAAATTTTGCGGAGAAGAAATCCGGCTCAACACCGGACCATCAGAAATTGGAGATGTCAACTTGGCCCCGTCACATTTGTCGTACGATCGCAAACTGAAGACATCCTCATGATAGTCGTAAATGTGTCGTACAGACGTCGTCTGTCTTGTTGCGGAATATTCTGTTTTATGTAGAATAGATTTCGGCTTTTGGTTCACAGCCCGAAATTCTACGACATCAAAATTGATAGTTTGCGACGAATATATTACTAGCCTCGCCGTATATCCACCGTTTTCACGATGCACAACCGCATTGTGATGGTTTCTTAACAGTCTCATTAGTATTCACAAGTTGCTGCCTAACCAGTGTGTTCACATGTAAGAGCACGGTGCGTGGTTCTGAGGCCCGTAGATTTAATCTTACAGCTTACGTCAAAGGAAATTTATCCATTTACTGTTACTTGCCAAGACGGCTCCAAGAATGCTCGGTCTTGTGTCTGCGCTGTAGATAATTAAAGGCGAAATTTGACCGCGTTTTAACATTCTGGCTAGCCGGCTGCAGTATCTATCGTTAACGTAATTTACCGTTATATATGTATATTGGCGACGCTTACCAAATAACGCATAGCGTATTGATGATTCCTCCCTTCACTCTCTCCTTCGTTCCCTTCCTCAAACGCTTTGCAGAGCTAGAGATGCTGTGTCGAATGCTTTTTAGAAATCTACGACGCCAGAATTAAGATGAACGTACATTCGTAACTTTTTGCGTTCTCAGCCACCAAAAACAAAACAAAATTACCAACTTTTTCAAAGTTGCTGGGCTGGGCAGCTCAAACTTTAGGGCACTTAAGTATTAGATTGTCAACGTGTTCCAAGCTTTTGCACAAAAATCGAACTGGTCCATCGTTTTGCCGATACCTATCTACATGTTAAATCTGCTAATTGTGATCCATCCAGGGCTGTTCAACGACGAACATCAACACCATGGGCTTCCAAATTACTATTCAGGTAATAAAAATACGAGTATACATTCAGGTAATAAAAATATTTTCAAAAACAGTTACAGAAAATGTATCAAGTTGCTTGTCTAATATATATAATGAGTGACTGTTTTCATGCGTATCGTTTCGGGGGGTTGAAGTTTCAAAATTTCCCGTGAAGATTGTAATGACGCAGCATTGTTTACGGACGAACCGTTCTCTCATTCGACCTTTTTGGAAAGTTTGCCTCTGTCATGAAGTGATGTATGGCGACAATTTGACCGGGTAAACTGCTACCTGGAAACTCCATCAATCACACATGGGTCCGTGTTTAGTCAGAGTCTTCTTGGATCGAGCGGCAGGTTGCTCTACCAGGGTATAGAAAACGTCCATTGTACATGTAGTACCATTTTGGGTCTTGTTATCCACTGGTGCTACTATAAAACTTCGTGACACTAATGAGTACGCCATCTTAGTGTTGTGAACTGGTTTTATCATGGCCCAGTTCAGGTAAGGTCCCAGTCACATTCTCCGTGCGACCGTTGTACGATTGTCATACGATCACAAGCTTGGGGCATTCTTGGGATAGTCATGAAGGCGGCCAGCAAATTTCATCTGTCATGTCTTTTACCGAAAAGGCTGTCTTAGATCCATGTCCGAGGTCGGTTCTGTCACAGCCTACTTGATGATTATCAAAAATCAAAAAAATTGTACGACGACCCTGGTCCTGGATGAATGTGCCATTTGTCACATGTGCACAGGTAGACATATTAGAAATACCTGCACATCTCCAATGTTGCCTGTACTAACTTGCCTTTGCAGGGGGTATTCCTTGCACTGACGTGTCTACCCAGGCACTAATAATGGTGCCATTATGCACCGTGCATCACTACAATTATCCCAGCTTGAAGTACCTCTGTCGTGTTTAGTGGCCGTAATTAGCGCGTGTTACTTCCACAACCGTACCAGACATATAGAAGGTCACCTTTCTGCCTGGACAGCGAGACCACGCCCCCTACAAACAAGCGCTTTGTAACGCCGAATGGAAATCTAATCTGAAAAAAACCATTTGTTTCTCAGAGACAACATTCTAATCTATGAGGGATTGTTTCGTATCGCTACATGGCGTTCTTGACGATGCGTCGACGCATGTCATGCCCCTACCGTGTGTTTTTAAGCGGAGAATTGTGGGTTATCCAAAGATTAATAGCATACGGCGCGCAGTAATTGATGACGTTGACCTTTTAGTGTAGCAGCGCTCATCACGTGATTGACACGCAAGCGCCTCGCTTGAAGAATGAGGTTAATGTCCCCTTTTGACAGGCGCAAATAACACCTAATTTGACTATAATTCTCCCGCTTGACATGCTGGCTGCAAAATGCTCTCTTTTTTTGGACCTTAGTTAAATTGCTGATAGCGCGACATTCATGAATTGCCATCTGCTTTAAGGAAATCGGAGTCGTGTTGGTGCAATAAGTCAGTTGAGGACAGGACCTTATCAAAGATTCCAGAAACGAGTCTTCTGATGCACTCGATGATAAATGATGACTACGATGATTGGGTCACTGATTGCACCAACCGAGCGCGCATAAAAACGACGCGAGAATGGTTTCTTGTGCCACGCTCTAATTAAGCACTGGACACCTGCTGTGTCTGACGTCATATACTTACGCCCCTGTTACACGCGTACGTAGCCGACCATGGTCAAAAGCTATCTACCACTTTGATTTGGTGATCGTTCGTACCATCAAAAGATGCAAAAAAAAGTTCTGCTACAATTTTCTCTCCTGAACTAAACAAATTAAGTCTACATTAACATATCTTAGATATGCGCACCTTTACCTAAGCTACCTACAGCTTAGATACCATGCCAATTCTTCCATACCATCTCCAAATATCAACACAATCGACTGTGGCATTCTTGAGTTATACATGTTCACAGACCCTAAAACCCAACCAAAAGCATAACCTTCTGCCATTCTGGCGAGGGTAATAAAGTATCTCGAGCCCTGCAGACCAATTTACTATTCGCGAGTGAGGCCACAGGGTTGGAAAATTGCTCTGCAAATCAACGTAATTATGCCATAGTAATTAAGTGCACTCCGGGGGGTGTTCAATTTGCACTTGGCCGCCACAACTTGACTTTTCCCTCACTTCCTGAACGGAAAAGTCAGGGTTCAACTTACAGTAATAATTCTAGAAATCTATCAAGTAACCATTATGTAAAACTCTAGTGTGGAACCTCCCACAGCTTACCATGAGTGATATTTGTGTGAACCATCATTATGGCTAGTCACGTTCCTCGTCAACTGGTGGTTATGTGTGTGCGTGTCATGATTAGATAATGGTGAATTAGAAAACTTTGTGTCGCTTTTTGGAAAAGCTAACAACTTGCTGAATAGTACATTCATAATTGGTTACGACGGAATCGTGAAGTACGATGCTGTTGTTAAAGAAAATATGTATATTCAAGACATATAACCAACATTGTAGCGTTGGATATTGTGTTGCCTTCTGTATCTTATTTAAATGGCAAGTAAACGTTGCCTTCTTTGTAAACTTGTTTTTGTAAAATTTCAACACATCGCAACGCTACATGTGGAAGAGTTGGTGCGCATTTGATGCAATTCCTGATGTGTCATATATGTGTCTTATTTATGTGCCTTACTTGTAATTGTGTGACTTACTAATGTGTCTACCTGATGTGTCTTACCTGTGTGTCTTATCTATGTGGCGTACTTATGTGTATTACTCATGTGTTTTACTTATGTGTCTTATTTATGTGCCTTCAGGTTTAGTCAAAGAGTCTACACCAATGGCGAGGCAGATGGACCAGTCCAAAGTGAAAGAGTTGAAGGAGACCTTCTCGCTCTTCGACAAAGATGGCGACGGGAACATCACAGCCACGGAACTTGAGTCCGTCATGAGGTCGCTGGGGCACGATCCCACTGGGGATGAGATTGAGGTTTGTTTTGTTTTGTTTGCTTGTTTGTGTCAAATTTGTTTGCCCACGTGAAAAGGGCTTGAAATGCCCATGCACATCTTATGATTAACAAGCTAGATTTATATGATTATGGTAATAAAAAGTTTGATAAATCTACAGTTTTTGATGGTTGGGAAACCGTGAGCAACGATTATGTTTCGACACTGAAAACGTGAGAAATCCTAAAAGATACTGTCGACATCCTGCACCTCGTAAAAAATAAGTCCTAAAGTTAAGTTTGCCCGCGTGAAATTGCAGATGCGTTCGAAATTGCAGTTTGATTTTATCATAATCTTCAGTTTTGCAGCAAACAAAACAAAATTGTCTCCTTCAAAGTTTATTTGAAGTAGCGGATCATATGTGCTTTCATCAAGGCCGACGGGCTGACAGCCAAAGTTTGAGTAAATCCTACTTTTTGACAGTTTAATTCGTTATACCAAATAAAAAGAAGCATATCTAGTACAAAGATAATCCTCTGAGGCGAAGATCTGACGATGTAAGAGATAGGGAGGATGTCGTGCCCTGATCCAAATTTAATGAGCAGGAATGAAACTCATGCATAGCTCCTTGGGACGTTCTTTTGAAGTGACATCGCGTGATGCTTCACCAGCTGGCAGATCATGACAGGCTGTTCATCAAGGCTTAGATCTCTTCGTACCTGGTGTATCCAATATGTCACCTTACGTAAGGCAGATCCGGTAGATGTGCTGGTGGCTAAGTGAAAGACGGGGGTGTACACCACTGGCTGTGCTTTGAATCATCTTACGAGATATTCCAAGCGACAGCCTAGTCTTGATTGATTCTTGTATTGCGGTGATAGGGAATGTATTCCAACTTTAAGGTCGGAATCTACGCTTCAGGGACTCGGGTGTTATATGAGGAGGAGTATCATTGACATGCCGATGACATTCTTTCGTGTCATCTTCGTTTGCTATGATGAGGGCCAGAGGGTAGAGTAAAGGGTTATCAGTGTTATCTAACAACATATTGCAGAATTCTAAAGACTCATTGTCCTCCCTCATACCCCCCAAAAATATGTCATATGAATTTTTGATCGAATGGGTAGGTCAATGATTTATTTGGTTGGTTGGTGATTTTGTTGTTTGAAAAGAAATTCTGCAACAAGCTTAAGGCCGGGACTAGAATTATTTGTAGATTTAATCTGACATATTTGCCTGTTCAAGACATGATAAAGAGTGTTGGCACAGATCAACAACTTTCAGAAATTTCTGACTAGAAATCTTTATTTTTGTGCACAAATTGCATTTGTACATATATGCATTTCTTCGTGGTTTTGATTAGCCGCTAAATAGATGTTTAAATGTTAGTTAATGCAGTTGTTCAAATGCTTCACAATGAGGTTTTTGGTTTGAGTATGTTTCACATGATAGGCTCGTTGGGGACACCGACAGGAAGTTAGATCAGAAGTCCCCAAAAGGCTTCAGAATATGTCTTATTTCCTGTCTATGATTTCCTGCTATATGCATGTTTGTTTCTTGATGGGAGCCAGTGGAAGAATGTATGGACAGGATCAGCGAGAATTCCACAATTATCAATAGAACAAGACACTCATCTGCACAAGAGCTCACGTCAATATTTCACGGAGATATCAGATCTTTCATTTCTTACTTTCCCTTTTAGGACATGATGAAGAGTGTTGACGTGGACGGAAACGGCACCATAGACTTCCAGGAGTTCCTGTCGATGATGGGCTCCAGAATTCAAACCGTCGACCGTGACGTCGAAATCAGGGAGATGTTCCGAGTCTTCGACGTGGTCAGTTTATTTGCTTACTTCTTTGGTTATCTACAGTATTTGTTCGGCAATAATGTATCACCTGCTTTCTTCCATACCATGGAGCAGAACGTATCAATTATAAGTTTGAGATGTTACCAGCTCTAACCAGCTGTCAGCCAATCAGAGAATCACCTAGATGTTGTTTTTTCTAAGTAAAACCACCTTTCTAATTGGCTGACAGCTAGGTAGTCACGCCCACAGAAGTGGAAGCCTCGGCCCGGTTTAGCAGAGCCTACACAGGGTATATTATATTGTACAGACCGCTGGCTAGGCTCTGCGTAGGAGGATGCATTAGGCTTGACATTATTTCATCTCCTCTGTTGTTCAGTCGTATTAGAGATGACTGAAGTGAATGAGATTAAACTGTAAGTGCAGTTCATCGGCCTACTAATACGGTCAGACACAGCGAGATTAGTGCGTAAATGAGCCCAGCGTCAATTAAGGTACAAAAAGTTGATTATACCGGCGCCATCGAATGGTTGAATCTAGGATATTACGTGGCTTTAGAAAATGTCATAGTCATATTAACCCAGAGAAGGAGGGCTTTAAAGTAGATAAAGGGAAAACATAGATGGATTGATTTGACGTATTAAGTGAACCATTTCCATTTACGCTTCCGCTGACGAGCAATTTTCTCATCACCGCCATGGTAAATTAATTAGGAAGGCCAGCGCCTTGATCAAATGAAATTCTAAAAATGGACCGTCGACCCCGCAATGTCAGATCAGAAGGTCATTGCGGCGGTAATGTCACGCATTTAGACCCAAGGTCGTTTGGAATGTCAAGAACACTTCTTCATCAACGGGACAAAGGGTGCATAGACTAACATTTTTCATAAAACTGCCATCATGCAATATATTTACGCCACGTTACAGAAGCGAAGTCATACTAGCTATCACCACATGACAAGATAGACACATTGCTGATATGCATGATACAAGTTGCCTAGTACGTTTGTGAATATTAGTCATCCAAGAATTGAAGAATAATATTTCAATTCAATCTATACTGGGTTACAATTTGAAAATAGAAGACGTTTCAGGTATCCAGCCGACAACTTCCATTACTGATTGCCCTCCATTTATTAGTTTATAAAATAGACTGGCCACCTAGATTTGTCGCTATTTTCGTTAGGTAGTGAAGTAAGACTAACGACCATGGTTGTAACTTGTTCCATTTGCATGCTATCTTTTACAACCGTTGAGCAAGAAAGTTCTTCATGCATTTATTCATTCGTTCACTCCCTATGAATGACACAAATGAAAAGTCTGAAGCTAAGTAAGCAAACAGCGGCCGCGTCAGTCGTGTGAGTTAAAACATTTTCAAAGTGTAACCATCCAGTATGACGGGGAATTCTTACGTCATGGTCACCTGAGTGCAAACACCTTTTTAAACTTGCATGTATTTCTGTAGGACGGCAACGGCTTCATCAGCGCAGCCGAGTTGCGCAGGGCGATGTCAAATCTCGGAGAAGATCTCACCGAGGACGAGATCGACGAGATGATCCGGGTGGCAGACAAAGATGGCGACGGCCAGATCGACTTTGAGGAATTCGTCAAGATGAGCAGGTGACTTAGCTTTGACCTTGACCCACTAGAGACAGGGGCTGTCAATAATCGGCATATCTTTCAATGACTGAAGGACTTGGGAAATCTTATTACATTAAGCTGACAATCATGTTATTGCCCTGTCGTTAAACAATGTATTTGTGTCTGGTATGTTGAAACATGCTGACTTTCTCAACATGTCGGTGAACATCAACATGTCGTGATTATTTCTCCTGAGTGAATGTTTGCAAATCATTGTGGTTCTGTGTTTCTTATTGTGAACATCATATTTGCTGTCTCAAGCCAAGAAAAAGAATTATAAGAAAAGAAATGCATCTATCTTATGCTTGGTGTTAAAGGAGGATTCCAGTCTTCCTCGGGCATTGTGACATATTCACGCTTGACACGTGACCTCCATGAAACGTGACGTCATAGGTGCCCGGATGTTGTTATTTACACATGTCTTCTTCTCCGTGCAGGTTGGCCCATCCCGAACCGCCGAAGAGCATCACTCTGGACGTTCCCGGCCAACCGGACTCCCCGGAGTCTCCCGAAGACGGGAAGAAGGAGAAGAAGGGCAGCTTCAAGAAGAAGAGGGGCAGCTTCAAGAAGAGGCTGATGCAGCTCGCTGGAAAAGACTCCAGCGACAGACGAGATAAGGACAGCTAAATCTTCCAAGGGCAAACACCTTTAAGGACATGCCAGTTACCTCTTAATCGTCTTTCTGTCATTGGGTAGATGGGAAAGAGATGTAGATTGAGTTGGAAATAGCAGGAGTGTGATAAGGGAACCCTTATCTACTGATGATGACATGTGTATATATGAGGCTTTGGGGGGAAAGGGTGTGAAACGGGCACAGTTAACGCAATAAGGTAGTTATGTAACATGCCCTACTATACCATCCCTAGGTGCACTGAGGTAGCAAGTTGGCAGACTGATTAAGAACTAAACATAAACGACCAAGGCTAGAGATTCAAAGCTGCGTAGAAGACATATTTGAAGTCGCTCCTCTTCAAGAATGATCAATCAATGAACCCGAATATTAGAGACTCATTTTCAATCGATTATCGATTGGAAGGGGGTATCCTCCTTCTTTGCAACCGAGGCTGGTCTACAAGAACCTCATGAGTATGATTAGTCAATTATATATAAGACAATAGATTGTACAATTACGCGAATAATCGCGAAGATTTTGTACAGGTTGTTGTGGAGAGAGTGGGCATTGTGATTGATGGTATATTTCCTAACCTTTTATGTGAAAACTTTTTTTTTTATTTGGTTTTTCCTTAACACCAACGCCTGCTGTTTCTAGTCATAATATCAGTGGTAAAGGTTTATATTACAATAAGGGGTCAGCTGTACATAAGCTACCACATTTTGTTGGTGATAACCAGGATGAAAAAAAAATGTATATTTTAAATTTCCGGGAGAAAGAATTTACCACTGACGAATTCCAAGTTTTCCAAATTTCCAAGTACAATTCCAAGTAAGTTATGATTAAAAAATCGGCGCTTGAGCAATTACATTTTTCGATTAGGTTGTCCATAAAAAAAACGTTATGACAATGATGATATCTTTAAATGCGTCGTCCACATAAAAATATGGATGGGGGCGTTTCAACTAACTTAATGTAAAGAAATCTTGCATTAGTAAAATATGTGCTCGCATATTACAGTAAAAAAAAAAGCTATCAAAGCTGCTATTCTACAGAGAAACTTGAACAATCTTATGCACCTTCTTAAGTGAGAAGGAAACGTATTAGGGTTTCTAATGACGTCATTCCAATTCTAAGTGTCACGGCCCAAATTGATTGCTACAGATGAACAGTTTTCATATTGATTGTTTGATGGTTGACTGTTTTGAATGAAATTTCGATTTTATAATCAAAAGAAAATACACCCTGACCCCAGCGGCACAGCCTAGAAATAAATGCTGAACTTTTCTTGTACGAGGGGCCACGGGAGGGGCACTGGTGCCCTTGTTTTCACTGGCCATGCGTTCTTTCACTCATTTTTTTCGCCAAATGTACCATTTTCGACGCCCCCTTTACTGACCCCATACAAAATGAACTAACGCTATGCAGTGTAAAAGGTGCAACAACAAGCAAAGGATGCAATACTGTTGTTGTTGTCGGTGTTTCCGACGTATGTAGTCAATGGCGTCCATGCTACGTACTGTGCGTGATGTATCATGCATAACTCAAGACTTAAATGGCGTACAAGTCTACCAAAAGCTCCTTTTGTGCTTTTTACAACATGTGCACAGAGTAAGGCTGCAAAAACCCTCTGTATCGCACCCATTTCATTTTATTTAAAATCAAATTCATCATGGCGGATCAGGGCACCGTATAGCATGCTGGGAAATATTCGAATTCAACATGGCGGATCAAGACACCGCACAGCATGCTGGGATGTATTGATACTAATCGAGAGGATATCACTCACTGCACAGGCACCAAATCGTGCATAAAAACTTACTACGAATCAAATTAGCCAAGATTGGGAATGCATGTCAGGACTTGATAATGTGTCATTGGAGAGAGACGTTTTATAAGTACTGAATTTTATATTTCGTTCTTCTTAAGTCGTCCATTCTGGAGAGCTCAATGCCGAAGCTTAACAGCATTAACGTTAGTGAGATTTTTCTTCTCTAATTCACCTGGTTGTTTGGTACCTTGAAAGTGTTGTGTCGTTATCGTCCATGGCTTCTGCGTACTAGTCGTTTGATATACCTAGAACTATAATTACAACGTATATGTAATTCAATATGGGTCATTTTGTTTTTCAAAAGGCAGATATGTCAAAGAAAATTAGGCCGTGTTTTAAGCCTGAAAAAATGAACGGGCGTTTCAGTTGTGTTTTCCTTGGCCTTCCTATGTGAGCTTCCTCTAAACATCAATTTTCGGCAGCGGTCACAGTGGTATGATTCACAGCATACTTCAATTCAACGGATTGTTGGTTGACAAAGAGGTACCTGACACATCAGATTTTCTACCATCGTTAACTTGGAGTAAGCTCAAGCTGCGCTTTTTTTAAGTTTCACTGGCAGCATGTAAGATGTGAGTGAATCTGGTGATTTTGTAAACACGTTATAGTATAAAGTAACAATCTTCCGCCCAACGACTAAGACTACCATGTGTCAAAATTGGAAGCAGTGATAGTGCGTGGCTGTGTTTGTCGAAGAAAGACGAAGTAACTGTCAGTAACGATTCTGTGTGTTATCCCTAACATCTACAGGGCTGTGTGAACTTTGACGTTTCTCCCACACTGGTGTGGGGCGAATGACAAAGTCAAGAATTTTGCCCCTTTTGAGGCTGTCTTTTCAAAACGTAACAAAACGTAGAAAATACATCTATAAGTATCTTACGAAACTGTGCACAACAGACGGTAATATCAACTAGATGGTAACGGCAAATAAAGGCTAGAACAATCACCGGAAGAAGAATATTTAAACTTCCGAGATCTGGAGATTCGTTATAACTGCTTTTTGATATTCTGACATTGGCGCCATCTAGTTGAACAGTACTGTACTGCACGCTCAGAAACAGAATGTTAACATGACTTCCATGTAAATTGTCACCCTTCTAAACATTATAATGTTCAATACATATTTACTACTCACAACAAATGGAGCAATAACGAATGGGAAGTGGTGGATGTAGCCTACACATGTGCTGGTTTACACTTTTACACAGGCTTACGGCTCATGTTGAAAGGATGGAAAACTGCTGGTTGCTATTTGAGGTGTGAATATCTTGTAATAGAGTAGCTCGTGTTTATTTGAAATGCCTGTTACGTCATATTTGTGACGTTGCTATGGCTGCAAGAGGAAGGTTTGTAACCGTTTGTCATTTCAGTTGAGCACGTGCCATTCTGATGATTTGGGTTAAGTACGTTTGTTATATTTCATTTAGAAGAAAATTTGATCCCTACATGTACTTGTATATATCGTTTTTTGTTTCTGAATATGTCAACCAATACTCTGCCCCCATGATAAAAAGACATAAAACGTGGCTTCCGTTCATGATCTAGCCCGCTAGACATCACGTAATAGGATTGCAACAATACATAGACGAATCGTTATAAGATGTTCCATTGTAGAACTACTCGTAGCGCTTTGTCGTTAACCCCCAAGCTGTAAGGTCTGCTCGAATCGGTGGACAAAAAAACTGAGGCTAGTTCTCAGTCCACGCAACTCCGATTACAGGTGATGTGTTTTGTACGAAAACTTGTTACTTGTGAGATGGGAATCAGAGATGAAACAAAGGATAGAAACCGACATGTTAAGTATGTGGTTAATTGAAGGTGTACATTTCATAAATTAAAAGAAGAGAAACTATTGCTGGAAGTCGACATGTGTTTGTTTATCACTTATCCGATATCATGCTGTAATGTATAAAAAAAACACTCTCCTGTTTTCTTGATTTTCTATGTTAAAAAAATCAAAGTCATATTCCGCTTGGATACGATCAGAGGAGCGAACTGGAGCTAGATGGATTCCAGGATGCTCCCAACCCAGCGCCGACCTTGGTTAGAGGTGGTCGGGGGCAAAGTTGTGGGGAAGTCCTGAATGTGTGACATGGTCTTAACCGACTACATAACCTCCTTTGCTGAACTAACTAGTCACGATCTCCAGATGTTTTTGTGTAAGCAGTAGATGCCTCGTCAAATGGAATTCAACACAATCACAACTACCCCAAAAGGGCTGGCGATCAGCTAGTACCGGTAGTTGGACCATTGGCGTATCGACGTCTAACGTAATTGATATCTAAGCCTATAATAGGATCCTCATACCCAATTATAGAGAATTCCAATGTGCCGATTACCTTTAAATGGCTGTATAGATCGTAGCATGCGTCAGAAAGGGCCGACAATGAGCAATGAGCAACGTCAAGCAATGGCCTTGTAAACTTCGATTTTCTAGATAAGGCCACAGCAAGTAAATTATATGGATGATATACTCTGCAGACTCTTATTCTAAAAAAAAACAAGATTGGCAATTTATTTTTTTTAATATAGAGACCATGAACGTTGTAACAAGAATTGAAGTGAAAAACAAGTCTTTATTCCTGTATTCAAGAATTGCAGAAAGTGACACTTGTGGTAGCCTAGTATCACATACCAACTTGGCAACTGCGTTCAAGGCCACCACACAAGTGTCACTTCTACAACTAGAGTCATGGCAACCACACTGGTGTCACGTCTACAACTACACTCAAGGCAACCACACTGGTGTCACTTCTACAACTACACTCAAGGCTACCACACTGGTGTAACTTCTACAACTACACTCAAGGCTACCACACTGGTGTCACTTCTACAACCACACTCAAGGCTACCAATTTGAAATTGAAATATATCTGAGATCATACCAAAAAACATACAATGTGGCGCCTACCCCTTATATCATTGAATATTTAATACATTAATTATAATTATAAGATTGTAATGCTTTCTTCTGGCGGCTACACTTCCAACACCTGCTTATATAATGGCGCGCGTGTATCCATGCCCCCCTCCCCCTCTCTCAGATGTTGTATGCTACACCAGGCGGGGACAAGCCATTCGTTTATTGATTTTTCCGTTTCTATTCAGAACTCTGAAGCAGTGATCAATTTCCCGTATGCTGCGGCGCCGTGGGTCACGGGCACCGCATTGGACTACGTCACACCCTCGTCAATCAATAATGAGGGAATTGGTTACGGGTTAGCGTAATTAATAGGCACTCGGCTGGCGGTGGAGCGGGAAAATCCTCTGGAATAATACACCTGCGTCTGCTGTCGCACTATTTCTGAATTGACGAAGCGGCGAGACTTAGAGTTAGAGAATATTCCTCCCATTAACCTCGCTGTCTGCCGGGAATACATGTTAACGTTCCTATAGGTCGTCTGATGGGGGGAAAAACTATTTTTTTAAGCTACTACGTGTTTGTCAAGTTTTTTTAATCTTCGATGGTGATGATCATAGAATGTAAAATTCTATTTGATATGTAAAGACCTTGATATACTGTAGGTGTTTTAAGGACAATGATCTGTTTGTTTTTAATTTGTAATAAGATACGCAATTCAGCCCAAAAGGCTGCGATGTATTTTAATTGAATAAACCATTCATACATATACATATAAAAAGATGTTATGTTTCCGCCCACCCGAAAGACCCATTGCCAGCAACAACCTGCCGACCCTAGCCTTCTTTTGGGGGACGACCCCTGGCAAAGGACTTAAAGTTTTCGATCTGTGCTTGTACAATGCATTCAAGATTCTGTATAACTACAATAATTTATTGAAAATACCAGTGCCCTGATGCTTTCAGCTTTTCGTTGTTGATTGATATGAACTGCATTTGTTTGATCACTACCACCGAAATTGAAAAAAAAAGAGAGAATCTTATACGTGATCGGAAGCAGAACATTAATTTTCTGAGGCCTAACCCACTCAGAATTCTGTCTCTGGTGACTGGAGAATGAAGCAATGCTGCTTGACAATTAGACCCCATTCTCCATGAAGCTCAATACGCTTGAGAAAGGATCCTTTGACCCAAATTTTTGTGATTCTGTTTTATGATACTTGTACAACATTTCTTGGACGATCAGTGCATAATGTACGACTGACTAGTGGGCTAGGATTCCAGTTTATATACAGGAATACAATAATGTTCTCGAAGGAGACACCAGTCGCCCCAAGGACGTACCTAATATAGCCAATAAGCCCTCTGAATTATCTCACGACCCAGATTTCTGTGATTATGTAAAAAGTGCGACTGCTTGGGATTCCATTTCATTGGCATTGGAAAGAATATATAAAGATTTTAGAAAGATCTTTTGACCCCAATTTCAGTGATTTATTTTCCTTAAATAGTGACTGATAACGAAGCATATCTTAAAGGGGTACTGTCTAAAGTGGGGTTGGATTAGAGTCGATCTATACCACATCATTAGAAAGACTGGTAGAATCATAAAGGATGTCCTAAATGGCTCGATTCTGTAGGCAAGACGTGACGTTTTGACGCCACACAGATTTCATTTCCTCATTACAGATTACCGGTGTCGAATTTCACGCTAATTATTTTCCAAGCTGGCGACGCTGAATCGTCTGCTGCAGAATAAGGAGGCTCATTAACTTCAATTGAAACGAGCGTACAGCAGTGGTTTCCAATGACGTCACCACCATGCATCTTCGGATGCTCCACCACCTGTGACGTAGTAGCGGACGTCACAACCCATGGAACGGTGACGCTACATTACGTACACAACTCACGCAGAACGCATAGTATTAATTTAATTTCATTACATTTGAACACAATAATACGTAAAATCATCAATGCATATAAACACGTACGCGCATTTATGTATCACACAAATGAGAACATTTGTATATCGCCAAGCCTGAACAGGTTGTATCATATGAACAAAAGCTTTTTATATCTCATATTCTAAATTTATCCACATATGTAAGACTTAACTTTCTCAGAAATACATGATCATAAGAAAATAAGTCACCATTTTATCAAAGGAAATAAAGAAGCTTACAAATTGTATCAAATGGACAAAACGATGAAATTGATGAAGCAATAATAAAGATATGATCCAAACTTTTGTCGATAGGTTCATCTTGGTCATGTTGTCTTATCTATGTGCTAAATTGTGCCAATGGATCTAAAGATCTTAAACAACAGCCTTTTCCGTAACGAGACAGCTGCTAACTATGCGCGACTATTCCAAGCATACCATTTTGCCGTATGATACCGGACCCTAAGTTAAAATGTGATATGTGATGTATTGTGTATGCATTCAATTCAGCAGTACGTGCTTCTACAACGCTGGCCATGATGTTCCACTAGAATTCAATAAACCCGTTGATGGGAATGGGGATGATCTTTGTACATCAGATAATATCTACTGAAGGGGGAAATGGTATATTGATTGGAGGATCGCTTGTTGGGAACGCTATTCAAAACCAGGACGGCAATTTTGCGAAGACAAATACGATTTATTACAGGGCATGAAACGGACCGAATGTTCAAAATGAGCATTTTTTTCTTACCAAGATCTTTATTTTAAAATGCGTCTATTTCCCATATATTCGCTTAACGTATGAAAAATAATCTGCTTGGCGAATGAAAGAAGTAGAAACAATCAAGATGATGTAAACGGAGGAATAAGAAATACAGAAATCAAACAAATGAAAGTCCTGGAATCTATAGTCAACTTGAAATAGTTATGCAAACGAACCACACATATACATTTTTGTGTGCTTAAGTACAGCAGATTTCATGCAATAAGCAGAATCAAATATAGACAACTGTCATTATTAAAAAAATATATGCAAATTAGTAACACTTTTCTTTGTTACTAGAAAAGATACTAAAACCCAGGATTAACTCCACCTGACTTAAACACGATATTATGATTCAATCTTGTTAGTCTTTATTGCTTAGTGAGTAGAATGTTAAGATTGATTTCTATTTTGTAGTTTGTAGTTGGCGGTAGGTAATTCGCTGTACGTTTTGTTGCGTCGATAAGAAATATTCTTCTTCTATACATTGCCATATAAAGTTCAGCCTCCACCAGGCCTTTCTGTGGGGATACGGGTGGTAGAATTCGGCAAAAAAGGAATAATTGGTCAGGAGAGTCAGTCCAATGAAAGTTGAACACACCCCTGCGGGGCCGGCCCCTATAGTGGCCAAACTCCCCTGGCAAATCATTCTCCCTATAGCCAGCGTATAATTAGTCTGGTAGAGAATACGTCAAACCAGCATATAGCTGAACATCCATCAATTTGAATTGAGCCTACAGAGTCTGTCTCGGGAAATGGGATACGTTGAAACACATTGTCGCTGGCCTAACTCTTGTTGTACGTTCCATTACCGTATTCAACCCTGGCGCCATATTGTCGGCGGGGTAGAATGGCTGCTCGGATAAGTGACATTCACCTTAAACCACGGCTTCCCTCTAGTACAACTCACAAGGGTACGAGTGATCGAATGTTCTATCAGACTTGACATTAGGGATCAGGCAATGCCCGGAACTATTGTTGGAAAAATATAATCCGACTAAAAGCTAGGAATTCTAAATGCGACATCTTGGCCTCAAATGTACATATATATGCAACCGAACAGGACAGAGTATTTTTGAAGAATGTACCTTTAAATTTGATATGGCATTTACAACATTAGGCTGATGATAATAAAAGTAGATTCTTTGACTTGTAGTTTATAACAATAAGTGTGCCATAGCGAAGGTGTCTGGATTGATCTTACTTCACTGTAAGGAAAGTACCAACGTAGCACTCTAGATCTTAGTTCTGCCATAATATTGTGCAAAACGCACTTAGAAATCAGAAAGACATCTGCCAAGCAGACATAGAAAGGCACCATGTAACTCGAGGAGTTCCTAGCATATGTGGAAAGGCCGGAGTACACTCCCGTTGTATTGTCTTTTTTCTCTGGCATTGTTGGATAGGTGGGGTGAGAAACTAGGCCGGAAGTTTAGAAAATCGGTATGCTGGGGCTCCTATGATCGTTTTGGTTGTTATTCTAGCTCTGTAGGATGTGTTTTCGAGGAGCTACTGTTGTTTTTCCGACACCGCACGCCTCCCCGTAAGGCGTTCAGTGTAGACTGCCCAAGCGGTAACCCAAGTTATTTATCGTTCCGTTTAAAACTTTGCCTTTCTTTATATGCTTGGATCTCCTCAAGTTTTGGTTTTCACAGAGGTTTTTTGGTGGGAGGCATGATGTTCAGCATGTTCTTGTGATAATACATTTGTAGATCAACTGGGATGCACAAACCCTTTTCAAAGCTAGAATACTAGATTCGGTGAACTCCCTGACACACTCCGGACAGTACGAAATCGGACACCACGTAAAAGTAGGTCATCTGTCATCGACAGCTGAGTGCCTGGATGCCAGACGTGCTAATGGAGTATCAAGTGACAGGAGGGCATCCACAGAGTTGGCCGGACGGATTCCTGAAATTCCTGTGGAACTCTGGGAATTCTTGCAAATCGGGCCTAAAATATACTATTAAGCTTGCCCCTCAGGCTTCGCTAAAAATGTACGCTGACTAGGTCTCAAGCACAAATGTACAACAATTATCAAATAATGTGTATGGTACTAGACGTTCGTGATGTAGTATGCTTCATCTGACTGTTCTTGTATCTGGAGGATGTTCGGGGATTTTAAGAATATTGTTGTTGTATAGCATAACTGCTGTCTAGTACAAATTGTATGTAACTTTCCGATACAATTATTTTTTGGGGTTCATAAAAGTAATCATCTGCAGAACCAGAACATTTGCTTCTGCCGTTGAGTGCATCATACTAGCTGATCCTTGTGTGGTGTTTTATAATAAAAATGTACGGCGTTTTGAATACAATAATGATCAAATTATATGCCTACGGTGCTCTGGAAAGCAATACATTAAATGAAAGTGCTGTTACATCGGAAATAACGAACAATCATGAGATTAATCATATAGTCTTGTGATTCAAACATATTACTAGTATAATAATATATGATCAGGACGTCAACTAATTGCAATGATCAAATAAGTATTCATCGTAGAGTGCTATTATCTATTACAGATGGTAGCTTTGAATGTATAATGATATCATTTCAGCTATAGATATCAATTACAAGGGAAGTAAGTCAGGTTAAACTTATCCTTTTTACGACAAACCCGAATTGAACTTCGCTGTGAGGTTCGTCCTTGACCTTGATTTTAAGTTGTTTTTTTCAAGATCTCCATAATTGTCCCATAGAGAAACACTATTCTACCTGGAGTCCACTTATATGATAAATAAATGAAATGTAAATAACAAAAGCTTATGCATTTGGTAAACAGAAAATCATACAAAATCAAATATTGTGTAACTTAAAAGTGAGCTGACGTCTTGCAATTTTTCAATCAAGTATTCTTAACGCTTTCAGTGCTCCTATTAATGATGACCCGATTCTAAATCTGTATTGCACTGTTATCAGTCAATTCAGCCCCTGGCTACCAAGTTGAGATAATTGGAATGAAAAATCAAAATCAAAAAGACAGAAAATACAAAATCTGTGCGTATTTACCCACTGTACGAACTTCGATACAGAAATTCAGGTCATTTTTCCCAACCAATATAAGCGTAACGTATTTTGATTAGAATAGCAGGAAAAGTAGTGCCAGAAGAATAAACATCAGCAAACGCTGTACATTTCCCTCCACATGTACCTATAATATAGGGAGTATTAGATATAGGGAGAGAAATTCCCATGATTCAGATTGTACCGGAAGGATCCCGAACGGAGTCTGTACAGTTTTCAGGGCATGTGGATATTCGCTTGAAAGATAGTCAGAACTTCAAACTTGAATTCATGTCAGTCAAGCTAGATCAATGGGTTGACTTAGCTTGAAACTCATGATTTATAAATGGGAGACTTCCCTCATACACCGCTAGCATCCTGATTGTGATCTCTGTCGACAGAGACTCCGATTACGATCTCTACCGGTAGAATTGGCGACTCTGCCAAATCACAATATCTACTCTGGCACATATATACAATGTACACTACGGGCCGATACTGGCCGGTATGTGTTCGGGTAGCAGGCACTCGTAAGGCACGGCGCGGTGCACCTCGGTTGTTCTCTTTGCCACCTTTGAGATTTCGTTATACTCTCCCCCAAAGGACACGACAACTTCTTGGGCTACTACGCTCTTCAGCTGTAAAAGAAATAGGCAATGGATGTCACAATAGACCGCCCTCATGTAGCCCTGCCGACCTCTGTCAAAGCGTAGACATGCAAAACATAAAAATACAAATATTCGACAGACATGCAGCCACTCTCTCATCGATCGATACTGTCATTGGTTGAACTGCTAAATATGATGGACAGTCATTGATTTGACAGTCCCACAGATTCAGCTAGGCATGCGCAGTATGATGCATTGTGGGTATCATGTCAAGGTTGAAGGCCCCTGAGAAATAAACAAAACACGTCTGAAAATGTGTTAAGTATGGTGTAGACAAGAACTGTTGACGAGTCTAGGGGCCCTGTCCTCGCGCATGCGCAGTTTAAACCGTGAACCATAAAACCTTTGGATACACAGGAGTAGAACTTTGAACCTACGTTTTTGTTCCTCTGGTGGATGCGACGTGATATTTGTTTGAGTGTTCGGCGGAATTCTGAGATGGCGGCTTGTGTCGGCTCATCGGTGAAGTACCGTCCGGGGTATTCACCGAGCATGGCCTAGTGGAATAACACAAGAAGAATAAAGATTTAAGATTATCTCATTCATAACGGAATGACATAAAAACGGACCCAAAAGCAAGTTGAAAGTTTTGAAATAGGCTCCTTCTAGAACTGTGTCTGAGGGCTCCGTCACTTTGGACGTTGCCAAAAGTACGTCATGACGTCCTTTCATCACACACGTACAATAATGCGATTTGGAGAAAAGCAACATTGTCATATTGTCTTCCCCGCTAACGACCTCTTTCCCGTTTTCTACACTGTGTTGGTTGTTTACGTTTTTCAACAGCATTGTTTGCATTGTATCAACCGAGTAACAACAGCATGTGCTCAGTCAAAATTAGCTAGGAGCATGCTATCGTCGGTAGTCGAGCGTTTCCCCTTCCAACAGATTCTCGTAATGCAGCAAATAAGTAGTATAAAAAAGCATATCACTAACATATGGCACCTTGTCACTGCAATTATCGTTCAGGAATATAATAAACGAATAAACGTTATCACAGATGAAAAACGTAATAATGTAATGGTTCCTGAAGCAGTGGAAGAGATGAAACAGTCTCCTGGGGCATTTTCTAATCGATTGATGAGTCGAGAAATAAACGATTCGCTTTTACACCCGTCTATATGGTTTTCTAAATGACACCTTAGGGGTTACCCTATTCAATCTTGGGGGAACGCTAATACATGTCAAGTCACCTTAAAGCAAAACGAAGGGCGTCACACAATACGAAAAGGACATACATGTACCATGTATGCAAAACAGCGAAAACAATAAAACGGAAAAAAGTGATCCTATCTGTGTAGACATTTTGTTCAAATGTTATACCATAATGATGATAGATTTGAATTTGGATTTGAAACATTTGCTGCAATAATCATTGTACTACTAATCTATCATTCTCGGACATTTGAATTTTGGTCGCCATGGCGACCGTGCCGCTGAGCGATCTGGCTAGTTTTTGGACGTCAATGGTTAGCTTAGAGATCGCTATCTAGTTCAAAGGGAGCCTTACCCCCTTGTCAGTGACTCGTGACATGGCCGAGGCCAGAGCGATCTGTTTCCTGGCGGTGTCCCTGTCTGGTAGCGCGGACAGGAGCTGCTGTTTGTTCGCTCTCGTCAGACCTTCGCCCCGGTCGTCGTCATAGCTGTAGGAAACACCTTCGCCACTGGACGACTAAAAAAGATAATAAAACACAAGTTATTGATCTGTAAATTTATCACTTTTTGCGGAACTCTCGCGGTACCGGAAGCGGTAAGGAGGTTTTTGTAGTGTTTTGATGTTGCGGATGAAACAACTCTGTAGTAGACTAGTACTACATTGAGTCATATTCCTGATATTATGAACTCGCGGTGCAGTAGTCATCACGAAAACAAAACCACCGCGAACGCTTTGATATTCACGGTATATGCAACATAGATATGACAGTTCATCATGCCTCATCAGCTGTAAATGTGGTATGAATTGAGTAGGTATAACGTATCACGTGATAAAAAGTAACGTTACTTTTGTCAAGGATGTTTCTGCAGCTGATTTTACAACAAGATTCAAATGGGGAAATAAATAGACATTTATACACATTTTGGCAGATGAAGACAAAGATCTCAAAAAAAACTAAATGTTTATGACAATAAAGAAGAGATCTTAACGCTAGCTGCTCTGGTCGGCGGAGGAGATCTCATGGCGAAAGGGACGTTGGGAATGAAGGTGGCTACGTCACGCATCCCGCCAGTCAGTGCACGGCGCTGCACCGAGCAGTTGAACATGATGCCCGTCACCAGATCCACAAGGTCCGTCTTAGAGGTGAGTTTGCTCGGGACTTCTGCAACAAGAAATCGAAGGTCTCATACATCCATGGAATACTTTTAAAAATAGATATTAATATTGTCAAAACTGTCGTGTTAACTTTGGAGTGTTTGATAGATCGAAGATGGCGACAGTTCATTCTTGGCGTACGAACAATCGTTTTCATGAAATAATTATCGCCAATCAGTATAGAGACAAGCAAACTAATACAGCAACAGTTGACGTGGGCACAGACGGTTGACGTCAACAACCGGAAACGGAAACAAGATGGCGCCCGCAATACGTCAAATTCTAACATGGCAGTGTCGATGGACGCCAGTAAAAACGCTACAATTTTAGGAAAACTGTAACAAACATATGCATGTAAAGTTAAAGAGAAATTGAATGTTTTCCCCACATAATGGCTTGGTAAAACTTCATACTTTCGGGATAGGCCTTCTCCCAGTTCAAGCCGTTGTCATGGAGATCCTTGATCCAAGCCTGTAACTCTAAGTCTTTGTCAAGGTCTTCGTCAAACTCGTAGTACAGCGACACGATGCGGTCGACCAACGCTCTGCAGATAGAATAGGAAAAACGTTGGGAAAAGTACTGAATAAAAAGGTTTGATTTTCTGTACAGAACCAAGTGTTTTATTCAACCTGCGTTTCAGTGACGTCTGTTACCATTGATTTAGATGTTATAACTTTACAGAACTTGTCTCAATCATGTGTTAGTCTAATTGATAGCGTTAAACGATAATAACTATATGATAATGACGGGTCGGTTATTATAACCACCTCATAAGCAACCTCGTCCGCTTTGCAGACTCGATTGTTCATTCAGTGGTTATAGGGACCGAATATGCTTTATGACACCATATACACCTGGGGGTCATTAACTCTATAATGCCTTGCAGTTGAGTTATCAACATCTTTTGTGTCACCTGTTGGCGCGCCATAGTTTCATGGCGTCGTCGCGGTAGACAAACTCCGGTAGTTTCTCCAGGCCCCGGTCCTGCAGACAGGCGGGGAGGACGAGGTCTCGCCAGGTGAATTTTGAGAACGCTCTGGCGATCAGTGTACGCCGTCCCATCAACCCGAGGGAGTAGACTTCATCAATAACAGACCATTCCTGAATAGGAGTACATGTATTGTTCATGAAGAATGATGTAAGGAGATACATGTCTACAAAAAGCCGCTAGGGGGCAGAACTGTAAGCATTCGTTATACCCAGTACCTTCAGCCAACAACAGACCATTCCTGCATGGCAATGTGCACAAAGAAAGATACAAAGATATGCAATTCTTGTAGAAGCAGCTAGGGTTTCCATAATCGAATCCTTTTTTGATAATTGATGATGTCAAGCCCTTGCTACATAACCAGCATGTTCAGCCACAGATACATAAACAGATGATGATAGATAAATAGATGATGCAGGATATAACTTTAATATTTGTTGTTTTATGGAATATTTAGATAACTATCATCATTTCTCTCGCCATATCTGCCATCCTACCTAAAACCGCATTGGCCGGTTCGTTCTACATGTGATTGATTGATCGATCGATTGATCGACCGATAGATTGATTGGTTGATAGGTTGATTCATTGATTGGTTTGAAAAATGTGAAACACAAACCTCCAAAACTTCTCTTCTCGCAATGATGTTAGCGGCGAACACGTCCCGCAGATGTGGGGCCAGAAGTTTGAAGACAGGGTGCGCTGATGGAAGCTGTCGGTAGGTGGCGACGGCAAACGTCTCGTTCAGTAGATTCGTTTTGAGGAACAGAGAAACAAAGAGATGGACCTGAAAAAACAAACAGTATACAGTTTTGAAAAGTTCCGAAAGGCCAAAGGTTGGAAAATTTTCTAGTTGCTATATTTTGTCTATCAGGAAACGCAAAATGTCTACTGACAAGTGAAAAGCATTGTTGTCTGAAATGCTAAAGTAGGCGTTTCTAACTGAAGAACCTCATTGTTGCTTGAGGCATTGCAAAACTTAGGCTTTTGCAGGGAGGATTTTGCGCTATTAGATCGATTAAAAGTTGGATTTGGTGAAATCTGAATTTAATTGCAGAGACCTTGAATCTACACATGAAACCCTGACAGAAAAAGATACAATTTTAATTTGGTAGGGGCTGCACATGTTACAAACGTATAGTGGCGGCAAGAAATACACGTACCTGCGCATCAGCATTGCGCAGAAACATCTTCGCGAGCATCCAGTCGCACTGTGGGTCCGCGGGCGTCCAGATAGTGGTGTGTGGGCCTGGTTTTTGATACAACTTAACAGAAAACAAAAAAACAAGTAAATAGATAGATAAACAAATGGAAAAACATATTGCCATATTCTTTCGTTATTCTCAAGTTATATGAAAATGTTTGTAACTTTAATTTAGTAGTCCACCATTATATTGGAAAGGCATGTTTCACGTCGGTACGCCAGGTCCAGGGCCGTTGCTTGTCATATATTTAGAACCATATTCTTTTACCTCACCTGTATGGCCAGTGGAATCATGTCTCCGACCTCATTAAGATGAAACAGCGCGGTCGGCGCGGCTAGATGAAAGACGTCGCGGCCGCTGATGTTGCCCCGGAGACCGCCTAGAATGGAATAGTCCGCCATGTACACACGCCTGGCCTGGGAAATGGAGTAGAGGCAGAATATACTGAATATATGTTCGATGACATTAACATGTCACATTTTCCCTATCCTCTGATGCCAAGCAACGACCCTGGCGTGTAGACCTCAGACCTATGCTTCCCTATGCGTCGGCCCTTGCCGATCGTCACCGGCCAATCGAATCGCCGCTTTCGGTCAAGAGGCAACTTGATTGGCTGGTGACTCTCCCTCAAACAACAGGAGGGTAGGTACTATCTGATTGGAGGACGACTGGCCAGCGCTTGCGCGACGAGAAGGACGGAACGTAGGCCGGTGAGCCAGGGTCGTTGTTTGAGACAAAAGTTTTATTTGGACAAAACAAACAAAGCTTACAAAATATACCTATTTGCCAACGAAATTCATTTTAACTACTAAAGAGAGTTCGGCCACTCAATAGTCCTTCATCTGTCGCCGCCTCAGTAGAAATAGAATGTAACCTCCCTCCGTACTAGGCCGTATTCTTACCTCTATCTCTTTCAACAAGGCCTGTCCATCGGGCAGTAGCTGATCGATCTCGTCACTCTTCTTCGCAAACATCTCCGGGAGCTGCCTGCATTGGCGCAGTATCAGGGGGTTCAACCCGTTCAGAAACTGTCGTCCAAAATCTACGTCTGACTTCCAGTGCTTGATCAGTCGCTGTCTGTCGTAAACGTTCTCTGGGACCATCTTCTTGAACTCGACGAAATTCTCCACATTGTGCTTGTCTTTCTCAAAAAGACTAGGGATGTTCAGAAAGTTCTGCGGTAGAGCAAGCTTTTCGGTGATCCCTGACAGTTTTTGTAACATGCTCTCGCTGGGACGGACGTCTGGGGGCAGTTCTTCGACGGTGCTAGCAGCCAGGCCACCGGGGAATCCTGAGTCGGAGTGCCGCCACTGAAACTGCTTTCGACGCTCTTGCATTTCGTACAAGCGCAGACGAAGAAGAACGTCCTGTTCTCTTGTCGTCATTATGGAAGCTGAGAGAAAATTAAATGTGAATTTAGCGGAAAATAAACTCAATGAACCCATGCTTTTCCAGACACCACTGAGCAGCGGTAACTTCTTTTTGTTTCCCTTAGTAACTATTTGACCGCTGGGGCACCGCAGAAGATGTGGCAACCAGTGTTCTCCACCCTTCTCGGTTTTCTGTTTATTTCATAGCGATTTCTTATACAGATAGAGATACCCACCAGAAATATTAGATCATCCACGCTCGCACAGATCTAGACACATTCAGATTTTCGTTCTTTCCACATTAAATAATAATAATAATAACTTTATTGCTCAACAATTGTACAAGGTACAGAGTATGGCATTCACTGGTACATAGATAACATTCTACTAGGCTAATCCGTCTATCTTATACAATATGGTGTACTAGTCTATCTTATACAATATGGTGTAGTAGTATGGGATGACAATGGGATTTTACATTGGAGGAGTTTCTTACCCGAGTGGAACTACCTGCCTGGTCGTGTTGTCTCCCACAGTTGAGACTTTCCAGGCCAGCCTGGGAGCCTGCCCGCCTTAGCCCGGGACCTCCCCCTACCTTGCCCTTGACGGAGGGTAACCCCTAGATAAAGTTGAAATAGACTTGATATGTTACCTTTCCCCCTCCGTACAATGACCGTGTCGGTGACCCATCTCTGCGCGGGGAACTCCGTAGACCTGCCCCTCCGCACCTCCTCCACCACGATACTCTCCACGAACCACGCCGGGCCGCCCTCGTTATAGATCGTCACCATGATCACCTCGCCCACATCTATGGCGGTCATGGAGAACACCTGGGAGCTTCCGGTCTTATAGCCCTAGAGGAAGGACATTTTACAGTATTGGAATTTGAATAACAAGATTCTTTGTTTTTTATTCACACCGACGTTTCGGTGACCGTCCGTTACCTTCCTCCGGGCAATTCTGACTGGTTCACATTACATTGCAGCTATAGGTGTCACTGTCTAAAGATGCGGTCCCACACGTTAAGTAATTGTATTGACTGTGTTATTCTTGTTATGTAATCGTGCTCGTGTGTTTGTTGCAAGTAGACTTCGGCTTCAACTTAAGATCATTATTTTCCTTCAGAATCATTCTCTTGAAGAGACAGGCACTAGAGTCGAGTTACTGTTATCTTTGGTACTATCTTGGGTATTGTGCAATCTATTTTCTTATGGCAAACATTATAAGTTTATAAGTAAACGCCACCTCTGAAAAACGCGTGGGCTCCGTGCGTCTATCGGGCCCGGTCAATACAACCTTAAGGTTCCTCTTCATCAGTCCCAGCATGCCCTGCTTCGAGCCCATCCTGATCTCCACGCTGTAGGGTTGTGTCTCGTAGTCAATCGGACCACGGAGGGGAGGCATTCCTCTCAGCCTGGGAAACAATAGCATCACTTTGTACACGACCAATGAGTTAGTACCTATCGGACGCTTCGGAGACCGTCTGTCACCTTCCTCAGAGCAATAATTCTACTTCGTACTGCAGCTAGGTGTCGCTGCTGGTGTGACTACAGTCATAAATCGTGATGAGGAGGGAATACAGTTTAGATCACGTTTGTTGTCACTGAATAAAAACTAATGTAAAAAAGAGATATTGGGCCATTTTGTGCCCATTAGCGCACATTTGCGTAATTTTTCACTGGCGATTTTTTTTGCAATTTCAGGCGACAACTTGGCGCCCGGTTTATGCCACCTTGCGAATGCATTTCGCAATTTGGCGCAGTTACCCGATAAAGTCAAAACTGACGTACTTTGCGAGTCTGGCGCCGTGTGCTGCGGAGTAAACTTTGGCCCGGACGTAGTTGATGCTGTTGTAGTCGTACATGGACTCGGGTTCTATCAGTCCCAAACATGGCGGCAGGTTGGCGATGTTGAAACTGGTCCGCGCTGTGACGTTGTCTGTTAGAAGGGTGGTGATGATGACGTCAGCTACGTCATACCACGGATGGTCCGCCGGTGCCCAACATCTGCAAGGAGTTGATTACTTGGGTTTACTCCTGCGTAACTGATCAAAAGAACTATACTACTTCTGAACCGTTATTAAGACCCCTTTTCTTTTAGACGGCAATCGTGCTGCAGCCTAAATTGGCTTTGTGTAATATCATTGTGTAATGTAATTGGAATATCATGCAAATATATAAGTATGACTAAAAGGCCAGAAAAAGTACAAAGCATAAAATCATTATTAATTCGTTTTTCATCTATGAAGTTTGTTGAGCGGCGAGGTCGCCGCCCCAGTGGGATGTGGGTGTTAGAAATCAAATGCTCCATTCATCCTCGATTTCGCTAACGTGGTTGAAATTTCAACCAAAAATACGTGGAAGGGTCCCAGGCCAGCAAAGGTAAAGTAGTGAAGAAGCCTTGATTTTAGATCAAAATGCCTCATTGAAGCCGCGGTTACGATGGCTGTACTTTTGGCTTGATACATGTGCCAAAAATGTGTTAAAATGACGTAACTTAAACGTAGCATCTGTAATCACCTGTACGGGTTGCAGGTGCTAGCTGTGTCCGATGCCTTCTTGATGTGCAGCTGCAGCTGTAGACGATACATGACGGACGATTTCATCAGTCGCTCGACATATTCCAGTCGTAGATAGTTCTCGGGACGTTCCTCATCTGGTAACCGCGCCGTGTTCCTAAAAGTAGTGCAAAAATAATGTATTGTAAACGTTTCAAATGATTTTATGGCAGCATGTATATGTTTCCAGCTCAAAAACTTGTCAACTTGAAAGATTAGTTTTTTTGACGTTTAAAGGTGGCTGTCCGCCGATTGTAATTGGATTCTCCATCTAAAAATAATTATATTGGTCTTCAGAATATTGGACACGACGATCATTTAAGGATTATCTCACTTGTATCTATTCGTCCAAGTCTAACAGGCCCGACTCTAGTCTGGAGTTTGGATCAGTGTTAGTTGGGATGACCTTAAACTTGACGTGGCTGGACACCTTGTCCCTCGCCCTAAATCGTCAACTACAGTACCTCTCTTAACACACTAGTTTAAGTACTCACCATACTTGTCTCTGTTCCTCCAAGTTCAACAGGCCGGACTCTGGGTCCTTGTTGGTCGGGATCATCCTGAACTTGACGTAGCGCGGTACGTTGTCCTTCGCCGTGAAGGTTAAGCAGGTCTGGGAGCTGTAGACTAGCTGGAAGTAGGAGTCAGGAGCCCGGCGTAACCCGTCCACCAGGATGTAGTAACTTGTAGTAGAGAGTGGGTATATCAGTGAATATAATTTGATCAGGTTGGTAAGTCACTGGATAATAAAATCCTTGGTACACAGCCAAGTATTTATGCACACCGACGTTTCGGCCGAGGTGCCAGAGAGTCCAAACCTGCACCACTTGTTCCTAACATGAAAATCTAAATTCCAGCAAAATATCAAGAACATAGCATGTACATGTTCAGGACAAAGGACACAAAATCCAGTTCTGCTGCAGTCCTAAGAAAAGCCGCCAGGCGGGCCATAATTAATACTGACATTTGCTATCCCAAGACCTACCCGCATACCAAATACCACTTCAATACCTACTTAGTTTATTACTGCCCAAAATATCCGGAAACACAAACAAACAAACAAACAAACATACAAACACAAAAAAAACTCATTTTTTGGGGTTTTCTTTTACCTATAAACTAACGTTACATCTTCAATGGATACAGCCTTACTTCATTGGAGCTTTCCAGCACCATTCCTTCAGCTTTTCCGGACCTCCTTTCATGGCTGACACGTACTCCTCGTAAGAAGGTAGGTCCCAAAATGGCGCCATTGTACCTAAAATCAGACATAAAGTCAACATCAAACTTTCATACATTTGGATTTTATATCTGGTAGTAACACAGTAATTTCTATGATATGTAAATATTGTGGTAATTTATGAAGATGTGAAATTGGCAACCTCAGTTCTGCTTAGCAGAGCCTCCCCATGATGTATTGTGTAGGAATGTTGGGGAATTAACTCTGACCTGTATCCATGACCAGCTCAAAACAACTGTCCCCGTCCGTGTCGCCAAACTTGATGGCGACTCCCCGGACGTCGGCCGCGGCGTCGTCGGCGCTCCAGCAGTTCGAGTGCCGCAGACGGACGGGAAACACGGTGCGGGGACGGAAGAAGTCGTTCTCGGGAAACTTCACATTGTCGACCACCACAGCGAACCCCGTCGCACCGACACCGGGACCGTGGAAGCTCCGTCTAGCGGCGGTGGTTGTCCCTGCAACGGCGGCGAGTTTCAGCTTCTGTAGCTTGGTCTGCAGGGCAACCTTCCCTGGCTGTTTTAGCAGTGCACGTGGTTGGACAGGCACTAAAGTCTTAAAAGACTAAGAATAATAAAGAAATTATTATATTGATAAACACTTTATTTCATTTACAACATTAACACACAAACACGGCGATGCCGTTCTAAAAAAAGGTGCTAGGGGCCAGAAGTGAATTCAAAGGCAAACCAATATCTAAAATCGTGATGACAATACAATAACACTCAATACAATACAACGTGCAGAACACAATACCATACAATAGAATAGAATACAATGCAACTCAATACAACACAATTCACTATAACATACATGTATACAGTACAATGCTATCGTTATAATATAAAGCGATACGCAAACAACAGTTACTGTAAAGAGTATCTTTCGTCGCTTCTGTCAGACTCTAGGGTTTGTGCATGGGAAGGACATTTACTCCTAGTATGCTAATTAAACCAGGTACCCGAAATAAACCATGTGGTACCTACCGACTTGACTTTGTTTTTCTCAACGGGCCTCGGTTCCTGCTCCGCGAAGCCGTCACTTTTCTGTCAGATGAAAACAGGATTGATTCATAAGAAAAATCACAACGGATGGTAAGATAGGATTGCTATTACCTATGCTGCTTATTTCGTAGTTGAATAGAAATCTGACTATATTTTGATAAAATCAGTAACGATTAACATGACCATTTCGTACACATTGTAGCACTTCCGGAGAGATTCAAAAACAAGGTTTTGTGAAGGCTAGTTTAGTGATTCTTGAAATCAGAAAGTTAATACCTTGACAGACTCTTTTCTCCTCTTTTTAAACTCCTCGTGTCCGATATACTCTTGAAGGATTCTCCAGGATTCGTTTTTCCCTAAAAGGAGTAAAAGATGTATTCAATCCTTTACACATGGTTTCCACTAGTGACTACGACCACTGAGAGACCACTGAGCGGTCAAAGATTCGACGATCTCATCTATAAAGAACGAGTTGTTTTCCATTTTGTGTGCTTTTTTTTTTTTAATCATACTTTTAAGTGTTGCATGATGTTCCAACTATGAAAATGAAGTTAAATCAAGGGTCACACTGTCACACACAAATCTACTTTGGTCGCTACACGATCACTCAGTGATCGTCGTCTGGTGAAAACGGGGCCTAAGTAAAAAGTACTGACATTTCATCTTATTATGACCGAAACCTTTGTGACGTCTGCACACATTATAAGTTAAGCGTTAACAATATTGTCATTTAAGCATACATTTCTCATTGATGTACAGATAGAATCATCATTTACACAAGTTAAAACGATTACCGTTTTGTCATCAGCATATGTGTGTTGTAATCATTACGTCCTTGAAAACGTAGGTGGTGTGTTTGTTTGTCTTGGCGTGAGTTTTGGTGTGATGTGAATATTGCAGAGTGGTAGCATGTAAGGCGGAAGTGGTGTAATAGGATACTTGGATATTGGAAGTACGGGTTGGCTCGTTCGTCCTGTTATTAATATCATCAACATTATCGTTTACAGTGTATAAAGCAATAAGATGTGAAATTTATCTATTGATACTCACATGATGAACCTCTCCTACTAGCTTCTACCTCGGTCGTCATGGCTGACTGTGTAGCCGACCTAAGTCTGCCAAAAAGAAGAGGGCAGCACTTCGAGTACGTTTAAGAACCCACTACATTTATCGAAAATAGATCAAGCCTTACAGTCTGGTCTTACGCAGCTTGTACCATACGGAACTGATGCGTTACGCCTATAGTTGGTTTACCGGTCATGCATAACAAACGAAGAAACAAACAAACCACACTTAAAGGAAATTATTAGTATTCGAAATTGCACTGCTGAGTTCAGCTTTGCAACGACAACATTAGCAACGTGTTGAAATCTCCTGTTAGCCTCAAAATACGCACAGGAAATTGAATATTAGACATTACTTTTGCTTTGAATCGAGTTTTGCCTGCCGTCCTTTGGTTTCAAATATCATATTCATTCTGTTGTCATCACTTTGTTGTGCAACCGATTGAATCCGCATTTACACAAAAGTACAGATATTTTGTCGTTGTCTTGCCGTGTCGCACAACGAAGTGTGTTAGACTACTCAGGATTGTCCCTGGAATGTGCCTTAAGGGGTCTAACATTCACACAAGTCAATGCCCTTTCATAACATTTATAATCCTCTAGTTCCACCAGAATTCTAAAAGCTTGTGGAGGAGATTTGGTAACACAAAGAAACACCATAGTTACCTTGTTAACAGGCGTTACTACTCAACAAGACTGTATAAATTCACTTCTATGCGAATATTCAATATCGAGTCGTCTTGAGACACATATCAAATAAGTCAAACTACTCACCTGTGTCTTCAAATATGCAGCACTAAAACATGGTTGACGCCTTCTTGAGGTGTTCTTTAGGGTGAAGACAGCCAGGTCGACGGAAACGTACTCCAGTCCTTTGATTTAGAACAACTTGTGAATAACATAGGCAGAACAACAGTTTCCAAAATGGCTACTCGCTACACACTTTACAAGGTCACTACTACATTGTTGCATAGTATTACGTATCTCGTCGGACAAGTTAATGGGAGTGTCGCTTGACACACGTCATCGTTTTAGCATGAATAGACATGGGTTGGGCGCGTGTCAGGCAGGCTTCGAGCTTGTGCCCACATTTACGGTGAACAACGTTCGAAAACAAGAATGGCCGCGCACATGGACTCAGTTACCCCTTGGTTACCCATGATGACTTGTTGTAACCTTTGACAAGAAGGACATATTTTGGACAGCGTTTGTCTTTATGTGTGTCCGTTCGTCACCAAGATAACTCAAGAACAGCTTGATAGATGGGTTTTATATTCGATGCGTTGGTAAGTTGTGACAAAAACTGGAAATGATTAGGTTTTGAGTCTCCTGGTTGCTTTTCACGATACTGCGGTGGAACTTCCTGGTTTGATATCTCGTGTTCTGGATATTCTATAGTCATGATTTTTAAGTGGTAGATAGCTTTTATTCTCGGAGAAAATGGTGTAAATTTGTTTCCCTAGCAGCTTGTTGGAATAAATTATTGTAGATTGTGCCATTCAAGAACCCTTTCAATCTATATCAAAGTATGATATCTGCGACGCTGAAGTTGCATTCAGGAGCTTTCGGAAATTAGAACAGGTTTATCCCCGACGGTAAAACCATCAAATTGTTCAAATGTCATCATTATTCAGTCGCCAGATCATCGACAACAGTAGCGTAGCTTTCTTATGGTCATTTCAAATAATAGCTTTAGCAAAATCTGTTGTAGAATTACAGGAACAGTTTTAAAACGATGTTAATGCAAGACGAAAGGAGAAAACATGTACTGTCACCCCTTGAAATTTGTAATCATGGCATAGCCCTCTTGAGCTTATCTGTTGTGTCCTTCGCCAGACAAAAGTATGAGACGTACAGTGACCTCAAACGACCTCGCCCTCAAAGCGTCAGTTTGGTGTCTAACGCGTCCTGCGGGCACCTACAGCGTTGTGCATGGATTGTGTCAGTCTTAATGTGCAGCCAACGTAAACACCTTACATAAAGGCCAGTCACATTTCTCGTACGCTCGTCGTACGATTGCACTTACGAAAGGTATTCTTGGAAAAAAACTGCATGGCGTGTCGACCAAAATTCAGCTGTCTTGTATAAACGCACAAGTGTGACAGGGGCTTCAGATCCTTGGCGGCAGTTAGTTCTGTAACAGCCTGCTTGGGTATTGTACGACAACAAAACTGTTCGTTGGACTACATAAATGTCTACATTTGCTGGTGTGTTTGAATGTCAGTGTACTAATATGGCGCTTTTAATTAGACGAAAATTGGTTCGATCGAGGATGTCATCCAAAGAATCGAGATAGTGTGGCTTTAACTTGGTAATATTCCAACGGTAGAGAAAATGCACATGTCATTATTAGATAAACAGGGAAATCACGGTGAACTGCTGACGCTGTTGCGTCACGTTTGGTGCTTTGTCACGTTTGGTGCATGGCACGGTTTGTGACAGTGCCCGCGTGTCACAAACCGTGCCTGGGACAAAAGCACGGTTTGTGACACTCGGACACCGTCACGAATGGTGCCCAACCGAGCACAGTTCGTGACACACAGGGGGTCTTATCCCATACTGTGCTTTTGGGCGGAGCTTAGTGTTTTGAGGGGGAGGAGTCTGCCCAACGCGTTTTTTTTTCCTGCAGCCCGCCATCTTTGTTTTTTTCCGGGCGCTGGGATGAGAAAGAATCAGCGTAATTCTCGCTCATTGAAATACATTTCGCGCTTGTCTTGGATGATTTGGACTTAGAGCTGATGTGGCACAAACAGACGGACGTCTCATCACGAATTTCTACAACAGAAATCCGTCCCGAACCCTGCCATTCACGACTGTGTCCTGAGGCACGGTTCGTGACGTGACAGTGCCGGAGTGTCACAAACCGTGCTTTTGCCCCAGGCACGGTTTGTGACACTCGGGCACTGTCACAAACTGTGCCCAGGCACGGATTGTGACAGTCCCTGTCACAAACCGTGCCTGGGGCAAAAGCACAGTTTGTGACACTCCGGCACTGTCACGAACCGTGCCTGGACAGTGCCCGGGGCTACAACTTCCCGTAGCATTGATTTAGATCGAGCGAGCTGACTGCCTCGGGACGTCGAAGTAATCGGCAAGTGGCCCGATCCTAGTCTAGATCTGGTTTCCTTGGATAGAATATATTTAGTCTTACAAATTGTTTTTTTTTAGGATCTGTTATAGACACTGTCTTTTTGTGCCACTTCAATTCTAAGTCTAAGTTATTCAATTATTTTACAGAGCGAGAATTACGCTGTTCCTCCTTACCTCAGCGCCCCAAAAAACAAAGATGACGGGGGGGTGGGGGGACTGCGGTAAACAAAAACACGCTGCCTTATATGGAAACGCGGGCATCACTGCCCCGTCAGTCACAGTGATTGACAGCACTTCCGGGCACAGTCTGTGACGGTCGGGCTGTGTCACGTTCTGTGCCTGGGAAAGCATAGAACGTGACAGGCATGGTGTGTGACGGTACAGATGCCTCCCATTTGGCGACATTCCAGATATGGCGTGATTTACCAGTCAGTGAGGTCCCGGTTAGTAGTGCAAGATGTCGAGCTTGGTTGTAGCCGTGTTTCTTCTGTCTGTTGTGAGTGGAACTCTCGGTGTAGAAAGAGTTCACTATGTGGCTGCAGAAGAGGTGTACTGGGACTATGCGCCGTCTGGGTACAACATGATCTCAGACTTACCTCTGCTGAACGACAGGTAGGAACATACTTTTGTCTATAGTTAATTTACAGGGTGACAATGTGGTCTTGTGGTTAGAATCTAAAGGTTATGGGTTCGAATACCTGGCAGGCCCCAGTGTTATACCATTGGTCATTTTCCTCACTCGACTCAGCCTCACTCAGCTGAGGATGAGTACCCAGCTTCGGTTAGGGACGTCCCTCGGATTGGAGATAAAGCTGGAAGTTCCGTGTTGATGTACAGTCAAATCTGCTTCAGTGACCACATCTACATACCCGTAAGAACCACCTGGCCAATGTGCCCACTTTTTGGTACCTTAGATGATTTTCCAATTGACATAGAGATTAAGAATCCTGTCTATAGTTTCCACCTGTCCACATAGACCCGATTTTATCGGTCGTCTGAGTTGTATTTGACTGTATGTCAGCTTTGAGGCAGTTTAAATGGGCAAATGCGGAAAATTAGTGGACGTCAGTTATCTTATCTACCAACCCGACGAAGCTGATTATTGTTTGCATGCTAGCATTTCTGACTTCAGTTCCAAAGTCTATTTCCTGTGGTGTTCTGAGGACCGCTTTCTCTCTTATCTACATGTATCTACAACGAATGTTTCATTGGCAGAGGTCCTAGCTCTTACTTTCCAGATGCCATTTCCTCGTTCCTTCTTGGCATCTCGTGTACAGCTTTAGCAAGGTTCGCAGATTCGGTGAGGACGATGCTTTGCTGACTAGACACTCTTCGAGGGCCAGGGCCATGTGTTGAACGTGATAAGATTTGCCAGATGATGACGTCACGTAATCTGTTTTCTCCATTTGGAGGGGATCTAAGAAAGCATGGTTTACCATATGTACAGTACAACAGTTGGCCCAGTGTTGTATGGGATGTCAGCGTTTAGAATGCCATCTGGATAACTTAGCGCGACATCAAAGTAACAAGAGTCCGTAGGGCACAAACCTCCGTGAAGTAATCATGGTGATTGCAGTGTGGCTAACTATAAGCTGTTGCAATAACAGGAATAACATTTTTTATTTAAAACCTTCTTCCAATTATGCAGTGTAGCGAGAGCCTAAACTCTGCTTGGATATCAGCTAATTGGCACAATCTTGTATAAAACAAGCTACCATGGCAAACGACAGCTAATTTAATGGGCTGTACCATTACCATACTGCCGTTAAGATGGTGGTGTCGATCTGTAAGTCTCCAAAACCTGAAAATAAGGATCCAAAATCTTAGGACAGAAAGAAAGTAGCGTAGGTTTGAGCCCCTAGCGGCTTTTTCTGGATTTTGGAACTGATGGGCCGATTTGTTTGAAACTTTGGTCTTTTAACTGCAATTACTTTAATGAAAGGTAAATCAATACAATAAGGCAGTCGTATCATCAATTTTCTTTCCTTTTGTAGTGATGCGAGTGTATTTCTGGAGAGGGGGCCAAACCGGATCGGCTCTGTCTACAAAAAGGCGCTGTTCCGGGAGTACACGGATGAAACCTACACCGTGAAGAAGGAACGACCCAATTGGTTGGGATTTCTTGGTCCGGTTTTGACGGCTGAGGTTGGTGACGTCATCACCATCCACTTCAAGAACCTGTTACCAAAGCTGCACTGCTCAATGCACCCGCATGGTGTCCTCTATGACAAGATGTCAGAAGGTATGTTGAATTGATTACCTCTGTGTATTGATTGCCATCCAAAGCTTAACTTTGCTTTCAACACTTTCCCATTAAAAATGCCACAGTCCACGTTTTATGACACCATGCACAAATGTGCCACGTTCAAATATATGAAACTTGTTATGGTAACTTGCCTTGATAAAAATTTCCTCTCTATCATAAGAAATTGCATCTCTTCAACCGGTAGCTTGATATTTTTCACGAAATATTGACCCATTCCTTCTTACATGTGACGTCATGTATATAGGTCAAAGGTGTCTGGAAGTCTGTATCAACCCCCGTCCCGGTTAAGAAACAGTTCAATCATTTGCACGTATCATTTCTTGCAGGATCTCTCTATAACGACGGCACCAGTGGGGCCAGCAAGCTGGACGACTTCGTACCTCCGAACGGGACGCACACGTACACGTGGCGGGTGCGGGAGGTGGACTCACCGCTGGAGGACGATCCCGACTGCCTGACGTGGATGTACCACTCGCACCAGGACCACAGCCGAGACATTTACACCGGGCTCTCAGGACCACTCGTCATCTGTAAAAAAGGTTATCTGTACAATGTCAATGTCAATTGCGTTTGATACCTTTCATTCCGCATGGAGAGGTCTGTCCTAATCTCGAAGCAGACGTAAGGATTCAGCTCATTCGATGTAAGGATTCAGCTCATTCTCGATGTTTAACACCTGTTGATGCAACATCGGTACTGTCTTCTAGAGCGTACAGTTGACAAAATCTATCATACTATTACCAGTGTTGCATACAGCTGGCCTAAAACACCGAGAATGAGCCGATTCCTTACATCTGTTTGGATATTATGTCTGTCCTCCGTCAGGAAGGTTACGCTGTCATTTGGATTGACGCAACAGGTGTTAACAGTCACGTGCCTCCGCCATGTTGGACTCCATGTTGGTGGGTTAGACACCTGGCAAGATGTTACCACGTGGCTGTATGATTGGCTGGTAACGTCCCCTCCTACATCAGGTGGAGGAGTATCTGATTGGCTGACGGCTGTGCAGCGCTAACGAAGCGAGGTCAGAACACAGGCTGATCGCAGGGCTAGCTTTTGCCTGGGATACACTTGTAAGTGGTGGGCCTGGTATCCCGTGCGTTTTCAGTTACAAGTCAAACGTACTAACAGCTTATATCTTAAATCATGTTATCTAGGAGCCCTAACTGCAGATGGCCATGAGAATGTGGACCGTGAGTTTGTCCTGCTGTTCAGCGTGACAGACGAAAACAAGAGTTTCTACCTAGAGGAAAACATCCGGGAATTCTGCACAGATCCTGACTCCGTAGATACAGAGAATGAAGATTTCATGGTATTTCAAGTACCTATGTCTTACGTATACTGATTTAGATAGCAGTTACACGGTTTTAACGCTTTCAGATCATATGTGTGGCTTAAGTTGTTCCTGTATGTTTCTGTTTTATTATTGTGAAATTGAAAAAAAGTCGGATTGGCTGACGGCTGGCCAACGGTAACGCAGGAATGACGTCCCAAAGAGGACGGATCCAGGCCCGGTACGCCAGGGTTGTTTTTGATATGCGCTGAAGCGGCGCTCTTGGTATCAGGGGATGAAATGCTTCACATTTATCATGCTTTCCAGAAAAGTAACTTGATGCACGGTATCAACGGTTACCTGTACGGAAACCTGCCAGGCCTGGTGATGTGCGAAGGCGACACGGTCAGCTGGCATCTCGTGGGGCTGGGAGGCGAGGTCGACATGCACACTGTTCACTTCAGAGGACAGAGCCTAGCGATGCAGGTCCGTACTTCAGCGAAACGAACACCTTGTTAACCAACTCAGTAGTCTACAGTAGGCATATCTGCATGAACTAGTATCCACGGTTTTGCGTAGGAAAAAAAACTATTCTGTTTTATCTTTGTGTCACGGGCGCCGCCATGTTGAATTTTGACGGCATCTAAGAAACCGAAACCCATCTCAACCCATCGAAAAAAAGATGCCGTCCTGAGTCAAGGCTAAGTTAAGAGAGCTATGCATTGAATTCGACGTAGCTAAAAGGGGTGTGACATTGCTAAATGTGATGCAACACTGGGATTTATCTTGTCGTTTACCTGTTTGTTACCTCCAGCGTCACACCGCCGACGCCATCTCACTCTTCCCGGCATCCTTCATCACCGCTCGGATGGAAGCACGCGGCCCCGGAACATGGATGGTCAACTGTGAGGTCAACGACCACTACAGCGGTAAGGACTACTGAAATAATGCTTGAAATTATTAAATTTCGTTTAGATGTTTCAGTGTATAAGTGCAACAGTTTGTATCTGAGTCTATTTCATCAAGTGGGTTTCTTACTCTCGAGGAATATGTAAAGATTTCGCTCATTCTCAGTGTTTTACGAGTGTCTTTGCCACATTCAATACGTATTTTCAGTCGTGCACCTTTCTAACTTAAATCTAAGAGGTCGCACTGCTAGAAAGACGTTCCAAATATTTTAACAACAAAAACGCGTAAACACTGTGACGGAGACGGATCCTTACATCTGCTTGGAGATAAGGCGGGACCTGTCTTTACTCTTCCTTGTAGTACATGTTTGTTAGAAGAGCTTAATTATTGCTTATCATGTGATACAAACCTAGGTGGGATGCAGGCATTGTTTAGTGTGGATGACTGTGAACCGAAGTGGCAGGAACAACAACAACATCAACAGCAACAACTACAACTAGTCTACATCGGAGGAAGAACCCGGGAATATTTCATCGCTGCTGAGATCGTCTACTGGAACTACGGACCTTCAGGACAAAATCTATTCGACGGAGGAAGTCTATTAGAACCAGACAGGTATGTTTTACTGTTTCCTTTTTAGATCTTACAATTAGAATAGTTACTGGTTTGACAAATGTCACAACTGTATTGTTTTTGCTATGGGAGCTGCCATGTTGGAATTTGACGTCATGCAGGCGCCATCTTGTTTCCGTTACCAGCTGTTGACAGCATGCCACAAATATCACTTGTCGTAACACTTGTCGTAATACTAACAAAATCTGAATCATTTAATTCTTCTTTGTCAGTGATTCCGTGGTTTTCTTTGAGAACACGGACCGCAGAATTGGCGGGACGTACAAGAAAGTCCGGTTCGTGGAATACGAGGACGGCACCTTCACTCGTCAAAAGGAACGAAGGGCAGAGGAGAAGCACCTGGGAATTCTGGGCCCGGTCATAAGGTCAGAGGTCGGCGATGAAGTCGTAGTGACCTTTCGGAACATGGCGGACAGGGAGTACAGCATCCAACCGCATGGTGTCGCCTATGATAAAGTAAACGAAGGGAGTTTCTATGGAGACGGTGAGGAAAACTTAAATATCTAATATACTAATAAGTAATCTAATTCAGCAAAGCAGCCTTCAACTCATATTTCCTTCCAATGGATTCAACAAAAGTTGATGAAAAGACTCAAAATTAAATGATAAACTGTCTTAACTGCGCAAAACCTTTTGGAGATAGAACGAGTTCTTTTAGTTTTCAGATAAGGACAGATGAATGCTTTGAGTGTAACGTTAGCAGTGGTATTTAGAAGAATGGATTTAAAATGGTGGTTTGACGTAACGGACCAAAGCAATTTTTAGAAAAGAACTTTATCTTACATCTACAGCTTTTGGACAAAAACTAGGCGTCTTGCCCGGTGACAGCTACACCTACCGCTGGACCGTTCCGGAGGACTTCGGGCCGGCAGAGGGTGACCCCGCCTGTCTGACGAGGTTCTACCGCTCGGGCGTTGACCCCGTCGCCGATCCGTCCTCCGGGCTGATCGGCCCGATGCTTGTCTGTAGGCGAGGTGCACTGACTGAGTCTGGAAAACAGGTGAACTTTTGCGCTCTATGGTTATGTGTGTTTCAGCTTTTTGTGGCCATAAATTCATTTTTAGAGACGTTAATACTGATTGCAAGATATTTTTCTCCGTGTACAGGAGTTTTGTTTTCGGCGTGTCTGGATAGTATCTTGTGTGTTCTTGTGTGTTCGTACTTATTTGCATACACTAGTACTGTCAGTAAAGTGGTATGAAGTCTTGCCAAAGATGCTTGGCACAGATTTTGTTCTTTTGTTGAACATTTGGAGTTTTTTAAATCATTGCAGAAAAACGTGGATCATGAGTTGTTCCTGCTCTTCTCCGTGATCGACGAGAACTTGAGCTGGTACCTCGACGACAACATCCGGGAATTCTGCAAGGACCCGGATGGAGTGGACCGCGCAGACGCGGATTTTGCAGAATCGAACCTCATGCACGGTATTTTACTAGCATCTCGTTCTGACGTATTCTATTAGAGAACACACACACAAATACACACACACGCTCACGCACGCACGCAGACACACACGCGCGCGCGCACGTGCACATACACATACACACACAAACGCACAGACATGTATGTATTCAAAATACTGTTGAAGTGATGACTCACGTACAAAGAACTAGTATTCTAAAACAGCTTAAAGAGCGAAGAACGAACGTTTTTTCTTCTTCTTCCAGCCATCAATGGTTACATGTACGGCAACCTTCCCACCATGCGCATGTGCAAAGGAGACAACGTCACGTGGCACGTGATCGGCCTTGGTACTGAAGTGGACATCCACACCGCGGTGTTCCATGGGCAAACGTTGACGTACCATCAGCAGTACAGGGACGCCATAGCGGTTTTCCCTGGAACTGCAGAAACCCTGTCAATGGTTCCGGACAACGTCGGTAAGATATGTTCATTCTTAATGTCAGGTCGCTATAGTTGGAAAGGGAAATGTTTTGTTGGCATGGTTTAAGCTATGGAAATACATGTGATCATTAATATAAAAGCCCAATAACCCCCGAGGAAAATTGTATTGTCTTGGTGCGAGTCAGCAACATGTAATGCTGAGGTGGTGTAATATAATACTTGGAGAATTGGAAGTTTGATTTTGCTCGTTGACTTGATGTGTTGTGTTATATTAGGTGAATGGGCTCTAGAATGTCGCACCAATGATCACTACAGTGCCGGAATGAAGGCTCAGTATGTAGTGGAGGACTGCTATTCGGACGAGCGGTCCCACCGTAACCCAACCGTTAACCAAGGCCAAGTGCGGACTTACTACATCGCCGCCGTGGAGCTCGAATGGGACTATGCTGAAGTCAAGGAGGATGCGCACGGGAACCCTATCAACGTTACCGAGTAAGTATAAGAAGGAAGCTAATGGTTCCAACTGCGCATGCGCAGCGATATTCATTGTTTATAATGTTTAGAAGGAGATAGCCCATGACTTGTAAACAGTTCTTGTCTGGACCGTACTTGATATGTATGCCTGGACTTTTGACATAATACCCACAACGCATTTCGCTGCACATTTGCAGTTGGAACCACGAACCTTCTCATTAAAGTGTCAAATTTTTCTTTCGTTGTTGAATTGTCATAATACCTACAATTTTTGCAATAGTTTTTGCGGTGGGAGGTTCTCGCAATATGTGGTACAGCAGTAATGCATTGGAATCGTAGAGAGGTCCCCGCGAAACCAGCGAAAATAGAACCACTGTGAAGATTTCAGGATTTATAGCACTTCTTAGATTAGACTACATGGAGATTTTAGAATACTGTGATGATGACAGTTTGCTTTGAATGAGTCTGCAGTAATCTATCTATAACCCTCAAATTGCTTCTTTTACCAACAGTGGCGAGCATGACTTTCTAAGGGCTTCAGACACAACTATCGGGTCGGTGTACAAGAAAGCCGTGTACAGAGAATTCACAGACGGCACCTTCACAAACGAGGTGGCGAGACCAGAAACGTACGGTCTACTCGGACCAATCATACGAGCGGAAATCGGTGACGTCATCGTCGTGATTTTCCGAAATTTGGCTAGTCGTCGGTTTTCGCTACACCCACATGGTGTAATGTACGACAAGGGAAGCGAGGGGGCGCTGTACCAAAACGGGCTGAGAGAAACCGGCCAGAGAGTCGGAGTGAACCCAGGGGGGACCAAGGCGTACACGTGGAGCGTACCGGAAAGGTAAAAATTGCACCTTTGCCAAATTTTCCTTTTCTTTGGTTTAGGACTTTTCTAACAACTTAATGTAGATATGTGTACATGTAATAAGTTTATGTTTTATTTCCATTGATTGTTTCATCAGGTTGGTAAATCACTGGATAAAAAGTTCTACGTACACCACCAGAGAGTTTACACCTTGCCGTCGTTTTCGTGACCGCCTGTCACTTGGCAGTAATGACCGCATTCTTCAAACTGCCGTAGCGACACCTAGCTGCAGTGTAACGCAGAACCAGTCAGTATTGCCATGAGAAAGGTAACAGACGGTCCACCGAAATGTCGGCTCGGTTGTTTACAAAGAAAGTTTCTTTATAGTATTCGCACTAGACCTTTTTTGTCAAATTCGTTGGTAGGTCTGGCCCAACAGAGGCGGACGGAAGTTGCGTCACGTGGGCATACTACTCCAGTGTCGACCCGGTTCGTGACACAAACTCGGGACTGACCGGCCCGCTCGTCGTTTGTCGGAAAGGGTCGCTCTTTCCCGGCGGCAGCCGATGTGACGTAGATCGGGAGTTCCCCCTTCTGTTCAGTGTGTTTGACGAAAACCTGAGCTGGTACATGGAAGACAACGTCAGGTTGTTCTGCAACACTCCGGATCAGGTAGACTACGAAGACGAAGACTTCCAGGCGTCTAATAAATTTCACGGTGAGACAAATGGCTTGGTTATGTTTCACAAGATATTTATCTCCATGAAAAATGGAGATATTGTTTTTGGCGTGTTTGTGTGTGTGTTTGTGTTTGTGTTTCCGGACTCTTGTAGTCAGCATAACTCAAGAACCTCTTGATGGATTACAATGATATTGGGTATGTGGGCGGGTGTTGTGAAGCCGAAGGTCAGGGTCGATTTTGGGCCCCCTGGTATGTGACCTTGGTACTGCAGCAGAACTTCAATTTTTGTATCATTTGACCTGGACGTGCTGTGGTCTTGATTTTTGGGTGGCAGATAGCTTGTGATGTAATTAAAAAGTGGTGTAGGTTTGGGCCCCCCTAACAGCTTGCTCTGGAACTGCAGGGGCGTTATTGTGAAAATCTTCTAAGGAGAATAACTAAACAAAGGAACAACGGATTTCCATGATATTTAGTATGCAGGTAGCTTAGACAGAGATACACACAATGAAGTGCAAATTATGCTAATTGGGACTTAATTTGCATAGATAATGAGGGAAATCTATATTTGCTGTGTTTTCCATTATAAGACTCAAATACATGTAACATATGTACTTTATGGAAAGTGGATTATCAACACATACCAATTATGCAAATAAATTCCTGATTTGCATAATTAATGCAAAAACACCGAAATTCATCAAATTGGAAAATTATAGGACTGTCAATATTGGAACATGTTTAAGTAAGATAAAGGTGTTTATGATAAAGCATATATTATGTAAATGTGTAAGTAATTTGCATAAATAGACTTGTTCATGGAGATATGAGGTCGTGGAACTCTTGTTGTTCCTTGCATTGAGGTTAGTGAGTAACACTGATAAGTTTGTTTGTTTTGGTGTACGTCCGCGGTTATGTGAATATTGCAGAGTGGCGGAGGACGAAAGTGTTGTAATAGGATACTTGGAAAGTTGGAAGTATGGTTTGGCGAAGGTCCAACGGTGCTGTAGTTAACAGCTGACTCATGGCTACACCCACACAATAATGCAATAATGCTAACAGTTATGTACATGAAAAAGTTAGGTGTGACAGGTCGTTCAGCGCAATGTAACCAGCTGATGCAGCGCCGCGTGCCTGCGAAGCTGGTGTGTTACTCTGAAGGGCGGTTATACTGGCTATACAGCTACAGCTACAGAATGTAAGGTCGCTAGCTATAGGGGTAAAGCTTCTCACAACGATTTTCAGATAATCATACATGTATTAGGCTCTTGTTCAGCTTGCCATCCTGACCGATTTTGCCGATATGGTTTCTTTAGTGGCTTTACATCATTTCATTTCTCGATTCCAGCCATCAACGGCCTGACCCAGGGTAACCTGCGGAGCCTGACGATGAGGGTGGGGGAGAGCGTGGACTGGTACCTGATGGGGATGGGCACGGAGGTGGACGCGCACGCCGCGCACTTCCACGGGAACTCCTTCACCCGCACCACCGGACCTGACATGCGCCAGCGAGGGGATGTCTGGGATCTATTTCCTGGTGGGTTCGTTATATCCGTGAAAACGGACGTATTGTAATCAGTGTGCCTGTTTGTTTGCTTGTCTTGTTGTGAGTCCGCAGTGATGTGAATGTAGCATAGTGTCAGAATGTAAGGAGAAAATGGTGCAATAGGATACTTGGAGACTTGGAAGTAAGGTTGCGCTCTGGTTTTATTGTTTGTTAAACGTTGTTTGTCTGTTTGTTTGTGTCGTATGACCTGCAAACCACCGCCTCGAGTCGAAACAAGCCAGTTCTGTACTTTAATAATACACTGTATAAGCACATGTCGAGTAAGACCAAACTTTCAGGTTTTATCCACTGACGCCAGGCTGGACCCCTACTCTCTTAGATAAGTGCGGTGGGCTCGTTAACGTCTCAAACTCGGGCCCTCCGGGTCAACGTTCGAAGGAACGTTGATATAATCTGGGGTCACATGTTTGAGGCGCCACACCATGAGCACACTTAAGGACCGACCATGTGTCTGGCACCATTATTCTTATTCAGAAGCGTACCGGCTAAGAAACGTCTGGAAGCGTCATGCATGACGTTGTCGTTGTTGTTTAATTTCTCTGTCCTTTGTTTCCCAGGAACCTTTGTGACGGTTCACATGACCCCAAATAACCCCGGTACCTGGCTCCTGCACTGCCACAACAGCGATCACTTCGGACTGGGCATGCGGACTACTTACACCGTGGAACCTGCTGAAGCCTAAACGCAAACGATAAATGTTCACGGTTATACACCCTTTCCGCCGCAAGGTGGCGAACGTTGAGCGACCATGCATATGCATTGAGCGGAGCGACCATGTATATGGCATCATTTCCGTGTCAAAATTACGTACGTAAAAAACGTCACGTTTTGGGGTCTATACCTGACGTTTTCGGGTCCATACGTCACGTTTCCAGGTCATACGTCACGTATGGTATCACATATGCTTGCCGTGACGTACATATGGTCCTGGCATTTTCAGATCAAAATATCGTATTATCGTAAACGTCACGTTTTGGGGTTATAATTACGTACATAAATGGGTTATGTTAACGTGGCACGTTAACGTAACGTATGTACCCCACTTCAAGTCATCATACTATTAGCAAACTACGTTAACATAACGTAGTCATAGTTATCATAACGCATTGCTTAACGTAACATAGTCCTTTACGTTATCATAAGGCATGACGTTAACGTAACGTATGCAAGTCCTACGCGCGTTAACATAACGCATCAAACTCACCACGTTAACGTAAACTGTATGTTACGTTGCGTTACGTATGTTAAACAAACAAATATCGTTGCCCAATGCTTACAAGTGACAAGCCATTGCTTGGCGAACAAGGTGGTCGTGGGCTGGCTATCATCATTGCATGTGTGGATTACCGCCCAGTGGGGTGCCAGTTTACAGTTCACCACACTTTCTGTTAAAACTCATTGCATTTTCAGAATATGAATTATATAAATGTTACAGCCGACTTGATTGATAAAAAATAGTTTGTACAAGGGGAGCATTTGTCTCGTCGATTGTGTAGGCTATTGTTAAATTCGTCCCATTCTCATACATTTGGACCCTAAAATTGTTGTCTGAGCTTGTTTGAATTTGAAGGATATAGGGGAATAAGGCTCTACCAGCCTCCACGGGTCGCTGGGAAAACAGTAGAAATTGGCCAAATAGAGTCAATTGTATGAAGGGAGTCGGGTACGGAGAGAGGGTCAAAAATAATGTTTTAATTGGTTTTTCTATTATAGCAGTGACGGGCGGTGGTGTTACCCCCCCCCCCCCCCCTGTTCTTTTATAAGAACGCCCCTACGCGTATTCGCGAGGACTAACGGACACAAGATTTGCCCGTACGCATCGATCGTACTCGAGATTCGCTCTCACTCGACTTTCCAAGCCCCTTGTGTCAGGTTTTCAGACACTGAGACAGACCACACAACATGACATCTTTCTGGGGTACTGGGGGTCATTCTGGTGTGTACGGGATGACGTTAATGCACGAGTTGCAGTTACAAAGTGTGTCATCCTTGCGTCCCTAGTGAGAGGAACCTGACCAGCTAACAACATGTTTGATTAATATACATGAAAAGCACAACAAAGGAAATATTTTTCAGTGCAGAACTGGTGTGTTACGCCAAAGGGCGGCTATTACGGCTTTACGGATACAAAAACAGAATAGATATAAGACTATCTACATGTGCAAAGCATCCCACTTATAAATTAGATGGTATGATATCACAAGACTGCAAAATCCCTACTGTTATAACTCATTTTTACCACAACCATAGGAGTTATGTTTGTGTGGACACACAAGCAAACCCACAAACAGACACACTGAAAACAAAATCTCCGTACACGAGGTAAAAATCGAGGAAAAGACACGTACGAACATGTGTTTGAGTCGGTACAAAAATACACTTCGCTAATTGTCAACCTGACCGAAGTTCGGCTAAATGTATTTTGTACCCCAATGCATAAGACATAAGATTGACAGAGTCTGGCCTAAAACACAGACTCACAGTAAACAACACCTGCTCTGATGTATCACCGTGAAAGACACGGACGTGCTGGGGCATAAACAGTGGGACGAGGAACAAAATAGCTAGGAAAACTTCATGCAGAACGCATGACATACACTTCTTATTCGTCGGTAATGACCCCCATATGACCCGCAAAGTACGGGTAGTGACTCAATCCCAGAAGCGGTTGAGATTTTCGAAAAGAATACATTTTATGAATAAGAAATTAACAATTTTTGTAAGATTTCATTTCACCTGAGCGACTTCAAAAATTCATATTCCAGTAATTGAATAGTCCCCCCCCCCATGCAGACCCATGTGTTATGCATGGTGGAAATGGTACCTACCCTCGGATAGAGGTTTTCATCGATACAATATTCAACCCTCATAGTTCTGACAGGACCTCATCAAAAGCCATCCCAATACCGTTAATTTTCTTACTTTATTACTTCATCAGCCTGAGTGAAATCTAACGTCCTTACGGAAATCAGGAGAGAAAAGTAAAAGAATGGGGAGGGGCGTTGGAAGGAAAACAGACATGGAAACCGGATATACCATTAGTCTGACGAGGAGGTCTATAAACAAAAGCGCTCCATGTGATGCGATGTAAGTTAGTTTGTTCCTTGTTGACGAGAGCACACACAGATGGATTTGACAGAGTATGATGCAGAGCTTATTAGTGCGAGCGGCCCCGGGCTACTCATCAATAGCCATTCCCATGTTGAAAAGTACGACTGATAAGTACTTCTGACTTCTGTGTTACGTTCCGCCCGCACTTATCATGAGTCAGAGAATGGGTGAGTGAATTTAGCGAACAAAGACAAAGACGAAAAGAGAATACATCTACATGTATTTCCATAGAGTCATTCGGTGAAACTTAAAACTTAGGTTTTGTACACCAGTAAATAGAGCAAGATAAGCAAACAGTGACCCAATACAATCATCGTAAAGATATTGCATCAATACACAAATTGGTAGTCAGAAAATCAAAAGAGTAAAGAATATGCAGCATTATTATTGAGGCTTTGGAATTCAATGTTAGCAAGGAAAGACAGTGGGTTTGATTATAGGTGAACATGCACCCTGGCAACACTTTTTGGTGTCGGTATGGAGGATCTGATGAGAAGGATTTCACTTTACAAATGTTTCATACATGTACTTGTCATAAATTGCCAATGTCATTACAGGCCATTGAAATGCCCCCCCCCCCCCTCGTCCCACACACCGCGGAGTCTTCTAATGATAAACGTTCGGTTGGTGTTGACTGGTAAACATGCCCTTGGCAGCCCATTGTATCGTTCAGGTGTAAGGTAACGCAAGCAACGCCGCCTGAACATAAACAATGAAGTTTCTGGTGAGGGCATAAGGAAATATCTTCAGGCGTGACGGCATAAGGAAATACTCGTCAAAGAGTAGTTCACTAGGCACCTGGACAAGAACATAGAAGGGTGTCGCTCGGTGTCGCTCAGTCACACTATTCCTGTACGTTAAAGGTGTGGATTTGGGCACCGGAGCTGGCATGGAGACCTTCCGTGAGGCCCGGGTGCATTGTGAGCGCCACTGGCTGCGCGTTGTCTTCGTTCTGGTTTGCCTCACAGCAAATATAACAGGTGAGTGCGGGTTTCAAGTTTCCTTGGCCTGGTTTACATTACACGTTTCCAAGTACACTCACACTCCGGGTGTACTCGGAGTACTCGGAGCACACTAATGTGCTTGGAAATGCGTTTGTAAATCCAGTCTTAGTGGGCTGTCGCTTAATGCGTTAGCAACCCCCATGATTGCATAATATCCTTGCCTATTCAAATTACATTGATATCCCAGCCTACCTAGCTAGTTAAGATACCAAATTACACGTAGCCTGCCTGGGTGAAATACATAATTCTAGCCGACATAGGTGTTCTCTCGACATATATTCTGTCGAACTCGAGTCACCTTCCATGCTCGAAACGAAGCGTAATATATACCAATAGGGGGCCAATATTGGAGACTTAAGTTCGCGTCTTAGTCGCGTCCATTGTCCGCATTTTGCCACTTGCGTTTTTGTAGAACTTTTAAAAACAGTCGCCATTTCAGACAAGACATCGACGTCCTTTGGCAACCAGTTCTCAACAAGTTTACGATCAGTTGTAAACGATCGACCAACTGGTCGCGGCGAAGTCAGATATGCCTATTTCACTGGGCCCGCGACACGTTGGCGACCTCGCTGCGTTGGATTTCTGTTAACCTTGACTTTATAATGGGAATATCACGCCAAACTAAAAAGACGACAAAACACACAAAGCGTAGAAAAATTCGTTTTTTGTCCATGATATCTCATGTAGTTGTTCAAGCGAATGGCATTGATACAAATTACGTAAACTGCATTTTGTAAGCTTGTGAGCGTCGCTGTATTTCAAAGCATACCTTTACAACATGGATCAAATTCACGTTATCCAGACAAAGGTTATATAAATATTCAATCTTGTTCGTTCAAGGGTCTTCATTCAAGGCGGGAAGTACATGTACATACCCCTTTTGGCATACAAACTGACTACAATCCTGCAACACGTTTAATAAAAAAAAAGAAATAATTCCAAGATTGTAAATGGAATGACGGAAAATCCCGAATTAAGGTGAAACTTTTAGTGGCAGGAAAAAACACTAAGTCGTATACTTCCTCGCTAATGCACAGACAAAGGCCAAAGGACGATCTGAAATTCAATTAGAGGCTGCTGCATGGTATTTTAGGACCTGATAGTTTCGAGCATTACTAAGTACAAATGCAGGGTAAAATAAAGCAATTTCAGAATATAGAATATGTTTGGTGTTTCTACATGGTACTGTTAGAAGTGTGTTGAGTCTATAATAACTATATTATCAATTATCATTTACTTTTATCTTACAATGATTTTAAAATCATTATCTGACACCAGATAGCAAAAACAACAACATGGCCTATGCATATAAATTATGGCACCATACGCCTGTAGATAAGTCCGATCGGACGTTTTGGTGGTACGTACGAGTATACAGACACACGTTTTACCTTGTATTTCAGGCACACCTTTAATAAACACTTAGAGATTAGATGTTTCAAAGTCTTCGACCTGAACATCTCCAATACAACCTCAAATACAAAAAATATTTTGCCATCTCATTATGTTAAGTCACTAGGTTACGTCAATACGTCTTTCTCCTACTGTCATCTATGTGACGCCGCTTCACGCACCGAGTTGTACCGATGGACTTTCAACCCTAGATTCGGGCACACCCCAAATGTCTGTTTGCTAGCACTAGTCACATATTGTACACATTATGGGGGCATATGTGGTTGCGTAAACGGTAGTTCGTGTCGTAGCCTGACTTGCCAGTACACGGGACTTCCACCATGTCTGCTTTCCTGAAGACCGTCTGTGTCCTTCTCTGCGGCTACGTTATAGCGTACACAAATGCGGCAACAAAAGAACGACACTACTACGTCGCCTGTAAAGAAGTGTGGTGGGACTACGCACCTGGAGGTTACAACAAAATCACCGACACCGCCATCTCTGACGACAGGTAATTCTATAAACTTTCATATCTTGTAGCAGTACTGTATTTCATAGGCGAAGCCTCGACTCTGATGAAGGATATTTTCGAAAAGTGTAGAGATCCTTCCCGGTGAGTGGGTCAAAACCATCCTGCCTGTGACAGAACAAATCAAACCGCCGGCAAGGATCTAAGAAAGCCTTTTCTGTAACAAGATGGCTTAAATTTGCAGGACATATGCATGGTCATCTCAAGAATGCCCTCAGTTTGCAATCGTGCGTCGATCGTACGAAGGTATGTGGCCGGGGCCTACAATACACCGCAGTTTATTCATTTACAGAGGTTGCATAAGCGTGACAGATCCAGAAACTTCAAGTTAAGAGTTGATACTGATGCTTTAGGTTGTCGTTCACGTATCTCGCAGTTAGCGCTTTTCGAAATCGAGTCACGTACAACTTTGACCTTTGCCTTTATGTTGATAAACATGTTTGCCTTTTATCACAGGTACATGTATGTATGATGCTTTAGTAGCGTTTGGGTGCTTTCCTCAAGTTTTAATATGTAACGTATTAGGGGGTAGCCGTACATTGTATAAGAGCATGACGCTTGTGTAACTATGTCATCACAGCAAGAATATGCCACGACGAAGAAGTTGAACATCGTAACGGTTGTTTCACATTTCACGTTACTCGTTGCAATGACCAAGAGAAAGAAATCCGACGAGACTGATATTTTCCTTCGTTAGACTTGAGATGCCTAATATATTTCAGTTTTTTTAGGTAGCAACTAAGACAACAGAGCTAGCGATCTCATCAGCTCCGAGATAGCCTTTCTTGAAACATGTCAGGATATCTAAGTACAGGCAGAAAAGGAACTGAAATCTCGGCGTTTTGCTACTTAGCTTTCACCTGGGGCAGCTAGTTTAAACATGACCTGGGTAAACTGGGCTGGGGCATCGTCCGCCCGGCTACAAGAACGACATTTCCTGATGTCATGTTTTTTTGGCAACGTTCTGAGGAGCGAGCCTTATAGTATAACACGTGACACTGTTTAGTTTGCACGGATTACAGGAATTTTTTAGGCAGTCAGCGAGCTGCGTATTTTGTGTTTTGAAGAAACCCTCTGATGATACAGTCCTAGGAAAAGGGACAGTCGCATTCTAGAGGTCGCTACATATACATGTGTACTATTTATATGGAGACTTTGCTTAATTGGTCACTTTTCTTTGGATGTTTTGAAGAAAAAACACAATTTCTTCTAGCTCGGAGAGACAGACATATTTTCGTGCGAGTCAAGGTAAACATAGCATTATACATAAAGATATAATTGTAAAACTACCCGGTGACCCTGCTATGTAAGCTTGGCGGGAAATATGTGGGAAGTAGAGAGGTGACGGGGCCAAGAGTTTAACTTTTGCGTCGACATAAATACGACAAAGACATCAATCGATGATGTTTAAACCAAACATAGGTGTACAAAAGGCGTTCTCATTCTGCTGGAGTGACGTTTCTATTGTGTGTGCAGTTCTGGCTCACGTCCAGATTTCTTGTGTGGGCATTCTTGTGTTTTGATGCACCTTGCATTCAACTTGTTTTAGGTCATGTAGATAGGTATGGCATGTATAACATGGCCCGGGTAATGTGCATGTATGTAGCCGTTCCTTCAACAAGGGGATCAATACGTGACTTTTCTTCGTTATTTACCAAGGTGATAAGCACGTCTTGCATAGCCGACCATAGCCTCCCTACTTTCTGCAGACCATGGTCGTGAGAAAGGTCATCTGTGGTTGGGAGTTGGTCGCCAAGGTTGTCTATTAGTCTTTACACGTCGTCTGCACAAGTCAACATCGGGAAAGTCCTATTCTGCTTGGATTCAATCAGAGTAGCAAACTTAGCTGGGCTACTTCCAACCCAGCTTCGACCTTGGTTGGGAAGTGGTCTTCGTCAAGTCGTGGGAATGTCGTGAATGTGTCATAGGGGCTTAGGTTATAGTGAAGGTGATACTGAGGCGTCAACAAATCATGAAAGGGTCTTCATCTTTTGTGTAAGACAGGCACAACTAAGGCTTCAATCAGATGCCAGGTTTGCACTTTACGTTCTAAGATTTAAACTGAGACATGCCTTTTCCTTGTCCGTTTCAGTGACGCAGCGGTGTTCTTAGAAGCGGGCCCCAACCGGATCGGCAGCGTCTACAAGAAGGCGTTGTTCCGGGAATACACAGACGAAACCTTCACCGTGGAGAAACAACACCCGCCATGGCTAGGGTACCTGGGACCTACCATAAGTGGAGAAGTGGGGGAGAACATCATTGTGCACTTCAAGAACATGGCTTCACGGCCCTACAGCATGCATCCTCACGGAGTCCTGTACGAGAAAAACAGTGAAGGCAAGTGTTTTTTGAACACTTCCACTGTGTTCCTATGTTTTGCCACTTTATTTTCACCCGTTACGCTGAACACTCACATATGGCTAACCAGCCCTCCGAAAAAGCTACTTTGCCGTTTTAATTGCACATTTGCAACGTAAGACATAGTAGGTCATATGTCGATAATCATACATAGAACGGCCTGGGGCCTTCAACATTGACATATCACCCACAGTGCATTACACTGCACTCGCGCACTTAAAACTTCGAACTAACTAATCATTGCTTATAAAGATATCGATATTTGTGTACCAACACTGATAATTGAGACGGGTGTTCTTTCACATACATGTACATGTAGGAGCCCTTTACTTTGACGGTACGTCTGGTACAAACAAATCGGACGACCATGTACCACCGGGCGGCACATATGTGTACACCTGGCAGGTAACTCAGAACGAGGCTCCCGCTGACGACGATCCGCCATGTTTGACGTGGATGTACCACTCGCACGTCGCTGCCGACAAGGACATGAACGCAGGTCTGACGGGAACGATAGTGACGTGCAAACCAGGTATGTGTGTAAACCTCCTGTGGCATGTTAAGGTCAAATATTTGTTTGCTGCCGTGTATATGTGTGTACATATTTACATGCACGTGTAGGCAGACCATGGACTACCTACATTCATCAACTGTGTCTAGATGCGAACTGTACTTTGGGAGACCTGCCCAGTGTAATGGAGGTTAGGTAGGGATGGAGGAGGAGGGATGATGATATGTGTGTATGGCGTAATGGGTGAATGCGCATGTTGGGTCTATTGGAGATGCATGGTTGGTAAAGATGCATGATGGATTAAGACGCATGTTGGATAAAGACGCATATGGGATGAAGACGCATGGTAGGAAGAGACAAATTTCGAGTGGTGAGCAAAGGCACGCGCGAAGTGATGATAAATGTTCCTATCAGCTGCTTTTTGTATGCTTCAACATGTCTCACTGCTTCACAATGGTCTAAATTTCCTTCCCTTCTATCTTTCTCAGGTTACCTTGGCAGCGACGGTAAGCAAAAAGGAGTGGACAAAGACTTCGTCTTGAACTTCGGCATCCTAGACGAGAACGACAGCTGGTACATTGACGAAACCATCGGACGCTACTTGAGCGTCACCGAAGCTGAGGCAGAAGAACTGAAGGAAGACGAAGACTTTCAGGTATGTGAGAGTTTCCTTAGGTGAAAACACATTATCGTCTTGGCGATCGGTGCAAAAATTGTGCAAACTATCATAATGGTAAAAGCATGAAATTTGGCATAAACATTCTATACAACAACAGAAACAATTCTAGGGGTAGAGCCAATGAAAATTTCCCTAAGTTACCTGCTGTTCCATGGCAACTGTTGCTAGGCAACCTTTTTTGCCTGGTAACGAGATTTTTACAGATTTTTGACATTAAAACCGTTTTGGGAGTCATGAAAACGCGTCATTTCATTTTCTACCAAGATACAAGTCATTAGGAACAATGGAAGAAAATTTCAACTTTAGATTTGCATAGATAAACAGCTAGACCGTGATTATGTTTTTCCCTACGCTCACCAAGACTGTATTTTCCTCTAATGATTGCTGCTACTTTTCTAGGAGAGTAACCTGATGCACGGTATAAACGGCTACCTGTACGGAAACCTGCCCGGCCTGGACATGTGTGTGGGAGAGAACGTCACTTGGCACCTGGTGGGGAGGGGCGGAGAGGTCGACATCCACACCATTCACTTCCGGGGTCACGAAGTCAGCATCCAATTTCACAGGTATTTTAACAAATGTTTTTTATTGTTAATTTGAGCTATTCCTAGCACCTTTAAAAACTTGTTATATACTACGTCCTGACTGCATATAACGTACACATATACATAGAATTGTACAAATACTGGTTGGCATGTCTTTAAATCTTAAGATTTTTACACAACATTTCAGAACAGACACAGCAGGGATATTCCCAGCATCCTTTGCGACCGCTGTTATGGAACCACGAAACATTGGAGAGTGGATGGTCAGCTGTCAAGTAGGAGACCACTTTTCGGGTAAGCGCCTCACACGTACGAATTGAAAAAATAGTTATGTAGGAAAAAAATACAAGGTAGTTCCGTACTCAAGCTTTCGACCAGTCCTCAAGTCCTCCACAAGCTAATCAGACCAGAAGCCTATGTCACGTGACATGAGGGGCGATGTGACTTCAGCAACGGGTCAAAGGTGCCCGGTAGTCGGTATCGGCCCCCGTCTCTGAGTGAGGGATCTTAAAAAATCTGGATTAACAGATCAGGCTGCGCTGCAACAAAATGACATGTTCTCTCTCTTGAAATTACTAACCATAGAACGTGCTATGAATGTGGGCTTGAATAAAGTTCTAAACGGGAACTATGCGGCTACAGCGAGTGTGTACGGTTTTCCACTACTCTTTGCCATAGAATGTACATCAGCTCATTTTGACTTGTGTCTCATCTTAAGATAATCATAGTCAACGTCACGGTACTATCTGATGCTAGTATGTGGTTCCATATTCAGCTGGAATGCAATCTCTGTATAACGTGGCCGGCTGTGGTGCCACCGTTCCCGAAGAGCCTCTGGGCGGGACTGTCCGCCATTACTACATCGCAGCAGAGATGGCGACCTGGGACTACGCACCTTCCGGGATAAACCACTTCGAAGGAGGGAGTCTTCTCAAGGACGGCAGGTAATAGTTTTGCATTTGACGGAACATTGGTAGTAAAAGGTGATTAGAAGTCGGTTAGTCCTTGTCGAGTTTTTTCTAGACTTGTAATCTTTTACCAGAAAGGATTCTAATACTTGATTTAAACTTCCTTTGTCGCCAGCGATTCTATAGTTTTCTTTGAGCAAGGACCAGAGCGTATCGGAGGGAAGTACAAGAAAGCTCTCTACATGGAATACACGGACGCAACTTTCACGGTGCGCAAGAACCGCACTCAGGAGGAGCAGCACCTAGGCATGCTGGGACCGGTCATCAGGTCAGAGGTCGGGGACACCATCATGGTGACGTTCAAAAACATGGCGGACAGGCCGTACAGCATCGAGCCACACGGCGTCTTCTACAATAAGTCAAACGAAGGGTCGTCGTATGGAAGTGGTGAGTATTGATCCACTTACTGCTGTGCTGCAAGTGTGGTTACTTTGTTGATTCATGTTAGACTTTAAGAAATGCGCACCCTTTTCTAGATGTTACAGTGAAATTTTCAAAGCTAAATATAATCTAGTGTGCTATACCTTTTGTTCAGGTAACAAGACAGCAGGTGGAAGTGTGGAGCCCGGTGGAACCTTCACCTATGTGTGGACTGTCCCTCCGTCCGTGGCGCCAACAGAGCGAGACCCCACGTGTCTAGTGAACCTGTACCGGTCAGGGGTCAGCTTGGTCAAGGACGCCTACTCCGGACTGGTCGGACCCATGGTCGTTTGTAAGGCAGGAACACTGGACAGCGAAGGGAATCGGGTAAGTTGACTAACCAAGGACCAAGGCACATTCATCATCGATTGTTTTTAGATAAGGAAGAACTATGTGTTTTAAGCAATGCCTAAGAGGCGAGCTAATGGTATGCTATACTTAAGCTTGTATCGGGGTATAAATGACGGCAAAGTAATCATATATCAAGTTTCACCCTAATCATATTAATTGCTAGCTAGATGGGCCCCAAAATGGACTTTCGTTGTCTCTAATTACGCGTTAGACGAGATCAATAACAGCTAACAAATAACATACATACCACAATAAGGATGCAGAAAAAGTTTCTTAATTTTTTTTTCTGTTGCTTACTAGCGTGACGTCAGCTCCAGCCGAGAGTTCTTTCTGATGCTCGCTGTCTACGACGAGAATCAGAGCTGGTACCTGGACGACAACATCGCGAATTTCACACAGTCTGGAACTGTCGTTGATCCAGAGGATGAAGACTTTGCAGAGTCTAATCTTATGCATGGTGCGTTTCAATGTTATTTTTTTCTTCTTTGTGATAGGTTAAGAAAAGCTGTAGGTTAAGGTCGTCGTTATTTCTTCTTTAGAAATGTATGATTATCAACTTTTCATAACCTCTCTGACCAGGTATCAATGGATACATGTACGCCAACCTCCCCGGACTAAGCATGTGCACAAACGACAACGTCACGTGGTACGTCATGGGTCTGGGGACCGAGGTTGACATCCACACCTTGGCGTTCCACGGTCTGACCTTCCAGTACCATGGACAGACCAGGGACTCCATCTCCATCTTCCCCGGGTCCACAGAGACTCTGGAGATGGTGCCAGACAACGAAGGTACAAACCGTTATGTCATTTTCTGTAGAGACGTTGTCAAACTAGTCTGACTGGTAAAAGATGCATTCAGGTTCTGTTTTAGGTATCTGTAGCTTCGGTACCAACACAACAAACTAATTATCTTGATTTCTTTCGTTTCCATGTTTCAGGTGAATGGGCTATCAAATGCGTGACCAATGACCACTACAGTGCCGGAATGAAGGCCAAGGTATCTGTGGAGACCTGCAATGCTGACGGTCCACAGTTCTGGTTCCACAGCACAGGGACCATCCGGACATTCTACATCGCTGCTGTAGAAGAGGAATGGGACTACGCGGAGGACAAAAGGAACATCTACGGAGACATCGTTACTAGTGAAAGCAGGTGAGGTCGTAAAGAATAACATTTATGTATGAAATACACTCCTTTGCGTTTGGGACCGCATTGTATACAGTGCATTCATTACATGTACTAGTATATGTAAATTCTTTACGTTTGGAACCGCATCTCTTAGCAGCGACACCTAGACGCAGTGTGAAATATTACCAGTCAGTATTGCCCTGAGGAAAATGACACAGTCACCGAGAAGTTTGTGTGAATAAACACTTAGTTGTGTACCAAGAGCGTTGTTATCCAAGAAGTGAATCAGGTTGGTAATCTTTAGTTTCTTTCAATAAACAGGGTATCATTATTCATCAAAATGCAAACTGGTAGGAATGAATTTTTGACCGCCGCTTCTGCCTTCTTTTGAAACACTGACCCACTCACGTCTAACACCGGACCTCCCGACAGCGCAGAAAATGTACTTGAAAGTTTGTATCATCCTCCGTCCCGGTTGGACGGAAAAGAAGGTTTAACCTTTGATTGTATTACTTACTGATACAGAATAGTTTTTATTTTGATACACGAGTGGTCACGGATTGATGATATGATGTTCTTTTTCACATGTAGTTCTCTGTACGATCGGATCTACTCAGGACCTACCATGATTGGATCACAGTACAAGAAGGCCATGTATCGGGAGTACACCGATCCAACCTTTACAGTCCAAAAACAGAGAGGGCCAAGGGACAAGCACCTCGGCATGCTCGGACCAATGATAGAGGCGGAAATAGGTGACGTCATCGTGGTCTACTTCAAGAACATGGCGTCACATCCGTACTCCATGCATCCTCACGGCCTGCTGTACAGTAAGTGGGACGAGGGGGCGCTGTATGAGGACAAGACATCGGGGGTATCGAAAGGGGACGATGTCGTGGAACCAAATGGCTTGTACGCTTACACATGGTTCGTGCCACCAAGAGCAGGTCCCACACAGAAGTCAGACAACTGCATCCCGTGGGCCTACTACTCCAGCGTCGACCCCGTCAAGGACACCAGTTCGGGTCTCATCGGCCCGCTCGTGGTTTGTCGGCAAGGGACACTCGGTGCCGACGGACGCCGATCAGACGTGGACCGCGAGTTCGTCATGATGTTTACGGGGACGGAAGAGAGTAACAGCTGGTACCTGGACGAGAACATCCAGAATCATTGTGGAACCCCAGCTCAAGTGGATCCGGACAACGCTGACTTCGTTGAAGCCAACCATATGTTTGGTATGACTATATCTTTGTCTTTCTGATATGTTGTCATAGCAACAGTCATTTTTTTCTTTGGGTAAATTATTGGTAGCTTCGGTAAAGCATTGGCGCTGGCTACCGTATAAGGAGTTTCATGGTTCCAATTTCGCATGTGCAGCGAATCACAATGTGGCTTACATATGAGAGGCGAAGGCCTCCAAAGGCGTCTTGACGTATTTATCATTGTCTAGACAAAAACTGCTTACAAGTTATGGGCCTTCATCTTTGACATATTACTCACAATGCATATCACTGCACATGCGCAGTTGGAGCCGTGGTTGCCCTCTTTGTGACCATGAATACATGAATATACAGCTAAATCAAATCTCTTACTCGCAGCTGTGAACGGCTACGTGCTGCACAACCTCCTGGGTCTGGAGATGGTTGAGGATGAGGACGTCGTCTGGTACCTGATGGGGATGGGGACGGAGGTGGACACTCACACCGTGCACTTCCACGGACAGACCTTCATCCACACCACAGACAACAGGAGGCGCCATCGTGGAGACGTCTGGGATCTCTTCCCAGGTTTGTCTTCTTCTTGAATAAGCTGAAGTATCAGATGTTTCTTGTTGTACATGCAAAGTTTCATTGCGTATTTGGTGTTCTGTTTTACTTTGCACGCAAGGACTTGCACGTTATTGCGGTTCTTTGTTCAACCAAGACAACCAGAGAGGAACATATGTGATTTTCCCAACTATTCTTTCGTAATTTTCTTCATTGTGGTTGAACGAAAAATCTGCATGCTCTCAATCTGCTGCTGCAGGTACTCTCTATGATTCTTAGTCTTCATAAAGTTTAAGTTGGAATACTTCCCGCACCAGCTGGTGTATATGGCGGCGCCTCCGTTCCAATAGCCCTTGGGTAATATTCCTTCGTGCAATCACTACAACAGGGGGCTAGTCCACTAGTAATAGTGTGTGTTCATCTAACACTCTTTTTCAAATGCTGAGTGCTAAGCAGAGAAAGCAGTATGTACCATTTTGTAAGTCTTTGGTGGGACTCGGCCAGGGATTCACGACCTACTGAATGTAAGACAAACACTATAATCACTTGGTCATTGCACCGGTCTCGGCCTTCCGTATGTTATCTTTTCCTGACCATGATTCCTTCTATCGTGTGACTACAGGTGAGTTTGCTGCTGCCCGGATGAGGCCAGAGAATCCTGGAACGTGGATCGTCCATTGCCACGTGGCGGATCACTTCGACAAAGGGATGATGGCCTTCTTCACTATCAAATCTAGGGAACAACAGGACGATACCAAGACTACAGGAAGGCCTGGTATGTCTTACATAATGGAATTATTTCTAGAGAATAATGATAGTTGCTCTATGAATGAAACTTGCTCCATCATAATAGAAGAAATCGTAGGCTGTGTTACGCATTCTCCTGCTGCCACGGGCTGATTGGACCTCCTCACCAAGAGCTTATGGCAATGTACCTCTAACTAGAGATAACCATTTCTATTCCAAGAGCTGTCCAATAGTAAGAGCTTATGATTCTCTGTCACATGACAGCCTCCAGCATTATGGTAACAGACAGTTCTCATTCTAGATCTGACGATGAATAGTCGATGTTGGTACATTATGTATACATTGTTAGAATACGATATTTCAAATTATCCTGACTTAGAGGTGTTGGCCACTAAGCTGCTAGGGGTCCTGGCCACTGAAAGGCTTACTAGAAGCATGGTTTAGTCAGGCTAGAAGCATTCATACTTCGTAGGTAGCTAAATGTTTATTTGTGACTTTTGCAAGAACACACGTGCAGATGGATCCAATCTTCTTATCTTTCAGAGCTTGTTAAGACCACTAAGCCAGATGATAGTCATGGAGGTCGCCAAGCACAACCAGTGGAATGGACCAAGACCTGGCAGCCGTTCGTGATCATGGGAGCCGTCGGCGTGGTAACGCTTCTCGTCGGCTTGATGATCGGATGCCTCGTCACCCGAAACAGAAGCAAGGGCACTGGAAGAAACGTAGAGATGCACGGATACGACAATAATGCGGCAGTTCTTACTGACTTATAATCCACGTGTGACAGAGACTCATTCAATCTGCTACTTTCAAAGAAGATGTAAATTTCAGCCTTTTTATACATCAAAAATTAAATGTACTGGCTGCAAAAGTTGATCAGTAATGGAAAAAGTATTTACAACTTTGAGTATGGAATGAGGGGCATCATTTTGGCAATATAACTGATATCTAAACATATTACAAGTGTGCATTTTTAGTTTATTTACATAAATTCGGCGAAATCTTGAAAAAGTTTAACCTACTTAATAAATCCTTAGAGTTGGTTATATCAGGCAGACTCAATGATATGGAGAGAAAGTCACTCTTAAGCTCTTCTGTCTTAGTGTGAACTTTATTACACCTTCAAATATGAACATAGTACCAGTAAATATCTAAGTTAAAGGTATTTCATAAAGTCATATTAATACCCGTGAAAACGGTGTCACGTTTATCAATTACATATTCTTTTAATTTTGCTATTTTTAGAAGCTATGTATGACTGTTCAGTCAATGTTGCGGTAAATGGCAAATTTGATGTAATAAACGCTCTCTTGTCTTCTACTTGCTTACGTATCTATTGTGTTTATTGTTGAATTCGGAACACAGCTTAGATTCAATATTTAAGTAAGAAACACACAAACTCCAGATTTAAAAGCAAACTTTGCCCAAGGATTTTATAGAGAGGAAGGAGAAAGCTATACTCATGCACATTTGAAAATTAAAAAAGAAGACTGAAGAAGAAGAAAGTGAAGAAATTACTTTAATGTATAGTGTCCTGTAAAGTCTGTCATTTTAAAGGAATACGATTCCCTTGACATATTCTCATATGTAGTACAATATCATATCCTGTATTCATAACACACCTAATTATCAATTGGATATCTCAACTTTATTTGAAGATAGTTACCATATATATGTGACCTCTTTCAGTCAATATTTACCGTGGTAAAATCCTAATTGACATCAAGTTACTAGTGTTATGACATAAATCTAAAACAAATTAACATCATGATAAACTTAATCACGTGATCCGAAATAAAGATAAAAACATATGATACAGCATATTCTGAACTTAAAACACTATTTATCTTGGTGACTGATACTCCATTACAACCTCTCAAAATGATACACCTTTATCTTTATCAAAAAAGAAAGATTGTAAGGGGGGTTGCCCTAGCTTATGACGTTTTTTTACGCGCTCGAACTCACGGCGCTTCATTGCTGGTTGCCAGAGAATGGTCATGTTTTAACAAATGAATTTTGAACACATTCATCTAAAGAACATATCTGGACAAGAAATGTATTCATACTGTTCATGGGCCCTTCAAGCTCCGCGTTACAAGCGGCAAACGGCGTGAGACGTTTTCACGAATGTACCTTCTGTTTGAGTTCTACGCTCTCTTCGGAAGTTGGTGATGAAGTTAAGGAAATGTAGATAAGGCTTGAAGTCTGCTATATCATAGCTTTCTTTTGACCGGAAAATTTTCTCACGGCATGTGTGAAGGGCTATATCTAGCGCATCCCAGCTCATGTTTTCACGGGAAATAGGCTACTACGCACTGTGCGCGCGGCCCGACGTACGTCTTGCATGCGACCCGACTTACAAAATCATTACGAAAAAAACGACACCGCTTACATCAACAATACTCCGTCTGCTTATTGGGAAATATCTTCGCCATCTCTCTATTCAGTTTCCTCCTCATAGACGGTACCAATCACATGTTAGAGCGTTACAAATTATTCTCTTGGTAGTATTCACAAGATGTATATTCGCAAATGCACATGTGCTAAGGTGCGACCTTCAACCTCTTTCCAACTCATGGACGCCTCAGACACAAAAATGACCACGTCACACCATGGACAAACTTTAAGCCTTTTATTCTTTCTCTTTACAAAACTCAAATGCAAAGAAAAGAAGTGTACAAAGTGTTACCATTGAATTTGTGTCCGTGAAAGCCACTTAACAAAAAGACTCAGTGTACACCCAGGTGTTTTATTCAACCGACGTTTCGGTGACCGTCTGTCCCCTTCCTCAGGGCAATTTTGACTGGTTCATTTTGCACTGCAGTCATAGGTGTGTACAAAGAGTTTTATTTTTACTCTGATACCATTGTGGCAGACTAGTGCAGTGTCACTTACCAAGTTGGCTATCAACGTGTCGCGTCGGCAACTACCAAACTACATTTCAGCATCACTTTTACAACTGCACTCATGGTTATCTCACTTGTGTCATTTCTATAAGAGCACTCAAGGCTGCCGCGCGAGATATTTCCCAATTTTTGATATCTTTTTGTCATGTTGACCATCTCCGGAGGAGACTAAATTTCTTGTTTTTTTTTTTTTTCTCAAATCAAATCAAATCAAAGGAAATCAATTTTATCTATTTAAATCACTGATTCCGGAACCAGAAGAAGACAGCTATGGCGATGAGAACTGTGACGTAAGGCAGTATGGCGCTGTGGAGATCCGTTCCATTCACTGGCAGAGGGTTGTCTAGAAATGAAACAAACAAAAAACGTTATAATCTTTCTCTTATCAAGACAAAAGATTAAAATGTCACAGAAATCAAGCATAAAGTAGTAAACTTGTCTTGTTTGACATTTCGTATGTGCCAGTGGGAGCAATAGATCAGTAAATCAATCAATCAACAAACGACCAATCAATTGCCGATGCATGGTGGCTGTGAACATCACTCCGCTCTAGAATGTTCTACAGACAAGTCATGAAGTAAACAAAGATAGATTGTTGTCATCAAAATCGTCCCAAATCACCCTCTCTCTCTCTCCATCTCCCTACCATTTCCCTATCTCTCTCTCCCCCTCCCCCTCTCTCTTTCTCTCACTCACTCCCTCTCTCTCTGTGTACAACTAGAGGGTAAAAATTTTCAAAGTCACAATACGTACCACTAGCAACTGTCCTAAACAGGGATGCCCATTTGGAAGACACTCGGAAGAAAAATGGCGGCTGCCCGAGTGGTGCGTCAACAGTCACCGTCTGACCGCCTTCATAGCTACTGTCTCCCCACAGATGAACCTGGTAACAAAGGAACAATTCAAAGTAACTTAATGATGATATTTCATTACAACCACAATTATTTTTCAGACCGCGAAACATGCATCCATTAATTCCTTTGAGCACTTATAGAAGAACTATATTGTACACGGCACAAATAAAGTATGGCAACAACTCTTAAACATAATTCAAAATAGAAGCACAGAATAGAAATTAACATCCTAGTTTTTTCGTGAAAAGTATGTTGGCCTGTGGACATGATCGATGCAGTTTGCTACACATGCAGTTACGTTCTTGACATTGTCCTTAGATTTATTTAGTCTTTAGTGATTGTTCCTTCAAGAATTGTCAACTCAAATATCAACGACTATACGGTTTCTCTAATATGCTTTCTATCACTGACAGATACTTCTATACTGTGTAAAGGAACTTGTAATGAATGAATAGAAAGTGAAATCACTCACCCAGGTGTCCCCCTCAGGCAGGTACACCTGCCAGGTGTCCACACCTTCCCTGTACACAGGTGCGACCAGCACGTCCGGGCCGAACAGGTACTGGTACTTGATGCTGTACACCTGGGGAAAAGACGGGTATTCGGAAGGTGGCAGGGTGGTCTTGTGGATAGGGTTGTTGACTTAGAATCTAATAAAGGTTTCGGGTTAGAATCCCTGGCAGGCCCCAGTGTTATGCCGTTTGGAAAGGCACCTTACACCTATTTCCTCACTCGACGTAGTCATCACATTTATCGAAAATAGTAAGATCCATCCCCGTGTGAGTGGTTCGAATATAATTTCCTCCCAGTTCATAGCCTCTACAAAACTAGCCACACACACGTACACACATACACACACACACACACACACACACAGAGAAGCCAGCCCGCATCCAGAACACTGAAAGTTGTACAGCAATGATGTAATAGTATCTAGTAAATACTAATTGTTGTTTTAAAGTCTAAGTATCATCAGAAAGTGATTCAATTGTGTAACAGAACTTTAATATTATTCTTTATTTTGTTTTGATTGCCTTATGAAAAAATATAAATCTTTTTGAAGAATCTACTTTGCATGAGATCTGTTTTTAGTTTTCAAGGGGCCTAAAAAGAATATTTGAATAAAAACTTACTAGAAGGTTTATAAATTTGTTCATACTTTATGGATTTAGTAGAAAAATCAAACCTATTTCTCCAAGCTTGCCAGCCTCTTCTACTGCATCCCTGTTGCACTTGGCCCAGAGTGCTGGGTAATGGTTGTGCATCTCTCTCCCAGGCACGCCGTTGTGGAACACCATGTCAGGCGGTAGGTACTCTCCAAAGTCCGCCATCCACCCGGCTAGTCCCAGGTCGATTATGTTCTTGATGATGACTTCGTTCTTGTACCACTGGAAAGCGTCGGGGTTGGTCAGGTCGATGGTCCCGCAGAAGAACTCGCCGAAGTCTTGTATGTACGTCTGTCCCGTGGAGTTCTTCACGAAGTATCCGCGCGAATCAGCGATTGTGTAAAGATCCCCGAGTTTGTTGAGGTGAGGGTTAATGTACCCGAGGAATCTTACCCCTCGTGCTTTCTGTCTGACGATTTCTTCTCGAAGTCCCGGGTACTGATCCTCGTCCCAAGCCCAGTTCCAGAACAGTCGTCTTCCGAACGACGTTCTGATCCTCCCCGCCCAGTCCTGGATCCAAAGACCGTTGACCTTGACCCCTTGACCCTCAGCTTGTTCTAAGTACTTCAAAACCTCGCTCGTCCCTCCCTGTACGCCGAGAATCGCGCCGTCGTGCACCCAGTCGGGAAGTTCCGGCTGCCTCCCGAGCAGTTCTCCGATCTGTTCCGAGATTTCCCGAAAGGTGGCGGCGGAGCCGAAGTGTATCACTCCCGGCGAGCCCCATATCTGTACGACGTGGGCGTTGGTTTCGGTGAAGTCCATGATCATGTAATCTGTGGTAGTAAAATGGCAGAAGTACCTCCGTGAGGAGACGATGGTTGGTTGAGGCCAGTACGTGGTGTGGTAGTCTCCCCCGCCGCCGTCGCGTCTGTTGGCCTCGTCGGTGACGAACGTGCCCGGCTGCCGACCGACGCCCTGCTCTCGGGTCCATATCGGGAAACTTCGCCCGCGTAGGTCGAAGTAAGTGAACTGCTCGCCACCTACGAAAAATTGTCATTGAAAAAGAAATTAATTTTGATTAATTTGTTTCTATTAAGTTGTGAGTATCTCTTTAGCGACATGGATGACCAAATTGCTAATGATTTTTAATATTTATTTGCAAACTCGTGCCCGAATGCTAATTAAGGCAACACACAGTCTTAGACACGATAGCCTAGACAAAAAGTTTTAAAAATGTATAGTCCATTGATCTATCTGATGTTCTACGTACATGTACATCACTGGGGGGGGGGGTCTTCTTTGGAGGCAGTCTGCCTGCAAAGAAGACCCCTCCTGCAGCCAGTGGCTAATGAATAGTCCCACGTTTTGATGAGTGGGTTTTCACCTGTAAAAGTTTAGAAAAGGAGAGGGGTACATTGACCCTTTAGATAGGCTCTTACCGCCATAGACATGTTCTCCGTCGTCAGCGTAAAGTCTCAGCCACGTTCTGTCCAAATCCCCTGGGATCGAGATGTTCATCACGTGATCGTGCCCCTCGTTCCCCGTCATCAGTTTCATCTCAGTCTGTAGACAAATAGATATGTTACAAGTAAAGATCATTTCTAAAATGACACGCTTTGGAAAACTAAACATTGTGGAAAGAGGCGTCTCTACATATATTTTTCTTTCCCTGTAATTCTAAATTCATATATTAGATGCTTTCTTTCCACCAACGTTATAAACTACTTTGGAAATCCTATTTTTCATGTTCTTGAACACTTTTTTCTTCATATCACGTTTGTAAGGAAAGCGCCTTTTGTCCACCTTCTGCAACAAATTAGCACAAAGCCTGATCTCCAAGCAGATATAGGGTCCAGTTTTATACAATCATGTTTGTATGGTATATTGTACGTTTCAACCTGCTGTGTGCGTTTTTTTAATCTTTGCCTCCCTAAATATATATATACGCCAACCGCTACAGCCTTATTTTGAACTCCACTGTGACCTAATTCTTACCCGACAGGTCAAATAGAGTATCAACCACCCACTGCCTACATTGTATTTGCTGTCACCCCTTGATCATAGATATTTCACACGACTACAAGGATTAAAAGAGAAAGAAAATTGTTTTCTTATCGTGTGAACCAGAATACTGTAAAAGCCATAATGCGCCAAGTGACTTTTTGACCCCTGTGACCATTGTTCAAGCGTTGACAACATTTGCGTAGCAATAAATTACTTATAAGTATGGCTCCACAAATCATGTACTAGCTACTTTGTGATTTTTAAAACCGTTTACCTGATAGTTTCCTCCAGAGGAGAAGACAAGCCTGTACTCCGAAGAAGAGGGTTGCGTGACGTCAACGTCTGGCAGCGCAATTTTTGAGTCCACAGTGTCGGAGATGTTGAAGTTTCCGTGGAGCTCGCGGAAAATCGTGGTGCCTGTCCCTACCAAAATGGCGGGGTTGGCCCTCTCGTGGCGTAGAAGCAACGTCCCGTCGAGAAGGACGTCCACCCCGTCACCTGTCTGCCTCACGGTAAACGCACGACATGTCGTGAACAGGATCGTCCATAACAGGACATGCAGGAAGAATTTAGGACACGTTAACCTCGCGGCCATGTTGAATGTACTCCCCTCAGAATGCCACGCGATGTGAACTCTGGAGTAATGAATGCCCAGAAAAAAAACAATGGCAGCTTGCGGCTAGCAATGCAAATATTGGGTCAAGTATTAAACCGATCACGCCTCTTGTACCGGTTGTACACGTTTTTAAAGATTGTCTGTCCAAAATCTCGTACAAAATGTCAATTCACGCCAGATAAGTTACTCAAGCAACTTGATAGACTTGCCAACGGTCAGACGTTTCAGGTAGCATCCACTACCTTTCGTCAGTGACCTTTCCACTTGCGGTGACCTTGTGGTTTGTGTTGTTGACCCAGAACCTGGAGGTACTGAGTTCGAATCCCTGACAGGTCCCAATGTTTGTCCCTGAGAAAGTAAAATGCACTTTACAAAAAATTCTCCCTCGAGTCAGGTGTAAATTAATACCTAGGTTCGGTTAGGGACGTACTTCGGTTATGACCTTAAATATTGAGATCCAGTTTTAATTTAAGAGAGACACACACTGAGCTTGTTAAAACACTCACCACGCTTATCGAAAAGAGTTGGGGTCCTTCCCGGTGTGAGAGGATCAGGTAAATCTGTCCTGCTTTGTCGTTTGTACTCTAGATCTTCAGTACAGACCTGGTGTGTTACGCCATGAGGCAACAAAAAATAGTGTCAATACAAACAAACTCTTACAATACATACACCGGTCTTTCTAATTTGACCTTTAAGATCGTATGCTGCATTGAACTTTGAAGAGAAGGTTAATCATTCCCCTGGCGGAATTCTCTAGCATGCCAGGCGCTTCTCGAATAGTAGCGTTTAAAAAAAAATCCCTTTTTCTTCTTGGCCCTACCTCCTTACAAGATAGTTAAGATAGTTATATCTTTATTCAAGCAAGCGGATAGCGTTTGACAAAGCAGATTGTGCCTCCCAATTAAAGCCAATTCTCCTTCAATGCAGTAAGCATTAAAGCCCGTAGGATCCACTCATATTTGTGAATGACTACAAACATGTGCGACATTTGAGCATAACCTTCGTTAACTTTTCGTTATTGTCAGTCGATAACTATAAATTCATATGATTAACAATACAAAAGGTTGCATGCAAACTGGGTTACGTTTTCTTTTGCCAATAAGCTAAGCGTAGAATTAGTATAAATTACAGTGACACAGAGAGAATGTCGCTAACATCTGTTGTGACATCATCCTATAGGTGTTACGTAGCCGGGGGGCTAACTCCCTTTCTTTTGTTGTCAAAAGCTTAACCGATACGCATGGCTTATTATAGAGAGTACGTTGACCCTTATACAGGTCAGTACGGTTTGCAAGGTGTGTTGTCATTGTAGGTGCCGGGTATATAGCTTACAGGAAACGCGATCTTACTACCTTCTAGACGGACAACAATGCTTACCGGGCACTGATATCTGGTGCGTAGAAGGTAGCGGTGGAGGAAGAAATGTTTAAGCCGTAGTCACATACGACGTAGTATTCATCGCATCTGTGACAGAACCAAACGCGTCGACAACGATCTAAGACAACCTGTGCCGTCACAAGGCAAAAATGTGTGCGACATAACCCCGACTGTCCCACGAGTGTGCCTATTTGCTGTCGTAACCGTGTCGTACCGTATGCAAGTTCTACCTTCCTGAGACAAGCGGCGAACGGCGTAGAAAGGAACCATGGCGGAAAACACCGAGAAGAAGCCGTCTGACACAAACGGACATCTACCGACTGTCTCGGAGAAAGTAGACCAACAGAATGGCGGGGTGGTGTTGATAGACTCAGACAAAGACGAAAACTCCGAACAGAGGCATTGCTGTAGCAGGTGTTGTTTGCGATGTTGTCCTTCGGGCACCTGCGAATGCAGCTGTATGTGTTTCCAAGCCTGTCTACAATCCGTCAGCTACATTATGGTGCACGGTTTGGAGGAACTCTTCACAAGGTGAGATCACATTCCCCACTTTTTGTACTGTTAGGGGAGGGGGGCAAAGCTGACTGCTTCAACCTCTCTCTATTCACCAGAAAGATACAAAAGTTAAGAGTAAGGCGTTTAGGTTCAATTTTCTTGTTCAACACATGTGATGAGTGTTCAAGTCTGGTAGACCATTTTTTATTAAAAAAAGGGGAAGTTTTCCTTGTAGTTGTATGTTTTAAGAGGAACTGGAATATACTGGGCATTGGTTTCCTCCATCTTTGTTTACCTTCGTAGTTAAATAGCCGGTATGGTCATGGAATATTCTTGCTGCGCGCAATTAAGTCACAACTACGTCTGTCCTATGACAGCTTTAGAAAGATTTTAGAGAACCTTCGCTCTGTTTTTATTTGAGTATCATGGCTTTAACAAGGAATAAATTCGCCTTCCTTGCTGTCTCTTCGTGCAATGTTATGGGTTCTAGTAGCTTCGTGGTTGCCATATTGTATTTTCGGTTGAATGCTGTATACAAAACGAATCATTCCTGTGAATAGCCGTATCGATCATCGTTTGTCGCTATACTAAAAACGTCAAACATTGTTATAGGCAATAAAATCAGACCACATGATACAAAACATATTCAATTTGTTCAGTCGATAACTATAAACAGATAAGACTTACAATACAAAAGGTTGCATGCAAACTGGGTTACGTAGTATATATCATCTTTAGACATGTATTATTAATGATAATTATGATAAACTCTTCTCGAGTGCGTGTAATTGGAAGGTATTGTTTGCAAGCACTATTTTGTTGACGGACGCTTTCATTCCAAGGGATAACGTGTTGATATTGTTATAAAACCAATCATTTGGTTGGATAATGCGCCTGAATGATTTTATTGAGTAATGTATACTTTATATTCATTTGTTCATAGGGTTAAGCTGTATTCCTGTTTGGTAATTCTTAAATTTACCAAGTAACACAGAAAATTGATGGGTCGTTTTTGTCCTGTATTTCGACAAATACTTTATTCGTAAAATGTACATTCTCTTCGTGCATTCCCTTTCGCCACGCTACGATCCTACCATATATTCAAACACAGAGACAATTTTATCTATTGTTTTATTGTTTTATTCATTTATCGTTTTTGTTATGTTTAATCAGGGTAGCCAAACTCTGTGGTGTGACCACTGCTTAACATTGGGGCGCTTGGTAAACCTACCTAAGCCAGTCTGGTCGCAGCCTACTACAATATACACTTAAAACATACGGCTATCAGATAACCTTGAAACAAAGGAGAAGTCAGTCACCGAGACATTGGCGTTCCTGCCTAAAGTTTTTCTTACGCAGTCGAAGGAGACTTTCAAAAGGGATGTGCGTTTGAAAAGAGGCATATTTCAAGCATGTTTAAGAGTCCATAACTCTTATCGATAAGATTAGAGGCCCACTCTGGTGTGCAGTGGCTCAAACTAAGTACCTACACAGTTTGTCTTTGCCAGAAAGATGTGACGTAGCGCTGACCATGGCCAGTATTGTTGTTCACTTGGCTATTGTCTTTCTCCTTCTAGTGCTCTCCACTTCAAAGACATAGATGAGTAAAATAAGTGGCCACAATAGTCTGCAAATCAAATCCTCATGAGAGCGAATATTTATTTTTGAAATAATACAAAAAGTGGACGAGATATAGTAGTACTACGTTACCGACCAATTTCAAATTCTGAGCTAGCTGGCTCTGTTTTGTCATAAGATAGTCTACTGATTATGCAATACAAACAAACAGCACACTATCTAACTAGTAACCAACTCATTGTCACCATTCACAAATGTTTTACTTTGTTGATAACTTCTCTCCGCAGAGTCGGTAGGTTTGTGGGCCGGTTCCACTGGCTCGCCATCCTGCTGCCCCTGCTGATGACGGGCGGCTTCTGTGCCGGGTTCATCAAGTTCTACCAGGAGACGGCATACAACAACCTCTGGGTCCCAGACGGTCAGTGTCATTCTGAGATCTTATGATTTTAACACCAAGGTGTTAACCCTTGTCCTGCTGAATTTCCAGAGCAAAAATATACCCCCACTGCCGAAGTGCCCAGACACCTATGAAGCAAAGGCTATCAGTTTGATATTGCTCATTTTAGATACTTCGCTTAACAACAATACGCATTCTAGAAATACCATCAACCCTATAATTGTCAGGGCCAACATACAGAACAAGATGTGCAAATCTACAATTGTCGGGCTCAGCAGGAATAGGGTTTTAGTGGATCTTGTGGTTAGGGTTGTTGAGTATCTTGATTAGCTCAACTGGTAGCAGCCTCACAGTTGAGCTCCTGGTTTTAATCAGTAGCTAACTGGGAGACACTGGTTCAATCTTGTGCCAGGACATCTCGGTTGGGGCTGCACCCATCTTTCGGAAGGGACTAAAATGAAGGTTTATGAACGTAAAGGAGAAGGGCTAGCAACACACCCCCTGCAAAAATGTACCTGCTACAAAAACAGCAAGGAAACTCACTGACATGTGTACCACTAGGCACTACAAGGTATACAAGATCTTGATTCACCATGCATTATTTCGCATTCCAGGTTCCACCATATTGGATAAGGCGGCCTTCGTCGCTATGAACTTCCCCAGCCTCTCGGGCCGGTACCAGTACATTCTGGTTATGGACGAGAACGTGTTAACAGCAGACAGCATCAGAGGGGTATGTGTGCGAAATAGATGAATAAAATCATATGATAAAAGTAGCACGGACTCCAGTTTTCTCCCCCCCCCTCCCCTCTCTCTCTCTCTCTCTCTCTCCCTCCCTCCCTCTCTCTCTCTTTATCTCTCTCTTAATCCCTCTCTCTCTATATATATATATGATATATATATCATAACATAACCTATGAATGATCTGAAAAAGTATAGTAGTATTCTAAAATGTATTGTACACATATGAGCTAGTTTGATTGCATGACCTGTCGTGTCAATGATGCAGAGACAAAAGATGTAACCAACGCTTTGTTATGTTATTGTTTGTTTGATTGGTTTTGACAGTAATGCGTGCTAATGAACAAAAAAGGCATTGGAAATGAATTGGGAGCTAACATTGAACATGGCGTCGTCTGACCTCGGTTCTTTCAGATGTATGAAATTGACAAGAAGGTCAAGGAAATAAATGTTGCAACAGTTCCGTCCTGGGAGAACATTTGTTACAAGTGAGTACATCTTTTATTTACTCAAGAGAGGTAGCTACATGTATGTCTTCGACTTTGATTAATATTCTCATTTATTCAGAGGCAGTAGCTATAGCATTGCAAAAGCTCAGTTACCTAGCTCTCATGCCAGGCCCTGTCGCTTGTGCAATATCAATCAACTACCCTGGCGTACCGGGCTACGATCCGTCCTTTTTGCCACGCTAGCGCTGGCCGGCCCTAAACCAATCAAATACTCCCCCTCCTGCCGTTTGGGGGGGGGGGGGGTTACCTTGGCTGTAGGCGGCGACGTGGTTGGCTGATTACGGCTGACCAGAGCTAGCGCAGCGAGAACGACGGATCATAGGCCGATACGCCACGATCGTTGCTTGATACATACAAGCGGCGGGCCTGGCATAGGAGGATGCAAAACGTTTCAGAGGAAGATACCAAGTTAAGCTCTCTTGAAGGAAACTTAACTCTGATACTCACGACACTGTTCTTCTTATATGATTTACGTGTTTATTCAGCCTTTAGGTTTAACATATAGCACACTCTTTACTTTCAGGCTGAATGGAGTTTGCTTCTCAACAAGTCTTCTGGAGTTGTGGAGCTTTAACGAGACTGTCATCAGTAACCTTACTGATCAGGACGTCATAGACATGGTCAACACGGTCAACCTCACCAGGTATGGAACATCTGGAGGTTTTCAAATAGAATGTATCTAGTCTCGTGCTTGAACTTGTACTTGTAAAACTAGGGGATACTGCTTTTGAGGTTGAGATTTGAGAATCTAGGCTGGATATCATTATTGCTGAGAAATAGGGATTGAGAGTGATACTACCAATGGTACCCATGGCTAGGTTAGATACACTCAGTAAGTTCCAGCAAATTAACCGACGCTTGTAGTGTATGAAAAGCACATTATACTCTATCTGGTCGAACGTACCGGTAAGAATGTTGAAGTTTTCTCATTTTTATAGCACAAAGTGTAAAGCCTGTAGTCGTTAAATTTCAGCAACTGTTCCTAAAACACTCTACAGTCAGTGTGTAGATACGATATTGTATGATTTACGATGGAAACGCGATCCCTTTTCTTATTATTTACAGATATTCATGGACCAATATGTATTTTGTTTCCAGTCCTGTGTATTTAGGAGACTACTACGTTGATAAGGTGCTAGCTGAGATAACTCGGGACAATAATGGGGACATCACCGGCGCAAAGGCACACACCATGGTGTATGCATTGAGAAGTGTGAGTACAAGTATGGAATGATCTATTACTTTCTAGCTTTGATACTCGGTCAGTACCTAACTTATTTGATGTGGGTATATGGTGGTTCATGGTTCTAACTGCACATGTGCAAAAATGCATTTTAGTAGGTATAATGTAAAATGTGAAGGCCCCTAACATGTAAACAGTTCTTAGTGCATGTCAGCCGTGTCTTATTTATGTCTCAGGGGCATTCACCTTTACTATATTACCCACGATGCATTTTGCTGCGCATGAGCAGTTGGAACCATGAACCTCCTTATTGAAGACAAGCCCTCTTAAGTGCGAGGATTAGAATTGGCCTGAATGATATTTCTATGAACTGACAGTAGTTGTTATATCGTCTTTAGGGAGGAGAAGTTGGGAAGGCTTGGGAGGCCGAGTTCATTGATGTAGGCCTGGCAGGGCACAATGACTTAGACGAGGTCTTACCAAGGGCCATAAGAAGGTAGGGGCTTATCCGATTTTACAATCTTTGTTCGTCTGTTTGTTTGTTCTCTTGTTTGTCCGCAGTTATGTGAATACAGCCCATTGCAGAGTGGAAGCCTGCTAAGATGTAGGACGGAAATTGTATAATTCAATACTTGGATAATTGGTCAGTGATCTAGCTTTAGTCCAATGGGCTTAAACAGGCAGGATTACTCATAGCAACGCCCACACAGGTCGCTAGGGCCTAGGGGTAGCAATTTAGAGCTTGTTTCATGCTCTATAGAAAAGCAATTACGATGGCCTTTAAATTTGCCTCTTGACAGAGACATACACAACTTCTTATACATTTTTTACACATTCGTCTTTTCTCCAGTTTCCAGGACGCTTTCCGGGGCCAAACGTTCTCTGAGATTCAGCTCCTGTCAGCCGGCTACGCGCTCATCATCACATACGTCATCCTCATGGTCGGCAACATCAACGTGGTGGAGCACAGGGTAGGTTATGATTAAACACACACACACTTCGTCCAGAAACACAAATGACGAACACACGAGACTTGACTACCAAGCACGATTAGCAGTTCAACCAAATGGAGAGTGGCTGTATTTGTTTGCATGTCCGTCGATGTTTTTATTTTGCATTTCTTCGTTTTAAAGGAAGTGAGCGGAACGATGGGACCTATTGCATATCTGATCTTTTTAATTAAAAACGGAAGTTCTATATATTCATGTATCTTGTCTTTGCATATTGCATTGAAAAATATCTAATCGGTAAGTTATAATGCATAAGAATCTATTGATACGTAGAACCATTTCAGAACAGTTTGAAGTCTGACATGCCAGAATTGTTTTCATGCAGATTTACGTCGGTTTGCTGGGCGTGGCAGCCGTTGGCATGGCAACGGGAGCATCCATAGGGTTCTGTTCCCTTTGCGGAGTTTTATATGGACCCATCCACAGCGTCATGCCTTTCCTCCTTATAGGTGAGTCATGTGACGTTTTCAAGAAACGAACCTGATCCCTTCATATAGCTATCAGTTGACATTGTACGACAATGAGCCAACAATAGCACAAAGCATTCGCTGTCTAATCTTTAGTTACGATAACTTCAGGCCAAATTGAACAGTCATACTTTGAAAGTATGATTGTTTAACTTAGCCTGGGTGCCATCCTAGTTAGTTTTCCGCGGGTCCCATACTCTCCCCTACAACATCTATGTTTAACTTGCTTTTACTGTATCTTTCTATTGATGATTGCTAATGTAAACCATCTTTTGGTGGTTATTTACCAGTGCATAGTTGTCTACTTTTCCTTTATTGAAAAGTTTATACCATTTTCAACCAATAAGAGTCCAGCTGATAATGCAGTTGGAGCATCGATAACCATGTTGAATTTGAAGGCCCAAGAGAATCAACCCATATTGTATGGTATTTCACACGGAACCTTGCAGGTGTTGGAGTAGATGACATGTTCATCATTGTACAAGCCTGGGAAAACCTTACTCCAAGAGAACGTAAGAAGGACAAGCGAGAAGCTGCAGCCAAAGCTATGAAACACGCCGGTGTGTCTATCACTGTCACCTCTATAACCGACCTGGTGGCGTTTGGAATCGGGGCAACTTCGGTCAGTACTTCATATGAGTTATTAAAATGCATTATGATTGCATAAAAATGGACTTAACGAAATTTTCGATTGAATCGCTCAGTCCTCTTTAGCCTTCTGACCCAATCGCTCTGGACACGTGACTTTATCAGGGTACACTTACCTTCTCTCAGCTGAGACGGGAGGCGATATCGACTTCCAACAACCTTTGACCTGTCGCTGACGTCACAAGTGCGTAAAGTCACATGTCCAGAGTGATTGGGTCAGGCAGCGAAATAAGAACTGTGATTCAATCGAAAATTTCGCTTTCGGTGCTTCCGCTTTCTGTTGAAGAACAGTACTAGTTCACCTTCTTTTTTTCAATAATCATACCGTTTGATGTATCTGTCTTTTACCCCTTCGCACAGCCGATCCCAGCATTGAGGTCCTTCTGCATCTACACTGCCGTCGCCATTGTGTTCCTGTTCCTGTTCCAATGCACGTTCTTCATGGGGGCGCTCGTGATCGACCAGTACCGCCGGGAGGCCAGGAGGGACGCATGCTGCTGCTTCAAGCATAGCAAGGACTACAAACCGTCGGCGTGAGTTGAAAACGAATGATTTCTAAGAAAATGTTAGAATATCAAGTTTAAAGATACTTTTTGGCTAACTGGCTTGTCTAGTGAAGGACTTTCAGAAATCTTTATACGATCTTCCACCTCATCATCAGCTCTGCTTGGAGATTCAAAGACTAGGTATAATGCCAGCAAATATTTTATGTAACAATTTGCAATCATTCAGATATGTTACCGATAAGGCCACACCAACTTAATTTTATGGATGACATCCTCTGGAGTCCCCAAAACTAATGCGAGAGGGCGAAAAAAAAAATCTAGCAAAAAAAAAAAGATGATAAACCGGAGGACTACATAGCTGGTATTGCGAATTAAACCACAGAACACAGTGTAACAAACAAACTAGTCTTTATTTGTTGGAATTAGCTCATATCAAAGTGCTTTTAACATGGATGATGCCTGGTTTAAAGACCCATATGTAACATTTGGCCGTTCAAAGAAAACAAATGTGTTCGGCTGTGTACACAACATCACGCCTTCAGTCAGAGCAAAACATCAAACTCTGTAGGCAACCCAGCCAGAGATAATATCATTCAGTTTAATACAGACGACAAGCCAGCTCAATGCTGCCCCTTTGCGGCAGTATGAGTCTACAAGTTTCGGAGCCTCTTCGGCGGCTATTTTTTTTTTTTTTTTGAGAACAGGTGGAAATCAATGCGCGCGCGGATGTCATCCATAGAATTAAGATGGTGTGGCCTAACCTTCAATTATGCATGTATAGTTTTGATAGACAAACACTGGCTATATGTATGTTTTAGCTACTAGTATAAGATGTTGGTAGATGATATAGGCTATTTCCTTGGTATGTGATAGTTCCTTCTTGTCTTACAGATGTTCGCGCAAAAGCCTTGTGCACTGGTTCTTTGACAAATGCTACTGCCGGATCTTACTGACCATCCCCGTAAAGGTGAGCAGTATTTCTGTCTGTAAATATACATTGTGTTTCATTAAAAACGCTTCCAAAGATGCGTATATTCATTTGATTAATACATGGTTTACGTGTTAAACACGCTTATCAGATATCATATCTTTCATCTGAGCCGTTTGAATGTTTAAAGTGCTAAGAGTGAGAAGAAAGTATGTCTGTGGTCAATAGTAAGGCATCTCCCATATGGTCTAGTGGTTAGGATTTGGCGCTCTCACCGCCAAGGCCCGGGTTCGATTCCCGGTGTGGGAAGTGATTTTTTTTTTTCTTCTTATATTGCATCCACATTTTATATCTTGATAATAATGCTTACGTCATGATTATCATGATATCAGGGCATTTGTTGTCTACACCCTCTGTCACACATAGCCTTCCGACCTTCTCCAGACCATCGTTGGGAGTTAGTCATGAGCAAGGCCATTTGTACGCCAAAAAAGCAATTACTCAAACAACTGGATTTGTGGTTGAGGTTGCCCTCTAGTATGTATTTTGAAAATAATCAAAATGGATTCCAGGGTACTCCCAACCCAGCGCCGAGCTTATTTGGGGAGTGGTAGGGAGCAAAGTCGTGGGAAGGTCCCGAATGTGTGACAGGGATTAAAAAACAACACAAAGCTATCTGATTACATGGAAAGAAAAGATCCCTAATAGTTCATAGTATCAGAAATCTAACCAGTGCAATTTCCGCCAACTCCGCTGTGTTCAGATTCTGGTGCTCCTGATCACATTCGGCACGGCAGGCTGGATGGCGTACGGCACGTACAGTCTGAAGCAAGACTTCAACTTCGTCTGGTATCTACCTGCCGAGTCTTACGTTTTCAGGTACACAAACCTGTATGAACAGGTACGTGGCGATCTTGAATTATAGATACATACTAATCCAATCATGACTAGTTTAACCATGTCTTAGAGTCGGTTTTACTTATTTCAAAGAAAAGAGTCATAGTAAGAAAATGGTCGTGACGATGATAGACCGATTCCATAGCCCCGTCCATTTACGTGATGCAGTCACTCTCTCGTTGGTTAATCCGCTATTTCCCATTCTCTCATTGGTTGAACTTCTGATGTGATTCATTATCTGTGATATATCGCTATTTGCAATTCTCTCATTGGTTGAACTGTTAACTTTTCATTGGTTACATCACCATTTTCCATTCTCCTGTTGGTTGAACTGCTAAATGTGATGGGCAGTCATGATCGGTCTCTTTCTGTCTTTCCAGTATTTCCCCGAAGAGGGTGGTGTGGACGTTGGAATGTATATAGGTAAGTCCATTTTTGCTGCACGTATCACATAAAAACATCATTGCGACTTCACCATTTGAAATACCTTTCATTCCATGCCAAAAAGTGGTTTAAAGCTTACAGTTATAACTTAGGTCATACCATACATGCAATATACAATGTATTATTCTATGGTATAATATCTATGCCTGTAAATAGATATGATAGGTATGACTGAAACATTGAATTACATTTCTGTCACTTTGACATGATGTATATCGCAGTGAACAAAACAAGAGCAGTGACTCAGTCACGTTTCGGACCGCATTCTTCACACAGCAGCAGCGACACCTAGCCCTGCGAAGTAGAACCAGTCACTATTGCCCTGAGGAATCTGACAGACGGTCACCGAAACGTCGGCTGTTGTAACTCATTGGTTCTAAATCAAGAACTTTGTCATTCTGCCATTCAGAAATAATTCACGAAAGAGCCGGCTTTGTTATCAATGTTTGTTTAGAAACTTCCCTTAATTTTGTAATTATTTTTTCTTTGGCACTAGAAAATGGCACCGACTATTACAACGAACGAGAGAAGATGGAAGCGTTGTACACCAACCTGAGGGACAACGAGTACATCGACTCTGTAACTGCAGTCAGCTGGTACCACGGCTTTCTGGAGTGGATCAAAGCAGAGAAAGCAGGCGATTCAGGCATCACTGCAGGTACGTAATGCCTTGTTCTTTATAACCTGTCTATTTGATGCTATTGACTTGTTGGAACAGAAATAAGTAAAATGAATTATGTTGGACCAAGGCGTGGATAAAAATTGTATGGACCAGCAGATGTTGATATAACGAAAATTCTTGAGTAGTTCTTGCCTATCATTCGGGCACTATGGGCCTCGGCATATTTAGAGAGCACAATATTTCAAATAACTCACGTTTTTTTCTCTATGCAATCCACCAATATGACGGCTGTAGTTTTTTTTTTCATATACATGTATTGTTTAGTTGTGACGTCACATACAATCATTTTACTTTGTACAGACGACTTCCCTGGGAACGAGAGCTACTTCTACACGTTGCTGGATGAGTACCTGACCACGCCCTTTCCGGTCGGCGGCGACAACTTTGCCTCTGACGTCAAGTTTGATAATACCCAATCAGACACTTGGATTTATGTAAGTACACGCACGTTGCACACCTATGCAGGCGCAAATTCTCGGATCCAAACTTCCTAGTATCATATTACACCCCTAGTATCCTATTACACCTCCTAGTATCCTATTACACCACTGGCCTTACATTCTGCCATGCTGCAAAATTCATATTCACAACGGACACATCTTTGAGACAAATTTTAACATCAAGACGAACAAAGAAACAAACACACAAACCGAAAACAATCATATACCTCCATTATAACGGAGGTAACTAGTAAGAAAAAGATTTAAGCAGCTTCAAACTACCGTCAATTAATATTCAAAGGATAATTTGTTTTGTTCTGTTTCCCAAGTCTTCGCGGATGAGGGCCAAGTTCATTCGACTGTCGAGCACCGAAACTCAGGTACAGGGCATGGACAGTGTGGTGAGCCTCGCAGACTCGGCTGGGTTCCAGTCTAACGTCTTCCCGTACGCTACACAGTTCCGCCGCTATGAAACCAATAAGGTACGGGGAATTACTGGGGTAGTCTTTTCATGGTCGCATAGAAATTGTTTAAGTGTCATCTTGTTGCTGCTGGGGGTTCAATCAGAGGTTCGACCCCAGCTTAGACATATTATATATAAGGGATTGCATTTGGCTTCCCGGTGCTTTCACGATTACCTCACGGGGCGCCGGCGTCTATTTGTTACCGAGTACCGCGTTAAAATGATTCGGGGTCCTGGCCGGGCCCCGAAAAAAGCCCGGCATCCACAAGGTGTCCCTTGGGGCCACATAGGGTTCCCGCCGGAAAGTGAAAAAAAATGCCCGTGAACTACCCGACAGGGCCCTCTTTTCCAATTAGTACCTAAGCATTACTAGGCATACCTTTATCTCGTACGACCATGACGTGTAGCACTGCTTTTCTACCCAGATCATTCAGCAGGAGGTGTACAGGAACATCGGGCTGGCCATGGTGGCTGTGGCCGTGGTGACTCTTCTACTGGTGGCCGACCTACTAATGAGTATCTACATCACACTGTGTGTTGTATTCACACTGGTTAGTTTGGGATTATCAGACGGATTGTTGTGTGTTTAGGTCTTGACCTACCGAAGAAATTATCAGATTTTGGAGCCCATTGAGGTTTTCTTTCGAACTGCAAGAGAGCCTTAAAATTGCTTTCGCATGTCGTTTCATCAAAAAAAGTCACCGTCGTACTATGTTTTGAAGTTACGGAATTCTTGACCAGATTTGAAAGAAAAACATCTGCATGAAAAACATCTAGATCTGATGAAACTAGGTAACGAGCACTACAGATGCGAACTGATAGAAATGTCTGCTCATTTTAAGGTATCTTCATTATCTATCATCAGCTTAAAAAGGGTTGATAATAATAGCATATTCATTTGCAAACGGGTGAGTTCTTCAACTGTCTGTATTGTCCGCAGGTTGACCTGGGTGGACTGATGCACTTCTGGGGTCTGACCATAGAGCTGTCCACTATGGTCATCCTGGTGTTGGCGGTCGGACTGGCCGTGGACTACTCCGCCCACATCGGACACACCTTCATGCTCGTGCACGGAACCCGAAACGGTATGGAGGAGAACAGTTATCTCTTATTTGGAGTAAAGGGCAGGTTATAAGGCTAGCATAACCTTTAAGCTTGTTCTTTGCAGCCATGATGCACATTTCGACCTCAAGGACTGATGAGCTTAAACTTCCAAAAGTCAATAACCATCAATTCAAGCCTTTTAACCAAGTTGAAAAGAGAAAACAACTACCACCAAAAAAAATCGTAAGATAGAGGCATAGCGTTTACCTGCTGCAACTGGAATTGTAAGAGATATACTGAGAGAGGCACGTTATGATAAATGATCAGGTTAGCCTGTATATATAATGGTTGCTTGAATAATTTGCATTTCACCGTTAAGAAACTGGCATGTCTCTTGTCAAATATTGAACCAATATTTATTATCAGAGCGTGCAAAGGAGACCCTGTTGCGTATTGGGACGGCAGTCTTCAACGGGGGCTTCAGTACCTTCTTGGCGTTTGTGCTGTTATCCGGCTCACAGTCGTACATCTTCCAGACCTTCTTTAAGGTGAGTCAAACTAATCAGTTAACTAAGATTTGTCAATGTAGCTTGAAGGTAGCATAGCCTTCCTTTTGTGCTCTGATGTCTGAGTGGCCGTTTATTTTCGGCTCCTGACATCTTTGTATGCTGAACTTCTTGCTGCCATGTAAATTGAATGGCGGAGTGATACAAGTTACCTAGGTCACAACCAATGTGCCTGGTGGTAAAGTAGTACTACATGTACTTAGGTGGCGATTCATATGCCGGATGAGAAAAAAATTGCGGATGCTAGCTTAAGCTTTAACATATCATGCTTCCTGTACAATGCACTTAGAACTACATGTAGACACGCACACGGCTGTATTCATTACTAGATGTTTTTAGCATATGTGTTTTGCAAAATACAAAGGGGGTTATTCATCTATTCTTTGAGAAATAATAAACAACCCTGACAAAGACATTCCAAGTATAGAGCGACATGTGTTTCGTACACATTTGATTTTTCCTATCAAGGTCTTCTTCGGAGTTGTCTTATTCGGGCTGTGGCACGGACTGGTCTTCCTGCCTGTCATCTGCAGCCTGATTGGTCCAGCGCCCTACCATACGTCACCCGACAAAACGACGGACCAATCAGAGAAAAAGGACGACATCGAAGAACCCACAACGGACGATGACGAGTCTCCACATGTGAATAACTCTTATATTATTCTTGCCAAAATTCTGTGTAATATTGTTTATATATATATATTTTCATTTCTATTGTCGCAGCTTCAAAAACGAACAACAAAAACTATCTTCTTGTTTGAGTCGTCCAATCCGTTTATCTGCCAAGACGTTTGGCGTCCATTTCCCATTGCATGCAAAAAAGAAGTCAAAGCCTTCATATAGAAAACGATTCATAACTGTTGTTATTTCGTTGTTCTCCTCTGTTATATTCTTTTGCTTAGTTTACAATTAACCCTTGTAATGGACTTGCAATAAAGTAATCATAATTATTACATTTTTTTCTTCATTTTTTGACCTCGTAATCTCGTGTTTCTTTTGCAGCTTTCGTCGTCTTCGTCCACGACTAAGCTGGCACAGCAGTCACCAGAGGCTACCACAGGACATTACAACCCTGCCATGTACGCAGGCCTGCCGGAGCCAGACTATCCACCGTACCACAGACAGCCTAACGGTCACCGTCCCACACGTGACCACGGGTCTCAGTCCTACCCCTCCCCGCGGTACCACAAGAGTGTTCGCCATAACTTTAACCCACGACTCCAGCAGAAAGCAAGCTACGCGTTACCTAACATTGCCTGAAGGTTTCGAAAGCCTGTTACTCATTTCTTTTCGGTGCTGTCTGTTTTCTTGTTGATATTTGGATTACAATATAGGGTCAATGACCCACCAAGAGGTCTATACGGTGTCATATACGACATGGTCGGTTCCTATTACCACTGAATAAACCACCGAGTGAGCGAACTACCATGTTGGATTTATGTGGAAAACTCAAAAGTGTGGAATATGGAGTGATAATGACCGGTGGTTATAATGAAATGGAGCCTTCTCATTGGTCAACGTCATTTGACGACATGAATCAGTATTTATCAGTATAACTTGTATGCATTTTTAGCATGTGTGTTATTCTTGTGTTTTTGTCGCCATTTGTTGTCTTATATGAACGACACGTTTGATAAAGGTAACGGGAAATGAATGTTTTATGCAGGAATGCTGCAAATGTAAAACAAGAGTAAACATTGATGACTATCTAGAAATTGTAAAATGCCCACGAACATGTATGCCGCCATACATGTATTTAGTTTGTTTCAAGAAAGCCATTTTAAGTGTAAGTTGCTGCGGTTGATTGTATCTCATTGTACATTTTGTATCGATATATCATAACATATCCATATGTTATCCTTATTCTTTGTCAATCTAAATTGAAAAATCGAACACGGTATAATAAATTTCATTTCTTCTCATTAATGTTATTGTTAGAACTAGTTCATTATTATTCTCATTATCATCATTATTTAAGCTGTCAATGTCTTACTCTGTGACCTTGTGCCCCTCATGCGAATATTTCTGCCTTCTGTATTTCTTGTCTTTCTTTCTTTCTTATTCCTATTCACCGTTTCCAACCTGACTGTCCTTTCGTTTCTATGTCACTCTCCTAATCTATTTTGCAAGGGTAAAATTTCATTCCTCTGTGTCTATCTTTAGTTTTATTTTGTAACCTTATACCCTCCACCAACTCAAAAACAGAATTTAAGACATCATCCTTAGGTTTGCTATTATAAAATGTCTCCCTCGCTATTCACTGTTCACATGTGAGTTGTTATATACAATTATGTTTAAGTTCGCAGTAGTTTGTCCTCATTTGTCCTCATCTTTGCTTGTTGAAATGATGAAAAATGTTCTCGCATACCTCAGGCGATTTGATACCCATATCAAAGGGCCCGTGTGCGATACTAAAACAGCGCTAGGAGATTATTGCCAGGGACCCTAATCCTTCCACCGTCCGCTGCAAACACTACTGATGCTTCACTGACAAAGAGGTGTTAACGTGTGGCCAAGTGTCGATTTTACGACATCAAAGACTTCGTAGCACAAAGCGCACAGTTTTCGTTGTACTTTGACCCATATGACATGTACAACTCGTGAACTATACCTCCTTCCATTCAGTCTTGTCCGGACGGTTTAAGCCTCTGTGTTGTTTACAGGCCATTGCCCGTTTTAGCGTTACCCGGTTCGCCATTTTGTTATGCTGTGAATGACACGGATGACATATAGCAGACGTGACAGGATTACATAACAGTGTCTAGAAAACTCTTCAATGCATTAGTATCAAAAATGTAAATTTCCATAGCACCAAAAGAAGTATCAGCCCTTCGGAAAGAATACTACAACTGTCCTCTTGTATATCTTATTCCTACAACGTCACACATTCGACGAGGTTTGGTCGTGTTTGTTGACCGTCAGAAGGTCACCAATTTTTTTAAAAATCACCAGAGACTCTAGCCTATTTCATTTTACCTGAAAATCTTCCCCATCAGATTGGACGGGGCTTGAGACCTTCGAACATCGGCCGATCTCTAAAACTTGCACGATGATCGAGGGAACACCGGGCGTATTACTGTTGAAAATGTTTAGAGCTGGCAGACTCGTCAGCCGACCTATTTTCCTGCTGTTTGACATTGGGCATGATGAAATGTAAACATGTCCTATAAAATATGTCAATCATTGCGGTCTGTAGTCAACGAGTAGACAACATGTCAAGCAAACGTCAACCAAGGCTTTGATTGACACGTTCTGAGCACTAAAACAACAGCCGCTTTAGGCGTCATTCTGTCTATTTGCTGTCATCAATCAGCCAATGCCTGTGAAGTACGTTAATGTTACAGAAGAGGTTTTACCGATGTTGTGGCGTAGACGCTGTCAGTGTATATAAGTGTATGAGATTATTTCCTTCTTTGTTTGTTCCGCATTTGGTGATTCGAACCAACAAACCTAACCACAAGACAACCTTTACCAAATGTTTGTATGTGTGACAATTGAGTGTATAGAATTTGATAAAAACAACCTAGTTACATTCATAATTCCATTACCTTTTTTCACCGCTTTTGGTTTACTTGTAACGTTAATGTCTATTTGTTTCTTGTTCAGATTTCTAATGATTTCGATTGATGTATGGGAAATGGGGCTATTAGACCAGTGACTTTTCTGATGTCTTCCCACTTGACCAGTAATCAACACGACAGAACACACATGTAGCTTACAAAACATATAATGTTTACGACCGCAAGTTACGACTAAAAGGTTGTGCTAAATATGAACTGAGAGACACAGCGGGCAGTACTAGTATGTCCTTCAAACCATGACAAGGACATTCACGAATCAATAAAATGATCAGGTCAACGTCAGATCAGTCACACAGTTACCAACGGAGATTGTTACGCCCACCAAATCCCGAAATACCTATAAAAATTGCATATCAAGAACATGCTACATTTTACTATGCACACGGGTTAAAGTATGTTGTCTAGATCTGTACATTAGTTCTAAATTTTACCCGAATGAAACGGAATATTCAGAAACAGTGTGATACAGTTTCACTAGTTAACACATTTTCTGTTAAATGACAAGAAAAAGTCGCACCAAGCAACGTACCTTTTTACTGGCCTGTAACCAGGTCAGCTGATTGATATGTGTTGGGCATTCAACAAAGGGCAACTAATCAAATACAGTCAACCTTGCAGTGCCTAAAACAGCCTTGTAAACAATGTTATGGACAGGGCCATGGCCAAATTTGTTACGGAGATTAGGCAAGGAGGGAGTTAATCCATCTAGTTGTCAGGGAAAGGACAGGACAAAGGTTCAAAATTGATGCATAAGTGCGGAAGGGACTCCGGTTGAATCCGGTTAATGTAATGTGAATGAAAGCCCAGGCCTATTCGGTCAAGATAAAATGTAATGTGCATCTTTTCTTGTAATTTCTTCGTCGAATGATAGATGTCACTTGTACTACATCTAAAAAACTTTGAAACTTACTCTAAGACTGTTGTCTGATGAAGTTTCGCAAACCTTTATATGATCACGTGATCAGGGGCATCCAATGGGTAAGGCCATGGCATTTTGACTTTGTTTACCTCTCCAACGTTTAAACCGAAGAGGACACGGAGGGCTTGAACTTATGGCCGACTCTGACCGGCTCAAGTTTCCTGTACATTTGACTACCCGACTAGGGTGAAGGGAGCTCGTCAATTGTCTGGTCCATTCTTGTGTTAACCTTGCGGCAACTTTTACTTATACTGATGTACGAACAACAGCATTTATTTTTTACTACTTCTGAATGAAATTTTTAAAAAATACATGTGTAAAAGAAGCCAGTTATAAATTTGCTACTAATTTCAGGTCTTTAATATGAAATCATATCTTGTTGTTTACATCTTCTGGGTTAAAAGGCTTTAAAAGTCTCTAGGCGGTCAATGTCAAGTTGCTGTGGGCGATTCCATTCCTCAAAATCAAAGTGGGAACAAGAAATATCTGTTCTACGTGTCCATTTTCATCTTACACCAGTGTCAGCATCTCATTAGGTTCATGAAGCAGAGTAATCTATCAACTTGAAGTGAACTGTCCACAACGCTGCCGCTCCGGGCGGACGATTGGATCATGGATTCAGTCCGTACTCCGTGTATCTAATGTCACCATCTCAAGGCCATGAATATAAATTCCATGGATGATATCAGTGCGTGCATTGAGTTTTGATTCGAAAGAAAAAAAATTATGTTTCCCTTCGGAAATGTTCAACATGACTAAGAGAATACTGAAAATGGGGAAATGTCGTGTGGTATCCTTGATTACTTGTTGTAGAAGTGACATCAGTGTGGTAGAGCGTAGTTGCTAAGTCATGCTAGGCTACCACACTAGTATCACTTTGTTCACTTCTTGAAGACAGAAATAAAAGACTTGTTGCTGTGATACTATGTTTTGTGGCTTTAATTCTTTGATTTAGGCATCTTGCTTTTTTTTTACCAATCTTGTTTATCTTCGCGCTCTTGCTTTAGATTTGGAGTCTGTAGTGGATGCCATCCATGCAATTAACATTCCGTGGCCTGCATGCGTAACTACAAAATTTCAGTCATCAACAGACGACTTGGTTAAACCAGATACCATATGTATGTATTCAGTCTGAGGTTCGCACATACATCATGCAAACTCTGGACTACAACGAAAGAGCACTCTCCCCCTCGTTGGGGGTAATCAGAAGAAACTTGAGCAGCTCAGACTTCTCCCAAAGTTCAACCATGTGGCCCCAATGTATACGGATTTGGAGAGGCAAACAAATTCCGAAAAGATTTGGTCTTCTCATTGGCCTGCACCGATCACGTGTTTTTGCCATAAAATGAAGTCTCCTAGACCTTTTGTGCTTCGGAGGTGGTGAAAGTGACACAGACGTGCAAAGTTGGGCTTCAAAGCAACTGGCACCACTGTCTCCGGGAGTTTCCAGTTTCCGTTTAGCGATCAGGTATCTATTTCTCCTATCAACCATGTTGTTCGCTTAGCACTGTAAAGTATGGTACAATTCTTCACCAGAAAAGCTATCAAAAGCAAAAATGTTATGTTTTCCGTTAGTTAGCAGTCTGGTCACATACATCGTGCGAACGTCGTACGATCCCAAACTGGGGAAATTCTTGGGATAGCCGTGCATGTGCACTGCAAAATTCAGCTGTCTTTTTTTTACGGATATTCTGTCTTAAATTGTTATCCGCTGTTGCTTCTGACACAGCCTCCTTGGAAATTCTAAGTTATTAAAATCGTACGACGACCGTCGACGAATGTGACAGCGCCGTAAGTAAAAAAAAAACAATTACGTTAGGGTGAAGATGAGTAATGTGCATTCCTATCTTTATTCATCCCCGTTCATAAACGTTATACATAGTTATTAGAAAATGTTAATTATGCTATCGCATTAGAAGACAACTTTGTTTCTGTATTTCTACGATGTCCTTTAATGTTGCGTAATGGGGATCAATTATCATTTTTCGCCGTGCCGACCATTACTCCTTTGATATGTTAAACTTAGTACGTTAACTATGAAAGGATTTGAACGAGATTTAATTTACCCCGTTTTGCAAGGGGCGCCACCATGTACTTAAGTGAATCATGATTTGAGAACTTAGATAGATTGCTCATACATTAAAATTAACAGCCCTGTCAATATCTTTGCTCGTGCTCTGATAAAAAATTAACATTTCTATAAATAAACACTTATCTTGATATTAAATCATACTACTTAGCGGCTACGAGAAGAGAGAAAGCGACGTCCGCTTTTCAATCTGTACATAGCACAGTCGTAGCCTTTGAAATGAGGAAGATTATAAACATGCTTACATAAGGATTAAACTAAGCTCTGCCAACCACGCATCGGCAAAATACTATTGTTTCAAACCAGCGTTTGCGTACATTCTTGATGAAATTACTTAGAAACTTTGTTAACTACCAGTCTGTTTCATCGCAAACGTTGCAAAATCACTTATCGTTATAAGTATTTTATAAGCTTCTTAAGGTATGCGGAAGATCAAAACTACAGGAGGTAAAATACTTCATCTGAAATCATTGGCATATATCGTAACAGAGGTCAGTCACAATTGTAAAGATACCGCAATGGCAGAAATAGTTTCGGAGCATGAGTTGACATGCTTATGTGGAACCCGGTGGTCTGTGTCTGTATTTGTGGCAGCGGTTCCCTTTTCTGTTACTCATCTCTGTAGGGAGATTTTTTCAAACTTCAAACTTAGGAGAACCTGTCTGCTATATTCATTCGAGCGTTAATGGCCTTATTTATCTAACCAAGAGATTCGTAAACTTCCTTGAGCTATGTAATCTGACACAATGGACTGTTAGTAACATATACCACAATAATTGTGCAAACAAACTGAGCATGCAGTCTTTTCAGGGTAGTATACAGTATCAGGGAACAAACTCCCAAAGACTTTTGAAATTTGAACTTAGGACTGATATTGGTTATCTAGACCATCAGCTTTCGTGTAATCTGTTGTATACCTTCACCAAAATTGTTTCATTCTTTGAGTCTGTTATAATGTCTTTTTATGTATACAGGAACACTTGCAATAAAATGAATGAATGAATGAAACTGCCTGACTCAACGAGGATCTTCATCTTCCAGGTAGATTCCATAAAGAACAACGGATTCAGAGAACACCTCGGACCTTCCTTATTATCTTGATATGTAGTTAGACTGGTAAACATGTTTTAAGGACTGTAAAGATATTTTCGTTTCTTCTGATATGACTCAACGAGGGCCTTCATCTTCCAGGTAGATTCCAGGAAGAACAATGGATTCAGAGAACACCTCCGAGAATGAGAGGCGTGCGAGTACCAGCTCGGAAGACGGGACCAGGGCGCGTTCGGATGAGGAACGGGCGGCGTACGTGGAGAAGATGCGGAAGTGGTACTTAGAGATGTGGCACTCTGAGGCAAAGAAGGTCAAACAGCAAGGAGACGGTTAGTAACGTAAAATACACGATAGATATTTTTCATGATATTCACATTTATTTATGAATTTATTGATGATCGGGCAAATTTTAAAAGCAACATGCTAAAGGTAAGCTCTCTCTTCAGAAACACAAACACAACAGCCAAAAATAAAACAATTACATTAAGTAAGAACACAACATAATAGTAAAATGAGGATAACGAAAAGCAAACAAGGGGAAAATACGATTTGGTGTGAAAACCTACCTAAAAGTGTGAAAAGTAAGGAATATATTACAGTATGAAAATGAAGAGGATCCTCGTGTGGGGTGTGGTACATATCGTCAGGGTGATGCAATATTTCTTCCTCACGCAATTAACAGAAACAGTATACACCGCAGAATTTCCTTACCCGCGGGACAGATTTGCATCTTGCAGAATTTTCTAACAATGTCTTATAATGCTAACCTCTACTTATAACATCTCCTTTTGGATATGGGTTCAGAAGTGTTGAAATTCTGAGCTGCATCCCAAGCTATATCTTTCCTGGTGGCATTTTGGGCGATTAAATGTTATCGAGTTGACTTAGGTTAACTGTTAGACATAACGTTATGATGATAATTACACTCGGAAGATTGCCAAAAGCGAGTCAGCATGTGGTGTGCGTTTAGCAGGCCGACAGCAGTATCGGAATGCCAGGCAGCCTTTAAGTGATCTAGCTGCGCCTTGTTGCTGTCAGGATTGACGGATTACCAACGAATGTTACAAGGTCGGAATGTAATTCAGCGAATGATGATACATTAGTCCTGGATATGGTAACGGGGTGAGCTGAGGTAGCGGAGTATGGGGCAGACGTACCGGGAGTGTGGCTTTCTGCGTCCACTCGACCTGACCAGGACATGTCGTAGAAAGATTGTTACGGCGCGGTCACATTCGTCGTAAATCGTCTTACGTGAATCTTGCATGACGCATACACGACTATCCCAAGAATGTCCTCAGTTTGCGATCGTGCGAAGATCGTACGACGTCTGTGACTGGGCCCTTAACACAATGCACTTGTTGCCTCCTTAGCAAGCTCTACCAGCTGGGCTTTTCGAGCTTATTATGTGCTCTTGTTCTGATGGCATATCAGTTCTACTATAATTGTTTCTCGCGGGCTACCCACGACGAGCCTAAAGTTCTAAGGAGGCCAATTCATCAGGGCATCTCGAGAATAAGTTATTTGTTGAATGAAATACAGGAATGATAAAGACAGACAAAATCAACAAAAACATTGACCACCCTCACAAAGATCCTCGTTCGTCTTCCGTACTTCGTTTAAAAATCTACGTACTTTAATGATAGAATTCTTGTTCTCTTGTGTCCAAAGTTCCAAGCCATTTATGGAGACATGATAATTTCCTGTGCACGTGGGCAGAAAATGTATTTTTAAGTTTAGCTATCAAGTACCCGTTTGAACGGAAAAAATATTTGTGAACATATCATGCCTTCGGCAATGTTGTTGCCCTTCGGTAGAAATAGACATGAAAAAAAGCCTGATTGTGGGAACAACCCAGAAAGAGGGACAACCGACGAGTTTTACGTGACATTTTGCCCGTTCAACCTCCCCGTAAACCCTGAAACACTCCTGATATAAGCAAAAGTAGTAAATCAACTGCTAGGTCATGGTCAATGTTACTAAATCGGAATCCGTGTGGCATAGCGCTGCCCTTACTCACACGCGATTTCCAGACTACGTTGTAGACGTATTTTTGTCCACTCTATATCCATACACGATAGAGGTCACCTTGAAAATGGCGTTGAAGAAGCTAAGCTAAAAAATTATATTTTACAACTTTGCACTAAGTGTCATATTCAATCCAATAATAGCTAATACATTACCCAATGTTTACGAATGTTGGCAGAAAGAAAAGAACAACTTACCATGCCAATTGGAAATGGTAAAATTATAGTGGTGTATCGTCTACCCCTCCAATTGCCACTAACACCACGAAGTTTATGATCTAGGTGCACTATTCTCTATCTTTTGTGTCATTTGATATAGAAGCTTGTATGTGACCCTTATAACGTTTGCATTTGAGCATTCTTCCATAACACTCAGAACTGAATACTCTTTTATGTCAAGACATGCGTGTATGTATTTCTACATAGAAGATATTTTACCGATTTCAACGTGATCTTATGTTAGCATGACGTCCCGTTTGACTGGGATGCTATTAGAATAGAATAGAGTTCATGGCTACTCAGCAGGCCGTCTGCCATTGAAACGTATCTGGGATCAACTAAAGATATCCAACCGTATTTATAGTAAAACCGGTTGATGTGTACGTCGGTCAGGTCAAAGTCAATGTCAGCGCAAGGTGACTTGAAAATCAGTTGCCTCTTTCACCCATGAACGCTGAATTTGGCGTCAAACAACAGTAGCTAATTGGCTCATTAGTGTACAACCTTGTCTTGTCTTCAATTGGACGGTCTTACAATTGTCTTTATCTCATTTACATATCATATCATAGTTTTGTTCAAATACTTTTTGGACTTCAAATTCTGTTCAGTCACAGACGAAAGACGTCTGGCCGTTTGCAAAACGTATCCAGTGGCTTGTGTACTTTTGTACTGGGTATCCGATTAACTGGATGTCTAACCTGCATTTCTCACAGTAGTTTCGTTTAGTTTAGTTTAAAACGTTGCAGTGTCACTATAACATGGTTAAGATTGGTCTTAAACTGATAGTAATTAAAAGACCTACACCATACAACCTGTTGGATTTTCAAATGTTTTTCTTTTCTTGGCTGGTAGATACTACTCAAAATGCAAATTATGTATGATGGTACAAAGAAAATTGGAATCAGGCGTGCACTGTTGAGAATCTCTGTTTCATGTGTGACCTGTGGTGGTGTGTTCTCGTGCACGTCCTCATGTCTATGCTAAAAAAATCAAACCTTCTGTCCAATCCATCATCCTGCCCAGGCATAGCTGTCAGAACCTTTTCCATACCAGCAGGACAGATTGCCTTATCTTGGCATGATCGTTGCTTATGGTATCTCGTACTTCCCCAGCAGCTATCGAATATACATATGGCATGTCCCAGACAGAAAGGCATTCTGAAAATGAGCAGAGTCATGCCATTACGCTCCCAAACTATTCTGCCATGCGTAACGCCAGTAAATCATAGTCTCTTCAGGGGAAGTTGACAGACTTTTCGCATGTAGTATTGTGACAAACATCTGATGCAATAGTAGTATTCCAGGGGAGTGGGGGGGGGGACTTTGCATGCATATGGTAGAAAATTGGAACTTTGCTGCCATAGTAAGCACTTGGCATTTAACTCCAATTTAAAGAGAGAGCTATTCAAAAGTAACAATAGCCTAACGCAGCTAGCTCAATAATAAAATTCCTATGGCGTCCATCGGTCAGTATTGACCATGGTAAAATATTGATTGAATAGAATATCGCTTTGTTATTGTGCTTTCGATTCAGAAATGTTATTCAACACTGTTATTTTGCCTTACACATTAAAAACATTTCAACGCTTTCAGGTTTTTCTACATATATCTATGCGAACCTCACGTCTGTTGTACCATCTTTCTTAAGATTGTCTTTCATATTGCATTTAGTTCAGTATATTTGATATCTTGTATTTATAGCAAATTGATAAGGATAATTACTAAATAACAATCTCGAGATCCTAGTGTTCCCATACAGAGGTCATTCTACTATTCGAAATGAAAATATAGCATTCAGACTATTTAGCATCGTTTGAGGGAATGGTGTCATGCACGCGTGTTTTTTTCTCCCCCCTTGCAGAGATGAAGATTATTGAAGACAGTCTCGTAGATTACTTCACAATGGTTGCGAAGGCTGGTAAGTTACTTCATTGGTTGATTCGATGTATAGATAGACCTTTAGCAATTCTGCAATGCATTGGAAACACACATTCGTGGTGTCACGAATTCACCACAAAAGAAAAACCACCGCGAATATTAAGATTGAACAGTATTTCAGATTAGTAACGACAAAAACATAATGTACGTATGCAAATAGAAACCTCAAATGGATATTGAAAAGACCTAGGCAAAATTCAAGAATAAGATATCTATAAACTTCAGTCACAATGCCATAATGTTGAAACTACTTGAAACTATCTTGTTCTGATGCGATGCTTAGGTGTGTCGTGGGGACCTCTGGCGATTGCAATGGGATTGTCAAGCATCGACCTTGCCGTCATCAGAAGGGATTGCAAAACCATCGACCAGCAGGTTAGTCACAACTGGATCGTTACCATAGCAATTTGGACTTTTGTGTAACGTTCCCTCGTTGACACTGACCTTGCACCATCAGCGCAAAAAAGGTCACGCAAAAGTACACCCTGTTAGCTATTGCACCACCTGGCTGTTTTACTTGGTACTGCAGCAGAACCTTTTATATCTTCAAATTCACCACTTGTTGGATCTCATGTTATGGGTATACTGTGGTTACGAGTTACTGGTTGCAGATAGCCTTTGTGCTAGGATAAAAGTAACATACGGCTTGTGCCCCTTAGCAGCCTTTTTTTAAAATTGTAGGCACATCATTGGTAGAGACTTGAAACATTTATATAATAACTCAAGACGGACTTGCTGGATTTTGATAACTTTGGGCCAGTCGATATCTTTGATGCAGACAGTCATATGTTTTAGCTAGACGATAACAGCATCAGGACTACTTTTTCATCAGGCATACATTAACTAGTAATGTCACCTAAGCAGCTCAGTTAACTACAAACAACAAGTATAAAGTAGGCACAATGATTGTGAGGTAGTTAACTTGTATCACTCCTTACTTAGTAACTTATATCACTCCGCGATACTTATCTAGTGCAAATTCTGCAATCAGAGAAGTAAGTTATGATTATTTCCATCACAGATCAAGTGGGTATTGATGAAATGGCGTCACATCATGAAGAAGAAAGGCAAGAGCGGGAACGTGGACGCAGATTCAGTCATCAACTGTCTGGAGAGGAACAAAGCATACGGAGCTCTGAAGTAACTTTTCAAAACTTTCGTATTTCTTTGGGGCTTCCATGTACCTCCTTTCCACTAGACCATGCTGCGACTAAAACTTTAATCGCTCATACATATAGAGAACAATCTTTCCTTTTGTGTGTTTTGTTGTCTTTGAAACACACTTGTATATCTTTCTAGCCACTCCATTATCGATAATGGAGCTTCACTCCATAGCGGACTACCCTGTATAGCGGACTGCCTCGACCGATTTCTACTATGTTCCCAGCGATAGGACGGGGCCTGGTAGAGGCTATATCTTGCATCATATTCCAAGAAATCAAACGCTAACGCTTACACAATGGCCAGTTTTGGTCGCTGCACGGTCGTTCAGCGATCACCGTCTTGGTCCAACAATGAGAAGCAATGCTTTTGTTCATTTCATGACATATTATTAGTCTAGTTAATCCGTTTTGAACACGTCACTATCAAGAATTTAATCACATATGAAACACTTTTTTTGCACTGAGCCAGTATTTAACCTCCTTGGCCTATTGAAGTAAAGGAGTTACTTTCGGTTCAATGTTTTCTGCAGGCATCTCAACGAGAACGTTCTAAAGGATCTCGGGAAGGAATGGATAGACACCCGTCCAGCTGAACAGATTGGGTCACAGGTAACATTTTGTATTGGTTTGAAGTAGAGACATGCATGTTGTGGGGCGTGTTTGCCTTGATTTGTAATGGATGTAGCCTGCCCAGTATATCAAGCGAATTCTCTCTACAACAATCATTATGGTAGCATTGTGTTTGGTTTAATCATGCCCATTTTCAAATGGAACTGCATTTCCCACAAGGTCATTGGAAAAAAACTGAGCTAGTCATAAATTTTGTAAACAAGGCGAATGACTGAACCAGAAACTATATCATGTATATAATTGTTGTTCTTGAAATTGACACATTTTCATAACTTATTTCACCGAGTCACTAACCATATCTTGATCACTATTGACAGGGAAAATAAATGAATGACCAAGAGTGACATGGTCTGCGAAGGGCTGTCATCATCTGTCATCAGATCACCATCTCATCCGTCATGCACCATCTACTTCCGGTTCATTCACCATGACGTCAGAGTCAATGTTATTGCAACACGTGTTCACTCCAGACGATTCGGCATCGTCCATGTTTTCATTTCTTTGTTGCTGTTGTTGCTGCTCGTCAACATTTGCTGCTCATATGACGTTGTCCATACTGTTTACATTTGTAAAGTCTATCAATTTGTAGCGATGTTTGTTATTTTATGTTGTCATTTTTTTATCGTGTATTTATGATGTAATAATAACTTAATACTAGAAGAAAAGTTACAGTAGAGGTTTCGAGTGTTCATTGTTTATTTGTCCTATAGGTTTTAATTGACCTCCATGGGGATGAAATTCAAGATGACCCCTCGATGTCGACTGTGGAGCCTGAGGATCTCTGAATACATGATTTACATGTCAATGTCAACTATCTTGATTTTCAACATTTCTACCTTCTCGGTCAATCTCAACGTTTTTATTTAGGTCGAAGTGACCGTTAACCACGAGTAGTTTTTGAGCCTTGTTTTGTAGTGACCTTTAGGCCTACCTCAATACTGACCGACGGAGGCCATATATAGTAGGCCGTACTGATTTGATTATATGGATGACACCATCTTGGTGCACCAAAAGGCAACGGCGTGCGTGCGAAAAAAAATTGAGCAAAAATGTTGACTTCGTTATGAAATCTATGTGGTCAGGAAAGTTGGACAAATGACCAGACACATAGAGCATGGTATGTCAGAAAAAAATTCCTTATTTAAGTTCTTTCACAGCTACTTCTTTGACTATGAAAGGCTCATCTCATTAGTATCCGTTTTCCGATTCATTATGCAATTTACGTCATATATTTGCTCTAGTTGTAACGTTAGCAGCTTCTTTGTACGATTTGCAGTATGAATAAATCTGTGGGTAGAAATTGATTCGCGCGTGGATGTCATTCATACAATCTAGTCAGTATGTGGCCTAAGAAAAAATAATAAAAGTATATACACAGGATATAGGTGGATGTGGAGCTATTCTAACTTTGAAAACGTTATAGAAACACGGCTAGACGTTTCAAAGAACCTTATAGAACTCAGATAGAGTAGTTGTATAAAAGATATGTCTATATTCAAGAAGTATACCTATCCGTTTAACAACATATCTCATTTATCAGGGTATTTTTATTATCAATTACTTTCTCAACATTAGTAATGTAGATATCATTTTCAGATTAGTCAATCGATGACCTCATGTAGAAATATTATATTATGAACGGAATGTTTCTTATGAAAATATAAAAAAAATTAATATAGATATCTAACATATATGAATAACGGAAGCTTAACACAATTGTACACATTGTTGTATACTTTTTAACATGATATCTCCTGACATATCTACTATGAAATATTGTTTGAGAATCACGTAAATCTAGTTATTGGCATGACGTATGATTACTAGTAACTCATTTTGATTGTATTAATAGACATCTAAAAGTGGTGTTAATATGTAGTTTACAATGTTCGCCAGTTGCCATTTCTTCAAGTAAGATTTTATAATGTCTCAATAAAAGACGAGTTCAATTAAATGGGTTGGCGTCGAGTCTTAGACCAACAGCGTCCCCTAGCGGTTTTAAGTAGTTTACTGTGTGAGTTATTGTTAAGAAAAGAACAGCGTTAACGTTGGTGTTCGTCTTCCAGACAACCTGTGTCTAAAGACAACCGTCGCACACGATGATCAATAGTCGTACGACAGTACACTCTTGTCAGTCTAAAGCGGACCTTTGTTAAATACCGCTTTAGCAATGACTTAGACTCGTTCTACCCTTCAGTCAAAACATTTGCTGACGCTAATGATGTTCGTCCATCGTTGTCGATGAAGACCTCAACTTCAGTCGCCCTTGTGGGTGCGTGCGTGGCTGATCCGAGTCCAATTCTTGCCCAGTGTAGGCTGGGTTGTGGCTGTGCACGGTTCTGACGCTAATAATGATCTCGATAGCCTTGAGACGTTTTCAGTTCACTTCATCATTATTATGGATGGGTGCGTTTTTACCACCAGTGTGCGCTTACAGTATGATTAACAGCTACCGACAAAATAAAGATGTGGTTGGACTGCGCAAAATTGCGATCGGAAATTGGGCCAACTTCGCAAATTTGACCAATCTTCTCCGATGATGCGGTCACACTGACGTGCAACGCACGGGTAAAATACGTGACCTCTACTAACAAAAGGGCAGAACGGATCTCACATTCCCAGTTATGGCTCCAAATCAGGTACTAGTTTTTTTTTTTTTAATATTGGAAATTGAAGTGTGGCCATTAACTCAAAAAACAATGGGCTATGATGAAAATTTGGCGAATTGCGAGTTTTTCGTTGTAAAGAAATTCGCAATTCTAGGCGACATATCGGGTCAATTGGTGCCGGTTGGCGCCTGTTGGGGCCACTTTGAATGAATGCGAATGCCTGGCGTAACTTGGTACAGTCCAGTGACCTGAGATGCCCGCTCAAATGCTTAACGATGAGGCGTGGCTTACCCGGCTTACGTGGCAAGGTGCACTACACCTGGACACAAGGGCACCGTCATGGCAGGTATGGACATTTCATGCGCATTAAGTGCTAGACGGTTTCACTACCCACACTGTATAACTACGACCTTAATGAAATAATGAAGCATTCTGTATGTAAGAATGAGTTGCAAAAATGCCAATAAGTGAATTGTATATATGTTATTTGAAGGTTACTGAAGGTTGGAACGTTTCTCTCTCCAGAGCGGTAGTTGGGCAAATTTTAGAGCATTTCTGGCCGCAGTAAAGACGAGAAAAGACCGGTAGGGCCTATTTACACTTGTGCATATATTCAAGTCCGTGTGAGTTGCCTATTAACGTGTTTTGGCTAAGTTAAATTTTGTGGGAAAGAAGTTGTTTTTAACTTTGACCCACCGTTGTGCAGCCTGGTTATCGAACCGAAAGAAATACGATTTTTGTCGGCCTCAAACTTTTACCAACGACAGAAATGTGAATACGCAACTCATACAGACTTGAATATACGCACAAGTGTGAACGAGCCCTTACCGGTAGTCTTACTGACTAAAGGTCTCAGAAACTATCTTGTGTGAGTCGGGAGCGCGATGACGTGGCTTGTCTTCGGTTATGTGAGGTCACCATGTCGACCTTGTGCCGTCACTCAAACTGGACGCTGTCCACAACAATGATTGAAGTGGATGATTTTCTGCCGGCGGTAGAAATCCATTGTTGTATATGCATTACTCTCTGTCTCTGTCTCTGTCTCTGTCTCTGTCTCTGTCTCTGTCTGTCTGTCTGTCTGTCTGTCTGTCTGTCTCTCTCTCTCTCTCTCTGTTTCAGTCAATCTAGAAGAATAGGTACATATAGATAACAATAAGAACAAGATATCAGTATTTTCGTTATACTGTAGCGGCAAATACATAACAGGTTTGCTCCTAGTATCATCTCTGGAAAAAAGGGCACTATCCTCATTAACCTTCGGTTAAAGGACGGATTTTAACCACGGTCTCTTACTTGTATATGAAATATCATCCGTACAGGAACGATGAAGGTCGGGGGCGGGCTGATCAAACACTCATTTGAACGGTTTTTGGCTGCATATGGGTCGTTCGTGGGCGCGATGGAGACGAGCATAGAGAGCTTCTACCGCTCATATGAATCCACGGCTCCAAACACTCTCCGCTGTGAGCCGGGAGCCGACCTGCGTGTGTTGGGGATAGGGAGTGGATCAGGTGAGACCACCGTAATGACCTCATGACGTTAACAGCAGTTACATATTCAAGATAAACAAGAATAGCATCTCTCATCAGGCATATTCAACCACCACCTAAGTATTTATCATCAGGCAACAGTGATTGCGATCTAGGAAACTATTATCACCCCAAAGTAAGATTCCTATATACGTCAACTTTACGGTTCAGTTTAAGCAATGTCAATGTTCTTCAATCGCTCTATATTTTGTAGGAGAGGTTGACGGCGTAATTCTAAGGAGTCTCCTACAACGCCACAGCAGCGTGTACAACAGGGTGATAGATCCATCGGAGGAACTGATGGAGCGATACAAGGTGGTTATAGCATATATTATATATCATAGACAGAAATCCTGATGATTATGTCATTTTGCTCGAAACTTGACTGTGCTTTATGTATTTCTTTTTATGGGGTCTCGTTTGTGGGTTTTTGTCATTTTGCAGTAATAGGCCTATTACTGGGTATGAATATTGTGTATAGTAATCACATTACCATTACATCAATACCAACATTTATGTACTGTAATTTCTGAGGCACTGGCGGGTGAAGGGGATATCTCACAAGGCTGCGCCTGTTGGCGACAAATTATTGCGGCAAATTTGCGACTTTTTCGCCGATTTTCTCTCGAGGTTACACTGACGTGCGACGCACGGTTGAAATACGTGACCTCTACAAACAAAATTGCTGAGCCCGGAATGTCACATCCTCAGTTTCGGCCCCAAATTAGATACAAGATAACTTTATTGGAAATCGCAGTTTTGCCACTGAATTAAAAGCCAAATTTACAATGATTAAAATTCATCATAAAGAGATTTGCAGTGATCGCGCCTATCAACGTCTAGTTTACATTCTCCGCCATTTTAGGCGACAAATTGGCGCCCACTTGATTGGCGACAAATTTTAGGCGATTGTTAAATGCCCTTTGCAACCATTTTCCTAATCATCATCGGGCTAATGTCTTTCGCAAACAGTCGCCAACAGGAGTGGCCATGTGAGATATCCGTGTAAGGCCAAGGACACTGGCCTGATTTGTTTACTAGGTGCCTTTAACTTGCCTTTTTAATGACACATGCCTGAGGCAGTCCAAGGCGGTTAAAGAATGTTTAAAATCAAAAGCCTTGGGCAGTCAAAGTAACCCAACAGGACCGTAAAACTGCGAATCTATACACTCAGGCACTCGTGCGTGGAGACACGAGTCTCAGTGCTGTGAAGTTCGACTGGCGCCAGCAGACAGCAGAAGAGTATTTCCAGACAAAGGAAGACACGAAGTTCCACCTTATCCATGCCATACACCTTCTGACCCTTGTGGAAGACCTTGACGCCACCATGCGGAACATGTGGGAACAGCTGGCAGATGGTGGCCACATGATGGTCGCCATGGTGTCAGATAAATTACGTACCCTCGCCAAGAAGGTTATGACTTCGAGGCTGTGTGTCAGTGTTTGAGTGTTTGTTTGCTTGTTTGTTTGACTGTTTGTTACCTTCGCCAAGAAGTTTATATTTTCATGTGTATGTCACGGTGTGTGTATGTATGTATGTATGTATGTATGTGTGTGCGTGTGTGTGTGTGTGTGTGTGTGTGAGAGAGAGAGGGAGAGGTCATTTCCACAATCCATAGATATATGGATGTTTTTCTGTAAACTTATCCAAATTTCACCAGGAAATAAAGTAGATGAACAGTACAGTTCTTTAATTTTTAATTAGAAAACCGGACATCCTCACTTTGGCAGTCCAGTCTCGGAAGACTATCTGTGCGCCTCTGGATCCGGAGTTCTGGTGTGACTTCTGATGTGGCTTAAGAGTCCAGCTCTGGATTTGCACACCCTGTTGCACGCACTGCATGTGTGCTGTGTGGTTTGGGGTGCATTTAGTGCTACAGTCTTTTGCTTTCTCCGCTTCTCTGCTGTAGCTTCTCCCCTTCTTTTGTCTGCTTCCATGACACCGTGGTGCACAACTCGGAGCCAGGCTGTTCTGTCCTCAGCCTGCACTTCCCATGTGTCTGTTGAGATGTCACACGCATTCATGTCTCTCTTGCAAGCGTCCTTAATAATAACCCGTAGTGCTGGACGGCCAACACGTCTGGAGCCAATGGCCAGTTGCCCGTACAGAACATCCTTCGGAATCCTTCCGTCCTCCATGCGCCTGACATGTCCCAGCCAGCGAGGACGACGTTGGCTGAGAATGGAGTAGATGCTCTGTATTTTTGCTTGTTGCAGGATGACACTGTTGGGTATTTTGTCCTTCCAGCTGAGTCCTAGGATGCGTCGGAGACATCGCATATGGAAGGCGTTTAGCCGACGTTCCTGTCGTACATACGTGCTCCAAGTTTCGCTTCCGTACAGTAAGACGCTGAGTACGCAGGCCCGGTAAACTTGTACTTTTGTGTGCAGTGACAAGGTTCTGTTTTCCCATACTCTCTGGGTCAGTCGGGCCATCGTGGTATTTGCCTTCCCTATCCTTTTGTCCAGTTCAGCGTCTAGGAACAGTGTGTTAGTAACTGTAGAGCCCAGGTAGGTGAAACTATCCACAGTTTTTAGGAGTACATTATCCATGGTGATAGCAGGGGGAGTGCTAACCCCTTGTGCACAGACACATGTTTTTTCCAGGCTTACAGTGAGTCCGAACAGCTTGCATGCGTTGCCGAGACAGTCACTCAGTCTCTGGAGAGCTTCTACTGTGTGGGTTGCGAGTGCTGCATCATCTGCAAAGAGCATGTCGCTAAGGAGCACTGTCCTCACCTTCGTCTTGGAGCGGAGTCGTGCAAGGTTTAACAGCTTCCCGTCAGACCTCGTGTGCAGGTAAACGCCATCTGTGGATGTGCTGAAGGCATGAGACAGCAGTACGGAAAAGAAAATTCCAAAAAGTGTAGGTGCCAGCACGCAACCTTGTTTTACTCCGCTCTTTATGGAGAAGGGGTCGGAGCAGGATCCATCGTACAGGACTGTTCCTTCCATGTTGGCGTGGAATGACACCACCATGCTACACAGTTTTGGTGGGCAGCCGATCTTTTGCAGGAGTCTGAATAAGCCTTTCCTGCTTACTAAGTCGAATGCTTTAGTCAGATCTATAAACATCATGTACAGGGGTTGGCCTTGTTCTCTACTCTTTTCCTGCAACTGGCGCAAGGAGAAAATCATATCCGTTGTCGATCTCCCAGCCCTAAAACCACACTGGGATTCCGGGTATACACGGTCGGCCAGGATCTTTAGTCTGTTCAAGAGGATCCGGGCGTACACCTTTCCGACTATGTTCAGAAGTGAAATCCCCCTATAGTTATTACAATCTCCGCGGTCTCCCTTGTTTTTATACAAAGTAACAATGGTAGCATCACGCATGTCTTGAGGAACCGCCCCTTCCTCCCAACAGAGGCAAAGTAGATCATACAGCGGCTGAAGCAGGGCTGGTTTCCCACGCTTGATGGCTTCAGAAGGGATGTTATCACTACCCGGTGCCTTTCCACATGGGAGAGAGTCAATGGCTTTGCTCAGCTCTTCAATGGTTGGCACTACATCTAGTTCCTCCATAATGGGAAGGTCTTCCATACTGTTGAGAACGGTGTCGGAGACTGACGTCTCGCGTGAGTAAAGTTGAGAATAGTGCTCTACCCATCTGGACATCTGCTCCTTTTGATCAGTGATCTTTTCCCCTGACAGGGATTTCAGAGGGGCAGTCTTTTTCACAGTTGGTCCCAGAGCCTTTTTGATACCATTGTACATCTTTCGAAGGTCTCCAGATTCTGCACTCCGCTGTATCCCTACACAAAGTTGCTGCCAGTAGTCGTTCGCGCACTCTCTAGCAGTACGCTGTGCGGTGCTGCGAACAGTCCTGAGTGCTGCGAGTGACTGACCACTCGGGCAGTGCTTGAAGGACAAGAAGGCTCTGCGTTTGGCCTCGAGTACTGGTTCCATTTTGGAGATGTGGGCGTCGAACCAGTCTTGACTGGGTCGGCTTTTCTTGCCAAAAGTGGCAAGTGCGGCATTGTGGATAGCACCCTGCATGGTTTTCCATTTTGACATCCTACACACTCACAATTGCAACATGTTTTGTATTCCCTCAGATGAAAGTCCATTTGGGAAGCTGTGGTACAAGTTATGGGATGATTTCGGCCAAGGTGACCGCTTGAAGACGGAATTTCGCACGTCCGGTGACGTCACGCGTCAGGCAGTGGCTTGACGCAAGGGACATCAGCTACGTCACTTCCGTGAAGGAAATGAGTCTGAATCTCGCGGAGTGTTTCAAGGAACACTCGGAAGCGGGAAATCTGATTCTCGACTTCATGACCAAGACATCTCACGTAGCCGATCAGCCAGAAATCAAAGCAACGGCCCTGCAGCATATCCGGCGTAATTCGACAGTGGTTGGTGATAAGATAATTTTCCCATTAATCACTGAAGTTATCGTTGCCAACAAAAATGACACGGAAGAAAAGTAGACAGGCTTGGGTGGGATGATTTGAATTCAGTTTATTTCATCAGAACATGAATAACGCTCCGCTAGAATTTGGCAAAAAAGGTGAAGATTTGGGCTGAGGAGTTTGAGCCCGCGGAAAGGGAAATGAATGCTCCTTATGATGGTGGCCAAACTCCAATGGCAAATTATTACCTCAATGAAAAATGGAGGTATTGTTTGTTTTTTCCTTTTTTTAACATCTCTCATGGTCCATTAGCCATGGTCTTTATTCCAAAGTCAGATAAATTTGGTGATGTCTAGTTCAGGTGTTGCATTAATGTCTGTATCTATGCCTCTTACAAAAAGTCCGTCTTCAATTTTTTCCCCAAAATATGCCCTATTAATCGTTTACACTTGATAAACATACACATGTATGTATGTAGTTTTCACCTTTGTTACATATACCACATACGGGACTGTAAGTAATCCCGGCATTGCTAACAATTCTCCATCTATTTAGTAAAGATTCACAAGGGAGTATCTTATGTAGTATTTTGAAATTAAATTCTTCAAGCTTAATCTCTTTGATGTCAAATGTTCCATATTTTTTATTTCTCCTTCACAATTTGGGAGATAACGTGTCCCTATAGATAGTAGCATTTTTCAGGAGGCTAGCGGAGTACAGATTTCTGCTGGTACATTTTTCAATCAGAAGTATACAGGAATGAAACGGTATCGTATGATCATGATTGCTACTTACAGATAGATGTTAAAAGGTTAGGTGTGACAGGTCCTTCAGTGCAACATAACCAGCTGCTGTAGCGCCGCGTACCTGCAAAGCTGGTGTGTTACGCCGAAGGACGGTTATACCGGCTTTACAGATACAGATCTTGGTAAACAAAATATGCCCATTTTCCAACAGTGGAAGTGTCTAAGATATCTCTAAAGGCTAAGAGGCTATTTCCGACACACTCCGGCACTGATTGTTTACAAATGCCTGCCATTTGCACCTGATGTTTTGGAGCGTGTGTTTTGAACCCGATATCAACCAAATTCAAAACGTCACCAGCAAATATCAAAATCATCCACCGTAAAATTGCAGCGAATGATAAGTATGTATGCTTGTATACATAATCAAACTGAGCCTGTTAAACCTAATATCTATTCATATCCATATGTTTTTGCTTGTCGACATGTTTATATTTTGGCAGTGGTCACCGAAGACTAAAAATGTAACAGAGGGCGCCTGAGCAGCTTTGTTTATACATCTACAATATATCACGTATCACCAATATAGGACTTCATTAAGCCAGGATTTTATCTATACTTTTACTTGCCTGTATAGAGCGTATCATATATCATCAGATAGACTTTAGCTATATTTGGTTGGAAATTTTTATGGTCCATCGCTTAAAACTTTATCACCAATTCTCGAAGACTAAGAATATAAAGTAGGGCATACGTTAGATAGATATGTATGTCGCGGTGTAATGAATACACCACCATTAAAGATGCTTTCCACATCCTAAAGACGTCAAATTAAAATGCGTGTCTGTAGCTGTACGTAGGCCAAAGCAAGGAGATTTTATGGATGGAGCTTCTGCTAAATCTAATGCGAGGGCGCGAAAACGATGGGTAAAAAAAGCAAGATAACTAAAGTTTCACATTAGAGACCATAAACGTTGTAACAAGAACTGAAGCGACAAAACATGTTATCACAGAGAACAACTAGTCTTTTATTCCTGTATTTAAGAAGTGTACAAAGTAATACTAGTGTGTAAAGCCTAGTATCATTTACCGACAACACCAAACTAGTTTCGCTTTTAAAACTGCACTCATGGCTACTTCACTTGTGTCACTTACAAATACACTTAAGACTATCGTTCAGACTCATGTAGTACCTAATGTCACATAGCTGTTTCAGCAGCAGGGTATATATTTACTAGGAGTTGCTAGTCCTTCACCTTCAACGTGCTAGATCGAGGCACCGCCGGCTCGAACAGCGTACCCCATTTTACGTCCCTTCCGAAAGATGATGGGCCCCAACTGACATGTCCTGACTTGAACTGTGGTCTCCAAGTTGTACATATATGAGGCTGCTACCAGTCTGTAACACGACATATTTTTCCATTTTTGGTATTCTCTATCCGACCATCCCCAGAAGGGAACAAAATGTTTACATACATACATATCTTTTTAAATCATACTTCAATCAAAGCGTTCGCTGATGCCATACCTAAAATGTTCTTACTTTAGCCTTAAGCAAAGAACTTGACCTTAGGAACACGAGTCTGAGTATCTTACATTCGTCACTTGTTGGCCGGGAAATTCATGACCGCGGTCGCGAGCGTTGGTGTAAGAGTTCAAAGCGAGGAAAGTCCGTTGATACCACATCAATAGTGGTGTAGAAGTTCGCATAAGGCTTAGGAAGAAATGTTACCAATTATCCGACCGACCCTTCAAGCTGGTGTGTTACGCCGAAGGGAAGTTATACCGACTTTACAGATACAGATGCAGACACTAGCAAAAATCTGCCCTGGATCGACCGCTGGCAAGGGACATTAGCTTTTCGATATGACATCTAAGTGTTGAAAAACACTCAGGTAAGTAGTCTTGCAAATTTTCTTACAGACTTCCTGTGTTTGTTTGTTTTTCACACACGGTTTACAGATTTGGGCAGTTGATGTAAGGATGTGTAGGAAACAAAGTATGCTTCTTTGATCAGTTTATCAATATACTTGTGCTTGTACAATGTATATCTCTATAGTAAAAAATATGATGTTGAAAATACCAGTGTCCTGATGCATTCCGATTTTACATTATCAAACTATGTTTGTTTGATCACCTCGGCGGAAATCTATTTTTTTTTAAAGGGAATCCCTACCTACCGAACTTGCTTTTTAAGAAACACAACACTAATTTTCCTATACCCATCCACTCATCATCGTCATCATCATCAGTCGACAACTCATATACTGCGGTTAGACATGATTCACTGAGTTAAGCTCTCTAAAAAAGAGGATTTTCTAGAACGTCGTGTAGTCTTTCCAACTATGAAAAGCAACAGCTGATGTAAGCATCGTTATTTTCAAAGAAGTCTGTGGAATTCTTCTTCGGGACATACGAATTCCGCCCCGGTGGTAAAAATATAAACAAGGATATTAGATCATAATGCCGCCTAAATCCGTGGCTATAAAAGACAGTGATATTCTGTCACTTGGTGGCCTGCCTCATAAAAAGCCTCGTTAACCAGACCCGACGGTCGTATCAGGTACGTAATGTCTTTTTAAGTGGGTTAATGACAGTTGGTAGGTTTCTATTAATATACTGAGCCGGTGTCTCTGCTTTAGATACGGAAGGGACGTATGCCAGTGAAGTTCGACGAAGACATGTTTTACCCCGAGGATATTTGTCAAGACTTCTTTATCGTATGATCTTCAGGAAGGGTTGGAGCGTTAAGCCGTGGTCAGCAGTTCATTGAATTGTACGTGTCGAAAAAAAATTAGGAACATCCCCTGTACAATGAACCTGTAAATACTGTGCATATCGTCTGTTTTCTCATCATTGAACTTAACAGGTTTGAATCTCCCTTTCAGAAATTTCCATCGGCATATGATAACAAAATTGTGTCTCGAAAGATTTATATGTTTAATTTCGGGTTACATAAGCATTTGAAAAAAGACGTTAAGGTGTACAGAAATGTTGCTTAGCTTTTGTAACTCTACGTTAGGTTCTTCTGAGAATTCAAGTCGTGGTTCAGACGTCGGGAAACAAACTTGCATTTCGAGTTAGGTCCGTCTTCAATCAAACGAAGGGTATTTTTGTGTGGCCTTGTTATCAGATATTTGATACGCCAACCTCAGGCTACGAAATTGCTGTGCAGATTTGGTCTGACTATTAAGCAAAAGATTGAAACTTTTTCCTTGCCTAGTTCCATTCAACACTTTGGGTTGTTTTCTTCCGTCCAATTCGTTTGTCCCTGAACGAAACAAAATTGATAACGGTCCGTCATGCATAGCTTTTGTCTATCATTACAATATCTCCCTTCGTGGAAGCTAATGTTGGAAGAAATGCGAGAATTACTAACGGTTATTACACACCAATCGTGAATAGAAGATTAGTTCAAACTGAAAGACTAGTTTCTCCTTTAAATTCTATTCAACTCGTTTACTGCGTATGTTCGCCGTTGAGCCCTGGCAATTCGGGATCCATTGCCTAGGCTTAGAAATGTCGGGAGGACATACCAGGGAGATGAATTGATTTGAAGATCATCGTTCATCGTTCCCATCTAGACCGGATTTGTCCGGAGGATAGAAAAGACAGCAAATTGTTGGCGGTGTTGTGCCATCACCACAAACAAGACCTGTCAGTCAAGCGATCCTGGGATTTTTATGGTTAAGTCCTTGCTACACGCTGATTGGATGAGCAAATCCACAGCTACCGTTGATTGGCTGGTTTTTGTAATACAATTAGGATCGGTGGTGAGCGAGAGTTCGAAGCATGCGGCTTAACATTAGTCCAAAGAGAGCGCTTTTCGGACAAAGCCCTGATCACTCGTCGGGTAAGCGGCGTTGCTTAGCTTTTGGATATTTACTGAGACTTGTCATCTAAGTTTACCAAACGTCCGGGTGCTAACATATAAATCAAAGATGGTCGAGCAAATACTTTGTTTACATGTGACACAACTTTGCTGCTTCAGACTAAATTTAAACTCTTGATGTGACCACGAATAGATTTAATGTCTTCGGTGTCCGACTTTCGCTTATGCCAATAGCCATTATAAACATTTTCTATGTCCACTTTGCGGATACTTGAGGCTGTGTTTGTTAGGTTCTTACTGTAATTCCAGCGGTAGATTTTGTCTTTATTTTCTCAAAGGAAAGAATCATGGAAGACGACGCCAAGAATACCCGAGTTGAGAAGACGCGTGCAGAGTACAAGATTATGTGGCAGAAGGAAAAAGAAGCAGAAGAACGGAGGAAGAAAGGTCGGTTGACTGTTACTGCCTTTTTTTTAGCTCATATGTATTAAGTACCTAAATACAGTAAGCGACAGAAACACGTAGCTAAGCATTTGTCCGATTTACAGAAGCTACATTTTCTTGTGAACAACTTCTAAATTTGAAGAATGGCAGGCAAATCTAAAGTCAAAGTTATTCAAGTAAATACAATGGCGAACGTCGTGGACATGCGAATACCATAGCTGATATATATCTACCTATTTTAGAAATTGTTCGAGGGTACTATGAAAATTGATACTTTTATATCTACATGTAAATGCAGCGTTGCTACCCTTTTCTTTCCGTGTCTAGCTCACTTTTTTCCTGGCAACATTTAAATGCAATTCTATCTTGCGTTGCTTTCTCCAACAGTTTCTCAAATGATCTAAAATGCCTTTCTATATTATATAATGCACTGTGCATTGCAAGTTACATAACATTGCCATTGGATGTCTGTTTTTAAAAGAGCATGCAACTTGTATGGATCAGGAGACCCGTTTTTTTCATGTTTTCTTTATATTTGTGTGCCATGCCAAGTAGTTGTCTGACGCTCCACTCGTTTAAAATCTGGACACATTTTCACAGCATATGCCTTATGCGTACCTCATGTCACCGGATGGCTGTGCTATAATCAACGTCTTGTCTATGCTTGTTAATCCGATAATTCATACCGTTTATGGCGACAGCTGCACCACGTTAAATCCGGAATGGTGACAGGACTGAAATACATTTATGGAGGTTTGAGTCCAGACAGAACATTGGTGACAAGTTGAGGATCCGATAAGAGATTATCTGTTTATTGGCATCGACTCGCGATGTTGACTTGGAACAAACTCTAACTTAAGCTGAACAGAATGACACTACTGGTATCATCTTGGTTGACATGTTAAACGGACACTGACACGCCCAATCACCATTAGATCTTCTGATCTTCGTCTCTTTGATCTGATTAACCCACCACTATCTACTTTTGGGGTCTGTAAATAAGCCGAGAAAATTAGGCCACATTCCGGCAATGTATTTTGTTTCATTGCATATCTAGATAGCATTTTTTGTAATGTATCTTTCAATGTACATTTGTAATATTTAAACAAATACACTGAGAGCCCGGTCACGTATGTCGTACGATCGTCGTACGATTGCAAACTAAGAACATTTGTGGAATAGTCGTGCATGTGTCCTAGAAAAGCAGCTGTTTGTTATTGCGGAAAAGGGTGACTTTGTCGGTAGGTTCTGTCACGATCTGCTTAAAAATGCTGAGAGATGCACGAAAGTCGTACGACGACCTACGACAAATGTGACCTCGCCGTAAGTTACAGACACAAGTATATGTAGACATCAAACGCGAACCTATAACAAGCTATGTGTTGTCTCTCATTATCAGAGATGAAAGTGATGTCAGACGGCTTAAGTGACTACCTCCGGCGCAACAAGAATGGTGAGTCGGATTGTTTGGATGCCTGACATATTTTCTAAGCCAAGTGATAGGAGGGATGCGCCATTGACAGAACCATATGTATAAGGATGAGAGTAAAAACGTCACAGATTAGAAAGTTCATGGTAAATAACAAGCAACAAAGTTGTGAAGTTGGTTTGGCTAGTCATAAACAGTTTTGGATGTAGTAGTGTTGATTTGTATCTTATGTTTTTCCCTATTATGTACATGAATGTGTTTTCACCTATGTTTTTCATATTTTGTGCGTTTATTATATAATTTCCTAAACCCTTTGTAAATCAACATATTACTGTTAAATGAGATGTCCAGCTGTTGTCAGTACGAAATAAAACAAAAAGTAATAAAAGTACAATTGAATATTAAATCAAGTCCATTTTAGTATCGTATTTATAGAGTAATCTAGGATATGCATCACGCACGATAGGTAAGGTCTGCAGAAATTATATATAAAAGATTTAGATGTATTATTCTGATGCAAGTTCTTGCCAGAAGGCTAATTGCAAGTAACAGGAAAACAAACAATGAAGACCAATATGGCATACTCTAGTCTAATTGCTGACCCTAGATTCTAATTTGTTGGGTATATACCCTATCTAAATTCTCCGCAACCTTCTAAGAGACCTTGACTTCAAAAGTCAATGACCCAATTGAAATGAAAAAAAAAATGTAGTGCATGTGTTCATATCTCCTACATGGCGCAAACCGCGAGTAAATACGACATGTCGTCTGGCAATGTCGCGAAGCCAACTTTAAAATAACTATAGTATTAGAGTACACGTGTGACAATGTAGGCATTCACTGCACAAACAGTTTTTAATAGGAAGAAAGGCATTGACCGTGTAGGGCAAAACCATTTCTAAATGTGGCAATGTGTTTGTGTGAGAACGTTTTGGTTCCCGGTAGGGCCTTTTCAATCTAATTCATTTAATTTCAGTTAGAGCAGATATTGGCCCCCACACTTCGCTGATAGGCAACCATTATTAGAATTTATCGTTGTAGTAGAGGTTAAACAAATGAAAAAAGTTGATGAAATCAAAATAAGCAAGGGTGGGAGGGGATGGTGTAGTAACTGTATATTGCTTGTGTCTGAACAGTCTAATAGAAATACAAAACAAAGTGAAGGTAAAATGACGTATAAACCATATATGTTTAGATACCTAGGACTCAAATGGCCAAGACTGGCAAGAAATTAAAAAGCAAAAGCTGGAGTCAGTGAAGGGAGGGGTTTCTCCTCAGAGGTGACGTCACCATTGTATGATGATGATGACGATGATGATGATGGACTATTGATGATAACCATGTTAAACATGTTTTTGTATGCTACTTTGCTGACAGGGTCGTGGTACCCGATGGCGATAGAGATGGGTCTGACACCTGTGGATATCGGTGTCATAAGGACAGAGACGATGGACCGTCAGGAACAGGTGACTTGAGCACATAAAAGAATGAAATCGGACAGAAATATTACTAAAAAAAAACATTGTCCTTGTGAATTTCGCCTTCGTTCCTAAGTCGTTCGTGCAGCTCAATCGCTGATGGTGGCATGTTTTTGTCTGGATATATACAGTCTCATCTCTTGCAGAATTTGTTCGGATTTATCATATGTCGTGAACACACTCTAATGCACGTTTAAGTCATCTCATAACATCTGCTGCCGAATGGTGTTAAACATTCATACAACTTTCATATAAGGTATAAGAGAATGAGTGAGTGAGTGAGTGAGTGAGTGACAAGAAGACGAGTGCACCATGCACTTCAGCTTGTGTTGAACACTGAAAACATGATGTGGAATTGAACAATTGAGTATCTAATGATTTCTCTATGCTATTCCCGCAGCTTCGGCGTGTGTTGGAGCTGTGGCGGTACAACATGATCATGAGCGGTTACGGGCCGCAGCTGGGTGCCAACATCCTCATTGAGTATCTGGGAAACGCGCAGATGTTCGACACATTAAGGGTAATATTTTATAGATACCAATAAGCAGTTAAAAGACGTTTTTTTGTTATTGTCTTGAAGCTGACTCTACACTGCTTACCGTTGCACGTCAAAGCACAAACTACACGTATTGATAAGACTGCTTTAGAAATGCGAAGACAACATCCATCCTATTTTGAATGACTATATACCTATAGATGACCAACAACAACAAATATTTACAAAGACGCATCAGTGTAACAATACGTTCAATGTGCAATATAGATTCATTTACTTATCTTTCAATCCCGGCTTGTTCTCAGGCAAAAGTGCAAATTATCGATTTTTGGAAAAATAGATCTATAATTTCTTCCAAGCCATTAGTCAGAATACTTATGTTGTGGTTCATTTTTCTTTCGTAAAACATAATTGTGGTTGTAGGAAAATGAAGAAAGCAATTATAATGGTGTCCGCTATTAGGTTCATATCAAGTCGTAGAAACTGGCGACAGCATTTTGCACATTTCAATGTCTTGCAAAATACACGGAACATGGAAGGGTGTATGAAAATCTTTACCACTATTATTTTTCCGTCCAGTTCCTACAGCCCATGGTGTTGAAGAAGCTCGGCATTGAGATGGACGTGGATCAAATCAGGAAGGACGTCAAGGCCAAAATAGCCTTTGAGGCCAGACTGAAGGAGGAAGAGGCGAGAGCAAACGCCGAAGCTGCCGCCATTGGTAACGGCACCGTGAACGGCATTAACGGGGACGCCGATTGCGTATCTAAGGGCTAGAAGGATCCCGGGCCGCAACAGACTGCACAAATTCAACGTATTTCCATACAAATAGTGTTTGTTAGAGGTTAAGGCATGTCAGACAAATTGTCGGGGGGGGGGGGTGATCATTGGCGGATAGATAAGATAGATGAAAGATAGATAAAGCAATCATTTTGTACAATATTTTCTCAGCCCACAAAGGGGCTAAACTTCTGTGAGCTAGTCTGTCTCTGCAATTTCTATTTATATAGTTATATAGCTATTTATATAATTGCATCTAGTATTTACCTGACTCCGTTGGTGGCTGAAAAGATAGTAGAAATTGGCCAATTAGACAGATAACAGATGCCTGAGGAGTTAGCCGGCCAGGGAATAAACAGCATCCCTAGGTCGCAAATTGTACTCTGAGGCCGGCAACTGTTATCTTTGTATTTGGCCAATTCCTACTATTTTTCCAACGACCAATGGAGTCTGGTAGAGACTACTTTAAATCCAGTCATGATGATTTACGTTGTAAATGGTTGACTCTATTCAGGTTTTGTGGATCTATTCGGTCTTCACCGTTGTGGTTAAATCTTGTTTCACTGATCTCCTTACTACTCTCAGCGATATGTATCTTTTGATGAGCAGACGTATCATAAACAAAGTGCGATAAAGAAACAGAAAGCTAGGGAAACTCTACTATGATCTAGCACGTAAGACTCTGGTGACTGAAGTAATGGAGAACCTTTTCCCATGTTCTCTTTGAGACTTGTGCGCAGCAGTGTTGGAATGTTGTACTGAAACATTAGTGCATAGCAGATGCATTTTAAAACCTTATTTATATTGTATATCATTTATAAATATATGCCATGCTGCTGCCTACGTGCTACCCTTAATTCTTTTCATTTACGACCAGATGCATGACTATTTTGCATGCTTAAGAAACCACCACAGATAAACATGAAAATGAGGATATATTTACTCAATAAATGCGCAAACCAACAGAGTTTCGTGGTATAGTGCATGAAAAGCCATACAAATAAGCTGACAAAACCTAATTCCTCTCAAATGTATCATGAAAATAGCGTCACCTAAAATACTACAAGCTTGTAAGCGATGCAAGCAACTCGTATTTAAGTACTTATAAATATAATGTAGACTATACTACATTTGATACATTTATAAATCATATCTCATGTTAACCTGGCCTTGTTTTAAAAATATCAAATACTTATAAGTGTTAACGTTCTCTGCTCAGCTCCAAACAGAAGATTGGGGCAAATATTGATGAATGATGAAAACATTTTTCTATAATATACTTTGACGCATCGACGGTTATAATCACGTGGTCCAAAGCATTATTTCTTTGCGATGTGTGTGCGTGCTGTGTGTGGTGCTGTGTGTGTGTGCGTATGTGTGTGTGTGTGTGTGTGTGTGTGTGTGTGTGTGTGTGTGTGTGTGTGTGTGTGTGTGTGTGTGTGTGTGTGTGACGCTACTTGTACCAAATGTTTAAGCAAGCCACAGAACATGCTGCCAGATTTTGTACGAACAACTACGACAGGGATGCTAGTGTCACCAAAGTAAAAACAGTGGATGCCACTCGGAGACAGAAGAAAAATGTCCAGAATATGTATGACGTATCTAATACCGGCCCAAAAAAACAACGAGAAATATCCATGTCTTCAATTAGATCTACATGTGCCCGAGGTTACAATTCGGGATTGAACTGTTAAAAAAATTGCCTTTCCCAAAAAACTACCTTAGAGTGGAACTCGTTGCCGCCATGTAGGGGCACCCCCGTTACATAGCCTTTCACAACGCTTAGCTATATAGATGTACAAAGGTTAGGAATGACAAATGTTCAGTGTAAAATGACCATCTGCTGTCGCATCGCGGGGCTACGACGTTGGTGTGTTAGGCCGAATGGTCACTGGTTAAACCATGTGCCTGTATGTGGCCGGCTATACTGATACAGAACATCCGAAGGATGAACCATGAATTACGCGCTTTTTGGCACGTAGCACAAGTGCTTGGATGACCCTTACCACTGGGGTCCTAAGAGCTTGTCTTCACCTGCTAATCCGGTCTTCTATAACCCGTTAATGACGACAGCTGCAGCACGTAAAACAGAGCGGATAGACATTCATAGTGACTGTATAGTACACTTGACCGATAAGACCCTAGGCCGGTCAGACATGGCGTGGGTTCATTGACTGATAACAAGTGAACAAAATTTCATTTTCAAAGAGATAACGAACCAATTGAGCTCACTGAAGAATATAAATCCTCTACCTTATCAACACTGGTTGTAACAGGAAAGCTAAAGACAGGTTTGATATTGTTACGGAGCAACTAGATATTCGGGTCACTAACTACTTGGTTATAAGCACATTCCAGAGTAAGCCTGCTGCTGGGTAATTGGGGTCGGGGGTATAGTGACCCAAGTGCTCTTGGGGCTTTAATGGCCGATAACAATGAACTTATCTACGGCGCTGATTGATGTTTTGCTTGACTGCAGTCAACAAGCCCGGGTTTGTGGATATTAGAATGCTGACGGAAAAATCCATGACATGTAAAACATCCAGTGATGTCAAAAAGACTGTTTATTCACACGGTCATACGAAGTTGCTTATCACACAACCATTAAGTAGAAAATTTAGGTCACTTCCTGGTAATGGTAATGCACGTAAACGCTAGCTCTGTGGCTAAATATGTTTGACCCACAGGCCTCCATCACAAGACAACTAAAACTGAAGGAAGTACCACAAAGGACTAAGTACTCGCGGTGAAGTCTACATAGTACTGAAAGTAACAACGGTAATGCAATACACATATATCTACTTTAATATATTGTATAACAATAGTCTATGATAAATAGTCCATGATGAATCATTGAAACTTTTCATTCAACATTATTTCATCTATTATACCATCTATTTTGCAATAAAGATTCTATTTCATTTTGTTACATCATGTGGAATGATACAATGTGTTAAAGAAATTATTTGATAAAGAAACCACAGGAAATGTTTATAATGTGCTCTTAACAAAGCACTGCCCATGGTTTTAGGGGTGGAAGGTTTTAGGGCAGAACCAGCACACCCATTCCCAGTTCTTTACTGAAATCACCCTTGATGATGACATTTCGAATATATATTGTAATTTTGTTGTCAACATGCATTCATTATTGTTTACTCGTTGGCAAATGTAAGGTCTAGCGTGTTGTAGGCATCGCTGTTGAGGTAGGTAGGATATAGCCTTGGTCCTATAAGCTTAGTACTATGCAGAACTTCCCACTACCCTTTTAAGGCCTAGGAAAAGAATTGTTGTTTCTGGTTACCCAATCGACCCTAGCAAAAAAAACTGTCGACCTAATGACCTAATGGGACATAACATTTTCGATCTGACATACGAGTGATGAAAACATGCAGAATTGTTTTCAACATGTTTTCTCCATTCCTGTTGCGATAGAAAAAGAGAATCCCTACCTACATTGTTTAAGGACCTTAACCAAGAAAGCAAGTTTTCTCAGGCCTCTACAACAAGTTAGTAATCACGTTGATATTCTGTATTGTATGAGTTGTGTAAATGTTTATTTATCTGATTAGAAAACTAAACCTACATGAATTATTTTACAAATAACTACAACAACAAAAAAGATGAAGGAAAAAAGGTGAGGCACACTGTTCACAGTTTACTATGACCATCTTCTGAGCTTGCTGCAACGTCGGTGTTTGCACTTGCTAGTCAGCGCATCGTCACGAGCTCCTCCGAAGATGTCGGGTGGATGGCGACCGTGCTGTCAAAGTCAGCCTTGGTTGCACCCATTTTCACAGCCACTGAGAAACCTTGTAACATCTCGTCACAGCCAATCCCCATCATGTGGATACCTACAATCTGGGGTGAGAAACATTTCTAGGTAAACAGAAACATCACATTCAAAGAATCTTACGGTAAAGCCCCTGTCACACATATTGACCATGGCCTCACAACCTTCTCCAGACCATGGTTGGGAGTTAAGCCCAGAAAATACCAAGCATAGCCAACCATGGCCTCCCGACCTTCTCCAGACCATGGTTCAAGGGATTGGGAGCAAACCCCTTCGGAGTTTGTCAGTGAGGTTGTTTACTAGTCTTTAAAACTCAATTCTAAACTTATACTGGCACAAAAAATACACAAAGCAATTACGATGAGTGAACGAAGGGCTGACGAAACAAATGATTGAATGAACAAAGATGAACATCATGTAGAGTACATATCATGTATTTTACCTTCTCTTCAGGAAGAAGGCAGATCATCTTCATGACAGTCTTAGTTTTCCTCTCAGTGACGGCGTGGTACATGGGAGTGAAACGTGCGCTGTACATCCTGATGTTGTCTTTCCCATACTTTGTTACTGCTTCCTCTGAAATCACACATTGAATCAAACCACTACACAACACAGGCTTTTTCCCTACGCAAAACGAAGAACTACAAAAGAAGAAATGTAATAAGCAAGCAAATGTATAGATCTTTACCTTCACATGGTCTAGTCATACAAACTACTGCTTTGGTTTTTTTACTCAGACACATTAATACGTGTATATATCAGGTGACCAGCCCCTCCAGCTCTGTCCTGCCACTTGCTACATAACGTAATCAAACACCTCAAGATCTAGATGTCTGCTACTATATCAGTAGCCATGGTGACAGCCAAGTCTAAGTCATTGACCTTATTTGTTTGGAACAGAAGAAGAAGTGACATAGCAAAAATACTATATTGGGAAATATCCCAACCTTCTGTGAGCCCAACAGTCCCTATAGGAGGATGTGAGAAGACCACTGTGGGAATATTGCTGTAATCCAGTTTGGTGTCTTCACTGTTAAACACACGATGGGCCAGCTTTCTTCCTGCTGCTATGGCAACTGTCAAGTAAACAAAAATAGACAGATAAACAAAACATAATTTTCTTATCTGTGTTTCAGTCAATTTATAATTCATATCTACATCAAGGCATCAGTATGGACTGGTGTAGCACAAAAACTGGCATGATACTGTTTATGAAAACTAATAAAGAAACAAACAAACAAGCAGAGGTTACCTTACGAGTTAGTGACTTTGACATGTTCAACCAGTTTTTCCAGTTAGATGTACAAGTATTGATTTGTTCTGTCAGTTCATTCTAGTGACGCTGAAGAAGAGTGATGGAGGTCACTCGAAATGTCTCTGAATCCTGTCTACTTGTATAGTTCAAATTGTCTTTAAACATTGCTTACCTGGATGTCTAGCATTCATAAACGTAAGCAGAGGTAATGACATTACCTGGAGTGAGCAGTGCCTTCCCGCAGACATCCCCCAGGGCGTAGATACCCTTCGCTGACGTGTTCTGGTACTCGTCAACTTTGATGTTCCCGCGGGCATCAAGCTCCACCCCCTACAGCAGAAAAATATAAACCATCGCGAACGGGTTTATTTTCTCCCAATGGCGATCCCAGTGAGCTTAAAACTTAAAGGCATAAGAAAGTAAGTGGGCAACCTCAAACTAAGGACAAAGCATGACATTTGATAGCTAGTGGTGCAATTCAGCTTCTCTACAGCTTGCGTATTTAGCATCACCCCTACTCTTCTTGATAAACGTGCTGGGTTCTTTCATGTGCAGAGATTTGTTGCCATAAGCCCCCTCATACATGGGGCTGCCAGCCTTACCTCCCCATTTGAATGGACAATTTGACACTTTTCCAGTCATGTCACACAGGCAAGAACCCGGGCCGCCGGTTCCATGGAATTTGAGAAAGATAGTAGCAGAGTGCCCAGACCACTACACCACACGAATACCTTTGGCTGTTTGGGCGCTATGATTTTAAGTACCTCTAATTGTGTAAATTAGTAAGCAATGTACACATGTCACAAAGGACATTATGACTAATATGAGCAACATGCCAATGCTTCAAAGATCATGTTTCTTTTATTCAGCTAATACAGTACATTTATGCCACCATGCAGTTTGCACAAAAACTGCAGGTGTAAATGCACTTACCACCTTATCCAGCCCGATCTCTATGTTGGGTACTCTGCCAATGGCCCACAGCAAGGTGTCCACTTCTGAGATCTCTCCGTTGTTGGTGAAGACAGTCAATCTTCCGTCTGCAGCCTTCTCCACTTTAGAGACCTTATCGAATATTACAAGAAAAACAACACATTGTGTGTCATGAAATTCTCTTAATGTAAAGGAATAGTGGTACGTTTCAATCCAGTTTTAACTGGCAAAAAAAAGCTGCATATATTCTTTTACTGGTTCTAACAGAGATCCCCAAACTATAGTTAAGAATTGTTATCGGCCGCAAGATGCCTTCAAACTACAACACATGTAACAACTAGCAGTCCAAATCACTGTATGTCCTCTGTGTATTGTATTTCCAAAGTCTTTGTAGATTTTTCCAACATGGGTCAGATATCCAGAGACACTGCACCTGCAGCTTTGATCCTAACTGCTAGGTGGGGTGCATGTACTGCACCATAAAGCTTGCTGTGAAAATTGAAGTAAAAGGTAAGTAATACCTGTGTCTGTTTCATAAGGTTGATGCCGATGTGCTGCAGCTCCTCTGTCAGCTCTGAACTGATCATACTGTCAAATGTACGCAGCACCTACATTCAAACGTGAAGAAACAGAAAGTCCAAATTTATGATCAGGAATAATTTTGATTGTCTGCTCTAAAGATTTAGAAGGAAACTGTCATGCATACTTAAGGCTATTTTTTAAAAAACTGCAGGATACTATCATCAAGTTCAAGGACTTTTAAAAAAAAAATCAATTCGTAAGAGCCTGATGTTGCCATCGATTTACGAAGAAAGGTGGCTCAATTGTTATTGTAGCAGCATCTCTTCACCCTACAGTAGGTCAGAAATATCAATGCTCGAGACAAGTATTGACTTCACTGACCCATTAGGAGAAGCAAGGGTTACGAAGGCTGCTCGGGAAATTTCCTACCCCATTTAGGGTACAATTATATCTTTTCATGATGAAACTGAGCTTTCATGATGAATGATGATATGCAGGATGGTAACTACTAACTGCCAAAAGTATACAGTAAGACTAAGAGGGTTATATAACTTAACCGTTCATTGTACACTTAAGTTTACATCATGTTTCATGATCTTGACATCATATGTAATTTCTTTTTACTCACCTTGTCTTTCCTGATTAGTAGTGAGACATCTGAACCAAGTGTCCTCAGAATTCCAGCCATCTCCACAGCAATGTACCCTGCACCAACCACTACTGCCTTCCTAGGTAGCAAAACAATAAAACAATGCTTCCAGTTAGACGTGCAAAGGTTAGGTGTGACAGGTTGTTCAGTGAAATATAACAAGCTTCTACTGTTCCGCGTGCCTACGAAGCTGGTGTGTTATGCCAAAGAGCAGTTTTACCGGCTATACAGATTCAGAAACAGAAAATCATCAGATATTGATTGGATTTATATCAATGACTACTACTATAGTACATGTACACATCATCCAGGAATCATATTAAATTATTCTACAATAGTTACATCCTACGATATTAGGACAGCACAAATACAATTAAGAAATGAAGGCATCTTACTTTGGAAGGTCTTCTAGGTCAAAGAATCCATCACTAGAAATACCATACTCAACACCTGAATGAAGATAATAAAAGAATCAATACAATAATCTTCGTAACCAGTCTAGTTACTTAGCCCAAAAGAGTGAGGTATTGTCTGTGTGTGTTCCCACACGACTTACAGTTACATTAGCCAATATGTGATGTATCCAGTTCTCCCTCGCTTTACCCCAACAAGAGGGGTGTTGCCCAGTACCACATCAAGATCATGAAGATCAAGATCCCTGTGGGACTGTAGCTATTTCAGTCACAGAGCAGTATGGGTAAAGGGGCAAAGTCTGCCATCAATGATTGCCTTACTCGACTTGAAAATGCTTTCCATTGCAAACATGTACCCATACAATTAAGTGATGACAGTGATAAGTCTTTTACATTAGGGTCGAATTCGAGAGTGACCAGATTTGAATACTGTAAATCTTGAAATGTCTGTGGTGGTTTAGTAGTCTCCGACAAGAATTCATGACATTGTGAATATAAGATCGAATATAACAGCCTTTCCTATGCATCTGATCTGTATTTTGCTACAGAATTCTCAAACACAAAGTCAACAGAAAAAAAACTCCTTTCCCCTCCTAACGCAACAATAAGTACCTGAAAAATAGCTGAATTTACAGATAATGTAGTACGTACCAGGAGTGTTTGGGAAGACAGGACGCCCTCCTGTAGCGATGAGGATGTGTTCTGCCGTGTACTTGTTCCCATCAACCTCTACACACCTCTCACTGACAAACTTGGCATCCCCTACTATAGCCTCTACATGGCTCTGGGGAATAACAGAATAATAGTGTCAACAAGTAGATTCAATGCAAGACAATGTCATATATAACAAACATCCTTGCAACCGGTATCTTTGTTTGTTTGTTTTGCAAAAACTGCCTTTAGATGCAGCACACCAGTTTTGTACAGTAAAGCACAAGCTGTGTAAGACTGTCAGGATTGATCCACCCAAACCGGAATGGACGGTCTGAGGCCCTACACTTTTCGATATGTGCAATGTTACTCCTTTTCACACAAGTTGGGTGAGGAAATACATTTTAAGTACCTTTCTGAAAGAAACAACATTGGGGCCTGCTTGGCATTTGAACACTGTATGCCAACCTTTAGATGCAAGTCAACAACCAAAAATGCAAGACCACCTTGCCACTCCAGTACATACCTTGTCAAGGTTGGACTTGTAAATTCCATTCAGATTTTTGATATAGGCATCTCTCTTGTCTTTGATGGTCCTGTAAGAAAAGTAAAGCTTTCTTGATGATGTGAGATTATCTGCAGTGCACCTGGTCCATCATTTTGAAAAAAAAAAGCACAATGTCTGGCCCCTAGTTATTTACAAGGAGGTTCATCAGATAAAACCCCCAAGGAATTTATGACTAGACATAATACTTCATCCTCATCTGAGACAAATTTATGATAATATTATTGTAGTTTATATAATGCAATTTAGAATAATATAATTTTGTAATGTCAATAAAAATATAACTTAATAAGTTGAAATAGCTCAGGCAAAATTCCAAGACTGTGCTTGAGAATTCAATACGTGATGCACTATTCAGAGAGAGCCTACATACCATCAAGACATTATGCTAAATTAAATTCAACAGGCTTTGTTTTACACTTTATAAATCAGACGCCAACTATCCTATACATGGAATATAAACCAGTTACGCTCTATATTGAATTTGAGTGGTCCAGTTACAAAGTTACATGGAAATAATACAGCTGATTACAAATATTCCACGTGAAAGGGCATGCAACCACCCTTGAGACTAATATGCAATGTGAACGTACACCAGACATCATAAAAGGCACTTTGAGGCGAGCCAGACTCTTCTTTACCAATGTGTTTTGAATGGGTTATTGTTAATGCTAATGTGCACAACAGACATCCTGGGTGCTAGCTTTTTCAGCTTAAGTCCGCTCTCTTGGTCAGTGACTCCTTTGGCCTAGGAAGCATCCAAGAGAACAGACTTTAAGCTAAAAAGACTGGCACGCAGACTATAATTAAAACAGAAGAGTCCATACTTCCATGAGAAGGTGGTGGTGCCGTTGACGTCAAACCCATAATCCTTATGGTCTTGCAGGTACTCAGCATGGACCGCTGTGTTCCACATCACCTGGGACAGAACATAGCAGACTATTCACTGACATATTCAGCACTGACATAGAAATAATAAGCTCAAAACAAAATTCAAGAGAAATCTGCAAGACTTCAATTGCACAGAAGCCAGACTGAGAGGATTTAACAATCTTCAAATATACATGGAAGAAATACATGCTGAGCATGAATACAACTTTGTTATAAGATTGCAAGCAGGTAGTCTAGCATGATACTGGAAGGAGGCTTTTACTTATCTTCTCCCTGCTGCCTAACCCCATAATCAATAGAGAATTAGTAGCCAAACAGCTACCCTTGAGTGTGGATTTGAATCTGTGGCGGGAGTTTTTGGTGGTGTTCGCAGTCAAAGCAGAAAAAGACAATATCTCGGGACTATGATTTTGCAGTGAAGAAGCACCACGAAACCCACAAAAGAAGACCAAATATTTACCTTCTTTGGGACACATCCCACATTCACCTGGAACACACAGAACAATACAAAAAGGTATGAGCCACTTGTTACTAATCTCTAATTGATTTCTCAAGATGCATGTGTTTATACACAATCATCTGATTGATTTTAAGTTATAACATACCGGTTATACAATGTATAGCCTTTATGATACCAAGAAGGTTCTATCATCCTTGATAATTGTAAATGGCAAATGTAAGATCATGCAAAGTTACAACTTTGTGGTACAATTTTCTCAGGCTTATGAGGTTTATTAATAGTTTACGCTCTGTTGAATTATTCGTGATACAAATTACTACTATTAATATTTAACAGTTATCATCATTATGAATAGTGATTTATAACGAAAACATATCCTTAAAGGGTCGCTATGATTGACAATGCATCTTGCCGGGGCAATGAGTCAGCAAATAAATCCGATTTTCGATAAGAGAAAAACTCACACATGTTCCACCGAGCCGAGCCTTCTCTATGATCGCACACTTGGCGCCGAACTCCGCCGCCCTCCGCGCGCTGGCCAGCCCCCCGGACCCGCCCCCGATCACCAGGTAGTCGAAACTCTTCGCTATCGGCGCCATAGTGCACAAAGACCTGTAGAAAATACGCCCTACGAACATAACAAACAAGGGAACGGTCCAACTACTTTCTTTATCTGATCACGCCCCTGGCCCTAATCCTGGAGGTTAGAGGTGAAGGGTCACTTTACTTTCGATGATCTCGTACCCAGAGCAGGATAGTAACAACAGGTAAAGGTCGAGGGGGGATGATGGTATTGGCGGGTGTCTAGACCCTACGGTGAGAGAGCTCAAGAATAAACAGGGCATTAAAACATTGAAAGCCTTTCTTGGTGGGCTTTTTGGTGAACTCTTGGCAAGTCTGGGGTGGGTATGACAGTTCAGACTTCATAATTTTAGAATATGTTGACAAAAACGACCTTTCTTCATCTTTTTGTCTTCTGGACCCCCGGGAGATAGTGTGATGGTCGCGATCGGCCCTTATAAGGGAAATGGACTGACTCAAGTGCTCTCGCTCGGGGGTGTTTCCCCGGAGACTAGCCGTATAGAAGTTCTCGTAATTCTGATAGATGACAGTCTACAGAAGTGGTAAAAAATTGAGGGTAAGTTTTCTTGGTCAGGATCTTTGGTTCCTGAGATAATGACACCTAATTTCTGTCAACTTCCCCATAGGGATGCATGTATTATTGGCCCAAATTGGAATGTCCTAATCCCCCCTGAAGGGAATCTGTAGAAGTGTAGGCAAGCCATTTCTGCTATTTCTATGGGGTTTTCAGTTCTAATCTGCTATCTAAGCAAAGGATAGGCTTATGTTGACTCATATTCATTCATGAATTGTCTCATTTTTAGGATTTTGGGCCTTTTTCCTTACTTTTTAACCCTGCAGCCAAACTCAGTCTCCTCAGGAATGGATCCTGTATACTAGGGGGTGAACTGTAGGTGTCTACCTGGCAGGGGGTAGGTGCTGGGGGGGGGGGGGGGTATGGCAGTAGGTGTCGGGTAATCGGGAGTGGTCCGGGACCTGGTAAACATTGTGTTTTGCCATTGTCAAGGTCATCTCTATGCCCTGGGCCTTGCATACACCTGTCCCGTGTGGTGGTCAGAGCCCCTTAGATGGACTTTTTTTCTGCTTTGACAGGTTGCAACGGGGAAATACAGGGTAGGACTATAGTTGGCAAAGCCCTTCTGTACTCAGGTGATCATATTTTGACTTAATTTTCTTCTCCTGTCAATTTTCCACCTAGTACCTATGAGTTTGCCATCATAACCCTATATAGCTGACACCTGTTGAGTGATCAGGTCCCAGGGGACTGGTTCTTGTCAGAGAACTTTAATACTCAGGATTTTAATTTACTACCCTACACTGCACTGTGTGAGATGATTGACAACTGTTAGCTTTGAACCTGATTTTCCTTGAAGGGAATCTGTAGAAGTGTAGGCAAGCCATTTCTGCTATTTCTATGGGGTTTTCAGTTCTAATCTGCTATCTAAGCAAAGGATAGGCTTATGTTGACTCATATTCATTCATGAATTGTCTCATTTTTAGGATTTTGGGCCTTTTTCCTTACTTTTTAACCCTGCAGCCAAACTCAGTCTCCTCAGGAATGGATCCTGTATACTAGGGGGTGAACTGTAGGTGTCTACCTGGCAGGGGGTAGGTGCTGGGGGGGGGGGGGGGTATGGCAGTAGGTGTCGGGTAATCGGGAGTGGTCCGGGACCTGGTAAACATTGTGTTTTGCCATTGTCAAGGTCATCTCTATGCCCTGGGCCTTGCATACACCTGTCCCGTGTGGTGGTCAGAGCCCCTTAGATGGACTTTTTTTCTGCTTTGACAGGTTGCAACGGGGAAATACAGGGTAGGACTATAGTTGGCAAAGCCCTTCTGTACTCAGGTGATCATATTTTGACTTAATTTTCTTCTCCTGTCAATTTTCCACCTAGTACCTATGAGTTTGCCATCATAACCCTATATAGCTGACACCTGTTGAGTGATCAGGTCCCAGGGGACTGGTTCTTGTCAGAGAACTTTAATACTCAGGATTTTAATTTACTACCCTACACTGCACTGTGTGAGATGATTGACAACTGTTAGCTTTGAACCTGATTTTCCTAGAAGGGGGGATGATGGTATTGGCGCAGGCGCCTAGACCCTACGGTGAGAGAGCTCAAGAATAAACAGGGCATTAAAACATTGAAAGCCTTTCTTGGTGGGCTTTTTGGTGAACTCTTGGCAAGTCTGGGGTGGGTATGACAGTTCAGACTTCATAATTTTAGAATATGTTGACAAAAACGACCTTTCTTCATCTTTTTGTCTTCTGGACCCCCGGGAGATAGTGTGATGGTCGCGATCGGCCCTTATAAGGGAAATGGACTGACTCAAGTGCTCTCGCTCGGGGGTGTTTCCCCGGAGACTAGCCGTATAGAAGTTCTCGTAATTCTGATAGATGACAGTCTACAGAAGTGGTAAAAAATTGAGGGTAAGTTTTCTTGGTCAGGATCTTTGGTTCCTGAGATAATGACACCTAATTTCTGTCAACTTCCCCATAGGGATGCATGTATTATTGGCCCAAATTGGAATGTCCTAATCCCCCCTGAAGGGAATCTGTAGAAGTGTAGGCAAGCCATTTCTGCTATTTCTATGGGGTTTTCAGTTCTAATCTGCTATCTAAGCAAAGGATAGGCTTATGTTGACTCATATTCATTCATGAATTGTCTCATTTTTAGGATTTTGGGCCTTTTTCCTTACTTTTTAACCCTGCAGCCAAACTCAGTCTCCTCAGGAATGGATCCTGTATACTAGGGGGTGAACTGTAGGTGTCTACCTGGCAGGGGGTAGGTGCTGGGGGGGGGGGGGTATGGCAGTAGGTGTCGGGTAATCGGGAGTGGTCCGGGACCTGGTAAACATTGTGTTTTGCCATTGTCAAGGTCATCTCTATGCCCTGGGCCTTGCATACACCTGTCCCGTGTGGTGGTCAGAGCCCCTTAGATGGACTTTTTTTCTGCTTTGACAGGTTGCAACGGGGAAATACAGGGTAGGACTATAGTTGGCAAAGCCCTTCTGTACTCAGGTGATCATATTTTGACTTAATTTTCTTCTCCTGTCAATTTTCCACCTAGTACCTATGAGTTTGCCATCATAACCCTATATAGCTGACACCTGTTGAGTGATCAGGTCCCAGGGGACTGGTTCTTGTCAGAGAACTTTAATACTCAGGATTTTAATTTACTACCCTACACTGCACTGTGTGAGATGATTGACAACTGTTAGCTTTGAACCTGATTTTCCTAGAAAGGGAATCTGTAGAAGTGTAGGCAAGCCATTTCTGCTATTTCTATGGGGTTTTCAGTTCTAATCTGCTATCTAAGCAAAGGATAGGCTTATGTTGACTCATATTCATTCATGAATTGTCTCATTTTTAGGATTTTGGGCCTTTTTCCTTACTTTTTAACCCTGCAGCCAAACTCAGTCTCCTCAGGAATGGATCCTGTATACTAGGGGGTGAACTGTAGGTGTCTACCTGGCAGGGGGTAGGTGCTGGGGGGGGGGGGGGTATGGCAGTAGGTGTCGGGTAATCGGGAGTGGTCCGGGACCTGGTAAACATTGTGTTTTGCCATTGTCAAGGTCATCTCTATGCCCTGGGCCTTGCATACACCTGTCCCGTGTGGTGGTCAGAGCCCCTTAGATGGACTTTTTTTCTGCTTTGACAGGTTGCAACGGGGAAATACAGGGTAGGACTATAGTTGGCAAAGCCCTTCTGTACTCAGGTGATCATATTTTGACTTAATTTTCTTCTCCTGTCAATTTTCCACCTAGTACCTATGAGTTTGCCATCATAACCCTATATAGCTGACACCTGTTGAGTGATCAGGTCCCAGGGGACTGGTTCTTGTCAGAGAACTTTAATACTCAGGATTTTAATTTACTACCCTACACTGCACTGTGTGAGATGATTGACAACTGTTAGCTTTGAACCTGATTTTCCTTGAAGGGAATCTGTAGAAGTGTAGGCAAGCCATTTCTGCTATTTCTATGGGGTTTTCAGTTCTAATCTGCTATCTAAGCAAAGGATAGGCTTATGTTGACTCATATTCATTCATGAATTGTCTCATTTTTAGGATTTTGGGCCTTTTTCCTTACTTTTTAACCCTGCAGCCAAACTCAGTCTCCTCAGGAATGGATCCTGTATACTAGGGGGTGAACTGTAGGTGTCTACCTGGCAGGGGGTAGGTGCTGGGGGGGGGGGGGGGTATGGCAGTAGGTGTCGGGTAATCGGGAGTGGTCCGGGACCTGGTAAACATTGTGTTTTGCCATTGTCAAGGTCATCTCTATGCCCTGGGCCTTGCATACACCTGTCCCGTGTGGTGGTCAGAGCCCCTTAGATGGACTTTTTTTCTGCTTTGACAGGTTGCAACGGGGAAATACAGGGTAGGACTATAGTTGGCAAAGCCCTTCTGTACTCAGGTGATCATATTTTGACTTAATTTTCTTCTCCTGTCAATTTTCCACCTAGTACCTATGAGTTTGCCATCATAACCCTATATAGCTGACACCTGTTGAGTGATCAGGTCCCAGGGGACTGGTTCTTGTCAGAGAACTTTAATACTCAGGATTTTAATTTACTACCCTACACTGCACTGTGTGAGATGATTGACAACTGTTAGCTTTGAACCTGATTTTCCTAGAAGGGGGGATGATGGTATTGGCGCAGGCGCCTAGACCCTACGGTGAGAGAGCTCAAGAATAAACAGGGCATTAAAACATTGAAAGCCTTTCTTGGTGGGCTTTTTGGTGAACTCTTGGCAAGTCTGGGGTGGGTATGACAGTTCAGACTTCATAATTTTAGAATATGTTGACAAAAACGACCTTTCTTCATCTTTTTGTCTTCTGGACCCCCGGGAGATAGTGTGATGGTCGCGATCGGCCCTTATAAGGGAAATGGACTGACTCAAGTGCTCTCGCTCGGGGGTGTTTCCCCGGAGACTAGCCGTATAGAAGTTCTCGTAATTCTGATAGATGACAGTCTACAGAAGTGGTAAAAAATTGAGGGTAAGTTTTCTTGGTCAGGATCTTTGGTTCCTGAGATAATGACACCTAATTTCTGTCAACTTCCCCATAGGGATGCATGTATTATTGGCCCAAATTGGAATGTCCTAATCCCCCCTGAAGGGAATCTGTAGAAGTGTAGGCAAGCCATTTCTGCTATTTCTATGGGGTTTTCAGTTCTAATCTGCTATCTAAGCAAAGGATAGGCTTATGTTGACTCATATTCATTCATGAATTGTCTCATTTTTAGGATTTTGGGCCTTTTTCCTTACTTTTTAACCCTGCAGCCAAACTCAGTCTCCTCAGGAATGGATCCTGTATACTAGGGGGTGAACTGTAGGTGTCTACCTGGCAGGGGGTAGGTGCTGGGGGGGGGGGGGGGTATGGCAGTAGGTGTCGGGTAATCGGGAGTGGTCCGGGACCTGGTAAACATTGTGTTTTGCCATTGTCAAGGTCATCTCTATGCCCTGGGCCTTGCATACACCTGTCCCGTGTGGTGGTCAGAGCCCCTTAGATGGACTTTTTTTCTGCTTTGACAGGTTGCAACGGGGAAATACAGGGTAGGACTATAGTTGGCAAAGCCCTTCTGTACTCAGGTGATCATATTTTGACTTAATTTTCTTCTCCTGTCAATTTTCCACCTAGTACCTATGAGTTTGCCATCATAACCCTATATAGCTGACACCTGTTGAGTGATCAGGTCCCAGGGGACTGGTTCTTGTCAGAGAACTTTAATACTCAGGATTTTAATTTACTACCCTACACTGCACTGTGTGAGATGATTGACAACTGTTAGCTTTGAACCTGATTTTCCTAGAAAGGGAATCTGTAGAAGTGTAGGCAAGCCATTTCTGCTATTTCTATGGGGTTTTCAGTTCTAATCTGCTATCTAAGCAAAGGATAGGCTTATGTTGACTCATATTCATTCATGAATTGTCTCATTTTTAGGATTTTGGGCCTTTTTCCTTACTTTTTAACCCTGCAGCCAAACTCAGTCTCCTCAGGAATGGATCCTGTATACTAGGGGGTGAACTGTAGGTGTCTACCTGGCAGGGGGTAGGTGCTGGGGGGGGGGGGGGGTATGGCAGTAGGTGTCGGGTAATCGGGAGTGGTCCGGGACCTGGTAAACATTGTGTTTTGCCATTGTCAAGGTCATCTCTATGCCCTGGGCCTTGCATACACCTGTCCCGTGTGGTGGTCAGAGCCCCTTAGATGGACTTTTTTTCTGCTTTGACAGGTTGCAACGGGGAAATACAGGGTAGGACTATAGTTGGCAAAGCCCTTCTGTACTCAGGTGATCATATTTTGACTTAATTTTCTTCTCCTGTCAATTTTCCACCTAGTACCTATGAGTTTGCCATCATAACCCTATATAGCTGACACCTGTTGAGTGATCAGGTCCCAGGGGACTGGTTCTTGTCAGAGAACTTTAATACTCAGGATTTTAATTTACTACCCTACACTGCACTGTGTGAGATGATTGACAACTGTTAGCTTTGAACCTGATTTTCCTTGAAGGGAATCTGTAGAAGTGTAGGCAAGCCATTTCTGCTATTTCTATGGGGTTTTCAGTTCTAATCTGCTATCTAAGCAAAGGATAGGCTTATGTTGACTCATATTCATTCATGAATTGTCTCATTTTTAGGATTTTGGGCCTTTTTCCTTACTTTTTAACCCTGCAGCCAAACTCAGTCTCCTCAGGAATGGATCCTGTATACTAGGGGGTGAACTGTAGGTGTCTACCTGGCAGGGGGTAGGTGCTGGGGGGGGGGGGGGGGTATGGCAGTAGGTGTCGGGTAATCGGGAGTGGTCCGGGACCTGGTAAACATTGTGTTTTGCCATTGTCAAGGTCATCTCTATGCCCTGGGCCTTGCATACACCTGTCCCGTGTGGTGGTCAGAGCCCCTTAGATGGACTTTTTTTCTGCTTTGACAGGTTGCAACGGGGAAATACAGGGTAGGACTATAGTTGGCAAAGCCCTTCTGTACTCAGGTGATCATATTTTGACTTAATTTTCTTCTCCTGTCAATTTTCCACCTAGTACCTATGAGTTTGCCATCATAACCCTATATAGCTGACACCTGTTGAGTGATCAGGTCCCAGGGGACTGGTTCTTGTCAGAGAACTTTAATACTCAGGATTTTAATTTACTACCCTACACTGCACTGTGTGAGATGATTGACAACTGTTAGCTTTGAACCTGATTTTCCTAGAAGGGAATCTGTAGAAGTGTAGGCAAGCCATTTCTGCTATTTCTATGGGGTTTTCAGTTCTAATCTGCTATCTAAGCAAAGGATAGGCTTATGTTGACTCATATTCATTCATGAATTGTCTCATTTTTAGGATTTTGGGCCTTTTTCCTTACTTTTTAACCCTGCAGCCAAACTCAGTCTCCTCAGGAATGGATCCTGTATACTAGGGGGTGAACTGTAGGTGTCTACCTGGCAGGGGGTAGGTGCTGGGGGGGGGGGGGGGTATGGCAGTAGGTGTCGGGTAATCGGGAGTGGTCCGGGACCTGGTAAACATTGTGTTTTGCCATTGTCAAGGTCATCTCTATGCCCTGGGCCTTGCATACACCTGTCCCGTGTGGTGGTCAGAGCCCCTTAGATGGACTTTTTTTCTGCTTTGACAGGTTGCAACGGGGAAATACAGGGTAGGACTATAGTTGGCAAAGCCCTTCTGTACTCAGGTGATCATATTTTGACTTAATTTTCTTCTCCTGTCAATTTTCCACCTAGTACCTATGAGTTTGCCATCATAACCCTATATAGCTGACACCTGTTGAGTGATCAGGTCCCAGGGGACTGGTTCTTGTCAGAGAACTTTAATACTCAGGATTTTAATTTACTACCCTACACTGCACTGTGTGAGATGATTGACAACTGTTAGCTTTGAACCTGATTTTCCTAGAAGGGGGGATGATGGTATTGGCGCAGGCGCCTAGACCCTACGGTGAGAGAGCTCAAGAATAAACAGGGCATTAAAACATTGAAAGCCTTTCTTGGTGGGCTTTTTGGTGAACTCTTGGCAAGTCTGGGGTGGGTATGACAGTTCAGACTTCATAATTTTAGAATATGTTGACAAAAACGACCTTTCTTCATCTTTTTGTCTTCTGGACCCCCGGGAGATAGTGTGATGGTCGCGATCGGCCCTTATAAGGGAAATGGACTGACTCAAGTGCTCTCGCTCGGGGGTGTTTCCCCGGAGACTAGCCGTATAGAAGTTCTCGTAATTCTGATAGATGACAGTCTACAGAAGTGGTAAAAAATTGAGGGTAAGTTTTCTTGGTCAGGATCTTTGGTTCCTGAGATAATGACACCTAATTTCTGTCAACTTCCCCATAGGGATGCATGTATTATTGGCCCAAATTGGAATGTCCTAATCCCCCCTGAACTTTTGAACTAAGGCTATATGGTTGCAGACCACAGTATTTATCCTATAGGGGTTTATATAGTTAAGGTTAGCTGATGCGAGAGTGTGAATAAAAAGAGGTATGGCACCGGATATGGTTGCGGATTTCTTATCAAAAGTGCTCAAAAGCGGCACAAAAATAAGCTACATGGTGATCTGTAGTTTCACAAGCCTAGTGTTAATAGACCGATACCATAGCCCCGCCCACCTCAGTCAAAACGTAGAAATGCAAAATCAAAACTTAAACATGCAAATATTTGATGGACATGCAGTCACTTTCTGATTGGTCGAACCACTAATTGTGATGGACAGTCAGGATCAGTCTATTAGAGCTTGGATTTTCTATCAGTTCTCACCAAACAGCGACATCCTATCTTTGCTCCTTTGATGTCAATATGTAATGGTGTAGTGTTATTGAAACTTATAATAACTGTTTGTAGGAATGACTAGAAATTTGAGGGTTTTTTTTAAGGTTTCAAGCCTCATAAAATGCTCTGGGTGCCTTTAAGAGCCCTGGGGTTATCACACCTTGACTCTGACATAAATTTTCTAAAGAATTTGTTTGTTGTTGTTTTTTTTAGCTGAGGGACCTCAGGGCGACAGTTGGCAAGGACTGCCTGACTCCAGCAGAATTGGAGTTTCTGAGTGTCGCAAAACCTGACCTCATGTCAGATGAGGAAACCGATGAGGAGCAGCCCAACACATGGCTTGTAAGGCGACCGGCCTGGCGGTGCAAGAAGCTGACCCAAATCATAGACCGCTGCCAGCCTGGGGTCGACAAGCTGGTCATGAAATCCAGAAAGCTTCGACACGTGCGTGCGTGTCATGACTGACCAGCCAAGCAGGAGATCTATCCCTGACACTGTAGACAAAGTGTATCTGGATGTGGGGGGTGGTGAGAATGAGGAGCAGGATGAAGAGGTGGTGCAGGGTGAAGAGGTGGTGCAGGGTGAAGAGGTGGTGCAGGGTGAACAGGTGGTGCAGGGTGAACAGGTGGTGCAGGGTGAACAGGTGGTGCAGGGTGAAGAGGTGGTGCAGGGTGAAGAGGAGGAGCAGGGTGAACAGGTGGTGCAGGGTGAACAGGTGGTGCAGGGTGAACAGGTGGTGCAGGGTGAAGAGGTGGTGCAGGGTGAAGAGGAGGAGCAGGGTGAACAGGTGGTGCAGGGTGAACAGGTGGTGCAGGGTGAACAGGTGGTGCAGGGTGAAGAGGTGGTGCAGGGTGAAGAGGAGGAGCAGGGTGAACAGGTGGTGCAGGGTGAACAGGTGGTGCAGGGTGAAGAGGTGGTGCAGGGTGAAGAGGAGGAGCAGGGTGAACAGGTGGTGCAGGGTGAACAGGTGGTGCAGGGTGAAGAGGTGGTGCAGGGTGAAGAGGAGGAGCAGGGTGAAGAGGAGGAGCAGGGTGAAGAGGAGGAGCAGGGTGAGGAGGTGGTGCAGGGTGAAGAGTGGGAGCATGATGAAGATGGGGAGCATTATGAAGGGGAGGACCAGGAGGATAATGAAGGGGAAGGTGTGTGGCCCACGAGTGGCGATGAGTCTGAAATGAGCAGTGAAGAGGAGACAAGCAGTGTTAGTGACTAGAATGAATAGAAACCCAGCTTTGAAGGTGTCAACTGATGTGGAGTTAATGAGATGTTGGGGTAGGCGGTTGCAGTCTATCACTGTTCTCGGAAAGAAGCTGCTGCGGTGTGTCTCAGTCTTGCATGGAAATAGATGTAGATGTAGATGTTGACTTATGATTGGCCAAGTACCTTGGCCTTCCCAGTAACATTTAGCCCCAGAGTGAGTCAGGTCACCACCCAGTGCAGCAGTATGTACATAGCACCACTTCTTACACACTTATATATACATTTATTGTTGCACCAGTTAAGTTTATCTTTTTCTCTCGGATTTTTCACCATCACCACCACCACCTGCCGCATCTGGGCGTGACCCTGACATTTCATCCTCGGCGTTCCCTCGCGGGGCTTTGCTGAGTAAGATACCTGTATGTTATGTAGGTTTTTAAACTTTTTATTATGTTTAGCCATACCTAGTATACATCATATACATGATTATGTATACTATGGAAAACTTCATTCTTCCCTGGGGTTAATCTTTTTTAATTCAATTTTGAACTGGTTTGATTATGCGCAAGAGTGTAATTTTGAGCGGATATTTTTCGACTGGTCTAGTTTACATGGAGATGGCAGGGAATATCCCATTCTTGCAAGGGGAGGATTCTTTTATTATTCATTTCAATTTTGAAAAAGTCCATTTGTTAGCAGAAGTGAATTTGTTTTTGGACTGGTCCATATTGTATTGAGGTGCTGCTGGAAGACTCCATTCCTGTATGGAGTGACTAATTGTTTTTAAACTCAATTTTGGACTGGAGTGATCCATTTTTTTAGTGGAAGTATTTTAGAATATGCCATTGTTATTTTGGGACAGTCCATTTTTCGCATGGCGAGGAGTATGGCTAAACATGTGTCAATGTATTTGCTCGAAAATGTTACCTTTCTAGTTGTCACTCGTTTGTCATTTTCCCCCTTTTTTGTAGTTTTACATATTGAGTATTACAAATATTTCCCTGTACACTAGTAGCTAGTTCTCTACTAATCAAGTTACCCATTATAGTTTGAATAAAGGACATAGATTTATCATTCAATCCGACGTATCCTTGATATGTACACGTATAAGATTTCTGAAGTCTTCATGTCGGATCTGCACGTATCGAAGGCGTAATGAGGGTAGGGATAACGTAAAGATTTGAGGTGTGGACATATTGAAGCTGAATTCCTATGAGAACGCATTACGGTGTCAAATGTGCGGAGAAATCCGCGGAAAATGCCGTTTTTGGTAATCTTTAGGATCCGATCATTGCGAATGTACGTAGGGATCCCTTAAAAATGTGGGATTTTTTATTCTTTAGGATCCGATCTGTCCAAATATACATAGAAAATCGTTAAAACTACGACTTTGCATCCGCGGAAAATGTCGTTTTAGGATTCCTTTGGATCCGATCTGTCCAAATATACGTAGAAATGCCTTTAAGATACGAGTTTGCATCCGAAGAAAATGCCGCTCTTTATTCTTTAGGATCCGATCTGTCCAAATGCACGTAGAAATTCCTAAGAAAATACGATTTCGTATCCGCGGAAAATGCTTTTTTGGGATTCTTTAGGATCCGATCTGTCCAAATATACGTAGAAATCCTTTACAAATGCGATTTTGCATCCGCGGAAAATGCCGTTTAGGGAATCTTTAGGATCCGATCTGTCCAAATATACGTAGAAATCCTTTACAAATGCGATTTTGCATCCGCGGAAAATGCCGTTTGGGGAATCTTTAGGATCCGATCTGTCCAAATATACGTAGAAATCCCCTTAGTATCCGTGGAAAAACCCATTTTGGGATATGTTACGATTCAATCATTCCGAATCCTTGCGAATGAAATTTTCGGGTATTCTACGGATCCCACCTGCATCCGTTTGTATCCGCCTGTATACATGTACAAATAGTGTAAAAATCCCTTCAAAATACGACTTTGCATCCGCGGAAAATGCCGTTTTGGGAATCTTAAGGATCCGATCAGTCCAAATATACAGAGAAATCCCTAAGAAAACAACTTAGTATCCGTGGAAAATCCGATTTTGGGATATGTTAAGATTCAATCATTCCGAATCCTTGCGAATGCAATTTTTGGATATTCTACGGATCCCACCTGCATCCGTTTGTATCCGCTTGTATCTGTTACAAATACACAAATATCCATATGCGGATACGGCTGAATCCGATACCTTTTCGCCCAGTGCATATTGATACTGTGTTCTGCGACCATATTGATTAAACTGTATGGATGACATCCGCTAAGAACCCCAAAGCTGATGCGAGAGTGTGAATAAAAGGAGATCTGGCACCGAAAAGATTGCGGCCTCGATTGCGGCCTACATTGCGGCCTCGATTGCGGCCTACATTTTACTTTGCGGCCTAAATTGCGGTCTAGATTGCGGCATGCATTTTACTTTGCCCATTAATACTGTGTTCTGCGACCATATTCATTAAATTGTATGGATGACATCCGTAAGAACCACAAAGCTGATGCGAGAGTGTGAATAAAAAAAGGTCTGGCACCAAAAAGATTGCGGCCTCGATTGCGGCCTCGATTGCGGCCTCGATTGCGGCCTACATTTTACTTTGCGGCCTAAATTGCGGTCTAGATTGCGGCATGCATTTTACTTTGCCCATTAATACTGTGTTCTGCGACCATATTCATTAAATTGTATGGATGACATCCGCTAAGAACCACAAAGCTGATGCGAGAGTGTGAATAAAAAGAGGTCTGGCACCGAAAAGATTGCGGCCTCGATTGCGGCCTCGATTGCGGCCTACATTTTACTTTGCGGCCTAAATTGCGGTCTAGATTGCGGCATGCATTTTACTTTGCCCATTAATACTGTGTTCTGCGACCATATTGATTAAATTGTATGGATGACATCCGCTAAGAACCCCAAAGCTGATGCGAGAGTGTGAATAAAAAGAGGTCTGGCACCGAAAAGATTGCGGCCTCGATTGCGGCCTACATTGCGGCCTCGATTGCGGCCTACATTTTACTTTGCGGCCTAAATTGCGGTCTAGATTGCGGCATGCATGTTTTACTTTGCCCATTAATACTGTGTTCTGCGACCATATTGATTAAATTGTATGGATGACATCCGCTAAGAACCACAAAGCTGATACGAGAGTGTGAATAAAAAGAGGTCTGGCACCGAAAAGATTGCGGCCTACATTGCGGCCTACATTGCGGCCTACATTTTACTTTGCGGCCTAAATTGCGGTCTAGATTGCGTCATGCATTTTACTTTGCCCATTGATACTGTGTTCTGCGACCATATTGATTAAATTGTATGGATGACATCCGCTAAGAACCCCAAAGCTGATGCGAGAGTGTGAATAAAAGGAGGTCTGGCACCGAAAAATTGCGGCTTCGATTGCGGCCTACATTGCGGCCTCGATTACGGCCTACATTTTACTTTGCGGCCTAAATTGCGGTCTAGATTGCGGCATGCATGTTACTTTGCACATTGATACTGTTCTGCGACCATATTGATTAAATTGTATGGATGACATCCGCTAAGAACCCCAAAGCTGATGCGAGAGTGTGAATAAAAGGAGGTCTGGCACCGAAAAGATTGCGGCCTCGATTGCGGCCTACATTGCGGCCTCGATTGCGGCCTACATTTTACTTTGCGGCCTAAATTGCGGTCTAGATTGCGGCATGCATTTTACTTTGCACATTGATACTGTTCTGCGACCATATTGATTAAATTGTATGGATGACATCCGCTAAGAACCCCAAAGCTGATGCGAGAGTGTGAATAAAAGGAGGTCTGGCACCGAAAAGATTGCGGCCTCGATTGCGGCCTACATTGCGGCCTCGATTGCGGCCTACATTTTACTTTGCGGCCTAAATTGCGGTCTAGATTGCGGCATGCATGTTTTACTTTGCCCATTAATACTGTGTTCTGCGACCATATTGATTAAATTGTATGGATGACATCCGCTAAGAACCACAAAGCTGATACGAGAGTGTGAATAAAAAGAGGTCTGGCACCGAAAAGATTGCGGCCTACATTGCGGCCTACATTGCGGCCTACATTTTACTTTGCGGCCTAAATTGCGGTCTAGATTGCGTCATGCATTTTACTTTGCCCATTGATACTGTGTTCTGCGACCATATTGATTAAATTGTATGGATGACATCCGCTAAGAACCCCAAAGCTGATGCGAGAGTGTGAATAAAAGGAGGTCTGGCACCGAAAAATTGCGGCTCCGATTGCGGCCTACATTGCGGCCTCGATTACGGCCTACATTTTACTTTGCGGCCTAAATTGCGGTCTAGATTGCGGCATGCATTTTACTTTGCACATTGATACTGTTCTGCGACCATATTGATTAAATTGTATGGATGACATCCGCTAAGAACCCCAAAGCTGATGCGAGAGTGTGAATAAAAGGAGGTCTGGCACCGAAAAGATTGCGGCCTCGATTGCGGCCTACATTGCGGCCTCGATTGCGGCCTACATTTTACTTTGCGGCCTAAATTGCGGTCTAGATTGCGGCATGCATTTTACTTTGCCCATTAATACTGTGTTCTGCGACCATATTGATTAAATTGTATGGATGACATCCGCTAAGAACCCCAAAGCTGATGCGAGAGTGTGAATAAAAAGAGGTCTGGCACCAAAAAGATTGCGGCCTCGATTGCGGCCTACATTGCGGCCTCGATTGCGGCCTACATTTTACTGCCTAAATTGCGGTCTAGATTGCCGCATGCATTTTACTTTGCCCATTAATACTGTGTTCTGCGACCATATCGATTAGATTGTATGGATGACATCCGCTAAGAACCACAAAGCTGATACGAGAGTGTGAATAAAAAGAGGTCTGGCACCGAAAAGATTGCGGCCTCGATTGCGGCCTACATTGCGGCCTCGATTGCGGCCTACATTTTACTTTGCGGCCTAAATTGCGGTCTAGATTGCGGCATGCATTTTACTTTGCCCATTAATACTGTGTTCTGCGACCATATTGATTAAATTGTATGGATGACATCCACTTAGAACCACAAAGCTGATGCGAGAGTGTGAATAAAAAGAGGTCTGGCACCGAAAAGATTGCGGCCTCGATTGCGGCCTACATTTTACTTTGCGGCCTAAATTGCGGTCTAGATTGCGGCATGCATTTTACTTTGCCCATTAATACTGTGTTCTGCGACCATATTCATTAAATTGTATTGATGACATCCGCTAAGAAAGCTGATGCGAGAGTGTGAATAAAAAGAGGTCTGGCACCGAAAAGATTGCGGCCTACATTGCGGCCTACATTGCGGCCTACATTTTACTTTGCGGCCTAAATTGCGGTCTAGATTGCGGCATATATTTTACTTTGCCCATTGATACTGTGTTCTGCGACCATATTGATTAAATTGTATGGATGACATCCGCTAAGAACCCCAAAGCTGATGCGAGAGTGTGAATAAAAGGAGGTCTGGCACCGAAAAATTGCGGCTTCGATTGCGGCCTACATTGCGGCCTCGATTGCGGCCTACATTTTACTTTGCGGCCTAAATTGCGGTCTAGATTGCGGCATGCATTTTACTTTGCACATTGATACTGTTCTGCGACCATATTGATTAAATTGTATGGATGACATCCGCTAAGAACCCCAAAGCTGATGCGAGAGTGTGAATAAAAGGAGGTCTGGCACCGAAAAGATTGCGGCCTCGATTGCGGCCTACATTGCGGCCTCGATTGCGGCCTACATTTTACTTTGCGGCCTAAATTGCGGTCTAGACTGCGGCATGCATTTTACTTTGCCCATTGATACAGTGTTCTGCGACCATATTGATTAAATTGTATGGATGACGTCGACATCCGCTAAGAACCCCAAAGCTGATGCGAGAGAATGAATAAAAGGAGGTCTGGCACCAAAAAGATTGCGGCCTCGATTGCGGCCTACATTGCTGCCTCGATTGCGGCCTATATTTTACTTTGCGGCCTAAATTGCGGTCTAGATTGCGGCATGCATTTTACTTTGCCCATTAATACTGTGTTCTGCGACCATATTGATTAAATTGTATGGATGACGTCGACATCCGCTAAGAACCCCAAAGCTGATGCGAGAGAATGAATAAAAGGAGGTCTGGCACCAAAAAGATTGCGGCCTCGATTGCGGCCTACATTGCGGCCTCGATTGCGGCCTACATTTTACTGCCTAAATTGCGGTCTAGATTGCGGCATGCATTTTACTTTGCCCATTAATACTGTGTTCTGCGACCATATCGATTAAATTGTATGGATGACATCCGCTAAGAACCACAAAGCTGATACGAGAGTGTGAATAAAAAGAGGTCTGGCACCGAAAAGATTGCGGCCTCGATTGCGGCCTACATTGCGGCCTCGATTGCGGCCTACATTTTACTTTGCGGCCTAAATTGCGGTCTAGATTGCGGCATGCATTTTACTTTTCCCATTAATACTGTGTTCTGCGACCATATTGATTAAATTGTATGGATGACATCCACTTAGAACCACAAAGCTGATGCGAGAGTGTGAATAAAAAGAGGTCTGGCACCGAAAAGATTGCGGCCTCGATTGCGGCCTCGATTTCGGCCTACATTTTACTTTGCGGCCTAAATTGCGGTCTAGATTGCGGCATGCATTTTACTTTGCCCATTAATACTGTGTTCTGCGACCATATTGATTAAATTGTATGGATGACATCCGCTAAGAACCCCAAAGCTCATGCGAGAGTGTGAATAAAAAGAGGTCTGGCACCGAAAAGATTGCGGCCTACATTGCGGCCTACATTGCGGCCTACATTTTACTTTGCGGCCTAAATTGTGGTCTAGATTGCGGCATGCATTTTACTTTGCCCATTAATACTGTGTTCTGCGACCATATTGATTAAATTGTATGGATGACATCCGCTAAGAACCCCAAAGCTGATGCGAGAGTGTGACCATATCGAATGAAATAGAAAGAGGTCTGGCACCGAAAAGATTGCGGCCTCGATTGCGGCCTACATTGCGGCCTCGATTGCGGCCTACATTTTACTTTGTATCCTATTTATCATGCGTAGCCCTAGGTCCTCCGGTATGAGTGATGCGGAAAGTTGCCGTCTGAAGCCTAAAGTAGCCTATGAGCTAGGGCGGCCGCCTTCCAGCGGGCGCCCCCCCAACCAAAGCGGAAACCTGTCGAGGGGTGGGCTGGGCGGGTCGCTTCAGGCCTCAGACGTGGCCGGAGAACCTGGGGTTAGAAGGATGGTATAGTCCTGTGCCCCTCCTTTTATAGTATTAGGTGTGTGACGTCACACCGTCCGACCAATGGCTTTGCATAACAAAAAGTATCCTATTTATCATGCGTAGCCCTAGGTCCTCCGGTATGAGTGATGCGGAAAGTTGCCTTTTTCGCCCTAGCCGTCTCTGGCTGTCGTGCCTTTCCTAGGAGACGTAAGTCCCTTAAGTCGCAACCTGTCCTTTCGCTCCTCTCGTCCTACCACTCTTACCTTCCTCCCTTTCCCCTTCCTTATCCTCTACCCCTTTCTCATTCCACGACCCAAACATCCCAATGCACAAAATAAAGGACACGCCAGCATCATCATCTGTCATTTATTCCATTCTCCTCCAACTCGTCCCGATACTTATTGAACTCCCCAAAAAACCCCTACCACCCAAAAGGCATGCCCCCTGCACGGGAGTTTTCTGGCCGCTCCGCCTCTCTCCGAACATGGCCCTGAGTGGCTCTTCCTCCCATATCCCCCGTACTCATGGACTTCCATTTTTATCACGATGCACCTGGTCTAAGCCGCGGATCACTCCCCTCCCACGTTGCTATGGGAACGCAACCTGTAACCCCTTAAGGTTATTAACCCTCTCGAAGTCCTGTACTGCTACCAACGCGTCACTGGAGGCCAGGGCGCTAGATAGCCCTCCTGCACCCAGGACCCGTGATGCTCCTGTGTAATGGTCGGGCATGCGGTCCGATAGCCACCCTATGTGCTCCCTGGCCTGCTGCTTGGGCACCCCTGTCGCCGCAAACGTGATGGCACAACCTGCCCGGAAGCTGTGAAGAGTCTCCCCCTCGTCGCAACCCATCTGGCCCAAATATCTTTTAAGCGCCGCCTCCATGGCACTAGACGACAGCTGAGTCTCCGCAATGTTTCCCTCTTTAGAAGTGGGGGGGAAGAGAAAGCCCTTCCCCAGCGGGGTCCCCAGTTGACGCGCCACGTCCGCAAAGAGGCCCAGGCCCTTCACCGGGCAAATGGCTTTGTCGTCGAGCTTTTCCAGGATAAAGACGTTACTTCTGCCATCCCGGAGGGTCTTTCCCCATACGTGGTTGAAGACAAGCCCTCCAGAGAGCAGTCTCATGACCCCGTCCGCTCTGGTGGAGAGGAGGTCACCACCCCGGTCCCCGGAGAAGAATAGCGTTTTGAAAAAAGCCTGATCGCGGGCCAAGATGAAAGCTCTAGTCGGGCACCTTTCGGACTGTAGTTTTCCCCGAATATGGCGAGCCAGCATTGCCACCTTCGACAGGAAGATGGGAAGAGCTTGCCGAGGAGACCGCCCCGCTCGTAGCTGCTCTTGCGTGGCCACTCGTAGATAGTTCTTAAGCAAACGACCCGTTGCCGGGTTGCCTTGCCGAAGAACGTCATTCCACTCGCCGGACCTTCCTTCGGCAGCGAAGATTGCGCGCAGCTTTCCAATGTAAGAGTCTATGGTCTTAAACGACAGTCTAGCGGGGCAGCTGCACTCCCTGATGCCACCCTCGACGGACCGGCTGCGGTGAGGACACTCTTCGCTGTGTAAAATGGTCCTCCCCGCCCCGTCTTTCCAAATTAGGAACTTTACGACATCCTCTGGGGCGGCCGTAAGAAGGGATCGAGGATGTACGAGGGATGCCAGGAATATGGAAAGGCTACAAGCCAGGGACGTCTTCTGCAGCCCGTACGCTGACGTGCTGACGCGACGCTGCACCTCCTCTAGCCTTGCGTCTAGCCTCGCCTCATCGAAGAGCACCGGCGGAGGGTTTTTCGGCGTCTGGATAGCAAGCTGCCTTCCTGTCCCGCATTGCTGGCAAAACTTGAACGTGAAATCGTTAGGGTACCCGCACCAGTCACATTTCTCAGCCGGCATCCACACTCTTGGCGTGTTGAAGACCTGCGTGAGAGGAACCAGTGCACGGTCAGGCTCCCCGGTAGAGGGAAGAATGTGGATAGGCCTAGAATAATCTAGCCGGGATAAAGGGCTGGCTCCTCCCCGGGAAACCCATTTACTCACACACGTAATTATTCGAGGGAGAACCACGATAGCCGAAATCACTCAACCGGGCCCAACATACGCGCGACCCCACACATTCAAGACGCTAGGCCGACACAGTGTTGGGAACTCTTTATTACGTCGAGCGCCAAATAAAACAAAATTACAAACCATCGCCCCGGGGGGAAACAGAAAACGTCCTTGCTCTTAAAGAACAAGAAAACTCAGCGTTTTTGTCTCAAAAGCAAAAACCGAACGCATAAAACTTCGTCGGTGTACACCCTCTGCCAACGGTCAAAGCTACTGACCGTTCCCACGCATCCGTCCTTCGCTAATCGCAGAAACGTTAATCAAAACGATGCTCTATTGTCAAGAAAACCCCTGCACTCTGTACTCAATCTTCGCAATCCAAATGCAACATCGTGCGCCCTACACCCCTCTAAAGCGAAGAAACGCGTGATGACGCCCGCCAGTCTTACAGCTTGAATGCCCAAAGGTCTACAAATGTCGTCCTCATTAGCCAACCCCCCGCTCCCCTCTGCGGGCACCTGAAGGCGAACTCTCCCCTTTTCGCCACCAAGAATGAGGCCTTGGCTCGCGCTTGCAACACCGGCCACCAATACTGCCTGGGAGAACAGTCTGGAACCACCATGGTGGCGTCGGCCTCCTGCTCCATGAGGAACGCCAACGTTGCCGGGATAAGGTGGAAAGGCGGGAAAACGTACACCCTTCGACCCCTGATGTCTTGGGCAAAAGCGTCGACTCCGTCCGCGTCCTTGGCCGGATGTGGGCTGAAGAACCTCAGCCTTTCCCCACGCTCGTTTCTCTGTACGTTGGATGGAAGGGCCATCAGATCCGTGTCGTGGCTCCCGAACGCACTTTCTATCCTTTGGAATAACGTCGGGAGGAGCATAGCATCCGACCTGTTAAGCGCCCGGGAGGGTGCGTCTGCCGGGTTGTCCGCGGAAGGAACGTACCGCAGGTCCAAATCGATGCATAGCCGAACCACTACCTCCCACAGACGTACTATGGCCCTTGAGACGTCCACGCTCCGGCCTCCCTGGTTGCGCCAGGCTGCGATCAGCGTAGAGTTGTCGACCCTGGCCTGGATCCGCTTTCCAAACACTAACCCCGCGCTTGCCTCTAGCGTCTCCCTCAGCGCCTCAATCTCCTTGATAGAGATGTGCTCATGCTTAGCGTCGGATGGCCAGTAGTCCCCTACAGAGACACTCCCGCTTCCTGTCTCGATCACGCCTCCCCATCTGAAGCCTGAGGCGTCTGATGCGAGGGTAATGACCGCCTTCCTCTCCGGCCTCCACGGTAAACACCCCTTCCAGTCATCCAGGAAGCGCCAACGCTGCAACTCCTGTCTCACCCGCTCAGTCACTCGCACCGGTCTGCTCTTTGCGCTGGCCCTGGTGATCTCGTGGAATAACTCTCTTGCGAAAAGCTTAGCTGCAGGCACCGCCAAAGAAAACGACACGATCTTTCCCGCCAGCTTTTGCGCCGTCTTAATTGGGATGCTGGTGGAAGACAAGACCGACTCCCTCAAAGTCGCGAACGCCACTTTTTTGTCATCCAAAAGTACGAACGCCTGAGCGACTGAATCAGCTACCATGCCCAGGAAAATGGGACGCTGGGTCGGGGTCAAGGTAGACTTAGCCAAGCCTATAAAGTAACCCAAATCCACCAAAGTCTTGCACAGGATAAAAGCCGCTGCCTGAGCCAACTGGAAATCCGTCCATGGATCTGCCGCCCTTTTCCGTTTTTTTAACGTCGCCGTCTCCGAACTGGGCGACTCTTGGCCGGGCGGTGGCGCGAGCTGCCCGGAGTGCCTATCGTCTATGTACAAAGAACAAGGCACGCCAAGGTTCCTGGGTTTATTCAGCGCCGCCAGGCCTACCGTTTGGTAAACGAACGCAGACGATTTGAAGCCAAACGGCAGGGTGGCACAGGCAAGCCACCACCCTCCCCACTCCAGACCAACGAGAGCCTGGCTAGCCTGCGTGAGGAGGATGTGGTCATATCCGCTCTTGTCGTCGCAGACGGTCTGGAAATGCCCTCTACCCACGTAGCGCGCTACTTGTGGTAACCCCTCCAGCCTGAAGGGGCTGTCTCTTACCCACTTATTGAGAAATCTCTCATCGTGACACAGCCTGGGCTTCTTAGGCTCCACCGTCAGAGGCATCACTAAATACGGCGGGGGAGCCTCGCCTACTCGGCCCCAGATGGAAGTCGCTCCCGATCTGATTCTGTCCTCCAACGCTCGGGAGATGAAAACGGCGTGTTCCTTACAACCGATACCATTGCTGAACACGGTAGGCGGCGGGAAAGCACAATCGTAATGCTTTCCGTTGAAGGACCCGCAAAACGGTCTGATGAAGTCTTGAATGGGCACCCCCTGCCGGATCCATCCTCCTACCAAAGTGCTGTTATCCTGGCCCTCCAGGACCCCTTCCCATTCGGCCCAATGTCTATGCAGCTCGCCCGCCAGGAAGGTGTTCGGGTCCCTAAACAGAATACTCTCCGGGGAGGCGAAAACACGACCATTCGCTACCGACTCTGTAGAGGGACACGGGGCCAACACCACTGGTGTCCCTGACAGCGACACCCATCCGACCTTCCGCCGCAAATGGTCCGCATACGCCGCCAGCGGGTCGAAAGCGACCTGCATCTCCCAATCCGGGACCACGTGGTGGGTCTGGAGAGAAAACAAAAACAGGAAACCGGGCTTGAATCTCTCTTGGAAAACAAGTCACGTGGGGGATTACGGCGCAGATGCCTCACTCGCCAGGCTCCCCTTATGATAACGAAAGCCCAAAAGGTTGGAGACAGGCAGTACCCCGTGCCCTTGCCCAACGTCTTAAGACGACGTCACTAATCATATGCAAAGTAACCTATGCCGGCGAGCCCAACGGCCGCCTTCCAACGGCGAGGGTTGGAACGACCCAATTCCAACGCTCCTCGCCCCGAACCCCCTCTGGTCGAAATGGCCTAACCCGTCACCATGGCCACGCCCCGCCGCGTCGGTTCAATGGCACTACCGCATAATGTGTCCCTATCCTAACCTTCCACTTGCAAGGCATGATCCGTCCCTAATATGTGTATGCCCACCTACCACTGTGATTACCTCCCCCCGATGCGTCTGACCTCTTTTTAGAAAATCTTTATCGCCCATGAAAAGTCGTTTTTTACAGAAATTCTGGCCCAATCTCAACACGCCTGAGACACACGATCAATACCTTAACCCCTTAACGTTTTACCTCCCCGACTCAAAACCAACAGCGTTTTTGTCACGCAGGAACTTTGCGGGCAGTAAAGTGGGTCCACCTCTCAATATCCCGTTAAGGGTTGCTCCGGTCAGCAAAGTACGCGTCGTGTTTAACGGTCCTGCCATACACCAACGAAAACGAGGCATTTTCCACCCATTGTCTTCCTTGCCCATAAACTGTTCTATAAGCGATCTTAGACCCCGTTCACACTCATTTTCCCAATCGCGATTGAAGGCATAATCGCGATTGAATCGATCCGACCGCGATTGAATTTTTTCAGTGTGAACGCTCCCAATTAGCTAACCCAAAGGCTTCGAGTCTGCGGAACCAGTGGATTCCGACGAACACCCGGCTGCCCTGTAACCGTTTTGTTTCTGCTCTCCCTTAGAGGGAGGGGGGTTAACCCTTACCCGCTTCCGAACCTTTAACCCGCAACTCGCATACGGCGTTACGGAGCCCGCAACCGGACCGTATTGAATCAGAACCTCTAACGTAAAATAACCTAATTACGTGCGGGAGTAGTTCACGTCCAGCTTGGGTCATGTCTACAGGTCGAGGTGTAATATGCCGAAGCCTGTTCTCAAGAGCAACACAAAACGCCAAAAGTATGATCCTTAGCCATCTCATACTTTTATACAAAACAATAAACAAGGTTTTCGTCCAGTGATATAGCCGAATAAACCCCTGACCCAGCAACAACAAGTTGCACGGAAACGTCCTACATGACGCATTTCCAATAAAATTCGACCCCGCATAATTCAGCATGCTTTCCTAACCTTACACAAAAGCTAGTATTTCTTAAATGCAGCCGACGTTAAACCTTTCTTTAATAATCAGACTATCCGTGGTGATTGAAACTCCTGCCCATTTTAGGAAAGTTCGATACCACCTAGCGACCCCCGCTCAGATGATACCTCTTTGCACCGCATGACAAAATGGTCCACGTTTATCACGTGAACGCCACGTGCTGCTGACGCCGGGGAAATTCAGAACCCAAACATTGCATTCTCCCATCGCGTTAGGCAAACGGATGGACAAACATAGCGACTTTACTGTCCTTTGTCTGTAGACTACTTTCGACCGTTATAGCGTGTTTTTTTCTTTTTTTTTCTATGTTCTTCAAGCGTAGCGCTAGAAGGGAAAAGCCGACGTGGACGATACTGGGTTACCCTAGCACAATACTATACCATACCCCCCAGTATAACCATGGTCGCACGGTGTTAAACAGGCGGAGAAAACTTACAGACCATGCATTTTTATGCTAGAAGAGCTGATATTTCCGCCCACTGGTCTTACAAATGGCTCTGTCCGTGCGGTTTAAAGATGAATACCGGTTTGAATAAATCGGACGCTAAACGGAAACGTTACGTTAGCCATTATATTATCAAAGTTTTTAAGAGTCCTTCAATAACCACAACCAGACCCACCAAAGGCACAACACATGGATTCGGTACACGGACAAACTCCTGTCGGTGTAAGTTTTAATGGGTTTCGGCTCGGGGCAACATACAGCATCCTCCATCCAAACTTCCACAAAATCAGTGACTAGGTGCGAAACATAGAACGTCAAACTTAAGGATTATTCCCGCCTCCGGGGGCCGGCCTGGTCACCACGGTACCTCGAGCGCGGTATAAACAAACGTAAGTTACAATATGCCTGGCCCCAATCAAACAAAATCCCCAGGCGTCACATCAAACAATAACCTACGGCGCTTACGTTACAACAACCACTTCATAAACACACTTAAACATGCGCCAAGAACTGTATATCACCACCGCATCAAATCATACAGCAACTATTCGTTACCTGACCGCAATCGTATACGGGCCAACCACGTGCGTACGACCCACACTCTCTCGCACTTAACTTAACATTGAGCACCGCAATCAGCGAACACGAGTAAAACATTCGTCAAGTATCACTGCACAACTCGCAAGATCATACTCGTGCCAACTTAATTAAAGTAAAAGTCTCGAACTATAACCAAGCCCAGCCACGGGGCGTACAAAATCGCACCTTATTCACGCATCAAAGGTAAAAAGAACGTAAAATATGCGTCAAACATCACGGCCTACAACTAGGCGCCGCACTTGTACCACGTTAAAATAAATGCCTCAAATCGTAACGAAGCCCGGACACGGGGCGTACATAGTCGCACCTTACACACGCATCAGAGGCAAAAATGAACAACGTAAAATATACGTCCAACTTCATGGTATACAACTCGCGAAGCCCTGCCCATACCGAGCTAACGTAAATGTGTCAAACTGTAGCTAAGCCCGGCTACAGGGCGTACAAAGTCGCACCTTACACACGCATCAGAGGCCAACAAATGAACAACGTAACAAATGCGTCAAACCCCCCGGTATACAACTTGCGGAGTCATGCTTGTGCCAAGTTAAAGTACATGCGTCAAAAACTGTAGCTAAGCCCGGCTACAGGGCGTACAAAGTCGCACCTTACACACGCATCAGAGGCCAACAAATGAACAACGTAATAAATGCATCCAACCCCCCGGTACACAACTTGCGGAGTCAAGCTTGTGCCAAGTTAAAGTACATGCGTCAAAACTGTAGCGAAGCCCGGCTACAGGGCGTACAAAGTCGCACCTTACACACGCATCAGAGGCCAACAAATGAACAACGTAACAAATGCGTCAAACCCCCCGGTATACAACTTGCGGAGTCATGCTTGTGCCAAGTTAAAGTACATGCGTCAAAACTGTAGCGAAGCCCGGCTACAGGGCGTACAAAGTCGCACCTTACACACGCATCAGAGGCCAACAAATGAACAACGTAACAAATGCGTCAAACCCCCCGGTATACAACTTGCGGAGTCATGCTTGTGCCAAGTTAAAGTACATGCGTCAAAACTGTAGCGAAGCCCGGCTACAGGGCGTACAAAGTCGCACCTTACACACGCATCAGAGGCCAACAAATGAACAACGTAACAAATGCGTCAAACCCCCCGGTATACAACTTGCGGAGTCATGCTTGTGCCAAGTTAAAGTACATGCGTCAAAACTGTAGCTAAGCCCGGCTACAGGGCGTACAAAGTCGCACCTTACACACGCATCAGAGGCCAACAAATGAACAACGTAATAAATGCATCCAACCCCCCGGTACACAACTTGCGGAGTCATGCTTGTGCCAAGTTAAAGTACATGCGTCAAAACCGTAGCGAAGCCTGGCTACAGGGCGTACAAAGTCGCACCTTACACACGCATCAGAGGCCAACAAATGACTAACGTAAAATATGCGTCACACATCACGGTACACAACTTGCGGAGTCAAGTACAAAGTAGCACCTTACACACCCATCACAAATCCGATTTACTTGTCCTTATTACCCTACAGTATGTCGCCACACCCATAGCACAAAATCAAACTTTTAACCGAACGAATGCCACAAAACTACCCTACCAGCCCTTCGAATTTCCGTAACGGCCCCTCTTGGTCGGGGGCGGCGGGCCCCGGTTGCGGGGAGGCATACGCTGGCGTGCGCGGGTGTTGGAGGGGCAGTCCCTCGCAAAGTGGAAAAACCCGAAACACACCCTGCACTGGTCTGGGCCAACCCCCGGACGGAAAAGGCGGAGGGCAGACGCTGGGAATCATGTCGGTAGGGCCCCGCGGTGGAACGGAAGGGTCGGGCAGGGTGACCTTACCTCCGCCCCCCTGCGCCTTCCTCCACCTCCCCACAGTGTCGGCCACAGCCGCCTGCTCCGGGTCGCCAATGAATTTTATAGCCAGCTCCTGCCAATCCTGGCACCCTGGGCCCGTCTCCAGTTGAGCGTCGAAGGCAGTTGCGCTGAAACTCCATTTTCTTCCCTCAGGGTGGCCGGAGGCCACGGCCGCCTCGGCTAGAGCCTTCAGAAGGGCCGCCATGGTGGCTGGCTCAAAAGATGGGCCCCTCCGGGAGGCGTAGGCCCTAGCCTCCCGGAGGAGGCGCTCTGTGGCATGAATCTGCTCTCTCGACTCGAGTCGTGCTGTCCGCTCCCTCAATGCTCTCAGCTCCTATGTAACAAACCACACAACACAGTTACTTTCACGTCCCTCTACGGGAACCAACCCTCACGCTGCACTTCCTTCCACTCAGCCCGTGCAGACTTACAGTGACATCCCCCTGTCTCGCAGAGCGCCCCTCCCATCGGCGCTCTTTACACATCTCTCCCTTGTTTTTTTTTTTTTTTTTTTAAACTTTGCGAATATATCCCGCCCGCCTTCCTCGGCGATCGCTTCCATCCGGGCCAAAACACCTAAGGGCAACCACACCGACCGCGGTTCTCGCTCTCGCCCTTTTGATTGCCTGTGGCGTCCACAAATCCCGTTCCCCATTCTCTAGCCAGAGCAATCAAAAAATGCACGTGGAGCTCCGCCCTTGCCTCTACAACCTCTCAGCCGATCCCACCAGCATGGATGCTCCTGGTCCGGACGACCATCCGAGGCACCACGCCGCTAACTAGGCCGGAACTCCACTCACCAAGGAAAACACACGGGGGAAAAGGAAGAAAGCAAGCTAACTACCAAAAATCGAGAAAAAACAAAAAAATGAAACTTACGTTTAGCGTGTCCGTTCCCTGGGCAGGCTGCGCGGCCGGGGGCGGAGCGGGGGCGATGGAAGCCCCGCGAGCTGCCCCTGCGCTCCTAAAAGCGGTCCCGGACCCTCTGGGCGCTGCGCTCGTCGAAGCGGCGGCCTGGGCCTGAGGCTGGGCCTGAGGCTGGGCCTGAGGCTGGGCCTGAGGCTGGGCCTGAGGCTGGGCCTGAGGCTGGGTCTGAGGCTGGGTCTGAGGCTGCACCGGAATCCCACTTCCCGTCCCTCCGCCTTGCGCCGCTGGGGGGTCCGGAGGGGAAACACTGAGTGACGCCGGAGCCGAACGCCTCGGATCCCTGGGCTGGTCGGAGGCCGGGGGAGACAGCGTCAGGCCTGTACAAACACAACTTACATCGTAAGGGCCAGGGGTGACCGCGTGAAGCCCACACGCACTCTCACCACCCAACAACACACCACTGGACCGACACCCACGCTCAATCCACCCCGCCTGGTCCCCAAAGGTGGGCAAGCCACGATAACATGAGCAGCCCAGGCCATTCACACCCCAACGAGCACACAAACAATCCTAACACTCTAAACGAAAAAACAAAACGGCAAACAAAACCAAACAACCAACAACACTACACGCGGAACGGAGAACAAAAGAGAGACCCAAAAAATACCCACCAACACTTGCACACTGTCCAGGGTGGGAACACGCACTCTACGTCTGAAGCACAACCACCACAAAAACAACAAACGTGCTACGTTAACGCAGAAAAAACGCCACGAAACGCTCAACATCCCCCTGGGGTGCTCCGTCCACGCTTCTGTGACGTCACGGTGAAAACTCTGCGATCCTGTTACAAAACAAAACACCAAACGCTACACGAACAAACAAATAGAAAAAAAAAACCAAACCACACGAGCGTAAAGCCAACAGCAGACAACCAAAATCAGCGCGAAGTGCTCCCCAGGAAAACGCCACCCGACCTGAAAAATCATGACAAAACGGGAAAAAAACTTACGCAACTCCTAACACACAAACCAACAAAAACAGCCACAACCACAAAAAACGTCGAAACACCTTCCTGACGCAGGATGGCGGCGGATACAAATCCCCTCGAAAGACTGTTGCGAGCGCCGCCATCAGGCCTTCCTTGTCTTCCGTCGTCACGAGCACGTGTCGCTGGCCTTGACCTACATACGGAAGACTCACACACGGACAAACCGACACAAACGCACGAAAAACGAACGCACACAAAGAACACAGCAAACACTCTCCCAACACGAAAAACAAACCACAAAGAAACCACACCTCAGACAAAAGAGCCTGTTCCGCGGCGCTGTGGGAGGGAACACACCAACATCAAAACACAAAGAGATGCAAACCCGGGCAACCTTCCCCCCTAGCAGCCCACGAGCACAAAACACACACGGAACATAACAATTCCGCTAACACGCAAAACACCAAAAACACTAAAGTCGCAACCCCGACTACGGAGCCTTAACCTAAAGCAAACCTCCGGTCGGAAACCTAGGCCTCTTCCCACTGTTCGTCGACATGTTGTCCGCTTTGGGTAAGGCACGACCTCGGAGCTTCAGGACTGATGTGGTGGAGAACCTGGGGTTAGAAGGATGGTATAGTCCTGTGCCCCTCCTTTTATAGTATTAGGTGTGTGACGTCACACCGTCCGACCAATGGCTTTGCATAACAAAAAGCGGCCTAAATTGCGGTCTAGATTGCGGCATGCATTTTACTTTGCCCATTAATACTGTGTTCTGCGACCATATTCATTAAATTGTATGGATGACATCCACTTAGAACCACAAAGCTGATGCGAGAGTGTGAATAAAAAGAGGTCTGGCACCGAAAAGATTGCGGCCTCGATTGCGGCCTCGATTGCGGCCTACATGGAATGGAAAGAGGTCTGGCACCGAAAAGATTGCGGCCTCGATTGCGGCCTACATTGCGGCCTCGATTGCGGCCTCGATTGCGGCCTACATTTTACTTTGCGGCCTAAATTGCGGTCTAGATTGCGGCATGCATTTTACTTTGCCCATTAATACTGTGTTCTGCGACCATATTGATTAAACTGTATGGATGACATCCGCTAAGAACCACAAAGCTGATGCGAGAGTGTGAATAAAAAGAGGTCTGGCACCGAAAAGATTGCGGCCTCGATTACGGCCTACATTGCGGCCTCGATTGCGGCCTACATTTTACTTTGCGGCCTAAATTGCGGTCTAGATTGCGGCATGCATGTTACTTTGCCCATTAATACTGTGTTCTGCGACCATATCGATTAAATTGTATGGATGACATCCGTAAGAACCACAAAGCTGATGCGAGAGTGTGAATGAAAAGAGGTCTGGCACCGAAAAGATTGCGGCCTCGATTGCGGCCTACATTGCGGCCTCGATTGCGGCCTACATTTTACTTTGCGGCCTAAATTGCGGTCTAGATTGCGGCATGCATTTCACTTTGCCCATTAATACTGTGTTCTGCGACCATATTGATTAAATTGTATGGATGACATCCGCTAAGAACCCCAAAGCTCATGCGAGAGTGTGAATAAAAAGAGGTCTGGCACCGATTGCGGCCTCGATTGCGGCCTACATTGCGGCCTCGATTGCGGCCTACATTTTACTTTGCGGCCTAAATTGCGGTCTAGATTGCGGCATGCATTTTACTTTGCCCATTAATACTGTGTTCTGCGACCATATTGATTAAATTGTATGGATGACATCCGCTAAGAAAGCTGATGCGAGAGTGTGAATAAAAAGAGGTCTGGCACCGAAAAGATTGCGGCCTCGATTGCGGCCTACATTGCGGCCTCGATTGCGGCCTACATTTTACTTTGCGGCCTAAATTGCGGTCTAGATTGCGGCATGCATTTTACTTTGCCCATTAATACTGTGTTCTGCGACCATATTGATTAAATTGTATGGATGACATCCGCTAAGAACCCCAAAGCTGATGCGAGAGTGTGAATAAAAAGAGGTCTGGCACCGAAAAGATTGCGGCCTACATTGCGGCCTACATTGCGGCCTACATTTTACTTTGCGGCCTAAATTGCGGTCTAGATTGCGGCATATATTTTACTTTGCCCATTGATACTGTGTTCTGCGACCATATTGATTAAATTGTATGGATGACATCCGCTAAGAACCCCAAAGCTCATGCGAGAGTGTGAATAAAAGGAGGTCTGGCACCGAAAAATTGCGGCTTCGATTGCGGCCTACATTGCGGCCTCGATTGCGGCCTACATTTTACTTTGCGGCCTAAATTGCGGTCTAGATTGCGGCATGCATTTTACCTTGCACATTGATACTGTTCTGCGACCATATTGATTAAATTGTATGGATGACATCCGCTAAGAACCCCAAAGCTGATGCGAGAGTGTGAATAAAAGGAGGTCTGGCACCGAAAAGATTGCGGCCTCGATTGCGGCCTACATTGCGGCCTCGATTGCGGCCTACATTTTACTTTGCGGCCTAAATTGCGGTCTAGACTGCGGCATGCATTTTACTTTGCCCATTGATACAGTGTTCTGCGACCATATTGATTAAATTGTATGGATGACGTCGACATCCGCTAAGAACCCCAAAGCTGATGCGAGAGAATGAATAAAAGGAGGTCTGGCACCAAAAAGATTGCGGCCTCGATTGCGGCCTACATTGCGGCCTCGATTGCGGCCTACATTTTACTTTGCGGCCTAAATTGCGGTCTAGACTGCGGCATGCATTTTACTTTGCCCATTGATACAGTGTTCTGCGACCATATTGATTAAATTGTATGGATGACATCCGCTAAGAACCCCAAAGCTGATGCGAGAGAATGAATAAAAGGAGGTCTGGCACCAAAAAGATTGCGGCCTCGATTGCGGCCTACATTGCTGCCTCGATTGCGGCCTATATTTTACTTTGCGGCCTAAATTGCGGTCTAGATTGCGGCATGCATTTTACTTTGCCCATTAATACTGTGTTCTGCGACCATATTGATTAAATTGTATGGATGACGTCGACATCCGCTAAGAACCCCAAAGCTGATGCGAGAGAATGAATAAAAGGAGGTCTGGCACCAAAAAGATTGCGGCCTCGATTGCGGCCTACATTGCGGCCTCGATTGCGGCCTACATTTTACTTTGCGGCCTAAATTGCGGTCTAGACTGCGGCATGCATTTTACTTTGCCCATTGATACAGTGTTCTGCGACCATATTGATTAAATTGTATGGATGACATCCGCTAAGAACCCCAAAGCTGATGCGAGAGAATGAATAAAAGGAGGTCTGGCACCAAAAAGATTGCGGCCTCGATTGCGGCCTACATTGCTGCCTCGATTGCGGCCTATATTTTACTTTGCGGCCTAAATTGCGGTCTAGATTGCGGCATGCATTTTACTTTGCCCATTAATACTGTGTTCTGCGACCATATTGATTAAATTGTATGGATGACATCCGCTAAGAACCCCAAAGCTGATGCGAGAGAATGAATAAAAGGAGGTCTGGCACCAAAAAGATTGCGGCCTCGATTGCGGCCTACATTGCGGCCTCGATTGCGGCCTACATTTTACTGCCTAAATTGCGGTCTAGATTGCGGCATGCATTTTACTTTGCCCATTAATACTGTGTTCTGCGACCATATTGATTAAATTGTATGGATGACATCCGCTAAGAACCACAAAGCTGATACGAGAGTGTGAATAAAAAGAGGTCTGGCACCGAAAAGATTGCGGCCTCGATTGCGGCCTACATTGCGGCCTCGATTGCGGCCTACATTTTACTTTGCGGCCTAAATTGCGGTCTAGATTGCGGCATGCATTTTACTTTTCCCATTAATACTGTGTTCTGCGACCATATTGATTAAATTGTATGGATGACATCCACTTAGAACCACAAAGCTGATGCGAGAGTGTGAATAAAAAGAGGTCTGGCACCGAAAAGATTGCGGCCTCGATTGCGGCCTCGATTTCGGCCTACATTTTACTTTGCGGCCTAAATTGCGGTCTAGATTGCGGCATGCATTTTACTTTGCCCATTAATACTGTGTTCTGCGACCATATTGATTAAATTGTATGGATGACATCCGCTAAGAACCCCAAAGCTCATGCGAGAGTGTGAATAAAAAGAGGTCTGGCACCGAAAAGATTGCGGCCTACATTGCGGCCTACATTGCGGCCTACATTTTACTTTGCGGCCTAAATTGTGGTCTAGATTGCGGCATGCATTTTACTTTGCCCATTAATACTGTGTTCTGCGACCATATTGATTAAATTGTATGGATGACATCCGCTAAGAACCCCAAAGCTGATGCGAGAGTGTGACCATATCGAATGAAATAGAAGGAGGTCTGGCACCGAAAAGATTGCGGCCTCGATTGCGGCCTACATTGCGGCCTCGATTGCGGCCTACATTTTACTTTGCGGCCTAAATTGCGGTCTAGATTGCGGCATGCATTTTACTTTGCCCATTAATACTGTGTTCTGCGACCATATTCATTAAATTGTATGGATGACATCCACTTAGAACCACAAAGCTGATGCGAGAGTGTGAATAAAAAGAGGTCTGGCACCGAAAAGATTGCGGCCTCGATTGCGGCCTACATTGCGGCCTCGATTGCGGCCTACATTTTACTTTGCGGCCTAAATTGCGGTCTAGATTGCGGCATGCATGTTACTTTGCCCATTAATACTGTGTTCTGCGACCATATCGATTAAATTGTATGGATGACATCCGTAAGATCCACAAAGCTGATGCGAGAGTGTGAATGAAAAGAGGTCTGGCACCGAAAAGATTGCGGCCTCGATTGCGGCCTACATTGCGGCCTCGATTGCGGCCTACATTTTACTTTGCGGCCTAAATTGCGGTCTAGATTGCGGCATGCATTTCACTTTGCCCATTAATACTGTGTTCTGCGACCATATTGATTAAATTGTATGGATGACATCCGCTAAGAACCCCAAAGCTCATGCGAGAGTGTGAATAAAAAGAGGTCTGGCACCGATTGCGGCCTCGATTGCGGCCTACATTGCGGCCTCGATTGCGGCCTACATTTTACTTTGCGGCCTAAATTGCGGTCTAGATTGCGGCATGCATTTTACTTTGCCCATTAATACTGTGTTCTGCGACCATATTGATTAAATTGTATGGATGACATCCGCTAAGAACCACAAAGCTGATGCGAGAGTGTGAATAAAAAGAGGTCTGGCACCGAAAAGATTGCGGCCTCGATTACGGCCTACATTGCGGCCTCGATTGCGGCCTACATTTTACTTTGCGGCCTAAATTGCGGTCTAGATTGCGGCATGCATTTTACTTTGCCCATTAATACTGTGTTCTGCGACCATATTGATTAAATTGTATGGATGACATCCGCTAAGAACCCCAAAGCTGATGCGAGAGTGTGAATAAAAAGAGGTCTGGCACCGAAAAGATTGCGGCCTACATTGCGGCCTACATTGCGGCCTACATTTTACTTTGCGGCCTAAATTGCGGTCTAGATTGCGGCATATATTTTACTTTGCCCATTGATACTGTGTTCTGCGATCATATTGATTAAATTGTATGGATGACATCCGCTAAGACCCACAAAGCTGATGCGAGAGTGTGAATAAAAGGAGGTCTGGCACCGAAAAATTGCGGCTTCGATTGCGGCCTACATTGCGGCCTCGATTGCGGCCTACATTTTACTTTGCGGCCTAAATTGCGGTCTAGATTGCGGCATGCATTTTACTTTGCACATTGATACTGTTCTGCGACCATATTGATTAAATTGTATGGATGACATCCGCTAAGAACCCCAAAGCTGATGCGAGAGTGTGAATAAAAGGAGGTCTGGCACCGAAAAGATTGCGGCCTCGATTGCGGCCTACATTGCGGCCTCGATTGCGGCCTACATTTTACTTTGCGGCCTAAATTGCGGTCTAGACTGCGGCATGCATTTTACTTTGCCCATTGATACAGTGTTCTGCGACCATATTGATTAAATTGTATGGATGACGTCGACATCCGCTAAGAACCCCAAAGCTGATGCGAGAGAATGAATAAAAGGAGGTCTGGCACCAAAAAGATTGCGGCCTCGATTGCGGCCTACATTGCGGCCTCGATTGCGGCCTACATTTTACTGCCTAAATTGCGGTCTAGATTGCGGCATGCATTTTACTTTGCCCATTGATACAGTGTTCTGCGACCATATTGATTAAATTGTATGGATGACGTCGACATCCGCTAAGAACCCCAAAGCTGATGCGAGAGAATGAATAAAAGGAGGTCTGGCACCAAAAAGATTGCGGCCTCGATTGCGGCCTACATTGCGGCCTCGATTGCGGCCTACATTTTACTGCCTAAATTGCGGTCTAGATTGCGGCATGCATTTTACTTTGCCCATTAATACTGTGTTCTGCGACCATATCGATTAAATTGTATGGATGACATCCGCTAAGAACCAGAAAGCTGATACGAGAGTGTGAATAAAAAGAGGTCTGGCACCGAAAAGATTGCGGCCTCGATTGCGGCCTACATTGCGGCCTCGATTGCGGCCTACATTTTACTTTGCGGCCTAAATTGCGGTCTAGATTGCGGCATGCATTTTACTTTTCCCATTAATACTGTGTTCTGCGACCATATTGATTAAATTGTATGGATGACATCCACTTAGAACCACAAAGCTGATGCGAGAGTGTGAATAAAAAGAGGTCTGGCACCGAAAAGATTGCGGCCTCGATTGCGGCCTCGATTTCGGCCTACATTTTACTTTGCGGCCTAAATTGCGGTCTAGATTGCGGCATGCATTTTACTTTGCCCATTAATACTGTGTTCTGCGACCATATTGATTAAATTGTATGGATGACATCCGCTAAGAACCCCAAAGCTCATGCGAGAGTGTGAATAAAAAGAGGTCTGGCACCGAAAAGATTGCGGCCTACATTGCGGCCTACATTGCGGCCTACATTTTACTTTGCGGCCTAAATTGTGGTCTAGATTGCGGCATGCATTTTACTTTGCCCATTAATACTGTGTTCTGCGACCATATTGATTAAATTGTATGGATGACATCCGCTAAGAACCCCAAAGCTGATGCGAGAGTGTGACCATATCGAATGAAATAGAAAGAGGTCTGGCACCGAAAAGATTGCGGCCTCGATTGCGGCCTACATTGCGGCCTCGATTGCGGCCTACATTTTACTTTGCGGCCTAAATTGCGGTCTAGATTGCGGCATGCATTTTACTTTGCCCATTAATACTGTGTTCTGCGACCATATTGATTAAATTGTATGGATGACATCCGCTAAGAACCCCAAAGCTCATGCGAGAGTGTGAATAAAAAGAGGTCTGGCACCGATTGCGGCCTCGATTGCGGCCTACATTGCGGCCTCGATTGCGGCCTACATTTTACTTTGCGGCCTAAATTGCGGTCTAGATTGCGGCATGCATTTTACTTTGCCCATTAATACTGTGTTCTGCGACCATATTGATTAAATTGTATGGATGACATCCGCTAAGAACCACAAAGCTCATGCGAGAGTGTGAATAAAAAGAGGTCTGGCACCGATTGCGGCCTCGATTGCGGCCTACATTGCGGCCTCGATTATTGCGGCCTACATTTTACTTTGCGGCCTAAATTGCGGTCTAGATTGCGGCATGCATTTTACTTTGCCCATTAATACTGTGTTCTGCGACCATATTGATTAAATTGTATGGATGACATCCGCTAAGAACCACAAAGCTCATGCGAGAGTGTGAATAAAAAGAGGTCTGGCACCGAAAAGATTGCGGCCTCGATTGCGGCCTACATTGCGGCCTCGATTGCGGCCTACATTTTACTTTGCGGCCTAAATTGCGGTCTAGATTGCGGCATGCATTTTACTTTGCCCATTAATACTGTGTTCTGCGACCATATTGATTAAATTGTATGGATGACATCCGCTAAGAACCACAAAGCTCATGCGAGAGTGTGAATAAAAAGAGGTCTGGCACCGAAAAGATTGCGGCCTCGATTGCGGCCTACATTGTGGCCTCGATTGCGGCCTACATTTTACTTTGCGGCCTAAATTGCGGTCTAGATTGCGGCATGCATTTTACTTTGCCCATTAATACTGTGTTCTGCGACCATATTGATTAAATTGTATGGATGACATCCGTAAGAACCCCAAAGCTAATGCGAGAGTGTGAATAAAAAGAGGTCTGGCACCGATTGCGGCCTCGATTGCGGCCTACATTGCGGCCTCGATTGCGGCCTACATTTTACTTTGCGGCCTAAATTGCGGTCTAGATTGCGGCATACATTTTTCTTTGCGGTCTAGATTGCGGTCTAGATTGCGGCCTAGATTGCGACATTGATTGCGGCCTAGATTTAACTTTGTGACCTATATTGCGGTCTAGATTGCGGTCTAGATTTAACCTTGTAACCTAGATTTCGGTCTAGATTGCGGCCTAAATTTTAATTTGTGGCCTGCAATGTTGCCTAGATTGCAGCCTAGATTGCGGCCTAGATTGACGCCTCCATTTTGATTTGCGGCCTACATTTTACTTTGCGGTCTACATTGCGACCTACATTGCAGCCTACATTGCCTACGTTGTGAGAGAGGGTGTTGAAATTAATTATGTGTCCTTGGATCCCAGAAAGCCTGCCGAATAGAACTCGACGCTGGTGGATATATGTAGGGCAGTGTGATAAGTAATGAGTAATCTTTTCGTCTGGACACCCGCAGCTACATGTATTTTGCGGCCTACATTGCCGCCTCAGTGACATTGCAGCCTACATTGTGGCCTACATTGCGGCCCACATTTCGCTTTTCGGCCTACATTGCGACCTAAAATTTGTGGCCGCAAAGTTAAATGTAGGCCGCAATGTAGGCCGCAAAGTAAAATGCAGTTGTTAAGAAGTATGAATAAACATTCAAAAGAAAGCTATAACGTTATAGATCTTAATTATTTCGTGTTGGAATAAAGGATTGGCCGTTCGCGCAAAGATAAAAGACAATCAAGGACTTGAACTGATAATAAAATGAGGAAATATTGTTGATCAAAGCTTGAACAAACAAGAGTTCCACGACCTCATATCTCCATGAAATATTTTAAGCCTTTGCTGATATATTCTTTTGTCGCGTCAAAAGCATAATCAACCTTTTTCCATGAACTATATTCTGTTTATGTAAATGACTTACACATTTACATAATATATGCTTGGTCATAAACACCTTTATCTAACTTACGCATGTTGCAATATTGACAGCCCTATCACGTCCTCTTAAATGAACAATGACACATTTGCATTAATTATGCAAATTAGGAATATATTTGCATAATTGGTATCTGTTGATGATACCATAAACCTTGCCATAAACCACATCTGTTACATGTATTTGAGTCTTATGATGGAAAACACTGCAAATATAGATTTTCCTCATTAGTTATGCAAATTAAGTCCCAATTAGCATAATTTGCACTTCGTTGTGTACATCTCTGTCTAAACTACCTGCATACTAAATATCATGGAAATCCGTCGTTCCTTTCTTCAGTTATGCCCCTTAGAAGATTTTCACAATAATGCCACTGCAGTTCCAGAGCAAGCTGCTAGGGAGCCCAAACCTACACCACTTCTTTATTACATCACAAGCTATCTGCCACCCAAAAATCAAGACCATAGCACGTCCATGTAAAAAGATACAAAAATGGAAGCTCTGCTGCAGTACTAAGGTCTCATACCAGGGGGCCCAAAATTGACCTTGAATTTGGGCTTCCCAACACCCGCCCATATACCAAATATCATCGACATCCATCCAGAGGTTCTTGAGTTATACTGACTAGAGTAGTGCGGAAACACAAACAAACAGACACACCCAAAACTATATCTCCATTTTTCATGGAGATAATAAGGTGGATATTACGACTTGCTTGGGGTAGGAAACTCAAATGAAAAGGGGCCTCATGACGTAATAGAGGTGTAAACATAAACTTTCGTATTACAATTTGCACATGAAACCTGAGGTCCTATAGCTTCGACAGTACCATGACTGCGAAAGAATTTTTGAACCCACGGTCCTGTTTCGTGTCATACCCTGTAAGCAGGCTTCTCGTGTTACGAATTAGGTCATCAGGCTGCGACATGACGTCACGCATAACTGGGAACGAGATCACAGGCGACAAAGATGGAGGAAGTGATCAACGAAGTGGTGGATCCCGAGGATTTAAAGGTGAACTGTGGACTTGTCATTATTTGTTTCAATCAGAGATAGAGTTGGAAGTATACGGTGAATAGTTGTACGAAATAAATGTACTTTCTACCATGATATAGCGGTTGGTAAGCAGTTTTATTGCCAATATGCCTGTCGTCTGCGAAAGCTGGAGGGGGGGGGGCGGTGCAAGGATGATGACTGTGAGTCATAGTAGATTTTAACCATGGTACACGTAGGCAAAATTGAAATATTTGGTAGGGCATTTGAAAAATTGAAGGTAGGATTTTCAAAGATACCTTGATTTCCAAATTGACTTACAATTGGTATTCTTTAATTTTGTCGAATTCATGATCCTGTACAGTAACAGAGTACATGTTTTTTATTGTGCTTTATGTGTTATAACTTATATGAATACATATTGCTTCGAACGTCATACTGACGTTAATGTTACCATTATTCTGTCTCCAGAAATTTGAGAAAAAGTACAACAAAGAACTAGTAGCAGGGCAGATCACAACTAACACACAGTTTGAGTACGCCTGGGCTCTGACGAGAAGCAAGTATGGGAATGACATCAAGAAAGGGGTTGGTTTGTTAGAAGGTGAGACGTTGGTGACAATTATGTTGTGATTGTTGATGGCCTCTGCTGTACTACATAGAGAATATGTATCACCAAAGGTACCAGCCCGACCTCAAGTCGGATCACTTAATGACTGGAGGGTTGGGAATTCAGTTCAATCATTCCGATTATTATCCAGATTCTGATTATGCAAATTATTCTATAAATGCCTACAAATTATTCTATAAATGCAACAACAAAAAGGATAGTGACCTTCCTATAGTTAATTATAAAGTACAAAATAGATACAGGGTAGAAGTACATGCCTAACAGTAAAATCGGACCGGTCCAGAACCTTATCACAGCCCATCTATAACAATTAAGTACAAAGATATACGGCCTCAATACTCTCATCCCAAAGTAATCCTGTTCAGGATTCATCATTATTCTGGGAAAATGTTCAGAAATTCAAAGGAAAACTGTCAGGTCATCATAACTTGTTTTACTGAATTTGCTGATAAATTTGACATCCGTGTGTACGCTACAGAGTTGTTCCAGCAAGGTGATGAACAGACACAGAGAGATTATCTGTACTACCTGTCCATAGCCAACTTCAGACTCAAGGTGGGTAATGGTTTCATTCATGTATTACTCTCAGTGGGTACCTTAAAAGAGGGTTGACCGAAAAAGTAAATGGCGATGTAAACGTGTGTTTATGATTATTGTTTGAAATTTTTGTAATCTTCAAATAATCGTCAAATGGCCAAGTGGCTAGTCTAGTGGACACAGGATTGAGAGATTGTAGGTTTGATTCCTGGCTAAGCATCCTTGAGAAAGACATGACTTTCCTCATGATCACAGGTTTAAAAATGGCTACCTGACTTTGGTTGGGGGAAGGAGAGGGATGGGCTTTTTCTTCCACTACCAACCCACTGCTCCTACGCAGCCTGATAAAAGGCTATAGGACTACCTTTACCTTTTACCTTTACTACAGGACTATGAGAAGGCGCTGAAGTACTGTCGAGCCATCCTACATGTGGAGCCCAGGAACCACCAGGCTCTGGAGATGGAGAAACTTATCAAGGACAAGATGGCCAAAGGTACATGTATGCACATCCAAACATGCCGAAAAATTGATTATCATTTTTGCCGCCGTGAGAACGAAAGTATTGTAGTCAGTTGGTGTCTTTGTTGGTTTATTTGTCTTACTGTTAATGTGTTATTAATCATTCTGCATTTATGTGAATATTGCACAGTGACAAGATGAAACAGACAGAATTGAGGTAAAAGTATACTTGTCACTTAGACTGGCTGACAGAGAGAAAGAAAATAACACTAATGGAGATCTCAATAAAAGAAAAAAAAAAAAAAAGATTCAAAGTATAGTTTGGCTCATTTTTTTGATAATGTTTGATGTATACATGTACAGAGGGTCTACTGGGTATGGCCATCATCGGAGGGGCGGCTGCTGTTGCCATTGGAGGGATTGCTGCTCTGGGGTTCGCAGTCTCCAAGAAATGAGCTAGACCACGCTTGCAAGACCCAAGGAGGTTCTACTCCAGCCTGGTATCCATGCCTATAAGCCTGTTCATGGTTCCAACTGTGCATGTGCAGCAAGATGCATTGTGGGTAATATGTCAGAGGTGAAGGCCCCTGAGACATAAACAAAACATATCTGAACAAGAGCCATTTACATTTTAGGGGCTTTCACCTTTTCATTATCATCATCATCATCATCGGTGGACCCCCGGGGGGGATGGGGCAAGTCCATGCACAACTTCCGACCACACCTTTCACCTTTGACCTCGCACATGCGCAGTTGGAACCATAGAATTGCTGACTATAATTGCCAAGTCTCTTTTGTCCTCTCCTAAACTACACATATGATTTGCGGAGAGTAAGAAAAAGACTTAGTAGCTAGCGATGGATGCCAGACTAGTGCTATTCAACCTTGAAAAACCTTATCTATAACGACCAAAAGATAACCAACCAATCATGATCACTCAAAACCAGTAGCTTGAGTCAGAGCTGGTTTGATTGACACCAATAGTTCCCAAACTCAAAGAGATATTTGTGCCTAATAAGTTAACATGAAGCTGGTTTTCACTATGCATACAGTTTTCTTTATCTATGATATTACAATATGAAATGATTTCTGTACTTGTGATATTGACCACCCACCCCCAGTACTGTGTGAGACTGTTTTTTGAACTGCATTTTGAATCTTGGGTTGATGAAACAAAATTGATTACACTACATGTCTGAATAATGTTGAAATATCTCTTTAGCTCTTAGACTATATGTTAGTTGGTGGATATTATATATATTGTTTAGATATTTGTGTACTATATTCCATACTTATACAAAATGTATATTTATATTTGTTCCTTTTACTTGGAAAGTGGGAATAGCTACAACGTATAACTGTGACAATGTCATAGTTTAACAATGAATGTAGGACACTAGAAAAACGGATTAATTACTGCTAGAGGATATGCAATGGGGGGTACAATTATACAGCAGTTGCTATTTCCCACTTGTATAGCTTGGTATACCTTGAATGTACCAATGTTTTGGCATTATGTGCGTATTTATCACAATAGTGTTACATATTGTGAGAAGTACACATGTACAATGTATCTAAAGCAAATATTGGGAGTAAAACATATATATGTAACGTTATTTATAAGCATTTTGTAATTTACGTCCTGTAGCTATACATAGGAATTTTTTCGTGATGTTAAGGATATGAGAAATTGCTAGAACTTTCACTTCCAATATTTGCTTGAAAAGTATTATTATTTCTAGAACATTTCAGATTATGCTTATAACTGAGCATATAGCATATGTATCCATGTAGATTTGCACAAAATGTGGTACTTTGTTTACTAAATAATTTATTAAGACTAAGTGTAGAAGGTGTACGAAATGTGATTTTGAAGGTGTGTCTCATGTACAATGATTGTATGAAATGTAATTTAATCCCCAACATAGTTTCTGTATCCATTATTGTTCAATCAGAACAGACAACATAACACACCGGCACATGGCAACGACTGGTTATACTTTATATTATACTGAAAGATTAACATGTCACACCTAAGCTACTCAAATCAAATGTACATTTGGTATTCAAAAGAAATCAAGAAAAAAACTTGGTTGTTCTCAACTCTATTTGGCAATTGACAGACAATATAGCACTGTATACAAACTATTGCCATTTTTATTCCCAAAGCAGTAACTTCAGAGGTCTTCCCTGCTGTGTGCAAAGACCGTCCCCGCAAGGTGTCATTAGAAAGAACTCCGTGGGAACGAATTCATGCAAATCCTAGAATATTTTCAACTCTATCGCGGTACTATACTAATGGCTTCGCTCCTAAGGCTTCGCCAAAAAATCCTTTTACAAAATCCCACGCCCCTTTGCTTCAGTGGTATCGCCTGTTGACCTTCCGGTCACGCTCCAGTGATTATGCAATTATCCAAGATGGCGGTGCGTTTGTTTTCTAGTCCGGTACTTTTAAATCCTTAAACCAGAGTTGTCTCACATCAGACACCAAAAACAGACGGTAGCATGGACAACAGCGTCAAAATCGTCAAGCCCAACCCCATCGAGAAGGCAAACGTCTTTTCTAAACTGTTTTTCTGGTGAGTTTTGCTCGGTTTCGTAACTACATGCTGTTTGGGGAAATTTATTTTTGGCTTTAGCTAGCGTTAGCGTGGGTCGAAAGTAGGTCAACGTTTACTGGTGTCCGTTTAGAACAAAAGCTGTTGATGTTTGTAAATTATATGGCTGATTTTTGTTGCATACATCTACTAGTATCAGTAAGGTTGTGTGTTTGATTTGTTCAAGCGCATACAGTGAACCAAAATGTTGAACCCTTAGTAAACGTGTAACATGTTAGACATATAGGCGGCCACGTCTAGATGACCACCTGGCCAAAATGTGGTCTTTTGGTGGTGCCTTTTCCCCTCAATTTGACACAAGTATTAATAATCCTGTCTATCGTGACCACCTGTCCTCATAGACCAGATTTTATAAGTTCAATGCGCAAATATATGGGTGGTCATCTGATCTTAGGCAATATGATGAACAAAAATGACAAAGACTGGAGCTGATCAGTCGAAAATTTGGGTAAGTCCAATTTTTGTGTTGGCATTTACAGTTTAAACTCCATTCAAAAATTATCTAGTTGTCAAATTGCTGACCCAAATATTTTAGCAAAGTTCATATTTGTACAGCTATTCCAGTATATGCATGATAGCGTGGTGTTTTAAACTCAGAAGATTTAATCCGGTGAAGACCAAGAAATCATGAACTTTCTCTTGCTGTAACGTTATGTATTTTATCTTATATCATATTTTGTCTTTATTATAACGTTACCTTTGAGTGACATGAAGATACATGTACTGTGAGTAGGCTTCTGTTTAATGTCATGAGTGACATTTAAGGGTCAAAAGGTGATCTAGAGATGTCATCATTTTTTCTTTAAACAACTTTATTCTTTAGTAGACGTTACATCCTTTCTAGAAAGCATGCAGGTGGGGGTTGAAAACATATTAGTACTAGAAATCAACCTTGAAGTTGAATACTATGATAATTTGGCAGAGTAATATTATATCATTCTAAATTAGAGCTGGCTACTAGTATGTCAATGGTCCAATTGTTGTAAGCCAGCAGAAACGCACTCCAGGAAATAATTCACCCGTTGTGGACTATTTCTTCTTCATTGTGAAGACTGAAGAGTATACAATGTCATGTACATGATCATGTATGTAACATTGTTACGTGATGTTGAGTTAGTAGAAAATATTATATCGATTATCATATGCCATTATGGCAGGGACTCCCAGACATAAACCTTTGTACAGGATGTTTAGTCGTTTCCAAGAGAATTCTCGTAACTCTTTAACCTGTCAAGTCATTGTACATGTACACGCACACGTACTGAGTTCTAGGTTAAATATTATTAACCATAGCAAGTCGTGTGCACTGCAATATGTACACACACAATATACACCCTGGTACTAATGTTTCTGCCCTGATTCCGCCGGAATAACTTTAAAACCTGCTTTGCTCGGAATGATACAGATAATTTTGCAAATGTATTTATGATTATGGATCTATTTCTTCCTGACAGCACTCTACTCTGCTCTATGAAATTATAAGTTACAGCACAGTGAGCGTACTGGAGCGACTGGCCATATATGGTCATAGATACCACGCACTCGGTGTTACCAGGCAGGTTTGCCTGTACACATGTACAGTATGTATACCAGTACATCTTCTAAAGTAACTACTATACACAGCCTTATGGTACATGTACATGTAGTAATGGTTGGTGATGTGAAAAAACAATGTAGCCTTTGAGTCAGAGTTTATAATTATAAGTTGAATTTGAGCCATCATTTATCCCCAGGTAGACGAGAGATGTTTTTTCTGTCTTTCACTTTCCTTCTGGCTTATAGTTGTAAGCTTCTTCAAAATCAAATCTTTATCCTTCATTACCATGCGCCTTTACTGCTAGTTTATGGAAAATGAATCTAGTACATTGTATCAAACAATACAAGGATGATTGACATTAAATTCCCTTTGTGAATGCATGTGAACTTTTCAACAGTATGAAAAGGTGGCCCTTGGGTCATTCCACCTGGGTAAGCTTATTACGACTTGAAACGGAGCCAAGACAAAAACAACACACTGTACTTTGTGGCCTGTGAATAATACGGTTTTCTTGGCTCCCACGGTAATTTGACTTCCTCACATTGCAGGGGTAATAGTGTAAAGGCACTACGCTAAGTTTCTATTACAGTAATTATGGAGTAAGGTGTCACAATATGTACATGCATTGTTGAACACAGAAAGTGCAGCTTTAAATACGTGTATAGTTCAACTTCCTCTGAGTTACATTCTGTACATTGATATAAGTAAACAATGTGGATGACATTTTAACCTTGTCTTGCCCTACACGAAGTAAGGATCTTGCTAGCCTTTAGGGTATGCTTGTAGTTACTAGAATTATAATTGTGAACTATTATTTAGTATGAATGTAAGAGGTTACATGTAAGTAGCACATGAGTTAGCCTTTGTCATTTCTTGACACATTTAGAATACATATACTAGTATGAATTAAAAACTATTATTCACAAGTGGATCCAAGAAATTAGCTTAAATTTTCACTTCCATCTTGCCAACTTTTTTGTAAGATGACTTTATGTTTATACTGGCACTGGTAGTTAAAAAATGCAGGCAATCATGAATGGTATTGGTATACATGAAAACTATGCCAGTATTCATGAAGTAAAAGTGTTGAAAGTTTCATTCTCATGTACATTTTGGACTGGACAGCATCGTTTGCATTACAGCTTACACAGACATTCCACAATTCTTTAACAAGTTTTCTTTTACAAGTTTTCGATTACAAGATTTTTTTAACATTCAAAAGTAAATTTTGTACCATCAACCCAGCATGCAAAAATCTAAAATTTAAATCTTGTAAACAAATTTTATATGCACCATAATGCTAGGCTTTAGGCCTATGTAAAGAAACTTGATCCATAGTGCATGTAAACGCAATGCCATGACCTTGCCCCTACAAGTTGATACAATTACAAGATTTGTCCCCTTTTCACTTAAATCAATTCATACAGTTGTTTAATAAGAAAATAGAAATCAAATCACCATGTGAGCCCGGTACTGCGTCTAGCCTTACTTGATTAGTCAGTGGGAAACAATAGCATTTATATTCCGTGGCAGACCCCGAGTGTTTACACAGCTCTCACTACTCAGGTGTAACCAGGGTTCATGTTTGCGGCACGTCGTGTGTTTGCCTGTTGTGACGGTTAAACCGCTACGAGCGAGGGCCGGCGCTGAGAGCTCCCCGTAACAAAAGGGAAATCCGGTTCCACCCCAGCTACTCTTAATCCCACTTTGCATATAGTTTTAAAAGTCGTCGCGGTAGGTTGTGTAGTTAGGACAGAGAGAGGCATGGAGGAGTTGAGCTGTAGCCCTGCTACAGAGAGCAGGGAACACTTGGAACCACAAGAACGACCCAAGAAAAGGTTTGAGTACAGTGTAGTAACGTTAAATGTTGTTTGATCATCCATGTTCTTGAGCCTAGAGTGTTAACAGACCAAACGTCATGTTGTTAAGAGAACGTCGACTTAAAGATTCACAGATTTTCAATCTTTTAAAGCAGGAGCAAAATGTGTTAATGTTTTTGTTAAGGCTCTGCACACATGTACAATTTGTTGTAGATAAAGTTGATTTACATGTTGTAAGTACCCTCGTTGCACTGGAATTTGATGCTTTAAGAGCCTAAACAACATTTTAGCAGTAAGCTTAAGGGTGCCAGCGCTTTTCAAGTGTACATTTATGAGGAGAATTTTTCTTTTCTTAGTTTAGTCTATTTGAGTAAGTTTGTAGCTATGGTTGTGAAAGCACAAGGAACCTTTCAGTTAAGATTTTGGTTGAAGTCAGGTTTATCAATCTTTTTCCTTAAATGAAGTGTTACCGACTAGACCTAACTACATAAACATGTTGATGATCTAACTTAGTGAACCTTGCTCCGTACAAATATTATCCACAAAGACTTTACAGTGTACAGTCTAGTTAACTAGGTCTAGGTTCAACAGTGCACAGCTCTCACTTCAAAGCTTTTGTCTGTGTGGCCTTTTTGAACTTTTACAGTGCAGGGATTTCTGATCGCTAACAACTGGCGGGGTAACACGAACTACACTGTTTAGATTTAGAATGTCAATAATACTTGTGAAAGGAGTCCGAGTGTTGGCGTTGTTCATAATGGCAGTCTGCCTTTGTGTGCTTGTTTTGAATGAACCTCATGCTTAAATGTGTTCGTTGAGTAATGTGTCAATGAGTCAATAAACTTGAGACAGATTTTGGTACAACTATTAAGTAACGTTAGGGTTTGAAATTCAGGGTGCATAATTTTTTTTAACTTTTGTACACCGAAAATTTAAGCAGTGCACCTAATTTTTGATTGTGGGTGCAAGTTGGTGCACCAAGCTATAGATAATAATAATTTGTGTTGGGGTAGGTATATGAAAGGTAAAGATACTATCATACACTAGTACATATATGATAAGTAGTAGGTATTAGTGCAATCACATATAGTATTAGTAGTGTGTGACTGTGTATTCTTGACATTCAAGTATTAGAACAAATTTTTGTTCTTGTTTGAAAGTTTCAAGTTAAGGACTGGAATTTCAGATACAAGCTCTCAAGGGAGGCAGTACGGCTTGTAAATAGAGTGAATGTAAATTGTGCATTGTACCTGTTTTATGTTAATCTGCAGTACTGTTGTCAGTGTTCTTTTGCCTGAACATTTTGTACTTGTGTTAACAGGTGGTTGAATCCGTTGTTCTACACGGGGTACAAGAGGCGGTTAGATGAGAGGGACATGTACAATGTCCAGTACGAGGACTCGTCACAGAAGCAGTCTGACGACCTAGAAAGGTGATGATACATTTTTTTGTAATTGTACAAAATATGATTTTACATATACATGAACAATGTATACGTACATTGAGAAATTCTACCTGTACAAAAAAAAATTGGGAAAAGTACTAGTCGTGATCAGGACTGCAGGGAAAGAATTTAAAAGAAGAGAGTACATTCAACATCCCTCACTAAAAAAAGTGTTCTACAGAAGATGTAGAAACTCCTTCCCTTTTGATGCCCACTTTTATACAATATGACACTAAGCAGTGGTCATTTAAAATACAGCCAATGAACAGTAGTAGGCAGTATTCAGGTGCAGATTAATGCTGACCAAACAAAGATCATAATCCAACTCATACAATCTCAAAATTAACATCATTCCTCTACCATTCAGCACAGTATCCATGTGCACCAGGTCCTCAATATCGTGCATGGAAGCTTCTAAATATCCACAGCTCTTTTCATACACAAGTGTGCTACTGAACTACTACTAGTAATTGTGTTTACTATGAGGGTCACAGACTCACAGATAAATACTGTGTTCTTCAACCTTAAAGCCAGGATACAAGTAAAGATATGTACATTAAACTTTCCACATGTTCCTTTTAATCATTGATATGATTTTCTTAATATCCTTGTAGAGAATGGAACAAAGAGCTACAGAAGAGGGAAAAGAACCAGAGACCCAGTCTGTTGCGGGCAGTACTAAGATGTTACGCTCCTGGTTGGAGCTTATTAGGAATTATAGCTTTTATAGAGGTAAGAAATCTTTTCACTTGTAATTTGAATTACTTTAACATTGACATGAATTGATATCTGATTTTATACCTTTTGTCCTGAACATTCTATGGTTTTTATTTTTATTTGGCAGCTGATAGTTTTGATGTCAGCAAAAAGTTGTATAGCTTTAAATTTGTGCCCCCTGGCAGCTTGCTCAGGAACTGTTGAGGCAATTTTTGTCAAAACCTTTCAAAGATGAAACATTTCCATGATGTTGGGCATGCAAGTGCATGTAGCTTACTAATAGGCATTGCACACTGGCCATTGTGTTTGTTTTCATTTACAGTACGAATATACTTCTCAAAACAAAAAACATTCGATGATTTGTATTGACTAATTCTTTGTGCATACCGGGGTATTCAGAAATCAGTTTATCAGTGCTTCTGCATTTTGCATGTTTTTTCAGTTCCTCATTTATTTGTCAAACATTGTATGGTATTTGTACCTGTTGTATTCAACACAGCAAATTTCTATCTTGCTTTATGCAGGAAGCCATCAAAGTTGTCAGTCCAGTGTTGCTGGGAAAGTTGGTGGAGTACTTTAGCCCCGACACAAACATGTCCCTTGGTAAGTACACTACATACACGCACAGGTAGAGCCTGTAAGCCAGAAGGGATTATGACTAAGGTACATTGGGCAATGACACGTGAAGCCTGCAATTTTGTGGCATCGTACTACACAATGTATTACGAAACATCTTCTGTTGTAAGCTTAGTACAAGTTGTTACAACTTGCAACAACTGTTACAACAATGGACTATGTTGCAATGAATTGCTTGCTTTTTACTTTCATTAGCATTTCTAATTTTAGTTCATTTTTGGTGTTTGTGCCTTAGATCATAGGCAATGTGGTCCTCTTGTTAGGGTTGTTGACCTATTTTTCTGTTAGTTAGAATCTAAAGGTAGACTGTGTGTGAATCCCTAGCAGGACCCAATGTTGTGCCCATGGCAGAAGCACTTTACACCTATTTCCTCACTCAACTCAGGTGAATACCTAGCTTCGGGTAGGAACATCCTCTCAGATGGGATGTAAAGCTGGAGGTCCTGTGTTTGAGGAGAGCCACACTTTAAACCCCCCCCCCCCCACACACACACATATCAAAAAGAGTAGGGGTCCTTCCTGTGTGAGTGGATTAAACCTTACAGTTTGGTCTTACCCAGCTTGTAATTACTGTTCAAACCTGGTGCAAAGACAAGTTTTCAACAGTCATTTTAGGCATTTAGCATTCTCTGCATTGATGTAGCAAAATCTCATGAAATTTTGGATAACCTCTGACCTGTTTTTTTTTTTTTGACAGGGGAGGCGTACGGCTATGCTGCTGGTTTGAGTGCTTGTGCAATGGCGTTAGCTGTAATACATCACCCGTACTTCTACGGCGTCTCAGTCTACGGATGGAGACTACGTGTCGCATGCTGCTCACTTATACATAAAAAGGTTGTCTTCCTTTGCCAATGTTTATACTAGACAGTTACTGTTTAGTAATATACATGTAGTGGTTTTATTTTCACTGTGCATACATAAATGTATGTATTTCCAATATATTACTACAGTAACTGTACTACTGAATCGTTTCAAGTATGTATAAACTTCAATCACTGCGAAATACCCCCTTTTCCTACTACAGCAAAATAAAATCCCCACAAAAGTAAGTAACTTTACAGAATACTGCAGACTGGTATTTGCATAGAAAGACAAAGTGTGCGCTGTGCAACATTGAACAGGAAAATTATACTCTTAATAGATGTTTTTGTAATAAAGTTTGACTTGATTCTATTAGCATTTACTATAAAAATGACTGAACAGGATGCTCATTTTTTACAAGTTTTTTTTTCATGTTTCAGTCCTTAAAGCTGAGTAACAAGGCCATGACACAGACAACAACCGGCCAGATAGTCAACCTGCTCTCAAACGATGTCAACAGGTTTGACCAGGTAATGTTTTAGAGTAATGTTGTATAGTCTGGTATGAGCTTTATAGTTATATATATACTATTAGACAGTATGAAATGATGTTCCATAATCTATTTATGAATTACATTTACTTTGATTTACAAAATGTAACTTGGGTAGACTAAGTGTCCCTGTTTTTCTTTTCCATATTTTGTTTGTATTTACTGATATTATGTGTCATTGCAACAATTAGAAAAAAAGTCCTTTATTTTTTTTAAAACAGTTTTCTCCACAATTCCATTGACGTTTTTACCACCATAATTTCAGTATCTTTGTTCTAGGAAGACTTACTCATTTTCTATGTTAGCAGCATGTTGTAAAGATTCTTAATTACAGCCAATATTGTTTTTTCTCGATTTTTGTCATTTCATTCACCACATTTCCAGGATTAGGAGAACTCACTTGCAATTGTGACCACTTTCCCTTCCAGGCTATCCTTTTCTTACATTACTTATGGATTGGGCCGCTACAGTGTATAGCGGTTGTGGTACTGTTGTGGGAAGATTTAGGTGTGGCCGGTCTCATTGGGTCAGCTGTACTTCTGATATCGTTACCCATACAGAGCATCCTCGGGAAAACATTTGCTAAGATCAGGTGATGTACACTTTTGTGCAGGAACCAAGATGAGATAGCTACTATGTAAAAGCAACCTCAAATGTGGTCATTTTCTGTTTTTGACATTGAATGCTTTGGACTACAGAATCTTTGCTTGAAAAAAATGAGCGCAGAGTTTCCCAACAGCCCATCAAAAAGGAAACTTCAACAAACGTGTAAATTTATCCCTTAAATTTTCCTTTCTCTAGATAGTTGGTTTGCATTTCCATGTTTCGAAAGAGGTAGATTGGGCTATGGGATCTGTCCAGAATACATTGTATGAAATGTACTTTAGATGACTTAAAGTTAACTTCAAGCACAATTCTATCTGTACAGTCCAAGTGTTGAGACATGAAAAAAAATCAGGAAATGACCACTATTTGAAGTTGCTTAAAGTTCTGAATAACACTCACCTTCATTGTTTTAACAATTTCCGCACCCTTTTTTCTCCACTCTCGCAGATGCCTATGTTCCTCCACTACATCTGGATAGCACCTATCCAGTTGGCTGCTATTGTGTCCTTACTCTGGTTAGATCTGGGTGTTTCTGCCTTAGTTGGTGTTGGGTTTCTCCTTATTACAGTCCTCCCTGTGCAGACCATATTAGGGAGAATCTTTTCTAAACTCAGGTAAAACTTACTTCATCCTTTCTCTAGACCTTTTTTTAAATTCTCGCTTTTAAATACTTGATTATAATCAACTGTAAGAAATCTTACAGTTGAACTGATTGCTTGCTGCTTGACTAATGGGTTGATTGATTGATTGACTTCATATCTACATGTAAATGATAAAAGATGGTGACAGTTTTGAGATGAGTCGTAGTGAATGCATATTGATACAACTTCTAGTTGCTGATTCTTACAACTTGCAATGGTAATAATTTGCTTCATACAATTAAATTTCAATCCGCCTTTGACATTCTACATTGAAAGTATTTTCAACTAGCATTTTGACTGTTGAAATGTAGCAGTTGCAAAAAAAATTTGGGTTCAAGAACTGAGTCTCTGTTTACCCTTGAAGTTTGAGTGAATTTATAATTCTGGGAGACGTGTATCAAATCAAAGAGGTTCTTCTCAAATATCTTTAGCTTCTTCTTCAGTTCAATCACCTATAACAAGCTTGTTGAATGAGTATGTGCGTCAGAATACATGTAACTAAGTCTTTATGGAACATCTCTTGCATTTTGTTCACTCTTGCCTTTCCTCTCCCAACAGAGCGGAAACAGCAAAGCGGACTGACAACCGCGTACGAACAATGAACGAGATCATTTCCGCCATTAGAGTCATCAAAATGTACACATGGGAGAAACCATTCAGCAAACTCATAGCCCAGTATAGAAAGTATGTCTTCTACTTTTTTTTCTTACTCTGTAAATCTTGAAACTTTTGCAATGGTTTTATTTTGAGCTGTTGTCTCCCTTGTATGGCTACTGTACTATACTGTAGATTTGGTTCAACAACTGAATTTAAAACACTGTAAAATTAAACTGAAAATCCTCATTTTCCCTCCTTCGGCAAAATAAGACCATGGCAAAAGTAAATTAATATACAGTAGGTCTATTTGAGTCACCCACAGCTAACTTCAGGTTGGAATTCACTGAAAAGATTGCAAATTCATTTCACCATATATATTTATGCATTTCAATTTTATTATAGCATTGTTTCATCTGAGAACTTTAACTGAAAGGTCTCCTCCCTACTGCAAAATCTAATCCCCATGAAAACAAATTAAGTAACAGTAATGTTTTTTGTTTGATTTTGTTCCAGATTGGAGGTGGACAAAGTGTTGCAGTCCTCCTACTGCCAATCCTTCAACTCCGGTTTCTTCTTCTGTGCCAGTAAAGTCATCCTGTTCTTCACCTTCCTGTCCTACGTCCTCCTGGGGAACACCATCGTTGCGTCCAAGGTGTTCGTGGCCATCACGCTCTTCAACGCCATCCGCCTCACCATTTCTCTCTTCATCCCGTTCGCTGTGCAGAAGGGGTCGGAAGGGCACATATCCATCAAGAGAATACAAGTAAGCTAGCCTTGTGTGAAATAGATAAAAGTAGTTTGTAGTCCAGTGGTTAGCGACCTTGCCTCTGGACCAAGAGGCTTGGAGTTCGAATCCTGGCTGTTGTCACTCACCTGAAAAGGTTGTTAGGGTTATTAGGACAGGACGTTAAGCTGTGGTTCACTGTTTATTGTTAGCATGTCTAGTTTGAGCTGTGCACATTCCATAAGGTGTTGTTCTTTTTCTTTTGCAGACTTTTCTACTATTAGATGAAGTAGAAACAGCACAGCCAACAGCCCCTGACCCCGCAGTCCAGCCCAGACCAGAGGACTGTCAGGTCACTGTAGCAGGAGTCACCGCTTCATGGGATGAGGTAAGTTTGGAGATATTACATGTAGGTGATAAAGTATTTTTAAGGCTTATGTGTGTGTGTGTGTGTGTGTGTGTGTGTGTGTGTGTGTGTGTGTGTGTGCGAGTCTGTGTGTGTGCAAGTCTGCGTGTGTGCGTGCGTGAATGTGTGTCTGTTTGCAGTGTGTCTGTGTGTGCTTTTGTGGTTCCCAATACACAAAATGTAGCATAAATATGCCAACAACATCCTCAGTGCTGCTCTTTTTGCCTGAGGCTGTGGGACCAGAAGGGTATGTTGCAAAGCAACATGGGTAAGGGTTGAAGTCTGCCATTTCTGATTACCTTTTTACATCATATTACATGTATTTGATGGTTAGCCACTGGATAACAACAGTTTATATCAGATTCCTGTTACAGAGCAATTTTTGTCTTAGAAATGCCATTCATAGTCACATTTTTTTCAATTTTGGTTTCAGAGCTTAGAGCCCCCCACCCTTAGGAACATCAACTTCGAGGTGAAGCCTGGAGAGCTGGTGGCAGTCATCGGTCCTGTGGGGGCTGGGAAGGTAACATCAAATCTTTCTTTAGCTAGTATCTTGAATCTTAGTCAGACCTTATAAATATCATGACTGACTATTATTGTTATTGAATGTTGATTGAAATCATCTTTAAGATTATTTTGTTTTTTTCTATTAGTTGATTGAAAGTATGTTAATAGATATGTGATTTGTTGTCTTTCCCTCAGTCTTCAATTCTGAGTACAGTTCTCCGGGAGCTACCCGTGACCTCTGGAGAGATCAAAGTTCAAGGTCGGCTAGCATATGCCAGTCAGGTTCCGTGGATTTTCTCGGGCTCCGTCCAACAGAACGTCTTGTTTGGGAAGGAGATGGAACGTGAAAAATACCAGAAGGTCATCAAGGCCTGTGCCTTACAAAAGGTACTGCTTGATATAGTGTCAGTGTGAATGTCATTCAGCAATAAGGACAGCAGTGTCAGTGTTGATTTCAATAAACACCAGAGACAGCAGTGACAGTGTAAATTACATTCAGCACCAGGGACAGCAGTGGTAGTGTGAATGTCATTCAGCACCAGGGACAGCAGTGTTAGTGTGAATGTCATTCAGCACCAGGGACAGCAATGTTAGTGTGAATGTCATTCAGCACCAGGGACAGCAGTGCTAGCCTGAATGTCATCCAGGGCCAGGGACAGCAGTGATAGTGTGAATGTCATTCAGCACCAAGGACAGCAGTGTTAGTGTGAATGTCATTCAGCACCAAGGACAGCAGTGTTAGTGTGAATGTCATTCAGCACCAAGGACAGCAGTGTTAGTGTGAATGCCATTCAGCACCAAGGACAGCAGTGTTAGTGTGAATGTCATTCAGCACCAGGAATAGTAGTGTTAGCCTGAATGTCATTCAGGGCCAGGGACAGCAGTATTAGTGTGAATGTCAGTCAGTTCCAGGGACAGAAGTGTTATGACAGCAGTGCCAATGTTAATGTCATTCAGCACCAAGGACAGTAGTATTATTGTGTGCTTATGCCTTCATACATGCGTGTTTATGTGTGTTTGTGTATTCTTTCACATGTGTGTGAGCATGCAGTGCATTTTTGCAACTCATCAGGTTGATTCTCAATGCCATTTTGTACAACATTCAACTTGATAATAGTTTTTTCCAAAATAATTTTTCCAGGATCTGACTCTTCTTCCACATGGAGACCAAACTCTGGTGGGAGACAGAGGCATCATGCTCAGTGGTGGGCAGAAAGCAAGAATCAACTTAGCAAGGTGAGAGAGCTTTTACATTGTGGTCACTTAGAATTTAAAACAATATAGCCAAATACATGTATCTTTTCAACTACAGGTGTTCTGACAGAACTTATAGTCTTATCACATACAATTGTAGCTATAAACAACTGAACAGATTAGGCTCTTTTAATACATGTCTGTTAAGTGTGACTCAACTACATGTACATTCAACACAAATAGTTCAGAAACGTAGTTTTGATCAATTATATCTCCACATTTATAAAAGCATTTATGGAGATATACTCGGCCCAAATCACATTTCCGACCTTTTTGTGTTGAGTTTATACTGCAGTGCTTACAGAGATGTTTTTAAACTGTGTATTTTCCAGAGCGGTGTACCATGATGCTGATATCTACCTGCTAGACGACCCTCTCAGTGCTGTAGATGCAGAAGTGGGGAAACATCTCTTTGACAGGTAAAACTTTCATTTTGTTACTCACAATTATCTTTAGATGATTGAGTAAGAAAAGAAAGCCAGCTGCAGGTATATGAAGTGTAATTGAGTATAGATTACATAGTACATACAAAATAAAAGACTGACTGTTGATATTTGTCAGCAAGGAAAAACAAAGCCAATGTTGTACAAAGCTGAACCAAATGTACAATGTACATTGTATGTACCAACATCTTCTGTATCTAATAGTATATAGCCGGTATAACAGCCCTTCGGGATAACACACCAGCTTTGCAGGCATGCGGCGTGGTAGCAGCTGGTTACATTATACCGAACGACCTGTATATGATTTAAATCAGATGTATATCTTACATACATTTTTGTTCTGTGGGTCGCGCTACATTACATGTCGTACATGTACCAGTCCTAACAATGTATTGTGCACAGCAACTAATGCTTCTGTGTGGCCTATTCAGATGTATCCAAGGCACTTTGAAGGACAAACCAAGAATTCTGGTCACCCATCAGCTACAGTACTTACAATCAGCAAACAAGATCATCATTTTGAAGGAGGTACGGACATATAGCTAATTTTTATTTCTAAGCCCCCCTCCCCATGGTGTGTCAGTGTTAGACAGTGTTGTTTTCCTTTCTTGTAACAGCATGAATTTCCAAGCACCTTTTACTTTAGCTCTATACCTATGCTCTGCAGCTGTATGTGCTTCTGTTGTTATAACTGATTGCTAACCCTTTCCCCACTACATGTACACTCAACACAAAGTGTTAGGAACCTTGAACTCAATCAATCAGATTCATATCTCTGACAGTGTCTGACATTCACACAAATTTTAGCCCCCCCACTCGCAAAGTCAGTCGTGGTGCTCTTTGCTCAAAGGCATGATCATAACAAATGAGACACCATTTTAAAGAAAATATACAATCATTATGATATAACACATAAACTATTTTCACACACATAAAGCTGAAATCATTAAAAAAACAATGAACAAATGATCACCTTTTTTCACAACCTACTTTCATTAGTAGTCCTGGTGCTCAAGCCATGAATAATTACTAATCATTGTCATTGTCATCACTTTTAATGATATCAATAGCAATTGGGTAACATTGTAAAGGACAATACATGATATTTCCATTGATATATGATACAACCCAATTGATAAGGTGATAAAGGAGATATGATTGTCCAAATTTCTGAACTTTTTATGTTGAGTATAGTTCAGTGAGTACAATCATTGTGTTTGTTACACAATTAGGCAGGAAGAAAGTGTAGTTGATAACACATAACCACCCAACTCTGAATGTCCATAGGGTGAACAGTTAACTTTGGGTACGTACCAAGAACTGATGCAGTCAGGAGTCGACTTCGCCGAACTTCTCCAGTCCAACGAGGAGGAGGAACCAGGGGAGGAGCATGGAATTCTGGGAATAGACGGCGGCCTACGACGTCGTACGCGCACCATATCTAGCTGTTCCAAGGACGGCAAGGCTCTCTCCGCTGTATCTCTGGACAAGATAAAGGTAAGGCCTAGCAAAATTAAAGTTGTGTTTCCTATTACAGTCCTGAAAAAATTAGCATTGATAGGTAGGGATTCTCTCTCTTTTTCTTTTTCTCAGATCTCAGCCAAAGTGATCCAACAAATGCGGTTTAATAATGTAAAACTAAAATGTGTCAGCCACATTTCAACATCGTATTTTCATTACACTGATAGAAATTGAACAGGCACAGTTTTCTATTGCAACAGAAGTGAGGAGAACATGGTGAAAAACAATTCTACGATGTTTTGGTCACTCAGATGTCGGATCAAAAATTTCTTTCCAGTGAATGACCAAAAAAAAGGCTTAAGTCGGCAGGTTTTTGCTAGGGTTGGTCAGGTAACAGGTATCACAGCATTTTTTTCCCAGGCTTAAATTCTTAATCTTTCCCTCCAACTCTGTAAGGATGAACTTGTAAAATTGCTTGGCTGCATTTCTTAAATCTTCTTCAGATGGACTGGCTCACTATCTCTGGATCAAAAGTTCTTATTCCCGAGGCAGTGGGTCATTCCACCAGATTTTAGGATCCATCCACAAGCTTCTCAAGTTATGCTATCCACAAACACACACACACTAACAAACACACAACCAAATGTTACAGAAAAATTAACGTTCTTGGAGAAGGTAATGTCTTGAAATCCTTGCAGCTTGATGAGAAGGCCCCACAGTTGGAGGATGAAGACAGGAGAGAGGGTGTGGTGGGCTGGTCTGTGTACAAGGACTACTCTACCGCAGGGACAGGCATCGGGGGGATCGTACTGGCAGTGTTCCTCAACATCGCTGCACAGGCATTGTTTATAGGTACTGACTGGTGGATGGCATACTGGTAAGTACATTACGTGTATACAATGTATGTTGCGGTCTAAATTGCATAGATTCTGCCAATAGAGATCCCAACTGGAGTCTGTAAATTTTAACCTTTAACACACTGAAGTAGCTGTTTGGCACCCCATTTTCTATTGGTTACAGAGTTAGGCAGAAGGTTAAGATACCCCCTTGGAAGACAGTCAGAAATTTTCACCTTCTGATCATTGCACTACTTACAATGTATGCTAGGGTCACATTTCCAAAGCGGGACCTGGCCGGGTAGGTCTCGGGAACGACAAATACAAGATAGTAGACAACGAAACACACAAAACGTTAAAAATGACTCGGAGTCCTTGTCATAAATTGTGTATATTCTTGATATGCATTTTCTATTCTTTGTTTTCTCAAACAGCCCGGTCGGGCCCCGGCTTGGAAATGTGACCCTAGCATAGGTTAAAGTTAGTTAAAGTCCTCCCGCGCCACTTAGTGGAACATATGGCGGCGCCCATCTCCCATTCTCAGCCCTTGGGCCTGAGCTTGGGCCCTAGCATAAGCTATCGAAAAGGTGTCATGCTACAAAATGTGCGTCCTCAGTCTGAGATTGCCTGCTTGACCTGACCTATTTCAATGTATTGGTGGTGTATTACGCCGAATGGCGGTTATATCGGCTATATAGATACAGATACATATAATAGGTATATTGTATATTGAGTATATTGTATTTCATTCTGCAGGGCCCAAGAGGAAGAAGACTATTACAGAGCAACACATCGTGCAACTACATTACCTACCAATGGGGTCAACACTACATCACCATACAACATGACTATACAAAGTAGGTTATGTAAAATGTTATACATGTACTATACATTTTTGTACTGGTACAGTGTAAGCAAAAAAAAAGTGTAGTTGTCACTCTGTAACAGACAAATGCTGACTCTCCTTAAAAATCAGCAGTCACGTTTTTGTATGTCTATCAGGACCTGTCTCTCTGTCTCTGGACGGAAATTTGCTTCTTGGGACCAATAAAGATTTTACTCCGTTGAAACACAGATGTAAAACACTGCCAAAACCTCCTTTACTGCAAAATTAGGTCCCTGAAAGAGTAAATGAATTATACAGTAACAGTATTTCCTTGAGTTTGTTGCTGATATCATGTCTTCCGTCCCGTGGACACGTAGGAGTTGACGTCAACCGTAACATCTACGTTCTGGCGGGAACAACGGGAGCGCTGGTTCTGTTCAGCATCTTCCGCAGCGCATGGATGTTCATCCTGTGCATCAAGTCCAGCCAGGTGCTGCACAACAGGATGTTCAACTCAGTCGTCAGGGCACCCATCCTGTTCTTTGACTCAAATCCTGTCGGTAAGTACTGCTAGAAACATTACATTTTTACTCTGTGTCTGATAAATAGTTTCATCCGGCTGGTACATCAATTATATGAAGAAGTTGCCGTCAGGTTGATGAATAGTCGGCAGTCGATCATGTGACCTTGCGGACACATGACATAAGCAATTGGTTAAGGTTTATACCCTCCTCCGTCTTTGTTGAGTGATGGTTAGCGTGCCCTTTTGTAGATGGCCTTTTCACTAAGGAGTCCAGTACAGTGTCCAGCACTTTGACGTTGTCCAAAGAAACAGTATAGCTTTGTGATGTAATCTTAATGTGTTGTGAGGCTTCCAAAGACAGTGACCGTGGGCACCTGTGTTCCAGAAAACTTAAGGTTTTTTTTCTTTTCTTCCAGGGCGAATCCTCAACAGGTTCTCCAAAGACTTGGGGCATCTGGATGATCTTCTTCCGGCCACCATTCTGGATGTTGTTGTGGTGAGTAGACAGTTAACAACTGCTGAATTTGAAATAATAATTTCAAGTTTCTTGTTTGTGTACAAATGTAACTCTTCATGTTAGACGAAAATATAGCCTCTAATTTTTTTCTTTGTAAGTTTTATTACATTTTCATTACACACATTGTACAAAAAAGATACAAATTACTTTATGACAGACACAGTGAAAAAAATTGTCTTTTAGAGTAATTTTGATTTTCCTTTTTTTTATCCACTTGCATTTTCATATAACGTTGGGTAACCTAAATTCGTGGGGTACTTAAAGTCGGGATTTTTCGAAAACGGGGTATTTAGGGATATGTGCTACATGCAAAATCAGTTATAACGCCAGCAATGCAAAGCAGATAGACTAACGTATTCAGAACACTGGCTGAAAAGCTTCGATAACCATGCATTAGAAGTTGGCGACGTCAAAAACTCTCCGTCCCTTATTGACAGAGTCTGGGGGCTTCGTGGGAGAATCACCCAGCACGGTTGTTCGCTGGTTTATAAGACAAATGTCACATCTCCTGCCTGCTAAACACAATTATTTACAAGACAACTTATTACAATCTCTTTTGCTAACCTGCAACTGGATTCTAAGTGTGATCAATCATCAAAACTCCTCTTTGTTGCTACAACCTACGGCACGTGTATTTTCCCGCCGCCATATTGTTAACCAGAATCCTGTTGTCAAGCAGACGACAAAGGTTTGTGAGGAACACTTTTTTGTCTAAATGTTGCGTGGGATAGTGGACTGAGGAAGATATTTTCCTCAAAGTTTGCTCCTAACACAACAAGGAACACATGGACATAGTAGTATTACCATTGCTACGGCATCCAGCTAACTTCCCATGAATAATGTAACGTTACACGTTGCCCGATGATGACGATGGGCCGACTTTGAGTGAAGTTCTACCGACTCAACACACGGGTTGTTCCCGAACTGGCCTGATGTGTGCGGTACGGCCGTTTCTTCGTGTATTTTTTTTACTTGGACACGTCTATATCCATAGCACTCTCCTCAAGCCAAGGATAGAACGAATAGCTGCTGTATAAAATGTGATTAGCGGTAAGATATTCAAGACGAATCTTCTCTCCCGAATTAATGTGCCCCCCTGTCCGACAGCACCACAATTGTGCGTGCGGCGCACGGTAGTTTCAAGTTGAAATATTATGGTGTCAGCACGACTAGAGACAAAATCTACCATATATATGATTAGTGCAATTAGATAGTACATGATACTGACAGAATAATAGAAAAAAAGGATGGTTTATTGTTCTGCTAGATTGATTTCAGTCAACCATTATCGGAAAAATCCCGAATTTAGGTTACCCAACGTTACATTCATTTGGCAACATTAACAGAAAACAAAATGATATGCTTGAAAAAGCAAAACTGTACACTACAAACCCAAGTGATGCCATAAGACAAAAGAAACTAAATACATCCATTTGTTTGTTTCCTTTTCACATTCCAGATCATGATGCAGGTTTTAGGAGGGGTGATTCTATCTGGTGTGATCAACCCCTGGGTATTCATACCGGTGGTGCCCGTGGTGCTCCTCCTAGTGGTCATTAGGAGGTACTACATGCGAACCTCCAGGGACATCAAGAGACTGGAGGCCACAAGTAAGTCAAAGGAAACATGACTTCAGGTGTAGAATTTTGCTATCCATTAGTTTTCATTCCATGTTCCACTATGTCTTCAGTAACTGTGTCTGCGGTAGAGGCTTCAAACATGGATTTTCTTACTTTTTAAAGGAGTGTTCTGTTGTTGGTTTTGCTCCTGGACCATTATTATAGTGATTTGCACATTCAAATACTCCTTAAGCCCCCGTCACAAATAATAAATTCAGCTCGGCCGACGTGTTGGCGAGCTTCAAATGTGCATTTTCGGCCGAAGTACGGCCGACGTCCTGTCGATTACGCGGGCTTCGGACGATTTTTAGAAATAAAAGTTGATCCAAATTTTGGCCTTTTACCAGGTTAGTCGATACTGACTTCGTCCATGTCCAAGAGAAGGTACCATCTCATGGGGGATTTTTAGTTTTTAGTGTTCGACGGACGTCGCCCGAGATTTTCATTGGCAAATACGGTCGACGCTCGGGCGATTTTGAAATTCGGCGAGCTTCGGGCGATCTACAAAGTCGGCCGACGCTCGCATGAATTGTGACGCCGGCTTAAAAGGTACTGGACTGCTTCATGTAGTTCAATGTATAAGTCTGCCTACCAAAGCTGAGAAATTGTCATAGATTGAACCCTGCAGTACCATCCTTTTTTGCCAGGGGCACTGTTATCCCGCATCAATAGACTGTGCTATTATCTTTTCCTAAAGCTAGTAGCCCAGCCACATCTACATCATGTATCAGACACCTTACAAGGCTTGTGTACCATGTACATTGAACCCTGCAGTACCATCTTTCTTTGCTAGGGGGCACTAATATCCCATGCTTTTTCTCCCCAGCCCGTAGCCCGGTGTTCTCCCATTTGTCTGCAACTCTACAAGGCCTGTGGACCATCCGAGCCTTCGGGGCCCAGGAGAGTTTCCAGCAGGAGTTCCACACACACCAGGACCTGCACTCCGAGGCCTGGTTCCTGTTCCTGTCTGCCAGCCGGTGGTTTGGGATCCGGATGGACTGGCTGGCAGCCATCTTCCTCACTGCAGTGGCCTTCTGTTGTGTACTGGCTGCTCAGAGTACGTCACTTTGATATTTCAGAACATTTCTGAACTGTTTAAAACATCAAACTTCAAGTACAGACAACATCTCATATCATGCAGGTACAAGTGTGCATGAGGATTTGAGATGAGGGCTGTGTACCTAATAGTAATACCTGCACCTGTACTCATACCTGTAAAATTGTTAAGGTCCAGGTCCAGACCTGAACATTCATGTGAACCTGTACCTGAAAAAAACTAAAGCATTAGTGGACACCACTTCTTTAGACTAAAGATGGGTAAATCCCACCTGAAAGATGACAATTTTGATAGTCTTGCACTTGAAAATTGAGAAAACTTGCAAATAGACTACTTTTGAAATTCAAATGATATGTACATTAATTCACATGCAAACATGACAGTTCATCATTAAAAAATGATAATCGGCTACATGTGTAACTTACAGATAATTGGCCATACGTGCACAGGTCCAGCTCTGTACTATACCTTTGTCATTTGATATTGTTGTTTCAATGTTTGCTGCAGGTCTGGACAGTGGACTGGTGGGGTTGTCCCTGTCCTATGCCCTGATCCTGATGGGAGGGTTCCAGTGGGGCGTGAGACAGAGTGCTGAGTGTGAAACCTTGGTAAGTTAGAAATGAAATAAAAGTCTTGTTCTACACAGAAAGTATTCTGAAGATGGCAAAGTACATGTATGACATGCTAAGTGCAGTGTGCTGGCATACAAATGTATGTACTTAATGTATCTATTATTGACCAGTATTACAATTACAAAATGGTTTGAAGTTGTAGATTGTTAGAATACAAGATGTCTTTTAGTTGCCAAATTGACAAATATTCTGGACTGTTTTGTCAAACCATGTCCTACCTTTCTAACAAGCAAAGGAGTTTAATAACACTTTTCTTATGTTTTTCTGAGAACTAGCTCAACAAACTAGTTGGCATAATTTCTTCCTATTAAACTAGGATACATACTAATCCATTCTTACATGTACATTTCATACATTACCTCACCATACCATCCCCCCCCCCAGATGACCTCAGCAGAGAGAATAATAGAGTACTCCAAGCTTGACCAGGAGCCCCCCCTGGAGAATGACTACAACCTCCCCCCCAACTGGCCCGTCCACGGCATCATCACATTTGAGGGGGTCAGTTTCACCTACTCCCCGGACAGTCCAAAAGTTCTCAAAAACCTCTATGGCTGCATCCGTGCTAAAGAAAAGGTTGGTATACAGTCTGTCGTCATTATTCTATGGATTTTTTGTTGTTTTTAACCTTCTCCCTGCTGAAGTGGCCATTTTATAGGCCATGGAATAAGGCAGCTAAATTGAAAAATATTGTGGACTGTTTTATCAGATTGTGTCCTAAGACAGTTAAATGTGGGTATTGGCTTAAGAAAGAAGTAATGAGATATGTGGCAACTTTTTTTAAAACTGCAGTGGTTTCTTTATGAGAAAAATAGTCATAGTTTTGGTCTTAAGAATTAATAATGAAAGTTTGAGCTCCGCAATTTGAAAAATGCACTGTCTTATTTTTTTTCAAATCCATTTTGTTGCGGTCAGGTTGGAATTGTGGGTAGAACGGGCGCGGGGAAGAGCTCACTGATGCAGATGCTGTTCCGTATGGCGGAGCCACGGGGGCTGCTGATGATTGATGGGATCGACATCACCAAACTCGGAGTTCACGACCTCAGACGGAGGATATCAGTCATCCCTCAGGTCAGTGCTTTTAGTTGGCTTCCTTGAGTAAATTTTATCACAAAACTGTAAAAGTTTAAACCAGTCCTAAATAGAGACAAGTAGGATATAAACTCAGTCATGTTTGGGACTACATCCTTATCGCTTCGTCACAAAGTGGCAAGAAGAAGTGACGTTAGTTACATTCAAGAAAACATCTTTGTTGGGATCTTTACATCACAATTGGACAAGTTTATTTTGCCCTGATAAAGACAGCAGAGAGGTGTCAAAACATCTGTAGAGAAGAAATAAGGTTGCGTACATTAAAAAGAATTGTTGAATTTTCGCAAAACTGTTTCACTTGTATCATCTTATATAATGTTTATTAAGAAATGCAAAAGGTTGACTTACAAGAAATCAAACCCAATATTGATGTCAGCCAAGTTGGTGAAAAAGAGATTTGATCATGATTCCTCTGAAGATGTAACCGATATTAACAGCAGTATTTACATGTAGGCAATGATCTGAATGTTTATTTCTTATTGTGCAGGATCCAGTGCTGTTTTCTGGATCTTTAAGAAACAATCTTGATCCATTCAGAGAGTTCACAGACAACCAGCTATGGGGAGCACTGGAAGAGGTACTGCACACTCTTCTTGTCACCTCCATGTATGGAGGTATTGTTTTTTGTGTGTCTGTTTGTCCGTGTTTCTACCGTATTTCCATACGCTATATAGAGGCATGTCTCACCACAGAGTGACTGCAGGAAGTAAAGAGCAAAAGGTTGGAGTTGCAAGAGGGACAGGAAGTGGAGTTCATAGTTGGTAGAATAAGTCATTTATCAACCTTACTTGACATCTGATATCTTGACATCTGTATGAGCTACAAGAAGCTTAAAGGGTTATGGCTACATTGTTTGCTAGTAAGTCATGTAAGCTTTATCATAAATGTCATGGTACAAAATCATGTTTCTTTTTACATGTTCCCCTTGCCAGGTCCAGCTGAAGCAAGTGGTTGAAGAGTTGCCAGGAAAGCTCGAATCAGAGTTGGCGGAATCCGGGACTAACTTCAGTGTGGGCCAGAGGCAGCTGGTCTGTCTAGCCAGGGCCCTCCTCAGGAAAAACAGGATTCTCATCATCGATGAAGCAACTGCAAATGTAGACCCAAGGTAATTAAAGGTCACTTAGGAAGACATTCACACACAAGAAACTATATATCAAATATCTTCATCTTCATGCATTGTCAAATTACAAAGCTTTTAACCATTTTCATACACTGCATTACTGATACTTCAAGGAAAAAAGTCAGACTTTCTTGAGTACAAGGCAACTTTTAATAGAGCTTTATGTATAATCTTGGACAGTTCATGTATTCAGTGAATGTACAATGTGAAAGAGTGATGGAAAGATTTTGACCTGTATACAAAGGAATGCTCAACTTTGGAATGGTACATAATGATAACAAGTTATTGCATATATCTGTATTTTACAACATAGTAGATCTCAGTGGAATGTAGACTCAAAAAGTTAGAATAGTCTTAGCTAACAATCATGGTTGTTTTTGTGCCTGTAGGACTGACCAGCTGATCCAACAGACCATCAGACACAAGTTCAGACACTGCACAGTCCTGACCATCGCCCACCGACTCAACACTATCATAGACATGGACAGGATCATGGTAGGGTTTCACTCTTTTCTTTGGTTTGAGGTATGCTGACTGAATCGGAAGTACATGTGTGTTCATGTATACTTATTTCATGCTCTGTTTTTATTGTTTGTATTGTGTACCCACCAAAGCCTCCGTTGACAAGCAAAATTAATGTTACACTAACATCTTGTTGAAAATAGTAAAATTCAAGATAAAGGAACAGCTTAATTTATGAAAAAAAATGAAAGTAAATTATCAATTGTTTGTTATTGTTAACATTTTGCATGTACCCAGCAAAAGAATTTGTGTTGGCTCGCAGATAATTTTAAACCAACACATGAGGACTGTGAAAGCTCCACAAAAAATAGTGAAATTAAGATGAACGAACATCACAACCTAGGCTTAACTCATGAAAAAATTATTATTAATTGAATTATATTATTACAATCATTAATGGTTCGTTAATATTTGCATTTTGCATGTTTCCAGCAACAGAATTGGTGTTGACACACAGTTATTTTTAAACAAACAACTGAAGACAGTAAAAGCTGCAAACCTGTTTGTAGGTCATAGATGGAGGACACATCAAGGAGTTTGACGAGCCCTTCTGGCTGTTGGAGGTGAAGCGACACGGCTGGTTTAGCCGCATGGTTGATGCGGAAGGGCCGGAAACGGCCGCCGCTTTGCGGGCAGCGGCAGAGCAGATCTATCGTGAACGCAACCCAAACGTTCAAATGACCTGGCTCTAAAGGCAGTCGTCAGTTTTGTTTTTGCGTTACATTTGCCATGCGATAGTATAATGGCCTGGAATCCATCTTATTCTAGCTTTGGTTCACTCCAACAATAGCTTCAATGTAGAATAGTCTGACTTCCATCCCCATAGAAATGTTCAAGTCCTTACTTCCTTTATTATTTCGGGAATTGAATATTTTTTGGAAATAGTGGAGGTGGGATCGAGCCTTGGAATGCTACATGCAGTTCAAACTATGTTACAAGGACTATGTGACTGGGCCAATCAGAAGCCTCGCCTCTGTTTTAGGCAAATATTCAAATGCCATTAACAGATGCCACACTATTCTACTTGGTAGATGTTGTTGGAGAAAACTTGAGGTATAATAAGGATGGATTCCAGCCAGGGCAGCAGGAGTGTGGAGTGGTGTGCACTGCACATTTGCATTGGTGGGAAGCACTTTTTTTTGGTGCAGCATAGTTTTTCTCTCTCCCATAACACACACACACAAATTAAACAAAATTAACCTCAACTTCATTTGTAAACTAAGGTCGCTTGTGCTGCTGAAGCCTGAAGGTGTTTTGAAGAGGAAAGAAGCATAACATTTCCTATTACAGTAACTCTTGGTGGCTGCTTTTTTTGATAGCTTCAGCAAGACCATGCACATGTACCCTATGCTATGTAATCTGTCTTACATTGTGTCACACTTTTGTAGCAGGTGCAGTATTATATACATTAACTCTAACAGAGATTTTCTATCTTTCAGTCGGTTTGGTCTCTTCATTCAGAAATGCATATTTTAATCATTAAATAATTTCCGTCTTTCTTCCCTTGTGTTTGGCAGGTCTACATGACATACTTCTTGTGCTCTTCCTAAAAATGCAAGCCTTAGGGTGATGCCTTCTCACTCAACTTTCTGGTGGCCTTGTATTGACATTGCTAATCATTAAAAACATCTGATATATTAAGGGCTGCATATTTATTTTTTCCACATGGTTGTTTGCAAGCATTATATGTGTTAATGAATGCAGGTATGGTGCCTTTTTATCCAAGTCTAGGGTGGCTTCATATTGACAGAGCTTTATGTAACCGTATTTAAGATTGCTGATTATTAAAAACACATAATAAATTTGCAACAGCTACTATTTTTGAAACACATGTAAATAGATGTCAATGCTTGAATACTGTTACTAAAAAAAGGTCTCTTTCTTATAGGTGATAGATGAGGGGAGAATACGGGAGTTCGATGAAGCTCACGACCTGCTGCAACGGGAGGGCGGGCTCTTCGCCAAAATGTTGGACCAGGTTGGCGGGAGGGCCGCGGCCGAACTTCGCGAGAAGGCGGAGAACCTGTACAAGCTGCGGCACAAGAACGATGAGATCTGGGATCAGATAAAGGACAGTCAGAGGATACACCTTGCTAACTACCTCCCATCCTCTGGTTACACACACATCCAGATAGAGACAAATGTATGACAGAAGCATAAAGAGAAATTCAAAGTTTCAAAGAAAAGAAATACTGTCAAAGCAAATATTGTAATATCTTGCAATTACATGTTATCGTGAAAATTAAGCACTGTCTGCTTCTCAAAAGTGTTGTTTTTTGTGAACTGCTGAGCAAGTTTCCAAACTCATTACTACATTCACTCTGACATCAGTTACAGGCAGTTTACTCATAATTTGATTACCTTCTGAGAAGAATGTTTTTTTGGTGGTGTAATGTTCAATAATTAAGATGTGGATGTTGATTTTAGACAATGTCATGTAGATGAAAATGATCTGATCTTTTTTGTAATTTCCAGTGTTTTCCAAAGTGCTAGAGGCAGGTAGTGTGAAGGTTATTCTCAGTTCCATGACATTTTGAAAGGTTTCAAAAATGGTACCTTCTTTATCACCTTTTGATATATTGATAGGTATATGTTTGACATAATGTACATTCAGGCCAGGTACAGGTAATGTAATTCTCTATTTTCTATGCAATGAACATGTCAGTTCATCAAATATTGGCCCAACTAGATTTTAAATTCAGATTTTCGTATTGGTACATAAAGATTCACAGTATCACAACTATCAAATGACTATTGTTTTTCGGTACATTTTCCTTGGCATATGTGTACTTGTGGTGAGTTTGACTGTAGGAGAATGCTGCTACATTTTGTACAATGTTACATAATCGTGTTGAAAACTACTAACACTAACAGTAGTTTGGACCTTACACCCCAATGACAGACATTGATGTATATGTCATGTAAAAGCAGTACTTATAGCATCCTTGCTATGTATTTTGTACATTTTGTTACATCAAAAGTGATACTCTATGCAATACATTTGAGTCCTATGTATTATGAAAATTAGCAATATTTCTGTACATGTCATTTCTGTATCTGATCTGTGTGGTAAAAAAAATTAAGCAAATCGCAAAAACGTAATTCTATAGTGCTCTATTTTTCATGTCCAACTAATATTTTCTTCTTACAGACTTACAGGCAGGACATATTGTGCTCTTTTCATATTGCTTTGAGCACTGTATAGAGTGAGTATGAATTTTTGTAAGATATCATACTACAGCTTAAGCTATGAATTCTTGTTTACAGTTATGCATCAAAGTCAGAGTCTACATAAGATATTGTCAAGGTTTGTTGCCTTAGGCCTAGGAAAAAAATGTGGTGTTACCTGACCGACACTACATGTGTATAGCTAGCAAAACCTGCCAACCCTAGCCTCGAGAATCCCAACCTATTTTTTCGGGATCAAACTTGGAAACACAACATTAAACTTCCCAGGCCTTCAAAAGCTGTGCATCCGTCCAGTAAAGCATCACATGGTCTTTTGTGACACTCTACACCAATACTGCCTTCTCTAAAGCCTTTGTTAAATGTTTGTGTTATTTTCGTTTCCTGGCCTTGACGTACTTAAACTAAAATGCTGAAAATATGTTTGTTATAATTATGGTTCTAGTTGTAATATTCTATTCATCTTAGGTGTCTCCATGTAACTTCATGTAAATTTGTCCATACGTGGTGAGGGGGATATTGCGATAAAATGTAGTAGTATTTAAAGATTTTGTAAATTTTGTTTTCAGTGAAGAAACACACCTGTAAATGATGGATTGTTTGATGTGTACATTTTGTACTAAATGGAAAAGGGGTATTTCAAAAACATGGAAAAGTAAACAAATTACTTGGAACACACATGCATCTGTGTCTTTTTTCATTTGACATAAGATTTAAATGCATCCTTAGAATACTATCAGAAACAAGACTAAACGCAACTACTTTACTACTACACAATGCTATATGAAATTACAACAACCTGATGCAGTTGGCTTAACATCGTTGTGACAAGCTTTCAATTGGTACCTTAAGCTTAAACAACCTGACATTACTGTGTGGGTGTAGCCATGTGTCATCCTGGCTCTCAGCCAATGGCACCATTGGACCCGAGCCAAGCCATACTTCCAAGTATCCTATAACACCACAAGCTGCAGACGCACACCAAGACAAACAAAACAACTGATCACGATGCCTCCGTTTCCGCAGAGGTAACAATCCAGTCCTCAGTCAAGGAATAAGACTTGATGTCATCCTCTACTTCCCTCTTACTCATCCTTTCAGCAACGTCTTGGGTATATGCTTTATCTCACTAGGGTTCTTAAAGATTTTGATACTAGTAGCTTATTTTGCCATAGATTTACAGCACTTAGAACCTGAGCATGCACACTACAGTCTTCCATACACTAGCACTATTCTTAAGTTCAATCCATTTTAGCATATTTATTTTGAATTTACATATAAACTGTATATAGTAAGGATCAAAGGTGCCTGTGGGTGTATTCCAGTGAGTCTTGTGCGTTTATATGGTCTCAGGCGACTTGAAAGCACTATGTGCAATCCCGTTCTCACGATAACAAACTCAGGAGCTTTGACAGTCGATTTCTGAATGGATATCCGCTTCTTCCTCTTCGCTGCTGCTGCCCTATTCCTCGCAGAACTCCAGCCAGTCCTCGACGTAATCAACCAGCTGACTGTCACGTCCGTAGGCAACGCACAACAACTTTTTGGCCTGCAAGATAGGAAAATGCTGATATCATTCTCATGCCAGGCCCGTCGCTTGTGTGTCTAAAGCAACGACCCTGGCGTAACGGCCTGCGTTCCGTCCTTGTCGCTGTGGTATCGCTGACCAGTTTAAGCCAATCAGATTCTCCACCATCCTGTTGTTGAAGGGAAAGTTACCAGCCAATCACGTTGCCTCTTGGCCGTAAGCGGCGACGTGGTCGGCTGGGGAGTTTCCCTCCAACAACAGGAGAAGTTACCAGCCAATTGCGTTGCCTCTTGGCCATAAGCGGCGACGTGGTTGGCTGGTAAGTCTCAGTCCAAGAATAGGAGGGTGGAGAATCTGATTAATCATTAACGTAGCGAGAAGGACGGTACGGTCCTTCCTTGAGCACTTTAAACCCTTCCCGAGTCTTTTGCGATTTTCCCATTCCCAAAAAGACCGAAATTTGGTCGAAGCGCCACCTACATTGTATGTCCATGTGCGCATCATTTCTTGTACGTGATTAGTTGGTTAAGCATATATGTGGAAAATCTGTCCATCTGCCTTAATGGAGTAAGGACTGTCAGAGAAGCCCGATCGTCACTCAGAAAACACTACGATCTTTCACCCCATCTGCTTGGATAAAAGTTAAACAGGGTCAAAGAATGTTTACCTTTCTTAAGCTGATGAGGGCATTTTCACTGTCGCCCAGGTGGTAGTAAGCCTTTCCCATCTTGTAGTACAGAAGACCCGTGTCGGGCTCGTTTGGTGGCAGGTATAGTCTGTAAAGACGGTCAAATACATACACAATGCTTTAAGCATCCATCTCAGAGTACAAGTCAACTTTAATGTCTTATCACCAAAGACACTTTCGATGCAATTGGCTTTAATTAGTTGGTGAATAGCACAACTCCAAAAGTTATTCATGTATGTCTGCTGCACATAACTGAGGATACACACCAAGACAAATCAACAACCAAACAAACATGCAAACCGATTACAATACCTCCGTTTTCACGGATTAAAAAAAAGTTTTGATCATTTGCTGTGCCTTACTCGTATGCCCGATCCAGTCTCTTGCCGTACTCGATAGCTTTGGTCCACTCCTGAAGTTTCACCGCGGCAGCGAACGCGCCCACCAGAATCCGCACCACGTGGATGTTATCGGGGTGGAGAATCTTGTCAAGTTCAACCAGGCAGTTCTCACGGAAGATCAGGTCACATTCCACACTTGAGACAAAGTCAAGGTTAATCAAAACAGTAGAAGGTTCGATGTTTCAAGGGTATATCGGCTTATCTCGCTACCTGCTTCTTGGCAATCATGTTGTATTGATGTCACTTGTGTTACATGTTGATGCGGGGTAGTGTCTAACTCCACTAGCCAGTTTTCGAGGAAGTTGATGTCAAATTCTGATTAAATCCAGGTTAATTCTTCATTTTTTGTTTCTTCACACCCACTTTCTTCTTCATATCTTACTTTCTTTTCTAAATTTCATCTGACGTTATAGACACTTAACATCCATTGCTGAAATCATGTGTCCAAAAGGCTTAGTTAAGTCGGTACCCGAAGAAGGCTAAAGAAAGTAAAGATACAGATGAACATTTCGTTACATTATCTGGTGACTTTATTTGTACAATTTACTCTTTCAAAAGATATTATACTCTCCATGTTCTTATTTCCACTGCATTAGTACAGACTGAGAGGATATCAGTGGCCCATACTCTAGGCTTGTGCATGACGTCATCTGCGTACTGTACGTAATCCTTCAGATCTTCGTAGAACTCCGCGGTAAAGTCGGAAAACCCACAGGAGCTGCACTTCTCGTAACGTTCATCTGAAACAACAACACAAATATCATGAACGAAGGCTAAACGTTCCAACCAAACACTAGTTAGAATGAACTGGGATGTGACTTTAGAGACATTGCAAATATGCAAGCCCACCGACAGACATTGATCATAGACGGGGGTGATATAGATTATCCGACCTATTGGTGCAGTCACGTTTACTGTGCTTAGTATAAAGGCAGCTTAACAAACTGAAACGAAATATCTCTTTACTAACTTTCAAGTACCAGTGCACTTAAGGACTTTTATCATATTATCATACAATACAATAACTTACAGGTTGGTACACTCGAAGTAATATTCCTTCTGCGAGATTAACATAAAGGAATCATAAGAGAATATTTATTGACGCAACGAAAAGTACAGCGACTTACGTACGGTCAACTACAAACTAAAAGATTGAAATGCAACATAAATCTTAAAATTCTACTTATATATACCAAGCAATTAAGAGTAAATCCGTAATATCATGTTACAATCAGGGGGGGGGGCTAATCGTTTCAGTATCTTGTCTAATAACAAATTTGAGCAGTCCTTGAAGACATGGTGTGAGGGACTTACTTTTGTTGGGTTTCACCTGAGCCTGGCAACTCGGACACTTCACTGACTTCATGACGGCTTCCTGAAACGGGTGCACGTCATCAGTCGTAAAATAAAAGAATTGTTTGGTGATAATTCAAATTATCAAATATCGTCATCTATGAAAGTGACAAAACAAACTCGTGCATACCTAAATGATGCAGAAGCCATTCCCAACAAACACTCTTACTGTTGATCAAGGGAGACGGTGTTATATGATGCGAACATTACCGTGTGTATACATTCAATTCTGGAGAATATTAGGTCAATTTCTTTGCAGTATACATCATATTGAAAATAAGTGTGCATTCAGTGCTGTTCCATTGCCACCGGAGGGAAAGGGGGTGAAACATTTCTTTGCCTGCTGGGGCACAGTTTCCACTGGATAGAGACCGGAGAGGGACAAAAATTGGAATCGTATGATCGGATGATATATGGCTTTCAAAATTGATTATGATTTCTTGGTGTGCATGTATGATATGAAAGAGAAAAATACACACAAAACTTACAAAATACATTTATTAATCTATGCAATTAGTGTTTTGGTCGTCGTCTCAGTAGAAAAAGGACATGATTGCAGCTATTATATGAATGTGTCAAAGAAAAAGACCCCATATTGACTTACCCTGTCGTCATCTAAGCAGTAAGGACACTGACAGTCGAAGAAATACTTGCTGAGTACATCTCGTCTTTCTCGAGTGACGTTACCTTTCTCAGTGTAGGAGTAGCAGATCTGAGCAGAACATTATAGTATTGTCAAGGCGTTTGTGTTCAACTCTCAGATGTTTTTATCAATCAAATGTAAACGTGTTAACGGGTTGTAGTACAGTACTATACTTGAAGGGTTGTAAACCATAAGCTTCATCGGTCAATTATTGAGCATTCCATGGTAACCTTATTTGGAGTATTTTATCTGCATGTACTTTCCAAAAAAGAAACCCACTCTGTAAATCTTTCACACGACGTGAAACTCACTCTGTACCGTTTGCTAGTACGATACAACATTAAGACTATTATTATCATTTCTTGCATTAAACTGATGACATTTTGGTGGGTTTTGTTTGTACTTCTTTTGATCATTTATTGTTATTCCAGATTTATTCTTTCAAATGTACTAAGCTGCGCAAGAATGAATAAATAAGGTACCTCCTCTCCGGGTTGAATATCCACAAGAGCCCTGATCTGAAGCTTGGTTCCCCGGAACGTCGATACACAGTTCGACTTACAGCTGTGGTTAATCATGGCGGCTCTGAAACCACACACGATATGCATTGTACCATACCATCACTGTGACATGGACCTAATAACCTAGCATTCTTCGTGGTTGTAGAAGCCTTACGCCGCCCTAGTCAACTATGCACACGGTAGTAGTTTTATGCGGCTGAATGAAATTGACTCACTATATTAGGTGGATGGCTAATCAAATCCAAGACCGTAAAGCTATACTACGTACCGAGTGCCAAAGTTGACTCGGGCGGCGGTGAGCCCTAGTGCCCCGATGAGGGCCAGACCAATCCACGATAGACTGGATACCAGCTTTATGGACCAGATATAGACAAAGCTACAGTCTTTATACTTTTAGTGAAAAGGAATCATTTGACGGCAGAAGTCATGAAGAAGAAAAAATTAAACCTGTGTTGACAAAAACAAAGACAAACGAGCGAAACCTTACTTCCGATTCTTCAAGTATCATATCACACCACTTCCACCTTATTTCTTGCAAACTGAAGACTAGTTCTCACACCAAGACAAACAAACACACCAACTGACCAAAATACCGGATTTCACGGAGGTAAACACCTTTCGCTTGTAAACAATGAATTTGTACAGTTCGAATGATATATCATCTACCCGAAGATGATCATCATTCTCTGGTGAACTGGTTCTACAGTGGCGTGAGCTTAACGGTACCTCATATGATGTGTGTCGACATACGGATGGTCAACTTACTGAGGGTACAGTCCAACTCCGATGTCTTTTAAGTCAAGGTCGTGGATGGCGAAACAGTTGCAGGAGGACTAAGTGATAGACATAGAGGATAAGGATTAAGGGGGGCTTCGTTGGATTAAGGGGGACTGTATGGATCAGAACATCAGATCTCTTCATGAACCGGCACGAGGGAGAAAATAGACTCAGTCACGTTTGGGACCGCATTCGTCACACTGCAGCAGCGACACCTAGTTGCAGTACAAAGTAGAATCAGTCAGCATTGCTCTGAGCAACCATGCACCGAAACGTCGGGTGGGTAAAAACGCTTGTGTACAAATAAATTTGTTATCCACTGAACGGACCACCCAAAAGATCCATAAATAGATAAATGTGAATGTTTTTACAGATTAAGGAAAGTTTTGTTATCAATTGAATGACTTGTAGATATTTTTACAAATTGTCCGAATGAAATTGATTGAGGAAAGTGCTGTCTCCTATTACCTTGCCATACAGACTCTCCAGCTGGAGCCGGTCTGGCAGAATGTCCTGATTGATGAAAAGAAGCAACTTCTGCAGCTGGATCCTCAGCTCGGCGCTGTCCTTTAGTGCTTCAGTATCTTCAGATAACAATATAAAAAGTGCACATGCGTTACACGACTTGATAACTATTACTATTCGCATTTTCTAATTCGATGTTGTTGTTTTTCTTTTTATTTCAAAAGAAAGTATATCTGTCGACAGCAAAAATTACATTCATCTTGTATTTTATTTTATATTCATATAGCAGTCCAGACGTTTTTAACCCAAAAATATGGCGGACGCTAGATTACGTCATAGTCACGTGACTCCAAACATCCAATGATAGAGCTATGTAGACTCACGTGGACACAAGTCGCGCATGGGACCCAGGGCACCTTGTTCATGTTCCCTGGTGCTCTGTGGAAAAGTTCGAAAACGAAGATATAAAAGTCTAGGGGACCCTATAACAAATTGTTTCGAGGTACTATCATCAAGGTACCGACATACGAAATATGAAGACAAGTCACCCTGGCATTCTCAAGTTCTCGAGTTTACAGACACAAACACCGACACACACACACACACACACACACACACACACACACACACGACGAAAAACGAATGAATGAAGGAATGTACTTGTCTGTACAAGATTCGCCCCAAAAGTCTCAAGTGGAAGGGGAGTTTCATGAGACGCCGGTAGCCGTCACATTCTGAGAGATGTTCTTTGTAGGCAGCTTTCTGTGGAACACAAAGCGTTCAAATTCAGTCATCATCAACAGAGAAAACTTCTTCGCAAAATGAAATGTGTCTAAGGTGCTAGCAAGCATGGACAGGATACCGTTTTAGCGTAATCTATGTAGGGGAAGAATTGTAAGTACATGTAGGTGACATAATCTGCAGGAGTTATCATTATACGTTGTCATTGAGTTTTATAATATGTAATATAATAACCCATATGGTACTGAAGCCTGAAATAGACGGAAGATATACTTAAATTGTTCAGCTTCAAAAAAGACAAGCGAAAACATTTTACATGCATCAAAGATAACGTTATGACATTTTTCCATGTCATATTTATAGTAAAATACTTAGTAGGTCAACACTACATATTCTGTATGATGTTCAGACGATTTTGCACGGTCAATCGAGGACAAGTTTCACACCGGCACGTATTTAGAAACAAGGGTCTAGTGGCGAGTCAAAGTGTCAAAATGTCAGCATGAGTACTGTGCTGTACGGCCACGCTAGTCGGACTGGGCATGGACCTGGCGGCGTTACCTTAAGCTTGTCTCTTACGAATTTTGGTCTAGAGCTACTACCCTCCTCAACGTTGCATCTGATTGGCGTTGTACTTTGATATCTTGTGATACGGCGCGGTCACATTCGTCATATGTCGTCGTATTCTCCAAGCAATCTAAGGTTTTGGTCGGGAGGGCAAGGAGTGGCCGCCACTTTTGACGTTTCTCTCCCTACAGAGCTGCAGGGGGTAGATTGTGGTCACTCCTAGCCCTCCCGACCGAAACATAGACTTCTTGGAGAATAGTTTGTCATATGATTTTGATGTCGTAGAATTTTCAAGCAGGCTAACTGTGACAACCGACTGCCAGGAACCTAAGACAACATTTCCGGTAAAAATGCATCTCAATGTTGTACGACTCATGCGCGACTGTCCCAAGATTGCCTTCAGTTTGCGACAACCGTACGACGACCGTATGACGAATGTGACCATGCCGTAATCCATTGCTCTACCCAGGCAGTAGCACATAACAAGGATGAGTGAGAGGGAGTGTGTATAACAGCAGGGTGCCCCCATAAACATACCAGGCCAAGGGACTCGTAAACAGTAATGCGCTTGAAATCCTGTAATCGCCATTAACCTTTATCCACAGGGGTTACATGTATACAAAACATTTTAAAGCAGTGTTAGAGATCTTTAGTGCACAGTGCAGATATGCCTGAGCGAATTATACCACAGAACGTTGCTTTGGAGATCTCTGTAATTGTAAAACGCAGTTTACCAGGGTGGCGGATATATGAGACCTGGCGGAATTATGTTAGTACACTTTACAGACAAACGTGCAAATTCTCCCTAAAGACAACGCGTTAACGAAAGTACCGAGGTCCAACTCGAACACCTTTCCTACCTGGCAGTCTTCGTCACAATATTTCGCGGTGCTACACTTTGGACAGGTCTTTAGTGGTGCCTCTGGACTGAAAACACAAGTAAAGAAAATTGTTGAGTCCTCTCTGAAATAAATTGTTTTGAAATATAACCACATATAGTATTTTTGTCAACATTTCAGGGAGCTGGATTTTTCTCCGTACATTTTCTTTTAACAACATTTCTGCTTACAGTAATTATCTTAGCCAAGAAGATCATGTTTTCGGTGCCTCTTGTGAACAGCATAACTCGTGAAGCTGTGGATGGATCCGTGTGACACTAGTATTCGGTATACTGGAAGGCGTTGGCAAAATGCAGTAAAATTTCTTATTAAAGGTGCCCTATTGACTTTCTAGTGATACTGCAGCAGAACGGCCGGTTTTCGTATCTTTATCAAGAGAAGCGATGTACTTATAAATGGGTGCCCGCTCTGTAACTGATAACGAGGACACTACACGTCACATCTAGTCTAAATATCTATGTTGGTATTTTAAACATCTTGTCTATGTTAAGTCGTACCCGTCGGCGCCTCCATTTCCAGTGACTTCAAACATCAGAGTAGCTCAGGCTAATGAATGACTTATCAATTATTACATAATGGTTCAAAACATCCGACACAACTTCGCATTCTATTTTGCTTGTTTGTTTGCCTGTTGAAATTGATGACTCGCCTTCATAGCTTGGAGTTTTTTAGTGTATATTTTTAGCGGGATGTTTTTCGTGACTTTCGCCCTTTTTGGTTAAGCGCGCTGTAGAACGAAACGTGATATCCCCACCCCCGTGGAACAGGAGATTGAAATAACATGCTTCTAGTGAGGACGCCACAGGGTCGTGTTTACGCACCCAAGTAAAATATTGTTATTTCTCACGCGTTAAAGGGGATTCAAAGTCATAACCTTTGTCTAATGGGGTTTAAAACGATTAAATGCTGCACGGGTAATAAAACGATTTTGATTTAAATTCTGTCAAAATCATTCCAAATCATGCAAAAAACCGCAGCCATAAAGGGGCATCTAAATTACTAATAAAAACTTTTGAGGGCTAGACTGAAGGCCTCGGCAAGGACAAACTAGAGGTTAGATATATCTATCAAACACAGTCAAGCAAAGAGAACTTAAGCTTGACAGGAAGGCTGGGTAGTAAATGCTGTAAATATCGTTTTTTTTAATACAATAGCTCCTTCATAAAAGGGATAAACTCTTAACACTTTATTTCTGAACCCAATTCCCCAAATAATCCCAAGATTCAGAAGAAACAACAGATCACACATACACAAAAACATACAACAACTTACAGATACATCAATAAAGGTTAAGCATCCAGGTAGGAAGATAAGCAGTATAACAGTTACTCAAGCAACTGAATGACTTTGTAAACCGGCTAGGACGTTTCAAACAGCATTCGCTGGATGCTATCTGATACGTCTGACCGTTTACAAGATTATCCAGTTGCTTGCGTAACTGTTGTCTTGCGTATTCACAGATAGAGGCTGGTATTTGTGTACACAGTGCACGTGTAGATATGGCTTTTTTAAGTTGATAGTATACATGTGTAGACGATGTTTAACTATCGCGTGGCAGTGTAAGTCACATTTTCAGAGGCCGATTGTCCTCTGGATAAATCGTTTCTAACAATATGATTTAGAACGTCTATTTGCTTAACATTAGTAACAACACTTCTCTCACTTTAATTTACGGCAAAAGAGCAAAGAAAGAAGAAAACTAATGGCGTGCCCCTCTCTTTTGAAGGTGTCTACACAGTTTGAGTTCGCCGTGCATTTGGTCACGTAGGTTGCGTCTGACAACGCCGTGTCAGATATATATTACATTTATCTTGTCATGTTTGTTATTTTTAGCTCGAGACTGGAAGCCTATAGCTTCCAATACCACAAATCCTAAGCAACAAATTCTTTCAAAATGAACCTTGAAAAACCTACCATGAAGAAATGTAGAAAACTGTTACAATGCGTTACCTTTGTTATCTACATTTGTTTATTCAGTTATCTATTCACCGGTATGGTTGTGAGAGATACAGCCAGGGCTGCCCAACTAGCCAATGTCGATTACAAACGACTGGAGCAATACACAAAGTACAACGAAACATGTATAACTATCATAAACTACTATATCTTCTGGACAATAAGGTCGTGAGATGTTACCTTTGCTCTTCTAGACAATAGTGACAGCGTTCCTGCTCTTGCCCCTCGAGTAGAGTGAAACAGTACGGGTCTTCCTCGATGATCAGGGTTCCCGCCTTTATCGGTGGCCCGTTCTTCTTACATCTCAGACCCCGTCCTTTGTCCGGCGACAGGAAAATCTCCGCGTGTTCGCGAACCATTTAGAAAACCGAACGACGAGGAATGTTAAAAGTATAAATTTTAAAGTATGTTCTCAGCTTAAACAGCTTCCAATAGCTGCCTCTTCTATGGACCACCACCGACTAGAACATTCGAGAGGGGCAGGGAAAAGGCATGATGTTGTTTCGCGTCAATCAATTTCTTACAATTTGCGTTTTGCTCGATTCGCTTATAGCTATTTTCTTACCAATAGAATCTTAAAGTGGTTCAAATTTTCCGACAGATTTGTTGAAATGTCACCACCTTGAATCGATATCGGGGTTTTACAGTCAATAAGCCAATTTACCAGCCGTAGTTCCATGAAACAGCGATTTGAGTGCCCACCCGACCAGTAACATGCCTCTGGTTATGTGATACCGCGATCCGCGCAGCGAGGATGATTTAAGGTTGCGTCAAAAGAGGACATATTATTTACTTCTTTTGCTAATTTATGATTCTAAAATTATCTTTGCCCTCCATACTGTCTATAGAATGACCTCTAACTACTAGATTTTTTTTAATTTAAAACCCAAACGTTTGAGAACAGTTTTATCATATTATACTATATTCATATCGCTTGAGATGATGAAAAGATAGAATTGTCCTTTGGAGGAATGAATAAAACTTTATGGAGTGCCATTCAAAATGTAAAATTCAGATATAATTTCAGTTGTTATCTTCTGAAAAGAACATCTTCAAAATCTTACCGCTTTTCATAAGAATTACATAAACGCCCCCCCCCCTCGACATTGGGATATCGCTCATAATTGCGGTATAGATATCAATCTGATTTGGATTTTCATAAGCACTCATATCTTTATCCTAGGTCACAGATATGGCCCAGCTTAGCGTTAGAAGCTCGCTATATCTCGGATTATGATGCCACAGGTCCCTTTTGGGTAAGAGTATGTCCTAAGTACTGGTGGGGTTTCAATTATTGGTGCGATTTAACTATATAAGGGCAGATATTCTGACCGCAGGCGAGTTAACGACCCAGTGTATCTTAACTTTTCAAACTTAGAGAAAGCTTCTGTAAATTAAGTTAACCCTACCTAGACAGGGCTTTTTTTTGGATTCATGGGACGGGAAAGGGAAGCTGTTTCGGCATGCTGCATGACCAACAAATTTGCTGGGAGTTATGTAAAAGAGAAATTGATCATAGAATTATGATAAAAACTTGTGTCATTACGTAATATGACGTCTTTATGATGACATGGGTGATTTTATTGGCTGATACCATCTACATAGGGTATTCCCATAAAACTCAAATATATTCAATAACACAACAACATTTTGACAAAAAGGGTGCCTGGTCGATATCTGACTCTGCTGAGACTTCTGTAGTCAATGACAACCGCATCGACGTCAACATATGGCGTCAAATATTCTTAAGTGTGCTTAAGAATGGAATATGTTTTATTACGTACCCCACACAATTAAAATATCCATTCTGTAGGGTCTATGTAATACCATGTAGTTACACATGTTGATCTACCGTTGATCACGTTTGAATCAGAATAAATTTTTTCTTGATAAATATTTATCTCCATGTAGTAAAGGAGGGTCTAAACATCGTCAAAAGGGAGCATGCAATACCTATTAGAGATCCATTTGCAAAGAGACCACTTATCAAAAATATGCATGTCTTGAACGTTTGTCTCTGTTGGAGACCTTATCAAGTTATTTGATCTATTTCGAATTAATGAATATGGATAACATAGCTTCCCTTTTTAGTCCGTTAAAGCCCCAGTTCGGTTTAGTTCATCCACCAATGCTGGTGAAACAATGGTCCAAATGTTAACCTGGTATCCAGTCTACCGTGGATTGGATGGGCTCTCTTCGGGGCACTAGGAGCTCTCCGCCGCCCGGTAAACTATAACACACGGTGGTACGGGGTTGGAGCTAATCGGCCCCAATTAAAAAGAAAATGATATATGACTGATATATGACTTTCTCTTCACCTCTGCTTGGACGCCAAAGTTATCTTTGCCTTGTCCCATAACCCAGGTCAGTGCCACACGCTGTACTCAATGTCAACGTCAACTAAAAATATCGTAAACCAGATATCAATATCTGAAGGGACAAATTTACGCCTCGAGTTTCGATAAAACAATGTCAAGCACGTTAAGCTGCATGCAAAGCCTTCCGTCGTTTAACTTGGGTCAAACGTTTATTCTGCTTCGGGGAACCAGTTGCACTTCCTCAGCAAACCGCTAGGTAAAACAGTACATGGCGATATTGCAAATAACCAATATAATTGCACTACGTTTAACAGATTATAGACATCAATAATAGTTTACCTTAACATTTTTTAAATAATCCTTAGCACTATTTGCCGACAACAAAATCGAGCAAAATGTATCTGCCACTTGCATCGTTTCTAGATTCATATATCTGGTATGACAAATTATTATCTTCGCCGAGTACTAGCACTCAACGGAGAAGATTATGTTTTCGGTTGAGACATCTGTTGGGTGGGTCTGTATGTATGTCAAGATCATAACTCAAGAAAGCTTCAATGAATCTTTATGATTTTCGGTAGGTGTGTAGTGGTTGTGCAAAGAAATGTCAAGTTCGAAAATGGTTTACCTTGCGCTTTTCAACAGTATTGCGGCGGACTTTTAATTTTTGTGTGTTTGTATGTAGGCAAAAAAAGTGACGGAAACGTTGATGGATCTTATGATTTTTTGTAGGTGTGTAGATGTAGTAGGAACGGAGGTCAAGTTCAAAAATGGTTTCCCTGGCATTTTCCGTCGGTACTGCAGCGGGCTTTGAGTGCATGTGTATTTGTATGTGGACAACATAACTCGAGAAGCTGTCGATGGTTCTGCATGATATTTAGTGGATGGGTAGGGTTTACAGAAAGGAAGGTCAAGGTCGATAATGGGCCTTCTAGTTAAATATAATAAGCACACCGCAGCTGTTACTTTTTCCATGGCTGAACACAATCTGACCTTCCTACTCTGCCAACCATTGTTTTTCATTATCGACAGTCGAGTGAGTTTCTTGTAAACACAAAAATTGAGTGGGGTTTGTCATTCCAAAATGTAAACGTATCTCTTCTTTTTTAATTATTCCCTAAACCTGTACAATTAAAGCTGGCAAAATAAAGTTTCTAAATGCCATGTTATTATAATGAGTCTAAATCCATCGAGTAACATGTTACATATGCGAATCACTTCTCCCAAAACGAAACAAATAAAAGCTTGTAACATCCTCAAATAAGCTCTTTCACACTTCCGAGTACGCATGCTCGGCAACAGGAATCGTGTTTAATAAGTCAAAGGTGAAGGCCCCTGAGATGTTATAGAATTCGCCTGCGCGTTGTTATGCAAATCGAGACGATAGTCAAGACGAGCACTGTTAACACAAGCCAGTGGCCTTCACCTTGGACATGTTTTCCACACATGTGTCCTCGTTGCTGGGCGCTGTTCAGTAAGAATGATGGTGTATACCTCTAACTATTGTGGCAGGTGTACATTCTTTCAATTAGGGCACTAAACACGGAAAGCAAAATCCCGCCGTCAGCTGTGTTCCTGCAACATCTCTCGCCCAAATGCAGGAACACAGCTGACTGCGGCGTTTTGTTTTTCCATGTTTCCAGTCATTATTATTAATCGGTGACAAACTTGCCCTAGGTTAAAGAATGCGCACCTGCCAGACCTTGACTTTATCAAAACGATTTAGTCTCGGAACAGAAAGAAAAGCATTATCATTATCAATATCATCCAAATACCATCTCCGCCCGTCTGCGTTGCCCCCAATGGCGCCCGTTAACCGTCACTGCGCATGCTCACACCCGGATGAAGTCCTACTCTTTTCGATATTAAAGTGTATTGGATTCTTTATTGTGCTCGAGGTGTGGTTCTTCTCATACACGGGACCTCCATTTAACGTCCTACCCAAGGAACGCCCCTATCGGAGGCTAGGTACTCATTTACACCTGAGTCTCGTGAGGAAATAGATGTGGAATGCATCCCCAAGGGCACAACATTGGGGCCTGCTAGGGATTCGAACCGAGTACCTCCAGGCTCTGAGTCAACAACCCTGGCCTTGCCACAAGGCCACCGTGCCACGATGACTATTGGTATACGAGCGTATCATGTTCCCATTTTGGCCAAGCACACCGTGTAACTCTTCTAAGTAAGTGTGTTGGGTCCTCTTTACGTTGGTTCTATCTTTTACAGATGTTTGAAGATGAGGATAAGGTGACGTAGGCGGAAGCCTTGTGGGACCATCTGACGATGGGCCCCGATGAATTGGCCTTCAGAGCCTGGGAGGTGATAGAAGGGACGACTCTGAACGACAAAGACTGGTGGTTGGGCTGGATCGTGTCCAGCACAGAGAAGGATGGTCTCCTGCACGTTTTGTTAGGCTATTCATCTGTCATTTATTTTATAGATCCATCAGGGCGTCCCTAGACAGAGCTAGGTACTCATTTTCACCTGAGTCGAGTGAGGAAATAGGTCTTTTTCAACTGAGGAAATAGGTTCGTTTCTCAAGAGCACAACATTGAGGCCCGGGTCTGCTGGGATTCGAACACAGAATCTTTAGATTCTAAGTCATCAACCCTAACCTCAAGATCACCTTGCCGCCTTGTATTGGTTAGAGCTGTGTAACGGTACAACATACCTGTAACTTTGAGATTAAGAATATGTAAAGCCTTACACAAAGATGACTACATGTATTTGATATTCAATAAAGATTACAAGTTTGATATTCAATAAATCAATATTTCACCATACTTTTCATGATATAACCTATCAAACAATCCAAAACTTAGATTTCGTTGCTTGTCCTTTTGAGGGCTTCTCTTGAAATGAAGACGATATAAACTAATTTTGGAAGCATTAAGATCTAAAGCTTTGTGTGTAAAGGTACCTCCGAGGCAACATGAAATGAAACAAATTGCCATAGTATCTTCATCCTTGGGCAAGTAGACTTCACAAGCAATAATTCAATTCAATTCAGTTTATTAAATCAACCTTGCAGCGTTACATAAAGGCTGAATTGTGTTGATTTTTACACAAGCACTATACATCATCCACAATTAATCAAAAACAATACGCATGTAACATAACATAACATGTAGCAGCGCATAAATATCCAATATCAATACACAGTTAAGAGCAAAAGCAACTCGTCTAGAAACATCTTCATTGGTAAACAAACTAACAGTATGAGTATTACTGAGGTGCCTTGTTGTACAGTCGGATAGCCTGGTGGAGGAATGAGTTTTTGAGTCTCTGTGTACGGGCTGCTGGTACAGTGATGGCCGTGCCATTTCTCAAGGTTCGCCCTGAGGCAAGAGCCCTAGCAGGAGGAACCATGTCGTGCAGTGGGTGATTTTCCTCCAGCATGTTTCTAAGTAGCTTTACAGCTACAGCCTCACGGCGTACTTTCAACGTTGGCAATGTGGGCACCTCCCTTCTTCCTCCCAGAGAGATTATTCGCAGCGCTCTCTTTTGTACCCTCTCCATGTTTTTCTCCTGCTCTTTGTTACAGCCTACAATTAGCACGTGGCCATACTCCAGTACAGGTCTGATTAATGTAATGCATATTTGCACCAAGTCAGCAACGCTGGTGCCCTGTTTTGTAAGGAGCCTTAAGTAGTGGAGTCTGCGAGAGGCCTTCGTGACTATAGAGTTAATTAACTTGTTCATCAAAGGTCTAATTCTTGTCCAGAATAAAACCCAGGCCCTTGACTAGCCCAACACATGACACTTGTTGTCCCCGAGACACAGTTTTGGTGGGACAGGAACTGATCTGTTAAAGCAAATTTGTAGCAGCTGACTTTTCTTGCCATTTAAAGTTCAATATTTTTGAATCCAATCTTAAGGTATTAGGAAGCTGTAGAGGCGGCACTCGAGAACATGAAAGATGTTATCAACCTATTCTATAAAAGGAAGCGACGGTGGAAAACATTGACAATATTTCATCCTGGCCATGCGCTAAAGTCTACAGCCAGGAGTTCGCTACCCCCGGGGAAGACCACCTAAGCGGGGTAAAGACCGACCAGAATGTGAAGGGCACTGGATAAGGATAAGCATTCGGGAAGCAGAGGCTATGGCAAAGAGCAGGACTTCTTGGAGGATCCACATGGAAAGCAAAGGGCCAGTTTCTGACCTGTGCACGTAGGCAGGTAGGCATGTGCTACAGGACATTGAAGAATCGAAGATAACATGAACTTATTTGAACTTTTACTTAAGATTTCTAAACTTACTGAGGGCGGTTACTGGGGTAATAAATTGTTTCGCCACATGCTCACACGAGGAGGCACTTAAGCTTGTTGCTATGGCTTCATCGTGTAACCTATGACGCAGGCTAATTCTCATTGGAGCCTATTGCCCAGTTGCTTCAAGGTACGTATGACGCGACTTGGGAGAATTTGCCATCCATCCAGACTTGGCACCCTAAAAAGCAATTCCAAAACTTCTTGTATATTTCAAGGTGGATCAGTCGTACTTGGGCATATTTTCTGGAAGGTTGGTTCAATCTCCGTGTCTTCATTTTTCGGACATCGGAGCAGCTTTCGTTGCAAGGATGAACGGATCCGAACTTGCAGACGATCCCAACGGGACGACTTCGGTGTCCGCGGCCGAATGGCAACATCTTCTTCCCGCCGAACTGAAGGCGATGTTCGTCGGTCTCATCGATCTGTGGCTTGTCTTGGGTAACATCTTCGTTGTCGTGGTAATCTTAAGGTCACCGTCGCTGAGAAACTACACGGGGTACCTGACGGTCTCCCTGGCGTGTGCCGACATGTTGCCGGGTCTCCTGGTCATCCCCTTCAGCGTGCGGCCGGCCTGGACCGGACACTGGACGTACGGCGATACCCTCTGTATGGTAGGTGTCCACACTAAGTAATTTGGACGTCGCACGATATGTTTAAGACAACAAATTAAGGATATTCTTGGGACAGTCGGGGATGTGTCGTACAAAGTTCAATTCTCTCGTGACGGAAAGGATTGTCGTAGATAATCGTCGGACGGTTGGGTCTGATAGCCTGGTTGTACGAGAATCGTACGACTTAAGTGAATATCAATACGTTGTATGGGTTGATATGTTTTCATTTTGATATAGGCGTGGGCGTCCATTTGCTTTTTAGTCGACGTGATTAATCGTATAAAACATGTCAGCCCAAAGTCAACATTTGGTGCATCTTATTACCTGGATGTCTAAACCTTCATAAACGTAACCTAATGTTTTGTTCTAGATATTTTCAAATTTGGGCCCGAAATGCCACACGCTTGAAAAGTTAGGATTAGGGTTATGGTATAACGTATCTGCTAAGAGGCCAAACATGAACGCATTTGAAAGATCTCTTAGTCAGAATTTGTAAACTGAAAACCGTTTTCAGATACCGTGCCTTTGTCCCGAGATTAGTGTTCAAAGGTAAATCGTAACCATAACGCTGGTATTAGGGTCAGGGTTACTTCTAAGGTATCTGCTAGGAGACCAAATTTGGGCTCATTTCAAAAGACTCTTGGTCAAGATTTATGAATTCGTACAGCGTAAGTGACTACGGCTTGGTGATCAATACGTTGTGTGGGTTGATATGTTTTCATTTCCATATATATAGGCGTGAGTGTCCATTTGTTTTGAGTCGACGTACTTTATCGCCACAAACACTTGGTCACAAACACTAGAAACACTAAATAAAGATCCAAATACTGTATGCAAAAAAAGGGCTGTATACACGTTATTCATCTTAATATCTTATCCCAGAAAATATTTTTAATTCTGGGCGCTAAACGTCACACACATAAGGGCGTTGTTTGTGGTATATGTAGGCGAAGAGGGGAAGAGAGACAGGAAGCTCATTGTAATTTGACCATCCGCCGCCACGCGTATAGCTATGAGTGTATTCAACGTTTCCTGGTCATAAACAGCCACATATGCATGTTAGCTTTGGCTAAAGATTTGATATTGACCACAGCATCGTTGTCAGTGTGCCGAGGCGGTCTTGTGGGTATGGTTGTTCAATGTGTTGACTTAGAATCTAGAGGTTCTTGGTTCAAATCACTACAGGCTCGAGTGCTGTGCAATAAGAGTTTTCTTTTCGAGTTTTGGCGGCTTCTTTAAGCAGCTCTTTTCTTTTTCCTTTTTAATTCTGCAGCTGACGACATTCTTCTCTTGTGTCTCTGCAATGGCTTCTACCTTCTCCCTTGTGGGTCTCGCCATCAACCGGTACATCCTCATCGTCCACGCTTTGAAGTAAGATCTCTAAGTCTTTACATCCGTTGGACCTGGGAAATAGATGTTGATTTTCTGGTTAGGCCATGCTGATTTGATTATACGGATGAAATCTGCGCGCGCATCAATTTTCGTCCGTTTCCACACAAAAATGTTTTCGGCCATACTGTAAATCGTAAAAAACAGCTGCAAAATGAGAAAATACATGCTGTAAATTGCAAAATAAATATTTTGGAAAATGTCGTAGAATGCCAAAATCAGTTCCAAATTCAAATAAGAAGTTTTGAAAGAACAAAAATGAAAAACCTATATTTCGATATATCATACGCTGTGTGTTAAATTTTGTTTATCCTCCCTGACAACTTAAATGTAATAATGAATTTACATCTATAATTGTTTTTCGCACCTTCGAAACCGGAAACACATTTTTTCTGGGCCTTGCCATTTCCTCTTAATTCTAGGCTACATCGCTAGTGCATGATTCAGCATGCATGTTCTATTGTCATTAATCTACCTGGTGTATGTCGCATCAATATATTTATAACGACACGTTATTCAAACCGTGACTGTAAAAATGTCCTGCCATTTCTTGAACAGCATTGGTAGAGCCTTATCAAATATTCACTTGATTATAGCTTAGAAGCTTTTCTCTTCCTAATACTAAAAAAACAGGACGTTTAAAAAACATGTAGAAAAGACCATTCGTACTAATTATCATGACTTACAACATGTACTACCTTTATAGTGTCTCCGTTTGAAATTATGTATTCTTATGGCCCTTGGGCCATGTCATTTAACGCTTGTGTATTTTCCTTAACATAAAAAGGTATCAGAGTATCGTAGGACCAAAGCTGTGCACCTCTATGATCGCCGCGGCTTGGATACTGCCTGTCATGAGCTTCTCAATCAACTTCTTTGATCACAAAAGGTGAGATTTTACATAACATGTACAGCCTTCCGTTTTGTCTCTGACGACTGCAAGCTGCACTATCAGCGTAACATCAGGTGAGTGGGCGATTCATATACTAAAAGGACTAACAAACAGCGATGCCGATGGAAAAGAAAGTTAACCGAGGACATACACTAATTTGAACAGCGAATTGAATTGAAGTTCTGCCAGATAAGTTCTGCCTTCAGGAAATCACTGGACGTTTCTTTCAGATTAAAGAATAGTTCATATTTCTGTCTTTTGAGGCATTTGAGCCCCCTTCAGGGTACTAATTACGACCGACAATGTAGCATATTCTCCCATAGAAATATGGACTCTTTTGATATGTTATGATGCTCCATTGGCATGTATCTTGGAAACTGGTGTTACCTCACCGAGGATTAACTGTACTGCAATGATATATAATAAGAGAGCAGCGGTAAATTGGTATCAACTGACAACTGGCTCAACTAGAATTTGTATGATATCTGTATCTGTATTTATATAGCCGGTATAACCGCCATTCGGCGTAACAAACCAGTTTCGCAGGCACGCTGCTCGGCAGCAGCTGGTTAAATTACACTGAACGGCCCGTTACACCTAGTCTTTGCACATCTGACTGCAACCGGTCTTTGAAGCTATTTAGTGAGGATTCTCCTACAGTACTTGATGACAACGAGTTCCATTCTACTATGGTTCTCGGAATGTTTCACCGATAATATCAAGTTTGTTGTATAAGGAGGTTCACGATTCTAAGTGCGCATGCGCAAGGTCAGCGATGCAGGCCCCTGAGACATAGACAAAACAAGTCCAACATTGTCATGGAAATCGGAGACGGAGTATGGACATGCATAGAAATCTCGACCTTCCTCACAGGACCTTAGTGCACTTGCCTTTTCTTATTTCTCCAATTTTTCTTGCAGATATCATTTCTTGCCTAGCGCTGCGCACTGTACCTTCGACTTCGGCGGCGTGGCTCCGCTGGCTGTCGGCATTGCCTTCGCCACGGGGATGGTCCTGTTGGTGGGTATCCTTCACTGTAAAGTGTACGCAGTCGCCCGGCGTCACCTGAGGAACATCTACCACTACAACCCACACGCTACGGAAGACAAGCTGCAAGGGGCCAAGACAACTGCAGCCATCACGCTTACTTTCTTCCTGACATGGGTGCCGTACAGCGTCCTGGCTATTTGTCAGCAGATGCTGAAGTACACGACCCACCCTGACGTGGAGTTCGCGGTGTACTGGCTGCATGGGTGTCACGGGATCCTCAATGTCTTCATCTACAGCGGGTTGAACAGGGCGTTCCGCGACCAGGCCAATCAGCTGGTCGTGTCCGGGCGTACATACGTCCTGCAGTGTCTGGAAGAGGCCACTCGCCCCAGCAGAGTGAACGTCACATCGCCGTCCCCACAAGTCTCTTCTATCAACATTTCCAACGACAAAGTAACAGGCACCGGTACAACGCACGCCACGGAAGACATCCTCTTGAAAGAGCTTGGAACACGCGATCTTGACAATGCACAGGACTTTGAGTCACCTTGCTAGTTTACTATTCAACTATGCAGAGTCCTGCACTTTCTGGGTTATCTGGGTTTGACCAAAACAAATTTTCTAGTTACGTCGATGAAGGTTAGACAGCCATGAAATGAGATACTCAAGCAAGTCATTAAGTTTTGTAAACGGTCAGACGTTTCAGACAGCATCCGCTGTCTTCGTCAGTGACTGACTGAACAGAGTCTGGTATCTGAACACAACTATGAATTGATATGTAAGATACATTTATCAAGACTATGAATTAATATAACCTAGCACCGCAAACAACATCACAACCAAGACCAATAGAATCTAAGAATGCTGCGACGAAATTTGCAGATTGCCAGTGTGGAGGCGAATGAACATGCATACACGGCGCTAGTCAAATCATGTGAGTGGGATGGAGGCTAGTGCTGCGTACCTAAACGTAACATCAGGTACAGGTACTGGTACAGGTCCGGACCTGTACCTGCACCTGAACAATTTGAAAAATTAACATGAGTTCTTCTGAACTTCTTCAATAATGACAGAAACATAAATAAGCTGTTTTCAATTTCGACGGCAGTATCTTTATTCAAAGAACATAACTAGGTTTCCTACCGCCAAACTCCCTTGGCCTTGCTGTCAAAAGTCCCAGCCTGCCTGAATGATCTGTTGCATGTTAGTTACGCTGTTCCAAGGTATCACTTTGGTCACGTTTGGTGTCGCATGAGCTCAGGAGATCAGGGACAAAATAAGCACGTACTTGGTGTAAATTTATATCGGTACAGTACCGGTACTTCATGATATAGTATTTTGGACCTGTACCTAATAAATTTTTACGGTACAGTACCGGTACACAGTGCCGGTACGCAGCACTAGTGGAGGCTGTGCAGCTAAAAGCAGCCAGGCACGCGTGCAACAGCTACAAACGCACGGCCTCTGTAAAGCAACGCTCAGAGTCCCGGGATGGCAGACACTTTCCAAACGCAATAAAGTGACCAGACTGCCGTCCCATGTTCAAAATCCTGCAAAACACATCTATCACAGACTCTCGTTTTTCGCTTGCACAATCAAAGAGTGGAATAAACTTGAGCCTATAGTGTGGCAGAGGCGGAGTCCATGTCCCAGTTCAAAGCTAGGCTGGAACAGGCTTTGCTGCATTTAGCTGCCCCCGTCATTTGTACATATGTAGATATGTGTATTACCGACATTAATAATTCAGTTATCCTGTTCTTTTCACACGTCCAGGTCCACCCCCATTCATACTTTTTGTTGCAGTTACTACATTGGTCATCACACATCTATCAATAATCCACTGTGTTGCGATTATGATATTCTTTGTGATATCTAAATTACTTTTCTATTTCTGATCTTCTTGGTAGAAGTACTACAACCCACGAAGTACAGTTCCTACTTTGTTAAAGATATGCCTGTTTGTGTTTGCGTCCCGTTCATTTGCGCTGAAATGGTCAGACTGTACATACAGCCATACTGAATGTCTCGTGATGATGAATTCTGTTATGTTTTTAGCGAATCGTAAATTTCTATGGACTGAGATATGATGCTACCCAAGTACTGAGATTTGCTACTAGGCAGGTGAATCTGTTTTTAGATTCAGAATCATTCCAGATGTGAGTTCCTTTAACCAGTGATATCATTCATATAGTCCAATCTGTCGCCGAGTAACTAGGATTTATATAAGATGTTGTTTTCCCCGTTATCTTTATTCAATTGTCGACCAATATCATTTGAATATTAGAGACATCAGCAGCACCAATTCATTGTGGCGTGGCCTGAAGCAGAAATATATCCGAACCTTGTCAGCTTCTAAGGCAAAGTGTGTACATACATTTTCTCTCAGCGCTATAATTTCAAAGCAAAGGCTTTTATCTAATATCCAGTATACAAGGATTTAGCGTCTTTCGTTCCTTCCTGTGTCAAATTTCTGCCCATGCCAAATATTTGCCCCAACACTGCTTGGGGGTTTTCACTAGTATACTGGATGAGAGTGAAATGCGTCACGCTTCTTGGGCGTGGTTATTTTCAAGCAGAAGTCGGATTTTGGGAGGAGGGGTCGCGCTATGGCCCTAACCCTCGCCCCACAACCCCTAACCACAACCCTACACACGCGCACTACTCCACTGAGTAAAAGTCTGGCGGAGCAGAAATTTGGCTCGACACCGGAAAGAAACGCAGCGCAGAGCCATTATATCTGCAACTGCGTGTTGTAACAAACTGGGTTTGTTAACCTCTACTTCAGCACTAAGGACAGGGCAATCACTTGTTGTCGGTATCTTTGTGTGCGCACTCGCGCGCTGTTATTTACGGTGTCTAATATCAACGAGAAGAGATATCACCTTATTTGGCCAAAGCGTCGCTTAGGAATGGCCGAATTTAATTTCTGACAACACTCGTTTTGTGTAACGTCAGTGATTTGATGGCTCTTGATATGAAATGATAAAAAGTAGCACAGCGTTTAAATGCATATCATAAGTATTGTAATTATTGTGTATTGCCCTCTAAAGCCAACGCTTCCATTTAGAGATGGCCGAATTTAATTATTTCTAACAACACTCGTTATGTGCAGTGATTCAATGACTCTTGTTATCAACTGAGAATGGTAGAACGGCGTTTTGATTTATACAAGGAGTATATATAACCTCCTTGATTTATATGATAAGCCAATTTACGTACGTAGCTACATGTATAGTGTGTATCCGTGCAAACCCGAGATTACCTGCTATAGACAATCTGATAGAAAAACGTATTTTGAACCATCCTTTCTTAGCACTGTCTTGTCACTAACTCAATTACATTTTATGTCATTTTCGAAAATAAAATTATTTGTCTACTTGTAATCTTATGCCACTTTTTTCTTGTGCCATCGCTACAATGCAATGACTGGATAGAATAACCTTTATCTAAAAACTTCGACCCACGAAGAAATAATCGTCCCAAATAGAACCGAGGCCAATAAGCTGGGTGAAGTGGAAGAAAAACAAAATTCAAGCCGTGTTTTTTTTGCATGAGCCGCAGTTCCCAGCGTGGCAGCTGGGCTGTGAGTTATTACCTGACCGGACGCTGTCGCACAGCACTGAGGGGGGCGTTGTTGGGTTGGTCGACTGCTACTCGATGGGGCTGGATCGCAACGGTCTGGAGGCTGCCATTTGGCGCCAAGGTGACCTCAATACCCATGGCCCATTGAACTGTATGGTTATGTACAACTCACAATGGGAAGGACCGCTACTCTTTTCGACAAGTGTGTTGGGATCTTTAACGTGCTCGATGTATGGCTCTCCTCAAACTCATTTAACCGAGGAATATACGATGAGGGTGTGTAATCTTGTTCGTGGGTCTACGTTGAACATAAGGCCATCTCGAATATAAGAAGGCTTTCCTTTTTCATTTTTTTCTAATGCAATGTAATAAATGTGCCTCAAAGTTGAGCTCCTGATTCCAATTATTTGTTAACAAGGAGACCCAGGTTCAAACCTGGGAATGGCAGCTCGGTTGGGGATGCACCCATCTTTCGGAAGGGACGTAAAATGGGTGTAAAGTGTTCGAGGAGGTGCCTTGAGTACCTCCTCTAACTAGCCAAGAGCTAGTAGAGTAACCCATCCCTTATAAAAAAAATACCCTGCTATTGAAACAGCAAGGTAACTTGCTTCGCTATGTGCTACTAGGTACTTCAAGGGTTTGAAGGAACAAAGAAACGAACGAACGGATGGACAAACTGCATAATTTGGGTCAATGGACGACCGTTCTTACATAAGGTCATTTCCTTTGAACCTGTTTTGTAAGCGAAGAAAAATTGGATTATGATTTGCGGTGACAAAAAAAGACTGCTGTGGGGTGAAGGGGGATTGAGTTATCACTTAAAAGCAGTGGACTTTATCAGATTTACGGTTTGAAAGGGTGGATTTTTTTTCGTGACGATTCCTTTTGAACTGTTGCATTGGTTCTCAATGGACTTCCCGTCAAACGATATCGATAATCATAAAACACATTGTGTAACACGGGAACGAAAGCTGTTATAACGGGATGGTAAACAGTATATACTAGATGCGTATTTTAAACCATCGTTGGACGTTTGGAAAGTTTTGGTGCGTAAGTATACGATGGCTGATATCGTGACCGGAAACAGACTCGTAGGCGACACTAACAGTGCGACCGGTACCTCTCCGTCCGATGCCGGCTGGCCAACAGTTCTTCCCGCCAAACTAAAAGCGACGATCGTTCGCCTTATTGGCCTGGGCTTGTCTTGGGTAATGTCTTGATCTTCTGTAAAATAGACATACTGCTGTGTAGTCAGGTCATTACACGTTGAAGAGGTTTGAGATGAAAAACGTTACTATGGATTCATTTGGATGAATATTTAACGTTTAACCGGTGTGGCAAAACTCAGCGGGGGTGACCGGTTTCACAGTGGGGCTCCGGGTAAAAGATATCAAATCATATATATCTCCTCCGGCTGTATGTAAGATAACTGTTTAGATGACTAAGAACAAAACTGAGCAGATGGGCTAAGCAGTTGGATGTGGCAATCATAGCGACTCCTTTTTCTTCTGAAAAACTGCAGAAATTGGCCAAATACATACATATTGGGGGAATGATTTGCCAGAGGGTAAAATTACGGCCATCCGGCCGCGTAGATTAACAGATTTTGAACCATAGTATGTCCAATAATGGGTATAGGCTATAGAGGGTATTTCACTCGGTTGTGCCTAATTGCTAGAGTGGGACAAACCGGTGCCAAACGGCGTCAATTTGTTGCCCGAAACTGCATATTTTTAAAAATTCAAACAACTTCACAATTGCAAAAATGACGCATATGGGAGCAATCACTGCAAATCTGTTTTTGTGTGTGTGGTCTTAGTGGTGGCAGGTATCTTCAACTGTAAAGCGTACGCCGTGACCCTGTGTCATCTGACGAACATCTACTACTAAAGGCCCTGTCACACTTGTGCGTATATGCAAGTCCGCATGAGTTGCGTATTAACAACTTTTTGTTTTAGGTTAAGTTTGCAGCCAAAGAAGTCATTTCTTTGGTTCTATAACTAGGCTGCACAACGGTAAGTCAAAGTAGAAAACAACTTCTTCCCTGGAAACTTGACCTAAACCAAACAAATGTTCATGTGCAACGCATACGCACTTGAATTTACGCACAAGAGTGACAGGGCCTTAACGTTGCAATCCAAAGGCTACGCAGATTCGTCGGGCGAGCTATTTTCCTGCTGTGTGACGTCAGGATTGATTGACATGAGCCACTATTCAAAACGGCCAATACTAGTAACTGTTGCCTAACTCTCTACAGAAGTCACCAGTCTAAAAATTGTCAAGTATTTAAGCTGTAGACTGGCTGAAAAAATGTTCGGCGAGTCCACTCTACATGTAACGTTACATATTTACCAATTCAACATTGTGCTATAGATTCTTATCACAACTTGTCCTCATTTTACCCCAGTTGTGATACCTGTCCAACTGGTTTAAGAGGTTTGAATAGGTTAAAGGCTGCAAGTTTTAAATGCCCGAAAACGAGCTTCAGTTAGAACACCGTGTCTGGGAAACATCGTTTAACACCCCGTGAACGGTATACACCGGCGCCATTGCAAGCTTGTCCTGCGGTAGGACCACATAGTTGTGAAGTTTACTTCATTCATTCATTCACTCGCCCAAAGCCGACTGGTACCGCGGTAAGTCAACGTAATTACTGTTTTAGTTTGAATCTCTCTATCTCCGTGCAGAAATGCATTTTTGAGTAGTGTCTGAAGGATTAGATCTGGTCCTTGGTAAGTAACATCAGCAAAATGTCTCCTATTTACCTATGGTCTATGTATATGTGTATATCTTGCCATAGCTGTAGAGAGAGTAAATTTTCTCTGGGGCCCACAATCAGGTAGTGCTAGGAATCAAGATATGCATGGTATGTGTTTTCCACGTATAGTGGCTGACATAGTAGCGGACACGAGATCGAGGTCACAGATTTTTCCTGGCTAGCCGTTGTGTCCTTGGGAAAGGCACTTTTCACGACTTTCCTCGCCCCACCCTGGTGTAAAAATGAGCATCTGACTTCGGCTGGGGACTACTTTTCCATAGTGGCGGAGGTATTTGGTCTCTCAACGTTGTATTTTTCTTTTGTAAAATCTTTCACTACTGGTGACCTGTTGTGTTTTGCGCTTAGACGCTGAGAAGAACAAGATCAACGATGACCTTGCATGCGGACATGTCGCCTTACGTCATCGTTCTAGTGACCTTCCTGGCTGAACTGTTTCTCTACAAAGTGTTCTCCCCGCTGGTGATGCGACAGTTCCAGTCTTACAGGGCGGCAAAACCAGGCACGCAGCAGAGACTGCATTTGTAGTAAGAATCATATTTCAGACATATCTTTCTTTCTCTGTCTAGTAGATCTTAAGAGACGTACGTCATATTTGCAAACCAAGCACGAGGCAAAGACTGAATTTGTAGTAAGAATCATATTTCAAACATATATATCTTTCTCTGTCTAGTAGAGACGTACGTCATATTTGCAAGTCACAAACAAATCACGAATATTGCAGTGGAAATTGCAAAAAAAGTTATTTACTTACAACATTGTGGCCACTTCTCATTCTAAGCCCTGAGTCGAATATGAAATGTAAGATGATATATACATGTAGCAGGTTATTCTAGGTTAAGACTGGGAAGGATTTTCGCCTTCAAGAAATACACAAGCCGATTCAAGGATTAAACTGCGCATGTGCATCGAGATGCGTTGTGGCCCGATTGTGGGTAATATGTGCCAACGTTCAAGGTCCCTGAGACATGAAGAAACACGTCTGCATGAAGACAAAAACAAGAACTGTTTACAAGTTAGTTGCCTTCATCTTTGACATATATAACCAACAAAGCATTTCGTTGTGCATTCGCTTATAGGGAGAAAGTGTGCGTTGCTATGTTTTCTATATGTTTTGAAATTTGTAACTTCTGTTTTTGCCTCAGTCCTGCCTCCATACTGGTCACGGTGGTTGAAAACGCCCTGTCCTTGTACATCTTACTCTTCAGGCCTGACGTCTCACCTCACAGATACGAGTAAGTGTGGCAACCAACTAATATGCACACTCAGATTATCAAGTAGCCTCACAAAAACCGCGCTCCTAGCGGCCCGCCCGACTAACACAGGCTTGTTATCAATTTCAAGAAGATATGACGAAAAACATCTCGAAAAACTATGGACAAAAGTACCACAATAAGTATTATTTTTCTTCTTTGCAGACCAAACTCAATTGTTCGCCAGTTGGGAGGAATATGGCTCGGACGAATATTGGCTGGTTTGTATGATCGAAACTACTACCTTTCCTCTTGATTTAATAGTTTGTAGAGTATGAGGTGTAATAAACGGTAACCGGTGCAATGGCCTAGAATAACCGGTGCAATGGTGTAGTGGAATAGTCCATTGGGATGTCCTTTGATGAAAATCCTCTTCAACTGTGATGTAGGTTTAATATGACTTTGGGAATAGGGAATGACCTACTGGGTAGAGTGTTTATCTTGCATTAGGTCTTGAGTTCCATCCCACGCGGCCGAGTCATACCAAAGACTTTAAAAATGGTACATACTGTTTTCTCTGCTTAGCACTGAGGCGGCATTTGGGGAAGAGTATGGAAGTTAAACACATAACACTACCAGTGGACTAGCCCCCCTGCTGTAGTGATTGCAAAAAGTTGTGTGGCCCAAGGGCTACTGAAATCGGGAAGGGCGCTGCCCTATGCACCGTCTGGTGCGGGAGGACCAATATAACCAATATCAATAAAACAACAGAAGGAGAACTTAAGTACGCATTCATCTTTTCAGAACTCGTGCTGTCGCTTCAACAGCAGGTGTTCGGAGTGGACCTACTCATTCATCACCTGGTGAGCCTGATAACCGGATCCCAGGCAGTGGTGAGATTTCATGAAAAAATTCCTGCAAAAATGAGTTTAGCTAGACCATAAATAGGCAGTTTGAACAGCCATATTGACCGTATAAAAAACGTCACAATCCAAATCACACGGTCCCCATGCCGACATATGCATACAGCTTACAGCACAGTTTACACTTGGATGTCTCTCACATAAGACTTTAAATTTTACTAAGTACTAACTAAATGTCCTTTTTACCCAGTATTTAAGCATTTTCTTCATTATATACGGTACTACTTTATGTACCCAAAGGAGCCGCCAGGCGTTACAGATGAATACTGTGACCTGCTGACCTTAACCATCCAACATGGAGGATATCACTTACGTCATAGTCACGTGACTGCAAATACCCTACTAGAGGCTATGATGCGGCACTTTTATTTAATTCTTGTTGATATCTTTCTGTATTATTCAGTTTGTAGGGCTCTTGCCCTGGCATATGAACCTGGGAATCATGATGGAGCTGTCCAATCCCTTCCAAAGCATCAGGTGTGTCTTGTCTTATTACAAGTTTAGTGATAGCGAAAGCCTGTATTGGTTTCGCTAGTGTCACAGGGCACCGCCATATTGCGCCGCCATATTGACTTGTGTATTACATGTATTCAACTTATTTTCACAGACACAAATTCAGTACTACGCATCTAAAACCTAATGATGGAAATGTAACGCAATTATTTACTGTGTTTTCTGAAATTCCAGGGTCGCCCTCCTCGAACTCGGACAAAAAACGTCACAGGCCTATCTCATTAATGGCGTCTGTTTCGTGGTCGTCTTCTTCCTGTGCAGAATCGCCACCATTCCCCTCTACTGGTACTACACCCTTCCCATGATCCTCTCGGGTAAAATGTTTGAGTTTGACTGGCTCAGCATCGTGACCGCCCTCGGCACACACACTGTGTTCGAGATTATGAGCATCTATTGGTTTGGAAAAATGGTTAGAAGTGTGTTAAAACTCGTCCATGGTGCAAAAAAGAGTCATAAGTAATAAGAACCATGCAGTATATATGCATGTATAAGAGTCAGGTAATCATACAGGGTAATGTATTTGTGCATGTGCGCTGTGTGTGTATATGTGCATTTGCAAGCATGCGTGCGCAGTTCTGAAAACAAAACTTACAAACTGCATAAGGGAGCTGACAGAAATAATGAAAACACACAAACGTAATGTTGACTCTATTTTCTTTCTATTGACATTAAGACTTTCAAACTCGTCCTTCATGATTTCTTTCTTATATCAAGGAGGTTACATCTTGGTATTTTTGGCTATGTTTTTTAAGTAATACATCAAATGGCGTGTTTCAATAAAACAATTATATAATTTGTAGATGCTGCGATACATGTTTATTGCTTGCAGCGGGTTCTGCCCTTAAGCAAATAGTTTACTTTTACTTACACAATGTACATGAATGATGAAGCAAATTAGACCTGCTGTTTGTTGTACTAAATGAACAAATCATTAAGAATAAAGACAACACTTCAAGCATACTTAATGCAATGCAAGACCCAGCAACAATGTGTTATCAGTGACATTTTCTTGGGTCTACAGTAAGGCAAATAGTAACTCACTAATACGGTTTTAAAGAATGGAATCTACATACAATATTGCTAAAGTTATAAAAAGGGCATGTGGTGCACGCTTGCCCTCTCACGCACACTCACTCACTCATTCACTCACTCACTCACTCACTCACTCACTCACTCACTCACTCACTCACTCACTCACACACAAACACACACAAACTCTCATATGATGTTGCTCACACACATGTAAAAATATATACTCTCCAACCCTTGGGTTGGCTAGACAAAAAAAAAAGATGACAAAGTAGAAAGCCCGACAAAAACGCCTAAAAACACGTCAAAAACCAGCCGAAACCCATGCTCTGCTTGGAGAGTAAAAATACACACACACATGCACTCATCCTGACACACATACATTAAACATTATTGCTCATTCTTTCTCTCTCTCTCGTCTCAATCTCTCTCTCACATGAACACCCATAAAGTAAAAACAACTCACTCAAAAGGAAAAGGGCTGATCTAAGGAAAAGAAGAAGCCACACCCTCAAAAACATTCAGCATGCACAGTGACTTCAGTTCTACTGGTGGGGATGTGGCCATGCGTAGTACGCAAGAGGCGTGACACTCGTACTGACGGAAACTGCCAAACTCTTCCGATCAGTAGCCGGGGAAGATGGTGACGACCCGCTCGTCGGGGTCGACCACCACCAACTGCCCGCCGGAACCAGCAGCGACCCCCTGCATGGAGTGCATCCCGGTCGGGATCTCGCGGAGGTACTCGCCGCGGCTTGTGAACACCACCAGGCGCTGGTTTCCCTGGTCGGCCACGACGATGTCGCCGGACGCGGTCACGCAGAGGCCCTTGGGACGATACATGGTGCCCTCTCCGGCTTGGTACCCGCCAAACTTGAACAGGAACTGCCCGGTTTCGGCGTAGGCGAAGACGTTGTAGGAGCGGGTGTCGGACGCCAGGATGGTTCCTTCGTCGTCGACAGCGACGTAGAGCGGCGCTGACATCCTCTCCTCCGGTCCGAGGCTCGTCAGGAGGTACCCGTTGGGATGGTAGATCTCCAGCCGCCCCTTGTAGCCATCAGAGCAGGTGACGATGACACGGTTGTTCCGGGGATCAGTCGCGATGCCGTTGATGTACAGGCTGTTGCCGATGCCAAAGCTGGATGTCAGGCGGCCGTTTCTTGCGTACTGCACGACGTGCTCATCGTGGCTGTTATCCGACCCCACGACCCACAGGTGGCCGTCTGGGTTGACCGACACATCCCAAGGCTTCATCGTTGCGCGCCCTGGCAGGACCGTCGGGTACTGGCGCAGGTGAACACCACGCATGTTGTACACCTGCACCAGTCGCTTGATGCTGTCGGTGATGTAGATCTCGTTGTCGATTGACACATCAACGCCGCGGGGGCTGGACTCGCTCGGCTCTGATCCGTACGTACGGATCTTCACAACCTCGCGTCTGGTGCCTCCAGCAACCATTTCTATGTCACCAAAAGAAAATCACAAAAATCTAGGTACAAAACAAACTCTAGATAAATACAAAAGAAACACAATACTGCAGCAGACTGTAACTGTTTGTTTTTTCTAAAAGATTGTGAAAATGATCTTAAGAGTAAGGACACACACATACATACACAGACAAATTCACATACACACACTTGTATATGGAGAAGAAGAGAAAGAGAGGATGAACTTGATGTCATTGTAGGAAGATGCAGCTTTCATGCCAAAATCTCCATATCAGACTTCATATTTCAAACCTGACTGTCATGTCAATCTCCTTAGCCTACAGATCCACAGTCTATACAGATAGTTCAATGTAAAGGAATCTGTTAGGATGAACCCCAGGGGTGAACATAAACGCCTGAGGCGTCGCCAAAAACAAATACTAACCATTGCAAAGGATCTTCGTCATGCTATAGAATTCAGGTGACAGAGTAAGTATAAAGTGTGTTAAAACCATTACAGCCGCAAATGGGCTCACAAATCTTTAACATACCTTCACCAGTTGCGGTCTTCATAGGAACGGGGCCGTTCACTGGGGTTGGCTTGGCTTTCTCGCGGCCAGGCAGGGGGTTCGCCTGTAATACAGTCAAACATGGACTCAGCAAGCAAGTTAGCAACAGATTGGAGCCAGGAGGTCAACTGTGAGGCTGCCGGCCATTGAGCTACAGGGACATCTCTGATGGTTTCCCTCCCCCCTCCATAATATTGTACATAGTTGCCCCATTAATGGGCTATTAAAGTACAAATCACTAAAAGTTAACAAATGCTATAGCTACATAATACACAACTAGACCAAGTTTCATGACCTCAAATTACCTTTCCCAAATGATGTTATTGTTGACATTTACAGCTGACATATAAATGTTTCTCAATGATCATGCAAATAAACTCCTCATTTGCATAAACTGTATCATCTCTTCCACGTTAAGTATGAATTTCAAAGTCAAAGGAGTGTAAACCAGCATTTCTTCATCGCAAATTGTATTTACAGATTGTTTTCATTAATCATGAAATTCTCCTGCAGTATCATAACATGTCGCTAGGGGGTCCAAAAATCCATCTAGATCTTCTTGGGTGTTCGTGTTGACACACACAGACACACACGCAGACACAAACACTACTGGAAAATAACCATCTTGTTGAAGGTCACTATACACAATTACGCGCTTATTTGTAATCATGGAAATGTAAGAACAGAGTGGTTCTGTGGCAGGAGGTTTGTGGCACTTAATAAATACAAAATGTAAACTTGTGTAATTTGAAGTGGGAAAAATTCTGTCTTAACTCACCGCAGTCACAGGTGGGGCTGCCGCCATGTTGTTCTTCATCACAGGTTGGGAGGTTTGCCAGCCAGGCTGGTGTCCTGGAGTGTCCACGATCGTCGCTTCCTTGGTGGGATTACAATTAGAAATGTCAATCACATGGACGGTATGAGTGGTTTAATAATAATAATAATACTAATAATAATAAATGGTTTATTGGTCCGAAATTACCCATGCAATGGCAGCCAATGCTGAATTGCTGCAGGGTTTACAATCACATAATACACAAAAATATACATGATACATATTTGCACACTTGCACTTTATGAAACTGTCGCAAGGGTCTGGCGGCTGCCATTCGGCGCCAGCAGGGGCCCTCAAATGTGCTTTATCAAAGAGAGTGCATCTAGAAATTCCACCAAACACTGCAATGTTACAAGCAACATCTGCTATCAAAGCTATAATTCCACCAGGGTCCATAATTCTGCCACCCTGAAAAGATACATCCAAAATCAAACATCCCCCAGTATAATACACTCCTGCATGCATTGTTTATCCACTGTGCATACCTGGGGGTGCTGCATCTCTCAAACCCACTGTTATTCAAAGTGGCAGATTTATGTAACCCTGCACAGTGGATTAATGTTAATGGGGGTTATATATTCTCATATACTACATACAAGTTCATATACTAGTACTACAAGCATTGTTAAACAGCCTGCCATAGGTGGTATCACACAATTGTTGAATAATAAAGAAATTATCTTGTATGTAATCAATGAAAGACCATTTAGGATAAAAGGTCACTCCTACATACAAGTGTTCTGCGACCTCATACCTTCCCCAAATGATGTTGACCTTTTACTAACTTAAAGTCAGACATATTCTAAAGATAAGGGTCATCTTTACCCAAATAAACACCCAAATAATAAAAGTTTTGCAAAGTATGAAAGTCTAATGTCAGCAAAGAAGGCTATTGTTACAGTATTATTTTCTCAATAATCATGCAAATTAGGCCGATTTGCTTCATTTATGTATTAAGTCGTTCCCCTTGTCTTGAATTAATCTTCTTTTGAAGACTACGCCAAGACATCCTAAATTGTCTTAACCTCATTAACATATCTATTCAGAGTTTTGGTATAAATCTGGTTTTCCAGTCCTTATCGTTAGTCACTGACGAAAGACAGCGGATGCTGTCTGAAACGTCTGACTGTTTCAAAATCTTATCCAGATGCTTGAGTAACTATTGATGGCGAACGTTTAGTTAACTTCCTCATGCCGAAAGTATTCCCATCATTATGCTATTTCTCATTCATGATTCAAATGAAGACTTGCATGATTGATTTCTATTGATCAGAATCAGATGTTCCTCTCTTTTTCATACATGTATGTCAAGTTTGAAGGCATCATCATGGAAAGCAGCAGATATATAAAATTTACTCATAGATGATAAGAAAACTACCTCCTGATTTGCATAATTTTATCTAATTATGTCAATCATCACTTAAGCTATATTCATACCAAAAGTTTTTATGATCGGTCCAACCCACATCAGTTTCAAAAAAGCTGCTAGGGGGCCCAAACCCATGTCACTGAAGTTATTCGTGAGTTCAAGAGCTTAGCATCTACCATTAAAAAATCATGACCATAGCATGTCTAGAACACGAGATATCAAAGTCCTGCTCCAGTACTATAAAAAGCCACTAGGGGGCCCATAATCTAATAATATTATTGTTTCCTCATTTTTTCAACTGTGATCTACTTCTAGTAATTTAAAGATCCATCCACGACTTCTCAAGTAATGCTGATCACAGACAGACAGACTAACTGACAAACACACACCTAAAAACACAACCTTCTTACCGAAAGTAAAAAGTCATGACATGATTGTGCAGAAGCCAGAAGATTAAAAAATGATATATTTACGTGACACAATGTTGCATATTAATATGAATAATGGGAAAATAATAACTCATATATACCTCTGCATTATCCGGGATACCCATATCCATCATAGCGAAAGGCACTGACGTCATCAGCGTTGCTATGCCGATGGTTGTCATGACGATGCATACCAGACGACAGAGTGACAACCCATCAACGCAGATGACGTTGTTTCGGATATTGCCTACAGACGAGTGAAAAATATGGGAGCATAAATATTTAATTTTTAAAATGTCTTTAAGTGCATTTCTGGTGTACATTAAATCATAATATTACAAGGGAAGTACTAAATTGAAATCGTTGTTTGAATCTTAGATTATGTTGTCAGTCACTCCTTTCCTCTGAAACACTTTGCTTCCGATAGCGCAAAATTTACGCATAATTGTGTATTAGCCAAAAAAAACCCCACTAAACCCCTAAATGTTGGAGATTTCCTTATTGCATGCATGTTTATTGTGTTGTAGACGCAAGATTAAAACACACTATACATGTATAAATATTAACAGCTTTGAATAATCATATGGCACTGTGCTGGGGCTTTCTTGCACACCTTTTGATACATTTGCTAATCAAAAGCAATTTGAACAACTACCGACAATATGGAAAACAAACTACTACAGACAAAACAAATGGATCCAAAATATTTGTCAATATCAGGGTAATACATTAATCATTTTGAAGTTAGCACTGAATTTTGAACCTTCAAGTCACATGCATATCAGAAAGTTATAAACCAAGATGTACTAAATATACAATGCAAAAAAAGGTGTACTTGCTCAAATCCATGTAAACTTCCATGCTAACACATCAACACGCTCATTAAAACAGGGTCACCAATAATTACTTTTAACATCAATTCTGAACAAAAATCTTTTCACTTTGCAGTGCTTTGGGATTCTGCTGGAAAAAGCTGACAGAAACAAAATTTAATGCACCATGATAATATAACCATATGAAAATATGGATTATGAGAAGAAGAAAGTAAAAAGATTGAGTGAGTGAGTGAGTTAGTGAGTGAATAAGGGAGAGCGGTACACAATATAAAAGTGGGTACCTGGAGGGAGATCAGAGGCGTATAACGGGTTGAGCACCTCGATGGGTTGAGCTCCCCCTGGCGCAGTGTCGGGTCCGGCCGGTCCCGGGTCATCAGGTGCGTCGCTCGTTCCTCCATCCCGCCCGCCAGGCATGTCTTCAAGCACCAATGCCGGGCTGTCGTCCCTTGGAGACCGACCGCGCACGTTTTCGCCACGCCCAGCCGTCTCGAAGCCTTCCCGACTACGACGTTCCCTCAGCGGGATCCAAAGGCGCGGATCTATATTCTGATCTGGATCAGGGGCTTGGATCTGGATGTTGGATCCCCAAGCCTGCTCGTAAACATCTGCCACCGGATCCAGATTTTGATCTGGATACGGCACTTTGATCTGGATTCCAGATCCCGAATTGCGAGACTGCTCGTAAAACGGCTCTTCCATAGGATCTGTATCCTGATATGGATCTGGGGCTTCGATCTGGATGTCAGATCCCCAAGCCGGCTCGTAAACACCTACCACTGGATCCATATTTTGATCTGGATACGGCACTTTGATCTTGATGTCAGATCGCCAATCGCAAGCCAGCTCGTAAACATCTTCCACCGGATCCATATTCTGATCTGGATCCGGAGCTTGGATCTGGTTGTCAGATCCCCAATCGCAAGCCTGCTCATAAACATCTGCCATCGGATCCATTCTCTGATCTGGATCCCGGGCTTGGATCTGGACGTTACACGTACATTCCCAAGCCTGGTCGTAAACCCCTCCCATCGGATCTACATTCTGATCCGGATCTATGACTCGGATCTGTATGTCAGATCCCCAAGTCTCGTAAATATCTGCCATCTCAGTCTATACCACCGCCTGGGTCTGCGGCAAATATATTCTGATGTTGGTTACAACAAGCTAAGCTACCTGCCCCACGCAGATTCAGCTGCTAATTGTCTGCATTTGCGCAGGGCATTTCTTGTGTCGTGTGTAATAAAAGAAATTGCTGCCATTCCCTGGGAAGAGAAGGGTGGTATTTATTCATTGCATAGGCTTGCACCAGACCGATTAGAAACAACTTCAAAGCGTTGGTAGGACGTGAAAAAGTGGAGAATTTCTGGCTTCAATAATGAGAGAAAACTAATTTTCGCATACGGACAGCTTCTATGAGTTTGTTTTTTCCAGTTTATCTCCGCACAATATGTTCATTAATGAAGTTGCTATAAGATTGTATACTAAGCACTAAAACACTTCAGAATATCATGTGAAGCAGTCGTAAAGTCAGGTACCAGGAGTTGGACACCACTTACTGATGATAATGTCAGAGCAAACCACGTCCAAAAAACGTTGCATGCAGGAGATGAAATTAATTTATCTAAAGACAAAACTGTCTGACAAAAGGACTGGGTGAAGAAATTAGAATCAAATTTGTAAAATTCATAATACATTTATTATAACCTGCAAATTACATGTATACGTAGTAACCTTGGTTCTTCAATTCTAGAAACAAAGTTTAACATACTTAATATATAATTATCTAATTTCAAAATTATCATGGCATATCCGATGAGGAATGACTATTAAGGATATTTCTAAGACTTAGTCTTTTGGTACTATCATTGACATTTACAGCAGCTATAAACCATCTTTTCAGTAAATTAAAAAGAAACAAGGAATAAGTTTTGTTTTGTAGTTTTGTTTTTAAGACTCTTATCATAAAATATTTTGAAATCCCACCATACTTTCATGGAATAAAATTGTGTTTCATCTTAAAATAATCTATTACAAAAAATTTGATTTCTCATAGAACCATAGCAGCAACACCTTTTTTTCAATCTAAGGTTATAGCAATAGTGGAACCTTTGTGCATCCTTTATATTGAAATTCATTCAACTTGTAAAATGTTATAATTTTTTTCTATTGTTGGCTTCTAGTTTACATTTTTTAGTCTTCAAACCTTCTTCTTCTTTGAAATTGTATTATTCTTAGCAATGTGAATTCATGACTGTTTAACGAATCTCTCTCAATCTATGCTACAATAATCACAGTTTTCCAGATTTAGGGTGTTGCTCCGAATTCAAAGTGTCGCCTGTTGATATTATTTTTAAGTGAATTCATGATTGTGTGACAATCTTAACATTGTCCGCGTTCTTGAATGTGACCTGGAATCCACCAACTCAGCCTTGCAAGGTGGCGGCTACAGGCTACTCTTCTTCAGAACGAACGCCGCACCCACACCTGCAGCCGCGAGAACCGGGGACAGACCCAAGAACTTCAGAAACCCTCCGACAGACGGGGAGTTACGCTGCCAGAACGTCGACTCAAAGGGTAGCGCTGGACAGTCCTGAAAAAAGGATAGTGTTTCTTGTGATTGCTGAATTACAGCATTGTACCGAAAATACATGTAGAGGAGGCATTGTATGTAAGGAGGGTGAGCTGTCGAGTGAGCTGCTTCTTTGGAGACACAGATTTATCCACGAGTTGGTCGACTCTGTCAGACTTTAACTTTAATCCAATTGCCAGCGACGTTCAGACCCCAAGGCTTTTAGTGCCTAGTAGCACATAGTTTCCTTGCTGTTTCAGTTAGTAAGGGATGGTATTTTTTACAGGGAGAGGATGCTAGCCCTTCTGTGTGTTCAAGGCACCTCCGATGCTTGAACACAAAACCCCCATTTTATGTCCCTTCCAAAAGACGGATGCAGCCCCAACTGAGATGTCTTGCCCAGGGTCTTCCATGGTTAGCATTTACTTATTGCAGGAGCTAAATTGTGAGGCTGCTACCAGTTGAGCTACAGGGACATCCCCATATGTACACGTACAAGTTATGGACTTAAAAACACTATGGAAGATATAGAGACTTTGGGAGAGAAAGTGATAGGAATTAATCCAGGCGAGCCTCCTGAAATGATGACGGAAAGGAAATGTTGGGGCAAAGCATTTGGACACTCTGCAAACAACTAAAATTGAACCAAAAAAAGATACAAACTGTACCTTTGATTCAGGTTCCTCTTGCCATATCTGGTCTGTAGGGATGCGACCCATTGCATTTAAGGTCTGGAAAAGACCAGAAATGGGTCTTAATGCATAAACCAGTGAATTTCTAACTACTCTGTCTTACATATAGTGCTTTAACAGTCCCCTCAACGCTCTTTTGAATACAGCAGAAGGTGAATACAATAACACAGTACCAATGCCTCAAAGGTATTTTCTGCCATTGCTCTGAAAATATTCTAAAAATTGCATGAAATGCATCCTGTTGATAATAAGGTGTCCCCAAAGAAAGGATAAAATCTAGTGTTCATAAATTCTATTATGAGCCTCCAAGCAGATTTCTATGGTACTGCAGCAGAACTTATGGTTTTCAAATCAGTGTTATGGACATACTTGCTATGGTTGTGATCCTTAATGGTAGATTTTGGATCTGTAGAGAGGCTGAGATGATGAATGGTCGACATTGTGACTACTTGAGTTGTAAAACTGCTAGTTTAAGAGAGATTCTTCCCACTCACCTCCCTCGCTGCCCTTTCCCCAGCCTGTACCGCCCCCTCCATGTAACCTGACCAATGGGTGGCCGTCTCTGTTCCAGCAAAGTAGATACGTCCAAACGGCTGCCTTAGTACCCTGTACACAACACAACACAAAACGACTTTCTTACTTCAAAGTGTTGTATGATGTTAAATTTAAAATATAGTAGAATAGAACCAAGTTATCTGCAGCTCATTGGTCTACAAGCCAAATTGGATGAAAAAAAACTAGTACAGCCATTCATCCTGGGAGATCACAAACAATCATATTTCTCCTTTGTTTTGGAGATGATTAACAAATAAAAGTGAAATCCCTCGGATATTAAGAAAATCATTGCAGGTAATGTTGCTTCAGTTGACGCACTTGCATAACTTCTTTGGCCATCGTCTGAGCCCTTTCCTTGGTACTGTTTGGCTTTGGTTAGACCTTTCCTCAGTTCTGATTGGCTATTCTCAGCCCTTTCCCTGGTACTGATTGGCTATCCTCAGCCCTTTCCTTGGCACTGATTGACCATCACTATCTCCAACACATTCATATGATTCTGTTGTTAATGGCAGTAAGGAAGTTAAATCATGTCAACTGTATCTTTGTTATATATCTTGCCTGACCCTTACCTCCTCCCTCATGACCTCAATGAGAATCAGCCTGCAGGCTTCTCATGAGTAGACAAAGGTTCAGGCTTTTACATGAAAGCTATTGAACATTTTTTTTCTTACATAGAGCATTCTTGAAACTGCTTGGAACATTTAACAATGACTTACTTTCCGAAGTTACTGAGGACCCCTGGTGGATAGTAGATGGTATAGCAGCCCCCTGAGTACTCCTCTTGCATCCAGTTTTTCTCCACATAGGCTGTTGGCTAGAATAACAACAGATGAGGCAGCATTTTGTTATCATGGTTTAACACATTGTATTGAACCAAAAAATCAAGCACAGAAAATACTGTCATCAAGCACATGGCAACATAATATTAAGTGAAATATAATTACAGGAAATGTGCAATAACAATTGGTTGCATTGGTGACCCTTTTTATCATTTTCCACTGACTTTGCATCCAATTATATTAACTCCAGAAGATGTCTCGCAAAAACATGCACACACCAAAAGCTGATATAAGTTAGACTGTGGCAAGGTTCAAATAGTAAGATGTAAGAACCATACAGTTCAATAGGGATGGAGGCTAGACTATTCTGCAGAGAAGCGATTAGAAGAGAATGTATACCAGGCTTGGTATAAGTTAACAAGTTACCATGTTAATGTCTTATTCATATGGTATCATCTTATTTTCAGTTACAGCGTCATATATAAACGCTTTTTGCATTATTTCAATCATGCATTCCCACCTTCAAAGCTTCATCTGTGCCAAGGGCCTTTGCATAACTCTTGCAGATCAGCATCTTCCTGCAAAAAGTTTTGTAACATAAAAATCTAATTACCAGTCAGTATGTGTTGTTACACCTACATGTACTAAGAACAAGAAATTGTTCAGGTCAGAGCAAGGAGGTTAGTACATACAGTACTTGTCTAGTATTCAACCTCCTTGTTCAGAGTATCAATGTACAAAAATGAATGACATATTGATATAAAATACCAACAGACGAATCCCGCACTCTGAGCTTACCCACCATTTCCATCAAAACATAGACATGCAAAATGAAAACATAAAAATGCAACGATTTCATGGGCATGCAGCCACTCATTGCTTGAACCACTAATTGTCATGCTATCATTGGTTACTGTTAATTGTGATGGACAGTCAGGATTACCTCTCTTCTTCAGGAAGCTGCGAGAAGTGCACAGCTTTATCAGCTGGGCAAAACCTACATTTAAAAACATAATTATCAAGTCACATAAAAAAAACATGTTCAGCCTAAAACTTCAATGGAAGATACGAAATTGCCATGAAGATGAAAAATCTAAAGCCTTTTCATACCTTTTAGAATGTAACGAAAATTAGTAAGTAAGCACTCAGATTTAAGATTTGTACCGACAATCTTTTACATCTAAAATTTGATCGTGAAGAACTTTAATTTACAGCTTTACAATGTGCTAATTGTGGATCAGAATTGGTGAAATTGCTTATCAAACATTTGCTTTGGTGCAATAATTTTTTTGGACACCCGGCCTATAAACCCAAGCTGAAAGCCTGTGCATAAGCGGCAGCAGGCCTGGCACGAGAGGACACTTCAATGTGTAGCATATTTGCAGATTGCATGCAGAGCAAGAGGGCCCAGTCACCATGATTATGAAAAGTGGCCCTCAGATGGCGGAATAGAGCAAGTGTCTTGCAACAAATCAACTTTACCCAACAATACAAGGGTATCATAATAAGGATCCATCTGGCTTGGTGTCATCCTACGTGATTGTGATTGGGCCATTCTCTTCCATGATGTCAAATAGTCCTGAGAAGCCTTAAGAGATTTTGAGGTTTTTATTATCATAATCATTATGATGATGATAATCATTATGATAATGCCTTTGTTCTTACAAGTATTACATGTTGTTGAATATGATTATCATGACAACATTTTTACCCAATGATACAAGCCTTAGGGTAAAACCCATCCATACTCAGCGGCCGTGGGAGAGGCTCTGTGTAGGAGAAGGGCAATAGCTTGGAGAAGCTTGGCAGCTGTGATTGGAGAAGCTTGGCAAGCTGTGATTTGAGAAGCTTTAGTCATTTATTTATTTACCAATCTTTAGGGTGGTCCCTTCAATTAACATTGTAACTGACTTCCAAGGGAGCCCTATAAATAAAGCTTGACAAGCTGTGATTGGAGAAGCTTGACAAGCTGTGCAAGAGTTTTGCAACAAATCAACTTTACCCAACAATACAAGGGTAGGATCCGTCTGGCTTGGTGTCATCAAATGTAAAGGTGACTGGGCCATCCTCTTCCATGATGTAAAACTGTCCTGAGAATCCTTAATAAGAGATTTTCAGGTCTTTATTATTATTATAATAATCATTGTTCTTATGAGTATGATAGCTTCTTCACTTTTTTCATATGGTTAAGACATGATTTTTTACCCAATGATACAAGGGTAAGATCCATCCGGTTTGGTGTCATCATAAGTGAAACAGACAGGGGCATCCTCTTCTTCTATAATTATCAGACCAGAGTAGCCTACAGAAACATGAATAAAACTCAACAAAATGTACAATGGTTGTTTGCCTTTAGTAAATAATGATAGTCAAACCTTCTTAATGCTTGGGTCAATGGGAAATTTAATCTAAGCAAACACCAAAAAGTGGTCACCATGGCCAGGTGGTCCTTTTGCAGTACAGGCTAGTACAGGTGGCTAGTACAGGTTTGACTTAACTAGTTACTACCTAGGTGTAATAATGTAAAGTATGAAACATCATTAATCCATGACACAATGAATATGCCATTCCAACATCTTACTACTGTTTCAACTGCAAATTCAATGTTAAAACACCGCAAAAAACTCCTTTCCCCCTCTAACACGAAATTAAATCTCAGCAAAAATAACTGCATTTACAGTATAACCTTAAAGAAATATTACTGTAACAGACATAGGTCCAAAGAAAGTAAAGTAACCTTTCTCTCTCCAGAATGCCCGCTCATAGTACACCATGATCTTCAGCACCGAGCCCATCGGAACACGCTGGATCAGCTGGTAACGGGGCGTTGGCAGCGGAGGGTCAAAGGTCACTTTCAGTTGCAGGGGCACAGGAATGGAAAAGACCACGTAACGAGCCTGAAAATGAATGAGGAATCAAGTTTAAATCATTGGAAACTCATCATCATCATCATCATCGGTCGACCCTGGGGGGGACGGGGCAAGTCCATGCACAACCGCTGACCACTCCATCCTGTCTGCCATGGCCGCACTCAGGTCCTCCATATGAATTCCGGTGTCTCTGGACAGAGCCCTTGGGAAGGTCAGCTTCCTGCAGTGTGTTTTTCCCCGGGGCCTCCACAGAATGAGTGAGGAGATTATCTCCTCTTATATTATCTTGGAAACTAACTGAGGAATCATATTGCCAGAAAGTTAAGTGTCATGATCAAAAGGAATTGAACTTATTGTTTTGGCTTGTCTGCATGTGTGTGCATTATATAAGTGTGTTTGTGTGTGTGTGTGTGTATGTGTGCATGTGTGTGTGTGTTTGTGTAATACTATGTATGTGTGTATTTGTGTGTGTGTTTGTGTGTATCTATCTGTCTGTGTGTATAATGTTTGTGTGTTTCCGTGCTACAGTTAATATATGTTCAGTCAGATGGAACAATGCAGTTTCTGTATGTTCCAGAGGGTGTATAACACTGTTGGCATGTCCTCCTCATTACATTGTTATGGGATCCTGCCGCTCTTAATGTACTAGATATTACATGAAACCAGCATCCTGTACATGTGTGTTTGTGTGCTGTACCACTTCACCCCTCTCCCCCATCCTCCCCCTCACCACCCTCATCACTCACCTGAAACCTGTCCTGTGTGTCTGTGTACAGTGTCACTCCATCCTCCCCCTCATCACCCTCATCACTCACCTGAAACCTGTCCTGTGTGTCTGTGTACAGTGTCACTCCATCCTCCCCCTCATCACCCTCATCACTCACCTGAAACCTGTCCTGTGTGTCTGTGTACAGTGTCACTCCATCCTCCCCTTGCTCCACCCTCATGACAGGATGTTTCAGTTTCACACGGTCCCCCAACAACTCCTGCATCCTCAAGCTGATCTGCTGGGATCCACCCAGAAACTTCCTTTCCTAGAGGCATGTAGGAATTCAACTGTTAACACCAGGGGACTAATGTTAAACAAACAAACAGGTAGGTGTATTATCATGGAAGCTCATCTGTGTTCAAAGTAATCATAGTACAATGCTAAACTTTTTTCCAGCACAAACAGATGTATCTATAATATTTTGTATATTATACTAATCCAAAATAAGATACATTTAGCCACATAGATCTAATTCTTAATTCTATATACATATTCTTATGCTACTGTTATTATATTAATGCATGTAAAAATACCAGTTAAACGTCATGTAAAACACACCTGTAGTAAGACAAACTTACCTGTCCACCATTTTCTGTTGAACAGCACCTGTCAAAGCCTGTTGGGGAAATGAACTTGGCTTTGAAAGGAGACATCAAATCAAACTTAACCAATAAGAAAAAGAAATGATCAAAACCTATCGTGACTATTTGCCCAATACAGGGGGGCAACAGTGGGACTTACTTTATTGCTTTATCCCCTCTTTATTATAATCAAGAATGCAACATACAAAGTATTATTGGCATGCACATCACGACGATATGATGACGCGCATCATATGTGGGAATTGAACACCGCAAGGTTACATCACATGTGCGAGACGGAACGAGATACGGCGAGATGATGTAGTGGCAGAGTCGAACAACATCTGAGCAGACATGGACGTTCATGAGTGGCGGATGATTATGGTTTGATCTACGGTTAAGTCAAAGCTTGGGATTTGAGCTGCTTCATACTGAGGCAGAGAAACTACTACGCTGCAAAACCACAAGAACTTTTCAAGTAACCAAAAACTTGAGCTGTTAGAAATCAAGAGCTTACCTCCGCACTGTTTAATGTACCACAGGAACCACAGCATGGACACTTGGTGGGACTTCGCTGTCACAAATGACTCCACCAACAAGTCACCAAACGTGATAGCAGTTCTATAGGAAAAATACAACGCAGTCAAACAACCTCACACAGACAACAACCTCCAGTCACAAGCCAAGATTAAAACTCAGTCTCAATTTTACATTATCAAAAGTTTAAGACCCTCTGCCAACCAACTGACATACCCAACCAGCAACTAGTTTTTTGCCGTCCCCTGGGGGCATATAAACTCCATTCAACAACATCAGCAATTGACAGCAGGACCCAGCCCAGCAGTGGCCAATTCAAATTGAGACTTTATGCAGGAGCCGGTGCCATTGGCCATAGATTTTATTCCAACAGGTTGTTGGAACAATAACCTCAAAAGGAAAACATAATTTCAAATTTATTTTAAAAAAAGTAAATGAGTTAGATTCAGATTTTCCCTCTACATGACATGACTTCTTTGTCGCTCACTTTGTCCAGCAGTGCTTTTCCCAGAATTCCTTCATCGTCATCCTGTCCCACTCTGTGGCATGGGGGCAATCCCAGGGTGCATCAGCTGGGATCTGTCATGCAGTACAGTAAATCTTGAAACATATGAAATGTTTGTGGTGGTTTTATTTTCGTGGTTTTCGTGGTGAGCACAATCTCCACTACAAATTCATGACCCCACAAACATGCATTTCCAATGTATAACTACAGTACTACAGAATGGTTTCATCTTCAAAGTTTAACATAAAACACTGCTAAAATCTCCTTTACCTTCTACAGCAAAACTGAGTCCCAGTGAAAATAAATGAATTTACAGTATTGCCATTGACAGGATAAGAAATTCTGTAGTATCGCCACAGCTAGTCATTAATATCATGGCCATTTGCAGTACTTTCCTAAGCTTCTTTATTGCAGCAATGCTACATTTTCTTGGCTACTATTATATCTGATTTTTAAAAGTACCGTAAATTTATCTATCGTTGCAGGGAATTTCATTTGTGGTAAGATTGCACAGTTGAAACAATTCTGTAGTACAGACTGTTTCAATTCTGTAGTAACAGTAACTGTGACAGTGTTTTTTAAATGAAACAAAATTAACCCTTTTACTTACTTTGCTCCCATACTCATCAATAAGCCTGAGCATGTGCAGGAGGTCCATGGTTTTGAACGGGTTCCAGAAGGTGGGGAGGGGCTTGTACTGAGTAGGTCTGCCCTGTGTCAACAAGGTTATATTAGATTACCAAATACATGTGTAACAGTAACATGTAGAAAAACTGAGCATGATGCCTTGATCTTTTAAAATTAAAATTTAACTTAATCAATTATAAGTCGGCTGCATAATACTCTATGATAATCATCTAAATCACTTTCACAGAATTGACAGTTATATACTGCAAGAATAAAATCTCTTCAGCAACAAATGTGAGAATGAAAGTCTTCATGTCTGAGACCTAGATTTTATTTTCGGAAGAAATGTCTAAATTGCAAAATATTGGCCGGATCTTGCTCCTCCTCTACACAACTTGAGTCTATATACGTCAAGAAGAAATCTGACTTGATCCTTGAGCGGCCATGACAGACAAAAACATGCATGATTCTAGCTATCTGTCATGGCCGCTCAAGGATCAAGTCGAGATTGCTTTACACAGGATGTGCACTTCTTGACATTAAGCCATGAGTGCTACCGGACATGCATGTAACCTTCTACCTGCTTCCTAACAACGTAACACGTAGAGAATTGGTTTAGCCAAACAGCTTCTTCAGTGTGCTAAGCTTAAGGGTTTATGTGCATTATGTATTTGATTAATTTATTACTTTTCTGTTGATTTGTGGATCCTTATCTATATCATGTACAAATGATAACTATATGATGTGCTTCGATTTCTGCTGGATGTTTTATTATGTCTTTGTGTTGATGGTTGAATCAAATAAAAAAAGGATTTATGTGTAACATATTTGGTCCATTTTGTTATAATTTAGAAAAGCCATTTTGAGACATCAACAATATATTCTAATACTCACTCCAGTCATGAAAATGTACTGCCCCTCATCGTGCATCTTGTAGGTCTCTATCCCAAGCTCTTTGGACAGACGGAGGAGTCTGTTCTGAGAGGGGCCGACGTACGATCCACCAACGTCACAGTAACCGAATCCTTCTCCCTGCACATTTTGCACAAAGAACTTAATTAGATGTTTAAACGAGATTCAACACCTGAGGCATGGTCATTGGGTTATGATGACTATCAATAGTCAATCATTATGATAAATCATCGAAAGTTATGGTTCAATAGTGTTGAATAAGGAAAACTTCTTATGCGTGAAAAGGAGATCTAGAAATGTTACAACTGTTACAAAAAAATTAGTACAGTAATTATAAGATGTGAAATTTTGAAGGATTCAGCATGATCAAGTGGAGAAAAAATCGAATAAAGTACATGAAGTTCATCATTAGATCTTGGTAACATTTGCATGTAACTTAATCTGTCGTAATAAATAAGATCAATCATCATCAATGGTATTTCTCACATATGCAGTGCAGGTGCGTCCTCCCACCCTGTCCCTGGCCTCCAGGACCAACACATCCAGCCCCTTTTCATGGAGGAGCTTGGCTGCACTCAGACCTGTGTGGAACAAAATTGTACATGCAAAACAGGAAATCAAAGATCTCAAAGTTTGGGTGAATTTCTTAATTCCATAGCCTTAAACATATCATGTGCTGTAACATATGCTGAACAAGTCTCAAGCCACCTGGGTGTCCCAAATTGAGGTCATTGACCTTGACTTTAAGGCAGACCAGTCTCAACCAGAGAAGTTTATGTTGGTATGATCTGAGAGACTCTGGATCTCTGGTGTTCCTCAGGGTACAATACCAGGTATAAAACTTAATAAATTTTTTTCAACATTCAAAATGCAAATGAGAAAAGAAATCTTCAATAAACAAACTGAATTTAAAGTCTAGAAGGAAAATAATGCACACTCACCACTGATGCCAGCACCAACTACAATCACATCACATGTAGTCATTTTAGTAACGTCGGGTTGCCTAAAACTAATTTCAGCTTTTTAGGTCATGCCAACTTGGGGTCAACCCAAACGAGCAGACTGTCCTGAGTCTCAAAAAATGTTGCTGACGCGTACACGTACACGTTGTACTTTTGTAGACCGAACCACGGTGTTCAATGTCTACTATAGTTTAATAATGTTTAACTGGCTGTCACGGGGCGTGCGTGAGGTCCTATGTAAACTTTCTCGTGCCCGCTCAACAACATTACAACAAGAGGTCAAAAGTCAAGATCCTAAAAGGGGGTCATTGGAATAAACCATTCGCTGTGTCGGTGGGTTTGTCTGGGGAACCTCTGTGACTGACTGAATGAAGGAATCAATGAAGGAATCAATTAATCAATCGATCGATCAATCAATCAACTAGAGTTCCCCGACCTGATACCTTCGCCGACTGATGTTGGCCTTTTCGAGTGCCATGTCTTTAATGTTTTCAATTTATTATGCAAATAAGGATCTCATTTGCATGAATTATGCCAGTTGCTTATCTTCTCTACCCAAATAACACAAGTTGCTTAAAGTATGAAAGTCTTATCTTATCAAAGAAGGCTATTTTAGCATTCCTCATCAATTGTGTAAATGAGGCCCTCATTTGATGATTTTTGTCTGATAATGTGGGCCAGGTTTACTACTTCCAAATGCTGAAAGAATGCAATCCCCATCATTTACCACAATGGAATTAAATTATTTTGCCATCAATCATGAAAATCAGGTATCCATTCGCATAATCAAGATTATAGATATTCCTCTCTTTCTCAGTTATATATGTCATGTCAAGTGTTTGAGAGTCTTGTAATTTGATGCAGCTGATTTATAACTTCCAAAATTTGTATTTAATTTCAAAAAACATAATAACAAAATTCCTGATTAAATTCAAACCTTTCCCAAAATTTCATCATGTGTTCATTGCTCCAAGATCAGGACACCATCTCCAACCCAGACAAATTATTTTATGACCTCTGCCAATGCACAGCGATGCGCGGATTTGAAATGCTCAAATTTAAAGTATGAAGTTAACGTTACTACGCAAATGTGCTAAACAGTGTTAGTAAATGTCACTACCATAAAGATGTCAGCATTATTCTATTCCCTTTCTTTGGGCACTAATATTGCTTTGGTTGCTTTTAAATCATATTTTTGTCGGGTGCCGTTGATATAAGTCATATCGCGTGCTCGTATGGCAGCGTTATGTATATTGTGTTTAATTGTTGCAATCCAGAAATATCACCTTTTCGGTGGGGTTTAAAACGGGCACACCCTGTTAACTTTGTAGCTTAAAAAAAAAAATCAGATTGTTTCAGATGACTGACACCTATGACGTATACAGTAAGAACCCCTACGCCCACACTAAAGCTGCACACCCACAGGTGGTCATTCCCAGCGGTGTTGGTCCTTTGTGTATCAAAACACGATTCCGGGTTTTCATAATTACTTGCCAATCGTCCAGATGCCACTAGAGCTTGCCGCAAACTTTTAAAGAGGAAATTTAATGGTTTGTATGACACCTGCTGGTTTTCAATCACTGTGTGGACTTAATATCCCGTAAACATTGGCTCGTTCTCATGGAAGTGTGCCAAACATTGTCTTTAGGACTGTCGATATGACCACCATTGCTTTCTTTGTATTCCCACAACACTTATTATGTTTTACGCACATTTTTGAGGCACCACAACATTAGTATAGGTTGATGGCTTGGAAGAAATTAGAGCCACAGGTGGGATTCCAATCCCTGAAAAACGGTTGTCGCCTGAGAGGAGATGGCAAATTAATAAAGCTGTCAAAACATAACAAAGCAGTTGCGAGGTTTCTGGGTTGGCCGGTGAAGCCAGCTACTCAGGCCCCCTGACAGATCAAGTAAGATCGCTCATGCTCCTTTTCTTGTACGGTATGTAAGGTGGTTTATGGCTGTCGCCAAATTCAGTAGCATGCGTTACGCCACGTAGGGGGCCCGCCCGAAAGTGCATAAAAAACCCAGCCCGTTAACTTCCCGGCGGGGCCCCCTTTTCCGCATAAGACAGGAAATTGCCGTTTTAGCTATGTCTTACCATTGTTGGCTTTCTAAGGGAACAGGAAAGGAGTGTTTGTTGTCATCTGTATCTCAACTCGCTGAGAAAAATGTTTACACTGACTGTAACATTAGTTACCGTTTGATGCGTTCCACCATGTTACTTGCGTGACCTGCCCAGTTTCTAGATATCCGGCGGTACGTCCTCTCATCACTCTTCTAGAAATGTAGCCAAAGGTGTTAATTCTTTCGAAGAAAAAGCGAAAGTGTAGTGCTGTAACATGCGTCAATAATACATAACAATGCGTCGAAGAAAAATAAGCTGTCATATTTTGGCAATCATTAATGGATACATTTTCCTAACAAATAAAGTACGTGTGCCTGAAAAACGTGCTTATCTACTTTTTGAACCTAAAATCCCTAAATTTTACATTTTATTGAGAATGAAACTATCATAAAAGCGGTGTGGTCAAAACGTTAATATATAAACGGTAAAAAAGAAAGTCATTTCTTAGAATTTCGAACACCCTCCTTACCCGTTGAAAGTAAATTAAATGGTAACCACGACATTTAAAGGACAGGAAGCTTCTAATCCCAAACAACGTTTGGCATTCGGTACCGGAACCGTACTGGACGTAAGGCGTGTTGATCCGTACGAAACGGAGAAGGCACGTTAAGGAGGGATCGCATTTCTATACTAAGTACTACAGTTGCATACACCACTACAGTTACACGCCATAAATCGCCTTAGAGCTGGGGTGTGTTTTACATAAGGGGGGTGCCACTTTGTAGTAGAATGCTTTGAGCAGCTCTGAATTCTAGGAGAAACCCCAACGTGACTATAATAACGTAAATAAATATGCATCACAGAACCTAGATATGAGATACTCAGCCCAGCTTTTAACTTCCTTCCTTCCGTCTTCTTGACGGCACGGGCGCACACGACCGAGAGGAAGACCTAAAGTCACTCTAGACAAACAAAACAAACTGATGGCAAAGAAATTGGATTAACTCATCCATTGGAGGAAATGGCAGTAGCGGCACAAACCGGAACCTCTGGAGAAAAACAGTTCGCCAAGTCGACCTATGAAACGAAGTTGCGGGGAGATCTAAGGTCTAAGGTAAAGTGATGTCCGGTCACATATCAGACGGCCTATATGTGACCGGACATCACGCCGCCGTCATACGATTTTGATGTAGAATTTTCCAGCTTTAACTTGACAGTACTACAGGGCAGACCGTTGAAAAAGAGATAAGACAGCCTTTTCCTTATCAAGACAGCTGAGTTTTATAATACACATGCACCACTATCCCAAGAATACCAGTTTAGGATCGTACGATGTTGATGAACCTGCTAAGAATGTGATCCTAAGAGTGGTGATGACAATTTCAAACACTTCGGGAACAAAAATTTGCTTGTTACGATGACCAGTTGTTTTTCTGTCATCTAAATTCTAAGTTTGTGAAACTTCGTTCTAAAAGATTTTGTAGATGTCCATGGTGCCGTAGAATTACTCACTTGAGCGCCTGCTGTAGCACAGCGTCTGCGAATGAAGGAAAAAAAAACTGGACCAGACAACACTATTCATCTACTCGACATCATCTTGTTGCATTCAGTGATCTAAAGACGTCACGACAGTCTTAAGTGTTTCCGTCCATCGCCGAGAAAACTTAAAGGACAAGAGTCTCGCGACATCTCGGCATCTGATGAGTACCATAAACCAATAGTTCAAGATAGTCTGTGAGCCGGACGAACGCCAATTGTTGAGATGGAAGAGGCAAGACGTGCGCATATAAAAGTTGAAGCGAAGAAAATGGGCTTGTTTTAGAAGTGAATGAGGATGTAAGTTACGTCGAAGACGTACAGACTGCCGTTTGTGACGTTCACTTTCCAGAAAACCTTGTAGGTTACGAGTCTCAACCGACACTCGACATTTGATAATTTTAAGCAGACGCAGGATCAGTCTACATCATCAAAATAGCCTGCGTTTTGCAAGCACTCCTTCAGACCTCAAGAGACGACCAGAAAATGGATTTTAGTAAATAAGTTTAATAAGAATACTACTAGTATTCTAAAAACGCCTTAATACGTATTGTAGCAAAAATCGTACGTAGCCTAGTCTGCTGTCCAACATTTTAACATTATGTCAGTTTAGAAAATGAACATTCTTCTTTAGCTAGTGTACATCAGATCTTGAGTGTCCGTTGAAGAACTAAAATACGCATGTGACATTTCCAATGTGACATTTCCAGTGTACGTCCGACGTCATCACAGGGAGCACACTAGCTGTGAGTGTGGGCGTTCAAACCGATTAAAAGCTCGGCCACAAATCAGCAGTGGTCAATCTTTCCTGAGGAACTCCCGGAGTCATCATCAGCCTCAAACTAATCCCGCACGTCGACACCAACCTGTACTCTAAGGTATGGTAGATGTTTCTTCTTGTACTGATGTACATTTTGAATTTTGGTTCTCCGAAACGGCTTGTTTTTTTGACGAAATAAATGTAACTGGTAATATGTACGTACGTATGAAATATTGCTTTTGATGTATGGGTTAGATCTTATTTCATGCAAGCTAGGTGTGGAGATAAGTCTTTCTTCATACTGCTTATGTTTGTGGCACCACTTAGTAATACAATCATATACGATGACATAAATATTTGTAAACGATAACGGAATAGTCTTATAAATATTATGCATCCGAGGTGATTTGAATAAAGAAAAATATGCTAACAAAGGGTCAGTAATGAGTAAAGAGGTACCTATGTGAAAGTGATGATGATGACAGAAATCTTTACAATAAGTCTCGATTATCATCAATTTGGTTTCTAATAAATATAATTGCGTTATGGACATAATTTGAGCATAACCTTAATAGGAAAGCAACGGGGATTCTTTGAGTAGGAAATGTTCAGTACCAGTATTAGAGTTGAAATATTGAATTTTCAAGTCTGTCTAAAACACGTTGGTTGACGTAATTCGCACCGGCACCCACAGCTGCAGAAAGGATTAGCAATTAGATTACGAAAAAAACAATAGGCTGGATTTACACACGCGTTTTTGAGTCGACTTGGAGTTGGCTCAGGGCATGGACAACCCTAGGCCACTCAAGTGGCGTTTTCTAGTAGGAAAACTCCATTTGAGCATCCTAAAGCTCCACACACGCCGCCCGAGTCGACTCCGAAAACTTGTGTGTAAATCGAGCCTATGACCAAAGCTGCAGGTAACGACACGAATGCGTGTGAGAAGGGCGCAGGTGTATCTTGGTCCGGAGTTGAAGTAAGATGTAGCAACAGGGCGCACAGACGTATTGAATATTTTTTTTTAAAAAGAGGGCCCAACGAGTGAACTCTTAGATCAAGACCATTCCGTTTCTGGATTCAATATGATACAAAAGAGAAGGCGATTTGTAGTACAAACTGGCATAAGTGCAGAAGATTCTTGACTTTAGTGCTCATGTTTTTCTCTCTCTCAAATTAATAAAGGTCTTCTGACTTCGGCCTCGACGTTTAAAGAATAAACGGGCCGGCTGGGTAGTTTTACGTCATTTCTTTTGCGCTGAAACGACTTTTCGCCGTTTAATACATCCAAACATATATTGATAGAAAGGATACCATTTTTTCCCGGCAACTGACTTTTTGTGATCCTCCCTCCAGTCATAAACTTGGAAATTGCGTTGCAACATGCAAGGGCAGGTTCTAATGCTACCATAATTATTAATATAATAATAACAGTTGTTCAGAGACGTTCTTTTGATTGAGGACTCTTTTTTATTCAGTATATGTACTTACAAATGAATAAATAACTGAATAACTAAATAACTAGTTATAAATAGATAGAAAAGTTGAAAAACGGTCTGAAGCAGATGCAAACCGACTGTAGTAACCTAGCAACTAAGATGTGTGCGACAGTGTGTGTACATGTACAGTAGTTGTAGCATTAAATGATAAGCTACATAGCTTTGCTCCCGACCACTTCACAACCAAGATCGAAGCACCGCATGACAAGTGGGATTAACCCATGGATATACATTAAGCTAGTTAAGTCTGGTAATGTTTGATTTGGGCATTTGATGTTTTAGGCAACCATTATCAGACTTACTTGGGATCCATCGCTATTTTTTTAGACAAACAGTAACGTAACTGGGACATAATCAGGTAATAGTTTACATAAGGATAAGAAGAACTTGACTGCGCGACAATTGTAGCTAGTAAACTGTATAGCAACTTACATACATGACAGTTGAACTATTGCTAATATCTAACAATTTCAAAGAGCTGATTATAATTCATAAATAACAGTGCACTGACAATCTATCTTACATTATCCCTTATTGTATTAGTAATAAGGATGTTAAATTTTATTCTATACCTCTATTTTGTATTATGTTGTTGCCATACATTGTACCGTGTACAATTGTCGTGCAATAAAGTTCTCTCTCTCTAATAGTATGTATGCTAATGCTCTAGAACAGTGTCTCTGACACCTGGGATTTGTCCCCAAAAGTTGTATTTGCCAAAAGCGATAAATACACACAGAAAAACTATATAGGTGCCGTTTATCGGCCAAAGCAAACATCATCAGAACTACCTGGGACATGATAACGAAATAGTTTAAATGACACCTGGAGTTTAAATAGGATTTACCACAAAAACAAAGCGGGATTTACCAATAGAGATAAATACACACAGGAAAGCTATATTGATACCGATTATCGCCCAAAGCAAACATCACCACACCTACCTAACATCTATTGTCATATCTTGGTAAATACCACTCCATGCAGTGGCGCTGAGATTGGAGTAGCCTGGAATCCGTTCTATTCTTGCCCCAGTTTGTCTCTCTGATCGCATCTAATAGTTAAGAAGAATATGACTTTTCCGAGTTTAAGTTGTAAAAATGTACAGTCGGCTGCCAAAATGACTATTAAAGACTACTGGGCAACCTGGCCGCGCAACTCTCAATCACAGATGACCTTGCTCACGACCAACTCCCAACCATAGTGTGGAGAAGGTTGGGAGGCCATGGTCGGCTGTGTGTGATCATTTCCAGTCATGCATGGCACAACTCTAAATTACTACCGCACAATATCGTTTTTATTCAAATCATAAGCCCAACACACTATATCAATGTCTTAATCAGATATACGACAAAAGATGTAAGACAATCGTAATCATGAATAGCTTAAAAACCTTCGTGGTTCATCGTGCGATTCTTCAAGACTGTGGTGACGCTGTCGTTTCGTTCGCGTTCAGCTACAGATCTCAATCTTCCAACGTCACATCTTCCCGGCTTTTGAAACGATCTATCAGAACAAAAGGTTTTGGACAGTCGTGATCCCAAATAGAGGTTGTGTGATTTGGAGGGACTAGTCATTTTGAAAGAAAACAAGTCCCTGCCTTACTACAAGTCGGATGCTGTGATAGGAAATGCATTAAAAGATTAAAAGCCTGCATTCCTTGACGTTAAAAAAACCATTTGATATCACGCCGTATGCCCAAAAAGGTGCTAGGATTAACTCCGAAGGTTATTGTATTAACTTCTCGGAAAACAGATATTCGATCTGCATGACTTTTACTGATACCCGGTAACCCCACACTAATGATACTATATTTGCAATTAAGAACGAACTGACAATCTCTTGACATTTCGGCCTTTGGTTAATTTCTCTTGACATTTCGGCCTCTGTCAATCAATGACTTAATGCCATTTAATGCTATCTTAACTACCCGAATTTCGATCATAAAAATCATTCTCCACTTGAAAGTCACAAGAGTCTATTTGATATAACCATGCAAAAAAATGTGGTGTTGCTGCTGAGACCCTGTCTGTACCTTCTAACCCCAAAATTCTCGAAATTAGGCCAAAATTTCCAAGGAAAATATGAATTTTTAAGGATTTTAAACCTATAATCGCATTCCCATTTTGAAATCTCCACCGCGCAACACAACTCTGACGTATGCCCTAAACTCCTTTCTTCAGTAGACGTATAAATGTGTAACTCAATCTATACCACTGGATTACAGTATGAAATTATCAGACGTTTCAAGTGTCCACCTAACACTTTTCATCAGTGAAGTAGTGAAACATACGGCCAACGACGCCACATCACTTAGCGCTACCGTACACGTACCGTAAGCTTCCACGACACGCGCTTTGTGCATGTAGTATCTCCTTTCCTCAAAAGGCATTGTGAATATCACGGATGAAAAATCATCTGAAGACCTAAACTCTAATGCGAGGGCACGAAAAAGAGAAATGACAAGCAAAAATAGAAGATGGCTAAATTTCCAAAAACAGAGCCGATAGCCGCTGTGAGAAGAGAAATGAAGTGACAAAATGCGTTATAACAGCCAACAAGTCTTATTTTCCTGTATCCAAGAAGTGCAGAAAGTGGTAGCCGGCTCTGAAGCGGCTTTTTGGGGGGCTAAATAATACACTTTTTGTAGCCAGTCCGTAACTATCAGCCACCCCGTAACTATATAGTTACGGGCTGGCTGCTAAAAGTGCATTATTTCGCCCCCCAAAAAAGCCGCTTCAGAGCCTGCAACGGAGGCTAAGAAAGTGGCTAGTACCTTACCAAGTTGGCAACTACGCTCAAGGCTACCACACTAGTGTTGATTCTACAACGTCCGAACTGGTTTCATTTCTACACACATGGCTACCTTTCTAGAGTCACTTCTACAAGTACACTCAAGGCTACCACACGATATAATTCCCATTTTCAGTACTCTTGTCATGTTGACCATCTCCGAAGGGGAACAGAATTTTTTTCGAAATCATGTAAAAATCAATGCGTGCCGATTATCCATAAAGTCTACTTGCTGTGGACTTTGAAGATGAATGTTAATGTTCACATAGATCGTCCGTAAGATGCCATGCTAGTACTTGCGTATGGAGAACTTGTACGATGTCATGCTTTTTGACTCTGAGTGCAGTAAGTCTTTTCTCTAGTTGCTCCGGTAAGATATTTCAGTCTTATGTTCACATAGATCGTCCATATAAGATGCCAGGATAAAACTTGCCTAGTACGAAGACTTTGTAATATGCCATTATATTTCACTCTAAGAACATTAGCTAAGTCGTTTTCTCCACTTGCTCCGTTGATATATTTTATTCTTGTGTTTACGTAGATCGTCCATAAGATGCCGCGCTTCACGCCGTTGTGTTCCCTGGTGCTGTCCGTGGTGCTGATTGCCGTGCTGACGGGCACGGCTGCCCAGGACAGCTCGGGGCCGATGTGCGGCCGCTTGCTGGTGCGGCGGTTCCAGCAGCTGTGCATGGATCTCAAGCGGCGCCGCAGCGTCGACGACACCGAGCAAGGCCTGGTGTCCCGCCTGGTGCCACACCACACACCAAGCACCAACTGGGAAAATGGTGAGTACTAGTGTCCTTCCTTACAAGAAGCTTACAAACAAGCAGCGGACTGAAAAGTGGGATGCACTGCACGAAAACAGGATTTACCTTGCTTGCTTTGGTCATTTAATGTTTTAGGCAGCCATCATCAGAGTTACTTACCTAGTACCCGAGATTTATCGCTATTGTCTAGACAACCATTCCCTGGCGCACCTGGTATACATCTTGAATGACACGTGCACATTGGGTCAAAGTGGGATTCACCACCAAAAAAGTGGGATTTACCAGAAACGGAAAGCTATACTGGCAACGTCAATAAAGCTTAAGGTTAGAGACCCATGTAATAAGATACGCTGGATAGCAGTTACAAAAACGAATGGGTAGATTTTGGAGCAACCTTAACCAGACTTAACCTGGTATTTATTGCCATTAGTAAATACATGGGGGTCTATTAAACCTTCTTGGTAAATATGCGACCGTTACCTCTTTCTTACATACGGCCCTAAAGGCTACGGGGCTTTATCTTTTACCAAGAACACGAGTGGTTGTTGATGATCTTCTTGATCCCAGTTGCAGAACCAGAGCGCGGCCTTCAGCTGATGAACAAGCGCGACCCAGACTCGGAGACCCCGGCGACCGACATCTTCGACGTCTGCTGCGAGCGCGGCTGCTCTACCGAAGAGCTGGTCATCTACTGCGGCATCTGGCACACCGAAGGAGCCTTCTAATGTACAACCAGCTCCTACCGACGGTGTAAGGGCCACGAGTCGATAGACTAAAGCTTGGTAAAGACGGACACGAACCAAAATGCACGCATGGTTGTAGAGAACTGCACATAACTTCTGCTCTTAATTTCTCACTACGTGTAGAGTTGTTATGGTGAAAATTGTAATCACGCTTATCACAAAGGCAAGAACAAGGTAATGAAGTGTTTAGGTATACCGATATCTATTCTTGCTGTGAAATATAATCTACTTTCGGCAGGAATTTGATCAGAATCATAAGAGTTTATGTGTACGCTCGTGATTTATGGAACCCTGCCAACACCTTGCAACATGAAATTGTTTTGCAATAAAGATTTATCATTCCATACACTAATGTTTTTCTTTCTAGGTTGGGTAACTAAGTGTACATGGCTATCCCATGCACTCAGGAAAACAAGGCAGCCAAATAAGTGTTCGTATGTGTGTGTGAATGTTGGGAAATGTGCTGCACATACCGTCCTGAACGCTTGGTGGTTTTACTATATTGTAAGTCATATTGTAAGTGTAATTGCACACAATCCAATAAAGTATAAAATCAAGTGTTCAGGCCTCTACAGTGTTCAACTGTCTTGTGAAAGCTATGTTCTCTTGCTCCATGGTCTGTTACACTATGGGACATACCACAGGTTGTTCCTAAAAGATTTAAAAATGAGTAACACTGACTTTTATCTGCCTCAACAACCCATGGTTTCCCTTCCCTTTCACGTTTCTTTAAGATGAGAGTTTCCTCTTTTCTCTTACTGAACTCAATCCTAATGTGAGGTCCTTTTGGTATTATCATCTTGTGAAGTTGTTTCAACCTCTGTCATTAAGACCACCCTTTGGAGTATAAATAAGAGAATGCCACACAATCTTAAGTCTACATTTTTTAATACTGGGAAAAAAAGGACAGGACAAAGTGTTGATGATGTTACTGCATTGCAGTGGTTGTCTTTAGCCATATTGTTCTCCTGTATCTCGAATCTGTAAATCATAATGAGATAATTTCTCATCGAAATATTAAAAAAAGAAAATTAATCAACACACTGAAGATCTACTCCACATCCATGGGTAGGCATTAATGTTCTGCTTTGTAAGTTTCTTGTCCAAGCATTGCTGCCTCTGTTCACCATGTCATTACTTATCAATTATGAGAGCCTTGAAATTAAATGGCAGTTCCATAACTTTCAAGTACTTTTGAAATCTACGATCTTCCCAGAATGTTTCAAAAGGGGCAAGGACGAGCTGGCCTCCAAGTTGAACACTTTGCAACTTTTGTCTTTTTTGTTTCGTTTGCGATGATGATTTTACGAGGGGCAGGAAACAACAGGCGACTGGACTGGTTTCTCCTCGGTGCTGTCCGACGTTGTGCTGTTTCGGGTGCCTCGACGGAACAGCTGAACGCTCAGTTTGTACAGCTCGTTGTCTACCACACCAGTGGAGTACGGAACCGGAGGGGCAACCTGGAAGTGAAATAAAAAGTGTCTTAAATATCATACATACATACATACATATTCATCCTACAAATCATATTCATACTACCTGATCTTTAATATCATTACACCATATTCCTGCTAAACTCAAGTTCAAATATACTTATCACACTTGTTACAAACATGTGTTTGTAAACATCATCCAGTAAACTGTATCACATATCACCTGCACTCCATTGATATCTATCTGCCAGGTTACATAATACTCCACTTTGAAATACAGCGTATTTGAGAGATCTCTAGTGTAGCATCTCCCAGGTATGCACAGTTTAGATATACAGGAGTGTATTATACTGGGAGACATTGCATTGGTGATCGCTTTAGATGCAAATTTTTCAAGGTGGCAAATATATGCAACCTGGTGGAATTATGTTAAACGTTAAACATACTGAAAACCAACTTCTCACCTTGTCTCCTTTCTTGAGCTGCTTTCTAATCTCGAGGTCCCTTCTGGCACAGAGTGCACGGCGGCAAGGCCCCACATCACTCAGCAGGTTCTTACGTTGTCGGCGCCTTCTCATGGCGGCAAAGTTGAACGCTCCGATCGGGTGGTCAAAGATTGGGCTGGGGGGTCTTGCAGCCTCTCCTGGGAGCAAAATAAAAAGACATAAATACTGATGAAAAACAGATTTTTGAATCTGTGCATTATGTCCTGTAGAAAATACTTAAGGTTTATACAGTACTGTAACATTTTCCAACTGATGATTAACCAGCATATACAGTCTAAATCATACTATAATATTTGCATTTCCACCTTTTGACGGAGGTAGGCAGTGCTATGGGCTATCAAATTTTACAAAAATCATTTTGAAAAATCCTGACCTTTTTCCTTGACCTCCTCTTCTGCCGCAGCCCGGCAAGCCTCCTTGACTCGAGCCATGAGTTTTTCTCCAGCAAGTGTAGGGGAGATCCCGATGCGAGCCAGCACGTGGCCCGGCTTGAACTTCTTCAGAATGGCGCCTGGCTCTTTGGGTTCCTTTGGTTTGTTGGCCTGCATGAGACTGGCCCAGTCCACCTCAATCACATCCGCCGCTTCTGGGGGACACAAAATATTGGGATTCTTGATTACAGTAGAACTAGAACTTAGATATTACATTGTTTTATATTGGCATAGCCGCACAACATATCAGTTTTAGGAATTCCAGTGGGAAAAAAAAATACTGTAACAAATAAAACTTGCAGTTCTAGAATAACCTCAAACTGAATTTGTATCTAAATAATCTCATACACCTACACTATATTGTCTGAAATGTTTGAAACTCCTTAAGTCCTTTGCAGAAGTTGTGGTCTTACTCCGCCGATTATGTTTTTCTCTAAAATATCCTGAACATACCTTGTCTAATTGTGTCATACAATAATCAGAGTGGTGGAATTACTGTGTAGCGAAAAAACAAAAAAAAGGTATCAGAAACCGGCTTTTAAAAATGAACTGTGTTTCATCAGAACTGGTATCAAGGGAGTTTTAGCTTGCTATTTTCTTGTAGTCTTATATTTTGTAACACATCTGCATACATGTATCTAAGAACACCTGAAAAACAGGTCAAGGAATCTGAGTGTGACTCTACTAGTAAAACAAAATGAAGTGAATGAATGAGAAACAGAAAGAGAAGAGCAACAAATGAGCGTGAATGAGACAGATCTGTTTACCACGTTTATCCTCGTCCTTGGTGTCGGTCTGGTCAGCCTCCTTCATGGCTTCCTCGTCCATCATGGCATCCAGCTCATCATCGCTGATAGGTTCATAGACGTCCTCCTCAGACTGGGTGTTGGTCACTTCTGGTTCGGCAGAGGGTGGTTTCTCCTCCAGCAGTTCAGCTGCGGCGCCGTTGGTCTCACTGGAAGGTTTTTCGTCCGTGAGAACGGATGAGTCAACAGACGACACTTCTTCGTACTTCTGCTGCACTTGTTCTACCGGCTCCTCTGCTTTGGTTTCAGGCGCTCCTTTCTCCTCCTCTTTGTCGGTTGGCTTTGGCTCTGGGGTTTTGGTGCGTGATTGTTCCTCGGGGCGAGTGTCTTGAGTTGCAGCGCTTTTGTCGTCACTGCTTTGTTGTTTCTTTCTCTCCCTGTCCAAAGAGCGTGGGCGCTGCTTGCGCTCGGGACTGCGCCCCCTACGGCTTCGTTTTTCAGACAGTTTGCTGGAGTGGCTGTCGTGGCTTCCACTACGACTACGGCGCAGCCTCTCATACGAGCGCTGCCGGGGTCTCTCTCGGGATTCCTGACGACCCCTTACCTCTCGTTCTAGAGCTTCAGGAGGGAAGTCTCTGTCAGATCTTATGTCGATGTCTGGTCGTACATCTCCACGCATGTCCCTTTCTGGACGGAGATCACGCTCGGCTCGGATGTCGCGGTCTGAGCGAGCATCACGCAAATCTCTGTCAGCCCGCAAGTTCCTGACATCACGCATGTCTCTCTCGAGGGTGGGATCACTGCGATCCCTTCTGCCCCAGGGTCCTCTATCAGGCTCCAGCATGTCCCTACGGTCGTCTCGTGCCCTCTCCCAGGGGGAGAAGCGTGCATCCCTCTCCCTGTCCCAGTAGGGTGGGAACCGGCCATCACGATCCGGGAATCTGTCCCGATCCCTGTCAATATCCGGAGGAAGCCACCTGTCATCTCTGCCTGGAGCATAACGATCCGCGAATCTGTCATCTCTTTCGCGATGGTCCACGAACCGATCGTCCCGGGGAAACCGAGGATCCCAGCCCCTGCCGTGGCCCAGGAATGCCTCGGGGGCATCTCTGCTGGGGAAACGGTCATCCCTTCTGCGGTCCCATTCGGGAACAAATCGATCTGGTCTCTCGTGAGGGGGATAGCGGTCATCGCGTGGTAAGTCAAACAGTCTTCCATCTCTGTCCCTGTCAAGATCCCTGTCCCGTTCCAGGCCTCGTCCCCTATCAGGGTCAGGGCGTCTCCTGTAGTCGTCATAGGGGGGCTCCACAGGTGGCTCAACCGGTCTGTACGGGTCTTTCCTGGGATCTGGTGGGCTCCTATGCCCAGGCCCTGGCTCTCTAAACATGTCATCATCGTCATCATCACTCCAGTCTGAGAACACATCCTCCATTGGCATTGCAGGCTTCTCCTCTGCATGTCCTCTTCCAGCACTGCTTTTGCTGTGCTTTCCTTCATCGGACCAACTGTCAGACTTTTCCCTGGACGAAACCTTTGGATTGTCTTGGTCAGATATGTCAGACTCCCCTTTGGACACTTTCCTCCTCTTTTTCCCCACCTTTTTCTTCTTTGCCTTGGGGGTATCTGGTTTCCTGGAGTCCTCACTATCTGAGCGAGATCTCTTTCCAGCTCTCCCCTTTTCCTTCCTTTCCTCTGGTTCCTCTTCTTTTGGTTGTTTTCCAATGAAGTCATCTCTAGATCTTCCAGGGTACTCCTCCCGTGTCCTAGAAAGGGTTTCCTCCCTTGTCCTTCCAGAGGGTTCATCTCTAGTCCTTCCAAGATGTTCCTCTCTTGTCCTTCCAGAATATTCTTCCTTTCCTCTTCCAGAAATTTCTTCTCTACCTCTTGCGGGTTGTTCATCTCGACTCTTCCCAGAATACTCCTCTCTAAGCCTCCCAGCATGCTCCTCTCTCATTCTCCCAGCATGCTCGTCTTTAGTTCTCCCAGCACGGTCGTCCTTAGTCCTCCCAGAATGCTCTTCTCTCCCTTTCCTAAAAGGTTCTTCCACAGCTTTCCCGCCAAGCTGTTCCACCCTTTTCTTCTTCTTGGGAGGTTTCCCCTTTTTCTTTCCCGAGTCCACGCTCCCAGCACGTTCTGATGAACCCGACCGCGAAGGTTCGGAGGATTTCCGAGACTGGGTGCTACCTCGGTCTACATCTCTCACTGCCTTGTGCGAATCCCTTTCCACCCTAGAACCGCTTCTTTCCCGCGCTCTGTCGTGGATGGGGGATCGCTTGGTCTCCTCGTAGCGCGAGCGCCTGCTTTCCCGCGGAGGAGTGCTAGTCTTTGACACCATGGCCACTTTACTGGCTAGCTTGGGTTCAGGGCCTTTGCCACTGTCACGGCTATCTTCATCACTGCTGGAGGAGGAGCGCTTCCTCTTACGGGATACGGAACGTGGCGACGACGATCGACTCTCGTCTTTAGCCTTCCTTCTGTCAAACAATAACAGTAAAACAGTCACAACAGCAATTTGATGTCTTATCGGCGTCTCTAAACATTAGACAATGGTAGACCTTAAGTTTTAGCATCTTCTGGAGAACACAGGTCTGTGCTTAAAAGTGAGGCACTCAATTACTGACAGAAGGGGCATTCTAGAATCTATTGAGATATTCATTTCAATTCTTTAATGTTTGATGGCCTGAAACCTTCAAGGCAGAAAATCTAAGGATTTAACATACTTTTCTGTATGATAAACAAAACTTTGCTAAATCTATGTCACTACACCATGCAGGCATATGTGCAGGATATCTAAAAACAGCTGTAAAGTACAAACATATAATGAGCACACCGGAGAGAACGTTAACATGCATTAGAAGCACACCACACCACACCTGTCCTTATTGTCCTCATGCCGTGCAGAGCTGCCCCGCTCCCTCGCCTCCCAATCCTTGCGAGCTTCCCCATAAGCCTCTCGTTCCCCACCGCGTGCATCCCTTTCGCCAAAGCCGTGCACGCCAGCCCTGCCATGCTCAAAGTCAGGCCGAGCAGCGACACGCCTGTCATACCTGCCACCGAAGTCCCCCTCGCTGTACCTGGTCAAGGACGGGCGGTCCCTGTCATCCTCCCTCTCCCTGTCTGTCAGGGCGTCTTTGTAGCCACCAGGCCTTCTGCCTGCATCTGCAAGAAACATTCATCAAGATTTGATGACTTTTTTCTTGGGAAAGACACTTCACAAATCTTCCTGTAAGTGTTCTACATTTCATATTCTATAGTTTTATTTGACATACCTAAACCTTCAGCTTTTCATCTTTTATCTTACTCTAATTTATAAAAAGACAAGTACACTTATATACAATAACCAGTATGAATGGTGCTTATTTCCTAAATGCCAAAAAATGCTTTTACCTCTCTCAAAGCCTCTGTCTCGGCTTCTGTCGTCAGCATAAACACTGGCGTCTTGTCCTCTACGATCTAGAGGTGGTTCAGAAGTGGAGTTGTCAGGGGTTAGATTTTCAGTCATGACAACCGAATTTCAGATTCACCAAATAAACAGGATTGTGACACATGCCAATGAACAAATATAAATTATTGAAATCTCGACCCGTCTAATATTAGTAATAAAAGAACTGGCAAATTTCAATTGAACATTTGGTTCTTTTGTCTATTTAAAAAGAAATTGTCAATCCTAAATTACATAATGAACAGTTGACAGTACAATGCCATATAACAAGAATAAGACCAAGCAAAGTTTTAATTTCAGAATACATGTATCTCAAGAAAATAAAAACGAATGTGTGTGTGCTCTCTAGGTTGGATACAGTACTTTTACCGTCATATCTCTGTGATCCAGACTGCCTATCTGGTGAGCGAGACCTCTGCCTGGGTAGGGGTGAATCTCTAAGCCTGGGAGGGGAGGAGGCTCGTCCCCTGGGAGGGGGTGATCCGCGACCTTTCCACTGTGGAGGAGACAGCGACTTCCTGCGCTGAACTGGGGGGGAGGGCGAGCGACGTCTGGACGGCGGCGGTGAACGTCGTCTCTGTGGCGGCGATACGGATCGCCTCTTCTGGGGTGGGGAGGGGGAACGTCTCTTAGGGGGAGGGGATTGTTGTCGTCTTCTGGGTGGGGGGGATGGAGATCGACGTCTTTGGGGAGAGGGGGAGTGCCGCCGAGGAGGGGACGGGGATCTGCGCCTCTGGGGAGGAGACGGGGTCACTCTCCGTCTTGGTGGGGGAGAGGGGGACCTCCTTCTCGAGGGTGGGGATCGCCCTCTCTTGGGCGGGGAGGGGGACCTTCGGCGTGCGGGTGGCGAAGGAGACCGATTACGTCTCGGTGGGGGAGACGGAGTTCTGCGCCGCTGTTTTGGTGAGGGACTGCGGCGCTTCTTCGCCGGGGTAAGAGACCTGCGTCTGGAGGGTGGGGATTGACGCCGACTTTTCACTGGAGACGGACTCCTTGGCTTTGGAGATGGACTCTGCTTCTTGGAGGGTGGGGACAGAGTTCTTCGTTTTTGTGGGGGAGGGGAGTATGATCTGCGAGAAGTCCTGGGGGCAGGGGAGGCCTTTGTCTCTGGACTTGGCGGCGGAGGGGAATGCTCTTTCTTGCTTTCACGCTCGACTGTTTTTTCCTCTGGCACACTCTTGCTGGCCTTTTCCCTGAAATGAAGTGGTGAGGTACACGAAGGTTAATAACAAGAAACATTGACTATTGCTGGCTTTTTATTCAAATATTATATTCAAATGGCAGCCTAATTTGAAAGCATACTGCCAGCAAATTGCAATTCCTTCTGATACTAGTAGAAACAAATTCACAGCTACAATTTTACCAGCTTCGAGTTGTTGTTTTTTATACTCACTTTTTCTTCTTCTTGCCTTCCTTTTTCTCCCGCGCCTTTTCACGAGACGTTGCCCATTCCAAGGGCACTGCGGGGGGTGGGGGAGGCGGTGGTGGGGTCGGGGTCCGAGGGCCTCTCTTCTTCCTAGCTGGGCTCTTCTCGGGTGGAGTCTTTGGGCCTCTGTAAAACACAGGATGCAGAGTGGGGAATGATATCTCTTGAAGAACACTGATTTTGATCCTTGACTATGGGGAGTCCATGGCATGAGGGGAAACAGCTCTAAGTATTAAAGTTTACTAAAGACTATGCAGAGTCTTGACCGCAGCCCATACAATATACCTTGGGAAAGCTCTGCTAAACCGGGCTGAGGTTTCCACTTTTGTGAGCGTGGTCAGCAAATCAGAGAATTTGCTTTACCGAAAAACAACAATTTTCTGACAGTTGGTTACAGGCCATGACCACAAATATTTTAAAGTGGAAACCTCAGCCCGGTTTAGCAGAGCCTCCCCAAGGTATATTGAATAGGCCACGGGCAAAGCTTTGTGTAGAATGGCTAAAGACTTTGAGGACTTGAGATAATGATCTCCATTTTGGATGATTTAAGATGTAGTTTCTCACCCACTATCTCTTAAAGGTAGCACTCAAGGTGTGAAGAAACTGAAAGATTGTACAGAAGAAGTTTTGTGCACATACTTGCGCTTCTCCTCTGCTATAGGAGGAGTTTTGGGTCCCTTCTTGCTTTTCTTCTTTGGCACTTCTTCTGCAGATGAGGAAGAGGAGCTCTCTCGCACTGGAGAGACCTGGAGAGTGAAACCACCAGTCAGTATCAAAAAAGTAATCTGAGAAAAGTTTCTGCAAATTCCAAGTGGATATTTTGAACCCTGATAAAGTTTTGAAATTATGAAATGTAATCACTGAAAAAGTTCACTTGCTTCTGTCCTCTGACATTGTCCAATTTCACATTCTTAAAGTTCTTATGCCACAAATGACACTGTAATACAACATTTCCTGACAATATTCAACCATGATAAGCATTATGCAATGAACAAAGAAATTTGTACAGACTTATGATGTCAGGGAACATCAAACATCAAAAATTATACTTTCAGTTCTTGATTCCAGCTGCCAGCTAATCCAATTAAATTCTGGCAATGATATCACACTTAACACGGCAGCCGGTTTGGAGTTGGGCATCACGACTTGAAAAAAACTTCTTTTGAGAAACAAGCAATGGATATAATCATTGTTATTACACAGGATCATAATTTTGCTATGTTATGTGTAATCGGGAACTGTTGTATTTCAGCGTCATTGGTGGTATAAGCACTCTAACTATGATTAAGTCATGATTATACAAACCTTTCCTACCTTCTTCTGGATGATGATCTCTTCGCGTTCGCGTTGCTCGCGTTCCCGTTGTTCCATCAGTTCCAACTCTCGCTGCAGCCGCTGGCGCCGCATCTCCAGCGTCAGCTCATGTTCGTAATCCAGGTCGTCCCAGACTGAGGGGAAACAACACGAAACGATAATATTCACAACTCAATCAGAACAAGGTACTATCAGCCCTGCTCCTGAGGAGCTGTCAAAAAATGCTGGTACGTATGAGGCTTTCTGAGTTGGAGAAATATTGGTTATTTTACCTTGATTCCAACTGTATTACATTCATTGGAATGACACGAAACAAAGGGTTGTATAACATGCTCAAAATCTACCTAACAAGACTGACAGGTAACAAAGTCCCTCCTAAAGGACTCCCCCTACCACTAGTGAGCATATTGCATGTTCCCCACTAACCATCATCCTCCAGTGGTCTGTCCCAATCTACCCCCCTCTCCTCACCCCCCGACTGCTCTGCATCGCTCTCGGGGCTGCGAGGTCCCGCGATCACCACCGGGCTGATGTTCTTCGCTTTCAGACGGCCCTCCAGGTCTACGCCCTTTTTCGACCTTGAGCGACTTCGCTCGCCAGACGACTCTGGTTTCGGCTGCAGAGGAAAATAGATACTAGTACTCTCATTGCCTAGCCTTACACATTTAGCATCTACAATAAAAATGTGATGATTTGAGCTAATAGATAAATGTCTTAAACATGGGGACAAAGTCAAACCATGAAACACAGTAAGTGGGCCCTTGATTAACAGGTGCAAAGAAAGCATATATGACTTAGGATAATGTTAAAGAATAGTTGGCATCCATGCAATGAAAATATTTCAAATACCTCCCAAGGCAAAATACCACCAGAGAATCTCAATGTGCCTGACTCAATGTGAGCTATAACAAGCAATTTTTTTACAACTACGAAGTGTCAACATTGCAGAAGTTTACTTATGCCACCAGCATCTCTTTGCATGGAGATTGTTTAACAATGATGAAATGTTTTCCTGATTTCTGGACAGACCTTGGGTGACTGTGAGCCGTCCTTACGACTGCTACGTGTCTCTCTGGAGCTGCCGCTCTCCGAGGCTCCTCCTGAACCTCGCTTATTCCTCATCTTGGTCCTGAGGTCCTCTACGTCGTCACCTCTGGGGAAAAACAAACTATCAGTACAAAAAAAAACATGTGTTCTTTTATTTGCATTAATTGCAAGCTTAGATTGGCCACCCTGAACAACAGCAGCACCTGCCAGCAGGCTGTTAGCTAGCAGGGCGTCTTTTGGACACCCCACACTAAGAAAACAAAGAAACTAGACGCCCTCCTTTAGCTGAGGACACCCAAAGGATGCCATTTCCCTGGTAATCACATACACATGTGTCCCCCCCTTCCACACACACACACTCTGCCACTGTTGTTTTTCATCATACCAGACACTGGGACAGCATGAACACTGATTGGCAAGCAAAGCTACCAGGTAATTGTTAATCAAAAGAGCCCATTGGGGAAGTCTGGTGACTGGTCACTCCCCCCCCCCTCCCAAAAAAAATAATTTTTGACCCTGTCTATAAATCCTAGCTAAAAAGCCTGTCTGCCTGGACTAAAAATTGCAGGGATCTAACCCCTAACCAAGTAATCCAGCATCATAATAAAATACTAGTACCACAGAACCACACACAGCTGAGAACACCCACCTGTCTCTGTATGATCCTCTGTAACTGCGGGTTCTCCCACTGGGGCTCTGGGCGGTGGGATGCACGAAACGACACGTGTTACCAAACGGACATTGCCCGTCCTGCACCCAGTACTTGCAAGGGTCGCTACTACGCTCTCCTGACCTCTGTAAGTTTACCAAAAATGTGTTACGTAGTTTTAACTAGTTACAGCGAAACATTTCAGCAAAGTTTGAATCTTTATTGACAATTCTCCTTAACTTGTCTCTAATGGTATATACATGTGTATTAAAAAAATCTGGTTCAGAACAATTTGTGTAGATATTTATGAATCATGCAGGGTGTCAACATAAAGGAAACCTACATGTAGGTTTGGTGTGTCTTTTTATATCACTTTGTCTAAAAAAGGGCATTTTGGTTTCATCTTCCTATAAGTAAGAGTTTTCATTCAAAATTTTACGTCTTATTAAAAAAAATTGACAAACACTAACATCTCTTCGAGCTGCGCCCGGTCCTAACCGCTCAAACACGCTGGGCCTTCTCCCACTGGGCTGCTCGGGCTGCTGGGATTGCGACTGGGACTGCGAACTTGACGAGGACGCTCCTGACTCGGCCACGATCTTGGAACTGTCCACGGTGACCTTCCGCTTGACTCGCCCGGACATGGCACACCGTCGCACCGGAATGGGTCAATCACGCGCACAGCAAGTCTGTGTGTCACCGACTCCCTGGGAAAAAGAAACCATATTTTTTACAGGAGTCTCCATCCCGGGGTGTTGCCAAAAACAAGAAAAGATAGTTGCTCTGAAAGAATCTGATAAAAAACTGTCTAATATTCAAAAGGCATTTTGTTAGTCTTGGACGTTTTTCATTGGAGTAAGCCATATTATAAGAATGAAGCCGAATACCACAAAGGTATTTGCATATTCTATTGTCAACAAATCATGTTTATTTGTTTCAAATAGATGTCAAAAAAGACAGAATGTGGTCATTTCAAATGATACTAATAACTCAAATGGTAACCATTTGAATGTCAGTTTCATTACCATTAATTGCATTGGATGTATTTTCTAGACTGGAAGACAAGGAAGTACATAGAGTCAAAATTTGTCAAGTTGGAAAATTTTCCCCACGTAAATATTTTTGGCAACACAATAAGCCACAAGGATCACAAATCTTACTATACAATCGCGCGCAAAGGTGCGACCGTATAGTGCTTCCAACATTAATCTATCTTCTTGCCTACCATTCAATCTGGGACAAAAATAGTCGGCTGCGAACACAAAGAAAAGATTGTTTCAAACCACCTTCACAAATTCCTAGGATCCCAGAAAGACGCTGTATGGTGATTTTTCCCTCAAAAACACTCGATCTAAATCGGTCACGTGCAGCTTTCTGCTACATCAAATGAACGTTATCTCTCCATCGAAGCGATCTATACTTTATATTCTACGATGGAACGATAGATCTATGCTCTACGTGTCCAGTTTTAGTACAAAACTTACCTGTTTCAAGAAAAGGTCTGTCGAACCCGAAATTTTCACCTGGGAGGCGCCATTGTATATCACGTGACCAATTGGACTAGCTAACTTCTAAATAGGGGTGTATAGGTAGCATAAAGTTGTACATTGTAGAGATACTCCCCACAACTTCTAGTTTCTGTCATGAAAGCGTACCAGTTGTTGATTTTGTCGAGTATATCTTCGTTTTCACAGAACGTTCGAAAACCGCTACGTCACGCGCGGGCGCCATGTTGGATGATAACCTGGCAGAATATAGAACAACGGCGCCATCTAAGTTACCTGCGGGTCCGAGTGTGCTCCTTTTGTCTCCACACTGTGGATCATTAAGTAGTCTAGCCAACGCTTGATATAAGGAAAAGGTTACAACAATAGGTTTTGATCCGTATGTCTTTAAAACAATCGGCATTTCAGAAGGTTTTTATATACTCAGCTTACCCCAAAACAAGGCTAACTGTGATCCACTCAAATGATTTATTATCATAAGCGCCGGGCACATACATCTTACGATGATCGCAGGTAAGTAGCAAATAAAATAAGTTATCGCCGAGCAACGATGTCAAAATTGTTTCCAGCGTTGTGCGATGTTTCCCCTGCGGCTCTTATGGATAACCGCCTGGCCGCTTTTGTGATTCTCAGTAACCGACGAAATGTGGATCTGTTGAATAAATTTTAATGCTTGATCTGACACGTGGAAAATCTTCCAAGTACGTAGGCTCCACTTTGGGACGATGGCAAAATTGTGTACATTTCTTCACAAGCCTTTCCAGTTGTATTTTCCGTCGCCGGGAATGGCTAATTTTACGTGCGTACTTATGTCTGCAATAATACGGGTCATCACCATGCCAAGATCATAGATAGAGGCAAAAAAGGACCAATACAATACAAAAGAAAACTAAATCGATAGTTCGTAAATCAAATCAGTAAATAGGTTGGTTACTTGATTTTATGGATGACATCGCCTGTTCTCCAAGGAAAAAAGGTCACCTCTTCCGAGGTTCCACGGAACTCCAGAACTTGCAAACTTAGATCGCCGCAAAAGGCCAGTGTTGTGCCAGCTTGTCGTAAAACTCGCTATGTACTACCACAAAATGCGTCAGCATTAAAGTTCACAAGTAAACTGGGGACGTAATTGTGGATTGGTATGCCATCGACGTTGGGTGTTACGTTTGTACTGTTGTACGCGGCGGCCAGCGAGTATCGCCCAGACAATCATGTATTTCAAAGACGTCCTATCCAGTTAATTCCTACGAATGATACGTTTCTTTTGTAACGATGAGACACGTGGGGGCACATGGGAGAGGAGTTGAGGCATCGGCATAGAGGTCTCACAGCGAGATTTGTGTGAATTTTGGAATATTTAACATGGAGTTCAATGCCATGTATGTTGAAACAGCCCTTATCAGTATTCTCATCATCTACTGTCCTGAGCCAAATACCTTCTAATGATGTACTTCTTTGATCGTTCTTGACAATATATCTAACATTGATCATTTGAACTTCACCTGCTAAGATGAACAAGACAATCTACATGTACCTCCTACAAATGAAGACTTGTTGTTTGCTTGATACACTGTGTTCTGTGGTTCAATTCACAATACCAGCTCTGAAGTCCTGTGGTTTAGCAGCATTTTGTTTTGCTGGATGTTTCTTTTTTTTTCGCCCGCGCGCATTAGTTTTGGGGTCTCCAAAGTCACGCCCCACTTCTGATTCTGAACAAATTCATCGAGCGACGGAAGAGGGTCTTCAGAGCATCGTGCAATTTAAAGCTTAAACGACAATCGCCGGATTCTACCGACCACTGTTGTCCGATAGCCTGACAAAATCGCGCTCCTAGGGGCCGGCCCGGCGGATACCGCCCCCTAGTGGTGGGGGGGTTCGGGCGGGTGGTGGTGGTCATTAACCTCCGCCCGATAGCTTGTGTAAACACAGGCTACTTTAGAAACGGTGAGTAGGTCGTATCCCGTACTCCTTGGGCCCGCAGTTAACTATTCAAACTTCCAGCCCGTTTCTGAATAAAACAACTGCCTTCCACGGACGGGTCCACCGTCGCAACACGCAGCCATACAGAGATCGAACAGCTTATCATCCAACATGGCCGACTTCACGTTCGAACGCGATTGTGACGTCACGTGAAAACGAAGAATAGTCACACGTTCGCGACAGTGAAATTTGTTTTATAATCACCCCCGTCACTGACATCTTGGGCTTCTGATGGACGGTTCAAGGCTGCAGTACCATCATCAATTAGCGTAGTGCCGACTTGAAGACTGCCATCAAAAAAACAATAACAACATATAATGTTCACTCCTACTAGTTCTGTTATGTTCCTCTGGTAAGATTATCAATAATATCCCTCTGTCTTTAGCGTGTCCAACTCAATCAATTCAAACTAGAGTTCCACGACCTCATACCTTCGCCAAATGATTTTAACCTTTATGACTGATGTATAAGAAGTGTTTCTCATCAATTATAAATCATACCAGTTGATTGTCTTGAAATATAACATGTCCAAAGTATGAGCGTAACAAATTATGAGCTCAACAAAGAAGGTTATGCTAATATTTTTCATTTATTATGCAAATGAGGCCCTTATTAGCATAATTTGATTCAACTATGTTTACATTCACATAACGTCCCGATGTCAAAAAAAAGTATTGAATGTATGAAATTGCCGTCATTTGCCAGTGTGGAATTAGAGAAGTTACTCATTAAGTATGCAAATTAACCCACATTAGCATATTTTCTATCTATAAACATTTCTCTCTTCCTCAGTTACAATTTGAATAGTCATATCATGGAACAAAGCGGATTTTTAAAGTTGTCTCATTGATTATGCAAATTTGAATCTGATTTGCATAATTATTGTCCAATCATACTAAGCATCACACAAGCTATCTACATACCAAAAATAATGACCATCCATCTAGCCCATCTTGTTATAGTATTTCCTCATTAATTATGCAAATGAGGTCTTCATTTGCATAGTTCATATCAATTAATATTTCTCTCTTCCTCAGTTACATATGTCACATGTTTCAGAGTCCTATCATGGAATTTGGCGGATGTATAAACTTTCCTCATTAATTATGCAAATTAGATACTGATTTGAATAAGAGGTGTCTAATCATGTACATCATCACTCAAGCTATCTACCTAACAAAAATCATTACCATCCATCAAGCCCTTCTTGAGTTATTCCCTTTCAAAGTCAGACACAAAACCTGCTCCTGCAGTTCCAAAAAAGCCGCTAGGGGGCCCAAACCCACACCGCTTACTCTCTGTCCAAAGATCTATCTACCAATTAAAAAATAAGTTCCATAGCATGTCCAGAACAGAGATATCAAACCAGGAAGTTCCGCTGCAGTACCGTAAGAAGCCGCTAGGGGGCCCAAAATCTAATCGTTTTTAGGTCTCATCAAAACCTACCAACATACCAAATACCAAGACAATCCATCAAGGCGTTCTTGAGTTATTCTGTGCCACTACAAACAAACAGACAGACAAACAAACGCTACCCTCTGCATAACCTTCTCGGCGAAGGTAATCAAAGATTAATTATAATAAAGTTACCCTTAATATGATCAGGAAGACTTTACTTTCAGTCATCTCATGATAAGCTAAAAATGAAAGAGAACAGCACAGTCAATGTATTTTCCACAAATTGAATACATGTATTTATTATAGGGATAGACCATTTCATATCATGGGCAAAGCAACATCCCACCACAAAGGTAACCAAAATGCTGCATCCCAGCATTTCCAATACCATCCTGTTTTTTTGCCTCAAGTCTCCTCCACATTGCTTTCTATTAACAGTATCAAGAGCATATCAATAAAGCATAAATTCATACATTGCTTATTTCTTTAAAAGTTCTTAAGACAAAGAACATCTATCAAAAGCATTATTTTGCTATCAAAAGCAAAATTGATAGTCTCAGCATGAATGTATACATAAATAACTTATGAATAAGCATAGCAATAATCTGACATGTATGTGTAACATACAAATACAAATAGAAATTTTCCTTCCCGAAGTTTCAATGATGAATAAACATGAAATAGATAAAAATGCTGATTATGAGTAAATACAAAACCTCACATATTCATAGCTTGGGAAGGATAAGTTCAGATGTTTTTAAGAGTAGCTTATGCAATATCAAATTCACACATATAAAAATGCTTCATACTTAACTTTATTGTTTAACTTATGTATATATAATGTTATGAGTCTTATAATTCAAACGATTGAATACGATTCATACAACAGATAGAAATACCCAATAAGTCAACTGGATAATGTCATTAGCCCTTCATAACAATCTTAAGTCTTTTATTTTTAAAATATTTCAATTTTACAATCATGTCTTATACATGTAACACCATGTATCCTATTCAAAGCAGTTCATAAACATACCATATCAAACAAGATTTCAATCTTTGGAAACTTGGACAACATAAAAAGTTGTTTAGTCAGTGGTCACACACATATGGGACTGAAAGGCCCAACAGTCAATTCTTCACATGTATTCATAAAACTTTTACAATAACTACAAAATAAATCTATTCTTCAATATTACTAGTATAAAGTTAGTGGTCCTGGTTTCACAAATGCAGCATTTGTTTAGCCCTTTAACACTCATACATGGATGGAATGATTTTTCTATGGCACCAAAGGTACAAAACTTGGACGGATTGCATTCAAATTCCAAATTCATTTAACCTAAGGATAAGAATAATTTCATTTAGCATATCAAACACAGAGAATGTAACAATATGCAATCTCACATGGCTAAGATAATAAAAGTATATCTCTGGTCTTTCTTTACAAATACTCTTTGAAAAGAATTTGAAAATTGTAGGCAGTATACATTGATGATTGACATCTATCAATCAATTAAAACTGTAATTCTCCTTGATTGACACACTGGACGTCTCAGACGACTTCAAGCCTCCTCTGGACCCCAACTTGAAACTCTTCCTTCCGACGTCGCTCTTAGACCCCGTGACAGAACTGATTGTGCTTCTTGCTTTGGTCTTGTTCTGCGTGTTCTTGGCTCCTTTAGAGGTGCTGTTGTTCCTGAGACTTTTCCCCATGAGTTGGTCAACGGTGACGCGTGAGTTGGGGTTGGGGTTGGTGGTTGGAGTGGGGCTGTCTATGCGAGTACGGTCCCCCCTGCTCTTTGGACTACCTTCCCTACCTGTTGGTGTAAAACAACAAAGATGTCTTTTTAGGAATAATAGGTAACTTCATTAGTTTCAAATAATATGTTCAACATCACACATTTGGAACCGTGCCGTGGCATGATACAATATACCTTGCGGAGGCTCTTCTAAACAGGATTGATGTTTTTACTTTAATTTTGTGGGTGTGGCCTCTAACCAGCTGTCAGCCAATCAGAAAATCGCCCATATACATGTTTATAAATGTTTTCTTTAGGTAAAGCTGCTTCTATGATTGGCTGACAGCTGGTCAGAGGTCACACCTACAAAAGTGGAAACCTCCGCCCGGTTTAGCAGAGCCTCCCCAAGGTAAATTGCATAGGCCACAGGCAAGGCTCTGCGCAGGAAAATGGTACATAATTTTTAAATTCTACTTAAATGATCAAATATTGCACAGTTTCTTTGAATATGTCTTATCAAAACAGCCCTTTAAAAAGAAAACAACACCTCTTTTCGTCATAAAAGTCAGTCTCGAAGGGAATGTTTAAAAACTTACCTCCAATTCTGACACACTCCTCCTTGTGCCTGGCGTTCCAGGCCTTGAGTTTACAGGCCTTGCTGCAGTAGTACACCTCCTTACACCTGGTACAGGCAGACAGGCGCACTCCCACCGACCGACCACACTCGTAGCAGTACTTAAACACTGGCTTCCTAGAGGGGACAAACAATGGATTGATGTTTACAACTTTGCAGGATCTACTGGTAATAATACATATTGCTGTAAGCATATTGAATTTGGGAACAACTGCGTTATGGGAATCTTTATCAATGAAGCAGTTATCAGTTACATCTCAGTAACGTTACACATGTTCTAAATTTCAACTTTCAGGACTTGGTTGTACAAGATGCACTGGAAACTGTGGACAAGAATGTTTGATCAAAATAAGCAATGGACAGTCTTTATAATGGACAACTGAAAATATTGTACAAGTAAGGTATATTAACAACAATACACACACAGAAGTTGCTCCTTTGTAATGAATATAAAATAGCTAAGTCATATTTTAAGTGACTTAGCACTTAACATGGGTGTCATCTTCCAAATAAGACATAAATCTTTAACAATGACGACCAAACTAGCTCGTTACCTGACGTAGCTCTGTGCTTTGCGTGACATTGACTCTGCTAGTTCCTTTACTCCCTTCATGGCTGCCGCCTGTCCGACTTCCACTGTGATGATACCAGTCACTGTTTCATCATCCCTGAAGTACAACAGATCACACGTCAGACATGGCACAGTTTTAAATGTGAAAACAGGACAGCAAAAACAGAAGTTCTGCTGCACTAAGGAAAGTTTCCAGGGTGGCCCTTAATCCTCGACCTCTGTTTTCAATTGTTTCAAAAATATAATCACAATCTATTGAGACATTCTTAAGTTATGCTGACCACAAATATGAGGAAATATCAACAAGCAGACGGGCAGACAGACACATCTAAAGCAATACCTCTATTCTTCATTGATATTCTAAACAGGTACATTTCTCACAAAATTCCTAATCTTGAATTGTTGAGTAGAAAGACACTTTTAAACAAAAATTTTCAAACTTACTCGTCCAGTTCCTTGTCCACCAGTGGTTTCTCCTGACCGGTGCTGTCCGTTGCCATGGTGCTGAACCCAACCTTGCCTCGTGACCTCAGGGTGGGGTGGGAGGCCCCTGCACCTGTATACACAAACTTCTCACTGGGACCTGCACCTGTGGCAATATCAACAAGAATGTTGTTAAAAAACACTATGGCGACATGTGGAATTCCATGTTCTAATTTTGTAGAAGGGTTTTGTATATTCAAAAAGATTTTATTCATAAGACATCAAAAACTTGCTCATTGCTCTCACAGTACAACTAATTGAATATTTGTATTTTGAGAAGGGTAATATAACAGATTCTACTGAATGCCTGAGTATTTGAGACTTCAAGAGGTTTTCAAAGGAGCTACAATCTTACAACATGACATACTTTTCCTTCCATCCCTCTCATCTTGCTCTATAATCTCGCGTTCCCGTGCAACCGCAGCCTCCCGCAGTAACTCTCCGAGATGAGCCAGCAGCTTGCGCCGGGCGTTATACGTGTCCCTCTCCGCGTGGGTCAGTGCATGGTAGGGGGTGTGGGCAATACGTCTGTCCTAAAAGAAGATAAAAGAGAGTGAATAACGTCTCTGAGTGATCCAAGGCAATTTGAAAAACACATGTCAAAAATAAACAAAAATTTTCAAAAACAAGGATCAACCTTCAATGTAAGACAGAAAACATAATTGAATTGGGAAATGGAGGTAGGAGGTCTAGTTGTACATTGCATGTATGGCCTTTTTTGTACTATAACTGCAATTTGCACAAGAACTCAATGGCCTCAACGTATCAGAGACATTTGCTGACTGTTGGGGGGGGGGGGCAGAATGTTATGACACATGATTGCACTTACTTGGTGGAAGGCAAAGTAGGCATAGTCCACAGCAGTTCCCTGCAGTTTCTTAGGTCCAATGGGGATGGGTGCCAGGATGTCAGCTCCTGCCCTTATCAGCTTATCAATCTGTCAACAACAACACCAAGAACAACTTCAATGTACTACTATTGAATAGAACCTAATAAAGTAAATGAGGGAGCAAAATTCCATACGACAGTCAATAAACATAGTTCTATAACATGTTCAAAAGAAATCATTGTTTGACATTGTACAGGATTGATTTCATACATTTACTCATTAAACATGGACAAGTTATTAAAGGTTATATAGAAACTTGGCTCATACCAGTGCAATCCTGGCATGTGGTGGTCTCCTGTGTTCACAGGCGATGGAAGAGGCAGCGCAGAGGGCGCTACCAACACCGTGGGACAGAGGTAGGCTGGGGTCCGCACCGAACTCCAACAACTCATCTATGGCCTGGAGAAAGAACACAATGCAACATTGGTACTTCTATGGAAGAGCCCTGTCCTTGGTGCTGAAGTAAAAGTTTGCACACTTCTGCATTTCTGTAGTAGAGTCCTGCTCTTAGTGCTGAAGTAACTTTGTACACCATTTCCTTTCTATAGAAAAGTCCTGTCCCTTGTACTGATTCAGAAGTTAAAAAAAGTACATTACTGCCTTGCTATAGAAGAGTCCTGTCCTTGGTACTGAAGGACAAGTTTGCACCCTACTGCCTTTCTATAGAAGTCTAAGTTCTGTCCTTAGTACTGAAGTAAAGGTTAGTACACTGCTGTCTTTCTGTAAAAAATTATTGTCCTTAGTGCTGAAGTAAAAGCTTGCACTATCTTCCATTGAAAAAGACCTGACTTTTTTTGAATCATTAGAAAACAGGCAATAAATTGTGCAAGATTTAAGGATCAGATCGTGCCATAACTCTTGGACAAAAGTACATCAAGAATCCAGCATACAAAATGGATTCTTAAGCTTAAACCAACACTTTGTCTACCAAGAACAAAGGAGAAGTAATTTTGATTGATAATAGACTACTTACCAAGTCGTTCCCACTGCCAATAGCCAGAGACAGCGGAGAGTGCCCCTGGCACAGGAGATTGGGGTTCGCTCCGGCTTCAAGGAGCAGTCGCACAACAGAGCGGGCATCCTTAAAAGGAAACAATCAGATGTAATTGGAGACAAGACCATACAAGTCTAGAAACAGACAATAATGGATGGGTGGTTTCTGATAATACAATTACTAGTAGCATACGCCAAAAATAATTACTCAAGCAACTGGATAAGATTTTGAAACAGTCAGACGTTTCAGACAGTATCCACTGTCTTTCGTCAGTGACTAACGATAGGACTGAGAACACCAGGTTTTATACCAAAACTCTGAATAGATATGTTAATGAGGTTAAGACAATTTAGGATGTCTTGAAGTAGTCTTAAAAAAAAGCTTAATTCAAGACAAAGTTTTATGCCAATAGTTCAATTAGCTACTGTTGTTTTAGTACAGTAGCATATACACATACAGAGTAGGTTAAATAGATCATCTACTGTAAAATGGAAAATTTTAGGGAATCTTCCTCAGAAATCATGATTTTTTTCTAACACTCTACAGTGAGCACTGATGATACTCTTTAACTTTACTTAAGGTGATTTAAAGATGTGAAAACCCCAGAACACTTATACCACAATCATAACACAGTAATACATACCCAGTTGTTGTCGTCCCGCTCACATGCGATATGAAGAGGGGTCCTGCCTCCTTCAATGGCAGATAGTTTTCCATCCTGCAAAATAATCAGGGAGAAAACATTAAGTGACAAAATGAGTTTGCTTTATCATACTTTCATATCATGAGTGCAAGCTATATTTGTGAACGAACGAATAAATGAATGAGAGAATAAATGGACATACCTGATCTTCCTCTGTACCATCCTCATGAGCCCTCATGTCAGGATCTGCCCCAGCCTTCAGGATCAGCTGAGTGATATCGACCCCCTCCTCCCCCGGAATGGCCGCTGCAATGTGCAGTGGAGCGAGGCCCCCTTTCTGTAGCAAAAATCATTGCAGTTAGCATCCAAAATTCAAGAAACAACACAGCACATTCATACTATTAAGCAGAAATATTCACCTATAAAATCAACAACCATAAAATACAGATATGATATTAGCTGAGTGATAATGCAATATGTCCATCATAATGTGTCTTATATATGTAAAAAGCCTGATGGCAGTTGGGATGCGAGCTGGCTGTCGTTTTAGAGAAATAAACCATTCTACTCTCAGTCTCGAAATTTTATCCAGTTGCTTGAGTAACTATTTTTGGCGCATTCTACTCTACTACGACTACTAAATATAGATTGAAAGTTTTACCTCTGGCCCCAGCTGTGCTGTAGTTGAAGCATGTGTCTCCAGGAGGCGCTTCACTGCACCAACATCTGCAGCCTTGATGGCGAAGAACATGGCTGGCATGGGTACCTGGGCGGCATTGGGGTCTGCACCTCTCCTCAGGAGGAGTCTGATGGTAGCTTCCATGATACTGTGCCTGGAGAAAATGCACTACAGATTAGGAACGTACCATAAAAGAGAAAATTTGTGGTAGGGTTGTTTAGAAAAAAAATTGTTCCATTCAAACGTTCACTTTTTTCTTTCTATTCTGAGTGTTGATATTATTAACCAATTGATTTCTGGACCTATAAAATTAAGAAATTTAGATAATTTCACTTACTCAGACATAGCAAAGGCCATTTGCCTGGCTGTGCCAGTGTCCCTCTGCTTGCTCAGTCTGCTCACAACCTGGTCATTCATACTTAGTGCAGTTGCAGTTCTCTCTATAAGCTGTTCTGTCACCTCAATCTTGTAGTTCACAAGACTCTCGTTGGACTCGAAATCACTGGTGACGTCGTTTTCTAAGTGAAAGTCAAGTTCGCTGGGGTTTTCCTTCGCATGTCTCCAGTCGTAAGATTGGGTGTCCTCTTCTGACATTCCCTCATATGTGGCGAACCCGGGGGTCAAGTTTATTTTGAGCTGTTGGCTTCTGGCTTCATCGGTGACCTCGCCACTCATGAGGTCAATCCCGCTGTCAACGTGTGCCGAGTCGCCGGTAACCAAGTCTTTACTTGGAGCGCCGGGAAGTGGTTCGCGTTCCTCCATCTTTGCAAGCGCCTTCTCGAACTCCAAGGCTAGCTGAGCCTCTGTTTCATCGATTCCGGTTTTCTGTTGCTTCTTTCTACGCCGTGGATCTCTTCGTTTACCCGTGCTTAACGTGTCAGCTTCCGTTGTGGCTTCCTCCCTTTCGTAGTCGGGAGGTTTCATGCCCTTTTCGGCGATGTTGAACTTGAAGGAGTCAACAGGGTAGTAGAAGATGTGACACGCGGCTATGGCGGACACACCCTCGTCACTCAGCTTGTTGACATCGGCGCCGTTGTCAAGGAGACAGTTGATGACATTCTGGTGACAGTTCACCTGTGGAGTGACAGCAGAAACAATCATGTTGTACAGCATTACAATCCAACAAACAAGTCAGGAGATGATACATCACAGTGGATATTGTTACCCATGATTGTTGCAATCTCCACACCTGCATGCACATTAAAAAGATAGCCGCAAAATGAGCAAAAACACTAAAAAAAGTTTATATTTATTCATACCAGAAATGGTGTTCTTTGTTTAAAACCTTTTGAATAAAGATGCAGAAAAAGAATACAGGTGGGGTGTTTGATTTTCACACGACTGTCTAGCCTTTTCTTTTGTTCAAAAAGTTTTCATAATCTCTCTCAGTCTATATATATATATATTTCCATATTAGACTATCTGGCAAATATTCTACTTCTTTTCAAACTTACAGATGCTCCTAGCAACGACGTCACACCGCTTCTGTCTGCCACATCCACGTGTACTTCTCCCTTCTGTAGCAGTTTGTACACCAGCTGGAAATCACCACGAGTAGATCCTCTAATCAGATCCTCCGACGCCAGCTCCAGCGGTCCCTTCCTACCAAAATTGCCCCTATCTCCCTTCAGTATTGCCTCGATGTCTGCCCTTACTGTGTCTTGCCTTCGCCTGTGTCTGAAGATGTGCTTTTGCATCTCTATGAGGGACGGAGTATTGTTCTCTGCTTTGATAACCGTGCTAACATCTTCCAGTTTCTTCTCTAGGACATCGTGGAAGAACTGCTCCTCAAACTCTACGCTAGGGTCTAAGTCGGACGTAATGACCTCCTCGAATTCTAGAAAAATGCTATCTGCGAGGTCGCGTCCCGTACTGATGGTGTCCGTAAGTGCGAGCGAAGTCGGGACACCTGTACTGAGAGGAACGGTAAGGTATTGTACAGTTGGTAGCTCAGAATCTTGTGATCCGTGCTTTAGTTTGGAGAGGATTTCTGTGATTTCAATGTCTTTGACGTGTAGCGCGGGGTTGTACTCGAATTCGGGGTGTTGCTGCATGGTGAAGACCTCATTGATTGGCGTACAGAGCCTGATGAGACGCTCCTTGTTCCAGAGTCCGACATCTTGGCGACCGTTGGGGTAGGTTAGGACCCCAGGACCATATCTCTCGTCATTCTTGTACAGTCCCTATGATGTGAAGCAAAAGTTATCCTTTAGTTCATGTGCAAGAGATGTGTACAAAGCAATTATAGAACTTCAGATGGAAGAAAGATATGTCAACTGTTCTCTCAAAAAATGAAGGTTTTGCTTTAGAGTCGTTATCAAATAATAATTCTGCTCCATTCATTGTAAACTAATGCAAGTTTGCTTTTGAGTTGTGAAAAAGGTAATTATATTCTTTCTTGTAGTATAAAATCCATCAAAGTTTCAATTGTGATTTCTTTTACGAACTAAACTGTTTACTTACAACAACAATTTTTGGTTAAACATTTACATGACATATGATTACCCATCTTATAATGGCTAAAAGGTACTATAATGCACGTATGTCACTCACCTGGAATTTGTTCCCATTAGGGAAGCAGAATTCTCCGTACCCCTCCTTCTTGTCCAGATAGAACGTTCCAGTGAAGGAGGTGCCGTCTGGCCAGGTGTATGTGCCGTTACCATGGCGACGGTCACGGAAGAAATCCCCCTTGTAGCTCTGGAGCAATAGATAAAAGTGTCAGCAAACAGCAAACCGTGATGTACCATAAATGCAAGACATGATTACAGTACTGGTGGCCATTGCTCATACAGTCATAGTGCCTGATATATTGATAGTTCAGGTGTTACAGCCCAGAATGTCCATGTGGTCAGACAGTACCAGGGTATGTGCCTTCTGCCTGGGAGTTTATTCTGACCTGTTACTCTTTTTCCTGAAGATATGAACTGCAAGGTTGTTTAACAACATCACAAGGGCTATTTTCTAGATAGTTGCTGTCTTGTACATGCTGCGGCAAGCTCTGATATTTTATAATTAAACACCCCTGATCGACACTGACTGCAGTACTGTAACAGTAGTTTTACTCGTAATTCAAATAGCCTGTAGACTGTACTACAATCAAGGTCCTGGTTTTAAAATCAAACCTTTTCAAGGCACTTTGACAGTTAAAGCTTTTGGTGTGATTTGTGAGAAACAAACTTGAAAAGAGCTCTCACGTCAACAGTGCAGGTGATCAAACAACTCCTGGGTCCTCCAGTTTTCGATCTGTAACAATCTTTTTCACTTGCAAGCTTTTAGAACTCCTGTTTTTGTTCAAACTGTTGTAAAATGTATGTTTATCTACATTAAATCTTATTGTAGAGCTACTTTTTCTTATTTGGGATGATAGACATGATAACATATTTCACAGGAATTGGAACCAACAATTTAAGCCTCAATTGATCAAGTTTTATGATTCTGAAAAGCCTCCAAAAAGGTCTTGAAAACAAGTTTTTTACTTTTTAAAAATCACTTTGCTTTTTCTCATTCTTTTTCTCTAACAATTGCAAAGTGAGAGTGCCATTATGACTGTATTGACAAATTCTTTTTTTGTGCAATTTTTGATACAAAACACAAATTTGGAAGAATTCAAGACTTGTGTCGTTTTCCAGCTTTTGGTTCGGTTTCAAGGACATTTTGAGAAACAGCTGTAGCTTATCTCATCTTGTTTTCTTTCGGTCAAGTCTTTTCATTTTCAGGAAACCAAACAACGAAGGAAGTTGACTAAACATTGCACTTCACACAACCTAACGCATGACCTCCTGAATAAACACAGGTAGAAAGAGAAGACCGGGAGGGGGTCCTTGTAGCGACTGCTAACCAAACAACATTTATTTCAAGACTGAAAACGTCTGACCTAAGAGCTTAAGGTTGTCGCAAATTTTTTTGTCCAAGCGTTTTCAACAAGGCTTTGGCAGACACAAACTTCGACAAGGATCAATAATCTAAATTTACTTACTTTCGAAGTGGTTTCATTTTGTAGTAAGAGGTTTTTGCTGTGTTTTAAATTCTCTATGGAAACAATTCTGTACTGGAAACACACATTCGCAGTGTAATGATCGAGTTTGCAGTCACCACGAATACTGTAAAAACAAAACCACCGCAAAAGTTTGAAGATTTACAGTATCAACCTTTCGGGTCCCTAGATAGCTGATTTTTCGATGACATGTCCACAACTCTGATTCTAAAGAATGTCCTGAAGTTGCTAATCATAGACCTATTGTACTACAAAAGTGACTCAGGCCCTTAGTAAGACTAAGAGTGATGGAGAAAGGTTTTGTTGATAAAGAATGGGCTATAGTTTCTGATCTACTGGTTGGGTTACTTTCTGTATTGTGCTGGTTTGAAAAGTGAATGAAACAAAATGTCTGACCTACAACTGTGTTAGGAAGACAATAAGTCTAAATGCGACTTAGTAACAGAATATGTTTTTCAATCAGTAAGACGTAAACAGGCAATATAGTCTTTGAGATGTTGCCAACTTCCATCTGTTACTGTAACAGTAAAACAGGTGGTTGTGCCAACTTGTGGGGGAGTTGTACGGATTGGTTGCTATGACAAAACATTTTGGCTCATTATTGGGGAATTTGCAACAGGCAAGCAATGAAAAATTCACTATTTAATTTACTGGGAATTCAGTTACTGTCACCGTGGTTTTATTTCGCGGTATATGTGGGAAAAGGTTTGCACAGTTTCAAATTCCCAGTTGAAACAATCTTTAGCTTTTTGTCACGAATGTGTGGTGGAAAGATCACCTAAAAAAACATTAAAACAAAACTGCTGCAAATGTTTCAAGATCTACAGTAATTTCCAAGCTCAGGTTGAGAAGGAATGGTCTTTGCAATGTTTTTTTATTTACTGCCAATTTTTTCCAACCAATCTTGAGCTTGAAAAACAATATTTAGAGATACCTTAGAAGAATTTCTTTTCAGAAAAGATATATATTTACAATATCTTGATTTCTTCTTGTTTAACCATCAACAGAACATTTTTGTTATTTCGGCTTTTACAATTTTACATTAGGGGTTATCTGATCAATATTTAACAGTACAGTTTACTTTGGAACAAAGGAAACCGACACTAACCACACACAGTGTGGCTCACCACACACAGTGTGGCTCAGACATGGGTGGGGTGTGAAAGTACAGGATTACCTAAATATTGAACTAAGTGGGGCAAATTACACATTACGTCAAGTGCAAATGAACCTTCATAAATCAAAGTTAAGTTGAGCAAACGTTTGGTAGAAATCTCGTAACACAGTTCTCACGTTTTTGCTAAAGGTGTACAGGTATACAGTTTGGTTGGTTTCAGCAAATGGTTTAAGGTGGTTGCGGATGCCTTTTGTGTATCATGTGAACCATGGCAGATGGATTTTATGGCATTTGTTTAATGTGTTGTGGCAGCAAACACTGGATTACATGCCTTTTATCATGTTGGACACGAACTAGGGCACGTGTGGTATGACTTACAGAATGCTCTTTTATTCCTTTGTCAGTTCTTTTGTCAAAATTGCCAGATGTTCACAAATGTCAATTCAGCAAGAGGCTTAATTGCTTAGCAATAATCATAAAGTTTGGAACTAACAGCACTTTCAATGATTTAAGGTTACAAATTTCAAAGCTTTGTCTGATAAACCCTTGCTTTTAAACTATTGCTTGTTCTTTTTTTCAATTGCTGTGTCATATATATGTTATGGTAATTTTGTTTATTTTCGTGGGGACTTAATTTCACGGTAAAAGGGGAAATGAAGTTTTCAGGGTGTTTTAATCCTCAGTTAAAACAATTCTGTAGTAAAGCAGAAATAAAATATACGTATTTGCGAAAATAAAACCACCACAAACATTTCAAGGTTCACAGTACACTAATTATAAGGTTTACAACATTTATGTACATAAAGCCACGTCATAAAATCAAGCCGCCTTGGTTACCGATAATTAAGTAATTGAGTTAGCCTTCTCAAATAACAACCCCTACCTGGACCCATCTTAGCAACCCTTAATTAGTTCCCAGACAACTGTTAAGTGTTTGAAATACCTTGTTCGTCTGAACATGTACTTTGGTACCAAGTTCTACCTTACAAAGGTCAGGGTTATCAATAGTACATTGTTGTACAGCGTAAGTCTACCATATATGGACTATGAAGCAATATAAAGGTTCAAAGAATACTATTAGACTAAGTTAAGTAAGTATTACTATTGTCAATAGATTATGTTATTGTAACAAATTATATAGATAACATATATAGAAACAGATCACATAGAAACAGAATGATGTAACTGTTGGTAGTGTTTTCATGTGTGTTTCTTATCTAAGATAAGAATACTTGATGTTATGAAACATTGAAGTGATACAAGTGATGCTATTGTGAGGAAAACAGCGCAAAAAATGCACATCTCTGAGTCTTAGATAGCAGAATGCTGAAGGCTCCAATTCATATCTACAACCTGCAATAAATTGACCAATTTTGAGATTGCCGTGAAAAATACTACTCAAAACTCTCCAAGCAGAGGTTAGGCACTGGTTTGTTTTAGACGTCTTTTAGGCTTTCTGTCAGCCTTTTTATTTTGCCAGTATTTACTTTTTATATTGAAATGCCTAAAACAGGCAACTTGCAACTTTGTAGGCTAAAAGAATATAGAGTCTGTGTCATCATATATGCTGGCAGCAAAAAATATTAAGCCTTCAAAAGACTGCAATAAATTGATATCAATGTTTAAGAACTCACCTGTCCGTCAGCCCAGGTGTGCTCCCCTGTCCCGTGTCTCAGGTCCCTGTCAAAGGTGCCCTTGTACTGTGACCCGTCGGCCCACTCCTGTAGACCGTGCCCCGAGCGAGCGTTGTCCATAAACTCTCCAACATACCTGCATTCAAGAGACACCAGCTGTCATTACAGATTCCAACCACACTAACAACACTTTAGGTCTAATTATATAATGAAGTACAAAATGTACTTGAAATGTTGACATATTCGAGGTGGTTTTATTTTCACGGTTTTCATGGGACTGATCATGATGATGATTTTAACGTTAATTCCTCTCGAATATGTATTTTTGTGCAACAGTATTTTTTCGACTTACAACTGACTCTTTTTTCCACACACACAAAATTAAATACCCATGAAAACAAAATGAATTTACAGTATTGAATTTAAGTCATGTAACCAAGGACATTGCAAAGTGTCCTTGTCGTAATGTTACATGTATGTGACATCGTCAATTTACGTAATGGCTCCCTTTATGTTTTCCTCCCACAAAAGTCAGATGACAATTTGTCCCGCTGACAGTTATAATCTCCACTCTAATGGGAATAAGTCTCCAGAGGACAATGTGTTGTCTGGAATATAACGTAATTGTCCATGGTCTGGACAAGCTGTGTCTGCCTGTAATTAGGGAGGGACCACAACTAATCATTTGTGGGGGTGGTGAGGTTGAGTTAAAAAAACAACTAAGTAACGTTATTCAATGAGGAAAATATGCAGGAAAGCTGAGGGAGAAAATAACTGATGGCTTAAAATTCAAAAGTAGAATACAGTAATTCTTGAAATTTTTTGCAGTGGATTTATGTTCATGGTTTTCTCAGCGACTGCTTCACCGCGAACTTAAAAATAGCAACAGTCAGAAAACTGCTACAACTTGCTATTTAACTGAAAACTGTGTTTAATAGATTGCAATTATTATTTAGAGTCTAGACAATCAAAATCACCAATTTTATCAGTTGAATGTCAATTTTTCATATAAAAAAACACAGTATCTGACAATTTGCATTCATCACTCGTACTCAAATTGACCCATCAAACCTTTCTCACACCAATTTGTACTTCTTTCACACATTTCAAATCATTGGCTGCAACTTCAAAACGTCCCACAAATTAAATTTTCCTCGCTTGTATGACTCTGAAAGCGGCCATTCACCCACCAATCACCAAACTAATAAAGCACGTAACTTGATAACCAGACTGGTAAAGAGAATGTCTAACTCGTTAACTAAGTTATTAGGTGATTAACCAATGAAGAAAGTTTTTTTCTTTACCTGTCTCCGTTGGGCCAAACGAAGACACCTTTTCCAACTCGTTTTGTTCCGTCCAAGTTTCCTCGGAAGCTGGCTCCACTTTTGTAGTCCAGAGAAGTCTCTAAGATTTCTTCTTGCTTGGCCGACCGAAGTCTCAACAAGGCGTGGATACTCTTCTCATCCCTGACTGGCATCTTGAAGATTTGCCTGATCTGGAAGACGTTCCCAAAGACCCAAGAAAGGCGAAGAAAACGGAGACTATGGTAGAGAAGTCCTGGATCGGTCGATCACAGCCACTTCCGGATGTCTTGATATCAGGACGTTCACGAATTTTCCCGCCTTTTACAGAAAGCTCCTTGGATTTTCTGGAACCAAAACCAGGTTTTACCCGTCTCCTGACATCTATGGACTGTCCAGAAGGCTATAGTTGTCTATTAGGAGTGCACGTTTCTCTAATAAATGTCATAGTACCAACCCTACCATGGCGATACTTGTGTATGGTGCCAAGTCGGTGTGCACAATGAGTCCACAAACCGTGGGCGATACCAAAAACATCAGGGAACAAATAGTTAGTCCTATTTTCTAATATTGATAGCTTAAAGTATACATACATAATTGTAATTATGTGTAGCAAGTATAAGTGTCATTGTTCTTTTTTTATATATCAAAAGAGTGATATGAATATTGTATCTATCTAAAATGTAAGTAGAGTTTTACCACCTTCCCGTGATGTAATGGTTTGTTCTAGAGACCCAAACAAGTTTGGCAGGAGTCTCCGGTTGCTTAGCAGTGTTTGGGAAAGTGAATGGTCCTGTACTGTCAATCATTCTCTAAGCCACGCCCACGCAACAGGTGTACCATTCACCTCAACCCACATTCCACCTGCGCAACCAGGTTCCAGAACTTCGGCACTTTTTATACTTTGTAGATGGTCTAAACACAAAACAAGAGATCAAAAGTGACCTAAATTTCTTTCCCCACTTATTGAGAAGAACAAAGAAGGTGGTAAGGTAACACTACCAGTTGTGAAGTTTTAGGTGTATTATGGTGAAGAACACTTATGTATTTACAAAGGCTCTTAGGTCCGTCTGGGAGAGCTATTACCTGATAGAAGCCCTTGAACCCACTTAGAATGACTCAAATCACTCAATACAAACAAAATACAACCAATATTATTTAAATCCTTTATATTGAGAGTTCTACAGGCGGTTTATCACTGTAATTGTTATTAAAAGGTATTTGCCGAAGTGAAGAAATTTCTATAGAAGGAATTCTGTTACGTGTAAAGAAATGTTGAATTCAAAACTACATTTTCCAAGTCAGTGACTGGAATAACTTCTTTAAGAGCCACTTCGGCAAAGCTTGAAGTTCAAATCTTTACACTTACTGAGTTTGAAAAGTTGTATGTCCCCCTATGCCCCAATGAGGGCTCAACTTCCAGTCCTGCTTTGTTTTGCCAACATCCTGTGGGTCCTGTCATCACGTAACACGAAACAATGGGATGGTCACGCACAAATGAAAGTTTTAAAACCGCCATCTCTCGCCTTTGTCGTTGTTACCAACAACGCGTTGATTTCACTTGTGGCGCGGAGGCCTCCTAGGAGAGCTGGAATTTCCAGTGGCTTTGAAAAGCTCGCTTGGATAATGTTTCTTGGCAAATATAAGTGTGTAGCAATTGTTTTAATCTTTGAAATTGGAGGCATTTGACGATAGTATAGACTACTATCAATACAGCATTGTATTACTTTTATAGTATATAGAAGTCTTCAAACATTGAACTTGATAACTTTCTCTGTACAATAGGACTGAATGCAAGTCTTAAGTTGTCTTGGACAAAAAAGTGTCCTCGGTCAAGAAATGGCAAAGGAGTTTTGCAGGTCAGTGATCACGGACCACTGAATGTTCTCCTGCAAAGGGTTGCCATAGCCCCCCTCCCCCACTGGGTTCATTGGACCAAAACCTTTCTTCTTTTATAAAGGAGACAAGGTCATGTATATTTGGAGGCTATATAGACTTATCATATAAAAGCACTGTTAAGGTAAAGGTAGTCTCATAGCCTTTTTGAGGCCGTAGGGGCAGTGGGTTGTTATCCACTGTCTATAGGGCACGGTAAAGGAAGGTGGAGCCCAACCCTCTTCTTCTGCTGCCTTTTTTTCTCCCCAACTGAAGTCAGGTACCCATATTTACACCTGGGTGGAGTGGGGAAACTTATGTTAAGTGCCTTCTCTGAGGACTAGGGGTGGATACCGGTTCGGCTCGATCAGGTTCGAGTCCAGGTTCAGGTCCAGAGGTTTAGGTTCAGGTCCGGACCTGAACCTAAACCTGATCCTGCCTAGTTGATATCTTGGTGTACTTAGGCAATATCAAACCAATAATTGGTTATGTATTTGAACGTTCAGGGTGCAAAATACTTTTTTGAGCCAGGTTGCCAAGTAATAGTCCTATTAATCAAAACTAACATCCTGGAATATAATTTCAAAAATATTCATGCAAAATTATAGTCAGTAGTAAGCAAAAAAGCTCAGTAGTACAAAACACAAAAGCAGTATAGTATATCAAACAACTTTTTAAAAAGATTGAAGAAATAATTCAGTTATAATGATAGTAGGGTTTCTAATGTAAAAACAACAATAAAGGAAATTACTTAAGTTTGCCCCTACAGATAAACTATGACCAAAAAAACCACCTTGCTATGACTGAAACATAGTGTTAGAATCATTATCAACCTATCATGAACCCGCAGTGTGACTAAGGGTCGCTAGAGGGCGGTAGTGTCACCACCATATTCCATATATGGAAAATGCAAATGAGCTTGCATGCTGCTCTATGGCAGCCATCTTTTGTTTTGCCAAGGGTTTGTTTTCGTCTTTTCCGGTTCAAATTCCACGATCAATGGAGGGTTTTGGGTGGTTCAAAACGAACAGGTGTTGATTTCTTTGTTTCAAGTGAAGATTTATCGAATTTTATGAGAGTGACAGTGTGTTTTTGTGAGTTTCCAGGGAGTTTATTGGGATACATGATGCCGATTCGGCACCAACCTCTTGGCTGTGTGGTAACTTTTATGTGTTTTTTTTCGTAGCACATTTCAGTATCGACATTGCTCTGGTAAATCTTGCATGAAATCATCCCACTAAAACACGACATTTCCTGTTTTGCAACAAAGTGAATAGAGCTGTCACTCTAGTCCATGTGGGGTGTCAATACCTTTACGCCGTTCCCGTGATCAAAAGAATTGGCGTACGGCGAAGCCGCAGGGGTCGACGAGAAATAAAGGATGTGCCGTGAAAGCGATACTCTCTCCGGCGTACCGTCATAACTCATTCTTGTCTCCACACAAAAAGAACAACTCTAGGAGTATTGCAATAACAATGAAACACAAAGGACTCGTTTTCTAATAGAGAAACACACAGTATACCTCTATCATTAATTCATGTGTACTCAGACATGAACAATAAATACATATACTTGGGGCAGGATGGTGCCCATTCATGCATGTCTGTTGTCATACCAGCATAGTGCAAAACATCCAAGTAACTTTTCACTCAGGGGATTTCAGACTATAATACAGCATTCATGTTTTGTTAAGTTTACAAAGCAATGGGGAAAAGGAGCCGTTTTATCATATCTCCTATGAGAATACCGGAATATCACTTGGGAGGAAATATTGTATATCCTTACAATGTTATCCTCGAGAGACAGTCAATGTGGATGGCAACAATAAGCCACTTGTACTAATTGCGTACATACATGTACATACAATAGAGATCTTTTGTACCAGTTAACATTGGTCAGGTCTTGATATATTTTGTGGACACATACATGTAGCTCTTGTACTTGGCTCGCGTATCAAACACGTGGCACATTAACCCTTCAAATGTTACCTAAATTTGCATATGCATTGAAAGCCTGTTAGCCAGATGAGAAAATTGTGTTTTATATCTTAAGCGCTACATCTTAACTTGTTTGACAAGTTGTTTGAAAGAACATCCTTTTCTCTGTATCATGGTACTATCTTTGTATTTCTTATAATGTGATACATTTATACAGATTCTGAAGTATTTTGTTTTTGATTGTAAAGTCTGTAACAGATTTTATAAATCTTAAGCATCTTTCTGAATTCACAGGGAACAGTTTTTTTCACAAGGAAGACAAAGGGGTCGTTCTTGAGTTAAATTCATGGGTCCTTGCCTGACCGTCGTCGCGTTCTGGCGTAACTGACACTGAGGGAGCGGTTGAGTTTGGGTTCGCGCTGGTGGTAATGTCCGTTGAAGTCGAGACGGAAGCTGAGGAAGCGAAGACTGGCGTCGGTATGCTCGTTCAGCATCAGCAGGAAGTTCTGCACCATGTCCTGGGAGGGGATGAATAGAAATATGAACATTAACATATAATAAATAGAGTACATTGCTGTAATGAAAACGCATGTATTTGTGGTGTGATGATTTCAAGACGAAGAAGTCACTGCAATATATAATGGCAAAACTAGATCAGCAAACATTTCAAGATTTACAGCATTCCTTCTCATTCTACAGCAATAGTGACTATTGTATTCTTTGTTTTATGAACTAAGCTACTGCTTTTGCAGTATATGGGTTATTTATCAAGAAAATGTAGGCAATTACTGCTCTAAGTCTCATTGCACAGCACAGGTTAGCCTGGATACCAGACCCCAAATCTCTAAAATATATCTCGAGTGGGGGTCTGGTCTTGGCCCTGCAGGAAATTTCTCGCCAGCTCAAATACTGTGCGAGGATCCCACCAATAGAGCAACAGCAGGATCAGCAGGGAGTCATTCACACCCCTGCCCTGATTGGATATGTATCTTCACTGAATGACCACCTGTATGTTTGAATCTTCACTGACAGTGCCCACTAACAGATAAAGTGTAACAGTAGATAAGGCACCTAATGTCCTATTGGGTTGGGGAATTGTTACCTCAAGATCTCAGTTAACAAACAGGACAGCCAGAGGTAGACTACTCAATACACTTTAAGTTCTGCTGTTATTTTGAAAAATAACTCCATACAGCTGGGAGTCTTTATCCAATCAGGGCAGGGGTGTGAATGACTCCCTGCTGATCCTGCTGTTGCTCTATTGGTGGGATCCTCGCTCAGTATTTGAGCTGGCGAGAAATTTCCTGCAGGGCCAAGACCAGACCCCCACTCGAAATATATTTTAGAGATTGGGGGTCTGGTATCCAGGCTAAGCACAGGTGGATAAGACAACATCCAACCACTACACAAAATAGAGTCTCATTGCCCTTACCTGGTAAGACTGTGAAATCACCCTTAGCTGTGAAGTCGTCTTGGAGAGGAACTTGTCCCGGAACTCCTCCATTCGTGTCTTCTCCTCTTCCTCATCCAGCTCGGTCACGCCCCATTTGCCCTGTAGACAAATCAAAGATAACATTACTTAATAAATAAGAGTGAGCAAGCATTACAGGAGAGGGATTGTTCACTTGTAGCAGGGCTCGAAATTAAGTTTTGGGAATAGGTGCACTGGTGCACCCAGCCTAAAAAATTGGGTGCACCAAAAAATTTTTGGGTGCACCACATAAAATAAAGTAGAATGTAACTATTGTAAGCAAAACCTAATCACAAACCTTACTGTTCCTCTTCTGAGCTTACGGACAATTGTCAAAAGTCAGAAAAGTTGTCAATGGAATATCATTAGAAAATATAGAATTTCCTTTGTATTTATCAAACAATGGTGTGTTACATTTCGAAATAAATATTGGGCACTGTGATTATTGGGATACGCTTTCAAATTTTACTTGCAAAGATAAAGAAAATGTAATAATAAGTCGAATGAAAAGTGTATTTATTAATCATCAAACAAAGTAAATTTTCTTTTATTGTGGTGCATTCATTTTCTCGATAAAATTTCAATAAGACTAACTAGTGACGAATTAGGGTCCCAGCGCGTTAGCGGTGAAGAAAAAATCAATGCCACGGAAGAAATAAAGGAAAGCATTATATTTAAAAGATTACTGGGTGACATTAAAAAAAGCTTCATGCAAAGCCTTCAAGTTGGTCTTTTGGCAGTCTCTTCTGTCTCCGAAAAATCGCTGTCCGCTTCTTCTTCTGACTCCAAGTTCGACGCCGACTTCGACTCCGTTTCCGGGGGAAGTGATACCGTGGACGGTCCGGCGATGTTACTGTTTTCTTTAGGCTCGCGCACATGGGTGCCCCCTCCCCCTCTGTCTCGGCGGAAGAACTGGATGTTTCTCCTTCCTCTGGCTGACAAGGAGGTGCTTCTTGTCCTTCCTGGCTTTCAGCTTTATCGCTGGAAATACCAGGGCTTGAAGGGCCGCTATCGTCGCTTCTGTGACGCCCATGCCCTGACCTCGGGCCTTGAAGAAATTGCAACAAGGAAATTTGCTTGTACATGTTTCTGACCAAGGAGGTTGTTGAGACGGTATGAACATCCGGGAAATCTAAAGCCAAATTTTGCCGACCCGCAGACAGTGACGATATGACAGCGGAGATTAGCGAGGTTAAGACGGAAATACGCGAATTTAACATTTTTTCGTCCCCGAAGTTATCACAGAAAGTGTCGGAAATTCCCGAAACAAAGGACGTCATGTTTTGATCATGTGACTTGTGAAGAGCCCGGGAACGAGAGGAAGTCAGCGTTCTCTTGTCCAGTGTTGCAAGCCGGACCAGGAAGTCCATGCGCGTTTGGCACGCGATCTCGGCACGCAGTTTTGAAGCTTTCAAAATCGAAATTAACTCAAATTGTAACACCAAAATCTTAAACAAGTACTTGTACTACAACATAGATTTTATCATTTTCTTACACTTAGATGTCAAGAATATGCTGTCTACTAGTGTGCAGTGATACCTTTACACATTAAACCGTACGAAAATATTTGGGTGCACCAGTGCACCCACAGTAAAAAATTAGGTGCACAGCTCCAAAATTGGGTGCACTGGGTGCACATGCACCCAGTATTTTGAGCCCTGCTTGTAGTGATGTGTGTTCAACTCCCATACTCTTTCCCTTAATTGCTGAGTGCTATGCAAAGAAAGCAGGCTACCTAAAAGCCTATCTGAATACAAATTTAGCACAGCGAGATAGATTTTTAAATTAGATTTTAAAAAACACACACTTGAAGTTTGAACACCTTGTGTGACTCATTCAGCTACCATTGTGTGTATGCAGCACCTGAATGTCATACAAGGAGACAGTTTGCAGAAATTTGACTCGTCTCCTCTGACCTTTTCAGTGTTCTCCTGGATCCTGCGGAGGAACCTGAGTCTGAGGTTCATCTCCTCCTCTGCTTTCTTGTACATGGTGTTCTCAGCAGACTGGAACTTGATAATTAGGTCGAAAATGGTCCTCAGTTGGGTGAGAAGTTCCTACATGGAAACAGAAACTGATGAGTTGACAAAAATCCTAGTACAGCCTGCAGTTTAAAACTTGGTGGAATATCTGCAACACCAAAAACACCAAAAATACTTCTTAGCTGTTTGCCAGAGCAAATCCTGGTTGAAATATTCAACAAACATAAAGCCCTTGTCATACAGAACCAACCATGGCCTTCTGACCTTCTTCAGACAATGGTTGGAAGTTAGTCGTGAGCCAGGCCATTTGTGGTTGAAGGTTGGTTGCCTACTTGTCTTTAAAAGTCAACTGCGCTAGCCGACAATGCATTTTGAAACATCAAAGTCAGGAGAGTCATATTTTTTTGGATGCGATCAAAGGAGAGCTATAATAGGTATGGATTCCAGGCTACTCCCAACCCAGCACCAACTTAAGTGAGTCCGACAGTGATGGTAGTGGGGCTTCAAGTAACTGTCAAAGTACAACACATATACCTACATATAGTTACTCCTCATCACTGATCCTAAAACATAAATACAGTAACTTACCAAACCAAGGAGGAGTTACTCACCCTAGATTCATCATCCAGTAAGCAGTGTTGTATGATGGCGTCCAGGAACACTTGATGAGAGGCGATCACATGATCAAGGTCGGGAGACTCCTTCACTTTCTTCCACAGCTCATCCCACGAACACTCCAGGACCTACAGTAGGCATCAGTAACGAGAATCAAAACAAACATGCTGTACAAAAGTCCAAACAACTGAGTCTGATCCAGTTTTGTAGCCACCTGTTCACAAGATCATGCGACCAAAAAAAGGAGGTCAGTCATTCTGAGGGACACTGTACATTAGGAAGTTAATTTCCCCTTGAAAGTTAAATTCAAACATATAATGCATTCACATATATTCGAGGTAGCTACAAGTGCATAATACAAAGACTTAATTCTTTTGGTAAAATGACAATGAAAGATAGTTTAAAAAAGTCAAACGTACCTCAAATGTGATGTAGTATTGCATCTGGTTGATGAAGTGAACCATCTCTGAGGAGAGGGTGTGGCAGCGGTGGAGTAGGGATGCCAACTCTGAAGGAAGGATGAACAGTTTCCTTATAAACTATATAATTCTCTCAATTGTTTTCAGTACAAATAAAACATGTTCTACTTTGTACACTCCCTGTAAAATGAGAAAATCAAAAATGAAACAGTCACCATCCAAAATTGTTAGAAGCTGCTGTTCTAAAAAAATGCATGTTTCAAAATATTACTTCTGTTTAAACAAAGTCAGATTTCAAACCACTTCTTTTGTTCAGTCAATAGAAATGCAGTACAAATAAGACAGAGTTTCACCTGGTACAGTCTTGAGCAGCAGCTTGTTTATGGTCATCTGGTCCTTCCAGATCTCCGTCAGTGTGTACTCCATACGTTTGGCACGCCACAGGAAGTTGAAGACCCGCAGGTATTGGATCTTGGTCTCCGGCGTGAAGACCGTACTGATGGGGCCGTCCACGTGATAATCCAGACTGAACACATCCCAGCCACAGTCTCCCGGGGAAACCTACAGGCAAAGACAGGCAATGATTGGCCGAGTAAGCCTGGCATCCTATTCTAGCTCCGGTTTGCTCCAACGACCGCTTACCTGCAAAATAGCCTGTCGCCCGTTGAGTGTTAGGCTCTTACGTCCTGCGTTATTTGGGGATCAAACATTTTGCAGAAGCAGTGGAAGGGAGCTTGCATTAGGCAAAGTGGAAGAAGATGAAGAAAGACTGAATGCAGCTGCATGACGTTGCCACTATTCTGTGTAGAAGTAATCAGAGGAGCCAACGAAGCTAGAATAGGATGGATATCAGGCTATTAAAATATCCCAAGATGAGGTGAAGAACTCCATACTTTTCAATTGTTTCACAGACTAAAGCTTAGTGTTCTACTGTCATTGAGTAAAAGAACAACAGACAGCTGCTTACCTCCAGTAGTCGTACATCTATTCTCTTGAGGATGTCAGGATCGTCGAACTGTGCATTAGTGGCCCTGATGGCAGTCTCCAGGATACCTGTCAGGTTGTGCAGGTACAGGGTACTGGCTGGCTTGTTAAGGTCTGGTCTGTGGAGGAGAGGAAAACAACTGATCAGTGTGTGTATATGTGTGTTGTATGTCAGGATAGCTGCTTTTTGGCATGGAGGGGTGCAACAAAGAAGTGTTCCGTGATCTGAGTTGTTCTGATAGTTGGTCTGATTTAAAGGTCAGATGTTCAAATATATGGCTGTGAAAGTCTTTGATATTTTTCCCCATTCTGAGTTCATTGTCCTTTATTTTTCTTCGGTCCTACAGTATTTTCATCGACTTTTTCAGGCAAACCGTTCATTTTTTAAAATAATCCTGATGCAGTTTTCTTAAGTTAGCAGTCTCTTTTTTGTTCTAACACAAATTAACCACATTTTTTTCTGCGTCGATGAAGGTTAGATCTCCCGGTAAAAAGATACATAAGGTAACAGTTACTCAAGCAGCTGGATAGGTTTTGGAAAGTCAGACGTTTCAGTTAGCATCCACTACCTATTGTCAGTGACTGATCTTTTCTAGTTTGTCTATAGCATTGCAAGAAATGTAGGTTACTCAAACTTACTCCAGCAGGTCCATAAGATGTCTGATGAAATCCCCCTGTCCCAGTAGTAGGTACCGTCTCATGGCCTAAGGAACAGAAATCAACTAGAGTCAATGGAGAACACTAAGCTAGTTTCAACAGACAGATCCCTCAGCAGTGCAATAGTGAAAGAACGTACAAGATTTAAACCAGGACAAAAGATACAAAAACAGATGTTCTGCAATCTTCCCAAGACCTGCCTACATACCAAAAATACTCACAATGATCCATCCAGAGCTTCCTTATTCATGCCACAAATATCTAAACAGACAGATGGGCAAACAGACCAAAATTAAATTACCTCCATTTTTACAAACGTAATGATGATTCAAACATAAAAGATGGCATTATTTGTTCACCTTGAGATGGTCCATGAACTTGTACTTGGTGTGCAGGATGTCCAGTAGGATACGACTGGTCTCTCGGTAGGCGGTGTCAATCACCTGCTGCAGACTTCCGTCTACATCCCTCGTGAACAGGTCACCTAGTAAAAGATTAGACAATACACAAGCGAAATTCTAACTATTCTTCCACTGCCATTGGCAGACACATTGCATACTTAGCTCATAAATGTCTATGCCATGAAACAGACCTATGGAGTCATACATGTAGAATAAGGCATTTGATTTCTTGAGCAGGATTATGAGCACCACCTAACAGTCAATGTTGGAACTGCAATTATGTTGGTAATAAATAAGTTGCTGTAAATCCTTCTAAGATTGTAGGGATTTAATTTCGTGGCATATGGAAAAGGAGGATTTCACTGTTTTTCAAATTTGCAGTAGAAACAACTACAGTAACATCATGCATTACTGCGAATATAAATCCACTGCGACTATTTCCTGATCTTCGGTACGTTACCTTCTTCCTCAGCCTCCCCAGTCTTCACCACTGCCTTGGTCTTTAAGGGGGACCTGTCCCGACACACCTGGCGGATGAAGTTGATCGTCTTCCCTATCAACAAGATCTAAGGAGCACAAAAAAAAATGAACATGACTAGGTAAAATAGGAAAGAAAACATGTCACATAGAAATGCTTCTCAATTGAAAGTTAATATTTTTATTGCTGAAAATTGCCCCCAAAATACAATGAACATATATACAAAATGAAAAGCGGTAGGAGAGTACAGAGCTCAAAGGTTTATTCAGTTTGCTAATATTTGATGATGTTGGCATATCCCAAAGGTCCATGGTATCCTTACCTTGTCGGCCTGTTCCCTTGTGATAAAAGCTGGGATCATAGACTTGCGCAGGGAATACTTGTCATGCCACAGTCGGTCCTCTTTCACAGTCGGGTCCGAGGCAACAAAATACTACAAACAAAGAAACAAACATAGAAAAGCAAACAAGTCAGTTGACCATCCACATTGACTTGTCCTAAGGCCTTGTATCATAAGGGCTTGTTTTAAGTTCAGGAACCCTAAAAATTTGCTTTGAGAGAATGGCTAAAGTGTGAATGAGATTGAAAATGGTAGTATTTAAAGGGCATTATTATGGTGTTAGTGACCCAACGAAAAGTTTGAGTTTGCCAAAAAGTTAATGAGATTGTCGAAAAAATTTCGAGATTGCCAACAACATTTGGACATTGCAGAAGAATTCTTCAGATTGCATAAAAGATATACAAAAGTGTATAAGCGACCTAAAGAATTCAAGCTTAGTACTGTACTATAAAATCTGTACATAACTATGAAATCACAAAACTGGTAAACAAACCTCCTGATAGTTGTCTTCCAGGTCCCCCTCATAGATCCACTGTTCCATGATCTCCCAGATGGGCTGGGACACTACATTCAGCGTGTGTTTCACCAGCGAGCGCAGCGAGGGGTCACCCGTCTGCATGTAGGAGTGGACCACAGATGCCAGTGCACCTCCTTTCTTACCTACGTGCAAATAAACCCTCTTTAGCATGTTTTTAAATTCTAATATCATTGGTATACTACAATTTTGGGGCAGCCATGTCGGTGATCTCTGACCTCACAGTAGAGCACAGTGTATAAAGATCACAGGGCATATAATTCAAAACCTGTTGAATATTGCAGAGGGGCAGGATGTGAGTCGCCGGTTTCAACTCTGCTGAGAACAAAATTGGAACCAGACCAATGGGAACAAACTATGGACACACACCCAGACAAACACACCAAACAGACCAAAAAGCGATACCTCTGTTTTCACAGAGGTGATGAATTACCTTTGCAGGAGTCGACGAGGCAGGCCAGAGTTTTGAGTCTCTGCAGAGGTTCGTAGGACCACACGACCAGCCTACGCAGGGTCAGTCCTCCTCCACTGCCAACACTCACGCCTAGGTCCTGGTCTTGTTGGACCTGAAAAAGTATTGAACATCTGAAATTTTTCTGTTGTTGTGGGTAGAAATCCTTCCTTTCATTACCATGTGAGAGTCCTTAAAACTTTGGCAAGATTGTACTGCAAATCTTGATACACTTGCTGTGGGTTTTTTTCACGTTTTTGCAGTGCCTGAAATTATAATGCCGAAAATATTTCTTTTTTTGCTACAGTACTGTTTCGACCGCCAACTTCAAACAATGCAAAAACCTCTTTTCTACTCCCTAACCGTGTAATCGAATTCCAGCAAAAATCAATGAATGCATAGTATGTCATCCTTGTCGAAAGTATCCTATTGCAAAATGATTTTGTCTTTAAACTCTTATCATAAGATTTGCTGTCTGCAGAGGATGATATTCATCAAATCAAAAAGTTGTCTGGTCTAAGTCAAATTTTGTGTGGATGGAAGCAATTGCTAACAGCTCTACCACTGAGGTGTTGCCAAAAATAATATGCAGTCCTCACTTGTGCATCTAGAACAGCCACTAGTCTGTAGTACTCTGTCAGTTCATGTTGCAGAGCGGCACAGAAGCTCTGTCCCACCAGACCCAGGGCCCTGTCCGAGATCTTACTGTCCACAAACTTGCGAATTTTGTTGTGGAGCCATCCTAACTCAGACAGCTTTCCAAGGAGGTCTCTCCAAGCCTGGGGAACTCCAACCTAGGGTATGAAAAAAAACATAAAAAAAGTAAAACCTATTGCCAATAAATAAAATATGACTACTCTGCAAGAAATACAATGCAAAGCCCATAACTATTATGTATCCAAACAAAGTGCTTTTAAAAAACCCCTGTCACACTTAGCCAACCATGGCCTCCTGACCTTTTCCAGACCATGGTTGGGAGTTTGCGTGTCAGCATGGTCATCTGTGGTTGGGAGATGGTCAGTGATGTTGCCTGCTAGTCTTTAAAAGTCATATTTGCAAGGCAACTATGAATTTGATGGATCAAGGTTGGGAAAGTCATATTCTTCTTTGATGCAATCAAAGGAGTGAACTGGAGCTAGCATAGGATTAAATCCAGGCTACTCCAAACCCAACACCAAACTTGGTTGGGGAGTGGTCGGGGAGCAAAGTCGTGGGAAGGTCCTGAATGTGTCACTGGGGATTTAGGTACGAATATGTTTCATACCTTGCGATCAATCACGAATCTGTCAGCTGTTGAAGACATCTTGATAATTTTGCCGTTGATTCCTTGGAAGACGAAGAGGACATCTCGCAACAGGGCAGCTTCTGACAGCTCAAAGGAAGCTGTGAGGGGTAAGGGTTAAAAAAATATCAGTGTTGAAGATAGGCAGTCAATATCATCATTTTCTAGAGACAATACTTGTAAAAAGAGCTGACAGTAATCTTATTATATAATATATATATCAAAATCATCTACCTTTGTGTATCTATCGCTGTGGACCATTACTGTGTTAATACAGTTCTGCATCTATTACCTTTCTTAAGTTTTTCATCCAGCTAAGCTTTTGAAAAGCTCCTTATGGCTTACAAAAACCACTTTTGAGGGCTTCACTTTCAAGTATTTCTTGCTAACATGTTATTAACATGATACTCACTATTGTCAGCTCCAGGCCTAAGTGAGAGAGAGGCCGTTCCTCGCCCTGATGGTACCGTCGCTACCGACATGTCCCCGTTACCGAGGTGGGGCTGTTGCCGTGACGACAGACTCAGGGCCAGCCTGTTGCCTAGTGCCTGTCGCTGGGCGGCGGCCTGAGCAGGGGTGATGCCAGGAGTAGGACCATAGCTGCAAGAAGACAACACAGCTGACAACTTAGGCTTCAAATTAAAATTATTAACTGATAGGCACATATGTGTTTGCAACCTTGGCATCTTTTTTTGGGTAATACAGCTGAGTGAGCGATCTTTGTTTATAAAAGAAATATGCAAAACCTAAAAAATGACTACTAGTAGTTTTTTTGTAGGGAAGATAAGGTCTAAAGATGATCAACTGCATCTAATGCCTCCTTACGCATTCCCTCTTGACGTCTCTAAAAACAGGCTGTAACCTTATTAAACGAATTTGGCTACCTGGCCATAGGATTGTGCTCCCTTGCTAGCCAGAAATCCAGCTGTGAATACTATACGTGCTACCAGGCTGTAACCGTTTAGAAATCTTATGGAGGAATTTTGCTGCCTAGCCATAGGTTTGCGCTATTTTGCTAGCCAGAAATCCAGCTGTGAATGCTCTTCATGCTCTTTTTTTACCTGGATTACAGGCTACTCTCTAGCTGGATTCAAGATTCCTTGTAATTGTACTTGTAATCCCCAAGCAGATCTACCGGGGGTATCGGTGGCAATGACAGCATCCAAAAGGAAAAAGCAGTATTCCTGGCCAATTATACTGCTTTTGCCCTTTGGATACCGTCATTGCCACCGATAGATCTGTTTGGAAATTATGTACTAATAATGTGTACCTAGCTGGGAAAGACTGAGGGGTAGGTGTGGGATCACTCCTGTCCGCTGTGTGGATACTACTGATGCCACTGCTGCCTGTGGTGTCCCCTCCTGGTGGCATGGGTGTGCGCAGTGGTCCTGGCATCCCAGGAACATGTTGGAAGGGAGTGGAGGTGGCATCAGTAGGGAGTCCCTGGCCAAACAACGCCTCTCCTGCTGTGATCTGGTACATATGTAAAACAGCTAAGAGTTGGCATATTGAATTTCGACATTGGTATTCTAACATCACAGCTAATCTCATCTTATCATTAACTTTTGCATACTTAGATTCTTGAAATATCGTATTGAAAATATTGTGTAGACTGAAGTCATTGTGTGGAGAAACATTCTGTCAAAGTAACTTTTCAGTCGTTTTAGGAACAATGCTCCCCATCTTGTATTAAACATTCATTGATAGAGAGATAGAAAAAGTATGTCACTGAGTTGCAGTACCTTCTATAATCACTAGGGGTCCTCGTGACACTGTAAAAGTAAACAGCTGCCAAGATAAGCATGACCTTACCTTGATTCCTGGTCTGTCTGGACCATGGCTCAGGTTATACAGCAGGTAGAGGATCGCCCATCTGTTCTTTACTACATTCTGTGGGGGCAAAACGTGGTCCGTTTGTTTATCATTGACAAATCTCACATTGAAATCTTGTTTGTATAGTTGCAGCTCTATTCTGTCTTGCTGAAGTCAGTGGCGAGTTAAAGGATCAGTTTCTGACCTCAGCCTACATACAAGGTTTTCAGACGTTGAAAAACGGCATCAGAGAAAACAATCTATTGTGTATCTAATTAAACAAGATTCTAGAACTTTGTGTTACATTCTCACATTGCTCTGAAGTTTGCGATGGAGTTCTGCAAATCTTGCTGCGTCCCCCTCTCTTCTTTGTTTCACCACTGCAGAAAGAGGCATATATTACTGATAAGGAAATTATAACAAAGATAAGAAAAATTCTTTAAGTTGAACTCATTCTACTATAGAGTATGAATACATGTACATTAGTACTTCATAGAACATTTTGCCTAACAATGACATAAGAATGTACCATAGGCTTATTTCTTAGTATAGTATATAATCTACATGTTACACACTCAAGTACACTGTGAAGGTCTAACCTCTTCTAAACTAAAGAACAAAATAAACAAATAAATGACAGGGAGCCAGTGGTATCTTACATTTCCTTTTGATTCTTTCGGCAAGCTGGAATTCATCACTTTCCACTGATGGGGTGAAATGACTGAAAAAAAACCCGGGAGAACTCATAGGTCAGTACATTACACTACAGACACCTCAGAAATTTGATGACGAGTTTTAGAACATAAAATACATCAACAGCATTATAAAATTTGTAATTCAAGTTAATAGACAATAAGACATAAACAATTTGTTACTTATCACATTAACTGATTAAGACAACAAGTCACAAACTATACATGCATACTCTGCCAGGATGGAAACTACTAGAAAGGGCTCTAATTTATGTGTTTCCTCATATAGAACTTATATTCGTTATCAACATACACAAATAGTAATACTAATACAATATTATTATATCAGACTTCAAGCTCTGAGTCTGACAAATCTTTTGACTAAATTATAGTACACCATGGGACTAACAGAGCACAATACAAAGTACACTCTGACTAGATGTTCTTGAGTACCTTGTCGTTCTTTTATTTTATTCAGTATTCTATATAATGTTCACTTTGTTCCTTATGCTTGATCTTATAAAGTCATAACTTGTGATGACAGTTGCAAAGCTCACCTTCCCAACACACGTAAAGCGTACTGAAACTGTGGCGAAACATCGTCTGCAAAACAAACGACATTTCTGTCAATAACAAATGTCCATAACAATAACTTTAATGTCACATGTAAGAAACTGTAATCATTAATAATCGGTATCAGGTCTTTTCCCCCCCAGGACGTTTCCCCCCCTAGACGTTTCCCCCCCTGTTGAAGACATTTCCCCCTCAGGTCGATTCCCCCCCAGTCGTTTCCCCCCCAGGTCGATTCCCCCCCAGTCGTTTCCCCCCCAGGTCGATTCCCCCCCAGTCGTTTCCCCCCCTGTCTGCACCATCTACATACACCGAATATACACACCTTTATGCTGGATAAAATCAGTAACTGTTATATCATATATATATATCATATATAACGTTATATATACTTTTCGAGCAGGTGCTGAGCTACCCGCCATCATAACCCGACTGTGCAAGCTGGAGCCGGCGATTGTCAAGTCCGCCCGCGGCGCCTGACCAGGCCCACTCCGCCCGCTGTAGTCCCATGAATGTCACAATGATTTACAGGATTAGAAACTTACAGCATAGCTAGCAGTTTCGTGTCATTTTTCAGCGTATAGTAATCTGTTAGTAAGCATTTTTATTTTATTTCTGACAGAACTGTTTAGATATAAAGATGAGGCAGTCGGAATTAATGTACTAGTGCGTAGCTAGTCTGGTTTGTGAACGAATAAGCAAAGTTTACTGCTCCATTAAATCTCCTTTTTAGTTAGTTAGGAAACGCATAGAAATCACCAAAATGTTACGTCTGTTAAACAATGATTTAAATCTAGATATATTTCTAATCCTATAACTGAGGGCAATCATAATTTGGGATCGCCCGACATTTCTGAGTAACGGCAGGCGCAGTGGGCTTGGTCATGACGGGCGTGAGGACTTCGAAATCGCCGCGCCACCCGCTAGCACAGGGGAGTTTAGCGGCACGCAGCTTAACTCGTAAAGTTTAGAACGTTATACAGTACTTATAGAATAATGTGAAAGTAAATTGTGCATCTAGTATATTTAGAATCTAACGTGATAGTCACTTGGTAAATGTAACCTGGTTTACAGCTAGACAGGGGGGGAAACGACTGGGGGGGAATCGACCTGGGGGGGAAACGATTGGGGGGGAATCGACCTGGGGGGGAAACGACTGGGGGGGAATCGACCTGGGGGGGAAACGACTGGGGGGGAATCGACCTGGGGGGGAATCGTCTTCACCAAGACGTTTCCCCCCCAGGGGGGGAATCGTCCTGGGGGGGAAAAATCTTGAAACCAAAATAATCTAACCTATTTTTTCCATAATATGCCGGAACCCCTCCCCATCGATATTCTTCACAACAGACGACAACATTCAACCATGTTCCCGCCATTTTACCTTCTTTTTTCTCCGTGATTCTACAAACCAGGCTGTGTAGAAGGCCCGCCGGACTCTTCATGTCTACCTTAGACATTGTCACGCCCCGATTTTGATCCTCTGAGGAGAAATAAGATAAATCGATCTCTGTAATCACAAATTCAAGACGACTGCGGCGCCATTTTGTTTTTACCCGCCAAGAGCTAAAACTGCACTAAGGGACAAACCATTACTATTATTTCGGATTCTATTTCACGACAAAAACTTCCTTACAAAAGGTCAAAAGTGTGACAAATATCGTTGTTAATTTAGGAATAATAACCAAAATGATTTGTAATGTTTTGTTTGTCATAAAACCATAATTCATATTGTAAATAAAAGACAAAGTACACCAACGATCACTTGATGAATTTGTAATGGTCTGTCCCCAAAAGGTAAACGCAGGCAAACGCATACGCAAACATTCACACTATTTTGTCTTGTCATAAATTTGCTCTGATTAAGGTGAACATATGTACAAATTGTTTTTAATCACGTATTAATAAATCGTGAAAACATTTTGAGTTGTATTCAATGGTGAGAAGTAGTCAGATTGATAATGTTTCTAATGACAAAGAGGGAGCATTTCGATGCGTTTGGGTCTGCACTTCCGGGTCGTAAATGAAGAGTTCATTCGGTGCCAAGTTGCCAGCAGAGACAAGCCGACCAGGAAATACATTTTCAACCAGAAAAAAGATCTTCATTATCGATCGGTCTGGGACTTGAACGACCGCTCATTGTCTGCTAAGACGCCCGGGAGCCATGTCCTAGCATCTGTAGGCTGATTTCTGAAGGGGCCTGTCGCGATGCAGAATTTCGCCCGACGGTCCATCAGGAGAATCGGAAGAAGTGTGGTACGTGTCAACTTGTGTTCTTTTCTTGGTTTCCTTTCTTGTAGACGTAGAAGCTTCTTTCTCTTGTCTTACAAAAAGGCCCCCTTCCTTCGTACATTGTCGTTAGACGCAGGAAATGTAGAATACTTGACAAAGATGCGAAAAAGGACAGTAGATTCTTTTAAAAAACCGTGACAAGCTAACGTTACATATATCAGCACAGGTGTAATGGGAATGTTGGCGTCAACAGTGATCTATCTGTTGCTCCAAGCAGATGTCGTTACTGTAGAAGTGGATTTAATTTTGTGGTAGGGAAAAATATGTATGGTTTGCAGTGTTTTTAAGTTCGCGATTTGAAACGAGGCTGGCAAAACACCAATCAAAAATTTTCGCAGTGAAGAGATCACCATCAGAAACCGTGAACATTATAAAAACCACCGTGAACATTTCCCCTTTTACGGTATCTGGTCAGAAATTATGTGGCCTACTTTCCACAGGTTAAAGTTGTGTTTGCAAAGCTAACTACAGTATGATTAGTATCACTATCAATGCTCACGGGGTTTATCGCCTTGAAAGCATAACGCATGTTTACCCCTCTGAAAATTCCCAGGTACTAGTGTCATATAAATAAAACAATGCCAATGGATTGTTTCAACAGAAAAGGCCCTTTTATATAGAAACAGTATTTTTTTCTTCCTTCTGATGTTTGATAATAATATGAAATCGTTTTGATTGAATTTAAAGCAAGGTAGACATGTCTTCTGCTAACATTGAAAATTTTTTTTTTTTTTTTGCATACGCACTTATTGAGAAGAGCTCTCCCATCACTGAATGACCAATACATAGACTAATAACGTTTGTTCAGTTCAAGAAAGCGTGGTTTGAATTCTTCTCTTATTTTGTTGAAACATGGACTTTGTCCTATTGTCTTAAACTGGGTGTGAACCACTTGACCAGGTTAAAGTCCGTACGGTCGTTGGCTAAACAATTTAAGGCATGTAACGCCTTAAGGCAGTTTACTGTAATTTCCAAGCAGATCTATCTAAAGGATCTTGGTCATTGTCAGTGTTTTATGACTGTTATTGCCACATCTAGTACTCTCTTCTATGACAATACATAGTGGAGCACCAGGCAGACTAGCCAATGTTGCTATACAAACAGTTCATCTTCTACAATTACGAGAAAAGTTAGAGTACTACATGTAATAGTACTACAGTACAGTGACTACATGTTGCAAAAATGGACGTAAAACACAGAGAATGAGCCGGATCCTTACATCTGCTTGAAGATGAGGTTTACCACAATACCAGTCATGCGAAAAAACAAACAAACAAGTAAACAGAAAGTCAGCCTACAATAAGACTAAATTGGAACAGCTTTACTGCCTTTAGGCAATCTGTAGCTTGCAAAATTAGGCCAGTTTCTTCTTAATCTTAGGGCCTTATTATTATAAGCCTTGTCAATTAATTGCTATGGGAATGGAAATCCGTGGGCTAAGTTCCTGGGAATCAGGAAGTCCTTTGGGGTCTTATTTCAAGAGCCTCAAATCTCAAGAGATTTGGTCCCATCAATGTAGTCTAGTGGATGTTAAATGTCAAATGAAGGTAAGAATCATCTTCTTTCATCTGTTTCTTTCAAAGCTTCATGTTACTCATCTACTTCTTAGTTTAGAATTTGATTTAAACAAAATGAATATTGATTGAGTTATCTTTTGCTTTCGTTAACATTGTTGACAATATCTTAGAAAAATAAATGATGCTTTTCCATTTCATAATTCCGTCTAGTTCTTTTCCATTTCCTTATTTCACCTTGGTTTTTTCTTTTTGTTTTATTTTCCGTTTGTTTCTGAAAAAAACGGACTGCAGTGATCGAAAGCTCCCGTGTTTCGTTCTCGTTGGAAGTGCGTGTTTGTTGGTTGGTTGGTGAAACGTTCTTGTGCCGTGAGCAGAGATATGAAGAAGAGACTAAATAAGGTATGGAGCGTAATCAGATGCGCATCTACACATTTGTTATCTAAGCACAGGGCTCGAAATAGTGGGTGCATGTGCACCCAGTGCACCCAAAATTGGAGCTGTGCACCTAAATTTTGACTGTGGGTGCACTGGTGCACCTATATATTTTTGTAGCCTATAGGGTTAAGGTACTATTGTACACCAGTATACAGAATATGCTTGAAATGTAAGTATAAAGAACAGCATGATAACTTTTTGCTGTACTTTATTTAATGTATTATTTGTTTGAAATTTTGAGGTTAGCTATAGAATTACAGATTGAAGTTCTCAAGAAAGGCAGCAGCGTTAAACTTTGTAATTATGTTCTGAAGAATATTCAACTTTATTTTATCTGGTGCACCCAAAATTCTTTCTGTGCACCCAATTTTTTTTAGTTGGGTGCACCAGTGCACCTATTCCCAAAGATGAATTTCGAGCCCTGAAGCAAATATCTGTTTCCATGTGTAAACAAACCCATGTACTGACCATGGGTTGAATGCTCTGCTCAATAATTATCTGCGCTATCATTGATGCAAAGACACATTTCCTTGTGTATACAAATACAGACAAGCCTCAGTCTATAGTGACACTCAAGGGACCTGAAGAAAATGACCACAGTAGACAGGTGGTCACTATATATGGGATTCTTAATGATTGGGTCAATGGGAAAAATTATCTTAGGGACCACCGAAAAGTGGCCAGTGGCAAGATGGTCCCTTAATGCAGCAGTGGCCACTTGTGCAGGTTTGACTGCATTACACACATGTAGCCTGCAGCTGGGTTCCATCCGATTACTACCGTACCGGGGCTCTTATTTCAAGGAAGCGAGTATAGGACTTAGGACTAGGAGCCCCGGTAGTAACCGGATGGCACCTAGGCTACTAGCCTACATGTACTACTAGTACTAGTATATACTGTACATAATACCTTCAAAGCCATATACATTACATACACTAACTAGATGCACATACATGTATTTGTGTCTTAGATGCAAACACTAAGGTTCTTTGTACATGTATACATAAACTTCAAAGCTATACACACTGATTACATATGCATGGTCATGCCCATCATCAATGCAAAGTCACATTCACTTGTTTATACATATCTTCAAAGCTCTGCACTCTAATTAGATGCCCCATACTAATGCCTATTTATTATTGTTCCCCCAGTGTTTGATTATCTACTCGAATTTAATTATTACAAAGTCAAAAAATTGTAACAACACACGGTTCTTTGTTGCAGAAATGGAGGGCTAGATGCATTATAAGTATTCACATTGAATACTGGTGTTGTCAGTCCTTACATGTGTTCGGCATCTGGATTAAGGTGTACCTAAATGTAACATCCGTTACAGGAACAGATTTCGGTACAGAGGTCCAGACATGTACCTGAACAATTTGACTGACTTGACATACAGAAACATGTGTTCTACAATGAGGACAGACCCATGAATAAACAGTTAACAGAATGTTTATTTAGACTTCAGTGTATCTTAATGCTTAAGTTAAAGAACCCATGCTTTTGAATTTGAGAGGAATCAAAGATGGTGCTAATTTCAATGCTCATACAATGTTTTCATCTTTTTCCAGTACTTATCTTCTCTTCTAATCACAAATAAGTCATACATTGAAGACTTGATATTATAACGTATAAGTCTATTCAGGTACAGTACCGGTAAATTTTTGGGTATTTTAGACCTGTGCCTGAATGATTTTCATGGATGGGGGCAAGTGAATTTTTGAAAACTTGTCCAACCCTGATGGTATTGTACCAGTACCGGATACCTTTACGCAGCCCTAGTCTGGACAAGTGGTATCCTTTTGCTTTTTTATTCCACTTATGTTTCCTTCCAACTTTGAGGTGTATCTCCCCTGACAATACTTCCTACCTCTGTTCTATTGATTTATAAGCTTGGACAGACTTAACCCTCAATAACTATAGGCCTTGTGCCGTCCACTTACCAATTTTGTAAGCACATTTTAGGTCTCCCCTGGCGTTTGTAATGTTTTACAGATGAGATGCGGTGTCTGCAATGAAAAACACAAGATGACATTTTGGAAATGTCCTCGCGTAGCGGAGCACGGACTAGTAATTAGTCTGCTGGTCGGACGATTTGTCAAAACTGACAGTTCAAAACGCACCAATATTTCATACCTTGAAACGTGTATTTCAAACCTTGAAACGTGACCGCAAGTCTGAATTGACATTTATTATTGGAACCTAGAATATAGATTTAGTATGACTCATTTTTGTAGTAAGTTATATTGGCTAAAATGCAAGATAATCTCTAGCTTAAGGCCTAGGTGTTAAGGTACAATTCTACTAGCTTAAACATTGTAAAGTCTACTGACTTACTTTTCCAACGTGTTGTCAGTAATCTTGCTTAGTTTGGGTGACATTTCCTAGAAAAAGAGAAAAATTTTGAAGAAAATAACCTAGAACTACATTTTGTGGCGTCTTGACCCTCAAACCAGTGGTCCTGCATGGGTTTGAATCCCCTGACATTAGCATTCCACTGATGTTGTGAATACACCAGTATTACTTTTTGAACCATCCCTGTGGAAGAGTAGGTTACATCAAGGCTTTGATATGATCTATACTTGACATTGTGAGGGTTAAAGCAGAAAGCGTTCCACAAATAGATGAGTCATGACTGAGATTTTAAACCTAATATATGATTTTAGAATGATCTGGTCGAACTGGCTAACCCGATATTAGTCATACCGTACCCTCCAGTGTGGTGGATAATGCCAGTCATGTTGCAGAAAGCCCCCCACGTATAGGCGAGTTATAACTAAGATTGTATACGGCCAGATGAGTTTAGTGTGATCCGGCTAACCTACTAGTATATGACATATAGATTGTATACCCTCAACTGTGGTAGGAAAAGCCAATCACTTGTTATTAGCTGTAATACATGTACAGTTGTGTAGATATAGCCATAAGCTCTCATACATGTAAGCTCTCATAAACTTGACATTGTCAGCAGGGCTTGAAATTCATTTTTGGAAACAGGTGCACCAACCAAAACAAATTAGGCGCACAGAAAAAATGTTGGTTGCACCACATAAAATAAAGTTGAATGTCAGCAAAACATTACAAATCTTGAGGCTACTGCCTCTCTTAAGGACTGCGATCTGTGATTCTATAGCTAACTTCAAAATTTCATCAAATAATCAAGTAATACAGTACAACAAAAGGTTATATCACTTTTTCTGATACTTACATTTCAAGAATATTCTGTATTCTAGTGTACATGTACATTAGTACCTTTACCCTATAGCGTACAAATATATCTAATAGTAGGTGCACTGTCAAAAATTAGGCGTGCAGCTCCAATTTTGGGTGCACCCACTATTTCGAGCCCTGGTTAGGGTTTAAGCAGAAATTTGTCTACATATAGGCGAGTTATAACTAAGATTGTATACGGCCAGATGATTTTGATATGATCTGGTTAACCCATATGATATACCCTCTTCTGTGGTTGGTAAAGCCAATCAGTTGATATTAGCTGTAATACAGTTGTGCAGATATGACCATAACTTTAAGCTCTCTGAACTTGACATTGTGTGGATTAAAGCAGAAAGCCTGCTACATACAGGCGAGTTATAACTAAGATTGTATACGGCCAGATGATTTTAATATGATCCGGCTAACCCATGTGATATACCCTCCACTGTGGTTGGTAAAGCCAATCAGTTGTTATTAGCTGTAATATGGTTGTGCAGATATTACCATAATCTCTCTAGTAATAAAAGGATCTGTCGACTAATCAAAAAGGGATCAGTTTTAATGGAACAAATGCCGTTTGTGGTTTTTATGCTGTACAGCTTGAAGCTCCTAAACATCAGAATGCTCGGTCTAAAGCACTGTGGTCTTGGGGTACATAGTCAGGGAGTATGGAGTAGAGTTAGGACAAGACTGGGATCAATACTATGTACTGCCCTGGGCAAAGGAGATCAAGCAGAAGAGATGGCTTCGTACTGAAATATTGAAAGCCCTGAAAAAGACAAAATGTATATGGACTGGGAAAATATTGAAAGATAAAATCTAAGCATGATAATTCATTACTAGACATCAGTCTTCAATTTGTTATCATAATCTTAGATTTAAAGTCAATCTTTTTTATTCGTTTTGTTTTTTGGTGCCACAAATGATAAATGATTATGCTTTTCAAGCCTTCAGCAAAGAGTGTATTACGATGCAAACATGTTTTAAGTAATACATGTATTTTCTAACATGAACTCTCATAATGGAAAAAGATGGTAAATTTAAAAAAGATCTGATAATGCAGCATCAAAATAATTAATCCCTGAGGTATGCACACATCAGATATCCAGGTGTTCAAGACAATCTTAAGAAGGCTTCAATAATAACACCATTCCTGTAAAGTGGCGGGCTTAGCTTAAACACGACGGAATTATGATAGGAGACGTTGCACTTTCTGAAAGAAGAATCATTATGGATGACTGAGTAGCAGAAAATAATGGGAGGTTAGAGTTGAACATAAATGGTATTCATGTATCACTCTCACCTCCCAACCCACTATTTTGTCAGTGTGAAATGCGTGGCGTGGCTGCCTGTATCTCGGAGATAGTAGCTGGTCATTTATCACCGCGAGCTGGTAGACAGTTTAAAGGAGCATTCCACTCTAGAAGCGGGTATTATTTTCTGATAGATTATATTTTTCGGGACACAAATGCACCCGACTTTTGGCTAAATTATCTCAGCTGTCTTTTCGACAATAATCCTTTTCTAAATCCATGTACCCCCATATGGACCCGCTTCTAAGTAAATATGTACTTGCATGGCCAACTTTGGGGGCAAAATTTCTCGCCAACAGTAGACGGCATAAGCTTAAGGAAAGCAGTCGAGTGACTTTCACACATTCAGGCATAACGATTTAGTATCTGATGAATTATATTACCCGCTTCTGGACTGGAATGATTTAAAGACCTGATTTAAATGCAGAGGAGTTGAATAGACTGTCTTCATAAAAATAAAATAATAGCCAAATATATGGCAGAGGAGTGAAAAATACTGTTTTAATTATAAGAGAATGATCACAAGAATGGATTTTTGGTGAGATGAAATACTGCAATTTGATATATTTTTGCTGGACCTAATTTTGTAGTACAGGTAGAAAGGGGGTCTTCGACCATTCTGTAGTTGTTGTTGAAACATTGATAGTACAACACATATTTGCGGCAAATTTGCAGTGGAGGTCAGAGCAGAAAATGTGAGAATAAAACCACCAAGAACGTTTTAAGATTCAAAGTAGATTAGAGGTCTAATCTTGGGCTATTCCACTTAGGAGGGGGGGGTCTTATTTTCGGCATTTTCAGCAATGACTGCAACCATGCATTGAAGAAAATGAAAAGTGAACAGGACTAAGAATAGAAATAGACCTGATTTTAATTTCCATTCTGCTCAATGAATGGATTACTAGTATATCAATCTATTGAAAATCACTTTTTTTTAAAAATACTCCGGATTTGTAGACTGAAGATTCAATCTCATGAATTTAAATGTAATCTAGTTTCTAGCTAAGTTGGGATGCCATCATTTATAATTACGGGTCCCCACTTGAGGAATGAAAATAAATTCCTCTGTCAACAAGAGATATGAATAATTATGATATCTCATCTGAAAATTAAGTAGTCCTGGCCTTGGTGCTGATTTTAAGGCTGTAATCGGTTGACTGTAAATCTTGAAATGTTTGCAGTGGTTTTATTTTTGCGGTCTTCTCAGTGTCGTTCCACTACAGAAACATGACACCAAAAGTATGTGTTTTTGGGCTACTGTACTGTTTCAACCTATTTTGAAATTTGAAACACCAACAAAGTCTCCTTTTCACTACCTCCACAAAAAATTAGACACCAGCAAAAATTAATGAACTAACAGTACTTTGTTAACCAGACATGGAACCAGAACAACATGATTAGTCTGGGAAACATTTCTCTGTCAACCAAAGAGACACATATGTATGGCTTATGATACTTAAGTCTTCAGAATATACCTTTTCTGAATAAACACCACCTTAAGTTCACTTGGTGATAGGAAAGAAGACGAAAGGGCATTCGGATCATTGCATGTGTTTCTTACGATGCCCGGGGGAGTGTTTGGTGGACAGAGGGATTTATCTGTAAGGCACCACATGAGTCTCACACGGCCTTCTTTAATGGACCACGATATGATAGACAGTTCAGTTTGGGGAATATTTGCTTTCATAGGTGCCCACCTGTGCCAAAGGGGGAGGGGGGTACTATATAGTATATATACAATAAAAGAGTTCATAGTTTGAACTCCACATACTTATGGTCGAAGGTAAGCCCCCTATTGCTAATAAACAGTTCTTGCCTAGACCATGCTTGATACAATGTCCAGATGTGTTTTGTTTATGTCACAGGGGCCTTCAATTTTGATACATTACCCACAGTGCATCACGCTGTACATGTGCATTTCAAACCGTGAGCCGGCTTATTATTATGTTTACATTCATTCATTTTGTTGCTATTGCTTCAACAGGAGTTCAACAGGAGGTAAAAAGTAAAGAAAGTTCTCTTAAGGTGTGCAATATTTGGTGCTTGTATAATTCGTCTAGCTTTAAGTATAATACATCTAGCAATCTCTCTTGTCCATGAATTGGCACTTAAGCCCTGTTCATCAGTCATAACTGCAGTTAAGTCTTGAGTTATGACTTGCGTCAGGCCTCGAGGCGTCTTTGGATGTTGAAGTCCTCAGGGTTTGAGCCTGTCAGTAAGTCAAGAAGAGCTGGAAGCATTACTTCTGACACGTCTTGAATCATCTAAAGAAAGATTTATAAGGACCGCCCTCTCTAGACGTAACTCAACTCGACATTTCAACATGATTGTTCTCTTCTATTTATATATCTAAGGCGTCTTGCTGAGATTTTGAACTGAGAAAAGAGCTTCAGTCTCACACAGAAAAGGGATTAGACTTAAGTTTATCTATCGCAGGCCTTTGAAGGCATTAACCATGATTAATGTTTAGGGCATTGCAAAGGAAAAGGCAAGAGTTGATTCATGTGGAATTTGGAACCCTTTAATTTGTGTTGTTAAATCTGTCATTGGAACTGAACTGAAGCTTACGAATATGTATTTTAAGCTCATAAAGTTTAGATCGGTGATGTGGTGAAATTTTTGTCCGTCCCAACAAGCAAATCTCCATTCTGAGGCAGACAGATTGACAGGTCCTGAAGACAGCACTGGTCTATTTCTAGGTCTGCAGCATTATTTGATGACCTGGCAAAATAGAGATGCTGTCAGTCGTTGTAACCCGTATATATATATGATGCCTCGCTGAAGGTAAGACATCCAGGTAATGAGATAAATGTATGCCAAATAGCAGTTACTCAAGCAACTTGATATGATTTTGGAAACGGTCAGACGTTTCAAGTGGTGGCCACTACTTTTCACAGAGCAAGATTTGTCCATCAGCAAGTTTTTAAAAACAAACTATGAATTGGTAGGCAAAGATCCAGTGATGTTGATGTAAGATCCAGAATAGAAGCATTACTCCACACACACACACACACACTGAGCCCCATCTGTTGGCACCGTCGCCACTTCCCACCATAATTGACTTAACGTCTCATCACTCATGCATTATCGGCAGCGTATTAATTAAGCGGCCACATCCGCGTACCTTGTCATACAACACAGAGATTTGGGACGCCTGGCACGGGTTTATCCTTGCATCTTTTTACATCCAACAAGGAATCCTAGTCAGGCTTTTATCTTTAGAGGGGCGCTGCACCCCCATGCTCTGACCATGCACCCACTTGCCCAGGGGAGCAGATTCTCTGACAAGCATAAAATTCAAATTAACCAGGGATGCTACAGTACTAGATTACATGTAGCCACAGTCTTCAACTGTGACCCGGCCAGATGTGACCCATCTTACAGTAATTTACCCCCTCAACAGGCCTTAAAATACCACATTTTAACTTAAGATTCTCTAAAACTCTAAAACACACAGTGGAAGAGGATAACCCACACCATCGCCACGCTCTGTCGCTCCACTCCCTCGCATCCCCAATGCCATGCAATTTTTTTTTTCAAGAAAACCCCTGCTAGTACTTAATGATTTAAGAAGCACAACATCGCATCTTATAATTATTGACCCCCAGGAGTAGTTTATAGGTGAGATTATGCATGGGGGAGCAAGATGCTAGTAGGAAGATTAGCTGCTTATTCATCCAATGAAATATACTGGGTCTTCAAGATCTAAAAATTTTAGAGTGCATTTCACTGATAGTAGATTAACAGGTTTCAGAAGGGCAACTGAGGTCAGGGTCATCTTGAATCATGAGTTGTTATGGACGATCATCATCGACTTATGATGGACTCCTGTCATTATAGCATAGATAACATTATTGTTATTGTCTGTACACTCTGTTTTCTATTGTCAAACCTGTTGTGAAATATTGAACTCTTTTTGTTTTGTTTCAACTGTATATGTAAGTTCAGACTAAGTTACATGTACCTGCAAAACATGATATCAACCTTTAGCACACTGAAGTAGCCATTTAACTAGCAATTCTCTATTGGTTATAGGGTTTGGCAGCATGGAGAAGGTTAGAATGTAAAGTGTTGGTAAAGCAAACAAACTAAAGCTAAAATACGGTAGCATGAAAATGATGTTGCTGACTGGCACGTTGGATGAATATGAAAAAGTAGATGTAGGATAGGCATCAAGGTAAAACATAATGTAATACTAAATCAATCAAGCAACTGGATAGATTCCATAAAAAGTCAGACGTTTCAGATAGCAGCCACTATCTTTCATCAGTGACTGAGAAACCAATGTATAGGCATGAGGAGTTATCGAAACAATGTTGTCATATAAGATTTATAGTGACTGTCCTTTAGATAGGCAATGGAAGTTATCGAAACAATGGTGTTATGTAAGATTGATATTTCTTTAGATATATAGGCAAGAGGAGTTATCAACAATGTTGTCATATGAGATTGATGTCCTTTAGATAGGCAATGGAAGTTATCGAAACAATGGTGTTATGTAAGATTGATATTGATTCACTAGAGGCTGTGACTACTGAGCGTCCAATGAGCGACCAAATATTTGGCAAATCGGTCAATGAATTTCATTGAAACAGAACAAATCATTTTTGTGTGTTTGTCTTTTAGATCATACTTTTGCATCATGCACCATATTCCAATTAAAAAATCAAGGGACACACAAATCTAAATTGGATTTCTCAGGTATCAGTATCTTGTTGAAAGGGATCTAGATAACTTACTGAAGGCTTCTAGGGAAGTTTTTACACTGACTTCAGGTCTTTCGTTTGGGACTGCATCTTTGACTAGAATCTATATGAATTTCTTTTAACTGCACGTTATACAAAGGTAGGCATAAGGGCAAAATGCATTAAATAATTATGATATCTCCTCTTAAAAGTTAACTAGTCCTGTCCTTGGTGCTGATGTTTAGGCTGTAATCTGTAATTCTTAAAATGTTCGCAATGGTTTTATTTTTGCGGCCTTCACAGGGCTGTTCCACTGTAGAAACATGACACCACAAGTATGTGTTTTAATGCTACAGTACTGTTTCAACCTAATTTGAAACACCAACAAAACCTCCTTTCTACTACCTCGACGAAATTAAATCCCTGCAAAAATGAATGAACTTACAGTACTATGTTAACCAGATATGGAACCACAGCAGTACAATTAATCTTGGAAACATGTGTCTCTGAAATGAAATAAGTACCTTTATAGCTATAATTTTCTTCCTACTGAAATAACTAACATTTGGCCTATCTCTGCATCATTATTAGCAATGTTACCTCAGCAGGGGCCTCTGTAGACAAATGTGCCAAATTACATGTAATTGACTCCTGAAATTATGCAGATAGAGGAAATAAAGGGTGTTTTGCACCCATGTTTTGTTATAAATTGTGTTGTAAGTCACACAGACTAAAAAAATCACTGGGATGTGTAATTTGCCGAAAAAATGAAATCATAGGCAGAAATGACAGAAAATCTACCACTCAGAACCATCTTCGAATCCAGAAATTTTGCTGAAAGAAGCTCCTGCCAATTTGCTTGCCATTCTAAGATTTAATCAACCAGATTTTATCATATTCATATCACAGAGTCTTCAATGCAAGTTATTTCACTAAATTGAAAGGTAAGGGGTTTATGAGCCCAAAATATTGCAAGTGATACAAAAAAGTGCTCTATTCCGTGACACAGATCACCCTTGTCATGATAATAGCGGTGACCTGTTTTGACCCCCATTGTACGTATGACAAGGCCCTAACCTTGGCACCTCAGTTTCCCTTGACCTTGCATTATAGACCAGCAGGTGGGCATCATTCCATCGTTGTGGCGACTAAATTATGCATGTTGGGAGCAAGATGCTACGGAGATTAGTGCAGGGCATTTGAAGGTCACGGTCAATGTTACGGTGTTAGTTGTCTAGGGAGAAAATGCGTGTCAGATACATGAACCGGTAAAACGTTGCCTGCTTACTCTAATTTTCTTGTAAAAAAGAAATTAAACTTCTTACTTAAGTTACTATCATTATGTGTTGTTGAAGAGTTGATAAATGTTAACAATTGTTTGGTTGTCTGTAGTGCACATGATGATGGTATCCAGATGTCCACGGAAAAAAGGGTTAACAGAATTTCTGTTCGCATCAATTACTGTAATGCACGGCAGATATGTAACATTCACATCTCAGGAGACACCTGCAAATTGCTTCATCTAGTTGGAAAATTGAAGCAATGGACGAGTTATAACGAGAAATCCTCAGGTGTTCGTATTGATTGTCTTTTTGCTGTGCCGGAAGGGATGGACTATAAAGTTTTATTTGCTTGAATAGCCTTGCATGAATTATGGAAGAAGTTGATATTGTATTTCATCCTGCCTTTCATCCTACCTACAATTGTCAAGAAAGCCACGCTCCAAAAATTCTACGAACAGACAAGAAACAACATTTTCATGGCAAGTTACAATATTTTCATGACATGATGTGCTGGAGGTAGTGCCCATTGCAAAATGCTTGGGAGTCATATTTCAAGCAAACCTGGGTTGGGAAAGTCAAGTTACAGAAATGACCAAGAAGGGAAACCAACGATTATACTTGCTCTGCAGACTTCGACAATTCAACTTACCAGTGGAGGATTTGCTGACGGTCTACAAGTGCTTTGTGCGCCCAGTTTTAGAGTATGCCGCCCCTGTGTGGCATGGAGGTCTGACAAACGGACAACGGAAGAAAATTGAGAACATACAGAGGCGTGCAACGAGGATTATACTGGGAAGTAGCTACCACAGTTACTCACTGTCATGTCAAGTATTAAACCTAGAGAAACTCAATGATAGACGGGATGCCCTTTGTTTGAAGTTCGCGAAGAGCCTGTACGCCTCAGACGAGTACCGACACTGGCTTCCCAAGCGTAGAGGAGACGTCAGCGGTAGGGTAACGCGACAAAACAATCAACTAGTAACATTGCCAGTACACACAGAGCGCTACAGAAACAGCCCAATTCCATATCTAACTACTTTGCTAAATAACAGTATGTAGACAGGTGCATAAGTTGATATGTGAATGAAAACCCCATCAAATTTTGATTCTTGTATTGTTATTGTATTGTTAAATGATCATGTATTGTATCGACGACCAAATACCAATGTAAAATGTTCAAGACTAGTAAGCAATACAAACGCTGAGATTATCCTATTGCTGTTAATCATATCAATAGAATTTAAAAAAAAATACTTTTAATCTTTAAGGCCGTGAATTTTATGTATAGGATTTTACCCAGCTGTATATTAATCAATTGTATTGCCTACAGTCGATTTTTTACTCATGTGAAAGGAGTGTGCAATTCAGCCTAAAGGCTGCGAAATGCTTCTGTGAAATAAACCATTATTATTATTATTATTATAAGATGCAAAATGTTAATGACATATACAGGGTACAAAGTTATTTATGCTAATTCAAAATACTAAATTTTCATGTACAGATACAAAGATGTCAGCTGTCAGGACAAGTTGCAAAGTAGAAGAAGAAGTCCAGATTTGATACTAAATTTCATAACAAGATACAAAGGATTCATGACAAATCTAGATCTGATACCGAATTTCATGACAAGATACAAAATTTTCATGACAAGACTAGTCTAGTCAAGTTAACAACAACTTTCTATAACAAGATTACAGAAATTTCATATACTACGCTAAGTGGTGCACTTTCCCTTTATCCTTATGTAATGAATCACAAATTTCATGACAAGATGCAAATTTTCATTACAGGTCTAGATTAGATACCAACTTAAATGACAAAGGACAAAATTTCACAACAGGATACCGAAATCTCATGTACTTTGCCCAGGGACTTCATTGAAGATTTGCGGATAAGTGCTGCACCTTTCCCACGATTCTTACATAATGAATCACAAGTTTCTTGACAAGATGCAAATTTTCTGGACAAGTCTACATGTAGATCCGATACCAAATTTCACGACAAGATACAGAAATTTCATGTACATGTACTACGCCCAGGGATATCAGTCAAGATTTGCAGATATAAGTGTCAAACTTTTTCCATGATTCTTACATCATAATGAATCACAAATTTCGTGACAAGATGAAAATTTTCATGACAAGTCTAGATCTGATACCAAAGTTCACGACAAGATACAGAAATTTCATGTACTACACCCAGAGACATCATTAAAGATTTGCAGCTATAACTGCATGCTGCACCTTTACCATGATTCTTACATCATAATGAATCACAAATTTCATGACAAGATGCAAATTTTCATGACAAGTCTAGGTCCGATACCAAATCACGACAAGATACAGAAATTTCATGTACCATGCCCAGGGACATCAGTCAAGATTTGCGGATGTAAGTGCTGCACTTTTCCCGTGATCCTTACGTAATGATTTAGCCGGCTGGAAAGGTTAGATAGCACCCTGTATCGCGGGGTTAGTCTCGGTGGGAGGCACAGATGCGTCACTGCCTCCAGCAATGTCACTCAGCTTCGCAGAATTCTAATTTCCACTGGCTCAAAGTAAATGAACCTGATGGTGTGGGTTTTTATCCATGGCTTCATAGTTCAATGTACAAATGTAAGAGGCAGATACTGTAAATTTGCTTATTTTTTCAAGATTTCAATTTCGCGGAAGGAGTGGAAAAGATGTTTTAGCAGTGTTCTGATATCCACTGGCTTAAAGTAGATGAACCTGAGTGCAGATTTTTATCCATTGCTTCATATTTCAATGTAAGAGCTAGGCAGATACTGACTAACTGTAGATTGATGTATTTTCACAGGGATCTGATAATGCCATTGGAGTGAAAAGGAGGGTGTTTTAAGTTAGCGGTCAAATGAATACTGCTGCACAAAAGCACCTACTTGCGGTGTCAATTGATTTCACACTGGACGGAATAGCATAAAAAATAAAGCCACTTCAAACATTTGAAGTTGTACAGTATACCAACGTGCTGACAAAAATGACCGTCAGAATAAACATTTGTATGCAAAGCTTGGGAAAAGTGATGATTATTATTAGAACATAAAAAACATATTCTAAAAACTATGAGTATGATTTTGAATATACATCTACATCGTCAAAGTTAAGCATTACATTGGCTCAACTCACCTAGAATTTGGGTTTAGGTTTGATGGTAGGTTTTTGAGCATAAAGTTTTACGAAGGAAGGAGAGTTTATTCATAGCAATTCAAGGCAAGTGGTGAACCTAAAAGGCGTTCAAGCAGAAAATATGAGTTTTGATACGGTTCTATTTTAACAGTTTACTGTTAACTGTTGCTCATGTGTATAAATACCAAATGTCTTTTCCATCGCCCCAAACTGGTCGTTAAGCACACAAAGTTTTATGGAGTAGAAACTCTTAAAAAGTATGAGGACAAATATGCTGAGACGTGGAGTTTGAAAAAAAGGTATATATTAAGTACATTGTACATGCAGCTAATATCATAAGCATCATTTTTGGAATTTGAAAGAGATATTTGTCTGTAAATCTTTGTTGATGTGAGGTAACTGCTTAAAAGTCTGTTGCCCCAGACATTGCATTTGTGAACTAGATTACCGTTACATCATCATCATCATCATCGTCGCCGCTTTCATCTGTCGACGATGCGGGCCACCACTGCTTTCCACGCACTTCTGTCCAGTGCCTGCCTTCTCACTCCTTCCCAAGTGAAGCCCAGTTCCTCCAAGTCTCTCATGACAGTTTTCTCCCTCTGCAAAGATCATAACGGTGATTTCCCTGCCATTATTGGGATTGCCAATAATGATTAGGCAAAATGGCGTCAAAGAGCACACATTGAAGTTGAACTAAACATGTGAGCTTGGATCCCACAGGGATGAAACTTAAAGGCTTGGATACAATTTCCTTAAGTCTTTACCTTCTTTTTTGAATTGAAAGATTTGTTTTCATGTCACGATGACGAGACCACAAAGAGATTTAGATGAAAGAACAGTACATTTCTGTAACAAACTGACACTTTGTCTAATTCAACAAAACAAAATGAAGAAATTTTCTCAAATCTGGCAAAATGAGGTTTATGAAAAGTTACTATTTGGGCAAATCGTAAATTTCATGATCAGTTTCTGACTGATTGTGCAAAATGCAAGAATAACTTCAATAAGCATCCAATTTTTCAGGAATATGCCTCAAAGGAAAGAACACTATCTAAAGCTACTTTGTTCCTCTGACGCCCATTCAATTACAGCTTTATTTCTTTCCTTGAGGGACCGGAGGTTACTGCGTTTGCTTGGCCCGACACGTAATTGCCAATCTGTGAAAACGCGCGGTCTTGATGAGGCCGGGAACCGGCTGATGCAATGTTTCCATGGCGATTGAAGTCACCGCAATTGCCACCTTAGTCGTAGTCTGATACTACTCAGCTTTATCTTACAGTAACGCAGTATTTTATCAACTTTTCAATCAGTGCCTCCCCTTTTCCAATCTTCGCGCCGAGATGATGCCAAATAATCTTGGCTGAAATGATATTAGGATGGTATCTGTGATAGTTAATCCAGCAATCTCTTCCTGACAAAAGCAATTAGAAATGTTGCATAATTGTGTACATCATTAAGCATCTTTCAAACACCATATTGATACATAATTGAAATATGGAGGTATTGTTTTGGGCATGTTTGTGTGTCTGTGTGTTTGTGTTTCCGTATATTTGTGGTTAGCATAACTCAAACCTCTGGTTTGGTGTGATTGTAATGATATTTGGTATGTGAGGACTTGTGTTGAGAAGATAAATGTTAAGGTCGATTATGGGTCTCCCGACGGCTTTTCTTGGTACTGCATCAGAACTTCCAGTTTTTCTGTCTTATGTCATGGACATGCTAGTTTATGAATGCTGCTACTTACTGCACATGTACTTGTTCCAAAGCAAAGCATACAGATCAAGTACAATTTCTCCCATAAGAAAAAATTCACATTTGCCTGTATGACATAGCTCATCATCACCATAATCGGGCAGTTGTACAGTTTGACTAATAATTTTCTGTAGAAAACCAATAACATCAAGACGTGTTTGTTGTGCGTCATCTCATGTATTTAGTGTTCTCCAAACTTCGGCGTCACACCAAAGCGTAATTAAAAGCAATGACTGTAAGATGCGACAGTGAGGGCACGCGTCTTCCAGACTCTGATAAGGGGGAAAATTGACCGCAGAACCGGTGCTGTTAACAACGTATTGATTTGCCGTGATAAAGATCCAAACGACCAGACGCGTCGGCTTCAATCTCGTAGCGCCCTGATTACAGCCATGTTTAATCATGATTAAATCTTAGCATTGCAAAATGCCTTACGTGAATCACAGTGTGACTCTTGTGCTGAGAAAACTAATTTTTCCATAAATTTAGGGTTTAGATGAAGTGTGGCCTACACTTCAACTGTTATAAATCCTCATTTTTGTGTATAGCTGCACCTGTGCCGTGGCATGCTAGCAGATATTACCAATCTGTTTCCCTTGGACTGTAATATACTTATATTTCATACTAGTGCTGCGTACTGGTACTCAGTACCTGAGTAAATACAAGAGACATGAAAATACAAGAGACCCTGAATGTCAATGTACCAAAACTGTACCTGAATAAACTTACACTCAAGTATATAACTTCTGAACTTATAATGTTACTAGAGGTGTGTTACTCTTATAATTACATGTACCGCAAAGATGTTAGTACTGCAGAGAGAGATGAGAGATGAAAGCGTTGTATGGGTGTTGAAATTGGCACAATCTTTGATTTGAGATCCTTTTGGGCTCTTTATGTATTTACATGTATAAGATACTTTTTAAGTTTCTGTCATCATGTACATGTACAATGTAACTCTGAACCATGAACCTGTACTTACGCCAGACCCAATGTTTGATAATTTAAAAGTAACGTTTAGGTACGTACATGTAGCACTATTTCATACCAGAAACATGTTCAACAGTTTCAGGCTAATATACTAGCTACATTAATATTCTTCTAGGAAGTGTCCCAGCATGGGTTTTCTGGTGAAGGCTTTAATATGTTTTGCCGTTTTCAAGGGATTTGCTTGGGCTTTTGCCAAAGTCTGGATGAGTAGCTTTGAAGTTTGATATAAAGCAGTGTTACAGTGGCGGCCTCTGCAATATTTTCAAAGGATGCTTGTAAGACATCAAACCAAGACAAAAAGCAGGCACAACAGACACAAAGGAACTTACACTTGTCTGGAAGTACATTATAGAATTATAAGACGCTTAAAGGACACTGCCTAAATAGTGCATAGAATATGTTATTTTTTATTTTCAATCCAAAGGGAAGAAAAATTAAATTCCTTCATTTTGTGACCAGTTATATAATTCATTTGACCAGTATGCCTTTCTCTGTCAGGAACTTATTGTATTCAATTCAAATTTCTGTAGAATGACTTCATATGAAAACGACAAAATGGTTTAGATTAAGTATTCTTTATATGTTCCAGTATTATATCATTGAGTATGGAAGATGAGTATGGAAGAATTAGTATTGTCGTCATAACGCCCTGAATGAACAATATATCAACCTTTCCCCTGAGTTGCGTCTATGTTGTTTTCCATTTTGTTCTTTGCATGACTTCATGTTAATTATACATAGAATGGTCGTTAAATTCTAATGTAGAATTATTGAGTTACATGTCCCCATGGCTTTAAGTGGTAAGCAATCCCGCTGATGCGCCATATGGATCAGATTTCCTGGATCCGTGGGTGGGGGTTCAATCCTAGGGTCTATCCCAGCTTGGACGTGTTGTAAAGGATGGCATTGTCATTTTGGATGGTGACGTAATGTTTGCGGCCCCGTGTAGGAGGGAGCTACAGGTCTTAGCCTCAGATGTTAAACCTCTGCATGTGAAAGAAACCTACTCATTTATCGAGAAAAGAAGGAATGACATGGTGTGCTTGGCTAAAAACACAGTTACATGTTACATGTACAGCAAGTTACATGTACAGCAAAGCCGCATATTGTAGCTACTGTACTTGAAAGACCCACATGCTTCACCCCAATTGAGGATGACAAGAAAAAGGATTATGATATAAATTAGTGTCTTCTTATAGTTGTTGGGATTTTACAAAACTATACATATTCTGGAAGTAATGTATAATTACTAGTACTGACTTGGGTCAAAAATATCAAAATGTTTTGTTTTATTCTGCCTGGGATTTTTAAACACTTTTTTGACTTAAATCTTAAATCCAGTATACATCTTTTTTCCTCCTACAGTGAAATGAGATAGATGAGTATGTGGTGGGTTCATCTGATCATGCAGGCAAGGTATACGTAGTCTGACTAATAGTAATAGCAACATATGCTGCCAATAGTTGTGAATGTGCCAACCATAACTTTACCAACATATTGAAGAGAAGCCAAAAGTTTGTAATAATTCATAGGTCACTTGGGGCCAGACTGCGCTCAACTCAACTCTGCAATTATTTTCCTTATGGTGTGCATTTCTGTGTTGTCATTCAATTCATTTCATAATATATATTAAATTGGTCTGTGGGTATATCATTCTATATTAAATCAACGGTGCGATATAACTTGCTTTGTAGTCACACTGCCAAAATATGTAACACTTCATATATCCTTTGGGGTGCTTAGATTAGTATTCGTATGGATTTCCTTTGACAGTTAAAACAGATCTATTGATATGGGAAATCCTATTGTTTTTCATCAATTTCTCAGGACTGAGTTTTATGTAAATAAATACAAACTAGTATGAGATTCATTTACAGAACCCCCAATTCTTTTTGGTTGAACAAAAGCTAGACTTGTTCTGAATTCTTAAGGCTGGGTGTATGTAACTTTGCTTGTTTGACTTAGAGCACGTTTTCATTTTTCCACATTGATATTCACAGCGATCTACGTGTGACGTAGTCATGAAATGTGTGTTAGGTCAGATGAATTGGGTTCAACTTCTTTGATTTTGTCAGATTTAAATAAAATGGCAGTTCATTGAAGAAGCACATGTATCAATACTAGGTTGATGTAGTGTGGTGGTTCATGCATACGCTGACATGCCTTGTTGTTTTCATCGTTTTCTTGACTTCTTATCACAAAGTGGAAGATAGAAAGACCCTAGCATGGGGAATGAGGTTATTTTAAAAAATGATAAAAAAATGTTATGCACAAAAGTTTAAAGACAAAATGTAATTCATTGCTTAACCCTTATGCCAGTAATGGACAGAAGTCAAGATGTAGTTGTTTTTAGCTTTCCTCAGTACGTGTGTGTGCGTGTGTGGTGCGTGCGTGCGTGTGATTCCACAATTCCCAATATACCCCATGGAATACAGGGGTTTTTCTAGAAAAATTAAACAAGAGGGAGCACACACAGGCAAGGGAGCGAATTCTGTGTATTCCTGGAAGAATCGTTTGCTGAGGGAATGCTGTACATGTATGCTGGGGAATAAGCTAAAATCTGAATTCGACAAGAGGGCGCTAGGCTGACAAACAAGAGGGCGCAGCACCCCTCTTTCCTGATTTAGATGAAACCTGCAATATAGCCATGCACTCAGTGCAGCTATTTTTATCTGTGGGACTGGGGAGCAGTATTCCCGTGTTGCAAATTTTTATGATACTTTTCCATGAAAGAGATGTGATTTCCATCTGTAAGCCTGTCTTATTCTCTGCAAATGTATAGATTTTATCTCCATGCCGCTCATTGATAGGTCTAAATATAGCAACAGGATCTGTCCTTTGAGATTGATTAGTGTAATGGGAGTCCCTTAAGTCATATAAAATACTCATTTGTCAAAATACGTCCCTTTGATTGACAATGTAATATCAAAACCTGCCTTTACCGATTCTTACCCAATCACCATCCAAGTACAGTAATTGTACATGAAGCAGTTGATGTGGGACAGGAAATGTTCTCTTTGTTTTTGAGTATTCACATTGACCTCTCATTGCTAACTCTTTACGCTGTTAACATGCATGTGTATGTTCATCCTTCCATTGTGTTACTATCATTGTTTCGGCCACAAACTTAAAGGTACAGCTCTCTATTTTCATGACTGCAAAATTTAAGTGCTACAAAGTTAGAATTTACAATAGTATGAGAGCAAAAGTTATACATGTAGCCGTGCAGTAATGGAAATTTCACACCTCTATGTCTTGAAATATACTTTCACGTTCTCTTTAATGCACAGTATAAGAGAGTTCTCATATTATATCATAGTCATGTCACATTAAGTGTTTCACGATCATGTTTCACACTTGGCTTCATTCCTCTATATTTATTTTGCTATTAAGAAGGTGATGTAATTCAGTCTGTATAGTGTAACAGTGTGTCTAGCGCTGGTATTTATGTTTCTGTAACTTGAATGCTTGCTGCATTTAGTTGCTTATTCATGCTTAGTGCAGAAAATGATAGATCAATACAATAATGATTTGATTATATGGAACAAAAGCATAGACCTCATGGAGGTAGAGTGTGCTAAAAGGCATGAAGCTGTTCAGCTGTGCATCCTTGCAGTCAATCCTGTGTTATATTATCATCATTTCTCAATTACTGATCATTATCTTAGAGCAGCTACATTCTGTTAATTATCTAATGTCATTAAAAGAATACTTGATTTTGAAAAGGAAGCAGAAATTGATGAGGTTCAATAGGAGGTAAGATGGAACAGTATCTTTTCATTGCATTCAGTGTCATTGATCTGTGATTTTTTTGTTTTTATTGTTAATTTGGTATTTCCCTCTGTATCTGTACAACAGCCTCTTTTAATTCAGCACCAAGGACAGGCATGCAAAGATCTAGATCTTTGGTCGTGTTTTACACAATATCTTTATCATTAGAGCAAGAAACCCTTTTAACAGGTTGATCTTCAAACAAACAGCAAATAGACTTGCCCTTGGTGCTGAACGCCTTTTACGAAACATGCAAAACAAATAGATAGCAAATGTTTGGTTATGCACTTTGTCTTCATTATCGTTACAGCAAGAAACCTTTTTAACATGTTGATTTTCTACAACTAACCATCAAAACACACGCAAACAGACCTGTCCTTGGTGCTGAATGCCTTCCACAATACATGCAAAACAAAGATACAGTACATCAAATCTTTGGGCATGCACTTAGTCTTCATTATCGTTACAGCAAGAAACCTTTTTACAACCTTTTTCCACAACTAACCATCCTTTCACATGGAACCAGACCTGTCCTTGGTGCTGAACACCTTCCACAATGCATGCAAAACAATGAGATATCAAATTATTTGTCATGCACTAGAGAACACTAGTATCATTATTGATACAGCAAGAAATCTTTTTAACCTGTTGATTCTCCACAATTAATCACCCTCACACAGGAAAACAGACCTGTCCTTGGTGCTGAACGCCTTCCACAGTTTTAGCAAAATAAAACACATGTAAAACAATATACACTGTAGATAGTCTTGATTCAACTGGTGATATATTGCACTTGCCACGCCCCTGTCCAACCTGCTACAGAGTGAGGAAAACATATTGCAGACACAATGCTCTAATTGGAATTCTGACATGTCGAAAGATGAAGAATGCAATTTCGTGAATGTACGTCTGTGCTACGTTGAAAGACGTAGTGTGCTGTCAGTTGTTTATAGGATGAGATTTACATACACCAAGGCAGACGTATCAGGTGGTCGCCCCGGGACCTGAAACCTAGTAGTAATTATGGCACCTACACAACCCAAACTGAGGCCAGGGGAATGCAGTACGGTACAGCAGGGGTTCATCTAAATCAGGAAAGAGGGGTGCTGCACCCTCTTGTTTCAGCCCAGTGCCCCCTTGTGGAATTCAGATTTAAGCTTAATATCTAGTATACAACCTTCACTCAGCAATGGGTTCTTCCATGAATACATCAGAATTTGCTCCCTGTTATTCAATTTTTCTAGAAAAAAAACCTGGTACAGTAAATGCTTTTACCATGCATTTACTTTTGCAGTGGTTTTATTTCATGCAATGTTTTGAGTTAGCGGTTGAAACAATCCTTTAGTAGGGATTACATTGGAAACATATTTGCAGTGACATAATTTCACGGTGGAGAGGTCACCAGAAATATTCCAAAAATATATCCACAGTGAACATTTCACAGTAGCCTAAGATTTCGTTCCATCACCCCAGCAAACCCATTTGACCGTACTTCTAATATTTTTCAAATTAGACCCACCAATTTTGCCTGTCACGATGACAGAATGGCCAGAATTTGAGCTCAGTACGATTTAGTCTCAAAGGTCTAGAGATGTCTTCTGCAAAGAAGCCAGTCAAAGAATGACATATCATAAGAAATGTAAGTCTAGTACTTGCTTCCATATCTAAGCTGTTTTTTCTGGAATTTCTGTTCCTAAATGTTCAACCAAGAATATAAAGCAGTCCAGTCTGGAATAGATTTTGTGTAGGTTTGTTTTCAATCCCTGAATCAATTGAAAGTAAACGCTTTCTCTTAACCAATAAGCTAAACCAGTCCAGCCCAGATCATACAAAAAGCTTGTCAAAGCATTATTTCACAGAAATCCCAGATCTCAACAGTCTTGGGCTCTGATTCTTATAAGCTCTAGCTATATATTTCTTTTGGCTTTCCCTGTTTCTAAATGTTTTCTCTCAACCAAGAAACTAAAGCAGTGACCAGCCTGGTAGAAATAATGTACCAAAAGCTGGCCGTGGCATTATTGGCCATAAATGGCAGATTTCAACAGTCTACATGTGTCTTTGTTGATAAGCTCTTTCTTGCTATATTTCCTAGATTTTCTGTTCCGAAAAGCTCTCTCTCAACCATGAAATTTAAGCAGTTCAGTCTAAAAGTTTATACCAAAAGCCGGTCGCTGCTGTATTTGCCATAACTGCCAAATGCCAGATTTCAACAGCGTGTGTCTTTGTTGATAAGCTCTTTCTTGCTGTATTTCCCTGATTTTCTGTTCCTTAAAGCTTTCTCTCAACCAAGAAACTAACCCAGTCTAGCCTGGAAGTGTTATACCAAAAGCTGTTCACACCATTATTTGGCTTTGATACTTAAGCTCTAGCTTATATTTCCTGGATTTTCTGTTCCTAAATCATAGTAAATGCTTTCTCTTAACCAAGCAACTAACCCAGCCTAGCCTAAAAGTAATATACTGAAAGCTGGTCGTGGCATTATTTGCCACAAATGCCAAATTTCAACAGTCTGGGGCTTTTGATACTTAAGCTCTACATCATACAAAATGTATTTCCTGGATTTTCTGTTTCTAAATCATAGTAAATGCTTTCTCTTAACCAAGCAACTAACCCAGCCTAGCCTAAAAGTAATATACTGAAAGCTGGTCGCGGCATTATTTGCCATAAATGCCAGATTTCAACAGTCTGGTGCTTTGGAACCAGCTGAGCACAGATTGAGCCTATTAGAGAGCATGGTTTATTGAAGGCTTTTATATTGCCTGGGACTCTGTCCGTCCCCAGGCTGCTGAGTCATTGTAGTAAATCAGCCTCCGTCCTCAGACAATCTGCGGATATATTTTGATACTGTAAAGCCGTGAACTTTTGCTGTGGTTTTGATTTCTCAGTTTTTGCGATGACCTCTCAAATGCAAATTTATGACATCTCAAAATATGTCTCCCTTGTATGACTATGATACTTTTAATTGTTTCAATGATCGCAGATTTGAAATACCACAAAAACCTCCTTTTCCCTTCTATTTTGAAAGGTAAAACAACGGCAGAAGTAAAGAAAGTTACAGTATTATAGTATTTCTATTTGCAAACTCATGCCCAGAGGCTGATTGATATGAGGAACACACAGATACGATAATGTAAAATAATGTCTTGTCTTTTGAATGATGGACTATCTGATGTCTATATGATCTTGCGTACATTACTGGGGCATTTGACTTCTTTGGAGGCAATGGCCAATGATTAGTATCGCGTTTTTAATGGTAAGTGGTTTTAATGCTTTTAGTAGCAATGTAGATTTTTGGAGGTTTTGCTGATGGTAAAAGCTCAGAGAGATTGTGGTGTTTTGAAAAGCCTTAATGTTTCTTTCAGCCTCATATTGAGGGTAAAAGGTACTCAGTTCAGTCTTCATCCATTGTAAAATGCTGTATGAAGCCATTTATGTGATAGAAGTGACCAGTTCTTTGATTGATGTCCATTACTATAATAACGGTAGACGCTATAGACGACATGTATATAGGATCTGGGCTTTTGTCCAAGTTGCTGCACAACGTGGAAAGCTCTTTTGTAATTGCAGCACACCAACTACCAGGACCAATCGGTCTTTCTGTAATCATCTAGTATGACAAGCCATTATGTGACGGATTAAAAGCAATCTTCCTAGGAAGGATTTGATGGACGTTAGGGCCCGCTGAGCTAACCGATAATCTCAAGGATATCATTTTCCAGATAGACTTGCGGAGACCAATTGGGTCATGATGTCCTTGGATGGGTACAGATGACCTTCTATTGTGCGTAGGTTGCCTTATGGGAAACTGATTTTCTAATCTCGAAGCTGATTCTCTAAACGTCTTGCCGTTATGGCTCCCGCCAAGCATGAAATTTGCATTGGTTACGGCATAAAAGTCAGCATGGGTGAAGAATCAATACGAGGGAACTGCCAGAAAAACACATCTTGGAACATTATCTGAAATAATCTATCATGGAGTGTCTTTCATTGTTAGGAGGCATGTTTTTACCTTCAACTCACTGTTATGGCATGTACAAATTTGTATTGGTTATAGCACAAATGAGTAGTGAGAGGGTTTAAGTAGGCTGGTATTATTGTAGAATTTTGATAGTGAGTCATTTCTGACTAACACAGTTGTACAAATTTACACAAGGAAGACTTCTAAGTCTTATACTGTATAGTTTAAAGGTTATTTTTAAGAAAGGCCACTTTGTTAAAATTTTTAACTGTCATTTTTAATGAAGACATGTAAATATCTCATTATGATGATGATGTCATTAGTAATAAAAGACTTTTCAGGATTATTTTAAGAATTGTTTTCTTGAGACTGGTCATAAGACACACCTAAGAAACAAGTTTCTTTCTAATGCATGAATACTTGGAAGCTGACACAATGCAACCTCCCCAGCAGGTTCTTTAAAGTGGCAGATTACAATACAAGTAGGCAAAAAGGTCAAACGGTATAAGTAAGCAGCATGTTTTGATGGAAGGTTGTGTTTTGTCTGTATGGATTTGGATAATGAGTCACTCCTGACTAATTGTCAGAGGGAAGGTTTGGCCTGTAAAGCCCAATGTCATGGTCAATAAATTTTCACTGGTGATCGGTAATGATTAGTACCAAGGCCACGAGTCCCAAATTCATCTGCCAGAAAAACCTTGTCTATGTCTGATCACGCCAAGCAAATTTGTTGCTTTGAATTTGAGACATTTTAAGATTCTTGACTATTGTAAAATTTATGTATTTTTGCGAGGACTTAATTTTGTAGTGGAAGGGGAAAGGAGGTTTTGGTGTTTCTTTCAGTTTTCGATTTAAGCAATTCTAAAACTAAACAGAACATTTGCTGTATGTTCACTACCTGAAACTAGATTCGCAGTATGTTCACTACCTGAAACTGTGTACCAAGATAGAAACATCTTCCTTAACCTCTGTTTTCATGCTGATCTTCCTGGTCAGCATACATACATTTTGTATATTTTGAAATCTGAGGAACAACAAATTTAATTTGACTTAATTTCAATATGTTGCGGTCACCTTTTTTGTCGTAGGTTGTGGTATGATTTTGATGTTGTAGGATTGTCAAGCCGGTAATGTAAGAACTAACAGGCAACAATGATCTAAGTCTGCCTTTTCTGTAAGAAGACAGCTGAATTTTGCAGGACACATTCATGACTATCCCAAGATTAAAATGTTGTTAGTTTGCAATTGTACGTATGCCCAGGGGCCTTACTTACATTTTGTAAGTTGTAAGATGTTCTTTTCAATGGAACGCAGCAAACGAACATTTGCTCAAGATGTGTCTGAAAACGGGGACAGAAGGAAAATTAAGGTCACTTGCCTGACAAATCCCGACGGGAGCCGAGAGATTGATTCACCATCCATGTTAATAACACCAAATTGATTTGTCAATTCTTTGGCGTCTGTCCAACGCCTCGAGACATCGAGTACCATTTTGTAATTGTCACGTAGAATTAAAATGCCAACGGTCTGGATTTCCAAAGCCTTAGTAGAGAAAGAGGTACAAAGGAAACAAGAGCTTTTAAAAAAAGCTGGCGTTTCGGCTACGTTTATAAGTGTGAATTGTCTTTTCCCTTTACTTGAAGTAAAATCTGCCAGAGGAAGTCACTCAAGGGCTGTTCAGTCTATAAGAAAAATTGTCATTTTGGGAAATGAGTACTGTTTTAATAGAGAAAGGCAGATTGGGGAAAGCAATTTTGAAGTTACGTCACTTAACTTAAGTGCTTTTGAAAAAGCTGGTCTTGGCCTACAACTTGTACTTATTTGTAAAATGTACAATAGGCTCATTATAAAAGCTATCAATGTAATTATGTACATGGCACGCAATAAAACATAAAATTTGAAAAAGCACCATTGAATCATCAGCACTATGGTAATTAAGTGAAATAGAAGTTCATAACAGCTAAGGTTCTATCTAAAATGACTACCAAATGTCAAACAAATCAACAGCTACCTCATCCGTATTATTCTGGTTTCCGCATTTACAACATTTCTTCCTTATTTTCCTGGGTAATTTTGCTAAAATTCATGAAAATTCCCATAGTTTTGTGCCGAGGGGCGCCACTTTCCACGTCCGTGTTGTCTGAATGAAGTCGATACTGAACAATGGAGCATTTGCTACTGTAACAAAGAATCGCTGTTTTGCAAACAACATCAAGAGCCTCTGTTTACATCGGGGATAGAAGTTTAGTGGCGAGTGTTTTGCAAGAATCATCTTACCGCGCATAGGAGCCGCTGCACGGTATTTTCCATTACAATGAACAGAAAAATTCGAATGCCGGGTTTGGAATCTATGAAGTCCTGTTCATAAGACAAAGGCCTTGTATATATTAAATGAATATTTCAAAATAACAAATATAAAATATTTCTTTATTTATTTATTAATGAAAAAAAATGATATTCATAAATATGATATTGATAGATTAATATAATATCAATATATATTTTTGATATTCAATATCTAAAAAGAAAAAAAATCCATGCACGGACACGAACCCGGATCTTCTGGATCCGAAGTGCTTCGCGTTGCCAGATCGGCCAAGCTGCGGTACGTAACTAGTCGCTCTGGACGTGATGCTATAACCTCACTATATGGTATCATTTATGCCGATTTTTGGTCGTTTTCTTGACGAAATCATTTTTTTTCTTCTGCAATCTTGTGGAATAGATGTAATATGGTCATTTTTCAGGATATCAAAGTCCGAAACCACAATGCAATGATATTTCCGAACAGTTGTAGCAGTTACATGCGGTCGCCGTCCTGTGTCACATGCAAATCTAGCCTGCCTGCCTTTTCGTGCTCTCTTGCCATATAAGGCAACGGCTATACAAGGATTTGAGAACGTATTGCCATATAAGGTCTTATTGTGTGCGACACAGTGTTGAACCAAGCTTCCCTGGTCCTTGCTTGAAGGTAAAAGCCAGGACAATGCGTTCCGGCGCGCATGCGCCGAAACGCAAAAAAGGGAATGCATTAAATGTTGCAATACTGTGCATAGATCTCAGTTTGTGAGACATAATTTCACGGTAGGAGGGTAACTTTGCGATTGAAACAGCCATAGTAGTGTAATGCAACACAACATATGTTTGCGGTGTGAAACCGAAAACAAAAAATACTGTCATCATTTCTTGACGTTCTGCGGTATTCAAGCTATGTAACTTTTGTGAGAAGGATGTGCAAGTTGAACAGAAATATATTACTTAGTGCTTCTAAACTTTACTTCATTTTATGACAACTCGTCATTGGATGGCATTTCAGTCCTCCTGTCCATATTCCATGCCACTAGATATAGCATTTGGTTTATTACAATACCCTTTAGCCCCTCAATGCCAGGGCTTGCGTAAAACAACTATATGACATACAATAGACAATACATTACTCGTATACAGTGATTGTTGGATGGTATTTCTTTATATCCTTTATCATCTGATGGTATTTCAGCACCTTCCTATATAGTGCATGTTAAATGATGCTGTTTTGACTCTTTACTCGGTATTCTATGTCACTGGAAAGTATTTCAGAACTTCCCAAATATATATCACTGTGGAAGTTGTCTCTATTTATCTCTATTTTCCATCAAGCATATCATTGGATAACATTTCATCCATTTTTAAGAGAAGGTCAGGTTGTATTTTATTAACTTTTATTCTTAATCAGGTGATACTTAAGCACTAATCAAATATTTTGACACTTTTCTGCAATTTTTCTGGCAATTTTTGCTTCCCTTCAGTGCAGCAGCCATGCAGAACCTTGATGTAACAACAAAGCCATAGCTCAATTGTAGTGTTGATCAGCCAAACACATTTATAATAATCACCCATGTCATCTTTTGCACACTACATCACGCAGTAATTGCTAAAACTGCCGGGGGGCGTGGTTCTATTCCCGTCAATAAGTGAATTATAGTTGTGACTCGTGATGGCTTAAAATGAAACAAGGAATACAACAGGTTTAGACAATAAATCTTTTATACAACCAAGTACACTAATTAATCCTAACTAGAACAAAGTTCAATGAACTCAGATTCACTCGCAGTCACTGATGAAAGACAGCGGATGCTGTCTGAAACATCTGTACAAGACCGTATGCCTATTTGATTTTTGTGTGTTTGTTCACTGAACTCTGTTACTTGCAAGAATTATCACAAATCATTAGGGACTGATGACGTTGGTAAAAGTTACATATTGATCTATGGCAAAAAGTGAAAACAATGTTTATGTAGACTATACAAATTTGAAGCTGAAATTTAGGAAGAAATTTGCTCAAAGAGTGAAAGAAATATTTTTCTGTCAAATATAACGTTACATTTTTCATCATCTTTTTTGTGGAGCTTAAAATGTTTTTTCACACAACACCTTTCAATGCCTGTCCTTTATACTCGCTGTGTCCTTGGCAAGGATAAGGTACTGAACCAAAACGATTTGGACTTTCGCAGTTGATGGTAATGGGAAATTTACTGTATAACTGCCTTATTTTGTAAGAGCTAAATTTCAGGGATTCAAATGGACTAAGAGGGATAGGCACCACCTTCCAATAGCGTGCCCTAGTCCTAGACACAGTGGATAACAACCCACTGCTCCTACGGCCTATGAAAGGCTATAGGACTACCTTTAATTATAACTTTTTTACAGTAACAGTTGCGTTTTCTTTCCTGATGTTGTTCCAATCTACCCGTTAATGGTACTCTATCTGCAGTCTCTTCAGTCCAGTTGAGTTATTTTGCGGTGCCCTTCCCCGGCCAAGTAATCAAGGTGAAGTGGAAGAAAATGACTTTTATCAGGGGATGCTGCAGCGATAATATGTTGGGAGATAATGGCTCGGGTGAGCTAATGTGTATTTGATAAAGTCGGATGCTCCCCTGTCACATTTACTTTGCATGTTGATAAATATGCACAAACCAAATGGCTCTGTGTGGTATAGAAGATAGTAGGAGTAATTGCTCTGCACGGTAAATGCTGGCCAGGCAAGTCATTAGATAGTGTTCCGTTTGCAAAGAGAGTATAGTAGAAATCTGACTTCTGCTGACATTCTGTTGAGAAGATTATTTCATCATGCCTTTTAGTTGATTTTTCTGTGAACAGGATAGGCAAAAAAGTAATATTGATTTTTATAATTTGCTACGAAGGTGTTGCTAATAGGGGTACTCAACTCTGGAGGGAAGTGTTCTGGTTCAATCTTCAGAATCTGATGATATTTTTCTGAATCCCTAAACGTAATTGTATTGGCAACTTGACATTGAACTTAATCTAGGGCTGATCTTGAAAATGATGTTTGCAATATGTGTGTGTGTGTGTGTGTGTGTGTGTGTGTGTGTGTGTGTGTGTGTGTGTGTGTGTGTGTGTGTGTGTGTGTGTGTGTGATAATCAATTTTCAGTCTTAGCAACTTAATTCTTTGACCCAAAAAATAAAATTGACCTGGATCTTCAGCAATTGTATGTTTAAGTATTGATTATAAGCAAGTAAGTTTATTATATTTGTATTTAGAAAAACCCAAGATGATATATTTGCAGGAGGGTGAATGAATATTGTCAATATTGCCATATTGGCCATTTACATGTACAAATAAATCTCCTTCATTGGGCTATTATTCTGTTATTTTATGGTACATCTTTTATTCACCTAGTTTATATGATAGAAAGGAGACAGTGAATGGCACTCCACTGCAATATAAATGTTATAGGAATTTAGTAATCAATTTTGACAGCGCTATTTAGAGTCCTTTAGTGACGACCTTAAATGTTATTATCAAAATCGATCACTTTTATAAGGATGATACACTTACTGTAGAATTAGTAGTAGAATCCAGTTTTTGATTATGATTTTATCTAATAGTAATAACAACCTATAGATGTCAGTAAATGTTTTTTTTTAATTTCTTGTAGTTTTAGGCCTTTGATTTGACATTTTGACATCGATGCTCAAACTAGAAGCAAACCATCACCGTGGATTGTTTTGTTTTCCTTGTATAAAATGTGTTGTTATCTCCATGAAAAAAGGCTTTTTCATGGATATACTGTTTTGCTTGCGTTTGGTGTTTGTGCGTATGTTTGTGTCACGGGACGCTTAAAGTCACCATAACTGTAGAACCTGTACATGGATTGTAATGATTTTTGGTATGTGGGTGGGTGTTAGGAGGAGGAAGGTCAAGGTCGATTTTGGGCCCCCTGGCATGTGTGACTGGAACTGCAATGGCGTATTTGTTAAAATCTTCAATGTAGAAGAACTGAAGAGTGGATGGACAGATCGTCATGTTCTTTGGTACACAGGTAGGTTAGACCAAGTTGTACACACTTAAGTGCAAACTATGCAAATGAGACCGAATTTGCATAAGTAAGGAGGTAAATCGTTTGCATGGGTGCCGTCGGATGCTTAAAGTCAGCATAACTGTAGAACGTGTAGATGGATTGTAATGATATTTGGTATGTGGGTATGCGCTGGGAGGAGAATGGTCAAGGTCGGTTTTGGGCCCCCTGGTTTGTGTTCCTGGAACTGCAATGGCCTATTTGTAAAAATGTTCTAAAGGGGTATAACTGAAGAGAGGAACAACAGATTTTCATGTTATTTGGTACGCAGGTAGGTTGGACAGAGATGTACACACTGAAGTGCAAATCATGCAAAGTTAGTGTGTTTGCGTGCGTGTGCGCGTGTGTGTATGAATTAGTCACCGTGTGTGTATGTATGTGTCACGGAATGCATAAAATCAGCATAACTATAGAACGTGTAGATGGATTGTAATGATATTTGGTATGTGGGTAGGTGTTTGAAGGAGAAAGGTCAAGGTCGATTTTGGGCCCTCTGGTATGTGTCACTGGAACTGTAATGGCGTATTTGTCAAAATCTTCAAAGGAGAATAACTGAAGAAAGGAGCAACAGATTTTCATGTTATTTACTTTGCAGGTAGCTTAGAGAGGGTTGCATACAATGAAGTGCAAATTATGCAAATTGGACTTAAGTTGCCTAAGTAATGGGGAAATCTATATTTGCAGTTTTGGCCATTGTAGCACTACTAACAGCTGTTGTATTGATAGCGAAAGTAGATCACTGTGGAACCTGAGCCCCCAACATGTGGCCGGGGGTCATACCATTGAGCGATATAGAATGGGGGGAGATATAGAATGGGGGGAACAGGTTTAATAAAATAAAAAGTTTCATGGAGATTTTGGGTCCTAAGACTCTTGTTTGTCCTGTTTTACTACGAGTTCTAATAAATGAATATGAAGCTATTTTTCCAGACTATCAACAAAATTTATGCATTACAAATCCCTTGCAATGCATAAGAATGACTGTTACTGTAACAGAGCTTACATGTTTGTTTACTTCTACGTTAGACTACGATGAGTCAAAACAACTCAGAAGAGGTCAATCTTTATCATTACTATGTAGCATTTCCTATATGTATCCATGTGGACAGTGATGATGATTAAGATATTTTTTGGGCCATTATCGGTTTTCAGTTTTGGAAATTGATTGTTTTTGTTCTTTCCTATATGAAGCGCCTTGGGACTATAATTTTTCTGTATACTATGTTAAGTGATAAATGATTTAGATATTCTTTTCTAGTTTATCTTTTTTTACTTTTGGAGGTTGATTATGATTTTGTTCCTTCCTATGCCGGGTCTTTAGGCTAAATATATAGATTTACCCCTGTAGAAAGTGATGAGAATTGTGATATATTTTTCAGTTTTTGCTATTGATGAATGTTTTTGCTTTTTCCTACATAGGACCTAAATGAGACTATTGATATATCCCTATAGAAAGTGTTGAAAACTAAAAAATGTTTGTCAGTTTTTGAGATTGATGAATGTTGTTGTTGTTGTTTCTTACTCTGCAGGGCCTTGAGGCTATACCTCCCGGAGAGTCGCGTACAATTTACGTAGCAAACCGCCAGGCACCATGGGCAGGCACTGAGGTCTACATAGCACCAGAGGAATATCCTGACAACACGATAACATCCTCAAAGGTACAGGGAATACTTTAAGCATTGTAATCGTCCTTGTATTGGCATTGCAATACCCAAGTGAAATGTGAATAGTGTCATCAAGTTCTTTATTAGGGCCCCTTTCCAGTAGGCCGTGATCGCTGAGCTACCGTTGTGGAGTGACCAAAATTGGATCCTTGTGTGACCCTTGATATTATAATTGAAATATAATGCATGATGTAAAAGTATGATTCAAAAGACAGCAAAATGCAATGCAAATTGTACATTAAAATACAATTATCTATGAACTTTAAGCAGTTTCTCAAATATTTGGTCTCTCAGTGGTCGCAGCCCCTTTTTGTTAATGTTTTGTTGGACCCTCTACCGCCATTGACAGCACACCTAGCTTCAGTGCAACGTGAAACTGGCTATAGTCAGTATTGCCCTGAGGAAGGTAGAAGGGTAACTGAAACTACATTACTTACACCATTTGCAAGTAGAAAGCTTGGTGAAGCAATAACAATACCATTCACACTATACAAAAATAAGAAGATAGAAAACAAACAAGTGCGCTGGTAAAACTTGATATGAAATATTACATTATGGAAACAAGCAATGGATAGTATTTAGCAAGTTTATCTAAAGAGCTGTTTACATTTTTTGGTTTGTTGCGCAGCTTCAAATACCATGGGACTTAAGCTCTACAGTGGTCTGACACAAAAGGGCCCTAATAATGGCCATAAGTTACATGTAGATCATGACATCCATCTATTTCTGGGTATTTCAATTTTTTTCTAAAAAAAGTTTCTTACAATCTATATTGTCTTCTCATTTTATCAGACATGTTTTAATGCTTTGTATTAGAAAGGGAGTATGTGAAACTATGATGTATTTTTATCGATTTTATTCTTGCTAAGAGCTTTTGTGGCCTATTTTCCAAGCCGGTAGAATGTAAAATTTGCTTTGGAATGGAAAATACACTACCCAGGGTATGTCGTATTGCTCTCTTGATTCCATTCAATCTGCGAATCAATTTTCATCTTTGATCCCAATTGTGTTGCTCCAGTTCTTGATTGGAATGAAAATCTGGGCCGAAACAGTAGTGCACTGTGTCATGCATACAAATTACATCACATCTTAACAATAGATGGTCAAAATTGTCAAAAATGTACAATGTCAGTGTGATTTCTTTGGCTGATGTGATCTTGACTGTAAGACACATGAGGTTAAGGTACATTTCTAGAACTATGACTCAGGGCTTTTTCATATGATATGAAAAATTAGTACATTTCCTCATAGCTCAATGCCATTGCCAAATCCCAATTCCTGAGTGCAGTACTGTAATTCTTGATATTTTCGCAGTTTTATGTTTGCAGTTTTCTCAGTGACCGCTTCATTGCAAACTTAAAACCACCAGGAAATTTGTTGTTTCCATTATTGAACATTATGTGACGATAGTGCAGTCACAAACTTATTGAAACCACCGTGAACACTCCATTTCTTCCTTACCATGAAATCAAATCACAGTGAACTTAAATTTGAAGTCTTTTTACAGTTACTGTATTGTATTCAAATTGAATCAGTATGAAGAAATTTTGTATCTTGCAGTATAGCGTTAAAAAAAGATGCACATATTGATGCCTGTATGCAGTAACCGCTCTGCCAGATCGAACTACTGATCTAATTTCTACCAGAGGAGAGATCCATTATAATTAATTTTTCAGATGGTCATTCTAGCTTAATCTTGGGTAGTTGGAGAAAGGCAACCAGTAAAACAAAAGACCGTTGGCTAGGCCAAGGTCACTAATCAAAACTGAAAAAGTGCCATATGTAGGTCAAAGGTCTCACATGTACGTGTCAGCTCTAAATTAGTGTAGAATTTTATTGCCCCCCATGGATGACCCATAGATATATGTATACATGTAGTAACCTTCAAACTAAGACTTATTTCCTCTGATCACTTCTGCCAGGAATCAAACACAAAGCTAGTTGAACATGTGGTTATTTTTTTGTTTTCAAAATTTGGTTGTAGAATAATTGTAAACTACTGAACTTGGAATTAATCATGTTCAGTATTACGAAATTTCATTTGCCATTAATATATTAATTTGAGGTTTGGTATAACCTAATGTTTTTGCCGCCATACCCCATTTCAAGTGCCAGTATCCAGTATTTAACCATCAGCCTTCTAAGTAAGTCATTTGACACCAATTTGTATTGTTTATGGGGTTAGGCAGCAGGGAGATGGTTAATTATCATAAGTCAAAGCTGTTGGAGTTATTGTGGTAAGATTGACACAGATTGCCACAAACAGGAGATTAACTGCCACTACGTGAGAAATGTCCAAAATGTAGCCAGATTTGTTATGATTATAGTGAAATGATAATAAAAAGTATCAGAGCATGACGCCTTGATGGCTATTTTCATGGTACTTGGACTTGCTGAAGGACATTAGTTAAAGAATGGCACTCTGCAATCACATTTTTAAGATGACTCAATAAAGAAATCTAGGTCACAACAATTCTGAGCTGTAAAAATGCACAAATCTTCAACAGAGCACTATTATTAATTCATTTATCTCTCATGAAAAATATCTGTGCTGACCCCTTAACACTGATATACAACACAGGTCACGTAAATTTTATAGTAGACACTTCACTTCAAAGAAACTTGCTGATGTACCTTTTTTTATCAACCCCCTTGCAATTGCATTGCTATCTGACTTGATAAATTGTTTATGCCGTGGAAAATTCACTTATCCCTGAATTGTACCTCAATGCTAATTTTGACCTGGAATCCATCAAGTGTTTCAAAATCGGATAAAGTACGTTTTGGGAAATAGTGATTTAGTGTCTGTTACGGAATGGGTCATGGTCAGAAACTGTTTTGTAGATTGTAAGTGTTGCTGTGGGATGCTTAGGGCTTAAGGACTTTTGGTCTCTTGAGAGTTTTCTAGGAAAGAGTTTTGTTCACAGTACATTAAAAGTTAAATGTCATGTCACACAGATGCATCATGTACTGTCAACTCATTCAGGTTCGCAGGGAATTTAGATTGCCGTAGCTGTAAAAGTGGCGTATATTTTGAAATATTTTTTTGGGAACATAACTGATGGCAGGGCGATGATTTTGTAGTGCGGTTACTGAAAACTGGGAACGCAGAACCACCAAAAATTTTTCAAAATGTGCACTAACATTTTACAGTTTTTCTGTTGTCATTATCAGAACTAACAGGAATGACTAAATGAGGTAAAAATTAACAAAGTTGAAAATGTATAAATCTAACATGGAGGAACATGGTAGGAGATTCTGCATTGGTTGGAGTGCATTTCAGCACTGTGGACAGACCAATCAAAATGGTCATTCCTCAGGCACATATGACCCAAAAGATTTCTTTTCACTCTATGATTGGTAGATTTATCAACAAGAACTATTAACCACCCATGATGATAATAAAGAAACATAGATTATAGAGTCAATGTAAACAGAGTAATTTCTTATCTGACACAATGACAGTAATTTCCATAATTGTTGTACTCTTCTGGTAGTAGATGTTCTGGACTCAGTATACATATTAAAAGACCCTTTATTTATTGTTTTTGAATTCGTTTTGTGGCTATTAGTATGTATGTGGCAATGCTTTATTGTTAGCTGCAGTGTAAAGTGAACAAGTCATTACTGCCATGAAGAAGATGACAGACATGATTGAAACACCAGCTGTTATGATTTCCTTCGTTGTGAATAAAGAAGTTTGTTATTCAGTAAGTCATTCACCACCTTGATGAAATTATTCAGAGATGTTTCCAATGTATATTGTTCAGCTACAAAAGTATAAGGTATCGTAAATGATGTTGTATTAACCATGAGCCTCATTGTGTTCCTTTTCCTTTCCAGTACACAGCATGGAACTTCATTCCCAAGAATCTTTTCGAGCAGTTCAGAAGAATAGCAAACTTTTACTTTCTGTGTGTAGGAATCATCCAGGTAAATACTACTTTCTCAACAATTTCACTTTATTGAGTTTTACCAGTACATACAGCTGACGTCATCCATAGAATTTACTTGCTGTGGCCTAGTACTCAGTAATAGAAAGTCCAAAATTAATGTCATTAAAGACATCCAAGATGAAAAAATTTTGGGCTTTGGCTTGATTAGGTCTAAATGGTGTCCACAGGTTATTGTATCCAAAGTAGGGAGGTTCTCTTTATTTGCTGTAAGCTGTTGTTCAACTATAGATAAGACTGTTGCAACAGCCTTTACTGCACTTCCAGTAAATTGAAGTCTGTGTTATTGAGATCTGAATCTTCCCTACCATAGATTTTATGTCTCTGAGTTTGTTGGGCTCCTTTGTTATGGTGCTAGTTCACAAAGAAACACAGTGTTAAAGGGACGTAATATAGTGGGACGCGTGGCGAAAGACTTGGGAATGATTGTTTGATGCTAGTTTGATTCTGGAAAGAAATGCTCCTCCCAACCTTGAGAAAGTACGACCCTCTTCTCGGAGATGCGTTTAGAGGACAAACGTGGGCGTATAAACCTATTTGTATCTGTGTCTGAATCACGTCTTGATCCGTAAAATGTCATTTGCCATAACCCACTACATTTGTAGTTAGAGCTGGTATGTGGAAGTTGCAGAAGAAACTGATTGCTTTCAGCAATCACCCACTGGAGTGTACCAATTGTAATAGTCTTACTAATGTGTGTCGAGTGCTTTTGAAACTGTACAAACATGTTACAGTAACTTTAATTTCAACTTTTAATTAATGGATAGAGATGTTACTAGTAGATGTTTGACATTTATGTACTGGTTGGAGCTTGACATGATGAAGCATTGACTACTGTACCTATCATCGCAGTAGGTTACACTGTTCTACAGTGGTCTGACATATATCAAATGTCAGGTTAGAGGTGTGGTCACCCCAGGACCTTTTATTAATCACAGTAATAAAGAAAGAAAATGCACCTTGGGTCTGTGACAACAATAATTAAAATGTACAATGTCACATAGATGGCCTGACTTCATCAAAGTGGATGGAACCTTTTCTGCCATCTTTTTGCTTGATGATAATGATGATCTTTGTAACTGTTCCAGTAACTTTTCAACTTTTGATTGATGGATAAAGATAGCAGCTCCTTGATTGGGAAGATTCGTAGATATTGGTAACTGTATTTGAAAACAACTTAATTAGGAGAAGGGACGGTTGTAAAGGGCTTCATCAAAGTAGATAGCAGTAATTTTTTTGTTTAATCTTTTTGCTTGATGATGTGAATGAAATTAATGAATGTTTTGAATGTACAAGCTGAGACGTCATTGGTTCATTTTACAGCTGTCGCTAGGAGATGACACGCCCGTCAGTCCTGTCACCAGCATCATGCCACTGGTGTTTGTGGTTTTTGTTACAGCAATCAAGCAGGTGGGACTTGTGCAGTCTGTCTACACTCAATTGTATCAACTTTTAAACAGTACATTTTAAAAAAGATTACAAGACTCTGGCAGCTTGATAATCCAATTAGCTCTAAGCCCTGTGTTCAACTTGTTGCTAAACCTATCATTGTACTAATTTGTAGAACATTCCCCTAGATTGAAAGGAAAGCTTTCATTTGTATTGATTTTGTGGTATTCTGTGACTCTCAGCTGTCATGAAGGTATGGAGATAGATCACTTCAAAGTAACTTGTCTGTTTTGTTATTCATAAATCCATGCATATGACTAGTCTATTATCATATTTCTGTATCAGATTCTGTTTTGATCTGCCCGTATTACTACCCTTTGGTATAACACGCCAACTGCAACATTGCATCATACAGTACACATGTACAATGGCAGTGGTTTATCATTGTTATACCAGTACTTTTTTTAAAGGCTGGAGACATAGAATCAGGTTCATGAAAACAAGTCTTCCCATGCTGAATCAAACTGTAAATTGACAAAAATTTGACTTTTTTTTGTGTGTTAGCAATTTACTGTTCAACTTTGAATGACTTCTACCAACACAGATGAAATTTCAATTGAACTCATTCCATGATCTTTCTACCCATTTGAATGCAGGGCTATGAAGACTGGCTGAGACACAAGGCTGACAATGAAGTCAACAAGAGTCCTGTACACGTCATAAGGCAGGATGAGCTGGTGGAGATTATGTCTCAGGACATCAGGGTACGTCTGATCAAAGATCTTTTCTTCATTAACATTATTGGCATTGATATTACGTGCGAATGTAACATACACCATCTGCACGTTATAGGTGACAGCACTATAAATCTGGAATAGCACTAAATCCGAGAGACTTTGATTATTATTGCAAAGTTTGGGAGGGAAACTCGATATATGATTGTACACTGTATGTGTGACACTGCAGAGAAACATTTCCACTGCATTACTAAAAGTACTTCAGATTCTGGATTGTTTCAAATGCAAACTTTAAACACTGTGAAAATAAATGAATGTACAGTACATGTGCACAAAGTTTATTTTTGAAAAAAGTGGACTCTTTCGATCTATTCTTCGCAGGTAGGAGACATAGTGAAGGTCCACTCAGACGAGAGTTTTCCCTGTGACCTCGTGATGCTGTCATCGGACGACCCTGAAGGCAACTGTCACATCACAACCGCCAGCTTAGATGGCGAGACCAACCTCAAGGTATGTTGTTTTGTTTATACCATATTATTTCCACCGTGATTTATTATGCTCAAAGAATTAGTTTGAACCAAATTCTGAAGATATGCATATTTTTTATATTTTTCTGACTTAGTAAGTGTGAACACTAACTTAAAGTAAACACTTATGATTTGATAGATATGATTTTTTTTTGTGAAGGGGTGAACAGATTTACAAAATTTAGTCTTCACCACGATATAATATGTTTTAACTGTCTCGTCTTCTGTAAGTTGTACTTGATTCTTTGGGTGTGAAAATATTGAATCAGATTTATTCATTGTTTGCTGTGCAGATCCATTCCTCTGTGCCAGACACGGCGCATTACAACACTATCCCTGAGCTGAAGGGTCTGTATGCATCCGTCGAATGTCAGGAACCAGAGCCAGACCTCTACAGGTAAGACATTCAAAGCTTTCGTTCAGTTTATACATCAATATACATGGGTGTACATCTCATTCAAATAAAACCCAACGTGGACATGCTCTCATTCCAGACTAGAGAAAGTATGTTTGAGAGATCTATAGTGTAGCACTCCCCAGTTATGCACAGTTTAGATATGCAGGTCTGGAGTGCATTATACTGGGGACATTGAATTGAAGATCTCTTTAGATGCATTTTCTTTGGATGGTGGATAGATATGTGACCTGGTGAGATTGTGCATGTAGGCAAATACATGACTGTATAGTTTGATTATAGGAATTAAAATTTCTGTTATGTTTCAACAGATTTGTGGGCAGAATCAACATTTGGAAGAGTCCAAACGAGCCTGTAGCTGTGAAAACTCTTGGACCAGAGAACATTCTGTTGAGGGGAGCCCGTCTCAAAAATACCCCCTACATCTACGGCGTGGCAGTGCACACCGGGCAGGAGACCAAGATGGCCCTCAACTCTCACACCAAGCTGGGAAAGAGATCAGTCATAGAAAAGTAAGTCATTTACATTGTCGAGCAGAGTACAGTAAGTCACCACAACCTATCAAGGAAGACCAAAACTTCAGTCAAAAATTTGTTTTACAGTCTCAGTCATTTTTCATGCTATTTGATGAAATTCCTCCTAAAAACCAGCATCTATTGACTCTAAGTCATGATTACAGTTTTTTTCTTTCCTTCTCTGCCAGGTCTATGAATACCTACCTTCTGTTTTACCTGTTTGTGTTGGTGGCTGAGACCTCCCTATGTACCGGTTTGAAGTACTGGTACATCAGCCGTGTCGGCGAGCCATGGTATGTGGGAGAGGATCCCTCGAAAAGGCCTATAGTAAGTATCAATCAATCAATCAATCAATCAACTAAATTCAATCAAAATTGGTAATTTAGCATTAGGTCACATTTGTTGCACAATAGATTTACATCTAGTACTAGATTCAGGGCATCCAGAATGTGGATGTGTCATACCAATAAGTTGCTTCATTGTTTCAACTGTGTATGACATTACATGTATGTGCAATCTCAAAGGTGAAGGCCCCTAAGTTGTTAACAGCTCTTGTCTAGACTATGTTTGATACCACGTTCACTTGATACCATGTCCAGACGTACAAAATTTATGTCTCAGGGGCCGTCAACTTTGACATATTACCCACAATGCTCAGTTCAAACAGTGAACTTGCTTATATTGTGATTGAAAAGGTTAAGCTGTTTTGTGATAAACCATAATACTATTAATAGATCTTTGTCCTTGCCTCATTAAAAAGCATACGACACAAAGATTGTATAACCTTGACAAATGTATGTCCATGCTATGGTCTATAAAGACAATTAGTACACTAAATGTTAACTTGATTTATTTGATCCCTGTAGTTTCTTGAAGGGTTGGTGGATTTCCTGGCTTTCCTGGTTCTATTCAACTATGTCATTCCCATCTCCCTGTATGTGACTGTGGGTAGGTAGCAACAATTTAACATGACTTTTTATTGGATAAAATTAAACAAAGTCTCACAAATGTTACAAGAAGATGCACTGAATTTTAATCCTTTATCGATTTGACTTATGTCGGTCATACCTATTTTTACCAGAATCTGTATTAAACACCCATCTATATAACACACCAGATTTACAGTCAGTAACAATGTGTGTGTTGTTGGTCAACAGAAATGGCCTTCACAAAGATGTGGGAAAACTCATAACTACACAATTGTAGTTAACATGATGATGCTTGATTTGACTAATGTTGCAATTGTTTGTACCTGTTTTGACCAGAATCTGTATTAAACTGATATTAAATCCCCTTCTGTAGAATACACCGGCTTTACAATCAGTACGTAACTATTATTATGTGTATTATTGGTCAACATGAATACCCTTCACACATTGTCACAAAGATGTGGAAAACCTAAGGAATATTTTAGTTAATAAAGTGATGCTTGATAATGGTCTTTTTCCTATTTAGAATTCCAGAAGTTCTTGGGGTCCATTTTCATCAGCTGGGACATAGAAATGTATGATGAAGTAAGTACATGCAGTTCTGTGATCAAAGGTTTGTTTGTTTGTTTGTTGAGATCTACATTGGTCGATAACATGTATTGGTTGAAAATCTTTTCATCAGAAAAATAACAACAAAGATGTTTTCTGAATGGCATACTGTACAAATTTGTACAGAACTGATGTACAGAATACAAATTTTTCCTTTGTTATCATGATAGAAATTTTAGTGACGTCTGTTACGACTCTTCATTATATTCACTTTGGTCAAGCATGGATGGATGTCTGAAGTCGTGGATCAAATTTTTATGTGATGCAGTCCCTAAATGGGGAGCTCTGGGGAGTTTACTGGCAATCCTTGTCCCATTAAAATCTATTTCTGCCATCGACTTTGGTCTTAATGCAGGTTAGCAACCTCAAGGTCAAAGTCAATTATGGCAATGGTTATAAATGAAACAATACGGTTGGTGCTGGAGGGTACATAATGAAACAAATTTAGAGTCATTTTTTTTCTACATCTCAATGATGACAAATGTTTTTAGATTTGGATTAAAAACTTTGATCTCCTTATTTGATAATAAGGGTCAATGACCCACCCTGAGGGAGAACTACTAGGAAATCCATTTCAAACTGCACAGGGATGCAGACAGTGCATTATAATAGCACCCACTTTTATGCTTATTAAATAACGTTTGATACCATTATAATGTTACAGTAAGAACCCAATCCCTTCCCATCATCCCTACAAGTGTTCATTCATGGCAAGCATTAATGCACAGCTTTCTTCTTCATCATATAGTTAGGACATTATGGCTGTATAACCAATAGGAATGGAGGCTTGTGATTAGTCCACACACCCTGTAATATATTATAATTGCTAAATGTATTGTGTTTGCTCTCATGTATTCTTACAGAAGAATAACTTGAAAGCTCAAGCCAACACCTCCGATCTCAATGAAGAATTGGGTCAGGTAAGAACGTTTTCACTTCAAGTCAACATTTTGTCTTTACCTCTGTGAACGGAGGTATTGTTTTCCGCGTGTGTGTTTGTTTGCTTGTGTGTCTCTTTGTTGGCTTTTCACTTGTCTATGTTGTGGCATTATTTGATTGCCATATGCTAGTCATGTTCTCTGCTGAGTGACAAGAAGTGAAGTTTAGAGTTGCCAGAATTAGTAATTTATCAAAATTGTGGTGACAACTGACAGATATTCCAGGTCATGGGGTCAATGAAAGAACCTACTAGTTTTAGCTTTGATTTTTTAGACTGTCAACAGATGTACATGTAACTGAAGGTATGATGCAAACAGTTGGCTCTTAGTTGATGTTTCTGTTGTGGAGAATATTTCAATACAGTAATCTTCTTTCTCTCCCCAGATCGAGTACGTTTTCACTGACAAGACGGGAACACTGACAGAGAATGAGATGTGTTTCCGGCAGTGTTCCATCGGCGGGGCACAGTTCGAGGAGTACCACGGCAACCTGGTGCACATGAGCTCCCGAGTGCCGGTGTCTACAGCAAACATGGAGGTCAGAGGGCAACATGTCAATCACTCATTATTTGCATAAAATAGAGCAAGAGGTTTGACCTGTCAAAGATTTCAGCTGATCAAAATTGATCTATGATGAGATCTACCAGTCACCAATAGGGAGTCATATAAGGTTGATGCTTGACTTTGTGGCACTTCATGTCAGAGCAATGAAAAGTTTTTCATATACCCAGTTCTGATTGATTAATTAATCTAAACAATTAGTCTTTGAACGAAACATATAACCCAATCAACCCACTGACCAACCAATACTGGTGAAATATAACCACCTTGGAGGGGGTACCAATCCAACAGTTAGACTTTGTGACCAGGTCAGAATAAAGCATAATGAAAGTCAATGTCTACCAGAATGTCAAAGGTGAAAAAGCTCAACCATAACCCCTATGAATATTTCAACACCTTCCTTAATCTGAATTCCATATTAACTTCCGTAGTGCAGTGTCAGTTCTGTATTCAGTGCACTTGTATGTAACATTAGGGGACATGGCAACCTTCCCAATCTAGAATGTAAAAAAGAGCTGTATTTTTAATGCCTTGCATGTTGCACTGATTCTACACTGAAAGAAATCAATCGCCGTACTTGTCCAAAGTGCTCACCTTGAGTGATTACGGTTGAAGATTATTCTGCCAGTTGTTAATAACGTAACTTTTATCACGTCTACGACATTTAAGCCGAGAGTTCCAGATTGCCCCTGCTAACACTTTCAGTTAGAGAGATTACAGGAAATCAGTATTCATGACCCTTTTTCATAGCCAGATCTTTTGGCATACGCTCAAGAAACAGTCGGTAGTTAAGGCGTAACCTTTTCGAGATTTTTGTTCGTGCTCAAGGCTCAATGTTGGCCCAGATACAAATTGGAATACAGCCAAATTTAGAGTCTACAAGTCAATTATGATATGATTATAAGGTTCCTCCTGAAAGAAAAGTTCAATTATTATCGTTAATATGTAGTATTTTTGTGATTTACAGATAACACTTTTCGGATCCCTTTTGATTAATATGCCCTGTTAACCTAGTTTTTAAGATTTTGTATTGATTTTTTTTACAATCCAGGTCTTTACATATATTTGCATTTGGGAATATGAGGTTAAAGACATTAACTGTGATAAAAGTGCAAATTTACTACTAGGGACGTATGGAAAGTAGGGATTAGAGCACTTCCAATTGGGATACGAATCGCCTGTAATTTTTATGGCTAATGCAATGAATTTGATCGTTCCCTTGCTTTTCAATGCACTTAAACCCCGTTGATTGTTGCATATTGAAGCAGTAAAAGATGCCTAATGCACAGATTTAGAAGTATTCTACAGCATGACTTTTACCTTTGGCACACTGAAGTAGCCACTTGGCACCCACATCCCCACTGGTTACAGAATTAGGCAGCAGGGAGAAGGTGAAAGCAGTTAATGGCTTGTATTCCATTCTGTGTGCATATCTCCGTGAGCTCTAACCCATAAATTCCGTGAGATGTAACCCATAAATGCTGTAGAAATTCAAATCTTAGATGGCAGACTTCACCCCCTTACCCTTGATACTCTACAACCCTTTCAGTCTTACAGGCAAAAAGAGTGGCACTGAGGATACATGATAACTCTGCATTGTTTCTATTGACAATCACGAAAACACAATGTCATACATTGTACAGACAAACAAGCCCAAAACAGTACTTTTGCTTCCTTGGAAAAAAAAAGTTCAGAATTCAGGGATCACTATGATCATTCCCCCCAATATCTGCTTGGAGATTGTAAAATGTTTTTTTTTCCTTATTGCAGAGTCTGCAGTAGAAGAGTTCCTCGTGGCCATAGCACTGTGACACACTGTCCATTTACACAGAAACAACAGTCTTCCCTCTTATCATCTGCTTGGAGATTATCAAATGAATGTACCATAAAATATTGTTACCTATTTCACCCTTATTCCACAGGCTGCAGTAGAAGAGTTCCTGGTGGCCATAGCGCTGTGTCACACCGTCCACGTACACAGCAACAACAGCAGTGCAAACAGCACCCCGGTCAAGGCCAACGGCATGTCCATGGACTCAGCTGCATCCTTCGAGTACCAGGCTTCCTCACCTGACGAAAAGGCTCTAGTGGAAGCAGCAGACAGGTAAGATGGTCGTCCAAGAGTCATACACTTTTAAGAAAGTTTAGATTTGAAGGAAAGTAGACAGAGCTCAAGGACTGCAAATTTGTTTCTTTGACGTGCAAAAAGACATAGAAACTCAGCAATCTCTTAATTTTTTTAAAGGCCGTTAAACAAGAACTGATGCGTGATTAGCTTCTCCACTCTCTGAGGCAATTCTTGAGACAAAAAAATAAAGATGTTCTTACATGACTTGTATTTTATACCATAAATTAACCTGTACAATTCTAATGTTCTTCTGTTTTATGTAGACTACGTGTTTTGTTAGCTGCCTTTTAATGCATATTGGTACAATTTCATATTCAATACTGTACCGATATGACAGTACACAAAATGTTTGTTGACAAAACAATTCAGCCTTTGTCTGTGAGGTTGATTTTGACAAAGATTCGATTTGATTTATGTGAAACTTTGCCACAATTGTCGGTCAACAACACAAACTTATGACTTTCTCCTCTGTAGATTTGGCATCACCTTCCTCGGACAGACGAGAATAACGGAAGGAAAGTCTGCAGGAGACTTTTTGAAGATCAGTGTCAGGGGAGAAGAAAAAGAGTAAGTCACACACATTTCTTCTTTTTGAAATATCTAATAAATAAAGTATCCTCAAATAAATGGTACATCAGTGTTCCTTGTGGCCATAGTGCTGTATATAAGTATACATTGTACATGTGTAGCTCATTCTTAACAGCTATGAATACATGTTTGATAGTTTCATCCATGTCATGTTTAGTGCACTTGTACTGTAATTCCATACTGTAAATTTTGAAATATTTGTGCTGGTTTTGTTTTTTGAGGTGCCACTCAACTGATGAATCATGACATCACAAACATGTGTTAACTTTTTGTTCTACAGTATTGTTGCGACCAAGAACCTAGAACACCACAAAAACATCCTTTCCACTCTTTCTGCGAAATTAAATCCACACAAAAATAGATGAGTTTACATTCTATTTGTTGGTTTTGTTACAGATATGAGTTGCTTCACATCCTCGAATTTGACCCAACAAGGAAAAGAATGAGTGCTATCATCAAGTTGCCAAATGGTAGGAAGACGGAACATTGAACATTTGAGTTTTTGTACACGTAAATTAGTATTTGCAGCCCTTTACTATTCTAACCAAGAAATACATTTCAATTACTTATGAATAATGATCTACTTTGAAATTCTAGATGCATTTATATGATGATTACTGTAGTTGAAATATATATGAATAGCACAGTTTTCTACCATCATCAGATGTTCTGAACTTACCATGTGAAAGTTAATCTTTTACCTGCTTCTGTGAAGAAGGCAAATGTAAAAGGTACCAATCTTGTATTTCAAGGATATAACAGTTTCTGCACATTTGTTTTCAGCTTAAGGCTTTCTAAGCACAAGAGCTGCTAATTGTGCCTTTCATGTACAAAATGCACATTCTTAGAGGAATGTCTAATCTTTTCAATAGTTCAATAATTCTCTGTCCCTGGTGCTGAATGACTATCACTTCAATGTGACACACAATGTGCCACGCACGGTCACTGGTGCTGAATGACTTTCACTTCAATGTGACACACAATGTGCCACGCACGGTCACTGGTGCTGAATGACTATCACTTCAATGTGACACACACTGTACAATGCTCTGTCACTGGTGCTGAATGACTATCACTTCAATGTGACACACACTGTACAATGCTCTGTCACTGGTGCTGAATGACTATCACTTCAATGTGACACACAATGTGCCATGCTCTGTCACTGGTGCTGAATGACTATCTTTTCCATGAACACACAATGCTCTGTCACTGGTGCTGCTTTCTAAGCACAAGAGCTGCTAATTGTGCCTTTCATGTACAAAATGCACATTCTTAGAGGAATGTCTAATCTTTTCAATAGTTCAATAATTCTCTGTCCCTGGTGCTGAATGACTTTCACTTCAATGTGACACACAATGTGCCACGCACGGTCACTGGTGCTGAATGACTATCACTTCAATGTGACACACACTGCACAATGCTCTGTCACTGGTGCTGAATGACTATCACTTCAATGTGACACACACTGTACAATGCTCTGTCACTGGTGCTGAATGACTATCACTTCAGTGTGACACACAATGTGCCATTCTCTGTCACTGGTGCTGAATGACTATCACTTCTACTGAAAATGATTCTCACCCATGCCTTTTATTGTACTTGTAGGAAACATAAGACTGTACACCAAAGGTGCGGAGTCTGCCCTGCTACCCCTGTGTTTAACTGGAGAACGAGACAAAACTTTATATCATGTCAACCAGTTTGCTGAGGTAAGTTCTCTAAATTCTCAATGTTGATAAGATAAAGTTCAAGGTCCCATTATAGCCTTTTTGAAGCTGTAGGGACAGCGAGTTGTTATCCACTGTGTCTAGGGCACGGTATTGGAAAGCAGAGCCCATCCTAGATCATTCCACCACCCTTTACCTCCCCAACCAAAGTCAGGTATCCATTTATACACCTGGGTGGAGCGAGAAAAGTTGTGCAAAGTTCCTTTCCTAAGGCAAGGTAGCATCTAAACATAGCAAATTAGCAAAGCAAAGTCAAGGTCAAGTTAGGTTATTCTTCACCAAAAAGATTCTAATTTTGGCAACAGCTAGCCAAAATAATTGTTCCTTTCCCAAGGTAAGACAGCATCTACATGTAAACATAGCAAATGAGCAAAGTCAAGGTCAAGTAGGTGTATTCTTCGCCGAAAAGATTCTAATTCTGGCAACAGCTAGCCAAGACAAAATGCATTTCAGTCTTTGATTTATCTCAGTGTGATTCAAAAGTAACTCTTGGGTATTGGTAAAATGATGGCTGCTGACAGGCTGGGAAGAGAGCCAAGCCTCAGAGAGACATTTGAGGGGTTGTTGAGTGATAGTGGTGTCTTCACGTAGGTGGTGTAATTGGGATGTTTCCTCAGGTTGAGTGATTGGGGTGAAAGCTCAATGACGGTAGACTTTGTAAATCATCTCAGCCACTTTATCAGCACTGCTTTTGCCAACAATCTACATTGCTTCTCTTCAAGTTTTGGTCAAGATATTGTTTTCTGCGATAATCGTACATTAAAAGCCACCAAATGACAGTTGAACATGCATTACTCGTTGTAATCGAAATCTGTGTGTTGGGACTAAATTTGGTTGTAGATAAAAGAAGCTGCATGTAGAAAAGTGGCTGACTTTTAGTTCATTTTAGGGTGGATATCATGGTACATGTACTTTCAAACGGTATTACCAAAGAAAGAATTCAAAGAAACCCCTCAAGAGAAAAATAGGCACTCTGACTTGTTTTCTTAACATGAATGTGTTTTTTGCAGATTGGTCTGCGAACACTGGTGTACTGTATAAAGGAACTGAATGAAGAACAGTATGCAGACATCAAGAGCAAGATGACAGAGGCCAGGAATGCCCTGCAGGACAGGGAAGAAAAGGTAGGGGGTGTCGATTATGCTGACTAGAACATGTTCCATATAAGATACATGTATTGTAAATAGTAAGTTTGACCTCTCAGTTAACTTGATTCCCGTATTCTACTGTATGCTGTAAGATTAATGAATTTAGTCTCAGTATTAATTTTTTTGCTGTGGGATGTATTAATGTTTGCATTTAAATAATACTGCAGCACAGTAGTAATACATTAGATACACATATTAGCAGTGTCATGGATATGCAGCAAAATAAAACCACCGCAAACATTTTGAATTTTACAATAATGCTGTTCACTTTTCTATACACCAGGTGAATGCAGTGATTACCTACATAGAGAAAGACTTCCACCTGTTGGGAGCCACTGGGGTGGAGGATAAACTACAAGACGGAGTCAGTGATACTATCCAGGCACTCAGGCTGGCAGGGGTAAAGGTGAGAGGTCACAGTTCACCTGGAAACACTGAATTTCTATTCTATTGGACCAGTTCTTTGTCACGTCCATAAAGGATAAAGTTGAATCATTCTGTTATTTCTAATTCTTCTTTATATTCCAGGTCATGGTCACTGTGAATTTTTTGTTCCAACAACAATGGTGTGCTGCTGTGCAGTAAGATTAGTGATTCATACATACATGTACATGTTTTTAAAAGCATATGAAACAACTAGTAGAAGAAATATGAACTGAAATTGAAAAGTTAAGCATATACCCAGATTTTTGAGAAGAAAAACATGAAAGCACCCAAAACTTTGAAAATTTAGAACAGCTATTTTCTCTTTCCAAAGTATTGCAGATCATGTAACATCGAACGACCAGACACCTTAAAGTACATCGTTCATTGGTCTATTTTGTAACATCTTTTTCTTTGACTGATTGATTGACTGTTTGTCCCCAGGTCTGGGTTCTGACAGGAGATAAACAGGAGACAGCTGTGAACATCAGCCACTCCTGTACACACTTCCAGCGAGGCATGAACGAACTGTACCTGGTGCAGCAGAGGACCATGGAACAGTGTGCTGAAACCATCCTGCAGCATCTAAAGAGGTGCAGATATTTTTCTTTTAACTAATCAAAAATCCTTATTTTTCAGCTTGTTGAAAATTCTTAGGCCCCTTTTTCACTAGATGATGATCGCTGACCAACCATGTAGCAACCAATATTTGATTTGTTGACCCTCGATTTCATAATTGAAATATGGTGCAAGGTTAAAAAGTTTGATTAAAAAGACAGCAAAGCGCAGAAAACGTTGAAAACTCTCTCAGAAATTCTTGAGCAATCTGTCAAGTCTTTTGGCACTCAGTGGTCGCAGTCTCTAGTGGAAAGGTGGTGTTAGTGCCAAACGTAAAAGACTTTATGATTATCTACAAGTGGACAATATTTCCAGGTTTGTATTTGTTTTGTAACTGGTGCATGTCACCGCCCACTAGACGTACATCTCGACATATACAGAACATGATGGCAACTATATGTACATGTTAATTATTTCTGTCTAAACATGGTAGGACTGATCTTTTGTCGTATAATGATCTATAATCTGTGTTGGATAAAATCTGGTACAGTGTACCAACTTGAAGGTAAGTTAAAGCTGTAACTGTGGATAGACCAAAAAATGGTAAGATACTATGAATTATATTTTATAACACTCCAACTTTGACACTCATGCCAAGCAGTGAACCCTCTGAAATATTTCTTTTTGTATTGTGTATCTTGAACCTGAAGTAATTTCTTGCTGTTTGTGTTGAACTCAATGCTGTGCAGTTGGTCTTCGTTTCTGATATTTTTTGTGGTTCTCTTCTACGTGCTGTTTACAGTAATATAGTTGATTTCTATTCTTCCATTAACAAGAAAATCCAGAGCTTTCTCCAGCATCTGTCTTTCTGTCCTGGGTCAGAATTTTGCTCCTTAGGACTGACAAAAATTTCAACCATCTCCCTTGACAATAAAAAAGGCTTCAACAGTGCCACAAAATTTGAATGAAGACTGTTGAGATTTGCCCCTAAAAAAAAGCAGGAAATGGCATTACAGAGTATCAAAAAGGTCCACATTTCCCCATACTCCTATGCAAAGCCTTGCCGATGGCCTATACAATATACCTTGGGTAGGCTCTGCTAACCTGTGCTGAAGTGTCCATGTTTGGTGGCAAAATTGGCCTGTAACCAGCTTTGAGCCAATCAGAGAATCACCTACATGTTGTCTTTGGGTAAAGCTGATTCTCTGATTGGCTGACAGCTGGTTAGAGGCCATGCTCACAATAGTAGAAACGTCAACCCAGTTTAGCAGAGCCTCCCCAAGGTATTTTGTATAGGCTGCAGGCAAAACTCTGCACAGGAGAATTTGCTTGACCTCGCAGATTTGGTCCTTCTTCTGCATTCAATATACTGGCTTTGCTGTGTCAAAACAACTCGATAGATAAACCAACCTGGAGAGAGCCCTGGTCTTTGCTTCTTTGCCCAGCTGTCACAGCGACTTGTGTTTGTTATTCTCTTCTGTACCATTTCAGCATCTCACAGTCCAGATATCAACACAGTACAACAGTTACTGGGAATACAAGAAGGTGACTTCTATTAGAAATAACCACTGGACTTCTAATACTCTCTTTGGCATTTCAGTATAACCCTAACAAGTAGTATTGGGTTTTAGTACTCACTACTACTGTAACAATAACATGCAAACCAATTTATGGTACAATGTTTCCAAGACTTTCTATTTAGATTGGTGGATTTTAGGAAAAATCATTGCATGACATTATAAGATATTATTGATTTAGACTTTCTATTAGATTGGTGGATTTCAAGTCAATGCATGTGATGTTTTAAGACATTATCGCTTGACTTTCTATTGCTGGATTTTAGGACAAAACAATGCATGTTGTGTCATTAAGTTCATGTTTTTCACATTCTCTCCCCCATCACCCCACCCCCCCCAATTAGTCATCAAGCCCACAAACAGGTCCAATCATTGTATTACTAATATTTCTTCTATTGCGAACTCAAAGATATGACCGTTAAGTATGGGCTTTCAACATGCTTACTGTACTTTCAGTTTAGAAATGATTCAATAATCCGTTTTGCAGGATACATTGTACTTATGATGACATGTGGTCAACTTTTTTTCCAAAGACCCTTTTTTTAACATTGCCTAGAATGTGCAGATTTAGTGACACAGACTTGATATTATGGATGACATCCTTATACAGATTTCTTTATTTTTTTTCCCTAAAAGAATAAGTGAGCCTTTCTTAAAACTACAGAAAAATAAGTTGGAGAATACTTTTATTGTCTTCGTCTAAAAAGAACAATGCCATGTATCCTAAGAGCGCCCTGTCACAAAATATGGCTTTCTTCTCACATCAGATTTAGGTTGTCAAAAGGATGTCACTGATAGAATTAAGTTTGCACGACCTTACATTAAAATGAATCAGAGATGAGTGCAGTAACATATAAGATTTGCCAAAAACAGAATCCAAGAGGACCATGTGACGACACACGCCCTGGTGGTGGATGGTATGAGCCTGGCTCACATACTGACGGATCACAGGGACCTGTTCATGGAGCTGTGTCAGAACTGCACTGCTGTGCTCTGCTGCAGGATGTCACCTCTGCAAAAGGCTGAGGTCAGTTTAGTGTAGATAAGAAAAAATTGAAATGTATTTCTAGCTAAGAGGTAAAATTGCATTTTTACAGTGTTTAAAATTTGTGGTTGAAACAATTCTATAATCAGTACTTACTGTTACATTTGAAATGTTTAATGAAGCTATCTTAATGAATTTGCGCTGAAAAGGTCACCACAAAAATAGAGCCACTGTGAACATTTCAAGATTTACAGTAAGAGATCGGAACTGATATCTTTTTATCCAGTAGTGCATGTACCTACATGGCTTTCAATGTCACCTGGGTACAGAACTTAATGCCTTCCTAACACCTGTCAGAACAACACAATTCAGACTTTTGTCACTCTGTAAGTTGTTTCATTAAACGTTAAATTGAGATTGAACTGAGAAATGACCTTTGCTGCTTTTCCCAAAGCTTTACAAGCAATAAGACTCACACTAGTACTAAATCAGTCCTTTCCCTGTCCAACTGCAGGTTGTGAAACTCATGAAAGCTTCTCCTGAGCACCCAGTCACTCTGGCTATTGGAGACGGGGCTAACGATTGCAGCATGATCCAGGAAGCTCATGTAGGAGTAGGCATCATGGGAAAGGAGGGTCGTCAGGCGGTACGCGCCTCAGACTTCGCCTTCGCCAGGTTTCAGTTCCTGAAGAAGTTACTGCTGGTGCATGGACACTACTACTACATCCGGCTGGCAACTCTGGTGCAGTACTTCTTCTATAAGGTAGGGGGCACCACAACTTACTAGTTACTAGTAGTACAGTCAGTTGCCAATCGCCTTGCGTTTGGTATGTCTTTTGATAAGATATTGTATCCACTGATAAATGTATATTGTCTTGCTTGAAGAAATCTCATAACTGATGTGACCTTAACCTTTAAAATGTTCAAAAAAGTGAATTACAGTGTATAGTTTGCACTAAGAGCAATGTGTATCCCAGTATTCCAAATACATTTGTAGCCTGCTTTTTTTACCCAGTTTTTTGTGATATTCAGGACTTCTTTGTTTGTTTTTCTCCAGAATGTTGCTTTCATTAGCCCCCAGCTCCTATTCCAGTTCTACAATGGGTACTCGCAAACGGTAGGTGCTGTTATGTTATTACCACCATGAAAAATTGAGGTATTGTTTTTGGTCTGTCTGTGTTTCTGTATATTTGTGCCATAATTTTAGAACCTTTGGAAGGATTGTAATTTGCTAGGTAGGTGGCTGTTGGGAAGATGAAAATCAAGTATGATTTTTGATCCCCTGGTTTGTAACGTTGGTAATGCAGCAGAACATATGGTGTATGACTTTTGCTTTAAAAATAGAGCATAATACCATGCAGTACAGGGAAGAAAAAAAAAATTTCACTCATCATCTGACTCTTGCTCATACAGTCATGTACATTCCCTCACATTTTAGTACAATGAAGGATACTGTGACCAGAATATGACACCGTTGTGTTGTTGTTTTCAGACTCTGTATGATACGGCGTTCCTGACGTTCTACAACATATTCTTCACTTCTCTACCGATCCTGTTGTACGGCCTGTTTGAGCAGAACATTAAGAAAGTAGACCTTATGAAGAATCCAGAACTCTACAAGTCAGTATTTTGGTCAAATCATCAAATCTGTCCTTAAGTACTATGAATTAATTTGATATACAACTGTAAATACATTTAAGTTTAATTTTGCTGTAAGTTGAAAAGGAGTGTTCACGGTGGTTTTGAGTTCGCGATACCACAATAGTCACATACTGCTACAGTAATAGAAACAATGCCGCCTTTACAGACAGCCAATCAGAAACCACCTACTAGTGACTCGGCAAGGGTGCTACATGTACAGACGGACAGAACAGTTGCCTTTAACAAATGATGATAAAATTGAATACACGTCAGATAACTGTACCATGTATAGTGTGTACATGTTGTGCTTGGACAAGGGAGTAGATGGGCCGTGGTGGTTTTGAGTATGCAGAAAACTATATATATGAATAATATCTTTTGCAATGTGTTTGCTGTTATTAGATAGGTTGTTTGTATTAATTGTTCTCTGATATTGATGTATACTTGCTGTTTTCCAGGGACATTGCTAAGAACAGGAGGTTGGATATCTTCCACTTCCTGTACTGGACAATACTTGGTAAGATATCCTTTATAAGAGGAAGTTGTTTGATTCATTTTACTTCATAACTTCTCCATGATAATTGTCTCTTGTTAAACACAGTAATGCCTTACATGTGAACTGTATGAACTTATGTTACTATACTCCTTTGTATGTAGAAAAATTGTGTTTCAATTGGATAGCATTTCAGCACTTGATAATGATTGTTTTGGGAAATCTTGTCCTGAAGATCCAAGCTTGTTTATTTTGCAGGAATCTGGCATGCGTTGGTTAACTACTATGGCCCAATGTACTTGTTCTGGGATGCCCCATCACTGATGCCTGACCAAACGGTATGTACCGATAAACAGTATCTTCAGCTTCAATCTGCTTTTCTTGTTGTTCATTAGAAATGATGTGTTGTTTCCTTAAACCTTTGAATTTATTATTATCTTCTCCAGATGTTTGGGAACTTCGGTCTGGGGACATTCATTTTCACGGCAGTGGTGATAGTAGTCAACCTTAAGGTAAAGTTTGAACAGTTTTCACATTTAGAAATGTTAGTAGAATGTATTAGTTTCAAATAGACTGTTACTATATACTGAAGGTTATCAATTACATTGTATCACAGTATGTATCAGTTAGTATTTCTTGCTTTTGATTACAATTTTGTCAGTGGTTGTTGCGCTGAACCATTGGATAGCATTTCAGCACCAGATGATGTTTTTTTGGCAATACCTCAGGGTTGGAGCCCTTTGCCATATTCTAACAATGAGCTTACCTGGTTGGTATGCTAAACTGTTGGCTAGCATTTCAGCACTAGATTATGATTTTTTGGGAACACCTCAGGGATGGAGCCCTTTGCCACATTCTAACAATGAGTCTACCCGTTTTGTTTAGATGGCAGTGGAGACTAACTACTGGACCTGGCTGAACCATTTTGCCATCTGGGGGTCCATCATCGTCTATTTCCTCTTCACATTGGTCTACAGCGCGATCATGTTGTAAGTTTTGAAATCATCATCCTTGTCGAAGTGTGTTATGTATGCTTACTATGTTACAGTTTGTGCAAAGATAATCTCAAATGGTAAGTTTACTAACTGTAGATAAGTATGCTGTAGAAACCCCCATGTGTGAAATTGGTACTGACCCATTTCTGGATTACTGTAAATCTTAAGATATTTGCAGTGGTTTCATTTGTGCTGAGACCTCTCAACTGCCAAATAATGACACTGGAAATGTGCTACTGTCCTTCTGCCGTCGGGCGATACAACCCGCGGTCGGGCCGGTACCTCGGGCGATACAGAATACACTGTGTTGTATTCTATATGTACAGTGCATGTTAATGTGGCATATGAAAAGTTTCTATATTTCTATACCATTTAGATTACACTAATTCATCTTAACTCATCAAACCTAATAGTAGACATTCCAAAACAGTAGACATTCCAATACATGAATGTGAGATTCAGATCTTTTCTGCTCTACATTTACTAACTGGACATTCTGTCCTACTTCTGCTTACCTTACTTCTAAACTCTGGCCTCATCTCTGCAGCCCAAGGTATGAGTTTTTCCTCTCTTCCTTTTTCTTGCATCATTTTTGCTGCTTTATTAGTCTAAGACAAAACAGAAGCTTTAAGCTTCATGCATGAACATTGTTGTGAAGATTTTTCTTGTATCAGATATACAATGTAGAGGTCTTTGTTACTGGAAAATTCTGAGGAAAATACATACATTATACAAATGTATTGTCTTAATTTGTATTCAGATTGCAACCAGCAATCTTACGTTTGCATCGAGAAATATGGGCCATTATTGCACACATAATATTTTTGAGGAGCCATCTTGAATCTAATCCTGCCATTTGATTGGTCAGTTGAATTATAAGGCATGCCTCTTGATTTGTCTGTAGGAATCATGTGATGAAATGGGATGTAGCAGATGTATGTGCTTTTATAGATTGACATAACCTCTTAAAGCCTATCAAAGTGCAGTACTAAGTTGCCCAATGTGCACCCAATACTGATAACATTATGGAGGCTGCCTACAACCTGGGACCACTGGATAAAGGGTTTGAACCTTATACTACTTAGATGGGTGTTTGAGGCATGCTAGTGCAATTATTTCTAAATATTACAAATGTGTTTTTGTGGAATCTTGAAATCGAAGAGCAGTGTATTTATGTGCAATATTGAAGATAACACATTGTTTATAGAAAAATCCTTACATGTTTATGTTATAGTATCATAAGTCTTTGAATGCCCAGGCTTTTCTTTTCTTTTGCCCTCCTTGGCTGCACTAAGATGTTCCATTCTGTCTTCTGTGCTCACATCTTCATTTTTACTATAACTTTCCTCATTCCTATAATTTACATTACATTTTTTATTTGGAACGATAATGTGATTTAGGCACATGAAATGGAAAAGCCAGACTACAAATGAATTTGGTTTTAGTAGCTTGATATACTGAAATTCGAGTTCAAATGGCTAAGCCAGAAGTATCTTCTGTGTATCACAGTATGTACCAGAATGTTGTATCTTGCTTCTGAGTGCAATTATGTCTATGGTTGATATGTTAGACCATTGAATAGAATTTCAGCACTAGATGATTATTTGAGCAACACCTTGGAAGAGTACGTTGTATTGGTTATGTTGTAAACTTGGCCCTCTTCAAAACATGCTTGTTCAAAGTTGTATTTAATTTTTATTGCTGTATATGTTATTGAAAGTTGTATATATTATTTTCCTGACCATATTCCTGTGTGATATATAGTTTTGTGCATTGTATGTTGATAAGGACCACAGAAAGAATAGCTACAAAAAGTGAATTGTTATGCTAATTGTGAATCTAAATAAACTCAAACTCAAAGCTGAAGAGGCCATCCAGGAGTTTGAAATGTGATGAATAGAATAATGAGTGTCACCTATTGTAAAATCACATTGTTTTCTCTCTCTTTCCCCAGTGGCTGGCCCATTGATAACAAACCTATGTACTGGGTTTTCCTCCAACTGCTGTCCAGTCCGACGGTGTGGCTGGCCCTCCTGGTCCTGGTCACCGCCTGTATGGTTCCGGACATCTTCATAAAGGTCATCTTTAAACACATCAGGCCAAGCAGGGTGCAACACAAGCAGGTACATGTTTCAACAACTTTCAGCCAATAGCAGGGTGCAACACAAGCAGGTACATGTTTCAAAAACTTTCAGCCAATAGCAGGGTGCAACACAAGCAGGTACATGTTTCAAAAACTTTCAGCCAATAGCAGGGTGCAACACAAGCAGGTACATGTTTCAAAAACTTTCAGCCAATAGCAGGGTGCAACACAAGCAGGTACATGTTTCAAAAACTTTCAGCCAATAGCAGGGTGCAACACAAGCAGGTACATGTTTCAAAAACTTTCAGCCAATGGGAGGGTACAACACAAGCAGGTACATGGAGATATATGTTCCATAAAATTTTACCCAATGGCAGGGTGCAACACAAGCAGGTACATGTTTCAAAAACTTTCAGCCAAAGGCAGGGTGCAACACAAGCAGGTACATGGAAAGAAATGTTCCTAAAACTCTCAGCAAATAGCAGGGTGCAATGCAAGCAGGTACATGGAAATACAGAAAATGTTTGCAAATTTAATTTTCCTTTATTATTTATTTAGCTGTAAAAAAAAAGAACAGCCAGGGCTACCCAACTAGCCGAAGGCTATTACAAAAGATGTAATACATGTATCCCAAAAATAATCAGTTACTGTTAGTATAAACTCTTAATGAATGACCACAATGCCTCATAATGATTAGAATTATAATAGTGGAAGTCAGTAGATGTAGTCCATCTCATTTTATCCTTGATATTAATCATTTTTTGTTGATTTTCTCTCATAATCTGAATGATCTTTCATAATATCCTCATTTTTGTTATCTATGTTGAATGTACATTTCAGTTGGGATGGTCAATGCAGAATGGTGTTGATTTGCTGTGAATCATTATCCAATGGAAGCTTGTTCTGTTCTTATTTTCACTCAGTCTGTCAAACACTATGTTTGTCATCAAAGCATGAAAAGCACCGTTTTTCTACTTTTTTTCATAGATTTGGCCCAGAATGACGCAGCTGTTTGTGTCAAGCTAACAGGTACAGTTTCTGTGGCAACAAAAATGTAAACTTTAATTCTGCTGGCTTAGCAGGGTCTGTATGCAGGTTTGAATAGCCACTGTGCCCTAAAATCATTCTTTCAAAACTAAAAACTGCAACTCTGACAAGTCTTGGGAACTGCAAAAAATAGAATGTTACATTTATGTTGTAATCTCAAAATATGTTCAAATTTGATTTTTTTTTTTAACTACTCGAAGACTCACTAGTATCTGGTGATATGCTCATAATTGGAATTATTATAATACAATGGGCTCATAAGCAGTTACATGTACATGGTACAGTAACATGTAGCCTGGGTGCCATCCTGATAAGTGTATGTCCACTCCGATGTACTCACTACCCACCAATATCAGAGTGGACACTAACAAACCAGGATGGCACTGAGGTTTCTTGTTATATGTACAAAATGTAATATGCATTGAATTAAATCAAATTAGAGGCTTAAAAGTACAAAAGTGACCACATTTGATTAAAATTCAACTACTATACAGACCCTGGGACAGAGCTCACAGCGCTTATTACATGCTTCTTTGATGATCCATATTTACCAATCTGCATGGCCAATCCCAGCTTACTCTTCACAACTGCTTCCTCTCAAATAGCTTGGAAAACGTTTTTTTCCTGGCTACCTGCACTGGGGCATGTGCCTGGCAATGTTACCTGTACCACTTAAATCTTACCTGCACAATCCATTCACATTTTCTCTCAATTCTTTTCACTCCCTTTCCACTAGTCTAGAGGCTGCGATTGCTGTGAAACGATTAGCAACCCAAAATTTCACAAATTGCTCAACAAATTTCACAGATAAAGAACTATTCTTTTTTTCTGTTTTGTGTGTTTTACTGTCTTTTGAATGGTCACATTTTTGCATATTCCATTTATGAAATCAAGAGGTACAAAAATCCAATTTTATTGCTGTACGGTCGCCTAGCGAACGTCATATAGTGGAAAAGGGGCCTAACCGTTTTTGACTTGTTGTTGTCACCATCGCAGTGTGATCACAGACATGGCTTCTTGTTTGTTGTTTTTTTCTGTCTTTTATCATAACACTTTCTTGATCTCCTTCCTTCCAACTTCACTCAACTTCACTTCTACAAGAAAAGCGGATTTTGTGTGCCAAGCGTTTTCTAACCGTTTTTGTTGTCACCGTCGCAGGTTAAAAGGAGAAGGCATTTTGTTGGCTCCAGCGTTTCCTTTGATGCTCACGATGAGTCACTGGCTATAATAACATAGAGGCCAAAGGTCAGAGGTCATGTAGTTCCCCAGCATAGCTTGACCCCTAGGTCAATCACTAAACCGTGCTACACTGCCCAGTTTTGTAGCTCTGTGGTCAAGAAACTTTGTTGTTAAAGGCAATGAGGGAAGAATCAAATACATATCTCGTTAAACAAAAAATCTGAATGTAATTAAAAGTTTAACCGTTGTGTTCCCTTCCCTCTTTGCTGTAGATTGCTGTAAAACGACCACAGATAGTTGTATTCTCAGTTGCTGCTTGTAGCATAGATAAAGCACACTAACAACAACTTATGATAACTGCTGGTTGAAGTGGGCTTATCTAACACGGGTAATCTCAATGCTGCTTTCCCTAATAAAATCCAGTGTGTGTTCTGCCACCATAGCTATAGAAGGGTTAACAACTGTTCTAACATGGTGCAATAAAGTGCTTTTGATACCCTTTGCTGCAGCAGTAGTAACCTTCTCCTTTTGGCAACCCAGTATGCCAAGTCAAGTCATTTATACTTAGTATATTCAGTATTTTACACAAAAGACAATACAGTTTTTTTATTCATCAGATGTTGACCTTATTGTGAGTACATGTACTTCTAGAAACACTCACATTTCAAGCTTTTTATTAGTTAATGATTGCAGCTTCTTATGAATGTATAGCTTTTTTATGATATAATTCTAGCTTTTTTCAATCTTTGAATGTACTCTGTCAGCTCTTCTGAATTTTTTATCTGTTTTAAAGGGCACAAACCTTTACTTGTTTTTTCTCATGCAATAAAGAAAATCTCTTTTTAGGTCCTAAGATGCTTGAAGTTCTTTTTTTAGTTCCACTGCTGACATTTTATGACAGATTTTTTTAAAAACCAAAACATTCAAGAAACTTCAAAGCATTATAAGCATATACATTTGTATCAGCCCTTGTTCTTTTTCACACCTTAATTTTTGTTCCTTTTTTTTTAAAGTTTTCCTGGAATTAGGGACTATTTGTATTTTAGCCTTTCTCAGGATCTGTCCTGATCTAGTATCTACACTAACTTGACACACTATGCTTTTGACACACAGGTATGCATTTCTAGCTCTAACACACATCTATGTTTCTAACACCCTGTCTAACATTGCATCCACTCAATGACATATTCCTCTTCCGGTTTAATGCCTATGAGTCTGCAGTTACTTGGATGACAATTTTATTACTCATTCTGCTCACAAAATGAGTCAAGAAAGCCGACATACTGCTTTTATGAAAAATGCTATTAAATTTTCTGCTACACTAATTCAGGACTTTTGAATAAGCAAAATGATCATTATCTGTTGAATGATAATACATGTATGTTGTGTGTAATATCCAATTTCAAGCTGTGATCAGAGAATAATAAATGACAAAAAAATATAGTAAAAGATTTAAGATGATATGCTTATCTGTGAGTAGAGAATGATTGACATATATGGAATACAATTTTGAAAAGGGACACTTCAAAACAAAAAAATATAGAAATTTTGAAATATAGACAAAATGTTGAAATACAGACGAAGTCAAAATGATTAGTAATTGTAACTTTTTGGTGTAATCTCAACTAAAGATGTTCTCTAACTCTCTGCAGATGAAGATGAAGAACAAGTTGCAGCAGTTAAAAACAAGTATCAGTACTGTGTCAGAGCAGATGCTTCTCTCTGTCCAATCATCTCGCGCCCCGTCTCGCGCTACGACACCCAACATCGAAGGCGTACGCTACGTTACGCGTTCCGAGACGGCCGAACTTGTCACCACATTGTAAACTTTTGTTAATCAGAAACTTTTCATTTATGTATTTTGATTATAACATTATAGCAACACAATGGGAAAACCTTAAGTTTGTTGCCCTAAGGAAACCATAGCAATAATTTTGTTCTATTTCATTAGTAAGAATGATTAATTGCAGTATAAGAATTGTTAATGCCCTCATGAATAGTTTGTTGTACAATTGCAGTGAAAAGTAGCAAATTTACATAATTTGGGGCTACATGTATTTATATTTTTCTCTTTAAATTGATATAATGATAATTCTATTTACACTTAACATATTACACATCACCAATAGTTTTACAATCTCTCAAATGTACGTTGTGTATCTTTCTGAAGTTTAATATTTTTACATAATACGATATACAGCATAGTATATACAGCATAGTAGGTGCTTATTTCAATGGACAGTTTTGTCGCCATTGTTGATTAAGTTACAGGTGCAATTATATGACTTCTTATTTGAATGTGCAGTTAACACAGATTAGGAAAGAAACATTTCATATTTCTAATTATTTAATCAAGATATTTTATTCATCTTCAGATTCATTGTACCCATTGTGAGATTAGAAGTATTATATGCAGTTGTGTTCGTGCTATCAAATTGCACATTTTTGGCAGGTTGGCAGAAACAGCAGTCCTGTCCGAACAGCAAAAAATCAGACTGGACAGCTTTTTCCACCGTCTGGACTGGACCGCTCTTTCTGCCAACCCATTTTTTCACATCAGCAGTATTACAAGCAGCTCAAATATTTCAGTTCCTCTTTCATAACAGTCACACTTTGAGGCAAATTCTTACTTGGTCTTAACGTTTTTCTGAAGAAGAACAGCAAAGTGCTGAAGAGTTGAATTTACTGTATGTAATGCAGTGGTGTTATTAGTCACTTTAGCCATCCTCCTGCCAAGGGATGTACAAAGTTGTATAGGATACGCTATAAGCAGGAAGATAGTTAGATGTACTTGTGGGAGGGGATGGAAGGGATTTGTTTTAAAAATTCAAAACAGTTACTTTCATTCTCTACAGAATTTAAGTAAGGAGACTTCATAGAAATGGGCATACTATCTAAGACTTTTATTCCTGCTTGGTGTAATCTTTCTTAGTCTAGTCAACCATCTTCCTGCTATTTACTTCTTCTGTAAATCATTTGGGACCAAAGCAGGAGATGGGTGGAGCAATGAGGAAATCTGGGTGGTCATGAAAGAAGCGTGCAAAAACTAATTTGAGCAAAACGTTGTCTTTCCAATGAGTTTTGTAGTAGATACAACTACAACGATTCAATGAAAAATTGATACACTTTTCAAGAAAGGGCAAAGATTCATGGTTTGTGTCATTTCATTTACCACAAAATGATACAGAAATGAAATTTAGTAGACTTCTTGTTAAAAATTCAGCAAAGAACAAAAACACAAGAAATGTAAGATGTTGTACAGGGACAGTTTCTGATGTATATGTCCAACTTACCAGTGTTTGAGAATTATCTGGCTATAGAGATTGACAGAGGATTTGGTGCAATTTCAACTGACATTAGCCATAAAGAAGATTTCTCTTTATGATATCATAGAAAGTTATGGTTCTTTCTAAGCCAGCTTGCATTGGAGTTTCCACTGTTGGGTTGTGTCTAACTTTTTTCATGAACAGAGATATTTCTGTAAAACAGACTGGTTCCGTTGTGCAATGGATATTCAAATTATTGCTGAGTCTATACCTTGGTGAGTTAAGCATCTTGACAAAGTAATTAAGATGTCTATGTTTCTTCCATTGCCTTGATAACATTGCAGTTGTAATCTCTTTGTGGTTTAACCAAAGTCTGTCCTATATGTTCATCTTCATAGTGAAATGGCAATAAGATGTTGCAGATGAAAAGAAAAGAAAATGTCTGCCTATTGAAGTGCCAATGCTGAGAAAGCTACATCCTTTGCTTCAAACGTAAACCATTTTGTACAAGAGAAATAAATGTGCATGGTGCCAAGCAAACTTTGGACTTTACTTTTAGCATCTTTAGTCCATCTGCTGGTGTTTCATGCTAACGGGGCAAAAATTAATGTACATTAGTGGTACATGTATATGTTCTTATGATTATCCTTAGTAATGTGATAATGATATCCGTATTATAATAGAATTTCAAATATGCACCCATGACATTCAACCATTTCTTAAAAGTTGTAGTTTGAATATTTTGTCAGCTGTTTACATTAACTAGAAAGTATGTAGGACCAATTAAATATCAAGCTGTGAATGTGTAGTCTTTTCTTTTGATTATTATATGTGGTTATATATGGTGTTAGTTGTTATGATTATATGTAGTGTACACAAAGTTTTGATCTTCAAGTGTGACTTATTAATGCAATGATTTTATCGTTGTGCCTTGCATGATTATTCAGTTTATCAAGAGAAAAATGTACATTTCCACACAGCCTTGCCTTGTACATTTATTGCATAGATTTAATTATAGAAATTAGTATTGCATGTATGTTGGCAGGTATGTTCAATTGAGTTGCAACGTAAAAAGGGCATTTAGATGTCAATTTTTGTACAAAAACATGCAACAATCCCAAACAAAAGGCCAAAGTCTCAGACAACGATATTGCAAATAATAAACCACAGCTCTACAGATACAATCAAAGAAAGACTACAATGTATTTGATATATATAACACTGGTTGTTTTAAATCTAGGAAAATAATAAGCCATTCTCTAACTCTTTGTGCTGACGTTATATACTGAGAAATTTTGTCCTTGTGTTTCAAATACGATAACTGTACTAACATTTGAAAGAATTTTCCACACTTCTATGATTACGTGATAAGAGAGTTTTCATTCAGTAGCACGCATATAAAGCAGAAATGTTAACTTACGTCTTTCTAAATTTAGAATGACCAGTGTTGTATTTTCAGCAGTGTCCAAATCAGATGCCAAGGAATATTCATTTGAACAGACCAATGTAATCAAGTAATATATGGCCATACTGATTTGATTATGTGGATGACATCTTGTGAGCAGCCAAAAACTTATACAAGCGTGGAGAAAAAATTGGGGCAAAGAAAAGAAAAGTTGCTTTCATTATGAAACCTAACTTGAACGATTGACTGAACACACAGGACATGGTATACCAAATAGTAAATTCAGAAAGTTTATTTTGTTACATCGTCTTCTGCCAACTTGGCTTTTTAGTATCCATTTTCCAGCCAATTTACAGCAAATATTTGCTTATTTAGCAGCTTTGTATGATTTTCAGTATGGTCGCAGTTAATGGAAACAGACAAAAATTGATGCGCAAGCGGATGTCATCCATATAATCAACTTGTCATTTTGGCCTTATTTCATCCAATTACAACAGTAATGACAGTATCTCTGTTCGCAGAGATAGAAACTGGTTATGGCAAATTGATCTTCATAAGATCCAACCAGTTTTATGTAAATAGCAGAAAGAAATTTCACATACAGATGAAGAAAATTTTTCCCTTATTAGTAGAACATTGCAGTATACTAGTATTTATGCTAGAATTTGTTCTACGATAGTTTATTCTCAAATGTTACATTCCTTATATCTTGTATGCAGTTTGTAAGATTTTTTCATGATGTTCTGACAAATGCCATAGCAAACTAACATGTGTAAACTCAAGTTACTGAGTACAACTCGGAAATGTAAACCTCGGACATTTAACTATGTATTACCCAGAAAAGTACAAATAATTTCAAAAAGGTAATTTCAAAATTTCAGTGTTTTACTAACCAAAATATGATTTTAACGATTCAGACAAAATTTAGTCTAAGGGTTCATGTTTATGAGCCAAAGGTTGCATATTAGAATTTATTGTTATCATATTTTTCTGATTAGTTCCATGAATAAGCAATCTAGTTCATTGTATAGTATGTTCCACATGTAGTGATTGCCGCAATAATGGGTGTCTTAAACAATACAACATGGGCTATTGTTCAGAATATGATATGCATGTTTCAGTTCCTTCATATGCTTGTTTTTGCTATACACAATAAAGTGTTTTGTTCAGGTCAGAAACGATCTGTCTGGAATGCCGTCTTTATTATGTGGAATGATGCATCATATTTTACACTGCATTGCACTAGATATGAATTATTTTATCAATGATTGCATTTGTGCAATGTTGCCTATCACAAAAAATGATACCTACCTTGTACACTTCATATTTAAGATGACAATTCAGTATAAAAAGATGTATCAAAAATATATACACCATGATTGAATTAATAGAATTACTGTTATATTATCACATCTTAGATATGACTGAGCATTTAAGAGTGTCCAGCACATTTCATTAGACTTTGACATTATCAAAGTTAAATCTTACGCTCAACTTAAAGAAAATAGAAATGCATGGAATGTACTATTTAATAAGGTGCAAGATGTTGCATTATTCCACTTACAAAAGTTACAAAAACTGTTAATATTCTGTGCTTTGTTGTCTTGTATGTACTGCACTAGTCTACGAAGTCAACTTGACCATAGTAGACCCATCTTGCCATTTGCCCAAATGTCCCCCTCATGTGTTTGATGTCTTCTGGGTTGTGTTCGTCACCGTGATAACTGAAGGAAACAAAGAACGATCAGAATTCATCTGTCAACCTTCATGAAGACTAGGAGGAGAAAGCCACTCTCCACTCTCAAGTCGAGTACCACAGAATGAAAAATCATTCTTCATCATTTTTAGGTATGATGTCTGTGTGGGAAATCATGGTTCTAGTATGCAAATTTATGCAGATATACCCAAAATGTATTATTTGTCCAAGAAAATCACCGATAACATAACCTCCACAGATGTTGGGGAGAAAGATTGTGTGATGTTTTCTGATGATCTGGCTTCTCTGGAAATATGTATTGGAATGTTTAGGTTGTAAGTATTTGGTTTGAAGCAAATACATTGCCTTATTTTCTGTAGTAAAGATAAACCAAAAACCAAAAACCAAAAACGTTTGGAAGGTTTGGAATTTCCGGAATATCCGGAATTTCCGGAATATCCGGAATATCCGGAATATCCAGATTATCCGGAATATCCGGAATATCCGGAATATCCGGATATTCCGGATAATCCGAATATCCGGATTATCCGGAATATCCGGAATATCCGGAATATCCGGATTATCCGGAATATCCGGAATATCCGGATTATCCGGAATATCCGGAATATCCGGAATATCCGGATTATCCGGATTATCCGGAATATCCGGAATATCCGGAATATCCGGAATATCCGGATTATCCGGAATATCCGGAATATCCGGATTATCCGGATTATCCGGAATATCCGGAATATCCGGATTATCCGGATTATCCGGAATATCCGGAATATCCGGAATATCCGGATTATCCGGAATATCCGGAATATCCGGATTATCCGGATTATCCGGATTATCCGGAATATCCGGAATATCCGGAATATCCGGATTATCCGGAACATCCGGAATACCCGGAATATCCGGATTATCCGGAATATCCGGAATATCCGGAATTTCCGGAATTTCTACATACATCAGTTATGTACCATGTTAAAATCATGATGTCCTTAGTGGAACATAATCCGGTTAAAATCATCGTGGAACGTTCCCATTCATTTTCTGAGCCTTTGAAAGTCCGGCGGCATAGCTGGAAAAAATCATACTGATTGTGCAGATTTGGTGCTTTCAGACAAACTATGCCGCTGAACTATTTCTGTGATATTTGCAATCGTTGTTTTATTTAAGTGAGTAACTTTATTCATGAAACATCCAGAATTATATTGTAGGACAAAAATATCCTAAACTAGAGTTCCTTCGCCATATCATTTTAACCTTTATGACTGACATATCAGGGGTGTTTGTCATCAATTATAAATCATACCAGTTGATCTTCTTCACCCAAAAAACAAAAGTATGAGCGTAACAAAGAAGGTTATGCTAACAAAGTAACATTTATCATGAATTATGCAAATGGGGTCCTTATTACCATAATTTGATTCAACAATGTTCACATTCACATAACTTCCAAATGACACAAGTATGAAATTGCCATCCTTTACCTGTATGGTTTTATAGTAGTTTCTCATTACTTATGCAAATTAGGCCTACATTTGCATATTTTTTATCTATCAAAATTCCTCAGTAACAAATGTCACATATGTCAATAGTCATATCATGGAATACAGCGGGTTTTTAAAGTTGTCTCATTAATTATGCAAATTAAAATTTGATTTGCATAATTATCGTCCAATCATACAAAGCATTACGTAAGCTATCTACATACCAAAAATCATTACCATCCATCAAGCCCATCTTGAGTTATAGTATTTCCTCATTAATTATGCAAATTAGGTATTCATTTGCATAATTGATATCTATTAATATTTCTCTCTTCTTCAGTTACATATGTCACATGTTTGAGAGTCCTGTCGTGGAATTTGGCCGATGTATAAACTTTCCTCATTAACTATGCAAATTAGATACTGATTTGCATAATAAGTATCTAATCATGTACATCATCACTCAAGCTATCTACTTACCAAAAATTATAACCATCCATCAAGCCCTTCTTGAGTTATTCCCTTTCAAAGTCTGAACCAAAACCTGCTCCTGCAGTTCCAAAAAAGCCGCTAGGGGGCCAAAACCTATACCACTTACCAAAGAGCTATCTACCACTCAAAAATCAGTTCCATAGCTTGTCGAGAACACGAGATATTGAAACAGGAAGTTCCGCTGCAGTACCGTAACAAGCCGCTAGGGGACCCAAAATCTAATCATTTCCTAGTCTCATCAAGACCTACCCACCTACCAAATATCAAGACAATCCATTTAAGCCTTCTCGAGTTATGCTGTACATTACACACACACATACATACAAACGCTACCCTCTGCATAACCTTCTCGGCGAAGGTAATTACATGATGTTAAAATTCTCATCGTGAATTGTGATTTTTTTTAGAAAAATGTATTCATAAATTAAAACAAACATTACAATTTTCATAAACAAATACATTACGGTGCATAGCACAATCTATATCTACGACAAAACACGTCCGCACAATATTTTGTTTACAAGATCCAATGGCAGAGTGTTTAACTGATGTACCTATAGATGAAGTGTACTCCATAGACATGTGACCACGGGAAAAGGCGATCCTCGTTCCACATTGCCTTCATATCCCACCAGTCTTCCCAGCTGTAGATAAACAAGCATTGCGATATGTCATAATTATTAAGTTTTACTGATAAGGACATATTGATTCGATCACGGATGAAATCCTCAGGCACATCAATACTCGTCTGTAAACAAAAAAAGGTTTTCGACCATACTGCAAATCATACAAAGCAGATGAAAAATGGGAGGGGGACTAAATTGCAAGAAACGGACAGACACACCGAAAACAATACCTCCGTACGCGATGGTAACATCACATTGGAAACATAGTAAGAGAAGCCTACCCAGGTCGGGATAGCGTGTTGAACTCCATCTGGATGAGGTTCGGGTGTTTAAAAGCGAGGCGAAAAGGCTCCATGACGGAGTGGAAGTTCCATTTGTTGTCGTCGAAGTGCTTGTAATTCTCCCACCACACCTAGAAGTACGCAAGAAGATTATGGCTACCATTTTGAATCTGTTGCATTCAAGGATGCTCATACGATGATGCAATACATATTAGGATGTGTCATCCTAGTGTCTCAAGCTGGTTTTGTTATACCACATTGCAGATTAGACATTAGCCGTGGCGACTCTTTAATCGGGTATATTTTGCTGTATGTCTAAAGTCTTAAGACATACAGCAAAATATACCCGATTAAAGAGTCGCCACGGCTAATTAGACATCAGAAATACCTTGCCAACTCCAGTTGTACCCAGGCTGCATATGGCATATGCAGGTTTATATCTAAAGCCTTTCCTGCCTTTGTGTTTTTTGCGTTTCGGCGCCTTCGCGCCGGAACGCAATGTCCTGGCTTTTACCTTCAAGGAAGGAAGCTTGGTTCAACCAAGGAGGTTCCTTGGTTCAACACTGTGTCGCACACAATAAGACCTTACATGGCAATACGTTTCCAAATCCTTGTATAGCCGTTGCCTTATATGGCAAGAGAGCACGAAAAGGCAGGCAGGCTAGATTTGCATGTGACACAGGACGGCGACCGCATGTAACTGCTACAACTGTTCGGAAATATCATTGCATTGTGGTTTCGGACTTTGATATCCTGAAAAATGACCATATTACATCTATTCCACAAGATTGCAGAAGAAAAAAAATGATTTCGTCAAGAAAACGACCAAAAATCGGCATAAATGATACCATATAGTGAGGTTATAGCATTACGTCCAGAGAAACTAGTTACGTACCGCAGCTTGGCCGATCTGGCAATGCGAAGCTCTTCGGACTCAGAAGATCCGGGCTCGTGTCCGTGCATGGATTTTTTTTTTCTTTTTAGATATTGAATATCAAAAATATATATTGATATTATATTAATCTATCAATATCATATTTATGAATATCATTTTTTTTCATTAATAAATAAAGAAATATTTTATATTTGTTATTTTTAAATATTCATTTAATATATACAAGGCCTTTGTCTTATGAACAGGACTTCATAGATTCCAAACCCGGCATTCGAATTTTTCTGTTCATTGTAATGGAAAATACCGTGCAGCGGCTCCTATGCGCGGTAAGATGATTCTTGCAAAACACTCGCCACTAAACTTCTATCCCCGATGTAAACAGAGGCTCTTGATATTGTTTGCAAAACAGCGATTCTTTGTTACAGTAGCAAATGCTCCATTGTTCAGTATCGACTTCATTCAGACAACACGGACGTGGAAAGTGGCGCCCCTCGGCACAAAACTATGGGAATTTTCATGAATTTTAGCAAAATTACCCAGGAAAATGAGGAAGAAATGTTGTAAATGCGGAAACCAGAATAATACGGATGAGGTAGCTGTTGATTTGTTTGACATTTGGTAGTCATTTTAGATAGAACCTTAGCTGTTATGAACTTCTATTTCACTTAATTACCATAGTGCTGATGATTCAATGGTGCTTTTTCAAATTTTATGTTTTATTGCGTGCCATGTACATAATTACATTGATAGCTTTTATAATGAGCCTATTATACATTTTACAAATACGTACAAGTTGTAGGCCAAGACCAGCTTTTTCAAAAGCACTTAAGTTAAGTGACGTAACTTCAAAATTGCTTTCCCCAATCTGCCTTTCTCTATTAAAACAGTACTCATTTCCCAAAATGACAATTTTTCTTATAGACTGAACAGCCCTTGATTGACTTCCTCTGGCAGATTTTACTTCAAGTAAAGGGAAAAGACAATTCACACTTATAAACGTAGCCGAAACGCCAGCTTTTTTTAAAAGCTCTTGTTTATTACGTTAAGACCCTTACCTTTAAGAATGGAGCGTCCTTCTTGGACAGAATAAGGCCGTTGTTCAGACCGGCTATCTCATTCCCCAGGACAAAGTCAAATCTCCGGAGAGGATGGAAAGGCTTCATAGCAAACACGTCCCAGTCCACGTAGACACCGCCATACTCTTTTAGAACCTGTCAGATAACGCAAACGTAGATGCTACAATGAATGTATACTTTGTAACATGACTAAGATATTCATTTGCACTCAAGTGTCAGGCATGTTTCGTGGGGTGGATTATGTTCCACTAAGAACAGGCATATTGGGGGGGGGGGGGCTTGTGTTCAGTGCTAAGGACAGGCATATTTCTGTGAGGATACTAGTGTTCAGGACTAGGGACAGGCACATTTCTGTGAAAGGGTCGGTGTTCAGTATTGAGGACAGGCCTATTTCTGTAAGGAGGCTGGTGTTCAGTACTACGGACAGACATATAATTCTATGAGGGGGCTGGTGTTCAGTACTAAGGACAGGCATATATATCTATTCTGTGAGGGGGCGGTGCTCAGTACTAAGGACAGGCATATTTCTGTGAGGGGTCTGGTTTTCAGCACTGTACTAAGGACAGGCATACTAGTATTTCTGTGAGGGGCCTATTGTTCAGCACTAAGGACAGGCATATTTCTGTGAGGCGGACGGTGTTCGGTACATCAGTATGGTGGACAGGCATATTTCTGCGAGGAGGCTGGTGTTCAGTGCTACGGACAGGCATATTTCTGTGAGGAGGCTGGTGTTCAGTACTAAGGACAAACATATTTCTGTGATCGGCCTGTTGTTCCGTACTAAGGACAGGCATATTTTTGTGAGGGGCTGGTGTTCAGTACTAAGGACAGGTACATTTCTGTGTGGTGGATGGTGTTCAGTTCAAAGGTATGCTTTTGTTTTTGAGGTGAATCGTCCTTACCTCCATACGTGTTATGTCAGAGCGATGCGGTACGTTGTTGATGACGTTCCCCCACACGTCGCTAGGCTGTCCCCTCTGTCGTACCTCTAACACCGGGATGTCCCTTACGGCTTCGTCCCAGTTGTGCCCGCTCGGTGTACAGTCCGTCCAGATGATGATACGATCAGCCTGTGGTAAGAGAATAGGTGATTACAACCATGCCTTGTTGTCTATTATCATTTGTGGTGTTTCGGATTGTTAGAAAGTGCTGAATAGCGGGCAAGATCCCCGGCTATCATGGATGTGTAAGATATCTCAAACAGCGGCCCTGGTGTGTCGGCCTGTGATCGGTCCTTCTCGAGGCGTTTGAACTGACCAATCTCTTTTTGTTGAAAGGAAATTACCAGCCAATCATGTTGCCTCTTGGTCGTAGTTGGCGATGTGATTGGCTGATGATGTCTGGCCCGCGCTAACACAGCGAGAACGGACGGATCGCAGACCAGTCTGTTTCTTGTGATACTAGTATACAAACAAGCGACGCACAAGGCATGAGAGGATGACGTAAGATATATGTTTCAAATACGAGTCTCACCTTCGCCCTAAGGTACATACTCTTCACACTCAGGAGATGGTGGAAGCGGAAGTCGTGACAGGAGAACCAGACGTAGTGGAAGATGTTGGGAACGACGTAATGGTCATGTGGGAGGGGTTCCTCTCCCCTTAATACTGGCTCATCCAACCTGTCAACACAAATAGATGAGGAAGATTGTAAAAACACGTCAAAACACAGGCTAAATGTGGCTCTTCTTACGTGTATAATGTCTACATGAAGTGTGTATATGTGTGTGAGGGGGGGGGGGGGTATGACATAACTTATGGGTACCTTTCACCCACTACTGACCTCACGTTTCCGTACGGTCACGTGTCAAGAATGAGTGGGTTAGGTTTTCTGAAGAAGGCCGAAAGTCGCTTGAATACTTGGTGAGTAAACATTACTTGAACTGATCACTGCGAAAAGTCATAATTATTCAGACTCCCAAGTAAGAAAATGTGAATCCACGTGGTTTGATTTGGTTGGTTTGTATTGCTTAGTTAGCACACTACTGGTATTTCAAAAAGCCTACCTGTAGAATAGTTTTCGCGCCACCCATCCAAAGGTTGATTCCATCCCTAGAATATCGTACTGGTCAATCTTCTTTTCCAACTTGTCGTAGAAAAGCTGAACAGCAAAGTTGTTCTCCAAAGAAACATTTTGTGTATAAAGCGCGTCTAGATCACTCCATTGGGAAAGATCTGGTCGAAAAAGGCTGTACTCTTCAATACGAACAAGATTTGGGGTTTCGTTTGCAAGAATAAACGGTTTTTCCGAGGCGAATGCGTCCCATTTCCCCTCGCCGAACTCTCGAAAACTATCCGTCCACAACTTGATAAACTCTGAGCCCGGCTGCGAGCAAATCACGGCACTGCTGAGTCCCTGTATACTTCTACCCATGGTGACGTCATAATGACGTAATGGTTCAAACGACTTCAGTCCAATGACGTCAATATTGAGGTAGATACCACCTCTACCGTGTAGAATGTCTAACGCAGTGGCGAGTTCTTGGTGATCCGGAATTTTTACGGGGACGCCATCGAGAGATTCTGACGGTTTTTCTGGGACGATTTTGACGTTTTCCCTTTCGATGACTCTATCCCACCACACTCCATCAAAGCTAGCGTCAGTGTGGAAATACACCTTGTCTGCTCCAACGTTGTCCCAGGCAGCTTTGACGCTGAGGAAATGTCTAAACTCAAAGTTGCTTCCTCTACTTGCTCCGTCAAACCACACAAAATGTACCTCATTTGGTACAACGGCTTTCTTATTCGATTGTATTGCTGACCGTTGGTTCTTAACAATTGCAACATCATTTTGAGTTGCTAGATACACGCTTCTAGCCAAGTGTCCAAAAGAGGTGTCCAGTTTTGTTATTGTCTCCGGCGTCTCTTCTAGATTGTACTTGTCGTATTCTAGCTTTATTGCGTAGTTGGAGTCCAGGTCAACGCTGTTATAGTAGATGCTTAAAGGATCCCAGCCGTCCGTCCACCGTGGCCTGTACAAGCTGCTGTCTTCGACGTGCACTAAGTCCAGATGCCTTGCCACCACTGCCTCTGGCACTGTTTTGTCTTCCTCTTCCATACTTTTCTTCCACATCTTTAAGAATTGTGCCCCTCTCTTGGCTATGATTACGCCTAGGTTCAGTCCCTTCGCTCCACGACTTAGAACACAGTCGTAACGCAACAGATTCTCGAATGGTTTGAGTACGAAAGTGTCTGTGTCCAATATGATTCCACCTTCTGCAAAAAGGATCTCTACTTTTGCTTCAAGGTAAATGTCCTTTTCGGGTCTTCTTTCTTCTATACCGTCTTCTTGACCCTCGTCTTTCCTATACTTGTCAGGTGATATTTGACTGAACTGAAATGTTGGGACGTCACTTGCTTCTTTCCACCATTTTCCTTCGGGTGTTTTGACAGCGTGGAAGATAATTGCTTCTGGTTGAAGATGTTTGCTTGCACTCTTTATACTAAGGAGGTCGTGGAACCGAAAGTCTCTGCGACCGTCCCAAATAAAGTGCACTACGTTTGGTACCTCTGTTCCTAACTTTGCCATATCCTTGGCATTGTCCTGTTTTTCCACGTTCTTATCCCCGGCGTCTCTTAGTTGTTGCCTATCCATCCTCAAACCTTTTCGGCGATTTTTGACGCGTGCGTTTTTACTATCCTCGTCACGGCCTTTGTCGAAGGGCTCTTCGTTCGTTTGTTCTTCCTTTCCGTGAACGATGTTGTCCTCTTTTTCTCCGTGCACTTTCATTCCCTGTCCATGACCGTGCATTCTGTGCATGACTTCTTTCTTCTCCGGGACTCCATGCATGATTTTGTTTAGTTTGTCTGTGCGTTCTTTTTCAAGTTCTTGTATTCTTTCTTCTACTTTAATCGGTTTCGGATGAAATCTTCGGTGATTTTCACGGTTGGTGCCACGTCTGTGTTTTGCCTCCATGTCTTGCTTTCTCTCATCCTCATCTTTCTGTACATCTTCTTTCCTTGTTGACCGTTTCTTCACCTCCTTGTCACTTACGTCGTCTTTCTTGTCCTTCTTTGCTGCTCTTTGCTCTTGCTTCAATTTCCTTTCCTTCATCTCTTCAAATGTTCTTTTTAATTCTCCGTCCTCATCTTTCAAAGCTAAGCCTTTCTGAGCCAGTGAGTCAACCGCTGGGATAGCCTTGTCTGACTCCGGGTGCATTTTTACAGATCCTCCATTCGCGTTCTTACCTTCCATTGCGTGTAACGGATCACCCTTTATCGTGTTCAGGCCTCTTTTGTGAACGTCTGGGGTCGAGGAAGAAGAAGTCGTTACCATGAAGTACCCTATCGGGACCAGCATCGTCAGAACGGCGATGAAGATGAAGAAGTTCTTGGTGACGAAGAATCTGGGAAGGCGGACGTTAGACGGGAGGATCTTACTGAGGTCTTGTCTGTCGTACAGGACGGAGGACACGAGGATCAGGAGCACGGCGAAGACGAAGGCGGTGTTGAGGACGAACTTCTCCGGGAACAGGAAGCTGCAGACCACGGCGGTCATCAGGATGGAGATGGAGGCCGAGTAGATCTTCACGATGTTGTCCAATGACCTGATGATCGCTGCAGACGGCAAAAGATCACCAGAAGGCGTTACTTTAGACCGACATTCTTTTCAATGAGCGAAGGTGGGGTTTTGTGAATTTTGTGTTTATGCGTTATTGTTAAGTAAACTTCTTACTAATTCAGTCTATGCATTTTCCTGCCTATGCAACTTTGGACCCGGCCGGCTGAGCCAACTTTGCCATATCGTGCCAATATTTGGTTTCATTATTTCCGCCTTACATCCTGTCATTATACAAGATTCAAATGATTGCGGATACACACCAAGACAAACAAACACACAGCCCGACAACAATACCTTGTAATCATGAAAAAACATGCATTGAAAATTATTGAAATCGTAAAAATTAGGAGGAATTATCTAGCGAAAACTTGAGACCGCAAGGCTACTATCGCACGAATGTACGGTGTTGCTAATATGCAGACCACTACACACCTCATAGCAGATTCTCAAACGACATACCTGCTACGGCCAGTCCTCCAGCGCCACCGAGCAGAATGGATGCAACCAACAGGAGGACTATTTCGGACCGTAAAGATTCCCCGCTCATCTTGAAGACGTCTCCTTTGGTAGCGACCGCGGACCAGACACTCGCGATGAGGAAGCCGAAGGCGTACATCTGTACCTGCTGTTCCATGAACGGCCGCTTATCGTTCTTGAACAAATACTGTGGGGCGAAAGTACAGTCTAATCTATGAACACTTGAAAACCAACTTTTGGTAGCAAATGCAAATGATTCCCCTTCCCTTTTCTATTTGTCGTTCCAGGTTCAAAGAATGATGGTTTGGCGTGCGTGAACAAATACTGTGGAGCAAAATTGCAATGTAGTCTGTCTTTAAACATTTGAAAACCAACAAGCCAGCGAACGCAAATGGTTCCCTCATCCCCTTTTCTATTTCTTGTTCCATTAACGTCCGGCCGCTTGTCATTCTTGAACAAATACTGTGGGGCGAAAGTACAACACAGCCTATAAACACTTGAAAACCAGCATTTGCTAGCAAATGCAAATGATTTCCCTCCTCTTTCCTACTTGGTGTCCCATGAACGACCACTTGCGGAACGAAAGTATCACTAGAAGGAAGAAAGTTAACATTTGCAAGCAAATGCAAAATATAACCCTCTTCGAAAGCAAAAACATCTTTCTCGAATTGTTTCCCATCTGTCGCTTACCTCGGTTATGATGGAAGCTGCCGTGGAGATGGCGGCACTGACGAGACTGAGACCGAGAGCTTGAGGAAGGACGTACATGTCCTGGGACGCTGGGGACGAGGACGACCCGGCCAGCTGCGCAAGCGCGATACCCAGCATGAGGAGTAGGAGCGCCACCCAGCGGACGACTGATATCTTGAAAAACAGATTAAAGATTTTGGCGACGCTCTCAGAGGCGAGCCTGATAATGTAGTATTGTGTACAGTTTGAATTCCAGGCATGTTCTTGGCTGTCTGGGCATGCGTCGATTTTTGCTGTAAAGAGACCCCCTGAGGCGCCATCCTAAAAAAAGGGACAGTCGCATTCCAGACATCACTACACTACCTATTTAAAGTATATACATATACATTTACATGTATATCTAGTGAATCACTAGATATACATGTAAATGTATACTTTAGATAGGTAGACTTGACTGATAACTTGTGTTATTTGTGTGTGTATACGTAGCGTCGGGAACTGTTGGGCCTAAGAGTATTAGGTTCAATTTGACAGTATCAATGTTTATTATTCAAATATGTTGATCGATTAGCTAGACTAAAAAAAAAAGAAGTAGAACTCACCTGTCTCCCAAAGATGATCCTGTAGGTTAGCGCCGTCATGATCACGCGAGACTGGATCAGTACATTCCAAGTGGGAGGGGTGGTGTAGTTCAAGGCGAACAGGTACAGGTTGTTATTCGCGCAGTATATGATAGAGGGGACTGCAAACACGATGGACGGTCGAAACGACGACAGACCAGTCGTGAACATCACCGGTATCAAAACCATTATCAATTTGACAAGCTCAATGCAACACACGATGGCCGAGGACGATATGGGATACACCCCGTTGTTGAAATGTCTTGTGGCGTATGTTACGCATTGCTTGGCTACTTCGAAAATTATGAAGATGGCACAGAACGATAGACTCATCATGGTGGAGGGTTGACCCCTTGCAGCCGTTGGCGGGATGTTAGCCGGCAGGCCTCGCGTTTCAGAGGGTTTTCCCTTTCTTCTCTCCATGTCGACGGTGGTATTCCTGTTAACGTTTAATAAGATATTATTAATTGCCTTCTGATTAAATCTTTAATCAACGCAATTCTGCCTGGTGATATATGGTAGATTTAGAATATGATTCTTGCTTAAGTTAAAATAATCAGACATGGGTAGGATAAAAGAAAAAAGTCAAACCAAGAAACGAAGCAAACTCGTAGAATGTGAGAAAAAAATTGAGCATTTTCATACACAACTTTGTACTATTACGATAGGTTTTCTTGCATTCATTGTAACCCCTGAAACGATATTTGTATTTGTATAATTGCCTTGGGCAAACAATTATATTTGATCAACTTCTATGTTTAGATAATTCCGCTTTGTCGAGTACTCGTGTGTAGTTTCTACATTTAAATTTGTGCAATTCTCTAGAAAAATATAGTTTCTTCGTTATCCACCCTTGATGTAATGACGACGCAAGACAACAAACGGTAAACAGCCTTAAGTTATGCTAAGAAGATCGTTGCCTAGTCGGTTCCCTTCTTTCAATTAAAAGAATAACTTTGATGGTGGATAGATATAGAAAATTCCATGTTCCATATAGACGCTTGATATGGAAAATTAGTGAAAATGCCTCAAGACGAGAAGGTTTGTCATCAACTGGCAGTACAATTGTAAGATTTTATTGTCGTCGACAATATACTCCATATGGGGTAATTTACAGTGAAAGTTAACCCGTAAGTTGTTGAAAAAACATGACAACATTTTCCACACTGCCGGAAGGTTGCGTCTAAAGCTAAAAACCCGGATAATTTCTGATTATTGATATGAAATATGTTTGCAATATTTTCAAGAAGAAATATTGAACCATATGAAACTGTCCAATTTTTGGCATACTTACGTTTCTGCTGACAAAGACATCTTATGATGGCGATTTCATCAGCCAATTTCATCAGCTTCAATATTTACCCCCTATTAATAGGTTACATCTAACTTGTAGTTGACATAAACTTTCTGCTTATTTTCTTAACCTTTACGCAACAGCTGTCAGCGCAAGGGCCCCCGTTCGACTCGATCACGCAGCGGAAGCGTGATCACATACAAGCTACGTGGTCGTTTGACTATTACGTCAACCTGACAGAAACATGAATAGCGCTATAGATTTTATATCATAAATAACGTTAGATCTCAACAGAAATCTATCCTAAACTCTTACAGGTTTTAAATGCATATTCGTCGACCTGAAATTATGAACGAATTATAACGCGTTATAAAACGTTTTTAGATGGAAAACCCCATTCAACCGTGGCAAGGTCTCTCGGTCCAAAGGTTAAAATTGTTTTCGTGAGGCATTAACTCTTGTTAATATTTGCGTGTATTCAATAACAGACATGCTGTACGAAACAGTTCTACTCGCTTACTCACTCTCTTCCCTTCAAGACAATGATCAACATCCATCTGATCAATATAATTAGATTAGGTCTGTTATATTGCCATCATACGTTCACATTCGCTCTCTGAAGTAAAAAAAAAAACACATAAAAATACCTCTCTATCCCACACGGCATGCGCTACAAATTTGTTGTTTGTTTTCGGATTTGTGATTAACCCACGGTTCTCTGTCGATAAACTGCTTTGCCCTGTCTGCATGATTGTAAGACGAGTCGCCAATTCATGAACAGAATCATACTTGAAAGTCGGAGGATACGCGTACGACTTCCATTAAAACGTTGCTTATCAATATTACGTTTAACGCTCCTAAACGATGATTTTAAAACGCTGTGCTTTATACCGTTATTAAACACTTTGTAGGACGACTATAGTACAAAATCAGAGCGTATAAAAACAACATCAGCTTAAGATTCCCCCCATTCCCATTAAGTTAGAGGGCACATGCATGCAAACATTTCTACACAAGATTGACACAAGAAAACGACCTCGATGCGTTTCTAGATATAACGTTACACCAAATGCCAGTATACCCTGCTTAATTCCGCCATATCCTAGCAATTGACATATCCATACGCACATGCAGGAGGATAACATATTATCAATGGATTTGCTATCAAGAATTGGCATGGCCAATTTACAATCTACCCCTGTGTCACAATTGTCAATGGGGGGTGTGCGAATGTCCTTCTTTTAAAAATAACACTGAATTGGGAGACTTTTACATCTCTTAACAGGGTCATGAAAAAATTTAACTAGTGCTGGTTAAAAAAATGTTTAGATCAATATTGCTGGTACCGGTGCGCTTTTATCATTTTTTTCTCAGTCCTTTCACTCAGGGCTCTGAGTTGGTTCGAGCCTAACCCTCTAGATGTTTACCACCCTATAAAAACAGGTGTCACCAAATAAACAAGCAAAATAACAATATCATGTAGAATTGACGTACTCACACGTGTGTTAGTCGTACAGTCGATAGTTGTAGAGCACTGAGCTGCAATGCAGTTCGACCTCCGAGTTCGGTGTGCGTGGTGACAAAAAGTGTTACCCGTACGTACACGTTCTCTGACTGAGTAACTTTCCTAGCACTAGGTCAGCTCTTTAAACCAATTGCAAGCTCTGATTGGAGGAGGTAAACTGGTCAAGGTCTCATAGTCCACGTGTTAAGCTAGGCGTGGTTGTGAGTTAAGCCAAGGACACTTGCAATGTTGCATGGACGAATCGCGCGTTGTTTGCACAACTTATCGTTTGGAAGAATCATTTGCCGAGTAGACGTAAAATAGCGGTCGGCTACCTGCCAATTTCGGAGTTGTTGGTTCAGCGAATCACGTTGTTTGCTCAAGGTGAACGGCCTTCCCTGCCCCAGGCGTGACCCCAACAAGGGAAGATTGACTTGACCGTTAGTCCAATAAACTTTCAATGGCCCGATTTTTACACATCTTTTCGGAGTCGACGTCGACTCAAATACGCGTGTGTAAATCCAGCCAATGGCTCATGCTAGGGTCACACTTCGCAAACCGGCGGGAACGGAAAGTATGATATCATAAAATACTACACATCACACAAACAAAAAGTAAAATGAAAATAGTTGATATAAGCATAATTTGTGACACTGTATATTTCATGATACATGATTACACTTTTATTCTTCCCTCCCGCCGCGAAACAACTTGTGTAAATGTGACTCTAGTGGTACCGGTTTTACCCAACTGATGCCAACTATGTCGCACTCATCGCACAATAGGTTACTACAGCAAACTGAAGGCATTCTTGGGACACCATGTGTCGCACCAAATTCAGCTGTCTTTAATTGCGGATGCGTCGCAATAAAACTCCCATTACTTATCACTAGGTATTTTCTCACTAATTGTGCAAATGAGATCCATACCATCTATCAATGTTCCTTTCCTTCTATTCACATCACACATGAAACCTCTTGGCGAAGGTAAACATACGCAACTTCGAAAAGGGGACCTGCTTACTAACGAACATTTATAAGTAACGTTACATAAAGTAAGCGCCCGCTCATATCAATGTACAACGTGTACTGTGAAAGACTGTCACCTGGCGATTTCTAGACAAACTGCAACTGTGTTTCGGAGACCCAAACAAGCGAAAGCCAAAAACGAACGGTCCCGGCTGTTTAACCTTTGCCCCGCCTTGACCCTTCAGGTCTTCGCCACACACAGAACAGCGGCGGCAACATCACACATTCACTGGAGCTGTCGCCGCAATCTTCTGCGATTTTACATTCTCCGAGCTTCCCCAATCCTTCAGGAGGGAGAAAAATGGCTACAGGGAGAACAAAAACCCAAGTCGTCATCGTCGGAGCAGGCTTGAGCGGTAAGAAAAAGATTGTTTGATTGAAGCAAGGAGAATCTTAGGAGGTGTGTCTTGGTTTCTTGTTTCAAGAGGCCAAAGAGGTGATGCATGACAGGTTTAGAACATTAGGAAAGAGGACAAACCTAGCATCTTTTTAAATCTTCCCTACATTCAAAAATGGCAAGTGATATGTTTTTTTTTTTCAACTTTCATTCACGACATGGAATTGTTAACGTTATGTGTTACGTAATCGCAAAAATGCTGACTATCCTTTTTTTTATCATCCTCGGTCTGACGTAATGTTTTTAATGTGAATGTCTTGGAACATATTTCCTAACCTACAATAACAAAAAAAGATTAATCATGTGTGCCTGCAATTTCATCGTGATCACTTTTAGTGTTACAAATGACATGAAGGTTGTGTTGCATTTTCATAATTTTTTCTTAAAACATTACAGACCACATTTCCAGACTTAGTATAAACACTTTTTTATCAGTTTTGGTGAACAATTTGTTTCACACTTGAACAATGATTTATGACTCAAAGTACCCATGTAATACTATAATTCACAGTAATGACATTTTTATTACCATTTTATGACTCTTGGTGCTGATAGTTTTCTGTTAGAATAATAGTGCATTACTTCATTCCATGATTGATGTAACGTTACATATTAACATTGCAGCAATAAAGGCTATGATAAGATCATGTTACTAGTTCAGTCCATAGGCAATGAGCAGAAGTAAAACTATTTGTACGGATTTGTCTTTGTTTATGTGGTTCCCAATTTAATACACACAATGCATCATTGGGGAACGGGTTTTCTGCCCATGAAAAATTTGCGTGTGAAAATTTGCGCGTGAAAAAATAAATTTCTTTAAAATGTGTCAGAAAATGTGTAGTATAATTTTCTTAGACAGGAAAATGTGATCCCATGATACAATTTTTCATCTGACACCTGAATTTATGGTTTGAAAACTCCAGATCTTTTAGTCCCTTGGGAATAGGTCCCTTGGGAATAGTTAAACTTTTGGGGGCTTGAAACCTAAACATTTGAAAATCACTTAAATCTTTAAGAAATACATAGTCAACTTACTTATATAAGATTTTGTATTGTAAAATGTAACTATTTGAAGCTTTTCTCCAATCTATTAGCCTAATTTTATCTTTTCTCAAGCAGATGCTTTCACACGCAAATTTCACTTTTTTGCGCGAGAAAACTTAACATTTGAAAATCACTTAAAAATCAACTGAAAAGGTTGAAAGAACAACATTTTGAACTGTAGAATGCAACAATAAGCTACTTAATTCGATTGTGGGTCATCTTATTTCAAGTTTTAAGCTTAAAACCTCCAAAAAGGTTTTAAATCCCTTGGGAGTCAGCTTAGATATTCCCAAGGGACCTAAAATTCAAACCCAAAATTCAGGAAACAGATGCAAAATCATATCATGGGGTAACATTTTTCTGACTAAGAATTTTGTAGTGCACATTTTCTGACACAATTCTTGAACTTTATTTTTTCACACGCAAATTTTTCACGCGCAAGTTTTTCACGCGCAAATTTCTCACGCGCACAAAACCCCAACCCCAGCATTGCCAATGCCATACTTTCTAAACTAAAGTGCTGCTATTTTGTCTGTGGGACTGGAATGGTCACAAAGCATAATGGGTTAGGGGGGTGAAGTCTGCCATCTCTAATTGCTTTGATTGTTACAAAATGTACTGAGAATTTTCAACAATGGTGCAATGTAGAGTACACTGGAATATTGAAGATGATTTTATGTGATCTCCCAATTCTATGTGTGGGAACAATTGTGGCCATAATTGTGTCCAAATTTTTAATTGCTGTCCCTCGATTTGTCCCCTATTTCTTTACAAGTCATACTCTTAAACTTAAACAAATTCTGCTCATGGACTAAGTTGTGTCTGAAGGGCACATTCAAGCTGAGTACAGGAGCAAAGGTTTGTTTATTCAGCTGAATCGGCCTTGCCACCCAACCCCCCTGAACTACCATACTGTCAATCACCTAACATAAATCTTGAAATATTCACTCTCAAAGAAAATTCAGTTTTCATGTTCAGTTCTCTATACTGCAAACTCATATAGTCATAACCCCTGCAAACATGTACATTATGTTCATTGTTGGTAACAGTACTGTTGTTTCAGCTACAAATTCAAAGATAACTACCATCTCTTTAATATTTTTACCTTGCCACCGACCTCAATGAATTTACTACTTCAATCTGAACATTTTTGTTCTCATTTCTTTTGAAAAAAAAAAAAAGCAATAACTGGTGAGCAATTTGTTGATAAAGTCAGTTCCAACAGAACATCACATGGGTGGAATTTCAATCTTGTTTACATTCAAACTCTTATACAAGCAGTCATGTGAGATGAGGTCTGGAAAAGCTTTCAGGAGGGGGGCAGTTCATTTTGTATGTAACGTTAGGTTGGGACTGAATTAAAACTGCAGCCTGGTATCCATCCCCAAAGGAGGGTCTGCATGGGGGGGTCCTGGCAACGCTTAACTGTAAATTCAGGCTAGCCGATAACGCTTAACGGTAAATTCAGGCCGGCCAATAACGCTTAACGGTAAATTCAGCAGATTTAGAACATGAGATACTCCTGAAGACAACGGTTGATTACCTCTAGTTACCCTGATCTTGTGACAAGCCATGCATTCTCGCACGCCTGCTCCCTTAAATTCGGCGACGACAGGAAATTTCATACAGTAATGCCAATGGTGGGACGAAATGTTCCTGATCACAATGACGAGCACCCAAGGTGTGACAATAATAGGGGGACCCCGCAAAATTTAGAAATATTGACCCTCTGAAACGATATTTCCTGCATTCTGACAGTGAATTTTGCTGAAGAGTAAGCTAAGTTTTATGACATCTCTACTTGCCCAAAAAATAAAGTACAGAAGAATTTCACGCCCTCCAGACCTCGCCGGAGCTGCGACATGCTCCCCGGAAAATTCTTGACATCCTAAAACGCTTGCGTTCTGACAAGCAAATATTACTGGTAATGTAAGTTAATTTTAACGCTTAATGATATCTCTGTTTGTGAAAAAATACAGAAGAGTTTAAGCTTGAGTTTTCAGGGGCAACGCCCTCCTGACAATATTTTTCGACGGAAGCCCAACATGCACCCGGGGAAAATTTTAAAATCTTGCGCCCTGAAACGCTTAATTTCCTGAATTTTGAGAGGAAAACTTTGCTGGTATAGTGCAAAATAGACAGAATTGTTTCAGCTTGAATTGTTTTAGGGGAGTGGGGAGCGCCCTCCCGAAAATTTTGAAACCTTGACCCACTGAAACGCTATTTCCTACGTAACGAGGAATTACTCAATGACGCTTAACGTTGAATTCAGGATGGCAAATAACGCTTAACAAGGAATTTAAGCGACCAGTAACGCTTCACGAGTAATATACCAATTACGTTTAACGGTAAATTCAGGGCGGCCGGCAATGATTAACGGTGAATTAAAATCGCTTAACGGAAAAGGGCATGCTGACCCTCAGTAGCAACCCTGTCTTTTCTGTCTTTGCAAATAGGTACTGAATTGATAATGATATACAGTACATTTATGTATCATCCTCCAGGCCTGAGTGCTGCGAAAGTCTTGCACGAGCACGGTGTGGAATCCATTGTATTGGAAGCACGGGATCGCGTAGGCGGACGCACCCACACCATCAAGGTATGACTGTGTATTACAGTCTCGTAGCACTGATTTTGTTATTGTAGTTACTTTTACTTGATCTTGTGTATTGTGTATAGAACTCTGTAGCAATGTTATAGGCAAAGGCATAGATATTAGTACTGCTTAAGAATTGTCATACATTGTGCCTGTTACAATAGTTGTGCATTAAAGTTTGACTTTGACTGTGTTGTTGCAATTCAGCCTTGGAAAAGAAAAGAATATACAGTATTCCCATGTATGTTGTAGAAAAAATCTGTATCCTTGCAATGCCACTTCTTGAAACTTGTTAAACTTTACCCACCCACCTCAGCAAGTGGGAGGTTGAAAGTTAAAGGTTATCTCACCCTCTCTGTCTGATTCCTGTTGAACTGCAGGGCCCAGGTTTTGGGTATGTAGATGTGGGCGGAGCCTACATTGGTCCTACCCAGAACCACATGCTGAAACTAGTGAAAGAGTTGGGAATACAGATGTACAAGGTCAATACAGAGGGCATGTCTGCTGTCTGGAGAAAGGTGAGATTTGATTCCTTGAAAATGAAGGTATTGTTTTCGGTCAGTGTGTTTGTTTGTCTCAATGTGTGTCCGTACTTCTTTGAATATTTGTAGAGTGACAGGATGTAAGGTGGCAGATGGTGTAACCAGAGACTGGCAGGATGAGATGGTTGACTTGGCCCGGGCCAAAGTTTAATTGGTCCCGCTGGCTGGCAGGAAAATTCATACTATGGTATTGTACATACTACATGTAGTATACTGTAGAAGAAAAGTAGCCGAAAAGTCAATGAGCTTCTGATTTCCTCACAATTTTGAAAATTGACCACAGGAAGAGCAGCTGTTAAGCTAATTGTGGATCCTAATTAACTCAGACAAATGTCATATTATATGTTTTTATCTGTGTATAAGTGAGGTACGTTATTGTTTGTATGCTAAACATGATATTCTAAAGAATTTCAGGTTTAAAATGGAATACTTGTAAGGAAAGGTTACTGTTTGAAAGCTGAGAGTAGATAAACTTGTCACAAAATAGAGATTTTAGAAGACTATATCAGAAGTTATCCTTTTTACTACATGTGTATACATGTACATGTGGGCACTTGATAGCTCTTAGGCAACTGAGTCAAACTAGAATTTCATCTATTTCAGGGAAAGAAGTTCACAGTTGATTCAGAACAAGTTGCCGTGACCAATCCTGTGTGTCTACTGGACCTGCAACATCTGTTCAGAACCATGGACAGGATGGGTGCTGAGGTAAGTGTCCTTTACTAGTAAGTTGTTTTACATAAAGTACTACTAATATTCAGCTCCACTCCTGAGGAATAGACCGATCCCAAAGCCACACCCCCTGTTTGATTTCGAACACCTCCGTCAAAAACAGGGTTTGACGGACCAAACATGGCCGCCGCGGCAAGGTTGAAAATAATGCCACTGACTTCGGTTTAGCTTTTGTGGCACTGAAACCCTTTCAGAGCGGGCCAAATAAGAATGTTATGTCTTCTTTGTTGAAGGCTGTATCCACCGGGTAGAGTTGTTTAAGGAGGAGGTAGGTGTAGTTGCGGTGAGAGTGTAATGTTTTCGGTCAATGTTAAAGCGGTATGCGCCGCATAGCATTCCCTTGTCGGTGGGCATCAGCGCCCAGTTTCTGAGAAGCAGGCGATGCACGTGTAAAACAGGGTTCATATATCTGTGACAGGGTTCCCACTGTATTGACTGCATGCATAACAACTGCATGGTATTTAGTAACTAAGAATTAAAATGCATCCTTTTACTTCCCTGTTCACTTTCAAGTTAACCAGTTTCACACACCAGTAACTGAAGATACAAAACTCTGCGCTAGCGGACTTTCTAGTAAGTCAGCATGTGGTTCAAGCTTCCTCCCCTTGAGTGCCCGATCTATTTTCTTTTTAAATTCGTTTTTGTTCTGAGCATGCATTCAACCAATACAGTGGAAAACCTGTCCCAGATATACGTACCCTGCTTTACATGCGCCATTTCTGCCCCGCCAACGCTGTTTTTGACGGAGGTGGGCTAAATAGAACAGGGGGTTCTATCGGTCTTCTATTCGTTCGATATGGTGTTCGACAGGATCGGTCTATTGCCAAAAAAGAGTTGGTTAGACGGAAAAGTAAGAGAGGAGTCACTTTTAGTTCACGCAGTACTGTAAATTCATTTATTTTGACAGGGACTTTAATTTCACGGTAGGAGGGGAAAGGAGTTTTCTGCTGTGTTTTAAGTTTGTAGTTGAAACCATTCTGTAGTTACAGTTGGAAAGGTATATTCACAAATTTACAGTAAAGAGGTCACTGTGAAAAATGTGGAAATAAAACCACCACAGACATTTCAAGACTTACAGTACAGCAGCTGTGGATTTGCTGGTTACCCACTTAAGTCTGGTTGATTCCATGATGTTATTAGTGGCATTAAAATTTAGCTGTTATCAGAAAACAGTATGAATTCATCATTTGATTACTTCATTCATCCATTCACTTAGTCATTCATTCAATTTTTATTCATTCATTCATTTGTTTGTTCATTCATTCAATCATATGTTTATTCCTCTGTCCTCAGATCCCAGTTGAAGCACCCTGGAAGGCTCCCCATGCTAAAGAATGGGACAGATTAACCATGAAGGATGTGTTTGACAAACTGATATGGACAGGGTAAGTCGAAACTAAATGTAGTTGTCATCTTTTTAGTGAACATGTAGAGTATGAGCACATCAATGTTGAGTACCGGTAACAGATATATTTGCCCTCAATATCTTACTTCAAATGTTGTCTAAAGCTCTTTAGTGCATTTGTGAAGAAAAGGAATTCTATTTTTGATAAAAGTTGTTCTGTTCCCAGCTCTGTGCGTAGATTTGCGGACATGTTCGTGCACGTAAACGTGACATCAGAACCACACGAGATCTCAGCGCTGTGGTTCTTGTGGTACATCAGGCAGTGTGGAGGTGGGGAAATATAATTTTTCTATTATTTAGTATATTATATTAGGAGAAATCTTTTCGAGTGACTAAGCTAGCAGACATAAAATTGAGAGGTCAAACTTATTCTATGCTTTGATTAACACACAATACTGACAAATGCCACTCTTATTATAAAGCTTATGGGTTTGCTTTTAATTATCACTTGTTTTTTCAACAAGGGCTATTCCAACATAACAGTGGGACTTTTAATTGAAAATTTGAGGATTTTAGATGTAACACAAAATAAGGGTGAAATAATTCCAGAGGGAATAATATTTGGGAGTGCTTTGAACTACAGAAAAAAAATCACCCTTCTTTATCACATACATGACTGGACATCCCCACTTTTAAATGGAGTAGCCCTTCCTTGTCAATCATTCATTGCTGGCCAATGTCTTGCTCAGTGTCTTAAAAACTAATCCGCTTCTGACCTAAAACCTCACTTTCCTCTACCCTGTTCTGTAGGAGTGAAGAGAATATTTTCTGTTGCTAATGGTGGACAGGTGAGATGGGACTATATTGTCCCCTACCTACATATTTCAGTACTGCAGTGTTAACCTCTGCCAAAGAGATTTTTGACATACGGTCTTTGGAAGGATATCTAACACAAACAACACTTAGTATACAATGCATAAGCATACTAGTATAATGATATTTTTGACCTTGTACATGTAAATGAACTGTCTACCTGAAAAGAAACCCATGACACTATTCACAAAGTCCCCCACCCAAGCCTTGCTGAACAGTCCCCACGCAGACATGTAATTTATCCAAATTACAACACAATAACAAGACATTTGTGACTATTTCCTGTACCTATGCCATTGGAAGGAAGATTGATTACTGAGGCCTACATTCCCTTTTAGAGTGTAATCAGCGATTTTGATTCCAGGTAATACGTAGCCGGATCCCTCAAATTTAAAAAGCATATAATCAGTCCCTGAATTTAACGAAGACAGCTCAAATCTAACATAATATGTATAATCTATGTTGCTATTTCTGGACTGCTATTGCATCAGGAACTTGCATCCTTTAATCATTGCAGCTCACTGTAATTTTCCAGACTCATGCTTTTGTTTAAGTTACTATTTTTAGGCTCCTTTTAAGAACTTACACACTAAAATGAAAGGAATTATCCCTTGACAGTTCAATTTAGGACTTGGAGGTGGAACTGAATAAAGAGTCACAAAATTGTTCACTTATAAGTGATTGACTGTAACTACTTAGTATCATAATAATGTTTGTCATACAAAATTGATCTTATATGATGTTCAAATGCTGTATTAGTAGCTTGATATTCCAAACCATAAATTTTCTAACAATCATTATCAAGAGGTGTACCCAGCTGTGCTTTGATAGTTTAACTTCACTTTGATCCACAATCTTGTCAAGTTTATTATTGCCATTGTCATTACATAGTATACATTGCAAAGACATACAAATCAGCAAAAACATAGGTATCAAAATAGATTAATGTTGATCATTTTCATTATATTCAATGATTGCTGTTTTAGGAGAGGAAGTTGGTGGGTGGGACCCAGCAGGTCAGTCTGCGGCTGGCCGAGTTGCTAGGCAACAGGGTGACGCTGAACAGCTCCGTCTCCAAGGTTACGCAAACCGAGACGGGCATAAGCATAGATACGCTGAGTGGAGACAGTTATCAGGTAACAATAGCCATGAGTTTGTTGCTCACCTAACTTATGAACTACTGGAAAGCATTTCAGCACTAAGGACAGGGTGTTGTAACTTTGTACCACAATGACTACATACATATGTAGTCATCTTAGTACAAAGTTACAACACCGTGTCCTTAGTGCTGAAATGCTTTCCAGTGGTTTATAAGTTAGGTGAGCAACAACTGCCTAGATTTAACCTCGAGACTCCAAGGCCTAAAAGCAAAGTCACTAACCATTTGACAAGGCTATCAGCTCAGGGCTGTTGTAGGAAATTTAGGGCTAAGCAATATATTGTATTGTAGTCCTGGACTGGGCTTGGGTGAACACAGGCAAAATCTGATGAATTCAAGGAAAAATTACGTAAATTTCAAAGTTGATAAGGTGACACCTAAATGGTGATATTATTTCATTGCTTTGCTAGGAAAGCCTGGTATTATGCAATACATTATCTCAATGTACCTTTGACATTATTGTGTTAATTTATTTGGTTTATTTCCAGGCGGAGTACTCTATCGTGGCCATCCCCCCACCCCTGCAGCTCAGGGTGTCCTTCAGCCCCAGCCTCCCCCCTGTGAGGAACCAGATGATCCAGCGCATGCCCATGGGTTCTGTCATCAAGACCATGATGTACTATGAGAAGGCCTTCTGGGCAGAGAAGGGTATGTTTCATGCTTGAAGTACTTTTGGTTATGTTTTGGGTGCTGTATGTGTGTGTGTGTGTGTGTGTGTGTGTGTGTGTGTGTGTGTGTGTGCGTGTGTGTGTGTGCGTGTGTGTGCGTGTGTGTGTGTGCGTGCGCGTGCGTGTGCGTGTGTGTGTGTGTATTAACAGCACAACTTGAATAGCTGTGGATGGATCCTTATGATATTTCTTCTGTTTTGTTTTGAGCATTATCTTGTATCCTCTTCATCCAGGTATGTCGGGAATGGGTGTTATTGAAGATGATGACTGCCCTGTAGAGTTTACCTTAGATGACACGAAGCCTGATGGGTCCTACCCTGCCATCATTGGGTCAGTACCTGAGTGCACAGGATATGTAGTCAGCATTTTCTGAAAAATCTATATTTACTTTAAGTTTTATGCAAAAACAAGAGATACATTCGAGTAGGAAAAAAGTTCCATGTCCACATTTGAAATGTGTGAACAATACCTGATAATTGCTTGTGATAATTGTTCTTTCATTTTACAACATTTTACCCAGTTTTACACCATTATGATTGGAATTGTTCACATTTGTTTCTGCATTTGATGTCATGTTGTGGGGAACACCAACAGTTAACTGGCATGATATGCTTGCCTGAAGAAAACTTTATTTTGTCTGTTTCTGTTTGAATCTACAGATTTGTTCCTGCCAACAAAGCCAGGAGGTACTCAAACTACAGTGAGGATGAAAGGTACTTCTTTTTCCAATTTTCACTTGTTACTTGTTCCTTTTGCATTAAGTCAATATTTACTGGCTTGGTTTGTTGATCACAATAGATAAGCACAGAAAGTCATAGATATATGCCTCATCCTTTTTAGCCATTAGATGACCAGATGACATAATCTAGGTGTCATATATTTTTATATATGGATTTCTGGCCAATCTATTTACAGGAGGGACCTGATATGCCAAGGATACGCCAAAACATTTGGCCTGAAGGAACTTCTGCATGTAAGGATGAGAGCTAACTTCTGTTATTGTGCTTTTAATACTTGACATGTCGACAGCTTTTTGTACAGTTCTCAATTAAACATTGTTTGAATGATGTGTGTCTAAGATTTCTTTTTGTTGACTGTTGCTTCCAGCCCACCTGTTATGTAGAGAAGAACTGGTTGGAGGAGCCATATTCAGGAGGATGTTACACGACAGCGCTGCCCCCTGGTGTACTCACACAGTTTGGCAGGTACTGTCTGAATTGTGTTACATGCGCAGTGTCAAATGATTTGTTTCACTCAAAGTACAGTCTACTGTAAATTCAATTACTTTTGTCAGGACTTAATTTCACGGTAGAAGGGGAAAACAGTTTTTTTGTGTGTTTTAAGTTCGTAGTTGAAACAATTCTGTAGTACCGGGGTTGAATACAGTGGAAATGGCTATGCGCAGTGTCATGAAATCCTTGAAAATAAATCCACTGCAAACATTTAAAGATGTACAGTAGATGAGAGGGCTGTGCCAAATAGGCAACAACTTACTACAGTAGCATCACACAAGTTTTAAAGAGACATTCAAATTGGTTTTTGTTTGGAAGGGCACTGCCAAGTGTTAATAAACCAAGATCATTCTACTTGAAGGAACCAGGCATCTTAATTGACGAGGCATTTCATTCTTATTTGTTTTCACTGTCTTGTATAGACAGTGAACCCACTAGATTGAAATTACAAAGTGTTTGATTAAACTAATTCTTGGTTTTAAGGTCAAGGTTTCGTGCATAATGATTTAAGATTTCCATTGTTATCGTTTACAGGATAGTGAGAGAGCCGTTTGGCAGGGTGTTCTTTGCTGGAACAGAGACGGCCACCCATTGGTCAGGTTACATGGAGGGGGCGGTACAGGCAGGGGAGAGGGCAGCGAGGGAGGTGAGTGGGGAATACAAAAAATTGTAGGAATCTTCCTAAATTCATCTCTACCAGGCCCCAATGTTGTGCCCTTGGGAAAGGCACTAGCTTTGTTTAGGGACGTCCTCTTGGATGGGTTGTAAAGCCAGAGGTCCTGTGTTTGAAGAAAAGGCCACATCTTGGCCAAGTCAAAGAACCCACCACACTTTATCAAAAAGTGAAAGGGTCCATCCTGATGCAAGTGGATCAAACCTAGCAGTCTGCTGTTGCTTAGCTTGTACTTACTGTACAAAACTGGTGTGTTTTGCATAAAAGTGGTTTAACGGTTATGTAAAAGAAATACATTATATCATTACATTTACACACTTAAATTTTATCATGTCCGAAAAGATGACTAGCATCACAGTGTAATGGTTATGACTCACAACAGCTATATGGTCAGGTTCCTAGTCAGCTATGATGTATGTACATACAAGAATAACAGAATTTGTCTCTTTCAGATCCTTCATGCCATGGGGAAAATCGAGGCAGACCAAGTTTGGCAAGATGCTCCTCAGTCTGAGGTACGGTGAATTCTAATTCGTTGTATTATTAACAAATTTAAAGATATTCAATAAATAGCAATCAAAAGATGAGTTAGACCAAGAATGTAACATTACTTTAGGGCCTACTTGATGCAATAAAACCACTTTGTTGTTTCGTGATGTGAAGCAACATAAATTTGAATCTGTGTCTTGGAGTTGACCTCCAAGGAATTTTTATTGAGAACTTCTTATGTATAACAGACCTTTGTTTTTATTCCCTATTAGGAGGTACCAGCTCTTCCATTTGTTGACTCCTTTGTGGAGACCTATTCTCCGTCCATTTCTGGGTTACTGAGCACTATCGGACTGACGGCAGTCGTGGGCTTGGCTGTCGGGGCCAGCTTCATCCTGTACAACAAATAAGCACTGTTATAGGTTGTTCAGTGTAAGTTAACCAGCTGCTGCCGTGCCACGTGCCTGCAAAGCTGGTGTGTTATGCCGAAGGGCAGTTATACTGGCTATATACAAAGATACAGATACAGATATAGCTTGCATCTTAGTGTGCATTACATTGAATGTAGTATAACATTTATTCCATGAACCAAGTTGTTTTAATTGATATAGTATTCATTTATCAAAATGTGTAAAACATATGCTTGTTGTATTTGTTTTTTAAATATACAAATTTCATTTAACTCAAAATTGAGCCAATTCCTACACTGTCTTCTTCTTCTTGATTTCTTTCAATAGGTATCTTTCTAGCAGACTGAGTATGACTTTTTGGTTAATGGCTTTTCTAACTGTTATACATGGTCTACTTCTATCAGCATTGGTGGTCCAGTGGTTAGAAATGCCACATTTGGATTAGCCCGCATTCCAGGCTACATTTTGATCACTAAGAAGGCGTCAGAGTCAATGCCTTCCAATTGTGATTTTAAGCTATGGTATAAATGTTTCTGATCTGTGATGATTTAATCCATCAAAAAAGTGCAAGCCATGTTTTTACATTTTACAGGTTTTTATTGACTATAGGCATTAACAGTGTTCATTAACTCAAACTCTGTGTACATGTAGTTGTAATATATCAATAATAAATAATGTTTTGCAATGGGAAATGATACAACAGGCAAGTATCTATCTGTAGGTAATGGACTGGAGCAGGGTAAAGAGAAAATTTATGGAAACATAATTGTGATGCTGTACAGAATGTTACTGAGCTTCTGTCAGTCTTCCAAACAGTCCATACTCGGTATCAATGTCTTTGTAATTTAAGTTTCATTCTGGGTGCTGTTCATGTTTACTCTTTATGTCTTATTAGTTGTACTCTGTGTTTTAATGTTGCACCCTGCATGTTGCTTAATGTTAAGAGAGAAAACTGATTGTTTCCCTCTGTTGTTGTACCTTAACCCTCTTCCTGCTGCCTTATAAATTAACCATGACAAACTTTGTGCCAAAAGGCTTTGCCAGTCATATAATGTACCTTTTCAGCATGGCAGTAACACACATTTTATTCCATTTTTGCACTTTGTTGGTGGACTGATTCTGTTGATATAGATAAACTAAGGTGATAACTAAATTGTTGCATTCGATAATTGAGTTTTGGATTCCATTGTGAGAAAACATTGAGGCGTGGCAGGAAAATATTTTAGTGCAGCAGAAAAAAATATGTATGTAGTAGATATACAATAAATGTAAAGTAAGGTTAGGAGCTGTGATATTTCTACATGCAATTTCGCTATACTGTTGATAAACTTACATTGTGTTTTCATGGACAAATTAGCTATTTTGTGGTTATAAACCTATAGGAAAGACTATTATAGAGTTTCAACATAACGTTACTTATGAATCCTGGAAATTCTGATTTTACATCTAAATCTTATAAAATGGCTTAAACTTCTTGTCATTTCTATCTTGGAGTCCAAACCTTCCATGATCTTCTATTTGGCTGTCCCGCTTAAACTTCTTTTCATCATTTGTCTTTATTTCTACCTCTTTCCACCAAGGACCAGTTCAGGTCTAAGGACTTAAGTTAGGTTACATCAGATAAGTATAACATTAGATTAGTAGAACTGCTTGTTTAGAAGTGCTGTATAAAATCACTTGTCCTTCGATTGCTAGATGGCTCAGTGTATAAATACAGTGTATACTCAATTTTGTATTAAGATAAACATGATGCCAACACTAGATTTAGATTTAGGTGCAAACTTTAGGTCAAATTAGTTTTAGATGCTTAATCATGGTTGAACTAGTGCAAATGTATACATGAAGTACTACTGTGTTTTATAAAGATAGATCATAGCACATTTACATAAATTACGTAATAAAGTCTGTAACTGTTACAGTACTTTAAGTATTGTACCTTTGTGACTGGCATTCCACTGAATAAAGACATGATATTACATATGCCATTGTTCTACTTTTTGCGTGGATTATGCCTTTGTTCTACCATGGAGGGAGAAATGACAATTTACACCTGAGATATACAGTATCGAATGGTAAACTCCATTAACATTAATCAGTTGGTTACATAAATCCGCCACTTGGAAAAACAGCAGGTTTTAGAGCTCTCTAGTACAGCACTCCCCAGGTATGCACAGATTAGATCTACAGGAGTGCATTATACTGGGGGACGTTGGGTTGGAGATCTGTTTGGACGTTTATTTTCAGGGTGGCGGAATTATGTACCCTGATGGAATTATGTCAGTAGATGTTACATCCAATATCCCCAGTTTTTCACCAGGTTTGGGAATTTCCACAAAATAAAATACTTTCTCCATATCTGGAACTGAAGTGAAAATTTCATCGTAGATAATCAATGGCGAAGTTGTCACCGGACCTCACATTCTGGAGTAGATAACGTTACCAGGTTCTGCATTGAGCAGGTGACATACAGGTTAAGCTGACATCTATCGTATACCTGGAAATCAGGTTACGGGTCACATCAGGGTCAGAGGTCAAACCATAGAGATCATGTCAGCGCCTGATGAATATTTCACTCACAAAGGGATCTTATTCAACAGCAAAGTAAACGTTAAATCGTTAGAAGATATTGAAACTTTGGCTGTTAAAGAGGATGATGTTTTCGTGGCGACGTATACACGATCAGGTAAGTCGTCAGCTTTGTTCCGAGTGTCTATCGATCTTGTCAAAGTTTGAACACGAGTTTGATGTAAAGTACCAGTAGACTTTATATCGCTAGCTATGATCCCTCTGTGACTGTTTAAACCGGCTAGAATATCTTACTACCTTATTGATGATTATCAAAGATTCAGTCGAATGCATGCCCGTTTCATTTTCGTAGCCATTTTTTGTAAAACGTGAGTGCTTTTGACTGAGATCATGGGACAAGATTATGTGTCTCGCGATATGAGGCCGACCTTTGACCTCAAAACCTGATTGCCCCTAGTGAAATATAAGTATAGTTTTAAAAAATACGCCATGGCGAGGCAAAATTATATCAAGTATCAACGTTAAGCTTAGTTAAGCATTGTAAAGTTATTTATGTCACAATGCTAATCATTCAAATTAATTTCTCTGAACAACTAACGTTATAATGTTATGATCATAGAACTGCAGGTACATTTATCAAAGTCAACAAAGAAACCTTCCAAAACCATCTTTCCGAATCTTTGTTAAGAATCTTTGTTCTTCCAATAATTTCAAAACTAAACCAGGCACCACGTGGACAGAAGAGATCCTGTCTCTTATCTACAATGGAGGAGATGTAGAGGAGGTGAAGACCACTCCAATCTACACCCGCATCCCTTACCTGGAGTATAAGTACTTTCCTGAGGGCCAGACCGAGTATGAGAGGTTCTTAGAACTGCCCTCCCCGCGTCTAGGGAAAACTCACGTTCCATACAACATGCTGCCCAGGCAGCTACAAGAAGGGAGAGGAAAGGTGGGCGGGAAACTGTGAATAATTATAAGCTAGTTCACAGTTTGAAGTGCACATGTGTCACCACAGTTTGAAGTGCACATGTGCATGTGTCATCACCACAGTTTGAAGTGCACATGTGTCATCACCACAGTTTGAAGTGCACATGTGTCACCACAGTTTGAAGTGCGCATGTGTCACCACAGTTTGAAGTGTCACCTAACAAGATGGTTCAAGTGTAAATGTAGAAGTTTTGATGCTACGACATATCAAGAAACCTTTTTTTAGAAAGGATGTAATAAGTGTTGGGGATGTAACATGAAATATCAATTGAATACATAAGATAGTCCTTAGGTTTGTTTAGTTTGTTACTATATCTATCATTCTATGATGATTATTCCAGTTAATCTGTGTTGCACGAAACCCCAAAGACGTGGCAGTCTCCAACTTTTACTTTAATGGGATGAACCGAAGCTTCAAGACACCAGTGTCGTGGGACTCCTTCCTTTCTGACTTTATGACAGGAAATGGTAAATACAAATACTTTTCTTTTGTACCATGTACAGAGATATTGTTTGCAGTGTGTCAGGATGTTTGTGTGTTCATATTTATTTGAATATACAGTCAATAGAGTGGAAGGGAAGGTGATGCCTAGTACATCATATACAGTATACACTATGCAGAATTCACTAACTTTGTAACAAGTAACAATCTTAACAAGAACTAACAAATCTTGTTTCTTCCACAACAGTTCCTTTAGGATCTGTTTTTGACCACGTTCTAGGATACTGGGCTCATCGAAGCAACCCTGGCTTGCTTTTCATCAAATATGAAGACCTACAAAAGGTATGCTCTTTGGATATCTAAGACATTGTGAACACCCAAGTACATTCTTATAAGTAGCTGGAATATCTGAATTTGTTAATTTTTATCTGAAGGGGGAAAAATCGTAAATGAAACACCCGTAAATCTTCAAACTGTTCACAAGCAGAGCCAAGATATATCATACTATTATTAGATGTTTTTCTCATTTTTTTCTCATCTTTTAGATATGTTGTAAATTATCTTAATATGAAACATCACACACATAGTAGGAACTTCTCTTTATTTGGTTAATCTTTAGCACTCTGAAGTAGCCGTTTGGCACCCAATTCCCTATTGGTTACAGAATACAGCAGTTAAAAAGTGGTACTTTCCAATCAATCTTTTATTTGTCACAAATACTCATGTTCTTTTTTTTCTTCTGAAAATAACAACAAAAACAGGACTTACATGGAACTGTTAAGAAATTAGCAGACTTTGTGGGACATCAGTTGCCACCCGGAACAATAGACAAGATAGTGGACCACTGCTCATTTAAGTCCATGAGTGAAAATCCCATGACCAACTACTCCAAACACCCAGAGCAACGCTGTCGATTTGACACCTCCAGGTCAGAATTCATCAGGAAAGGTAGGTGTGATAACCGCTCTCTGACTGACATGACTGTAACTTAAGTACATATGCTTGTTAACTAAGGATATTTACATGTACCTATAGCTAAATGTGACATCAAGTACAGATACATACGTACAGGTACCAATACAGAGATTTAACGAAAGGTACCTGTACCTGTTCCTGACCTGTTTGACAAAGTAAAATGTAGTCTTCAATGATGACAGAAACTGGAAAAAACAGTTAGCAGAATTTTTATTTAGACTTCAAGTATCTTGTGCGGGATTTCAAATAAAAAATGGTGCCGATTTCAACAACCATACAATATTTTCATCTTTTTTCAGTGCTACATTTTCATCTTTGTGGTACAAATGTAGCAATGATACATTTTTATTGACAAAATAGGTCATCAAGTTATACACTTGTGTATAAGATTTATTCAAGTACAGTACGGGTACATTGATGTTCCGTTATTTTGGACATGTACCTAAATGATTTTTGTAGTATTGTACTGGTACTGGGTACCGGTTTGCAGCCCTACTGTACATAGTTTGTACTTGTAATCTCATCTTTCCTGTTAGCCATAGAATAATTTCTTATGTATACTATGAGAAGCTTGTAGTGTATTTTTCTTTTCTCTTCTTTTTGTATTCATCAGGTGTTGTAGGGGATTGGAAGAATCACTTCACAGACAAGCAAAATGAAGCATTTGACAAGATGTTGGAAGACAAACTGTCTGGCACAGGTTTGGAATATGATTTTGGAATCTAGTTCTCTAAATGCCGCCGTCGCCATACTGGTGGAGTGCATGGATCCAAGATGGCCGCCGGTCATTCAGAATGCACAGATCATGATTTTAAAGATAATTCTCCATAGTCTGATAGTTTCTAACTGTGTCGAGGCAAAAAGGAGGAGAAATTAACATGTACCAGTTCTGAGCTAATGACTTCTATGCATCTTTAAATAACCAAGATGGCGGACGCAAAACTACGTCACATTCACATGACTGCAATCAACCAATAACTTCACTCATCAATAGTCGGTACGCTGTATTTCCTTCTGACGGGGCTGGGCGACACGTGTACGCTTCTCTCATGTCCGTAGCGCTTCCCCTTGTAAAGTATCAGTCCGCCCCCGAGGAACAGTAGCATGAACACGATACACAGCACGGGCACGATCACTGCTGCCGTGTTGGTCAAACCACCTGAGTTGTTGGGAGCTGCTGAAACGTAATGTGCAGTTTGCTCAATGATATGTCAGCTTTGGTATATTTGCTGTTTTGTTTGAGTAACTTTGGTATTTTGTTAAACCGAGAGAGAGCATAATGTAGATGTGTGGATGTGGCACTAGATTATCTAATAGCCTACTATTCTGTCTGTATTTTTTTTTGCAAAATAACAGTAACTGTACAGTTATTTCTCTTTCTTCTCATATGTGAAGGCCATGAACAGTCATGAGTAGTGCCTGAGTTTGCAAGAAAGTAAAGGCAACCTCACATTTAGAGAACTGTTGTCAATATTTTCATATCAATAAAATTTCAATCATCCATTCAGAATAAACTGATCATTAAAGGTATAAAATAAATGAAAAACGTTTATCATTTGGTTTACTATGAGTAATATTTGTGCTTAAGGAGATGCCATACTTACCGGAACAGCCTGGTGTGAAGTCAGAATTTGAGGAGGTGGTCCCAGCAGGGCACGGTGTCTCTGTCCCTGTGAATGATTATATGGTCAATAACCTGCCCAACGTTGTTAACGGTGACATAATGCCTGGCTAGTGACCTGCAACCACTGAATAACTCACTGAGTGAGCAATGCAATTGAGATGGTTTATTCAGTGGTCATGGGACACTGGTCAGGTGCCATGTCATCTTCGACATCGAGGGAAAAGTGGGTCAGTAACGTTACTATCAAATAACCACTTCAAACTGACACTGACAGTGTTTGAATCTCATAATTCATAACCCATGCTTATGATGTTATGGCTGCAATCTGCTGCATGGTCAATAGGAGTGGAGGCTATATGATGATGAATTACATTCAAGTTTTCATAGTTGAAGCAGCTTTAAATGTCAGTAGACATCCCATATAAAGAATATCTTTCAAGAAATGGTTATGAATTTATCCAGCTAAAACATGCAAACTTTTCAGGCTCGTTATTACTTAATTTAAAACATCAATTGTAGAAATGCATCTGCAAAGTTTTTCTGACCTGCACAGTACGCCATGTCGCACCCTGGCGGACTTGTCAGGTAGTACACATAGAAACCGCTACAGTTTCTAACCCGGATGTCAACCTGTAAACCACAGCAATCACTTCTGCCTAGGTCAAGCTGATGTACGCAGACAGTTCGGTTGACCTCGCCATCACCAACTACCGGATGGGTACCATTTAACCACATGGGTTCGTGGGTACCGCATGCAAATTGCGGCGGGCAGGTTGTTGGCATCTCTCCACCTGCAGCGCTCCTAAAGCGGTACCATCCGGTAGAGAGTCCGAGGTCACATAGTAAACTAGAGTTCGCGGTAACGTTGTACTGAACGCTTCGCTTTGGCTCTTCGTCTGCAGTGTAGTCTGTACAAGGGTCTGATGAACATGACACTGAAAATGGAAAAAAACAAGTAGTATAAGAATACAAAGAGACAAGAAGATAATGTTATATTCACTATCTTCACTTCTTGGGAGGGAAGCATATTGTTTTTGCTCCTTTTCATCCTCTTCTTCCTCTTCTTCATCCGTTCCAAACAAATAAGGACAATGACATTGTACAAACGGCTATCACCATGGTTACTGGTAAAGTAGCAGACACCCTGTGGTGTTGTTTACATAATGTAGCAAGTGGCAGAACAGAACTGGGGGGCTGGTCACCATATATATGGTTGTGTTGAGCTATGTCCTTGGTTTGAGTTAAAATAGAACAGTAGTTTGTTAGACTAGACCATGTGAAGGTTATTATTTTGCAGTTGCCTGCAAATGTTACCTTTCCAATTTGATTTACTGATTGTATCTTCACGGAAATATTATGTTACGCGGTATAACAAAGAGACATTCAGCAACTTGTTCTCTAGATAATTATTCAGCACAAAGGTGACTGCTCGCTTGGTACTTCAGCAAATTGAGCGTCAGAAGTACTAGTGTATGCCACTTGTGACTCCGTCGTATCACATTTACTCTACTGCAAATATCCTTACCTTGTAAGCAACAGCACACGGCTATCCACCATGCGGCATGGTATAAACGGAACATCTTAAGTCTGCAAGAAGAAAACAGAAAATTGTCAAGACAAGTGAAAGGTAGACAACAACTGGATCCATTCACTCGGGCAAACCACGACTCACTCTCCAGTCGTGACTTGTAACGACATGGACAAAACACGAATAATAGCCAGATACAATGCAATGTTTATTGTACATCGACTCAGATGTTGTTGACAGTCGTTAGAGGGCTAGCCGGTACAACAGTCGGGCGTGACTATACATGTTTGCAATATCCCCTTGTTGTAAGAATATTATATGACATAGGCTACCTAACTACGTAATCCGTGTGTTGTCGGGTGTTGCTTGACACCTTTTAGTTTGATAACACAAAAACACACATGACTGAATAGCAATGATAGTTATCAAATACAGTTTTCGCAGTTTGTTTGAATAGACCCCGACAGATACAAATGGCCACATGTACATGTGAATGGTCATCCATAAAAGGGCAAATAAAAGTACCCTTACTCTTTCTATTAAATAGCAGTTTATGATCCGTCGTTTTTTTCTCAATCTTAGTTTGGAGATAATACTTTGTGATAAGTACTATACAGTGTATTATGTATTAAGTCATATTCTACCAAATGTCGCAGTTTGAAGCTCTATGAAGGTCTGTGGACGACCACCCACTGGTCGCTGTTACACGCCTTTATAAAGCCTCCGCATACATCAAGAATAATCATTGTTTCTCTATGTACTAACGGTAAAATCAATAGGATACTCTCTACTAGGCCTCTCATACTTTCGTTGGACGTCAAAGATAGTTTAAAGAGTCATTATTATGACAGACCACTCACCTATTTACTGTTTGGAAGAGTTGCTCACGAGCCGTTACCTCTAACCGCCACCATGACAGGATTACCTTTTACCAACTTGTTGACTTAAAGGACAGGTGAAAGGAATACGATCTGGTGTCTACCGTTTCGCTTGACGTTTCATACCGTCATCGATAGGTCTCCCCTCTATTCACAGCGGCAAGAGAAGGGTTTACCTACCGTAACAGTAATACGTCTACGAGAAGTGATCATGTGGGAAACGAGTGTAAGGTCTTCTATTCCCCAACGAGGGTTACTAAGACATCTGTGTAATAGTTACGTCCATTAAAAATGGAGGTATAGTTTTTGGCTCCGTTTAAATGTGTGTGTGCGTATCCGGAATAATAACTTAAGAACCTCTGAATAGATTGTAATGGTATTTGGTATGTTTGTAGGTACTGTAGACGCGAAGGTCAAGGTCGAATCTGGGGCTCCCGGTGCCCGACGTCGGTACTGCAGCAGAACTTCCGGTTTTCGTATATTTGGTCCTGGGCATGCTGTGGTCTTGTTTGCAAAGTCATTGTTCGAAGAAGACAGCTACACAAAAGATTTCCGTTTCTTTTAATGGCGCAGAGACGGTAATAGGTCACAAATCAATACCTACAGATGGTATGATAAAGATTATATTGTGTATTCAGGTGTATACAGGATAGTTTTTTCACATCATATCTTTTATCATACGCAAGGGATAAATCTGTTGTTGTCTGCTGTGTCATTTTATAAATCTATGAATATATCATGACAAGTAACGGTGTACTAAGGTTTGTAAACTTATGTTGACATTCCGTTAAGAAGGTATCCAACGCCACAGACAAAGCTGGTGACCAGTAGCGTTTTGAAAAAAATTAGTTTTATGATTATGAATATGAAAAACTGATATATTTTTACGTAGTGTTTTTACATCACCACTACAAAAGTTTACATGATGATTCATGGATGAATGGGCCTAGCTCGCAAGTGTCCCGTATTAATTAGAGACGCTTGTAAGACGAGCAAGAGTCCTTGGAGACGGTCGAGGACTGGGTTGTTCCTCCATCTGAATGTATTCGAAGTTGTTCAGTGCGATTGGGATGCCATCCGGCGAGGATCCCATCTCGTCGTGGTGCTCGGCTGTTCGGGCATGTTCGGGCACCTCGTAGTGGTTGTCGCGACGCCTTCGACGGTTTTCGTGACGGCGTTTTGCCCAAGCCATCCACATCCCCAACCCCAGCACAACGCAGGCCACAGCTGGGAATATCACCCTAGTTCCGTATGAGGCCCATCCCTGGTAGCGTGACGGCGCTGTAAGGAAAATAAACAATATTACATATGTAGAGACTCGATGTATGTTTTTGCAACGACAGAGGTTGATGCGCTTTTACCTTTGGTGTAGTGGGATGTTTGTTAACGAAACTTTTGTGTCATAACTGTTACAATTGACTCTTATCTGCCAACAGTACGACTATTGACCAAGCAGATATCGTGTCAACTAAAATCAATCCAATCGTCTGTCCATCCATGATTCCAACTAAAATGAGTACGCACTTTCACTGTACTGTTTACATCGTCGTAGACAAGCTTATACATGTATCACACAACTAAATGAACGTCATTGTCTGTGGTTTGTATATGTGTCACGTTTTTTGTTACATATATGTATATATCATACAGCCTCTGGCGATTCAGTTACAGTTTGCGAAAGTGTGCTCGACGAAAAACAAACATCAATTAGCTACATCAACATTGCAGGTAGTTCAATACAAATTGTGGATGTCCGTCTACCACTGTCTGGTGATACGTCATAACATGTAACAGCAGATAGATCACAGTGTCGTGTTCCTTTTTTTCGTCCTTTCAACTGGTGTAGAAACAAAGACTTCCCTATTTTGTTACCTTCAGTTGTATTGGTGCTTACGGTTGTGGTGTTTGATCCTGCAAACGTTGTCTCAACCCCTTCTGGTAAACAACTTGCAGCATGCAGGAAACCTGCAAGTTGAAATTTAGTATTTCATTCTTGAAGTAACACTTCTGAAACAAGGTTTACACTATCTAATACAAGGTTTGATATTTACAGTTGAACGTAATATGAGCATATGACTGACAATTATGTTTACCAGCTAACTTTATGATTTGGCGATGCAATTCAACATATTCACAATGCGGCAGGGCGTATGGAAGAACCCACTATAGTTGCGTAGCGACAATCGTTTTGACTTATATTAATTGACAGACGTCCACAAGCTCAACAAGAATACATTAAACAGCAGAATCTAAGACTACAAGCTAACACGTTGCAAAACAATGAAGCAGTTTGTCCACCTACTCAGCAAAAATGGCAAGACGACTGCACATCTGTATCCCAGCGATTTCAGCAGTCTCAAACCCATCTCTCTTTAAACGGTCATCAACGATGATGAGAAAAAAAACTCTGTTCAGCTGCCTGTATTCACGGTATCGCGTCTGGGGGCATGACTTTGTGGTGGGAGACTGAAACACTAGCTAGCTCTGTTGTGTTGTGAGTCAAAGGTCTTTTGTACTGAAGGTGGTTCTGTTGCATCTATTGCGGTTATGAACCACCTACGTACGCTGGCATGACGTGCCAAGTCTGGCCAGAAACTAGGTTGGTAGATATAGGGTTAATGACCCGCCCTGAGGTGTATACGGTGTCATAAGCCATTGTCGGCTCCTATAGCCACCGAATGAACAACCGAGTTTGCGAAGTGAACGACCTTCCGATTGGTCGACATCACCTGGCTATATGATACTTGTAAGAGTTTCATGAAGCGTTTAGACAAGAATAGTTACAAGGCAATTTTGAGGTTACGTAAAGAAAGAGGCACTACAGTTCGCTGAAACAAGAAAGCATTATTCTTTTTTGACATTGAATTTTATTTTCCACATAAACAAGTTGTTTGCAATAGCAAGCTACTGCAGTAAGTATCGCTTTTTCACATTTATTCGGATCACAATGATAATGGCAACAATGACATCGTAAAACACTTTAAGTTCCAATCATTGACTGTATCCGTAAAATATGATGTCTACGCTTATCTCAACATTGGCGTCTCATTCAACAATGCGTATGTCGCTTTGCATCTAGGATACACGTGTGTTACGTTCATATAGCACGTACATGTGGTGTCTTGTACACAAACAATATAGGTTTTACACACCATATACTTTGTAACGCGCAATGCTTGCATGTAAGATATCTTACGCAAACAATTAAAATGCTTTAACATCAAAGACGTTGAAGACCATGGCCTGCATGGTCTTATAGTTATCATAAAAATGCCACAACAAACCGACAACTTCAGCTGCAATGACAGAGAACACCCTCACGAACATCTATATACTGAAATGTTTAAAGGCCTTTGGGCCTGTCAATTTGTACATTGTAAAGTTTACAGTGCATAGGAATACCACGTCTACACGTCATCACAGGATGTCTGGTTTGCTCAGAAACAGGCTCTTGTGAATGCTTCTTCATTCTACTTCAACTTCTTTACATGTATCACTGCAGATGTTGGTTCTCTTTCTTTCTTTCTTTGGGCCAAGTACCTATGAAGACCTTTATAAAGATAAATACTGATCCATCAAATGGATATCAACGATTTCTTTGAATCATCCTCTGTCATCTTCTGGAATTTCTATCGGGTAAAACTCGTTCATGAGCTCTTCGTTTGGACTCGGCGACGACGTGTGAAGTTCGTGATAAACTGTCGAATCATCAGCATCATCATCGGCCAGTCTGATTGGCAACCCCGACAACTGTTCGTTCTCAGTACTGCTGGAGATGAAGCCCGGGTTTTGTAGTACCGTTGAGAGGTCCTCTGTCTCTACGGCAGGACGCGGGACCTGGCCGTTAGGTCGGGGAAGTCGTCGTCGACTTCGGCGCCACATCAGCCAGATGGCAACGGCAGCAGCAACGAAGAACACGGCCACCACGATCAGGATGATCATCCTACTGGTGCTCTCTGTGTCGACTGCTGTCAGCGGTTCTGTGCGTACGGAAAAAAAGAGTCTCGTTTTAAAGTGATGTTGATATCATATGGTCGTGTAATATTGGTATTCCTAGGGATTAGGTTTACCTTTCTATGATTATAGTCAAAATCTTTGAATAAGCCTTTTATACTTGCAATAAACCATAAATCATCATCATCATCATGATATACCATGTCAAGGACCAAAGATACACAAACTGGAAGTTCTGCTGCAGCACCAATGTCGGCCACTGGGAGGCCCAACATTGATATTGATATAGATATTACTTCGTGCGTATATAAATTTGAGTGACATCCATCAATCTTCAGCGTCTTTCGAGAGTCACACGAAACGTCTGGAAGTAATCCCCTTATCTTGTTGTTGACACCAGATAGATAAGCGTAAATCTTCACCTGAGCTTGTTGAATTTGTAACCGTTGTGTTTGGTATTGATACATTAGTAACTGCTGTTACGTTGTCCACATATCTGGATACCGTTGTCAATGTCGCTGTAGACGCCCTAACAGATTGTCCGCTTACCTGCGAAACTGATATCCAAGATATTGTATATTACAGTTAGACTAGCAACAAAGCTATCCATATCTCCTATCATTGCATACGCCTGGTACATACAAACATACATGAGTGTTTACCACTTGTCAAACATACCCCCTGTAAATCTTGTCTATATATCGAGCTCAAATAAGTAAAACTATCTTCACTTGTTGCAAAGCTGTGTTTTCACCCGTTTCAGCTTTACCTGTTTAAGAAACAACGATGTGTTTATTATTGCTTCAGCGTGTTTGCCGTAGACAGACGCGGATAATGACAATGTTGTAAGTGTATCGCCAGCCTTTTTATAGCATGCTGCTAGCACGAAAAGGTAAACATTTACAGAATACACACAGACCCTCGGACTGTTAAGAGCCCATGGAATGTGTTTTCTGTAGTTAGGTAGCTAGATATATGGGGCTTGATGACTTCTTAGCACACAGGATGCAACTGTTGATAGAGTAGGTCTACGTCACAACACTAAGTCTTAATTGTAAAAGACGAACACCCATATCTACGTTGACTCATGCATTCACACACCTTGAACAGGTGGAAAATACGGGAAATTTATATGTTGGGGTGGGGGCACGTGGACAATGATACAGATCAACTACCGGAACAGATTATCTGAACACAAATATACCAAAATTGTGGATAATTTACGAACATAAAAGCTGGGGGAAGATCACATAAGGATTGGCTATGTGCGAATTTGCATTTTAGTACCAGTGATTTAATGAAGAAATACGCCAGGGCTGGGGCATACTTAACACCCCGAACAGCAGAATCGTATTCAGCACGATTCAATGTCATACTATGTAACTGAGGTGCGTTAGGAAAGTACGCGTACTTGTTACAGACAAATGCGGCAGTCTTACCGGCAAGTGCATACGCCAACAGGAAGCTAGCGGCTTTGAAGTTGAACATGGCTTCTCACTCTTTGCACGTCAGGTGAACTTTGGTCAACACTGCCCTGGACCTTGGCGTTGGATTATCATGTGGCCTCACACGACCTTCCATCGTCCTTCACGCCTGAAGGAGTTTCACAGCATGATTTTCGTGAATGTTTTGCTAGTGGGAGGGTCAAAGTAAACCTGCCCCCCTCCCACACCTTTGTTGGGACATTCAATAGTAGTGAAGGCGACGATGGTTACGTCAGGGGTCAGTGAAAGTCTCCTTGCGTCGGTAAATATTGACATTGGATGTTGACTGTTTCACCGCGTCTCACGTGTGATTTGTTGGGATGGGGAGGGGGGCAGGTGGGTTATTTGGGTAGCTAGGGGGCAGGTTGTGGGGAGGGGGTGTGTGTTGTTGGGGTGGGGAGGGGCCAGTTGTGACGTAGCAGCGGCCTTATTATGGCGGGAAACAGTTGTTCAGGAGGAATCATTCTCGAGCAAAGTGTGAAGTGTGTTTTTGATATGGAACGGAAACCACAAACACTTAGTATACATGCATGTGCCTAAAAAATTTAAAGGCACTAACCAAGAAGTCTAGATCAATCGAGCTACTCTCTCTTGAGCATCGCGTTCTCGAGAGATTAGGTAGGGGGTTTTGACAGCTAGACGCATTCTAAGAAATCATCGGTATCTTTAAGAAATATTGTCTTCTAGATAGTCGTCATGTCGGGATATTGACGAGCACTTGCAAAAACATGAACAGGAGTTAGCTCACTGCATGTACTTCTGTTCTGCATTGAACCCCGTCGTGGTAAGCTGACTTTTACCTACACCTAGTATGTCCTTCTCAGAGATATAGATAAACCAGTGCCTGAAGACTTTATGCGTTCGTTTGTTCTCCTCAATCTAAATGAAAAGAAAACAGAGAACAGAATGTACAGATGTTTACCACATATCCTATTCATCGTTGGCGAAAGCATCGACCCTGAATATGCGGAACGAGAACCAAACAACCATCTTTCCAAGACGAAAACATGTTTTTCTACAAATGGATACCCTATTCAACATACAGGAAGCCTTCCTGGTATTTAAATACCGTAAAGAGCCGTGGGACCTCATATAGACAATTGTCTATCTGTCAGCTGAGCAGTGCACATGCAGCGTGCAGTGTCACGGGGAGAATTTCAACAACGATGTTTCTCTTTGAGACAGCTATGATTTCCTTGTGCTGTTTGTCAGGTATGTACATTTTGATGTCTTTAAATTTGTTTTGAGAGTTACTTGTATGATTTTGTTGCTCTGAGTGTATCTTGTGCAATTGCTATGTTACGGCGAACATTGTAGCATAAAGAACGCTATGCATTTATTTGTATTTATAATTTCTTATTGAATAAACATGTAAAGGAAAGAAAAGGGACTCCATGTAACTGAAAAAGGCGTAACTTATATCTCACAATCATTGCTTGTAACGTTACACAATCGTCAAAGATATAAAGATCTTGTCGGCGTCCAGATAAGACAAAGCAACTTACGATAGCAACTGACTTTGAAAGATTTTGGTGGGGGTACTAAAGAGATATATGGCATTGGCGAGGAAGGCAAAAGAAGGACGTGAAAGTGGTTAATCTGACGAAAAAGGGCTATACATCCCTTGTGCAAATGCCGTGTGGGTAAATGTACCAAATGTAGTCCCAAAGCTTTTTTAGGCCGTAGGTGCAGTGGGTTGCTAGTTGGTTTTAGGGCACGGCATTGGCAGTCGGAGCCTATCCCTTTCCTTCCCTCATATCATACCTCCCTAGCCAAAGTCAGGTACCCATTTTTACACCTAGCTGGGTGAAGAGAGGAAAGTCAGGAATGCGAGGATTGGAACCCGTGACCTCTCGATCTCGTGTCCACTAGCCTGCCGCTCGACCATTTGACGCCACAATGCCGCGTGGACAGTGAATATCGCCAAAATGCCTCTGGTTCTCAGAAACTTGATAGTTCCTCTTTCCTTCTATGTTATGATTGTTAGATCCCACCAGCCGATAAGTGTGTTTATGTAACAATGTTCTGCTTCCGATAATTCCTCCAAGCGTGTAAAACCAAGTTTTACAACAACACTTCCAAACACTGACGAGAGCATTCATGAAATCTTAGTTCCTACAAAAAAGAAGAAGCTCAACAACAATTTGCATGTAACATGTACGGGGTTCCGCCTATGTATAAAAAAAAATAACGGTTAGATGGATTGCGTCTATTGAGGTGTCAGGATTACAGCAAGTATAAAACCACATACATATTCTTACACAGGGATATATATTCATTGGCTATTCTTTAAATAAGCAGTTATGCGCCCTGAGCTTTTAATGTTTTTATGGCCACGCATGTCTTTGTCATTAGGTGCCCTGCTATGTGTATTTGTTGTTAAATCACCACTTCCTTTGCTCGACAAAGTGCTTAAAGAGGATCTTAAGTTTCAAAAAGCCAAGTTTCTCTTCTCTGACTTCTGTAAATCCATTCATCTCTTTCAACAGCTTTTGCTTACTCCAATGAGGACTTCATCTTGGCCGCCGACACCCAAATGAGCAGCATGTACCAAGTAAACGTCACTTCCGGACAAAAGACGTCACTTCCGTTCGGCAATATATCACGTCCGTTTGCCCTGGATTACGACAACAATAACGACTACATCTACTGGACTGGAGATGGCAAAATACTGCAGTCACACAGGAATGGGACAGGCAGACGGGAACTGCTAAACAGCAACATTACAGGTAGGAGCACTTAGGGCTTAAACTAGTACAAAGTCAACAGTCTCCTTGGTGCTGAAATGCCATCTCTTGCAAGTTTTTTCCCTAAAAGTAGGCTGTGTCTTCAGTAAAACTGCTCTGCATGAATACTGCTTTACCACATTCACATCAGGTTTCATTGTGTTAAGATTTGAAGCTGATGAGCATGATGAGAAATTATGATAATCATAAAAAAGTACCCGAAAAAAATTAATGTCATGGTAGATATTGTAATCTGACAGAATCGCTGAATCCTTAAAAGACAATCAGAACATTTCAACTTTGATTACTTGAGATCAATGTATTGACCTGACCGTTAGGATCTATGAATGGAAAATCACATTAACACATCCTTAGCATCGAAATCGGAGTCTATGATGACTCCAATCGGGATCACTACCGATAGAATCGACGATTCTGCCCGACCGCCATTTCTACCCTGACATGTATGAATATTCTGTCTAACATCTCTAAAGCTGAAGGACTTGCCCTTGATCTTGCTGGCCATAACATCTTCTGGACTGACGTTGGAAGAAAGACCATCTCAGCAGCGCGGATAGACGGGAGCTACCAGAGAACCCTCATCTCCGCCGACCTGGACCGACCCCGAGCTATCGTCCTACAACCATTGAACGGGTAAACCTAGATGTCTCTGTCCTTTTGTTGGTACCGAACGGACTAAACTACGACTGATGTAAGTATATTGTTTCGGAATGCAGATGCGATTATCACAAAGAAGGACATTGACGCATTAGCCTGATTGAATCGCGCTTATAACAGCCGTCCGTAACCGGTCAGCCCCTAGAGGGTAGGGGCCATAAAGGTCCCGGACAGCGGGTGTTTGCGTTATACAGACAAATTGCCGCAGGTCCTCACTGAAAATAAGTTAACGTTACGTGTAGCTCAATTTCTTTCTTTTTTTCGTAAGGTATTGGTACACATACGGACCAAATTCATAACAAAACGGGTGGGGCACAGGAGAGTGCTGTACATGAACAATGATTTTATTGTGCAACAATAGTACAAGATACAACAAACTACTATTACTCAACATTTTTAGGAAACTAAACTTCTCTATAAGAATCTATGTAGCATAGGATGGGATGTATAACACTTAAGCATTTTCTGATGTACTGTCTTATATTTACAGTATATCGCTGTCGTGGTTTTGTTCCAGGTACATGTACTGGACAGATTGCGGTCACGAACCTAAGATAGAACGAGCTGCCATGGACGGCAGCGGCAGGACAACACTCATCAACACGCACCTGGGCAAACCCACCGGTCTGGCAATCGACGTCAAGGGTAGGTTCCGTTTTATTATACAATGAAGGGAACCTTATATTACTTAGCTTACACTAACGATTATTGTAAGAAGAAATTGAAGGTCTCAAACTTCCCTTATTGATTTCATGTTTTATTCATTGTTGTGAATTTCTCGCTAATTCTGTCTATGCATTTCCTGCCCATGGGGACCCGGGCCAAGCCAATTTTCCCCTCTTGCCACAGTAGGTTACTAAGTACAATATTAATAGTAGAAACAATTTATAGTTGAATGAAGCTTCACTTTCTTCGACTATTAGAAAACGTGCTGTATTGGTGTGATGGCGGAGACCCATACCACAGGCTGGAGAGATCGGATCTTCTCGGCAATTATCGTCGGGTCGTCGCTTCGTATCCGAACACGCAGTTCCTCGGCATTGCAGTCGACGATGGTAACATTTACTGGACGGCGACGGATGTGATTAAGTTAGCTAGGTGAGTGATATGTTTCCTGCTAGTCAAAATAAAGCACATACAAGTACACACTTGCATCTTCCGTTAAAAATGACAAAATAACGTAACGTTAGATTAAACCTCTGACTAAGAAGCCCCTTTCTGAAATAATAATAATAATAATCCATGGCCGGGCATTAGAAATTTTACTATTTCTTATCAACTTTAAAATATGGATTAAAATGGCAGACAAGTTTAATCTTTCCTGCCGTTCTGTTCTCAATAGAACATCAGAGGCGAACACGGGTCTTCGCCTTGCCATAGGGAGTGGGTACGGTGAACTGAACGGTATCCATCTACACAAAGATGGCGTCGTCACTGATGTCACCAACGGTACTTGTTCTGTCTTATTATCTTATATCGTATTAAGAAGCGCATATTAGAGAAGACTGATGTAAACAATAAAACAATAGACTATTGTTCTGTCATTGGCATGTCAACACCGTCTATTTTGGTGGAAAGCATGATTCATAGCATGATATATTGAATATCCCTCATTATTGAAACTAATCGAATCACACCTAATACGTGACCTGACGGTAACGTGACGTTAGTAGTGAACGGAAGGTGCCCATACGTCTGTATCGCCCCCCGTCTCGTCTGACTTGCAACGAAATTTTAAACTTGGTGGTAGACTGGCCTGTACTTATACCATTTTCATACTATCATGTTTACTGTCCTTTCATCGAAGAACAACTATATGGTGCTAGCTAAGCATTGTATTATGTCCATATCACAGCTTGTTCTCCTAACAATGGCGGGTGCCACCATCTGTGTCTCGCTCTTCCCGAAGGGAGGACGTGCGCTTGTCGTGACGGCTGGATCCTCCAGGATGAGGAATCTACATGCACTCCTCCCGGTGAGTGGAAAGACGCCAGAAAGCTTCGACCTGTTATCTTATCGTTATATGAAACATTTCTAGAATTCTCAAACATCTAGGTTAAACTATGTGGAAGGAGATTCAGCATGTATGTATTCATTCTCTCAAATTACATGCTCGACTCATTATGTTCAGGTCATGTAAAAGTTTTTTTCAGACAAATGCAAAGTACCGTAGAATAACGTGATGTCTATTTCCTAATCGCACCGTATACCGATAACCTATAGAGACGATTCAGCTATTACATTGTCCTATTCCTCTTGCTCACAGATGTCCGTCTTGTTGGTGGAAGTAGCCACCACGAGGGGAGGGTAGAAATTCGTCTCAACCGCGGCGAATGGAGGACAGTCTGCGATGACAACTGGAACATCAACAACGCACGCGTGGTGTGTCGTCAGATGGGGTACCCAGATGCAGAGGAGGCAAAGACTGCGGCCTATTTTGGGCAGGGATCGGGCACCATCGGGCTCGACGATGTGGACTGTACCGGAAATGAAACTAGCTTATTTGAATGCGCACATAGGGGTTGGGGTTTAAGTAACTGTGGTCACCAAGAGGATGCTGGCGTTATTTGCATGTTGGGTACGTCAATTTTTATACATTTTGACCGTAAAGAACTAAATTAAGTGTTATATATAACAAATATGGCCGTGTTTTTTCTTGAATTCTACTACCTGGAACATTTCCCGTAATGCGTATTGGCTTCACTTCCACCTTTAACCCGCCAACATGGCGGACACTCCATTACGTCATAGTCACGTGACTGTAAATTTCTGTAGATGTACGTCTGGTGGGAGGAGGCTCTGCGTATAAAGGGAGAGTCGAAGTCCTTCGCGGTGGAGTTTGGGGCACCGTTTGCGATCGCGGCTGGGACAAGAGAGATGCCGACGTGGTCTGTCGTCAGCTCGGGTACCCGGAAGCGGCGACGGCCAAAAGCGCGGCGGCGTTTGGGGAAGGTGCAGGGCCGATCTGGGTAGACGACGCGGCGTGCACTGGGTACGAGACCCGCCTGACCAAATGTGGACACACAGGGTGGAACGCGAGCAGCTGCGATCACAGTCAGGATGCTGGTGTCGTCTGTCAGTTGCTAGGTAACGTCTTTAAGTTGCTAGGTAACGTCTTTAAGTTGCCCGGTAACGTCTGTCAATTGCTAGGAAACGTCTTTAAGTTGCAAGGTAACGTTTGTCAGTTGCCTGGTAACGTCTGTCAGTTGCTTGGTAACGTCTGTCAGTTGCTAGGTAACGTCTGTCAGTTGCTAAGTAACGTTTGTTAGTTGCTATGTAACGTCTGTTCGTTGCTATGTAACGTCTGTTAGTTGTTGATGTAGCTTGTTGCTAGGGAAGGTGCTAGGGCAGGTTGATCTAAGAATCTATTTTGACCGCAATGAGTATGTATTGTAGAATTTAGATATTTCTGTTTTCGTTTTAGTAGGACCAATTTTTGTGCATCAGTTGAATTTTCATAACTTCCTTGTTATAGCTGTGCGTCTCGTCGACGGGAACACTGCTAACGAGGGTCGGGTAGAGGTGTTCTACCAGGGCAAATGGGGGAGCGTCTGCGACGACGGCTGGAACCTGAAGGCCGCCCGCGTCGTCTGTCGTCGCCTTGGATACCCAGACGCAACTTCGGCGTTAAAGGAGGCTTCCTTCGGAGAGGGTTCGGGACCGATCTGGCTGGACGATCTCGTCTGCCAGGGCAACGAAAGCGGGCTGTCGGAGTGCGGCCACAATGGGCTGGGTGTGGTGAATTGTGGGCACGACGAGGATGCTGGAGTAGTATGTGCGACACCTAGCGATTTGACAACGGCGACAGCAGCAACAACGTCAACAGCGGAAACAACTTCGACCACTGGAGCTCCAGGTAGATCATTGTACTCTTACCCTTTCTGGGTAATTAAATACGAACAATACCAGGCTATACGTGCCTTAGGCACCACATCTGAAATAAATTATCATCGTTTCTTGTGAGATTCTTCTGACCAAAATACAGACAAAGATAATACAGTACTCTTTAATTGGCCTGCATGCCGATTTGAGGTTCTCATGAATAAACAAAGATTCAAACAAACTAATGACCCTTTTTTTTCTGAACGGGTTGTTAACAAAAAACAAACAAATTAAGAGTAACAGTAACCATTGTTGATTTAATGATTATTAATTTCCCCTCTCTTGTTCTTAACAGACGTTTTCACTCACTGGACAAGTACAAGCGGAGAAGATACAGGCAAGTTCACGGCACTTTGGTGTGGTGTCATATGAAGTCTTTTCTAGTTGCGTTAGCGTCCTCTTGCGGTTTTTTGAGCACTTGCATTTCGTAGCAACTCTTGGTCATCTGAACCAATGATTAAAAGACACATTCGCCTTCTAGTCTAATCTTGAACTTTGTGAAGTAACAGGTTGCCCGTATGCGACTTTTTCAGCTCCTAATAAACAAACGGGCATCCTGACCACCAACACAACCCTGCTGATTATAGCAGTGGCTCTCTCTGCAGCCTTCGCACTTATTGGAGTGGTGACGCTAGTCTTGAGTTTCTGCGTCTTAAGGCGCAGAATGGCCGCTAATAAAAGACTTGCTCAACGTGCGATCTCCAACGACTACCAGAACACGAACCCTGCCTTCTGCATCGACGATAACCCCATCTACTGCACGGCGGGCGAGAACACCTACGATGTAGTTCGAGACCAGCCGACTCCGCCCGACAAGGTCCGAGATCGACCGACTCCACACGACGGGACCCGAGACCTACCGACGCCGTACGATGTGGTCCGAAACCGACGCGTCAGTTCGCCGAAGCAAGAACTGACAGAAGAAGAGAAGACTAATGTCTATGTGGACATGAGCTCCAAGTTCAAAGTGTACGAGAATTCATTGTCTCCTTAAGGGCTCGGTCCAGCGTTTGACGTACGATCGTCGTACGATTGCGAACTGAGCGTATTCTTGGGATGGCCATACGTGTGTCGTACAGAATTTAGCTGTCTTATTTACCGACAAGGCTGTCTTAAATCCCCGTCGGCGTTTACGTTGTTTCTGTCACAGCTAGCTTGAAAATCCTACACAACATCGAAATCGTACGGCGACCTGCAACGAATGTTCAACAGGTTATGAATATATATAGGGCTATATCATTCGATGAGCAAGATAGGCTAGATGGAGTAAAATCTTTGTCTGATTTGATAAAGATGAAATTCAGCTTTTACAAGTAGTTAGCACTTTTGTTACATATGTACGTACTGTGAAATGTCCAAGACATCAGAATAGAATTGGTCACTACGAAACCTGTCACGTTACAAAGGCATGATTACATACAGTTACAAAAGTCATATCTGAAGGTTAAAATCCAATTTGAATATCGCAAGATTTGTTGTTACGCATTTTGTAGCCATTTTTAGTAGATTACGTTTATTTTTGTCAAAGCAGCTAAAAATAAATCTTACTCTCTGGTTGCGGTGGGGGTAAATCCATACCACTTCCTTTTCCAATAACGGTTGTTTTTCTTTCTTGTGGTGGCAGTGCTTCTTGGAAATCGTCCAACTGGCCCATCGCACCACCAGTTGGCATAGTGACAGTTATGACGTCACAGGTACCGGCAGGTTTAAAGTTTCCGCACCTGTCGTTTGTGTTGGTTTGTACCTGAGGCATTTCCGTCACCGTCGATAAATAACTTCACGGCCGTGGATGTGTTACCGAGGGGCCAGTTGTTCAAACAAAATGGAGTTCTTCACAAACTATTTGCGTCATAAGAAAAGGATATTCTTTTTTTCATAAGTATTTGTTACCGGTAACTGTAGCGGTCGCGAAGAGCAACGTTTTTCTTAAGTTGTCTCCTTACGTGTTCTTAAGCGAGTGTTGTACTTTCTTAAAGAAACATCCTCTATGACGCATCTTGGGTTACTTTAGTTCACAACCCTTCAAAACATGCAGATCATCCTAAACAACTGGTCTTTCCATTCAACTTTGGATTTTGTGCGAGAAGGTGACCTACAAACCTCTATACAAGATGACCAGGAGTTTTTATCTAGTTCTGAATCCGATCACAAGGGTAGGAATCCACATTACCCCTGTAACACGTCCTCTCGGTCTTCTTAAAATATCTCAACAATACGCGTCACTGGTCATGAATTGCACACACTCACCAGAGCGACGAGGCACGAACTGACTGAACATCCTGTCAAATTACCCGTTAACGCCAAATATATCTCTCAGTCTGTTCTTGTCAAATTATCCGTTTACGCCAAGGGTACAGCTCTTACGTTGTTCATTTGAGGAGCTAGCTTATAGTTAGCCTAAAAATGTTCAATCCTATCTTTAGTTTGGGGTGGTGGTGAAGCATCTGAAAGAACACAGCGGACAGAGAAACACAAGAACGTATAGTTGGAGATGTGTTCCATTCAAGTGAAGGAGAGAACTACAGAATGAAGGCATAAAAACTAGTCTCTACCAGACTAACTACGCTTGCTACAAGGGAAATATTTTCCAGGGGAGTTTGGCCGCATGATAGTTCAACATTTGCCCACGCAGATAAGAGGGAAATGATATCCTTCCCGCGGACTGACTATCCTGACAAATTAGTCGCAGTATTTCATTTACCAATTTCTACTAGTAGCCATACCACCGTAGAAAGGCCCAGTGGAGACTATAGTTAATTGGTACAAAAAAATTCTGGCCCACCACCCCACCCCCAATGTACATGGAATATCCTTCCTTGTCCTTGTGCTACGCTATGTCGGTCGTCACACCTGGCAAGAAAGACTAAGGAAAAGCCAGTGACCCGTAAAGTGTCGACGCGCTGTTTTTGTACAAACAAGTTGTGATTTTAACAGTGACTGCATGGGTAGACTAGCAGTACCTGTGTCCTTGATTTATTCCGTAAACAAGTTTTCACAAGTGAGTAACCCGAGCGCAATGAGGAAGTACCAGACTAAACCGCCGTGAATCCTGCAGGAAAAGAACCAGCAGAACATTTTTGAGAAGTCTGATTTTATTTAGGACGGACGTGTGAGAAGATCATGGACGGAAAGTTCATTTTTGTGCTGTCTGCTCTACAGATTTGGGGTAAGTAAAGCAAATAGTCCCTATTCTTTCTATGAGGCCTTGGGAATTGTTTAACAGCACTAGAGAGAGGATTTATACGTTCCCCGGGTCTTGAGATTATCTGGTAGAATTTTACGAATTAATCAGAGATGAGTTATTTCCTTCCATACTTCGTGTGTATGAGAAGTTATAGCTATTAGGACGTTTATAAAGTGCAGATGTACAATTAAGAACATAAACACGGGTATAACGGATGTGCAATAGTATTCAGTAATTTCAGTGATGTGCATCAGAGGTACCTACAACTGCCATGTGAAAGTGATAATAACAGGAATAATTACAATCCCAATTGATTCTGAAAACGTTTTGTTTCGAACAAATACAGCTGGGTGAAGGTTATAGCCATGATTCGTGTATTAGTTTTAGAAGAGAGCAAAGGGGATCATCTGGGTAGGCAGGAAATATGTCCCTAGCCTGTTGCTCGACTGGTAGCAGATTCACAGATGAGCTCCTGGTTCCATTTAGTTGGCAGCTGGGAGTTCCCGGTTCAAAATGTCCTCAATGCATCGTCATCACGGTTGTGACTGCACATGCCTTTCGTAAGGGACGTAAAATGGGAGTCCCGTGTTCGAGGAGGTGCCTCAACCACGTTAAACCCCTCCTAGTAAAAATATACCCTACAGAAACAACAGGGAACTTGCTGCCCTATGTGCCACTAGGCATTACAAGGTGAATAACAAAAACACTGTCAGATAAAGTATTGATATCTAAAACTACGATGCTCAAGTTTTTAAATCTGTCCAGGAGACGTGCACGTTGGTAGTGCAATAGGTAATGAGATATGCTTTTGCATCGACACCCGTAGCTGAAAAAATGAATACTTTGATTTATGTTTTCAGAAAACAATTGTCCGTTTCTTTGACATAAACTTTGATGTTTAGAATCAGAAATAGTGAGACAGGGAAATGTGAAAAATGTGCTGTTGAAAACCATGCATATGTTTGGCTTAATCTTAGGTACGCAGGCAACTGTCCATATGTCAGGCATTCCGGTAGCCTACATTTTAGCCATGTTGACAAAACGGACTTTTAATTTGGTATATTTGATTGGCAATGTTTTTTCATCTTTTCTTTGGCTGTCGCGAGACCTGAAAGGGCTTAGTATGATTAATAGTTGATAGTATTGCATCGATACCCCGGATGTGTGCTCAACAACTGACACCTTTCAGCTACAGTACGTTGTTCTGTCAAAACGTTCTGTCAAAATAGTCGTTAAACAAACATAGGCATTCAATTATAAACGGTGTTGATCCACATGAATGCTGTGTATACTCACGGTTTAAAAATAAATCTTGTTGTTTACCAAGAGTTCAAAGTGAATATTTTGGTAAAACTCAGATGTATACAGATTAGTCGACTAGTATAATGTAAATCACGGTTAAAAGATAAGTTTTGTTGCTTACCAAGAGCTCGAAGTGAATATTTTGGTGAAACTCAGCTTTATTCAGTAGTTTGATGTAAATCTAAGCTGTTTTCAAGAGTGTGAGATCAGTTCAGTGTCACAAAGATGCTGAAAACTGGGCCAGAAGGCTTGAGGTCGAAAATGGTGCCACATAGTCCATGTCTTATTTAACTTCGCGGTGGCAGACTCCGTGGAACGTGCTTTGGAAGGCATGTCTGGTGTTGACGTCTTAAAAGACTCATTAGGAACTCAAGAAACGCGTACTTTGCAAACCCGAGACGTGGTCGTCCTGGTCGTATATTTGCTTATGTCTCCCGAGCATAGCATAGCTTTTACGGTAGAGGAGGGTTGTGTGGTTGTTGTCGTCGTCGTACAATTTTTACCTCTACGAAGAGGGAGGTATTTTTTAGGTGTGTCTGTCCGTGTGCCCGTCTGTGCGTCCGTCTGTGTTTCCGCATCTTTGTGGGCAGCATACTCCAAGAACCTCTGGATGGATGGTATTTGGCATGAGGTAGGTCTTGAGAAGACGACGGTCAGGGTCAATTTTGGGCAACCTGGAAGCTTTTCTTGGCACTGCAGTTTTGCCAGATGACAAGAGGACATCTCTTGTCCTGTCTTGTCTTAATTTTTCAATGACAGATATCTTGTTAGCTAAGGAAGAAGTAGTGTAGGTTTGGTCCCCCTAACAGCTTGTTTTAATGTTTGTTGCTTGTGTAACTAGTATATGATATCTTTAGCTATGTAATCTAGTTAGATTTGCTTTCGTACTTGTTTACATACTTTACAAGTTGCTGCCAAATCGGTAAAGAATAGCATGCGTGGTAAACCATCCTTTGTAAACCCCATGATACTTAGAAGTTGATATCCCAAATGATATCCTTTTGATATCCACTGATAATGTAAACCTTTGATATCCCAAATGATTATATAAGCGTTTGATATCCGCAATGATGAAATTATTTTCTCAATTATGGTAACATTTTCCGAAGTCTAACACTGCGTCTTCTGTTTCTGTTAGCAACGATCTTCACAGCGGCAAGGCCAGCACGAAGATCCGTCAATGACGTCACATCTCCAACAACTCCCGGTCACGAGACGCACAGACACCGACCAATCAACGGCCTCCAAACAGCCGGCATGCCAGTTAAGGGACCCTCGACACCTTTTGCAACAACTCGGCCTCACAAGTCAACTCAGTCTGACAAGACAACTCCCATCATACCTGCAACTTCCGTTTCCGGTTTCAGCAATTCGGTTGGGCTTTCTACTAAACTCTACACAACATTAGAAGTATCCACCTTGCCTTTCACTGACAATGTGACCACCATGACACCTCGGATTACGTCCCCAAAGGGCAACTGCAGCAACGGAACAGAATGTAGTCGAAACACTGGCAAACGTAAGTTGAAGTTACTTTTATATTTAGTGGTTCTTGTGTGTTGTCTACTTTTCACAGTTTCGGAGAATTGTCTTGTGTACTCACAAAGCCTTGAATTCCACTTTTTTGCTTCCTCGTACAAGAAAAATCCGCTTTACGAGAAGACAGTAATTATTTAAAAAATGGCTTACAAGATTGAATGACAGGAAAAGGCCATTGCTTAGCAGGATTTGGGCTAGGCAAATGAATGGTTACCAGGCCAGTGCCTACAGAAATCCTAAAATTCAAATGGCTGCTGATGTGTGCCGCTATCAATCCATTTTCGTTGTTGAGTGGGGTGGCTGGCTCGGTAAGACAATTGGTAGCTTAGCAATTGGGGTCTTGAATATGTACAATTTGACTGGACTGTTTCAATGTGTCAGGTGGTTATCTGTGCTAGGTGGTTGCCGGACGAGGTTGAACTGTAATTTCATTTTCTGCTTTCCAGGCCAGGGTAACTACACAACAGCGTTGCTGGTGACTGCCGTAACGTCAGTCGTAGCGGGGATCGTCTTAGCTACCGGCGCCTGGCATATCAGGCGCCGCCTGTTGCTCGCGAGGGAAAGGAAACGCCTCAAGCGGCTAGAAGAAAGAAGAAGCAAGATCGTTTACAACAGTAACCCTGCCTACCACAGGAGTTCTTTACTGGGCAACGACAAGTTGTACTCCACTATATTAAGTCTTAGTGACTATTCGCCCGCACCGCGTACCAAACTGCCAAATGGAAACGCCAAGAAAGATGAGGGAAACAAAGTCACTACAAGTTTTACAAATCCTGTGGACATTTTGAGAAAAGGTGATAGACGATCCGACGTAAAAGGGCGTTCTGGAAACCCACTGAAGGTTTTGAAGCTGTACAAGGAGGGCGCAAGGAACAGCAGTCAGACAACTGTCGTAGTTACGTAACACGTTATGATTACAGAGCAGATTTCGACTGTGATTTGAGTAATGTTGTATACTGAGGTATCCTCAATATTCTTTGCTTCATAAATAATCGTAATGTTTACGCCTATGTCTTTGCTGCGAACAACATCAAATGAGTTTTTCATATTTGCCAGTTGTACATGTAGATATTGAATGTATTTGACATAATATACGAAAATTGACTCATTCCATATATATACATGTTTTGTATGTTTTTGATCTATAATCTATAGATGTAGACAAATGATATTTTATATTAGTAAAAAAATGTGTTTTGGTCAGTAATGTTGCGCTTGATTCGAAGAAATAGACTTTGACAATGTGAAGTTCATATGCATACGTCAAGTGATAATTGTTCGCAAACGTCCTACAGTAGTAATGTAATACTGAAATCTGATGTACGCAGAATAAGATTACATAAAGACACCATAAAGAACTGATTTCCATACATTAAAAATGTGCAGTTTATTACAAGCCTGTAGTCTCTCTGTACATAGCGAATATGGTATCGATGTGATTTACTTTGCTTTGGTTCATTTTGAACCTTCAATGAAAGGCAGGTATGTCAGTTGTAAAGAAAGAGTTGTTTGCCATATGTGATTACGTAAAATATGGGAAAACTGGGTGCAACAATTCGATTTGTTCTCTAAATTCTTATATTGTTTTTACATAATTATGAAAATACTGTTGATGCCATAAATGCACAATATACAGTGTGGTTTTAATTGTCGTGCTACGTCTATTCCTACGTCAAAATAAAAGGACAACTCTACGTGCTATTGATAGAATCTTTCTTTGTGTGTGACATCAAATACTCACCCACCCCAATTTTACACATATACTTTTACATGCATATTTTCATATCACTAGTAAATAAAGGACATACATTGTTTAAAATCACTGATGAAATCGCAGGTATTTATAAGCGTCTGGAGCATTCAAAACGTCAACATGACTGATCAGAAATTATTCATATCATTCAATGATCTCATTTAGACATGGTACTTTTGCTTTAATTGGAAAATTAAGAAAAGTAAAGTGACCTTAAATATTATCATGATATGGTGATTGTTTATTACAAAACATTTTAAGTAAAAAATCCTCCATACATTGCCGTCAACATGACGGTACACTACAGTAGTCCCAATAGAGTCCGTTGGATTTTTGCTGGATGTAACACCAGGGAGACGGGTCACCCACGGGGTTACGGCAGTAGCTGTGGTTCCCGATGCCCCCCTCCCCATTCGGGTAGGTCTGGGTGTTGAACTGGCGGTTTGTGGTGGTACTCCAGTTCAGACACCTGTCGCCGTGCATGGTGACGTCCTGGGTACCGCGGTAACCCGTACTGTCCCGCACTGCGCACTTCGTGGTTATTCTTTCTCCTACAGATAGTCAAAAGCAGTGATATCATAAGTATGTACAGTCGTATGTACCGGATAAGTATGCTGTCACGAACTCATATCACTTGAAAAGATTGGCTAGAAGTCACTACCTGAGTATGTCGCTATTAAAGCGGCGCTATAAGCTGATCACAAAGTATTGGTGGCTTCAAGATCTTCGGACTAATGATTGTTTGACACATGTACAGGGAATTACTAGCATTTCAAGTTCCGTGTACGTGTTAAAATCAACAGTGAATTGGTCACAGGCGAGCAGGGTATACGTTACTGCAATGAATTTTGACAACGGATTTTTCATTCTGACTGAACACGACTGTTACGACAAAAAAAGGCCGATATTGAAAACCAACCAATATGGCGGACGCCAAATGACGTCATAGTCACAAATGACGTTATAGTCACAAATGACGTCAAAGTCACGTGACTGCAATCATTACTTAATCCGTACCTCCACACTGCTGTGCTCCACAGTGGCTCCAGGCGACCCGTCGTGTGGCCGGGTTGATGTAGTAACACCACGGCTCGGTCTCCACGCCGTCAGGGTTTCTGCAGTAGTTGTGGTCGCTAAGCCCGTACTGCCCGGCGGCGAATCTCTGAAAAGGGATAAAATGAAAACTAAGTGTTAAAGTTGTGTAGTAGGAGGTCGCTGACGAACAGGTCATGGTGTTGGCAAAAACCCCATTGGATCATTACATAAAACTATTTTATGAAAGTTTTCGAAGAATTGAATCTGTTTGAGGTGCTCATATCACCTGCTCATGTAACTGGAGCACTAAATGTATTTTCAAGTTTTCTGAAAAGCTTTAGACTCCACATGATAATTAAAAAAATACTGTCTACGGGTGCCGACTATGGAGTAGCAAATTTTATTCATCTCTATTTCAGGGTGCAATACTTAGAATCCTGTCAAAAGAGATCAAGTGTTGTTAAAAGAAGTTGGTTATAAACTATGTTTGACTCACCAAAGTATTGTAATATTGGTACGTTGCCTCGCTCCATTTTAAACACGTCCTGCCATCCTTAGTGGTCGACTTGAATCCGCGATACTTTGAACCGTCACCTGTGTAACAGTCTCCTGCGGGTAGAGGCTTCTGGGTAGGCTGTGGAGTTGGTTTGACTGTGGGTTTCTGGGTTGGTTTGACTGTGGGTTTCTCTGTGGGCTTGACTGTGGGTTTTGGTGTAGGCTTGGCAGTGGGTTTTGGTGTTGGCTTGACTGTGGGTTTTGCGCTTGGCTTGACCGTGGGTTTCGGGGATGGCTTGACTGTGGTTTTTTGAGTTGGCTTCACTAAAGGTTTCTCCGTTGGCTTCTCAGTAGGTTTTTGCGTTGGCTTAACAGTAGGTTTTTGTGTGGTTTGTATATGGACTCCTGCAAGAAATAAGACAAAAATCAAAACTCATCCAGATGTCATCATCATCATCATCACCATCATCCAAACAACAATACAATATTACTGCTAAACTGCAAACACTGATATAGCATACGTTTTTCTTTATTACTTATCAATGGACACAGTTTTAATGTTTTATGAATGAGGAATGTTTACAAAACGGACAGACAACGAACCAGAACAAATCAGGTTGCCGGTTGGCTCAGACCATGATCCTCCGGGCAGACATTTTGTCATGGCGGATCCGGTTCCACCTGATGCGCATGTCAGGACGCAGGTCTTCCCGACAGGCTGTTCGCCATAACACATGGTCAGCACAGTTTCCGGCACAAAAAATGGAGCACACGTTTCTTCCGGTTCCCTTGTGCTGACGGACATTTTAGTAGTTGTTGGAATAACTGGCGTCGACAGTCCTAAGGAAGAAAATATGAGGTCTTTTAACTTATCATCTTTCACTTATGCATAAATGGAATAATGTTGGTGGCTTGATGCAAAGGACGTGTGTGAAGATGTCACAAATGGTTTCGATCATGCATCAAATGAAATCCCGTGACTTCAGCACCTGGAGAAACAAAAGACGTGTGTTAAGTTCTTGTGTGAGTTGGTACGTTGTGCATTGTCTTGACATGCTATTTTGTGAGGTGCGTTCATACTCGGTGATGAGCTGGTGGTTGAAAGACATCACTACAACTTGAAAACGTCTGTTAGTATCACAAACAAAAAATCTCTACAATGCATACCTTGACAGTCAATACTCACAAAATTAGCACAGACACAACTACATGTACATACAACAATCGGTTAGTTACGTCCGTCAGTGTGTGTTTAACGATTATAACTAACTCGGGCAGTCAAGGTTCTCCTTCGGTATAGACCACGATCCGTCGGGCATACACTTGGTGATCGACTGTCCGTCGCCGATGGCACACTTCAAGAGGCAGACGGTTCCTATCTCCTTCTTTTCGGCATCGCACGAAGTCGTAACGTCAGCAGGTACCACCAAATCTTGGCAAGTCTTTGGTGCCGGCTTGGTGGTCGCTGAAGGGTTCTGGTCAGGCATCTTGGTGGTGCGAGCGGGGTTTTGCGTAGTTGCTACCGCAGGGTTTTTTGGCGCAGGTGTAGTGAGGGACTGTTTGGGTCTGGTAGCAGGAATCACGGGGTTTTCTGGTTCTGTAAAGGTATAGGTCTGTTGTCTTACAGTCACAAGGCTACATATCGTGCCAGCTTAAGGTTGGACTGAACTGATTCTATAGATAGTACGTCGGGTAGCACAGTCAGTTTTGTTCAGTCAGTAGATCTAAAAGTTGCTGAGGTTCAAATCTTTTTATATTGCTTTTCGCCGAGATCTACATCTTTCAATTATGAAACAGCAAAAGATAATTTGATAATATTTGAAATTAAGGTACCATACACGTTATTTGTCGTAGATATCAGTAATAATAAGAATGACATTTTAGGCTTATGGTTCAAGGACGGAAAGTATTTCTAAATTCTTGTCAGACTCTCAATGATCACGTTCGCAAATAGTCATATCTTTAATCACAGGACACGTGGTCGAACCCTACTACTAATTCTTACAAACTAATCGATCAATGAAGTTTTAACGTCAAGCCAATAGATAACTTACTTTCACACGCAAGTTTCCCCTCCGGAGCAGACCATCTCCCGTCGCTCTGGCACGTCGTTGAGATGAAGGTCTCTCCGGGTCCCGAACTCACCAGACACAGAACCCGGCACACCTTGCCGCGTAGCTGAGGCTTCCCACTCTCACAGTTGGAAATCATGACGTCAGCTTGAATGTTTAGCGGGGGACAGGTATCTGAAACGACATCATGTGTTTTCTACAAGGAACTAACATTCACCATCATCATGGTGAATTGCCGTTAGTTTGTTTGCTTGTTACTAAACGATAGAATGGGAAAATGGTAGCTTTGTTTAAGATTCGTTGGTAGCTAGTTTTGTATAAAACTTTCCTCAACCGGGAAGGGGTCGATATAGACTTTGGGGTACCTTTGACCTAGTACTAGAGTCACGTGCCACCCGTGTTATGAGTAAGGGCGGCCGAACGCATGGTCGACAATTCGTACTGGTGAGATATTCTTTCGTGTTTTGTTTTGTTTTGAATAACGCAACCTTACCATAGACACAGCCCAGCTCGTCTGAGTTGTCCGTACAGTCGTTGTCCCTGTCGCAGCGGTAGGCGGTGGGGATGCAGGTACCGTCAGTACATTTGAACTCCGTGGACTTGCAATACGTGGGCTTTGGTGTGGGCTTTGGCGTAGGGGGTATCGCGGGAATGACGGGTCTCGCGGGACTAGTGGGTCTCGCGGGAATGACAGGTCTCGCGGGAATGGTGGGCTGCACCGGACTGTACACTTCTGTAGGAATGAGGTGATTACAACAAACTTTGTTCAAGGATGATTCTAGCTGATCATGACTAGCTGGTTCTGCCAGACTGCGATCAGCAAACCTGACATATAGTCTCAGTGTTTATCATCAACACTGGTAAACATTAACGTTCGTAACGTTACAATTTTTGTGATGAAAACGTATACATGATGTTAAGAATAGAAGATGTTGTGTCGTACCTCTACACTCCTGGACATTACAGTACCCCCAGCTGTCAGGCGAGTTGACGTAACACCACGGCTTCTTCAGGATACGGCCCGCCGGGTTACGGCAGTAGTTGTGGTCACCAAGGCCGTGATATCCTACAGGGTAGTTCTGAAGGGAATTGACGGAAACTCAATGAAAATTGGCAAATGAAGTAGTATCCATTAGTCATGTTAGTGGTAATATCATAAGAAAGTCCTACTTCCTTTATCTCAGGACAAAAGGTTATAGGCCATTCAAAGACAGAGCACAAAATGACTGACATATTTTGAACAGATGCGTGGCCTATATCAAAGGGCTACAGAAACGGAGATATGTGCCGCCCTATATACCATATGGTGTGGGCAGAACTTTTACAACTTAAACGTCCAGCTGCTCACAAATGGTTGCTGACCGGAACAGACTATAAGTATATCAATTGTAAACCTTTTGGGAGTGTAACATATCTAGTAAAATGATAATTCCGTTTTTTCGATGTTAAGGTTCAACTTCAAGTGTAAGATTAGTGAAACTTGACCCAAGACAATCAGAAACTTGACCCAAAACAATCAGAGAGACATTTCGTGTATTTACGTCAGGTTCAAACATAATTTCTGTAAATCTATATCAATGTATAGATCGTCCAAACAAAAATTGACACATACAAAAAGTACAAATGGGGATTACATAAATGTTGAACTGCCTGTATGTTGTCTCGCTCCACTTGAGGCAGGGCTCGCCGGCATCAGTCACCGCCACAGTCCCGCGGTAATCCGACCCGTGCCCATGGTAACACGTCCGGGCCTGTCTCAGGGACAGGTGGACTACAACATACGGGGAGACAAAATTGATCGAATGAATCTCATACAGAGAACGATGAGCTAACTTCAGTTGATACACGGCGCCACATATGGTTATCGTCTCTGATAAGCCCCTGTCACACAGTCGACCATGGCCTTCCGGCCTTCCTCAGACTATGGTTGGAAGTTAGTCCTGAGCAAGGTCATCTGTGGTTAAGAGTTGGTCGGCGAGGTTGACTTCTACGCTCTTTCTTGTCTGAGCTAACCGACTATGAATTTTTACAAATCAAACTCAGGAATGTCATATTCTTCTAAGATGCGATCAGAGAAGCAAACTGGAGCTAGAATAGGACAGATTCCAGACAACTCCCAACACAACACTAACCTTTATTCTTTATTAAAAATTGCAACAAGACAATAAATGCTGGAAAGCCAGACACTAACCTTTGGGGAGCAAAGTCTTGAGAGGGTCCTAAATGTGTGACAGGGGCTTTACGAGGATGGTACACAAGCTAGCCTAGCGCGACTTAGTCTGATATTAGTAATGTCAGTAAGTATACGAACACAAATATGCACGGGGAGTAAATAGCAGTACGTCCATAGGTAGGCAAGTCTTTCAAACTTAACGTATATTACCTTCTTTGAGTGTCCTTTCTGGACAGGAGAAGATGGCTGAGTAGTCGTTGATGTCGTTACACATACAGGAGCAGTTGTAGGCGACGAAGGCTTCCTCAGGACAGTCCATCTTACGACACTTATCTATGTGTGCAAAAAAATAGGTAAAAACAAAACACTCAATATATGGTACATCATTCTAGGTTTAATGATTCCCCGTAGGGCAACGTCTAAGAACAAGCTAACATGTGATTTTTTGCCTCCGTGTAAGGGGGTTTTGTTCTCTGGATGTTAGTGTTCCTGTGTGTTCGCAGTTATTTTAATGCATTGTCAGAGTGTGGAGTGAGTGGGAAGATGGTGTCACCGCAAAAGTCAGACTTGCGGGAGTGACAGGAAGTAGAAGAGTTCAAAGGTGGTAGAAATACTTATCATACATGACAGACATTCCAGGTAATACTAAACAATAGATCCGGGGGAAAATGAACACATCAATCCTGGGTTGATAACTCTGGTGCCGGACTATTTCATGTTCTTTTCTGAGCTGATAATAGGTACCTAGTACTTGGTACGTGCACCAGCTTATTAGTTCACCAGTTATCTATGTATTCTGTACTGACCGCCACATCCATAGAGAAGGTTGACGGTCTTGATGTCGTAGAAACTCAGCGCCCGCTTGTGGCCGATGGAGTACCGATACTTGGTGTCTTTGGTCACGATGGTCTGAAGGTCACCCCTCACTGTCCACTCCTAATGGATTTCAACATATCATCAACCGGACAATTAAGGAACTGCCTACTACGATTTCAATACGATGGCAACATTTTTATTGTCAAACATGATTGCGTCCTCCATGAAAAGGTTCACCAGGTTGGAAAATTACAAGTAAACAACGTGCCTTAAACACAACCAAAGAGTTACTTCTTAGTTTACATTTCGGTGACCGTATGTTACCTTTCTCAGGGCTATACTGATTGGTTATGTGCAGTCCAAAACGTGAATGAGTTTGATGAGGGGGGTGCAAACTCAGTCACATTTGGGACCGCATTCTTCACACTGCAGCAGCGACACCTAGCTGCAGTGCAAAGTATAACCAGTCAGTAGTCCTACAAGCACAAGAATGATGCAAGGATACGCAATTCCATCGGGATACGATCATGTATTCTCATGAAGATCAGAGAAGACATGATCGATGAACCATGAGAATGGACTTACCGAGTTGTAGTAATGCATGATGGACATGTAATCGTACGGGATGTTATACAGGTTGATATCGCTAAAGGACATCTTCTGGAAGTTATATTCCTCTCCTGGCTGGAACATGCAAGAAAACAAAAATTTCATTACATCTTAGAAATGTCTACATAGCATTAATCATCAGGATAATCCAAAATGTCATCTTATCTAACAAAGTAAAAACTTTTGATTAATCCGTTATCCAATTTATTTTGTTTTTGTTAAAATAATTATTTTTTTCTGTGCAATAATGTCTCTGTTTACTGACGACTTTCTGTTATTAGTTATAAGGAATAGATTGATGTCTCTTACCCGGACGTTGTTGACCAAAATGTCCACAAAGTCGTCCCGATCAGGGCGGCTGTGCTCATGGTACAAACCTAGCACGTGGCCTAGTTCGTGAAGAATCACTCCAACCTGGAGAAAATGATTAACAAGTAAACCTTTGCTACGTTGATGAAGGTTAGACATCCAGGTAATAAGATACGCCAAAAATAATTACTCAGGCAACTGGATAAGATTTTCAAAATCTTATTCAGTTGCTTGAGTAATTATTTTTGGCGTAAACCTTTGGTAACATTTCTGGTGGAGAAAAATACGAAATACCTACCTTTAAATGCGTGCGTGGTGGCCACATTCGATCAAAATAAACTTTATAGATCTAAAAAATTCTTGTATTCAGAAAAGAAACTAATCAAAACATTCGGGATATTTGAACAGTAAAATGACGTACCGGGTTTGACGTAGCAAAGAGGCATGCATCGTTGATTGACACGACCTGTTGTTCTCTTTCCAGCAGTCTCCCGACATCTGCTAGACACCTGTTAGAGAGACGTGTATGGTCCGATTTACACACAAGTTTTCGGAGTGGACTTGGGACTGTGTGTGAGGAGTTTGGGACTGCTCAAGTAGAGATTCCCTACTAGAAAACACTAATTCAGTGGCCTAGGGTTCTCCTTGCACAGTCCTGAGTCCACTCCAAGTGGACTCAAAAACGCTTGTGTAGACCCAGCATAAGTTACCGGGGAATGTTCTGGACGATTCTGATTAAAGGATTCTCTCGTGACGGCCTAGAGACGCCCATGACATAAGGAGGAAGGTCATGCAAAGTACTTTTGAGCAAAACATCTTTACGACATACCCGATGAGCTGATGAACATGATCTCAAGTACAGATTTGCATTCATATTTTTGTCTAGCATCATATCATGCAAATCGCCAAGAACACCACAGTAGTAGAGTGGCATCTTTGGTTTTGTTGCACAAAGGTGCACTTTTGATATTCAAGAATTGACATTAAGAACAGTCATCCACAGTGGATGTTAAAGGCATCGAAAGTTTATCCACGCATGCGCACTTACCCGATCCCTTTGTAGAAGATGACGTGATCGTGGTGGCCGAGGTAGCTCGCCAGTTTGCGTGAGTAGGGTTTGAACCTGACACAGCTGTTCTGATGCCACTTAGCCATGGCTTCAACGATGTACGAGCGATCGCGGTGAGCTGCGAAATGAAGAATAACACTTTATTCAGGACTTTCTTTTTACATTTGTTAAGAAGGTTGCATTTTGGGGAGCGTAGGAACTTTAAATATTTCGAGCATTATTCAAGATCCCATGTTATAAAAATGTTGTATTCAAAAGCATGATGTTGTATTGGCGTTGCTGACACATCAGAAGGATATTTTTAGCAGGAAAAATTTCTGAATGTCATCTGTAAATTCCTTTTGCGTGGGAAACTTCCACAGCAAAGGAGTTTTTCAAATCCCTCAAGGTCTTGGAAATACTTCAGCTCGATAGGAATGAATTCCTTGGCATTCCTTAGATCTTTCTTATTTCTGAAGACTTCAAACTGGTGTACTTACTAAGGCTGTCCCCCATGATGTAAGGAATGGTACCGCCCGGCCATCTTAGCCGCAGGTTTCGGATGGCTTTCCGCTTCGGTCTTGTGAAGGCCGGTTCCGATCCCAGCTGTGTGATTGGACACTTCGTTAAAAAGTTTATCGGTCGAGAGGAATGCAGCCGAAGTGGACATACTTTAGCAGTGCCGACGGCCAAAAACATAATGTGAGAAACGGATAATATATATTGGCATTTTAACTCATTCTAAATTGAAATGGAAGCCCCTGTCACACATGACTGACCATGGCCTCCAGGCCTTCCATAGACCATGCATGGTTAGGAGTTGGCCGTGAGCAAGGTCATCTGTGGTTGGAAGTTGGCAGAGAAGGTTGCCAAAATTATCTTTAAAAGTCGGCTGCATGCGCCAGCCAGCAAAAATTCCCGGGAAAGGTACATGATACTTGGATGCGGTCAGAGGATTGAACTGTAGAATAGCCTAGGATGGATTCCAGGCTACTACCAGCCCAGCGTCGACAGAATAGCCTAGGAGGGATTCCAGGCTACTACCAGGAGTACCAGCCCAGCGTCGACCTTGGGGAGTGGTCGGGAGCAAAATCGTGGGAAGGTTCTGAATGTGTGACAGGGGCTTAACGGTCTTGCCATCTAGACCGGTCAGGGTCAAAGATATTGCAGTTAGATATACTTGAGAAAACACATATGTCGAGTTGAGTACATACATGTATGAGAAATAGTGATTACAAATGTCACCATCGCTACAAGAAATGATGAGAGAAAAGTAACTCATCAAAGCATCATACTTTTTAGTCATTAGTTTATCGATAACAGTGAATGCCGTAACTAATCAGAATTAATGATGAGGACTTACCCTTAGGATGTCGCCTTCCCCTGTGCCATTGTCAAGGTCGAAGTCGTAGTCGTAGTCGTACTCTAACGTGTCGTTGTACGGAGACGTGCCGTTCTTAATCATCTCCTCCACCACCAGCATCTGCTCCGGTTCCAGAACCATGTTGATCTTCACTAACACCAGGGGCTTGCGTCGCCATCTTCTCTTGTGCTTTCTTGCCTTTTAGTTGGGAAGGGGGTGGAATATATATTTTGATAAAAAGTTTGTATGGTGCAATGATGCTGCAATTTTCTTAACTTGAATATTGTTGTGCACTGCTATGGGGCTGTTTAAACTGCCTATATGTAAAAACACTACAAAGACGTATACTTTCTTTGTTGTTGCAATGTTACATAATGGACCTTTAAACTGCGCGGTCACATTCGTCGAATGTCATTTGTATCTGTACAATTTGGGTACCGTAGAACTTTCAAGCAAGCCACCGACAACAGCCTTTTCCGTATTAAGACATCTGTATTCAGGCTTGGCTGTATTTTGCAGGACACATGCACGACAATCCCAAGAATGTGCCCAACTTTCGTACGTCGCACGATGATCGCATGTGATCGGGTCCGTAGCAGTCAAAGAAACGAGAAAGGTCTTAAAAAGGTGACCCTGCCAATTCTTGGTCATGACAGGTATGTGTATCATATGTGGTGTTATGGACAATGGACTACGTTCTTGTAATGAGTGCGCATTAACGCATCTGAAGAAAAACATACATTGTATCACGTTATACCTGCCCCCTGTACATGTATATAGAAAGGCGGCTTCTTGATCAGATTGTTTACCAATTTGCCATACATTATACCCGATACAATTGTTGTTCAATAAAGTAGGGCAACTAAGGTCAGTGCTAAACGACCTCGAGGGCATACAGAGCAACGTACCCTAGCTAGTGCATAGTGAACTAGACCTTCAGATCAGGGTAACCTAGCCTATAACCAGGGCAAAATGAGATCCTTAACGCTGATTGGTCAATATCTTAAGCTCAGTTTAGAGCGCCCTGCACTAGGGAGGCACAGAAAAGGTATAAAAGGAGGAGTGGTCCGATCTCTGTCATTCTTGAAAAAGACAATAAAGTCGAAACCGGTCGAATACCAGTCTCTTCGCTGTCATTTTCCCAAGAACTACATATGATACATAGAATGGACTACGTTCTTGTAATGAGTGCGCATGGACGCATCTGAGGAAAAAACATACATTGTATCACGTTATACCTGTCCCCTGTACATGTATATAGAAAAGCGGCTTCTTGAGCAGATTGTTTACCAATTTGCCATACATTATACCCGATACAATTGTTGTTCAATATTAAAGTCTGTTTTGATTACGACAGGTGTGTAAATGTTCAAGCGATTCCTTTTACTTCTGACAGATTTCGTCTGTCCGCAAACTCCCTCTGAGCTCAAGTCCTACAAAAGAACCCAACACACTTGTCGATAAGAATACAGGTGACAGGGTGTGCTTTGATATCTGTATCTGTATCTATATAGCCGGTATAACCGCCATCAGGCGTAACACACCAGCTTAAAAACGTGAGCCGTATCGATACCGCATTGCTCTATCGATATCAGTTACCGATAGCTTAAAAACGTGAGCCGTATCGATACCGCATTGCTCTATCGATATCAGTTACCGAAAAAGCATAACGCCTCATCTCAAACATTACGCTTCAAGTTCGCCTAAAGAAGAAGACAAAAACAGAACAACAAACATGCTAGCCAGCTGGCTGGGAGGAAGTGCAGAAATTCCAGGGGTTCCCCTCCGGCCGACCCCCCACCTCTGCCGCCCATCTGTGCTGACTAATTAACAAGCCTGGGGTGATTACACACGATGATATACACAGCCTGTCAGCTCTTATCTGCGATTATAGGAAACGTCTTTCCCTGGTTTCATCGGTTCGGTGACTAAAGATCAATTTAGGAGCATCTGAAATTGTTAAGTAGGACGGAAAGCCACAAATTGGTCAACTTTTCCTCGTTATCTAGTGACACAACATTCCAAAATATTCCATATGGTTGTAGCCTGGATGCCGGACTGTTTCCGGGGCCTACACAGGCCAGCTCCTTGGCTGTATGGCCAAATTGCCCCCAATGAAATTTTACCACAGCCAAGCTAGAGCCGAGGAGCTGGCCTGTGTAGGCCATGGAAACAATCTGGCATCCAGGCTAATTTGGTTGCCAAAGCTGATACAATTGCCACATGTATGGCTATCTATTACATCTTTGATAGTAGGATAGATTAATGACGGCGTCATGTTTGCGTAACTGTAAGGTGTTTGGTTCGAATCCCATGACCTCCCGGGCATGCCGTGTTGTTGTCTTGGGAAAGGCACTTAACACGACTTTCCTCACTCCACTAAGGTGTAAAACTGGGTACCTGACTTCGGTTGGGGACGTAAAAGGCTGGAACCAGAGGGATGGGCTCTGCCTTCCAATACCGTGCCCTAGACACAATGCATAACAACCCATTGCCAATATGGCCTCAAAAAAGGCTAGTGAACTAAAGGTTTTATGTTCCATTTTATGGGGGAGGAAGGTCCTTGAGGGAGGTCACTCGTCCTTGAAGGAGGACACTCAATAACATCTTCATTAGATGTCCATGTCTATAATCATCCCAAGACATACTCAATAAGCATCAGCTATACGTCACTTCCTGCACATGAAATCTGGCCCAACTCTAACTGACGTAACAATGATACGGTGTACAACTGGATAATTCAAGCGCAACACTTGAAGAGGGAGTTGCATGGGGACGGGGGTACTTCTTCGTGAGCACACTTCGCAAAATTTAGAAAGGCAGCGGCTGCGTACTAATTAATACGTAAATTTTGCAGGCTAGCTTAGCTTGACAAATAAGCTTGACGCTAACTTCAGCCCTGGTGACAATTACTACTCTCCAAGCAGAGGAGGGGTTCCGGCTGGTTTTTGACGTGTTTTTAGGCGTTTTGTCGGTCTTTCTACTTTGTCATTTTTTTTGTCTCTTCAAAAAGGGACCAAAAAATGACAAAGTAGAAAGCCCGACAAAACGCCTATAAACACGTCAAAACCCAGCCGGAACCCCTCCTCTGCTTGGAGAGTGGACAATTACGCTTTACGAAGAATGCACCGATTGCGCTCTCCGTTCGTTATAATTTGAGCGGCCTGCCAAAAGAAAGTAAGTGGTCAGGAAGTTTGAACAAATGGCTGAACACAAAGAGCACGATATACTAAACGAAACACTCGTTATTATTATCATTTCATAGCTTCTTGTTTGACTTAGGAAGACTTTGCTCTCGAAAAATATTATACATTTTCAGTTAACTTGTTACACATGGCAATAAATTACTTGCACGAAAACAAACCTCTCAGTAGGGTTGCAAACTTCTTTTTTGGAAAAGGGCGAACATGTATGTCATCCATATACAGATAATATCAATCAAGAAGGTGCGGCCTTACGTGAAATTAAAGCGGCTGATTACATACGTTCACTCATTCTTTTGAAATTCAAATATCTTCTTCTTATCGTCTGAACGTTATCGCAAAAACTGTCCGTACAGCACACAGAAACTGGTAGTAATTGGGTGCTGGCATCCTTCCGAGCTGAGGACACCACACTCGTTAATGAAAACCTTGCATTTTTGGACAAGGTAAATTGAACGGTTGACTGGCCGTATGCTGACATGGCATTGCGTGAAAAGAATAACAGCATGCTTCAAGGGCGAAAGGGTTAACTCGAAACTATAGCCTGGGCGCCAGTACGACGACCTACGACGAATGTGACAGCGCCGTAAGCCACCCCAGGACAACAGTTGTACTCATCATTTTCAAAAGACTTCTTGACATAATTACATTACATTTGCGCCTGTCTATTGGTTCTAACGACATAATTTGAGATCGCTTCAGTATGGTTTTCATTAGGCGTTCAAAACAAGCCAAGGTTCTGTTCGCCTACGGGTATGTTTACAAACGCCTTGATAAAAAACAATCTAAGCAAAATTTGTAATGATATTGCGAACAAAATATTTATACTTGTTTGTTCTTCAGACATCTTATTTAGTGTATTCTATATCTGAAGAAAGTCAGAACAGCTGTCTGCTAGCTTCAAAGATCACCATATGTTTATTTATGTTTTTACGTCTTCCTATTCAACACCAAGTCGACAATTTATGCATATTTGCAATTATCCATATCAACATATTCAGAGTAACTGCTAAACAAAGACCAACAATTACTATAACGACACGAATGGACTAGATTTTGACAAGAATAAACTAAATACATTCTGATAAATGAAAAGGATTTAGTAATCATTACGTACTTACCTCAGTTTGTGTTGATATATAAGCGGTAATAATCAGTACAAGAATCACAGTCTTGCGTACGGTAAGTTGGAACGTATCCATGGCTGCTCAGCAAGGTTTTACACGAGATCAAAATTCAGTGGTTCCAAGAAAGACCCAACAAACGACCGCCCTGTCAAAACGACGGCCAAGGTTACGGCCACAGTCCTCTGCACAGCTGCGGCCGCTGGAAATGACTCCTGCCGCCGCTGGTTGTGTCACTGAGACCTTCTGCTGGGGATCACGACTACTATCTTACGTCCGGTGCACTCTGCCTCTCGGGAACTGCTGTGTAAAGTGACCCGCGGGGTTCTGAATTTCTGGTTCTTGTCAGAGTGGGTCCTGATCAGATCCACATGTGGAGGATGTGTTCCGTCCCGTTGCCAAGGCGCCCCGGAGCGAGGACGGCGAGCCGGGGCGGGGATTATGCGAGAGGCATTCAGCCCCAGACGGGCGGCATCGGTCACTGTCAACACCAGAAAGGGGAGGGGCATCTGTCAATGTCAACATCAGGAGGGGTGCATACCTGTCATTATCAGAAGAGGTGCATAACCTGTGTGCAGAGATTTTGTTTTAGAGTAGATTTTTCGGTATACGTTTGTTTGTTTGTTTGCTTGTGTATACGTTATCTCATTATCTAGATAGATGCAGAGAATGGCGGGTTTCCACGTTTTGGTTGATACAGGGTTATCTCTCGGCCAATCAGAAGTGTTCTTGTTTAATGAGCTGTCCAATTACAGTACACTTTCGAGAAGACAATCTTGGTCCCGTTTTAGTCGTTATTTTCCCGGACGGACCTGTTCAGTGGTGTCTGCAACATTCCCATATATTTTTGCGTACCGTACAACGGTAGGTATCGATTACTTTATCGACTCATTTGTTACATTATGATTTTGATAATGTTTGATGATTTTAACTGGAAGACTTCTAGAATATTTTTAGTGAAGCGACGATTATTTACATGCAATACCAGCATGTCCCATGTTGCACGGTATTGTGCGAATGCGGCGTTTTGGAACTATTAACGTTAGGTTTACCGTCTCAGACAAACCCCGGCGCACTTCTCTTCTGAAAGACATATGCAATGTACGTAAAAAAGGCCTATGCCCATCATCGGATCGCAACGCGTTGAGTACGTCACCACAAAATATAACCTATCGCACTGTCCCTAAAGCTCAACTGGTAGCATCCTCATAGTTGAGATACTGGTTCCAATTAGTTGTTAACTGGGAGACCCTGGTTCAAATGCTGGGAAGACATCTCGATTGGGGCTGTACATGTCTTTCGGAAGGGACTAACGTTCGACAAGAACACACTGGACTACAGGCGGTAAAATAACACTAGACAGGAGCAGACAAAGGCAGGACCCGGCACTATGAGACATGTCACATGAGCAGACAACGATAGGAGAAGACAATTGCAACGACAACCTCGGTTGACTTTGATCGGGTTTAGGGGTGATTTCTTTGTATTTCATACCCAGTAAACTGCCTCATGTCGTAACACACCACGTTTTCACTGATCAGTACATGCTGCATATCCGGACAGATGTATTTGATCCACTCTCACCGGGATGGATACTTGAAGACATATCCTGACTAGATTTGATAATTTTTTCAAAATTCTCTTTTGTCATTTAGCAGAACTATGGCGACTCACCTGACGACAGAGAATATCGCTCAGTTCCAAGAAATCTTCAACGCCATCGCCGACGGAAATGGCATCATCGGTCCGAAAGAGCTCCGAGCCTGGATTCAATCCATGGGACAAGACCCGACCGACGAAGACGTTAAGGTAAGACTTATTACGTTGATGAAGGTTAGACATAAGAATCTAGATACGCCAAAAATAGTTATTCAAGCAACTGGATAAAATTTTGAAACAGTCAGACAGCATCCGCTAGCTTTCGTAAGACTAAGACGTCTAAAGCTGTTGTATATACCTATCGACGGTTCGGAAACTTGTCCACTGCCTTCGTTGCCAGCGATTTTGGTGGCTGAACTACGGCCTCGTCTTGTGGAAATGGGACAACGAAAATGAAAATGATCTCGATCATGTTTAGCGTGCATTATCCAGTGGTTAGCGATCTTGCCTCTGGAACTAGAAACCCCGGGTTCATCCCGGCTATGTCGCTCACCCGACATGCACGCTACCGTTAAAGATCGCAGTCCTTAGGACGGGACGTTAAGCCGTGGTCCAGTGTTCATTGTGCTTGTCGAAAAGAGCTAGGGGAATTTCCCCGGTAAAATGAACCTGTAAATACTGTTGATAGTGTCTGTCTTCCTGTCACGACCAGTGGAAGATTAGCTCATCTGTTCATTGAGTTCATTTTGAGCTAAACTGGTTCGAGATCACTTTCCTTTCCTTTTTAGCTCACTGAATAGCTATTCTTCCACTGGTCTTGACAGAGAAGACAGACGCTTTGTACCATATTCACAGGTTCATTGTGCCAAATAAATTACCATACTGTCTGTATGTTTTCTAAATCGAGGTCTATGTTAACAGAAAAACGAACTTTCAAGTGTCAACGAAGTTTAATTAATCATTCAGTCAACTTGTATTTGTATGATCTTTTCCAGGGATTGATAGCCGATGCTGACTTAGACAATAGCGGGAGCATCAAGTTTTACGAGTTCCTTCGTCTGATGGATCAAATCATGACGTTTCACAGAGAGGCTCATCTACGCAAGATGTTCCAAGAGTTGGATCGGGTAAAACGTCCTTTGTTTAGTTGTTTTTTGTCTGTTTATTCTATAGCTTGCCGCTACTCTTACCTGCCAAGCTAGCCTGGAGTCTTGTTAGCTTTAGTCCACTTGCGACAGTCGCTACCCCGCCAAAAACGCGACCGTTGGAAGCGGACTAAAGCTAATTAGTAAAAAAACTGGACTATAATAAAACTTTTTTTAGTATAGTTGCAAAGGTTCATGTGCCTTCGTAATGTCAACAAAGTTGTTGTTGCATCAAACCTAGGATGAGGACGACTACATCATCGCTGCCGACCTGACATGCTGGATGACATGGCTGACAAGACAAGAAGCAGAGGAGATGATCCAAGAGGCAGATCGCGATAAAGATGGCAAGGTGAAATGACCTACAATGCTATATTTCGCACTGCAGTTAGGTGTCGCTGCTAACAGGTGCAATCCCCAACGTATACGCGTAAAGCATGTTCACATTTACATAGATAGGTAGTTCATTCGGTGTTTACAATGCGAAACAGAACCAGCCAGTATTGCCCTGAGGAAGGCGACAGGCGGTGACTAAATTGTCGGTTAAATAAAAAAACAGGGGGTTGTATACAGAAAACTTTGTTATGCAGCGACTTACCAACCTGATGAAACTATTCACGGCACGGAGTTTGCCTTATCGTATTGAGACCATTTGTAACTATTGCAGCTTACGAAATATAACAACTGTACAACCACTGACTTTGATTCTATGTCTTCCTCTATAGGTGAGCTACCCAGAGTTTCAGAAGGTCATGGGTCCAGCTTGAGCGGACGACTGCCCCCCCCCATACATCTGCTTGGAGATCTCCCAATGAAGTTCTTGTGTGTCGATGATTGAATCATTTTGAGTGGTTGAATCTGCACTGTCTTCGTATTAGGGTATCGTTTCCTCCTGCCGTGCGCCTGTCGACCCTCCTCGGGGCAAAAATGACCGGTTCTGTTTCGCGCCGCAGCTAGGTGGCGCTGCTAGCAGATGCGGTCCCAAACCTAAAACAAACGTAAACACGGTATTTGGAATACATAATGTACAAGTAGTTTATTCTAAGAAATACATTTGACATTTTAGTTGCTGTCCCAGAAGATAGATATTTTTATCAATGCAGCACTAACATTCATTGACAATGGGGTCGTGTGGCGTAACGGAATATTCGACTCAGAACCATGTGGTTCTGGGTTCGAATCCTGTCATGTCATCAATTTTGTGCCCTTGGGAAAGGCACTTTCCTCACTTCACACTTCAAATGAGTATCTACCTTCGGTTAGGGACGTCCCTCGGATAGGAAGTTAAACGGAGGTCCATCGTTTGGGCAGAGTCACACCCCACTCACGTTAAAGAACCCACCACATCTCTTCGAAAAAGAGTAGGGGCATCCCCGGGTGTGCGATTGTCCAACTCCTTCGAGTTGTATCAGCCGACGAAACTTTGTTTGTCACCCCGCAAGGGGCGGTGTAACCGGTGAAGTTGCGTAAGCACGTAGACTGATAATGATGATGAACATTCAAATGTATATAATATGCAACTGTTCATCACTAGTGACAATTACAATGTTTGTTTTGCTTTAACTATAATGAAAATGAAGCAGTTGTAACACCTAGCACTCATGACATGTATCAAATAAATGTATGATGGAATGATAAATGGTTTATTGTGAGTTCCTATAATTGCACAGCCTAATAGCTAATCGTATTGATGAATGAGTATTATAATTAAATAAAGTGATCGATATAGATGTCTAATCACTCGAACAGAGTATTGAAGTGGGTGCGTATGTTGGTGCGTGTGAGTTTGAGCCGAGTGGTTGAGTGTACTCGTGTGGTAGTGTGTGTGTGTGTGTGTGTGTGTGTGTGTGTGTGTGTGTGTGTGTGTGTGTTTGTGCATGTACATGTATATGGGTGCGTGTATGGCGTATGGGTGGTTGGGTGGGTGGTTTTAGTTGAATGAGCGGTTGTGAAATAGAATAACTTTCTCGCGATCCTTATAAGATAACGTCTTCACCAACACTTATGTGACTATAGCTAGTTCTCATTAAATGTCCCAAATCTCACATAAGGGCGGCAAACGAAATGTTAGAGGTTTCCATGTGTCGTCTTTCTTTTCATCCAAAAGTTGTCATAGCCATTTTTCATCACCGGACATTCGTCCTCCATGTGAACCTATAACCGTAGGCTGTACACCACCCATCGATTTGTCAACTGTCTGTAACACTAATTTTACTACAGAACTGGTCAAACCCGTTTTGATTGATACGAGGTCAACTCTCGACCAATCAAAAGTGTTATTGTTTAATGAGCTGTCCAATTACAGTACACTTTCGAGGAGACAACCTCGGTTGGCCCGTTTCAACCCTCATTTTCCCGGACGGACCTGTCCAGTGGTGACTGACCCACTTTGCAACACTCCGGCACATTTCTGCATACTGTAGAACGGTAGGTCACTTTTCTACCTTCCCTGGGTACTTATCATTAGTATTGTTCACTGACACCGTGGTTATCAATTATGGAAAGTGAAACGTAAGACTTACACTCTAGTTGTGAATATGAATGTGTATACGTGTGAACGTATGTGTGCGTGATGTGTCTGCGTGTTATGTGCGTATGTGTTTATGTGTGTGTGTGTGTTTCTGTGTGTTTCTGTGTGTGTGTGTGTGTGTGTGTGTGTGTGTGTGTGCGCGTGTGTGTGTGTGTGTGTTTGTGTGTTTTTTTCCTGTTTTGTGCCAACCAAAGGAAAATACTAACAATGGCAAATGTTTATGGTGGTGTGAGCTTTACAGGTGTTAGATTGATCAATTTGTTGAATTTTGATGATGTTTGATGATAGCAATTTGAAAGACTTCTAGAATGTTCCCAGTGTTTCTGTTACTGTCTGTACATAGCGTCTACATTCCCCGTCACGAACTGTAAAAGAATAGGTCTTCAGTGAGCTAGAGCTGGTTCAAGATCACTTTGACATTCATCGTACGATTGCTCTACGACAGGGAGGGCATTCCTGGGCAGCCGTGCATGTGTCGGACATATAATGTAATGTCTTTTGCATAGTAGCCTCGATGAAAATTCTACGACAGAAAGAACCGTTCGATGAATTATTGACTTTAACACCAACTGGTTACCGCAAAACCTCAACGAGAGACCCTTTGTAAGATCCATAGGCTACCGCAGACCCAATGTCTGAAACAGTCTACCACCAGACACACACTCTCTGGCTTCCTTTAAGAGACTCTTACCGTAACTGAAGTAACCAGAGCGAATATGGACACGAATTATCTCGCTGCCATGTGTCTTTGTGATACTGTACCATGTAAGGGCACCAGTTTATGTTTATATACTTATCAGGACTTTAGTCATGTAATCTGCATTTTTGTTATATTCTATCTGACCCTCACCTTGTCCCACATGACCTCGATGAAAAGCGGCCTACAGGTCGATTTGAGCTTCCCGTCAACAAACAAACAATAACACTTCTATTTTACAAAGTCCTACGTATATGTTCACTCGACTAAACGCTAGTCAACTTTAATACTGGGTCCATAGGACAGGGCAATGAAGGCGTAAGTTTTCCCTTTTCGTTATATCATCTGTATCTACATGATTCCTACATGCGTATGGAGTTGGTATAACCGCCCTTCGTCGCAACACGCCAGCTTCGTAGGCGCGGGGGACGGTAGTAGCTGGTTATATTACACCGAACGACCTGTCACACCCAACCTTTGCACATCTAGCTGTAAGCGTATCTAAAGCTATCTAATGAGGATGCTCATACAGTATTTGGTGGTAACGAGTTCTACTCTACGCTACTAGTATAAGAGAGTATAGAATAGTTGGTGGAACCAAGGACCTCCTTGGTGGAACGCATGGCTGAACCATAATTGTAGGGTGATTAAAATGGCACCTCGGGCACTTGGTTTGTTTGCACGCAAGGTTTTGTTCTTTACACACGCAAAATAATGATAAGTTGATGAACAGATAATATAGACATCAAAATTCTACATTCAAAAAGTATCTGTGTTCTAGAAATTGGCCAAACGTATAAACATATGTTTGTTGTTTGTTTGTTTGTTTGTTTGAAGCTTGTTTATTCGTACGAAGCTCAAATCGGTTTGCATGTCACTTTTCATTGAGGTCACAAAGGAGGCCAATATATCATTCTTGGAGAACAGCTGCCACTCTCTGTTTTCTCCAAAGCCGTCCTTGGTTATATGTTTTTGCGTTACCATGTATGTGTATGGATACCACTCTATCCATACCCTCACCAGTATACCTTAGATAGTATATAGGCAAGGGTCAGACAAAATATTACAAAGATACAGATCCTTTGAAAAGTCCTGTTAAATCTATTCACAGTTGAGTGTATATGCTGTAGCGGGTATGTACATATACTGTCGAAGGTATACTGGTGAGGGAATGGAATGGATAAAGAAGAATTTACTCGGGGCTGTGTGTGAGGAGCTTTGGGATACTCAAGTGTTGTTTTCCTACAAAAAAACGTTCCTTGAGTGGCCCAGGGTTAAATTTTCCTTGCACAGTCCTGAGTCGACGAACGCTTGTGTAAACCAGGCCATCATTACCTAGTCGACACCTGTATCACGCCCCAATGAACCCAGCATTGTTGCACAAACGAATGCATGCAAATATCTTAATTGTCATACTGAACATTATGAAGACAGTTACTTCTGAATGCTTCAGACACGGCGGCGATATGAAACCTTTGTCTTGTAAAACTCTCGCTTCGGCCTGATTTGATGGACAAAAAAGATACCTTGGGGCAAAATCTAGAAGCTCCTTTGAATAATCAAAAGAGCCTTAGGGCACAACACCTGTCATTGTATCATGTATCTAAAGACAAATCAATCATTTGGACTCCCAATCATTAACCCAAAAAAAATCATGTTTGATACTTAACTCGGTCTGATTTGATGGACAATATAGTTACCTGCGGGCTACCTATAGTTGACGCGATATTTTATCGTCGTGGCCCATAAACTACCGCGTCAAACTACTTCCGGGTACCAAAGATTTAGGGTCCCGGCGGCGGAAAGTGTCTTCTTTCTGAATTCCAGGTTACCTGCGGTCAAACCCGAAATCCCTTGGGAGACTAAAACTGTCATGGTATTGTCAGGACTCCCTAGGCCAAAGAAAATGAATGTTGCGTTTACCGAAAAAGCCTGAAAAGTAGGGTCGGTAGGAATGGATTCTCTAATCATTTTCTTTCTTTTTAGATTCATAGGCTTCATAAGTGATCCTGCATATACAGTCTAACACTGTAAAACTGAAATGCATTAGAAAACTGATATTTTCAACATCATGTTGTAATCATAAAGAAATACATGCACAAGTGCATCAATAAACTGAAGTTAATAATGTTTTTGACACCGATTGTGTATTACAACATACATGTCAGATCGGGTAACCCAGGGGATGTCATCCATATAATCAAATCAACATGGCCTAACCGCTACTACATGGAGCTTTGTTTCAGACCTGCTTTGTTTCTTAAAACCCTTTTTTCATGTTGTGGAATCGATGAAATTATGATCCTTCGAGCCCTATACACGTATAATGTGCTGACTTGTCCCAGGTGCCGAGTTGTCTGAGAGACCATTATTTCACTAGGCCCTTTAATTAACCCAGATTACATTATGTTTGATGAGTGACGATCTGTATGCGATACTGGCATGTCACCTCGCCAGTTCTGTACATAGTCAATAGTGCGGACTGCGTTTTGGAACTGGTAACGTTAGCTATAGGTTTACCTCTAGAGTTCACTCAAACCTTGGCGTATTCCAGTTACCGTGGGTAAGTGTTGTTGTTGTTCACCTTGTAGTGCAGAGCGGTACATTATTAAGATTTGCAAGTTTCCTTGCTGTTTCTGTAGAACTAAAAGGGTATATCTTTACAGAGAGGGGTTGATAGCCCTTCTTCTTTTAACGCGCTCGATGCACCTCATCGAACACGGGACCCCAGTCCACGACCCTTCCGAAAGACGAGTGCAGCCATAACCGAGATGAACTGTCCCAGGATTTGAACCGGAGTCTCTACCAGTTGAGTTACAGGGACATCCCTGTTGCTCTCATTCGCATAGGCCCTATGCACATATATACAGGGGACAGAGGGCTTGGCTGTTTCTGAAAAGGACTACCAACCTTGATAGTAACCTATGAATCTTGGCTACGTCAGGATCTGAACCCATCGACTTTGTCATCCTGAATCAGATGATAGCTTAGGCCACTAACGTTCGGCAAAAACACACTGCAACGGTAGCACCAGACATGAACAGACAACGATGCTCGGTTAACAAGGGGGTACCGATCGCGAGGGGCCGCCAGCGCTGACCAATGCCTTTGTTTCGCCTCGGACAGCTGTAAACTTGCGTACATTTACCTTCGCCAAGATTATGTATTCTGGTGAGTGTGTCTGTGTGCGAACACGATAACTCCAAAATACCTGAGTGGATTGTCTTAATATTTGCTAAGTAGGTAGGTCTTGATAAGACCTCTGAATGATTACCACATTTACAGTTATTGAATGAATGAATGATTATCCCATTTACAGTATTGTTGGATCACGTTACGTTGGACTCACCCTTGCGTTGCTTATAGAGATTTGATTTATAACATCAACACTTGAAAGACTGGAAAAGGAAGCAAAACAAAAGATGCAAGACTACAAAGAACTGATGGCAAGACACTGCCACATACTGGTACAGAGCTCGAGGCGTGACATGAAGACAAAAGACCAGAGCAGAAGCAGATAGAGAATAATCGATGGGCTAATTTTTTCAGCGTACCCTGTGGCACACGGGCGAGATAGCGATTTTCCTAACTTCCTCTGGCAAATTGTGGGGGATAATTTCAGGGGTGGGTGCCAGTCCGACATGTGTGTCGGATTCTCTAATTTGCTTTATTTGTATTGCATACCCAGTAAACCGTCTCATGGCGTAACACACCAGGTTTGTACTGAATAGTACAAGCTGCATATCCAGACAGATTTATTTGATCCTCTCACACAGGGAAGGGCCCCCGTAGTACTCTTTTCGATAACTTATAAGTGTGGTGGATTCTTTAACGTGCTCGAAGTGTGGCTCTCCTCAAATACGAGAGAGAGTGTCACAGTGCTTGACACTGTTTTAACGATTTTGGGTGATTCTTGAAGAAATTTCTGAATAGATAATTTTTTTTTAAATTTACAGAACTATGGCAACCCAGCTCACAACAGAGAAGATCGCCCAGTTCCAGAAAATCTTCAAAGATATCGCCGACGAAAATGGTGTCATCGGTCCGAATGAGCTCCGCGCCTGGATTCAATCAATGGGACAAGACCCGACCGACGAAGACGTGAAGGTAAGACTAAGACGTCGAAATTTGTTTTGTACACCTGTCATCGGTTTGGAAACGTATCTACGTATGCTGCCTTTTTGGCCAGCGATTCGGTGGCTCAAAGGCCTCCGTCTGCGGAAATGAGACAACAAAAGTTAAACGGTGATCTCGATCCAATTTAGCTCACTGAAGAGCCAATCTTTCACTGAAACCCTTCCCAGTAGCATGCATGTCGAGTGAGCGACAACATCCGAGATTGGAGCTCTGCCAGGGCCACTGACCATTTGACTGCGCACGCTACTACGGGCAAAAAATATGATATCAAATCAAGACTATATTTTTTCTTCTTTAAGGTCTATGTTAAAAACAAACACGAACTTTCAAAGGTCATAAACAAACACAAGCTTTCAAATGTTAAAAACAAACACAAACTTTCAAATGTTAGAAAAACTACGTACTTTCAAATTCTAAAAACGGACACGAACTTTTAAATCGAATATCATTCGAATTTATGATCTTCCAGGGATTGATAGACGACGCAGACCTAACTAACACCGGGAGGATCAAGTTTTACGAGTTCCTTGCTCTGATGGACCAAATCATGACGTTTCAGAGGGAGGCTCGTCTACGCAAAATGTTCCACGAGTTGGATCGGGTAAGACCACCTTTGTGTAGTTGTTTTTATTTGTTTATCTTGTACTTGCAGCTTGCCAGTACCCTTCTTCTTCTTGATTTGAGACTAACTGAACGGGAAAGAACCGCCGAGGGCGTAGTACCAGTAAGTACTCGAAAGTCTATGTACATTTGAAGTGTCAAAAAGTGTTTTGTTGTTCCAAACCTAGGATGAGGACGGCTACATCAATGCTTCCGACTTGAGACGCGTGATGACCTGGCTGACAAAACAAGAGGCAGAGGAGATGATCCAGGAGGCAGCTCGCGATAAAGATGGCAAGGTGAGATCACGGCCCTCCTATACATGAGATCCCAGTTTGATCACACCGCGAGTATCATTTCTAATCAATTCTGATTAGTTCCATTTCACTGGAATTATCAGTTAAGTTATTTACAGTGCATAAGTATTGGATTTACAACCCTACTCTGTACCATACATTGTATACTATTTTATCCACCTGTCTCTCTATGTATTGTCACGGTATCATGTTTCATCCTCAAACCGTCGGGCTAAATTGAAACCCAATGAGAACATTTATTGTTTTCTTTGCCAAAGAGTTAGCCTTAGTTCATAAGAAAATTCTTTGAACACGACCAAGTGTTTTATTCAAGCTGACGTGTCGATGACCGTCTTTCACCTTCAAGGCAATAACTGGTTCTATTTTGCACCGCAGCAAAGTGTCGTTGCTAACAGATGCGGTCCCAAACGTAACGTATTTACATATATATATAGAGATTATAGTTCATGCGGCGTTTACAATGCGAAATAAAACCAGTTAGCATTGCCCTGAGGAAAGTGACAGACGTTCACCGAAACTTTTGCTTGAATAAAACACTTGGTTGTGTACAACAAACTGTAAGTTTTCCAGTGACTTGCCAACCTGATGAAACTATTCACGGAGTTTGTCCTTTTTGATTTCCGACCACTTACAACTATATTGCAGCCTACAACATACAATGGCTGTACAACCACTGACTTTGATTCCATGTCTTCCTCTAAAGGTGAGCTACCCAGAGTTCGAGAGGGTGATGGGTCCGGTTTGAGCGGACGACTGCCTACCCTACATCTGCTTGGAGATCTACCGATGAAGTTCTAATATGTTGACTATTGAATTATCACTGTATTCGTATCAGGGTGTAGTTTCACAAGCTGCCTCTTCCTGCCGTTAGTCAGTCAGAGCAATACTGTCATTGACTGTATTTGTAAGTTCTATTTCGCACTGCAGCTAGGTGTCGCTGCTAACAGATGCGGTCCCAAACGTTAAATAAACAGAAACCATGGACGTTTAAAATCAACTTGATTTTGAACATCCTTACATAGACACAGTAATTGGAATACATATCGCAAATGATACATTTGCGCATTATAACAGCACAATATCATGCATATCATATATGGCTGTTCGTCACTACTGACAATGTTTGTTTTGCTTTAAGTATAATGGAAATCAAGCAGTTGTAACATCGAGTACTCATGTCATGTATCAAATAAATGTATGAGGGAATAATAAATGGTTTATTGTGAGTTCCTACAATTACACAGCCTAATGGCTGATATTATTGATGAATGAGTTATATATTCATTCAAATAAAGTGATCTACACCTCCACAGAAATTAGTTTCAATCGCTACACGTCAAAAGTCCTGCAGTTGCCGGCAAGATCTGGTTCGAGTCTCTTGGGATGGTTTGTTGATTGCTTCAAACAAGGTATACATGTAGATAAAGGCAAGTTAGAGCCTTTACTTTACATGTAACGTTATAACAAACATCAATGCGAACATATATTGACTGGTCTACTAACGTTATATGTAAGCGAAGACGTTGACCAAAACAAAGTATCAATGTCGCCCGCAGATACACTTTGTTCCCTCTTTGGAAATAAATCACATAGTTTTAGGCAAAGGAGTTCACGAGAGTTTAACATACCCAAACTATCGTGCCTAAACGGGTCACCTGAATTCTCGTTATTATGGCTCCTCCGAAAAACACCAAACAGATCTAACGTTAACGTCAAATGTTGGTTAACCGATCAAAGAAATCTTGTACTACAAGTTGCAGTTCTATGAGCCCGACATGTTCCGGCCAAGCTTTCTTCCCTGCCAGCCCTTGAAGCAACCGTGTTCATGGATCCACAGCGCCTCCTTGCAGGTTAGGTAGGAAAGACAGGCCAGTGAAGACACTATCATCATCAAATCGTCATCAACATGGCGGGCGTTCTGAGGTTGACCCGATGGGTCGGAGGACTTCGTGGTTCTTTACTGCCGTAAGTACAATATCTCAAACTTTTAGCGAAGATCTGACTCACCCTTAGTGTCTCCTTGATATTGGATAACATTATAAACGTACAGGGTTTCGTAGGCACGACCTCTTTGGCATTTGTTGCTGGTGGGGAGGGGGGCGTTTACTTGAGTGTTTTCGAGAATTGTCCTTTCCTTGTCAAATGTTACTAAGATAGCAACCTAATTGACTAACAATCTAGAGAGATAGAATAGCAATATTGATGGTAATTAGATACATGAATAGATAGGTTTTGCAGAGTTTACCATCGTGAAGTTAACAATAACATTCTTCCTGCACAGTTCACAAGGCAGCCACCATGTGCAACAAGGGGCAATGTATTCTTCAGGTTAGTAGAAAATTGAATTCGATTATAGTCTGATATCTATTTCTATCTAAAAAAGTCTTATGTTTCCATCATAACGCTGTTGTATTTGTATATCGAAAAACAGAAGTTTTTCATCTGTATCTATATAAATCACCTTTCGGCGTAACAAACCAGATTTGCTGGCACGCGGTGCGGCGGCAGCTGGTTATTTTTTTTGCACTGAACAACCTCCCTTGATGTCACACCTTACCTTTGCACATCTAACTGTCCGCATTTGTAGCATGGAGTTGAGTGAATGACAGCAGCCAGGGATTCGAACCCTAACCTCCTGGTTTTGAAGTTAAGTTGCTAACATTGTCTTGTACACTTCCAGCTCCCTCCACCGTTCTGATAAACAAGATCCTGATCGCCAACCGTGGCGAGATCGCGTGCCGCGTGATGAGGACGGCCAGGAAGCTGGGCATCAGGACTGTGGCCGTGTACAGTGATGCTGACCAGGACTCCATGCATGTGGCTATGGTGGGATTCTCTCTGAGACGTTTCTACTTTTTTGTCCAATACTGTTGATATACAGTCCACAAATCATTTGTACACATATGTTTATTTCTTCAAGTTACGAGACATGAAAGTGGGCCTACAGGACCCCATGAAATGTTCAAACCTTGATCATTCATTTTCAAGGAAAAAAGCCTTACAAAAAAAGCAACTGAACAAACAAAATCATGAAATCATGTCAATAACCTTTTGAGTTGTTCGACTTATAAGTAACCAACAACTGCAGTTTTAGTAGAAGTAGACAGGGTTTGCACAATGTTATGTTCTTATAATATGTGCACTGTATTTCCTACAGGCAGATGAATCGTACAACATCGGCCCCGCCCCTTCTCAGGAAAGCTACCTCAACATGAAGAAAATTATGTCCGTGGCCAAAGACACAGGAGCACAGGTGAATATCTTCAAATATGAATGTACAAAATGTTCAGGTATTTATTCCTTTGTAAACACTGTATGCTGAAGGTGTTTATATTTGTGACTTGTTCTATGGCTTTAAATTGTACCACTCTCGTAATCTCTAAGTAGATCTAAGTGTCCTGCTCATTCTTGAAGACGACAAACCATTAAAGAGTACTAAGTGTTGCAACAACAGTCTTAAAACACAGAATGAGCCGGATCCTTACATCTGCTTGGAGATTACCAATCTTTTTGCCTTTGGGACATTTTTGTAATATGGGGAATATTACTAGAGAGTAAGGTCTAAGGCATATTAATGTTCAAGTAATAGAGTGTCTTACTTGTAGAAAACCAGCTATCAAAAAGTAGACTGAGCCAAACCATGTTTCTAGTGCTGTACAACTTCCACAACTACAAGTAAAGGCATTATCAAGCCACAATTTACAACATCTGAAAAATGCTATTAAGTGGTTAAACATCAGTTACAAGAAAACGGAAAATTTGTCAAGCTTAGGTCTTAGAGTTAGACTTTGAAAAATTTTGATAGTAACTTTTTCATCCCTTTCTAGGCCATTCATCCAGGTTATGGCTTCTTATCAGAAAACACAGAATTTGCAGACTTGTGTCAAGAAGAGGGTATCATCTTCATAGGACCCCCATCTTCAGCTATCAGAGACATGGGGATAAAAAGGTAACATTTTCATTATGAAATAGTGAGATGTTCTGATGGTGTACTGTTTTATCATACCATGATTAAAACAAACAGAATACAATATATTGTAAGTTCTTTTGTTGCGGTGACTTGATTTTGCATCAAGAGGGAAAAAGAGATTTTTGCAGTGTTTTAAGTTCACAGTTGAAACAATCCTAGTTGTACAGTAGTAATGCTCATTACAGACATATATTTGTGGTAAGAGTTCATCATGAAAATTAAACCATTATGCGATTTATCATACCTCTGATAGGCTTTATTTAGGATAGAATCCAGGAATTTTGCCCTCCCTGACATCGAAAAAGATACCCATTTTGCCAATGTAGTAGTACTCTAATAACACTGGTCAATTTAGATTTGGAGAGACTCAATACTTTATTATTTAGTACCAGAATTGCTAATCACTACACCATGTTAATGCATTGATGTTGAAATCTACCACTTTTCTCCCTCAAGTACTTCAAAGTACATCATGTCTGCTGCTGGGGTGCCAATCATTGAGGGTTACCATGGCGAGGACCAATCAGTGGAGAGATTGAAGGCTGAGGCAGAGAAGATTGGTTACCCAGTGATGGTGAAGGCTGTGAGAGGGGGAGGAGGGAAGGTGGGTGTTTATCTGATATCCATTCCTTCTTGACAACACCTGAGGCACAGAATTTTCACCTCCATCTTGTATTCAACTGGCAGAAATTGAATTTACAGATTTTAAGAATATTAGACATATGGAAATCTGCAACCTAACAAAATATAGGATCTCTGCAAAAAACAGCAACTTTTTGTCAAGAACAAGACAGAGACAAAGATATCATGCAATGTAGATACCAGTATGCTGTTTCCACTTTGCATGACTTTTAGGCTGGAGGGTTGCATTCATCCTTTCAGATGGGGACGTAAAGCTGGCGGTCCTGTGTATGAGGGAGCTTCAGGCTCTAACGTAAAAGAACAACACACTATAGAGAATAGTAGGGGTGACCCTGTGTGCTTTGGCAAAGCCACATTTGACTACTGGCTATCAAAAAAGCAATAAGCTTCATCTTAGTCAAATGTCAGACACTTTGAATTTATTTATTTACCAGTCCTTTAACTACAGTTTGTACATTCTGTCTTCTCTAACAGGGCATGAGGATAGTGATGACAGAGGCAGAGTTTGATGCTCAGCTGGAATCAGCCAAGAGAGAGGCTCTGAAGTCCTTCAACGATGAAATTATGCTGGTAGAGAAATTTGTGGACACTCCAAGGTAAAAGTATTTATCTTTGATTCTTTACAACTTACTAGGGGGATGTCCCTGTAGCTCAACTTGTAGCAGCCTCACATTTGAGCTCTAGAATCTAATTAGTTGGTAGCTGGGAGACCCCAGTTCAATCCTGAGAAGGGCATCTCAGTTGGGGCTGCACCTGTCTTTTGGGGGGTCCTGTGTTCAAGGAGATGCCTCAAACATGTTAAAAGGGAAGGGCATTACGTGTGAAAATATACCCTGCTACAGAAGTATAGCAAAGGAAATTGCTGCCCTATGTGTCACTAGGCACTACAAGGTTCTGAACAAACACTTACTAGAGGTTCTGCTAGAAATACTTCCTGTCTGCTCTAAACTGATGCAAACAGTTTCACTACCAGTGTATGAGATATTCTCTCTATTGTGTACCACAGACACGTGGAGGTCCAAGTGTTTGGAGACCAGCATGGTAACGTGGTGTACCTGTTTGAGAGAGACTGCAGCGTTCAGAGGAGACACCAGAAAATCATTGAGGAAGCCCCAGCTGTGAGTATAGTTCACAAAAAGTAAACAAACAAACAAACAACATTGTCCAGAAATAGCCGTTTACATAATCTCCAAGCAGATGTTGGGGTAGGAAATCATAGTTTTCTGACTGGCTTGGCTTCTCTGACAGCCACTATAGAAAAATCCAGAAAAATTATGATTCCCTACCCTAACATCTGCTTGAAGACAATTGTCTGCTTTTTAAGTATCCAGGTGATGCAGTTCTGTAGAAAAGATGTTATGATGTTGCTTCTTTTGTTCCCTTTTTAGGAGAGCCATACCTTGAACATATTTAAGAACACACCATACTTACCAGGAAAAGTAGGGTAGACACTTAGTAGATAGATAGACTGGTATTCCTCAGTGAGCAATTGCTCAAGCCAAGAAGGTATGGAGAAGGTTGGGATACAGGAACTGTTACAGAATGGAACTGATTCCAACATGTGTTTGTCTTTCAGCCTGGATTGACAGAAGAAGTGAGAAGAAGACTGGGCGAGGCAGCGGTCCGAGCAGCCAAGGCTGTCAACTATGTCGGAGCAGGTAAGGACTGACTTGTTTAAGTAATAATACCCGGTAATGGTAGATAAAGTCCAAGCAAGGTTCAAGCAAACTACACGGCTTGACGTCTCGTCCCTTATTAGATTTCATGTTAAAAAGTTATCCAGTAAGAGAGCCAACAGAATCGTTTAGGACAAGTACAAGTCCACAAGTCCACAATAGCTAATAGAGAAACCGTAGCCTACCACCTCTGTCAAAAAGTAGATATGCAAAACAATGATGGACATGCAGCCACTCTTTTATTGCCATACAATCATTGATTGAACTGCTATTTGTGATAGACAGTTAGGATCGGTCTGTAATCCCATAGCCCTGCCCACTTAAGTCAAAGCGCAGAAATGCAAATATTTGACAGACATGCAGCCACTGTCTTATTGGCTAAACTGCTAATTGTGATGGCCAGTCAGGATCAGTTTATTGGATTATTTTTTGCCTGGTATATAGATTTATATATATGTCAGGGGAGAGACTCTGATCTGGTAGAATCAGCGATTCTGCTTGCAGAGATCCTGATCGGGGTCTTTGTTGATGACAGAAACTCTGATTGGGATCTCTGCCAGCAGAATTGTCAATTTTGCAGGCTAACATATTATATCAATCAATCAATCAATCAATCAATCAATCAATCAAACTTTATTATTGTAAAAGATAAGAACTGTGTTTCCAGGCACTGTGGAGTTCATCATGGACAAGGACCAGAACTTCTTCTTTATGGAGATGAACACCCGCCTGCAGGTGGAACATCCCGTCACAGAGATGGTCACGCACACGGACCTGGTGGAGTGGCAGATTAAGGTACGAAGAACTAACTTTTTTTAGTGAATGTAGGATATTTTTCCTCACATATTTTCCAATACTGTTGTGCTGAATGCATCTTCTGTGCCAAAATCTAGGTAGAAATAGCTGTACAATTGTTATTCAAGTCATAATCAACTATTATATAGCAACAATTTATGATAATAGATAGTACACGTATTTCCAGCGTTTGACAACACTTACATGACACTTACAAAGCAGATTGAAATTGAGCACTCTAATGCAAATTCATGACTCTACGAATATGCGTTTCCAATGTACTACAATTTCAACCGCAAACTCGGAACATGACAAAAATCTCCTTTTTACCATGAAATTAAGTCTCCTCAACACTAAGTGATTTTACAGTGTAGAATTACTCCAAAATCTCCAGGCAGCGGCAGGCGAGCCCCTACCTGTCACTCAGGAGGAGATCCGGCTGACGGGCCACGCCTTCGAGGCCAGGATCTACGCCGAGGACCCCGCCAACAACTTCATGCCGGGGGCGGGGCCGCTGGTACACCTGGCAACCCCCGCCGCAGACGACACCGTCAGAATAGAGACCGGAGTCCGAGCAGGTACGAGACTTGTCAGAGATACTCTCCAATTGTTGACATCCAAAAACTGTCTTACTTGTTGTTGATTCCTCTACAGAATGAAAAGTGTGTGTGCTGTCTCCCATTGCCACCTATCAACGTAAAACAAAACTGCATGCTAATCAAGTATGGTAGTGTTATCATTGAAGTGGATTAACATGAGACAAAGCATAGAGTCTCAGAGGGATTAAAAAGTGTGTGCACTGTTTCACCTATCAGCTCACAATGAAACTGCATCCTATTCAAGAATGGTAGTGGATCCATTTGAGAAAAGGCCTGTGGCAGCCCCAACCGAGATGTCCTGTCCAGGATTTGAACCGGGGTCTCCCAGTTAGCAACTAATTGGATCCATTTGAGAAAACATTCAAATGTGACAATTTCTGTTTTATTCTTCTGTCCAGGGGATGAAGTGTCCATACATTATGACCCGATGATTGCCAAGCTGGTGGTTTGGGGACCAGACAGGCCTGCAGCTCTGAACAAGCTCAAACACTGCCTCACACAGTATAATGTAAGTGAATAGCTTCCTTTGCTTACTGTCTTTGGAATCTGTATCTGTATAGCCAATATAACTGCCCTTTGGCTGTGTGTAGCTATCTAGTGAGGATGCCCCTACTGTACTTGGTGAAATGAGTCATGTGTCTTTTTTTAAACCAGAAACGATCCTCTTTATTTATACATATTGATAGAAAACTTAAGTATAAAATTTTTGCAAGATTGCATCACTGTACTTGTGTGTGAAAAATTGATTTGATACTGGGACAAGCTGGTCTTTCTGTACACTTTCAACACAGGTAAAATAATGTATGCTGGTATAAAACTGGTGAATAACTCAACCCCCTTCACATTTGAAATGCTTATGCTGTCCTTCTTTTTAATGTCTTCATGTTCATATACTATTTGTAAAGCCTTCATAAGATAAAGTTTATTTGTTTCTTACAATACAAGAATACAGATTGTTACCCTATGCTATGCTCCATTGCTTAACTCAAGATTCTTTTATCTTTATATTTTTCAATTTTTGTTTTTCCAGATTGTAGGCCTGGCAAACAATGTGACGTTCCTGAGTCAGCTGTCTTCGCACTCGGAGTTTGCAGCAGGGAACGTCCACACAGGGTTCATCGACCTCCACGAGTCACAGCTGTTCCCTGAGAGACAGCCCCTCCCCCACGAGTTGTTGTGTCAGGCGGCTCTCGCTCTACTACTTATGGAGGAGGACCAGATGAGGCTGTCTTCTGTGATGTCTCAAGGTTTGAAGATTTTCATGTTAAATGAATGACTAAATGAATAAACAAACAAACAGACAAATGAACGAACAAACAAAAGAATAAACGAACAAACAAATGAATGATAGGGCAAACAAGTACTTTGTTATAATTGTCTTTTCTTCCTGCATGCACCTACATGTATAGACAGTTTAGTTTTCCAAATATTTTTGTTATCATAACAATCATGATGACAGGCAGACTCTTCCAAAGTTGAAGTCCTCCCCACATCTTTGGGTATATAGGATGGTGCCCATCTCTATTTCTCTAGTCTACTGGTAGTGATGTGTATTCAGCTACTAGCACCATACTCTTTCTCACAACTGCTAGGTGCTGAGTGCTAAACAGGGAAAGCAGCATGTACTATTTTGTAATCTTTTGTATGATGACAATGTTCCAAAGGACATTTTCGATTACTTACCAAAATTTTGTATTTCATTTCAGATCCGTTTTCTCCGTTTGCCAATGCCACTGGGAAGAGACTAAACCACACTTTTACGCGGAAGGTCGCTCTCAACGATGGAGAGAACAGTAAGCAGATTTTTCTTTTTAGCTCAGTTCAGACCCTTGTAGCGCCTAGTGGCACACAGGGCAGCATGTTTCCTTGCTGTTTCAGTAGCAGGGTATATTTTTACAGGGAGGGGTTGCTAGCCCTTCACCTTTAACATGCTCGAGGCACCTCCTCAAACACAGGGCCCCCATTTATGTCTCTTCCAAAAGACGGTGCAGCCCAACCAAGATTCGCTGCCCAGGATTGAACCAGGGTCTCCCAGTTACCAACTAATTGTAATCAGGAGCTCTACTGTTACGCTGCTACCAGTTGAGCAAGCTAAAGGGACATTCCTGATTTTTCTTTTAATCAATCAGTAAAAATGAAAAGTAAAATTTTTAAACCTTTGGCACGTGTAACATTTTGACCATATCATTTTATGATGTTAACTTGTACCCTTCTTTTTTTCTTTTGCAGAAGTCCAGATTCACATATCCTATGGTGGAGAGGACACATACAATATGCAGGTTTGTACATCATATTTATGTCACTGCTAACTCAGCAAGAAGGATGGAATACAGGCTGGTAAGCCAGAGTTGGTGCTTGATACATACATTAATTTGTAGAGTAATAATTATTGTTCTTTTCCTGAATGTCTGTACTCTCCTCAGATTGCAGATCATTCCTATGAAGTCTCAGGTTTCCTCCACTCAGGAGGGAGTATGGAGGAGCTGAGATGTACCATCGATGGTTCCAGGTCCACAGCCAGAATCGCTCTTCACGGAAATTCTCTTCACGTCTTCTCAATGGTGAGAACTGCTGTGGTTTGAGCTTTCCTGACTGTTCATTTATTTAACTCATAAAAAAGAGCTAGGGTAATTTCTCCAGGACGTTAAACCTGTGTATACTGTATAAATTGTACCCTATCTTCTTGCAGTAACGTTACATACAAGTAGTGAGAGAGAAGCTTCTTGTATATGCTGTAAATTTTGTAATGTTTGTGGTGGTTTTATTTTTGTTTCTTTCACAGTCCCTCTCCACTGCAAAAATATTTGAATACCGGTATATCTATTTTTGTTCTACGGTATTGTTTTAAACTTAAAATGCCACTAGAATCTCCTACCGCAGAATTGAATACCTGCGAAAATGAATGAACTTACAGTGATCTAGAAATAGATTGACAAAGCTTTTTGGCCTCTCCCCCTAGGATGGTCCACGTGAGGTCCAGCTCCCCACACCAAAGTACGTCGAGAAGCTGCGGGGGAGGGGGGCAGGGTCGACAGGAGGGGCGGTGGCACCCATGCCTGGGGTCATCGAGAAGGTGTACGTCAACGACGGGGACACCGTGGAGAAGGGGGATCCACTCATGGTCATGATTGCCATGAAAATGGAGGTACGGACATCTCGAAAGTTACATGTAGTGTATCATGGCTAGTCTTAACCCCTCAACTTCCTGCAAGGGCTTGAATTCAAAAGATGCACAGATTTTATGGATAGCTCCAAATCAGATACAATGTTCAAATCCGAATGTTCTCTTAGAAATTTGATATAAGCCACACATTGTACAACGTTCTGTGACATCTAATAAAGTCCTGTGACAAACACGGAATGCAAAAAAAAAATGTACAAGTGTGAAATATCAAAACTTAGCTCATTGCAGACATGTATGTGTATATATGTTTATATGGGAGTAGACAATGTCTTATTTTGGGTACTTGATCACACAAAGGGCTAACAGTGACTTCAAGTTTCTTGTAAACATTGTGACACATCATTTACCCTGCCCATCTGTTGAAATGTGTGAGTTTTTGTGATTTAGAATATCTAGAAGAAGGCAATTTTTTGCTGTGCTTGAGCTACAAATTTGTTTGAATCAGATACATATACATATACATAAGATTTTTTCCTCTCCTTTTCAGCATGTTATTAAAGCCCCTGAAGCCGGTGTCCTGGAGAGGGTTCTGTTCAAAGAGGGAGACAAAGTGGACAAGGGGTCGGAACTAGTTGTTTACCATCAGGAACAAGAGGACAGCAATGGGGAAGAGGCGTTATAGTCAAATCTATCTACTGTAACAACTACAGGGACTTGAAAAAAATGGTCACATTACACTGTTGGGTCACTGGAAAATATAAGGGACCATCAAATAGTGGCCGTAATGGCCAGGTGGTCCTTGATCATTAGTACAGGTTTGACTGTAATACAGTTTAAGATGTTTGTCAAAAGCACAGAAACTTTACAGTAGAACTAAACTTGTATTTCTGAATCTTGGTGCCTATAACAAGAATTACGCTAAAATTGATGTAGAGTTCCAAGCATATTTTATGTATGATAACTGTCAGTTAAATTATTTTGAATATCATACTAGAGTGCACTTGACAGTGAACCATGCAGCTGATCATGTTTGACTACATGAATATATATGTAACATTTCCATTCAATATAAGCATCTTTGATCTTCAATAAACACTTGTCTGTTCAAACAAGCCAGTTTGTAATGTGTTTGTAGTTGTTATTTTATTACATGTGCATATTTGGCCAGTTATAGTGAAGTTGGTGGTCTTGTGATTAGAACTTCTGCTTCTTGATCACAAAGTGCGGGGTGTAATCTTTGGCAAATGGTCAGTGTGTGTAGCACCCACAATGCTAATTTTGCAGATATAGAATCTGTCCATCACAATTAGCAGCTCAACCAATGGGAGGGTGGTTGCATGTCTCAAATATTTCTCTTTTTGTGTTACGTTTTATGCTGCATTTCTATGTTTTGATGAAGGTGAGCAGGGCTATGGGATTGGTCTATTGCATTCAAATAAGTACAAATGTGTCTTGATGTGTGTGGATTAAAGATACTCTTATGGACGAATCTTGGTCAATTATTGAGGCCACTTGAGTGATTGAATCTTTATAGTTCATGCTTTGTGTAGAAAATGGAAGAAACAACTATCATTCTGTCTTGATTTCCTGTATCAAAACCCTTTTGTATTGCAAGACTGACATAAACATCAAATCTTGCATATACTTACGTTAACAGGTGTTAGGTATAAAGTTATGTTCATGTGCTAGGACTTCCTTTTTTTTTAGTTTTCAATAGCGGCGGTTGTGGGGGGTAGCTCCTGTTGTCTTCTTTAACTGTGTCAATTACAGCACATGTGTGTCAATAAAGGAGCCTATAAACGCGAGTTGAACAAGCAAAACAAAAGTTGTGTTTTCCGTAAACATACATTATAGCGATGGTGGGTTGGTAGTGAGAGAGACAGGTAGTCATCACTCATCAAAACCACCGTGTCATTGTATAGAGAATCCCTTTCCACCATCTTGTTTAGATAACCAAAGGAGAGTTGATATACACAGTAACCTGTGCGATACGGTCACACGGGTGAGGATATAGCGGACCATTCGCCGCATTTGACCGTAAACGACTGATCAAGCGGAACGGAACGCGTGTGTATGGCGTCAATTGTTCGTGACCGCTAAGCTTGGAGAACTAACATACTGTTGCCATGAGTTCATATCAACAAGAACACTAACACGCGTCAAGGTCGCGACGCTTTTTCGTCACATTCCCGTCTTCTGAAGCATCTTAAAGAGTGTAGAATTATCCTTAACAGCGACCTTACGGGGACAGGTTTTCTAAACACACCTGAAGTAGGAGAAAATCCTATGTAAATCAAACGACATTGCTCAAACATCGGCGACAGTTTAGTCAACACAGTCGACTGGTAACTATACACAAATCGTCACGGAAGAATACTCCTACACCGCCTCTGTAAGGGTGTTGAGCGTCTCTTTTTACAGTAAGCTGTCAAGGAGCCATCTCGTGTGTTGTTTTCGTTGTAGAGTTCCCATTTGTCACCAGAAGGGATACTTGTTGGAGTATAATAGCGCACAATGCATAGCCTACGCATTGCAACGGATACGGTTACGATGTAAAGGCAGGGAAAGGCGACATTTGTGTTGAGGTGGCAAAGATTCCCAGGTAGGCGAGATGTAGCAAGTCGCGCCAAATACCGCGTCCGAAAAGCTGCAACTGAACCAATACTTGACACACCCCTCGCTGAAGGAGTTCTTTAAGTCTTAGCTCCATTTTTGAGGACCCTTGGGCGTCCATGTGGTCTTTGTGGCAACCTCTGCACGCGTTTGAGAGGATCGCAGGTAAGAAATCTTGACTTGGTTTGTGTTTGAGATTAAGGTGGTGGTTATGTGAACACCTGTCGGCTTTCCTCATCCTGGGAGCTCTTAAGAAACTGTTTCAATCATTAAGACGCCAATCAAGATCTCAGTCTTCATGGGTAAGAAGGGCAAGAGTTACTCTCTGGCGCTTCAAAACAAGGTAGGGTGGCTGTTTTCTCAAAGTAAAATAGCAATTCTTATATCCCATTCGATTGTGATTTAGCTTTTTGCTGTAGTTGTTTTGCTGTTGGTAATTTCTACAAGTTCTGAGAGCAAAGTATTGTAATTATATGGAAATATTGTGTACTTGTGAGAAAATCCATACATCATGTGCAAGAATCCTCCATCTCGTCTGAAGTCGTGAACAAATCTTGCCGACATAAAGTAGAGTATACGAGACGTTCAATTTCTTTAACTAAACGATATGCATTGTTTTCGCATATTAACAAATAACTTATGGTTGGGTCTACAGTTTAGTTTACTAGACTGTTATACATATTGTACTCTTCAAGGAGGTTCAAACCTCTTTTAAAGCTTCTTGCATTTTTGATTACTTTTTATCTCCAAAAGGTATGGTTACAAAGACGCATAGTAAGACCAGGCCTTTCTTTTACAAGGGTTTGAAAGGCTTCGTCTGCTACGACGCCAAGGCCGGAACACGACCTTCTCAATTACTGCATTCCAATTCACGGCCTGTGATGGTCAAACCCTGACCATGGTGGACCGTGGAGGTCTTGAAAGTTCCTAAAGTCTGTTAACTAACTGACGAATTTATCCTTACTTTGACAACTGGAGAACATACTCTCATTTTAACTACTCCGAAAATACTACGTGAATTTTGACGCATAGAGTTTTAAATTAGATGGCCTTCCTGGGAGTACCATAGTTTCACAACATTTTAACATTACAGTAGTATGTCTAGCGAACCCCTAATTTGAAATCTGCGACAAGCTTAAGCTAAATGCGTAATCTCCAAGAAGATGTAAGGACCCGGCTAATTCTCAATATTTTACTCCTGCTTTTTAAAATTAAGTACTCTTTTCTAGTATTGTATTTTTTTAAACTTTCGCCTTCTTTTCGTCTTCTTCGTGAATCTTTACACAATACTATTATACTAAATGCGGCCCTTTTAACGAAATATTCCCCACTACTATTCTATAGGTACCGTTGTGCGCAGACTCAGAAGGCAGCCATGTCAATCAGCCTGACCCAGGGGCGGTTCTTTGCTATTCAGAAGACGGAATCGCACAACAGGAAACACATCTCAGTACTCAACAAGATAGAGAGGAAACGGACCGATTTTCTCACCAGGTAAGCACACAAAAACTTTGCCACTCAGACAGAACTTTACAGTTACTTTACAGATGTGTCTTATATGTATGTGGCAGAGATTGTCGTTCTCGTATATAGGACTGTTTAGCCATAGCCGGAGCTGTATGCTGATGTGAATTATGATTTTACAATGGTTATCATAGACCGACGGATGCCATATATAAGCACACATAACATTATTCCAGAATGATTAAAAACCACGCTAACAGATATCAATTGTACTATTACATACTGGCCATCACATATTTCTCCAAGTCGCTTAAAAGTATCATGTGGTGTTTTTGGACTTGCGGGAAACCCTTCAACTTGGCTTGTGTATTTTTGGATACACTTTCGTCATTATGTTACTTTTTGTGTGTTAATCTTACATGCTTACATAAAATGAAATATTTTTAGATGTCACATGATGATTATAGTATGACAATGATGGTTAAAAGGGCCTCTAAATGACTTTTAAAAACAGTGAACACTTAATTTTCATTACTTCCTCCTTTTATGGCCCTTTTTTATTTCAAACGTACGATGATTTTCTCCTATTTTTATATTCTGGGGTCCTCAACTATCATATAAAAAGCCACAAAAAGTTAGGTTTGGTTGGTCTCGACACGCATATAAAATATGACCAACGCTGCCGTGTAAAAAACGCATTTGGTGTGTTTAATTTTTTCATGGCAGGAGGAAGTAATTTATCAGATTTTATTACAATCAGGAAGTGATGAAAAAAAATTAAGTTGACAAACGCAGGCATTGATAGGTAGCTGTGCGTACCATAGAACAAAAATGACATTACAAAGTTGTTTTTAAGATTCTAAGAGGAATTTTTTTGTCATTGTTCCCACAGGCAGTTAGAGAAAACAAGACAAGCGGAAGAATACCGCGTCAAACAACAACGTCAGAAGCTGACCAAGTCTTTATCGAAAATAGAAGGTCTACGCCTGGGACTGATGCGGAAATTGTCGTTACAAAGTCAAAGTCAAAATCCATACGAGGGAGACATGAGTTCGAACTACGGTAGATACGGCGGGATGACTTTGGACGCCATCAAAAAGGACACCGACCGGTGGTACAAACCCAAAGATCCCAAAGTCGAACGGATGAAAAAATCACAAGATCTTCTACGAGAGGGAAGGAGGGACGGACGTATCATTGCGTACGAGTCTCTTCCCGCCATTTTGTCACTCCCCGAGCAAAGGAAAGAAGAGGAACGGCGAAAACGCGAGGAAAAGAGGGCGGTATTACCGGAGACACCCGAGAAGAGCCCCGAGTACGATCACCTCCCGAAGGTGACCGAGAAAACACGAAGTGGTCGCTTCGAGACTGTTCGGAAAAGACGACGAGACTCGATAAGCCCGAGGCTGAATCTTCCTCCATTGAAGGATTTCAAGGAGATGAAAAAGGACGACGCTTTCAGTCTTTTGAAACCACGTGATCGAGAAGACGGTTTGATTTTCCCATCGTTGGGGAACAGACAAGAAACTGAAGTTAACAACACCGGAAAGAGAGACGCCGCGACTGAAACGGACCTTCCTCCGGTAAAGAGCCATAAAAGTGGAAAAGGGAACCACAAATCTAAAACCAAACATTGGAACAAAGGCGCGCATGGAGCTTTGCCACCACTCATTGAAAGCTGAAAAGACCGTAGTTTCTAAAGGTACTTATTTGCTCAATTTGACTCCAAATGTGTTAATGATGAATATAATGACTTAATATATGAATTTATATAGCAAATGCTGCTGCTGAGAAATACATAAACATGCTGAAAAAGCACACGTTTTATTCTATGTTAAAATTCATATGGACGAATACAATGTTCGAATTGTTGATTGGTATGAGATATGTATATATATATATATATATATATATATATATATATATATATATATATATATATATATATATATATATATATATATATATATATATATATATATATATATATATATATATATATATATATGTATACATATACTGCGACAGCTGCTTTAAAAGAGGTATACGGTAGGATGAATAGTATATCTATCGTATACACTTTTCTAAAGGACGATATGTACAGTTTTATGCAACACACATTGGTCTTTATTTGTGCTAAGCTTAACATTGGTTTTTAACACATTTCACAAATGGACGGGAAAGCCTTGTACTGTGAACACATTACACAATACTCTATTCAATATATGACCAATATATATATATGATATACTTTAACATACTACCAAAGGAATATAAGATACAATGGTTACTTTAATTATAAACATATGGTGATATACATCATGATATCGGTACTTATATATGCTTTTGTTTACATGTTCTGCTGTACTTATAAGCTATGACATGTGGATCTATACCTCTCTGTTTTGACTGGGCTCTGTTTCGCTGTAACATACAATAAAAGGTACCATAATATCAAATGTTTCAGCTGTAAAAATGTGGATAGTACATACAACCAAGGTATACCGTTATATCTATGCAGCAATAGAATACTACTAGCCAATGTTTTAGTTTTGACATTTTAGGATTGCATTTGTTCAAACGACTTGGTGAGACATAAAAGTAAATGAATACAATACTGTTACGTTGCTGCAAGGAATTGCAATCAGACATTCTGCATTTGTGTGTGTGTGTAAACATTTCTGATTCAACTTTTCTCTACAATATGTCCGTGACTTCAAACTCGCCATGACTACCTTCACCATGATTAGCGTGGTTCAAAATGATATTCTTTAACACAATGGTAATGATAACAATGATATCATCATTACCATAACAACGTTAGTATCTTTCCTTCATGCATGTTCCACGGGTGTCATATCCCTGACCGGGGATGCGGGTGCCACAGGCGGCGGTATGTACTTAGGAGGCCCGGGCACGGCGTCAGGATAGACTGGCTTAGCAGCCTCGTCGGCGGGCTCTTGGTCTGGGTAGAGCTGGGGCTCCTCTGGACGAGGCTGTTGGGCCGGAGGTGGCTGATGTGAAGGTGATGGCTCACTCAGCTCCGCTATAGCGAGGTTCTCCTCTTCCACGCGGGCTGTTTTTTCCGCTGCCGGGTTGCTGGTGTAAGCAACGGTTTGTAGAGCGGGCTCCTCTGGGAGGGGCTGTTGGGTCGGAGGCGGCTGATGTGAAGGCGATGGCTCGCTGAGCTCCGTTATAGCAAGGTTTTCCTCCTCCACGCGGGCTGTTTTTGCCGCTGCCGGGTTGCTGGTGTAAGCAACGGTTTGAAGGGCAGGCTAAAGACGAAGAAGGGAGACGATTAGAATCACACCTTACACACGAGATCAAACATCGAGTCCTCCCCTGGAGCTCCGCCAAAAATCTATTAATGCGTAGAGTGGAGTACAGTATAGTATACAATGTAGTATAGTATAGTATAGTATAGTATAGTATAGTATAGTATAGTATAGTATAGTATAGTATAGTATAGTATAGTATAGTAGAGTATAGTAGAGTATAGTACAGTACGGTAGTGTAGAGTAGAGTACACACAGTAGAGTGGTTTTGAGTAGATTACAGTACAGTATATTGGAATAGAATAAAGTAGAGTAGAGTTCATTAGCATAACACGGTACAATGACTTGATTTTGTTTTTAAATCACAGAAGAGAGTATTTTTCCCAAAAGGAAAAAAAAGAATACCATAACTCTCACAGGTTAAAGTCCTAGGCTACATCTTTTTAATGTCTACCAGGAACTAGGGCTATTTTCCGCGAAAAACCCTTACCTCCTGCTTTTCCGAGTCGGTCTGCTGGGAGGCGCTGTTGTCCTGTTTCTGCAGGATGAAGAAGCAGACGGCGAGGGCGATCAGGACGACGAAGAGGATCACGGCGATCGCGATGGCGGCGATCACTCCCACACCAAGGCCACGTGACTGGGCCACAGTCACGCTATCACTTGCAGCTCCATCTTTGCAAAAGAAAACACTTTATTTGATTTTGGACAGAAACAATGACAGTGTGACACTGTATTCAAGTAATAACTTAGTGTGCCACATACAAAGAACACCAAGCTAAAGATGGTCTCATAGCTTTTGGGGGCCGTAGGAGTTGTTATCCACTGTGTCTAGAGCACGGTATCAAAAGGCGGGGCCCATACCTCTCCTTCCACCTCCAGAAATCATTCTAGTTACCTAGAGCCCCCTAATTTACAGCTGACAAGGACGTTAGAACATGTCAAAGTTGATTTTCAATTGTAGTCTTTTCAGTACCAAGGGCAGCAACTCCCAAAGGGGGAAACTGATAGATAGTACATCTCAGGCTAAATCCCGCTAAAGCACATGTGGCGAAAATGGTCTATGAAAACTTTGTAGTCACGTTCATAGTCTAGTCATTTGAGTTGTCCTCTGCACAAACAAACAAACAAGCAAAGTTTTACAAAGAAGCAAACAACCTATTAGTAAGCAAAATCAAAGGCCAGCGAAAAGAAGGCTTGTATGTCACGTCACAACTTATGAAAATCACTTGCCGCTGCTATGTTCACAGAATCTTTAAACCTCCAACATGGCGGACGCAAAATCACGTCATATTGTCACATGACTTTAAATGTCCAATAGGATCGTTCCTTACTTGCACAGTTGGCGTGGAGAGCGCTGCTGCTCTCGTCAGTGTTGTCTCCGCAGTGGTCCGCCAGGTCGCACTTCAGGTTCTCGGAGATGCAGTGGCCGTTCCCGCACTCAAACTCGTCACTGTCACAGGGAGAACCTGGGGAAGATGGAAAACGATGTTTTAAAACAGCTTTTGTTATCCCTAGAGGCTATGAATTCGATTCCTGGCATTCCTGGCTAGACGTTGTGTCATTGTGTCTCCGACTTCACTAACTCCACCCAGGTGTAAATTTGGTTCCTGACTTTGGCGGTTGAATGAGAGAGATGGGCTTAACACAATCCCTGCGGCCTCAAAAAGACCGTTGCCTCACCATCAATAGCAACCTTAGATTAGAGAAGTAATTTTATACATTCAAAGGCGTCATGAATAGTTGGAAGCCCTCAAAACATATCATTTATTTTAAATGCATATGCACAGTCTTTTATAGAATATTATTTTCTGTATCTAAGATAACGGACTTATTGAGGATGAAATTGGTCTTGAACTAGTTAACTCTGATATAGATATCTTAGCCTCGAATAAAATCACTCAACGTAATCAAAATTATTCATCCGTCTTACCACTATCAAAGGCAGAATACACAATGAAGAATCCACTGCCTCGCTGACTGTCGGAGTCTGAGGTGAACTTCAAGGTCACGGCGTCCCCTGTTGACTCATATTCCCCGCCGGCACTGGAGCCGCAAATCGGGCCGCCGCCGAGAGGGCTTCCCGTCGCCGACGGACCGTCGTAAATCCGCAGGCTGTCGCCGCAATTCTGTCCATTGCTGCCGTAGAATTGAATATTGATTAGGATGAAATGTCAGATGCATGCATTCCTTTGAATGCGCTAATGCTATTGTTAGAATAAATCTTTCATTACCTTTCAGATGCCCTCTTGCTAGCTCTCATTTTCAAAATTGTCGCTGTATTCACTTTCTTGTGTCATGCTTTTTCTCTTGCGCGATACTCTTTAAATATGTAAAGGTAAAAGGCAGGTAAGTTGAAGGTAACAGATTGCTATGTTCATTCACATTTCATGAATCTGACATGCGCCTTGCGTCTGGTATGTTAGATTTCTCCTCCTGGGTGCAGCAGTTTTTGCGCACGCGTGGCTAACCAACCAACATGGCGAACGGGTGATTACGTCACAGTCACGTGACTGCAAACAGCGTATGATCTTACCTTCCGTCCGGTATGTCGAGTCGTTCCAGTCGGAGGTACATCTTCTTCCCGGAGTCGGCCTGGAGGGTGAGCTCGCAGTCGGTGTCGGCTGCGTACGTCGCCGCCGCCTGGGAACTGACCTGGCCGCCGCGACTTTTGATGTTGATGGTCTTTCCGCACTGGTCGGTTAGGTGTACTGTGATACAATGATCAGACGCATTATGACAAGTGCTGTATTAATTAATTGTTACAAAGGAAAAGCCAGCATGCACGCACGCCTTGAAAATGTAACGTTGACTGTTGTTTGAATCTCTAGCCGTCTAGAATTGTATATTGGACGTGCTTATCTTCTGTATCGAAATACAAGTAGGTAATTTCAGTTAGCATTAAATTGTTAACTATATTGATTACAGTGCAGTGTTTTCACTATAATTTCAATGAACCAGCTCAGTTTATATGACTTTGCAACCAGTCTATATTCTGCAGTATGTGCTTGTTATTATATCATTTCGTGGTCTGGTGCCCAGATGTTTATCATATATGGGGGTGCACAGTTGAAAAAAGAGCCAAAGTTGTCAGGGAAAGTGGATTATGTCCATATATATCCTTATAACCTATTTATTACGAACAAAAAGCGATGTGTATATAAATATAGGCGGCGCTTCATCGGGCGGCCACAGTGTTACATGAGCTCCTCGCGCGGTGTCTAAAGGTCAACCCTTTTTTTGTCAACTAGGTTTTTTTAAGTATTAAAGGTCTTTTTAAATGTAGGTGAATATGTCTGGACCTGATTGGGAAAGTGTTCTCTGACTCTAAGCCTATTGTCTTTCATATTTTCAAAATTCTACAAGTAGGGACTGTATACCCTTTTAGAGCCTAATCTGCAGTACCGCTCCCGGCCGCGACCAGAAAAGTGTTAAAACGACTGCCAAATTGCCAAATTTCGGTCTTTTCGTGAATGGGGAAATCGCGAAAGGCTCGCAAAGGGTTTGATATTTTGAGGCTTGTTTGACTTTGATTTAGACAATTTGACCATTTGAAATTGCCACAATATTCATTATATATCACAACGAAACAGTAAGAGATGAGATATGTAATATGTTTCTTTTGCAATTTAGGGAGAGGAGTTGTGCACAGTCTCTATGAATTGCCACACTACCCTATCCCGATCTCAGTCCTATTTTGGGAAACGTGAAGACGTTGAACAATAAGCAACAGTAGTTTTGCCTGTTTGTCTATCAATAGATCCAATTTTTCTTTCAAAATGCTATGAGGTTTGAAAGCTACTCAACGGTGAAATATAACCTTGGGCACCGAAGGCGCTAGCCTCTATTAGGCTCCGCGGATTGCTAGAAAAAGAATTTTTCCAGCGACCCGCGGAGCCTGGTAGACGCTACGGGGGCGCCGCTTGATGGGCTGAATTCTTGGCATACCATCTTTTAAAGCAAGACAAACTAACTTATGAAAGGACAATAATAATCATTGATTTATTGTACTATGTTATGTGTATTATTTTTATAACCTCCGTCTTCATCACTTTAGAGTTTAGATTTAAGAAATTATGCATTTGCAATTTTCTCATCTTGTTCTTGCATCAGTTTTAGATTGTCCAGCGGGATGTCACTATAAAATCAAGCCAGTGCGTCATGATACACAAAAAGAGACGATACCAGAAGGACGATCTGAACAACTATAAATCAAAAATCATTTAGGGACAAACCGAAACTGTCTTGGTGTAAATTGCTCTATTACTGATCTGAACAGGAATGCTGAAAAATACTTTGGTACAAACAAAAAACTCTTCCCACTAAACCATATCTGCATTGTTCTGTACAAACTCATTTCCCATTCGACGATTTTTTCTAATCTATCCTTTCTGATAGCACCGAATTTGCTTCATGTTATGTACGATCCATATTTGGTATCCCGTTAAGACCTGTACGGTCAGCTGTCACGAATCCACCCGTATTTCCGCCATTCCTACATTTCTAACCCCTTCAACCTTGGTTTTAATTGCGGGCTTACAGAGCTGAGTGCGCATCCGGACGAATGATATTCGAGAAAAAAATCTCAGACACGCACTCATCTATGCAAGTTATGATTGAACAACAATGAACAGCTCGTATGTTGGAACAACAATGCGGCTCAGAAATTATAGAGGCATGGATTCCTTTATAATTGCCATTGAGTCGCTGACAGGGGTAATTACCGTGTTGCGGCTCAATAGAAACGTGTTTCGACGCCCGAGGCGTAATCACCTGCGGTTGCCTAGCGACGTACCGTAAACACAACTATATTTACTTTGAGATATCCCCGGGTCTCACCAGGTATCTGTTGGCTTTGTCTGGTTGCCAGGCAACATATATGCGGGATAAACATATATCTGTAGTAAGATGCGCTAAATAGACGTAGAAGTAGATTCTTGTATTTCTTCGTGTCTATTGCAATATAAATACATGAACGGAAGAAAACGCATTGTAGAAAATAGTGCGTCTGTTACAAGCTAGCCGTAATGTATGGTGCCAGTGAATACATTGAAAATGAAGTCGATTATTCCAGTTGTCTAATGACAGTATCCTCTAGAAATGTGGCATTTTTCTGGTAAAATAATGGTTCTAAATGTGGGGAAAATAGCAAACGTTCAACCTTTCTACTTCCCAACATAAGTTGGGATTATGCATTCAATTATGAAGTGTGAAATTACGGCGAATATTGCAGAGCAATAAGGTTACACGTAGTTCATAGAACAGTTGAAACTCTTACCTGTAAATGCGCTACCTCCTTCAACCAACAGTGTTAAAATCACCAGCACTAGACAATTCGTTCCACACATGAAGGAAAATTTGCGGGACCTTCCCTGTCGAACACCTGCCACATCCGCCATTTCTCGTCTGAACTCTCGTATAATCTCGCCCGACAGGTTGAAGTGGCGCGACTGCAGGAAACAATGTGTTCATCAGCCTTTCATGTAGGATCTTCTCTATGACGCATGACCTAGTTTAGTTTATCTGTCCTTCCTTTCTTTTATGTACCGCGCACACTGCTTTTGTTTCTGAAATGAGGAATTATGTCCCGGCCTTTGTAACTAGGATACCAAGGCTAAATAGAGATATACCGTGTGAGGTAGTGATATCTAAAGAAGGGAATCGGATATGATCCGAAATTTATTTATTTCTATGATACGTAAAGTTCTAGAACTTTAGATCGGTTCTTTCGAGGTTTTATAAATCCTGAACGTAGTCTATTTTGAATCAAATAAGAATAAATCTCAGTTTTGCAGTGTTTTTGTTTGTCTACACTAGGATCAATTGTAGTTATCATTTTGTTTGTGGGATCAATTGTAAGGAACTGTAGGATCGTAGTGATCATTGTTGTTTCTTTGAGTGTTCTTATTCAAGGGTTTGTTTTAGAATCACCTTGCAATTCCTTGGGTGGTAAATCAAATGACTGAATATCGTTAAAAGAGGTCCATAGCGCATATTTCTATCTATTGAGAATGTTAATAGTTGTAGGTGGACATGAAAATAAATGTAACTTTTATGAATGTGAAGATAGAAGATTTGTTCTATGTGTATGTCTATACGAAATTTATCAATCAATGCCTATGTATATGAAATGTCATTTTTGTAAGATAAAATCTGCACTGTTCTTTGCAAAAAAAATTCAACAAAGATCACAAAATTCAGCATATCCATATAATATAAATTCTTTTAATTGTGTCAGAATGAAGTATACATGTATTCTAGCTTACAACATTTGGTTGAACATCTGCATCAAGAAACATTTACAAAACCAACTTTAACTAGGTTGAGAAGATTCAATCCAAATCTACAAATGTTTTCCCAATCATCTTACATTGCTGAACATGTGTAGAATATATTTCACAATGGATAGAACAAATAATTACAGGAACATCTATATATACATCTTCTAATAAATTGTTACAGTTTAAAAGTAAGTCAAAATCAATAATAGTTTGTAGATGGTTTTATGAAATGATATTCAGCACACAAAGAGGTAACTCATTAGAATCAATTACAATGACTTTAATTTGTGACACACCAACATGACGCCTTCAGCATTCGGTCAAAGGTCATAGGTCATGACATCTCACCATCTATATTCCAAACTCTGTGCTATCCTTATGGACAAAAATGTGAGATCATCTGTACATGAAATCTTCTAGTCTTTGATCCTCAGACATAGCCTGGAATCCATCAAATTTTGGCTCCCGTTTGCTCCAACAATCATTTCCCTACAGAATAGTCTAGCCCTTGTTCCCATTTAAACATTAGGTCCTTACTTCCTGCATTATTTCAGAAATTTCTCAGAAGCAGTGCAAAGAGGATCAAACTTCCAAATGCCTGTTTGAACCCTGTTACCAAGCCATTACGAGGACCATGTGACTCGGAGCCAATCAGAACTAGCGACTGTATTCAAATGCCAATCGTTTATCTATCTAACAAATGACAGACTTTTGTGCAGAGAAGTGATCAAAGTAGCGAATGGAACTAGAATAGATTGAACACCAGGCAATCTCAATCGAGACCAAGTTTTTACAACACCAGTCTCTCCTCCCCGCCCATGTCGGCCCCGTAGTTGTCGCCCCCCATGGTGCGCTCGGCGTTGCGCTCTCCCAGGAAGCAGCGTCGTTTGCACTCCATCAGTTTCTCGAAGTCCTTCCACATCTTCATCTGCCGCATGCTCGGCCCGTGGCTTTCGCGAACCGCCTTCTGTTTTTCACGCAGGGTCTGGGAATATCAGATAGAAATCTTACAAATCAAAAATACTACAGAAAAAATCATGAAAGGTAACAGTTACTCAAGCAACTGGATAAATTTGGAAACAGTCAGACCTTTCAGAGTGCATCTGCTAACTTTTGGTTTAAACCCTGGTAACTTCAGTTTGTCCTTTAGTCACAAACAAAAGACGTCGACAGTGGATGCTGTCTGAAACATCTGTTTCCAAATTTTATCCAGTTGCTTGAGTAACCGTTACCACGAACCTTCGTCGAGTATTGAAAGACTGACTTCATATAAAGGTAACAATATTTTATGTATTCATTTTGTAAATACATCAGCTTGACATAAGCTATTTTATGACACCTTTTGCTATCTAAACCACTGTGTATGCTACAAATAGCCAACAAAATCAATATCAAAACTTTTCCTCTCAAAGCTCACCTTTCCCAGGTTTTCTTGCTCCTGGATCTTCCTAGTGTACTGTTCCCTATAAAATGTAATCAGTAAGTAACAAATTAGGTCAATAACATAAAAGTACAATTATCTAGATGATTGAATCTATAATTTTCGTCAAAGAAAAATTAGTAGTGAAATTTAATGATCGTTTTAACTAGCTATAGGATTGGAAAACAGTTCCAAGACTTTGGCTAATTTTCATGTCTATGATATCTGGTCAAAAATTGGCTTCCCTTTAGCTACAGATTACTAACAAGTAAATCCTATTGATTGATTGATGAAACTATGATGCCCTGTCAGATTTGCATTCTCTTACTACAGTCTACAAGACAGGGCTGTCTCCAGTATTACATTGTTTGGGAGCTCATGTTTTTGATTTTCAGTGTTGAAGCCATCATTTTAAGCTTACAAAGATACATTTTCATCAGTTTTAGGTCATGAAATTGACGTTTTTTTGGACGGACAGGGTTGAATTTTTTTCTGTCCCAACAAGCAAATTTCCGTCCTGGACGGGTCCAGGAGACAGCCCTGCTACAAAATGTAGTTACAATACATCACTGCACTTACCTGCATGATTTCTTCTTGTCCTGAGGGTCTGTGGACAGGTACAGCTTCATCTCCTCCTGTGCTCGGACCAACTGGGTGTCTACAACCTGGGGAAAAGGTCATAGGTCATGATCTTCAATCAGAAGTATGGTGTTGGCTGATTTTTTCAACAACGTTTGTGTTGTTTGAAGTACTGTACGTGCTCCAGTACTTTTTTCTATTTACGAAGCTTGTACGGAAATTAGCTAAAAGGGGAAGTATGGTGGTATGCTAAATGATTTGCATATTAATATCATCCATGATAATTCCTTTAACAAGAAGTAGGAAGGTATTTCCTACCTTCTTCATGCTCTGCAGGTAGTGGTAGCGGCTCTCTTCTGCACCGCATTCCTCTCTGTAGGTACGGACTTCCTGAAAAGAAAACAACAACAAAAGCACATAAGTTGTCACTTATTTGATGAAGTAGAATCTAAAAGCCTTGGAGAGGTACATATAGAGAGAACATTTTTACAGTTACTGGGTAATATCAAATCGTAGCCATAATCGTAGCCATAACCATAGATTCAGGTGAAAAAGGTAATTTTGATGTAATACAGCTAGCTGTGAAAGCATAGCTGCAATACCCGCATGTTATGCCAGAGGGCATTTATACAGATTGATTGATACAATGTACATCCACAGTACCTGTTCCAGTTTGGATCTGTCCGTTTCGTACCCCGCTGCCCGGTTGTCGTACTGTGCTTTCTTCTCCTCGTAAACCAGAGACATTTCCTACAAAACAACAAAACAACGTTCAATAGACTTCTAACACCTTTGATAAATGTTGTAAGGTACTGTCGGCTCCACCTCTGAGGTGTTGCCAAAAAATTCAAAATCATTGCAAGAGGTCAACGACCTGAGATGATCCCACCTGACATTTCTGTCTCATAGGCCTGAGCTCTTTGATGACAGGAGCGAGGGCTGACTTCTTCTCCGATATGGTCGATGTCAACTTCAACACCTGTAACAAAAGGACCAACTGTTAAAACATCTCCATCAAATGGGTAATGTTTTCTATTGAAATAGTGACAATGTTTTATTTAACAAGTATTACATGTTATGTATACATATTTCTAACTCACATAATATGGAGGTAATATTTCTATTCAGTTTGTTTGTTTGTTTGTCTTGGTGTGTGTCTGCAGTTATGTGACTATTGCTGAGTGGCAGCATGTGAGCCAGAAGTGGCGTAATAGGATACTTGGAGAATTGGAAGTATTATTTGGCTCTTGTCCTATGGTGTTTTAGGATGACTCATGGCTACACCCACACAGTAATGTCAGGTCTTTAGGGGTACCCACTTGGAGCTTGTCACAACGATGGTCAGCCAAATGTATCAGGCTCTTGTTTAAGTATGCATCTTAGTAGTCAGTGTATATGGAAAAGAAGTTATGGAAAGTTAAAGGTTGGATCAAATCAAGATAAACAAAAAAACAAACACACCATGTCCGAGATATCGTCCAGTGTTTTCCCCTTCATCTCGTCCAGCTCGCTCTTTATCGTGGACACCTTCTCCAGCTCCTCCTGGGTGTCATGGTAACCGGACACGCCCTTCTTGGCCTCCAGTCCTTCCTATAAATATGCAAATAAAGAGAGCATTGAAACACTTATGTTATGATGAGCAATACACAGAAAAGGTCTGACAATGTTAATGACTTAAATAGGATAAAAAGCACTTCACAGTGCAGCAAATTAGTGGCTAATCAATGGCTTACAACTGCCAAGTCTTAGCACTTAGGCAACAATTACATTTTTCTACATCACCTGATATCAAGAACAACGAATGGAGCTAACCAGTGCACGTTGGGCGTTCTCATCCCGTTGTCTCAGGATCTCCTCTGTACGCGAGAGGACGCCGTACTCTGCCCGAAGTTCAGCAAGTTCCTGTCGCTTCTTCTTGTACACGGTGCTCTTTCCACGCAGCTTGTTGACGTAGCGCTTGAACTGCGAGAGAAATCATGATGCATGTGAGAGGTTTTACACAACACACTGCCCTTTTTTAAGCACTGTTATTTTAATCACAGGATTTCTAACAGAATATCTTTCTAGGTTTTCAGAGGAAATTTTATATTGTGAATTCCGTTATTTTTGTGGGGATTTGATTTCGCTGTAGGAATGGAAAGTAGGTTTCCTAAGTCCATGAATAGCTTCATCAGGTTGGTAAGTCACTAAAAAAAAGACTCTTTGTACACAACCAAGTGTTTTATTCACACCAACGTTTTGGACACCATGACTGTCAACTTCCTCAGATTTCCCAGGGTTTTTTGGTTCACACAACACTGTAGCACAAAAACACATATTCACGGGAGAGATACTGCAAAAGCTGCAAAAATTAAAGCAGTGCAATTTTTTCAAGATTTACAGTACTTCCTGGGATTTCAGGAGATTGAAAGGATCCATCTGAAATATGTTTCTTACCTCATCTCCTTTCAACACTTCTCCTCCCTCCAGTTCCCGCGCCATCTGTCGTTTCTCGCTCAGCTCCTGCTCTGTGGCCGCCAGCTCGTCTTTCGTACTCTGGATTTCATCCGCTGCTTGAATCTTCTTCTTTGCAATGATGGATGCCTGGTAAAAAGGAAGTAGAAAAACTTTTGCTTGTAACTGTCCAAAAAACTACAAGTTCATGATGAGATTTCAACATGATACAACCAGCTATTGTTTTAGTAGGCATAAATGTTGTTTTATTCTGAAATCAGTTGTAATACATTTGTACTATTCTTGGAAAAAAACCTGGCTATTTAAAAGTTGTAATCCCAAAGGAAATATATTGTATAGACGGTAAATTCGGGTAAAAGTAGCATCATAAAAGTGCTCTAAATCATGCATATGATGCTTCAAGAAATGCCTCCACTCCGTCGTGTCGCCAAAGATAGGGATATATAGGATGCTTATGAAGGTTCTGTTGACTCTGTGAATAACTTTGCTGTTGTCCTCACCTGCTGTTTGAAGATGGACAGTTTGTCGTCGATCGGGTCGTTCCGCATCATCCTCTTCTCAATTAACTGGTTAATCTCCGCATTTGAATCCTTGATCTGTGAAAAAACGGACACAATTCATCAAACAAAACACTTCCTCTTTCTGCTTGATGAGTTTTACTAGATTAAATGCATCTGTATTACTGTATCAGCATTTCTGTGCAACACACCAGTTTTGCGATGAATGAAAGAGTTTGACGAAATGACTGTGTACATGTGACATTAACTTTTGTCTTTCAACGAGAACTCAAGACAGTGTTGAATATTCAATACAAACGTTACTCAAGCTACAAGATAAGTACAAGATACGTTTTGTGGTGTATTGAAAGTTGAATACTGTAATAGATACCATGACATACCTTAGTGTGTAGTTCGTCCAAGTCTGACTGTCCCATTGCTGGTTCTAGTACCACCTTCTGTAGGTCTGCCACAACCTTTCTCTTGGCTTCTATTTCCTGGGTAAGATACATTCTTGGTTACACTCAACAACATACCTGCATCTAATGGACATGATTTATACATGTAGTACATTCAAAGTTCAAAACATGTTCATAAAAGTAATAAGTATTATGCATTTTCTGTCATTACATGGCTAATTCTATTCTATTTCATATTTCTAGTACATTGTAATACAATGTACATGTAGCATGCCATAAATATGAAATTGATCATATTGAGTCACACACAGAAGCACATGCAGCTGAATTTCACACATACATGCATGCATACTTACATGAATGAAGTACAGTTCCTTACCTTTGGTAGTTTCTCCTGGCCCAAGTATGTGTTGACATTATTCTCCTCCTGTAGCTTTTCAATTAAGGCTGAAGTTGTGGGTTACAAAACAATTGCATTAAATGTAATATCATGTGCCAGTCAACAACAAACTTAAAAACTTGGTATAAAGACTGTTGCATTACAGACTATATGAATCTCTGGTCTATGCCATAAAAGCACAAGATCACAAAAGTAGGTCAATTAGTACATGAAAATGTACACTGTATGTTTGTGATGAAAATTACAGCTATTGCATTTGCAGTACATGTATGGGGATTGGGATTACAGTAGATAATAAATAAGACATCTGAAAACTCACTCTACTAAAACCATGTCAGTTGACCCATAATAAGATGAACCAAAGCTACCATTTAAGAATAAGCAAACTAGGAAAAAAGGTTGCTATATCTACAGCAGAAGTACTACAATATGTCACGTACCTTCAGCTGAGGCCCCTTTAGCTGCCCTCTGCAGGTCTTTAAGTTGGTTCATTGCTCGCTGGTAACGCTGGTCTGCATGCATTAACTAGGATGGGAAAGTGTAAATTGGCATCACAGAAGTGCCCTAATCATGAGTGTGATGCTACAAGAAATGCCTCCGCTCCTAAGGTGTTGCCAAAAATAGACAACTTGGCAGTCTTATGTTATTTTTTTTCAACAAATATGGGATCACTTGACAAGTGCTACAGAATATAACATATGAAAATGATTATCCTACTCCTATAATGAAGAAAGTCATGCTTTTCACTATAGCATTGTAAAACGTGTAAAATTGAAACTAAACACTACGGTTTAGTATTTTCTGTACCCAGTCCCTAAGTTTTGATCTTTAAAACTTTATTTCTGTAATTCTGGCAAGGTTGAAGTTACAATATTAAAACATCAGTAAACATACCAACTTCATAGGCTGTCGTATGACTGAATTTTTCTCATTAATTTATTTTTACTGGGATTTAATTTTGCGGTAGGAGTAGAAAGGAGGTTTTCGCAGTGTTTCATGTTTGAAAAAATACTGTAGCAAAAACACATCTTTGCAGCGTCATGAAAATAAAACCACAGCAAACATTTCACAATGCACAGTATTCTTCTCTCACCTGGTTTTTCTGTTCTTGTTTCTGATTGGCCAGAGACAGTTCGCGCTCCTTCTCCTGACGAAGCTTGCGAGCGGTATCCATCATCCGGTCGAAGTTCGGCACCGACTCCACCTTCTTCTTCAGCCGCTCGATCCTGCGCACAACCTGTTCCTTCTCCTCCTCCATTGATTGGATGTCCTGGGAATGATGTCATCACATGCTTAACAAGAGTTCTACGACCTCATACCTTCGTCAAATGATTTTGACCTTTATGACTGACGTATTAGGAGTGTTTTTCATCAATCATCAATCATACCAGTTGACCCTCTTCACCCAAATAACATAAGTTGTCCAAACCTCCTTGTTATGACTATGAGCTTAACAAAGAAGGTTATGCTAACATTTATCATCAATTATGCAAATAAGCTCCCTCCTTATTAGCATAATTTGATTCAATGGTGTTCACATTCACACAACTTCCTAATGCCACAAGTATGAAATTGCCGTCATTTACAAGTATGGAATTATAGTAGTTTCTCATTAATTATGCTAATTAGGCCCACATTTGCATATTTCCTATCTATCAACATTCCTCTCTTCCTTAGTTACAAATGTCACATATTTGAGTAGTCATATCATGGAACACAGCAGATTTTTAAAATTGCCTCATTAATCATGCGAGTTAGAATTTGCATAATTATCATCCAATCATACAAAGCATCACGTAAGCTATCTACATACCAAAAATCATGACCATCCATCAAGACCATCTCGAGTTATAGTTTTTCTCATTAATTATGTCAATGAGGTTCTCATTTGCAAAGCTGATATCTATTAATATTTCTCTCTTCCTCAGTTACATATGTCACATGTTTGAGAGTCCTATCATGGAAATTGATGGATGTATAAACTTTCCTCATTAATCATGCAAATTAGATACTGATTTGCATAATAAGTATCTAATCATGTACATCAGCACTCAAGCTATGTACTTACAAAAATTTATGACCATCCATCAAGCCCTTCTTGAGTAATTCCCTTTCAAAGTCTGAAGCAAAACCTGCCCCTGCTATAGCCAACCCATAGGTCTGCTTGGAGACTACCTTACCAATACCTACAGCTGGCTGACAGCCAATTTGTGTAACTGACGTTTCCTGCCTCCAACATGACCCCTCATGACCCTTACCCCTATCCATGACGCCTTGGAACAAGACAGCCAACACGTACACATACTTCAGCATACAATATAACACATTTTTACACTTTTCTCGTTAATTATGCAAAACACTTCGCCCAAAATCTAATCATCTTGAGATTTCCCACATACACACCGACACACCAACTACGACAACAAACCATCCAGGCGTTCTCGACTTATTCTGTTCACTAACAGACACACAGACAAGCATCATCGAATAACCTTCTCGACGAAACCATTCGTCGACGAAGGTAATTAGTGTTTATCCAAATATGGGGGGACAACATGAAGAATTTGTTTGTCTCAACATGAAATAGTAGATGTCAATTTATATCTAGAATGATGTAATGATGAATGAGGTCCTTTGTAACTAAGTATAATTTACACATCAGGGATGAGTTTACTAATTGTGAAGGCAAAATGTTACACAATACCGATAGATATGACCAGTGTAAATGTCAAAGTAGCCATCGAGCACTGATGCCCCCTAGTGATACAGCATTGAACTGCACAGTGCCAAATTCCTGAAAAGGCTGTGTATTGCTTCACTGACCTTCTTGATGTCTGAGGTTGAAAAGCCAGACTTCTTCAGCTCTGTGAACTCCTTGTGCAGCTCCTTAAACTGCTCCACCAACTCTTCATACTAAAAGAGAGAGATTGAAGGATGCGCGTTGAAAAAAACAGGTCTTTTACTTCCTCTAAGCACATGCACACACAAACACAGAAAAAACGACCAAAGCAATCATGTATCAAAAGCTCCCCCTACCTGTTGGTTACAATCTGCAACGGCATCGTCTTGTAGGAAGTCTGCCGGCACCTCTATCTTGACGAGAAACCGGGCGAGATACGCTCGTTTCTTTAAATCCGGAACCCGCTGCAGCAGCCATTCTAGGATGTGGTACACGGTGGGTTTGTCACCCATCACTAGGCCCTGGCGAAATTCACTCCTAGGAAATAGGGAAAACAAATTGGTCATATAAAATAATTATATAAAACATAACACTTGATTCTTGTCAATTCTTAACTTGGGTGTGTACAAATATGCCTCAGGGATGGATCCAAAAGCACCTTGTTTACATGTGTATGATGGTGTCACCTTTGCTGAGGACCACCAAAATACTGCATTTGCTGTTATTTTAACCAGTACTATTTTGAATGGTTACCAACAAAAAAGACTTTGACCTGCAGCTGGGAATTGAAAGTATGGCCAAGGAAAGTACATTTTGTACATTTTACAGTAAGTATTGTACCATTACAAGACATTAACAATAACAGATTCTTATTTAGAGATGACTCACGTGTTGTCAGTCTTGGGTTTGTATTTCAGAATCTTTAAGATTCCCAGCATCCTTATGGCTGTTTGGTCCGCCGGTTCCTCGCGAATGTCGAGTTTGTTCTGTTTGTGCAAATCCATGTGTACAAAACCCATCAGATACTTGATAATTATATACAAATTGATAAAACATATATACTAGCTATACCAGATAACACACAACTGTACATAACAATTCAGGATTACAATATACAGAGAACAATGGTCACTTTAGATTTGGAAAATCATTTTTCACATTTCAAGGACACCTCATTAAAAAAAAATATGTCAGCTTACATAACATAGTATCTTCTTTTCTGAGTTAATAATGAATGCAATTATACAGATATTTGATTTTAACATTTACCTTTCTATTTATTTATATATCAAGCTGACATGAACCCAGGGCAAACCAACTACAAAGAGTTCAGTTCTGTTATTGATACACAATGTAAGTCTTGTCTTGTCTGCTTGTGTAAATACTGAACAATACCCCTCAGTTGGGGACATGGAGAACGGAATTTTGCACATGCTTAGATCTTCAGTCCAGAATTTGAAAGAGAATCTAAAAGTGACCAGTGTTAAAGTTATACTGGACTGGTATCCATACTATTATACTATTACTAGTAGCTTCGTTCACTAGCTCATGCGATCACTTCCCTACATAATAGTCTGGCACCCATGAAGTTAAACAGAGAAATTGGTACTTGAATATTCATCTAAAATATAGCTGAGAATTCTGATTGAGTCTCACTGTTCTTGTAACAACATGGAAACAGGGTTCTTCTTCTTCTTTTCTACTGCCAAGCCTGATAGCAATCAGATAATCAGCAGTCTGCACATAAGTTAGTAACAAAACAAGTGACGGGTTTGAACAGGCATTTGAAAGTTCAACCCCCATCACACTAGTACTCTGACTGCTTAGAAGTTAGAATTGAGAAATATTTGATTCCCAAAATAATGCAGGACGTAAGGACCAAATGTTTCAATGGATACGGGAGCTAGACTATTTTACAGGGAAGCGACCATTGGAGCGAACTGAAGCTAGAACAGGATGAACACCAGGCTAGTTAGGGTAAGTTGGGGACTCACAGGATTTCTAGTACCGGGGGATCCGGGAGTAGACGGAGTGATTTGTGCACTCTGTGAGAAGAAAAGCAGTGGTACAAGGTGCAGGTGATATACAGTACTAGTAAGCACAGCAGCAAGAGGAACTAGTTTGGTGCTAGTTTGGTGCAAAAAAAGAGTAAAAAGTTACAGTGGAATGACTGGAATCACACACAAGACCGTGACATGAGTACAGTTAAGTTCTATAGCTACATGATGCTGAAAGTACACACAGACATGTACACATTCGTGTTAGAAGCAAAGACAACCTACCAAACTACCGGTATCACCAAAGTAGGCGAATGTTATACATGACGTTAAAAGGGATCCAAAAGTTATAAAATAGATACACAAGATGACAGTCAACACAACCCTGTGAATGATAGTCATACATGTATATACAAGTTTATTTTCATATCAACTAAACTGTCTTACACTACCAATTTTTTTCCAAAATACAAAATATTGCTAACCTTTCTACCTTTCATCTAAAATGGTATTTTTACAAGCTCTTGCTCTGGAAACTGCGTCTTCACATCATCCATAAAATCAACCTATTGACTAGTATTGTAAACATCCATTTATTTATTTACGTGATGTCGTGGTAAAAGGGGGAAGGAGATTTTTGCGGCGTTTTTTAAGTTTGCGGTTGAAACACTTTTGTAGTATAATGTTAGTAGTTAATACTTAAGTAGGTTCGAAACGCATATTCGCAGTGTCATGCAACTTGCTTGTGAAGAGGTCACTACGAAAGCAGCAGACTTAAAAAGCTGTGAAAAGAAAACAACCACAAACATTTCAAGCTTTATAGTAACATGGCCTGTGTACAGTAGTGTAGGCATCAATGGATATCTATACTTACCCTTGAGTCTATCTCTGCAAATACATCGTTGAGCACTTGTAAGAGTTGCAGAGGTTCGAGCGCATCGAAGCTGATCAGATTGTAGTTTCTCTTGAACGGCTCCTTGTTCAAGGTTTCCACGATGAACTTAAGTTGCTCACTCATCTTGGAAGTTGATCTGAGTCTGTGACAGAAAAAAACACCTTAATGTTTTAAAAACATTCAAAGTAACCTATATTTACAACGTTGCTAAGACAGGAGTACATCACGAAGCACAAACTTGAAATTGAATCGGCTTTTCTACACATAAATACATGATTTATGTGCATAAATGCGACGCTAAGTCCTACCCAAACACTCATACAATACATAAAGATCTCGAAAAATACAAAAGTAACATGTAATACACCTTAATAGCGTGAAAATTGCGCTAAAAATAAGGTAACTCACCTGCCCACCTGTTTCAAACTTTCTCTAGAAACTATGCAAGAGTCCCCGGATGAATAACCTTTGGCCAACAAATTTACTATTCCATTGAAAATAAGGGGCGATATCAAAGAATATATTTCATGACATTCATCTTCAATATATTTTAAATCAAAACCACAAAATTAATAAGTATATGATTCAATATTGAGAATTTGTATTTTTGCCACTGATAAATCGGAAATTTAGGAAATTTTCCAAAATATATATTTTTTCCTCCCCTTGAAGTAAAGTGGTTTACTCAGATAACGCGAGACTCGGCGAGAAGACACGTCACTTCAAGAAGCATCATGGCTGACGGGGATAAAAAGAAAGCAACCCTGCCGGTAACTTTTCCATTTCCTCCTGTTTTCCTACATTATTTCACGTCATAAGACAATGCTATTAATGCGAGAGATAGACAAGAAAGTACTCAAGCCAGCTTTATGCTCTTAAGTGGCATTTATGACTTGTAAAAGAAAGTACAACCATTTTTTTGTTGTCACATGTAGCCACCTTACTGAGCCATGTGTGCAACTTTTTTTGCTGCTGCTGATTTTTACCCTCACCAGATTCAGAATATTTCTTAAACGTGTAAACTGCCTTTTATGTGATTACCAAGGAATGACGCAGATATAACACACTAACAGAATAAAAGCTCTCAGAAGAACTGAACCTACTACCTGGTATAAAAACAACTCACCATATGGTAAACTATATTTTATGGGTTACCATCATTCATCATAGCCACCAGTTTAAAAACACACACTTCTCTCAGCTCAGGTGGGCAGGTAGCTTCAAATTGCACTTACGTCTTGCTGCAAAGTTTTAAACATGGGATGCCCAGGGATGGGCATGATTTTGAAAATTTACTTGGCAAGTACATAAATTCTACTGGCCCGAACCAACTTTTCACTGGCCCACAATTTAAACATTTGTCTATGCAATTTTACTTGCAGCAAGGAATCCTTTTATTTCTCAGTTAAGAAAATCTGTCAGTGCTACTGTGCAGTGATGGATCATGTCAGGCTTGCATATAACCAACAGTTGGAAGGCCAGGGCTGGTCATGATTGGTTGGGCAAGCCACTGGGAGTAAAGTCAGGCCTTAGGCTAGTGGACCGATATCTACCCATGGAAAAATTGCAATGGCTTGATCAGGCAAGTACAGGAGGACATGCATTTCTGATCGGCACTTTTCACTTGCCTTTGGCAATCAAGCCAATGAACTTGACCAACACTGACGCCAGCTTTATGTTGTTGAAAAAAGATGCTCAAATTCCACTGGCACGAATCCTACTTTGATCGGCATGAATCAATTAAGGTTGTGTATTTTGATGCATTTCTTCTTAGTTTGGAGCAGATGAAAAACCTATCAAGGTGGACAAGTGGGACGGCAGTGCAGTCAAGAATGCCTTGGATGATGTCGCTAAGAAGGTATGACAAGTGGATTTTCTGACTACTTGAGCTAATTTTTCACCATACTACTAGTATTTCTTTGAGTGAGTTTGACAAAACTTGCATAAATGAGCCTTCCATGAAAATTGAAATAGAGACACATATCACTATTGTAAACTCACTTCCTCCATCAGATTCCCTTCCCTTGTTTTACCCTTTGAACATTCTGCATGATCCTGTCTACTGCTGAAGGTGTCACATCACATGCAGATTGCATCAGTTGCATTTTCAATGTTCATCTTTCTTAGTGTTGGTTAGGCCTCAACTGTGATTAGAAGACTAAGGTAGGTCACAGTGTTATCAATTGTGTTGATATGTCAAGGCCCTTGGAGAAGAAAGAAAGGCCAGTGGTCTTGAACTTTGACATATTAGCCACAAAGCATCCCACTGCACATGCATACTTCAAACCATGAACTAGCTTATAGCTACATTTCCTGTATTAAACATTCAAAACTTTTGCCACCTTAGATCCTGACAGACAAGGACTGTGGGTACGGCTACGTGGAGAATTATGTGCTGATGGATACACGACTTCTCATCTGCACGGTGTCGGTGATGTTTGCGCTGGCCGCCCTGGTGTACGATTATCTGCGACCCTTCCCAGACTCGCGACCTGTCCTGATATTGTGTGTCATTTCATATCCTTTTGATGCCATGTCATAATGTGTATGTATGATTTTTATCCATAATGTCTATCTGCAGAGGAAGTTGGGTATACCACATTTAAAAAACTTCTTAATGGTGCTTTGTGTGATTATGTGTGTCTTTAATCTTCTCCCTGATGCGTAGTAACAACTACCTCAGCAGGCTTAATTTTAATTACATGTACTTTTGCAAAGATGGTTATGTTTTAGCCTTTTAGGTGCTGTTTGTCACTCAATGTGTGTGTGTGGACAGCATAAGCTTAACTTGAAAAGCTGTGGATGGATCCTAATGATATGGCCAGGAAAAGAAGGTCATGTTTGACAATAGGCACCCAAGAACTCTTAGCTCTGAAGTCTGACAAAGCCACTGGACTTGACCAGCTCAACAACAGACTTTTAAAGTCAGCTGCCCAAGAAATAGCACCTTCCCTGACAACCATCATAAACGCGTCGATACAGACAAGTGAATTCCCAGAGGATTGGAAAAAGGCAAGGCTGTCACCCATACACAAGGCTGGGGACAGAGACGCCCCCAACAACTACAGACCCATCAGCATCCTGCCTGCCGTCTCCAAAATCCTTGAAAGAGCCGTGCACACACAACTCTACGACTACATGACAACCAACAACATTCTATCAGAAGTTCAATCTGGCTTCAGACCCGGACACTCAACACAAACAGCTGTACACTTACTAACTGAGAGATGGTACAAGGCCATGAACGATGGTGAACTGACGGGAGCAGTGTTCATTGACCTGTCAAAGGCATTCGACACACTGGATCACACCATCCTCCTCCAGAAGATGTCCAGATACGGCATACAGGGACCCGCCCTTGACTGGTTCAAATCATACCTCACTGGAAGGAAACACTGCACATCCATCAACGGAGCAACCTCTGAGTTTCACCAAGTAAAATACGGAGTACCCCAGGGATCCATACTAGGACCCCTGCTATTCATCATCTACGTCAACGATATGCCAGAATGCCTTCAGTCTTGTGACATTTCAATGTATGCAGATGATACTGTTATCTACTACAGCAACAAGGACTTCACCAACATTGAGAACGTACTTCAAAACGACCTTCAACGGCTGTCGCAATGGTTTGCTGCGAACTCGTTATCAATGAATGGTGGTAAATGTAAAAGTATGCTCATTGGTACAAACAGAAGACTGGCAAGCTGCAACATTCCAAACTTGGCTGTCAACGGCGTCAACCTAAAAACATGCGACAAATACACATACCTTGGTGTAGTTATCGATCGTCAGCTCAAGTGGAAAGACCAGGCAAAGGCTGTACTAGGAAAACTGCGGCGGTCATTATTCATGATGAAACACTTAAACCCTTTCATCTCAACCTCAGCACTCTGTACCCTGTATAATGCCATCTTCCTACCACACATCACATACGCTTGCACAGCATGGGAAGCTGCCCCCGACCAGGATCTACAGAAAATTCAAAGTATGCAGAATCGGGCTGGAAAACTGATACTAAAGGCCCCACACAGAACACCATCAACCGAAGTGCTCTCTCGGCTGAGCTGGAAAGACATTAAAGAAACACTCCAATACTACAATGCCGTACAAACCTACAAAGCCCTAAACAACAAACTGCCACCCTACATGCGCCAGATGTTTGTGTACTGTAGAGACCAGAGTACTCGTACAACCAGACAAAGCACAAGCAGTCAGCAGGTTGTCCCCAAACCCAAGCGAGAGATCTTCAGAAGATCGGTAGCCTACCGTGGACCAAATGTCTGGAACAGCCTACCGCCAGACACACGTACGGCTCCGAATCTGACTTCCTTCAAGAGACTCTTGAAGTAATGGAAATGAACTAAACGAACGGACACGGACCATGAACCAGCTTTCGCCCTACTTTATGTTGTATGTTGTAGAAATTGTATATTGTTGTACCATAAATATGTAATGATATATGTTGATAGAGTTATTAGGACTCAAATGACTGTGTATCTCTGTTATATTGTATCTGACCCTTACCTCTTCCCTCATGACCTCAATGAAAAGCGGCCTGCGTGCCGATTTGAGCTTATCATGAATAAACAAAGGTTCAAAAAAAAAAAAAAAAAAAAAAAAAAAGTGGCATTCTTCAGTACTGCAGCAGAACTTCCAGTCTTGATATCTTGTGTTTTGGACATTCTTGGAGGAGAGAGTATGTGATGTAGGTTTGGGCTCCCTGTCAGCTTTTTTGGAATACAATGTATCACAGTACACATGTGCCTTTCAAACTGCAAGCTAGTTATGAGTAAAATCCCATAGGGTCATTTGAACAGTCAACTGCAAAGTTCTTTAACCACCACCTCACCTACTTTGTGCTGATGGGAGTTCTGACTGTCTACACGACGTTCAAGGAGAAGAACGTGATCCTCGTGGCCCATCAGAAGGACCAGGCAGGAGTGGACCCAGACAACATCTGGACAGTCAGCTCTTCTCTCAGGAGGTTGGCATATGTTTTTGTTTCATACTGAAAGGTTATCAGAGAATGCATGTCGTCTAAGCATGTCTTCTAAGTATGTCTTCTAAGCTTGTCTTCAAGCTAAAACTGGTACTATGACCGAGGGGGTGTTTACCTTGCATTCAGAAGGTCAAAGGTCTAACCCTGGCTGGGCCATACCAATGACTTGAAAAGGGCTACATACTGCTTTCTCTACATAGCACTGAACACACTCCACTTGCAGTGGACTAGCCCCCTATTGTAGTGGCCTGTGTGGCTCAAGGGCTATGTAACAGGTGGGCACTGCCCCTATAAACTTGAATAACGAAAGGTGTGGAAAGGATTTGAACTTTTTAACCCATAACAAGCTCAGAAATGAAAACCCTGTAGGTTCTTATTTTCCTCTGGACTAATCAATTCTCCCAACCCACCACAGGTTCGACGACATGTACACGCTACACATAGCCTACGAGGACGGCCAGACCAACCAATCACGAGAGGCGTCCGTGGTGAAGTCTGTCGCCTCATGGTTCGACGAGGAGGGCACGCTACTCATGGATCTCTTCACACAGGAGGTCAAGTCCATACACAGCAGTCTACTCACCGAGAAGAAGGAGAAGTAATCGTGTACATCTGAGAAAAAGTCATTATGTACTTGTTACCTCCATGTAAAATGGAGGTATTGTTTTAGTAGTGTGTTTGCCACTCATGTGTCTATTGCTATGACGTAAGCATTGTCCGCCATGTTAGATGGTTAAACCTGAAAATAGCCAGCTGAATTTGTTTTTGTATTATATATCTGGAAATGTCCGCTGGTTTTTGTTTTTTTCCACTCCACAATGAAATCATGGCGCCACTGGGATAAGTTTCCAAATTGTTACTACTGTACTGCAGAATTGTATCAACCATGAATTCAAAACACCGGGAAAAACTCCTTTCTTACAGTAACATTGAATCCTAGAGAAATGAAATGAACAGTGTACAATATAGGTATGAGAGAGAGAGAATATCATGTTTCCTTTATTGCAATCATGTGATAATCAGGTATGATATAAACAATATCCAAATTTAGAAGTCTGACTCTTCCAGGTTGAACCAATCGGCATGGCCGCTGTGACGTCACGTGCAAACACGCTGTAGGGATTGTGTCAAACAACTATGTGTATCACAAAAGAAATACTTGTGTAATATTAATAACACACCATGAAATGAAATGAAATAAAGGACAATTTCTGTAAGGAAACTTTTGAGACAACGAGCTCAACCTGAATTATATAAAGCCCCTGTCACACATAGCCGACCATGGCCTCCCAACATTTTCCAGACCATGGTTGGGAGTTACCCGGCAGTCATGAGCAAGGTCATCTGTGGTTGGGAGTTGGTCAGCAAGGTCTTTACAAATCGTCTGCATCAGCCAACTATCAATTTTGAAAAATCTAAGTCAAGAAAGTCATATTCTGCTTGGATGCCATCAGAGGAGTGAACTGGAGCTAGATTAGGATTTAGGATGGATTCCAGGCTACTCCCAACCTAGTACCGACCTTAGTTGGAGAGTGGTCAGGAGAAAAGTTGTGAGAAAGGGTATGTGTGACAGGGGCTTTAGTCTTTGTGTCTCTCTTACATTTGATATCCTGCAGTTCAATGTAGTGTCACATATAGGATGTAGAAGTAAAGGTATTGTGGGACAATTGAATTTTCAATACTCAAGTCTGAATGATATATGCAGTATTTGGATCCATCTTGTCATGACAGGCTCTTTGTTATGAAATGAAGAAGAATATTAAGATATAAAGAAGAACAAGGCTTTGTTGTAAAACTGGAAAGTAAAAACATTCCTGATTTGGAATTTACAGATCATAGATTATTTGTTATAAGTTTGTTATAACTTCAGCATTTTAGATCCTGTTGGTTCGTCCATCAATCTGACGAGGACCGCTTTTAGATCCTACATCGTATACCTACAATGTATATGTATGGCAATCCCAGAATTCAGTGCTAGAATTATTTCTATATATGGACATGGCATAAGCATGTTATGCTCTAAGTCCAAGTATTACCCAAGTCAGTTTACTGCTGTTTGGGTAAGGAAGAGAGAAAATAATTAAGTGTTCAGTAAGAATAAAAGTGATGGAAATGGCTTAGTTTGGTTTGCTTGTTTTGTAACAGTGCAGTACAATCCAGCTGAGTTGCAAAACAGGTATATAATGTAGACTCTGAAACTACTAATCTTCAAGCAAATTAATGTTGGGAGGCTGAATTATTGCCTTTTCCTAGCAGCCCTTTTCTGTGATATGTAGCAATTTAGCCTTCCTGACATCTGCTTAAAGATTATGAAACCACCTAGTGCCAAAACAATATCATTGCTAATGTAATGTTAGATCTAAACAAAATTGATTTGAAAATAGGCATAATGCAAATATGCATTCCGAACTAGCCCTGATTTGCATAGGTCCATACAGACGCCATGATGTTTAGAAAATCTTTTGCAAAAGTATTAATATTTCTTTTATGAAATGAACACCCCTTTATTTATGTTGGTACCTTCCCCTGGAAATCTGTGTCACATGCTCAGTACTTCCTGTCATGGTGGCTTTTAATCCACTTCCTCCGACCATACCCAAAACTTTGTGGTGACTACAAGAATCCAACATGAGGTGGACAACGCCCGTCATTGCCACAGTCTTCTCTGTGTGGATGGTGACTTCGCTAGCGCTGGCCGTTGGTGGGTTTATGTTTTTGTAGCATTTTCTTAGGTAGCTTAGATGTACATGCACATGTATATGATGTGCATACAATCAAAGTTAGCCGACTGTGGCCTCCCGACCGTCTCCATCCAATAGTTGGGAGCCAGTCGTGAGGAAGGTCATCAGCGGTTTGGAGTTGGTCGGCAAGATTGCCTAAAGGTCTTTAAAAGTCGTCTACAATAGCCGACTATAGAATTTTAAAAAGATCAGAGTCAGGAATGATCCTCTGTTTGGATGCGACCAGAGTAGCAAACTGGAGCTAGAATAGAATGGATTCTAACCCAGTGCCGACCTTGGTTGGGGAGTGGTTGGGAGCAAAGTCGTGGGAAGGTCCTGAATGTGTGACAGGCTTTAGTTTGTTTACAAAGTTAACGGTAGAAACAATTTCAGAAGTACATTTGTTTTGCACCATGAACGTGTCAGAAACAAACTGACTGATCTGGCACCCAGTAGCGGACACATTATTTATGGCCTTATAACAACTTTGGCTGAAATACATGTATACATAATTCACTCAGCGGACCAGTATATACATGTATGTATGATGAGTTCACCAAAGATGTCGAGTTTCGGAGCATAGTATATATATGCCCTTACTGATACGTTTGAAAAGCTGGGAAATGGCCAATGCACGAAGTGACCTCATTTCACAACATCCTTTCTACGTGGAGGGCGGGAGGTCACAACACATCCTGTCGCTCCAACTCACGACCTCCGTTACCAAGTCTCCCGCCATATTTGACTTCATGTATGCTACGTACTGCAATGTCGCTTGTTGTCCTCTTCGTGAAATAGGCATCCTTCCAAATGGAAAGTGATAGAAATACGTTCACGAATTAAATACACAAAACATATAACGTCCTTGCCATCCCACTTTGGCATTGGTTATCTTGTAGACAGTGAGTGAGTGAGTCCGCCGCTTGTACATGTATTTGCCAAGCAATGACCCTGGCGTACCGGCTTGCGATCAGTCCTCCTCGCTGCGTTAGCGCTGCTCCACCGTCACAAGCCAATCGCGTCGCTGCCTACGGTCAAGAGGTAACGTGATTGGCTGGTAACTTCTCCTAAAACAACAGGAGGGGGATCATCTGATTGGCCATCGCTAACGCAGGGAAGGACGGATCGCAGACGGTAAGCCAGGACAGTTGCTTGATGCATACAACTTTATAGTATTACAAGTGACGTTGTAAGTCAAAAGTCAGTAAGTCAAGTGACGCTGACATGAGAGGATGCTTCTAGAATCTAGACTGTAGGATATCTGAATTTTGTGGTGTTTTCAGACTATATGACGGACCATTGCGGTGAAGTGTTACCCGTGTCGGGGGGAGGGGTTCTGGTGTCCCAGCCCGAGCCCCGGTACCCCGGGGGGCTGGACTGTCAGCTCACCCTGTCCGCAGACTCCGGGAAGTACATACACATCAAGGTTCACTCGCTCTCGTAAGGTTCTGCTATTTTCTTTTCTCAATGTTCTCAAGAATATTGTTGCTTGACATTGATCTTCATGAAACGGATGGTTGACAGACAGACCTGTTTATAGCCCTGTAATATAAGCAGCGCAAAGTGTATCAAGAAATCCTGATGTAAGAATGATATTTTAGTGATCACAGAACTTCTGACTTTCGTATACAGTACTTGTTTCTTGATGGTAAGTTAATTTTTTTTATTTTCGTTTACTGGCCAGTTCATTTGTTAATTTATTCATCTAGTGACGTTTGTTCATATCGTTTCTAACCAACTCATTCATTCACTGGCTCACTCACTCGCTCGGTCATTCACCGTCACTCACTCACTCACTCACTCACTCGCTGGGTCATTCACCGTCACTTACTCACTCACTCTCTCTCACTCAATCACTCACTCATAGTCGGTGAAAAAGACGCACATTTTCGGCAACTGTTGCAACTGTTTTATTTCCTCAACAGAATAGATTGTGATGGCGACAGCCTCTCCGTATACCGCGGCGGTAGTGTCGCTCTATTCGAGCTCCTGGGTAGCCCGATTTGCGGCACATCGTCGCAAAGTGCCTTCACCACCGAGGAGGGAGGATACTTCTCTTCAACCAACAAAATGACGTTACACTTCGTGACAGACAGCGGAAGCACCTCGGAAGGCTCTGGGTTTAAGATCGCCTATGCTGCGTATGACACGGGTACGTTTTTTACATTGTATATTGTGACAATGATGTAAAAATACATGTCAAGGTATAGAGATTGTGACCTGGCAGAATCGGTGAATTTCTAGAGATCGCGATCGTAGTCTGTAAATCTAAGGATATCCCCTTAAAAGATATATAGCTAAATCTTTTCAACTCAGATTCATGTCTCCTAAGAAAAATAAATTGAATGACTTGAAGTGTAGGTCACTTTAAAAAGTTCTAGCGTTTTTGGTTCCAAAATTCTCGTATCTTTAGTTGGAATTTTGATACAAAATTCGAATTCTGTACAACTACCAAATTGAATGTTTATAAGGATGTGCATTCAGGTCCCTGCAGTTCGTCGGACTTCCAGTGCAGTAATTCCCGCTGTGTGTCCGCGGAGCTCGCCTGCGACATGCACGATCACTGCGGAGATGATTCGGACGAGACCAGCTGCATAAGTAAGGCATCGTTGACACACCTTCCGTCTTCTTCTTTTTTTCCGGTCGACCTAAAGCCCCCCCCCCCCCCTCTCACTGGACTCGCGGCGCGCTGGCTTGACTTTATAATGGGAATATCATTAAAAACGTACAAGTATGACCAAAAAGACAACAAAACACACGGAGCTTAAAAATATTCGTTTTTTGTCGATGAAATTCGTTGAGTGCTGACGATTTTACATTTGCTAGTAGTACATTGCGGCCTCACTATGGCTCGCGCATTTGACCAATCATACCGGGTCATCCCTACTGTTCTCGATAAGTATGTTGTGTTCTTTTACGTGCAGAGGTTTGGCGCTGGAGGTTTACGCAATTATCTCGCAATCATATCGACGAAATGCTGACACAAAAACAAATAACTACTCCTTCGATATTGCTTAACATGTAACGGTAGTATGCCATGTATATTTCATTCCCACGTCATCAAATGGGACTGAATGGGACTGATAGAAATACATGTACAAACACTTTTCTCAAACACCTTTTCGTCATCTTTGTTGTCTATTTTTTCTAGATGGGAGTACCGCAAATCTCAGCACGGGCAAGATTGCCGGGATCATAGTGGGAGCGATAATTGTCGTCATCTTCCTCGCCACAGGTCTAGCGTACTTCATTTGCTTTCGTAGACGTGACAATAATCAAATAAGTAAGGTGAGTGATGATCGTTTTGTTGTGTTTTTTCCTCATTTTGATCCTCTTTCCAAACCATGATTTTGAATTCTCCTGCGCAGATCTTCACTCGCGGCCTATACAATATTATGCCCCAGGGAGGCTCTGCTAAACCGCGCTGAGGTTTCCACTTTTGTGGGCGTGGCCCCTTACCAGCTATCAGCCAAGAGAATCGCCTTAGTGTTTTTCTATAGCTAGGTAAAGCCGACTCTCTGATTGGCTGACAGCTGGTTAGAGGCCATGTCCAAAAAAAGGGAAACCTCGGCCTGGTTTAGCGCATCCTCCCTAAGGTATATTTTACAAGCTTCGGACAAGGTTTTGCATAGAAGGATCATTTTGTAACGTTATTTCTCTATTATTTCCTAAGTCGCCGGCTGTGGTGTACTCAACCCGCCAGTACCGCGGACAACGAGTCTGAGCCGTAACTGAAGGGCATCAACGCTACACCTTGCTGTACGGGTTCTGAAAAATATTCAGATTATCAGTATATCTAGTCAAATGTTCGCCAAATACGTATGGCAATGTAAGAAAAGGTATAAAAACTCACATGAAATAGTTGTACGTATTACGATAAGTGTGACTGAAATGATACAGCGCTGTGGATAGAGCTGAGACTGTCTTTACAAAAACATGACTTCGAAATCTTAATCTCATTCTTCATTCCTAACTTGATATATCTATTTCAATAAACAGTCGGAGTTTGGTTCAAACACAAGCACTAAAGAGCGCATCGAATTGCGGTAAACTGTTATTTTTATTAACACTCGTCTTCAAAGCGGCTTATAATCCCCGCTAGCATGTTAACCTATCCCCACTCCCCTGTTGGAATAACCACATCAGGTCCTGGTGAGGCATGTTTACAAAATAAATATTGACGCGTAGCAAGTCATTGTCTTTCGGCACCAGTCCACGACAGGCGCACCTTAGGATTTATACGGCCCAAGATGGCTGCCGAGACGTTGCCATAGCAACGCCTGACGACACAAAGCCTACGGCATTGTTTCTCATAGTGTAAGATTACTTTGTACACATACAAGGAAACTGCGCAGCACAGGTTTGTTCCTGCTTGTTGCTGAATTTTTTTAAAGATCCACGCTTTTCTGAGGAAAAAGGAAGCTAGAACTGCCAAGATATGGTCGGGAAAGCAGGCTTCCTTATCGGGATTGTCCTGCTCCTGGCCCAAACAACAACAATCGCAGGTGAGTTAAGTAGGACGATTTTTTGTGTTGACGATGTGAGTGAGAGTAGTTCTATTATGGCCAGGGGCTATCATGCATCTTCTGAAAAGACCCTCCACACTATCTACATAGGAGTATACATGTTCATATTTGAAGATGTTCTGAAGAAAATATCACTGTGATTCTTGTCAGCTTATGATTTGGGGCTCATCGTGTGGCAGAGAAGTCGAGTCCAACCTGTCATGACGATGCGAAAAGTGGTCAGACTAGTTCCCCAGATAGGTGGATGGCGAATGGTTCCGACATCTTGCGATTGAAACTTTTGTATCACGCAAGAAAGAATGTGTAATTTACAGACTACAGAGTTTATTCTGTGCTACATGGAAAACTGTTGACGATCGACCATGCTACAGACAATGTCAAGTGGTTTCAATATCTTGCCTCCAAATCACAAGTTAGGGGATTTGGGTCATGTTCGAAATCACGGTATATATTGTACGCAACAGGTGTAATTGTGTGTGTTATAGGGGGGGGGGCGTGTTTCCGGCAACTAAACAGGGCTATACTTCATACTGTCACCAAGCCAAAATTTTCGTACAGGCTAAGCTTGGAAGATTTCAGCACGACCTTACAGTACAATTCCAGACCCCTGCGCATTTGATTTAACTCTTAAAACACATTAATCCGAACTATAGTTAATGTAGTCAACTCCCTTGTAAAACAGTATGCAAAAAGATACAACTACGTGGCAAATGCCGAGGAATCATTTTAATGGAAAATATACAAATGATATAACACATAATGCTTCACATTGAAAAACAACGGACATATATATGATCAAGGGACATTGGACACTTCTTTCCTTGCCCATCTCAATAATGTATGATCAAAGCAAATTGAATATCATAGTTTGTGTGTGTAATGGGCCATAAAGAAGTTTTCCTAGGCTATGATATACAATGCCATAGATTTGATAAAGGGTTCACGGCAATATGATCAACAGAGATCAAGTTCCAAAGCTTTTTGTGTTGAGTTTAGATGTTGATAATATTACATCTAATATGATTCCGCCAGGGTACATCTTGAAAAGATACGTCCAAACAGATCTCCAACCTAGCGTCCCCTAGTATGATTCACTCATGCATATCTAAACTGTGCATACCTGGGGGGGGGGGGGGTGCTGCATTTGGGTTCTATGAAGCCCACCGTTTTTCAAAGTGGCGGATTCATGTAAACCGCCGGATTTATGTTAACGAAGTTACATGTTGTCTGTTCTGTAACCCCACAGCTTGGTGCAATTGGGCTACCGAGTACACTTGTGACAACCTGAGATGCGTCCTCAACAGTTACAAGTGTAATGGTAACAACGATTGTTGGGATAACTCGGATGAAACATCCGCGGCTGGATGTAGCACTCTTAACTGGAGCTATACCAGTGAGTCTATTTCATCTTAAATCAAATCTGACACAAGTCAAACAAACTTGGTCTTGACAGTCTGTCTGATCAAGCCCTCATTAATTTGTTACTAAGGGGTTCATCTTTTGTTTCATCTGATTACAATTGTAAAATTTTGGGTTTGACAAGCAAACGCTTTAAAACCAAGTACGGCTGTGTTGATATATTGATTGTTTGTTTGTTGCGCATATTGCTTGTTTGTATTGGACCACCCAATTGCTGTTTCTTATTGTTATTGTATTTGTCTATGTAAGTTGTAATTCTTATTTTCAGAGGTAATGTTTGATATTAGCTACAGCTAGAGTGCATCACCTCTGTGTCATGTGTATTCTTCAGTTGTTTAAGAAAAAAAAAGTCAAACAAACTTAGGCCGTGATTACCATTCGATGCGCCGACATCGTGACATATGGCGGCGAGAGTCATTGTCACTCACAAGCCTAAGAAACCCCTGATAAGTGTTAAGCCCCCTTCCCACTGGACCCGCGGCACGCTGGCGGCGTCGCTGCGTCCTAAACTTCATAATGGTAATATCATTCAAAACGTACAAGTATGACCAAAACACAACAAAACAAACAAAGCTTGAAAAGATTCGTTTTTGTCAATTACATTCGTTGAGTGCTTTTTCAATTCGATCAGCCGCAGCGACGCCGCCAGCGTGCCGCGAGTCCTGTGAGGGGGGGGGGGGGCTTTACTAAGAAACGCAGCTGTACTAGTAAAATCATACATGGGCGTTTAGAAGTACAGATATCATTACACGAGCTTGAAAAAAGAAAACAATGTTATTCTTTCTAATATGATCCCGTTATGGGTTTTGATTTTTTGTGTTGCTAAATTTTTTTGTAGCTTGGTATTGGACTCCGAGTGTGGGAACGATCATCGGGATTGTCTTCGGAGTGATCAGTTTCATCGTCTTCATCGTGGTGGCTTCGTACTTCTGCTGCTGCAAGAGTAACAACACCACACGAACCAGCATCGTGGTGAGTAATCTATGAACAAGCTAGATAACCTATCTACTACTAGTTATGGTTTTTATCGGTCAGAAATTACCCGCAATGGCAGCCTTTCTAGCGCTGAATTGATGTAGGGTTTACAGGTTGTAGGGTGTTTCACATGATACACAACTTATACATATTTTGTCCACACTTGCACTTTGTGCAGCTGTCGCAAGGGTCTGGGCGGCTGCCATTCGGCGCCACCAGGTGACCTCAATACGGCCTTCCCCAACCAAAGTCAGGTACCCAGTTACACCTGGGTTGAGTGAGGAAAGCCGTGTTAACTGCCTTTCGTAAGGGCACAAGATCACTGACATGAAGGGTTTCGAACCCGGGACCACTTGGTTCTGAGCCGAAAGCTCTGCGTGTGCGCCACACGACCCCAAATACATACGTTGTATAATTGTTCTCTTTTTTTTTGTCGTGACGATTTAAATGTGTTTCAATGGATTCAACTCACCTCGTGCTAAAAGTATTTGCACGACAGAGCGAAGTGATCTTTGTGTAAAGTGTCTACAGCGTTGACCTAGCGGTCACTTTATGAAACGCAAGCGACAAGGTACCATTGCATGTTCGTTATTGACCCTTCTCGTGCCTAGTGGGATATAGGGCAGCAAGTTTCCTGGCTGTTTCTGTGTCAGGATTTTGGAATGTCGAGCACATTTTGTGAATTTCATGCACAGAAAGAAGCAATAACAATCGGACATGGTCCCCTTACTCATACTGCTTTGCGACACGACATGCAACCCCACAGACAAAAGTTGCAGCAATGAAGATGTATAGAAGCGCTGCATTTTGTTTATTGGAAATCGCAAACGCACACAAACAAACACGCACGCACACACACACACACACACACACACACACACACACACACACACACACACACACACACACACACACACGCATACACACGCACGCACACACATGCACACACACACGCACACACACGTACACACACATATATACACAAACACACACACAGAGGGGCAAAAAATAACGCTTCACTCCCACGTATACGTCATACATACGCATGAATGTAAATCACTATCTTTACCTTCCATGGCTGTTCTACAGGTGCCGACCCAACCAGCCACCGTTGCTTACACGTCGAGCAGCCAGACGATGTACACCCAGCCGGGAGGGTACGGGTACGGACCGCCTCAGGCCCCGCCTGCGTACGGCTCCCCCCCGGCCCCGGGGCCGCCAGCCTACATGCCCCCCGCCCAGCCCGGCATGTCACCCTACAACAACGACCCCGCCTACCCTCCCACGGCCGGCTTCAAATAGTAAAACTCCATCCTAGTTATAGAGGGATTCTATTTTTCTAAAGTCTGATATGCTGTACGTTGTGTATATTTCATATTAGAAGCATATTGTTCTAGTGTTGTTACATAGCGGTGCCGGTGTGAATTGGAGATATTACTTCTAAGTGTTTCGTTGATTCAGCTAAAAACGTTATATATCAATCAAAGTTTTGGAGGAAGGAGGAAGCCTAGAATGCATTAACTTTAGCATATTATAGACGTGTCTGTTTTTTATGACATAGCCCGGAATATAGTCCAGGCATTTTTGTTGGCTATTAATTCCCTGTCCCTTTGGAACTAGGACATCTTGCCATGCTGCATATATGATATGCAGTTTGTGGATATCACTCATCACGAGTTGAAAATCCTATCCTGTTGACTTAAACGAAGTGTGTTCTTGAAGAGCGGTGTATATAACGTTTTGGTTCTGTTTGTTAATTAGATATATCAAAACTTTGATGTCTTCATATTATCATTTGCGTTTCTCTCTCTATATATTTTATATTTTGCCTGAGTTTTTATGTCTGTGATATCTCTTGCGATTTCGTCGTTTTTGATACAATTCCTTAATTCTTCTTTAGTCAGATAGGAGACGTCTCGTCACATGTAATATGGATTTAAATACTATTGTGTTTCACGACTTTCTAATCAATGACTGTGCGATCGACAGTCAATTAAGTCAATAAACGCTATCCTGCTCCTCTGCTGAACTGAATGAGGAATATACTCTGTTTGCTGTGCAAAAGCTATTGATCATCGTTGTATTGCTAGCTATAGAAGGACAGATGGTGTGTAAAAACTTAAACACTAAGATGTATCAACTGAAGGAAATCCGCCTACTCTTCTGCTTCACGAACAACGGACAGGGGACTTTGGGAAGTACCTCTTTTCGGTGATGATATGGTAAGGACAATGACGACAACTGGAATTGAAACTCCCAACCAAGCATGATCGCCTGCTAAGTGATGCGTGCTAATGCACAAAACGTACTGGTCTTTGTGACGATGTTTTTTTTTTGGTGGACGTTACGTAACCTTAAAACAACACTAAATATCAACGGAATCAAAATACAACAGACCAATGTTTTGTCTTATGCCTTTATTCTCCCCACCGCTACAATATTTTGCAAAAGGAAATCAAGTAAAAAACGATTCGAAAAAAAAAGAATTTTTGGTCAATCAATCAATCAATCAATCAATCAATCAATCAATCAATCAATCAATCAATCAATCAATCAATCAATCAATCAATCAATCAAAATATCTACGTCGAGCTTCGTAAAAGTAATGTTAGACCATGGTCACTCGGCCAGTTATATGCTGGATGTTAATCATGGTTATCTATGACCGATATTACACCAATATTACATCTTAGTGTAAAAAGAAAAAGGTAGATATAGTGTCAGCTCTATCATTGATAGACTGATCTAAAACTATTAGATCCATCTTCGACAGGGTCTCTTCCTGCTTGGGCTGGGGTTATTCAGTCAGGACCATTGCCACAGGGTCTAATCGGTCCCTGCGGAAAAGAGAAGTCGTGTAAGTCTTTCAGTTTACCCAGCATATGTATTTCATGTAAGTGTACTTGCGTCCATCCGTTAAAAAAATGTGGGATGTCTGATCTATACAAAATATTTATTTTTACATTCTTCCATCACCTTTGTTTTTTATCATCATTTTGTTGTCTTTTCTAATCTTAAAGTTCAGTTTTTCGAGCCCGTTTTTTGACAAGCCCACTTTGGTTCCGGTTATCTTTTATTTTTCTACTGCACTTTATGATGAAATGCAATGATAAACACAGGGCGTGGCTTTGAACTAGAGTCATCCTTACCATCAGGGTCGTCGTTGGCTCCCTCTAGCTCCTCCTCCAGCTCCTCCTCCACTTGGCCCAAGGCGGCATCTTCCTCCACTTCATTCATCTTCTTCTCCAGCTCTCCCGCGGGCCCCTGCAGGTTAGCCGCTTTCTTCCCGAAGGCGTCTCCTGAGAAAAAAAGAAAACTACCTGATAGACATTGTATACAAATAACAAGAATCTTAAAGAAATTGGATTGAGAAAAAAACAAGTAGGACTTTGAAAGGTTTTTATGAGTTCTCCTCACCATCGAGATCATCATTGAGCCCCTTCACCTCCTGCGGTCCTCCCATCCCCAGATCCAGGGATGCACCCTCGAGCTCTTCCGCCTCATCCACAGCTTCCTTCAGCATAGCAGCAGCATCTTGGAGCATCTCCAACTGCTCAGCGAGCCCCCCTAGGGCCCCTGTAGCACAAAATAAACATGTAGTATTAGATGCTACACACTTAATGGCTGCTTGTTACCTTTATGAAAAATGGAGGTCTTGTTTTGTGTGTGTGTGTGTGTGTGTGTGTGTGTGTTTGTGTGTGTGTGTGTGTGTGTGTGTGTGTGTGTGTGTGCACATGTATGTGTGTGTGTGTGTGTGTGTTTGTGTCTGTGTGTCTTTCTGTATGTACATTTGTGTATGTATGTGTGTGTGTGTATTAACATGTATGTCACCGGATATTTGTAGTAAGCATAACTTAATTATAAGGACCCTTGGATGTTATACCGGTTGTTTTGGGGATGGCTGCCTGTGGCCTTTCGTTGCATCGGCCTCTCGTTCCATCACCGTGCAATCCATTCGGATTTTCATCAATGTTACACCATGACGTATGGCCGATTAACCTTGTTGTTGATGGTAAAAAAACGCCAAAAGGTCAAGTACCTGCGGCTGTTTCTTCTTTTTTGGCGGAAATACTAGGCCTCCGCCTCCTCCTCCTCCTCCTCCTCATTAAGGACCGCAGCCTCGATTCTCCGCAGGAGCAGGTAGAAGCTACCATCTCTACCAAGACTGCTGCTACCACCATGACAGCGATAATTGAAGCTACCTTCATGCTGTGAATAAAAGAGGGAAGGGGTGAATTTGTTACAAACTCATACTACACTTATGATAGTACCGCTAAACTTGTTTCTGAATTGGGGTGGGATACTTCAAAGAATAGACGGACATCAAATAGACTTACAATACTGCAGAAAGCAAGGCAGCGAAAGACAGCCTTACCGGTCGAAACTCATTTGCAGCCTACACCGCGCCAATCGCGAGACACTCAAATCAAAATTCATATAAGGCTCTACCATTCCACAAAGACTGTTGTAGATACTCTTTTTACCCTCAAACTGTGAGAGACTAGAATTCACTACCCCAGGAAGTCACGGTCACAGCCGATCCTCCCAAGTTCAAGGAGGCTGTTCTCTTGCAACTGAGAGGACAATAAAAGCTCAGCGCACTCTCCCTGGGCGCTTTACCCCAACAAGAGGGGTGTTGCCCAGTACCCGATCAAGATCAAGATGAAGACCTGAAAGCGTTACTTTTAGCCGGATGTTGTACGTACCGTACTACGTTGTGTTTTTTCCACCCAAAAGCGCAGCTATATTGTCTCCTTCCTTTTTTTTTCTTTTTCAAATGGAACGGAGTGGGTTCTGATTGAGAGGAAAGGGGCGTTGTCGTAGAAAAAGGCGACAATTAAATTTAAGTCATAGTGATACAATTCAACCGGCATCAAGCAAACAGGGCATGAGTATATCAAGATAGTTAGATGTTGAGTACCAAGGGTGGCTGTTTGGTATTTCAAGATTCAAATTTCCCACAGATTTGTGAATCGATCTCATATAATCTTAGTAGTAGCAGAAACCTCACTCTCTAACTTTATTTCATCGAAGCGACTATCGGCCACGGGAGTATGTCATTGAATATATTGTAAATGCAGAAATGTTTGCGGGGGATTTATGTTCAGGGTTTTCGCGGTGAACTTTCAGCGCGAACATAAAACCACCGCGAAACTTTTTGCCCACCGATGAATGTAGCGCTACTATTGTTTCAAACGCGAACTTAAAACCATCGCGAACACTCCATTTTCTCCCCACCCCGAAAGAAAATCCACGCAAACTGAAATGCATTTACACTATGCGAGAATAGTTTTGGTCTGGAGATGACACAATTGTACTATCTGTGCAGCGATTCGGTATCAACTGGTCAGCCAGGGTTATTCATAAACCAGTCGAGCTACTTCTCTGTCATCGCTACAGGGCAGTGTCCCTCAGAAAGAGGTAGGAATCTTCAGACCCAATGCCCTATTTGCTCAGTCAGTGGAAATAGGTTACTGGGATTTGAAATGGCCCATTGTCTACAGGAGCGCCCCTCCGTTTCTGTCAATCGCAAATCTTTCTCTTACACGTTTCAGGTATGTGCAAGATTAAAGAAAAAACCAAGGCACACCAACAGTCACAATGGTCCTACCATGACTTTTAGTGAGACTATGACATGACCGACTGTTGCAGGTATGTGCAAGATTAAAGAAAAAACCCACACCAACAGTCACAATGGTCCTACCATGACTTTAAGTGAGACTATGACATGACCGACTGTTGCAGGTATGTGCAAGATTAAAGAAAAAACCCACACCAACAGTCACATTGGTCCTACCATGACTTTTAGTGAGACTATGACATGACCGGCTGTCAAGAACCCTTTCCGCCACGAGACAGATGAAATGTGTACGACACACCATGTACCAACAACTGTCCACAGAATGACTTTACTTTCCTGAAACCTTAGTAGCTATGGTACAACGAATATGACTGCATCTCTCTCAAGAGGCAGTCTATCTTCTACTTGCGATAATTTCGTCACGACTGCATTGTGGACCTCACGACGGAGGTAATAAATAACAGTATCTGGACCACTGACTAAAATAAACGGCGTGAGCTCTCTTACCTTATGGATGCGGTTGTCGTTCACGGAGATATGAATATATGCTGGAACAGCTTTGTTGGTCTGGAGATAACTTGCTTTCTTACTCGGCTATATACTGTGTCTGTACAACGTGTCAGTTTGTAACTGGCCAGCAACGTGTAAGTTTGTAACTGGTCAGCAAAATGAGGAACTAGTCGAGCTGGTTTTCTCTCCTTAGGAAAGGGATGAGAATCTCAAGATTGATCATGGTCAGTTCATGAATCTGCTACGGTGACCAAGACACGAGTCATACGAATATCCACTCTAGTTTCCCAGAGAACACTAGAAACATTGTATTAAACCATAATTCGGCCCTTAGTCACGTATGTCGATGTTGCTTGACGTGTTCTTGACAGAGAAGATTGTTTGTTTTTTCTTTAATCCTGTGCAACATGAACCTGACACATGAAAGAGAAAGATTTGTGATTGATATAAAAGAGGGGCGTTCCTGCAGACAATGTGACATTTCAAACTCACAGTGACATATTTCAACTGACTGAACAAATAGGACAAGGTTACATGAAGATAACAAAAGGAAGATGTTTGGCACAAAGCTTGGCTGATAAGTATCTCCATTTCACGGCACACATTTCCCACCATTTTCACATTACCCCTGCAGTGAAGTTCACCACAAAAGGTGTCCGATTGCATGGTCTTTGACGTCAACAGTCCGCAGATTTACCTGAGCAATCAATATAATTGGCATGTCCCCCGGCCCTGCAGGCTTGCATTGTGGGTAATACCTATCGGATATACATAATATTGAAGTTCGTAGAGAAATCACTTAATATAATAGATAAGAATTTGTAGTCATAGATTGAATGTGGAAATCGGAAGATACCATAAAATTACCCGTTACCAGAGGTTTTGTCCATTCTGTCCAAATGAAATTGAAGATGAACAACACTTTATCCTAGATTATCCACGATATCATGATAAACGCTCGAAGCTGTTCAGCTTTCTTTCCGCTTGCTCAACAGAATTTGATGCATTCCATTTGTACATTCTATAGATAAATTCAAATACTTTCTAGAAGGAGACAACCCTTACTGTGTACAAATAGGTAAATATATCAAAGAATGTTTAGATATTAAAACTAGTAGTGTAAGTGATAGGTGAAACTCGACATGTTGAAGTATTCCTATACTTATACGTAGTATACCATTGATTTTTGTTTGAATGTATAGTTGTAGAAGACCTTACGAAAGTCGCTGTACTTTTGTTATGTAAATAAAGATTTCTCTTTATATAAAGAAAGGTTAAGGCCTCTAACTCGTAATCAGTTCTTGTCTAGACCATGCATGATATCATATTCAGATATGTTTCATTTATGTCTCGTGGGTTTTGACTTTGACATATTTCCCACAATGCACCTCGCTGTGCAGGTGCAGTTTAAGCTACGAACCAACATTTTCTACCATAACAGCGCAGCTGAAAAATCAAGGATTTCGAATTTGTTCAACTTCGTAGGTTTTGGTCAGGTGTGCTGATGTTTTGCGGTCCTTTTTCTCCTTGTGTGTCTTCTGTAACAACATGGCTAAACAATAAACGGAAAAAGACATAAAACAGATGACCCTATGAGGTTAAACTATCAATTCTCATTTGTTGTCTTTGACGTCAATTGAGAGGAAAGTCATGCATCATTTAGGATTGTCGTCATGACACAATACTCGTGCAATCCTCCATAACGACGGATGTACTATCTCTTCGCTACCATAATATATACCTAAATTATTAATAGAGGTTATTACCATGGTGCTTAGAACACCATTTGGCAACACAAAGTTTATGAATTCAATACGGAATTGAGCCTGTCATTTTGCGAACAAAGAAGTATCTTTAAAAAGTCACATACGTAGTGTTTATGTGTATGTGGTAGTACGGGCTCGACTGACTACATAATTCAGTGGGAAGGTATTCAGAAGCAGATATTCAGAAGACTAAATATAAACCCAAGTGACATTTAAACGGAGATGTAACAATGGGAGATCCATGTTGGCGTGACTGTCAATCGCCTTCATTATTCATAACCATTGACCCTGGTCGATGGGAGCATGTATGCATTACTGTAAATGAAGAAATGTTCGCGGTGGTTTTATGTTCGCCGTTTTCGCGGCGACTGTTTCACAGCAAACTTAAAACCACTGCGAACATTTTTGTCCAATACTGTAGCAGTATGTGACTATAGTGCTGTCGCGAAATCAAAACCACCGCGAACACTCCATTTTCCCCTTAGCGTGAAATAAAACCACGCGAACTTAAATGCATTTACAGTATCCAGACGTCTGCGCGACATAGCAACTACAGCATTACAACTACAGCAGCGTCTACGCCTGTAGCAGGGTATGGGGAAGGTAAGGATCCTTAAAAAACGTGCACCCTCCTGACTTAACTGTGTGTTTGTCTTTGGAAACATAGTTGTGGATAGCAGTATCCGTCCGCTAATACTAAATTTGAGCTGTCCGTTTGAGGTCATTCTTTGTACACAGCCAGTAGGTGTCTGTCCGTTGTTTTTCAGATGGTGGCAATATGGTCTCAGTGTCCATTTCGAAAATTCCAATCAGCCGCAATGGACACATTGCTGACGGTCGTGTCTGCGAATGTTTGGTTACTTTTGGTGAGCACTGTCAACCTCGGCGCATCGGCAGGTAAGTTTTAGACTTTATTCTGACCTTTATATTATTTACTTATGGATATTTTGGCTTGCGGTAGCATCGCGTTATTAAATCTTTCGTGATCATGAAATTTAGAAACAAAACTCCGTGAATCCAATAGCATGGAAGACATAAGATGTTTTGGACAGTAAAAAGTACAAAGTTGTGCTTCAGATATTGTTAGGAGTAAAGTTTTCTGCCATGTCGGCTTCAACAAAGAATCTTATACGTAAAGACATGTAAAGACAGCTGTAACAGATCTAGACCCACTGTGTCATAGCTTATAACAGTCTTTCCTGAAACTTCACGGTGTTTGTAGAAGTACATATTTGTCTTGATATGTTAATTTTTTTCAGTAATTAATTACGTATTTCATCCTGACGAATATTTTCTACATATTGAATATTGCATATTGTAACTTGAACGTCCCCTCGCCAATTCTCTCTACCGTCGCCATTTGATCGATTTGGAACAGCCAAAATAACCACAACTTCTCATTCTATATCACTGCAGCATGCACTAACGGAGGGACCTATACCACATCGTCCAGTGCCACTATCACAACAGACAACTACCCGTCCTTCTACCCAAAAAGTAGCTGCACTTGGAGTTTGGAGGTCCCCTCTGGCTCATTTATCCTGTTAAAATTCAGTTCATTTAATATTGAGGAATTCGGAAACTGTGCCTTTGAAAATGTAATCATATATGACGGCAACACTAACGGAACAAAACTCGGTAAGTTGATCTCATACATCAAAGCTATCACTGAGCTACTGTATTTACCCCAAGGTTTAACCCTAAAACTTTGATACAAAAATTTGGATAATGGTTGCTGAAATCATAGTTAAAAGCGTACGTATATCGGGTCTATTGTTTGTCATTTGAGTGAATTCGAAATAGAATGTGTTCAAAACATTAACGTTACTGTACTTAGATGAATGATGTGCTCAATGGACCCAGGAGAAGACAGGATTTTCCTCTAAAAGTAAATACTTATTATTTTTAACTTACTGGTACGTTTGTTACTCGCTTTGCATGTCTTGACAAATAAATTTATAGCAAATATGCATGTAGCAACGTCGATCTGCCTCAATATCTTCGATTTACAGAAGAAATGAAAGTAGAAATTTACTGCTCTCCTTAAGTTTGCTTTCAAATATCGTCCCCAACCATTTCACCCCTTTATGTATGATCCAGGACAGTTTTGTGGAACCATCTTACCACCTGCCTTGTTGTCTACAAGTAACACCATGACAGTAGTTCTGTCGACGTTTGGATTCAGTAACACAGAGTACACTGGCTTCTCAGCTTCATTCACAGAGAAGGGCTCAGGTAAACAAACATTTGGTGTTGGGATGTACTTACACTTTCATTGCGATACTACACTGGAAACAAGCTTAAGAGTTCAAAGATAAATACTTCCGTATAATATTTGGAGTTTTTCGTACTGCTTGACCTGATTGTAGCTCATTAATTATCACACTCTGCATGTAGTCAGGCAAGCAACAAAGAGACCTTAGACCCTATATTTTTGCATATCATCAGCATTTTCTCAATATATAGAACCATGTTGATATTTCGAGCATAGCAAAATTACGGCGATAGCTATGGCCTTCGAAATATCAACAATTATCGGTCAATGCTTTTTTACTTGTCTTTTCTTATAGCTTAACTAAGTATGAAAAGTTATTTGCATTACAAATTTGGTGATATCTCACTTGAAACTCAATACAGCGTTTATTGAAGCATTTTTTTTTAAAATTTCATCAACCATTAGATTGTCAGAGAGGGGATGGAGCAACCTACCGAGGAACGGTCTCTGTGACAGCAACGGGCAACACGTGTCAACGCTGGGACAGTCAGACACCTCAAGCACACTATGGCTTCAACACACCTGAAGATAACCCATCATCCGGACTGGAGCAGAACTACTGCCGGAATCCGGACGGCGAATCCGGAGTTTGGTGCTACGACGCGGATAACAGCACCAGATGGGAGTACTGTGACGTACCAGTCTGTGGTAAGGTCTGATTCTGTAACCTTTGATTTCATTTGATTTCATTATACAGTATTTGCAACGGTACAATACACGTGGTCGTGACCCACACATAAAACAGCACAGAACACGTAGCGAAACATATATTTCACGGACTACAAGTAACAAAGCGATAGATACAATCTAGAAATAACAGCATGATAAGATAGGACCTAACTATACCTTAGATAAGAGCTGATGTTTGTAACGTCTGTGTTTTAAAGATATCCATTATCTCCAATACCTTCTTACACTAAGCTCACTCAACTAGATGGGACGCCGCACGCTACTCAGTAACTAAAGAATACTAAAGTGGGGAACCTCATGTTTAATCCAATTTGATGTGTATAAAATAGTCGTTACATGATATAATGGTCTAGATGTATGCAAATGATATAATCTGATACTTTAACAGTGTTGATTGGTGGCAAATGACAGTTGATATTTGAAGGGAGGCTATGGTTTTCTGTGAGTGTCTGTGTACTACTCCTATACACATTGTCCTGGTTTTTACTTAGTTTTGTTGTGCCCCGTGTGTGTCCATCTTCTGAATATCTATTTGAATTTGCAATTTTCTTTTGAAAAACCAATAAAGAGAAAAAAACAATGCAGCAAGTCATGCAATAAACAATCTTTTTTGTCTTTTTCCTGCCGCTATCTTTTTTTATGAAATTGTGTTTAGACCTGGATTCGGGGTGCTACAACCTTGCGAGCTGGACCGGTGCTGCAACTGGGACCATCTCGTCCATGTACTACGGTACCAATAGTAACTACGAGGACAACGCTTCCTGCAAGTGGGAGATCACGGTCACATCCGGGAAGTACGTGACCTTGACCTTTCACCGGACATTCAGGGTCGACCCGTTCTGCCTAGGAGGAGACAAAGTGACGGTCTACTCTGGTGTTACCAATGGGCTGACAGAGCTTGGTACGTTTTCATTCTATTATCTACACGCGTACTTTACTTCGCCTCTTGTTTATTATGAACTGATGCTGTAAATGCATTCAACTTCAAGGTGGTTTAGTGTTCGCCGTTTTCAAGTTCACTCGAAAATGCTTGATCTGTCTTCTGCCCGCCTGCCACCTTGTTTCAACGGTGAACGACGAAAAACCACCGCGAACACTCCACATTAATAGATTTGTCGATAGATATTAACCATAGATCCATAGATATATGATAGATTTTTTGCATTTTTTCCAGGATCATTCTGTGGTACCACAACTCCTTCCACGGTTCAGTCATGCTCCAATAAGATGACTGTAGAGTTCACAACGGACTCCGCTAACGCTTACCGTGGGTTTCTCGCATCATTTTCAGAATCAGGTACGTGTTTACCACTGTCTGTAGACGTACGTCAAGTCCCTGTCACACACAGCCATCCATGCACCCCAACATTCTCCAGACCATGGTTGGGAGTTAGTCGTGAGCAAGGTCATCTGTGGTTTGGAGTTGGTTGGCGAGGTTAATTGCGTACTACTACTAGTCTTTAAAAGTCGTATGCGCCATTCGACTATAGATAAGAATTAAAGTCAGGAAAGTCAAATCTGCTCGGATGCGATCAGATGAGTGAATCGGAGCTGAAGTAGAATAGATTCATGGCTACTTCCAACCCAGCACCGACCTTGGTTGGGGAGTGGTCGTGGGCAAAGTCGTAAGAAGGCCCTGAATGTCTGAAAGGCACTTAAGGAAGACATATCCATAGAAGACCGTCTTTCAAAAGGCCATACATTGAACTACATGTTGTTTTTAAGTCACGCATTCGTAGTAGTTTGTAAACCATAGAATTTGACTTGACTGTACAGACACGGCTTGTGCTGTCGTGACTACGTCGATGACCTCAACTGCTGGAAGAACGTCAGCTGCCGCTACGACGACATCTTCAGCTACAACACACACAGTCACTACACCTGTACGAACGGTGCCAACAACAACCCCAACGCCGTTATCTACCCCACGGACAACGACATCAACAACAACTGCGCCACCGCCATCTACGTCACGTACAACGCCATCAACAACAACAACTGCGCCACCGCCATCTACGGCACGTACAACGCCATCAACAACAACAACTGCGCCACCGCCATCTACGGCACGTACGACACCAACAACAACACAACGTACAACCAAGTCAACAACAACAACAACTACAACGCCGTCATCTACGTCACGTGCATCGACCTTTACAGCTTCCAATGTGTCACCTTCACACCCAGCTACAACAGCAACAACAACAACAACGCAACGTGCAACGACACCGACCAGCAATGGACCAGCGGTGTATACATCCACTACAACGTCTGCACCGGTCACAACGTCGGGTGGGGGTGCACATGTTACAACCGCCACAACTAACCGGGCACCTATAGCGTCGACTGGTCCAGTGGTGACAACGCCACCGCCGACGCCATCAGCTACAACAAGGGATCAGACTGCATCATCAGCATCTGCAGCATCTGCGAATACAACGGCTACAGCTGTGTTGGTTACAGCAACTACCGGTACGATATATAACTCTCAATGGGATAGTTGATATTCAAGATACAGAAAGTACTAGCCTGGGTGTTATTCGATTACTACCGGGACTCCTACACTCGCTGTCCTGAGATTTGTTCAGGGCAGCGACTGTAGGAGCCCATGTAGGAGAAAGATGGCACACAGGCTTCGAAAGTATATCACCGGGGTTGAAGGATCTTGAAGAGTACAGCCCAAAAGTCCTGAATTTCAAGTTGTTCCGTAAATAATGCCAAGCTTTTACTTGCTATAATAATAGGTTGACAGGACATGCGTCCCTCTTTTGCATAACATCCTTGTTTCTTCTGTTATAACGTTCTTAGCAAGAGAGACCTTTGAAATGCATTGGAAATTAAGCTTATGCTAGAACATGTATCGTATAGCTGTATGCTAAAGCATATAGTATGTGTTTATCAGTTATGTCACTAACTCATTGTATCCTTGAACAGACGAAACAATATTGAATGCGTTGTATTTAATAACATACTTAAAGGGAGCATATCTGTGATATTATTAACAAATATATGATATATACCTTCCTATACTCCATATGCAGGGTCCGCCAAAGCCCCGGGGAGGCCTGTCGTTCAGCCGTGGGTTATTGGAACCTAATCTTCTGTTGTAGTTGTCTCAAAAAGGATGACAATCGCGTCAGAGGCCTGTACGTGTAGCTAGCATGATCAGACCAAAACTACCTTATGACTTAAAGGAAAACAATATATGCCATCTAGTGGAGCTTAATCTGTTGAGTAAAATGTTTTTTTCAAAATAAAATTTGGACCTATCGTTGCCGAGATATCTACAGAATATAGAATGACAAATTTACTGCTTGGTGGCACCGCTTGGCAATTGAGCACATATAGTGGGCAATGGCAAAATAGAAGTAATTTTCATCATTTGATTTTTAATAACCGATACTTTCACTACATATAGAAGTTGCAAGTGACACACGCCTATCTTGTACTAATATTATCACTAGTTACTGAAATACCTATTTAATGTACATGGTTTAATCAATAACTAATTACTAAGTTACTAACTATGCATATATCAATATAGACTGTGATACATTTATCAATAACTAAGTACAATTATATTCAGCAGTCCTCTGATATTGGTTATTGGACACAGCAAGATGCAGCTGTCTTTTTTTTGCATTTTTATAAACATTGATTCATCTTTGTGATTAATCACTCGATTGACTGACAGCTTTCAATCGCAAGGTGGGGATGGGGGCACATGAAAAATTCAACGGAGTATCATATAGCCAAGCTGAAGTTGATAGAATAGTAAGGAGCAGTCTAGTGTACTTCTCATTTTTGGCAAGACCCATCTATCATAATCAGTTTAGTAATCTTTTGATTGGCAGCTGTCAATCACGGGGGGGGGGGGCACATGAACTATACAATGTAGTTTTAAAATAAACTACAGGCGATATTAGTATTTTAATTGAACATCCACAGACTGCATAGTCTGCATCCATAGACTTTGAGTAACTTCGATATAGATGTCAGATTTGCTGAATGATGTTATGAATATCATATTATCATTGTTTTGTTACGTGGACGAACACTTTTAATGGGTGACAATGTTTCGTGTGTGATATTCAACCTCATATACGTATACTTCAATATGAAAAACAGTAGTTTCACTGTCATATTAAACGTTTACGTAAAGAAGCATGCAATTTAGAACCACGAATAATTCTCTCTATGTTTCAGTCTATTGTGTTAGTGGTGGTCCGTATTGGAAATAAATACGAAACAATTCACACTTCCACTGCATCAATGGATGCTTAAACTACAAGGTTAACCTATTTAGGGGACAGGGCGGTACATTTATTGATCTCCAAGTAGATGTAAGGAACGAGCTCTTTCACGGTATCTTACGCCTGTTTTTGCAACATTTGTTACTCTATCCTAGGCAATAGGAGAAGGTGGAGCGTTAAATAATGCAATACTAAACAAAAATGATATATGTGGCCAAAAAAAAAATCAACGTAAAACAGGGAGAATGAGGCGTATCCTTACATCTGCTTGGATATAAGGTACAACTGTGTATAATCAGCACAGGAAAGAAAACGTTTTCCCCCATGGTGAATCGACTAGTAATGATAATAATGTCATGGTTTTGATTTTTTTGATTATTTATGCTACATTAATGTTCTATTCGAAATGATACTTGACGCAAATAGGATGCAGTATATGTAAATCCTAACCTAGAATATGTGCAAGAGGGGTACAATCTCGCAAGAGGTCGCTCCTAACAATATAGGTACGTCAGATGCGCAGTCGAATAGAATGTATCTTGTTTCGAAGAAAAAGGGGAGTTTGATTTCAAACTTCACTGTCAGTGATAACAGCTAACGTTAATTTACCAGGTCAAAAATGATTTTCTTACAATCTTCTATTTCCAATAACTAAAATGCCGGATTCAATGATTTCCATTTTGTCACATCTGAAAGAAAAAAATACCTACATGATATTTATAATAAAACGTGTAAAGTTTGTTTCTAAATGCTAGCTGTTTCTTTCGTCAAGCATTCCACAATTGGCACATACTAGTACTTGTCTGGTTGAACAACATGGCCAATGGCCCAGTCAGAGTCAGTGACCCATGTAATGTATGATTAGGCCCTTGAAAGTTCACCATAAAGGCCACACCTCTCTTCAGAGAAGGTCGACCCCCACCGCGTGCGTTCCTCCGTCTTGTTGGTCTACAAGATTCCACACCGTCTTGTCTCAAGAGGTAAGGTGTGTTAGCTAGTGCGTGCTGATTCAAGATTGTGTTTCTGAAGCCCATGTTTCACGTTCACGAATTTCCTCCCGACCTCTCCTCAACCACGGTCGGCGCTGGGTTGGGAGTAGCCCGGAATCCGTCCTGTAGTAGCTCCAATTCGCTCCCCTAAATCCCTATCTCACTGGGCACGTTGGCGTCCTAAATTGGATGTATGTTACACTTGACTTTATAGTAAGAATATCATGCGCAACGTACAAGTATGACTAAAGCAACAATAAAACACACAAAGCGTAGAAAGATTCGTTTTTTATCGATGCAAGGAGGTAATAGATCGATGACAATCGTTGAGCGCTCTGTTAATTACCCCACCCCCGTCGCAGCGAGGTCACCAACGTGCCACGGGTCCAGTGCACTAGTGAGATAGGGCCTTAAAAAGGATGAATTACATGACTTTGCCGAGTTTGAATGCTCTAAATTCACAGCAAATACCCTCAGAATCTGAGTTTCATGGTTCTGAAAGGGTTTGGGATGCACGTGTACTTTTGCTGGGATCTTTTTATTACCTTGAAGTGAGGTGCACGTTTACCCTTAGGCAGGGGGATTTCTTGTTAACGTGCTCCCTACCCTTAAACTGACCAGTCATTGATTTGTAAAACGGAAGCGTTGCGACTATTGTTATCCTGTCTGTCTGTCTGTCTGTCTGTCTGTCTGTCTGTCTGTCTGTCTGTCTGTCTGTCTGTCTGTCTGTCTGTATCAGAACTATCGGCATCCTCCTATGACAAGGAATCTTATCATCATTATCATCTCTGGACCTTAAGCCCTTAAGCCCCCGAACACTCCCCAATCAAGGTCGGTGCTTAGGTCGTAAAAACGTAATTCTGAAGGGGTCAGTGGTTTTGACTGAGGGATGATTTTTCAGTAGACTTAACTTGGATAACCTTGCAGTAAAGGCGACCACACGCTGCCTACAATCATGTATTTTGGGATGCAATTGTACTTTATGTTGTAACAGTTATCGCAAACTTTTATCTAGATGTAAAACAAGAGAGGAAGAGAAGAGAGAGAGAGAGAGAGAGAGAGAGAGAGAGAGAGAGAGAGAGAGAGAGAGAGAGAGAATTTAAATTATTCCATCCTGCAGATAAATTCAAGGACATTCTGGGAGAAGATATCATTAACTGTGTATAGATAAATAGGTAGATAGATACGTAGAAATATTTGAACCTTTGGAAACAGTAGCGTGAACGATACGGTAAACTCAAGATCTTGATTTATTCATAAACTTGCTCATAGGTAACTCATCTGTATCCACTTCTTTGTTTGTTTGTTTGTTTGTTTGTTTGTTTGTTTGTGAGTATAGTTGTAAAAGACCTTGCAAGAGTTGCTATATTTCTGTTGAGTCAATAATATTATCATATTCACAGAATGGCTGCCGATAACCCAAAGTTTAATGAGAAACAAAAGGCTTTGTTCAAGAGATGCTTTGAGATGCTTGACAAAGACAAAGATGGTTTCCTCCTGTCACGTGAGCTGGGAAAGGTCATGACGTCAGTCGGGATCCAACCCATGCCCTCAGACCTGGCTCTAAAGGTAGGGAAGACCAACATTCAATTTGGCAACGATTGTGAATCCTTCGGTCCTCGAAGTCGAAAAATTCTGACTGTCTTTTAAGCGAATATATCAAAAATTTTGATCGGGATCTCTACCGGTAGAGTCACCAATTGTATTGACAAAGATCCAGATCGCGATCTCTGTCTACAGAGACTCAGATCGCGATCTCTACCGGTAGAATCGCTAATTGTGTCGACAGAGATCCAGATCGCGATCTGTACCGACAAAATCGGCAACTCTGGCAGATTGCAAACTCTACCATGACATATGTATGAAACTATACACGGAGAAAGGTATACAGTATCTTATGGACGATGCTATAACGGTTGTGGTCTTTGGGTGTAAAGATCTTCAAACTTCAGTTTTATACGGTAGTCGCCACAAATTTGGATACAAATTGAAGCATTGTGCAAACCACCAAATGATTTGAATTATTGGTTTCCCGTTGCCACAGCAATCTATGGTAGCGTTTGACATCGACGAAAACAACATGCTGGACTTTGATGAGTTTTTGAACTTGATGTTCTTCCTCAAACACGTGATGACGCCAGACCCCAAGTTCGTGAGAGAGACGTTTGAGAAGCATGACAAGGTAGGCACGCACTTATCTTAATGTAACCTCCATTAACATTAATCTGCTGGGTTACATAAACCCGCCACTTATAACAGTGTGTTTAAGAGATCTCTAGTGCAGCGCCCCCAGGTACGTATGTTTTCAGGGTGGTGGACATATGTGCCCTGGTGGAATTATGTAGTAGACGTTAGATATGTAGACTAGAAATACTGTTTGGTGTTACTCGAGATCTAGACCGTTGCAAAGTTTAATCTAAACAAATCGTTCTTGACACACTTTAATTCAGCGTATCAAAATCGAATGACGTTTGTGTTTTTTTCTCATGGCTTGCAAAAAATGTATGATATACTTGAATCAACATCAAACACCTTGGCATAATTTGTTATAGAACGCTATTATTGTCTTCTGTCTCACAAAGCAACAAAAGCTTTTAAATTCTGTAAGTTAAATGCTGGCCACTCGAGAATTATCAGGTGTGTCGCACAGCTAAAGTAGAGGTGTAGAAACTTGTACTTGTCGGCCACGACGAAGCGTAAACTACACCGGTACCGCCCGCAAAAAACGCTGACTGTTACATTTGTCATCTGCAGGACAACAATGGTGTTCTGGACAAAGCAGAGTTAAAAGAGGCCATAAAATCCCTGGGCATGATACACCACGAAAAGTACATCGACAATATGGTCAAGGTAACAAAATACAATTTTATGGTCATTTTAGAACGTCATATCCTTGCTCTAATTGGTGAATATAATGTATCCTATCCCTTGGAAAATATGACGAAATATAAAAAATACAATTTACAAGCGAATTAGATGGCATTACGTGGTATCAAGGAAACAACAACAATTTTGTGTACCGTTTACGATATTTTTTAACAAAAGGAGTTGAAATGATTTGAATTCACCTCGATTTATACATGGTTTTATAACGTGTTGATGGTTTCAATATTTCAGATGGCGGACAAGAACGGTGATGGTGTAATCCAATATGAAGAGTTCGTGCAGATCATAACGCCAAAAGCAAAGTAGAGATCGCGATCTGGCAGAATTAGGGATTCTATCTGTAGAGATCGCGATCGGAGTCTCTTTAGACAGAGAATAGAACTGGGATTTGTACTGGTAGAATCCCCACTGTACATGTGATATTAGAATCGCCGATACTACTGGCAGAGATTCTGATCGCGACCTCTATAGACAGACGGCTGATCGCGATCTTTACCTGTAGAATCACAGATTCTGTCAGATCTTTCCTCTGACATAGACATGGCATATGGAAGACAACATTACCACGCCCAACATATTCATGTCAGAACGTACTTTCTAAACTGTGATTTGTGACGATATAAAGTAATAAACATATATGACTCGATCAAATATCTTTAATATGTTTACCCAATGTGGTAGTATCACACAAAATGCAAAGAATACATTAGCCCTGGCAGAAGAAGCATACGCAAATTATGAATAATGACTTGTGAATTACTATAAATAAGATTAATACGGACTATAATGAAATATGGGTGGCTAAGCAAAGACTGCTTCTAAGGCGCTTCTCCATTTGCATTGCTACAAATGTTATCCCATTCTAGTCAAACATATTATATATTATCAGTATCGAAAACGTCACATACAGTGCACTTGTGCATTCTGTGTTCGAATACATGAAACTAATATTGATATTATAGAATGCTAACCCTTGATATCGTGTTCCAGGTTAAATATTACATCAAAAGGGTCATATCTTAAGACTATTTAATGTAGTTGGCTCTTGATCTTATATAGCACCAGAACCTGATCATATATTTTTGGAGGAATAGGAAAATTTGTCAACCTGTTATGAAAAATTCCCTCATGATGATCTCAAGTCTTTTCGAAGCTAAGTCATCAAGCTAAGTCATCAAGCTAAGTCATCAAACTAAGTCGTCAAGCTAAGTCGTCAAGCTAAGTCGTCAAGCTAAGTCGTCAAGCTATGTCGTCAAGCTAAGTCGTCAAGCTAAGTCATCAAGCTATGTCGTCAAGCTAAGTCGTCAAGCTAAGTCATCAAGCTAAGTCATCAAACTAAGTCGTCAAGCTAAGTCGTCAAGCTAAGTCGTCAAGCTATGTCGTCAAGCTATGTCGTCAAGCTATGTCGTCAAGCTAAGTCATCAAGCTATGTCGTCAAGCTAAGTCGTCAAGCTAAGTCGTCAAGCTAAGTCATCAAGCTAAGTCATCAAACTAAGTCGTCAAGCTAAGTCGTCAAGCTAAGTCGTCAAGCTATGTCGTCAAGCTATGTCGTCAAGCTAAGTCGTCAAGCTAAGTCGTCAAGCTAAGTCATCAAGCTAAGTCGTCAAGCTAAGTCGTCAAGCTAAGTCATCAAGCTAAGTCATCAAGCTAAGCCGTCAAAATACAAATAAGTCAGTGCTGTGCTGATGTATACATGTAATAACTAGCCCAGGGTTGTCTTATTATTACTTTTATGATTGAGCGACGTTAGTATGATATTTTCGCTGGAAGAGGGATGGAGCCATGAATGCATGGGACAGTTTTATTTGCTTTTCATCATCGTCACAAACTCTTCGAAGTTCACCTGCCAAGAAGTAAAGAATTCAGAGGTACGTTAACAACGGAAAAGAAACACAAAGGCAAATATAAGGAGGCATGAACTAAACTAAAATGATTAGTATGCATTTCATTTTCCTGATTACACTTTTGTTGTTGTTTTTTATTATAAAAATGAAGAAATTATTTCATTACTATGAATTTGATATCACATTAAACGGCATAACACGCACACTTGGGTTAATGATTCTAAATTAAGGTGTAATACCTTCCGTAGCAGAAACCTGAAAAACAATGTCGTTACATTTTCGTTCTTTGACATCTTGCTTCCAATTCTAAAGACAGCATTTTTTTGGGATAGATGCAGCATCCCTAACACTCTTGTATGCAATGTACGTAAATCGGGTCCAGTATCTAGATTTGCTTTTAAATTGCTGGAAAATGAGTAAAATCAGATACTAATCAGCCAATGATCACTAATCCTTTGTTGTTGATTTTGCATAACAAGAGTAGTGTAAGATGACCTAGTTTCTAGTATTACCTGGCCATCTCCATCTTTGTCAGCCTCTTTGATCATCTCATCCACCTCTTCATCTGTAAGATTCTCTCCCAGGCTGGACATCACCTGACGCAGCTCCTCGGCGCTGATGACGCCATTCCCATCCTACACCAGACAAATTCCAAACTATCAACGCCAGAAGAGATACATACAAATGCTCATATCCCCACCGTACAATTTCGCACTGGAATGCCCTGCCCGGCACGGTTGTGATGGCTCCCACCGTTGAGTCTTTCCGTGCCAGGCTGGAGGCCTGCCCGACCTAGCCCGGGACTTCACCCCCCCCCCCCCCCCCCCCAACACACACACTTTGCCCCTGATGGGGTCATATGGGGGTAACTCTTGATGATGATGATGTTTGGAGTAAAAAATTCCCAAAGCTCTAATGTACTCGTGTACTTGATAATGTTACATAACGTGCATACGTGCGTAGATAGTACTATCATAATGTCAGATCAATCACCGAGAATAACAAATTGTCTGAAAAGATGTATAAGTATTCTCCATCAATCAGCAAATCGCCGGGGCCACTAGTGTATCCTTCTTTTGGATAAATAAAATGACAGGTAACAAAAAGGCAGGTTACGTTGTTTAGAAAAAAGCGGTATTCATAGGTTATCGTTTTCAACGATAACTATTATGGTATGCAGGGTAACATTTTCTGAGAAACTTCCGACCTTGTCAAAGACTTTGAAGGAATCGCGCAGTTCGTCCTCTTTACAGTTCTCCTTCAATTTCTTAGTCATCATCGTGAGGAACTCGGTGAAATCTATGGTGCCGTCGCCGTCAGTGTCCACCTCGTTAATCATGTCCTGTTCAAAACACAACATGTACATTGTAGTTGAGAATGGCAAGGTTGTCTGGTGGTTAGGGTTGCTGACTTCAAATCTAAAGGCTCTGGGTTCAAATCCCTGGCAGACTCCAGTGTTATGCCCCAGAGAAAGACACCTATTTTGAGCTGCCCTGGTTAGGGGTGTCCTCTCATCTCGAGCAAGTTAAAGAAAGCACCACACTTATCAATAAGAACAGATGTCCTTCCCAGTGTCAGTTGATCAACCTTACAGTTTAATTTGGTCTGGGTTGACATGTTGGAAAGGTGATAGTCACCTGTTATGTCAATCCTTCCGTAAATGTGGTACTAGTAAATCTCAATAAATAGACAGATAAATTAGTAGATAGAAAAAACAAATCTAAGACAAATTTTGTTCTGCCTTTCTCGTGCTCTTTGGGACTTTGCTAATTGGCCTTCCCTTTGCCATTTTGCGACTGCAATTACTTCGTTGCTTCAAGCAATTCCGCTTTTGAAAATTTCGACCTCCCTTGTCGAAGCCATCAAACAAATTAGCACAAGACATAATTTGACATATTGAATTATTTGTTCTGTTCTTGTTTTATTGTACTTCGATTCAATATGAATTTCTATAGTTATGTCCTTTGGATATCCGTCCTTCGCACCTCATTTTCTTTGTCAAAAATAAAGGACTACACTTATAGAAACTGACCTTGATGCCAAATATACACTAACCCATGTGTCCCAAGGGAGAATTCTCACCCTACACCCCTCCCCCATACAGCCTACATTGGAAATGATACCGACCGTGTTTACAAATTGCTATTCTTCAGATACAAAACAGTTTTCCTATTGTTGTACATGTATGTATAGTTTAAATGTGTTTTCATGTTTGTACGATTGTTTTCTATGGGTGACAAACTTGAAACTAAAGAGATTTATCCATTCATTATGTTCGTTCGGTCTTGTGACAAGTTGTGTGACTTTTGGACCTCACCAATGCTTAGTGTGTTTTTTTCTACAAGTAAATATATCAAGCATAACACTGCAGAACATTTCCAAATAGTCTGTGCTGTGTATATATATACTTAAGTCTGAAAATGGACCAGTTTTAGCACATACATGATGGTCTTATTTTACACTTAACCAAACATGAAGCATGTACCGTCGATATAACAAGACTTGTTTACCCGGCTATGGGCCTGCGGCAATTAAAATAATAATCTACAGGCACGCAACGAGTCTGTCTTTTCACGCCGCCGATGTGAAGCCCTTTGTTGTTTGGGTGTAACACATCACATGGGTCACCAATTCAAAACATTGCCTCGTATTGTATGGGAACGTGAGAAGATGTTGGCGGCTAAAAGCCCAACATTGCCCGCCTAGATGATACCCAATCGCACGTTGTTTGTTGGTACGTTAGGCCCCCTTTCCATTGGATAGAGACCGTTAAACGACCAAAATTTAATAGATTTAATTAAGATGATTCATGATGTATGAATATGATTGAAAGACAACAAAACACAGAATACTTATGAAATACAATTCTTTATCAGTGAAATTTATTGGAACCACTTATGGATTTTTTGGTCGCGCTCAGTGGTAGCCGCCTCAATGAAAAGGGGGTGTTATTAGTGTTGCTAAACTTTGACTTGATTGATAGATTGTACAGTTCCCTTTTCGAAGCTACCTCCGCGTTGACATGGAAAAATACAAAGTGTTTTTACACACCTTTAGCTCCGACTTAGTTGGGTTCTGCCCAAGTTCTTTCATGACCGTTCCGAGCTCTTCCGCATCGATGGAGCCATTGCCGTCTTTGTCGAACAGCTCGAAGGCCTCTCTGAATTCGCTGATCTGCTCCTCCGTCATTTGTTCTGCCATGACTTTTTTTATGACAATAAATCGTTTCAGCATCAAAATACACTTTGTCATACAGTAGTCAACATATAGTGATCACCGTATCTAAAACTGTCAAAAAGGGTACCACTGAAGACATGATATTGTGGGTAATTACAAGTTTGTAAGAATTCAATTCATAACCGTTTCTATATATATTATCTTATCGTTTGGAATTCTCACTTGTGATTTTGAAAATATACTCCTTATTCCTTGGAAAATGGATGCTAATAATTTCGGGTATGAGCACTGTCTCTAGCTGCTGGCACCCCCTCCCCTTAATAGAATAATGTCTCATGGCCTAGTTTTGAGGACGTACGGGCAGTGACTTAATCCTCTGCGTCTTTGGCATTGTATTGGAAGGTGTAGCCAATCCCTCTCCTTCCACCACGTGTACTTTTATTGCCTATCGAACCAAAGTTGTGTATTCTAACTTCACAGAGCTTGTCGCGAAGTGCCGTCAAAACACACTACTAGTGATCGGTGGGATACCTATAGGTACGCCCCGCTGTACGATGACCAAACCCGGTCAATTCTAAAGTCACATCTTTTCCCTTAAACTTGTTAAGTAGCGGCCGGTGTCTACATGTTGATAAGATATCCAGACAAGATATGAAAATTGTCCCCAATTCAGGAGTGGGTGGGGGGCCGGGGAGATTGTAACACATTAAACTTGTAAAACTAGTTATACCTCGGCGTCATTTGAACGCAATTCTACCTGTATGTTTACTATTTGCTCTGTTTGTGTATAAAAAAAAGATACATACCTCCTTTCCAAACGCCTCGTTATAATATACACGGTAAATCTACCAGCGATTTAGACCTTTAAACGTACAATAGATCGCACAACGAGGAGGCTTGAAGCTCTGACTACTGTCACAGTGGTGACCTCGGGGAGATAATAACACAGGTGAGGTAAAAAGTCAAAGTGCACGTCCATGACCTTATAGATGTCAGTGTCGTCAACATTGGTGGGCGGGGCTAAGTGAACTATATCAGGGTTTGAAAACAACATTAACAGAATGAGTGCTACTCTCTGCCAAATTCCGTGGGTGATGGAACATAGTCGAAAGTGGACAAACCGATTGAATCATGGGCGATAGGACACCGAGTTTTGATGAAATCGCTGTTGCTTTGTTTGAACACCAAATTGTGTGTACTACTTGCTGTTCTCTTAGTCTGGCTGGTAACTCGTCCGAAGTGTGGGGGGGGGGGGGGGGCACCTCTGCACAGGAGGGACTTCAAAATATGTAGTGAGGAAGAGCAATCAATGGTTGTTGTATCTGCATCGTTTGTGTTTTCTGTGTTACATGTATCTTCTCCAATTAAATATATCATCACTTTTAGCAAAAAATGAAGAATACTACATTTTACATTTGATGACAGCCCATGCCAGAACCATTGTTCATTGTCCACAAAATAAACGACACAGAAGATGATCCCCTTGATAAAAAGATGATAAAAATCAATTCATTTTTCTTGCTATCAAATTAGCTAGTTTTGGCTTTGAGAACCCATACTACATGAAGACAGTTTTGTATCAAACACCAAATAACACATCACGAATACATTCCGGAGCCGTCATATCTTTATTGCTAAGTTTTCCTTATCGTTTATGCCACAGAAAGAATCTGCCCCCTTATTCCAAGGCAACTGAGCGGCAACATAAAAGTCTTTCTCAGACTCATAAGAACGTTTTTCAAGATACTCGTCCAAAATGTGTAAAATAATGTGTGTAACTTTCCAACGATAACTATTGTGGTATGCAGAGTAACATTTTCTGAGAAACTTCCGACCTTGTCAAAGACTTTGAAGGAATCGTGCAGTTCGTCCTCTTTACAGATCTTCTTCAATGTCGAAAGTCTTTTGTACCTTCTTATCTGTCAAATATATATTTAGTGCCTGACTAGAGCTGCAAAAGCGCTACGCGAATTCGTCAGATAACATGTAGTAAGTTGAGGGTTTTATAGCGTCAAAAGAAAGATGAGAATGATACTTCTAGCTTCTAGCTTTACATAACAGCATTTCAAGCACTTCGAATAATCCAAAAACAAAGGTCGAATGCAAAGATTGGTTATAGTCCGGCTAAGATGGTTACTACTAGTAGTGTTGAACGTTGCATGCTGGGAAACTAAGATGGCGGGGAATCAACATGTCTGAAATGGCCGATATGTTGGTGGCGATTATTTCTCCGTCATCATCGAAACGAACTCTTGGTAGTTTACCTACGGGAAAAATTGAAATAAAGATTACATGTACATTCTATGACATAACAAAGTGAGCCATTAGATCAGAAGCTCGGAAACGAAATCTATAATTATTTGACAAAGGAGGTTATGATTTGACATATTTTTTAAAAGCTACTACACATTGGTGCATGTTAAGTCTTCTTTCAACATTGTTTGACTGCTTCAGAAATAGTTCTCGTTTACGTGTTTGCATTTTTCTCATAGCACCTTGAAACAGTGAACTAGTTAGTTCTTTAATTTACCCATGGCCTGGCATGTCTGTCAGTTATTACTTGAAGGTTGATAAATCACTAATTCTTGCAATTCTGAACTTGACTTCCTGCCACTCTTGCAACTCTGACCTTTACACCCTGTTTCTCTCCGGTGAATGTGACCAGCATATGGAAAACAGACAGGCAAACAGACACGCCGAAAACAATAGCGTAGTGCAAGGAGGTATCAAGAGATATGAATTATTATGTTATTAACTGTGGAGTGTCAAAACAGCTCGAAATTGTAAGTTTCCCTAACCTGGCCATCTCCATCCACATCAGCCTCTCGTATCATCTCATCCACCTCTTCATCTGTCAGCTTCTCTCCCAGGTTGGTCATCACGTGACGCAGCTCCGCGGCGCTGATGTAGCCGTTGCCATCCTGTTGATATCAAAAATTCCATATTTAGAAAAGTGATGAAAATTTCACTCTGTAAACTCTGTCAATCAGCAAATTAATTATTGTATGTCCTGCGTGAGAAATATACATCTGAAATTTTTATAAAGCAAAAAGACAACAATTTCAAAATGACACTCAGGATTGGCAGACTTTGAATTCAGAGAATAAAATATCATAAAAGATGTAACGATAAGTCAGCTTCAAACGGGGGAATATTCACCTAAGCTTTATTGAGCGCTTGTCACAAATTCAAGACCTCATCCCCGAACCAAAGTGGAGTCTATTCTATGCTAGCTCATGTTCACTCCTCTGGTCGCAGCTAAGAAAAATTACTTTACCGAGTTTGATATGTCAAATTCAAAGTCGGCTGCGCAGAGGACGTTTAAAGACTAGTAGGTAACCGCGCTGACAAACTAACGACAGTCTCCCGACCATTATCTGGAGACGTTCGGGCGGCCATGCTCGGCTGCGCACCAATTGTCCCTGTACCGCTCATGCCCTACCTTGTCAAACACTTTAAACGCCTCCCGCAGTTCCTCTTCCTGATTGTTATCCTTCTTATTTCGAGCCATCATGGTGAGGAATTCTGGGAAATCTATGGTGCCATTTCCGTCCGCGTCAACCTCGTTTACCATATCCTGTAAAACACGTTAATTGTTTGATGTGATTCGAACTCTTTCTATGGGCCTCTAGAGACCTCTCCAAGTGTATGTGTTATCACGTAGTAGTACTTTCTGAGTAGACAAATATATGTAACTCGTGTTGACAGTGACGGCCAATGAACAAGTATAAATCATCTCAAGACATAAAGTACAATTATAATATCTAATATTTCAAAGTTGCTAAATGATGAATGTCTTTGTTCCTATTGTCTAGATATCCCATATATCATAGTTTCCTTGCTTGCTTTCTATTTTACACACGTTGGCTTAGATATCTTTTGACATCAGTCAAAATACGTTGATATTACATGCATATGATAAATTGAAAGAATATCTTGCTATGTCAAGTTATGCAGATCAAAAGAAGAACATACCAGAAGCTCGGCTTCAGTTGGATTCTGACCCAGCGACCTCATGACAGTTCCCAGCTCACCAGTTGTGATGTTCCCATCCCCATTTTTGTCGAACAAGGAGAAGGCTTCCTTGAACTCGGCGATCTGTTCTTCTGTCATTCTCTCAGCGCCGCCCATCTTTCCCTGTTGACGCGTTAATATATATCAAGTCTATAGCCAAACATTTTGATTCTGATGCATTGGTTATCTGGTTTAAGATATCTTTGTATCGTTATTGGCCACGACTCATTTACAAAACGTTTGAATATTTGGCCTTGATGACCCTTTATATGATCATAACTATGGCAGACAAATATCAAATCATATTACAACACCGCAGCCAAATGTAACCCGGGGTCCCACCTCTTTGATCGTATATCATGTGATATTGGAGTCTTGAGAAGACAATGGTCATGAAATAGGTACCTAGGTATCGGCTTAAGGAGAACATCCATTAGATGACAGTAGAATCTTCATCGTCTTGATTTTGTGCTTGACATCCAATATGGTGGCCACACTAAGCTCTTACAACAAAACTCGTCCGACAAGTTAAATTGTACTACTCCAGTACTACTTCGCTACTACGGTCTGAGATCACTCTCCAGTCTAACAGCAACAAGTTTCAAACACAGGTTTATGAGTACTTACTCTTCCCTTAGTTCCAGCCATTGTCGTTCCAGCAAACCCTCAAGAAGATGGAAGTTTTGGTCAAAAGCTGTGTACAGAGATGTTCCAAATATTCACGCGCTCACGGTTGACTCGTCTTAGGTTAATGCCCCACCTTTCCAAACCGTCTGGCTGGTCCTTGTTGTAACGCCCAGGGGATAATTGTTACTAGAGGTCAGGGGTGAAGCTCTTGCACTTTAGGCAGGGAGTTTTACATATATACAATGTAACGTTACGAGTCTGAATCAAATAATCTAACAACGCTTTAGGCTAGTTTAAGGTAGATTTTGTTTGTTCTTAACTGTAAATGAAGTAAGCCAGACGGAGCTGGCACATCCCAGCTTGTTATTTGTACAACTGTTAAATGTACGATTCGTAGCACATCCCAGCAAGGAGGTTTTAGTTGATCCCAGGTTGTTTGGATTTCTTCGAATTGTTTCAGTGAATAGTTGGTCATTTTGCTGTTTTACTATGTTCTGGCATACCTTTGTTCTTGCATGGCGAGTTCCCTATTGTTATGAATAGCGTTTACCTTCGCTCACTTACCCAAGGGACGGTACGTTTATCATCATCATATCTCGTCGTGCCAGTACTGCAACCGGTTCAGTGCTTCTTGGACGGTACGTTATTCCACCGTAAGGGGTTGGTTGATTTTGCTACTTCTACATAATACGTATACATCATATCGTAAACAGCTATATATACGACTTCTTCACTTTAAAGTGTGTTTTATTCTTCAACAATATCAGTCATTGTATTGGAAAAGGAGCAGAGAATGATATTAAAACAGTCAAGTCCTCTACCTTGTAATCTATTTCATATGTTATGTGGATGTGATATATCATTTATATGTCCAACTCTTTATTGATGCAAGGCAATAGATGCAAGTCAACAGCTTCTTCTTGACATAAGAAAATTACACTGGCCACTTTTAATGCATTTTCCAAAAGGTGATATGTTCATAGCACCTTTCCCCTTTCCACGCATCCATTAGATAATGGTATAGACGCGGGGCATTTTGGGTAGCCCAGGACACAAATAATATCGTTACCGTGACAATGTGTAATGTATCTGGTCGGTTTATGTTGTTATGGTAATTGCGAAACTTACATCGATATTCAGGCGGTTCTACCATTCGGAAATAGGCTAATGTGGGGAGGGAGGCTACGATGGCGTTGCAAGCTGGGAAGCAAGATGGCGGTAAAACTTGTTGAAATGGATGTAGTCGGTGGCTACTTAGTCGTCATCATCTGTGTGAACTCTTCGTAGTTGATCTATGGGGAAATTGCATATGATTGGTGTATTCATCCTATGGCACGGTACAGATGCGACAGGCATTAAATAGAAGTGAAGCTCGGAAACCATGTTACTCAAGACATAATCGCAACTACAACGATGAATCGAGTGTTGTCAGCGTTAAAGCATCGCTTTCTTTTTACAATGTTATAACTGAACGTCAAAATAATGCAACACGTTAACCCTGAGCCTGATATTTCTGGAAAAAAAATGTGGAAATAATAGTTTTAAGTTTCCCTAACCTGACCATCTCCGTCGATGTCAGCCTCTCGGATCATCTCATCCACCTCTTCATCTGTCAGCTTCTCTCCCAGGTTGGTCATCACGTGACGCAGCTCCGCGGCGCTGATGTAGCCGTTACCATCCTGTATAATAATAACTTTATTGCACAACAATTGCACAAGGTACAAAGTATGGCATCTATTCATGGTACGTAACTATAAAGTTCCATAAGGCTAATGTACCTAACACAAGGGTGTGTAGTATGGGATGATGATAAGCTTTTACAATCATTTGAGGAATTTCTAACGTGTAGACATTTTAAAATATATTTCCTATGTATACCATGCAGGGGTTATATGTATAATTATTTTGTATATGTATCGAGGAGACCCTACATATTTCAGCACAGAAAGGGAGATTGTAAATCTAGCAAAGTTGACATGTAACGTTATGATTTTGTGAATCAGTTCGGACAGCCAATATCGAAGCAACTGTAGTATGTCATAACAAATCTAGATGACAACGCTGGTCTATACTAATCCTATTAATCAACCGAGTCGTACCTTGTCGAACACAAGAAACGCTTCACGCAGTTCGGTTTCGCTGTCTTCCTCTTTCATCTTATGAGCCATCATGGTGAGGAATTCTGGGAAGTCTATGGTTCCGTTTCCGTCCGTGTCAACCTCGTTTACCATATCCTACCGGAAATCAATGCAGATTTATAAGCGCTCTAACATGAATGTAACTGTTGACGTTTCTAGAATACCATCTGGGTGTTATGTGCTCATAAGCTTCTTTTTTACTTCTTTTTGATAAAAAAGGAGGTTAATAGGTAACTAGCTACTCTTCTTAGCACCCTAGAAGCTGCACTACACGTTTCTTCTTTTAAGGAGTTAAGGATTTTAAATGACAATCTTATGGGGTATGGTTATGTATGATATTATGTTTAACAATGCTAATTTGGTTTATAAATGTTCCGATCAGAATTACCTGTTGTATATATAGCTTTCTATTATCAGCCTTTTGTAACATTTTCTATTGTATAGGCGTGAGTGTGTACTGTTGACTTGAGGTTGTCCACTACTATTTGCCTATTTCCTAGATAATAGTATCTAATGTTTTGCTAACAGTCCACTGGGTATGTTAGGTATAATAGCAGAAACAAACTAGACTAACTAGAGAGACCTACCGTCAGCTCTACTTCAGTTGGGGTTTGGCCCAGCGATCTCATGACAGTTCCCAGCTCCTTTGTAGTGATGACGCCGTCACCATTTTTGTCAAATAGAGAGAACGCTTCCTTGAACTCAGCAATCTGTTCCTCTGTCAGTTGGTCAGCGTTCACCTAGTGGAATGCAAATTCTGTCATAACATCTGTTCGGGGCATGTAACCTCTCTCACATAATTCTACCAGGGTACATAATTCCACCACCCTGAAAAGATACGTCCAAACAGATCTCAAACCCAACGTCCCCCAGTATAATGCACTCTTGTATATCTAAACTGTGCATACCTGGTGGGTGCTGCACTAGAGATCTCCCAATTAAACCCACTGTTTTTCAATTGGTGGATTTATGTAACCCGGCAGATTAGTGTTAAACGGAGGTTACATGTAACCACCAAGTGGGCGAAACGAGAGGTCAAAAGAAAGATCAAATAACCATGAGCAAGATGTCTCCACTGTGCTTCATGTTTTTGCTTTGTATCTAATATCATAAATATTAATACTACATTTCAATGAAGTTTAATGTGCTGTTCCCTCCCTCCAGCCATTACCCCCCTTAGAAATCAACACTTTTCAAGATGAAATGAATAATTAGATTATATGTTCGATAACATGGATTATCGGATATCTTTGCCATCTTGATTTTGTGATTGATTAACATCCAAAATGGCGGCCATATTTTGTCCTTCAGACAGAACTCGTTCGACAAGTTATAACAGCCATTAAATTCTGAGTTCACTCTAGCCTAACAGCAATAGGTTACGAATTCTAGAAAATCTGAATGTAAACGGCTATTTCAGATCAATGAAGAATAACGATGCCACAAGACATCTAAAACGTCTGCTATTTCTCAGAAAACTCGTTCAGTGGTGTGGATTGAATCAAAAGATATATCATCCTTTTGTTTCTGCATGCATAGCCTTCACAAACGTAGCAACAAGTTACGTTTTGTTTCAAACCTTCAGAAAGACATACCCTTCCCTTTGTTCCAGCCATGTTTTTATCCGGACGACGTTACTTAGAAGTTGCGTCAAAAGCTGTGGGAAGATCTGGTTCAACACTGGGGCGTTTACAGTTCACTTGTCCTGTTATTCCCGCCTTCATGAACACTGTTGTTGTGACGCCTAAGGGCTAATTGCGAGGCCAGGGGTGTAGATCTTTCAAGTGTGTTAGCAACACAGCAACAGGTAGTTATTATCTCTAATGCACCTGGCTATGATGTTTGATTATGTGATTATGGTGTCAATTAAGAATCAACACTTAGAGCCATGGCATTCACTTCGTGACTACCTGTTTTTGACTACCTCTATGTGACTACCACTTTGAGAATTATGTCAAACACTAATCATTCAAAATGCCGTCTGCGCAAGCCATACGTGCTTCAAAGTTAGGACAATTTTTGTTGCTATAGTATCAAATGCGTTGGCTTTACATGGTACAAATTGCGTATGAGGAATCACGTTATCAGGAGGTCAGTTGTGATCTATCCTAGCTTCGCTTTTGTATTTAAACAGTGAAAGTGTCTACCCTTTTTCTTACATTTTCCTTGCTATGAATTGTGGTGAAAATATAACACAGGGTAATTTTCATACAAATTCGCATTCGTGTACACATCTCTATCTATTTGAGAGCGTGGTCGTTCGAAAGTTCTAAAGAATTCTGGCGACAAGGTATGATCGAATGTTATAGTCAAATAAACTGTAACACACCAACCAGACGTGTTTGCCCAGCCCGCAGTGATGACTCCGATGGTGTTATACCACAACTGTATCGACAGAGGGGGCTCCTGTACTTAGAAAACGTAACAGCATTTATATACCCGTGTGTTGCTACGGTCACATCTTCAAACCAGGGCTGTGCCGGGATGCTTGCGGAAACGAAAACTAAAAGTGTATATCAAGAAATATACATTACTTATGCTCTTGCCTAATTTTTTTATTTTCATTTTGTGTATTTGTTATCATTTAAACCATACAATTCCGGCAACCTGCCCGGCCGGGCCCCGGGTCGTGACCTCAGCATAACGGTCAGTAGAAATTATATCCCCAAGTGGTGGACGTTCTCGTACGATATTACACAAACAGACGCATGTCAGACAAAGAGTCTTACAGTTACATGTTCTTTATTGCCAAGCTGTCCTTATCATTTACGTCAAAGCAATCTGGTATGTCGTATAAGTCACACTGAAGCTGGTGTGTTACACCTATGGATCTTTTTATTTTTCTACACAACATAGCTGAGAGGCATGTAATATGTAGTCGGCAGCTTCATTTCACGCCCAACGTCTTGACAAACTCTTGATAGCTGATCTATAGAGGAAATAAAACATTTAAAAAGTTGTGAGTTGGGGGTTACGAAGAACCGTCACAATTTTCATTTAATACGGCTACTAATTTTCTTACATTTCTTCAGCCTTGAATTTTTGTTGTTGTTGTAACATCTAATGTATATGCGAGGGTAAAGATCGCAATCAGGTAGAACTTGATGATTCGGCGATTCTTCAGGTAGAAATCGTGATCGGAGCCTCTGTCAACACATCAGGATCTCTTCCAGTACAATCGGCGATTGTACCATGCCATGTAAACATGAGAGATCGCCAACTGTGGACAGAGATCACGATCAGGATCTTTGCTAGTACAATCGGTAAATCTGTCATGTAACGTTACTAGTAGAGATCCCGATAGAGACTCTGATCGCTATCTCTACCGGTAGTATCGCCGATCTGCCTGATCCCCGTCTCTACCCTGACATTGTACATGGTCAAATATTATAACCAGGAAAATTACCAAAGGCTGCGTAATATGTATTCCACATGACTGCGCAAGTAGTATAGAAGGTCACTTCGTACAAAACGAGACACGTAGTTCTGTCCCCGGTCCTCACCTGACCATCTCCATCCCTGTCGGCCTCCCGCATGATCTTCATCAGCTCTTCATCCGTCAACTCCATCCCCAGGCTGGACACCACGTGACGCAGCTCTGTCTGGGTGATGTACCCGCTGCCATCCTGGAAACGTTGAGCAGCAAGATAGGTAAATAGACCGGTACTGACTGTCCATCACAATTAACAGTCCAACCAATGACAGTACTGCAATTAGAGGTTCGAGAGTGGTTGCATGTCCGTCAAATATTTTCATTTTTATGTTTTATTTTTCATTTCTGCTTGGCTATAGTGCGAGGTACCAATGTGCACCCCCGCACATGTGCATAGAATAGTATAGCCCAGCCGGTTCAAACCAGTCCACTGAGTCTTCCCAGACAATACACTCAGAGATATCATACCCCTAGCTCTTGTCTCGTCCTTTGTACGTGGTGTCCGATCGATCCCCAAAATCTAATTCTTACAGTAGCATTGAACGTATATGAACTTTTTAAATGTCAATGATAATGTTACTTCCCTGTCCTTGGTGCTGAAATGCTCCTAAACGAGAACTCTAAAACGGGACAGTGACAAGTATTTGACTCAGATACATGTACCAAAGAAAATCGACTTTTGAGTTCACTTTGCGTACAAAATATGGCTTTAAACACCTATTGCCTTTGGTTCTGTGGTATCATCATCCAGCCTTATACGCAGACATTCTGGATGGCTGGTGGTTTTCTATGGCCTTTTTGGCTAATTTGCGCTATTTGTAATCGCTCGCAATTAAGTTAATGTTCTAATATGGCCAAGCTTGATTGGCACGCCAACCATAGAAGCATATTAGAGTACACCATACCAGCGATCAGAACAGCGCAAATCAGCAAAAAAGCTATCAAAAATTATCCGCAACCCGGAAGGTTTGCACAGGAGACTAGGTAATATCAAGCAATTAATGATTGGGCATTAGGTATGATAGAAAATGCTGTGTTTAGGTTACAGTACTCATAAGTAAGGGTCGCTGGGTAACGGTTCTCTTTCTTCTTTTTTTCAAAAGTTCAGTCGAAGTGACCCAAGAAATACTGTTTAAAATTGCAACGCTAGACAGCATCAGGACAGTGCTAGCGGGTCAACAAAATAAGACTAGGGTTGGCAGGTTTTTGCTAGGGTCGGTCGGGTAACCGGAAACACTCTATTTCCTCGGCCTTACTTTGTCGAATGCATGAAACGCATCCTGAAGCTCTTGCTCTGTCTTCTCTCTGGAGCTCTTCCGACCCACCAGCCGCAGGAACTCCGAGAAGTTGGTGGTTCCATCTCCATCCACGTCAACCTTTCTTATCATATCCTACGAAATATCAATATGTAGATGAACCAGTAGTTTATATATGTGATACGGATGTTGGCTGTGGTAGTTCACATAATATAGGTAGTGGGATCTCATTTAGTTAACAAAAACCATCTGAGTCTGTTGATCTCATGATGAACAAAGATCCAGAGACCGAAAAAAATGTTACAACTTAAGTGGTATCTATATGTTCAACATGTAACATTTCTCATTAATACCATTTTCCTTTTGTCTTACAATTCTGCAGTTCTTACATTACTGGTTTCTCCTCAACGTTTATTGTTTATTGCTAGTATTGTTTTTTAAGCCATTCAAGTTATCAATGTCGGCATATTCATTAGCTTTATCATATTTTGTAGTTCTTGTTTCTTATCGGTATCTTTTTTATTCTTCTATTTTCATTTTTCATTTTTCTCAGTTCTCATTGGTATTATGGAATAACTTGATCAAGCATTCTGTTAAGTAAACAACATGCAGAACAAAGCATGACCGTACCCGCAGCTCGGCGTCTGTTGGGTTCTGCCCCAGAGCTCGCAGCACACTTCCCAGCTCAGCAGTGGTAATGTGGCCGTCACCGTTCTGGTCAAACATCGAGAAAACCTGCCTGAACTCAGCGATCTGTTCCTCTGTCAGTTGGTCACTGCTCGTGTGTCCCTGAGTTAGAGTGACAAAAAGCATATCGACAATCACATGAAAGACGTATGCGTCATTTATTATTTGAAAGGAAACCTCTCCTTGATTAATTTGGTCGATCTGTCGATTGGCTGTGTTTTTTCTGGAAGTACATCAAATATATGACAATTTGATATATCAACAAAAAATTAAAACAAAAACGCGAATAGTCATAGCGTTTGGTTTTTCATTTTTCCTCTCTTTGTTTGCTCACAAGGACAAACTTTCCAGCCTACCGTCTTTTTTGTATGACAATTCTCAATGAATTATTAACGACCTGCACTGTAAATACATGCTCGCAGCAACAGCAACAAAGATCAAAATCATTCCAGGGTTACGTGGGGTAACGTGCAAATTGTCGATGACACTCATATTTTGTTGTGGTGTGACAACACTTACATTGTGTTCATAGACTTATGCCACTCAAATGCCTTATTGCCATAGCATAATATCAGTGTATATCCTACAGCTGTTTTGTTCAATGTTATCTCCAAAATATGTACCGATCTTCTTCATTCTCATCTTACACCGTTAATATTCATCTAATTAGTTACATCGGTTTCACAAAAGAAAGACAGAAAAAAATATTTTCTGATTCACAGAATGGCATACTCTAAAAATTGAAAAAATTGTCCAGAAATTTCAACAGCAGGAAGATGCATTCAGTTATATGATTTTCGAAATGTGTGTATATTACAAATGTTATGTGAATATAAGTACCTTTGTCCCAGCCATGTTGATGAAATAGTAAGTTGAGTCACAAGTCTTGGGTAGAGGTACGTCGCGTTCACAGTTCGCGTGTCAGTATGAATACAGTCTTGTTTTGTTCTGATCTGATGATTATGCATCACGGGTGGATAATTGTGTACTAGCAACCAAAACCACGTGTTGCTGAAATACATAATTTATGAGATGATGATAGCTGTCTAACCCAAGGGGCCTGTCAATAAAGACAATAGATAAAGACATCCCTTTCAACTTCATTTTGGATCTTCTCAAAATACTGATGGCTGGACAGGTCATTTGAATGTTATTAAAACGCATTATTAGTCAACTCGCATTTGAAACCAGAAAACGAGACCTCAAACTTTGGATTTCCACTGCAGCACTGTAGGTAGCCGCTAGGATGCCCATTATCGAACTTCACATTTGTTTTCCCAACCCCTACCCACCTACCAAATATCATGAGGCCCCGTCCACAGCTTCTCGAGTTATGCTGATATACAAACACACACACAAATACATACATACATACATACACACACACATACATACATAACTAGTTACATGCAGTATAGTAGGAGGTCATCAGGAGGCTCATTATCGAAATTGCCCTCTCTCTCCCCAGCACCTACCCACCTACCAAATATCATGAACATCCATTCACAGCTATTCGAGCTATGCTGTTTGTATTAAACACACATGCATCCATAGCCACTTCACCATAGCAAGACCGAAAACATATTCGGGCGAAGGTAACTAGACATAGCTGTATAGTATTATTGTCGCACATCTTGCAAAGCATTACCATAGTGCATGACTATACATCTTCTCTTGATTCACAGCCACAGGTGTGCAATAAGTCTAATACGCAGCCGGAGACCTTTTCTGCGTGTTGCTCGGGAGGTATTCTGATGAGTTTCGGTGTAACGTTAGTAGTTGAGTAGAAAGACAATATACTAGTTTAGTACTATCTTACTGGTACACTTAGCCGCTGGTCACCGAATCGAGCAAAGCATATATGCATGAAAACAAACAGCAACAAACGAAGACCCACGAGAGTGCAAAGGTCATACATCACTTGGTTCAACGAGTCATCACAAAATCTGTCAATCATCTCGAGTAAACAAGTGGTCTCGTCTGTTTGGTAAACACCTGCGCTAACTCTGGATTTCTATTGGTTAGCCCACATGCCTGCTCTTTAACACAGACAGGTCTTTCAAAAGCTCCCGGGGGAACTAGTGTGGCGTAACGTTATATCTTACTGGGTGCAAATATGTCTTTATAATATGAAAATGGAGGGAGGAAGAGAGTGTGTGTGAGTTAGTTCTACCTTCTAAATCTTCAACAGAAGTTACATAATTTAGACTGTGAGCCGGAACGCTAAAGATACTTGTGACACCCACTGACCCGTAATTACAGGTATGGCTTTTAAGAAAGGAACACTCATGCCCTGGGGTAATCATTATCAAACTATCTGTGCCTTCCCAGTATTCGTCCCAATCGCTGTATGTTGTCAAGCAGTGTCATACTTTCTGTATTCGACGTCTCAGGTAAATTGCAGTGTGGGCGATCTATTAAAACATGTATTGAATACCATGAAAGACCATATTCTACTTTTTAACTTCATGCTCTAAAGACTTCACACTTTGTTGTAAAGTAGTGTTCTCATGCGCCAGAAATAATTACTTAAGCAACTGGATAAAGTTTTGAAAACTTTATCCAGTTGCTTGAGTAATTATTTTTGGCGTATCTTACTACCTGGATGTCTAACTTTCATCAACGTAGTGTTCTCATGGTTTTACTACTTTGGCTTTTGTGTAAGAAATTCTATCACTCTGAAACACATAACGTTGACCAGGATTGCAGTTCAACCCTGTTATTCAACCAAAGCAAACAATGAAGCCCTAACTTTAGTCAGTAACCGAAAGAAAGATAAGAAAATTGTTCAGTTCAACCATTTTATTCGACCACAGCACAAAAGGTGACCCCAGCAATGCATAGAAGTAAACATTAGTTTCATCAGTCGTAAACAAAGAAGTCTTCATACCGTAGCTTTGCGGAATACATCCAAACTGTTTCTTTCTAGACTACATTTACCAGCAGTTAGCCAATTAAACACACCAGATGTGCATTAAAACATGTTAGCCTTGATACTTGTACTGTATATCATACAATAACAGTGTCAAATGATATGGAAATTAATCTGAATTCGTTTTCGTGCAGTTCGGGAACACCTAGCCACCTCGACAGATACCACAACAACACCTAAAGCTACTCGTGAATGCTTGGAAGCAACTTCCTTCATATCCTTGAACTCAAGAATCGTCTGACGAATGCAGAGCTACTCTTCGTCTTCCTCTTCTTCTTCCTCTTCCTGATTAGCGAAGTTCTTCACGAACTCTTCGTAGTTGATCTGCAGCGGAAAGATGAACAGAACGATTGTGGCTTTTTATTGAGATGCGGAAATACATTAAATTTTGCTCAATACAGAATCATCACTACCATGTATAAAGGAGTTGTGAAGATGTACCTAACACCATTTTCAACAAGCCAATATGAATCCAAATATTAGTTAATAGTAGATTGTCAAGAATAACATGATTGCTTTATCAGCTGTAATTGTTCAGTGGTCACGGTTGGAGTACTAACTACTAGATAGATGTGTACTAAGTTCTAACTATTAAGTAAAACTAGGGGGCCCAAACTTATGTCACTTCTCTCCGAGCACAAGAGCTATCTACCACCCAAAGATCGTGACCATAGTATTATCCAGAACACTAGATATCAAAACCCGAAGATCCGCTGCAGTACATAGAAAAGCAGGTAGAGGGCCCCAAATCAAAGCATTTCTAGTTTTTTGTCACAACCTACCATCATACCTAATATGAAACCAATCCATTCAGTCGTTCTCGAGTTAAGTTGTTCACCGACAGACACACACACACACACACAGCCACACAAAAGCTGCTGAGAACATAACCTCCATGGCATTTCATGGAGGTAATTAGCACCCACGATTAAAGAAGAATAACTTTACTGCACGACAATTGTACACGGTGCACAGTATGGTAAGAATCCTTAAACATAATACAAAATGGAAGTATAGAATAAAACTTAACATCCTAATTACTAATACAATACAATAAGGGCTAGCATACGTTTTTTGTATAGTGTTGTAATCGAGTGGGGCTAATCATTGGTTTCGGTATTTTTCTAATGATAAAGCAGTCGTTTAATGGTGAGGGGGTGTAGTATGTTGATGAATCTCACTTTGCCATCTCCATCAGTGTCGCAGTCCTTCATTATATCCTCCACACCTTCGTCGGTCAGCTTCTCACCCATTTCTTTCATCCCCTGGCGAATTTCATCCTTGGTGATGAAGCCGCTACCATCCTGTATTAGTTGGTAGGGAAGATATTTCAGACAAAAAAAATACATGGCCTGTTAAAAGTACTAGTGTTCTTGTGTTTCTGACAAGACTGGCTACAAAACGAAAACAAGGCCAGACACCCGGGAGAACCAAATCGACATTGACATTTGTCTTCCCAACACCTGCCCATATATCAAATTTCATTTATATAATACAATCCAGCCAGTGGTTCTAAGGTGACCCTAACTACAAATAGCTGGAAGCAAAAACAGACAGATAAAATCAATACCTCCATTTTTCATGACGGTAACAAGCAGAAGTATCCAATACATTTAAATAAACCTCAATTTGAAACAAAACAAAATTTTGTCCTGGTGACCCTGTTATTGAAAATTGTAAACAATACACTGTTACCTTGTCAAACGTCTTGAAAAAATCAAGCGGTGTATCAACCAATTCGTTTCTTTCCATCGCGGCGAGGAATTCCTCGACACTGACGGCTCCGTCTTCGCCACTGTCCACAGACTCTACCCAATCACAGTACACCTGGAGAGAATGACGCCATGTTGTCATCGTTACTTTCTAACCAGTGATCATGGCGTATAATTTCAGGTGACATGTAGTGCCGCATTCATCATCATTTTCATTCCATACATTCCCGCTTCTGGGGTGTCCCTGTGGTGTAGTGGCCTGCGCCTTTGTCTCTCACCACATCTGGTTCCAATTACTTGGATCAGAAGGACTGGGGTTCAAGCCCCAGGTAGAACATCTCTGGACAAGAGGCGCATTGAGTCATACCAAAGACTTTATAAAAAAGGTACATACTTGTGAAACAGTATGGAAGTTAAACACACTTCACTGCCAGTGGACTAGCCCCCTGCTACAGTGATCGCACAACAGTGTGGCCCAGGGCTATGAAACGGAGATGGGCACCGCCCTATACATCAATAATGGTGTGGGAGGATTTTAACTTTTTAACTAACATTCCCGCTTCTACTGTGAGTGCTGCGGACTAACATGTACCATAACGACAAAGCTACATTTGCACACATTTGCAGACCTCCATCTGTTAATACACTGGCATTGGCATAAGCAAAGATGTAAACAATACCTGCATCTGTTCTTCAGTAAGATTGGCACCCATAGAGTACGTGAAATCTATGATCTCCTGAGCTGTGACGGTGCCACTGCCATCCTTGTCATTCAGCAAGAATTGCTTAATCTCGTCGCGTTGTTCCTTTGTCAGTTGGGCTGCCATTGCTACATGAGACCGAAGAGATAATAATGAAGGACCAGTGTTAAAATATACCAAAAATATTGCTGCATTTTAAGCAGGAAGACTAATTCTTACACCCAAGGCGGTGAAGCTGTAGTCGCTCGGCGCAAACGGGCGCCAACCTACCAACTGCCTGCTTTTTAAGGGTACCAACAAACCGCAATCTACGACAACCTTATGCCATAGACTGCTGTGAAACCCATAGAATGACATGCCCAACAACTTCTCTTTCAACATTTTTGACTCTTATAATCTCAAAATTTCAGACGAAAAAAGTGACTAGATTGCATTTTCCCTTTAAGGTTTTGAATTGGTTTATAGTAAGAATAAGAACATACCGTCTGCGCTTTAGATGACGACCTAAAAAACGTTTTTCTGGATCAGCTCAGATCCTGCTGGACAGAGAGCGAGGTTGAACGAACCTACTCAGTTTGCGCGTTTGGTACGAATGACATGATATATTGACATAGAAAACCGGACCGACCGCAAAAAGTACCTTCTCAGGATTCGTTATGCAAATGCGGGCATTGTGTCCAACAAATGGATGGCACACCGATTTCCCCATTCTACCCTCAGGCTGGTGAAAATGAGTACATAGCTTTGGTTAATGGAGACGTTAAGTGTAGGTCACGTGTTTGAGAAGAGCCACACCTCAAGCACGTTGAAGAACAAATTACACTTATCGCAAAGAGTAGGGGTCCATCCCGGTGTGAGTGGACCAAATTAATCTGTCCGGGTATGCAGCTTTTACTCTTCAGTACAAACCTGATGTGTTAAGCCTTGAGGTGGTTTACCGGGTATGCAATACGTACAATTACAAAAAAAAATCACTTTTCCTACTTACCCGGAAAAATAAAACTGTTCATATTACGTCCATAGAAAGTGCTTCAAGATGAGAATTTTAGTTCTCTGCTTTCATGACTCCTTTGTCTTTTTGTTTATATTTCAAACATTGCATTGTCATTGGACACATTGCGATTTCAACAGTATTGTGTCCCCTCTTTTGTTTCGTACTACGCGTCTACAATGTTGCTTTATGAGGTACAACGTTTAATACTGTAATCATCTCTAAAACGACATAGAATAATGGTGTGAGTACCCCTTTTCATATATCATACTACGTAAACACTGCTGTCGACTTTCTGTAACCATTGGTATTTTACAAACCATTTTACCGTCCATAGAAAGTCCTTCAAGATGAGAATTTTAGTTCTCTGCTTTTCTGATTCCTTTGCACATTTGTTTATATTTCAAACATTGCATTGCCATTGGCCACATTGCGATTTCAATAGTATTGTGTCCCCCAAAATTATACTTCTTTTGATTCGTACCACGCATCTACAATCTTGCCTTACGAGGTACATGTACAACGATTACAACTGCAATTATCTCTAAAATGACATAGAATAAAGGTATGAGTACCCCCTTTCCAAATATCATACTACGTAAACACTACTGTCGACTTTCTCTAATCACTGGTATGTTACAAACAGATAGCGTCACAACATTTCTTGAATTCCTCCCGTTTTGCCATTTTGTAAGATTTGCCCCTAGGCCCTCAAATCTGGTATTTTGACGTCAAATGTGCCAGCCGTACACAATACAGAAGTTAATCAAGCAACTGGATAGATTTTCAAGTATGGACGTAGTTGATGCCATTGGTACCCGGAGCATGATAACGAACCATGTCCTGATGCGACAATTGTTCTCATTGAGTGGGTTACCACATGAATATCTTGATCTTGGCGTTGTGTTGGCTAGGATGTTTGGCCAAGAACCAAGGGGTCCTAGGTTCGAATCACCTGCCACATTCCACCGCCGTTGCACCCATAGGAAATACACAATTTTCTCACCCCACCCAGTGTAAAAATGGGTACCTGACTTCGGTTGGGGAAGTAAAAGGTGGTGGAAAGAGAGGGTTGGGCTCTGCCTTCCAATACCGTGACCTTAAGACACAGTGAATAAGAACCCACTGCCCCTTCGGCCTCAAACAGCCTATGGGACTACCTTTACCAACGTACCTTTATCTTAGTCTTAATCTTGATAGACGTTGGGTTTGCGTTACATTACTAGAGAAGACTATCGACGTATCGTGCTCCTCTTATGGGGAAGTTGCAGAGTTTGCGATTGTAGCGTACAAGTGGATTTGAAATGTCTCCCCCGATTCTTTAGAACGACATGTATCATGTAAATACCATGTTTAGTTTCTAGAAAATCTGAAAAATGAGAGCTTTAATCGGACATGAAAGCCTTTCATGGTTTCTAAGTGATGCATATACTTGATCACACCTGGAAAATGAGGGGGGATGGATTATGCACGAAATTCCACCATATATCGCTTTTAGTTGAGAACCCCCCTTTGCGCTTTCTTTTCAGAAGGCAACTCTGAAGCAAATAACGATATTCATAATTGTAGTACATTCTACAACCATTTTATTCAATCAAAGCACAAAGCATGACCCCAACAATACATTAGTTTTAGTTGACATTAGTTTTTTATCAGTCCTCACCAAATAAATCTTCATCCTGTAGCTTCGCAAAATACATCCCAGCTGTTGACTTTTAAGACTACAATTTCCAGCAACATAACGCCCATTAAGAAATACCACCAAAGGTTTTATTATCCTACTGTTTGTACCTTATGCAATAACAGTTTTAAGGAAATTAGCCTAAATATGCCTTTGTGTTCGAGCGATTTGGGAACACCACCATAACTGACAAAGCTATATATATATATATAGGTACGACATCTAAAACCTCTAGTGTGCCTGGAAGCAACTTCGTCGATATCCTTGAACTAAAAAAAATCCTCTGACGAATGCAGGGCTACTCTCCGTCTTCCTTTTCGTGATTCTAATTATGAAAGTTCTCCAAGAACTCCTCGTAGTTGACCTAGCGGGAAAGAGGAAAGGAATGATTAGTTGTGGAATTATAGAAGCTTTATTGACAACAAAAAGTACGAGTCAGTCAACTACAAACTACAAAATAGAAAAACAAACTAAACCACAAACTTGCTAGATCTCTGATACCTTGATACAATCAGGAGGGGCTAACCGTGTATTTCAGTATCTTTTTCTGATAACAAAGTCATCTTTAAGCTTTTTAAACTTGCAAACTTCCTGGGACGTTCTGCTGCAGTACCAGGGAATGCTGCCGTTATACTGACCACAAATATCCAAAACACAGACGCACATACACACATACGCATACACAGGCACATGATGATGATGATGATACACAGGCACATCAAAGACAATACCTCCGTTTTTCGTGGAGGAAACGAGTCATGTCGGTTTGAAAAGTTGGGCCGATGCATCAAACTCCATTTTCAACTAGCCAAATATGATGTACTAAGTTCCAAACACCATCAATTCCTGGGATATTTTCCTTCCGAACGGTGAATGGACAACTACCAAGAAGAGCAGCATTCACTAATTTGTCATAATTGTTTAGTAGCCTCGGTTAACGTTACAGTAAATCTCGATGAGGAGGAGGGTATTTTAAAAGTTTATAAGCCTAACCTTTCCATCTCCGTTAGCGTCACATGCCATCACTAACTCCTCTATTTCTGCCGAATCTTCATAGCCCATCATTACCTGGCGTAGTTCATCCCGGGTGATGAAGCCACTACCATCCTGTATTTGTTGGTGGGGAAGATATTTCAGACAAAGAAAACAAAGAAAACCACATAGCTTGTTCTACAATGTTCTTGTGTTTGTGACAATACTGCATGGCTGCAAAACGAAAACAAGCAGAAGATGTTGACCTCACTGCCCCATACCACAATCTTATACTACAACTTTCTCCTGATAGACCATTAGTAGTTTAGAACAGTACACCCTTGCCTTGTCAAAGTGCATCTTCATATATTGAATCTTTCCCATCAGGTTGAGGTATTCATCGGCACACACGGCTCCGTCTCCGTCTCCGTTCTTGTCAACAATCTTTACCCAGCGACGGATCTCCTGCAGAGGATGGCAGCATGTTACGACTGCTATTTTGTAACTTGTGCTCCTGGCTAATTCCACCTACGCTCACGTGACACAAAATGGCGCGGTCATCGTCATTTCCATTCCATACATTCCTGCTCCTACCTCGATGGCTTTTCGCTGGGTCACCGGCGAACCTTTACATTATTTGTTTTGTCTACATTTTCACACATTTACTTAACTTTTTCTGTGAAGAGCTTGATATCGACAGAACCAGTGACAAAGATAGCACATGAACCTGCTTCTCTTTCTCAGCTTGCTTCAAGCCGGCAGAATCCAAGAAGTCGATGATCTCCTGAGCTGTGACTGTTTCGCTGTGATCCTTGTCACTTTGCAAGAATAGTTTAACCTGTTCGTGCGGGTCTATTTCCTCCGGTAGACCTGACAGTTTGGGATCCAATGCCAGAAGAAGTAGAATGAACTCTTCGTAGTTGATCTACAACAGGAAGGAGGTACAGGGCAGTTAAATACGACTTAATAGAAGTTTCATTCACCCAACAAAAAGTTTAGCGATTTTCGTCGAGCCAAGAAAAGCCGCTAGGGGGCCCATGATCAACCTTGCCCTTCGTCTTCCTAAAATCGACCCACATACCCAATATCCTCAAAGTCCTTCCAGAGGTTCTGAGGTGATGCTGACTAGAATATCCTGAAGCAAAAACAGCCACCGCGCGCACAAACACACACACACATACACAGGCACGCCAAATACAAGGACAAGGTATCAAACTCTATTTTCAACTAGCCAAATTGAATATACAACTTCCAATATTCCAATCACTATCAATACTTGTTTTATTTTTTCTTTAATGGATAGATAACTGCCAACAAGAGCTGAGCATTGAGCAGTTTCCCATATTTGCTTATTAGTGCCCACAGTTACAGTAAATTTGGATGGGGAGGGGGGTATTAAGTTTATGAGCCTATGATCTTTGAACTTTTTTCACCTTTGAAAGGTTGGCACATCGGCAGCACCGAGTGCTAAAAGTACTTATTAAAACGCAGATTTCAATTACACAAATACCAATGCTTGAAGTCTAGTCAAAATCATATAAACGATGGAATTAATGTAAGTCAATATTGGGTAGAAACAAACGAAATTGATACAAATGATAATACATAACTGCAGAGAGGAGCATAACAAGTTGTTGTCAGCTGGGTGGCAAACGGGTTACATATTACCACCATACACACATAAATGTAGTTGTTTGAGGGAGCCAAGTGCAAATACTGCGAATGATAACAGTTGCTTGCTAACCTTTCCATCCCCGTTAGTGTCACATTTCATCAGCATCTCCTCCATCTCTACCCCTGCGCCCATGTCGGACACGCCCTGGCGTATTTCATCCTTCGTGATGAAGCCGGTGCGATCCTGTCATTGTCGGTTGGGAAGATATTTCAGTATTTCAGACAAAAACACAACACATAGCTTGTTTTGTAAAGACTTGTGTTTCTAACAAAACTGGCTGCAAAAGGAAAACAAGCAGAATTTCATGTTGACCAACACTGCCCCGTACCACTTCTCATGTTACAACCTTTTGTTTTGACAACCCATTGGTAATTTAAAAGTTAACAAAACACCCTTGCCTTGTCATACTTCCGGAAAACTTCGATCTTTTTCATGAAGGCGATAAATTCTTGGGTACCCACGGCACCATCTCCGCTCCTGTCAACAATATTCACCCAGCGACGGATCTCCTGAAGAAGAACTGTATCTATATCTGTATAGCCGGTATAACCGCCCTTCGGCGTAACACACCAGCTTCGCAGGCACGCGGCGCTGCAGCAGCTGGTTATATTACACTGAACGGCCTGTCAAGGTGGCGTCATGTTACTATTGTTATATAAAATGGCGCAGTCATCATCATTTACATTCCATACATTCCTGCTCCTACCTCGAGGGCTTTTAGCTGGGTTACCGGCGTACCTTTACATCATTTTTGTCTACATTTTCACACATTTACTTAACTTCTAACTTCATCTGTGAAGATCTTGATATCGACAGAAGCAGCACTTGACAAAGATAGTACGTGTAACGTTACCTGCTTCTCATTCTCAGCTAGCTTGCAGCCTTGAGAATCCAAGTAGTCGATGATCTCCTGAGCTGCTAGTGCACCACCGCCATCCTTGTCAATTTGTATGAATGGGCACAGGTTTAGGAGACCAATCAGCTTTGTTGGATGCATTACTATATAAAGTAGAAGGAACAAAAATGAGGTGGCAAAATTGAGGAAATTAATTCAGAAATATTGATATATTTCAGGAAGAATAATTCTTAAACCCAATCGGTGAAGCAAATATATCTAACGTTACTAACTGCTTTTGAAGGGTACCAACAACATAGCAATCTACGACAACCCTATGCTCGAGACTGCTGTAGTAAGAATGAGAACCTACCGTCTTCCCTTCAGATGACGAACTAAAAAATGTCTTGGTAAGTTAAAAAACTGGACAGAGGGCGAGGTTCGTCAGCCAGTACAGCGCGTTTTGTACGAATGAAGTAATGGAGGATAAGCAAACATCTGATAACAACGCAGAAAAACTGGATCGACAACAGACGAGGACCTTCTTAGTACTCGTTATGCAAATGGCAGCATTGTGTCCGACACATGAACGGTTTAATCATTTCGTAGTTAGGGCTGTTTGCTCTTTTTTACCTGTTCTCTAGTAATTACCTGTCCCGTAAGATTTGCTGAGAGTAAATCCTACAGTGCGAAATCAAAGGTGACTTGGGGCATGCTGAGGTAACGTTTCCTGATATGACCTATTGAGCGAGTACCCAACTGAAAATCTGATTTTTACAGACGTTGGTTACATTCGTGTTCTGGGGTATACAGAAGTCATCCTGGCCTGCACCAAAAGATGTAGGTGAATCCGTCGCACTACTGTCCTTTTTGTTGTACGGTATTAGTTAGGCTATATGCCACAAGGATCTGCTTTTCAGTCACAAGGCAGCTTTTAAAAATTAAAATTTTGCATAACTTGGTGCCAGTCTCTAGGGGTCGGCTTAGGGGTGTTTTACTGGGCCCAGTATGCTTATGATTGAGCCGACTTATCTGCCATATAGAATTTCGCAGCTTGCCATCGACATTTTCGCCGTGATTCAAGGCCGTGAACACACCACGAGCGGACTAATCTGTCTGGGCGGGCGGAGATCACAGCCAGCGCCGTAGAGATATCGGCGAACCCCCGATGGCATGGTTGCCAGGCTAAATTTTGCACCTCACGGCCACGATTGTCCCCAATTTGTGACAAGTGTGAAAGCGCCCTAAGGTCACTGTAGGTCAACATTGGATAAATCTTTGACCAAATCAAGCCTGGCCTCAGTACATTATTCACTATATTGGATTTGGTGCAGATAATTCTGTGATATAGTTGGAAATCCTATGCCTTTCTGTATGTTGTCTATTAGCAACTCTGAAACAAACAAGAGTTGGGAGATCTCAGATGAAATAAGGTCCTCAAATGAGCATACTTTTTTTTCTTAGCTTTCAACAATTCACCCTTACCTCGCCATACTTCTTGAAAATTAGAATATTTTCCACAAAGGCGACGAATTCCTGGACACTCACGGCACCATCTCCGGTCCTGTCAACGCATTTACCCAGCGACTGTACTCCTGCAGAAGATGGTACTTTGCTTTACCCATACCATTACATCTACCCCAGACCAAAACTATCGCTATGTGTCATTTCCTATCACCACATTTGAAAGCTTGACACCCAAATCATGCCAGACCCACCATTATACAAAAGATACTTTGATTTGGAAAATTTGGATTTCTCTTGTTAGCTATTTACACCCAAGTAAATTATGAATGGACAACGTTCACGAGTTATTACCATTTTATTTGAGCAAAGAAAAATGATGATGTTCACATTATAGTGCAATAAACAATAGTATCCTGATTGAACGGGGAAAACAGATCTTTGTTCCATTATTTGGCAAAGTACATAGCAGCTGCTTGCGTTTAACAATTTAACACCTGCCTGAACACTGGCTATGGGAAAGGAATCAATGCTCATTGGCGAACACTTCAAGCAACGAAAAGGTGGTATCATGTTCACCGTGACAATAAGGAGGTTCATGATTCTAAGTATGCATGTGCAGTGAAATGCATTGTGGGTAATATGTCAAAGGTGAAGGCCCCTGAGACATAAAACGAAAACGTCTGGACATCGCTATGCAAGTAGAAAAAACGTTCGAGACAAGAACTGTTTACAAGTTAGGGACCCTCACCTTTGACATATTACCCACAATGCCTTTCAATGCCTACTTATAATCGTAAACCTCTTTATTACTACAGTGATTACCCACAACTACTATGTGATCTAGTTGATATGGTTAGTATAATCTAATTGAACCCAGGAACTGGTTGACAGAAAGTTGGCTTTTTTTATTTGGACATCATCATCCTCACGAACTCTTCGAAGTTGACCTATGGAGAGAACACGAACAAAAAAATCAGAGGTGATATTATTTTTCCCAGGCACTCTGCTTACTATTACAGAATCATCACATCATTTCCATTTGTGATTGTTAATTGAATTATCTCTAATTTCTAAGGGAAATGCTAGCAACCCCACTAAAACACACCCTGCTACATGAACAGCAAGGAAACTTACTACCCTATGTGCCACTAGCCACGCTACAAGGGTCTGAACGAATATGTAGTACTGTTGTTAACCTGTCCACATGCGTTCATTAACGTTTCTGCTCTTCTAAGAGATCGTTGAGTTCATAAGAAGCTGAGTTGATCATGAGGTTTACTAAAGGCTCTAACCTGGCCATCTCCATCAGTGTCAGCCTCTCGGATCATCTCATCCACCTCTGCATCTGTCAGCTTCTCTCCCAGGTTGGCCATCACGTGACGCAGCTCCGCAGCGCTGATGAACCCGTTGCCATCCTGTGGTTTGGCGGGAAAGAAAGAAAAAAGTCTCAACACAAAGATGTTACCTCACATACCAATCCTGGGTCTGCGTTCCTCAGTTATATGTATATGTTGACACACTCACAACCGTTCAAACATTTCGTTTCTGGAAAGTCACGTGACAGGCGTGCGTGGGTCAGTATATACATGAGGAAAACCAAATTGTAGCCTGACTAAATCGCGCTCATACCGGTCCGCCTGACGTATTGACCCCCCCCCCCCCCCAAATAACATAAATGGGTTAACACTCGAGTTGACATTGCTATCAAATAACAACACAACACAACCTTATCATGAATACCCTTGCCCTTGCAGCTCATGAGACCTCAGCTATAATAAACATGTCAAAACAACATCAGTACCTTGTCGAATACCCGAAACGCTTCTTTAATCTCTTCTTCCGTGTCGGTATCTTTCATCTTCCGAGCCATCATGGTGAGGAATTCTGAGAAATCTATGGTTCCGTTTCCGTCCGCGTCAACCTCGCTTATCATGTCCTACCAACGTTAACAAGCAATTTCGTGGTTAACAACCATCTCTTTGTAGTTTACTTTCATACGTCTTAACCTTAGACCTAGGTTTTTATCACATATACATGTATTAAGCCATCAGCTATTGGCCATCACCTTTAGTCCATGTATTTCCACATTCATTATTTAATGCCTGTTTCATTTAGAATCCACCTTCACCTCGGCACGTTGGAAAACCCCATTGGATTTAGTCTTGCTTGTTGTAAACGTCATCTTTTTGCTTGCAATTGTCATCGATATGCTTTGAGGTACAAAATAATAGAAACCCGTACGGTATGCAATCGTGTGCACACTTCTATGAATGTTAGCAAAGGCATAACTCTGTTGAAAGACGCACCTGAAGCTCAGCTTCGGTTGGATTCTGACCCAGTGATTTCATGACAGTTCCCAGCTCAGTAGTTGTGATGCTACCGTCTCCATCTTTGTCGAACAAAGAGAAGGCCTCCTTGAACTCAGCGATCTGTTCTTCTGACAGTTGGTCAGCCATGTCTGTGTGTGTACGTTTAGGGAGGGAGGGTAAGAATTCGAAGAATGTTTCAAGACGTCCTGGGGCAACTTTTAGGAAAGCATGATTATAGCGATTGGCTTGTTTAACATGAAATACGACTTCGAGAGAATTGGGCTTGGGGCTATAAGAAGAATTAAAGGCCAGTCACTAGTTCACTCCGTTCTTGTGACCATGTGTCTGGATCTGATATAATATTGAGAGGAAGAACGGGCTGCATTTCATCGAATCGCGACTTTTCTTCAACTATTGTCCTTTCGAAATTTCAGTGGTCTACGGGATAATCCCGTAGCCTTTAATTCTTTTTATAGCCACAAGCCCAATTCTGAAGCGGCATAGACCCGAATATTTGATATGACACCTAAATACAGCCAACATTTCTAGACAGACTCGGGACTGCATACTCTCGCATACTCTTGACTATATCTCAAACCAGTTGATTGCCAAAACTATAGTGACACGGGCCTCCAGAGAATTACGTGTAAGTCAAAATCACACCACCAACGATAGAAAACGATGTCTTGAATGTCAAACGTACTTGTTTTCTTCTCTTTAGTCTTTGTGTTCTTGGCGATACCCTAATATGACCAAAATGGTGGCGATACCATAATAGTCATAGAAAACTTGTCTGACAAGTTGACACAACTGCTACGCCTACACGTTCGTATTAACAAACAACATGCAGCTAACACTTATATAATTATAATGAATATCCCAAATCCCACAAAACTGAACAGTTAGGTACCTTTGTTTCAGCTGTCTTGTCGAATCGTTCTTTACCAAACCGTTGACAGACTGGAATGTGTCAGAGGAATACACCTTGACAGGTAAAGTCAAGCTGATCTCTCTGATTGGTTGAGTGAACACCTTTAGTCATTGCGTCATGCCCTGCGGGCTCAAATACTGAATGGAGGTCAGGGGTCAATCTCTTTGGTGTCGGCCGGGTGTTAGCAAGTTGACCAACAGTAACATGATACTAGAGCGTTAAATAGTAAAAAGTGGACTGTAGCTACGAATAGCAAGCCCAGTAACGTACCACTAGACAATTACGGTGTTTTTACGAAGCCAGTCTGTGTTTCGCTGGCATGTCCTTTATATACCATCTTTGTGGTGTGGAGTTATGTTCAGATGTTTGAACAGTTGAAAAAAGTCCAAAGTTGTGAGGGGAAAGTGGCTGATGCCCACATATCTTTTCCTAATTATTACGTACAAGATGTGATGTGTACCTGAATATACTGAAGCTGGTGTGTTACGCCTAATGGCTATATTAATACAGATACAAATACTGTAGGTGGCGCTTCAACGGGAGGCTACGGTGTTACATTGGCTCCTCGACTGGCGACATGAATCATTTTTATGTCAAATAGTGTTTTATAGTAAACCTTATCAGAGCCTAATCTGCAGTACCGCTCCTGGCCGCCCCGAGACAAAAATTCCAAACGACCGTCAACATGGCAAATTTTTGTCTTTTCCGGAATGGGGAAATAGCGAAAGGCTATTACATATCATGCATGTCTCTCATTCCGGTCGTCTACGCTACGCTACACTATATCCATCTACGCTACTCCTCAGCTGAAATAAAATGAGAAGGCCTTGCAGTAACTTGGAGCATATCAAGCATGGTTATGCATGCTTCATTTTATTTGATTTGATCGAAAATATCATTTTCATGAGAAGGAACACAAAAGCGCATATGACCTACCGGTAGCAATTGGAAGATGAACAATGTTAATGAGAATTTCTTTTAATCGAACTAGTTAGTATTATATAATATTATACCATGTCATTACAAAAAAGTAGACAATGGCTCTAATGCAGAAACAAAGAGCAATGTATTGAAAGGGAATACATTTAAGTGTTGCAAGCACTTCACAAAATCGGAGAATTGAGAAACGTCAGTACATACATGTAAATCAACACAGTGATATATTTGCCTACATCGTTCACGACTTCTGTGAAACTAAGTGACTGTCCTTCTGATTTAAAGAAATAGTGAAATTGCTGGTGAACAGGTCGGCTGATTTATTTTGAAGTCATCATCTTCACGAACTCTTCGTAGTTGACCTGGACAGGGAACAAAAAGACAACAATGGTGATTTTTTTCCTCGGGCACACATCTGTAAAATACAGGTCCATCGAGTCCTTTCTATTTGCCTCTGCGTAACAGTATATCATGACAAATAATGACTGAATTCCATTCTTGTGTCCCTGATTTGTAACTGGTACAATTTCATCTAGTTGCGTGATGGTTTAGGATTGTCGTAGTTGATACAAAGATTATTGCAAATACATGCCCAATGGCTAATTGCAAGTAAAGACAACACATGTGATAATGATAACTACAATGAATGATTGCTACATCCAGTATTATGCTTCATTCTAAAATCTACATGGTTTTGGTTGGGTTTGACTTCTTCTTTTGAGGCAGTGGAAGGCGAATTTAGCCACATCTTTTATGATTTGTGGGTTCTTTGTTTAAATGTTTTTGCCACAGTTTCTTGGAGATCTGTTTAATACTGTATAAAATAAATCCGGGAAATGAAAAAAGAGTCTACTGCTGCAGGGATCTAACCTGGCCATCTCCGTCGATGTCAGCCTCTCGGATCATCTCATCCACCTCTTCATCTGACAGCTTCTCTCCCAGGTTGGTCATCACGTGACGCAGCTCAGCAGCGCTGATGAACCCGTTGCCATCCTGTATAATTTTGGCGGGAAAAAGTGTTAGACAATTTGAGAATGTTAACCTGCAAAACTTTGTTTCAAACTCAAACAGTGGGTTTGAGAGTCTCTCTAGTGCAGCACCCTCAGGATGCAACTACACAGGAGTGCAGTATATATGGGGGACGTTTGGTTGGAGATCTGTTTGGGCGTATCTATTTACAGGGTGGCGGAATTATGTATACCCTGCAGCTGCCTGGTGGAATTATGTTACATGTAGTAGGATGCTACATCATCAGCTGTGTGAGAGAAAAACCGGAACATTTCAGATTGAGTTAAAAGAGGTAAATGAGTGGAATGCTATCTGCTAGTGTGAGACGTGTTGAAACATTAGAAGTGCAAGTGAAATTAAGAGCTGTCATTTGTCACCTTTTAATTAGAACTTTAATTCCTTTCTTAGGTATAATGGAAACTTTGAACGTAACGGAAGGAATCGGGCATGTCGGGATTTACATTTACAGCCCTGGAAAAGGTATATCTTAAATGTGCATCATATGTTGAAGATAGCATGGCGAAGAACTACAAAAACACGAGTTCGCAAGCGCAACCTCTAATGTGTTGGTTAGAGCTTTTTTTTAGTCTCAGATAGACCGATAAACTTTCAGAACAACACCAGTACCTTGTCGAATACCCGAAATGCTTCACGAATCTCTTGTTCCGAGTCGGTGTCCTTCATCTTCCGGGCCATCATGGTGAGGAATTCTGGGAAGTCTATGGTTCCGTTTCCGTCCGCGTCGACCTCGTTTATCATATCCTGCAAAAGTGCATGTTGGGATGGTTGTTTCGGTTTATATATAACAGTTTCATAAGACATGTACATTACAGAGATCATATTTGATTGCAACTTCAAAATTTCCTAATACTCTGTATTTTGAGTACACCGTTTTCTAGGTCTCCAGATTGAAGGTGTAGCTCACAGGTGCTTCAAATAACGTTAACGTACCTGAAGTTCAGCTTCGGTTGGGTTCTGACCCAACGACCTCATGACAGTTCCCAGCTCCTTTGTGGTGATGGTACCGTCCCCATCTTTGTCGAACAAGGAGAAGGCTTCCTTGAACTCAGCAATCTGCTCCTCTGTCAGTTGGTTAGCCATGTCTATGTAGATAAAGAGAAGGTTATAAAAACTGAATTACCACTGTCCTGATACAACATTCGTGCTTGCAGAAAATGATTTCAATGGTACGGAAGTCCACATCAACGCTTCCGTTTTCAAAACAATCGAGTTGACCGCTATCTAATATTTTACAGAATCGCATACCCACCACAGCCCGACCTATAACACAGCGAAATACTAAGTATTAGTCCGAGACAAAGCAATACATTTAACTTGTTTTAGCTTCTAAAAGGCCGTTGTATTTCAGTATATTCTCATGTGATTTATCCAGGGGTAACCTGAAAAAGGGTCACAGACCTGAGACAAACAGACTGAACTTTCAAGCTAAGGTTAAACAATAAACTGAAACTGAGTCTTGTTCACTTTATCATCACAAAATCTATGGATCCTGCCAATTGCAAGGAGGTTATATGCAGGTTATCTTAGAAACGGCAGTATAGATATGCCTACATCGTTCGCGACTTCTTTGTAACTATATCTGCCTAGGCCTGGTATACGTATAACCTCCAGTAACCCGCAGTAACCCCCTTGATCCTGCTAAGCCTTCACCATTTGTTTCGTGTTGGGTTGGGTTGGGTGTGGCGTGTTTTAGCTACAGACAGCATATTTCCAATTGCAAAACGTGAATGTTCACTGTGATGCAAATATGAACTGATTATTGTCTTAGCAACAACAACAACAAAATCGTTTGAATTTCTAACCTCCTGATGAATAAAGGGACAGGATTTTTCATATCTCAGTATAGTAAACTGATCTGAATTGATGTCTTTTTAATAAGTCCCAAAATGAGATACTTCAACAGGTCTTCTAGTGGTGGCGCTGGAGTGTTGGATGTAAAAGTGGAAGCAAAATATGCATAAACTCTCCCACAGGTCTCCATTAGAAGGGCGTTTCAAATATTTTTTTCGGGCCGGAGTAACCCTCATATTAGTAATCGTGTCTACATGTAGTTCTAGAGGAGTTGTTTCTTGTCCTCCTGTTAATGTAAGTCAAGATTCAGATACTAGTAAGGTGGGCTACACACGTACAGCGTCCGAACAAGAGTGATGCATAGCAAATTGTATTGGAGACTAAACTTGTAAACACTCCGGCTCTGTATCAAAAGGAATAATGGTAATTCTGATGACAAAACAATTATCACACTATATAACCTCAGGTACTTTCTCTAGAGTCAAACAAATGGGAGTTAAGAGAAGTTGTGCTTAGAACACATACCTGTGAGCGAGGTGGATAGATGTACCTGTCTTGTGCTTGAATACAGCGGAGTATCCGGAATGACTTCTCAGTTGGTTACAAAATACTTTAAAAAATCTAGATGAACTGGTTTGGTGCCAGTATTTATGCAAATTCATAATGATGCTGCCACTTGTCTCATCAATGATTGTCTGTGAAATTTCTGACTCCTCCCCCATGCCCCTCCCCCTGAAGAATCGAATTTTTTCATATTTCAGAGTCGGTTATTGAGCATTTACATTCCATGCTTGCTCTGAAGGATGTAAAATAGAAATAGCAAAATGTTGTACAGCTCTGACCAAAAGAGCTTAGATAAAACCTGCTTGCTCTGACTTCATCAAAGAGATCTGCAAATCATCCAACGATGCATTCTACCAGACAGACCTCTAGCTCTCCTAAACCTTGGGACTGCTTACATTTAGCTACCAGCTATCATAGAGTAACGTTATCAGACCATGCATTCCTATTTTTGCCATAGTGGCAAAATCAGAATGTCATTAATCGGAATTTAATTCATTTCTCATTGTTTCTCTGACAAACAAAATGGTGGCGGTAACGCTACAGACAGAGAAAACCGGTCTTGCAAGTTGTACAAATTACGCACACAGCAGCGCTGAGTGTTTACCGTAGCAACTAACACTAACTCATCTGATGAGTCCTTCCATCCCCACAAGACAAAACTAATACGGTTAGGTACCTTTTGTTTCAGCTGTCCTTCAGCGTTTCTCTTGGTCAAAACTTCAAAACGTGGAGGGTTGAATATTCCAAAGTATGACACCTTGGTAGTCTTGTGTATATATGTTCTCCGAGGACCGCTCTGACTCAGTGAATACCTGTACGATCTTGGTTACTATAATTATACATGCCCATTCGGGAGTCAAAGGGTGACTGGAGGTCAGGGGTCAGTCTTTGAAAGTGCATGACTCAATAGCGAATAGGGCGTAACATACAGCCTTAAATTATCCGCATGTTATGGCACTTTTAGGCATTGAATAGCACATGATCTATTCCGTTGGCCGCTCCTAAAGTGAATTATTCGACTGTAGAAGTAAAGTGACAGGACACATAATTAATTCATGCAGTGTATCACTTAGACAAAAGTAGACAGTACAACGTTTTCTATTCTCTATGATGAGACCTTTTATTCATACATTGAAACGTAACATTCAAATCTAAAGCATATCACGGTGCAAAAACGTAAAACATACGAACAGTATCTGAATTTTGATCAGAGGAAAATTGATAATACCGATACTGAAGTGAAGAAGTTACAGACGAGGTTACAACGCTAGAAAAGCAATATACGTTGTGGTACACATAACGTTATACATTGTGTATACCAGTTACCAGTACAACAACATCGTCAACATCCTGCACCGGTGTTGAATTCTGAGAACAAGATGGCGGCACAACTGGCAGAACCAATGGCTGTGATCTTGTCGTTGCCTCGATGCCTACTTCGCATTCACCACACTAATTCTAAGATACGGAAGAGCTGGTGATCAGGTCGGCTGCTTTATTTTGAAGTCATCATCTCCACGAACTCTTCGTAGTTGACCTGCACAGGGAACAAGCAGACAACATCAGTAATTTTTTCTTTCCTCGATCAGACACACATCTATAAAAAGATACAGGTTCACCGAAACCTTTATGATTCCTATTCCCCGTATGCAACAGTATATCATAAACACTAAGAAAAGACAAATAATGACTTTCTGCCATTCCTGAGTCCCTAATTTCAAATATTTTACCACATCTAACGTTAGTTGCGTGGTAGTTTACTAGTAGGATGATCGTATTGTTAATATATTTGCCGTACTTTCTTGGTGTTCTGTATAATACTGTATAAAATCACTCCGGGAAGTGACAGAAAGCAGAGAGTGCTGCAGGGATCTAACCTGACCATCTCCGTCGATGTCAGCCTCTCGGACCATCTCATCCACCTCTTCATCTGACAGCTTCTCTCCCAGGTTGGTCATCACGTGACGCAGCTCAGCAGCGCTGATGAACCCGTTGCCATCCTGTATAATTTTGGCGGGAAAAAGTGTTAGACAATTTGAGAATGTTAACCTGCAAAACTTTGTTTCAAACTCAAACAGTGGGTTTGAGAGTCTCTCTAGTGCAGCACCCTCAGGATGCAACTACACAGGAGTGCAGTATATATGGGGGACGTTTGGTTGGAGATCTGTTTGGGCGTATCTATTTACAGGGTGGCGGAATTATGTATACCCTGCAGCTGCCTGGTGGAATTATGTTACATGTAGTAGGATGCTACATCATCAGCTGTGTGAGAGAAAAACCGGAACATTTCAGATTGAGTTAAAAGAGGTAAATGAGTGGAATGCTATCTGCTAGTGTGAGACGTGTTGAAACATTAGAAGTGCAAGTGAAATTAAGAGCTGTCATTTGTCACCTTTTAATTAGAACTTTAATTCCTTTCTTAGGTATAATGGCAACTTTGAACGTAACGGAAGGAATCGGGCATGTCGGGATTTACATTTACAGCCCTGGAAAAGGTATATCTTAAATGTGCATCATATGTTGAAGATAGCATCGCGAAGAACTACAAAAACACGAGTTCGTAAGCGCGACCTCTAATGTGTTGGTTAGAGCTTTTTTGAGTCTCAGATAGACCGATAAACTTTCAGAACAACACCAGTACCTTGTCGAATACCCGAAATGCTTCACGAATCTCTTCTTCCGAGTCGGTGTCCTTCATCTTCCGGGCCATCATGGTGAGGAATTCTGGGAAGTCTATGGTTCCGTTTCCGTCCGCGTCGACCTCGTTTATCATATCCTGCAAAAGTGCATGTTGGGATGGTTGTTTCGGTTTATATAAAACCTAGTTTCATAAGACATGTACATTACAGAGATCATATTTGATTGCAACTTCATAATTTCCTAATAATCTGTATTTTGAGTACACCGTTTTCTAGGTCTGCAGATTGAAGGTGTAGCTCACAGGTGCTTCAAATAACGTTAACGTACCTGAAGTTCAGCTTCGTTTGGGTTCTGACCCAACGACCTCATGACAGTTCCCAGCTCCTTTGTGGTGATGGTACCATCCCCATCTTTGTCGAACAAGGAGAAGGCTTCCTTGAACTCAGCAATCTGCTCCTCTGTCAGTTGGCCAGCCATGTCTATGTATATAAAGAGAAGGTTATTAAAACTGAATTACTACTGTCCTGATACAACATTCGTGCTTGTAGAAAATGATTTCAATGGTATGGAAGTCCACATCAACGCTTCCGTTTTCAAAACAATCGAGTTTACCGCTATCTAATATTTTACAGAATTGCATACCCACCACAGTCAGACCTAGCTATAACACAGCGAATTCGCGAATTACTAGTACTAGTCCGAGACAAAGCAATGCATGAAATGTAACTTGTTTTAGTTTCTAAAAGGCCGTTGTACTTCATTATATTCTCATGTGCTTTATCCAGGGGTAACCTGAAAAAGGGTCGCAGACCTGAGACAAACAGGCTGAACTATCAAGTTTAAACAATAAACTAAAACTGAGTCTTGTTCACTTTATCATCACAAAATCTATGGATCCTGCCAATTGCAGAAACGGCAGTACATGTATATGAACATCGTAATAGATATGCCTACATCGTTCGCGACTTCTTTGTAACTATATCTGCCTGGTATACATATAACCTTTAGTAACCCGGAGAAACCCCCTTGATCCTGCTAAGCCTTCACCATTTGTTTCGTGTTGGGTTGGGTTGGGTTGGGTGTGGCGTGTTTTAGCTACAGACAGCATATTTCCAATTGCAAAACGTGAATGTTCACTGTGATGCAAATATGAACTGATTATTGCCTTAGCACCAACAACAACAAAATCGTTTTGAATTTCTAACCTCCTGATGAAAAAAGGGACAGAATTTTTCATATCTCAGTATAGTAAACTGATCTGAATTGGTCTCTTTGATAAGTCCCTAAATGAGATACTTCAACAGGTCTTCTAGTGTTGGGGCTGCAGTGTCGGCTGTAAAAGTGGAGGCAAAATATGCATAAACTCTACCACAGGTCTTCATTAGAACGACGATTCAAATATATTCTTCGGGCCGGATTAACTCTCATATTAGTAATCGTGCCAAGTACCTACATGTAGCTCTAGAGAAGTGGTTTCTTTTCCTCCTGTTAATGTAAGTCAAGATTCAGATACTAGTAAGGTGGGCTACACACGTACAGCGTCCGAACAAGAGTGATGCATAGCAAATTGTATTGGAGACTAAACTTGTAAACACTCCGGCTCTGTATCAAAAGGAATAATGGCAATGCTGATGACAAAACAATTGTCACACTATACAACCTTAGGTACTTTCTATAGAGTCAAAACAAATGGGAGTTAAGAGAAGTTGTGCTTAGAACACATACCTGTGAGCGAGGTGGATAGATGTACCTGTCTTGTGCTTGAATACAGCGGAGTATCCGGAATGACTTCTCAGTTGGTTACAAAATACTTTAAAAAATCTAGATGAACTGGTTTGGTGCCAGTATTTATGCAAATTCATAATGATGCTGCCACTTGTCTCATCAATGATTGTCTGTGAAATTTCTGACTCCTCCCCCATGCCCCTCCCCCTGAAGAATCGAATTTTTTCATATTTCAGAGTCGGTTACTGAGCATCTACATTCCATGCTTGCTCTGAAGGATGCAAAATAGAAAAAGCAAAATGTTGTACAGCTCTGACTAAAAGAGCTTAGATAAAACCTGCTTGCTCTGACTTCATCAAAGAGATCTGCAAATCATCCAACGATGCATTCTACTGGACAGACCTCTAGCTCTCCTAAACCTCGGGACTGCTTACATTTAGCTACCAGCTATCATAGAGTAACGTTATCAGACCATGCATTCCTATTTTTTGCCAAAGTGGCAAAATCAGAATGTCATTAATCGGAATTTATATTCATTTCTCATTGTTTCTCTGACAAACAAAATGGTGGCGGTAACGCGACAGACAGTGAAAACCGGTCTTGCAAGTTGTACAAATTACGCACACAGCAGTGCTGAGTGTTTACCGTAGCAACTAACACTAACTCATCTGATGAATCCTTCCATCCCCACAAGACAAAACTAATACTGTTAGGTACCTTTGTTTCAGCTGTCCTTCAGCGTTTTTCTTGGTCAAAACTTCAAAACGTGGAGGCTTGAATATTCTGAAGGATGACACCTTGGTAGTCTTGTGTATATATATTCTCCGAGGACCGTTCTGACTCAGTGAATACCTGTACGGTCTTGGTTACTATAATTATACATGCCCATTCGGGAGTCAAAGGGTGACTGTAGGTCAGGGGTCAGTCTTTGAAAGTGCATGACTCAATAGGGAATAGGGCGTAACATACCGCCTTAAATTATTCGCATGTTATGGCACTTTTAGGCATTGAATAGCACATGATCCATTCCGTTTGCCGCTTCTAAAGTGAATTCCTCGACTGTAGAAGTAAAGTGGCAGGATACATAATTAATTCATGCAGTGTATCACTTAGACAAAAGTAGACAGTACAACATTTTCTATTCTCTATGATGAGACCTTTTATTCATACATTGAAACGTAACATTCAAATCTAAAGTATATCACGGTGCAAACACGTAAAATATACGAACAGTATCTGAATTTTGATCAGAGGAAAATTGAATAAGATACGTTAACGTTGTTAACCATTCAAGCTAAAGATAATACCGATACTGAGGTGAAGAAGTTACAGACGAGGTTACTACGCTAGAAAAGCAATATACGTTGTGGTACACATAACGTTTACATTGTGTATACCAGTTACCAGTACATCATCATCGTCAACATCCTGCACCGGTGTTGAATTCTGAGAACAAGATGGCGGCACAACTGGCAGAACCAATGGCAGTGATCTTGTCGTTGTCTCGATGCCTACTTTGCATTCACCACACTAATTCTAAGATACGGAAGAGCTGGTGATCAGGTCGGCTGCTTTATTTTGAAGTCATCATCTCCACGAACTCTTCGTAGTTGACCTGCACAGGTAACAAACAGACAACATCGGTAATTTTTCCTTTCCTCAGACACACATCTATAAAAAGATACAGGTTCACCGAAACCTTTATGATTCCTATTCTCCGTATGCAACAGTATATCATAAACACTAAGAAAAGACAAACAATGACTTTCTGCCATTCCTGAGTCCCTAATTTCAAATATTTTACCACATCTAACGTTAGTTGCGTGATAGTTAAGGATGATCGTATTGTTAATATATTTGCCGCACTTTCTTGGTGTTCTGTATAGTACTGTATAAAATCACTCCGGGAAGTGACAGAAAGCAGAGAGTGCTGCAGGGATCTAACCTGGCCATCTCCGTCGATGTCAGCCTCTCGGACCATCTCATCCACCTCTTCATCTGTCAGCTTCTCTCCCAGGTTGGTCATCACGTGACGCAGCTCCGCAGCGCTGATGAAGCCGTTGCCATCCTGTATAATTTTGGCAGGGAAAGTGTTAGACAATTTGAGAATGTTAACCTGTATTAACATTAACCCTCTGGGTAACATAAATCCGCCACTTGTGAAAAACAGTGGTCTTGAGAGTCTCTCTAGTGCAGCAACCCCGAGGTATGCAAAGTTTTGATATAAAGGAGTGCATTATACTTGGGGATGTTGGTTTGGAGATCTATTTGGACGTATATTTTCAGGGTGGTGGAATTATGTATACCCTGCTTGGCGGAATTATGGTAGTAGAGTACTACATCATCGGCTGTGTCAGAGAAAAAACGGAACATTTCAGACTGAGTTAAAAGAGATAAATGACTGGAATGCTATCTGCTAGTGTGAGACGTGTTAAAACAATAGAATTGCAATTGAAAGAGCTATCATTTGTCAGCTTTTAATCAAAACTTTAATCCCTTTATTAAGTATAATGGCCACTTTGAACGTAACGGAAGGAATCTGGCATGTCAGGACTTAGATTTACAGCCCTGGAAAAGGTATATCTTATTTGTGCATCATATGTTGAATATTGCATCCTAAAGAAAGAACTACAAAAACATGAGTTCGCAAGCGCGACCTCTAATGTGTTGGTTTGAGATTTATTCAGGCTCAGATAGCTTTCAAAACAACACCAGTACCTTATCGAACACCCGAAATGCTTCACGAATCTCTTCTTCCGAGTCGGTGTCCTTCATCTTCCGGGCCATCATGGTGAGGAACTCTGGGAAGTCTATGGTTCCGTTTCCGTCCGCGTCGACCTCGTTTATCATATCCTGCAAAAGTGCATGTTGGGATAGTTGTCTCGGTTGATATAAAACCCACAGTTTCATAATACATGTACATTACAGCAGACAGATTTTATTGCAACTTCAAGATTTTCTAATAGTCTGTATTTGTATGTTGGGTACACCGTTTTCTAGGTCTGCAAATTTAAGGTGTAGCTTTTAAATAACGTACCTGAAGTTCAGCTTCGGTTGGGTTCTGACCCAGCGACCTCATGACAGTTCCCAGCTCCCTTGTGGTGATGGTACCGTCCCCATCTTTGTCGAACAAGGAGAAGGCTTCCTTGAACTCAGCGATCTGCTCCTCTGTCAGTTGGTCAGCCATGTCTATGTAGGTAAAGGGAATTCGAAGGGTATATAAACAAATTACTACTGTCCTGATGCAAAATTCGTGCTTGCAGTAATCATGCAAATTTCTAATGATGCTACCACTTGTCTCATCAATAATTTTCTGACCCCTCCCCCGTGCCCCTCCCCCTGAAGAATGGATTTGTCATCTTTGAAAGTCGGGTAATGAGAGTTTACATTCCATGCTTGCTCTGAAGGATGTTAAAATAGAAATAGCAAAATGTTGTACAGCTCTGACCGAGGAGCTTGAATAATCCTGATTGCTCTGACTTAGACTTAAGTTTACTAAAGAAAACTACAAATCATCCAACGATGTATTCTACCGGGCAGACCTCTCCTAAACCTTGTGACTGCATACATTTAGCTAACAATTATAACGAGTAATAATATCAGACCATCATCGGGGCCATGTTATTCTTTTCTTGCCAAAGTGACAAAATCTGAATGTCATTGATAGCAATTTAATTCATTTCTCGTTGTTTCTCTGACAAACAAAATGGTGGTGGTAACGCGACAGAGAAAACCGGTCTTGCAAGTTGTACAAATTACGCACACAGCAGTACTCTGTTTACCGTAGCAACTAACACTAACGCACCTGATTAATCCTTCAATCCCCACAAGACAAAACTATAAGGTACCTTTGTTTCAGTTGTCCTTCAGAGTATCTCTTGGTCAAAACTCTAAAACGTGGAGGCTTAAATATTCTAAAGGATAACACGTTGGTAGTCTTGAGTATATATTATGCTCTCCGGGGACCGCTCTGGCTCAGTGAATACCTGCGCTGTCGTGGTTACTATGATTACAAATGCCACTGACTGAAGGTCAGGGGTCAGTCTTTGTAAGTGACTCAATAGCGAATACTGCCTTAGATTATGTGCATGATATGGCACTTTTATGAATGGAATAGCGTTAGCACATGATCCATTCCGTTTGCCGCTCCTAAAGTGAATCACTCGACTGTAGAAGTAAAGTGACAGGACACATAATTAATTCATGCAGTGTATCACTTAGACAAAAGTGGACGGTACAACATTTTGCATTCTCTATGATTGATGAGACCCTTTATTCATACATTGAAACGTAACATTCAAATCTAAAGCATATCACGGTGCAAAAAACGTAAAGCATACAAACATGTACGAACAGAATCTGAATTTTGATCAGAGGAAAATTGTTGTTAGCCACTCAAGCTACAGATGATACCGCTACTGAAGTAGATACGGACGGAGTTACTACGCTAGAAAAGCAACATAAGTTGTGGTATCTATATATCAATCTATCATATCAGTACAACGTCACTACAACAACATCGTCAACGTCCTGCACCGGTGTTGCATTCTGGGAACAAGATGGCGGCGCAAATGGCAGAACCAATGGCTGTGAACTTGTGTGAACTAACCTTAACTATATCAAGTATTGGATAAAGGTCATACACGTATCTCAGCAGGAGTTGGGTTCTGACAGAGCGATCTCATGACATCTCCGAGGTCCCCAGTGGTGACGCAACCTTTCCCGTCTTTGTTGAACAAAGAGAATGCCTTCTTTATCTCCGCAACTTGTTCCTCCGTCAGGTTGTCTGTCATGACTAGTTTGAACTTCCAGGAGAAGCAAAATTAGTGAACGAACAATTTCAGGAGTAACATGCACAGATGCAACATAAACACCTTTATGGTCATAATATCTATTTCCTTTCTTTACTAGTCTTCCAGAGTTCTAGGTATACATATAGTCTTACAGAAATCTACATCCATAGATACAAAATGTATATCTAAAAGGTTACGGACTAGACGTCAGAGGTGAATACAAAAGTTATGGTATTGATTTAGAGGTATACGATTCATAAGAAGCTTACACTGAAACCAAGGAAGTCCCTATAACCTCAATGCTTACAGCTGAGTATCATCATGATCAGATTCTGATAATACAACAGTCAATGAACACAACCGTGTGCATGTAATGTATCTACAGCAAAAAGAATAAAACTAATAGTACCAAGGTTTATCAGTCGGCCAGTTAATTGTACCGTTCCAAAATATAACAATCGCATTTGCTTAGAATAAATGAATAGAAGAAAAACGTCCAAGCAGTAATACCTTACCGAAAGTTGTGAAATTTCTCATTTCTTTTCCCAGTTGATAATTATTATACTAGTAAACAAAATGGTGACGATGTAATGAACAAGTGGTCTAACAACTTGTACAAAACAGTGTTTTGTTTGCAGACACCGAATAGCAACCAACACTAAAGCTCACAAGAGCCTACAAGATCCAACAGACGCTTTCAATACCTTCGTTTCAATTTCGTTCACGGGTTTCTTTAGTGGCACCTTAGGTGAAGTATTCTTTTGCTCAGTAAGTGCCAGTATCCTTTAGTGCTGCTGTAAGTTGTCTATGTCTGCATCTCCCATGGCAACCGCTAGGATAGCCCTGCGGCGTAATACTCCAGATTAGTGGGTCATCAAGTCACTGGCTACATTACAAATGTATCACAGACACACATCGTACAGATAAGTAAACGTAAATTCCACTTTACAATTGTTGTATTGAGCAATGGATTGTCTGAATTCACCCACGGAGCAACATTGCAAGTTGTGGTATGGACTGATCCTTGTCCTTAACTAGGCTAAACTTAGTAACTCATTAGCTAGTATGTGTACAACTACAAGCGTGTTTGTCATTCCTACATCAATCACGGTCTGGAACTGTTTGTCTCATGTAGTGTGTACCAACGTTACCATCATATTACGGTCACCTGGACACTATAGCTAATATTCTTATGCGAGTCGTTCATATTTCTTTTAATTACATGTATTTGCTACCAGCACAAAGAACTAAAGTATATAACGGTGCAAAAACTTAAAACTTACGGACAGATTCTGAACTTTGATCAGGAAAATACATTAAGGGATGTTGTTAACCATTCAAGGTACAGATAATAACGATACTGAAGAAGGTACGGAGGAATTCGAAGTTAAAACGCTAGACCGGCAATACGCTATGGTGCATATACAAGTACAACACAACATCGTCGACGTCCTGCACCGGTGTTGCATTCTGGGAACAAGATGGCGGCACAGCTGGCAGAACCAATGGCTGTGAACTTGTCGTTGTTTCGATGCCTACTTCGCATTCATCACTGTCACAAACTCATCGTAGTTGAGCTATGGAGAGAATTGGAGTTTGAAATTTTGGTACGTCCTTTGATATATCGCAGATGTGATCGTTATAGAAATGGAACTACGACACAGAATCCATTTATGACCTGATCACAGCCAAAAAGAATACATTTTGATGGCGTGCCTAGATATAGATCTTTCATTGCCTATGTCACAAAATAGTCACTTTATTTATTTATTGTGTTGATTAGGGGGCCAGCATTAAGTATCTAAATTCCTACTTTTATTTCTTATTAAGCGGTGCATGATCGGTATGCTGTGGATTTTTTGATAGCACAAATAGTAATCCAATACTCTCTCCACCAATATTTTTCTAAGGTCTTCAAACATCCATGCAGCTGCTTGTCTAGAAATAACGATATAGAGACTTAACATCAAGATATCGGTATTTTGTTGATGATATTTCAACAGCAAGAATATTTTATACTCTTTCCACCAACATTTAAAAAAAATAAAAATGTAGCTGATTGTCTAGAATAACTGACGCAGAGACGTCACATGGTCCTTACCCGTCCATCTCCGTCAACGTCGGCCTCTCTCATCATCTCATCCATCTCCTCATCTGTCAGCTTCTCCCCCAGGTTGATCATCACGTGACGCAGCTCCGTCATACTGATGAAACCGTCACCATTCTGAATACATGGAGAAAGTTTCGCATTTTTCAGAAAGTATCTGAATGCTATCATTTACGAAGACTGCCATTTAATGTTGTACAATCTGCATACGTTGAGATAGTTTTGCAAATTTTAGAAAGCATCTGAATTCTGTCATTTGCGAAGACTGCTTATTGAAGCTGTGTCATTGAGTAGCTTCACTTGCTGCATACCAGATTGCTCGAAGCTATAACTTGACACGGCAGAACTGACATTTTTGCTGTATCAGCGGCAGAAATTGATCAGGATGCTATTTTCCTTACGTCAATATTAGTAGCAACGATTTTAAGTATGTCCAATTTTAAGGATAGCAAATAAGCATACATTATGCCAAGCCTAAATGGGGAAACTTAGATTTGACCTCGCTACAGCACTACGAATTGAACTCTTCAAGCAGAGGTTTGAAGGGAAGATGTTGTGACTTCGTTTTGCCTTGTTCTGTCCGAGACAATCAGAAGAAAGTCACAATCTTTCCCTAGCTCCAACATCTGCTTGCCAATGGATAGTCTATGTATTCTACACTTTGTGGTGACTGTTCGTCCCTGAGAAAGTGTTTGATGACGCAATACCCTGTCAAACACTCGGAACGCTTCCTTCAGCTCTTCGTCTGCGTCGGTCTCCATTTTTCGCGCCATCATAGTGAGGAATTCTGGGAAGTCTATGGTTCCATTTCCGTCCGCATCAGCCTCTTTACCATAGCCTGAAAAAAGTATTGTAGCCTTATAAAAGTGCTTGAAAATGGCATGTCCTGGACAAAACGTCCTCTGCTCAACAATCATGTATGCCATAGTACTATCCGTCTATTATGTAGTTCACCTTTTTCCTTGCATCTATTCGGAATACAAAAGTTATAGGGATAATTTGGATGATGTATAATGGGGTATATATCATTATATGTATAAGGTCATGTAGCTTTACTGATAAAAATTATACGTGCGGAAAATTGTACAACAATGCCATATTTCCATAAGGAAGGTAGCAGAAGGGAACGTTGACAGGCGACTGTCTCTTGCTTGTGTACCAACAACTTTGTTAACTATCATGGAAGCTCATCTTGTGTTCGAAGTAGTCATAGTCCAATACTAAACTTTTTTCCAACACTAAGGTTTACACGGGCCAAATTTTCAACGACTACTGCCGCCTTCTTCGTTAACTTTTGTTATAACTATGCAGATCAGGTTATGGATAAAGGTCATACACGTATCTCAACCGCAGTTGGGTTCTGACCAAGAGACGCCATGACAGTTCCGAGGTCTCCAGTGGTGATGCAGCCCTTCCCGTCTGTGTCGAACAAAGAGAAGGCCTGCCTTATCTCTCCAACCTGTTCCTCCGTCAGGTTGTCTGCCATAGCCAGTTTGAACTTCCAGGAGAAAGAAGATGAGTGAACGAACAATTTCAGGTGTACTAGAGTAACTAGAGTAACAATGATTACGGTTATATTGTTTGTTTCCTTTCTTTTTATACCCTTTAGTAGTCTTCAAGAGTTCAAAAAAACAATCATATTCCACATCACAAAAATAAACATCCATAGATATAGATATATATTATTGATTATGGACTTATTTAAAACTTTATTGATTGTATCTCACCGGAGTAAATCCGGAAGAATGATGATGATGATGATGATGATGATGATGATGATGATGGACTAGATGTCAGAGGTGAATACAAAAGGGAGTAACAAATATATAATATACGATTCATTAGAAGCTTACCAGTGTCAATTGATGAAACCAAGGATGTCCCTAGCTATATATAGCTATAACATCCTTGATGTAAACCCTTTACAGCTGAGTATCATCAGATCTTCTGATGATGCGACAGTCAACGAAAACAACTAGGCATGTAATATACCTTCAACAATAAGAATAAAAAATAATTGTACCAAGGTTTATTGTACCCTTCTAAAATACAACAGCCACATTTGAATAAAATAGATAAATGAAATACATGTACATCCTAATAGTAATACCTAGCTTACCAAAAGCGGTGAAATTTCTCACTTCTTTTCCCAAATGATAATGATTATACTATAGTAAACAAAATGGTGGTGCTGTTGTATACAAGTGGTCTAACAACTTGTACAAAGCAGTGTTTTGTTTGCAGACACAGAACAGTAACCAACACTAATGCTCACAAAAGCCTACAAGATCCAACAGACGCTTTCAATACCTTCGTTTCAATTTCGTTCACGGGTTTCCTTGCTGGCACCTTGGGTGAACTTGATGCTTCTTTGCTCAGTAAGTGCCAGTATCCTTTAGTGCTGCTGTAAGTTGTCTATGTCTGCATCTCCCATGGCAACCGCCAGGATAGCCCTCCGGCGTTATACTCCAGATTAGCAGGCAATCGAGTTACTGGCTACGTTACAAATTTATCAAAGACACACACCGTACAAACACGTACATAACCCTAGGCGCTATTTAAAGATGATACAAGCAAAAAAGCCTCGGTTGTATTGAGCAATGGCTTGTCTGAATACACATTTAACAACACAAAGTGGCGATAAGGACTATTCCTTGTACGTAACCTGAATGAACTTAGTAACCCATTGGCTAGTATTTCCTCATGCTTGTTTGTCATTCATCCATGGTCTGGAAAATGTCTGGCTCTTGTACCGCTTACCAACCTTACCATTGTATTACTGTCACTTGGAAACTATAGCTAGCATCCTAATAAGCCTTCTTCGAGTCGTTCATTCGAAATCTGCCTGGTTTTGATTTTGTGCCTTTTCAGTTTGTGGTCTTTCCTTACAGGTGGATCATTTCCTGTTGAGGCATATTCTATTCATTTTACTAATGATGTGTATGTAGGTAATTTTGCAGTTTCCCAGCGTCTATCTGGCTTTGCTCGCTGAAGCGTATATCCTAACGCCTATTGCTGATGTGGCCGTTAAATTTTTCTTCGTTTGGTCACACAGCTATTGTCTACATGACATATGATTCTTATTTTATTTGAATGTTTATCATGTGTATGGCGTAAAAGCGAAACTTATAAGGAAATAGACATTAGTGAAGAAAACTTCAAACACTAATTTACATATCACAAAAAGAGACACGTAAACAGCCAGAGGTTTCAGAGTTAATCTTATTTATTGTCAAGGTATGAAAAGCTATCCTTACTGGTCAAGTCATACAATGTTTAGCTATTGCCCTATCATTAACGTCATGCACTACTATCATGCATTCATCGTGTGTCAATCAAAATTATTCCCATCTAAACATTTCTCCCACTGCTTACAAGTTACACATTCATATTCAAACCCATCCTTGGTGCTTTTAGAAAGGATCGACTCGCTCGATTGCTTAAAAGGTAAATATCACTACTTCTATCGCTACGTGTTTATCTTATTGCCTGAAGGACAGCCATGCTTGCATCGTAGAAATATCACGTCTGGAGAAGACCTTGCAACCTTCATATATGTCTCAGTAATTCTATATAATCTTAAGTTTGTAAAGACATCCGACATGTCGTGTCACTACCCTTGAAGTAATATGGACAGTATCGTCTTCCTTGTCAACTTTGTGTAATCCAGTCCCTCTGGAAAGTGTTGGGGTATATAACATATCACACCAACAGTTCCCGTAATGTACAAAACGTTCCTAGTGCTGCCTAAAGTTTACTTCTAACTCAACAAGTGCTCGGTCATGCCTTTTATTATCATTTACCATAGTAGTACAGGGTTCAAGTTCTTTGAAGTATGAAAGTGAGGTTATATACATTATAGAGTGTAGTCAAAAAGTACAGTAAGTGAAACGTGGTCCATCCCCACAGAGAAGCTAGTTGCCAAATCAAGTTCTCTTGCCGAGTTACTCTTTGTGAGCCATTTATTCAGATGGCAAATGTTCATACACGGTGTAAGAAAGGGGTTGTTGGGCTTCTTACAAGTCCACCCTGAAAATGTATCCTTTCTGTGAATGTTGTTTTCATAGACAAAGAATAGTATAAGTTATAACAAAACTCAAACTTGGTACATGAAACTCGATTGTGTAACTGTCCCTATTGCTTATCCACGGTGTTTTTCATATCTTGCTTAATCGGTGAAGAAAGTCTCGCGACTTTAACACTTGCAAAAATGGGTGGAAAATACATTACGTAGAAACCGTCAGCGACATCCTACACAATGAACAGACATTCTCCCGTTGTTGCTTCCCAATATGCATCGCAGCTCCCTGTTACTAACACCTACTGGTAGCATCTCGACTGTACAGAACGTAGCCCTTCAGTTATCAGCATAGCCACTGCGGTGCATTTGTTTCGAACTCCCAATCTCAATGTACACTCTTTAGAAATGATTCCAACAACATGACAGTGGTAGGCATGTAGACGCAATTAAAGCCAAGCTAACAGTCGCATTCGAGAACTTTCCTTAATCATTTAAAACAGGCCGACAACAGGGAAATGCAAGATGGCTGATCGACACAACTTCACAACTCAGAGCTGCTGTTGCATGCTGGGAAACAAGATGGCGGCAGAGATACCCCATTCCTACTTAAGAAAGGTGAGATGGCTGAAAGGTAGGCGGCGGCTTTATTTGGAAGTCATCATCCTCACGAACTCCTCGTAGTTGACCTGCAGAAGATAACAGAATAGAACGTCGCCGATGAGAACTATTCTTGAACATCGCGTATGTACTTGAGGAATGAAAGAGTAAGAAAAGAGCATTAGATAGGAATGAAAGAGTAAGAAGAAATACAAAATTCACAATATGATGCTTACTGTAGACATACACAGGAGAACCTTAAGCCTCTCCACAAAAAGACTTTGAATAATTGTTAGTAATAAAGGACGCTGGTTAAGATTAACAAATATGATACCATGGTCATCTATCTGAACTCCGTAACAGAAAGGACAAGAAACTATGAATAAATTTATTGGAATTTTTTCAGTCTCCAGGGACGATTTATAGAATCAACTTTGTTTTTGATATCAGCATTCTGCTTGCCACTTGTCAGAGATGCTATCAATTACATTTTATCTGGTTGCATATGCCCCAAAAGAATATTGAATTGCCGATTGCTGTATAGCTTCGACATAGTCTATGGTCAAGGCATGTGCATGGTTGTTTATTTGTCAACTTTAAATTTACTTTTTGGCACATACATTGTGGAGCAAGGCATTAAACTGTGCAAAATCTGTTGTTTTTCTCTGACTTCTCTGACTTCTAACCCCCCCCCCCCCCAAATGATTACAAATATTTAAAAAAAATGGAAAACGCATTTTGTGGAGAAAAATGAGCCAGAGGAGAGAAATAAGCCTGAAAAATCTTATATCAATCGGATAAGATATAAGGATCTTGATAACTGCTTTACGAAGGAGACAAAAACAGTCTAAAACAATGGTGTTGAGACCATGGCAAGTTAGGCAAGCTTAGGCAATGTGTTATTTTGCAATTTCATGCTTTATCCGCAGACGAAAATCTAGGGAATAGTAAGATTCAAAAAAATATGCATTGCTTGGGCCCAATACGCTTCATTGACTTTCTGCTAGTACTTCTGAGATAACCAAATGTGTCATATTTCTACAAGCACTGTTATTATGCCATTCCATACACCCTTTCATCCTCTATTACGTCACCATTTTCTAGCTTGGAGTCATCATCGTTACGAACTCTTCGTAGTTGACCTATAGGAAAATTAGAATAGAAAACAGTCGTGAGATTTAGTGGTGTGGCCCATTGTTTGAAGGCCTCATGATCAGTGCAAATGGCAGGCATTGAGTTGAAGCCGAATATTACAAGCAAAGCTGAGATACAGAATGGCAATGGTAGCTACAAAACGTAATCGAAATTTCATGCTTTTTTATAATATAAACGACTCCCTTCACCTTCACCATATAATGAGGATTAGTTTTTGATTGTAAGAAAAATTACGAAACTGCATATGCAGATTCATAACAGTAGGGTTAAAAATAGATTGAAATGTAGTGCACTGAAATCATTGAAAATTGAAAATTATAGTTTTGTATCCCCAAAAAGATGCATCCATGCAGCCTATAAAACTGTCCAGGTCTTCCTCTGTGTGTATGTGTGCGAAGGAGTTTATGTTAGTATGTTTTCTTCCTTGCTTCAGTTTAGTATCTAATAGACTATCCTTCACTCTTTCAATCTACATATATAGACTAGGTTATGATAAACTGTGTTGACGATGCTAGACTTATGTAATTACAGATACAACAATACATGTACTTTAAGATCCTATAACATGGGCCACCATAACCCCATTTCATCCCAAACTACAGAAAAGATCCCCGGCACCGAGATGTTCAAACTAACACTAACCTGGCCATCTCCGTCGATGTCAGCCTCTCGGATCATCTCATCCACCTCTTCATCTGTCAGCTTCTCTCCCAGGTTGGTCATCACGTGACGCAGCTCCGCGGCGCTGATGTAGCCGTTGCCATCCTGTATGTGGGATGGGGAGGGGGGGCAGATAGGGAGGGGCACATTTCCAAACACTATATCAGCGACAGCTACATTGCATTGTTGTAACAGTGTGACAGAACATCATGGTTCCGGTTTCCTTAAAATTGAAGCTCAACTGTGTTGGTAAATGACATGATGAATGAAGAGTAAACTTTACAAAACGAACACTGAGTATTGCGTCTTACAGAAAGGACTTAGAGACGGGGGGATCACATGTTACTGGCATGTCTCGGAAGTAGCAGTACACGAGTCCATTCCGTCAGCAGAGAATTTGAGTAGGTCGCAATTCGCATAAGTGTTGGTTTTGTATCTTCATTCATAATGTCTCCAGTTACTTTCAGAGTAAGTTGAGGAAGAATAGACACCCAGGGTTGTCAGGCAAAGTGGAGAACCGTGGAGAGATACTTCCAGGAGATGTTAGACTGAAGACATTCTGCAGTAGAATATGTTCGTGGTGAATGTTAGAAAGAAGGTCAAAGACATGATAGCCACCCAATAGCCCAGATGCGGAATACATGTACATGTGCATGTGACATATGTTGTAAAAAGGTTACAAAACTTGACAAGGCATCAGAACCTTACCGTACCAGTACACCACTCTACGTTAGGCACCTTTCATCCCTTGTGTTCTCGTTGATTGCGACTATGTAACATACAGTAATAAAATACCTTGTCGAACACTTTAAACGCCTCACTCAGCTCTTTGGCCTGGTCCGTGTCCTTCATCTTATTAGCCATCATGGTGAGGAATTCTGGGAAGTCTATGGTTCCATTTCCGTCCGCGTCAACCTCGTTTACCATATCCTATACCAAGTGTGGCGTAAGTTCATAAGACATTAGTCGCTGCCCAATATAACCTCACCTTGTCGAAAACTAAGAAGGCCTCCCTTAGTTCCTCTTCGTCATCATGTTCTTTCATCTTTTTCGCCATCATTGTGAGGAATTCGGTAAAGTCTATGGTTCCGTTTCCGTCCGTGTCGACTTCATTGATCATATCCTACCGTTCAAGAATCAGAGACGGGTGGTGTGGGTTAGTCCTCCGATAAACCAATTCCCATCGATACTTACTGTCTGTCTTCCCCACAGCAGCACCTGGGCACCACCTGCTGATAATGCCTTTTGTAGTTAATCTGTAAAACCTCGACTCTATGGCCCGATTTACACACGAGTCGACTCGGGACTGTGCAAGGAGCAACCTAGGCAACTCAAGTAGCGTTTTCTAGTAGGAAAACTCCACTTGAGCAGCCCAAAGCTCCTCACACACTGCCCAAGATGACTTCAAAAACTTGTGTGTAAATCGGGCCTATGTGTAGAACAGTGAGCTTGCTCGTACCATTGACTGGCCATGTCTCCCCGGCCCTGAAATGATTACAGCTGACGGACATGGAAAACTGAATGTTGATGCCATCTCCAAATCGATGCGCCTAATTGTATCTGAAAAGATAAAGGCCATGTCTTCAATAACGTCTTAGATAGAGAATGGATAGAACGTCCTTCACCGACCTTATCAAAAACTCTAAACGCCTCCCTAAGCTCCTCTTCTGTATCTGTCTCCTTCATCTTCTTCGCCATCATAGTAAGGAATTCTGGAAAATCTATGGTGCCGTTGCCGTCTGCATCAACCTCGTTAATCATGTCCTGTGGAGGAAACAGTTAGTTTTACAGCACAGGATGCGCGTTGGACATGTGGGATGCACCGACGAGCCGGCCTTCAAAGAAAGAAAGAAAGAAAGAAAACAACAAAAAATGCATTCAATCAGTTTTAACACAGAAAAGGGGCTGCGTTAACGACCCAAAGATGAAGGCCTGAAAACAATATTAAGAATGCGTAAAAAAAACAGAGCAGCATTAGTCATGTACGAAAGATACATGACATGTACGGAAATCAAAGTAAACAAGCTGATGCAAATAAACATAATAGTAAACCAAATGCAAAGTACATTTTCATGATTTCTCGTAAAACGTGATGCAAACATATAAATGTATAGAAAATGTCAACACGACATACATTAACAATAAGACTATTCAAGCCCCGGTTACACCTAGCCAACCATGGCCCCCGACCACTAGCTAACCAAGCAGTCTGACAGTTGTAGGACATGCCTATCTTTCATAAGGCACCAACCATGTCCCAACCATTTCCCAACCAGTACATGGCTTACTCCCAAACGAGCCCCGAACCACTCCCAACCATGGTTGGGGGAAAGTCGCGAGGCCTTGTTCGGCTATGGGTAACCGGTGCTTTACCGATTATTACAAAGAAAATCATCTATTGTTAACTTCGAGATCTCGTTTATAATAAATCCCTCGAAGCTTTGAGACCGGCACATAATATCTAGCAAACGGGTGCGAATTTTGTTCCTCGATAAATCAGGAGTTGGTCATTCAAAATTTGGTGCCACGTCATATTCAGACGACTAACTTGCAGTATTCAAAATCACCAATGATACATCCATTGAGTAGTCGCATATTGTGTATATTATGAACAGGAAGGCGCTCGGAATATTGGTATGGCACTCTTATTCATGCATATTTGTCAGAGCAACGTCAACATAATCAAGCATTATTGTCTCAACACAATTGTCGTTATCTGTCAAATGATTCGAACGTTACTATTTAAACCCCATTCATATCAGATTTAGAATAGAAAAACATACCTGAAGTTCGGCTTCAGTTGGATTCTGACCCAGCGATCTCATGACAGTTCCCAGCTCCTTTGTAGTGATGACACCATCCCCATCTTTGTCGAACAAGGAGAAGGCTTCCTTGAACTCAGCGATCTGCTCCTCTGTCAGTTGGTCAGCCATGGTTGTCTATCCCTAAGAGGATGACACACAAAAAAATTGAAAACTTTGGTAAGCAACACAAGTACACTACTGCTTAAATATGGATCAAAGTCTGTGTATCTAGAGGGTGTAGGTTCGAACCCGACTCGGGCATATGTGAGGGGTTGCCTTCATCATTTCGGATGGTGACGTAAACACAATCGGAAGCTTCGGGCTTAGTCTCAGGCGTGGAGCCTCTGCACGCTAAAGAACCCAACGCTCATCAATAATATTACAGGTATCTTGGCGTTCGGGGCTGCATGTAGCGAAGCATACTGCACCACAACTAGCTAGATAAAGAAAATATCATGCGTCACCGCAGTTGAAGATGACTGCTTTGCCCATACAGAAATAGATACAAAGGATTGACCATTCAAAGCACACGTCTAGTGTCCTAAACAAAACGTGAACATCTCCTGAATGGAGCTTCTTGGTATCTCCCTCCGTCAGTGTGCTGTATTTCATTCTGCCATGGTAATCAAATTTGAACGTGTTAACGGAACGATAACCATAGTTAAGTTAATTACGTAGCTCATGAATCCAAATACCGATAGATAGATTACCAACGTGCAGGAAATACATTAGCAGCAAAATTTGCTGTCACTGGATTTGATTTGACAAATTCGTAAAGTTATTCTATTTATATTGTTTCTAAGATTGTATCTTTGTGTGTGAACTAAAACAGCCTATACTAGCATAGAGCAGTACAAATAGAAAATGAGATAAAGGAGTAATGTAAGCAAAATAAAACACCGGCCATTATGCTTAAGAATGTAGCTGTAAAATATCAGTTGAAATTAAAGAAAAATCTAAGAACAGTACTACAGAATTCGAAATGACACATGAGTCTTTTATTAGCAAGTTACGAAATGATTGAAATGGTCGGCCGTGATATAACTACACATTGCTTCAATCGCGAAATGCTTCGTTCACTGTGGAGTTCGAAACACACGTCGCAAAGTTCAACCACTTTCTGATTCTATCACAGTAGAGCCTTATTGCTGCACATTATGCATCGGAGCATCAATAATGAACGGCGAGATGTGTGCAGATTACAGGCGACTGGCTTGACTTCGGTCTAACGAGCATATTCATCACTGTATCAACGTTGTGAAAAGTCGCTGCAGCGATAATAATGTTGTCAACATCGTTACTACTCTATTTCTAATAGAGATGTAATGTTGGAACTTACAAATAACTCGATTAAGTCGGTGATATTATTGCAAACTTTGTTACTTGTAACAGTTTAAACATTTTTTATTTCATTTCTTGGAATGCTTTACTAATAGGCAAAATGGTGTCGTGGCCTTCCGGCCTCTCTTACGGTTAAATAAGTACTTTGAAGCCAACAATTTTTGGATAATTCTAGCAACGTCCGTTCTTTGAAGCGATTACCATAAAAGGTAATAAAAGGCCGCTGTGACGGATCATCCCAAGAGAGTAGTGAGAGGTTGATTAGGAGAGATTACAGGAAGACAGATCGATGTTGTTGGTTTTTCAGAACATGCCTGATGTTTTGTTTCTCTGTGCTTTTCTTTCGATCTCTTCATTTGCAATTGTAAATTATGATGCTTTTAATCGCCGTCTCGATACAATGTTTCGGTTTGAGCTACTTTCGAACTCTATTTCCCAGTCCCTACATAAGATGTCGCAAAGAGCCACCGGCACCAAAGTTGACACCCTGAATTCAAACTGTTCAACTTATTTCTGTCCAATAGAATAGTTTAAAATGTTGTGGAAAACAATTTTTAGTACAAAGTTTAGTTTTCTAATGAAACAGAAGAAGTATCTAAAAATCTTAAGACCCTATCTTGAAAGGATCTCGGATTTCTACTGCTCCGATGTCCTCCGACAAAATGATATCTCCTAATGTGCACCTCATTTCCTTACGGATGGTCCTCGGGGTGCTTTTTCATACTTGGTGCGCGAATTCGCAGGTAATTTGGGGTTCAGGGGGCATTCTAAGATATTGCTGGTGTCTTGAAATCTCATTAGAATACGACGATGTGTCATCATGTATGGACATGTGGCTAAAATCCTTCTGAAATGAGTTTAGGAATATGAAATGCGAAACATGAACACTTATTTTATGCTCAATTTGCCGTAAAGACATTAGGTAAACTTTTTCAACCCTTGCCCCCGAAGCGACAGCCCGTATGAACAGAGCTGGCGATTTAAAAGGCTTCAATTATTATGTCGTAACGGCGATTAGGTAATTGGTCTTGCACCAAGAAAAAAGGGACACACTGAATGTTCCAGAAATATAGCTTCTGTGTGCTTTTCTCCGGCAATGCGTGACATTTTCCATTCATAACTTTCAGATACTGTAATAACGATACTTTCTAAATAGCTCTGTTGCATGACTCCTGATATTTATCTGAGCCATTGGGGGGGGGGGGGTGACGCCAGGGGTGTGTTAATGGCGTTATATACAGAACCGTACATGCATTTATTCCACGGATGACATTTTGTAGCGTGCAAGCATATCCTATACCTTTAACCTTATAAACGTTACGGGCATGTCTGAGTGTAAGTCGTTCGTGGTGAGCTTACGTTTGTGTGTCTTTTTCCTACATTCTTGGTATACTTTTCTATTACATCAAAGCGTATTTGTAAGCTGATGAGATTTCTAGAACACTTTGACAGCAACATAAATGTTCGCCGCCTCTGCGAATCTGAGATGAGCTCTTTCTATGGCTTTGTTAATCACCAGGGGATTCTGATTGGTAACCCGAATAATCAATATAATCATTATTATGTATGCCCTTTATTCTATTTGCATTGCCTTCTTTCAAGTTACCTGCATACAGTACACTAGAGGGTACTTTACTGATTGCACATATTCATCTGAATAAATAATAGATGTTTTTGTGTATTTAAAACAGGTGCGTTAGTAATGAATTATCTTTATGCATCAGCCACTCATTGAAATTTGTTTCGAGTTTGTATCAAAAATCACCCGTTTGTATAGATATCTATGACAGCAAAGATTAAGATTATACATTCATTCTTCTTTTCTTCTTCTTCTTATACATTCACCACATTGAGCTAAATGCATCTTGATGTTGGATAAGAGAAAATGAGCACCTAGACGTTCAGACTACATGAAGCGCAATCAAATCATTACTTTCCATTATTTGGGTGTGGCTTGAATTATTCGAAAAAATTGCACAGACATCGAAATCGGCTTAAATCACGGGTGTAATTGCCTTGCATGAAGTAATCCGTGCACTTTTCTTGTTGTGTATTAAGTATTTTTCATGAAGTCAAAGTTGATCGCATAAGAAACGATCTAACCAATTCATACAGATTTGAATATGTGGATAATCTCTGCAGATCTGGACACCCCAAAATTGATGCACGTGTGCGAGAAAAACATTTGGCAAAATGTTGCCTTCATTTACGACATCTTAGTGGTCAGGGAGGTTGAACAAATGACTGAACTTGCAGAACATGGTGTACCATGCAATAAATCTATTATTTTTGTTATTTCACATCTTTGACTTTTGAAGACTTTTGTTCATCCGGTTCCCTATATTCAGTGCCATTTACGGCCTACATTTGCTCATTTTGCAGCTTCTTTGTAGCACTATGATTTCCAGTATGGTTTCGAACTTTTTGGAAGTGTGGCTTTATATAACAAAGGAGAAGTCAAACCCTTCATTAGTTATAGACTATTACTTTTTTTTATAATCTAGTTTAGCCGCTTTTCTACCTATTTTGTACCCTGTTCTTTTATCTATGTAATTTGAAATTAGCCTTCGAGCAGGACTTTGCAATAAACGTATTAGCTATAACGGAAATTGTGACTTAAAAGGAAAAATATGCTGCATTGTTAGCTAAATGTACGAACGTGGAATACTTAATTCCTGACACATTTGTCAAATGATTCGGAACGGATGTCATTAGTTGTATTACTCACTGAAATACATAGAGCCAAATCTTTAAAATGTTCAGTAAATCAAAAACGCTTTTATACCATTTTCGATACCAGCATCATGGCTAGTTTCTTATGATAGTTGCAATTTCTCGCTTTTAAAAATGTATCTCCTGTGATTTGAGGGCAAATTGGCCATACTAATGTCGTTATCTTGCCTGATGTGCTTTGCAAACACAGATGAAATGGATTTCAACTCCCGGGCATGGCGGCTGAAAAACCCGGCACCATACGGAATATGTAGTTAGGGCAAAAAGGGTTTGGAAACTAGCAACAGCTTGCATGGCATCTACTGCTAATTTCAGAATGCGGCGTTTAGTGGGTGCGATATCACGTATATTCACAAAACTGAAACGCCCCAGTCGTGGCCGTGGTATGCCCATCACAATGGTAAAGGCCTCTAAACTCGTTATATCGGCCTGCGAAAGCGCAGCGTCAAAGGGAGGCTTGCCAACATTTCCATTTAGATTGTGCCGTGGGCCCATGCAGCTAACGGGTTGAAGGTGGGAGTCGTACGGTGTCACTTTCAGCGTGTGTTGCTTTTCAGAAGCGCATCCATATGGTGCTTACCAAAAGCTCATGGCTGGCATTGAAAAGTGAAAAAAATTAAACACCCTTCCCATACCAGATGGTGCATAGGGCGACGCCCATCTCCAATTCAATACCCCCTGGGTCACGCAACCTTGTGCAATCACTACAGCAGGGGGCTAGTCACCTGACAGTGGTGTGTGTTCAACTACCATACCCTCCTCCCATATGCTGAAAACTTTTCTAAAATGCAAACATGTTTACGTTTGTGAAAATGGAAGTAAGTACTTGTGAAATATGAAAGTTCATTTGGACATAAGCGTCAGAAAGTATTCTCCAGGGCCACACGGAAATTTCCTGAAAGTTCCTAACCCGTCTTTTGAACATATCGTGCACTTACAGTATTCTAGATGCTCCTAGCTTTCTTTACGATTCCTTCACACGTGCACTAGCTTCTGATTTTGTTGTTGTTGAAGTTAGCGCCACGCCTATTGATATTTCATAATTCATTTCGTAACTCGAGATTAAAAAGACAGCTCATCATCTCTCCATCTCATTTGAAAATTTTGATGATTATCGTAAGTGATTGCTTTTCAATTAAAGTGATTTTATGAAGTGGAACACACAACCAATCATCTCTACTTGTCTGCCTTTCAATACGCCACAGAAAACAAGGGCCGCGTTTTCACGTCTTAATTAAATTGTCCATCACCTGTCACCATGGTAACAATGACGTAAGTACCAAACAACAAGTGCAGGTGTTGAAATTAAAATTGAAATAGCGTGGCTGAAAGGCGGGGAGATTTCGGATTTACTTTGCATCAGATGAAGCCTTTGAAAATATGTGAATCTATTAGTCTTGTCTTTGACAACAAATGAAGTAACTTTGAAACCATTATCTATAGATTCCTTTCGAAACCTTCATTCTCGGGCTGTAGTGGGCACTTTTAGAAAATACATATGACTATTGCCTACACGAAAAATTGGGGCAAGGGAAATGCTAAACAAGGAAGTCAGAATTTAGATGAACAAAAATAAACTTAGAAACACAAATAGATTACCAGGAAATAATAAACTCAAAAAGGAGCTACAATGATAAAACAAAAAAGATAACAAAATATTCTGTCAACACCCAAAGTCCTCAAGACTGCAGTAAAAATTGCGGACGGAGAGGGAATTTATGAGCGATGAATCCACCGTCAGACACCTTGATGCCCCAGCTATGATTCACCAAAGTAATTACAAAGTTCCCGATAGTTTCGCTCATTATTCATTGCATATGCATAAAACACGAAGAATCTCCTTGACATGCCTTTAAAATGCATTTCAGTGCATCATTCAGTCTAATGTTACTCTAGTTTTATTCCATCTCGGTATGTATGTTTTATCGATAATTAGTATATATAATACACAGACAATAACATATAAAAGTTGTATTTATTTTAACTCATATATTTGCATAATCGTAATGATTCCACCATTTATTCTATTGACATATTTTCAACAATACGGCAATATTGAGCTCATTAATGATGACATGCATGCTTGTATTGACTTGTTTTTCATGTTCGAGTCATTAATTCACAACAAGTGTGTACATGTGAATATGGCCATATCACCTTAAGATAAAAACATAGCCTTGTAACACATCACTCTAATGTGACAAAATATGATATCACCGTAAAATAGAAATAAAAAATAAATAGGATAAGAATGAAATAGCTGAAATCAAATCAATATGATATAAAATAACAATACAAGAAAAATACAATTGTATAACACATCATTCTCATGGGACGAATCCAACGACTAGTTTGTATTCTACGCACTTCATGACTTAGGCCTTCTGCCTTTTCAGACACAGCCCACCGCGCCTGACGTGAATATCTTTATCCCCTTGTAAAAATCACCACATGTCTCTTGGGTATCACAGAGAAATGTCGATACGCGCTGATCGTATCTTGGCACGTATCTACGTGCCTTTGTCCTGGTGAAGGTATTACACCTGGCTGCGATAAAACACCTGGCCTTTCTTTGTAGTCGCGCAATGAAAAGGTCTGTTGGGGCGGGTGAGTGAAATGTCAAAGATCAAGATATGCATCGCGAAATTATCTAAAGCTTCGGGTCTCGACAACTGTCGTTATTTCCCAAGACAGATGCCTTTGTACATCTCTTGAAGGACATGATATTCGTAGTGGACTAGAACGGTTCTTATCATTGCATGCATAACGATATTGTATGGACACGCATAAGCAATCGCGTTCGCCAAAGGCTGTAGCCTGGATGCCAGGCTGTTTCGAGGCCCACACAGGCCAACTCCTTGGCTCTAGGGCCAACAAGCCCCCAAGGAAATTTTACAACATGCCCACCGATCTGAGTAAGACCCCGCGCGATAGATATTATACAGATCGGGGGTCTGGTATCCAGGAACCAAAGTCAAAGCTCTGGATTACTAAAAGATTCGGGTTCATCACCGCTATCTTCTAAATAAGTCGACGTCCTTACGCGTATGAGAAATGCACGAAAATAGTTACGTTGGTTTGCATACTATCTCCTGAGCGGCAAATAATGGTTGAATAGTTTTGCATGCACCGGCTTCAGTTGCGATGCTATGCAAAAAGTGTGTCCGATAGAAATACGAGAACCGCTATGTGTTCAGCAGACGACGCTGGTGGTCTAGAAGAAAATTAAGACCAATTGCTAAAATTAAGAAAAGCAATAGTTGCATATACTGGATATGCTTAACACAGGAGAAAGCGGTTTTGATTTTGAATGCATTTGCTTCCTTCTCTATAAGAGAAAAACTGCATAGGATTTGGAGTGCATCGTTTTATTCGTTTGATTTTTAATAGTGGTGCGAACTTAGATTTACAAAGCTCATCGTTTCAAACCAGAATAATGAAAAAATAGCCTAGTTTTTTCGGGCACATACAGTAGATATAAAGCGTCCATCTGTTGTCCTTCCACTAAGTGCTGCCAATTAGCCATTATCAACTGGCAGATCAGCATGTTGTCTATAATATTTCTTGACAACATAATTAGTTTGACATTTTTGTTTACTGTCAATCGGACACTAACCCCCCTCCCCCCAACAACAAACTCGAACTGTTTACAACAGAATGTGACAAGAAGATTTTTTTTTTTAAATTTTTTTTACATATTCTGTAAATCGTCAATACAACACTGCACTATATATATGCAGATGTAGAACTATGTATTTACGTTTAAGTAAAATGGTACGCGGAAAACCAAGTGAATTGTACAACAACGTAATTGATTCAACTTGTAAATGCATGGTGCATATCCAGCCTTCAAACAGAGCAACGGCAAATGGAAAATCGTAATATGAAAATTTCCCATGCATCGACGCAACGGGGGTTCATCTTTATGCCCTGCCATCTAATTGGGCATTATAGAAATATAAAGCGGTGTAATTTACAGGGAAAGGGCATTAAAGTTAGGAAATGTAGGCATGTAGCACGTCTCCTGCAGATTTTGTAATTCAATTTTAGAAATGGTTTCTTCGTATTCCACTATTCGATCTGAATTGCACCACGGTCCAATCTTAACCGCCCGAATACACCCAATCTGTCTAAAGTTATACTCGGTAAGACTCCATTGCTAAATTTGCTTCGAATCCCTAAGAACAGAAAAAAACAATTTGGTTCGTGATATCGGTTGTTTCTAGCATGTATAACCAGTAGTAAGCATTTATAAAACAATCTTGCTAAGCCCAGTAGTGGTATCTCGAGAACAAGTTTATTTGGAGATCAAAGACAGTAGAATAGCGTCCAATTATAGAGTGTGTTTGATGTTTAGCATGACATTTTCCTCAGCAGAGGTTGTTATGAATAATACATACATTCATTACAGAACATACTTCAACGGACAATAGTAACATACTGAAAGAAATTGCAATAGTACAACCCAGCTTAGACTATATTCCAAAGACGAAGCTTATGCAACCAAGCAACTGATGTTTTTTTCGTTGTCTCTCTCACAAAAGAGCCCATAACGAAATGTTAGCTGTCTTGTTAACAACGGCAGAAAATGGGATGGATTATCATTAGAATTGTTCAGGGTGAGGCTCAGATTACCATTGCAAAGCGTTAGATCCAATCACCCGGCAACTCAGCCAAACAGAAATATTGCTGAACAAAGCTGTTTTTCAGACGACTCTGCCTGTCTCATGCTATCCCATAATATTCCCCTGAAGTATCGACCGATACATTCCTTCGCTACATCAACATTCATGAGCACAATATCAACATAAAAGAAAATGTTTGTAACCAGAACAGATCGAAACTATCTTTAACTGTTCTCAATGAGCTTTGCCTATGAGCTGAAGTCAAATACAACCTATTTCCTTCGTAAAGCATGGAATCTGGTGTTACGTAGCTTTTGTGGTTATCACATCCCATAATACTGTGGCTTGTGTTATATTGTATACATGTATTTCTAGTTTCATCGTCGCTATACTGTAGTAAAAAATACAACATTAACGGACCACATAAAACTGTAACAACCCGGCTCCACAGCTTTACAACACTCCTGATGTCTTTATGTTATTAGACACAGAAGGAGAACGTACCAGGACAGATAGAAGATGATTGATCCACCAGTTCGCCGGGGCATGGAGAAAAATCATCTGCCTCCTATTCATCTGGGAATATATCACTAATTTGCACCGATCTGTCTCGGGAGCAAACGGCTCATCAAAAACCATCGGCTGAAGTAAACAAATCATATAGTAATGACTTCTCTTCAGCTGAAGCTACAATTACCTTGATACAATGTGATAACTGTATAGAAAATTAATAGTATAGAATAGAATAGAATATATGGTAATAGAATCAATGCAAATACGAAACTGCTGCTTTACGACTTAAAGCGAAAAACGGGGTGTTTCGTACCTGCAACTTGCAAGAGTTGGTCTGCCTTTGGAAGGGAAAAGTGAGAACTTGCCTCGCCGTGGGCTCGATTTACCGGTGAAGTCAAGACAATGGCATCTACACGGCTTTATTAATCAGTTTTCAATCAACCAATGAGGATTAAACTCGACAGCACTGCGACAGCAACCTGTTACCGCATTGCGTATGTGAGGGAGGTGCGGTGGGAGGTATTGGTATTGGGGGATACAGGGGGACGAATCGTTAAAGCAGAGACGAGGTGGTGATCACAGGGACGGTCCAATAACATTTTGTGTGTGGGCTGAGAAAAATCCATATTTGTCTTTTCATGCAGCTGCTTAAGATTATTGATGTTCGTATTACTGCTGAATTGCTTTTTGTTGTGTATGTTTGTTCGCAAAGCCATTATAATTTGCGCATCACGCCCTCGCGCGAATAGGGTAAGGCACACGCCCTCTATTCAAATCATTATTGCCATCTAGGGCCTCGCAAAGCTAATAACACTGGCTAATAAATATTGCATCTTGCATATCTCCCGGTTGACCCATTTTTCCGTTGTGTGCTTATAATGTTTGAGTGGAGATCGATGACTCGTCGCCCACCCCCACCCCCGCTGATACTGTAACTGTATCTATTATCTGCAGCTGTTCAAAATGCACAAAATTCGATACGCAAGAAAACAGTCACTCAAGCAACTGGATAGATTTTGGAAACGATCACACGTTTCAGATAGCACCTTTCGTCAGTGACTGGAAAATTTGCTAGATGTGGTATAGGGGCCGCTTTTGCCGTCAAAGATCATCTATTATTGTTGTTCTGTATAATAACAATACCATTTTCTCCTAGAGGTAATATTGGTTATACTTCCTTTAAATCGATACCATGAGAGATAATGACCTCGGTTAGAAATATAAGCATCACCCATATCTTCATTTTCCGAGTTCGTTCTAGTCTTATTCCGCATTTTTGCTCAATTCAATTTAACGCCGTTCTTAGGTTTGCTTTTTCCTTGATAATGATTTGATAACTATAAGTTCTACATTCTCATAGTGCTACTAACTTTATCCAGAAATTAAATTAGACGCTAGAAAAACTTTGTGACTTCTTTTCACATACAAGAAAGTTCATTTTTTGCTTACTACGAAGTATTGTAAACCCTTAGATATCCTCATTTATTTGGTTCAGTATGTCACTGTATTACCACATTATAACGTAGCAAAAGTTACGTACAGAAGTAGGCCATTTCATATTCCTGACATTTCTTGATCAAATCCTTGTACTATACTTTGTGTCCCCATACATGAAAATATGTTTGGTATTTTGAAGAGATTTTTCAACTGTTTACGCTATCGATTGATTATCATGCCTTACATTCTAATACAATTACCCGTGTTTATAAAAAAACATCGTGCTTTTGTCGTTCCTTACAATCACACGTGATGTCAAACAATGTAAGACGAGCTCTTTAAGTCCTGGACAAGCTATGTTGTGTTTACCTGCATGTACCCTACATATGTCAACGTATTAGCTAACAACACTTCACGCCACTGTTGTGACGGACCTGTGTCACAACAAAGCAGTACTGTACATGTGTTAAGATGTGTAGAATAGTTTTTATGAAGACAGCAAACAAAAGGACTCATTTCGTATACGCTGCATGTATTTCAGGTTATAGTATTGTGAGTGCGCGAGCAGCAAGGTAGCTTAGCGTAAGAGGCTCGTCGGCTACCATTTGGGACATGGTACTTTTCCTAAAGCTTCTCCCTTTTGTCCAGTATACGTCTGGATTAAGGCGTGTCCTGTCTCTCCCAACCACCGACTACTAGTAGAACCGGATCCTGTAAAAGCCCCCCTCCCCTCATGGTATTCCCCTATCCCTTTTTTTACGGTGGCTTAAGCCTTGTCAAAGAAGTTTTGCATACTAGAAAAGCTTGACGCTACACTTTCGTACCGCATTGCAGATACTCAAAGACACGCAGGAACATGACCCCACCCTTTCAACACTCGTGCCCCCTTTAAATTATTGATGCACCTACCCTGGAAACTCGAATGTATTCCCTCAACATTCATTACATAATAAGCCCGAGGACAAAAAGAGCAACGGACAGATACCAGTAGTGTATGTTTTTCTCGTTCTGTCGTCACATTTGCACAACGAGGGTACAATGATCTGCGTTTTTTTATTGCTTGCAGATGGGGGTAAATTAAATGCGGCTGAACACTGAATGCCGCCGGAATATCGCGGCATTACCAAAGCACCACAATAACTGCAACGAAAGTGGAAAACGTTGTCTATTGGGGAGGGAGACGCCTGGGTTTATCGGAAATCGATGGTTTATGCTGCGAGCTGACTATGGGGAAAGCTGTGGGACGATATATTTTCTTTTGACCCTGTTACAGCAATCCCCACTTGGACCAATCGCCAGGTATCCCCGCCCCTCTGTAATCTTCTACCTGTCCCATCACAGTACGAATGGCAATGGGAACAGCAGGCGTTATATATGTACACTAGTACCTAAAAAAAGAAAGCACTTACCTAGCTTGTTTCTAAGACGACGGGTAGTTGCAGATAGTCTCGTGCAGGCGTTTCGTAGCAGCTGAGAAGTCGGCACGTGCGGAGAATATTCTTGCGCGGCGTACGTAAGGCGGGGGTTAGTCGGTTGCCCGGTTTTTGGCGCGCGGTTGCTACAACTGACAGGTGAACAGGCTGGTACCGCCACGGGTCAATCATGCCGGTCACGTGGTCCATTGCAGCAGACGACACAAATTGTCGATACCACATACATCCAATGAATCGGCGTTGGTCAAATCATCACCTCCTGGGTTCCCCCCTGAAAATTGCCCAGCGTGTTCCTTTGGGAGTCATTGCTGGCCGTATATTAACATAATCATGGCTGCATTGCGGGGTTTTCCTACGATTTATACTAAGCCTCACATTCTGTCACTCCCAATCCCTGAAGAAAAATCCCCACAACTTTATAACCCTATCGGATGAGGCAGCCAATAACGTTTCAATCTTGCCGACGCAGCGGTATGCTTTTTTTTTCTATTACAGATTACACGTCGCTACACTCTGATGCCAGCCATCAACGCCTATTCACTTACATCGTGAATTTTCTCCCCTAAAGGTTCAAGATATCACACCTCACTAGCTTCGAGTACTTCCAACATATGATAGTCTGACAAAACGCTGAGCTTAACGATACTACACGTGCATATCAAGGTTTACATATCTCTAGCACCAATGGTTAACGTAGCAATCCCTTTAGACTCCAGGGAGGATTTTTTTGCTGGCGTTATTGATTCCGACTTTCATTTGGAAGGCCCAGAGGAGTAAACTGTTCAGCCCGCCGAGCTCTAGTATTGATCGATGGATGATTAAGGGTTATCTCGACTTGACAGTAAATCGCAATAGAACGTTTATCGCTGGGAGCGCAGCAAAATCGGCACCCATTTCCCGCAATAAAAGATAAAATGTGACAAAGCAGCAATTTGCATCGCGCGCTATTGTATGAGGGTTTAATTCTATGTAAAACCCAAGAATTGGGCGGATGTAGTAGAATATTCCACTGCGGGGTGTTCAATTTATTCTGAATTTCATCACTGGATGAAAATAACATGTGCATATATTTCTGTGTTTGTGAGTCTTTTTTAAAAGGCAAAATTATACTATATCGCTCATTTTACGCTCGCACACACGAGCTTGTTGGGTTCTGAACCACGCTTCGCAGGACATCTATGTCGAAAGAATTGGGGCGAAGAATCATAATGGACAACCTGTCTTCCCAGCCCCCCTCCCCTCACCTAGGTAAACCTTTACAATGCTGCTGGAGGATGCCTGTATAAACAGCGATCTAAAGGCTTACGCGGTCAAAACGTTCTTGAACAGCAAGTGGAATGGCGAAGGAAAGCGGGCCTTAGGCTCGGCCATTTTCTTCTCTCCTTCACCTGTCCACCTGCAAATGACGGCTGCCTGTGCCTGGCAGAGGCTCAAACAAAGGGTGATCGCCTGGCATTCTCCCTGGGGGGAAGTAGAAGCCATAGATCTGAATGGACTTAATGATAGATGCCAGCGCGTGCTGCAATGCGGCTAGGTGAGAAACAAATACCGCATTGCGGCAAACCTGCCTCATGAATATTCATGAGCTCGCCGCGCCCAGGTAAAAGAGGGAGTGGGGGAGGAATAAAAGGGGGGAGTGAATGCTATATCATTTTTCTTGAATGAGATAATTTCTGTCGTGTTATTTATCTTCTCAAGAACTCTCCTTCTTTAATAGATGCGAACGCATCAGAACGGTTTGCGGGTAAAACAGAGCAGTGTTAAAAGCGGTAACGTTACCTGAAGCGTGTGCAATGCGGGAGTGCCCTCGGACGTTTGACTTCCATACGGGTCAATACATACGGTCCAAAACACGGGGTAAAGGGAGCAAATACATTCAATTATACAGAACCTTGCGACCGCGGTTGTATCGTTAGTAGCTACGCTATGATACGAAAGCAATAGTCTATTCTAGTTTTTTGTCGACGTTTTAGGATTATTTACTAAACGTTGAGCAAACTTTGTGCATTCTCACCATAATATGCTGTGTTTGTGTGTTTAACTAAGCTACATAATACGTCATGTAATCATTCCAGTTCAGGAATGCTTAGCTCTAATATTTCTACCGATAGGCATGGTTTTCACTTTAATGATATTCAACACAGTGCACAAATGATGTCGACATTTCGATGAGGCAGTTTGATAAACCAGTCTTACTGGAAGGGACAGTGCATTAATGAACAATTGGAAGGAGGGGTACAAAAGTGCCCGGGGACAGGGTTCTTCCCAGGTCATTAGTGTGAATAGGCCAAACGGCGTTTCAATATTGCCGTTTTGACTGATCACTTCTGGTGGCCATTTAATTCATTCGGATCCATGTAGTGCCTAGAGGCACATAGGACAGCAAGTTTCATAGCTGTTTCAGTAGCAGGGTACATTTGCTAGCCCTTTCCCTTTAACGTGCTCGAGTCACCTCCTCTCGAACATGCAACCCCCATTCTACGTCCCTTCCGAAATACGGGTGCAGCCCCAACCGATATTTCCTGCCCAGAATTGAACTAGCCTGGTATCTAAACCTATTATAGAGCCCGAGTCTCCTTTCCGTTATTTGTGGAGAGAAGACTCGAGAGCCATGATAGGTTTGGATTCAGGCTAGGATTGAACCGGGGTCTCCCAGTTAGCACCAGGAGCTCAACTGTGAGGCTGCCACCAGTTTAGCTATAGGGATATCCCTGGCCTTTTAATACAATTGTACTATCGTTTTATTTCTGTCTATGTGTCGTTTTCTATCTTAAAGGAAAATGCGTTATTTTATCAGCTATCAAGATAAAACAATCAGAAAACAGTAATAAGATAAACCAATATGTCCTCAGATCAGCAGCCTGATGTCTCCGTCGTTCAATACTTTTAATCGCTAGATACAATTATCTTTAGACTTTGATCTGTAATCGTTCCAGCGTAATGATTTTGCCATGAACGGAATATATCAGCAACTTTTATCTGATAGGCGGCCTTCTCGGATAGACTTTTTTTGGAAGAAAGTATGAATGTTCGATTTTAGAGGCTACAACATCCCTTTGCATATCTAGAGGGATTTCTTCTGTTGGGCATTTGCACACACGTGACTATGACGTCAGTAGTTACACTCACGTGACAATGACGTCAGAATCTTCCGCCATGTTCGATGGTTAACCCTGGAAGGTACCCGATGATTAAATTTGAATTAAAGTACAGGTACATGTGCAAATTTATAGGCCATGATTTTTGCAGGTTCGACAACAGGCATGCTGTCCTATTATATATATTGTATCATATCATAAAGTTCAATGACTTATAGGTTATAAATGCTTTTCAAAATCGCATAAAAGTGCATATGTTTGTTCTAAAGAAATGAACGTAACGAAGTCAGCAGATCTGTCGAGCCCACAACTGTCTTATATTTCGAAACTGTTTTGCCCACATGAAATACATAGATGTGCGTAAGTTTCCTAGCTGAAATAGATTCCCCTTTGGTCGTCGATAAACAAAAAAAGGTTTCCATTACAAGAGCGTCCGTCTTATCCGCCTACTTTAACTTAAGTAAAAATTCACAGGTAGAAAATTGTGAAATAGTTCCCTTTTATAAGAGAAGCGATGTCGGTAAAAATGTCGGTAAAGAAAGCGTCTACATGTGTGAAAAGCGCCGCCTGGTGGTTATTCTTTGAAGCTGACGATGACATCGACGAATTCAAATATACTGATCTTGCCGTCTGACACCCTTTAACCTTCTCCCTAATCCCCTAACCCATCACGAATACAACTTTGGTACCAAACGGCTACCTTAGCAGGCTGAAGGTTAACTTGGTAACCTGTGATTTATCTGAAAATACAAAAAGGTGTAGATGGTTCCAATGTGGGCAGCATACTCGGTATAGGTAACATCTAAACGTAATTCCAACAGGGTACATAATTCCGCCACCCTGAAAAATATGCCCAAACAGATCTCCTACCCAATGTCCTTCAGTATATTACACCCGTATATCTAAACTGTACATACCTTGTGCACTTGCTGCACTAGACATCTCTCAAACCCACTGTTTTTCAACGTGACGGATTTATGTAACCCGGCGGATTATTGTTAATGGAGCTCGAGGTTATAATCTAAAATGTATACAAGAATCAAACTTGATATATTTCAAAACAATATAACGTTAACGTTAACAAGGTATTTTGAAAGAACCACTCAAAACAATTTGAAGGAAATCATGTGAATGCAGAACACGTGTACATATTAAGATAATGATATATCCTACTTATTAAGGCTCAACATGATAGCGATGAACTCGGAGATGCTGATTTTCCCATCTCCGTTCTTGTCCGCCATCTTGACCATGGCTTTGATGGTCTTGTCGTCATTGGTGTCGAAGTGCTCTGTCATCACCTGGCGGAGTTCATCTTCGTCAATGTACCCGCTCTTGTCCTAATGTGCAGTTTAAATTCTATTAAGTGATTGTCTGAAGAAACCCTACGCAGAGCCTCACCCGCGGTCCATACAATACACCTCTGCTAAACCGGGCTGAGGTTTCCAGGTTTGTATGCGTGGTATCCAACCAGCTATCAGCCAATCAGAGGATCGACTTTAGCTAAAGAAAACGTTTCGGCGATTCTCTTATTGGCCGGCAGCTGGTTAGAGACCACGCCCACAAAAGGGGAAACCTCCGCCCGGTTTAGCCGAGCCTCCCCAAGGTATACTGTATAGACCACGGGCGAAGCTCTGCATAGGAGAGTGTTTACCTTCGCATCGTCTAGCATAACAAATTACTGCTCTATTTATTCTCACTCAAACACATTCAAATATACATGATGACCAGCCCCTCCGGCTCTGTCCTGCCACTTGTTGAATCATGTAATAGAACACCGCAGGGTGTCTGCTACTTTACCAGTAGCCATGGTGACAGCCGTCTGATCCAGGTCATTGACCTTATTTGTTTGGAGAGAAAAAGCTTCGAGAAAACAAAGCAAAAACAATGTATTTTTCTTCCACGAAGGTAAACATGATAAAAAGGAGGTTTGCGTAGAAACAGACGTTAACACGATCTAAAGAAGATTACACACCTGATCGATGGCATTGAACATCTCAAGGACCTCCTCTGGGTCCGCCTCTCCGAACGTCTTGAGATCAATGACGAGTTTTTCAAACTCTTCAAAATCCAATTTCCCGTTAGCATCCTCATCATAGTGGTTCATGATTTCCTGGAAGTTTCCATCGTGGCCTTCTTTGTTAATATGTAAATATTGATGTAAACAATGTACCTAATATTGTTTAAACTATCAATCATTTACGATATAAGTAGTCCGATATATCGCATACAATAGCTAGATCACGGTTTCAAGTGCGCATGCGCAGTATGATGCATTATGGTTAATATGTCAAAGTTGAGGGCCCTCAGAATATGTAGGGGCCTTCACCTTTGACACATAACCCACAACATTATCACATCGTTAACTGGCTTATGTTATTATATGATCGAATTTTTTTTTTTAATTAGATTCAAATTTCCAGCGATATATGATTCCTTACTTGGATAAGATTCTCGGTTGGTATGATTGCAAGATCAGTCAGCGCAGTCTTCAGCTCCACAGTACTGATGTATCCGTCTCCGTCGACATCGCAGTCCTTGAAGACGGTTTTGGCGTCAGACATCTTGAATCTTAAGCTTCCTTTAAGTGTTATGATGATAAGACATAAAAACCATAAAGTCTATCTGTATGGCAAATGTCACGCCCTATTTGGCCAGGGTTTTTTAAAACCTTTGGATGGCTTGTAATGAAATATGGTATGTGGTTAGGTCATTGATTCGACCTACGACCTAAGGAATGATTAGATCCAGGGATTCCTGGTGGCTTTCCTCGGTACTGTAGCAGAACATCCGGTTTTAATGTGTGACGTATTTTCAGACTGTTCTAAAAAAATGTACTCTTCTGCATGATCGACTGCATTTATTTCAAGGCCAGAGGTAAACTATAGTATGTGGGTCGTGGCGTTCGTTTTGCGACAAAAACAACATAGTCCTGTGTGTACATTTGCTCCATAAGAATGGCCGTCGTCGGTCAATTGCAAGACATATTCGAATCAAGCACCCTAGAGTTTGGTACGTACTTTAATTCATGAAAAACATAACAAATAAGGAAGTATATCCCCCGTCCCACAGACAACTACTGTTATAGCCCCAAATGTGGAACATTGTCCAACATTATCATCAGTTCATTGACCGTTCATAACCCGCCTGACATTACAGACAACAACGAGTTTGTCTCGACCTACCTGTGTGAATAGACTTTTAAAAAGCGAATGTCAGCATTTCATATATATGCTCATCCACGTATTTTGCATGAATATACTTCCTAAAGTCTGATGTAACACATGTACATATAAAGCACATCGATCGTATCAAGAAGTGTTTTAACAAGGATACCATACCGCTAGGATGTATCTTGTCGTGTTTATTCAAAACGTCTATTTGACACAAATAAGACAACGTCATAGCAGTTGAAAGAGGCTGCCTAAACGTTTTCTCCAAGCAGAGGTCAGACTGCAGCTTGTTTTGGACGTTCGCCAGCGCAGCCAAACCTCTGTCGGCACTTACACTGAGGTGGAGAAAAAGGACCCCTGACTAAATAGAAAGCTCGTTGTAAACGCCAAAAATACGTCAAAAACAAACCGGAGTCTAACCTCTGCTTGGAGAGTAGCCTAATAACGTTTTCAAAGCAGAGGACCAGGCCGCGGTGCGTGTACTCACTACTATGTCAAAGGAACACAGAGCATTGGGAAACAGACATACCTTTATAGCCTGGTGAGAAGACAGAAATTGCCGATCACGCCTGCTTGTCTCGATCAGCTGTGAGAAGTGCATAGTTGTTGTACCTGTTTTTCTCTTGCAGCACTCACACGCCCACCCCGGCCATAAAAGCGCCGACGGCAAAATATCACTCATCACAAATGTGGTTCAAACGTCATGCAACTGTCGACATGTTCTTATGGATAGGGAAATATACAGAATCAATGTGAAGTAGCTAAAGGATTGGGATTGGGTTAACGTCTTCAACAACCAACACATCTACACAAAGTAGTTAGAGATACAAGCAACAGTCCAGGACCAGAAGTTTGAATAGAATTGTCTTTCACCGGAAATAGTGTAGTTGCACACAAACAGTACCATGTCACAAGGTATTACTGGTATTCGTAGTTAAACCACACAAAAAAAGAATTGTCAACATGATTTTTGGTCATTAGAGAACATATAACGATGACCGAGCAATGGGGCCAAAATCAATGGGGCCAAAATTCAACACTGGTCAGAAAAAATTCTTTACACTCATCTCTTGCGGTTTGAGTTGACAATTGCGCTCCTAATTATCATATTCCCCATGGGACCATGACGTAATAGATCTTTAGAAAAATATCAGTTGTGAAGCTTTCTATCAATTATCTTTTGAAGTTTAATATTAACATTTCATTACATTGACCTTCATCAAAGTTAACTACAGACCAAAATCATGAAAATTCATTCATCCCTTCTTCACTTATCAAGTTTCAAAGTCTGCAAATAAAACACCCCCTGCAGTTCCCAAAAAAAGCTTCTAGAGGGCCCAAACTTATGTCATTTCTTTCAAACCACAGAATCTATGTACCAACCAAACGTCTTGATCATAGCTTGTCCACCACACGAGATACCAAAACCGGAAGTTTTATTGCAGTTTGATAGAAAGACTTCACAGCGATAATAAGGGGGCAAAAATCTAAACATCTCGAGTTCTCATCAAGACCTACCCACATACTAAATATCAAGACAGGCATTCTCGATTTATCGTGTTGACAGACAGACAGACACACACACAGACAGACAAACACACACGTACACGCACGCTACCGAAAACATAACCTTCTTAGCGAAGGTAATCACATTTACGTGATATTGTTAGGCTCCCGTGTTATGATATACATGAAGCTGTCGACTGAAGAGACGTTCTTTCAATCAACACTTCACAGCTACTAACCATTTCCCGAAGAATTCGAAAGTGTTGCCGTTGGCGTCCTCTCTTAGAGGACGCCAACCCTTTCGAATTCTTCAGGAAATGGTTAGTAGCTGGGAAGTATTGATTGAAAGAACTTTAGTCACCGTCGACGTAGTCTGCTGAGAGATCAATGTTTCAGTCTAATCAACCTGCCTTTTGAATACTGTGTTGACGTGAGTGGTAAAATTCTTTCTTGATAGATAGACATTTTCTTACTTCCAAAACAAAATACCGTGCGTGAAACAGGCGTCAGTGACGTGAGAGGTAAAATTCTTTCTTGATAGATAGACATTTTCTGACTTCCAAAACAGTGCGTCAAGCAGGCGTTTCGTAACGGGTCACAATCGGTCATGGGGAAACTTTTGTTATCGCACTGGCCGAAGTGGACGTTACAATTAAATGAACTGTGTGTTATCATATACCATCAGCCTTCAGAACGCCTAATATCAGTACTGTCTGTTTATATATCTTACTTCTCTTATATCGTCTCGCAACAAGTTTGAATAGTTGACGCTGATTAACTTCTTACTTTTTCGAGACAATCTTCTACCTTTAACCGCGATAACCCGGCAAATACTGTCTTAATAAGTTTTTATCCTTGACGTGTTCTATTTGGAAATATGTTTCAAGTCAATTCTAACGTAATGTCCTGACGCAATTCAGCCGTTTGGCTGCCATGTTTGAAATTGAGGCAATGTTTTTTTTTCGAAATAAATCATTCACACACTATTATGTTTGATATTTTAAGCGCCTTTGCCTAATTGCGCCAAATTGAGAAAGTTATTCGCCAATCGGCGTCAATCTGTCGCCTAAAATTGGGATCTTTTTTTTCTAGATTTCAGTTGACATAATGGGCTTTTTTTAAAGATTTCAATTGACAGAACGGCGCAAATGGTCGCAAGATGGCACAAAGCGCAGCAATCACTGCAAATATCTTTTATGAACTTCAATAATTTCACATTGGTTTTTGAATCAATGGTAACACAAATAGGAGCGGAAGGATGTGATGAGACGGGCCGTAGACAGAGCGACCTGGAATCTTCTGACTGCCTCATGCGTCGCTCGACGTGGGAACTTCTAAGTCTAAGTAAGTAACACTGCGATTAACAACAAAGATATCCTGTATCTGATTTGGAGTTGAAAATGAGAATGAGACATTCCGGGCTTGGACGTTTTACTTGCAGAGGTCAGGTATTTTACCCGTGCGTCGCTCGTCAGTGTCCCACAGAAGGAAAATTGGCGAAAATTCGCAAAGTCACCGCAGTGATGTGCATGGCGCAATTAGGTGCAGTCCAGCGAGATACCCGCTAGAGATAGAAAGTATCACATTAAGTATATATTTCTTTGATATGAATCAGTGCCATAACCGATGTTGAAGAAATTTTGCTAAAACATACGAGGCCGTATACTTCCCTGGTATTGCTTTGGTCCCATTTCCAATCCGGGGCCCGGCCGGGCAGCTTGTGGTACTCCTAATTACTTCTAATTATATATTGTGTTTTTTCTTGATTTCTTATTTTTCGTTTTCACAAATAGACCAGCCGGGCTCCCGATTGGAAATGGAACCAAAGCGTATATGTCTGCGCCGCCAGCGGTTATTTTTTGCCAGTGCGCATGCTCACTATATCATTACAAAGCTAGGAGAGCGGTTGACAATTAGCAAGAGACATCAGAGACGCTGTGACTTGTTGCAGCGATTGAGCTCGGGAGCTCCCGGGAAACTCCGCCATCCGATGCCAGCTGTACAAGATGTACCGGTGATCGGAAAGATCCTAAAAGGTAGATATATAATCACATGTAGCAAGTTAAAGTAGCTGTTCATCTGAATATTGGTGACGACGGTTGTATTTCATTCGTTTTACCTCCATTCCTGATTTCATTATATTACGCTATAGAGTTAAGGTTCCGTCTTTTTTCGCCAATTTTGTAATAAGATTCACGTACATGTTGTTTAAGTTACTTTGTTATGTTCCCCCCTGTGAAATAACTTAAGGTACGGTCACATAAAACTCACGTCGTACCTGCGATGGGGGTTTCTTCCGTCATGACAGCGCCGTACGTCGTACGTTTGGGGAAAACCGGGTGCAATAGTTAAGACATACAAAGCCGTGGTCACATGTAACGTAGGTACATCGTGCGATAAGGATTTTGAACGTGTTCAACATTTCAGCTATCGACGTATGTTTTTTATGGCCCCCAATTCAGGCTTTACCACGGCATTTTTTCCAATGGTGAGATGACAAATTCATAAATTTCGACCGTGCTCTGTTGGTTTCAGTTTTCCCTGATATTGCCGACGTTGATTCCAAGTGTAACCATCAGAACGTAAAAGCAACCAGAAAACAGTGCGCCCGTAGAAGAGCATACTTCCAAGGTTAGAGTTTCCACACGTCAGATCCAATACCACGCGCAGGTGTTTTTCACCAACAGCCTTGATTATTTCTATAGATACTAATCATTAGAGTGGGACCCGGCTTGAACTTCGAAGTGCTCACAATGACCTATGACCTTTGAAACTGGAACCTCGTGTGTACCTGAATGACAGTATACACATAAGTGAGACCCTTAAGAAGGCTAATAGAACCACAGCAGCATGCAAGTCTACAATAATAGGCCACAACAGTTTTAACCGCTTTACCTATAGTGACACACTATGGAACAGTATCATTGTACCAAGCATAAACTATGGTAGCAGTATCTGGGCACCCTCGTCAATTAAGGACAGGACCCACCTTGAAAGTTTACAATACCAATTTGGCAAATTCCTGTTTAAAGCCCCGAATGATACAAGTAAAGCTAATGTGTTTGGTGAACTTGGATGGGAATCTATTACAAGCTTACAGGACAAGCTTAGACTAAAATACTATGACCGACTCGTAAAAATGGAAGACCAGAGATGGCCAAAACTAGTACTTCTTCAAATTTTTTATATGATGAAGAAAGGGAAAACTATACAATGGTACTGGGTTAAGCACATGAAAAATCTTCTCACATCTATAGGACTGGACCACATATGGTGTAACCACTCACCTATCAACAAACACTGGGTTAACTCAGCACTAAGAATACATACCGCCCAACAGAAAGACACCTTTTTAAACACCATGGCCTCTAGTAAACAGACTGTGATCAGTAACAAGCATGAGCCCAGATTTGAAGACTATCTAAAAGACTCCACAAACACAGATGGAAGTATATTAAAATTCAAAGCCAGAGCAGAAGTTTTAGAACTAGAAGGTAGGAAACTATCCTGGAAAAAATACAAAGGTAATGAAAAATGTACCAACTGCAACCTGGAAGAGGAAGAATCAGTACATCATTTCCTATTCATATGTCCTAAATATACCAGAGAAAGAGTCTCCCTATTCACCAACCTTGAAACAGAACTCACACAGGCAGGGGGAGTTCTTCTATGTGAAGCATTCACATCTAGTAACACTGAAATGAAAAAAAAAACATCTACTCTTAGGATACAAGGGTCCATGGGATACAATCATTGATGTACTTGCTAAGAGGTACATCCACAACGCATGGCTTACAAGGAGCTGCAACACCACAAGTTAATGTTAATGCCAACTGTGTTCCATCTCCACTTCACTACAGTTTTGATTAATGTTCAGTTTTATGCAACCTTACATCTATGTAACTACTCTATCCACACCATGTAATCTCTACTATTATTTTCAAATTGATTGTCTAAAAACCAGCTGTGTTGCTTATGTAGACCATTTGTCACCCAGCCTACTTTTTGTTATGCCTATTATAGTTACACGATAACTATGGTTTATCATTGTTAAATCTCACTACTCTCTGTTGATTGTTATCAGTTACTATGTAACATCATATCCTCAAACCACAGCTACATGTAAACCTAGCCCGTTATAGCTCTTCGCACTATAGCTAACTGTTTACACCCAGATTACTGCCAAGACTCCAGTTATTATTTATATTATTTTCACCTGCCCCCCCTCCCCCCCATACAACTATGGTTAAATAAGTAATCCACTTGCCACCCAGCTGACACTGTTTATCATACTCCCCTCGAGTTGTGTATTGTTATTTATATCAATTTCGTTTGTTTTTAGTATATAAATTCCATTGTTTCCTGCTTCAGCTAGGTATAGAAATGTTAGTTAAGGTTTACCATTTATCTGCTATCATTTTATCTATAGTTTATTTTTACTGCTATAATATTACTTCTATGAACTTCTTTGGTTTCCATGCACCAGCTAATACTGTTACTTTATTTTATTACTCTTCGATACTCTCGACTAGATTTTGTATATTGGTTAACTATGATATCTCAATCTGCGTTAAGTATGTACTTTTAGCACTCGGCGCTGCCGATGTGCCACCGCTTCAAAGGTGAAAGTTCAAAGTACTTCTCCTTGATTGATACATTTGTAAGGGTCATGCTGTTATATTATCTTTTTTTCTTACAATGAATGACCCCAGAGCCAAGTTTTTTACAACTAGATCAGCATTTGGTCGGTTAAAGAAGCACAAAAGCGGCAAGGCGTCTCATCAAGAAAAGGCACATGTGAAAATCGTAGGACTTTGGAACATTTTGAACCTGCGATTTACCTGCGATCATCGTGCGATGTACGGGAAATGCATCGTAGGTGTATCGTAGGTGCATCGTACGTTTAATGTGACCGGGACTTAAGTAACCGCTGGCTAACTCACGAGCTGTGGATTCTATATCCAAAGAATCTCCTTTATAAACCGTGAGAAAGTATCATACTATACACAGCAGCAGAAATGGCAACAGGAGTACAGTAAGACGTGTTATCTCGATCACCGCGCGATTTTTAGAGATCGGCCGATGTTCTCACTCAAGTAACCGATCACCATCTAATGCAACTATAGGTAGATTTTCAGGCGAAAAATACGCTTAACCCTCTGTCTATTCTAAAATCTGGCGACATTCGGACGATCAAAGCATATGGCGGAAGCTCTTTGATTATGTGATAAGTCCCTCATCTATAACTACCGCCCCGGGCCCTAGGTATTTGAATTGGTTGACGGTTTCATGTCCTTGGTGAGTCAGGACCTTGAAGTTGTCGGTTTCAAAAGCTGGCTACCTTCGGGCAATCAATAAATACAGCCGAAGCTCTTAGACTATGTGATAGGCGAATAAAAGAGGGCTCCTATCCTAAGGACTGAATTGGCTTTCATAAACAGCAGCAGAGATAATTAAATTCTGAATGCTTTAATTCATACCTGAAATCAAGTCACATTCTAAGAGGCATACAATGACTAAGAACTGAATGGAGCCAGCAAGTAGATATAAACATTTGGCTTATTAGTGTATGGATTAAAAGCAAAAAATATGGTGATGGATATTTGTTCAAAGATGTTGCCGTCTGGCTGTGATTTTTTTCCAGCTTCCATTTACAAATGTACTTCAAATGGCTTAAAAAGTCAACATGAATCTGATTGTTAGTTTCCCACTTTCCATCCACTTCAAATGGCTTAGAAAGTTCACAAAATGAAGGATTCAGGTCGTCCTTTAACATTTGCAGTTAGACTACAGAGAGCCAATTTAAAGACAAGCAAAACGCCTGCAAGGCATATGACGCACTGTGATATTTACTTTTCTTTCTGTCGACCTCAGTCGAAGAATGCCGATTTTTAGTTTTGCTTGGCAGTAAGGAAATATTGCCAATGATAGCGATTTCGGTAAAAAAATTTGTCATTTGGGGGGACCTGGACCATGAACTCATACGAGATCGTTTGTGATTTGTGTATATCTTGTTTCCTTTAATCATTAATGGCTCTCCTATCCTGTGCACATGTTTCAATAGCCACAGTGGAGAAGGTGATTGTCATATCATAACACAGGTGATTGTTCCTGATACGAATGTAGCAAAACGTTTGATTTGTTTTCATATTTGACAACATACAGGCATCGTGATCGTCATCAAGGAACTACTGAAGGTCCTTGAGAAGCAGTCTTCACTATGGTGATAAGTCTCGGGGTGCACAGCACAGCCATCGTCCCAGAAGGTACGTTATTATCATCGTCAAGAGGGTGGTATTTTTCGGTGCCGTTCGTGTGGATGTGTGTTTGTGGACGGCATAACTCGAGAAGCTGTGGATGGATCCGTATGACATTTGGTAGCTGGGTGGGGTCAGGAAAACAAAGATCATGTACGATAATTATCTGTTTGTTTGTTTGTTTGTTCATTTTCCTTCTCTTTGTACCAGCGCGCATGCTCAAAATGTAATCACACAGACCGGAGAGTAGTCGAAGATTAAAAAGAGACACACAAAAATAAAGAAAGACATGCAGAACGGATAAACTGGAGGGGGCGCGGAACCAAGATGCCAGATCCTGCACGAATAACTACTAGCATAACAGGGGTGTCACCAAAATGAAAACAGATCTGTACGTAGTGGATGTCACTTGAAGACAGAAAAAAATGCCCAGACTATGCATGATGTACAAAATGACTATCAAACTTGTGGACGTCCGGCTCAAACAAGAACAAGAAATAGTCATGCCTTTGATTATCATTATGCACCAGAGTTATCAACCGAGGATTGTTGTTTTCAAAACTTGTATTTTCCGACAACCAGAGCAGAATGGAACTCGTTGTCATCAAATATTGTAGGAGCATCCTCACTAGATTGTAGCTAGCTTTAAAAAACCACTTGCAGACAGATGTGAGAAGACTAGGTGTGACAGACCGTTCAGTGTAATATAACCAGCTGCTACCGCGCCGCGTGCCTGCAAAGCTGGCGTGTTACGCCGAAGGGCGGTTATACCGGCTACACTGCTACAGATATAGAAGAGACACCTGAGTAATCATATGTGGCAGATTAAAGTAGATGTTCATTCGAATATTCTGCAAACTTTGTGACGGTGGTTGTATTTGATTCTTTTCACATTGGAAAGTACCAATAATTCTGGCTGTCAACAAATACGACCGAAGCTCGTCGACTATGTAACAGGCGTATCATAATGATAGAAAGCTCCTATCATGATGACTAAATTCCATCTCCTTTGACTTCATAAACAGACGATTTGAATGTGTGCAGTAAATTCTGAAAGCTTCAAATTCTTACCTTCATTCAAGGCACAGCCTTAGCTACACAATAACTGAAGAGTGAATGGACCGAGCATGCAAGTTGATATAATAATAAATGGTTGGCTTATTGGTTGATAAATTCAAGCCTACAAAAATGTGGTGATGGATATTTGTTCAAACAATGTTGCCGTCTGGATTATTGTTTATTCGTTTGGCATGCACGTACAATGTATGTTTGCCCCTTTGCCGTCTGGTGGTGAGCTTTCCAATTCCACCTTCCATTTACTTTAGATAGCTCGGAGAGTCAGAATGTGAACCTGATAATGATTCCTTTCTTCCCTTAATATTTGTAATAAGCACTAAAGAGAGCCAATCCAAGGACGCGGAAAACTTCTACATCCTTGTAGTCATTGTCGTGGTGGCCATTCTAGGTTGTCTCTGTACCATCTACCCTTAAAAAAACAAGACCAAAACATGTCCAGGACGTGTAAAAACAAAACTAAAATTCTACGGCAGTATCAAGGAAAGCCACCAGGATCCCAAAATGGATCTTGGGCTTTGTCTGCACAATATCTACCCACCTACCAGATATCATCAGGATCCATCCAGAGTTTCTTAAGTTATGCTAACCAAAATACGCGGAAACAGACTCGACAGGCTCACAAAAAGAAACACATCCATTTTCAAGGAGGTAACAAACACGAACGTATTTGCCTCAGATAGGTCTGTGACTCTGTGCCGCCTGTGCTTCCTTCAAACCAGAGCGCATGCTCACAATATAATCACACAGACTGGAGAGTAGTCTACCGGAGATTAGCAAGACCACTGCACGAAATGGCCTCGGATCCTGACGTATCCAGACATGGACGGCCGGGATCTGGAACCTAAGATCCGACAGAATCCGAACGGATATGGGACCGTATGTCGTACTTACACAACTCAAAGTTACCTGCATTAACCTGCATATGCAAGTGGTACCTTGATGTAGATGCTCCTCAGCTTGCCCCAAAGGAAATGGATGACTTAGCCACATCACTTCAGTCTTGTTTAGTATTAAATGTGTTGTGAAGTTGGAACTGATGAATTGTTGAAGTGATGCATCCTTTTACAATTCAACATTTCCAAGTTCACTCCCTATCAAATACAACACTGAAGTGCTGTGGCTAAGTAATCCATTTCTCGGCAGGCTGGGGGACATCCACACATTGGAGCTCAATGTGCCACTTGTGTATGCATCTTAATGCGGGTGACTTTGAGTTGTCAGTACAATACGGCCCCGTATTCCCAACCCCTGTAAACTGCAAGTACAATACGGCCCCGTATCAGTTCGGATTCTATCGGATTTTGGGCCGGGTTCCATATCTTCGTGTTCCATGTCCGGATCCGGATATGTCAGTATCAGAGGCCGTTTCGTGCAGCGCACCTGACGCTGAAACCTGTTGCTGCGATTGGATTGTTTTTCTCAATCTTCAGGGAAACTTTGCCGATGTGGAACAAGATGCACGATGATCGTAAAGCTACTTACAAGGTTTTGATTTTATAATCACATCTTTCAAGTTAAAGTAGTTTCTCATCTCCAGGCAATATGGCAAAGACGGTTGTATTTGATTCGTTTGACATCGGCAAGTACCAATGATTATGACGACCTATAACTATTAATAGGGCCGAAGCCCGTCGACGATGTGACAGGCGCATAATAGAGGGCTCTTTTTCTAACGACAAAACCCCATCTCCTGGCCTTCACAAGCAGCTGATTTGAATGAGTGCAGTGAATTCTGAAAGCTTCAAGTTCTTACCTGCAATCACGGCACAACCTGAGCTACACAATAACTGAAGAGTGAATGGAGCGAGCCTGTAAGTTGATATGAAAGTTTGGCTTATTGGTGTACACATTTAAGGCAACAAAAATGTGGTGCTGGATATTAGTTCAAACAATGTTGCCGTCTAATGGTGAGTTTTCCACCTTCCTTCAAATGGCCCAGAGAGTTAGAATGTGTACCTAATTAAGCATACCGCATACGTTGTCAATCCATCTGGTTGTCCCTTTGGTACACCTACGGTTATTGTGATGATCTGTGGTAGCTCAGCTTATTGAAATGAGTGCGGTGATTTCTGAAAGCCTTGTCCCTACAATTAAGGCACATGCTGAGCTATACAATTTCTTGAGCCTGAATGAAGCCTGCAAGTTGATATATTTTGGTGTATAAAGTAGGACCAAAATTCTGTGCTGGGTATTCGTTCAAATCATGATGTTAACATAAGGACTCCTTTCTTGCCTTAACACATACGTACTTAGACTAAAGAGAATGTTCAAGAACAAGGAAAGGGCCTGCAATGACGCACTGCCATTTCCTTTCATTTCTGGTCGAGCTTGGTGGAATCTTGACGCTTTTTGGTTAGCTATTTGGTTTCCCTTGTACGTACATATATATTGTTCATGGCCCAGATGGTAATCTCCGGGACCCGGTCCATTGTAACTAATGCACAAGCATCTAGATAGATTTCGGGTGGATCGATTTGCGTAACTGTTTAATTGCGTATCTTGTTACCTGGAGGCCTAACCTTCATCGACGTGCGCGTAATACAAGGTCGTTTGTGATTTTTTAGAATATATTTGTTGTTTTTAATTAAGGGTTGTAGTATCCTGCATAGTGTTTGCCACAGCGGAGAAAGTGATGGTGCATGTTGCAACTCATTTGATTAATTCCTTATCCGATAAATTTGGAAATCGTGCCTTTGTCCAATACTCCCATTGGAGCAAAACTTTTTTTTCGTATTTGACATCATACAGACATTGAGATCGTCATCATTAAAGAACTTCTGAAGAACCTTGAGAGCAGCCTTCACCATGGTGATAACAGCAGGATTGTACAGCGCAGCTGCCGTCATCGGAGGTAAGTTAATTTGTTTTCTCCCTTTTCTTTTTCTTTTGTTTGCAACAACAGATACATAAAAGCGTCATAACATTCTCGGCAGAGGGGATCCTGAGTGATTCCTGACAGTTCATGCAGGCAGTACAGGCATATTGGCCGTAGGGTGTGTCATTCAAATGGCACAGGGTCAGATTCAGCTGTCCGTGGGGTGCGTCATTCCAATGACACAGGGTCCGATTCAGCTATCGGTAGGGTGTGTCATTCCAATGACACAGGGTCCGATTCAGCTATCCGTAGGCTGTGTCATCCTTGGTCATTCCAATGACACGGTGTCAGATTCAGCTATCCATAGGGTGTGTCATTCCAATGAAACAAGGTCAGATTCAGCTATCCGTATGATGTGTCATTCCAATGACACAGGATCAGATTCAACTATATCCACATGGTGTGTCATTCTAATGACAAAGGGTCAGATTCAGCTATCAATATGGTGTATCATTCCAATGACACAGTGGTAGATTCAGCTATCGGTAGGGTGTGTCATTCCAATGACACAGGGTCAGATTCAGCTATCCATAGGCTGTACCATTCCAATGAGTGTTAGATTCAGCTATCGGTAGGCTGTGCCATTCCAATGACACAAGGTCAGATTCAGCTATCCGTATGATGTGTCATTCCAATGACACAGGATCAGATTCAGCTATATCCATATGGTGTATCATTCCAATGACACAGCGTTAGATTCAGCTATCGGTAGGGTGTGTCATTCCAATTACACAGGATCAGATTCAGCTATCCGTATAATGTGTGTCTTTCCAATGACACAGGGCCAGATTGAGCTATCCGTAGGCTGTGTCATTCCAATGATACAGGGTCGGATTCAGCTATCCATATGGAGTATCATTCCAATGACACAGGTTCGGATTCAGCTATCCATATGGAGTGTCATTCCAATGACACAGGGTCGGATTCAACTATCGGTAGGGTGTGTCATTCCAATGACACAGGGTCAGATTTAGCCATTCATATGGTGTGTCAATCCAACGATACAGGGTCAGATGTTTTCGTTACAAACAAGTCTCAAACAAAATTGGCATTTGCGGGTCTAAAAGCATACCACTTTATCACGAGCCCAGGAGCTTTCTACCGTTAAAAATTATAACCACAGCATGTCCATAAGAAGTGAAATGAAAACCAGAAATTCGGTTCCAGTACCAAAGAAAGCTGCTAGCTATAGGCGTTCTACAAAATTTTAGAATTTCTTAGCAAATTTTGAAACTTCTACATGCATGTACATTCTTGTAGTCATCGTCGTGGTGACCATTCTCGGTTGTCTCCTCACTATCGTCACCATCTTGACACGTCCGAACCTGAGAAAGCTGGTCAACGTGCCTCTGGTCAGCCTCAGCTGTGCAGGCCTTCTCTATGCCATCTGTGGCCCCGCCCTGTGGATCCACCACTTCCTGCACCCCCAATGGGAACCGCCAGTGGCGCTGTGCTGGTTTGAATCGTACATCACTACCGTGCTGTTTGGGGTATTGATTGGCCACATGTTGTGTATCGCTCTTCAGCGGTACTTCATTGTTTGTACCTACAGTACACGTTTGAAGTCTACATGTGTCCTCATCACTATGCTTTTGCTTGCATGGTTGCTCCCATTCGTTTTCTTTTTGCCTCTAAATGTGCTGGAAGAGATTAAGGTTGACCCAAAGATTATGCGGTGTGGCTCGGCGGGAACTACTTCTCTATGGGCAAAAATACTACCAGCGATTGTCAACATTATCATCCCATACGTAGCGTCCCTAGTCTGTTACGCTCTCATCCAAAACCATGTTCGGAAGAGTAGGAACCGCGTCATTGCCAACGCCGAGAACGATGCAAACCGTTTGGCAGTGACGTTCTCGGGTGGAGAGAGAGGCGGCGCGCATGGAAAGGGTGACGATACGAGCCCTTCCACCTCTACTGCAACTGCCCACAGTCTAATTTCTCCGAGAAAAGCATCCGACGGTGGTGTTTGGATGGGGGACGACAGATCCTCATCAGGTGATGAGGAACAAAACACAGATGACCAGAATAAGCCAGGTAAACCTAAAGTTATCTTCCTGGCTCCTCCAGCGGCCAACCACGCGCGAACAGATAAACAACAGCGTGCTAGTCAGGGTAGTAGTTCCCAACACAATGCTGCAGAAAGGCAGATCACCAAAATGATGATGACTCTCTTCGCAATTTTCACGGCTTGCTGTATGCCTATGACCTTAATGGTGATGACTCACGACAAGGTGCCATCCGAAGCCTTCATGGTCGGTTCTATCCTGATGGCCCTAAACGGCGCTCTGAACCCAATCGTGTACGGCCTTATGAACAAAAATATTCGTCAGGGTTATAAGCATATCTGGGACAGAATCCTCAACTACATAACTTAGACTTTTCATACAGCCTTCATGATTAACGAGCGTTTGGCATCCTAGCTCTTTTTCATGAGCACTTGATGTTGTGGCAACAAAACAAAATCCCCTTTGGGTGGTTGGCATGAGCGTTTTTGTCCGTGACCAATTGCAAGACAACAATTCTTGAAAATGTCATAAGTCAGAGACGCATGAAATAAAGATGGCGAAGTAAAACTTAAAAATGCAATACATGTACTTTTTGAATAACAACCGACATTTCGATGACTGTCTCAGTTCAGTGTATCACCATCTTCAGGGCAATAATAACTGGTTTACTTTGCACTGCAGGTAGGTGTCACTGCTAACAATGCGGGCCCGTGTTCAAACCCCAGCTGGGTTACACCAGATAGACTTCTTTCTCTGCTTGGCACTCAGCACTTTAATGGGAGTGTGGTAGTTGAACGCACTTCACATGTACATGCAGTGGTCTCCCCCCCCCTCCATAATGGCCAAAGGGCTATAGAAATGGAGATGGGCATCACCCCTATACACCAAAAGTAGTGTTGAAGTTTTAACTAACTTAGTGGAAGTAAAAAGAGTGAAAAGTGAAGAATTTCAGTGAACTCTTGTTAGTTGACATGTTTACTTCTGTAATCTTTTAACAAACACTGTTCCCAAAGATGGTTTCCAGAAATTGCACAAAAATTCCAAAACTGTGTTTCAAATATATTATAATCACACGATAAAATGATATACACTATAATTATACTAATTTTCATTAATGTAACTAACGTAATAATACTATAAATAACTTATAACACTATCAACTAGTGTAAACCACTCAGGTTCAAAAACAGATCAACCTAACATTGACTTGTTTAAATTTTAATACACGTGTACCTACTTTTAGATGAGAAGATTGGCTCATACTGTTTTTTTTAGTTACATCATTCATAGATTCTACATTTCGTTATTTCAAGCACTGACATAAAATCATTTGCAAATTACCATCTGGTTCAACATTCAGAAAAATAAAACATCTATTTGCACTTTCATTCAGCATGCTTAAGAAATGGTTTAGCAAGATTAGTCAATCAATTCACACTGTGCCTTCAAACACTGAATAAGTAGTTGAGTTTGTCCATTGTTATCAAAGCCGCAACTGTTCTTAACCTTCTCCCTGCTGCCTAACTCTGTAACCAATAGGGAATTGGGTGTCAAATACCTATTTTAGGATGCTTATTATAAAGGTCAGTCCCTTACCCAGCTGCCTGACTTGATAACTATTACAACTTTTGTGCCAAAAGGCTAGCTTGGCATGGAGCAGGCCAATCATTTAAATCCCGTTTGACTTTCCATTTCTGGTCCTGAGTCGCGTACTCCGGACAGGATTGACCCTTTTGACCGGACTGTCCGGCATGAAATCGGAGTCCACGCTGTCGTAACCCGCCATTCTCTCATCCTCACTTCTGGTCATATACCCGTTTGTGTGCGAGCCGTTCAACTTTGCAGCTGTCTCTTCCTTGGCCTTGAAATAGGGAAAAACATGTCAAAAGTGCAGTGATGGGGCCATAGTAGACATATACATGTAACTTGACACTACATTAGCAGTTAGAATTTAACTCAAAATTAGAACAATATCATCTAATATTTACAGATTTCGTTCAATGATTTGATGTTCATGGTGATGATTTTTTTCTGTTTGCTGTGATAATTTTATGTTTGCTGTGATAACTTAACGTTTGCAGTGATAATTTGATGTTTGATGTGATAATAAGTTTGTTATGTTTGCTGTGAGAACTTATATTTGCTGTCATGATTTGATAATTGCAACGATAATTTGAGGTATGCAGTGATGATTTGATGTTTGACGTGATGATATGATATGATATTTGCAGTGATGATTTGATGTTTGCGGCACCCTGACAATTTCATGTTTGCTGTGATAATTTCATGTTTACTATGATAACTTGAATTTGCTGTGATATATATATAATTTAATATTTGTTGTGATAATTTGCTATTGCAGTGAAGATTTGATGTTTGCCGTCACTGTGACAATTTGATGTTTCCTGTGATAATCTGATACTTGCTGTGATAATTTCATGTTACTTTGCTGTGAGAACTTAAAGTTTGCAGTGATAATTTGATGTTTGTAGTGATAATTTGATCACTTGGCAGTGAAAATTTCATGTTTGTTGTGATGATTTGATATCTGCAGTGATAATTTTATGTTTGCTGTGATTTGTTGATGTTTGCAGTGATAATTTGATGCCAATGGTGACAATCTAATGTTTGCTATCAATGCCTGCTCATTGTTGATTCACAGCTAAATGTCTAGAACTATTTATCACTAATGTCAGTGTTGCTAACATGGAATGATCATTACTATACATCGGGTAACACACAATTCTGTTTTGTGATCTGCTATGCTCTTGCCTGGTAAAGACATACTAACTATACTGTCACCTTTATGCTACCAAATGCACAACTATGTCATTTTACTCAATATTTGTGAAAAGAATTTCTTTGGCACTATAAGCAGTTCCCTAAATATGGCACTGTAACATACCCTTTGTCCAGCAATATACACCATCACGTACAGGCACAAGAAAGTGATCCCCATCTGTAAAATGGTCACAGCATGGTCAGAAAGTATTAAAAGACAACAGCTGAAGACAATGTTCCAGGGATCTCCCTAAAAATGGAACAATGATGTTTCTCCATCATACTGTCACAGTGATACCAACAAACAGATTTTAAAAAACAGGGTTTTTCTAATGAATACTTTTCCTTTTCTCCTTAGAATGAAATTCTAGATATAAGATGTAAAACTAGACATTCAGGAAATGGCCTTCATTTTGTATTTGAAAAAAAAATTCCATATCTTCCCCCCAAGGAGGGGTAACCATGTCCCCTTCCTGGACCATCTCACAAGCCATCTCACAATCACATGTCATGTTTTACCCCGAGCACCACCATAGTGTAAATTTCTGGGGAGATCCCTGTCAATCAATTCATAACATTATTTGAAGCCAAAGGCTACGCAATTTCTTTGTCATCAAGTACTACAGGAGCATCTTCATTATATAGCTTTAAAGAACACTTACGGCTAAATATGCAAATGTTAGATGTGACAGGTCATTCAGTGTAATATAACCAGCCATGACGCATGCCTGCAGAGCTGGCGTGTTTCGTACAAAATAAAAGTGTTGTAATACAGTAAATCTTGACGTGTTCAAGGTGTTTTTTTTTCACATATGCCTTTCCAATGTATAAGTACCGTACTACAGAGTTTTCTCAACCACAAACTTAAAACAGCGTTAAAAAACTCCTTTCCCTTCTACCGCGTAATTACATCCAAGCGAAAATAAAGCAATTTAAAGTACCTGGAAGGCCAGCCACAGGAAGACCAGAGGAAGCTGTGTTTGAGCAAACAGAGTCCTTCCAAACTTTAGGCAGATGATAGCCTCTATAAAAGTGATGGCCCTGGAAATACATTGTACATAAATGGTTAACTTAAGTTTAAGAACTCCCAACTTGTTTTCCTTAACCTTGTACTTGCTTTAATGGAAGACGCTAATGAAGAAATTAATATAAGCTCTATACAAGACTGCAAGAAAATGTGCTGCAAGATTGGAACATGTTACAATTACCTTTAAACTATATAATTGAACAAATAGTAATTTGCTCTATCACAAAAAGAGCAACATTTTGTTAACACTTTGCAGATCCAAAGTGTGTATCCAAACTGTGTATACACTATACGTTAAAAATAAGGACATAATGTCCACTTCCCCTCTGAAATATGACAGAGGATGATATCCTACTCTTTTCTGAACACTCACCCGACGACCCAACACTGCGTGCCGACCCGCTTGCAGGCGGTATCAGTGGCGTAGGCGTAATACTGGCGGATGGTCGGCGCGGAAACCAGGCCGATGAGAAGGATGCGTCCCCAGGTCAGGTAGTGGTGGTTGGGAATGTGCAGGATGTGCTTCAGGAAAAATGTGTTCAGCTCCGAAATCTTCAACAAGAGGAAACAAAATCTGATGTGCCATCAAAGGTCAAGGTAGGTTGATCGTGAGGTGTTTATGCAAGGCTTTTTCAAATAGTCATGAGTTATGAGAGCGACTATGCCGAGGCTTACATTCTTAGCCAAGCACACCTGTTCAACACAACTCTTCTCATAGGGTTACATGCAGAGGTTCTACTTAAAACTCCTCCATACACTGGACCGCTGTTGACAAAAGACCCAATTCTGTACGAACAATTTTTCAAACATTTTCAACTCAAGTCACAGTACTGTATATCTAAGCCCCGCCCCAGAGGTGTGGCCAAAAATTAAACATGTCTTTCACACCTGCCATATGACCAGTAGGAGGTAGACCGCCATCAGACGCATCTTCGACGACTTAGGATCCAGCCAGCGAGTATGACTCCAACTGTGGAGGTTTTCAACACAATGTAGTCATCAGTTGCAGTGCATTAAATAACACGTCAATCACATTTCAATGGCAGTATCAGTATCTTTTTACAATAAATCAAGACAGCTGTGGCTCAACTGGTTGCAACTTCACAGTTGAGCTCCTGTAAGTTCCAATTAGTTGCTACCTCGGGGACATACAATGGGGGCCCAGTGTTCGAGGGGGTGCCTTGAGCATGTTAAAGGGGAAGGGCTAGCAACCCCTCCCTGTAAAAATAAACCCGCTACAGAAACAGCAAGGAAACTTGCTGACCTAACAACAAAAATACCAAAGAATAGTACTCTTAAGTAAGAAATGTTTTACTACATTTTTACAGCACATAGAGACTTATACATGACATGGAAGACATGAAACAGTAGTAGAGAAATATTCCTACCTTGCAGGAGTAAACTGCATGACGGCACGCCTGATTTTACCCTTGGTGGACCTTATGTCCCTGGAAAACAAGGTACAATATAATCTATTTCAATTTCACGCCACAACTCTAGAAAAAGGACATGGAACAACTTAGCTCAACCACTGTTTAGAAAAAAGGTGTTCCCTGCAAAAGGAGGGCATCTAATTTCTTGTTCTCTTACATCTTAGTGTAGGGCGTCAAGAAAACACCCTGATGCCCCACTATCTAAATAGACTCTTACTAGCAAGTGTGGCAACATGCACTCAAGAAGAGGTGTCTTACTTGATACTCTCCCATCGGTAGCAGCGCATCTCAAAGCACTTGCAGACGAACATGCCCAGCCAGATGCCCCCGCCATTGCACAGAAGCACGTCCAGCAGCAGCTGGTCCCACCAGCACTCCGCAAAGTTAGGCAGCAGGTGCATGAAGGCCAGCTGTCACATTCCAACAGAACAGGTGTCGAATGGTCAGGTGTCATAAATGGGATGCAAGCAGATGCATGGAAGACAGCTATGATATTCTATCATTAAAAACGGTAACCAGTGTCGAATGAACAGGTGTCATAAATGAGATGCAAGCAGATGCATGGAAGACAGCTATGAGCCTATGACATTCCAACAGAACATATACAGGTGTCGTGAACAGGTGTGACAAATAGATGCAAGCAGATGCATGGAAGAAAGCTGTCACATTCTAACATAACAAGTGTTGAATGTACAGGAATTTAAATGAATAGGTGTTTAGATGAACAGTTGTTGCAAATACGATGCAAGCAGAGACAGCTGTGACATTCTAACATAACCAGTGTTATATGATCAGGTGTCATAAATGAGATGCAAGCAGTTGTATGAAAGACAGCTATGTACATGTATATGTAGCTGTGGTATCTTAAAAACAGATGCCATTCAAAGGGTGTAGTCAGGTGCAGAACAGGTGTCAAAGAAAAGGTGTCACAAATAGATGCAAGCAGATGCATGAAAGACAGCTGTGACATTGTAACCTAACAATTGTTGAATGAACAGGTGTCATAAATGAGATGTAAGCAGTTACATGAAAGACAGCTGTATCTTTAGATAATATACAATACATGTATATGTAGCTGTGGTATCTTAATCAAACAGGTGTCATACAAAAGATGTAGTCAGATGGATAAAAGACAGTTGTGACATTCCAACATTACGCTGCAGTACCACAGAACACCAGTAGGAAGCCCATTATCGAACTTGACCTTCGTTCTTTTGACAACTACCCACCTACCAAATATCATAAGAATTCATCCACAGCTTCTGGAGTTATGCTGTCCACAAACAAATAAATAAACACCCATAGGCCAAACAGCACCAAAACATAACCGTTTGGGCAAAGGTAATAAAGAAACGCTAAGTTACCTCAGTAACTTCCCAGGTGACACTTATTGTCCAGCAGAGTCCGAAGCTGCGGACGATCAAGGCTTTCATGGCCCAGCCCCAGAAATGGGCGAACATGAAGATATCACAGTGCCCCCATAGTCTCTCCCAGGTCACTTGGGAACAATTCACAGCATACTCCTGGAACAAGACAAGGAACTAATGAATAAGTGAAAGAATTTATGAATGAATGAATGAAACAGTACAAAATATAATTATTACATCTTCCATAAGAAAATTCCGTCCTGGAATATAAAAAGTATCTCAGGATAATTGTCAGTAGGACATAATTAGTATACTTTAAGCTGTAAAAAATGAATACATATTCTTAAGAATCTTATAAAAAATCTAGGAAGATATCTGGAGTAACTCTTATATTGGATGTGCTGAAGTTGTAAATCTTGAAATATTTGCAGTTTTATTTTCACAGTTTTTGCAGTGTCTTTTCACCATGAAATTATGACATTGCAAATATGCTTTTTTGTTCTACAGTATTGTTTCTACTGCTAATTGAAGATAAGCTCTTTTCACAACTATCGTTAAATTATATCCCCACGAAAATAAATAACTTTACAGTATAAACTATATATAATGGAGGAAGTCAACCATAAAATAAAGACAGTGTGGCCTTACAACTTTTCAAGAGATCTAGAATGGTAGACTTTTCTACTTTGACAATACATGAAAACACATTGATACACAGCTTAAAAAAAAAAAGAACAAATTTCAAATACAGTACGAATAACTATAAGAATGATGCAGTGATGAGCTATTCTGTACCTTTGTGTCCGGTCCAACTTTCCTGAGTTCTGGATCTAACCAGTACATCATCTTCTTCATGTCCGACAGCTTTTGGAACAGCAAGAAGACCAACAGCAGCAGGTACAGCACACTCAGGCCTGATAGCACAACAAAAACAGTAACTGTCATTTCTTCAACCATACATCTAGACCTGCTTATCAATGTTCAACATAAAGGAAAACAACATTGGAATTGTTTTCTTTGAATAAAGTCTTTGGAAATCAGAGATGGCATCTACACATTTTGAGTACCACAATGGTGATATTAATGGCAATTTTTTTGTGTGTTGACATTAAGTAAAACAGACAAAGGACTTACCGCATACTATTCTCCATATTGCAGGATGAGGTCTGGTGAAAGGACCTTAGAAGAAAGAAAATGTGTAAAACATACCATCAATACTATTGAAAACTTACAAAAATTGTGCTATGTTTGAAAAAAAGGTTGATCCAAAACTTTCATTCCATCTAATATCAAGATCCAATCCTTTGGCCCATATAAAACCCTACTACGTAGTACTAGTAAGTATTCTCTATCCATTTGAAATAAAAGAAGGTACTAACCATTGGGAAATGCCAGCACACTGATGATCATAAAGAAGAAAATCATACATAGAAATCCATCCCAGATGTTATCATCTGAGTTGGCTTCTTCATTTCTGAAAAATGAAAAGAGGTTGGATTAAAATCTTGCAAACGTAAAGAAGAGCTACAAAGGCTTTGAAGATATTTCCAGGATTCAAATATACCAGCAATCTGCCAGCAATGGAATAGTAGAGAGAAAAAAAGATTATCGAAAGGACGCTTTTGTTTTATAATGTTTACAAAAAGAAAGCACTTTGATTATATATACCATTGTGAATAGCTTAGCATTCATTTGAATAGATGTTATCAAAAATACCAGTATCAAAACAGCCTCAGGACTCATTATAGAATACAGTCTGTGCATTGTCTTCCTTGCTATAAGGTAAATCTCCAACTCACAATTTTTTTGGGCCCTAAGCCCTCAGGATTATAACTCTTTGATACAAAACACTATAAACAATAGCAATTTTCTTCACCCTTTTGCTGTTTTTCCTTACCATCTGGCCTCTAGAACTGCCTACACTTTTCCTTGGTACTTCATTGTTCCTTACAGCAAGGTTAAAAATAACATATAGCAGAAAGAAACCTTTGTCTTTTTGCCACTCGTATCTTTGACTGTTTTCAGACTGCTTCTTTGAAACAAGACGGTGAAAGTTTCTTTGTCTGAGAGTCTGTATAGTTCTTGCCCACTTACTGTAAAGGAATCAGACATTTTCTTTCACAGAAACAGTTATATATGAGAGGCCTGTAAATGTTTGCCCATGAACTTTCAAACTTTTTGAATGAGTTGTAAGGAGATGGCAGATATCTTTACCCACCATTAATTTTTGACAATCCACTCTTCCCTGTGACTTTTCTAAAGACACAAGCTCCTTGACATCTCAATGTGTCAAGTCAATCTGCATTTGTATTGGAGGTCTAACAAGTTGTGTGTACAAGAAAGGTCTATCTAAATGACCTTCACACTTTTAAAGTAAAAATTCAGGCCTGTTTGTTACAGCATATTGTTAATCCAGGCATTTGTGGCTAGTGGTAACACAATCTCCTGGGAGATGCCTTGATCTGTGATAAGTTGTTTTGTTTTGAGTGGAAGTGCCTATGAAAGAAATTCGGCCCACTGACAAGCTTGGAGTTCAATACACACTTTTAATGTATAAATCACGGTTTTCTTTCCCGTTTATTTTACAGTATTCATTTTTGAAGGCTAAATTATGCAAGTAACAGTTAATGTATATTAGGATGAGATACAGGCAATCATAGCCTACAGATGTCCATAAAAAAAATGGGAGCGGTTTTGGTGAACATTTGGTCCCTTGTGTAACGGTCCTTCATGTGATGTTCCATTCCAAGGTGACCTGGCCTTGCCACAAAACGGGACCCTTTGTCCACCCCTGTTTCTTACTCGAAAATATTCTGGCTAAATGCATGACACAAGATACTCTCAGCCAATTCTACCAATCAAAACAATCCGTGAGAAACGCTAACAAAAACCTCGGGTGTCGAAATATTGGAATTATAAATTATATATTCATGACAGAAATTATGGGGAGGGGGGCATTGATCTATATAACGTTATACATTTGCCCTCGTTTTGTTGTAGGTTTTCGCTTTCTTTTTACTCGACAAGATCATGCATGCCGAACTAAACTTTAAGAATCACGCCATGATGTCGTCATCATCCCTATTTGCCCAATGACTCAGACATACTAGTAGTTCGTATTCAAACGTGTTGTACAGAAACGTGCGTGCACCGAAAATCGGTATGTTTTATGCGGCTTGTTCTTGCGCCAAAACGTACCTTAAAAAGGCGATGTACAGCGATCCAAGGACACAGACAGTCAGGAGGGTTATCGTGTGTGGCTTGTAGAAAAATTCGAGCGTGATGTCCTCGACTTTCTGCTCGTTGATGGCGCGAAAGTCGTAGTGAATGGACACCTGTCGTCTGTGTCCGCCTTTGGCCGCCATCTTCGACGTGATGCATAATGGGACGACGGGCGAGTCCACATTCAATTATGGGTGCCCAAAGCTAGAAGTGCAAATTATTGATTGCAAAATTTTAATTGTTTTCAATGGTAGTTATCTGACTAGTCAGTTAAAGGACTTTCAATAATTTCTCATTGAAAAAAATCAATGACTCCAAGTACTTCATGATGATTTGAATATGAAATATCAAATTTTAAAAAATCACATTCAAGTGTGTGTGTGTGTGTGTGTGTGTGTGTGTGTGTGTGTGTGTGTGTGTGTGTGTGTGTGTGTGTGTGTTTTCAAAATATGAGACAACGGTGAAGACAACATTGAAAATAATGAGAAAACTTGGAGGTCGAATTCTTACACAATTGCTCGCTCATTTGAAAACTATGTATGCGAAATTATATACAGTCAGTAGTAAACACAAAAGTTCAATTGTAAAACACAAAAACAGCAATATTTTCATATTTTTTTTCATTGCAAATTTCACGATTTAAGGACGGTTTATGATGGCTTAAGACAAAAAGGGAGTATCGGTATAACTATTCATACATAAGCGAGAGGTTTTTTGTTTCAAGTCCGAACTTGCAATTGTTTCCAGACGTTTAGTTTTTTTTTTTTTACTTGAACCTAAACGTTAGGTCCAGTTTCGACCCAGTTTTGACCCGCTAGTGGTTCAGTTTCGACCCGCTAGTGGTTCAGTTTTGACCCGCTAGTGGTTCAGTTTTGACATATTGTCCGCGGGTGTCCGAATCGCATGAAGTGCAGTGTAGCGCTCGACTGCTAGATGTCGCCTTTGATGAAAAAAGACTGCCTAATGTGCCCAGCCCACAACACGGTGTGGGCTAGCACCTAAACGTATCATCAGGTATACTGGGTACCTGACTGGTACCGGTACAGAGGTTTAGGTACGGGTCCAGACCTGTACCTGTACCTGAACAATTTGAAAAATTAACATGTGTTTTTATGAACTTCTTTGATAATGACAGAAACATAAACAAACTGTTTTCAACTTGTCAGTATCTTTATTCAAGTAGGTTTCCTACCGACAAACTCCCCTGGCCTTGCTATCAAAACACCCTGCCTGCCTGAATGATTTGTTGCATATTAGTTACGCTGTTCCAAGGTGTCACTTTGGTAACGTTTGGTGACAAAATAAGCACATACTTCGTGTAAATCTATTTCGGTACAGTACCGGTACTTCATGATCCGGTATTTTGGACCTGTACCTAATCAATTTTTACGGTACAGTACCGGTACACAGTACTCAGCACTAGTGTGGGTACTTGGGCTGTGTTGTTGAATGCCTGAGATATTCCCCTACAAGTGAAATATAACAGACCAACGTTCCAGTATTACATATGCAACTCCGGGTTCCTTCTTTTTCCCACAGGACATTCTAATTCTACGCTACCGCGCACTAGCACTGTGGCCCAAACCCAACCGGTAAATATTGTACAGGATTCGTGGCCGATGAAAGGGATCCAAAGGAGGCTATAGCTAGGGATATGCTTTGAGCTTTGCCGCCAAAAATAAAGTGTTGCCTTTTGTGTCCATACCGGACTCGGGTCTATAGATTATACCTGAGTTGACGCGGATTTGTCCAGCCGAAACTGTAAACCAGAGTTGGATAAGTTTTGACAAATTCACTGGCCCTTTAGGGTAAGTACATGGTCATTTCATTTGCCCGAGCCTACTTTTCACTGGCCCGAAATTTAGATGACAAATTTATATGCATTTTCCTTGCAGCAAGGAAATCTTTTTATACGATTTAGACGCACTTGTAGACTTGAGGCTGAATGTATCTCAATGAGGGTACATCTAGCCAGGCTGAGTACAGGCTAAGAGAGACTTAAGCCGGAATTTCGTTTTAAAAAAAGAAGAAAAGGAAAAAAAAGCTACCTGCTGCTTTAGCTGCTTTACCAAGAAAGGGTATTTAGGGACTTGCCTGACAAATGGGCACCATGCATTTTGACTGACATCGAAAAAGTTAATGCACGGGAAAACGATCAGTCGATTTGTCCCAAACACCGCTACACTATACTGGGGCGTCCAATTTCTTATTTTTCAAGTGTAGGACGTATACCAAAATTGCACTTTGGGCCAAGTAATGCTAAGGGCACATTTTCAATCCGGGGCCCGGCCGGGCAGTCTTGAGGAACGAAAAGTACGAAATAAAAGACAGCAAAAACGTAAAAGTACCAAAGATTATTTAGAGCATGGCTTTTGTATATTTATTGATATACGCTTTAATTTGTCGTTTCCCGCAAACAGCCCGGCCGGGCCCCGGTTGTGAAATGTGACCATAGCATTAAGGGGGACATCCACTGGCCCGATCAGCGGTTTCATGAATTGCTCAGCAACGGTTTGGCATTAACACCAGGATACTGATCCAGGCTACCGAATGAATTATTGTAAACTAGAAGCTTGAATGCTATGATAAAATAGAAAGCTCAAAACGCAAAGGCAGTTCATTTGATTGATGGTTTAGATCTAAACATTACTAAACCTTCGCTTAGAGACATTGTAATGTAGTGATTTATATGAAAGCAGAAAACATTCCTGGTATAAAAATGGGTGAACGGTTTTTACTAATTTAATGTTGCCCATAGTGCCATATGAACTATGGTTAACTGGAAGCATAACTATGTCATATAATTAAATTAATAGTTCATTTAATCGATATTTCAATCCTAAAAAGGACTAAATGTTATGATAAACTATTGAGCGAAAGGTTACCAGAAAATGGAAGCACAATGGACTTATCCAACCCTGGCCTGGTAAACACCTCCAAACGAACGGGTCTAAGAAAAAGGACTCTCCGTATTAGCAAACCATGACAGTACACATGCATCTTTTTTCCTCAGACTCCGTGGAACCGCTCCATTTCCATTTTGGGGCTTTCACGTAATCCCTGCACGTTTTAGGCGTACTCTATTTTCCTTACGGGTTGATTCCATCACCAATAGAGAATAATGTGGCTGTACCATCGATCGACACAAATGGGTACGTATAGCAAGTTAAAAATAACACCACTTGACCCGGCTAAGCCTCGGAATGGTCTGAAGAGTAAATTTCAAAGCAACCTTTTCGCACCCTATTCATGGCTCAATAAGCCGTCCATACCGCTGTCAACATGGGATAAATATGTTGTGGCAGTACCACACAGTGGCAGTCTCTCAGACAGTTTCAAACTTATTTTTGATATACACAATTCAACAGAAGCGATCAACGAGATTTCTGGGAGATTGAGTTTCAACAATCAAGCTCAATATTACATTAAAATGGAAATAAGCCATTATAAACCATATTGAAATTATAATAAAGTTTCTGAGCCTAGATAGTGATCATCGGAAAAGAAACAATAGATGACACTTCATATTTCAGCAGATTCACGATATCAAATAAGTCTTCTAAATGCTGGTCTTCTGTTGTTGAATGATAAGTATTTGCCATTTTTTCACCTGTTTTTTTTCGTCAGTCCATCAAAAACCATGTCCCCTAGATTTCACATTTTGAAAGAGTTGCTGTATGTAAAGGTGCTGAAAGTTCCGCTGATTCTTAGGTAATTTTCGTTGTCAATGTATTTCTATTTCAACCCACCATATGCATTTGCAAAGATATTAAACACCTAGGCCTCCTTGACACTTCCATGTAGATTTTATGTAAAATTGCCAATTGAATGTGAGGATTTTTTTGATAGTTAATAATTTTTAATAATTGATACTTTTTTAAAAACATCAGTTCATGAAATCAGACACACGTTGTGTATCTAAGTGCCTTAAGTTGCTATTTGCATAGTCAAGAGAAGCAAGATCTTTAATAGCAGATGTTATGGGGAGGTCCTTCCTTGGGAAGTCAGAAAACGTTACGATTGTCCACCTCAACATCTGCTTGGAGATCAGTCCCCAATGCCCTTTCACCTTTAGGGGAGATCACGTGACGTAACATGGATGTCACCTTTTATCAGTCTGTTGTGATCTTACACTACAGATCCTGTTCCTATTGTGCTTAAAACACAACTGTGGTGGAACAGAAACAAAACACTGCGGGCTCAGGGGACGGGCAAGACGTTCAGCAGCCGTTTGACAGATCCTCGAGCGGAGAGAATTCTGCCCAGCGGCCCTGCCCATGTCTGCAGACGGCGTTGAAGTTGCTTGGACCCCGGAGAGCTGAGCGCAGTGCCACCGGCCGTCCAGCCTAGCTAGCCCGGCGCTTTCCCTCCTCGTACCCTTGGCCTGGCTGTTACGTCGGTACGGCATAGCCTTCTTTGATCTTCCCACTTGACCATAATTGAAACCGGGCCAGCGGGCATACTGTTTGCATGTGTTGGAGAAGGCAGTAGGCCTGCGTGTGTTTATAACGCTATTTGCATGTACCGCCTCCTCGCTCCTTCTCCTGTGATGGAGATATAATTTAGAACAGAGGGACTCGTAGAAATCGCTACCAGATCATTCCATCGATTTAGTAGCCATTTTGTGCTGCAGTGGTGCAATCCATTTAAGGCTGGTGTAGAGAGAGGGAGAGAAATCTTGATTTTGTGCTACCTTGCGCTTGCTTGCGGCCTCCGTGTGTATGTGTGTGTGGTTCGAGATTAAAATCTTGCTGCATGAAGCCTGGTGCTTAATTCTGCAGCACGGGCGGAGCAACCAGCGCTGCAAAAACATCTCCCGTGCCAGACTGTGTAGCTGTATTCCTCTGCAAACACTCATAGAGCGGGAAAGCCGGCTAAAACGTCTTGTATGCAAGGCTTAAGATAGACCACCTGTGTGGCGGTTACAGTTAAGGGCATTGAACGGTTCTTTGGTCTTAAGGGCTTCAGTGGAGGTGTGAGAAAAATAGCTCCATCCCACAGGCGGGCCTCCAGTTAAGGTTGTTGTACTTCCATGCTTACAACAGGTATATATTTGGCAAAAGAAAAGAAAATGCTGGCTGCAGATGGCGACGGTGGTTACAACGGCCCCGCTGCCAATATGGACACGTCGGAGGAAACCGGCAACGACGGAAAGGACCAAAAGAAGCAAGGGACCAGGTAGGTTTCCCCATTTTTGTTTCATCCGTGGCATCATTTATTGATGACAGCGAGGAATATAGATGGGTTCCTGGCAACCTGTCGATGGCATCTACTCCCTGGTGAGGTGATGAGGGCCCATTTTGTATCTGCGGCGGCTGAATCATTATCTCGCGTCTCTCCAGACATCTGTCAGAATTCGTTATTACGCCGCATGTCGTTAACCTCACATCGAACCGATTTTACCATAATTTTCGGCAGAAATCGTTGTGTGTTGATGACATGAACCCGAAGGGAACGTGCATAAAAGTAACAAATTAAATTGTATTACTGCTGTATATAATGGTAGAATGTTTCAGATATGTATGATATAAAATGTTTATCATCAACTGTTACTCTTTCCCTGATTGCGTACACTTTCCCATATTTACTGACACTAATCTAAAAGGTATGTTTTTGGGGAGGAATTTTTAATTTTCTCCCAAATGCCACAGGTTATAGGTACTACATATTCTGCATTGCAGCTGACATTGTTTATGGTTTATTTAATTGTCTACATAAACATAGCACAGGGCAAGGTCCCTCAAGAGGTAAATATTGTGTTTATAGAATGTATTTGGACTTTCACGTTATTGCGTTCCACTTTCACTTATACCTTATATGGATATAAGGGCTGGTGCAATGTCTATAGAATATAGAATTGGAGAAATTGGTTTTAAAAACAGCATAAGATTAAGATCGCCCGTCCCAACTTTCTGATACTCTATCAATGATGTTTCCATGATTGATAAACATGTACTACAAATAAGACAAATTATGCAAAGATGGATTGTTAATATACATGTTCCACCATCTGTGGCATAATTGTTTGCTTTTATACAGTGACATAAGATGTGTGTTTAGTGTAGTAGCAAGCTATTTTTAATCAGGACTGGGGCTAACATTTATTCTAGATTTATTCTAGCAACATTTACAATGTCAAGTAACTAGATAGATTTTGGAAATATATCAAGTTAGTTACTTGGAAATCTATCTGGGACAGTTGCTTCAATAAAGTTCTGTTTTGTTGCATATCCTATTACCTGGATGTCTAACCTTCATCAACGTATTCTTGATTTTTCGGGGGGGGGGGGGGAGGGGGGATTGCAATTATTTGCGTACCCAAGGGTTCTCTGCAATGTGCAGAGGTTGCTTTTTCAATCTTCTGTGTTTGCTTGCAAATTTCCAATTTCAGTTACAGTCATTCGTCAAACCACAGCATTTCCAGACCAATTCCAACATGCCATCACAATCTGTGTGAAATATAGTTTTGATGACTGTACATCATTGAGGTCTATATAGTATATTGAAAAAGTATAACCTATAAAAATAGAATTAAAGTCTAGATGATGAAGAAAAAATGAATGCATACGAATGATTTCCTCATGTACATGTATAAAATTATGTATACAGTCCTATACATATATCATGTATATGAAACAAAGCATTAGACATCCATTGCATTGATGTATGTGCATGTATCCTACCTGCTTTATTAGGGTAAGGAAACCTGTAAGGTTGACGTATGGATATTTGGGAGATCACAGAATATCTATTGTCGAGATTGATGAAACTGATGCTATGTTTTAGCATCAGAGTGCTGTTTTGCTGTAATCTAGACAGATTGCACAGAATATTCTTAATTGACTTCATTTCCTTCTGTGGCTTTTTTCTGAAAGTATTTCCAGCAGATTATTAATTACAAATCTCACATTGCATACTGATGTACGTACAGAAACTGTTTGGAATTGTCAAATCTTGATTTAAGTTGCCACCAATTTTGTTCTTCATTTTTCATCATTTTTTTTCTTTCTCTAGATCTACTACTATGCACAGCCGTCTTCAGGAAAATTGACCTATTTTAAGTCATGTGACATTAATGGACCAATCAAAGGTCTAGACATTTGTAACAAACAACCCTGGAGTCATGTGACCATACTGTCATCTACTAGTACATTCTCAAAGATGGCCAATTTAGAGATGGTCAAATATTCAGAAAAAAAAATTCTTCAGTTATACAACTGTCAGCTAGATCTAGATAATGTTGTGACCATGCCATACACCAACCCGAATGAGCTTTTTTTTACCATTCATGACCAGCATTTTGATTGGATCATAACCATACCAATTACAGCAAGGTCATAAATGTTTTAATGCAGTAACATTGCACTCACACAAAAACAGCCACCTTTAAGGTCTCATCAGTAAGTCCAGTTGACATGTCTTTGGCAACTCTACAACACTGGGCTCATTTGGGGAGCCTTGGCACCCGTACTCATATGCATGTTACAGTTCGTCCTTAAAAAACCTTGTCCAAGCTGTAAAGCCTTGAGCTCACAGCCAAATTTTGTCGCAAAAGGTTACCTTAGCAGGGACAAGGTTATCAACAAGAGAACCATAAACGTCCTCATGCAATTGGAGGTATATGTAGTGTAATATTTGCAAGATGACAAGTGAATGCATGAGTGAGCGATCTATAGGACTTAGGAGTACAGTATGTCCCCTTCTGCACACCAATAACTGTGTTATACATGTATGTCGTGTTATAGCTTATAGCTTGTGGAGGTATTGGTACATGCACCATCATGTTGCAGTTTTACATGTATGTATAACAGCATTGATGTTATCTTATAACCTCATGCTAAATGACCTATGCCAAGGAGGTGATGTTTTCAACTGGCTTTGCGAACATGACAATCCAAAAAGTTGTTGATGGATTTTAATGATTTTGTTTGTAAATTTCAGATAGACCTTTGCCTCAGGGAAAGGTGATCAAATTTTACGTTCCCTTGCACCTTTCCCTTAACTGCAGGAGGCAAGTGTGTAGATTTGCTAGAGGGAACTTGGCAGATGTGTGCACTCCCTCTAAGTGCTTTTCTGGGCACTAATAGCTGTATAAGCTGCCCTTGTACGTTTGGTCTCCTATAGCTTCAATGTTTGCCCCTAGGTTACCCTCCAGCGTGAGTGTATTGAATGGAACACGCTGTTAATGATCAAACCAGGGCTGTTAGAATCGTTCTGGCACTAGGAATTAACAAGTTGACCTTGACCCCTTGAGCTGCAGTATTGCCAAAACTGGCGAGACGGACCTATTCTTAAAACACAAATGTGTTTATGTAATTCAACTGGGGTTTATCCCATGTTTGTGTCTTGTCACAACGCCATGATAAATCCTTGTATTCCTTACATAGTATAAAGCACATGTCAATACATGTACAATGTACATAAGCAAGCAGGCTTTAATTGATATATGTATATTAAGGTCTTAAAATCCTTTTTCCTGCATTATTTGATTCATCATAATGTATTCTTTCATTTTTTCCCCAAATTGCAGAATGCAGGTAGTATTTGAGTCTCGATATTGATAATGATATGACTAGCTGAAAAGATGTTAAGACTGGATGTTCCGCTGCAGTACAGTAGAAAGCCGCCAGGAGGCCCATTATTGAACTCTGCCTTCATTTTAATAACTCTACCTCTCAACCAGATATCATTAACATTTTAGTAATAATCTCCATTCATGGCTATTGGTCAGTGCAGCATGTTATTTACCTAAAGAAAAAAATCCTACCACCACTTCTCAAGCTACTGTAACAGTGGAAACAAACACAGCAGTGTACAAATAAAGGGCACCCAATAAGTGGAGTTTTTGTCCATGATACTCAATGATATTGTCTCAGAGGTTTTTCACTGTTGGGGGATTTTACAAACATTTACAGTAAACAGGATTGTGCCCCCCAGTGGTTGGGAACTTCTTTGTTTACTGTCCAACACATAACAGTAGAATCTGTTTAGATTCAGTCTTCCCCTGTGTACGGCTCTATCTGTAAACACTGATGAAGGGGATGTAAACAGTTAAACATTAGCCAGGCCTGGAGATTTGTAAGACATGATTGACAGCTGTCTACATCACAATATGCACAAGTCAGTTTTTAGTTTGATGAAATAATTGTCAAATATTTTTACATTTGCATTACTCCCCCCCCCCCAACCTCTTATTCTGATATACCCCCTTATGATAGCATGTATGTGGGGGCCTGCATGGGGGGCACCTTCAATGCTCTACCGCTAAATTCAGAAATTCAGGTAGCGGCTACATTATGCTAAATTCACCTGGTTGGCTTCACTTTGTACTAGATTCAGGCACCAATTACACTTCACGTTGAATATTACGCTCTGCATTAGAAATTTAGATTTGAGCGGTCTGTCTATACGCATTATGTGGAATTGGAATGGCTGATCACGCTTTTCAGAAATGGGCTTGAAGGCCCCCTTATGTATGTGTAAAAATATTCACAGGATGAACATTATATTGCTTATGCTGATATGACCTGTACACAAATTCCAGACTTTCCAACCTGACTACATGACGTATTATCATTAAATCCCTAGTTATCAACAAGTTTGATCTTAAATTAAAATGTCCCAATTTTCTTACACTTTCCTCATTTTCAGTTACTCATGATCAGTCATACCAGAAAAGTATGCATAAAAATGCTCGAATCAAAAGCAGCCTTTGAAGACGAAATTGCGTACTGTTGTTCAACTGTTTAATTTTTAGCTGTAAGGGAAGATCCATGGACAAAATATGTACACATCTGTTGTGTGTTACATTGTGTGAAGGAGGTAACCAGTCCTATAAGGGAGGGGCTTCCAAGAAAAGGCTGTGCAACTTTGAAGGAAAGTTGTTACATCTTTACTTTATTGAAGGCTAAAGATAGAAGGAGCACAATTACAAACAGATTTCTCTAAGTAAAAGGCCAACATTTGCTAGCAATTGCAGAATTTTTCCCTGTATATCTTTTCCAAACATTAACATACTGATTAAGAAAAATTCAAGCAATAACAATGATTTTGAAAAAAAAAAATGACAGAGCAAGGGCCATTTTAGGGGTTTGGGAATAATGTAGAATATTAAAATATATCATGTTTTATATGAAGCTTTTGTGGAAATATGTGAGGGAGAAAATTGAAATGGAAAGGGTGACAATAGTTTTATTTCTGACCTCTCACTTTTCTACATGGAACAGCTCTTGTTTATGTAAACATTTGGTTGAAGGTCCCGTCTTCTTTCTTTACTATACGTGTTTATTGCCACAACACCGTGTTCCATGTATTTGAACTTTCCCTTTGTGTACAGAACTAAAGGTCAGAACGTTGAGAACTACCAACAAAGGGTTGTGAGGGGGCACCCCGTCAAGGGCAATGAAATCTGGGCTGGTCCATTTTGTAATTAAGGAGGGGTAGTGTTGACATTTTTTCTAACCAGCTAGCCGATTCATTTCAATTATTTCCATTATCTTCCTCTTAATGAAATTCTCTTATACCTTCCCCATTTAATTTGGAAAGCACTCTTACAATCCCCTTTATTAACTCTTTAAGTGGACTAACCCTTACTAGTAGAGGTCCTACTGATGATTACTGTAAATGCATTTAAGTTCACATGGTTTTTATTTTGAGGTAGGGAGTAAATGGATTCTTCGCGAAGGATTTAAGTTCACGTTTGAAACAATAGTAATGCTACAGTCATAGGTGGGCAAAAAGTTTCGCGGTGGTTTTAAGTTGGCGCTGAACAGTTCACTGCGAAAACCACGACCATAAGACCATCTCGAACATTTCTGCATTTACAGTATAGTACAAATGTGTACATGGTTGGTTAACACATACATGTATATTATAAGATGTAAGGCCTTGCTTTAAATTGCACTACTTCACTCCTAGAAATACATGTAGAATTTGTATGACTACAGCTACTTGTATATATGAAATGCACTATCAGAGTTAAACTTTTATTCTTAATGGAAATTCATTATGAATCTAATGTTAGAATATCAATTTTCTAAGTCGGTAGAAACCTTCTGGATTTCTTTTGTCAGTTTCCTTGTAATTTGATCCATGGACCGTGAAATTGAACACCTCCTCTGCGAGAGTCATATCTCTCATATTCTGTCAGTGTCTAAGGATTTACTTGTATTTTCCGAGTCTCCATTTAGTCAGATTTATCATTGATATGAGAGTTTTATCATGTTTTATATCCGAACTCATCAGTCAAGATCTATTTTGTAAATCCTGAAGCGTAGCAGCATCAATTTTGAACTGACATTAGCTCCAGATTTGTGTTCAAGATACGGCTCTTATTCACTAGGTGGGTGTCTCCTGTTGAAGATATGTTACAGTATAATACATGCACACCTGTATATAATCTTATTATGTGCATATTATCATATTTCTCTGATGCTTGGCTGAAATACATATTTTTAGGACGCTCATTTTTAATACATTTTTGTAATGTTTGTTTGACTACAAGTATAAAAGCATGGCGTACATGGACAAATATGACTCAACCATTATGAATTAATTTTGCAAAATGTAGAAATTGTTATTCCGTCCACAATGCCTCGCCGTCCTTTGTGTGTGGTTGTCATTTGATGACTAATGACACGACAACGAATGACAGATGTACCGTGAAGATCAGTAGCGATGAATATCATTACCCACCATTCCATGGGCAGGTGCATTACTTCGCTTTCCCAAATCGAGCCAAGTTCAATGTCTTTGCTTTTCCAGTATATATATTTGGCTTTAATACATGCTACATCATGCACAATGCTTTGGATAGAATGCATCATTACATAGCACTGTTATGCAGTAAAAATAAAATTCATGATGCAAAGTAGAATGCCATAGAATGATGTTAATTCAATCTTCTTATTTAGTCTTAAGCCTCATGAATGTCATGCTCAGATGAAAACTATTTATTCTTTATTGTTACATTTTTAGTGAGTGTTTACTTGTCTAGAAAATGTAGTCCAGCTTTAGATGTAATGTTTCAATGAAAATCATATACTAAAAGCTGAAAATAGTATGCTAATTGTTAGAACTTAGAGAGACCAAATCAGCAACTGTCACTGAAAAGCATGCTAAAAGGTTGAAAGAAGGGATACGTAACTTAGTTCGATAGCATTTTTTTGGGTGGACGTACATGTATCCCTAAATCTCCTGTTGAGGTGGCCTTTCATTATCTTAATCCTGAACATCTCACTGATATGGTAATCTTGTTTCCCCTGGCTTAGTGATAAACTAATAGGTTTTTAAGGTTGCAGGGCAGTGATTTTGAAGTAGATATGGCATGAGCGACATAACTTTTAGGATTACGGTTATCAGGAGTCGAGCGTCCGACCTAAAAAAAGATACAAAGACCTATCTGTACACATGTTTTTTATGTTCTCACTATGCACACTCTGTCCTTATCTGTGTTGAATAACTACTGCCATATGCCATAACAGTCATCATACGTTACAGCGTTATAGAGTTGATAAGTACATGTGCGAGCTCTGTGAAAGGTCTAGTTCAAATGCCAGGACGCATACATGTACCTACACAGACTCCTGTAGATAAGAGGTGTCATGAATGCTAAAGATGTTGCTCTAGATCTCCTTCATACAAGACTGACACCTTATGAATAACTCCTCAGAGGGAGGATGGCAACACCTTCCAATATGCAGGCAAATTTGGATGATAAGAATATTAGAATGCCTGGGGTTGAATTTGGGACTTTGCGATCATATTCAGGATTGCCAACCCCTAGTTTATGCTAGAAAACTTGTTTGCTGGGCTAGCATATAGCGACCAAAATTGGATTTGTGTAACCCTTGATTTCATAATTGTAATATGATGCATGATATAGAGGTATGATTCAAGAGACACGAAATACACAAACGTAAAAAAGATTGTTTTTAATTCATGAAATTTGTTGAGCGATTTGTTGAGCAAATGGGTAGACATTTTTAGGACATCTACATTTAAATAAAAATGAAAATAAAATGAAATGTGCTCTACTAAATTCAGCTGTCTCCTGACAAAAAAGGTTGTCACCACTACCTTTGTCGACAGTCGCTTCTGTCATAGCCTCCTTGAAAATCGTTCACCCAAAATATTGAAAGCCGTATGTGACTCAAATGTCTCTAACCTAAAGCGAGATGCAGGTGTCCTGACCAACGCACATCTACATGTAGGCGTACTGTGAAATAAAGTAGTCTCCAATAGCTATTAGTGGACGTAATGATTTCTTAATGACTTGGCTCAAATTCTAACACTCAACAAGGTTGTTCATAGTGACTTTTGAGATGTAGTGTCCACATTTTTCGGAAATTGAATCGATTGAGTCGTCTTGTAATGGAGAACAATGAAGGGAATGTACGGGTTATTGCGCAATGAAATTGTCGTGGTGGCATATTGATATATAGAGGTGGGGTCAGGGATATTTATCCCTAAGTGATTCCAGCCTCTCGCTGCGATAACGTTCTAATGTTACAGACAGTGGTTACCCCCTCGACGTATCACTATGAGGTGTGCATATTAAATGAGGAGTTGTCGGACAGTTAAGTGCCCAAAGTGGGGCTTGTCTTTCAGTCCATAGAAGCAATTATGTCTGCTACCCCGCGTAGACGGCAATTTGTACGGGTGACGATATTGTCACTGGTTACTGAAGGTCAAATATTTTATTCATAATACGACATATATCGCTGCATTTTTAAACAATACTGACATGTCTCTCTAGTTTTTTATGATATGGTGGTGTGATTATGAATGTACATATACCATCTGGATTTCTGGAATTAATTTTCAAGATTACACCTGTACATCGGACATTGACATTATCATCTTGATAACATTATAATGATGACACTGTACAGCTGGTCTTGTCATGGGAAAAACGGAGCTGGAAAAACGAGCACATCAAATAAGAAAAGAGACAAATGGAAAAGGAAATGAGTTACATGTAGATGCTACATAGTACAATGTATATCTGGCAGTAAATTGCTTGACTTATAAGTTATATATGTATATGAATGCATACCTAAAGCCATGTTGTAGCAAGTAATTTTTATGGATGACATCAGCGCGCTCATTAATATTGGCCTGCCTGATTTCGAAATAAAAAACAAGAAATTTCATTGCCCTCTGACGGTGGTCAATATTCGCCTGATTTCGAAATAAAAAACAAGAAATTTCATTGCCCTCCGACGGTGGTCAACATGCCAAAAATTGGCAAATATGTCATAAACGTTGACAGTCTAAGGTGTTTCATTGCATATGAATACCCAGTGTAGTTCCTGCCCATAATGGTATGACAAGCTGTTTTCTGCGTTTGTTCTAGATAATTGAGCTGCATACACATCTTCAAGAACAGTTTAATGTTGACAGTCTAAGGTGTTTCATTGCATATGAATACCCACAGTAGTTCCTGCCCATGATGATATAATAACAAGCTGTTTTCTGCATTTGTTCTAGCAAGGACATTATATAAACTAGAGTTCCACGACCTCATACCTTCGCCAAATGATTTTAACCTTTATGACTGACGTATTAGGAGTGTTTCTCATCAATCATAAATCATACCAGTTGATTGTCTTAGAATATAACATGTCCAAAGTATGACCTTAACAAATTTATCATCAATTATGCAAAGGAGGCCCTTATTAGCATAATTTGATTCAACGATGTTCACATTCACATAATGTCCCGATGCCACAAAAAAGGATTAAATGTATGAAATTGCCGTCTTTTGCCAGTGTGGAATAATAGAAGTTACTCATTAAGTATGCAAATAAGGCCCACATTTGCATATTTTCTATCTATCAACAGTCCTCTCTTCCTCAGTTACAATTTGAATTGTCATATCATGAAACAAAGCGGATTTTTAAAGTTGCCTCATTAATTATGCAAATTAGAATCTGATTTGCATAATAATCGTCCAATCATACTAAGCATCACACAAGCTATCCACATACCAAAAATCATGACCATCCACCAAGGCCATCATGTTATGGTATTTTCTCATTAATTATGCAAATGAGGTCTTCATTTGCATAGTTCATATCAATTAATATTTCTCTCTTCCTCAGTTACATATGTCACATGTTTCAGAGTCCTATCATGGAATTTGGCGGATGTATAAACTTTCCTCATTAATTATGCAAAGTAGATACTGATTTGCATAAGAAGTGTGTAATCATGTACATCATCACTCAAGCTATCTATCTACCAAAAATCATTACCATACATCAAGCCCTTCTTGAGTTATTCCCTTTCAAAATCTGAAGCAAAACCTGCTCCTGCAGTTCCAAAAAAGCCGCTAGGGGGCCCAAACTCACACCACTTACTCTCTGTCCAAAGATCTATCTACCACTCAAAAATAAGTTCCATAGCATGTCCAGAACACGAGATATCAAAACAGGAAGTTCCGTTGCAGTACCGTAAGAAGCCGCTAGGGGGCCCAAAATCTAATCGTTTTTAGGTCTCATCAAAACCTACCAACATACCAAATACCAAGACAATCCATCAAGGCATTCTCGAGTTATCCTGTGCCACTATAAACAAACAAACAAACAAACAAACAAACGCTACCCTCTGCATAACCTTCTCGGCGAAGGTAATAATGGGAGGGGGGTCTAGTTAATTGAGCTGTATACACAAGGTGTTCCATCGCATATGAATTCCCAGTGTAGTTGCTTCTGATGATGGTACAACAAGCTCTTTTCTGCATTTGTTGTATAGATAGTCTATTGAGATGTATACACATCTACAAGGACATGTTTACTGTTGAATCAAGGAGGTTTTATATTATATATGAAACCTCATTGGTTGAATACAGGAATAAAAGACCTGTTGGTCATGATATTATATTTCGTTGCCTCAATTCTTGTTTAACAAGACTTATGATCTCAAAATTTGAAAATATATGAATCTTGTTTTTTTTTGGCCCGCCTTGTTTTTTTTCGCCCTATCTCATTAATTTTGGAGTCTGCGGAGGACGTCATCCATAAAATTTACTTGCTGTGGCCTAAGTATTTGAGATAAAAGTCTAAAATGTATATTGTACATTAGTAAATTTGAAATCTAAGACTTGAAATTATTGGAAAGTCGTACTAGGTTAGATATTTTGATGGTAGATCTAGCTTTGACAAAGAAATGTGATGTACATGTAGCTATCAGCTATTATGTGAAATATAATGTACATATACTATGAATATATGCTTTGCAGATGCATAAACTATAGTTTTATAGAGCTAATATAATCATTGATCTTGTTGAAAATATGGAGATAGTGATGGAGGTAAAACCTTAACAAGGCAGTATGGTAATTTGTATAAAGTCAAAACTGCCAAAGAAGAGAGACCAATAAATCAGGATCCTTATTGCTTTCAAAAGGTATGTCAATGGTAAAATTATCTACATGTAAGGCACCACCAAAAAGTAGTCACGTTGTCCACTGGTTTTCTGTATGTGGAGGTGGTCACTTGTTCAGGTTTGACTGTGTGTTTAAATTGTTTGTGCTAGCAGAATACTGGTAACTATACAATTTAGTACAAAACTTATGAATAACTTTTTCAGGCCTTGACCTAAGGAAAAAGATCGGATTTCTTAAAGTCTTTTCTACTGCTGTATCCAAGTCAGTTCAATTCTTTATTTACATTGCAGACCTACATTAAAACATGATTATGATAAAACCTAATTGTATTCACAAAATGATAGAATCCCCAAATGAGAAGTACTGATCAGTAGATACCTTCACACAATCTCTACACATACAGGAGTATCCTAAAGGGACAAGACCATATTGAGGGATGACGTTTATTAGTGTGCAGTGAGTTACGCAAAGCCTATAACATTACAGACTTTCCCCTTTTTCACTTCTTCTGTACCTCTAATTGACACTGGATAGAATCCCTTGCCAGACATTACATCCAGGTTAACTGATGTTTCCAGCCTGTGGTGTAGCTAATGCTGGCATGTACAATATAATGCTGCAGAATAACATTGATTTCATAGATCTTGCTGTATTTTGTGTATAATGAAGCAATGCATATAGATTTGCTGGTATGGACCATCTTCTTTGGCTCTTTGCATGCACTAGTAGACCATATACATTTTGTATAACTGATACAAATAAGTAGGCCTGTAGTGAGCCTAACTCCTTTATAAACTGTTCAAATTAGGTAATACGTTTATCCGAGTCTGTTGGCAGTATGTATACAGCTATTTCACTTGCTAACCATTTTGGAAAAGTTGTAGTAGCTACATGTAGGCCTGAATCCTTCATCATCAGTGTTGCAAAGTGCAAAAGTGGAGAGAATACAAAATGTGTTGCCCTATATGATCATGAGTTGTATCTCCGTGTAAAACTATGGTAGTGACTATGTATAGTGTATTAGCTAATGCTGCAAACATACAATATAAGTCTTTGTTCTCTCAGTCTCCAAATTCTACCTAGAGGCAGATTGCTGTTAGCTTGGTATCCATCCTATTCTAGCTCAGCTTCGCTCCTCTGATCGCTACTCAGCAGAATAGTCTACCCCCTCCCCATTTATATGATTGGTCCTTACTTCCTGTAATATTTCTTGAATTTCTCATCAGGGGCTGTGTTATGGGGATCTAACTTCTAGATACTTGTTCGAACCGTGTCATGCCGATATGAGAACCGTGCGACTTTGAGCCTATCAGAACGAATGTTCAAATTCCAGTCGTTTTTTATTATTAAAGGGTGCCAGACTATTCGGGAGGTTGAGTGATTGTAGGAGCAAACTGGAGATAGAGTAGGATGGATACCAGGCTAGACTGCTTTGGAATCTTTGCTCTTAGCAAGGAATTGAATGTATGCCAAACTTCTGGACAGGTGGTCTCTTGGCTCAGTTGCAATGCACATTTTAGCAAACACAAAAATCTGTATACACGACAATGTCATTTTCTCACAACACCAGCATCTACTTTGACAGTGTGACTTTGACATGGAAGACCTTGAAATTACACAAATGTGAAATAATTTTAGGGAGGTTGCAGAATACCAGGCAATGGCAATGAGGCAAGGAATATTGGCGTGTGGCCTGTAGATCTTGTTGAAATATCCAATTGATTAGAGGCAAAATATACAATAAGATTATCAATTTTATCAGACAGACCTAGACACCTGTAATACTAATAGGGTTTATGAAATAAAGAGCCTACTTATTTTTCCAACCAGGATTATCTAGATTATAGGTCTATCTCAATTAGATTTTAGCTTAGACACAAATTTCTTTAGATTCTTGTCAATGGTCAGGTGACTTTTCACATTATTTGCCTGTATTCCCTTTTTGTAATTTCACTTCTATTTGTTTTTCTTTTAACATACCGTTTTAAGGTACCAGTTCATTTTTATACCATTTTTTTCCACCTTTATATAATTTTCAGAAGAAAAAAAAACAGACTGGTAGACCCATTTAACAAGTTGTTAAATTTGTGCAGCCTAATCCCTCACTGACGTCAAAGCGCAGAGGCCAGCCAAAGCAGAGAGATGAATTTCTCATGGCTAAATTCCAGATACTCGCAATCCTTGCTCCACCAACCTACAGTTCAGATGCAAACCCTTTTACATGGACCTTGAGTGTGACACGTGTGTTTGGAGAGGCCGTGAGGTTGATTCACAGCTGTGAGCATTTTGCAGATAACTTACAGTTAAAGTGCTTTACTCGCTATAGGGCAAGATTGAGCAGTGGCTGTGGAGGGAGTCGTGGGAGTGCATCGTAATGAGAATGTCAGAACATGTTGAGCCAGAATGCTGCCAGTGTGGCTGAATTTCTTGTGCCATAAACTACAAAATGAGGAAGTTCACAAACCATTCTCTAAACATGCTGTCATATCTTCTTGCAACCTTTCACTGCAAAGAAATAGTCACGTGATATGCAAAATATATGTGTACCATTCATGATCATTTTCATAGATTCTGAAGTTTTGCTAAGATCTGAAGGTCACTGTCCAACTTTGAAAAGATGGATTAAAACTCAGGGAATAAGACAGCCTAACTCTGCATAATAAGATTAAAAGCTGTCCATTTGGTACTTCATAACTTACTGTAAATGTTGACGTTTTCGCAGTAGTTTCATGTTCATTGTTTTCATCGCTAACTAAATACCACCACAAAAATGCTTGCTGTGTCTAAGGCCACAGCAAGTAATTTTTATGGATGACATCAGCGCGCTCATTAATTTTCGCCTGATTTCGAAATAAAAAACAAGAAATTTCATTGCCCTCCGACGGTGGTCAACATGCCAAAAATGGGCAAATATGTCGTAAACGTTGACAGTCTAAGATGTTTCATTGCATATGAATACCCAGTGTAGTTCCTGCCCATGCTGGTATGACAAGCTGTTTTCTGACTTTGTTCTAGTTAATTGAGCTGTATACACATCTTCAAGAACAGTTTAATGTTGACAGTCTAAGGTGTTTCGTTGCATATGAATACCCAGTGTGGTTCCTGCTCATGAAGATAACAAACTGTTTGCTGCATTTGTTCTAGCAAGGACATTATATAAATAATGGGGGGGTCTAGTTAATTGAGCTGTATACACAAGGCGTTTCATCGCATATGAAAACCCAGTGTAGTTGCTTCAGATGATGGTACAACAAGCTCTTTTCTGCATTTTTTGTAGTTAGTCTATTGAGATGTAAACACATCTACAAGGACATGTTTACTGTTGAATCAAGGAGGTTTTATATTATATATGAAACCTCATTGGTTGAATACAGGAATAAAAGACCTGTTGGTCATGATATTATATTTTGTCGCCTCAATTCTTGTTTAACAAGACTTGTGATCTCAAAATTTGAAAATATAGGAATCTTGTTTTTTTTGGCCCGCCTTGTTTTTTTTTCGCCCTATCTCATTAATTTTGGAGTCTGCGGAGGATGTCATCCATAAAATTTACTTGCTGTGGCCTAACTAAAAACTAAAAACCACTGCGAACACGCCTACTATGAAATGAAATCCAGTGAGCGTAAACTAAAGGCATTTACAGTACTAGTATATTGCCACTACATGACTGTATTCTTTTATGATATCACCAGAAGTTAAATGTTACTGGGAAATCATCCCTGGGCACTCCTAGCATTGAGCCAGACATTGCAATTGATTTCAATGCCTGGCTCACTAATGGTCAGAGGGCAGAGGTGATATCCCTGGAGGGACATTTCCTAGTATAAAGCACAGGGAAAAGTAGGAAAATTATCAGAGCGAAAGTTCGACTTTCCTTCTCAAAGAACATGATAGATGGAAAAACCCAGACTCCAAGCTTAAGGGCACTGTTGGAATACTGTAAAATGGAAAATGTATTAATGATGATAATTTTTTGATTGATGATGATTTAATTCTGCAGGGAATCGGATTGAATTTTGTGGCAGGGAGAAAATGGACTATTCAAGTAGTGATTTTAAGATTGAGGTTGAATGAAAACAGGGGGATAGGCCAGCAGAAGAACAAAAGTTTTTGTGGTGCACAATTGGTTTTAAGTTCATGATGGTTTTAGGTTCGCGGTGACCTCTCAGAATGGTGAACATAGAACCACCACAAAACATTTCCCCCTTTACTGGGACGGTAAGTAGAAATTGACCAAACAGGTAAAATAATTTGCTTGAGGAGTTTGCTGGCTTATACTTGATATACAATCACCTTTTGCTACAAAGTCAAGCTCAGTCCATCAGTTTTATTCCAAGCCTATTGTAGCTGATTTCTACATTTTCAACTCGATGGGGAGGTCTGGTAAAGACCAGGTATGACCACCCATTAAAAGGCAGACAGAACTAAACGGACCAACAACATTAAAACAGGAAGAAGCTTGTGTACCTTTTGTTTGTTGTGGGAACGGAACTATAGCCTTCAAGTCCAAAAGAAGCAACTGACAACAAACACAGGCCAGACTATATAGCAGTGTCTCTTTTGTTCTGACTGCGTCGACCAAACACACTCATGTCCCAAGTGATGTCTGCTAGCCAAGCCCTTGGGTGATCAACTAAGGGCTTCATACTACTTTCAAGTAGAAAGACAAAGCAGAAAGTCTATTTTGAAGCCCATGTAAGACATTCCTTTTGTCAAAGCTGTCTACAGTGTCTGTACAGAATTAATAATAATTTCCAGAAGGATTTAATAATAGGCATGACTTTTTTTTTGTGTATCTGCCTGTTGCTGGTTTTATGTGAGGCAAATCAGCCGTTTTCAGTTTTGAAAGAGTTTAGTTTGACTGCTCTAATTTAAAGCAAAGCAAATTTGGTGGTTGCCTTTTCTGTGAATTGTAATGTGTTATCCCCCGTGCAGACCCTCATAATAGAAAAGAGAACTTGGAACTGGTAGATGCAACAATTCATCAAACCCATTGTGGGACAAAGTGGAAGATGTCCTGAAAAAGTAGAAGATTGTAGCGTGCATAGTCCAGTGGTTAGCAAATATCCCAGCTGTTGTCGCTCCCCACCCTAGCTACTAGTATATGCATATGCTCACTTATAGCAGTTCTTACATGTAGGACAGACGTCAAGCCGTGGTTCACTGTTCATTGTGATTGTCAGAATGAGCCAGTGAAATTTCTCTGTACGATGAACCTGTTAATGCTGCATATAGCATCAGTCTTCTCTGTCATCATCAAATCACTTTCCTTTTCTGTGGTACAATGGTCCTGCCCAAGAGTGGTGTGTTACTGTATCCAGGCAGGAAGGCATCCTGTGTGGTGAGACCACAAGGAAATAAGAGATTAAGTGCTACAAAAACACAAACAACACGCCCAAGTTCAGGTCAAGCAAAAGGTCACCCTTCTCACAATACAAGGGAATTGCAATTGGCAGATCCCCCCCATAAGCTTACCTCTCTTGGCAGTCCAATCGCTGTAATTACATTAGGTTGTTTAACCTTAACAGTGTCATGGTCAGATTAAACCAGTTCTATCAGCCCTGGCACTCACAGTTTTAACCCTCTTCCTGCTGCTTAACCCAAAAGGCTCCCTCAGCAGATAGAACGTTAAAGTAGAGAGGGAGACAAACTAATACTTTTAGATTGACTTTTAGTACAATCATTAAGTTAACATACATTCTTTTTGAAAGATGCTTAAACTATGATAATTATTATAGATCCTATTTCTTACTACAAGATGCCGGGACCTACATATACATGTATAAGACTACCCCTTTCAAGTTCAACTCACCAAATGGAATGGTGTTTATATATAAGAATTGGCCTTTTAACATTGTACACATACTGGCTTCTTACCATTTATATTGTGCTTGCTCATGCAGGGTTTCTTCCAAATGGATTTAGACTGTTTGAAAACAAGTAGTTGGTAGGAAGCCAGGATTTCCCTTGGTGTCAACATGTTGTTCCCTTTGCACTAGTAACACTAACAATTGTGTTTGACATCTATGACTTTGCTTGAAGCTTTTCACATTCATCAACAGTATGTCTTGTCATATACTATTATTATAATAATACTATTTATATCACATGCTACAGAAGAACGTTTGTAGCTCCCACATTATTGATTTATATATAATTGTACTATGATAGTGACTTTCCATAATGATTTGGCACCTACAATTTTTCATTGGTGGACTGAGGTTCATACCTGTAGGATGGTGGGTTTTTGAGCAAAGTAACTAGTACAAGTACAATGTAACTTTGGCTTGTAAGTACTATTTTATCTTAGCTAATGCCCGTGGGAAAGGGTATTTAACATTTATTCCTTGCCCTCTAGTGATGTTCCTTGAAAATGTAGCTACGTTGAAACTCTGGGTCAAGAAAATTGGATTTTGCTATGTAAATTATTAAGAGCAAATGTCTGTAAGGATCAAACAATGGTGGCAGGGGTCAAAAAATAGATTTGGCTCATATTTTGCACAGTGATAGTACTTGGCCCACAACCTCTCAAAATAGCTTTCTTTCTTCTCAAAACCAATTGTTGCCATGGCAACAGGCCAAACAAGTTTTGGGGCCATTTTCCCTCATTTGGGCATGTCGAAAACATGAAAATTGGCTTACTTTAGGACAATATTACGAGCACATGCTTGAATATTAGGGAAAAATAGAAACAAAACTAAAAAGAATAACTCTTGAGCTTTTCTAAGGTAGCTTCAAACTTTTAAGAAAGTCAACTTGAAGTGCTTGGGCAGCCTGAAAACAATACAGTGTTTTGGGCTTTTCAAAAAACGTAATATTTGCCCCACTTTGTAGCGCTGTAAGTACAAAGATGGTAATTTTTTTTGCTTCAAATTCAAACCTTATGTACATGATTATATTTGCTTTCAATTGCATGCTTGCAAAGTTTGGGGTCTTATTTGGTTGTCACGTGGTTGCCCTCAGAAGTAGGTCATTTTTCATGTTTGACGTAAAATATGATTTTGAGCCATATTCAAGATGCAATATCTGAAAAGGTAGAACACTGATCTAACTTAACTTTACGTCAAAGGTAACCTTATGTATTGTCTATCAAATGAGTGCTTGTAGAGGTTGAGGTCTTGTTCCGTTTTCGTCAACTTGTCCCTAAAAGTAGGCCATTTTTTTAACATGTGCAGAAATCGGCATTTTGGGCTGTGTTTTATGCTCAGAGAATCTCAAAGTGGGGTATTGGTTGAATTCAAATTTGAATCCCAGTAGTGACCTTATGTATTGTCTATCAATTGAGTGCTTGTAGAGGTTGGGGTCTTGTTTCATTACCGTGAAGTTGTCCCTAAAAGTAGGCCATTTTTTGATATGTGCAGAAATTGACATTTTGGGCTATGTTGATGTTTTGAAAATGTCAAAGTGGGATGTTGTTTTAGTACAAATTTCTACTAGAAGTAACCCCAGGTATAGTCTATCAATTGAGTGCTTGTAGACGTTGGGGTCTTGTTTCGATGCTGTGCACTTGTCCCTAAAAGTAGGTCATATTCTTCACATGTGAAGCCTATAGCAATTTGCACTTATGTGTAAAGCTTTGATGATGTCCAAGTAGGATGTTATTTGAATTCAATTCTTTAGCAGTACAGAAGTGCCTCATGTGTTATCTATCAAATGCATGATTATAGAAGTTCGGATGGTACGTGTTGCTGTGTATTTGTCCCCTAAAGTAGGCCATATTTTGGACCATGTTCAGAAATAATATTCAGCACTTTGTTAAGTTTTGAATCTTTTTAAAGTAGTTTTTTTATTTAAATTCTTTATGACGATAAAGCTATATTGTCTTCCGACGATTCTTGTGATTTCCGGTATTACACTTTGGATAGTGTTTTCCCCTGCTCGCTAGAGGCTTTTTGGCGACGCCTCAGAGGCTATCTAAATGGTAGATATATTGTGTGCAGTTTGCAAGAATTCTAGAAATTGTACAGGACTGTGAAAGTCAACGGGACGATAGTATAAGTTTATCATTTTTCGTGTTGCCTTGGCAACGGGTTTCTGAAAGGCATTTTATGCAAAAATCACTGACATTTTTAAAACAATGATATTTCTTAGGTTTTCTTGCTCAACCACACTAATTTTCCTATATGTATAGCATCATATGTAATTAGATGTAACTTTCATGATTTAATTAATAATTTATGCTAATTTGATGACGTAGTCGGTCAAAATCCAAGATAGCGGACCATTACACTATTTTAGGTATCAACAGGCTTTTTCGCCTTCAAAATCGACACTACGTGGTATTTTCTTTACCAGAAACATTAAGATTAACGTTTCTAGTCTATTTTTAGTGTTTTTTGGGGTCATAACTGGAAAAAAAGTATTTTTGAAAATTTAAAAATGGCCGATCCAAGATGGCGGATCCCAAGGGGTCGCTAACAACACGTGACGTCATGTAATGATGTCATTTTGACGTCAGCGTAGTTACCATTTACATTATATGTCTTGGTATACCTTAAAATCAACAATACATACTACTTTGTTTAATACCTAGATATTACGGGAATTCCCTATTTAGCCAATAAAATCACTAATGACGTCATAATTACGTCATATTACGTCGTAACGTCACCAAAATTCTAGGAATTATAAAACTTTACATGTACATCACTCCCTACAAATTTGGGGATGATACATCATACCGTTCAGAAGTTATGAGGGGGGGGCCGAATGAGCATCCCCCCCCAGTCCCAGATATCCCAAAAAAGCCCAGGCTGGATAGGGTTTTAAGGGACAAGTTCACGGCAATGAAACAAGATCCCAACCTCTTCAAGCACTCAATCGGTAGATTTAAAACGGGGTTACTACTGATGAAAATTTGAGTTCAAACAAGACCCCACTTTGACATTTTCAAAACATCAACATAGCCCAAAATGTCAATTTCTGCACATGTCCAAAATATGGCCTACTTTAAGGGACAAGTTCACGGCAATAAAACAAGACCCCAACGTCTACAAGCACTCAATTGGTAGATTTAACATGGGGTTACTACTGATAAAAATTTGAGTTCAAACAACACCCCACTTTGACATTTTCAAAACATCAACATAGCCCAAAATGTCAATTTCTGCACATGTCCAAAATATGGCCTACTTCTAGGGACAACTTCACGGCAATGAAACAAGACCCCAACCTCTACAAGCACTCAATTGGTAGATTTAACATGGGGTTACTACTGATGAAAAATTTGAATTCAACCAATACCCCACTTTGAGATTCTCAGAGCATAAAACACAGCCCAAAATGCCGATTTCTGCACATGTTAAAAAAATGGCCTACTTTTAGGGACAAGTTCACGGAAACGGAACAAGACCTCAACCTCTACAAACACTCATTTGATAGACAATACATAAGGCTACCTTTGACGTAAAGTTAAGTTAGATCAGTGTTCTACCTTTTCAGATATTGCATCTTGAATATGGCTCAAAATTATATTATACGTCAAACATGAAAAATGACCTACTTCTGAGGGCAACCACGTGACAACCAAATAAGACCCCAAACTTTACAAGCATGCAATTGAAAGCAATTATGATCATGTACATAAGGTTTGAATTTGAAGCAAAAAAAATCACCATCTTTGTACTTACAGCGCTACAAAGTGGGGCAAATATTACGTTTTTTGAAAAGCCCAAAACACTGTATTGTTTTCAGGCTGCCCAAGCACTTCAAGTTGACTTTCTTAAAAGTTTGAAGCTACCTTAGAAAAGCTCAAGAGCTATTCTTTTTAGTCCCGTTTCTATTTTTCCCTAATATTCAAGCATGTTCTCGTAATATTGTCGTAAAGTAAGCCAATTTTCATGTTTTCGACATGCCCAAATGAGGGAAAATGGCCCCAAAACTTGTTTTGCCTGTTGCCATGGCAACAATTGGTTTTGAGAAGAAAGAAAGCTATTTTGAGGGGTTGTGGGCCAAGTACTATCACTGTGCAAAATATGAGCCAAATCTATTTTTTGACCCCTGCCACCATTGTTTGATCCTTACAGACATTCGCTCTTAAGCACTGTGATGCATTATTACATGCTAATATGTGAAAAATTGACTAATGGCCAATATCAGATACTATTAGATACAATGTAACTGTTTTCATATTCTATTTCATCTTGATAAGACAATGTAACACTGGTCAGTTCAAATTGGGAAATCCAGAAGCAATTTGGAATCTTCAGCAATATCAGATTTGTGCCTATAAGTGTGGTATAAGCTGAAAGCTCTCTTCATCATGAATGTAGTCATGTAAAAATTATTAGTCAGCGATGTTCACAACTTTAGATATGATTGATTGAAAATGCATGTGAACGATGTACTCCTAGGTCAGTACATATCCAGCAGTAATGAGTTCACCTGGGTTTTTACAAACAATTGTGGGCTAATTGTTCCTGTCACAGTGGGCAATGACACCTCTAATCACCAAGCCCATTGAACTCAAGCCTGCCCATTGTACTGGAAATCTGGTGATTATGCAAGTGTATTCAACTGAATGGAAGGACTAATTTTCTACTCATTTGCATGGCATTCATTAGGGTGGATCATTGTCTGTCCACTATCAGGCCAGTATGGGCCAAGTCTAACCAGGTCTGGGGTGGTATAATGTGTCGCCAGGTCCAACTAATGATAGTATGGGTTGGGCAACTTTCTAAAAGAAATATCTTCATAGCTTTCCATGTTAGGACCAAATTAAAGGCATCATAATGTGTGGGACATCATGCTCTTTCAAATGATATATGAAACTTAACTGTAAACTCAGTAGAAAAAAAGTTGGAAAATTCGAATTCCAAGATGGCCACCTTGATATCTGGAAACTGAACTGCCGGATTTGAACTGACTAGTGTTATGTCATTTTTTGTCTGCATGTTGTGTCAAGGGCCTAATGTTTGTTTGCTTGTTTGTTTCGTATAACTAGTAAACTGCCTTTAGGTGTAACATGCCAGTTTTGTACAGTGAGTACAAACTAGCTTTGTAAGACCAGACTTTGACGTTTGATCCATGCGGACTCGCACTCATGATTAGATGGACTCCTACTCTTTTCAATAAGTGCAGTGGGATTTTTGACTTGCTCGAAGTGTGGCTCTTCTCAAACACGGTATCTCCATTACGCCCCATTCAAGAGAACGTCCCTAATCGAAACTAGTCTATACTCATTTTCACCTGATTCGAGTGAGGAAATATACGTAGGTGCATGACTTGTGTGAAGTGCCTTTCCCAAGGACACAACTTTGGGGCCTGCTAGGGATTCAAACCCAGAACCTTTAGATTCTAAGTCAACAAACCCTATCCACAAGACCACCTTCCTGACCTCTAATAGCTGAAATTCTGCCGTCCCCTCTGCATATATATATATATCCTGAAGTGATGCTCTTCTGTGAAAGAAGTGAAGTTTATAAAGCACAGAATGCTAATGTCGGTGCCAGCCTGTCTCTGTGCCTGCTCCAGGGAATGTAAAAGAGAGTCAGTGTGACTGTTGCTGTGCCAAGATGGCTGCCTATATGCCTCATAAAGTCTGGCATACATCCATGTGGGAAGGAGATACTAAATTGTACAAACACAAAACTAGAATTTAATGAAATTTCAAATATTTCTATATAATTATCCTACAAATGAATCTTTCATTTTGGTGCTGGTACTCTATAACTCTCTTAATGACTAGAAATCCCACGTACACACTCAGGTACCTGTAAAATCCCGACCATAGCCTGTCCAGAGCACCAGATCTCAAAACCGGAAGTCCTGTTGCTTTGCCATGGAAAACCGCTAGGGGGCCATAATCTACTCATTTATTCATTTTGCCAACACCTACCAATGTACCAAATATCATGAATATCCATCTGCAACTTCTTGAGTTATACTGTTCACAGACATACACACACACACAAACACACACAAATGTAACCCTCGCAAACATACAAATGTACTTTTAAAGGTATTCAAAATGAAAGTCATTATTGGAAACCCCTATTTTTGCTTAAATAAATGATCAAAATATATAACCACCTTTAAGTTCGTCTTTACATGGTATCTCTCTGATTGTGAAATAGATTACATATTCATAACACAAATAACTCAATAAATGAATAAATGCATGAAGTACCCGGTGCTAGAAGATTTATTAGTGTCATGAACAGTGTTCATTATGCCAAACCCATATGGTCCTGCCACAGTCCTGAACAGAATTCGAACATGAAGCAACTAGAGCAGAACCTCCCCAAGGTGTGATACAGGCAGTTCTCATCATATTTCACCAGCCAGAAATATTTCATCATTCTAGAACACAAGATGAAGATTTGGATCAAATTTGGTACATGTTTGTGTGTGTGTTTGTGTGTGTGTGTGTGTGTGTGCGTGTGTGTGTGTGTTTTAGTGTTTGTGATAGATAATGTAAAGACATTGATGAGAATATACTCTGACTTGTAATGTTGCAAGCATAATGAGAAATTGGCTTCATTGATTTTGTGTCTTCTATACTGTGTATGGATGAGCCTCAGGCATTTAAGTTTTAAACCCTTAATTTTGTACGTTAAAGAGCCCAGCACACTTATTCATTACTAGGAAAGAGTAGTGTGATACAGTGCGTTTGGCTGTTAAAATGCAAGCAGTGGTGAAACTACATTGCACTCACGAATACAGAAAACATTTTTCACCTCATATACATGTACTAGTAGTCTGCTTAATCACCTTTTAAACTAGGCCCACAGGTCTTTCTTTATAAATGTTGACCTTAAAGTGTTAATTTTAATTCCCCAATCTGGTACTTGATAGTTTGAAAAGCTGTAATGTTTTTTTTTTTCTTATTAGAATGTGCAAACCAAGCTATTAAACTCAGCTTGCCTAAAGTAGGAAGGAAACACTCAAACCCATAAAACTGTACAAGGCCCACTGTACCAACAAACTGCTCAATGCACATTTCAAGATTGACGAGAAGGCTGACACATGTTTGTATCAAACCTTTGTCATTTCCGTCGTGTACGTGTTAACAGTGGTTCTGTCCTACATGTATATGTACATGCCCATGACATAAAGTACATACACCGCTAACAATGATTCATACAAGGTTATAAATGGTCTTTCTAATGGCTTATTTTTGCTTCGTATGGTCATGACGGACAAACAACAGAAAATGATTGAAAGGAAAACCAGTACTAGGCTACACCAATATGGCATATATTCTTTGCTCTCATACACAATGCATTATGATTAATATAAAATAAAAATTAAGCAATAGGCCAAGATGTAAACACTCCAGGCTATGAAGAAAACTTTCATTTTGAACCATAGTCACACCCTCTTTGCACCAAGATACAGATTTCCTTTCAGACTTTATTTTCATAAGTTGATCTTCCAGCAAAGTATCATTTTTCTAAAGTCTAATTTTACAGTAGGTTAGATTGATGTAGCAGTACAGTACTGTAAACCATGAAACTTTCACGGTGGTTTTATTTTAGCCCATAGCCTCGAGCTCTCCACCTTGAATTCATGACACCGCGAATATGTGTCCTTGAATGACTACTTCTGTAACAGCAACTGTGCTACAGAATTGTCTTAGTTGCAAATTTAAAACACCTGCAAAAAGCTCCCTTAACCTCCTGCCGTGAAATAAAGCCACTGCCAAAGTTAATGCATTCTACAGTTAGTAGAACAAGTTGTCCTCATCATCACATGGTCCCAATGAATAATGCCCATGAACTGAGGCAGATGGGAATCTGATGGCAGCTAATATCCTGACTTGCAGTGTTTCTATTTGTCTTTGGCTGTTATATAGCTAATAGCAAAAGTCTAGAATACACAGGACATGTTGGTGACATTTACCTGTAAGTACTCCATTTGTCTTGCTGCAGGTTTTTGAATGTCAACAGTTTTGTTGTAAGCCACAGGCCTAAGGTCAAAGTAGGAAGGGATAAAATGTGTTCCTTTCTTTCCTTACGTCTGTTTTTTTTTTTCAGACATGGGTAAATGTTAAACATTTATCTATTTATCTATTTCATCTTAACACAACTGAGTTGCCTCTTCCATGTATGATTAAGAAAATTAATTTTCAAGAGGGCCCAGCATATACAGGACAATAGATGTTACATTCAGTCAGGTGGAGACAAAAGTGGACAACATTCAGGAACAAGATAATGTATTATATTGTATGGATCATGTCTTATGGTGTATGCCGTAATGTATTAAGTACAAAATGAATTCTACAGCTGCTTGTATTTTAAGTAATATTTCATTCAGGTCTGAAACATTGGAAATACAGGAATTTTGCGGTGAAACAGAGTTTAAAGAAGAAGCTGTGCTTTTTTTAGTCCTTTTTTCTTGGTCTCTGACTTATTTTGTGCATTTCCATATAATTATGTCCAAAGTGCATGTATATGTACATGTCTGTGGATTCACTCTACGACATACACCATTATTGACGTAAAAATGATGTACAGGCCCATTAGCCAGCGCACTCATTTTCTGACGAGAGCTCTAATATGATTTGGAGAACCACTAATCCAGACATTTGGGCATCGATTCCCTCCGTAAATGGACATGGATGATGCCCTATCCTCACCTGAAACATTGACCTCTCTCCGAGTGACTTCTGACATTTTGAGAGATGCACTTTTAAATCTTAAAGGCCCAAGTGTAACGAAGATTCATGACTGCATGGAAGGAACCTCTGCCTTCAGCTTATACCCAAACATAATGGACAATTGTTGCACAAAAAATATGGATTGCAGGCTTGCAGCCGATTTTTTTTTCAATATTATTTAGTAAAATTGAGTCTTGGACTATGGGAAGTACACATATTATAATATTCAGTAATTTCTGTGGCAAGAACATTAAAAGTCGCATGTGCTTCATTTCTTGTAAGCCGTACAACATGCATAACATGTGTTTGAGAATATGAATCTTTAAAATTGATTTTAAAGATTTGATAACACAGAATTTGGCACAAACTGCCAAACATGCATGGGTATTATGTATCATAAGTAACTTGAATGTGTAACACTTTTTTACGTATATGTAACTGCCCTTATGATTATAAGTTATAATATTTTTCTTTGCAAAGAACTGAAAATTTGAAATTAATTTTGCAATATGCATTGTTTATTGTGGATGTGAAATTTTGCCTTTACTTTAACACAGCAATTCTAGGATACCATAAGATGAATTTCTACTTACTCAGTCAGTGTTTAATGAATAAACCAACTTGGGGTCTACCGGAGGTTGGGTGATTTGCCATATAATTATGATATTTGTACTTCATGACTATGTCAACGATATATCTCCACGCATGGGTTTAAGTTTGCTGACTTGCAGGTGACCCTTTTAGGAAGTTCCCAAGCATAATCAGAATTTAAGAGCAGAGTGTTATTACACCAGGCACTTTGAAAGGTCAGATACATTAATTTTCTAAGATTTTATTTTCCTTTCAGATCCAAAGTCTCATACAACCTTGAAGTATTGACCTCGAAATGTCATTCCGTGACCCAAAAAGTCCAAGTACATATTAATTTACTGTAAAGGCTATGTACATGAACACTTTGAAAAATACAGTTTACGTGGGTTTGAGAGATTTCGAGTGCAGTATCCCCCAGGTATGCACAGTTAAGATATACAGGAGTGCATATACTGGGGGACGTTGGGTTGGAGATCTGTTTTGACATATCTTTTCAGGGTGGTGAAATTATGTACCCTCAGGCTGGTGGAATTATGTTATTACTTTGCAGATGTTGGGGAGGCCCATTCCAAACAGAATATGGATTGGTGAAGAAAAAAAAGATTTTGAATTTGTCAGTCTGGTAAAAGGTGCTTTTTGCACTATCACAAAACTGCTGTTACCCGGCTATACACAAAACTCCAGTTGCCCAGCTACAGAGGTCGAGGTGGACCAAAGAAATCCTGGATTGAGTGTGTTAAGAAGGACATTACAGAGTGTGGCCTCACCAACGTGGACCCGCTGGACAGAGCCGCTTGGAGGCGCAGTGTGAAGACTGGCCGACTGCTGCCTACCCCTACATCAGGGAACCCTGCAGGAGTATAATCTAATAGATACTACTGCTATTGTGCAGTAGACCTTAATTCGTAGCACACGTATATAGTTTACTATCATTTATTGCTTATCCAACCAATAATTTTTATGAAATTATAAGCCTAACGGTCTTCCCTTAAACTATCCTGATGGAGATTTATTATCAGTATTACCACTCACGTCTTAAGCATGATTGAATTTTTCATGGATCGCCATAGCACTGAAATTATGTTTTTATCACAAAGAGAGGTAAAGATATGGAGGAGTGTACTTGTCCTAGTATTACTAGGAAAGTGGGAATTTTCAGCCAAAACTGCAATTCTACAGTTAGTTGCCAGGTGGCACTGCTCTCCCACTAGTCCTATCCTCCTAGTCGCTCCATGATCTGAGCTTGCAGTTCCAGCAGCAGCTGCTAGATGGAAGCATGTCGCTAGATCAGGAGACCGTACTCTGCCATTTTATTTTTTTTCAGCGCACCTACCAGTAAGTGGCACAATCCACGTTCCAGACCGAATTTCAACATAGGCCATTTTCAATACAATGAGGTATTGAAGTTTAAAAGGCCAGTATTATAATGCAACTTCTATCACATTTTTTTGTCCAAATTCAGCTCGCTGTAATGTGGTATAATTTAAGTATTCAAACTCTGAGTCATACAGTGTGAATGTGGTTCTAAATATCATTTTGACCATCTCTTAGGTCTTCTGAATCTGTTTGTGTATTGATCATCTACAAGAACTGTAACTGCCTTTTAATTTGGCAATGGAGGCAAAGTTGTGTGTGGGAGGGACAAAGATTTTCCCTAGAACCCGGAGCGCCCACAAATCAATTGGGATACATCGTAATCTTTTGTTGTTATCGATTTCTAGACCACACTGACATATATCACACCAGGACATTTACTGTATTACTGTTCCCTCTTTTGACAGACAAACTATCCTTAAGTAGAAAACCAGACGTTATTGGCAATAAACCTGACCCATTATCTCTTCACGTGTTTCGATCCGTGTAAATTAACGCGTACACGTGAAGAGATTGAAAAAACGGGACGGAAAACGAAATGTCGGTGAAAAGCCTGGCTTCCTTCCAACCTCCATCAGTGGAAAGGATTGCCTGTCATGGAAACGTTGATTCGGAGAAGCAAATGTCGTGGTGTCGGATTAATTCATCTGTATCTCCTGGCAGCTGTAATTTTGGTTTGACACGAAATTGAACTTCAGAGAGAATACACACACATTGAATGATTTGTATGCTTACTGTGAATTTATTTATTTTCATTTGATTTTGTGGTAGACGAGAAGGACTTTTTTTGCAGTGTTTAAGGTTTGCAGTTGAAACAATTCTAGACCTGTAGAATGATAGTTATACTTTGGAAATGCATAATTTTCGTTTTGGCGGGGTCATGGCAAAAATAAAACTGACACAGTTGCGAACATTTCAAGATTTACAGTATGAATGGCAGAAGACCTTTGGTAGTTTGTAGGTTCTGTAGAATATTTATAATCCAATTTCTGAAACAAGCGTGTGTTCAAGAATCCAAGTTATGCATTTCCCTTAATCATTAGTCCTTTGCCTAATGGAAATCAAGTATTACGGCTCGAAGTACTTGGTGCACGTGCACTTTTGCACACCCAAAATTGGTGCTGAGAAAGTTTACTGGTTATGCCTACAAAGAAACGAAAAGAGGACATTCTTGTGTTTTTTTAACATAATATATTCAATCCTCCTACAATTCAAGTCCAGGTAGTTGAGTGAATGTAGCTTTTCTTTTCTAGGATCCAAATAGCCCAAATTTACTTCCTGCATCAACCTTTCCCCAGTGCTGTCTAACCTTGTAACCTATAGAGAAAAATGGCTTCTTCAGCGAGCTTATAAGGTTAAAAACACGTAGGAGGCTGAATCACATCACTTTAAGTTGACACCCAACATCAGTCCCTCAGATATATCCCTTTGTACTTGTTCTATGGTGAGTGAAAATGCTGCGGTGGCCTTTTAGCTCATTCACCAAAGCAGCTGGAAGATCAAAGTATTTGAATCAGGATGCCGTTTGCTGACAACTGACTCAGCTCTAATAGCACCTTCAGCCAAGACGAGACCACCTTTGTCAGTCTAATGAAGGTTATTCTATAGTCGTATGCACCCACCCTGTGTGAAGAGAGGGATGGTTGCCATAGATAATCTTTTAATGAGCATGACAATGGATTAAAAGGTGTTCGTCACTCTTTTATGATGGACCCGACAGACGGGGAGCAAGAATTTTATGCGACCATATTGTACGGTACCTTTCCATTGGTTCTCCCGTTTTGTCCTTTGCGTCCATTTTGTGTGATGCAGCATCTTGTATTGTGGTGAACTGCCTGTCGTTCATTAACGTTGAAGTAATTTGTGCTAATTGTTTTTCCCTTTCTTTGTGTACTGATGTAAGCAACAGTCGGGTACGCCAGCATCTTGGTTTGACAGGAGAGATGTTGTTTATCATCATTCTGTTGTTACAGTTCTGTTTTTGAATGATGATATTATTAATATGCATTTCTGTTTACCACCAGCTCACTATGCTTATATCATAAATAATGGTAATGTGGTACAAATCATCACTCAAAGTTGAGATTGGAGACCTCATACATCCATTACAGTAACTAGTAATTACATTGTAGTTGGAGATGTTGTCAATTTTACTCAAATAACCTCCACATTTTTGTTATCTGATATCATATTGTGATGTTCTTCTCTTAAGTATAATGTACATTTGTAGCTTAAATGTCACAAGTATTTACCACTAAGGAATAGGGGCACTTCTGCATTAATATGCCTACCCAAGACCTACCCACATACATTTGTACCAAATATCATTACAATCCATCCAGGGATTCTTCAGTTATGCTGACCACGGATATCTGGAAAAAAAAGCTCACACAAAGATGCCAAAACCAATATCTAAAATTTTCATGCAGGTAAAAAGCAACCAGATGCTACCAGTACCATCATGAGTTATCATATCACCATAAGTCATTGACCTTGAATACCTATCCCTTTTGGGGCATTTCTGATGGTACGTTAGAAGATTTCTTCCTATCCTTGCAGGAAAAGGTGGGAAAAGGTCACCCAAAGAATATATATGTACATATTAGGTTAATAACTCTTAGCCACCCATGTGAGTGGGAGGATTGGTAGTACTAGACTATTACAAAACTTCCTACATGTACATTTTCTATGTGCATTTAAGGTTATTACAGGTACATGTATATGGAAAATGACAAGAAACTATGGGTAGGTGGCAGATACTGCAAATTTATTTATTTTTGCGGGGACTTAATTTTGAGTTAGTAGGGGAAAGTATTTTTCGCGGTGTGTCTGCAGTTGTAACAATTCTGTAGTACAGTAATAATACACATATAATAATGATAATAGTAATTATACATTCGCGGTGTCATGATTTTGCAAAATGAGGTCACCACCCAAACTGCATAAATGAGACTACCGCTATCATTTCAAGATCTACAGTACTATGAGTGAGATAGGTCATGTTTCCACAGATTTGTCTCTAGAAAAATAGAGTAAGAGATTGCAAGGAATTGCCTGGGCAGGGCATCTTGGTTGGGGCTGCTCCCCTCTTTTGGAAGGGACGTAACATGGGGGTCCCGTGTTCAAAACGGGTGCCTTAATTGAGCATGTTAAAAGGAAAGGACTAGCAACCCCTCCCTGTAAAAATAAACCCTGCTACTGAAACAGCAAGGAAACTTGCTGACTTGGTAGTCTGAGTTCTTTATAGGATGTGATGTGCAGAATCCTGGCTTGTGAAAAACACTAGGCTGTACGAATGCTTATCACATAGGACAGATCCGCTATCTCAAGGGAGGTATTGGCCAGACCATTGCGTAAAACCAACGATGCCATTTAAACCGATTTTCTTTTCACGTTAAGGGATGTCAGAGTCTTTAGATCTGTACCAACGACTGTCAGCTTCCATCTGGGTACAGATGAACATCTGATGCGTGGGTGGCTATTGAAATGAGATACATTGTCTGTGGAGCAGTTCCAAAGTGCTGCCATAATATGCAAAGGATGCCCTTTTGAATGTACATGTAGGCCCTGTTGCTTTGACACTGTTGTTTTGACATGTTTTGGATTCTGAAGCTTATTGTACCTATAGCAACTGGCTGTTTTTGCCCTCTGTTTGGGAGAAAAGGGCATCTTTATAAAGATCACCATCTTTGTTTTCTTGTTTAATTGGTGCTTGATATTCCAGAGCTTAGAATATGTACAGAATATGCAACCATTGTAAAATGATCTGACAGTTGCATCTAAGACATTGACAGTTACAAATCAGAAATGAAATATTTAGTAACCGAACATGACTAGATAATGCCCATGGCTGTTTTGATTGGTTGTTTTGTTTTACACATTTACTGTGCCAATAAAATCTGCTGCTACAGTTTGAGTAGAACAGACAGTATTGTTTTAAATTAGACACATGTGACATTGCTGTGAGATAAGGTAATAATTACTTATGGAAAAAATAGTAATTCATTTTTCCAACTCAAATGAGAAGAAACAAATTAGATACAATGATACTCAAATGATCAACAATCTTCCTTGTATTGCAGCCTTGCCAAATTTAGGCATTTCTGTTCTGCTTTTCTCCGAAGTTGGTGCATCGGATGTCCGTGCCGGAAAGTGTGGGATTGACACGTAGCCACCTGTTGACAGGAAGATGACACAAGAAATTGTATGATTTTAAAAATAGACCCTTTTCTGTCACACCTGATACAGAGAGCCATGTCAGGCAGATTTTGTTACTGTCCCTGCCCTTGGTACTGATTAATTACTGTTGTGCTGATGGCGGGTACACGTGGCTTCGTTGGTACACTTGTCACATTCCCCGACGATGCTCCGTCCTCGTAATGCAAAACAAATGGATGTAATTCCTCAGCAACCACTCCAATCACTGCAGCATGCAGATGGGTGTTCCTATTACCATGGTGAAATTGCAATCAGGGCACATACAGAAATTGGGTATTATCCTAGATTAAATGGAAGGTGAAGAACGTGACTGTGTAAAGACAAGGTAACATTTAGTGAACTGTAGAATACGTCGGTACAAAAACCAGACAAAAGTTATAATATGTAATACATAATTTCTACATATTGATGTGATAAGCCTGCAAATTCCACACAAATACACCATTTTTTTCTGTACTTGCTGTTTATCAACTTGTCAGTCAGTTATGTGTTGCATTTTCAGTTTTATCATATAACTTTTGCAAGCATACTTATCATGTTGATTGCTGTTACAGTAGTATTAGATGCTAAGTCTACTTAGTAGTTGCCATTATTGTTAACATACGTATTTGGTAAAGTTATCTTTTACCTTTTGATATATCAATCATAACACATTCAACCCTCATGAGACGGGGAACAACAGAGTCTGATGAGGATAAACTGCATATAGTGAGTACTAGTGTTGTTGTGTAGATCTATTTCGGTTTGTCAATTTCTCTATAAGACTTTAGAGCCTAGTCTTCGATAAAAGGTTTTGCTTTGATTTTCAAGCTGGCAAAACATATATCAGTGACAGGACTAGCTGTGTAGATTCTCCCTTTTCACACTTGTGCTCTTTCAACTGTGATCGAGCAAAGAAAATAAAGAAAATCCGTGGCTTACCGGTATATCAGCCCTTCCGCCCATATGAGATACGGACGTTCTGAAAAGAATATAGCTAGCAATATCTTCAAAGAAAACGTGTTTCTGGGACCCAGATGTACATGTAGGCCAATTGCTGCCGCTGGATGCTTGAAAGATAAGCTTCCGCACTTTGATCACACGAAAGGACAGGATCTTGGTTCAGATTTTGGTTCTAGGCTTTGGTGTCTGAATGGCAAAACCTATTGATAAGACAGAAAGGGGCAATGACTCCTTATCAGGTTGTTGACACCTTTAAGGTCTTCACTTACAACAAACGTAACTTAACTGCCAAGAGTTTCTACTTATTGGCAAGACTCAACATCTTTCCTTACCCAGAATATTGCAAGCTGTCAGAATTTCCAATATAAGTGTCTGAAATGACTCAAGATTATACTTCAGAAATGTTTGAACTTGTATAGGGTCCAATCTACTTTTGGCAGAGCTCAGGTACGACGTCCATGTATGATATTTTATGAGCAAATATGTATTAACAAGCCTCAAAACAATTCCTACACGACAACACTATAAAACAACTAGCATATGGAAAATATAAATTCCGTGAAAACACAGTCAAGCAAGTAGCCTCTTCCATTCTCTGTCATGTCTGATTATGAATTGCTTTCTTCCCAGCCCACTGACCCATTTACGAAATGTTACAAATAATCCTAATAAGCATGTTGGAACATGTCAGAACAAATGGTGAATCTATGTTGCAATAGTTTGGAAACTGATATAAATAACATTAATGTTTCTAACATGTAAGAACACGGTAGAAGAATTTAAGAAAGTCAAACAAAGGTTAGAAATTGTTCCAAACAGTTAGTTATCTAAGTTAGATCATTACAATTTAGGTCTCGAAAATGTTAGAACTTTTAAAAAAGGGCAACATACACCCACATGGTAATGTGGAATTGACTGCTGTAGGATACTCAAAAAAATGTTGCCTTGATATTGGCTTGGCTATAGCTAATAGATTCATTGAGGCAGAATAAGATAACCTAATATTATGAAAATTTTAAAAGTCTACATTTGTAGGGCAGTGACACCAGGTTCAGTAGGTCACTGACATTTGGGGCATTAATTTACATAATGTTCAGCAAGGCTTATACATTTTGCATGTTAACTTCCCTTGAAATCTTATAAGCCTTATTGAAAGTCCAAATATACTTCTTCAAGGGGTCTTATATAATACCAGTATAACAAGATGCCAGACTTTCTGCTTGTAGTTTCTTAAGGCCTTATTATGAAAGGTCTACATTGCAATTGTGAATATTATTATTAGTAAGGTGGAATCTTAGTACTGTTCACCCAATATTTCAAACCGCCAAACATTCATCTTTATTGATGATATTGCCTAGAATGAATATACTGCTTTCAACAGTACATTACTGTATATATTTGATCAGGGAAATGTTGGCACATACAAATGTACTACTAATACTATTATCGGAATTGAATAATATTGGCTGAATTTTTTCATTACATCTTCGCTCCTTTCGGAATAAAAAGCTGTACACTCAGCCCTGCTTTCAGTTTCATGTACTTGGAATAAAATTCTACAATATTAGTGCTTTAACTCTGGCACAGCCTTGTCATATACATTTATGATATAACCTAAATAAAATTTGCTCAAATGTATAACCTAAATAAAATTTGCTCAAATTGAGACTTGTAATTCACAAAATCAGCAAATGTCATTGTCTATTTATCTTTCCAGGTTGTATATTTTTCCTTCCAGTTATGTGTTATCCTTCAACTTAGAATCATCCCCTCTTTCAAATTGTGAAATTATTTGTGTACACAGGTGGTATAATGCAATACATTTCGAAGCAGAAACTAAAATAGACCAACAATCTTTGCGCTTTCCCTTACAATGGATTTGTGGCTTTTAACCTGACTTACATTCATTTTTCAACTATACCTGGGGTTAAAGTGTGCCCTTGCCACTGGTGGCCGTTAATTACAAATTACGCTATTAGACTCTTAACGACCCAATCCATTCTCCTCCACACTCCGGGAGCATATGTCCACAGCCCGGTTTTCCACGTGACGAGGCGTCATCAACATAACGTGAAAGCATTAGTCATGCAGGCTGCGGATCAGCCTGCTTTACCCGGGCACTTTATTCATGGGGCGCTTTAGAAATGCTAATGCAGTGTGGATATGAGGGAGGATATTGGGGATGATGGGTTGGTAGTACCATCAGTGTGCCCTCGTAACCGCCGCAGAGAAGACGACAGCTCTCGCAGGGATCATGCCGCAGCTACAACAGTCCCTCTCCGTCACGTAGGTCTCCTCCGCCTGCTCTCTCCGAAATTGATGTGCTGCCCGAGCGCCGCTGATCGGAGCGATAGTTCAGTGCCATTACTCATCATCGTTGTCTTCCTCTTTGTGTTTCTGCAGGGTCTTCAAGAAATCCAGCCCCAATGGAAAGGTAGGATGCTCTTTGTTTACTCCTATGTCTCATGATTGTGTTTCTGTCAACGATAAAGAACTCAGTTTTGAAATTTCATGATAGAAAAAATATATTTGGGCAGTGTTGCTTCAATAGAAATGAGAAGATGCATTTTGAGATTCTGATATACACGGGTTGAATCAAGGATTCTAGAGCAACCGTGTGAAATGTATTGCGGCATTTTATATATATATATATGCTGCTGACAGTTCAATGTACATGTACAATATAAGTGGTGCGAACTAGAGCATTGATTTGATAAACAGAAATTACTTGATGTAGATTTAGGGATTGATTCGTAATTCTTTGAACATTTGTCCGCTCCCATCCACATGTTTATCTTCAAAATTACTGTTTTGCACACAGTTTTTTCCATCTCTGGAATGAAGCAACATGAAAGCCACTGGTACCTCGCTCTGTACTCATGTTTGCATTTACCGTCCCCCGGCATTACAAGCCACTGCCGCCCATCAATTTACTGAAGAGGTAGCGTGACCTAGTGCGAGAGACACCTGCTCGAAAAGCAACTTGCATTTTTTAACCTTTGACATCATAAACATTAGCTCCAGTGACGCAGATGGAAAAGTATACTTAAGCTAAAAACTAGGATTTAGAGGGAGTATTACTTTATCGACTTCCAATGTTAATAAATATGCAGCGCTAGCGAGGAGGATTTGGCATTTCGGGGAGTTCGACGTGCGCGCGTACAATTTCTGCTGATTACCATCTCACCGCTCTATCTCTGCCTGTGTGGCCTTGGGCTATGTCAGAATATGAATACAAATGAACTGTGTTTCATACTCAGACACCATGATCTGTATATTTCATCTCCACCCCAGTCATATTTGCATGTTGCTGTTTTTTAATCTTTGCTATATAAGTCTAGCTATAGTGGCCGGAAGTAGCCTTTTTTTTTCCTTATTTCCTTTATTAAACTTACAGACAGTACAGGTGATTACTCACCTCTGCTAGTTATCTCCCCAAATGCCTTGGAGGGTTTGAGGCGTGTACCACGAGTGCAGGCTCAAAATGTTAAAATCATGACTTTGTAGGCCTTATTATCTTTACATCGTGTTACCATTACACAATCTGAGAGCAGTGGAAATAAATCGAAATTGGCATCTGTCATATTTATCAGATTCAATTTTTTCCCCACAAAGTTATTTGGGAGAAAGCGAGAGCAGTGACAGGCTAGGTGAAGTCTGCTGTTGCATGCGTGCGTGGGTGGATCCAAATTAGATTACCAGGCTTGATATCCAGGGAGATCTTCGAAGAGAAGTAAATTGCAATCTCCTATTTTTGGCATGTATATTGTGTAGTATACGAAGTCCAGTCCAGTGTTGATTTTCTTCCATTTTCAAACTGGGCTTGGCTGTATGGAAAACTTTATTTCAAAAAGCAAAATTTGACTTCAGATTAATGCACATATTTAAGAGATATTTTCAAATTTGACAGTACTGTGACAAGTGTTTTTGCCTCTTTCAGTTCTAAGTGACAGTCATGAATTTGTTTACAAATGATTCATAACCGTTAACATCTGTTGGCTTCTCTTCTAATGTCTGTGACCATGATTATATGTCCAACTGGGCTATATATTGGCAGCAAGTATTATGCAGTTGTAACTTAGGATCACTCTTGAACATAGTACATGTAAGATGGTTGTTTATGCAGGTAACCTTTGAAGTTTCCATCTATTTTGCGCTTATGTATGTATGTCAAACCCTTGCAAGATGGCGAACAAAGATTGTAAATTCTGGATGGGACCTGGTTAGGAATGATCTATTTTTAGACTGCGGGATGAGAGGACAAATAAAATTGCCCTAGAAATAAATCATCATCTAATGAAACTGATGTTTTTAGAACAGAAGGCCCTGCATGATATTCTAGCAGAAGAATAATCCTAAGAGGACAATTTACGCTCAGTGATTCTGCCAGCGTGCATCTTAATTCCTAATCTGTACCATCACAACATGTGCCATCTATCAAATTGGCTTTTGAGTGTACAAGGCTATTAGTTTATGCCCCTGCACAACAGAGTTGTTTAGTTGTTCCCAGAAATTAAATCCTGAAGTGGGTAAAACGGAAAGCAACATATTAGGAATTTTTTGTTGTTAACATTATTAACAATACATGGTGGCCACACATTGCCTCGTCTTCATGCCACCACCAAAACAAAGGACTGTATGTAAATACCAAGCAACCAAAGCAAAGTATACAAATACAAGATAAAACCTATGAAATTAACAAATGTTTATCCAGTCCATTCAAACTGAGCATGGATAATTTTGAGAAATTAGCTATTAATGTTATGAAAGCGTCTGTTATCAATTGATAAAAGTAAGATTTGAGAATTGTTTGCTGTGGACAGAAAAGAAGATCCTCTTAGGAGTAGATGGAATGAAGGTCATAATCTGATAGGTTATAAAGCTCTGTAACAAGGCCTATGGAATTGAAATCAGGGATTCTGACTATTTCAATCTGCAATAGTTAGTACATTATGTATGAGGACAAAGTTTGAAGGATGCGTCATGTGAAACTGCTGTCCTGCACAAACAAACACACAAGTTGTTTTCCTTTTTTCTGAAAGAACCCTTAGACTTAGTATGCTGTCCATGACAGTACTCTACTGATTTCGAACACAGGTCAATGAAATGCCTGAAAGGCTTCGAAAATCAATCCGCAGAGGATACGGGCTGACGGAACTTCAAATCGAGATTGCTCCTCTCCGTGTGTGGGAGTTCAAAGGCGACTTGCCATTAGAGTTTCAAAACCCACCTGAAATGGCACACTCTGTGGATAAGTAGAGATGTTTCTGCCCACACATTTGTGCAAGGAAGCTAGTTGTACGCTTGTTTCTACATGTACATCATTTCTCAGCACAACGGGGTTCGAAGTTCATTTGGGGGAATACGGGTGCACCTACCATACCTAAAACTTTAGGTGCACAAAATTGATAAAGGAAAATTCTATAGCTAACTTCAAAATTCTGGACAAGTAGTACAACAAAGGTTTTTGAATTTTTCTGACACTTAGATGTCAAGAATATGTTTTATATTAGGGTAAGATTATAGTAGGTATTTATCCTACACAAATATTAAGGTGCACCATTGCACCCAAAGTCAAGTGCACAGCTCTAATTTTGGTCGCACCAGATTGCATTATGCACCCAGTATTTTTAGCCCTGCTCTAGAGCTTCAATCTATAGATCCCACCTGCATCATGCATAATGATCTTGGTCCTTTTCCAAACAAAGTACAAGAAACTTTGCTTTTTGCAAAGTAAAAAGTTGTTTTTTATGCCTCTGTAAAACCACCAGGAAATGTAAGAATAGCTTGTAAATGTCATTAGATTTAAAGATATCAGAACAGATAAAAACATTATATACAAATGTAGTGGTGCACTCTTCTGTTAGATTTAAACTTACAGATGATATCACCCATAAAATCCATGTTTTGCAGATCTAGAGTTACATGTAGTAGTTTTCCTCACAAGTCTAAAACTTCCAATTAAGGAGGGATTGAACTGATCTATTTTTGCAAAAGCAGACTAGCGCTTAAAACCTCAACCAAAGTGTAGTCGTGCAGACCAGATCTTTCCTTTGTGCACACACTTCATTTGTCTGCCACAACATTTATCTCTGCCAGTTGATGAACAGGGATCCTGTAAAATTGAGCTGGCCACAAGAATAGATTTTTTGCAAGATCTGGTCGGTGCTTTTATCTAATATGAATGTGTGTGTGGATCTGTGAAAAATTTCTTCAAAAACATGGCTTACGAATTCAATTTCAAGTGCATTGAAAGATAATCCTATCCAGACAGGGTAATTTTGAGAGGACCTGGTCATAGTTGATAAGGTTTTGTCAGATGTAGACTTTTCTCCATCAGCTTAACCATTATGATTACAGAAATTGCTCTCACACAACATAAATCGTGAATACTAGTATTAAGTCGAAGCCATGTGCATCTGGCCTTAATATATGTTATATGAATATGATAGAAGCTGGTAACATTTCAATTATATCACTATTATTTGTATATATATAAACATCATATATATATAAATTTCATATATATATATAAACATTTCAGAGTTTCAAATATGTAGTGTATTAACTTTGCATAAAGATTTAATTTGCCATAACTTAACATACGAAATAAGCCATTAATGTGCATTTAGATATGGCATACATGTAAATCATCAAGTACAAAGATACAGTTTGGCATATCTTTACATACTAAACAAGCCATGAATGAGCATTTAGATATGGCATAACTCATTATGTACAAATATACAATTTGGCATGATAACTTTACGTACAAAATGAGCCATGAATGTGTATTTGGATTTGCATAAATCCTCATGCACCAAAACAGGGATGTCAATGTTGTAAAGTGCCCTTATGTATTCAAGGTAAAAGTAAAGTGGTGTTCGGTTATGACGCTTTTAAAGGGTCCTTATGTGTTTTTGAAAAGTTAAGTCGTGTTTTGTCAAGTACAACCAAGTGGATATGCATATTTGACTCTAGCCTTTTCAGTGTATCATTTACATCTGATTGCAAAATCAGCAGCCTTGACCGTAGAATATTCCATAGGAAGCATTACGCACCTCCAAGCTCAGAGAACAAAATTTTCTTTCTTGATTAAAAACAATACGGAAGCCAATTTTACTTAAACTTTTTATGCAACAGGCCATTTTTAGAGTGTGTTATTTTATTCTATTTTTTTAAGGGACTGGCTTTAACTAAGCAGAAATGTGGAGATGAAATTTTTTCTCATGTGTACGTGGTGTTTGCTAAAGTGAGTTAGAGTGCTCTCTCAACCTGAAGAATGCCCCAAGGTCATGCCACTTAAAGCTTCCTAAGAACTTCAAATTTGCCAAGGTCACGTCAGCAAAATGTTGTATGTTTGGAAAATAGAGAGATGACATGCAGAAATGTTTTCTTGGTGGTTTTATGTTGTTTTATCGTGACCGTTTCACAGCAAACAGCGTATCATACATGTAAGCACAGTGACACATGAACACACACACATAGACACACACACGTACAGTACACACCCATGTACACACAAATTACACACGACATAAAAATTAAACAGACAAAGACACACACACATGTACACACAAATACAACACACACACACACACATGCACACACAGATAATATTATTCTTTTAAACATTACCAACGCTACTTGAATACTCCGACCTTCTGATCATTGCCTAGTACTCATGTAAAAAAAAGATATGTTCCCGTATGAATTATAATCCAAAAAGCAGTCCCAAGCCCTCCAAGTAATACTACAAGACTGGAGGAGACGTGTAATTACATTTATAGATTTCGCAACCCTGATATCAAACATGCCTGTCAGCACCGTGTCTTAAGGGAGGCAAAGGAATACTAATCATCCTGAATTGATACTGTAAGTGCAGAAATGTTCACAGGAATTTAATTTTGCGGTAGGAAGAAAATGGAGTGTTCCCGGTGGTTTTGAATTTGCGTTTGAAACATCAGTCACACAGCGGAACGGCTTTTTACTGTGGTTATAAGTTCGCAGTAAAGAGTTCATCGCAAAAACCAAGAACATAAAACCACATTTCTGCATTTACAGTACTGTACTACATGTAGGCAGCTGCATTTTAAATGTTGTATAATGTTTTTTACAAGACACATTATACAGACACGCGTGGCACAGGCATTGTAATCAAAATAGATATCTAACACAAAATTACTTAACAGAAACAAACTCATACAAAGTGCGAAAATATCCTTCGAACCCATTCATTGATAAAATTGTTTAGAAAATTGAATGAAAAGAACATGGGAAAAATAATGTCTTGTTTATGTTCCATTGCTAACTCATGTCACACCCCTTGTTTACCTACATGATAGGCGATATAGTTTGAAAGACATACGCAGATTGGACTTAGTCGGAGGAAGCAGTGATGATGATGATGATGATGATGTTGATGATGAAGAATACCAACAGACCTTTCCTTTCGAGAAATCCTTCAAGTTTACCCTTGACTTTGCAACCCTCTCAACAAGAATTCTGCTATAGTTTTCTTCATTTAACTTTTAAGAAGAACTTTTGTTCAATGTTGGGATCAACAGCAATTTTTCCAATAATTCCCCTTGAACATGATGTTAAGGTTTTGCCAATGAAACTCATCAAGCCGCTAAATATGTATGTAGTTCCACTTATGTAATTACTGCCACGCTCATTTCCGCCTCTTGCACTCAGCACAGCTCTTTTGTAATGATGTTGGGGTTTAATCATCGTACACCCCTGGCACCCATTCTGTAGGGTTGCGAATGAGTATTCAAATGATGAGCCATTTTCAGTCCAACACTTATCCGAATGATGAGCCATTTTCGGTGCCATTAGATTTTAGGGACCTGCAGTTCGACCAATGTGTTCTCCACGTGAGTCTAATTGGGATGATTTTCCAACGCCTGGAGTGATAATTGTACCCAAAGTGCCATTCAGAAGGACAGTGTTTTAGTAATGAGACACCATTAGTGTAATGACGCAAACTTTTCCACTGCGTAATCTATTTCCAGATTTGTCTCTGTGAAACTGGGTTTTTTTTTACTTTCATCATCATCATTTTTGTCGCATTTCCGTTCAAACTGAGGCAGGCTGTCATCGTGATTCTCCCATGACTCTTGTCTGTCACTAACCATTGTGTCTTTCCGACCAAATCAAATGAAAATATTAATTTTTTTTGCTTCACAGAAGTTAAATCAAACGAAAATAACCAGGTATATTTTCTCAAGGGAAATGTAATTTCTCAATCAAAGCTAGAAGCCCTTAGAGTAGCCTGTGCTCACAAATTTGATTTCTTTTTTTTTTTCTACTTGTTATCCTGCACCTGGCAACACCCCCAAAATGTTCCACCAACATTTCAGATTTAGGAACAGCTCAATTGAGCAATTAGTGAAAATGAGTTTTAAGTGAAAAATACTCTCTTTTTTTACCTCTTTCCTTGGAATACAATCAAACTGTCAATTTTGGTGTAAAAGTAATTATTGCGAAAGAAAATTTGTTATGAAGGCTGTGATAATGTTGTATACAGCAGACTAACAATGTCTCAATTACTTTACTCATCTATGGTATTCATATCTTCAGTTGCTTAAGAGACCAACGCATATCAGGCCTTGAATAGGCCTCAGAAGATATGAATGGCACCAAATTCATATTTTTAATATATGTTACATTAATCAGACCTGTACTAGAGTATGGCCACGTGCTACTTGTAGGCTGTAACAAAGTGCAGGAGCAAAACATGGAGAGGGTACAAAAGAGAGGGATGCGAATAATCTCTCTGGGAGGAAGAAGGGAGGTACCCACATTGCCAACGTTGAAAGTACGCCGTGAGGCTGCAGCTGTAAAGCTACTAAGAAACATGCTGGAGGAAAATCACCCACTGCACGACATGGTTCCTCCTGCTAGGGCTCTTGCCTCAGGGCGAACCTTGAGAAATGGCACGGCCGTCACTGTACCAGCAGCCCGTACACAGAGACTCAAAAACTCATTCCTCCACCAGGCTATACGCCTGTACAACAAGGACACTCAGTAACACTCATACTGTTAGTTTGATTTCCAATGATGTTTCTAGACGAGTGGCTTTTGCTCTTAACTGTGTATACGGATATTGTATATTTATGCACTGTTACATGTTATGTTATGTTACATGCGTATTGTTTTTTATTAATTGTGGATGATGTTGTGTATAGTGCTTGTGTAAAAATCAACACAATTCAGCTTCTATGTAACGCTGCAAGGTTGATTTAATAAACGGAATTGGAATTGGAAATGCTGCATTGAATGATGGTTGCCAATTAGGAAATAAATTTGTTGTCAATCATCAGTTTGCATAAGACCTTGAAAACAGTTGCTATGGAGTGATCTTAGGGTCTTTGGAAAATGTTGAGAGACTGCTTTTTGCACAGCAATCTCAAGATTCAGAGAAAAGCTCTTAGGATGCTGTCCTTGGTGCTTAATATTTGGTAGGGTGCAAGAACCGCTTCAGCTGAGCTGATTGGGCTTGTGTGTTGTGCTGAGTGGTTGTTACACTGGCTAATCAATTTAGATTCAGAACTTAAAGATGGTTCAGGGAAAGAGAGAGAGAGAGAGAGAGGTGATTCGGGGCATGTCCTTGGTGCTGAACTTATGGCTACTCTGGTTTTCCACTGAAACATTGTAATTCCAGCACCCTCTCCATACAACTCTTCCATAAAACTAAAAGCAGTTGGAAGACAATAAAACTTTGGTTAGGACAAGTCCTTTTTACTGCAAAACACCTGAGATTGCAGCTGCCATATATAACATTTACCACATGATCTCTCCATATAATTCCAACCAATGTATCAATAATGGCATAATGAAAAGTACCTGCTGAGACTTGTTAGATGAATGGTTTGGCAGGATGTTGGCAGGACAAAGAATATATGGCATTCGTCCTAACACTAACAGTGTATGTGTAGACCTGTTTGTTGTTGTCAAAGCTTTGCAAAGATGCCATCTAACAGGATTTACACATCCTTATATCCTCCAGAAGTTTTGTTTTGATATAAAACCTTTGCACTTTTAGCAAAGTGATTTTAGATGAGGCACACACGCAAACGTCTTCCATCTCCATTGTGTCATCAAGTCCTGCCTTTAGACCTTCCCTGCCATTATGATATATAGTTCATGAAAGGAGTGAAACGAGTGAGATAGTCTGCACGATACAGGTAGCTTTAGAAGGTCGTGAACTCTTAGGATGCAAAGGGACCAACCAAGTACTGTAGGAGAAACTATGTGAAATGTATATGCATCATTATAAATCTTCCTTTTCCTAACAGTACTTCTAATAATAGACATTCTATCAAGCTCATAGTTGCTGCATTTTTCTGTAGTTAATTTTGAGTAAAGAATTGTGTTTTGAATTCTCCACACATATATTTACAGATGCACAGTTTCCTGTATGCAATCCTTCCAGGGCCCTTGAATTTTAGCTGCCTCGGTTGATGCCCAACCTTTTAGCCCATCGAAGTGTTAAGAGCTTCCCTGTTGAGAGCACTTGTGTAATGTAAAATTCAAAAGCAATTGATCTCAACCCCTCTTACGCAGCTAACAGATGAAAAAAAAAATCACAACACAAAGCCAAACTTTTGATGGTGTAGTATTAAAGTTGAACAGTCAACTTTGATGTTGTGAGTGTTCTGCCACCGTTGTCGTAAAACAGGTTTTAAAACAAAAAATTTAGGAAATGGTAGTGTGAATTTTTGTGACGGTCTGATATGATTTTAATCCTTTTTTCTGTTTATCCAGATCACAGTGTACCTGGGAAAAAGAGACTTTGTTGACCACCTAACACATGTGGACCCAGTAGGTAGGTATCTGCAAGTAGGATATACACATTTTTTTTCTAATTCCCAAGATTTGGATGGAAAATTGTAAACCTTAAGCTTTTTGAATGCCTCATTCTATAACACACAATCCTGCAGCCTTGCGTGTCAGGAGAACAGGGCACTGAGTAAAGTTTCACAATATTCCAACCCAAGATTGAAAGACAGTGTTATTGACTTAACCCAGCAAGAATAGAATGTAAATTTTCTTCTTTGCAAGTCAGGTACTCTTTTACATTGCCTGCAAAGATTCTGGCAGCATTTTTGGTCAAATTCCCTATGAAATTGTACTGCTGAAAGCTTTCATTTGGTGCAGCCACTTTGAGCTGTTTTCGAGTGGCGGAGTATTGGAAGGATTTCTTTCACAGAAAACCTTTTGTCTGCACTCGATGTAGCTTTCATGTGTGGTCATGCTTAACCAATATGGAAATAAAAGTGCTGAAAAGCATGGCTGCACATCAGCTTCAGTCAATACTACAACAAAGAGGGGATCACAGCGGTGACCTTTCTGAAAATCAAGTTTCAATACTGGCATCAGTGCACTTAGATTGAACTTAGTGATGATTTTGAATGCTGCACTGAGCTTAGTTGGGAAGGGGCAGACAGGTAGCAACAGACTATGCTCTCTTTGAGAAAAATCTGTCTAGATCATATTTTACACAGAAATACACTAATGTAAGTAACATCAATGAGCAACTTCTTTACTGAGTTTCTTAGAAAGCTCCTCTATTTGATCCTCAAAGAGTTTTCATTCTTGACACAGTGCGTGACCGTAGGGCTGTTCAAATGTAAAAATAGCCCGCATCTTAATGTAACCTTGCTATCTGCCTGCCATCTGAATCCCTTAGGACACATAAGACATGACAGGAATGCCAATATTGGGATGTAAAAGCATGTCTTATAATAGTCACTCGCAGGGTGTTATCTACAAATGGGAAACGGGCTAGGCTGTATGCCAGGGAACGTTTAGGGAGTAGGAATCTGTACTGGTACCCACCGCTACAGTTCCACGAAAATCATCAGGTCCAAAATACAGAAACATCAATGTACCGGTACTGTACCTGAATAGACATGCACTCAAGTGTATAATAGTAACTTGTTGACTTATTTTGTGACTAAAAATGTGTTATTCCTGCTATAAAGATAACAATTTAACACTGAAAAAAGATTAAAACATTGCGTGGGCATTGAAACCAGCACCATGTTTGATTTGAGATCCTGTTGAAAGCACAGGTTCCCTGCATAAGGCATCTGGAGCATGAATGAACATTCTGTTAATTGTTCATGTTTCTCTCATCATCGAAGACCACAGATTACTTTGTCAAATTATTAAGGTACATGTACATGTTTATACCTACACTTCTGTACCAGTACCTGTACCTGATGTTACATTTAGGTACATATTCCTAGAAGGGGGGGATTTAGGCAGCTTACTCAATGAAATATTCTAGAAAATTCAATGTTATTTGTTTTCCTATCTCTACATGATGTTGAAACCAGCAATTTTTTTCACAGTTCTTGCTTTGGGGTTCACTTTACAGTTTGACCATCCATAGGACCATTCAACAATATCAACCCGTCCACACCCTATCCTAAATAAGCCATCAAAAAGAAAAGGCAGTCTTAAAAGACGCGTGTAACATGAAATATAGGGCTGGCACACAATTCTTTCCCCTTCAGATTTAAGATCTGCCAGGCTCTTTTGAAATTTGAATCACAGCTTTCATCCCAGTCGCTTCTATCTTCTTTTGATCTCCTAGAGAGGGGAGGTGAACCTAGAATAGATAGGAAATCATAAGTCCAAATCAAATTTTGTTGCCGCCTCCATAGAGTGTTAGAAGTATCAAGAGGGAAGTAACATGAATTGTCCATTATACATGTGTACCCTCTTCACTCCATGGCAGCTCATTCGTGTAATTGGCTAAGCATAGTCATCCACCCACGCAAAGCTAGGCACTTGAAATTCAGTCATTCAGAACCAAAGGCACTTCTTTGGATAGAGATAATAAACAATATATTTTTAGAAGAAGGAAATTAAATTTAGTCATCAACCTTGCGTTTGAAATGTGTGAATGAGTGAGTGAGTTTTCTTGGAATTGCTATTCCCTTTATAGGTAGGATGTGGAGTGCATGACAAGGCCTATGAAAGAAATTTTGTGTTTTTGGTTACCTGACCGACCCTAGCAAAACACTTGCCGGGAAAATCGTAATGAAAGGCATATGAAACATTGTTGATTTTAACAAGAACATCAACAGACAAGGAAACACAGAAGTATTTGAAAGATGAATTCAAAATGTTGACGGCATAGGAAAAGCTCAAACCAGTTTAAGACAGCTTGAATATATCAAGTTCTTTTTAAGTCTGTATTATGTAAGTTTCTAATTGTACTTTTCTGTGATTCACAGATGGCGTCATTCTGGTGGACAAAGAATACCTGAAAGACAGAAAAGGTACCGCAATGACATTTAGATTTACTGTATTTTTTTACCTGTATTCCTTTTAGATTGTTAGAAAATTCAGTCATTTGACTGCAAAGTTACTGTTGAACTAAACTACTTTTCATCTCGGTTTAACATCTACTAACATAATGTCACCAGGGTACATAATTCCGCCACCCTAAAAAGATATGTCCAAATAGATCTCCAAATCCATGTCCCCCAGTATAATGCACACCTGTACATTGCACATCTAATCTGTGCATACCTGGGGGGTGCTGCACCAGAGATCTTTCAAACCCACTGTTTTTCAAGTGGCGGATTTATGTAACCCAGCGGATTAATGATAATGACGGTTAACAAAGTTGTACATGTTTTAATTTTCCGCTTCTCTCGCAGTGTTTTCGCACATTCTAGCAGCATTCCGATATGGGCGAGAGGACCTTGACGTGTTGGGGCTGACGTTCAGAAAGGACCTGTACATCGCCTCCGCCCAGGTCTACCCACCGCAGCCGTCTGAACAGAAGCCTCTAACCAGACTGCAGGAGAGGCTCATCAAAAAACTGGGACAGAATGCCTATCCCTTCTTCTTTGAGGTAAGAAACGATTGTGACAAGTTAAGAATGAGATAAAATTGTAGAGGAACATCAGGTGTATTGAATTTGTAACCAGACATCAGGAAATGCTCTATAAAAAACTGGGACAGAATGCCTATGCCTTCTTCTTTGAGGTAAGAAACAGACAAGAAATTATTGAAAAACAGAGTTTGAAATTGTGTTAATTGTAAAGAAACATCAGGTATTTCAAAATTGTAACCATACGTCAGAAAAGTCTTTTCAGGGAACAGGGACAGAATGCCTAATCCTTTCTTCTTTGAGATCAGAAACAGATAAGAAATTATTGAGTTATAAAATTGTATCAATTGTAGAGAAACATCATTTCAAATTTATAACCAGACCTCAGGAAAGGCTCTGGCACAGAAAATGAATAGACCAATAATATTTCATCTTATGTGTGCATGATTGAAATGTAATGGAAGAGCAAGATACCTGTGGTGCACCCCTACCAATATTGCTAAATGGAACGACCCTATTTTCTCCCACAGATGCCCAAAAATGCACCATCATCGGTCACCCTGCAGCCTGCCCCAGGGGACACTGGGAAGGTATGTGTCAGCGCACATCAGATAGAGCCTGTTAGCCCCTAAGTGTCCATGAATTCTGATACAGGCTTATACACTGATCCTTTTGGTGTATGTAAAGGCAGGTGTGCAGAAAATACACTCCAAGCAGAGGACGGGTTTCGGCTTTTTTAGTTGGGCTTTCTATTTTGTCATGTTTTTTTAATGTTACCAACATAAAGAAACCGCGACATAAAGAAATCATGACAAAAACGACATTAACACCTAAAAAGCTGTAAAAAAAACAAGCGGAAAACCCAACCTCTGCTTGGAGAGTATGCAGAAATGGGGACATGACCCTGACATTGAAAATAGGTCACCTCTCGGGACTGTTATCTGTCATCAGAAATGTTTAGACATCACGATGAATGAACATACATTTCGTATTGACTAGTATGTTTGACTAGAGGCATTAGCAAATATTTTTCTATGACAAATTTGAGACTGCATGATGAGGTCATCTATATTGGACAGACTTTTAAAAACTCTGTCATTTTTATTCAGTGCAGCTCTTTTTACTCACTTTCAAAGTTTAATAGGATCTCTCCAAATCTGTTGTCTTAGTTTTTATTTTTACACAATTGTTTAAGCTGTTGGTGCCAAAATATGACTACATGTATGAGCATTTGGGTTTGATTCATATCCTGAATGGTACATTCAATCTTTTCAAAGTGTTTTTTTTTTTTAAACCTGAAAGAGGTACAACTATCAAAAACAAGAGAATTATATTGGTCGGGCATAAGGAAATGGTATTATGGATTGTAAGTTGGAGATAATAATCATGTACTTAAAGTGTATAATCCTTGTTTTCCTACCCTTTGACCAGCTTAGGGGCGTTTTCTAAAGCCTATGAGTTCACATGGCAATATTTGCATGGCATTGCATAATCATTGTAGGATCCTACGAGTGATTCCAATTTTTCTGTTTTGACAATGACTCTCCTGCTAGGTTTTTTCTTACCCTACAGGACTTTTTTGGCAGGGGCATGCCCCCATGGATTTTCTATGCTATAGTTTTAACTACTCTGCCAAATAAGTCCTAAAAACTCTAAAGTAAGTTGTTTGCTTGAACCATGCCAACCCAGGAAACAGTAAGTTTTAATGGAAATAAATATCCCTTTCTAACCAGATAGTTCTAGAAAATACCATAGAAGTCTTCCCCAAACTGTCAAATAACATACTCATTCCATATCACATCTTGTCTTCAAAACAAGTTAAATGTACCCTAAGCTTTAATACTTATAGCATATTCATCTCATGTTACAGTTAGCTATAGAACTGTCTAACATCCACTAATCATCTAGCCTGAGTGTCATCCTGTTTAGTTCCAGGCTCTACCTTCACCAAATCTTTGATGAAGGTAGAGCCTGGATATAAACAGGATGACACTCAGGCTACTAACCATCAGTTAAAAAAAGTTTTACCACAAATCACAGTCTTAAGTCTTGGTAAAATTAAATGTTTTCAAACCTTCACGGTATATAACTTTTGTGCCATTCCACAATTAGTCTTAGCCTCCTTTTGTGCAAATGACATGTTAACTTAATTACCACTTTTTTTTTAGTCATAGAAATGACAATCATATGTCCCCTAATCTTCACTGTAATAACACACCGGTTTTCATCTAGTGTAATATTTAGTCTAATGTCCAACATCCTTCAAGTGTAGGTACAATTAACAAATACATGTATCACATTGTACTAAATGTAGTCCTATTGGTAGTCCTTCATTGCCAAATATGATTTGTCTGTGTCCTAGCAACCACATTAATATCCTAAGATGATACTATTGTCCTAATACTGCGGTAACTGTTAATCTTAGAAACAGCAAAATTAATGCTAACCTCCAACCATCATTACTAATATCATGTTAATTCCATTCCACAGTTACATTGTAGCTTTGGGAACAACAACTAAATGTCACCAAATCATCATTGTTGATATTCAGTTTATTTCATACCACGTAGTAATATAAGAAGCCGTAGCCAAAAATCCCCAAAACTTAATTGTAGGCATTTTTAAACTAGTCAATTAACCCTTAATAACAACGACAAACTAACCCTCCTCACGCGAGTAGCTACTATTTTCAAATCAGAGTTTTATAACATTTTCACAACATTTTTTGTTGGAGCTGTTTTCAGTCACCACAGACCATGTAGTATAGAGCAGCCCATTCGCCCTACACCTTCACCATGATTCTCTGCCCTGGTATTCAGTTGCTTTTGTTTTACCTTCCAGCCATGTGGTGTGGACTATGAACTGAAGGCGTTTGTTGCAGACAGCATAGAAGAAAAAGCTCACAAAAGGTAAAGGAACATGATATTATAGACTACATTAATGCCAGTTTTGATCTTCATGTAGTTGAAAAAAAGGACATTTTCAAAGGTCTCCACCCATTCCTTCTGTATATCAACCATTGCTGCAGTAATTCAATTCATCTTATTGTATGCAAGACATTCTGTCACCTTTGACCCATTGCTGAAGTCATGTGACCTTATGAGTCATGTGTCCATAAGGTCACATGACAAGTTTTGGGTCATTCTTTCTGATAAAGGCAGGAGTGACATATTGAATTTTGAATAACTTCAATTTCATAAAGTGTTGGAACAAAAGTTGACTTTTTTGTGATATTTGTGGGATTCTCTAACTTCGTCCGCAGAAACTCTGTACGACTTGCCATCCGGAAAGTGACGTACGCCCCCTCGACGCCTGGACCCCAGCCCTTCGCAGAGGCCAGTAGAGAATTCATGATGAGCGCCAACCCTCTACATCTGGAGTGTTCGCTGGATAAAGAGGTCAGGAAAGTCTTTCATAAACAATTTCTTTTTAAAAGTTTTAATCATTCCATTTAGAACTCTAATGGGGCAGTCAGAAACATTTTCCTATCCCATGTTTTTGAAATGCACCAGGAGTTTGGAAAATTATTTGTCCTCAAGCAAAAACTGAAAGAACATCAAATCCAACATCCAAATCTGGTATTCAAATTTGCAACAGCGGCGCATGTGAAGTGCAAGCGCATTGGAATTATTTTTTTGGAAGCCCTTGGAATACAAGTAGAACCCTGTGAGATACTGTAGAATACAATGTCAACATGAATATATGGGAGAGATCTGGAAATTGCTGTGTTGCATATCCTACTATGGTATACCCACAATGTTTCCTTGTCCATCCTTTAGTCATGTCTTCTTTATGCCTGTTATGTTCAGCTGTACTACCATGGGGAGCCCATCAACGTTAACGTGCAGATAACCAACAACTCCAACAAGACAGTCAAGAAAATCAGAATATCAGGTGAGATTTTTCAGCAGTTCTTGAAGTTATTCTTTAAGGTTGACATTTTTGGTAATTTTGTAAAACAATAGTGGTTATTAGAAAAATGTCATATTTAATGCGCATGTATTTTATTCCTGTTTCTCTTCCCAGTTCGACAGTTTGCCGACATCTGCCTGTTCTCCACGGCTCAGTACAAGTGTCCAGTTGCCATCCTGGAAACAGAGTAAGTCTCGCCTACAAATGAACTTGACACTCATCAAACCGTTGCCACGGTGTTCCCATCTTCTTATCCCTGTTTGCTATCTGTAGTAGTGCAGTTGTGTTTTTCTCTCCTGTCATGCATGATGGCACACAGTACCATTGTACCTTGCTGTCATTGACAGATTTTTGAGGTAGATGTCTATGCAAGGTTTACATTTATCTATAGTCTGAACTACATGGCATACCATAGACCATAGCGACATGTAGAACTTACTAGATAAAGTTATCAAGGCATTTTAGATGCTTTAATACACGTTACACTGTGTTCTTAACTTGTAATTTGTGTTTTGTTTGTTTGTTTGTTTGTTTTACGTAGGGACGGTTTTCCTGTTGGCCCCAGCCAGACGTTATCAAAGGTGTATACGGTCTGTCCGCTACTGAAGAACAACCTGGACAAACGCGGGCTGGCGCTGGATGGCAAACTAAAGCACGAGGACACCAACCTGGCCTCGTCCACCATGTAAGACTCCCAGACGTCTGTAGACACAGTGCTACACTAAAAGACTTTTTTTTCAAAGTTCTGTCAGAGATCTGTGAGATATTTTGATCTTTTGTAATTCTTTTTTGCTTTATCTTGTTTATTCTTTATAGAAAGAAATGTTGTAATTAGCGTAATTCATTTCAATTGCTGGCCAAAATGTCTAGAAACACAGACAAGCAGACACCAAAAACAATACCTTAAAGTTTGTTTTTCACAGAGGTTCATTTTTTGTAAGAAATTGCTGCACCAACTTGAGATATAGTCAATTATTACTCTTTCTGTATCAAGAAAGGTATTTTTGGAACACTTCTTGGAAATGCCTTTTCTTTTCAAGACAACTGAAATACCAAGACTGTCACCTTCTCATCATACGTGTACAAGTTTTGGTACTTGCCCCTTGAATGACATTCTCTTCAAGCAACCTTCCCTTAGTGTGTGAAAACTTTCACTCAGTGAGCACTAAATCCTGATACCATTGACAGCAACATCCATTCTCAGTGTTGGATGACATGCATACAAATCACTACTTTTAGTCTATCACACGAAATTGTTTCATAACTGCATCCCTGGTGATGAATGACAATTTGATTATTACATTCATTTAAGAAAACTCTCACATAGTTGTACCTATGTTAGATTACATGCAATGTAAAATACTGCATTTGTTTCCACACCACTTGGTTGCATGATAACTGTTGCCCCGGTGCTGAATGACAATTAAATTACATTGTATAAGATTCATTTTGAATAGTACTCGCATAGTTGTACCTGTCCCTGGTGCTGAATGCATAACATTCTGTGCATTGTTGTATCTAGATCTGTCACTGGTGCTGAATAACATTCAGATTACTGCACTTTTATTTGCCTTGTGAGATCAATCATATAGCTGTGTCTTTCCAAAGTGCTGAGTGACATTCTAATTACAACATTCCTTTCTAAAGAACGTTCATGTAGTTATATCTGTCCCTTGTGCTCGAAAGCATTCAAATCACCTCATTTATATGTACATACATACTAAGCAACATTCACCTAACTTCATTAGTGTGCCTAGTTTTGAATGACATTTTAATTACTGCATTCATCTTTGAAGAACGCTGGCAGAGCTATATTTGTCACTCGTGCTGTCAATCATTCCATTTTTTTGTTTATCAATACTAAAATACGTTCACATAACTTCATTAGTCCCTGCTTTTGATTGACATTCTAATCACTGCATCCGTTTCCATGAACATGCACATAGCTACACATACATATCTGTCACTCTTACTAAATGTCATCCCAATTACTGCATATATATGTCAGGGTAGAGATTTCAATCTGGCAGAACCACCGCAAGAGATCCTGATCAAAGTCTCCGATAACAGACTCTAATAAGGATGCTAGCAATGTGTTAGGGACTTCCCCCATGTACAAATCCTGAATTTCAATTCAATCCATTGATCTAAAGTGACATAAATCAAACTTGCAAAGTTGCTGTTTTAGATTTACAGACCTCGATCAAGATCTCTACTGAGAAAACTGGTAATTTTTGCCAGATTGAAATCTCTTCTCTGACATATATATGAATACTGAGTCCTTAGCTACACAGCCAAATGGATTTTATGTGGCGACACTTCAGTAACTTTTCAACCACCATCCTTAGGGCTTAATCAGCTGTACTACTCCTTGCCTAAAAAGAACCCGGTGTATGTTGATTTACCAACTTGATTAGATTATTTGAGGGCTCCGTGTATTTGCTCGTCAGTACTAATGAACCTATACATTGCTGTACATGTCCCTGGTGCTGATTGACATTCAAATCAATACTTTGGTTTTCAAAGAACTCTTGCATGGCTGTATCTGTCCCTGGTGCTGATTGGCATTCAAATCAATACTTCGTTTTTCAAACAAACTCTTGCATGGCTGTATCTGTCCCTGGTGCTGAAGGTGATTTCCATTGTGAAATATGTTCCAAATACAAGTTAACTGCTAGGCTGGAAATTTTTATTTCTACATCCTGCAACATGTGATTTACAGTTACTGAGTCAGTATACTTATAGCTTGCCAAATTGCAAGGGGTTTGAATTTCTTCTGCAATCTTTAGAATTAGAAAATTGCAGCTTGCAGATCTGGTACTAAAAGCATTCACTCACCCTTGTCTCTTCTATTACCATGTCACGTACGTACATGTAGGTAAATGTTTATTTTTATTTTTTCAGCATGACAAAGGACACAACCAGAGAGAATCTTGGGATAGTTGTGCAGTACAAGGTTAAAATCCGACTGATTGTGGCCTATGGAGGGTGAGTCACTCATTCTGGAGTTATATGATGATTTATATTGCATATATTGCATTTATGTAAATGTTGCTATACAGGTATTTTAATCTTAGGTTGTCTGTTTACAGAATCTATATAGAAGGTTTCTGCGCAAAATTTTAAACACAAATAGTCCGTAATGAAGTCAGGCGTTTGTATCTATCTTTGTAGATTCATTCATAGATACGTTTTTACCTACTTGAAAAGAAACATTCATGTGTTTGTGATCCTGGAACTGTAAAAGAAACACATTATGAGCATCAAAATAAGGAATAGTTTTTGTATCTGATACACAATTAGCTGTTGAATCATGATTATTAATGACATTTTTGTTTCTTGTATGACAGAGACCTGTCTGTTGAGCTGCCCTTCACTATGAGCCATCCCAAACCTGAGACCCCACCTCCCAGCCCCAAACCAGACAGGGCACAGGGTCAGTTCAATTTCTTTATTTCGGATATTATACCCATATTATGGCTGTACAAACATAAAAACACAAGTAAACTATACATACAACAATTTATACATTCTGAGACAAGTTTTAACTGTAATTTCCAACCCAAAAATTTTCAACTGTACAACACCAGTCTTTGTCAAGGAGTGAGCAATCCACCGCTGGGATGACGTCACGTTATGCAGATAGCAGTGGACCATAAGTAGCGGAAAGTCTGTGGCACCCGCCGTCTCAGAATGATTTCTATCAACACAGTTGAACTTTCAAGTTAACAATTTATACACATCTTTTTTAAAGAGTTTCTATACCGACAGTCAGACATCAGAACTTCAGAAGGCCGTGTATTATTATAATACTGTTGTTGGTGTTGTGTAATCTGTTGGTGAAGGAATAGCATAGAGTACTAACACTACACTCATTTATCAAATATAGTCACCAGTTCAGACATGCAATGATACACATGTCCTTGAAATAACTATTAGAGTGCCTTGTTGTTTCAACATCGCTTTATGTAATTCAGCTCTTGGGCTGCCAAGTGTTCTTTCAATAAAATCCATGGTTTGATTTGTTATGTTATTATAAGATAGCAAGTTGTTCCATATATTTTCTTGGATTTAATTTAGTATTTTTTATTTGCATGTTGTTTGCTCTCTTGTAATTGCTACATATGTATCATGTCTACTTTTAATGTAATTTTGATGCCAAGGATATGTAATTCATCCAATGTTACTTAGTAATATCCACTGCACAATTTGGTTATTCTTGTGTTTGAAGCTCTTCCAATCAACCATAAACCAATACCGGGTACTCATTTCCTACCTTCATGTAGAAGGTTATTTTTTTGTTGCATCTGTAGTATGTATATGCATAATTATGTAGGTTGTGTTTGTGGCCAACATAACTCAAGAAGTTGTGACTGGATCTTTATGATATTTGGTGTGTGGGTAGGTGTCAGACAAGTTTGATTAAGAGCCCCTAGAACTTGTTTATTCATTAGCATATCAGGCCTCGAAATGCTCCTTTCTGTTATATACAATATTGCAAGCTAGCAAAACGTTTCTATGCAGTTTGGAAAATCTTTCTGCAGATGTCCAAATGTCATCCATAATTTCTTTGTGTGTCTTTGGGAGACTTTTAAAAAGGTATTTACATGTTAATAATAAGATAAAACCTCAAAATGTGTAACGTTTGTCCTAATCAAAGTGAAATGTTTGTCTATGATTAGTCCTGAATGATTGCGTTCTATGGAAACAAAATGATTTGATTTTATTCCTTATTTCTTCACAGAAGCACCAGTGGACACAAACCTCATTAATCTGGAAACCAGGTAAAATAATTTCATTTTTTCATGTTTATTAATAAGGTTCAGCTGGTTGGTAAAGCTGGGTAAGATTCGCAAAATCCTTGTATAGCCTTTCTATATGGAAAATGGGCAGACATAAGTATATTGAGATGATAAGACAAAATCTTAAAATGTCAAAGCTGGTATGGATTTTTATTTAACCCAAACAAGCATCTATTCCATTGTTCATTGAACACAGTCATTTGCTGTCATCAATTCAAAGGATCATTCTAACCATGGTTACATACATTGATCTGTTTTCATAGTAAGAAGTTATTTTTCATGATATTGCATGAGTTAACTATTCAGTCCATTAGTGACATTTCTAATTTCATACATGTATGTTCCTTTCTCTCTGTTTCCATGTTTCTTATACTCTTTCTGAATGTGGTGTTCCTGTACTGCTCTTACACATCTCTTCAATATAGTTTGGCTGATCAGTTATTTGTATGAACACAAAATTGTATTGGAAATTTGTTCAAAGAAATGCTTTTGCTTAGTTTATATTACAGCGATGTTAGGAAATCCTCATTTTTTGGTCCTGAGTTTATTTGATACAATGAGACAAAATAAGTGAAGTAGACGAAATTCAGATGTGACATAATAAGATTATGCAACTTATATAAATAGTTGTTATTCAAAATGTTTTTAGGCCATTGTTTGCGAAATGGTTGTGTTGTGATTATTCAAATTTCAAACAGCAATAAAACAATATTTTCAGTTTAAACGTCACCATGATAAACCATGTTTCAATAGATGTGCAAGCAGCTCAGTTGGCTTTAATGGAACACTTCATCCAGAAGGGTACCCTAATGCATGCTTTGTTTTCTATCATGTCTCTCTGCCCCCCTCCCCCATTACTGTATTGCTGCATGCAGTACTATCAATAGACCTCGGAGGTGGTAAGCCCACTCGAAAGGCCTGCACTCAATCCTGAGTACGTTCTCATTGCATGGATCATTCCATTGGTAGAGTAGGGGTGTATGTGTTGTGTAGATCATACATTTGATTAACACAAGGTTTAGGTAATTAGTAGCAACTAGATATTTAGTGAGTATATGATATGATGTTGTTTTTAAACAGTCATCACTCATATTTCTTGGGTCACTCAAAGTCATCAACATTTCACGTCCCTCAATTTTTCAATTTTTAGTTTTAAACTTTACCTTAGAAATCTTTTTACAGTCTGGTCAGAGTCACACTCACATGATAGCCCAATTGAAGCATTAAACACTTGAATGTGTTGCATTCAATTTCCTAAAAGAAAGATCTCCAAGTTCAATGATGTTTCTTTCAGTCGGCCTTCGCATTGCTGCTTGCCTTACATAAAGCCGGCTAAGTGCAAGTTTTGCTGCATTACATGCGTTGAGTAAATTGGGTGCATTGAAGGGTAGAAATGCGGTCCATTAAGGCTGAGTGTCTCAGCTAAATCATAGGCATAGATCAGATGTCTAGACATGGTGTCTGCAGAGTTCAATGCATGGGCCAATGTAGAGAATAGTGAGCATGCAACAGAACATAAAGGGAAATGTGTTTAGAAAATCCACCATGAGCATAATTTCTCACATCATCCTCTAAGGATAACAAGGGTCAGATAATTTGTGCTCGAGCATTCTAGGGTTCAAACAATTTGCTATGCAATTGCGGATTATTTTTTTCAGGCAAGTGGACTTGAAGTACAATTGGTCAAATCAGTGTGGCCCAACCTCCACCTTTGTAGTGTGCATGTACCTTCTCGCACCAAATATAGATGTATCATGAAATGCACTTTTAAGTTACAGTTCTGAAACAGTAGGTTAGAGTTAAATAGTAATGGCTGTTCACACCAACGTAAACAGAGCAGCTGAAACTTGTGTTAACAAATCTCTGGTCTACTTTCCTCCGCAGCGAAACCCCGGATAGTTACGGTAAGGACGATGATGACATAATCTTTGAGGACTTCGCTCGCATGCGACTTAAGGACCACGAGGGGGGCGACACCGAAGCATGAGTTCAACTCACGAAAGCTCCCTCTCACTCCGACTGTTCCGCAAAGTTGGTGTCACCATTTTCCTTGTAAACAGAACTGCCTTCAGATTGTAGGGAGTTCCCCAGACTGCCTTGTATAACAGCCTTTGGATAGCATTGCTTCATTGAAGTTTCAAATTTCCATCCAACACGAAAAAATGTGACTTATTGGCCACACCTTCAGCCTTCGTCAGGTTGACTGACCTAGCTACTTCTGTCACATGACCTACTATGGATAGTTGACTCCAGTAGGGGGTCAGAGGCACCTGGAAGGCTGCTCAGGATGGAAATTTAAAACTTCTTCTTAGCTACCAACACAGATTGATTTTTATGCTAACAATGTGTTGTTTGTTAGATAGATAATGACGGAGTTACGCATATACTACCAACCACCTAGCCAATAACCAAGACTCATATGTGTAATATTGTGACAAATGAATGTGATGATTTTGTAACTGCCATGCCATCGTGTGAATAGTCAGTGGTAAGAAAGGACCGTACTTTCGTCTGCAATGTATAATAGAATCGCAGTCGATGGCTTCATAGTATATTGCACATTTATATCGTGTTCAGAATCTATGTAGGATAACTGTCTTGTAAAGTGGATGTTTTGTATAAATTTTCTAGAGTGGGTACATGTACTTTCTAGTCAAGCTATCTTTTCATAAATCCAGATAATCAAAATTACAACATACAAGTCTTCAGGTCTTCTCATTCCTGTATGATTCAGGTAATTTTTCTCAATTCAACCTGTCTGTAATACATATTGTTGAAAGTTAATCTTTATCTTCTATGTATATTTCACATTGTATACCTAAAGTAACCATAAGAACACTGTCAGTACACGTGCATGGGACCACTGCACTTGAGTCAACAATACTAACTGTCTGTTCAAAGACTAATGAAAATGCTATGTTTTGCTTAGTTAATACGGTAACCATAACCTGACATTATCTGGATTCATGAAAACGAGTAAACTATTGAATGTTTGTCTGCATATTCTATTCTATTTCAAGGTTGACACCAAGACTGTTGTTGTTAACGACGAGTCTGTAATGTCTTGTCTGTTCGGCTCTTGTACAGTTGTAGGTTCCAGGCCAAGCTTTGTGAATCCGACCCTTACATTTTATAATGTATTAATATATAAAAATATATGTGTGACACAGCCATCAATAGTACGCGAAAAGTAATACTCCTGTAACTCTCCAGACTTTGTACATGTACGTGAAAACTGTGAGTTTTTGAACTGCAGATGGAACTAGTACACCTTGATTGTTGTTTTTTAGAGCACTTTTTTAACGGAAAGTGCAGCTGTAGAGTGAAGGGTTATTAATGCTCCTGAAGTGATGGATGGAGATCTTTAACCTTCTCCCTGCTCAGGTAGCCTTTTGGTACCTAAGTTGTAGGGGCAACAAGGTTAGGCAGCAGGGAGAAGGTACACTGAACGTTGACTTGTGGGGAGCCTTTGACTGTTGGGACTACTAATCTTCAGTACAGGTTTGTGCAAGCAAAACCTGTTTTGTTTTACCCTTGACTGCTCGGGTGCCACCATCTTGGAAAGTCCAAGTTTAAGTTCAAGAGCTCTGTCTTGTTGTATGTTTTTAAAATGTTAATGAGACAAGATAGACTTGTAATTGTACGGGGGCAATGCAAGAGGTACAAATGAAGGGGGGCACTTTCGATAAAAGAAAGCAGTTGGACCAAGTGTGATGTTTTTTTCAGTGAACCACCCAAAGAAAAGTGTTATGCCAGCTAGAATCGTGTTTCTTTGCTGCATTCATTATGGGCAAATTAAAAGTTTTATTTCTCTAGTAATTGTTAAAAGCCTAGAAAAAATATAAATCAGCTAGCAATTTAATTCTTGTAGCAAGAAGTATAAAAATACTGACTTGTCAAGTAAAGTAATAGAAATAATGTCAATATAGAGGATATGATCTTAGATATGTATGATATATTAAGTAAAATATGATGAGAGCACTAGTGCACACATTGTTTGTGCTGAAAGACACAATGGCTCAAATATTGTCTTTATCCTTATTAATCCGTATAAAGAAATAATGAGGTCGTATAATATATGTTGTGAGCTTGTCCCAGCTAGTTACACGGACATAGCATTAATCCCCTGTGAATCGTTCCTTGATTGCGCCATGTTTTGTGAACTTACCATGCTTGGCTCTCTCGTACACTTTCAGAAAACCATGTCGCTACACTAGATGTAGTTAGCCAACCTAAACAGTTAATGACATGAGAAAACCCCAGTCATCGTACTATGAAATCACAGATCCAAACAAGTTTGGTGTTCAGGTAGTACAATAACATGTCATCCCAAACATACTAGGTAGAGTTGAGTGTAAAGTTTTGTTGTTGTCTCCTCATCTGGTATTGTATAAAGTGCAACCAGTTAAGTCTAGTGTCCAGCAACACAAATATCAGATATTTTATAGTCAGATCTATTCTTGTTGTAGAGCCGTGATTACTGTATGCATATGAGTCTTAATCGGTCTAGGTTCCAAATATTCCATGACAGAATGAACTAAAAGTGTTGTCCATAATCTAGCATCATATGAAATTATTGTGTATAAATATTATATATATATATGATTATGATTAAAACTGTAACTTGTATGCCAACCACATGTGGATTTTGTATCATTTTGTCTGTGTGTTTTTATTAGTGACTGTAGCAGTTTTTCACCAGTTTATAGTTTAGAAGTCAGAGGTTGTTACCAGTTCTGTTTCTGGATATCAAATTTCCTTATTTGCATAATCTGTGACTTACTCTAACACTGTATACTTGTGATTATTATGAAATTGTCACCATTTATTTAGAAATTAAGTACAAATGATGTTCTGATTTCCACCATTAACAATGAATTACTTCCTTAGTTACCCTATTTTCAAATTCACCGTATATATCCCAGTTCCAAGGAAAGCTGCAATGGGGCCCAAACATTTTAACACTTTTGAGCATAGCTGTGCTAATAGGCTTATTGACAGTGTGATGTATTGTGTGTAATAGGTCAAAGTTGAAGGCCCCTGGCCATCCCTTGTACATGTAACTATGACCAGGATCCTTCAACTTTGACATATTACACTGTGCATGCGCACTTCAAACCGTGAACTAGCTTACAGTTTAGGCAGGTAAACTCATTTTAGGACAAAAGATATAAAATGTTGTGCACCATTCGTCCTTATGGCTATTATCAGCCATTAAATGCCTTCATCGTCGTCATACAGAACGTTGTTCTCATAGGCAAGTTGCGTGTGGGCAGTCTTTTTCTTCCGGTAGATCCACCACCAGGAGAACACGAGGATTATGATAATGACAAGACATAACACGATTGGAAGGGCAACGTATAGGGCAAAGTGTGATGATGGTGGTTGTGGTATGATCGTTGCTGTTGCATTTGTGTTTGATGAGGATGAGGCCTGGTCTGTTGTACCCGATGACGATGGTGTTGTCAACGGAATTGCTTCTGAAAATGATGACAACCAAAAATGGGAACTGGCATTGTCGTTAGTTGTTCAATAATGTATTCTGGAAGTTTAACTTCCTCCCAGCTGCATAACCCGCAACAAATACAGATTTTGTGCCTTACAGTCAATATGGTTAAATTACATGTATGCCAAATTCTGAGGAAAAAGCAATGACGTACCATTACAGAACTGCCCCTTCGATCCATCCGGGCATTTGCAGGCACCGTTCAGGGTGTGGCACGTGGCGTTGTCAGGACAACTGCAGTTATGTTCGCATTGGCCGCCATATTTTCCTTCCGGGCAACCTAGTTGTTCATTAGACAAACAGGAAAGTGATTAGATACAAAGACATTTTTAAACATTGGTTATGGAGGATATGTTAGCCCGAATGTCCATTTCTACTATAGTAAAGTAATAAACCTTGCAACAGACAAAATGAATCAAACTTTCAACTGATTCAACAGCCTTCTTCGGGAAACATGACGCGAATACTTTGGGCACGTGACGACAGGTGACCAGAAAAGTGGGTACGTGGACATTGTGGAAGTCTAGATGCTAATAGTAGGATCTCTACAGGAAAATAATAGAGTGGTCGCAGGAAAAACAAGCCACTAGGGGGCCCAAAATCTAATCATTTCGAGGTCTCAAGAAGACCTACCCATTTACAAAGTATAAAGACAATCTATCCAGGCATTCTTGAGTTATCATGTTCACACACACACACGAACGCTAACGAAAACATAACCTTCCTGGCGATGGTAATGATAAAGGCTAAATAGGCTTAGGCGACTTTTTCAACTCGACAGTGAGGTCCGATAGAGACGAGAATCTCTACTCCCTATGGGGTCGGTAACCTACCGGAATAGTAAATTCTTATGGTGATTTGGTTTAAGGTGAGAAGCCCCAGCGTCACATGGCAGTTCACCGCTACGGTAGGCGTGGCCGAGTACACGTGCTGGACACGTGCTATCAGGAGGGTGCGTCTGTCGCTGGGGGCGCCCCAGTCAAACCACTCTGACGGGACGTTGTCGTCAACATCCAAGTACGCCCTGGAAACGTTCTGTAGGTTCAAAGGTGTTAGTCAAACGACATTGTACTTTCGTCTCGAAACACAGACTCCCATAATATGAACACCTGAAGAAATCGTGAAAAGTACAGTTATGTACGATACAGCAATGCAACATATGGATATCAATACAATGGATACAACAATATCTGGATAGAATGCCAACGTTTGAAATAATTAGGTTTGCAAGTAGCAATAGAATTACCCAGTGAACTTCCAACGACGGTAGATGGGTGGCGTTTTTCGGTAGCGGGTCGCACCCATACTCCGGGACCAGATTGTCGGGATCAATAAAGGCCAGTTGAGATTGAACTTTCCCAACCACCATGATGTAAAAAGTCGTTCCACCTACGCAATAACATGGCAGATTTATTAATGAATTTACACGTAAGTAAAGCGTTTACTTACAAGCTTTCGTCCAGTGCTCTGGTAACGTTACATGGTGCTCAAAATGATTTGACCCGAAGCCTACAATGTACGTCACTTGACCCGAGGGGAAGTGTGACGTCAGCAACGGGTCAAAGGTTCCCGGCGGTCGGTATCGGCCGCCGATAGAAGGACCGGAGCACTGGTTGAAAGCTTGTTGACAAGCACTTGACTTTGTGTACGGAAATAACGTGTACATTCAGTGATATGTTATTTACCGTCACAAATGAACCTTCATACAAATATGACAGGTTGAAGTCAGTGGTCCTGCGAACTCCCAGTGTTTATATATTCATAGAGTCATACATTCGTCATTTCAAAACGGTTTAGGGATTTTCTTTAGTTCTGATCCAAACTATCATTCAAGGTTAACAATTTGGCCAATCGAAGGGTGGGATTTGCTAGACGTGCTATCTGTGGGCGGAACTTCAGAATGTAGAGATACCCACATGTGTCGTTGGCGATGACGTGTACGTACTTCACCCAATGGTCGTAGTCATGCTCTCTGTTGTCGGTCAGGTTTTTGGGGTCTTTGCTCCCGACTTGATAACCTATGACGAACGGAAACCTCTGGGGGGAGAAAAACAGTCCTTTATTTGCGACAAACAATTCAACAATGCACAATGTAGTATTACATAGTCCGAGCAAACACTTACTTTGAAAACTTACGAATGCTGCATGTGCTGTCTCCTGGTTTCATTCTGCAAGGGGTCACATACCTCGCTAGAGGAGGTCACAATTTAATTTCAAAGCTGAATTGTGATAGTGGATTGGAGGTAGGTTGCTTGCCGTCAGTAATAATCTGTTTCTTGATCAAGCCATGGCCTTTTCAACGATATTATTGTCTAGAATGAGTAAAGTGTTCAGTGTTTGAAACATTTAGCCGATACGTTCTACCAACAACTGTGTTATATTTTCCTATTTCCGTTACATAATTTTTCAAAACATCAATATTTACCTTCGCCGGGAATGTATGCATTCGCGGTAAGGTTATGTTATCGGTTCCGCCAGCTGTAAAGTGATTATTTTCATAACTCTTGGGAGAACTCGTGTAGGTATAGGTATGGGTTTGTTTTGAACTTTGAAAGAGAATACTAGTAACTCAAGAAGGTGATGACGGATAGTCATGATTTGTAGGGATGTACATAGTTTGAGTGATGATTTACATGATCGTATAAGAATCATGCAAATCAGGATCTGTGATGTGAAAAAGTATACAAACCCTTACATTCCATTGTAGTCAAACACGTGACATGTAACTGAGAAAGAGAGGAATATTGATAGATATCAATTATGCAAACGAATACCTAATTTGCATAATTTATGACAAAATACTGTAATTCCAGAGTGGTAAATGATGGGATTTCATTCGTGTGGCGTTTGGGAGATAATCAAATGTGGACGTTATCAGACATAAATCATGATGGCCTCATTTACATAATATATGAGGAAATGCTACAATGGCCCTCTTTTCTAAGATTTTACTTTAATGCTGTGTTTTGTGTAGAGAAAAGGATCACTTGAAATTCATGCAATCGAGGACCTTATTTGCATACTGAGTGATAAGCATTCACTCCAAAAGGCTAACATCAGTCGGCGAAGGAATGAGGTCGTGTAACTCTAGTTTTGTATGAAATGAATGGATTTCTTTAATGATTGCTTTCCCTTGTGGTACATGTTAACTAATAGAACAACGTACGTGTCCTTCGTCGCCCTCTCTTGCCGGCATGTTACACGTCGGGTCAAAATAGCGAGAATTCTGTGTAAATAAAAGATAAGAATATATCTCTATTAATGAAATTTGTTTATACATATGTGATCACATCGTTTTGTACACAGGCACACATTGTGGAATATAGAAAACAACTTTTTTGCGGAAGTCTGTTCCTTATTTCTGCAAAAAGCAGACGTTAATCGAGATTACCATAGGGGGAAGTGAAACATTTTGCAGAAGCCAAACCTGACTTCCGCTTTTGGTTATAACGTTACCGGTGACAGAACCCTTCTAGAAATACACATTGACTCAGTAGCAAGTACGGTACTTACCCCAGAATTCATCAGTTCAGGAGTAGTACCGAGAGACAAACCTGGATATTTTGAAATACATGCAATATGCAATCAAGTAAGAGGGACGATATCTGCTAACGATTACTTGACGACACGGTTTCTGTCTAATGTTATTGTTACATTTCGGCCGCGGCCCGGCTGGGTAGTTTGCGGAAAAGACAATTGTGATACTAGTATAAAAGACTACAAAACACACAAAACGTGTGGAAATAAGCATAGTTGCTGTATACTGCTTGACATCCACGTTTATTTTCCGTTGCAAACCGGGCACTGATTTAGAAATGTGATCATAGCATAAGAAATTGTAACACGAATTCCACCATTTTAAACATGGAAGAACAAGTAAGAACATACGTAAACTAGAGTTCCACGACCTCATACCTTCGCCAAATGATTTTAACCTTTATGACTGACGTATTAGGAGTGTTTCTCATCAATTATAAATCATACCAGTTGATTATCTTAAAATATAACATGTTCATAGTATGAGCTTGACAAATTTTGAGCTTAAGGAAAAAGGTTATGCTAATATTTATCATCAATTATGCAAATGAGGCCCTTATTAACATCATTTGATTCAACGATGTTCACATTAACACAAGTTCACAATGCCACAAAAAAAGGATTAAATGTATGAAATTGCCGTCATTTGCCAGTGTGGAATAATACATGTTACTCATTAAGTATGCAAATTAGGCCCACATTTGCATATTTTCTATCTGTTAACTATCCTCTCTTCCTCAGTTACAATTTGAATAGTCATATCATGGAACAAAGTGGACTTTTAAAGTTGCCTCATTAATTATGCAAAGTAGAATCTGATTTGCATAATTATCGTTCAATCAAACTAAGCATCACATAAGCTGTCCACATACCAAAAATCATGACCATCCATCATGGCCATCTTGTTATAGTATTTTCTCATTTATTATGCAAATGAGGTCTTCATTTGCATAGTTCATATCAATTAATATTTCTCTCTTCCTCAGTTACATATGTCACATGTTTCAGAGTCCTATCATGGAATTTGGCGGATGTATAAACTTTCCTCATTAATTATGCAAATTAGATACTTATTTGCATAAGAAGTATTTAATCATGTACATCATCACTCAAGCTATCTACTTACCAAAAATCATTACCATCCATCAAGCCCTTCTTGAGTTATTCCCTTTCAAAGTCAGACACAAAACCTGCCCCTGCAGTTCCAAAAAAGCCGCTAGGGGGGCCAAACCCGTACCACTTACTCTCTGTCCAAAGGTCTATCTCCCACTCAAATATCAGTTCCATAGCATGTCTAGAACACGAGATATCAAAACAGGAAGTTCCGCTGCAGTACCGTAAGAAGCCGCTAGGGGGCCCAAAATCTAATCGTTTTCAGGTCTCATCAAGACCTACCAACATACCAAATACCAAGACAATCCATCAAAGCGTTCTTGAGTTATGCTGTGCCACTACAAACATACAAACGCTACCCTCTGCATAACCTTCTCGGCGAAGGTAACAATGTCCCCAGACCTAAATTGCTGTGTTCAGAAATCGTGCATCGATCTAACACTCACCTGTCCACAGGAAAAACACAAAAACGATGACTGAAAACGCTGCCATGTTACAGAGAATAGACGGCTGTTGTGTGGGGACCCTTGTTAGAAGTGACACAGAAGGAAGTGGTGGTTAAGGATTTTTTTGGGGGGAATCCCGCGCGGTATTTGTGGAAGCAAGCAAGGCGTGGGTGTCAACTATAAACAGCGGTCGAGGTCAAAGGTAACTACACTAGGAAACACACTACGTGACAGAGTAGCCGTTTTCTGAAGCGGTTTTAATCGGGATTACAGTGTTAGACACCTTAGATGCGGCGATTGTACACAATCTTGGTACATCTAAAGCATGTTGGAAGTGATTGTAATGAGTTCTACTTCGAATTCTTGTAAGCAGAACCTTTAAAGACAGACAAACAGGCAGACAAAGGCTTCTCAAAGACATCATTGTTGTGTCTTTGTTTTATTGAAGCCTTGTTTTGACTACTCGCTAAGATCAAACTACACATACTGAGGGTAAACGGAGTATAAGTTATCTAGGGCTTGTGCAACTACAAAACAGATGAATATCCAGGAAATTAATAACAAAGATGTTTGTTAAATAAGCTGTATAGATACAGAAACACATGATATTTTCTTTTGGTGTTATATACTGATGAGAATATCCTCGTATAGCTTATATTCTGTATAACTAGCTGACACCCAGGAAATAGCAAAGATGTGGTGTATTATTATATAAATTGTATAAATGCAGAAAACATGATAATGTACTTTTGGTGATATATGCTGATCATGGAAAATAGTTGTGTATATTCCTACATTCTCTATTAATGACTACGTATACCATGCACTTAAACTATCTGATTACGGTGTAATATATAAAGTACACAAGTATTTTGAAATTCCACATGTGTGACGATGACACAATAAGTTGCTGACGTATCTAAACGACGTATTCATTCTCAACAGCTCCCCTAGCGATCAGGTTAGGAAACTGCACGGTGCGTTCCTTTATATCCGGGACACTCCTGGGACGGCCTGCTGTTGGGACCGCCTTGCCGTCTTTGCGCTTGCGCCGATTAATCTCGCATTGGGTTGCCATGGCAACGATGAGACTAAGTGCGAGAGTGCTCATGACGTACAAGGCAATGGTTTCCGCTGCAAAAGAATGGATATATTAATGCAGAATTTTATCAATAGGAATTAACAGAAAATGCCCCTTGAAAAAGTTGTGCACGACGGCTAACGGACACGAATCTACTTCCTTGTATGTGTGGACATATTACAGAAATACTTGTGAAATTCTTAGAATTCTTGCCAAACGAACATATAATATACTATCAAGCTAGCTCCTGTAGCGTCACAAAAAATGCTTGAAGATTGATCCCCTTCAATCCCCATCCAAAGAAATAAAGGGAGATTAAGACAATGCATAGAAAGAAACGAGCGTACCGCGGTAGGGCCATCCTTGTGAGAAACAGTTGACGCAGTCTGGGCTGAAGGTCCCTGCAACGATGGTATGTTCGGGATGTTGTTAGTCATTCAAAAGTTCCATTTTTCTTGCTACAACCACTACTCGCCTTTTGCTTCCTGTCGAATATCTCTCTACATGTAATTAAATCTTTTATTATCTTCTACTACCTGTGTTGAACTTGAAATCAAAGCCTATGTTTGAAAACCATGACCGTTATAAACTGACCTTCAAGTGCAACCTGAGCTGACTCGCGGTACAGCTTCCCACTGCTGGTGACGTAAGCGCATGCGTACTCGCCGGAGTCGGCCAAAGTGGAGATATTTACGATGATGGTCGAGTTCACGAACGTTCTGCATAATAAAAAAATATAGGTTTTGATTAAAAATTGTGTTTGTGTATATCATTATCATCAACTAAACCCAACGAAGCCTGAATATATTGATGCTTATTGTCATTTTACATCGATCACTTCAGAACAAGACATACCTGTTCATTCCGACGTCGAAGCCTCGTGACGTCATGGTCTTCACCCCGTCGCTAGGCAACAGCTGCCTACCGTTCCGCGCCCACGCGAAAGTGCTGCTGGGATCGACGTTGACAACGGCACAGATGATCTGTACCGTCTGACCTGGCATGACGTCACCATAGTTTGCAGAGATGACAATCTTCGGATCCACTGAAACATAAATATTCATAACAGTGACATTGACGTTCCGAAAATTTTCAAACATTTTGAAAAAAATTCAGCAAATGCCGTTTATTTTGAAGAAAAGATTTCGAATTTACCGATGTCGCATGCGCGTCCCGTCCATCCATCCGGACACTTGCAGGCCCCGTTGAAAGGATGACAACTGCCGCCATTTTGACACACGCAGGCGTTCATGCATGTCCCTCCGTAGTAACCAGCAGGGCAACCTAAGTGCGACAGTACTTCATTGAAATGCACATGACAGAGGGTGCATTTCATAGTGCATTTGATAGACGTATTTTCAGGGAAAAACTACTAAAAGAAATAAGCTTTTTTCAGTATAAACCATGATGTTAGCAGTTTTGCGATTGATATTTTACGACATATTTGCTCATGGACAGCTACATGGCGATTACCAAACATTCTTCCTATTCTACGATAGTCTAAGGAAGAATCCATCTGTTATATGTCCCTATTAAAAGAAACGATATTTCTTTAATTTTTGGGAAGCGAGCAAAAGTCGATAAGCGTGAAAATGTTACCCATAAAGTGACGTTAGTTTGACCAATCAAAGAGAATTTAAACCTCCTTAATTGCTTTGGCTTTTCATTGTTATATACTAGTACACAACTCACCGATGGGATCAAAAGCGAGCTTCCCTTCAGATATGACCGAAAATCCTGTGGCCGTTTCAAACTCCAGTCTGCAGTTGAACACTGTGAGGTCCTCAGTAATGATGTCGGTCATGTCTACTTCAAGAAGAACGTGCCTTCGCTCGCCGTAACGCGAACTTGCCGGATTCACAAACCACTCCGGGTCAATCGCGCCATCTTGCGGACGGTCGTACGATGCATTCTGTCAGCGAAGAAGATGAATTATACATGTTAGTGACCTTTCTTGTAAGTTGAGTGGGGAGAGATATCACTGTTTGGACATGCATTCGTGAAAAGGAAGGTTTACATTAGTAAAAGAAAATGACAAAAATACGCTATTTTCAACATGCCTTCCCTCCCTGGGCCCCAAAGAGATGCAATGTAAAGCAATGAAGAGATGTAGTCAGCTGAAACATAGTGTTGCCTTTCTATGATCTCTAACAAGGGAAAATCGTGACATTTTCGACTGCCCCAGTCCACCCACTCGGTTCATCTAACCTCCAAACATCTGCTTAGAGATGACAAGGCTATACGACAACATTGACAGCATTACCCAGTAGGGGGTCGCGGTCAGGGTGCCTCTTGTTGGGTCTCTGATGTTTGTGCAAGAAAACTGGAAAACAGGCGTCGTGCCCGGAGGGATCTGGGTGGTCAGGAACTTGTCCCTCATCACGACAAAAACCTTCGCCTCACCTGAAACAGGAGGAGAAACAAATGTCATCTTTAATTTTTCATTAGTAATGGCCAGTAGTGACAGCCTCTTTCTGTCCAAGGGAACAGTTATGTAAGGCAGATCGACATTGATTTTGTTTGTTTAGTTTGAAAAACGAGTGGTTGAATGTGTAACTTACACTGGTCGTTATTGAGAGACGCGGACGACCGCTGCCCGTGTCTCTTCCCGTCACTGTACAGAAGTTTGTAACCAAATATGGAGCTGACTCGGACCATGAACGGCCACACCTGTGACGAAAAAGGAAGAAAAACGCTTTGATATTAGAAGAAATATAAGTAAGCAGCTGAATATGTTCGACGCCCTTTTTCTGTCTCCTTGTATTTTCTGTACCCAGAGTAAATATTGTTAGCAAAGTTCACACGAATGCACAGGTCGAATGTTTCTGAAATTCAACTTCTGAAATACAGCTACCTCAACGGCCCCGTACCAGAGGCGTCGCCAAAATAATCGACAGCACTTTCTCGTTGTGTTTTTTTTGTGTGTTTTTCTAGAAAACCATTAACAGATTTTCAGTAATCTTCATCATAAGAAATGTACCGATAATAGGCAAAATCCAGCAATAAAATGAGGTATAAACTCACGCTTGAGTCGTTCCTTGCACGCGGGGGGATGTGACAGGTCGGGTTGAAGACGGGCGGGTAGGACGGGTCGTCTATCACGGATATAAGCAGCCGAAGTTCATCCTATATAAGAAGAAGAGACCAGTCTGGGATTTATATCATGTGTTATAAAAGGGGAAATGTTTGCGGTGGTTTTATGTTGTCTTTTTTCACGGTGACCTCTTCACCGCGAACTTAAAACCGCCGCAAACATTTCCAATTTAACAGCAAAACCCTGCATGGCACGAACACTCAATATTTCTCCCTTCCGCGAAATGAAACCGCCGCGAACATTTCCCTTTTTACAGTGACGTCCTCAGACAATGCACACTACTAACAACCAGAACGGTAAGCGTCTTCTTGCTGTTGCTGCTTCTTTGTTGTTTTTTTTAGCTTCTTCTACTTACCCCGTTGTGATCGTTGGTCACCATGACCTCATAGTGCGAGTCAATGTCAAAGTTGAGGTACCGCTTGACGTACAGGTTACCGCTGTCACGGTCTATGGCGAACCGGTCGTCCTTGGGGGTCAAAGATATATATTGATTAGTGACACATTTATTTGTTTCACAAGCAAAAGCCCTAGCAAATTTGCCATTCCTAAGTACTAATATTGCAATGGTGCCGATATCAATATTTGATACCGGATAATTGATAATCGAAGTTATATTTTTGAACAGCAATATATTCTGGAGATTAATACAATGATAACTTGTTGATATTGTTTTACATTCATTGCTGCATTGCTAAATGGTGTGAATGAGTATGTGTCCAGTCTGTGTCTGTATGCTTGCATCTGTGCATGAGTGAGTGAGTGAGTGAGTGAGTGAGTGAGTGAGTGAGTGAGTGAGTGAGTGAGTGAGTGAGTGAGTGAAACACCAAATTTGTTTTCCATCCACACTTCCAGCATACCTTGTTCCCGTCCGATATGCGATACGTTTTCTTGTCAATCCCGCCTCTTAAACACAGGATCACGTGACCTGGATCAGCGCTCTGGAGCAAAGAAGCAACAACATAATGTACATCTTTCCTTTCTATTTTATGTTATCTATGGAACAAGATATACAACCCACCACTCCAACCACAACTTTATATAATCACGTGGAGGGTTTGAAAAAAAAAAAGAGAGAAAAGAATTACAGAGAATTGAACGATCGTGCGGCCAAATGTCATTGCACCCCTATTCTTCTATCTGGTCTGTTAACGATCGTTAGTTATTGATTAAGAAAATTATCAAGTGTACGGTCTAAGAGTGTGGTACCCCCACATCGCCATATCGGGTCTGTACCTTGATTGTTATAATCAATTAATTTATCAAAATAGAATACGTTTATACTCACCTCTGACACAGCTATGCTGTAGGTTTTCCGGCCTGGAACATTCGGGGAAATAGGTTAGTGATTTTATTTCGGGGGGATAAATTACTCATTTTCACTCGCTAAATTTACAGTAGATTCGAGGTAACGCACGTCATTAAGCGCCGTTGATAATCAACACCTTGTATGCCTTAGCCATTGATTTGTATAATCGACCAATAGGCGAGTATATTTTACCTCCCGCCCCAGAGGCGTCGCCAAAATAAAAGACTCGCACGCAGACCCGTGAACTTGTTGAACTGACTGCGCAGTGAGCCGTTTCAAACTTCCTCTTCTTTGTTTGCCCATAGGCCAGTATCTCTATTGTGGTAGTGTTCGTAAATAGGGAAGGGTTGCCATCACCTGAGGGGCTTACCCCTCTTAACTTAAGTCTAGAAGAAGACGAATTTAATTTGTCTCCGCAAAACTAAAGTTACACTTGAAGGAAGTATAGTTTTAGTGGGGCTTTCCGAGAAGAATTGTAGGATAGCACTTAAGAGGGAAAATGCACTAGAATAAGGAAAAAGTTAACATTTGTTTAAAAGTTGTCCTGAAAAAACTGGGTACGAAAACACAAGAGAACAAACATTTTCACAAGCTGTATGCATCTTAAAATAACCCACACTGTCCTTCCTTTAAGATTTCGTCTCTGATGTATGTAAAGCATAACATTAACGTTGCGTCTTATGTGACGGAAGCAGGTATTACAAAAGGAGCAAGAGACTTTGGGAAGTTGTTTTTCTCGGTACTGGCCTGTCTATGACGACGTTTGTACCTTCTCAGTGTAGACATAAGTAAAAGCCATTGTCAGTGTGACAGGTGTGTTCCCTTTATCGGTACAACTGTTCTGTTTTCCGTTGCGACGTCCTAAACCTTACAGATGCCCTATAAATAGCAGATCTGACATCTAATTTTCTCGACGATCATCCTCGGCCCCGAAGGACTACCAGGACTTTTCTTTGGAAAATCTGTTTTAACAAAATTGCTATGCTAAGCAATGCAGAACAGTCCACCTGACGTGTTTTCGGGACTGTGGACTCCTTCATTGCCTGTGTGTGCTCCTTCTCTCCCCTTCCTTCATACCAACTACTGTCTTGATACTATATATGCTTCATATGCTGCTTTCCCATCTTCAACACACCTGTCGAAATCTCCAAGCAGACGGTTCGGCTGCATGTTCGACGTGTTTTGGAAGTGATTAGAGTGCTGCATTTTTTTTTACATTTTTTTTTTTACGATTCTATATCTCTGTACCAAGACTATTGTTTTCTTAAGTTTTCACCCCTATTCAGCGTCACTTCGTCACTAATGCACACCCTAACATACCTGAAACCAGGGCGAGGTTTCTGTGACCACACCACCACGGTTTCAGTCGACACTTTCACAAACGCCTCCACACTGTTCTTTGTTTACTCAAAACGAGATCACTATCGAAGCCCAAGAAATTCTTGTAGCCTCGGAATGACATCCTTCAACAATTTTACTCACAGTTTTGTCGTGTTTCGAAACAAATCTTCCACATCAACGTAAGGCTGAGTGTACACATATTCTCACCTGCATGGCAACTTGCAAACAACAGTGTCACGCCTGCAAGTACCTTCAGAAGGTGGCGCATTGTTGCGTACGTGGGCGAGGGATGATCACGGAAACTGGGCAACGTTGTCTCTGTAGTTCTAGGTGAGAGAGTGGTGTGAGTCTACACCGGGGGTACCTCACGTCCGCTGCTGAAATAGCTGACAAATCACACAAGGAAACGGATAACTTCTTAGAAATGTCTCAATCTTAGTCTGTCAGTGGACTAAATATGTCTGTAGACGTGCCACAAAGAACATTTGTGTAGAATGACTTCCTCAAAGGTGTACAGGGAGGCTCTAGGGTAACCCCCTTCGAAATTCGATATCGTTCTTACCAAATTTGGCTGTTGACTTATCTTCTGATCAAATTTGCTTTTCACTCGCATAGAATATAGTACCACAAAATATTAATAGTATTCAACGTTCTGTTCATCGTTATGACCGTAACGTTATCTGTATTTTCTTTACTTTTCTTGCAATTTTTCTGTACGCGTAGTGCTATTCCAAACATTTTAGCGTCTTTCCTGTCTTATTCTGATAGTGACATTTGATAAAAGCGTCCACAGTGTCAGACACTGGTTCAGATTCAATTCGTTTCTTTTAACTTTTAAGACATGATTGTTCAGATACTGAGAACTGGACAATACTAGATGTAGTTCCTTTTCGGTAGAATTAACAATTGCAAAATTGGACAACATGACTCAACTTTGACCATCCAAGAAATCTACCTGATGATTTTTAAACAGCTTGTAAGAATAGACGTCATACATGTACTTTCCAAACCTTAGCTTTGCCGTGACACGGAAGGACTCCTAGCTATATTAGATGGCCCGGGGTGTTTTGACAAGATTTTGACAAAGGCTGGTTTTGTCTCTTATCAATTGTTAATCTCCAAGCAGATGTAGGGTCAGTGTTTTGCCAGTTTTTTTTCCGCCTGCCAAACAAAACGCTGGTGGACAAAACCAAAACCTGACGCAATAGAAATCCCGATGAAAATGCCTAAAGGACGTCCAAAACAAGCTGGAGCCTAACCTCTGCTTGAGAGTGTAGAAGGAGGCACTCAAGCTAACCGACATCTTTCGCACCGCAATCGTCTCCGCGTGGCTCTCTGCTTGAGAGTGTGTTTCTTCGCCTGCCTCCTAGGGAAAACAGATTTGTCCTATCGTGACAACGAGATGACGGTCGTCTCCAGAAAATGACTCCCATTGAAATCAGGCCCGGAACTACGGCGCAAATGCAACGTTAGTGCCATGTAATTTCAAATTTTGTTGGGGCAAGAAAACCGTTTCGTGTTTTGTATTATGTAAATGTTACGTGATCTCTATGTTCGGTGGGGCAAAACCTTGATATAACGTTACATTGAATCAATCTTAGCAAGGAAACTTCACTTAAGGAATGCGCTGTTTTTCATCTATTGAAGAAAAAAACATCAACGTTACACGGGAGTCTGTTTATATTCAACAAAGCGACGACGATAACTGTTTCTGCTTATTGATAATCAAAAACCACATGCTTTGCGCATGCGTTTTTATAAAATCAGCGTCGTAAACAAACAAGCTACGGGTCTGCCCTCTCAGCTATTAGAGGTTGGTGTGCACGCGTCACGCAGAATGCAATGACCTTGACAACGTGCTGAATGATATCGACCTTTGACACGTCCGTGCGGACGTTTCTCACGTTACAGTTGTTTTGGCGTCCATTACCAACTCCACTCCCATTTTAGACACCGGCTGTGCGATCACGAGGTCTTTTGAATCTACAGCAAGCTTATTAGGAGGTAAGATGCCGTTAATGTTTATCTATTCAAGCATGACTTGGAAGAATGATCCCCAATAAACGACAGACCTACAGAGTAGCTGTTATTCATTGTGGAACTTAGCCTGGTAAACATTCTCAACACGCCCAAGTCCTCCAAAGCAATGGCCTGCGAACTAATTGACACCAACCCCGTAAAAACACCCTACTTGCGGTAATCGCGCCTGGGCGGGCGGTTACACTCCCAGCACCGTGGATCTATACAGGGGAGCCCCCGATGGCATGGTTACCAATGGTTGCTATGTAGAACAGTGAATAAGGCTATCGTAGCCGGAGAGCGCCAATTTTACATGTTATGCCAGTCTTTGGGATTACGTATCATCATATCATTTTGCATTGTCCAAAATTTTAGTAGGATATCACTTCTTGCATGTAAGCATCATGTAACTCAGATGTATAAGAATTTTGTAACAAGGTTATGTAATGCCCCCCTCCCCCTCCCAGTACCTCCTGGCCTTCGTTCCCATGTAGCGTACATCACCGTACCAACTCGGAAGTCGGATGACCTTGGGTTTTGCTATTTGGCCAGAATGCCTTTGTAAAACCTTGATCTGGAGATACACTGTAGCACTACAGCTTACCTCAAATGGAGATATGTTTTGGTATGTTTGTGTGTCTGTGGTTTGTGTTTCAGCAACATTGGTCAGCATAAGTCAGGAAGCTAACGTTAACATATATTGATGGCTTATGATGATATTTTCAAGTGTGTACTAGTATGTGGGTAGGCCCTGAAAGTACAACATAGAATTATTTCCGTCATTGTTTCTTCGTTTGTTTGTGTTCTTTAGGAACTCTCTTCAAATAAACAAAAATATGTCGACTGGATTCTACCTGTTCCTGACGGTTGCCGCCATCTTGTCTCAACATGTCCGAGCTGCCGACATCCTCGTCGCGACAATGACGTACGGCAGCCCCTGGATGGACGTGGCGAAGATTGCCGAAGCCTTGGCTTCCCGAGGACATGTCGTCACTGTGTTGGCCCATGCAAGTCAGAAGAGCGACCTGATGCGGAAATGGCCGACCCTGCAGTACGAAACATTCGGAGATCCAGAAGAGACACCGTTGATTAAGGAACTCCTAAAAACTGTGCCGACAGCCTTGGTAAGACCATCCATTGGCAAACATTTATAAACCAAAAACAAAGTACAAAGCATCCGACACATCTAACATCTTACAAAGGCCCTTAACTGCACTCTTCGCAGCCTTCGTATACGAAACGTATATGTAGTCAACAGCTTAACTGCGGTCCAATTGCAACTCAATAAACAAGTTTCACCGAAATCTCTGTACTGCAACTTTCATCAGGGTCCAATGATTAACCACTTAAATCACGTGGCCTAATAGACACATGACGTCAGCAACTTACATCCCTATTGTCACAGGCATTCCACACCCCTGGGCTACTAGGTCACTTGTCAATTGCCTCTACTTTTGCTTCCGGACCTGTGGATCATACCGAGAAGATGTTAGGTGACAAGAAGCTGATGGCGAAGCTGAAGAACAGTCACTACGACGTTGTCTTGACGTACCCTGGACCCTCGGGTGGGTTCTTCGTGGCGCAGTACTTGGATCTCCCTCTGGTCTGCACAATGCGGTCCATGCCATCAGGACAAGGTGTGATCATTGTTACATCAACCTTTATCTTTGGAACCATATGCTTTTCCTATAGACCAATTGCAAGCGCTTTAAACATGCAATTTACGCCCGTCAGATATGTTTTTACGCTAAATGGGGCTTATGATACCGTGTAGTATATGACACTGAAGTCTTGGTATCGCAGCAGCGGCAATGTGTCCTCTAGATCTCACCTTCTTCACCGCACACGTAAATATGGATCCAGTGAAGTATAGGATGCCTCCTTTCACAACTTTACCCTCACACATTTCCCCTTAAAGTCTTAATATTCGTTTATAAACCATGAAACCACTTGAAAATAAATGTATTATACGTTGCTGAAGTGTAGAAATTCCAATTACGGCGAAGTACCTAGTTTTTTAAAAATTTATATTCTTTTTTATTTCTATTTGTTCTGGTGTTTCAGACATCCGTGCCACTGGTGTCCCCAACCCTCTTGCTTACGTGCCAACGGGGACGTCGGGGTTGTCAGATCGGATGACATTTATGCAGCGGGTCATGAACGTGTTGCTTTACTTCACAACGACCACTGTGGGACAACTGGTCATGGAGAGGGGATTCGACAATGTTGCAAGAAGGTTAGTGCATGTGTTAGGATGTTTGGCATGTAAAACAAAAAGGACGGTTATTGTGAAGTAGCTCTTTTTTCATATCAATTACATGTACTAAGAAATCACCTCAGAATTCCACAATATTTGGTTAGTTTATAATGAATAAGCTACGGTCCTCTACTTTTGCTACTAAAAAGTGTAAAGTGTACTTGATTATATATTGGCGATATAAAAGTCATGACAACAGATTACAACATTTCAACATCATGTTCAACGATATTAATGATATACGCGTAATTTGTGCCAAATATGCGTCCTTTTCCTGTCAAATGTAAAAATGATAAATAAACATACATACATACTTACAACTCGGTGGGTTCCATTTTGTGTTTTTCAACATACAAGTTAGAAATACGATCAGAACGAAACTAACATTATTTTGCCACTAACAGAACTATTGGCGACAACTTCACCACGTCAGCTGCCCTTGCAAGAACCGACGTGTGGCTCTACCAATCAGATCTCATGTTCGACTTCCCTAAACCCATGATGCCAAATATGGTCAGCATAGCAGGGCACATGGCTGAGGACGTCAAGCCGCTCAGTGAGGTCAGTCAACAAAAGACTAGCTAATATCAAATAACGTCTACATATCTCAAGGGTCGATTAAGTGTTTGCATGCGACGTACCCTCTCAAAGACGTACTTGTGCGATCTTTAAATTCGCACCTTTTCTGTTTTAACCAAAACTAAACATTGCGAAACCTAGTTTCATTACATTGTGCAGGTTTAATCAAGATTATCAAGCATTCACCGTGAACGTAGCTCTGACCAGTATATTCCACTTCCAAATAGGATCTGGAGAAGTTTGTGCAGAGTTCTGGAGATGACGGTGTTGTACTTGTAACGTTCGGCTCCATGATTGCGGCTATGCCCGCAGAGATAGCCGACATGCTGGCCGCTGCTTTTGCCCGTCTGCCGCAGAAGGTGGTGTGGCGCTACGCTGGGACGCCACCTCCAAGTCTGGGATCCAACACCAAGACCATGGAGTGGGTGCCTCAAAACGACTTACTAGGTGAATGCAATCAATGTACTATGGAGAATGATGTGGAATGCCTTATGTTTTTAGAATACACATCAGGGAGTCTTCTAGAATTTGCTTGTTTGTATGGTACGGTGATAGATCATAAAGCTACTATACTGTATCTATTCATCCTGTCACTAACCATCAGTTTTTCACACAAAAACAGCTCATGCCAAGACAAAGGCGTTTGTATCACATTCTGGTTACAACGGAGTAGCAGAGGCCATGTACCACGGGGTGCCCCTGGTCGGCATGCCTCTGTACGCTGACCAATACGACAACATTGCCCGGATGGTGGCCCGTGGGATGGCGGTGTCACTGGACATTCACAGTGTGACGTCAGAGGAGGTTTACCAGGCTATCACAACTGTTATTTCAGAGCCTAGGTAAGTCTGAGTCGCTTTTACGTATGAGTGAAACATCAGTAATCTGAAGAAAATTCTGGTCTTTGTGACCGGCTATTTGGAATCATGTAAACACCGTAAAAGTTTGAAGACTAGTTTGAATTATAACGTAATGGACTCACACTTTGCTGACCTCTGTTTCAGGTACAAGGAGAAAGCGGACCAGGTCTCCACGCATCTTCGTGACCAACCACAGTCGCCCATGGAGCGGGCAGTATGGTGGATAGAACACGCCATCAAACATGGCGGCCTCTCCCATCTCAGGTCGAGGGCGATCGAACTTCCCTTCTACCAGTACTACTTGTTAGACGTTTTTGCCCTGATTGTTGCAGTTATGGCTGGAATATTGTTGTCTTGTTGGAAGTGTTGTTCGTTTGCGTGCGGTATGTGCAAGAGGGGGAAGACTAATACTAAGCTGAAAAGTAACTGATTGTTATCAAAGGCATATTTGAGCGGGCAACAATAGATAAACGCCGAAACATTTGCTCAAGCAACTGGATATGATTTTTAAAACAGTCAGACGTTTCTGACAGCATCAGCTGTCTTTTGTCAGTCAGTACTGTTTTGGGCTTTTTTTACCTGGATTTCTTACCTTCATCGACGTTACAATAGATTAATAACGAATACATGTAGGAGCCTCATTGGACTAATTTCGACATTATGATATGCGATTTGCATTGCTGCTTTAGGTAAAATCTTCCACGTTGTCAATCTGTAAATGTTATCTTTCATGTTTGTTGTACGTTTTTTATAAATGCGTGCTTCCGCTAAAGATGGTGCCTTACCTTTGACCTAAAGATGACAAATACCTTTCGTTTGTCCGTTTATGCATGAATCATTGTAATGTGAAGAGAGTGAAAATATGTTTCGTCTAACACTGGCCCAGGTTCTACTTGTTTCTTTTAAGTTTACTTCACACAATTGTATACATGTACTGATCCTGGGAACTGGACAAAACCTGGTACAGAAGCTATTTTCAGAAGAATTAGCCATTGCTTCAAAGTTGACAACATGGCTCAACTTTTACCCTGCAATTTGTCCTAATGAATAATTTTGAGCAGCTTGTATGAATTGTTTCCTCTTTAGTTTCGCCATACAATCAAAACTTTCCAAGACAACCGGTCTCTTTCCCTTGGATGCCCTTCCATAGGATGTTTCCTACTTATCAGCTAATTCGAACCAGGAGCTGGACTGTGAGGCTACAAGTTAAGCTACTTGGACAATCCTGTATAGATAGATAATGTCCCAGAATAGCGATGTAGCGACGGTTGGGGGTCGACCAGAGCTAACAAGGCTGGACTCCAGGCTAGGTCAGACGTCCTTCAATACAAATGCTATTGTCTATGACCACACGCGTGGCTTCAGGATTGCCGTACGTGAGTAAACAGGTTAGACGGTGCCGGTTTCAGACAAAATTTACTCCTCGACAGATCAGCATTGCGAGCTAAGATTCTGTGTCACAGGTGGGACATTTATTCCTCTAAAATCTAGAATCTGTACAGTGAATATACATGTATATTCACTGTACAAATTATAGATCTTAGAGGAGTAAATGACGGAAAGAAACTGTCTTTTGTCGCCGTACACAGGGATAACCAAGCTGCATAGAAGGATAATATTATTACAGATAGTTATTATTTTGTTACAGGAAATATGTGTTGATGGCTTCTAATTTTGTATCAAAGAGCAAACAGTTTTCAAAACACTTCTAGTTTTTAAATCCATTGTCTTACGTCTTTTGAAGTACCAGCAGAGGTTGGTGTGCACATTGTACTCAGAACGAAATGACCTTGAAAACGTGCTGCGCATTAACAATGACCTTTGACACGTCTCTGACATTTGTCTGGTTACAGTTGTTTTGGCGTCCATTACCAATTCCACTCCCATTTTAGACACGGGTTGTACGATCGCGAGATTTTCTGACGCTACAACACGTTTAACAGGAGGTAAGATGCCGTTTATGTATGTTTACTCAAGCACAGCTTGGAAGAATGATCACAATGAAGGACAGACACACAGAGCATGATTGTGTTGTTCATTGAGGACCGTGAATAAGACTTACAAGTTTTGCCAGTCTTGGGGATTTCTTCTCGTTATATTTTGACAGTCCAAGATGTTCAGTAGATATCGCTTGTTTCGTGTGAGCGTTATTCAATTTTCTATGAGAATTGTGTAACATTAAGTTATGTGAACCCCCCCCCCCCTTCAATATCCTGGCCCCTAGTCTCATTCGCAGCCCTCTTGGAGCTATAGGCTGTTTGTTTGTGACATCTCTTTTATCAGCGCTCCTAGAAGGCTGCGAAGGAGGCTACTGGCCTTCCCATATAGCCTCTATCAGGCTCCACGGGTCGCTGAAAAAGAGTCTAGAGATTGGCCAAATGCCAGAGGAGTAAGCCGATCAGGGAGTATAGAGGTATTGTTTTTGGTATGTTTGAGTGTCTTTGATTTGTGTTTGTTCAGCAACATTGTTTGATTTTTTTTTAGAAACTCTCCGAGTCTTATAGACAAGAGTATGTCGACTGGTTTCCACCTGTTCCTGGCGGTTGCGGCCGTCTTCTCTCACCATGTCCAAGCTGCCGACATCCTCGTTGCGACAGCGACGTTCGCCAGCCCCTGGATGGACGTGGCGAAGATTGCCGAAGTCTTGTCTTCCCGAGGACACGTCGTCACCGTGCTGGCCCCTGCTAGTGAAAAGAGTGAACTGATGCGGAAATGGCCGACATTTCATTACGAAACATTTGGAGATCCAAAAGAGACACCGTTGATGAAGGAAGTCATGAAAACTGTGCCGCCAAAGTTGGTAAGAATAAAGACCACACGTAGATTAATTTCACATGTAAAATTCACACAAAAAATCAAGCATCCAACACATCTGGCATCAATTATGTCATATATTCAATAGTTAAGCTGTGTTATAACGCCATAAATAGGTCCCATCGAAAGCTGCTATCACAGCCGCTCTTCGACAGAGGACTGTTTCTGCCTTGCTGGCCTTCACGTCATTCTGTCTCCGAAGTTTTAAAGATTTTTGTCGCACTATTTTTATCGCTACGTCATAGACCGGGGGTCACGGATGAATACAATTTTTAGTATTACTTCTGGGTTTCCTTATATACATTATCTATACAATGATTCTTTGTTGACCAATATGTTGACCTCTGACCTCTCCGCTCATTTTAAGTTCATCATATTTGATTATGTATGATTTACTATCTAACAGTTGTTTTCGTTCTTCCTGCGTTTGAATTAATTGTATTGTTCCTTTATTGATATTCTTGTATTTAATTAGCCGGACTCCAGGAAGATTAGTGTATAAATTGTTATGATTGTACACTAATAAACAAACAAACTGTGTTCTGGGTCCTTATGACACGTGACCTGTGATGTCGGAAATTGACATCTCTTTTGTTACAGTCATTTTCGACACCTGGATTACGCGGTCACCTGTCAGTGGCCAGTACTCTTGCTTCTGTCCTTCTGGATAATTGCGAGAAGATGATAAGTGAAACGCAGTTGATGACGAAGCTGAAGAACAGCCACTACGACGTTGTTCTGGCGTACCCTGGACCCTCGTGTGGGTTCTTCGTGGCGCAGTACTTGGACCTGCCTCTGGTCTGCACAATGCTGCCGACTATTCCAACAGGACTAGGTGTGTTCATCATTACATCAACCTTGGTTTTTAAACTATATGATTTTCCTATACACCCGGTACTTTAAGCATCATATCATCGCCCATCATGTATATGTTTTTACGTTAAGATGGGCTTATAGTGTCGTGTCGAATGGGGGACATCCCCTATATAATATCCTTGATGAAACTAACAACTTGTTGGTATCGCCATAGCGGTATTTTACATGTGTCCTCTAGATTTTCTTTCTTATCTCTAAAAGTAAAGTATGGATCCAGTGAATTACAAAATACTCCATTCCGCAACTTTACCCCTACAAACTTCTCCTTTCTAGTGTTCATGTTATATTCAATTATTACAATTCACTGTCAGGTTCGTCATTCAAACCCCTCGCTTGGAAAAGTTGTATTTTACCAATATAATTACATCTTCTTGTAATTGCTCTGATGCCTTTCTTTCATCTTATTTTTCAGACATCCGTGCCACTGGTGTCCCCAATCCGCTTGCTTACGTGCCAACAGTGTTGTCAGGGTTGTCAGATCAGATGACTTTTTTGCAGAGAGTTAAGAACATACTTGTATACATCGCAGTGGCCACTGCAGGACAAATCTTCGAGCGGTACATCGACGATGTTGCAAGAAGGTTAGTGCATGTGTTAGTATTATTGGCACGTAAAACAAATAGGAGAGTGATTATGATGTAACTATTATTTTATCTAGTGCTTAATAAAAACCGCCTCAGTATTCCACATATGTTTAGTTATCAATGTTCCAACTACGGTTGATTTACAGTCTCGTGCTGTTACTCCTCGAAACTTCAAGGTGAATCTGATTGGCGAGACAAAAGTCGTCATATAACTGACACATATCTTGACGACCTTCGAACGTACTTCTTGATTCGCCTAAAAACTGACCCTGTCACTTTGAGTGAGGCTCCCGTGGTGTGACGACCGCACTATTGCCTCGCTTTGAATCATGACCAACGTGCAAAACAGGTTGCACAAAATGTTAAACAAATACCGAAAATTATGACACAATGAGTAAGAAACAAATTTCCAAATTGGCGACTAGTGCCTTCACTGATATTCACATGACCCCTGACCTGAGCATTGCATAACTCGCTGCGAGTCGACTTGGAGCAAACGTTAAACATAGCACCACGAAAAAACGTACTTCCTACTAGGTGGTTTTAATTATTCTAATCTGTTGTTGTTGTGGTTGTTGTGGCTAGAAACACCTTCGGCAAGAAACTCATGAACATTTTGTTTCGAACAGAACGATTGGCGACAATTTCACCCTGTCTGCTGCCTTGGCAAGAACCGACGTGTGGCTCTACCTAACAGGCGATATGTTCGACTTCCCTAGACCCATGATGCCAAATATGGTCAGCATTGCAGGGCACATGGCTGAGGACGTCAAGCCGCTCAGTGAGGTCAGGGCACATATCTTCTTGAGACTAGAATATCTCAATTCATTGTTCAGATTTTTATGAGCGACTGAGTTGATTTTAAAATGACCACACCCTTGGAAGTCCATCAGAACCAAAGAGCAGTGCAAGGGAGGTTCAATTACCTGGTATATTTGTATATTTTCCTCTTCGTAACCATGTAGGAGATGGAGAAGTTTGTGCAGAGTTCTGGAGATGACGGTGTTGTACTTGTAACGTTCGGCTCCATGATAGCGGCTATGCCCGCAGAGAAAGCCGACATGCTGGCCGCTGCGTTTGCCCGTCTGCCGCAGAAGGTCGTGTGGCGCTACGCTGGGACACCACCTCCAAGTCTGGGGTCCAACACCAAGACCATGGAGTGGGTGCCTCAAAACGACTTACTAGGTGAATACAGTCAATGCGCTGCGGAGAATGATGTGGAGTTCTTAAAGCTTTTAGAATCTATGTCATGTTATCTCTTGATCTTGACCTTGATCGGGTACTGGGCAACACCCCTCTTGTTGGAGTAAAGCGCCCAGGGGGGAGTGCGCTGCACTGTTATTGTCCTCGCAGGTGCAGTAGCACAGCTTCCTTGAACTTGGGAGGATCGGCTGTGACCGTGACTTCCTCGATTAAATAGTTCCAGTCTCTCACAGTTTTAGGATAAAATGAATATCTATAAGAGTCTTTGTCTTGTATGAATTTTGATTTGAGTGTCGCGATTGGCGCGGTGCAGGCCTCAAAAGAGTGGCTATCTTCTTGGCTATCTATATCTCGTTTACTACATTAGATATTCACGTTGCCTGCGAGCCCTTTGGTGGCTAGGAAGAAAGTAGAAAAAAAACCTCGCTGCTTCTATGGTGTGATTACGGTTGATCATATGGTAAGATTATGTAACAGCTGTATCACTTCAACCCTGACACTAACCATTAGACCTTCACAAAAACAGCTCATTCCAAGACAAAGGCGTTTGTATCACATTGTGGTTACAACGGAGTCGCAGAGGCCATGTACCACGGGGTTCCACTGGTCGGCATGCCGCTGTTCTTTGACCAGTACGCTAACGTTGCCCGGACGGTGGCCCGTGGGATGGCGGTGTCACTGGACATACACGCCGTGACGTCAGAGGAGGTTTACCAGGCTATCACAACTGTTATTTCAGAGCCTAGGTAAGTCTAAGTCGCTTCTACGTATGAGTGAAACATCAGTGGCAAATTCTGGTCTTTGTGGCCGGCTTTTGGGACATGAAAACATCGTAAAAGTTTGCCTATTGGGGGATATGTGACGTAATGGACTCAAACTTTGCTGTTCTTTGTTTCAGGTACAAGGAGAAAGCGGACCTGGTCTCCACGCATCTTCGTGACCAACCACATTCGCCCATGGAGCGGGCAGTATGGTGGATAGAACACGTCATCAAACATGGCGGCCTCCCCCATCTCAGGTCGAGGGCGATCGAACTTCCCTTCTACCAGTACTACTTGTTAGACGTCATTGGCATGGTTATTGCAGTTATATCTGCTGTATTGCTGTCTTGTTGGAAGTGTTGTTCTTTGGCATGTGGCATGTGCAAGAGGGGAAACACCAAAAAGAAAACCAACTGACCCTTTGGTTTCAGAAGCGGGAAATTCCTGCCAAATATCAAGGAGAAGACAGTCACACTCCTGTTACAAAAATCCCTGTATGCAGACTGGATGTACACGTACAAAGACAACAAACTCAAAAAGTCAAACTACCTTGACGGTCCGCTTAGTACACACTGAAATGCGGAGATGATGATGCAATATTGTTTGGGCAATTTACACCATTTGTAACAATAGTAGTGTTGGTGGATATGTTCTGGAAATGCCCAACATATGATGACTTTTAAAAATAACTATATTATTGTGAATCTGATTGTTTTTCGTACACTACCTTTTATTGTTAGGAGGTAGTGGTGAGTTACAGAAACGTATACTTATTAGAACTTATATTGTGATATTTGATCTTTATCATTTCCGTGGACGAATGAGTACATTTTACTAGGGAAGAGCGAATCAATTTGACGTCCAATATTGTTAAGTATATTCAAATAAAAACTGAAATTAATGTCTGTTTGTGTATGATTAAATCTATGTCTGTGATTTTGTCGAGGGAAATTGTATGGCTTACCTGTCTTAATCATGGTATTCTTTTTTTGCTTTTAACACGAAAAGGGTCAAACAAATAAACAAACAACATTAAACCTACGAAAGAAAGAAGAATCGAATAGAACAACTACAAGGATGCTGAACAGTGAGGATATTAAAGAAAACGAACCCTAAAGGCTATGGATACAAGTAATAGAAAATAATGAAGACACTTTTTAGGCAATACCTTTATTGAATAGACAGCGTTGGAGTGCACAAAACAATATTGTCGTGGCAAATAAGATTAAGCCAGTTAGTCATTTTTCTATTCATCTTAATTCACCTTTTTATCATCTACAACTTCTATACTTTTATTCTTTTGTATCGCTCATATCTATAGCTTATTTCTTGTTATCATCCATAGCTCTAAGATAAGTAAAGCGTCATATTAAGCGAAAGCACAAATTTGACATCAATTACACTTTACGTAGCTTTTAAAACCGTCTGGAATACGTTCAGGGGATATCCCTGTGTCATTTTGCATCTATTGTTGCTCAAGGATAAATGATTTCGATAACAGTCAATTAGTTTTCAGTTTCATGTCAGTCTAACCCCTCTTGCATACTCGACACGCAGATGAACAGCACTTCCAACAAGAAAACAGTATAGCAGATATAACTGCAACAATCAGGGCAATAACGTCTAACAGGTAGTACTGGTAAAACGGAAGTTCGATCGCCCTCGATCTGAGATGGGGGAGGCCGCCATGTTTGATGACGTGTTCTATCCACCATACTGCCCGCTCCATGGGCGACTGTGGTTGGTCACGAAGATGCGTGGAGATCTGGTCCGCTTTCTCCTTGTACCTGAAACAAAATTCAACAAAGTCTACTACGTTACACCCCCACGTTCACATCGATGTTTACATGTTCCAGTAGCTGTTTATAAAGAACTAAAGTTGCTTCACAATGATGATGTTTAAAGATGAAAAGAATCGAGTTGAGTGAGCTTTTGCCGACAGTCACGCCACCTCACACTTACCTAGGATCCGAAATAACAGACGTGATAGTCTGGTAAACCTCCTCTGACGTCATACTGTGAATGTCCAGTGACACCGCCATCCCTCGGGCCACCATCCGGGCAACGTTACCGTACTGGTCAAAGAACAGCGGCATGCCGACCAGGGGAACCCCGTGGTACATGGCCTCTGCTACTCCGTTGTAACCACAATGTGATACAAACGCCTTTGTCTTGGGGTGAGCTGTTTTAGTGAAGGTCTAATGGTTAGTCTCATGGTTGAAGTGATACAGCTGTTACATAATCTTACTTAATGATCAACCGCACCATAGAAGCAGCGAAGGGTATTCTTTTTACATTCTTCATAGGGCTTGCTGGCAAAATGAACATCTAACGTAATGAGATAGCTAAGTAGATACCATAACATAGATTCTAAAAGCGTTGACAACTTCACATCATTCTCCGCAGCACATTGATTGCATTCACCTAGTAAGTCGTTTTGAGGCACCCACTCCATGGTCTTGGTGTTGGACCCCAGACTTGGAGGTGGCGTCCAAGCGTAGCGCCACACGACCTTCTGCGGCAGACGGGCAAAAGCAGCGGCCAGCATGTCGGCTATCTCTGCGGGCATAGCCGCTATCATGGAGCCGAACGTTACAAGTACAACACCGTCATCTCCAGAACTCTGCACAAACTTCTCCATCTCCTATATAAGTACGAAGAGGATAGTATACCACTAAGAACCTTACCCGTGTCTGAACCCTTCATTTAAATCTGGGCCTTTGTGGCAATTTAAAACTAGGCTATGAATCTTAACTCTTAAGTTTACATCCTGTTTACTTATCAATTGTAAATAGAATGTGTTTTTTATCCTTTTAATAATCATTTCCATGTAACGTTACTCGGTTTTCTTATATCAACTGACCTCACTGAGCGGCTTGACGTCCTCAGCCATGTGCCCTGCTATGCTGACCATATTTGGCATCATGGGTTTAGGGAAGTCGAACATGAGATCTGATTGGTAGAGCCACACGTCGGTTCTTGCCATGGCAGCAGACATTGTGAAATTGTCACCAATGGTTCTGTTGGTGGTAAAAATAGTGTTTCTGATTAATGCCATTTGGAACATTTCAGTCCAGAGAGGAAACATGGACTCTTCCAGTCACCTAGCATCACAGACATAGTTCTAACGACGTTCAATCAAAAGTACAGATTCTATATTAAATACAATTTTGCTGGTGGCACTACACCCACATCCTGAAGAAAAAAAAATAATTAGAAACTGATGAGCATTTCTCCGATGATGTAACAGTGTCGATTATGAAATAGAAATTTCAATTTGAGGGCAATTTGAAAACACACATAACAATGCCATGTACATAGATACGGATATGGTAACACGCCAACAAACCTTTTTGCAAGATCGTCGTAAGTCTTATCGACGATCAGCTGTCCCATAGTAGAGGATGTAAAGTAAACCAACACGTTCTTTACTCTCTGTAGAAATGTCATCCGATCTGACAACCCTGATGACACTGTTGGCACGTAAGCAAGAGGGTTGGGGACACCGGTGGCACGGATGTCTGAAAAAATAGGATCGATATCGAAAGACATGATATGGTAACTACAACTTCATATCCTAGTATGATGTAATATGTTTCTGCGGTTCAACCGTTCGGAGCTGGATACAAAGACACTAAAATGTATTCCACCAAAGATGTGTGTTAAGGTACAGATTGTGACCTGGCAAACTCGGCGATTCCAGATCACAATACTTGTAGAAACGCCGAGTGTATTGGATGATAGGACCACCGAACCAATGGACCGAGTAGGCTCGTAAAAGTAGCTGCTTAACGTTCCCGTAGGAACAGGAGGACCTAGGAATAAGTATGTTAATAGATTATGGTAGATATAGATTGCCCTGCACCGTACGAATATGCACACACCTTGTCCCGTAGGCAGAGACCTCATTGTGCAGACTAGCGGCAGGTCCAAGTACTGCGCCACGAGCGGCCCGCAAGAGCCACCAGCATACGTCATAACAACGTCATAGTGGCTGTTCTTCAGGTTCGTCAGTAGTTGATTATCACTCAACATCTCTTCACTAAGGTCCAGCAGAACAGAATTCACGGTATTGGCATAGTTTAGACGGCCTAACGATCCAGATGACGAAAATGCCTGTAACGGTTATACAAATACATCAGTTATCCTTTTTATCTCCATGGAAAATGGAGATATAGTTTTGAGTGTGTCTGTCTGTGTGTCTGTCTGTGTGTTTGTGTTTCCGGACTACTGTAGTCAGCATAACTCAAGAACCTCTTGATGGATCGATTACAATGTTATTTGGTATGTGGGCAAATGGTGGGAAGCCGAAAGTCAAGGTCGATTTTGGGCCCCCTGGTAGGTGACTTCGGTACTGCAACAGAACTTCCGTTCTTTGTATCTTTTGACCTGGAAATGCTATGGTCTTGATTTCTTTTTGTGGCAGATAGCTTGTGGTGTAATGAAGACGTGGTGTGGGTTTGGGCCCCCTAGCAGCTTCCTCTGGAACTGCAGGGGCGTTTTTGTGAAAATCTTCTAAGGAGAATAATTGAACAAAGGAATTACGTATTTTCATGATACATTGTATTTAGTATGCAGGTAGCTTAGACAGAGATGTACATAATGAAGTGCAAATTATGCTAATTGGTACTTAATTTTCAGAATTAATAATGAAAATCTATATTAAGAGTCAATTCCACGTTACCGCGGGGGTGTTTGTTGCCTTTTGTTGTAACATTTTCGAAACCTTTGCAACAACCTAACTGATATGGGTAAATATTTAGAACAATTTCGAACCTTTGTATGACGTTCGAAATATTTTCTACTGCGTTCCAGCATGTTAGAAACATTCAAATCGGCGGGTACAACATTGATATAAGTTTCGAAACTATCACAACATAGATTCATCTTTTGTTCGTACAGTTTCGAACATTTGTTAAATGAGCCATACGAAAGCAATCTACACGTCCCTGCTAAGTAGCTGATAGCACCTAATGATAGACCAATAAAGACGCCCCACCGCGAGAAGCGCGATCGTAGGTGTTTTGTAGGTGTAGGTGTAAGTGTTTTCCATTATAAGACTCAAATACATCTAACATATGTAGTTAATGGCAAGTGGAACATTAACAGGTACCAATTATGCAAATAAATTCCTATTTTGCATAATCATTGCAAAGTGCCATGATTCATCTATGCGGTAAATGATAGGACTGTCAATATTGCGACATGTGTAAGTTAAGTAAAAGGTGTTCATGACCGAGAATGGATTATGTAAATGTGAAAGTCATTTGCATAAACAGAATAGTTCATGGAGATTTGAGGTCTCCGAACTCTTGTTGTATCTTGATGTGTTATGGTTTGAAAGAGCTCAGGATCAGGATCTAATTTGCATAATTGATGAGGAAGGTCTGTAAATCCATGATAGGACTAGTCAAACATATGACATATAAAACTGAGAAAGAACGTGACATCGATACATCTAGATTATGCAAATGATGGAGAAAATATTGTAATTAAATACTGTTGGTAACTGATGGGAATTTTATGCTTGCAGCACTTGGAGGTCAAGTAAATGTGAAAATCGTTAGACATCGATACGCAAATCTGGGCCAAACTTGATGAAGAAATGCTACAATAGGCTAGAAATAGGCTTCTTTCCAAAGAGAAAAAATTTATACTTAAACAACTTGTGTTATCTGGGTGATGAGGATGTTTAGCTGATATGATTTATACAAATGAGGACGTTATTTGCATGATAAGTCAGAAGCATTTATAGTACATCGGTGGCAAAGGTTAACACTATTTGCGAACGTATGAGGGTGTGGAACTCCTTTGCGATTTACGTCACTTGATCTGCCCAACATTTGCTACGTTTTCTTTAGTGATTGTATATGATGTTGACTTGTTCTACTTATTTCATTTGAATCATTAACCTTTCTATTTTATTTCATTCTTCAAGAACGTTCAAGATCCCATCACACATTAGCTTCACTCAGTGACCATATTCTGTTGAAAGATCATTGCCCGATAAATCTCTTTGAATTTTCAAAACTTGTAGTTGACAATATGTAAGTGTTTAGGACAATAAGTAATCAAGCATAAACAGGAATCGATGCTGATACATCCATTTATTGTTCCCGCCATGTCTTAGCTTAAAATACCTACCACCTTTGGAACCACAGATTTTGTGAATCCCTCAATCCACGGTGGTTTTTCGAGATCTCCAAATGTTTCGTACTGCAGGGTCGGCCATTTCCGCATCAGGTCGCTCTTTTGACTGGCATGGGCCAACACGGTGACGACGTGTCCTCGGGAGGCCAAGGCTTCGGCAATCTTCGCCACGTCCATCCAGGGACTATTGTACGTCGTTGTCACGACAAGGATGTCGGCAGCACGGACATGTTGAGACAAAATGGCGGCAATCGCCAGGAACAGGTGGAAACCAGGCGACATGTTTAGCAGTAGCGGCCGTGCTAGAGTGTTTTAGGTCAGAATCTGAAAAGATTATTAGAAAAGACATTCAACGATTGACCAAAGCGATCACTAGCTAACATATTAACGAGAAGCAACGTCAAAATCAGCTGAAAGTCCTTTTTCACAGGAAGGTGTGTTTTAGTCTTAGAAAACGTCCCCATGTCCTTTCAGAGTATTTCCTTACCGAAAATGGATGTTAACAACGTAAATTCGAATTAAAGTTAAATTCAGAAATACACTGTCTTAACCCTTGTCCTGCTGGAGTTCCAGAGCAAAAATATACCCCCACTGCTGAAGTGCGCAGAAAAATTTGAAAGAAAGGGTACTCGTTTGATATTGCTCAATTTTAGTTATCACGCTGTACAACAACCGCGCGGGTGCAACTAGCGCATTGTAGAAATATTCCCAACCCAGCAATTGTCTGGGCTAGCATACAGAACAAGAATGTACAACCCGGCGATTGCCGGGCGTAGCAGGACTTCAATGCTCTCTGATTGGAATAGAAAAGTAACGTGGATTTGTCTAAACCTGTTTGTGCATTATATTAGACAGAACCACGTTGCTTTACAATCCATAACATTACCCTCCATGTCTTGCAAGGTACTCAAGCCAATTATGTTTGCATGAACCCGTATGCGGATGCCAAGCGCCAAATGGTATAAAATAATACGCACCAATTTTCATCATTTGTTGTCTTGTGTGTTGGTGTATACCGCTATAAGAAGTGGCCCATTTTGCTTCAGGGTTCTCAAGGTTATGTGTCATTGTACTGCTTGAAAGTGCACATTTTGTTTGATAATCTATCGACTTTAAGGTTGAAAATAGATATTTTAATGTTATGGAAAGTCTTCAACGGCACGTTTAATCTATGCCTATCCATCAGGTATTTACACTTGTCAGAGACATGCACATAAAACTATTCGGTCCGTAGTAGAACACACTAGCAGTACAGTACAAGTGTCGTCCCACCCCCCAAAAACGCAGGCTGAGAGTGTGATATTAGTATTCACTACAACATGGTTACCTCTAAACAATCTGCTGCGTTTGTAAATGCATTATGTTGCATTATTTTCTTAGTCACTGGAAAATTACAACAGAAATCGCCGCCCAGCCCCTCGGGCCCGGTCCCTGAAAAACAATGTGTACTGATTGAAGCCATTCCCACGAAGCTTTCCCACGAATACATCAGTTGATCGTGACGAGATCTAACATGGTCTACGTGTTTCAAAAACGTCAGGCCAAATCTTGCGAAAAATGGAGAAAATAAGTTTATCCCAAGATATCAAGGAATAAGGAATGCAAGCAGTTTGTAACTATCCTCGAATATTTAGGGTTGTACGCTATAGAGCAATCTTCTTGCATACTATCGTTCTGAAACATTGTGTCCTACCGGGATCGATATAGCAACAGTTGAAGTGACCGATTCTGTTCTATCATTTCTCAATTTCAGCTTAACCACCTTTTCCAAAATTGGTCACAGTACAGAGTATATACAAAAAGTATGTCATAGTCAATCTTCGGGACATTTCAAAAATTGCATTTTAACCCATCAGCAGATGGCAAAACAACAACACTTAACAGAGAACGGCGATGTTAGGTACACACTACAAAGAAAGAACATCAGTAGAAACTCCAACAACAATATAAAATATGGACGTCACCGTGTCAAGTTCTTACCTGAGACTCTCGGGCTGAGAGTTGATTAGTTGTCGTGTCTTCTGCCTCGGAACACGGAGGTAAAAAGAGACCGTGTGATCTGCGCATCAAGAGTTATTCTAGCTGTGTATGTGGGTGGATACTTATCATCAGGAGTGACCCATTTGGCTACAGGGGTGGTTAGGCGTTACTGTTGTGTCTTAGAGTGTACTTTTGTTTTAGAACATATCCATTCCAAGTTTATACTGCCTTTAATTTTGTTTTTTATTACAATATACTTAACTATAAATGAAGACAAATAACGTGATTGATTCTTCCTTAGTAATGCGAGTGCATAAAAAATTACTTATTTGTTCACTGACGTCATTACGATTCATTATAGACATGGCTGATAGGGATTTACAAGCAGATTTAGATTACTCATGTCTACCTCATAACAACCAAAGACAGGGTTAGAAAACACAGACTCGCAGTAACTTTTGAAAGTTACCATATCGTTGGGGCGGGTAGCTGCGAGAGAGGCCTGACAGTCAAGAAACGTTACGATATTCCACCCAAACATCTGCATGGAGATTAAACATAATCATACTATTGTTACAAAGAGTGTTAACAATGCAAGATTATGTCATCATGCTTTATCACACCTGTATTTCAGTATGTACTGAGGCGGGCCGTCAGGTTAGTAGACGGTGCCGGCAGTGATTGACACTTTATTTCCTCCAATTAGGTGTCTTAACATATATATATGATCAGTTTAGATTAAAGGCATCTTTCAAAGGGGACTGTGCTTTTTCTTTCGATTGATATCTGCAAAGAATCTTCTGCTTCAAAACCCTAAGAGTCAGTTGGTTTTCATTTTGGTGTCGGTGTTTCCCCTCTTGCACATGCCACACGCAAACGAACAACACTTCAAACAAGACAACAATATAGCAGATATAACTGCAACAATCAGGGCAATGACGTCTAACAAGTAGTACTGGTAGAACGGAAGTTCGATCGCCCTCGACCTGAGATGGGGGAGGCCACCATGTTTGATGACGTGTTCTATCCACCATACTGCCCGCTCCATGGGCGACTGTGGTTGGTCACGAAGATGCGTGGAGACTTGGTCCGCTTTCTCCTTGTACCTGAAACAAAGTTCAGCAGAGTTGCTTCAGAAGGATAATGTTTCACTCATACATTAAGACGCAAAGAGGCAAGAATTGGGTGAGCTATTGCCGAAAGTCACTCCACCTCACACCTACCCAGGATCCGAAATAACAGACGTGATAGCCTGGTAAACCTCCTCTGACGTCACACTGTGAATGTCCAGTGACACCGCCATCCCACGGGCCACCATCCGGGCAATGTTGTCATGAGCATCGGTCACCAGCGGCATGCCGACCAGGGGTACCCCGTGGTACATGGCCTCTGCTACTCCGTTGTAACCACAATGTGAGACAAACGCCTTTGTCTTTGGATGAGCTGTTGTGCAAGACTGACGGTTAGTGACAGGATGAACAGATACAGTAGTCGATGTATCTGACTGTGTGGTTATTACTGGTTAACTATCATCGCATCATTTCCTACTGTCACTGAGGTTTCTTCTTACATTCTTCGTGGGCTGAATGGCTTGCAGGCAACGTGATAAACCTAACGTTAACCCCGCCAGCGTTGTCGCTAGCCAAGAAGACATCCTGCAGTATACGTAGAGTCTGAAAGGTTAAAAAAATACCACATCATCTTTGACAGCACATTGATTGCATTTACCCAGTAAGTCGTTTTGAGGCACCCACTCCATGGTCTTGGTGTTGGACCCCAGACTTGGAGGTGGCGTCCCAGCGTAGCGCCACACGATCTTCTGCGGCAGACGGGCAAAAGCAGAGGCCAGCATGTCGGCTATCTCTGCGGGCATAGCCGCTACCATGGAGCCGAACGTTACAAGTACAACACCGTTATCTCCAGAACTCTGCACAAACTTCTCCATCTCCTATATGGTTACGACGAGAATGGTATATCAGTTCGTCTAGTCAGAAAAGGCATTTTAAAACAATACATAGGTTTAAAACTATGCTGATAATTTGTACCATGTGTATTTGCAAAGAATGCATTTTGCATAATTTGATTATGTACTGTAACGCTACTAATTTTTTTCTTCTACGGACTGACCTCACTGAGCGGCTTGACGTCCTCAGCCACGTGACCTGCTATACTGACCATATTTGGCATCATAGGTTTAGGGAAGTCGAACATGATATCTGATTGGTAGAGCCATACGTCGGTTCTTGCAAGGGCAGCAGACATGGTGAAGTTATCACCAATGGTTCTGTTCGTGGCAAAAAAATGTGCCGTTTTATGTTTTGCACATTTCTGTCCAGAGAGGAGACACAGACCTCTCCCGTTATTACACATCAAAGATATAGTTCTAATGACCATTAGTTCTAAAGTACAAATGGAATTCACTCAAATACAGTATTACTGATGGCGCTACACTCACATACTGAAGAAGAGTGTTTTTTGTGAAACTGGAAAAAACTTGTCAAATGAACAGTATCAAATTCGATACAGAAACGTCAATGTGAGGGCAACCCACATATAAAGTTACTACCCTGTAAACATGCTGCATGTGCGCGAATACAAATATATCAACAAATGCACAAACCTTTTCGCAAGATCGTCGTAACTCTTATCGACGATCAGCTGTCCAATAGTAGTAAATGCAAAGTAAACCAACACGTTCTTCACTCTCTGCAAAAATGTCATCCGATCTGACAACCCCGATGACACTGTTGGCACGTAAGAAAGAGGGTTGGGGACACCGGTGGCACGGATGTCTGAAAAATAGGATCAAAAGTCATGCACTAGTAAATATGACAGTTTTTAGATTGATAAAAAATCTAAAACAGCAACAAATAGGGAAGTCCCCAGAGAACAGGTCAAGCGTAGCCAATTGCCAAGGGGCTTAATACGTCAGGACATATGTCTTTCAAATGATAGATGAAAGTAGTCCAAAACCATTACTCGAATGGCAACTACAATGTGGTAAAAGATAGAGAGTAGGTTCGATGACAATGTGGGAAGGAACAGGGATAGATAGAAGAATCAAAAGCCCCGGCAAACGACAGGTTTCTAAACCTTTTACCAGCTCAAAGCTCGTGTAGGAACAGGAGGACCTAATGCTAAGTACATAAGAAGAGTAACATAGATTATGGTGAATATCGGTGATCTGCCATGTACAAATATGCACACACCTTGTCCCGTAGGCATAGACCTCATTGTGCAGACTAGCGGCAGGTCCAAGTACTGCGCCACGAGGGGCCCGCACGACACACCAGCATACGTCAGGACGACGTCATAGTGGCTGTTCTTCAGTTTCGTCAGTAGTTGCTTGTCACTCAACATCTCTTCGCTAAGGTCCAGCATGGCAGAACTCAATATATTGACAAGTTTCAGGAGGCCTAACGTTCCAGTTGAATTCGAAGAAAATGCCTGTTGTACAAATACATCAGAATGTTGTATGGCTGTTACTCAGAAGCCCGTTGTGGAATAGTGACCTCGGAGATTTGGCACAAGATTGATGATTGGATACAGTATAATTTGATTGACGATTTCTTGGAAGAATGTATTTGATGTTAATTAACATTTTGTTCAGTTATGGACTCTGAGCTCTAAATGCAGCACTTACCATTTGTTCAGGCACAGTTTTTACGAATTCCTTAAACGACGGTGGTTTTTCGGCATCTCCAAATGTCTCGTACTGCAAGGTCGGCAATTTCCGCATCAGGTCGCTCTTTTGACTAGCAGGAGCCACCACAGTGACGACGTGTCCTCGGGAGGCCAAGGCTTCGGCAATCTTCGCCACGTCCATCCAGGCGCTGCTGTACGTCACTGTCGCAACGAGGATGTCGGCAGCTTGGACACGATGAGCCAAGATGGCGGCAACCGCCAGGAACAGGTGGAAACCAGTCGGCATACTTCAGCGGCAGTAGAAGTAGTAGTAGTGTTCCCGATGTCAGCATCTGATAATTGAAAATGACATTGAACGATATCAACGTACAGACTAGTAATATTTCAATTATCAACGTCATTCAACAACGTACATTTGGCTATAGTTACTTTCTAAAGTCGTGTTTTGTGCGTAAATGTTGATTTCGGTGTTGACATTGTTCTGACATTGATTTGCCGAAAACTATGTGAATTACAATAGATAGGCATATGACAGAACAAGGTTACTTTGTAAACTACCCTGTGGTTTTGCCTAGATACTCAAGCGGTTGGGCATTTTGTTTTGAAAAAACGTCAAACATGTTTTTGTTGATTTTGTTGCGGATGGCAAGCCTAAAAAAGCAAAAGTAGGGCGAACTAACTCTGTATTTGTTTAGCCGCCCTTCGGTGTCACACATGCTTCATCGTTGCCTTCATAGCAGTACCTAATATGGCAGGCTATTTGATACTATAGCGTCATCCTGTTATTACCTACTGTTTTTGTTGGAGCTCGATGTTGTTGGAAACAGGTTCCAGATAGAATGAAGTAGTCATAAGAAAAAAGTAGTTCTTGATTAGCAAACAAAACGTTCATCATTTAGACGCCGACCTGAGAATGACCTGCTGTAGACACTAGGCCCAACCCTTTGATTGATAGGTCACCGTGACTAAATAAAGGAAGGTGTGAATTTTGTTTGCTCCCACCAAATAATTTGAAAGCAGGGGACTAGGAATGGAACATGAGACTCATAGACCAAGGAGGCTAACAAAGCGAGAGCGTCCACGGTAATTGTTAATCTTCGTACAACGAATTAAAGGCAACCAAAGCTATATTAGGGCCCAAAAATGGAAATAAAAAAATGCTGAAATCTTTATTGTAGTGACATTTACTAACTTTGTTTAGCACGTTTGCGTAATAACTTCATACTTCGAGCATTTTTAAATCCGCGCAAAATTGGGCCGTACGATGATCCCCTTAGTTTTGCGAACCTACAAAACTCCGACCACGATTTTCAGTGAGTTCTAACATAACATGTTAACAACAACGTCATATTTTTGCATCTTGGACGTTGCTATACATTGTCATAGTGCTGTTTGAACTAATCATGTATAGAAATGACATTCAAAATCCGACTTTCTAGGCCTAATATTGCTTGGATTTCCTTTAAAGGTTGTCATTGATGGATCGTTGACTCTACAACAAAGGAAGGTTCTGGGCCGGGGGGGGGGGGCGCTGGATACACAAACTTTTCACATGTAACGTTACCAGCGGAGCCTGGAATCTAGTCTCTCTAGCTTCAGTCCACTTCCAACCTTTGGCGGCGATGGACCCCATGCTATACTAGCGAGCTGTACATACTGATATGAAACCATATGATACAGTGGATTTTAAAATGAATGCAAACATAAGAAACCCCCGCCCCGGACCGTCAAATGCGGTCAATGCATCTACTAGTATTCTTTGTTTTGGATCATGCATTCTTATCATGAATAACTAGATATAAGCAAGCGCTCATGTTCCCTTACCAGCTGGTAACAAGCAGTAGAATCTGATGATCTCTTGAAAACTGTCCTTCAGCCACAAACGTTGGATGGCTGGCTGGGAGACGGCAACACAACTATTGTCTGAGCTCAGTAGTTGGGTGTATCATCTGGTGTGTCAAAGGTCAGTGTCCGACAGCACGTACGCGTTGTATTTTGGGTCATGACAGGCTTAGTGACGTGGCACCCTTCTCTGACCTCTCGGTCACAATTGTCGTTGGACAAAAAGGCAGTTCCCAAAAATGAGAGAGAAACTTGGCCATTCACAAATTTCCCCAGAAATCCCTGTGACCTTTGAGAGTTCAGTCCCAGACCTAGATGATTACTAGATAGATAAAGGCGAAATTTCGTGTCATCATTACCAGCTGATAGCATACAGTAGATTTTTATGGTCTCTTGAAAACTATATTTTATGATAATGCAGAGCTAGCCGCAGACTCAGCTAAGCGGGAGAAGGCTGTACAGCTCTATGGTTGTGTCAAATGTCTGCTGCATGATAATGACCGACAGCACGCTTAACATTTTGAGTATTAAATGACTGGCTGAGTGACGTAGCACCTTTCTCTCACCACTTGGTCATATTTATCATCGTACGGAATTGCAGTTCCCTAAAAATTAAAGAGAAACTTGCTGTATACAATGTTAGTAGCTGGTTTATGTCAAGAGACTCAAAACAAAGCGCTTTACAATTTCTTTTTTAATTTTCGTTCTCATTATGAATATTATAGTCATCATCTATACTATATTGTTGCAAATGGGGTAAATTCCCAATACAAGATTGTATCATCATGCTTCATCGCCTCCGTATTTCAGTATGTACTGAGGCAGACCGCCAAGTTAGGATACGGCACGGGTATTTATTGGTACGTTAATCTTTGATACCTCGGATTTGGTGTGTTTTGGTATATTTAGCTTAAATTAAAGGAATTTTGAAACCGGAAAGTGATTTTCCTATTGATTGATACATTGCATTTGCTACGAATCTCACGCTCGAAACAAAAGGTCAGTTGGTTTTCTTTTTGGTGTCGGTGTTTCCCCTCTTGCACATGCCACATGCAAACGAGCAACATTTCCAACAAGACAACAATATAGCAGCCATAACTGCAACAACCATGGCGATAACGTCTAACAAGTAGTACTGGTAGAACGGAAGTTCGATCGCCCTCGACCTGAGATGGGGGAGGCCGCCATGTTTGATGACGTGTTCTATCCACCATACTGCCCGCTCCATGGGCGACTGTGGTTGGTCACGAAGATGCGCGGAGACCTGGTCCGCTTTCTCCTTGTACCTGAAACAAAGAACAGCAAAGTTTGAGTCCATGAATAACGCCTCACGCTCACAACGATGTTTACATGTACCAACAGTTGGTTACAAAGAACCGTGCGAATTTGTTTCACACGTTTAGAAAGACGACGTTTCACCAATACATGAAGATGAGGAGAGGCTGAGACTTGAGTGAGCTATCCCCGACAGCTACTCTATATTCCACTTACCGAGAATCCGAAATAACGGACGTAATAGCCTGGTAAACCTCCTCTGACGTCACAGCGTGGATGTCCAGTGACACCGCCATCCCTCGGGCCATCATCCGGGCAATGTTGTCATGAGCATCACTCATCAGAGGCATGCCGACCAGGGGCACCCCGTGGTACATGGCCTCTGCGACTCCGTTGTAACCACAATGTGATACAAACGCCTTTGTCTTTGGATGAGCTGTTTTGTGGAGGACTAATACGGTTAGTGCCAGGCGAAGAGATACAGTAGTTAATGACTGTTTGATCATCGCAGCATAGAAGCAAAAGGAAAGGCTCAGATTTCATTCTTAATTCAACCTTTGATAGATTATTCATAACCATTATCAATTAGGGCTAAAAGGCAGTGTAAACAATTTCACTAAATCTTCACGCGCGAAGGAACTTCGAGCCAGTATGATTTCCCGGCGTAGATTCTAAAAGCTTGAAGAATTCTGGGGTTTTTTTTTTTATTGAAACATTTACTTCTGACGCGCGATGACTCAAGCTCCTTGCTTATATTCGTGTCGTCATCAAAACAAAGCGCATAACCAACGTACAATGAAACAAATAGATAAGCCAAGCACAAAAATAGCAAAGTAGTGTAAGATAAACCATATGGTAACAAGAATCATATGTTCGCATCATAGTACAGTATAGTTATAGTATCTACCTAGTAAGTCGTTTTGAGGCAACCACTCCATGGTCTTGGTGTTGGACCCCAGACTTGGAGGTGGCGTCCCATCGTAGCGCCACACGACCTTCTGCGGCAGACGGGCAAAAGCAGCGGCCAGCATGTCGGCTTTCTCTGCGGGCATAGCCGCTATCATGGAGCCGAACGTTACAAGTACAACACCGTCATCTCCAGAACTCTGCACAAACTTCTCCATCTCCTATATGATTACGAAGAGGAAAGTCACTACTTAGACCTTACATACGTCTGAACCCTTCATTTAAATTTGCGTCTTTGTGGCAATGTAAATCTAGGCTGTGAATCTAAACTTTATATCCTGTTTAATCATCAATTGTGATTTTACGGAGAATGTGTTTTTATCCTTTTAATAATCATTTCTATGTAACGATACTCAATTCCTCCCTCATCAACTGACCTCACTGAGCGGCTTGACGTCCTCAGCCATGTGACCTGCTATGCTGACCATATTTGGCATCATGGGTTTAGGGAAGTCGAACATGAGATCTGATTGGTAGAGCCATACGTCGGTTCTTGCCAGGGCAGCAGATAAGTTGAAATTGTCCCCAATCGTTCTGTTGGTGGCAAATATAGTGTTTCTGATGAATGCCGTTTGGAACATTTCAGTCCAGAGAGGAAACACTGACTCCTCCAGTTATGTCGCTTCACAGGAATAGTTCTAACGAACATTGAATCATAAGTACAAATTCCGCAATAACTACAGTCCTGAAAAACATGAATGTCTATCGAACTGATTAGCATTTGTCAAATGTTACAGTATCAATGTTGAAACAGAAATCTTAATTTGTGGGAAACCCTCCTATCTTGCAATGTGCGCACATACGCATATGGACACACACCCACAAACCTTTTTGCAAGATCGTTGTAACTCTTATCGAAGATCAGCTGTCCCATAGTAGAAAATGCAAAGTAAACCAACACGTTCTTCACTCTCTGTAGAAATGTCATCCGATCTGACAACCCCGACATCACTGTTGGCACGTAAGCAAGAGGGTTGGGGACACCTGTGGCACGGATGTCTGAAAAATAGGATCAGAAGACACATGCAGTAGTATATATAACAGTTTGGCAATTGGTTGAAGATATCTAAATGTATTCCTCCAGAGAAGTCTCCGAAAAATTCCCAACATGGCAAAGAGAGAAAGGGCAACACACAGTGAAGTCCTTCCCGACAACAGGTCAAAGACCACCAAGTCTAGGGACGTAGACTAAAGACACCAGGGCATGTCGTTCGAATGATGGATAAAAGAGATCTTTAAAAAATTACTAGAATAGCAAATAGAAGGTGGAAAAGAAAGAGAGCAAGGGTGATGACTACGTGGAAAGGAACAGCGACAAAAGGTTCTGTAAATGAGGCAAAGGCCCGCCGTGCAATTAACCGATCATGCTTGTAAACCTTTGTATGCAAACCTCTGCAGTTGTCCAATGCTAATAGCAGAGGCGTTTTTGTTAAATTCTTTCACGTAGATAACTGAACAAAGGAACGACGTTGTTCTAATTTGGCATGCAGGTAACATAGATAGGGATGCACAGAATTAGATTCAAATTGTACATAAGGAAGAATTGTCATAATTCCACTGTTTTTCATGATAGAAATCTAATACATGAACTAAACGGCAGGTGCAAAATAAAAAGGATACAAATGTTGACCTAATGTGCATAATTTACACGAACATACCATAAATCCTACATGGTAAGTTTTGTTAACCCAATGAGGTTTTATTCTATTACTTTCGCCAAGAACGTTATATTTTCTTTAAAACTCTAGATATTTCATGGAGATATGTGGTCTACGAACGCTTGCCAGTTTGTTCTAAGATGAGAAACATAGATTATCTTAGATATTGATTGCCGCCATGGCCTGAACTGTACAAATATGCACACACCTTGTCCCGTAGGCATAGACCTCATTGTGCAGACTAGCGGCAGGTCCAAGTACTGCGCCACGAAGGGCCCGGAAGAGGGACCAGCATACGTCAAGACTACGTCATAGTTGCTGTTCTTCAGTTTCGTCAGTAACTTATTGTCACTCAACATCTCTTCATTAAGGCCCAGAAGAGCAGAACTCAAGGTATTGCCAAAGGATAGGAGGTCTAACGTTCCAGATGAAGAAAATGCCTGTAACGGATCACAAAGGTATTGTATGAATGTTGCTCAGAAGCTTTGTTGAATGAAGCCCAGAGGTTTGGTAGAAAGTGGTGATTGGATATCATCTGATTTACGCAAATAAATTTGTTCAGTATTGCCTGCGGCGAATTTATAGACCGTTATGCGTCGATACTGGTCATCCCTAGTTTTCTTAAATTCATATTTTCCTACGTGTTTAACTAACATATCATTTTCAATAGACTAGATCATGAGCCGATAGGTAGGTCACTTAATTCTTTGAGTTTGAGTTGCGGTTGATCGGATGCAAACTACTTGTTAAAGTTTAGAGCAATATGTACCGATACTAAAACAGCAACATGTTATAAGGAACAGTTTTAAAAAGTGTTGAAATATCGTTTCATATTGTCCACGTCCTTTTATCTTTTGTAAATGTACTCTTTGTTCTAAATTCAGTACCTACCATCTTTTGAGGCAGAGTTTTTATGAACTCCTTAATCGGCGGTGGTTTTTCGGGATCTCCAAATGTGTCGTACTGCAAGGTCGGCCATTTCCGCATCAGGTCGCTCTTCTGACTTGCATGGGCCAACACGGTGACGACGTGTCCTCGGGAAGCCAAGACTTCGGCAATCTTCGCCACGTCCATCCAGGGGCTGCCGTACGTCACTGTCGCGACGAGGATGTCGGCAGCTTGGACACGATGAGCCAAGATGGCGGCAACCGCCAGGAACAGGTGGAAACCAGTCGACATACTTCAGCGGCAGAAGTAGTATTGTGTTCTATGTCAAGATGTGAAAAGATAATTCAAAATGACATTGACAATATCAACGGACAGACTAGTAATGTTTCAATTATTAACGAGAAACAACGTCATTCGACAAGGAACAGATATGGTTCCATTCTGAAGTACAATTTTGTGCGTGAATGCTTTCTTACCGTGGATAAAGGTATTGATATGCCGAAAACTATTTGTGAATTACAATAGATAGGCATGATAGATCTAGAAGAGGGTCACTTTACAATCTACCGTATTTGTTTTGCTTAGATACTCAAGCGGCACGTTTTTGTTGATTTGGTTGGTTGCGTCTGTATGCGGATTGAAAACCTAAAAAAAGTGGGTCGAACTAACTCTCTGTATTTGTTCAACCGCATTTCGGTGTCACACACAAGCTTCATCGTTGCCTTCATAGTTTTGTTGACCTGTTTTTTAAGGAGCTCGATGTTGTTTGAAACGGGTTCGACCTAAATAAAGTAGTAATCAGCAAACAGTACTCAATTAGCAAACGGAATGGTCATCATTTAGACGCCAACTGAAGAATGACCTGCTATAGACACCAGGCCCAACATTTAATCAATAAGTCACCATGACTAAATAAAGGAAGATTTGCATTTTGTGCTCATGTGGTCTTCACCAAAGAATTTAACGTCGAAATTTCAACAGTATAGACTAGACTTATCGAAAACTAAACGCTAGATTTACAATGGTTCAGAGGATTTTGGAATAAAGGTTTAGAGAAAGGTTTAGAAAACGTAGAAAGGTTTTTAGAAAGGATTTTTGTGTGGACCTTTCAACAATTGACCATTAATTTCACCGTCCCTCACTGCATCTATTCTTTCCTTAGGATCATTCTTCTATATGTATGTTCTGTATAACTAGATATAGGCGAATGTTCATGTCCACTTACCAGCTGATAACATGCAGTAGAAGCTGACGATCTCTTGAAAACTGTTCTTCAGATTGAGGTAGCAACAGATCCTGGGAGATACCAAGACAACTGTTGTATAAGCTGAGGTCAGCTATGAAGCTGTATCGCTGTGTCAAAGGTCAATGACCGACAGCGCGCTTTACATTTTGGGTAATGAGTGACTGAGTGATGTGACACCTTTCTCTACGAAATTGCAGTTCTCGAAAGAATGATAACTGAAATGAAACTTGCGCTGTACATGCTGTTTCTATCTCATTAATGTGTCTATAAAACCTTTATTCGACACATAGTGTTTTCCACTTTTGTATTTTCGTTTTAAGTTGATATACAGTCATCAACACTTCTGATTGGTAGAGCCACACGTCGGTTCTTGCAAGGGCAGCAGATATGGTAAAATTGTCCCCGATGGTTCTGTTGGTGGTAAAAAGGTTCCTGTGTACCGTTTTATTTTTTGCACATTACTGTGCAAAGGGGCTTGCATAGACTTCTCTCGTTATTACGCATCAAAGGTATAGTTCTAACGAACACTGGTTCCAAAGTCCAAATGGAATCTACTTAAAATTCAAATACAGTATTACTGATGGCGCTACACTAACACCCTGAAAAAGAGCATTCTTTGTGAAACTGTAGAACATTTGTCAAAGTTGACACAGAAACTTCAATGTGATAGCAAACGCGCCATGCGCTCAAATACAAATAACCAATGCACAAACCTTTTCGCAAGATCGTCGTAACTCTTATCGACGATCAGCTGTCCCATAGTAGAACATGCGAAGTTAAGCAACACGTTCTTAACTCTCTGCAAAAATGTCATCCGATCTGACAACCCTGATGACACTGTTGGCACGTAAGCAAGAGGGTTGGGGACACCGGTGGCACGGATATCTGAAAAATAGGATCAAAAAAGTCATGCACTAGGAATTTATGACAGTTTTGAGATTGAAAAAAATCTAAAACAAAAACAAATAGGGAAGTCCCCAGAGAACAGGTCAAGCGTAGCCAATTGCCAAGGGGCTTAATACGTCAGTAAATATGTCTGACTTTCAAATGATAGATGAAAGTAGTCCGAAACCATTACTCGAATGGCAACTACAATCTGGTAAAAGATAGAGAGTAGGTTCGATGACAATGTGGGAAGGAACAGGGATAGATAGAAGAATCAAAAGCCCCGGCAAACGACAGGTTTCTAAACCTTTTACCAGCTCAAAGCTCGTGTAGGAACAGGAGGACCTAATGCTAAGTACATAAGAAGAGTAACATAGATTATGGTGAATATCGGTGATCTGCCATGTACAAATATGAACACACCTTGTCCCGTAGGCATAGACCTCATTGTGCAGACTAGCGGCAGGTCCAAGTACTGCGCCACGAGGGGCCCGCACGACACACCAGCATACGTCAGGACGACGTCATAGTGGCTGTTCTTCAGTTTCGTCAGTAGTTGCTTGTCACTCAACATCTCTTCGCTAAGGTCCAGCATGGCAGAACTCAATATATTGACAAGTTTCAGGAGGCCTAATGTTCCAGTTGAATTCGAAGAAAATGCCTGTTGTACAAATACATCAGAATGTTGTATGGCTGTTACTCAGAAGCCCGTTGTGGAATAGTGACCTCGGAGATTTGGCACAAGATTGATGATTGGATACAGTATAATTTGATTTACGATTTCTTGGAAGAATGTATTTGATGTTAATTAACATTTTGTTCAGTTATGGACTCTGAGCTCTAAATGCAGAACTTACCATTTGTTCAGGCACAGTTTTTACGAATTCCTTAAACGACGGTGGTTTTTCGGGGTCTCCAAATGTCTCGTACTGCAAGGTCGGCAATTTCCGCATCAAGTCGCTCTTCTGACTAGCAGGAGCCACAACAGTGACGACGTGTCCTCGGGAGGCCAAGACTTCGGCAATCTTCGCCACGTCCATCCAGGCGCTGCTGTACGTCAATGTCGCAACGAGGATGTCGGCAGCTTGGACACGATGAGACAAGAGGGCGGCAACCGCCAGGAACAGGTGGAAACCAGTCGACATACTTCAGCGGCAGTAGAAGTAGTAGTAGAGTGTTCTCGATGTCAGCATCTGATAATTGAAAATGACATTGAACGATATCAACGTACAGACTAGTAATATTTTAATTATCAACGTCATTCAACAACGTACATTTGGCTATAGTTACTTTCTAAAGTCGTGTTTTGTGCGTAAATGTTGATTTCGGTGTTGACATTGTTCTGACATTGATCTGCCGAAAACTATGTGAATTACAATAGATAGGCATAGGAACAAGGTTACTTTGTAAACTACCCTGTGGTTTTGCCTAGATACTCAAGCGGTTGGGCATTTTGTTTTGAAAAAAACGTCAAACATGTTTTTGTTGATTTTGTTGCGGATGGCAAGCCTAAAAAAGCAAAAGTAGGGCGAACTAACTCTGTATTTGTTTAGCCGCCCTTCGGTGTCACACATGCTTCATCGTTGCCTTCATAGCAGTACCTAATATGGCAGGCTATTTGATACTAGCGTCATCCTGTTATTACCTACTGTTTTTGTTGGAGCTCGATGTTGTTGGAAACAGGTTCCAGATAGAATAAAGTAGTCATAAGAAAAAAGTAGTTCTTGATTAGCAAACAAAACGTTCATCATTTAGACGCCGACCTGAGAATGACCTGCTGTAGACACTAGGCCCAACCTTTTGATTGATAGGTCACCGTGACTAAATAAAGGAAGGTGTGAATTTTGTTTGCTCCCACCAAATAATTTGAAAGCAGAGGACTAGGAATGGAACATGAGACTCATAGACCAAGGAGGCTAACAAAGCGAGAGCGTCCACGGTAATTGTTAATCTTCGAACAACGAATTAAAGGCAACCAAAGCTATATTAGGGCCCAAAAATGGAAATAAAAAAATGCTGAAATCTTTATTGTAGTGAGATTTACTAACTTTGTTTAGCACGTTTGCGTAATAACTTCATACTTCGAGCATTTTTAAATCCGCGCAAAATTGGGCCGTACGGTACGATGATCCCCTTAGTTTTGCGAACCTACAAAACTCCGACCACGATTTTCAGTGAGTTCTAACATAACATGTTAACAACAACGTCATATTTTTGCATCTTGGACGTTGCTATACATTGTCATAGTGCTGTTTGAACTAATCATGTATAGAAATGACATTCAAAATCCGACTTTCTGGGCCTAATATTGCTTGGATTTCCTTTAAAGGTTGTCATTGATGGATCGTTGACTCTACAACAAAGGAAGGTTCTGGGCCGGGGGGGGGGGGGCGCTGGATACAACGAACTTTTCACATGTAACGTTACCAGCGGAGCCTGGAATCTAGTCTCTCTAGCTTCAGTCCACTTCCAACCTTTGGCGGCGATGGACCCCATGCTATACTAGCGAGCTGTACATACTGATATGAGACCATATGATACAGTGGATTTTAAAATGAATGCAAACATAAGAAACCCCCGCCCCGGACCGTCAAATGCGGTCAATGCATCTACTAGTATTCTTTGTTTTGGATCATGCATTCTTATCATGAATAACTAGATATAAGCAAGCGCTCATGTTCCCTTACCAGCTGGTAACAAGCAGTAGAATCTGATGATCTCTTGAAAACTGTCCTTCAGCCACAAACGTTGGATGGCTGGCTGGGAGACGGCAACACAACTATTGTCTGAGCTCAGTAGTTGGGTGTATCATCTGGTGTGTCAAAGGTCAGTGTCCGGCAGCACGTACGCGTTGTATTTTGGGTCATGACAGGCTGAGTGACATGGCACATTTCTCTGACCTCTCGGTCACAATTGTCGTTGGACAAAAAGGCAGTTCCCAAAAATGAGAGAGAAACTTGCCCATTCACAAATTTCCCCAGAAATCCCGGTGACCTTTGAGAGTTCAGTCCCAGACCTAGATGATTACTAGATAGATAAAGGCGACATTTCGTGTCATCATCACCAGCTGATAGCATACAGTAGATTTTTATGCTCTCTTGAAAACTATATTTTATGATAATGCAGAGCTAGCCGCAGACACAGCTAAGCGGGAGAAGGCTGTACAGCTCTATGGTTGTGTCAAATGTCTGCTGCATGATAATGACCGACAGCACGCTTTACATTTTGAGTATTAAATGACTGGCTGAGTGACGTAGCACCTTTCTCTCACCACTTGGTCATATTTATCATCGTACGGAATTGCAGTTCCCTAAAAAATTAAAGAGAAACTTGCTGAACACAATGTTAGTAGCTGGTTTATGTCAAGAGACTCAAAACAAAGCGCATTACAATTTCTTTTTTAATTTTCGTTCTCATTATGAATATCATAGTCATCATCTATACTATATTGTTGCAAATGGGGTAAATTCCCAATACAAGATTGTATCATCATGCTTCATCGCCTCCGTATTTCAGTATGTACTGAGGCAGACCGCCAAGTTCAGGATACGGCACGGGTATTTATTGGTACGTTAATCTTTGATACCTCGGATTTGGTGTGTTTTGGTATATTTAGCTTAAATTAAAGGAATTTTGAAACCGGAAAGTGATTTTCCTATTGATTGATACATTGCATTTGCTACGAATCTCACGCTCGAAACAAAAGGTCAGTTGGTTTTCTTTTTGGTGTCGGTGTTTCCCCTCTTGCACATGCCACATGCAAACGAGCAACATTTCCAACAAGACAACAATATAGCAGCCATAACTGCAACAACCATGGCGATAACGTCTAACAAGTAGTACTGGTAGAACGGAAGTTCGATCGCCCTCGACCTGAGATGGGGGAGGCCGCCATGTTTGATGACGTGTTCTATCCACCATACTGCCCGCTCCATGGGCGACTGTGGTTGGTCACGAAGATGCGCGGAGACCTGGTCAGCTTTCTCCTTGTACCTGAAACAAAGAACAGCCAAGTTTGAGTCCATGAATAACGCCCCACGCTCACAACGATGTTTACATGTACCAACAGTTGGTTACAAAGAACCGTGCGAATTTGTTTCACACGTTTAGAAAGACGACGTTTCACCAATACATGAAGATGAAGAGAGGCAGAGACTTGAGTGAGCTATCCCCGACAGCTACTCTATATTCCACTTACCGAGAATCCGAAATAACGGACGTAATAGCCTGGTAAACCTCCTCTGACGTCACAGCGTGGATATCCAGTGACACCGCCATCCCACGGGCCACCATCCGGGCGATGTTGTCATGAGCATCATTCATCAGAGGCATGCCGACCAGGGGTACCCCGTGGTACATGGCCTCTGCTACTCCGTTGTAGCCACAATGTGATACAAACGCCTTTGTCTTTGGATGAGCTGTTTTGTGGAGGACTAACGGTTAGTGCCAGGCGAAGAGACACAGTAGTTAATGTATCTGACTGTATGATCATCGCAGCATAGAAGCAAAAAGGCTCAGATTTGTTTCTTAATTCAACCTGTAATAGATTATTCATAAACGTTATCAATTAGAGCTAAAAGGCAGTGTGAACAATCCTACTAAATCTTTACGAGCGATGGAAAGCCAGTATGATTTCCCGGCGTAGATTCTAAAAGCTTGAAGAATTCCACGTTGTTGTTTTTATTGAAACATTTACTGCGGACGTGTGATGACTCAAGCTCCTTGCTTATCTTCGTGTCGTCATCAAAACAAAGCGCATAACAAACGTACAATGAAACAAATAGATAAGCAAAGCACAAGAATAGCAAAGTAGTATAAGATAAACCATATGGTAACGAGAATCATATGTTCGCATCATAGTACAGTATATTTATAGTATCTACCTAGTAAGTCGTTTTGAGGCACCCACTCCATGGTCTTGGTGTTGGACCCCAGACTTGGAGGTGGCGTCCCAGCGTAGCGCCACACGACCTTCTGCGGCAGACGGGCAAAAGCAGCGGCCAGCATGTCGGCTTTCTCTGCGGGCATAGCCGCTATCATGGAGCCGAACGTTACAAGTACAACACCGTCATCTCCAGAACTCTGCACAAACTTCTCCATCTCCTATATGGTTACGAAGAAGAAAGTCACTACTTAGACCTTACATACGTCTGAACCCTTCATTTAAATTTGCGTCTTTGTGGCAATTTAAATCTAGGCTGTGAATCTAAACTTTATAAATTATATCCTATTTAATTATCAGTTGTGATTTTACAGAGAATGTGTTTTTCATCCAATTAATAATCCTTTCTATGTAACGATACTCAATCTCTCCCTCATCAACTGACCTCACTGAGCGGCTTGACGTCCTCAGCCAAGTGACCTGCAATGCTGACCATATTTGGCATCATGGGTTTAGGGAAGTCGAACATGAGATCTGATTGGTAGAGCCATACGTCGGTTCTTGCCAGGGCAGCAGATATGGTGAAATTGTCCCCAATGGTTCTGTTGGTGGCAAAAATAGTGTTTCTGATGAATGCCGTTTGGTAGATTTCAGTCCGAAGAGGAGACACTCAGACTCCTCCAGTTATCTCGCTTCACCGGAATAGTTCTAACGAACATTGAATCAGAAGTACAAATTCCGCATTAACTACAGTCCTGAAAAACATGAATGTCTATGAAACTGATGAGCATTTGTCAAATATAACAGTATCAATGTTAAAACAAGTCTTAATTTGCGGGAAACCCTCCTAACAAGCTTGCCATGTGCGTACATACGGATATGGAAACACACCCACAAACCTTTTTGCAAGATCGTTGTAACTCTTATCGAAGATCAGCTGTCCCATAGTAGAAAATGCAAAGTAAACCAACACGTTCTTCACTCTCTGTAGAAATGTCATTCGATCAGACAACCCCGATGTCACTGTTGGCACGTAAGCAAGAGGGTTTGGGACACCTGTGGCACGGATGTCTGAAAAATAGGATCAGAAGACACATGCAGTAGTATATATTACAGTTTGGCAATTGGTTGAAGATATCTAAATGTATTCCACCAGAGATGTCCCCGAAAAATTCCCAACAAGGCATAGGGAGAAAGGGTAACAAACAGTGAAGTCCTTCCAACAACAGGTCAAAGACCACCAAGTCTAGGAACGTAGACTAAAGACACCAGGACATGTCGTTCGAATGATGGATAAAAGAGATCTTAAAAATTTAAATAGCAAATAGAAGGTGGAAAAGAAAGAGAGCCAGGGTGATGACTATGTGGAAATGAACAGCGACAAAAGGCTCTGTAAATTAGGCAAAGGCCCGCCGTGCAACGAACCGAACATGCTTGTAAACCTTTGGAGCTAAACTATTGTAGTTGTGCATGCTAATAGCAGAGGCGTTTTTGTTAAATTCTTTCAACTAGATAACAAGGGAACGACGTTTTTCTGATTTGGCATGCAGGTAACATAGATAGGGATGCACAGAATTAGATTCAAATTGTACATAAGGAAGAATTTTTATAATTCCACTGTTTTTCATAATAGAAATCTAATACATGAACTAAACGGCAGGTGCAACATAAACAGATACCATTTATACAAATGATGACCTAATATGCATAATTTACACGAAAATGCAATCAATCCTACATTGTAATTTTTTTTACCCAATGAGGTTTTATTTTATTACTTTCGCCAAGAATGTTATGTTTTCTTTCTGCTTACTTCTTATGAAAACTCTAGATATTTCATGGAGGTATGTGGTCTGCGAATGCCAGTGTGTACTAAGATGAGTAACATAGATTATTTTAGATATTGACTGGCCTGAACTGTACAAATATGCACACACCTTGTCCCGTAGGCATAGACCTCATTGTGCAGACTAGCGGCAGGTCCAAGTACTGCGCCACGAGGGGCCCAGTGGACGGACCAGCATACGTCAGGACGACGTCATAGTGGCTGTTCTTCAGTTTCGTCAGTAGTTGATTATCACTCAACATCTCTTCGCTAAGGTCCAGCAGAGCAGAAGTCAAGGTATTGGCAAAAGATAGGAGGCCTAACGTTCCAGATGAAGAAAATGCCTGTAACGGATCAGAAGGGTATTGTATTAATGTTGCTCAGAAGCTTTGTTGAATGAAGCCCAGAGGTTCGGTAGAAAGTGGTGATTGGATAGCATTTGATTTACTCAGATAAATTTGTTCAGTATTGCCTGCGGCGAATATTATATGTTGTTGGCTTGTTTCGCTTGTTTCGGTGCTGACCATTGCATTTCAATCTATATCCCGTGTGTAGATTTAAATGCAATGGTCAGCATCGAATAAAGCAAAACTTACACCCCTATCAATAACATCCAAACGCAATTACCGTTATGCATCAATACTGGTCATTCCTAGTTTTCTTAATATTTTCCTACGTGTTTAACTAACATATCATTTTCAATAGACTAGATCGTGAGCCGATAGGTAGGTCACTTAATTCTTTGAGTTTGAGTTGTAGTTGATCGGATGCCAACTACTTGTAAATGTTTAGAGCAATAAGTACCGATACTAAAACAGGAACATGTTATGAGGAGCGGTTTTAAAAAGTGTTGAATATCGTTTCATATTGTCCACGTCCTTTTCTCTTTTGTAAATGTACTCTTGGTTCTAAATTCAGTACCTACCATCTTTTGAGGCAGAGTTTTTATGAATTCCTTAATCGACGGTGGTTTTTCGGGATCTCCAAATGTGTCGTACTGCAAGGTCGGCCATTTCCGCATCAGGTCGCCCTTCTGACTTGCATGGGCCAACACAGTGACGACGTGTCCTCGGGAAGCCAAGACTTCGGCAATCTTCGCCACGTCCATCCAGGGGCTGGCGTACGTCGTTGTCGCGACGAGGATGTCGGCAGCTCGGACATGTTGAGACAAGATGGCGGCAACCGCCAGGAACAGGTGGAAACCAGTCGACATACTTCAGCGGCAGTAGAAGTAGTATTGTGTTCTATGTCAGGATGTGAAAAGATAATTCAAAATGACATTGACAATATCAACGGACAGACTAGTAATGTTTCAATTATTAACGAGAAACAACGTCATTCAACAAGGAACAGATATGGTTCCATTCTGAAGTACAATTTTTGCGTGAATGCTTTCTTACCGTGGATAAAGGTATTGATGTCGAAAACTATTTGTGAATTACAATAGATAGGCATGATAGATCTAGAAGAGGGTCACTTTGCAATCTACCGTATTTGTTTTGCTTAGATACTCAAGCGGCACGTTTTTGTTGATTTGGTTGGTTGCGTCTGTATGCGGATTGAAAACCTAAAAAAAGTGGGGCGAACTAACTCTCTGTATTTGTTCAACCGCCATTCGGTGTCACACACAAGCTTCATCGTTGCCTTCATAGTTTTGTTGACCTGTTTTTTAAGGAGCTCGATGTTGTTTGAAACGGGTTCGACCTAAATAAAGTAGTAATCAGCAAACAGTACTCAATTAGCAAACAGAATGGTCATCATTTAGACGCCAACTGAAGAATGACCTGCTATAGACACCAGGCCCAACATTTAATCAATAAGTCACCATGACTAAATAAAGGAAGATTTGCATTTTGTGCTCATGTGGTCTTGACCAAAGAATTTAACGTCGAAATTTCAACAGTATAGACTAGACTTATCGAAAACTAAACGCTAGATTTACAATGGTTCAGAGGATTTTGGAATAAAGGTTTAGAGAAAGGTTTAGAAAACGTAGAAAGGTTTTTAGAAAGGATTTTTGTGTGGACCTCTTAACAATTGACCATTAATTTCACCGTCCCTCACTGCATCTATTCTTTCCTTAGGATCATTCTTCTATATGTATGTTCTGTATAACTAGATATAGGCGAATGTTCATGTCCACTTACCAGCTGACAACATGCAGTAGAATCTGACGATCTCTTGAAAACTGTACTTCAGATTGAGGTAACAACAGATCCTGGGAGATACCAAGACAACTGTTGTATAAGCTGAGGTCAGCTATGAAGCTGTATCGCTGTGTCAAAGGTCAATGACCGACAGCGCGCTTTACATTTTGGGTAATGAGTGACGGAGTGATGTGACACCTTTCTCTACGAAATTGCAGTTCTCGAAAGAATGATAACTGAAATGAAACTTGCGCTATACATGCTGTTTCTATCTCATTAATGTGTCTATAAAACCTTGATTCGACACAAAGTGCTTTCCACTTCTGTATTTTCGTTTTAAGTTGATATACAGTCATCAACACTTTTGTTGTCACAAATGGTGTGAATTCCCAATACAATATTGCGTCATTATACGTCATCATCTCCGTACTTCACTATGTACTGAGGCAGGCCGTCAAGTTAGTCAGCGGTGCTGGCATTCAATGGTACAGTTCGTCGCATTTGGTGTCCTTCTATATATAACATATTCAGTTTAAAAGATTTTTTGAAACAGGAATGTACTTTTCCATTTGATTGATATTTGCAAGGAATCTCCCGCTACCGAAAGCACCATGTCAGTTGGTTTTCTTTCTGGTGTTGGTGTTTTCCCTCTTGCACATGCCACATGCCAACGAGCAACACTGACTGATAAGGATTTACAAGCAGATTTACATTACTCATGTCTACCTCATAACAATCAAAGACACCCAGAGGCGGCGGCACGAAATTTTGAATGGGGGGGCGAGATAAGCCTGTCACAGGCTTAGAAAACACAGACTCGTAGTAACTTTTGAAACAATATCGTTGGGGCGGGTAGCTGTCAGAGAGGCCTGACAGTCAAGAAACGTTACGATATTTCACCCAAACATCTGCTTCGACATTAACATAAGAATGATATTGTCACAAAGAGCGTTAACAATAATGCAAGATTATATCATCATGCTTTATCACTCCTGTATTTCAGTATGTACTGAGGCGGGCCGTCAGGTTAGTAGACGGTGCCGGCATCGATTGGTACTTTTTTCCTCCAATTAGGTGTCTTTGCATATATATAACCAGTTTAGATTAAAGGCATCCTTGAAAGGGGACTGTGCTTTTTTTTTTATTGATATTTGCAAAGAATCTTCTGCTTCAAAAACCTAAAAGTCAGTTGGTTTTCTTTTTGGTGTTGGTGTTTCCCCTCTTGCACATGCCACATGCAAACGAGCAACACTTCCAACAAGACAACAATACAGCAGTAAACGCTACAACAATCAGGGCAATGACGTCTAACAAGTAGTACTGGTAGAAGGGAAGTTCGATCGCCCTCGACCTGAGATGGGGGAGGCCGCCATGTTTGATGACGTGTTCTATCCACCATGCTGCCCGCTCCATGGGCGACTGTGGTTGGTCACGAAGATGCGTGGAGACCTGGTCCGCTTTCTCCTTGTACCTGAAACAAAGTACAGCCAAGTTTGAGTCCATCACGTTGCACCCAACGTTCACATCGATGTTTGCATGTTCCTGTAGCTGGTTACAAGGAACAGAATTTGCTTCAGAAGAATGATGTTTCACTCATACATAAAGACGCAAAGAGGCTGGAATTGAGGAAGCTATTGCTGACAGTCACTCCAAGTGACACTTACCCAGGATCCGAAATAACAGACGTGATAGCCTGGTAAACCTCCTCTGACGTCACGGCGTGGATGTCCAGTGACACCGCCATCCCTCGGGCCACCACCCGGGCGATGTTGTCATGAGCATCATTCATCAGAGGCATGCCGACCAGGGGTACCCCGTGGTACATGGCCTCTGCTACTCCGTTGAAGCCACAATGTGATACAAACGCCTTTGTTTTTGGATGAGCTGTTTTATGGAGGACTAACGGTTAGTGCCAGGCGAAGAGATATAGTAGTTAATGACTGTATGATCATCGCAGCATAGAAGCAAAAGGAAAGGCTCAGATTTCATTCTTAATTCACCCTCTAATAGATTATTCATAACCATTATCAATTAGGGCTAAAAGGCAGTGTGAACAATCCTACTAAATCTTTACGCGCGGAGGAAAGCCAGTATGATTTCCAGGCGTAGATTCTAAAAGCTTGAAGAATTCCACGTTGTTGCTTTTTATTGAAACATTTACTGCCGACGCGTGATGACTCAAGCTCCTTGCTTATATTCGTGTCGTCATTAAAACAAAAAGCATTACAAACGTATATTGAAACAAATAGATAAGCAAAGTACAAGAATAGCAAAGTAGTGTAAGATAAACCATATGGTAACAAGAATCATATGTTCGCATCATAGTACAGTATAGTTATAGTATCTACCTAGTAAGTCGTTTTGAGGCACCCACTCCATGGTCTTGGTGTTGGACCCCAGACTTGGAGGTGGCGTCCCAGCGTAGCGCCACACGACCTTCTGCGTCAGACGGGCAAACGCAGCGGCCAGCATGTCGGCTTTCTCTGCGGGCATAGCCGCTATCATGGAGCCGAACGTTACAAGTACAACACCGTCATCTCCAGAACTCTGCACAAACTTCTCCATCTCCTATATGGTTACGAAGAGGAAAGTCACTACTTAGACCTTCCATACGTCTGAACCCTTCATTTAAATTTGCGTCTTTGTGGCAATTTAGATCAGGGCAGTGAATTTAAAGTTTATATCCTGTTAAATTATCAATCGTGATTTTATAGAGAATGTGTTTTTCATCCTTTTGATAATCCTTTCTATGTAACGATACTCAATCTCTCCCTCATCAACTGACCTCACTGAGCGGCTTGACGTCCTCAGCCATGTGACCTGCTATGCTGACCATATTTGGCATCATGGGTTTAGGGAAGTCGAACATGAGATCTGATTGGTAGAGCCATACGTCGGTTCTTGCCAGGGCAGCAGATAAGGTGAAATTGTCCCCAATGGTTCTGTTGGTGGCAAAAATAGTGTTTCTGACGAATGCCCTTTGGAACATTTCAGTCCAGAGAGGAAACACTGACTCCTCCAGTTATTACGCTTCACAGGCATAGTTCTAACGAACATTGAATCATAAGTACAAATTCCGCAATAACTACAGTCCTGAAAAACATGAATGTCTATCAAACTGATGAGCATTTGTCAAATATAACAGTATCAATGTTAAAACAAGTCTTAATTTGCGGGAAACCCTCCTAACAAGCTTGCCATGTGCGTACATACGGATATGGAAAACACACCCACAAACCTTTTTGCAAGATCGTTGTAACTCTTATCGAAGAACAGCTGTCCCATAGTAGAAAATGCAAAGTAAACCAACACGTTCTTCACTCTCTGTAGAAATGTCATCCGATCTGACAACCCCGACATCACTGCTGGCACGTAAGCAAGAGGGTTTGGGACACCGGTGGCACGGACGTCTGAAAAATAGGATCAGAAGACACATGCAGTAGTGAATATAACAGTTTGGCAATTGATTGAAGATATCTAAATACATTCCACCAGAGATGTTCTCCGAAAAATTCCCAACAAGGCATAGAGAGAAAGGGCAATTACAAACAGGGAAGTCCTTCCTAGAACAGGTCAAAGACCACAACTGAGTCTAGCTTATTGTCAAGGGACGTAGACTAAAGACACCAGGACATGATCGTTCGAATGATAGATAAAAGAGATCTTAAAAAATTACTAGAATAGCAAATAGAAGGTGGAAAAGAAAGAGAGCCAGGGCGATGACTATGTGGAAAGGAACAGGGATAAGAGGCTATGTAAATGAGGCAAAGGCGCGCCGTGCAACGAACCGAACATGCTTGTAAACTTTTGTAGCTAAACTATTGTAGTTGTCCATGCTAATAGCAGAGGCGTTTTTGTTAAATTCTTTCAACTAGATAACAAAGGAACGACGTTTTTCTGATTTGGAATGCAGGTAACATAGACAGAGATGCACAGAATTAGGTTCAAATTGTGCTGTTCTAATACATGAACTAAACGGCAGGTGGAACATAAACAGATACCATTTATACAAATGTTGACCTAATATGCATAATGTACACGAACATGCCAGAATTCGAAATCCTACATTGTAAGTTTTTTTACCCAATGAGGTTCTATTCTATTACTTTCGCCAAGAACGTTAAGTTTTCTTTAAAACTCTAGATATTTCATGGAGGTATGTGGTCTGTGAATGCCAGTGTTCACTAAGATGAGAAACATAGATTATTTTAGATATTGATTGGCCTGAACTGTAGAAATATGCACACACCTTGACCCGTATGCAAAGACCTCATTGTGCAGACTAGCGGCAGGTCCAAGTACTGCGCCACGAGGGGCCCAGTGGACGGACCAGCATACGTCAGGACGACGTCATAGTGGCTGTTCTTCAGTTTCGTCAGTAGTTGATTGTCACTCAACATCTCTTCATTAAGGTCCAGCAGAGCAGAACTCAAGGTATTGGCATAGGATAGGAGGTCTAACGTTCCAGATGAAGAAAATGTCTGTAACGAATCACAAGGGTATTGTATAAATGTTGCTCAGAAGCTTTGTTGAATGAAGCCCAGAGGTTTGGTAGAAAGTGGTGATTGGATATCATCTGATTTACGCAAATAAATTTGTTCAGTATTGCCTGCGGCGAATTTATCTATTGTTGACTTTCGCTTCTTTCGCTTGTTTCGCATCTTTCGATGCTGACCATTGCATTTCAATCTATATCCTTTACACCTCTATTAATAACATCCAAACGCGAACAAATTGATGTTTAATTACCGTTTTGCATCAATACTGGTCATTCCTAGTTTTCTTAATATTTTCCTATGTGTTTAACTAACATATTATTTTCAATAGACTAGATCATGAGCCGATAGGTAGGTCACTTAATTCTTTGAGTTTGAGTTCTAGTTGATCGGATGCAAACTACTTGTACAAGTTTAGAGCAATATGTACCGATACTAAAACAGGAACATGTTATAAGAAACAGTTTTAAAAAGTGTTGAAATATCGTGTCATTGTCCACGTCCTTTTTTATTTGTAAATGTACTTCTAGATTCAGTACCTACCATCTTTTGAGGCAGAGTCTTTATGAATTCCTTAAACGGCGGTGGTTTTTCGTGATCTCCAAATGTGTCGTACTGCAAGGTCGGCCATTTCCGCATCAAGTCGCTCTTCTGACTTGCATGGGCCAACACGGTGACGACGTGTCCTCGGGAAGCCAAGGCTTCGGCAATCTTCGCTACGTCCATCCAGGGGCTGCCGTACGTCATTGTCGCGACGAGGATGTCGGCAGCTTGGACACGATGAGCCAAGATGGCGGCAACCGCCAGGAACAGGTGGAAACCAGTCGGCATACTTCAGCGGCAGTAGAAGTGGTATTGTGTTCTATGTCAGTATCTGAAAAGATCATTCAAAATGACATTGAACGATATCAACTAGTAATGTTTCAATTATTAACGAGGAACAACGTCATTCAACAACGTACATTTTAGATATTGTTGCATTCTTAAGTCCCATTTTTGTTGTGGGTTTATGCTTTCTTACCGTGGATAAAGGTATTGATATGCTAAAAACTATTTGTATATAGCAATAGATAGGCATGATAGAACAGGGTCAATTTGTGATCTACCCGATTTGTTTTGCCTAGATCCTCAAGCGGCCAGGCATTTTGTTCTAAACAAAGGTTCAACATGCTTTTGTTCATTTGGCTGCGTCTGTATGTGGTAGTGAAAACCTAAAAACAAAAGTGGGTCGAACGAACTCTCTGTATTTGTTCAACCGCCCTTCGGTGTCAAACACAAGCTTAACTTGCCTTCATAGTAGTACCTAATAAGGCAAGCGTTTTGATAGTTTGTGTTTTCCTGTTTTTTTAAGGACCTAAATGTTGTTGGAAACGGGTTCAACCAGAATAAAGTAGTAATCAGCAAACAGTACTCAATTATAGCAAGCAAACGTTCATCATTTAGACGACAACCAAAGAATGACCAGCTGCTATAGACACTAGGCCCAACATTTGATTAATAAGTAACCGTGACTAAACAAAGGAAGATTTGCATTTTGCGCTCATTTGGTCTTCACCAAAGAATTTAAAGTAGAAATTTCAACAGGATAGACTAGACTTATCGAAAACTAAACGCTAGATGTACAATGGTTCAGAGGATTTGGGAATAAAGGTTAAGAAAACGTATGTATGTTCTGTATAACTAGATATAGGCGAATGTTCATGGCCACTTACCAGCTGATAACATGCAGTAGAATCTGACGATCTCTTGAAAACCGTACTTCAGACTGAGCTAGCAACAGATCCTGGGAGATACCAAAACAACTGTTGTATAAGCTGAGGTCAGCTATTAAGCTGTATGGCTGTGTGAAAGGTCAATGACCGACAGCACGCTTTACATTTTGGGTAATGAGTGACTGAGTTATGTGACACCCTTTGAAAGAATGATAATTGAAATTACATTTGCGCTGTACATGCTGTTTCTATCTAATTAATGTGATTCGACACAAAGTGCTTTCCACTTTTGTATTTTCCTTTAATTTGATATACATAGTCATCAACACTATTGTTGTCATAAATGGTGTAAATTCTCAATACAAGATTGCGTCATCATACGTCATCGTCTCCGCACTTCACTATGCACTGAGGCAGACCGTCAAGTTAGTGAGCGGCGCTGGCATTCAATGGTACAATTCATCGAATTTGGTGTCCATTGACTGATAAGGATTTACAAGCACATTACTCATGTCTACCTCATAACAATCAAAGACAGCTTAGAAAACAAAGACTCGTAGTAACTTTTGAAACAATATCGTTGGGGCGCATAGCTGTCAGAGAGGCCTGACAGTCAAGAAACGTTACGATATTTCACCCAAACATCTGCTTGGAAATTAACATAAGCATAGTATTGTCACAAAGAGTATTAACAATAATGCAATATTATATCATCATGCTTTATCACCCCTATATTTTAGGAGGTACTGAGGCGGGCCGTCAGGTTAGAAGACGGTGCCGGCATCGATTGGTACTTTTTTTCCTCCAATTAGGTGTCTTTACATGTATATAACCAGTTTAGATCAAATGTATCCTTGAAAGGGGACTCTGCTTTTTCTTTTGATTGATATTTTCAAAGAATCTTCTGCTTCAAAAACCTACCAGTCAGTTGGTTTTCTTTTTGGTGTTGGTGTTTCCCCTCTTGCACATGCCACATGCAAACGAACAACACTTCCAACAAGACAACAATACAGCAGATATAACTGCAACAATCAGGGCAATGACGTCTAACAAGTAGTACTGGTAGAACGAAAGTTCGATCGCCCTCGACCTGAGATGGGGGAGGCCACCATGTTTGATGACGTGTTCTATCCACCATACTGCCCGCTCCATGGGCGACTGTGGTTGGTCACGAAGATGCGTGGAGACTTGGTCCGCTTTCTCCTTGTACCTGAAACAAAGTTCAGCACAGCCCATTACGTTACACGCCACAGCTGGTTATAAAGAACTAAAGTTGCTTCAGAAGGATAATGTTTCACTCATACATAAAGACACAAAGAGGCAAGAATTGAGTAAGCTATTGCCGAAAGTCACTCCACCTCAAACGTACCCAGGATCCGAAATAACGGACGTGATAGCCTGGTAAACCTCCTCTGACGTCACACTGTGAATGTCCAGTGACACCGCCATCCCACGGGCCACCATCCGGGCGATGTTGTCAGATTGGTCAGCGAACAGAGGCATACCGACCAACAGTACCCCGTGGTACATGGCCTCTGCTACTCCGTTGTAACCACAATGTGATACAAACGCCTTTGTCTTTGGATGAGCTGTTTTGTGGAGGACTAACGGTTATTGCCAGAAGGAAGAGATACAGTAGTTCATGTATCTTATTGTATGCTCATCGCAGCATAGAAACAAAAGGAAAAGATTCAACCTTAGCTAGATTATTCATCGCCATCATTAGGGCTCACAGGCAATGTGAACAATTTCACTAAATCTTCACGCACTAAGGAAAGCCAATATGATGGCGTACATTCTAAAAGTCTAAAGAATTCCACATCATTATTCAGTACAGTAATAGCATTTACCTAGTAAGGCGTTTTGAGGCACCCACTCCATGGTCTTGGTGTTGGACCCCAGACTTGGAGGTGGCGTCCCAGCGTAGCGCCACACGACCTTCTGCGGTAGACGAGCAAAAGCAGCGGCCAGCATGTCGGCTATCTCTGCGGGCATTGCCGCTACCATGGAGCCAAACGTTACTAGGACGACACCGTCATCTCCAGAACTCTTCACAAATGTCTCCATCTCCTATATATGGTTACGACGAGGACAGTATACCCATGTCTGAACCCTTCATTTAGATTTGCGCCTTTGTGGCAATTTAAAACTTGGCTGTGAATCTAAAGTTTACATCCTATTTAACAATCAATCGTAATTTTACAGAGAATGTGTTTTTCATCATTCTAATGATCATTTCCATGTAACGTTACTCGGTTTTTCTTCTAGGTACTGACCTCACTGAGCGGCTTGACGTCCTCAGCCATGTGACCTGCTATGCTGACCATATTTGGCATCATGGGTTTAGGGAAGTCGAACATGAGATCTGTTTGATAGAGCCACACGTCGGTTCTTGCCAAGGCAGTAGATATGGTGAAGTTGTCGCCAATGGTTCTGTTGGTGGCAAAAATAGTGTTTCTGATGAATGCCGTTTTGGACCTTTGCAGTCCAGAGATTAGACACGTACTCCTACAGTCATCTAGCATCACAGGTATATTTCTAACGGGCATTGAATCGAAAGTACAATCAGTTGCATTAACTACCGTTTTGCGGATGGCGCTACACCCTAATCCTGAAAGATTTGAATGTCTATGAAACTGTTGAGCATTTGACAAGTGTAACAGGATCAATGTTGAAACAAAAAATTCAATTTGAGGGCAATTTGAAAACCCACACAACAAGCTACCTACTGTCCTTTAAACATGCCATGCGCGCACGTACGGATATGGTATTGACACACCGCGGCCCGAACCTTTTCGCAAGATCATCGTAACTCTTTTCGAAGACCAGCTGTCCCATAGTAGAAAATGCAAAGTAAACCAACACGTTCTTCACTCTCTGCAAAAATGTCATCTGATCTGACAACCTCGATGTCATTGTTGGCACGTAAGCAAGAGGGTTGGGGACACCAGTGGCACGGATGTCTGAAAAATAGGATCAAAAGACACATGCATAGTAAAATAGTATAACAGTTTGGAAATATTTAAAATGTATTCCATCAGAGATGTCTCCGGAAAATTCCCAGCATGGCATAGCGAGATAAGGCAACAGACAGAGAAGACCTTCCAAGAACAGGTCAAAGACCACCATGTCTAGCTTATTGTCAAGGGACGTAGACTAGATGCACCAGGACATGTTTTTCGAATTATAGATGAGACACTCTTAGCCATTACTGGAATTGCAACACTTGGATGTATTGCGATTATATTTGGTATCTGGGTAGCTAGGTGCTGTGAACACGAGTGCCAATTTCCAGTTTGGGCCTCCTGGTGGCTAACTGTTTGTACTGCAACAAAAATTTCGCTCTTTGTGTCTTTTGCCCTGGAAATGTGGTGGTCCTGATTACTTCTGATGTAAGGAAGAAATGATGTACATTTTGAACACTAAGTAGCTCGCTCTGGAACTGCGGGCGGTATTTGTAAAAAATCTTTCAAAGAGATAAATGAACAAAAGAACGACGTATTTCTATATTTGGCATGCAGATAGCTTAGGCAGATATGCACAATATTAGATTCAAATTAGGAATTGATTTGCACAATTAAGGAATAAATTTGGCAATTTCATTGTTTTTCATAATAGAAATCTAACGCATGTAATGTATTAATTTATGGTAGGTTGGACATAAACACATACCAATTGCAAAAATGATGACCTAATTTGCATAATTTACGCGAAAATGCCATAATTCTTTTGTGGTAAGTTTTCTCTTATCAAGGAGGTTTTATCTTATCATTTACGTCAAGGTAAAATTTTCCTTTGTGCTTACGTGCTTATGTGGTCTGCGAACATTTGTTGTGAGTGTTTATGTTGGATTAAGATTAGCATGCACTGTAAAAATATGCACACACCTTCTCCCGTAGGCATAGACCTCATTGTGCAGACTAGCGGCAGATCCAAGTACTGCGCCACGAGGGGCCCGCACGACACACCAGCATACGTCAGGACTACGTCATAGTGGCTGTTCTTCAGTTTCGTCAGTAGTTGATTGTCACCCAACATCTCTTCATTAACGTCCAGCAGAGCAGAACTCAAGGTATTGCCATAGTTTAGAAGGCCTAACGGTCCAGATGAAGAAAATGCCTGTAACGAATATTGCAAAGACATCAAAACATTGTATGAATATTACAGAAGCTAGCTAGGTTAAATGAAGCCCGGAGGCTTGGTACAGCGCAATGATTGGATATCACTTGATTCACGCAAAGCATTGCCTGCGGTGAATTTATCTGATATTGACTTATTTTGCTTCTTTCGGTGCTGACCTTCGCATTCAATCTACACCCTAGGTCTGGTACAAAGTGATGATTGGATATCATCTGATTTACGCAAATAAGTTTGTTTACCATTGCCTGCGGTGAATTTATTTGATGTTGACTTGTTACCACTATGCGTCAATACTGGTCGATCCTATTTTTCTAAATATTTTGATAGAATAAATCAAGAATTAAGACTAGATCATGATCCGAGAGGTCATTTAATTATTTGAGTTTGTGTTCTAGTTGATTGGATGCAAACTACTTGTAAAAGGTTACAGCAATTACAAACGTTGATAAAACAGGAACCGGAGCTGATGTAAAATGTTATGAGAACCATTCAACAAAGTGTTAAAACATCAATTGATTGTCTTCGTCATGTTTTTGTAAATGTACTCTTAGTTCTAAATACAGTACCTACCATCTTTGGAGCCTGGGTTTTTATAAACTCCTTAATCAGCGGTGTTTTTTCAGGATGTCCAAACGTTTCGTACTGCAAGGTCGGCCATTTCCGCATTAGGTCGCTCTTTTGATTGGCATGGGCCAACACAGTGACGACGTGTCCTCGGGAAGCCAAGACTTCGGCAATCTTCGCCACGTCCATCCAGGGGCTGCCGTACGTCGATGTCGCAACGAGGATGTCGCCAGCTCGGACATGTTGAGACAAGCAGATGACGGCGACCGCCAGGAACAGGTGGAAACTGGTCGACATACTAGTGCTTCGGCAGCAGAAGCAGTAATAGAGTGTTCGGGCAGGGTCTGACAAGATAAGTTAATAGGACAATCATTGATTGTAACGGACCAGTTTGTTAGTAGCATGGCGCAAGAACGAGAAACAACGTCATTTAACAACGTAAATTTTAAAGATATTTTGAAACACGTTGTTGCATTTTGGACCTTTATGCTTCCTATAAACTCAAACTGAGATAAGAAAACAAAAAGGAAAATCGATTTGCCTAAAGCCCAGGTCTTTATACATTTTGTTTTTAAAGCAGATGTCACGGCAGACATTGCAGGGCAGAGAACCCTATCGGAGTCAACAGTGGAGCTACTATAACCACCTAGCCGTGGCTGCTAACGAAGGGCGTTTTTGCTTGATATTACATATACATGTACTATCCCTTCTAGCCGTGGCGACTAACGAAGGGCGTTTTTGTTTGATATTACATGTAATATCAAGCAAAAGCGCCCTTCGTTAGTCGCCACGGCTATATAACCACCGTACCCTTCGGTGTAACACACCAACTTACGACCAGTCCTTCTATAACTATGGTAAGTTGATGCTGCCCGTGATCTTTTTATCATACGTACTTTTCCAGAGCTTGATGCCGTCGGAGAAAAGGTGCAATTACCAACAAAGTAGTTATGTCAAGACCGAAGTAGGGCCTACTATGCCCAACCTTTCCATACATAAGTCACTGAGTGACTAAACAGAGATGTGTATTTCATTTGCTCTAATCCAAAGAATCTAAATCAGAGAATTTATCAACGGAACATGAAAGACTCTAAGTATCGCTAACTATGGCGTCCAGCAATGGGAGTTGATACGTTATATAGTAAACTACGCACAAAAAGTTTGGAAACTTAACTTTGGTGGATCATATTTCCGTTGTTTCTTGATCAATTTCAATGATTTATATATCATTACAAAGCTTGTGTGATTTTCTTTCCCATGATACCAAACTTGATATGGTTGTAGATTAATGCAACGAGCACCAGACCTACTTATGCGAGCAGGTCACATAAAAAAAGTGCCCAGATTACCCTACTAATGTTAAACGCTCCATTCAGTATTTTTTCTTATGCTCGTAGCACATGACTTTTGTACGAGGGCAATATGAAACTTAAATCAACAAAACACATTAATATGAAAGCCAAGGATAGTCTTCATCCAAACAAAAAAAATGCGCAAAGGAGCCTCAGTTATGATGAAGGTGGCTTAATACTGAGTACACAAGCCATGTGCTGTCACTACAGCCCGGCACATCCTCGAGTCATGCTTGTCACCAGTTTTGTTACGCGGTCCCTGGCTATTCTTCCACAAGGAGTCGTCGCAGGTCGACCATTGTTGTTCTGTTGATCATTCTTGCATGCACAGCTCGCCCAAGCTGATCAGTGATCATGCACAGAGTCTGAGACTGTGTTCAATTGTGTTGAGATCTGGGCTGCAGGAGGGCCATTCTATCCTCTGTATTCCTGCATCCTGGAGGTGGTCTGAAATGACTCTCATTCTGTATGGACGTGCATCATCATCTTGCAGACCTTGCATATTGCAGAGGTAAGGATCTTAGAAATGTGACTGGATTGAGAAAGGTGTTTCTATGTCTTGACACATCGAGGTTGCTTAGGATGATTAGCCTGGTTTTTCCTCTGGCAGTTAAAGTTGTACTGCCCCACACTATGACACTGACTCCAACAAAACAATTAGTCAGTCTATCAGTGCAACAGTCAGCGTAGGGTTCTCCTCGTTGCCCACACTTTCATTTACCCATCCAACAGTCTAAATAAATCTACTCTTATCTGAAGCTGGGAACATAACATTCGTCCATACACTGTTCCATTCACGATGTGGACAACACCACCACAAATGGGTTTGGCGCTGCGCTAGGTGTTTGACACTAGTATGGGGAAATTTGGGCACTTTTTTTCTACAACCCACTCGCGTAAGTAGGCATGGTGCTCGTTCCACGAGATAGTGATTATAATGAGTTGGGTATCATAGGAAAGGAAATAACACAGGCTTTCCAACGATATATAATACATTGAAATTGATTAAGAAACAACGGAAATATGATCAACCAAAGTAAAGTTTCCAAACTTTTTGTGCGTAGTTTATATAATATACGAAAGTTTGTCTTTAATTGACTCTACAACAAGCTAAAGCTCATGGGAAGAGCTTTCTCATGAAGCCGCAAACTTTGATAACATAAACGATATCTTATCATCAGCTAGACTAGCTATACAATGACAGAGGGTTTTAGAATAAAAGAACTTCAAGAAAAATAAGGAATCGCTGGGCAATAAACACATGACCTGTCAACCACGTGTAAACTGCAATGTCATTGCGTCTATTCTTTGCTTATGAACATAGTAACGTTAGATAATATCGGCGAACGTTCATGTCCCCTTACCTGCTGATAACATGCAGTAGAATCTAATGATCTCTTGAAAATTGTCCGGCCTTTAGACTGAGCTGATAGACTGAGCTAGCCACAGACGCCGAATCTTGGTCGTCAGCACTTCCGTGGTGTGAGTTGGAGTCGGTATATACCTGCGTGTATGGGTGGGTCACAGTCAAAGGTCAATGTCCGACAGCACGCTTTACATTTTGGGTAGTACGAGTATGACTGGGTGACGTGGCAACCTTCTCTCACCACTAGATCTAGGGGTGCGTATCTAAACCCACGTTCAGATTCAGGTCCGGATTCGAATCCAGAGGTTTACGGTTCAGGTCCGGACCTAATAATTTGGCAAGTCTGACTGTGGTATCTGCCCCAAAGTGTCTGTATCCCCGTGCAAAAGTGTACCCCCGTCCAAAAGTGTCCGTACCCCCGTGCAAAAGTGTCCATCCAAGTCATCCAAAAGAATAAGAACAGGAAGAACTGGAAAAACCCAGAGGTCTCACCAAACAGCCCAAACTGTGGTGCTCTGGAGACCACCAGACATTATCTGTAGTACTACTAGTGCCCTCTGTACGAAAAGGAAAGACAACACATGCTGCTACGGAAGCTGAGAGCTTATACGAGACATACGAGAGAGACAATATTGACTCGTATTAAACTGAACCAAACGTAACCCAGCACCATGAGACCACGTCTAGCGATATAATAGACTTTAAACACGGACAACAACAACAACAAAAGTGGTTTCGGTCAATGCGGAAACGGGAGGGGTATTACCTTGTTGGTGGGCAGGTGTGCCCCGTTGCTGACAAGTTGCAATACTCACGTGTACCGCAGGAGGCAGAGTGTGAAATACCGCAAAGCTTCGCGAGAAATTGCGAGATTAAATTTCCCGGGACCTTTAATGTTTGTACCATTTACAGTACTTTGAAGGTAAAGTAAGCCTAGAGGCTAATATTTAGATGACGAAACCGACAATATTAAGGTATTATTGGTATATTAGGTTGTGCAAACTTAAATTTACCTGACATAAACGTACAGTTTTATTCATTATATCTTGTTTTTGAATCATGCTTATGTTAAGAATAACTAATCTTTACCTTAAAGTAGAGTATTTTGGTATGGTCTCATCACGTGATCAGGATTTCGCGCCACTTTCGTATGCTTTTTACCATCCGGAGGTAGAAGTCGAGTTTCCTGACTATATTTTCGCTACAAATTGGCGGTTTCTGCTCCTCTCTCTTCATTACAAGTATCACAGTAGCCGTGCACAGTCGGAAGAAATCTTGTGTCTCGCTGTTGCCCTCTTTTTTGTGAGAAAATAAGCCGAAACTCGTCAAAATGCCGCCACGAGACTACGCCGCGGAGAAAGGTATTTTTTATTTTTCCCCATCGTGTATTTGCTGACACTTTATGTTTCAGAAAAATAATTTACTAAAGATTCCAACTTAATTTGTAGTACCTCCGTTAGTACAGTAACAAACTATCACACTCTGATTGTTTGAATATTCCAGTTTTGACCAAAGTATGCGCCTTTTATCTTCGGGTGTGGGGAGGGGGGCATGCTCCTAACGAAAACCACTATTTCAAATTTATGAGCCGTTGAATAAGCTGTACTGTCATGATTTAGGACGTTGTACCTTATTGCGTTGTCACCAGTCTTAGATACATCGTAGGATTATTATTATTAAAGAAATGAATGTGTTTTTTTCTTCATTTGTAGAGAAAATCAAGCAGTTCATCGCTGAGTTCTACACCAGTGGAGACAAAGGCGGAAAGGACTTCAAGTATGCACAGCAAATGGTAGGTCTGACATGTATTACGATACGAACCATTGAAAAGGAAACAGAGAATGGACAAAGGATATCAATATTTCAACAACAATAACGAAGCCAAGACACAAAATATGGAGGTAGTGCAAATTAGGATTCATGCAAAATTTCCAGTGTCATAAATTCATAGCCCATAATTTTACAATAGAATCAGATAAGTAAGATAATAGCCCTGCGCATATTACACTATGAGGCAGTTTATTTTATTTATCTATTTGTATCAGGCCCATGGCCCATAAAAACAGACACAGAACAAAGATTTACAAAGCTACACTTACAAATACTTTACATAATGTCGCCAGAATGTGCTATGCCTATGGCAAAAGCCGTCCGAGTGTACAAGCACTCTAATTATATCATTGTCAGACGACAGCAGGCGTGTTACAAATGAGTAGGTGACCTTGCGACGCCTTGCATCAAACATGTCGGTCCCGTTATTCACAAACAACCAACTAGTGCTTGTATGGCTGCCGACGGAAAAGAGCATTTTCATTGCGCTGTGGTAAGCCACTCGTAGCTTGGAGATCGCACTCACGCTGTAATAGTTATAGTTGAATGGCTGATGGCACATTACAGAAAAAGGCGTGCAGGCCTGCTACCCCACAAATACAATCAGCTTTGTTCCAGCAAAGCTTCATATGTGACTGTGTGTGACTACACTCAGGGCTCGAAATTCAGTCTTATCTCCATTGAAAATGGAGATATGGTTTAGTACGTGTGTGTGTGTCAACATCTGTGTGCTTTTGTTTTGGGTGCACAAAGGGGCACATGCACATGAGCCCTGTTTACACTGAAGTAAGTTCAAATCTATTGAGTCTTGCAACATTTCTGATGCCCTGCAGGTCAAGATCGCGCACCGTGAGCAGGTAGCGCTGACCATCGACATCGAGGATGTTGCGGAGGTCGACCCTGACCTCGCTGAAGCCATGGTGGAGAACACGCGCCGCTACATCCACCTCTTCGCGGATGCTGTCTACGACATGCTTCCTGACTACAAACAGAGAGAGGTACGTTGTTTAGATTTACTGTTAAAGTTATCACTAGGAATTGCTGTATGATTATGTTAATGATAGCTGGGGCGCCATTTAAGTTGTCAGAAAAAATTCACACAAAAAAGTCAGTATTTCAAAAAGTCTACAATGTACATGGTCATCTCTTGACGTCACTATTAAGTTAATTTCTATGAATACCTTTGCTTGACACCAGGAATACCTGCCAAAACGATATTTTTTATTAGAAATGGACGAGGCCTCATAACTAGAGATGAGGTCATTGCGACATCATACTGATTTGCCAAAATAATCTTCTTGCAATAAGTTATCACATGAAAAAAAATCGACGATAATACTAAAATTGGTACTTGTTCTAATACCTCAAAAATCATCAACCACTTGAAACAGGTGGTCTTGTGCCACAATATGCAGACATTTGTTTTTACTATTGATTTGTTTGTTTGTTTTGACAGGTGGAGACAAAGGACGCCCTTGACGTGTACATCCAGCACCGTCTGCTGATGGAGCAGCAGCATCGGGGCGGGGCCGAGCCAAGGGATCCCCGCAACCAGTTCCCGCCAGAGCTTATGCGCCGATTGTGAGTAAAAAAGCGATTTCTTAAAAACCGAATCTCATATAGACAAACTTGAAAAAAGACCTCAAAGCTACGGGCAGATAGAGATAAGTTTTGTACAAAGATTATTTTCACGGGGAGGTAATTTCGCTGGAGAAGGGGAAAGGAGGTATGGTTAAACAATTTGTACTACAGTAGTGATACATAGGAAACACAATTTCGCAGTGGAGAATTCACTTTGAAAACGTATAAAAAGGAAACCTCAAAGCTACTGGCAGATGGGAAGAAAAAATGTAAGAAAAGCTATTTTTGCGGTGGAAAGTTTACTTTGAAAATAAAACCACCGCAAACATTAACTTGAAAAAAAGGGTAGTCCTGACTCTAACTTCATATCGTTTTTACAGTGAGATCTACTTCAAGGCTCCCGGGCAGCAGAAGCCGTTGGCTATCCGACAGGTGAAGGCAGAAAATGTGGGGAAGCTGGTGTTGGTACGTGGTATCGTGACCCGCTGTACCGAGGTCAAACCCATGATGGCGGTGGCCACCTACACCTGCGACAGGTGTGGCGCCGAGACGTACCAACCTGTGAGTATTTGACCGCAAAATTTTTCATGTGAATTTTTTAAAGCCATCTCTCTACTGTCTAAGCTTGTAACCAATAGGGAATCGTGTGCCAAACAGCTACTTCAGTGTGCTAAAGGTTAAGGAAAACAGTTTGCAAAAGCTGATGCATAGTAGTTCTTTATACAGCTTGTACATGTACTCACCAACTCCAACAGACAGATCCTAAAGCAAGTAGTCGTTCAACCAATGATAGCATGGCAGTTAGTGGTTGGACCAATGAGAGGATGGCTGCATGCCCTTCAAATAAGAATTTTTATGTTTATGTTTTATTTGTATTCCTACATTTTGGGGAGGGGACGGGGCTATGATATCAGTCTAAAACAGAATTGATATGTTTCAGCTTAGTGCATAAATGACCTATTTTTCAAATACTTGATGATGTTCTTTGTTTTCCAGATCAACTCTCCCACCTTCATGCCACTTCAAATGTGCCAGAGCCAGGACTGTGTCACCAATAAGTAAGTATTGTGGCAAAGTTATGTACCAGTCACAATAGATGCAAGACAAATAGCTCAACTTAATTTGATTATATCGCAAATGCTGGAATGTTAGCTTAGAATTGGCACCAATACTTAGAATATATGTTGCTCTGTTTTTGTTTTTATTTTTGTTAGAAGTTGCGTACATCTCTGCACTCTGTTTTTCATACATGGTCCATGATAGTATCTGAATTAAAATGGCCTCCAACATTTTTGAGAAGATAACTGAGAAAAGGAAATGTTGCTTCAGTATTTCTACTCTTGTTGCCATGTTTCATGTGAAATGTTTACGAAGTACTGGTTCAAGATTTGTTTGTTTGTTTGACTGTTTACTCAGGTCTGGAGGCCGTTTGTACCTACAGACACGTGGCTCCAAGTTTGTGAAGTTTCAAGAGATTAAGATCCAGGAACACGTAAGTGTTAACTTGGCACATTTTGAACTGCTTAGGGACACTCCAGTTGTTGAATGCAGTGTCTCATTTTTTGTAAAGGCTCTTCACTGCAGAAGTCAGCGAAACAAAATTTTGACCTTTAGTACTTAGTATGCTAGGAATTATGATATTGAATATTTTAACGGTTAAAAGTTTATACTTAAGTCCACAGTGTGAACTACTGTAAATGCAGAGAAAATGGAGTGTTCGCGGTGGTTTTGAGTTTGCGTTTGAAATGATAGTAGCGCTACAGTCACAAAATGGAATGGCTTTTCGAAAACCGCGAACAAAAAACTACTGCGAACATTTCTGCATATTCAGTAGATGAAAAGTTCTGCGGTGTTTGCGAATGATGTGATATCGTGTTTGCCTACAGAGTGACCAAGTGCCGGTTGGGAACATCCCCCGCAGCATGACCATCTTTGCCCGCGGAGAGATCACACGACTGGCCCAGCCGGGAGACCACGTCCAAGTCACGGGCGTATCCTTATCGTAAAGAGTGTATTTCACTGTGATTGTTGTAAGGACACACAAACTGTTTATATTCAATGTGAATCAAAGTTGAACTGCAAATTGCCAACACAAGTATTGGAGTTGCCCAAATTTTAGACTGATCAGCTACAGTCTTTGTCAAGGAATGAGCAATCCACTGCTTCTGTGATGTCATGTTATGCATGTCTATATTCATTACATCTCCCGGGAACCTTAGATATGACAACAAACTTTTTTCCAATGTTAGGTTGACATAGCGATGTTGGTACTTGTGTGTCAGCATAGGGGGTATGCTGAAATGAAGATCTACCCTTTAAAACAATTACATTATTTGAGCTTTAATGTACTTGCCAGAAGTGTTCCATGGTAGAATTATCAACGTGGCACTAATTCTGGCTCTTACTATTGTGTACATCATCATCAAGGTTCTGTTTGCTCGTTTGTTGTGCTTGTTACCTTGACGACCATGTCCAGGTGTTCCTGCCCATGTTAAGGACTGGGTTCCGACAGGTGACTCAGGGTCTGCTGTCCGAGACATTCTTGGAAGCTCACGTGAGTACTTAATCATTGCCTCCAAGGAATTTGTGTTTTCATCAGCATTTTTTGTTTCTTTGTAAATGGAGGGACACAAGATCTCACAAATACATTTGTGGAGACTCTTTATGGAGCAAAATTGCCCAAAAGCTGAAGTGATCAAATTTTAGGAGGATCTTTAAGAAATAAAAGAATCTTTAAGATTTGTAAGCGCTGCAAGATCGGACAATCCACTAAGTGTTTTTTTTTATTTTGTTGTTACAGAAAATGACGAAGATGAACAAGACAGAAGATGATGAGCTCGGAGCAGAAGAACTGTCAGAGGATGAGATCAAACAGATAGCAGGTAATGTGCAGAAACATACAGACACCATACTAGCAGAGTTTTTGTGTCCTTATTTGGGGGAACAGACAGCATCATAATCAGGCCAACCTTTAGGGAAAATGGCTATGCACTAAGAAATGTTGTCATTTATGTATCTCAATTTAAAAAAAAAACATTTGTATTTTGAAATAAGTTAATGTTGAAGAAAACAAAGCAAAAATTTCCACAATTGTTGCTTATTGATTAATGAGGAGTTTTCTTCTTTGCAATTGGATGTAATCAGTTTGGATTCCTGATGGATGAATACTTAAAACCTTAGAATATTCATGATGGTTTTATGTCTGTATGTTTTGTCAGATTTTGAATTGCGAATTTGAAACAATGAACTTTTCCTTTCCCTCCTACTGGGAAGTCTCCGTGAACTAAAGTGGATTTACAGTAATTTACATGTATTTTTGGTGTGTTACAGAGGATGATTTCTACGAGAAGCTTGCCTCCTCCATTGCGCCTGAGATCTATGGCCACGAGGACGTGAAGAAAGCGTTGTTACTACTGCTGGTGGGCGGCGTGGACCGCGCACCCAAGGGCATGAAAATCAGAGGTAGGTGGTAACAGTCGGAAGGATGTAGTGTTGCACAAAACTTGTAAGAAGAGTTCCTTAGTAATCTGGAATTTGACTGAATGAAAATCCAAAACCTCATTGAATCTTAGTTTATATTTCTGTTCATTTACAGAATATTGGAAATCTTCAAAACTTTTGCAGTACTTTTTAAGTCTGCTGTTTTCTCGGTCACTTTTTTTACTGCAAAGTTATCACACTTGGTGGCGGGTGCCAACATTTTCATTGTGTTTATACAAATGTTTCAACTGAGAACTCTTGATTTTCACTGCAGCCGAATTCAGGTGCTACAAACTACAGAATTTAGGTTTTACAGTTCTGTATCATTATCCTGCAATTTTATTTTTGTTTGCAATTTCCATTCTCTGATCTGGTATTTATCATTTTACCATACTACTTTCGACAGGAAACATCAATGTTTGTTTGATGGGTGATCCCGGCGTGGCCAAGAGTCAGCTGTTGTCGTACATCGACCGCCTGGCTCCCCGTAGTCAGTACACGACAGGCCGCGGTAGCTCCGGCGTCGGTCTGACCGCAGCTGTCATGAAGGACCCCCTCACAGGTTGGTGTCTCTCTGCCCTCTAGCTGTTTGTTAAAGAACTGCAGCATGATTGACTAATGATACATGTACCAGAATAGCAGCAACAGAAATGTGTGATTGAAGTTTGTTTCTTTACAACAATTTTATCAAACCTTGTTGTTACAATTATAAATCTGTGAATCTTGAAATGGTATTGGTTGTTTTGTTTTTGCATTTTTTGTGATGACCTGTCCACTGCTTATTCTTGACATAGCAAACATGCATTTCCAATGTATTACCACTCTACTACAGAATGTTGTTTCAACCGTGTACATAAAACACAGCACAAACCTTTTCCTTTCTACCACGAAATTCCCCACCAAGAACATAACTGGATTTACGGTGACTAAGAAGTGACAGCTCGACAGACACGTGCTATCATATATCTTTGAGAAATTGTTTTAAGAGGCTTTTCTAGTGTCATATCTTTGTTACCTTCGCCGAGAAGGTTATGCATAGGGTAGCGTTTGTATGTATGTATGTGTGTGTAACTGGCCAGCATAACTCGACAAGGCTTGGATGGATTGTCTTGATATTTGGTAGGTGGGTAGGTCTTGATGAGACCTGGAAATGATTAGATTTTGGGTCCCCTAGCGGCTTGTTACGGTACTGCAGCGGAACTTCCTGTTTTGATATCTCGTTATTCTTTGTTAAACGTTTTAAACTTGTGTTTCAGGTGAGATGCTCCTGGAGGGCGGGGCGCTCGTCCTGGCTGACCAGGGTGTCTGCTGTATTGACGAGTTCGACAAGATGATGGATGCCGACCGTACTGCCATTCACGAGGTCATGGAACAGCAGACCATCTCCATTGCCAAGGTCAGATGGCGCCTCCTAGCAGTTTGGTGTGGTACTGCAATGAAATAAGCCAACACTTATGGGTAGAGCTGCTAAGAGGTGTAGAGTTGAAGTAAAGGTTTTTGGTTGTTGGTAATTGATCAGTTGATATTGGTTAGTTAGTCGAACAATTGATTGACTGATTGATTGATTGATAACCACAGCTGATTTCTCTGTCTTTCCTAGGCGGGTATCATGACCAGTCTGAATGCCCGAGTGTCCATCCTGGCCGCCGCAAACCCGGCCTTTGGACGCTACAACCCCAAGAAGTCCATCGAACACAACATCCAGCTCCCCGCGGCCTTACTGTCCAGGTTTGACCTGCTGTGGCTCATTCAGGACAGGCCAGACAGGGACAACGACCTCAGGTCAGTTTGTTTTTACTTTACTGTCTTCTTATTATTTTTAGATATTTCTTAATTTATATGTATGTATTGATAAGTTTGTACAATGGATGTGATGACATGTATTTGTATTATTATTTATCTGTGTTTTGTATAGATGACATGTATTCCTGTGCATTAGAACATATATTTGTTAAGTTGTTTGAAAAAGAAATATTTATTATTATGTATTAGACTATGTATTTGTACCACTGTAAGTTCCTTTAATTTTGCGTGGAATTAATTTTGCAGTAAGAGTGGAAAGGAGGTTTTTCTATGTTTTAAGTTGTGGTGAAAACAGCGCTATAGCCCTAAAGCACACGCTTCGTTATGATTTTGAGGTAGAGAGGCAAAAATAAAACCATCACGAGAAGTTCAAGATTTATACTAGATTAGCTGTTAAGTTGGATGGGGTGAAAAAGGATACTGTATGTCCTGTTACCTCATTGAGTTACGTTGTGTAACAAAGATGAAATGAATGGATAGAAATGAATGTGTCTTTTCCTTTCCAGACTTGCCCAGCACATCACGTATGTGCACCAGCACAACGAGCAGCCGGCAGCACAGTTCACTCCCATCGACATGAAACTCATGAGGTAAGGCACACTGGAACAGTCCTTATCATGAGCACTGCCACCTAGCAAGTGAACTCAAAACTGCAGCAAACATTGTGTTCCTTGTATTACAATAGAGGGAAGGAGGAAGCAGTCTTTCATGAGAAATCCAGGATAAAACATGCTATTGATTCGTAGGGTTTCTTAGAGAATATGTTATCATCTTTTACTTTCTCGTAGCACTATAGTGTTTATATGTCAAGCTTTTTTCTACCAAATTTCCACCCTCTTTGTCTTTCCTTTAAGGCGCTACATCGCCCTGTGTAAGACTAAGAATCCTGTAATCCCGGAGGAGCTGACTGATTACATCACGGGCGCGTACGTCGAGATGCGTAAGGAGGCGAGAAACAACAAGGACTCAACCTTCACCTCCGCCAGGTCCCTACTGGCCATCCTGCGTCTGTCCACCGCACTGGTAAGTCATTGAACTTGAACTTATGTGACTCTAAAAAGGATTAAGTAATGCATTATGATTAACTGATAGTGTTCAAAAGTAGACCACAACATTGAACATTTAAATGAACTTGAAAAAGGCTGAAGAAAAGTGCAATAATCTGACTTTCACCTTTGACTCAGCATCAAAATATCCTCTTATATATCTTACTTTTTGTACTATATCTCTTACTTGCCTCTATGCTTTAATAAAACTCCATGAAACACAATGTTTAATTTGTGTGGTCTGACATGGACTTGTTTCTGATTATTCAACATAATAAATGTATGTAAAGGTATGTTTTATATAGTGCTGCAGGGTTTTTCTACAAAAATGGAATAAGGGGGAGCACACACAGGCAAGGGAGCGAATTCTATGTATCTATGGAAGAATCAATTGCTGAGTGAAGGCTGTATGCTGAATATTAAGCTAAAATCTGAATGCAACAAGGGGGCACTGGACTGAAACAAGAGGGCGCAGCGCCCCTCTTTCCTGATTTAGATGAACCCCTGGACTGCTGTCTTTTTTTAACTTCCCAAGTTTACTCTTTTCTGTAACTACTTTGTATGCAAAACTGTTCTTATCATGTTTGATGTAAATATTTGACACGACTACGTCTAGACTTGCGACTTACATTGTGTAATTTTTGTATTGTGTGAAGGTAATTGAATTTGTACCTGATTGCGATTTCGAATGCAAACAGGAACATTAGTGATATCATTGCACATAACTTTAGTATGTTTCCATGTTCAAAGAAAGGTTTTGTTTTATGAATTGTTATTGTATCTACTTCATGTTGAACAGCAGAAATCCCATTACACTTTTGTAACCACCTTTTATACAAACAAATGACCCAAATCGCCACAGTCTTGTTTCTAATGGGATAGCCTTTCCCCCCAAATTGCCAGAATGGGCTGAGCAAATTGCATGACATAACGAGATAATAACGTCCGACCCGGTGTGAAATATGCAGGAAATTGATAGTAACCAGATTAGTCCGTACCCGAGGGCCCACGTTTGGGAATGGGACGTGTGATTATGTGGGCCCCTCGCCCGTAACTCCGTCGGTTTCATCATGAAGAGTGATTACGGTAACAAGATTAAGAGAACCAATTGCCGACCCTTTCTGGTGCCTAAGTGGATGAGAATTAAGTTAGCGTCACACACAAATGGTGCGCGGTATCAATTTAGAACCCCTCCAATGGGACATTTGGTGGCACGGAGAATATGAAGAAATGTGGAATTGAAAAACGAGGAGGGAAATTTGATTCATTAGATAAAACATTTAGTAGGATGATGTAATGTATGATATTATGTTGGCATTTGGCTTTTATGAGTTGTTCTCTTTATTTGTCATGTTAGTACTTTGCAGCAGTGCAACCTATATTTGGTTCACTCTCATTTGAGGGGTGTGTCCCTTGTTTTGTTCAAGAGGAAGCCAGAAAATGGTTGCTTTTACATTTGATGTTTTTGGGGAAAACTTCTGTGCCACACTCGGTTCAAAGCTTTTCGTAATTTGCCAAAATTTCCAAAGAAGATAACAGAAATAAGAATTTGCCATGTCATATGTGAAGAAAACTCGGCAAACAAAAGAAACTCAAAACAATGATGCAAGTTTCTTGCATCTGCCTGTAAGGAAGCCAGCATAATGATTTATACTTCAAATGGCAACATCAACATTCAGGACTAGAGGCCCTGCAGTTTTTCTAAAACCTGCTAGATGTCCCTGTTGTTGGTTGTGTGCTCTCAATACAGCTGTATATTTACCCTCCTCAAGTTAGAAGTAATTTTTCCCAGGCTGCATGTGATATCTCTGCAACTGCCTTTATGCGATGAGTCACTGAAACGTTACTGATAAAATTGATGCATCAACAGAGACCTTTCCCAATGATGAATTACATGTGATAACATCTCCGGCTTATTATCATACAAATGCAGTTTGTATACTGCCAATGCAAAGACAGATTGGCAAACCCATTCACAATAACATTACTGTTTTTGAGACATCCGCTTTTTATGTTTTATTCAGTTATACATATTCTGCCTGAATGAGTCAACAGAAAGGGACGAATGACATAAAAATCCTGCAATATCCTAATATTCAATTCTAAGGAATAATGTATGGATTACTAATATATAGCTCATCGCTTTTTATTATTTTTAATACAAGAACTGTTTGGCTTAATGCTATGATACATTAAGAGCAAAGATGTAAATGTGTACAGTGTTTTCAGACTTAACAAGATTACGTTAGGAGCTCTATGCCCTAGAGAATTATTAATTAAGAAACATTAGCATACCATAATGTAGGGAAACCACTAATCACTATTGTAAGTGGTATTGCTAAGGTTAGCTGATTGAAAGGACGAAATGCCGTAATATCCACAGATGTCATTACATGCAATATGTTGAAATATCATGTTTGAAATTCTGAGCTAAAATCATTGAACAAAAAGTAGTTTCTAAGGAAGTATTGTTACGAAAGCTTACTGAGGTTTAGGTATTGCCTGAAATTTACCATTATCTCAATATTTACCATTGGAAGAAAGAAGGGTACCTCTTGAGGAGTAATATAGAATTAAGCCTGATATGTGGTCATTTTTTTCAACGAATCATATAACTCTTATAGCGAACTAGATTCTTTAATGAATCATATTAGTCTTATAGCGAACAAGATTCTTCAACAAATTATATTACTCTTATAGCAAACAAAGTTCCTGAAACATTCCAGAGCCGTATGTTTTGACAGTTTGACTCCCAGCCATGTTAATGCACTAGTTTGTGGAACTGGCCATCATTCTCATTAATATTTCAAACTCATTATGCAGTCTCGTTAACTAATGCGCGGCGCAGTGCAGTTGCCGAACCGTTCTGCCTCCGCGTCCGCTGCATTAACAATTCAGTACCCACAGCGCCGGCCGCGCGCTGATAGCTTCCTTCTGTGTTGGTCAGTCGTTACGCTATTTGTGCCGCCCGTAGAGAAACGCTCGTTATGGATAGGTTTACGAAAGATGGAGTAGTATCTGTTAAGTGGGAATGCTAGAGCAATAGTGAAATTTATAGACAGGATTCTTAATGTTTTGGTCAAAAGGAAAAGTAATCTAAGTGACCAAAAAGTAGCCATATTTGCCAGGTTGTCCTTCAGTAGAGGTGGGCACTTGTACATGTTTGTAGTTGCTGCTGTATCTATGGATTTATTAGTTGGTTAGTGTTGTCCTTATGAATGTTTTACAAAAATTGGGTATACCATGTTGTAGCTAATTGCTGTAATATCAGAATGCTTGAATCCCTCAACCACTTTCATATTAAGACCAACTCCGTCCATCCCTCGGGCCAAATAACACTTCCGTACAACATTTGTAAGGCTTCCCCCAAAGGACTGGTCAGCATTAGAAATCCACAAAAGGTTTGGGCCCAACAAGCCGTACAGAAAAGAAATTACCATAGTTTCCAGTAGGACAAAGGGATGGCATTTCTGCGCTGATCAGACTGATACCCTGATACTACACCTACATGTACTCCAGTCCTATGGGAGTGCTTGTATGCGATGTCCATTCACACCATATGCTTTCTTCCCAATCTCACTTGTTGGAGTACAGTCAGAGCTCTGATTATCCACCTGCAATTTGCTGAAAAGTCTAAAACATTTTGGAAAAACAAACAACTTGCATCTTGCTAGTTGGAAAATCAAAGAATACAGTCAAACCTGTACAAGTAACCTCTACTCAAGTACAACTTACCCAATGGCAATATGACCACTTTTATGGTTGTCCCTTAGATAATTTTCCCCCTTGATACAAGCCCTAAGAATCCTGTCTATGGCGACCACCTGTTCATAAAGACTGGATTCTATTGGTATTCAGAGTGGTCTTCTTGGGCAGTTTTGAATGTACAGACTCAGTGTTATGCATCACATATTACAAACGTAATAAACTGTTTGAAGCCCAAAAGTTGTTTTGCCATCTTCAAAAGTTAATATTTTAGGTAACATCATAACATGGTATAACTTATACTCATTTAGCTGTCTTTGTTGATGGATATTGTAAGGATTTTACAAAAAGTTCAATATGATTTCTAGAACATGCTGCAAGAATAGTATTCTCATAAATGAGCATATATATGAAAAAAGACCAAACTTAATTCTTCTAGATGGAGGCAAAATCTTTATATTTACACATTATTTTACACACTTATTAAAAATCAAAGAAGGTAAATATTTTAGAAATCACTAAATCAAGGTTTCGCATATGGGGGCTGCTTCACAACAAAGAGCTTTAGCATAAAAGCTTCCATGCGATCCATATCACTATGGCCTAATAAGATAATGTAATGTCTATATCCCAGTGGTATAAGGACCCGGTCTCAATGGAGAAGGCTGGAATACTCTCACGACATGCATGGATAGTTTTAAAGCAGCCATCTTTACTTATTTTACACTAAAATAGAACTGTTTCTAAAAAAGTTATATATACCATGTTTTACGTAACTTTGCCGACTCTCCACAAGTGTTAGTATATTTTCCAATATTTCTTATGAAATGAAGCAATTTGTACAGAAGTGACTCACACGGAAAGCCAACATTTGATGAAATTTAGAAAAAAAACTTGTGTCCACTTCTATGTACCATATATTGTCATACCATTGATACACTGGAAGTTTCAGAATATTTTCATAGATTGTATCATATAATTTGTCTCATAAACATTCCTTTTTTTCCTGCATAGACATTGTATTCTATTGCAAACAATGCTAATATTTTGAACACAGATTGTAGGAAACTATTCGTGCATACACACATGTTCGTTTTAGTGGATCATTTTTGGTTGAGTGACCATTACTCTAAACCATTTGGGATTGATCCATATAAAGTAAGTATAATGTCATTAGGGTAGTTTTAGTACTGGTCTTAGTACCGGTCCCATCTTCCATTCTTCATAATTAGTGGCACTAATTCAATTAAAATGCACAAAATTGTCGCCTTAGAATATTTAACAAATGCTAAGATGTATATATTTGTGTTAAGGAGAGAGAGAGATGCAGAAAATGACGTTCGTTTTTGTATTTAAAGTTACGTTTCTTGTAAAAACCTCTGAAACTGAAAACAACTTTTACAATGTTGCCAATAGCTTAAACCCTGGAGGTTGTATTACACTAGACAATGTGTAATGATTACAGTAGGTCGTTAAGTTAATTGTAAATTTGCATGGATGATTAAATCGTAAAGTGCGGAAATGAGCTCCCATGGAATCCCATCATAGCATTACCCACTTTCAATTTGCATCCATGATAAAAACTATGACATCGTGGAATAGTTACTTTAACATAGCGGCTTAAGCCTAGGCCATTTTCTTTGCATGTTAAGTTTTTACAGGTTCCCAAGAGTTAACGTTTCGGAAAACAAGCTCCTAAGGGGTTTCTAATTAGATTTAATGTGTCTTGGGTAACATGTTTTATTATAAAACTCATAACTTAGCAGGCTACATTTATTTAGTCTTCAGTATCGCCACGTTTCATGCGGTCTTTCAGTTGACGGTACGTTTGTTCGCGAATGCCAAACAAGATATGAAAAATACTTTTTGGCGTGAATGTAGCTTTTGGAAAGCGTGTATATTTGTGAGAAGGGATGATATTTTGTAGACGTTATTGATTGTACGTGCAACGTTTAAAGAAAGGCGAAAATAAAGCCGTGGCAGAAAACCGCCGTGATGGCTTCTTTTATGACCGGTTATTCTCTGAACGGTGGCTGACCTTTAGAGACTGACTGCTTATCTTGCGCCGCAGCCATCAAATAGCGCTACGCGAAGAATTAAACGTGACAGCTCGATATATATGGTCGTAAGATCGGCAAGTAGCAGAGACAGATAGAGAAGGTCAGGGTGCTCAAGGATGGGTGGAGTCAAAACAATCATTTAACCTACGCTTTTTTTCCTTCAAAGAATTTGTAGGGTATGGAATTTCTTTTATAATAGAAAATGATGTCATCTAGGTTACATGTTTTGGGGAATATTATAGAAGATGCATGCTGCTTGATAGGGTAAAATTGTATCTTTCTTAATTTTTCAGGAGTTTTACTATTATAGTGTTACCTTCAGTTTCAATGTGATCAGTTTGTCATGGCTAAGACTGATTTGAAAGGTTAAGATGGTTGCCATGGCAACGGGTGCTTCGTCTCATGCATAGTAGGTTAGCAGGGTAATGCTGCAAGGTTGCATGTTAGCAGGACTAATAGTACTGTTAGTATGCATGTAGTAGATGGCAAGGCCACGCAAGCTTAGATTCACGGATGACGTTCTCTAGAGGCCTAAATCTGAAGTGACTGAAAAAAATTAGGTTGTTTCATAATATGTTTCCAAAATGGGCTCTTTTATGATATTCTCAAGAAATGCAGTATACAGTCTCTATTTTATTGCATTCTATCTATTAAGAGCAGAAATGCTGATAGAAATGTGTCAAAGTTGATTTGTGGCAACTTTTCAAAATTCTCAAAAATATGGACACTTGTTTTTGTTCAGTTGAAATGTGTTGGTTTTGAGCTTGAATAATGGCGTCATAAGAATCCACCACCCTGCCAAAAAATGTCTTTCCCGAAAGGTAGATCTAAAGATGTTCAATGAGTCAATCTTTTGAACTTGCCTAGCCGTAAGACATTTGCTAAGTGTTTGGCCAGAAAATGAACTTGAGAGAGAAGTCCTTACGTCAATGGTATCATGAGATTTCACGTTATCTGGAAGTAGGCAAGTTGTTTTTCCTGAAATCCAGTAGCAAGAGATAATGCTTTTGCTGAAACGTTGGCCCACATTTTGTACCAACGTCCTTTAACTGTTTTACATAGAGATTAAAACTTATACAGGTTTGTAAGAAGAAACTTATACCCACCATAGTTAAAGGGATTGTTTTCAATCCCGAGAATCTCCGAGAGTTGTCCGTACCTGCGCGAGCTGATAAGCACCCTGGGTCATCCACCATGGATGATTCTCCGCTACATCCTCCGATATCCCCCATCGATCTTGCTTAAAGACTTGGTCAGGGTAGATCCTCGGGAAGACGGAGCATCGCAGTACGTGTCGGATCAACTGTTTAATCCGCGTAGTCGTCCGGGGAAGTATGAAGTATGGGCCACGCCCAGAAGTATCAACCAAGCTGGATACGGACTTCTTTCTTGTTACAGTTAAGCATATTTTTCGAGAGGTAAATCACGGTGCAGTGATTCTGAGGCATTTTCTCTGATGGCAAGCTGGCCTCCGGTAAAAATAAGCAAGCCTTATTGCAGAATTTCGTGACTTTTTAAAAAGTTGTTTATGCAAAAGTGTAAATCTCAAAACCTTTTTTTTCCATCCTACCACAAAATAAAACCGCTGCAAAAGTAGATAAATGTACAGCAATTGATGCCATTCCAGGAGTTTTTGCCTTAGGTTTGATCTCATTTCACCTACTGTAGTTAACTACTTATATGTTGTTCAATAGAATATCTTTGGGAAAAGACACCAATACTAGGCAATAGCATTTTAAGGCTATTTTTATTTCAGAGCTTAAAGTTTTCTTCAGGGTAGCAAGAATATTGGTGAAATTCTGTCATCTGAGGTCAAATATGCATGAATTTTCATTTTGCAAGAGTTTGATGAGAATTTTTTTCCATTCCACATTCAGCACATTTCTGAGACTTACGACAAATCTTGCTTGCATTCCATCATTTGGTCATAAATATTACATCCATTTTTGTTCATAAAGGTCCTCTCCTTTCCCCAAAGTGTCCTGCTGTGTTGCAATGTCAATGTAATTACCTATCAAACCCCGTCCGCGGGGAATCGCACAATAGAAACTGGGACCGGGTTTCAATGGTTTCCGTTGTGCGAAAGTGACCTTTCTCATGGATGATATGATAACAAATGACACCACAATCACGGCGGCATTTGGAGGAAATGAATTAGTAATTACCTGTATAACTGACATAATGGCAGGCGGGAAGGTTTCATTGTTTAACACCTGCTTTGGACTGTAATTGCCACACCTGGAATAGACAGGTGTGCAGTTGAGCAATTTATTACCTAATGATTTTTGACACACGTTAGTGTAAAGTGTTTAGATGAACAGAAAGTCCCTGCTAATTCGAATTCCATTGTTAGCATAGTGACATAGGTCCTTTTAGAAATAAACAAATCTGATTTTAGCTTTTTTAGACCAGTTTTTATGCCACGATATTCATGTTTGTGACTTTAAAAGTATGGTAGTATGTCTGCTTGGATGCAAAAATTAGAACAAAGAAAACAAAAGTACAAATGCTGACTCTACATTGGAAAGGTCTTTGTTAAACCTTGCAGTTTGAAATCCTTACTTACCGTCATACTAGTACAAAGTATTTCGGAAAGATTGCAAGAGTAACATGCTTTGTGTAGTGCTTCTGTACGTAGTACTGTAGGCCATTTTAATCATAGCCAGTTCTAAGTTTGAAATTACAGCTTTTAAAACTACTTACAAAATTTGTATGGTGTTCACAACAATTAAAAGAAGAAATGTAGAGAAATTGCTGTACAAAAATCACACAGCTTCTGACAAGTGTCCTATGCTTCCATACCGACTAATTTGTCACCGCATGGCTGTAAAATATTCATATCTAGTCTTCACAGTGCCTGTGGTCCTCCTACAACCATCAGCCATAATCCTCTTTCTGTCATTCAAACCTCCTTGATGGATGATTGGAATTAAAACCACCATCTTTTTATTCAGAAAACCAGGTGAGTGATAATTTTGTGGTGGTTAGGCCGAGGAAAAAATGTTGTGTGTGTTCCCGGTTATCCAGCTGACCCTAGGAAAAACCTGCCAACCATATCCTTTCTTGGTGCTGTGGTCGACGGCGTGCAAGGGGTATAAAATGTTTGATCTGAGTGATGAAAACGTAGAATTGTTTTACAACATGGTTGCAAAATCTCAGTTTGTCATTCCATGAGTTTAGGGACAATTTTGTACGTTATTCTGTGAAAAGAATTTGGTTGCAATTTCCCCCACATACAATTTGTGCATTTTCCACCCGAATGTTAAGAATTTCCCAACCAAGTTGTAGTTATGATTTTTTGGTACATTCCTTTCATTTGTGCATAAAAACTTGTGGAAATGCAGTCGTAGACCCATGACACCAAGTGCCACACCAGTCCAATTCCAATTGACCCCTTTAAATTGACACTGTTGACCAACAATAATAGGTTGACCCTGGGTTTACGATCAACTTAAGTTACTTTTACCGAGTTGTATAAAAGAAAACTGTCCATACGAATCTTAGGTTCATATGGTTTATCTAATGTCATAAAATATCAATAAGTCAGGCAATAGATAACAACACACAGCAACCAAATGATATTTATAAGCATGTCTTGTTGTATACCTTTATTACTATATTGTGAGAACTAATTTAAAGAGCAAGAATGTCATTTAACAAGCAGTTAACTGTGCCTTGTAAACCAAAAACATTTTTACAAGGCTACATGTATCCATAAAAGTTTACGTTGTTATCTAATGTGCTCATTGAATAACATGTACTGTATATGCTTGTAGTACTTTTGCACACACGATATTTTTAGACATTGACACCGCAATTTGAAACATTAACCATATTGCTACTGTAATAAATCGTTGCAATTTGAAATTTATACGTAGATACAATCTTGATATTTCAATACAAAAGGATTCTTGTTTTATTCATGATGAAACACTAGACTGTTTTCATATGTCGGTGTTTTAATTGTTTTTCCCCTCAATTGAAGCATGAATGCATATCATTTTTTGCATATAGATCTGTAATACAACAGGGCTGTATCAGCATTTCCATCTAACTCGTTTTGAAGCCCATGTTATTGATTTTCCTTGTTAGATCTGTTATTTTACGGTTACAAAAATACATTTTCATCAATTTAATGCCAAGAAAGTCAGATTATTTGGATGCACATTTTTCTCTGTCCCAACAAGCAAACTTCCATCCCGAGACGTAGTGATGGGTCCTGGAGACAGCCCTGAATACAGATAGAGCTAGAACAGTACCAACTGTTCCTGTATAGCTTTAGCATACACCGCTGTGTCAAAATTCAGTCATCTGTCAGGTGCTTGTTAGGGGCTCAACTACCCGTAACGATCTGTACCGTGCAGCGCGTCCGCCGGGACACGCGAACGTAGATAAAATCGTCTGACATTTTGCCGCGGGGGGAATCCATCCATCAAGCCACGGGTTCAAATTTGCTTTTCTAAACAAGGCGCGGATTTTTCTGCCAGGAAAGTACGCCTCTCTACGGAAGTAATTTAGCTCCTGTTTCCCAGATGCGCGTGGCGTTAAAGTAGGTTTGTTTTTAATGAATAGATATTAGATGTAAACAGCACACTTGCTGTGCTGTCCTCGGTGCTGAACAAGCCTTCCGGGACACACAGTATCATCTCTAATTGGATCCAGAACCTCTACATTATCATACCATTAGTAATTTAGACAACAAGATGTAATTGAAAGAACAGGGACAATAGATTATCATGTTTCAAGACATAAATTATTTTTTTGAAAGTGGGCAAGAGTCATTGTTGAGATCAGGGTTAGATTCAGTAAAACATTTGTTGTAATTTTTGCTATGAATATCAGATATTTTACTTTCATAGTGACAAAAATCAGCCTATTGTATCATGGATCTTTTACTAAGTTTTCAAAATCAGTTTCATATTACTTTCAACTATCATAGTAATATTTTCTTCAGACCGCTTGATATTTCCTGATATTTTCCATAGCTGAAAGCAAGGGGAAGAATGAAACACGAAATGACAGTTGTAAAATTCTACTTCAAAAAATGACACTTGTGTCAAGCAGTGAAAGTGTGCCGTTATCTATGATTGCAAAGGGCTAGCATTACACGAGGACAAGGCTGTAATGATATAATTTATCCTAGTTATTAGTCTACCTGACATAAAAGGTACTTGTTTCTTGTGTCGTCATTATGGAATCCATATTCTCATTCAATGCGTATGATTGAATACTGAATTTGACGATGGATCCTCACCGAGGATTCCGCACTGTCGCTCTGATTGATTTTTTGCTCGCACTTTTCCCCTGGCAGTGCTGAGCGCTGCGTTCGGAATCACCGGGGGAATTTTCTCCCAAATACGTGGAATAATCCTTTCCCAGCTCCCTAATGCCTCCGGAATCCACTGATGGAATCTTGGTTAAATCTAACACCTGCCCCGATGCAGCGTAATTACGCAGCCGAAGTCGTTCGTAGCAGCGCGGCCGAAACGCTGTGCAGGCTGACGTTTCTTCCCGCGGGAAAACGGGACGTCCCGAACTCCGCGCTCTGACACTAGCCATGGCTCCCCGCTAATACCTAACATCATCAAACTTTCAATACCATCCTCAGGAATTTCTTACCAAACAACTACAATACACTACGCACTGTTCACATCTATGCTCTAAAAGTACAAGCTTCCCCCCTCCCCATAAATATTAGTGATTCAGCGTAGACCCTCCAGAGGGTTGCAGAGTAAAGTGGATTATCATTAGATACATGGGGAACTGCATTTACATGCTGATGACTATAATACCTATCCGTGAGCACCCATCAAGCTTGGTAATACCTACATACACGGTAATATTACACTACTTACAATTAAGAGTACCATTCTTTGTGATAGGATTGGGACTCTTTTCTTGTAACAACTGTACTGAAGTTGACATGCTTATGGAAACTGTATATGTAATTATGAAGACAAATTGTGTCAACATTCAGACAACACAGGAAAAGACTAAACAACAGGGAACTATTTTAACAAATGTACTAAAACACAGGCTCATACATTCACTGCTCCAACTTATTCAAGTTCATTTTTACATTGAAATGATTCACAGATTCCTGTTTTACATTCTATGCCAGTGCTTTCTGTGATTACCCTAAGTGTATCAATCAGTTCCGCTCATTTTGATTTTAATAAAAGATCATAAGAACTAGAAAGGATGGAACTGATCCTTTTATTCCACTGTTATTGAATTAAGTTCAAGTCTGATCCATGTTGTATTTCAAATACAGACTTTAGAGTGTAACTTTCTTTGTATGAACATTAGACTTATCAACTTTCCCAGGTAAGTAATATGAAATATTTACAGCACCCAGAGGATGGTAGAGATTCTAGTTTAGAATAGAAGGTGGCTATAAAAGAGTTTGTAAAAGGGGCTAAAATGTAGTCTGGAAACAGTGATATCCATTTCCGACAGTCAGAAATTGATTACAGCAATATTACTGTTCCACGTTTCTGGCATGTTGGTAAGCTTGTCAGAGTCTCATGTCACGATAACGGTAGGGACAACATCGTCGGGGCTGTGTCACCTCATAATCTGAGTCTATCCCTACTCGCTCCACGGAGCAGGGAACGCTCGCAGATGTTTGTTCGGTCGTTCGGAGATAACGCACCACCAGTCTGTATTCAGTCAGGAAAAGAATAGAGAAATCTACCAACGGCCCAATCCCATCCTGCCATTCTCACACGACGTGACAGGCGATTCATCACGTTCTTATCTATCCCGCTCACTTCTCGCGACTGACAGCGAGATATATCGTCCCCGCTACCAGGTCTCTGTTTGCCGCGCATTAGATCGATTTTTAGTGAACTTGGTGGGAGATAATCCTGTATGCACGCTGGCTCCGAATTCATATCTTTATCCCCAGATAGGCAGTTAATAAATGGGGCCCAGCATGTCCTTTGAAATGTCCCTTTATTCCCTAAATGTTATGTCGTCTGTGCGGCTGTATATTTGCTCTTTCAGTGCGTAACAGCATTAAATCAGGATTACATTTACCAACATTTCACAGTCCAAACAACTTTAATGTTGAACAAATACATCCTTTTGAATAAAATGTGAAACAGAATTCTACCTTGTCGAATTGTGTGAGCCCTACTCTTAGACCAATTCTTCAAGCTCACTAATTAGATTATCTCAGCGACACACGTAAATGTCCTATTGAAAATTTGACGGTGTTTCAGAAAGAGAAATTTGATAAGAATCTGCCGACGTCTCTTTTGCATGCAGTAATTGCTTGTAGTAAATTGATGCCTGCATTAGTCGCGATATTGCCTGCGGGTGATCTTTGTACGCTACTTAACGGTAGAAAGGAAACGCGGGGTTCGGAGGAAGGATGGCAGGGGCAGGGTTTGACATCTCGATGACATCAGGGTGATCTCCGACAATGGAGGGCAGACAGACCGCAGGGTTTGTGTCGGGAAATAAATCTATTCCTGTCTGATTCCATGAATCAGAATGACTCAGAAGACTTGTCTGAGAAGTTGAGCGCTTTCATTTATGTGTCGGAGAAGTTTTTGGTCATTTCACGCTGCTATGAATACGAAGAGTTTAGCGTGAGAATCGTATCACAATATCGTGTCGGGTCTTAAACCAGCTATGTCACCACTACTTTCTATTGGCTTGATTTTAGTGTAATTAGATATTTATTAATTTTCAATGTTTACGTAAAACCTGTATGTTTGTTGACGTCACCCAAAACAGTTGTTTCCTCCAAATTCTTCTGGAAACAATTTTTTCTGTACCCACTGTAAAAGATTGCAGAAAGTGATTTGGCACATGACCTTTTAGGAAACAACATTTTGTCTGTTCCTGACAACCAGTTATATCAGTTCCGCTGCCTCAAGACATATCCTTTTTTTGCTAGAATGTGCTCGGCTCTTTGGCTACAAGCGAGGATCGTGTGTTAGATAAACAAGATTAGGCAGTGCCTAAATTACTCTGGAGTAAAATAGCTTCCATCGACATTTATCATTGCGGACCATCCGAGATTGGGGGCATGTTCTACCGTGACCTATGACACGCCCCGAGGAACTTTGTTTTCAAGATTAGAAGCTTGAGGGGTCGCAGAGTCTTAAGTAGCGATCGGGAGAGTAAAGGTCGTGGGATAGGAGGTGGCTGGAGTGATTGACTTTAAGCTTGCCCACGGGACCTTTGTATTTGTCATAGTTTGGTTGTGGCATTTGTGACATTTGGTTGAAGCAAGCGCATTGTGGAAATTATATTAGGCAAGGCGAAGTCCATTTCGGGGTTGATAGTTGTGCCGTTGTTGATTTTGGTCTATTTTATCCCTCCCTCAAAGAAGTTAGCCCACTTGTTTCAAGGCAACTATATGGAATATGTAGCCTGGCAGCAACTTGCCACAAATAAAGAAATCATCAGCTTTTTCAATGAAAAGTAAGTATTGGAAAGAAATTTCGGAAAGGAAATTAAATTCAAATCCTACAGTTCAACTTATAATGGATGTACAATAAGGTTTAATGTTGTACGTTCATTTATTTTTGCAGGGACTTAATTTTGCAGTAGGGGGGGAAAGGCGGTTTTCGTGGTGTTTGCAGTACCCAGTGTTAAGAAGTCATCTCAAAAAAAGAGCCACCATTTCACAATTTACAGTAGTAGCAGTTATAGAGATATTTGACCTAATTAAACTTTCCCCAAGTGGTTAATGAATCTTTATGACAGCATTGTAGTTGTCCATAAAACCTTGACAGTAGTTTTGGAAGATGCTGTTGTCCTTGTTTGTGTTGTAAGATGCTAATGTCCTTGTGTTGTTTTTCTCCCAGGCTCGTCTGCAGTTAGTTGATGTTGTTGAGAAGTTATAGAAAGATACTAATTTCCTTGTTATGAAATGCTAATGTCCTTGTGTTGTTTTTCTGGCAGGCTCGTCTGCGGTTGGTGGATGTTGTTGAGAAGGACGATGTGAACGAGGCAATGCGGCTGATGGAGATGTCCAAGGACTCGCTGGTCGGACAGGAGGAGGGAACCAAACGGTACGTTTACGTCCATAACTTGTCATTTATGGAAGAAACTACTGCTTTCAGTCAGTCTATACTGACTAGAACACATGCTGCGCGGACAAAAATTACAAAACAAAAGAAGAAGAAAGAGGAAAGAACTGCAACAAAACATAAGTAATGGCCACACAAAAATTTAATCATGGACTTTCACGAAGAAAATGCCTACAAGCATTTGTATAACAGGTAAGTATGAAAGTATGGATTGTATCCAAGACTGTCTCCAGCCTGGAATTTTTTCTATCCCACCACTCATTCTTTTGGAGCCCAATTTGTTATTTTTCGTTGCTAAGCCGTCATTTTATGCTTACCAAAATACATATTTGTCAATTTCATTTCACGAAGTTCAGATTATTCAGTGGATGACATTGAATTTTTGTCCGTCCCTACAAGCAAATTTCTGTTCCGGGATGGAGGGGCAGGTCCTGGAGACAACCCTTATTATATTCCAATCATACAACGTCAACTATTTCATTTTCAGTTTATTGTTCAGCCAGGCGAATGTATCTCAGTTCCAGACGGTGACCTGTTTTTCCGTTGGCCCTGGACATTAACTACAAGGACACGATAAAACACAGTGACCCTTCACATAGATACTAAACCAGTGACATTTTAAAATCAAATGGCGAAGAAATTAAAAAGTGATTAATGTTGCAATGACACAACCGACGACCACAGCGTGAAAAGTACTGAAAGTGACCCTATTCTCTACACACTGTCCAAACTAGGAGAACAGTTGGTGATGAAAAGCAGGTCTCAGCTTTGAAAATGATGGTTCAGGAAAGGAGTCACTCACATGTATGTGGGTGACTAGATAAAAGTAGGACAGGACCATTTCTGCTACTATAGCACATTCTAATTTGACATTTCTAAAGGCTTTGAAAGATAAGAAAAGCAAGACAAATGTTTCAATTGTCACTAAAATGGTCAAGGTTGACTTGATTGAAAAGAGCGTGTCACTTGTGACCTCATACTAGTCGGCGTCTTGACCTTGTTTTGAAGTTCTGGTCACTGAAAGTTATAAGAAAACAACGCAGCTGTGACAAGGAGTTCAAGAACTTGTAAGAAGTTCAGTCGTGGCACTTGACAGGGTTAGAAAGGACGTGTTTCCCACACTTCTTCACATGTGGCGTTCAGTGTTTCTCCTGGAATGTCGAGTTGTCAAAAGTTTATACTTAACGTCGTTCGAGTGTCGCCCGAGGTCCCGCAAACCTTACAGTCGCCCCATCACCATCTGCCGCATGTAGGAGTATTACCAATATTTGTCAAGCGATAACAAATATTGGGAAAAGCAGTGATTCAGCGGAAAATGCTGCATAACAAAAGAAGCGGAAAGAAAAACACACAGTCCTACTTGCGGGGATCGTGATCTTCTGTAAACAAGGTCGTGTCCATCAGAGAGGACTGTTTCATGCATGTGTAGGAATGAAATAATGTGGTTTGGGGTCAATTTTAAAGATATTTGGCAGAGTTTACAAAGTCAAAAGTTAGCGAGAGTGAATGAGGTTTTGTTCCGCTCTCAACAGGGGATGTGCTGTCCCTCCACCCCTGCCAGTTTCTCTGTCATTTCTATTGTTTGCATATTGGTCAACACTTTGCCATCTGCTGCAAAGTTGGACTACGTTTAGACCGGAAAACTTACGCTTACAACGTCCTGCCCTACCGCCATCTTCGCGGACACTTGTTGGTTTTCTGCTCAAGGGTTTCCTCGCGACATCTTTTCCCACAAGCCGTTGTTTGACTAGAGGGACTGAAAACCTTTGAGTGCCCGAATCAATTACAATTGTGGGGTAACAGAGCGTTACATATTAGGTGGCATTGTACGCGCACCGGGCTTTCAACCGTAATTGTCGGTTTAGCCGTGGTTGAAGTGTAATGAAAGGCCGGAATGCCACGGTCTGGGTTGGGACACTTGTGTGTGGATAGAGGGCATGCTAAGTAGGTATATACTTGACAGCTACTAAGAATAGAGACCTTGCTGTGTTTTGAATGGGCTGGGGTGTTTGACGGATACCATGTCCCTGGTCTTAAGCCAGATTTTAAGTTCAACCAAAGGCCAGTGCTGTGAAATATGTATGCTTGAATTGGTCTAGTCTAGGAAGCCAGTGGCTGGGCAGTAATGAATAAAACGCTATGTCACTGATAAGGCTGTGTTGTAAAATCATATGTTCAAATTGGTCTAGTCATACAAAGCAATGTTTTTTTCAAAGAAACAATACAGGTTACGCATATGTCTGGGATATATTATGCAATTGCTTGCTGAAAGAATAGGTTGCGAAAATTGAATCTCGGGTTGACCAATTATTTGGATATTGTGAAATTGAAGAAACTGCTGGTCACTTATGATCTAAAAAGTCATTTTACAATTTTAAAGACAACCATGTCTGAACTTGCTACTGAATCATGTATACCTAACATTTAAAAGAGGATGATGCTCTTCATCTTACAATATATTTCTATCTATATAGATCATAGAGATATTTGTCTTTAAAACCTGGTAGAAATTATACACAGCTTGTCTTTCTAGATTTGTATTGACCATATACTATAGATTAATAATAGAATTGGTATTTTCCTTAACCGTCTACCTACTGATTTCTTTTAACCAATGTAACTTTGCCCATGTGGATAAGCTTACAGCAGAATGTAAACAAACATAGCACTGCCTTCAGGACAAAGTGAAAGCTGGGTATTCCTCATGGGGTTATTTTTTGCAGGACAACACTGAATATTCAGCACTTCCGATAGCTATTTGCCCTCCTTTTATATAGCGAGTGTTAGAATGAACACCTCTTATCCAGACATAGCAAAGTTCTCTGAGACATCTGCCGTTTTCTTTCCTCCGTCTCAAGTGGCCTGTATTTACACACACCATTGTGCTTTCAGTGTATCTGTCCAGGTAGGGAGCCTCCTCCCACAGAAAGCCGAAGAAAAACTGCCGTCCCTTTGAAGCGAGGACTTGCTGTGCCGATTTGTTCCGCTCTTTTATTGCAAATTTTCACTCCATTTTTTACTCCCATTCACACCTGCAGGGCTGATCATATTTCAGTCTTTGAGCTCTGCAACGTTTTACGAATTTCCTTCCCGAAGCTACGTGAATACAGGTTGAGCTCTAAGCGTGTTAGCTTCTATCCATGTCTTCTAATCGCGTTGGAACACGCTTCTCGCGTTGCTCGGGTAGGATTGGCCCTCCTGGACGCGGCGGCGGAGTCCGGACCGTTCCGTGCGCAGTTTTCCCCACGGCGGGAGGCAGGAAGATTAATGGTTTTTAATTACAGGTTTGAAACAGGTACCCAACAGAGATGACAGGCTTCACCTAATCATTTGTGACAAGACAAATGTTGCATGCAATGCCAGTAGCCAGCGAGGGCCCTCGCCGCGTTGCTACCCTATCGCTAAGGCCCGCGATCCATACCTGCGCGACCGACGCGGCAACCTGGTGGAATAATAACACGTTTAAGACCGTTTTGCCATGCTGCGTTCGGTTTGCGCGTTCCTGGTAGTTTAAAGGATACCAGCAGGTGTGCTTCTTAAGTCCGACACGGGTGCTGTAAAATCCTTCTACCCTGTTATTAACCATCTGTGCCTTCTAGCCGCATGCTTCTTGTTGAAAATTCAGCCCTCTTTATCGCTGGAATTGCCAAAAGCCGTAACTGTAGAAGACCATTCTTGAATGATGTCAAGAACCCTGTAAAAATTATTTGGTTGCTTATTTTGGACCGCTATTCTGACAACCCTTTAAACCATAAGCCGTAGCTAGACGTTTCTGACACAAAATGCAGTCTTCCGTATCACTCAAATCTCCAAACAAGCTACCTGTACTAGAAAAGCCTTTTTGATTGACTTTCAGAAATGTTTTATTGGTTGTTTTCTTGCAAAGCTTTTTTAACATGTAAACCAAAAGCATTTTAGCTGAACATTTCTTGTACGAAATGCAGTCATTTTTATCGTTGAAATCCAACTGTAAGATTCAAATGGGGTCCAGTACCTTGTAGAGATGGTTTGGTTTGTTCTCCTAGGCCTTGTAGTTTTTTCTATGTTTTATCGCTATGGCCACTATGCCTCGTGAAAGAGCCTGGAGCCTAATTTGCTTGACTCTTTGTTTTAGCCTCTTGGTACTCTGTCTCTCCCAGCTTCAAAAACGCATCCCAAATTGGACCACTGCTCAGAAGCGTTGCGTGTTCGAATTAGACCTCTGCGAACCCAAACATCAGAAGACTAAGCTTTCCATTGATGTGACACTAATAGCTTCTTGAGTGTCTCAACTTCTTGGTCTGATATTCGAAGCGATCGTTTCCAACATGCATGAGGAGCGGAGAGATTCCCCCTAGGACAGAATTCTACATTTCAAATATCCTTGAGGGATGGCGCATCCATTACTTGCTGATGTAGACGTGCCGAAGCTAAGCAGGAACTAATGGACTCTGTCATGGAACGTTGTCCGCTGTCGAGGGGGATTTGAGTTAAAGATCAGCAAGTAATGTCAACTGTAACTTCAAAAGCAAAATGGAAGAAGAAATACATTTTTTTTATTGACTGTTGCTCTAGCATAGTAGTCAGCAAATTCACAAATCCCTGTGTGATTCTGTGATTTGTCATTTAGAACAGTAGAGAATTTGAATTCATGGAAGTCATTTCCCAAATTTTAAAGGCATATTATAGCAGAAGCTCTGAATTTTAACCTGTTACAAGATAACACTGTTAGCTTCATTTGAAATGTATGCTTGCCTCCCTTTTATGATAAGTGTTCTTTTATTTCAGTCATAACATATATAGCTCTACAAAGATTTTGTGGCCTTGAAATTTAAACTGTATTTCAGATTTGTAGTGTCTTTCAAATGAAGAGCTTTACTGTGTTTTTCCTTTATTTGGCGTAAAGGAATGGAATACAACTACACACAGTACCCCTTGCTGTGGCTGTATGTATTCCCAGACACAGTTGTGGAAGACTCCCCCCTCCCCATGCCAGTTCAAACTCGCCCTCAGGATCACAAAAGACACCCCAACAATGGATCAACAGGGGGCAGCCACCCTGTCTCAGTCGGTTTACCAAAACGTCCAGCCTTTAACCGTGCAAAAGGTACGCATGTATAGAAAACGACCCCTTTGTTCCACAACAAACAATGACTGAGATGTTTGCCAAGCTACGCACAATAAAGAATAATTTTTCTTTGAAGGAAAAACATGTCCTACATATAAAAGTCAACATCGGGTCAGCCATAAACTGTCCATGTTACGTTATAGCATTTCTGACAAACATTGTTTGTGGCTGCCCTCTTATATCATTCTCTCAAGAGGAGGTAGACTCCTTGGCACCTTGGGTTGATAGGATCCTAGCATGACTTTCTTGAAACTATGACGACCAGGACTCACCATTGGAGGGCCGCGGATTATCTCGGCTAGAACCGTAGGGTATATATTTGTTCTCTGGTGTCCGGGGCATCAGTTGTTACTGAAAGCCAAGTCAGCGACCTTCGCCGGTCTAAATACAGGGTTTGGAGTACCACTGGTGGGGAGGGCTGACAGTGACAGAGTTCTGATGGGAAAATGTGAGTTTACCTTATATAGGATAGGAAACCGCAGCATGCGTTGTGCACGTGTATTATCAGTTATGTCTGTACGTACAAATTATGGAGTGATTTGTGGATCACTTGCAATTTTGATCACTTACCGTACAGTAATAGCATTTTTTTTTTGTATGCCCATGTTTGGCTCTTCCATACCTTTTTTTTAAGTAGATATTATGGAAAAGAATTAACGCCACTAAGCTTGACTTGTAAAGAGTTTTTGTAGCCGGTTTATAATTTCTATGCTTCTCCTGTTTATGAAATTCTTTTACTTTTCAGTTTTTCTGAGACGACAAGAAATTCTTTTTTTTTTCTGTTAAAGCTTATCAGAGAGATTGGATTAGCTCAATGAGGAGCAACTAGTATGTGTAAGTCTTGAAAATTGACTTTACGATTTCGCTTTTTTTATGAAAATTTTAAACACAAGTTACCAAGAGTCACTAAGACTGTTCCATTGATTCTGCCGTATATTGCATCTCCTTGATTAATTAGGAAAAGGAAAACTCACTGGTATATTAAAGCTAGCATGCATACCATCTGTTCCTGACACAACCAGTGGAAAAATAGCTTCCCTTAAGCTAACATCGTATCAAGATATATTTCCAAGTCCAAAGCTACATTAGAGAGGAAAACAGATACATCAGATGTACACACATTACATTAGATCTTAGCCTGCGGGCTTACAATCTGTCATTGCTCCCAACGAGATGGGTTCAAGTCCTGCAGGCAATGTTTGCTGAACTTTACATTTTAAATCTCCCAAAGTACGATCCATCAAACATCACTGCACCATCTGCCATTTGACATATAACCACCATTTCAGGCTACGATATTTTAAAAGCCTCCTCTTTATTTTGACATTATGTTCTGCAGGCAGATCTTCAGAAGGATATAGGTACTAGTTCCAACTCCCCTTTCCTTCATACAAAAGCTTTCTGGAAATGTTTTCTTGGATTGTTAATGGCCAGTGGGTAGGGCCAAGATCTTTCTGAAATTTGACATGTACACTTAACATTTCAGGCTACGATGTTTTAAAAGCCTCCTCTTTATTTTGACATTATGTTTTTTGGATATAGGTACATACATGTACGACTCCCTAGTCCTTCATACCAAAGCTTTCTGCAAGCGTTTTCTTGGATTGTTGATGGTCGGTTTGAAGGGCCAAGGCCTTTCTGAAATCCTTGATCTAATACTCAATTTTAGATAAAGTTGCAGACTTGCAGAATTGGTGCTATGTGTGTTATGTGTCATCGACACTTCAGAAGATATTACAAATGGCCAGCAATGCTCTTTTTGGCTCACACTTTTCACGACGCAGCCACACTGTCGCCACATGCACACCGAAGTGCCCCCCTAACCCACACCGTCTTCCCCCGATACATATCTAAACACCACATCCAGCCATCTACTCGAGTGCTTTTACACTCTGAGTTGCCATGAGAGAGTTGCGATGCCTTATCGAGGGCACCGCGCATTACTGCGTACGCCAAGCTCCATCTGGATCGTAGATAGCGATCTCGCATGTTGCTGGCATCATTTTTTACGACGCTAGGTTGTCAGGTCTGCCCTTTGAAGGGCTGCAAGATTTCCAGTCATGATTATGACATACATTTTTGCCATGTTTTTCATACCAATGATGAATACCCAGGCAATTCTTTCAGATTCTGACTAGCCTTTGAGAAATGGGTACTGCCTAGTGCATTCTTCTTTCTTGTCAAATGTCCCCTTTTGTAAGTTGGCTTTGTAAGAGTAAGGTCCTTACTGCTGCAATCATGATAAAACCATGCCTAATAATGTGATGCAAATCACAATTTTTATTGGGGAAAATCCAAGCTTATTGTGTTCCCTTACAACAAATGTCAGCATCTAATATGTAATTGTATGAAAGATACAGAACTTTCTTTTAAATTTTTCTTTACACCAAGTTTCCAGATATTGTGCAAGCATTTTATTTTTCCTTTAACGTTTCTCGTTGGGCTCTGTCCTTGGTGCTAGTATTGTTATCCAAGCATGTAGTCAGCAGTTATTGGCTCTAAAGTCGATAAAAACTGTGGGGAAAAACTCACATATTGCAGAATTCTGCACAGGCAGCTATTTGCTCAAATTCACAGCAGCTTAGAATCCTGAAAATCATTTCTAGAGTGGGATCTGAATCTTTCCCCAAGCTTAATTATTCTGCAAAAATCTGTTAAGATATTGCTGCATACTTTGTTTCTCTGGTGTATGGCCAATGGTCTCCTAAACATGACACATGTACCCCAAACTGCAGTACAACAGTCATGTGGACAACATATGCCTTGAACTACAGTCATAAACCATTGAGTTACGGCCCCCCAAACTTGATATACGCCATAATCAGGGCCAGAGCTACACTGAAAGTGCCAGCTCTTTCATGTTTCTATTTTGTTCCTGGCCTGCCTAATAGAACCTGATGCGTTCCAATACCTGGTACGTTTCCCACAAATGACGGAGCTTTCACAGCGGAGGCAGTCCGTCCCCCCGGGAGCGCGCTTCTACGGGCAACAGATACATCTCGTGCACGTTATCCATCCATCAGGGAGCGGACCTACCGTAAAAAAACTTAACTCGGTATCGAGGAGGTGGTGCAGAAGTTCACAATGCTCCCCTTTATACACCAGGTCGTGAGCATTATGGCTTGGTTTATTGGAAGCAGTTGAAAGTACCGTATGCGAGCTTTCAAATGCCAAAGGAGAGTTCGGTTTACGAGGGGTATTACAGCGCCTCGGCTTTCAGATTTTCGGTGAGGATTGGAAAATTTTAACTTGACGGTCGACCTGAATCCAACGGTAATTGCGAGTCCAGCAGGCGAATGGCAATGATGGATATTTTTACGGGCTCCCAGCATTAACTAAAGGGACACTTTCATCTTTATGTAGATTGTTGGCGAGACTTTAATGCAGCGGTAAAAGTAACCCCCTCAAAACCCGGTATAGCCTTCAAAGCCCAGTAGTGTCATTGACTGAATGAATGAATGTGCCATATAACGGTATTTATGAAATTGTAGCACCCTTCCTTTGCACATGGGTACACTTCTCTTTTACGAGTCGCCCTCCATTCTTACCACCTCTGCCAAAACTCTTCACTTTCGAGAGCTGTTACAGGGTATAGTCACTTCCCTTAGTGGATGTCTGCCTTATTAATGGATATATGATTTCATAGTTAGGGTCAGTATGATTTACAGTGGTTAATGCAGTGGTATTGTTGATATTAAAACCTTAGAGGGTCAATCTGACACCTTTTGACACCTTTGAGTTGTAACATTTTAGGGCCAGTTACTCTTCCTTGGAGGCTAATATTTATAACCATAAAAGATATTGGAATTGTATCATCTTCTCAGGCGTTTCTTTGTGTGTTTTCTTCTTGCAGGTCACAAAAAGGTTGTAAAGAAAGGTGAAACCAACTCCTATAGTTGCAAATCGGAACTTTTGTCCAGATTTTGTTTAACTACTAAAACTACACAATTTTTATTTTTGTATTAATCATTGAGACCCCGAGTCAAATGCAACAGCAACACAAGGAAAAAAGAAGCTCACTTGGGCAATAGGACGATTTTGTGACTGATATTTTACAGTTACCGGACAATTCTGAGTGTATTTTGTCATTTTCCGGTAGTTTACTTGTACATGTATGAAGAGTTGATCACCCTTGAGTTGATCACCCTTTTTCGACTTGTATCCACATGTGCAAGCATTGCCACATTTTTTGCCCATATGTCAAAAGAAGTGCAATTTTTTTTGGCAAAAAATTCAATGTGGATATGGATGCAATCCATAAAATAAGATAAAAGATCTTGAGAGGGGCCAAAATCAATGTGCGTGTTGATGCTATCAATATATAAGAATCATTGATTTTTTTTATATTGAATAGACCAAAATCAATGTGCGTGTGGATGCCATCTATAGAATTCATTTTTGGCGGCCTAGCTTGGCAGCGCCGGCGATCATGAATACAAATAGCGGTGATACTGCTACATTACTCCCTCATCCAAATTTCATTACCTCTCGCTGTCTTATCCCCGCCGCGTGAAACTAGTTACGACACCACGCCGCTCCACTAATGTCGCGCCCATCCTGTAAAATGTAAAGCCTCCCATGTGAAAATGGACGGCAACCGTCATTAGTGGAGTTATAATACTTCGAAGTACGCTGTAACAAGCGCGGGCTGAATTTTTATGACTGCTGTTCAATACGTGTCATTTGACACACGGCCCTTATTGAATAATGAGGGTTTTCCTTAAGTGATCTTAGAAACGAAACCTGTTAGAAATTGAGAGACTTCTATGGAGAGTTTGGTGAAGATTAAATTTTGATTCCCAATTGGCTAATTTCAAAGTCTCACGTTTTTTTACCACACTTCAATTTCGATCATGTTCATGAATTGTTGAGTGACACATATTACTTTTTATGCATGTTTATCATATATTGATATACAATTTTTTTCTCAAAGCACACTTGGGAAACATTCATTTGTACCATCCTGTCAGTTGTACAAACCAGATATAGGCCTTCACTTTTTAAATATTTTAGCTTCTAACTCTCTAAGGAAAGGACTATAAAACACAACAAAGCAGCAGATTTACAGAATACAAATTTTATCATTTTTGTATTTGTTGTTTTTCTAGCTCTTTTGCTTTGTTTTACCACAGTAGAATGTTTCCAGGTGTAAAGTTTTGTTAGATGTTTCCACTAATTCTGTGGGGTTCAAAATACCACCTCTCCCAGCAATGAGCTCGGGAAAAAAATTGCAGGTGAAATAGAGTGACTGTCCATAGCTTTTCTCGTCAGAAAATAGAAAAGGGCCTAGTGCAGTAGTTTTGATCACCATTCAGTTTTAAAACAAACAAGTTTCAGTACAAGATGCCACTTAATATGTCACCAATCAAACAAAAACAAAAACCGTTTGTGCAGTGAAATATTCGGTCCTTTCAGTTTATTTTCAACAAACTGGGGAAAAAATTCTGTCAACCTGCTATTTTGTAGGTAACAGAAGTAACATGTCTCAGGCACTGTCCTGTGAATGAAGTATCTGCCAGTTTGCCATTCAAGAGTCAAGACTGAGAAGTTGTGTCCGCGGGAGGCCATGGTTTGATTTGGTAGTAAATCACCCGATCATCTCGGACATTCGCCATGTATCGCCCCAGGTCCTGTGTAGTCGTTTAGGTAACATGCACAGTTTATTACACTCACAATGTCACAGGAGTGCTGGGACGACCCATTTGCAACTGTTCGTTATTCCCAATGACAGGATAATCATTGCTTGAAGGGTGTATTAATAACTCAACATTCATATCATATTTGTATGACTCTCCCTATTAAACAGTACATCTATATTGTATGCATTAGTGTATGTAGGTATATCAGCATGTAAGATAGATTTGTTTTGAGAGCAGGTCATTTCATATTTGACCTTACGACCTTGATCGGAATTTGCGTCTGCTCACTCATCTTTAAAAGCCCCAATCACAAACATGTACATTGTATGACAGGTTTACGACTATCGCAGTAAATTAACATAGCTGGGAGAGTTGCGGCCGTTTTGCACAAAATTCAGCCAATTTGTTGAGTTAAAGCTTGTTAAACATGCTTATGGACATTCAGTTCTCTCATAGCTTCGCTGAAAATCGTAGGACAAAAAAGTCTAAAAATCATTAAAGGTATGTTTATTTGACTTAAAGTGGAATAGGTCTCACATGGTCTGTAGGCGCACTTGTATGGTAGGAAGAAATTTGGGAGTGGTTGTTTGTTCTTTCTTTCCAGATATATAGATTGAAGTGACCAGTGTAGCATACAAGATACTGGGGGGAGAGCTGGCCATGCAAATGAATTGTAAACTGGGCAGTCACGTATTTTGTATATGACACATCCATGCATATCTGAGCATTGGCGCCTAGAGGGATGTCTTACCCGTCATGCCATTTTGCTTCGGCAATTTACGATTCGCGTAATGCAATACCGCACCTCAGACAAGCAAGCACAGAGAATACACAAGATTTAATAAAGACTTCCAAGAGAAATTGGGCGGCTTGTAATTCGGTGTACGTGTGCATCTGTGAAGATATCTGCTGTGAAATTACTTCACAATTTATCAGGTGAAGCTTAGGTGGGAAGAAAGAGCTATACAGTAGTTATCGTATTGTTTGGGACCGTTGGGTCCGGATATATCGCCAGGAGGCTTCATATCCGCGAAACCCAGAACAAAATGAAGCCTTTTCTGTCCCCCAGAGAGAGGGTTGACATTGGCGTTTCAATCTCGCGTTGGGAGGCGGGTACAAATTTGTTGATAATGTAGTAGGACTGCCACGGGGGGAGGCGTCTCTGGTGGGCTCTGATAGGGGGAGACGTCGTCGAGGGAAATCAAGCAAAGAGCTTTTAAGAAGCGATGAAAAACGAGCGTCTACAGTTTAATAGACAGGTTAAGAATCTCGCTGTATGCCGTAGGTAACAACATTGCTACTTGAAAAGAAAGGAACGCTGCAAAGCCTCACAAATATCTTTGATTGGATAAAGTTATTAATGGCTCTTGGTCTACATCCTTATATGTCACAATGTGAATCATTTTTTAATGAGGCTGATAAAAGATGATGTATTATGCTTCTTGTATCAATTATGTTGATAATTAAGGCTTTGAAAGAAAAGTCTAGCAAACCTTTTCAAAATAGTATCTGTTCATTGGTCATTGGTGTAAGCACTACTGGTAGAACTATTTGGAGGTGGCTGCAATTGAGTAATGCAACTGCCATCCACAAAACGATAGTCCTGACTTCTGGGATTGAAAATTATTTGTGGGGAGGGGGGCATCGTGTTGGAGAGTAAAGCAGTATACATTCTCCCCATCACTTAACATTGATTGGATTGAAATAAAATGCCCTTCCAGTATAAAATAAACTTTTTGAAGGTCATTTACTGATAATCCCGTGCCCATGAAATGCCTGACTGCTGGCATGTTCTTTAGAGGTCATGTTTCACTGTCAAGGTCATCCTTGAGTGGAACAGGTGGTTGGTGACACTGGGGTCCCCGACATGTGCATTACGTGTCCCAGCCTGACACTGGGGCTTGCAGCTGTGTGGTCTGCTGCCTTTGCCATGCCAACATCGTTCTGGGGCGGTGTATTCCCGGTAATTACCAGCCTAGTTTGGTTCAGCCCACTGGCCTGGTTTATAAACTACTGGTGGGAACCGATGCATACAGCACGGGCAACTTTTACATTCTGATGTTATTCTCCAGTTTTCAAGGACATGACACAGCACTGGAAAGTTACAGTCCAAACCTGCTAGGAGTGTTGGGAACCCTATGTTTAAACTTGGTTGTCAATAAACATGTATACAGTAGTTCACTTGCTCACTCACTCGTTAAGTTTTATATATCATTCGAAAGAATTTGTTTCCAAATCTGCAATGTCTTTGTTTTTATCATAACACAATTCGAAATTGGTATGAAAATTTTAGTAGAAATCTCAGATTTCTAGACTCTTCCTGATACGAAGGGACTTAAACTGTAAGTAGATAATTTACAAACTTACAGATAATATTACATAAATTCTTGGCAATTTTTTAACACTGTTACACAGTGAAAAGTTATTGCTACGTTTCTGTTTAGCCTTTCTGTGTCCACTGTGCATTAAGAGATATAATCCTGACAAACGAGTTTCTTGATGGTAGAAAACATCATGTCCTTTGCTCAATTGCTTGTAGATGAAGGTATTATATGCACCTGTGGCGTTCCCAGAATATCGAGGCAAAGGAGTTTTCGTGAGATAACAGACCTCACACTGTGTTATTACGAATATCTTAGATATGTTTATCATGTTCTCTGCACCTGTGGTGGTACAGGTGCAATCGGCAGTCTCGCCTTTTTGCTGTTTTGTCTTTTTTTTTTGCACCTGTGTAACGTGTGTGTAGGTTTGTCTGAGTGTGTGTTTGTTTGTGTAAGGGAGGAAGAGAGAGAGAGCGTATGCGTGTGTATGTGTGTGTATTTGCAGTATGTATGACATCATGTGAATGCAACAGTGTATTTGAAAAGCTGTTGTTGGGTGGTCGTTAAAGTTAGTTGAAGTCCTTCCCGCACCAGATGGTGCATAGGGCTATGACCATCTCAATTTTATTAATAGCCCTTAGGCCACACAACTTTTTACAATCACTATAGCATTGGGCTTAGTCCACTGGTAGTGGCATGTGTTCCATTCCCATATTCTTTCCCAAAGCAGAGAAAGCAGTTTGTACTATTTTTTGTACCAAGTCTTTGGTATAACTCGGACGGGGCCTGAACTCTAAGCTACCGAACACAAGGCGAACACTCTAATCACATTGGCCATTGCACCGGTTTTGTTGGGTGTAACCAAATGCAAATATTTTGCATGTCCCAAGGAGCGAACACTAATTGTTTAGACATGTTCAGTGAACACTGTTCCAGCCTTTGTGCCCAGTTTCAGGGTGGTATTCTGTCACAGGTACTGGGTGACTGTCAGGGCCAGATGGCACACAGGCTGTGTTGGAAACAGATTCTTTTTTGCACGATGGGTGACTGTAAAATAAGCATACTTGGCAAGTGCTTGATTTTATAACATTTGGCTGATTTGTTTCATTGCTATTGGCTATAGTTATACACGTCAACTTAAAATGAAGGGATTTGAAGAAATAAATGTATATGTATGTAAATTTCAATTAAATTTGCCAGCCACCCAATATTGAATTTACAGTCAGTGTCAGTTTAGACATTTTGCAACAGTACCAAATTAGACTGTTTGAATGGTTTCACTGTTTGAAGAAGTAAGTGATAGGAATAAAGATATGCTTGGAAATATAACCCACAGCAGCTTTCCATAGGGCCCCATGCAGAAATGGTAGTATCTTTTAATCCAAACAAAATAAACTGCAGTCTGGCTGGGTAGATAGGTCTTTCCAGATCAGGACTAGTGCAACCAGTAATATTTCTGCATGGAACAATCAAAGGAGGCAATGTTACTGATGACAATCTTTGAAGACAGTAACAAATAGTGATATCTCTGTCAAAAATAGCCTGTACAGCGATGAAAGAAAACTGCCAGGGATCACAAGAAGTCTGAGACACTTTCTCCTCTTTGAAGAAATCTTAAGTGTTTCCAAAGGAAGGAAAATCATCAATTTTACTTCTCGAATGTCCTCCCATTTTGGCTGGAGTTGAGAGTTAGTTGTGTTTTGCAACAGATGGCAGTTGGGATCTGGGGTATTGTGGGTAATGTGACACTACCCAGCAGTCACCTGTTGGTGGAGTTAATCCTCTTACCGCAGCCCCCCACCCCCTCCTGGGAGCCCCCTACCTACATCGCCCAAGATTATCCTCTACAAAGTAGCACGATAATCACATAGATCATAGTTTTATTCACAAAATCTTCAAAAGCCGTATATCATCTTATGCAGTAGTGGTGCAATAAAATCAGAAAGTATACTTTCATCACATTACTTTGGGAGGTACTTTTGGGTTGAGTTCCCTCAATGTCATTATGGTAGCTTTTATACAACAGGCAGTAACAGGCAATTTGTGTAAATGACTGCATTTGTTCTGTGGACAAAATATTGTACATTTTATTACCTTTTTTGGGATGTTATGGTAGTATTGTTTTGTTGGTTAGAGATATTGGCAGAGGTTACCTTTAACTTACTTAACTTCTCCTGTATTTGGAAGAACACAGAACTTTAAGCTGCTCAAAATGTTACATTCCTAAAGAGCATAAAGTCAGGTACCCCTTCAAACTTCATTCCGAACAGTCTGCCGAAGATGTGATTTTTAACGACGGATTGAGTGGTGAGAAACTAGCTTGAAAAATGTGGGAACGCTGTACCTCGCGACCTATGCAAATGAACCCAGCCGACTCCTCTGCTCCAGAATTTGTAGTGCTTTTTCTAACAGATGTGAGTTTGTGACTTGGCACAGTGAACCGCACGACCTCGCACCGCAAGTCTGTACAATCACACCCCGGTGTGAGGCAGAGACCCATCTTTAATGCATCCGCCAGCCCTGGCTTTTGGAAACTTTTAAATACCTGGCTGCCACCGGTAGAGGTCAAGTTGTAGCCGGGCCAAGTGCGATGGGTGCCAAAACTCTGGCACATGGTGAAACAATCTGGGTGCAGGAGATAACTCGGTGGGCTGTACCACTGCCAAATTTCCACTTTGTACAGCACAAGAATGTCAAGATGTTCTTTTGTGTTCTTTTCCCAGGCAGACTGTTTTTCGGTTTCTCAGACTGGAAGGCGTTTTGGCCAGACTCTTAACTGATATGAGTTCAATGTCAATGACCTGAAGCTAGTGTGTTACGCCGAAGGGCAGTTATACTGGCTATACAGAAACAGAAACATTCTTCAAGAGTTTTTAAGTCATTCAGTTAACTCAATGTTTGTTAGTGGTGACTTGCGGTAAAATTGCAACAGCAGTCTCTACATAACACTAGAGGCACCCTTACAATGCCTCTGCATAGAAAAAAGAAGTCGGACTGAACAAGTGATTTACTAAGACCTTGCATGGAGTTTGTCAAGATCAAAACTTTTTACCGGTAGTACAGGTTGATCAAAAGCACAAGAAACCTGCAAATCAGTCTGTTACTTTGAACTTACCTCAACAATTAGCAAATAATCATGGAAAGAATTTAGACAGGAAAAGGACTGCCTTGTATCTGTGTCTGAGTCTACGCTGATACAAGCCAGTTCTGCAGGTTCAAACAGACTTTGGCCTGTAACGTCGGTAGATACACGGTAACACCTCGTTTCTTTCCTCCCACACGTTCGCTCAACGAGCTCTTAAGTAATAGCTGACGTGCCCGTTGTAAAGAAATATACCACAACAGTGTGATAGAGCTTACTGTTCAATATTTGCTGACGTTGATGGTTTACAAGTTCAAGTTGCACCTGCTGGTGTGCCTCAATTTCAGCTAATGTTGTGTCTAAAGTGATCTTGAAAAAACAGTTTAAGTGCTATGTCCATGTCTAAGTCCATGTCTTGAGAAATTGTGCTTGGGCTCCAACCACTGCATAGGTACAAGCCAGTGCAAGCTACTGTATAGGATTGCATTCAGTGCTCCACTTGACAATGATTTAAAGCAATCAGTTCTATTTTTTAGAACCGAGAGTTGAGTCCTCATACTGAGATATGTTCCTTTTATTACAGATCTGTAATATAAAATTTTTGCTGCCATGTTCTAACATTTCTCCTTTTAAAAAAATGGTTCATATGTTTAAAGATTTCACATTAACATATTTTGTATTCCCTTTTTCAGACAACAACAACCACAAGATGTCATCTTCTCCCTGATTCGTGAGATGGCTCCTCCCGGCGTGAAGACCGTCAACCTGGCTGACGCGCGGGAACGCACCCTCGCCAAGGGCTTCACGCCCGACCAGTTCGACGAGGCCATCGAAGAGTACGAAGACCTCAACGTCTGGCAGGTCAACGCTGCGAAAACAAAAATCACTCTGATTTAGTTCAACATAAACAAACAACATGTTCAAGGTTTGCTGAAGGTCAGACAAGGGTCAAGAGTGAAGTATTTCATTCTTAGATTGGCAGGAAAGTTTAACAGTAGATTCTTAAGAGCCTCCAGCACTTAAAATTCAGTCAAACGCATAATGCTATCAATTTAGATACATTTATAATCAATAGTTTGCATAACCATTTCCAGAGAAAAAGGTTCTTCTAGTTTGTTCCTCTACTCTGAAATTTCTTCTGTCTGTGAGTTTATTGTTATGTGCTAATTTGATTGACAGTTTTCCTTTAAGTTTGTAAACACATCCTAAGTATTGTCGTGTCTTGAACTGCCAGATAGTCATGCAGAAAAATGTTTACCTCGGTAGTCTTTTGTATTTGTCGTGTGAAATTGGAAAAGGATTCAGATAGATCATGCGCCATTACAGTGAGCCTAGACGAAGTAACTATCTTGTATCCTGTGTGTAGATTTTTGTGTTAACTGTACCAATATTCAAGACTTAAAAACACTTACATGTGACCATGTTTCACAACACATTCCTAAAATTGGACCAAAAGACAAGTCTAAAGTATAAGCTACGGTGTTATAAGCATGCCTTTTTATGTTTTTCACGTCCAACAAAGTGCCTTATTGATATTCAGCTCGTATAAGTGAGAAACCAAGTGTCCTTGCAGTGTTAATTCTGATGAGGAGCTATTGCATAGATGATGAAAGGTAACCACGATTTTTAAGACTCTACAACCTGTAATCATGCGAAATGTCATATAAAGACCATTCAACGGTATCTACTTTATCATACAACTTTTAATGGGTGAAACAGGTAGCATGAAACAAGGATAAAATGGGCCAATATATTTTGTAGTACCCATAACATGTTAGCAGATAACTTTCTTTTCTTTGCTGTGTGTTACAACAAAATAAAAGAAATGTTGAAACGTAAATGTGCAATTACTGAAGTTTCATCTTTTTGTTTTATGATTTTGAGAAATGTGATTCATACTTGTTAGAGATCAATACTTTTCTTAGTCCCTCACCCTCCAATATTCTTTCAGAGCAGTCTTGTCAGTACTGAACGAGAAATATGCCCTTTCCCTACTTCCTTCCTTAACCTATTTATTCTTTTGCATACATTACATATACACCTGCACAGAATACAGGAGGTTAATTGCCTTAGACCCACAGTGTAGGCTTGAAGGACAGCTTTGGCATTTTGAAAGAGTTTGGAAGAACACCGTGAGATTTAACTGAGGATGACATATTAAGTGTGCAGAAGAGTTCATGGGCATGCCATTACTCCTTCATAGGCTGAGTGCGAAGAGAAACTTGCGTGTGTCGCAAGATCAAGATTGCATTGTGGATAAGGTCAGGTGTCCTGTATACATAAAAGTCACAGGGAGAAACTTTGCCGTGTGAAGAGGACTAGCAAGACTTTTATCACCGCCCCAAAGTCAAGGGTGAGGAATGCAGTGTGAAGGAGTCTACAGATGTGCCTTATCAGAGTCAAGAAGTCTCAGCAAGACTTAAGTCTTTAAGACAGCTGAAGTCCTAAGACTAAGTGGAAGTGAGGTGTGAAGTGATGTGGCTCAGAAAGTGGTGTTTGCCTGTGCCCCCCCTCCCATCCTGGACATCCGTCCATCCAACCATCAGCATTCAGCAGCCGACCTTACTGTTCTCAAGAAAACTCTGCACGACTTGGAGGGAATCTAGACAGCATTAACCGCCAAATTTTTAATGTTCCGCTTCCCGATATTCCGGAGTTCTGGGTTTATGCGGAATGAGGGTGGATGGGTGTGGGGATGAACCGCAATTACACGTGTCAGATCAGGGAGCGGCCTAGCTCAGCGGTAATGGCGTGCCCGCGTGTTACACGGCGTCAGATGGAGATGGATGAAGGTTTCGTATGGATTCTACCGACGGAAATGCCAGAATAATCGCCATCGAATCAATATTGGTTAATCTGGGCATTAGCAAAGCTGCAAACGACATTTTCTTTGAGCAACATGTTCAATACAGAGTGAATAAGGTGGCCTGCAAACAAGTGCTTTCCATCATCTGCATCAACCATTTTGTATTCTGTTCTTGTGGAACAAGACAGCAGAAATTATTATTCTCAAGTTACAACTTGACACATTTCTATACACAAAAGTTGTGTTCCCAAGACTCTAACAGTCTGACTTACGAGATAAAGATTGTTACAGAATATCAATAAGCTGCACCACCAAAAGACCTCCCTCCCTAGCGACTGTCTGACTCTTCCTCCAACAAAATTATTGCCTGTAGCAAAGAAATATGTTTCCAAAGCATTTATCATAACTTTTTGACATCCACCCAAACTATCGGAGAGAAGTTAATAGCTGCAGGGATCGATTGCATCTAAAATTGTGACTCAAATACATTACAGTCCATGCACAGTAATAGATAAGCTTTAAACATAAAGCTTCAGATAAAAATGGATAACTTGATTGCTCTAAGAGTTGGGACAGTGAAGGCTATACTACAGTCGTCATTTCCAATGTCATGCGCTTGGGACCCCCAATCAACCCGTTAACTACGGAAAGACAAACGACCGCCGTAGTTGAACCAATTCCATTTTGGAATCCTTCGGAATTCCGCCGAGCCATTATCCCGGGATCTGGGGTAATAGGCGGGGAATTTGGTTAGAGAATCAGCGGATGGGGTCCTTAATGACGCCAGATGATGGTCCAGACCTGGGAGCCATCCCGGTCGCAGAAGGGGCAGCCAAGTATGTGACCTTATCTGGACGGCAGTGACTGAGGAAACTCCAACATATGTCACAGGTTGTACATCCAACAGAGGAATCTAAAGTCAGTCTAACTCTGCAATTCAGTGGTAAAAGAGATACATGTAAGCTTTCATTACAGAAATTGGGAGAAACTATTACCTGTATTTTTGCAAGCTCTATCCTTTAGTCTTTCAGTGTATGAAAACTGTTTTTGTTTTCAAATCGTTTTTTGATACCTATAGAAAAAAAAAAGACTTCTGTCTGGGCAAATGATGATGATATTTGAATAGCATTTGGCTCAAAGGATAATGCTTTTTTCAAGCAAATACTACAACTTTTGAATTGTTATCACTCATTCCAAGGAGGTTTTATATAGACCTCCTTGCTCATTCATTGCAAATGCTAATAGAGCAAAAAATGCAACATATTGCAAACTTTTTACAGTGGTTTCTGAAAATGATTGAAAACCCTATTTAAATACCTCATGGTACATGAATACAAGGACAGAATCCCACCAAAACTTCCACATTGATTACCTGAAGCCATTAATTGTAATCATTAAGTACCTAAGTCACACTGTTGGCCGTCATTAATTATCTTGACGTTTTGAGGAACTTTTTAATGAACAACTCTCTGTATGATGAGTAACATCCCTTGAGGTTCGGTGATCCCTGTGCTTTTGGGAATTGGGCTATATCGCTATGCGATGTTCTCCCCTGACACTAACTTTATATCGAGCACTATTCAGGAAGTTGATGGACTTATTTGTATGATATGATTTCATTTATGACATCATCGGAAATTGTAATCCCATACATTAAGGTAGAGATGCCATTAGATAGATGAAAAAACCATTAAACCATTTTTGTTTTGACTTAACATAAAGTTTGATGTGATATTCTATTATAGAAATGCCCAGCTTTATAGGTTTTGCCGGAAATGAGTTTGACCAGGATTGCTGGACACAACTGGACAATGGTGCTTTGGTCACTTTGAAAGTTATGTTATCAAATAACTCACTATGTTTGACTTTGGCTTGCAATACAATCATGCAAATCTGATCTGATCGAAAAAAGGCAGTTATTAAGATGTAATACCTAGGGCACACTTATTCCATTTGGATGTATGAAAGTGATAGAAAGTTGCAACAAATAGTGTATCATGATGTTTAGTACGGAACATGGATTTTTTGCAAATCTCTACAAACTTCCAAATATGAAATAATATTTTTGTGAAATTATTTTTAGTTTAGTATTGGAGTCAGTCAGCAAGAAGTGTGTCTAAGAAAAATGGTAAAACTAAATTTAACCGGTAACACAAAATTTATGAATGTCATTGGAACAAATTTCTGAAAAAAATAATCTAAAAGAAAAAGTACCATTCAGTTCTAATGTGGGACCAAAATGTCAATAGCCAAGCTGGCGCCTTTCATGGTTCCCGAAGTTTGGCGGTATTTATAGAGAGTAAGGTTACTACTGCTGCTTTCACCCGGCGCTTTACCGACCCTCCGTGACCCGTAAAACTGATATTATGCACCAGTTCTGATAAACCAGGCACCACTTTAGCTACACTCCAGCCGCCCAAATGAAGAAAAATGAGAGCATTATCACCCGATGAAAAAACCAATACAAGTTTTAGCGCCCTACATTAGGCAACGTCAAGTCAATAACATGGACTTGATTTGGAGCAGTATTTAATGGCCAAAATCAGAATATGCGAGAACTCCAGTCCAGTGCGGAAACATATGTGACATGTATTTTCAAGGAAGTTATACATATAGGTAAATATAAGATAAACTTGGTACTTGGTATTGTCAAATAACATTTGAAAACTTTAAAATATCTTATATTTCAGTAAAATTTTAATAGTGAATTGCTTATATTGATTGAATTATTGTCGAGATGAGAATACATCTTCAATTATTCAAATTTTGTGATTCACAATTTTTGCTTGTATTTTTTTCCACGCAGCACAGCGATCAACATTCCACACAAACAACACACATCCTCAAAATGCTGTTTGCAAAATTCTGCAGCTTTTCCCCCATGGACTAAATTCTAACCCGACAGAAACCATTTCCTCTGCCGGGCCCTAAATGGCTAATGTAGCCATAGTTAGTTACTTCCCCAGAAAGCAAGAATTAAAGCCTGGACCTCCGCCAGAATCTCCACAGATAGTTATCTGAGTGGGAAGACCACCTGGGTCCCCCTGGAACTGGAAGCTGATGGATTGGTGAATGGCCCTACACATGCTTTCAAGTCATTAGTTATATCCTTGAACTTGAAATTCCTGCAGAAATGATGGCACTGGATGGCTGGAGGGAAGCAAACTACATTGCAGCTCATCTGAATGAACTTCCGGAGGGCGTTTGAATGAATGTTTGAATGAAATATAGTCATTGTTGCTACATGGGGTTGATTATGTTGGTCATTCTACGGCAATGTTTTATGTGTTCTCAGGGTAAAAGTGGTGAGAAAGACATAAAATGATAAATCTGAGGTATGTTCTTATGTAATATTCTGGACGAATATCTGCACTAACGTGAGACACATTGACAACAATACTTTGAGCCTAACTTTTCAAACAGAATAATCTATTCATGAACAAAGCAAATGTATATAGAGAAACTGCATGCTGAACTTGGCATTCAATACCATTCATCCATCTGTATCTGACACCAACATAAATGCATTCAAAAAATACAAACACGACTCCTGACATTTCCACCTGTGCATTGAAGTTCAATTACAAATGTCAACAGCCGTCTGACATTTATATTTCCCTTCCTCGTTACAATGCTCTGTGACTACGGAAACCGTTCCTCTTGGCATCATGTCTACACGACTTCCTACCACATGCCCATTGTTTTGTCTCCACTTAAACAAACAGATCTTGCTGCTGGGTCGGCATGTTTGAAACAGAAGTGTCACCACAAAACATGACATCTGTTTTGAACACAGTTCTCTAAAAAAAAGATTCCCTAGGCTATAGCGCAGTTTGGGATGTCCCTGTAGCTCAACTAGTATCAGCCTCACAGTTGAGCTCCTGAGTTGCTAACTGGGAGGCCCCGGTTCAATCCTGGGATGGATGGAGACATGTAACCATCTTTCAGAAGGGATGTATCAAAGATGGGGTCCCATGTTTTAGGAACTGCCTCCAGCATGTTAAAGAGAAGGGCTAGCAACCCCTCCCTCTAAAAATATGCCCTGCTACTAAAACTGCAAGGAAAGTTGCTGCCCTATGTGCCACTTTAATAGGCACTACAAGGGTCTGAACAGATACTAGTGCAGTTAATAGATGTCCACAAACTAAGCTTCATCATTTTTCTCTTTTAAGAACAATGTGATCATAGTGCAGCCACTTCTTTCTCTAACTCTCAAGGTAAAATGATATGACTTTTAACTCTTTCCTCTTTGGTAAAACCTGAGCTTTGCCATCTGACCTTGAAAGTCTAAACCATGATAAGGAATCCTTTTAGTTGGTCTACTACAAACCAATCACAGCATCCATATCCTGGGCTCCGGGAGATCAAATCTAAACAAGAGCGACTGGCAGAATTCTGATGATTTTTGTTTCCCTAGCAGGTCCCTAGGTCAGAAAAGTTTAGAGGCTTCATACACTTGACAAGGGTAATGTTTGCTACAGAATTAAGGTTCAATTGGAAAAGTGGTCTACCGTTATAACATTGAAATGTCTGGTGAGTCAATTTGGCAAAAGCTGTGACACAGGTGTAAAAACAGCTGGGTTGGTCTCCAAGAAGATACACGTTACAATTTTTTCTACTCAGACATTTTTACTGACACACTGTCTTCCTTGGAAAATGCTATAAACCTCTCTCACAACATCTGCTTGGAGATTATAGCGATCTTGTTTCCAGGCAAAATTCAATCTCTAGTTTGTGGATAAACAAGGGTCTTTCTTCCTAAGCTTCAATAATCTTTTGGGTAATGGAAAAGATTGCCTGATATTTGAATGAAGATTCTCCTTTGGGTTTCACATACAGAGGCTTGAAGACTTCTCCATAGTTTTAATAGAAAACAATAGAAATAGTCTATCACATAAGTAGAAAAAAAAAGTAGATTTATTGTAACAAAAGTACACATAATACACAAGAATATATCTCTAACTCTTCCACATTCAACCAACAAGCATGCAGGTTGTGACATCACATGAGAACATCCTATTGCACTGATGGTAAACGTTACAATCTCTGCTCGATCTTTCCTCTAAATCCACTTCCCGGAGTCATTGATTAACTGTAATACTAGAAAGTGGTTTGAACTTTCTGTTCAGAGACTATTTAGATCTAAAAAGATTACGGTACCTTGTTACGCTACACATCCATACACGTTCAACAGGCGAGTCAATTTTAGGGATGACTGTATCGCTCGCTTTAGTGTACGCTATATGCAGGAACTGAGCCCCTCAATGTCTTTCAGACTCTCTCTACTGATTGAACAAAGGTAGTATAACATGGAAGGACATTAAGTTTATCACTAACACTTAAATTCATTCCTACTTTAACTTTTCAAAGATGGCAGAGTTGGTAGGAAAGGACAAGTGATCTTGTCTATTACATTACCTCAAACCATGAGGAGATGATAATTTCTAAGGGCCTTGTTTAATTGTAAAATATTTATGAATATTAGTGTTTGGTTGTAAGAGATTGTAGCCATGAGTTGAAACTGGAAAAGAACACAGTTGCTTCTTTATGTTCAGTCCAAACTGCCTTACTTGAAAATACAATTCTAATGTTGCATTTCACGAACATTCTGTGACAGTTTGCATAATGCATACTGGATGTGCTTATTTCAGAAGACCTGAAAGGTTGTTGTGATGCACTGTGAAAATACTTCTTGCATTTCTCCCATTCTCTAAAGTATAATGAGGACAAAATAAAAGCATTCTCAAAGTGCTTTGTGGCTCTTTTCAGCAAAGTCATGAAATATGATGGTCACAGGTTTCAAACTAGTCCAGATCCATTTTTGTTGTGAACTTTGTATCACTCATACAGACTTTTCCATACAAAGCCATGAAGTTCAAAGCTTCCAAAAAATGACATACACAATTTCAGATAAGCCCCAGACCACTTTGACTTCCACGGTTAGAGTTTCCCCCCAGCATCAATTCTGTACATCGCCTCACAAGCACATACTAATGCCCATCATCAGAGCTTTGATCTCAATGTACTACATTTGATGCCATCCCAAATCACATTTCCACTTTCCATCAGGCATTGTTAAGACCCAGGATTCTGCATTATTCACCATATGAGTAATAAATGTCAGCAACAGAGCACTTTGCTTGATCTCGTTAGTCGGGCTCATTTCTAGATCAATCACTCTCTCATCTATCTTATCTGTCTGGGGGAGGAAGATATCCAGAAGGATTTCCATTTCAACATGTCATTACGGGATCTCCGCATTCATACGGCCCTTGATGGAGGTCTCGGGCAGAATTTGTAATGCAGATGTTTCCGACCCTAAAGCGGTACAAGGTTTTTTAAACTGCTATCTGTTAGAGTGAGTGAACAGAGTGGGCTGTGTTACTCTTAATTTCACCAAAATGTTGGATATCTGAAGTAAAGAGTAGACTTTACTAAGGCAAAGCAAGTTTCTAAGTTGTTCAACAGACTTTTTGCTAGCGTTAACAGAAAAAAATGGAAAAAATAGTACATTTGTAGATGCAAAGATTCTTAAAGTGCTGTAACGTTAGGTCTGTCGAGGGAACCTATGGATTCTAGTGGGGCTTTCTAATTTTAGGTCCATCACAGAGTTGCCTTACTTGTTTTTCACACCTTTGGTACTGTTAACAGAAAAAAAGACAATGGCCAAAATAAATAGAAAAATTGAATTAATTCTAAACAATGGCAACAAACAACCAGTGACTTGGAATAGACTCTTGTGGGGCTTCCTATTTAACTACAAACTATAGAATGGCTTCTTAATTTTAGGCCCACCGATTTATAAATTGCTTTTCCATTCTTAGACAATATCATATCCAAATTTTTTTGCCTGTCAGCAAAATGGAATCCCAAACCTAAGTACAAAAGATCATATGGTCTCTGAAAAGACAAGCTTAAACATCTGCAGATTTTCCAGAAATTTCACAAATACTTCTCCGCCCCTAGTCCTGATAGTTTTTGGACCCCCCTCCTCTGTTCTCCTCCCCAATAACTGTTGGATGGTCCCTCAGGACCACAGCAACAAAGCATCTCCATTCCATGCACAGATTCCTGTGTTTCCCTGGGTACGCTGTGTGTTTTTATCACAATGACACAGTTTGAATACAAAAGTCCCCCAGGAAAATTAACTAACCCAGCTCTTCAAAGCAGTGCATTATCTTCAATTGGATTTTTGCATTGTTGTGCTGTTTTCTTTTTCCCCACAATTGACGGCAGCATCATTATGTTGTGGTGCCATTTGTTAATTGAAATTTGAGCAAATTGGTTTCCAAGCTTCCCTTTGAAACTTGCATCAAGAATATAAACAGTGGATTTAGTTTCTTCCCGTTTCTTCCCATTCAATACGACATTGTTGTCTACCGTTGACAATTAGACAAAACTTCCCAAAACGGTTATAGGTACATGTAACTAAAACATACAATTTACTAAACAAAAGTATTATTATCTGAGACAAAACTCGTATACTTTACTCTACTCAACAAGCACAGGCATATAACGTTAATATATTCTACACCACGAGAAGAAAAACATGATTGACTAATCTAATGTTTGTTTTGATCGGAAAGAGTCAACTTCAGATATCATTCATAACTTTTGGAATCGTGCATAAAAGTCGCTTGTGAAGCTGGCAACAAGAAGAGAAAATGTTAAATGCTTCCAACTGTTACGGGAATTTGGCAGTGCGCTGACCATCTGGGCATTTCTCCTACAGGGGGTCTTTTTTTAAAAAGCCGACAAAAATCATTCTGGGGGCATCGCTAGTTGAAAAAAAAAATGATGACATCGCTTTTAAACTTTTTATATGTATAGTACCATGCGCTAAGAAAACAGTATCCAAGATTTCATGCGGCATAGTGGTATCCTTTTTTCCCTGTTCTACCGCAGGATTTATCCTGAAATTTCCTGAACGTTGTTGCTGTGCGGAAGCAGAGATAAACAAATTACAACCGGTCGTAGACATGTGTGAAAACCACAGGCATTATCCATTATCAGATAGACCGGAAAGAAAGAATCAGAAAGGTAGAGGAAGAGACATAATTGAATTGTCGTATTGTTACAACAAGTCAAAAAGTGAAACTCAATGCCAAAGTTGACTGACCTTCGCAAACGCTAATGCAGGAAGGAAAAACATTACTCACGATATACATGTACCTGGATCCCATGAACTGCGTCCTGTCGCTAAACGGTCACAAATTGACAAAGGCGCACCTTTTATCGCCACCTACACTAAAGATGCGTCAAAGGTGTGCAAACACTGACGTCACGACAAAAAGTCCCGCCGCGGAACCTTTTCATCTCCGCACTTCCATATATGGGGTAACCCCGTGATTCTGACCAATGAGCGGCCGAGATTTCTGATCTAATTAGGCGGAACGGCCAATCAAAGCGCGCCTCGGTGTTTTGCAATATTTATTGCAATTTGGCCCAGAAGAGTCATTTCGGGAGTGTCGAAGTGTGTCTATGGCTGCGGTAGTCGAGTTATAGTTTGCTAAATACGGTGCTACAGTCGGAAAGCTTGGTTCAGCGGCTTCACGAGGGATTGTTGGAGGACCATGGCGCGTGTGGGACTCTTGGTGGCGGTGTTGGTGGCCAGTTTTGTCGGGGGAACTCTCTCGCAAGTCCAAGACGACGCGGCGGTAGTCCCGACGTGTCGAGAAGTTCAGCAAGCATGGGTGTACAAGAGTTTGGGCCCCAAGGACCTCGTGCCGACAGCGCCGCGCATAGGTATGCCTCTCGATCTAACCTCTAGACTCAAAAATAACCAACAATCGTAACGTTTTAGTCCGTACCGACCCACGAGGTTTAATCGGCGCCATTCCCTCGTTGTGTGCGAATTTGTTGCATTTTATTTTGCATTATTTAGAAACTTGTAGCCATGCTGGTATGTGGAGCTCTGCTTTATATCGTGTGTACACATACAGGGCACGATCTGGCTGTCTGCTCCAAAGGGAAAACTTGCTGCACCAAGAGAATGGAAGACAAGTACCTGGAAGCCTCCAAGAAGGATTTCCAAGACGTCGTACAGTCCACAAGCGCTTACTTAAAATATCTAGTGTCGCAAAACGCCGCCAGGTTTCAAGGTTTGTGGCTCAACTTTATAATAAATCTCACCATATTGTACTTTGATCTGTTGTAGTGGTGAGGTCGAGAAGCCAGCGTATTATTTTTTCTTAAGGTAATTCTGTCTCTCCGAGTTGACTTAAGGTCGGGGTGTTCAGAGGGATATTTGAGGTGTTCCGTTTCACGATCAATTTGCGACCACAATGTGAGTTATTCGGGGAGGCAGGGCTCTTGGATCCCGGGCAAGCGACCGGGATTAATTCAGTAGCTAAACATATCAGGTACCCAGTTTGTGTGTGGGTGCGGACCGAAGGGGAAGTTCCCCCAGGATGTATTTTTGGCCCCCTCTAACAAGTTTGGACATGTTTAGCCAGCCAGGTATGGCAATGTGGACCTCTGTTTATTATGCTAACAAGGAGAGATCGCACCTTGTCGCCAAAGTGTTCTGCATTTGTTTGATTTATGTGCATTGATCTGTGTCTTCAGAAAAGGGGGTAGGGTGGGTGGGGTTAGATGAGGGATCCACCATTAATAGACAAAGCCCTGGTCGTAATTACCTGCGTTTGTGTCATCATCTGACTCCCATCTTAACCTCCAGACCCCATCTGGTTTATATAAGTCTACACAAACTCAACCAGGCTGTCCTGTTTATTTTGTTTCCTGCGCCCAAGGTAAAGATACAGGAACATTATCAGCTCCTTAGTTCAAAGTCCTTTAACCTTATAAGTTTCTTGGGCGGAAGCCTTGAGTCTGGTCGGGCCGTAAGAATGGCGTTTGGCGTAATAAATGTGCCACTACCACCCAATGTTCTCTCCCAGGTCAGCGACTCTGCCCCGGTAATAAGCTACCTGTCAGTTATATTGGAGAATGATTTGGTTTGTATCGATTGGCCGTAAGAATCACTGTAGTGTAAGATTTGGGGGACTGTTGCGTCTTACTGTATAGGTTTCTGGTCCAACTGCAAGCCCACCTCTCAAGAAAAATAATGAACCTTGAACAAGACACACTTCTAAGACTTAGCTATCATTTCTTGAAATCTCTCCTTGATCACCCAACAGATTACTTGGATTAATCAGATTAAGTCTGTGAGTCATTATTGTAATTTGATTGGCTAGTCAGCAACACTTGAAATCTACACAACTAAAGCAAGACTACAACACACGGGGCGTGTGCTATATTATTGGCTGCAGAGTTTTGATGGATATACCTTCCATACAATGTAATTAAAAGTTTTATTAGTATGCTTGTAGAGCACTGCAGGAGGACTTGAATAATTTATGTGCACATTTCCTGGCCCTCCCACCGGTGTGCACCATGTATTGAGATGTTTGCAAAGACATGGGCTGACTATTGCAGGTTGTTTGGCATAATCTATTTTATTAATTTCAGTCCCCTGGGGTTCAGACCCATGGGTTCTAGCTCAGTAGCACAGTAAGACCCCTGCACTGTAACTGACACAGATCTCCCATATATTACACTGACTATCGATTCTACATCACTCCTGTCATTTCCCAGCATATATACCGCGATTCACGCACCTCGGATGGTTGCACAGAAGCACAAGGGAGAAATCATATATTATTGATATTAATTTGAGGCTTTTTAGGCTGTAACAAGTTTATCGTGCAGGGCCTTGGACCCTGCCAGGGGTCTCCCTACGCAATGGTGCAAGGGTGCTGCGCCTCTTCCAAAATTCCAAGCGCCTCTCCCAAAATTTTCAAATTTAGGGTCTTTTCTTTGTATTTTTGAGGATAAAATTGCGAAAAATTGGAGCGGCGTCGATACTCCCGACTGTTAACTCCCGACCGCTACACACATACTTTGCCGAGAAATTGGAAAATAATTATCGAAACACAGTCACCCCAATTTTGGCTTTGTATTGTACTTACGGGCGTGGGGACGCCGTCTGCCGCTGGGTAATCACACTCCTTTGTTTCTTGTCATTGTTATGCTTGCAAGCAATGGATATCGGTGCCTTTGACATGCATTGATCTCATTAAAAACCTGTTTTTTTCAAGACTCAATCAAAGAAAGCCAGTAAAAATACTGAAGGAAAACAAGATTTTCGGCCGAGCATTTCAGCCCCTACGTTGTGATCTGCCGTCATCTGTGGCCGTATTCGGCGGAGAATCTATTCTTCTAATTGTTTTCCCGTAAAAATTCTGCCTTTGTAGCGTAGACGAGTCGTATTTACGCCGGGGTTTGACTTTATTTAATACAGCTGGCTAGCGACAATCGCCGACCGGCGGCCATCTTGTTTACTCATTAATATGCAACATCTAAGCGCTGATTGGTCGGCGTCATGAAAACATGTGCTCTGATTGGTTGATGCAAGATATCATGTGATCACATGGCGGGAAATCCCCAAACACAGTTTTGGCATGGATCGCATTTTGTGACGATAATTGGAGCAGTTTTGTGGCGATTGTAACATTATTGCTTTTGAAAAATTAACCAAGCATTTTCTGATGGCAACATTCTAAATAAATAGCAAAACCTATTAAGTTTTTTAAAATGTTTTTTATTGATTGTGCTCTGTACTAATGAATAATGTTCTACTGGCATAAATTTCTAATTCTTATTTCTAATTCATTACATAATTGTATGAATAGTCATAATTTTTTTTCTAATTTTTTTTAATAATCTTTTTAAATAACCTAATTTTGATAATAATTTAAAACAACTTGGGCTTGATCCTCTGATCCTATCTTTAGTTTATTAAACATTCACAGCCTAAGTTGCAGGAGAAAGCTTCCAATTTCAATTCATAAAGGCAAAATGCAACAGATTTTCTGTCTCTTAATTCTGTAAGATTTACAGCTCAAGTTCCAGGAGAAGGCCTCAAATTGCATTTAAGATGGCCAAAATGCAATAGCTTCTAATTTCGAAAGGGGGGGAATCACCCCCCCTCTCCAAACCTCTCCCCCCCTCCTTGTCGCGCGCAGCGCGACAAGCGGGAGCTTTGCGCCCTCTGTTAAAAATGGGAGCACCACTCCCCTAAAATTTTCTGGGGAGACCCCTGGACCCTGCGATCCTCCAACGGGAGATCGTGACCCCATTTCCATATCATTACATCTTATCAATCTTAGCTTCGTCTGACCTTTCGTGTGCCGATTTTATGCACCCTTCTCATTGTATTTTCATAATGCAGCCATAAAGTGTATCACTGCTTTATTGCAATCAGTCACCCGGCTGGATTGCCGATTGTGCGGGGGTACGGGGCGACCATATGCGGCATTTGATACCATTGTGCCCTGCCATTGTGCAGACAATAGGCTACGGAAACAGGATTTGGTTGCAGAACGACATTCCAGCCGGATGATTTGACTACGTGCAGTCTAGCCTTACCAGCTCAGATTCTAATTCCCTTTGTGAGTTGTTTTTCCGAACGATTGTGATGAAAAGAAATTAGATTGTTGGGAAGGAAGTTTTGGATGAGATGTTTTATACACACGGTGTCTTGTGCTAGCTGTAGTCGCTGGTATATGTCAGGGTTTTTCACATGGGGGCCCATGTGGCCTGGAGGCATTTTGGCTGGATACGGAAACGACTGTCTGACTTAGGTCAGACATTTTCTCTGAACTGCGGAAGACAGGCATAAAGGAAGGTGTTGTATTTAGTAGCTTGTACGACAGGTAGACAGCGTGGGTTTCGCCGCCACACACAGCGTTCACAGCAAGGGGGGTGAAACGAAACATCCATATTTTCCCCTCTTCGTGACAGAATTTACTGCCAAATTCAATTAGTCAACTGAACCCTGTTGCCACTGATATAACTCAAGTTGAGGGAACTAGGGAAAGAAGCCCACTTGTTAGCGAGTGTGGCCTGGCGTAAAATAAGTCCTTGTGTACAAATACTTTGAGGGTGAGTCACAGAGCCAAGAGGGGCTGTTATCTGATCCCACAGAGGTGTTGTCTACTAATTGATCAATGGTGTGCGTTCATTAGGAAACCGATGAGTTTGAATTAGTCGAGGGATGTAAGAAAGATTGATCCGCCGGCAGGTTGGCCATTACAGGTGTAATTGCCACAGACTTCCGAGGCTGATCTGTTGATCCTGTGTACCTGCTTTTGTGTAATCCGATCTGGAGTACCTTTTTACCCAGGAAAACACTTACTCCCCCGCGCTCCAGAAAAAAAGACTTGAGAATTCAGTTGCAGGGAGGAATGTTTGGTCTGGAGGGTCGAGAGTTTTGCCATGGGGTATGGGGCAGGCCCTTTGTGTGTCATATTTCTGAATTCCTCAACCCATTTTCCACTCACAGAACAAAAACCAGCTCTCAGTATCACTTCTGGTAACGTTTTTGTTTGTCCAGAGTTTCAACAAACAGCAGTGCTGTTGCAGGTCTGTATTGAGAAATGTAGTTGGAAGAAAGAGGGATTTTGTTCTAAGAAAGCGGAACACTGATGGTGTGTGGGAGAGTCACACTTTGCTGATCATTTTCTTATTTGACTGTGAGAATGTTCCTTAGTGTGGACATCTGGATGTTAGGAAACATAAGAAACATGGCTACCTGATCCAAAACAGTTGCTACCATCCTGTCTCTCAGTCCAATTTTTTTGTGGACATGCTTAGTGCTAGGTGGCTTGTTTATTTGGATATTGAGGGGCACAACAAAGCTTTTTAAAGTAAATAAGGTTTTGCAATGTATAATAGCTGGCTTAGCTAACAGAAAGACCACAATCAGCTATTACATGCTTTATGACCTAACACATAAGTGCCACATCTGTCAACGTGTGACCCCTGTTCAGCGGAGCAAAACGCCACAAATCGCTTGGCCACCAGACAGACCACTACTGGAAAAGGAAGTCTGAATACTGGACAAGCCTTTTGGTTGGTTCTTTCAAAATAAAACGGTCACCTCTGTTTGGATACACTGTAGTCAGGGGTAGCAAAACATACATACAGTTGGGGATCACTTGTTTAGTCCACTGGGAATTCGCACTTTCTGAGGCGTTTATTTTTCCATGGCTTAATGATATCATTATCAGCTCAATTATGCATATCTGGCTGCTAATAGATTTTGTTATGGAAAATCAAGCCAAGCTGGATGAAAGATAAAGTTTTTGTTTTGTAGGATTGCTGGCCAAACTAGTTCATCAAAATTGTCTTGATCCCCCAAACACACGCAAACAATTGGGGAGTGTTTCTGCAACAACAGTTCAAAGGTCATAAGAAAGAAAATGAGGAACACTTTTTAAGGAGAGAAGCCTCAAGCAAAACTGTGACTGACTGTGAGTTGTATCATGTGGTTTTGCTTCAAGCCCAGTCACTCACTACATGTTTTAAATCATGAATAGAAGTATTGGTAAAAGCATGTTTCTTGCTGCAAATCTTCATCATCAAGCAGAGAAAAAGATAAAATGTCTTGCTGGAAAAAGTAGTTATCAAAAATTGTATTACAACAATGGTTTGCTGCAGTTACATCCCCTACACCCACAGAATTACAAGTTCTATTCAAAATGATACCTCTACGTAAAGATAATCAATGGTGGAGAGGTGGCAAATCATTATTTTTTCACTTTGTGAACAAAAAGATTGATAGTTTGGCTGCGGTTCATTTTTTGTCCTGTCAAACGTTGGCAGATGGTATTATACTCGGAGCCAGGGTCGTATAGCTGCCAGCGATACATGAAAGCCCCGTCTTAGACAGCGAATTTTGCTCCAGGCGTTGTTTCTGGTTTTACCAAGTTAGATTTAGATACACAATCATGCAGTACAGAAAGGCAGGCTGTCTCTGTTGCCAGAAAAAATTGAGTCTGGCCATTCTCATGTCTTAGTTCAGTTCCTGTAATTAGTTACTGTCTCAGTTCGTGTACCATTGTGCTGTGAGAAGGATTTTTGGGGGTCTTGAAATGTTGATATTATGACCTCTGCTGTCTGACAAACTTGTTGATGCCAGGACTAGGTGACAAGGGGTTTTGGTAGTCTGCGCAGCTTTGTTTTTTATTGTGAGTTGTATGATTTAGGTAGATACACTCATCATACAGTAGTTATGTACAAAGCAATTACATTTATGGTAATAAAAGATATCTTCTGTACTGCCGGCTTGTTGCATTACAAACAAATTTGGAAGAAAGGGGTGGGAGGGGGGCATCAGGTCAGAGATAAAAGAGCTTGTTTCCCAACCCTTCAGTACTTAAACATTGAATTGTTTGAGCGGTACAAAGAGAAAGTGAGCATTTAACCGCTCCTTTTCAATTGCACACCAGTCTTTTCTTGTCCAAATACCATGGACGAGAAAACCCTGCCGTGCCTAACTACCGCTGGGACAAAAAGTCGAGGAAGAGATTAGCATAACTGTCCAGGGTAGTTTGGGGGTAGGGTGTCCGCGATGTTTGTGTTTTTTGTTTGTGAAGGGTGTGAAGCCTACGTGTAACCATCGGAGTGACAGAGAGTGATTGGGGGCATTCCAGGGTATTTCTGGGGCACGATGTACAGGAAAGCGTCCATACTTACTGAGACAAGCTATTATGGAATATATGATGGGAAAAGTAGGGTGTAGAGCACTCACAGGAAACGCTTAGCATCACTCAGTGTTGGCTAAATGGTTAGCAGTCTTTCCTGTAAAGCTTTTGTTGGCATATGGTGGCTTCATTGAAATATGCTAGGATTCCTATCAGTCCAGAATAAACAAGAAGAACACTCATAACAGTTTCTATGCAGCTACTTGAAAACTGGCCTTTCCTGTGCTTGAGTAGTTGAGATGGTTTCAAGTGAATTCTGTGAACTGAAATGATTCTGTCATCAGCAAGTTTTGTCATGTACACAGACAAGTAGTTATGGATTTCACTGTAATAACAAAACATTCATGTGTTATTTGAGTTACTCGACATTTCTTTAGATAAGAATAGTCAGAACATATAAAGTTGAAAATTTGAAATTAGTGTTCAAGTCTAGTTCAGCTCTGTTGTTGTTGACTGGTACAACTGCTATTCCTGGCGATCACTTAGCTACAAGACCTGGGTTGTTATGACTCCATGCTAAAGATATGTCTCAAGCAAATCTCCCTTCCTTGGAAACGTTCACCCAGCACTAGAATAATCTCCAAGGAGAAACAGGAAGCAAAAACAAACACAGGCAGGCTGCCTACAGGGCTAGAACAGAAGGGGGAGACCAGAGGGCCCTCCTCTCTCTGACAAGTCAGTGAACCAGAAAACATGCAACATGTGCAAGGGGTGGAACCTTTGTAGTTATGGCATGCTGGTGTGGAAGGATTAGCCTGCACAGTTCCATTCACTGGGGATCACTAGCAAGCCTCTGCATTCCTCACGCATTCTGCAAGCGGAAGTTTGTACTTCAGTCGGTTGCTTGTGTTTGAGGTATATCTTTATTTAGTAGGAGCCTCTCATCAAGTTGAAATTTCTGCCCTCTCCTTTTGGAAAAAATAAATTTGCCCACTCAAAATATGGTAACTTGAATTAGATAGTGGGCAATTTACCTGTGTTTCAGCTGTTTTGTCAGAAAAAATTGGTTAGTCTAAAATGTGATACCCGTTTTGATATTAAACAGCAAAAATGTGACATTTTTTCCAAAGTAGTTAGGTATGCAGCATTTGTTGTGTTAATAGATTTCCAAGGTTAGCGGATGGCCTTGGCTTCAAGGCATGTGTCTGTCAGCGACCTGTGCATGTAGCCAATCTTTCACGCTAGAAGAAAGAACAAATTCTTGTTCAGATTCTTTCCCAAATCCCCTATAATCTCCAGTCATCTGTGATGCAGTCATTCCAGGGTCAGGTATTAGGGATTTCTCTAACCATCTGTCAGGATTTCACCTCTTACATTTCTCTAAGGGCTTATAATCTCCGAAATATCATGACTGGAGTAAGTAATGTTGTGTCTAAGTACTTGTCTTCTTATTATAAGGGCTTGAATCAGAACTAAAGCCCTCATAATCTAGAAGAATGGCTCCACAGTCTATGGAGAAAGAAGTGAAGTGTGTGGCGCCTGGTTACTGTAACAGTATCTTACAAGGGACCATCAGGAGTGTTGATGTATTTTGATTTAGGCTTAGCTGGGGTGGGTATCTGTTGTTAGAAGTTGTCTCTGTTTTGGTTGGTACACAGGGCTCCTCAGAAATCGGAGCAGAGAGAGAAGCTCTGTTGTTGTTGTCAGTCGCTTATCTGACTTGATAACCCAGAATCCTCTGGGGCTAATTGAAATCAGATGCCCCCCTCCCCTCACCCCCAAGTCACATCAAAGGGAGAGTAAATTAAAACTTCTCTTGTAATTGCTGGAGGGTTGTGCAAGCTTAGGCAGAAACTATGGAGACTATCCTGGTTAGTGGTGTGTATGTAGTAAGCACACCTGATTAGAGACTGAAGAATTGCTGTAAAAGTTTATGGGCATGTTTAGAGTTCACCTCTCACCTTTGTGAAATTAGGCACAGATGAGTGAGCAAACATGCCTAAGGTGCTGTTGGGACCATTTAAACGTTCCCTGATTAGGAGAGATAGGTTTATACCAACATTTCCTTTGAGTTTGAGATCAGTGTGCACTAGATAGTAAGGGATGTCGTGTTCCAAAACTGCTAATTTGAAGCATAGTCAAAATACTTGCCCTTTTTTTGTAATTGTTATGTGTGTGTGTATCCTTTTGTTAATAACATTGTGTTTACAAACAAGCTTCTAAAACTGTCAGAAAATATACAAACAATAGCTTGAAATGTCAGATACTAGTTTTTGCTGAAATGGAGTTAGAAAGGAGTTTTTCAGGAACATAGCCTTTTCGTGCATGTGGCAGTTCTGAATCTGGCCGACATATGGACATAATTTCTCTGGGAATTAGGGAGACCACAGAAAGGTTGGACATTAAACAGGAGGAGGCCCAATTATCTGCATTGAAATGACTTATAAAATTGTAACCATGGAAGAGGCCAGGGTATGGGGTTTAATCAGGGGACAGTCTGAGTATGGGGTGACCTGGGGTTAGTCTGGTCAGAATTCCCTCCTAGTGTGCAACACTACTCCTGTTCACATTCCATTCAGTCCAGGTCATTCCCCAACGTCTGGTGTGTCTTCCGCACACAAGGTTAAAGTGCAGTCTTATTACGTCCGGAAGCTCATGCCAGACTTTTCCAGGATTTCCGAACTTGAGAAATTATTCTTTATCTTGTAAATCCGAAGGTCGTTTAGAAGACACATGGTCTGACTTTAATAGAAGGTTTAATGTTTGTGTAGTTTTATAGGTGACCACTTTTCTATCCAGAATCAAATGCAGAAGTTTTCTAGGACTTCCGAACTTGAAAAATTAACCCCCCTCTTGTAAACCTGACGGTCATTCAGAAAACATATGGTCAGACTTTCATATAAGGTTAAATGCATGTTTAGAATTATAGGTTAACCTTTTCTATCCAGAATCCCATGCAGAAATTTTATGGGATTTCTGAACTTGAAAATGGCATTATTTTCTGAATCTAAAGCCATATGGGAAGGGTTTTACAGTAGATTGAATCCACACCAAGATTTTTTTGCTGACAAGGCTTTGAAGTCTGTCCTTCCAAAGTCCAGACCCCATCCTGCACCATGGCACGGAGACCAGATGATGAGTTGCTGACATGACACATGTGGATCTCTTATTTGGACAAAAGAATTTTGCGTGAAAATTGAACAGTGGTTTTGCCCATTTTAGGCATGTAGAAATTTGCAACTGTTCATTATTATGCCACTTCAATTTGATAAGGGGATTCTCAGAGTCAGACCTACTAGTCTAGTAAGATCCTAACAAACAAAAAACTTCATGGTGTCAAATAAAGTTTATGTCAGACAAATTAAGTTCACTTCAGGTGTCCTGTCTGTGGCGAGGCCTTTTTTGTGGAGGGCAACTTTTCTGAAATCTACTTACTAGTATCTATTTACATGTATTTACTTCCCTGAAATATGTGCATACCGAACTTAGAAGAAACTAACGTTGATGTTTTGACGCTTTGTTCACAGAACAATTCCACGGTCTGATTCAGAAGTCTGAGAACGAGACACACCACCTGTTCAGGAACGTGTACAAGAACATGGCCATCGAGGCGAACTCACTCATTGAAGGATTCCACAGAAAACTTTCCTTTTACGTGAACGGCGCCGAGCTCAGCGTCACGGACAGCGTGAAAGACTTCTTCGACACGCTGTTCCCGCTGGTGTACCGGAGGTTACTGAACCCGAAGATGACGGACATGAGCGCGGACTACACCAACTGCGTGATGGACTTGCAGCGGGAAGTGTTACCATTCGGCGAGCTCCCGACGAGGATCTCGACGCAGCTGCAGCGCTCGCTGTCGGCTGCTCGGGTCTTCGTGCAGGCGCTGAACCTCGGCGTCGAAGTGGTGAACACGACCAACCACCTGGTCCTGACGCGCGACTGCACCAAGGCGCTCCTCAAGTTCAAGTACTGCTCGCACTGCCAGGGGAAGCCGCTGATCAAGCCGTGCGGGAATTACTGCATGAACGTGATGCGCGGATGTCTGGCCAGCGTTACGGATATCAACCCGCACTGGAATTCCTACATCGATGTCATGCAGAGTCTGACCAAGGGAATGAAAGGGATGTACAGCGTGGAAACCATCATGGCCACCCTTCCGGACAAGGTTTCAGAATCCATCATGATCGCCATGCAGAATGGACCCAGTCTCACCGCAAAGGTACGTCATGTCTCGCTTTTCTTTCGTATTTCCAATCGCTAGCCTACCAGGGATTGAAGTACAGTACATGCAAAGGGATCGAGAGGCAGGGTCATGTGAAGTGCTAAAGTGGACTAGTGATTTAGGAAGTTGTAACATCATATTTCCCACCTGAAGCCTGTAATGCTGGAAGTCAACCTTCAGAAAGCTATAACTACATGAATGAAAACCTGTAGCAATCAGACAACTATTTGTATCCATCCAAAAATATGATACACCAAGGACTTCCATTTCATAAGGTGTGCAATGGAATCTGGTGATATGTAATGACTTTCATTTGATTTCCTAGATATTTTGATATCATCTTGAATAGTGACATCTCTATCTAGAATGATGAATGTCGTCCACCATACTCATATAAGATAGAGGACAGAATCGCCTTTTCTATTTGAAAATGCATTCGGAAAGGGACACATCCTATTATCAAGATTATATCGATCGATAGATGAAAATGTGTCCCTTTTAGGTTCTTTCTGTGATCGTCTCAAACAGTGTATTCCTGAAAGAATTGGTATCTGTTCCTCTGTAGGAAGTAGCCAAAGCGTAAAATTGTCTGATCCTGTGTACCACAGTAGGGGTGGGGTGTAATTTGCACCAGGTTATAGGCTACAGGTAGGGTATTAGCATCCCTGTGTCTACAAACACCCAGAGGAGTAAACCACCAAAACAAGATTGCTCCAAATCACAAGGGTTTCACACCCAGGTGTGCTAAACACAGGTGGATGTAATCATCTGATAGTCACCTGTAGATGGGAGGGAGGGAAGAAATGACAGGAAGAAGGAAAAGATTGGACAGATGGTGAGATGAGAGACTAGCTGAGGGAGGGGAGCACATGTAGGGGGTGTGTCTCACCAGATGGCCATGGGTTTCCAACTAATTAAGATGACATGCTGCCAAAATTGAACACAGGACAGTTCTGTTTCTTCCTGTATCACTTGCAACTCATCAAAAAGATAACTATGCAGACAGAAATTCTATCAAAGTGAAAGTAATCGTTTAGAACACTAGGGGATGCCAAAGTTTGTAGATGAACATGATGAAGACAGGAGAAATTGTTACAGGGAATTCTAACAATGCAGTTGGGTGGCAAACTCAGTCAGACTACAGTGTGTCTATAATCCTGTGGGGCAGTTTTTAGTACTACCGGTAAACTATATTGGTTTCATCTGTGTTTTAGTGGAAAGGATAACAGGACTGTTTTTGAAAGGAAGTTGTCAAAAATACAAGGAGGAGGAGGAGGATGGTAGAGCAAGAAACAGTCTTGGATATTATTAAGCGTAGAATCAGGGTTGTTGTTTTCGATTGACCTGAATAAAGACCACTTATGGCAAACCAGACACTGTGCCCGCCAACCCTGCATGCCCTTAGATTTCTAACGGAATTTACAGGATGTCTGCCTTCTTTGTTTGACAATGAGACCTGGCAGTGACAAATGTTTATTGAGAAGAATAACGATAATCTGTCAACCAACTAAGCATTAGAACCTCCTATATTGAATACAAAAGATCCAACAAATGAATTAAAGATGGGTTCTTGACCCTCGGATCTATGACAGAGCTTGTTTCTGTCATTTTTCGGATCAATTTCGGAAACAGATTGGGTCGGATCAGCCTAGACATTGTTGTTTGAGCGGAAGCGGACATCGCAAATCACATTATTCAGGTATTATCAATAAAGTATAAGCTGACTGGGCAATCCTGGTTGTGCACTGCTAGCAGTGATGTATTGGTTGTTCATAACGGAACAATGCAGGTGACAATACTAGTCACGCTTTGTTAGAAAGGCAAATACCCCAACAAAAGACCAAACAGCTGAAGCCAAAGAGGACAAGAACAATGCCATGAACAAAGACCATTGTAAAAAATGTTGGTTTTTTAGTCCCATGTCAGGATTCAGTGTTTCCGAATTGATCTGGAAAGATAAACAAAATGGAGAACAAATCACGTAATGGCGGGTTTTACCGGAGTTCTTGTGAATCATTGATGAAGTTTGCAAGACGGTTCGGGGCTGGGATATGGGAACTGTAAGGGTGACTTATTATGACATTACAGCCACTCAATGGGCTTTAAATTATGCATGGACAAGGGCAGTGCTGTTGCCTGGAGGCGAGGTCGGGTAGGGGCCAGGTACAGCCAAGTACAGCAGGGTTTAGGATGGAGTCAGCTCTTACCTGTGATACCTTCCAGAGACCAGGGAGTCTGCATAATGAGGACGGCGGGTTCTACTCTAGGGATTTCCGCTAGGGTCTGTAATTTTTAAAAATGAACTCAAAATAGCAGCACACATTATCATAGCCACAATGTCCTTGAATGAATAAAGACAAGGTGATCTGAAGATGCTAGGGGTTTTATAGTCTACAAATGTAATTGAATAGAGAACTTTACCTTTTTATTATTATTATTTAAGGCATCATTGTAATTTTTATACCCAAACGATTCCTTCCTTAAATTTGTTGTAGCATTTCTTATTTTACACCTTTGGGTAGCTAGGTCTGGTTCAAAACCTACAAAATGGATAGTTTCAAGGCAAGATGACATTGTGGTAACATTGAACTGACCCAGCTTTTATTATTTTTTTATGGGGCAGTCTACATTTCACCCTCTGACAAAATTATACCTTTCTCTGACAAGAAAAGTTACGGCTGTGTGTTCCGAATTAAGTTAATGGCTAATTTAACACATCCTCCATAAAAAGGACCCTCCTCCTTTCCTGCTAAACTACTAGTTTCTGGGCTGCTGTCCAAACCTCAAAATCTGCTTCAAATCTTTAGAGCTTCCTGTCTTCCAAGTAGTCTTCCCTGAGAGTTTTGGCAAGACTTAAACTGAGGAAATGAAATCCTTCTTCCAGATATTTCTGGCAGGATAGTCACTGACTCACTAACAAAAGGAAGCAAGATCCAGTGATTTTGCCTCAATTTCTTTGATAATCATCTAATCCTTCTGAAAATTGCTGGATCAAGATCTTTTCTAAAATTTGATTGCTTTCTTATAGAAACAAACAAACCACTGCCAGTAAAAGCTTACTAGTAACTTCATTTGCTGAGAAATGATACTTATATGTTATATCATATCATGTTGAATACTCCCGATACTTCCTGTAAAAGTACTGTAAGGTTTAGAATTAAAAGATGCTAGGTTTTGCCAATATAAGAGGAAAGAACTATTGGCCCAGAGAGCCATAACCAGTATGGCACCCAGACTGGCTTACAAAAAGGACTACTCCTTATCCACTTGATGACACATCCGTGTAACTCTACACACTATGTAGGTGGGCAGGGATTAACTATGGATTAAAGATGAAAGATTGTTGGAATACTCAAGAGATTGGACCAATTTCAGTGGTTTAAACGTTCAATGACACTTTGTCTTTTCTAGAATACTGATATCTTACTAGTCGGAAGACTGACTGCAAGACATTTAGAATTGTCAAGAAGAATTATGACTCTTACCCCAGCAATGTGTTCTGAAAATAAAGGTTGTGCTCCTAATAATAACACAGTATTTGGCTATAAATACTGCAGAGGAGACTTGCTGGCATGGTGTGGGGCTATTTGTGCTACATTTGTAACATGCCACTTATATGTCACTTGGGCAAAGTAGACACAACAAAACTACTTTCGTACGTTGACACGTTTCACATTTTAGGCCTGGCCAAGCGCGGTCTTGCTGAACTAATTCAACGGTTGCTATTTACAGCAACAAGTGCCCATAATTAGATCAGCTGGAACAAAATGCGTTGATGGAAAAGTTTATAAACGATGGTGAATGCAATTAATTGCATTTGCCTTGGTTGAATCAATCTGAATATGGATACAAATGCAATCTTCAGGTTGATATGGATAATGATGTTTCAAGTTGTTACGTATCTTTTAATGGCAAATTTGCATGTTGTATGAGGAGAAGGTTGGTCTAATCATTCCAAATTAAATTTGAGTAAAACAAGTTCCGCTGCAGTACCATGGAAAGCAGCCAGGGGACCCAAAATCTGATAATTTTCAGTTTTTGTAACAACTTACCAACATGCCAAATATGAAATCAAACCGTCCAGCTGTTTTTGAGTTATCTTGGTGATGAACAGACACATACAAATGCTGCTCAAAGTATAACATTCTTTTTAACAATCTCATCCCGCCCTCCCCACTACAGGTACAGAAGGCCTGCAGACGACCACGGCAGAGAAATAGGAGAGCCTCACAACCTCTACTGACAGGAGGCGTCAGAAGGGCAGACAAACCACCAGCCAACTTATATGAACACATACAGGTACAGAACTGTGTATGGAACAACACGGTCATGTAGAATTTGCAAAAAGAGCATCATAGTGGAAACAATTCTGTCATGCTATAGTCATACAAACGAGGCATATTCGCAGTGTCCAGAATTTACAATGGAGAGGTCACTCAAAAAAATGTGAAAATAAAACCACTGAAAGTTTCAAGATTTACAAGATGGTGATCCTTTTCAAATTCTTAAAGAATATGACGTAAGTTGACCATGGAAAAATGCAAGCAAAGAGCTGTATTGCCGTGGTTGCACTCTTTTGCATATTTGATAAGAATTCCAGCCTTAGTCCCATAGCCGCTTGCAGCTAAGTGTTATGTGCATTCCCATGGTCTAGATTTCTATTAGATAGCAACAGTTCAGGGATAAACTTGTCACGAGGACAGCAGAACAAGATTAAGGTTGAGTAACCGAGATAAGTAAATAGGGGGAACGCTGGTAGCCACCATTTTATGATGTTGTTAAACATTCACGACTTCTCTGCTCTGGAGAAAATTTGAAAGAACACCAAATAATTTTGATACTCCACAAAAGAAAACAGAGATTTCGTGATGTGACCTTGACGTGTGACCTTTTCCAGACGTTTGTGCGACATCTAGCGATGTCGAAAGGTTTCTACAGTAACCTGGCAGAAACGATATGCAACGACGACAGCCTCGCGGTGAGACCGGGCGAGGAAGAAACATGCTGGAACGGCCTGAGCTATGGAAGGTAGGTCAAACTTGATCTCCAGTTTATCTGTCAACGTTGGAACTCAAGCACGCTACCCTCCCTCCGCCTCTCCTGTCACCAACTTCTTGTTTTGCAACAAAGTTGGGCAACGCAAATCTTAACAACATGAAACCTTCCGCTCATAAATCTTAAACGACACAAACCTTAACTGCAAGAAACTGGACTCCCATAAATTGCAGCCTGTTCAAACAAGTGACACATCAGAGAAAAGGCCTGAAATATCCTCTTTCTTTTGAAGTAGGTAAAGCTACCTGCAAAGTTTGATGAGAAGATATCTTTCCCCCACTCCATTCACGGCTAACATCACAAGAACTGATGGCTTCCTGTGTTCCTATGCTGTTGACCTTGAAAAATAGAAAGGTCGCGGGCCGTGATATGTAGACAGTCAACAGAACCTGGCTGGACAAGTACATGTTGTGTAAACCGTTCCTGTGTGTCTAGGTCTGTTAGTTCAGACTTACTGGTTACACACGGTAAACTGGTGGGACTTGAACTCTGTACAGTACTGTTGTATGGGTAAACACGGCTGCCTGTAGACCTACCCTAACCCCCGCTCTAACCTTGACGCTTGGTTTAAACAATATTTTATTGTACGTAAACAAAGGCTTAATTGAGATTAACCCACAGTGTGAGTCTTGGTGGGTTGTGTATATGACAGGGTTTCACGTAGCTAATATCTGAACCGAATGATATGAGAAGGGATTATAAGACCACTGTGTGATAGAGTAGTGAAGGAGAAATTAATTAAACCCACAAAGTTCAAGACAAACCAGCAGAGCAGCAGGTTATGGCATCCCTCCAAACCTCGCAAATAAAAATTTTGTACACTGTTGGGGAAAAGAAGACTGTTTTTATCAATTGGGTATATATTGATATAAAAAGAACTATCCCATAAGACCAACAAGAGTGATCCATCTGAAATGTGCTTGGAGAAGGAAAAATTCAAGGACAGACTGGGTCATAAACAAAATTCTGGCATGTCATTCTCCAAAAATAAGGAGGCTGTCCTTGAATAAGTTGTCTATTCACTTTGAAAAACAAGTTTCGGACACATTATAACCTGAAGGAAGACAGGACATTGGGCTGATTAGATGCCAAGTCGCTAATCCTCTTTTCCATCATGTAGCCTGTAGCCAGCGGTGACCCCTGGGCGACCTTTCTCAGTCCTTTGTTGCCGTGGCTGGCCATTTTCCAACATTCTGCACCCACACAGAAACAGCCCTGCAAAATATTTGCTGCCACTGTCACTACCCGGTAACCTGCCTATGAAGTATCACACAGAAGTTTCAATGGGGAACAAAAGGTGCCCCAGCCCACATTCTTTGGTCTCCCAGCTCGGAGGAAGGAGATATTTATTTGTGTAGGGAGTTTGGGGAATTCCCCCAGCTGTAGTTGTTAATTAGTACGGCTGATTAGCAGTTGTCTCAGACCATGTTTGTGGTACAAGGTGACAAGTTAATTTGTGGTACAACATGTCAGCCTATATAAGGTGGGAGGTTCTGAGGGTTTGGGACAGTACCAAAATGAAAGGGGTGTTAAGAATATTAGATCTTAGATTTTTTTCTTGGCAGAACAGGTTTAAGAATACTTAACAAATTAGTAAGATAAACTGATAAGAATTGATACTACTTCACTACTATTCGCAATAATTTTTGATACACCATTTCAAAATTTACAGAGTTTTAAAGAAAAAGGCAGAAACAGTAAACTGTAAAGCTTCTGCTAGGCTCTTGGCCATCGCAGTGTAAAATTCTGTTAGGGTACTTAAAGAGGTAGAGAACATTAAGAAGGTGCTTCAAACACTTCGCACTGATGTCAATTTTCAGTTCTCTCGTGATCACCACAAAAAAACTGGACCAAAATGGACATTTGTATGCAGAATCAATGATTCTCTGTCTCTTCAATCCGACCGCGCCATAACTGAAACCAAGCGAATTTGTCCCCAGTCCCAAATCGGACGTTATCAAAGGTCGCAGCCCGGCTTAATAGCGGGAGGATGGCGTACAGTATTGAGAGCAGGCAGCCCTGTGTAGCGAGATAAGGCGGGATAGATAACACACATGGTGACTGATTGTTACCTTCACTGTACCAGGCTACACTGAAGGCTATCGTATGCAGCCACTACAAAGTGCTGTCTTCCTATTTGTGCAGGCATCAAAATATGTGTGCCCATAAGATTTAGATATGTTAAAACGGGCTCGAACCTTATGGGCTCAAACCTTGTTTTTCATTTTGCTATGTTGTCAGATTTATTAAAATGACTGCTCACTGTGAAGTGGATTGTGCCATTTTGATAATTTAGGTGAGACTTTTTGATGAAACGGAATAGTCTATTGGAAAATCAATGCTTTAACAAAGTGTAAAGCATCGTAAATTCAACATTTATGGGATATAATGTAGATTTTGTTTCGTAGTGGAAAATGGTTCTTGTATGTTTTCCTGCAAATGTAGCTCTAATGTTTGCCTCCTGCTTTCCTATAATCAGATATGTAATCATGGCATGGTCATTTTGATGGCGGATAGCCTGTTTTATTAGTAACAATCAATTCTGGACATATGTCTAGACGTAGGATCATGATGTCACGATCGTAAAGAAAAAAGATGTGATCAATATGCAATCAGAACACATGCGATCAGAAATCATCAAAGTCGTTTCTCCGACACCAATTGTATCAATAACGTAGCGGGGCAGACAATAACTCTGAGCAAATTTGATTATCATAACGGCGCTGGACAGAAGAGGTTTTTCAGAGTGGTGCCGACGCCAGTCTGTCTGAGCGACGGGATAGAAAGCTGAGGAGAGGTTGGCTACGGTGTGAGGGGATTTGACCAACCTTGTCATGTCGCACCTATGGGGTTACAGTCAGGGTCATAGGTCACAGGGGGGCAGTAAAAATGCATCTAGAGTGTGTTTGGTTGGTTATAGATAAATGGGTTTGAATTATGGCAGGTTGGTCTAGGATATAGAAAGGAGAAGGACTGAATAGCTGAAATCTATTCAGTCTACACTGAAAGAGAAGTTTGTATGTGTTTGTGTTATGAAATCTTGTGACTGAATTTTTCATTTAAGTTCTTATTGCTGTTATTAATTGTTTTCCTTTGGGAAAATGGTCTTAATACTTGAAATGGAATATCATGTTTTTTGGATGGGTCCTTACGGAAGTTCTGTTTTCTTGTGCCATTCTATTTTTTGCTGATTCTTGAAAGGTTGAGAATGGCAAGAAGGGAAACTGACACATTATGTACAGTAGGAAGATATGTTGGTCGGTGACATAGGTATGCTCAAATACTCTGTTGTTTTGAAGTGATCAAGCAGTCTGCATGTGTATGAGTTGGTGGGGGGGGCTATAACTGGATGTGTATAAAGTGATCTGGTATTCCAAAGTGGCCACGGGGTATTTACTCTAAGAGCGGCGACAAATCACAAAAGGGTGCAGTAGATAGCATTCAGAGCCACAGGGCAAGCTTTTTATAGGCGACCAAACAGGAAGATCCCAGTCTAGATAAGGCTGCTGAGTGTGATACCATACATCAGGAGCGGTCCGCTGCCATCAATCCGCTCTTTACTCTCACCGAACGGCCGCCGCATTAGCGATCCCAGCCGGCAAGGGCATCACGCTCGCCATCACGCGGCAAGGAAATTCCCCTCGTCAATACCTACAGATAAATGGATGATATGCGTCGGACGTTGCGTCCCAAATCTCCATGGCGAACCCAGACATGCCGTGAATGTTTTGCGACCAATTTGAAGAGCAGGGAATACCGGGGTGCGTGTTGCAGATGGGAGATAAGGCGGAGAGGTGGCTCACGGGGCACTCAACTTCTGTCTTTCCGCGTGGATGAACGTCTGTCAGTAGGACAGCGAGACGAGATGATAACGACGACCGCTTTTGGCTACGACTAACTACTGGTGTGGTGCAATGTGTCTTAGCTAAGCGCTTCAACCAGTGTTCTCGCCAGCCTGAAATTTTTACCCGTCATTTCAATTTTGCTGGAGGGAAGAACATATCGAGCGCCGAAGGCGCGAGGCGTCGCGCCGGAGGCGTGATCATGATAGGGGGGTCCGGGGGTATTCTCCCCCGGAAAATTTTGGAATCTAGACCCTCTGAAACGCTATTTCCTGCATTCTGAGGGGCAAATTTCTTGGTAGAATAAGCTTAGTTTAATGACATCTCTTTCGGTGAAAAATTACACAAGGGTTTCAGGCTTAATTGTGGGGGGAGGCGTGCCGTCATCGCGGTAAGATCGACTGTTCACACACAAGCTACATTTCTATGTTGTATACAATCGGCAAAGAAAAGAAAATCAAGCGCAACAAAACTTTATTACGTATCTACGTCCTACCAAAAATACACACAGAATAAGTCGGCAAAAATAAGATTTTTCAACACTTGTCCCGTATGCTCCCTGTAATTATTGAACATAATGAGGAATTTGACACCCTACTTTGAGAAAGAACGCCATAAAGACGTCCATTTTTTTTCTCCCATGTTTTCCACGATTAATTTCTCCGGTAACTGCACTGAATGTCTTCAAAAGTTGTCGATTCAAGCCTTCCAACAGCCGCTTCGTCGTGCGATCCTTGCGATTCCCGCCATTCCCTTAACATCTCGCAAATTCACGCTTAGCTGAAATCACGCGAGTAGCGAGACTCGCATGTCATTGGTCGGTATTTCTTGACGCGACGGAGACGACGCACTGTGATTGGTGGAATAGAATATCTGACGCCTGTTTACCATTTCTTACGGGTAGAAAGCGCATGCAACTCAGCCGCCGCGGCTTAAAACTTTAATAATGTTTTACAAATTACAGAAAGCCTGATAGCTATAGGAATATTATTGAATTTTTAGGCTTCTTTGATAACAATAACTGACGGTGAACCGAGAGGGACAAAACAGAAATAAACGTCAGCCCGATGCGACCAGCCAAAACTGTGGGGAGGGCGGCGCATGACGCCGAGTTTTCGGCGGCCACCAAATATCCACCACGGCGCTCTTTCTGTGTGGCTGGGGTTGTCGCCGGCGGGCATTAGAAATGATCTAGATCGCCCTCGTCTCGAACTTCCGGTGATCCTCTGGAGTTTTGCAAAATTCTAAAATCTGTCTAAATATCTTTACACACCGATTTTTGTCCATTAAAAATGACGGGTTGGACAAAAATTTTGTCCGTCATGCGCGACAAAAACCCGTCAAATGACGGGAGGACGGGCGCTGGCGAGAACACTGGCTTCAACTGTTGTCTTAGGGGCCGTGTAAAACATGCTTGGCCATGTTGTTGTTGATAAACCTAAACGTCTTCATTTGGTTCCCTAAGGTGACTTTTGGAGTGTCCCCTATCAAAGCTTAGGCATGCAAATCAATGCTGAAGCAGAACATGCCGACGATTCTTACATATCGCTGGTACTTTATTACATTCCTTGATTGGATTGAGATCTTAGGATTACATTTCACAACATTTTCATGTAACATGCCACTGTTTTCTGGAAGATTTGTTGGCTGGTATTTATTCCTGCTTAGTACTTAAGTGACAAGTTGCAATGCTAAGGAAATGTGGAAAATAACTTCCCAAGTTCAAAGAGACAACTGTTATTTGAATCACAGTTCAAAGATTGTCTCTGTTTTTCTACTACACTGCAGTGGGTTAGAATCAAATGCTAAACCCAGCTAACAGACTATCCCTGCACTTTCCAGTGACTTTTGCTGTATCAAAATGTATTCATGGATACTGTATGACGCATAACCTTGACCACAAAATCTGTTCCTACAATTCTAAATTCTTTTTATCTCCAATACATGTCTTTCCCACCCAAATTGCGAAGCATTTCCTTGCTTAAGGATTCAAAAGAAGGAAACATGATTCATTGTGGTTGGAATAGATGTAGATTGGAAGGACAAATTTTGATAGTATTTCAAGTCCCTGTTTATCTTCTTTGTAGTTTTCACTGTGTTTGTGGTTGTATGTTGAACATGAAAACAGTCCAGTTGATGAAACTGGGTTGTCAGAAATTCCTGCGAAGTGATATCACCAATTGCCCAGCCCTCTCCCACCACACAGAGCCAGAGTATGGACGTATTTCTATCCCAATCTGCCCCCTGAATCATGTTGTGACCCCAAACACAAACATTTTTGCAGGCGTCTGCACAAAGTTTGTAGACGCCTACACGGCTGGCTGGGACCTCAGCCAATATTTCTCTCCAGATGATCAAAGCATTTCTCTGTCTGGATGCTTCGCATATACTAGACAGGTATGGTTGAATTGTAAAAATACATGCCTGGAATGTTCGTCAACGACTTTTTGGTACTTTTGAAACAGTTTGAAGTGCACTTCAGGTTTCTTTGACTAGTTAGCAGAGTATTTGATTAATCTCAAAGAATAAAGATTAGAGAAGACATCAGGTAGGACTTACTCAAAAAGCTAAAAACGTACATGCACACTTCCAATGTTAACATATAAAAGTCATTGTTACATTGGATTTGGAGAGATGACTGAAGGGCCTAGTTGTCTTTTGAAACTGAAAAAAATCTGGTTTAAAAGCGCTACCTAGCAGCTGGAGAAGATATTGCAGCAAATTGATGTGCCAATGGTTTCAAAGCCTTGCCTTCCAAATAGGCGGTTCTGAATTGTAACATCGTGCATTTGCATGTCGTTCAAATGATGACGATGATACAAGAATGCCACCATGCAGTTAGGATATATACTACAGCAGGGCTCGAAATTCAGTTTTGGGAATAGGTGCACTGGTGCACCCAACCTAAAAAATTGGGTGCACCAAAAAAATTTTGGGTGCACCACATGAAATGAAGTAGAATGTAACTATTGTAAGCAAAACCTATTGACAAACCTAATTTATACTGTTCCTCTTCATGCGCGTGAAGGCACGCGATCTCGGCACGCAGTTTTGAAGCTTTCAAAATCGAAGTTAACTCAAATTCTACCATCAAAATCTTAAACAAGTACTACAACAAAGATTTTTTTATTTTCTTACACTTAGATGTCAAGAATATGCTGTCTACTAGTGTGCAGTGATACCTTTACACATTAAACCGTACAAAAATATTTGGGTGCACCAGTGCACCCACAGTAAAAAATTAGTACTCTCCAAGCAGAGCTAGGGTTTCGGCTGTTTTTTTGCGTGTTTTAGGCGTTTTTGTCATGCCTTCTACTTTGTCATCGTTTTTGTTGTGTAGCAAACCCAAGCTCTGCCGGCACTGACCTCGGGGCGGGGCAAACCTATTTACTTCCATTGAAAAAAAGGTGACAGTACTCCTCCCCGAGAACCATTAGATTATCATTAGTGGTACCAATTTTACTGCCCCGGATTATCACACATCCGGCAAGTGTACAGTGCATTCCCGGGCCGCACCGGTCCCCCGCTGACCGCCCTATTCATGCGACAGGCTGGTGTCCACGATCCCACGCCGGTATGATCATTGACAGCATCATAACGTACATTTCCATTGGATACCTCACAAGAAAAATACAATGATGCATGAACAAAACATATGAAATAAATGTGTATTACGTATCAACTCGAACTGCATTACTAGTAATTATTATTATCATTATCTCAGGCATCGTTAAATGGATTATGAACGGGAACACGTACCTTGTTTACGTTACATGCGGTTACCAATGCCGCCGCTTGCTGCGTTCAGATTGGACGGAACTTTTCAACAACAACAGCAAAATTGGCGACGGAGTTCTACCAACAGAGACTTAAAAATCCCCAAATGACACCAGAGGAATGTACAGATTTTTGTATGGTTCGTTCTTTGGTGGTTTTTGGATGGTGTAAATGAAGTGCGGTCACGATAGCAAGTCATTTGCTGACGGACATTGACGCGACTTTCCAACATGGCGTCCTGATTGAGACTTTGTAAACTCCAGGTGTCTTTGGCTGTACGTTGAGCTGTTATTTTCGTACGAAAGTAATTGCAGTTAGCTAACGAGTAGGGGAAGCGTGAGAACATGGCATGAAAACATGGCCACGACCGATAGACCGAGGATTATGTCCTTGGTGAGACTGGGCCGGAAATTCTGTAGTCGTGGGGAGGGAATCTCGTGCCTGGCCGGGCACGCTTCGCACTTACTTGTGAAACGCTTGTAATGTGTTGGGGTGATTAGGTTTATTAGGCATTGAAGCTTCCGTCTGCCTGCAGAGCTTGGGTTTGCTACACAACAAAAACGATGACAAAGTAGAAGGCATGACAAAAACGCCTAAAACACGTCAAAAACCAGCCGAAACCCTAGCTCTGCTTGGAGAGTAAAAAATTAGGTGCACAGCTCCAAAATTGGGTGCACTGGGTGCACATGCACCCAGTATTTCGAGCCCTGCTACAGTGTTATTGGTCACAATGATAGAAAATGGACCTGTATGGCCTCCTATTGAGCTGCAAGGCAACTGCACCATTTTGTGAGTTAATTCCTGACACTGATCTCTTACAGATAAATGAATTACATTTACATTTCATGGTGATCAGTGTTATAAACATTTAAAGTAAAGCACTCAAATCAATTTCCCTGTTTTGCTATACCATAGATCAATTTCCCTGTTTTGCTATACCATATACAGGGCTCAAAATACTGGGTGCCTGTGCACTTTTGAGCACCCTAAATTGGAGCTGTGCACTAAATTTTTGACTGCGGGTGGACTAGTGTACCTAGATATTTTTGTATGCTAGTAATAGATTGAAGGTACTATATGCACCTATCCCCAAAAATAAATTTCGAGCCCTGATAGATAATTGGTAAAAACTCTGAATTTACTTACACCTCTTACTGCTTGGTCATGGGTGCAACGATTACCAATTCCACTAGAGGGCACTGTTGCATTAGGGTACTATTGACCATTGCATGCATGCTTTACTTTCTTCCTCAAACCCTACAGGACTTTCTATTCTGTAGTTTTACAGTCCCTCGGACTCAAGTTGTATGATTCTTCCCTCACAGTATTTTTTCATTCTCTCATACTCATACTATTTTTTTATTTAACCCATTCTGTTAGAGGGGATTATCATGATAGATAATGGAACTTTGTTACCCCTACTGCACCTTTTGTGAGTTATTTCTTGACACTGATCTCTGAGATAAATCAAAATGACCTTTCATTGTGATCAGTGTTATTAACATGTCATCCCACTGTTTTGCTATACTAAGTAGAAGACTGTACAATAAGTAAATACTGAAAACATCAATACATGTCTTACTGCCTGTTCTTGGGTGCAATGATTACCAATTCCACTAGGGGGCACTATTGCATTGCGGGTGCTATTGACCATTTCAAGAATTTACGTGCATTACTGTAGTCTTCAGTAAACCCTATTTACAAGACTTACAAGTTCTATAGTTTTACAGTTCCTCCATTCCAGTTGCATAACACTTTCCTCGCAGTAATTTTGACATCTTTGACAATATGATGCATTTTTAAACCGTAACTTTAATGACATTTTATTAAAAATCTTTGCTGCTTTTAAAACATTCTGCTACATTATCAATCTGTGGCGCGGGTTTGATACCATACAAGGTTTTCTTGTGATTATCGCTATCAGAGCAATAATCAACTAATAACGCGAAGATAACTGATAATTTACAGTTGCAGACCATGTCAATGTTGTCAATGATAGTCTTTTCATGAAAGATTTCTAATCAGCCAGTCAAAAGACGGGACTAGGATAGCAGTTTTCCTGCTGTTATACCACCGTCCACTAGGGGGCACTGCCGAACCACAGTGCAATGTTGACTGTCCTTTCCATCTAGGTTTCAGCTAATAGTCAGTCAATTCACATCAATCTATGTCTTTCAATAATCCCTACATGTCAACTCTTGTCAACTGAATGTCTTATAAGCTTTGTATGCCATTTGTTTTTATGTAGTCTTCAATTAATTTTGATTAATGAAATCTTGATTAATTTTTTCCTGTTCATGTTGCCTTTACACAAAAACTAACCATATTTACCTTCCACATTTTACAGATATACAATCCCTGTGGTAGACAATGGCTTCCAAGCACAGCGGTTCAACCCCGAGTTGAGAGTAGACAAAGAAGACGCCACTATCGTCAACATCATCGACAAATTAAAGCACATCAAAGAGGTGAGACCTATCACAATATCATAACATTCTATTCTAACTCAACGGAAATTGTAAAATCATTTTCTCCATTGCTCTTGACTACCAAGGAAAGCCTATATCAACAGAATATATGTCAAATCTAACATCATATTTAAAACAGTCCATAATCCGTCATGTAAATGGAAGTGTATCCATCTATCGGTTATGAATAATACATGTCAGAGCCTCTGTCACGGCCGGGAATTAATCATTGGCTGACCTATGACCTCTCAATCCTGTGTGCTGATTGGTGGATAATGTCAGGTGCCTTGGGTAAGGTCATTGGGGAGACACCCTCATTTTGCAGTGACAAAAGCCTAAAATATTTTACTACTTATTCAAGTAGAGAAACAAAGGTTTTACTGTCTGAAATTTGCTATGTATATTGCAAGCTATTTATGAAGAAGAAACATAAAACTTAGGTATTGTTGACTACAGGTAGATTATTTGAAGGTTATTTGTTCTAGATTTTTGAATCTCTAAAATTTAAACTAACAAAGACATAACTATTTATGACGGGTAGACTACATGGATAATTCAACACAAAGCTTGTCATATCGCCAAGATCTACAGTTATGTCTGTTTCCCCGCCCAAATTGACAAATTGAATAGGCCGCGGGTAGGTCACGGAATGGCGGGCGTGGTTCCTGCAATTATCAAAGATTCATGAGGAACTTGGAGTCTGAAAATTGTAGACATAGATTTGGTGAAAACAAGGGTGAAGGTTGTCACTAGTTTAAAGTTTGAAAAAAATTGGAGGAGATTTCTGAAATATTTTGGGGTTAGATGTCAATAAAATCTGGATGTATTGCAATTATTTTGTTAAATAGATACAAAATGAAAGGTAACACCTTTGCACTAACAAAAATCGGGGTTGTTAGGTCTGAAATAACTTGATTTGTGAAAGTGAGGGAGAGAGAATTTATAATCCCACCCCTGTAAAGGAAGTGGTAGAGCCCGGAGGAAGAGAAGTAGGTCGTGAAGGTATTATAAGTCTGGGTGTGTCGGACAGATCATAAATGAATCATCAGGCAAGAACATTTACTATTCACTCAGCGCCTGACAGATAGCCACAGGAGGATTGGGATGGAGCTTTGAAGTCTGTGAAGCTGGGGATTTCCTGGCATGTTCGCTCCGCTTAAAAGCCTGGAAGATTCCTCCGTACAAATGACAATAAGGAGCCGATAGAATAAGACGGAATGACGGCAGGGACTTTCTCGAGCACAGAAGAGATTAATGTCTTAGGTGCATACAAATTGCATCGTCTCAAGAGTCTTGGAATGAAGAGATTCTTGAAGAGGTTTTGATGCTGTCATTCATTTTGTCTTTAGGATGTAAAACTTGACTGCGCTTCTAAGTACAAGTTTGTTAGTTTGTAAGCTGGTGCTGTGAGAGAAGTAATGAAAAAGGCATCTAAAGTGGATGGAGTTTGAAAGCTATTACAAATCCCATTCACTTGGGGTTAGCTTCTAAATGGAAGACAAGCTGCACTTTTTCTTGATGCGCATCTAGGGACAACGCCTTCGTTTTTCCGTCCAATCAGTGGCAAACACAAATTGCAACTGTTCGGACTATCTCCCCATAACCATACATTTTCGCACTGCTTAGGGAATAGCGTTCCTTTTAAACTAAGAAATTGAGCAAATGGTGACCAATTGGCTAATTACAGTAATATAGTCTGTCCGGGTTAGCGTGATGGATTGATGATGGCCGATGCGCCGGCGGGATGACGGGGTCCAGACCGTCCCGCCGCCGTGGCGTGCGTTAACAGACGTGTCGACATGCAGGTCACGTCGTCCGTCAGTGGGCCTTTGATGCTGACTGGTACAGGCTTTGTTAATCCTACTATTTTACTGCAGGGATCATCTTGTCATCTTTGGGAATGATGGATTATTCAGAGACCTTGGTCTGTGGACTGGGGTAGAACAGGATAACTGGATAGTTATTGATACATTATTATGATGTTGAGGAAATAGGTCATAGAGGGATGGAAAGGTGATCAGATATTGAAAATGATCTGGATTTAAATCGACATCCAGGAGCTTTATGAAACATTTGTATTAAATGATTGGAATTGCGAGACTGGAAATCCCCCTAGCAGCTTCCTTCCAAACTGCTCCACACCCATCCCGAACACAATGACCAACTGGGAATAACTTGTTACTTCAGAAAAATGAAACCTGTTCCTTCCTCTCTAGGAATCTCTCTTTTCAGACAAGCCGTCCTAGTGGAAAAAATGCCATGTATAATTTATCACCTCGGTGTAATCCCAGACAATCTAAACCCATATGTATCTGAAAGTCGAGTCATTTTTTCATGCTGCATGTCTTGGGTCCGATTACTCAACATTGAATGGGGTACTTTTGGGTACATTTAGTAATAGTAGAAAACCAAATTTTTGCTGCTGGATCGAACTGTCCCAATGAAAAAGTATATAGCGTTTTATTTATGAGCATTTCTACTCCCCAGATGAGCAGGCCCCATGTGCACGGGTGAGGCTTAAGCCCCCAGCTATGGCCATCATGGCTTTTAGATGGGGCTGGGGCAATTGACCTCTTGCCCAAGATGATGGGAATACAAGCACAAGGGTCCTCACATTGTCTAGTGAACGGTAAATCTACTGTCTCAATGGCGGGAGAAGGGCGTTTATCGTTTTTCATTTTTCGGGGCATTGTTCGGCTTTTCAGTTCCCAGTCACGATGCCGGTAGTTTGGTCGGCAGTTATCACCTACTTTTAAACGGTCTTTTCGAGGAAGAAAATGTAGCGATTTTGGTTTCCACCGTGATGAGTGTGAATGCAGTCCGTTGTACCAACTGCAAAGCATGTCGGAGTCCGGAAAAGATTGTCATGATTCTTGTCAAACAAAAGGATGCTTCCATACATGCTTATAGAAATTACGGAGTGCCAAAAAAGCTAAAGGAAAGAGAGACCCATGTTTCTTCAAACATAAGAAGTCTGGACAGATGATTGTTTATTGACCGTCTATGAATAATGGACCTGTTGGTGTATTAATAGCAGCTTTAATGACCCCTGACGGATGTTGTCTGGAGGGTAATTTTCTCTCTTCACACCTCCATATGGTTAAAGATTGCAGTTATCATTTGATATTACCTCGGAGGTCTCCGTATAGCTCTACAGAAACTTTTCTAAATTATGACCGTTCTAACCTAGTTACGCAAGAGCCGTTACGTCTTTTTGTGTAGGATGAGTGTAAGTCGGACATTACCTGACACGAAATGGCCAGGTCATGTGTTCTTCATATCCCATCTTGGTCGTAAGAATCTATTATTCATAGCGAGCAGGACTTGAATCTTCCCTCCATGATTCGCGTTGAGTGGCGTCCATTCCTGGCTGACCCGCAGCCATTATTCATGACGAGTGGTAATATCCACCCACGGGTAGGCTTTAGGCAATTTTCCATTAATAGAAAAAACATGCTGTAAGTTTGACGGATAGCTTCCCCCCCATGGTGAGAAGTTATATCATGTAATAAGCAGACACGATATTGCGAAGCCCGACAAAATGTTCAATATTTCATTATAGGTGTGAACATGTAATCCACATTGATTTTTTCTAACCAAAGTCAGCATCGATCAATAGATTTTATCTGGTCAGTTTCACCAAACAGAGGTGGTAGAAATGGGAAATCGGAATAAGGCTCTCCACTGTGTATTTAAGGTTCTAGGGTAGAAAGGTCAGTTACTTGTCTTGGCAATCAACTTGTTTACATTTATGGAGGACAAGGAAAGAAGGCATTTTTCAAATGTTTTGGCTGCCATTTTTCTATCTATTTGTGGTAGACTTGAATAGATTGGTACGAAATCAAAACTGAAATATTACCGGAATCCTGTATTTGTAATTGTGCAACATAGATTTAGCATTTTCCACAGGGGAAAAAAATTAAGCTTTGAGAAGACCAAAAATCGGGAGTCATGGTATCCCACTTTGGGACAGATACACGCACTTTAAAAGTCCTTACATATCATTAATGGACAACGTTGTGCTGGAATGTAGATTTGGCTAAAACAACTGTTACTTTGATCCAAATTGTTTAAACTGTCTTTAAAAAAGTAACATCATCATTTGTGCAACTCAATGGAACAAAAACGACCATTCGCTTTGACCCAGCCGATCATTACACAAAAGAGTCATGGCCATTACGGATCAGAGGGTATTACAAAAATGACCATCCCGACCACAAATGTAGCGTGATCTGTATCGGACACTCTCATCCTCGGGGCTACACGAAGATCCCGACACCACAGACAAATCCTAACGATCGTGCCAGGAAGATAAAGGATGGTCATTACGGCTAAGTAGCCCCCCTAATGATGTAACACTGACCCTCCCGACCCCCGGTACAAAAGGTCATTGAACAACTGATCCCAGAGTGTATGACCAGAATATAGGAACCCTCTTCTGTATGCATCTGTTTATATCTTCCCTCCAAACCGTCCCAGTTTGTGTCGGTGATTATGATTGGTGAAATTGTTAAGCCCCAAAGTCTTCAGTTTTCGATTTTAGCCCTGGTGACATCGACGGCTCATTGTGTGGATAGGTCATCTCGCCGAGGCGATCTGTATGGATGACCTGTGACCTCTGTAACCCCGACCGTGTACGGAACAGGCCATAAGACAGATAAACGTGCCATTAACAAATTGCAGAAAATAAATAGTACCAAATTAATATGAAATGATCGGGCTTTAGGAGACGGGCACAATGGTCATTTAGCCGGCGCATCCAAAAGGCAATTATGTGGGGAGCGAGAGGAAAATGGGCGTAATCTTAACTAATGGTGGTGGCGATTTTGTTTCATTACGTTTCACGGCCAGTCGTCTACATTTGCGACGTGTTACAAACGGGAAGGCATGTTGATCGCATGACTCATCCTACTGGGAAAATTACATCATTTGTTATCAACCCGCCGTTTCCAGCTCAGTTTAATCGGGGTTTAGACTAGTGGGCACAGCATGTGGGTAACTAAATTCTACCATACTTCATTAATAGTCGTTTCAATGCCTGGGCACAGTCAATATGAAAACTGAGCTTCCTGCTCAGCTTTGAGTAAGAACAGGGTGTGCCCTTGAAGTTGCACAAACACATATGAATACTCTCATTTTAAATCCTCCTAGTAAAAATATCCCTTGCTATATGAAAGATGAACATGATCGTAAACTGATTTTACAAACAATATTTAGTAAATAGTAAATAAGCAATAGCAAGGGAAGTTACAAACCTACCTTTTCTGCAGTCTTGTAGCTTTCTCCTTCAATTTCCTTTGTGTTGACGGCTTTACAGACATGTCTTTGACACTATCGCACAGCTTTCACTACTACCAGATTATTCTATTTGCAGATTAAATGCAAACTCTAAATGGGGAGGGGGGGCAGTTCCATTAAGGGCCTGCGACCCTCTTAACCCAGACATCCATAATACGCTCCTATTATTTCATGTGACATTTAGTGGAAGTCCCACCCGACACCACCACTAATGTTAACAATGAATGCATCTTTGCCGCATCAATGAGTATACAAGAATCTGCATACTGATCAGGGCTGGGGTAATAAGAGCCATAACTCCGGCACATAAAATATTTGGCATAATTGCCTGCCTTTGACAATGTCTGATAATTTCATTACCTCAGAACAATCACTCAGTGCCTGCATAGGTCTAATAACCATGGGACGCTGTGATCTACAGATGTTGTTAGATGTCCACCGAGAATAAAGAACCCAAAATCAGTATTCATTTTAGTAATATCCAGGAGTATTAGCTCCGGCCTTTAAGTGGTTTTGACAACATAAAAATCGGTAAAAATATTGGACTTGGTAATAGTTTGGTTGTCGAGTCATTGGGAAGGATCGGAATTGCAATTGGAGTGTGCGTGTAACCCGGATGGAATGAAGCGATGTGAGGAAGAATTCATTTTCCACAGGTTTCATTGCGAAGGTTAGGAAGTCATGCCATGAATAATGTGACAGGGGGGACAGGAAGTTGCAACCGTCGCACGCCAGAGTCCAGAGTCCCACCATACACCTATCACGGATGGCAATAACGTCCCTTGGAGAATTGCGCTCTGCCGTAATGGACTCAATTACTCCCCGGCAAAATTTGTAGCCCTAGATTTCGGGGAATTCATTCAAATCACATCTCACAGCAGGGAGCAACGGTGACCTTTCAGGTATTCAAATTCAGACAGTTGTTAATCGAGTGAAAGAATTCCGGTCTCAATGAGCCCTAATGGCGACGGCCTGCTTGTCAAATTGCTCGTGCCTTTTAAATGGAGTCCTCTAATGGGTGTAAAAATATCCCAGCCGAAGATGAGAATCAAAGAACACGTCAAGATCAAACAGATAAAACAACCTTGACTTTACATACATGTTGACAGGATTGGCTGGTTGTTTGCTCTGTGGCCTGCACTTGCCATGTTTTAATCTTACGTCATGTAGAGGCGGGTGAACTTTATGTGGGCTTATGGCATGAATAAGCTTATTTATAAACATAGAACTACAAGTCCGGGGGTTCATTATTTATGAGTCCATACCCAACACTGAAGGCCAACGGCCATCATTCATGTGTCAGACATCGAGTTTGATATGTGCTGGTTTTAATGGACATCATGCAAATCAGGGGAAGAGAATCATTTCTGGAACTACAAATTGGACTACATTATTCCTATGGTAGTCAGATTAATGTGACTGAATGTAGTCTATGCCATAGATACACTTTTCATAGATATAGTTTTGGCCCAGAAAGAAAAAATCAGACATGGTCTTCTTTAATTCCAACTCTCAATATATTAAATACCAACAAAAAAACCAGAAAACTGATGAAATGGGTGGGGGTGGAGAAAACTGGTTGCCAGATCTTATGTGGTGCCCGAACTGTCAAATAGTTAGACTAAGGGAAGGATAAGATGAGATGAATTCACTTGGCATTGCTAGTATCTGTATATGGCAGCTTCCGACCTTTAATGATTTACAGATTTAAAATTGTAATTATGATATCACGTTGCATAACAGCCCATTTCACTAAGCTATTGATAAAAAGAGTGAAATATTTGGGGGCAGTTTTATTCCTGCCTTCTTGATTCCCAGTTTGTGACCCACCCTTTGTAGCCCCTCCGATATCTTATCATTATGAAGAAGAATCCATGTCTCAGATCCACCTTAAGTTACCTGTATCCTTAAGATTACTTTTTATCTTCATAATGATACGGGCTGGAGCAGAAATGCAATAAAACGCACCCCAGGGCTTTGTGTTCTCAATAACTATCGAACCCCAAACCCTCTGAGTGCTGACCCTAGTGAAGATTTGTATGAGATGATTCCTGTCCTTGGTGCTGGAAAGTGGCTGTTGTGAAAGGAAGAACGTGGGATGAAATCAAACAGAAGATAACGAAAAAAAGAAAGTTTTGAGTTTGGCAGCTCTTTCTTGCCCACTTTTAGCCTTAGGAATGTGATGATGGATGGTGTTCATGTGCACGCATTGATTTTGGCCAGTTTCCCAGCAAAAAGATAACTTGGAACGTCCAACAGATGTGCAATGATATGCAACAGCGCTCGCACAAAAGTAGTTGTGAGCTTTAGATTTACTGCAAACAGACAGGCTGTATCATATTCACCAAGAAAGTGTCGAAAAATAAGCTCCTGACGTGAAACATCCTTCAGAACAGGCTGGATTTTCTTGAGGTTGACTGAGGGTCTTCAAAGTGCATGTCTGTTATTCATTCACAAAGTTGAGTTTGGTACAACCTTTGAAAATAGCTTATAGAGTCCTTTGTGGAGCCGCTTGCATTGATTTCTTTTGAAGCTTGAGCTACAAGAGTGCATCTAGCATTTCCTGACGACCTCTTGTAGCGCTGCCTTTGCCAATACACATCAAATGATCCTGTTGCCCCATCAATTTGGAAACAAACTTGTCAATACAACTCCATCAGACGCAATCTGCTTTGAAATGTCAGCCGTAACCGTTGGTCGGTCCGGGGGCTTCTGCGCGATACCATCTCCAACGGAACGATATTGCCGACATGGGAGGAACGATCCAATGGTGTGGAGCACAGCGATACTAATGCCGATGCAATATGAGATACAAACTCGCTGCTCACTTCAAAAACTTTCTCTTGATACCATCACGTCTTTGAAGGCTTTCTATCAGGACAATTTGGCAAGTCAGTGAGGGAGAGGCCTTTGAGCTGTGTGAGAAGAGGCAGACCTAAGCCACCCTGATGTAACGTAGCCGAATATCCCAACGTGGTAAAATTTGTACTGGAGTGACTCTGGAAGTTGTCAGCTAGATTGATGGCCCCTCTACCAGCGAATGACTCGCCCTTATGCCTCTGACACCTTCCCGTCCCTTTATTGATGTCTGCACGTAGCGAGGGCCACGGTACGACATGGTTTCATTGCACATCGGGCGTTATTGATTGGCAGCGAAGGCACCCAGCGAGCCAGGATTATTGCCTAGTGGGTACATGGTATTTCCATCACTTGGCGAGGTATTACAGAATAATCTTGGGCTTGTTGTTGTGTCGGCTGACAGAACTAGTGCCATCTGTCTGCGAGCTCAGCAGACTGCAAACAGAAGAAGCAGGGAGTTCATTAGTTTCTGTTTTACGATATTGCCGCCGTCAGAGAAAACAAATTGCTCTGATTCCCTAATTCAGGGCATTGATTATCCCTTGTTAACTGCTTGAAAGAAAATTAGAAGATGAAAGTAGAAGATACCATGCTGTTTGAAGATGAAAGGGATTATTGGAAACGAACTTGACTCTTGAAGGCCAACAGTTATCCCCCAGGGACAGGGATCAGGAGGGGGCGGGTGACAAGTTTCTAAGGGTGATGAGAGATGATCAATCTTCAGCCTTCTGGGAAGGCTCTACCTGTCTGTTACTGTCATCGATTTGCCAAAACTAATTAAAGGTTTATGACAGGATAGTCACACACTGAAGCCAAATGGTGAAGTCAGGAATAAACCTCCTGGGGATGTTCTGTAAAAATGAAGAAGAAAGTGCAAGTTTGTCTTGTCATGCAGAAGAAGTCTAGTAGTTTCTTTTCCTCTGCCATCCTACTGTAAATTTATTTACTTTCGTCGTATGTCTTTTTTTCGTGGTAGGAGGAAAAGGGAGGTTTTCGCTGTTTTAAATTAGCTTTTGAAACAAATCCTACTGTATAGTAATCATACAAGGGAGACATAGGTTGTGGTGTCATGAATTTAAGATCACTGCAAAAGTACTTAAAACCACCACAAAAGTTTCCAGTATTTGGTATAAATTCTATGGTAAAACCTCAATGTCTGTGCAACATTTTATCCCCCACAACTGTTCATGCTCCATCCCTGGTAGTTTCTCTTGTCAGCCTCCATATCCATCACTTAAAAACTTTCCTCTCACCTTTCAGTTACATCTTCAAACCCATTACACCATTCCACCAATATCCCACGCCTAGCCATGCGTGAAGTGCGTGTTATGTGCCAAGACGTTAAGATTCGCCTTCACGAGTGTTACCGTCACCACACGCTACCCATGATCTTTAGTAAATGTTAAAACAGCGTCCTTGTCGTAAATGTTTCTCGCCACAGCTCTTCTCCGGGTGATTAACTGCATTAGTCCTCTAAAAGGTACCATTTGCTCCCTCGTCAAAGGAAGCTGTAATAGATCTAGCTTATAATGTGTGGCATTACGGAAAGTCAAGACCGTTTCTCACCGTGAACCATTAAAGATCTCCCCGCAAATGACAGGGGTCCCCCGGGAGTTAAAGTCCGATATATCAGGCGTGGCCTTTACCATCCAGGCCGGATCTATCAGCCTCTCCGCGATACAATTATTCGAGAAGCGCGGTCTCCCGGGGGCAGTTGCGTCTTTTGAGAAACGACAGGCGCTACTCTGAGCTAAAAATTCAGCCGTGACTTTGATCTTCCTGGCATATTTATTGTCAGGGAAGATGATCTACAATTCAGATATATTCCTTTGATATTGGAGTAGAAAGGTGAATACACTTCATGACAGGAACATAAATGAGGCATTGAACTCCTCACAGGCTATCCAACATGCACACATTGTCTCAAACTTTTAATCGTATGTGGCTTTCATGTGTTTTTCTTGATGTTAACAGTCTTTGTCACATTCTTTTAAATGATGCTAAATACCGCTGTAATGTATGACTGATGACTTCCTGTACAATTTATCTTGTTATTACCAATGTGATTTTTATTGTTAAAGGAAATATAAATCATATAACCACATTAGAAGACATTAGATACCATTTCTCTATGTCAAAGGTAGTGCACCTGGTAGATGGCACTTTTTGTTTTGAAATAAAAATCTTCAGTTTTAGATTACAGTTATAGTTTCTGCAAGATTGTAATATATATTACATTTCATAATGTTTACACCTTGAAGAGGAATGCCTTTGTAAGAGTTGACAGTGGTATTTGCAGGTACATTTGATTATGTTTGTTGGAAAGGTAAATTGATGTATTAGTACTACATGTGTATGTATGTGTATAGTATGGTGTTGATGTGCCCAATATGCATGGCTTGGCCATGAACCCCTGCTGTTGATAAGTTGGTAAATGCTCCCATCTAACCAAGCCGGCACGTAAAGATTACTCCGCACGCAACCCGCACGGCCCCCCATCCATCTCTGTCACCCTCCCCTCCCCCAGATAACACAGCCAGAGTCATCCCAATGAAGACATCACCTCTAAGGCAGAATTTGCCACAAGCATGTCTGTAAACCAGGTGAAGACGAGTGCAAATCCTCGTTTGAATCAGCAGCTCTCACTCCTTCACATGAATGCAGGTCACTAGCGGTAGTCCAATTGCTTTGTGCGTGGAGTTTTATTACCAAAGTGGGTGTGGTCGCCTGGCAATAGGTTACTAAATGATGGATGGACGTATTTTTCCAAGATTGTTTGAAGGTCTATTGGAAATTTCAGGGAGAAGTCTTGCTTCACCGCGATAGTAATGCTCCGTTCACAGAAAAGTGTGATATGACTAATGTGCTATTCCTGCCTATTAAACTCACAGCGTGCACGTTGATAAAAGAGCTTGATTTTTAAGTGATAGTGGGAATTATATGACCCCTACTCGCTGTAATGGAACGACCCATCGATCACGCTGTCGGCGCTGTTAGATGTTCCACCGTGGTAAGGTGAGCCTTCCCCGGAGACGGTCGTCCGGTAGAGCCTGAACCAGCGCGGATTCCGAACCTATTAAAAAAAGTGACCTGTAGTGGACTGAATTGGGGCGGGAGGGTGTTGGGTGTGAAATGACTGTATTTGTATGTATGGAGGGTTGGTAACCTGGATGAAGTAATGATTGAGTGGAGCCCAGTTTGGAATTAGGTCCAACTCACTGGCAACACCTGAAAGTGTCCAGTATCCAGCTCTGCCAAGGAGGTTATGTTTTCGATATCACTTTTTTTTAAATCAGGCAACAATGAAAAAAGGATTAGTGGGTTTTTATTATGTTTTATAAACACTGATTTCAGACCCTTGTTTCAAGGTTTTTCTTTTGAAAATTGGATTCTTATTATATATCCAAGACCCAGTTCTGCCAAGGAGGTTACATTTCAGCAGCATCTGTTTTGTTTTTTAATCAGGCAACAATGAAAAAGAAAGTAGTGGATTTTTACAACCTTAGTTTTTAAACTTATTAAAGGCCCTTGTTTCAAGGTTTTTGTTGTGAAAATTGGATTCTATCCAAGACCCAGTTGTGTCAAGGAGGTTAGATTTTCAGCAGCGTCTGTTTTTTTAAATCAGGGACAATAGTAAAGACATTGATGGATTTTTATAATCTTTGTTTTCAACAGTTATTTCTTTGTGTCAAGTTCAAGTTTTTGTTGTGCAAATTGAATTCCTTACTCTTTCTCAATAAGCTTTTATGATGTAATCATCTCCTAGAGTTTGGAATAAAAATTGATTGATGTTATATCTACAGTCTTACTTTACAAAATTTGATAGTCTTGTTACCAGCGCTTGTAGCAAGTCTCTTCTACACACATTGATATCATAAGACCTTATGCCAATATCCTACGCATGGGTTGATCTTGAGAGGCTGATTACCAGGCTCAGGACAGATGTAACTGTAGACCAGACTGTCATTTCCCCATCGGCGGGACCTGCCCTGCCCACGCCACCAGCTCATCTCAAGGAGCATGCACTGGAAAATTGGATGGCGTAAGAGAGGACCTCGCCGCGAATCATGTCAGGGAGGTTAGCAAAGATGGGACTCCGCACCCAATCATCTACGTGTTAACATTCCGACCGGGTAGCCGTTACGTTGCAGTAAACGTTGATTACTGAGAGTTTGGTCTGGTGGAAAGTTTGTCCGGTTTAGCAATTGAAGAAAGAGAGGGAGTATGGGGAAACGCTATATATAGAGTATATCATGTTCACGCCCTGGAAAATTAGGGAAGAGCGCCGCCGCTTATCCCTCACCTGGGGTGAACAGGTGGCGCGTCCAGCCGTGATTACCTCGGCTCATTAAGATCCGCCCTCCCTGCGGCGCCATTTCCGCGCTATCGCTAAAACTGCTGATTTCCACGGGACGGCTCCCTGTCAGGCCCGCTGTTCCTTTAATAGCCAACACATCAGATAAAAAGTGATATATTCCCCCGAAGTTTGAAAGCACCTAACAAAATGTTACTGTGAAGGAATCCGGGATGGGGTTTAGCGTCCCCCCGGGTATCGTTGGAGGTATTTAGTGCTGCGATAATGTTTCTGTCCTTTCTTGGGACTGTTTTGTGCTGAGATTAGTTCGTATGCAGAAGCCATTAAGTGTTCGTTCAAACGAAAATTGGATTCTGGCCTCGCCACCAGCACAGGCATAACTTGCTAATGTCAAAAGGTGTGGAAAGTAGGAGAGTCTGCCATTAACGACGTGACGACATGATTTATCGTAGCCATTAGCTGTTGGGAAGACATCTGAGTGAATAAGAAAATGGAAACATTATAGAGACAGGTGTAGGTTAGACTATAGCTTTCCCATCACTGGGCTGCAATTAGTCATTTAGCTGGAGGAACAGCCTTGCCTTTTAGGTCAGACTTACATGCAATACAGACAATATAAGCTTCTTCAATACAAAGGCTCAGTGAAACAGCCAGTATAAGTAAAGGACCATTATAACCATAATAAGATGCAAATTATATATATGTACACCTATAATTAACGCCCAGGTAGCTTATATATTGATTGTGATTATATGATTACACCGGAAATGAAATTTTCTTTTGCCTTATATTTTGGAAGCCATTTCAAGCGACTGTAAATGTACCCAGCCTGGTCATGTGGCTGCTGATAATGATGATCACTGCTTGAGTACACCTGGGCTGTGATTAGGTGATTTGTCTTTAACATCTGTTGTAATCATTATGGTTGTAAGAAGAGTGGTTAAACAGCACCTTGACGCATTAACCCCTACAATATGCGCTGACTAGTGTTGCAAGTGAAGAGGAATTACCTTATTACACAATCAGATAAAATATATAATGAACTATTTAGAAAATATACAAATCAATATTAAGATAATCATAGTTATTATCAATTTTTGGATTCTTGTATATTACATCCATTATCCTGTTTCAATTATCGAAACCTTTTCAGTATTTTGATTGATAACTCTCAAACTGGATTACACGTCTAATATAGTTAGCATTGGTGCTAGTACTATGTTATCAAGCATGAATAATGTCATATTCCTATTATATGGAAATAATGGAATATGGAATTATCAGGAGGACATGACATGATGAAATCAAATATGCTAAAATGATAAAATAGTTTTGAAAGGTCAACTCTGCAAGACTTCCAGACAATTATGAATAGTTCCCACTTCCAAGTCCGGTATAGATGTAATAGTTGTGTGCCCATTTACTAACAGCTAATGTCTGTTACCATCTATTTTTAAATGACGAAATGATTCGTTAGGGTCTCCCGCAGATTACCGCCATTTCTCCCCCGCTCCGCCACGGCCTGGAACCGCGTAGCCGTGAATCTTGCTTGAGGAATGCGGGGTCTGACATCTGTTCCCTTTTGATGCATTTTGATGGCCTGATTTGCAATATTTCATGCATCATAAGTAGGATGTATGGACCGTGAGGCGGCGTGCGACGCGCTCGGCTAGGTCCCATTGTAAGCTGGAACGCCAACTAGTGCTAAATATTCCCCACAGAGGTCGTCAACAGTTCAGCTCAACCTGTCATACCTGGAACTCCCACCCAAGTTCATGAGCAAGTGTATCATTGGAAACATATGAAAACAATTGCGAGTAGTGTAGTAATTTTCTGATTGAGAAAATGAAGTAACCAATCAAATGGCCAATTGTTTCAGCAGATTTTCTCGTTGGCACATTGAATCAGTTTAGGCAATACGGAATATGTATGTATGTTATTATATCCTTGGATTAAACATGTTAAATCTGCAATGATGATGATGATGATGATGAAGATACCCTGGGATTTGAGCCCCCTCCTTATGATCTCAAAATAGATTGCAACACACTAAACCTCTGTACTATGCTACACGTTATTCATGTCTATCTCGTTGTTTTTCTAGTTGATCGTGTCTAAGATGGCGATGTGGGTGGAGGATCCCGACTGGGACGACAGCGGAGGTAGCGGGGACGGAGCGTTTGCAGACGAGTACAGCGGGGACAGCGATGATGAAGACTACCAGGATTCCAGCGGCAGTGGCGACGGAGAGACCCCGCCTGTTACTGACAGTAAGTTTCTTTTCTCCTCTTGATGTTCTGTGAATAGTTCTATCAGGTTGGTAAATCATAAGGAAAATAGGGTTGCAGAATGTGGACAGACTTACATAGCTGAGTTTGTACCCCACCTCTCGTCTCTGTTCGTAACAGGTGTAGACTTCCTGATCCTTAATGTTTGAGACAGGTTTGCCGAAAAGAAAGGGCCCTAGCAAGAAATTCAAACTGCAAGTCAGACTTTACGTGCAGTGATTTGAAAATGCTAGTCATGCTCCTTCAGATTTGAAATGTTATGAGGTGACAGCATTGTTTTCCTCTTACTTTCTTGAGACTCCTTCCTATTGGTCGATGCACTACAGATTAACAAAGAAGCTAATTGGTCCACAAAGCAACTACCTCATAAACAGGTTGGAAGGCTGGCTTTGAATCGTCCAATCAGAGCTGACTTTGATAGATTCGGAGCTATCTGGTTGTCCGGGGCTGAACCCTGCAACCCTCCCGGGTGTTTCCTGAGATAGAGTGGGGGCACTTCTTCCTCAGACTCTCGTAAAAGAACCATCCATCAAATAACACACCAAGGCCACCGGGTTCAGGAAAGTAGGGCAAATGTACCTATTGTTAAAGTGAAATGGTAGAGAAGAATCATAGAGGGCTGTACGTTCCTCAGAGACAAGCTTGTTCTCTGCCCAAAGATTGGAATTTGACCATTCAAGCTTGGTTTTGTGGATAACATCCTCTCGCCACACTTAAATTTTATTTAGAAGTAAGAAAAATTCATTTTGTAACAAATTGTCCCATCTTCCAACAGTTTTACAAGTAGTTTTCTTACCTTACAATGAAGTTTTTAGTTTGCAGTAAGTTTTTGCTGGGGTTCTTGCACTGTCACGTATTGTTACCCCTCTGTTAGTTTTGGTGTTTTCAGTTGTTTAGGACACATGCCAGAATCAATGTGCACGTGGGAGTCAGCCAAATAGGCAAGCTTGTATAGACTAATCAATAATGGATACAAAGGAATAAAGAGAAAGTTAACTGAAGCTGAACTTGACATTGCTTCGGCTGTATTCAAACTGCAGTAATACAAGGAACTCTTCCATCACCATAAATAAAGTGCATTCCTTTACAAGAAAAGCTATTGTGATGGCAATAAACGCAAGAACAATTAGATCATATTCATATACTTAACAACAAAGTAGCCTCCCTTACCATTACCTTACCATCAAAGTTTCATTCGGCATTATCGAGTGAAAACAAGTTCAAAGACTCCAGTGATGAATCGGTCGGCGGTGCGATCGCTGATTGTCGCGGGTATTACTCCATGCTTGAGCAGGTAGAATATTGCTGTTGTTCACAAGTAGAGCCAGACGAATGTCTTACATCAACACCCACAGATAAGACGCTCTCAATCTTCACCGACTTGTCTCAGGTTTCAATAGAGACAATCAAGGGCTGCTCCAGGAAAACAGGGAGAATTAATGTGCCAGGCCATCGCTCTATTGTCACTCAGGATGTCTAATTTAGGCCCTACATCCCCCCAACGTGTTAGCCATCGATATCCACCAACAGAAAAAGTGATGCGGGGATTGATTTTTGTGTAAAGGGATTGATTTTGGTTCTGCGCGAGTGCGAGCCATTAATTATTTGATTCGTATCAGTTTTCATAGCAGGAATCGATAATGGCCGGGATTTCAGCCATTGAGTTCCATCATAGTATTTCAACACACTATAAATTTTCAGGCATCATGTATAGAGTCTAGACAAATCACATGGGTAACTTTTACGTCACATGATGCATAGCTCCTGGTGACAAAACTTATATTGCAGAAGTACAGACCATTCAATGCAATTTCTAAGGCAAAATTTTAACAATACTTATGATATACCAATACTTGTTGTTTGTAACGTATGAGTTATATGTCTCTTTCAAAAGACAATCTTTCATGTTTGATTCTTTATAACATATAAATCCAAATTGATAGCAAGTTGAGAAAATTTATTAGAATTACTTCTATGATAAATGTTTGCCCATATAGAACATCAGATTAATGTTTTAATCCATGACAGTGAATTATTGGCCTTCAGTACATTAATAACTCGACAATGCTTAAGAAACATCATTTACATAAAGAAGTTGGATGTAGAAGAAGTAGAATGTTATACTATGATGCTTCTTTCCGACTTACGTCTTCCCCACTTCTCCTGCTGTTAATACAGTGGTCTGTTTGTAACTTATCTTAGAGACTGTGAACTCATTAGGTATGCAATTTAACCTATGGCTCGTTATCAGCCCTAAAACATTTGAACAAGTGCTGCTGATTGGCCTGTAATTGAAAAACGCCCCAGCGAGAAGAACGACGGAGATGGGAACTGATTATTTGAGGCTGATAAAAAATTCAGGCCCTTCCGAGGCGCGGTCCGCAGAGTAATGTCTTAACGTGTTCACTAATGGGCTCCAACCCCGCTGGGTATCCGCCACGACGCTCCGTTATTGCCCTCAAGTCATTTTTTCCACGGGGAGAATTGTACAAAGTTTCTCTTTCATACAACTCTACTGAAAGTTATGCCGATGAGGGTTACACATCGGTGTGAAACATTACAAACTAGTAATGCAAAAGAAATCAAGCAACTGGATATAGGTTCTCTCAAGACTCAGACATTTGAGACAGCATCCTTTATTAGTGACAGAGAATTAGTCTGAAGACAAGTGTAACTTGCCTAAAAATGAGTCTCTAAATTGAAATGTAAATGAGCTGGGGAAGAAAACCAGCCGGCTTGATAAAGTCAAAGCAAGGTGATTGTCACACGTTATTAAACGATAATCCGTGATTATGTATGTCGCGACCTAGATGGTTGGAAATCCGTCAAAGGCGTGTGAAGGTAATTTTCACTGTCAGGTCTCACTACATGTATGTTATGATTACAGTAACATTGTAAGTAAGATCAGTTTAACAACAGGGATAAAATCCAGACTGCAGTCAAATCTTGAGTTCACATCGTTAGGTTATTTAAGACTGTAGTTTGTGCGTCACGTCTCGAGAGGAGGCGTGGAATCATGAGTGAGTGTTGGAAGCAGGCGGAAGTGGCCCCGCAATAACACAGGGTTGTGGCGGCAGTATTATCATCAGCACTCCAACCTCCATCACCTCACCTGTGCAGGCATGGTGGAGTTCAAATATGCATCACTTCCTGGAAAGTGAGCTGGGTATGATGGAAAGGAGATAACAATTGATGGAACGGAAATCCAACTACATTTTTAGTCTTAAATATCTCAAGGTGAAATCGCATTATTCGAGTAAATCCTACCTCTATTACAAACACTTTTCATATGATTTTGACAAATTGCAGCATTCATTTTTGGCTGCTAATTGTTTCCTGCGTGGCATTGGTGCCGTAAAGAAAACATGTTTTATTGTCTTAGCCATATCGCTTCCTGAGTCTCTTACGTCACATATGGATATAAGGATGAACTGAACTTTCAAGTACGAGAAGTAAAAGATAAGGAAGAGTCTCCAAGCTCAGACGGTCATGTCTCTTTTATCTGTAATTTCCTCGCTCATCGCGGATTCATCTTCGTTTTGTCTGCACTTAGCCGACCATGGATAGGTTGATAGGTAATCACTGATGAGACAGAAGAGCGATAAAGTTTTACCTTGGTTGTACGGAATCCCACCCTATCAGGGAAGTTATGGTCGCTGGCGCAGTAATGGCCCGTGCTTTAGATCGGACCCACTTGGGTAGCGGAGCTGAAAATGAGCCACAGTGTCATTAAGGTGTCGGGGATGAGGCAAAGCCAGGAGTGTAATCACTTCTGCAGTGTTGGAGACGCCATGTAATGTTTACCAAAGTGCTCCACGGATCTGGTACAGGAAATACAGACATATCCATTTCACCAGTTACGGAGAAAATATCTGTCTATGATGAACAATTGTTTGGCTGAACCGTCGCAATTTTGAGTCGCAATTTTGAATCAAAGCTTGCGCCCTCTGATTCTTAAACCGAAAACACCATTTGTAACTCAGCACCAGAAATGAAATTGTAGGAATAAAGGTGGGAAAGCCTTGAGGACAAGCCTAGCAGGAGCTAAGCCAGGAAGATTAGGACGGGCTGGTTTTTCTGACCTCCCAACTCCCGCCTGCTCCTGTCCATTGTTAGATAATGGGGTTAAACATTCCCCTGGCAGATACTGGAAAATTGGGTATTAGTGTTTTCACCCATGCACCACTCACGCAATAATTCCCACCTTTTGCATTTGAAATTAATTTGATGGTAATGAATTCAGTGGAATTTGTTGACATTTGGCCTGGAACAAAACCAATATTCAATGTAAATTCAGCCCCAAAACCAGGTAGTTGTGTCTTCTTATTGGAAAATTCCTTGCATTTGTCTGTGTTTGTGAGGTACATCAGAGAAGCCATCTGCCTTTTCTGGTACTAAGCAAGATAAAGAAGGCGACAGAACGGCTATTTCCCCAAATGCGTTCTTTGAAAGGAAAAGCTGCTAAACAGCAGGCCCATTCTGTCTTGAGCCATTTCACTAACATCCTATCTGTGTTTATCTACATTTGCCCAAAGCCATGAAACTGTGACTACGAGGGCTTGTTTGCTGTTAACGAGGTTGAATTGCCATCAGAAACGTACTTATTAGAATGCAGAAGACGTTCGGAGCCTTGTCGGTATTCATTTAGTTATCCCCAAGTTCGGCGTAACTGTATTCCGCCCGTTTACGGCGAAAACCTGGGAGTGTTGTAAACGGCCCCCCGAACGTCCTCTCTGACGAGCAAGGACACGGGATAGTAATCCGACATCCCGACTGGATTGATGTTAATGCTACATGTGCAATATCCCACCACACCCTCCCACTTTTACGACGCTGTGATGGCATGTCGAGTGCCGGCCCCCATAATCCCACAATTATTCTGACACATGATGAATGGAAAATGTGCCGGAATCATCATGCTTCAGTTCAGGAGCGAAATGTTATTAATACTTAATAATAATGGTAATTTCTATTGAAATCCCTTCCCCCGGGTACCCCAGGGTGGCAACACCGGAATCGCAACCTGCGTCTCACGTTTCGCTGGGAACAGGTTCTATCTGGTCCGATTGACTCGGCTGTTGTGAGGGGGTGCATTGATAGAATTACAGAAAGCTTTGTGTTTTGAAAGATGTGCCACATTAACCATAGTCTTAGATACACGCAGGAATATAAAATGGCTGACAAAATGGACTTACCTTTATGATTGAATGTCAAAATGGTTTTAGAGGGTCATTGACGCAACTTAGGAAAGCTATACCCATTTAAAGATGTGAAAAATCTGTCAGATATTTGTCAAGTTGTGCATAGCCTTCGACGGCTTATAAAATGCAATAAAGGAAAACGGCCGATGAAATGGGGCTTCCCGTATGATTTAATGTTATACACCGTAAATAGGTTTAGTAGCATACACGATGGTAATACATGGACGACACGTCTGGCCAATACACAGTGGGAATGTAAACGATTCTACCGTATATACGGGCAGGACGTGCCTCGGAAAACAAGGCAATGTCTCGCACTTAAAGAGGATTATGCATAAAACAGTTAACAGCAGACTTCTTCCTAATTCAATCAGGCGTGGTTAACCACGTTATTTGGCCCACACCAGTCTCTGTGATGTAAAACGTGGGTTTTAAGATGTAGATTTTAAATCCTGGAGTTACAGGAGGACTGGTAGCTTGTGAGTGATCCCTGCTGTCGACACACTCAGTTGGGGAGGGCCAGGCACAAAGCCTCCCTGCCTTTGTGTTGAGCTCCTATATAGACTGACTATGGAGTGCTGATTGTCCAAAGTGGATGGGGATTCAGGCGGGGGGTATGACAGAATCTTGGCCTTTTGTTAGAAGGTCCCACTAGCAAAAGATTGATGTGGGGGGTTTAACATAGTGAGGTGGTAATGTTAACAAAAAGTGATAGCAGTGGTTGTGATGATGTTGTGTCAACAGTCGGACATGTTTATATCTTTACATTCGTGCCAATCAAATATTGGCAGAAGTGCAGAGACATTGCAGTTGGTAGTGGAACAGTGGCGTCTTTTTAGACACAGCTGCATTCATTGAAAATAAACTGAAGCTGGCTGTTTATGATTTATCATTCAGAAAGCAAATAGTAGTCAGTCCAAGACTTGTATCGACAGAACTATCTGAGCTTGAACAAATCTGACATAGGGTATTGAGAACTGAGACAGTTGAGTTTAATACTGCGTCATTAGTCCGCCTTGCAGTAGATTCAATCCAGGGAGTTGCCATACTATTGATGTTCATGTGGCTTGGGATCAGACCAGAATAACAAAGACTTTACACTGTATATATCCCAATTAAAGCATAGTATTACAAATGTAGAATGTTTGCCATTGTTTTACCAAATTACAATGGTTAAGTTACACTATTCAGAAGGTCACATATGTTGCATTCTTGAAATCAAGTCAAGACACTAGCAACAGAGATTGAAATTCTTTATTGTGCCATTATTGGAGTTTCTACAGTGCAGTACAATACATATTGAACTGTTGGGCAGCATTTTCAGACTGATTACAAAATAGTCAAAACTGACAGAACATTATTTATCCTTGCAGCTGGGAGTAAAACTGAGGAAGAGATGTACTTCGAGGACTCCACGCCAAAACAAAAGGCCGTCGTGCCAGGCGGCTCCAAATCCGAGACCATCAACGACGTAAACAGACAAAACGCCGACCCCAACGTCCTGAACACAGAAAGCAGTAGCACCGCGCCGGCTGCCACCATGTCACTGGTTGCCCTAGCAACATTCATCGTCACAGCGTACTTGAGACATACCCTCTAATGCTAAGGACGTTTTTCCCTTCCGTCAAGTCTCCAACCTTTGTATGTAATGATCCCCCAATTCTTCAGTTGTGTTTTTCCATGCCCAGAACTTTTGTACATACGGGACTATAATGTATTATAATAGAGGTGAGCGGCAAATGTCATATATGCAGAGGAACAGTTGGACGGCATTGTATATACGGAATATGCATCTCTCGGCGCGGGTTATTTTGTACTTACTTCGTCCTGAAGGATTGTCGTCCTCTTTTTGTGAGGTTAGTTAAAAAAGGGGAACGTAAGAAGAGTATTTGTAACTGTTGAGATAAATGTAATAAGCATCATACGTTATTTGAACAAGCACTTGGACATGGCAAACAAGAACTTAGATATCTGGGGACAATTTTACAGTCTACACATGGTTAAGAATTGGAACAGAATACATTTGAGAGACCGTTTGTTTTTCTTTGAATGTTCAATTTTTGTCAGATAACCAAAAATCTCGAGTTTACCACCCATGGATCGTAAGAGATACTGACTTTCTTGTTTTATGATAAGAGCATGATAAAAATGGGGTATAACACACTATGTATACTGATCACACATGTTCTATTTATATTCTTTATATTTGAATCTTGCCACAAATATTCAGTACCAAAAATCAATGGCTTATATGACACCTTGAAGCATCCTTTTGAATTGAAGAAGACAATAGACCATTTTTGAGTGCTTCTGAAATTTTGTATGCATTTTTTCCTTTGTGGACAGAGAATACCTCATGTAGTGTTGAAATGAGAGAGAGCGAGTAATGACAATTCTAGGTGTATTTATGGGAATGTACGAGGAAATTTCTGTGTACCTAACTATGATTTTTGCGACTTTGGATATATCAATTAATGAAAATGCAAACAATTTTTGTTTGTGATTTTAAGGTGGGGGTCGGACGTACCGGTATATATAACTGAATTACTGCAGACAACTTCCATGTACTTGTAACTTTTGACACGTTTTCATTGTTATGTTTTTGTACCATGACTATACATATAATATGGTGTTACAGTAAGATACAAACCTTCTGTGTTTAGACAAGAATGACTAGGCAAGGCCAGTGGGGTGTAGTTTTGTATGTATTAGCACTGCAATGAGATGTGCCTTGAATGAATTTTTTGAATATATATTTTGATACTCCTTGGCCATTCGAATGATGATAGAATTTCAAATTCCTTGTTATGTGATAGAATTTTGGTTCTTATGGTTGGGATTTGGTGCATAGTGCTTTTGCTGTTATTTTTGTGTAAGGGTAGCATTTTTTTGACTTATCATATATAGCAAAACCACCCAATGAACAGTCAACATTTCATTGGCAACTATTTGATATCATATATCGTTCTGTATTGCATGTATCAACAATTTCATTTTTGTTTATTTGTCAATACAAATCTGGAGGGGAGGGATATATGCAGACGTATAGAGGAGAGTCTCAACACAAACAATATCATTACCATTACAAGTACACTTTCTAGGGAACTACATTAGTAAGAATATTTTGCGATGAATCATATTCTATCACAATTGTAAATTTTGCAGTACATGTATTTGGGCCAACATGTTTTTTTTCATGGCCATTTTAGTTCCCAATTTTTATGATAATTTTTGAGTAAGTTGCTGCAAAATTTGAATTTCTAGTCCTTGAATGTTGTAAAAGTTTTAGTTTGATTTTTCGCCATTTTTACCTTGTGATTGTATAAAGTATTTGTCCTACTACAATATGTTGTGTTAGGCTTGCTGTGAATCTGTATTTGGGTGGTCAAGTGATATTTCCAATTTCTGTAGTCTCTATCAGGCTCCGTAGAATTTGTTCAGGAGTTGCTGCTGATTTGAGCAGTAGTGTGCATAGGTTTCAACTACATGTATGCCAAAACAGAGCACAGCCTATAGAGTCTGGTAGAGGCTACAATGTGTACTACAGTATTACTCATAGTATCTGTAATTTATTTCCTACCCCAACACAAAAACTTTAGGGCAAAGAAACTGAAAGGCTGCCACTCCTTACTAGTATGGTCAACAGTACCAAACAACAAACAAACAACAAACATTGTTGATGACTTATACTTGTTCACCTCATCTGCATCAATGATAGATTGATTCCTCGTGTAATCTGCATGTTTCTAATTTGCATAAATGAGAAGTTCTCCTGCAACTGTGTCACATCAGCACTCAAGTTGTCAAAGACAATTGCAAACAGTTGATAGAAGTGGAAAAGATTTTCTCTGTACAATGTTTGGTGGCGTTGATCATGTATTGTTACCAGTGATGTTTGCTGAACAGTCTATCTATTAAATTCATTTCCAAACACCATCCTCCAAATGACGATAAAACTTGACCAAGTCATCACTCTGAGTCTGACTTTATTTTATTCAACAGTCAAGTTAAAATAGAAGCTAACGTTATATGGTGTCTGTATGTGAAATCACCACCGCTATGCTGGTTTGCTAGACTTGGAAGAGGAAGACCTGATACCAGTAAATGGCATAATGTCACGATTATGTAACAGTACGGTGTATTTAGATATTCAAATTTCACCTGGCAAGTTCCAGTTTTAACCAACCAGTATGGCGGACAATGATTAAATCATACTCGTGAGTGCACACATCCTATTGGTATTGTCCATGAAAACGGTAACGTTACATGTATAGTTTTCATCTGTGTATGTGTTTGCAGTAATATGAATATTGCAGAGTGGCAGGATTTGAGTCAGAAAATGGTGTAACTGGAGACTTGCAGGATGGGAGGGATGGTTGGCCCCGTCCAAACTTCTGCAGAAAGGCAGAAAATGTATAGACAAAATTAGAAAGAAATTGACAATAATGAATAAAACAAATTCACAAAAAACTTGAAATATGACGTAACCTTATATCTGGAAGATCTCATCATCCTTGAAATCTAATATCCTTATAGTAGTCATGACAAAAACAAAATAATACGATAGCTTAAGGAGAAGCAAGCTCTTGCTATTGACACCTGACACTGTTAAACCAAAAGCAATAAAAGTTAATCAGGTTTTCCAAATTCCCACTACACTGTCTTGCAAATCTGAAATGCCATTTCCAGTGTTTGTTGGATCGCGGAGAGTTTGGGAATTCGGGGCTGAGAGACGGACAAACCATCTCGGCAGAACAGGTGGTTTGGGTTGCCCACAAAGAAGGAAGCACTGTTCAGTGGCAGTTTCTGGGATATGTAAACTCTGTGGTTACTGAAGAGTTACTGTTGAGTGTGTATGTGGTTAAGGTTAGCTAAGTGATGGTTTCAAGATTCTTATCATACACGTGTGTGTGTGTGTTTGTGTGTATGCATCTGTATGTAACATACAAGGTCAGCGTACCGGTATGTGGTCATCTCTATCATATCCTAATCATATTCGTCTTTTACTGAATTAAATCTCTTTTTTCATTAAAGTCTACCCATAGAAATCATAGAATCGGGCCATTTATTTTTAGATCGTATTGTTCACAAACGATCTCTGATGAAAACATATCAGGTAACCTCCGTGGATGTAGTCATGTGTATACGGAGCCTGTTGCCCTAAGGTGTTTTTCATTGGTTGATTTGAAATCCAAGTGATGATCGTTTAACCTCTAAAGCAGACTCCGGCTGATATTTATATCTTAAAAGAAACCCAAGCAATATTAGGGTCAGAAAAATCGGATTTTAAAAGTCAATTTATTTAGTCATTTTTATACATGGTTAGTTCAAACAACACGATCACAATGTATAGCACATCCATGATGCAAAAATGAAATGTTGTTGTGATGTGAGAAGTTACTGAAAATCGTGGCCAGAGTTTTTGTAGGCTCGTGAAACTAGAGATCATTATACGGCACGATTTTGCGCGGTTTTAAAATCCTAAAAGTATGAAATTATTACGCAAATGTGCTAGACAATGTTAGTAAATGTCACTACCATAAAGATCTCAGCATTTTTTTAATTTCCATTTTTTGGCCCTAATATTGCTTTGGTTGCCTTTAAAGTTCTGCGCTGATCGATGACGTACTGTTTTCGGATTGCTAGCGTCAAACGCTGAGAGCATTACGACCATCTAAACACTGCAGCAATCACATAATATCACGTGAAGAGCATAAAAAAACGCCAATCTTAAAACACCATCTGAAGCTTTTGAGGCTACACAGTGTGTTATCGTGGGTGTTAGAGTGGGCGTTCTGAAGGATCAAGATTGAATCAGCCCAAATATTGCCTGGATTTAGGAACAATCTCGGCCACCAATCCAGATGCAATATCCTTCATTCACTGATATACACACGTGATTCTTCTCCGAAACAAAACAGCCGTTCGGAATTGGATGTTTATGAAAACTATTTTTATACTGAAACATTGGAGAAGCTATTTGCGAGACTATCTCTGTATTTGGCTGGCAGAATCTCAGGCAAGGTAGAAGCTGTGACAGCATAACCAATTTGTTTATGCTGGTCTTAACAATGAAATGGAACGCCAAACCTTTAGAAGACGGTAAAATAGGCTCAACTTTAGGCTTGATTTAAGAGTCGACCCGGGACGCGAATGCCTTATCGTCATACACACAAATATATCTGCCATTCCCAGAAAGCCGAAAAGACCTCCAACTTCGAGTTTTATCAGTTGACTGCGCCTGTTATCTGCGAGATGTCAGATTCAGCTGCAGAAGGGGATTTGAATGTGAGTCTGTTGGTCATCAGCCAACTCAAGCTTTTGCAGACGTTTGTATATTTCAGACTGACTGACTGACAGTAGTAGCAGTATATCTTATCACAAAACTAGATAATCAAGCTGCTAGAGTCTACACCGTTTCTTCCTGACATCAAAATCAATCTGCCACAAATATGCAAAAAACGGAAGTTCTGCTGCAGTACCAAGGTCATGCAACAGAGGCCCGAACTTGACCTTCCTCTTCCCAAGACCTACCCACATATGAAATATTATCACAATCCATCCAGTCGTTCTTGAGTTGTGCTAGCCATAAATATCCAGAAACACTGACACACAGACAAGCAGACAGACACACCAAAGACAATTCCTCCATTTTTCATGCAGGCAATAAAACAGAAAACAGGTGAAATGAAAGAAAATATCGTACTCTACATTCGAGTCATATTCGAGTTGTTTTAATGCTCTTCGTCAATCTGTGTGTTTTTTATAGAATTTCCGCCCTGACAATAGACATCTCAGTGATTGATTTAAATGATGTAACGGTACAGGCTTCTTCTGTGAGATCGATGTTGACAAATAACTATCGGGTAAAATCCCAATGAAGATAACAACAGTGCTGGACCAGGATAGGCATTGCTGGGGACTGAACGTTAACAGAAGTAGAATGTGTTGATTCGTCACAGAAAAAAAGCTTTTAGTGAGAGACATTTAATCAGACGTACACTAACCAAGGACCTCCTTGTACTCACACAGAAATTTCTTACGCTCACAAACTCGCACATCAGAACGCATAAGAACAAACGCACACACACACACACACACACACACACACGCGCGCGCGCGCGCGCGCACACACGCTGGCCCACGCATATCCTACGACCCTTCATTCCTTCTCTGCTTGTATGATATATCTCCAGACCTTACGTGTGCCCATATTAACCCCTGCATAGAATCGACAACAATGCTATGTTGTAAAGCCCAATTGAAACCTTTTTACATATAGCAGCTGGTCGTCAACGCAACAGCCAGCTGACGCTACATTAAGGGATACAGCTTTGGGAATAAGCTAAGGTAATGGATAAACAAACCGATAATACTTGTGCAAAGTTCAGTGAAAATGCAGTTACTTAAATCAAGGTGGTTCTATGGCTTATATAACATCCAAGCAGATGTTTGGATTCAGTTTTGAATGTCTTTTCGCTCGTGTTGTGTTAAAAAATGCATAAATATAAAAGAAAATACGAAGCAAGCTGAAGAAATAAACATCCTTTGCGCTTTTTGAAAAGCATTTATAAAGCTATCAACAGTTTGGCATCTTGGAGTCGGTATTTATATTCTTTTTGTAGCGCCCTGTTCTCTAGCTAACCTTTGCTCGCGCTCTCGTATCTAACCGCATTACGTTTTGTATTTTCCTATCTGCTGAGTTGGCATACGTCCCAACTGTCGTTCCTTTGATACTTTCTTTATCTTGTTGTTTCTATCTCGCCTTTCAGAAGGCGGGCGTCCTTTCACGCGTTATGGCACGGCCGAACACGAGTCGACAGGGGAGAGAAAAGAATCGTTCCATTTGTGTCAGGCGTTACCAATAGAATTAGCGGTCCTTCTGGCATCCGGGGTGAAAACACAATAAAGTTGACGTAATGCTATAGAAGTCTAATGCACGACCACCCCCATACACAGGGTCATTATGTATGTATGACAAACAATGTCCGTATGCTACCGATGGTGCGGTCACACTCGTGCTACTCTTCATGAGTCCTCTCCGTCAACCTCTGCTTGGAGACTTGCGCTGTAGGATTTTCAGATGCGACAGTCGACAATGGCCTACGACATAGAACCATTTCCATCTCGAGACAGATGGATTTTCTGCGACACATCCACGACCACGACTGTCCCACGACACGTCAACGACTGTCCCACGACATATTCACGACTGTACCACGACGTGTCCACGACGCATCAGCCACGACTGTCCCACGACATATCTACGACTGTCCCACGACACATCACGACTGTCCCACGACACATCACGACTGTCCCACGACGCGCCCACGACTCTCCCAAGATGGACCCTCAACTTGCTAGTGGAAACCTATATCGTGCAACGAGTGTCACTGGGACATCAAATAGAGGATATTCGTTGAGCTCGTCAAAATGATGGTGATTCACTCGCTTGGGTGTGAAGTAATAAGAAATTCCCTACGCCTTTTTTACCATGTCGTATCATACGACATGGTAAACTATGGTTAAATCAAACCGATTCTGTGTTTGAAATTGCCCCGTAACATGGTTTTACCATTATGACAAGATAGGACAATATAAAGAAGCATTTACCTCAAGCTCTCTGCTAGCGTGTGGAAAACGTAGACATAAAAAATCAGTGAAGAATCAAATAACGATGTTTTGGCGATAAAAGTAAGCAAGAAATGTCAAGAAAGCTTCACTAATGGAAAAAAACGTTACCTATTTTACTGGGCCCCTTTTTAATGCAGGGATAGCCCATGGAGCCATACAGTTAAACAGGCAGCAGCATATGTAGCTCTTATACGATTGAATGCATGAACGAATGATTTATGGACGGTGCAAATGCATTGTACATGAGTGTGGTCTACAGAACTACAGTTAAAAGGATGATTCAACAGAACTGGGGCGAAATCATGGTGATAAAATAAAAGAATGATGTAGCTTTATCGATTCAAAAGCTCTTATGTCAAAGGAGCTTTGATCCGGCGGCAAGCATGTATAAAAACGGTTTCTCAAAGCAAAACAATTTTTAAGAGTTTTGCAACATTTAGTGTACCGTTTCTAGTGAATTGCATGATAGCCATTTGATTGCACAGCTCTGATACAGGGTGGCGTGAAAGAAGCTTGCAGGGATAGTGTGAGAGCTAACGATCACTTACGGGTGGTAAAGAAATGTTTTATCATATGACTTTACACGAGAGGAAATCCCGTGTTAAAATGGAATCTGCCCGAAGCACAGGGCGTTTACACACTTGGTAGAGATAGATAGGGGCTAAAACAGAGTATGAGATCATGATAGATCAGAAATGAGCAAGCAAATGTTAGTATCATACAGATTTTCGTATCCAGAATATTTCCAGTTTTAACGTTCTGAATTTGCTTCGGGCCTTTAACCCTGTTGCCTATATCTACTATTTTCCCAGCTATCAAATGAGTCTGATGCCAGGCGATAAGAACAACTAGTATATTTTATACCACGTTCAACTCTAGGATTTCCATAGGTCCTCTGTTACATTCTATCGCAACACTCAGTGCAAGTAGTAATGAACATAAAGCAAGTAGAAACAATGCGCTGGGCAACTATGACCTTTCAGCTGACATACTAGTATAGTCATTTCCTTTCCCCTGTAGCACTATTCGGCAAGTCTCCATCTAGGTTCCTCTTGGTACGCCCAAAAATAGCAGAAATTGGCCAACAAAAAGTATTGGAATTCGTTAGAGGAGCTAGCCCAATGGTAGATTGGTCCTTCACTGACTTCTTCGACCAATTATTCAGGCTACTTCTGTTTCTTCCAATTAAGAAAGAGAGCCGAGAGGGAGGAATCCAGCGACCTTTGCGTAGTCGTACATATACCTTTTAACGGTTGCTCCCCTTTTGATCTTTTCCCTTCTAAACTAAAAGAAAAAGCATCTTTGTGCGACCACGTAAGACTATACGCCCTACGTCATCACCTCACACGTATCTAAGACATCGCGGAACCGAGATCCTTGAAGAAGATGTTTTTCCTTGCTTGAGTCTGTCAACGTGGGGGAATAGTTGTGCCGTCAGCTAAGTCGACCTCCTGGACTTTCTAAAGCACAAAGGCTCAGCGAAAGTGGCAGTCTGGATATTCCAGAGTCTTTGATCTTCTGAGGACGACAAACAGAGCCCGGCCTACCGTTAGACATGTTTGTGAAATGTTTTCTTCAACTGTTTCTGGGGCCGTTCTTAAGGTCGATAAACTTGTTGCGTTCTGTGGTGTAGTGGGTAGCAATCCGGCGCTTGGACGACAAGGTTGAGTGTTGAAAATCCCAGTCTATCTGGCGGTGTTCTTAGATTTAAATCCACTTTCAATGTTGCTGGACTGCACCGCAATCCTTCGAAGGAGACGTCAAGCCGTTCGTGTTGTGTTTAAGGAGAGTCACTGACCTTGAACCTACTAAACTCCTCTTACGACTTGAGCCGGGTGCCCCTGGTGCCTTACAACATACAGTACAGAGATCCTACAGCGGTTTCTCAGTATCTCGCCCAGGCTTTACCTACGAACCCACGCCTACTACAGCACCGTGACTACAGAGAGAACTTTCGATACGTGGTAACCCCGGTGATGTGGTACAGATGCAGACCCACGCACATGGAAGCTTGGTTGATCCACGTGGAAGTCCATTTAACCCACTAGGTCTTACCAAGCGACGTGTAACAGACGCCACAGACTGTCTCACGTCGATAACGACGGTGTGCGTCACGATAACGACGTTGTGCGTTAGTTTGCGTCACTATTCGCCTACGCGGCGGCAAGTCTGTCTTGCTATGTCTCCAAGCAGATGTATTCCCTTTTTCCGCATTTTTATAAGCGAGTTAAAAAGAATACAAAACGTGGCAACCAGACAAATAAAAACCAAGCCGACACTGTTAACAACTGCTTGGAGACTTACTTGGACGAGATCGTTGCAGTGCGACATAGGTGTCTGATTGGTCCAGCGGTAAACTACTGTGCGCTAGGATAAGGAAACGGACCAGAGCTAGAGTTCGAATCCCCGTCGTTGCCAGTTAATGCGCATGCTCTACGTACCCAACTAACACAGTTTTCCAAAGTAACATAGTCTACTGTCCGACTTATTTCAGGTTAACGTTACATATCTGCCCTACTTGTTACAGACAATATATTCTAGGTAGGAAAAGTGCAGGCTATGCGGGATTGAGATTTTTCTCTCATCCCGTCTTTGCTGTCTTAGGGCATCTCATTTGGGTGTCACTAATGTCTGTCAAACGTATTCTGACTGTCCGCTAAACAGGCTGAACAGATCAGTACGTCTTACTTACACACCAGACCACCGTTTTGCTTACACAGACTTTAAACATTCCTCGATATCTCCGTGATCGGCTGCAGATATAACTGTCGGTCCGCACCTGTTCTGACCTCATGTTTTATGAATACCTGGTTTTATCAGGACTCCGTCACATGTTGGTTTATCTGATCCTCGGGTTCAGTGCCCGCGAGGGGTCAGACGAACTGTCTTCTCAGATTCAGGCCGTGTGACGGTTAGCAGCAACAGACTGAGAAGAATGAAACAAGAGAATGATGGAAAGAAAGATCGAAAAGAGAGAATGATGGAAAGAAAGAGGATGATCAATGGAGGAAAACAGAACGACGGTGAGAAGTAGGATATAGGAAACGCTGGAAAAATAAAGGAAGGAAAGCAAAAGGAAGAAAGAAAGCCCTAAAGAAAGAAAAAGAAAGGAAGAAAAGAAAAGAAAAGATAGAGAACGACGGAAAGAGACAGGAATAGACTAAGGAAAGCAAAGACCGAGAGAGAGTTGAAAAAGAAATGAAGCATAAACTAAAACAAGAGAAAGAGATACTGAGACAGAAAGAAAGAGAGAGTGAGATGAACAGAAGCAAAGAAGGAAGTGAGAAAACGTAAATTTACTGCCGTCTGATAATTGATTTATAGACTTCTTTAGAGTCAATTCCACATTACCGAGAGGATGTTTGTTGCCTTTTGTTCTAACATTTACAAAACCTTTGTAACAATCTATGTGAGATAAGTAACTGTTAAGAACAATTTCCAACATTTATTTGGTGTTATAAATATTTTCTGCTGTGTTCCAACAGGTTAAACAAATTTCCAACATTGAACACATTATTTGTATAAGTTTCTAAACTGTTGCAACATAGATTGATTATTTGTTTGAACATGTTCCAACATTCTACAAATATGATATAACTGGGTCAGTGGGCTGGGAACAGGGCAATTCACACATCCCTTCAAAGTATAGGGGATTAGGTCTAGGTGCCATGCATAGACACCTAAAGACAAAAGAGTTGCCCATGTCCAGACGTGAAATCTAAAAATATACAGAGGCAGACAATAGAGCCTGATTAGCACCTACTTTTATGGGGGCAATAACCCAAATCTACCATTTTGAGAATGATGCAAAATGTTGGAACATGTTCCAACAGTAGGCCAATCACACAGATGTTTGAAAACTGTTCTAAATAAAGAGATATTTGTGCAAATACTTTCATAATATTTCCAAAATATATAGATGAGTTCAAACATGTTAAAACTTTCATTTCTAATTGTTTGAACGGTCTGGAATTATTTTGACTGAAATAGTCTTTTCTCTAAAATTGTTCAAACTTATTAGCAATATCATCTGAAAACCCTCTCAGTGACATGGAATTGACTCTATTCTTTCTCTTCTTTTCTCCCTCCTTTGCCCTCCCGACGCTCTTTGCCCTCGGGTTTATCCTTATGCCCATCTGACTTACATCTCTTGTCTCTGGTGCTGTCTTAAACCAAACAAAACTTCAGCGGCCCTTTGCGGTAGATCTCGGCCGCCCGTTTCTCCCGTGCCCCCTGACCCTGACCGTACCGTGATGTGGGCGGCTGGGCACGAGACGCAAACCACCTGTACCCCTCCCGTTATCTGTCCTTCAGCTGGGGGAGTTTAAAATATCGGACACTTGAACTATGCATGCCTGCGCATGAACGCTTCTGTTACTGAATTTGCAGAAAAAATATGAGAAACTTCAACATTGGTTGAAGAGCTCGGAGACGCAAACTATCCGAACTTCACGTTATCTGTCATTCAGCTGCATGAGTTAAAAATAACGGCCAGTTGAACTATTTATGCCTGACGAATGAACGCTTCTGTTACTGAATTGTTTCTGTGTGAGCGTAGAAAAAAAAGATGAGAAATGTCAACAATAACTGAAGAGCCCGGAGATCATTGTCTCACGTTATCTGTCCTTCAACTGTGGGAGTTTAAAATAACGGCCACTTCAACTATCCATGCCTGCCGAAGTGATGAACGCTTCTGTTACTGAATGGTGTTTGTGCGAGCCTACGGAGAAAAAATATGAGAAACTTCAACAATAACTGACGAGCCCAGAGACGTAAATCATATTTGTCTCATGTTATCTGTCCTTCAGCCGGGGGAGTTTAAAATAAATGGTACTCTTGAACTATGCATGCTTGTCGAATGAACTTCATGGTTTTTGTGCGAGCGTACGGTACGGAGAAAAAAATGATGATCAACTTCAACAATAACTGAAGGGCCTGGTGACGTAAACTCTCCTTGTCTCATGTTATCTGTCCTTCAGTCAGCAGGACTTTTATAATAACGACCACTCGAACTATGCATGTGGATGACACTTCTGTTACTTTATGGTTCGTGCGAGCGTATGAGATAAAGATAATAAACTTCATCTATAACTGACTATGAAAACTAGAAGAGCCCGGAGCAAACCATCCGAATCTCACGTTATCTGTCCTTCAGTTAGGCGAGAGTTTAAAATAACGGCCACTTGAACTACTTCCATGTGGATGGCATTTCTGTTATTGGATCGCGTAGAAAAATAGATGAGAAATGTCAGCAATGACTACGTATGAAAATGAGAATGAGCCGGGAAGTCCGAACGTAAACTATCAGTACCTTTCCGTCCTCAGAAAAGGACATACATGTAACGTTATATCATGCACGTTGTTATGGCACCACTGTAGCATATCGCATAAACTCTTCATCGTTGGCATTGAATGTGACACAACAGCGATTTGTATGTGACAGTTAGACTTACAATGTTCATAACTCACTCCCTTTTCTAAGCTCGTCCGCATTGTTCCATTCTCAGAGTTTGAAAATCAATTCACGTAGACGACGTCCTTTGAACTGATTAGCATACACCCTGCGGTTAGCATTAAAGTTAATCCTCCGTTCTTTCGCCAGCTTAGTCCGTTGTCAGTCCCCCATCGTCGCAATTCATCATATGGCAACAACGTACTGTACGTCTGTAAGGTAAATCTTTTGGCAGTCTGTACTCACTGTATTGTTTGCAATTTTTGCAACATTCTATCGATTGATAGAAACAAATGACACTTCCATTCGACTGAATGTGGTGTCGTTTTGGCGTAACGATTAGGGCAATGTTTGGCCCAGAACCCAGGGGACCTGGGTTAGAATCCCCTGACATGCTGCTGATGTTGTGTCCTTGGGAAAGGCACTTAGCACAAATGTAGAACTTGGGTACCTGACTTCAGTTGGGGAGGTAAAAGGCGGTGGAAGGAGAGGGTTGGGCTCCTTCCAATACCGTGTCCCAGACACAGTGGATAACAACCCACTGCCTCAATGGCCTCAAAAATGCTATGGGACTACCTTTACCTTTACCTACCTTTTGGTGACAAACGCTGCGCCAGGTCACCGAAATCCGTGATAAGTTCATCTTTCATCAGAATATTTGAGTGTGTCCGGAGAAAGGAGATATGAGTCACATATAGGTGACGCCAGTCGCCACTGAGGTCAGAATTATCAATTATGATAATTGTTGATGATATATTTTTTAGGAATTATGAGTCACATGCCCTCATATTTTCTGTGAATTGGAACATCTCGAGTATGATTTGACATTATCAGTCTGGAAAGGATGATCTACAGCATTCTTATCTATCCTTATATGTGAAACAATGGAACGCACAAGTTCTACAGTGACCATTACGTCACCATGATTAGCAATTTGCATAGAGGTCGTCTTAATTTTTGGCGGGAAACCCGTTCACCAGCCATTCAACATGGTTGCATATCTATTGTAAAACTGTCCCTGTACTGCTTATACTGCAATCTGACTAGCCTGGCCCAAAAACCGAAATTCTTATTGGAATTGAAATGAAACGCCCAATGTTTTACGCAACCGCGTTAGAATACAAATGTAATAATACAAAAAGATACATGGTCGGGGAGTACAATATGCATTTCTAAATTACTATGTGGTTCGTGTAACGACTATATAGGCAATCTTCGCTCACTGCGGGTGTCCTGCATGGCTATATGACGCATTGGTGACCTACGCACGTTGATAGCGTACATTTAGAAAAAAAAATAAAACTGGAGTGTCATCAATATCCCTGATATTTGTCCTCTTGATATCCAGATTAGTATCAATTTTATATGTCTTTGTGGTTATCGTCTAAGCCGAATTCGAAGCTGTGTTAAGGATGTTCTTATATTTTCAGGGGTACGGTATAGTGCATTCGAAACTTAAACTAGAAAAGGACTCTTAGAAATACAGCCCGAAGCATCTGTTTTGTGGTTATCTGTACGCCACATACTCATGATACAGCGAATGGAAATTTGTGTTAGATCCGGCTGTAAAACCGTGCAGACGACAGAAAGAGATGTGAGCTGCGATATCTTTTGACTCTTTCAACGCGAGCCAAAATACGATAACAAGATATCAGTTGAGCCAAATACGATTACTTTATCGATTCTTTCATTTTGAGGGACTTATCAATGTAGACCTTCCGGAGGGAAGAACATGGACAAAACCTCTACGAAGATTTTGAAGAATTTGCTAAAGAAAGTTGACAAGAAAGTTGAACGGAACTAACGAGAAATCAAGTATCTCATACCTCCGTGAAATATTTAGATTTTTTGTAACTTTCTTGTTTCATTCATCATTGCTAATTGTTCGCTGATTCTGTCTACTTGTTTTCCAGTCTGTGGTACCAACTTCATGAGAACTGGGCCAAGCCAACCTTCCAATCCTGGCAGTCTCCTGTTACACCATCTTCCACCTGACATTCTGTCTCTCTACAATATTCAAATAACTACGGACACACAAAGACAAACAAACAAACAAACACACACACACATATACACACACAGACCGAAAACAATATCTCTGCTTTACCAAAAAGGCCAAGCACCTCCTTGATTTCACGGAGATAGAAATGCAACGCTATATCGCAAAAAAAATGGATGTGTCTAGTTCTAAACCGCTCACTATACCTGTCCTAAAAGTGACATTTTTCACCTGACACAGAGAGTAGACTCATTAGTATGCAATTCTAAGCATCATGTCAGTCTCTAGACTAAACAAACTACGACACTGCGGTGAGGGGCTTCAAATCACAAAACTTTTCCCTCCTTTCCGAATACCAGACATACCGGTGCCTCGTGTGCCGGGTCACCGCGCGGCTGGGCCAGAAATTAGCACGTTATCTGCATCCGCTGATTCTCCACGCAACTTTTCTCGTAAAATATATCGTTTCTTTTTTCACTTGTCAGATTTTCTGTGTCGGTCGTGGTGACATATCAGTAACCATACCGTGAAGGGGAACGGGGAGTTTTCTTTCATTTGTATTCACGGAGGGGAAAGTTTCGTCAGTCGGGTGATTAGAGGTAATGATGTTAGCTTTGGGTTGTAGTCAACTTCAATGTCAACAGCGGGAAGTGATGAATAGTAGGGAAGAAATTGAATAAGAGCAAGGAAGGAGCTGTGAAGGGAAGGAAGGAAGGAAGGAATAACTTAAATGCTTTTGAATATCCAAGCTATAACTAAGTACATTTGTATTGGTTAGACGGTTCAACCAAAGTTTAAGTTACAGATACAGAGTCCATTCCAAGTCACCAAGAGGGTTGTTATTGTCATCATTTACAAATGTTTTCAATTCAATGTAATCATTTAAGAGATTTGACACATGTACTATGGAAATATTTGAATTTCCCTGGTCGTTTAAAACTATTTTCCAAATAATGAGGACTTTTGTTTCGTCCGGATTGGAAGCTAGATATTGCTCTACTGTATTACGAAATTGTTTTTCCTATGTTTGTCTGTTTCACTATCTCTAAATACAGATTACGAATTTTAGATTTGTGCTTTAAGAAAACGAAATGGCATCTAGCTACAAGTGTACAAGGCTGATTTTGTTCACTTCGAGTTTGCTTCCAACAATCAACCGTACGTTATATCCAATTCCGTGCTTACATAGTCCATACCCAAGTACGCTTTGAATCTGATAACTTCGACTTAACGATTCTACAGAAGTACCGTGGCGAATTTAAGAATAACGATAAATTAGCCACAAATTGCCTTCGCTGCTTACGGGATCTTCGGGAAGATAGGCAAAGATCTACATAATGAGACAATTGTACTTTAGCGACGCGTTACACACGAAACGCCTCCAATTTTGTCTTCGTTAGCTTAATCGATTTTATTCCACTTCGATATTCCAGGAGTGATTTTTCTTCATTCAATATATGAAGTTGTGTAATGATATAGATATGTTGTTTTATAAGACGATGTAATATGATAACATTGTGATATCAAAGACTGTAAATTCAATCTGGAAATCGGATGTAGAAATAGCAGGTGCAAAAATGAAGACGTTTTGAAATCCTTTTTCTTTTTGTGAAGAAATGCCAAGAGTTGGTCATATTTCCTTACGTGGGGTTTGACACCAATGGAATCTTTCATCGACATTCAAAGGTGTAGGAACGAGGAATGGGAAAACTGTGGGGAACAGAATTGAACGGAAACTACCGTAGCTTGCCGCACGTAACAGCGGAAATTTGCATGACCAGACTTGGCGAAAGGACAAACAAAGGAATAGATTCGGTTACACTCGGATTTGATGGACTGTATTACAAGAATCATAAACATTTTTCTTTTATTTCATGATTTTGGATCTCCAATTTTTCTTTCTATGAAAACCCTGCACGTTTCTTTTCGTTCAAATGTTTACATGAGTCAGTGATGAATTCACTGTAACAATATATCTAAAACGAAAGTTTCAGGCAGCTAAATTTATTAACTTTACGGTCGTCGAAACGCACAAGAATACACACTGAAAAGAGAATACTGTACTAGTAACAGAAGATGGCCAAATTATGTAGTCGAGCATTTCTACACAATTTTGTCTTACTCCTTGTCATTTCGGGAGAAGGGTAGATACTGTTGTTGTTTATTTATTTGGCATCGTGCATGTGTATTACCATCACGCCTAGTCAAACCTAGAATACACAATATTTAAAGTTTGAATTCACAAGTCAAAAAATTAACTTGGTACAATGGAAATACATGTGCTTAGATTTATTCCAGTGGTTTTATAATAGTTTTTACATTGTCGCTTTTTGTGTGTGACATGAGGTAGTCGGGGGACGTTACAATCTTCCTCAAACATCGGCTTGGAGATTTCCTCGAAACCAAAGTAGGATTTTGTTACTTTACATGTCAGGATCCTGACAGCGCGCATTCCTGTACAGACAGGAGACGGCGGCTGTCATCTTTGAGCCGCGGCAGCTGTTGTTTCAACGATAGACAACTTTCCGGGCGGACTACCTGAGACGATATTATTCCTCTAAACATCCACGCGTGTGGCGCCATTTTTCTCGCTCCGATTCTCTGTATGTTTGGGGTGTTGGGTGCGTACAGAGCTTCGGTGAAGAGATGGCATAGAGAGAATCGAAGAAGCATTGGAAGCACAAATAGGAGAGAATCTGAGGCTGAATACTTAAGAAATGAAAGAAAGAATGAAAGAGAATAGAAAGGAGGGTACAGACTTACTCTCCAAGCAGAGGTTAGGCCCCAACTTGTTTTGGACGTCTTTTTATGCGTTTTTATCGGGTCCAGGGAGAGAAAAAGAATGGAGGCCAAAAGAGGAGAGAATCTGATCTGAGTGAGGTGGAAGATTGAATAGAGAGAAATAAGAGAATAGAAACAAGGATACAGATTATTGAAAGCATATATTTTTTCTTTAAAAAGGGACATGTAATCAGGTGATTTTTGATGGTTTTAGTTGTGTTTGCCCAAATCAATATCAAATACACATCTTAAAATTCTAATTAGATAGAAATAAATTAACAAACAATGAAAATTGTCAAAGTTGTACTTTTTCATGCCTTTGCAAAGTATCATTTTCACATTTAGGAGAAACAAAATCTAAAACCAAATACAGGTAATCTTTTAAGATGACCTAGTGATTGCTCATTTATCGAGGAGGTAATACCATGGGACACTTTGTGGTTATCAGTGTACGCCATACACTCATGATACAGCGAATGGAAATTTGTGTTAGATCCGGCTGTAAAACCGTGCGGACGACACCAAATATCACTTCGGACTTTTATACACATGCACATTCTTGAGGAAACCAAGGATGATATATAGGAGATAACACCATTGGAGAAATGAAGATACGGATTACCATATACTATTGAACAAGACCAACTTAGTAAACGTTTTATTTGTATACAACTCGAAGAATGTTTTCTGTTGTGTATTACGTCACTGGCGGAAAAGCCCACAGACCATAACGACTGCTAATCGTTAGAACAATAAACATAAATACGTCAGTCGACAGATTCCTTCGCATTTTTGTGAGTCAGAGGTGTGTGGGCTTCTGGCCACATCCCACCACACCTTTCATTGTCCCTGCAGAAAATCCCTTATCTCTTTTCTTTTCTCTTTCACTGGCGTCATTTGCATACATAATCTCCCTTTTGTCAAGATGCTACAAAACGAGCAGCTGCTATAATCACCCAATAATTGAAAAGGGAGACATCAGTTAGTAGTCTGTTCACGTTGCCAAGACAGCGTAAACCGTTGGCCACCTCCGAGGTGTTTCTTTACACCGTCTCAAGTAAGGCATGTAAGACGGGGAGCATGCCTCACTGACGACCGTGCTTCCGACATTCTTGTGAGCTTTCGTCAACAGCTGACGCCACAACTTGCAAATTTCGCTTGATTCGAGCGCCCACTGTGAAAATAAGAGAGAAAACAAAAATTGTCCCACCACGACTTTGTACATTTGAATCCTTGACGACTTCAATTCGTCAAATTTTCAGTTAGGTTGGTAGTTCACCTGAAATGTCGGTATCATCCCTTGATGTGGTGTACATTCACCTTGTGAGTAACACCTTGCGGTCGGGAGGCGTACTCACTCATTGGAGTGCTGTAAGGGAACACCTCGCGAGCATAAACAAGTTCCCAACGCGAAATTCACACAGTCGAATAAAGGAAGCCTTTCTTTGCACTGAAACCCTAACCGGACAAAGAGAAAGAGGAGCGGTGGATTGAAAGACTAATGGCTAAGGATGCCCTTTTCAAGTAAACCATTCTAAAGTGTACATGAACCCTGTAGCAAAGCTGGCCGCTGATTGGTCGCCACTGGCCCAATGAGAGTTGCAAAACAAAAAGTAGCCAATGAGAACCCGGAAATACGCCGTTGTGTAGCATTTTAGCTGTTGAGTTCAACGTACGGTACCAGTGGGTAGCATAATAATACCTCATGAGTTACCATAATTATATTGATTAAAGCTGTATAAATTTCTGTAAAAGCAGGAATTAATATATAAAGATAAGAAATATGGATATTCAATTTTTATATATGTTTCAAAATCAAAACTCTACTGTTATATTTCTGTTTACGATGGTGGCTGTTGGTAGATAGAACAGCTAAGACGCATGCTCGGGGCATGAATAATGTATTTACCACTCGGACTCGGGGAGCGCCACTGGACCTCATAAATTTTCACAACTGAGGTTGAAACACTACGGAAAAGAGCCAAGGCCCTTGCGTGCTTCCTACAGAAAGTTGGCCGCCAATGTGGACGATCAAGTGACGGCCAAACGCGTGGATCTGTCGTGACGGTCGCAGGGAGGTTTTAGCGTGCGAGAAGGGATCGTTCGGACCGGGTGTACGGGGCTGGACAAAGGGCCTGGGAAAGTCGGGCAGCGAGGGGGATCGTCTTTCCACAGGCGTTGTGTGCTGGCTGTGTGAGATCAAGTTTCCTGTGGAATGATCATGGCAGCGTGGCAGAGGACTTTGCTGCCTTTCGGGGCTCTTTTTGCCTTCCTGTGTACGTGTCTGGCCGACCTGAGACCGTCCACGGAGTGTAAGGACGCCCTCACGTTGTATATCACGAAAACTTCCAACTTGAACTCGGTGACGGAGAGGGCAGTACCCGGTAAGTGGTATCCAGACTTTACCCCTCCCCTTCTACACTCCGAGACCTAAGAACAAATTAAATTACTCAATTTTAGTACTCTAATACGTCCTTCTGAGTGTACAGGCTAGCTTTACAGGTTCTCAGGATTAATGTGCACTAGTTTTAGGGGGGATAAGGGCCGTGGGAACGGGTAAAATGGAGCAAAATGGGCGCCTTGTCTGCCGTAAGCCGAGCGACGAACCTGCGATGAATCGATTCAACTCGCTCGCACTGTTGCCCAAGGTTCTCAAGCGTCCGTAGGGATAGAGCCTGAAAAAACAGACATTTGGGAGGAACAGGAGGGGGATATCTTGTCAGATTGTTCAGATAAAGGCCTTGGCTAGCTACCAGATAGCTTTGTTTGGACGGTGGGGGAGGGCGAGCGACCGGGCGGGCGACGTGCAACATGCAGCTTGCCCCCCGGTCAACCGGCTATTGTCCGCCCCATGATTAACACTTCAACAATCGGCGGTGTATTTTTGGTCGGGCTCGGGATATACACTGGTATGTACAGGAAAATGTTGGCCAGATTTAAACCTTTATAGGTCCAAAAATCCACCCTGAAAGTTGGGAATCAAACTGCTGGGGGCGCGGTTGTGTTTGCTGGTCCTGTGTACAAAGTTAGAAGCAGCTGTAAGTGTTTATAGTGGGGAACTCAGACACCACAATGCCTACTCACACCGTGAACTAAAGAGGAATTTTAAATGAGGACCACCATGAAAAATCGCTTTACTGGTTCAGATTTCCCCTTTAGCAGTGCAAAATATATGTATCAACGATCCAGAGTATGTAATAAAATCCTAATCTAGCAAACGCAGTGCCTGAAGTGCAAATAGTTGTTTTTCCTCGGATTTTTGCAAACCCAGGACGTTGTTGCAAAAGAAAAGCACAAACAACTTTGCTTGTAGATTGACTAAGTGTTTGCATGGGATGAGAATGGTTTTCTGGGAAACACTAGCACATGGCGGTCTGCGAATTCTCCATCTACAAGTGATGAAGAAAAAATGAGCGAATTACCCCAGGGAGCAACCCAAATCATGTAGAGTCCTGTGACTAAATAAAACGGGCAAATATCCTCATCATTAAACCCTATTAATGCCAGTACCAATGCGTCACTTAGGGTTTTCCTATACAAACTAGCGAAACACCAAAAGATTAGTTTCGTTGATATTTCTGCGGTTTTTGAGTCATCCTCTTCAATGTTATTCCAAAGCAACATGGTCTGGTGGCAATGATAATTTATTCATTCACCATTATCTCACCAATGATTTTTTCATGAATAATGTCAGAAAATTTTGATATAGAATCTCGGTGAATGAAAGTCACAGTTCCATATTAACCCAAATTACTCCTGAAATGATGAACACGATTTTGGTACGAGTATCGTATTTAGAGGGCGAAAATTTGGCAGTGCTTTTCAAGGGCTTATTGTTAAAGTCCCTGTAATGTAGAAGGTGACAGGAAGTGATTTGTGCCTGAAATCATTCCATAATTCATGAGTTGCCTGAAAAATCCTGGTCTTTTCTATTTTCATTATCAGGCATTTGCCTTATCCCACCAATACGACATGGTGATACGACCTATCTCTCCGCTAGTTATCTCGGTTTTGAGGGAAATCCTACCATTTGGGGTCGATCATATCTTTAGGTCGTAATGGCCCTTCTGTAAAGCATGGCCGAAATTGCACTTGATGTCTGAATTACAGAGAAAAAAATATACATTCTGTTCTCTAAAGCATGATGTTTGCCTGTTTTCTGGTCAAGGGGCTATGTTTTTTGCTTTGGTGACTAATTGTTAAAAGTGGTGGATAATTTGTGATTGTTGCAAAAAAATCTATATACAAAGTATGTGTGTGCGCCAGCCGGCCATTAGGCTAACAATAAAGCTGATTTACTGAGCAGTTTAGTACTGTAAGCTTTAATTATGCATTGTGGCAATTTGGATAACCTTTTGGTCAACTGTCTATAGTCATTCATGGTAGATATTTATCACTTTTAGGAACTGGGCAGCCAATACCATATGTGCTCTTTTGGCTGTGCATCCCTATTTCATTTGGTATGGTGGGGGTATTTTTGTACATACCATTCTAATTGCATAGATACAAAGGTAATGTACCTAGAAATATGATACAGTATTTCATTATTTGGGTAACTTATGATTATATGTCATGAAAGAGAGGACAATGTTTCAGGATATCTTGCGTTAGTTTTCCTTGAAGTAATGTATCTTAAGCTAATTCAAGACAGTTCTGGATAAAGGCAAGTAGGAAGTGAGGTATTCTGTGTTGTTTTAATAACACAGCGGTGGCTGTGATTGTATCAATTTCAGGAAGAAGGAAAAAACCCACAAAGAATTACAAGAAGAGCCACGACGGGTTACTGGTGCTCTTCAGAATAATCACATTTCAAGGTGGCCCATCCGAAATTGGATTAACGATAAAGGTGCAAGGAGATAAGGATTTCTGTAATCCGCGGTGTCAGTGTGTTCTTGAGCAGGAAGTAAGATTGTCGGTCATATGTCAAAGACTGGCGCCTAGGCTAGTGGGCCAAGACTGCGCAAGGACTGTCCTAACAACTACTTGGTGTGAAAAGTCAGCACCCACCTCATTAGTGTGTGTGAAAAACTTCTTGCCAAAAAAGTGTAGTGGAAAGATTCGATCAGGGCTTATCTAAGGGCAGGCTTGAGAAACCTACGTTGGAGAAACGCCACTTGAAACAGATTGAAGCAGGCAGCTGTATTTGTCAGGGTCTAAGAGTGCGACTCTAATTATTGTTGGTTGGCCCAGTCAGTTGTGTTTCCTTTGAATAAACATAGTCAGTCTGAGTGGTGTAGACCTCAACCTAATGAAAGAAAAACAATGTTTAAGTATGTTTAAAGGAAGGTAGGAAGCCATGGAAATACATAACATAATTGGTCCTGATTGAAAAAAAAATTGGGCTGAGAGAAAAAATAACAGTTTTAGTTGAGTCAGGATTTGGACAATCAGTGCTAAAGAAAACACATAGGTTAGTCGATAGTTGTAATGTTTTATCTGAGTTCACTTGTTTTGTTGCAAGAGATAAAACTTGTTGGTTCTACTCAAGTGTGTTTACATATCTAAAATGATAACTTAGCCCTTGGAGAGATGTTTATCATGCAAATCATGAGTAATTAAAGATCTGTGATTCAACAGGATATCCTGTCACCCCTTTTTTAACCTTCTCCCTGCTGCCTAATCCTTTAAACCAATAGTGAAATTGTAGCCAAGCAAAACTTCAGTGTGCTAAGGGTTGATTATTGAAAATGTCCCTTTGCTTTGGTCAAATTTCCTTATTTCTCATTTGTGGAATTTGTATTCTTGGAAGAAGCAGTTGTCACTCCAGCAAGTATTTGGCTTGGAAACAGAAAGCGTTTATCTGACGCAGTCTTCAGTCTTTCAAAAAGTCTGGTAGAACTCTTCCACCAAAAAGGGTTAAGTTGTGTGGGTGTATAGCATAAAGCTGTGATGTTTTTAGTACGTACAAACATCTGATAAAGGTGTTTCTAAGAAAGACTGACTCACAGTAAAACACAGGTGTGTTTTATCAATGTAAATTCTAGTGCCTTTGGAAATTGGACCACATCCCAAGTTGGGCTCTTACCAAATTGAGCTTCAAATGGTGAGCATAAGCTACGCTGGCAGCCCAGCCTCAAGTCCTTGACATCTGCACTCAAATTTGAAGCTTTGCCAAAAGCTTTGACCAGATGGTAACATTTGCCATGTTTCTAATCAAGTAGAACCGACTTCACTGTAATGAGTGTGTGGGTGCCCATCGATAGTACATTACCAAGTCAGAATTGTAAAAAGATAAGGCTGGCTACTTGTAGATATGTGTGTGTAGTTGTGGTTTTATCTGAAGCTCTTTCAGGGTGGCACGTTTTGTTGCGGTCGTGTGAGATTGTATAAACAAAGAAATTATATTCTGAAGTGTCTGTGACCGCTCTGGAATTAAAAATAGAAGGTTATGTTCCAAGCAGATGCTACTTCGGATTCATGTTGCGTGTAATGTTAACAAGAAGTTATGTAACTTATGTAAGCCCTGAAATTGACGGAGGTGGCAATTTGCTTGCATCGTTATGAGTGAACTGATTGCTTTGATGATAGTAAGATCAATTATAAAGAAATAATGTAAACTGACAGTACAGCAGGACAGGAAGAGGTCAGGCTTTTTCTGTCGTCATAACTAGGGGTGGTATGTGGGGGGGAGTTATAATTGTACTGCCCACACTAAAGATACACCAGGCCAGCTAAGGGGAGAATTTTGGATATGGGATTTAAACATTCGTATGTTTGCAATGTAAAGAATGTTAGGTGGACCATTCTGTACAGATAATCTCCGCTGTAGGTAATGCGCGCCCTCCGGCTATAGGTGTCGTCGGAACAATGGCGATAATGCACGTCTGCTTTGGCGACAAAGGACCGCCACCGGCGACAAACGGCGTCGTTTAGCCCTCAGCAGTTCGCCGCTGTACATCGTTATTTGGTATTGTCACTTCATAAAGGATATTTCAGGAAGAACAGGCTTACCCCAAATCACTGGACAGAGCTCACAACAGAGGACTGGTGATTTGAGTCCAAGGAAGTAGATCCTACTCTTGATAAGATTTTAAGGAATCTTTTTACTATTATTGTCTTTTTAGGCAAAACAGGGTTAATTGTAGCCCTTAAGGGCAGTGGCTTAACATAAGATATTCCCACACTTCTTAGGTATCGTCCAAGACTAACGATTTTACTTCCTTACAAATTGCCCCCCTCCCCACAACTCTGTACCTTTTGAATATCATCATAAACGATGTCCAAAACTTCTGTTATGATTTTGTCCAAAATTGTGTGTGTGCATGGATTTCGATTTCAAAATTTCAGGCAAAAGTTTTGAGTCTGCTTGATACATTCATCAGTAAGCAATTGGGATGTTTTAAGAAACAGCTATCTTTTTCTTCCAATCTGTTACAAAATCTTGGCCTATCTTGACTTCCCATGAATTGTCACTTCCCAGATACCAAAATACATTGTTTGCGCTCTCTCACAGAAAGGAAACAATACTTACTGGCACTGATTGAAGGCGGGTACAAAGTTTAATGTGCCGTCCTGTTATGCACACACCAGGACCTCGACCCAACTGGCATAAACAATGGCGCTGTGCTGCTTCCTGGCTTTGTTTTCATTAGAAATGTTGACTTCTAATATCACTAGGTATGATGACAGTTGTATACAGACTGTTGTTGGCATAAGATTGTGACTACGATAGAGGATATGCTGAATGGTAGACACAAAATTAGATTTGTTGACTGGGTTCCCACACTCAAATTGGGTTGTGATGGCAGCCCTTTGTTCTATACTGGTTCTGTAGATGACAAATTTGGAGTTGGACCATAATACATTTTAGGGAGTGGCTAGATTGACTATTGAAATTGTACAGTGCATGTTTTTGTTCGCTTGAAATCTGCCTGTTGGTCAAGAATGTTCTTAGAATCTCAACGCATCCACATCTCCGCTGACAACTACGTCTCAAGTCCATGTTTTCCCCAGTAGTTGCTCTCACCCTTGCGCCCACCTCCCCCTGCTGTGCAGAAACGATTTGGCACGCAGAAGTTCAGGAGTAGTCGCTCAGATGTGGAGAGGCCACCGGCCAGGGTGCAACTGCAGCCGCTCCGTTATGTGAACCCTTGTTTTGCCTGCCATTTTGACGCCACAGGATAGCCCTGACCTCCAGCGCTGGGCCCTCTTGTTTATTTGGTGACTACCATATATGGCAGGCTGTCCTGTTAAACCTTACCCCCTGGCCAGGCACGGAGAAGGCTTAGCAAAGCTTTAGTGGAAAAGGTGTAGAAAGAAAGAACGGACGTTACGATCGCTTAGGAGAGAGCTAGGAAGATTACGTCCTCCTCCAGAGAAGAGAATTCTCACAAGGAGGAACCTAGGAATGAAGGATAAAGAAAGGTCATAGAACAGAAGGGAGGAGGTAGAACTAAAAAGCCACACATGGCGGATTGGATGTGTCACCAGTAGGATATAACCCAGGCATGGATGTGTCACAGGGCCGTTCAGAAAAGTCTTCAGTCATTAGTCATCAAATCTGATAGGTCCAGACAACCAGACTGCAAACTGGATCCCCACTGTGTTCCCCTGTTTCCTATATTCATATATGCAATTTGTCAAAGTCTTTGTCTTTTTGGGTTGAAAAGTACAAAAGGTATAAACAGAAAGGAGATGGTTATTATCAGTCGTGTTTGGTTGAGAAAAAGCTTCTTCATTGGACTGCTGGTTGCGTGTTCAAACACGTTGGTTGAGAATAAATCAATGGTCTCAAATATCAATTTCTCCTGTAAATGTGGAAGTTACTGCTGAAATCTATAACTGCAGAATCGTTTCTACGGTTTCAGTTTGTGTAGACAGCATTACCCACACATCAAACTATGTAGGACCACCAAAAATCAGGATTTGGACTCTTTTATCTGGGTATCTAAAAAACCTTATCAGTCTCTGTGGGCGTCTTCCTGCTCTTGAGGACAGAGCACATTCCAGACGGCCGCAGCTGTACCTGATTATTGAGCACCAGGTGAACTTGGGCAACCTTTCGCGTCAATCATACCAATGTGAAAAGGACATCCTGTCCAGATAGTGAAATTTTAAAAAGGTGTGTCGGTTATCCAGTCCGACATGATTAAAAGCATGTCTAGCTTTGATGTCAGAGGCTGGTGATATGAACCATACAACGTATCTGGTGGGATTATATGAATTATGTATCATCATGTCTGCACGGAAAAATAATAGGGGAGATAACATGGAAAAATGGATGTCGGGAACCAGACTTATTTTGTAGGGATTAGGGACATGCCTTTCCTTAAAGGAGGGAAGAATAGACCACAAAGGAGGCACAGAGGTGTGTCTTAGAGTAAGTCATGTAGACAGACGCAAGATTGACACGAATTCTTCCACACCTGTGCATTTGGTGACATGTCGGATCAATCGCAATCAGCGAACAACCATGTTTACTTTTGTCGTGATGTCACTGATCCACCATTACCCTCATTTGGGGATTTTGGGCTTATGTCCGAGAGGGACGGAGAGGGAGCCCGAGATTTACAACGGTGAATGTTTGGGAATATCGGTTGCATCGTGATACACGTAAGCTACTCAGGAAAGACGAAAAGCTGTATGATTTGGCCAGAATGATAACTGCCCTCATTGAAAGATTTATTCAGATGAAATTACCACATTTCTTCTACCCTGCCCACCCTGGCACAAAACGACCAGGTATTCATATTATCGGGGTTATATAATCGTCTGTTATACTGAAGAAGAACTACACAACTCAAACATTTTCTGTCTAAATTGATAAAAACAAAAATGGCAAAATTATGCCTTGCTTCATCTTGTGTCCAACCGACAAAGAAAAAGATAAGAAAAAGTCCTCTGACATGGCAACTGAATGGATGACATCATATAGTGTATGTTAAAAAATAGCAGTGTAAACAATGAACATGTTGTTGTTAAGGGTTGGGAAGTGGGTTTCCTGTACCCAAGGAAAACATTCCATACTAACAGAAAGAGAGTTGTTTGGAGAAGACTGAGAACTGAGATTATCAAAATTCTTTACTTGCAAGTATTCAAGAAGGTCCTGGTGAAGACATTCCTTTTAGTTTTAGGATTTGTGTAAAAGTTATAACTTTCCAAATAAAACAGTGGGTAGCATGTTTTACTTATTAACCAACAAATAGCATACTCAAGTGAGGTTATTTACTTTTCAGTAGTTTTGCTTTGTAATTTATTAAACCTGCAAGAGAGTGAAGGCCATTGTTGAGTACTTTTCAACTGGAAAAAGTATTTGCCATTTCCAGTCTAGTTCTTGGAAATAACGTATGGAGAATCCTTTTTATAGAGTTAGCATAACTCTTTGATGTGGAGTCCTGGAGAGGAAATTGTTTACGTTTAATGTGGATCTCCATGAGAAGTGGGAAAATACTCTGTGGTGGTCATGGCTCAACTAGAATTCGGAAGTCCCTCAAAAGTGGTTTATTTTTGGAAACCTTCCAGCCATCTGAAACATTTGCCTCTCCAGGGGGGAGGGGGGAGTAGTCCTGCTGTCCCATCAGCCACTAGGGGATGACAGGGTCAGGGACACAAGGATAAGGGCTGCCTCATCTGTTGCTATGGCAACATCATCTGTTGCTATGGCAACAGACATAAGCTCTGGTTGAAATTCATTCTCAATGCTGATGTCATGGGTCAGGACCATGCCAAAGGCCAGTATTAGGGTCATACCATGAGGGATTGTAGGGGTGGAAAGGTTATGTGAAGAAAAGTTGGTGTAACATTTGGGAGTTTGCAACAGTCAGAGTGGTAATTTTCTTTCTCCACATGCAATTCTATTTCTACTTTTGACCATTTCATAGGGAACTTAAGACAGATCATGCAAGACGTGTTATTGAAATGCATTTATAGATGCCACATACTGTTAGTTAATTGCGTGTGAAGTTTAGGATAAGGTGCTTATCTAGTTAAATTCTCAGGTGTTTCCAACTTTGTTAAGATGTGTGAAATACACTCCCCACTTTGCTGGGATTTCTGTTGTGAAAACATTTACATAAGAGGTTTAAAGAAGCCACATTGGAGAATTTCACTGAATAAGACTGGTGGGAAAAAGATCACCACGTTCTTAAATCAGATGGGTGTGAAAAATGCCTCTGTGCCAAGCTGCTAACATCAAATTATTAATTAATACAGACTTCCTGGTTTAGAAACGAGATCAGCTATCCCGCATTTTGTTGTCGTTCATTATTTTTTCGCACATTTGTAAAACAGTGTTACATTTTTGAGGTCCTTTGCGGTTTGGTGGAAAAATTCTTGAGAATTTTCTCAAATAGGACAACAATAATTCTGTAACAATTGATTTGGATATGGGGAGGGTGGCATGTTCTATGTAATCTTAAAAGTTCAAATAATTTGTAAACAAGACAATGGTTTTCACTTTCACAGAGTTAGGTGTTTGTTTGACGTAAATATTGACATCATGAATGATAAAACTTTTTCCAACGCTTACTGAAGAATCTGAACAAAGTCTCATTTTATATTCCGTCAGTTTAACTACCCTGAATTTATTATTGATAGCGTTAGATTTTATGGTGTGCAAAATCATGTGACTTGAATGATCATCTGTCAGATAAAAAAGTTTTGTATGACACACCTAAGGGACAGTCTGTGAAGCAAAGAAGTAATGATGTAGTGAGTAATCTGAGCACTGCTGCCTCTGCTATTGTGTTAACCGTTTTCTCCTTTTATTCGCTCCCCTTGGTCCCCCAAAATACAGCGTAGCGGGAGGCACTGTATGACAATAGTTCACCTACCAGGCCCAATGCTACTCCCTGCTTTTTTCAGGCGCTGAATTAATCTTTCATGAGAACACACTGCAAAGAGTAACAAAAAAGACAAATCTCTTGGGATAGCAACAGTGGCAACTACCTACTTTTTTCCTTACTAGCACTACCCCAAAGGAGGGCATTAGTCTATTTTCAATGTAGAGTGCATGGCATTCATAGTGATTGTGTGTGTGGTCCCAGCGACCAACAGGGGCATGGTGATTGAATAGCTTGGTAATTTTCCATGCATGACTGTGAATAATGTAATTTATTCCTTTCTTCTTTTCTCTTCTTGCAGGGGATCAGCTGAGAAATATATGTCCTCAGGGGCAGACGTGTTGTACACAGGAGATGGAAGAAAAGCTTGCCTTGCAGAGCCATGTGGACTTTGAAAAGCTAGTCTCAGAAAAGACCACGTTTCTCAGAAGCACTTTTATATCAAGAACAGAAAAATTTGATGGTAAGTCACACAGAACAGACACAACGCACACAGATGTAACACATGGGCTGTTCAACAGTAGGTCTGGGAAAATTCTTGCCTAGTTTTGATGGGGGAGTGATAAGAAAGTATGTGATAATTGGGGACAGCTCATTAATACTCTCCTCAGGGATGCGTACTGTCTTCTAGATGCCTATCTCTTCATTGTGTGTGAAGCTACATCCCAAACAAAAGCACACACGGCATAGAGAATTGTATTTCTTTATAGAAAATAAAGAGTTATCCAGAGAATAGACTGTTAGGGCATATAGGGGCAAAGTTGTATACTGTGTGTCCGATCCTAGAGGGCTAATGAATAAGGCACATACCAGGCTTGACATTTCGCATAAGTCTGCTAGGTATGTCTGCCACTGAACTGCAGAGTGACATGAAACATGGACAACTTTTTAAGTGGGCTTTTCCTTTTCATTTTCACACTGTGTTAGTCTATCCCTGCCAAAAAATGTCTCATTTGGAAACAGCTTAATTTATTTAGCTGTGTGAAGTGTACCATTGGCAATTGGAAAGCTACCACCTTTGCAACGGAGAAAGGGATTGGTTGATTTGACATGTTATTTCAGCCTTGTACAAAAAATGCTGACACCTAGGTGCAAATGATCTCCATATATTATCTTCTGTTTCATTACTTGAAGATATACCGAGAAAGAAAACAAGCCCACTCATTTCTCAAGACATTGCTAAGACAGCGGGTGGGTTGAGAAGACTCACACCTTGGTCTGAAGTAATGCACAATAGGCAGTCCATTAAAAGAAGACATTACTTTGTATTCTTAATCATACACACTGTGAACAAGACTCGATCTATGTAATTATGTAGTAAATTTCACCCCTTGTAGCAGATGGTACATGTATACTGATTATCTTATGGAAATATCTCTCCATTGATGCTCAGGGATGTAAAGAAATGCGTGGCATCCCCCCATACATACCAATGCTGAGTTGACATATCATTAAAGAGAAAATTGGGTAACCTTTTCTTCAGAAAGACACCAGGTCATGTCAAAGCAAGACGCTGTTGTGAAAATTGGATCTCACAAGCAATGTTTTGCTTGATTGAAGTGGACAGTCTGCAAGTTTGCCAAATTGATCCAATTATATGTTCAGTCTGAATTGCAGATAACTAGCTGATAATCAGAGATAATCTACACCAAATTCTTCAGCACTGTGCATGCTGAAGACAAAAGATTAAACCCCTAATTGAGGTCGTGAAAGATTTAGCAACTGCTTTCCTTTGGTATATTTCCTTTTGGCCAGGCTTTGTTTTATAGTTTCGCGGGTAGCTACGGTTTATTACGATCCATTTTCCGTCCAAGGACGTTGTGAAATCATTATGCAGTATTCCCGCCATACGAATAGTAGTTTTTGATCATAAAAGAAATCCTTGGCTCGCCCCAACTGTCCTTGTTAGTGTTTCCCAATATGACGATTTACCACTCTTATGTTTCGCTTGATCCATTGAAAGTATTCCCGGTAGCTCATTTCCCTTTGGGGCAGGGATAGTTATTCTTAAAAAAACCATTTTGTGTAGAAAGAGACAATAAAATCGATATGGGAAGAGTTTGATGTATTCGGTTTGTAGATATGGAAGATGAGTGCATTATGTTCAAGCTTGAAAGCAAAGATGATATTGTATACAATATTTCTGTTGGAAGCTGCAAGTATGATCAAGATAAGAAGGCATAGTTGCCAGTCTGTCTGGAGGAGGAAAAAAAGGAAGTCGTCAAAGCCAAAAGCAGGTGGATTTTGTTCCCTTGAACGTAAAGTGCTACTGCTCCTAGGAAATGTGAACAATGTGGAGGTTTTCCAAGCTTGGAAGAGCAACATTAGGAGGAGGAATGGTGGGAATGTGGCATTACTTCCACTTCTGTGTTCCCTTTAGCGATCCCCTTGGTTGTTATAAAAGGGAGTCAAGGCAACTGTGCGGAAATGCACCTCATCGCAAATGAACGGTGCTCAAGATTCTTTCGGTAATGATCGGTGCCTCTCTGGTCTTTTGTGTGCTTTTTTTTCTCCTCTGTGCCTGGTGGGATTTGCATGTTTTTCGGCAGATAAAAGAAATTGTTAGACACCCTTTTAAGAAAATATGGTGGAAGGTTTGAATTTAGTTATTTCAAGGATGTTTGTGAAAGGTCATGTGAAATGTTGTGTAAATTTTGATTCTTCTGGATGGTTAGTTTTTTCTGTCACAATCACAATATGAAAATACCGTTGTGTTTCATGAAGTAAAAATAGCTTTAATTGTAGCTAATGTTATACCACGGTGTGTAAGTTATACCGTGTGAGTTTACAACAAAAAAAAGATGACGTCAGCATTCGTGTCAAGTGTTTGTTCCATTCTTAAATGGTGTACAAAAGATAAGTGGTCCCTTGTTCCCGGGAGTTTAGAAATTTTGCCCCCAAAGTCCATTAGGACTTGGCAAAGTGTGACCTGTTTTTTTGAGGGGCCGTGTTCCGCCAAGTTGTCCTGTGGGTAAGCGATAGTTCCCGCCTTTGTGTAAAAGGGTTAGCATCGGTGCCTCAGAAGCAGGGTGTATCAAAGGATGTTTCTAGTGCCCATTGTTTGGTAAAGACGCAGTTCAGGGGACCTCTTTCTGGACGGGGGTAATGGAGAGGAAGGAATTCAGCCCCCTGTTTATACGCAGGGTCCGGTTACGGTTAGGATTTCGCCTGAGTGCAGCACGCCGCCACGATCCAGCCGGATTTCCAAGGCTGAAGACGCACGGGGGATCTCATAACTGTCCTTCCGAACTGCCAGTCTTCAAGTATAGCGGAGAAATAAACATCCTAACACAACACATCACACCTGTCAGCACGGAATAAATATTCCTAGGGCGGAGGGCAGGGAATTCTTCCCGCGGTTGGGTGGTTGGTGGGTAAACATTGGGAAAAATTCTTGAAGGGTCTTTATAGTGACATCACGGACGTAACCCAGATTACCTGGTTACAGCGTCACACGCAACTTTGTTACGCCTTGTTGATCCGGTCATCACCTGATTTTCCCCAAGCAGCTAATTCATTCAGAACACCAGACATTCACGGCTCCCTCCCTAAATCTATTGCCCAACAAATGACATTTAGGAATCCTCCCCGAGGAATTTTGTCTGTTGCTCTTTACCTGTAACATGTTAGTCCCCAGACTTATTACGATGTGGAGGTAATAAAGGGTATTAGATGCGGTAATGTTGTTAGCGCGCGGTGATGTAATGTTATGAATGATTTATTACTTTATTGCTCACCATAGTACAATGTAGATGAGTCTAGAATCCGAGGCTCCAAATTGTATTGTTCTCTAATACCAACAAAATTGGATTGGAAAATAACATAAAAACAAGGAACTCTATTTGCAAATTCGTTGTACTCCATGTCGGAATTCCCCTTTATTTTGTCCACAGCAAGTCAGTTAAGATCTGTTGCTATTTCCGAGCTGAAAAATCTGCCCGAGTATGTGACGAATTCAAAATACACACCAAGAAACTATCTGAAATTTCGGTCAAGGATGTCTACACAACACTTAACGAGCCTGTTCTTAATTTCAGAAAGGTGCAATTTCTTCTACGCTACCTTGGCGCGTAGTTGAATAATGAATGAGGTGTGGAGAGGAATGACTTCTGTGTATTGTATGCTCAGTGGGTGGGCGCGCCGTGCGGATTTCCATGTTTGGCTCTGCCTTTACACTTCCCGCATGAGGTAGCTTCGGGGAGATTAGCATCTCTCACCTGTGGAGAACAGATACGCGCGACGTTTCACCCTCGCTGCACGGGCTTCACGTACGCAATAACCACCCGCTGCTCCACATTTCACCGGCGTACCCGAAACATTACAGAAATCCCATAAACACAGATGACATTTTGGTAGAGGGACATCCAATCTCTCTCCCTTTGGGAGAGGCGGTAATAAAAAGCTGTCCTGTAACTCCTTTTGATTTATATTCGGGGACGCTAGGGCACATTTGTCTCCGCACTTGCTGACAATTCAATACTTGAAACAAGTGCCTGGAGGGCTGTTCTATCCTTAATGTAACCTTTAGCGAAAATTGAAAAGTATGACTGCATCGTGTCCAATGCACCACAGAGAGATAACGCTGCCTTTTATTGAATACAACCACGTTTGTGCAATTCATCAAATGTAAGATACGGTACATTTATATTTGATATTTTCAAGATGATTGGTCTCAAGTAAAGGCCCACAGGTATTGCTAAATCAAAGCACATTTTTTTCTGAAATTTTAGATTTGCCCACAGATTGCTCCTGGTTTATCTTTACCTTGAATCTTTACCTTGAACCACAGCCAGTCGATACCCTCACGGGTAATAAGGCTGTCCTAGTTGTGGCGGTAGTAGCATCAGTATGTGAATTGGTACTCATATAGGTCTGGATGCCGTCCCCATTCCTGCCCCAGTCTTGTCTTGAACTCTTTCACTGTCTTGCTGTTGACCGTGGTCTGTGAGAGTTTGTTCCAAGCGGGGGTAACTCGTGTGGGAAAGAAGTGTGCCCTCGGGCCTGTAGCTTTCTGAATTTGATACTTGAACTGGTGTCCCCGTGTGTTGGTTGCCAAGCTTGGCTTAAACATGGCTCTCCCGCATAAGTTGCAGTGGTTGTTCACTCTGACTTTGTCAAACCCATGTGTGATCTTGAACAGCTGTATTATGTCGGCTCTCTGTCTTCTGTAGTGTAGCGTGGGAAGGTCCAGTTCTCTCAGCCTTTCAGAATATGGTAGGTTGGCTAAACTCTTCACCAGTTTTGTTGCTCGCCGTTGCACTCTTTCCACCATGTCCCGGTCTCTCTTGGTTTTGGGGTGCCATATTGCCGTAGCATATTCTAAGTGCGGTCGAACCAGGCTTTTATACAGCAGTGAGAAGGATACACTGTCCACATGTGAGAAGGTGTGCTTGATCAGCCCTAGTGTTATATTTGCTTTATTCACCTGCACTTGCGTGTGTTTGCTGAAAGTCAGGTTCTTGTCAATGGTGACCCCTAGGTCTTTTTCCTCTTCTATACTCTCCAGCGTGTGCGTTGTTCCGTCTACTTTATTCATTGTATACTTGTGTCTGGGGTTAGCCTTCCCGAGGTGCATGACCTTGCATTTGTCGGGATGGAATTGCATTTGCATCTTTGTCGACCACTCATATAAGCTGTTCAAGTCCGCCTGCAAGCAGGTTGTGTGTGCGTTCAGTTCACAGTTTTGGGCTGCAGCATATATTTTCGTATCATCTGCAAACAGGGAGACAAAGTTCTGGATCGTTTCCGGAATGTCTGATACGAAAATCGTAAAGAGAAGCGGTCCGAGGACCGAACCCTGGGGCACTCCACTTGTAACCGGTTTCCATGAGGAGGCACTTCCGTTCACCACAACCTGCTGCCTTCGTTGTGTCAGAAAGTTACGAATCCATTGCAGAAGGTTTCCGCCAATTCCGAAGGATTCAACCCGTCTCAGAAGTCTCTCGTGTGGCACTGTATCAAAGGCTTTAGCATAATCTAAAAAGATTACGTCTACTGGCAGGCTATGACTTAGGGCCTCTGTCCAAACGTCCATTGCTTCCAGTAGGTTGGTTATAGTGGATTTCCCATGTGTGAACCCGTGCTGCTGCTCGCATGTGAGATCATTGTTCCGTATGTGAGTGATCAATTCGTTTACTATAATCCTCTCCAGCATCTTGCATGGTACAGAGGTTAAAGACACAGGCCCCTTCTTGTAGATGGGAGTTATACAAGCCTCTCTCCACATGTCTGGGAGATTGCCCTCGTTGATGCTTGTTTGGAAGATCCTGGTTAAGGGGCCAACAATCACGTCTGCAGTTTCCTTGAGCACTCTGGGGTGTACGCCATCGATGCCTGGGGATTTGTCAACTCTAAGTGACTGTAGCTGCTCAAGCACCATCTCTTCTGTGATGTTAATTGTGTTGAGAGCTGTGGTTGACTGGATCCTAGGGAATGTCGGGATATTCTCGTAGTCCTCATGTGTGAATGTCCTGAAGTATTGATTGTTCAGTATCTCTGCTTTCTCGCTATCGATGGCAGTAAAGTTCCCCTGTGTGTCCTTCAGATCTCCCACCTGTGTTCTTGTCTTTCGGCGACTGTTAACGTAGTTCCAGAAGGCTTTATTGTTGTGCTTGGCTTCTGTGGCAAGTTTCCTCTCAAATGATTTTCTTGCCTTTCTGGACGCATGTGTGGCCGCATTTCTAGCCGTTTTGAATGCTAACCAGTCCTTTTGGTCTTTAGTATTCAAATATCTAATCCAGGCGTGGTGCTTTTTCTTTAGTTTTCGAAAAGCTTCCTCGTCCATCCAGAGTGGTTTGAGTTTCTTCTTGGAGAGGTCAATTGTCTTAGTAGGGACGTGTTTCTGAACTGTAGACTATAGATATACAACAGTACCTGTGATATGTAGATAATCTTTTGTGTGATTATAGGAAAGGGAAATTTTCCATATATGAGCAAAGAGCTTAGATACCTTTATCTTGATAATGCATTGCACGTCCTGGTATGTTGGAATGGTGTAATAGAAAGTATGACCCCGAAACTTACACAAAGTTTTCCTCTTGTTTTCCAGCATTTTTCCAGGAATTGCTGGACAATGCAGAAGCAAGCTTACACCAAATGTTCGTACGCACGTACGGAGTGCTCTACGAGCAGAACTCCGAAGTATTTACAGACTTGTTCGCCGAGCTGAAGGCGTACTACAGCGGGGCGAACCTAGACCTCCTGGAGGTCTTGGACGACTTCTTCGCCAAGCTCTTGCAAAAGATGTTCCAACTTCTCAATCCCCAGTACACGTTTGACGAGCAGTATTTGGAGTGCGTCAGTCTAAACATGGAGGAGCTCAAGCCGTTCGGAGACGTGCCGCGGAAGCTGTCCATACAGGTCAAGAGGGCGTTTATCGCGGCCAGGACGTTTGTGCAGGGATTGCAAGTCGGAAGGGACGTGGTCACCAAGGTGTCGCAGGTAACCACAGTGTTCTTTGTTTTCTGTCTAGAAGACTTCTTCTCATGCTAGGGTTATTCTATGATTTCAAGCTTGGCAAGTTGGCAAGACAAAGAATAAAAGTGGGCTTTGGAGGTCTTTGAAATTACTATGAGTTTTAACCTTCTTCTTGCTGTGATAACCTTTTAGTACCAAAGTTGTATGGATTCTAGGATTAGGCAGTAGGGAGAAGGTTAAATTGAGGTATGTAGAATGAAAATGTGGGAGAGAGAAGTTGTGATGAAACTTGACACTGCTAGAAATGAAAGTATTGTCCAAAGTTCAAGCATTGTTTTTTATAATACTCAGTGTCATGACTAAGTGTTATGCTATTGAAACGAGCACTTTTTGATGTTTTTAAAAATGTAAGCAAATTGAAAGAAACAATTGTTGACTTTTTTGCTTTGACCTTCAAGTGTCTTCTCCGGGTAGAAATTCATGCATAACTTTTCCGCTTGACTGACGGGGCCTAATCCTGTTCCTACGCGCAATATCCCCCCGCAGAATCCATTCCGTCAAAATCATTGCGGCTAGAAATTAGACATTTACGATTGGTTAACTACTGTTACATGCGAGGCTGTAATATTCAGCATGATATTTGAAAAATCAAATTGTCATAAAAAGAAGACACTATAAAGCAGTAATGCTAAGAAATTATATGGTGGATTTATTAGAAATTCACATGCAGAAACATTTGGAGAAATTATAAAAATTGCACCTTTTAGTTTTGCTTGAGTTGTTCTGACATTAGAATTAAGGTAATATTTGGGGATGTTATAGTTATGAATATTTTGCACAGGTGATAAAATTGGCCGATTTCCCCATAGACCTGATGGCATGTGAATTTATAGCTCTGAATGATTAATGCACTGGTGCAGCAAACGCTACATTGTTAAACCTGGTGAAGTAAGAATCGCAAATTACGGCGACCGTGGAAAACGTTAACAGCTTGTGGTCGGAAAATTAGACGTTTTTACTTCGGCACGACCGGGTAGATTGGATGCTGAGTTCTCTGAGATTGGATACGGAATTTGGGCGCAGTGGAATGCACAACAGATGTTTAATGAGAAAGGGTGTGTCTGTCTGATGGGTTGGGTTGATTTTCACCATCGTTCAATCTCGGTGTTCGCTAGTCAGAAGTCTGTGCAATTCCCCCTCATGCAAAATTAATCCTTATCCAGTCTGCTGGTCCCACTAGGGGTTGGGAGGAAGGCAATTGAACACAGACACAACCCTCCAAAGTGGTTTACATCAAGTAGAAGGAAATTTGATGGCAAATTTTCCGTGATGGCGATTGCGCTGACCCCTTTAACAAAAGGTTGAAGTAATGCATTAGTGATAGAAGTAGTGGTGTTAGGTCTTGCATGAAGCCGGCCTGGGACAGAGTTCGCACTCCGACCCAATAAGGCATCCGAAAAATGAGCAGACCTTTAAAACTCCAGGGTAGGCAAGCCATGTGTGAAGGATTTCGGGAGGTAATTTCGGACTGATTGGTTGAAATTGGATTTGAAATTTGCATGGCAGAGGGTGAATATAGCTGAATAGGGTTTGACTTGTACCAAGGAAATTACCCCAGCCACAAGCTCAATGACTCAAAGCTTTCATCAGAGAACAAAAAGCATGGTCACCAGATTGATTGTTTGGCATTCGCAGGCACCCATTTAAATGGCAGCCACAGCAAATTTATATTAACCAAGAAGACCCCGTAACGTCCATTTCCAAGAAGTACTGATGGTGAAATAGTACCTCGTACGACTCACGCCACGATCCGTTCTTTGGAAGAGAACAAAGTGCAACCAGATTAAACCTGTTCGCGAACCATGCTAGCTATGGCATCTATGTAAGACCACAGCTCACGCAGATGATTCACCCGGTGGTATGTTTGAAAATAGGAACCCTGCACTTTGGAAAGCTTTATTTGCTCAGTATTAGTGTGCTGTATTGTCACCAGCACGGGGTATGCAGGTCAGTTATTCTCCCTGCATTCTTCCATTGGCATGCTGGTCCTAGATACACTAAGAACGTCACTGCGGTATCTATTACAATAATAAGGCCAATTTCTTTGTCTAAGAAACTAGGGCAGTGTGCTTGAAAATAAGATATCTTTTACTGCGGTAGATTATTGATGATTATTATGAAATTATATTCATATGCTGATGTTATCAGCGTTTTGACAGTTGCAAAGCATTTCAAATGCCGAACTAAAGATACAACACCTGTTGAAAAGATGGGGAGGGAAGAATCCCTATCTTTTGTAGTTACCCATACCTTTGAGACAGTTGTGTTGCTAGCCTTGCATAATCCCGTAGTTAATACAGAATCGCGTATTGATTAGTTTTGCGTTGACACGTTTGCGTGGGTTGTTTGCGCAGGTGCTGCCCACGACGGAGTGCGGGAGGGCGCTGATGAAGATGATGTACTGCCCCTACTGCCAGAACATGCCCGACATCATGCCCTGCAACAACTTCTGCCTCAATGTCATGAAGGGGTGTCTGGCCAACCAGGCAGACCTGGACGTCGAGTGGAATAACTATATCGGTAAGGAACCAACAAAAATGCACTCTTAACACTGATCACTTCAGATTATGAAAGACAATAAAGATATGGAAGCTATCACAAAGATGAAGGGTTGTTTGGCCATCCAAACAGACTTGGATGCAGAGTGCAACAACTACATCGGTAAGGAACCAAATATGATTTGACCCAAATATGAAGGGTTGTTTAGCCATCCAAACAGACTTGGATGCAGAGTGCAACAACTACATCGGTAAGGAACCAAATATGATTTGACCCAAATATGAAGGGTTGTTTAGCCATCCAAACAGATTTGGATGTAGAGTGGAATAACTACATTTGTGAGAAACCAACCCCCAATACTCCCAGTATGCTCCTTCTCTAGTGCTTGCAAAAATGTGTGGCCCAAGGGCTATAGAATGGAGATGGGCACTGCCCTATACACCAAAAGGTGTGGGATGAATTTCATCATCATCATCATCATCATGGTTATTTTAAAGGAATTTCAACTAACAGCCTAACTGAAGAAGCAACAAAATATACCCTGTCACCAATCTGTTTTAGATTCGAGAAGACGATAAAGATTCAGAAACTGTTCCATATATCTGTAGAATAGCATATATCATGCCATATTTAAAGATACTACAGTATAAAAGGAAGCATACTCTTTTTAGTGTGTGAAGATTTACTGTTTTGTCCTCAATACGAAGACAAGGAGGAAGTAGTCAATTTTTCGTCTTAGTCTCAGAAATTTATTGGCATTTATGACAATCTCTCGTAGAAAGATAAGTTTGAGGGATTTTAGGGAGAACTCCAGAGACTTGTTATTTCCTTAGCTTGGCAGACAATCTAGATGTGTCAAGTGTAGGTATTAATATTTTTCAATATTGGCGCTCTCAAATCTTTCATCATGTGGAAATTTACAGTAGAATATAGAACGTAGATCACTCAATATTTGGAAGGTTGTTTCGTACATTTCAAGGAGCCTAACATTTTAACTTTTTATAGTTACAGTTTTACAATGTCGTGCAAAACGGCTGTCTGCCTTGTATGTTATTGTATTTCTATCTGCCACAAGGTATACAGATTTAGAAATATTTTGGTCCAAAGATTTGAAAGAGGTCCAAATTCCTGATGTCTTTCCCAATTTACAGCAGGCAGTATTTTGTGGAAAGTGACAGTTGATTTTATGAAGTAACTTGCAAAATGAACTTGAGACAGTGGTGTTCTCATGACAACATCATTTGATGGAGTACAGCCGTTTGTCTACCTCCTCTCTGAGGAACTTCTTAAGTCCTCGAAGCTCTCTTTCATGCCTTTGGCAGGGCCTGGAAGACTTCTGGAACCTAGAGTAATATATTTCTCATGTGGTGGGGTAAGACAGTGGACTTTGATGGCATATCTGGTGCTCACTAAAGCATGCCTTATGTAAGGGAGCTCTCCCACACACAGATGTCAATCCTGCTTTTATAGGTGATGTCTTCTGGACGCCTTAAATCTGATATGACAGGTTAGAAAAAAAAAAACAACCTTAAAGCAAGATGCTAGTGTTGAAAATGGCGGTATTGACAAATGATGAAAGTTGAATAAAAGACTAAAAAAGTCTTTTTTTACCCATCTTGGAACAAAGGAAGGAACAGTTTTCACAGGAAACATTATTTTTGCAGTCTTCTTTCTTGATTTGTATTAAGTTGTATTCTGGATACAAGTATACTCAGTGACCGTCCTTGGCATTGAACAAGAAGTGTTCAGAAAACTTTGGATAATCAATGTGCACAGACCCTAAAGAAACTATTCATGGAAGGGTCACATCCATAAAACATCTAGTTTGTGTGGCCCAAGGGTGCCTCAGTTCGTTAACCAAGCATGGCAGCCATATCTCTCCAACACCCACATCCTGGTCTTACTGAGCCTTGAAATATCTCACCGTGTCCTCGAGGAGGTTTGATGTCAGAGGGTCTCACCTGAAGAATGGGAGAACTGAGACAAAGAGAAAGATATTGATAAGGGATTGAACCGGGGTCACTGTCAAAGCCATTGTGGAGAACTTGTTGCTCCAAACCTCGACCTTGGCATTCGGGGAGATCTCTGTCTTTCTTGTCGTAATGAGCAGTTTCCTGCTAGGAATTCGTCAATGGAATTGGGAGAGGAAAAGTACAAAATAATTCTGCTAACCCTGTTGAGTTGATAATGGACTGAGTTTTTAGATTAAAGTTTAAAACAAAGTGCTCCAAGATAAGTTGATGAAGGTTAGACATCCAGGTAATAAGATAATGCCAAAAATAATTACTCAAGCAACTGGATAAGATTTTGAAATGACTGTTTCCAATGCAAATCTTATCCAGTTGCTTGAGTAATTATTTTTGGCGTTAAAGTGCTCCAAGTATGTTGGAAAAGATTAACATACAGATGTCCTGTTCAATGTCAAGTGTGCTCACTTTTCGATGAGTTGGAACTTCAAGACAGTTCAACGCCCTTGTAAAAACGACCTTGCTATCAGGTGGGGGCGTACTTGGCAAGTCAGCCAACTCATTTCACCCAACTCATCACTTTGAGGTACTCAGAGTATTTGAGGACTCCTTAGATTTACAACCTGAAGACCAAACATACAGAAAGGTAGAGTTACCCTGGACCTGTAAAACTGGAGTTCGGCTGATTGAAAGAAAACAAGGTTTATAGTTGAACTGGCTTCTGGGGATAAGGGCGGAATGCAGAGAGGCAAGTGTGTGCAGCTGCTTTTTTATTTGCCACAGGTTTGCTTCCAACACGAGGCTTTAGTTTATTTTTGGGTGGACCGTTCATCATTAAGAGGGTTCATATTTTAGAGGAGACACACTGCCCCCCACCCCGGGCCTTAAAGTTATGATCAACTCAAAGATTAACATTGAAGTAGGCTCACCACATGTTGATTGTTGTAATGACTTGCTAAGTGCTTGGAGGCTGCAAACTTCAGAAAAACACAAACAGACCCACTTAAGATACACTCTTATATTTGTTTTCAGAGTAATATGTAACCTAAAGCGGAACAAACACAAATTAAAAAAAAACAAATATACCAAAGTACAGTCTTCCATTTCTTGTCTGAATCATGAAAATTTCTATGTGAAAGTAAATGTATTAAATGAGCAAACACTTCTAGTGCATAAAGATGTTGGTTTTCAAAACTGTGTGCATCGTTTACAATGCTGTATATTGCAGTTTGTAATGGTTACCTTGTCAGAAATCCCACATATTGATGATAAGGTTGAATCTTTTCTTAAAGCTGATTTTTTTTCCTCCCACAGACGCTATGCTGATGGTGGCCGACAGATTAGAGGGGCCTTTCAACATCGAGTCCGTTGTGGACCCCATTGATGTGAAAATCTCTGACGCCATCATGAACCTACAAGAAAACAGCATCACTGTCTCCTCCAAGGTTAGTTTTCCTCTTCAAATCATCTCCGTAACTATATTTCTCTCCCTTGTTGAGAGAAGGGAAATATTTTGGACACAAGTTTTGGAGAGATGTAAAGGAGAAATATTCTGCGTTTTCTAGCAAATGTTTGCTTTCTACTATATAACCTGTTTATATTCTCTGGTTTTGGTTACTAGGAGGTGTACGTGTGTCCACTGTTGAAGTAGGGGACGGATGGTCAGATTTCAAAGACCCTATCTTGACACTCCTGTATTTTCTTAACTGGAACGTGTTCCAAATTTAACAAGGCCAAAGCGTAAATAGTTTCAGCCTGGCGAGGTTGTTTTGGAGAAAGTTCACACAAAGTTTGAGTTGGGGCTAACGTGCAGGATGTGCGGTTCAACACGTATCACTGGTCACTTGAACTTTGCTCACCGCGTTGGAAGCCATACTTTAAATCAGAGTTGCTAACAGATGAACAGTTAAGAGTATTTTATGGTTACCTTTATTTACTTTGTAAAAGATGCATTTCTGGAGATACATGGCTTAAAGAGAGACCTGAGAGCTAGAGAATCTGATGTTGTAGTGTCTTTTAAGACTTGAAATGATTGGTATTATTGGTAGGCCTTATTATGAAACCCAGAATGGCTGAGTGAGTGTTATCGATAGTATTGACTGTTGGCCCTGGGAACCAGTAGGAAGTTCCCACCATGTGGGGCTCTTCAAAACCACTTGTCTCCCACCAATCCCTTCCCTAAACAAATCCCAAATATTTCAAGTCAACCACTAAATAACCCAGGAATGCGGAGTGGGCCGACTCTCCTCCTCGATGGCTACAGTTCCACATTTGTTTGCGCATCACTCCAGGCCCCAGAAGTGGTTTTAACACCGCTTCAAGCCAGTGCTAGACTGCTGAGGGCTGCAATCTTCTAAGGGGGGAGGTTTCAAAGCTGTTCCGGGTATTCCAAGCGGATTGCGCTCAAGTGCTGTGTTGACTTTCATCATAAAGAAGAGTTTCAGTGTCCGAAGTGGTGATTTATAAGGGAGGGTCAAGTGGATGTCAGACAGTGGAAGCTGGCTGGAGGCATGAGATGCCCGCTCGAGATTCCATGGCAGACGGTAACGAGGCAAAAACGTCACAAACAGAGGCACCCGGCTAATTAAGTAGCCGGGACTCGAGTGGTTGGGGATCTCCGGCGGTTCTTTGGAGAGTTACTTCAAAGTCTGTTGGATGCTGGCTGGTTCAAGTGACAAGAGAAAGGTGCATTTGAACTAGTCGGAGAACATGTTTGCTGGCGCTTTGAGACATTACGCTAAGCAGCCTGTTTTTGATGCCACAAAAGGTTCTTTTGTACATGACTTTGGACTGATTTTGCATAATTCTTGCTACTTTGACTGAGTTGAGTCTTGGTGTGAGTTCCACACAGTTACTTTTAACTTGTTAGGAAGTAAACTTTACGCCAAGGCTATCTGTGAACACCTGGAACACTTTTAGTATGGCCATGCTGTTAATCCACATCAAGTTGTAGAGGCCTTTCTCCCTTTAAAATGGTTAACTTTAAGCAAGACAAGGGGCTCATTTGGTCCTAAGAGCCTTAGACGGAAATTAACGTAACCAGGTTTCATTCCGGTGTGGTTCTAACGACATTGGTTTGTAGCGATAGCGCCATCTCTAAATTGGATTATGGGTAATTGTCGCTGGTGATGGTATTTCGGTCGTCCATAAATCCATGTTCGTGGCAGCCTTTCAAACATTTGAAAAGGGGCGAAAACGAGTTCCCAACACATAATGTTGTTCTTAAAGGCTAAAAGCTTCATCCACCCTTTGAAGTGAAACTGTTGATTGTTTCTATATGGGTGGCAGAAAGTGATAGATTCCTGTTGTTTGGAACTGGCGCTCTATCAAATACTTTGTACTGAAGAAGGCACAGACAAATCTTGTCATCGGGTGGGGCGGAAGCCCTTTGTGATGTCAACAATGGTTGATAAAAATATCAGGACCAAAGATAGCCAACACAAACCGAGGGAGGGAATCAATGTGGTCAGAGGAAATGTGAGGCTATTGATGGATAAATAAAACTCCTTTCATGGAAGATTAGGTAAGGGTAAATCACTGATTCTTAGAAATGACCCCAAACTTGATAGTTTTCCGCCTTTTTTTACCCCTCATTTTTGATTAACATAATCATATTCTACAAAATGAAAAGAGACTGCTTGGAGGATTATGCTATTTGGCATTGATAAAGAATTATTTCAAAATGACATTTTCCTAAATTACGTCATTTATTCCTAAAGCCTGCCCTCAAAATTATAGAAATTTTATGATATTCTGTTTCAAAGCCTTCATGAAATAACATCACAGAGGCTTTTAGATCATTAAATTATTGCCAGTTATTGCCAGTTGCCATAGGATCTAAATGAATGGCTCCTACCCTTGTTCATCTCTTCCACTTGACTGTAACAGCTGTATCATTTAAGCACATTTTGGCTGACCTTCGTAGTCACTGTCCAACTTGTCAAGACATCGGAATGTTTGTATACTTAGTCCTGTTTGACCTCCGTGGAGCAACATGGCGGGAAGAAAAAAGGCCCGTTTGCTGTTTCCATAGCGATTATATGGGATACCGGAGAATTTGGGCGAGGTCAGAGCGGGAGTTTAGTCAGGAAAACAAAGCTGGGTGCCGGATCCAGGTGTTTGATGGTTATGAAAAATAGATTGAATAGCAGCTGGGATGTGTCTAATAGGAGATGTTATCAAACACATGCTCCCTGCCCCTTTGTTCTACTATTCTTTTGTCTGTGGGGGTTCTCTGATTCCATGGTTAATTGGAAAACATCACAATTGCATGGCAGATTGATTTAGATTACTTCATATTATGATGAGTTGGATAAAAAGAAATGAAAGAATGTTCTACTGTTTTTTTGTGTTCTTGGGTTTTCTGATTCCATGGTTAAGTGGAAAACATCACAATTCGATTGCAGATGATTTAGATTACTTTAGATTGTGATGGATATGGTGAAAGAAAATGAAAGAATATTTCCTTGCGGAGCCTCCGGTGCCGAAAGACGGTTTATTTCTAGACGCAGCCGTGGATTGATGATGAAAATGACACGTATGGATTCATCCCTGGTTCCCCATTCGTCATGTGTTACCCTGCGGCATAATAACACCCCAGCCAGCCAGAAACCTATCCTTTACAACAACTTGTTGGTGTTCCAACTAATCTGCACAAGATTGCCTGAACGTTGCCATTACCCCGACTGCCGCAAATTTGCACGGCCGCATCATCTCCGGTATAATAGAAATCACTTGGAAATGAAACGACATTAGCAGTGGCCGGCCTCGCTATTAAAGTGGCCTCAATCAATACGTGCAATATGTGTCCCAGGTAAGTAGGGCCCAGGACACTGTCTTCCATTACCGTGGGGCACGGGAAGAAAACCAAATTAGGTCGTGCCACGCCATCGTCTTACACGGAGGGATGATCACCGGATCATAAGTCAGGAGCATGTGTACTATTAATGGCGATGCTCGCTATAATGTGCGGTCCGGGCCATCGCGAAATGGAAATATTGATCGCACGGACAAGACCCCCTGTCACGGGTGTGGGAACAGCGGCGGATCATGATGGATGAACGAGTTAAAAGTTATGTTACTACCTGGGAACAAGTGTAACCAATGGTTACAGGGTTCCCGGGGTGAGCGATAACTTCCCCGCCCCGCCGCCGCATCGTAACCGGCGTGCGGAAAATGCTGCTGCCTTTTACAATTCTCCCGTCCCGCACCTCCGTGGGTATTGATTTGCAGAAGTTGTTGGCGCAGAAGTGCTTACAGTTGCAGGCAGCTGAAGGGAGAGATTGCTGATTTGGGAGTGGTGAAATGGGAGGTAGCAGGGGAATGCTGTAATAGCACTTTTGACAGCGGGGTCTGACAAAAATCCATTAGTAAGCGAGTTAGGGATTCAGCAATGGTAGTTTGGAGACCAAGACGGAATTTTTAATTCATGGTAGGCCTTTCATTATTCTTTTTTCTTCAATATTGCCCAGGGCGTTATCGTAGATGTTATTTGAATTCTGGTAGAATTGCATCCCTGTCCGAGCACATCAAGCGTGATGACTTGGTACTAACATCTCAGCCAGGTACTGGCAACGACTCCCGGTACCCAATTCAAACCTATTAAAGTCAACTGCTAACATTTCCTCGCTGAGCCATTACAGCAATCAGTGGCTTGATGTAAATGTTCCAAAGTGAATCCATTCTACAAATGGGTAACAGGTAGCTTTTTGGCTGATATTTGTTACTGCAGTCAAACAATTCATTACCATGGCTCCAGTATATGACACTGTTTGAAAGGTCAGGGACCTGTTGTAACAAGTGGATTACTGGATGTATGGATGACTGACAGCCAGGCAACCATTACAACTTGATCTCATTATAACAGGCACATGATTAGAGACTGTCTCATGTTGTAGACTATGGAAACGTCTAGAGGACTTTCAAATATGTACCTCTTTTTGCCGATGCTGGTTTTGAAAAGCTTTTACATAGCTTTTCTTGTTGAAATGGTATGGATATGTCAGAATCATACTTTTATACATGTATAGTCATTTTTCATATCGGAGAGAAGCCCTTTGCTTCTAGTCATTCCAAAACATTATTACACAGTAACGATACTGGTTTTGAAATGCTTTTACATAGCTTTTCTTGTTGAAATGATATGGATATGACAGAAGCATACTTTTGTGCAACATTTTTACATCTAAGGTCATTTTTCATATTGGAGGGAAGCCCTTTATTTCTAGTCATTTCAAAACATCATTGCAGCACACGCCCCTAGCCTTCCCTTGTATCAAAGTCTGCTGCCATGTCCAATATTAACAGTAGTAACAAAGTACAGCGCAGGCCTAGGAAAGAGAGTGACTGTCCAATCAGCCTCTCACAACAGCTGACGAGCCGATGACTTTATTACCCAGGGGGCAGTGGTGCTCTCTGCCTCTACAAAACAGATTAGAGAATCAGCACTTTTCACCTCGGCGCTGGCAAACCCACTTGTCTGCTCAAAATTTCATGAGCGCGGGAATTGATGGGGTGATTTGACGTGAGAGGAAAGAAAGATGAGATTGGGACGTAACCCTGCCACCGGCACTTATTATTTTCCTCTCAGAGTCTTACCACATTTCTCCAGGCAATGTTCAGCAAGGTCGATTGAATGACTTCAAAAAGAATTGAACAACAATCGGTCTTTGTAAGGTATTGATATGATAAATCGGTTTAAGAGAGCAATGTTCACCAAATTTTTGCCTCCAATTTTAGATAAAAGGATCTTATTAGGGATGAAAAGACATGTGAGGCCTTATGTTCAGGTTTGAACAAAATTAGTACATTTGATTTGTACCAAAATTGTCTTAGGAGTGTCTGCTTCAGTTTGCTAACAATCCTGTTAGATCTGTATAAACTCATCTACGTTAATGTTCTGATACAGAAATTAACAGTTGTAACATAACGACATAGCGGATACTTTTCCTCATTAACAGACTCTGCAGATACAAATGAGATTACTCGCCCTGTATGATCGCTCCCCGATTCGATCAGATCCAACAAATTTTCATTTGTAACGCAATAATCTCTTAACATCCCCCTAATAATGTTGCGTGTCCTAAAAGCTTGTTACGCCTTAGTATTTATCACTCGTCATTATTTATTTACAAAATTCCTCTTGGCACAGCTTGGAGTTGGACCTCACTCACAGATTTCATCCTAATTATGCATGGTGGATTTGATAAATTCCTGTGAAAATACAGCCAGAAACGATAGTTATCGGTTATTATCTAGGTCATGCAGTATATTCCATAACACATAACAGGGTGATAATTTACAAGCATCTGCACAGTTGGAAGCTAATACCGCATTTCCTATATAATTTACAACGTTTAGGATTCCCCGTGAAGGGTATGAGAATGAGATTGCGGGTAGGATTTCAAGCTTTTAGTATCGCCAGGCAGTTGGAAGCAACCATTGTTGGAAAGGGGGTAAAATGCTTTATTATCTCAATGCAGAAATTTGAAAACCTTTTGATGATAGTAATCAAAGAAAGGGTTTCAGGAAACGTTTTGTTCGGAAGAATTTTTCGGCTACCATACTAAGGGCCAATTTACACACAGCTTGTCTAGATATCTGGACTGCAGATATCTGCCAGGCGACAGCTTTTTTCTGTGTCTAAACAGGAAGTTTATGGTCTTAATGAGGGTTTTTTTAGATGTCGGGAAAATTTCAGCCGACCACTCTGAAGCATTCGCCCGACAACTCAGCGGGAGTCCCTGACCGCTCCAGCCGGACGTCTAAACAGAATGTGTCGCGTAGTAGACATCTGGAGGTCGGGGTTCACGCTAGTTTGTATACTTGGCGGGCGATAAAGCGGGAAAACTTCTTAGCATCAAGGACCATTTGTTCCCAAACGGACGACGGACTTCTTTCGTGATGCCAGATCGTTCGGTGGATCGGCCCTCCCCCCTCCGCCACGACAAGGGCAGCGAGTAGGAACGCAGCGTTGATTCTGACCGGTCGCTGTCGTCTTCCCCGGTACCTCAAACGCCTCTTACACTCAACCCTTGCTTGCTGCCTCAAGTTTAGCCACACGCGAGTCAGATAAAGAAAGAATACCATATTTATCATGACGAAAAACACAGGCGGTTCTCCCGCCATTTTGAAACGCGCGCAAAAGGTTAAATAGGGTCACGAGTGAAATCAGCGCGCTGCGTGAGTCCTGCGGTACTTCCTGTCGGTGTGTATAAATGCGTCCAGATATCTAAGGCTCAGATGTCGGCGGATTTTTAGATATCTGAAAAAACTCTGTATAAATTGGGCCTAAGAGAGTTTTCTGTATATGCTGATTTTCAAAGCTCCCTTTGTTTCAGCTTGTCTAGAAAGACATATGGCGATGTGTATGTCTTGTGGTGAAGACAGTGTTTACAGAAATCCACCTGACAATTTTGAGGGGCACACCTGTCACCTGTTGTACAGGTGTAGGTCTAACATGGGGCTAAGGTGATCAAAACAGTCCGAAAACTGCAAAGATACACGAAAAGGTAAAACAATGGCACTAAGTCCATTTTACTGTTGCTAAAGAAGGCATGTGTGCATAATGTATTAATGCTATCACCTACATATTGAAACAAAAACTGAGCCCTTGGATATATAGTTAACACTTAAGAGTGCTTAGGAAAGAATCTCTGCTCCATGTCAACCACAGTGTGTGATTATTATCTTTTTATTTACCATATGTTTTGCTTTTGGTCTCAGTGTGTTAAAAGTCAAGTTTACCCTCCCTTCCATTCATGACAAAGAGTCTGGGACAAACATTGTCGGCAATACATCCTTGTTTTGTCAACACAACCTGCATTTCCTATTCAGACAATGACTGCTTTAGACAAGATACAGCCCCTCCCTCCTAGACATTGTTGGACAGTCCCTCCAAGTAAATCTACCTATCCATACCCCCAGGTACGGCCCAAATTAAGATTTAATTTGCAAGTAATCCTGTGTAGGCCGCAGCTATGTACCTTCATTACTGGTTTCACCTGAAGCCCTGGTACCATCACATCTGAGGCTCCATATATAGACGTCTTATAATTGTCTATTCCAGAGGGTTGGCTTCTGTTGAAGGTCTTTATGACAGTGAGTTATAGGAGAGGCTTTTGAGAAGCTGGGTATGATCATCTTGAAGGTGAGAATGGCTCAAGGCCCGGTTGGTTTACGCTGGCCTTGTGCATCATCATCCGACCATTTGACTGCTAGGTTCTCGGAGCTTAGAAAAGATATGATACCTTACAGGAAGGATTGGTTGGATTCTCCTTGCATTTCTTGCAAACTTGCCTCCAGGAATCTTCTTGTTTGGAGCTTTACATGTCAGTAATGGATGGATTAGTGCGATGAACATACCAATTATATTTGGGATTTTGCCGTTCCCTTTTTAGTGCCGCTGTTAGGCAATTCAAGTCGCCATAATACACAAGCCACAAATCATCGAGGGATGAAATAGAAACCGTCTTGAAGCTTTGAACTTCTGTAACATCTCAACTATCCAATGAGAACGTTTGCGTCATACTGTGAGGCGTCTGTAGTGTGTTGAAGGTTATGGCCAATTCCTGTTTATTGAATGTTGATACTACAGAAGTGATGAGACAGCGCAGAAGTAGAGGTTTGTGTATCTGTTGGAGTGGTGTGTTTCCACAAGTGTGCGGCGTGGTTGGTAGCACTCCCACCACGTAAATGGATCCAGTAAGTGCTACCCTTTTGCCAGACACCTACACATATCCCAGACCCTGTATTTTTGTGCTCAGCCACCAGACTTGATTTGACTAGACTGGTTTTTCTCTGCGCTTTGATTGGAACCAGTTTACGGTAAATCATCCCTAGCTGTCCTCTCAGTGCCCAGCATAACTGTTTGTCTTAATAACTGTGCAGGAATGCCAGGAAATGCCTGATGATAAGGATTATCCTTGGCTTGATTATGTACATGTGGCTTCGGAGTCAGTGCGCCCAACCTAGTCTGTTTCTTGCATGATGAGTGGCCGTTTTTACTGGTCAACCCAAAGTTAGACATGCTGTTTGAATTGTTTGGAAGTCAGCATCCCGATTGGCGGATAATTGACATAAAGTGCAGACAGTAAAGAAGTGGGGAGATCAAAGACACCACACAGCCTGCCCATGATAACTCTACCCACACCCTACCAGCATCTGGACGTCAGGCCCCTGTTTGGATAGTTTTATACAGTACAAACCAGTTGGTCGGACAGTTATACATGGTCGGTTATGGCTGCCATGTGCTTCGTTGCGAACGGTCAGGAATCGGAGACATGTTGTAGCCAGGAGATCTAGTTTTATCACATCGTGTCTGTCATCTGGGCTTAGAACCAGAAGGCCTCAGGCCACAGGCTGCCTGGTCAAATGATGTGGAACAGTATCCACAGAAGACTGGCAGTGTAGTTAGCACTGTGGTTTCAGCTGCTCGGCACTTCTTATTGGAAAACAGGGTTGAACCCCATTTTGTTTTGAAAATGACTTCAAGGAGTTGTAGCCTTTCCCTCTTCTTGAAAAGTAGAGACATACTTTCTTGAGACAGTAGTGGTACACCCAGGTGTGTAAACACCAACAGTAACAGCTTAGAACGGACAATTCCTTAGATGGCTTGTTCTTACCAATTCCATGAACAGAATCCGTTATGTGACAAAGGCACAGCCAGTGTATGTGGATATGGTTCCCTGTGCTTCAACATGTCTGTAGACCAAATATTTAAAGCCCAGTATCTGTTAATGATACCCTGTAGTAATGTAATTAATGGTTAGACTTCCTGTTGCTGTCCTCTATCCCCTGTCTTCCATAGAAGATGAAACCCAGATTTCCATCCAAGGCTACACAATGTTGACATCCCAATATACCTTGATTACAATGATGTAGGCTGCCCCCCTCCCCCATTTTTTGCTCATTCTGCAGATCTTCTGATGATGTCATCCATTTGATATAGGCTGCCCCCCTTCCCCATTTTTTCCACTCTTGTAACAGGTCTTTGGATGATGTCATCCATAAAATGAAGATTGTGTGGTCTAGCCAAGATGAGTACCGATAAGATAGTTGGCAGTTTTCGTCAATTGAAACATGATTGAACGGTGATTGTTATTGTTGTGACTCCAGGTGTTCAGTGGCTGTGGCGAGCCCAAATTCGGGAAGATGAAGCGAGAAGCAGGCCAGCCCGTCCGAGACGGCTTCCGAGGTGGGTCCTCCTTCACCCAGCTCAGCAGCCGCTTCCGGGCGCCCAACTCGGACGATGAGAGACCGACAACCGCGGCCGGAACGAGCCTGGACCGTCTTGTCCGCGACATCAGGGACAAGATCGAGCTGTTCAGGGAGATCTGGTCGAGGCTGCCGTACTCCATCTGCAACGACGAGAAGATCGCGGCACCCGCGGGAAACGACAAGAACTGCTGGAACGGACAGTTCAAAGGAAGGTAAGATCACAACAACCTGTCTTGCATTTTGAATACTTTCATATCTATTATCTTGCTATACTAGCTAAACAGAAAAGAGATTGTTGTTTTGAAAGTTGCAGTGATAGTAGCTTATATCATGAGAAGTACAGGAAAAGTTTCATAAAGACAAGAAAATTTAGGATGCTGGTACACTTTGGTTTAAGAAATGAGTCTTCAAGGTATTAGGTTTTAGCACCCTACCAGCTTTCTTTCAAATTGCACTTTTCAAGAAAGTAAATCTAACATGAATAGAGGGAAAGTGCATTTTCCAGTTTATACATACTAATATTCCTTACAGTCAATCAAGTTTGTATGGACCAAAACCAAAAACTTGTGGCTCTCCTTAGTCTTGTTAACCCTGGAGCTATACAGTGTCCCAGACACAGTAGTAAGCTTCAGCGATATACGTGTTGATAAGAAGAGTTGTTGGCCAGTTTTGGAGACAACCTGACGACCCCCCTCCAGTAATGAGATATCTGTGATAGTCTGTCCCTCAAAGGCAGACTGCATCCCCATCACCCTGTTCACAGATTAACTCTCCAAACGTGATCAGGAGGTAATTACCCTCCATAGCTGCTCCTCTGAAGGGAACAAGGCCTTGGGCAGCCAAAGTTAGCTTTGAAGTTCGGGCGTCTAATCGGGGTCGATAAGTCTATAGATTGAAGCGAGATTAACTTGTACCTCATTAGTGGGCCAACAAGGCAGTAAAGCCTTTCTGCAACGTGACCTTCGAGGGAGTGAAATGACAATGATGCGTTGAACGGAGATAAGTTCGTAATTAAGGGTGAAAATCTGAAGATATCACATTTCTATGAGTAAATTTAGACAACAAAATGTGAGGATGAGCCTATAAGCAATGTGGGTGCTTTGGGAGAAAATGTCCTTGGGCTCTCGCTGCCTGTCATAAGTTACGACGTGGACAGTGTGTTGTTGTCCGGTGTTCTGTGTGGTTCCTTTGTTTACCACTCTAACACTGAGCACTTTTCGCAGTTCTCTTGCATGGCTGTACACCCCATTACGGTAACAAAATGCCGGTAGGTAAACCCGCCCAGATTGTGTCCAAACGCCCAGTAAAGTCCCCAGGATTTCAGCCTCTCCCCTCTATTGAATCAGCCGTCACTTCAGAACACCATCTTTCACAGTCAAGTGGTGCTACATAGAAAGCTATTGTTAAGGTTAGCCCCTGCTAATTTGTCACACGGTGCACATGAAAGCGTGTTCAGGGGCATTACCACTGCTGTAATCCAAGAGCATGCTTTGTCTGTCCGCTCCATACACAACAAACTCCTCCACACAGAAACTTCTGCAGTTTTCCAACTGATCAATACACTGAATCCCTGTACCAGAATAAGTCATAACTTGCAACAAAGAACATTGGGTGATGTATTTCTGTGCGGTAATAATAAAGGCACGCCTTGTCAGGTAAGGTATAGGTGATGGATTGTAAACTTGTTGGTGCAGTGAAGAGTAACTGCTAGAGAAACTGATGAATGGTAGAGCCGGCATACTTGAGTTACTGTTACACTGGAGGGCCCTCATGATTCAGAATGCAACAGGCTGACAAACTACCTGAAACAACACGAGAAAGATGTTTGTAGTCTTCCTACAGGTGGCAGAAGTTTTCACAAGAGTTTTGGAATAGCTGAAAGCACTTTTATAAAAAGATTATCCTCGACTTTTGGAATTAGATCTATAATAACTGAATGGACTACCCTAAAGATTCGTGAATAGATAAAGAATTAGTATACCATAAGCTTTCAATCGGTCATTATGTTTATTTCTTAAACAAACATTGCTACAAAGACGGGAAAGTTTAGTCCTTGACGTTACAATTTCTAATGCTTTCAAAATGAAAACTCTTAACTTTAAGTCTTGGTTTGTCTTTACTGTTCAAACATTATGAAGGTTGTCCTCATTGGCTACAGGCCTTATGGTGCCTGTGTAGACCTGTTCTGGAACAGTGTTCCCTTCTACAGTGCCAGGAATTTGGTGTTCGGACCTGTGGCTTCTCTACCTCTATTAAGCACTGATAAGTTCTGACCACACAAAATAGCAACAGGACCAATGTTTCATGTTACTAACAAAGATTTTCTAGCCTTACACTCTTTTAGTACTGACCACACAACACAAAGCAGCATCAAGTTGTTACACGTTACTAACGACAACTCCGTTTCATTTCGCAGATATCTGCCGGAAGTGATGGGCGACGGTCTGGCCAACCAGATCAACAACCCGGACGTGGAGGTGGACGTGAGCCGGCCGGATGCGCTGGTCCGCCAGCAGGTCACGCAGCTCAAACTCATCACCAGTAAACTCAAGAACGCCTACAACGGGCTGGACGTGGACTGGATAGACAGCTGTAAGTACATGTACTCGTCCCATTGGCTGACATGTAGGGAGAGCAGGGCTGTCTCCAGGACCCATCCCTCTGTCCCAGGACAGAAATTCGCTAGTTGGGATGGACAAAATTGTCACCCCATCTGTCAAAAAAATATGAACTTCAGGACATGATGTTGATGAAAATGTATTTTCATAAGCTTGAAACAGAAGATTTAGCAACAACAAAAATTAACAACATGGGCTCCCGAACAATGGCAGGGAGGAAAAGATATTCTGAGTGAGAGACAATGGTATGTTGGTAGAAGAAAACACTTGCTGAATTGAAGTTTTTAACGAGTAATGGAAGAAGCCATGTTTGGAAATATCTAAAGTGGAGTTAAGATAAAACACTGATGGCTAGGCCGGGGTTGGAACCCCGAACCATGTGGTTCAGAAGCAGCAGTCCAGGTGTGAGTCTTCACACATTGTTGATGTAAATGAAAATCTCCTCAATCCAAGGGATTGTGACTGGAAATGTCTAAGGCAACACTTCTTTAGTCAGTTGTTTCTTAATCTTTTTAAAGAAAAAAGTAGAAATCGCTGAATATCAAGGAGAAAAGGCTCTGAAAAAAAGACTTGAAATACAGACAAGCTTTCTAAACATTAAAAAAGTGATTGTAGTACTTTGGCAAAATTCAATATTCCCGATACTGTATTGGATTGCAAACTTCCTTCTGTTTCTGCAAACAAGATCAAGTTGATGTAAGTGTCAAGGATACATAGGTAATTAAATCCTACATATAAACATAGGTAGGAACTGAGCATTTACACAATAAGCACTGGTTGTTTTTACAGGTAATTGCAAGAATGCATACTTATAAGCTATCAAAACATTTAATGTTTAATCTCAAGTAGCCAAGGCCAATTGCAAGCTTCAGAACGTAAACAGTTGCAGCAGAACAAACAGGAAAGGATCTTTTGGATTAACATGAAGAAACTGACCAAAATTAAAGTAAACTTTTCTTGTAACAACTGGGAATATTTCTATCTTTGTGTAGTGCTAAAGATAGCCATCTTGGGACTGCTTCGAATGCTGGGCATGTGCTAAGCTACTTTTGTATTCGAGCACAGGTTGTTATCTTTCTGACTGAAATGCCAGTTAATCGGACAGTGACCCACATCTACCTTATTCATCAACAAAAAGTTGATCCCAGTTGCACTCTACTTACATTCTGTAATCCTAAGTTTTGGACTTAGATTGCGGCCTATTTGTAGATGGGGAGGGATGACACAGACCTCTAGGTGGTTTACCAAAGCCATGTGTTTATATGTCCTTAATGATGGGTCATCTACCCTTAATACAGGTGTTGGTAAAGCAAAAAGGTAGTTCCTGTTGCTTTAGTTTGAAATTTTAACCATGTTCTCTTCTTTTCCTTTGTGGATGAGCAGGGAAGGTGTAGACCTCTAGGTGCTTTACCAGAGCAACATGTTTACGTGACCTTAATGATGGGTCATCCGTAGTTAAAGCAAAGAAGTAGTTCCTGTTGTTTGAGATTGAAACTTAACCGTGCTCTATTCTTCTCCTCTGCCCCCAGCCGATTGGACGAGCAGCGGATCTGGTAGCGGCAGCGGAGACGGCGACACGGACATCTGGTTCAGCACGACACCGCCGAGCACGGACAAAATCAACAGCAGAGCGTCGCAGTCGGACGCCGCGACGGTACGGCCCGCCGCCGCCCTTCTCCTCCTCCCCCTGGCGGCCTTGCTGTTGTGTCTGCGGTCCTTATGATCGTCCTCATGAGGCGCCCAACTGTACAGACTGAATAATATTGAAGAGATGCAACTGGCAGACCGTTGTCTTTGGAAGGACGTACTAGAAGAGACCCTGATGTGATATATATAAGAATAATTTAGACAACCCTAGAAGAATGAGACAAGAATATGATGTTTTTAAAAAAATCTGTAGGATTGTACACAAGGCAAGGGTGAGAGGTTCCACTTGAAAAAAGTGTGACTCTTTCAAGATGAAAATTTAGGACAGAATATGAACGTTCAACTGGAACCTCTCACCCTTGTAAGTCTTCTCAGTACACACCTCCTTTAAGACGTACACATGTGGGAGAGAAATGTTCAAGTCCGCAAACAGCAGCTAGGTCGGGAATGATCTTGTATGTTGAGCTCTGACACGTAGAGTCCTTGGTGTGTTCACAAGACATATGCAGAAGTTACGTGTGTCTCTGTGTTCTGTCGCTGGTGTATAGGTGTCCCTTGCTTTGTGCACGTACATTGTACACTTCTCCGTAACCTGCCTTCATGTCACCTGTGATTATAGTGTAAGGGACCTCTCCTCTCTGTGTACGATACCTCAACACTATGCCTTCACTGTAGAATATGCACTGCCATGCCAACTGCAATGGTGAAGACGTAATACGCTTCCAAATGACACTGCGAGAATGGCCCGATTGGCTGTGAATTAGCTCGTGCAGCTTTGGTGTGGCACGGGTTTATCACAATGGACCAATAAGGTGCATGCGCTGATCATGTGACACGTTGATGTCACGACATACCTTTATGCCGCTGCTGTAAAAAAAACGAAAGTATCAGTAACGTGTGCCCTGCAATTTTGTACAGTGAACTCATGCAAAACAAGTTGTCGACATACGGACCAATCCTATGTGTAAAGTAGCTCCTATTTCTCGATAGTCAACAGAACAGTTGTAAAAGAGGGTTGTCCAATTTTGAGCTCTGGCTTATGTCGCTTCTTGAAAAAAATGATGCTGTTTTCTCTTTTTCGTTTGGGAACACTGTGTAAATTAGCTCAGGGTGGTTTGAATACCTGTTTTTGAGTGTCGTAAATAAAAATTCTGTGCTTGCTACACAGAAGTACATTAAGATTGAGCATCACAACGAAGGGAAGCTTGTTCCCTATACAACTCTGTGGTCTGCTAAGCCACCCATATCTTGTCTATAGAAATAAACATGTAAATATATTTAGTTGTCAATTATCATGTGGTACCGATAAGTTATCTTGAAACTTAGACAATTTTACAGGATTTTGAAAAGAGTCCAGCATATCTGTTAACATATCTTCATATAAAGTTGTAAACCACCTCATATACCACTCTTTCAGGCAGCCAGTAATGTATAGTTTTGGAGACTACAGTAAGTAACTTTAATTTCAATCTTAATCTTATTATTATTATTATTCAGAGTCATGAACACCATAATGCTGTGAGACGTGTAGACTTCAATCCTTCAATGGGAAACTGATTGGTGAAGATGGCTTGATGGATAAAGACTTAAGTATTATAGCTGACATGCTGGTCAGATGGACAATTTTTCCTCAAAAAGCTCTCTATTTTTGTCCCCTTTCAAAGAAATTATAACAAATCCTTTGCAATCTTATGTTTCATACATTCAACATGAAAAAATATGCATATCTTTTGGTGTGACTGTTTTTTTATTATAGCTTATTCCTGTGATTACTTGAGCAAAATTTGAACAAAGACAACAATTTACTCAAGTGAAAACAGTTTTAAGCAAATGAAATTGTTTTAAAGATGCGATTGCAAAGAGATTTTTTTAAAAGAGAAGTCCTGGATTGTGATTGGCTGGCCCAGTTACATCTTGTGTAACATTTCACTGAAGATGATTTTATCTACTAGTTGAAGCAATAAGTTATACAAAAGTTTTGTTTTTTTAGAGAATCATTGACATGCATTTTAAGCATTTTAAACTGGAAAAACATAAGACCTATTTATAATCTTGCGTCAGGAGTTATGAAAAACAAAAAAAATTCTTAAAGCATCTTGTTGCTAGAAGATGTGAAAATATTCTGTTTCCTTTTAAGTTTTGATTCTGGACAAAGTAGATAATCAGTGAAATGTACGCAGAAGTTTTGACTCAGTGAAGTAAAGTGTATTACGGGATGGAAACAGAAATCTTTTTAGAAAATATTTGGAAATAAATTATCCCTTTGACCTGTATGTATGATTGTGATTAGTGTAGAATAGAGATGTGTCCTAGCAATGTGTGAAAATAAGGATTGTACATAAAAAAAGAAGTGAGCAAGTCTACAAACAGTTAATTCCCAATTCTGTTTGTGCTACTGTTCAAACAGTGGTGCAAACAGAATTCACATGGCCCAATCATCGTTTTGTACGATTTGTGATGTTTATCATACTGTGCTACTAGCAGTTGAGTTGACTTTTGTCCTGTTGACATTTTCCTAGGTTGGCAAGATCGTATTTAGCGATCTTCTAGCTTGTATGATTGGACCACAATACTGCATGATGATGATGATGTTCAGTGTTAAAGTCAGACTCAAGGGCTTACTATACCCCTGTATTTGATGTGTCCTAAGTCTCTATCCCTCCAACTTTTGTAAATATTTCCGAGTTTGTATGTAGGCACCATGTACCGAAGTTGTGAATTCATCTCAATAATATACTCAGTGCAAGACTCGTTTTTTCGACTCTTCTTGTTATGTTTATTAATAACAACACAACATCTAGCCCAGTGTATTTTTCATGTTACATTTTTTTCTACATATATTTTGCAGCTCAGTTTAGTTGGTCTAGCAAGATGTGTATGATAATGTCATTCTACCATACTATAAGAGGAAAAATAAAACCTTTGTATCCACATGGTACTGAAAGAAAGAGTGTTGTCTCTTTACTGTGTTTTGTTTGTACATGTATAATTTGTTAGCCCACATCAATACCGTATTTCTTGTAATGAAGGACGCACCCCAAATAAAGTGCGCACCCCCGATTTGGGCTTCACCGCAACCCCAATCACGCCAGCTGAGATACTTCACAGAAAAACCTTAATAAAGTGCGCACCCCCGATCTGCCGCCGTCGCTCGGCGTGTCTCCAAGATGTGACCACGCCCCGGTATTCGGCACGCTATGAAGTCCTGGTGTCTTTCTTAATCGTTCCATTTTCAAGGAATTTTCGGGAAAACATTACCATTATTTGGGGTCAACACTTAACCCTCTACTCCGCTCAAATTTTGAGTAAAAAGTTATGAAGTTTAAACGTCACGCTGAGAACCTCGCGCCAGGATATCTGACAAACTTCCTTGATATTGAAGGACCAGACGACGATCCGCTTGATTTCTACCGGGCTAGTCAAAGACAAACGTGTAAAACGCATTTTGAGATAAAATAAAAGTTCGTCTCTCGGCATTTATGCCGCAAAATACAGCGTTGCATTGACAAATCATTTCATTTCGCCGATCGCCCGCCGCCATATTGTTTAAATTCTGCTGCCCCAAGATGCATTTCGCGTGTTACGTAATCCTCATCACATGATCGCATTACGCGTCTCTGATTGGTTATTGCTGCAGCAAAAGGCGGGAATATTGCAGACGAAGTGCATCATGGGGCAGCAGAATCGCGGTTCAAGTTTTTTCTTTGTCTGAAATGTTGCACATGAAAACGCAATAAAAACGCGGTTTTATCGACTACATAGCAACATTATGGTGAAGAAAATGCAAAACTAAAAGATGTTTTCGGGAAAGCATACATTTATTTGCGGATTGATGGTGGCTTTTGCGTAATTTTAGCGATCAATGAACCCGGAAGTGTGCCGAAAGCGGCGTGGGTTTTCGCGTTTTATCCGTCAAAACAAAAACAAAACTCCCGCTGAAGCGAACTCTGGAACATTTCAGATTCTAGCTATTACGTTTTTGATAAATAATATCTACAGATACGCACGATGTGCCCATATTTGCAGCCGTGTGGGTGGTTAGGAAATTATTGACGTCGCAAGCGGCGTACTGTACAAGCGGCGTGGGTTACGAAATTATGGCCGGCCCGACACACTGAAAATAGTCGCGCGGTTGAAAACACCCAGCGTTATTTGGTGTCTCATAATTTGATATTTAATATCGCTAAATCAATTATTTTTATATCTAGAATACCTTTTCAAAAATATACGTATGATGTAGCATCGTTATCTTGTAAACATAAGAACATGAATAAGAACAGAACATGCATAAATTATCGTTGCGTGTCGGCGAAGTGACGGGGCTAGCCTGCTGGGGTAATAATCGGTGACTTCCTGACTTACGTCGCGACTTTTCTCGAGAGAAAACCTAAATAAAGTGCGCACCCCGACTTTGGCTTTGACCTGAAGCCTCATCTTGAAGGTTGAAATGTCAAAAAAGTGCGTCCTTTATTAGAAGAAATACGGTAACCATACATGTAGCAGTAATTACCTTGGATCTAATTCGACAAACAAATTTAGAAAAACAAAACGTCCAACTTGACTATTATGTGAGTTTCATAACCAAAGGAAAGATACATTAATGTAAAGAAAGCTTGATGTTTCCTGAACATACAGAAACCATAAACTAGAGCAAGCTACTTGGCGGCTCAACCTACAACACTTCTTCAAAAGCCATCTCCTACCAAAAAATCTGAGGTCCTGTGGCAGGACCAAGGTCACATACCTGGGGGTCGAAAATCAACCCTGACCTTCATCTTGCCAACACCACACATGCCAAATATCACAATCAATTTCCTCAAAAGTGTTTAGTTATGATACAATATTTGAATGCAAAGTTGATTCATGTCACAATCGATGCAACATTTTGATGTATCAGCCTGAAATGACTGGAAGTTGGGAAAATCTAAGAAGAAAAATGACTGAAAAAGTTCACATCAACAGTGTTATGAAAGTTCACACAAATACACAAAACCTACATCATATACACGTATATCTACTTGAGACTTAACTTTTCGACATGCTGAAATTAAGATTTGACATTCAAAATTTTGAAGGACTAGCTAAAAGCACAAATTTGTCATATATCCTGCTATGCAGACTTGGAGATAACAATGGGACTACTGCACTGATTCCACTAGATGACAGGCACTTCTGAATCACACAACTGATAACAGTGGGTGGTGTGATGACTAACAATGATTAGATATCAGAGAAGGTATGTGAACACTGAACTATCGTCCTCAAATCTGGCCTGGAGTATTGTTATCTGAGCAACGACATACCACAAACATTTGACCTACAGAAAGAAAAGACCAGTAGAACGGTTCAGAAGATTGTGATGGCTGTTGACTGGTCCTTCTTGGGAGACTGGCTGAAACCGTTTGTGACAGGACATTTCTGTTGTGGTGGTACCCATAGGATGAGTGAAGTAAAAGCCCAGCTGTAGCTGTGAATTTCTACCCGTATTAGACATTACGGGTATTTGGTTCCCAGGTAAATAAAAAGAATAGATAACAGTTATGTTCCAAGCATTTATCCTGGTTATGACAGAAACTAGATCCTGTTGACTTGCATCATATAGTGCTGCGGTCCAACATACTGGTTATGTGTCCAATTTTAGGGACAGGATGGAAAAAAATCAAGCATTGTCAAAATGCAACCAAGGAGGTACTGCAAATGCATTTAAATTCACGTGGTTTTTATTTCGTGGTAGGCAGAAAACTGACTGTTCGCGGTGGTTTTAAGTTTGCGTTTGAAACAACAGTAGTGCTACAGTCAAAGGTGGGCAAAAAACATAAAACCACCGCGAACATTTCTGCATTTATAGTTTGCAGATGTGTAGTGCCACCTTGTGATTCTAAGCTGTACTACAGGTTTGAAAAGAAATACAGTTTATAACAGTTACAAGTTTTGCCTCACCAATTACCGAAACATTTAACGATACGCAGTTCAATGATTCAAAGCCTTGACAAAGACATATCGTGGAGAATGTGACATAACAGTTAGATAAACGTTACTTACCGTAACTGCAGCAAAAACATGTTCCTAAAATTGTCCCTCACAGAAACTGAAGTATGAGATGGTAACCTTTGACATATGAACACCGGTTAGAGACTACCCGAGTGAAAACATGGCTTCGTCTAGCGCTGTGGAGAGATTACAAGCTTTGGAGTCCATCGAGAAAGAAATAGCAGCAGTTCTACAAAACGCAGGTACGGACTTATGCCTTTGGAATCCATGGCAAAGTAGAGATTGAAAGCTTCCTGTTGAGGCCTATAAAACGCTGAAATACGAGGGAATCTTAGACTGGGGAGGGGGGCGTTTGGATCCTTTGTTGTGGGTAAACTTTAGCATGTGGTACATAATTTTCCCTACCCTCTTGCATTTCTGAGAAGGTTTTGGGTATTGCTGCATTTCAGTTGTTACCAGACCGTGTGTTATAGATTAACCTAAAATGTGACGAGAAAAGCAGTTAGACTGAAGAGGAGGAGCGCCGCATAAATTTTGAATATACCTAACTAGTCGTTTCCCCGTCATGCCAGTTCCCCGTCATGCCAGTTCTCCGTCTACATTGTGTCTATGTGGATGTTTCTCCGTCATTTGTTCTTTTTGATATCGAAATGTGAACGATCTATCATTACTACAATGATTATAAATTGTAGTTGATGTAATATCTATGTTATCTAGTAATAGTTTTCCCGAATTTTGCTGGTTTACAAGTCGACAGACTGCAGCGGTTTCCCTGTCGTAAACACCACCAAATAAAGTGTCAACTTGGCGATTACGGCGACTGCTTGTTCCAACATAAGCGTAGAACGTAGCAATATTGAGCAACGTGTACAATGATTCATGTTTAAATGTTTTAAGTCGTTGATATGCAGCGCAGCAAATATCCAATTGTTGTGTTACGGGCGACAATAAACATGGCGCACGCTCTTATGTTCCACACGCCAACAAAAATACCAATGGATGGCATCCAATACCCCTTCAAAGTATATCTTTCATACTGATACATTTTGATATTAAAGAAGAACATCTTAACACTATTAAATCCAATGACGGAGAAACATCCACATAGATGAGGAAAAGGCATGACGGGGAACTGGCATGACGGGGAAACGACCTGACACCACTACGTACCTCTTACCTTTTAAAAAAAAAAGTATGTATTATCATGTGCACTAGGCCTGGCAGTCCAGGAGCTGTGTAAGGACAAGCCCAATGAGAGGCAGCTGGACAGACACACCGGTCAGTTCCTCAAGTCTCTACAGGACGTGGAGTCAGGACTGTCTCAGGAGATCAACTATCTCACACAGGTGGAGAAGCTTTCTTTGTTTATCTATTACTTCATCAAAACATCATCATCATCAAAACAGATTACCTTTTTATCAGCATTTGTTAGTTAGTTTTTGTTTTGTTTTTTTGCATACAGAATTGATCTTGATCTTGTCATTGTCTAGTGTATAGTAACCCCACTTTTGGTTCCTAAGGTTCATAATCTTACATTTGAAACTCTTCATAGTGATTGCTATTTTGGACCTCAGTTTGCAGTTGGAATGATTTCTTGAGATTGGCTGCAGTTGGGACGGGGTGCTGGAGACAGTAGCAAACAAAACAATCTGGAAAACAGTGACGGCTCACCTCAGTGGAAGAACTGAAAAGAGGTGAAGACGATGATGATGATAAATGATTTACTGTAAATGAAGAAATGTTTGAGGTGGTTTTATGTTCACGGTTTTCGCGGTAAGCTCTTTGCAGCAAACGTAAAACCACAGCGGAAATTTTTACCCTCCTACCCCATCGTCTACTATTGTCTCAAACGTGAACTTAAAACCACCGCAAACTTGCATTTACAGTATTTTCCAGTAAAATACAAACTCTGTTTTCACAGGTTGCTACCGGCCAGCCACATGAAGGATCCAGCTACTCTGCCCAGAAGGAGACACAGATGGCCCTGCACAGGGTGGAACACGCCAAGAAACGCCTGGCAGACCTCAACTCTGTCTGCACGCAGGGATCCTCACAAGGGCCGCAGCAGTGAGGGAAAACTGGGGGGAAAGGGAAAGTGATCGCAAACCAGTTTAGATCTGGAGTAAGTGAAACCGGCTGAGCTCACTCAGTCACTGAAGAGCTAATCTTCCACTGGTCATGACAGAGAAGACAAATGATACAAAATGTATGTACCATACATACATGTACAGACAGTATGGTACAGTATACAGGGAATTCCCTCTAGCTCTTTTTTTACAATACATGTACAGTGAGCAGTGGACCACAGCTTACGATGTGCCATCAAAAGATGCAAGTCTTGTGAACCAAAACAGACTGGGATTTCTTGACCTTCTGGTCTAGAGAGAAGCAGTGTTGCAATTGCTAAACTGTTGGACAATGTACAGTACTCAAAGATGTGATGATTTTGTTTGATCTATTATGTCTATGATATGACCTCAGCACATGCACATTTGTAAGGTTATAAATACTTCTAGGTTTGTGCCTTATTAATCATTGGTTTAGTGAAATTTGGAAACACCTTACCTAATGTTGAATTTGATATTAGTAGATAGATAGAGACTGGTGCCACAAATGTAGTTCAATGTAGAGGCAAACATGGACCAAATGTAGTAAGAAAGATTTGTTTCACTATTTTTATTATATTATTGTTGTTATATTTGACTCCCTATGCCATAAGAGTTTATATATTGTTTTTGCTGACAAAACATAAAATGTTGAATCACTAACATTCTGGGCTCCTCATATTTGTTGTGTTAGTGATTGAATAGAGAGTTAAGGCGATAGCATTATGTCATTACCATGGTCAACTGAAGTCTGAAGAAGACTACAGTGGGACAGTTGAAAATATGATGTACTAACTTTTGACTTGGAGCAAAGTTTGACCTCTGTAGTATGATAACTACCAACACAGATGAACATTAATGCTAATATGATCACCTGTGTTAAACTTGCTCATTAACATAATCTAGCCTTTTTGTTGTCCAGACCACAAGTAAAAGGTGCACACTGTGGGATTAGGCATGTCTGGAGAGAAAAGCGGTTTGGCATCTAGGGCTTTCCAAAAAGTCCTAGTTCTTTGAGACACTTATTTCTGCCTATAACCTCCGTTGTTCTCGTACGCTGGTGATTTGCAAACCATCTGAGCCTCTCCATGTCACATCAAAAGTTGTATTAAGACAAGGGTTAGAGAAGTCACAGTTAAGTTATGGATGGGTTAGATGAATTTGATGAACAAACGGGAGCGTGTGAATTTACACTCTTAATATCTCTTTTCATGACGTTCAAGATGTGCTAGTAGTCTCCACTTTTCAGGACACGTTCTAAGGAAGCTAGTGAGAGTACATCATGGCCATGTGTCATCTTGTCAGGATTGTACTCTGTAGTGAGGAGCTGACATTTTAACGGGACAACATTGCAATAACCACTTGAAGTTGCCCTCTGAAAGTTCTGTTTGTGGTCTGATCAATTGATCTGGAGATAATCTCCTTGTCATACCAAATAAACACTGAATTACTCTGGTGAACTATTATCATTGCACCAGTACATCATAAAGCAGAATATATCATACGTGGGATACATGTTGTCAAGCAGACGACTTCTGTATTAGCTAATTCTTTTGGCATTAATCTATATGGATAAATTATGATAAGTGGATAATATGGCACCGTTTTGTACTCCGTTTTGTGAGTCCACACACACCGCAGCATTTTGAAAGGAAAATTGGAGCGATTGATAGAAAAACAGACAAAAACACGTGTATTTGTTCGACATCTTTTTGCTTCACAAAATAGACTTAGCATTTGGATGAGGTAGCCCTTCAAAAGGTGACGATTTACAGGAAATGTACACTCTGTGCCCTTCATTGGTGAAATACGAAGGAAAAGCTGTTAAAGAAAAGTGTATGATGTCCACATATATCCGTAATCTACCATTTCGTACAAAACGTGATGTGTACATGAATATAGGCGGCGCTTCAACGGGCGGCCATGGTATTATATGGGCACATCGCGCGGCGCCTGCAAATCGACACTTGTTTTGTCTTAAAAAGTCTTAAAAGTCATTCTAAATGTATTTGTAGATTTCTGGACACATTTAGGAAAGTGTTAAAACGCTTTTAGCTTGATGTCTTGTCTATATTCAAGTTTTTACACGTCGAGACTGCATCCCCTTTCCGAGCCTAATCTGCAGTACCGCTGCCGGTCGGGGCGTCAAAAAGTGTTTGAACGACCGTCAAATTGCAAAATGTCCGTCTTTTCGGGAATGGGGAAACCGCCAAAGGCTCGCCAAGGGGTTTGAAGTTTCCATGCTTATTTGACTTTGATTTCGATTATGAGACCATCCAAAATCAAGAATGACAATATGCCTGATTTTAATATGTACTAACAGAAAGTAGGTATTAAAAAGAATATCACTACATGTATTAGGCTTTTACAAAGCTAGTGCTGTAGAATTACTATACTTTATTCCTACAAGTACATGTATACGCATGTTCGTTTCGGTCACTCATCTTCATTATGACGTCACAATGCCGTTGAAAGATTACTTTGAGATTTGCAGCCGGAGACGACACGTCTTCAGCATTTCTCGAGAATTTTGCCGCACAATTTTGCGTTTAACCCGGTTAATGTTGAAGTTTCCCCCGTAGAATTTGTGGACAAACACTGGGGGACAACGAAAGTGTAGGTGAGTACAGTGCACTATTTGTTTTTGAACTTTGATGACCGTATTTTTTAGTTAGTATACGAACGAGGGCGGGGGTACAACTGTTTAGATGTTAGGGGGTTTGATATCTGAGATAGCGAATGTTTGCGTATCACTAAAGATCAGAGTGACACTTCTGACACGTCGCCTCGGTAGGTAAACGTCTTGCGAAAGGGTAAGTTTTGTATTATAGGATTTTTCAAACGGTATATGGTGTGTGAGTGTGTGTGTGTGTGTGTGCATGTGTGTGCGTGTGTGCATGTGTGTGTGTGTGTGCATGTGCCACCGTGTGTAATGGTGTGCCAGTGTACATATGTTCGTTTGTTTGTGTGCCTGAATTCAAAAGGGTGTGTGTGCTTTTTTAAAGCAATCAACGGATGTTCTGCATTATTGAACAAAGCCTTAGACTTGGTTGGAATCTTTTGCTTTGTAGCGTAAAATGTATGTTTACAAAATTTGAAGGGCATCCTGACAATGTGACACTGACCTTGAATTATGACATCACAGTGATAAAGTAGCTACATCGGAGCGAATAGAAAATTCAATTTTTACCATATTTTCACGGCACGATTTCGAACTTAAAAAACTGTAAGATTCAAAATACATTGTAGTATATAACTAGTCTTTAGCTAGTCTTTAACTTAGTACTCTTTACAAATAGTTTTATGTGTCAAATAGAACATCATACTTGTACGTTGCGATGCGGTTTCAACTCACAAGTTTCTCAGTGACGTCATAAAAACTTACAAACATTGTTCGAGAAGCGCAGGCAGAGACAAGACGCCGACAGCTCTTCTCGACGATTTCACGGCAAAATTTTGCTGATAATCCTATTTTCGTTTACAGTTTACCTGTAGAATTTGTTGACGAGTCCCAAAGGACAACGCAGCTGAAGGTGAGTAAAGTGTACCGTCTGTCTGTCTGTCTGTCTGTCTGTCAAGATTAGTGACTGTAGGATGTTTAGGTATGAGTGGGGATGAAAGTGTTGAGCCACTTGGGGAGGGTGGGGGGCGGTGGCAAACTAACTTAGATGTAGACAACAGTAGACAATCATTATAAGAAGGAGTCTGATAAACAAGTAAGAAGAGAACCGTTTCCAGCGACGACATCAGCAGCTACGAGTACAAGACGTCAATGCTTCAATTCTCCACTGCACTTTGACTTTACCTTTATCTACATCATATTAGAAAACTAGACATAGTGTTGATGTCATCGCCCGTAAAAGCGGCACAAGTTTACTTGAAAGCATCAGGTATACTTAAGATTTCAGCAGGTGAAGGCGAACTAAGGACAAAGGTAAGAATATTTTAGCCTTGTTTTGTGACGGTCTCCAGTATGATGTGATTGATGTTGATAGCATTACTGTAATATAGATATACCACTGTAATATGATTTTACCATTGATATACATGTACTTATTTTGATATTTATCTTTAGCACTTGACTGAGAAAGGATGTAAATGAGACTGAACTTTTTAACGTCGTAGGCGGACTCTAGTTCAACTGGATCTTCACTATCAAGTGTTTGAAATTTAACTAGTACTACTAGTTAGTTACATCTCTGGCGCGCCCCCCTCCCCAACGCCTAAAAGATGTTCTAGAACCCAAAATTCTTAAACCTGTCGTCAATGACCTCACGTCATAGAGCAACAAGAGTTGTAAACACATCGCCACGAGCCACCGACGAGAGCAGACGTCTACGTCGACTGTCTCTCCTACCGCCGCGATTTTCTGAGAAACAATAAAGATTAGACTTTTTCTAACTGTTCTTTATTCACAGCACAGTCGAGACCGCAGGGCTGAAGGTGAGACCATACTTTGTTGTTGTTTGAGTATCTTGTAATGCAATTAGCTTTGCTGATGTTGTTGCGCGTTGTAGCCACTGAAACATTGCTAAGACGCGACCCCCACTATCCGCATGTTGTCGCCAATGCACGTACTGCTGCTCAACGCTGATGTAACGTTAGACTAGCAAGCAGTTGCGTAAAGTCGCATACGTTATCGGCGTATACGTACCAATTTAAGAAAAAACGTTATGATATCTCTCCAGATGAAAAGCGGTGCCTTTGCGAGTTATGAATTCACGTGATGATCGTCACGCGATTTACGCGCGCACACTACGGTAGGTACACATAACGGTGTGTTACCCTATAGACATATAGAGGTAGTAAGAATTAAATTAGCAGGTGATTATGAATGTTTAGAGCTAAGACATGGCTGCAGTGCCGCTTTCTGACGGCAGGTTGCGCCACTTGTGCACACTTTACTACATTGAAGCAGGGAAGTTCTATTGAACAGAATATTCTTGTCAATAGAACCTCCTTGCAAGGAAGCGCCACTGTTGAAGGACGTTCTTGTTGCGCCATCTATGGGCAGCGACCTTACACACAAACTGAACGATGAATAAAGACAGAATCTCATGAATAAACCTCTCTGGATGTTGTCAAAGTACTTGCTATAAATCTTTCGTGATGGCGACCTATATATATTGGAAGAAGACCATATCTTAGTTCCTACATTACGTGTAGTGCTCTTGGGCAAAAGTACCATACCTTCTAATCATCACGTAATGAAATGTCTCAGTACTGAAAGCCTATATGATTATTACTGTAGTTTGAACTGATTTCTCAATGACTATAGAATAATGTCGAGTTCAGATCGCATTGAATGGTTGCTAAGCTTGACAGTCCAAACCATTTGGTCGACTCAAGAGCGCTAGATGCTTACGAGTCAAAGAGTCAAGAAATGATACTATAACGCCATCTTAGCTTTTTTAGTTTCTATATAATGTTTACACACTCACGTCATCAGCTAAAATGACAATCTTTCGTATAGAAACTTTTCATGAAGATGTTTTGTGAAGTTGCTGCACTTCTTGTGTGAGTACACAAACGACGATCATTGCGCAAAAGTATGTCGGAAACCTTTTTTTATTGAAAACAAATCATACAATTTTGAATAAGCACCACCACGACAAACACATCAATGAATCTATGGTTCCAAACCTATTGAAAGTGACGCGTAAATAGTGACCATGTCAGCATAGAAATAAAAGTATGCCTTCTCACACACAATTTTCGTTTCCGTTATGTGAAGTCCATGCGAACCGCTAGCCATGGGTTTTAGTCTACAGTGCAATTGTCTTCCTTCCTGAATTGATTTTTTATGTACCATTTTCAGACGCTGATGAATATTCTAAATCGAAATTATCCTGCTTTTCTACCTTTTTCCGGATATGTAACCCAATAGTTAGTCCACCAAAGTCACCATGCTCGCTAAACTCCGGTTTAGACCCAAATAAATGGCAACACGTATTCCCACCTTCCAAGACGCATACAAAATATCAATGCGTATACACTACGCACAACGTACGATTGCCACTTCAGAAAAGAAAATCAAAGTAAGAAATCGAAGATCACATACCTCCGTGAAATATTTGAAGCCTTTGTAAATTTCTTGTTTTGTTCATGTGAATTTCTCACTGATTCTGTCCATGTATTTTCCCACTGGCTCCCATAAGGCAACAGATAAGAACATAGGAGGAAATCAAATATAGGAAATGAGATAAACTTTGATAACTTATCCTGGGACCTTTCTGGAATCTTTGACCTAACTTCCTGTCAGTACCTAGCATGTGGGCATACTTGTGGAAACACACCCAGACCAACAGAAACACCAGAAACAATACCTTCCATTTCACCGAGCTAATAATAACTTGACAAGATGCATAACTACAATGTCTGATTGACTACCATATCATAAACATCTCACATAACACAGTCATCTAAATTTACTTCTCTATGCGAAAACGAGACAGCATTATGAATTCCTGACACAGCATACTGTTACCAACATACTGTTTTAGAGCACTAACATGTACATTATTCTATAGATTATTTCTGTTAGTCATAGCTTAAACTAGTCCTTTGTATTTGTTAACTATTAGCAATAGTTCGACTTTCATGTGCGTACGTTGCCACCAGATACAATTGTCGTGCAATAAAGTTCTTCTTCTTCTAAATTTATAGGAATCTTGTACAAGTCCTGGTGCCCCAAAACAGCTAGTCTCCAAGCGGATCTAACGGTTGCGAAGACCGTATCCAACTGGCAAAAGAAGTTTTCATTGCAATAAGAACTCCTTTTGCCAGTTGGATACGGTCTTTGTAACCACTAGATCTGCTTGGAGATTCCAAAACAGTGACTGGAAAGGAAGGTGACAAAACGTTGACAATATCCGATCAAATTAGTTCAGCCACATCCATGGGCATCTCTTGGATCTGGGTGTTGTAGAACTGCTCGATGTCTTTCAGCACACGCTCCTCACCGTCTGTCACAAAGTTAAGGACCACTCGTTTGCGTCCAACAATACGGGCAGAGAGTCCAACCCTGGGGGTGGGAGGGGGGCGTGCAGGGGAAGGGAAACGAAACAGGCTGGTCTAAGTGCTGGATTAGCATCTCAATATATGCTAGTCAAAAACTGATACAAAAAGTTCATAATCATATGACGTTCGAATTCAGGTACCTAGTTTTCAGCACTAATTCTTACAACCGAAAAATGATGGAAACAGCATTATTTTCACTGTCTCCTTGAACTATACTGTACTCAGAACTGTCGTTGCCTTTTACGTTGCCAGTACCAGGTCTGTATCCTAGAATCTGTTGGGGTGTACTGGCACGAACTATCTTGTAGTAGCAGTAGTAGTAGTAGTGAGTAGTAGTAGTAGTAGTAGTAGTAGTAGTAGTAGTAGTAGTAGTAGTAGTAATGTCTTTTATTGAGAACACAACGTCATATCACTACAGTCGCAGCCTAATGACGCCCATATCTGAAGAATCACATGGATGCATATATGATAGCTACATGCATGTATAATGTAGGTTCATTCTGTGCCAGGCTCACTTACCTGGTGATGTAATGTTCTGGGTTTGACGGCAAGTCGTAGTTTATGACTAATGCAGGTGAAACACCCGATTTCCATATTTCTTGTGCCTGTGGGGTGCAAAAGGAATGGGGTGAATAGGTATGCTTTTGCGTTGGTCAATCGTTTGTGGGTTTAGGTGGAAACGTGAAGATTGTCCGTAGAGAAATATTAAGATATTTCAACTTGATCCAATACAAGGGTAGCTCAGTAAAGTCTTATCCGTCCTCGTCAGCCATTATCAGGTGTTTGGTCCACTTCCTTCTGACAAACACGAATGTGTGACGTCAGGGATGGGTCAAAGTTGACTGGAAGTCTGTATCTGCCCCCGTTTCGGTTCAGATGGGGTCAATGGGCTCTGATATGAATGGCCCCTTCGCTTCTAAACCCATAATAAAGTCATCCGGTCCATGTCCTAGCTAAATTCTGCATTGTCTTTGTTAGCAGGACTATCCCTGTATAATAGCCAACGGCTAGCTGGGCAGCCCAAGTCTGGATGTATGTCATTCACAGCCAAAACAATAAATAACTTATTTTTTACTACTTACCATCTGCTCAGTAGTGATCAGTACCCGGCTGGATCCCGAGCGGAACTCGCGCCTGATCAGGTCCCGCTCCTCCTGTTCCATGTCCTCGTGAGTAGCGGAGACGGTGAAGTCCCTTTTACCCATCCCGTCCGTCAGCCAGTCGACCTTCCCCGGCGTGTTACAGAATATCACAGCTTGGGTGATGGTGAGGGTCTCGTACAAGTCACACAGGGTGCCCATCTTGTACTCCTAAATCACAACATAACAGCATTGTTAAAGCAGTATGTCCCTAAAATGGCAAGGACTTTCTTGATCGAATGGCCGACTGGGTAGGCTGGTGGACACGGGATTGAGAGGTCACGGGTTTGGTTCCTGGCATCCTGGCTAGACGTTGTGCCCTTGGGGAAGAAACTTAATTGGCACGACTTTAAATTTCTTCACTCCACCCAGGTGAAAAATCGGTACCTGACTTTGGGAGGTAAAAGGCGGCGGAAGAGGAGGGTTGGGCTCCACCTTGCAATACCGTGTCCCAGACTCAGTAGATACATGTAACAACCCTCCGACCGTACGGAATCAAAAAGACTTTGGTAACGTTACATGGTACACTGCATAACTGGTCAGCACTTTGTGACACTCACCTCACGTTCCACCATGACTTTAAACTGCTTGGCGCCCTCCAGGGTCAGGTCCTCATCCTTGACCATGACGTTGACGGGATCGCGCATGAGCCTCCCAGTGAAATTCAGCACGTCCAAGGGCATGGTGGCGGACATCACAATCACCTGAAACAGGCCAATTCAGAACTCAGAAAACACTTTATCATCTCCCTTGTTTACCTATTTCCAAGTAGATGTGGGAGGACAAAAATCGTCATTTTTTCTCCAGTTCCCCGTTTTCGTGATATAGTCTGTTCAACAAGGAGCAACACTCTAGCTGATCTTACCTGAATTGTATTTGGCAGACGGCTGAAGATGTCGTAAATGCTGTCCTTGAAACCACGAGAAAACATCTCATCAACCTCGTACAGCACAATCGTCTTCAGTTCTGAGGTGTCTGGAGGAATAACAGGATTTCTTGGATTTACTTCAGCAGATGCAAATCTTGTCCATGGCTTACCTTCAACAACCTAAGCTAAGGTTGTCTTTCGTCACCAAATTTAAGCTCCTTTTACATGATCAACGGCTCGTATGAAGGAAAGAGTTCTAGATAGACGGAAAGCAGCCATACCGTAAAGACAGGAGATCCGGAAGAGAAGTTGTGAAAAATACTCCCGCAAGAGAATCTATTCTAGCCTGGGTGCCATTCGATTACTAACCGGTCCCCTACCCACACTTAATACCGATAGTATTGGCTTCCCCTTGGCTTCGCTAGTACCGATAGTATACACCACATACATCATTGCATTGATAGGGTAGCGAGTGTTGGAGTCCCGATAGTAATCGGATGGCACAAGGCTGCATTTGTTCCCTGTTTTTTTTTCGTTAGCAAATTTTCTTTTACTAATATTTTTTTCTAATTACTTTTACTCATACAAAGAATAGGTTGGCTGTCGTACTCAGATTACAAGCACCTACTAGACTACTACAACAATTACTAGGCGTTACTTACTGAGAGGTATCCGGTTGATTATGTCACACACATGGCCGGGCGTGCCCAGCACGATGTCGACGCCATTCTCCAGTATTCGCATATCTTTGGTGACATCCTCAAAACAGGCATGGCTGGAGACACTCATGTAATCCCCAAGGTGGTTGACTGCTCTTTGCATCTTGTGGAGGAGGGAAAATTATCAGCAACTTGGAACTTAACCATTTGTAACCTACATTGCTATACTCATATAGGGTTTATTTCATAGATAGTTCGTGGCTTACTTCTATATGCATCGCTGTAAAATGATTTGTATTTGAGAAACAGAATGCTAATTATAGTTCCACAGCCTCTTATCTTTGCCAAATTATATCAACCTTTATGGCATGTTAATGCACAAATATCTGCAAAGTTTCCAACAAAACCGCTCACTGCAATTCCAAACACGTATTCCCTGCCCCAAGAGCTACATACCTCTCAAAATCACGACCAGCCCTTTCAAAACACGAGATCTCAAAGCCGAAAGCTCCACTGCAGTACCGTAGGAAACCGCTAGGATGCCCATCATCGAATTGGACCCAACCTTTGTCTCCCCAACAACTACTCACCTACCAAGTATCATGATCCACCGGTTCCACCCACAGCATCCCTAGTTATGCTGTTTACACTCCACCATACAGAACCGAAAACATAACCTTCTGGCGAAGGCAGTTACCTGCTGTGCCGTTTCCCGAGACTTTGCCAGGACCAGGGCTTGACAGTTCCTAGTATCGGCGCCTCCCGTCTTCGTGGCCAGTTGTTGCAGGAGGACAATGGCGAACGTAGTCATCGCCTCCTGATCAGACTGAACCCGTGCAATCAGGTCACGCCCTGTACCAGAACAACACAGAGGTTTTACTACTACATGTAACAGCTCTACACCAACAGTTAGTAACTTCATGTACGGATCGGAGGACGCTTTGTTTTCGGTCTGTGTGTTCGTTTGGGTTGGTGTGCGTCCGTAGTTATTTGAATACACTATCAGTGGCAGAAAGTCAGTGACGGTTGGAAGATGGCCGCAATGGTCAAACTTGGCGGAGTGACAGGAAAGGGAGTTCGGTGAACGGTGGTAGAACTAGTCGTCATTCAGATATGCATCACTGTCCAGGTCATAGGGTCAATGGAAGAGGCTACTAATTAACGGAGGGGATGTTGTTATTGGTCTATCTCTTTGTGCTTACATTGTTGCATATTTTCTATATACACATGTACTAGTTTATCCATTGCTTCTGATGTGAAAGCCTGGGCTGCCCAACTAGACGATGGCTAATACAGGCCATTTGGACAAATACCTGTACTAAGTACTTTCGGAACAGTTTGTCTATTACATACCTTCACAACAAGGCCCAATGGCTTGCTGGTCAAGGCGAGAGGGCTTCTCAATTCCATAAGCTTTGATCCCTCGTAGTAGGTTCTCATGTAGCCTCATGTCATTGAAATTGTCAACTGTCGGATCCCGAGTGTTCTGCAAAAGAAACATTCAGTCAAGTGAATATAACTCTGATAATATATATCCTGACATTATCAGGGAGTGCATTCTTCACCCATTCCAACACAACGAACTTCTTAGTTTCTGTGCTCCCCTGCTCCCCTGCACCGTACAGTGTTAAGATTTACACACACACACACACACACACACACACACACACACACACACACACACACACACACACACACACACACACACACACTCACACACACACACACACACACACACACACACACACACACACACACACACACACACACACGCAAGGCCACGTGAAATGGGTGTAGCAAGATTGATACAACTAGAATTGAATCAACATGTCAAAAATACAAGTCAACTTGAATGTGAATTAACAACTAAGGAAGACCAACACAAATTCTGACCTGCTGAAATTCGGAGATTTGTCATGTTCCTACCTCCCAAAGTCCACCAATGTCCATCCCTGCTGCCCCCTCATCCATGTTTCTGATGTTTCACTGCAGGACAGACGGTCAGACACGAAAAATGGTCCGTCTAATAAAAAATAAAAAAATTTTGTCAGGTTGATTGTGGGCTATGATTAGAAGCAAGCAAGTAAGAATAATTAGGTACTTCAGCCTTTTGTTATGCATATGTGCACGGCAGCCAGAGGCTTCATTTGAAACAAATGTTTTTTTAGGACAGAAGAGGGGATTTTCTATATCCGCGATACAAGAACTCTATGAATAAGGTTTATGGGAATATGTCGGTATCTTTAATACATAACGACCTTCCCCTACGTTATACACATTTTAATGCTTCATGAAATGTATTAAGAAGGTTTCACGTATATCTTCACAGGTGGTCAGGACATCGTACATCTTAGATCTATTCGAAAGCGTTCCATTCTTGGCACTTGATTCGTTACGAGTTTTATGCTTTTATTGAGCGCCCTCTCGTTGTTCCTGCCTGATATTTTGACATGTTTTTATGCTCTATTTAAAAAAAAAAACACTTACATCTGTTCACTGTGAGCGCCGCACTCCGTATGATGTTAAACCGGTATAACCACACTTTTGCATCATACATGTACATACCTTTTCCGAATCTGGTGATTGGTCAAACTGCACATGTACAACCCCCGGCCCTAAAACCTTATTTCACTGGACCAGCGGCACGTTGCCGATCTTGCTGCGTCCTAAATTTGACTTGTGTTACCCGTAACTTTATAATGGGAATATCATACAAAACGCGTAAGTATGGCCAAATAGACAACAAAGCGATTATTTTCTATCGATTAAAGTCGTTGTGCGCGCTGTCAAATCCGCGCCGCGAGGTCGCCAACGTGCCGCGGGTCTGGTGAGATAGGGGGTTTAGGGCTGGCGTAAAACACCATCTTCATAATATAATCATAAGAGAACGAATATCACTTCTAGCCTTTGCATATCTAACTCCTATATAGTATGAACACACCACATACATTGTCTTCGTCTTCGGGGGAGAATATCGATCCTTCATATATTCTGTTGCGCTGTATTCTACGTTGGGTCCGATAGTACTAGTATCTGCAAGCGATTAGTACCTTTCCTGGCGTGCTAAAAGATACGACTCATCACTACCAAAGCTCTGTTTAGCTGTAACTGTCACTTTGGTCGCATGAGCTGTCCAGTCATATAAGTTCTGTTGCTTGTGTTACGCCTACGTCGGTTTTCTGACATTCCATGAGACAAATGAGGAAACACGCCTTCTATCGAGTTTGATAGGAAAGTCAACTTTCAAAAGTTTTCGCTCAATGTAGCTGATGTAATATCATTGTGATCTTTCGAAGGGTTGGCTCATACAAAATGGGGAAAGAACACAGACTGCAAGTTGACGTTGTTATGTTACATCATCTAATATCCAATTTCATGTACTGTATATAACCAAGCCTGTTCAAAATGAACGTTAATGTCACTTTGCTTTGTAACAAAAAATATATAAAATCTGAAGAAAAAAAATCATGACATTGGTCTTACCAACTGTGTCCAAAGAAACTTGCCTGATCACGTGTTTTCTCAATACTGATCACGTGCTCTCCGTCTGCTGGGACACGTGCACCTCTCCTTCACGTTAGAACCGTTCTAGAACCCCAAAACCTTATGTCAGTGACGTCACGTCACAGTGCAACAAGAGTTGTAAACACATCGCCGCTAGCTACCGACTAGAGAAGACGTCTACGTCGACTCTCCCTGTCAACGCCGCGATTTTCTGAGAATTTGAATAAAGATCACACTTTTTCTAACCGTTCTTTATTCACAGCACAATCGAGACCGCAGGGATTAAGGTGAGACCCTCATTTGTCGTTGTTTTGCCGTTATCTATGGGAAATACACATAACGTCAGTACATACAGATATTTACACTGCGAGCACCGGGCCCCACTGAAAATATGTTGCTGCGGCGCGCTGCCGAGACGTTCAACTATTTATCGCACGATTCGTTTTCCACGCGTAAGCACGAAACTAGGTGGTAAATCTGTGGATGTTTTTGGTCAAAGTCACGAAATCGTAAACGAATTATGAAGCACCTTCTAAATACTTGATACGTAAAATTGCGAGCGCAGCGATCGTTCAGTACATAAGCGTTGAAAACATCAGCGAACATCGGCCAACTCAAGGTAGGTACAACCTGCGCGGGTTACGAAAGCCCGCGTAAGTTATCACTGATTAAAAACTAGGATATCAGGGATTGAATTAGTGGGTTAACTTTTGGTTTCAGGTGTAAGACTTGAGCTACAGTGCCGTCTTGTTACGGCAGGTGGCGCCGCATGGCGACACTTTGCAGCGAGAGTCGTTGCTGTGCAGAAAAACGTCACGGCATTCCAGAGACAAACGCCGCAAGCGATCGAACAAAATAAAAACCGATGTTCAATGTCTCCGTCTGATCACTGCGTGGTTTAATAAAGGGATGCTATCTCATTAATTCACTAGCAAGAGAAGATTTAGTTCTTCTTCTAGCGAAATAATGAGGTAGAGGGGAACTATCCAATATCTCATCCAGTGAAATAATGAAGTAGAAGTACGCTATTTCATTAGTTCACTAGTAAGAGAACATTGAAACATTTGATAGACATGAGATAGATTGCTACAATAATGCGTCAACGTTGGTACAAATTGTTATCAGGTGTAAATGTAATCACCTTTAACTTGAAGAATGACATATATAGAAACATCTACCTCTTACTACAGACAGTATAAGATGTCTACATGTAACGTTATGTACACAACATGAAACATCCATATCGTAATCATATCACAAGTGAGCACTCTACTCTACAGATTGTGTACACATTTATTGAAATAGAGGCACGTGTGAACTGTCTATCATTTAATGACAACTTTTAATGTACTCTTTTAATCCTATTTACCAAGTCCAGACGAAATTTGCAGATTCAGATTCATTGTATGATAAAACTATCACTGAAAATTGATTTCCATTTTCCGTATTCCTAAAACTTTTTTCAGAAAGTCCAATCTTAATGCTTAAAACATTTTGTAAACATTACCAAATTCTCTAAAAAGCGCGCGTCGACGAAGTAACTTCCTCACTAAGCAGATCTAGACAACAGAGAGAGCGGGTGTTTGTAACTGTTGGAGAAATATTGTACATGTAGTCTTTTCTATCAAACAAAACTAGTACTGAATAAAGTTTCTGATCGGAAAGACCGGCATAATTTTAATCAAACAATCATGGTGTACGTTTTCTCATCAATAAGACCGAAATGATTTTCATCAACTTGATCTATGGGTAAATTTTCAACAAAAGTTCTACTCGGATTTTCTAATTTTAGAGTTGGAAGAGTTCCTTTTTGCGTTTCGGCGCATGCGCGCCGGAACGCATTGTCCTGGCTTTTACCTTCAAGCAAGGGACCTTCAAGGAAGGAACCAGGGAAGCTTGGTTCAACACTGTGTCGCACACAATAAGACCTTATATGGCAATACGTTCTCAAATCCTTGTATAGCCGTTGCCTTATATGGCAAGAGAGCACGAAAATGCAGGCAGGCTAGATTTGCATGTGACACAGGACGGCGACCGCATGTAACTGCTACAACTGTTCGGAAATATCATTGCATTGTGGTTTCGGACTTTGATATCCTGAAAAATGACCATATTACATCTATTCCACAAGATTGCAGAAGAAAAAAAATGATTTCGTCAAGAAAACGACCAAAAATCGGCATAAATGATACCATATAGTGAGGTTATAGCATTACGTCCAGAGTGAATTATACGTACCGCAGCTTGGCCGATCTGGCAACGCGAAGCACTTCGGACCCAGAAGATCTGGGTTCGTCTCCGTGCGTGGATTTTTTTTTTCTTTTTAGATATTGAATATCAAAAATATATATTGATATTATATTAATCTATCAATATCATATTTATGAATATCATTTTTTTTCATTAATAAATAAAGAAATATTTTATATTTGTTATTTTTAAATATTCATTTAATATATACAAGGCCTTTGTCTTATGAACAGGACTTCATAGATTCCAAACCCGGCATTCGAATTTTTCTGTTCATTGTAATGGAAAATACCGTGCAGCGGCTCCTATGCGCGGTAAGATGATTCTTGCAAAACACTCGCCACTAAACTTCTATCCCCGATGTAAACAGAGGCTCTTGATGTTGTTTGCAAAACAGCGATTCTTTGTTACAGTAGCAAATGCTCCATTGTTCAGTATCGACTTCATTCAGACAACACGGACGTGGAAAGTGGCGCCCCTCGGCACAAAACTATGGGAATTTTCATGAATTTTAGCAAAATTACCCAGGAAAATAAGGAAGAAATGTTGTAAATGCGGAAACCAGAATAATACGGATGAGGTAGCTGTTGATTTGTTTGACATTTGGTAGTCATTTTAGATAGAACCTTAGCTGTTATGAACTTCTATTTCACTTAATTACCATAGTTCTGATGATTCAATGGTGCTTTTTCAAATTTTATGTTTTATTGCGTGCCATGTACATAATTACATTGATAGCTTTTATAATGAGCCTATTATACATTTTACAAATAAGTACAAGTTGTAGGCCAAGACCAGCTTTTTCAAAAGCACTTAAGTTAAGTGACGTAACTTCAAAATTGCTTTCCCCAATCTGCCTTTCTCTATTAAAACAGTACTCATTTCCCAAAATGACAATTTTTCTTATAGACTGAACAGCCCTTGAGTGACTTCCTCTGGCAGATTTTACTTCAAGTAAAGGGAAAAGACAATTCACACTTATAAACGTAGCCGAAACGCCAGCTTTTTTTAAAAGCTCTTGTTTTGCTTCATTGAAAGTTCTTGATAGCAGAGAGCAAAAAGACTACTCCGCTATTTGAAATGTTGTAATATTTTCAAAGTTAGTGAATCAGAAATGACGAAAATCATATGCATTGATATAGTCACGAGATGTTGACTAACAACTGATTTTAACAGTATGTATCTAAAATTTGAAGAAAGCAGAGTTCTACTAGCTTACACAACACAACACAGTACAGTTTCCTCCGCATGCAGAATTGGTAGGCTTTTATTCTGCACTTCTAATAGATTTCGCCAGGTTGATCGCACTATCCGATCTTTCTCAACATCCGATGTGAAATGAAACCCAAACAAGAAACGACAATAAAGTCATACTGATTTGATTACTAGTATATGGTTGGCATACTCTGGTCACCCCAAAACTGATGTGAGCGCGCGAAGGAAAAAGTTGGACAAAAAAAAGTTGCCTTCATTATGAAATCTAAGAGGTCAGGAATGTTGAACAAATAGCTGAACGAAACATGGTAGACCAAACAAGAAGCTTATTTTTGTCCTTTCACATCTTCTTTGACTTTTGAAGACTTCGCCCATTAGCATCCATTTTGTGATTCTTTACTTTTTGATTTACGGCATATATTTCACCGTTTTCCAGTTACTTTGATTTACCGTATGGTCGCAACTGTTTTGTTTTTTTGGAAATGGACGAAAATCGATGGATATCATCCATATAACAAAGTCAGTGTGGCCTATCCTGTAAACAAACAAACAAACAAACAAACAAACAAACAAACAAACAAACAAACGAACGAACCTACCAACAAAGAAACCACCCCTAGTGTATAATGCTACATGAAGTTACTAACCGATGATAATCTCTCTGATTAGAAGTTGATGAGTCTCGCGCTTGTCTCCCCACCAACACACACTTTCTCTTTCTCTTTCTCTACCTGTTGAAGGTGCGGGAATGTGCGATCCTACACTGTCTTGTCTTGCCTTTACTGCGCACACTCTTGTTGCACTGTGTTAATGTTACGTTGCGTTCTGATAGCAAAACATAAACTTTGAGGAATTTCTGATGGCCTTGGCCTTACCAACTGACTTTGTGTAGAAAGGGAAACTTGCCTGAGTCACGTGTTTTCTTCATGCTAATCACGTGCTCTCCGTCTGCTGGAACACGTGCCCTCTCCATCACGTAAGAACCGTTCTAGAACCCCAAAACTATATGTCAATGACGTCACGTCACAGTGCAACAAGAGTTGTAAACACATCGCCGCTAGCTACCGACTAGAGCAGACGTCCACGCTGACGATCTCTGTCAACGCCGCGATTTTCTGAGAATTTGAATAAAGATTACACTGTTTCTAACCGTTCTTTATTCACAGCACAATCGAGACCGCAAGGATTAAGGTGAGACCCTCATTTGTCGTTGTTTTGCCGTTATCTATGAGAAATAAACATTTAACGTTAGTACATACAGATATTTGCGCTGCGAGCAGGCCCCACTACAAGCATGTTGCTGCGGCGCGCTGCCGGGACGTTCAACTATTTTATCGCACGTTTCGTTTTCCACGCGTAAGCACGAAACTAGGTGGTAAATCCGTGCATGTTTTTGGACAAAGTCACGAAGACTTGAGCTGCAGTGCCGTCTTGTTACGGCAGGTGACGCCATATGACGACACTTTGCAGCGAGAGTCGTTGCTGTCGAACAACGGCCGTGCATTTCAGAGACAAACGCCGCAAGCGAACGAACAAATAAAACACCGATCCTTAATGTCTCCGTCTGATCACTGCGTGGTTTAATAAAGGGATGCTATCTCATTAATTCACTAGCAAGAGAAGATTTAGTTCTTCTTCTAGCGAAATAATGAGATAGAGGGGAACTACTTAATACCTCATCTAGTGAAATAATGAAGTAGAGATATGCTATCTCATTAATTCACTAGCAGGAGAAGGTTGAATAGACATGAGATTGTTGCAACTGGATGTTTGTACAAATTGTTGTTACATGTACACGTATAGTTATCATGTTAACCTGAAAGTATGAGATAGATATTTAGTTCTAGTACTTCTAGATACAGACGGTACGATGTGTGTCAAAATAAGAAACATCTATATCATTGTGATCATTTGTGAGCATTCTACTGTATAGATGTGTAACGTTACATATGAAAAAGTATTTAATTCCTATCTTTGCTGTACCAGTTTGTACAAAAGAAAGTAAATTTATAGTAGTTTTTATCCCATGCCAAGGGCGAAGTTAACTGTCTGCTGAATGATTGAATCAGGCGACATTATATATGTATTCCGCCTTTTGTTTACTTTTATACTATGTTTTGAAGAACTACAGTTTTGTGTCTTGAAATATTGTACACACTACCATTGTGTATCTTTGTACGAAGTTATGTTAGAGTATGCACATGTTTCTCCCCTCTCTTATGGGCCATACTGATTTGATTATATGGATGACATCCTCTGTGCACAACGAAATTGAAACGAGCGTGAGAAGAAAAGTTGCCTTTATTATGGAATCTAAGCGGTCAGGAAGGTTGCACAAATGACTGAGTACACAGAACATGGCAGATCATAGAACATCTATACCACACAATGTTTTGTGGGTGTTTTTCTCATCTTCATCTTTGACTTCGGAAGACTTCACTCATTAATATATCTTGCAGCTTCTTTGTACGATTTACAGTATGGTAGCAAATAAGTTTTGTTGTTTTTTGAAAACGGACGAAACTTGATGCGCGCGCGGATGTCATCCATATAATCAAGTCAGTGTGGCCCTACTCTTTGTCAAGTACAGACGGAATTTGAAGTACACCCAACTCAATTTAGATGTAGTGTATGATAAAACTTTCGCTGAGAATTAAGTTCCATTTCTGTATTCCTAAAACTATTTTCCGAAAGGTCAAAGTTTATGTTAGGGTAGAGCTTAGAATTATCTAATTTTGTAAAATGTATTGAAAACATCAAAATCTCATGTGCGTACGTGGCTGAAGTAGCTTCCACACATAAGCAGACAAGAGAGAGAGAGAGCGGGTGTGTGATGGGGAAAGATTGTAGTCTTATCTATCTATCTTATCTGAGCGGCACAGTCTTAATCAAACAATAAGGCTTATTTACAGACAGTACGTTTTCTTATCTAAAACTGATTCCCACCAACTTGATCTTGTGATGATTTCCCACAAATTAAACAATGCTCGGCTTTTGTATTTGTGTCGGCTCGGGACAATTTCTATCCAACTGAAATCAGCATCTCAGTATGAAGTCAGTATGGAGCTAAAGTTGGTCAATTTCTAGCAAACAGCTCACGTCAGTATGCATGTTTTTTTTAAAAATCTAAAACACCGGGACAATATCTATCCAACTGAAGTCTGTATATCTATAAAATATAGAGCACGATTTCCAGTAATCCGTGAAAGACAGTGGTGATTTTTGTCAAATACTTAGCCCTGGCGACTTCCGATCCAAAAGAGGGGGATGTCTATCCAACAGTTTGTGTCCAAGTTTTCTGACGTCAAACACCGAGACAGTCTTCATCTGCAATTCGTGCTAACTATGTTCCAAATAGAGAAGACCAGTGCAATTATATTTACATAGTACTTACGTTTGTAATCTGAAAAACCACGGCAATTTTCGTCAAACAAGTAGGAAAGAATATTCCATATACTGACAATTATTTGTTGTATGATGCCCAAAATGGCTAACTGAAGGATATATATGTTGAGTAATTAAAAGAGGAAAGCATTTATAATTATACTTTATTTAAATCTACTACCTATTCACACACACAGAAACCAAATGGATTGTCTGAATGACTTTCTTGATTTCTTATTAAATGGAATGAAAACTGATGGAAATTTTGTTTCTATTTCGTGAAGTTCTTGAAAGCAGAGAGAAATTTAAACAGACTCAGCTGATTGAAATGGTGTACTACGATATTTTCAGAAGTACAGCATCAGAAGTTTCCATTATACTTAACTCTGTCTCGACATGTTGACCCACAAAGGAGTTTATCAGTACGTAGCTAACATTCAAAGAGCGTAGAGCTCTACTCGGGTAACACAACACAACACAGCACAACACAATACAATAACACAGCGCAACACAGTTTCTCAACATGTTTAGGAGACATCTATTTTTCACTTATAACAAATCCTGCTAGGTGGATCGCTCTATCTTGATCTTTCCCATAAGCTATCAGATAACAGCACATTTTAAGTAACATATCTTGTAAACAAACAACCAACCCAAACAAGAAACTATCTCTAGTAAAAACATAACGTTATTGGGGAAGGTGATAATCTGAAGTGATGAGCTTTCGGGGCGTCTCGCGCTTGTCATGCCATCCACAAACTCTCTCTCTTTCTCTGTCTGACGATGGTGTGCGAACCTGTGCAGAAGGGCATTTACCCCCCTCCCCCTTGCAATATTTACCGATTAGTTACTCCGTACACAGCTCATCACATGAGAAATATGTACCGTTTGGAGAAACGTGAAAAAATATATACATAGAAACAGTAATACAGAAGGGAAAATTTCTCGAATTCCGTCTCTTCTTTCTAACTAAAATGATACTCAAACCTCACGGGAAACTCATGTGCAACTGCAGCCGCAAGACCATTGGGTCCTGAAGTTGGTGCATCAGAAGAGGCACCCGCCAGGAGTCGTTGTTTAGGATCAAGATCAACTTCAACGCCACCATGTCTTGCTTCACCGGTCGCGATACCGACCCACCATAGCTGTAGATTAGGTCTGTCTAAAAAGCAAACCACCACTTTTTATCAACTGAAAAAAAAATGATATTTCAAATTTGCACTCAGTACATTCGTACTAGTTGAAAATAGCTAAAAGGTATAAATGAGTGGTTATCAAATTATTCATCGCTGTATCCGAACGGGTAATAATCCTTTTCCCTCCCTCCCCGAAGGACGACGTCACCTCGTCGCAGGTAGCTTCGGAAGACTTCGGCCCTCCTCGTCAATTCCCGCCAATCACCATCACCGACGAGAGCCGAGTTCACCCGTCCGAAGCAAACCAGAGACAATTTAATGTAGTTAATGAATAGACTGTTTGGTTGTTGTAAAAAAGTTCAAAAATCAGACGAAAAAATGAATACAATAGACGATAAGTTAGATATTAGCCGTAGTGTTAGTGGTACTAGTAGTGGTGCTGGGCTAGGTCCCACACTAAGCGTTACGCGCCCCTCCCCTGCGCAGTCTGAAACTGATATTTCGAAATACACAGAGGAACTGAGCAAAGATCCTACAGTCCTCCGTAGCGCGAACAGCATCGGCAGGATGTTCCAGGGTGGCTCAAAACAAAACGTCACCACCATTTTTGCGCAAAACCTGATCGAAGCCGCCACATCGGACTTGCTGATCGAAATCGAGTCTTGCTCGTCTATGTCCAGCGGCAGCTGCGAGTCCGGTCTGGACATGATGGACTCTGTTGTTAACATCACCGGACTCATCAACGCCGAGAAGAAAAGAATCAAGGGCGAACGGTCAAGGGAGGACCTTGGTCTCCTCTCGCAGATCACGAAGTTCAAGCCGATCTCTCGCGAGACGACCGAGACGCACCAGAGAGAGAGCACGCACGAGCTCGTGCACAGGCGCGACTCTAAGGGGGCGACAACAGAGCATCTCCACAGAAGCCAATCGATGACTACCATGGCAGACGTGAGACAAGGAAAGATCCGAACCGCGGATGGGAGGACGCTGCGGATCAAGTGCTCCAAGACGAACGAAATGCTTCGCCAGAAGATGATCTACAACGCCAGGCAGGAGCTGGCCCCTCCGAAGAAGAAAAAGTTCAAAACCATCGCTAAGGCGGTCGCCTGGACCGTGAGAAACAGATTGGCGTTCATGAAGGGCGATATGAAAACCAAGGAACAGGAGGAAGAGGAGAAGCTACAGAAGCTGGCCAAGATATACGCCACGAATATGTTCAAAAACGCCACCAAGAAGTTGGAGTGGGAGAAGAAACAGGAAGCCGTCAGGGAGGAACGGCGCCGTCGAGCCAACCGCAGAAGGTTCTACAAGACTCCAAACTTCTTCGGGGAGCTGGAGGACTTTCCCGACCCGACCCCGTGGGTTCAGAAGTTCGACAAGAACCACAACAAGAACAACAAGGCGCTGTTATACTTTGTCAAAGAGATCCAGAGGCAGGAGATGGAGCACGAGTTAGGCCCGCCCCCATCCGGCCTGGACCTGCCCTGCAGCAACCTCTCCCTGAGGCACTCCAAACACTCCGATCTCAGCCTGGCCCGTCACGAGGACACCGAAGAGGAGCCAACCATCTTTAGCGGGAGGAAGAATTCCACCATCTACTTCGGAGGAATCACAAAGATTGGGGACTCAGACACTCCTCAAGTCAAAGAAGAAGATAAGCTCGACATGGCTGTTGGAGGGGCACCTGCTGAGGACTCCCCGCGGACAGGGAAGGAGTCGACGAGCAAGCCGGAATACCTTGGCGGGAAATCTGGCGGCTCGAGCGTCACCCGAGAGGCAAAGGGAGCTGGAATGACCGGGCTTTTCCCCGCAAATGATGTCGCCTCCGGTAAGAAGTCCCCCAAATCGGGCGGGATCCTGAAGGACGACAAGAAAAGGGGTGTTAAGGACGAGAACCAGTCCCCCAGTGGGCGCGCAGCCGCCGCCCTCGGCCCGTCCGCAGTTGATGAGCCCGTGCCGATCTGGACAAAGGCGCCAACGGAGAAAAAGTCGTGGACCTCTCGAGACAAGCCCCGAGACATGAGCGACCCTAGAGTCGATGCTCCTTACATGATGCGCTCCTTGACCGAAGTCCGGTCCGATAAAAGCGCGGGTGAGCTTGAAGAGCCTCCCCCAGCACCAAGAAGTTCCGAATGCCTGATCAAGGGCACGGAAGGTCTGGGCTTGTCGTCTGGGTCCTCTGGTGGGACACCTGAGGCAGAACCGCCCCAAAGGCAAACCGGGCCGTCCAGAGAAGGTGCCAGAATCCGAGCCACGGTCGTGGCAGACTCGGGGGCAGTTGTGCCCTACAGTGCGGACGACAGAGTCAGAACAGCCATTCAGAAGATAACGGTTTCCGTGACAGAAGGAATGATGGCAAGGAACCCGTACCTCCGCATTCTGAACCGCGCTGTCTCGATCGTCGACCCCGTCATGCAAGCAACGGAGGCCGAGTTCTTTAACCCGATACTGCTTGGTGAGTTGATCCACCAAGTGAACGGAACATACACCACGATGGAGGCCACCGCGCTGGGGCTTACACGGTACTTTCTTGCCATTATGTCGGGCGTCTTGACAAGAGTCGCAGGCTTGATGCCTCTGATTGGCGCCACAGAAGAAGGCGGTCTGCCCGAGCTTCCCTCGAACGCTCCTGCCGACAGGACAGACACGGCAACGTCGACTGGCAACCGCCTGATGGCGATCAGAGCGACTTCGCCACCTTCTGTGTCTGGTGTAACCGATCAGAAGGGTAAAGACGTACAGCCAACCAAAGATAGACAAAAGACCACTGCGGTGCAGAAAAGAAAAGTAGTGACGCGAGAGAGAGAGAGGCCAAGAAAGAAAGAGGCCAAAATAGAATCTGACAAAAAACGTTCTTCTTCAAAGGCAGAGAAATCTGACAGCCAGGAAGACCCAGAAGGCAAAATCTGGAAAGTGCCAGACCGCAAAAGACGCTCTAGCCTTCGCCCAGATGTGGTCCAAGATCTTAAGAGCACGCTCCAACATCGTGAGGAAGAGCGCCAGGACAAGAAGCCGACCCTGCACTTCACCTCTCAGTCGAGTGCCGTGTCACAGAAGAGCACTGTGACCAAATACGGGAAAGGCAAGAAGAAAGACACGGCTACTATGGAGACCAGTCAGGCAATGAAGAAAACGGCACTTGTGTTCACCCCTCCGCCTCCTCCTCCCCCACTGCCGGGCTGTCTCCCATGCGGCGGCAAACCAACACAGGCCGCTCCGGTCGTATACACGACACAGACTGCAGAAGTTGGGCAACGCGCTGCTGTGAGCTCCCGAGAGCAAGATGGCACAGAGATCTCCACCGAGACTGCCACAATGGCGACGATGATGGAAGCCCAGTTCATTGCACCGCCGGCACCCCCACCTCTCCCTTCCCCTGACTACTATCTGTCAGACAGCGACGAGTCGGACGACGAGCCGCTGAAGGAGCAGGCGCCGAAGCAGAAGGTTGCAAAAGTCTTCCTCCCGCCTAAGTACGTGGACCGGTTCCAGAGTCAGGGTTTCAGGCACGTGGAGTTCAATCCCTCCCCACGGAGCAGCGCCGCCAGCAGTGTGGCGGGAAGCGATGTCGGCAGCGTATGGTCTTCCCGCGCAAGTACGCCCGCAGGCACCCCTCGAAGCTCTAGTCCTGTTGGCACAAGTCAGGGAGTCCAAAGTGCGGCACTGACCACAGCCTTGCATGATGTTGGAGAAAACAGGGACGTGGTAGCGCATGAAATGATGCAACCTCGGAGGGATAGCCTTGCCTTCCTTCTCCAGTCCCAGTCGACAAAGCTGAAACACTCCACCACCGTGAGGAGAAAGACGTCCACAGGGGAGACGGAAGACACAGCCGAGACTTCGCACATGGTCGCCACAGTCCAGGCTGGCAGAATGCCCTCACCACCGCCCCTGCCGTCCTTCGCCCTGGGTTTATCAATACACCCAGGAATGACCATGTCTCCTCTCTCACCGATGACATTGAGTCAGGCCTTGCATGATGCGATTGGAAGACGGGAACATGCGGTGTCCGGTCACGCGCAGTCTAGCTCACCCGGAAACGACAGTTTGTCCTTCCTACTTCAGTCCCAGGCGACGAAGCTGAAACACACGACCACTGTGAGAAAGAAGACGTCTACAGGAGAGTCTGAGGATACGGCCGAGGCATCGCAAATGGTCGGGACAATTCAGGCTAGCCATGTTCCTGCACCATCGCCTATTGGCCACGGTGCACAGGCTCAGATAGCGCCACCGGCTGCACTAGCGATTCCCAGTCCTGCGCCAACCACGGGTATGCTGCCGCACCACGCCTTGCCTCTGCCGCAGCTCGGTGGATTTGGTGGTCTGACAGATAGCAGACTTTCGGGAGGTACAGCCATGCGCCACACGTCCACGTCAGCAAAAATGACACAAAAGACGACTGTGAAAAAGGGCGACGAAACTGTGGAAAATGTGGCGGAGGCCAGCCAAGCCATGGCAACTACGGAAGTCATGAACGCCCCCGCACCACCACCACTCCCAACTCCGGAACAGCTGAGACGACCAAGTCTTCCACAAACCGCGCCTCACCCTAACATGATGGCGCTACAAATGCCGGGACCTTCGGCTTTGGCGATCCCTCAGCCCCCGCCTGTGCCGACGTACGGCGGCGGTACGTTCATGAGGAGTACTACCGCTTCCAACAAAGTAACGCACAAAACCAAGGTCACGACGGGCGACGAAACGGTGGAAAATGTGGCAGAAGCCAGTGAAACTATGGCTACTATGGAGGCTGGCCATATCCCGGCAGCACCACCGCTCCCGACGCGGGAACAGTTGAGGAGACCAAGTCTTCCACAAGCACAGCCACACCAGCTGATGCATGGGGCGGGATTCGGACGAGTCCCTTCGCCCCCGGCTTTACCGTCTGTGGAGCTACTGATGTCCGGAATCTCGGACGGATCCGGACGGGTCCCTTCTCCTCCCGCGCTCCCAACGAGGGCGTTTCTGATGTCCGGAATCTCAGGAATCTCAGGCGGATCCGGACGGTTCCCCTCTCCTCCTGCGGTGCCACCGGCGGCATTTCTGATGTCCGGAATCTCACATTCATCCAGACAAGTCGCTAATCCTCCTGCTTTACCACCAATGGAGTATATGATGTCCGGAATCTCAGATGGACCAAGTACTCTTCCACAAGAAGCACCACAGCCTAAGATGTCGCTACAAATGGCGGGACCATCGGCATTGATGTCTCCAGGCGGGGGACAAGGCGGCGGCACGTTCATTAGGAGTACTACCGCTTCCAACAAAATGACGCACAAGACTACGGTCACGAAGGGCGATGAAACGGTGGAAAATGTGGCAGAAGCCAGTGAAACTATGGCTACTATGGAGGCTGGTCATATCCCGGCAGCACCACCGCTCCCGACGCGGGAACAGTTGAGGAGACCAAGTCTTCCACAAGCCCAGCCACATCTGCTGATCCATGGGGCGGGATTCGGACGAGTCCCTTCTCCTCCTGCGCTGCCAACTAGGGCGTTTCTGATGTCCGGAATCTCCGGAATCTCAGACGGATCCGGACGGTTCCCCTCTCCTCCTGCGGTGCCACCGGCGGCATTTCTGATGTCCAGAATCACACATTCATCCAGACAAGTCGCTAATCCTCCTGCTTTACCACCAATGGAGTTTATGATGTCCGGAATCTCAGAGTTCCCCGAGCGAGAAGTCTCCCAGGCGTCGCCGCGGCCGCTTCTGGATCTGGTCGGCTCCGGGGCCATGCAGCCGACACCAGATCCAAACCGGCAGTACACGGTCATGTCGGTGTACGCCGCGCAGGAGTCAAACTTGTCTCAGAATAAAACTGCCGCCCGTCAAGAGGAGGGCACAGGAGACAGCACGACAGAAGAGTTCGAGACAAAAGCAGCCGCGCTGGGCACAAACATTCCAGAGCCACCTCCATTGCCAGCATTGAAGTTCTTTGTCCCGAAGCCGCATGTCCGACTTGAGACCACGTTTGAAGATGAGATAACACAGCGGGCGGACAAGATCTGCCATCGGAGGGAAATGTATATACTTCTCCGACAGGAGAAGGAGGACTTCGAAGAGTTTCTCCACCTGCTCGAGAAAAACGAGACGAATTGTTCGCCGGAGAAAATTGAGGAAATGAAAGCAGAGGCGAACGAGGAGCTCGCCACAATCGAGGCTAGCCTCACCAAACTGCTCATGCGGACCTCATGGAAGAGTTTGGTGGAAAACCCAGGGTCAGAGTGCTCTGAAGTATCACTGGAGCCCGGTGAGATTGTGTCCACGGATGAATTACAGACAGCTCCAGCGTCGATAGAATCCGGCAGTCAGTTGTCCGTCTATCTAGGACTCCAATCCTCGGACGAGTCGCCAGCGGCGGAGCAGAACCAGCTTTCGCTTTGCCCTGAGACTGACCACGGCGACAGCACTTGGCTGGAGAGTGACAACAGCTACCAGCTGGTGCACGGGGAGGACACCCCCTGCTGCCTGGCAGAACACGCCCGCAGGTATACGTGCAAGCCTCCGAGGTTCAAGTGCGGGAGCTGTGACGAGACCCTGCTCGTGAAGTACCACTTGGAATCTGACAGTGAGGGGGAAGACGAGGAAGGACAGGACAACGTCCGCGTGCCCGTCTGTCACACGAAAGAGCACGGCCATGATCATACCTGGACGTACAATCCCCCCACAATGAGATGCAAACCGTGCCACGTGAAGATGGTGATGAAAATGCACGTAGTAAGTGACGAGGAAGATGAAGACCTTTCTCACAGGTCCGTTCCTCTCCATCACAGGACTCCTTCACGGACGCTGCCCGGACCGAATGTTGTCGTGTCTACTGAGATGCGGCCACAGCCTGCGTCTGAGGCGGTGGCAGGAACGGCAGAGTCGTCTGCACGTCAGGGTCAGACTCCCCTGGAAAACGTGAAAATACGGACAACTGATGGTACAAGTCCGCCCGGATCCACCGCTGCGAACGCTGACATACAGTCTGCAAAGGGCTCGGCTGAGCCCGCAGCTGAAACGCAGAAGGGCGCTGTAAAGGGTGACAAGGTGGTGACTTCCAAAGACTTCTCCCAAAAAGTCTGGGAAGCTCTCGTTGGCGACGACAGTGAAAAGGAATGTTCCAAGGCACAGGCCACCCCGGCCAAGGATGCCGAGAAGCCTTCTTCAGCATCTAAGGATACAGGAGCTAAGATCTCCATGTTCGGTCCCGAAGGCTCCACTAAGAAGGAGATACCATCTCAAGTAAAGGGGCCACAAGAAACTGGACCTTCGGGAACTCAGGACACCCCTAAGAAAACCATGGTAACGTCGAAGGACGCACCTTCTAAATCCATGGTTTCTGACACAGCAGCAAGTTCCCCGAGCACCGCCAAGTCAGCAAAAACGGCGGAAACTAAATCTCCACCACCTTCTAAGGACGGCAAGGCTCCACTCAAAGGTGCATCTGGACAGAAGGAGTCCACGGAAGAGAAGAAAGAGAAATCAACTCTAAACGCTTCACAGAAAGGAGCCAATGCGCCGAAAGCTGGACCGTCCGGAGCCCAGACTGCAAAACTGGTGCCCACGAAAATTCCGCAACCGATTAAAGACACGTCTCCCGTGATGGGTACAGCTGCATTGTCGCCTAGACGCACCGACATGCAGAAAACGGACAAGGCACCTACGAAAATCCCCCAACCGTCTAAAGACAGGGAAGCTAAGGAGAAAACTCCCGTTAAGGAGAAAACCGCATTGTCTAGAATAAGCACGGACAATGCACCTACGAAAATCCCCCAACCGTCTAAAGACAGGGAAGCTAAGGAGAAAGCTCCCGTTAAGGAGAAAACCGCATTGTCTAGAATAAGCACGGACAAGGCACCTACGAAAATCCCCCAACCGTCTAAAGACAGGGAAGCTAAGGAGAAAACTCCCGTTAAGGAGAAAACAGCATTGTCTAGAATAAGCACGGACAAGGCACCTACGAAAATCCCCCAACCGTCTAAAGACAGGGAAGCTAAGGAGAAAACTCCCGTTAAGGAGACAACTGCATCGTCTAGAAGACGCACGGACGAGGCACCTACGAAAATCCCCCAACCGTCTAAAGACAGGGAAGCTAAGGAGAAAACTCCCGTTAAGGAGACAACTGCATCGTCTAGAATAAGCACGGACAAGGCACCTACGAAAATCCCCCAACCGTCTAAAGACAGGGAAGCTAAGGAGAAAACTCCCGTTAAGGAGACAACTGCATCGTCTAGAAGACGCACGGACGAGGCACCTACGAAAATCCCCCAACCGTCTAAAGACAGGGAAGCTACGGAGAAAACTCCCGTTAAGGAGACAACTGCACTGTCGCCAAAACGCACAGACGTGCAGACCACAGACAACGCGCCACCGCCACCGCTACCGCCCACCAAGATGCCGCAACCGGTCCAAGGCACTGCTGTTAGGCGGAAGACTCCCGTGATTGGTACAGCTACATTGTCACCAAGACGCATCGACGTGCAGACTGCGGACAAGGCGTCTGTCAAACAAAGCCCGCCTTCACCCACGAAAATTCCGCGACCGGTCCAAGACACGGCTGATAAGCGGAAGACCCCCATGATGGGTACAAGTGCATTGTCACCAGGACGCACCGACATGCAGACAGCGGACAAGACGTCTGTGAAACAAACCGTGCCACCGCTCACGAAAATTCCGCAACCGTCCGCGAATGGAGCAAACGTGCAGAAGACAGAGACTGCGTCTTTGAAACAAACCGCACCAACGCCACCACCACCACCACCACCGCTACCGCCAACCAAAATCCCGCTACCAGTTAGGCGGAAGACACCGATGATGGGTACAACTGCACTGTCACCAAGACGCGCCGACATGAAGAAAACAGGCAAAGCGTCTGTCAAACAGACACCGCCACCGCTCACGAAAATTCCGCGACCGGTCCAAGACACGGCCGTTAAGCGGAAGACTCCCGTGATGGGGAGAAACGCACGGCCTCCAACACGCAAAGACGAGTCTCAAGGAGCGGAGACCGAATCGGCGTCTGTGAAGACGGCAGGGCCGTCCGACCCACAGACGACTGCCGAACCTGCCGAGTCAGATGATTCGGAGCCCAAGCTTCCGTACGGCTGGGTGTCGTCGGGGATTAAGAAGTACAATGATGAGGAAAGGGCTCGACTAGATGCCGAGGTTGACGGGTACTGGGGTAAAAAGTTCTCCAAAAATCGTGAGAAGCCATGGTGGAATATCGTGGACCCAGAAGAACGTGAGGCAGCACGGCTTCGCCATCGGTCAAAGACAGACCTTCGACCGACTGGGTCATCGAAGGGTGCGCCCGGTGCGACTTCAGCCTCCTTCAAACAGCCCGGCGTCGAGAAACAAGTGAAGTACGACGTCGATAGATCCCCGGTGATGTTGCCTGGTCACTTCGGGGCGTCAACAGGAGTCCGGTCCAGGGCGAGCCGGCCGGACGTGGGATTAGTCCCGAAAAAACTGGAGATGGAATTCTTCGACTCGTCAGAAGACAGCGAAGACGAGATAGACTTGGACAAGCCAGTCTCAGTGGAGGATCTACAGGACGATGACTATTGGAGAGCCATGGAGAAAAAGGCCTACGCTATCGTGAAGGCCAGCGTGGATCAACTAGAGACGGTCGACGAATCTCCTGAAGAGGAGAAACCGGTACAGGAAGCTAAACCGACCGGGAAGAAGCTCAGTAATTTATCTCAGATGTTCCAGTCAAGGAAAGAAAAGGAGAAGAGACGAGAGAGGGAAGCCAGAGAAATGGCAATGAAAGAGAAGAAGGAAAAGAAGGCGCACATGTTCGAGCACAAATCGGACCCTCCGAACGAAGAACCGTTCATTGGCCCGCCGCTTCCACCGGAGATGTTGAAGAATACTCAGGAGAAGAAGAAGAAGAAGAAGGGCCTGGCGCGCCATGGGCACGAGGGAGTGCCTACTCTAGCAGCCGAAACCACAAAAGAGGGAGAAGCGAGCACCTCTAAGAAGTCAGGCGGCAGGCTGACCCCCACTAAGCTAGTCAGCAAAATCAAAGGTGGCTTCGCAAAGGTCAAGGACTCGATCAAATCGAAGCTATCCGGAGAGTCGAGCGACTCAAGCTTCTACTCCGATGACGAATGATTTGTCGACTTAACAAAATTCTCCGCGTGACCAAAAAAAAAATAAATACACAAACTCACGTTTTATGTTTGGAGTAACATTACAGTATCGGGAACATTGAGCATTGAAAAAATGAAAGCGATGCATACTTGAAGCCCTGATGGAAAAGCATGAAAAATTAGATTTAACTGCATCTTAGGTCGCAAAGACCTTACAAAAACTGAACTGCGCAGCGAAGGGACGCACTTAAAGTCGTGTCTATGTAAGTCAGACTACTAAATGCTGTAAGGCAATCATCAGTCCAAATGCTACCATGTATACATGAATGCGTGGCAACTAACTGTAAAGTTGTTTTACCAATGGTAGTGTATGCTGTCAAGTAGTCTATCCACGTCTGTGTCCAGTACAGAAGTCCGCATAAGAAGCGGTAGTTTGTCAGCTACGTGTAACGTACTGTGCTAACGTACGTTTTCTTTCAAAGCCAATATAAGGAATTTTTCCATGTATAAGCACAGGTTGCTTTAAACGGATTGCTACTTAGCTTCCTTCACGCATGTTAAATCCGTTATTCAAATACGTCACGACTACAAATCATATGTGTATATAAGATTGCATGTGTATATAAGATTATATGTGTTGTGTACATAAGATTATATGTGTATATACATGTCTATGTAAATTGTACAGACGGAGAAAGAGATATGATATGATTTTATCCAGAATAAATCTTCACGCTAGCTTATTTTGCCTGTCTTGCTGTTGCGTTTTGTTTTCCTATGGAAGCTTAGTCAGTATAGTCACGTGAGGTTGGGCTAGAGCATTGCGGGTAATAGATGGAAGAGACCATGTCATTGTGAAATTTATTGACCAGGCAGAGCTCAACATCGTAGGTACTCTTGTCTCAACCACAGCGTGCATCAAAACTTGCAATCTCCAAGCAGATGTTGGGAAGAGCATATCGTTTTCTTGCTGGTCCATTTTTTTCTGATATCCATTACTGTGAGAACTGGAAGTGAGAAAATGCTGAAACACCCTTCCTTCAATCCCTTTAAATTTGAGAAAAAAGTCGGAAGCCCTGCATTTTCCAGATACTTGTACTAGGTGTATGTACATATCATTTGAATGGGTATATTACCAGTATTGTACTACTATACGTTATGTTACTCATATATTTTCCTCAGTTATAAAGTATCTGATATGGGAATATATTGTATTTAGCTTCATATAGTTGTTAAAGAATGAAATCTTTGTGTTTTTTTTCCAAATTAAAAAGTATCAGTGTTCCTAAGTCTCAAAGATGAAAAAAATGAATCAAATAAAGTGTTCAGGAATATGGAATTTTGTCAAATTTCTTTAATTCCCATTTTACATGTACATCATATGGGGAAATTCACTAATACAGTGAGTGAAAAATACATAAATGATATCAATGTTAATTGAAATAGGAATAAATTCAGAATGTACAATTTGATTGAAATAACTGCATAGAAGTAAAGGAATTTATATTCTTGCAATAAAAATAACAAGAATGCATATGTATGCAATGCAGAAACGTATATCTAGATGAGGCTATTGCTACACTTACTGTTACAGCATACTTAATATGTATATTTACTTTTGTAGCAGATTTACAAGATATTGCAACAATGCTTTTGCTTACAACAATATATGTACAAAAAGAAGAAATACAACAAATATGTTCGTCAGCATAGCTTTGGCTTCCTTGACTTCAACTCAGCCACAGTAGCAATGCACTACTACATGTGTATGTAGCTGTCTATCTATCTACAGACCAGAGCAAAATTCACTTTTGTACCTAAAGCCAAACCAATTCAATTTCCTGATTCTCCTGATTTGTGCCACATGCACAATTCTGGCCACATGTACACTTCTGGCCACATATCGACCCCAAAAATGCTCACGGTACCAATATTTGAAGAAAGTCCTTGTCTTCCTAGTTGTCTCTATTGAATTAAAAGGTAAGCTGTCATGTTAGAAATTTCGTTCCAAGGATTTATTTTTGCATTCTAAAGATCGCAAGTACAGTAAAGGCATAGGGATGTATCAAATGTGCTTGCAACAAAATACTAGTTGATTTCATTTATTTTATTGTGATTTGTTGCACTATCAACTGTCTAAAAGGGATGAACCTTCAATCACCAACCAGTCTTTAACCTTTAAGAATGTTTGTGATCCTGTTATTCTTCAAAGCCATAAACGGAATGCTATAAATGGCATCTCTAAATTAATGCTACTAGATTTGTTTGCAGCAAAATAATGTGAAAATAGCAGGTATACTCTGTGCAATTTCTTCTTTACATCTTTGGTGCAATGTATTTTGAAGAATTGATAAACAGCTTGCAGAACAATATGTAAAGCAAAGATTTTGAAAGAAGCATTTAACTACATGTGTACCTATATATCATCTTGATGTTACCTAGCTTGTGGGAAAGTTACTAAGCATTTCAAGTAGTGCTTTTTCAGTTACAAGAATTCTCTTAGATAAAAGTAGATACTAGTCCTTTCATTGTCTTTGACCACAAAGTCATCTGTAGTTGCAATTCTTAGCTTGTTTCTTGTGCATTTATGACCCTAGAATTCTCGACTTTTAATCTTTCATAAAATGTACTAGCATACAATGCCAGCTCATGCAAACCCTTTGTCCCTAAAATTTGTCATGACTGCAACTGATGCCCTCTTGTTCCAACTGTGATCTTTGAACTGACCAATGAGAGACAAGAAATCCAGGGTTGCCTCAAGACATCAACCAATGGGAAGTACTTGAGTATTTCATTGTTTTGTGAACAGATTGAAATCTGTAAGAGATATTAAAATTTGAACAACTTATGTCTTTATACCCTTGTTCAAGCAAGACGGTGATAGTAACAGGCACTGTTTTTGGTTTAACATTTGCCAATTACAACATAACTATATTTGTATATGAAAAAAAGTTTTGCCATATAGGAATGGTGCAGAAAGGGTACACCTAACTATACTGTAACATTGATTGTACATCTTGTCATTTTTTGGCCATACCTCATGGAGGGAGCCTTTATACTGTAGAACAGTTCCTTGTGTTGCTGATGTTTCTGTCCGTGGTGTGATCGACCGTGTGGCTGCGGACTCAAAAGTCCGACCACAGCGTCACCTTCTTGTTCTTGTCACAGCTGACCATCATCACACCGCTGGGGTGCCAGGAGCACGCTATCACTGAAGAACTGTGGGGAAAGGAGGGAACAGAACAGAAGGATAAGTGTGGTTGACAGGACTGTTGCTCCATCTCGGGACGTAAATTTGCTTGTTGGGAGTTGGGACAGAACAAAATTTCACCTCATCCGTCCAACAAATCTCAGCTTCACGACATGAAAATATTTCCTCCTATTCATCCCAAAAAATCTGAACTTCATGAAATCAAAATAAATATTTTGTAAGCTTTAAATGACAGCTTAACTTGTTCCAGTGTAAAAAAGAAAACATGCTGAGAATTGTGTTTTTTGAAGCTTTTGTAGATATTAAAACAGCATTGCTTGATATGTTATGACTGTGTACAAGGTGCTATGAAATTATCTAATGCTCAATGTTAACCATGCAGAGAACTTGTGTTTGTTGTAGCTTTACTTAGCATCTAGAAGCTTAAAACACACAATAAGCATTGGTTCTTACTTGTGTTCCTTTAGTGTCTTCTCTAGTCTGAAGGTTGTGATGTTCCAGATGTAAATACTACCGTCTGATGATCCTGCTACAACATACTGCGCATCAGGACTGTGGGGCATAGAATGGGTCAGGTCAAGGGTCATGTAAAATATGATTACTGTATACTAGTAGTGATTTTCAACATATGCAGGATCACCTTGTAATGATAATTAACAAAAGACAAGAAGGCTTGCATATGAACCTAAAATTATGTGTACATCCCTATCAATAAGCTGGAAACAGAGTGCTACAATCATTTCTTAGGATGAAGAATGGCAACTACTAAGCTGAAAACCTTAAAATTCTTTCATAAACTTTTTGATATATTCTCTTCACAAACATACTATCCTCAATAAAGGTTACAAAATTACTATTCTAGCTATTACCATGATTACTAACAACACTAACCTGAATATCGCTCTTGTCCAATCACAGCCAACTTTGAACCCATCAGCACTGAAAAAAATAACAAAATTTTTATGCAGACAAAATTTGGAAATGTTATATCAAAACTCAAAATAGTTTTAAGTACTTTTTCTTGTTGAAAATCAACATTGGAAAAATCCACTACTTAACAGAATATTTTATGCAGACAAAATTTGAAAAGGTTACATTAAAATTCAAAATACTTTAAGTACTTTTATATTGTTGAAAATCAACATTGAAAGAATCCACCACTTACCAAAACGTCCCCGTGACTTGGTTCATTCTCAAGTCAATTAGCTTCAGGGAGTCGTCTCTAGAGCAGCTCAGCAAGTATTTATTGTCTAGAGTAAACAAAACAAAACAAGTCAATAACAATAAAAACAACATGAGACATTGAGACTTGAAAAAGGTAATAAAAAATTCTACATTATAAAAGATTTGGGAAAAGTCCCCCTACCTAGTGATAAATCCACAGAAGTGATTTTCCCCTGCAGTGTGATCTCATTGGCACTCGATTCTGCCCTGTAAGATAAGTGACAAAACCATTGAAAATTCTGACTGAACAAAAATTAATTCTGAAAGGGATGACATATTGTGGTAAAGATGACTGTTTTGATGTGCCACTATGCACAAATATTACAACTGAATTCTGAAGTAAAGTTTAACAATGTATATGTTAGAGGAAAATTATCTTCAAGAAAGGTCATCTCTTCGAATGACCTTGAACATTTTCTCATCCTACCAACCTGGTGTCCCAAAATCTTATCCTCTTGTCAAAATGGCCGCTGATGATGTTGGTGCCTGAGAGGTCAGAAGTCACAAGGTCATTACAGCTGGACCCCGCGAAAATGGTTCGGATACCTACCAGGAAGAAAGGAAAATGGCACCAATTAGCAAAATTGACATATCTACAGCAAAAGCTTAACACTGCTCCCTAGCAGTTCTAAGTGGTAGTGCAAGTTACAAGATGTAGATTTTTTCCAGGTAAGAAAGTAACATGAATTTAGCATTGACACTTTTTGTTACACATATAACTTTTGACATGAAGATGTGAAGATTACACATGCTAACAGTAACACTGCCTCCTGGCAGTTCTGTGAGGTAGTGCAGCCTACTTACATGCCCTGCTCCTGAGGTCCCAGACCTTGAGTGTCCTGTCATGGCTGCCTGACACCACTCTGCTGGAGTCTCCCAGGAACTTGGCTGCTAGGACTCTCCCACTGTGGCCTGTCAGTGTGTGCTGTGGTGGGGAGAGGCAACAGTTAAGTTGTCCTGAGTATGCAAATTACGTACATTTACAAGAATAGTTTGGCGTCCTTGTGGTATATGGAAACTGAAACAAACTTGGTTGGAAAGAACCTGATAATATGCTGCTTTACTTCAGCAAAAGCTTACGAACAAAAAATATCATAAAAATCTACTTGTACCTGTAACTTATCTTGTTGAAACCATCATCATCTGGTTGTGAAAGTGTAACGAAATAGCAAACATAAACACTCCCTGCTGGGGCCACTACTTACTCTTAATCTGTGGTCAGCTACACTCCAAACCCTACTAGCAAAGTCATTAGAAGCTCCCAGTATGTAGTTTTCCTAAGAAGAAGGAAAAGACTGTCGTTGGCTACATTGTCAAAGTCAAGTCTACAAACAATGTACTTCTTAAAATAATGTAACCCAATGACTTTACATACAGATGTACAAACAGAAAAAGCCAATATCACAATATTATATTTTTAAAAGCAACAATCCTCCAAAATGAGCACATTCATTGTAACACCAGATGTGAGGTCTGCTGAGAAAATCAACCATAACAGTCAACAGCTTAGCTAACAAAAGAATATCATTACCTGTGGGTCAAACTCCACTGACATGATTCCAGCATTGCTTCCAGTTAGGACAGCTTTAGAGTCAAGTTTACCTGAAAAACATCATCTATGATATTAAAGACTTGTTTCAATCTTTATCATGACAAACAGCTTAAAACAGAAAAGTGATCACTAGATGAATTCCAGCAAGGTGAAATGTGCAAACGAGAAGCACAGTCTTCTGGCTCCCGGGAATCAAACCTGTACCGCCAGTGTACAAACCCGATGCACTAGGCTACAAGGTCTGGACCAGTTAGACAGGTCAGTAAGTGGCGCTTGAACCACACTGTTACAAAGGGACAAAAGTTTCCCTGCGTGGTGCTTGGTAGAACTTACGGTTCATGACTTCCCACAGTTTGAGTTTCCTGTCCGTCCCTCCTGTGGCGACTATTCTCCCTGAAGGGCTGAAACGGACGGCATTGACTTCTCCATCATGGCCATCCTGTATAAATCATAGCAGGAAGGAATGAATGAATGAATGAACGACAGCAACTGAGGGAGTGAATGAATGAATGGAGGGAAGGCAGGAGTGAAGGAAAGATGGAAGAAAGGAAGGGCAGAAGGTGGATGGATTGAGGATGGAGGGAAGGAAGGATAGGAGTGAGGGAGAAAGAAAGGAAGGATGGATGGAAGAAAGGAAGGAAAGAAAGAAAGAACGAAAACTAGAAGCTCAGATGAAGGAGTATTGTGACACGGAAAACAGTTTTAGTAAATCCAGCTCTGATGCAAATATAACATAAGCTGACATGGCATGCTGCTTAGACATGTTTCAAAGATGTATAGTAAACAAGAGTTTAAGAGGAAAAAAAACTTACCGCCTTGTGTACGGCTGTTGAAGGAAGTGTGACTGTAACGTAGTGCCGGGGCGGGGCACCTGCAGCAGAGGTCTGGGGTTCGAAACCGTCATCATGTGAAGACGACCTTTTTTTACCGCTGGAGGTCAGAAGAAAGATTTGTAGGGATATGAAAAAGCAATGATTAAGAACTTGTCAATGTCAATTTCTCATATGAAAGCAATTATCTTTTTCATCTTTTCAAAAGAAAATGTTCAGCCAGTGTCTTTGAAAGTTGACAAGTGTGTATCTTCTGCCCTAGTGAAAGGTATCATGTACTTACGCCAGTAATCCAGCAATGGATTCAATAAAGCCAACATGTCCAGGGTTAGCAGGGGCCTCCGATGTGGAAGAGTTGAATATCCTGTACAACAGGAACGTCAGGATGAGACCCTTACAGAGATGATGACCTTGACACTACATTTTCCAATTTTCAAATAGCAAAATAGCAATCATAGATTCATTACAATAGCATTGATTACATAGTCATTGAGAACATTAACCAAACCAGTTATTAACTAGTAATTGAGAAGATTGATTACTTGTTTATCGGTGAACCGGAGGGTGCTGTTGGGTCCGGTTGACCATTCTCTGGAGACCTGTATGGAGAAAAAACTGTGTCACAACATTGTTCTGTCAGCCACTGACTTCTCCTTCCAACACCTTGTGCTAAACAATCTCTTTTCACCAACAATCACCAACTGGGCTGTCTCCAGCTTTGAATATTTGTTCTTCCCACTCATTGTTGGGGGTGGGGAGTTTATCACAGGCCTTGGAGGGCATTAACTGTGATTGATGGTTGCAAAGGAAAATGCAAAATTTGATTCAATTAGAATTTGGAAGCCAATGTTGTTAGTTTTCGTTGTTGAGTCTGTCATTTTAAGCTTTAAAAAATGTATTTTCATGTCACGAAGTTCAGAATTTTTGAGGGACAGAGTGAATTTTTTTCTGCCCAACAAGAAAATTTCTATTCAAGGATGTAGGGACAGGTTCTGGAGACAGCCTTGATGAGTATCAAACCTTATATGAAGGCAACAAATGTGCACATTTTATCATAAGTGGCGATTGGTGATGCTTGTATGTTTCCAGCCTTTTTTGCCTCTAAGACTATCCCGCTAAAGACACTTGAAAGCACTCCACCTCCACCGAAGCCATATTTCCCTTCTAACCCACAGTTTGAAGGGAGCTGCTAGAGGCATTGGTTAAGACTCCCGTAAAAAATACCTTGGTCCTGATTCCGATCTTTTCCGAAAATGTACTTTCTTCTTCGAACCATGCCTACCCACAGAAAAATCAAACAATGAAATGCCATCTACAACCATAAGTTATTCTTTTAATACAATACACTGGCCAGACAAATCCTTTCAAGCACGAAGTAAATATCATATTCTTTAACATATTTCACTTCCAAAGAATATGTTGTCTTACTTGTCAGTTAGGGGAAGGCTGGGTTCCTTGGCAGCCTCTGCTAATTCCCTCTGGAGTTTGGCTTGTCTTTTTCTGTAAAAACATTGGGTAAAGTTCCTCAATTAAATATCATCGCACATTTCAACACCTATTGAAATTCACAACTCTTTATGACATGGTTTCTGACGACCAATTTCTACAAACAAAAATGCAATCCTCAAAAACAGACAACCTGGTTATGTGTGACAGAAAAAAAGAAACACAACAACTAAAATGTTTGACAAAGCAGATTTGAGTTTTAGGATAAAGGCTTCAATTCTTTATATATCTTCACCTGACACTTCATAACCCCTTTGAGTTCAGTGACCCACAAACTTCGTGAAGAAGGTTGTTCTTGTGCCTTTATTTAATCTTGAAAAAACTTTAAAACGGTTGAGGAAAACTCCAGTAAGGTTATATTAGACTTTTATCATGTGGCCTACCAACATACATTAATTGTATCATTCTGAAACACAGAGATGAGATTTTCTACCTGGCCATTTGGTCGTTTTCAAAGTTCATTTTGTCGGCGTCTCTAGACTTCTGCTGCAGCCATCTCTCAACCAGCTCCTGGTTCTCCGCCTGCGTCTTCCGCAACTTGTCCTCAAGGGCACTGAAGGTCATCTGTAAGGCCTGGTGCTCATCTCGTAATGCCTGAAGCAGAGGATGGATGGAAAAAAACATGGTTTAATGCTATTCAAAGCAGTTATCTGTCTTTTTGAGACTCAGACTTTTCAGATAGAGCATGGGGGATGCTGACTACATCTGAATGTGAAGACTATAATCAGCACTAGTGTCATCACCTTTGCCAAGAAGGTTATGTTTTTCGAGCTGTGTATAACTCAAAAAGTTTGGGGTGAATCTTTATGATATTTGACATGTTGTTAAGTGGTGGCAAAATGAAGAAAGAGTTAGATTATGGGCCCTCTGGTTACTTTCAATGGTACTGCAGCATGTCAATTAACTAAGAATATTATACACATGTATCATAAAGACGTTTTATACATGAGCCTAAGCCCTCCCCTGTACCTGGTGCAGCGCATCCTTCTCCAGAATAGCCTGCTCCAGGTTTCTACACTCGGCTTTCAGAGCCTCCAGGTGAGTTTCAGTGTCCAGTAGCTTGTTCTCCTTCTCAGTCAGGATCTTCTCCTTCTCCTGGAGAGCACTGTTCAGGTCAATGATCTGCTGCGAATTCTGGGGAGGAAAAAAAAAAAAAGTTAACTCATAGCTTTTTAGGGGTTTTCCTAAATTGTCTGAGGTAAAAATCAGTCACTTTGAATTTCAAAATTCCTTTTCTACCTTAAAGGTACCGGTACATATATATATATCAGGGTGGACCAAGTTTGAAGTCTCAGAGTCAACAGAGATCACGATCAGAATGCTAGGAATGTGTTAGGGTGGTCTCACACTCATAAATCCTCAGTTTCACGAGACTCCGATCGTGATCTTTACTGGCAGAATCAGGGATTCTGTCAGATTACAATCTCTACCCTAATATATATATACATCTATTTCTAGAAAAAAATGCAATTCTGACAGTACCTCTCCTTTTCTTCTATGCAGTTCAGTGAGTTCTTCCTGTAGTTTGAAGAGTTTCTGTTCCAGTGCTTGGGTCTTCTCTCCTTTGCCAGTTCCTGAATTTGCACTGGGGTAAAAACAAACGAAATTTAGATGTCACAGTTGATGATATTGATAGAATCTAAGTATTGCCATAAAGTATGATGTAAAAGCACAAGAACGTTCCCACGAGAATGCAAACCTCGACCAAGTCAACATAGTTTCCTCTATAGGACTTACACGTTTGCTATCTGTAAGTCTAAAAAAAAGCTGCACACTGAGAGAAAGCAGCTTAGGAGATATCGAAATTCATCATTTATTTCTTCCTTCGGTTGTCAAACTCAAAGCAACAAATATACATACAACCTCTTGGAAAGTCATCTAGGCAAAGGTAATAGATAACATAACACAACATGTATGTGTATTATCTAGATTATTTCTATAATGTAATAAAAACATACCTTGTATCTAAGACTTTCACCTCCAGATCTAGTTTGTCTTGCTTCAGTCTCTCTGTCTGCAGCTGTAGTTGGACATTTTGAGACTTCAGGGTGTCGGCACTCTCGAACAACTTGTTGTCTGGAAAATGAATAAGCAACCGCAACTGACAGGTACAATGGTGATGGGTGGTCATATTACATTTAAAAGCTTGCGCATGTTACACAAAAATTGGAAAGATATGAATTTGTTTGTCAAATGCTTTTCTACTCAAACAAGACAAAATGCCCAACTGGTAATATCTATCAAACCACCACATGATGATAGCAGTTGGACGGCTTTATCAGTCCATGCTATATTGTGAGTTGCTAGTCTGTGTTAAACAATCTCTCACTGCCAGAGGCTAACTGGGCCCCTTCCCCAGGGGCCAGTCAGCCAGGCTAGTGAGTTGGAAAATGACAGATATTTTGCCAGTGCACATATTGAATGTCATATGAATTTGCAAGCTGTCTATTATAATGCCTAATGGGCATAATCATCAGGTCCAGCAATATAATCACAGTACAGCATTATAGTATGTATTAAAGCTGTTTCTTGATATTTATATACAAAAGTAACAAAGACAAACTGGCCATATGGAAAGGGTCCGTGATCAAACTGTACACACAAAAAAACCTTTTGACGGAGACTTGTATGTTTAAATAATTCAAGACATGTGAAATAGGAAGAGAAACTGAAAAAAGAGAATTTGGAATACAGCTGCAAAATCAGTAGTGCACCACTGGGCACTACAAATGCAATCACAGTATTGTTACGCTTTGACAGCTACTACTTAAAAAAATCATGAATATATATTTGGGGTACCATTGATTTAATCTTATAAACAAGAGAACTTAATAAACGTCAAGATTTATTTTTGGGGGGAACTGGCAGTTCTACATAATTTGGATCAATGACATTATGTATATTGTACTACTTATTTCTCTGTCAACTTTGTGCCATGTACTAGTTATATGTATAGAAAAAAAAGAGACGATTTCTGACGTCCATATATGAACATTTGTAAGGCAGCAACGGAATGTAAGCCCGCCCTGTTGCTATCATAGGATCCTGAACATATGACAACACGTCAAAAACCTTAACAAAACTACCGTCCATTTTCTTTGTCTTTCAACCATTGCAAAATGTCTTACAACGTACTAACCCTTTTATTGACCTTCACAGAAGCATACAATTTACAGACGTGTGTTTGCTAACAGTCAAACACTTGACAACAAATTTGCAGGTGCACAAAATGCCCTGTAGGTTGTTTTCTTGCAACATCATATTTTCACACGAAATTCGTCGCAGTTACATCCAACATTTTCTCCCCTCCAAGCCACTGCCTGCACCGAATATTCATAACAAGAGGTTCTAAAACTTACGGGCGTGTATGACGTCTGCGAAGAAGTGTGTCTGTATCCTGTTTCTGTCTCGGAGACGGAGTAAAATTGTTTGTTTCCAACCTCCCTCCTCAGATCCGCTGGCAGCCATACTGTCTGTCGTCTTTTCCGGGATGAGGCTCAGAACAGTCCATTACAATATAGGAGAGAAATTTACTAATTTCGACAACAGCAATTAACATCATTGTGTTGCAAAATAGCTATATATGACAATACAAATACCTGTGTAATTATTTTATATAGCATGTATTATTCTTGATCGATAAAAAGTACGGAAATTGCGAAAATAATGATCATATTTTTGACCCCCGTACCGGAATAGAATGAGCTAATTTCCGCTCTCGTGCCTAGGCAAGGGTTAAAGGTCACAAGCTTCCCAACTTCATGACTCATGAACAGGTGCATCAGTTTGCAACATGCTTCACTTGCTGTCTTCGACCTTAAATGTCTTTAAAAGAATAAAGTTGTGCAATAAGTAGGTTTGTGTGTCTTATAGATTGAGTGAGTGAAGTAATTATGTTGCGTGAGCAACGTGTATACTAGTATCTGATCTCGTTCCTGTCATTCCCAGGCCTAAGGTGGGTATTAAATGAAAAGTTGTTTAAAAACCTCTGAAAGTTTGAATAGATAGCAACAGCGTTACCAGAAGAACTCATCACCATTGTATCTAACAGGCGTCGAAACATTGTCAGGAAAAACAATGGATAAACGGAGGAAAAGACCAGAGGGAAAACTTACTGCGCGCGGATCGGACTGCCCAGTCTTGTTGGATAAAAGAAGTTGCGTTGGCCGGGAATCGAACCCGGATCTACTGCTTGGAAGGCAACAATGCTGACCATTACACCACCAACGCCGACTTGCTCATCCTTCATGTCTAACGATATAGATGGTTAGTTTGTTATTGGTGCTTTGTGATTTGGTTGTTTTTGAAGCTTATAAATGTGATGGTTTTGATTTTTGGTATGTTTTTTTATCATGTCACTCTTTCATGTATGTATGCACTGATGCCGTTACCGGATAGCTGTCTATGTGAAAGAAAGAAAAAGAAAAGAAAAAACACAAAGAAATGTACAGAATATGATATAATGCGCTCACAGTTTCTACATGTAGATATGTGTTGTCATGGTTTGCATATGTGATATACAGGAATGACATCGATAAGATAACATGTCTTGATTATATATGTGACGTATCCATGACGCCTAAGAAACGTTGAAGGTGGATCGCATTCTCATATTCATTTTTGAATTAGCTAGTTTGTTTAATTAGTATCCCCCTGAGGAATCGAGGTGGCTCAAATCGTTTCATCTTTTATGTCGCGTGTCCGTGGTCCATGCCATACCTCTTCATTGGTTGCGACTGCGCCCTCTAGCCCATGTTTGTTGTGACGCAGATCACCTTTGAGCTCCAGAGCGCGGTCGTTATCGAATTAGATATGCCCTTTTTCTTGTCGCATCTGGCGTTATTTCGTTCAAATATATCTCACTTTTCAATATAACAGCCTTATATTATCAATCACTTATATGTGCAATTTATTCCTTGGTGCTTACTCTAAGCACGTTTGCTACAACAAAGCGATATGAAGAATACCGGCTACACACAAGCACACACATTCACGGAATATTCCCACTCCGTACTTAGCGTGTAGTAGACCTGACTTGTGTTGTTGGGTGAAAGGGGAGCCGGTGTTCCCGCAGTGCTCACTAAAAAGCAGAAAAGATCGTCTTGGCATGAACATTTGTCACCACGAAAACTATTCCGCGGGAAACAGAAGAATAGTATTTACAGTGGTTTTGTGTGTAAATAGGAATGCTATGAACATGATAGTACGTTGTGTGTATCAATTGTTTCCTAAGTGGATTTACATCAAGATTCGAGAGCGAAAGGCATTGATACAAATGATATAACAACCATTGTTTTCAAGGGTGCCTGATATTTGAGAGGAAGTATTCATGCCATAAAAAAAAATCAGTTTTGATTTGATATTTGTGGTCGGTGGATAAATTGTACTTTTGATAAACTTCAAACAACGCGTAACATCGGAATTTCGGCAAAGGATCGTCAACTCAAGTCGATATCATGACAACATCTGCTGTCCTTTGTTGTCTTCAGCAAATGAAACCAAGTCTCCGGTCAAATTGTATTTGTCCTACGCCCCACGTGCCTACTGGAATCGCATATTTCAGACTGCTATAGGGTCACCTAGGCAACCCCAACTCCACGGGACTTCATACCCGCTCACAAAACAGGGCCGTCTGTGGAAGAAACACAGAGCCGAGGAAACTCTGAGAGACTTTTGGGTAAACAAGTAGTTAAGGAAGAGCTGCTTTGGGTAATTTTACGTCTCGGAGGAAGTCGGGGTTTCTCAGAGGAGAGTTTAGGATGTCCATGTCGCCGTTTTGTGATGTCACAACGTGGGAGGAGTTTAGCTACGACCACTTCAGGTACGGTACACTGTGGGTAGAGGGTATGGTCTGTGTCTGTGCAAAACGTCGTCTGAAAGCAGCAAAATATGGCTTTTTCTTTTCGCCTAGTTTTTTGTAATGCAGCTGCAACGATACGACACCACAGCGCGTTGTACTACTGTTGTAAAATCATCGTAATCAGAATACCAGATAAATATATTACTTTGGTTTTTGGATGTCGTTTGTGATGCCTGTCAATCATTCAGGGATCCGGACCCTACCATTCCTGACGAGGGGCGTACTGGTTGCTGTGTAAGGGGAAGGGCGGAAAAGGAACAGGAGATTTGGAGTTTCTCCAGTAAACCTCTCGGCAAAGCCCTGCTGCGGACCGTGGCTGCCGACAGACAGTTGTGTCAGGATGCCGTCACCATGTTCACGGACATTCTCCTCTACTCGGCCAGGAAGTCTCTGAAGGACGTGTCCGAAGATACTCGACTGGTGGAACATATCTTCAGACAGGTTATAAAACGGGTATGGAAATATGCATGTCGTCCCCTGTCGCACCAATAACCTCCTTGGTCATCACACAGTACACATAGTCGACCGTGGCCTCCCGACCTTCCCCAGACAATGCTTTGGAGTAAGTCGGCGCAAGGCCATCTGTTGTTGGAAGTTGATCGGCCAGGTTGCCAACCTATTAAATTGTAAATTTTGACAAATCAAAGTTGTTTGTGGTTGGGAGTCTATCTGCGAGGCTCGGCCTACCAGTCTTTATAAGTCGTCTGCGCCAGCCGACTAGAATAGGATGGATTTCAGGCTACTCCCAACCCATTTCCGACTTTGGTTGGGGAGTGGTCGTGACCGTGGCTTTCATACTCATTCCACAGCTTTTATTCCTTCCAATCAAGAGCCTCTCTTCCGCCACTCATCCAAGTTCAGAGAGACGCCTGCTTCCACAATATTATATAGTCTACTTGCTCTATACTTTTATCATGATGTTGTTTTTTGCACATATAGTGAAATGTACATTTTTTTATCGCAGGAAAGTCTACAAGATGAACTGTACTGCCAACTCGTCAAACAGCTGACAAACAATAAAAAGCGGTGAGTTTACACATTGATACTAAATGATAGTTATGACCATACGAATATGTTTGATACGCAATGAAGATCGTATGAGCTTGTTTAACTTTTAGACCGTCTGCATCAATTCAGCCAGATCTATTCCTACTTCCAGTTCCAATGAAGACCGCTGCTGGGAACTTCTGTGGTTGTGTGCTGGGTGTTTTCCTTGCAGGTAGGTATAGCATAACAAGTATATTAAATGAATCACATATCATAAGATGTGACAAACTATAGCTATGATACGATCGCATATAGTTCATTAATCTTTTTTGTCGTCTCTGTCATAACTAACATTACGGTTAGCATCATAATTGTGTCATTGTCTGTAGAATCATTTGTCAAATCACTTAATGACTGATGTTTCGACTTCCTGAGTTATGTACATGTATAATGTTACATGCTTCGAATCATGATCCCACAGCCAGCCTCTGAGGTTTCATGTGACGTCATTCCTACTTCACAAACGACGCTCTCCTTTGGCACGTGACTGTCTCCTCAGACTGGAAAGGACCGTACAGTAAGTACATATATATCAAAATCGAAGTGGCTTAAACTTTTCTGTAAAACGCCACAGCCATACGAGTTTTCAATCCAGGCTTCTAATATGCAGATAACCATCATTTTGTGAAAATGTCACGTTAAATAGTTGTGTTAAAACTCTTTCCCCTTGTGTCTAAGGTATTATGTATATATTGTCCTTGCTCACAATTAAGTCTTTTGTTGTGTCTTTATTGTATGTTAACTTCCCGTTTATGTAAATAGATTTGCAAATTTAAGTAATTTTTGTTTTCTCAATCATAGACTAGGCAACCGACGCTCCCCTCCCCACCCTCTTGAACTACACACAGTGCAGAAGAAAAGTGGCTCATGGGGACAAATAGTGATCTTGCCGGACAAGTCTACAGTGGTACTGCGTTTCTTTGATTAGTTCGTCTAAATGGTGTTGTGATGAAATATTCATCCGTTATTGAAGTAGGGTGGTGATAAAGATGGAGGAAATAGCAAAAAGCAATCCTGGATGTTTTCTAACTTTCGTAACTTTGTTGATTGGTTGCATGTCCATGGCTGCCATCTCACAGATTTCATGTGTACTGCAGGCGATAGCTGTAGAATCCTCCAGCCGTGGAGGCGACCTGTGCCTTGACGTCACCAATAAACTTGGACTCAAGACGATTGGCGGAATTAGTCTGTACTGCAGGGTAGCAGACAAAGGTGAGTATTATCGGACGATATATCTTTCAAATAAAGCAGCGTCGCTGAATATAGATATGCTACAATATATTATGATGTGATGCGTTCATGGTTAAGTACTAGTCATAACGAATGGTTATATCAGAACATTGTCCTAGAATACATTAGTATCCGCTGTATCTAAGTGTGTAAATCTGTTTCAAACATCTTTGCAGTTGTCAGCATCCCACATGGAGACTACTACTTTGACTTCCTCTGCAGTATCAGACCGCTCGCAGAATGGCTCAGCTCGGAAGGTGCCTTTCTCCTTCCTCTTATTTTTATTCCACCATGTCTCGGGGATTATTGCTGTCTGTGCATACGTATTGCGATATGTTAATAGTAAGATTATTGGAATATGGGAAAGCCTTGTTCGAATAAATCAACACAACGTCATATATGCGTACTAGTGCGGTACAAAGGAACGCTAATTCCTTACACGGACCTGTCCTTGGTGCTGAACTTGCCATCTGAACGGGCTACCGTAGCCCATAGCTACGAAGGCCCACTACGACCAAATTTGTCGCCCCTTTAAACAGTATCATCTAATTGGAGAGAACACGCCGAGTACGACCTGCTGTTCCGAAGGAAAGTGTGGACTGACGTCATGGTGGGAGAAGATTCTGTGGCAGACATGCGCATGCACTTCTTTCAGGTTTGTCCGCAGTTTTCACTACGCGCACTTGAAGCGCTGTGAAATACAAAATGTGAATGCTATCACTAAAACAGTTACTTGACAGATTGATCGTTTGTTTATTTTTGTAGTACATTCAGTGCGTTGACCGATTTTGAGCCATCTCACCAATATCACCGACAATATGGGAATTTATTCGGCTCTTTTCAAGATCACAACTGCAAAAATGTTTTGTGAAGTTCCGTAAAATGTCGCATGGAGTTATCCCAATTTGCCGTAAAACAGGAGTTGGAGTCGTTTCTGAGCGGCCACCACAAGTGCAGTAAGAGCGAGGCTGTCCAGCTGGCGGCGTACTTGTACAGGGTCAGGTTCGGACAGGCTGGCTTTGAACTTCACGACGACAAGAAAACTGCGTAAGTCCTGGATACAATGCATATAGATATCAACATGGCTTTGCACAAATGTATGTTTCAAACGACTTCTTTTCACCTAGTACCTCCAAACTAGATTGAACGTTATAATTATTAATGAAAGGAAATACTGTTTCTGTCGCTTATACAGTGATATTAACGAAACTATGCTGGTAATTGTTATCATTTTTCAGAGAGGTTCTGAAAGATCTCATTCCAAGAGACCTACTACAGATCGAGCCACCAGAGCACTGGAAACAGGTTAGGGCTACAGCTTCTCTCTGTAGGACTCTTTTTAGACGCCGTAAATGGTAGAAATTGGCACCCTGCATCTCTGTGGCCTACTGACTCATTTGGCAAATGCATATGATAGCCAATTTTGCTCAATTCTTAAATCATCGACTTGGTTCCAAGAGGTGTCTAGTAGAGACTAGCCAAGGGCTATTTCAATTCTATTAAAGGCTTCCAAAGCATCATCAGGGCGTTGAAACTGGAAATGGTCAGTACAATTGCGCGGATGTGGTAAGTACATTGAAAATACAAAGAGACGTTGTGATACTGTTTGAGAGTCACTGTTTTGTCTTACTCCGATCCATTGTGAGCGCCTGCACTTACAAATCAGGAGCCACAACTGTTGCCAAAGTGTATCATTTTCTCAATATGAAATACTTTCTCCAAGTTTGATATGGCTACTTTGTTGCGCTACATTGCAGGACATCGTCGCAACGTTTAACCGTCACGCCGGGCTGAACAGAGATGACGCCAAGCTAGCGTTCCTAAGACACGTCAGCACATGGCCCACCTTCGGCTCAGCATTCTTTCACATAGAGGTAACGTTACATGTCATTAATCTCCAAGCAGATATATGGCTTTGTTGGTTGATCCTTTCACACCTCGTGCCGTACAGTGATACATTTTATTTTCACTAGACGTCTCTGAACAAACAAGCTACATCATCACACGACGAAGTAGTCTACTTCCCCGGCTGATTAAGAGAAAACTGAATAGTCAATAGACCCATGTATGGCCGTTCTAGGTACATTGTTGTTCTAGTGTCCTCTATACCATGTGTTCTTTGTTTTTCGTACAGAGACACGACTACCGCAAGTACCCGGAAAAACTCATGGCCGCCGTCAACAGACGAGGACTAATGTTCATGGACCAGAACAGTAAGGTAACGTGTAAAACTTCTGTCACAAGACGGCAGTGAAATAGACAGGTGTCAACCTAAATCCTGATCCTAACTGTACATCACAATCAGCAGTTCAACCAATGATATCATGGCTAGACCAATGAGAGAGTGGATTCATGTCCGTCAAATATTTGTTATGTCTTTATTTTGCTTTCCTACGTTTTGCCGGAGGGAATGGTCTACTATATGGTGGGTTGGAATCTTCTTGCCTGGATAGTTTCTGAATCTACGATAATAATATTTGAAACAGTGCTGTAAGTTTTTGTGTTGACACATAGAACACGATCGTCAGTCTGGCATTTGACGAGGTTGAGACGAGCGGCGACACCAGGCACCTGTGGGTGACGGGGAACGGCCTGGAGAACACATGGCAGCTCACAACGTCGGCGGTAGGAGGCGCTTGTGATTCGTCCACTGACCAAATTATATCTCCCCCTCTCACTCTCTTTATAACATTTTTACAATACTGTATCACATGGTTCACATCTATGATGATTTTGATATTTCATTTCCGTTCTTTCTTCTTTCACAGGCATCTCAGATCGACGACTTAGTGAAAGCTTATCAAGATTTTCGTGAGAAAGAATCTTCTCTTACCAACAAAAGTGTCCTGGTATAAAGTATTAATAATAAACAGAAGACAACAGATGGAGCACAAAGCTAAGGGCACAACGTTTCTTCTCATCAGTTCCCGGAGAAAAGAAATCTATGATAGTTCACGACAGGTTTATTTGTCATTTTGAGAACTTTTGTGTTGTGTACATGTAACCAAAACTTTCCTAATGACCTTAATCGTGTTGTATATTTGCCGGTCGGATGTAATGTTCTACTTATCTAACGTTAGGTAGTTTACCACTAAACTAAGAAGCGAAATTATATTCACAACTCATAGTAGGCAATGGAACATATATGTACAAAATAAACTCGTTTTTCTACAATGTACTTCACCTCACTTGTGTCTGTTTCTGTGTTTTTATCAATTCTTAAGTATTAAAGCCAAGTTATTTGTCATACACAATCCTTACCTTACTTTTGGTCCCCCAATGGTAAACCTCCCTCTCTAGCTTATTCACGGTTTGTCCCCGAAGAATGTTTGACGTTCTGACAGGTCAGTGCGAAGCCTGCGTCATGTCCTGTCTCAGGGCAGACATCGGCAAACATCGGCAAACATCGCGTGTGTTCGTTAGGACAGCGCACTGCAGGTGCAGGACTGGGAACGGGGACACGGGTTAAAGGTCACCTTTGGCTCGCCTTTGAAGTGAAATGTTGATATTATGATTTCATTCAAGCATATCTTTTTTCTTTATTTCATTTTCTTCTCCAACCAATATGACAACACCAAATCACAGCTCAGAATCGATAATTCCTTGGCATCTTTTTGATAGAACGATCTTTTGGGATGAGAGAATATGGATGTCCAAGGAGGTTTATAAAACCTCCTTGGGATGTCAGATCAAGCCAGGTTTGCCATTAAATTATATATCAATTATTGGTACTTATCGAGTATTGACTTATTACACTGCAACGGTTTATTTCGGATATGTAAACCTGTTTCAGAATATTTCAATACCTTGCAAGAACTGATTGCAACAACTAACTAACTCTTTCTTCTCGCCGATAATGTAAGCACTCATAACCCAATAAAATGAGAGGGATATCCACGTACATCCATTTTTTCAAACATTGTAACTGTTGAAAGTAATAAAACGTCAGAGAGCGTGCACGCACTGAAACCAGACTCGAGCAAAGTTAGGAAGGCCACTGCTCTCTAAAAACCATCATGACCATTCATATGCGGCTTGCATGAAAATCACATGAGTTAAAACCTCTCCAGTGCTGGCATTAGTCTCCTTGCATTGTATTTCTCGTCGACGCGTTAGAATTTGTCGACGACACACAGAAGCCCCCCCCCCCCCCCCCCCTATTCTAATTATGACACGTTACAAAGCTAACCTTCATCTCTAAAAGCTCGACTGGTCTCCATATCCAAATCTTACCTCTCATATCAACTAATTGCGTTCCTCATACCTTACGTGACCTTGAAGCTACTGGAAGGTCGTTCCTTGACCTTGCAGTGATTTGAAGGGGACACCTGTCCTGTCGTCGCGATGTCTTAGGTTAACAAGACCACGCGAGGAATGTTTGCTACGTGCTGCAACAGTCTGGTCTCAATCAAGCGAGAAGCGCATTCCAAGTCGGCTGTGTACCCCTGCCAAGCAAGACATCTGTTCTTAACTTGAATCAATCGTAAGATTTAGATGTGCGAAGGAGCGAAAACATATTGTATAGTAAAATGTCCTTGCCTTATAACGTTACTACTTTGTGTTTGTATCATCAAATGATTAACGTCAGCGTCTCCTGTCAACATTGTTACCTTTATCTGTATGACATTTGAAAACAACGGTCTTTCAAATTGGGACAACTGTTGTCTCTTAATTTCATACCCCCCTCCCATCCTCGACGTAATAAGACCAATTCCATTTGACCTTTGTGTCCGACCCTGGTGTTAAAACCGCGTGGGATCAAGACAAGGAATGCGCGGCCCGTCTCCTTAAATATTGACCTGACATTCCAGCTCTGTGTCTACAAGGTGGCCGGCGGTATTAGATGTCGCAGCCGGTTTATCGGAAGACGAACAGGGGTTAGAAGGAATACTGGCGCTCTTCCAATTAACTCGTTTACCTCATTCCTTTATCTTCAAACCTCGGAGAAGCACACAACTTCTTTCAGTCTGAACGTTTAGCTTAAACTTGGATCCGGAGTGTTCGCGTGCTTCTCTTTCAGTTTTTTTTTTTTTTTCATGGACTTGTCAACCGATGCTGTGACTTGTTTGCTGTTTCTACAAAGCTGAAGAGCACGCCTGGGCTCGTGTGGGATCGGTTGTTTCATTTCCTCTCGCCGAAAGAGAGAAGAGAAAACCTCGGCGGATTTTACGGCTACTGGTCGTCAAGCAGGGTGACGGTATTTAGCGGGAAGGCCAGGACTGATGCGGCAGGTCGCTCAAGGTATGCTCAAGGATAAAAACGGGTAGATAAGCTGTGCAAAGGTCAAGGTTATGCTGAAAGGGGGTAGTTACGATGTTGAAAGGGTATGATGATAGACCCTGAAGGTAGCCTCACTGAAACCACACTTCTTCCATAGTCAAGCGGTCCGCCCGACTACCTGTGTAGCACGCGGGCTAACTTCGAACCTAGCCTTCAAAATACTGTCAATATAGCTCTGGGGCGAGGCGAACAGACTTAACAATTTGACAGTCCAATCCTTTGAACGATGTAAGGAAGAAAAGAAAACTCGGTCATCTTTGGCACGTGTCGCAATCGAGTCAGCAAGCTATACCCAGCTCATTTACTCCGCCAATGAGAAGTTAGGTTTTTGGTCGTTTTTGTAAGGTTTGATAGAAAATAGAAAGCCCTTCAAAACGTCTAAAAAAAGGTGTCAAAACAATGGGTCATGAACCTTAAATCTAATCTCTGCTGGGAGAAACAAATTGACTTGCTGCACACATGGTTCACTTTTCCTTATCCTTTCTTTCATGCACACAAATTTAAATGCATGGTCGTTGTTTCATGGTGTTTGTATTTAGCACAATACCTGAATGTTTTCATGTTGTTCTTTACACAGATCAAACCGTGTCTTGTGACACCCTTCCTGAAATGGATGAAGACATACTTGGTAAGACTTTTCGTAGCCTCTACCAGGCTCAGCGAGATGGCTGGGAAATAGTAAAAATCGGCAAATAGAGTGAATAGTGTGCCAAGGGAGTTAGCTACGGAGAGAGGGTCCAATCAGCCATCGCCTATTGAGCTTCCCTGTATAGCGGAGTACCCTTGGCATACTATTCACTCTATTTGGCCGAATTCTACTATTTTCCCAGCGATCCGCGGAGCCTGGTAGAGGCTAGACTTTTCGTACAATTAAGTGTCTTTGTACAGCACTTAAGTGTACCTGCAGTGTTTCTCCATACTGCAAGACGTCGCTTCTTACACCTACTAGTAGAATGTGTTTTCTGCAAATTCACATTGCCAGAATATTGGCTTGAATATCACTAATCAGTCACTCTCAAAAATATTATTTGTGATCAACAACCAAAAAAATCTATTGTCTGTTTTGTTGATTATTTGAGTGAATTTCGTGAATATAGCGCAGAGGCGGCGGCACGAAATTTTGAATGGGGGGGCGAGATAACTTGAGATGAAATGTCACTAAGACGAGCGCCGAAGGCGCGAGGCGTCGCGCCGAAGGCGCGACAATACTAGGGGGGTCCGGGGGTATGCTCCCCCGTGAAATTTTGAAATCTAGACCCTCTGAAATGCTATTTCCTGCATTCTGAGGGGCAAATTTTGCTGGAAGAGTAAGCTAAGTTTAATGCCATCTCTATTTGTAAAAAAAAAATGCAGAAGGTTTTCAGCTTTCAATCTTGACGCCCTGAAATGCTTTTCCCTGAATTTTGAGAGGCAACTTTTGCTAATAGATTGAACAAATACAGAAGGGTTTCAGCATGAGTTTCAGCAGGAGGGCGACGCCGTCCCGCCATCTACGCCGGCGGCACAACAATCCTAGGGTGCAACAATCCTACGTCGGAGAAAATTGTGAAATCTTGACCCGCTGAAACACTATTTCCTGCATTTTGAGAGACAATTTTTGATGGTAGAGTAAGCTAAGTTAACAAAATCTCTGTCAGTGAAAAGATTCACAAGGGTTTCAGCTTGATTTTTTGGGGGGGCGACGCCCCCCCAACATATTTTTCGGGGGGGGCAGCCGCCCCCCTTGCCCCCCCTCGGCCTGTGCCGCCGCCACTGCAGCGAAAAAATAGGTCTATTCTCTGCACCCCTAACGTATTTTGACGTCACTGTTTAAACGTTCTTTTACTATTTCAAGAAAAGTTGACATTGGCGTGTGTGTAAACGGACCCCCTCCCCCGCCACATTGTTCAGACAGTTCTTCATTTCTTCATTAGTTCTGAGAAGTGACAGTTCTGTCATCACGGGTTCCGTGTTGACTTCCGGAAAACGATCATTAGCCATTCGGCGGAAAATTACGCCCGGCCTTGGCGCTAAAAACACCCAAGGGCAATAGTCAAATAGGTTTGGTCTATTCCGAGTATTCGTGACTTCGTCTGTATTTTCTTGGAGGACCTATAGTATACAATCTATCGACGTACTATCATTTATGTAGCCTTTCCTTTTGCATTATTTGGTTGACGTATTGGATAGGCTTTGACTTGACTTGATAAAGTTATGAATATTGGTTACGGAGTCATTGATTTAGTTGTTGTATATGCTAGGTCCAACCAAAGGAAAGAAAAGAAAAAGAAAGTTCAATTTCTACTGGTTCAAAATGTTGAGATTGACAGTTTTTAAAGGAAAGAAAAAAAGATTGAAATGCTTTTTTTTCATATTGTAATCTCCTTGTTTCAAGAGAGTGGTTTTGCGTCTTATTCGACCAAATTGTTCAAAGAATAAAAAATGAGACATTTGATTAAGATTATTTAGTGTCAAAAACGTCGCCAAACAGCAAAATGTCCAAATTATTGGTATCATATCTTGTTCCGTCATCACCCCCGGCCGGGCCGTGCGCGTGGCTCCGCCCAGTTCTGCGGCGGCTCCTTTGATCTCCCCGGCAGCATAAACTGTGCGCATTCCGGGCATTCCGGCCAGACTCTCTGTTTTGTTCGGGCTACCTGCCCAGTTCCCCCGCTCTCCTACAGCCACGCACACGGCCCTGCCGCCATTTTCCTCAGGACTCTCCCACCATTTCCTCGGTAAGAACAGTTCCTATCCCTTCTGTAGCACGTGTTGTTGAAACAGACTCGATCAAAGCCCGTTTAATGTCGATGTCAACTGTGGGTTACAAAAACATTCCGAGCAGCGGCTTTGTTTGGGCCGCAGTCGGGGGGCGCCCTGACCTGGAGTCGCCATCAAAAACTCGGCCAGGTTCCGGCGTGATTTTAAACGTTTTCCTCTGGAATTTAGCTCGGAAGCGACTGGTAGAAGGAGATAGTGTAGGAAGAGGGCTAGGTCAGTCTGCTTGGATGACTTTTGGAAGCTCGACATTCCTAGAAAATTGGCTCACTTCCCTTCTGGAGTCGCGGGAGGAATGCATGTGTGGGTTCGAATCTCTTATAGCCAAGACCAGGTGCGATCTCTCTCAGCGTGTTAGGCAAGAAACTCGGCAAAGTCAACATTTTCCTACATCGTAAACATCAAGAGTAAGCCCTAGTACTGTCAAGTACAAGTTCCCAAGGAGTACAAGAGGCAAACTGTGAGATTTTAGACATGTTTTCGCGAAGTATGTATTGTTGAGTGGTGTATCTAAGGGGGAGGGGGGCGCAGTAAGAAATTTGTGTACAAAAGGCGGAAGTGTGTCGAGATAAGACGGTGGGAGAAGGATCTTGTGGTCATTGTTGTGTCTTTCCAGACGATCCTTTATCTTGCCAGCGTGACTAGGCTACTCAAGGTGTTGTATTAATGTTTTACCGTGATTTTGGTTTCTTTTGATCGTGAAATTTGAACGGAAACCACCAATTCTTTTGTCTCTTTGTCTCATCATTGTTTGATGATTAACCGTGATTACGACATCTTAGGAGATAATTCCTGCATGCCTTCTCCTGTATTCTTAGTTGAATATGAGAACTGCCCCAGTTTTAGTTAAAACTATTGTTCTATGGTTGAAAACTATTCTGTCTTTGTGAACCATAACAAGTAGTTTTTCCTTTGTCTTCATGACTGAATTTTGACCAACTCAAATACAGGATTTCTAAATTGATTTTCTGCTGTAGAAGATAGAAATATTTACTAATATTAGTCTCTTGTAATTTTAGAAATTACTGTGAATCTTGATCAAGTATTACTAGTCAAATATCTAAATAACTGCTTGTGTAATGTATGACAATTGAGATTATTATTACTAGTACTCTAGTACTTTTAAATAGTATAGAAATAAATGTAACGTTAGATCAAGTACATGTAACAAGGTTAAATGTGTTGCATGACTTTTTTGATGTGAAATTTTGAAAATAACTGACAAACTTGAAGTAACAGGTGTTGATTTTGTTCCAGATGAGTTGGGGATCACAAATAAGAAGGACAGAGCGAACATACTAGCGCTTGTGTCGGAGCTTTGTATCCGAGAAGACATTCCAGGGGGGGACGCAAAGGACGGGGAATCAGCCGTATTAAACACAATTCAAGAAGACGCAGAGGATATACCAGTATTTGATTGTGATGAAAGAGGTACGTATCTTTCTTATTTTTGTGAAGTTGAATCCTGTGCTGTTGTGGGCTTTCAGTTTCACAATTAAAAAGAAAGGTGTTCTATAATACCTATTTTTTCCCCACAAGGACTCATGATTAAAATGTACTACATAAATCTTTTCAAACTTTGTTAGATTGAATACACATCAATTTTAGTTCTTACCAGTTGATATTTTGTGCTTCAGGAAAATGAACAGTTTAGGTAGTTGCAGGGTTGTAGTGTTAATTAGGATAATGTATGTCATGTTTGTTTTTAATGGCAGGTCTTAACTTTTCTGTAGCAAGATAATCCTCGAATAAAATGCAGTGATAATTTGTAAGCACAAGTAGTATGATATATGTGCTGTAGACATGATATATTTCTGTCCTCTATGACAGGATACTTCCAGATTCACTCATTTTTTTTCAAGACAATTGACTGAACAGTTTGATTGAACTTGTCTGAGGTTTAGTATATGTAATTATTGAGACTTACTGATACAATTGTGTAGAATTTGAGTGTTCTTTCATAGACAGAACTACAGTAGTTGTTGTCTAAAGTCAAGGTGGTCTTTAAAGATGGTGACCTTTACCCAGAATGCTTTGAGGCTCAAAGTTGACAGACAAGTTTTGTTCAGCAATGACATCATCTCAATTCCTCACTAATTACCGACATAAAAGTTGGGACTTGTTTTCATGTTTTTTTTGTGCCCCAGGGAAATTAAGTGGTGCAATTTTTGTGGTATGTATATTACCACAGGTGGTCACTTATCACAATGACTTTCTGTCACTCTGAAATTTGATTATTAAAGATAAAAAAAATGTCAAAGGCTCTTTTATGACTGTGTAGCCATTTGTGATAATGTGTCAGATATAGGTTGTGGTATTCATCAAAACTGTGATATCCCAGATCGCTTATCAAGACAATCTTGCTTTTCTGCATGGCTGGAATATTTTTGGTGTGACGCCTGATTGTGATTTGTCATTCCGATGATAAATCATGTGGCTTAGCCCAATCAAACGTGTTGATATCACTCGACCAACAAGTTTTCTCCCACGTCCCTTTGTCGTTTTCCGGTTGACATCGCCACTGGGATCTTGCCTGCGTGCTCAATGCTCAATTTCGTGCGGTCGAGAGGAAACATCGCCATAATAGATCCGTTCTGGCGGGCATCGGAAAAAAATACAGGTGAAAACTTGTTGTACGCTTTGTCATCAAAACAAATATGTCCTTGAATCTAGGGCTTACTTTACTGTCAGGATTGAGTGAGGGAAGCAGTGTTTGTTGAGGATGTTAAAGGAATGGATCTCGGTGTCTCTGTCCCATTTCTTGGAAGATTTGGGGATTGTCTAAGCCGGGTTAATGCCCTCTTGTTGTTTTGGTCGGCTAGCATGGCAGGTCAGCTCAGGCTCAGCTCACGTCATTTGCATGTGTCGTTGTCATGCTCTAATTGCGTTAAGGATGGGGACGGAGCCTGTTGCAAAGTGTTGGAAAACTTGTTTGTGCCAGAGGGTGGAATGCCGAGCACTGTACTATTTGTCAAGGTTGTTATTGTATAAGTGTAACTTGTGCTGTTGTGATTGGAATAATTGGTAAAACAAACTGAGTTACTGACCCAGTTTGACCAAGTTTTGCTGATGTTTTTACTTTGTAGAGGTGGTTCAGTTTTCTGTGAAAATGGTGTAACATTGATCATGACTGAGTATGGTTTTAGATAGAAAACTTTATTGCGTGACATTTGTTAAATGGTAACAGGTACAATGTATGGCAACTTGTACATACATGGCAGTTATACTATTACTGATATGTAACAACTAATCTACTTTGTGAATAACAGTAGACAATCCAACTATGCATACTAGTACTCTAGAACATTGTGTTGATAACAGTATGCTGCATTAGGATATTGATAGATACTAAGGTAATACAGACTAGCAAATGGGATTATTTAGTTACCTGTCCATCTGGACACCGCTTGTTAGTTCATAAGTGATGTATTTGTATCAAGTGTTAAGCAGGTAAAAGTGTTTAGTGTTTCTTAACTACTTGACTTCCAATTAAATGAACTGCCCCAGTGGTGTCTATCACATCATTGATGGGGAATATGTCTTTTGATATTTGATCCATAGAAGCGGGTGCCACTGGTATGGCCAGACTATGTCTGTTGTGTGTAGCATTTGGATGCCTCGGATGCTCGGCCAAGGGAAGTATGAGAGAGATGTGGATAGTCCATATGCAGACAGAGGCGTGGGAATGGGCCACGAGAAGTATTTTCTTAGAAAAGGGATCGTACTATTCTTATCTGAATGCCACGGATAGCTCTCATTTGTTTATGATGTAACTACTTCATTTTGATGCATTCGTGAAGTAAAAACAGGTTTCTGTCGTCCGAGGTTGCAGGAATTTGTAACAGCGCTGTAGTTTTTTGTGTGGTAATTGGTGGAAAGTGATGTTGTCAAGACAAAGAGTTAAATCTATGGGCTCTGATAACAACACTAAACCCCTGGCAAATGCCGGGGATATTTGTGTTGGTCACCAGATGAGGAGGGGAGATGGGTGAAATGCCAGGCCTGAGATGTGGTACCTTGTTGATGTACCGTTGAGATTTTTTCAGGACGGGGAGGGGGGTCGTTTGTGTTTTTCCCTCTATGTGGAGAAGTTGTCGCTTCTCAAACAGTGGTTGTTTCGTCAGCGAGGTGCCAAGCGAATTTGAGACTGTTAACACGTTCGGCACACAGCATTCCTCGGAAGTGGCCAGGCATGTTTGCAAACAAGAGCGTGCACATGTCGACTTCTTATTACGCGAAAAACCGTCTCAAGCGGTATAAAGGAGGGCTGTATTGTCTGCCACACTGCGTGGATGTGTGTTTTGAGAAACGCTTTTACAGGCATCGTACCGTGTGGCATGTATCAAAGGGAGGAGCATTCCGCCAGCTATTTGTTGTCAAGACGAGAAATGCCACCCGGAATTTAGCGTGAATTCTCGGTGTCGTGACCCGGGACGTGAATCTGGGGTGCAACGTCCCCGATGCCTTTGGGACAATGTTTGTCCATTCCTCCCCTGTTTACCCCCAAACATGTGCCACATAACTCGAACGTATACAATACTTTGCCATATTTAGGGAGGGAAGTCACAAATAAAAAAAAAACACCATGAAGGCATTTGCAAGCATGCAGTGTGTTAAAACTGGCTTCATTAGAATTAGCTCCATGGATATATGATGAAGTGGAATTTTCGAGCTGTTGTTTCTTTCAACACAAGCTTGGAGCCTTCTGTTTTGAGTCTTTAAATGGGTGGAAGCTGTTCTTGTAAGTATATACATAAGTTGACAGTCCACTGGGCGGTAATGAGGTGGATATGATTTGTTGCATTGTTTGTGTACAGGCTAACACGTAGCTTTGGAGGTCACTTTCCCATCGTTGTCTGTTTGAGGGAAAGGTGTGCTACTCTTGTCTTCGTGTTTTGCTTTAATACCGTAGTTGTGCTATAAGTCATTGTGATGTTGAGATTGTAACTTGTACCAAGCAAAACAAAAGTTATAAACCAATTAATACTAATCGTAGCTATGTTCAAATATGTTAAGTTTTGCTAATGTTAGGATAAGTAATTCCGTTTCTCTGACACAACAATCAATGTTATGCTATTCTTTTTATACTTATAGTCTAATTTTGGACAACTGTGAAGTCCTTAGCTTTCAACAAGTAACCTTGTCATTCCAGTCTAGATGACTAATTCTCTTTCTTGTTCAAAGTGTCACTTTTCTTTATTTACTTTTGGCATTCCCCACACTTTCTCCCGATGACTATCCAAGCTTTGGAAGTAGAAAGTGCAATAGTATACCTTCGGGGCGGTATGTCAGAAGAAAGAGGAACATACGCACGCCTTTTGTTGGATGGTACGTTCCATCGGAAATGCTTTACACATGTTGTAATGATACCGGGCGATCCCGTGACGGACTCGCGGTTTGTCGTCTTTTAGAAAGGCTGACATGTTTTTCTGACTCCTGGATGCAAATTCCAAAATGCCACATATTTTCCAAATGCAGTCACCCCTAGTTAGGGGATAGATATCTACGGAACAGATGTTGAGGCCACAGTATATCAACAGGCCTGCCACACCGTCACAATGATATGGATATAATAAAATACTTTGTTATTTCAAAAATCTAAAGTAAGATATCGCCATAACTAGAATCACTATCACAGAAATTAATGCTTAAACTTCAAGTTTTCAACTAGAGAATTCCATGAATTCACAATGTCTTTCCAAGTTAAAATGGACCTGAAGATTGTATTTCATTCATCTTAATTGTCTTTTATAGATAATCAACTGCAAATGAAAGGAATGTTGATTACAGATAAACTGTATAAGAGTTGTAATTCATCTCTTAGCTCAGAAGTTTGCTTTCATAATTTATTGCATCATACACATTGTATTTCATATAATGTATACCAGCATTTAGATTTTTTAAGCTCAAAGTAGACGTCAGTCCTAGATATAAAATTATTTTATTTCAATATTACTGGTCAGACTATGTAATAGGTGTTGTTAGTACTTTCCCCTTGCTACAGTAGTACTTAAATGGGAGAGAATACTGTTATGCCAAGCAGGTCATGCATCTGCGCTTGGGGAGACAGAGAGCCGCAGGTTTGCCTGGAATGTCCCCTGGGTCCGGGCCTTTACTAAAATACTGTGGCAAATATGCAGGCCTGTAGTCAGATTGCTGCTACAAGTTGTACCTCTTGGCGTTGTTCAAGCATTGGGACAAGCTCTGCACATAGAATTACTAGAGAAAAGGTGGTATTCAGTATTTGTAATGTTCTATTTTACGATATATACATTTTGTACTTTAAATCAAAGGATCTTTTGAAGTACGCATCACTGGAAGTTGAAAAATGTTATGATGCAAGCCATGTTTGAGCTTTGTCCTTCAACGATCATATCCCTTGACTTGTTCGTTTGATTAGGATACAAGAATGTGTCCTTGAAGCAGTTGTGTGATGTTGTTGTTTGGTTAGTGATGCCATTGTTGTTTTGTTTGTGTTGGTGTAGGTTCCAACTGTTGTGAACAGGGTCACTACAACCTGAGCAAGTATCCCTACCTGTCCCAGGACAGCGGAATGAAACCACACCACTACGCACAGCAGCAACACTGGGGTTACCAACAGGGCGGGGCGCCTCTCGGTTACCATGGCGCTGTGACACAGCCGGACTCCGGGTACTCGACGTCAGTGGAGAATCTGTCCATCGAAGACAAAAGGACACTGCAGGAGCAACGGCGGCAAGAGCCACAGGGAGAGGAGCAGCGATTGGACGTTGCAACCGAGTCCAGGAGCAAAGAGCGTTTGCCAACGTACGAAGAAGCGAAGAAGCAACTGGAGGCCCAGAAGCAGCCGAGCCCCGTTATTCCAGAGTCGAGCTGTATCACGAGTAGACAAGTGACGCAGCAGACCAGCGCGTTTTACGTCACGGGGAGCACGAACGTTTCCAGACCAGAGAAACAACAGACCTCTAGCTCCAGCTCTTGGCCAAGTGGTGCCTGTGCCAAGCCCTCGTTAAGTGAACGCATCCGGGACTTGACCACGGAAGAAGAAAGCAGAGAATTTGGAAGAATGCTGCGACAAAAGCTTGCCGACAGACCTCCGCGGAGGAAAGACAAGGACGGCTGGCAAGTCACAGATTTGGACTCTACTGACATTCCAGATAAAAGGCGGTCAAAAGAGATTTGTCCTCAGAGACCACCGCCTCCGAGAAGTTACAGCCCACCCCCCTATAACCCAGGCCTGGACTATGTACAACAACAACAACAAGCAACAATGTTACAACAGCAAACAACAATGTTACAACAACAAACAACAATGTCACAACAACAACAAACAACAAGATCAACACCATCTCCACAACAACAGCAGAGTAACCACCATCATCTTGGGAACCCCAAGAAGAGTGGGCGCAGTAAAGAAGAAGATGTGGACTATAAGGTGGTTGCGTACAAGATGCAGCAAATGGTCCAAGTGTTGTCAGATGAGAACAAGGCCCTGAGAGAAGAACTGGAGGTATATTACAAGAGAGTAGAAAAACTACAGAAGGTGAGGAGGACATTTCACTGTGATAGTGAAGAAATTATGGAATCCTGTGACTCATTCTAATGATCTTGTACTTTGATTTGGTAATTTTAGTATTTGCCTAACATATTCATTGTCTCTGTCTTTTTAGAAAAAATCATTACGGTTGAGGTAAACTTTCCAACAGACAAAACTTCTAAACCTTCAGCCTTTTTCACCATAGCTAACCCAGTTGCTCTAGGCTGCCTGTTGACTAATTGATTAAATTATAAAAAAGCAACAGGCAGTAGAGTACAAAATATAGAAACAACTGAATTACATTGCTTTTTGTTACTGTATGTTCGAAACCTTTATGATAATTTGAAATAACTTTAGAACAATTCCTAACATTATATTGACTTCCTAAATTTTTTCTCCTGCTTTTCTGCCATTGAATAGGTTGTTTGTATTTGTTTGAAAACTATTGCAATCTTCATGATGATGTTTTTTTCCCCCAGTTTGAGATGGAGATTAAGAGAATAACAGATGCCCATGACAGACTGGTCCAGTCCACCAGCAAGAGGGAGGAGTTGGAGGGTCAGATGAGGACAAAACTCAACACTGAGATTAAAAGACTACAGGACACCAACAGGTCACTCAGAGGTATGGAAACTTACTATTGCAATTTGTACATGTAGCTCGTTATTGGTTTATAGTATGACATATCAAAAAGTATTGGCTATCATAAATTTCATTAATTTACAAAATCAAACTACAGATTGGTGTTTTGACTCCTACGCCTACAGAGGAAATGATGCAATTTGCAGTAATTTATTAACTCTTATGAAACATTAGTTCATGCACTGGCAGTGTTCATAATTGATTTGGAATACCATGTCTACCAAGCACAGGTGGCATCTCCAGGCAATTTCTGCTTCTAAAATTGTTTCCGCAACAGTATGATTGCTTTTCTTTTTATAAGTACCTATTTTAGTTTGACAAAGTCAATAGCTTCTGCAAGTCCCTGTGTTGCATTAGAACAGCAGTCGTGAAAATGATTTTGATGATTTTTCTCTCCTTTTTTCTTCAGAACAACTTGAGGAGTCGTGTCACCAACTGGCCCAAAGGCAGGCCACAGCAGAGGAAGACGCCAACTTGAGAAAAGAACTGAGCAGAAAGGAGACCCTAGTACAACAACTCATAGCTCAAAGTAAGTACCATACCCGGCATGACTTGGGAGGAATTTTAAAACTCCCTAAAACTTAACAACAAAGTTATTGGTTCACTTCTCAGCTTTGTCACAGGAGAGGTTGTTATTATCCGTTTTTGGTAACAAGGAGAGGAAAGGAGATTATTTTAGCCCTTGTCAAAAGCCTTTGAGAAATCAGGTGTGCAACGTAAGCCAGGTATGGCCTTTCTCTGCTCGCAGAAGTGAAGTGGCTCCGTAACCCGATCCTAATGGCCCTCCTAGGCTTTCTGTCCACTTCTCCGCTCTGGAATGTGACCTTGGGCCCACAGATCAACTGACCCACAAAATGGCCGCCTTTCATCGGTTAGCGAACCGGACATTTCTGCTCCGCAGTCAACCGTGTTTGTTTGGACAAATAGTGTTTTTAAAATTTTGTTGTTGCAAGAAGTTAGAAATTATGAGCATTAGTTATGTTTGGAACTAAAAAAGCAAAATATTTTGTCCCGTCAAAGTTTGTGAAGTGACATTAACTACCTAGCAAACAAAATATAAACTAGATTACCCAGCACAGTGACATTGAGGGATTGTAAATGTTCACAACCATGGTAACCAATAGGCCTGTTTTGAAATTAAAGTAGGTATTTGTTGACCGAAGTACATCCGTAATGTTCTCCTTTTCCTCTAATTAAAGCTGGAATGTTTATGACTGACGTGTTAAACTAACGCTCTTGTCGTTGCCCTGGTGTGCGGGTCGGAGAAGTATTTGACAAGTGCCCTCAACCGAGCCAATCAACATTCCTCACATAATTGTTGATTAATTCAGCATCGGATCCATAGAGACGAAACAGCTGTGACGGCGTGGTGAAAGTCAACATTTGCGTGGAAAATACCCCGCTGGCTCTAAATGTGCTGTGGTTTTAGGTCAATTTGAATCTCATTGTGGAGAGGATTTGACTGCAAATCAGACCGTTAAACCTTTTTTTTTAATTAGAAAATACAAAGAAAATGTGCTACAAGTGTTTTCTGATAGGTTGGTTTTTATTTTCAACTCTTTGAATTCCATTACACTAACCATCAGTCCAAGGGTGGAGGTTGCAAAAGATTCCACCTGCCCCCCTCCCCCTTTTCAATTCACTGAATGAGTCACTAATGCTATTTACACTCTTTTTGTTGCTTGTTGTTCTGTATGGACTAAATAATGGGACTTCCGTGTCTTTCTTATTTCATGGAAGATGTAACAATATGATAACAGCAACAAGATGTAATATGTTTACATTCTTAATATTGTCTTTTCTAGTTGCTTTGAATGGTTGAGATGGACATATTTGTTTTTCCTTAATTGACCAATAGGTTTTGTAAAGAGGTCATAATGGTGGTCATAAGTGCTTAGGTAAATGTAGAGCTACAGTAGCATGGGTTTACTTTAAAGTAGGTTAAAACAGAATAAACAAAACTTGTATTCTTTAGAAAGATGCCAAATATTTGACATCTGTGGCATCAAATAGCTGTAACTACATGTATGTACATTGTACCTTACACCAATGAACAGAGTATACAGAAAGTATGCTCTTACATGCATACATATGACAAATGAATTCAGAACAATGTTGCAATGCAGGGCTTCCAACATGCTGGCTTTGAAATTTGAAAATACCTTTTTAGATTCAAAGTGTTGAATTAATTCTTGGATGTTGTTTATCAGAGATTTCTGTCTGGTTCCCAAAGATGTCGGGTCTGTACAAGGCCACTCCGGTTGACTTTGGTGGCTTTATCCGCATTCCTAACATTACCGCTCTCTTACAGACAAAGACCAGATGGGCATGAAGGCCAGACTGGAAATGGAACTGGCGGCGACCAACGCAACGTTAAACGACCAGCGGTCGCACATCGAAATCCTCGACAAGGCTCTCTCCAATGCACAGGCCAATGTGTTGAGATTAGATGAAGAGGTGAGATGTCAAAAGAATACAATATCTTCAAACTACAAAAAGGATTTTGTATAATTTTAAAGTCCTGGCTAAGTGGGTATAGACATAATAAAACAAAAGTTCAATGCTGTTAAATAGTTGCCACACAAGGAGTTAACCCTCAGCTTGCTAAGGTAGTGGTTTGGCACCAAACTTGTATTCGTTATGGGATTAGGTAGCAGAACGAAGGTTAAACAACTCAATCTAGTTATCAGGGAATTTGTCTGTGGATAAGGCCTAGGTCAGCAGGGAGATACATACATGTATCACAGCAGAAGAATTTGGGTACTATTTTCAATGGACTCTGTGTGACGAGATACAGGACAGATTCCAGGAATACCTGATCCCCTCCAGCCATTGTTTATCTGTCTGTATCAAATATCTTACTATATTTGACATGTCTAAAATACCTTTCTGGCTAAAGCTTTAACATGGAACAAATGTTTCACCAGCGTTGTGGTGAAGGAAAGTACTTTTAGTTTGGTGCTGCACACAATTCTTAGACATACAATGAAGGGACTGCTAGTTACAGGATTTATATTGCCCACAGAGCTATCAAACTACCCATGTTGTAAAATACCTTGCAAAGTTTTGGAATTAATGTACATGTAATGATGTAGTAGCACTTGTTTTACATCCATATAAATCAGTCTGTTGACTCGAAAGTAATGATTTTGTTAGACATTTACAAATGCCTGTCTTTTTTTAAAATCTAGTGTCGGAAGAAGCAGATCTATGCTGACAGAGTCGACAAGTTGCAGAGAGCCCTGACGGCGCTTCAGGCGGCCTGCGAGAAGAGAGAAGTACTGGAGAAGAGATTACGGGCCAGATATGAGCAGGAACTGGAAACACTACGAGCCCAACAGGTGAATATGGTGCCTAATGTGACATAGTAATTTTGTTAGTTTCAGGAGGAAAGCAAGCATTTTACATAGGCAAGAAGTATGGCCTGTAGTTTGCTAATTCAGTAATTGTTTTTAAAAAATGTATGTTTTCTCCGGTGTTGATTTGTGGAAAAAATTTATAGATTTAGGAAATGGGTTTTCATGACTACTTGCAAGAAGGCTTTGGCCTAGCTATCACAATGAATCTGTGGCACGCCAAGATATTACAATGCCACTAGCATCTACTTTTCAAACTGTACACTACAAGTATGTGCATCCTTGAAAACATGAAAGAGGGTAAAGATTGAGGGAAAACACACATCCTTGTTAAAGGTTTGTGCTCTGTGAGCTCAACCTAGTTGTTGATGTTTTGTATGTTATCCATACATTGTGAGCTAAAAGCTGTTTTCTCTTACCATAGGGGGCCCAAGCAGCGCAGAACGCTGACGAGGGCGTGTCGGAGTTGGACGGACCAAACAACAGCCACGTCCTGATGGACCTGCTGAAGGAGAAGGAGGAGCGAATCCTGGCCCTGGAGGCGGAGAACATGAAGTGGCAGCAGAAGTACCTGGAGCAGAGCGCGCTGCAGCAGTGTGAGGTCGCCGCTGCGCCAGTCACAAAGTACGTCAAGTAGTTTCACCCTCTTCCGGATTCCTATCTCTGTAACCAATGGAGAATAGGATACCAAATGGCTACTTCAGTGTGCTAAAGGTTCATATTTAGAAAAACAAACTGTTTTTCCTTGTTTCTTTGCCTGAATAAAATAGAACAGAAGCTAATGAATGATACCATACAAACTTGATTTTTTAAGACATATCTAACCCTGACGTTTTCCTCTCCCACAGAGAGAGACTTCATATTGAAGAACCAGAAAGGAGTGAAGAAAAAGCAGTTCCAACAGTGACGTATGATCTCCCAAGGCCAACAACTGTAGAAGCAAGGTATGTCTAACTTCAACTCCTCTAAGATAACTAGGCATTCTTTCAAACATCACTGTTCTTCTACTCAGTTCTAGTTGTTGATTTTGTTAGCCATATTTGTTGCTATTATTGATCCAATCATAGATTGAATTAAAGATATCATTATTATAGTTGATGAAGTCTTCACTTGAAAGTTCATCTGTGTTGGTAGAAGTCATTCTGTATCAAAATTTCATTTTTGAACACATTGGACAAGAAATTTTTCGACTGATCGACTCCAGTCTTTGTCAAGGAATGAGTAATCCACAGCTTCTGTGACGTCATGTTGTGCAGATAGGACATGTTGATCAATTTGAGTATTCATTATGATTTTTCTTTCCCATCAGGCTGAAAACACTAAACATCGAGATGGCCCAGAAAGACGCCATGATCAGGGTACTCCAGCAACAGTCGCAAGAGAAGGACACCACGATCTCCGCGTTGGAATACGCCCTCCACCCAACCAACCAGCAGCTTACTGAGCAGCATCGCGGAATGGAGACCCTCAGTCCTGCCAGAATACCCACCATCAACAGACCTGTGTCTGCAACTCAGCTGAACACAACGTCGGGTAGTATGGGAGACCTGCTGCAGCCTAGGATATCCAGTTCTACTGGTGACATTGTCCCAAAGAAGTCGCAGTCTGCCACCAGTTTGAACAGCATGACCAGTATTGGATCAGCGCAAGATCACTCAGGTACATATTGATTTTTTTCCGCAAGCTTTCCTCAAGTTCTTACAGATGAAATAAAGTTTTGAAGTAATGTAGTATTGGTATGGTGTGATTTGTGTGAAAGGAGATATTTTGGTCATATCTTGATGGTGTAAAAAATCATGTGTCTGCAGGGTCAAAGGTTACAAATTTGTGTACCGACACTGTCGTCCCATTTGTACCCACAAATTCCACAACATTCCATACTGGCACCATCATACCATTTGTAACCACGGATTCCACAACTTTCCAGTCTGACACTGTCATCCCATTTGAACCCACAGATTCCACAACATTCCATACTGACACTGTCATCCTATTTGTAACTGCAGATTCCACTATTATCAATACTGACATTGTCATCCCTTTTGTATCCACAGATTCTTCCTCAGAGGCTTCCAGATCCGACAGCAGTAAGAGAAGCAAAGACGAGCGGCTGAGAGAGCTGAATCGGCAGATAGCAGAACAGGATTCTATCATCCGCCGACTTCAGTCAGAGGCTGCCCATATTTGGAAGTCATAGCCTGACTATCAGGCTTTGAATAGGCTAGCAATGTCACTGGGCCAAGGCAGGGAAAGGTTTGCCAGGTAGAGGCAATACAGCAGGACATTTTGTGAGGAGACTGTGTTTCTGCCCATAAAAATGTTTGAAGGCCCAGTTGACATGGAGAAAGGTGGAAAGAATTTTCCAGAACTTCATTTTGGTCCATTCCATCTAAAAAGTTGACAGGGGTGTGATAAGGAGATTTTTTGTAATTGAAAGGGTCAGGTTTTTAAGAGAATTTTTATACAGGGGGAGAATGATGGTGACAACCCCTCCTTTTGAAATGGAATAGCCCTTACATCTTTTGAAGAAGTCTGAATTGGTAGGGTGTCAGTGAAATTTGGACGCTTCTTTTGTGAAGTGGCACATGAGAAAAGTGATTATTTCCATTGTAATTTAGAATCATTCCCTTGTAGATGCAAGGAAATTCCACTCTCGTGCAGTAAATGATTCATCAAAATAGCTGCAAGTATACTTCTTAATCAAAGTGTAATATTATCATGTAAATAACTATGAAGTTCTCCTTTTTGTGCAAGACACAAATCAGCTGTTTCTCTCTTTTCTTTCTATATTTAATTTCTTTGATTTAACGTAAAGGATGATGTACTAGCTTATGTATCGCAGCTGGATTGTAAAGCTAATATTTTTGAATTCGTCATTGTGTAAAATTATGGGGAAATGTTGGTATCTTTGTCTAACAGATTTGGGAAAGGTGGCATTACTGGAAATCCCTGTACTATGTAATGGAATGTAATTTAAGCCTGTATACACCATAATTAGTGCCCATTTACTAGTAGTGCTGCACCTTTGCAGTGTGAATGATATATTATTGTTCTTAGAAATGATATGATATAGTACAACCAACAGTTTTTTCTTTGTCAGCTAATATTAGCTTTCTTGTTTTAGCCCTTTGTATTTTTCAGATTGGCAGGCCAATGTCTATTTTGGGCAAAATAAGGCACTAATGAATAACACAAACTTTTTCATTTGTATCAAAAATTCTTCAGCACACCTTTTCCTATACCTTCACTATGTGATAATATCAGGCATATTTAATATCTGGTTATTAACTTAAATGTGTATGTAGGGAATTCTGCAATTGTAATATTTTGCCGGGCAATACTTCTTGTAAACATGTTGCTTATGATTACTAAATTTATACCTTTTTACATATCACTGAGACACATAAAAATGTTACAGTCGAAACATGTATCTCTTGTCCACACCATATTGGAGGTATTTTTTACCTTTTGTACTTCATTTTGTACAAATATCTGTCCATATATGAGTAGTATGTTAAAATGGAAGCCAGTTGAATAGTTTAAATGGAGACATGAATGTTTTGAACAATGGGCAAGTAAGGTTGAGAGGAGAAAATGTTTTGAAGAGATGTATCTAGAGGACAATTTTAGGGTAAAGTTGAGAGGTTGTTGAAAAGAGAAGATGAGATGTAAAAGAGTGGTCTATTTTTATTTGTCGGTTGTACATATTCAAGTCAGAATAAAAATGGTGACAAGGAGAGAGAACTCTGTGTTGCTTGAGTCATGTTTGCACCTGGCTACATTCTGTATTGTTGAGAGTGAAGGGTGAAGACAGTTAGCCTCCTTAGCAGACTATGCGGGTCGGGCTTTTTTGGCTTGTTATGTACTGATCGTACATGGTTTCTTGTAAGCCGCCTCTATAAAATGTGCGTGCAGCAGGCTCTATAAAGGCGGCTTACAAGGAACCGGGTACAATCAGTAATGATATACACCCAGAAAAAAGCACATTATAAGCCCGAAGAGGCCTAGCCTATAAAGCTGATTAGTACTGGGGCTCCTACACTCGCTACCTTGATGATTTTTCAGGGTAGCGAGTGTTGGAGCCCTGGTAGTAATCGGATGGCACCCAGGCCACTGCTTAGAGCCTGCTAAGGTGGCTAGAACACTGGGCATTTGTTCAAGGCATGGTTTGCCCTGAAAGAAGCTGTCTGTTGATGATTCAGTATAGTTTGATAAAATGTAGTTTAATCGATACAGGAACAGATGAACAATGAAATGAGTCTGACTAGGGTGGGACTACTCCATTATTTTTAAACTTTTTGTGATATCTAATTATGAAGCCAAAAAAATGAAGGACATCTAAGTGGATGTTTGGCAAAAAGGACTTGCCAACAAGAAACGGAAACCCTTTGGGTTTTCCAAGAGAAACAAGTAGTCAACACTTCTTGCTGACTCCTTGGTCTTATGATATAGACTGTCATTCATGGATTGGACTGTACGTTCATAGGCAACACTGAACTAGAATTTTCCACGGCCATTTCTGACAATTGAAGGCCATAGTATGTGGATAGCTATATATTGCTCCTTAAGTTGTAGCATGAATTGTTGTTTCTTTCTTGGTTTGTGAGAAAACAACACAATTATTCATTTTTCAGCATGCTCTTTATTTGCTTGTATGTAGATCAGATAAAAATAGCATGAAAATATTTCTTTTACATTTAAACCGTATGTTCCTACGGAATCCTACCTATGACTACAAAAGGATATTTTCCACAAAATATCGACACCCAGTTTGTCAACTATCATTATCAGCTGCCAGATCAGATATGAATCTTACAACTTTGCTCTTGATTTCTCCATTGTTTGAGAAGTATCATCTAACAGGAGGACTAACTAGGTAGCAGCATCAGCTGAGTCTTAACCATATCATCATAGCTATTGTCTCAAAAATATACATGAAAAGCTGTTGCAGAACAACTCTATTTGAAGGTAACAAAATACATACAACATCTACTGTTTTACCCCTTTGCTTTGCATACATTGTGAATGTGTTATATTGAAATTAACCCTTAGGCTAGCTATTTTCCACCAGTTTATCTTACAAAACCTTTTCTAAATTCTACCCACCATTCAACCCCTTTCCCTCTCTGTATTGCACATGACTCTTGGTGGACATTCTTTTGGTGTTTTAAGGTACAAATACTGTGACATTTTTGTACACCACAGTATATACTCTCTAGATCTGTGTGTATCCCCTTTTCCACCAAAGAATTTACAGATATTTGTTCAGGTTTGTTTCTTAACAAAAAGGTGAAAGAGAAAAACATCTCTTTGCTGTCTTTGTAAGGAAGCCACCTTGTGATGCAAGGATAGTGCAGCAGAGACCTCTGTCAGTTCTCAGAAGTACTGCAAGTTGTGTTAGTGTTGCTGATCGTTGGTTCAATAATAGGTGAGTTCCCTGGGCAGACTCAGCCCATACCTGTCCCAACCACCCCTCCTAGCCATGGCAATTTGTGCCGAGTGTGGCATGTGTGTCTTCGGAATCGTTGGACTCGAGATGAACTGCCTCTCGTACGGGTCATATTCGTCGTGTACCGGGGACGAGGTGTAGCTGAAGGCGGACATGGCGGACTGCGGTCGCATGGTCGCCGCGGGAATGTGGTTCCCCACGGAGTGAGACAGGTGGTAGTTTCTGGGTGATGAGAAAATGGAGCGAACACCTGGAACAAGAAAACAGATGTCATATTTGGTTGCTGCTACAAGTTAACTTTTCCAAATTAGCCTGAGCCAGCTCCAATGGTCGCATGAGACTCCCAGCAAAAAACAACTAAAAGTAAACAATAGATACCGGGCTTTTTTCCCATAAGGATACAAATAAACATTGTCCAACAATTGCGTTTAGTTCAACAGACCAATTTTGTACTTGCTCTAGAGCAACAGACTTGCCTTGTGTTTGACAATGATTAATGATGATTTGTCTGCATGTCTTTGTCCGTTCTGTTCTGTATCTTTGATTTACGGTACTGCGTGTATGTTTTGCATTGTGCAGCTGTTGTATTGTCCTCTCCCTTGAAAATCGATTTGTCTACTGAAGGTATGATCCATAAATGCCGAGATAGATAAATGGATAAAATGAACCTTACCACGTCATTCTTGCTGCAACATATTTTATGCTAACATATTGTCATATGTAATGTAAAGAATCTAATGCCATTAAAGGTACAAATTTATAGAAACGTTAAAGTCATTGGGGAGTTTTGGGTCGGCTAACAAAAACTAGGGGACTTTGCATGGCTTGCTTTAACTTGTTTACCAATGCTTCAATTGTGAAAAAATTTAGAAATATGTTGCAAATGTCAATCTGAAGGGAGATTTTTTAGATTCTGAAAATTTGCAGTTTCAGGCCGAAATTCTGCAATATGTACCTTTAAACTAAACATCTTTGTATCAAAATCATGATCTCCTGAGAACACCACAGAGACAATGACATATGTTTACCAGGGAAAGCTTCCACAGCCTGGTCCTTATACGACCTTGTTACACTGGCTGGACGTCTCACTTCTGGCCCTGTGAAGACAACAACAACAAAAACAACAACAGTTTACAATCTTTCCATTTCATGATAATTTTGTGTACAAGTACAAAAATGCTACTCTATTATATAAAAATGTCACTCTTGGCCCATTGGATTATCTCAATCAAAAGTAGATGACAAGTGAATGAACAAATGAACAACTGAATGAAAGTAAAGTTTATGAAATCTTGACCAACTCACTTTCCCTCTCCCCGAACAGCAGAGGGTCGTATTCGGACACGGGACTGACGGTTCTGTAGGGGTCGTGTGTCCACCTTCCCATGGTGCCCTCGAACCTGAGTCTGGAGGCGTGGAGAAACACGCCATGTCCGTCCTTACACGAGAAGTAGTGTCGGCCCAGGAACGTGCCATTATGCTTCCCAACTGGATCATCAAAAAATCATCACATTGATCACATTGAGATATCATAAACTATGTACAGTAGACTCCGCTTAACTGCACCACGCATTTGCCAGCGTTTTTGGTGCAATTATCCGGCTGGTGCAATTATGCGAAATGTCCAGCTGGACCGTACCACCATGGGCGGGGCGGTGTATTGTTAGTCAGAAACACTAGCACAAAGAAAATGGACGAAATTATGCAGTTATTAACTTTATTTACGTATTCACGGACATGTACTGTACACAAATCTTGTAAAGTTTACCATGATACTAGTACTGTACAGATTAAACTTAACATTTCTCTTGCTTCCTCACAGATGTTTAAATCAGTAGCTAGGTACTGTACATGTGTAGAAAGAGAAAATATGCTTGATTCGCACAGCAAAGAAAACAACTCCGACTGTAACGTTATGTCTAGAATAATGACTTTGGTCTCACAATTTGTTAGTTTAAATGGCGGTAGGTATGACTAAGACAAAGTTGACACCGTATCTACAACTTGAGTAAACAAATTACATCGAAAGTTTCACACTTGTGTTGGTGAATGCGCAAACAAAGGATAAAAATGCGCCGATAGCGTAAAAGCACAAGGACGATCTAATCTAACAAACACAACTCCGCCTGTACTGTATTTCTAAAAATGATGACTTTGGTGACATAGGTCTGACAATTCTAAGTTAAGATAGCGGTATGTTTGGCAGAGATTACCTTCTTGATTACAACTTGTGTCCAGGAATTACACTGAAAAACTCCGTCGTCAAAATTCCAAATAAGGAACAAAATGTACAGTGTATCTAGTGGGCAGATATGGTTAGATGACTCAGATCAAGGACAGATCATTCTCCTTATACAGTATCAGAGCCTAACCCGCGTATACCTCGTTCCGGTGAATGCAGGAAGTTTCTAGGACGCGGATTCAGCCAGATGATCACGTTAGCACCGCACCGCCAAAAGCGACTGTTATGTCCGCCTACACGTCTGTAGCCCTTGCCGAGCCTCTATTGTTTCCGACTAGATGTACGTAAAGACGCCGGTCTTTTATTATCGGCAGCAGTATGTAGCGCTGCCGCAAACCTCAAACCACCGACAACACCCCATGCCATCCTTAACGCGAAATCAAATCCACGCGAACTTGAATGCATTCACAGTAATAAGATAGTAGTACAAATGTATAGGTAGAGACCAATCTTTATTGAGTGCAGCATGCTGTCTGCCAAAGCGCAATGCCGCCTTTGGTAGGCGTGCGTCTCTTGATGGTGCCGACACGCCCTGGACCCGCCCGGGACCTCCCATACGATTCCTATCAACGTGACTGTCAATGGAGACCGCCTTCTTTTGTTACTCAAAAACAGTTTTAAACATATTGGCGGTATTGCGCCTTTACACCGGCAGGTATCGGCTCATTTGTACCACGTTTGCCGATTTTTAGCGCACCTTTTTAGTTAACTTTTTGAGGATATTTGAAAAAAATTGGTGCAGTTATCCGAAATTGGTCACAATGCGCGGTGCAGTTATGCGGAGTCACAAACAATGCAGTGAATGGGAACCGGTTTGGGATTTTGGGATTTGGTGCAATTAAACGGAAGGTGCGTTTATCCGAGGTGCAATTAAGTGGCTTCTACTGTATTTGAAAAAAAAAATCTATTGTTGTATGAAAGGAATGTTTGTTTTTCTAGAAATGAAAACTTTCATTATTCAAGCTTAGAAAAAATGTATTAAACCAAAGAGGAAAATGAAAATAGAACCTGTAATGATTGTAGTACTTTATTGTTTTCTATTCATGCAACTAATAAGGAGAAACTCAGAGCCTTATTTAAGGGTGTTATATAACAATGGTATTGTAACTTGGGTTTTGTTTTAAATTAGTGCTTTAGAATTAAAATGCGTACCTTGAAAATCAAATTCCACGCCCACCCAGTTTCCCCTCATCCCGTTGAGATGTCCCGTGTAGCGTACGGTCCCGTGCTCGACCCGCCCGTGGTACAGCACCTCAACGCGCTGGCCCACGTGAACATTGATGAACAAAACCATTGCAGCTCAGTTTCTAGCTTGATCTCTGTAAGGCAAAAATTGTGAGTGATTAATTGAAAAGCATATTTACAAATCAAGTCTGGAGGTTGTTCTGATCACATGACATAGCTAACAGGTGGTCTGATTTTGGGAGAATGCAATCAGCACAAACAACAATTAACCAGATGCCGCATGATCATTATAATTACTGCAATTAGGGGAGTAATCAGGGCAGAACACTACACAACAAGACACAGGTGTTTGTCTTTTTATATAACGTCAACACCCCACTGAAATACCTTTAGAAGTTTAGAAGTGAATGCTATATGCTGTCAATGTTAACTACTTGATAGATGAACTCTTACAACATTCAAAACACAGCAACAAGTACACGCGCCTATATAAACAAACACAACCAGTTCAATCAAATGTACCCAAAACATATCAAATTGCCAGTGCAGTAGCTGCAATGTATTTCTTTCAAGCTTGTACTATTTTACCAAGGAGGTTTTACAGAGAATATGCCCAGTGCATTCTGATTTCATGATGAAAATTCTACTCTTATATCTACCTTTGAAAACAAACATTGAATCATACCGTACAGACGTACCTTTGCTTTAGGATCGTCCCCTGTCCCCCGTCGTCTAACACCTGGTCTCACCTGGCGTGATTTGTTGCTAGGCAACGCTCTTCGCTCTCGCAACTTCTCGCCAATTAGCTCATCTCGCGAGACTATGTATACCTGATGAATGCTGGGATTGCAATGGTGGCCGAAGTGACCGGGTAAAAAAATCGGAGCAACTTTTTGACGCAGAACTCCAATATTCGCGTAGATTCTGAAATATAGCAGCCGGCTTTAGATGTCGAATAGATTTTGTAAGGTCTGAGCGAAGTAACGCAGAGATTGCATAAGGGCACGATATGAAAAATTCGTCGTAAGCTTCGCGCCAACTCTGCCCCCCTCCCACACTGTTTTCTGTTTTTCGCTAACGGTGTACTTGAACTTCTACTGGACGTTGAATCTGTTTGATAGTCAGGATGTCAGACAGGGTATTGCCGGACGTGACTGCCGAGTCCATCAAGGTGATCGCGGAGTCGGCGGGGATCGGACAGCTGCCTGACGAAGCGGCCGCGGCGCTGGCTGAAGACGCGACCTACCGACTGAAACAGATAACACAGGTGTGTAAAATTATTAGTTGGACCAAGGAGGTTATATAACCTCCTTGGTTGGACTTTTGCCAATGTACTAACGTTAATGTGTATAGCTTTTAGGGATCGATATGGTACCGTCCAGTGCCCTGATGACATATAATTGTATTTTTAACGTTTTGAAAATATCACAAGGTTCAGGAGGTAAATAGTTCATCAGGATAACGTTAGATGTCATTTATGATACTTGCAGTTTGTATCAGGATGATATTTCGTAGTACACGTGTATCATAAAACAACTTTGTACACAGACTTCTTAAATCGCAGGCTGTTAAATACTGGTTTTGTGTGTGCATAACACTCAATTATACGGTATATACCAATCACATAAGATAATTTCTTTCAGTAAGTAATGTTGACATCGTTTGTTACCTTCGCCGAGAAGGTTATGCAGAGGGTAGCGTTTGTGGGTTTGTTTGTTTGTTTGTGTGTAACGTACAGCATAACTCAAGAAGACTTGGATGGATTGTCTTGATATTTGGTAGGTGGGTAGGTCTTGATGAGCTTTGGAAATGATTAGATTTTGGGTCCCCTAGCGGCTTGTTACGGTACTGCAGCGGAACTTCCTGTTTTGATATCTCGTGTTCTGGACATGCTATGGTCCTGATTTTTGAGTGGTAGATAGCTCTTTGGACAGTGAGTAAGTCGTGTAGGTTTTGGCCCCCTAGCGGCTTCTTTGGAACTGCAGTAGCAGGTTTTGCTTCAGATTTTGAAATGGAATAACTCAAGAAGAGCCTGATGGATGGTCATGATTTTTGGTAAGTAGATAGCTTGAGCGATGATGTACATGATTAGATACTTATTATGCAAATAAGTATCTAATTTGCGTAATTAATGAGGAAAATTTGTACATTGGCCAAATTCCATGATAGGACTATCAAACATGTGACAGATGTAACTGAGGAGGAGAGAAATATCAATAGATATCAACTATGCAAATGAAGACCTCATTTGCATAATTAATAAGAAAATACTATAACTCAAGATGGACTTGATGGATGGTTTTGATTTTTTGTAAGTAGATAGCTTGAGCGATGATGTACATGATTAGATACTTATTATGCAAATAAGTATCTAATTTGCATAATTAATGAGGAAAGTTTATACATCCGCCAAATTCCATGATAGGACTATCAAACATGTGACATATGTAACTGAGGGGGAGAGAAATATTAATGGATATCAACTATGCAAATGAAGACCTCATTTGCATAATTAATGAGAAAATACTATAACTCAAGATGGGCTTACTGGCTGGTCTTCATTTTTGGTATGTAGATAGCTTACGTCATGCTTTGTATGATTAGATATAATTATGCAAATCAGATTTGTGAATTTCCATAACGAATGAGACAATTTCAAGAGCCAGTTGTGTTCGATGATATGACCATCCAAATATGTGACATTTGTAACTGAGGAAGAGAGGAATGTTAATACATAGAAAATATGCAATTGTAGGCGTAATTTGCATAATTAATGAGAAACTACTATAATTACATACAGGTAAATGATGGCAATTTCATACTTGTGGCATTTGAAAGTTATGTGAATGTGAAGATCGTTGAATCAAATTATGCTAATAAGGACTCCATTTGCATAATTAATGATAAATGTTAGCATAACCTTCTTTGATAAGTTCATACTTTGGACAACTTCTGTTATTTGGGTGAAGACGATCAACTGGTATGATTTATGATTGATAACAAACACTCCTAAATACGTCAGTCATAAAGGTTAAAATCATTTGGCGAAGGTATGAGGTCGTGGAACTCTAGTTATCTATCAAATTGTTTCTATCAAATATTATACTGTTTTCTACAGGAGGCAGTCAAATTTATGCATCATGGGAAGAGGAGAAAACTGTCAACAGCTGATTTTGACAACGCTCTCAAGCTGAAAAATGTGGAGGTAAGATACGATTTCACTGATCATTTCTTACTGTTGATTATGGTCCCTAGTTTTTGGGGAAAAAAACTTACAACAGACCACAGAGATGAAATGCAGAACCAGAAGATTCTAGGGATCACATACGGAGGCCACATGTCGAATGCTGAAGTACAGAATAGATTCAAACAACAGTGGTCCATACAAAGACCCCCTAGCACAGCAAAGAAAAGAAAACTGAAGTGGTACGGCCGTGTGTCACTGTCATCAGGACTTTACCAAAACTATCGTGCAAGGAACCGTCCATGGAGGAAGAAAGGGAGGTAGACACAAGAAAAGATGGGAGGAAGATTTCAGAGAATGGATAGACATGACACTAAGTGAAAGTAGTAGTAGTAGTAGTATCCAGTATTTGATTATACTGCTGCCAGCGTCCCTGACACAGGGATGGGCAGCAGTCGGTAAGTAATATTAAGAAAAACAGAAAGCCGAGAAGGGTGGAGAAAACTGGTTGCCAGATCTTCTTTGGTGCCTCAACGGGCAAATAGTTAGACTAAGGGAAGGGATAGAAGAAGAAGAACCCACAAGAAATCTAAGGGCTTAGGAAATTGAAGAATACTTATATCAAAGTTAATGACTTATTTGTTGTTTTCCACTAAGCCTCTCTATGGGTTCCACGCCGAAGAACACATCCCTTTCCGGTTTGCGAGCGGCGGCGGACGTGAGCTGCACTTCTACGAGGAAAAAGAGGTGGAGCTAGGTGACATCATCAACGCTCCCCTTCCCAGAATTCCCCTAGATGTCAACTTAAAAGGTGTGTTTTTTTTATTTATCATCTAGCCTTCAGTGAACGATTTTCAATGTATTTTTGTAGTCATTGTCTCATTCTTATGTCTTTAACCATCTACATTTATACTCCTTGAAAGGTGTATTTTTTTTCTATCCAAGAAAGTAGTGTATAGAAAGCCTTGAAAGTTGCTGCTAAATCAGTGAATGGTAAAATCGTTACCTCTTTGTAAAACCTTCTCTATTTCCCTGTTCAGCCCACTGGTTAGCCATTGAAGGAGTTCAGCCATCTATTCCAGAGAACCCACCACCAGGTTAGTATGGCTTTGTAACTAGCTCAATAGTGATAGATTCTTTCACTCACTCACTCACTCACTTGCAAAATCATTGAAGTAGCAGATCAATTGTCAATTGCTGCTATTATTAACACTTTGTAAACTTGTGAAGATGTTGAACAAGCAAAGCAAAGTTTCTAAATCTTTATTTATTTTGACTAGTCCCCAAAGAGGACCAGCATGCAGCTGACAGACCACCTGGGGTCACAGCAAAGCCTTCTGGGAAGGACGGGACCAAACCAGCTGGGAAGCCTGGCAAAGCGGAGGTCAAAGGTCTCCCATCAGAGGTCGCAGGGGTCAAGTTGAAGCCAGTGCTAACCCATGAACTATCTGTAGTAAGTTCACTATGGCAATTCAATTGTTATAAGACAAGTGGAAAACAAGTTTTCACTGATCTACCCTCTTTTGTAATGTGAATTCCTGTGAATCATGAAAAGTGATGTGTGACTATTACATACTGATTGATGATAGATCTATGCCATCCACTCAGAATGTTTTTGGTATGTCTTTTTCCAGGAGCAGCAGCTATACTATAGAGAAATTACTGAGGCCTGTGTTGGGTCCTGTGAGTCCAGAAGAGCGGTGAGTTCCAGTAGATTGTATTCCTCTTTCCCTGGCAGTGACAGTGTTTCCTAGTACATTATCTATTGTTTTAATCTACATCAGAAATTATTCAGCTCATTGTGTGTATGAAATTATGTCCTAGTATGAACTCTCCAACCTTTTTTCCTAACTTACAAAACCTACTACTGTAGCCCCAAATCTGAAGAAAGAAGGGTTGTAATGTGCAGTTTTATTGTTTGTTCCTAGGAGGCGCTTCAGAGCCTGGCCACTGATCCTGGTCTTCATCAGATGATTCCCAGGTTCAGCACATTTGTCTGTGAAGGGGTGAGTACAGTATATGTAAATAACCATTAAAGCTCATAACATCTCATCAAAAGATATTAGGAATTGAGGACAAATATGTTTTGCGTGATCTAATTACATGACTTACATGATTCTACTAAAGCCTGTTTCTCCTTCTAGGTGCGTGTGAATGTAGTGCAGAGTAACCTAGCCCTGCTGATTTACCTGATGAGGATGGTAAAGGCACTGATGGACAACACCACCCTACACCTGGAGAAATATGTAAGTAAGAGAGCTGCACTTTTAGTAGTTTCACAAGAGGGTGGGAATGGTTGTTATTAATAATAAAGATTAGGTTAAAAAGTTCTTTGCGCACAATCAAGGGATATTTATCTGCCCAAGTTTCAGTACAGACAGTCAGTACTGCCATGAGAAGGATAAAAGAACGACTACCAAACTGTTGTCAACTAAATATCTCTTGGTTGTGTCTAAAGATGTTTTTTAACCATTGAATTACCAACCAACATTCATGGGTAAGGTTAAGATTTGGGTGTGGGAGCAAACTGAATCAGTACTCACCCCTATAACATAAATGTATTAAGCACAGTAATTTAGTAATTTTGGAAGCTTGAAGGAGGGAAATATACTACGTTTGCTAGCAAATGTCTGCTCTTTAACTGTGCTATACTATATTAGTCGCTGACGAAAGTTAGCGGATGCTGTCTGAAACGTCCGACTGCTTCGAAATTTCATCCAGTTGCTTGAGTAACTATTTTTGGTGTGTGCTATACTAGTATACTTGCATATATTTGCAGCTGCATGAGGTGATCCCAGCTGTAGCCACCTGCATCCTGAGTAAACAGCTGTGTCAGCGGCCGGATGTCGACAACCACTGGGCACTCAGGGACTTCGCCGCCAGACTCATGGGCAACATGTGCAGGTCAGAACTTTTAAATCACAGACATTAGATTTTAGTGGAGAGCAGACAATATTTGGAACAGCCAGTCCCTCCAAATATGGCTATGTATGGCCGTTACATTTCCTCCCTCTTGAAAACAGCATATTTTGTGTATCATTCAGCATTTGTTTATATCATTGTTTGTTTTGTTTTTCAGTCAAACCATCCTGTAACTAAGATAGATTAAGTCCTTGACTTAGTTTTGATATTGTAATGATAAAGCCACAATATTTTTTTCACCCCACAGAAATTTCAGTTCCAATATCAACAACATCCAGTCTCGTATGACGAAGACTTACACAAAGGTATGTAATAGAATAAATTCTCTTATCATAATGTAAAGTTGCTGATGAGTATTGTAGTATAATCATATTTATATCATAGTTGGTGATGATTGACAAGAAATGTGAGTTGTTTTACACATTTTCAGATTTTACATGATGAGCAAAGTCATCTAGCAACTAGATATGGGGCCTTGGCAGGACTTGCAGAGATGGGTCATGATGTAAGTTTGACTTTCTTTAGTGTTAACAAATATTGTAACACAGAATTGTTGAAAAAAAAAAAATTTATATTAATAGATTCAATTGGTTTATTGAGAAAATCCATTCTCACACCACTAGTCTTCCTGGACTTCTAAATTTGATCAATGACATAGATCAACGTAAACAAAGCATACCGTACATTTCCTTTCTTAGAAGTGTTGTAGTTTGATACAATAATTGTTTTTTTAAGTAAGCCATTTTTCAGAAGTCTCTGTGTCTAATGTTGATGTTGCTGTCTTAGTCCTTTTCCTAAAAGAACCCCTTTGTACTAGAAAATACAGTCAAATCTGTACAAGTGACCACCTCTACATAAGGACCACCTGGCCAATTTAGCCACTTTTTGGTGGTCCCTTTGATAATTTTTCCCATTGACACATGCATAAGAATCCTGTCTATAGCAACCAACTGTGCATATAGACCAGATTTTATTGGTCCCAAGTGGTCTTCTTGGGCACTTTGGATTGTACCTGTGTGACAATATTTTCCACTTTACCCAAACATCGCACACAGGTGGTGAAGTCCCTCCTGATTCCTAAACTAAAGGAGGAAGGAGAGAAAGTGAAGATGTTGATGGAAGGACCGGTCCACAACTCTGTGGACAAGACTGCAGCAGAACACATCCGGGCACTACTGTTGGTAGGTGGTGTGCGTGTGGTGCAGTGTTTAGGGACCCTACTTCTAGACCCAAAGGCTGAGAGCTGCAGTCCCACACACAGCATGGATTTTGGCTTTTCTTTTTGCTAAAGAAAGTTATTGCTTAACTTCTGACAATTGTTTGCAACAATCGATACACACTGTTTACATGTGTACCTCAAATGCAGGAAGTCACTGTGAAAGCTCTGCATAACTTGAGACAAAAATTAGAGAATGTAAATTGTAAAATAATTAGCGGGTATGTTGTTAACTGTCATATTGCAATATTAGCAGGAGTTTTGTTTCATTTGTTTCTTAAGACTCGGTAGTATTTCATCGATTACATATGTTAGTTCAGCAAAACAAATGATGGATACCATAAGCGCTCCACTCCAAAGGTGTTGCCAAAAAAAAAGGAAAAGGTCATCAGGGTCACAAATGAATGGTTCTGTTTCAGAAACACTGTGCTCCAGTCCTAGCCAAGATCCGTCCAGGCCCAGACAACCAGGAGCAGTACAAGACGGACTTCGGTCACCTGGGTCCGCTCCTGTGTGCACACGTGGTCAAGGCCCGTCAACAACAACAACAACAACAGCTTCAGGCTACGACCACCACAGCCGCCGCAGCCAGTGTCGTACAGAGACCAACCTTGCAGATACCACAGGTAAGGGTCTTAGCTTGAAAGTCTATTTGTGCCTGGTAGAATTCATTACGAAGGAGGATCTTATACTGCAATTTCCAACTTGGATTTTCCAAAATTTTTTACTGTCTAGTTCTTTTTGTTGAACGTTGCTGTTTAAAGATCCTTCTTCATAAGTAATGATGCAGTCACATTCGTTGTGCCATCATTGTATGATCGCAAACTAAGGGCATTGTTGGGATAGCCATACATGTGTAATGAAAACTTCAGCTGTCTTGTTACTGAAAAGGCAGTTTTATATCCTTGTTGGCGGTTGGTTCTGTCACAGCCTGCTTGAAAATCTTACAACATCAAAATGGTACAACGACCTACGGAAAATGTGATTATGCCCTAAGAGTCTTGTTCTTACTTGCTTTCAGCATATGAAGGTAAATTTTTACAATGGAAAAATCCTGTAAGTTAAACTTAAACCTCTGGCTGAATTGATGCAGGATGGACAACTGACATCGGAATGACGTTTGGCTGAAGCAATTCAGTATCTTTGAAAATCTGTGCAGACGGCAACATACAAAGGCAAACATGTACTATACTGAATTGCTTCTGCCAATCGTCATTTCGATGTCAGTTGTCCATCGTGCATCAATTCAGCCAGAGGTTTAAGTTTAACTTACAGGCTTTTTCCATTGTAAATATTTACCTTCATATGCTGAAAGCAAGTAAGAACAAGACTCTTAGGGCATAATCACATTTTCCGTAGGTCGTTGTACCATTTTTTTCTAACATTTTTCACCATGATATGAAGAAGACTGAAGTCTAGTTTAATTCCCAGTGACTGAAGTATTTTTAGTATATAAAGGAAACACTGTGTTCTGGAATACTCTTATTGACTTTTGGTAAGATTTCATAAATTGATATAGGTAATTTTTGTCAAAAGATATTGATGGAAAAAGAGATAATGCAGATATGAACTTGTTATTGGAATTGTACATTAACATTATTATTGTATATTTGCATTCATCAGTTCTAGGTGCCTTTTTTTACTTTTACAATCCCACTAGCTTCTTAGTAACCATCTTTTTTTATTCTGTTGGCCACTTTTCCTTCCTTTAATTATGTCCCAATTTTTGTCCAACTTACAGAAATCAGATTGGGTAAGTTGTTCACTTGTTTTTGCCCAAATCAACAGCTGCTTCAAGACAATATTTTGTGAATCCAAAAAATACCTTGATGATTTTGCTTCAGATTCATGATTGACAATGTGCCAATGTCATCCAATGAAAATTGCTTTTGCAAGACATTGCTTTTTGTTTGCACTTGCACAAAGCTATACATAACAGGATGGCTTTTCCTTCCTCTCTGCCAAACAAATTTTTTTCCTTCATTTTACAGAATTCATCCTTGTTATTTTATGATATCGATAGAATAGACTAAGTACATCCACTATTCATGTAGTACTGCGAATCGCTTCACGTTTACAGGTACATGTATTCAATTTCTCGGTAGGGCAAAAAATTGTGAGTCTTTTGAGGTGGTTTTAAGTTAATGGTTAAAACGATGGTAGTACATGTACTACAGTCACATTATGGAAACACAGGCACTTTTGTAGCCTGCCAGTCGGAAATCAAGTTTGCAATGAAGAGGTCACGGCAAAAACCACGAGCATAAAACCACCCCGAAAATTTAAACAATTTACCATACAGTAACTGTTGATTGTCAGAAATGGCTGAATTCTTGTCTTCATGTAGATTCTGTTTTTTCCAGGGTCGTGCGTCCGCAGTCCTGAGCGCAATGGCGGCACCACGTACTCCGACCCCCCAGCCTACCACCCCCTCCCTCCTCACCATCTCCCGGCCCTCCACCCCTGCTAACCCCCCCTCTACCCCCACCACCCCCACCCCAGGTACCCCCAACCCTCAGACAAAATACATCATTGTTTCCACGACAAAGGTACCCGTTACCTCTTACCTTCTGTGCTGGCTGCATGCACTGAACTGGAGCTGCTAGAATAGCACTGCATGGCTGTAAACTGTATTGTGTGCTTTGCATGCTTTGCTATCTTTAAGATAATGCATGTGTAGCTTTGGCTAAATCTATTTCACTTGTTTGCACATAATGATAAAGTAATAAAACAAAGTATTTTATGATTGTAAACATAAGGAAGGTTGCTAGTATGACAGAATGAATGCTGCATGACAATGTCATTGTTGTTCTACCCACCAACTCCAGTAGGAAAGCTCAGAGAAGATGTTTGATATGATATATCCAGCCACTTGCATGTGCCTGCAAAGCTGGTTTCTTAAGCTGAAGGGTGGTTATACTGGTTGAGAAATAGAGATAGTTGCAGAGACAGAATGGTTAAACCAATGGATATTTTGTTTCTTTCTGCAGGCGTCTACTTCTACTACTCTCCCTTCTACAAGTACCATTTCTAGTAGCGGATTGGCCTCCAGCAGTTCCTCGGCTGCTTCTACGATCGTCAAATTTGTGTCCGCAGCACAGGGAAGTGCGAGCGGGGGAAGCGAGCCGCGAGTGCTCGCCCAGTTACCTTCTGGACAAAAATACGTCGTAGTTTCGGTTCCTTCGTCGGGCCAGACCACCACTACGTCACAAGGGAAGACTCAGGCTGTGGTGGTGGTGAAATCTGAGGGTCAGGGGTCACAGGGTCAGGGGTCAAATACGGGGATAACCTCTGCGGCGGGTACCCTTGCGCAGTTAGCGACCAGTTCAAGCCAGGACAGCACGAAATCGTCAACTGGATTGCAAGGTGGAGCCACTCCCAAACCCAACTCATAAGTCTTCTTATCAGCCTATAAGTTATACTGTAAAAGTTTGTTAGATTTTACAACATACATTGTAGTTAGAATCATGAGTTTGCAACAACTGTAGTAACACAATGCAGGACAGAGCATATGTTTGCAGTGTAAAGTTTGTGGTTCGATTAGTAAAGCTAAAACCACCACGGATATTTCTTGACAGTATTCATAGAAAAAAGACCACTGCTGTAGACTGAATAGTCAAGTATGAACTTGTTTACTTTCTGTGCTGGATATAAAGGTACTTACTTTTTCTTTCATAAAACTTATGTACTTGTATGAGGTCTAAAAAGGGTTGACTTGAAGAAACAACAAATGCTTTAGCCTGAGTAACAGCCTCCGTAGTGACCGCTGGCTAAAAAAAATTGCTTGCCAAACACAAGCAATGTTTTTTTAGCCAGCGGTCACTACGGAGGCTGGTACTCAGGCTGCATATGCTTTTCCTCAACGGAAGTCTGGACAATACTTTGATCGTCTTTAGAGGTATTGTAGTGTACTAGCGAATCCTATTTTGTTCACAGAAGATTAACAGTATTTTCCTGAATATCAAAAGAAAATGAATCCATTACCTATATAAAATGTGAAAATAAGGTATGCTAATCAGGCTCTTCCTACTTCAATTTGATTTACAGTTATTTCTTTTCCCTAATTAATGGAATAGTTCAGATATTTGGTACTAATGGAAATGTACAAATGTCGCATATTCCAGGAGGAAGGGAATATTCTAGTATCCATGTGTTGGCTCTATAAAAGAGTAACTTGCTGTGTTGTAAACATTGGGAATATACATGAAACATTATATGAAAACTTGTACAGTCATTAGAGCTTTGTCATGTTTGTTTTTATTCATTCAGCCAAGCTATATAGATTAAGCTATTTACACCCAAGCTGCTCTTTTCATTTTTGTATCAGTACAGTAGAAATGCTACGTGCACAATTGTATGTCTAAGATTTGGAACCAAGTTTGCCAAAATTTGCCAATAATTCTGAATTATGTTAATTGGTAACTTTTCACAGCCAAAGTGTCCCAACGGACTGTACTGAATATACAAGCTGTTTTTTGGAAGTCGAAAGAGAAGAGACTTTTCGTCGTCTTCTATTTTTCCTGCTTCTTTTCTGTATTGCTGGTGGTTTGAAGTGATCAATGTGGTCTTCGAAAACTGTTTTAAAAAGAGCGGTTTTGAAGAAAGTTCTACTTTTATAACGAATGTCATCAAAAGTCCCAGAAAGCTTTTCGATGGGGGTTCCTTTGGATATGTCAATTACCTTGCTGTTTAGAAAGTCGCCAAATTTGTCCAATTCTATGATAAGCTTTTCTGAGAAACGGACCCGTTTCAAAGGGTATGACTGGGGGTTTTCTGCACACCTTAAAGAAGATCTTCTTGTAGACATGTTTTCTTCACTTCCTTTGTCAGTTTCTTTGATGCAAACGTCTTTATTCTTGTCTACAAGTGCCCCTGTAACAGTCCTGTTTTCTTCTTGACTGCTTGCTATGACAACGTTGTCATTGCTATCTCTTTGTTCAGAGGATTCTGACAAGGTGTTGTGGTATTTGTTGCCAGTTGTATGAGATGACGATGGAAGTGGTGTCAGCAAGGAATGATCATTTCCATGGCGAGCTAAGATGTGAAGAAAGTGTTGCTGAGACTGCAGTAGCTTTTCCTCTGTCATCTTGAGATGCTTCTCAAGTTCTGGGATCAAGGACGTGTGATCCGAAGGTTCTGTGGTGTCACCAGTTACTTGGCAGACTTCACCAGCTGGTTGAGGACGTTCTTGAGTTATGTCCTTGGTCTGGCCATGAGTGACGTCATCTTTGTGGATCAGTCCGCTAGGTTGCCATGTAGCCTGAGAGAAACGTCCCTGAACATTGTCCAAAATGAAGTCCGCCTCTTGTTCTGATATTGTTAGGCTTTCGTTTGTTGTGATGGTGCAACTATCAGACTCTGTATCAGTAGTTGGTTTAGTCTGTGACAAAATTGCTGGCTTTTCGACATTGCTACGCGCATCTGCACATGGTGGTTTGTCCCTGAAACTGGTTTCTGTACTGAGATCACTGGTCTCAGCATCCAACTTTCTACACGGAATGTCTCCAGTGTCTTCGCACAGGATAAAGAATGCCTCTTCCTCATCGTACAAGATCGTCTCTGTGTACGTATAAACCGTTTCGGGAGGTATCCCCGTCGTTCTACTGGTAAAATCATGCCCATTCTTAGAGATTTCTAATACTCTTGTTTGAAATGCACTTACGGAAACGCCATTCACACTTTTCTCTGTTATGCTGGCATCATCTTTGCCGTGGACATAATTCCGCTTCTCAGAACCTGTACATGTAGATGCATCAGCTTTATCAGGTTCCGCAGTTTCATGCAGAAAGTCGTACACCTCTTCTGAAGATGAAAGCGATTCAACTTGCAAAGAATGTATCATGTTGTTAGGGTTGTTTCTTGTATTCTCAATTGTGCAGGTTTTCGACGATGTCACTATGTATGTGACTGTGTGCCCGTACATCGTCTTGTCCTTGATATTCATACTGCGTGAAGCTTGGTTACCCCTGAGTGAATAGAAAATCAACAACGAACAGTTACTTATATGTTCCAATGGTTTAAGCGAGCACATCACTATTATGTCATAAGTCTTAGCCAAAAGTCTGTATGGGTGGTAGCCTGAGTACCATCCTCCGTAGTGACCGTTGGCTCAATGCTTGTCGCTTGCCAACCACGTGCACTTGCAAATGACAAGCATTGAGCCAGCGGTCACTTCGGAGGATGGTACTCGGGCTGAATGAGTGAAATGGTCCCATTTCTTGTTAGATATGGGCTTTCCATTAGTAGCCGGTTGACATAATTACCACGCGGCTTTATGGCAAAATGTGGAGCCGCATTGCACTACGAGCTACTCGAAAAAGCATCATGCTTCGTCTCAATTGAGGACCGGACTAAAGAAGGACAAGAGCAGCTCGTAAGCAAGTTCGGACTGACCTGGGCCCTCAGGCGACACGTGTTGACATGCAAGACTCTTGCATTTCTCCCCGCTACACATACTCGTCTTTAATACTTTTGCCCGCAGCAAAGAGGTTAGACCTGTATTGTCTTTTTCCTATAATGTTAAACACGTTTAACCCATGTCTATACTATTCTATGTCTGCTGTTCAATTCTGAAGCCAATTCAGCAGTTTGAGGAACGGCCTGGCTATAGGTTTTGTTACTTAGCTCCGAATGGCCCTGAATTAAACGTATAATGTGGCCATGGTCTGTACCCTAACCTTGACCTATGTTGGACACACGGAACATTTAAATTCTCGTCTGTCTCTCACTTATACTTTGCTCAAAGACAAACGTCTTAGAATAACGTTGCTCTATCATATGACCCTCTCCCCTTCCGTGTTTGGCAAAAGCTTCACCGGCAACTTACAGCTGGACTGAAAAAAAGGTGTTCATATCTGGAATAAGATGCCAATGATTGCTCAAGGTTGCCATAAATCATCGGTTCAGATCTGTCTAAACAAGATCGTAAACGATCCGGCGTCAACAAGAATTGGTCTGAATTCTCTCGTGCCGTGGAATGCACAAGATCGCTGTATATCTATATACTTATCTACACGTGACGTTAAAGCACATTTCCACAGGCGTTTCCTAAATGTCTGAGAAAATAAGCAGAAACAGAAGATAGGCATGTCACTGTTAATCTGAATGGGAAAATGGCACCAGCATTTTCATCCACTGCATATGTTTCCTTCCTTGTCCACCTTTAGTATCAATCAACATTATACACCACGTTAGGTTTGTCCAAAACACCCCACCCCCATGTCATGATCAAGCCAATTACATGTTTACGTGCAGCTAAAAAACACAGAACGTAACCTTACCTTCAACAACGTACAATATGCGATCTCGGGTCCAAAGTAAATCGCCAAGAACGTCTTCAAATCGTCGATGTACTGACAAAAGCTTTTCTTCCAATCTTCCAGGTGTACAATTGAGAGAACTACAGAAACTGTGTGTGCACCCAACCAAGCTTTTAAGCTTTCCCTGGGCATTTAAACGTGTCCTCGAAAAACAGACACGTAGAAACCTGTCCGACCACTTCTGGATGACCCACAGTGACCTGCCCTAAAGCTTAAGGCAAAGTTTTGTAAACATGTCGTGCTTTTAACTTAAATGTCATCGTCTGTTTGTAGGTATGCAAAATACAACGGTATTGACGAGTTTTACTTGCCAAAGTGCAAAAAAAAAATGAATTGACAATTGTAGCCTTTTTTGTGCTGACCGTTACCATAGTCTATAGTATGTACCTGTAGGCTACAACGTTTGAAGAAACACGTCACGTGACTAATAAGGGTTCTTAGAAGCCCTTATCTTCCTGTAGCTTGTGACACCTGTAGGCTGACGGAAATGTGTCACTTTTTCAGTGATTGATCAAGACACAGACAAACTGAACGTAACCGCCTTGGGAATTAGCCTGGAATCCAAACCTATTATAGCTCCCGAGTCTCTCTCCCTATTTGCGGAGCTATAATAGGTTTGGATTCCAGGCTAACAATGCCCAGTCAATGCCTAGGCAATGCCGGGCGGAACTTTGAACACCTAAGGCTCCGTTACCATGAACGATATAATTTTGCGGTCTTCCGCTTTCAAATACATATTAAGTGCCCTATCATCTGAAAGTCAAGTTTAAAAATTCTTGGTCGGACATAGATTTTGTTAATGTGCCTATAGGCTACAATGCCTAGGCAATGCCTAGGCAATGTCGGGCGGAACTTTGAACACCTAAGGCTCCGTCACCATAAACGATATAATTTTGCGGTCTTCAGTTTTCAAATACATATCAAGTGCCCTATAAACTGAAAGTAAAATCTAAAAATTCTTAGTCGGACATAGATTTTGTTAATGTGCCTATACCCTCCATGGCCAAAGCCCCCCGGCAAATGTTCTCCCTACAGCCAGCGCGGTTAGTCTGGTAGAGACTAGCTAAATTGGCATTTTGACTTAACATTTTTGATGAATTAAGAAAGAAGTGTAGTTATACTGAACATGGATAGCTGGGTATGAAAGCAAGATAAGTTTTGACATATTAATATAAAAGGACAAAAGAGAAAACAACACACCGCTGAGTGACAGCGTGAAAATAAACTGACATGGCAACACTGCTCCCTTGCGATGCTGGACGGAAGAACAGATACATTTGATAGGGTTGTAGTTTCACTCCATGGTTGTAGTTGCATGTGATGCTGTAACCACACCAGAAAAGCCTTTTATGAATGTACCGTTCGTGCTTGGATTTACAGTCAATTTTCTACAGGACTCTACCAATAAGTGTCCATACCTGTTCGGTCGGTAGGGGGCGCAGCAGATAAGAAGGAAGGCGAATTTGATACTGAAAGGCCCATTACCGGAAGACGTGCCTGTCGTGGTTCTGCCTATCTTGCTCATATCTGATGTTCGCAAGGATCCTTCTGTTTCCTACCATGCCACATGTCTTAAAACTTGAAGCTCTGAAATAGACCGAAAAGAAGTGACGAAAAATTACCAGGAATACCAGACATGAACTCAGAGACGGAACACGCGTACACTCCTGCCAAGTGCCAGTTTATGTCCTGTCAATCCACGAGCGAAACTAAAGTACATCTGCTCAAAAGACCCCGGTAAAGACTTGAAAGCTTTGAAGAAAACATGTTAAAAGGTTAACCCACTCAACAAAGAGTTTGTATCTGTTTTTTACATTCCCAAACTGCGTCAGAAGTCCAACACCAACTTTCCAAGATGGTCTGTTTTCATCCCCACATGTTTCACTTCAGCCAAATCTTATTCTGGGACTACTTGTTCTTACGATCACCCATGGAATTGGAATATGTTAAACTTGAAGTCAGCATGACTTACCTGAATATTTTGTTACATCACAATGTTCTCTCGGTCAACTATTGAATTCTCACTTATCATCCGGCTTGTAAACAATGTTCTTACGGGCACCCATGAGATTGGCATATGTTAAATGTCAAGTCAGCTTGACTTACCCGAATATCCAGTTACACAATGTTCTCTCGAACACTGACCCCATCACACAGCTCTTCTCTCCTTTCCACCCCCTCCCCATTGTTACACTGTGGTACAAAAACAGTGACATGCATGATCATGAAGTTACATTGATTAAATCATGATAGGTATTTTCTTTGAATATCCTCATATGACATATTCACTTAAAAATCAGTTTCTGTGAGAAGCGTTTAGACTTTCACTTGAAGAAAGTATGAACTCTTTACTCATACTTATAATTGAAGACAAGACTTAAAGGTACGTATTGTAGAATCTGACCCACCAGAACAGTAACCTTTTTTGTACTTTTTCTACATCATAAGTTGAATCTACCTATAGGTTATTACACTAGTACTGCACACCGATATCCACAGCGTGTGAATGTGACTTTGTTGCGTCGTGGGAACGTCTTCAAATATGCTATAGGTTCTGCCGCTGGGGAGTTTCCGGCAGGCTATCAAAAACTATGTATATATATAAGACAGTTTGCTTTCGCGTTGTTTACAAACGCTGGAAATTCTTTAAAAAATAACGCGAATATGTGGAAAATAAGTCGCAAATGTCAATCTGAATGGAGATATTTTTGAAATAAAAAACTTGCAGCTCCTACAATGCGTACTTTTAAGAAATACATATATAAACTGTACATACGTGTCACATAATATTCAGACTATTTCAACCATCCTGTGAACAGCTGACATACATTGCGACGAAAAACAGGTATTAGGTCAGTAATGTATCAAATGGCGTGCTACGTTTACTGAAGCTGTGAAGTGTGGTGCGTTTTCGTTTACATTCCATGTCGACATGCTGTACAACACAGCACGGAATTAATGGTCCACTTACGACAGGTCAGGTAACATCACCTCATGCCTACAGTTTACATATAGGCTATGTAAACTGTGTTGTCATTGGTCATTCAGACGTATCAATGTTACACTGTTAATCAGTTCGATACAATTCAATGCTCCCCGCCCCTTAACAATGTCCACTTCAAATTTTGTCCAGTTCTATTGTCCAATTTTAAGAGCTCTAACATCTTATTGCGATTTTGTGCGTTAATCAAGTCTGTTTTTTGGTGTGTGAGTTTGTTTGTTTGGGTTGGTGTGTGTCCGAAGTTATTTCGGTGACAGCTATATTTCTGGAGATGCTTGACTGTTCGTGTACAGCACTATTGTGTAAAAATCAGCGCAATTCAGCTTGTATTTCATGCTGCAAGGTTGAATTTAATAAACTGAATTGAAATGAATCCAAATGGTTCAATCTTTGTTTTGCAGCCAAGTCTGACCACCGGGATACTATCTAGCCTTTAGCCTATAGCCAGAACGAATCTCGGATAGGCTTTTAGCTGAATCCAATCAGCAACAAATTTTCAGATTTCAAAACAGCACGAATTTGGGCCAGAAGTTCGGCGCAGGAGAGGATGTCGAAAACATCGGCTACCGTGTTACGTCAGCCGTTTCCCCTACATAAGGCACAACTACTAGTACTTTTAGCACAATGACGAAGACGTTTTGTGTCCAACATCTGAAATAACATACGAATGGAGAACTAGACTAAACAACACGGTGACCGTGGGTAGTTCTAAACTAGATAACATGTTTTTCAACTGCTGTATATGTATGTTAAATACACAAGACGTGTAGTTCAGGTTACAGTCATTATCGTATGGGTCTGTTTTGTTTTGATTGAGCTTGCTATAGCTCTGCGTTGTTATATGTAACGTTACAGATATAGACTTCAGACTGCTACTAGCACAAACCAACCTTTCGTCCGACGATGGGCCCAATGTCAAGTCGGAGTTCGAAAAACGAAGCTGTTGTGTCACCGCAGGTGTTTGTATGTGTGCCAAGGATGGGTGAACGTCCGTACGGTTGTCCACTGACTTTATGGGACATCTCACCTTGCCTTTCACACCTGGAGTTGCCAGCACAAAGTTAGTTGCGTCTAGTCAAGGATATTTTAACCTCCTTGGTCTAGTACAACGATGAAGCAATTATTGCCAAGATTGTATCTTTTTGGATGGATTTCAAAAGCCAAAGTCATGTTAGTTTTTTTGCATGTTTGGCTGCATTTTTATCCGTTTTTAGAGTCACTTTGAAGTTTAACATGGTTCGAAGTAGAATTCAAGATGGCCGACAATGCGGGTTCATTGACCTAGATGGCATCGACCTTTCGGGGAATTATGATAGCTGCATTGTGAAATCAGGATAGTAAGAGCCGCGCCTGTCGGCCCACGTGACGCAACCTACAGCTCCAGGATATAAATATCTCATATAGAACCATATAATACGCCTGCGTCAAGAGATCATCCTGGATCGGACCAATATAGATATAGGGGTAAACACGTTTTATATCCTGTCATCATCATCACAAAGACAAAGTAAATATTTTACCAGTATCAACGTTACAGTTAAATTCATCTGTAAGTTCGGTCTTTTCATCGGTTTGTACTAAGTATGACCAGCACTGCCCCCTTACAATATTAAAGTCAATGGTAAACTATAATTGTGAAGCATTGTTAACGTGTCGAGTTCAACTCGAGATTTATAACTTTATAAGTAACGTTAGCGTTTATGGTTATAGATAACATGCAAGTCTGTAACGTTGGCATTGTGAAATTAGGAATTTGGACTATCCAAGACAGATCGGCGTTGGGGAGTGCGGAATTTTTTGTTTGTTTTCCCACGTCGAAGTTTTTTCACGCATTTACTATCGCTCTATGTTTACAATACAAGACAACATTGCGAGCACAACAGTTTTTTCAACCTTACCAACGCGCGAGTTTTATACAATCTCTTTACTAGTGCTATAACGCTAGGTCTTACTATACTTCAGCCGTTTTACGCTGGGTGATATTTTTAGCTGGTCGTTTCCTTTGTATCTCCTTGACATTGACCTTAATTGATACGGATATCATCACAGACTCCTTGTGGGAAATACACACGTACATTTAACTGAATATGTGGCGCTATATACGACAAACTTGACAAATTAAGAAGTCGCGCGACAGTAAATGATTCAAATGAAGATTTATATGGTACAAATATATCTAAAAGCCGCCATGTCAACAACGGCTCGTCCATTTTTGTAGTTGAGAGAGGGGGGTGGGGTGGCTGAAAGTTTGCATATCCCAAAACAAGAAAGTCTCTCGGGCACTGTTTATAATTTTGATTTTATCATTTTATATACTTATGTATATCTAGCCATTAAGTCCACCGGCGTCCCAACCACCCCTCCAAACGAGAAATCGTCTCGTCCAACATCTTGTATCGGACAGCCACTTGTACAACAGGTCTATTTGTAATCACTGATACAGCGTCGTACGGGTCAACAAGCTGACCTTTACTGTAAGAAGTAAGAAGTCACAGACAATCGGGTTCATCAGTCGGCCAGGTGAGAAAGACGGAAGTCTACGTCTTGGCTGTCTAAGACACCGGGATAGGGCGTCTTCGTCTTGGGGACAGGACTCTGCATGGTGTCTTGGTGTTCGGCTTGAATTGAGGTAAGCTACTTGTAGTTGTCAAACTGTCTGCGTATATGTTGTCTTACTGAGAGAATTGTGCTGAACGTACATGTGTGAATGTTACATACTCGGCGATAACTTTTCATGCAGTACTTTCTCAACAGCACGTACACCAACCGGTGTAACAACTACAACATTGCACGTGCAGCATAATGTATGGCGAAGCACATGTACGTACACGGTTACACTTACAGTGCACCAATACTTCGCCGGGAAAACAACTCCCACCGCGGTTTGACTTGTGGATCGCCCTGTCCTTGGGGTTTACGGCAAGGTGGCATATGCGGGTCACATTACAGTGGCTTGTCAGTGCATTGACAGGCCATGTCATCATGGTGAAATGCAAATGTAGTTTGACAGTTCTATGATCTTACTGGGCAAGCACAAATTTAGACGTCGCCCGCGTTAGGCTTGCCTACATTTTGTACACTTGTAACATGTGCCGGCCGGCACTTTTGTCTTGGATCTAGTGACTTGCCGAAATGATTTACAAAACGTCTGGTAGCTGGGTGACTGTGGGTTAACATAACATTAAGGCGGTATGTTTGGTTGAAAGCTGTGACGTCGGTGCAGACGTTTTGGCTTGGATTTGGTTTTTATCTCTTGGGCAATTTGACAAAACCTATGACCCAGTATAGACTACGCCAACTCTTCCACTCCCTTCCTCGTATCATGTCCGACAACCGGAAGTACACGACATTGTGCATTTTTAAAAAGCTTCCGTCAGAAGGTCTTTGAGCAATTTTGCCCCAAAACCTCACATAGTATTGTCTAAACTTGACACGTCTTGACAGTATGTAAACAATAAGACGGATAAACACATTAAGACCAGCCTTTCTTGCATAATGTTATATATGTCCGACATGAGACATTTGTGATGAAAGGAAATGCACTAGACTAAACTTGTTGATATGGGTGACAATCATTGACTAGTTCAACGTCCGTACGGATGCACCAGGGTCAACGTCCTGATATCTCTTTGCTTCTATCTATTGAAGGACGAAGACGTAAATATATGTTAGGGGTGGACACATGTTGTTGCAAGTTATCTTTTTGTCAGGTTACCATGTTATCACTTTTCTAGCAACTCAACACACCTGAGATAGAAAATTACTCTTAATCTGTTCACAGATTTTTGAAGAACGTAAAAATATTACGGGAGACTGATAGCAGTAAAACTTTCTATGGCTGTCATTGGGCGTCTTTTTGTCGTTTCATCAATCAGTGTTTATAGAGCATAGGAAAGCCGCACAGAACCATATCGCTGGCGCGTCCAGTAAAGTTGTTAAAACAAGTAAGACCCGGTTTGCAAATCTTTGTGCTTGTATAGTTCTCGTCTTTTCTGGTTCTACAGCTTCTCATGCCATGCTTATTGAACGCGTTAGTGTTATTTCAAAGCAAACCTTCAGTCGTGTGTGTTTTTTGTTTATCATTGCGACTAATAAAGGAAACAACGCAGTGCCAGAATAAACAACGAGCTAACCCATTCCTCCATACATATATTTATCTATTACATACATGTATATGGTGACGTGTTGTGTTTGTAATACTTAACGCATTGAATATTTCTTCAGCGCTGTAAAAACTTAGTAAACCAAATTATTTGCAAGTTAACTTGTTGTACCTCCTCCGCTGTCTATAACGTTACATGTAGCTGCCTTGTGCATTGGTTGTTTTAGCCTATACGTTGCTAACGTTCTCTCAACGTAATCTTTTGTCAGTAACTTGCGCAATTAAAGCTTGGTGTATAGCAAGGAGGTTAATGGATATGCGCATGACCTGTGAATTCATTCCGTTGTATAACAACGCAACAATCTTCATGGTTCGCTGTTAGGTAAGGTGACATCTATTTCAGACATGGCGTGATGAATCGTTGCCTGAAGGTATCTCTCGTACTTTCATTGACCCTTTTCCTTGTCCCATATTCGTTTTTCTGCTAACAAAGGCCCTCAGTTTCGGCGTTTGTCCTTCAATGACGGAATCTGCGGAATTTTGCATCAAACGAAGAGAGATATGGTAGATGACGGCACTAGATCATGTAGTGGGATAGAGTCAACAAAACTAGCGGAAAAATAATGAATATACATACACAAGAAATTCACATTACTATTGCTTATAAGATACACAAAACCACCGAAAATCGAATCCATGCGTCTACTTGGAGATAACACAAGCCGGTAGGATAGATTGGTAGCTACATGTACATGCCAGGCGTTCCGACCAAGTCATGACAAGAACAGTATTTGGTATCAATGACTTGATGTCTGCCAGCAGCTGAGACTGTAAGTAGGGTAAAGGGCTGCCGAGGGAGTACTAGCATGTTGTGTAGGCAGAGGGCGGGGTGTGTGTGTGTTGGGTTTGTGTAACGTTGGGTAACATGAATTCGCGGGGTACTTAAATTCGCCATTTTTGGAAACGGTGTATTTTAGGGATATGTGCTAGATGCAAAATCAGTTATAACGCCAGCAATGCAAACCAGATAGACTAACGTATTCAGAACACTGGCTGAAAACCTTCGATAACCATGCATTAGAAGTTGGCGACGTCAAAAACTCTCCGTCCCTTATGACAGAGTCTGGGGGCTTCGTGGGAGAATCACACTGCACGGTTGTTCGCTGGTTTATAAGACTAATGTCACATCTCCTGCCTGCTAAACACAATTATTTACAAGACAACTTATTACAATCTCTTTTGCTAATCTGCAACTGGATTCTAAGTGTGATCAATCATCAAAACTCAGGATGCCCGTTGAGTATCCCTAATGGGGAACATTTGTTTTAAAATCAGGTGACAATAAAAGATTAATGCGCACGAAGCCATCCATAAAATCTACCTACTGTGGCTTTATACACTATACACAAATTCCATATTTCGCTATTCCTATGATGCATGTCTCTAGCTCTTGATCGAACGTCACCACATAGCTATCAAAATCCCTCATCTTGGTTTGTTATTTTGTCAAAAACAATTCTTCTGTTGGAGTGGTGTCTGTCATCCTGAGCGCGGGGGGGGGGGGATAAGGTCTAAAGATTCCCACCATTTACCAACCTGCGAAAATTCCTACATTTTAAACACCATTAAATGTCCTAGATCTGGTCTAGATCTGTCCCAAAACTAGACCATCTCTTTCCCTGGGCAAGACCGCACAGGCACACTCCACCATAACATACGTTATGAAGACACATTCACAGTCTCTTGAGTTATTATCTTCACAAACGTAAGGGACTTTAGATAAACATGACGTCAAATGTGGAGGTAGAAAAGAAACAGGTAGATCTTAAAGAACTCATAGACACTAGACGGTACTGTCAAGGACACCTGTGTTGCACAACCGTTTTACAAGTCAAAGGTCACTGACCGTGCGGACACAGATCCTACCGTGCACCTGGACGATTCGTCCGCACGGTGACTCGTGAAGTAAACCGAAACCACTTTACCAGAACCCGTAACACGTAACTGTTATGGCAGTTTAAAAACATAAGACAAAGGGTGCGGCACCCATGTTGCCTTAAGCTAACTCAAGTTACAAACTGGAGAAAAGGTAGCAATGAACTGAAGTTACTGAACTGAAAATAGTACTGTAATTCCAAAATTGTCGTTCCTTTTTTCGAATGGCGGCATAGAATTTCGCCAGTTAGACCGAAGTGCTGTGTCGGTATTTATGTAAACTTTCCCACCACAAAGCAAGCATTGTACAGGCCCATCTCGGACTGTCATTCATCTAATGGTAAGAATGACAGATAATTGTCCTGAAGGCATGTGAACGTCCGCACGGGCAGTGGTGTAGTGTTACTTAAAACGCACTCAACAGGCAAGAGTTGGCAGACGGCTTTTAGCACCCGAGTAGTTCACACCAGTCCCAGTGTCGGAGCTGGAAAAACGTTACAGTACAGTTGGAAACGGACAGACTTCAAGTTTGGATTTCTTCTACTCGGTCTTGTTCCTCTAGGAGGGAGGTTTTCGATTTTCTGTAAGTATTGTGACGTGTACTGATATTATATGTTGTATAGATAAATGGCCTTAATTGCTGTATTGGGATATGTATGTGTGTATATTGCAGACAGAGCACACAAATAATTTGAAAGCAGTATCAGATGTATTGAGTATGTTGATGATGCATGGGCTGCTAGTTGGTTTCCGTTGTAGTGGCTTGTACGATGGCTTAATCTCAACATTAGGAGTTGATAAGTCGACTGACTTTATGGGACATCTCACCTTTTCTTTCACACCTGGAGTTGCCGGCACAAAGTTAGTACAACGATTAAGCGATTATTGCCTATGTTTCAAAAGATTCTATCAGTTTGGATGGCTTTGAAAAAGCCTTTAATTTCCAATTTTCAGACGTCAAGTAAGTTTTAGCATGTTTGGCTGTATTTTTTATCCGTTTTTGGAGTAACTTTGAAGTTTTAACATGGTAGGCAGGGTTTCAATTATCTGTGACTGTGAGTATTGTGACGTGTACTTATACTATAGGTTATATAGATAAATGGCCTTAATTGCTGTATTGGGATATATATATGTGTGTGTATTGAAGACAGAATATAGTTTGAAAGCAGTATCGGATGTATTGAGTATTTTGATGGTGGGTTGCTGGTTGGTTTTCGTCTTAGTGTCCTAGTTTGCTTCTGAACATTTGGAGTTGATAACTCCAGATGTGTTGTTTTTAGTTGCTGAGTTGTTATCGTAGCGGCTGTTGGTTTCTGCCAAGTCATGCCGTTGTTTCTAAGTCACTATTAGTTGTACATGTATAACGTTATGATCTGTTTCAATAAAAGTACTGCGCCAGCGGTGTTGTCGCCATTTTCTGCGCATTATTCTTACCCTTCCCAATATGCAATGTCTTGTCATGGGTTTATAGGCCATTGGGTATGGAGCAGGAGAAGTGGGCATGAGAACAGGAGAACATTATTATTACCCTTCCCAATATGCAATGTCTTGTCATGAGTTAGGACCAGTGTCGACAAGTGTTTATAGGCCTTTGGGTACGGAGCAGGGACTGCTGGGAACAGGAGAAGTGGGAATGAGATTCCGTTGGAAAAGAAAAAGAGAAAATATGGCGCCTACAGTGATCTTATTGACGAAAATGATAGGGCATTTTGGACATAGTAAGGTTAGATAGGGCGATAGGGTTGTCATCATTGGAAACGATTGCCGTGGGTCTTTTTCGACGGTCGGCTATTTCATCGTATGCATAATATCCGAAATGACGAATGTGAGCGTTTGTGGTAATGCAGTGGTTACCAGAAACCAGTTTCTACTTGAATTATTAGATGGCACGTTAACTCAGTAAATCAGTCAATCCATAACCTTGCTTTACCGATTATGTACCGAGCGACATATAACGTCGCCTGGAGGCATCGCTTGCACTTTGAGTGACCCCGGTCCTTGTCATGCTTGATCAAATGGTTGAATCCCCGTGTACGAAATTAGACACCAACTTTGGTTGCAGTAACAAAGTGTGTAAGTTTATTGGACGCCAAACTGCAACCATTGCCGACTGCGTGTAAGTTCTGGCTACATAAACCACGTAACCGCGCACGCATGGGAAAAGACATTACGACAGTGGGAAACTTAATACTACTGAAGGGTCTATGACCGTGCGGTCAACCGAAAATCTCCAGCAGTGAATATATGCAAACTACCTATCCACCGTACTGTTTAAGCTATGATGGTCTTCCTGATGAAACATTACGTTGTACATTTTTAGCTTGGAAATGAGGTTTAGAAATCCAGTATTTTTTTCTCCACTAAGAATCCATTCAACTTGATTTGGTTCTTGATATTCTCCATGGTTTTCATTCACAGAACTGTTCACACATTTCTCCGCCATCATGACGAAAAGTTCGGACGAGAACGGGTCCGTCACCAACCCACCTGCGACCAGGGAAGGCGAAAATGGACACCACGCGGCAAACGGTGGAACTACAACCCCAACTCAGGCCAGCACGGCAAACCTTGTAGAAACACCTCCTGTCGACATCAAAGGGAAAAGCAAGGGCTCCAAATACAGCGAGTCCATGAAGATCCTTATACCCTTTCGGCCTACCAAAAAGTAAGTAATTTTCATAACAACTACAAGTGTCTTTACATCCATGGGACCTTGCATGAATATTGCATTGCGTGGAAACTACGCCAGCTACAGTCCAGGAAATGTGGAACGATGAAATACCAGTAATCGCTGAACGTGTCTATAGATAAAAGTGCTTGCTTGATTCATTAACGTTGCTCCCCGTGACACCTGGTACACACGATTTTCGATGCCGTTATCCCTTAGTATTTTTCTGCAATGATTTAAGAAATCACTGACTACAATCCTTCTACAGGGGTAAAATATTTCCAACTGACCAAAGCGGTCTGTTCTCCAACATCTACTCGGGCTGGATGAACTCCATCGTGTGGAAGGCTACCAAGGGGAAACTGCAGGATTCAGACATCTATGACTTAGCCCCCAATGACGCCTCTGATTCTGCAAGTCAACGGTGAGTATTACGTGAATAGTTTCATCAAGTTGGTAACTGACGCTGGATAAAAAAGGTCTTTATACAAGTGTTTAACCTAGTCAACGTTTCGGTGACTGTTTCTCAGGGCGATATTGACTGGTTCTATTTTGCACTGCAGCTAGGTGTCGCTGCTGCAGTGTGAAGAGTGCGGTTCCAAACGTGACTGAGCTGAGGGGGAGATATAGACTAAGTCACGTTTGGGACCGTATTCTGATTGACATATCTGACAGCTGAATTCCCTGTAAATTGAAACTTGGCGTTGTCCTAAGATTTTCTTATTTGCATCATCGTCTCCAGACTCTGGAAGCTGTGGCAGGAAGAAGTTCAGTCCCAGGGCATCGAGAAGGCCTCGTACTACAAGGTCATGCTCCGGTCTATCAGAACAAGATGGATTCTGGCCTCCATCGTCCTGTTCCTCTGCCTTATGTGCTCCTTCATCTCCGCGGTAAGTTTCAGTATTCTCTTAAGTTTTGAAACTTCCTTGAGAACTTTTAGACTTTCTTGTGATGGGGAGGGGGGCTGTCCTTGTGGACTATGAGGTGACGGGTTCAAATCCCTTCCTAAGCAGATTTGCATGTGTTTCAAGTTTGGTCATCTTGTTGTGGATCACAAAGATTGTATGTATCTGCACAAAGCTTTTGAAAAATTTCAAGTCTGTTTAAACTGTCTCAATATTTGTAAGATTAAAACAGATTTGAGTACATATGAATAATACCACAGACGGTGATTATCAAATAATTTATTTGTATTATTTCAGTTTTTGTGAATTAAAAAAAATCTTTAATTGTGCATGTTGAGCTTTGATCCAACACAAAGACAGTACTCACCATGAATTTTGGTCGATCTCGCCTACCTTCATCATTCATGGTGAGTGCTGTCTTTGTGTTGGATCAAAGCTCAAATTGCACAATTATGTTTCTACCAACACAGATGAGCTTTCATTCGAAAAATTAATCTTTATCCAAACCTGAGTACATGTATTGATCTGGTACCACAGACGGTGATAATCAAAGCATTTATTTGTATTCTTTCAGCACTGTTTTTGTAAGATTTAAACAAACAAAATATTTACCCAGCCTTACGAACATGTATGGATCTTGTACCACAGTCGGTGATCATCAAAGAGCTGCTGGCCTACGCCGAGGCGACGAACCCGAACATCAACGTGGGCATCGCGCTGGTGTGCGGGATGCTGTGCACGGAGCTGTTCAGGGTCATGGCCATCAGCCTCGTGTTCGTGTTGAACTACCGCACAGGCATCAGGCTCATGGGAGGCTCTCTCTCATTGGTCTTCAACAAGATCCTGCGCCTGCGCAGTTTGAAGGACAAGTCCGTCGGAGAGGTTCGTTTGTCATTATTTTGAATTATTCTCGGACGTAACCCTAACTCTAACCTGAACATGTAAAAGATTGACATAATGATATACAACTTTAATTGTACAACGGGAAACTTCATATGCAACAAAGAGCGTTAAGCCTATAACGTTTGCTTATACAGTTGCTGTAACAGCCAACAATCTATAATATCAAATAAAATATCAAATGTTTGGGTTTCAGTTGTGTGATTTGATTTGATTTGATAAAAATGTAGAGATTGCCATTACGGACATTACGGACGGTCAGGAGAAATGATAACAACTTTGTGTCAATGCGCATTGCAGTTGGTGAATCTTCTGTCCAATGACGGGATGCGTCTGTACGAGTTCGTGGCCTTTGGTAACTTCATCATCAACACGCCGCTGCTGTTCATCCCGGGAACCATCTACACGTGCATCATCCTGGGGCCGTGGGCTCTGCTGGGGGTCTTCACATTCCTCCTGTTTCTGCCCTTGCAGGTGAGACATTTTAAACCAGCCTCGTTTTCACGCGAACTCTCGTGCATTCTCACCCTCTCGCCAGAGGCAGATTTCAAAATGGCGCGCAAAATTGGAAACTGGACTATTGCACGTTTTGGAGTGGTCAGGAAAACAAAATAAGGGGCAAGGCAGTCCGCGCGGTAAATATTTTAGATCTCAAATATCTTATGTTTAAGATGATATGGTCAGGATGCCTACCCTCGATCTTTAAAAAAAAACTTACATGTTGGCCTCTCTGAAAACACTTTAGCCAAAGTGAAGGAAAGTAAATGAATGCAATTTCTAGGCTGCCATCCTCATATTGATCACTCTTTACCATGTTTCTTTTCTCCTCAGGGTCTATTCGGCAAGATCGTGGCAGTAATCCGCCGGAAGTGCGTCCGCGTCACGGACAAACGCGTGCGCATGATGAGCGAGATGTTAACCAGCGTCAAACTCATCAAGATGTACGCGTGGGAGCGGCCTTTTGCTAAGACAATCAGCGGTAAGTAAACGCTTGATATTCACGATACTAGTATTTGTTGTAGTCCTTTGGAGGGAAGTATGCCTAACACAACGAACGCCAGAAAGACCCCAAAAGAGCCCCACGCTATTTCGAGTGAAGGGGTACGTCCCAGTGTGTGATCAGGAGCTCCAGTTCCCAAAGATACTAGTACGTGTCCTTACAATGTCCAAGAAAAGAATAACCGAATACTAGATGTAGATTTACCAGTCTTGCACATCTAAAAAATTGACTTCGTCTGTCCAGGTATCCGGGCACATGAGAGGAAGATGCTGGAGACAGCAGGGTTCGTCCAAGCCATGAGCTTCGCTGTCACCCCTGCTGTACCCGTCATCGCAGCCGTGCTGTCCTTCATCGGACACACTCTATCTGGGAATAACCTCACCCCTGCTCAGGTAGTTTTTACCCTTGTATCTCCTTCTTTTGTTTAAGGGGGAATTTGGATCCCACTTCTGACACCACGTTGTATGTTCCGATGCTCGACTGCTTGGAAACGGATACTGGGTATTGCCTGTATCCAAGGTGTTTGTCAGTGGAAGGTGCAGAGACGTGTGCTCAGATCAGCTTAATGCCTAGTTGAGGAGAGGCAGTGTCCAGATGGCTCGCATTGGGGAGTAAATTACTGTATATTCTATTTCAGTGAGTAGGAGGTGTTCAGATTGACTCACAGGGATATCATAACTGGGATGGGTGGGTCTATGAATCTGTGCATAGTGATTATCCATAAGATCAAGTTAGTGTCACCTTATCTTTACAGTTGTCACATTGGCTAATTATGGTGATTTAATTTCCAAGGCTTTCACGGTAGTTTCCGTGTTCAACTCCCTGCGGTTTGGCCTGGCCCTGCTGCCATTCGCCGTGAGGGCGCTAGGGGAGAGTGCAATCGCCGCCGCAAGAATAAAGGTAAGCATTCAGCAGCCGTACGTGTAGCACATCCTAGTATTAGAGACGTATTTATTCCCTAATTCCCTTAAATTCCATAAAACAATTCCTACATGCACTGTACTTGGAATGCTTTTTACATGCATGTATTAACCTTTAGTTCATGTTCTATGTTTTTTTCGAAGAATGTAACATCTTCAAGATGCTGGTTTTCCAATGATGAAAGCGTTGTGTTGTGTTTCTTACGTATAGAGCATCCTCGTTATGGAAGAGTTGGAGCCCTACAAGGACAAGCCGTCCGACCGGAACAACGCTGTTGAGATCACCGCCGCCACGTTCGGCTGGGACGCGCTGGACCGGAAGGGCGAGGAGAAGAGGGCGAAAGAAAAGGATTCTGGGAAGATGCAAAATGGCGGCCCACCCGGAGGACGAGGACCGCCTGGGAAAAATGGAAAGAAGGGAAAGAAAGGGAAGAAGGGGAAAGATGGGGACAAACAGGAGGTGGAGGAGGAAGAAAAAGACAAGACGATTCCTATACTCTTTGACATTGACCTCACACTTCCCAAGGTATTGTTGCTTTTTTGAATGCTATAACATAGTGCTTTGCTAGACAATTGTACGCATTACAAATGTTTTACATGATGCATTAAGAACATTTGTTATATATAGCTATAAGAATTAAAGATTGCGACTATGTTATAAGACGTATTGAAGGTCATACTTGTTCCAGGGATCTCTACTCGGAGTTTGTGGAGGTGTCGGCTCAGGGAAAAGTTCTCTCATCTCTGGAATCCTTGCCCAGGTACGTACTTATGCGCAGCTTCTTATAACCTAAATGTGTGGTGAGGTAGAATTTTTATTTCCGAACTGAATTCTGATACTACAAAAAAGTACGGGTTTGACTTACTATCTTAAAGCTTAAGAAACTATCACATATGTCTCGCTACATACTAAGTATGAAAATAACTTGTAGCCATTTCTTCAACAGATGTAGTTTTTAATTTTTTCATTACTGAATTCTGACACTACAAGAAAAGTACGGTTATAGTTCACTGTCTTAAAGCTAAAGACACATATTTCTCGCTACATAATAAGTATGAGAAACGACAAAATGTTGCTATTTCTTCAACAGATGCGGCTTCTGAAGGGTAAGGTGGCGACTGACGGGAACTACGCGTACGTGGCGCAGCAGGCGTGGATCCTGAACAGCAGTGTGCGAGACAACATCCTGTTCGGACAGGCCTTCGACAAGGAGAAGTAGGTTGAAATTTTGTAACGATTGAGTTCATTGATTTGTGATGTGCATGTACAAGAAGTAGATTGGATACCTGTGCCGCTTGAACTCATTGATTTGTGTTGTGCATGTACAAGTAGTAAGTGGATTCCTGTGCCGCTTAAACTCACTGCGTTGTGATGTGCATGTACATGCTGTTATACTGTACAATGTGTTCCTTTTTAAGGAACATACATGTTCATCACCACGCACACATATGAATAAAGACGACTTATCCTATTTCAGAAGATTACTAACCTTTTGTACATGGTCGCCACAGTTCGTGTGTGTCAAACTTAATGATTGAATTACTACTTACCAAACGTTGTCTATTTACTTCTACGCAGATATGACCGGGTTTGCTACGCCTGTTCTTTGCTACCGGACTTCAAGCAGCTCCCAGACGGAGACCAGACTGAGGTATTTCTTTAAAATAAGCTTGAAACTATAACACGGCACGAAGAGGGTACTAATGATTCAGGGGCACGCTTTATGACGTTACGAATTTGACGATAACCTCCTTTAAGGTCCCGCCGCAGTTACGATAGCAACTCTTATGTGTGCCCCAGTTAACGTTAACGATATCAAACCTGTTCCTTATGCTACCGATCAGAACAAAACTAGCTATGTTACGCCCCAAGTCAATTTCAATTTACCAATGTAGTTCAGATCAAGAATCAAGACTTTGTCTACTTTTAGCATAGTCCATTTAATTGTAACCTCGGCGACTGTTGCAGGGCTTCGCTTTAGCCCAAACAACAATGTATAGGACTGCAAGTAAGAGAAGCCCTACAATAACCGGTAAGTTTTTAACAACATTGATAACTTGCACCACTCCTCAGATCGGTGAACGTGGTGTGAACATCAGCGGGGGGCAGAAGCAGCGCGTCAGCCTCGCGCGTGCGCTGTACGCGGACAGGGACATCTACCTGCTGGACGACCCCCTGAGCGCCGTGGACGCGCACGTCGGGAAACACATCTTCAACAACTACGTCAAGAAGGAACTGAAGGACAAGACGGTTCTGTTCGTCACCCATCAGCTGCAGGTACGGTATAGATGCATTCCTTTCAGATGTGATGGCAAATGGATAGATTTTGTTAATCTTTATGCTGCATATACAACTGAGCGTGACTGTCGTTAGGATGACTGACCAATTGACTGACCTATTACTAAGGCCAAATTTTTCACATAAAAAACACGTAACAGCAGTAGTAGGTCAATGGTGCCCGAAATTTAGCATTCCATCGTTTCCATTGTTGGGGCCTGACCGCCCTGGCGTAATATCTAAGCAGATGTTGGGGTGTTCTTATCTGACTGGTAGGTCAAAATCAATACAATCATCTACCTCCATCTGTTTGGAGATCAAGCATCATAATCTAAGTGCTGGCAACTATTCAAGCTATACTGGATTGTAATGATATTCGCCATCACATTCGATGCGGAGATCAAACCTTTTTTAAATTTTTTGTTTGTTTTTGTTCCAGTATCTCAGCGACTGTGATGAGATCATTGTCTTCAACGACGGTCGGATCACGGAAAAAGGAAAACACCGTCAGCTGATGAACCTTAATGGAGAATATGCCAATCTTATCCTGAAGTAAGTCTACGTTTGATTTACTAACACTATTTGCGATCTTCATCTTAAGGATTCTGAGTCTGTACATCTGTTGGGAACGAATTTGGCCATAGTGATCTCTCATTAGTCATAACCACACAGTTTGTCGTTGAATGTATGCACCATGAATTAGCCTCCAAGCGTCGGGGATAGCTAACTATACCACGATGGCAGCTTCTTTGGTAACGCTTAATCTATCCGTTATTGTTTTTCACAGCTTTCACGAGGACGAAGATGACGATGAGGATGCAGGCGTGATTATCGAGCAAGAGGACGTAGTGATCGAGACAGAAAGGTTCTTACAAACCCTCCTTGCTACATTATCATGTCTTTGTCCATTGAGCCGGTATGGGATACAAACATGTACAAAAGTAGAAAAAATGAAAGCTTCAGATTTGGCACTACAAATTGGTCGCCAGATGATCCTTTGTTTGGTAAAAGGGGCTGATTTGTTTATTCACCTTCTTTTTTTTCCAGTCCCCTTCAAAGGAACCCCTCGGTACAACGTTCTCTCAGAAGGAGGGATTCGAAGCGTGCTTCTCAGAGGTAAGTGATGTCTGGATGACCTTTTGATGATGATAACATCTCCTCACGTCTCACGAGACCAGTGGATGATTAAAAACATTTTCTGAACTATCTGTGAAAAGAATGATTTCTGGAATTTCAATTATATCTTGATACAAAATGTATTTTGGATATATAGAAAATGATATACATGTACCGTTGCTTCTCAGGTCGTTCCAACGGCAGGATTCTGTCCGTGGCTCCATGAACTTGAAGCGGTCTTACAGTATCCGGTCCGTCCACAGCACGGCGAGCGAAGCGGCGGGACACATCGAAGAACCGCCCGAGAGAGAAGACTTCGACCCAGAACCAGAGGGAAAGGAAAAGGGAAAGAAAGAAGAAGACCCTAAAAGTAATCCACGCTTTTATCTACAACATATTTTACCATAAGCGAAGAAGGAAAAATTACAAGAAAGGGTTGTGTGAAAATAGAAGCACATTTAAGCCCAACTCTTCATAGATGTTATTTTTGATTCAAAATTGCACAAAATAAGCATTTTACAGAAATATCTTGTGAAGAGAAAAGAAGAATGCTATCGGTTGTACTGTTTTTTTATTGATGTACATGGAACAGAAAACTTTGCTGTTTCGGACACCACATCCCATAAATTACAATGATTTCTACCTCCAATCACCTTCTAGTTATTTTGTTAGCCTAGGATATATGGCTGCGAAATAATGGCAAACACTATTTTTAAATTAAGCTTTCAGACATGTTTAACTGTTTTTTTCTGTCTTTCCTTTGTCACCAGAACTAGTAACCGAAGAGGAGAAGTACAAAGGGACGGTGGCCTGGGGGACGTACTGGTCATATGTCAAGGCAGGCGGAGGTAGGACGAACTATGCTACTTCACACTAAGCCTCTACCAGGCTCCGTGGATCGCTGGAAAAAGAGTACAAATTGGCCAAATAGAGTGAATACCATGCTAACCATTGGTCACCAATTGTCCCTTTCTTCGTAACCGACTTCCTTTAGCATACTTTTAACTCTATTTGGCCAGTTTCTACTATTCTCCAGGAATCCAAGGAGCCTGGTAGAGGCTACTTGACACTGGCAAGGGTTTACAAAGACAAAAATTACCATAATGTCGATCTACGTGATCATATACCCCCCTACGATCCTGCCTATGTTGTTGATAACAGTACCAATCTCTGTCCTTTGCAGGTATAATCGTCTGTTCCTTAACGATGCTGCTCTTCATCTTGAATACCGCGACCCAGGTCTTCGCTAACTGGTGGCTTACCTACTGGATCAACCAAGGAAGTGGGGTCTGTACATTTGGTTATTCCTTTAAAACTGCATAGGAACGTGTGGGTGGGTGCTGTGAAGTCTGACCAGTTAACTTTTACCTTTTACAGGTACACATCGTAGTATTCGGAAGTCGATTTTGTCCTCCTCCCCCTTCTGGAACCAAATCTAAATCTGAATTGTAACTGCAGCATGTACTACAACGCCTTTCTTGTTTCATTATCTCCATGAAAAATGGAGATATTGTTTTTGAAGTGTCTGTGTGTGTGTGTGTGTGTGTGTGTGTGTGTGTGTGTGTCTGTGAGTGTGTGTGTGTGTGTGTGTGTGTGTGTGTGTGTGTGTATGTCTGCCTGTCTGTATGTTTGTATTTCGGGACTATTAATATTGTAGTGAGCATAACGTAAGAACCTCTGGATGGATTACAATTATGATGGTGTTGGGGAGACAAAGGTCAATGTCGATTTTAAGGCCCTAAAGCAGAACTTCTGTTTTTCGTATCTTTTGACCTGGACGTGCTATGGTCTTGATTTGTGGCAGATAGCTTTTGATGTAAGGAAGAAGTGGTGTAGGTTTTGGGCCCCCTAGCAGCTTTCTCTAGAACTGCAGGGGGTGCATTGTCAAAATCTTCCAAGGTGAATAACTGAAGAAAGGAACGACGGATTTCCATCATATTTAGTATGTAGGTAGCTTAGACAGAGATGTGAATAATGAAGTGCAAATTATGCAAATTGGAACTGCAGGTTCCGTTAAACCAATCCGACCCAAGCACATCGAACGTCACCGAACACCCGCAGCTGAACTTCTACATCCTGATCTATGGCATGAGCGTGGTGGGCTTGATCGTGACTGCAGTCATCAAGGGATTCTTTTACGTGAAGGTAAAGACTTGTGTACAGAAACATAATCCTACTTCTAAGGACTTAACACGTAGCTAATACACTTGTCACTCTGTTTTTATGGAACTTGTTGAATTGAGTGTTTCTTGTTCCGTTTTCAGGTAACACTCGGGGCATCTTCGTCGATGCACGACTCAGTCTTTGCGTCGGTAGGTGAATTTCAGATATTTCTTTGTGTTATTATTTCGTATCTGTATCAATCAAACGTTCTTATATGTCTGAGCAACGTTCATTGCCCGTTGATGTAATATGGTGCCCCTGCACTGCCCCATTTTCATGTGATATTTGTATCATTTTCCATCGGAATCTAGGTTTAAGACATTATTTATTATCCAAGATAAATGATTGCAAGGGTAGTTTTTAAATACATATCTTTTCCGTTCTTAAACAGATATTCCGTTGTCCGATGAAGTTCTTTGACGTGACTCCTACCGGAAGGATATTAAACAGGTTCTCGCGAGACTTGGATGAGAGTAAGTGACGTCACACTGCTTTGTTTATGGCCCCTTCCTCACTGTGCCCGTGTGTCGTACGGATTAAAAAGGACAATCAGTAACCATTTCATAGCGTTTGTTTCCGTCCATATTAAAACAATACTAGGGAAATATTGATGACTATAGAGGTGATGAAAGATGATTCAAAGTATATAAATTATTACTCCATCATAACAAATTGATTGAAACATTGATTGAAACAATGGGAACATTCAAAACCCCCATAGAAACATTATACATTATACATCTAAAAGTATACATTTGTTTTTAAATGTACTCTGGAGGTGTTGGCCTTGTAAAGGATGCATCGATCCTGCTGCCAACACCTCTCAGATTTCATTCTGTGAAGTTTGATAAATAAATAAATAAATAAATGAAAGAGTTAGAAGCTTAACATAAACACCAAAGGACATACAAACATAGCTATGGATAAACTAAATGTACAATATTAGCAGTATGTCTAAGAGACGTTTCTTTTTTGTTTCCAACAGTTGACGTCCGCCTGCCCCTCACCATGCAGCTGTTTCTGGATAACGTCTGGGTCGTCCTGGCCTCCATCTTGAACGTCTGTATTGTCTTCCCGTGGTTCCTTGTGGCACTCGTGCCTCTCGGGATCATGTTTGCCCTGGTCAACATCTTCTTCAGACACATCATCAGGGAACTCAAAAGGTGATTTGTTGATTGATTGATTGAATGATTGATTGATTGATTTATTGTGACTGATTGACTGAAGCATTGTAGTACATCCATACTGAAATGTGTTGATCGCCGTAGTATGTGTCATGATAGAATGGTCTCTTTACAATACAAATAGTCTATTCCATGAGTATTTAGTTGCATCAGGTTGGCAAAACAGTTCCTTGTTCACACAATCTGTGACCATCTGTCACTTTCCCCATGACAATACTGAAGTAGAACCAGTAAGTATTTCTCTGGAACAGGTGACAGGCAGTAAATAAATATTTGGCTGTGAACAACGAACTTCGTTATCCATATTGTCTATAGTTTCAAAAACATAGCCACCTTATGCCACTGTGACATTCAGCACAGCAAAGCTATTAGGTTTAGAATTATTTGTTCCTTGAAGAGATGTCAAGTTGTATGGAATTTTGAATGGATTCTGATATCACCTCCTCATACACGGCTGTCCTTGTCACTTACCAATCCAACCTTCTCTCGTATTTTCCCGAAGGTTCGACAACGTCAGAAGGTCCCCCTGGTTCTCCCACGTGACCGCGTCCATCCAGGGCCTCAGCACCATCCACGCCTACCACAAGAACGGTGACGTCATGAACAGGTTCACCACGCTCATGGACAACAACAACGCCGCCTTCCTGATGTACCATTTCAGCACCCGCTGGCTGGCGGTCCGGCTGGACACGGTGGCCCTCTCCATCAACGTTCTCGCCGCCCTCATGGTGGTGCTGTTCCAGGGACAGATCCCGCCGTCATGGGCTGGGCTGGCGCTGTCGTATGCCATTCAGGTGAGTTAACGCAAAAGGCATAGTAGTAGTAGTAATAGTAATAGTTGTGGCAGAAGTAGTAGTAGTTGAGTTAGTAATTGTAGTCAGTACTTGTTGCAGTATCTAGTACTAACGTTATATAAGTAGTGCCAGTTAGTAGTAATGGTATCAACTGTAGTAGTTAGTCCACAATGGAGTAGTAGCAGTAGCATCAGTAGCAGCAGCATCAGTAGTGTAGTAGTAGCTGTAGTAGTAGCTGTGGTAGTAACAGTTGCATCTCTCATGAAGAAAACAGCCGTCCAATTTTCAATTCAAAATAAAGTATGATTTAGATGATTAAAATCCTACTGATGATGATACATTTTGAAAGAGCTTCAATGATCGTACGCGAACACACATCGTTATCTATAGATGGACAGCTAGTGTGTGAGCCACGTGATGATTTGATTTTTAGCGAAGCCTGAGGGGCAAGCTTAATAGTATATTTTAGGCCCGATTTGCAAGAATTCCCAGAATTCCACAGGAATTTCAGGAATCCGTCCGGCCAACTCCCCAGAATTCCACAGGAATTTCAGGAATCCGTCCGGCCAACTCTGTGGATGCCCTCCTGTCACTTTTTCAAACTTGATACCTCATTAGCACGTCTGGCATCCAGGCACTCAGCTGTCGATGACAGATGACCTACTTTTACGTGGTGTCCGATTTCGTACTGTCCGGAGTGTGTCAGGGAGTTCACCGAATCTAGTATTCTAGCTTTGAAAAGGGTTTGCGCATCCCAGTTGATCTAGTATCACAAGAACGTGCTGAACATCATGCCTCCCACCAAAAAACCTCTGTGAAAACCAAAACTTGAGGAGATCCAAGCATATAAAGAAAGGCAAAGTTTTAAACGGAACGATAAATAACTTGGGTTACCGCTTGGGCAGTCTACACTGAACGCCTTACGGGGAGGCGTGCGGTGTCGGAAAAACAACAGTAGCTCCTCGAAAACACATCCTACAGAGCTAGAATAACAACCAAAACGATCATAGGAGCCCCAGCATACCGATTTTCTAAACTTCCGGCCTAGTTTCTCACCCCACCTATCCAACAATGCCAGAGAAAAAAGACACTACAACGGGAGTGTACTCCGGCCTTTCCACATATGCTAGGAACTCCTCGAGTTACATGGTGCCTTTCTATATCTGCTTGGCAGATGCCTTTCTAATTTCTAAGTGCGTTTTGCACAATATTATGGCAGAACTAAGATCTAGAGTGCTACGTTGGTACTTTCCTTACAGTGAAGTAAGATCAATCCAGACACCTTCGCTATGGCAATAATTTTTAATTGCCACACTTATTTTTCTTGTGATTTAATGAAATTGTAAACAGTATAATACACGTGGGCCACAGGCAGCTGTTGCTGGTGTCGTGGCCCACACACAAGACAGAAACAGCGATGAACCCTAAAGGCATTTCCCTTGCTTTCTTCAGACATCAGGACTGCTCCAGCTGACAGTCCGGATGGCGTCAGAGACGGAGTCCAGGTTCACGTGTGTGGAGAGGATAACCCACTACGCCGACGTACGTATATTTTACGTTCTGGTCTAATTTCGACCAAAGTATGTGAAAGTCTACAACATTGAAGAAAATCTAAAATTTTTCTGATGTGGAGTACATTTGTAGTATCCGAAGCCAAGTTGACCTATGCAACAAAGTTGCGGGAGGATCTAAGGTCTAAGGTAAGGGAGTACAGTTTGATCATGATTGTGCTAATCACCTATCATTTGGTCTTTGTAGAAAATGTAATTCTTTAGGGCCAGAAATGCTATCTCGTTAACAGTCACATTTGTCAACCGACACATTGCTATACATTGCATAACGCATGGACTTTTTTCCTTCACAGAATTTGGAGCAAGAAGCACCCGAACAGATAAAAGAGGCGGACCCGGGTGAGAGCTGGCCTGACCAGGGTGTTGTCCAGTTTGACCGGTATCAGATGCGCTACAGGGAGAGCCTGCCCTTGGTGCTGAAGGACGTTCAGTGTAACATCCGGCCCAGGGAATCCGTGGGCATTGTGGGTAGAACCGGATCAGGTAAGGCAGCACTTCCGCGTCTTCTGTGTGTTCTGCTTTTCCGCAAGCTTTTCTCAAAGTTTCCACTTATGTAGTTTGTGTAGTGATATGATAAATGATACGTATGAACATGCGAGTATGTACAAAGCACAAGGGCAAAAACATTTTCGTACTCAATTTTTAGGGATGACCCTGTAGCTCAATTCGTAGCAGTCTCGCAGTTGAGCTCCTTGTTTCAATTAGTTGGTAATTGGCATACCAAGGGGAAGAGCATGCTGGTTGGAGCTGCACCGTCTTTCGGAAGGGACATATAATGGAGGTCCTGAAGCACGCTAAAGGGCACTACAACAGCCTTATTATTCATATGGGTACCTATTGGCTGTACTTATTAAGATGAATATATTTCTCTTTGATGTAACTTGATATCATTAGGCAAGTCATCGCTGGGCGTTGCTCTGTTCCGATTGGTGGAGCCGACGGACGGGTCCATCTTGATCGACGGGGTGGACATCAGCAAGATCGGTCTCCAGTCCCTCCGCAGCAAACTCGCCATCATTCCACAGGACCCAGTGTTGTTTGTAGGAACTGTCAGGTACGTAGTGTGATCTATCCCCCTCCTCTGGAAATGGAACAATCCAAATTCAAAATCAAGACTCAGCTGAATATTCCTTTAGCTTTAATTACAAATGAAAGTATGAAAATCTATAGCCATCGCTACAGATGAATACAATGTACCTGTCAAAGAGTGTAAAATATATTTTTGTTAGTTCAATGATTCAGTTCTATGATTCACTGAGTGATTGAGTGACTTGCCCTGTCCAACATCAGGTATAATTTGGACCCGTTCAATCAATACAAGGACCCAGAGCTATGGCGTGCGCTGGAGAGAACCTACATGAAGGACGCGGTAATGAACAAGTCATTGATTATATCATCATCGATTGATTGATTTGGTGATTTATGAAACAGTGATTTGATTTGATGTGTTCTTTTTTCCTCATTACTTTGTTTCCTTAAAGAGGCCATCATTGATTTGATTATTGATTGATTTGGTGATTCTCGAATCAATGATTTGATTTAATTCCTTTTTTCTTCCATTTCGTTTTCTTAAAGAAGGTACATTTTCTCCCTTACAGATCTCTGGGCTAGACCAACAGTTGGAGGCTCCCGTGGTAGAAAACGGTGAAAACTTCTCAGTCGGCGAGAGACAGCTCATCTGCATGGCCAGGGCCCTGCTGAGGAACAGCAAGGTGAGCATTGGTCAATCACGTGCCGCTCTGCTGTTTAATATTATTATAACTAAGAGAGGCGTGAGTTTGCCTTTTATTTCTACAATTGTGAAGCAGGGGTTAGCAGTACATTCGGTCTGTATGGCATGATTTTTCTTTACGTCGAAGGACGTGAAAATCACCATTTACACTACACTTGTGATGGCCCAGCTATCATGATTGAACAAAGACGAGGGGCGCTACAGACTTCCACACAGTTTTGATTGGTCTCTTGTTCTAAGCTGTGGGTGGTTTACTGAAAGGATGATGAAGATTTGGTGACCAATCGCAGCTCAGTTGCTTCTACGTTACATCCTTGGACGAAGGTTAATTTAAGCTTTAACTGACGCTTCCTTGCCATCTCTACCATATAGATCATTCTACTGGACGAGGCAACAGCGGCCATCGACTCGGAGACTGATAGTCTTATACAGAAGACCATCCACGAGGCCTTCACAGACTGCACCATGCTGACCATAGCGCATCGACTCAACACCGTGCTGAACAGCGACCGCATCATGGTCATGGAGGATGGAAAGGTACGTTGTTGGTAATATGTCGGGAAACTCCCTGTGTAAGCTTAGAAAGGACAGTAAAAGTAAAAGACGGGCGTTGTGTGTGTGTTTGGTGTGTGTGTTAGTGTGTGTGTGTGTGTGTGTGTGTGTATGTATGTGAGTGTATGTGTGTTTGAATGTGCATGTGTGTGTGTGTATGTGTGCGTATGTGTGTGTGTGTGTGCGTACGTAAGAGAGAGAGAGTGTCTGTGTCTATGTATGTGAGTGTTTGTGTGTTCGTTTCAGTGTATGTATGTGTTTGTGTACATGTGTGCCACGGTGTGTGTGTATGTGTGTGTGTGTGTGCGTGTGTATGTGTGTGTGCGTGTGTGTATGTTTAGGGAGGGGTGCAATGGTAGGAGTTGCCTCCAATGCATTTCCTTGACGCTTACACTCTTTGCACGTTTGTTCCAGCTCGTGGAGTTTGAAACCCCAGCAGCTCTCATGTCTGACCCGAACTCGCGCTTTAGCGCCATGATGGCGGCCACCGGAAGTGACGTCAACAAATACCTCGCAAATAATCCCGTTTCTGCTCTACCGGATGTAGAAGAAGCAGACGAAGAGGAGAATACGAAGTTGTAGATTATCGTATGTGACAAATACGTATAGTCAGTATGTATATCAGTCATGAAGGATTTATATATTCTTGGATATTCTTGGATAGTCACGAGATTTTGAAATATTGATATCATCAACTAAGTGAAACGTCTGTATCTTTTGTTTATTATAGCTCTTCTGTTATGTGAAGATATAAGGCGCAGATTTGCAATATAAAAAAAGCACAGGGCCAGTATTATTAAGGAAAATGGTGAAAATTAATATGATTGTAAAACGTCGAGTGCAGTTCCGAAGTTATTGTTTCTAAACACCAATATTATACAGGAGAGCAGTCATATTTTAACCATTTCATCTGTAATGTACCGTATTTTAACTATAGCTGTTGCAAGTGAGTGTCATTCTTACAGCAAGCAATATGTGAGCGGAGCAAGTATCTAATGTTTTGTGTTATTTTGTGTGTGGGTATTCACCGGGGAATAAGTTACGCCATTGTTCACATATATCGAGCTGTGTTATCAAGTTCTATTTATATAGCCATTACTTAACATGTCATGAGTTTCAAATTATATTTGTGATAATACCAAACGAACAAAAAATGGATGTTATTGAAAGACCGCAATATGTTTGATTGTTGCTAAATATTAATGAAGAACGGTTATATCATTATACAAGAATCATTTTGAGGATGTAATAGTAATAAATCACATTTCTGATATCTTCAGAATTGTAAGCAGGGTGCTGCTACAGTTATTAACAATTCTGTACATATCAAAGCCACGCTGTTTCAGACGTAATATATGACATGACGTCAGGGATACTTTATGAGGACCAAAATTAATGAATAAAGCATATTTTGCTGAAATCGTTTGTTGTCACATACTTGACTCTAGATATTGAGTTACCCGTATACAGAAGAGTATTGTAAAAGCTTCGTATCAGGCTGCACTGACTCAATTTTCTGGATGAACCCCCCAAAATTGATGTGAGCGCCCGCAACGGAAAATAAAAAAATAGATATCAATATAAATATGAATATTGATAATAAAAATATAATTATGATGTGGTGACGAAGGTTCCGAAATCAACTGAACACGCAGAACAATATCATCGTAGATATGGCGGAATGTCCCTTATATATCATTTTGTGGTCTGCTGTCCATATTTGTATAATATCAGCGGGAGAACAGTCAAGTCAGGCCTGATATGTCACAGGAAAGCTGCTGAGTTCTCCAAGCAGATGTTGGGGGTGAAAGATCGTAATTCTGTCTGAGTGATAGCCGGTCTTCTCTGACAGTCCCTTATCCCATATAGTCAGATGAACAAATTTTAGTTCCTAAGTTCAAAGAAAAACGGATGATAAATCATTACAAACTAGTAACGCAAAGGATATGATGTGCACATGAATGTAGGTGGCGCTTCCACGGGCGGACATGGTGTTACATGGACTCCGCGAGCGGCACCTACAAATCGATCCTTTATATGTCAACTACTGTCTTAAAGGTCACTCTCGGTGTATATAAAAATGCCTGAACCTACTTGGGAAAGGTTTCACTCACTTTAAGCCCTTTTCCTTATATAGTTTAATGTTTGACACAACTTTTCACATTTTGGAATATATACCCTATTGTAGCCTAATCTGCAGTACCGATCCCAGCCGCCTCCAGAAAAGTGTCTAAAACGACCGTCAAATTGCCAAATTTCCGTCTTTTTGGGAATGGGGAAATCACGAAAGGCTCGCAAAGGGGTTTGTATTTCATTGATGTTCTTTTACTTTGTTTTCGAAAATGTGACCATTTGAAATTTAAAATAACAATATGCAAGACAAATGTGTGGGATATATTATATCAAAATGACACGCTTCCTGTACAACTTTCCAATAGAAGTGTTCGAGTGTACATTTGCGAATTGTCACGTTCTGAAGCTCTACAACAGCCGGATTGTTTTTCATATTTAGTGAAAAAAGAAGACGTTGACCAAATGAACAGGCATCTGTTGATTTATCAAAATAGATCCAATATTTCTGTAAGGCGCGGGCATTACTTGTGAATGCAATATAACCTTGAGTGGCAGGGGAGTCGCTTGATACGCTCTGGGCTGAAAGAACAAGAGCAAAAGAAATTCGTTATTTCACACATTATCAAGTTTTCTTTCAAACATCGAAGCTTTTATATTTTACAATCATTTATAATCACAAACATCTGTTGATATGTCCTCTTCCATCAACAATCCACTAAGCTTCCAAAGGAGAGAAACAAAACACAACAGCAAGACGAGGCAAAAATACGTTAGCGTGAATATTTATTCTGGAAAACGATATCACCTCTCTCTCTCCGTCTTTACAGTTTACATAGACATGTATATACACACATATAATCTTATATACACATGTCATCTTACATTCACATGTAATCTTATATACACATGTTATCGATCTGTAGTCGAACGGATTTAACATGCGTGAAGGATGCTAAATAGCATTAAAATCCGTTTAAAGCAACCTGTGCTTATACATGGAACAATTCCTTATATTGGCTTTGAAAGAAACATACGTAAGCACAGTACGTTGCATGTAGCTGACAAACTAACACTTATTATGCGGACTTCTGTACTGGACACAAACGTGGATAGACTACTTGACAGCATACACTACCATTGGTAAAACAACTTTACAGTTACTTCCCACGCATCCATATCTACAATGGTAGCATTTAGACTGATCATTGCCTACAGTACATCATCTAGTGGTCTGACTTACATAGACACGGTTTTAAGTGCGTCCCTTCGCTGCGCAGTTTTTGTAAGGCCTTTGCGACCTAAGATGCAGTTAATTCTTTTTATTACTTTTTGGATAGCTTCGATTTGACTTTTGCGAAGCCACCTTTGATTTTGCCGACTAGCTTAGTGGGGGCCAGCCTGCCGCCTGACTTCTTAGAGGTGCTGGCTTCTCCCTCTTTCGTGTTTTCGGCTGCTAGAGTAGGCACTCCCTCGTGCCCATGGCGCGTCAGGCCCTTCTTCTTCTTCTTCTCCGGAGTATTCTTCAGCATCTCCGGTGGAAGCGGCGGGCCAATGAACGGTTCTTCGTTCGGAGGGTCTGATTTGTGCTCGAACATGTGCGCCTTCTTTTCCTCTTTCTCTTTCATTGCCATTTCTCTGGCTTCCCTCTCTCGCCTCTTCTCCTTTTCTTTCCTTGACTGGAACTTCTGAGATAAATTATTGAGCTTCTTCCCGGTCGGTTTAGCTTCCTGTACCGGTATCTCGTGTTCGGGAGATTCGTCGACCGTCTCTAGTTGTTCCATGCTCGCCTTCACGACAATAGCGTAGGCCTTTTTTTCCATGGCTCTCCAATAGTCATCGTCCTGTAGATCCTCCACTGAGACAGGCTTGTCCAAGTCTATCTCGTCTTCGCTGTCTTCTGACGAGTCGAAGAATTCCATCTCCAGTTTTTTCGGGACTAATCCCACGTCCGGCCGGCTCGCCCTGGACCGGACTCCTGTTGACGCCCCGAAGTGACTAGGCAACATCACTGGGGATCTATCGACGTCGTACTTCACTTGTTTCTCGAAGCCGGGCTGTTTGAAGGAGGCCGAAGTCGCCCCGGGCGCACCCTTAAGCTTCGATGACCCAGTCGGTCGAAGGTCTGTCTTTGACCGCTGGCGAAGTCGTGCTGCCTCACGTTCTTCTGGATCCCATATGATCCACCATGGCTTCTCACGATCTTTGGAGAACTTTTTACCCCAGAACTCGTCCACTTCCGCATCTAGTCGTGCTCTTTCCTCAACAGTGTACTTCTTAATCCCCGACGACACCCAGCCGTACGGAAGCTTGGGCTCCGAATCATCTGTCTCGGCAGGTTCGGCAGTCGTCTGTGGGTCGGACTGTCCTGCCGTCTTCATAGACGCCGGTTCGGTCTCCACTCCTTCAGACTCTTCTTTGCGTGTTGGAGGCCGTGCGTTTCTCCCCATCACGGGAGTTTTCCGCTTAACGGCCGTGTCTTGGACCGGTCGCGGAATTTTCGTGAGCGGTGGCGGTGTCTGTTTGACAGACGCTTTGCTGTTCTTCATGTCGGCGCGTCTTGGTGACAGTGCAGTTGTACCCATCATCGGTGTCTTCCGCCTAACTGGTAGCGGGATTTTGGTTGGCGGTAGCGGTGGTGGTGGTGGCGGTGGTGCGGTTTGTTTCAAAGACGCAGTCTTTGTCTTCTGCACGTTAGCTCCATTCGCGGACGGTTGCGGAATTTTCCTGAGCGGTGGCACGGTTTCTTTCACAGACGTCTTGTCCGCTGTCTGCATGTCGGTGCGTCCTGGTGACAATGCAATTGTACCCATCATGGGAGTCTTCCGCTTAACAGCCGTGTCTTGGACCGGTCGCGGAATTTTCGTGGGTGAAGGCGGGCTTTGTTTGACAGACGCCTTGTCCGCAGTCTGCACGTCGATGCGTCTTGGTGTCAATGTAGCTGTACCGATCACGGGAGTCTTCCGCCTAACAGCAGTGCCTTGGACCGGTTGCGGAATCTTGGTGGGCGGTAGCGGTGGCGGTGGCGCGTTGTCTGTGGTCTGTACGTCTGTGCGTCTTGGCGACAGTGCAGTTGCCTCCTTAACGAGAGTTTTCTCCGTAGCTTCCCTGTCTTTAGACGGCTGGGGGATTTTCGTAGGTGAAGGCTTACGCCATCTGTGGTGGCAAGAAATGGACCTGCGGGCAAGGTCTCCATCTTCTTCGTCACTTACTACGTGCATTTTCATCACCATCTTCACGTGGCACGGTTCGCATCTCATTCTGGGGGGATTGTACGTCCAGGTATGATCATGGCCGTGCTCTTTCGTGTGACAGATGGGCACGCGGACGTTGTCCTGCCCTTCCTCCTTCTCGTCTTCCCCCTCACTGTCAGATTCCAAGTGGTACTTCACGAGCAGGGTCTCGTCACAGCTCCCGCACTTGAACCTCGGAGGCCTGTACGTGTACCTGCGGGCGTGTTCTGCCAGGCAGCATGGGGTGTCCTCCCCGTGCACCAGCTGGTAGCTGTTGTCACTCTCCAGCCAAGTGCTGTCGCCGTGGTCAGTCTCAGGGCAAAGCGAGAGCTGGTTTAGCTTCGCCCCTGGCGACTCGTCCGAGGATTGGCGTCCTAGATAGACGGACAACTGACTGCCGGATTCTATCGACGCTAGAGCTGTCTGCAATCCATCCGTGGACACAATCTCACTGGGCTCTAGTGATTCGTCAGAGCACTCTGGAGGTGGCTCCGGAATGTTTGTGCCCAGCGCGGCTGCTTTTGTCGCGAACTCTTCTGTCGTGCTGTCTCCTGTGCCCTCCTCTTGACGGGCGACAGTTTTCTTCTGAGACTCCTGCGCGGCGTACACCGACATGACCGTGTACTGCCGGTTTGGATCTGGTGCCGGCTGCATGGCCCCGGAGCCGACCAGATCCAGAAGCGGCCGCGGCGACGCCTGGGAGACTTCTCGCTTGAGGAACTCTGAGATTCCGGATATCATAAACTCCATTGGCTGTAGAGCAGGAGGATTGGCGACTTGTCTGAATGAATGTGAGATTCCGGACATCAGAAATGCCGCCGGTGGCACTGCAGGAGGAGAGGGGAACCGTCCGGATCCGTCCGAGATTCCGGACATCAGAAACGCCCTCGTTGGCAGCGCAGGAGGAGAGGGGAACAGTCCGGATCCGCCTGAGATTCCGGAGATTCCGGACATCAGAAACGCCATCATTGGGAGAGCAGGAGGGGAAGGGACCTGTCCGGATCCGTCCGAGATTCCGGACATCAGTAGCTCCACAGACGGTAAAGCCGGGGGCGAAGGGACTCGTCCGAATCCCGCCCCATGCATCAGCTGGTGTGGCTGTGCTTGTGGAAGACTTGGTCTCCTCAACTGTTCCCGCGTCGGGAGCGGTGGCGCGGTAGGGATATGGCCAGCCTCCATAGTAGCCATAGTTTCACTGGCTTCTGCAACATTTTCCACCGTTTCGTCGCCCTTTTTCACAGTCGTCTTTTGTGTCACTTTTGCTGACGTGGACGCCTGGCGCATGGCTGTGCCTCCCGAAAGATTGCTATCTGTCAAATCACCAAGTCCAGCGAGCTGCGGCAGAGCCAAGGCAGGTGCTGCAGAGTGGTGCGTCAGCAGACCCGTGGTTGGCGCAGGACTGGGAATCGCTAGTGCAGCCGATATCTGAGCCGGTGCACCGTGGCCAATAGGCGATGGTGCTAGAACATGGCTAGCCTGAATTGCCCCGACCATTTGCGATGCGTCGGCCGTATCCTCAGTCTCTCCTGTAGACGTCTTCCTTCTCACAGTGGTCGTGTGTTTCAGCTTCGTCGCCTGGGACTGAAGTAGGAAGGACAAACTGTCGTTTCCGGGTGAGCTACACTGCACGTGACCGGGCAACGCATGTTCCCGTCTTCCAATTGCATCATGCAAGGCTTGACTCAATGTCATTGGTGAGAGAGAAGCCATGGTCATTCCTGGATGCATTGATAAACCCAGGGCGAAGGACGGCAGGGGCGGTGGTGAGGGCATTCTGTCGGCCTGGACTGTGGCGGCCATGTGCGAAGTCTCGGCTGTGTCTTCCGTCTCCCCTCTTGACGTCTTTCTCCTCACGGTGGTGGAGTGTTTCAGCTTTGTCGACTGGGACTGAAGTAGGAAGGCAAGGCTGTCCCTCCGAGGTTGCATCATTCCATGCGCTGCCACGTCCCTGTTTTCTCCAACATCACGCAAGGCTGAGGTCAGTTCCGCGCTTTGGACTCCCTGACCTGTGCCAACAGGACTAGAGCTTCGAGGGGTGCCTGCGGGCGTACTTGCGCGGGAAGACCGTACGCTGCCGATATCACTTCCCGCCACACTGCTGGCGAAGCTGCTTCCTGGGGAGGGATTGAACTCCACGTGCCTGAAACCCTGACTCTGGAACCGATCCACGTACTTCGGCGGGATGAAGACACTTGCAACCTTCTGCTTCGGCGCCTCCTCCTTCAGCGGCTCGTCGTCCGACTCGTCGCTGTCTGACAGATAGTAGTCAGGGGGAGAGAGAGGTGGGGGTGCCGGCGGTGCAATGAACTGGGCTTCCATCATCGTCGCCATTGTGGCAGTCTCGGTGGAGATCTCTGCGCCATCTTGCTCTCGGGAGCTCACAGCAGCGCGCTGCCCAACTTCTGCCGTCTGTGTCGTGTATACGACCGGAGCGGCCTGTGTTGGTTTGCCGCCGCCTGGGAGACAGCCCGGCAGTGGGGGAGGAGGAGGCGGAGGGGTGTACACAAGTGCCGTCTTCTTCATTGCCTGACTGGTCTCCAGAGTAGCCGTGTCTTTCTTCTTGCCTTTCCCGTATTTGGTCACAGTGCTCTTCTGCGACACGGCACTCGACTGAGAGGTGAAGTGCAGGGTCGGCTTCTTGTCCTGACGTTCTTCCTCACGATGTTGGAGCGTGCTCTTAAGATCTTGGACCACATCTGGGCGAAGGCTAGAGCGTCTTTTGCGGTCTGGCACTTTCCAGATTTTGCCTTCTGGGTCTTCCTGGCTGTCCGATTTCACTGCCTTTGGAGGAGAACGTTTTCTGTCATATTCTTTCTTTGTCCCTTCCTTGATTTCTGGCGCCACTGCCTTTCTACTTTGTGCCGCAGTGTGGGGCTTGATCGGGTTTCTTTCCATCAAAGGAATGCTCGCTTTTCGTGGCATAGTCGCGCTCGGCAGCACATCCTTTATTCCTGTCGGCTCGCCCCGGACAGGATAACGCCCCTTTGACAGTTTGGTCCTCGGTCTATCTTTGCGTGACGTTTCCTCTGTACCCTTCTGATCGGTTACACCAGACGCAGAAGGCGGCGAAGGCACTCTGCTCGCCATCAGGTTGCCAGTCGACGTTGCCGTGTCCGTCCTGTCGGCAGGAGCGTTTGAGGGAAGCACGGGCAGGCCGCCTTCTTCTGTGGCGCCAATCAGAGGCATCAAACCTGCGACTCTTGTCAGGACGCCCGACATGATGGCAAAGAAGTAACGTGTGAGCCCCAGTGTGGTGGCCTCCATCAGCTCGGCCTCCGTTGCTTGCATGACGGGGTCGACGATCGAGACAGCGCGGTTCAGAATGCGGAGGTACGGGTTCCTTGCCATCATTCCTTCTGTCACGGAAACCGTTATCTCCTGAATGGCTGTTCTGACTCTGTTGTCCGCACTGCAGGGCACAACTGCCTCCGAGTCTGCCACGGCCGTGGCTCGGACTCTGACACCTTCTCTGGACGGCCCGGTTTGCCTTTGGGACGGTTCTGCGTCAGGTGTCCCACCAGAGGACCCAGACGACAAACGCAGACCTTCCGTGCCCTTGATCAGGCATTCGGAACTTCTTGGTGCTGGGGGAGGCTCTTCAAGCTCACCCGAGCTTTTGCCGGACCGGACTTCGGTCAAGGAGCGCATCATGTAAGGAGCATCGCCGCTGGACATAGACGAGCAAGGCTCGAGTTCGATCTTTAAATTGTAGATCATCTTATGGCGGAGTATTTCGTTCATCTCGGAGCACTTGATCCGTAGCGTCCTTCCGTCCGCGGTTCGGATCTGTCCTTGTCTCACGTCTGCCATGGTAGTCATCGATTGGCTTCTGTGGAGATGCTCTGTTGTCGCACCCTTAGAGTCGCGCCTGTGCACGAGCTCGTGCGTGCTCTCTCTCTGGTGCGTCTCGGTCGTCTCGCGAGAGATCGGCTTGAACTTCGTGATCTGCGAGAGGAGACCGAGGTCCTCCCTTGACCGTTCGCCCTTGATTCTTTTCTTCTCGGCGTTGATGAGTCCGGTGATGTTCACAACAGAGTCCATCATGTCCATACCAGACTCGCAGCTGCCGCTGGACATAGACGAGCAAGACTCGATTTCGATCAACAAGTCCGATGTGGCGGCTTCGATCAGGTTTTGCGCAAAAATGGTGGTGACGTTCTGTTTTGAGCCACCCTGGAACATCCTGCCGATGCTGTTCGCGCTACGGAGGACTGTAGGATCTTTGCTCATGATCAGTTCCTCTGTGTATTTCGAAATATCGGTTTCAGACTGCGCAGGGGAGGGGCGCGCTACGCTTAGTGTGGGACCTAGCCCAGCACCACTACTAGTACCACTAACACTACGGCTAATATCTAACTTATCGTCTATTGTATTCATTTTTTCGTCTGATTTTTGAACTTTTTTACAACAACAAAACAGTGTATTCATTAACTATATTAAACAGTCTCTGGTTTGCTTCGGACAGGCGAACTCGGCTCTCGTCGGTGATGGCGATTGGCGGGAATTGACGAGGAGGGCCGAAGTCTTCCGAAGTTGCCTGCGACGAGGTGACGTCGTCCTTCAGGGAGGGAGGGAAAATAATTATTACTCGCCCGGACAGAGCGATGAATCATTTGATAACCACTGCTTTATAATTTTTAGCTATTTTCAACTAGTGCATTGTATTACAAATTTGCTGAGTGTAGATTTGAAATATCATTTTTCAATTGATGAAAAGTGATGATTTTCTTTTAAAACAGACCTTATCTTCAGCTATGGTGGGTCGGTATCACGGCCGGTGAAGCAAGACATGGTGGCGTTGAAGTTGAAGTTGATGTTAAACAACGACTCCTAGCGGGTGCCTCTGCTATTGCACCGGCTTCAGGACCCAATGGTCTTGTGGCTGCAGTTGCACATGAGTTTCCCGTGAGTTGAGCGTCATTTTCGTTAGAAAGAAGTGACGGAATTTGAGAGATTTTCCTTCAGTAAAATTTTCTTTAAGGTTTCTCCAAAACGTACCTGTTTCTCATGTATTAAGCGGTGTACAGGTATAACTGTCTGATCAATAGATATTGCAAAGGGGAGAGTTTTTTTTTCTTTTTCATAGGAAATACGTCAAGTAGTGAAACACACATTCGCACACCTTTGTCAGATAGAGAAAGAGAGAGAGCCTGTGGATGGGATGAAAAGCGCGAGACGCCCCGAAAGCTCTAATCACTTGAGATTATCACCCTCCTCAATAACGTTATGGTTTTACAACAGATGGTTTCTTGTCCGGTAAAAGTGTTTGTTTTGTGAGTCAACATGCTGTTTAATTTCACATCGCGTTAATGATTATGGAAATTTCTGATTCTTAAAATATTACACAATTTTAATCAGCGGAGTCTTTAGATTTGCTTTCCATAACATCTTACAAATCTAGACTTTCCCATCAGTTTTGTGTCTTAGTAACATGAAATTGGGAAATTCATTCAGAAAATCCGATTCGTTTTTGTGTGAATAGGTCATTTTTGTACATTATGAAACTTGTCCCATATCGGCATCTATAGAACGCATCAGGAGTTCAAAAGTTAAAAAGTCATATTCCGCTATAGCTTTTAGATAAATATACGGATTGGCCCGCCACTCCCGTTTGTATCTGTGAACGTGCCTGAACATATGTAAGAATCAATGTTCTTACACGCATGTTGTAGAATCTATTACTGTTCAAATATGGCTCAACTCTATGTCTTTCGGATTCTCCCCACTTGCTCAAGACACTCCAATACATTGGATCCTATAGGTAGCAAATTCAATTATAATATATCTAATATTGTCTAGCTAGATGTAGTGGAACTAGTAGTATTCTTGATTTAGTAAGTTTGGTAAATAGATAAGACTACGATCTTTCCCCAACACACACCCGCTCTCTCTCTTGTCTGCTTATACATGTGCACGTATTTTGGACATGTTTTCAAGATATTTTATAAAATTGGATGATTCCAAGCTCTACCCAAACATAAATCCTTCGGAAAATAGTTTTAGTAATACGAAAATGGGAATTTTTTTGAAGTTTTTAGCGATAGTTTTATTGTCATACAAGAGATCTAGATTGAGTTGGGTCTACTGCAAATTCCGTCTGGACTAGACAAAGAAGAGTAGGGCCACAATGACTTGATTATCATCAGTGGATAACATCCGCGCGCGCATCAATTTCTAAAGCAAAACGTTAGCGACCATAATATAAATCATTCAAAGAAGCTGCAAAATGAGCAAATATAAGCCGAAAATTGCAGAGAAAAGATATCAGAAAACAGATACTAATAAGTGAAATCCTTCAAAGTCAAAGATGAGGATGTGAAAGAACAAAAATAGAGAATTTATTGTTTGGTATAACATGTTTTGGACTGTTCAGTCATTTGCTCAACCTTCCTGACCGCTTCGATTTCATAATGAACCAACAAAACATTTTCTATCTTTGCAAGCTCGTTCAGTTTCGTGGTGCCTAGCGGATGTAATCCATATAATCAAGTCAGTGTGGCCCAAGAGAGGGGAAAACATGTACATACTCTAACACAACTACGCACAGTTAGATACACAATGGTTGTGTGTACAATATTTTCAGACATAAAGCTGTTACGGTTAGTCCTTCAACATATAGTATCAAAAGAAAACAAAAGGCAGAATACATAAACTGTCGCCTGATTTGATTTGATGATTTAGCAGGCAGTCAAACTTTTTACAGTTATCTTCGCCCTCGCACATGGGATCATAAACTATTGCAAAATCCTTTTTTTAACGGGTACAGCAAAGGTAGCAATTTTAATTGTGTGCACTTTTCAACATTTATAAATGTTGAAAAGTGCTCACTATTTTTATTTATACACATCTATATACAGTTATGCTCACTTATAAAATATCACAACGAAATGGATGTTTCTTTTTTTGACACACATCGTACCGTGTATTTGGAACTAGATATCTATCTCATTATTTCAGATCAGCATGATAACTATACATGAACATGTAACATCAATGTGTACCAACGTTATCCAACAATCTATCGCATGTCTTCTTAAACTATTCAATTTTCTCCTACTAGTGAATTAATGAGATAGCATATCTCTACTTCATTATTTCACTAGATGCGATAGTTCCCCTCTACCTCATTATTTCACTATATGAGATAGTTCCCCTCTACCTCATTATTTCACTAGAAGAAGAACTAAATCTTCTCTTGCTAGTGAATTAATGAGATAGCATATCTCTACTTCGTTATTTCACTAGATGAGATAGTTCCCCTCTACTTCATTCTTTCACTAGATGAGATAGTTCCCCTCTACCTCATTATTTCACTAGAAGAAGAACTAAATTTTCTCTTGATAGTGAATTAATGAAGGTAGCATCCCTTTATTAAACCACGCAGTGATCAGACGGAGACTTTGAACATCGGTGTTTTTATTTTGTTCGATCGCTTGCGGCGTTTGTCTCCGGGAATGCCAGGACGTTGTTCTATAGCAACGACTCTCGCTGCAAAGTGTCGTCATATGGCGTCACCTGCCGTAACAAGACGGCACTGCAGCTCAAGTCTTACACCTGAAACCAAAAGTTAACCCACTTATTCCATCCCTGATATCCTAGTTTTAATCAATCTTTACTAACATAGGCTTTCGTAACCCGCGCAAGTTGTACCTACCTTGAGCTGGCTGATGTTCGCTGATGTTTTCTACGCTTATGTACTGAACGATCGCTGCGCTCGCAATTTTACGTATCACGTATCTTTTACGATTTTCGTGACTTTGACCAAAAAGATTCACGGATTTACATACTAGTTTCGTGATTACGTGCGGAAAATGAAACGTGCGATAGAATAGTTGAACGTCCCGGCAGCTCGTCGCAGCAACATGCTTGTAGTGGGGCCTGCTCGCAGTACAAATATCTGTATGTACTCTATGTGTATAGATAGATATACTCATAGATAACGGCAAATCAACAACAAAGTAGGGCCTCACCTTCAGCCCTGCGGTCTCGACTGTGTGGTGAATAAAGAACGGTCAGAAAAAGTGTAATCTTTATTCAAATTCTCATAAACTCGCGGCGGTGGGAGAGAGCGTCGACGTAGACGTCTGCTCTAGTCGGTGGCTCGCGGCGATGTGTTTACAACTCTTGTTGCGCTGTGACGTGACGTCACTGACATAAGGTTTTGGGTTCTAGAACGGTTGTTCCGTGATGGAGAGGGCACGTGTTCCAGCAGACAGAAAGCACGTGATCAGCATGAAGAAAACACGTGATCAGGCAAGTTTCATTGGACTCCAAGTCAAGGCCATCAGAAAATCCTCAAAGTTTGTATATCTTTGTCACCATGCAACGTAACATTAACGCAATGCAACAGCGTAGGATCACACATCTCCACGCCCTCAACAGGCAGAGAAAGAGAAATAGAGAGGGCGTGTGTTGATGGGAGACAAGCGCGACACTCATCGACTTCTAATCAGAGAGATTCTCACCGCCAGTGACGATATGTAACGTCAAACACTAGGGTTGGTTTCTTTGTTGGTAGGTTCGTTTGTCTACAGGATAGGCCACACTGACCTGATTATATGGATGATATCCGCGCGCGCATCGATTTTCGTTCATTTCCACACAAAAAAGAAAACAGTCGCGACCAAACTGTAAATCAAACAAAGAAGCTGCAAAAGGATGAAATATATCCCGTAAGTAAAAAAGTAGCAAAATGGATGCTAATGAGAGAAGTCTTCCAAAGTCAAAGAAGAGGGCGTGAAAGGACAAAAATGAATTCATCGTTTGGCAGATCATGTGTGTTCAGTCATTTTTCAACATTCCTGACCACTTAGAATTCGTAATGCAGTTCCAACTTTTTTTTTTTCGCACGCTCGCATCAGTTTTTGGGTACCTTAAGGATGTCATCCATATAATTAAATCAGTATGACCTTATGGTCGTTTCTTGTTTGATTTCATGTCAGATGTTGACAAAAAAACGGATAGGGCGATCCACCTAGTGGACTTTATTAGAAGTGCAGAATAAAAGGCTACCAATTCTACATGCGGAGGAAACTGTACTGGGTTGTGTTGTGTTAGCTAGCGGAACTCTGCGCTCTTCACATTTTAGGCACATACTGTTAAAACCACTTGTTAGTCAACATCTGGAGACAGTATCAATGCAGATGATTTTCGTCATTTCTGATTCACCAGCTCTGAAAATATTACACCATTTTAATCAGCGGCGATGTGTCTTTGCTTTCTGCTTTCAAGAACTTTCAATGAAGTAAAAAAAAGGAACTTTTACTTATTTTAACCCGAACTTGAGAAATATCCGACTGTTTTGTGTATGTTTACGTCCCTAGATCATTCGTGCACATTGACTTGTCCCAGAATAGCCTCAGATAGAATGCGTAAGGATTTTATAAATACTACAATGACAGTGATCCTTATTGCATATTCATGCCCAAGATGAGTTGGGTTGGGTCTAGCTAGTTTCCGGCGTCTGGACTTGATAAAGAAGAGTAAAAGAGATTACAGAAATGGTAGTCATTAAATGATAAAAAGTCACACGTGCCTCTGTTTCAATAAATGCGTACACAATCTGTAGAGTAGAATGCTCACTTGTGATACGATTCAATGATAGGGAAGTTTCATATTGTACACATAAACACATCGCAGTCTGTATGTAGAAGTAGATATCTATATATCTCATTCTTCGAGTTCAAGGTGATTACATTTACACGTGATAAAAATGTATACAAACGTCGCATTATTGCACCAATCTATCGCATGTATTTCTCAAATAATTCAATGATCTCCTACTAGTGAATTAATGAGATAGAGTACTTCTACTTCATTATTTCACTAGGTGAGAAAGTTCCCCTCTACCTCATTATTTCACTAGAAGAAGAACTAAATCTTCTCTTGCTAGTGAATTGATGAGATAGCGTCCCTTTATCAAACCACGCAGTGATCAGACGGAGACATTGACGTAATTTTGTCCGTTTGCGGCGTTCGCCACTGGAATGTCCGTCCGTTGTTCTACAGCAACGCAAAGTGGCGCCATGTGGCGCTACCTGCCGTAACAGGACGGCACTGCAGTAAATGTCTTAGAGTAAACCTGAAACCAAAACTTCATTCACTAATTCAGACCTTGATATCCTAATTTTAATGAATCTTTACTTGCATATGATTTCATACACCCGCAAGTTGTACCTACCTTGAGTTGGTTGATGTTCGCTGATGTTTAACTACGTTTGTTAATGTACTGACTAATCGCCGCACTCGAACTTACGTATTCAAGTATCGCATTGAGGATCCTTTTATTACGATTTTCGTCTTTGATTTGCCAAAAATGTTCACGCGTTTACATACTAGTTTCGTGCTATAAAATAGTTGAACGTCCCGGCAGCGCGTCACAGCAACATGCTTGTAGTGGGGCCTGCTCGCAGCGCAAATATCTCTATGTATTAACGTTATGTGTTTATTTGTCATAGATAACGGCAAAACAACAACAAAGTAGGGCCTCACCTTCAGCCCTGCGGTCTCGACTGTGCTGTGAATAAAGAACGGTTAGAAAAAGTCTAGTCTTTATTGTTCTCTCAGAGAATCGCGGCGTTGACACTGAGAGTCGACGTTGACGTCTTCTCTGTCTGGTGGCTCGCGGCGATGTGTTTACAACTCTTGTTGCACTGTGACGTGAGGTCATTGACGACCTTTTCTAAAATTTTGGGTTCTAGAACATTTCTTCGGCCGTTGGAACAGGGAGGGGGGACTCTATGATGAATATAGAATAAAACACGGTGTAATCCGTATTCGGCCGTCGGGCGATACGACCCGCGGACGAGCGGAATACACCGTGTTGTATTTTATCTATGCCATACCCACCCGAAAATAATGCACATTTCAATGCGAAATGCGCTAGAATTTGAGAGGGTCTTGTGTCCTGGAACAAAAAATTGTAACAACATCGATTCCAACCGAATCCGGTATTTGAATTTTCGACAGCGGCACAACCGGCGCACTCGAAATGCATTATAAATATTGCAATAAAAGTTATTACCCGGGCCGGAACACCCGTATCGAACGTTTTTGCGGCCCAGGTATGACAAAAATAGAACAAGAGTCTGTAGGACACAATCCTCCGTAAAGTAACTATGGTGTTGCGGTGTGGCTAAGGTGTTTTGATACCCTCTTAAACTACCGACATGCCAACTTTCAGAGAAATTCATCCAAAGGATCTTGATTTATAGGTACGAAGACACAGACACAGAAAGAAACAAGTTGTTAAAGTATGAAAGTCTGGTCTTATCAAAGAAGCCTATTGTGGCATTTGCTAATAAATTATGTCAATGGGGCATTAATTCGCATGAACTTGACTTCCAAATGCCGCAAGAATGAAATTCCCATCATTCACCACTACGGAATTATAGTCTTTCCTTATCAATTACGCAAAATAGGTCTTCATTGGCATAAGTGATATCTATCGATATCGATATTCTTATCTCAGATACAGGCAGTTACAGACAGTGTAGGAAGCGGTTGCCTAACATCTGCTTGGAGTTGTTAATTGGAACCAGGCACCAGACGTCAGCTGGTTTCAAGCTGCTATACAGATTACCTAACATCTGCTTAGTAGCAAACCTTCCAGCGCCCATTCACAAAACGTTACAGATCTAATGGTCTGTTGTAAGATAGGGGTGCTTTTTAGATATTACACTAATGATAAAAGCAGTTACGGTGTGAAAAAGACAACGTGCATCATCACGTTCAACCTAGCAGACGATATGCTAACATACGTACACACCAATGCTACAACGGGATCTTGAGTTCTAGCTGCGAACAACATCATTCCTAATACTCCATCAGGAGGTTACCCTCCTTCCCGGAGTAATAAACTAAAATCACGTTGCACAGTCTACTTCAGTAGATGATTAATTTACAGTCTACTTCAGTAGATGATTTATCGGCACTCCCATATCAGAAATAACCTGTGACATTTCAATACCTTAATATCACAATAATCTTTTAAGTTATGTGAACAGGCAAGTTGGACGACATTTTATACAGAAGCGATTCCGTGGTCGATCAGCAAGGACATATGTAACAGTGTCGTTCGATTTGTGTATCCACTATACATGTAATGTGTTCTATGTCTAGTTCACTGACAGTTTAACAACAAATCAAACGTGAGGGACATGGCATATTCTAGAGCTAATCTAGAGCTTGTCGTCATTACAGGGCTCTGTGTGCAGTACCAGTGCCTTCCGCTGGTGGAAAGTCAGATACGCTCGATACTCTTCAGGCATTTCGTGCTTTGGAAGGTTTCCTATGTTTCCATAGTAATGGTATTTTATCTTTCGTCCTTTTTCGTCCTCAGGAAACGGGTAGAATCCGTACATGTGGATCTGGTCGCACAGACAGGCCGCCAGCGAGAACAAGAAGTTTCCAGTCGATACGACTTTCGGCTTGAATTCTGAATCATTCCACACCCTAAAGCAGTATAAAATGTTAGACATATAACAGGCAGTTTCACTTTAAAAACAAGAAAAGTAAATGCTGCGATTATCAGTAAGCTTTTCTCGGTTGATTAACCGAAACCAGATTGGTGTGCGCATTTGACAATCATGCACATGAGACGGTAGAGTTCCACGACTTCATACTTTCGCCGACTGACTGGCACCGCCTTTTCGGGTGGCATATCATACATGTCTTATGCAAATAGTGACCAATTTTTAATAGATTACATCAGATGATCATCTTCTTTACCCAAATAACACAGATTGCTCAAAGTATGAGATTCTCATCTAAGCAAAGAAAGCTATTGTAGCGTTTCCTCATGAATCATTTATGTCTGATAATCTACTTCATTTCCAAATGCAGTAAGAATATTGATTATGCAATTAGCTACTGATTTGCATAATTAGCATACGATATGGTCAATCATCCCTCAAGCTATCTACACACCAAATATCATGACGATCCGTCTACCTCTTCTTGAGTTATTCACTTTCAAAGTTTGAAACAAAATTGGCTCCTGCGGATCCAAAAAAGCCGCTAGGGGCCCAAACCTGCACAACTTACTCTCCCTCCCAAGAGCTATCTACTACTATAGTAAAAACGCATGTCCATAGCACGAGATATGAAACCCGGAAGTTCCGCTGCAGTCCCATAGCAAGACACTAGGGGGACTCAAATCTTATCATTTCGAGGTCTTAAGAATACCTACCCACATACCAAGACAATCCATGCAGGCATTCTCGAGTTACCGTGTCACACACACGAGCACTGACGAAAACATAACCTTCTGGGCGAAGGTGATGATTACTTTTCGTTGTAAATGTTATACTGCAGGGAATTCTGAAATGTGCAAAAGGGAAGAAACTTACGCTGTAATCTTTGCATTGGTATTCCTCGGTCCGTAGGAAAGTTTGATTGGTAAGTGACGTTTTACTATCATCATGTTAGTAAACTGCGTGGCTGGAGTTCTGCCATGCGATACAAAAGCAGGGATGTGGAGAATCTGGTCTTGAATGAGACGCAGTCGGTTGATGAACTTCTCTTTTCGCTCGTAATTTTTCTCGTATCCGTTATAATCGTGGGCGAGAACAGAAGGATTCATGGTGGTGAAGTTAGATTTTGTCCCCACGTCATTCTCGAACCCCTGAATGGCAGCCAGGTTAGATCTGAACACGAAGTCTGCAGAGTCGATCTGAGGACCACAACGGCTGCCGAAGAGGATCCCAGAATTCCCCACCACTGCACAAGACCGGAAATGCTTGCCAAGAAGAGGTTGTGACTTAGGAATTAGACGATAGAAATATGAGTCGATCTTAAACTTCTTTTGAGTCTTCTGTTCGTACTTGAGTTGTTGTCCAAGACGGACTTGAGACTTAATCACGCTGAGGTCTGTGTCGGGGTTATAGTATGTCATAACCCACTTTCTATAAAGAACAGAGAAAAGAAGTTGTTTGAATTCATCAAAGAACAAAGTCGCCCAAAACATACTGCTAGTACATGTACTACCCAATACAAACTGCCCTTTTAGACTTCAGATTAATGAATGGGGCGGTAGCAGTTCCTAAATCGCCAAACTAAGCCTACCTCTACCTTATCAAATTGTGCGTCTAGCTACTAGTATCCTTCCATGGAGCAGGTCTGATCTCTACCAGATCTAACTACGCCGGCTATTGGGAGAATATTTGCCAGGGTTTCCTTTGCAGGCTCCGTGATCCTCACCGTGGACTGACTCTAATGGCTGATTATTCCCTTTTCTGCCAAATTCTACGATCCATAAGAGGGTCTTATTATTGCAGGGGCCATTAACATTGTTTTCTTTTTTTGTTGTTGCTAGGGTGTGCCCCCTCCCTATGATATCTTTAACAGGGGTGTTTCATCCTCCCTATATTTTCTGTGCTATGGTCCCCCCCCCCCCCCCCAGGACTTCTGTGCAGGGTTGTCGTCCCTATGCAGGGTTTTCCTTCCCTGTGATTTGGATTCAAGAGTTACCGATTCTCTATTTTCATGACACATTTTACACAATTACAAACTCTGGGCATGGATATGCAATTAAGATCATTGTCATAATGTCATTGAGAGCTTGTGTTTCATCGACTAATTATAAGCCAAACGTATGTCCCAAAACCTACACCCTACTCCAAAGATAGTTTTAAAACTTAATTAATTCTGTCGCAATCAAAATGACAATAACGACAAAGGACAATGTACCTGAATCAAACATAAAGAGATGTTTTTCCTTCCGCATGAACAAAAAATACTTACCTTATCCGTTCAACTTCCGATGCATTGAAATTGTATTTTGCGCCTGTATCCCCCCAAGCTTTGTTCCATACAATTTGATTTAGAGGCTGTTGGATCTTTAGACTTATCAGAATGGTCACACCAAACGCCACAAGTATCACGTAGGCCATCAGTCGAAAAAAAGTCTTTCTTGCCGCCATCATGATACATGTAGATATCTGACAGTGAAGACCTTGGGTGATGAGCATTCAGTGGCGGGGTTTTCCCCATGTTAATTAGAAAGAGAGAGCTAGAAAGTCAACCTTTGCTAGAAAAAGGAAGACATGCCAAAACCGATTGCCCGATCAAAAATGTACTATTCCACAAGTAAGCCACAATGATGATGCCCTATTCCAAAATAACATCCGTACAACAATGAACTTTTCCAAACTAATTCCTGTGCGAAAATGGACTGTACCGGCCCTCCGTGTACCGGATTCAAAGTCGCTCGACGGGTTCAACCTGGCCCGTATAGACACAGCCTTGGGCAGAATGGTGAATCACGTGATCGTTGTTATGCCCTTAAAGGGGCCCCAATGTTAGGGCCCGAAAATAGGATTTTAAGGTCAATTTATTTAGTCATTTCTATACATGATTCGTTCAAACAACACAATCACAATGTAAAGCGACGTCCATGATGCAAAAATACGCTATCAACCGTTTTGATGTGAGAACTCATTGCAAATCGTCGCCGGGGTTTTTTGTAGGCTCGCGAAACTAAAAGGATCATCGTACAGCACGTTTTTGCGCGGTTTTAGAATGATCAAAGTATGAAGTTATTACGCAATGGTGCTCAACAGTGTTAGTAAATGTCACTACCATAAAGATTTCAGCATTTTTTATTTCCATTTTTTTTACCCTAATATTGCTTTGGTTGCCTTTAAAGCACGCAGACGGAGAGACCAATGTCAAGGATATGAAGCCTGGCGCTGAGACCGTGCACCACGATAGCGCTGCCCTGACAGCAGCAGCAGTTTCTGGGTTTGACAAAAGCAAAGTGAAACACGCAGAAACTACAGAAAAACCCATCTGACAACTGAGGAAGAAATCGAGGCTGAGAAGTCTGGGAAGTAGAAACAATGGGGCTACATCCTTCAGATTTTTAACTTTTTGTAGTCAAGTACTTCTCTACAATTCTTAGAGTAGGTCACGGTTAATCTAGCTTTGGACGTTGGTCGTTGTGCCATATTACGCGTTTACGGGCAATGTAGACAATCAACAATATTTGAAGTTTTCTTGAAAGATAAATGGCGCACCCTGCCGTCAAAAAGCGGCACTGCAGCCTTGTCTTAATCCTCAAACAAGTAACACACATATCCACCTGCCATAGATTAGCAGATGGGTATGTACGTTACGATATCCCTAGTCTACCTCTGATGTATAGATTATCACACTTCTATAAAGTAACGAACCGCTGTGCGCACAATGTTACCTGTAGTTTGACGCGCATGTCAAGCACGTGACGATTTCAGCGCGCGCACGTGATTATCACGTGAATATTCAGAAGTCGTAGCTTCAATACTTGAAAGTCGTGACTTTCTAACTTAAAACGTCGATGTCTGCGGATTTACGCAACTGCTTGTGAGTCTTTATAACCGTTAAACACTAGTGCCCGGATATGCGTCAACGTGCGGTGGGGGGGTGGTGGTCTCAGCAAAATTTTAGTGGCAACAACGCGCAACAACATTATCAACGCTAATTTCATGACAAGATATAACTAATTCAAAACAACAACAGTATAGTCTCACCTTCCGCCTTGCGGTCTCGACTGTGCTGTGAATAAAGAACGGTTAGAAAAAGTCTAATCTTTATTGTTCTCCCAGAAAATCGCGGCGTTGAGGGAGAGAGTCGACGTTAGCGTCTTCTCTGTCTGGTGTCTCGCGGCGATGTGTTTATAGCTCTTGTTGCTCTGTGACGTGACGTCACTGACGACGGATTAAGAATTATGGGTTCTAGAACATCTTTTAGGCGTTGGGGAGGGGCAGGGGCGCCAGAGATGTAACTAACTAGTAGTACTAGTTAAATTTCAAACACTTGATAGCGAAGATCCAGTTAAGCTTCAAACAAGTTCAGTCTCGAGCTCAGTTGCATGCTTTCTCAATCAAGCACAAAATATATCAAAACAAGTACATGTATATCAATGGTAAATCTATATTACAGTCGTATGTTTATATTACAGAAATGCTATCAACACCAATCACATCATACTGGAGACCATCATAAGACAAGGCTAAAACTATTCTTACCTTTGTCATTAGTTCGCCTTCACCTGCTGAAATCTTAAGTATACCTGTTGGTTTCAAGTAAACTTGTGCCGCTTTTACGGGCAATGCCATCAACACTATGTCTAGTTGCCGCGTGCCTGCGAAGCTGGTGTGTTACGCCTAATGGCGGTTATACCGGCTATATAGATACAGATACAGATACAGATAGTTTTCTAACATGATCCAAATAAGTTAAGTGCAGCGGAGAATTGAAGCCTTGAGTCTTGTACTCGTAGCTGCTGATGTCTTCGCTGTAAACGGTTGTCTTCTTGCTTGTCTATCAGACCCCTTCTTACAAAGATTGTCTACTCTTAAGATCATAACATCTAAGTTAGTTTGCCCTGCCCCCCCCCCCCAAGTGACTGAACATTTTCATCCCCACTTATAGTACCTGAGCATCCTACCGTCGCTACTCTTGACAGACAGACGGTATACTTTACTCACCTTCAGCTGCGTTGTCCTTTGGGACTCTTTAACAAATTCTACAGGTAAACTGTAAACGAAAATAGGATTATCAGCAAAAGTTTGCCGTGAAAACGTCGAGAAGAGCTGTCGGCGTCTTGTCTCTGCCTGCGCTTCTCGAAGAATGTTTGTAAGTTTTTATGACGTCACTGAAAAACTTGTGAGTTGAAACCGCATCGCAACGTACAAGTACAATGCTCTACTTGACTAGTAAAACTATTTGTAAAGAGTATTAAGTTAATGCTATACACTGCTATTAATACACTTTTTAGAAGCATACAGTTTTAAAGTTTGAAATCGTGAGGTGGAAAAATGGTTTAAAAATGAATTTTCTATTCGCTCTGCTGTGGCTACATTATCTCTGTGACGTCATAGATCAAGTTTAGAGCACGTCCTACGGAAGTGACGTATTTTGTCAGGGTGCCCTTACACTTCTGTAACCAGACATTTTACGCTACAAATCAAATCCGATATCAACCGGTGAACATTTGTAGGTTCCAACCAAGTGTAAGGCTAGGCCTTGGCGAATGATGTAGAACATCCGTACGTTGAAGTTCACTGTTTCAAAGAAGCTCACGCACGCACGCACGCACGCACGCACGCACGCACGCACGCACACACGCACGCACGCACACACACACACACACACATACACACACACACACACACACACACACACATACTGACACACGCCACGTAAAAATCCTAGCTATACTACAAAACTTGCTGTGGCTCAAAGCGTTTAATTACCTACTTCGTCTTCGGCGCTCTTCAGTAACGTGCTAACATTCGCTACTTTACCTTGACTGATCCTACCAGACCCAGAGTCAAAAATACTTGCTCCCTGTTGCCATGTGAACATTACGACCACAAATTAAAACAAAAAACAAATGGAGCACAGTACTCACCGTCACTGTACTGCAGTGTTCGTGTACAAATTCTACGAAAAAAATTCAACATTAAGGGGTTAACACAAAATTTTGCGGCAAAAGTCTTGAGAAATGCTGAGGACGTGTTGTCTCTGGCTGCGAATCTCGAAGCAATCTTTCAGCGGCATTGTGACGTCATAATGAAGATGAGTGACCCAATTGAACATACGTGATACATGAACTTGTACTTTCAGAATCTTGTAGGAGTAAAGAATGCCAATTCTACAGCACTAGCTTTGTAAAAGCCGAATAGTGATATTCTCTTTAATACCTCTTGTTTCAGTACAGGCACATGGTAAAATCAATGGTAAAATCAGATAATATCAATGAGTGTTGCCAACAGGTCGAATTTTTCACGTGGTTGCGTTGCTTCCTGCCGTATATATGATAATTTCTCCATCTAAAAACCTCTCAATTCACAACAACATTCAATCACACTTGAGGTACAAACATTATATAAAGCTACATCGAAACATATTGATCGATGCTGGCATATCATGACATGTGATGTCTTTCCGAAGATGACGTCACGCTGTCGTCGGAGCAAATCGCCCTCGTCGTGTCCATTCCGAAGATGACGTCACGCTGTGGTCGGAGCATATCGCCCTGGTCGTGACAGAACCAGGTTGAAGTGCCCTCGTGTTGTCCCATTCTTCCTGACGCCACTGCCAACTGTGCACAGGTGTGTGTGTGTGCAGCCTGACGAAGCATACAACCAAGTCTTATAAACAACCTTTCTTCGAAATCACGGAGGCACTTGGACTTGACTAGAGATGGAGAAGAACACTGCGGACAGAAGTGTGCCGAGTGTGAAGTAAGTGTCCACTACAAAGCTTAAAGATTGATTACAATTCATGATTGCTCTATATATCATAAGCTATGGGACAAATATTTCTTCGATGTACGTAGGAGCCAACGTCATAGTGTAATCTTAATATTTGAAGCCGTTTCTTCTTAAAGACGTTTTTGTATGAGCGCATGTCCAATTTCAGTGTTCCGTTCATGTTTCCTCACAGCATTCCACAGACACAGCCAGCAGACGCCAGGACGTTGAAGCAAAGCGCCCCCTATCGGACACCTCCTGTCATACCGCCAGCGCTTCCAGTGATAGAACCGTTGCCAGCTCCTACTTGTAACGGAGTAGGGGAAGCCCGTGAAAAGCAGGTATGGAGAGACGTAAACATTCTACCAAAACCGAGCATGCCAGGCGCGCAGTACCTTCCCAACGTTCCTGCGGTTCCTGTTTCATCCGGTAGGGAATCCGAGACTGGGAATCATCCTTTCCAGGTGCAGATGCAACCAAATCCGCAAGGCGTCCCCACTGTACGGTCGACAGGAAGACACGACCACAACTACGGTTGGATTGGTGGGCCCGCCACGAAGAGCGGGACATCCAGGGAGACACTGCGACAGAGACCTGGCCCATACGCCAAGAAGGTTCAGTACCCAAGCCGCTCTCACCAAAGACGTCCAGCTAAGCAACACAGTTGGACGGTACTCACAGCCAGTTCAACTTCCACATCCACGCATCAACCAAGCGCTAGTAGAGATTCGTCGGAAGGATCCTCGAGTACGCCAGCAGACGGTCTAGGGTGGTGGTCCGGAGGACTAGCCCAGGCTCTGTTCCAACGAGGAAACGCACGAAGGGAGCGCAGCAGCACGGACAGGCTGAAAGACTTCGTGCCCTACCAGTGGCTGTTGCAGCGTTTGAAGAAAGCTGCTGCAACTGAGACGATCGAGAACGATAAGAGCGATTCACCGCCTAACTACGCAGGAAAGAGCGACACCTTTCTACCGAATGACGAAAAACAGCCAAACCACCTGACATCATCAAGCATGGGGCAGTGCGCATACCAAACTTATAGCCATTCTGCGAGGAAAACAACGTCCAAGACTTCGATTGATTCTTACACCAGAGCACTTGAAACCGAGTCAGGTCAATCCCAAGATGAGACCATGGAACTAGATGTTGAGACCTCCTCAGAGATGGAAACGGAAACTGCAAACAGTGGTGAAAATCGTCCGGACAGCATCTTCATGGAAAATACAGCTTTTGACCGACTCCTTTTCGACCACAAGTCGAATTCGCTAGGGGGAGTTGCAGACAACCGTCTGCGCTGTCCTGCTGTTGAGGACATGGAAACGGAGTGGTATACTAGTACTATGTCAGAGCAGGCGTGTGCGGTGCGCCAGGACGAAGGAAAGGGGACGGAAGGCTGCGGGAAGAGGGATGATAGTCGCCGACGACGCTTTCTATCCGGCCCGGCCCGACTTTTGGTTGACAGAAGTACCAGTTTTACCAAGGTAAACACACACACACACACACGTGCGCTGTAGTGCTAGTTACTACATGTATACTATACTATATGGGTCCTACATCTTAGCACTTGTCCTCCTTCCAAAACTATACATTTTCAAAGCACAGCACTTCAAGGTAATATGACTGGAAGGTCTCCGTTATAGTTTACAATGCAAAGTTAATATTTGAAAAATTATAGTTTGAAGTTTCTTTCAAATTTCTGTGGCCAAACTTTGCAATCCTATCATGGTTTCTTTCAAACAAGGTGATGGCAGCAACGACAGAGCGCATGCGCGGGAGGAGGCTGATGGAGGAAGACATTTTGAAGAGAAAGCAGCCACGTGACCAACTGCCGAAAGTTCCCGCCAAAAGACGATGGAAATCCTTCTAATATGTTGATTACTTTCTAGTGTATTTTGAGCTGACCACTATAGCATCAAGTCTCAAATTTAGATCTCACTATTGGCTGTTCATAAAATACCCAAAGTTTACCTAGATGGCAACCATATCTCAAGTACATGTAGTATACTAGTACTGAAATGTATGACCAAAAATTTGTTATTATTTTGTTGTAAATCAGGTAAACAATTATAATAACATCCACACATCACACATGTTTCAAGTGATCCATCTGTCTGTCATACTGTTCATCTGCCGACATAATCTTTATTTCAAAATGAACTAGAAGAAATAAGTACCTCACAAGTATATCCATCTATCTTAGTTTATACTCCTATACAACTACTTTTGTACTCTTTTTCAACAATAGAATACTACTTTAATATGTCTTCTTGTTGGAATGACTAACCCGTGACCATGTTACAGTGTAAATAACAAACAAAATATTTAGTTTAAAGTTTTCGGGCAAAAAGTGTTCTGATATACTAAAGCAATGTAGTTATAAATGATTATGTATTTTTCAGTCAGCGAAAAAAGCATGGTCGATTTTGTTATACGCATGATCAAATTTTGGCGACATCCAAGGAGCGGGGTGATAAGTACTGACTAACACTGATGTGCTGACCATGCACCTGGAAATACCAACATAACATGTGATAATGCTATACAACTCTGTTAATAGATTTCCTTAATGTATTTCCTTAATATCTATTCCTTAAAGTTATATTCCATAAGTCAATGTCTGGAAAATGCCACCTCTAAAGTCCAAGCTATCAGACATTTACCAACTATGTTCTTGTACAAATGGTCCATTATTTAAGGGTTCCTCTCGGCAGCAAAAATACTTTGTTCTATTTACAATACTTGTACAAAATTGCACACTTGTTTTCAGAGTAGATTTACATAAACAACAGTGTTCAGCAATGCAACCAGCCTTCAGCAACCCTTTAATAAATGTCCATCTATAGTACTTATCAATGTAACTAAACAGTAAATCTAGAACAAGCTTTTTAACAAGTATATGCACTTAAGACTGGACCACAAAAAATGTGAATGAATGTCAAAATGAATAATCTGGTGTTTTTCTTGATAATTGTTTTTTCCTACATATGGTTGTTCTGGAACAATTTTTTTTTCATTCTAAAATGAATATGACTTTTATGAAAAATGAGGATTATATTGACTACACATCTGAGGCGGAGCCATTCTACAAACTTAAATCTTTTAAGGGAGAAATTCCTTTACATTGCTTTGTGGTCCCACTAACTTTTAATGACAATGTATACAGTATGTCACATACAACCTACTTACTGAAAGGAATAATAGAAAACACCAATGATGTTCATAATTTGCCTACATCACTAGTAGTGTGTAAGTAAGCTGTACTAGTAAGGCATACTGCATTTCATATCAAGAAACTTTTGGTTTTCACAGAAATGTAATCTGATACCTCGTCCTATTGTGATGATAAGTAGTCAAAAATGCTGTATGCACTTACTTGAAGATTTAAAAAAAAAACCCACAGCATATGGCTTCCTGATTGGCTATCAACAGACCAACCACGAGGCAGCATGTCGTCATTATCATAAACCCTTCAAGTGGTGTCTTGTGATTGGTCTATTTCTAAACACATTATGGTAATGAAGCCTTTAGGCATGACAAGCTTGTTGGGTCGGCCTGGTCAGACTGATGTCATGGGAAGCTACACCGGAGTTCCTTCCTCGCTGACTGTTATTGGGCTGCCCCCTGTAAAATATGATTAAAAAAGGGTTCTTATATCATATGCCAGTGTCTGTACCTATTGAATAGCTGGCAAAACTGCCCTGCACTAGCTTTGCAGACATGCGGTAGGATGCTTTTTTATCACACCAAAACAACCTATCACACCTAACATATGTAAATCTCCAAGCATTGTTTAAAAAGATGCCCCTACTGTCCTATGCCTGAAATGCTGTTAAGCATCTAATAGTGTGAGTATCTGTATCTGTATTTATATAGCCGGTTTAACCGCCATTCGGCGTAACACACCAGTATACCAATTGCAATTACTAGCATCAATTTCATTGCAAACAAGCCATAACACAAAAGCACAGCCAGCAAACTTAATATTTTTACGCCACGGACACAGCAGACACAAAGGATGCAGTAGAAGAACAACAGAGATCAGGCTAGCAGACACCACATCCGAATCTCTACCTTAGCATCCGTCTGAATGTGTGGTCTGCTCCGGGGAGCTCACCAAGGTAAACCCTTCAGACTCCACATTGTCGGAGCTACTAACGTTCCCAGATCGGTTCGACTCATTGGTACCATCATGGTTGTCATTATCATCATCTTCCTTGATTGCTGGGGTGAGGAGAAATGACATCTCTTATCAGAGATCACTTCCCTCAATCAACGACTTTATAATCATGTCAGGGATGCAAAAGGCCACCTCCATACATTTTGTATGTGGTCAAATTTGAGAAATAGCCTAACGACATTGAGCTCAAAATTATGTAGCTACAAATGTATCTGATAATAGCAGCTGAAAATGGCGCCCCCTTCCAAAGAGACAAGGAAGAATCAAGAACAGGTCTGTCTCCAAGACACGTCCCTCTGTCCCTGGGCGGAAATTTGGATGGACAAAAATTTCACCTGGTCGGTGGAAAAATCTGAACTTCAGAACATGAAAAAATATTCTTGTGAGCTTACAATGAAAAATTCAAGAACGAAAATTAACATTCGAATTTGCTTCTAAGAATGCGTGAAATGGATTTTCAGAGGGTTTGAATTTCCGGGTCATCCAAGGGGACAAAAATCTAAAGCCAGCAACAGCCCTGATCAAGAAGAAGAAAAAGGATACAGTGGAAGGACGTTGGAAGCAAAAAAAGTAATGAGAAGTTTAATTTATAGAGAACACTACAAAACAACTTACCATCAGCAATTTCTGTCTCAATATCCTGTAATGTAGCGGACAGTTTGGGGTCGCAGCTGCGGATGGGCGTCTTTGGACTCGCTGCCACCCCTGCAGCAGGGCTGTCGTCTGGGGGGTTCTGGGCAGAAGTGCCTTTGGTTGGGGAAGAATACATCTTTGCTGTTTCAACACACTGGTCGAAGTATGTCTTAAACTCGGCCGCGGTTTCGGGTAGTTTGAACCGAACAGCGAACTGCTCTGGTTTTGGTTCATCTTCTGCTGCGTCCACGGCTGTCCAGACCCAGGAGCGGTCTGACCCGGAGTTGGGATGCAACGACATCGCCCCCGTGATGAGGTGGTTTGCGCACAGCTTCAGGACCTGTTCACGCCTCATCAGCACGCGGGAACGGTTTGTCGTCTTGTGGCGTAGAATCTTGATGTCTCCGATCCCTCGCTCTTTCCACTGGTTCAAGTCTGCATCCCAACGGAACAACTTTGCTCGGAACTTGAACAGTTGTTCCTCCTCCTCTTCTCCTGTTTTGAGTTCGATCTTCTCAGGGAGTTTGACGATTGGCTCGAAGTGGATGTCTTCACCTCCGTCGGACTCGTAGAAATCCCCGTCGTCCTTTTTGGGACTCCTGATGGGACTCTTCAGTGGGCTTTTAGCGCTTGCCTTAGATGCAGGGATGATCTTCTCGGGGCTAAAGGTGAACTTGAACCCTCCAGCCTGATTAGCCATCTCCTTGAAGGAGAGTGATGTTGCAGATGTATCTGTTGTTGAACTTGAAGTGCCACCAAACAGACTGCTGGGAGGAGCCGTACCGCTCGAGCTATCCTGTCCACCGAGGGCAAAATCAGTCGCTTTCTGCTTCAGGGCATCCGCGAACGACAAAGGTTTTGCACCCGTCTCTGCACCCAGGAGCGACTGCTTAGCCAAATCACCGATACTTGGCATTTCCTTCCCAGGTTGGCTGAAGAACGGAGATGAAGTATTGAACGTCGTATCATCTGCCTTGACCCCGAAACTGAATCCTGTACCAGTAGCTGGCTGACTTGCGGTACTCGGACCACCGAAGACGAACCCTGTGGATTCTGCCGGCTTCGCTGGACTACCGAAAGTAAAGCCCACTCCGGTTCCTGACGAGGCCTTCCCGAAAACTGACCCACTCGAGGCTGCTGGCTGTCCAAACGTAGATCCGGACGGATTGCTGAGGTCAACTCCCCCGAAACTTGTTGAGGCTGTCCCCGGTTGTTTGAAACTGAAGCCTGACCCGGGTATTCCTGAGCTGCTTGTGACAGTCGCTGTGTCAACCCCCCCGAAACTTGCTGAGGCTGTCCCTGGTTGCTTGAAACTGAAGCCTGACCCGGGTATTCCCGAGCTGCTTGTGACGGTTGCTGTGTCAACCCCCCCGAAACTTGCTGAGGCTGTCCCCGGTTGTTTGAAAACGAAGCCTGTACCAGATATTCCTGAGCTGCTTGTTGCAGTTGCTGCCTGCACGTTTGTACCAGGTTTAGGTGTGCTGCATGCAAGACAGGCGGTCTTGTCAGCAGGGTTGTTAACCATGCACACACTACAGTCCCACATATCAAGTTTGGGTTTGAACAAGGCAGAGAGACTCTTGCTCCCTCTGTCTGCTGTGCTGCTAGCTGCCGACATTCCTGGCTTTGGAGTAGAGCAGGCCAGACATTTTGTTTTGTCCCCGGGGTTGTTAACCATGCAGACTTCACAGTCCCAGGATCCTGGTTTGGCCTTAAACAGGTCACCAAAACCCTGTAAGAAAAACAAAGTAATTTGTGAGCAAACTATTCACAGACATATACATATAGCTTATAAATGGCTCAATACTAGAATATCAAGTGACATGTGCTATAATTTCTATGACAACACCTACATAGTATCTTACTGAAACATCTATGAGATTTTTCTGGTCTAAATGTAATTTTAGCACTGATAGCATACTTCTTACTGTGCTGTACAGTTGTTTTTCTATGATGAATTTATCTACAGTCCTTCAATAAGGAAAAAATACAAGTTTAACAATCACCTTAGCTGGTGACTTTTCCGGAGATTCTGTCTCAGATTTCTCCAGGACCTCAGGTGTCTGTGGCGCTGATGCCTGCTGCCTATTCCCTTTCACAGGAGAAGATTCGGGTGTCTGCGACGCCGAAGTATCCTGCCTGTTTACTTTTACAGGTGATGCTTCAGAGCTGACAGGCACGCCCGATGTTCGTTCTGCCTCTGCTAGTATGGCCTTGCACTCCTCCACTTTGTCTTTATAAACCTGGGCTAACTCAATGGTCTTGAACTTGATGGCAAACTGCTCAAATTTGGGCTCCTCTGTGGATGAAAAATGTCATAAGTTCATTACATGTATAGGAAAATTGCCACTATTTCTGAGATGGTAGGTCATATTACTGTCAGGTAGTCTAGATACAGTAAGACTTGTATGGGAAACAATTGCTTCCACCGCAAACTTCAAACACTTCTTCCACAAAAGTCCCTACAAAAGTAAATGAATTTACAGTAATTTGGCAGCCTTGGAATCATGTTCTGCTGCAAACAAACTGCAATAAACTTATTAGTAGTAGTAGCAGAAATACAAGTAGTTGTAGTAATAGTATCCAATATGTGACTATACTTCTAGGGGATCCCTGACACAGGGGTGAGCAGCAGTTTACATAGAAGACTAGATTAAAAACATCCTATATTAGTATAATGTAGACGGATTTTACCTGAGTAGTCCATGGCACTCCAGACCCAGGACCTGTCGGACCCTGCGTTAGGTTTGAGGTCCATGTCAGGTTTGATCAAGTGATTGCAGCACACCTTCAGCACCTGCTCACGCCGCATCACCGACCGGAAACGTGTTTCCTACAGGAGGAGACAACAGTTAAGTACACAGAAAGCGCAAACCTTTGCCAAGACAGTAAGGCCCCTCTATACTAGGGATTTACATGCTTGCGTTCTGCAGTGTCACAAGAAGCTGCTAGGGATCTAGGAATTCCGGAATAGATGTACCTTGTAATGGTTAGGAATTCCTGAATCTAGTTCCAGATCTTTTTCAGAATTTTGACTTCTACGTATCATTTGAACTTGACATTCATGACACAGCTTTGTCACATGATTTTGTAAGAACATGAGCTAGCAATCATGGGTTGAGCTGCTAAGTCTAGGCAATCACTGATCAGGGAATACAGTGAAACCTGAACAAGTGAACATCTCTACATGAGGACCACCTGGACAACGTGACCACTTTTTGGTGGTACCTTAGACAATTTTTCCCAAATTACGAATCCTGTCTATAGTAACCACCTGTCGACATAGACCAGAATTTGTCGATCCCCTGAGTCTTCTTGGGCAGTTTTGACCAAATAATTGGTTGTACCTGTTTGTGCTGAAGAATCTTCATCTCCCCGAGGCCCCGCTCCTTCCACTGGGAGGTGTCTTTGTCCCAGCGGTACAGGCGGGACCTCTGGCTGTACACGACTGCTTCGTCCTCCTCTCCTGTTTTTACCTCAACCTAAGAGGGATCACATGTGACAAAACATTCTTTACCACTCAAACTTTTCATTTGGAAAATATAGTCCTCTATCATACTGTAAATCCATTTGATATTGCAGTTGATATAGACTTTAGCTGTTGGGGATAAAGGGAGTAGTTTACAGCATATAATCTTAACTCAACTAGTGACCATTAAAGTAGCTAAAAACTGTCAACATATAAAAATTACAGTAGATTTGTATTGCAGATATACAATGTACATGCGCATTGAATCTTGTGCTTAACGTACTATGCTTCAACTTGCAAAGAAATATTTCCGAACCTTTATTCAGGATGAAATTGAACAAAAGGCAACCCTTACCTTTGGCAGAGACACTATAGGCTCAAAGTGGATGTCGTGACTTTCAGTCACATGGTCGTCGTCACCAAGGGCATCCTCTGACGAGGCCCCTCCAAACAGGGAGGCCCCGGCCCCAGCAAAGCTGAAAGGCTTGAAGGAGTCTACAGTAACGGGAAGGAGCAGTTGTAAATTAATTACAAGTCTTAGCTGTGCATCTGCTACTTAAGCATTATAAGCCACTAACTATAGTATTATATAGAGTGGAACTCTTGGCCTTGCCACCTAACCAAGTACTGTATCCTCTTAAGATAGCTTAAAACGTTTTACAAAAAATATATGCATTTGAAAAGATTCAAGGCTCACCTGTTTTTCCAAAAGCAAAGCCCCCATCAGTTGTTGCTAGTGATGCAAAAGACAAGCTGGCCACAGAAGTGTTACCAAACATGTCTGTTGGTTCTATAGGGAATGACAAAAGGACACCAAGTTGAGTAAAGAATATCATTGTCTTGTGGCAAAGACAAGTCCATTTATTCATTAGTAAAGCCATCTCAACATTTCATGACCAGATGGACATGTATTAACTTTCAACCTGCCAAAGGTTTACCTATGTAGCAAATTTGTATTGTATTGGTGTACGTGTAAGTCAGTACCAAAATAGTTAATGCCTTATACATGAACTTTGAGAGTGAAAAAAACAGAACTCGTACAGACCTTGACCTCCAGTGGCACCCTGTATGGTACCATCAGTCGTGCTACGGCTGGGACTTGTCTTGGTCGGCGTAGACGTCGTCTGAGCGGGCTGGGGTGCGTCCTTCCTCAGTGCCTTCCCTGCCTTCCATTGGTCAAACCAAATCTCGTAATCGTCAAAGTCCTCGTCTGGCCTGTAACCTTCGGGCGCGGGAAGGTCTTCGTAGAAGTAGAACGTCGGCGGGAGTCGGTACGTGAGGGCGCGGGTCAGCTGCTTTGCCGAGGGCTCCTTCTCGTAGATGATCTCCACGCTGGGGTCAGAAGTCAGGGTGGGGCCAAGGGACATGGCGGAAAGCTGCCCTAGTTTTTCTGGTGACCTCTGGGATAGGTCAGTTGGTGCTTTTTCTAAGAGTCAAAATACACTGCTGTTAGGACACAGACTATAATAGAACAAGACAGGAAAACAACAAAATGACACATTCATCTTAACTTTCACAAAACTGTGTACCAATCCCCCTACCCTTGAAGCTATCATAGTTAGGGGGGTCCCCTACCAGTAGCTCTAGATTTGTAAAGTAACTTGAAGTTCTTAAATTTCAAGCTACCGGTACTTTTGTTTTACATCGAGAGAAACTTTAGACTAAATAGACAAAGTGTACATGTCAGCATATACGAGAAGTCACATATCTAAGTGGGAACTTTAAATAGATGGACAGAAAGACTTACAGATGAATGGTTCATGGGTAAAATAAAGATTGATAGAAGATGTATAAAGGTAAAATAAAGAACAAGAAATGGACAGAACCTCTGGTAGGAGATGCTTCTTCCGACGACGCTTCTTCTGACCTCTCTGCAATGGAAGTCAATCCAAAGGCTGTTGTGGTGGGAGCTGTGAAGAAGGACTCCTCAATGCTACTACTGCCCAGAGAGAAGGAGAAGGGGGTGGTACTACTGGAAATGGTGGCGAAACTAAAAGATGGTTTGGTTGAGGGTACAAAGCTGACGGCAGGTTGTGTTGAAGAGGAGTGGGTAGCAGGTGAACCGAAAGTCCATTTTGAGGGAGAGATGACGGTAGGTTTGGTTGGCTGTCCATCACCGAATGTGAACTTTGGTGGCGAGACGACGCTGCCGTCCTTTGGTGGGGTGGCCTGTTCATCGGACTTGGGCGAGGCATCCTGCTTCTTGCCTGCGTCAATGTCAAAGGTCAGCCTTGTTGGCGTTTGACGGGACAGAGCTCTGCTGGTTGCCTCGTTCATTTCCGGGAGCTTTTCGATCTCCGGTGTTCCGGGCTGGGTGTTGGGGCCAGATGCTGGCGGAGTGCAAATCTTCCCGTGTCGTAGAAGATCTTGTGCAAACTCAAAGTGATTTCGAAACTCGTCAGCCACCTCTTTGTTCTTGAACTTCACAGCAAGCTGTTCAGTCTTCAGCTCTTCTTCTGCAAAATCCATGGCCGTCCAGACCCAGGAGCGATCCGACCCTTTGTTGGGTTGAAGTTTCATGTCGGTGGTGATGTGGTGGTTGGCGCACAGTTTCATGATCCTTTCCCTTCTCATGACGACGCGAACCCGACCGTCAGCGAGGTTCTGAAGAATCTTGATGTCGCCGACGCCACGCTCTTTCCACTCCTGATTGGTGGTATCAAACCTATAGAGCTTGGCACGATGTTCAAATAGAGTCGTGTCGTCCTCTTCCCCAGTCACGTGCTCAACGTTCTCTGGTAGGGTCGCGATCGGCGAGAAATGAATATTGTCTTCTTCGTCATCCTGGTAGTATTCATCTTCCTCGGGCTCAGTCTTGTTCAAGTTCAGGGACAAATTCCTGCTGTCTGCAAACGATGCCGAGAAAGAGAATGAAGCTGGTTGAGACGTGCTGCCGAAGAAACTCTGGTTTGAAGTGTCGTGGCTGCTGTCTTCTCGTAGGTCGTAGTTGTCCCACTCCAGTCGGTCGATACTTCCGGGAGTGTCAGCTCGTTCCTTGCGTAACATGGAGGCCAGGGTGTCGGCCTCTTGTTCCTCTGCTTCGCGAGGGCTTTGCATTCCCGGCGCCGCTGCGGCGAACTGCTCTTTCAGCGACTTCAGTTCTGACTTCAGCTTCTCTGCACTGTTGATGAGCTGGGACTCCCGGGAAGGACCGGCGTTTTTGCTCGGAGAGGGAGGCATCACGTCGATCAGCATGGCCTGGCATTGTTCAAAACGCTTGTGGAACTCCTCTGCAATTTCTGTGGTCTTGAACCTGGCTGCAAACTGCTCGAAACCTGGCTCCTCGTCTGAGCAGTCCATGGCGTGCCACACCCAGGACCGTTCCGATCCAGCGTTGGGCTTCAGCGTCATGTCTGTGGTGATGAAGTGGTTGGCACACACTTTAAGGACCTGGTCGCGACGCATTATGATACGGATACGCTTCGTCGTCTTGTGTTGTAAGAACTTGATGTTGCCAACGCCGCGTTCTTTCCACTGGTTGGTACCTTTGTCCCATCGGAAGAGCTTGGCCCGTTGTTCGTACAAGACTCTTTCATCCTCCTCTCCTGTGACCAGTTCCACCTTTTCTGGCAAAGGTATGATGGGTTCAAAGTAGATATCATCACGCTCTTCCTCAATGTTTGGCTCTCCCCCATCGCTCTCCTGGCTTGTGTTCAGGGTCCCAAATAGTTGCGTGCCAGCACCTTGGAAACCGCCGAACGGCTTGTCAGATTTTCCCCAGGCGAAATCCTGTGTTTTTCCGGCAGTTAGGTCTGCAAACATTAGATTGGATGATGCTGTGCCAAAAAGGTTTGTGCTTTGACTTGTTTTGCTACCTACAGCTTCTGAGCCGTTGCTAGGCATTTCCGCACCCTTGACGACACGTCGTTCTGGTTTGTCATCTAGCTTGTCCTCTTCAATCCACCCCTCCGGAAGTGGCTTGTCCTCGTACAAGTAGAACGTGGGAGGCAGGAGGTATTTCTTTGCACGTTCGATCTGATCGGGTGTCGGCTTTTTTTCATACACAAAGATAACGTCTGGGTCCCCATCAGCTGTGGCTTTGTCTGTTGAGAGTGAAGGTAAAGTCTTCAGTCAGCACCATGGCTTCAAGCTTGAGGATTGTCAGATTTATTTTAAGAATGCATACATACAGTACACTAAAAGTCTTTGGTATTTTCGGGTAGGGTTACAGACTACGGTGGTGGCTGGTGGGTTAGAAACATTTACTGACAACTGTTAATAGGAGCCAAGTAAGTCAAGTCAAAAAGAGAGTTGACATACACATAACAGGCAGTGTGAACATGCAACTAACCTTACCATACCATGCCCAGCCAGCTGAAGACATCGTGGCATGCACATGCCCAGAGGTTCTTTCCCAAGCAAAAGGAGCCAAGCCTCAATACATGCCAAGCCACATGCTACATGCTGTTTATTCTTAACTTAAAACATTCCTGACGACCTACCTGCTCTAGCAGCCCGCTGCTGCTTTTCAGGTGTACCAATAGGGGTGCTCGTTCTTGGCCCGGGAACCAAACAGACAACAGGAGTTGACACAGTTGTGACAGCTGTTACTGAGGACACAGGGATGGAGAATTTGAACTGACTTGCCAAAGATGAGGCAGTGGTGGTGGTGGTCGGGTTAGAAGATGAAAAGGAGAACTTAAAGCCCCCCAATGTGTTATCATTACCAGCACCTATAACAGGAAGCCCACCTTTCACATCACCAAAGGTGAACTTGCTTCCTTCAGTACCGGTTGCTGGTTGGCTTCCTTCACTTGGCTGTGATTGGCTCAGGGCAAACTTGAATCCTGATTGGTTGGGAGCAGAGGGCTGGGATTGGCCAAAGTTAAGTCCAAAACCTGACTGAGATGGCCGTGATTGGTCCAGCTTGAAGGAGAATCCTCCTGATTGGGCACTATCACTTGTTTCTGGTTGGGTTGGTTTGAACTGGAAGCCTGTTAGTGCTGTAGTCTGACTCGTAGTGGATGTCTCTGGTACAGCGAACCCGAAGGAAAACCCTGTCTTCGGCTGAGTGGTCTCTGCTGTTTGCTGTGATGTTCCAAACCCAAAACCAGACTGGCCAGTGCTTACGAAGGAGAATCCAGACTGGGATACTGTGCCTACACCAGGCTTGGCAGCACCAGTGGCACCAAAAGGAACCGTCGGCTGGCTAGCAGCATCCTGACTGAACATGGCACCGAAGGAAAAGCCTGGCTTGGTTGGCTTCGGGGCAGTGCCTGGTTTCGGGGTCGTACAAGCCAGGCATGCATCTTTATCTCCTGTGTTGCTAACCATGCATGTTGGGCAGTCCCATGATCCAGGTTTGGGCTTAAACATGTCCCCAAATGACATCGTCGGCTCGCTCAGTTTCAAAGACGTACCTGGTTTTTGCGTCATACAAGCCACACATGCATCTTTATCTCCAGTGTTACTAATCATGCACGCTGGGCAGTCCCACGATCCAGGCTTGGGCTTAAACATGTCTCTGAATGACATTGTCGGCTCGCTCGGTTGGCCAAAAGCGACAGGAACTTCCTGGTCTTTAGTTTTGGTTGGAGAGGGTGGTTTCTTTGGTGACAGTGGTTTTGCTGGAGACAGTGGTTTTGTTGGAGAGGGCGGTTCCTTTACTGGACTCGCCTGCTTTGCAGGAGATTTCTTACTGGATGTTGCAGGCATGGAGGTGATGATCTGGATAGCCTCATCCACTCTGTTCTTGAACTCCAGGGCTGTTTCTGCCTCCTTGAATCTGACAGCAAACTGTTCCTTCGTGCCCCCTTCCTCAGCGAAGTCCATGGCGACCCAAACCCACGAACGGTTTGAGCCCGCGTTTGGTTTCATCGCCATGTCGGCTGTGATGTAGTGGTTGCAGCAAATCTTCAGGACTTGGTCACGTCGCATCAGGATGCGGCAGCGCTGGTTGTGCCGGTTCTTGAGGACCTTGATGTTGCCGAGGCCGCGTTCCTTCCACTGGTGGTTGTCCTTGTCAAAGCGGAACAGCTTCGCCCGGTGAACGAACAGCTCATCTTCGTCCTCCTCCCCGGTTTTCAGTTCCACTTCGTCCGGGAGGGTCACGATTGGCTCAAAGTGGATGCCGTCATCATGCGCCTCTGTGTCTTCGTCACTTGCCAGCTCCTGGTTTTCCCTGTCCACCTCCTCTGGACGTTGGAACATCCGCTCTTCTCCAGTGACGAACAGTTCTTTAGAAGGGCTTTTTGTCAAGTCACTGCTCTGCTCTCCCTCACCTATTATTGGGGCAAACGTTATTGGAGACTCCCCAGGAGGCCTGAAATAACCGGGGCCGATTTGAATATTTGTCTCAGAGGGCTCCTCTGAGTCAGGTGTTGAGACTTCCTCTTCATCTGATTGGGATTTTGATTGGTCGGAGTACTCCCCAAATTGAGGAGTTAAGCTCCTGGGAACGGTGAACGTGGGGGTGGATTGGAAAGTGTTGGGATTGACCATGGTGGTGAGAATCGGGTACTTGGTTGCGATGCCTGACAGCTCGGTTCCAGGCATTTGTGAGGCAGTGCTGAAACTGAAGAAGCCTCCAGCAGCCGCCGCCGCAGACAAGGCTTGGGAACTAACAGGGATGCCGCCCACCACCCCCAGCCTGGAGTGAACCCCCATCTGCACTCCCCGAGGACTGGTTGCGGCCGGTAGAGACTGGGTCGCAGGGATCGTCTGGCCTCCCTGAGACAGCTGTGGAACACCTGTAGTGATTCCTGGTCTTCCAGCCAGCTGTGCCTGCGGAATCTGCATGGCGCGGGGGCTGACGGCCTGCGGGTATCCCTGCGCCAGCCCCATCCGTAGGGCAGCCGCCTGCATGGCTTGGTTGTACCCGGGCATGCCTGGCTGCAGTGTACCTGGCTGCAGTGTACCTGGCTGCAGTGTACCTGGCTGCAGTGTACCTGGCTGGAGTGTACCTGGCTGGAGTGTGCCTGGCTGGAGCGTTGTCGTCGCCACTCCTGGCTTCATCAGCCCTGTGAAAGCTGCAGGTTGGGTTGCTTGCATGAAACCCTGAATGTTCTGCGTGGTGAGCGGCATCCCCTGTTGTAGCTGTGCTCGGGGGCTGGTTGCCGCGAACTGCGTTGTCGGGCTGGGTCCGTGGACCACCGTGTGCACGTAGCTCCTCTGTGAAGCCTGCAGCATGCTGGGAGAATAGCCCTGGTTCTGGTAGACCGGGGACTTGATGTGTTCTGGAGGGATGGTGACGGAGAGCGGCTGCGACGGTTCAGTGGATGCCCGTGTTAAGGAGATGGAATCACTGGTTCGCATGGTCTGGTTTGGCGGACCCTTCTGTGGGTCATCTGATGCCACGGCCGCTGCTGGCTTGGTGTTGGTCGGAGTGGACATGATGAGGGATCGCAGCAGAGGCGTTTGATCGTGACCAGAAGCGGTCGCGGCTGGCGTGGACGTCATGTTTACTGCTGACGGCACGACAGCGGGAACCCTTGCAGGTGTTGTCACCCCAGTTGCTGCAGCTAACATCTGTGTGGCACTCTCCTGACTTGCAGCTGCCACCTGTGAGCTATGGTACATGGCATGTTGGAGAGCGCTGTATCCTGCATAGCCGTGCGGCGGTGTGGCAAATCCATGCTGTACGCCACCATACGCCAGAGGAGTTGTATACGCGTAGCCGTACGGTGGGGTCTGGGCGTAGCCGTAGTGTGGGGTAGCGAACCCTGGCTGGGGCAGGTACGACGCATCAGCAGTTGGCTGTGCCGTTTTCTCATCGGGTGGCGTCTGTGTGGACATGGACTGGCCCACTGATCTGGAAGGGGTGCCAGATGAGTTTTTCATATCTTTGAATTCATCCTAATGAAAGAAAAAGGAAAAAGATGTCAGAGAAAACCTTGAAACTCAAGCAAACCCTGTCAATGTGAGAAAATCACTGAAGAACGATTCAAAGGGACCGCTCACATGTGGCCAGTCAGATCTATCTGACAGTAATTTTGCCCCTTAGGAAGCCCCATTTCAACTTAAAATTCTCTACAACTCCACCCCGTGGAAGGGGGGTACCATTTCCCTGCCTGGTCGCTCCACTTCCTCACAATGCCCCCCTCTTATTCTTTTTCTTGAAAAAACCCTGTAATATGACAAATGCTAAACACCCTTCACCCACCATGAGGAACCTCATCTGTTCGGTGAGCTCCTGAACCCTCTGCTCACTCCGGGTGCACGTCTCCAGCAGACGGGAGTTGTCCAGTGTTAGAGCCTTCAGCTGGGCTGCAACACTGGACGGCGACTCCAGGACTGGGCTCTGCACAGGATGGGAGAAAGCATACAGCTCAAGCACAAGAAATATTTGTGTTCATGGAAAGGAGAACATATCTTGATCAAGTTGAACTAAGTAAAAAGACTGGCAATGACAAGAAAAACAGAAAATCTGTGTTCAGTACTGTAAATACAGTCCAAGTTTGCCAAGGAAAATTCTATAGCACTGTAAGACAACTATAGTTAACAGTGTCCTGTTGCAACCCTCACCAGAACTCTACAAGTCAGATGAGTGAGAACAGTTAAGATTTTACCTTTCAACCTATTGGTTAACAACGAACCACAGTCGTTTCCATACACACATGCACTCACTTCTCATAAAAAGAAGGAGATAAAAATTGATTTCAGTGCAGGCTGTAGTGGCAAACCCTCCAAAAATAACTTACATGTCCGTCCCCCCTTGCCTGTTGCCTAGGTGGGGACCCAGCAGTGGAGGATGTGAAGAGGGGGCTCCCCTCTCCATCCAGCTGATCTGTCAGCTGATCATGAGCCTTCCCAAGATCCTCGTCAATAGCCTGGATCTCCTTCATAATTGACAGATAGAGCGGCTGGACGGAAACAAACATTTAAATAACTGTAACAGAGCTTTTATTCAAGGCAATCACAGTTCTAATCCATGGCAAACAAGAAATTCTAATCTACCTTATTTCTAAGGGATGCAGAAACAGCTCTCAACTAAACTGATACATGTACATGTGTATGTAGGCTTTGCTGTCAATCTTTAGTTATAATAGTTTGGTTCACTTTAATGACAGAATCTCTCCAGGTAACAGGGCTCAGATGGAATATCCCTTAGTGTTTTTGGGTTTCCAAAGATCCTCCTTTTACCTTCAGGATGTTCTTAAGTAATTTGTCTGGTCTAAAAACCACTTACAGCGCCACCGTTTGGCTGACACTTTACAATCTTTGATCTAATTCCAAAATTTCCAAGGACATTTATGGATAAGATGGAATCTCATCTTCTGTCTCAAGGTGAAGAGTACTCACGTTTGTCTTGTCTTCCCCCAGCCTCTCCAGTGCCAAGGTGAGACAGTTTCTAGCCTTGCTCAGAAGAGTCTCCCACTCTGCACGCTTCTGTTGTTCCTCATCCTCATCCGCATCCTCCAAGTCTTCTAGCTGCTTATTGGCCAGAAACTTGTAGATCTGCAAACAGTCATGACCAATGAAAATGGTTCTACTTAAGTATTTATCTGGTTAACATGATATGATCAAGAGGAGGAACTCAACAGCAGAGACGAGAATTCTGGCCCGATTCTGTAGGTAATATTTTTCTGAATCCAAAAAAAATAATTGCATTAGTTAGCTTGACATTGAGCATGGACTAGGTAGCAGCTGCATTATATGGCATCAATATTCTGAGAACTCCCTGAAAACCTTCCAGATAAACTACAACCAGGTACAACATGTTATGTCGCCAACAACTACTGGTCAAACTTCAACTGCCGCAATGTAAAGAAACCTTGGGTTGATCTTAAATTTGCAATGTGTTTTTGGATACTTGTTTGTGAAGTTATAGGTTAAGCAACATCATTTTTCACTTGCTTTAGGTAAAAAATTCACTTTGATCTCTGGCAATCATCCCACAGAAACCCATACTTTAGATTTAGATACAGGAAAAAAGAAACACACAAGAGATGCCCCCGGCCTAACCTGAGCCATGTGCCTGGCAGCCTCAGCAGTCTTCATGGTCCTCAGCATCTGTAGGGCCTCTTCAGACCTGCCCTGTTGGGCAGCAGTCTGTGCAAGGAACAGACGCCCCTCCTCAAGGAGCTCGGAGATCTTGGATCCGGGGATGTCTTGGTTAAGGTGGGGGAAGAGGGGATCCTTGGGTGTCAGCACGGTCAGATTTCTGTGGAGGATTAAGAATTTAACAGAATGTAAGCTTTTGTAGCAGAATGTAAACTAAGGATCTCTGAAAAAAGACTGGTGTGTCACCTACAACAGGACTACTTAGCTGAGTAAAGATGAATATTGAGTGCATGAGGTAAAGTTTGAGAGATATGTGTGAATGAATGCCTTTTAATACCAATGTTTTTTGGCTGGAAAACATTTCATATACCACACTGATAATCTGAATTTCTGTGAACAATTTCAACCTTTAGCAACCTAGTAGCTGTTTGGACCAAATTTCCTATTGGTTACAGAGTTAGGCAGCAGGGAGAAGGTTAAAACAGTTTGTCACAATCCTTTTTCCTATTTCACACAACAGTACAACCCTTGCTACTAAATTTACAACTCACTGTTGCAGTCTTTGCAGAAGTGGTATGACAGTGCTCCAGTAGTGTGCACTCCTCTCCTGTAGGGCTGACCACTGCTCCTTGTAGAACCACGGCTGTTCACTGGACTCCTGAACCTCCCCCATCTATACAGACGCACAGAAGTATAAAACAAGAATACTGATTTAAACAACACCTTGGCGACGTGGTTTTTCATGATGGCACACACCTGCAGTGCTGTTACATTTGCATGTAGGTATATCAGGTTTCAGAAGAAGGCAAACCTCACATTTTACATTAGCCAAAATACAACAATTTCACAAACATTTTTGCCTTAAAATGAATCACGATTCATATGGTGCAATGAAATCAACAACTTGAGACACATACTCGTGCAGCGAATGTCTCGGCCAGGTGGACGAGGAGGTTAGCGTGGAGACCGTGGTTCCCGACACAGCGCACCACTTCAAGTCCCCGCTGTAACGTCAGCTTCTGCTTGGCGAGGGTTCCCATCCTGGCATTTTAATGACACAAAGTTGTTAAAAAAATGATTTGGTTCCATAGAGAAAGACAGTATGCTATCTTGCCAGAGGACTAGTAATACAAACATGTACTAATTTTCTTTTTCAAGCAGGGATTGAAATGGGTAAAATGGCTGGATCTCACAAGTAACCTTAGAAACTACGAACACATGCCCTGTATCATTGCAAAATTTTCAACACACAAACACCGCACAATACTAGAAAAGTCTGTCCACATACTCTGCAGTTCCCGTGTACAATCTGTAGGTGGCAGCCCACCAGTCCCTCTGTGCCTGTGAGCAGAGGTAGCGGGACAGGGGGAGTGGCAGGATGCGGGGTTCCATCTGACCGTACGGGATGTTCTCCTGCCGTAGTTGCAGGGTGCTGGTGTAAACAGTGGCATACACAAAGGCCTGGGGAAAATCAAGGCAGAATTATGGTTTACGGCATAATAAAGATATTCAAAAGTTTATTCCTTGCTCGAGCTGGAACCTTTTGTGAAGTCAAGAAGTGTACCAAGCAGTCACAAAAGTATGACAAACCTAAGGATAGAAATTGTGTCACGTTAAAGCCACGTTAAATGACACTACATTCGACTGAGATTAAGATTCTAAAAAAGAACTTAACAGTAATAGCATTACAAGGGTCTTCAGTATGCTTACCTGGATATCCAGCAGGCAAACGGACAGCGGGGCTCCTGACTTGAGATCCGTTGTGGTAAACTGTAGTTCTGGGAACAATCGAGAAACCCACAGGCCACCTGGAAATAGAAACAACGAGTTGGAACATAACAAAATGAAGTTGACAGCATTCAAACGGTGCAGACCTTTGCCACAGTGACACTGACAGCTACATAGGCTTACAATGGTGACAAATCCTTTAACAAAAACTGCGTCCATTCTTTAGACAAAGGCTTACTCTTCCCTGAAAAATTATGAAACTACATTTTTCTTGTGACGAATGAATTCTAAAAGCTACAAACATGAATTTCTTATCAAAATTCTACCACTTAGTTTACCCAGTGACAGGAGTAGGAAATGACTTACAGTCTGGCTGGATGCTGTCCTCGGTGCTGAACCACTGTAACCCCAGCCACACCACGGGCTGCAGCTCACCCGGCTGGTCATGGACCGCAACTGGCAGAAACATCAATATCAGTTCTATAACTTCTATCATATCAACATACAGTCAAGATATAAAATTGAGTGTTTTTAAACTTTGTAGATTTTCAATATTTTTATCAAATTTCAAGATACCAGAGTCTTCTTTCTGCAAACAAGTACTATTAATGTCTGTTTTTTCTTCTACTCTTTGCCTCCTTTACAGAGACAGGAGCCTTGAGGTACTATTTACCCATGTCATACTGTATGAGATCGTCTGTGTCAGGTAGCTCGATGTCCTGACGAGTAAAGCAGTCGCTGGTGAGGAGGAACGAACGGTTGTTGTCCGTCCCATAGCCAAACAGGACGTAGAACACTCGCTCTCGACCCTGGAACATAGCACAGTGGAGTCAGGCACCAGTTAAACAGCACTAACACTAACTCTCCCCTACATAAATGCTACTGTTTGCACTGACCCTATGCATAAAGGGAGGGTGAAAATCTAGAAGTAGAAGCGACACCTGGCAGCTTATGAAGAAACTGCATGACATACAGGTACAAAATTGGCACTGAAGTGCATCTACATGGAAGTCAGTTGACTGTAAGAAACGTGAGCAGTTACCTGTGGGTTACAGAACTTTAATTGGCAGTCTTCCACCCAATCACTGCCCTGGTCCACCTGTAGGCTCTCAAGCATGTGGCCTGCAGGGAAAATAGTCGGTTTGCTATTAAGGTTCTCAAAGATCTTAGACAAGGATAACTTTTTGCTAAAATACACTTTTCAATAAAATTGATCTATTGTCCTTCCTACTGGAAGGATAACACAGACAACTCACAATGACAAGTTTTGTCCAACTTCATGAAAAATGTGTTTATCCTTCTCTGATGAACATACAGATGCTTGTGGTATACATGTTTTTGTATGGCTTGAATTATGACTTTTGCTAAACACAAATGACTTCAAACAACAAACTTGCGCTTTTTCATGGCAGAAATCTGTATCTGTTGAATCACTAAAAAAAGAGAGAGAATCCAAACCTACCTAACCTAATTCTTTTAAGAGCATAATCAGAAACACAAGATTTATTTTCCTACGCCCTACTATCAGAAAATGGAGGACGTACCAACTTGGCTGAGCCTGCAACAGGCCATGTCATACCAGCAGGTGGGCGGGGGCAGTTGCCGGGCGGGGTCCGCCACGGTAACCCAGGGTGCCCTTGTGTCAGGAGCTGCTGATTGGTAGCTGACTAAATAGCAAGCTGTTACCAGAGGCATGGCATCTGTCCAGGTCAGCTGACCCTAAAATGTTTAAAAACTTGTGTTAATGTTTTTGCAATGTCTTTGCCCCGTTGAAAAAAATTTTATAACCTAGAGATACAATGAAGGAAACACAAATCTGTCAGAATCTTATACATAACTTTTCATCACCACTAAGTCAGTTATTAACTAAACAAGGTCACACACCAGAGGGCCCAAAATCAACTTTGACCTTCGTCTTCATAACACTTATTCACATATAAAATAACATTACAATCCATCCAGTGGTTCTAAAGCTATGCTGACCACAAATGTTCGAAAACACACACATACATGTACAGACACGCCAAAAACAATACCTCCATTTTTCATGGAGGTAATAGAAATGTTTAACTGTAAGGTCTCAAAGATAACACAGGTTGCAGTGATGAGGTCATGACAATTCTGTTTTCTGCAAGTTATGAATATCATGGAAACAAATTATACCTCTTGCTTCAAACTTTCAAAGGAAAAAGTACAGTTCAAATTCGAGTGGCCCCATAACCTTTAGCACACTTAATTAGCCATTTGGCACCACATTCTCTATTCGTTAGAGTTAGGCAGCAGGGAGAAGGTTAACTGAAAAACGTCTGTTTGACTAGAACTTGCCTGCTGTGCCTGTTTGAGTAACAGAGTCCCGGCTAACCAGTAGATCTGTCCTGTCATCTCCTCCAGCACTGCTCGCCACTCCTCGCCCCCCTCCCCACCCCCTGGGGCCGTCAGCTGGCTCGCTGTCACCAGGCAACGGTCAAACCTGAAACACCAACAACTCCTCTTAGTAAGCTTCTTCTTCTCACCTTATCACCCTGAGGCCTTAAGGCTAAAAGCCTGTAAGTTGTCAGTCTCGCTATGAACACTCTCCAATCTGCTCTATCCTCTCAGTCATTGTCTTCACTGCTTGGAAGTTGGTTCTGCTCTTCTAGTAATCTTGACGATTTGTTTGATGTTAGTAAGCAAGTATCACAAACCTATACAGTCAAAACTGCCCAAGAAGACCACTCAGGAGACTGATAAAATCTGGTCTTTGTCACTAGAGACAGGATTCATAATTCTTGTGTAAATGGGAAAAATTATCTAAGGGGGCACCTAAAAGTGGCCATATGGCCAAGCGGTCCTATTGTAGAGGTGGTAACTTGTACAGACTTGACTGTAATTCTGTATGCTAAGATATCAATCATCATCAATGTTTGCATTATGTTGGCACTTTTTTAGCACTGGTAATGTACAGCAGGGCTTGAGCTACATTATTGTTAAAGGTGTGTGGTTTCTTCTAAATAATGACCGTCACATACCTTCTGAGGACATGGGAACACTGGCTGATGCTGGTCTCCGCCAGTCTGAGACGGACCAAACTGGACAGAGCTGACAGAAGCTGGATGTACACGGTGTGGGTGTCGTCTGAACTGGGAGAGGGTGGGGTCCTCTGGTCTAGATATGTCTGAAACAACATCAAGGAACATCCATGAAATCTGAATGTTGATGCTGTCTTCTGAAATGCTTGAGAGTAGCTCTTGATTTTAGGGGATTCATGAAATCTTGACCAATTTAACAATATCAACTTATATTTTGAACGTCACTGGAAGTTCAGAAACCTGTACTTTATTTTACACTAAAAAAATCACATATGTTCCGACATGCTGTTACACAAATAGGGGTGCTACAGAGGACGCATGCTACTGGTATATCAATTGATACATTAACATTTGCATCAAGAAACAAATTGCAATGTATGCTTTTAATCATTCCACAGATACCAATGCAAGGGAGGTAGTTAAAACTGCATTTTCTTGTCATTGTTTCATAGCCCCTGGGCACATTGAAAATCACCAAGCTGGTACTGTACATTTTCCCTGGTTAAATAATGAATAAATGAAATACAAAAGTATACTTTAAAAAAAAAGATAAGCTCATGAATGCATATCATCATGTACACACCTGTAGTGTATTAGCCATACAGGAATACCACTCGGCGCTATCCTTGAAGACTCGCGTGCGTTCCACGGACGTGCAGTGGTCGTACGCCTCCTCGAGTCTATCGTTGTCCTGGTACAGCTTGATCAGCCGGATATGCAGATGAGCATCTTTTGGATGGGCAGCCTGGAAAAATAAAAACATTAAAAAAATGTCACAAAGTTTTTCTTCAATTAAATCATGCAGCCTATAAAGAGAAAGAAAGAGCAAAGGATTTGCATCAAACATTCATGTCAAGAAGACTTCAGATGCAAATCATCAAAAAGAATATGACAGAGAGGCATTGGAAATGGAAAATACAGTTTTTGCAGATATAACCTTGTTTCTAGAGACACCTTTAAGTTTAACCCAATACTGTAGCCACATGACTTCAACGTACAATGTAGTGGGTCACTTATCCAGAAGAAGGTCCAAAATTTGGTATATACTAATTAAACAAGTACTGAATGTTACTAATTAGTTAACCAATCAAGGCTCACCATTTGTTCACCAATCAGATCTTCCATGTCATCCACACTGCCGCCTTGTGATATCATGATTCTCTCCTTCAGGTTGAAAACTGTGGGATGACCAGGGAACAGCGCCCCTGCCTTGTCTGCCCAGTACTGCATCCTCTGGGGATCATCCTTCACAGAGCAGTAAACCTCAGCCACTGTGAAAAGTTGAACAAAAATTCCAAGTCCTGATGTGTCACATGTGTTAAATGTTGTAAAAAGATAAATGACAAGTTGTATAGGTTCAACTTAAATGGTACTGTCATTTTCCAGTACAAAAAATATTCAATTCATCTTAGTATGATACCACCTACGAATTGCAAAAGTGTATACATCTATTATCTAATGTGTATTTTCCTACCTTTGAGAACAAGGTCCTTCTGGGCTGGATTAATTTCCAAAGATCTAAATGAAACAAGGAGGAAAGTTAGCCAGTTGCTTGACATATTTTGTATCATGTAAAGAGAAAAATAAAATATCAATTGTGAGATAGTCAACGCAAAATGTTCACATTATTAACATGATACTGTTTCAAAAGCATACTAAAGGTACTGAAACAATGTCTGCTATCTCTGTTACATGTACATGTACATTCAAGCATACCCTATCTCTTGTACAAAGAAAGCAGCTGCTGAGATGTCCATTACATAAAGAGCAGCCTAAACTGGAATTCTACAGCAAAGATTATAGTGTATTCTATTGTATAAACCCCACCTTTTATAACATCCCAGTGCCTTGCTGTGGTCCTGTGAGGCTTCCCACAGCTGGCCCATGAACCTGTGGGCTTTGGCATCATTGTTGCTCACTCCGATGTATCCTGCAAGGTACCTGGGACAAATATGGGCGGGACACCCTTTAACATTATCTAAAAAACTATCAATATCATGATATCATGTTATCATGAGATCAACTAATCATCTCTAGTATCAGTCAGTAGCAGAGTTTGACAAGCTTAGCAGGATGTTTGTAATTACCATATATAAATTCTAAAATCATCCTTTAGTAAAGCACCCTTCACAATTAATGCTATTATATAGAAAAAAACATAACCCTTTGACTGGCATGGTTCCTAGTACAGTAGCTGGTACAATTTTCAAAGCTGTGGAGACTTGATTTGACATTAGATCTTACTGGTACAGGCTATACTTGGAAACTTAAGAAATAAAACAAAGATGACAAATTATGTTTCCTTACTTTCTGGCCTGGTCATAGTCCTTGGCTTCAAAGTACAGTCTGGCAATACCATATCCTTTGAGAGCTTTCTGTAGGGGTAGATGATAAAGCATTCCAACATGTTCAACAAGTCTTTATCAATCAATCTTCTGTGAATCTATTCAAGGTTGCAGAACATTATTTGCGCGCCCTCTTGGACAATAGTAGTTCAGGTATAAAGTAGTGCGTCATAGTACTTGAGAAATCCAAAGATATTCTTCTGTGCACGTTAGCGAGGCGGATATTGTGGTGGGTGGTAGACCGTAGAGGAATACGTCAGTTTTGAGACTGTATAAGAATACGAGTTGGATAACAAGGTTTGTTAGGTCAGTAGAGCTGACAGTTAAAATTACCGTGGAGTGCACTGAAGCCACATATACTATACTCCAGCAAAGAAAAGCACCTTTGCAAGGCTAGAGTCAAATTTGTCAATCAGCATACTGTGCTTTCATGAAAATAATACAATTGAATATCATGCTGTTATCAGTTCTAACATGCTTTTGTCTTTCTGTATCTGTATCTATATAGCCAGTATAACCGTGAATAGCCCTTATTGAAAATCAAACATTATTTGAATAATTAATTCAGGTTCAGGTTTGGACCTGAACTCATCCATATAATTATTAATTTTTGAACCTTCCTTGTGCACCCTACTACACATACTTTTTTGAAGTGTCGAAGCTTCTCAAATATATTTGGGGTCCTTAACCATGTAAAATTATTCTCATAGTCATAGGTGAAATACTGTGTTCTGCTACCTTAATCATTCTTTGTGTCAAGACACTAGACATGAGACATTTTTGTTTGTCTCAAATCATGATTTAAAATAACGGTATGAAGAAAAGGATGTGCAACAGTTAGATATTTCTAGTTCACTTTGGAATCTAAAAACTTGTATAAAATGTGCACGGTTAGCCTCCAGTGAGAACAAATCGCGGCGAAACTGCTTTTGGGCCATGATATTCAAATCTATCACAAAGAAATTTCTTTCAGTTTCGGTGCCCCCCTCCCCCAAAGCCGGCCCCAAAATATGACGGCATATGACATTTCACGAACCTCTCTCGGATTTTGCACGTTGCGCTCCACTTTGGCAACATGCTTGTCCACTTCTCTCTTACTTCGTATCATCCTGGTGAAGTTTGTTTCTTAGATATCAATTATTAAAGGCGAAAACAGCGAATAAATCGAGTAAGAACTATTTTTGGCGCAACCGGGATCCAACCGGCGGCCATGTGTACCAAATCACGCATGCGCGGGTGAAACGATTAAGGTATAGGCACCTTGAAACGAGATATTAAAAAATATATAAGTATTTTTTCTTAAAGATCAGACATATAGGTTGAAATATCAAATGTTAAAATAACAAGCGGTATTTCAGACTTTATTGATTCATTTTGAGGGAATGATACCAAAGAAAGGCAAGATATCATGGGTATCTAAAAGTAACAAGAAATATTTCTACCCTCTAAAAAGCGGCATAGTCTTCAGGCAGTTTTTAAAAAAGTGATGTGTCTATTTATCTATTCATATGGTTGGGTGGACCTTGTACGTTAGTAGGAAGATAAACAATGAAATGTGATATATGAAAATTCGAAAATTGTTTTGTTTTTTCAAGAGAAATGCATAAATATGTATTTTTGTTTCCAAACTAGTATCAACCAGTCCACTTCACAAGTATCAAAGCCTCCTATTGGTAAGAATTTTCGCGGGAAATTCTAACAGCCAATCACTGGTAATTTAACAACAAAAGCTGCTGCCGGCTGGAGCATGCGCAGTGCCAAGCAAATTGCCAAAACATCAAAATCTCAAGTTTCCATGGAACAAGTAAATTTGTCAGTTCGTGTTGTCCGTCGGTACACTTTGACATCGTGTTTTTATACTAAATTTCGTTAATTTTGGGGCAGATGGCCGGGAATTTTAGAGGCGTGGCCGCTCTGTGATTTCGAGGCGGCGCCGTGAACTCGACTGATCCCTGACAGAAAAGGGCGACGCCGCCGGCCCCCCTTCTTGTCAAAGGACTTGAACAAAAAACTGTCGAAATTTTGGTTGTTTTAGGAGTTGAGGTTCGCGGATGGCGAGTAGTGTGAGTAGGATGGAGATAGAACCGTCCCCGCAGGAGGAGCCATGTCTGGAGGACGGGAACGGGGGGAGCCAACTCCGCCGCTCCAACAGTGCCCCGATGATCAACAAACAAAGGTGAGAAGCTTCTGTCACTCCCCCGCCCCCCTCCCACTCAACATCACAGTAAACTTCGTGGATACTTTACATTAGTCATGTTCAACGTTATACACTTGCTAAATTTTGTTAAACTCTGAACCATAATTTTGAGCAAATTCTGATGCCCTGCACGTAAATGATTTATGATTTTTATCGCCTGAACTACGCTGACAACTATTTGATGTTGAACTTGTAAGCAAATATGTTGTTGTTATCACTTGAGACACTCGTAATCAGAATGTACTGCTTAACGCACATTTCACATAGCTTATACATGTATATGTTATATCACTGTGTTGTTTGTTTCCTTATTGTATTCCATGCCATCCAAATTATTTTTCATGTATGCATATGTTTCACTGATGCCAACAACAGTGTCTGATCATCGTCGCTTTGACAGCGAGTCATTACGTTTCTTTGCTACAAGTCGATTGTAATGATATTTTCTCAGCCAAGAGTGGATACATAATGTGTGGAATTATTGATTTTTGTCATAGATGATTGTCATAATACTTTTAATAGAGACAATATCAACAGTGCTTGATTGCAATGATTCTCACCGAATGCCTTTGAATTCCAGTGACCATGCACCAGTTTTTCAACCGGTGGTAACACCACGTGTCAGGCGGTTTAGCGCAAGTGTGGTCAACAATGGAGCCAGCGTAAGTTGTGTTTCTCAAAGTTCCTAAACTAAAAGTCAGCAACGTTTGCGTTCATTTATGCAGCACATTTTAGGATTTGTCAAATTGATGAGTTCTTTGAGATCTATACTTTAGTACTGGGAATTTGTGATGTAAAATGACTATGAAATGGGAATTGAATGTTGGACACTATAACCTTTTTCTAGGTTTCCTATTGTTCAAACATAGTTAGAACATATTTTTACCCAGATTTGCAGTATCAGGTGCAAGAACAGGGCTCGAAAGTCATCTTTGGGAATAGGTGCACTGGTGCACCCAACTCAAAAAATTGGGTGCACAGAAAGAATTTTGGGTGCACCAGATAAAATAAAGTTGAATGTTCTTCTGAACATAATTACAAAGTTTAACGCTGCTGCCTTTCTTAAGAACTTCAATCTGTAATTCTATAGCTAACTTTAAAATTTCAAACAAATAATACATTAAATAAAGTACAGCAAAAAGTTATCATGCTGCTTTTTATACTTACATTTCAAGAATATTCTGTATACTAGTGTACAATAGTACCTTAACCCTATAGGCTACAAAAATATATAGGTGCACCAGTGCACCCACAGTCAAAAATTAGGTGCACAGCTCCAATTTTGGGTGCACTAGGTGCACATGCACCCACTATTTCGAGCCCTGAAGAAACATACATTACGTACCTCTGACCTCATGTGTTGCACTGAAAATGTGCTAACCAAATGATTGTATTATTTGTGTCTCTTCTCTAGCCCAGTGCAGTGTCTCCTCCCATCAGGATTGGGCACAGAATTTCACAACTCAAAAGAGTAAGTATTGTCTATCAAGTTGGTGACTGTAAATCATCCGTATCTGTTTGGCTGGTATGACCGCCCTTTGACATAATACACCAGCTTTGCAGGCATATTGTGCAACAGCGGCTGTATATATATTACACTGAACAACCTGTCACACCTAACCTTTGCATATCTGACTGCAAGCATTGTTTAAGGCTATCTAGTCACAGAGGATACTCCCTACTAGTACTGTACTTGACGGTAACAAGTTCCACTATACAATAGTTCTAGGAAGATACAAATTTTTTAACAAATCAATTCTAGGTTGATAACACTGGCACTTTTAGGCATGTTCTTTTCTGAAATCTTGAACTATTCATGGTACATGTATCTTCTAATCTTAATTCATATTTTTTTCAGTCACTTCTATAAAAGTTCCAACTAATTAAAACTGTATCTCTGACACATTACAGGAAGAAGGAATGAGTGTTTCTGATCGAGAGACGGAGCATGAAAGGTGGGTACACACACTCCCTTGTAGCGAACATGCTTGTTCTTTATGTACATGTCGACATCTCAGAGCTGACTGTCACAAGCGCAAGCATGTCTTTTGACTCTGCGAGCCCCTTTCATGGTGGAATGTCAAACATTGCACTCTATCGCCTTGATGTGAGGTTGAGTTTAGGGTTTTACAACAAGGCAAGTGTGCGGTCTCACCACTCACCAGTGTGGACCCGCAGGACAGAGCTGTCTGGAAACACTGTGTAAAGACTAGCCAACTGCTGCCCACCCCTGTGTAAGGGATCCCCTCAGCAGTATACTTGATACTACATGTACTTCTACTATTGTACAATCAACCCACATGTAGAGGTGGACTTTTCAGAAAGCATTTTTCCCAGATCTGGGCACTGGGCCCAGGAATTTCATGAAAACAAGGTTGCAGTTTACCTCCACCCATTTGTGAGAAGGATATGTTCCACCTGAGTGGATTCCAGCCTTGCCTATGTGTTCGTGATGTGCTGTGCCAAATGTACATGTAGAACAGGGCTCAAAATAGTAGGTGCAGATGCACTTTTGTACACCCAAATTTATCTTATGGTGTCCACCCAATTTTTTTTCTGTACACATAAATTTTCAGATTTGGTCCAACAGTGCACCCATTCCCAAAAATGGATTTGAAGCCCTGTGATGTGCAATGCCAAACGGTGCCTGTAGGAGTTAACCAGTCATGACCCTGATAAGTGCTGTCAAGCTCTGTATGTCAACATCGTAACTCAAGCCCTCTTCACTTACCATTCAGCACATGTTTGTACAGTATGGTGGGAATGCGACCTTGAAATACTTTGGTACTAATTCCAAGGTGGACAATAGCAAACCTACTATTTAATGTTTTTTATCCAGGGGCAGTGGTTATATATGTGAAGATTTGGTCAGGAATATTTTTTATCAGCAAATATTCACCTTTTAATTTCTTGTGTTTGCTGGATGTGTTTGTTGATTCCAGGGAGATGCACTCTGTTATGCAAATGAGCCAGTCCTGGGAAGAGACTTCTTTGGTATGCAAGCCGGATTTTGTATTTGTTTATTGATCTATTTATTTTTACAATGTACCATTATATCCTGCTGATCAACACAGATAAACAGAGAAGCTCCAATTTGAGAAGAATTTGCTTTACCATGTAATTGTATGAGGAGATTTTTTATGACAAGTTATACATGTTTGTTGGTTTGTGATTATTTTCGACATGAAAAATGGAGGTATAGTTTTTGCCGTGTCTGCCTGTGTGTGTGTCTGTGTGTGTGTGTGTTTCCGTGATGGATTATGATGATATTTGGTATGTGGGTAGGTCTTGGGAAGACTAAGGTCAAGGTCAATTATGGGCCTCCTGGTATATGACCTTGTTTTTCTTGTTTTCTCCAGAGGGACAAGTTCATGCAGTCCTTCTCAGAAGAAAAAGGGGGCTTGAACAGCTCCTCTGACTCCAGTACCAAGACGGTGACCCCGCCCACCTCCCTCCCCATCCCCATGTCACCTTCAAGCCGATTCGCTGAACCTCTCACCATACTGCCTGCCTCCCTGCCTCTGTCATCAAGCCCCTCCCCCACAAGAATTCCTAATAAGGTAAGAAAATTACTCCTTGCCATTATATTTTAGCCCTTCTCCAACCAGAATTCCTAATAGTTATCTTTTAGCCCCTCCTCCACCAGAATTCCTGGATTTCAATTTCAAATGAATTCAAATGATGTAAAACAATCGTTTACGATTGGTTTGGCGGAAAAGAAAATCAAGAATCAATTATACATTGCAAATTGCATTAATTTGCTTCAAAACTGTGAAAAAACATAGGTTTTGCAGGGAAAAAACGACCTGAATTTTTTTTCTGTAAAGTCGCAGATTTCATTTGGAAATGATGTAAAACAACTCTTTAACATGTTCTAAATTGTGTTGATAACATGAATGCTGGATGCTGTATATTGAATTTTGACAGAGTTTTATGGTTATAAATGTTGTTTTTCATTAAGTGTGTGTTCTGTTTGCAGCAATGTTTTTCCCCCTCCATGCAAATGTCCGTGAGAAACAGTAGTCTGAGCCCCAGTCCTATTCCCAGCCCAACTCGCAAGGCATTTGTCACGTAAGTCACGTAAATTTTGTTTCCTGTATTGTAGTTGTATCTTATGTATAATGTATCATATGTGTTTGCATATTATTTATTTTATGTGTGAACTAAACTTTAAAGTTCAATAAAAAGGAAGTTTAAAAAAAATTGTCATGTGAGTCACATAAGACCTTGTTTCCAGTCAAGGTACATCATTCTTTGCCTTTTCTTGCTTTGAGTTTAAAGTTTGCAGTAGACAATCAATTTTGGGCTTCAGCTCATGGGCACTTTCAAGTTTTATTCTGTGTTAGGTTTAAGAAAGAAAGTTCAACATCCCTATGTTGTTTGACATGCAGTGTAGATTTTGCATGGCTTTAGAAAAAACAGACTTTCTTCTACCTTGTGGTACTAGTATCTTTATTCAAGACATAAGTTTTAATATGAGATTATGACTATTTAACAGAGAAACATTTTAAATGGATTGAGTGTGGTTTGCATTTGTCATCCTTCAGGAGGAGGAGTCAGAGTCCTGGATGTATCCGGCCGAGCATTCTTGGAGAAACTCTTAAGAGAAAACGTAAGAGCTTTCGACATATTTTGTTTTCTCAATTCTTTTAATCTTTCTTTGATGTTTCTCTTTTCAGTAGACTGGATTTTGATGCAGCAATCTGGCCAAACAAAAGACTTCAAAAAGGATTTAAGATCCTAAGTTTGTTGTATATTTCTAACTTGGTGTCTTTGAATGTCTTGAAGTGTGCTCAGGAGACCACAAGCTGGACTTCAGTAGTCCTCCTAAGAGAGCCTGTCATTCAGACAACAGTACACCTGGCAGCCCTGCTGCATCTACACCTCTTATACACAGGTAAGTACTTACTTATCCCTAATGTTCATGTGTGAGTGTGTATGTGTTAAGTCAAGTGTATGTGATTGTGTTTGTGTGTGTGTATGTGTGTGTGTATGTGTGTGTGTGTGTGTGTACATATACATGTGTGTATGTGTATGTGTAAATCTGTGTGCATACATGTGTGTGTGTGTGTGTGTGTGTGTGTGTGTGTGTTGTGTAGTTGTACATTTTTGTGCATACATGTGTGTGTGTATTTGTTTATGTGCATAAATGATGGTTTCAAAATTCCCTTGGGGACTTCAATTCATGATTGGTCCACTTTGCAAAAAAGTTGTTCTTTCTTTCTTTTGCAGTCTGTCTTCAAGCAGTTTGGAGGATGATGCCAGCCCGCCGCAGTTCATCAACAGGATGCCTGGGGGCGCCATTCACACCACCCTCCCATCTCCCATGTTCTCCCATCCCACCACCCTCATGACTACTCTCCCAACCCCCATCTGCACCCTCCCAACCCCCATGTCCACTCTCCCTAACTCCAAAACCACTCTAGCCACCCCTACGTCCAGTAAAGCTGGCCCCATGGTTCCTCACTCTACACCGCCGTCCTCTCTGTCTTCTCCAATCCCCACTCTCTCCTCCCCTCTATCCCAGTCTTCCCCTGTGTTCACTGCCGCTGCGTCCGTATTCACCCCCATCAGCTCCGTTAACGGACAGAAATTATAACAAATGTCTAACACAGAGTCCATAATTTATTACCACATGCTACATGTAATGTACATAAGCGAATTGTACAGTATTAAGGTATGACTAATAATATATTGTAGAGATGTATCTAGAATTTTGTGAAGATTTGTGCTCTGTAAGAAAAGATGATATTGGGTGATAATATTGGTTGTGTCGCAAATTTTACTACCTTATCGGTAGGTACATGTACTGTAGATATATGATATTTACCTGGAAATTCATTAAATCCTTGTAAACTGGTTATGTTGACTGTGTACATAATGCAATGCCACAAGGTATCGCTAGAGTTTGGTGTCAAATGATCTAATTAAGTTTCTGTTTGCTTGTTTTATTTGCAATGTGCTCAGTCATATATTTCTGCAGATGTCATCAGCATGATGATGTACTCAAATTCAACAGCTTTGATTTGTTCTTGTAAGATAAGATTTTCTTTTGCCCACAACAAGCTGCCTGCTGAATTAGAGTCCTCATTACAAAATGAAATGTTATTAAACCAGAAAATTTTAGTTGTGGACAGTCCAAAAATCCACCATCCTTGAAAATTTTCTATTCAGAAGACTGTCTTGATAAAAGATTCAACCAAGCAATGTTGTGGCTGTTTGGAACAATGTTCTACTTTAATTGAAAAAAAAGCAGAAACATTTGTCAAATGCACTCGTGAAGTCTTGTAGGTTATATTTTTGGCAACGCCTCTGTAGCAGAGCCGATATACATGCCAATTTCATTTTGCTGCTCTAAGCATACAATCATGTATGTCTCAGCAAACCTATGTAATCCAAGTCTTTGATAGTTTATGATTGAACCAGCTAGACAATGTTGAAAGGTCAATACACCATGTCTTGTACATTATATATGTAAAATTCAATAGCAGAATGCAACTTAACCTGCTTCATGCTGGGGATGCATTAATGTTGTATTATAACTAGTGACCGTGATACTCCGCAGGATAAGGGTTAAGAAATAACAGTTGAGGGTCTGTTTGAAATATGGTCATTTATAGCATTTAGTTCTGCTTTGGATGAAACTCTGAAAAGTGGCAAATCAAATTCTTGGATCACTGGTCAGTTCCACTGTGGAAATGTAATGGGAATTTGAAAAATACTGTCAACTTTATGCCTTACATTGTTACTTGTTACAGAAGGTATGTTAAGATTTTACAGGTCAACTAAACAGCATGCTTCCCTCAGCATCATACTGTATTATGTGATAGTTGTATGTATTTTTGACTGTAGATTGATAGCTTTATATTTTCAAAAGTCCCGGTGTTTTCCAAATCTAAACTGACAAGTGTTTCCTGCAGTTTGATAAATCTACATTTCTTGTCAGCCCACTACCATCTTCGGTGAATGTTTTGATGGTTTGGCTTATTTTCTCGGTTTTGAATCTGTGATTATTCTATTACATCCCAATTAGCAAAGTTTCAGTTGCCTCAAGATATTTTTACAAGTATATGTCACCAAAAAATTACACAGCTGAGAAAACATACCAAATCTTTGTACATAGCCTTACAACAAACATTTTTAATTATATCATATACTACCTATATATATATTATCTGTGATGCCAGAACAGTTCAAAGAAGACAGTTTTGAATTACATGATATCTGTTACTTATAATTGTACATGTACAATACAACAACTGAATATGCACATTCTGCTATTACATATGGCTGATTTGGAGTTTTCACTGCAGAAAGGGGATCTAGCATACTATTTGTAGCTAAGAATTCTACAAGCTGAAGTACAAAATAGCACATGCTTATCCTTAATATTGTGATCTATACATTTAAATGGGAAGATATGTGTTTTTGCTTGAGATTGATACAGAAATATTGGAATGCAGTGTTGACAAGCATACTGATCTATGCTTGATACTGTGTGGATATGGGTTTTTGACGTGTTTTTGGCGATGCCTCTGGAGCATAGCCAAATTAACAAATACCTTACTGTGATGTGGTCTGATAATGCCAGTGACATGTCTGAAGAGAGTTTTCAGTTTGTGTTGATAAGTCGGAAAGAATGTTGCAAAGAAGAGGTCTCAGGAATGTCTATAGTGTGAATATGGCCCTTTGGAAGGGTATGTGCTATACTGTTACAATAAAACACAATGGCTTAGACTGTAATTCCCCAAGGGAGTGAAGCTGTGTGTCTGTTTGTTTGTGTGTGATCTCTGCAATTACCAATGTGATGTAATATGTAACGTTGTAGTGTCAAGTCCTGGTGTATTTTGTAGATCTCTCTTGTTTGCATACACATTGTAGACCATTGATAGTAGGGTGCACTTCACAAACTGTCCGCTAGGTTTCAGTACTGCATTGTACATGCAAGCATCTCCACGATGCAAGGCATCCATATTTAGCTATATTGAAACTCGATTCCTCCAAAGAAACGTCACTCATCTCAACCTCCTATATCGGAAAACACTTGAAATTAAAGATTTCCTCATTAATTATGCAACGTAGGTTTTTGTGCAACTTGAACTAAGCTAACGTTACCTACAGAATCTATTCATCCCTTGGGTTATCCAATTACGAAGTTTCCGACTTGAGAATGATTGAAACGCGGAATTGATGAGTAATAATATGAGCTTTGAGCAGCAAACTTCTGATAAAATCTGCTAAATATTGTTATCCCCCGCGCGCCAGAATTTTAAACAAACTTGCAAGTAGTACATTGTGCACTGTAGTAAGAATACCTAGCCTCCGTTGCAGACTTCTTCCGGCTGTTTTCATTTTCTAAGTTCCAGTTTTGTTGTTACATTTTTTTCTTGTTGTTGGCGCTTCCCGGCCAGCATTTAGAAAAAAAAGTAATAGTATCATAAAACAATAACTTGAGAAAGAAAACAGCCGGGAGGAGTCTGCTTTGGAGGCTAAAGAATACCTACCATAGTTCGAACGAGTCCGTTTATTTTGGTTTGTTCCGCATAACCTTAAAACCGCCTTTGGGCGTAACACATCAGTTTGGTCTTTGTAGGAAGGAAGACCGGACTCAACCCGGGGATGGATCCCTAGTACTCTTTTCAATAAGTGCAGTGGGATTTTTAATGTGCTCGAAGTGTGGCTCTCCTCAAGCACGGTACCTCCGGCTTTACGCCCCATCCAAGAGGACGACCATGATCTGAGCGAAGCTCATGTTCACATGAAGGTACTCATTTTCACCTGTTTCGAGTGAGAAATAGTTGTTAAGTGCCTTTCTTAAGGGCGCAACTTTGGAGTCTTCTAGGGATTCGAACCCAGAACCTTTAGATTCTAAGTCAACAACCCGAACCCCAAGACCACCTTGCCGCCTCACCTCACGGTTTCCATACTTTCAATGTAACATTAATGTTTCACCGTGATAGATTCAGTTGTAATTCAGACAAACAGATTAAACAAAATCACAAAACATTTACGGTATTTCAGGGCTAAGGGGGCACTTGATGCATGTAACATGTCCGCTACACATGAAGACGTTTGACTAAGTGCGACATTGTGTTGTTGCATCGGGTGCATCGTTGGTCAAGAACAAGGCGGTTACATGTTTGTATCTAAACATGTTTGTATCTCTAGCCATTGGCGCCCATGCATTCTGTTCAACGTTCCTCTCCCGTAAACTTGACCTGAATCTTTGTGCCCTGTACCTGACAACTTCCAGGTTTGACAATCGAGCACGGCGGACAGCACTCTCAGCGGTCATGTGAATGAAAACACCCTATACCTCACAGTGTGTTTCGACAGTGTCTATTTGTGACAAACTGCTAACAACTGTATGGAACAGTCGTACAAAGGAGGTAACGTTAAGTTTATGGAATCATAACATAATTTTGTAAAGTAAACAAATGAGTCCGTTTTGTATTAACAGAGTAAGGTTTATGAATTGTCTTGCCCTAGACTATTATTTCCATGCAGCCTAGATAAAGGCCATTAAATCGGCGCAAAGTAGGTAAAGATTCGCCTAAGGGGGGAACTACAACCGGTATTACTACAATGCACCTTGCACAGTGTTCTGAGATATCTACCCCTACTGTGGATAACCCAGCCACTACTTACATCAAAAATTCATCCAGACGTCTTGTGCAGATAAACAATATTCCTACCGGATGTTCTTAAATGTTGGTAAGTTGCTTAGCACCTTTAGACATTTTCAGTATCGAAGTACTGATTGGTGGTGGTTGGGTTATCCTTCAGTGTTTTGCTTAACCCTATGGGCTTAGCTAGTAAGAAAAACAACAACACGGCGGCAGAGGAAGGAGAGTGCTGTCTGTATTGATCTGTATGGACTTCTCATTGGTTTTCCGCTACGGACAAAGCACTGATGAGAAGGCCATACACTCCGTACCCCCCGTGTGGTTTAAAAACCGCACAAAAATGCAACGAAACGTCGTGTAGTTCTACATAGTGTCTCTAAACTTTCTGTGCAATGAATGAAAAGATACCTGACAGCAATGATATTATTGTATGTCCTTACTTAAAGCAAATTGGATGTAATCATATCGACGTCCCAGAGTGACCTGTAAAGTCATGTTTGTTTATTTACCTATTTCTATTTTAATCTTGTACCACAAGCCACAACGTGCCCATGTTGTTCTCCGTTCCTCTCCCGTAAACTTGACCTGTGCCGTTATCACCGCATGAGCTGCATTGCAAACAAGCGAAACAAGCGAAACAAGCGACAGACAGTCTCCGCATCTGGTACTATTTTTTCTCCAATCATTCACCGTCGTAACACGAGCTCCCTACTTCAACACGTATGCGCAATGATCGCTCCCCTAGTGGTACAGAACAGCGATCAGCCTAGCCGGGGCACAGCGCGTACCTGCAACAGCTGGTGATGTGTTTTTAACGTTGAAAGACCAGTTTTCCATTGCTGCGACTGTCTCTGTTCTTTCTACAGAACAAAATGGACGCCACGCACATCAGGAATTCGTGGAAAACCAGCATCAACCGAATGAACTCTTCTCGGAGAAACATGAAGCTCCTACTGAAGGGCATCCACGACCAGATTCATCAACTGGAGGATGGCGGGAACGTGGTTCCCATGGCAACCATCGCACGGCACCATCGTCTCGGACGTCTGACAGAGATCCTTGATGACGTCATTGATATTTTGAAGACCTTGAGGAGAGTCATAAAATCGTCTGAAACGAACGACGACTCGGTCGTTTTCGGAAATATTGCCAACATGGCGGTTGAGACATCACAGGTGAGTTATGAATGCAAATTGCAATTAGATACGTCCCAACAGACTTATTTACATCTATAATTACATTAACCGAGAGAAATCAAGGCAGCAATTTTGCAAGACTGAATATTCCATACTACCGACACGATCAGCATAAGTACTTTACTCTAGATAACATTTCAGTGTGTTTTCAGCCAGTTTTACCTCAGCTGGATTTATTCTAATGAATTGAAAGAATCGGGTCATTCCCCCAAGCTCGGCATATGATGACAAAATGTTTTCTACAAAAGCATTCAGCAAGCCTCGATCTTTTTTCATCTTTCCTGTGAATGTTTCTGAACCCTAGGCATGTTTTTCCCATCTGTTGACCACCAGGCTACATGTCAGCTCGTCCGCGGTTATTTAGCGCTATGTTCACAATTTCACAGGCCAACATCAGCTTGCCCGCGCCTCTCGTACTTTAATTTAGGGTAAATGCAACAGGCGCCATGTCCACAATTTCACAGGTGGTCGTCAGAACACAAACTGAAACTTGATCGTGCATGTTCTATTCCTGTAAAGCTACCGGAAACAGCGGCAATTTCATGTTATGTTGCTGTTTGTTACATTAGAAACAACTGTATGTTACAGTGAAGCCAGAAAATATCGTGGGTTTATTTGTGTGCTCAGTCTTATTTGACTTATGTTGATAGTAAGCACAACATAGTAATCATCTACAATCTTATCAAATCAGGGTGCGGTGAGAAATCGAAATGGCTTTGCTTTGATCATTGATCACAGAAAATAAAAGTAAGTTATGATCAAGCCTGGAACACACGGACACAATAATCGTACATTCCTGATTCTGTATGGTACGCTATATATTAACGATGCCGCATGCCCGTCTCACGTCCCTTAATTAGGTAAAGGCGACAGACAGGTTTGGTGCAACGACCGGTTGTCAGACTACTCGGTCGCATTTCAGAAAGCATAGGGCGGATTTGAAGCAAGAAAGAGGTTGTCATCACTGTTTAGTGAAGGAAGAATGTTTATCATAAAGATTTTATACGCTATTTACGCACACAAGGCAAAGCGCTTACCAACACGAATCATCGATCAGCCTATCACCTTGTGTACGGAAATATCGTGTAAGATCTTTATAATGTCAACCAACGTCACAGATGAATTTTCACTCTTATATATATATATATATATATATATATATAACAATGTTGACAGCAAAGGTTAGCTGTCGTTGTACTCACAATGTCTATAAGAGCCAATTACATTGCAGCTACGGTCTAGAAATGTAGGATACTGAAAACAACATACCCTCCGAAAATGCAAATCTATTACTCAGCAGATTGTAGAATTCGAAGTTTTCCTTTGTCATATTTTAGTATGACAGTATTTTTATCCTTTCCGACAGAGGTATAGAAACATAAAGATCCCCTAGAAACATTGAACCCGCTTCTACTCTACTCTTAAAATTGATATGTATGCATGGTAGTTACTGAAGGACGAGATAGTCACGATTTCGTAAGTAAACAAAAGTATCCTTGTTAAACATGGAATTAATGTACTTAGGCCGTGTAGAATGGACGCGACATGCGCTGACCCCGTGTCAAAGCGCGACTTCTGAACTGGGGCGATCGGGCTTGTGACGTGCCAAGATTTCTCTGAAAACCTCACGTCTAGAATACAAACAGACTTTTAACTCTGCGGGAAAGCCGACCGGGTCAGTCTTGACAAAACAAGATCAGATCAGCAGGTTTCTAGTGACTGCAACTTGATAACACAACGTCACCACCGGCCCCCGCCTCAGTGCTCGGAGAATGCTGTTTTACTTTACCTTGAGGCTGGGATGAGCCATTGTTGGCTTCAGGGAGGGAGTTTAAGAAGATCAAAGAAGCTACATGTGCCTAACGGTGATATAACTCCTAATAGGATTTTAGCATATAACGGCGGCTTAGACATTGCCTGTATCATGGAAAACAGGGCAAACGAAGTAGTGCTCTTTTCATTTATAGAACTTGACTGTGTGTGCGCACGTCTGTCTCTCTCTCCCTCTCCCTCAGCCCCTCCCTCTCTCCCCATCTGTGATCATCTGTGTGTGTGCGTGTGCGCTTGCGTGTGTGTGTGTGTGTGTGTTTCCGTGCGTACGGGCAGTTAATGCACGTCATCTTCCGAAAAACAACAGTACTGCAGCACATGAAAGCTTGCTCTTCGAATTCTCTCATTGCTGTAATAAGATGCTTTCTTACGAACTCTGTGGTATTTTCCATCTCCACAGGATAGTTCCCGGCTCCTTGATGTTTCGAACAAACTCCCGACCCCATCGGAAACCGAGGGCCCTGCGATTGAGCAAAGTATACTGGACATTCACATGGCGATAGAGAACATTCTGAAGCAGTTGCGATCCTTGACCGAAGAAGGCCGACGATGCACCGATAACCAGTTTCGGGAAATGTTCGGCACCCCTCGACTCCACCCGAGAACTGTCGACGCCCTCCAACGAAAATTGCCGGAGAGGTACATCTGAGACATTCCAGTTGCCGTGAGGGAATCGACGATTGATGAAGACTAGGGACTGCAGGGACCATCTACTAATTAAAGTGTGCAAATGTCAATTAGAGGTTCAAACTTTATTGTGAAAACTTAGCTAGCTATATAAACCAATATCCACAATGAATATACCGTTTATAGTATACCGAGATTAGTGGTTATGCGTTTTTTTCTGTTGTCAATTAATGTCCACTACATGTTTTATGGAGGTTTTTACTAGTCTTCGGTTAGACGATTGATATCATAAAGTACTTTGGTTGTGTGCTTGCAAGGAATATTATTGTAAAAAAAGCTCTCTCATTTTCTGCACAAGTGGTAACGTTAGCTATGACTAAAGCAAAACTTGGTAGGTATCAAACATCTTGCTTTATTGAGAAGCATTCATACACGGAAACATTACAGAGCACATTGTGCACTTTCACACGCATCGTTTTAGTGTTAACGGCAGAGTAATTTGGTCAAGTGGTCTCAAAGTCCTGAATTGAGAAGAATAACAGAGTGAGATAAAATAACTCGGCTGCTTTTATGTGCATTATTAAAAGCTCAGTACACATACTCGAGGGGAACAAGTGTGTGCTTTGACGGGGAAGCTGTCATTAGAAAAATGACGACGTTACCGATCAACCAATGAGAACACAGATAGTGTTATCAATGGTTAATAGTCTGATGATGATGATGACAATGGTGGTACTTAAAATTTCAACGTCTCTGGAGCATGAAAGGTTTTTAACGCGAACGCAACGACTGTAACGACTCCATTCAAAAGCCAGGAAAACTCTGCAGCCATTCTATAGATACCCTGCTAAAATTGAAATCTGAAGAGGGAAAACCTGTTTTGTAATTGTGTGTCCCTACAAGCTAAGTACAAGGGCGTCTTGAATTAGATCTAGCTTACTATATATAACTTATAATAAAACAACGTACATAAATATACTGATACAGTAATTCCGATCAAGGATGTAATTTTTAACTTCCTTGTTCCGACTAATCTCGCTTCTTTTAATTTGTACAGTAAATATATAATAACTAATTTTGCAATCATTCTGTCGACGTTTTCCCATATGAAATAAAAAACGATTGAGACAATTACAAAAGGTCCTGTATTGAGCGTTGACATTTGTTTAACACTGTCCTGACACATTACCGATCCAACGAACACAAAACCCACTTTGCCTCAGCTGAAGTTGTTTTGTAACATAACGCAAAGATGCTTTTCAATATGGTCCACCCTTAAATCTAGCGGCACGTGCATTCCTGAAATGTATTCTCACCATACATTTCATTGTACTGTGAAATCATGACACAACGAAACGGAAATACCGTAAAACGACCAACAAAGAGTCGGTTAACGAATTCAAATATTGTTTCAACGAGTTGTCTGTCCACGTAACAGGTGTTTCTTTGACATGATTCAGTACAGCACAAAGGGACGTGTACAGTTCTTTCTTTGGTTCGAGTAAAGGCCACACGCCCGGGTGACACGCAATGGATGTGCTTCCTCCAGAAAATAGGGAACTTTAGGGGATTGTGAAAACGCGTGTTTCTTGCTTCTCACAGTTATTGGTTTGTTTGGTTTTTAGTTGATCTAACTGAGTGCTGGAAGAACGGTATTTACAAATAGACACACTGTCACTAGCAATATCAAAGAGGATAAGATTTTATCTACATTTCGTCATTTTCGACGAAAAGATAAAATGATTTATTCTGTGTTAAGAAAAAATATCTCAAAAAGTATCAAAGAATGTCTGCCACAGTCCTCTTAATATATTCAGCAAAATAACGCAAGTGAAATTCATCACATATCAAAATAAATACAAATATTTACAAAATTCAACACGTCTGATATTTTCAGCAATCCTGGTTTGAATTTACACGTGACGACATCATCTAAAATGTTGGGAAGTCTCTAAATGTAGAAATAGAGAATCGATGACTGAAAGAAATATCAGTTCATTCTGCGGTTGACCCCTCTTCTCAAAACAAACTGTTCTCGAGTACAGGTCTGTAAGAAGTTTGCGACGGTGCTCTATCACAGCTTGACGTATTTGAGCATACGTCACACCTATCCAAGGTACATAGCCTGTCTATCTGTACCGCCGGACTGTTTGCTCTACGCCGTTGACATGTCAACTGCGACAACTAAGAGAACAACATTTCAGCGGTAGGAACGACCCGGTGAGGTTCTGTAGTGAGGGCTGGACGAAAAACAAAGCACTCGCTTGTGGCTTACAGGTGCGTATGTAGATAACATTAGAAATTTTTATATTTCAGAAACATATGGATGACGGCAAAGGATGCTAACGTGCTTTAAACACAAAATTTAAGTAGGCGCGTCGAAATGAACATCGTTGTTGCGGGCGGTGGCAGACACGTGTAAAAGATAAAGATTAATCTTTGGGTTAAAACTATGATTTGATTGACCGCAAAGATCTGATTTTGATAGGAGTATATGTAACATATCTGTGTACTTCATGCTTGAAAACGTGTGAAAAACAATATGTAATGTATTATGACTTCAAGTAAAGCAAAATGAAGGACCCAATACGATTTAGAAATATTACTTCATATGGCCTAGCGAAAAGTCCATTGGTTTTGTGGCTTACAAGTTATATGAACTTTGGATAGAGGCGGTCGAGAAGATCAAAAATGCATTCATCCGTGATGATTTGTCTAAAAAGGCTGGATACCCGAGGGTTTTGACATAGCGTGATCCGTAATGGTTTTAGGACATAATAGATTAGGTGTCAATTTTTCACCCTCTTTCATTTTGCCCAAGGGATGGGTTTGACTCGAGCTCTTTTATTCTTCTCTGCATCTGACCATCCACGCATAATGGCGAATAGAAAGGCTGTCCTAGTTATGTTGTATCAAATATAGGCTTGAACAAAGTGAGATAAGTAGCTCTTAAAGTGCCATTCTTTGTTGCTGCGACGACAAAGAGGCCCAGATACATGCATAAGGAGTTTGATGGATGCTAAGCCGTGTTCTTCCCTATGTTGAGTATCTAAGGGGGTTAGAGTCAACTACGAAAGAAAGCAAGAAAATAGAAACCCAGAGCACTCACCGCCCCTTGAAAGGAAGTGTAGCTATCAGAGGATTTCAAGTGTGATCAATCATTCACACGCCGACTTGACGGAGTCCTAGCGCTTTAGAACGACTGTCGCTATATGGAAACGCAGCCTACATGGTCCTATGGCGTGTCGTGGAACTATTGTCTTCTTTACGGATGTCATGAAAAGATTTTATGTATAAGCCAATGATATTTTCAGGTAGAAATACGTAATACGTATGATCATGTACTGTATGTCAAGGACTCCACAATTAGTGTTGGAGTACTGTCGACGTCCATAGCCGTTACATGGATCCATATGTATGTGCCTGTGGGCACAATAAGAAAGAAATGCACCTATAATTTGGTTGGTACTTCTCCATGCAAGATATGCTGAAAATTACATATATCATATTTGAAGATACCTGTCATTACCACGTTTGAACAGTACTGACGAATGTTGCGCTTTTTTCTTCTTGTAGAAATCCTCTGTGCAAAGACCATGATGAGACGCTGTACTCTACCATAAGCCGGGTGCCTGAAGATACATCTATAACCAGACATACAACAATATCGCGCTGCTATTGGTCAAATGGTCACCATGGCAACTGCTGTCAAGACGAGGCAAGATGCATGGAAGAAGGACGCCGGTCCAGCCCAGTGCATGTTCCTGACTGAACGGTCAAAGATATCACATTTCACGAACTCTACCCATCTGTATCTGACCGAAACCATTCCGGTGCCTTACAAGTCTTGGACTCTCGTTCCACAAGAGATAGGTCTCTTCCGCAAACTCACAAGCCTAACGCTGTCCAACAACACTTTGTCGAAGAAAGCGATCGCCAACATCAGCCTCTGTGACTCTCTAAAAACGCTCATTCTGACGTGTAACCAGATCACTCATCTTCCCCCTCAGATCGGCAGGTTGGTCAATTTGGAGACACTGGATATCAGTTATAACATGTTAACCCGCATACAGAGCTTCGTCTGTACTCTTCCATCTCTAAGATCTTTGAGGGCGAGACACAACCGGATATTTGACGTCAAGAACATCAGATCTTTGGGAAAGTCCAGAATCATCACGCTAGATCTGAAGGGAAACCTGCTGCAGTCGTTCAACAGTAGATTCTGCAGGTCAAAAACACTGCGACACTTGGATCTATCGGAGAACATCATTACCCACGTTGTTTTCTTCAAAGATGACCTGCCGCTCCTGGAGAGGTTAGACTGTGAAGGGAACAAGATCGCAGCTTTCAACGTCATGGAGCAACGGCAACTGACGACACGAAGTAACCTGCGGTGGCTCTCTCTGGCCAAAAACTGTCTGAAGACCTTCCCGAATGCGGTTTTGAGGTTGGCCTCGGTCGAAACACTAGATGTGTCACAGAACACTCTTGTTTCCATCCCAAGAGCAGTGGAGGCGATGAAACATCTTAAGTCGTTTATTGCGTCAGGTAACCACTTGAGAAGTCTACCCCGTGAGCTGTTCTGTCTGCCACAGTTGAAGCTCGTCAACGTTGCTAGCAACAGACTCTACCATTGGAGATATGAATCATGGGATCCCGACGACGCCATCTTGTCTCAGGAGTTGCACACTTTGATCTTGAGCGGGAACAAACTGGAAAGCGTTCCTCCCGTAGTCTACGGATTTCCGATTCTAGAGCACATGGACTTAAGCAGAAATAAACTAAGAAAGTTCCCCGTGATGTTCAAAAATAAAAAGAAGCCGGCGATCGTTTCGCTTGACTTGTCGCACAACAAACTGAATCATTTCGCGTTCGAAGAGCTCGACAATCTCCGGAGACTTCGTCGCCTGAATCTTCACCACAACGAACTGACGGAGATTCCCGAGGATATCACGAAGATGTGGTTCAAGAGTGAAGTGACGTTGGCGAACAATCCCATCAAATGGCCTCCGCTAGACATCTGCGTACAGGGACTTCCCGCTATTGAAGAGTTTTACAAACTAGTAGGACCTAACAAGTCGACTTGAATAACGAGTGCAGTGTCGGCAAATGTGATGTGTGATAAAACAAGGAATCTCGATCATTCTGAACGATACAGTGCAATACACGACAATGCTTTCCGTGAGTGACACATTTCATTAATTAAAAGACTTTATTTTTTGCTCTTTTGATTTTCTTTACACCAAGCACATTAATAAAAATGTTAACGTTTGTCCATGAACAATTCCATCTCTTCATTTCCAAATTCGGTGAATCTTGTTTTAACGCCAATGTCTTTTTTTCAATCTCGTGTCGGATTTTAGGACTGAAAATCTCGAGTGAGTTTTATTCCGTCTAATAGCTAAAGAATAGTACAGATCAAAGAGGGAGAACTTTCCTTACGATCTCAACACACTGACACACATTTTCCTGTCTTTTCCTTTTAAATCTAGTTTTCTGGCGTATGTGAGTTTGTGCATGTGTTTATGTTTGTGTGTGTGCGTGGGGGGGGGGGTATGGGTGGAAAGGATGACTGGTTTCTCGCTAGTCCACCCAACTTGTCGCCTACTCTGTTACAATTGATAGACTTTAGTTTCTGTGGACTTCCTAAAAACACAATGTACATAGTTAAACTGCGACCTATGGTGTTTAACCCTTGTAACGCCAGGCCGTATTAAGAATTCCGTTCACAATAGCCCCGTGACACCACAAGGGTTAAGGTTATGTATTCAGCTCGTTACTATGTACCTATATACACACGTCGTCTCTGTTACAGTATCGTGTGCCACTTGTACTTTGGCACCGTGTTGTTGGTAGGGCGTAAGACAAACACTGTGCCAAGAAACAGTGTTGGGCTCATAATGTGGGAAAGTTTACAGAGACCAGAAGAGCAGGCGTCAAATTCTGGAAGAAAAATATTATGGAAAAAGGCTACATTTATTGGGCGAGGGGTGCACAATTGCAATTGGAAAGGCAAGAAGCAGTAGCGTCTAGCTTAGGTGGTAAATTCAGGAGGTCAATAGGAACTGCTGCAACCTTAGTCAGTCGGAAATATGTCCTAACAGGCAACTGTACATTGAAATTTCGCAAGGCCTGACTGTTTCATCGCATAAAGGGAGGACAACAATGTCAAGGGATAAGGACATACTAGTATACGTAGATGGTAGGAGGTCGTAATCCTTAGTACACAAATAGCCAGAAAATATAATAGAATGGCAAATATGTCTACTATGTTGTTCAAACTCTCACTTCCTTCCTCGTATTTCGTAAGAATACTGTCAACATGTCAAGTGAATAAACATCAAAGAGCATGCTAGTCACGATGTCTTTAGAACAAGTCATGTACTGATCTTAAAATTCGCATAAGATACATGTACTTACAAACACCTACAAGTGAAAAGATAATGAGTCACAAAATTTGTGAAATTGTGAAAAGGTAAGCGTTACACCTAGTTTAACTTTTTTGAATGACATTGTATGCTATTTATTATACTATCAAAGTCCCGTTAACGTGTATGACCGTGAGATACCCCGAGAGGACCGTTCAACATAAACCACCTGTTTTTCCCACCCTCCAATCGACCCTTGGGAGCAACCCGATACGTGACGTCACAGACGCAGTGTTGTTTTAAGACAGCACTCCTGAATACTGAACAAATGGCAGGTTTTACTCGAGTGTTTTTCTTGTTAGCTAAACCTTCGTGCCAACACCGCGCAAACGGTAAACAGCGGACGCCTTATACGACGGACGATGTACTTTCCTCTGAGGAAAAAATCTCCCGATTGGAGTAAAAATAGCGCGGTATTCAGCTCAAGATAGAATCCATCCGCGTCGCCCAGGCAACATAGTTCCTAGAGGGCGGTGAATCGTTCGACAGGTGGGTGCGTTCGCTCCTTTTGTGACTAGCTACAAACGCATTCATTGAGACTTAATTGAGCGTACTGATTTTGTACGGTATGCAAGAAGCCATAGCTCTTTTAGACATAGGCGCCTGTGTCAAAGTCTGCGTACTTGACCCAAGTCCATAAAAAAAGTTGATTTCGTGCCGCCTTTTAAGCGAAGTGTTCCATGGTTGGGTTTGTATGTAGCTTAAGATAGTGTTACGTGTCTTTAGTTTAGTATCTTTTGTACCATTATTGGGTTCCTTAAAGGGGAAAAAGGCATAAAAAATATCTTCACCATAGCACCAAACCAAGGCGGGTTTTACTTTATTCACGCATGACAAACGTTAGTTTACATAGTTCATATATCGATTTTTCAGCAGGTGTGGTGAAGTTGTACTTGGTTTCCTAACCACCGTGTAAAACGATCCGCTCCGGTTCGGTCCAGTGACTATTGTTGTCTAAACTTTTGACACCACGCTGTAGCATACACTGTGTCACTCCTAGAGACCACCTCACGGCAAATCTAAAACATTTCTATCAAACTTTGCATAAGATATGAGATCGAAGTGGATTTGCATAAGGTCGGAGTGTCAACGCAAGAGCTTTGCTTATCAGATGGCCGAAATAGATCTTAAAACCCAGCACAAACATTACGTTAACTATCTACGGAAATTCGGCGAAGCATTGACCGATTACTGTTATAAGCGTCTCTAAACAGCCAACTTTCTTCCTACATTCTCACGGGTATATATATAGTCTACATGGTTCACACCTAGTCGTTCTATGGATTCATATAATCGAAAGGACTGTCGTCATAAAACACCTCGACTCCTAGACAACTAATGACACACATTTTAAGAAAATCATGTCGTAAATAATTCATATATATAATCATCTGACACTCGGGTTGTCATGCGTCAAGTTACACACTATTTCTTTGCGTGAAATTGTTGTCATTGGTAACGGTAGAATACTTTTATTATAGATCGGGGTCGCGCGTTCTACGGTTACCTCTGCATTTTGTGGAGCTATTAATCTTCGTTAGCCTTCAGAATACGAGACGTTCTAGCTGCCTGTACGCTTTAAAACCACACTTGTTACCACAGTCTTTAGAACAGGCGGCAAACATCAAAGAGCTTGTCACGACACGTGGATTTACCCACCTGACAGGTATAGCCCCTTGTTGACCCGGCTTAACAGACATAAAGCAATACTTGTCGAGCTAAATAGGTAGGTTTATTCATACTAGTCCTACCATAGACAACATAGGAGGTGAGGATAAAACACAGGATGTATCTTTACTGTTAACATATCCTGTACGAATGTAAAGGCTTTGCAACTGCTCGTCAGAGAAGGTCAGTCGGGTCTCAAACATGTTTTTGAACTGTCCTCGGAAGTTGTTATGATACGCTATAAGGGTACTCCCTCTTCTGGTCTGTCTGATTTTAGTACACGTATATAATGTTGTTCAGCTTTGGGATTGGTACGATTTGTGCCAACTGTTCAAATACTAAGAAAAACAGCTGACCCCAAAGTCTAGCTAAGGACTGTTGGTAACTCACTGTTGCTTTATGTTTGTAAATGCGAGTTCGATATCAAAATGACCTGTACTTAATTCATTTTATTCACTGAGCAATATTTTCACTTTTCAGGTGGTCGCCCAAACAAACTTCACTCCCATAGCAAGTAGAAGGCGTTGACTAACTAAAAATGGCGCAAGGAAAGGGCGCAACCCGCCAGGCGTACTTCCTCACCGACCCTAACAAGTACGGCCGCTTCAAGAAAATGTCGCGAATTGTCCTCACCCATCCCAACCCAGACGCCACCCCAGTCCGGAATCAGTCCCTAGTCACCAGCGACATCGCCTTGTTCACAAATCTGACGACTATGACGATATGTAATAACACTCTGACTGGCAAGTCGTTGAGAAATATTTGTCTCTGCCCCACGTTGTCCACGGTGACTGTCAACAACTGCGCAGTGCCGTATCTACCCGGACAGATGGCTAAGCTAGAACGGTTAGAACACCTCGACGTGAGTTTCAACGAAATCACGTTCATTCCGGACGCTGTCTGCAAACTTCCCAAGCTAAAGACTCTCAAGGCACGCGGAAACAGAGTAACCACCTTAAAGAGCATCAAATCTCTTAAGCATTCCAACATGACCGTCCTAGATTTGAGCGAGAACTTCGTCGAAACCGTTGCCCCGAAAGACAACCAATCACCGACGCTGAGAGATCTCGATCTGTCCTCCAATAGACTGCGGTCTTTTTCCATGAAAGCGAGTGATTGGCCCGAGTTGAGAAGTTTGAGTTGTTCAGACAACAAGATGACCAGCTTCACCATTATGTTCAGGGTGAGAAAGGCAGGGGAGGGGAAACTCAGCAGGCTGTTGCTAAGCAGTAACCGACTCATCAAAATCCCCAACACGGTGTACGATCTACGGGATCTCGAGATTCTGGACATATCAAATAATCTCATCGATCTCGTTCCCGGGAATATCCGGGGTCTGAGTAAACTCTCGTCCCTCGACGTCAGGCGCAACAGACTCAAGGCCTTGACCTTGGACATTTTCTGCATGCCGAACTTGACCTCGCTTGACCTCTCTCACAACATGCTCGTCCGAGCGAACTATGATGCTCAAACAGGCCCAGGTGTCCAGCTATCCGAGGCCCTCAAATCATTGGACCTGAGCTACAATAGGTTCCCTGACATCCCTACCATCGTCATCTTGTTGCGTGGATTGGAAAAGTTAGATTTGAGTCATAATGAAATTACCAAGTCTGAACTTGAACTCCCAGAGAACGGCCCGGACAAGCGGAAAGAAGGAACCAAACTGAAGACTTTAAACTTGGGTGGAAATAAGCTTCAGAACCTGCCACTCGTGTGGTGGTCCAAACTGTCTCAGCTGACGGAACTGGATCTGTCCGGAAACGACATCAGCGTGATCCCTCCGGAGGTTGTCAACATATCACAGAACTGTAACGTTAACCTGGCCGGGAATCCCCTTCAAGAGCCTCCGTACAGCGTGTGTCGGTGGGGTTTTTCCGCTATATCGGATTTCTACAAGGACTTGAGCGAAGGAGAGGACACATTCTGCAGGTAAGGCTGATGGTAATAATGATTGACGGATAACAAGACAATTTTGCCATCCATCCATCCATCCATCCACCCATTGATTCATCCATTCATCTATCCATCCATACATTTCATTCTTCCCTTACTCTTTATGATTCCTCCCTTCCTGTCCTCGTTACACGTCGCAGTGTTTGTTGATGGCGCCAAAACTTAACAAACTGTTTTTCTTCAAGTATGAACGTGCTGGTTGTGGGCGCCAGGGACTCCGGTAAGACCGTGTTGGTGCACGCCATCAGGCGGAGTGAGGCCCGGTTCGTGTCCTGGGTACCGCAACCCACCATAGGCGTTGAGGTGAGTAATTTTTTGGCGACGCCTCAGGGAAGGAGCCAATGAATTAGAGTTACGGTAAAGTAGAGGTGGTTTCAAAAGGTGGTTTGTTCTTTGGAAGATATGTAGGATTTTAGATGCAATGCGTTTGAAACAACGTCATATCTTTGATGCTTTTAATCTAGAGTAAGGTGATAAACATGTACTTATTCTGATGAGGTATGTTGTATTCTTTTCAGATCACCGACTTTGAGCTCCAGATGCCAGACCAGAACACGGAGCAGATGTCGGAGATGGATGCGTTCTTGGGCGGCCTGCCGGCCTCCAAGTGCCCGTGTGACAAGTTGAACGTCCGGACCTGGGACTTCTCCGGAGACCCCAGCTACAGCGGCTACTACAGCTTCCTCCCGGCGTCCACACGGCTGGTCCTCCTGGTCACCGATCTCAGCAGGTTCACGCCGGACAGCTTCGCCGTCAACGTCGAATCGTGGTTCACAAACGGTAAGGTTCACTTCGGCCTAAGCTTCAAGCAGATGTTGGGTGCGTGTTAGTGGTTTATGCGTTTTTCTGGTACTGAAAGACGCACTAAATGACACAAAAAATACGCTTAAAACTATGAGACTGAGCTGGATTCTACTTCTGCTCGGAAATTAACTTTTAATTTGATTTGGCCGCTCAGACAATGCTCTCAAAGATGTTCTAGTTAGTAGCAGTCATTCTTCGTGGACACGATTCGCAGACCTTACGCATATTGTTGCGTTTCTCTCCACAGTGTCCAGCTTGTTGCGCAGCCCAGTTGTCATCCCCGTGGCGACTCACTTGGACGTGATCACCGGGGAGGACGTCATCCAGTCCCGCTGCCGCACCCTGCTCAGGCTGCTGATGGAGCTCACACAGAGACGGGCGCTCGAGATACGGACAGGTATTTCTTTCTTCCTTCCGTCTTCCTTCCTTCCTTCTTTCCTTCCAAGGTTATGTTACTTTAATCTTTAGGCTAGGTCTTCTCATGCAATGCACGGCAGTTTGGTACTAGTAGCTGATCTCGTCTTGTATTAGACATGATCTCCTTTTTACCATATCAAACCTGTCATAATCTATTAGCAAAATCATTGCAGTAAACCGTGATACAATACACACACACACGCAGACACACACACACACACACACACACACACACACACGCACACACACACACGCGCACACACACACACGCATGCACACACATGCGCATGCATACATTGCATTATTACATTGGTACGTACGCTGCAGCCAGGCTATAGCTATCGAAACTTCGAATAAGTTGGAAACAGATCATAAAGAATTTACTGTAAGTTCTTTGCCTCTGTGCAGCTCTCAGTGAAGCCAAGGTCTCTCTCAACATACACGGGGGGGAGCTGGCGAGGGAGAAGGTTGCGGAGCTGGAGGGAATCCTGAAGACACAACCGGTCGTGTACTCAAGCGTCTTCTCCGTCAGCGCCATCACCGGCCGGGGGATCGAGGCGCTCAAGCAAATCATCCGGAAATGTGCAATCAACCCAAAGATGGTGCCCGAAGTCACTCGAACACTGCCGAAGTCCTGGCTCGTCGTTCGCGACGGTATCCGGAAAGAGACCATGCCCGTCGTCAACGTGCAGTACTTCAGAGAGTCGCTGTTGTCGCTCGTACCTTCTGGCCTTATCCAATCACAAGTCAAGGTCATCGCATCGTACTTCAAGGAAACCGGCGACGTCGTCTATTTTCCCGACATTCCTGGCATGGAGGATGACGTCATCCTCCGTCCCTCTTGGTTGGTGGAGAAGCTCAGTGCCGTCATACGTCACGACATGGAGAAGACGCTATCGTGGCCACTTGAAGGGAAGAAAGATTGTCTCCGAAAGCAGGGGGTCTCGAAGAAAGACTTCTTCAGGATGCGGCGGGAGGTATCAGAAAAAACATGGCTGGACTCTAGACTTGTGAAATGCCTGTGGGAGGAGCCGCCAGAGACATACCACAGGGTTCTAATGACCATCATTGAACAGTTCAGCTTGGGATGCAAGGTCGTTTCCATGGAAACGGTTCAGCTGCAGGACAGAACGTCGTCCGATGTCCCCGACTACAAGGCGACGAAAGCGCGAGCATTCACACAGAAGGAAGCGGTGAAGGTCATGTTCCCTTTCTACCTCTGGAACGAGCGACCCGTGGAGCTGAACCAGGCCTGGCCCAAGAAGTGCCCGCTGACGTCACAGGAAGTGAGCGTCACCTACCGGCTGCAGGGGTCCTCTACAACCGGCACGTTCCGCAGTCTTATTGTCAGGTATGAAGCTACATGTATCTGCTACTTGTTCTAGTGGTCCCCTCTATATTGGGGTCACCTATTTTGGTGTCGGTCCCTTGCTTAGACTGACATTCCTTTTCTTCTAGTACATTGGTATCCATCTGTATCTTACTATCTGGTCCCTATTCAAGAACACGTTTTGTCGGGTACTAGATAAGGCTGGATGAGGCTACAACGGGGAGGAAATAGGAACAGGTACCAGGCAATCCATAATTCATTTCACTGTAGGAGCCAACTTTCCATCGTGGCCGCAGCTATGTGTTTCGCTCTTCAGGTTTGCCTGTAGAATCTACTTGGAGGTTAAAACATGACATCTCTCCTTATTACCCGCAGGTACCGTTTGATCAAGCCCAAGGTGGAGTTCCTGCACACCTGGAGAGACGGCGCTGTGTTTAAGAGGGAGGCCGACAACAGAGCCTTCACCTTCCTCATGACCGTGGAATCGGCCAGGGAGACATCCGGGACCCTAGCGCTGAGCGTGCGCACTGGCAAGGGTCGGGAGGCCCTGCAGGCGGTGTGGGAGGTCCTGTTGCCGCTGCTGATGGAGGTGGAGAGATTGTTCGCCCAACTGACAGGTAAGTACCGTGGCCCATAAAGACACGGCGCGAAAGTGCTTTTGAAACACCTGGAAGTGCTTTTGCGCAGCGTTTTTACGGTAGGCAAGAGGCTGTTCTATTAGCCAATAATTTGATCATTCACTTTCTCATTGATTCAAATACACAACGTAACCCACCAACCCCCCTGTCTGTCTCTCGCTCACTCACTCCCTCACAGTCTCACTCCTTGTCATTCATTCCTTTTTCAGTGCACTCAATCACTCACTCATGATCACTTACGCACACAGGCATTCACTAATTCCATCACCGATGCACTTTCTTACCCGTATTCTCAGTCGGCTGAAATACCACATGTTCATTGTCCTCAGGAGCAAGAGTGGACCGCTACAGCTCATGCCCCAGGTGTCGCCAGCCGAGTTTCATCGGTCAGTGGACGCACCCGGAGGCCGCGCGGACATCCGGCGGGACGGTCTGCTCACACTGCAAGGACAGGGTGGAGTTAGGCTACCTGGTGCCGCCCCGGGACGTAACCAGCGTTGCCAACCCCGAAGGTGGAAGAACCGCTGGGGTAACTGAACTTGATGAACCCAAACCACACACGTCCGTGGACGGCAGTGTGACAGTAACACATTAGAAACCACAGGCCTGACTGAGAAACCAGAGCCCGACTGAATAGCGCACCTAGCGGTAATGTGGAGTTAGGACACCTGGCGGACATGCGTAACCAGCGTTACAAACCCTGCGGGTATAATATAACCGATGTAGTAACTGAACTTGAAGAATGAAGAACCCAAACCACACACTTCAGTCGACGGCGGTGTGGTAGAAACACATTTGGGACGTTATACTGAATAGCGCGCCTAGCGGTAATGTGGTGAAAGGACGTTCAGTACCAAGGACAGGGGCGATAACGCATCAGAGTGGACAAAGAGCTCTAGGGATACGACTCAGTTGATTGAATGATAGAAAATTGCATGTTAATCAAATACAGACGACAGGGCTGTTTCTGAAGAAACTTTGTTGGGCTGAGCTCGAGGGTATATTCTTGTAAAGAGCCATTCACATGATTGAGAGTGTTTAATGACCCCCCCCCGCAAAGTTTCCTAAAACAGCCCTCAGTGACGTTAAGATGATTTCAAGTCACCTAGAAGGACAACTAACTTTGAAAGAAAAATTGATGAAATGCATATACATGTACCCTTGTATATATATATTATACATGTACCCTTGTATATATTACTTATTTAATCGATTTGTACCTACCATGTGTTGCACAATAAATCTGGTTAGCTGGCTATGTTGACTTATCGTATAATAATCTATTTGCCGTGTTATTCTGAGTATTCATTGACTTCATATTGATGAAATGCAATAAACACATGTCTGAAATGAACTCCGATTCAGAACCTTAAGGTACGAACTACGAAATCATTACAGTTAAGATATTACAGCAGAAGGTTCAGACAAAACAAAAGTTTACCCTTCGTTGACCCTTGAGTTGACCTTTGACACATGGATACACCTGATTATCATATTTCCCAGGGGACCTCGTCGTAAGAGGATCATTTCCAAATATGATTTGTGAATCGAATTCTTCTGTCAATTATTTCCTGCAGTTTCGAAGATGGGGATTGTATCAATACGACACCATAAAATGTATATCTAATGTTAGAATTGATATTAGAGGAGGTCAGTACACGTGTGATTTATGTTTCTGTAAATAGATAAGAATTCATCGCATCTAATTATACCCACAAAATGATCATGTAGCTGTTTCGTAGTACTGATACTGCTTCAGGCAACAGGTCTTTACTCTGGTTTCCCTTCAATGTACCACGCACATCTTTGGTTTTTTTACCAAAGATTTCCGTGGAGGGGAACGATCAATGAGATTGTGGTTCAATTTTTATATGCCCTGCCTTGGGCGGGGCTCCTAATAACCCAATGAAGTGACAAGTCACAAAAACACACACATATTACTGTTAGCAATCTTGTCCCGGCCGTTTCAAACAACACACTAGCCTCCACAGGCATTCATACGGGGGTATGGATAGTAGAATTCGGCAGAAATAGGGTGAGTAAATTGGCCAGGAGAGTCATGATCAGTCCGCGGGAAGGTTAACATTTCCCCTAACTGCGCGGGCAGATTCTAGATGATATCCTATGGTGGCTGTCTATAGCCAGCGTGGTTAGTCTGGTAGAGACTTGCAATTGACATAACGTTACATACTAGAAGTATGTACAAGATGCACTGTTTTTGGGGCCCCACTGCCAGCTCGTATTGATCAGTCTGCTAGCTTGTACGGACGAGGGTCAATAGAGAACACTGAAATGACGGCGTGGGCGTACATGGAAAACATGGTAACGTTACATACAGGTGTAACGTTAGATGATAAAATATATGATAATAAATTCGTTATCAATCATAATGACATGTAGAAAATACAGCAAAACATTAAACTACTCTACATGAAGAAATTTTCATTCAGTTTCTCAAACTGCTTCATAATGACATATATCAGTAACTGTATAACTTTGATATACCCAACATTGTTGACCTGCACCTACATAGACAATCGACCCCCAAAATATCTTTTGTGAAATCTAGGACAGCAACCTACTAATATTTCAGCCTAAATTGGTTACCGAACAGAAATTGACTTTTGACGGGAGAGCCCTGAACTATGACGGACTGTATATGTGAAACAAATGAGGACTTGACTTTGGGGTATATTCAGCAAAGTATAGTAGACTTTTCAATTTTAAATTTAGCCTCCCTTTGAGATTTTAAGGTCCCAATTTTGAATTTAGCCTCCCTTTAAGATTTTAAGGTCCCAGTTAACGAATTGGATCTTAAAACACCATGCTATTGTAGGCTATTGAAATTAAGAGAGCACACCAGAGAGGGGGGTAGGATATATCTTTCTACTGCGAAGCTGTCCGAAAGATGCATTTTTCAAGTAGCATATGGCAAAACAGGGCTCTCTCAACTCAAGTAACACGTCAGTCGTGCTTTGATTGACAGTCCGTCTTGCGGGACGTCGGGCAACCCCCAGCGATCACGTGTCGCGGTCCCAGACCAATTAATTAGTCTGAGTCACACCCGGAACTTTGTACACGGCTTGAGGTTCGCTGTCTGTTTCCTACGCTGTAAATAACAACAAGAAGGCTTCGTGCTGGCGTCTATCGTTTCTTGAGAGGACGAAGCTGCCATGGGGGACCGGGCAGAGTTGCAGAATTTCTTGGGGAACAGCGAGTCCAACACCGACCCCGATCTGTACGGTGCGCGGGAGGACTGGTACGGAACCACCTCACACCCGGAAGTCAACAATGTCAAGAAACCTTACAATGGCAAGTCCGTAAAGGAGATGCTCAGAGAGCTGACTCTGGACGATCTTATGAAGAAAGACCAAGACAAGATCTTGGAGAAGGACAGTGACATGATGTGGTTCCACGGGAAGATCACCCGTGATCTCGCCTCGCATATTCTACACCAAGCAGGGCTAATCGAAGGTCAGTTCCTGGTCCGAGAAAGCGTGACCGCCCCCGGCGACTATGTCCTGTCCACGGTAAACAAGGGACAGGTTTTCCACTTCCAGATACAGAACGCTGGGAACCTGCAGTTCAGTATAGACGATGGTCCGGCCTTTCAGGGCCTCGACCAGTTCATCCAGCATTACCGGAAAGGATCTCACGGGCTGCCCACCAAGCTAGTGGACCCGTGCAAAGGGAACCCCCCTCCCTCGGAGGCCAGGCGGTACGGGCCCGACACCCTGCTGCACCTCTCCGCTGCCGAGGGCGATGTCATGTCCGTACAGGCCATCCTGGGACATTCCCTGTGCCCCGACATTAATGCAAGGTTAGTAACGTCAACCCCCAAGGGAGTATTGTTTTGGGCGTGTCTGTATCAGTGTATGTGTGTGTTTTTCTGCATAATTGCACTTTCAGTATGGTCTGCCAGAGGGTGCTCACAGTCTAATGGGGTGAAGTCTGCCATCTCTGACTGCCCTGTTCCATTAGATGTTGAACACTTGCAAGCAATTAGATTTGTGAGAGCAAAAGCAGAACACTTCCTTGCCCAAAAGTTGCCCTTTCTCCCTGCATTACCTCATATGAGGAAATGATCTTTACCAGAGGGTAACCTTGTAACAGCCATACAGCCATACAGAGTGTAACAGTGGGGTTCAAGCACCTCCAACTGACCAGCCTAACATGTATGCTAATTGTTAAAGATAATTAGAAAATCTTCTCTTTTGGTATCATAAGCACTTTAATTGTAACCATGACTTTTTATTGACCTAACCAGGAACAGCATAGGCCGAGCGCCACTTCACGAGGCGGCGTTCCTGGGTCACGATGAGGTCGTGATGGACCTGATGCGAGCAGGGGCGCACGTCAAGTGTCGTGACGGGAACGGAGCCACCGCTTTACAGGTGACATCAGTCAAGCACACGTTTGCTTAAAAGTTAAAACCCTCTAACTTGTGTACTGTGCAATTTGAATTTATTGTGATTAGACGATAATTCCACCCATGTAGCACCTGTCATATGTGCCTGTAAGATGCCACTGTTTTCCATATCATTATTAGCTACCTGTCATATGTACAGAGACCACTAGTAAGGGACACAGAGGGTAACCTGAAACCATCTCTTGTCAATAGAATGTTCAGGGCTGTCAATCAAAATTAATGATTCAGCCAATAAGAGACAAGGCTGGTGATTGACAAGTCTGGATGAGATATATGTGCTTGACTTAACTGTAACTGCCTGATGATGACAAAGATATTTCTATATCAAGTAGTCACTTTTGTCCCTGACCACTATGTACATACCTCAGCAACCTGAAAGGGAGTATTTGTCTGAAGTACAGGTCCAATAACACAAAAATTCACCTATAGCGCCTACTGACGCGAATAATCATGCCTTTGTTTCAGCTGGCGTGTGCGGGGAACAGGACGAACACCTGTCGGATCCTGATCCAGCAGGCAGGCGCCGAGCCCCAGGACCAGTGCACCACCACGGGATACGTCCCGCTGCATGAGGCCGCAGCACGCGGGCATGTGGAATGTGTCAAGGTAAGAGGAAAAAAACATTACAAGAAAAGGATGCACACATTCAAAAAGAAGACAAGCCTATGATTTGTTTGTATTGCATACCAGGTAAACAGCCTCACAGTGTAACACACCAGTTTTATACTGAACTGAAGAGTACAAGCTGCATATCTGGACAGATTAATGTATATCGGGTCACTTTTTAGTGAATAATTGTCACAATTTGAATTTTAATGCATTGATATTCCTGTGTTTTAAGCTACTCCTCCAGTTGAATGCCCCCTGTCATCCCCGGAACCACAACAACGAGACACCAGTGGATCTGGCCAGGCGCTACGGCTACGCTGAAGTTGTGGAGATCCTAGGTAAGGCCACACCAATTGTATTTCTTGGTTAATGGATTTGTTTTGAATTTTAGTACGAGGACATCATTAAAACAGAAGACTGGGATGAAAACTTGCACCTGACCCTGTTCACTCCCTGAAACTGTGTGCACCAAAGTACAAACTTTCCTCTGAGATTCCATTTTCATGTTGATTTTCAAATTTAGCATTTTTAAAATTCTGTTAACCAAGAAATTGAATTAGTGTGGCCTAAGCGGTGCAGACAATGAGCACATCAGACTTTTCTCTAGCCCAAGATTTTATTCTGTCATCTTTACTATTAGCAAACTCTTAGACCACTTTGTTTATTGTGCAGACAGCATTTTATAGAATCTATGACATGATTATGAGATGTGTAATATGTAAACAGTGGGAACACCTTTAGTAGCTTTTTGAATGTTTCACCTTTGTTTGTTGTTGTTTTCACTCCTTTGTCCAAACACTTTGACAAACAATTACATTGAGCAAGTATGGCTTATTTGGGCTTTGGCTTCTTGCTTTATTAGCTTGAATATGTGAATATCTACACACAGTCTTGTACCTTCCTTTCCCTTCTCCCTCTACCTCTGACAGGACATCTGGCAGGCTAAGTAACAACAGGTAGGACCTCGGGACTTTATTTTCACTCCACACTTCTGCTCACCTTTTCTCCTTCTCCACCAAACTTGTGTATCAAATGCTTTCTTATACTACTTCTCCGCGACCTTTTGTCTCACTGTTAAATGCTCCCCCTTCCTCACCCTGAGTGTTAATGTTTTCCTCCTTCCCTCAGTTAAATCCTCTCCCCCACACACCTGTTGTTAATGCTTCTTCCCCTTTATACTTACAGATAATCCTCCCCCCTTGACGCTTGTCCCTAATGACTTCCCCCCACCTGTGACTGTGGATTATAAGTTTTCCCTACACTTTTCCTCTTCACACTTGCAGTACACTCAGCACAATACATGGAATTTAGATTGATGCATGATTTTTATCTTTTTTGACAGAGAGTTTTAAGCCCCTCATACCTATGACATCAACCAAGGAATGGTTGCACTCGGACATGGACAGAAAGGTTGGTAGAACTTTGTTATAGTGTTTGTGTCACTTTGATAAACATTTTGATGCCCTAGCAGCTTCTTTTCAAACTTCAGCTAGGTATACAACTTGATAAGCATGCCACATCTAATATCCTTTGTGTATATTGAAGTAAAATTTCTTACATTATTGTCAACAGGCAGCTACTGAGGCACTGAAGAAGTTTAGCAACAAGGATGGCTGTTTTCTGGTCCGGGTCAGTAAGAAGACTGCAGGGGCGTACGTGCTGACAATGTCCGCATGCAAAACAACCTACAACTTTGAAATCAAGCAGAAGGTAACTGTCCTAGCAGCACACGGTGTAGTCAAAAAAGCTGAATCTTTTGACATCATTGTCCCATGTTCTTTGCCCCTAGCTATTGCACAAAGTGATGTCCTTAAGATATCACTTTATACATGTATACAATCTTATCTATATACATGTATACAGTGAAGATTTTTCAGCAATTCTCACAGTCTTAAGAGTTGTTTCAGTAATTATAGAATACTGTACCTGGCTGTCTTTTCCAGGACAACCAGTGGTACTACATAGACGATGGGCCCCTGCTGGATTCTTTAGAACACCTTGTGGAGTACTACAAAGGTCGGGCGGACGGTTTGCCTGGGAAGCTGGTCACGCCCATCTCTGCCCAGGATGTGCTGGAACCAGGCCCCCACCACCCACCTGTGGTCAGGAGAGACAGCGACTACACCAGACGGTGGTCCATGTAGGCACTCCTTTTACACACCTGTACTTCACAATGTGAACATTAGATATGACCTTGATATGACAACGTGTAGTTGGGCATGATTCAGTTGATTGATTTATGGACAAAAAGGAATGACGAGTGAAAAATTCTGAGGACTTCCACATGTACTGTAGACCTTGAAACATTCGCTGTGGTGTTGTTTTGCGCCTCAAGCACGTTAAAGGGGAAGCAACCCCTTCCTGTAAAATATACCCCACTACTGAAACAGAAAGGAAACTTGGTACCCTATGTGTCAATAGGTACTACAAGGGTTGTCAGCAAAATCTGTGATGCTTCATGGCAGTTTTGCTAATCAACTTTTTTGTTGACTTTGTCTTTCAGTGGTGAGCCGGACATGCCCCCACCTGGTCCCCTGCCTCCCAAACCTGTCAAGTGGCCCTCCAGCCAGCCTACTGGGCCAGGTAATCACAATAGACCAATCCCATAGCCCTGCTCATGCAGCCACTCTCTGATCGGTCAAATCGCTAATTGACATGGTCTAACTGCTTATTGTGATGGGCAGTCAGGATTGGTCTATACCATGGAAATGGGCTATAATCTCCAAGCAGATGTAAGGTCTGGCTTGTGTAGCTTTATGATAAAAAAACCTAGAAGACATGAAGGTACAGTGTGAGGTGATACTTTGTTTAATGTGACATAGCTGCGAAATGGTGAAAATTGCTTTACAATGGGGGACATGATTCAGTCTAACATTCTCTGTGGGTGTCACTCCAAGGTCTGGAAAGGTCGTGGAAAGTGCCTTTCCCACGGGAACAACGTCAGAACATGGTGAGTATCGAACCCAGGGCCTATTTTGTTTCTGAGTCCGACACCCATTGGGCCGACGGCACCGCAGAAATCAGCAATTTCAAATTGCTGCTGCTGGGCTGGGTGCTGCTTTCAATCAGTTTTGGTTGTTGAGTGGGGAGTGAATGCCCCCTGGGGACAGCATAAAAGTGTTTTGGTAAGACATTCGGTTGCTTAGCCGAGGGTTTTTAACCATGTTCAATTGGACAGGACTGTTTCAATTTGGCTTGTGACTGCAGGTGGTTGCCTGGCCAGGTTTGACTGAGGATGGAATGTAACACGCTGTTGTTGTTGACCTCTAGATGTGGACAGTCACATTGACCTGAAGATGACCACCGGCTGCAGTGTAGACGAGGAGTTGCCGCAACAGGAAGCACCGCCCCCTCCTGGTCCACGCAGGGAACTGCAGCCAAAAAAGGTCAGTTTTCATAACCTTTACTGAATACACACACGTGTGCAGGTAAACATGCCTGTCCCTGGTGCTGAACACCATCCGTACACAGGCAAGTATACCTGTCCTTGGTGCTGAGCACCATCCACACGCAGATAAACACACCTGTACTAGATGCTGATAAGTTGTCCCCAAATAACCCCTTCAGGGGCAAAGTAGGGGGGAAGTAGAGGTCCCGGGCTAAGGCGGGCAGGCCTCCAGCCTGGCATGGAACGACTCAATGGTGGGAGCCGTCGCAACCGTGCCAGGCAGGGTGTTCCACTGAGGGATTGTACGGGGAAAGAAAGAGTGTTTATATGTGTCGGTTCTTGTGTGGATGGTGTAAAACTTGAGGTCGTGGCTCCCCCGGGTTATAATTATATCATTATTATCTCAAATACCAAGTGTGTGCTTTTGTTAGTACTGCGTTGTGATTTGTTTCCCTTGACAGAAACCGGTGCCTATTCCGAGCGAAGCTTCTCCGCCACCCCTGCAGCCCAAACCGCAGCGCCCGCCCGTGGTTCGAGTGGAGGACGGTCCCGACAAGGCGCAGAAGCTCATCCCCAGGGAGTCACTTCAGCTGGGGCGTGAGCTGGGGCAGGGAGAGTTTGGCTCTGTTCTGATGGGTGTATGGACAAGTCCTGATGGAAAGGAGGTAATGTTATAGTGTGTACATGTATTTGTGTGGGGAGGGGGGCAGGGAGAGTTTGGCTCTGTTCTGATGGGTGTATGGACAAGTCCTGATGGAAAGGAGGTAATGTTATAGTGTGTACATGTATTTGTGTGGGGAGGGGGGCAGGGAGAGTTTGGTTCTGTACTGATCGGTGTATGGACAAGTCCTGATGGGAAGGAGGTAATGTTATAGTGTGTACATGTATTTGTGTGGGGAGGGGGGCAGGGAGAGTTTGGCTCTGTACTGATGGGTGTATGGACAAGTCCTGATGGGAAGGAGGTAATGTTATAGTGTGTACATGTATGTGTGTGGGGAGGGGGGCAGGGAGAGTTTGGCTCTGTTCTGATGGGTGTATGGACAAGTCCTGATGGGAAGGAGGTAATGTTATAGTGTGTACATGTATGTGTGTGGGGAGGGGGGCAGGGAGAGTTTGGCTCTGTACTGATGGGTGTATGGACAAGTCCTGATGGGAGCGAGGTAATGTCACAGTGGAGAGAATGTTTTCCGTTGCAGCCTAAGTTAGTCTCATCCTTGCAGGTTTTCAAGGCAGGCAGCTGTATGGCTTTCTCAGAAATAAAATGGTACAAGTAGAAAGTTCAGAGAGACGTTTTTGCTTACTTCTTTCTGTTCCAAGGTGGACTGTAGAAGTGTATGAAATTGACATACATATATAAAGCAACTTGCGATCATTTAAACCACCTCAGTCTGCCTACTTGTGCACTATGAGCACCCAAGGCATGTAACACTGTGCAGTGGTGCCCCCTAGCAGTCTGCTGCAGAATTGCCTCTTTAGATGATTGCGTACATGAGTCAGGTGTGACTGTGTTGTCTTGCCATGTCAGGTTCCTGTGGCCCTGAAGACTCTGCGAGGAGAACACATCCAGCATGGCGAGCAGGAGTTCCTACGGGAGGCCAGGGTCATGATGGGGCTGGACCACTTCTGCATCGTACAGCTCATCGGGGTCTGTCTGGGGCCACCTATGATGATGGTATGTACACGGGTGAACAGACATGTCCTTGGTACTGAACACCATCCACACAATAACACACCTGTCATTGGTACTGGCTGCTGAACACAATCCACATGCAAGTGAACACCTTAAACACACAGGCAAACACATCTGACTTTGGTGCTGAACACCATCTACAGACATGTAAGCAGACCTGTCCTTGGTGCTGAACACTGTCCACACACAAAGACACCTGTCCTTGAACACCATCCATACACAGGCAAGCAGACCTGACCTTAGTATGATACATACAAACAGACATGTCCTTGGTGCTGAACACCATCCACACACAACCAACCTGTTCTTGGTGCTTAACACCATCCACACACATACGTGCCTGCCCCTGATGCTGAATGCCACCAACATACAAACATCCCTGTCCTTGGTGTTAAACAGTCTACACACACAGACCTGTCCCTGGTACTAGAAACTGTCTACAACACAGACCAGTCCTTGGTGCTGAACACCTTCCACATAAAGACAGGCACATCCGTCCTCGATATCTACCACATTGCGTGATCACTGTTGTTATTCTATTGCAGGTGCAGGAGTTGGTGTCTATGGGCTCTGTGCTGGACTACCTCCTGGACTATCCACAGAAAGTGTCCCTGCCTGACCTGAAGCTGTGGTCAGCTCAGATAGCTAGTGGCATGATGTACTTGGAGGAGAAGAGGTTTGTCCACCGTGATCTGGCAGCGCGAAACATCTTGCTGGCCTCTAAAGATCAAGTAAGATATAGAATTCTTGCTTTCACAGGGCTCAAAATACCATTTCCATATACTGTGCAGTTAGGACTACAGTTTTCTAATGTTTACCTGCATGTTAACTTCATTGACCTATGGTAGAAATAGTCTGCAACACTGGAGTGATGTGCAGTATGGCCAGTAGCAGCCAAAAGTTGCAAAGCATCAGTAGCATCCTTCAATACAGTAGTTTACAAGAATCAATTGAAAAAAAAAAGAATGATGCATAGCAGAAAAATACACTGGAAACTAATATCTATCAGAAGTCCTGCCTCTTGACCTGACTGTGTAGCAGCCTATTGTATGCAAGAAATTTTGTCACCTTTTCTAATGATTCTTCAATTTGTAACTCTTAGTCTGTTTCTTTTATACAGTTGAAAATCAGTGATTTTGGCCTGTCGAGGGCAGTAGGAGCAGGGAGTGACTACTACAAGGCCTCTGCTGGGGGAAGGTGGCCTGTCAAATGGTAGGACTACTGTAAATGCATTTAAGTTTGCGTGGTTTTTATTTCACGGTAGGGAGAAAATGGAGTGTTCGCTGTGTTTTTAAGTTCACCTTTGAAACAATAGTAGCGCTACAGCCATAGGTGGGTAAAACGTTTTGCGGAGGTTTTAAATTCGCACTGAAAAGTTTGCCACGAAAACCACAAACATAAAACCACAGCAAACATGAAACCTGTGATATGAAGTAGAGTGGATTCATTCCTCAAGCTAACCGACACCTTTCATACTGCAGTCGTCCCTCAGTAAGACATCTGGAGCCGCATAGTTCCTGTTTAAAACTTTTATTCATCATGTGACCTTTTATTCAGCGTGAAGCTACTGCCGGAAAATCTTGTGACTTTGTGATTCATAATGTAGGTATGCCCCTGAGTCTATCAACTACGGGACTTTCTCCCACGCCAGCGATGTTTGGAGCTATGGCGTTACGTTGTGGGAGATGTTTTCTTATGGACAGCAACCGTATGGGGATATGACAGGGGCTCAGGTAAGTTTCAGTTTGTTGTTAAGCCAAGCAAATACATATCGGGTATAGACTGACCTATTTTTCAGTTTCTCCAGGTTATATATATAGAAACTAATCAAACACAAGAACCCTTTACGGAGGTACCATAGTTGGATCACTTCACATACAGGTTAACTGAAAAAGTTGCAAAAGAATTGCATTGATTTTTGGTAGCCATTGTCTTGACCTAATAGAAGAGTGATGTGGGATTGGGAGGCTAACACATTTCTCATAAAATTCATTGGTGTATTATTCAAGTAAGGATAATCTTTTTTAAAAATGGTACCAGTAACTTGATATTTATGATCTGTATTGTCATCATTACATTTGCCCCGACAGGTTATTCAGTTTATAGAGGAAGAGGGGAAGCGGCTGTCCAAACCGGACAAGTGTCCAGAGAAGGTGTACCAGATCATGCTGAGGTGCTGGTCCTACGAGCCGAGCCAGCGGCCCACCTTCCAGATGCTCAACACCATCTTCAGCGCAGACCCCGAGTACGGCACCCACCAAATCAGACAAAAACCTTACTGAAGTGAAGGAAGTCCAGTCCCTGATGGAAGATAGGGTGAAGTGGAGGATGCTTTCAAGCTTGGTTCGAGCAGGAGCTCGACCAAAGTACATGTAAAGTAAGTAAGTCATGCGTATTATAAAGTCAGACTGCCAAGAACAGAGATACTATGAAAACAATTGCCATAATTGTATTTGTTCTAATCTCTTCTTGCCAATTGGTACTGTTACAAGCATCATTTAGAAGTGGTACTTGGGACGGTTATTTCATATAGTCCATGACTTTAATAAGTAACATTGTTATTTCCTTTTTGTTGTTTCTCTTCCAATTAGAAGAGTAAGATACATTTAAAAATTGCATCAGTTGAATTTTGTTTCTAAAAAATTTTCTTTCGGCCTATGAAGTCTTGTTCATTTCAATGCTTTTCAAGCCAATCCTATTTCCTCAATGCACTCTAGCAACATGCTCCAAAGGAAGAATCATTAAGACAATTAGATTGTGTTGATCAGCAGAGGATTCTTTGGACACGCAACTGTTTCTGTGCAAGGTTACAACATGTCATGACTTATCAATGATAATGCTGTTCGGATGTAGAGGTGTTTGTGTATGTATGTATAATATTGTAAACAACTTCAACAAGACAGGTCTAACAGTCCTTATATTAATATGAAGATGGACTGATCAGGGTCATATTATATATGGATAATATTTTGCTTATGATCGAGTATACAGAATATATGATATATATATATATACTATAATGCATGTATATGAAAATACTATTTTTGGTGAGATGGTTACTCAAAGAACACTATATTGTGACCCGTATCATTGTTTTTTTTGCGTATTTTTAATGGTTGGTGGAATGTCTCTTTTGTGATGATACAGAAAATGGCATGTATCAATTCCTATAGTCTTGAACTAGTCAATTGTTCTCCAGGAAGAATATCTGCATTTAGTCAAGTCACTACTCAACATTAACAAAGCAATCAACCAAGTTCAATGTAACATCTTTTATTATTAATTGTTGTTCTCTTTGATCTATTACTTAACTGTTGTGGTCAAAGTTGAATAAAAAAGATAACCTGCTCTATAGTCATGTACGGTCTCATTTTTGTGTGACCTGGAATGAAACTTGATTTCAACTGTATAATATGTATATTGCTTCCGGATAAAACCAGACAATTTCACAGAGTACACAAGGAAATGAAGAATAGTCATGTAAATTTTCTTCAAAGCAAATGCACAGATGACATTACAATTAAAGTGAAAATAACATAAAAAATATGAGCATAAAGGTTTTAAAACTAAGTTAAAAATTTTCAGTAATAAAAATTTTGCATGATCTTTTATTCTTTCAAAATACTATTATAAAGTGGTCAAACCTCTAACTGACGACAAAGCATGACGCTTTAAATACTATAACAGTATAAGGTAAAGTTGAGGTGTTGTAAAACATTTCAAGTTAGAAATACTACAATAAGTATAAAAAATTAGCAAGAGGTGAAATTAAAAAACAGAGATGAGGGATAAAGTTGCAACTGACTACATGTATGTTCTGAAACCATGTGTTCAGCCTTTCCCCTCTGTTTCTATTTTCATGTTGTTCCTCTAGTTCAGCATAATCCTTAAACTAGCTATAGCAAACTAAATTCAGTTTCCGGGCCTTTAGGTATAAACAAAAGGTATTCTATTTACATGTATATCAATTAGGGACATGTAAATTGCTTTGACCACAACATGCACATGTATACCATTATGAAGCCCTCAGGGTGATTGGTCAGTGTTTTCCCTGCATTGCGTCGAGGACTTTTCCTTTGGAGTATCCGACACGGAGTCTCAGTCGCTCTGCAAGAGACATCCTGGTCACTCCAGGACTGTTCACATCGTCCATCTGTGTGGACGTACTACAAGCAGAGGCAGGTTTGGCTTTAGCAACTACACATGGGGTGCAAGCCCCTGACACATCTTTGGTATCATCAAGTACAGATGAGTCTGTAGTGTAGCTACTATGGATGGAAGCTGGGCTGTACATCAGTGCCTTTCTTAACTCCACAGAGTCTGTTTCTGAACCAGCTTGTAGGGTCGTCTTCTTTTTCAAGTTGTCTGTACTCTTGCTTGAAGGAAGCCCTCTTTCCTTGACTTGCTTGGTTTTGCCTGCATCAGGCTGTGGAAGCTCAACAGTGTCCTCTGTGGCCTTGCTAAGCGCTGGAGGGATTTTTTGTGTGTCAACCAACTGCTTACCAGCTTGTAGTGTCGTCTTCTTTTTCAAGTTGTCTGTACTCTTGCTTGAAAGAATCCCCTTTTCCTTGACTTGCTTGCTTTTATCTGCATCAGGCTGTGGTAGCTTAACGGGGTCCTCTGTGGCTTTGCTCAGCGCTTGAATGATTCTTTGTGGGTTAACTAACTGCTCATCGGCTTGTAGTGTTTTCTTCTTTTTCAAGTTGTCTGTACTCTTGCTTAATGAAAGCCCTCTTTCCTTGACTTGCTTGGTTTTACCTGCAACAGGCAATAGCATTTCAACAGGGCCATCCGTGGCCTTTTTTGGCACTGGAGTTATTCTTTGCGTCTTAACCAAGTGCTCATCAGCTTCTGGCGTTTTCTTTTTCAAGGTATCTGCAATCTTGCTTGAGTGAAGTCCTTTCCCTTTCACTTCCTTGGTTTTGCCTGCATCAGGCCGTAGCAGTTCAACAGAGCCTTCCGTGGCCTTGCTCAGAGTCAGAGCTGGAGTGATTCTTTGCGTTTTAACCGACTGTTCCTCAGTCGATTTAAAAGCATGTTCAAAACTTCCAATGGCTTCTATAATTTGCCCACCTCTCCTGTCCTTCTGTTTTAGCTTATCAAGACTGTCCTGGTTTGGCTTCTCCTGGACTGCAGTTCTGTGATCTGTTTTTGGAGGCTGAGACTGAGGCACATCCTTGTAGTATGATCTTTTCTCTGCCTTAGGTTGCCTCCTCTTTTCTCCCTTCAACTGTAACCTCTCCATAAGGGGCAACATGACATGGGTCGCGACTGGAGACTCTATGTTTCTTTGCCCTTCCAGATCTGGACCCATCTTTGACATGGCGTCCTGTTCAGTTGTACTACTTGACCGACATGTGTTAGTAGTAATACTAGTATCTCCATCTGTATTCGACATGAAGGAAAAGTCGTTTATCCCAAGGGAGAAGTTAGGGTCCATTTTAGTGAGCGAGGGTGGATAAGAAGGCACAACTTTTTCAGAAGACACAGCAAACTGTGATGTAGCTGAATCCTTATTCAGTTTATCAGGCAAATTGTCCTCTTTGCAGTCTCTTGTAGTTGATGCAGCTGACTTTCCTTCATCTAGCAATGATGTTTTGAAGTTACCTTTATCCAATGAGAGCTTTGACAAGTCAAGAGCCAGACTGTTATCAACTACACAGGGATCAGTAGGGGTATTTGCTTGTTCTTCAGGTTGTGTGTCACCCTGCTGTTGGGAGTCTGTATCTGCCATGCCATCTGTGCATTTTTGTTTGGTATTTGTCTTTCCTCCTATGTAACAGATAGAAAAAGTTTATCAGTATTCCTTTGCTGCTACGATTGAAATGAAGCATTGCTTTGGCTAGTGAGCAAATGCTATATTCATTTCATTGGATTCAAATCATTCAAAAGAGATCTGTGATGATAGATTCTACCTGTTTGGACTGGTACAAACTAGATTTACAATGTACAAATGATCTGTAAATCTTGACATGTTTGCAGTGTTTCCATTTTCACATTTTTAATTACCTCTTGAAACGAAATCATAACACTGCGCACATGTTTGTACCGTACTGCAGAATTAATTCAACTTTCGAACTTACATACAATGAAAACCTCCTTTTGCCTTCTACCTCAAAATGAAACTACCGCGAAAGTAAGTGCATTTACAGTAGCATATACATGTATGCATATGAGTTCTACAATGTGTCAGCCTTTCCTACACTCATAACTCAAGCTGCAACATAGCCTCAGAACTCCCCTACCTTTCTTCCTACTTTGTTTGGCTGCTTTCCTCTCCCTGAACTCCTGTACCAGACGTGGGAAGGCCGATGTGAAGAGATCCTCTGGTTCTATTGTTGTGACATAACTCCCTTCTGTAGTGATGCCATCAGGCTTGTACCACTGCACCTCCAGACAAGGAACACTGTTACGTGTTCGAGTTTTCACCACACTGAAGTATCAGAACAGAATATTCAGTCTGAGGATCTCCTTTGTTTGTTTGTTTTGCATAACAAGTACACATCATTTAGGCATAACACACCAGTTGCTGTATACATGTCATAAGTACAAGTTGTGTTAAACCAGACTGTAAGGTTAAATGATCCACTCACACTGGAAAGGATCTCATCAGAGAGGACATCTCTAACCAAATCTAGTACTCATTTTCACCTTGAGTAGAGTGAGGAAATACATGTAGGTGTAAAGTGCCTTTCCTAAGGGGACAACATTGGGGTCTGCTCAGGGATTTGAACCCAAAACCTCTAGATTCTAAGTCAGGAACCCTAACTACAAGACCACCTTGCCATCTAATTACACCACCTTCCGCAGTTTGCTGTTTAAGTATGATCAGATGCTTCTTCTAAAATTAGAAAATACACTAACATTGAGAGTCTCCCTACCTGTAAGGGGACAGTGATGGTCTGTTCTCCTTCTGATCATGAGTCTGCATGTGAGACATCTCCCAGTAGGTCACCAGAGGCAGGACTTTCTCCAGAGTGTACTCTTCAGGCCACTCCAGTAACCTCAGGTTCAGCTCCTACAAATATTTAACAATTCTTGTTGTCAAAAATATCACAAACATAACTACCATCTTGAAACAATTTGTACTATACATTGTGTACGACTATGAAGTTATGTCTGAACTGTCTCTTACCCCAGCATTGCAACAGTGTAATAGCACATTTTGTAGAATATAGTATGGGTACTTTATAGCTAGGAATTCTGTGTCATAAGAAGCTTATAAAGTTGAATAGAAATTACTGACACAAAAAGTTCAATTAGTGGCATCAAACAACTATCTAGTCTCTACATATACATTAGACATGAAAAACTCACTGAAGGCTTTTTTCAATATCTTTATTTAGACAATTGTAGATGTCATAATATGTAACTGAATGTAATATAATTCCTGACCTGTAATGCAGGTAACCTTGGTCTCTTCCATTCCAACTTTCGGGATGGACAGGTGTCTTTTGTGACCAGGAACTCCTTAATAATCTAGAACAATGGCAAGAATTGATGAATAAGTCATAGCATAATATACATTTAAGTCAATTCACTTAGTTTGGATGGGACGTTAAGCTGGAGCTCCCATGTTTGAGGAGAGCTGTACCCTGAGCATGTTAAAGACACTTCTGCACTTATTGATAAGATACCACAATATTGGTTTAATATCATCAATACAACTTGTTTATAAAATTATGTAATACTACATACTTTTGTATCAGGAAATTCTGGATCTGTCAGTGCTTTTCTGTAAAGACAAGGAACAAAGCAGAATAAAACAATCCGATAAAAATCGTTAATGGCAATTTTAGCATAGAATTTATCTGCTTATAACTTTATGGGTTTGGTATCAGGTATCTGGGATGTTTAATCTGGCCCCTATAATGCATGGCTACATGTACAGGCATTTTCAGATTTACCCACTATAGTTTAGCCAAGAAAATACATCTTAAGTCTTGATTGCGACCTGTTTTTCAGATACGCATGGATGAAAATAAAAGAACACATTAAGGAAACACAGTAACCCCCTCTACAAGAAATAAATAAACAGCCCTTACCTCATCACAGTAGCTTCAATGGAACTGTTCTTAGCCCTCTTCTGGCTTCCCTTTGGCTGACTGGCCGTCCCACACTGAGCTTCAGTCTGATCTGATGCCTCAGACCTCCAGACTTTAAATCTGTAGGGAACCATGGGTATCTTAACCAAATGTTCCCAGTTACAGAGGGACAGGTACATGTATTTACTTGTAATAGTTCTATATAACTGCCTTTTGTCATATCACACCAGCTTCTGTAAATGTATAGCAGTTACAACGCAACCCTGCTGCATAACACACCAGTTTAACAATAAACATTGTTATAATACACACATGTAACACTGAACGACCTGTCACACACAACAAATGTGCATCTAGCTGCAAGCGTTGTTTCATGTTATCTATTGAGGATACCTTAAAACGCACTTGTAGCAGTGAGTTCCACTCTGCGATAGTTCTAGGAAAAAATTAATTTACTTATTGTAGAGATAGAGAGAAGGAAGCTGACTTCACATCATGGAAACAGTAACAATAGAAACAGAGCTTACCAAAAAAACACAAAGACAACATCTATATTCCAAAGCTTCATTCAGTACAATAAAAATATCTTCCCTTGAACTTACCGCTCGAGTACATCACAGGTGGCGAGGGCAGTCATGACCTTGAAAGCGAGTTCTTTGCCTACACCTGGCACCCCTTTGGGACAGTAGTCACAGCCCAACAGCAGGCCCAGGCCTACCAACTTGTTACGATCCAATAGTAGCTCTTCTTCTATGTCTGCCATCTTATAACAGTCAACATGAGGATCCTAAAGACGCACAGACAGAATGTCACAAAAGTCAGGAACATAACAGGCTTCAATGTCAAATTTAAGTATTCCAGCATATTTTAGTATCAACATCATTAATAACAATACCATAGGTTGACGTTGTTTTGATGACATTAGCATACATATAATGTATGAAGAAAAGTTGACAGTTACCATATGAGTAAAGGGATACTACATCTATAAAAATGATATTCATAGATCTTTAACAATCTTTACTTCACCCCAAAGGGAGAGCATTATTTCTTTTGGGTTGTCGGTCCATCTTTGTTTCTGATCTACTTGAAGGGGATGAAGTCTGCCATCTCTGCTTCCATATCTTGAGACAGTTCATAGCTTCTTTACTAACTGCCTGTTCATATATGTGATTACAACTGTGAACACCCACATTTCTGGAATTCAGTATTAAATGACATATGATCCTACATAACAGCCCACCTTTTTGTCCAAGGTGAGGTTCCTGTAGACAGTCCTGGCACCATAGAGGAATGCATCCCCATCATCAGTCAGGCATCCATCCACCAACTAACAACATAAAAGAGTAGTTATATGGCATTCTTTTGTTCTGTTAAAATGATGGTGCTTGATGGGTCGTAATTTTTTTCAAATGTGAAATGATATTAAAGGTGTTTGTGTAATGGTTTTAAATTCAATTTGAAAGAAATTCAAGACTCACTTGTTCTCTGTTCAGTAATGCACAGAAAGCCTCTGCCTCTCCCTTGCTCTGCACATGGGGGATTCCCAGTCCATCCAGCAGGAGGATACACTGTAAACACATTGTGTAGTGTCATATTTTTCCATTCACTAGTGTAGGTGCCCTTATTTGATTCATGAATACCTTAGTGTTGGAAGAAAGTTTAGCACTGTATTACGTGTCCTTATGTTTGTGTCTTGTATGTGTACCCAGAGTGTCTTAATGGACATGGTCACTATGTCAGGATACATACAGGAAGTAAAACTATAAAAACACACTTCTTCTTCTATCAAACTCAAAGTATGGATGCTTTAGATGAAGCGTAAGTCTTTTTCGATAAGTGAAAGTACAAAGCGGCTTTGCTGCGACTTGCGTTTTATTACCAAGCACACCAGGTTACCCCTACTATGCACATAAAAGAACCCAACACACTTATTAAGTGTGTTGGGTTCTTTTATGTGCAGAGGTTTGACGCCTGATGCTCACGCTTGGAACTTCATACACATTCATGAATCATGTACATAAGGCTGCCAGGTTAACGTTTATTAATCAACACAATATCTTTCTACAATAAAAAGTACCTCTTTCAGTACAGCCTTGAAGTGAGATCTCTTCATTTTCCTGGGTTTCCCCAGGCCTTTCTTCTGTCCATCTGTACCGGCCTTGCTGCCCCTGAACCGATCCTGGTTCCGCTTCATCATGGTTTGGAACTTCAGCTCTGGTGGGTCACCGTCGACCACGAATATCAAACTGATGCCCATTTTAGTCAGATGTGAAACTCGGAAGAAAAGATTCCTATGAACAAATAAGAGGAATATGTATAACGTAAGCAACGGGAAAATGTTTTCAGCAACAATTAACCTTGATGATTTGTTGGAGGGCTTGAAAAACGTACTTGCAACCTACAATTTGCAGAAAAAAATTGAGACTGCAAAGAAAAGATACAGAGTAAAATACAGGAACATCCTTTCAATAGCCTTGGCCAATATAATTTGATTTTTGATTGATACAATTAGCTTGGTGAGACCAAGGTTGAAATATTAAAACCTCCTTGGTGTCATTCTGAGACAGTGGGACAAATAAAGATGACAGACTCACAGAGTAGTACTGAGATGTCACTACATCAAACATCATAGAAAATCATACTTATCGTATGCTTTGATGACTAAAAATACTATAATTAGATCAAAAAAGACTGAACATACCTTAGGTGGGGCTTGGTAACAGCCCCAGTCATGGCCTTGACCGCACTAGCCTCACACACCCACATACTCAGGTCCACCGCTAGAGTCTTCCCCTGCAGAGACTCCAGCGGACAGTGTGTCTTCACGGGGGCAAGGATGGTCCACAGATGCTGTACCCCCATGGCTGGAAAAAAGGGAATTTTAAAACTTTTCAACTTGCAAGACTTTGCACTGTACATGTTTTCCTACAAATTTCATAGTGAACAAATAATTTTTACGAATCCAAGATAATTCGGTTGTTGTTTAGCCGATATCCCCTGATTTCGCTGTTGTATAATAACTACAACTCATAGTTTATCCACAAGATCAGAAATAACGTTGACTTTGTTGTTATTTATATCTTAAAGTACAGTTTTAACCTTATTATCTGGTGGTGACTTACCTAAGTTTTGAAAGGGGACGAAATCAAAATTCCCGGAAACCCATCATGCATTGCGCAGCTGGTCTCACACAGCAGTTTATATTTAGCATCAAGTTATCTGAAGTTACATTTTTGGCCACATTCTCAAGCAACGAGAACTCAGCGCAGAGCGTCAATGACTCAACAATATATTTGACTGTCATCCCCTCCTGAACTACACATTTATTCCCCCATTTCTTGTGGAATGTTACTCTGTCATTTCCCCATACAGAAGAAAATTAAGATGTTTTAACTCAAGTGTAAGAACTTTGATTATAAAGTTTTAACGTTATGTTTTATAACTTTAATGTTGTGACTTAAATTAAGTAGCTTTACATTACGTCGGTAAACCTTTCAACGTAGGCGACGCTAACAATGTTGTTGACGTTACGACAAGTAGTTTTTAAAGCCACCTGTTCTGTTTAATGAACCGAGGTAAACTCGCGCCCGGGGTTCAGGCGTCACAGGTCAAAGTCCACGGCATCTTGAGACCTGTTGTTACACGTAGCCTGAGCGGAGCACCGTATTTCCCACCATTATGGCAGGTATTAAGACGTTTAACATAATACAGCTGCTGAAAGGCTGGTCTTTCTCGACTATCATGGCCTTGCACAATACTCGATGTGACTTGTTCGGAGTGCATACTGGTGTATTCTGGTATTCTCTTCTTGGTAGACCGTCTAATCTAGTGCAGCATACAATCTTGTGGGCGTGGCAGCGATAAGCTAGGCACACTACACTGTGATACCCAACCTGTGACCCGAGACTGTGTTATGTTTTCGTCAGCCGTTCTTGTGTCTGTGTCTATCTGTATGTGTGTGTGTGTGTGTGTGTGTGTGTGTGTGAGTGTGTGTGTGTGTGTGTGTGAACACGATAACGCACTGAAGAATGCCTGGATGGATTATCTAGATACTTGGTATGTGGGCGGTGGGTAGGTCTTCTTGAGACCTCGAAATGATTAGATTCTTGGCCCCCTAGCGGCTTGCTATGGTACTACAGCAGAACTTCCGGGTTTGAGGACGTTATTTGCATAAAAATGAGAAACATTAATGATATGGCACTCGAAAAGGCGAAGGTATGAGGTCGTGGAAGTCATTTGCGATTCTCGAGCAATAAAGTTCATTCATTCATTCATCAATCATTGTCTCCGATATCGTCACGTCATTATCATGATAACGTTATCTGTGCATGTAACCTCGTCTCTAGACCTGAAGGCAGTGATTGCGGCAAACAATGAGAAGTTCATGGCCTGCTTCAAGGCTAACGACATGAAGGGTCTGGCTAACCTGTACACGGAGGACTGCAAGTTAATGCCGACAGGATCGGACACTCTGCACGGCCGAGAAGGTGAGGGAATGCCGAATCACTGATGATGAATCTTTTGATGGCTACTACACTTAAGAAAATTGAAATCTAAGATCTATCAAAATTAGAGACCAAAATATTCCCTTTCAGCTTTGTGTCTACTGTATCTCTCCCTGTCTCTCTCTCTGTGCTGTTTCTCTGTCTCTCTCCGGTTTCTGTCTGTCTCTCTGTCTGTCTCTTTCTCTCTGTCTCTCTTTGTCTCTCTCCTGTGCGTGGGGATGGCGGTGTCAAGAACGTACGCAAAGATACCGATGGCAATCAAATTACCTCAATACATTTTTTGCTGAGTACAGGCCCGGAAAAGGTGTTTTCTGGTGCCTGGGCCGGCGGTGTGCGAGCCGTGGAGTTGAAAATAGAGGAGGTTGGGCCGATGGGCAGTGACGTCATCTATGAGCGAAGCACCTACACTATGAAGACAGAGGACGGAAGTGTGTTTGACGCCGGGAAGTAAGTCAGCATGCGTCGTGCATGTTTATGCGTGCTGTTCGTTTCTTTATATTTTGCTTTCATACAGTAAACGGTGTAGAACATGTACCATAATGTTGACTGATAACTTCCTGGATTGACTCAACATTTTAAGAGAGATCATAGTACTAAAAACACGCGTGTTGTTTCTTCAGGCTGAAAATTTCTACTGCTTACGCACTAAGTCGAGCTCACTCTGAACCTTTCAGTGACTAATATTTCCCCTTTTTAAGTCGTTCTGACAAAACCGTCCAAACCGTAACAAACTTCCCTTCATCTTGCTTGTTTGAAATGTCTGCAATGTCTATTATGTACTACCAACATTCTGAAATAATATATTTTGAAATATTTACTCTTTTTTATCTTCTTCACATTTTACAGGTTCGTTGTGATCTGGAAGAAAGTTGGCGAAGAGTGGTTCATGCACATCGACATCTTCAACACAAACAAAGCCTGAAGATTCTAGATCTACGTTTAAAAAAATGAAAATGATCACGGAAATTTATTCACAAAATGTGATCGGAAATCGTATAGAATGGCACAGTACTAGTATAAGCTATTGTCGTTGTGGCCAGTAGTACCAGTCTATGTTGATTGATATCATGATCTTTTGCTATAATAAATGGCGGTTATGCCAACTACGTTTACAACTATGGCCTGATTTCCATAGGCATGTAAATTGTAATGTCCATTTAAACCCAGAGCACGTTTTGCTGACAGACAAGTGTGCAGTTCGTTCAGACCCTTGTAGTGTCTAGGCCTAGTGTCACATAGTAGCAGGGTATATTTTCACAGGTTGTTAGCCTTTCCCCTTTAACGCTAACGTGATCGATGCACCCCATCGAACACAGGCCCCATTTTACGTCCCTTCCGAAAGACAATGCAGCCCCTACCGAGAAGTCCTGACCCCGGGACTTGAACCTGGGTCTCAAAGTTACCAACTAATTGGAACCAGGAGCTCAACTGTGAGACTGCTCCCAGTTTAGTGACAGGGACATCCCGCAAGTGTGTAGTACAAAAGGATTAATGATATAAGTTAAATGATATACATTTGATATTATGAGTTTAATGTCATATTGTAAATGTCATAATTCGAAATGTTGTGAATGAAATAGCAAAACAGAAACTTTGATAACTTAAATGAATCATAACTCAAATGTTGCGACTTAACTGATATGTAGCTTAACAATACGCCAGAAACATTTTAATGTAGCCTTAACAACAATGTTGGCGACGCTTCGACAGCCATGTGTATTGTTTTGTTTGAACCGAGGTCGACTCACATAACCCCGAAGTTATACAGGCGTCGTGGTTATACAGAGGTCATACAGAAGTCATATACCCCAAGCAAGGTGATACAGTCGTCGACAGGTTAGACAGAGGTCATATATTGATTCTTGAGATAATGACGTCTTGTTTTCCTCCACTTTCCCATACCATTACATGTATTACTGACATATACTGGAACCGTGTAGTCGCCTCTCGAGCTGAACGGTTCTGTTTGTACCGAAGTAAAAATTCGCGCAACAAAGTTCAGATGTCATAGTTCATCGTTAACGCATCTTGTCGGACAAGTTTCCTGTAGTTGACAGCCAAGTTTAACATTGTCAGCAGTGCACCGTATTCCCAACATAATGGCAGGTAAGGCGTTTATAAATATTTCTGTGTACAACTGTTCAAAGACTAGTCTTTCTCGACAACGAAGTTTGGTCTTGAACCTGACACAAAATCAAGCTCAGTGTGACTTGCACCAAGACTTGCACGAACTGCCATACTAGTATCTAGCGCCAGCACAGCATGATCTAGTGGGTGTGGCACGAACTTTGGGGCATGAACATTGCCTGCCATGTCTCAGCCCCATGTAGTTATGTGCCCATGTTAGTAGAGGAACACAGGAGCATACTCGACTAAGGGACAGGCGATATTGACATGACAGACCAGGAAACCTTTAATACCTTAGTCTATCACTTCCGTGTATGGGTCGTTCTGAGGAGCATGCATTCAACATACTTCGCGTATGACATAGCTAAGTGTGTCAGAGGGTGATTCGATACAGAAGAAGGTGTATGTTGATATCCTTTGGAACTAAATAGAAGATGACTTTCCATTAGCCTCTCAGTGCTTAAGAGGTCTCCTACTAAGTTCGTTTGTTTTGGTTCCAGCCACATTTCAACGTCAAAGGTCAGCGCATTTGTTTACCACAGCCAGTTCTGTTTACCACAGCCAGTGTCTCGGATACATACTATGTGTAGTGTCGTTGCAGTCTGTTTTACTAACATTGATAGTGTTTACTGTTTACAATCTGTAGCTCTCAGTATGTACCCTATTAGGCTGATTCGTCAACCTGCTCGAGGTGTGGCTCTCCTCAAACACTGGTCCTCTGACTTTACGTCACACCCAGAGGATATTCCGAACCGAAGCTAGGTACTCATTTTCACCCGAGTCGAGTGAGGAAATATGTGTTAAGTGCTTTTCCTAGGGGCACAGCACAGGGGCCTGCCAAGGGTTCGAAACCAGAACCATTAGGTTTAATGCAACAACCCTGACCACAAGACAACCTACACCTTGAAAATCATCTGAGACTATATCATGACAGGTACTACGTACCTGGTACTTCACTATATCCGATATCGTAATCTCAGTGTCATACCTGTACGTGTAACCTCGTCTGCAGATCTGCAGGCACTGATTGACGCACAAAACGAGAAGTACTATGCCTGCTTCAAGGCTAACGACATGAAGGGCGTGGCTGCCCTGTACACGGAGGACTGCAAGATTATGGTGACAGGAATGGACACTGTACATGGCCGTGAAGGTGAGGATATAGCCAAATCATGGGTCATTGGTGGGTATTGCACTTTGAACTAAATCATAATGGGAAAACTCTAAAAATTAGAGACCAGAATATTGCCCCCTCTCTGTATCTCTTATATAACTAGAGTTCCACGAACACATTATCTTCGCCAAATAATCAAGGCTTATTATGGAGAGTGATTAATATTTACATGCCTATCACCCCCTGCAAATTTGATCATGCACCATACTATTTGGAAGTTATGATGGGACGAATGAGTGTACTCTCCAAGCAGAGGAGTCGGTCTGGCTGGTTTTTGACGTGTTTTAGGTGTTTTTATCAGGCTTTCCATTTTGTCCCCTTTTCGTTATCTCGCCAACCGTGTTGAACAAAAATGCCTATACTGAACGCGTTAAAAACCAGCAGGACCCACACCTCTGCTTGGAGAATAGTTTATTTATTTGACCTACATGTACGTTTATGCAAGGCCATCTGTTTACATGACCTTTAATACACTGTCCCATGTCCCATAATGCAATGCAGTGGGTTAACAAACTTTCCTAACTAATTATGCAAATAAGCTCCTGATTTGTATAATCAGTCATTGATTATGTAAAGCACCATCTGAGCTGCCTACACACCAAACATCACGACGATCTGTCGACCCCTTCTCAAGTTATTCATGTCCGAATGTCAAAACAAAAACACCCACTGCAGCTCATAACAAGCCGCTAGGGGGCTCAAATTTACAGAACTTACTTTCTGTGGCATGAACTATCTACCACACAAAAATCATGACCATAGCACTTTCAGAAAATATGCCCCTAAATTTTGAAGCTCCGCTGCAGTACCTTAGGTACCCGCTAGAAGGCCCATTATCGAACTTGACCTTCCTTTTTGTAAACCCTACCCATCCACTAAATATCATACGGATCCATCAACAGCTTCTCGAGTTATGCTGGCGACATACAAATACACATCCACACAAAGCCCGCTGCAGTACCGACGGAAAACACCAGGGGAACCATTTTTGAACTTGACCCCCGTTTCCACAACATCTACACACCTGCAAAAAATCATGAAGATCCATCAACGTTTCCGTCACTTTTTTGCCTACATACAAACACAAAAAAATGCAAAGTTCGCTGCAGTACTGTTGAAAAACGCAAGGTTAACCATTTTCGAACTTGACCTTCCTTTGCACAACCACTACACACCTACCAAAAATCAAAAAGATTCATTGAAGCTTTCTTGAGTTATGCTCCTGACATACATTCAGACCCACCCAACAGATTTTTCAACCGAAAACATAATCTTCTCCGAGTACAAGTACTCGGCGAAGATAAATATATTGGTATGTGTACGTGTTAGTGTGTGTGTTTTTGGCGACGCCTCAGGGGCGAGCCAAATTTTTACTATATTGTGTGCAGATTGCAAGAATTCTAGGAATTGTACAGGCATGTGAAAGTCCATGGGACGATAACTCAAGAATGCCTGGATGTATTGTCTTCATATTTTGTAGGTGGGTAGGTCTGTGGGAGACCTTGTAATGATTGGATTTTGGGCCCACTAGCGACTTTCTATGGTACTGCAGGGGAACTTTCACTTTTCAAATCTCGTCTACTGAACATGCTATAGTCATGATTTTTAAGTAGTGGATAGCTCTTTGTTAGCAAAATATGTCCTGTAGATTTGGACCCCATAGCGGCTTTTTTGGAACTGCAGGAGCTGATTTTGACTCAAGCTTTGAAAGAGAATAACGCAAGAAGGGGATGACGGATCATCATAATTTTTGGTGTGTAGATAGCTTAAGTGATAATTTACATAATGATATGCCAATTATAGGACAGTTAATAAATCAGCTGCATTCTATCATAGGACTCTCAAACACATGACATACTAGTATGTAACTGAGAAAGAGATAAATATCGATAGATATCAATTATGCAAATTGACACTTAATTTGCATAATTAATGACAAATACTATAAATCCATAGTGGTAAATGATGGGGATTTCATTTTTGCACCATTTGGAAGTTAAGTAAATGTGGCCACTATTAGACACAAATCTTGCATAGAGGGCCTCATTTACATAATTTATGAGGAAATGGTACGATATCTTTTTTTGTGAAAACAAGATTTTCATACATTGACAACTTGTGTTATTTTGGTAGAGAAGGTGATCGACTGATATGATTTATGCAATTCATTATGCGAGGTCTTTATTTGCATGTGGGCTAAAAACGAAAACGTTAACAGAGACCACCGTCGCCATGGCAACATCTTTTTATGTTGCCAATCTTGTTGTGTTTGTTTGTTTGTATGTGTGTGTATGTAGTACGTGAGTATGTCTGTGTGTGTGCGTGTGTGTGTATGTGTGTGTGTGTGTGTGTGTGTGTGTGTGTGTGTGTGTGTGTGTGCGTATGTGTGTGTGTATGTGTGTGTGTGTGTGTGTGTGTGTGTGTGTGTGTGTGAGTGTGGAAAATCTCCTCGCAAACACACTTGGAGTATAATGACTTACCAAACAGTATTGACTGCAGGCGTAGAGAAGGTGGTATCAAACTATCGGGTGGCTTATGGTGTGATGACCTTGGAGTTGAAATCAGAGGAAGTTGGACCAGTGGGAGGTGACGTCACTTACGACCGAGGCACCTACACTGCAAAAACAAAGGATGGCACCGTGGCTGACACCGGCAAGTAAGTCAACATGTTTATGCTTGTTGTTCATTATCTTCGTCAAGAAGGTTATGCTTTCATGTGTGTGTTTGTGTTTGTGTGTGTGTGTTTGTGTGTTTGTGTGTTTGTGTGTGTGTGTGTTTGTGTGTGTGTGTTTGTGTGTGTATGTGTGTGTGTGTGTGTGTGTGTGTGTGTGTGTGTATGTGTGTGTGAACAGCATAACTCGAGAAGTCTTGAATGGAACTTTAAATAAATTAAAACATATACATATAAGTGACAAAGGTGAAAGAGAAAAGTTCCTGGGTTAAAAAAAGCATGTTGCTGACATAGTACTTTTCTACAAAGAAAAGCTTGTTGTTTCTCCAGGCTGAAATGCTCTATCAAACTGCTTACGTACTGAGCGAAGCTCGCTCCGAACATTTCAGTTCATATCATTTTCTATTTTGAAACGTTCTGACGCTACACAAAGGCGATCAAACTTAAAGAAATTGTGCCTTTCACCTTATCTTACCTATTTGAAATGTCTGCAGTGTCTATAATATACTAGCGACATGCTGAAATTGCAGTTATGTTAAGAATATAACTTCAAGATTTTTTTCTTGACATCTTTCAGGTACGTTGTGGTTTGGAAGAAAGTTGGCGAAGACTGGTTACTCTACATTGACATCTTCAACACAAACAAAGCCTGAAGATTCTAGATCTACATTCACAAAAAAGGAAGAGCGACAGAGAGCTGGTCGCGAAAAATGAGTCACGTAGAATAGAGCAGCATTGGCTTTTCCCAGTCTGACTTTAACCTCAGTTATCAATCTATTGACTGGTCTTGCTGAAATGAATTAGCCCGGCACCCATCCTATTCTAGTTCCGTTTCGCTCCTCTGATCGCTTCCGAATTCCCTTGCCAGCTATCAGAAGAGCGATCCAAAGCTAGAAAAAGATAGATATCAGACTATGATATACAATAAATGGCGATCAATTAAGTTTCCATGCCAATTCTGGCTTGATTTTTGCTGACATTTAATGCCTAGTTAGCCCCACAACACGCTTTAACTAGTAGACAAAGCTTGCAGTAACATCAAAGTAATATCCTATTGGTATTCTGTGTATGCATAACAACATTAACTTCCTTTACTGATCGGTATAATGATCCACTACGTTTGATGTTATAGATTGTAATGCTGAAACTGAAATGTTATACGACTAACGTTAACAACTACAACTAAAATGTCATAACTTGATCAACTCATACCGAGGACTATTTTCAATAAGTGTTGTGTGTTCTTTTACGTACTTGATGTGTGACTCTCCTCAAACACGGTACCTCCATTTAACGTCCCATCCGAGCAACTTCCCTTACCGAAGCTAGGTAATCATTTTCACCCAGTGGAGTAAGAAAATTCGTAAAAAGAGTTGAACGCAAGGGAAACGCTTCAATAAAAACAAGGCTTTGAATCATTGAAAATCCTTATGTCGGTGGGGGGGGGGGGGGTGAAATCTAGACAGTTTTATAGGGGTGGCCTTGGTAGGGGAGACATCTAGTATATTTTTGTAATTACTTCGAAAAACTACCTTTATCTATCTTGGGGTTTCCGCACCCACATGATCGTCAGGTGGCTGTTTGGCGCCTATAGGACCAATCCAAGCGCTCTAGTTGGGCTCTTTGCATGGTTTTAAGTTTTGATTCATGAGATAATGACACCTTTTTGTCTTAATTTTTCATAGGATTACATGTATTACCAACATCTACTGGTACAGTTAAGTCCCCCCCTCCTCAACGGTACCCGGTTCTGTTTGAGCCGAAGTAAATTCGTACCACGAAGTTCAGGTGTCATAGTTCATAGCTAGCATATATTGTCCGACAAGTTTCCCTTAGTGGACGGCCAAGACCCTGCCTTCATTTTCATGGACATGTAATGCCCTATTAGCCCCACAACACCCTTTGCTAAGGGTATGAAGTACAAAACTTGACAAACTGTTAAATGTACAGTAAGGTCTTTACTGTGGTTTTCATGGACACAGACTTCAGGGATTGCGTCATGAGTCCCCACAGCACCCCCTGGCTGTGCAGACAGGAACTGCCGCAGTTGCCCAGGTAACGGCCGTTCAGGAGAGCGGAGCCGCAGGCCCGGAACCACCAGCCTCCGTTCCCACGTTGGGGGTATTTTCAAACTAGTATACATATATGATGACCGTTGACAGATCAGGTTAGCATTTGGGGATAAGTTTGTATGATCTGAAGTTTTCATTCTTGAGATAATGACACATTTTTCTCCACTTTCTCATACGATTACATGACATTATGTACTACCGACATATACTGGAACAGTTTAGTCCCCCCTCAACGGTTCTGTTAGAACCGACCGAAGTTAATTCATGCCGTCACCACGAAGTTCAGGCGTCATAGTTCATAGTTAACGAACGCATCTTGTCCGACAAGTTTTCCTTAGTTGACAGCCAAGTTACACGTCGTCAGCAGTGCACCGTATTCCCAACATTATGGCAGGTAAGGCGTTAATTTATACACTTTACTGTGTACAACTGTTGAAAGGTTAGTCTTTCTCCACTATTGTGGCTTGAATCTTACTCAAAATCAAGCTCAATGTGACTTGTACGAACTGCCATACAAGTACCAGAGTTAGTACATCATGTGCTCTAGTGGGTGTGGCACTAAGAATGCCATTAACAAAGAAGCCTTGCTGGTTCACGCTCTATGCCTATGGCATGGATCATTGATCGAAGCACGCCGGCCATGACTCAGCCCAATGCAATTATGTGCCCATGTTAGCAGAGGAACACAGAAGCACACTCGGATAAGGAACAGGGGAGCTTGAACTGACAGACCAGGACGCCTTTCCTGAGTCTATCACTTCTACATGTACGGGCCAGGTTTACATTGGTGCACTCGTACTAAGGCCATATCTCGATCACCTGCATTAGTCCCCCCCCCCCCCCACACACGTAGAAATAGAAAAAGATTACTCAATTGTTTGTTCGTTCGTATTTCATTTGGCGATTTCTATCGCCAATTGGCATGCAGTCAAAGCCAATTATTGGCATCATTATCATAACTGGGTGGGCCGACTACTCTCTCCTCGTAGCCAGGGGGAGCTTACAATTACCGTGGCTAAAAATCAACGGTCTGGAAGAGTTGACATTCGGCGCTATCTGGGGAGACCTCAACATGACAGTAATTGCCCAAGGTGCGGCCATAGTACTGTAGCACTATGAGCACATCCTTATCCGAAGCTAGGTACTCATTTTCACCTGAGTCGAGTGAGGAAATATGTGTACTTTTCCAAGGAGCACGGCACTGGGGTCTGCCGGGGATTCGAAACCAGAACTATTAGATCTTAAGTCAACTACCCTAGCCACAACACCACATTTACCCTGAAAATTATATAAGGACAGTTCTGAAAACATTATTATGACATATCATGATCCGGCACATCACTTTATCCGATATCAATTCATAATCTTATCGTCATTATGTCTGTACCGTAACCTCGTCTCCAGATCTGAAGGCCCTGATTGCAGCACGGATCCAAAAGTTCACGGCCTGCTTCAAGGCTAACGACATGAAAGGTCTGTTTAGCATGTACATGGTGGACTGCAAGATCATGAAGACAGGAATGGACACTGCACACGGCCACGAAGGTAAGGATATAGCCACATTATAGAGCATTGTTGGCTACTGCCCTTTAAGAATTGTAATGGGAAAAATATTAGAATTACTGAGCCAGGAAACCCCCTCTCTCTCAGGCTGTATCTCTTCCTGTCTCTGTCTGTCACGGTGTGTTTATATGTGTGTTTATAATCCGAAATCGCGCATCATGGCGGATACCGACGTTTCCGAGTAAATCCGGACAAATCCGTAGTCCTTGCTCAGATCCGAAGTTACACTGCAGATCCGGCAATTCCGGCACCTGACTCAGCCGAAAAGGATTACTTAGACACATATCACTTCAGTATTGCATTTAGTGAGTTTTGAACTTGGAAATGTTGAATTGTGAAATGATGTTACCAGCAGATATGCTGGAATGGATTTCCTCAACTTCCTGTCATTGAATAATGTTTTGGGTATCGTTAAGTTGTACGTGTACCAGTATTTATGAATAACCAACCACTTTATCTAAGTTCGTGTGTTTGATCTGTACGTATTCGTGGCATATACAGATATATTCTGGATCGAAACGTGCCAAAGATTGTGGAAAGTTCGTATGTTCGTGTGTGGAAAATCTGATCATCCCATAAACTCTTGGAGTATAATCAAATTACCAAACTGTATTGACTGCAGGATTAGCGAAGGTGGTGGCAAGTTTTCACGCTCTCGGTGTGACGACCGTGGAGAGGAAGTCAGAGGAAGTCGGACCAATGGGCAGTGACGTCATGTACGAGCGAGGCGTCTACACCATGAAGACCGAGGACGGCACCCTGGCTGACACCGGGAAGTAAGTCATTTTGTTCATACTTGTTATTCATTATTTTCGTATGTGTACATGTGTGCGTTTGTGTGTGCGTGTGTGTGTGTGTGTGTGTGTGTGTGTGTGTGTGTGTGTGTGTGTGTGTGTGTATGTGTTTGCGTGTGTGTGTGTATGTGTGTCTACGTCTGTCACGGTGTGTGTGTGTGTGTGTGTGTGTGTGTGTGTGTGTGTGTGTGTGTGTGTGTGTGTGTGTGTGTGTGTGTGTGTGTGTGTGTGTGTGTGTGTGTGTGCGCGCGTGCGTGCGTGCGTAGTATCATTATGACCTAATTTGCATAATCAATTAGAAAACTGCATCTTAACGTGGTGGTAAATGATGGCATATCCATACAAGTGACACACGAAGGTTAGACAAAGCCGAAAGATGAAAAGTTCCTGGGTTGAAAAAAATTATTTAAATGACATGGTACTTTGCTATAAACGCGCTGTTTCTCCAGGCTGGAATACTCTAAATATATAAGTACTGTTTACTTACTAAGTCGCTCCGAACAATTTTAGTAAACATTATCTTCCATTTCGAATGGTTCTTACGCCACGCTAATTATAAAGCGATCAAACTTAAAGAACATGTGCACTTCATCTCATGTTGCCTACTGCAAATGTCTGCAGTGTCTATGATGTACTAGCGACATGCTGAAATTGTAGTTATGTTAAGAATATTAAGTTAAAATATTTTTTCTTGATATTTTAAAGGTACATTGTGATTTGGAAGAAAGTTGGCAGTGACTGGTTCCAGTACATCGACATCTTCAACACAAACAAAGCCTGAATATCCTTGATCTACATCCACAAAAAAGGAAGAGCGCCAGAAAGATGGTCACGAAAAATGAGTCGCATAGGATAGAGCAGCATTGGCTTTTGTTAACGAGTCATGCCCCAGTCTTGCTTTAACCTCAATGTTGGAACCTATCCTATTCTAGTCCCGGTTCGCTTCCGAATTCCCTTGCCAGCGATCAGAAGAGCGAACCTAAGCTAGAAAAAGATAGATATCAGACTATGATAAACATAAATAGCGATCAATCAAGTTTTCGATTCTGGCTTAATTTTTACTGACATGTAATGCCTAGTTCACCCCACAACATGCTTTGCTGATAGACAACGGAAGCGTGCTGTATCATCATTATTATATCCTTTTAGTATTCTGTGCATGCAGTATTTTGTAAACACCTCGCTGTCGCATAACGAAAAAATTTGCTTCCTTTACTGATTGGTAGAATAATCCATTAAGTTTGATGTTATAGATTGCAAAACTAAAATCAAAATGTACCAATTAATAACTACAATCAAAATTTTATCTTTTCCTTTTTACTTGATCTACTCATATTGGGATGGTCTATTTTCGATAAGTGTTGTGTGTTCTTTTACGTGCTCGATGTGTGACTCTCCTTAAACATGAGACCTCATTTCAAAGCACCTGTCACACTTGTGCGTATATACAAGCCCAAATGAGTTGCGTATCAATATGTTTTTCGTTTAGGTTAAGTTTGCAGCCAAAGAAGTAATCATTTTTGCGGGGAAGAAGTTGTTTTCTGCGTTGACCCACCGTTGTGCAGCCTAGTTATCGAACCAAGGAAATGACTTCTTCGGCTGCAAACTTAACTGAACCAAAAACATGTTAATACGCAACTCATGCGGAATTGTATATACGCACAAGTGTGACAGGGGCTTAAGAGCGCCCAAACTAAGAGTGCCGTAAGAGCGCGCAAGCATCCGTTGTACGGCATTGGCTGCTGCATGGCCATACAGTTTGAAAGCATGGTCATGCTTGCATACACCACAATACACCACAATGCAAGCATGGCCATGCAAGCATTGCCATGTTCAAGATCCATGCATTGTCATGCTTGCATACACCACAATACACCACAGTGCAAGCATGAATGAATGAATGAATGAATGGTTTTATTTGATCATGGCCATGCAAGCAGCGAGGGGGGGGGGTAGTGGAATCTGGACAGTTTAGGGGTGGATCTGGTAGGGGAGACATCCATATTTTCTTAAGTACTTGAAAAAAATTACCATTCTCCATCATGGGTGTTTCCGGAGCCACATGATCGTCAGGTGGCTGTTTGGAGCCTATAGGACCAATCCAAGTATTCTGGTTGGGTTTTTTACATGGCCGGAATTTTTGGTTCTGAGATACTGACACCTTTTCCTCCACTTTCCATAGGATTACATGTATTACAGACATATACTGGAACAGTTTAGTCCCCCATCAACGGTTCGGTTTGAACCGAAGTAAATTCGCACCACAAAGTTCATGCCTCATAGTTCATAGTTAACGCATTTGGCCCAACCTTTTTCCTTTAGCTTTAGCTATATATGATAGTGGAGAGCCAAGTTCGACGCTGTCAGCAGTGGACTGTATTCCAACATCATGGAAGGTAAGGCGTTTAACTGCGTAAAACTGTTTTAATGCTGGTCTTTCTCGACTATTGTGACTTGAACCTTACACAAAATCAAAATCCATGTGACTTGTACGAACTGCCATACTAATATCTGGAGACAATACAGAATGTAATCTAGTGTGTGCTAAGAATGCCTTACATGAGATGTCGTGAATGGACCTTTATGATGTTTGGTATGTTGGCAGGGATTGGCAGAAGGAGGAAATCGGTATGCAGTGTCGGTATTGCAAATCGGTATGTAGTGTCTATAATGTACTAGCGACATGCTGAAATTGTAGTTTTGTTAAGAATATTAACTTCAGGTATTTTTTTCTTTATATTTTGCAGGTACGTTGTGCTTTGGAAGAAAGTTGGCAGTGACTGGTTCCTCTTCATTGACATATTCAACACAAACAAAGCCTGAAGATTCTTGATCTACATTCACAAAAGCTTAAGGAAGAGGACGAAAAAGATGATCACGGGAAAATCATATAAAATAGCGCAGTACTACCAGTCTTGACATATTGCTTGATCTTTTGCTACAATGAATCAGCCCGGCATCCATCCTATTGTAGTCCCGGTTCACTCCTCTGGTCGCTTCCCTTGCCAGCAATCAGAAAAGCGAACCTGATAAAAGGACAGATACTATAATAAACAATAAATGGCGCGAATATGCCAATTAAGTTTCCGATTCTGGCTTAATTTGTATCAGGAGCGCTAAATTAGTCATGACTTTCCTTTATACAGAACAATGAAATAGGTTTACGTCCAGCGACATAACAGAATAAACTCCTGAACCACTACCACCACCAGCAAGTTAACTTGAAGCGTCATGCATGGCGTACACGTATTTCATGCGTAATTTTACACCGCGTACTTCATCATGTTTTTCTAACTTACACGATAGCTAGTATCTTTTAAAAGTAAAGCTGACGTTAAACCTTTCTTTGACACTCAAACTATCTATGGCCATTCGAGATTTGAAACTCTTCCTTGTTTTAGGAAGTAATTTCCATTGACATGTAATGCCCATCTAGCCCTACCACACGCTTTACTGAAAGTATGCAATATAGAAATTGAGAAAGTGCTTTACATCACTGTTATTAGTGTTAACTGTACAGTAGTCTCTACTGTGGTTTGATTTTCATAGACACAGACTTCAGGGATTGCGTCATGAGTCCCCACAGCACCCCCTGGCTGTGCAGACATGAACTGCCGCAGTTGCCCAGGTAACGACCGTTCAGGAGAGCGGAGCCGCAGGCCCGGAACCACCAGCCTGCGTTCCCGCGGTGGCGGGAGCAGCTGCCCCGTAACACGTCGTTGTCCCTGTCGATGGTGGAGAAGCTCATGCCGTTGTTGATGATCATCGCGTCCCCGGCGTTGCCTTGGTAACCGGACACCTCTAGTCGGTGATTCTGCGTAGAGTTCTGCACTGGGCCGCCGACCCTTCATTTGGGAGACCAATAAAATGTTTCATCAGTAACTGTACGGGGAAAGCAGATGTTAGGGTAGATCGTAACGTTTAAAAGCATATTGTACTATGACAGCAATGAGCATTCCATTAACCCACACAGGGACTGTCATAGACAACAGACAACCTGAAAATATTACGATCGCAACATTTTCTTGGACATTAGGTGCATTTGGCTATTGATAAGCACGGTCGCTCATTTGTGTCATTGCGCGATAATAATTTGCTTCTTGACGCTTCCAATGTACCAGTATCTACAAAAGTAGAACAAAAAGGCAAGCGGCAATAGCAGACTTGGGAATTGCGGAAAAATACCAGTATCTACTGGTCTATACTATAATCATTCCCTTCCTATATGGTCCATACCTGAATGTGTTGTACTCTGCAAATCGTCTTTGTCCTCCCCACTCCTCAAGGTCGACCCTCAATCTGTAGGCTTTCTGTGTTGTCAGGAAGTGAATGATGTCGTTCCCAAGCCAGTACTCGCCGTTCTTGTTCCCGAACCCATGTTTATACTCCTCCCAGGTCCGGTTGAAGGGAACCGACCCGTCATGCCGACGCTGGATCACAGTCCAACCGCCACCTGTACGATATGGCACGAGAAAATAAGACCTGTCCATCTAGTCCGGACGCCCTCTATAACTTAACTGCTAATGCACCGCTTAAAATAAGAGCGTTTTTTTCCTTAGCCTTACCTGAAGTCTCCATGTCACAGTAGACTTCCATCTCCAGTGCAGGATTCAGTCGTACGCTGTACACTCCACTTGCTGTGGTCCCGGAGCGGAAAAGGGAGGAACAGTCTGTGGAGGAATCAAGAGAAACCACTATTAGTCCGTGTACATTTGTATCTCCTCAATAGACGACATTAACCTTCAATTCATTCTGCTGCCTAACACCATAACCAATACAAAGCTGGTGCCAAACAGCTACCTTAGCATGATGAAGGTTACTTAAATATTACAATAAATGTTTTACATGCTTGTATAGACGCTGTGAAGTCCCCTTTGCGACACGCATTCGATCTTACACCGTTGCTCATTGTAGTTCTCTTGGCTATTGGTATTCTACAGTGTGTATGCTGACTTTTGCAAATACCTCTTGCTGTTACATGACGACATTTACTCCCTTTGCAGCCTTTTCAATGTAGAATGCTCCAATACTTACTACACAATGGTAAATACGTGTTTTTTGTGATGCCGCGATGGACATCAGAGCTGGGCTTTGCCTGATGTAATTTTCGCGTGGGTAACTTCACCAGGCAAGAGCGTCAAGTAAAGTTTTAATGCTAATAGTCTACATTGCTTCGGCGTGGTTTGCATGATTCTCACCTTCTATCTCGTACGCCTCAACGTCCGAGATCTCCACGGCCTCGTCCCCAGCAGTAGCAGTGCTAGTGTCTGCCGCCCTTTGTGCAGCCGCCTGGACTAGGGAGTAGATGCCTTCTGTGTTGCGGCGAATCTGTTTGAAGTTCTCCTTTTCCTGAAGCAGTACCTTAGTAAGGCTGGAGTAGACCTTCGATAGAACAGGAAGTGGTTACGGATGAACCTACCATCGAAATTCATCGCAAAAGTACGTGCATGTATTAATGGAACTTCACGTTATTATCATGAAAGTGCACACTCACGCTAAAACACCATGATCAAGAGGCAAAAACGGCCCATGAACTTAACTGAATGACGCCATTTTAACGTGAGTCGTCTGGCGCTTTCTAAACCACTGACCTGGACTTGATCTTTTTGGAACTGTTTCTCTATAGTCTCCAGTCTGTTCTCTGTTCTTGTGAGTCTCGTAGTTAAGTCATCCACGGCGACTTTCAGGTCCTGCAAGTAGTGAAATTTACAGTACAGACGTGTATCGTCACGTTACCTAGGGCTAAGAATAGGAGTGACTCAGTACATAAAAAAACTTTCCGGCTCTAAAATGATGACCAGTCACTACAAACTTCAGGCGGCATCTAAGGATACCCATGTCTGTTGTTTAAACAATTAGTCTTTATTACAGAACAAAACTGTAGCAACATTACGTTTTAAAAACATATGTTAAAAAAACAGAAGTATCATGGTCAGTCAAAGGACGCCGGAAAGAAGACATTGCCAATGAAGTATCATCGTGTCTTAAAAACAAAACTTTAAAAAGAAGACGCTGTGAGTAGAGTGTCTTAAACACAAATCTGCAAGAGAATTGTGTGAAGTCTTTCAGATGAAGACGGTGTGAGTTAAGTGTTATAATGTCTTTAAAAAAACCTGTAAGAAGAAGACGGTGAGTAAAGTGATGTTTTAAAGACAAACCTGTACATGTAAGAAGAGGACTGTGGAAATGAAGTATCATCGTGTCTTAAACACAAAACTGTAAGAAGAAGACACTGTGAGTAGAGTGTCTTAAAGGCATCCAGAGCATTTTATGCGGCTTGAAACTTGAATTAAAAAAACTCCAATTTCTAGTCATTCCTACACAAAGTAAGCTTCAATAAAACTATACCAATACATATCAATATTACAAGAGCATAGATACGATATCGTTGTGTGGTGAGAACTGATAGAAAATCCAAGCCCTAATAGACTGATCCTGACTGTCCATCACAATTAGCGGTTCGACCAATGAGAGAGTGACTGCATGTCCATCAAATATTTGCATTTTTATGTTTCAATTTTGCATTTCTACGTTTTGAAGGAGGTGGGCAGGGCTATGGTATTTACAGTATTTACAGTAGGCGCGTGAAACTAAAAGATTACCATGTAGATTATTTTTGTGCCGTTTTTGCGAACTTTTGAAAAGAAATCCGAACGCAAATGTGGTAAACAGTGGCACTAATTTTCATAAAGAGTACACCAACTAGAATTGATATTTCCGATTTTCAAGTCTCATAAAATGCTCTGGGTGCCTTTAAACACAAATCTGCAAGAGAATTGTGTGAAGTCTTTCAGAAGAAGACGGGTGAGTGAAGTGATAATGTCTTGAAGACAAACCTGTAAGAAGAAGACGGTGTCCCTTCCCCCCGGACACGCCTCCGGGTCCGTTTTCGGCACCACCACGGTGTGCGCGCATTGCTCCAGTCCGCGCCAGATGTGAACAGTCGCACCTGAGGTCGAATTACCGCCATCCCCAGCAGAATCACCTTGCGCCACGCACAGATTGAAACAGAATACAGCAAGAAGAAACACGAAGGTCGCCATGGTGCTCACTCCTTGGCAACACCGTGGAAAATGGGACAGTTGTCCGGTATATGCCCCCACACGGCATCCGGGAAGCCGGTCCCTGCATGTACATCTGTTTCCGTTGAGAGGTCAGGCCACACAACACAACAAAGCTGGGTGATGTGGATGGCATTGTTCTACGGACTAGTCTCCAAGCAGAGGTTGATGGGGAGGATTGTGAACTTCATATGCCCCGTTGTTATAAAACGAGGCATATGATAAGGTCAGAATATCCTCCACATATCAACACGTTCACTTCTGACTATATTACTTTCCCACACCGGGTGATACGTTTTCTGAAAAGTAGGACTTCAAACCGTACGTATTGTAAAACTTGCCACAAATTTTATTCCGTTTCACTACCTAAATAACTGTGTTGGGAACTTTGCCCACTGTTACACAAGTATGTGCCATCGAGGTCTTCGTTTTTCAATGCACTGTGTCTATCTCTTACCACAGATAAAAGCACAGAAGAACTAAACACATAACTGGAGGCACAACAATTTGCCATTATTTGGGAACCAGGAGGTTAAAGTACAAATACACTAGGCAAAGTTAGTACAGACAACCTCCTTGGTACAGATATGGACACAAGATGTCAATTTTTTCGCGACACCTCAAGAGCGAAGCCTTTCTTACATAGATTTCCACACATTCTTCTTTCCTACAAGATCGTTCAAGTGACGTCACTGACTGTTTACATAAATATATTGTACACTAATCTGAACAGGAAATCAACTAACAAGTAGAATATCTTCACTTTTGTAGTCAGTTTAAGAGTTATCTTTGTATGTACAATTTTCGTTCTTAGAATAATCATAACAAGAGGTGGTTGAGTTGCTTAGAATCCTGCCATCAAAATAATTTTTAAGTTGCTGATAAAACTAAACATTATTTCTTTTTATGCCATATTACATGAGAAACTATCTAGCATTGGAAAAAAGATTTTGTACACCTAAACTAGATGTACAGCTAAAAAGGTGTATCAGTGTTACATTGTATGCTCTTAATTCAAAACAACTGTAGGAAGGGTCCCCGTAAATTGCACACATGCATGCATAATTATGGCACAATTAACAACTTTAAATACACCAGATATAATTCAAGTATGGTATTCCTACCTGGAATCAAGAGATCAGTGTACAATAATCGCCAACTCACCTGCAATGATTTACAATCCATAATACATGTCTTTACACAAACTTCAAGTACAATGTTGCAATACAATACTGGCTAGGTCTATACAATTTAATTTCCTTGTTCTTGTTCAAAACCTAAAAAACCATGAAATAAAAACCGTTATGCTGCTTCCTGATTATGTGAGTACAGGGGCCACAGAGTCAGGAAACAGAGGCTGGTTAACATTTCAAACTATGAATTTTGAGCATTTTAAACATAAATAAATGGCAAAACATTAAAAACTAGGGAATAAGGACATTCTTTAACCGTCATCAGTTGAGCATTTTCAAGTTGATGCATACTCTGAAATGTTACATATCCTGAATGACCTTTTTTTCAAAAAGACTAGAAACACATGAAGCAGGCAATCATGAGGAACAAGAAATTGAATTGTTGTAGCCTAAGCTATTATTGGTCTAAAAGAGATGGGCTTTTTACTGTAAGTTGAGCTGAGCTTAAGTCCAATTGATAGGAAATTGATAAGAACGGCCAAAGTGGTGAGAAGTATTTTCCAGAAATATGTTAATGTGTTATTACGCTTAGAAAATGGAAAAAGGTTGCTGTGATCTTCAACTTGTTTCATCCTGGTTATAATCCTTTATTCTACATATCATAAAACTGTTACAGACGAAAAAGTCGACAACGAAGTACTTATGGATTAGATCATTTCCTTACCAATTGGATGTTTTTCTATCTAATATGCACATTTATACACATCAATTTACAACTCTCTTCAATAAACATATTAGGAGGTAATGTTGTGAATACGGATTCCTACCTTGTATTGTTTTTCAAGTTATAACGCAACTAGATATGCCTGCACCAGGTCCCAAGATCAATGAATCCTTTAATACACTATGTCCAATCAGTTCATGGCAAAACTTTGTTTTTTTTGTGATCTTGAGACTCTAAGAACCTATGACAGAGCTATTTTTGCAGGGGTTTAATTTTGCAGTAGGACTGGAAAGGAGGTTTTTAAAGTTTAAAATTTGTGATGAAAACAATACTGTAGCACACAGTCACTACACATGATCTTGTGGTGGAGAGGCACCATGAAAATAAATCCACCTTGAATACTTCGAGAGTTATAGTAATACTAGTACCTTAACAATCGATAATGTACAAAAACAATTGTCTTTGGTCAAGAGGACTTGGAATGAATGACACTAAAACCACAGCTAGTTTGGACACTGCTTACATGTACATCCTCAATAGTTGTGCAGAATTTCTCTATCAGCATATCTGAAACTAAAGCCTAATGTAGACACAACAGGGTTTTCTCCAGTCAAAAATATTTCCCCCTTCATCTCAAGAATCTCATGCTCTCCTACTGGGATAAAAAAATTGGCCTAATATCAATCTTGTTCATTTTAAACAATTGATACCCCAATTTTGGTATCAAGCTGTAGCAGGTATGGCCTTGATTTTTTGTCAGTTACTGTAGGAAATGATCTCTGGGGATTCAATCTCGCACTAGGAAGAAAATGTAGTGTTCGCGGTGGTTTTATATTTCTGGTTGAAACAAGGGGGTAGACTGGCAGAAGACACAACAAAAATTTTCGAGGGGGTTTCAAGTTCACGGTGATGAGGCCATCAGGAAAATAAAATCATTTCCCCTTTTACAGTTTTGGTCACAAGATTCCATGAAATGAAGGAGAGACAGACACTGGGGAAAACCCTGAAATACGGAAGTGTTTAGTCGCTCTTGGCTGTTTTATTCCCTTTGCCTTCCGTGACGTTGATGGGCAGCCAGTCCCCGTCGTCCCACCCCTTCTCCCAGTCGGGGCTAGACGGCTGCTCCGGTTCAACCTTGTCGTTCCACATGGCGTCCCAGCTGTCGACGGTCTTACCCTCTTTGACCTTCTGTGGGGAACGTTTTGACTTGGGAGAGGTTTTCACCACCTTGGCGTTGTTTCCAGCCTGCTTGTCGTCCAGCCACTGCCAGGCGTCAACAGCGCTGTCCGCCTCACCGTTGTTCGTGGCAGCATTGGAATCCCAGCCCCAGTCGGAGTTCCAGTCAGGACTGCTAGGGGGCGTTTCTCTGTGCAGGTGGAGAAGTGGTGTTTCTGACTCGTTGGGGTCCATGTGCCTGTGGAGAGTAAAGGGAGGGTTAACTTTCTGTCTGCTGAGGTAGACTTTTGGCATCCATATTTGCATTGGATACAGGGCTAGGCAGCAGGGTGAAGGAACAGGAGGTTGTTGCAGTGTTTTAAAGTTGTGCTTAAAAACAGATCTGTATTACAGTAGAAATACATGTACATTGAAAACGCATATTTGCAGTGTCTTGAATTTGTGGTAGAAAGGTAACCGCAAAAATGTGAAATTAAAACCACCGCAAACATTTCAACATTTACAGTCACTTGTACTACAAAAGTGACTTCAGTTGTTTACCTTTGAGCTTCGATTTTCTGCCGTTCTTGTGGGTTTCCCAACAGGTTTGTACCTTCGGTCGGTCCACCGTCATCAAGTACCACAGGCTGGTCTGTAAATATGGACTGAAGGTCCTTCCAGCCTTTCTGACTCACTGTAGTCACCTGCAACACAAGACAGCAGGTCTTCATTACCCTGCTAAACTTGGTGTTGTGAACATCGCCTCAGTGCTGCAGTGTTGCCGATTCTGGTGGTACGGACACATGGAACGAGCCAGAAAGGTGGTGTGAAGACAAGCTGACTGCTGTCCATCCGTGTCAGGGACCCCACAGCAGTATAATGAAATACTTGAAACCACAACAGTTACTGTACTTGTGGATTTGCTTGTAGGTGGACCAGATAGCTCAAGAAGCTGTGGGTAGGTCTGTATGCTATCTTGTATATGGATAGGTGTCAGAAAAATGAAGGACAAGTTCATATTGTGGGTCTTCTAGCAGCTATCTGTGGTATGTGAAGAGTAGCTTGTTCTGGGTTAGCAGTTCTGCTTCTGCAGTGCAAAGTTGAACGTTCACAACTCGCTGTGTTTGAGGAGAGCCGCACCTTGGGCATGTTTAAGAACCCACCACACTTGTTGATAAGAGTAGAGGTGCGCCCTGGATGAAATCGGTTAGTAATCACCAACTCTTAAGTACCATCACTTGAGCCCTGAGGCAGTTTGAGGTGTATGTTATATAAAAGATAAACAAACAGAAGTCATATTATTACACTACATGAGCCTATAATTAAACATTTTATACTACTGTGTCAGTGTTGAATTAAAAAAGACAATATTTCTCTACGTAAAAAACAAAACTGTAGCGTGTGGTGTACCTTAGTGGCTAACTGTGTAACTGAGGAGCCGACATCACCCAGCAAACGCCCTTCTCTTGCCTGAAATCATAAGACAAGTTTGGTACGACATCTATGATTATATAGTATTTTTGTATGTCTTACCTTGATTACATTGAAAATAAACAGTATTTGATACACATATGCAAGAAACACAAAAAAACAAGTAACAAGTGTTAGAAAAACAAAACAAATGGAAAAACAATTAAAACAATGAGATAAAACAAATGAATCAAAACTAAAAAGACTACCGCCTCAGATTTCTGTCTATGGTACCTTTTCTTCGGCAGATTTCCATGACACTTGAACGGTCTCGCCAAGTTTGACCGCCTGTGAAGTAGGAACAGTTCTGAACTGATGCATGGCGTTACTCTATTTAGTAAGATCCAGTTCTAACCATGTCTGGGATTTTATGGCTTTAGTGTAATTTTTTTTTTTTCATTCAAATTCTGCTGTAAGTTTATATCTTTGGTACATGGCTGGATGTTACATTGATCTCAATCTAGCCACAGTATTGCAAAATTCTATTAGAAAACGAATCTCACAAATTTGTAACCTGTAGTAGCATTATTTATCTATTTCTATATTTAGTCATCTATTTCTGTAGTAGCATTATCTTATATACTGCTTATTGGCTGAATCATTTTTAAGGATTTGAAAAAATCATTCCACAATTGAGTCAGTATCACAATTGGGATACTGCCAAATACATATTTCTTTATACCAACAATTTGTAGGCAGGTCAGTTTTATTAATTTCTTTTGATTCATGAGTGATCATACACTAATAAACAAGTGTACAAAAAATATGAAAGATAGATCTACAGAAAATGTGAAATATTTTACATGAAGACAAAGAAGCTTGGAGACATACATGTAGAGTGAACTTAGTCCAGGCAAACAACCTGACTGTGACATGATAATGATGTATATGAATGAATTAAAAAAAGAACAGGACTTTCTTGCAAACACGGTAAAGAAAAGAAAGAACATGGGACTGTCCATCATTACCTTTTCACTGGCTGTGGCACTTAGCTTCACCGCCTGATAAGGTGACAAAATCATATTCAAACGTCAAACAAAAACTTAAGAAATACCAAGTGATTTAAATGACCTGTGAACTTGTATGCTAAAATATTAAGACAAAAGAAACGATTCCTTAAACAATAGGATGTTTCCGCTCAGTGACTATGATGTAAGTATTGTCCACCATGTTAGATGGTTAAACCCGGTAGTTGTCAGGTAAATTTTGTGCAAGTACAGATTCATAAATCTGACTCTTCCAGGTTCAACCAATCAGCATCTCAGCTGTGACGTCAGACACTGTGACCATACAACAAAGAGTAGAGGGTCCATGGAGAATGACTGTATACATAATATTAATATACTTACACTTTCTTTTGCTTGCTCTGCTAGTTTGCCAGCATTTAGGGAAAGAGAACTCCAGGTCTGTAAACATGAGAGACAAACACACCATTAAATTTACTGAAATCATCCCCTAAATGTTAAAGGTTATGATGTCATGGTAAGATGGCATATAAAATAGTAAAAGCCTAATGTGTAAAATCAGACTGTCTTGAAGTGTACATAATTCTTGTTTTCAACATTTGTAAAGAAGTCAGTAAGTCAACATTTTAACTGTACTGACATTTAGATTTGTGAAATTCAATAAATGTTCCAGTTTTAGTTTTAGTTTTGAAAAGAAGCCAATTCTTATTTCATCTATCCATCTTCCTGAAAACACTGAATGATAAAATACATAACATTTTTACAATATACATACCGAAGTGAGAGAAGACATAGCTCCTGCCCATGCATCTGAGTCACTACTAGACTTGGTCACAACTGGAGCCGAACCAAAACCAACAAAGCGGCCGCCTTGACTGGGAGGCAAATCGCTGAAATAAGACACAAGATTGCTAGGTTATTTATGCATGTGTTATTCCTTGTTAAAAGGAACTATTGCTTGCACTAAATTGTCTTCTCCATCCGACTGTTTTCAGTTGATACCCTTAAGAACAATAGCTCAGTATAAATAATAACATTTTTAACATTATTTTAAAAATTAGTTGCTGAGTCATACTCACTCCGGCTTATTCATGTTCTCCATCTGTTTTCTACGGAAGAAGTCTTCTTTTCTGGAAGAGATCTCATCCCTGTGTGAAATAAGAATACTCAGACTCGTGCAATTACAAGGGGAGTAGAAGAGACAGAAACATCACTGAGACCTCTGAAGAACATCAATATGAGACCTTAAGATTGACTCACATGGAGATGCCTGAGAACTGACCACCGGACTGGTAGGAGGATGAACTATTAGAACTTGCTGAACCTGAAAAAACACAAAAGTTTAACCCTATTCATGCTGACTTCTGTTGCTACCAATAGACAGTTGGCAAATGTATCCAACCATAGCAAGTATAAAGTTAAACATACAGTCCATGATAAGCATACAGTCATTATGTTTCTTTTATTCTCTACAGTTGTGTGGACGATTTAAAGTTTATCATTTTGAAACAATTTTATAAAACTGAAGAAAAATCTCATACCGAAGTTTTTTGTGTTTGAAGTCTGGGTCCTCCTGGTTGGCTGATAGGGGACATAGTTTTTGGCTGAAGACGTTTGTTCAGACCATGTTTTCCCTTCCGCCTCTGTGGAAATCTGCAAATGGATGAAAAGATACAAACAGTTCATTATTACGCTACCATAGTCCAATGAAAAAAAAATGCTGCAGTCCAATACTTGAGACTGGACCCTCGCATCCTACAGGTAGTATTCTCACAGGTGAGCTCCTGGTTCAGTTGGTAACTGCCGACCCCGGTTCAATCCTGGGTAGGACATCTTATTACTAGTTGGGGCTGCACCCATCTTTCGGAGGGGACGTAAAACTTGCCTTGAGCACGTTGAAGGGGAAGGGCTTTCAACCTCTCCCTGTACAAATATACACTACTACTGAAACAGCAAGGAAACTTGCTGCCCTTTATGCCACTATAAAAAACAAACATCCCATAGTTGAGAAGACAGTATGCAGAAATTGTCAGTAGTTTGGAACAGTAATTAGTTTTAACTTTCCCCCTGCTGAGGTAGAACTTTGGAGCAAACTACCGGTATGCATTGGTTACAAAGTTAGGCAGCAAGGAGAAGGTTAAAACTTAATCAAGATTACAATTTAAGTTTGAAACTTTGATTAAAGAAAATGAGTCTGAAAATCAAATTTTCTACTTGGAATTGAAGCTTATTCTGCTACATACATAATACATTTGAAAAGTCAGGAAAATTAACCTACTGACTGTTACCTTATCTCTAAACAAGGCTGCAGCTTTGCTGTTGTACTTCTCCGACAGACTCCAGCTGGGGTTGTAGTCGTCTTGGGACTTGAAGAACTCCCTGGCGGCGTTGTTCCCGCCCACCTTCATCTTCTCAAGTTCTGCATCTTTCCACTTGTCCATCGTTGTGGAGCGAACAAAACTGCCATAAAAATAATAACAAGGTGACTGTTTGTTTCTTTGTTGTTTGTTTGTTCTCTTTTGGCTGTCTTTCATTGAAGTCATGAGAGAGGAGGTTAGGGTCTAAAAGGAAATAAAGATTGCTCAATTACATGGTTCTTATGCATGTGAGACTGCTATAAAAACTTCATACAAGATCTAGATGTTGAAACATGTAAGAAAATGGCAAATTTGCAGTAAAGTTGAAGAGAAGTTCATAATCAAATAGAGAAGAATCAGATTGTCTGACTCAGTATTGAAATCCCCCACCAAAAAGTCTAATAGTGCTACCTGAAATACAGCATTTTTAAAAGTGTACTTTACTATTTCCATTGTATTTTGCTATGTAGTCTGACTTTTTAGTACACTTCAGTGGAGGGATTCAACAGAGAAAAAAATACTCAATACAATCTGTACCTTAAATGAACTCCCAGTCCTCTGTGCTTGCCTGAACACTCTAGACAGATCCAGATGCCATAGGACACACTCACCCACTGAGGGTTGTGGGTTCCACATTCAAAACAATTCTGGAACAGAACATAACAAATCAGTGTCTATAGTATACAAGAGCTGTCTCCAGCTTCAAATATTTTTTCTGTCCCACACATTGTTTGGAGGCCCATGGTGTTAATTTTCAATGTCAAATCTGTCATTTTAAGCTGACAGAACTAAAATACATTTGCATCAACTTTATCTCAATGAAGTTCAGACTTTAAGGACGGACAGAGTGAAATTTTGTCCGCGAATTTCCATCCTGGAATGAAAGGACGGGTCCTGGAGACAGCCCTGATCTATACTATCAGTTTTTCTTTTCTAGCTTGAGAAATTTCAGGTACCGCAGGAGGATTTTTCCCAGGCCTATGTTTCAATCAGTCATTTCAGCAAAACCACGCTTAGCTCCTGTTATGATTAACTGACCTCATTCTGATTTTGTTCAGATTAAACACACTAATAATCTGAACCAGGATGGCAGGATAGTCATAATTCTTGTCCCTCATTACTCAGCAACATGATTCAATCAAATCATGGAATGACAGGTGTTAGTTAAATTCCAAGGTGACCCTACTTTTCATTTCATGTGTTCATGAATACACGTACATGTACAGTACAAGAAATTTCATCTAGGCTAGAGCTGATGACAGAAACATATATGTCCATAAAATTAATTACAACTCCAGAATCTGAATATTACTGTAAATCTTCAGACATCTGCGGTTGCTCTACTACTCATTGTACTACTACTGTACCACACACTTGTTTTTAACTGTGAACTTAAAACATTGTGAACCCCCTTTTCCCCTCCTATTGTGAAAATCAAATCCTTGTGAAGATATATAAATTTACATTATACATGATGTATACTGAAATCTGGTAGCAATCTTTGTTTGTGCAATACAAACTTTAATCTGCAGACTGCAGATAGGTACTCGGTATCCAGGGTACTGTTTCCAACATCATTGTCAAAGTCAAACAATGTTAACATTGATATGATAGCTAGTAGATGAAGCATTGTGACTTACATTATTTCCTGATTTTGGACGCAAGTCCTTTAGAACTCTCCGTGTCCGAGGGCTGGCCATCGTTTGTAGAGCTGTGTAGCCTGTGTAGAACTGTATGGTGGAAAAATACAACCTACATGTATGTCTTACTGTTATGAGAATGTGAATAATAACGTTAATGTTAATTCTTCACATTGAAGTCACAACACCACACTTGTGGTGGCACAGTGGCCTTGTGGTTAGGGTTGTTAACTCAGAACCTGGAGGTACTGAGTTCGAATCCCTGACAGGTCCCGATGTTATGCCCTTGGGAAAGACATTTTACTAGTAGTATTTTTTACACCAATTTCCTCACTCGACTTACTGTATGTAGGTGTAAATGAGTACCTGGCTTTGGCTAGGGACATCCTTCAGATAGGACATTAAATGGAGGTCTTGTGCAACACCTCGAGCATGTTAAAGAACCCACCACACTTATCGAAAAGAGTAGGGGTCCATCCCAGTGTGAGTGGATCACATGAATCTGTCTGTCTGGATATAAAATGTCTACACGTATATGACTGTTATACAACATATTGCTGTCAGAGAAGCCATGAAGTAAAAAAAAAAAACGGAGTCTGGAAGGAAAGTTTTAGGATATAGATTAATCAAACATCTGCTTGAAAATATATGATGTCATATAATTTTTCACTGCACGTCTACACTTTAAAAACTCATTCTCATACTTAACGATCAATCTATCTGGCTTCCTGACTATATTTATGAATATAATACATTGAATATGTACCAACATACAGTTCACGTATCGCTGGAGGTAACGGTCCTCAACTTGTTTGACAGTCGCGGGTTTAAAGTTCCACGTAGCACTGGGCCGGTGGGTGGGGAGGGGGGCACAGTAATCGTGGCTTCAACCACTATTAAAACGGACAAAAAGCGTTACTTACCTGGACCAGCTGGGATAGGAATGTTAGTTCGTCACGATGTAATGCTCGACTAGAGGAATATATGGTCTAATTTTACAACAAGATCAGAAATACGCGTTTTAAGGTGCACACGTCAAGATTTGACACACCGGCCCGGAAGTGGGGCTACCCTGCTCTGTATGTAGAAACTCCGCGGAGTCGGATTCTTCAGGGTTAAACAGCGACATCTAGCGAAGTAGTTGAAAACTTTCAACTCCGCGGAGTTTTTTCTCTTCTGAGAGGTGTACTGAGAATCTAATCTCCAAGCAGATCCACGCCGGGCGCGAAAATCGTAGTATGCTAGCCAGAGAAGGTCCAGTCAGCCAGAGAGGGTTCATCTGCCGGGCTGATGAACCCTCTCTGGCTGACTGGACCTTCTCTGGCTAGCATACTACGATTTTCGCGCCCGGCGTGGATCTGCTTGGAGATTACTGAGAATCCGGCTTTCCCTTGGCAAATCTGTTATTTTCGAAGAGGAGTGAAACGTTTTTTTTTACTTCCGCTGAACTATGTTTTCTTTTCTACAAACTCTAAAGAAAATAGTTTCAAAATGTAATATTAATGATCATTAATGCTTAACTTCCTCTCCCTCCCTCATGATACATACCGTAACTGAAAATGTAATTTTCTGCATATTTCTCTAGCTATTGCCAAACGGCATCAACAGCAGCAAAACTGGACATTCTAGAGGACTTTGAGTGTTGTCATTGCGTTTTGTAAATTACATGTCTTATTCTCGTGACTAATCTTATAAGGAAGGAAGCAAAACATAAGATAAGCCGCAAATATCACTTCATGATTCATCGTCACATTGACATCACCAAGCTAAGGCTTGAGTTATTACACGAAAACTCAAGATTTATGAAATACTAGAACTCATATATATTCTCATGGTTAACTTTTTTGATATGGTATGAATATATTCTAAAAAGCATTAGGCATCGATTTTGATTATGGTTTTTCGAAGCTGTTTCTTTGATTCATCTCAGCTATTCTGCATAACAGTTATAGATTCATGTAACGTTATATACATGTATATCAATCTAAATATTCGTAATGGCATAGACTTGATAAAGACTGCCTCTTAAAGAGATTTCTGAAATTGAGGATTTTAGTAAATTTGATATGAAAAGCGGATCCACCGATAAGAACTTTGCAATGGAACTGAGTCAGCCTACATATGCAGTGCCCTATGTGGCAGAGACTGTCATTCTCGTATAGGACTGTTTAACCATAGCCGATGCTGTAGGCTAGGGCTGACGTGAAATAGGATTTTACCATGGTCAGTATTGACCATATAGTCAGCACAAGTACAGGAACAATAAAGATATATCATCCTGATATCATGAAATTACACAATTATTAGAAGTTCTGATGATATAAGGTCATCTAGACGCTACCAGTCTCCACGGGTCGCTGGGAAAATAGTAGAAATTGGCCAGGGTTGCCATATTTGACCTTATCTCCGACTCCCTTCAAAAATTTGACTCTATTTGGCCAATTTCTACTATTTTCCCAGCGACCCGTGGAGACTGGTAGAGTCTAACGGTCATCAGTCGCGTCGTGTCTTTTCAGCGCGCGGATGTCATCCATACAATAAAGTTCTTCTTCTGTATAATCAAATCAACATGGCCTAAGGTCAAATACAAAAATATTGGGAGAGCTGATGACTGCTATTTTTGGAGGGCCCTTTCATTTCTTCGGTCAGATGATTAAGATAACTACAAAGTAGACTAACTTCCAATCTCCAACTCTGCACGTCATCGGCTGTAACTGCACCGTTTTGTCTCATTTCAAAGAAGAACAGGGGACACAGACTACGTCATGAGAGCACAAAGGTTAAACTTAAAGTTAAGATACAAAGAAATGCATAGTGCACCCTATTACACTTATCTTAATTCAACAAATATCTATCGTAAGACCATATACCATATCCCGGCGAATTTCCCACTCGCCGGCGCCGTTAATATACATACGTGCGAAAGAGCAAAGCGGTTGAATGCGATATTCAGTCTTTTCAATCTCTATTACACCACGATTTGTATCAGGCACATCGATGTAGAAGGGTGTACCTGCTGGGACAGTGCTCACAAGCGCGTTGAAAAGACACGACGCGATTGACGGTGACTCAGCAAAGAAGGGGCCGATTCTGCGGGAAAATTTAGTATCCCTATAATTTTCATAACACAAACGAATACAACCGTAGCCTAGAATTTTGTCAGCTTTCTTTTCGACTGGGTGCTGGTCAGTACTTTTGTTCTTTTGTACTGCAGCGAAGGAGATCATGCCTGGCTGTGAGATCCAACTCTTCAAAAAGGCAGAACGAGGAACTCCATAGACATTACGATCAAAATCAAGAAGACTCTCAAAATCTACTTTGTCACCAGGTTCAAGGATTACAGTGTCATTAACGGGGCTGCCTTCAATGGTACAACCGGTGCCGATCCCCTGAAGTCTCACAGTCCGCCAAGACTGCTGAAATCCAAAGAATCTCTCGTATTGATTCTGTTTATTTTCCACTGCGTCAATGGCCAGCTTTCTTGGACCACTCAGCTGGACCATATTCTTCGCCATCTCCCACCCATATCTCTTCTCGCGAAAGGTGGGCCTGACAATAAATTGTCCGACATAGACATGGTCCTCTCCGTATTTAACCGAGCAGACTCCACCAACAGGGATACCGTTTGCCTCAGCCAGGTAAAACCCTGTTGGGTCCTGTTGGTAAAAGATCCGTGCATCGTGCACCCCTGGTATCCACCCTTCAGCCGTTCCCCATTCATGCAGAAGTGACACCTCTGTTGCAGAGTTCATCAGGCGAAGACGAAACGTGTCTGTTCCGATCGGTTGTGTACGTGCTGACATGGGCCTTTCTGGATTCTTGCTTGTCGAGAGGATGGTGAATTTTGGCTGCATGGAGAATTACACAAATGTCACTTCATGATGAGCTTGCTCACAATTTTAAGTGCACATGCGACATGTGATGCATTGTGGATAATATGTCAAAATTGAGGGCTATGAGACATAAACAGAAACATATTCGTACATATCGACATGTAAAGCATGGTGCAGACAAGGGCTGCTTACAGGTTAGGGGCCTCCGATCCACCTTTGACCGAGGCTCTTGAAGCTTTTAAAACCGTGACCTAGCGTGCGATGGCATTATTTACATGTCAAATGGTTATTTTTATCCATGGATAATCTATTAACTGAACCCTGACATTATCCCTCGTCACCGCCTTCGTAGATATAACCTGTTGGACAACTTTCTATGGACTGTCCTTACCTTAAAGAAAGTAGCCACTCTTCCTTCACCCAGCTGCCATGTTTTCCGTCTGCAGCAGGAAAAGCCAGCTCCAAGCCTGAACTGGGCAGTTTGGGCGAACATTATTAGTTCCTAGGTCGTGTACACGTGTCGTGTAAGCTACCTTTGCAGCCAGAGAAGATCGGATCGCAATCTCGAACCAGATCCCGGTTGATTGTGATAGGAAAGACAAACGATATGTTCAGTACATCAGTCTCATTTTAACCTGAAAATTCGCCGAGCTCTTTTCGAAAAGTTATGGACATTGGCCACCACGTCCATGTCGGGTAAATCACAACCTGGATTGGAACCCCCGACCTCTGGGTCGAAGGACAAGGTTATTCACCAGCAAGTTGTACTGGATGTGCGGACTCAACGTAAGCGATAGAAGTGACATATGGTCTTCTAGTGCGCAGGTGTTGTTGGAAATTTGAACCTTATGAATTGATTTCTGTCTGATAAAGCTGTGATTGTGAAAAGGGCTAAACAGATTTTCTATCAGAATGTACAGAACAGAATCTTTTTTTTGTTATTCCTTCTTAAATCTATTTAAAGATAAGACACTTTGCGAGATATTCTTCCAACTCTCTCTTGTAATTCTTCTGAGCTGAGAGAGATGAAACACAAATCTCTCTCTCTCTCTCCCATAGCTTAGTCAGCCGTAGGGGCACCATAGCGTTCAGTTCAAACACAAATACAGATAGAGGGTAGAAATGATAAAGCTGCAGAAAATAGATGCAGACATGTACTCTAATAAAACTCATATAAATTGTGTATGTTGGTCTCTATATATATGTATGTATATAACCTGTTTGACAACGTTCCATGGACTGTCCTTACCTTAAAGAAAGTAGTTATATTCTGATCGTAATTATCTCCATGAAAAATGGAGATATTGTTATCTCCATGAAAAATGGAGATATTGTTTTGGGTGTGTCTGTGTGTCTGTCTGTCTGTTTGTGTTTCCGGACTACTGTAGTCAGCATAACTCAATAACATCTTGATGGATTACGATGATATTTGGTATGTGGACAGGTGCTATTAAGCCGAACTTCAAGGTCGATTTTGGGCCCCCTGGTATGTGACCTTGGTACTGCAGCAGAACTTCCGTTTTTTCTATCTTTTGACCTGGACGTGCTATGGTCTTGATGTTTGGGTGGCAGATAGCTTGTGATGTAATAAAGAAGTGGTGTCGGTTTGGGCTCCCTAGCAGCTTGCTCTGGAACTGCAGTGGCGTTATTGTGAAAATCTTCTAAGGGGAATAACTGAACAAAGGAAAGATGGATTTCCATGATATTTAGTATGCAGGTAGCTTAGACAGAGATGTACACAATGACGTGCAAATCATGCTAATTGGTACTTAATTTGCATAACTAATGAGGAAATTCTATATTTGCAGTGTTTTCCATAATAAAACTCAAATACATGTAAAGGATGTAGTTTATGGCAAGTGGAGTATCAACAGATACCAATTATGCAAATATATTCCCAATTTGCATAATTAATGCAAACGTGCCATAATTCATCTAAGTGTTAGATGAAGGTTCGTCAGCATTGCGACATGTGTAAGTTGGTTAAATGTGTTCATGACCAAGCATATATTATGTAAATGTGTAAGTCATTTGCATAAACAGAATAGTTCATGGAGATATGAGGTCGCGGAACTCTTGTTGTTGATGAATTAATAGAAGCTATCTACATCAGAGCCTATGGAGTTTCATTGTACCAGGACAATATACAAGATACATTAAGTTGAGCTGTGATGTCCTTGTACATTTCATATCTCAATAAATGAAATTATCGCTGCAGAAAGATATGATGCATACTGATAGTTTTACCAAGTGTGAATCCATAATCGTGTAAGGTCAGAATTCTTTTTCACCAAGTAGTGTCATTAACACTTTGAGGACTGTTTTCTATTAATACTGGTATACTGTGATCCTTGTATTCAATCAAATGTCAAGCATTTTCCGTTAACGTTCATTATATACAAGAAGAGACAGACTCACAAAGGACAAGATGCCATGATACATGAAACCTTTTTAGTGTATTTCTGGACAGAAAATGGACATGTGTCAAAACCGACGAAATCAACTGAATCCTGAGTCAACACAACATAAATAAACCACGTTTAAAACCACCCCCTGTAGATTAAAACACTAAAAAAATGGTACATATGTGAAATGCTAGTACAATGTAATTCACAGTGCTACTGCAAACTACTCTCGTTCCCAGGATCACCTTAGCAGGGAGTGGGAACGAGAGTAGTGAAAGATACATCACTGTGTTCTAATTCACAACCTTCACTACTGTAAACTGGCCATCGCACTCAAAAATAAAAGCAGTAAATACAACTCCAGCACACAAATAGATTGTGTCTTTCCTTTGCCAATGCACTTCTACAATGGACAGCCAGTCTACATCATCTGAATACATCATGTTGGTCACTAGAATCAGTGTGGTCACGTGTATTAATGCCAGGTCATAAAATGTACAGGCAGTGTGTTAAAGCCTACAGGCCTTGTTTCTCCATAGCACTTATTCAGTGATATTCTGGCAAGCTTCCATATTTTATCATGCATAAACCCAAACTAAGACACATATACAGTGTAGTTATGTCATGACTAGCGTCACCTTCTATTCAAACCTTCACATTGTCAAAAAATACTGAGAACATCACTTCTAAAATAGCAATTAACTGAAGCATAATTATCAACCTCAAATCTAGTCGAACTATGCTTTTGTTAACACTTCAACCATAATTGCCTGCTTCTCATAACAATATAATCAGAATTTAACTTTATAACAGCCATTTGGTGAGAAAAGAAATATTGTACTTTTCCTCAAGTCCTCAAGGTTATTTCATTTCAGAAGTTGGGGAAGGCAGTTGTGACAATAAAAGTACTCATTAAAGAAAGAAAAATTCAAACTAAATAGTAGAAAGTTAAAAAAACAACGAATGCCAGGAACTGTCTAAAACACTTTAATGTTCCCAGTCCAGCTAAGGTCTATCTTTTGCCAAGGAATTGATATTTTTGGTGGATGTAAAATGTTCTAAAATTGCAACAAAAAACAACAGGGTTTTAAAAATCAAAAGTTTTGAAAGCCTTTGAAAAGAGTCAAAAGTCAGAACATGTCATCAACGCCAAGGCCTCAACTTCTTACCTGCAATAACCACTGATCATAGGTAGAAAATATATCACGTGTGAACTATTTGATAATGATTTTTCTTTTCTTTTTATAAAGGAAAGACTTGTCAAAAGGATATGGCAAAATGTCGATCTTGTTATAGCATAGCAAAGTTACACAATCATCACTATTATTATTGATAGGTTATAATCAGGCATTTCTCAGGGACTAAAAACATCAGCACAGTCTGGTACAGAAATAGCCTCCTTCAAGCCAGTAACAATAGCATAATACCAAAATACCAACTACAACACAGATATGCTCCATGTACTTTTGTTACAATCACCGGATACAATACAAAAACTCAATAATAGCAATAAAGGTTAAAGCAATCATATTGTGTCTTACAACATGTGACGGTATGACAGCACTTTGTTGGCAAATACTTCCTGAACCATGTGGGGAGGGGGGCAAGTAGCCAGTCAGGGATACAGGAAGATTTGGGTGGTAGGAGACAGAACATAGCATCAAATTCAGGATGAACATTACTAACCCTATCTTAGAGCAATATTAGCAGAAATAAACACAATCCTAGCCTGCACATTTTTAAGCACTTCATCATACTTGCACATTTAGAAAAAGTCACTGTACATGAGAAGAAATCATAGTTAACTATTCAAGACACATAACTGCTGCTATGTCTGTCTTCTACTAACAGCAATCTAAAACTGGGCTTTCACAAGAACATGACAAAGTCTCTTACTACTAATAAAAAACATATGGAAAGTTAAAGTTGGTGTGCAGTAAAATTATTTGGCAAAGGATACATATTGTCTACATAACGTGTTGTTGTAAAACTACAGAAGCATCTTGAAAATACTGATTTTCTTCAAATGTGATGAAATGGCTTGTAAAGTGTCTACCCTGTGACTCAGCATCATCATAATCGTTAGACACTCTACTTACAAGAATTACTTATCATCTTTAAGAATCAGGAAGTTACAGACCATTGGGCTGATTCCTTTCTTGCAGACTTTCTAAGATGCAAGTCAGATAGAACTACATGTACAAGAATATACATGCACATATAAAAATCTAATTGTCAATTGTCTACGAATCCCCAATACATGTATGTTAATATGAAGTCTCACTCATCTATTATTACAAAACTATGTATGCCGTAATCTTTTCAATTACACAAATAGGGCCTCTATCATTAGAAAATTTGTCAGTCATTCTAAGTGAACTGATTACCATGAAAATGATTAGTAATTCATCTCACCTTGTACATGCATGTTATCAACATGGCATTTTTCTTAATTCACTAGACCTCTAAGTATGGCACTTGCAAAAGCATCCCTGTACAGAAAGTTACTGTTTCAGTGTGAGTTATTGAGTATTTGCATTTTCATTCTATAGGACCCAACATCAACAAACAACAGTAAATTATCAGCCACTCTAAAATCTACCCCAGTCGTCTACTCCATTGTGGTTTGTGGTACGTACAAATACATGTAGTACTGTAGACAGATACATGACATGTATAAAAATGGCTCTGCCCAGAGGCATTGCCAAAATTGTCCTACCACTATGTGGATGAACGGACATTGGACAACTTGCCTTCTACATTTGACAATTTTTGAGAAATAATACACCATAAAAAGTATGGCAAGATGTGCTTAGGCTTACTTGGTTTTAGAGGCACTTGAAATGTCATTATACTCACATAAGTCAAAAGGTTAGGGAACTTGATGTATTATGACGTGAATGGCACAAGTTTCGGGTGTCTATTTTGTATCTTATCTCACTAAAATCACATTATACAATGATTGGCTGTTAGGAACAATTATGTTTGTCTCAAGTCATGAGGTTTTGATACCAAGATTAGTGTTGTTTCATATTCTTATTTTATTTTTGTTGTGATTTTTCCTTCTGTTTTTTAGAAGTTTGTGACCCAAAGCGACTCCCTCCTTTCCAGACTGTCAGTCTAACTCTCCTTCCTGCTGAAGATGCGGGTCCTGCTGGCTGAGAAGGTTGCACTGCTGATCACCTCCATCCACCTAAGCAGTGCACATAAATCAAGTTAAACAGTTATTTCTCAATCAGCAGTTTATTTGTTTGTTCAAACCCTTGTAGTACGTAGTAGCAGCAAGTTTCCTTACTGTTCCAGTAGCAGGGTATATTTTTACAAGGAGGGGTTGCTAGTCCTTTCCTTTAACATAACATGCTTTAGACACCTCCTTGAACATGGGACCCCCATTTTACGTCCCTTCCGAAAGACAGGTGAAGCCCCAACCGAGATGTCCCCAACCCAGGTGTGTGTGAACTGGGGCCTCACAGTTACCAACTGATTAGAACCAGGAGCTCAACTGTGAGGCTGCTACTGTTAATAGCAGCACCTGTGCATTACGAAAATTCATCAAACAACTTTCTCAGATATTACCACATGTTATACTCTTACTCTACATGCAGCAAAGGGCTGAAATGATGAAGACAAACATAATTGTTTAGAAAAGATGATAGAATATTTGTTGCATAGAAACAATGGACTTGGAATATTGATTTGCCAAGAAACTGGGTACAATTTGAGTGATGCTATCTTAACAACAGCACACGACTGACCTGCCAAAGGTGTACTCGCTCTCTGCGCGGAAGAAGTACACGTGTGTCTTGAACTGGAGCTTGAAGACGTAGTCCTTGTGGATGTTGTCGGTTTCTCCAGGGGTCGACACCTGGTAACCCAGCAGGGGCAGGCTGGCCAGGGGGTAATCATCCTGCAAACCAATCACATGGTCAGGCTCTTAACTACACATGTATTCCAGAAAAGTGTGAGAAGTTGTACACCATTGGTGGAGATTAGGCTTTGTGGTACAAGGGTGGGAGGGGGGGCATGAAAGAGTTGAGTTAAAATATTCTGTACTGTTTGTGACTCATACATTTGTACATGAACAAAACATGTATTTCAGAAATGTATGAGAAGTACAGCTGTTACACCATTGGTAGAGAAGGCTTTGTGACACATGGGAGGCGGGGCATAAAGGGGTGAGTAAAAAAATCTGTACTATTTGTGACATTAACAACACATGTATTTCCGAAATGTATGAGAAAAACCCAACACCATTGGTGGAGAAGGCCTGGTGACAAAAGGGTGGTGGGAGCCTGGGAAGGGGGCACAAAGAGTCAATATTTTGCTAAATATTTGTGCCTCATACCTGATGAGTCTTGTAGAAAAACAGACAGAAGTTGGTGAAGACAACCCAAAGTTTCTGCCATCCGTTGCTGTTCTTGAACTTTCTCAGGAGATATCCACTCAGTTGGTTCTGTGGAAGAAACCGAACACATACTTGTACTTGTTGTCATCAAATAAAGCTTCTACAACCTTTGCTATTTTTCACATAGCTCATAGCTGCAGCCGACCAATGATGATTTTTCACATGTATTGAATGTTGTAAATTTTTGAAAGAAATACAAGTATAAAAGAAAATCTAAAAGAGCATCCTTCTGACCTCCACAGACTTGGTATGGTCTGCCATGCTGACGCTGGTGTTCCTGTGCCAGCACACGTGCATGGTCGTGTTGGCACGGTGATGGGTGTGGCTGCGGTCCAGCGATCCCCGCGGCGAATGAACATCGTCCTCCGACTCGTCCTGTCCGTCTTCTCGGTCCATACCCATCTCGTCAGACGACCCTTGATATGGAATTGTCAAAGTTCAGTTCATTCCAAGACAAAAATCAGGGATCTGCAAAAACCTTTCTGTCACAAGACGCATGCATGACTGTTCAGTGAATGCCCCTAAATTTGCTGTGGTAGATATTTATCTGCACAGTTTGTGCGGTAAGCTCTTCATCACAAACTTAAAACCACCACGAACAGTTTGGCTACCCCCTTGTACAAAATTGTCAAAATTCAGTCAATTCCAAGACAAAAATCACTGTTGACAGGGATCTACAATAACCTTCCTGTCACAAGACAGTTACTTTTTTTTTACACATCCACAACTGTTCAGTGAATGCCCCTAACTTTGCTGTGGTGTGATGACACTAAATGTTGAAATTTTCATGGTAGATTTATTTGTGCAGTTTGCATGTAAGCTCTTCATCACAAACTTACAGACCCGATCTTCAAACAATGAGTATAATTGTTCCAACCATGAACTTAAAACTACCACAGACCCTCCATTTTCTCCTTATCGTGAATTTAAATCCCTGTAAACTTAAAGCCATTTACAGTATCAACGTGTACTCACTGCTGAAGGAGGAGTCCTGGGAGCCCAGTCCTCTCTCCGCTGCGTTGACGATCACATCATTGATGTCCTCCATCCACTTGTCTTTCTCCTCAGTCGTACTGTAGGGAAGGCAAGAGTCATACATTTTCGAGCATATGAAATAATGTATGTGGTAAAGATGACTTGCCGTGCTGCCAATAAAACAGGATAGCTTTATAAGCATCGGCCAAATGCAGAAAATGAACAGTGGCCACCCTTCCAACACACATACCGGTACAAGCAAAATGCCCATGTAACAGAACATGATGAAAAATGTAAGCTGAGACTCTGTTGTGTAATGATGAAAGAGTTGTTAGGGTGTCTAAGTTAAATTGATCAAAGACACAAATAGTTTTCTGTCAAATTATGAATAGTATTATACATTGAATAGAATATTTCCTTGAAATATAGCACCTTTTCAGGCCTTATATTGGAAACACTTTTGAGGCACTTGTTAGAAAAGCCTTATGTTCCATTGACCTAGCAACTCAATGAAGCTTATAATTCACAGAAGAACATACCTTGCTGCCACCACTACGGACTTGTTGGTACTATAGACGGTGAAACAGTTGGCCACAGCACGCTCCATCTCACTCTCCTCAACCTGAACCAAATACAGCACATTAGTATAGACCTTCATCAATAACACTGGCACTGACAGGAAATATACATTTTATGTTAAAGTATAGCAGATGAGTATTTGTATTTGATTGTATATTATTTTCCTGTAAAATTTGTATCAGATTCTGAAATATCTTATGGAGAAATACAGTATAGAGTAAAAGGCAATTTTAGCTTGAATATTCATCTGTTTTGGTAGAATTAATTCAATCTGTAGCAGGATCTAGCTATTTTACTTTCCCCAGCCAAATGTTCATTAACAGTAGCTTGTGCTGTCTCTGTGTTACGCTGATTCAAGATTTCCTCATGTTAACCTGAACAACACACACAGGTTCTACATGTACAATGTGTGCAATCCCTACTATTGTTAGTTACAACATCGACATCATCTATCACCTCTGACCTGTACTTCCTGCCACTTTGGCAACCCACTGAATTCCTGTCACTGGACTTACAGTGTATTCAAATAACTGTGGACACACCAACCCATACAAAAACACACATAAGGACACCGAGATATAGACTCCATACACACTAGTAGTCGACTACTGCTAAGTCTGTTTGTGCAGAACCTATGGCGCTTTTCCAACTCACCACCATGCCTCGCACAGGCATTTGTCCGTGAACCTTGAACTGGTTTGTAGCCGTCACGCCCTTACTGGTGTACAGGATCATATCCGAAAACTGTGGGAGAACAAAGAACATCAACCAATATCTACAGCATAGAAGCTAACTAAGCTACCGGGCAAGGGACTGGTAAGCGGTAAGAAGCTACCCAAACCGACATGAAATGAACAACTCTTCATCCAAAGTGATGCTACCATACTGACCAGGAAAAACATCCTCTGTTGGAAGCCCTTTCTGGATAACTTGTGAAGACAACCTTCTCTGATGAACTCCTGCAAGAGGGAAGACATACAATAAGAGATTCAGCTATGAGCACTTCCCCCCCTTCAAAATGTTACATTTGTTACAAGCACGTGCATGTATGTCTTAACAAGTAGCACAATATTCAGGGATTCAACAATGAAGTTATAAAATAGATGTAAATAAGTGAAAAATGACAAACCACAAACAGTACATCTGATATACACCATGCCACCCCACCTTAACCATTCTAGCTCTAGTAAGAATAGGCCAAGATATGTCCAATAGTCTTCTACCAGCAAAAACAGATCATTAGCTCAGCTTCTGAGAAAGCTTTAACAGTGCAGTCCATATAAGTGATAATTTCTACATGCAGACAGTGGAAGTTTGCACCATACCCTGCCAGGTTGCACCAGGTTGTCACAGCTCACTAAGTCTCTCTGCAACTCTGTCAGCTTCTGGAAGTTCTCCTGTGGGAAAACAACAAAATATCCATACTGATGCAGAAACTGTATAGCTGAAAAATTTCACAAAACTACATTGCTACTAGCTTATCTCTCACAAGATCTATTGTATGTGTGCATACTCACCAGTCTATTCATGCTGTCCTGGACATTACTGGTAGCCTCCATAATTTCAGCCAATGCAGCTGCAAGGAAAAAAGAAAAGAGTTTGTCAGTGACATGTGCATGCTATATGAACCAATATGTAAATTCACAGGAAAGGTCTCCATCTACATGTAAAAAGCATACAAACAACCAGAAATATTCACCTCTGCAGTCCTTGTAGTCCCTGTGATCCACTGGGTAATGTTTCACCAGTCCTGTGGAAAAAGGTAAAATCTATATTGCTTGTTTCAGTTGTTCTTGATACTATGTTAAGAACCCTGCTGTTAGTTCCAAAGGAGGCTGCTAGAGGGCCAATACTTATGCCACTTCTTCCCGGGGACAAGAGCTATCTACCACCTAAAAACAATCATGACCATAGCTTGTCCAGAACACAAGATAGGAAAAACAGGTTCTGCTGCAGTACCATAGAAAGCCGCAAGGGGGTCCCATATCTAATAATCTCTATTATAGCGCAAGACATAACCACATACCAAATTTCCCAACAATCCATCCATAGCTTCTTGAGTTACATGTATGCTGCAGAACCACAAGCACTGTTACACCGCTACAAACATAACCTTCTTGGCATGGGTATTGTGTAACATAAGGATCTGATTAGCATAAAGGACAAAATTGTAGTCAAATGTATGGCGCCATGGAACTCTTTTGTTTAGAAGTGTCACTCACTCTCCAGGATGAGCCTGTAGTGCAGGAGTCTCTGGGCTGGCTTCAGGAGGAAGGTGTTGAGCGGCAGGTAGCACACCTTCTGCATCTCAAACTCCTTGTAGACGTTCTCCAGCTTCTGGTTCCTCCTGGTGGCCTTCTCCATCTCCAGGAGAATCTCCTCATGCTTCTCAATGTGCTGCATGTACAACTGAGTACAGAAGAGAGAAGAGAAAGTATGTGTGACCTAAGGTGTAAAGGCTGGTTAAGGTAAAGGTAGTCCCATAGTCTTTTTTTGAGGCCGTAGAGGCAGTGGGTTGTTATCCATTGTGTCTAGGGCACGGTATTGGAAGTTGGAGCCCAACACTCTCCTTCCACCGCTTTTCACCTCTCGAACCAAAGTCAGATACCCGTTTTTAAACATGGGTGGAGTCAGGAAAGTCAGGTAAAATGCCTTTCCCAAGGGCAGAACATAGGTCATGTTGCAAATGGAAAGTCTATACACATATCCATAGTTTTCAGGGAGTGAATAAAGTCCGATTCAAGTTTTCTGCCTAGCACTAGCACATCTTATCTGCTCTGATCTTATCTGATCTGTACCACTGAAAGGAATTGGTCTGGTGTTGGTGTATGGCTTACCTTGAGTGACTTCATGTTCTTGAGCAGGATGTCTCCGATCCTTTGATAGTCGCCTTTCAGATGTGCATTGGATCTTCCCTCCCTGGTCAACATACAAACTTAGCTGGTTAGAAAGGCTGTAAAAAGTTTAACTGGTCTACTTCATTGGTTAAAATAAGCAACACATTGAATTCGTTGGCTTGATACGTGAGTGTAGCCTAGAATAAGAATCAATTGAACATACTTGAACATAAAAACTAAAAGGCATCACCACGTGACATAATTTAGTCATATGTCCACAAATTTAAGAAAGCAATTAATGGCTCGGCTGCCGACCCTTACCTGACTGATCTCAAACAGGCTTCAATTTCAGATACTTTTTATCAGCTGGCAATTATTAAAAGGAAGTTGTGATAATTTTTAACATATCTTTTGGGCACCATAATTTTTTACCTGACTGAGACTTCCGGGGTACATGTATTTTGGAGTACATACAAATGTAGACTCGGAATAATACTGAAACAAGACCTTAGATGTCAACTTATGATGATGATGAACTCAAGGCGTCATCATGTACTCACCACAGGGCCATTCTCTGCTCTATCTCCTTCAGGAAGCCCCTATGGAACTCATACAGGGGGTCGAAGTTGTCAAACAGTAGGTGAGCCAGGGACTCTGTGATGGACATGTCCTGGATAACTGCATTCCTGAACCACTGCAGACACACAGGAGAAAACTCTCAACAACAAAGACAATCTTTTTCTTGATGCTTAGCCATTAGCATATTAAAGTAACTGTTTGGCACCCCATTCTCTATTGGTTACAGAGTTAGGCAGCAGGGAGAAGGTTAAGTTTTAAAGATTATTATACTGTCCTCAGTTGTGAAAAAAATTTTATTCAAAATTTGAATACACCAGATCCACACAATGTTACATCCTCTTTGAAATCTGAATGCAAAATATGAAATTGCTCAAAAATCATTTTCTGAATTGTTTGATTTGTTGTGATTGCTAAAAGTGTTCAACTACAAAGGACATAATATTCATAGAATATCAAATGACACTGGATAAGAAACACTAACTAGAGATATTAAAATTTCTTACCACAACTATAACTTCAAGATCCTTTAGGTACCTGTACAGAAAGAAAGTGTTTAAAACAGTTACAGGACAACTGATGATAAAACAGTCAACTGTATTATTGCCCCTCCTAGTGTTTCAGCACAGAACTGCAGCATCAGATCTTCATTGCATGAACAACATATTTGGAAGGGGTAAGGAGGAACACATTCTATTAACCTTTAGCACACTGAAGTAGCCATTTGGCACCCAATTCCCTATCGGTTACAGAGTTAGGCAGCAGGGATAAGGTTAATACAGTATTTCTGTTTTCTGCCATATCTTATATAGATTACAGGCTGACAACTAGTTTTGTACAGTTTTTGTATACACATTACACAATAAAAACATGAACATTTGCACTTTGCAGCTCAAGAATATTGTCGGACAGGAAAATGTCCCTTACGTTCTTTCTGTCGACAAGAGCTCCTTGGCAATGTAGTAGGCTTTGTCCGCCGGGTACCGCTGAAAGGCAAGGGCACACTTGTCAAGGGCATGACACAACATATACACATGTGCATGTACTGCAGGGTGGCAAAAACGTAGTAGAAAAATAAATCTACATCATAAAACAAACAAAAAAGCATAGCAAAGCGTCGTTACCACCATAAAATATACAATTTTTTATGATATTTCTGCCTTCTAACTTTGCAATAGGTTGAAATAATTTTGTTAGTCACATTTTTACATGTAAGACATGTGTATCAGGGTATACACCACAGAGAAATTGGCTTCAAAGGGGAATTGTATGTATGTGTCCTGGTATCTGACAAAATTAAATTCAACTGTTACCCATGCAGTACCACACAAGTTTATGAAAACATGCAGAAAACATGCAGAAATCATCAAGATGTAATTAACAATGTTCTGGTTACCATGCACCCTATGTAGATTGATGGACCTTATTTCCAGGTGATTGGAAGACGTGGTTTGGTCCTTGTTACATCATTATTACCTTGGTGTTCTTTAATACCTTCTTTCTTGTCTCTTCCTCCTCTTGTGACGGCGCCGTCACCAGCGGACTTCTGTCCTGACTGATGACGGAGGGTTGGGGGGACGTGGAAACGGACGACAGCGGGCTCAGCATGGGCGATTTCTCGGCGCTGACGTTTCCCGGGATGTCGCCGATGGAGGACGGGTCGATCTTACGCACTTTGGTTGGTGTCTCGGGAATTATCTCTGTTGTTGGTGGGGAAAAGTTTCGACTTAGATCACTCTTGTTAATCCACAAGCTAGCTAACTGAATGGGGCAAACATATAGGCTTAACTTATCCAGGGACTTGAGGGCTGTGCGTGTGTGCATGTGTGTGTGCATGTGTACATGTATGTGTGCTTGTGTACATGTGTGTGTATAAATTTTGTTCTGAATTTCCAAGGTTGAAGTTCACAGTTTACATCCGTTGTAAAGAACGAAATTTCTTGCAATAATTGTACCAAGTCTTGACAGGAAGACGTTTAAACTTGAACTTTTATCCTATTTTTATAAGTTAAGAATCGAAAGTTTTACTTCTACAGGATTTTTCATTGTGTTACGTTTTCTTTTCAGTAACTCCTGCAGACAGGAAAATGAAGGCTAACAATTGAGCAACATTGAGGGGAATTTGAATATAAACTCCCAAATATACATGTACATCCTTTAGGGCCAATAACCCTAGGGTTACTGAAATAAAGGAAACTTCATCAAAATGACAACTTTCATTACAGTTTGTGCAAATAGACTTGACAGGTTTTGAGGATGAAATTATGTACCACTAACGCAAAGTTCTTGAAATATTAGTTTTGCTTCACAATCGTTTGAGGCAACGATTACATTTGAACTTTTGCATCAAGTTTGATATCATGTTTTGACTCTGCCACATTTGCAATGTCATCCAGGAAAAAAGACTGACTGAAGGTATCAAATATGCCTTAGGTTTGAATTTATCATCCATTTTAAGCTTTCTTTCTGCATTGTTCAGTTTGGAAGGGACTTGTACAAGCATGTTCATTTAGTCTATGTGACACAAAATCTTGTTTGGGGCTGTAACAGTCTTTTTCTTGGCTTTGTGGACTACATATCTAATTAACACAGGGAATTATGTTTTCAAAATTCATACAACACTTTGTGGTTTGGAGGCGGGCACTTAAAGGCCAATTTGATCCATCTACCATCTGTGTATCCCTACTTGAGTAGCAGTCCCCATGCTTTACCTTGCATAGTTTCTTTATTGTGTGAGTGAAAGATAGACAATTCTCAACTATGTTTAGTTAAAAATGGTTTACACCATCATACACACGTAGATCTTTCTCATCATGTGTATTGAAGATATTTGGTAACTTAAAGGGCAGTCACATTCGGCAATAAGAAGTTTACAGTCACTCCTTTTTTAATTTATGAGAAATTGATATGAGTCTTTATACCAACCATGTAAAACTGAAAGTATTTTTGCATAAAACATCTAAAAACCATCATGGTAACTTCACTTATCATTAAATTAGATATACTGTTTGCCTGGCTAATAAAAGAAAGAAGTGAAGTATAAGATGTAAGAAGACCCCGTGTTAATCACAAACAAGTGTGCCAAAGAATGGCAGTTAGTTAGTCACGTTTATGGCAATGGAGAGAGAGAGTGGATCCCACAAAGGTGTAGCATGCAGCATGATACACAAGATACAGACACCACAAACAACCACAACACACTTATAGTCTGACATGGAAGGACTTTATTTCTCCACAGTAGACTCATCACCAAGCTCCGTGAACTTTACAGTGGAAGACAGCTGTGCAGAGGTGAGTAACTCGGACCTTCTGACAGTAAAATGGCTTTTTCGACTTACATGTAACTAGACGGTACCGTTGATCGTCTTCCTACAAAACTGATATATGACTCCTGGCTAACTCGTCATGCAGGTCTGACGGGAAATACTGTCAGATGTACGCTAAATATCAACCTGCCTATTAAAGATATCATGAAAAATATATGGACTAAGTGGTACAAAGAAAAGATCTACTGTCCGTTACTTAGAATATATGTACACACATTGCAGCTTGAATACTACTTTATCAGCTCCACCCCAGAGGCAATGCCAAAAATGAAATCTTGTCAAACCTACATTTTGTATAGGAATTTGTGGGTTAACTGTGATAACCTACATGAAGAACATTTTTCTTGCAATTTACTTGAATGTGAAATTAAATCAACAAGGTCATGGTTCCTTTCAAGTTTGCAACATATTACTACTGATACATTTCAAGCCCTTTATAAGTATGACATGTCGTTTGCTCTTAGTTAATATTCCGTTACATTTGTTGTCGAGACATTAGAAATTCCTCAAAGAGAAAAATGAACACAACATGACCAAGTTTAGTGTTATACCAATCAAACTGGTTTTGAGGAAAATGATAGCAAAATTTTGCTTTACATGTTGCAATGCACAAGTAGAATGGAGAAAAAATCATCCCAGTTTGGTCCTGTCTAACATAGGAGACATACACTTGACAATCACAGTGGAAACCAAACATGTAACCGTGGACATCAGACATGTATCCATGGACACCTTTCATGTATCCATGGACACCTGACAGGTAACCATAGATACCAGGCATGTTACCATGGATACCAGACATGCATCCATGGGTACCAGACATGTTACCATGTATACCAGGCATGTAGCCATGGATACCCGACACGTAGCCATGGATACCCGACACGTAACCATGGACACCAAACAGGTAACTATGGATACCAGACATGTAACCATGGATATCAGACACGTAACCATGGAAAACAGATGGGAAACAATGGACATCAGACAGATAGCTATGGACACAAGACATGCAACTATGGATACTGATAGGTAGCCATGGAGACATGTTACTATGGTTACCTGGCTTGTAACAATCAAAAGAGATACTAACATAACAGAAAAAGCCACAACTGATCCCAAGTACTATCCAAACAACAGGCTAAAAAGCCAATCTCTGAACTTCACTGACATGCATATGCCAATTTTTGGAATTTGTAAATTCAAAGTGTGTATTACTTCCAACAACATAATGTTGTCAACTTAGATTTTAGATTTCTCAGATTGTAAAATAATGCCACTACAAAGTGTATGTCTCCTACATGTATGGACAGGACCAAAATCAGGGCTTGGTTGCCAACTTGTTAAGTTTTTTTATATTCCTTGTATCTCATAAAAACACTTCATGAAATGTAACAATGTCTCGGAATGCCAGAATTTTCTGGTTCTTTTGTACAGTTGGACAAGCGTTTGTGTCAAACAAACAAGAAAAAGTTACCTGCCTTATTCCAGATGGTGATTTTGCATTCAAAAACAAACTCGAAGAGTTAGTAGATGTTACTGTAGACACATCAAATGGTATAAACAGAGTACAATGATTTTTGGCACACCCAAACCCACGGGAGACATGTAAATACAGAGAGAGACTGCTCCACACAAATGACAAATGTGAGATGATGATGCGACTATCCTGTGCAAAATACCGTAGCAAGCTGATAATAAGTTGATAAAGGTGGCTCATATTTTTTTTTTGTTCTCTTACTTTGTTGGACACTTTTGTTATGTGGCTTCATATCAAAATTCAAATGACACAGCAAAAGAAGCAAAATTTAAAATGTAATACTTGAAATGGATTATAAATTCTTCAAGAAATCACAGCAAGCAAAAAATTGCATCATTAGTAAACATGAAAACTCAGGTCTTGAGTATCAAGAAGACTAGTACCTAGAAGTAGAGCTTTTTTAACATTCAACCTACATAAAGCCCCCGGAACTACTAAAAATTTTGTAACAAAAGGCTACCGTAGCATGGTAAGGGTTAAGACTGTGCAACAGGAAAATTTTTGTTACCAGGGATCAGGGCAGGGAAGATATAGAATCAAGTCACTTACTCTTTTTGCTACTTAACTCTAAGATGGATCCAACGGAAGGTATTTTTGAAGTATTTTGAAGATATGATGACTAATCACTGATTGAAAGTATTGTAATTTGTCTTAAGGTATTCAATGTTAATAGATGTAAATTATTTCAACGTCCTAGCTTATGATACAATGTACCAGTTTAGAAGTACCTATGAGGTGCATGGAAGCACCATTGTCATGCTATATGTTAAAATTCCCAAATTTTCCTTCAATTGTAATCTTAAGAATTTAAAAACTAAGAAGGTAGAATCAACATATTTATGTGTATATGTGAATTTTGGTGTATAATCATAAACATATTCTTGGATAAGATGACAACTATACTGATGCTTCCTAATTGTAGATACTCAGATTCATGGATACAAATAAATTTGTACTTTTTTTAAGCAAGCGGGATTTGAAATCACATCACTATCATCTATGGCTTATAGTCTCAATAATTCCTAACAAACACTGCCCTACGTTTTCTTGGGGTACTGTAGTATGATCAGCTTCTCATGCCAGCATGCAGAAGGACCAGTCTATCAGAAATTTATTCAAGATCCTTGGGCTGTTGGCAAGATTTAGTATTCAAGTACAGGACTACCCCACAGTGTCATACTTTAGAGCCCTTACAGGTAAAGATAACCAGATGGAATGAGCAAAATGGTACTCAACTATTTCAAAGAAACATTAAGTTGTCAAGGAAAAATGTGAGTATTTGTAGACTGTACGAATCAAAGTTTCTGAGCTGTCCCTACTCTGTATGACGTTCTACATTCACTCAAAATAGTTCATAATGCACATACTGTAGACTACGTGAGATAGAGTTGGATTTATGTAGTAGAATGAGGAGAGAATTTTGCTTGACGGTTCCATGCCTCTATACTGTACTGTTTATTGGAAAAGAGAATATATACAACATTACGTTTTAGATAGTTCAAATAGACAGATATATTTGCTAGTGTTTCTTGGGCTTTGAACGTAGACATTCAAAAAAATCTGATCTGGTTCAATAGAGTCCTTGGTGGGTAATATTCATATATGCTGCTAGATATTAGAAACTACAAGTCCTGGCTATGTTCCTATATTTCTTCATATAAAAAAAGACAGCACTGTCAAAGATGGCAAGATTCACCATGCTATACGTATATACAGGAGTGCCTTGTCTAGTATACATGTAAGTTTGGGGCACGAAGGTTTCTAGTCTTACAATCTTTCCTAACTTCTGATTTCCTATAAGTATAAGGTCTTTGTGCTACTCCTTTATAATGTAGATCATTCATACATGCACGTCTGGGCATGCTTCTTGTAAAAAGCATTTACAGTAGGTATTTACATTTAGATATATCATTTCATAGCACTACGTTTGATTCAAAGCAACTCTGCAACAAAAAATAAACCTTGTTATGTCATGGCAAATTAGTGAACTAATATAAACTATTTCAAACCGAACTGGCAACATCTATAATCAATATTTTTCATAGATCTATATTAGCACTGATGCATTGTTTGGGGCCCCCATCTCTTCCACTGACTTTATGTTCTAAATCCAATTTGGTCATTTTAAACTTTGGGAAGTAAAAACTCTACAACCATATAATGTACATCACTCAGGTATCACTAAGGTGTTACAAAAGGAATTTGGTGAAATGCCCTTTCTTGCAGTTTACACACTTAACTGTAATTGGTCAGACATTTTTGAATTGGCAAGAATGGTGGCCTATGGCAATACTATTTGATAAGTGCTGACATATTGACAACACAATACTGGACCTGACCTGGTCCAAATTTTGAAGTTTACGTGATCAAATTGTCTTCTCAATCAAGAGCAAGTTTTAATTCCTAACTCACATTTTTCTAACCAGTGTCCTTCCAAAAAATCGTAACCATTCAAGCTCCTCCATATATGTCATGTACGTACATGTAATTGCATAACTGAGATCGCTACCTTCTTAACCAAACGTCATGTAATGTCGCTTAAAAAGACATCTATCGGCCCGTATATCTAAACTAGAATGTGGAACTACTCCTTTAACCCTCTCCCTCCTGCCTCCTCCCTTTAGGCCAATCAGCTACCTTAGCATCATGAAGGTTAAAGTACCAACAACACAAAAGTATCTAATCGATGCAGGCTATGCTTGTCATTCAGTAAGGCCGACCCAACAACAAACTTCTACAGACCACAACCCAACAAAATGGTGTGAGGACAAAGAAAGCACAACCAAACTTCAACCCAAAATGGTGCCAATCTCCTTACAAAGAAGCAGAGAGAAAACAACTCAGAGAAGACTACAGCATGCTAGAGGCAAAGAAGAAGGGACAAGGAAACCAAGCAAGTCACGCAAGTCCTGGAACAAACTTATATAAGCCATGCTGGAAATGAAAACATATCTTGAATGAAACTTCAAGAAAGTTAAAGAGAAAGAACAGAAACAAAACTCTAATTAGCTGCAACTGTCAAAACTTTTCACATACTGATTTTGACATGATGAGAATATTACTGCTACCCGCTATTGCTACTTATTGCACTGTTATCGTCACTAAGGTTAAGGGACCCGTCGCTCTCATTTCTTGCAAGGCTTGGGTGAAAAACGTCGTCCGAAAGTTCGCTTTCTTGACGGTTAAAACCAAGGGCATAAGGGTTTCCGAAAACAACGGCCCCCGAGAAGCGGGGCGCAGCGCCCATTGGATGGGACGGACGTGCGGACTTTTCCGTGGTAAGATTGTTATCATTGGACAAAGATGGGTGTGTTTTATGTTGCATAGGGGGGATTTCTGAGGAAGGCGCTTCTGCCATTGGTGGAGAAGCTGGGATGCTTTCTACAGAACCAATGGCCAAGTAGTCCGAGCGATCTCGTAAGGGCTCGTCAGCGTGGACCAATTCCATTGGCACAGGACTGAACTCACTCATACGTGTATCTGACGTGGAGTTTACGTCGGCTTGGACGACTATAGTTTTATGTTTACCATTTCTACAGGGCTGATTTTGTGACTTCTGTATGTGCAGAGCGGGGCTGTTAGGGGCCGAGGGTGGCTCTGAACAGCTGTCAGAAGACGAACTGGAGTCTTCTGTTATGTGGAGAGGAATGTTGTGGGGGGTACTGTAGGGTCTTACCTCATCTTCTGTTATGTGGAGTTCACAAGGGGACTGATAAGGAATGTGGCATTCGCTACCATCAAGCACAAGGCCACTGCCAAACGACGCATGTGTGTTAGCAAAGGACAAAATTTCAGCCTGGGCACCGTTCACAATCACAGGGTTATTGTTAGAAGTCAACAGGGAATTATGCGATGCATTGCTGGCTGATTTTGGGTAATCGTTATTGACCATTTTACTTGTTGCTTTAACTTCATCTGAAAGATTTTGTAGATTGCTTGGATTTTCGTTCATCAAGGTGGGACTTTTTCCCTGGCATTCCTGAACACAATTGTCATTTGTATCAGCAGTGTCTGCCTGTTCTAGTCCCCGTAAGAGCACATTCGTGGCTAAGTCGAGGTGCTCATCTGTACTGATGGCACCCGCACTACTAGGACTATCGTTCCCTATCCCTGTGTCACTACTTGCAGAAGGAACAGCATCATTGCCTTCAGAGCCGGGGGTCCCCGCCTCCTCTTTCTCGCCATCGGGCTGGTCTATCACCTCGTCCGAATCAGCATGCAAGGCCGTGATTTTCTTCACAAGATGCTGCATCTGGTCATGCTCGCTGGACATCTGGCGCACCAACCCCTGCATGACGTCATGCTCGCTCGTCATCTCCCCAACAAGGTCATGCATGGCCTCGTGCTCGTCAAGGTCACCTGATTTGTCCAGCTGGGTCGCCGGGACGACAGCCGGGTCCGAGGACAGCGGCGGCTTGATGTACGGCGGGATGCGGGGGTCCTGGGTCTCGTAGTGGCTGAAGCTGTTGGCGCGCATGTTGTTGGTGTCCAGCCGGGTGACCTCGTGTGTGGGCATGATCTGAAGGCTCTGGGTTGAAGCTCGCAGTTTGTGGGACCTGGATGGACATGGAGAATGACTTAAGGTTGGAAACATTGGGCACTACAAGAGGCATTTTGTTATTTAGTAAATCAATCTCTCTCTCTTTGAACTCAAAGTGTGTAAAGATTGTGATGAAGTGTAATGCTTTTTCCATAGCAGATAGTACAATGCACACACTGAGCTGGTACTTTCACATCAACCAAAATACATAGAAATAGGAACATATATTTTTTCTTCCTTTGAACAACAATGTATTTGTTTTGGTTACACTGGAGCAATGCTTAACTCACATGACTTTCTTGTTGGCCCACAGTTATTGCATTGTTGAGTGACCAAAGTATGTAGTGAGCAATCTTTGAGAAACGTTGGCATACATGTACTTTACAAACAATGATGTTACCAGAATAGGAGGAAACGTACCTTTGAAACTTGGGGTTCTTGCTGGGGGAGCCGCCATCTCTCATCTCTTCAATCAACTGCTTTTGTGTTCGACCACTGAAACATGCAGAAAAGACCAATATGAATCAACCACAAGAATATTTCTCCAATCTGTTGGAAAACGAAACAACACCTGGAAGTCAAAGTATAAACCTCATAATCATGTGTAACATTTGTGCTACTTTACTTTGTTAGCTCAATTACAGTCAAACCTGTCTGGAGAGGACAAAGGACTTGAAGAAAATGGTCACCTAGACAAAACTGGTTGTCACTACAGACGGGGTTCTTACCATTTGAGCCAACATCACCGATAATTAAAGGGACAACTTGTGGCCAAGATTACCAGGTGGCCTTTAACCTTCTCCCTGCTGCCTAACTCTGTAACCAATAGGGAATTGGGTGCCAAATGGCTACTTCAGAGTGCTAAAGGTTAGACAACGTCACATTGTCAATAACAATTGGCTGACTTTGTTGTCTGCCAGAAGGTCCCCTAATTTTAAAATCACCAGAGAATCAAGCATATCTTTTGCCTAAAAATCTACCCTAAAGCATTGAACAGGGTCATTGACCTGTGAACATCGGGGGATCTCTAAAAATTACACAGTGACCATGAGGAAAATGCTGCTGAAAATGTCCTTTTTGGCTCACAGACACACCAGGTTAGCAAGTTTTCTGCTGTGTCATGCTGGCTTTATGCAGAGGTGGTTACTAGTGCAGGTTTGACTCTGCATTGATGAAGGTTAGACATCCAGGTAATGAGATAGGCAAGAAAACAGTTACTCAAACACTGACGAAAGGCAGTGGATGCTAGCTGAAACGTCTGACCTTTTCCAAAATCTATCCAGCTGCTTGAGTAACTGTTTTCTTGCGTAGATTTGACTATACCTCAAGAAAGGGACAGAGACATGGCTCACCTGAACCTGAAGGAAGACCCTCTGCTGAAAAGGATAGATTTTGGCACTGGCTTTGGCCGGACCTCCAGGCGGAAGAAAGCGTGGTACTCGATACACAACTTCCAGAAACTTTTACAGGCATCCCTCGAACTCATCACAAACTCCACTGTCGCATTGTACAATCCCTGGAAACATTAATGATAAATAAATGTCAATTCCCAACAATTGTGAATAACAATAAATGTCAAAATCATATAAAATCCATGATAAGTAGATGTCCTCATATTACATTAATACATTGCAAATATTTATTATCATAAATCCATACATTTAGTCAAATAAAATTGATGTCCATGCAAAAAAATGGAAACATTAATTGCAGGGTGTTCACTAAAGCTTTTCGCACTGTAGACTGTGGCCAGGAGAAAATGCTTCGAAATTGCTTTAGCACACTGAAGTAGCCATTTGGCACCCTATTCTCTATTGGTTACAGAGTTAGGCAGCAGGGAGAAGGTTAAGAATGGTAAAAAAATAATAGGTTATTTAACTTACATAGGCTTCAGGATGCAGTTTGATCAGGAACCGTTTTCTCTTGAAACTGAGTTTCCTGATCTTGGCCCAGGAGAAGGTATTGATCTTTGTGTGACCCTGAGAAAGACAACAAAGTAAATGAATTATTGATCTAGTAGCTACACCCTTAAACAATGTACAAAATACAATGAGTTCTCCACAGTACAATACAATCAATAAGGTCTCATTCATGTATGTCTTTGAGTAGGTGCCCTAAAGAGTCTGGTTTGAAAAGAAAAAGGCTGCATGAACGTGTGTTTATAGCCTAAATTCCCTTTAAGTAGCCCAACTTTTCGTAAGTCTCAAAGTGGTGACAACTTGTTTGTAACTGAAGAAAGGTTCTTAAGATATTGTGACAGACACACGGACAAATGGACCAAAAACTATACTTCCATTTTTCATGGAGGTAATACATGTAACTCATGAATTAGACATTAAGGGCAGACACTTATGTCTTCATCTTTTGTTCTCCTCTCACCTGGAAGATCAAGACACCCATGTTGGCGACCGCCAGGTTGATCTTGACTCCATCGTGGTCGTGCGCCGGGTGTAACCTGATCCCGTACATCTCCAGCCGACGAGCGATGTCCAGGAAATTTCTGTCCGCATCGGCTGGGGTTTGACCACTGTCAGAAAAAAGACAGAGGACAGCTGTATAAATAATAGCTTCAAATCGAACGCCCCTGGACAGGCCACGTGTCAAAGCTCTTTAGACAGTTGCAACAAAAATTATTTCTCTCATTTAATCACAGTGTATATGTAGATGAAGGTTAGACATCCAGGATGATACAAACTCAATCAAACAACTGGATAAAGTCTTCTCCCTGCTGCCTAACTCTGTAACCAATAGAGAATGGGGTGCCAAACGGCTACTTCAGTGTGCTAAAGGTTAATAGAGTTTGACGTTTCGGGCAGAATTCGCTGTAGAACTCTTTTATAATTGAACTGTTTAAGACAGCATATGTCTCCCGTCTCTCACTGGTGAAATATTTATTTTGTGTAATGTAATTAGACTGCACTTTTGCAACCTCAGGTACAATATGGATGTTCCTATACTATGGGGCATGTCAAATACTAAGGCTAGGCATATCTATTTACAATGGCGGGACTCACGCAAGTTTCTGGTGGAACTCCATGATCTTGTTCTCCATCTGTGGCGTCTGGTTTGGCACGAACTTGAACTCTGTAATGTAGGAACTCTCTGGGTGTTCCTCCGCTGTGAAATCACCAACCTCAGCTGCAGGAAAAGCAAAAAGGTATAAAGGTAAAGAAGTTGTCCTCTTTTGCGTGATGTTATTTCAATGGCTGATAGTGTCATGTAGGGGATGTCCCTGTAGCTCAACAGGTAGCAGCCTCACATTTGCACTCCTTGTTACAATTGATTGCTAACTTGGAGAACCTGGTTCAAGTCCCGGGGTCAGGACATGTTGGTTGGGGCTGCACTGTCTTTCAAAAGGGATATAAAATGGGAGTGTTGTGTTCGAGGAGGTGCCACAAGCTCATTAAAGGGAAACGGCTAACAACACCTCTGTATAAAAATATACCCTACTACTGAAACAGCAAGGAAACTGGCTGCCCTATGTGCCAAGAGTCTGAACGAATGGAAGAATAGTGCAATGTGGCTTGCCACTGCTCACATATTTGGCCAGAGCACATCTGGGTGGACCCTTACTCTTAATTAGTCATATTGACAAGTGTTACATGCCTGAGGCAAAGCTGAAACAGTGGACTGAAGGCTTAACCCCTGACAACAACATGCCTAACAAGGAATAAAAAATCTAACCTCTGGGGGCATGGAATTTGACCTATACCACTAGCAGCTAGCAGAAGGGTCACTGATTTGCTAGGCCACACCGTAAAGTCATCTATTATTTTTCCCAGGGTTCGTTATACTAGTACTGTCATTTGATGTAATCTTGTTTATCATGACCAACAAAAATTATGACCGTTCTGTCAGCTTGACAGACAACATTGGCTTGTCTAATACATGAAACAGATCAGACTTAGGACAAGTAATGCCATGGAAAAGCATAGAACTAGAACAGAAAGGTTCCCCTCCTTGTACGATGTAAGACGCCATGAGTTCAGCTGTATTATCAAAACTAGAACTAGAACGGAATGGTTCCCCTCCTTGTACGATGTAAGACGCCATGAGTTCAGCTGCATTATCAAAACTAGAACTAGAACGGAATGGTTCCCCTCCTTGTACGATGTAAGACGCCATGAGTCCAGCTGTATTATCAAAACTAGAACTAGAACGGAATGGTTACACACCTTGTACGATGTAAGACGCCATGAGTGCTGCTGTGTTGTCAGAGCTAGGCAGCCGACCGGTGGCGAGGTCTCTCCGTACTTGTAAAGCAAACAGGTACCTGAACAAAAATTGAAACAGACGCAATCAGAACAAGAGCTCTGTAGAAATTGCTGGATATCTAAGCTTCATCAATGTATTAATTGTAAAGTTGAAAATGACTGAAAAAAAATCATAAAACATACAGTAGATCTAAACATGGGGCGCCAAACAAAATTGCAACTTATGTCTTTTCTGTTACCATTAATATGCTGATCCATCCACTTAAAATATTTCAATTAGTATTATTAAATGCTCTGTAGTTTGCCATGCTCTAATTGATCATGTGTGGGACAATCGATAAACATATGCAGACAGTATTCAGGTCAACTATCTTGGGACTCAGTCAAAACTGTATAGATACTTGACCCTGGTCCTGAGCTTTGACCCAATTGTTCTTCTATTGTTGTTTTATGTCAATCAGCAGACAGTGACTTCAATAGAGGTTCATCAGGGCTGACATTCCCCTGAGTGGGGTTATTGACCCATGCCTGTCTTGGGACATGTGCATTTACATGCAGAGCCCTACATGCTGAATGACCAATATTACAGTAATGACTTTATCGCCCAGTGTGTGAACTATCATTTTGGCTTTTCTGTTCATCTGTGTGTGTGCATGTTCATGTTTCCCAATATACACAATGCATTATTGGCATATATCCAAAGTGTCGCTATTTTTGTCTGTGGTAGTCAACTACTCTCTTTGTAGCCAAGGGCTGAATTGTAAGGAGCTTACAATTGGTGGGGCCAAATTGCAAGGGCCTAGAGCAGGACTAGAAGGACCACAAAACAGCATGGGCAGGGGAGTGAAGTCTGCTATCTCTGATTGCCTTGTCTTAGCTTGAAGGATGCTACATGCAAAACTGCACAGAGCACTTTTGACCTTGTGAACCATGCATGACCCCCTAACCCAACAGACCCAACTTACCTGGTGAACTCATCATGCAACTGTCCAGGGTCCGGGCTGAAGAACTTGACACAGAAGCGGAACATGACTTTCTTGGGATCTGAGAAAGATAACAAGACACTCAAATCAAGTATCTAAGAAATAATAAATTCTGAATATGTGATGACATCATCAATTTCATGAGTGCATTGCTTGTTTCGTACCATTGTAATACTATGTAACATTGCATTTTCTGATACTAGTAATAGTACTGGAATTCCAACTGTAAGTTTGGCATGAAGAACAAAAAAGAGCACAACTGACCTTTCACTTGCTTCAGGATCATTTTCATGGGATCCAACCAAGTCTGGGGAACAAAAACAAATTGTCAATCCAAATGTTTCCTCCCTCTTATCTTTTTTTCTGAAATTACAACCTTTAAAAGGTCCATAAAACATAAGCAAGTAGTATATGCTGAGACCAGACCAGATATCTATTATAATTCTAATATCCTTCTAAAGGTAGGCTGAATGTATTTTCCTGATATTGCCATAAACAACGATTGTTTCTATTATAACTTACAGACAGCTGTTTAATACACTGAATTACTGTACATATTCAGCTTACCTATTAATAACTATCAATCTGTCATTTTGCACTTGACTGATCAACAATGACTGCCTATGAAAAAATCTGAAAACCACCAGGTAATGCTGCATAATACATGTATGAGCATTACGCCTTTTCTCACAGCTATATGTTTAATCTAAATTATGCTGCTAATATCTGTATACGCCATATAATCACAAGGGTAAAATCATTCTACTTAAAATCCTTAAAAATCAACTATCTATTCAAAACTACAAAATGTATCTGTTTAACCAATAAGAAAATGCCTGTATGCAGATGTATGCAACGTGTCCACCATTTTGAGAGTCAAATTTCTGCATTCACACATTTTGACTGAGATTCTGAAAGAAGCCACCCCACGGGATGTGTAGTGTATTGTTTGGTGTGTTGACGTACAGTGTTTCCATCAGGGTCATTGTATTCCAGCCCAAAGTAGTCAGACTCTCCCAACTGCAGATGGTCCTTCACCGCATTGAAGAGCTCCTGGCCACACGCCTTCGTCTGAAAAATAAAGTGCTCAAATTAGCTTTTTGCAGCAGTACAGTAGAATCCGCTTAACTGCACCACCCATTTGTCAGCGTTTTTGGTGCAATAATCCGGCTGGTGCAATTATGCGAAATGTCCAGCTGGACCGCACCACCATGGGCGAGGGGGTGTATTGTTAGTCAGAAACACTAGCACAAAGAAAACAGACGAAATTATTCAGTTATTAACTTTATTTATTGACCCTTTGCTGAAAATAGAGAAATGACTACAAACCTGTTTTAAAAGATTTTGCACTCTTTCATTTTTCCATGCGATCTACCGCATTACAACACGTAATGTTACAGGGGAGGCATTCTGAAACATCGTCATGCCACTCATTGGATAACAGTTTCTGTGTTACATTACGTAGAGTGCAGTTGTCGATTTACGTAAATCATGTACCGCCATGAAACTAGGAATTGAAACTAAAACTTGGTTACTGATTACGGGTGACCCGCCCGGGACCTCCCATACGATTCCTATCAACTTAACTGTCAATGAAGACCGCCTTCTTTTGTTACTCAAAACAGTTTTAAACATATTGGCGGTATTGCGCCTTTACACCGACAGGTATCGGCTCATTTGTACCGCGTTTGCCGATTTTAGCGCACCTTTTCAGTTAACTTGTCGAGGATTTTTGAAAAAAAATTGGTGCAGTTATCCGGCATTGGTGACCATGCGCGGTGCAGATATGCGGAGTCACTAACAATGCAGTGAATGGGAACCGGTTTTGGATATTGGGATTCGGTGCAGTTAAATGGAAGGTGGGTTTATCCGAGGTGCAATTAAGTGGCTTTGTCTGTACCATGCATTTTAACAGTGCAAGTAACTACATTTTGTACACATGTACATACAATCAAATCTCTACATAAGGACCACTTTTTGGTGGTCCTTAAGAATCCTGTCTTAAGACTATAGTAACGAAATGGCCACATACTACATAGACTAAATTCTATTTGTCCCGAGTGGTATTTTAGGGGCAGTTTTAGCTGTATATATCAGAAATCTAGCCTTGTTTTTCTCTAAAGCAAGCCTTCCCAATATCATGAATTTTAATGGTCATAATAGGGAGTAAATGGCATATCATAAATCCAAATATGCTCTGAGGCAAGCTTTCCAAACACTTGAAGCATAAACTTTAACAGGTAAGTGCAGCATATATCAGAAATCAATTCCTTTTCGGCCCAGAGGCAAGTTTTCCGAACACCGCAGCCATGAATTTTAACAGGGCTGGTAACCACACAGCATTACTCAATATTAGAAATCTATTCTAGTTTTGATCTCAGGCAAGCTTTCCGAACACTAGAGCTTTAAATCTTTTCAATGCTGATATCTGTAATCACAAGCAAAACCAAAATCTATTCCTGTTTGCCTCCGAGGGAAGATTTTTCAAATGTTAGGTTGACTTACATAGCATTTTAAAAATCTATTCCTGTATTGCTGCAAGGCAGCTTTTCCTAAAGTTAAGAGCCATCTATCTGTAACTGCAGGAGCATTCAAAGGCTAGCTAGAGCCACCTACATAGCATATCAAAGTGCCTGTTCAGCTTCAAGGCAGGCTTACCTAATGGCAGAGCCATAAATTTGTAACTAAATAGCCCATCAAAATCTATTCCTGTTTGACTCTTGAGGCAAAAATTTTCCAACTACCAGAGCAACTTACATAGCATATCAAAATTATATATTACTGTTTTGCTTCAACTTTCAGTCATTGAACTACAGAGAAAATCAAAATATATTTTCTTCCAAAGGAAGTTTTTGCAACATTGCATATAAAAATGTCAAACTTTCAAAGCCAGTTCCTATCATTGTGCCTATCATACATACTGATACATACATTAACCATAGCAAAGGTGACAAGAAGACTCCAAGGTTTGATGAGAGCCACAACTTGAGCACATTAAAAAAAACACCACACTTATCAAAAAGAAGGGTTCCATCCCGGTCGATGTGAGTGAATCATATAAATCTGTCCGGATATGTAGCTTGTTTTTGTACTTTTCAGTGCAAACCAGGTACATTGTATGTTACGTCAAGAGGACGTTTAATGATTCAACAAAACAAACAGGACACACACAGGTGAAGTACAACTACGCATCTTCTGAAACATGGATCGTGCAGCACGAAAGCCTAGAAAGTTTCTTTAATGGCCTTTCATTATCAATGTAGTAAGAGAAGTCCATAACAAGATAACATCAACTGATGAAGGCTCTATCAAACTCCTATGTGGGTCCCTTCTAGCCTCTGTTTCAGACCCCACCAGACATTTTTCTCAAACTACATACATTTTTCTGATAGCTCGCGGAGATTTGATTGCTATCCAGGTGGGGCTGAGAAATCTCGCACAGCAATCTGATCTTAGCAACCAATCAGAACCTGGCAAGTATCAGAAAACTCAGCGTAGATGGAAAATAAATGTCTGCTGAGGTCTGTAACGGAGGCTAGGTCCCTACAGGAAGGGAGCACCAGTGGCAGACATCGGGTAATTGCCCATGAACCAGCACAATTTTCTGTCTGACTGAACACAAATTGCTGCTATCTTCTACTGATGGAGTCATGACCAAGCAGGGCTGGAAATACGTGCAGCTGCGCAGTTCTACATTTGTGGCATCTATCTAAGCCATAGTGCGAGCGCAGGGCTCGAAACACGCATCTGCAACCTGAAATTTGCATAAAAATCTTGAAAAGGGCAGAAAAAATATGTGAAATTTGTAACTTTTCTCAGTATCAACAGTCACATTTTGCAGGCAATGGAAAAAAGGATTTCAAGCCCTGAAAAGAGAATTCATAGACACTTCCTGTCTCAGTGTGCCTACTGAATACAAATTCTGGCTCTTTCTAATCTACCCCACAAAATGTCTGATATTCCAAACTCCAAATTACAGCCCTTGATATTTCATGACATTTGCCTATACTAAACGGCCATACAAATGTCATATCAGCGGCACGGAATATCAATAAAAGTTATTAATTCTAAGATGGGCAAGTTGCCAGGGATCCATTAGTGCTTTTGAAAATGTATCTGCTCTCTTCATACACCAACGACACACCTCTTAGATCTCCAGAAGTGCAAATTCATGTTTAATATGTACCACACCAGATGTGCTGCCTAAATAAGAAAGTGCCACGGCTTGTTATTTATGACTGCGGTTATGTGGCTGGTCGATACAATGTAGAAATTTGAAGAGGTAGGGTGAATCCAATATATTGCACTCGGAACTACTGGAGCAGGTCTGGTGGACTCCTGCATGAGCCACATCAATTCAATTGCTGGATCTCGGATAATGCTTAACTGGAAAAGCGAACATGAAAGCAGTCTGATTGGAAAGCCTGTACCTTGGTACACACAGTTTGAGTGCAATCGGGACACGGAATACTGGGACGGGTGCCCAGAAGGAGAACTTTGCACCTAATTTTTTTACACCAGTGCACCTAGATATTTGTGTAGGGTTATGTATGTAAAGGTACTATCGTACACTAGTATACAGCATATCCTTGACATCCAGATGTCAGAAAAAATCATAAAACCCTTGTTGACGTTAGCTTAAGGATTCAAGCTTTTCCAGGTTCAAGTTCTGAAGACAGGCAGTAAAGTTAACAATTAGGTTTTGCAGACATTCTACTATATTTTTTGTTGCAGAACCAAATTTTTCTGCAGTGCACCTTAAGTTTTAGGTTAGGTACATGTACACCAGTGCACCAATCTCCAAAAATTAATTTCAAGCCCTGGCAATATACATGTACATGTAATAGGAATTCAGATCAAAGTTTTGCTACCAGCTGTCTGTTTTCATGACGTTGTCCTCTTTACTTTCATTTCAAGATGTGCAAGAATGAAATAAATTGCAATTGATGTTGCCTTAGACAGGGCCATCCATCATAATATTTTTCTTGGGACAGATATTTGACGTTTTCTGGGACGAACCATTTTGTATGTAGCAAAGATCTATTTTTTACCTTCGCAGTCAGAAAACAATCAATACTGGGTTAAACCCAGTCTATAAACTACCTGTCCCAGGAAAGAAGGTGCACTAAAGCGTATCAGAAGTCTAATGCAGACCACTTTAAACTAGCTTCAGTCATTTCACAGAAAAGGGCTATTAAAAGGCACAATGGGGAATGTAATACCATCACTGGAACAGGCCTAGGTGAAAAACTGCTAACATATACCAAAGATCAGCAATACTGTACATAGTATTCATCTGAAGTACAGCCACTGGCACTAGTATAGACACAGCAAATCTCAGAACAGTGTTATGACTCCAAAAATGTGCGACTGCAATCTTTTCATACAGTAAAAACTGCCCAGGAAGACCACTCAGGGGACCAATAAAATCTGGCAGGTGGACAGGTGGTCACTATAGACAGATTCTCAATGCTTGCGTCAATGGGGAAATTATCTAAGGGACCATCAAAAAGTGGTGATATTGGCCGGGTGGTCCTTATGTATAAGTTGTAGTACAAGTTTGACTGTAGAATAAGGCAGCGTTCGAAATACCCGTCTGCAATCTGCAAATTGCATAAAGATTGTCAAGATTGCAGAAGAAAAATTAAACAATCTGCAATTTTGCAGAAGAAAAAAAATCTGACTCGGGAATCAATGGCTCCCAATTCAGGAGATTAAGTAGACTTACTAGTACTAAGCAAACTAGCGGCGCTGTAAATAAACTGAAGCCCACAGCGCCGCACAAGATGGCGGCGTTTCGGTGCGTTCCGACTGCCTGGTGCTACTTGAGGTCAGTTTTTTTCGGGGGGTTTCGACACTTTCCGTGATAACTTCGGGGACGAATCATGTGAGAAAATGTCAAATTCGTGCATTTCCGTCAACCCTCGCAAATCTCCGCGGTCACGATCTCGGGGTCGGCAAAAGTCGGGAAAACAATTCCCGGATGTTTCTAGAGTGAGTAAGTCGCAAGCATGCGATTTCGTCAGAGCCGAAACTCGGGGCATGGGCGCATGGGCGCGATGACAGAAGGAACGAAACGGTGGCCACTACATTACCCCGTGGTCCTTGAAGTCCAGATGGCAGCGATGAAGTTGAGAACTACTCGGATAGATATTGAGCACCGCCTTGTGAGAAAAGGCGGAACATTTTCTCCTGTGCCGACACAGTGGGGAGGGGGGCACCCACGTGAAAAACTAACATCGCCGAGCCGTCTCTGGAGTCTTCCCGAATGTCCGAAGTCGGAGTCCGATGTTTGAAACCGATATCAATGTTTCAGATTTATACAAAAAACTACACAGAGGCCAAGGTTTGCGCAAAGGCATTTTATTTTGAATTTTACATTTTTTTCTCGGTTTTTGTCATGTTTTCTGTGGGCCGTGGCTGTGTCACAGTAGCCTGAGTGCCAGCCTTTTTAGCTTCCGTCCGCTACCCTAGCTCCGCTGCGCTACCCAAGCTCCGCTGCCGGCGAGGAGCGGAGCTTGGGTAGCGTACGGAAGCTAAAAAGGCTGGCACTCAGGCTAGTGTTACAGGTCGTGCGATCTTATTTATTAATAGCATCAGAACACGCATTTTTAGCAAGAATATAATTCCCTTGTCCTCCTTATCAGGCAGGCTGTTGAATTTGTTTTTAATTTTGATACACATACTGAAATGATCAAACGAATATTTGATTGATATTGAATAAATATACTTTTGCTGTTGCAATTTTCGCTATTAATTTGAATATTTTTCACACACATGCATGTTATTCCTCTTAAAAACTTTGCTAGTGATAATCAAAGATAGAGTGAGAGAATAAAGAATTACAGCAATGTTGCAAAGCTCTAGATATAATGTAAGTAAGTAGGCATTATTAAGTTGAGAAGGTTGTAGTATGGAGGCATGTGTATTTGCAGAAAATATTTTCAAATTGCAGAAAAAAAATTTGACATTCTGCAATATTGCAGAACACTGAAAAAAAGTATTTCTACCACTGATAAGGTATGAGTGGAATAGAACAAGGATGACTTTCATAAAAATCAACAGAATCCCTTAATGACATTGACAATGATGCCCAAACAAAATCTATTCATTGTAACATATGTCTCTTTAGGTAAGGTAAGTGTAATTTTCCCACAAAGCTTTTGTACTACTTGAAAACTTGTTTCTAAACTTAACCAAAGCAAGACAAAAGGTCCAAAGACTGATACAGGAGCAAACCCTGTAGCCAAACTAGAACTATTATCTTACCCCCTTGAGACTATGCCATGAATAACTGATTAGGAATGTCCATTATGATTTAAATCTGCACAGATGCCTTCAGTGATTATTTGCCTGGCAGAAATAGACCCCTTTCCAAATACCGCGGCCATTTTGAATCCAGGGCGCGCGCACGTGATTCGAGCGCGGGAAAAGTCAACACCCGGTAAGACCAAGCCAGCGGTAAGGCGTTCCCAATAGAAACCAGCGTTGAGTCATCTTCGGCGGCGAGATATTCTCCTCCTCGGTGAAATCCATCGATATATTTGCATGGCACAAGTAGATGATATTGTTGTGGACACTTGGACTAGATATCGGCCAGTAAAATTGTGAATTTCTGCTACTTTTCCACAGTTTCTGCCGGGATGTTGAACGCGCGCTACAGTGATAAAATGCTGATATGTTTACACCGCGTGCTTGTAATTTCCCTAATAATGTTAGCTAAAGTCGAGAAAAATCCCACAAAACATACACTTTTCGGATCATTTTAGCTTCGTTTAGGTATGAATATAACTCTTGAGCCTTTTGGCTGTTGTGACAATGCCAACATAATCTTGAAATTACGTTAGTTTGAGGGAGGGTCGTGTTTTCTGTGCAGCGTTACATCGACTTCGCTCAGCAATATTTGACATTTCCGCTGAATGCAATCCCACACACAAAAAAACGTGAAAATATAGGCCTAGGCTTGAGTTCAATGTCCTTAAATATGGCAGCATTCCGGCGGCTTTTTGACGATCTTTTCGGATGCCAAGTATTTAGGCTTGAGGACTCTAAGTACGTGAGTGAAGGTGTGTTTTCCATTCTATCTGACGTTTCTTTAAATCATTTTGCGCGGCAATATTTCAGATATCTGTTGGCCGGATGGAACCCAAAAAACGTTAAATAATATTGACTTGAGGACTGAAGGACCTCAGGCCGATATTTTTCCTTTTGTTGTGGGGTTTCATCCTGTGGAAATCTAAAATATTTCCGCAAAAAGTAATGTAATGAAACGCTACAAAGAAAACACGCCCCCTGCTTCACTCACGAACTTCATCAAGCTAATCTTGGCACTGAAATATCGTCAAAGTCAAAGGAGCCACCGAAGTTCCGTCAAATTTTTATACTCGCAAAGCCCTCAAGCCTATATTTTCACGCTTCTGTAATATCATCCGACGGAAATTAAGATATTACGGCGCAAAGTGAAAACACTCCATCTTCACTCACGTACTTTAGGTTTTGATATTTCAGAAAACTCGTCAAAAGAAGCCGCCGAAATTCTGCTAAATTCCCCCAAAAAATTACCTTTAGCTCAAGCCTACATTTTCAGGTCTTTTTTTGTGGGATTGCATTCAGCGGAAATGTCAAATATCGCTTGCGGAGCGATGTAACAAGAGAGAAAGGAAAAGCTAGACAGAAAAGAAAGAAAGGCTAGACAGAAACACGACCCCCTCTCAACGCGCGTTTTCCCAGGGGAAGTCACAACCGGTAAAATTCTGTATATTTCTATCTAAGTAGCTATAAGGATCCCAGCCCGAAAAGTGTATGCTTTACAGGGTTTTTCTCGACTTGTGAGTGAAGCAGGGGGCGTGTTTTCTTTGGAGCGTTTTATTACATCACTTTTTGCGGAAATATCTTAGATTTCCACAGGATGAAACCCCACAACAAAAGGAAAAATATCGGCCGGAGGTCCTTCAGTCCTCAAGTCAATATTATTTAACGTTTTTTGGGTTCCATCCGGCCAACAGATATCTGAAATATTGCCGCGCAAAATGATTTAAAGAAACGTCAGATAGAATGGAAAACACAACTTCACTCGCGTACTTGGAGTCCTCAAGCCTAAATTCTTGGCATCCGAAAAGATCGTCAAAAAGCCGCCGGAATGCTGCCAAATTTGTACCCAAAAGGACATTGAACTCAAGTCTATATTTTCACGTCTTGTTTTTTTTGTGGGATTGCATTCAGCGGAAATGTCAAATATTGCTGAGCGAAGTCGATGTAACGCTGCACAGAAAACAAAACCCTCCCTCAAACTAACGTAATTTCAAGATGATGTTGGCATTGTCACGACAGCCAAAAGGCTCAAGAGTTATATTCATACCTAAACGAAGCTAAAATGATCCGAAAAGTGTATGTTTTGTGGGATTTTTCTCGACTTTAGCTAACATTATTAGGGAAATTACAAGCACGCGGTGTAAACATATCAGCATTTTATCACTGTAGCGCGCGTTCAACATCCCGGCAGAAACTGTGGAAAAGTAGCAGAAATTCACAATTTTACTGGCCGATATCTAGTCCAAGTGTCCACAACAATATCATCTACTTGTGCCATGCAAATATATCGATGGATTTCACCGAGAAGGAGAACATCTCGCCGCCGAAGATGACTCAACGCTGGTTTCTACTGGGAGCGCCTTACCGCTGGCTTGGTCTTACCGGGTGTTGACTTTTCCCGCGCTCGAATCACGTGCGCGCGCCCTGGATTCAAAATGGCCGCGGTATTTGGAAAGGGGTCTATTGGGTGCTACGTTTTCCAATTTTCTAACCTGGGCTGAAGATAAATTCCTACTAATGAGGATATAAATCTCACGCAAACAGTAATGGACATCTCGAAAGCGAAGGTTCGAGACATTTGCTCAACAGTCGGTACTTTTCTCCGACGTGCTCATTTTCTAGTTCCAATCTTGATCATAGCTTATAACTTTCATGCTCTAAGCATCAAATGAGTCTATTTGAGTCAACAAATAGAAATTGACAACCTAATTTCAGCTAAGCAGTCAGGCTAAAATCAAAGCATACTAAGGATACATAGCAAATATATAGTGACTACTACCATAGATTTCCCACTATGTTATACTCAACAGTTATAGAAGCCGCAACATTAAAATCAGGGTATATCGATGTTCCATATGGTACTCGATACACACGCGTCTACAGCACACCTGCTTTCTCCTTAGGGATTTGTTCCTGATGTAAATTCACAATCACCCTTTACTTCAGGTTTTAATCAAAGGATAAATCCGATAATACGAAATAGTCTGCTCGTCGATCTGCTAAGAAAAGGTAAAGGTGGTCCCGAAGCCGTTTTGAGGCCGTGGGGGCTGGGCCAAAGGGAGGCAAAGCCCATCCCTCTCCAAACCTTCCACCACCTTTTACCTCCCCAACAGAAGTCAGGTACCCATTTTTACACCAGGGTGGAGTGAGGAAAGTTGTGTTAAGTGCCTTTCTCAGGGACACAACATCTAGCCAGGAATGCCAGGAATCGAACCTGTGAACTCAGCCATTCGACACCAGGATTGGTCAGCAGCTAACATAAAACTAAACTTCTAAAATTTTCATAAAGCATTCATCTGTGTGCAAGAATATTCTCTGCTAATACTAATAACACTTGAAATAACAACCAACAAGCCACAATGTTTCTAGGTACAAACATATACAACTAGCAATTTTCCAAGGTAACAAAAGTCATGTTTAGTAACTATGAATCTGCTCCAACTACCTAGACAACAAAATTACCATATACCAAACATTATTACAATCCTTCTGTGGCTTCTTGAGTTATTCTGTTCAACCACAAATCCACAAAAGTATCCTACCAAAAACATTCACTCTTCTTGGCAAAGGTAATAAAGGAGTAAATTTTGACCAAGGCACATAACCACTTGACTGAAATTTACCGTAAATTGTGAAATATTCACCAGCATTTTATGTTCACCATTTTTACTGTGAGCTCTGACCATGCTAAGATGTGCTGTCTTTCCTTGCGTTACTACGGTTGATTCAACCACGAACTCAAAGACACTGCAAACTCTTGAAATTTACTGTGTCCCAAAATTCATGTGCTGCGAATATAAATGAACTTACAGTATCTCTAAACCAACAGTCCTCTTGACACATGCAAACAAACACAGCTGACTGATAGGATAAAATATACCTGTCTTGTAACTTTGAACTGTGTAAGTTATGAACAGTTAAGTGTTTGAGAACCATAAAAGTTTGAATCAAAACCTGTTGGCATGTAACACACCAAACAACAGAGTCGCTAATCATCAAGCCTATACATGTACATGTACACTCAATGTAAGGTTAGCTTATATTAGCTTATGTCAAAAGACAATTTCCTGGCCATTCCTTTACACAGAGATTTGAAAATATCTGCGGAAAAAACACAAGAAAACTGCCTCGCGATGAACGTTCTTTAGCATGAGCAGGTTTTAAATCTCTCTTGAAAAACCTATTCAGTTATCAGGCAGTTACCAAGGAACAACTTGAGGGGGGATGAGAAAAGGGGGTTTCCTGGACTACAAAGTTTGGAGATTTGGTGTTGGTGTTGTTTTTCTGACAATGTATACCAAGGGAACCACTATCTGAACCACCAAACTAATGCCAACTCGAGGACGTTTTAAACCCAGAGCAAGTCACACATACTAATCTAAAACCAAGATCTGCAAATATCTCTCCCTCTGCTGAGTGCTGGCTCACAACATTTGTAAAAGCCAAAACAAACAGGGCCAGATAAACAACTCAGCACGACAAAGACATGCCAAGGGTTCAGAGATCGAACCAAGGAATGTTGCCACTTCTACCACATGGCTGCAAATCTCACCAGTATTGAAAACTTGTGTTCTTTGGATGTTTTTCTCCTTCTTTTGCCAAGCAGCACAAAACTGACCTTTACATCTGGCTGTGTATGAATTCTAATCATTTTTCATTTGTGAATCAAAAACTGGCCAAGGTTGAGTAACTAAAAGTCATTGTCGTGGCCCCACCAACCTTGGTCAAAAAGTAGAAAGAATTGCAAAAGAAAGACTTGTCACTTTCAGAAATGCAAAACAAACTGACTGAGGTACAGCCACTCTTTCATTGCTACTTCTACTTACTGTAAATCATGAAACTTTCAGAGTGGTTTTAATTTTGCAATTTTCATGGTGACCATTCCATCTCGAATTTATGACTACATTCCAAATATGTCCTGTGACTACTATATTAAAGAACTGTTTCAACACTTCAAACATGAAAAAAAGAGAAACCTCTTTTCCCCTCCTAACATGAAATAAAACTGCTGCGATAGTAAACGCATTTATAGTACCCCATGGAATAATGTCAATGGGAAATCTGTACAGTAAAATTTGCCAGCATGCTCTTCTCAAAATTTCAAATACATTTTTAATGCTCATCACAGTGTTCATATTGCCTCTCATAAAACATACGCAACCTATTGACCTCAAATCGTCTGCTATTTTTACTCCGGACCAATTTATTATCGGCTGCATGGTGGCCTTGAATAGAACGTGTCTCATAAAGAAGCACCTCTCGCCATTGGCCCAACATATCTGCCAATCATTTTCAATTCCTGCCTGGTAGAAAATCTGTATCTTAGTGGGGGGCTGCCCTTGGTAGTACATGTACAACTGCTGTCTCCAGTAATATTGACACTGCGCAGAGTAAATGCTTAACCCCTTGCACTATGCAACCTGATTTAAGTCTATGCAAATAGTTTGTAAATGCAGGTAGCCTAGTGCTCTAGTTCTGAGGCCATACATAAAGGTTGACAACTTATCCTACGCCTGTGCTACAATTCAAGTAGAACCTATGATAGATCATGTTGGCAGGAGTTGTAAGACCGAATTTTACTTTTAGTTCAACTTCTTTCTCCCCATTCCTTTTACACTGTTGTGGAAGAAAACACTGCTACTGTTTGTGCCAAAAAAGTGGGAGGTCACTGTGGGTGTGCCACTGTGCACGCAGTGGGCCCTGAATGGTGACACCAATCCGTTTCCTTGGTTCTCTGACATTTTGGACTAAAATTTCAACAAGGGCTGAAGAGGACAACATGAAAACAGATGGCAAAAAAGGAACGTTTGACTCTAACTAATACAGTAATAGTAGAATTACTCCCTGGTACCGGCGTGAATCAAGATATAGACCGCCCATCTGCCTGATTTTATGTTCTAGACCAGCTTTTTTTTTTCTCATCAAAATCTCAAAACAATGAGTGTGGCCTAAAATTAGAGCTAGCAGCTTAGAGTTCAGAATATGACTACTCTACAAAGATTAAAGAGTAAATGTGACAGTGTACTAAAGACCAACAAACTTTTAACAGTTGGAACCCAGCAATAATCCAAACCAAATGGTTTCAAGCAACACAACACCACAATGTCCAAAACAATTAAAGGCAGTGATTATAACGTTAGCTACAGTGTCAATTTCACAACACTTTGGCACAATTCTAAATGTTTTCAATCAAAAAAGCATTGTATCGCTGACACTGTTTCATGGAATACTATACTTAACACATAGACAATGTGCTTGTGCATTGTTCAGAAAAAAAGGTGACTCAGACAACTATAATTCACTAATTGTCACTCGTTCTACGACTTCCGTCAGAATGGTAGTTTTTATTTTTAAAAGAGCAGTTGAACTTTGAGTTTGAAATGCTCAATGTGCAGCTACATATAAATGAGTACTATTCGTGCTTGCAACAATTAGCATAAACATCAGGGTTTATTTGGTCTGCGTACCTCCAGACTCCAACGCTTTGGTGCGTGTGTGTGCATTATTTGTGGCGAGGTTTCTTTGGAACTGTTTCTGTTGGTCTTGTAATATTTTGCACACACTGAATGTTTCTATCTTCATAAAATTTGCAGAAAAACATTATAGTTTTTTTTTGTCATTTTCTTTCTCTTTATGTCCCCACCCTCCTGTGTTTTTCTGGGTGTAACAAACCTAATTAACATACACAACTGACCAACACCTGGTACACGGTGTACCCTTTGGTAGCCTCAAGGGCCATACTTTTTTCTTGCGTCTTTGCTAATAAAATCACAATTGTTTACCTGTATCTCAAAAGTCGATAGTGTGTCGTCCAAGAGGAGCACTTTGACGGGAATACATTTTCCTTTCCTGGCTGTCCTGTTGTTGGAGGTGGGGCCGTTCCGGGCGGGAACGTTGTTGTTGTGCTGCTGAGGCGGCGGGTCCCCGCCATTGCCCACCTCGGGTCTTCTCCTGGGCTGGACATCGCGGAGTTCGACTCCTTCCGTCCGGTTGTCCGCTACTTCTATCCCGCTCATCTTTTAGTCTGGGAGCTAGAAGGAGGAGGACAACAAAACGATCGTTATCTTCTTTATTTGTTGGAAGCACGAGCGGAAGTGCATGGGTCGCGCCCAGGCCTAAGATCACAACTCGCGGGATCAAATCTCACCTATCATGGCGAAAACTCGTCGCGAGTCCTGCACACAAAAATCAACAACGACAAACTCCCCCATCCACTCATCCAACAACATCACGTCAAATAGGCGGTCAAAGAGACAATCTTGGTAGTTAAGATGATTGCTAGTTTCCCCCCGATTTTTTTGCTCGCAAACATAACTGAAGCGGGAGCAAAAGTCGACTCTAAAAACCCACAAGTGTCATGAATATGAAAAGCGTTGTTGTCTCGGGCGCCCCCCTCCCCACCCGACATCCGTCTGTGTGTTTTGCGTCCTAATTCTGCCGTGTCTCGAGCCCGCTACTGGACCTAAAGTCAAGTACACGGAGTATCTTAACAACAGACTACTGTCGTGGTTTATAAGGCACCGTTCTATGGTGAGAAGTGATAAAAAAGCGGAGTTTTGCCCCACCTCGCTGACCTGCCCGTGCAAACCAACAGAGCTCCCAGCAGCGTCTTGCATCCCAGTGTTGGGCGCTACGTCACAGACGGGAGGCTGTAAAGGGGGTTTCCGGTAACCAGCGGGGTTTGGCGAAGTTACTGAGTTAGGCAAAGGTGAATGTGAACAAGCAGGCACAGGCAGAATGAAGGGATATCATATCAACGCATTATGGGAAAAATTAATGAAATGCCAACTCTAGGGTATCAAAGTCCTAATCATACCATATAACATTACGTAACAGTAATTGGCTGCAGTTCATTTTCAGCCTCTTTTTGTGTCCTTTTGTATGCCATGCATTTTCAATGAACCTGTGAGCATTACTATGAATTTTGAAATTTTATGATTTTATTTTCACGGTAACCTTTTCACTGCAAAGACTAAGTCATGACACCGCATGTGTTTCTGATGTATTTTATTGCACTATACAATTGTTTCGACACAGAAAAAAAACACCTTTCCCTCCTACTGTGAAATTGAGTCCCCTATATATCCAGGTTAACAACCATCCACACAAAACTAATCTTTTACCAAACCTTTATATGGAATCCAAGGTAGTTTCAAACCTGATGTTAGAAAGAGCTCATTGTCAGTGTTTAAGCATGTTTTCGAAACATTCAGTACACCTTTCTAGTATTGCACTTTTTCAACTACAGGAAGGCAAATTGCTTTAAAAAAAGGACAATACTAGAAAGGCACATTTTTTTTTTATTGGAATTGCAACAGTGCAATACACGTGGGACAGGCAGCTATTGCTGATGTTAATGTTGCAAAAGAACTCTGAGAATGTGCCGAATCCTTACATCTGCTTGGAGATTAATTCAAAGTGCTTGACATCATCACACTTCACAGCCTTGGAAGTGGCAAGGGACAGAGCCATGTGGAAGTCCATTAACAGGTAAGGAGGAGCCATGCTCCCTCTGGGAGTAAGAAGGGTTGAGTAAGGACCATTAGTATGAATCAGGTTTTTCTCCAACATCTGCCATTCTGCCATTCAACAGAATCATGTTGCTAATGACCAACAACAATTATGGCCATTCCTTCATCTTGACATACAAAATTGGTGTGTCTTGCATTGGTCTGATATGAAAAAGACCAGAATAACAGGTAGGGCATTAGTCATGCAATGAGCTGAGGATTACTGAAATAATGGAAAAACCTGGGGCTGTGGAACATGCTGGTATACACTACTCCTTAAGTTTTAGTTTGTTCAGATCCACAATTAGCAGTATATATAGGAGTATATTGCAGCTACCTCTACTCTTCCTGTGATCTATCAACAAACATAACTTAGTTCATAGAACAGTCACCAACACACAAGGTTGTTTCCAAAAGATTTATTGCCAATTTATCTCACAGAGAAGTTTCAATAGTCTCATCACTATATCATACATCCACGAACCTGATTCATTTTGGCATAATTATCATATAAAAACAGAACAGCCCCGTACTGTTTTGTTCATGGCCCCTACAGTTTCCGCCAGGGAATAAACAATTGTTGTTCGTTATCATGTAGTTCTGTCAACAATTCAAAGTCATAGCTTTTAAAATCTAACAAATTTTCTGTGGTTCTGAAGCAAAGGAAAAATGGGTAGCAATGAAGTGGTAGTGTCTTCAAATAAACCGGGACTGCGAAGAATGTGACATTCTCGAGACAAGTACATTATGATTACAGACTGTTGAATAGTTCAAATGTAAAAACAGCAACTGGACACAGTAGTCCGTGTAGGTCCAGGAAATTGATTGTCCTCCCCTTTCCCGCAGAACGGAGACATTGCGCTATCCCGTGAGGGGTCGGAGGTCAACCCGGACCTTTTCCTCACTACTCAGCATGCCGACCGTGGGAAAGAAACCACCCTTTGGGATGCGGACGTCTCTCCTACCAAGGCACTTTCCGTTGCGAGTGAAGAAGACCTGGGGAGTGAAGAAAAGTACAAATTATCAAGAGTTCATTTTCCAATACTTTAGACAAAAAATTTGCAGTTCCTATTGTTAAACATAAAGACTTCCAGAACAGACTTTGTAAGCAGATGATTTGTTTAATCTCATAGCATCTATACTATCCACAACTGTGTGTTATTCTGTTTATAAAACAAAAGGTGACACGGTGACACTAGATGTACTAAACTCATCAGCATAGTTCTCAGAACCCACAATGTTTCTTTGAAAAGTTTTCATTCTAGCTGTGACTGTAATGCCCATGAGCATTTTGGAATTGATTCATATCTTAAATGGAACCTGTAAATTTTTGGCAAACCTTCAGGATCAAGCCTAATAGAGTGAATTATTTTTTTCTTTCAAATCAGAAAGGAATGAAGGGGCAATCCAACAACCAAGAAATTGAGATAACGTGGCCTTATGATCTATTGACTTATTGATCTATTGTATCCAGGAACAAGAGTGTATCTACTGGTAAAATAGATACTAATTTAAATGAAAATGAAATGAAATAACATAATATTTCACGGACCTGGACCTGTATGCCGTTTTCCTCGTCGTGTTGGAACCATTCGTCGTCTTCGCTGTCGCTGTCGCTGCTGCTGTCATGGCCGCCGTACATGTCCACCAGCTCCTCCAGCTGGTTCCGTGCTTCCTGCAGGGAAAAATCAAACAATTCAATGCCTGTTTTTTTTCTGGTGAAAACAATATGCACCTTATCATGTACAACAAAGCTCTGCTATCTGTCAACACAGATGAACTTTTGTTATGTTATACAAATGTACATAGATGTGTTCTACCTAATATCTGAGACATACCTGAATGGTAGCTATGGAACCTTTGTTCCAGAAATCATCAATCTTTATTATTTCAGTCTTTAGTTTGTGCCTTCAGTTTGAAAACAACTGATTTCTAAGGGAACTCTTTTAACACGAGTCATCAAAAGTTAACATTAATTCAAGATGCAAAATAAAAACAATTACACGGAAACTGGTTAATCTACTGTTAATATTGAAATTATATAATTCATGGCATGGCAAACATGCATTTCCAATGTACTGCTGTTGTTTCAACTGCGAACACAAGACCACCAAAAAACTCTTTTTTTCTTCCTACCGCAAAATAAAACTACTGCAACATAGATGAATTTACAGTTAATAAAGACACAATCATACCTTTTTCTTGGGCTGTCCTTGTGGGTTGTCAGGTGAGCTCTTGTCGCTCTCCCCTTCGCTGTCCAGGTTATAATCCCGAGGGAAGATGATCCCGCAGCCCATGATGTCTCCTGTGTGACACCGTGGACCGAAGGCATCTCCTACACCGCTGCCTACAAAGATCTTACCATCATCTGGGGAGGAAAGCAAAACACTTTCAACTTCTGTTTTGCTACCGCCACACCAACTTATTTCCTTTAATAGTATCTAAACATCTTGAAGTTTAACCTTCTCCCTGCTGCCTAGTAAAATTTCAGCAAGAGGAACTTGAATTTGGTCTGTCATACTAGTATCTCCGCTACAAGTATAACCAGTGAAAATCCTGTTTATTTCTCTTTACATTGATACCCCATTTGTAACAATCACGAACTTGTGAGATGAACACCAGTGTCGAAAAGCTTTAACTTAGAATAGGATGCACATATCTAATTGCAGACCTGCTGCAGCTTGAATTTGCTTTCTCGGGATCATAAATGACCTATGACTAAGTACATGGGACCTTAAGTTAAAGGAATGAAAAACTTGAAATTGAAAAGCCTGCTAGATTCATACTACATTTATGGCTCTCCCACCATTTGCAACTTTGCTGATGGCTACTTGACTGACTGACTGAATTTGGTGACTTTTGTTTTGCTAAATAGTTATAGAAATATACGTTGTTCCAAATATCAGTGACATACCTGCATGGTAAGCTATAGACCCTTTGTTCCAGCCTGGGTGTCTGTGTTTGGGGTAATCCTGGACACAACACAAAATGCACAGTTATAGAACAATCATCTGTAACATACAACGTTCATTATTACAAAACTTAGACCAACCTATCATCACAGAACAGAACTAAAATAGATGGATATTCAATTATTAGTCCTATCATTCAGCATAATTAGCAGAATACATCATACACGGTCAAACCCATACAAGTGACCACCTCTACATGAGGACCACCTGGCCAATGTGACCATATTTGGTGGTCCCTTAGATAATTGTCCCATTGACAAATGATAGTGACCACCTGTCCACATAGACCAGATTTTCTCAGAGTGGTCTTCTTGGGCAGTTTTGACTGTAAGATAAAGTGACTCTATAGTATGTAGACATGTGGCATAAAGCCATGGGTCTGTAATGTAAAACATATATTTTATTTATTAATTGTTTATTTTGGGCTTGACGGCCCATATTGATAGACAGACACATACACATCAACAATATACATCTAAAAAATATGACTAAGTATATGACTATATATATACACTCATAGTAGTACTACTACTAGTAAAATGTTTCCCATACAGTCAAATCTGTATAAGTGACCACCTATAGGATGACGACCACCTGGCCAATGTAGCCACTTTTTGGTGGTCCCTTAGATAATTTTCCCATTGACTCTTGAAAGCATTACAAATCCTGTCAATGGTGACCACGGGTCCACATAGACCCGATCTTTTGGTCCCCTGAGTGGTCTTCTTGTGCAGTTTTGACTGTACATTGTATCTCATAGTGTTTAGACCCATACCTTCCTTGTGAGCCCTATAGCAATGTAACAGTTCTCCCCTGGATCTACTATCTCGATCTCAAAGTAGTGATGTGTTGGAGTGAGGGGATATCTGGCTTGTGCCAGTCCCACGTCTACAATACTCTTGCCTTGTCCTGTGTACTCCAGTATCTGGACAGGGAGAAAAACATTGTGAGAAGGTGAATTCATGGATTTTTGAATAATGAAATTGGATCATTTGAAACACCCATGGACAAGTATACAAACTTTTATATACATTTCACATCACTGAAAAAAAGTTACATACTGCAAGACCAACCCTAGGCTTTAGGAGTAAAAATTACCCCTGCAATTTTCCTGATATGTCTTGCTATATAGGCCTTGAACCTTAAGTTTATGAAAATGCATAAAAATTTATAAGTTTACTACGTATAAGCTCCTCTTTGGAAATCAGTTGTTGTAACTTAAGGACTACCCTAAAGAGTAATAAATTAACAAAATAAAATACTATGTACTATATTCCAATATTGGAAATATCTTTGTGTCTGTTTTGAATATCTCACTAACACTACTTGGCCATCATAAAAATCTACTGGCTCCAAACCATATCAACCTTAACGTTGGTCCTTACCGCTCCGTTGACCCGGACATCGTGCAGCCGTGCCCACTCCTCCTCACAGCTGTCAATCATCATGAGGGAGTCGTCCTCCTGGCACCATTCAACCTCCAGCAGCAGTCGCACCACCTCCCCCTCCGAGTGCATCCCCACCGCGGGGAACAGGCCTTCTGGGGGCAGGGGCACCTGTACCGTTCCCAGCTGCATGATATAAAACAGGACAACACACGTCAGTTATGTACTTATCTCTAAAGCAGGGAGAAGGTCTTCTGGGGGCAGGGGCACCTGTACCGTTCCCAGCTGCATGATATAAAACAGGACAACACACGTCAGTTATGTACTTATCTCTAAAGCAGGGAACAGGTCTTCTGGGGGCAGGGGCACCTGTACTACATGTATGCCCAGCTATACAACATGAAATAGCACAACACACATGACAATATAATAATGTTTCCATTCCTACAGCACGGAACATCCGGATCCCTTCTGGGGGCAGGGGCACCTGTACTGTTCCCAGCTGTCCAAGATGGAACAGCACAAAACATATGTCAGTCTTGTAGTGTGCAGGAAACAGGCTTTCTGGGACTATTCTGGGGCATGTGCAGTACCTTAGAAAGTTGCTAGGGGGCCAAAATGGGGCAAATCATTTCAAGGTGTCATCAGACCTACCCACATACCCTATATCAAGACAACCCACCCAGGCGTTCTCGAATTTTCATGTTCACACAGACACACACACACACACACACACAAACACACACTCCCCAAAACATAACCTCCTTGACGAAGGTAAATCGTAAGACATAAATGAGAGCCATTTCTGGGAGGTCTGTATTAGTGTTGATAACTGACCTCCTTCCCGTTGTGCGTGAAGAAGGCTGAAACTGTAGACGCAGGTCTCCCGTGTGTTCCTTCCTCGTCAAACTTGATGCCACAGCCAAGTCTGTCACCAACAAAACCCTTGGGACCAAAGGCCCTGCCTTGTCCATTGGCTTTGTACAGCCTTCACAAGATAAGAGATAGAACAATGAGTTATGAAACATGGGTTCAAGGTACATTATTTACATCACAATCAGACTTTTTATATTATAATCTTCCAGTTCAACATCATCTTTTTGAATCTGAGAACAAACAAATTCAATCTGTGTGGCCTAAGTTTAACAAGGACAGATCTCAGTCTAGGTTGAAGAAAATACAGGAACGGCCCACAAAAATTCACACTTTGAGTTACGGACAGCAATTTTGTTTTGACATATCAGATTTTACTTGTTCCACTGAATGTTGTCTACAGCTGTCTTCACGTCACTGAATGTTACATGTCTTGTTCTGTATATACTGGTAACTGGGCCCTCTTGGAAATCAACTTTTATAATATATAAGTTTAAGGGGCGACCCAGTTGTCTTGAGATGAAACAGATGAGTACGACACTGACTTTCCGTCGTCGGCGTGATAGCCCACGGAGTCGACGCCCCAGCCGGGTTGGTGGTCCAGGCGGTAGTTCAGCGGGACTAGACCGATGGCGATTGTCGAAAGCAAACCGGAATCAATGATATCAATCTGGCAAGAAGAACAACAATGTTAACACATGTACTCAACCTTCTCCCTGCTGAAGTAGCCTTTTGACACCAAATTTGTCTTGGTTACATGGTTAGGTAGCAAGGAGAGGGTTAAGACAAGTGCCATATTGTGGAAAGCAGAACAGCTGCTGATGAGAGAATACTTCAAGATTTACAGTAAAATTTTAACAGCAGGCAACCACAAAAAAACACTAACTTAAAACAAAGTAAATACTCTTCAAGATCAACAGTCAGTTGTGTCATAACAGGCAGCCACGAAAAACACTAACTTAATGACACAGCAAATATTTCTTCAAGATTTACAATAAATTGTTCAAAAGCAGCAGTGATGTTACCTCAAAGTAGTTCCTGTCTGGTGTGATGGGCTGAGACGACACAAACACTCCTACCCTCCAGGCTTCATCTGGATGGTAACTGTGGAAGGAAGAGAACAAAAAATGTTGTTCATTTCAGACTTGTCTACAGAATGTGTCATTTTGTTATTTTGATGGACAAAAGTTGTGTGCCTAATATCAAAAATATTCAAATTAGAGTTTAAATCCCAGCTGTAGATGGTTGCTGCAGTGAGTTGTAGTCCTTTGGATGAGACGTTAGATAAGGGCCTTATGTTAAGGAGAGCCACACCTCAAGCATATGGAAAAAAAAAAACACACCTATCAATAAGAGTAGGGGTCTACCCCAGTGTGATAGGATCAAACCAACCAGTCCTGTCTCAGGCAACTTGTAACTGTACTGCCCATTGCTAGTGTCTACGTGACATGCGATAAAACAAACAAATAGTAGAACAGACATTTTTTCAGAAACAGATAGATACATGCCGTACCTGAGCATATCTCCATCCACCTGGACTCGTTCATACCGTTCGCGCCGCGCTTGGCGACGCTCACGGAACGCCTGCCGACGACGAATCACGACTTGGCGGGCCTGAGGCAGCAGTCGCCCAATCAAGTCATCCCTTATATTCAAATCTGTGAAAAATATACATGATGGGGAAAATTCAACAAAAGTCTGCCTACCAATTATAAATATCAAAATGGAAAATTCTTTATCATTTTATGATAAGAACATTTATCGCTGGTTAAAATTTGGCACCATTTGACACACAAGCACCTGAACATGTGACTATTTTCAGTTAAGTTCTAACTTCACGAATATAATTTGATTTCAAGTAATATCAATAATATTCAAGCAACTTTCAAATTCGCCCCCCTCCCACCTTTCGGTTGGCCGGTCTTCATAACATATAAACAGTGTGCTGTCAAATTATGTCAACATGCCAATCAAATGGTGACCATTGATGAGTTCTGACTTCTTTGTGATAAATAACGCACAACTTAGTCATGCTGTAGGAATATTTGGAATGAAAAAATCGTAGAAACAAATACATTTATGTATTTTTATATTTCGGACTCACCCCGGTCCAGATGTCGAGCCACTGGCGGCGCGGGGAAAAATCGGTTGTCTCTGTTCATCAGGGGTCCCTACTACCGACATGAAGGTCACACAGAGATGGCGTCCAACTGTCTACATCAGGGGAAACGAGAGATATCTGACAGAAGAACTGGTGGAAGGAGAAAATGAAAGTTTGTTGTAAAAACAACGACACAAGTTCCGGATATTCCTTGGTGAGGTCAGATATCGTCTCGTACCCAGTACACGCCTCTCGTTCCCAATTTCAGAACACACCAAGTGGAGTTTAAAATAGGGGTGTGTTGTTTACAATTAGCATTATCATAATATCACATATCATACCAATATTGACGTATTACTTACGCTATTACTCTTGTAAACAAAAAATATTAAATGTTTTTGGGTAGAAATTAAAGCTGTGTTTCCACAAACACCGAGAAGAGACCAACACCGTGACGTCATTTGCTTGTACAGATAGTCAGCCATCATCGTCACATGATTCCTCTTAGCTCGTAGCAGTCATGGCTCTGAACATGACTGTGGTCAACCTGAAGGTGGGTTTAACGCTGCATTCTACTGTTTACAATGTTGTACTAGTGGGCCCCTAGTCCCTGCTCTGCCTGAAGCTTCAGTAGTCTAACGTTAGGCGTTATCTTGACATGTTTACACTTTTACGGGGTGCTGATGTGCTGTTGATCGATCTGTCTGTGGGGTGGGGGGAGCGAGTTATTTACATGTGCTGGTAAATCCAAGCAGATGTGTTGCTTTTCGTAGCTTTGTACATTTTTTTACAGGCAATGTTACATGTTTCGTATTGGTCACCCTTTTGTGGTAGGCGTAATTTGTAAGAAGACCATTTATGATGCTTGAAGAATGCACAAGACAACATGGAAAAGTGGGGTGTGGTTGGGATATTATAAACTAGTGTGATTCTAGATTTGTGATGGGGAAAGCAAGAACATTCTCTGGAAGTCAGAGATGGCAGACTTTACCCCCTTACGCATACTGATTTGTGACTCTTTGGTCTGCCAGTAGCTAAAGAGTGTAGTGTAGTTATCATATTACATCCTGGATACTACTTGTGGTCAACTGCAACTCATGATCTGCCTGATGATGATCATGATGATGATGACATTGATGATGATCTCAAAATCCTTTTTTCTGCAGACCTGCATCAGACAACGTTTACCACGAGCAATTATAATCTTGCCTTCAGTCCATCAAAAATCTTAGCCATGTCATTTTTTAACAATTTTGTTGTGAACATACACATCTACCAAGAGTCAAATTCATTAATTTACTTGTTAACTAGTTCACTTACAAAATAGTTGACAACAAAATTGTTAAAAAAATGACATGGCTAAGATTTTTGACGGACTGAAGGCAAGATTATAATTGCTCGTGGTAAAAGTTGGTAAAAGTGTAAACATGTCAAGTAAATTAATGAATTTGACTCTTGATAGATGTGTATGTTCATTTAATATTGTAATGGGAGCCGACGTACTTAAACAAGTACATGCACTTAAACATTGCCCTTTTGGAAATATCAAGCATTTACATTACATGCATGTGCTTCACATTGTGTGTTGTATATTTATCAATATGTTGTTCTTATTTGCAGGCTATTGTCTTAGGACATTGGGTGCTCACAGTCTGGTAAGTACCCTTTAAGTAAGACACAAGCAAAGAAATTAGCAAACCATTCTTAAAAGCTGCTATAAATTTTTAATTTTCAGCATGCTACAAAAGTTATGTGCCTCAAAGTCAAACCAAAATAGACTTACAGTATTTCCTTTGGTTTGTTTGCAGGGCATGTATGGGAGGTGCGATACAGTGGCTCCCATCCTCCTACCAGTGGTGCAACTTTACAGTGTTAGCTGTGGGAGTCTGGGCAGTGGCACAGAAGGACTCAGTAGACGCTATCTTCATGGTAGGTCACAACCTGGGCATATGAATTGTTCGAATGGTCAATTCTTCAAAAGGGGTGGTTTTACAATAGTCCATTGATACATTGTAATAGGATGGGGAGTGAAATATCTTGCATTTGCTTTCAAATGTTGGCTTTCTTGTTGAATTTGGTGGATGATATTATTCTAATTGTGCCTCTGTTTTTAGTTCCTTGCAGGCATGACAATTAGTATCCTTCTAGACATCATCCACTTTGGGATCTACTATGGCAGATCCATCCAGAACCAGAATGGTAAGTAGCTTACCTTGGTGTAGACAAGGAATGAACAAAGGCTTATAGTGATTGCGGTACTATGGAACCTTTTATTTGAATGCAACCAAAATATTGATCATCAAATAAAAGTAATGTAGAAAGGGGTAGAAAAAAGACAAGACTACTGTAAGGCCACACCAACTTAATTTTATGGATGACATCCTCTGGAGTCCCCAAAACTTATGCGCGAGGGCGAAAAAAAGAAAAATCTAGCAAAAAAAAAAAAAGATAAACCGGAGGACTAAATAGCTGGTATTGCCAATTAAACCACAGAACACAGTTTAACAAACAAACAAGTCTTTATTTGTTGGCTCATATTAAAGTAGCCTGAGTGCCATCCTATTTCTACCGGGGCTCCTACACTCCCTTCCCTAAAAATTTTTTTAGGGAAGCGAGTGTAGGAGCCCGGTAGAAATAGGATGGCACCCAGGCTAATATTAAAGTGATTTTAACATGGATGATGCCTGGTTTAAAGACCCATATGTAACATTTGGCCGTTCAAAGAAAAAAAAATGTGTTCGGCTGTGTACACAACATCACGCCTTCAGTCAGAGCAAGTATTGTCATATCATGAACAATATACTACTGGGCTCATGAGGGGCGGCGCCCACTTCAATCGCTCCTAGTCACATACATACCAGTTGTGTTGGACAATGTGAGTGTATATAGTGTATTACGACAAGCCGGCTCAATGCTGCCCCTTTGCGGCAATATGAGTCTACAAGTTTCTTCGGAGGTGATTTTTTTTTTTTTTTTGAGAACAGGCGAAAATCAATGCGCGCGCGGATGTCATCCATAAAATTAAGTTGGTGTGGCCTAATGTAGAAAAAAAATATATTGACTAGTCCTTGCTTCTTGATTTGTCATGTGATACTTTGTGACCCATCTTCTTACATTTTGGGTAGAGCTAAATCTACGTGATTTTGTGTTTTTCCACTACAGCTCAGCCTTCAGTGCGAGATGAGTTCAGATTTGCTGTTGGGTATCCTTGTAAAATACATGTATATGTACTACTATAGTGCATTTCTATGACACATTTTCATGTATTTTATACGTACTGCACCTGTATTTGATATGTTTCCCAGTTTTACTAACTGTTGTCAGTGTTATGTTAACATTTTGTCTTCCATTGATCTTTCCCATACCTTTTGGCTGAGGGGTCTCAAAATTAAGTATCTGAATTCTGATAACACACATTTTGGAAAATTAACAATTCGTTATACAAATGTGTTGTTAGTAACTGCCTAGTATTATGGTGTAACATTTTACATGTAATGTCATTTCTGTTGTTACATCAAACAATCCTAGACTTTCATTTCATTTGACATTACAAACCTCTATGATAGTATAATGGGACATCATGTCTGTACAACTTTTAAGCAGAATAATTTCAAGTCAACTTGTAAGCAGAATAATAAAGTATAAACCTGTCACTTGTATTATTATAATAGCTGATTGGAAAGGGAACATTTTGTGCAGTACATCCTTAACCCTGAGCTTGTAGCATGGGCATTCTGAACCTGATCCTGAAACCTTTCACCTGCCTACTGCTGTACCAGATGTACCGGGAGAGAGGAGGGGAGATGTACATGAACTTTGGTAAGTATGCTTGGTCAACAAAACACTCAACAGTAGATTGTAACATGAACCCAAGGGGATGTGCTTGCAGCTCAACTGGTAACTAGCTTATGTTTCCAATTAATCGGTAGCTAGGAGACTCTGGTTCAAGTCCCAGAGTCAGGATATTTCGGTAGCGGCTGCACCGTCTTTCGGAAAGGATGTATAGTGGGGGTCCTGTGTTCAAGGAGGTGCCTCGGGCACATTAAAGGGGGAAGGGCTAGCAACCCCTCCCTGTAAGGATAAACACTGCTACTGAAACAGCAAGGAAACTTGCTGCCTATGTGCAACCAGGCGCTGCAAGAGTCTGAACGAACAAACATACATGAACTCAAGGTTCCAGAAAATCTACTTTCCTGTCTTCAATTTCCTGCTATATGCACGTCTGTTGCCTTACGAGAGCCAGTGAGAAGTTCATAATAATGAATGAAACAAGAAATTTACAAACAATAGAAATGTTTCATAGAGGTATGAGATCTTCAATTTCTTGTTGTTTTTGTTGTAGATGCTGCACAGGAAAGGTATGGCCCTCTGGATAGCTCTACAGAAATCCCACCGCCACCACAGCCTGTCCCCCCACCACCTCAGCAGAAAGGACCATCCTACATGTACCAGGACGTGCCATGATAGGTCAACACCTCTACATGTAGGTTTACACTTCCACCTGCACAAATGTCTACAGGTTAATACGTTAGGTAGTGCTAGATTGATGTACTGTGTGCTGGTTGAAATGTAAACTCATCTTATGATTCAAATTGGTAAAGCACACCTGTAATAAGGCCAAGGAAAATTGATACTGTGTTTCTGATTATGGTTCTGAAAAAATTGTTGACAAGGTGTGTCATATAGGAAGTTGATGAGAAAATTTGCAAGACTACTTGGAACCCTCTTCTGAATTTCATTATTTCAGATGTCAGATCAAAAACTTAATGTCTCTTGCCTGCAGTCTACACACACACAAAAAAACCTAGTGTCAGCAGGTTTTTGCTACGGTTGGTCCAGAAACACAATTTTTTTCCCTAAGCCTAACCAAGATTGATGGCTGCATTGTAGTTTCTTATAGTTTTGTGTGCAGGGCTCTCTTCTTCATCTGTTCTTCTGTTGCTGGATGGAATTTTACTGCTCTGGACATATTTCAGCCATTATCCGTCCACATGGACAAGCAAAACTGAAAACTCAATGACATTTTCATCAAATGGTTAACACTTTGACAAATTTGAAAAAGTCATTTTTAATTCTTCCCCTTAAAGTGAAGAAAGTAACATTTTCATCAGATCGTCTACAGTGCCACAACACTTTTGCAAACTTGAAAAAATGAAGCCGCTTGAAATTCGCCCCCTTAGAATGCAGCAAATAATATTTCAGAGGGTTAAAGTTTCCAAATCCTCCAAGGGATCAGGCCCTGGGTTCCTATTATCTGTCAAGCTAAGAGGATGGAGAGAAAGTATAGCTGGAGTCAGTCTTGTCTGTGTGTAACAGCACCTTTGACTACTTTCCATGCTATTTGTTTGTTTGAATGTCTGTGTATTTGTTCATGAGAAACTCAAATTGGCCTGTAGGCCACTTTTCATTGAGGTAATGTGGTAGGAGGTAAAGCGGGTATCTCACTGGAGTGCGGCAAATTATTGTGGCAACTTTGCAAATTTTCCCTTGCGCTCACACTGATGTGCGACACACAGGTAAAATATGTGACCTCTACAGGCACAATGGCCAGAATGTTACATTCTTAATTACGGCTCTGATGCCATTGACTTAAAAACCAATTTACAGTTATTAGAATTCCTCGTGTCAAAAAGAGATTCGCAATGATCGCACCACTTTGCGGCCATATGCACCATTTTGCCACCATTTTTATTTTCATTTTCAGGCAACACGTTGGTGCTGGTTTGTGCCACATTGCAAATTCCTTTCACAATTTGATGCCATTAGGCATAACCTAGTGAGATACCCGCTTAAGGATCAGACTAGATATAACCCGCTTAAGGATCAGACTAGATATAACAGTGCTTGTATATTAACCTTGTATTTTCTTTTCATGTATCTTTATTGTAAGGCTGTTACTGAAAATGTGGGTCTTGTATGTTTATTGGCTGAAAAGTAATTAGAGATATATCTTATATGGTGAAGTGCTCATTGATGTTTATACAAGCAGGGTAAGAAATTCCATTCATATTAATTGTTGCGTATTAGTAGGACATGTGAGACATAGTAAGATAAACCTAGGGCTAGTTGTTCTTCTTTACAGATGCATTGCATATCATTATTTAATTAGAACAGGGCTTGTGCAAAAATAGTTAACAGTAGAAAAGCTTTGATGTAACGTTGCAGTAGATATCCGTATTGTCCATAACACTTCCTGTATTTTCTACATTTTAGCAATCAGTGTCGGTGTAACTGTAAATTGATTTAAGGTTGAGAGGACTTAATTTTGTGGTAGGAGGGGAAGGGAGATGTTCCCTGTGTTGTAAGTTTGCGGTGAACATAGCTGTAGTACAAATGTAGCACATTGCAGGCAGAGCAAATGTTCACGGTGTGATAAATTTTCAGTAAGTGCTCACCATGAAAACTGCAAACTTAAAACCACAGCAATTATTTCACTATTTACAGTTGGTGAATTACTTGATTCCATTTGGAGTATTTAAGATATAATCTTTGAGGGAAGTTTAGAGAATAATGAATTTTTCACCTTGGTGAGGACAAGAGATACTCTTAAAAATTCAAGGGAACTGTTAGAAATAGCTATACTCAGAGTAGAGTTTGCAACTAAGAGTTGCCAATCATGCCATAAAGGAAAAAAATAAATTGCTAAGGATGGACAAATCTTAGGTGTTCTGTCAATGTGTCGTGTCTTGAATGAGTAGCTTTTGGAGACCTATGCATAGAAGGTATCATTTATAAGTAGGTTTGTTGCACCTTAGAGATCTGAGTCAGTTGACAGTGCATGAAGTCGTTTACACATGTCAGGAATTCATCTTATATGTACAGAAATTTCCTCCCATCGCTATTGACTTTTCATGACTTTTATTCATTTTGGAAGCATTCTTTTCGCATTGATTAGGTTGACTAGGTTTTGATGCACATATCCATGATGAATGAGACAAGTTTGGCAAAACTGATTAAGAAAAATCAAGCCATTTAACCCTCATTTATTCATTTACATAGAATAACCGGTAAAACAGGGTATGTGTCACAATCTATAAAGAAACATTCGAAGTTTTGAATAAAGCTAATATTTTCTTACGAACCGGAAAATGTGATAACACAACTATTCCAATTCATTGGCTACTTCGCAAAATAGTCTCATATCGATATCCTGCAAGGTCTTTTTATATTCCCCTTCCAGTGGGAAGGGGGATATACTGTTTTTGCTTGCCTGTTCTTCTTCTTCTTTCTTCTTCTGCCAAAAACCAAGTAGATGTGCGGTGCTAGCTCTACTAATGGTATTACAGAAAGTTATATGTACCTTATGTTACATGGTACGGATGTTATATTTGAGATGTAGGTACCTATAGGAAAGGTGAATACACCTGACAATAAATTATGCTAATGAGGACCTAATTTGCATAATCTGTGCATAAACTTGTATTCCCCTTACCGTAAGGCTGCGGATGTCATCTTTTAGATGTAGGTACCTTTAGGAAAGGCGAACACACCTGGGCATGGATTATGCTAATGAGGACCTAATTTGCATAATGTATGCATAAACTTGTATTTCCCTTACCGTAAAAGCTGCGGATGTCATCTTTAAGATGTAGGTACCTTTAGGAAAGGTGAATACACCTGGCCATGAATTATGCTAATGAGTACATCATTTACATAATTTATGCGCAGAAACTTGTATTTCCCTTTGATACCGTAAAAGCTGCATATGTCATATTTGAGATGTAGGTACCTTAAGGAAAGGTGATCACACCTGGCCATAAATTATGCTAATGAGGACTGCATTTGCATCATTCATGCAGAAACTTGTATTTCCCCTACCGTAAAAGCTGCAGATGTCATATTTGAGATGTAGGTACCTTAAGGAAAGGTGATCACACCTGGCCATAAATTATGCTAATGAGGACTGCATTTGCATAATTCATGCAGAAACTTGTATTTCCCTTACCGTAAAAGCTGCAGATGTCATATTTGAGATGTAGGTACCTTTAGGAAAGGTGATCACACCTGGCCATGAATTATGCTAATGAGGACCGCATTTGCATCATTTATGCAGAAACTTGTATTTCCCTTACCGTAAAAGCTGTAGATGTCATATTTGAGATGTAGGTACCTTTAGGAAAGGTGATCACACCTGGCCATGAATTATGCTAATGAGAACCTTATTTGCATAATTTATGCAGAAACTTGTATTTCGCTTACTGTAAAAGCTGCGGATGTCATATTTGAGGTGTAGGTAATGGGAGGGGAATATCCTACATTTTCCCGAAAATGTTGCCATTCTAGTTTTAATAATCATTCCGAACATTTCAATGTTGAATAATCATTCCAAATGCCTCTTGGTTTCAGGGTCCTTTTTGAATATCAATTCCAAATACTTCTTGGTTTCAGGGTCCTTTTTAATTAATAATTCTGAATGCTTTTCAACCTATTGCAAACGCAATGAATGTGTCATTTGTCTGGCTTTATCCCAAATACATCTAGTATCCATAGTAAACGCATATAACGTTTATCCCAAATACATCTAGTATCCATAGTAAACGCATATAACGTTTAGCTACTTCCCAAAATTAATCTCAAATCCTTCAAGGCCCTTTTTGAATAATCATTCTGAATACTTCTTGGTACTTTTCAACCAATAGTAACCACAATGAATGAGTCATTTGACTGGCACACAAGGTTATCCCGTATACTTCTTGGTAAGGTCCTTGTGGAATAATCCTCCAGAATACGTCTGGTGCTTTTCATCCAATAGTAATCGCAAGGAATCTATGATTTGTCTGGCACACAAGGTTAGCTTAGAAACCCCAGTAGCACTGTTCAGTTGGCGGTGCCGAGCTTGTCCAGTGTGGATACGGAGAACGCAAGTGGGCAGTTGGTCCATGGCTGCAGCTGTTTGACGTTGACAAAACACTGACCAAATAGACCAAACTCAGGTTAGTGTCATTCTTGCAGCCTAGACATTTGCAGAGTAGTTTTAAAAGGACCGACGGGATGTACTCAGCAAGTTGTGCATAGAAGGTATGTATAATTAGGTTTGTTGCACCTTAAAGATTTGAGTCAGTTGACAGTGCATGAAGTCGTTTACACCTGTCTGATATTACAATTTGCACTCAGTGCTATTGACTTTTCGTGACTTTCGTTTAATTTATTCAGTTTGGAAGCATATGTTTTGCAATAATTAGGTTGGACCAGGTTTTGATGCACATATCCATTGTAAATAAACCAAGATTGTCAAATTATGCAAAATCGATTCATTTAAACATACAAAGAATAACCGGTGAAAACATGGAATGTGTCACAATCTATGAAGAAATATTTTTGACAAACATTTAAGCCTTACACCCAACATAAAAAAGATTGCTCTGAGGAGCATTCGAGCAAATTCTCTGTCTCTTCGTCAACCCGGTAATAAAGTCAGATCTCGTCTTGGAGTTCTCTTGTCACGTGACTTGATGTTGATTATCACGTGACATATTATGAAGAAATATGTGTTGACGAAACACTGACCAAACAGACGATTTCAGGTTAGTGTCGACGTCTTTCCAGCAGCCCAGACATTTACAGCTTGGTTTTAAAAGGACTGACAGGATGTACTCAGCAAGTTATCAGAGGAAATGTGCTGTGCTGGTATTATTCCTGCTCTCGGTAGGGGAAGCGGCAGCTAGGTCAGGGGCTTCACGTGGCCCACGTGCTCATTGTAGGATGGTTGTCTGGGAGGCGTGTGTGTCCTTCGAAGACATGCCCGGCAACTTGTGCGATATAAAGCCGGGCACATGTGTCTTATGCCAGGGCGTCGATGGGAATTTTGCCAAAGGTACTCCTCCATTTCTCGCGGAGGTTTCAAGTTCAACACATCTGGCAATAAGAGGGTATGGATTTGGTGTTCTCTCAGCAGAGAAACTCGCATCTCTTAATCATTCTGTGGTCAAAACTTTGGCCCTGGTTGATGATTTCATCAGTTACATAGAAAACGGCACCCTACATGGCTTTACTAATCTCGTAAGGCTGGTCATAGTTTTCAACAAATTGACACATGTTAAGCAGGGCTGGTTCTACGGCTTAGAGAATTCGAATCTTCGACACCTGACCTTGTCCAACAACCAAATCCAGCAGATAGATCCGGGGAGCTTTGAGCACCTAACCCACCTAAGTTTGTTGGACCTAGGGAACAACCTGTTGAAGGTTGTTGACCACACTTGGTTGGTGGGGCTGACCAGGTTGTTGTACTTGTACTTGGGATCAAACGATATTCAGAGAATCTCCCCAAGGGCATTCCAATATGTGCAAGTGTACAGGCTAGATTTGAGCGGTAATGACCTGTCGTGTCTCGACGGGGAGGTATTGAGGGGACAAGCGAATCTGGCAATACTTCACATCGGTGGTAACATGTTGGTGTCTGTTCACAATGCGATGGCATATCCGATGATGTGGAGCCTAGGCATGTATATTAGCTCTGAATACAAAACAAACAGCGTTGACATAATTGTTCAGGTGCCCAAACTCCGTTACTGTATCAAGTACGATCAGACTACTCATGAGCTTAAAGTTGGATGGACCTTTGATCCATCAATTGTTGAATGGACCTCATGTCCTTCTGAGTGGGATAGTAATAACATTAGTAGGATCTCGGTCCAGCCACCCGTAGTCACCATTGACACTGATAGCTCTGCAGGCAAACAGGGCCCTGGCACTTCCGAGCAGTGTAGAGAGGTTTGGGAACAAGATGTGGGCATTTCAGTGGTCTTGAGTCATGCGAGCTTTCGACTAGGTTCCATGAGCACAGCGAATGCGACGACGACCTCGAGGGCTGTTGCCATGGTCTTCAATGTCCCGAGACAAAACACACACACTCCCATCAGCGAAATCCAAAAGCACACTTCCAATGCAAGTGCCAAGCATGAGAGTGCCAAGAGCATTGCCTGTTTTCTGATCAGCAAAACTGGCTACAGAAAGTTGGTCTTCAACAGCTCTAACGTGCCAGCACAGCCTCCTACAACAGTCATGACCACCCGCAGAAATGATGATGACCAAGTTAACAACATGGTACCCTTACCTTCGCATACTACATATAAGTTGCCCCCGATTTCGGAATGGAGAGACCAGTCTACGGTGAAGGTCAGAACCAAGCCTAGACGCCGCCATGCACCACCAGCTTCAGATGGTGTTCTTATTCCTGTTCTCTCAGCAGCCACTGCTTTGCTTCTATCAGCCCTTGTAGTGTTCGTATGGAGGATGTGCTCACCAAAGTCAGATCTAGAAGCAGCTTTGAGGGCCAACAACGATGCGCACATATGGACGCTTCCTCCTGGCGTTGCCTTCCCTGGATTGTTCAGGTCCGCTTCCCTCCCTTCATGTGCCCACAGGACGGTGTCGGAGGACACCTCCTCCTGTACTTCACTACCCGCTGTTCTTCATTCTATCGAGCCAACCTACAGCAAGATCCCTGATCACGTAGCTGCTGCACAACGGCTTCTACCTGCTCTCCCACATACCTACAGTGAAATCCCAGACATTGACAGTGGACCCTTGCCTTTTTATGCCACTTGCACTTCTGCAGAGCTTTCTCCTGTTGTTACATACAATAAACAGAATCTACAGCTGGGCAATTGCGCATCTATTTCCAGAACTGGACACCAGTCTCGAGAACACATTTCAACTTATGGAGCGCATAGACAGACCAGAGCCCAGTGTGACGTTGTCTACAGAAATGTCAATGACGTCAAAAATAAAAGACTAGCTTTTTATGGTCTGGCGGCCTCTGGACTTCTTTGCAATCTTCCAATACCCTCAAACACCAACTGTCCATTGAAGATCCCAGGGAAGGAAACGGTTTCAGCACCACGGCGTGCCTCCCTCCCCCTTGTCACACTGCCAAACACCTACTGGCCATGGGAGATCCCAGATAAGGGAACCCGTAACACACCACGGCGTGCGTCCCTCTTCACACTACCAAACACCTACTGGCCATGGGAGATCCCAGGGAAGGGAACCCATAACACACCACGGCGCGCGATGCTACCCGTACCCCTTGTCACATTGCCAAATGCATACCGGCCACGGGAGATCCCAGGGGAGGGAACCCGTAACATATCACGACGTGTATCCCTTCCCCTCTCCACACTACCAAACACCTACTGGCCATGGGAGATCTCAGGGGAAGAAACCTTTAACACACCACGGCGTGCGTCCCTCTCCACACTACCTAACACCTACTGGCCATGGGAGATCCCAGGGGAAGAAACCTTTAACACACCACGGCGTGCGTCCCTCTCCACACTACCAAACACCTACTGGACAGGGGAGATCCCAGGGGAAGAAACCTTTAACACACCACGGCGTGCGTCCCTCTCCACACTACCTAACACCTACTGGCCATGGGAGATCCCAGGGGAAGAAACCTTTAACACATCACGGCGTGCGTCCCTCTCCTCACTACCAAACACCTACTGGCCATGGGAGATCCCAGGGGAGGGGACCCGTAACACACCACGGCGTGCGTCCCTCTCCACACTACCAAACACCTATTGGCCATGGGAGATCCCAGGGGAGGGGACCCGTAACACACCACGGCGTGCGTCCCTCTCCACACCACCAAATACCTACTGGCCATGGGTGATCCCCGGAGAGAGAACCCATAAAAGTTAAAACATCACCGTGTGCGTCCCTCTCCACACTACCTACATGTAACAACTATTTACCACGGGAGATTCCAGGGGAGGGAACCCGTAACCAAAGAGGTTTAAACCTCTTTGCCGTAATACACCACGAAAAATGTAGCAAATTTTCAAATTCTTGTTTGCAAAAAGACACAAATTGTTTGATGCTAGACAGTGGAGATGTAAACAGTAAGAATTGTTGCTTGACATCCAGAAAGTGTCACCTGTTGAATTTCGATGCTGAACATCATGGAATCATACATTACACAATGTAATAAGAATGATCATGAAAAATATGCATCAGTTAATTTTTTGACATCATGAATTTCTACCTCACGACTTAACAAAATTGAGTGCTTAAGACAATTATTGTGACGGACTAATTCTAGGTGTTCTGTCAATGTGTCGTGTCTTGAAAGAGCAGCCTTTGGAGACCTATGCATAGAAGGTATCATGTATAAGTGGGGTTGTTGCGCCTTAGCGATTGAGTCAGTTGACAGTGCATGAAGTCGTTCACACATGTCAGGAATTCATCTTATATTTACAGAAATTTGCTCCCATTGCTATTGACTTTTCATGACTTCTATTCATTTTGGAAGCACCATTTTCGCGTTGATGAGGTTGGACCAGCTTTGATACACATATCCATGATAATATATCCAAGTTTTTTTGGGAAATATCATGAAAAATTGATTCATATAAACCTACACAGAATATCCAGTTAACACTAGGTATGCGCGCGTCATGATCTATAAAGATATATTCGAAATTTTGAATAAAGTCTTTTAGCTTTTCTTACAATATCAGCTAATACTAGAATGTTCTTACAAACCAGAGCTAGAGAAAATGTGGTAAACATAACTATTCATTATATCCTTCGCAAAATTAGTCTCCAATCCTTCAATTAAGGCCCTCTTTAAGTTATCATTCCGAATACTTCTTGGTGCTTTTCATCCAATAGTAAACGCATATAACATAATTATTCATTAGCTACTTCGCAAAATTAGTCTCCAATCCTTCAAGGCCCTCTCTAAGTAATCATTCCGAATACTTCTTGGTGCTTTTCATCCAATAGTAACCGCATATTACATAACTATTCATTAGCTACTTCGTAAAATTAGTCTCCAATCCTTCAAGGCCCTGTTTAAGTAATCATTCCGAATACTTCTTGGTGCTTTTCATCCAATAGTAACCGCATATTACATAACTATTCATTAGCTACTTCGTAAAATTAGTCTCCAATCCTTCAAGGCCCTGTTTAAGTAATCATTCCGAATACTTCTTGGTGCTTTTCATCCAATAGTAAACGCATACATAACTATTCAAAGTGACAGGCGACATTAGCTTTTTCGCAAAATTAGTCTCAAATCCTTCAAGGCCCGTTTTGAATAATCATTCCGAATACGTCTTGGTGCTTTTCATCCAATAGTTGACGCAAATTACATAACTATTCATTAGCTATTTTGCAAAATTAGTCTCAATTCCTTCAAGGGCCTTTTTGAATAACCATTCTGAATACGTCTTCGTGCGTTTCATTCAAAAGTAAACGCATATAACATAACTATTCAAAGTGCGGAAGACATCAGCTTTTTCGCAAAATTAGTCTCAAATCCTTCAAGGCCCTCTTTGGATAATCATTCCGAATACATCTTTTCATCCAATAGTTAACGCAATAGTTGCGTGATCTGTCTGGCACACAAAGTTACCTTGGAAACCCAAGTAACACTGTGCAGTTGGCGGTGCCGAGCTTGTCCAGGGTGGAGACGGAGAAAGCAAGTGGGCAGTTGGTCCATGGCTGCAGCTGTTTGACGTCGACAAAACACTGACCGAATAGACGAACCCAGGTTAGTGTTTTTCTTGCAGCCCAGACATTTACAGGTTGGTTTTGAAAGGACTGACAGGATGTACTCAGCAAGTTGTCAGAGGAAATGTGCTGGGCTGGTAATTTTTCTGCTCTCGGTAGCTAGGTATGGAGCTTCACGTGGCCCTGATATTCATTGTAGGATGGTTGTCTGGAATGCGTGTGTGCCCTTCAAAGACATGCCCGGCAAGTTGTTCCATATAAAGCCGGGCACATGTGTCTTGTGCCCAGGCTTGCGCTTCGATGGGATTTTCGCAAAAGGCAGTCCTCCATTTCTCGCCAAGGTTTCAAATTCAACACATCTGGCAATAAGACGGTATGGATTTGGTGTTCTTTCAGCAGAGAAACTCGCATCCCTTAATCATTCTGTGGTCAAAACTTTGGCCCTGGTCGATGATTTAATCAGTGACATAGAAAACGGCACCCTGAATGGCTTTACTAATCTCGTAAGGCTGGTCTTAGCTTTCAACAAATTGACACATGTTAAGCAGGGCTGGTTCTCCGGCTTAGAGAATTCGAATCTTCGACACCTGACCTTGTCCAACAACCAAATCCAGCAGATAGATCCGGGGAGCTTTGAGCACCTAACCCACCTAAGTTTGTTGGACCTAGGGAACAACCTGTTGAAGGTTGTCGACCACACTTGGTTTGTGGGGCTGACCAGGTTGTTATACTTGTACTTGGGATCAAACGACATTCAGAGAATCTCCCCAAGGGCATTCCAATATGTGCAAGTGTACAGGCTAGATTTGAGCGGTAATGACCTGTCGTGTCTCGACGGGGAGGTATTGAGGGGACAAGTGAATCTGGCAATACTTCACATCGGTGGTAACATGTTGGCGTCTGTTCACGATGCGATGGCACATCCGATGATGTGGAGCCTTGGTATCAGCACTGAACACAATACAAACAGCTTGGCCATGCTTGTTCAGGTGCCCAAACTCCGTTACTGTATCAAGTACGATCAGACAACTCATGAGCTTGAAGTCGGGTGGATCTTTGATCCATCAATTGTTGCATCCAATGCCTTGCAAGAAGAAATTGTTGAGACCTCATGTCCTTCTGGTTGGGATAGTTACAGTATTAATAAGATCTCAGTTCAGCCACCCGTTGTCATCATTGTCACTGATAGCTATGCAGACAAACGGGGCCCTGACACGTCCGAGCAGTGTAGACAGGTTTGGGAGCAAGATGTGGGCATTTCAGTGGTCTGGAGAAGTCATGCGAGATTTCGATTAGTTTCCATGAGCACAACGAATGCGACAACGACCTCGAGGGCTGTTGCCATGGTCTTCAATGTCCCAAGACAAAACACACACACACCCAGCAGCGAAATCCAAAAGCACACTTGCAATACAAGTGCCGCCCATGAGAGTGCCAAGAGCATTGCCTGTTTTCTGATCAGCAAAGCTGGCTACAGAAAGTTGTTCTTCAACAGCTCTAACGTGCCAGCACAGCCTCCTACAACAATCATGACCACCCGCAGAAGTGATGATGACCAGGTTAACAGCATGGCACCCTCCCCCTCACATACTAGATATAAGTTGCTCCCGGAATGGAGAGATCAGTCTACGGTGAAGGTCAGCACCAAACCTGGAGGTCGCCATGCACCACCAGCTTCAGATGGTGTTCTTATTCCTGTTCTCTCAGCAGCCACTGCTTTGCTTCTATCGGCCATTGTAGTGTTCGTATGGAGGTTGTGCTCACCAAAGTCAGAAGCAGCTTTGAGGGGAAACAACGATGCGCACATATGGGCGATTCCTCCTGGCGTTGCCTTCCCTGAATTGTTTAGGTCCACTTCCCTCCCTTCATGTACCCACAGGACGGTGTCGGAGGACACCGCCTCCTGTACTTCACTACCCGCTGTTCTCGATTCCACTGGCGAGCCAGCCTACAGCAAGATCCCTGATCACGTAGCTGCTGCACAAAGGCTTCTACCTGCACTCCCACATATCTACAGTGAAATCCCAGACATTGACAGCAGACCCTTGCCTTTTTATGCCACTTGCACTGCCTCAGAGCTTTCTCCTGTTGTTACATACAATAAACAGAATCAACAACTGGTTCATCTGGGCAATTGCGCTGCTATTTCCAGAACTGGACACCTATCTCGACTACACATTTCCACGTATGGAGCGCATAGACGGACCAGAGCCCAGTGTGACGTTGTCTACAGAAATGTAATTGACGTCAAAAATAAAAGACTAGCTTTTTATAGTCTGGCGGCCTCTGGACTTCTTTGCAATCTTCCAATGCCCTCAAACACTAACTGTCCATTGAAGATCCTAGGGAAGGAAACGGTTACAACACCACGGCGTGCCTCCCTTCCCCTTGTCACACTGCCTAACACTTACTGGCCGTGGGAGATCCCAGATAAGGGAACCCGTAACACACCACGGCGTGCGTCCCTCTCCACACTACCAAACACCTACTGGCCATGGGAGATCCCAGGGGAGGGAACCCGTAACACACCACGGCGTGAGATGCTACCCGTACCCCTTGTCACATTGCCAAATGCAGACCGGCCACGGGAGATCCCAGAGGAGGGAACCCAAAACGTCTTGGTGCTTTTCAACCAATAGTTGACGCATATTACATAACTATTCATTAGCCATTTTGCAAAATTAGTCTCCAATCCTTCAAGGCCCTTTTAAAATAATCATTCCCAAAACGTCTTGGTGCTTTTCATCCAATAGTAAACGCATATTACATAACTATTCATTAGCTATTTCGCAAAATCAGTCTCAAATCCTTCAAGGCCCTTTTTGAATAATCATTCCCAAAACGTCTTGGTGCTTTTCATCCAATAGTTGACACATATTACATAACTATTCATTAGCTATTTTGCAAAATTGGTCTCAAGTCCTTCAAAGCCCTTTTTGAATAATCATTCCCAAAACGTCTTGGTGCTTTTCATCCAATAGTTGACGTATATATCATAACTATTCATTAGCTACGACGCAAAATTAGTCTCAAATCCTTCAAGGCCGTTTTTGAATAATCATTCCCAAAACGTCTTGGTGCTTTTCAACCAATAGTTGACGCATACATAACTATTCATTAGCTACGACGCAAAATTAGTCTCCAATCCTTCAAAGTATTCCAAAAACGTCTTGGTGCTTTTCATCCAATAGTGAACGCATATTACATAACTATTCATTAGCTACGACGCAAAATTAGTCTCCAATCCTTCAAGGCCCTTTTTGAATAATCATTCCCAAAACGTCTTGGTGCTTTTCATCCAGTAGTAAACGCATAATACTTAACTACTAGTAGTATTCATTAGCTACGACGCAAAATTAGTCTCAAATCCTTTAAGGCCCTTTTTGAATAATTATTCCCAAAACGTCTTGGTGCTTTTCATCCAATAGTAAACGCATATTATATTACTATTCATTAGCTATGACGCAAAATTAGTCTCAAATCCTTCAAGGCCCTTTTTGAATAATCATTCCCAAAACGTCTTGGTGCTTTTCAACCAATAGTTGACGCATATTATATAACTATTCATTAGCTATTTTGCAAAATTCGTCTCCAATCCTTCAAGGTCCTTTTTGAATAATTATTCCCAAAACGTCTTAGTGCTTTTCATCCAATAGTAAACGCATATTAACTATTCATTAGCTACGACGCAAAATTAGTCTCAAATCCTTCAAGGCCCTTTTTGAATAATTATTCCCAAAACGTCTTGGTGCTTTTCATCCAATAGTAAACGCATATTACATTACTATTCATTAGCCGCTAGTACGACGCAAAATTAGTCTCAAATCCTTCAAGGCCCTTTTTGAATAATCATTCCCAAAACGTCTTGGTGCTTTTCATCCAATAGTTGACGCATATTACATAACTATTCATTAGCTATTTTGCAAAATTGGTCTCAAGCCCTTCAATGCCCTTTTCGAATAACCATTTCGAATATTTCTTCGTGCTTTTCATCCAATAGTAAACGAATATAACATAACTATTCAAAGTGACAGTCGACATTAGCCTTTTCTCAAAATTAGTCTCAAATCCTTCAAGGCCCTTTTTGAATAACCATTCCGAATACGTCTTGTTGCTTTCCATCCAATAGTTAACGCAATAAATGCGTGATATGTCTGGCACACAAGGTTGGAAAGCCAAGTAGCACTGTGCAGTTGGCGGTGACGAGCTTGTCCAGGGTGGATACGAAGAAAGCAAGTCGGCAGATCCAGGGCTGCAGTTTTTTGACATCGCCAGAGAACACTCACCAAACATACGAACCCAGGTTAGTTTCTTTCTTGCAGCCCAGACATTTACAGGTTGGTTTTAAAAAACGACTGACAGGATGTGCTCAGCAAGTTATCAGAGGAAATATGCTGTGCTGATATTTTTCCTGCTCCTGGCAGGGAAAGCGTCAGGTAGGTCTGGAGCTTCACGTGGCCCTACTGCTTATTGTAGGCCAGTTGTCTGGAAGGCGTGTGTGTCCTTCAAAGGCGTGTCTGACAATTTGTTCGGTATAAATCCGGGTACATGTGTCTTATGCCCGGGCTTCGATGGGAATTTCGCCAAAGATACTCCTTCATTTCTCGCCAAGGTTTCAAATTCAACACACCTGGCAATAAGAGGGTATGGATTCGGTGTTCTCTCAGCAGAGAAACTTGCATCCCTTAATCATTCTGTGGTCAAAACTTTGGCCCTGGTTGATGATTTCATCAGTGACATACAAAACGGCACCCTGAATGGCTTTACTAATCTCGTAAGGCTGGTCATAGTTTTCAACAAATTGACACATGTCAAGCAGGGCTGGTTCTCCGGCTTAGAGAATTCGAATCTTCGACATCTGACCTTATCCAACAACAAAATCCAGCAGATAGATCCGGGGAGCTTTGCGCACCTAGCCCGCCTAAGTTTGTTGGACCTAGGGAACAACCTGTTGAAGGTTGTTGACCACACTTGGTTGGTGGGGCTGACCAGGTTGTCGTACTTGTACTTGGGATCAAACGACATTCAGAAAATCTCCCCAATGGCATTCCAATATGTGCAAGTGTACAGGCTAGATTTGAGCAGTAATGACCTGTCGTGTCTCGACATGGAGGTATTGAGGGGACAAGTGAATCTGGCAATACTTCACATCGGCGGTAACATGTTGGTGTCTGTTCACGATGCGATGTCATATCCGATGATGTGGAGCCTGGGCTCTATCCACACTGATGACGATACAAACAGCTTTGCCATGCTTGTTCAGGTGCCCAAACTCCGTTACTGTATCAAGTACGATCAGACAACTCATGAGCTTGAAGTCGGGTGGATCTTTGATCCATCAATTGTTGCATCCAATGCCTTGCAAGAAGAAATTGCTGAGACCTCATGTCCTTCTGGTTGGGATAGTTACAGTATTAATAAGATCTCAGTTCAGCCACCCGTTGTCATCATTGTCACTGATAGCTATGCAGACAAACGGGGCCCTGACACGTCCGAGCAGTGTAGACATGTTTGGGAGCAAGATGTGGGCATTTCAGTGGTCTGGAGAAGTCATGCGAGATTTCGATTAGTTTCCATGAGCACAGCAAATGCGACAACGACCTCGAGGGCTGTTGCCATGGTCTTCAATGTCCCAAGACAAAACACACACACACCCAGCAGCGAAATCCAAAAGTACACTTCCAATACAAGTGCCGCCCATGAGAGTGCCAAGAGCATTGCCTGTTTTTTGATCAACAAAACTGGCTACAGAAAGTTGTTCTTCAACAGCTCTAATGTGCCAGCACAGCCTCCTACAACAATCATGACCACACACAGAAATGATGATGACCAAGTTAACAGAACCATGGCACCCTCGCCTTTGCATACTAGATATAAGTTGGCCTCGATTTCGGAATGGAGAGACCAGTCTTCAATGACGGTCAGCACCAAACCTGAACGCCGCCATGCACCACCAACTTCAGATGGTGTTCTTATTCCTGTTCTCCCAGCTGCCACTGCTTTGCTGCTATTGGCCCTTGTGTTCGTGTGGAGAATGTGGTCAGCGAAGTCAGATCTAGAAGCAGATTTAAGGGCCAACAACGATGCACACATATGGACGCTTCCTCCTGGCGTTGCATTCCCTGGATTGTTCAGGTCCGCTTCCCTCCCTTCATGTGCCCACAGGACGGTGTCGGAGGACACCGCCTCCTGTACTTCACTACCCGCTGTTCTTCATTCTATCGAGCCAACCTACAGCAAGATCCCTGATCACGTAGCTGCTGCACAACGGCTTCTACCTGCACTCCCACATATCTACAGTGAAATCCCAGACATTGACAGTGGATCCTTGCCTTTTTATGCTGCTGCTGCAGAGCTTTCTCCTGTTGTCACATACACTAATAGACAGAATCAACAACTAGTTCATCTGGGAAATTGCGCTGGTATTACCAGAAGACACCAGTCTAGATCTGGCCAACGCATTGCCACGTATGAGTGCACATATGGCGTTCATAGACAGATCAGAGCTCAATGTGGCCTTGTCTACAGAAATGTAAAAGATTTCAAAGACAGAAGACTAGCCTTTTCTGGTCAGGAGGTCCCTAGAGTTCTTCGTAATCTTGCAATATCCTCAAACACCAACTGCCCATCGAAGAACCCAGGGAATGGAAAGTATAACACACCGCGGCGTGCGTCCCTTCCCCTTGTCACACTACCAAACACCTACTTTCCATGGGAGATCCCAGGGGAGGGGACCCATAGCACACCACGGCGTGCGTCCCTTTCCCTTGTCACACTACCAAACACCTACTTTCCATGGGAGATCCCAGGGGAGGGGACCCATAGCACACCACGTCGTGCGTCCCTCTCCACGCTACCTAACAGTAACACCTACTTTCCATGGGAGATCCCAGGGGAGGGGACCCATAGCACACCACGGCGTGCGTCCCTTCCCCTTGTCACACTACCAAACACCTACTTTCCATGGGAGATCCCAGGGGAGGGGACCCATAACACACCACGTCGTGCGTCCCTCTCCACGCTACCTAGCAGTAACACCTACTGGGCATGGAAGATCCCTGGGGGTGGAGCTTGTAACACACTGCGGCGTGCGCCCATCCCCCTCATACTACCGAACACCTACTGGCCATGGGAGATACAAGGCAAGGGGACTCGTAACACACCCCGGCGTGCCTCCTTCCCCTTGTCACACTACCAAACACCTAATGGGAGATCCTTTGGGACGGAACCCGTAACACACCCAGCGTGCGTCCCCCTCTACACTGCCTAGCACCTACTGGCCATGGGAGATCCCATGCCCAGGAGAGGGAACCCGTAACACACCACGAAAACATTAGCCTCCATAACTAGTTTCTTGTACCCTCTTTCTGAGAGTCGGCCAGTCCTTACAACCAGAACTGATATGTAATTCTTGGTAAACAGGAAATGACACATTATATGCAAAAAAATAAAAAAGCCAAAAAGCCTGCCCATGGAGGAATGCAACATACTTAGTATTGAAAAACACTCCCGAAATTCACAATTTATTATTTTTTCTGTTCAACGTCACAAATTTGTTCTATTTATGAGAGTTTTGTATTTGCAGCACGTCTATTGATGATGTATTTTGTGTGTTTGATCTCATAACTCAAATTGGCTAATCTTTTCTAGGGGCACTGGCTATCTACAAACAATTATGTGACATAAGAACATAATACTCCCAGCAAACAAGCAGACTTCAAATGCCCGTGGGCCAAATTGATGTTCTTCTTTTGGCCAAGATCAAGCTGGGATCTAACCAACAAAAAAACAAATTTCACGTTTTTATTCATTCTGCTAAAATAAAACTATATGTCTACTTAACTACAAGATACTTGGACAAAAGTATATGTACTATGTACTAAAAGTGATGCATGAAAGGTTCAATTTTGCTGCTTTCAAACAAGTTGAGAATGTAACTGCTCAATTCTGCTGTTAAACAACATAACGTGAGAATTATCAATTTTTTTGCAAAAAGACACAAATTGTTGTGGTTTGATACTAGACAGTGAATACATAAACAGTTAGAATTCTTGCTTGACAAGCAGAAAATGTCACTTGGTGAATTTCTATGCTGAACATCAAAGAATCATACATTGTTCAATGTGATGAGAAACATAATGAAAAATCATCAGTTAATTTTGACGCTTTTAAAACATCATGACATATCAATTGTTTCATTAATTTTGGTTGTAGCTGAACATCATGAAAATACAACTATAACGTTATATATAAAAGAATACATGTTTATTGTCCAATTCAACGCTCAAATTTAAGACCTATCAATTGTTGAATGTTGATTCTGAACACTGTAATAATTACAGATTGTTTGATTTAATGCTGAATTTAAATTGCAATTCAATATGAATTGTTCAAATTGGTTGCTGATCAATGGAGATATCAATTGTTCTTAATTGTGATGCGGTATACTGTAAGTGTAACATATTAGAAGTAGTGAAATTAGCTGCTTAAGATAATGAAAATGTAAATGTTCAATTTTGCTGCTGACTCGACGGAAGTCAACAGAAAAGTAACATTAATGGAGAAGCAGTCGTTATTGATATTCTCCAATTACATGTGCACTTTTAACCTAGCAAGTAGTGCACATGTACATTGAGGAAGAAGAATGTTAGTTGGAGCAGGCTTGGAGGTACATAACTGGAAGAATGTAAAAAGAGAGTGAGTGAGTAAGTGAGTGAGTGAGTGAGTGAGTGAGTGAGTGAGTGAGTGAGTGAGTGAGTGAGTGAGTGAGTGAGTGAGTGAGTGAGTGATGATATTTTACAGCCTACAGAAGTACGAACATGCCACATGTCTGAAACAGCCAGCTTTCAATGACAGAAAACAATGAATATTGATAAATCGGAAAGGAAGGGGACCTGCAGCTGAGACCGGCAGGAGTGAAGCAATGAGATTTGGCTGTCGGGCTCCAAAATTGGTACAAAATGCACAATGGCAATGGGAGGAACATCACACCAACATTCTAATGGTAGTGAAATCAAGCTTATAATATATGATCCGTGGGTTGTACCTATATCGTGTGGGGCTGTGTGGCCTAACGGCAGAGTGTTCGTGTCAGAACCAAGTGATCCCGGGTTCGAATCCTGTCATGTCACCGATCTTGTGCCCTTGGGAAAGGCACTTTACACGACCTTCCTCACTTGAAAATGAGTACCTAGCTTCGGTTAGCCAGGGACGTCCCTCTGATAGGACGTTAAATTGTGTGAGTGGATCAAAATCTTACAGTCCTGTGTACGTCTTGCGTACCGTGCTTGGAGTCCTCAACTTAATGTTAAGCTTAAGCTCGTAATAACGAAAAAGAGGAAGATATCAAATTTCATGGCAATATATTACAATTGACGAGGCGTGAAGTAGTCTAGTGTCTAGAAACTCCGTCTGTGGCCACACTCGAGCATTCAGGCGTCAGACCGACCAGACATTTGAACCTGTGTTCTGGGACAAAATTTGCATGCTACTAGACTGATGCGGAGCTTATAGGCCACCAGAGAGAAAGGAGAGCCACGCCTTTGAACACTTTGAAGATAAAGATTGCAAAACTCCCAATCACACTGCAGTATGTTCTTACCAACATACAGTACTGATATGATAAGCTAGGTGATCTTGGCTGTAGTGCCGACTTACTAGTAGATTACGACTGCTTCCAAGGACAAGCGAGCTAGCTGGACAAGTGGGACGTCATGTACATGGATATGAACAGGAGGCTGCTGCAGAAAGCATCAAGATCCATAGTTAAGTACAGCTGCAGTCGCTGTGACTGGCTAACACAGGTTATGGGTATGTGACAATATTCAATATCTGCAACGAGATGATGAAATGGTATTTTTCAATACTCATTCTTCATCATCAGTTTGTTGTGACGTTCACTCATTGCTACTCTATAAGGCACCTAGATGTCTGTGTAACCAATGGGAAGACACGTTATAGCTGATTGCTTCATTCATGTGGCTATGGGATTGCCCTCCATTCAAAACAAATTACGTGAAGGCGCGGTCATATTCATCACAGGTAAAACTTTGATGCCATACAATTTTCATTCAAGCAGGCTGTGACAGAACCATGCAACCAGCGACAATGATCTAAGACAACCTTGTCCTTAAGAAGTCTGTTGAATTTGTACGACATAAGCACGATCGTCCCAAGAATACTTTCAGTTTGCGATCGTAGGCCGTTCGTATGACAATCCCTAACAAAATGACGCCACGATCTACAAACTTAGTGTGATCTGTCGTTCGCTGGCATTGTTCAGGCATGACATAGCATAAGCCAATGAAATACGTGTGTGAGACGTAAGATTGTTGTACCAAGAATCTCTTATTATGTATATACGATAAGAGACATTTTTAGTCCTCCTGTGTATGAAATGATGCTTGTTTCACCTACATGTAACCTGGATAAGGCTATGTTGATTCGATTATATGGATGACATCCTCCAAAGCTGATGCGAGCGTGCGAATAAAAAAAGTTTGGCAAAAAAAAGTTACCTTCACTATGAAATCTATGTGGTCAGGAAGGTTGAAGAAATGACTAAATACACAGAATATAGAATGATAGATTCTTCATGTTGGTTTCTTCACATCTTCTTGACTTTGGAATTGACTTAAGTATCCGTTTTCCGAAATATTTTTTTTGTCATTTACAGTATATGTTTGCTTATTTGCGAATCAACATGGCCTCAGGCAGCAGACTAATCATTACGATTCACAGTGTACATACATAGATCTTTATCAATCTATTTTAATGTACTTCATGATGATTCCCAGTGCAACTGTGTATAGAGGTGTTGTTCTATTTACTTTATTCGGTTAACCTCATATATTACTCACACGTCACGCGTTGTATAGAGTGTTACGCGGGGGCTTTAAGGAACATTTACTTGTATAAACTAGGAAATTAATTCTGCTGTGTCTGCAGCTACCGTCTTTTTAAGTTAAATCACTTCAGTTCACCACTAAACAAGGATCATTGAGAGCCACTCTGATGTTTTGAGTTAAACTGACTGTCTTTTTGTTGACAGATGTTTGTTCACCTTTGACTCGAAAAGTTTTAAGTTGAGTTGTACCCATGCTTCAGCTCAGGGAAGCGTTCACAAGGAAGCTTGTTCCATAAAGATATGGTTCTAGGAAAGAAGCTTTCAACGTGCAACTTCCTCCTGAGACACATGAGGAGCTCCATGAAGTTTGGAAGAAGAAAGGGTGATCTGCTTCCGTGAAGGTGGTAATACCTGTCCTTGCAGAGAGAGTTTGGAGTGGCGGCACAAGCGGGTGAAGTTCAGCGGAGCATCTACCGTGGATATAGCGATAGAGTAACGCTAGAATTGCTACATTACGTCTTTGAGAGTGAGGTTTGTAAGGTTTGTAAGTTTTGTACTCTGTTGAGACAAATTAGGGAGCTCTGATATGACAGCAGTATTCAACATCTGTATTTTGTTCAAATGGAAAATGTACGAAGTACATTATGCATTTTAATGTTAATGCTACAAGAAAAGCAAAAACATGATTACATCCACACAATGGAACGTTATTCGTGTTGTAATGTAATTATATCACTATCATAATGATACGGCTGTATTCGCGTAGTTCATAATGTTGAAAGCTATACATAAAAACATGTTGCTGTGTTTTTCCTGGTTTTTCACAATTCTTTGAAATTAGCAATTTGCAAACTAGCACTTTGAATAATCAACCAGTTGAATGCTTACTTCTACAATGTACTTAATCCATTACTAGTAAACATAATAAAAAGCACTGCCTGAAAGGCTTTGATCCCCCAGTTCATTGATCGATAGCTTCGGACGTAGCGTGCAGTGACCGGATTGTCCAACAGGCGGCGCTGTGGCGTGTTGAAGTCCTCATTACCTTGGAACACCTGGTGGAAAAGAGGCAGGAAGAAAAAGCTTGTTACCCACATACCAAAAACATGTAAAGCTCGTTTTCTTTCTTTCTTTCTTTCTTTCTTTCTTTCATTTCTCTAAAAGAATGGTGTACCAACGCTATTCAAGTGCAAAAATTGTCATAAACAGAATATTGTTCTCTGTTTAAAAAAATCAAGATGATACCTTCTGTCGACCAGAGGCGTCGGTATAAGGCCACCAGCTGGTGCCATCGACACTAAAGTGTAGTTTGTAAATTGACACCCACTGTTGAGCAGCAAAGCGACCCTGTGTGACCACACCCCATATCTCGATAGGGTTTCCCAGGTCAACCTGGGAGGGAGATGTCGCCATAAGAAATGTGCATACATACAAACATACACAGACACATAAATGTACGTACAAACACACACACACACACACACGTACGCACGCACGCTCACACACGCTCACGCAGGCACGCCACACACACGCGCAACTGCATCTTAGCAATGAACTGCAATGGGTAATTGCAGACGATGATACAAAGCGTTGGCAACAATTTTCATGTGGCCTGACGTATACAAAACTGTCACAATATTATGAAGGTATCCACAACATTTGTCCGTTTTCAACACATTTTATTTTTACCTTTCATGTTCCAAGCTTGCAAGGTTCAGGCTAGTTTTATGCAACTTTCCGTTCAGACTATTTAGGGTTATGATATAGGTAAGTACAATACGAACAGTATAAATGAAATACAAACTTAACTTGAAACATAAGAATTGTTATGGGAAAAATGTACAACCGTATGTATGTAAAACATACCAACTGATAAGAGAAACGGACGAATCTTATGGGAAAAACGAGGAACTACATGTATTACGTAAAATAGTCGCTCTTTATCCACAAGTCGCTCACACTAACGTCACGGACAGTGACAGTAATCTCTTACCTCTGTAACGAGACGTACCAGCCATGGTTACCATGTTACATTGGCACATTGTGCCTACGTCATTTAAAACAGGGACACTTATGTATGTCCGCAAACTTCAACACGCATAAAATGTTAGAAAGCAGTTTGAAAAACTTGACCCAATTCCCTTAATGCGGAATTTAAAGAAAAGAAAACTCTGTACACTTTTGATTCCTATACATGGTTAATAAAATAAGATACTTACTTTAAAACAGTTCTTGGCTATATCATATAGCAATACAAAGTATGCGATAATCTCATACTATAGGAACTGTTGTGTAGCAAAAGTTCCTATGCACTTGTCAGTGTCAACTATTGAGGAACGTAGTTATGTCACAGTTCCTGTAAGGGACACATGGGGGTGTCTATGCACTGTTGAATATGTCCAGGGGTTCTTTGAGACTTATTTGACTACACTTCACAATATATAATACTTGGATATCTGATACAATACCCAAACCTAACCCAAACCTAACCCGACAAACCTAACCGTTTATACTCTGCTCCCCTAGGATTGGTATCATAAAGTGTGCTATCTCTACGGCACGGGACTCCTAAACCTTTTCTATCTCAGTAACGAGACATACCATTCATGGCTACCATGTTACATTGGCACACAGTGCCTACATCAGTCAAAACATATGTGCAAGGACATATCTGAGCGTGTCCGCAAACTTCAGTATGCATAAAACACGAACCTTCATTCCTTTAAATCAGCTTTCACAAGAAAACAAACTCTTGTAGACTTCTGACACTTGGCTATGTAGTAATGCTAAGAAGCATGTGATCATCTCATAAACAGTTCCTATGCACTTGTCAGTGTCAACCTTTGAGGGATGTATGTCCATTAATGTAAAGAACAGACGGAGTGTCTATGCGCTGTTGAGTTCTTTAACTACTCTTCATCAAACTTGAATTTGAGACCCCAACACTTATACTTTCTCCCCAAAAATTGACATCCAGGACAAGTGCATCATCTCTGCGTATACGGTACGGGGTACCTAGGTAATCTCCAAGCAGATGTAAAATGGCAAAATCGTAACATTTCTCAAGCTCCCGGCTCGCAGGGCACTGGGCTTTCGCTCCGGGAACCGGAAGCTTGAGAGACTTTGCGATTTTGCCTTTCTACATCTGCTTGGAGATTGGTTCCTAGCAATCCTGCAGCCTGGTGACCAGCTCGGCTCGCAGCAGGGCGAGGATCTCGCGCAGCCAGTGGAAGAACACGAAGTCCCGGATGTAGTGGTCGTACAGGTCGTCTCCCACGTCTGGGAGGGGAACGGGGTCTGCCGTCCACCCCTGCGGCACGGTGGGATCGCCCAACTGTCCTGCCACCGTCATCTGAGCAACAGAACGGAACAGTCAGAGATGGCAGACTTCACCACTTTGTCAACTCTAATACTGCCTTGCGACCCTTCGAAGTCCCGCAGACAGAATCAGAGATGGCAAACTTCACCCCCTTAAACTTTAAAAGCACAAAGACAGACACATAGGCATGCCAAAAACAATACATCACATACCTGCAGTGAAGTAAAAAAAAATGACACCATAGTAACATGTTGAAATTTTACAACATACAGTTATTTCACCAATTTACTAATACTGTTACAGTAAGGAATGCATGACTGAGTTTTTTATCGTTTGTGCTCGTGATGGTCTCAGTTTATTTATTTATTTATTTATTTTGATTTACCACATTTTGTGGAAGGATTGACATAACAGGTGAACTATCACCTTTTCAAGATGTCATCCCAGACCGGACTGTAAGATTTGGACCATCGCACACCGGGGCATGCCCCTACTCTTTTTCGAAAGGTGTAGTGGGTTCTTTAACGTGCGCGGGGTGTTGCTCTCCCCAAACACGGGACCTCCATTTAACGTCCTATCCGAGGGACGTCCCTAACCCTAGATGAGCTAGGTACTCATTTACACCTGAGTGAAGTGAGGAAAGTCGTGTTAAGTGCCTTTCCCAAGGGCACAACGTCGGGGCGCAAGTTTGGACATGTCTCTGGGCACACCTGGGATTAGATCCCGGGACCCATTGTTTGACAGCCGCGTGCTCTACAGTTGCGCCACACGACGCCAGTTATACTGAGCGACTGTAATTGTAAATAATCGTGAAACTTTCGCGGTAGCTTTATTTTTGCGGTGACCTCTCCACCCGTCAATTCACGACACAGCGGACGTATGTCCCTTCTAAGATGACTAAGATTACAAAAAAACACCCTTTTCCCTCCTACCACGAAATAAACCAACCGCGAAACTAAATAAATTTACAGTATTCTTACCGTAAGGTTCAGTTTATACAGCAGGTTGTTCAGGACGCTGCTGGTGTCGTGCATCGACCGCCGCAAGGTGGCGCTGTAGCCGTCCAGATGACGTGCCTCATGTATGACGGTTGTGATGGTCGTCTGGTAACGGCTCAGATTACGGAACAAGGGAACCAGTCCACTGTCGTCCTAAATAATGAAACACTTTTTCATTAAAAACAGTGCCTCGAGTTATGCATTGCCGTAAAGATAGAGAAAAGTGTCAATCAAATATGGATATGGGTCAGGAATACAGAAATGTGAAAAGACTGACGTCGAAACTAGAGGGAATTCTAGCCTGTAACCATTTCCACGGGCCGGCTTAGGTTGTCTTAGCTTACCGATCGCAGTTTTCATAAGCAGTGGTCTTTCATTATTTAATGTCAGCCTATCTTCTGGCGAATTGAAACCAGCCCCGTAAAAATTCACCGCCGGTACGCTAATGAACTGCGCGGGCGGGTAACACTTCCAGCACCGCTGAGGTACCGATGAACCGTTCCGGTATGGTTACAAGGCCAAGGGGATTCCCCAAGAACTTGGGCGACAGTATGGTAATCTTTTCTTCCGGCAACAACTAACCTGTTTTTGGAATGAACCACAACAGGTTTGCTGCCTAAGTTTAAGGTGTGCCGCACATGTAGGTAAAATGGACGTGCATTTCGAGTTATCGTCGGGAGCCAAGTCCGTAAAACTACCCACCGTGCGCGCTAATATATAGCGGCCTGGGCGGGCGGGCATCACTCCCAGCGCCGTAGAGATACCAGGGAGCTTCCGATGGTATGGTTACCAGGCTATCGGTAGCTAAACTTAGGACATTATCCCCACGATTCTTCTGCAAAAAAAATGCAAAACAATGACTCACCTGGAAGTAGGCGGTAGTGGGGAGCTCATCCCAAGCGATCGAACCGGTGTCGTAAGATCTCGAGCAGAAGACGTCCCGTTTCTGACAACAAACGCAGAGAACACACATCAGCGTTAAGACAGGCTCACCTTACTTGGAATCGTTTTAAAAATAATGTTTAAGAGAGGGCAACAAAACTATTAAGGAATAGGGAAAACTCAACACAAGCACAACATGTCGACGGTCGCACATGCAACTGTACATCTTGATATTCAAATGTGAAGACACGCAACTTAAAAGTAATGCAGGGCCCTTGCTAGCCTACGCAAAGACGAGGCAAAAGTGCAAACAAATAATACAGGCCTTGTTTGTGATACAAATGTAACGTTATCTAACTTGTGCTGAAGACACACAGTAAGAGTAAAGTCACACCAGGATGCATGCAATGCACGTTGTCAAACTAAGCAAAGCTTTTCTACAGTTATCCTACAGCTATGTTCCCTCGTTCTTACTTACCATCATTGTCATAGTGTGGTTGGTCTGAATGATACTTCTCTCGGTCAGCTGTAAGTCTTGCCGGAAGCCTCTCCTCTGACACGGTCGGTAAGGGTTGAGGTTGGCAGAGCGAGCCTGTCGGGGCGGTAGTCGGGGGTACCCCGCCCCCGGAAGGGCAGAGGCCGCCTGGACAACCGGCACGAAGAGCAGCGTCCACAGCAGACTTTCTGTCGACCGATGAAATGCGGTGTCAACGCAATAAGTTTTTAAACTGCTACTCAAACATTTTGAGACGCAGACCTTATAGGTTTGTTCAATGATACTTCAAGTAGTTCCTGGCGGCACATATATATGGCCTCCGCCGGCAGTGTTGACCATGGTAAAAATCCTAATTTACAACAGCCCTACAACATCGACTAGCACATAGGGTAGCAAGTTTCCTTGTTGTTTCAGTAGCAAGTATATTTTTACAGGAAGGGGTTGCTAGCCCTTCCCCTTTATCGTGAACGAGGCACCTCTTCGAACACGGGCCCCCTTTTACGTCCCTTCCGAAATACGGGTGCAGCCCTAACCGAGATGCCCTTCCCAGCATTTGAACCGGGGTCTCCCGCTTACCAACTCAAAATTGGAACAGTGAGCTCAACTGTGAGACTACTACCACTTGAGTTACAGGGACGTCCCTAGACCTCGAAAATCCCCGTGCATGGGGGAGCTTCAGGTGTCAAACCTCTGCACGCAAAAGAACCGAACACACGGTATCGAGAAGAGTAGGCGTGCCCCGGTGTGCTTGGCTGAAAACGTGAGTCATGGGGAAGCCGCATTGCACTACAACTAGCTGCTTGAAATGAGTCACCTTATTTCTGCCCATAGCACTGAGATATACACGCAACCATGCATCCTTACCTTTACGCCGTGAAGACATGTTACAGCCCAGGTATCAGGTAAGTGTGCAGACTTCAGCCAGGTGCAAGCACCTCCAGAGAATTCTTGCGTGCATACTGGCCCTGCACACCTACTCATGTCGGCTTTATAATGACCATCTTCGGTTTAAGACCAAGGGCATTTATATAGCCATCCATGTTTAGACACGAACGATGAAGTCGTTGAAATGGTATGTCAGAATAAAAACAAGCCGTGTTTTTTCATGACTTTTTTTTCCCAGAACCCTCATGTAAACGCGATCACGCCACTGATTTTTCTCTTCCTGGTCAAAACATCACCCCACCTTCGAAGGTTCTAGAAGGTTGACCATACCCAGGTAAACGCCCATATGATCTATGACAGGTGCTAAAAAGTACGTCACCCAAAAATCCCCAACATGCAAATTACGGTTGCGGGAAACAGCCAGACACGAAACACGATCTCCCCATAACCTCCTTGCAAAAACATAATGTCCAAAAATAACCGAGTGTTCTCTTGCGGAAGTTGTACGCGTCATTTCGTGTCAGTGGTAACAGGTAAACTGAGGCGTAAACAGAGTACTCTCCAAGCAGAGGAGGGGTTCCGGCTGGTTTTTGACGTGTTTTTAATCCTTTTTGTCGGGCTTTCTACTTTTGGGGGGCGGGGGTGGTGAGGAGACAAAAAGGCCTAAAAACACGTCAAAACCAACCGGAACCCCTTCTCTGCTTGGAGAGTATAAACAGAGGGCTTCTCACGACTTTGAAGTAGTCGATCGGCGATACATTTCACAACAAAAAACAAACAGAAGAGCTCTATGGGCTACAGTGTTTACCGTAAACAGGACTTTACGTCAGAAGCATAACATTATGGGTTGAAAAATTCAAGAGTTTCTACGTTTCACACCAGATTGAATCAGAACAGTGCCTGACTTAGAACAAGCCCCGTGTGGACTTCCGTTCCAGGGGTGTGTACCTGTTGCCTGTCCTATTGTACAGGTGCTTCCATGCATGATGAGAATGATTTGATGTCAAATACCGTGCATATGGGGGACATTCAAAAACTTCCCCACCTCACTCTATTCACCAAGCAAAGGTTTCGGTCGAGAGGGCTAGGAGTGGGCGATGGCCGCGTTGTTTCCACTCCTAGCCCTCTTGGCCGAAACCTCTGTTTGGAGAATGACCTTACCCGGAAACAAGCGACACAACTAAAATTTCGGGGCATGACTATTAACTATAAAACGCTCTATTCAAGTCCACTAAAGCTTAAATCATTGTCGTCATTTTCTTGCAGGCGACGATCTTTTGAAAACCAGCAACGTTAATAAGGCCATGTTGATTTGTATCATATGTATGACATCCGTGCGCGCATCGATTTTTGATCATTTCCACACAAAAAAAAAGAGTTTTCGGCCATACTGTAAATCGTCAAAGCAGCTGCTAAATGAGAAAATACACGCTGTAAAAATATTTCGGAATACGTATATTAATTTTTTTAATGTCGTAGAATGCCAAAGTCAAAGAAGTTTTGAAATAACAGAAATGAGATCATGTATTTCGGTATACCATACTGTGTGTGATTTAAGTTTTGTTGTATCTTTCCTGACCACTGATTTTCTAATGAAGGCAACTTTTATTTCGCCAATTTTTTTTATTCACACGCTCGCATCAGTTTTGGCGTTGCGAGAGGATGTGATCCATGTAATCAAATCAACATGGCCTAAGTGTAAGAGGCGGAAATAAAACACACATACACAAACAGTTTTGTCCATCATTAAAGACACAGTAATTTACTTTTATTCAACTTTTAATTACTCATAATAAAACATTGACATTTGATATAAATGTATAAACGTATATTTAAGGTATTTGCTCTACTTTTATACACTAGTTGGTTCATCAAAGTGCCCTGAATTCCTCAGTGGTTATCATGATTATATCAGGAGGCACGCAGGAATGATTGTTCACCTTTAAGGCACAACATCGTTAAGACATATGACAAACAATGCCATAAGTTTTTCCATAATCCAAAATACATTTGTTTCCATGTTGTAACATTTGTTTCCACAATATGTCACATATATTAACTCTATACCACTTTTCTTTAGAACAAGTACTGTTGTACAGATGTAACGTTATATTCACCTCTTTCCGGTATCAGGGCGCCAATGACACGGAGTTTAAGACCAAGGAACTTTCTGTTTATATCTCCTTGGTTAGACACACGGATCAAGAACCCCCATGTCCACTGTACTGGAATGTTTAGTGCCACATGCAGTACCTGTATTAAGCCCCAGGGGGAGTTGCAGTGAAAGCTCACTACCCCACTTGACCACTAAGCATTTGCCATGCTACACAAATTACAGTGATTTTCACCCAATGGATCATTATAGATTTGCGAAGGGGAAAAATGTACTCCCACCCCATCTCCAATATACTTTGCACCAAAACACCCAACAGGCAACAAGTAGAGTGACAGAAACAAAATTGTTGACCTGAATCTTGCTATCAAAAACTTCTTCTGATAAAAGACTAAGGCGCAAACTGACTGATGAATATCTTACCCTTTACAAATGTTTTATAAATTCCAGCATACAGATAATAATCTGTAATATATATATATATGTATGACTTAGACATGTACACTTGAGGACATCATTTTCAAGCATTGTAGAACATCATAATACTAAAAGAATAATTTTACATTTACAATTGATTTGCAATCAACTTTATGTTGTCTTTCTAAAATCTATGCAAGTTATATTCTAATGAGTCAAGTAGGCTCAACAGGCTGGTAAACCATAGAATATTAAAAAGGTCTTTAAGCGCAAACAAATTTTTCTCAGCTGCTAATGTTTCCGTAGTCTTTCTGGTGCCTTCCTCAGGGCAAGAATTAGAGAAACTGAAAGATCACTAAAGACCAGGTTCCTTGAACACAAATGCAGAAGTTCAACAACCTTGGAAGTTTCACAACACATGCATATAGAGTCACCTGGACACTCGGTTTCACTGGACAAAGTAAGAATCTTAGACACAGAACCAGCCTTTTTTAGGTACAGTTCAACTTTGATCAAGAATGACTTCTACCAACACAGATGAACTTTCAAGCTAAGAATTAAAATTGGTCATTATTGCCGTGAGGAAAGTAGCAGAAGTGTACCAAATATTGGCTGTTGTTTAATAACTTCCTCTCTATAGAACAACTGGGTACTCATCATTACACAAAGCAGTGAATTCTAAGTCTTTGTTGACTGATATACATCATTCACATCATACGCATACATCATTCACCCAGACAGGAGACCTGACACATTCCCGTCTTGTATCAGTCAATAGGGTATGTCACCCCGTAAGGGGCAATATAACCCTGACAGTGCATAAGCACGTTGACTGTGGACGGATGGATGTTGACTGACATTTGTACACATCATGTTACATGTACATGTGCGTTGGCACTAAATAGATGTCTCCTTTCTCTTCTTGACCTGACTCAAGAAATGCTCGCGCTGTTCTTTCATCGTCATGCCGATGTCAATCAAGTCTTGTTCCGTGATGTCGTCCAGAAACTCCAGCCGGTCCCACCCGGCGCGCACCATCTTGTCGTGGTACACGATCAGGCCTAGCTGGCTCAGCCAATCAGCAAGCTGCTGTTCGTGATGTTGCGTGGACCGGTGTGGTGGTGAGAGCTGATGAAAAGCAAAGGAGAAAATTATGTCAGACTTGAAATACAAACAGTCATCCTTCTTTCTATGTGCTTAACAGCTAATTAGATTGATGAGTATTACTTTTCAGGAAATTTAGGCCTAAAGTTAAGATATGGAAAAAGGACGCCAATTACAAGCTGATAACTGTTAGCATAAATATTATTCCTTAAAGGAATCTGCTTTGTCCTTCAAAATGTGATGAAAGGATCTCCAAAGTGTAAGAGATGATAAAGTATCTAATAACACAACATTACCGGTATGTCCGACAGGGAAGCCATAGAGGTCCTGTTGCCTCTACTCTTCACTGGTAGAGGAGGTGGAATGTCCGAGTTAGCCCCATCATCTCCCTTCGTGACTCTCACCACAGGCGGCGGCTTGTTGGGCACCACAGGTGGAGGAGCTGCGCCTGCGTTCTGTTTCTTTGGTTCTGCCACAAAATTCCTGTCTCGGGGTCGTCTTTCTGATGCCGACCGCGAGGACGACAGCCTGGGGGGAGGTTTTGGCGGCCGAACTTCCATCGGGTCAGCCGATCGGTCGCTGGAGTGTGACCTCTGCTTCTGTTCATCGACCGTGAGACCAGGCGACTCTCTTGTACGAACATCCCGCTCTAAGGAACTCCCCCTCCTACGAGGGGTTGGTTTGGGTTTCTTCCGTTGGGAGTCGGTTAGCTGCGGACCCTCCTGTTGCTTGTCGTCCACCCCGCTGGTGAGGAAGTACATCTCATTGGTGGCAGTCAGGGACGAGGTGCTGGTGACTGGTTTGTGGACCGTTCCATCCAGGGGGTTGCTGAGGGTGGGTTGTAGGTGGCGGTGCGGCAGGACATGGTCCGAGGTGTCCTCCACCATCTCCCCGAATGAGATCAGTTCTGTGATAAAATGTCAATAGATACTGTTTAACAGTAAAGTAGCATAGAATTACACTTAATTACAGTTCAGTCTATTCATTCTACAAGGAGATTTTCCCTGTTTTCTGATAACCCTGGACACAACTGAAAATTACAAACAACGAACTTGAAACAGAAACAAGAGCATAAGGAGTGATATCAAAGACACTGCAACTTCTAGATGTAAAACATGGGCTCTACTAAATATATATGTCCATCTATGAATGATCGAGAATGATAAAAAAGAGAAGAGCATTAAAAGAAAGCTTACCATAGCTTCTGGACATCTCTCTCTGTGATCGTATCCTCTCGTCCCCCTTGACGTGCATCCAACCACTGGAAAATCATATTTTATTGTCATGCAATATCCAACAGGCTTTAGTCTATAACATGCTAAGGTAAGTAATCTAAAACTTTGACTTTGAGCCAATGATTGAAATGATAAAAAAGTCACATTTTATTTGGGCATCATTTTTAAATAATGCTGACATAAAAATAAAATAATGCAACTTTTTATCTTAAAAGTCACTATGATGTTAACATTGAAAGACCATTACCGGTAGACACAAGTATTACACAAGCTGAGCCAACATCCATATTAGGTTCAGAAAATTATAGGACCAGGTTTTCCCTGGCCTTAGATTCTATTCCACAAACCCATGCTCACCTTGAACCTTTATTTAACCTATTGGTATGATTAGATGAGCATGGGTCTGGATCTAAATCCAATCTTGTTCATATTAGACACAATAGCAAGGGAAAGCCTGCATAGCTTTAGCCATAATTAGTAATAACATCATAACTAAATTCTGATATCAATCCATACCTGAGAGTTCCGGTGCACTCCCCTAGATGGGTGATAAAACTGTCAAACTGCTGAGGCATTGAAGCGATCATGTTCTTCAGGGACAGCACACATTCACCTAACAAATACAACATACAAAATGTGTTTAAGTTTAATACAACATAGACTTTTCATTACAGAGGCAGCAAGAAGTATTGTCATATTTTTCCAAGGAGCTGGGTGGCTTTTGTATAACATTGGCAGTTATTGAGCATATAGCACAAGGATATTACTTCAACAACGGACTTAGTTATCTAAAATCCTTCTTGGTGTATAATCATATAATTTTATCTGTTTCTATAGCCCTTAAATTGGGACACACAGTTGTGTAAGCACTACAGCAGGGTGCTAGTCCCCTTGTAGTGGAGTGTGTTCAGCCATACTCTTTCTCATAAGTACAGGGAAAGCAGTATGTCCCATTTTTTACCTTCTCCCTACTGCCTAACACTGTAACCAATTGGGAATTGGGCATCAAATGGCTACTTCAGAGTGCTAAAGGTTAAAAGTCTTTGGTATGGCTGGGCCAGGGTTCGAACCCAGAAGGATCTCAAGTTTTGGTTACCGTATGACTCGTCGCTGTCCGCTGACTTGACTGACAGCAGCAGATGTTGCTCCTCCAGGTACTCCCAGTCAGAGATGAGTGGAGACAACTGTGTGCAGAAGATAAACAGGTGTGGAGGTTTTAAAAAACTGCAGCTGAAAATAAAATCACTGGAATAATCTTTTCATATCTAATGCATGTGAAACCATTTTGTCCCTAATATGCCTACCAATGGCAGGTGATTGCTGCTCCATGATGCCTTGATGTTTCCTCCATCCTTCAGCCCTTCCACTGTTGTGCTCTGGGATGGCCCTTTAGAGCATAGATATCACATGTTAGGGGTCACACAGGTTTGGGGTTGCACAGGTTAAAAGTCACACGGGTCAGAGATCACTCAGGTTAGGGGTTGCACAGGTCAGAGATCACACAGGTTAGGGGTTGCACAGGCCAGAGATCACACAGGGTAGGAATCATACAGGGCAGAGATCATGCACAGGTCAGATAGGTATGATAGGTTTTAAGAGAGAACATGGGTCAGAGACCACACTTAGGTCATGGGTCACACAGGTCATACATTACAATAGTCACACACACCAGTCGGAGATTAGATTGGGGTTTTACAGTGACAAAACTCACCCTCCAGACAAGTTGAATGGATCTCCAGATAAAAGCTGGTTTTGCTGCTTGTTTTAATCTGTGTGAAAGATAAATATGATTACTATTCACATCTCATCTTCTAGCATAACATCATATTCTATTAGTCATTACATAATCATAAATCATGTATCATAAAATATTAGTGACTTGTATCAGACCTTGGCATCCATATGCTTGAACACAATCTCCACTTTCTTGTTGTCCGCCCCACCAGTGCCCCCCAGATCTGTGGGTAGGTGTGCAAAAGGCAATCAGAGATCATGGTATACTCCACACCCTCAAACTCTCTTAGGATGACAAGCGCCCTCTGACAGAACACACAGAAACTGCACTGGTAAAGGACAGATACACACATACACACACACACGCACACACACGCACACACACACACACACATACACACACATACACACACACACACACACACACACACACACACACACACACACACACACACACACACACACAGACACTCCAAAAACAATACTCCATTCCCTTGTGAGTGACCCAACAAGGAAGTTACTACACACATACAATCTATAGAATGCAGTTTCACAGGTCCTGATTGAACAGATCATTTTAACAATATAAATATAGCAAGATAGGCACCTGTACAGGTATAAAACAAATTTTAAACTGTATGCACACAAGACCACATCAGTTTTGAACAACAAAGATGTAGGAAGCCAGTGGAGGAAGTCAGACAGAATGCTCACCTTTTTTAGAAACATACTGAGTGGTGATCCCCACATCGAACGATGCAAACACAGGGGAGTGATCACTGGTCACAATGTCTTCTGTACAACCTGTGACAAGAAAGGACAGACCAGGATATACTTATGGTGGCACGACATTGTACCAGGAAAACTGAGCCAACAACTACGGTGTATCAAGACAGTTGCAGTTGTAGAATTAATGCTTGTTATAATCAGTATTTTAACTGTGTGTGCACAAATTGTGTAATACAGGGTCAAACAAAGTCTGTCATTGACTGCCAGCCTACCTTAACCAGGGAAGAGAAAGGGCAAAACTACTGTGTGCCAGTGTCTTCCCCATCCATACTTTTATGTCATTAAAAAAATACAACCCTAAGATGGGGTATAAAACAGGAATAACACAAACTACATGTAATATCTTCACACTGTCCACCTATTACAAAAAAGTTATAGAGGTTGAAGCAAGACCCACCATAGGATAAACTGGTGATATACGTGTCAGGAAATGACCGCCACATGACGCGGTCACACCAGGACGGAACGTTGATGCGGATCTTGAAAGAAAAACAAGAAAAACAGAGTGATGTATTTACATGATCATTCTGTACAGTAGGGGTATGTGGTAATTATATGGTTTCAAGATGTTGTTCAAAATATTTACACTAACGTTAGAGAATTTATCCAGTTGTTTGATTTATTTTGTAGCATGTTATTTACAAACAGTAAAAAGAAAGACTTAGTTTCTTTCTGCTCTATAAATATACTTACACTAGTTGTAAAAATGTTGATCATACCTGAATGTTTACTACAATTCTCAAACAATTCTATAACATACTGGTGGTCAAAATCAACAGAAGAAGTGGAAATATTGAAATTACCCCAGTCTTTTTGAACTTCTGCCAGGTATATTCCTTTCGGTTGCCTCTTTCGTAGCGGTAAGTTGGAGGAAAAGTTATATTTTCCTCATCTGGACAAATGACAAAATACAGAAGTGTAGAAGCTGAATATATGGATAAGTCATGTTTTCAGACATGCATCAACAAAATCAATGAAAATAGCAGAATCAAAAAATTGCACTGCACTAATTGTCTGCAGTTGTTGAAAATTGATTTTTTTTCCTAATTAAAAAAAATCATCATTTTCTAATAACTGCAGACAATTAGTACATATCAAGATGCGCGAACATCTGTTTGTAGCTTTGATCATTATGCACATGGAAAACATAGTTTCATTGCAGTGGTGTGTACCAAAGTGCTGTATTTTCTTTTAGAAAAATAATATTATGGGCAATAGGATTTGATGACGTCATCCATATGGTCAAAAAATCATATTCAGAATTCTTTCATGCCCACCTATTAATATTCAGTACAACTAGAGTTCTTTCTGTAATTCATTAATGAGAAAACAATGGAAAGTAAAAATGTCAATTTGTCCAAGGTAGAAACCTTAAACATTAAGTGCTTTGAATGCTTTTTCCTGACAAGTACAAAATCTTACTTACTGAATCTGACAAAAATCCTCCCCTTGTCCTGTTCCACCTTCAGCTGATCATGAGTCAGAAGGCTCTCATAGTCCCTCTCATTCACCTTCTTTAGGATTTCCTGGAGAGGCATAGTAGTACAACAATTATAATCAAGACTGAATACAACTGTAACACCTCAAAACAAGACACTGGCATTGCTGTTTGTTGTAAAATCTCTGCTCCAAATTTAGAAGAAGTAACTGTTAGAAGCTTTATTGAACAACAAAAAGTACAGTTACTATAAATTTGTATGGTCAACTATAAACTACAAATTTAAATAGAAATACAAAATAAATCTTCCATCTGTAATATCATGTTACAATCAGGTAGAGCTAATTGTGGGTTGTTTCAGTATCATTTCTGATAACAAAGCAATATAGCTTATTTTGCATTAATATGTAGCTTAATTTTGTATTTTGACAGTTGTCATATCTAAAGAAGTTAGACATCGTATCTAGAGCATTCCATGACAAAGTGTAATATATGTATGTATGGTATGATGTGTTAAGAGATAGATGGTTCTCACCTGAACAGGTAGGTCCAGCCTGTAGTTCAGGTCTCCTAAGAAGAAGACGTGGTGGAACTGAGTCGTGACATCAAACCCTCCAAGTTTCAGGTGTCCGAGGTTCAACCCCCTTAAGATGTCGTGGTAGTTCTGATTCCGTCTGAAACAAAATTAAGATGGTAATCACTTACATGTACTTCAAGATTCTTATTCAAATTTTCATTGGGGTTTTATTGATATTCACGAGTTGCCCTCATTTATTTGGTACATGTAGTATGATCTATGTACAGTATATTTTTTATTGGTTTTGAATCATTTAGTAATGTGCGTAACTTTTTTTGTTACTTTTGTTGTAACTTTGAGTTGATGTAAAGCCCAGGGCACATTGTCATTGAAAAATGCCTATCCTCCTGGTAAAATAAATAAACAAACAAATAAACACTCCCCCAATATGATTGTTTTTGGAACAACCCTTTTGGGTTTGAAAGTAAGTGTTTCAGTCTCATCTTGTGTGATCATATTGTTTACAATTCATACCACACACACATACACTATCAAAACACTATAAGAAGAGTTGAAACTTACCTGGTACATTTTTCATTGCCTGATGTTAGGTGACAGTTGATGAAACAGAACGCCGTCCCCCAGAAGAGAAAGGCGATACCAACAGCTCCCTTGTTCCCTTTGTCCATTAGAAATAAGAATTCAGGTTTAATCTTTTAGTAGACTTAAATGGTAAGATCATATTGGAATTCTTTTCCTTACTTTTCACATTTCTCTTTCCTTACAGTTTATCCTTAGAAATTATACAGTTCATCCTAAATGAAAAAAGCCAGGAAGCATAACTAAATCATACTCTTATTCAAAGTGCAAAACTTCTAAAAAGTACCTAAAGCATTGGCTATCCCTGTCTTGACGGAGCTAGTCTGTACATGGCTGATCCTGTGCTGGTGTTCAGGCTTGACCAGCACCACCAGGCGGAGGCCCCACAAGGTGCTGACTGCAACCTGCAATACAAAAACAAAAAGGATTCAAAGATCTAATGCCTTCAGCTGCTAATACCTATACCCTCGCGTATGAAGTCAAGCACACCGGGTCACCCCTACTCTTCTTGATACGTTTGTTGGGTTCTTTTACATGCAGAGGTTTTTTTATGCTTGAGGCTTGAAGTAGCAAACTCACTGTCAATTCACCAATCAATCAATCAATCAATCAAACAACTAATCAACAAATTGCTACAGTTGATACAGTCCTTACTGGTTGGTACTTGATCTCAGCAAGGCCCCACAGCACCAGCTGAAGCCGCTGTACCCAGTCCTTTTCACCAACAGCCGACTCCTGCGTGCCAATCACATAGACGTCAAACGGCACCAGGGCAAAGGTCTCATCCCTTGTCTTCCCCTGACCTTGACACTTGAACCACGAGGAGATGTTGGAAGGGGCAGGAGCATCTCCTGGAAAACAACAATCATGACTGTTACAGTGGGAATAGTACATTCACTGAAAAATATTGAGGTGAGCAGCACAATATCTTTCTTAGGTGAGTACCACACTGTCCCTAGTGCTGAACTACCATCACACACTGTCCCTGGTGCTGAACTACCATCACACACTGTCCCTGGTGCTGAACTACCATCACACACTGTCCCTGGTGCTGAACTACCATCACACACTGTCCCTGGTGCTGAACTACCATCACACACTGTCCCTAGTGCTGAACTACCATCACACACTGTCCTGGTGCTGAACTACCATCACACACTGTCCCTAGTGCTGAACTACCATCACACACTGTCCCTGGTGCTGAACTACCATCACACACTGTCCCTGGTGCTGAACTACCATCACACACTGTCCCTAGTGCTGAACTACCATCACACACTGTCCTGGTGCTGAACTACCATCACACACTGTCCCTTGTGCTAAATTACCATCACACACTGTCCCTTGTGCTAAATTACCATCACACACTGTCCCTTGTGCTGAACTACCATCACACACTGTCCCTGGTGCTGAACTACCATCACACATGCAACTATGGGAATGGTTTAAGTATAATCGAAATACAATACGAATAGCTTTTAAATTACCCCAGTAGTTTAAAATAGATATTACTGTTACCATTACTATTACTAAACTATTACTGAGGGGTCACTTTGCAAATGGAAATCATAGATATTATGGCTTGCTGTTAGCTACCTGCTGCAGTTACTTTATATGATATAATGAACACATGTTACTGCTTGCAAATGATACACTACTAACTACCATCTGATGATACTTGGATAAAAACACATACCCATATTCCATGTTCCTACAAAGACGGAGATCTGATCCACCTCCTTGTCCTTAGAGTGGATGTTCTTCATGTGCTGGATGAGCTGACAGAACAACTCTCGGGACTGAAACAGAAAGAAAATTGAGTATGACACAGCCTCACATATGAGTACATCACAAGCAGTAATGATCCAACAGACTAGACACTCCTTCCCCTGTACAATTAAAATTCTTGAAAAAAAATTCACAGAAATCAGCCTTAAAGAATCTTTAACATTACGATATCATTGACAAATACCTAAGCATTAGCCAGGCATGGCTTTTTCTTTAAAATGTGCATTGCCCTATAACTCTTGATGACATCACTGTGGCGTCATGGAAAATTGCAAAAATCATTATCTTGCAATAAGGTACTTCCTAAAAATATCTATACTTGTCTATATTGTATTTATTTTTACTACCTTAAGGGCATATATATAGATGTAGGAACTTCACAAGCAATCATGCCTTTTCATCATAATGCAGAAATACTGTTAATACTTACCCTGACATCCTCAAAAACAAAGTACTTTCCCTTCTGGTCCTCAATCTTAACTCCCAGTCTGGCTTTTGGAGACTTGACCAACTGCAAAACTGAACAAAAATGTACATGTCATTATGGTGTGGCTCTTTTGTGGTCCTATATTGAAGCAAACCTCAAATATTATGTCTTGTCCAAAAGAATGAATGAATTATAAATGAACTTTATGGCTCAATATTACCATGCATTGTACATGGCACAATGTATGGCAACAACTCTTAAACAACAATATTACAAGGCTAATCTATCCTACATACAGAAATACAAAGTGCTACATTATCGTCATGTATGAATAATTTGGTCTCACTTTTGGAATGAAGTACAAACAAAACAACCTATGTAGGTTGACATAGGAGCTAGACAAGATAACAGTACATGAAAAACATCTGTGTACCAGACAGAGGACTGCCACTTTAACCCTTTATCCCTACAAAGATGCACAAACTGGTAAGAACATGATAGTTACTTTTCTTATGTGTGAAGACTTCCTCTGGGCTCTTCGGGCTGCGTAGACAGTACAACTTGCCATTCATGACGTCCACCTTCACCATAAGCCGTGAAGACTTCATCGCACCAAGACTTTCCTGTCTTACCTTCAAGAAAGGAATAAACAATGTCATTCAGGGTCAAGAACACATCTTTGAACTAGAGGGAATGAATGTGAAAGTCTTGGACTATAGGATGCATAAGAATTCACATCTTTCTCCTACAAGAATACTATGGAAAGTTGGCACACCAAGGCACCCCAAGAGTGCCAAAACTTATATATTTAGATGTAACCCTGACCAGTAACAGATGAACTGAACTGAAAAATCTCTTTTCACCTCAAAAGTCTTTGGGGGAATGGAGGGTGGGGGTGACTTGGCCACTTCTCCTTTGGGGAAGTTTTCCTTGGTCCTGTTTTCACTTTCGCCTTCAGGTTGGACGAATTCCTGCAGAACTCTCGAGGCCTACAAGATAAAACAACAACAATATTTCTAACATTTCAACAACAGCAATTTGTCATGATGTTGTTGAGCCACAAGGCCTTCAGGCCGCACTATTTGAGTTTGTTGGGTCTGAAATTGAAACTAAAAAAGTAATCCTGGAAGCTCTTAACCTTGGTACACACAGTATTAGGGGTTGAATATTGTCAGCCTCATGTTTTCCAGATATCTGTTAAGTTATCATTTCGTCCTCTTGCTACACTTTCACTTCAAAACAAGTTAAAGTTAGCTTCCTGCTAAAAAACTCAATCAAACACTGAACAAAAAGCCATACATTAAACGGAACTGCATTTTACGGTGTGAAGCATTGAGGGTAATATGTCAAAATTGAAGCAAGCATGGTTTAAAAGAACTGTTTACAAGTTAGGGGCCTTCACCTTTGACCTCACTCACGTATGCGCAGCTCAAACCATGAACTGGTTTATTGATGAAAGAATTTGTACTTGTATTTCCCACCTTTCTTTCCAGACTTGTGATGACAGTTTTACAGGTGGCCAGTCGTTCCAAAAGCTCCTGCAGGTCAAACTGCCCCTGGTCATCCTGATCCAAAAACAACAGTTATACATTACATAAACACAATGATTGAATTATTGTTTTTATGTCAGTTTCATGCATTAAACAATAATTACTTCTGTTACATGCAATTACTTTCCAGTCTACAATGGCTCAGACCAATCAGGCCATGCTAAGTTAATTTGTTGGTTCTTGACTCAAAAGACAACAACTGCTGAGTTGGAAATCTGTCAAAATGCAAACAGAGGCTACGGGAAGTCTAAACCTTGGTAAACACAATTTTAGGAAATGAATATAGTCAATTGGACAGTATTCTCCTAGCCCTCTGTTTTGATGTTGTCCTCTTGCTGAATTTTTGAAAACCAAGGATCGAAATAGAGTGTGGCGTGATCTCCATTTCTCATGTAATTCTTATTCTTTATCCAGGTAGTTTAGAATTGTGGCACAAAAACTGCATGCAAATAGTATAGTCTGATTTTAAAAATCTCAATTGAGATTGACATTTGCAAATAATTTTCAACATGTTTGCCTCATTTCCAGTGTGATTTCCACAAACGATGTGAAATCAAGCAGTGTGAAGTCCCTTAATTTCAACAGCCTGCCAAAAACTCCCCAGCTGCAAAATGTTAACTTAACATTCTCACAATATAAAGTCAGTTACATTATACACTTTGAAATAAGTGTTCAGTGTAAAATACTAATAACTAAAGGTATATTCATATGTGATGAACCAAAATGACCGACAAGTATTAGAATTAGAAATGCCTTGAACTGTTCTAGTGTTTGTTTACATGTGTTTACATGGGTTCCTGAGCCATTCCCTACTATCATCAAGTCAGCAAGTTGTGATTGTATTGGCTGACTTGTGAATTTAAAGTACAGTTGTGTTCCCTCCAAACACAAATCCTGGTCTAAGTAGTCCTTGTTTCCAGTGATATTAGAAAGCCTTACTCTGTTAGCAAGAAAAGAATTTCGTCACACGAAAGTGACTAATATCAAAAATAGAAGAAAGTCACGGTAACATACATGTACCTTGACAGGATCAGATGCCTTCCTATGCTTCCCAGGTGTTGTCTGGTCAAACAGCTGCCTCATGGTGTCCATCTTAGCAAGGAAACTTTCAAAATGACTGGGAAAACACAGAGCAGAAAAGCTTCATCAGAATTTCATTCTAATAGGCAATGAGCATTCCAGTGAACCAAAATCTGGTTAATTTTCATGTTTGTTTGATCAGACCCTTGTTGTGCCTAGCTGCACATAAGGCAGCAAGTTTCCTTACTGTTTCAGCAGAAGGGTATATTTCTACATGTAGGGGTTTCTGGCCCATCCCCTTTAATGTGCCCAAAACACCTCCTCAAACACGGGACCCTCATTTTATCTATCCTTCCGAAAGACGGGAGCAGCCCCAACTAAGATGTCCTACCCATGATTGAACTGGGTTCTCCCAGGTACCAACTAATTGAAACCACCAGCTCAACTGTGAGTTATATCCCTACTGCCATAAACCTACCCTAAGGGGAATGTGACCGTGCCCTTACCCATGTAGCTCCTGTGCAGACAGCTCTACCAGCCTGTGTAGCTGTGGCAGGCTTGACCCTCCTGTCCGCAGACCATCCATGTCCTGCTGCAGGCCCTGCTGGACATACTGCCGCAGCTGACCAACAAAACCATTGTCCACTCTGCGGACAAATCAAACCCATTCAGAATCACATCAGTAACCACAATAATTGCTGCACACTCACCAAATTATCAAGCACATTCAGACTATGAAGCTTATTTCATATAAAAGAACTTTTGAAGGCCTACTAAACATTGAAAGAGACTTTACTTTTGGTTCACAGTGTAAAAAGAGACTTAACATCCAGGGCTTACTCTTACTTAGAAAGTAGACCAACTTTATGCAAAACCAAGTCCACTGTTAGTCCATTATCAGTAATAGAACCTGGAATTAGGAAAACAACAACAAAGTTTTTTTCTGTTCCCTACCTGGACAACCTGAGTTGTTCTAATCTCATCTGGAACACCTGTGAGACTGTGTCTGTCCTGGACTTGGAGAAATCCCCAACAGGTGTGAGACTGTCTTCATCTTCATCATCATCTGTAAAATGATGAAATGAAAAACATGAAGATGATCACATATAAAACTAATAACCTGACAAATAGTGAGACTTCCACTTAATTTACGTATCACTTTTTATGTAAGAGAATCCTTACTTTATTAGATGCAAAGTTAATATCTAATTTGTTTGTATCCCTGGTGAGCCCCCGTATGGTTACTTACACCTTTGTACAAGCAACATAAGTCCACAAGGGATGTCTCTATGGTTTAACTGGTAGCAGCCTTAAAGTTTACCAATTGCATGTACCGGTAGTTCCATTTAGTTGCTAACTGGGAGACCCAGGTTCAATCCTGGGTTGGGAAATCTCCGTTTGGGCTGCATCCATCTTTCAGAAGGGACATAAAATGGTGGTTCCATGTTCAAGGGGAAGGGATAGCAAATGTACCTTGCTACTGAAATAGCAAGGAAATTTGATGCCCTATGTGCCACTAGGCACTGAATGAATATAAAACCAGACTGATAGGGCCGATCCACTCACACCGGGATGGACTCCTTCTCTTAATGATAAGTCATGTGAAACAAGTGTTACTGAAGACCTAGAACAATGCAATGTTACATCCATATGTACATAACCTGAGTCCTCTTCAGACTGGTCCTGTTGTACAGCTTCCTTCAGTGGGCAGACCAGGACATCGGTTCTGGAGCTGTTCTGGGTCACCAAGTCCTGCAGACTGGAGAATCTCTGCTCCTGGACACCACGGATAGTCTACAGACACAAAAAATATCATCCCTTTTAGAATTTGTAAGGCCACGCCATTCATTTCCTTGTTTTGTTTTAACAAATGTACGTGCTCAAAATGAACATCATTCGTAATCGGTACATAAGCCTTAACGCGTAATTAGTTTGCTTTCATTATACGTAAAACGTAGACAGTTACCTTTATGCAACGTAAAATGTAACTACTCAGCAGTTACCACATAACTGGACACAAGGTTCACTTCAAGGTTACAGGTCACATGAGTAGGACTGGGACAGCAGCTCTTCTCCTTAGGTCAGAAAATTTATTCTCAAAACAACGAAGCTCGACTAGCTGAGATTGAGGACTAACTGACGCAATAGGAGAAGCAGGGGATACGAGGACAGCTCAGAAAGTTCCCTACCCCATTTAGACTAGAACAGTTATGATCCACTTACATCGGGAAGGACTACTATTCCTTTCGATAAGTGTGGTGGGTTCTCTGACAACTAAGATTTAAGCAAATGGATAAATTGAAAATGGGGGCTGGTGAAAAACATGCGGATATGCAGAGAAAATAATTTTCCAAGCCCTGCCAATTAAGGTGACGCACAAACCTGTAAGGCCAATAGTTCATCAGCGTCTTGCAGGATTCTGTACTGGTGCACCGCTCCATGGTAGCTGAAAATGGAACAAGCCAAGAAAAACGTCAAGGTAGCAATCAAGAAATGGCACATAACCAAAATAAAATGATATTATGATCAAAGCATTCCCAGCAGAGCCTACGTATACTGTGGATAGCCAGGAATCCAGCTGTAAAAGCTGTACCTGTTCCAATCAGATAGTGGAGGTGAATATGACGGGGCACAGCCTTGACCTTGAAGGCTGGATCCCGGGCTATGCTGTAAAGGCTGCTAGTCTCCCAGGAATCATTAATTATTTTATGACACAAGTGTAACATCTGTTTTCCATGCATAGCCTCTCAGGGCATTTTGTAATCCCTTTAAAGGATAGTTACTAAAACATACAGCAAATAAATTATGCTTCCACCCCTGAGGTGTTGTCAAAAACGTGGGGCCTGTACTGAAGGATAACAATAGATCACAGCTAAAGCCATGTTATACCATGTGCAGCACACCACCATTATCTATAGCGTACACACTTCCTGATCTACTGCAACACAACTCCAGGCAAAGCCAGCAGGATGTTGGCAAATTACGTTGTGTCTCATATAAAACCTGTGCTAACGTCAATGTTATAAGAGTTATATGTGGGGCTATTTTATAAGGTGTATCACATGAAAACACACGATTAATGCAGCAGCAATGTTGGCAAACAAGTTGTTTTCTTACAGAACACACAGGGCGAATGCTCCCTTCACGCTCTCGCTGTCCCGCACCAGGAAACAGCCGTCCTTCTTGGCCCTCCCCAGAAGTTCCTCCGCCTTGAGTCTGCTGATATTCCCGTGGTACCAGACCTGTCCCGGCGGCACAGGCCGCATGTTTTACCGCCACTACCTCTGTCCACAGACGAACGAATTCAACATCTTTTAACGTACACAGCTTTGGGTAAGAACGATAACGCGCGGAGATACCAAGAATGTGTAAGTGAAAGTTTCTGGTGGAGTTTGCGCAAAAAGCCCCCAGCACTTCCGGGTCGCGCTCTCAGGAATCACGTGATCTCCAAGCAGATGTGAGGTGATTAAATCACGATTTCGCAAGCTGTGCTTAACATGTTTAATAAAACGGTGAAAAATGTTGATCATTTCCGAAGTGGACGATATTCAGTTGGTTGTATAGAAGGTATAGGATCATGGAAACGGCATCTAAATAGAGAAGACAATATCAAATACGTTTTTTTTTTTAAGAACTGCTTTAAATTTGAATCATTTACACTTTACCAACACATTCCTGTGCACTCAAAAAGAAAATGGTAGGACGAACCATCAACCTCATTGAACAAACATTTGGATAATATGATAGGAGGTTGACAAGGTTGCAGGGTCTAAATGTTGTGGTTGTTGTGATTTTTATCGTCAGGTGGAAACCATGGTCTTGAATCTCTTGATTGGTACCACACTATGATACTTACGCTATTCCCAGCGGTGCCTGGTCGCCATCTTGAATTTTCCCGCTACGCGCTATGACTCACGGGAATTTCTCGATATCCACGCACACTCACGCGAGAATATGACCACGAGATCAGAACATACGCACATTGCAGGGGAATTTTAGTTGCCGAAACATATCGCCTGGTCCGATTTTCAAGTCCCTTATCCCTGAAAGCTCTCGGAGCAGCCGTAAAAATGGCCAAGACAGTGCTCTACACTTAAGTGTGTGACAGTTTTCCCCTTCTAGCTTCTTGACCCTGCTTCTAGTGTTAAGCGATGTCTGTGTTTTGTCTTCGGCAATGACGCTATGTAAACACTAACGCTTGACGTCGGAGAGGAATGATGTTCAAATGACCCGACTAAGGTGATAATCTTCTGTTCGTTTGATAGCAGAAATTTACTGTTCATTGAGTAGATATGCCATCATTGGTATGACCTGACTAAAAATAAATCTGTTTTAAGAGGTCTTCAATGTGTATACAATGCCCATCAATAATAAAACCTTACGGAAATAATGACACCAAAAAGCTGTAGGTAACTTGATTTAACCTCTACCATCATGAACTACTAAATGATTTGATTGTCATGCAGAGATCATAAATAATTAGTATAACAAAAAGATAACTGCTACCTTACCTTGGAACCTTACCTTGGAACCTATAAATACCAGAGACTGAATATCAGTACCATAGTCCTGATTCGAAGCACTGTTGTATCAATCTTTACAAAACTGCTAAATTATGTGACAGGCCCATATTTTCATCTTCTTACAGATTTTTTTTGGTTTACACTGCATGTGTACATCTATGTATTGACTTCAGTCCAAAATTGTTGATATGCCTCACCTCAATTGAGGATAACTTCTTTACCTTTTTTAATGCCTCTCTTTCACAAAATTCATTTGGAAAAGGAGATATCTATCTATGTGCACGGTTCATATTTGAGGTTACAGAGAGTGCATTTGCAATTTTTATACTCAACTATATCTGGGTACAGTCAAACCGGCCAGGTAGGCAACTTGTACAGGATATAACTTATAAGTTCTGTATATATGTGACCATAAAAATTTATATATCAACAAGACAGAGACTTTCTGGTATTCAGCATGTACAGTGAAGTTTTATTTACATTTTGAACATTCAATTGAACAACAGTTAAAGCATAAACAGAGAGTTTTAATCTGAGTCACTTTCTATTTTCTGCTGCACATGTTCTGGCATTAATATGCCCTACCATCCTTTCATCTTGATACTGCACACTCTGTAGACACTCACAGTCACTAGGTATTCTCTGTGCTCCTCCATCTGTGACACCTGAAGTGCATATGAACAACATGTTGATATTATCAATATTGACACTATCTGACATATCTAATACATACATACATACTGATACAATATACTTTTTTCTGAAAATGATTATGACGATAGTATACTAGTAGGCTAAATTACTTACAGGCTTTTTCAAACACAATTACAATGCAGTCAGGACTCCAAGGAGACCAGCACTGACCTGTGGGAATGGGTGGTGGTGCTGCTAGCTTTTGCATATAATGATATTATCTATTTATTTCAGCCTGTACACACTCAATCTGCTCGAGCAGAGCTATTTTTCAAGTCTAGAACATCGTAGTATTTTGTGTCTATACTCAATCTGTATTAATCCATACAATAGAATCTATGGGAACGAGACCAATGCATATATTTCGTGTCGACATACCCATGCATATCCTTCGTGTCGTTAAAAATACGGCCGCGTCGTTGAATGACATCATTGTAAAATGGCTCGAAAACATCTCAGGATACACCAAAAAAATAGGCTACTTCCAGAAAAAATAATAAAGAAAACTACAGCCTAATTACTCCAGGACATCATTAAGGTCTTCACTCATCCCCCTGAGACCAACTCATAATTTCAAAAAGTCATAACTCACCGAAAATTCGCCGTAAAAAGAAGCGGTTTTCACGATCTGGAAGCTCGGACATTCCTCTTTGCAAATGGCACCAGTGCGCAGGCGTGAAAGCTATGCCTCGTTCCCAATGTCTTTTGCGCATCTGGAAGTACTAGAAGTCTGGGGTGCCCTGGGACAGAGTCAGCCCAGTCACGTGGTACACTAATGAGCAAGATGGCGGAAAACCTTGTGCACACGTAACTTTTCATAGTGTACCATGGTGGAACCTGTGCAAGTATAAACGCCACCTAGCAGGTTGCTGTGGAACGACAGGGCTGGTCAGCTCCAGACGGCATGATCAGCACCAAGGTCATAGCCAGTCTTGTCATCTTGGGATCCTTGTTTCGTTGGAGGATGACTGGATACCCAAGACGCCAGATATTCAGCTTCGTTTCTACAAACCTAGTCACTTAGCTTCTACATTGCACTCCTGTCGAAAACGTTGTTAGAACAGGCTCAAAATAGAACTTGAAGGTGGTGTCATGGTAACTATCGGAAAAATCAAATTCAGTTAATCTTTTCATCCATGAAATAAGTAATTTCTAACACCGACTATGTGAAGCCTGCCAATCCAGATTAGTGTCTGGTATGTTCATGACTGTCCACCTGTACGGATGAGCTACCGCAAACAGAGCCTTTTTGAGAAGGCCTTACCATTACGTAACATCTCTTTGTGTGGTTACGTGACAAACAATGTGACACCGGTCACCTGGGTGGTGTGGGCTTTTAGGACGTCCAGTCGGCCTTGACTCTGGGCACAAAAGAAGCCAACACAAACACCTTTAGTTAATAAACTTATCAGTATACCTCGTCACGAAGCACTGCCTCGGTTGTGCTATCGTCGATGATTTCACAGAGGACTTCAAACATCTATGGTAACACCAATTTCCATCAATGTCATGTGTGGTAATTCTCTTCTGTCACAAGAAGAATTGTGTCGTCAAGGATTCATCGTTGAAATGATTTCAATAAACTCTCCTAGACTGAGTACCAGCCTCCGTAGTGACCGCTGGCTCAAAGAAAAATCGCTTGCTAATCCGTGGTTAGCAAGCGATTTTTTTGGAGCCAGCGGTCACTACGGAGGCTGGTACTCAGGCTAAAATTCTCCTATCTCTACGCAAGATAAAAGTGGAACTGTGGAACTAGTGGTGTCATAAAGCGTGTCCATGACCTTTTCTCGAAGACAAAGCTTTAGTCTTCCCTACACGGCTAGAAATGGGTAAAGCTTTGTGACCACCCACCCTTCGTTTGACGAAAATATTTCGGCGTTTGGCGCTGAATTAGACCTTGCTGATTATCACATGAAGATGCCTCTGTTTCCAATAGTGACGGCACTTCTGTTTAGGTTTGTGGCTTTAGCGTGTGATGCACCGTTCTTAACGGAGATCTTCTAAGCTAAACATTTAAAGAAGCAACGTTACCATCGGCAACGGCAGCAAAGACGATACATGCTTGTCTCATCATTCTACTAATCCCAGCTTTCTCACCTGCCTTTTCCATGAGTTATTGTTTGCACTTTTGCAAACATGGACACGCTTTCCACGTAAGACGTAGCGACAAGTAATTCGCTGGAGACTATAAAACGACGGCAAGTTCAAGGCTTAAGACAGGCCGCGAGGAGACGTCGAGCACTGGTACTGCCAACGTCTGTAAGAAAAGTTTCGAGAACTCAGCCTGTGTTCATATCGTCTGGCAACGGTAAGATGGTTCTTTCTAGTCTATCTTTTGAAATCGCTTACAGGTATTACTGTTTCATGTAGTTTTATGATGTTTTATGCTGCTACACTTTGAAGTCATGTTGTGTTTCTGCTAGTCTGTGTATCGCAAACTCCACTATCCGAGGTTGTAATAGCCCCTCCTAGGGCTGACCGGTGTTGGGCGGCCGCTATAAGCGCGATTCAATCAGGCCATGTCTCTGCATAGATCCGGAAACGCAGTGCATCAGCAAGATTTTGTTTGCTTTTGGTGGTAAAAGTACGTGAACTGCACATTTTGCAACAGCCCATCACTTTTTTAAACCGGCAGTAATAAGACATCACTGCAAAGTTCTTGCGATTTGCAAATTGTGTTGTCAAAACTGTATCTTGAAAACCCACCATTGCCCAAAGCAACTGAACGGTGGCTGCATTTGCTAGCACTAGTACACATTGTTTCTGTCAGGTGCCCAGGGTAACTCAAAAGTAGCCTATGTATGGCTACTACAGCCCATTCAAATTTTGTCATATACCAGTCTGCAGGTCGACTACAACTGCTTCAACAGCACATAGGCCATGTTGGCCCGTTAATGAGCAATGTCCTTACCGGCGTTTTCGCGACGATATGACTCACTCATGGACGATACGTTCAGGCGCTCCTGGCTGCGCATGCCGGCGATTTCGTGATAAGATGACTTACACAAGAACTGCCCGTTAGGGTATGGGGCCCGACGGGGCCCCGCTACTGGCTGTGATTGCCAGTGATTTTGTGAGTCTCACACAATGTCTAACATCCGCCCTAATCATTGAAGTCATTGTTGGTCTTGTATTTCAGACAGAGTGACAGGAAGGCAAAATGGATCTGCAAGCTCCGCTGGGCTGGAGGATAACGGCCCTGATGCTGATGCTGGCGGCGATCACACGTACATCTGTCGGTAAGACTGCCTTATTGAACCAAGAGCGATAGATCACCGAGTTTTGCCGATATCGCTGTTTCTTTGTCTGCATACTAGAGACAAACTGCGTCCTAACCGGTCCACTGAAAGAGGATTCCCTACAGTCACGCACTATATAAACTGTACTGATTGGTTCTTACTTTCGCCAAACTTCGGGTGCCTTCGGGATTTGTATGGTTCCTTAGAATCATTTTAGCGAATAGAGAACAGGCTATGTTTAAACATAAAATTCAATGTATGATTTTCGGGAATCTTTCAGCGGACCGAGTACACAGTGCGTGTTTAGTGCATGATTCTTGGGAATCTTTTAGCTGACCGACTACCGTTATATGTAGTCGCGTTACATGTATGTGCTCGTATGATTTTCGAGTCGGTAATTCTTTTGGCGGATCGAGCAACACCAATTTTAGCAAATACTCCGTGGTCTACCAGCTGTGATTTTCCAAACACCCTTTAACTTTTTATTACGTCACCAGGATATCAAAACACTCCTAAACGTAACTGTCTACAACGTTACCACGTACACGTTAGTTTATGCTCAAAGGGGGCCGCATGGGGGTTTTGATGACGAACTACCGAAACGTCTCATCGCCGATAACTCAACAAGCTCCATGCGAAAAGATTGTACTTCCCATTTAGTGAAATGGCTTTAGATTTCCGGTGATGACGTCTGCTCTTATTTCCCAATCCAGCAAAAACCTGATTATACCTTATGGTAAAATAGTATGCATGGTACTTGTTGAATATTTATATTGAGTTTGACACAGAGGTCAATTAGAAATCTTTGTTCTCCGTAGGATGTCCATCAGGCTATAAGAGTTCCAATGGAGTTTGCTACAGGGACTTTGGTGATGCCAAGACGTACAGCCAGGCCAGGCAGAGGTGTGCCCAAGACTCGGGGCGGCTGGCCATGCCGAAAAGCGAGGCGATCAACACGTTCATAGCCGGCCTGGCAGACGCAGAGCGCTGGATCGGGCTGACTGACGCCAACAGCGAAGGCACGTGGCGGTTCGAGGACGCACAAGCCCTGGGGAGCTATAAGAAGTGGAGCGACGGTGAACCGAATGATTCTGGCGGTAACGAAGACTGTGCCGTCATTCGGGATCCCAGCAATTTGTGGAATGATCTCTCATGCAGCGAGACCAAGGGATTCATCTGTGAGAGAGGTACGTGCTATGACTACCAGTTTTATCATTTTTACCGAGAGAACTGTTGTAATTATAAATATGCAGAGTCGGAAGCGTGACCAAGTCGCATATAAAGATATGCAACCCTACACTTGCCTAACTATGCGTCGCATATGCAGTGTTATTTGTATCTATTGATACAGACGACGATGAATGTACGGAACGTACCCACAACTGTCACTCCCGCGCATCCTGTCGCAACACATACGGCAGTTTCACGTGTGCTTGCAAGCCAGGCTACAGCGGGAATGGTGTCTACTGTTCTGGTATGCTAGTATACATTTCCTTTGCTAATTCATTGTATGTACAGTACAAGATACCAGATTGTAAATACAGCTGTACATGTATGAGATTCTTAGATGCAATGGAAAGTATCATGAAATTTCTATTTCATTTCGATTTGTAAGACTTTTAAGACTAAAAACTGAATCATAACGTTAGTACTTAGTATTCAACTGAAGTAGAGTGAACTGCAATGGTCAAATCATATATGAGTAAAGACAGAATCAATAGCTATTTGCACTTGTTCATATACAGATATCAATGAATGTACGACTGGTGCCCACAACTGCCATTCCCAGGCCTCCTGTAGCAACACAGACGGCAGTTTCACGTGTGCTTGTAACTCAGGCTTCAGTGGGAATGGTGTCTACTGTTCTGGTATAGTACCCTGTTTTTTTTCGTCCTGGTTTACCTTAGAACGGTTTTTAACAAATCCTTGATTTCGGCTTTCTAGTGAGTGATAGAAAGTGCAAAAAACAAAGCAGCTCTAGCTTTGATTTGCATCTCTTCTTGTTAACTAAGACTAGTTCACATACTTAATCTAAGTTAATTGACCTTATAGTCATGTACTAGAAATTAGCTTTAAGCACAGGATTGATAGAATTATTCATGTATTCTCACAGACATCGATGAATGTGCAGATGGGAGCCATAACTGCCACGCCCAGGCCTCCTGTGCCAACACAGACGGCGGTTTTACATGTGATTGCAACCTGGGCTACAGTGGCGACGGTGTCACCTGTACCGGTATGGAAGGATTCTCATGACTTTCGTAGTGGACAATATATGACTAAGAGTTTCAAGTAGCGATTCAACACTCAAGTAATTTTGTCTCCTCAAGATAATAAGATGAAGTTTATAATTGATACCTTTTAATAAGAAAGTTTATTTGTCGTTTGACTGTACAGATGATGATGAATGTACGGATGGCACCCACAACTGCAGCCCTCAAGCCTCCTGTACCAACACGGACGGCAGTTTTACATGTGATTGCAACGCGGGCTACAGCGGCGACGGTGTCACCTGTACCGGTATGGAAGGATTCTCATTACTTTCTTAATGGAAAATATATGACTAAGAGTTTCAAGTAGCAATCCAATATCCAAGTAATTTTGTCTCCTCGAGATAACTAGATGACATTTATAAGTGATACCTTTTAATAAGAAAGTTTATTTGTCGTTTGCCTGTACAGATGATGATGAATGTACGGATGGCACCCACAACTGCAGCCCTCAAGCCACCTGTACCAACACGGACGGCAATTTTACTTGTGACTGTAACTCAGGCTACAGCGGCGACGGTGTCAGCTGTACCGGTATGGAAGCATAATATAACGGCGTGTTCCTTCCTGTTTTATTGTGGGTACGATATGGTACCAGAGGATTTTTTAGATGGTTTCTTAAATGAAGCAGATACAGCGACATATGTTGTACTCTTTGCATATGTTCTTACAGACAACGACGAGTGTGCAAACAACAGTGCCAACAACTGCAGTCCTCAAGCCTCCTGTACCAACACACCCGGCCGTTTTACCTGTGATTGTCACTCAGGCTACGGCGGCGACGGTGTCAACTGTACCGGTAATGAAGTGTTCCTTAAGGCTATTTCAGATATTGGATGTTTAGAATCAATCTACAAGAGTAGTTTTGATGGAATTTTGTGTTTGTTCACGCAGACATCGATGAATGTACGACTGGTACCCACAACTGCAGCTCCAAGGCCTCGTGTGCCAACACACCTGGCAGTTTCACCTGTACCTGTACCTCAGGCTACAGGGGCGACGGTATATCCTGTACAGGTAAGGAATTGCCGTTTTCTTGTTCTTAACCCAGATCCAGTGTTGTTGAAATGTCTACATCAGTAATCCTGCGTCGTTTGGTTACATTAATGAACCATTGGACAGATTATGTATCAGATAAAAGTCATGGTCCTTTTGGCCAATCAATCCTACATGCATGGAAAAAGAGAAATGTGTTTTCTAATACAAATGCTGCGCAGTACTTATTTACTTACGTATACTTCTTTAATTATTCATTAGGGAAATTATGCAGTGCTTGTTCAAGAACACAAATACAAACCAGGTGTCGGGGACAGATTTGAGTCCATTTGCTGAAAGTTATTTATTTTGAGCCTATAGACGTAACTAAGAACAGCTCATTTCCCAGCCCTCGCTGATCTGGTTTTCACCGATGTGGGAATGGAGTACGTCGCCATGTCCTGGACGGCGCCGGCTGACCTGACCATCACCCGCTACCGGGTCCGGTACCAGCGGACAGGCGGCACACACCGGGACCTGCACCCCCCGCCCTCAGCCAACAACACCGTGGCCACCGTGTGGGGTCTCTGGGCACAGACAGAGTACACCTTCACGGTCACGTCTTTTGACGAGAACGACCAGGAGAACGGAGAAATCAGCGGGACTCAGGTGACAGGTCAGTCTATTTAAATGTTAACGTTGGGCTTTATGGAGGAGAATATGGGTTAGGGACTCTGAGAGCTGTGAAGCACAATGAAAATAGCGAGTATTAGCGACTGTGTAAATCATGGGTTCAGCCTGAGGAAAGTGACAGAAGAATTACTAAAACTAAACAGTTAATTTCGAATGTGCAAAAAGAACCTTGATAGTTGATACCCAGTGATTCACCAGAACCTATTCTCAGATAAATTTAGGACTGTGTTCTTTCGTGTCACAGCTGATGTGGAAGTGAACGTGATTTGTGACCAGGGGCAGATGCAGGTGTCCTTCCCCATAGCAGCGCTGCCAGGTGTGGATGTAGAGAACATGCACCTGCTGAACGACACCTGTCGCGTCACCGTCGGCCCCAAGCTGGTTACGGCACAGACCGGCCTGGAGGAGTGTGGAACCATCCAAGTTGTGAGTATGAGCAGCTGCACGCAAATAACGATAGAACCTTTGAACGTTTCCGTGGTATAAATCATTGGCTTTCAACTTCTGTATAGCTATATAGCTGGTCACGCCTGTTTATTCAGTTTTATCATGAAGTGAAGACAGGCAATATTTATGATGGTGGCATGGCGTGCCGATTGCCGAGGGTTTTGTAAACCGGCTACTCACCTAGGTCCAAGTGTGTGGACTCAGAGCTAGGTCTGTTGCATGTTGGAATCAAGGACTCGGTACGGTACAAGTAGGGAGTGAAGCTCATTATTCTCGTTAAGCCGTTGGCCCCATGTTTGGGGGAACCTCAAGCATGTTAATAGACCCATCACATTGCAGATAGCAATCCTTGTATCTTGTGTCGAGCCATACTGTATTTATGATACACTAGAAAAGTATCATGCATCACTTCATTCATTCATTGGCTTAATTGTATGCTGTTGAGTAGAATCAACCTCTCGAAAAATTGGTTTGACCTGAGAACTCTCGTTAACTTCACCTAGATCTCGGCAGATGACAAACTCACCTACATTAACGAGGTCAGTGCCAGTCATGTGACGTACGAAAATGGTGCTGTCAGGGCCACGCCCTTCAACAAACGTTTCCAGTGTGAGTTCCTCCGTCAGTACGTGGTCTCACAGGGACAAGAGATCCTATACAACATCCCCTCCCCTCGGTAAGTCAGTTAGTTTGTTCGGTCGCGGTCACATTCGTCGTACGATCATCGTACGATCGCAGAGTAAGGGCATTCTCGGGCTGGATAGCCTTCCATGTGTTGTACAGTCTATGATCCTTAAGGCCTTGTCGGTGCTTGGTTTTGTCATAGCCTGCTTGGAAAGCTTTTACGACATCAAAATCGTACAACGACTTACGACGAATGTGACTGCGCCCTTATTGTCGGTCAACACCTCTGTTTTTTCGGTTCCTTTGTCCATAAGCTAACGATGCTCCCATCTTTGAGCTGCCTGTGGTAGCGACCACGTCTGCATTTTCTCTCACAGCGTGCGGCTCATTGACGCAAACAACAGCTTCATCTTTGAGATGGACATTTTCACGTCTGCAGACTTCCGCGCTATCTACAGCTCAGGAGACTTTCCTCTACGGGTAAGGATATTTCTCATTTCTCTACACTACATGTAGTACTATGCCTGGCATGAGCGCATATTGATGTGCTGTACGTGTACGTGTTGTCCTTTACCCAAGTCTAGGTCAGCCATGCATGAGCGTCGCCTCCTTCTAAAATAACGGCTGCATAAACAGGCTGAGAACGCAGGAGAGTGTTTATCCGTGTTCTGACAGGATGAACAATCCTATCAACGTAATAAACCAGAATAGAAGTGTGCGTCTTTTCTTTTTACTTAGAACATCTTTTTGCCGATGTGTAATGCCCGACGTGTCCTCCTACGTATGCTTATGATTAGGTGTTGCCGTCAGACCTTCTCTACTACGGCCTGAAAGTGGAATCGCCGCTGAGCAACCTGGAGCTGTTCGCCCAGGACTGTGTATCCACACCCACCATGGACCCTGAGGACTCGCCACAAGTCACCATCATTCAGGACGGGTTTGCACGCCTGTGTCTGGCTATTCTGCCATTTTCCTCAATGTTATAGACATAACAACTACCTTTCGTTTCTATTCCCTTTGAGAGCAATTCCGCTATTCTTACTAGAAGATGCTGGACCATCTTTCTTTGTAGAATGCATGTCACCATCCATCCCTGCTACAGGTGTGACATCGACCCCACATTGAAGAGGGAGAGCGCCCGCTCTACCGACATGGCCCTGTACTTCTCCATCGAGGCCTTCACATTCCCGGACGCTGTCGATCCCAGTCTGGTAGGGATGACGTCATAATAAAAGTTGCTTTGGTGGTTGGGTAGTGGTAGTGATGAGGTGGTGGCGAGTCATCGGTGAGGCTGTGGTGCGTTCCATGCTCTGTTGTATCTACCTGAAATACTCTCCATTTTCCGTCGCTGCCAGCCAATCAGAGCCTAAATATTTTCTTCTTTAGGTAAAGTCGATCCTCCGATTGGCTTACAGTTGGATAGAGGTCACGCCCACAAAAGTGGATACCGTGTTTAGCAGAGCATGCTCAAGGTATATCAGTGTATAGGCCGTGGGTGAGGCTCTGCGTCGGAGAATGAGTGCTCTCCTGTATTCGAGAATGGCCGCATTGTCACAGGATCCAGAACTAATATTAGTCATCATACATTATAGTTTATCGTGCTTCTCTTTCCATGCCAGGTGTATCTCCATTGCACCATGGTGGTGTGTCTGAAGGATGACCCTGACTCCCGGTGCAGGCAGGGCTGCATCCCCGCTAGGCGCCGCAGAGACGCCGCAGGAGAGACTCGGTTCCGTCGCGGAAGCAGCAACGACCGTCAACAGTCCGTCACCGGGGGGCCGTTTAAGATCGTGAGCAGCAAAGGAACAGGTAGAGGAGAACTGCAACACTGTTAACACTGTACTAGTAGAATCATTGCTTTCTATAAGATCTTTCCCTGACGGTTCGCAAGCTTCATTTTCTTATCAGTATTACAACAGATAGTCATGACGTCAATGTTTTCTTTGTGTTTCATCGATGGTAGCGCCGAACAGGATCAAATATGTACCTGGAAAGCTGATATCGACGATTTTCTTTTACATTGTGATTAAGTGTATTGATCATGAAGTACGTTGCTAGTCTTGCGACCCTCTAAATAAGTGCCATCCTGAGTTAATAAATTCCAGACACAAATGTGGAATCAAAATAGGAAGACGAGGGTAACTGTGAGGGTTCACTGAGTCCTTAATGTACTTGTCAATGTCAACTACTAGTATCTTGTAATATTTCACTCAAAGTCTCCCATCCGTCTCATCTTACCCTTAACCTCGAGTGACTTTCGAGCCTTGTTTCGTGGTGATATTCAGCCAGCTGGGCCAGTCTATAAGTCCATGTTCTGTTCCATTCTACAGCTGGCGCCTTCCCCACCGCGGGCTCGGCCGAAGGGGCTGCCGCCTTCCCCACCGTGGGCGTGGCTATCGGGGCTGCCGGAGGGCTGATGGGTGTCCTGCTGCTGGCGGCTGCCGTGGTTCTGGTGACCAAGGGGAAAGGGTGGATCACCAAGGGCAAGGCACCGGCTGACGACGTCGTGGGTAAGTAAGGTAGGACTACTTAAGGGTGGTGTTAGCGGTAAGGTGTTCTGGTCCTGATGATCAGGAAACGTTCTCGCTGTGCACGTAAAAAAACCCATCAGCAAAGGATTGCGTGGATTAGTAAAAGGCAACGTTAGTTGATGGATTATTTTTTTTATTGAGAAATCTACCAAAGGTCCAGGGTATCGAATTGAATGTAAAGGTAGTATAGCCCAGTGCATCATCACAGAAACAAGGACTTTTCAGGTTCGCACAGCTATGAAATATGGTCACTTCTCTTACCTACTTATGCAGATCAATATGAGGAAATCCAGTAACCGTTCAGCCCCATGGTCTAAACAGTATTGTACATGTCGTACTTCAGGGGTGGACAACCACGCCTACCAGATGTGGGGAAAGGACAAGCCCGAGAAGCCTGCTGCCGGGCCAGAGTAGGCATCCTCCATCAATGGAGCCTCAGGCATGCCTGTAAACTGTGACGAAGCTGTAATCTCGTAGCAACCCTTTTGCTCGTGTTTGTTAGGTCAAAACTAAGTAGGATACTTAGCACCCCACTGCTGCCATCCATCAACTGCAGACTTTTCTGTTGTACATGCAGACGTATTCTGTGAGCAAACTTGCAGTATGACTTCAATCAGGAAGGTGTATGATTCCCTTAAGTAAGGGTTACGAAGTGTCAGCGTCATGGCTTGAAGAGGTAATGATGCAGTACTTGGAAGTATTTTCTCTGTTATCTAGTGTGATATCAGGTTTACGACAATGTTAGTTGTAGGAAAACTCATCACTCAAGAATTTTATAGGAATGAAATATTAAACATGAGCCAACTATACCCATAAATATCTACAACTCCTGTGCATAGCATTCACACAAGTGTTGATGGGTAACATCAAAGTTTAACTGTACCAATGGAAGGACAATATCTGGATTGTGCAAATACTTCAGTTTAAGCATTACTTTATATACGCTTTTCGATATCCAAGGTCTAATCAATAAATCAGGTGTGGTACATGTATTACTTCATGTGTCCTTGTTGTCCATGTATCAATATAAGTCTTGCAGGTAATCTTTGGCCTGACCAGTCTGAGTTCAGACCCGTTCAACCCAACCCATCTTCCCCAAATGCAAAGAAAGAACTTGAATACACAATGCCCATTCATAACAGACACTAGTTCTTATGTAAAGGCATAGTCAAGATTTTATTGCATACACCTCCAATATAGAGAGATAACAACAAAAATCAAGACTATCGTACAACCAATGGATATACCAATGTAGGCGTAGTACTGACACTCAACATTTCAAGGGGAGCATTTTTTGGGGGGGGGGGGGAAGGGGGCTGCTGTCTTTGAAATCTGACCCAACAATACATCAGAAAGCAAGACAGTGGTGAGCTTGAAACACGAGAACACAGAAACACAGCTCAGGTTGCTACAGAGGAGTGACGGTCCCATCGTTTTCTATTTTTCTTCGGATAAAAACAACACTCCAGCAGTATTGTCCGGCCATGCATCTGTAACTCATACATGCAAACAAACATCAAGGAAACAACTGGAAGATACAAGCTTTATTTTAGTCCTCTGAGTTGACAAAAAAGGCCACTAGACGTTAGGCTTGAGGGATAGTCATGAAGCGACAGCTACAAATAAAACACTACGTTTCGTGAAGAGAAAGGCTACCACCATCAACAGAGCAGTGTGAAACAAAAAATTCATAAAACATAGATCATGCCGAGGGACAATCTCATATAGCCTACTACCTGTTTGACAGTGAAACTTAGATTATAGAAGTACCCGACACAAGTATTCAGATAGTTCTTGTCTGTCCCAGAAAAACACAGAGTAGTCTACTGGATAGTAGATTCCTCTTGCCAATATGAAAGTCCTATATTTTTTGTTCTCTGCAGCACCAGTTTGTTATCCCTCGGTGCTTGTGATTGGCTGGTCAGACAGTTGTGCTCCTCCCCTGAACAAATGGCTTGGCCCATTCTACAAAGTCATCGATCAGCACAGGCCAGGCACCTGTGGGGGAAATAACAAACAGTAGAGTCAATTATAGTGTTGAGCAGTTGAGTGGAAAGGAGATGAATAACAAAGTAATTTCAGAGTGCTATTGATGCACACAAGCTTAAAAACCAACATGCATGATTGCAATAGCCTGGGTCCCATCCTCCGAAGTAACCCTTGGCTCAATCCGTGGTTTGCATGCAAAAAGATTGCTAACAGTTTAGTAACCGGTGGCTTAATCTTTTTGCTTGCTAATCATGGTTAGCAAGCGAAAAAATTGCTAGCAATTAATATAGAGGATGGAACCCAGGCTATGATTGAAAGTATTAACATAATAGTACATGTAGTGTGCTATTCACAAGTTCAGCAGCTGTGAAATCCTTTGTTCTTAAATATCAAGCGATGCCAGAGTTGCTGCAAGGTTGCTGTACCAAAAACCACAACACTGTTGTATACATATATATATATACTGTTGTACATAGTCTATGAAAAAAACATTTTTGTACAAACCTTCCTCATCATAGTTACCCATGTCGTCTGCAATCATGTTACTGAAGTCTAGCAGCAAGTTCCATGTGTCCTTAGGTATGGACCTCTTGTGATGCTCCTGGGGCAAGACAGGCAATTTCAGCATTTGTCATTACACAGTTTATTTTTACATTCATCAAATACATTCCACTGACACTATGTAAAAAAAAGGGAAAAGTTATCTCAAACAAGTTTAGGTCACTGAAGAGCTAATCATCCACTGGTCATGACAGGATAAACAGACACTATGTACAGAATTTACAGGCTCATTAGAAAATTCTCCTATCTCTTTTTGACAAGCACAGTGAACAGTGGACCACAGATTAACATCCCAGCCCTACGATTGCGACCCTTTCCGGTAGCGTGTGTCAGGTGAGAAACTACCAAGGTCTTTGTCTTGAGGCAAGGTCACTAACCACTGGACTACACACGCTACATACATGTACATGTTAGTGATCCCCATATCATAGAGCTTTTCCTGTTTCTGAACTTTTGCCATCTCATTGTTTGTCCACTGCATACACTTTAGTATCGCAATGCACACATTTAGCGAAGGTGGCTCTCTATCCTAACATCATATGACATCATACCAAAAGCTTTAAAACAAATAGCATTGACGGCCAATCTGGAAAACAAACGCATTAAAAGTACATACACACGGGCATAGGCATACAGAAGCATCTACACATAAGGCAGGGTGCTCATCCAAAGTTTTAATAGGACAAGAAATGAAACATACCTTGAGAAATCTTATCCAAAGATCTAGGAACTTGAATTTTCCTGCCAGAACTATGTTCCAGTAGGCAATGGCCATCTCCAAATCTGTAAGAAAAGCAACCAACCAAAAACAACAGTTAAGTACACAAGCATCTGTATTGTATAGATAGCAGAGTTGCTTGTTACGAGGTACATGTACATGTAGTGTGGAACATGTTTAAAACTCTGGAACTGGCCCCAATATAACCTACTGTATATTCATATGCCAAAAATAGAAAACTATGAAAAGTCAAATTCACCTGTCCTTCAAACAGATGACACATGAGATTGTTTTGGTACATGTACATCTAAACAAAAAACAACAAACAAACAAACAAACAGATAAACACACTCACCCATTCCTTTCTGTCCTGGGTTCTTTCCAAAGGTGAAGGTGAACTGGTAGAAATCTTTGAATCTGCTGGGCTCCTTGAGTTCATTTTCAACCATGGGAAGTTTATTCTTTAATTTCTCCATTCCATCACACCTGCATGACCATATACATGCATGAATATACATGAATACAGACACAAACATATATCAATATCATAGATAGGAAAAAAATACTTAATGGCTATACCTGATGCAAAAGATGACCTGTAGCCTTTTTGATGTTCAGATATGTTAATACTAGACAACAAAATACTACGGAACATACAATGCTTTTATTATTCCTTTTATTGGAATTTGTTATAACACAATATTGATTTTATGTACCTTTGCAATGTGTTTGGAAGATTTGTATGATCTAGATTTTGCTAGCTGATAAGTGCTGATAGTGACTACCCCAAACTAATATACTTGTAAGGATATATTGTGGTAGCACTAAAATTTTATCTGCTACGGTAGCATAAAAAAATGATAGCACCAGTGCAGGGTTAAGACAGTTATGATATTCACAGCTTCATGTAACTTCCCTGACTAATACATGAGCTTAACCTTTAGCACTCTGAAGTAGCTGTTTGGCACCCAATTCTCTATTGGTTACAGAGTTAGGCAGTAGGGAGAAGGTTAAACCAAAGAAAGGCATTATGAATGGCAGGACTCACCCTAACTCTGTCATTCCTTCCATGAATTCCTTTTTAGTGAATTCACATTGTGTTGCCGCTTTGAATTTCCATGCTATGGCCAGAACTGCTCTACTGGCGGGGTCCAGGTTCAAGTCATCGCAAAATCTGGCCACCCCCTCCACTCCAATCTTATCTTCTTCATGAGGATCTATAGGAGAACATAAGGAACACAAAGTAATGACAAGACAGATAAATTGTAAATCTAGAAATGTTTGTATTAGCTTTATTTTCACATTTTTAGGTGACCTTTCCACTAATTTAGGATAACGTGAATATACATTTCCTATGTACATATTACTACTGTGCAGACAGAATTTTTCAACCGCAAACGTAAAGCATGTAGCGAAAATCTCCTATTCCTCTTTTACTGTAAAATCAAGTCCCGACATAAGTAAATGAATCTACAATTATATATAATATATAGCTCCTACTATAGTATTGGCACATTGGACTTGTAGTACTCGAAGTCTTTTGAGAATGAAAGAATTAGAAAAAGATGCTTTTGTTATTGGAGCCCCTTGGCTCTCACATTATAGAGATCATTTGCAAGGAAAATTGGCAAAATGATACAAATTACAATCATCAAATAGTGGGATATCAAAAACGTATGACAATCAACAGACAAACTATATAGGGTAAAAGAATGGTGGTAGTAGTACCCTGCAAAATTTAGATGTTGACTCAGATTGACAGAAACTGAATATGAGACCAGTACTAATAGTGTAAATGCAGAAATGTTTGCGGTGATTTTTGTGGTTTCCAAGGTAAACACTTTACCATGAACTTCAAGTTAAAACCAACACGAAAAGCCGTTCCAATTTTTTTACTGTAGAGCTACTTATAAATTCAAACGCGAACTTAAAACCACCTGGAATACTCCATTTTCTCCCTATTGCAAAAGTAAACACATGCGAACTAAAATGCATTTACAGCATTCATCAAAATTCATCAAATGACATCAGGGGTGGACATGATTTTGCTTGTACCTGTCAAGCATCAGTTTTCAACTATTCCTGAATAGTTGAACATCTATTAAGGCCACAGCAAGTAAGTGTTATGGATGAATTAAATGTCAACAACATCCTTGGAGATAAAGTTAAAATCAGAGGATAAGTGAAGTTCACAAATAGACTACAGTGTATCTGATCATGATGTTCTTGTTATGTTCTAGCCTGTTGCTCAAAGATGAGTCAACGATACAAAAATATGACATGACAATGGTTGATGTTTTAGTGTTCAAATCAAGACAAAACAGGCCCTCTACCCACCTTTATATCGGTTGAAAAGCTGCTCGAGCTTCTTTCTGTCGACGGCGGGCTTGTGTTCTCGGTAGTACCCTTCTGGGTTCTGGAAATAGTTGTCGGAGGCGATGTCGAGTTTCCAGTCGTTTTGTGACAAACAGTAAATGGCGGTCTTTTCACCAGTCTGGGTAAAGGCGATGAACTGGCGGACTTTCTCCTTTTGCGACGATTTCAGCTTGTGCTTTGAACGATAGAAAGGTAGTGTGAGTGGTGTGTGTGACTTAGCGCTATCAAATGACGTGAATTATGATTGTAAGAAGGAAAAATACCAAGAATTGCGCAGCTCATACCATCTTCCCATGGAGTTCCTTGTTCAACCTTAGCCAACACTGCGCAAGCGTTCCAATAGAGGTCAGAGGTTACCCAAGATATTACTCCTAATTTCAGACGATTTTGACCAAATTTCGCTAAAATATGCTGAGAATTGAATATTGAAATATCCTTAGATCGATTGCGAATGCCCATTTATTTCCCTAACGTGAGAATTGTTTGAAAACCACCGATAATTTCCACCCGAACGTCAAATCTGACGATCGGCAACACCAATGGTTGGGCAAGCTCAACATAAGAATTTTGAGGGGGAGAAAATTTCATTGCCATTTTCTTCTTAACGTTAAAAAAAGTCACAAATCTTCAAATATTTTAGAAAGAAAACAAATCGAAATTAAGATATTTTCTACTGATGATATTGGATTATTTCTGAAACAGCAGTCACACATATTTCACCCCCTCCAGTGAACGGTGGTATGTTCCTAACAAGTGAAGGTTGTCAGGTTGTCTGCTGATGTGTGAATGATATCGGTTCGTTTTAGGTTGGTATTCATTAATTTATCTCCAAAACATATATTGTGTCACATTGGAACAGTTGATAACCACCCATAAGAATTCAATTTTGTGGATTTTCTGTGCACAAATGATTAATATCAGTTTGGGTGCATGGGGGTGGGGGGCTCTTTTGTGATGATTGGGCTGTACCAAAAAATGAATGTGGAAGGGTGTTGAAGACGTGTCTTACTCATTCATCCTATCACACTGTTTCACCCCATGTAACGTTACCACTGTCAAAATCTAGCTTTACATACATCCCAGTCTCACCCTCTTAGACCCCCCCCCAGTGTCCTTTCCCCCTTTCCCCCCTCCCCCACTGCATCAACCCCCTTCTGACCTTATTTTTTAGTGTAGTCCATCGAGTATTGACCTGAAATTAAAAGGCCAGGTGGGTCAGCTAATTACATACTCAAAGGTTTTGAGTTGAACAACCGGTGTTTTAGATAAGTGGACTCCGGCACGGCCGGGCAATGGAGTGACACGTCTATGAAAAAGCATTCCTAGATTGTATCTAAAGATCACAATGATGTGACTGCTGGTGTAACGTTACAGCATGGTCTAAGACCTTTGAGGAAACATCAAAATCACCTGTAGTTCACTTCTTTTCAAAGGAAAGGACACAGAATCATTGACGACAGGGCAATCAGAGATGGCAGACTTCACCATTTTCACGTAGGTGACGAGACGGAAACACACGAAGACTGAGCTAGCCAAAAAAAATTCTTCACTCGCTTTGGAATGGAATGCCCAGTAACAATGTCCTTCTTTTCTTCCAGTAAGAGGCCATCCACAAACTGTAACCCCCACAGATATCGTGAGCAGCCCTATTCAGTATGGCAGACACCTCCAACGCCATGGCTAACAATGCCATCAGCGCAGTGGTGTTGATGGGGATCGTCCTGGGCCTGATGCTTCTCGTCACCAATATGATGAACTTTGTGTACAACCTCTGGACATAAACTACTCACCAAATGGATATACAGCCAGTTGGCTGAACTGTGTTTTATAGTATTTCACTGTAGTGAATTGTTTTTCCTAATGTGCAATGGGTTTGATTCCTAATGTGACAACAAATGTAACCTTTGTGACCAAATTATAGACAACCACGTGATATTTGTCAAGAGATTATTTCCGATACTAATGATTACTAGACCGTTTCATTCCACTAGGATACTTAAACTTCACAAGATGGTTTCCAAACATCTAACAGCGTTGCTTTTACTGATACTGTTTGTTGTGTTGATAAAACATGCCAGTACCAAACGTGTGCAAAAGAAGGCTGAAAACAAGAAAGAAATTGAAAAGCAGAAAAAACGAGAATTCGATATTGATCATGGGTTGTTAAGACGGGCAGTACAGTTGCCTATCAAACCACCAATCCAAAAAGCACCTGGAGCAAAGGACAGATGGACCGAGTGGACAGATAGGTCCTGTAACCACCTACAAGGCCTCTTGGACTTGAAGAAAAGGATCATGAACAGATTGAACCAAGGAATCGCTTCCGTCGAGAAAAAGAAGGACGCTACAGAAGAAGAGAAGAAGTTTGAGATTCACACTTTTATTGTCTTCCAAAGAGAATTAAACGATAGTGAAACTGCTATATTCCAGGCTGTGCACAGTTTAAAGCATGCTTTGTCGGGCAATTATAGAGACATTTCTTACATGAGAGAGGCAAGTTTACAGAGACTTGATGCATTGAAAGCTGCAACTCTACAGGAAGAGGAAGAGTATAGTGAACTAGTACGGGTTGAGAATAAGGTACAAGAACAGGCGAAGAAGGCTAACAGTTCCACCTTTCTGGAAGACATTCTCGCTGACGTGGCCAAAGCTGCTGACAAGTTAGAAGAGACACTGCAGGAACATGTTTTCGATGAATCTAGAAAAGTGAGTATTTTAATTTGCAACTATACTTTCCAGCTGTTAGCTAAAATAGTTGAAAGTGAAAAGCGTACGAAGGATTTGTTAGCCATTTGGTACACTCCAAGCATATGTGGTCTTTTTTTAGTCAGTTTAAATTTTTTGTATGCCCCCTTTGTAGTTTTGTACCCCATCATTTGATAACCATGAGTCAGAGACATCATTCCACTAAGTCTTCCTCTATTTTAGCCATCCTATTCCTGCTCCAGTTTGCTCCTCTAGCCTGGTTCCTTCATTGTAGACTATTCTGGCACTATTTGATACTTCACTTGTGATTGTTTGATATTTTGACATTTCCCTGAAATATAAGTAAGTGAGAGTAGGCTTTGAGTCACACGTTCTAGGCTAAATCCCTCCCAATCAGAGATAGAAATGATACTAATATTAATCTAACTCTAAGCAAGCATACCCAAGCCACAAGCTATGATAAACAGCTATCATTTAAGCTGTATACGTAGTTTACAGCAAACTATAAGATCACTAGTACAAGTGTTTGACAGACAACATGTACACCCCTTCCTTAGGCTCAGGGTGCGCTGATAGAAGCCGTGGTGCGAGTGAACGAGGATCCTGGGAAGGCGAATGACTCAAAGTCAGGAGTGGACGATGGTGGCATGAGCATGCTTGTGGACTCCAGAAACAACCAGTACATCCTGACCAAGGCCAAGGACTCTACCACACCACTCGCACACAAGCAGCTGATCCAGGTACTGTGAATTCATCTATTTTTGCAGGGTTTTAATTTTGCATTAGGAGTGAAAGGTAGGGTTTCCCAGTGTTTTTGATTTGCAGTTGAAAGAATACTATATCACAAAAATAGATATTTGCGGTGTGATAATTTTGCATGGAGAGGCATTGCATAAAGGGCAACAAAAAACACATGAACATTTCAAGATTCGCAGTAACTTTTTATTAACAGCCAGCATTTTGAGTCACCTGGAAGTTGAATTTTCATTGCAAAGTCTACAATTATTCAAGAATCCAATATCTGTAATTTTCAACTTCGCCTGTGATTTTCTTGAAGTTGACAAATATTTTGATGTTGGTTAACGTTATTAGACCAACCTGGCGAGACCTATGCATATCTGAAGCTGACATTCATCAGACCCTGATGTCTGCTAATGATTGATTGATTGATTGATTGATTTATTGGTTATTTTGCCTCTAGGATATCATCATGATCCTGAGCATGTCATTCCTGTGGGGGTGGCTGTGTAATATTCTTCACCTGCCCACCTTGTTTGGCTATGTCATGACAGGGCTGGTCCTGGGCCCAGCTGGACTCAACATCATCAAGGTATCATGTCATTACATGTATTTAGATTTAAAAAAAAGGGGGAAAGTCATTGTTATCATTAAGTTAAGTCCTTTCCATATCATATGGTGTATATGCCCGACTCTCACACAATAGAAAATCGATTAACTGACAAATTTGCAAGCTCTCTTGACATTTTTGACTGTAATACGCCTTGTGTTCTTTCTATCATTGCATGTCTTTTTAAGAGATTGACCGATGTTTGCAGGTGTGATGGGGGTAGATTTTTAGGTAAAAGATATGCTCGAATCTCTGACAATTTTTAAATCTGGCGACCTTTTCTCTAGTGATCAACAAATATGGCCAAAGTTTGTTGACTGTGTGCCCTCCTATGATAGACATTGGCAGTGGCTATAGGGTGGCGTCCATCTCCATTTCTTTGGCCCTTGGGCCACATAGCTATGCAAGCAATGTCATGCAATGCTATGCTACAGCAGGGGGCTAGTATGGACATTATCATAGTACCCTCCTAATAACATTGATAGATGCAGCCACTTTTATATGTTGGGTCTAGTCAAGTAGTGGTTTAAGTGTGTATTTCTTTTTGCATCCTTATTTACATGTTTCTCCTCCCCATTGTTACTGTAGGCAGTTGTGCAGGTGGAGACCCTGGGAGAGTTTGGAGTGTTCTTTATCCTGTTTACTGTTGGGATGGAGTTTTCTCCTGATAAACTCAGAAAGGTGAGTGGCCACGTGGCATCAACCAGGGTTTGAAATACTTCTTCCTGATTACCCAGTGCACAAGTTTTACCTGCACTTCGTCCTTCTGTCCATCAAAAAATGGCTAGATTTAAAAGTTCTCAGTGGTGCCATTTTGAACCTTGCTATTTTTTGTATTTTATGATGCTACAACAAAGAGTGCAGCCATTTCATTCACAAGATTTTCTGGCCTAATAGAGCTAAAAGGACTGTGTGTAGATCACTTTGTGCACCCAAAACTGTGCACCTACTTTCTGATTATGGGTGCACCTATAGGTTTTTGTGTAGGGTTACACTAGGTACACTAGTGCACAGCATATTCTTGACATCTAAGCATAAAAAAGATTATTGGAACCTTTGTTGTATTACTTATTGAGCTATAAGTATTTAGAGGTGCAGTAGCAGTAGTAGTAGCTGTAGCAGAAGTAGTATTAGTAGCAGCAGCAGTACTAGTAGTAGTAGAAGCAGTAGCAGCAGTATTAGTAGAAACAGTAGTAGTACATGTAGTAGCAGTAGTAGTAGCAATAGTAGTAATTATAGTAGCAGTGGCAGTAGTAGTAGCAGTAGCATCAGCATCATTAGTAGCAGCAGTATGTTGTTGATCCAAATTTATGTGCACCCAAAAACAAATATCCAGCCCTGCCTAAACTGTCCCATAATCGTATCTCTGTTTCCACCAGACCTGGAAGGTAGCAGTCCTGGGTAGCCTGGCCATGATGCTCCTGATGGTGCTGTGTGGGATCCTGTGGGGGTTTCCTCTGGACATCTCCTGGAAACAGAGTGTGTTTGTGTCGGCCTGCCTGTCCCTGTCCAGCACCCCGCTGGTAGTCAGGTTCTTAAGCACCTCAGCGCGGTCGGACCACAAGCATGACGATCCTGATACCAGTGGTAAGTCTTGCACATTTTGTAATTATCAAGATCTTTGCATCGAAGTTCACTTGTATTTGGTAGGAGTCATTGTATGTAGAATGAATTACTAGTAAAGTTTCAATCCAACACAAGAGAACCACTACATTTTTAGATTATGGTATGAAGACAGTAGGTAAATCTAAACTTCATTTAAACAATGATGCTGTTTTAAGCTGAACCATTTCTGATGAAGGTTCCAGGGTATAGAAATGTTTAGAATTTACATTATATATGTATATTGTAGGGCCTGATTACAATGTTAAGTGTTTATATACCATCTTCAGGTGTGCATTGATACCCCAAGGTGATACCGGTAGTCCAAAAATGTTGTATCTTGATATAGATTAGAGGCTACAATTAATCCACCAACGAGTACATTGTAGCTGTTACAAGCCTGTTTTGTAGTTGAGCTGGAAAAGTTGTGTTGTGGTTCTGGAATATATGAGCAGCATTTGAGACAGGGATGTGAGTGAATATCATGTGTCCTTTCACTGATCATATTGTCTCAATGAAGATTCATTACCTATGTAGCTCCCATCAGATTGTAGTCAGCTGTCTTAGAGTCAATATACATCCTTGTCTTCTTACAACTGTATAATCTTGAACTTGTATTTGTGGGAGAGGGTTCAAAGTCATGTTAGAAGTCATACCTATCTGCAACAGATACTGTATTATGCTTCTGGTATCAGCTTGTAGAATAAGTGTTATTCAAAAGGGGCCTTGGTGAACAACTCTTGCTTTTGATTTTAATGAATTCCTTTTTAGGGCACAGAGATGCTTTTGAAGAAAACTACACATAACAAAAGTTTCAAATATTCTGGCCTGCTTTAATTTGTTGACAGTTTTGCTGCCATGCACAATTATAGCAGTTTGCTGGTGACAGTTTCTATCAAGGAGTCTCCACTGCACCTTGTAATGAATACATATAGCAACTATGTCTGAAGTTTGGTGGTTCCCCATCATAAAAAACCTTTGGAGTTTTTTCCTAAATCTAGACTAGTTCCTAACATGAAGGTTTCTGTGTTCTTGCTTTAACCAATGGTGACAGACGTTGTTCCCAACGAGGAACTCTGTCTAGATCTAGTTCAGCATGATCATGATGGCCCAGCGGTATCAGAACAGCCATTGGGAAATTCTAAATGGATTGGCAAAGGTAGTTGTTTTTCCTACTATAGCTGTAAGGTGCACATTTGCCTATCCTGTCTTGGTTGGTGCTTAAGGTTTGAGCTTGTGCAATGTGCATACAATGGTGGCGTTGTGTTCAGCTTATAATAATGCATTAGCCCCGTATCAATATTGTGTTTTCCTTTATTGTGTTGTGGTCTACAAATTTTGCTTCTCCTAATTGAGAAGTTTGTTATACACATGTTTGCCTTTTATCCTCATTATGGGAGAAACCACTTGTTAAATGTGATATGTATGAGGCTATAGTCTATGTAGAGAAAGTACTAGTAGTACAAACTAATTTTCTAATGCACAAACTGTTAAGCTAACAACTATAACAATGATATATATAGACACGTTGTGATGAAAAAGTATACATGTATGTGCAAAGATCTAAGTTACGGTAGCTCATTTGGAGACAAATTGTACTTGTGAGAAAACCTCTCTATCATAATCAAAATTTCTCCACAACTCAAGAGTAACATGAAACTAGACAATGGATAAGTTAGCATGATAGTCCTTTCTTGGAGATGATAACTGTTATAGGACTTTTACCACAGGCTTCTTCATTAGGACTTTATGATACAATAGGGATGGGGGAAGGACAATGTTTTTAACATGCTCTTATAATTTTTGATTTTTAGTTTTCTTGTATTCCTCAAGTCAATATTTCTTGTTTACATTTTTACTCCTCCATTTTTAGTCTAAACTATTTTGATTTTTATACCTGACCCTACTACAAGCAAGGATAGGGATGGAGGAAGGACAACAGTTCTAACCTGACACTGGCTATGTTCCTGAATGACATCCTTGAATGAATAAAATAGAACAGTTTGGTCACACAAGTACAAGTACATGTAATATTGTCCTTGGAATAAGACTGTATGATAATGCAAGTGTAGAAGTGAGACATCTTGCAAACTGAAATATTGAAATTCTGAATGAGCTCAATGTGAATCATAAAGTTGTTGGATGAAAGCAAAATATTGACATACAAGGAATCAGAGGCAAGTGAGGGGAAACTTACATGTACATGTACATGTTATTGTACAAACACAAGACTGTTAGACCAATGCGACCTATATACTGTGTGTAACTCCATGTGTTTTATTTGTGCTTGCTCAGTCTCCAGTGAGCTGGATTACTCCTCCATCCTGCTGGGTATACTGGTGATGCAAGACGTGATGCTGGGCCTCATCATGGCCATCCTGCCCACCCTGGCCCCCTCTGGCCCACCGGGGGTCATAGGTCAGTCTACCACAGGCTCGCGCTCAGCCTGGGACACAGTCAAGGCCATCATGTCTCTGTTTGAGGCAGTGATCGTGGTCCTGGGACTCAGCTTCGTCCTGTCCAAGTACCTGATGTCCCCGTTCTTCAGGAGACTCCATCTGCAGGGCAGTAAGGAGATGCTGCTGATGGGGACAGTGGCCCTGTGCTTCCTCATGTTACAGGTTAGTAGTGTCCTAGCTACAAATGTTGGTATTAGAGTTCTTTGTGTGTGTGCCTGTCAGTGTCTGTGTGTATCTGTGTGTGTGTGTGTGTGTGTGTGTGTGTGTGTGTGTGAGTATATCTATCTGTGCCTCCGTGTGTGTCTCTCTCTGCATCTATCTGTGTGTGTGTGTTTGTCTGTCTGTGTCTCTGTGTGTGAGTGTTTCTGTCTGTGTGTGTGTCTGCACGTGTCTCAGTTTGTGTGTGCCCGTATGCATATCTGTCAGTGTGTTTCTGTCTGTGTGTGTTTGTGTGTATGTATTTGTGTGTGTGCCCATTTGTCTGTGTTTCTGAAATCCCCAGTATATATATACACAATGCAGTGCTGCCATACATCCTCAATTTTGCTATTTTTGTCTGTGGGATTGCAAGAGTTGCAAAGCACTATGGTTAAGAGGGTGAAGTCTGCCATCTCTGATCGCCTTGTCTATCGTGTTGGAGAATCCACACAGTGAAGCTAACATTTATGTCCAATTCCTACCCTCCCCCCAGCTGACGGATGTGTTGGGCGACTGTCCATGGAAGTTGGTTGTTTCCTAGCGGGTGTGCTGGGTGTGTGTTCCTATGTGTATATCTGTGTGTTCCTGTGTGTATATCTGTGTGTGTTTGTGTGTGTGTTAGATAAACCACACAGTGTAACTAATAGTATGTCTGATTCCTACCCTCCCCCCAGCTGACGGATGTGTTGGGTGTGTCCATGGAAGTTGGTTGTTTCCTGGCGGGTGTACTGGTCAGCTCACAGGGCCATCAGGTGGTGGAGGAACTGCTCAGTCTCATCGACCCTGTCAAGGACATATTTGCCAGTATCTTCTTTGCTACAATAGGTGAGGGTCAGGCAGTTTGTTGTGAAGTGTAATAGAGTTTACCTTTCTTCATAGCTGCATGTATTCAACATAATGGTTATGCAGTACACAGACCTTTTAAAAAGAATTGCTAAGACCCTTGCTAAGACTTAATTGCATTACACAAATTCTAGAATAAGTCCTATGGCTTCCATTGGTCCTTCTTTGTTTGCAATGTAGATCATGACGTGCATTACCTCTTTTTTTATGCGCACAATTATAACTGAAAGTGCCTTTGTACTCACATAATATGTACACATGTTCACAAGCAAACTTCATGATGACAAGTATTTCTGCATGTTGCTATCACTTTTTTAGTCAACATTTTGCTTTTGAACATTCAAACAACAAAATGTGTAACTGGCAACACTGGCCTCCATCCGAAATCTAATTGTGCTCTTCTGCTTGTTATTTCCTGTGCAGGTCTGCATGTGTTCCCAACCTTTGTGGTGTATGAGTTGAGCATACTCGTTATCATGACTCTGGTAGTGGTCTCACTAAAGGTAAGCAACATGGACAAGATGTGATATGGTTGCATTGTATCAAGTGCTTAATATCTATATGCCACGACAAATAGACAGTGTTTATTAACTGAGTATAATGACATCAACGGATATGTTTGCATTATGTATGTGGTCTCATACTGAGGTTCTCAAAGATGAAGCAGTCTGACTTATTTGGTGTTGTTGACTGTTGCAGTTCATCGTGGGGGTTGCAGTGCTGGGGCTGTTCCTGACCTCACGACAGTCGTCCCTGAAGTGGTTAGTGGCCGCAGGGCTTGCGCAGGTCAGCGAGTTCTCCTTTGTGCTGGGCAGCAGAGCGCGCCGCCTTGGTATCATCTCGAGGGAGGTGCGTATTATCTATTTAAGATATATTTCTGTTTTCTTTAAGCAGGGTGGCTCACTCAATGACTGGGCAGGTTTTTTATTTTTATTTTGAGTCCCTAAAAACAGAATATAACAATATATGAAGAAAAAAATCAATCAATCAATCAATCAATCAACCAACCAACCAATCAATCAATATCACAGGGGTCCATTATTGGACCAATATATGCAGCATTCAGCAGCAATATGTCAAACGAAATGGTTCACATCAAAGCTAGTATTTTCTTTTTCTGCTTACTATGATACAAGAGGTCGACTTGAGTGACTGTGTCTTGATCAATTGCTAAACTTCTAATAAGTTGAAGTAACAATTCTGGCGTTGTTACCTTCATGAAAAATGGAGGTATTGTTTCTGGTGTCTGTTTATGTTTCTGGATATTTGTGGTCAGGATAACAAAATAACCTTTCAACCTCTGGATGGATTGTAATTATTTATGATATTTGGTATGTAGGTAGGTGTTGGGAAGACAACGGTCAAGGTTGATTTTGGGCCCCCTGTTGTGTGACCTTGTTAACTTTGCGACAACGTTTTTACATTGTAGGTGTACCTGTTGGTGCTTGGAGTCACCACCCTAAGCCTGCTGCTAGCCCCGGCCTTGTGGCAACTCTCCCTCTGGCGCTTCCGAGTCATCCGACGACGTTCCTTCAGCGGACCACAGATAACATGATGGACAAGTAAAGGCCCGGTCACATTCATCTTGCGATTCTTTTGTCAAAGGATTTTCAGCGAGGTAGCGACAGAACCATGGACAGAACCATGAACAAGAATCTACAACTTTTTTCTGTAACGGCCTACTAGCAGGACAGCTAAATTTGGAACCACATATCAAGGACTTGGTAATAAATTTACCATTCACTATTTCTGTACAAAAAGTAAAGAGCTTACCAACAAGCTTTCATCTAGAGCTCTGACCTGAATTTATTACTATGTCGATTACCATCACAGATGAACCTTCATAGGAAAATCGAGGACTGTCACAAAGACCCAGAAAAGGGATTAATCCTGATTTGATGTGGATTATACCCCCCTCGGAGCCAGATTTAGACTGTTCATACCAAGATTCACGAATCAGGATCAATCCCTCGCCTTTGAAAATCCTGTGTATGAGAGGGGTCAAAAAGGCTTTTGAATTGTTGCCGTTAATCTATCGAATGTGACTGGGCCCAGACGGACTAAATACATAGACACCTACTTGTCACCTTTAGGTACAAATAAGTACATGTTACTTAATGTTTGGGGAGACACTGCGTGTGTTAGCAGCGACACTTACTGTAGCTGCAGTGCAAAATAGCAGTCAGTATTGCCCAGAGAAAGGTGGCAGTCACCGAAACGTCGGCTTGATTATCACACTTGGTTGTGAAAAAAAAAGAACTTTTTTTATCAAGGGACTTATCAACCTGATGAAACTACAGTATTCACTGCAGGCATTGCAGTTTTATGTTGAAATATGAGATTTATTTTTCAAAATCTTATTTATCTAGAATTATGCATTTGAGGACATCGAAAAGAAAGTCGCTAAAAATGATTAGCCAATTGCAATATTGTGTATGTTGATATATAGTAATAATGAAATTATTATTATAGCATATTTGTTAGGTTTGTGGAGGATGTAGAGATGGAACTTAAAAAGTGTTCTTAATATTATTATTGTACTGGTTACAATGCAGGTATAAATGAAGAGATTATTGAAGACTGTGGAAGTATATTGTAGTATATTGTAGTTCTCTGTATTTTTGTGAAGTAGTGATGACAATAGTTATATTTTGTCATCAAATTTTCAGTAAATCATGTACTACATGTGCCTCTGGTATACACTGTGTAGCACTGAGTGGAAAAATTAAAAGTAGAATCTAAACCAACAAGATTCCTCCTCTTGTTTCTACGTGGCAATGAGTCATTTTTGTCAGGGCTTTTGAAAAATCGGTGTATTCCTTCAGAAATAGGATGTTGTCTGGATCATGTTATGAAAGTAGTGTGGACAGACAGACATACACACACTCACAAACACTAAGAAAACGAAATGATAAGCACCATCCAAAGCCTCTTGCAGTGGTTGTAATATGCCAATAATCTTCATGTTATATTTATTTGCATTTTACTATGTAAAATAAGAATATCAATCATCAGAACAGCATATTCAGAATAACTGCTAGAAAACAATATGTGAGACTCGGTGTTGTGCCCTTGGGAATGGCTGACTTGACAATAAGAAGAAAATAACCAGTCTTTGCTTTGGGACGTTCTTCAGGAACATACATGGTCATGACAATGACAGTGATGTATGACAGTTACATATGACAATGGCAAAGGTAATAATATATATATAAATATGTTCCATGCACAACTGACTACTCATGGGCAATGCTATCAACCTTACTATTTCTTTATTGTGGAACTACATAATTGCTGCATGGATGTACATTGTATCGTATCCCTGTGTACAAAAGCTAGGAGCACATAAAACAACTTTGTTAAGTCTAAAATATTGCTGTACTTAATCCTTTGATCATCTGTACTTTGTACCACAATCATGTTAGAATGTCGACACTGATGTTGAAAATTCGCATGGTGAAGTCATCTCCGCAGCTTGCCAATTGTAGGTACTTGTTCCTCTCCTCGCTCTCGGCATTCCCAGTCGCTGGTCGCCATGCCAACCGTCGGACAGCGAGACAATGACCCAGGTCACTAGGAACAGACCACACATCAAAGATCAGTTAGTGTCAAAATAAGATGTACTAGATAGAGGCTCAATACAATGCTAGCATGCTGCACAAGGCAAGTAACAGCAATCCTCAGTTGAATACAATTGAAGATACATGTATGTAATACATTATAGTAGAAGGGATTCTGTTACTGTAATCATGGTAGCAACTATTCTTTTTTGCCTAAAAATCTCAAGGCCCGATTTACGCCTAACTTGCCTGGAGGCAGCGTACAACTAGCCATAAAAATACCTGTGGTACAACAACACCAGCCGATTTATGCAGCAACAAAAGGCATCGAACAATCGTGGACATACAACTCCATTGTACGCCATTGTTGTACGTCCAGCAATTCTCTTTGTGTAAATCGGGCCCAAGACACAACATTTGCCTAACCTTTTCATGAGGTAAAAGGTAAGAACAGCATTGATAATGAAGATTAATCCTAAGTTGTTTTAAACATTGCCATTGATTAGTTTATTTTGAATGATCATATATAAACCAAAGGAAACACCCAGTGATATTGATGGCCATGAATACAAGTTTGACAAGTACCTTCTATCAATAGTAGTTTGTAGTGTCCAGTCTTCCTTCCCCCCAGCCGGGTTCCAACAGTACAGCACCACAGTACCAGACTCCTTTCCTATGGCCAGGCAGTACCTAAGTCCAGGAAAGCAGGATATGTAAAGTCTTATCAAGGCAGTAACTAATTCCAGGAAAGCACAACGTATCAACACCATATCAAAGGAGTATCTTGTAAAACTAGTACATGAAATGTTCATAATATCTGTACTTCAATCAAAACAAAATGTAAGGGCAAAGTTGCCAAAATGTTGAATCTTTCTGATACTAGTAGCTAGCATTTCTGCCTAAATCACAAGTACATATCACAAATAAACACCAGCAAAGAAATGACTTGAATTTGTCTTCCTGTGCAAATATCAGTACTATTAACAATCTGAAGTGATTTCTCAACATTACTCAATATTCTATGACAGAGAATGTTGATTACCCTTTAGACCCAGCCAGGACAGGAGCGAAATCTACAGCCGTGGCGGCCTCTCCCACATCCAGGGTGGTGGAGCGAGCACAGCATTTACCCAGACACCCCTCTGCCGGGGAATGGTCCGGTCTCCATCCCCACACAACCACCTGTAAACAACACAAACAAAAATTAGATATGCTGTTTCCATGTGTTCTGCCTTTTGTTCTGTCATCGTTGTCAAGGACATCATCGAATGCTTCTTAAGCGAAGGTTGGATCTCCTTATGCCTCTCATCTCTGTCCTCTATAAGTGCTCATAAATAGGCTGTACTGTACTGTTGAGTCCTATGTCACTTCTGAGGGTGTCACTTACATGTACTCAGCCTGGGTACCATCCTCGGTCAGTTTATCACTGGCTCATTAATTTGGCTTCCTAACCAAGAAAAGAATGAGCAAGTGGTAAACTACGGAGGATGGTATATGTATCATAATAATGGTTTATAAATTATGGGAAATTCTATAGATACAGATTAACTAAAAACCTTACTTACATTTAATTTAATTCAATTCACAATCAAAAAAGCTATCAGACGGTTAGCACAACTCAATATTTTTGGACTTTTTATGTTTGGGTGATGCTTTAGTCGTGATGTATACCTTTTTGTCCCGAGAGGCTGTAGCAAAGAAATTGTCATCATGAGACCAGGAACATCCCCAGATGATACGAGTGTGGACGGACGTCTTCTTGTCTGTGTACGCTATTCTTGTGAACAATCCCCCTGCCACCATTCAAACATACCAACATAATGTTTCATGAACATACATATTGGGAACTTGGTAAATTGAGTTTCTTTACATGGGTATGACCTCTGCTTAATTTTCTATAATCTAGAACTTTCGAGATAAAATAATGATCAAATAATCAGATAGATACTTCTAATCAGAAGTCTCCTTGATATCCAATTACCACAAGTGACTGTGATTATGTTATATCTAAATCAGCACCAAAATCATCACATTTGTCTGTCAAAAAATTCTTGTTGGTTGTTATGGCTTTGCAATATTGTGTTCTAATCAAAGCCGTTCTGTTCTGTCTTATCCAACTTTCCACAGTGACCTTTATGTGGTATTACATTGTTGTTTTAACCTTTAGAACTCTGAAGTAGCCATTTGGCACCCAATTCCCTATTGGTTACAGAGTTAGGCAGCAGGTAGAAGGTAAATGGTTCCCTGAGTTTGAGGTCTATATCCATAAAACACAGAAAGGGACTGTTAAGTTGCTGAACAGTGAGAGTTTGTGTTACACGGACTAACATTACCCCTACCATCAGCTTGATCTGCTGCTTGTCTCCTGAAGAGTGCCCAGGTCCTGTCCCTGGATACAGACAGCAGCAGGTGTCCGCTGTGGCTGAAGCGCAGCTGTGTGACTGTGAGGGAGTGGCTCTCCAGGCAACCCACCTGTCTCCAGCTGGTCGTGTCCCACAGCAGGATAGCGGCATGCTCGGCTTTAGAGGCCTGGAGAGTGGTACAGAACACATGAAACAATCCTAAATGTCTGTGGTCTAGGCTATGACTGAAAGTGTTTGAAGAGCAAACCCTACTGTACACCTATGATCCAGGCTATGACTGCAGGTGCCTAGAGAGTAGCACTTTAAGAATGGTACATATTCTTTCTCTGCTTACATCTTTGTAACACTCAGAATTTGAGTATGGCAGTTAAACACACACCACTACCAGTGGACTAGCCCCCTGCTGTTAAGTGACTGCAAAAAGTTGTGTGGCCCAAAGGCTATTGAAACGGGGATGGGTGCCGTCCTATGCAGCATTTGGTGCAGGAAGGACTTTTAACTGTATGTTTCATCACAGGACATCTAAGCCCCCTGTTGCTGTCTGAAGGAACTGCAGGTGTTGTCCTGACCTTGCATGCTGAAGCCACCAGGGTTCCCTGTCTGTTGCAGGCCACACAAAACAGCTCATACCCATGTCCATATCTGCAGGGCAAAGGGAACATTCATAGGAGTTGAATAGACAAAAATGTATAGCAAAAACAACATAATGTGATTGTATACATGCAAAAATAAGAATCAAAGAAATCCATTTGTTCCTATTTTCTGACAACCTACTTACAGCTTCTGAGTCTCTGGCCATAGAGTGTTCTGTAGAAGATGCTCTTCTGTGGGTGGCCCTAAAAAGACACAGACAAACGCAAAGTTAATTCTAAAATAGTCAACATAAACACCTGCAGAGATCAAAAATATTTATTCAAGGTAAGCAGAGGTAGTTTATCCATCATTGAAATATACTGACATCCATCAAATAGAACATTAAATAAAGGTACCTAGTTTGAGAAGTGCCACACCTCCAGTACGTTAACAAACCCACCACACTTAACGAAAAGAATAGGGGACCATATCCGGATGTGAGTGGATCATATAAATCTGTCTGCTTGTACTGTTCAGTACGAACCTGGTGTTATACACCATGAAGCTGTTTAGGTATGCAATATAAACAAACCACCAAAGCCATGACTTACTGTGTAGCTCCAGCGGTTGGTAGTACATCTGTGGGTACTGTTCACTGAAACTGCTGGGGATCTCTCTGTCGGCATCATCTGCTACTGACATCTCTCCTGGGGGAACAAAGGAGAAAATGTTTATAGCATTTTAATACTTCATGAGTACAAACATGTGTTATCTTAAAAATCTTATATATCAATTTTGAAATACACAAAAACAAGTGTAGTCTGCTGGACCAATGACATACATATGATCAATGAGTCTCTGAGATATTGACTACCTATACATAAGAAACCTTAGCTGGATATTGCAAGCTCACCTTCATACAAAGCCTTGTTTGACAGCCCTAGAGCAGGAACACTGGCACCTTCTGGAACATTGGAGACCTCCTACAGATAAAGGAAGAATATTGTTGATTCAATTGTACACATCAAGTAAGTGACACTATAGAACACTTCACTTAACATGGTCAAAAAACTTTCATGCTGTTGGTAAAAAACTCTCCATTTAGTGATCTTCACCTACTAACAGTGACTTTGCTTAATTCTTTAAAAAGATGAAAACATTCTATAAAACATAGACTTCCTAGCCCAGCATTCAGCCATTTTCAGCTTGTGTCCACTCCACTTTGCAGGGGGGTAACTTTTGGTCGATGTACAAGCTGAAGATGACTGGATGCCAGGCTATGGACTTATGCAGGGCAGGGAAACTGCAAGTTCATGGAATTAAAGGTTTCAGAAACTTACCCTTGCAACCATGTCCTTAGAGATATCCACCCCTGCTACATTCTTCAGGTTCTGAAGGAAGTTCTTCGGGGCATCGAAGACACGGAGGACCTTCTCATCTCCTCCTGACACAAACTGGTACCTGTTAACCATGGCCAGGCAGTTTATGGCATACCCATGGATCTGTGGCCTGCCCAACTCATGCCACTGGGGCTGAAACAGCAGAAATAAAGATAGTGAGTGTCATCATTGGAAACTATATATATATATATCACTGGCTTTCTCATGCACTCACTCATTCACTCACTCACTCACACTCACTCATTCACTCACACTCACTCACTCACTCACACTCACTCACTCATTCACTCACTCACTCACTCACTCACTCTCACTCACTCACTCACACACTCTCACTCACACTCACTTACTCATGCACTCACTCACTCACTCATTCACTCACTCACTCACTCACTCACTCACACTCACTCATTCCCTCACTCATTCATTCACTCACTCACTCATTCACTCACTCACACTCACTCACTCACACACTCTCACTCACTCACACTCACTCACTCACACTCACTCATTCACTCACTCACACACACACACACACTCACTCACTCACTCACTCACTCACTCACTCACTCACTCATCACTCACTCACTCATCACTCACTCACTCATCACTCACTCACTCACTCACTCACTCACTCATCACTCACTCACTCACTCACTCACTCACTCACTCACTCACTCACTCACTCGTTTATCATCTGTTGGTCCCTGTCTCCAGAGGGTTAGATGTGCAAGCTCTCCTAACCAAATTCTTTGGGTATTACTATTAGCTACATCAAAGAAGGCTGTAGGTCAGGTAATCAATTAGGTAAAATTGGACTAATGACTTGCTTGTGTAGTATTCTTTGACACTGAAACCTGTGCATATTTCCTTCCTATAATTTCATTATGACCCTTTTTGGCTTGTATCAACTCTGATTCTACCAAAACGTATCTTTTGATTATCAACAAAGTTCGACCTTTACTCTGGAAGATAAAATCTCTACCTTGAGTCCTTCCCTTCTCCAGGGTGCAAAGAGCCTGGTGGTCCTGTCCAGGCTAACACTCAGTAGGAACTCCCCACCGTCTGGGTCCCAGGCTATGTCCTCCACACCATCAAAGTGACCTCCAACTGTCACGCCAGGCTCCCAGCTAGTCTGGGAGAAAGAACAGCACATTTTCTGGTAAAGGCACATGTTAATGCAGCCTGAGTGTCAGGCTTTCTTGGAACTAACTATGATGACACTCAGGCTAACAGTGATGTACAGTGGGGTGGGAATCAAACCCCAGACCTTGTGACTTGTATAATCATATAAATGGTATTGGCGCAAATGCTAAAAATAACCATTTGGGCATAGCTCACTATTAGATCATAAATTTTCTAAGAGTTGAAACATTCATACAGACAGACATAAAGTATAGGTTAGCCTGGTAACCCTTCTCCACGGGGTGTTTTATACAGTCCCAATCCTACTATATTTGCATAGGTTTCATATAAGCATGAAAGTTCAGCTGAGTATATAAATTACATAAGAAATAAACTGTCCTCAAATTTCAGTGAATTAATTTTTTTGAGTTGGAGTACAATCTTTCCAGTCGGCCTTTCTGAAGACTGCCATCCCATAGAGCAACGTAATTGGAACCAACATTGTAAAAATTCCCTGGCGTGCGCTAATAGACTTGGGCAGGCTAGCACCCACCCAGTACCCTAGAGATACCAAGGAGCTCCCGATGAGATTGTTACCAAGCTATAAGACAGGTAACTCCAGGCTATTATACTTGTCTGAACCTAGAAACAAGGCTTTAATGAAAACCATACTCCAGAATAGCAACAGTATGGACCACATTAATCTCTAACTTGTAAATGACATCCCTGATATACAAGGTAAGCCTGGTACATGAACAAGGAACAGCAACTAATATGATTATTATGTAGATATTGCTTGGTGTGGGGGATGTTGTGTTAAAGAGGGATAGATAAACGTGTCATGGACAGATTAGGCCATAGCAATTTCATTTGTTGGTTATTGGACTAAACAGAACAATTATGAACAGTTTCGGGGACAGAATCTGCAAACTGTCTTCAAGTTTTCTCTTTAACTTTTTAATAAGGTAATTTTTATTCCCAACCACATCAACATGTGTTTACAAGAAGTGTCATCTTCCTTAGTGCAATAATGACCGCTTGTACTTCTCTCTGCAGCTACAAATGTAGGTCTCGTCACTCTTCTCAGAAACATCCGGGCTCTTGTAAATTGTATATGTGGTTGTGAATAAAGAACACTCTTATCCTTAAAGTTAAAAAAGAGGAAAACTTGAAAACAGTTTTGAGAGGAAAGCTCGAATCTGACTATATTCTTTAAGTTTTGAGAGGATAGCTTGAATCTTCAACTACATTCTTTCACAGTCTTAAGAGGAAAACTTGAATGATGACCAACATATATATTCTCAAGTGTGGTTGCGAGTAAAAAACCTTGCTGCTATATCCAGTGATTTTCTAACCTCTTGAAATCAGTCAATGAGATTTTCAACTTACTCTTGATATCTGAAAATAAAGTGGTGTAGCCTGGATACCAGACCCCCAATCTCGGAAATATCTATTGTGTGACCCCCACCACCCACAAGATATGGGGGTCTGGTATCCAGGCTAAAAATGGTAGGGTTTCATAGTCAGTGTGTCCCATACCTGCTGTGTGAGCTCCACGTGGTGCCACAGATGTAGGGCCCCCTGGAAACCATGAGCAATGATGGACTGTCCATCTGGGCTGAACTGACACCCCAGGAACCCCAGAGTGTTCCCTCCGACCTCTCCAACACGATCCTAAACACATGGCAAGCATTAAAAAAAGGTAGTCCCATAGCCATTTTGAGGCCGTAGGGGCAGTGGGTTGTTATCCATTGTGTCTAGGGCAGGACATTAGAAGGTGGAGCCCAACTCTCTCCTTCCACCACCTTTAACCTCCCAAACCAAGTCATTTTTACACCTGGGTGGAGTGAGGAAAGTCACATAAGGTGCCTTTCCCAAGGGCACAACATCGGTGGCATGTCAGGGGATTCGAACCCAGGACTTCTGGGTTCTGGGCCAAACACCTGAACTTGGATTTTCTTCAATGAAGACAAAGACATAAAGACTTGAAGCCAACACCACGCCACCATGGAATACATGTATATTTAACTGATGTCCAGAATTTGTCTTTGTGCTCCCAACAGACTATAAGTAAGGCATGACAGGGATGTATGCTAGCATTTGCAAATGTGCCATAAATTCTCAAAGTTCAATTCAAAGTTCTTGGGAATCCACAGCTAATCCTCTATAATTTGATTTCCAAGTGTCCAGGTTACTGGTGATGTATGTGTGCATCATACAGAAATCTAAGCGAAATCTGCGAAAACAGACTGAGATGATCCAGACCTGATCCAGCCAGATCCCTGAGCCTGGATCTGGTTTCCATAAGATCATGGTCTTGTCCATGGAGGCTGAGAGCAGGCACAGGGGCTGGTGTCGACTGCCGTCTGAAACAGACAAGAACAGACTTTAGAGACCCATTTCTACACATCTTGAAATATCATAATTGACAATGATTGGAAGACCTTGGAGTCTGTGTTAATAACTGTAGTGGATCTTTAACACCTCCCATTGGGTATCTATTTCTCTATTTCAGTTTTTTTAGCCTTGGCAGACCAGCTCAATGACTTTGCACTGCTTTACAATGGTGCCCTTGACATACATGAATAACACATAAAAACAACATTACAATTGTAGGATCACAGCATACTAATATTGTAGTGGCAGATACATGTATATTATTGATAATCTCACATGCCATGCTGTTCGGTAGGAGTGGTTATGCTATGACTAAAAGAATATCATCCTTGTGAACAAAACTTAAGAACTCATTAAATCATGTACTCTGTTTCTTGTTAACCTTTTGTCTGACCCTTACCACTTCCTTCATGACCTCAATAAAAAGCTGAAAAGTGTCCTGCAGGCCAATTTGAGCTTGTAATGAATAAATAAAGGTTCAGTCTTTTCTTCGAACAAAAAAGCAAACACACAGTGACACACAAAAATGATTGGACCTGACTCTTACCATTGAAGACTGCAGGTTGCCAGTGCACTCCGTATATCCAGTTTTCATGGCCTGAGAGCACTGCCTCCAGTACCACAGCATAGCTTTGACTTTTGTCTGTTCAACAATAACACAAGGAATCATAAGTCACAAGTTTCATCATATCGTAACAACACGTTAAGGCATTTCTCCATTGGATGATTCAACATTCTCAGAAAAGGTAAACATTACTGTAAATTCATCTATTTTAAGCATGGATGTACCTTCACCGTAAAAGTGGAAAAGAGTTTTTTGTGTTGTTTTAAGTTAACGGTTGAAACAATACTATAGCACAAAAAAACATATTTGTATTGTCATGATTTCTCAGTTAAGAGACACATTAAAAATAAAACCACCACATATACATTCAAGATTCATAGTATCAAAGAAAAGCATACTCCTAAATTCATATTGATAACAATACAGTACATCAAAATCTAAGGCTCTAGATATCTTATTTTCCATTCTCTATTTCAGAAATGTGATTTGGAAAAAATAACTGTAAAGAATGTTTAGTACCTCCATGTTGGATGGTAAATGACTTTTCCTTGACTCTGATTTCATCTTCAGCAACCTGTTCCTCCCCATGCTGTAATGTAATCTTCCAGACTCTGATGAAGCAGTCCTGCCCACAGCTGGCCAATAGCAGGTCTCCATCATCTGAGAGACAACAGGTGGAACAAGAAATCAAAGATGTCATACCTTTGTGAAATATTTTTTGTAGATTCCTTGACAAAACCATGTCCATTTCAGGTAAAGTGCCTATTGTGGGATGTAGCTAAATGCACTTTGTAATTACCATAAACAGAGATTGACTTATATTGGTACATTTCTGGTAGCTTTTCTGGAATGCGTACATGTAAGACACTTATTCTTTTACGTTGCCCACAATGTAAACAAATAGAGTCAATTCCATGTCACCGAGAGGGTTTTCAGGTAATATTGCTAGTGAGTTCAAACAATTTTAGATAAAAGACTATTCCAGTCAAAATAGTTCTAAATTATTCAAACAATCAAGAATGAAAGTTTGAACATGTTTGAACTTATTTATATATGTTGGAACTATTTGGAAAGTAACTGCACAAATATCTCTTTATTTAGAACAATTTTCAAACATCTATGTGATTGTTTTCACTGTTCGAACATGTTGGAACAATTTGCATCATTTTTCAAATGGTAGATTTGGGTTATTGCCCCCATAAAAGTAGGTGCTAATCGCACTCTATTGTCTGCCTCTGTATATTTTTAGATTTCACGTCTAGACTCTTGTCTTGAGGTGTCTACGCATGACACCCAGGCCTAATCCCCTATACTTTGAAGGGATGTGTGAATTGCCCTGTTCCCATCCCACTGACCCAGTTATACCATGTTGTTGTAATGTTGGAACATGTAGGAATAAATGATCAACCTATTTTCCAACAGTTTCGAAAATAATACAAATAACATGTGCAATGTTAGAAATTTGTCTAACATGTTGGAACACAGCAGAAACTATTTAGAACATCAAATGAATGTTGGAAATTGTTCTAAACAGTCACTTATCTGCCTTAGATTGTTACAAAGGTTTTACAAATGTTAGAACAAAAGGCAACAAACACCCTCTCGGTAATGTGGAATTGACTCTAACTCATAAATGAGGCCTTGATGTGGTCAGCCTACGGAATCTTAACTTTCTCCCTGCTGCCTAACTTTGCAACCAATAGGGAATTGGGTGCCAAACGGTTACAGTACTTTAGTGTACTAAAGGTTAAGAACACTGCCCACCATTTGCTGTGAACTCCACTCCTCGGACCCAATCTTCGTGCCCCTTAAGGGTGGCCACTTCTCTGAAACCCTCCCCCTGTCTGACCCAGAGGTGTATTCTGTCGTCGTCCCATCCACAGGCCAGCACAGGTACAGATGTGGTTGGGAGGGTGTACAGGGCAAGGTCAAGGGCAAAGCTGTTCCCACAGCTGACTGTCTGCACGCACGTCACCTCATCTAAAAAAACATGAGGAAAAAAATCAAGATGATGCGGTTCAGCTTACATTATAAGAATATTATTAGAATTATTACATACTTTAGGGGCAGAAGTACAAAGTGTGATTTATTCATTCATTGGTTCGATTGTGGGGTGTCAACTAATTAAAAACATCAAACCTGAAGCCGTCATACCTAATATTCTTTCAAAATAGCACAACATGCAGACAAGAAATGATTACCCATACAGCCTGATTTAGTCAAAGTAAACCCAGGGATCACAAGGCACCATTTTAACCAAATAAAATAGAGGAGTCACCTTTGAAATCTGGCACCCTACAATGAATAATCCACACGAATTCTGGTTAAGCAATTCCATGTAATGGTGGCTAGACAATTCATTTTCTTAATGACGGTATGTAATTCTCCAAGTTAGACAGCAAATGCAAGATGGAAATTTGCACTGAATTAAAACTTTGCTGGTCTCTTTTTGACTTCCTCTATCTGGCTAGCGCTCTTTCTCTCTAAAAAAATATGCTCCACCAAAGAATGACCTTAAGATATATAAATAAGGCTATTTGAGTAGACGTACCACTCCCTTGTTTCTTCTCCCATATTCTGACCGTTGAGTCCACAGAAGACGTGACCAGCAGTGTTGACAAGTCATCCTTGTTAGATGTCGGCATGTACATGGCTTCAGCAATGGTTACTGCTGCACTGTGTCCTCGTAACACAGACATAACTTTAAACTGTAGGAAAAGGACAAGCTCATTTATAAATATGTGACAAACTGATTCAGAGGACAGGAGAGAAGGCATAAGACTGTCATGTACCCAACAAATTATCCATAGCTGGAAAGTTTATGCAATGGTAGAAATCATTCAAAAGCAAAGTTGATCTGTAATTTCCAACAAAAAAGCAAAGTTTTGACTGTCCAACTTTGTCAAGGAATGAGCAGTTCACATCAAATTTTGCAGATAGAACATGTGACTCAGTGAGTAGTGGACCATATGTTGCAGAAAGTTTATGGTGTCCACCTTCTCTGTTAGAGATGGTTGAAAATATAATGATGCAAATGGCTTCTTTTATTCCTCTAGCACATGTTCGCAGTGGATTTCTTGATTAGAGTCAGACAGTCAAAAATATGGGTAAGTACATTTTTCTGTTAGAAATTTATGTGCTTCACAACAATTTAGCCATAGCACAACGGTAGTGTTTGAAACATGTTAACTTCTTGACAAACAATGAGAAACTGGATCCTGCAGAACAACACTGAAGTTTGGCCTACCTTTGACTCTTGTCTTCTCCAGAGTGATGCTGTTTTGTCAGCTGATCCGACAACAAACTCATCAGAAGGCTCTGTAACACAAAACCAGAAGGTTATATCATTACCCCATTTTAAAATTCATGTTGCACAGATTTACTTTCTTTGTATGATTGAAGCTACAAAAATCACTGCTTCTCCAATACAAATCTTAAAAGTTAAAACATCATGAAGCATGAGTGGAATTTTCTGAATATCGGCAAGTTAATCATAATGCAACAGTAAAAGGCTCCATCCCTGAGGCATTGCAAAAAAACACCAAACCTACCTCCATTTCCCTTGGGAATCCACCTGACACAGGTCACTTTGGCTGTGTGCTGACTGAGAGTCTGCAGAACTGAACCTGACTCATCACCATTCTGGGGAATCACAGGAGGGTGGTTACAAAGCATATATATATATATATGATTAAGCACATAATAGTTGGTAACTGGGAGACCCCAGTTCAGATCCGGGAAAGGTATCTTTGTTGGAGCTGCACACCTGTCTTTCAGAAGAGACGTAAATTGGGGGTCCAGTGTCCTTTGGTATCATAAATGTTATGAAAAAATCTTCAGTGTATCAAATTGATCTGTAAGTTTCGTAAATAATTTGCAACTGAGCTTGAGCATCTAAGAGTAAGACACTCAAATAAATGAGGGACAGGTGTCAGGAATATGCATAATTATTCATGTGGACCTTAATCAACACTATATTTATACACAAGAGCGGTTTCTAAGATCGGAAGTGTACCTAACGTTTTATCTAAGTTGGGAGGTAAGAGGGCTCCGTATAGATAGACAAAACCGGAAGTGCACGTAAAGTTGGAGTGTGTGTTTGTGCAAAATTATGGATACAAAACTTTGTACTTTCTCTATCCAATAGTAAGTTAATTCCCAGTGACAATACCTTGGGTTGATACACGGCCACCAGATTACCGCTCCCGTACAAGACGAGCCCGTTCCGTCCCCAGGACAGGCTGAAGGGAGACCGGTTACAGGCCGCCGAGATGAAACACGTTTCTACACCACCGTGCGCCGCCATCTTGCTAACCTATTAACTAACCAGGACCAGTCCATCATAACTAGGACCAGCTCTTTCTTCTCCTTCTTCTTTTGTTTGTATCAAACAGATTTAATCACAGTGACTATAGAATAAAATACGTTTAAAACGTAATTTACACCAATTACAAGTTTTCTTGTCTGTATTTTCTGTTTGTAGATGTATCTTTTCTGAATAGTAAAAAGCGATTTTTGATAGTCTACCCCTATGTTGATAATGGTTTCTTCCCATCTTCCCGTCATGCGTTACTCTGACGAAGTCGTGATTTACTGTATTTTGGCGCGTTTCTCTCGTTGAAAAAGGACTAAAACACATCACAGCAGCGGTTCAGCCACGTGGGAGCCATGTTTGTCGCTCGCAGTATTTCTGCAGAACACAAGGACCTGATCCACGATGTCTCGTACGATTTCCACGGCCGAAGGATGGCCACTTGCTCAAGCGACCAGACCATAAAGGTACACTCTGATGGGGAGGGGGGTACTTTCGTGTGTCCTCATGTTTATAGTTTTATCATTTTCTTTATGCTCAAATCATGTGTGATTGTCGTTTAACAGTTAATTTGTTCCTTAAAGGTGTGGGATCTTACAGACGATGGAGAATGGCAATGCACAGCAAGCTGGAAGGTAAATATGGATTGTTTTTTTTTCATGTCATAATTTTCCCGGATTTCTTTTTGGCATAAACAAGACATAAACACAGTAGTGTTGTTCGAATCTGCACATCTACACATAACCAGACAGCTCGAAATTCTTTATGAAGTAAAAGTGCACTGGTGCACCTAACCTTAAACATAAGGTGCAGAGCAAATTTTTTGCATACACAACATAAGTTACTGTAATTATAAACCTTACTGCCTTGCTTTCCAAACTCTAAAATCTTACTACAGTGAAAGTATGCTTATGTACAATAGCACCTTTATGTTTGTAAACCTACACAAATATCTAGGTGCGTCGGTGCAAAGAAACAGTAAAACTTTCGGTGCACAGCTCCAATTTTGGGTACATGCACCCAATTATCCAGCCATGTCAGCCCATGCCATACTTTGTTTCTCCCCATTAGACCCACAGTGGCTCAGTGTGGAAGGTGACGTGGGCTCATCCTGAGTTTGGACAGGTCCTGGCCTCATGTTCCTTCGACCGTACAGCTGCCGTGTGGGAGGAAGTTGGTAAGACTCCAGGAAAAGGGCATCTTTGTAGAACTTAACCTTCTCCCTGCTGCCTAACTCTGTAACCAATAGAGAATGGGGTAACAAACGGCTACTTCCTTGTTCTAAACGTTAGGATTTTTCAAAGAATTTAAAGTTGTCAAAGGGTTATTGATAATTCCTATTTTGTCTCAAAAACATTTATTGTTGTAAATTTATGGTACAAACTGACTAAGTATTATTTAGCTGGCAATCATTTCTACATAAAGTGAACTATTGAAATATTGTTCATCGTAAAGTAATCTTACAACTCTTCCCATGTTTTGGTATTAATGTTGATGTTGCTGCCACATTTTCCTTATTCTATTTTTTTAAAAGATAATCATTTAGTAATGCTGTTTGTCTTGTCTGCCATTTTCTTACAGTTGGTGAATCACTGGCATCCACACAAAGAGGGCAGAGTCATTGGGTAAGAACATTGATAGACATATCCATATATGTAGGTAGATAGGTAGTCCCATAGCTTTTTTTAGGCTGTAGGGACAGTGGGTTGTTATCCACTGTGTCTAAGGCACGGTATTGGAAGGCGGAGCCCATCCCTCTCCTTTCACCACCTTTCTCCTCCCCAACCGAAGTCAGGTACCCATTTTTACACCTGGGTGGAATGAGGAAAGTGGAAAGGGTGGCAAGGGAACAACATTGGTGGTATGTCACTTGTCAGGGGATTTGAACCCAGGACCTCTGGATCCTGGGCCAAAAACCCTAACTGTTACACCAATAGAACACCAGAATCTATCTATAATGATAATAGTAATAATGAGAATAATGGTTTTTGTTGGTCAGAAATTACCTGTGCAATGGCAGCCAATGTTGAATTGCTGCAGGGTTTACAATCATATAATACAGAACAGATACATATTTGCTCCACACTTGCACTTTGTGGAACTGTGGCAAGGGTCTGGGCGGCTGCCATTCGGCGCCAGCAGGTGACCTCAATACGACCTTCCCCAACCGAAGTCAGGTACCCATTCACACCTGGGTGGAGTGAGGAAAGTCGTGTTAAGTGCCTTTCCCAAGGGCACAACATCGGGGCATATCGGGGTTTCGAACCGGGGACCTCGCGGTTCTGGGCGAAACACTCTACCGATTGCGCCACACGATGCCACTTATCTATGTACAGACATGATATCATAACAACTGCTTCTACTTCTACTATATAAGCCATTTCAGTGATGATACTAATGATCATTAAAAGCATTTGCTTGACATTGTCCTCTGCAGGTCAAGAGAGCCAACCTGGTGGACAGTAGAACATCAGTGACTGACGTCAAATTTGGTCCTAAACACATGGGGCTACAGCTGGTAAGTTGACTTAGTTGTATAGAAAGTTATTTGCAAGTTCATGCCCAGAGGCTAGTATATGGACTTAGGAAACATGCACATGGTGAAGACATGGGAGACATACATGTTACAAGGACTGTGATTGACATTAGTGACATTAGTTATTGACTTGTATATAAGTATGTTTTCGTCCCAGTATGACGAATATCATACATGTATATGATAGAATAGCCTTATTTTGGTCTGTCAAGTGATAGATGCCGTGGAAAGTCCTGTGACAAACTCTCTGGTAACAAGATTTTGTCCTTATTTTAGGCCACCTGTTCTGCAGATGGAGTGGTGAGGATCTACGAAGCTCCTGATGTGATGAACCTCAGTCAGTGGTCTCTTCAGGTAAACACATTAGGGACAGGTGGTAAATGATGGGGGGAGGGTGGATACAAATTTAACCAGTAGAATGGCAAATGATAATTTTTATTTTTAAAAATTGATCTGCAAGAGATTATGTTACCACAACCACCCCTGAAACCATTTTTGGTTGGTCCCCTAGACACATTATTGACGAAGGATGTTACTTTGTACCTCAGGTATCATTGAATGTTCCAGGGTTCCCTAGGAGAGCCATCAGCTCTTGAGAAAGTCAATTGGTCAATCTAAGCTAAGATTCAACATAGTATGTGTTTTAAGTGGCCAGTGCATGGTAGAAATGTTTAAAAGCTGGTACAATGACACAGATTTGGCTAAATATCACATTGTTTGTTTTATTCTCTTCAGCATGAGATCAACACCAAACTGAGCTGCAGTTGTCTCTCATGGAACCCTTCAAGGTAAAAGACTTCCATATCCAATTTGATCCAGTGGTCGTCATATATTTTTCATGTAAATAATTATAATCTTGTGCATGGGCATGAAATACATAACTATTGTAGAAGATGTTAATATCTAACTTGAGTATTACAACATTTTTCAGACTTCACCTGCCCATGTTGGCAGTCGGCAGTGATGACACAAATCCTTCCGCAGGGGGAAAGGTTCAGATTTATGAGTACAACGATAACATCAGGTCAGAATCTATCTAACTATAATGTATCTAAACAATACTCGCAGCAGGGCTCGATATTCAAATTTGGAAATAGGTGCACTGGTGCACCTAACCTAAAAATTTAGGTGCGCAGAGAGAATTTAGGTGCACAACATGAAATAAAGTAGAATATCAGCAAAACATTTCTGCAAACCCTACTGTCTTTCTTAAGAACTTAAGATGGTGATGAGAACAAAATGTGTGGGAAAAAAGTTAGAACTTCAGTGAAGGTTATGCTTAGTGGGCCAAGTGTTTCTTACAACTGGGTATCATAAGGTGGCCAATGTATCTGTCCAACCCCATTTTAAAGTGTCCAAGTAAGATCAATGTGACTAGGCTGACAAACTCAGGATCTAGACTGGGTACGGATTATAAAGGAACCAAACTTCACCACTTTAACTTCAGTGGTTCATATTTTGCTTTACAGGAAGTGGCAGAAAGTGGAAACATTGATGGCCATAACAGATGCAGTTCACCACATTTCCTTTGCGCCCAACCTGGGCCGATCTTACCACCTCCTGGCCATCGCTACCAAGGATGTCCGCATCATCACACTCAGGTGTCTTAGGTCAGTACACAGTGTCTCCTCCTGTTCTTATTTTCCTAAACCAATGTGCAATGATTAGAATGTGTGTGTGTGTGTGTGTGTGCATGTGTGTGTGAGAGACTATGTGTGTACACATGTACATCCACATATCTTATAATTTATTTCCTGGTTGCATGTATCTGTGGGAATAAATATATTCATTTTTCTGTAATACCTGAATGATGTGTGACAGTAGGATAACTGGAAAGTAGAAAAGCCAGGCCCAGGATTTAGGGGCCCTGCTTGGGTTTGAATGCTAATGGTGTACCCTTAGGAAATGCACTTCTCACAAAGTTGAAAGGCGAAAGCAGTACATATCTTCGGTTAAGGGGGATTAAAACTTATAGAGAGAAATTGGCTGCCCTTTCTATCATGATAGGTCCTACACACAGTAAAATAAAGTTCACTACCTGTTACAGGGGCTATGGGCCCTCTAATCTCTTCAAGACTTAGTACATTCAGATGACACGACAGATGTCTTCTGAACATGTTGGCATGTCCATGGTGCTGTTATGAACAGCAGTCTAATACTGAATACTTCTAATAAAGTACTTCTACTTGTCTATCTTAATGATGTCTTATCGTCTGTGCAGGAAGGAGCCGAACGCTGGTGCAAACCCAGGTGGAATGAGCAAGTTTGAAATCAGACAGGCCGCACAGTTCGATGAACACAGCTCTCAGGTACTGAATAGAGAAAACAAACTAGCCTTCATTGTGTCTAGATTTATGCAAATGACATGTTGGATAAAACAGGTTGAAAATTTTATTGAAATTTCACGAGATTTGATGAAAAATATTCAGAAAGTGAGTCTGTTGCCAGTACTGTTTGAGAAGTTTGAAATGTTTACTGGTCATAGCTGTAGTTGTTGTTGTGTAGGTGTGGCGTGTGAGCTGGAATATCACAGGAACTGTCCTGGCATCATCAGGGGACGATGGGTGTGTGCGGCTCTGGAAAGGTGAGCAGTCTCTGGCCTTTAGGACTCACATGTACATCTGTCGGATATGATGCATAAAGCCATATCCACTTTATTTGTTGGTTTACAACAATTCTGAACTGGAAAGTCAACATAAGTCTGGTAAAAGTACTTTGTACAGTCAAACAGTTTAGAGGAGACAAGTCAGAAACAATCATACCTGTACTATAAGAGACCATCTCTACATAAGGACCACCTGGCCAATGTGACCATTTTTTGTTAGTCCCTTAGATAATTTTCCCATTGACTTGGCTTGAAGAATCCTGTCTATAGTGACCACCTGTCCACATAGACCAGATTTTGTCAGCCCCCTGAGTGGTCTTCTTGCCGTTTTGACTGTACTTCACATTCCTTTTTGGTGAAGTAAAAATCTTTGTAGTAGTGGCCTATTTACAGATGAAATATAGTTGTTAACGCTGTGTTTCAATCTACAGCCAACTACCTGGACAACTGGAAGTGTATCTCCGTGCTGCGTGGTGACGGCTCCGTGTCAAACGCTGCGGGCAGTTCCGCGGGAGTGAACCAGTTAGGCGTGCCCAACGCTGGGGGGAACTTTGGGGGATCGAGAGGGTTTAAACAAGGGGGATCAGGGCAGAATAGCATGTGGTATTAGCTTACGGGGGGGGGGGGGTCAAATTGTAAATGGCCATTTGAAAGAAGAGATACACATGTACCTGAACTTGGATAAGTAAGTTAGGGAGTCAGTGTTAAACATTGACGCATTCTAAAAGATCCTTTTCATGTTATCAGAAGTCATAGCGAAATGATACAGGATACAAAAGGACTGGTATATGCTATTCTATATGATCTAACTGTATTGAGTATTTTTACGATATGTATAATATACAATTAGAGGAAGCTTTAGCAAGTTTTGTTTCCAGATATACCGTCTAACAAAAAAGGACTTTCCAAACCACTAGGATGTCATGTACGTTCTGCAGTTGAATACTGTAATTGTAAAGTGTTAACTGATTCAATTTTGCAGCAGGAAGGAAATGGAGTTTTAGTCAGTACAGTTTGGATACCAGGCTAGAAAATGGAGTGTTCCCTGTGGAGAAAATTTCAACATTTACAGTATTATGTATTTCAGAATGTGTACGTACAGGTCAGTTAGACTGCTGTTACTCAACCCCATTCCTCTAATTCTTAGTCATATTGATATTCATAGTATATCATATATGCATCATTTTCTATTAAAGTCTGCCATTAAACATATTTTTGGATTACACAGTGCCTCTTTACAATACTACCAGGTTGTTTGAGATTTCTACTTCACCTGTACATGTGTGCTTGGAAACTATCCTGGTATCCATTCCTTTTATAGTTGCCTAGTCATTTCTGCAACTGTAATAGATATCAGGCTACTTGAAAACAAAGGTTATGACTGATTAACTTCATGTTTAAGAACCCTCAACAAATAAAGATAACTTCTGATGCTTCATTGATGATGATCTTTTGAGTGATGCAATATTTCCATGAATGATTTCATCATTGATGAATAGCTAAGTTCTTATTCACAGCCATGGAAGGAGTAAAATAACAGCGGGACATTTTGGTGACCGTCTGTCAGTGTCACCATCTTCTTCTTTGGGACTGCATTCTCAAGTAGTGTCTAGTGTCTTATCATTGGTGCTTAGCAGCATCTATGTGTGACAATACGTTTGGGACCAATGCACTGCATTACCTCAGTATTGTTGCTGAAAAAAAAAATGTATGTGACAATACTTAACATTTGAGACTGAAGTGTTAGCAGTGACACCTAGCTGCAGTGCAAAGTGAAGCAGTCACTATTGTCCAGAAGGTGACAAGACAGCCAACTAAACATCGGCTGTTATTTTACTCCTTGGTTGTGAATATGGAACTTTGTTATTCAGTGATGCAATATAATTTGATTCTGTACTATTTGCATGTTATAAAACCTCCTTGGTTTGACCAAGGGGGACAAAGCAATTGGTTCAGTCCATTGTGCTCTAGTTTCTGAATAGTAGTTGTGCAATAATACACAAAAGAGGACAAGAGAATAAGTCACCTCACAGACAGAAGCTACACAAAGATTGTGATTTATTGATAATGCAATCAAATTATTACAACAGGGCTGACACAATAAACTCTGGTCATCAACAATGTTCCACAGTGTAACATGTTGGAGGGGGGTTAAGCTACAGACACCCTCCCGTGGACGTTAACTACAGACCATCTACAGTAGTACCCGGGCTGTGGCGGGCCAAACGTATGGAATGACTATGGAGCGGCCCACGACACCCTCGGGAAGGGCCAGACTTGCAGTTGATCTTCAGTCAAGGTCGGTAGGGTTCAAGTACGGGGAAGTCTAATAAAGATACCATTAGTGGGGGATAAAAACAGTCTTCTAGTCTAACTTGATTGTACTGGTACACGATTAGAGCTTGTGAAATAAAGACATCGAACATGTAGAAAATCTAGACAAATTCCAGCATGCACCTAGCCTTAAAAACAGGCACAAAAGGCCTGGATACGCATCGTGTAAATTATACACATCAGCCTTATAATGTGCTTATCTCACCGGTTACAAAGATGGAACGTTATCTCATAATGCTACAATATAAATATAGATGACTGTTGTATAAAAATACAAACAAATGAAACATTTAAGAAGTGACTATATCTGTGAAGGTTTTATTGTAAACTTTGGCACCTTGCATTTTTTTATCGTATCTTTTTTTTTTTTAGAAGAGCGTACGAAGAGAAGTCCAAAAGTTGTGTCTAGATATACTGATCCTGAGAAGGTTGGCGGGCATATTTGTATAGCACCATAGGATAGGGTAGACTGCCACAGTTCTGCACACATTATACATAACGTCAGCTTGTACAAAATCTCTTGCTTTAGGGCAATTTTTATACAGAATTAGTAAGCACCATACATATGGATAGTTAATCATAGTCATAACGGCTTCCCCATTAAGTAGGTATAATTGTACTTTTTGTACTGCCTTTTTTTTTCTTACTTAAACCATTTACATTCCCTAGAAAAGCGGGTGCTAAAAATACTGCCAAAAAGCAAAGTCCCATATCGAAGCAACTGTTTCTTTTTAACCAAAGATTCCCAGCTGCTTTGCACAATGCATATTTCGTTATAATCATGAAAGTGAACTGAGCTTATATATAAATCCTCAGCTTGCTAACTTCTGCAAAAAATAGGACTACCCTAAAATGCTGCACTAAAATTAATGTTACATCATTTTCTCTTCTACATTGTTCTACACGTTTTTATCTATCCTGACACTTATAAAAAAACTTGAGGCGACTTTGGGATGCATTAGTTAAAATCATTGGTATGAGCTTACCCTCTGTACAAAAGCACCATTTGAAATCTTGTCAACACTTGTTAAAAATAAAGTTCCAATACATAGGTACTCCCACAGTTACACGTTCTTGATGCACACCTGGCATCTGCTAACTCTGGTTCGTAACTGTCCTGCTTTCAGTGTCTCTGGTACTGGGTCGGCGAATTGTTCGTTTTGTGATATAGTGGACAACCAGAAGCTAAATTTGTTGGCGAAGTAGTGACACGTTCCGCGGGCGCCGTTGCACTCGATGAAGGGAGTGGCGCGGAAGTCTTCGAGACAGCTGCCGGGAGACGAGAGGGACTGTCCGCCGCCTTCTGCTCCTGCCGCGGTATGCTGCAGAAATAAAGAACACAATCGTCACATTTCTGTGCATCACACTTAAAAACACAAATGTGAAAAACAAGCTGTGTTTTCAAAAGGGAGCATTTGGTCTTGTAACCCCGAAAGTACAAACTTGATTGTACTGTACTGAAGCTACGTCATTCTTGAGTTGTGGCAAGCAAGCCATAATTCTTTTTGTTACCTTTTAAACCGTTGGATGCATGCAAATGCAGATGTTCATTACAACCAAAGATAGATATTGCCTGCCGATGTGTGCATGTTAGCGTCAAATCATTTCAGGACAGGCTTAATGGAATACATTAAGTAACTCTGTACAAATGTTTACGAAGGAAAGTATTAAGCTGGGGAGTTTACCATCAGGAAAGAGTAGCCAATCCACAGGCCTCTCCATCCGCGCGGACACTCTGGGATGATGAGCTCCTGACTGTGCACGGCCATGGCATTGGACGGGGCCTCGCACACGGCACACCTACTGATGTAGGGTCTGATGGCATCATCTCTGTGGAGCAAGAACCATACTTCACATTTATCACTTGTCATAGTCTTAAAGCAAGCAGTCTTCATTATCAACATTTGCTGTATTATTTGACTGAGTAGTGACAATTTGGATATGACTGCATTGTGGCAGTGCAATAGCAAAACAACATTTACTATAAAAGCAAAAGGTTGTGTCAGCTAAGCTAAGACCACAGGACTGGTAAAAATACTGGTGAGTCTTTGTGTTGCAAAACAGTACGGATTCATGATGTTATATATCCACACGGATAAACTTTCATGTTGATGTCAGGCATCACTAGTGTAGAAGTGTCAACTATTCTGGTAGAAGACATACTTTTGAGTAATAATAATGTTCACTTGTGTCTGTCTGTAGTACTGACCTGACAGGCATCATGGGAATGGGTGCTGATGTAGACAACCAGTAACTCTTGTCGTTTCTACCGGCAAAGTTGCAGACGTTGTTGATGTTACAGAAGATAAACGGCATCGTGCTAAATCTGGGCAGACAGGAGCCAGCCAGACCTTGGAGTAGGAAGGAAGACAACAATAAACACAGAGACCAAAACCAAGAAGGACTTAAATAACAAATTGCACAAACCTGTGCAGGACAGGTGTAGTTGTCTCTGCATCCTTCATTATCAGTCATATGACAATTGACTGTAGGTGTTTACACCTACGGTCGAACTAAGTCTTCGACTGACCACCGAAGTGAAGCACAGACAACTACCCTACTACCTTACATGCTCATGCAATTCCCTGGTACTGCACCTGATGGCGCTGTACCCCCATGAAGTGGGAAGACAATGGGTCAAGCCTTAAAGTAAGATAGCTTCAAAGTTTTATGCATTCAGTGTATGAAGATCATCTGAGACAATAGACACTTGGATGGCACTGTCTTGTTCAAAATTCATCAGACAAGATTTCAACTCACCTAGATCTTGGCCATGCGACCTTTCATTGCCTTCCAAATACAACAAGCTGTAGCCGTCCCACAGTTTGGGCATGCCTTCTGGACACTGTGGGATCTGGGTGGTCTGGCTGTGTCTGGTCAGGATGTGGCCAGTTGGTACTGCTCCAGCCGAGCGGCCTGGGGGGCCAGGTGGACCATCAGCACCACGGGGACCTGTGGGATTCACAAAGAGCAGTGAGTACAAGAGCAAGCAAGAAGGAAACGAGGAAAACATCACAGTCTTTATCTGCAACTTATCCTTCACTGACTGAACCATGAACCAACACAATAACATCGAAAAAGAAAAAGAAGGCTGACCTGCGAGACCAGGAGCACCGCTGAGCCCCTGCAGTCCTCCGTCGCCAGGGGGGCCGGGACCACCAGGGAAGCCTGGCTGTCCGTCATCACCTTGAGGGCCAGGGCCGCCGGAACCACCTGCAACAAACAACAACAGCTTTCAGGCACGATACGTGAGCTTTAGAAGTAGAACTGATATCTTAAACTGACTTCTCCGCACCTTACCTTATCATTGCTGCTATGGTTAACTTAAGGTTAGGTTAGTTTAAGTTTTGGTAGAATTCTAATTAGCATTATAAAGTGTTCTGTATGTTTTAGTAAGTGCTTGATCGTCATCTATGGGCTTTCATGTATACCATACACATATAGTTAGTACACATAATGCTGGTTAGAATTCTACTACATGTATCTATATTACTAGCATTACTCAAAAGGCCTCCGTTTTCAAGCTACCAGTAAAATCACCCACTCATTCACTATCTGGTTTAACATCTTCTGTTCCCCATCATCATCATCATCATCACCAATAATTATCAATGAAAAAGTGGAGTGAGCAAACTAAGAAAGACAAAGTGAGCGACAGGTCTGTAGCTAGCTAATAAGATGTTTCAATCTGGATCTGCTGTAACATACCAGGGGGACCAGTGGGACCAGGTAACCCAGGCAGACCCCTGTTTCCAGGCTGGCCAGGCCGACCTGGGTCTCCCCTGGGTCCAAGACCACCGCCGAAAGAGCGGCCGGGTTCACCGCGCTCTCCCTTCAGACCATTCACACCGCTGTTGCCTGCAGAAGAGAATCACAAGAGCACATTAGAGTTAGTACATTGATTGTATTTTTGTGGCTATATGTGATACACAAAATCAGCAATGCGGACAGAGTACTAAACTGTGGCAATCCTACTTAAAACAACACCTTACCTGGAGGACCAGGAGTACCAGGCAAACCAGGGGAGCCAGGATCACCTCTGGGCCCGGGGCCACCGCTCGTAGAAGGTAGACCTTGGTCTCCCTTAGGTCCGGGGCCACCGGGGCGGCCATTGGGACCAGGAGGGCCCTGAAGTCCAGGGGGGCCGGGTAGGGAAACCCCACCTGGACGTCCCGCTGGGCCGGGGTCACCCCTCCCTCCCTTCTGTCCAGGGAGGCCGTTTCCAGATGATGGTCCAGGGGGACCTTGGGGACCTGAAAAAATCAGAATTGTTGTGATTGGTGATATCCTCCGCAGACTGTTCAATCTAAAACATAGCTTAATTCCTACAGAAAAAAAACCTTTTTAACCTTAAGAATTTTGAAGAGTGAAACCAGTCTGCATAAAAGCGATTGGTAATATATTGCGCAGACTGTTCAATCCAAAACATAGCTTAATTCTTACGGATAAATAAAGCCTTTCTTAACTTACTTTAAGACTGAGTGAAGAGTGAAACCAGTCTGCATAAAGGTTCTACATGAATTCAACTATGTTGCTATGGCTGTATTACTGAGGGATGTCTTTGGTTCGAAAGATGTCAACAGGCTTGAAGGAGTGGTCCTCTCCACAGTGTCTACTTATCAATAGTGTCTGACTGCAGATAGAGGAGGATATACATGTACATACCCGGCAGACCGTTTCGACCAGGGAAGCCAGGCTCTCCCTTCTGTCCGGGCACGCCACCAACCACGCGGCCAGGAGGACCGGGTGGGCCTGGGGGACCAGAGCCGCCAGGGAAACCTGTGGAATCATGGGACAGTAGTTACATCTTGGGCAGCGACTACACTAACATGTCACAATCTACATTCAACATGAAAACAAAGTGGTAACTGCCTTCCAATCAATTATGAATAGTCAACTGTGACAATTTCTATTTACTGAAACAGACAACCATTACCCCTTGTTGCTGGACTGATAAGACCCCATGACATTGCACATGTACAAATGTATGTATTAATGCAAGCAAATTGTGGCTGACACTTACCTGGATCACCTTTGGGACCAGGGCCCCCAGGAAGTCCATCAGTACCAGGTGCGCCATTCTGTCCTCTTTCTCCGGGGAAACCAGGACCACCTGGTGGGCCAACTCGACCGCCTGCACCCTCGCCTATAGACAACAGGTCAAGCCAGACATTCAAGTTTCCATGTGCATCAATGACACATAAACAATGTTAAGATTTACAGTTTGGTTTTGTATTTCTTACAGTATATAATGCTTGATTTGGTGCATAACTACTGGTAATCAGTAAGGAAGCTAGCAAAACATATTTAAGGAAGAGCTATGAGGGACACTTAAGACAACATCTTTAAATGGTGGAATCAGTATTATTTAGCCTATAGATATAAAATGTTCAGTCATTACCTGGAGGTCCGGGTGGACCAGGAGGTCCAGGATTACCAGGTTGTCCACTCCTTCCAGAGAATCCGGGGTCACCCTTCGGACCAGGGCCGCCAGACCCACCAGGGGGACCAGCGGGGCCTGGCAGACCAGGGCCGCCTCCGAAACCAGGGTCACCCTTTGGTCCAGGAGCTCCATCGAATCCTGTTATGGGTAAGTAAGTAGGACAAGCAAGTTCATGAATATATGACATACCTCTGGACCAGTGTCTTCCTTGTCATACCTTAAGGACTGATTAAACATTCAGGTCCTTGATTTGAACTAAAATCATTCCGACTTTAAGTCATTCAAGCACTACTACATGTACCAAGGTAGGTCTTCACCTTCATTTGTTAACACCTTCCATTCAAATCATGTCACATAATCTCTGGGTCATTTCAACTTGAGAAGGCTTGTTGGTAAGCGCTTTACTTTGTGTACGAATATGACATTTAAGATCTTCATAGTATTGTTCACAACTTGTAGATCTACATGATGCAGTAAAAGGGAGGTCTAGATCTTCACAGTGTTTTAGATTTGCAGTTGAAACAATTCTGTAGCACAGTATTCATATAAGGGAGACATATTCTCAGCGTCATGAATTTGTGGTGGACAGGCCACCATGAAAACTGTGAAGACTACTGCCAAAGTTTCAAGATTTACAGTATTACGTACCTCTTGGGCCAGGTAGGCCAGGGATACCACCATTACTTTCCCGACCAGGTGGACCGGGTGGGCCAGGGATACCAGGGTTACCTGGTTCACCCTTTGAACCTGGGAAGCCTGGCAGTCCGTTTTCTCCAGAAGGGCCATCCAAACCAGAGGGTCCGGGCAGACCAACTGATGCTCCACCTTCACCTGCAGAGGCAAGGGTACATGTAATGTTTTATGTGTATAACATGACCATGCGCAACACATGAAGGCACATTCTTTCTGTCTTCTTACAGTCATGATATAAAATTAGATGACACTATAATGACACTATTACTTTCTATGACACTGCAGACGGTAGAAAGTAGCAGGTAGACCCGAAATAGATGTGTTTGAAGACATACCTTTGGCTCCAGGGAATCCAGGAGATCCGGGGGTACCAGGCCTTCCAGGCAAGCCATTATCACCCTGGAAAATTCAAAGCAAAAGGTATGAAAGATCGTTTGGCGAATATATGCTGTTTAGAATACAAATTTTGAAATTTTGTATTTGAAAGACAAATACAGCTGTTTCTTATGACCGCATCTTTGTTCTGTAGTTATGACACATCCCTCCTTGTCAGGATTTCTTGGAATTACTGTAATTCTTGAAATAATATACAGTTGTCACAAACCCGCTCTCCCTTGATTCCAGGGCCGGCAGGGATACCGTCGTCACCACGTGGACCAGGGCCGCCAGGTCGTCCAGGCGGGCCAGGAAGGCCAACTCCATCACCGGGCCGGCCAGGGGGACCAGGAAGGCCAGGGGCTCCAGGACGTCCCATGTCACCAGGGGGTCCCAAACCACCAGGAGGACCTATAAGGAAATTCCATGCCGCATTCTTTTACATACACTATCTCTGACATTCTTCTACTACTGAGAAAAGCAAGATAAATTTACAAAAGTAGCACGGGATATTAATTTTGCTTGGCAATTAGTAATAATCAAAAGGTTACTAAGTGGGTGGGCATTAAGGTTCTTTGTACGCTTCCAGTATTGGTTATGCACAAGAAACCTTAATACCCAGTGATTTACCAACCTGATGAAACTATTCATGGTTACCTTACTAGCTGGGACTTTTAAAAGTTAGCCCTTTTACTAGCACCAATTTCTACAGCACTTTTAAGGCATTGACGATGGTTTCAGCTTTTTGAAGCATATGTGAGGCTCGTGCTTTCATTGGTAATGCCTTTGCCTTTCTTGCCTTTTTTTTCTAGTTAGCTCGTGTTTACAGCAATTAGAAGACTTGCACTTTTAACGGCAATGCGTTTGTAATTTTGGGGGGGTTTCTGCATTTTTAGCTTTTGGGAGGCTCATGCTTTTTAGGCGTTGCATATTTCCTCCACACGGCCTCGTTCACTTCATACTGACCAGGAGTTCCCGGGCGGCCGGGTAAACCGGGCCTCCCAGGATCGCCTCTATCCCCTGGTGGAGCAAACTGTGGCCCCTGGGATGGTCGCCCGGGGGGTCCCGTTGGGCCTGGGAGTCCAGGCGTACCGGGCTCACCTATGACATCAGGACATAAGAAAACGTGTAAATACGAGGATTCTACCAACCAGAGGTTCCGGGACGACCTTGCAAACCAGGTAAACCTGGGCCTCCTCGCTCTCCCTTCACGCCTGAGACAGCTGGGGCTGGTGGGCCGGGTGGACCAGGGGTTCCGGAAAGGCCGGGGTTTCCACGTTCACCTGTAGGATTTCAGGTCACACCAAGTTTAGTACAGCTTTACTACATCTCATGACCAGCTCACCACCTTACTCACACTCCTGATAGAACTGCCAATCTCACTGTGGTCAGCTTCAGATTGTGGACAGGAAAATGTCTAACTGGACTAACAGAATCTGATGTATCTTTTACAGCAACAAGTTTTTTGCTTTGCCATAATCTAAAAGATGGTTTATATTGCTCTTAAAATGTAAAAACTTCTATTGCATGGTTTTTGAACTATGATTGTAAACATAATAATTACTATTATAGTTGCAGAAGTTCAGCCTAGCATGCATTTGCACCAAGCTTGATGTGATGCCAAGCACTTCTTACCTCACCTCATTGCAGTTGGCTTCTTGGTCACTAATGGTCGCTAGAGTTAGTTTGAAAAACCACAAAATAACAGGGAAAATGGCAGGAGTGGATCTCCGTACCAATATCTGCACACTTTAATTGCTTGAATGGAAGATTTACAACTACTCTCCCCATTGAAATTCTATTTGCACCCCGATATCCTCCTTTTTCGTTCTACATTTCCGCCACCATGTCCTACGTACCCTTAGGTCCAGGTGTACCAGGTCCGCCGGGTCTACCATCGAAGCCAGGGTCACCAGGTGGTCCAGGACGGGAGAGGCCTGAGGGTGGGCCGGGTGGACCAGCAGGACCAGACAATCCTGGCATGCCCATGTCTCCCTTTGGACCTTTGGACAAGTGAAGTCATAGACAGCAATTAGTACATTACAACACACATGATTAACCTAATCATGCGAAGGTTAGACCTGACAGGTCGTTCGGTGTACTATAACCAGCTGCTGTCGCGCCGCGTGACCGCAAAGCTGGTGTGTTACGCGGAATGGCGGTTATACCGGCTATATAGATACAGATGTTTTCTGACCTCCCTCGGGTAAAAGAGAACATGTTTCTTCTCCTTTGCATGTAAGCTGTATTTGTCGTCCTATCATGGCTTGGAGGTGACTTTAAAAATTTTCGTTGTGGCAAACAAGGGCTGACTGGGAAAACGCCACTGGTTTCCCCTTCCTGCACTGGTCAGGAAATACAACTTTCAAAGTATACAACTGATTGCACAGTGTGGTCAGTTCGAGGTAGTGACTTTATGGCAATGCTATGGGAGTAGAGCTGCTTAACACAAAAGCTACTACAGGTCATGGCTAAGATCAGGTACAGAACATAATGAAAATTACAGCATCTCAAAAGGAAAATCATAAACTATTTTATAAGGCACATGTTGTGCTTTTTTAAAACAAAAGTTCTTTTCCTTATTGAAACAATCCTATGCAATACAAATAAACAAACCCATACACACCTGGACCTCCAGGCCGACCAGGGATCCCATCACCAGCACCAGGGCCAGGTTGGCCAGGTGGGCCATCAAAACCGCGTGGGCCAGGTAGACCATTTTCTCCAGGAAGACCAGGACGACCTCCGAAGCCGGGGGGACCTGGGGTACCCATCTCTCCCTTCATGCCGGGGCCACCTGAGTAAAGATCACACCAGTACATTTAATTTTCTACGCTGCTAAACACCAAGAAATGAAACAAAGATATGACGATAAGACTTTTTCTCCTCCCAGTGTTGTTTACTCATGCTTCTCTTTTTGCTTTTTGCCAGGAGTTCAATATTGCACTTATATGTAAGTCTTTTTAAACATTAGAAAATCATGTCAGTTTTGGTGTCCTCCATTTACATGTAACAAATGTATTTAGTGTCTAGAATAACAATGACAAAGCTGGCAAATTGATTCCTCACCTGGTAGCCCAGGTCCGCCAACTGGACCAGGTGGTCCCATCGGCCCCACAGATCCAGCGAAACTGGAGTCACCAGGCTCACCCTTCCGCCCAAACTGGCCAGGACGTCCCGGTTCTCCCTTCAGGCCAGGGAAGCCGATGTTACCAGGGGGACCAGGAAGACCTGAAGGGGGAATATGTGAACTTTCTCACCTAAGACTATACACAATTTCTCTAATATTCTAGTATGTACATATCAAGTGTTGACAACTTTTGATGAAGCAGTTACGGAACAAACACATCCTTATACAAATCACTACTTACTTTGTAGAGACATGATCTGATCGAAATTTAGTCATCTTGAGGTCCTTGGAACTAAACTGATGACAACTGTTGTTGGCCATTCTGGTGTGACCAGTTAAAATCAATCCATTCTAAATGGGGAACGAAATGTTTAAGAGCTGCCTAACTCTCAGTGAGTCGAGTGCGTCTCGAGCACTGGTGTTTCTGACATAAGGAAAAGACATGCTGTTTCAGTCCTACTCTTGTATCATCTTTTCAAGTGGCCTCAGGGGGTTATTACAATCAGATTTTAAAAAAAGAACTCACCCGGGCCGCCTGGGATGCCGTCATCTCCACGAAGTCCTGGCCCTCCGTTCAGGCCAGGTGGGCCAGGAAGACCCACAGGGCCAACACCACCACCGATAGCTGCACAAACATGACAACAAGGTTGGGAAACTCTTTCATATGTGGAAAAGAACTTCATCGTGGTAGAAAACACCTCTGACTCAATGCAACTCTTTTTGCTTGTGTCATGTTGAAGTAAGTATGATAATCATCATGATTTCAAAGGTAAGATCCCATTTGTAGGGTGCCAAACAGGCGCATATCTTTAAGACAGAACTTGATAACTAGTCTACATCACACAGTTTCATCGTTTGCATGATCCATACCCACAAATACATTACCATCAACCCCTTCTCAATCTTCATCTTAGCTTGCAAGTTCATCCATGTTTGTTGTATTGATTATAAACTCAAATATTCCTTGGTGTTGCACAGCCAAAAAAGTCAGAAATGTGTTGGAAATTGCTAAAATCCTCTTTCATAGTCCCTTTTGGTTATCAAAAAGTTTAAGGTAGTGTATGATTACAAAGTTTTATACTTTGCAAAGCATCTTATTGTGTAAGTACAGCAGGCAGAAGTGGTGACACAAGAAGAAGAAGAAGAGTACAGTAGCTAGGTGAAATTCTCACCTGGGTTTCCAGGTTCTCCTTTGGGTCCAGGAAATCCTCCTGATCCGGGTTGTCCAGGCCGACCAGGGTCTCCCCTTGGTCCAGGTAGTCCTGGCAGACCAGGGTCACCTCTAGGTCCAGTCAGACCTTAAGGGGGAGGGGCAGAGAAACCACTTTTAACAACTTGCCATTAATACATCAGTGTGTGCTGAGTGGGTCATGTATTTTTGTTATCGTGGTAGATATAACAAACTATTGGCCAGCACACATTCTTTGTACATATTATAAGTAAACTAGAGTTCCACGATCTGATACCTTTGTCAAATGATGTTAACCTTTTCAAGTGATACATTATAAAAACCAATGGTTCTCAGTGATTATGCAAATATGGTCCTCATATGCATAAATCATATCAGTTGATTATCTTCTCCACACAAATAACACATTGTTCAAATACCATGCACTACCTACATTCGCCAACTGTCTCTAGATGCGAACTGTACTTTGGAAGACTAAATGCCCAGTGCCTACATTCGTCAACTGTGTCTACATGGGAACTGTGCTTTGGAACATTTGCCCAGTGCAATGGAGGATAGGGAGGGATGGAGGAGAAGGGCGATGAGCATCCGTGGGATCGTCACGACCAGGTGATGATGAGTACTTACCCACTGGGCCAGGGAAGGAGCTCCCAGGCAGTCCAGGAATACCAGCCTCTCCCTTCACTCCAGGACGCCCAGGTCCGCCGGGTGGTCCGGGGTTCCCGGGGCCTCCGGGCTCTCCCTGGAAGCCACTGTTACCTGGGAGACCCACAGGACCAGGTGGCCCGGGCTGACCAGGACGAATTTGTCCAATAAATGAATCACCTGAGAAACAATGGAACAATAAATATCAAGGTTTTTTTTAACCTTAGGCACACTGAAGTAGCATTTGGGCTACCCATTCTCCATTGGTTACAAGGATAGGCAGCAGGGAGAAGGTTAAGTTACATAAGTGTGTCAGAGACTTGAGGCTAAGTGGAAAGACTGCCTGCTTTTTGTAGAAGCTTCAGCAATGTCACAGCCATTGAGGGACATATTGATTGAAAGGCCAACACAGCAAAGCTACACCATTACAGTTTACAGTCTTTATCAACATAATAGTTGTGACACCATCTGAAGTTGATGATAGAGAATGCAATAGAAAAATCAAATGGCCGAATCTTGAAACATTGTATTGCGGACATTCCAGTGAAACTGGTGTACAAGTCAAACACAGCAAACTGTAACCACCCTGTGCTTAAATATTGTTTTTAAAATAACTACTTGAACTTGTAATAGAAATGAGGCTTCCAGACAGGTAGACTGGTGCCATTCCTTACCAGGTTCACCCTTAGGCCCAGGGGCACCAGGGGGTCCACCGAGGCCAGGGTCACCCCTCAACCCCTTCATTCCGGGGAAGCCAGGGCCGCCGCCAAACGACGGACCAGGCGGACCTTGTAGACCAGGACCTCCATCCCGACCGGGAGGGCCAGGTCTGCCATTCAGGCCAGGGTCACCCTGGGATAATACAACATGTACATGTCATCACAACAACAAAGCCTTGGTCTATAAAGTAGAATGGATTCATTCCTCAAGCTAACCGACATCTTTCACAACGCAGTCGTCCCTCAGTAAGACATCTGAAGCCGCGTAGTTCCTGTTTAAAACTTTTATTCAGTCTAGTACCACGGACGACTGCTGTGTGAAAGATGTCGGTTAGCTTGAGGAATGAATCCACTCTACTTTCTACCCATCTGAACAACAGCACTGCAGTATGGACCCTTCATCAAACACTAAAACCTAAAATACTAAAACGTCAGCTTTTCTCCACACATCCAAAATACACAATTGCAAAGACAAAAAGCAAAATGATAATGAATCTTGAATGAAAGAGATCATGTCTGTATTTTAGCCTTAACTGGATCATCTGAAAAACTACTGAACATGCAGTAAACAGGGCACTTTTTGTTGTATTTCACATAATCATCATCCTATTAACAACAGAGATGTAGTTTGCTGGTTTGCCTGTTTCTCACCTTTGGACCAGGTCCACCAGGAAGACCAGGTGGTCCAGGAGGGCCACCTCCGCCTGCCCCAAAACCAGGTCTACCAGGTGTGCCAGGTAAGCCGGGGTCTCCACGCTCTCCCTTGCCACCTAGGGACATTGTCAAACAGAATGTCAAGCCCGAGAATGATGTTTCAAAACACATTGATGCGATTTATCTCTTCAACGCAAAAAAAAATGTTGTAGGGTGAAGTTAGATTTGCTGTAAAAATTATACAGATCTGATATGTTTGGCCTCTGTGGCAGTGCAAATGTGGCATTATGTGGTAACTTAAAGTGTTTGCATAGTTAACATTAAGATTCTGATTATCTAGTATGAGTGTACCAATAGAGGTATAGTACTACAATTCTCCAATATCCGACTGAAACAAAGAAAAGAAGAATGGTTTGTTGAATCTAAAATTAACCGCACAAAAACACTGACTACTCTGCCCTACCTGGAGCTCCAGGAATGGCGCCACCTCCGAGGGTATCTCCAGGCATTCCAGCTGGCCCAGGAGGCCCACGTGGGCCAGATGGACCCTGTACAACACCAACGAGAAATCAAAGATCTCATACTTCTATGACATATTTTGTTGTTGTGAGTTGAAACTATGATCGTCAAGCGTACGGGTTAGCTCGCTGCACTGTCTTTATATAATTAATTACATGACGACGCTATCTCATACCTCTGTGACATATTTAGTTATTATGAATTTCGTAATGCCATAGCCCTAGCCATCACAGATGTTAGTGGCATTTTCTACAATAGTCAGATGACCAGCTGCCCATGGACCATACCACGCCACTTTCAGGAAGGGGGTGTCGGCTTGCAATGCTGCAGTGCCTAAAAATACTGCTTGGTAGCCCAAAATTGCCATGTTTCTTTCCGACCTCAATAACTACCCATATACTAAAAATAGTAGAATTTAGGACATATCAACATGCCCAATTGTGCCCCAAAATACGATGCTAATAATATCCTAAAAACAAAAGAAAGATGCCATACCTCAGGCCCTTGTGATCCAGGTGTCCCAGGTGTCCCAGGAGTGCCAGGCTCTCCTTTCAGCCCAGGTGTGCCCGGACGTCCAGGTTGTGTGACCCCACCAGGCGCTCCAGGTGCGCCAGAATCGCCACGCTCTCCCTTCTGCCCACCAGGACAGGCAAAACAGTCCCCACCTCGCTCACCTGAGGACCATGCCACAAGGTCAGAAAGAAGGTCAAACTCAAAGCCTGATGATTGAGATGAAGCATAATTTCCTGACGCTCAAAACGGCAGTCAGATTTTTTATCAGATCTTTCAAAGCCTTGACAGAGGAAAACAACTTGGGAGAATAATATTGCTTCCCCAACTTTACTACAATGCTATCTGATTACTTAGTGCAATGTGACTATGCCACAGGTTGTGTTTTTTTAACAGTACACTGGGTCTAGCCTGGAATCCATCCTATTTAGCTTTCGGCCGCTACCCTAGCTCCGCTGCGCTACCCAAGCTCCGCTGCCTGGCCAAATAGTCTGGCCGCCGTTAGCATTCGTTAGACTATTTGGCCAGGCAGCGGAGCTTGGGTAGCGCAGCGGAGCTAGGGTAGCGGCCGAAAGCTAAATAGGATGGATTCCAGGCTACACTGGGTCACCACTCCTCTTGATTCTTGAGGAACAGCAACAATGACTTGAAGGTAGAACTGAACATTTTCTAAAATTATCGAATGAAATCAAATGTATCCAAAAAATGAACTTATTTCTCAAACATCTACGGAATCTGGATTCTGAAATAAAAGGTGACCTTACCTTTAGCTCCAGGGAAGCCAGGTGACCCAGGCCTGCCATCCTCTCCGTTTCGTCCAGGCAGCCCAGGGGGTCCAGGGGGACCCATGGGGCCGGGGATGGGACCAGTTCCGGTTACTCTACCAGGTGGGCCTGCAAGCACACCAAGTACAAGTTAGAGCAGGGAATCATAATGGTACAATATAAAATCAAGTGACTGCAGGGACTGTTCAAATTTTACTATCACTGTGTTAATTATTGTAATTCTCAATTTCTACTGTTGCATACTGTAACCTGTCTATGGTATTTGTCCTGCTAGCATGCTATTATTCATGTATTAAAAGCCACATACTTTTTTTTAGTCAAATACTCATATTTTTTGTGTTTTTGGCACAGCTCATGGGAAGTACAATATCATCAATACAATCTAGGGTGTACTCAGGTGATTATCAGAACATAACTGCTAGGTAATACAGCTGGTGACTGGTCGCAACTCAAATGTCCAGTCGGCAATACAGTTAAACTATCATAATGTTATTTCTAGTTCAGAAAGATAGATGAAAAGTGTTCAACTTCTTTCACAGTCCTAAAGCATATTCATGTGACATCATCAGTACTTTTGCCGCCATGATGGGGCCCAATTTGCATTCCAGTTAATGGTATCATAGCCCAAACATTTTCAGATAGTTAGAGATCTTCTGACACCTCGAAATCATCACCATTCAATGTTCAAAGCTTAGAGGAAAGAATGACACAATAACACTTCAAATCCTGAATTTATTAAACTCAGACACTCTTGTGTAAGTTTCAGCTGCAATTCATTGAGAGGCAAATAAGGACCAAAATATGGTGGACAATGCTTATCTTCATTGATACTGATATGAATATCATGATGACATCAGTGAATAAACTCTATAGACTGGACCTTCTGTGTACTCCAGTCCTTCTCACCTGGTTGTCCAGGGAAACCAGGATCACCCTTGGGTCCAGGTCCTCCCGGGGTTCCAGGAGCGCCGTCTCTTCCTGGCTGCACACCGACACTAGCACCGGGGCGACCAGGAACGCCAGCTTCTCCCTTGCGACCAGGGAATCCGCCAGTACCCGGAGGGCCAATCATACCCGGTACACCTGGAACAGCAAGGGAAATCGTCAGTCCTGAGAGTTATCCATGCATGAGAGACTCAGGTAGGAATCATTTCTACATTCTGTAATTGACAATGTGAATCCCTGTAGTGCCATGTCACCAGATGAGCCTGACGTCTGCACCTGGCACACTTGCACAGAGTTATCAACATCACACACTTCTTTGCCAACATTCCATAACGTTAGTCTCTTCTGGCATCCTCAATGTTGTTAAGAGCAAGAAACTTCACCTGGACCAACCATTGCACTATGACATCTAAGAATGCATCAAAACTGTGAAGGTATGTAAAAGACTCTTATCTCTTGACTGATATTCCATGATTAACTGCCCTAAGCAATAGTTGATCCTGTACCTGGAATGCCTGGTTCTCCCTTCCTGCCCACTCCACCACCACTTGCTGCTCCCGGTGGCCCGGGAAGACCAGGGCCGCCTGGGTCTCCCTGTGGTCCTCTGGGGCCGCTTCCTCCGTTATCTCCAGGAAAGCCCTTTGGTCCGACACGTCCAGGCAGTCCTGGTGGGCCAGGGGGGCCGGGTGGGCCAGCTGCTCCACTGAACTGCAGGTAAAACACAGATTTATTCACAATTCCAATTCTGCAATTACTAAATGTGACTATGAATCAAGACTTACTCAAACCATTTTTTCATGTCTCATATTTTGTGCAACAAATTGTGTGAAGAAATACATTTATAAGGAGCATGTGCATCATACATGTACATTGTACATGCAGCTTAGAAACTAAAGGTCTGTGGTATGTACATGTACTGTCCTGGCTGACATACATGTATTATGTTACTTGTACTTAAAGTCATAGCCTTATGTCTGAGAAGGGACGAAGAGGATAAGTAATAACAAATAAGGTAAAGTGGGCAACTTCAGACTGAGGAAGAGGCATGGCACTTTTCCGTACAAATACAGTGCATAGAAGAAGATCATACCATCAAGGTTGTTGATAATAAAGAGCAAAAACAAGAAAAGCTTAGCCTGTAAAAAATAGCCAAGACTTTTCCAAAGCTTGGAAATATTTCTTACCCCAGGTGCAGGGTTGCCAGGTGGGCCGGGGGCTCCGGGAAAACCACCTTCACCTGGATTACCCTAACAGGTGCAACAAAGTACAACAAGGTTAGCACAGCTTGCAGAGTTAGAAAAATAACTGTTGTCTAATGTAGCATTAATGCCAGAAATACATATGCAGCACTAATGCTTGGTTAGTGCACACTGCCATGGTAATTTCATGGTAATTATGGCTGTCCAAATACCAGTCCCTCAATGTCATAGCAGCCATGCCTTGGACCAAGGCTTGAACCAATTAGTTGGCATCTTTCCAGCATTAGTGCTTTCTGCCACGGCCTTTAGTCATGCTTGACTTATACATTAGCAGTCAAGGGTGGACTGTAGTTAGGGTGCAGAGGGTTAATTTGGTGTGACCACCCCCACTGGCACCAGCCAGGGGCAAGGGTTTCCACTTCCCCTTCAGTCCAAGAAGACTGGGTGATAAATGATGATTAATGGACAGGGGTGTATGCTGGCATTAATGCCCTGTTCCAAAGGGAGCAGAGGGAATCCAGCATTAATGCCCAATGTCCTCCGCTAAGGAGCGCGTAGTGCGGCATTAATGCTACATTAGACAACAGTTTGGCAAGGGTGGTCTTTACTGCTACCTATAACAATATTTTCTTCTTTCAACAAAGTCATGTGGAGTAAATTTCTATCACTGTCTTAAACTTTTTTTAATCATTTGTCTGCAATTCAATTTGAATACATATGTGGGTGGCTGAGCTAACTTAAAAATTGCTGTATACCTCAAAATGGTTCAATCAGAAGTGACCCCTTCTTTGAATTCATGCATGGGTGGTTGGTCGGTTGGTTAAGCTAAATAAAAAATTGCTATCTACATGTATCTCAAAATGTTTCAATAAGAAGTGACCCCTTCCAGTTTATCACAGAAGTGCATGATACCAAAATCTTTTGCTGTGAGAACATTAAGTCCTACAAATTATTGGTAAGTCTTACATCATGAAAAGAAACACCCTTCATTTACAAGTATTTCCTTGCTGGTTTCCATTGTGTATTATCACAAACAACCCAGCTGACTTACCTTGGGTCCTGGAACACCGGGGGATCCAGAACGTCCAGGGTCACCAGGAAATCCCTGACAAGTAGAAAGACATTTAATTTGTTACCTCCAAGCATATCTTTCGATTCATATAAAACTGACAGAACTATGCTGTACTATCATGTCGTGTAATAATAAACAATAGGTCAACTACATGTACAATGTCGTTCCCTTGTCTACGTCGTCTGATGTATTTTGTCTAAATGTTCATTTCTTTCTTCTACATCATTTTGTATTAAGACACACCATGTACTTAGTGACAAACTTGAAAAAGGTGACTTACACCTCACATTCCCTGACTTAACTACTTGAACTAAAAGTTTCTAAACAGAATCCAGTGTGATAAATACATCTTGAAATCTGAGTGAAGCGGGTAATTTAGAACGTCCTTATCCCTTCTCTAATGCAGGACAATAAAGGATTTTAAGCCCTGGTATGCATGATGGTATATTGTCAGGATGTAGATAGGCCTACTGTATACAAGCAGCTGACAAGAGACAATGGGGCACATTGCCAGCCAGCTGCAGTACATGTAGTTATTGATACGTGGCAAACATGGTGATGATGATCATGACACCATACATACCTTGCCGCCTGGGAAGCCTGGAGGACCTGCTGCTCCAGGTGGACCCTGAGGAAAGCAGACATGAGACATTAATAATAAGTTTATTGCAAGTTCTTGCCCGTAGGCTAATTGTAAGTACAAGTAACATGAAAGGACGGACAGACAATATATATATAACAATACAGCATGTTAATACAGACATTAATACAGCTTTACAAAAATGTGATAAGGCCTTGCAAATAGACAATATTTTTTTTCTATTTTGCCTAAATCACAACTTTGAAATCTTTTAGTAGAAAGGTTACATGTATGACCAAACAAAAATATGCGAAAGATTATACAGCAGTATGGCTTTCATTATGGTTTCAATAAGTTTTATGTAGGGATCTAAAAAAATGTGAACACACTAAAAAGCCCTCTTTCATGTCAGTACAGCAGAACAGTAACACAATGGGTATTCAATAAAACATGACCACATGGTTAACATTTTTGATGGTGTTCTACAAAGCTGTAAGCTAACTAGAAAGGCCGTCATTTGCCCCTGAGCAAATACAGCATGTTTAGCCATACTCCTCCCCATGCAAGAAGTGGGCTGTCCCAAAATAATACCTGGGCAAATCGAAATATTAACTGCATGTAGAAAGGCAACATTTGCGAGAGCATCATACTTCGCCAATCTCCCTCCCGATGCATAAATTGACTGTTCCAAAATCACCCGTGCAAAAAAAATTCTCTCTACAAGTTCTGCGAGACCCCAAGAGCTTCTTACTGCAAAGGCTTGCGTGTGCTCCTGCAATATGACCTCAGGTGACCTAAATAGAACACGCGTTCTTTGGCCAGTAGCAAATGGAACGCGGGGATCCTTAGATAGAACATGGATTCCTTGGCCAGCAGCAAATAGAACATGGAACGGGGATACCACTTTTGGCCTGTTTTTGGTCTGAAAATGGGCCCAAAAGTCCCCAAAATGAAGCATTCTGAAGTGATGTACACCAGAAATGTGATTGAAGTCCTGTCGGGACATGTTCAAGGCACCCTTGTACCGAATTTCAAGTCACTTGCTTGCAAAACCAGGGCACAGGAGCCCAAAATATAAAAATTGTCTAGAAATGCCCCAAAAAACCTCCATAAAAATGATTTTAAGGCCTGTTTCAACAAAATTTAAAAATCGCATGAGGGTATTTGCCATCTTTACCTACATGCCAAATTTCAGGCCGTTTGGCCCAAAAATGACGGAGTAGATTCCATTTGAAGATATGGCAGAAGGAGAAGAAGAAGAAGAACGTGAACAAAAACAATATGTTGAGCCATACTAAGTATGGCTAAACATAAAAATGCTACAAAGACGTGAGCTACTCTAAAAGATACATTCCTACCAAATGAGATGGAGGAAACGATGGAACATAAAGACAGTTGCATCTAAAAGACTTACCCGTGGCCCAGCCAATCCTGGATCTCCTGGAAATCCCTTGGGTCCGACTAACCCTGTTGTTCCTCCTCCGCCTCCACCAATAATCTGCCAGACAGAACAAATATTTTACTTACATCAAATATGATTCAACAAAGTTTCCTAAAGTGGAAGGAAAAGGCTATAAGCCTGAAGACAGGCAAACGTCCATATAAGTGGAACATTACAGTAGTATTAACTGCTTTGACCTGCTGAAAAGGTCTTTCTGAGTTAACTAAAACTTTAAATTCTATTCATTTCTAATTTGTTAACACTGACATTTGTCTAGTCTGAATATAACAGAGTTAAGATTAATATTCATCGGGCAAAATGTCAATTTCATTTTTTTTTTAAACGTGTATGTAACGTAAGGTGACCAGTTAACGTCCAATTTATTCAAAACGTATTTATCTTAAAACCGCGCGGACAGAGCCAAATTTCAAACCCATGGGCAGAAATATCAGCTCTTCTAAAAAGAAAATGCATGGTCTGTAAGTTTTTCTCCGCCTGTTTAACGCCGTGCGAGCATGTATTTATACTGAGGTATATGATGAAGAATTGTGCTAGGGTAACCCATTATCGTCCACTTCTGAATCTTTTCCCTTCTAGCGCTATGCTTGAAGAACATAGACCAGAAAAAAATGCACAGTAACTGTCGAAAGTAGTCTGCAGACAAAAGATAGTAAAATCACTATGTCTGTCCGGCCACTTGCTTAACGCGATGGAAAAAAACAATGTTTATCTGTAAATTTCCCCCACATGCGCGGCACGTGGCGTTCACGTGGTAAACGCATGGCCATTATGTTTTGCTGTGCAAAAATTAAAGAGATGGCTAAGGATCATACTTATGATGTTCTTTATTGCTCATGAGAACAGGCTTTGGCATAATACACCGCGACATATGGACATGAGCCAAACATTACGTAAATAGGTTCTGCACGTAAATAGGTCATGTTACGTTACCATATGCTAAACTCTGAGACAAACCGAGTTCTGATGTTCTGAATTGATATATCAATAATTTGGCAAGCTGGCAATGTACTGCACAATAACACCCATGGCTTCAATTTGGTACAGCCACAACTCTTATCTGGCACAGGATGATACACTGTCTGACTGGCAGATAAAAGTGGGAGAAAATCACAATCTGCAGCATATGCACTTTTTCAAGACCTTGGAGACCACGGTGATCGCAGACCTCCCAGTGACATGAATGATTTGCCAAGTCTGGTAAGACAAACATTGGTCTGAGGCCACTGCCATACAGCATCAAGTGTCAATCACACATGTAGACAATGACTGCTTCCAATGGTGGCTCCAGATAAGGACAGAGGCATTTTGGCTCACAGTTTACATTAAAATCTAGGTAACTGCTTATCAATGCACATGGCGTCGTGTGGCGCAAGTGTAGAGCGCCAGCTGTCAAACATTGGGACCCGGGATCTAATCCCGGATTGTGCCCAGAGACATGTCCGAACTTGCGCCCCGACATTGTGCCCTTGGGAAAGGCACTTAACACGACTTTCCTCACTTCACTCAGGTGTAAATGAGTACCTAGCTCATCTAGGGTTAGGGACGTCCCTCGGATAGGACGTTAAATGGAGGTCCTGTGTTTGGGGAGAGCCACACCCCGCACACGTTAAAGAACCCACCACATCCTTTCGAAAAAGAGTAGGGGCATACCCCGGTGTGCGATGGTCCATATCTTACAGTCCGGTCTGGGATGACATCTTGAAAAGGTGATAGTTCACCTGTTATATCAACCCTTCCACAAAATGTGGTAAATCAAAATAAATCAAAATAAATCAAGAATGAAGATGGCAAATTTCAGAAAAAAAATAATTTCATTCTGGAGGAAGAATTTCTGAATATTTTTTCGTTTTTTGCTTTCAATAAACATGAAACAACTGATCAAAACCAGTCAAGTTCAATGATGACTACATGCTTAGCAGTATGTTAATGCACAAAGTGTAGATTCAGTTGTAAATGTTTTTTTAAGGCTTTCCTGTATACAAATTGAAATCAACAACTTAGATATAAGGTTGTGTGGGGTGTGTATATGTTAAAGCTGTTGACTAACGGCAGTTCAGATCGCTGGAAGAGTCAAAATTTTAAATAAAATAAAATACATGTAATATGGTACAAAATGACTCACCTGTCCTGGTGGTCCAGGGGGACCGGGGTTACCAGGCAGACCCTTAGGACCCGTGGGACCCTGTCGGATAAACAACGGAAATATTTGTAAGTGTGACGTGATACATCTTAAGTTTAAGATGACATTTTGTGAGACAGGCCAGCCGAACCAGCTGTCCATTATATTTATACAGAAAAGTGGCAGAGATTCCTGCTCAATTCCCAGAGGATTCCAGACTTAAACATGTTTAGCTGTTGCCAGATTAGGAAGGAAGGGGTGGGTGGTAAACAAGTCCACCAAACTTCCTTCAGTGTGCGAAATGACTTTTTTGAATGTCCTGATGACACAATCTGTTATGGCAAACAGTGAAGCATAAAGTTTACAGTAACGCATCGACATCATGTATTCTTTATCTGGTGTACATCCAATCATTGTCAGGCTATAACCTGTGGTATTGTTACACAAAACCAAGACCCAATGGTCCAAAAACCCTTAGACAGATTATGTCATTATTAGCGTCACTCAAACATAGGAAATCTACACACCGAGGAGGAAAAGTCCATCCTATAGCAGCTGTAAAACTTACCCTGATTCCGAACTCGCCCTTCTGTCCCTTCTCTCCAAGAGCTCCCCCTGGCGGCTGTCTCTGTTCTCCAGTTCCTCCACCTGGGGGGCCGGGAGGTCCGGGTTGACCTGGCTCACCCTGGGGAAAGGGGACGGGAGAAAAACTTTGTTAGAACACGTTCTGGCGGCTTATGTCTGCTTCCTCAGTCTACATGTTTTTATTCACATATTACATCATGGGAGACTTTCTGTCTCAAGTTATCAAAGAGTTTTAAGGTCTCTCAAAAATAGCCACATCATCTTGCAAGATGATAGATTGCAGATTCAAAATGGAAAGAAAGTATTGACCTTAACTTAAATACTGATGGATGAGCAAGTGTTCTTAAACATTATAATATATACAACAATACAAGTTAACAATGGAGTTCTACTTACAGGGTCTCCTTTTGGTCCTGCAAAGCCAAGGCCCATAGATCCCTAATAAAGAAACAACCATAACGGATGTTAAAAAGTGTATACAGTCTTGACTGCAGCTACAGTAATCAAATTGAACAATCCATAATGCTTACAGGCTAATAAGTACTAATAAGACATGTTAAGAGAAGACATGTTGCTTATGACAAATGATATGGACTGAAAGCCACGAAGAGTATCTGTCGTAAGAAAAGTTGTATATTAGTTTTGCTTGTCAATGATTTAAATTTGTTTAAACTGAAATTTAGAAGACAAGTGAAGCCATTTACATATGTTCACAGGAAAAACACAAGTCACGGCATACTTACTTTCAAGCCTTTGCCTCCCTTTTCGCCTCTGTCACCCTATTCATCAAATCGTGGAAACAAACAAAAATATGGTTAATGACATCAACTACCAACAAAGCCATTGTCAAACCATAAAGGCAGCAGATGATACTTGAAATCTAGATGTTAGAATTGCCTTGCATACTTGCATGGGTAAAACAACAGTTCGTGACAATCCAATGTAGTGTTTTTCCTTCTGAAAGAATCCATACCTGTAAGCCAGGGTCTCCAGTACCTCCTATGCTGCCAGGGAGTCCATCTAAACCAGGAGGACCCTGTAAGCAAAACAAGAAAATTTATTTCCGTTGAACACTTGATTGTCTTTCTCACTCTTTAAAAGTTTGTTATTTAATTTTTTTGAAAGAAAAAAAAAGATATGTTGTGTTCTTATTAATCCAACTCACCGGTAATCCGTCAAGGCCAGCTCTGCCAGCATCACCCTGTAGCAGGGGACAAAGATGTCATGTCAGAACAAACTCAACACAAATGTTTATCAGTTGGTCTTTAAATGCCAGAGCCAACCGTATTTCACCAAACTCAAAATTTCATCAGCTTCTAAATTCCCTAACCTGTTTCCTCCTATGCATTTTTTTTGCCATTTAGAAGGCAAGTTGTGTTGGATTGAGATCAATTGTTCAGTAGGAATACTATGTAATTTAAAATCACAAGACACTGAGCAGCTCTACCCACCTTTTGTCCTTTAGTACCTCCAAGTGCCAAGCCAGGCTCACCCTTGACTCCTTTCTTGCCTGTTTTACCCTAAAGAAGAAACATACAGAAATGGTGATATATTTGTTGTACTGTATCTGTCATCACCTGCAAGTGAGTGTTTTCAAAGGGTCCCTCTTTCCACCTTCGAGATCTAATGCCCATCTAATGTTGTATACATATCAAATACACTTAGCTGACACATAACATATGTACTATAAGTGTTACCCATAGTTAGTTGTACAGGGGACAAATAAAATCTAGTCTATGTAGACAGGTGTATAGAAAGGATCCTTCATGCTTGTGTCAATGAGAGAAATTATCTAAGGGACCGACGTAAAGTGACCACATTGGCCAGGTGGTCTTTATCATTACTGTTTGTGGTTACTTTTGCAGTTTTTACTATACCTCTACATTGTTACAATATAGGAATATACAAAATTGTTACAATGTAGGAATATACAAAATATTTGACTTTGGCTGATATCACTGAGCTACAACATCTTTGGTTCCCATACACAAAGTCAGCATGTTTCAGAGATATGCTTATGTTTGCCATATGTCGTATTACTAGTTGAATACAAGTGTCTAACTCTAAATTGACCTACCGGTGGACCCCGAGAACCGTCAACTCCAGGTAAACCTGGGCCACCTGGGTCTCCCTGGAAATAAACAGCACAGTTAAACACAAACAAACAGGAAAATACTAACACTTATAAGAACTAGAGAGAAAGCTAGTGAGAGGGGGGGGGGGTTGAAATGATTGAGAGTGCATGCCCTTTCCCAAAACTTTTTGAGGATGATTAAAAGTTCGCTTAAAGCCAATGAATTTTTCAAAAGAATGAAAAAAAGTATTGCACTGGTCACAGCAGGCTTTCTTTTCATGGCTCACTCTGACACTTGGATTATAGATAAGAAGGTAAAGAAACAAACAGCCCTGACAGTGTCCTCTCAAATTTTGCTTGATCTTTTATCTACAGGAATGATACCATATGGTATTATGTATGATTGTGGGCTCTCAAATCCCTGAGAGAATCACACTTTCTTTTGTAATGATGAATCTTACATCCTATCTACATTTTCAAGATATTCCTTTGATATCATGAGGCAGTTTATAATATGATGCAAAAAATAGCAATACAAGTTATCTGAGTGCCTTTCCTCACACCGTTTCTCTACAGTTAAAATTGTGCTTCTACTAGGTAGTATTATATAGTCCATCAATATACAGTTCATGTGCAAGCACGTCCAACCCCCAGATGATGGGGAAAGGAGATGTTAAACTGGATAATGAGTGAGTGTGACAACAGCAGTAATAAAAATATTCTTACTTGGGTTCCATTGCAGCCATCTAAACCAGGCATACCCATAGCACCCGGTAACCCTTGTAGGCCCTGCAAAAATACAGTTTATAAATGGGTTAATATTACAAGTATAAAGCAGTTATGATTAAATAAAATGCACATAACTCTTTCACATCAATACATATCAGAAAAGACAGGAAAATATGTATTCCAAATACTTTCATTTATTATAATTATCATGTAACAGTTACACTAAATGTAGTCAGATATGAGAATAATACTTACAGGGATACCATTTAAACCGGGAAAGCCTGGAACACCCATTTTCCCCTGCCAAAAGTAAAACATGATTAAACCTCAAAGTACCAGATACATCAAGTCATTAACATTAATAATAAAAGCAAAATCAGTAAAAGTGATGCTGGGAGGTGTTTATACAAAAACATTGGGTAACCGCCATTACCATTAATCCATTGGGTTACATTTATCCACCACTTGGAAAAAGTGTTTTTTGAAAGATCTCTAGTGCAGCACCCAAAGGCATGCATAGTTTAGATATGTATGTGTGGATTGTACTGTTGAACATCGCATTGGAGATCTTTTAAAATCCGTTTTTAGGGTGGCGGATATCCATGACCTGGTGGAACTATGTTCAGAAGATGTATATTAGGATATCAAATGTACTTTTTTTCTTGATAATAAAATATGTGCAGATAAGTTCTTAAAACTTGTGTATACCCTGTCTCCCTTTGGCCCTCTTGTTCCGGGGTTGCCGGGTTCCCCTTTATACCCCTTCTCCCCATATGGTCCTTCCGGTCCAGGGAAGCCCTGGTTGCCCTGTAATCCTTGAGGTCCTATTGGTCCTGGTCCCCCCTGTAGAATAAACAAAATGTTTACATCACTGTTTACATCACTGTCCATCACCCAACCATTCATTCTACACACTCAAGATAAATTACGTCAACTTGACCCTAAGTATCTAGACTGACCCAGTTTACCAAGTAATACTGGAGGTTTTTAGGTCAATTTAGATTTTGGTCAAATACAGACTGAAGGTTCTGGGTCAGTTACTTTGCGGCCTTTGAGGGAAGTTACATGGCATATAGACATATATAGTTACACACTTCCAGACAGTTGGACACAATTAGCAAAGATATAAGATACTTCCTTTTCTTTTGATTGTAGGGAGTTGAATAGTGCCAACATTATAGAACTTTTCATGACTGACAGCACTATACAATGTATATTCATGGGTCAGTATAAAAAAACAAGTTTATCATTTCCATTGATGATTTATCAAAATTGATTTCTTACTTGAAGTTGAAGACTTTTTCAGACATTGAACCAAATAAATAACATTCAAGTTCTGTGTTTGGGAATAAAGGATATTGAGTTGCATTCACTTGAGAATGCTTAACCTCACTGTTGCCTAACTGTACAACCAATGTAAATTCTCAAAAGACTACATTAGTAGTGAGGGGGTTAATTCTTATTTGCGCCCACACAGTGACTGTGGCACCACGCAAGGTCAGTAATGCATGATGGACAACAAGACATTCGGTGTGGGCGGGCAGGGCCCTGAAATGTTTACTTTCGTATCAAATTTTTCCAACAGCTATATACTTCACAAGGCAAGATGTGTGGAGACAAACAACAGCAGGGATATATAATCTAACTTCTAAGGCCCAGGGCACTCATGTTAGACAGCAGGCCTTAAGAACACCAGGAGGTCCTGTGTCGGATGTTTTCTTTTCCATTCTTTAAGAAACTGGACCAAATGAAGGTATCCAGTATTTCACCTTAATTTGACCCATGCATCAATATGTCTTCTCAGCTCGTCACTGTCGGCTACTTCAGCAAACACAAAACTCACCGCCTTAGAGACTATGCCAAGTTGTCAACCACAAGACAACGCATCATGAATGCCGTTTGTGCTACTCAAATATATCGGTATTTTGATGTTTTTTTTGCCAGTCATTCAGACAGGTGTGGCACAACAGATGGAAGATTGTGTTTCGGATGCAGACATATGAGAGGGTAGAGAAGAATACTGCAGGGCGCATATGAAAAACCTTCTGTACAACTGCTTTAGACCACGTCGCTACACTGTGTTTAGTTTGTCTCAAATATTCCATTAGTCTTCCACACAAGACTAAAAGAGTACCTGTGAAGCTTTCACACTTGAACACCCACATACATGCTACCATTGCCCAAGTGCAAAATCAACATCAACTGAGGCAGTGCCTTTCACATTGAAGCCTGTGTCCACTTGCAAGACTCTTAAGTTTGATGCAGAGTAAAGATATAATTATTAAGGCTAGTAGCAGAGTAAGTTATACAAGTAAACATGTAACAATGGCGGCAGTGTTCCTCCAATAGGTGCCTTGACAATAGTTAAGCACCAGCTCTACCTGTGATGTTTGTATAGTGCATGTGATACAGAACACATGGACGTAGGTTCTGTGTAGAGACTGCTTATTTGATGCTTTTGCATTGTGTTCACACAGTTCGCATTACACAAGGTCATGGTTGGCAGTCAAAAAAACAGAAACATTGCTAGTAGCTGGCATTCTGTATTTACTTAATTCAAGATAAATATTTTGAAGCACACTTTCAATTTGGCAGTAGGTAAACAACACCAACTTACATAACACTGTACATTTCTGAATTTCTTAATTCCAACACAGAGAAAATATAGTTGGTAGAAAGCTAACTGGAAAACAGGACACAGTCTGTGATGTTGACATACTAGAATTAAGACAAAGAGTTTTACAATGGCCCTTTGGGAGGTTAGATGTACAAATGTAGGACATAGGACTCCTTTATATTTGTTTAGACAGGGGTGGTTAGGGTTGAGAGGGGCACCTCAACGAGACAATTAGCAAACCTAACAATAACAAAATTGACTTCACAGCAGTTATTCATCGGTTTTTGACAACTGGGTAATCGTAGCGCTCATTGCCTGTCACTGTAAATTTTGAAATAAATTCATAAACATTCCATTTTTTCTCCTATTTAGCATGCTTATTATCTAATCTTTGATTGCCTAAAATTGTAGGCTAATGAGCCTTTTTCTATTTAGTCTTTGGGAAAACATAAGGGCAATAAAATCCTTTTTTTTTGGTACTGTCTAGTAATACATGTATTTGTTTGTATTCAAGTCAGCATTCACTTTGACCTTAACTCCTCTTTCATCCTTATAACAGCCTTTCCTTGACTGTTGGCCAAGGACCAGGCTCGTAAAATATGAAGGTTGCTTCCAAAATTCCATTTAACTCCAGGGACAGAAGTGACAACCGTCCTACCAAATGAATTCTGGTAGCTGTAGGTTCTTCAATACAGTTCTATCAAGTGTTGAACCCTTCCAGAGTACATGGACGCTTGGGCATGGGGTGGAAATATTGTGGCATATGTGTTATATGTGGCATTAATTCAAAGGCAGAATATAATGGGAAACCATCGCTCTACTTCAAACATGCAGCATGCATTTTAGGGCACTCAAACGTGGATGAAAAAAACATTCTTGGAACACTGAGAAGGTCAAGCATTTAAGGCACCTTTCATATGCAGGGATTCTGTGCTGAAGAAATGTAGAATCAAAATTTATTAAATATACGTATTTTGACAATCACTTGCATGTTAAAAATGAAAACTTGCATAGTAGGACTTCTACATGTAACTTTATATCATGAGTTATCACTAGACGTTTCTGCAACTTCTTGCCAGCGGGCAGCACTTGGGCTTTAGCCGGAAAACCCACACTTCAGACAGCTGTCTTCAGAGCTTTGAATTCCATTTTTGTAAATGAACAGCTGACTTTTAAGCCTATTTATATTCTTTTAATCCAGAATTTCCGCATCATTATAAAAAGGCACATCAAGGCAAACGCTTTAAATAATTGTTAATATTCCCTGTTGCTCAGTGTGAGAGTGAATAAACCTAAAAAATCTCTAGGTTACGTTTCTAGTATAAGGCGTCACGGCTGTCTACAGAACATTTGCCCTTGTGCTCTACTTAAATAAGTTCCAGCTTTTACAGTTTTAGTGCAAGAGTACGTGACATACTTTAGATCACAACACTACTACCTCTTCTAGAGCTCATTCTTTAAATGATGGTGCTTACTTTTTGAAACTAGGCATTTGTTGCAAATTAGTGTGTTGTGAAGTTCGGTTGGTTAGAACCGCTAGATGCTGGTTAAAACCGCTTAGTCTGACTGCCCAGAGGGTTTAAGAACCCTGGACCGCTGTCAACTTTGGCACTTGTGATTCATTAGGGTGTAGCCTCACCTTAACCTTCTACCTTCTATGGACTCCTCCATGTACCACAGTTGTGTTGGTTACAGCAGAGATATGGTTAACACAAGTAATGCATCATAAATGTCTGTACATTTGCTGTAAAAATCAAGCGTTGGTTAAAAGTGTTAAGCACTTGGAAGGCAGCCACTTGGTGAGGTGTTTTCCTGTGTGTCGGCTGGGTGCCTGTTCCCAATCAGCTAGAGCTGCGAAGAATGCAGACATACTAACACAATTTACCAGACCCCATCCTGCTAGCCATGGACTGTCTTACAGTTGACCTCCAGACAATGCACTTATCAATGTGATTCCTTGGGGAGACAAGTGGACCTCATCCTTCTATGTCTAGAACTGGTGGAAGTCATGTACCTTCAAAATCTTACACCAGGTTTTTATCAAAATGCTGTGAGTAAATACATAACAAGTCTTGGAGAGTCTCTCTTCAGCATCCCTGACACTCAATGTTGACTGACTTACTAGTATATCATCCCTCTATACCACACTGCTGACATTTGACATGTAGGGCAAGTTTAAAAAGTTCTAGAAAGGCACAGAGGTCGGAATTTGGACATGCATGTACAGTGTTCTCGCCAGGCCTTTTCAGCATAGGGGCCCCCTATGCTGTGATTTGGACCCCCTATGCTGTGATCTGGAACCCCTATGCTGTGTTTCAACCAGCATAGGGGTGTTTCTTTCTGGGACAAACCTTGTGACCGTTCATAAATCTCATAAAAAGTTCATATTTGGCTTTAGAATGAGGCTGTGACAGAGGAAAAACTCTACTTCACAAAATTTATCCCTCAAAATGCATGAAATAATGTCTCATTGGGTTATGAATTTACAAAATTTCCGGGAGAACATCGCGTTAAGTTGGCCTTCTGAAGTTCTGTACCTGACCCCTATGCTGTGAAAAAATCCTGATGAGAACACTGATGTATGCTGGAGCACATGCATGTATGCTAGAGCACATGCATGTATGCTAGATATCATATCTTTTGATCAGAATTCCGTATAATTAGCATCAGATGGTCATGTCTTAACCCATGGGGTCTTAGCCTTGAGGACAAGGTTATCAAAAAGACATGTCATTGCTATCACGCCATTGCTATCACATGTTTTTGTGAAACTTCTGGCAGCTTCCAAGAGCTACTTTGCATTTTTGCTTATTTAAAAAGTTTTTTAGAAGAAGGCACCCATCCATAATGATGTCCAGAAAAGTATTAAAATTAAGACAATTGTCACTGTATAGGTCTAATAATGAAGACAATCATCATCATCTTTATCCAACCTTGGTCAATCCATTTTGCAAACAGCCGACATCTTACACGTTCCCTGTCGAAAGCATGGCACCATTGTGTTTAAGTTTATGTTGTCTGGTGTCGATACCAAAGCCCAAGTCCTGTAACTAACAGAAGTTACAATGTCTGATAAAGCACAGTTAGTGTTCTCTGGTTTCACCGAGCATCAATCAATGATAAGAAGCAGTCACTGTTAGCAAAGGTTCGCATTTAATTCCGACCAGTTCTGCCTATCTTGAAGTATAGATAAATCGAGGTTAGAAATGTTACGGAGAGGTCATTGCAAATTGAATGAAAAATGAAATATTAGGTGTTGCTGTCATTTAACTCTCAGCAAAATAGAACATAGATAATTTTTTTCAAACATCAACTGAAGCTAGACTTTTTTTCAGCTCCGAATCAAATCCTGCAGAGAATGGCATACATGAAATGGAGTTAGCATAGCCCTAGATTCCTAAGCCACAGTAAATTCACTTGTGACTTAAACTTGACAAATGCCAACAATGCAGTTGGGTCCACGTTTGTGTGAACCAAACCATGTACTAGTCTTTATCAGAGGATTGAGAACAGACCATGGGAAAGATGACAAATCATCATTGTCCCAAATACAACGCAGTGACATCACAGGATGAAGTGGGTTCGCTGAGTGTGAGAAAGGGGGCATCCTTTTTGGTACCAGTTGTGTCTATTCAAAAACGGGACCTGTTAAATCTCCAGCTCACTTCGGCTAAGGTTGCATATACAAACTACCAGTCGTGTGCGTGGGGGACAGGAGATTTCACAGCTGTTCCACCTACTCAGGACAACAGGAGGAAACAACATCTGGACGTTGGTTACCAAGGCCATCCCATTGACATTGAGGATATCAACTGGCAAGTGCAGGCTTTGCAGTCACGCAACTAGCATCAGCCATGTTGGTTGGTTAATGACCTCCTACGTCACTCTGTGTGAAAAGTTCGCCATCCTTTCTTCTTGTCTTTATATTTAGAGAGCACTGGAATATCGAAACATCCTGTCAAAATATGTTTGTTCCTTTCTTTCCAATGCCTGGTTGCCACCAAGGATCGTAACACCACAGCAACACTGGGCCTGTTTTTAAGACAAACTATCCCTATACCTTTGCCTTTTTTCGGAGTCATATCACAGGAATTGTAATACAAATCCCCGATATGGAAGAAGGGTGCATGCGATCACAAAAGGGTTTGAGGATGTCCACTGTTTGTATTGTGAAGTCCCTTCAGCAGCCAAAAAGGAAGACTTGTGTTGCCAACAGCTGACTGTTCTTCCCTGCATGCATTCACGATGTCAAACAAGGATTGAAGCCAAAAATCATCTCCCTCTTGCAGACTTATGTAACCCACCTGTCGCTTGTCTATTCAAATCGAATTAAAACTTTATCCACACCAGCCAAGCCACCACGTCAGTCTGGCAAGTGTCCTTTTCTTGGACTTGGCCCACAAAAAACACTTCCAAGTCTGGTTGGCAGCTACATCTAATTGGTTTGTATGAACTTGCATTCAGGAGATAAATGTACAGACAATCATAATGCGATGATTATTTCACCGAATGATCATGATGTTGATGCTGATCGATGCACATCCAGTGGTAATGATAATAATTATTATATCTCCTGCTCCAACCAAACTTGAAAGCATTTTCTCCTTTATGTCCCCTTGTTTTTTAAAAAATGTGCCTGTCCCCGTCATTTATAATTCTAAAATTATGCCTGACAGAACAGTGACTGTTGGCACTTCCCATTGTTGATTCCACTCTGTTCTTTAAAATAAGTTAGTCAGTTTTGAATTCTGAAAATTTCTTGAAATTTAAAGAAAGACAGGACGAAAAGCCCTGAATTATGACGGACTTATGTAAAACTAGAATGGCAACATTTTCGGGAAAATGCAGAATATTCCCCTCCCATTACCTACACCTCAAATATGACATCCTTAGCATTGACTGTAAGGATATGATGAAGTTTCTGCATAAATTATGCAAAGTAGGTCGGCATTAGCATAATTTATGGCCAGGTGTGTTCGGCCTTTCCTAAAGGTACCTACATCTCAAATATGACATCCGTAGCTTGTAAGGTTAGGGATATGCATAAATTATGCATAATGCACTCATTAGCATGATTTATGGCCAGGTTTTCTGACCTTTCCTAAAGGTACCTGCATCTCATCCGTAGCCTTTACAGTAAGGGAAAAACAAGTTTATGCATAAATTATGCAAATGAGGTCCGCATTAGCATAATTTATGTACAGGTGTGTTCACCTCTCCTAAAGGTACCTACATCTGAAATATGCCATCCGTAGTCTTTACGGTAAGGGATATACATACATTATGCAAATGAGGTCCGCATTAGCATAATTTATGTACAGGTGTGTTCACCTCTCTTTAAGGTACCTACATCTGAAATATGCCATCCGTAGTCTTTACGGTAAGGGATATACATACATTATGCAAATGAGGTCCTCATTAGCATAATTTATGTCCAGGTGTGTTCACCTTTCCTACAGATACCTACATCTCAAATATGACATCTGTAGCTTTTACGGTAAGGGAAATACAAGTTTCTGCATAAATTATGCAAATGAGGTCCTCATTAGCATAATTCATGGCCAGGTGTGTTTACCTTTCCTAAATTTATCTACTTCTCAAATATGGCATCTGCAGCTTTTACTGTAAACGCAATACAAGTTTTTGCATAAATTATGCAAATGAGGTCCTCATTAGCATAATTTATGTCCAGGTGTGTTCACCTTTCCTACAGATACCTACATCTCAAATATGACATCTGTAGCTTTTACGGTAAGGGAAATACAAGTTTCTGCATAAATTATGCAAATGAGGTCCTCATTAGCATAATTCATGGTCAGGTGTGTTTACCTTTCCTAAATTTATCTACATCTCAAATATGACATCTGCAGCTTTTACTGTAAACGCAATACAAGTTTTTGCCTAAATTATGCAAATGATGTCCTCATTAGCATAATTTATTGTCAGGTGTATTCACCTTTCCTATAGGTACCTACATCTCAAATATAACATCCGTACATTGTAACATAAGGTACATATAACTTGCTGCAATACCATTAGTAGAGCTACCACCGCACATCTACTTGGTTTTTGGCAGAAGAAGAAGAAGAAAGAAGAAGAAAGAAGAAGAAGAAGAACAGGCAAGCAAAAACAGTATATCCCCCTTCCCACTGGAAGGGGAATATAACAAGTGAGGACTTGAATTTGGGGTATATTTAGCAAAGAATAGTTGGCTTTTCAATTTAAAGTTCAGCCTCCCTTTTAACCTTTCTTCATGGTCCTTATCATAACATCTCAGCACAAGCTTACCCCCATAAATCAGCCTGAGGAGGACACTTTGTTGAAAACTGGTCAAGTCCTGCTCCCAGCCAATCACAGTCTACATCATGTTGGCACTCTGAATACTAATGAGGTTTTGAACAGGTGGATCCTCATTGGCTGGAAACTGGGTAACACCAAATAAGGGCAATCTCATGAATATTTTGGGAAAAATCCAGCAGGTGAATTTAGTTATTCCTTTTCTGTGTCCTGTGGCTCATAAACCAACATGAAGCTCCTCAATCTAGCTTGGTAATTGCTGCTATGATTGATGCATATCTACAACTGCCAAAGTGTTTTCTTTGCAGGCCCATAATATGGTCTATAACTACATCACATTTTTGACCCCAAGAAGTAAAAGCTGGTTCTGATTGGCCTTTAACGTCATTGAAGGCGTTGAGTGTCAGCAACCCCCATCATTCTTGATTTCAAGTTCTTTTCAGTTACACTTCAGTGCATTTTTATGTACTTACCCTATTGCCTTTCTGTCCTACACAGGAACAAGAACTTCGGCCACTGCATCCCAAACATTGTGTACCCTGCAGCAACAAGAACAAAACATCACATCAGTATGAGTTATCCCAAGTGCACAGGTACAAAGTAAGCAAATACAAATACAAACACAAACACAGCCCACAAAGACCACTCAGGGGGCAATAAAATCTGGTCTATGTGGACAGGTGGTCATTAGAGTCTTGTCAGGATTCCTAATGCTTGTGTCAAATTAGAAAAGTATCCCAAAAGTGATCACATTGCCATTGGCCAGGTGGTCCTTATGTAGAACCAAGGTACATGTTTGACTGTTTGACAAACTTTGGTGTATCTTATCATTCATTGTCACCGAAGAAAGCACTCACAGTGCCTTTTCTGTGGTTAAGCAGCTAGAAGTCAGCACGAGATTACTGCAAGCTTATCCGAACATCAAAAATACTGTAAAACATTCACTAGAACAGACTTTGTGAGGAATTGTTTGACAATTTATTTCTGCGTAAACATATCAACTTAATTGCACTATTGAGAGATATGTCATGAAGCATAAACAATTTGCCACAGCTGGTCAGTAACATGGTCGTCCGAAAAGCCTTTCTACCATCCCACCACTGAGATAGCATCCACTGTTAAACATAACATACGAAAGTCTTGGTGGTCTAAGAATTTCTTAACCCTCCCAGCTACACATTTTGAAAGGCAAATTTCGCTGACCTCAGAAAAGCCAACTTTTTTTTTGTATTTCTTTTTTTTGAAATCCACATCTACAAAGGTGGGCGGGGCAACATATTGGGGCACATTATGCACTTTCCATTGTCTCTCATGCAAATTTCAGCGGCATTTTTCCAACTTTGGGAGCGCTCCTACTTCCGTAGGTATGGCACAACATAATGGCAGCACGCACTTCCTCTGTAAACACATTTCTCTGTAAAAATGGCCGCAGCTTTTTCTTGGCACACCCTCTGCTCTTCCTGTCCAGGGTGTCCCCAGCAGTAAGAGAGCATCAAATGACACCCACATGTTTTTAAAGGACCATTTGGCAGAAAGCGTGGTATTTTAGACTAAAAAAACAAAGTGTCATGGACCGGGTTGTGTACAAGTGACAACGATTCCTGGAATGCAATATTTACACAACTTCTCTTAACCAATAGTACAAGGGACTTATTAATCAGCAGTATTATTACAAGACCAGCTTTGAAGTATCTCATGTTGTATTATTTTGAGTAGAATGTGATGATGTACATTTGACATTGTACTCTTTTAACAGCTGCAAAGTGAACTTTGAATGTTGACAGCAGCTTTTTCTCACTTGAGTTTACACCAGTTTCAGCACAGTCACACAATCGCTACATTACATAACATGTTTCTGTTGACATTTGAATGATTTTCTCGAGTCTAGCATCATCTTAGATTGCACTTACTTGAAACTGTGTGCATTAACTGTACAGGTAGAATAACTTTCTTTAACATCAAGGAGTAAGATTGGGTGTGTGTAACCCCTTATACACACCCTCCATATCTACCCATGCAAGGTTATCACATTCCTCATCCTTAGACTTTATCTCATGGTGCAAAAATTCCTCTGGGAAAGAGTTTGTTATTGGTACATACCCTTGTTTGTGTGGTATTACTTATCATGTCCCATACTGACCTCATGTGCAGGACCACACACACAAGTGTATGTATCACTATCAGTCAATCAGTCAAATGTCCAGTCATTTACTGTGATTTACAGTGAATGTTGCACTGAAGAATATGCAGCACTCAAAATACTTTTTTTTGCACAGGTGCAATCAAAATCACCAGCACCAGACAAGTTTTGCATCTTTTCTTTGTCTTTCAATCCATGAAAAAAGTAAACAGTAGCACCATTTGAACCTTGTTACAAGCTGTAATCAAAAATGCTACTACATGTTCATGTACATGATATGAAGAAGCCCAATCAATTTTGAGCCAGTACTGACTGGACATCACCATTGCGAGCTGGGATTTTTCATCGTCCAGTGGAGATTGACTTCAGAAATACCTGCTTATCTGCATATGCAGGTGGTACTGTATTCTAAGCCCTGACATGAGTTAAATGAAGAGTAAGGATATGAACTTTACGACATACTCAACTTTTCAACTTTTGATTACAATGAATGGGTAAAGCTGTCCCTGAATTATTTTCTGTATGTTAGATGTTATTGTTTTCATAGATGATGAAGATGTCCCGCATTCCTTGGTGAGCAGCATTAAGCCGCTGTTGTCTCTGCTTTAAGAAGAAGCATCTCAGATATGCTCGAGCTCACTTGAAGTGGTGGGGGCTGTCATGCTAGCTTTAAGGAGAATTTCTTCACAAAAAAAGGACCCCTTTGTACAGGTTGTAATCCAATAAGTTAATGCTGAGTACTAGATTTTAATACAAACAGCATGAAACCTACTTTAACATTTTTAACGCATTGTCAATTCTCAGTATATTTTAGTACACAAAGTTGGTTACCAAGATTGTAGTTGGTCTACCGGTAGTAGTTGGTGATGCTGCATCTAGACTTTAAGGACAGGGATTGAATTCTGATCTACCCGAGTGTTAAGGTTCTTTACTTAGAGGTGCATGCTAATGCTTTTCATTGGAAGAGGCCTTTTGAGCTGCGGGTGTGCTACACCATATGGTGGGCTTACTAGTTAGGCAATTCTGGTCAATAGGTTAGTTGGGGCTAACTAAGAATAGCTTTCTTGGCACAAGCAATATTTCGACAGAATATATGTCGTTAACGTGTGAGAAAGTGCCAAAATGGAAATATACACAGGCAGTACCTATCAGCAGGGGGTGAAAGGTAGGCTACCTAGGGTCTACACTTGGCAAGCATGTTTCTTCCTGCTGTGAATCAAGCAGTAATAGATACTCACTATTTTCTAGATTTCTCATCAATTTCCAGCCAAAATACTGATGTTGACTGTCAATCAAATTCAGCATCTGGCCAATTAGGGAGAAGCAGTACTTAACTGCAGGTGTGTTCACCCAATATTTTCTTTGGCCATTTTTTTTCTCAATACAATTTGATACAAGTATTCTTGGGGTGCGCATGCTACTGGATCTGTTTATGATAAACCCTGTCTCTTTGTTGGCACTTTGCCATATTCATATTCATATTTATATGTGTGCATCACATGTACCTTAACGTACTATGGGACATTGCTTACGATACAACCTGGTATGCGTGATGATTGGTAGAAGGATTGGATGCTCAGGGAGAAATAGTGTTACTAAATACACTATGGAGGAAAGAACTGTATAATCATTACCACTGCCAAGATAATGTTCTTGCCATCACTAACTGTAGCCTGGCCCGGCAGCGGAGCTTGGGTAGCACAGCGGAGCTAGGGTAGTGGCCCGAAGCTAAATAGGATGGATTCCAGGCTACACTAACTGTGGTGGGTAGCACAATAAGTTATTCATGAATTAACATAAATCTACATATAGTGCTCTATCATACAGTGAAAGCAGAACTCAGTCGTGGCTTGTCTTGAGTGTCCCAAGCTGATGTAATCAATGACCAGGGCCTGTTTTTATGTCACTGGGTTTAGATGTCACTTGTCCCCAACACATATGCAAATGTACTTGACACAGTTACGTCATACATATGCAAATGTACCTCAAAATGATGACAAAAGTTTGACATTTTGCTGATAAAAAGTCAGACCAGGATGTTTGAGAGAAGGGATTTTGTTCCATAACAGTAGTATGACAAACCACAGGATTTCCTGAGTCTAGAACTTGACAACAATATGTTGGGCCACAGGGCTTTGTTCAGCCTTTTGTGGTTGGAGTAGGTAGCAGGAGACTACTTCACCTGTTTGCTTGTTTTAGACATGAGTAATGTCTATGTTATGGGTGGGGATGGGGGTGGGGGGCTCTCTGGGAGGTCTTACAGGTATCTGCAGACCAACAGCACCCAAACCTCACAGGAAACCACAAACCTCCCAACCTAAGCTGTCTGGCATTTGTTAGGATAGAGGTTTGCGTTACCAAACAAATATAAGATCTGAATCACACAATTCCACAGGGCACACAACAGTCAAATGGACAAAAAATACTGCAAGGCTAAGTGTTGTTCCAGGTATGTACTACTAGAAGTTGTTTTTGTTCTAAGAGTGCATCACAAAGAACACAAAAGTTGTCCCTTTCTTGCAAAAACAAACATGGCTGTCAGATGTCAACCAATCACAGTGCAGGAGATTTAATTTGATCTTGTTCAAAACCTCAAGCATACACAGCCCTTATACCTGTCTTAGATTTCAGACATTGCATTTACTAAGGATGGATGGAATGCGCACTAGCTTTCTGTCTTGGTGTCGAAATATAAAATCTAGGAGGAACAAAACAGGTGGTAAATGTTGAGTGTAAGAGAATAGATTGAAAGACAGAGGTATGGTGGAAGCTTTTCAACCAGGGGAAAGGGGGCTGTGCGGTAAGGAGGTATAGCAGTCATACAACATATCCAACATGTAACAATGAACAAGCCATCTGATTGGTACAATCATGAGCGTAAAGGCTTTCCTTTCGCCTACATATGCCAGCGGCAACATAAATATACAAGATTACTAGCAAGCATGGCATTGTGGGAAAGGGAGTGAACCTTGAGTTTTTGGCAAACATCTCAAAATGGAAAAGCATGCGTGCTATTCCCCAAGTACTTGACCTCCAGTTATGAAAGTATTGATGTTAAAAGCCCAGAACGATCTTGCAGTTTGGCTTTGCAATCTCAAAACATCTTTCATCTCCACTACCTATTGTCAGTATATATGATTCTTTCTTTCGAGCCAATCTTCAACAATCAAAGGGACACCTACAGTAGTTGTGTTTCTTGTTGTTTTCTGAGCTAGAGTAAGTAAGGTAGAGTACTTGGTTTGTACATCCAATGGTTTTTAATCATTGCAAAAGTAGAACTTATGCGTGTCTCTTAACATTTTTTGGATGCAATAAAGCTGAAGTAATTTGTTTTTTCTGATATTCTTTTTTTTCTCTGTTTAACTTGTCCTGCTGATCAGTACCACCCCCAACTTTCATTGAATGAATGTATGGAAGAAGGAATGAATGATTGATTGAAAGGCCATAATTATACCTTTCTACCCCAGGCTATGGCGATGCTGACTAAGTACAAGTCTAGTACAGGCACTGTAACTGAAAATTTAGTCCCATTTCATTAACTCTGCTTGAAGATTTCATTAACTCTGCATGAAATGAGGCCATGAATAGGATAATTGAGCCACCACAGGGAAGTCATGCCATTCATGCGGTCCACTAAGCCCAGTAAGCAGGACAAAAAGAGACCTATGGTTTTGTCAATAATGGTTTTCTGCATGATTGAATCAGAAATTCTGCATCCCAGCAGCAGACTGGAAGATGCTGAACCAGTAAAACTAAAAGGATAATTTCCCATCCTTTCAGACTGAAGATTTATACAAATTCTTCTTTAAAAAAAAGTATAACCCTAAATGTTGACAACTAAATATAAATAATAATATAAATATTGATTAATACGTCACTTTTCTAAAAGCTCTTACTTCTGCTAAGAAAATTCTTACAACTGATTGTGGACTGGAGGTGTAGAGATTCTCCAGCCAAACAAGGAGATCCTATAGGGAAGATCGTTAGAGCTAATCATAGACTTAAAACCTCTCATCTCCTTAGAGACAGAAGGCTTTTCTTCTCGATCAGAACAGCATCAAGTCTTGGCAAATCTTGTGCTAGAAACAGGGATGTCTTGAAGGAGAAATTGAGTATTATAAAACATTCTTCACTGTCTGCATTCTGCTTCTTCTGCCCACCTGGTAGCATTAATCCCTACACTAACAGTTCTTTTGTGGCACAAAATGGTATTGAGTTACAGTTTTCTAATGGGGATTGAAATATGCTAAGTCTTTGAACTTCAACCCTTACCTGGACTGATTCAGCAGATGTTCCACATACTGTTAGTCATTTCATACTGTAGCCTCTAGGCCTAGTCTCTGGTGGTTTCTACTGTAATCAATACAGCTAATGCATGATGAAGTAAATTCTGTTTTAAAGTAATGTCTCGTTTAACAGTACAAACATTGTGTATCTTTATTTCCTCAAGGTCTGCAAATGGTATGCGTTTTTTTGAATACAAATTTCCACCTGTTTCCTAACCCTTTACGTAATATAGATTCAGTCAGTCTATATAGATTCAGTCCCAAAATGCTACCATAGCAAGGATACAGTTTAAATACATCAAGACTCAAGTACATTATCCAACATGTTAGGACAATGCATATCTGATGACATATTTCTTCCTTCAGTACACTAACCAATAGTGATCACCTTCCCATCTTGTAATATAAACACATACTGACATATTTCAACTTAGAAAGGGATTTAATTAGTAGTCATAGAGGTTGACATTGCCCAGATGTTAACAGTTGGTGTGCTGACAAATGTAAGGACTTCGATTCTTACTCTTTTCTTGATCTAAGACAGGAAGACCTTGCTCGGAAGCCAGTGGAGTCTGACTTGAAGTAACAAGCAAGCAGCTTTTATCTGCATCCACCCAGGCTTGTTTTCAACTGTACGAAAAGTTGACTTCCTTCTGATATTTCAGAACATTCCAGTCTCTGTATAAGGCACAGTGGCATTTATGGTACATGTACAAGCAAATATCCTCTCACAAGTGCCAGTAAGCGTCCAGAGGAAGTTTAGGATACCTACACCGTTGCTGCGAAATATTTGCATGTGGCTAAAGGATTCCAACAAGCCCGTGTTTACTGACAGCAAACATTTACCACCACTTATGTCCCAATTGTATAATCAGCCAACAGAGCCTGTGTCAATACCCCCGACCACACAGTCACTCAAATCAGTCAAAAGGTGAAGAGGTCTCTGTCCGTTTGTATGTTCTGTCTAAGACACTGCATCTCTTTAGCTTCTTTAGTTAGGATTCATTACCATAGTCTCAACTTGTAAAATGTAAGACGTTGATTTGTAGCTATGTGTAGACTGTGACCCTGACCTAGGGCAGTCGTAACAGGAAGAGGCTGTCAAACAGTACACTTACCCCTCAGTCTAAACTAAACCTACTGTCCTCAACATATGTTCCCATCTGGATATAAGGACCATCTTTTCAAGTCCACATTGTGTAACATTCCACGGTGAACCTGACCTATCCTTCACTTGTGTTCACGTCACAGCTTTTGTAAAATACTTCTACTCCAGTGAAACATGAAAGTTCTGGGTGTGAGAGCTACACTTCGTGCACTGAAACAACATACTTCGACATGACAAATAAGCATGGGTCTTGCTAATCTATGTGCCTGTTTTCCGTGATAATAGCCTATACAGCTTCATGGTAGTTGAATGAATACAGAACTGTATCCCAAGGAAATCAGTCTGGTTTGAGCTAGACAGGAATTCTGCCCTGCCTGCCATGAAGAGGCATCTTCCTGCTGGCACAACCCACGTTTTACGGCACGGAATTACCTGCCCGAGATGGACGGAAGGCCTGACAAGGCTGTGCAGGGGCCACTTCCTGTCTAGGTTAGTCTGTCAGACATAACCACCTTTCAACAGGTTGTGATGAAACGTGCAAACACCTTTTTTGGACCAAACACGACTGAAAGTATTTCAAACATCCTGGGAGCCAGAGGAGACAAGGTAACACCTACCCTGGGAGTCCAGGCACCGTAATCGGATCCCCGCACGCGCGCCCAAGCTTTCACGGCCCACCCTCCCGCTGCCCCCCCCGAAGACTGACCCCGCCCCACTCTCCGCTCAGACCCAAACTCCGCTATCCGATTACCAGCCTGGTGACATGGCTATCTTCGCCCGTCCAAGAGGTGGAGAAGTGTTTATGATTTATGGCCGCGCGCACAGCTGGAAGCCGACTGCACGGTGGCAGGATTGGTCGTCCGCCCTGCGGCGATAGCGAATCAGCCCGTGCCTGTTTAAATATTCATGAACCGCAGATCGTCATCTTACGCAATTCGGGGGGCAATCGGCACATGGCAAAAGGAGAGCCGGCTTGCCGCAAAGGGTTTTTGATCTGTCACTCAAGTTTGCCGACATGTCCAGCCAAAGGGAGGCTTCCTTTACCATGGTTTTAGTACATTGTAAAGTAAAAGGTAGTGTTATATTCTATGGAGGGATTCTTGCCGACAAAATTACGAAGATTCTGGAGGAAAACACCAGAAAAGGACGTAGATCTATGTCACAACATGCCTGCAACATGTCGAAACACAGCGGCCTGCTGGGGGAGCCTATTCTGTGTGTAGGGGTAACTTTCTTGGAAACTATTGTCAAATGATTAAAGATACAAAAGTTCACAGTGATAAAGCAACACCAATACTACTATCATTCGTAGATTTTGGTATTTTAATCTTAAAAAACTCTATCAACATACGTTAAAAGATAGATATTTCAGACGACGTGTTTCAACTCCTCCCCGGGAGAAACAGCATGATACCGTCTGCCCGGAACAACAACACAGGAACAAATTCTTCCCCCGAGACGTTCCGAAACAAATCCCACCAGAGAGGACTTCATCTTATACTGTTAGCTAACAATAAAGCCTGTATGTTTTCCATGCTGGCTGATTGGCGTTCATAATTTGGACCAGGCCTTGCGGAGTTACTGCAGGTTTTTTTACGTCCCACTTGAATATGTTGTTACCTGACATCTTCACATAGCAGAACACACAACGCAACGCCTTGTAGTCAGTGGCCTCTAGTGACCTCGCCCACAGAAGCTCGCAGAAATGCGCCCAATCAACACGTGGCGTCCCGCTGTGCGGGGATTACCGGCAGGCCAATAGCGCGAAGAACTTTCCAACACAGGAGCTGTGCTAGAAACTGACAGCAAGAGACATGGCACCAGGCCGGTAATCGGATAGCGGAGTTTGGGTCTGAGCGGAGAGTGGGGCGGGGTCAGTCCTCGGGGGGCAGCGGGAGGGTGGGCCGTGAAAGCTTGGGCGCGCGTGCGGGGATCCGATTACGGTGCCTGGACTCCCAGGGTAGGTAACACCAGAAATGTCTCAGCCTTCAACCTGCATGGCTGTAACTGGATAAGGAAACATCCAATTTTCATGATGAATGCGAAGTGACAAGTTTTGGATACATAAAATGTAGGTTAGGCCACAGCATAGAGTTACACCGAAATTTGAGGACAGAAGTATCTTTGAAGTGAGAAACACTGAGCATGCTGGTAGAAGTTTCCCTGCGATTGATAGATCTTGACTGATGTGCACAGTTGGACTCCTTCAACCTTCAAGGGCTGAAATGTCCAATCGGAACGATTTGCCTGCTTTCCCTTCCCAAAAGCTCAGTACTGGCCGTAATTTGTCCCACAAGTTCAGGAAGGTGGGCTCTCTGAGTGCCAAGTTTTCCAGACAGCTCACATCAATGGAAGCTTCCAGTCACAATCCAGTGCGATGTGTTGTAACCAATCACAACTCCAGTCCCGTACCACAGCGGACAATGGACAGCAGCCTGGCTGTCTTAAAAATGATGCTTCAGCTGTCTTCAGTTCAACACACAGGCAAGAAAGGAAAATGTTGTCAACTTATAAATGGGGTGCTACTGCTAGGTCAAAGGTCAGAGTTGATCAGGAGGTAGATAAGAAGGTGATTCTTTAGCTACATACATGGTCATTGACCATGGCAGCAACCTGAGATATCCGTGTCTAAAGCTAATATTGCAGACAACAATGCTTCCCTATATTCTTTAATAAGAGTCCCCCCCTCCATTCCACTCCTCCATACTGACAGGATCACCTTGCAATGTTCTTACTTAGCTATTATAGAAGACTGTAGTAAACAGAAAATGTTATCTCCAAGCAGATGATGAGGTGAAAGATCTTGCTGTTATGAAGTGTTTTCTGATGTCTTGGCATTTCCTCTGACTGTTAGCCATTAGAGAACATAAGGATCGTTCACTCTACATTTGTTTGGGGATTATATTTATAAGAGGACCATCTAACTGTACATGTAAACTGGATAAGTGCGCATCAACCTTCATCTAACCTGTCAATGTGTACTGTTATTGAAAATGTATAACCTAACTATAATCATTTCAGTCTGTGACTTCTAGTTCTAGCCAAGGGTGACCAACTTCACAGTGGTGTGAGAGTCACTCTGTCACAGTGGAACCAACATTCACAAGTGGGTGTTTCCTTTACAGACCATATTTCTTCAAGAAACAGCTTTTGCCAACTTTGTGCCAACTAGTTGTACCTCTGTACACCTAAATTGTAACAATCTTTTGCTGGCTGTGGAGGAAATACAAAATATGTGAGTTTTTGACCGCATAATCCTCACCGAGGAAAATTTGCAACAGAAATTTATATGATCAGGCTTTTCATTAATTTCTTGCAAGTGGCTTGCAATGAGGCGAAAATCTTGAAGAAGTAAATATGCAAATTATTGGGGTCCATTCCCTTTACTACGTGAAACTACATTAAAAAACTGACAAGATTTCAAGATAACTTACTAACACTTTTACACATTTCTGCATGCATGCATCTACATAATCTGGCCATTCCATCGTCCTTAGTAGCCAAAGATTGGAGCACAATGATAAGAAAATGATTGGTTTCTTGGCACCAATGACATCACATGATGTATATTTCAGCCTCCAGCACAGCCAAACACTGGCGGAAGCCATGTGCACAGGAGTCTAGGTTGGTAGGTTCACTGCCTCATGACCTTTCAACATGTCTGGCTTGGGGTTGTAAACTTGTGTTTTTGTAAAATAAATTCAACTTAAACTCTCTCTGCTTCAGTTACATGTGCTTCTTGCAACAAAATGTCGCATTTCAGTGGATCAAGAAACATTTCATTTTACTAAATGATACCTAACATTAAAAGAAGTGGGAATGAGGACATAATGCAGAACTGTTTGTACTGTAATCATTCAATGTTTACCAAATCAAGTTGTCCTAAAACTTTATACATATATTATTATGCCCCGTGCCAGATTTGACTGAAAAAGGAGAATTTTTTGTTGTTGAACAAAACAGGATAACGGAAAACGAACCCAATTCCGGTGGGTCTGTAGATTAAATATGTCTGTTGGGGTGCCATAGATTACATTGTCCCTCCAAATAAGTTTGCAAGGAGCAAACAATGGGATCAACACAAGCTTTTGTTCAAACCATTTAAGGGTGGAAAATGACAGACCTCCAAACAATAAACGTTGGATGAGAAAAGCTAATAGGTACACACTAATTACTCAATTAGAATGTTGATACCAGTGTACTGTCCTAATAAACCTTAGTTGAACAACTTCCGCTGGTTATCCCTTGCGTCAGAATGCACAAAATGTAGCCTAAAATAGCAGGCTTCATTGCAGGACTTCTTTTGGCTTATTTATTATGTGTTTTCTGATTGTACCAAGTTTTTGACAGCCGTCTAGCCTGAAGACCGAATATATAAAACAGGAGAAAGCAAAGAATAAGCAAAAATAAGTCCTGAAATGAAGCCTGTTGTGGAGACTACACAGAATTTGAAAGAGAGTTATGGAATCCATCTAGGGTGCATGGACCATTCAGAGCAGAAACTCTGCTAGAATTGCAAAAACTGTTGATACCAAATTTCGATGTGCCATATAAATTTGCATGTGTGTATTGGAAGCCATATTAAGTGTGTGAGTATTACCTATTGCTTATCTGATCTGCCTTCACACTTTATGGGATAATCTGAGAAGTAATCACCTTTTCCTTACATACTAGTGGCAGGGAAACAAAGCAATGATAAATATGTACAAAAAATATTAATTTCTTAGCATGATTAACCAAGGAGGTCCCTATGTAGAGAATTGAGGAATTAAAAACATCTAAAACGTCATGTTCACCCTATCAAGCTCTGACTCATACAGCCTGTACAATGACATATAATATGCTATGAAAGCATCAGGCATTATGCAAATTAACTGCATTTTACTGTGTCAGATTTTCATTGAAAAAAAAGGGAAACAGCAGCTTAAGTTTAGATAATTTTTGATCAACTCATGATGAGCTTAGAAACATCTTACCAGTGAATACTGATTATGTAGATTATGCGGTCCGACCTGAAAATTGTCACTAACCAGTGACATCTGTGGGAGGGATAGCATTTCTGAGAATGCCTTTACTGTAGCAAATTAAAATATCTTTTTTATCATTAAGGATGGACCCCAGGCTTTTCACTTCCTATCCCAAAAGGGCCAAGAAAGAGTTTTCAATCAAATTATCTTTCTGAACGAATGAAATGCTTCGAAGTTCGACATGCGGCCAATAACAACAAAGCTTCACCAGAAAATGCTTACAAGTTAGATGGTTGGCCAATATCAACAAAGCTGTAATGTTGGAAATATTTTCTTACAACTTGAAGACGATAATGGACTTTTTGGCTCAAGAAAGTGATGATTGTGGGATTTCTTATTCAAGTTATTGGCATGATTAAAAAAACCTTGACCCCAAATTTACGAGCCCAAATGGTACGATATCACAAGGTCACTTCAGAACTTCTTTAGAATTCAATTCCTTGGGCCAACCTCACATAAAAACAGCTGTTCCAGTCTTGACATCAAGCGGCAACTTGTTACCAAAACTTGCTTTGTCTACCGTCTATGTAAATGCAGGAAGTGTTATCTCCAAGCAGATGTTGCAAGGGGGGGGGGAATTCTTAACTTTTCAACTGACCAGATCTTCTAACAGTCCCCTGGGATAGAGTACTGTCAGAAAAACAGGCTGATTTGAAAACTTGACATTTCTCACCCCCACATCTGCTTAGAAATGAGGTACAGTGTATTGTTTGTGCCTCCTACATTGTGTACTTGTACTGTAGTAGTTTCTCCACATGTAGATGTTGTTCCCAATAATGACTCATTGGGATGGTGGAATCGATATGAATCGTCGACCAGGAAGACCACAAACAAGTTCATAGGGGGTCCCCCTGCTGGCTTGGTTGTGGTTGTTCTAGATCAGTACTAACCACATTCTGAATTTTTCTGTTGACAGGGTCAGCCGGTACTGCCCTCCCACACATGCAATGTGGTTTGGAGGCCAACATGGCTGCCAGTACATGAAGTGAACTTTGGAGGCATAAACCCTGGAAGTGTCAGGGTCGATTTCAAGGGCCTTAGGTGTACACGCGAATACACACCCCTGATTCAGATTCCAGATCCTTGACACTCATGGGGTTAACCTTCTGAAGTCATGCTTCTTCATGGTCATATTGGTTATCAAGTGTGGTGAGAAAAGGCATGAACCCGTAATGTCCCAAATTTGGTCAAGCACACAGGTCATCCCTACTCTACTGGGTAAACCCTACATTTTCTATAAGAGTTTTGGGTTGGTCGTGTAGTGTGGCACTGTGGCCCCCTTCCAAGTGACCAAGGTTTGTTGTCCAAAGTATACATATCACAAGCATGTAGTCCCCATACAAACAGCACATAGTGTTTCTTGTTTGTCACACTTTTGAAATGTACTTTTCAGAGCCATCTTTCTACTAGCCTGGATGCCAGACCCCCAATCTCTAAAATATATCCCTACATATTTCAGAGATTTGGGGTCTGGCATCCAGGCTATCTTTCTACACTTGAAAACTCCACACACACCCCACACACCAACCCCCCTGTATCTTATCTGCACTACAGTGTCCCTTGTGTCCCTTAAAAATGTGATGTGCCTTGTAGGTGACTGACAAGTGCCACACGTTTTTGGTTATGTCAAGTCAGGTCCAATGTGGTACACATTGCCTTACTAATATTACTTTAATCTAATCTAAATACTCAGTAACATGTATTGTAGTACATTTCAGTATTTTCAGTCCTTGTGTCAACTACACATTCAAAAAGGGAGCAACAAAGAAAATAAATGGACAAGATGACAAGTCCTCAAATATTTAAAGTTCCAAAAAGCTGCATGTATGAAGAAGTACAAATGTAGTACTGTATATACAACTAATATGAGCAAAATTGAATTGTTGAAACAATGAAAAAAACTACACAATTTCCACAGGTGGTTTATTGTATTTTATTGTCATTCCTCTTTTTAATCTCCAGCACTGCAAATAACTATTCCTTTGCAAACGCAATATTGCAATTAAGGTTAGGATTACCTTGGGCTATTCCATTGACAAAAACTTTGAAGGGGCGCACAGGAACATTTCTTGAATTCTTCTACTTTATATTTCATTACACATTCCCTGTACAAATTGTTCTCAATGCTTCATTCTGCAAAAATTCTGTGCATACCCTTTCCTTCCTTCAAAAATGGAACAACCCCTAGGGAATACAACATGTCATAACAGCCACACCCATCTTCCAGGTGTCACAACTTTTGACACACACCCCCCAGAACGGAATGGTCTGACCCAGAAGCCACTGGAGATTGTCTCTCATCAGTTGAAAGACGTCTCAGATCTGTCAGCCAAGCTAACATCACCTCGGTCATGTTTGCACAAACCCACATAAGGTGATAAAATGATAGGAATAAGCGTTTCCAGGCCTACTCGCAGATTCCTTGTAAACAAAATATGATAAATAGCGACGCGAAGTGTCAAAGATACTTTATGTTTGTTATTTTGTACAAGGTTGAAGGGCAAGCTAGAGGCGCAGAAGGCGTGTTTCGTGGCAAACTTGAAGCCGTAACATGCATTGCAGGAACAGGCAATATTTGCAGTCTGTTTGCAAAATAATCGCAGTGAGGATATTAGACGAATTTCAGCTCAAATCTCTGTTCTTTTCAAAGTTTGGCAAAATTCCGCGAACGCCAGGTCCCGTTACTTTGATAAACGATATCACACGTCTGCAAAACGTTTTAAGCGCAAACACTCTCGTTCCCTTACGTGCACACAGTTCGAGAACCCCGCCAAGTCGTGGGAACACGCCGACAAGAAAAATTGTTTAATCCAAGTTTAAGACGCCCGGTTGTGCCGCTAAGGAAACTTCAAGCAAGGCCAAGAAGTGCGTGCCGCCATGTTGGAATCTTACCGGCTGTACTGTCTTACTTTACCGACATCTATCGTCACATTACGACACAAATAATCTCTTAAAAATTAAACAGACGTGGAAAACAAAAACTCACCGCTAACGCGACGTCCAGAAGGGCCAATAGAAGGAACCCTGTGGCCATCCTAGAAAACAAAAGTACAATGTTGGACCAAGAATCATCCGTAGCGGTCAACGCTATGTTGCTTGATAAAAACAAGAAGCAGCAGCAACCCCTTACGATGCTTGCATTGCTAAGTTGAAGTACGTGGCGTAAAAATAGAGATAAATGCTTACCATAACCTCATATTCCATGGGCTAGGTCGGTAAGACCCAGATTTGCCCACGATGTTGGCCCCCATGCTTCCAGCACTGCACAGCGTTCTAGGGCCGATGTCGAGACTCTATATCGTCATATGGAACCAATTTACATGCAGCCTATGGTCCCAGGAAAAGACAAACGACAAAGAGGTAGTGCCGAGAAAAACGCTGGTTTTGGCCAGAACTTCAGCTGTACCCCTAACGTCGTCGTTACCTTCCCGAAATTCCCCCGAAAAGTGTGTAGTTTAGCGGCGTATGGATGGGGAATTACAGCGGTCCAGTTCGCCCATGCACGGCGGATCCAGCCCTGCCGGAAAAGTTTATTGTGAAGGGCGGGGCTTAGCCGGGGGACCTCCCCAAGTGACAGTCCTGCACGTTAGGAGAATTCACAGCTCATCAGATGAATAAACATCTGGGTCTTATAAGACATTCCTGGCATTGCGGCACGACTGGAAAACGTTAGACATGGATGTCTCTGATCAAAGATCTCTGGGGGCACACAAGCGCTCATTATGTATGGATGAATATTCATTTACTTCCAATTGTGACCCACAGGGATAGACCGCTATGATGAAAGACTTCGGAATATCCCTTTTGTCTGCGGTTTTCCTAATGATGACAATATGGCGAAGTGGGGCATCACCCAAAATATTCCAGAAAGTTGCCATTGATATTCCCTAGATAGTACGGACGTCCTCCCCTCTAGTTAGCTCTGTTTTGTTCTCGGTTCCTGTGATCTAAATTTAACGCCCTGATGTAAGAAAAACTAGACGCGAAAAGTCGCTACAATCTGTTTTCCAAACAGCTCTGTCTGCTAATCTGCTAAAACCAGCACCCCCGCTGCTGATGAGCATTTATGAAGCTTCTAGCAAATGATAAGGCTGGCGTCCTCATCCATATTTACGCTGGGTATGGACAGTTTCGCCTCCCAATCTGGGACATCTCCAGGGGGAAGATGGGGAGAATATCAATCTCAAGAAGGGACGCAGATCTTTCTTGTCGCGCAATCTCCTTGAAGATCGCCACCTGTGACGCATGTGTTCAATTAAATTGTTATTAATTGATGGTAGGGGAAGGCTTTCATCCACAGACCGACTCCAACTATTCTGATATTAATTAAACCCAGAAGGAGGCCAGTCTCAGCGTTTCAGACACAAACGTTGTCCATTTCTATTATTTTCAGAAATAGACTTTCCGGATAGTTCGACTAGTTACTAAGGTACCGAAGCTGAGAAGATGAATTGTGTGGAGATACATGCTGAATCTTAGAGGCGATTTTGGCGGCACGTTTTTGTGCTTTCCCCGCTATCGCACGAGATAATCTAGGCGCGTCTTCAGAGGGACCCAAGTATTCGCACCACGCCATATCTCGCCCTTGTGGCTTTCTGTTAATTGGAAACACTTCCACAGTATGTGTCCCCAAAATGTCCCACAGAACCCAACACTGCCGTTCTCAGTCGATAATTTCTTCCTTGTCACGGGTGAGAAAGTTTTCCCAACATGGAAATGAGGGGACCGTTATAAAAAGTTTTCACAACTTTCGAAAGCAATAGTCTGGAGGCTAGAAGAAGAAAGGGTTGACTGAAATAATGTAAAGCTAAGTTGTCATCTGTGTCCAATTTAGGCCAGACCTCCAATTGAGCGCCTGGCAATGCGGTTTCTCGGAAGGATCTGCCGTTTTAGTTTCTCCTAACGTGATCCGGGTGTCTGTCAGGGCTCAATCTGGGATCAAGTTTCACATAATGATGTGAGTTTGCTAGTGGCTGACTTTGTGGTTTGCGCCGCCCTGTTGGCCCGTATGCTAATGAGGCGACAGGGCATCCCCGGCCCCTGCCAAGGCATTTCCTGCCCAATGGAGAGTTGGTGCGCGGGGAAGACCTAATCTCTAGTAGTGCCGGCCCCTCGACTAGGATTAGAACAGGGGTGCTCGGACATCGCTGACATCTCGGTAGACTGGACAAGAGGTCCCTCGCCCACCCATCTCTCCGCTGTACACCAGCAGTGTCGTGCCGCACAACGACACCGACGCTCGTGCAAGACTTCTTCACCACACTTGACAGAAAGATGGTGGAAGTCTGACCACACTACTACTCCAACGGGACAGCGGCCGTAGACTCTTTTTATATTGACTCTGTGCAGTAACCGGGCCGCGTGGCCCTCTGCATTTTATTTTGATTTTAGTCGCCTAGCATTTAAGTCTAGCTAACGTGTTTTAGTTTTCAAAATGAAGTTTCGAGACGTGTTAGAAAGACACGTCTTGACGTCGTTAGCGGTGGTTCTGATACTGGCCTGCTGCATCCAGCTATCAGCGGCTGCGGTAAGTTTGTTTTTCTTCCCATTCTGTTTTTGTTTCCCGTAAATACAGCATGTAACTAGTGGATCATTATAGTATTTTGTGCATTTGTACGCATGAAGGTTTTATCAAAATGCAAGCATGTTTGTGAACCCCCCGCATTGCTTATCGCCCTGGCTTCATGAAGAAAACCCGGCTAGACTTGCAAGGCGCAACTTTGAAGACTCCGGCGCGGCCATGTGTAGACTAGTGCGTCTTGAGCCACTGCAAAACATCTTAAATTTGACAAGAAAACAAAACCTCATGTTAGCTAACGCAAGCCGTTGCTGCTATATATATTGTGTGTTGTGTTGAAAGTTTCTCGGTTGCCCCGTTATAAGAAGTGCATGGCGTCGTAGCCGAGGGTCGGGTTTGTCGCGGCATTTCGGCACAATCAGAAACACATGGTGGGAGACAGGACACAAGACAGGCTCGCTTCCTCTCCTTATTTCCACGTTTCCTCTGCGCATCTCAAATCGTCCTGCCGCCGCATAAGCGAAGCAAAAGCGCGTCCTTGATGGCTTAAATGTTCACTTTGTGTGTATATTTTTGTTGTGGGGGCCCAGCACGTGTGGGCCACAGGGGTAGATGAAATTGAAGACAAGTTTTGTGCACTTGGCAGCATCATCCACGATGTTGACAAGTAGGAGGAGAAGATACCTCCCATGGGCAGGCTGTTGAATGTTGGTGCTGCACATATAGGCTCTATACAGTCCTAACATCTCCAAAAAATAAACAAAAATGGCTAAGAATATTTCAAAGAATTATATTGCATAACGTTATATGTTGAAAATGTTGAAATAATTTTTTGTATATCAACATCTGTAACCATATGAAAAAATAGTATGCAGGAAACAACTGAAAGATCTATACAAGTCTGTGAACTTGGAATATTGTTTTATGTGAATGATTTTTTACCCTTCATATTTGTGGTTTTAGGCATTCTTTAGTCACAGTGAACACACAAACTTGAAGTTGTGAAATGAACCTTTGGCTCTTTACAGTGTCCGCCATCTTGAATCATAGAACCTCCTTTGAATGTTTCCGGACATGTCGTCACATGATTTAAAGTCAATTAAAATTTAAATCATCAAGAATTCGATAGGATTTGATCTAGATTAAACAATACTGTTATTTTTTAATTCTATATTTCTAACAAAAGTTGACAGTAGTTGATAATAGTTACTCTAACACATACACACATGTGTGCACAAAGACTAAATAAAATTGTTCTATTTTAGTATTTACAAGTACATTTTGACATTGCGTTGGACCAGTGAGTTTAAGTTGAATGGCAGGATTGTGCAAACATTTCGTGCATGGTAAAACTACAGAGGTCGGAAGCTTTCTACAAGATACCATTACATCTGTTAAAGTCAAGCTCTGGCCTCTGGTGGTAAAATCGACTTCCACACAACTTGTTGAAGGTTCCCCAAGGTCTAGCGCTGTCTCTTTTCAGGCACGCGACCAAAGTGGGATCGCAAAATTATTTGAGAACAAGTAATTGTGGGGACCCGCGTTCACACCAGAGGGGCATTTTGGCGACACTTGACTTGTATTGTGATTTAAACACTCTTTCAACACCATTACCACGGTGGTGGTGGTGATTTCTGCCACCTATTAAAGACATGTGATCTATCCAAGAAGGTTCTACTTGAGCTGTAAAACTGAGTGATAAGTCATGACCTTTGACCAGGTACAGAACATGGAGGGGAGTCCCTGTTTGTAGCACAGGAGATCATCTTCCTTTTACTGTATTCTGTTCAAGCAAAGGTTACCTCTTCTAGGGGGAAGGGAACCAGAAAAACAGCTGTGTTTCAAAATGTGTAAAATGTATCTGCAGATGCTTGTGTAGTTGTGTTGCAGTGCAGGGGAAAATGCCTTCAGGATAACACACCAGCATGTGGTTGCAGCTGGTTGAACTATGATTTCAAATCATTGTTTTTTTTGGTCAGTGGTCTAGGAGAGAAGGCAAAAGTTTTTGATTTTAACAACTTTTCCCCCTCCCTTCGAAGTGTCAGGCTATCACATAGAGCCGAAACACAACTGTGTGTTATAACCTCATGAAACATAGAGAATTATCCTCCTCTACCCAAGGACATTATTTAATGTCCTTGCTCTACTGCATCTTTCACTTAATTTATGCAAGAAGATCAAAGGGCTGTCTCCTTTTACCTTATGTAAAGACAAGAGATGGAGAGATCAGTATCTGCAAGAATGCATAGTGTTGAATGATTTGCATACAGTGGAAAGAATATTCTATGGTAATGAGACAGCCTGATTGAGGGAAGGGCATCGGAATGAATTTGATCAATTTTGTGCTTCAGTTTTCCGGAAACCAATGCCAATGTGTCACGAAAAGTTCAATATTTTGTTGTTCGTCATTGTTTTTGCAGTCTCATCATGACTACCTTAGCACAAGTATGGTTTTCAACACTATTAAGAACATTTTCTTACCTTTCAAACCCTTGTTACCTCATACAATTAGAATGCAACACCCCAAAAAACTTTTTGTCTCTGCATGCACAACTTGCAATCTGATTGGTTAGATCCAGCACCAGCCCTCTGGGACTAATCAGTTGCTGCCACACCCAGTAGTGGCCAAGGCATAATCCTTCTTCCTCTCTGTCTGGTTGTCCCACATTTCTCAAACCATTCCTCTGTATGCATCCACAACTGTGATTTGTTACAAGTGTTGTGATTTGTTAGATCTAATGAAATTTTGCAGTGTCAACATTGAAAAAGACTAATGTCTGCATGCGCCATCATTAGCTGGTTAGTTGAATGCCTAGGGCAACTGTGGCTTTTCAAGTTCAAGCCTGCCATTTTTCCTGGGCTCTCTTGAGATAAAGGAATGCCTTGTCTTAGTGTAAGACCTCTAAGTCTAACCAAGTCTCACTGTGATAGCTAGGATGCAGCCAAACTCTCTTGCTTTTTTTGGCTGCATGTTATCTATGAAAGCTGGGAGGGATGTCAAATGATCCCTCTAACATGTCTGTATTGGCATGATATATCAAACTAGATTTTCTATCTTTTGAATAAGTTAGTAACAGTTTCTATGTAATTATCACAGGTTTGTGGTATTTTATGCATGTACAATTAGTTTTCTTTGCATGGTGGTGCCACCATGCTCATTTGAATGGTAGGGTAAACATTGCCATTGCCTGTGATATAATAACAAAGTTAATGCTGTCAATCACTTTTGTCCAAACCAAGGCAAATTTAGGTGTTTAGATGGACCTATAGCAAGAAGAATGTTTGACAACAGAAGGTTTATGTTATGTAATGTTCCACCACATGTACAGTAATGGTTGACCATACAGTCCTGCCCCTCCACTCCCCCTGTTTACAACTGGCACAAGTCCAAGGCATGCAGACTTCAGCTTGACTGATCTTTCATACAACATTTCCAGATAACACCACTGGTAATCTTCTTAAACTACAGCACTCAGGGCAAGGATTGTAAAGTAAAGTCAAGGGGAAACATCTCCATTGGTTTATGTCTAAAACTTTTAATTTCTGGACAGAAGAACATCTGTTGGTAGTTTCCCTTAGAAATCTGCCATCTTTAGCCTGATTTACTGACAATGTACAGTGTATCCCAAAGAATTTTGTGTGGGCATGGCCAGCTTCTATGCCAACCTAAGGTCAGTTTCTGGAAGTTTCAGGCAAAGTCAGTGTAGCAGTAGTCTGACTGAGTAGACTGAAGCCTGGATGCCAAACCCCAAAGCTCTACAATATCTGTCCCCACACAACAGATATTTTAGAGATTAGGGGTCTAGCATCCAGGCTAGGTGTGGTTGCTATGTATAATCATTGAAGATGAAAATATTTTGTACCTTGTGTAGGCTCTAGTGCTGTAATTTAAAGCTGTATTGAGACTGTAGTGAAGAAAATTTAGTTCTCATGTAGACAGCCGGGTTTTGCGAGGTAGAGTACAATGCGTCAGAAATTGACTGCAAGTTCAGTAACAATCAGAAAAAGATTGCATTGATAGTCCAAAATCTTGAAGGAGACTGTAGGGTGTCATGGATCACCTCCCAGATTACCAGGGTGACAAAAACTGTTCCAAACCATGCAGGGATTGGCAGCCTGCTGACACTGAAGGCGATGTTTGTTTTTCTCTTTCATCCTTTTGTTAGCTTGTGGGACTGAATCCTTCTGCATGGATGGCCCCTGTCTTCTTTCTGTTGGCACCCCACTGTCCAAAAGAATAGAAAAAGCAGCTCCATCTAATCAATTATCCACAGGCACTTACTACTAGAATTCTTTGGGTCATGCAAAAAAAGGGAGAAGGAAATTTCCATGACAACAGACATATTGTCTGTGCTGTTGGAAGGTAGTAATTTTCTCCAGTTAATAAGGTGCTTGGATGTCTTGCTGCCAAATCTACTCTGTCATGCATTCTTAGGACCTGGTTTGGATATGGAGTATCTGATAGGTTCTTGAAGCTCATTTCTATGCAGTGTCAGCCGTACTTAATTATCTTCTGATACCATTCATGCTAGACAAGTCTGCAAGCCATGCAAAAAATGAACGTTGCAATGAGTAGACATTCTCTGCTTTTGACGCCCCACCCCCCACCAATCGAAAGCCCTAAATTCTTGTGATCAAATTAAAGGTTTGTGTGGAATCAAGGAAGGCTTGTCATGAATTATAGATCTAAGTCTCAAAAGCTGGTAAATTATGCAAACTAATCTTGAATAACCATTGTGTTGTGTTATCTGCTTATTTAAATACAATAGGTTTATGGGATCTCTTCGAGACTGTTGTTTTTGCCGGGTTCATGTTTGCTAGAACTTGAATCTGGTAAGTTTCTACCATCTGTATTCCCACACAGTATTATTCCAAATGATGAAACTTCAAATCCCAGTTTCTGCCTTTGAAGCCTTTGAGGCTTGTCTTGCTTGTAGGGCACAGATGGGTAAGTGAGCTTTCCCCAAAGGGGAGACTACCTGGTGATTGACAGCTCAGTGGGGTGACAGAGAGGTGGAATTTTCCCTCTTCTTCCTGGGGAGATTATCCATCTCTTTCATTGGAATTTGGTGCAGGACTGGCATACATTAGCACCCTGTCACTACATCATTATGCCCTCTGAACAGGGCAGGGAGTGTTTGCCAAGTTCATGTGAAGTTGCTCTCCATGCCAAGAAGTTCATTGTCACAACAAAGAAGACCAAAATCTTATTTGTTGGATTAACAGTTGTGGATTGTTATTTAACTCTCCATTCTTGTGACCTAGGTTGTAAGCCACATGTTTAGGTAAACACTCTTTGTTTTATTCATAAGCATTATATGCATTAACCAAGTGTTATTGAAGAACGATTGCTTTCAAATGACACAACCAGATTGTTCACACATCCTTGTTTTGGCGTTAATGTGTTAAGATTTGCATAAGTATCTTCACAAACAGCTTGACACTGTGATGAAGACCAGCTAATGTGGCTGGAATGTTTATGTTGATTTTATACAATAAATCTTCTTTTGTTTTGTGATGATTTTGGAATGTGACATGGCATGACCAACATTTGCAGTATTAAAACGTTATATTCTAAAAATTTAAGCATTTTTTTTGCACGGACCATGTAATAGTTAAAGGATGGGCGGGGCGAGTTTATGTATCCACATATACGAGCAATCCGCCCATCCTTTAACTTACTTAGGACATGACCCTCTTCCGAAGCAAAATGCACACATTTACACAAGTCAAATTCTTGGTTTGTTCAAGGACATTATATTGTATGTCCTTGGTTTGTTTTGTCAACCCCCTTGATTTTGCCATGGACTTGGTTTTGCCAAGGCTTTACAATACCTCTTTGGGAATTTACAGCTGCATTTCTCTTATTTTCTCCCTTTTGTCCTCATTCATGACAGCCTTGTGTGAAATATGTACTTGCTTCTTCTCAAGTTTTTACAACACTTTGCTGGCATGACAATGCCATTGTCTTTTGGGTGAGGAATTCTGGATTGTCTAGCCAAGATTCATTCCCCAACTCGATCTCTAAGGAGTCAGTCATGGCGAATTTCGGTGACCAGTTTCTCGAGCATGTTGGCGTTTCAATGAAAGGATTTCTAACACAGCCCAACCCGTTTCCTGTCTTCAAGTTTGAGCCAGTAAATGATCATGCGGCCGCTCTGTTGGAGCATGTTGGCATTTCTGCTGACATGTTCTGTTCTCAGCCCGACCCGTTCGACGGACAGACCCACTCATCAGGTCGTTTTGCTGCGCTGGTGTTATGTTTATGACAACGGTATCGCATTCTTTTTATGTAGTTTAGGCTTAAGCTACAGATCATAGACACATGCCAGGGCTTGGTTCAAAAGAGTATGCTTTGTTTTCATGTACATGGTATAACCTGCACTGTTTTTTGTTTTGTTTGATATGAATATGCTTTTTTTCATGTACATGGTATAACCTGCACTGTTGTCTTGTTTTGTTATGACTATGCTTTGTTTTCATGCACACTGTATAACCTGCAATGATCTTTTCATATGACTGCAATTTGTTTTCATGTACATTGCATAACCTGCACTATTTCTTATAAATTTTGTTATGAGAAAGTGAGAGAAACGTTTTCATACCATATCACGTTTTCTTTTTGATGCAACGATCTTAAATTTGTTTCTTTATTATTCATATTCAAGTTTATTCTCATGTTAGATTTTTGATGCAACAATCAAAAATTTGTTTCTTTATTATTCATATTCAAGTTTATTCTCATGTTAGATTTTTGATGCAACAATCAAAAGTTTCTGTCTTCATTATTCATGTATCTTTATTATTCATGTTTATTCTTTTGAATAAAGATGTCCGGGAACACTGATTAATTTGCTGTTTTCCCTTTTTGTTAATCCTGTAATTGCTTTTATTTGCATGTAAATGGTGGGCGTCTCCAACTTAGTCAGTGGGCGTCTCCAACTTAGTCAATTTATTCGTTGGTTAGTGCATGGGCGTCTCCAACTTAGTCAATTGATTCGTTGGTTAGTCCACCTCTGGTACCTAAGGGACCTTACTATGTGGATTTAATCACAAGAAATACGCGCTCCTGATTGGCTGAGGAAAGAGGGTCATGTTCTAACACTAGTTTTTTTCTAGAAATATCTTGTAGCAAGGAGGTTATGTAACCTTGGTGTAGTCGATCCTTTCTCCTTGGAATGTGTCATCAAGAGACTTTCCATACTTACTAATTACTTGTAGCATACAGCCTGCAGAGGTTGGTCATTAGCAGGCTTGAGTATAGTCCGCCTGTAAAAAAAAAAGAAACAAGTCCCTGAAGAACAAATCATCAGATTAAACTATGTAGAGTTACCTGTGGTTTTCCATCATTTTCTGATCTCATAAATTTCTGCTAACCTTTTTTTTAAAAAATCTTATCTTTGCATATTGCATGTTTGTAACTTGAGAAAGTTTGGCTGACTAGAAGGATTGTAATTTTTCTATGGCTGCTCACCTGGAACCAATTATACATGACCTCTACCAAGGTTTGTCCTCTAGTATGCACCATCTGCAGTTCAAGAGTAAGCAGCTAGGGGCTAAAAATTTTATCACCATGCCAGAATTCTTTTCTTTTCAAGTTTCATGATCATAAAAGAAAAAGAAGTGTGATGTAAGGTATTACACTATATTATAGACTCTACTTTTCTCATCTTCTAGTCAAGTCATTGTGACATATGCAGTATCAGCTGCTCTCAGAGAATTACCAACAAAAATAAACAATTCACCTCAGTCAGTGTCTCACAGTACACCTTTCAAGTGTATGTGCCCTTAGGTATACAAACTTTGCACCAGGAATAACATTTGGTATGACACTCTTACCAAAAGAAAAGGTTAGGTGTGACACACTAGGCTGTTGCTTGGAGGGATGCATCTTATTATACAATGTTCTCTTCTGATATAACTATGTGTGCTTCATTCATGCAGTCATATGTTTTTGACCCATGAGCTCAGTCAAGTGTATGTTGGCAGAAGGTTTAGGTGTCCAGATGGTCGGCATACAAGACAGCTTGACCTTTTGTTATCAACATTTCCAGACAACTTGTCCACGGTTATGGAGCATTTCATTTATGGGTCGGAGACAGCTTGTTTTCCTCCTGTGACTTCTGGAGAATTCCATTGACTACAGGCAGCTTGGCTGTGTCGCCTGCTACCTTCCACTTCTAGAGAATTCCAAAAGGAAACAGCTTGAGTTGTTCTTAAAACTTCTAGAAAATTTCATGTAGACTCTAGAGTCTTCTATGTCATTTGGAAGAGATGAAGTTGAGTTACAGTGCAGTTTCTGGTAGATTCTATTTTGTGAGGACAGCTTGGTTGGGTCTTCCAACACAGATTCCAGACTGTGGTTATCATTCTGCCTGGCAGGATCTCACAGAGAAGAGATCCAGCTTGCATTCTGTCGCCAAATAAGGATGGGCTCAACCGGGGATTGTGCGTTCACATCTGATCTGTTTATTAGTAATGCTCCCTATATCTCAAGAAGAAAGGTTTAATGACATACAGTATAAGAAGTGTCTAGAACTGTATGTAAAGGATTGGGGTTGGTATGCCTGCAGCAAAGATTAGCTGTGAGCAAGTAAAACAGCTGTTCATAGAGTTCAGTTTTCCTGGAGGCCAGCTACCAGCCTCACCAGGCCCCAACCTATGGACCTAGCTCATTATTATACACATGTGTGAACATTATGCCTCTCTTGACCCAAGATAAACTTGCTGTTTTCTCACCAGTCACCACCAGTTAAGCTGATAAAAAATTGTTCTAAACTCAGAGTTTATCAAAGGTTTTGTACCCCTCATCAAGTTAAAAGATAACTTGGGAATTGCTCTCATCTTTCATTCTTTGGTCACCACCAGCAAGGCAGGTGAAAAATTGTTCTGAACTCAAAGTTTATCAAAGGTTATGTTACCCTCATCAAGTTAAAAGATAGCTTGGGAATTGCTCTCATCTTTCATTCTTAGGTAAGAGTTTTCTGGCTCTTAAGAATGCTAAACGTTGCTTGGCAAAATGTCTGCCAGTCATTTCAAACGTCAGAGTTAGTTTCATTCCTGTCATGATAGTGATAGTGATGCATTTCTCAAAAGATATGATGTTTACGCAATAAATCTTTGCACCTATCAGTTATCCCAAGGTCTAGTTGAATGTTGAATTCTTGCAGATCAGAATTTGTGATGAAATCTCAAAAGTTGTACACGAAATTGACTTTCATTGTGTCATTCAAGCAATTTCAAAATCAAACACAATGTTGACATCAATTTGAAGGGTATTTCCTAGGACTGTGAAGCTTTTGAGTGATCTGGGTTGCTTCCAAGTCAAAGATAAGCAGCTGATTGGCAAACATGGCTCAGATTTCGTGACAAGGCCTTGAAAAGTCCCAGCCACAGCAGACTGATAGTTGACCCATGGTCTCCCAACATGACAGACTGCTTCCTTCTCTTGCCCTGCCCCCTCACCCAAAGAATGGGAGGCTTCTCTGGTATTGGACAAGTACAGAAATATATAGATTGCCTTAGGTCCCATCAGTGTTATTCCACTTCCAGTGTAATGTTAAAATGTAGGGTAGCCACACACCAAGAAAGCTAACATTCATAGGCAGTTTTATGTAGGCAGACAATTATGTTACAATTCTATAGACAGATAAGCTGTGTTGTGTGTCTCTCTGGCACTGCTGTGACATTTGGCAGCACGGCTTTGAATATGTAATTATATTTACTTCACAGTATTCAAAATGTCTTCTTACATGAGGCAAGAATGAGTTGCTTGGCAGTGCAAGATGTTCTAGCTCTCCGTTACATGTTTACAATGACTTGCTAAGCTAATAGTAATACCAACCAAGAGGCATGGCTTGGGGTCTTTTTTCGGCATAGTTAGGTGTTCCTCAAGGTAGCATCTTTGGACCCAGACTGTAAGCAAAAACAGCATGATTCAGTTTTTCAAAGAAGCAACAACAAAAATCATCATCTCAATCCCTTTCTTTACAAACAAGTAACAATGTTTACAAATAAGTGTCATTGCTTACAAACAAGTGACATGGTATACAAACAAGTGACATGAAAAGTTCCAGAACCTTTATTCTTGACTTGTTTACAAGTTCAGTGCACAGTTATGGTAACAAAAAAATTAGCCATTTGTGTTTGTCTGTAATTTGCTACTTAACTATGGTAGTCCTAAGGTGGTTAGCCCCCAGAAATTGACCAGGGTTTCTGGAGATAAATGAAGAGACTGGCTAAGTTGTCAAACAACTCAACTGTTTGATGAAGAAACCAGGAAATATCCTTGTAAACCAAGAAAGCAAGAATGTAATTTGCAGGGCACAGATATTGAAAATGGCATGACCACCATCTTAAAGAATGGAAGCGACCTTGGTGACCAGACGTCTTAGCTGAAATCCTGAACGATAAGTCCTTTCATCTGTGCTAGAGTCTTAGGTTATGACAGAAACACAGGAAGATACTGCACATATTGAACATATTACAGCAGTGACTGGTAGACATTCTATCATCTTAGCATGTGAATCTCAATAAGATGGAGACATTTAAATGTCCTCAACCGTAACTGTTCTTGATTCACTGTCGTCAACTATTCCAAATCCAGTTTGTCTAATTTGTATCCTTTTCAAGTGCTGGTAACATTGTTTTAATTTCCATCATGTCTGTTGGTAGCGTGCTAAGCATCCAAAACAGCCAGTGCAGTTCACATGCAAGGGAAACCAAGGTTTCCTGTGCCAGGAATGGTCACCCCTAGGACGGCCAGACAGGTTAGACCTTCCCATTGAAGCTGCCAGCCTTGTGACAGCCAGGAATAGGAAGGTCCCACCAAGATAATAGATGTGAAATGGAGTCGAAATTTCCTCTTGACCTCTTGGAGTACTTCCTGTGGAAACTTTCCCACAGTGCACAAGGATGGACTGGAAGTTGTGATTGTTTCTGAAGTTTTGATGATGAAAAAGTTAACCAACCTCTTCATCTTAAATCTAGGCATGTCACTCTGGCAAGGTTGTGTTCATATGAACTCATTGAGCAGTCTGTCAAAACTTCATCTTAATTTGAAGCTAAAAAGAGCAAATCATGTAGTTGGACATGACACTTTCGGTGTTAAACAGTACCTGTATCATGTATCAACTTCATCAAAAATCCATGGAACTTATCATGGAATTGATCTTTCCTTTAAAAAAAAGGATCTTATCAAACAGAACCAAGGAGAAATTCAATATGTTATTCAGGAAGTTCAACCTACCCTGGTCAGTCAAAATATGGGGATAATGATAACTGTAGAAGGTGCCAAGTCAGCTGAGTAGTTAGTACTTACCCTTGACCTCTACCTTCTTGTCGGAACCATTTTATAATTACTATTGTTGTAAGGCCAGGAAACATGACATACGATAGTCCCACAAGGGATGAAAGGGTTCAAAGTAAACTCTTTTGATTATGTTTTCCAGTGTCAGAACCAATTAAAACTCACAATCTAATTAGCAGTGAGGAAAACTAGTGATACTTATAACCAGCTCATTAACACACGTCTGTGTTTGGTTAAATCTTTAAGAATTAAACTTGTTGAGAAACTGGAAAGACATATAATACAGGGGGACTTCATGTACCTGGCACTAAACATGGTGCTATCACCAAGGTGAGGGACACATGTTTATGAGCAGAGACATGTACATCAAAGAAGTCAAACCCAGCTAATTTAGATATAGCCAACAATTGTATATAGTACCAGTAACCTATTGTTACAGCAAAGTCAGACACAGTTTACTGACACATGTATGTTTTTCCTATATTTTTATCATGTATTTGCAATTAGCCCACGGGCATGAACTTGCAATAAACTTCTGATATAAACTTCTGATATCAATATGGTCACATGACCATGCTAACTGGGAAAAGGTTGATAACCTTGCAGGAAGGTCAAATGCCAAGTAAAACCCTCAGCCTGCTTCCAATTTGGTCCCATCATTTCAGTAAAGAAGAGGACATTGACCCTTCCTATTATACAGCCTTGGTTTACAGGGCTCCTCAGAAATGGGGTTTCATCTCTAGAAAGGATGAAACATGATAAAGATATTCAAGCACTTTTGATTGCTTTTAGGAAAATATACTAGATATGGACACTGACATAATGGCGCAGAAATTGAGACAACATGGTGCAGTACTATATTCAATTGCCCAGGGAGAGCCTTAATGTAAGTGGTCTTGACATAAGTCAGGTTCAAGTTGATGTGAACTTTCCAGAAGAATGACACCGCTGTCTTTGGCCCAGACACCAGTCAAGTCCAAGGTGAAGTGAACCCTCTAAAAGAATGACACTCCCTTCTTTTTTTAACTGTCCTTTGACATACCCTAAGTTTTTGCAGGCTTTGGTAGGCAAATACTGTCACTATTACTAGCAAGATAGCAAAGATTGATCGCCAACAAGTATTTCTCCCTGGTGGCTAGTGGGGTCAGGGAAGACCACACCATACTCGTGATCAGCTTGGTAAGGGCCCCTGACCACAGGGCAGGTGGGTGTGGTCATCCAAACCACAGTTGGACCAACTGATATAAGGAAAGCAGGCACATTATAGTGTTTTGCCAGCTGGTAAAGTGTGTACAAAACAAAGAGCGTAACCCCTTTGACATGGAGGTTTTTCGAAGGGTTTTCTGGAAAATGCTGGGTTTTTGGAAAGATCCAGATTTAGTCATAGGTTAAGTAGAACATGTTTCTGGAGTTAAGCCAGTTTCTAAATCATTTCCAGAGACAGGCCAGCAACCTTTCCTTGGAGTGGGTCAAGAGGTGTTCTAGGGGGGAATACATCATCCAGAGTATGCCTTTTTTACTATACCCTAGATCTATGTACAGGGCGGCCCCTAAGATGTATCAAATATAAACTTTTTGCAATGTTTGAACATCAGATAGAAAACAAGGTGTCCTGAGAATGATCTGTAGGTTCATGCCCTCTTGTGGTGGACACTGAGGTTTGGAGTTAATTAGGTAACAGTGATTCTAAGAAATCCCAATCTGCAATCTTCGAACATCATATATAAAACATGGTGTCCTGAGACTGATCTGTAGGTTGATGCCCTCTTGTGGTGGACGCTGAGGTTTGGAGTTAATTAGGTAACTATGATTCTAAGAAATCCCAATTTGAGGCTGCAAATCCCTTACTCCAGCTGTGCTGCCCTTTAGCCTTCTCAGGATAGATTCCGGGAATGTTTTTTCATTGGCTCACATCATCACCACACAGGCTTGTCTTTCGCCTGGGATCCCTGGATAGTTTAGACATCCCCATGTTGGAAACCTGACTTGTTTACAAGGAACTTGACAAATGTCAGAATTGATGTCACTGTTGAGTAAATGTCTTCATGGTCAGCCTGCAACATTACCAGGAGTTAAGACTGGGCCATGTGTGTGTGCGCGTTTGTCATGTTGAAACCTTATGTCTTCTGGTTATCTCCCTCCAGGAAATGTTGGCTGAGGAAGCTCAGGAAGTATGGGATTGATAAGTCTTTGTACTGTCTGGGTTTCCCCAAAAAATTCTTTGATGTTTCCCCAGCCTTAATTTGTGCCAGGGAGCATACAATTAATTACGGCCTGTGCAAACTCATAAACTATCCAATCAGCCTACCTTTTTTTTAAAGGACAACAAGAAATACTGAAGAGTATGCTGGTTTCAGCATTACAATTTTCCATCAGCATTTGTACTTCACTGCCTATACAGAATCAAAATACAGATTTTTTACTCACTGAAAGAGTGTCACTGCAGGATTATTATGTCGTCACTTTTGTTTCTGTCTCTGTTCATCTGTAGATTAACAGTGGCCCAGGATAGTGGTGCCGGCATTCTCCAAATTGGTCCAGGTACATTGATAAGTTATCAGGAGAAAGATTACAGAGAGCTCATAGATGCACCAGAGGTATCTGTTGTGGATCTCATTAGTCAAGAAGACTGTAGCTGCAATCCTCAACAAACACAGACTGAGTATCCCCTAAACCTTAGGATCAACTACTACCTAAAGCTTCTAGTGACCAACTTTTTAGGACAGTTGAAAGTTTAGTCATCCCGACAAGACAACATGACAAATGTCCTTGTTCCACCACTGTTATGTGTGTTGTATGTTTAGCATAGTACCACTGCGCTGATACTGCCATCTCCTAGAAACAGTTGTATATCAATGCAGACATTTGAGTGCTCTCTGGTCACTGCAAATTTTGTAGAAATGTTGGCCTGAAACTGCAGCTGGATTTGTCTCCAGCCTTACAGCGTTGAACCTTATCAGCCTTGCTTCCTGAAGATGTTGATAGCTTGGATCTTTATCTCTAATTTGAGGCCTTTTTGACATCCCATGGATCTATTAAGATTCTAGAGTTGCTATTTTTGTGTCATGTTTCCCCAGCGATGACTGGAGTTGGTATGCCTTCAGCACCCTTGTCTTTCATGTTGCCCACTTGTCCCATCAATTTTCTCCACTCCATCTGTTGTCCTTAGGCATGCTGTTACACTGGTATGGTACTCTACAGTCAAGGTGCAGTGAAAGAAAAGACGTGTGATGTTGTGAAAACAGGAAAGATACCAAAGACGGATTTCTTTCCTCTGTTGATGAAAAGTCAACCACAACAACTAGAGATGAGAGGAAAGCTGTCGCCATGCCTCTTAGTGTCAGACATCTGCAGAGATTTCCACTTAAGTTTTTACTTACTAAAATTAATACAAAGATAAATCCAAATTGAATGTGAAAGTATAAACAGAATAAGAGCAAAAAGTTACCTGTTCAAGTAAGCAGTCAAAAATGACCAAGAAGCATGACCTTTGAATCTGTTCCTACTTAGACTCTCTCCTTGCTACCATCTATCTTACAGCAGAACTTGCCAGAAGGGTTAAAGGTTAATGTCCCCCTTCTTCCTTCCTTTTTAGTTTTATTCAAATGAATAGATAAAAAGCTAGTCAAATTAGGAAAGTTTTTTCAGTCAGTTTTTTTTGTTAATCCATGGTGATGTCATTTGGCTACATCTCCTTTAGGTGCAACTTGATTTGCTAGACAGAGGAAGTAGAACTGAGTTCATTGGACCACTGATCTTTGCAGGTGGTCACCATGGTTCACTGCCAAGGTTTCCAGTTTACTTTTGGCCACAAATATTGTGTCTTTCACTTGATCAACCTAGTGGCCCCCCTGTTGGCCCCGCTCCCAGTTCCTGCTGTCTGTTGGTCAGGAGATAATCAGAAACACTCTTCATGCACATTTCACAAGCAGCTTGGGCGTAGGGGGTTCTTCAAAGCCAGACACTCTTAGGTAGACTACATCTTCATGCATAAATATGCAGTGTCCCAAGGCTTCTTGCCCAAACCTGAAATAGAAAACTCAAACTTGGCCAGACAACAGTCAGTACCAGTGAGTCAGTACCTGGCCTTTCCAAAGTGGCCAGTGTAACTGTCAGTGCCACAGCACTGTCTGTCCTACAGTGAGGTGACAGGTCCCAGATCCCTGACCTACAAACAGGGTGATGTTGATGGCAATGGATTTGGAATCACCAAAAGTGCTGGATCAGATTAAGATGGATATGAATCATTCTGTTACTTCAGGGACCTATCCTTCGTTTTGATTCTACCATACATTGTGAATAGCTTCCGAAGCGACTCAAACCTTCTTGGGGTCAGGATTTTCATCTGACTTATGCGCAAGAAATCAAATTCTAATCTCATTGTATCCCCATGCAATCCTAATCAAAATATATATCCAAACCACTTCCACATGGCCAATAATTTCTTGCTGTAACCTAAGGTCATAAAAATGTTCCACGGTGCACATCGCCTTTGGAATGCACGGGGCTTCACAAACATGCTGCATCAACTGATGATGATGATGATGATAATGATGATGATGATGATGATGTTCCATCCTTCACAATAAGGACCCTTTATTGCATTATGTAGCTAGCTTGCAATGCACCTAGATTGTCTGCTTTATGTACTTTTAGTAATTTTACCTACCTTGTAACCATAATTTTAAATTTAAAAAAATCATCATAATTTTCATCTTGTGTTGCAGGCGTGTGAAGGCTGTTCTGGAAAATGTGTTTGCAACGGAACAAAAGGCATCAAGGTAAGTCAACACATTACTTCATGTGTTGGTCTGTGAATAGTGTTTTCAGTCATCTTCTGTTTTTCTTTGTTTGATCTCCTACCTCTGAGCATCACTAATTGTATGTTGTCTACAGGGTGAGAGAGGACTACCAGGTCTACAAGGACCTCCCGGACTACCAGGCTTCCAAGGACTAGAAGGACCACCCGGACCAAAGGGACTATCGGTAAAGACAACCACCTTTTTTATCAAAGTAACTTAACATCAAAATGATCATTCTAAAAAGCATCAGTTGTGAATTGTAGTTTGGGTTGGTCACACCTTGCCACATGCAAGGATGATGTTGAAATTTGAGGCATACAATGCCTGTAAACATTCATCTTGTCTCATCCTCATCTTGGGGGTCAGGACTGTGGTCGCCTGTAAACCACTGACAGGTAAAGATACAAGAAGTTGACCAGATTTTTCCAGGCCAGCCAGAGAATTTATAGGCCAAACTTTTAAGCCCGAAGTTACCGATTTCAGCCTAGTTGTATGCAACCCAAGTTTCTCAGACTGGGCAGTTCTTATCTACATTTGAATTCACAGCATATCTCTCAGACATATGTTTCCTATTTCCTGTGGCCAAAGGATTGTTGGGAACTGATGATGTGGCAACCTGGGTTTTGGTTGCAGATGGTATTTACGGTACACCTATCAGTACAATTAGGAGCCACAACACGAACAAATTCAGACTATTCAAGGAAATAGTAAAACTGCGAGGTGCATATAGTTAGTCAATGTGAGTACCAGCTACTACTGTATGTTATAAAACATGAAGAAAGCATTTTGTCTTTTTGTTGTATCAAGTTACATTTGCCTCATGCTGGGGTCAAATGTAGGGAGTCCTGTCAGGGAGAAATGTTTCTCTGAAATCTGGTGCAATAAGCCAACACCTAATATGTTACGTCAGGTCAAACAAACTTAGTATGATAAGAACACTGCATCTGGACAACAGAAAACGCCTTCCAGCCATGACTACTCAAGACTTCTAGATTGTAGTTCTAAGATTTACACTGAAATGCACACCTACTCAAAAACTCAAGTGCAAGCCCACCCTTCTTCCCAATGTTGAATACTGTAAATGCATTTAGTTTCGCGGAAGGGAGAAAATGTTCCTGGTGTCAGTTCTTCCTTGAAATCCATGTAAGTGGGGATATTTGAAAGATGAGGACACCTCTGCCTAACTAGCCAAACTGTCAGTTGATAAGCAGCATTTGCCCTGATTGCCTAACTTTCCTTCACTACCTGGCCATAAGCCATGTATAGGTTTTCACTGTTTTGCCTAACCCTGCTACCGTATTGAAAGCCTTGAGACAGACTGATTGAAGGTTTCCATATTCTTTGTTTAATTTTTGGCATGTACTTGGTAAAACTACTACATTTGCAGGCTTGCATTTAGCCTACAACATTTGACATGAACACCAAAATTCATTCACTTGTAGAATTAAAACAATTTCACAGATATTAACATGAAGATAGGTTCAGATTTCCAGGTAAACAGTCTGATCAGACATATAATAAAAGAGAGAATTTTCATTTTTTGTGTGGAGGAATTAAATTGACAGCGAATGTACATACATGTCAGAACTTTGGAGAGTTTCTGTCTTTTTGAATTAGCTAAATGATGTACAAAGAAACCTTCTAATTGGCTATTCGAATCAGACCAATTTAGTAAGTCATCCCAAATGGTTACTGTATAATCACACATGTTTGGAATAACTTCTAATCAGGACAGTTATCATGAATAACATCTGTATAAGATTTTCGACCAAGGCTTGCAGCTTCAGGCTTTAAGTACAATGTCTCTTATTACATGTAGAAATCGCATTCGGGAGTGGGAGGCTTTAGATTAGTGAATTGGCTACACGGTCTTTGACCTCCAAACCTTGACCCCACTGAATTGTGACTCCTCGATTTTCGCACACATTAAAGTTTCTTACCAAGCCCACTAGAGTTTGAGAGTGCAGAAAATTATGTATCCTTAATTACTTTGGAAAGTTTATCTTACAACCACTTTCAATCAACCTTTACTTGGATTATTTGCCAAAACTGTTTGATTTTAACGATATTTCAAAGCAAAAGCCAAAAAGGTTCAGATCCAAGGATATAATTTTGAAGAAAAAGTCTTAACAAGTCACGTTATATCCGCAACTGATATCCTGTTTTTTTGTGTGCGCGCATTTGGCCTTTTACTAAAAGACTAAGAGCTAATTAAAAACAGCCTGGGAAAACCAGTTTTGGCCACAAACTGCCAGTGACATGTGACATGGAGAGACTCCTGAATATACCTTTGCCATTTATTTTGTAGAGTCTAGACTCTGGCTAGTGGAAGTTGTCACCTTGTCACCACTAACGGAAAGCAAGTGTTTCTAGCTCTAATGTTTTTGCTGTATACCCACACAATGCCTGAGCGATAACAACCTCCCAGTGGAAAAGCTTTGTCGTAACCATAACATAAGTTTTATACATATATAACGTTACTAAGAAATGTTGACATTATTGTCATCATTGTTATTATTGTTGTTGTAGGAAGATATTTGAATAGTCAGGTAGAGAGCACTTTTTTCCAGGTAAATCTTAAAGACTGAATTTTTTTTTTAGGGAGGAAGAGGAAATCCAGGTGCTATGGGACCAAAGGGCATTAGGGTAAGTTTGCTATGACCTCCGCTTTGTTGTGTAATTTTGACTACTCTAGTGAGGATGTCTAGTGCAAATGTGTTACTTTGTGGTTTTTTTTGCTCCAATTATTTGGCCCAAAAATGTAACTTTATTTCATTTTTCCTTACAAAGGGTGCACAAGGTATTCCAGGCTTTGCCGGTGTTCCAGGAATTCCAGTAAGTTTGCTTTTCCTGAAGTTTCTAAGGAATTGAATGTTATGTTCATGCGGCATCAAAATGTCAAAATTTTACATGGCTGACCAATGAAGTCTTGTATGTAGTCTCACTGGTAGATTGATTGTTGTTTGTATTGCAGCTCTGATAAAAACGTACTTGTATGCTTGAATGCTCTAAATTATGTACTTAAAGTGATAAAATAATTTTTCTTTCACTACTTTCAGGGTCTGCCAGGATTAGAAGGACCCATGGGTCCTGCTGGACTGGATGGCTGCAATGGAACAAAAGTATGTAACATTACATGTACATTTGGTATCACAAGTTTTTCTAGTTCGAATTTGCTTGACACAATTCTTGGGTTACCCCAACAGACTATCTTTATGTTTGTGAATCATTGTTTAAAGGAATACAAACCAAAAGTGCACGGCTGCAGAGCAATGATACATGAAGTAAGCCTTAGGAGAAAAAAAGTATTAAAAAAACTGCAGGTATTCTTCAACATTTCAAATTGGGTTGATAGTAACTTTTGTGTCTCTTGTTTCTTACAGGGAGATTTCGGACCCCGTGGCACACCCGGCCCTGCAGGAAGATTTGGTGATCCGGTAAGACAGAAATCTTCATGTTTAACCCGATTACATCTCTCTTGTACCTGCTGGATTTTGACGACACCTCGAGGGTGGAGAAATTTGGTCTTAACACAGTTGCCTTCCTTGTATTCAGGGTTTGCCTGGACTTGATGGACCAAAAGGTGAACCAGGTGATGCTGGCGGTGCTGGGGAAGGGATCAAGGTATGTCACTTTACTTGCTTCCATCTCTGTTAACTTTCAGGTTTGGTAACACAAGAAGTTTAAAGTCACAAATGCATTGTAATTTTTCAATAAAAATATAAAGAGATTTTTTAAAGAGAAACTGTTTGTAAGTAGTGGGGACAGATTAGAAATGGATTACACAAAGGAATACTAGTAAACTTATCGTGATGGAATTATAAGATTAACCAAGCAAACTTCCTGTACTTGTAGGGAGACAGAGGCGACGTCGGCAGAAATGGACTACCTGTAAGTATCTGTCGACACTTTAACAAGTTCTACAGGTTAATGTTTTGTTCATGTCCATGCTTTCTGCATATAACGTGACAATACATCGATGACATGTTATTTGATATGGCAGTGCACCATGCTATTCAGATTCCTCTATTTCTCATACTTGTGGTACATATTGAACAACGATGTTTATGGAAATACTTAGAATCTAATGTTCTTTATTATTACAGGGCCCACCTGGACTCAATGGACTTCCTGGCCCAAAAGGAGATACAGGACTTCAAGGCTCAAAGGTAAGAAGAAGGAAAAACAATTTTTAAAAAATGATTATACTCTTGACATTGTTTGTGGTCGTTGACAAGTCATGTTCCATCCTTGAGTTGATTTTCGGTTATTTTCCAGGGCTTCCCTGGTCCTAGAGGCTTCCAAGGAGACAAAGGTGATATGGGTCTGGGCTTCCAAGGACCAAAGGGGGCTAAGGGAGAGGGTGGTCTACCCGGCCCACCTGGACCTCCTGGCATCCTAGGAGAACAAGTCGGACTCCCTGGACAAGTCTTTGTAAGTTTGATTGCGTCTTCAGTTAACACTCGTGACTCTTTCAATTCTGTTGATTCTTTTTCCAAAGGTCAAAGATGTTATGTTTGAAAGACCATGGTACGTGTATAATGGCTATGCTGGGAATTCAGGTCATGGTTTGATTGTTTCTATCTTAATGTATGAAAGTATTCGTCTTTTAGTGGCATTACAGACTTTGAAATGCTCTCATTGGGTCTTGATATGCTGAAAAATTTATTTATTTTCCCAACTATTTAGGCCCAAAAAGGACAAAAGGGTGATGCAGGAGCAGCAGTAAGTATTTGAATTATAACTTTTTTTTTCTTTCTCAGTCTTTTGATAATAGTTAATAGCTTGGTTTTATGTAAGTTTGACAAGCAACAGCAACAAAATACCACAGTAATTATGAAAAATAAGGGAAAGTAAAAAAAGTTTCATTCATGATCACCTTGTGATACAACAGCATCCATGGGGATGAATACTTCTTCTGTGCATGTACTCAAATCTAAACTGTAGGTAGGTGAACAATGTACATGTGCATTTATAACATAAGGCTGTTTCATGTATGTCCCTTTGTTTGTAATGTAATGTATGTACATCCACATGTATGTGATTGTAACAATGTTCTCTGTTTACAGGGACCCATTGGTTTCCAAGGCCAGAAGGGAGAGCCAGGCCTGCCCGGCCCCCCTGGTGCTGTAAGTGCATACATCATCACTGCATACATTTTAACACTTGTAGGGCATGGTATGTTCAAGATACATAGGTGACAAAGCTACATGTATGACGTTATCAAACTGCTACCTATCGACTTTTTCTTCATCTGTGAGTACTTGATGAATCTGTTAAAGGAAGGTAAGAAAAAAGGTTAAAAACACTGATGTAATTTTTGTATGATCTTCCAATAATTTTGACGTACATGTGGTTTGTATAATACCTGTGTTCGATAACACCATTATTATATGTACCTAGTATGGAATTAGGACTGAAGAACCCAAACGCCCATGACTGAGCTTTTTGTTTGCTAGATTTCCCGCTGCCTTTGTTAACCTCCGGCTTTTTCCAGTTTTCAAGTGCAGAACATGGTAAAGTGCTGAACTTGGCCGCAGTGCATGGCTTTGTCCCAGCTTGTAGTGGCTTTTGTGTACGGCTCCCGGGCAAGCATCCAACATCAACTGCAACCAGCTGTCATCATTAATTACACAATGCCTCCCCTCATGCCCCCCTTAAAGATGGAATTTGTTTCTGAGAGAAAACTTGAAATGACTACTAATAAAGTTTGATCAGGGGTCTTAAAAGAGCTGCCAAAAATGAGTTCTATCAAGAAATATTGTCTGATTGGTTTTAAAAATTCATAACAAATTCTACTAAGAACGTTTGTCACCAAGATTGTATCCTTTATTTAAAAATTATAAAGTTCTGGATCTCACAAAGAAACACTTTCCAAGTGTTGTTGTAAGGAGATATTTATCAGTAAATGATGTACAGTATTTTGATTCTGATCAAGTGTAATCATGTTTCTCTGACATCTGGCATATTCCATCTGTGAAAAATACATTTTTTCCCATCAGAATCACCTAACGATGGCCATCATTTACATGTGTAGAACTGTCCATGGTCGTTGTGTTCGTCTTCACTGTGTAGCTTTCAGACTGTTGTATGCACATGAAAGTGGGCAAGCTTTCTGTTTGTAACAACGTTGGCCTTGCTAACACAGTTGTGATAATGATTCTGACAACCGACGTGTCACATGCACAACTCACCTGGTGCATCATATGACGAGGGATTCTGTTTGCACTGTTTACTAGATCTGTAGCATGCATGTATACAACTGAATCATCTCACCTTATGTTTGGGATATGTCACACTTCAACTTCAAAAGTCCTCATGGGTCTTACATGTAAAAGGAAACAAGACTTACAAGCAGAAATGCATGGTTGAAAACAAATGTACTTGGAAATTCCTTTTACGGTCTTGTCTCTTGAGTTAATTTAGCAAATCTTAAAGACATTTTAGAGCAGTTTGAATTTTTTCATGAAGACAATCAAAATTTTAGCTGATATGAGAAGTCTTAATCAAAGAGTTAATGTTCTTCTGAAGGTTCATTCAATTTATGTGCGCTGTACTTAGAGGCAGATCAGTAAATGTTTTTGTTAGCTGGATGGAGTTAACTGAACTGAACTCCACTCCACACTCCCAATTGTTATCAGCATCAATGACAATTTGTACAACTCATCACACAATTGTAGGCCATACATTGCAATAGCACACTCCTAACCTAATTTACCTGCAAAGTCCACTAGACATGTAACAAGTTCAACAAACTCATTAACAGATATTTCAACCTCATATTTTTGGATATTACTGAGATTTACTGATTTATTCAGACTTGAGTATATGTCTGTATCCATACTACCTGTACCACAGAGTACCAAAATTGTACCCCTATTGTCCTGGAGGCATTGTTGCATGACAGGTTGCACTTGATGTTTGATTCTCCTGCATACAGTCAGGAGGAGTAGGAGGAGGCTGCCCATCTGTTGGTTGCCCTTATGGCTGTCCAGTGGGCTGTCCTGGATTCCCGGCACCCCAAGGGCAAAGAGGGCCTAAAGGTGAACCTGGCCGCCCCGGAAGTCCTGTAAGTTTACTGTATGTTGTTGTTCCCATGTAAACAATGGTTTGTTCTGGAACTGTAGAGTATATCAGGACCGGCGCCCCTACCTGGAGCTGTTGGCGGTGCAGGTGGCAAAGGAGAGCCAGGCATTCCCGGACCCCCTGTGAGTACTGAGCTGTTCTGTTACTGCATGTTATTGTGATCTTACTGTTGGATAGCATGGAAAAATTCAGTTACTAGCATTCTTAATACTATCATCTTTGAGGCTTTTGGGTTCACATGGAGGCTGATAATAACTCTTTCGTGATTAGTAGATGACAAATTTCGTCAGTGTTCCTTTAGTAATTCCTTGAGTAATTTCCATTCTTTTTGGCATTGTAAAGATGTTCATTCTTTCGCCAAGTTTTAACATTGTAACATAACTTGATATGAGTCATTGTCTTTTGTGAGAACATTCATGTTAACTGCACTTTATATATGGACACTTATGAACTATCCTGGGAAACTAATAGATTGTAACAATATGAAGAATGGTCTAATACTGATGTATTGCAAAGAAATGCATGCTTACTGTCTCCTTGCATGACTTTTTACTGTTCCCTCTGTATGTAGTTATTGTGTGGTAATAACACATGAATTTGACATTAACTCTGGTTACTGGAAAATTGAAATGTTACGTGCTACTATTACTTATTGTTTAAAACTTCTTAACCTGTTTCAGCATCATTTACAAACAGGCATGTCAAGCAGGAACATTTGCTCATCATAATGCATGTTGTTATTGATGCATGATTGTGTGAGAGTACACATTTATCTACAGGGTAAACCTGGCAAGGACGGGCCTCCGGGACCATTTGGGTTTAATGTGAGTTAAGTGTAGTGTTGATGTGAAATGTTCACGTTCACCGTGTCTGTCCCCGTTCACTCACAGGGTCTTCCTGGCCAAACTGGACCACCCGGACCCTTTGGCTTCAACGTGAGTAGCACCAGTCTCTGTCTTTAGGCACCCAACACAGTAGCTGTGCCGTGTTGTTGAAACATCATTCACTTGTACTCTCTTTCCTTTGAGGCAATAACTGTTTAGCAACCAGTACTCTTAGTTTATAGTGCATTAGGGGACAACTGTTAAGCGACCAAAAGTCTTTGTTTATAGTGCATGAGGCGACAGCTGTTAAGCAACCAAAACTCTACAGTGCAAACGAATTTCATTGTTAAAGACATAAGTCCTAGCGGCTACCCACGGTACTGCAGAGGGACTTCAAAGTTTTTTTAGTTTAATATGGATGTGCTATGGTCATGATTTTATAGTGGGGGATAGCTCTCGGGGCAGGAAGGAAGTTGTGTTAGTTTGGCCCCCTAGTGGCTTGCATGGAACTGCAGTAGGCATTTACGTTTTGTTTGCTCTGTTTTTGGAAGCATACTTTAACATCACCGATCATATTTTAAGCGTTAAGTTCTTCTATATGTCCACCTGCCACATCAATGCATGCTTAGTCATTTTATGTCTTTGTGTGAGTTTCCTTTTGTCATGCCTTATTTTGTGGTCTCAATGTTGTTTTCTATTTTGTTAGAACTTGGCTTGTAAGTTCTGTTACTGTTTTAAGGCAAAGTTAGACATGCAATGTTCTCCTGCTCTTTAGGGACAAAAAGGTGACCCCGGCACCCCTGGCACATCTGGTGGTCCCGGTTTTGTTGGACAGAAGGGAGAACCAGGTCTTCCCGGTAGATCTGGTGCACCAGGAGCTCCTGTAAGTAGTCTTGTTCGTACTGTAATTCTTGTAGCAAATTCACCTATTGAAATGTAGTATACATTGTAAGGTTTGTTCAAGTCAAAATCCTAAGTAAGGAAAAGAATGAATGAAGAAGGATTTAGCATTATGAATGCATTATTGTTCATCCTCGTTACAAGGTGCAGCAAGAAAGGTTTATTCATCAGAACTGCTTGTCCTTTATTGTATGATTAATACATTATCATACAAGTCCACGAGATCTGGGAAGCATTATTGATAATATGATATATCTCCTTTGTACACGTTGTATACATCCCGTACATGTACAGTACATAACAGATGTCTGCTTCTCACACCTCCCCACCCTATAGGGTGTAGCTACGGCTGGTGGCAGACCCGTACCTGGTGCCCAGGGTGCCCCAGGAAGACCTGGTGGTGCTGGATTCCCCGGACAGAAGGGAGAGCCAGGTCTTCCTGGCTTTGGAGGCCCCAAAGGTTACCCCGGTCCTGCTGGACGTCCCGGCCCCCCCGGCCGCCCTGCTACTGGTGGTGCATCCTTCCCTGGTCCCCCCGGAGATCCAGGTACAGTCTTACCACACAGCTGATGTCAGCTCAGAAATAGTCATGTCTTCAAGTGCCAGAGTTATCAACCCAGAATTGCAGTGTTCAAAAATTTGTTTTCCCCTAGAACTATAGTAGAGTCAAACTCTTTTCCACCAAGTGCTGTAGGAGCATCCTCACTAGATAGCTTTATGTTACGCTTATAGGTAGATGTGCAAAGGTTAGGTGTGACAGGTCGTTTAGGGTAATATGATGAGCCACTGCTTGGAAAGCTCCGAAGAGTGGTAATACTGGCCATGCAGATACAAATACACCACTTCTTATACTGTAAATCTGGAAATATTTACTGTATTGTTAAATTTGCTGTTTTCATAGTCACTTAACCAGCAGGAACATTTTCCTTGATACTATTGTTTCAACCACAAACTCAAAGTTACTACAAACTTTGACACCCAAAAAGATGCTGCAAGTTTACCAAATTTACAGTGTGATTACCATTTGTCATTCTATGCTTCATTTTGTGCCTTTTTTCTCTGCTAACTGGTTTGAGTGTTCGAGGGTTAAAAGATGTACTTGTTTGTAACCAACAGGTATCCCAGGACGTGACGGACCTCAAGGCCCACCTGGTGGCGGCGGCATGCCTGGTCAGAAGGGAGAGCCCGGTCTACCTGGAGCAACTATCGGCGGGGGTGTAGGCCCACCTGGACGCCCCGGTGGTCCGGGATTCCCAGGCGCTAAGGGAGACAGAGGAAACCCTGGTGGACCCGGTAAGTCATCCCTCTGTCTTGTCAGGTGGTCGCATTTTTGTTAAGATATCATGAAGTCAAAGACATAATGAAGCCTTACCATTCACGTGCCTGTCTAAGATGTAGTAAATAGCGAAGTCAGGACTATGCCAATGCCTTACTTTCTTAGCCTCCTTAGCAGACTTCCTGGAACGGCGTCGTGTATGTTGGGGGGGGGGGTGTTTCTTACACGGGCCAAGGTTCTCTAATGCCTGCTTAGGGACTTTCACCGCCGAGGGAGTTTTTTCACCGCTGAGGGAGTTAATGTCCCCGTGAGACGATCGGCCCAAATATATACACCGCCGTTCCAGGAAGTCTGCGAAGGAGGCTATTACTTTCTGCTGAATTTTGCCTCTTCATGGTACCTTGTCCTTGATGCTGTCAATTGTGATTGTAGGGAAATCGTTGTTCGGTACAGTGTTATGAAGATGTTTTTGTATATTTTCAGGTCTGCCTGGTCAACCTGGACAGGCCATTGGAGGAGTTGGTCCACAGGGCCCACAAGGTCCCCCCGGCGAGCCTGGCCGCCCCGGCGGAGCGGGCCGTCCTGGCGGCTCTGGAACACCTGGATTCCCAGGTACTCTTTTTTTCTTACTGGTGTTACTGTCGAGGATACTAGTATAGGTACAAAACCTTGTTCGTGTCCATTTTAATACTACTGTAAATACTTTCAAATGTGTTATGTGTAAACCAAGTGTAATTTACGTTCTGTATTCAATTGTTTGCAGGGCTGGTCTGCTCTTGACATACTTTGGCTTGAATGCTCTTAACACTAAACCATTCTGATGATGCTGATGATGTGGTTAGTATAAGAAGCTCTACAAGTGTCATCCTCTGTAAAACTTAAACTGTTGCATTGCAGGTCCCAAAGGAGAACCATGTGGCGGCTGTCCACCTGGCTTCCCTGGACCCAAGGGAGACCGTGGCTTCCCTGGCCCACCAGGCCAGACTGTAGGAGGAGGACAGCCAGGTACTCCAGGCTTCCCAGGTGCCAAGGGTGAACCTGGATTCCCTGGTGGGAGGGGACTGGATGGTCCACCGGTGTGTTACTCTTCTACATCATATTCTACACATAATGGCATGTTTAGTAGTAAAAAGACTGGAAGTGATATTCATATACGCGGTTGTATTCAAGCACAATTCAACTTCTACAACTGGATAAGATACAGAGATTACATCCATCTCTCTTCCTCAGCATATTACTAGAATAAACTGGCAGGACAATCAAAACTAGTACATGAAATGGTATGTATGATGTAAGTGGAAGAAACGGTTGAGCATGATTTAAGTCACTAACCCGTAATCGTTCCATATAAATGTCACTCAAATCATTGTGAAGAAATCTCCATATCTTATCTAGTTGTAGAGACTGAATTGTCTTAAGATATGTACCCGGATCAGTGTTCTCGCCAGGCCTTTTCAGCATAGGGGCCCCCTATGCTGTGATTTGGACCCCCTATGCTGTGGTCTGGACCCCTATGCTGTGTTTCAACCAGCATAGGGGTGTTTCTTTCTGGAAAGAACCTTGTGACCCTTCATAAATCTTATAAAAAGTTCATATTTGGCTTTAGAATGAGGCTGTAACAGGAAAAACTTTACTTCACAAAATTTATCCCTCAAAATGCAGGAAATAGTGTCTCATTGGGTTATGAATTCAAAAATTTTCCGGGGGAACAAGCCGGACTCCATACTCTGTGGTAATTTCTTCGTAGCTTGCGCCTGACCCCTATGCTGTGAAAAAATTCTGGCGAGAACACTGCGGATGTCTAACCTTTAGTCTAGTAGAAATAGACGTTTACAGGGGTTTGTAATGGATATATGGTTGTGGACATACTGTTAGCCTGTAGTGATGTGTATGCTATTTGGCTGTTCTGATGTGCCAGGTGTCTATTTGTTCCTAGGGCCCTGGTGGTCGTCCCGGCGCCCCTGGCTTCCCTGGTGTGAAGGGTGAACCCGGCTTTGTTAGCCCGCAGCCTGGAGCTCCAGGCTTCCCCGGACCTAAGGGTGACCCTGGCCTGCCCGGTCAGCCTGGTCAGCCAGGCCGTGATGCTGTCGGCGGTCTAGTTGGACCACCCGGAACTCCAGGCTTCCCAGGACCAAAGGTATGTGTCATAACGTTGTTTCAGTTGTCACACCTTACAGAAAACAAACAACAGTCATAGCATCTTATTCTTAACCTTCCACTATGGGAATCTCCATTGGATTTTAAAGTCTCATATTTTTTCTTGTCATTCAGAATGACAACAACTTTTCTTGTATTCATTTCTTGTTCACATTCTGTGACACCAACGAATATACCATTAGTATGTAACATCGCTGGATGTTGTCAAACTGATATGTTCTGTTTCGTCAGGGTGAACCTGGTAACCCTGGTTTCAGTGGAGGACCTGGCCAGCCTGGTAACCCTGGCCTGCCCGGCCCACAAGGAGCACCCGGTTTGGCGACAGGTGGTGGTGTTGGGGCACCAGGTCCCAAGGGTGATCCCGGTTTCCCTGGCGCCCCTGGTACACCTGGCTTCCCAGGTAAGGACATTCCAGATTCTTATCTCTTTTATTAGTTCTGCTACCTTTAATATCAGCATAGTGAATCAAACAAGGTTTTGTTTGTCAGGTATAGTTATGCATGAATTTCCACAGATATAAGACCTTTTTTGTGTGTTGATTCTCCCTTCCAGGCCAGAAAGGAGAACCTGCCACTAGCCAAGCTACAGTCGGCGCACCTGGCCCTGTTGGTAGGCCAGGCCCACCTGGTCCACCTGGTCTGAACGGTCCTCCTGGACTTCCAGGTAAGATGGGTGTCATCATTTCAAATGTACATGTGCTATGTAAAACATAGAACAGTAAGTATTGACGTTTGATAATCCCTGGCATTTTAGGTATAGGACAGTACATGAAAAAAGTGCCTAGACATCAGAAATTCCAACGAAGACTGAACATATATATAATGGCCTTTTGGCTAAGATTAAGTGTAGTATCAAGTGTAGTATTCTATACTACACAGTCTTTTGGAGTTGAAGTTTTTCATTGTTTCAAAAACAATCATTCATTGCGTGATTAAGTTACTGTTGTTGAACTTGCATCAAAGGTAAAGAAGTTGATACCTTAACTGTATTCCAACACAAGAATAGCTCACAAAAGTGCTGTTTGTGTCAACTTGAGCCATCTTCAGGTTCAGATGACCAATCGCTTAGCCTGAAGAAGTTCTTAGTCAAGACAAAAAATTTGCAGATAACTTCAGTGCTTGATGTTGAAGTTGTTTTTGTTTACCCACAGGCGGCCCTGGTGGTCCCGGACAACCCGGTATGGATGGCTTCCCTGGACAGAAAGGAGAACCTGGTCTTCCCGGAGGCACTGGCCCTGGTGGGCAGGGCCTGCCCGGTGCTAAGGGAGAGCCCGGAGTTCCCGGCTTCCCCGGCCCTAAAGGAGATCCTGGCTTTAGCGGCGGCCCTGGCCAGCCTGGCGGCCCTGGTTTCCCTGGACAGAAGGTTTGTCATGGTGTTCCTAACTTTGCACTTCCATGTAAAGATAGAGATTGTGCTTAAAGTCCAGGAATCTGTAGATAGATTTTGGCATAAGTGTTTGGTTTTGTGAAAAAAACATGTACTATAAAACCTTAAAGATTTGTTATGATGTTCCTAACTTGGTACTTCTATGTTAAGATAGAGATTGTGCTTGGTGTCCAGGAATCTGTAGCAATCTATAGATAGATTTTGGCATAAATGGTTGGTTTTGTGAAAAAAACATCTACTATAAAAACTTGACGTATTATTTGTAGGGTGAGCCTGGCTTCAGCGGTGGTGGTGGACTTCCCGGACCCCCTGGTCCCCCTGGTGGAAATGGATTCCCCGGACCTAAGGGAGACGCTGGCTTCCCCGGAGGACCAGGGTCACTCGGCCCACCTGGACAGCCCGGACCACCTGGACCTCCTGGTAACTCGTGTTCAACATAGTTTCCATGAACTTCAGAACCTCTACTTGCCCTGCTGCTTTAGCTGCGTACCAGAATGTACCATTTACCAGACTGATGATGATCCACTGTATTCTGCAGCTCAGGTAGTTGTAGAAACAACCTCTGGCTGTTACCAGACTAGTCAACAACAAAGTTAACGATGATCCTTCTTGTTTCCCACAGGCATGCCTGGTAACCCTGGTTTAGACGGCTTCCCTGGTCCTAAGGGTGAGCCAGGACGAGGCTCTGGAGGCTTCCCTGGACCGCAAGGACCCCCTGGACCTCCTGGACCCCCAGGTAAGAAGCATTGACGGGAAACCTAACCCCACAAAAATGTTTTTGTGTGAATGATACCCCTTACATCTACCTCCAATGAAGTAATGATGTATTTAGCCTGATTTGTTATAGGGTAAGTTATAGTGATGCACAAGCCATTTTCATAATGATGAAGCAACAGTTTTTACTATAAAAAAATTAAAATATAACAACCATGCTACAGAACTATTGAGCATGTTTGGTTCGGTAACAGAAATACAGTAGCCAGTTTGCTCTATTAATTTGTCAGAAGTGTGCTGACAACAGAGTTTCTGCTATTTTCAGGTGGCGGTGGATTCCCCGGACAGAAGGGAGAGCCCGGTCTTCCCGGATTTGGTGGCGTCGGAGCGAAGGGTGACCCAGGACGTGACGGAGCACCCGGTGAACCCGGACTGCCTGGGCCACCTGGACTGCCTGGACCAGGCGGTTTGAACGGCGGACCTGGCTTCCCTGGTACATACACGGTGTTTTACTTGGTCTGCATTGCAACAACCTAGTGGTTATGTTACAGAGTTAAACTGAAGGAATATAGGGTTTACTTAAAATGAAATATTTGATAGTGTAAGAAATTTGGTATTTTCCTCCTGTTATTTCTTGTATGTGTTCTGTTAGATCGACTGGAACTGTACTATTTGTTACAGGACCGAAGGGAGAGATGGGTATCATGGGTCTGCCTGGTGGACCTGGACCTGTGGGACCTCCGGGTCCTGCTGGATTTGGTGGCCCTAAGGGTAAGCAGACAGCACATTTTGATTTAACATGATGCAAATTGTCTTTTGTTTCTAAATCTTAAGTAAAGGTATGGTAGGTCTGTGCAGCCATGCAGGGAATTGAAGTAGGCATCAGTCCATTTTGAGAGTTGATGGTAGTACTCTACCACATTCGAAATAGGTGGAGGAAAATCTACCAGAGTACTTCTCAATCGTTCAAAGTCTCTGGTAACAAAAAAAGTTTTTATGTTTAACCTTGTTGATCATGATTTGATGAGATCTCCATTTGAAGATGTTGCTGTTAGTAGATTCCTTTCTACAATGACTGAACTGTTGTGGTCGATGCTGTAGGGCTGTTGTGAATTAATACTGACCGATGGAGGCCATATAGATTTAGAACTGTTGTATGACGTTGTTGAAATGCCGCTGCTGTGTGCAGGTGAACCTGGCCGTCCCGGCGGTAATGGTCTGCCTGGAGGCCCTGGATTCCCTGGACAGAAGGGTGAGGCTGGATTCCCCGGAGGCCCTGGACTGCCCGGTCCACCTGGACCTCTGCCACCCGCAGGACTGAGAGGACCCAAAGGAGACCCTGGATTCCCAGGTAAGGGCTAGTGGCAGTTATGTACCTTAGATGTGGGTTCCTTCTTGTCCCCATAGCACAAGGGGTAGTGCAACCACACTGCTTCGCTATCTGGATAAAATTCTGTGGATCCTGGGCCTGAGTTTGATCCTAGGGTCGACTACAGCTTGGACATGTTGTAATTGTCATTTTGGATGGTGACGTTAAGCCAGCGGCCCCGTGTATGAGGGAGCTTCAGGCATAAGTGCTAGCATCAAACCACTGCACGTAAAAGAACCCAACACACTTATCGAGAAGAGTAGGGGTGACAAAGTGTGCTTCGCCAAAAACGGAAGCTGTAGCAAAGCCGCATTGCACTACCACTATCTACTTGAAAAAGCATCATGCTTCAACTCAATTGAGGATGACTGCTTTACCTTTTTACATTCTCAAAGTTTTAAGCCCTATATGTACTGTAGATCAAAACTTGACCTATAATGTACTGTTTGTCCCCCCCTTACAGGTCAGGACGGTCAGCCTGGTACTGTTGGTTTCCCCGGTCCACCTGGTCCCAAGGGCAACCCTGGTCTTGGTGGTCCACCTGGCCCACCTGGCTTCCCTGGTGCTAAGGGAGAAGGTGGAATCCCCGGCTCTCCTGGATCACCTGGTTTCCCCGGAACAAAAGGAGAACCTGGTATCCCCGGACGACCAGGTAAGTTGTGACTACAAGGTCTTTCCTTGTCACCTTTTGGCTTAGTTTGCGCTACCTTCATATATTTTCCTATCATTGCTTACAAGAAAAAAGTTCTTTGAATTCATTACCTTAAGAATATTCTTGTTAAAGTATTTGGAAATTCACCAGGAGTCATGCTTCAATACACTGGTAATGACAGTGATATAGATTTGTGTTCACAAGATGTTGATCTTCATTTCAGGCGGACCTGGCTTTAAGGGAGACCCAGGCTTCCCTGGAGGTCCTGGACAGCCCGGCGGCCCTGGTCGCCCTGGAGCAAAGGGTGAACCTGGCTTTGGTGGTGCTATCCCTGGACCCCCCGGTCTTCCCGGACGCAAGGTAACATCATAACTCTGGCTTGTAAACAAAGAACCTGTGCTGGGGTGGGGGGCGTCTATTTTTGTTCGGTTTCAGTGGGTCAGTAAAACTAAAAGTCAAAGAAACCAACCGTAGCAAGTTTATGGAAGCACATCTGTAAATTTAGAGCATGTTATTAATTTTGAAATGTGTTAAAGTCTATGCAAATCTCAAGACTAAGTACATGTTTGAAATTACACCACAGAAGTTGGACATGCACTAAGAAACATTTAAGCCCGATTCATTTTCATAATACTGTAATACATTTAAGACTTAATATTGTATTAATGATCATTTTACTTGCCTACCTCCTTTGCTTGCTGTGTAATAGTTATCTGGGAGCACATCCAAATTTTCCTGTCACAGAATGATTTTAATGCCAATAGATGTTAGTTGTAGATCGCCAGTTGCATTAGCTTGCTTATTTACCTAACCACTGGCACTTAGAATGCATCATAAAAGCCTAACCAGGAGCAAGGTTTCAATCAAGACTCAAACCGCACTCGAAGATGTTTTGCTGAAGATTGCCGAAATTTTGGTGTGCTCCTGTTCATTGTTATGAAATTGAATTGAAGTAATATTTGTAAAGTCAAGGATTGTTCCAGGGATAACTGAAGGGATGTAAGACATCAAGCAAGATTTTATGATAAAGATTTTATGATAAAGTTAAATGGGTTCGACCAATTCTTGAAGTCATCATTTTTCTCTTCTTTGGGAGGGTAAAGAACAAGATGGTTGTTTTTTATATGGGACTTGTCCTATCTTGCCCTTATTTTTCCCTGGAACACCCTGAACCCTGATTGCTATCATGTTTTCCACAATAAACCTTTATAACACAAACTATTTGGATGAATATGTGCCAGCATAAACAAGATATAATCCAGAAAACAGCCTGCAGAACTACTGCTGAACCTTGTAACAAGAACTACTAATATTGCCAACTCTGACATTTTACAGATCTGTGCAGCTTTGCCTTAACAATATTAACTGGAATTTGGTTTTAAATCAGGTATCTCACTGGACTGGGCCTTATTGCACCAAAAGTGACCTCTACAAGCAAATTGGCCACTTTCCCAGTTTTGGCTCCAAATCAGATACAGGATAACAGCTGGAATTTTTAACATTTGAAAAAAAATGCAAGTTCTGTCGACATTGGGGTCGGTACAGGTAGAAGCCATTTTGCAAATGTCTTTGGCAATAGATTGGCACAATAAGGTGAGATACCGCTTAAGCTAACCCGGCCTGTCCCTGCCTATGCTGGATGACCCCTGCTTTTAACTGTCCCGTCATGTCTCCCTGTCTGTACCTTAGGGTGAGCCTGGCAGGTCAGGTGGCAGCGGCTTCCCTGGATCTAAGGGCGAGCCCGGCAGACCTGGCGGACCTGGGCAGCCTGGCAGAGATGCCACCTCTGCTGCCCGTGGACCCCCGGGATCCCCAGGTAAACTCACGGCCAACGTGCGGACGGACTGGACTAACCAAACGTTTTTCTTGCAGGTGTACTGGTTGACCGATGGCGGTGATTCAACATCAATACAATTCCCGGGAGCTGTGTGAGTGAGGGAAGTGGCTTTGACACAAACCTCACTCACACATCAACCTTGGGATTCTTATTGATTGACATGTTATCATAGAGTTAGTTATACATTGTGGGTTGTCCCCGGGCACTGGTTAACTGGTATGTTTCTGACTGTCGATACCAGGGTGAGCCTGGAGAGCCAGGTACACCTGGTTTTTCAGGCGCCAAAGGTGAGCCTGGTTTGTCAGGATCCCAAGGCCCCCCAGGTCGGGATGCGGAAGCCTCTGCACGTGGACCCCCTGGACCTCCAGGTAGGACAGTTCACCACAGGTCGTGAGCAGGGCTGTGGTACACATGTCATCATCATACTCAGGAGACAGCACATCAACTTATACGTTCATCTGTTTACATCAGTCATGAATAGAAACGAAAGGGGTATAGACTCAGTCATGTTTGGGACCGCATCCTTACCGCCTCGTCACAAAGCGGCAAGGAGAAGTTACTGTAGTCGTGTTTGAGAACGCATTCTTATCACGATAATAACATCACAATAGGACAACTTTATTTTGCACTGATAGGCAAGTTTACTTTGCACTAAAACTCAGGAGAATCTCATTTTACACTGAGAAAAACAGCGGACAAACAGCCAAAACATTTGTAGGGGAAAAAGGTTATGTAGTACAGTACTTAAGAAAACTATGTTCAATTCATCTTGTTTATCTGTGGACAACATCTTCCTGAACTTCTGAAGTAGTTCTATGTAGAGATAAGTAAAGGCACTTACTTCTCCATGTATGCTGCCAAGACATTCAAATGAACTGGCCTTACCGGGTAATCATGACATGGTATTACAAAGAGAATATTTATAGTAGCCCTTAAGTAGTTACTGCTGAAGGTAACACTATATTAACAGTTAATCTTGGCAATCTTCTTCTATGTTGCTTGTATGTTGTGTTGACCTTCTGCTTGCATGTCATGTACTCAAGAGCATCTTCTGGTAACACCTTTAAGCACATGGTTGCACCATAAAGCACATGTTTTCTGCTAAATACAATGTACCTTGTAGCACATCTCTTCTGGTTAGTAGCATTTGTCTCTTATAGCACACACATATCTACTGGAAGCAGCTTGTCCTTTAAATCCTGCAAGATGCAATGAATTCTTCTCTGCATTCTCTCTATATTTTCTCTGTATATTGTCATTCACATGTCACACCTTAAAAGTTCTATAAAAGTCGTTAACACATGAGACCTTTTGCTACAAACTATTAGGTACCCCTGGAATCCCCGGTGCAAAGGGAGATAGAGGCACCCCCGGCCCACCCAGCGGACCTGGTCGTCCCGGTCCCCAGGGTCCTCCTGGTTTCCCTGGTGCTAAGGGTGAAGCTGGCATTCCTGGCGGTCCTGGCCGTGATGGTGGCCCTGGATCTCCTGGTTTCCCTGGACAGAAGGGCGAGCCTGCTAGAGCTGGACCTGGACTGCAGGGTCCTCCTGGAATCCCCGGTGAGTACCTCTTATGTGAGGTAAAATCTGAAAAAAGACTGAATGCAAAGTCTGTTAAAAGACATTGCAATGACTGCAAATGTAGGTCATAGTGGATAATAATGATGATGAGTCCTCGTCAATGAAATCAAGTAGATTGCCTAGGTTACATGTGTGAAGCTTGATATCAGTGGGTTTCAGTTAATGATGTTCTGCCTTACATGACTACAAGTCATCTCAAAGTACCAGATGTACTGCATACACGATGCAGTATGTACTTGCAGTTAAGTAGACATTCAGGGTTATTTGTTTACCCTTCTCAGGCGGCAAAGGAGAAGCTGGTCTTCCTGGCCCCCCTGGTCGGCCTGGATTCCCAGGTGCAAAGGGAGAGTCTGGTATTCCTGGTGGCCCCGGGTTTGGCGGCCCACCTGGTCCACCTGGCCCACCTGGACAAGGAGGATTTGGACAGAAGGGAGATTCTGGCGTTCCTGGTAATCCTGGTCGTGATGGTGAGTTTCTTCTTCTTATGTACTGCTTAGCCTCGTCAGGATGAGATTGTTAGCAGTTTGTTCATGTACATGAGTTAACCGGAACAAATAAACGAAGGAAGATTTAGGAATGGACACTATGGAACATAGGCAACTGACTTTGTATATGCAAAGGACAGGACAAGTGAATTAAGCATGTAGTAAAATTTCCATATACAAGGACGTGTGGGGGTGACTCAATGCAGCAGGGTCCTCAGAGTTTTGAACTTGGAGGGGGACCCTACTTTCGCCACACCAGGCTCAAGTTCATTCCATTCTCTGATGGTCCGAGGGAAAAACGAGAAGTCATTGTCTGGTCAAGCTACATCAAATTCTTTCCTTTTTTGTCCCGTTGAGTTGTTTTTATGTACATTTTTTGTTGTAGGTATTTGTGCATTCGTTTCCCTTCTAAATGTACTGGCCCGGTGTTTAGTTAGAAATTCTCCTTCGTGTTTGTTACAGGTGGTCCTGGTCCCATGGGCTCCCCTGGCGGACCCGGTCGCCCTGGATTCTCAGGACAGAAGGGAGAACCTGGTCCGATGGGACCGCCCGGTAGGAGTGTCTCAGGAGGACTGCCAGGCCCACCCGGCCCCATGGTAAATAAAACATTGACCAAAATTCCGCCACTTTTTCAATATTCAACTTAAAACTTTAAAGGACTGCGACTCTGAGGTTCCTTCTTATTTTTGTAAGATGGAGAAAAAAATGAAGAGGTAAAGTTAACAAATGGTTCATAATTAGAGCATAAAAGCCTAGATAGATGTTCTAGATAGACAGCTAAAAACTCAGTAATAGTATGAATCATTGCATACATTTGACAGGGAAGAGCTTCTACCTTTTGATTGGGAACCAGTGCGCTTATACAATATAGGTAGAATGTGCTTTGTTCAGAAGTGTACAAACACTTCATCTCTCTGTATTCCTGTGTAGGGTACCCCTGGATCAAACGGCTTCCCAGGAGCTAAGGGAGAACGTGGAGCGCCCGGCATCGGTGGATTCCAAGGACCAAAGGGAGACCGCGGATCCGCTGGTCGGCCTGGAGGCCCTGGCCAACCCGGAAACCCCGGTTTCTCTGGTAACATGATTATTCAGTTATTTCTGATGGTTGGTTGGTCGTCCATAAAGTCAATTTATTGTCTTGATATCCTAGTAAATTTCTAAGTATCATAAAATGCAGCCTAGCTGTGAATTGAAATAGGAATGGAAGTTTTAGTACTATGTTTTCAGTTCAATTGAAGGTGGTGTTCTGACCAGTTGTTTTCTCTGTTCCAGGTCTGCCCGGCCCCAAGGGTGACCCTGGCCTGCCCGGTCCACCAGCTGTTGGTCTGAAGGGAGAACCGGGATTCCCAGGAGGCCCAGGCCAGCCAGGTTCCTCAGGGTCTGACGGCCTGCCTGGCCCACCTGGTCCTCCTGGATTCCCAGGTCCCAAAGGAAACCCTGGTCTTCCTGGAAGATCTGGATTCCCTGGTACTAAAGGAAACCCTGGTAACCCTGGTCTGCAAGGTGAGGCACTCGGACATTTACTACATCACTGCGTGAAGGGAACATTTAAGCATGGCACTACAGTGCTGCTTTGTTAAGCTGTTTTTATGTCAGGAACAATATAATATATTATCAAGACTTCAAGAAGCACAAGGCATTTTGTACTGTGAACACAGGGTTCTGTTGCTTCAAACCAGTAACAGTTTTTTTGTAATTCCAGTAACAGTTTTTTTGTAATTTGTTGTGGAGGTCTTGAAGGGTTCTTTAGACAGACCAATGTAAGCTGTCCATGGTCATTGTCTTAATTCATTGACTGAGACTGAACTAAAACAAGCTAGTTGCAAGCAGACCTCCCTCTCCACAAGCAAACACACTATGTGTTGTCTCCTACCACATTTACAATCCATGTGTATATTCCCACAGGTCCTCCTGGTACAAGCGGCCCCCCTGGTCCTCCTGGCTTCCCCGGACAGCCCGGTGCCCCAGGTGCCAGCGGTGGCAACCAAGGCTACATCTTTGCCAGACACAGTCAGACCACTCAGCTGCCAGAGTGCCCACGATACACCAGCAAGATGATGGACGGCTACAGTTTGCTGTACACGCAGGGCAACGAGAGAACACACGGACAGGATCTAGGTCAGTACGCGCCATGGTTATTGCACTTCTGATATACCTGATGTGGCAAAGCTGTGTCAAACATAGCTTTCATCAGGGATCTACAGAAGTAAAATGTACATGCGAGCTGTGTTAATATTGTGTAAGTCATTGCTTTTGGGACATGGATGTGTTGTGTAGCATTACTGTGCATTGTTGTATATTTCCGTCCACCAGGTACTAATGGGAAATATCCATGTCTTTACAGGCACGGCTGGTAGCTGCTTGAGAAGGTTCAGTGTCATGCCCTTCCTCTTCTGTAACATCAACAACCAGTGCCAGGTGGCGTCAAGAAACGACTACTCCTACTGGCTGTCCACCCCCGAGCCCATGACCATGAGCATGGCGCCCATCCGTGGCCGTGCCATTGAGCCGTACATCAGTAGATGCGTGGTGTGTGAGGCCCCGGCCCAGGTCCTGGCCATTCACAGTCAGGCGCTGACCATCCCACCTTGTCCTAACGGCTGGAGCAGTCTGTGGATGGGCTACAGCTTTGTCATGGTGAGTAATGCTGTGGTCTAGATACATGTGTAAGGATTTAAAGAATGTGTGAAGCAAACTTCATTAAGTCTCAACAAGTCTTTTTGTGTGATTATTTTGTTCTATGTATGCCGATTCATATCACTTGTTCGTAGAACAGTAGAATAGAAGAAACTTATTTTACTACTAGGGTGTGCCAGTTATTGGATAAGCTGGGAATATCGTCCAGATTTGATTTTGTATGAAGCTGTACAGTATATACTTACATACACTTAAGTATGTGCAAGGCATTAAGTTTTTTGAGACAGCAGAACATTTTATGAATATTGTCCCTTGTCCTTTCAGCACACCGGTGCAGGTGCTGAGGGCACAGGACAGGCGCTGGCATCGCCAGGGTCGTGTCTGGAAGACTTCCGCTCATCGCCATTCATCGAGTGTCACGGCAGGGGCACGTGCAATTACTACGCCACCACGTACAGCTTCTGGTTAACGACTGTTGAACAGGGCTCTGAATTCCGAACGCCCAACCCAGAAACTCTAAAGGCTGGTAACCTGCGGCAGCGCATCAGCAGGTGCCAGGTCTGCATGCGTTATCAGCCTCCGCGAGGCGACACCGGGTTCAGCGGACCACGGCCATTCGGGTCAGAAGCAGAAAGCATCACAGGAGGGAAGTAACCAAGGCTAAACTAGACAAAACTCCAGTGTTTGATATGTAAATGTGATTGTATTCTTTATCCTGTCAAAAAAAAAGATGTTGACATAGGATTTTTGATTTCTGGACATAATTATGCTTGTATTTCATGCTAATGTAACAATGTGTTTCACAACCACCCCCAAAAAAAAGAAAACACGGTGCTATTTTATGTGATACTTGTGGTAGATTTTTAGATTTTGTTACCAACAGTCAGGTTTTTTTACTCAGTAGAGAAAATATAGTGGGAGTAAGAATAGCTTTTTAACATCACAATATGTATGTGATTTGTCCTTTTCCTAACATTTCCAGCAAGTTAAGCATGATCATTTTGTATACAGACATATTTTTCTATTCAGAATTGTCTTGAATCTCGCTGAGAGATCATATAGATGTGCATTCGTGTGCATGACTTCAAATGGTGCTATTTAAGTATACTGGAATACTGTGAAACAAAATAACTAGGCTCTGTACTTTACTGCAACTATCTCAAGAAAGAAAAAAGTGTATACAATGCCGAAAAGTGCCAAAGCATTAGTTGTAGTTTAGACACACCTTGTATCTACTTTGGTAACATTTCAGAATTAGTCGCTTTCTTGCAAGGGATATTTCTTATTTGCCTCTGTCAAATTGAGAGATCCTGGTCCACCTTGGTGTACAGAAAATGAGTTTTTTTTACTGTTGATGAAAAAGTGACTCCTTTTGTGTAAGGATGTGGACAAGAAACCCTCAAGAGCAAATTTGTACTCGTTCTTTCTCCTATTAGTTCTTGTTTGGCAGAGATTGTTCTGTAACGTTACACTCATCCCTTTATGAACCAAGCTTTAGGCCACTTCCCTTGCTTGCAAATAGCAAATAGCTTTCTTGTAAGTCTGTGTTTGGAAGCTAGGAAGAAACTACAAGCTATCGCTAACAAATCTGTATTTTTCAAGCATAAGTTATGTTATAAGGACACAGAGTAGTTTGTCACTAACCTACCATTATTTGCTGGTTATCTATAGTGCTGCCAGATTACTAAAGTAATTAGCCCTACATGTATGTGAAGTAGTTAGGGAGCTGCTTTTGTATCTGCCTGTATCTCAACGTCGGACTTATGATATGTGAATTTTCCAAGGGGCAGGGAATAAAGTTATCATGTTGAATTGACATTATATTGTCTTCTGTTGTATCGTAATGACAATGCATATTTTAAGTCCAGTATTTTAAGAAAGGAAAGTAGACATTGGCCTAATTAAGGGGTGAATGATAATAATAATTCCAGAGAAAGTAGCCATCTTGAAAGTAGGGATCAATGTAGATTTATCTCCAAGCAGATGTTGGAAGGGAAAATTGTATCACTAACTTTCCTATGACAAATAATCCATAGAAATGGGACGGTACAAAGATGTCTTCCCATCGACTTATCTGCTTGGAGATGAAAATCTCCCTTTGACAGCTGATGTCAGTTACTGCAGAATTACTAGGACTTTTGAGGCAAGTTGGAAAGGAGAGCTGTCAGAAAGGACAGGCACCTTACTCTCCAAGCAAAGTTGGTGGGGAAGATCGTGATCTTTTCATCATAGTGCTTGTTTTTCATCCGCTCTCCCCACGCAGGGAGGAAAAACGGGGCATTAAGAGATCACAATCTTCCCCGCCAACCTCTGCTTAGAGAGTATTGGCACCTTGTCAGCACATCAACATGACTGCATTCACACATAGGGCATCGTGACCATTGGAGACCCATTGGAGAACCGTAAACTAGAAGGCCAGTATCCATAGGGACGGGTTTTTTAGAGTAAGGATTATGATCCAGTTGGGCCACACCAATGTAATCTCTATGCTCTCTAATTTTTGCATTAAACTGATGAGGCAGGCAGGTGATTTAAGAATAAAAGAGATTTGTAATTGTTTTCACTGTACTAAGTGTACTTTGAAGACTTTTTGACACCTGGAAAGAGAGAACATTTGAGAAAGAGTTGACTTTTATTTATTCAATCAAACTAAAAACGCACAAATAGTCTCTGGACTATAACAATCACAAAGTCAACTGTTAGTGGCCTAACTGTTAAATCTCACAATTAACTGACTAGGACGCTACGTGTACATGTCAGAATTACAACAAAAATTGCTTTAAAAATCAACATTGAATCTATTCGAAGTCTTGCCCTAGCTTCGTGCTTTAGCCAACAATCTGCATATAGAGCTGCAGCGGAGTCTGTTGAAGTTTTTATGATACTTTGTAAGTACGGAAAGTTTTGTTCTGAAAAACCATTGTGAAGTATTTTCTATATTCTGGTGCCCCACTCTGAATGGCGTGGCAGAAGCGAGCATGTGTTGCAGGGTGGTCTTCTGAGCCTGTAGTCCCTCCTTCAACAATCTACAATAAGATAAGGAAAAAGCATTGAGCCAACATTCACTACAGAGGATGGTACTCGGGCTAGGAATCCAACACATATTTTTTAAACATCCAGACGTTTGTATCCTTCCCCATTTCACCATGGGGAAAACAAAGCAACCTCTAGAGATGGGACCAAATTAGAAGTGAGAATAAGATTATTCTAATGAGGTCTATGATTGCTCAGCTACAAGTTATCGTAGTACTACTCTGCTTGCATTTTACCATCTATCACAAGTTCACAACCTAAAGCAAAAATTATGCAGTTACTAAAATTAGATACAAAACCATCAGTATTACTCTTAAAATCATACAGATGCAAGTGCATTCATGAAACAAGACAAATTTAAAACAAGAGCATAACCTTGGCAAAGGTAACAATGACAACCGGCACCTTCCCCTCTCAACTGTCAACATTTGCTTTTTTTTAGACAGCTGACACGACCTACTATGGTACTCACATGGTGGTTGGTCATGTCCATGAGGTCTCGCAGTCGACAGCCAATGTTGTGACCTCTCTCATAGCAAATGCTGTTTTCTATGATGATGTAGCTGGTGCCGTGGGCCTTGAGAATGGCATGGACCTCCTGAGGGTGTCTCCTACCATAGATCTGGTACAACTGCAGATCAAGAAAACCATCATATGCTATTGTGTGTGCACAAAACTGACAAGAGGCAACAGTTGGCATCTGCAAGACCATATTTCTGATGGAAAATGATCTTTTTATGCTTTATGAGTCTGATGTTCCATGCAAAGCTAGCAGTTAAGTATTGATTTTATTCACTTGCACACAATAGTATGGTAACTTCTATTAACAATGATCTGGTGGGTTACATTTATCTGTCACTTTGAAAAACAGTGTGTTCGAGATGCAGCACCCCCAGGTATCCACAGTTTATATACAGAAGGGTATTTTTCAGGGTGGCGAATAAATGCGACTTGACAACATTATGTTAGTAGCAGTTAGATGTGAACTAGGACTTAACAGTACGGACTGATGGAGGCCATTGACAGACAATGATTTAATGACAGTAGCTGTAACATTACACCTGTCCCACCTGTTTGGTTCTGTTGCGTAAGTCCCTGTCCTCATAGTGAGGGTGGTTGGTGATTGGACGTCCTGTGCAGAGTTTCACACCTGCCATGAGCTGCATACTGCCCGTGAAGGCTGCACCCCTTGGTGTTTCCATTCTACGAATAGCACAAGCAAAAGTCTTTACAAATGTAAGCTTGGGATGTTAGACAATATACCGTTTCATCAAGTTTTGTAACATAAGTTTCAAAATTTCATCCTGATACTTACTACTGGCATATCTTATTACCAGGATGTCTAACTTATCAGTTTCTTTGGAAATGGTACCTAACGTTACATGTGTAAGCCTGGCTTGAAGCTTTAGCAGCACAAGGGTTGATTAAATGAATTCTCTACTTACTTGATCCACTCCATGAGCTGAACTGTATCTGGGTCATGAAACTCCTTCAGTATCTTAAGCTCTTCAAGAGTTGAAGGCAAGGCCTGAGGAGACATACAAGTTATTTCATCTCTGTGACGTTACCAAAAATACCTATGATTCAAAAAAGGACCACTATTTTGACTTGACTGTCATCAAAAAGAACTGCTTTTTATCATTATACTACTGACGTTACAAAAAAATTGTACAAAGTATTTATCAAACAATTTCGGACTTTGTAAAGTAGGGATATATCAACTTTAATGGGGACTTAACTTCAGGGGATAGCAGTTTTTCACAGTATTCGTGGTTCGTGATTGACATAGTTGTTATTGCAGTAGCAATACATTGGAGATGTGTCACAGATTTGCAGTGGAGAGGCCACCGTGAAAATAAAACCACTGCAAACATGTCAAGATTTAAGTTTTACATAATATAGTTTCATCACATCCCAGTCACCTGACTAGTTGTCACTTTTAATGACACTTGTAAACATGCCTGACAATTTGCAAGGATAAGTTTTGAAAGGCAACGTTAATTGTCAAACTTTTTTAAAGGTTTACCTGTATTAGATTTCCTTATCCTAATTGATAGCTTAGTTGTCAAACCGACAATCCTGAAGTAATCCTGATGGGAGGAGTAATCATAATCATGGAACTCACCACAGCAAACAGCAGGGCCAATATTCCAGCTGTGACTATATGTCTGCACAGATGAACCTGTATGGAGATGGAATATGAATTGTGTTGTTTGGCTATATGCATTTAAAACTGTAAAAAGTACTTTAAACATGTTGTACCATAGACTCTGATGATAGAGCCATAGCAGCCAAGCTAAACTGTATGATTACATTAGTAGCAAAAAAAGTCCCAAATATTCTTTAAGGGCTAACGTTATCAGAAAGTTGGGATTTGGATGGCAAACTCTTTTGCAATTTTCTTTCAGAAATGGATGACGTTACCAGGAACTTTCTAGACAAGTAGAAGAACTTTTCTAGGTTTTATAGATAGGAGATGGCCTGTCTATTTTTTTTGCTAACAGGTTTTTCAAACAACTTATACATACATTTGGATGTAGAGAAAGGCATGTTCAATCAATTGATGTGATGTTACATTTAATGCTATATCATAAATTGGCTGCAAAGATAACCTGCTCGGGGACTGTCTTACCTTACTCTCTGATAGGCCTGCATGCAACTTGTTCAGAAGGATTTTCCAGGCCTCAAAATCAGCCACACCAGCAGCAGCTAGCACACACATGTGCGGGGTCCACAGATACTTGAACCTCATGGTGGATACCGCCAAGCAACCGAACACGGCTGCAGAAATGGCATGATAGGCTAGCTGTGGCCGCTGTAACAGCAGAGGATGAGCAGATGGAAGAGCTGGATTCTGTACATCATTCCTCGTTGCTGGATCTTCAGTACTGTACATAGGAGGCCTGGGAGGGGAAACATGATGCTCTTACTGTACGCAATGTCAACTACTAGCCTACGCTAATCTAATTTGTTGGTTCTTGCATTTTAAAAAGATAATGCTGAACTGTAGCCTCCTCAGCAGGCTCTATGAATGGCGTTTTCTGATGGCATATTAGTTCTATTGCACTCGATTTTCTATTGCACTTGGGTTGTTGTTCGCAGCCTCCGGAAGTTCTGCTGGAGTACTATAACAAGCTACCAGGGGGCCCAAAATCTAATCATGTTGAGGTCTTATCAAGACCTACATGTACCCATAAACCAAATATCAAGACAATTCATCAAGCCATTGTCAAGCTATCTTGTTGACAGACAGACACACACACATGAATCCTGCCCAAAACTAACCTTCTTGGCAAAAAGTAGAAATGCATTCATGAATTGGCTTCTAAATGTTATTAATTATCCCCAACGGGCCCTTTGAGTGAGAATGCTCAAAAACATGTAACAATATTGTTCTAACATACCTCCAGTTTTGTAGAACTGACTGCATCAAAACCAGTAGAACACAGAGGTGGAACACAGCATACAGGGGGAACACAAGGGACTTGGAGAGACGGACAAACGTGTCCAATGGAAGGACCCTAAACGCAGTTTCGCATAGATACAGCTGTGCATCAAAGTCTCTTTGGTTGCCACTTAGACCAAACTTCCCCATCAGAAAGTTGAAGATGTGCTGGTCTGCATCTGTTTTAATGATGGTCTGAAAGAGATTTTTTTGATATCAGTTAACGTTTTTCCTAGACTAAGGATACATAGACTACTTTCTTGATCACTGATATACTTACAACATGATTAATTTGTTGAGGGCGCAATTGAGGTATTAGGTAAATGTTTTGAAATTCCACAGGAAGTTCATGCTTTAGGAAAGTGCTCGTACCTTGATAACATATTTGTTGAATAGCAGCATTGATACCATCACCAGGATGACATTAAGAACCAGTCCGGCGAACTGCCATGAGAGACCTCTTCTGGTGAAGACCCGCTTCTGTCATGTGAATTAGGTATTAAAATTTGGTCATTGGTTATTCCGTAATGGGAGAGAAGGAATAATCCTGTAGTGTCCCCAAGAAGTTGACCAAGGACACCTATAACAAAACACCTTGCAAGAATGTATCCGGGCACCTTGCAGTTCCTGGTGCTGATTGAAGTTCACACAGACATTGCTGTCCCTGGTGCTGAATCACATTCAAATTGGCATTGCCGTCCCTGGTGCTGAATGACAATCATACTGACATTGCTGTCCCTGGTGCTAAACCAAATTGAAAATGACACAGCTGTCCACGGTGCTAACTCACATTCACACTGGCGTTGCTGTCCCTGGTGCTGAATAACATTCACTCAGACAACACTGTCCCCAGTGCTGAATAACATTCACACTGACATTGCTGTCCTTGGTGCTGAATAACATTCACTCAGACAACACTGTCCCCAGTGCTGAATAACATTCACACTGACATTGCTGTCCCTGGTGCTGAATAACATTCACACTAGCTGACATTTAATTGCCATCCTTGGTGCTGAATTATGCAGGTGAATGTAATGTAGTTATGTAGTTATTTTCCTACAACGCCCTTTTTTCATTTCTCACAAAAGTACAACTCAAATCTAACGGGGACAACCCACCTTGAATGCAATGACCAGCATGGCAGAGGGAATAAAGCTGAGCACCAGTGAACAGAGGACCATCGTGTTAAAGAACTGACAGACACAAACAGCCAGTAGACTCCCTGCCTGGATCAGCCACACTTGACGGATCTGTCAAAACAAATAAGCATAAAGACAAAGATGGTCAAGGATTTGCACATCACAAAGCCAGTTAAATACTGCCTACTTCATGTACTTTCTCAGTGGACACTTAACGTTAGATGCAGTTTTCTTTTGATTCCGCCTCAAGATTAACTGACTGGCCTCAATTGCTGACTAGGATTCAGAAAGCTGTGGTACATACACATAGCCTCTTGCCAAATTATTTAGAAATGAAGCTAACTTTGGCTACAACAAAATCTAGTTGTTTTTATGTTAATCTTTAAACTGGCTCATGTTAATGGCCTGTCAAGCATATTTCACATAAAAACTATAGGCTACTGTAAGTTGAATCAATACATCAAGTGGAATGAAAACCCATCAGCCCACTGATCCCCCCCCCCCACTATAACCTTCAAAGCGCACATACACCGCTATCTCTCACCTTAGCCACATTCAGTTTAAACCAATCACGTCAATTAGTTCTATACTTATAAGTGGCCCCCTTTGGCCTTGCATTGAGCGAGATCGTTAAAAAAAATCAACATTTTCCTCAGAGGTATACATGTCGCTTTCGTCTGATCTACAAACCTTTTGTGCTGGGATGACATCCAAAACTGCGCATCCGAACAGAGCCATGGCCTGGAGAAGCAGCGCGAACTGTGCAAACTGCCACGTCAGGGCGAAACAGAAGGTGCAGACATAGAGGAGAGCAACTGTCACCACCTGCAACATCAGGGAGAATGAAAAACTTGGTTTTAAAACAGTATCAAGTAATACTAACGTTAGTACCTTCTCAGATATAGCACGAAAACGTCCGTTCGATCGTTCGTTCGTTCGTTCGTTCGTTCAGACACTAAAAAAAAGTTAAAGTGGTCCCATGCATCGAAGATGCGTAGGGGGGCGCCCATCTCCCATTCGAAGCCCTTGGGCCACACAAGTGCAAGCCACTACAGCAGGGGGCTGGTCCGCTGGTAGTGATGTGTGTTTAACTTCCATACTCTTTCCCAAATGCTGAGTGCTAAGCAGAGAAAGAAGTATGTACCATTTTTAGAGTCTTTGGTATGACCCGGCCGGGGTTCGAACTCACGACCTTCCGTATGCAAGGCGAACACTCTACCAATCAGGCCATTGCACCGGTCGTTCAGACACTAGGGCCTAATGGTAAAATGGAGCAGCAAGTTTTGTTGCTGTTTCAGTAACAGCATTGTTTCTACGTGGAGTCACCTCCTCGATCACGAGACCACCATTTTACGTCCCTTCCGAATGGCGGGTGCAGTCTCATCGAGAATGCCCTTACCAGGACTGAACCAAGTTACCAACTAATTCAAGATGTCTTTATTGAAATTCGCAGTGAGGCCGCCACTGAATTGCATTCAATTTACAAACATTAAAATTGAAAGCTTTTACGACTTAGAATATTGCACATTTCGTAGCTTCCATGATAAAAAGTTGGAACCAGGAGCTCGACTGTGAAGTTGAGCTATAGCTACAGGCAGATCCCTAGCAAAGAAACAGCAAGAGCTTATGCATGGTGGAGTACCAAGATGATACCATTAACGTATCCACATGACGTCACAATGACAGGGAAAAAAGAAATCTGAATTCGAAGATGTTTCCTCACCTTGAGGTTGCGATGAAGTTTTGGATGGAAGAACACTGTCAGGAGAAACATCTGCATGTACCAGAAAGGTAAGGCCCAGCTCTCTCGCAAAGCTATGGTAAACTCCACCCGTGTAGTGTCGACTCTGTCAGAATTAGAGTAAGTTTTATTAAATCAATATGTCAAATTCTTTAGTTTGGAGCAACATTCTCTGAAAGATTATTTAGTATCACATTTTCATAAAATATTGTTTTATGTCATTCGCTACAAATAATGATCATATCGCCTGGGCGATATGATAAGGAGGGCCATACTGATTTGATCATATCAATGACATCCTCTGGGCATCCCAAATTGATGTGAGCGTGCAAAAAACGTTGGACAAAAAATGTTTCCTTCATTATGAAATTTAAGTGGTTGGGAAGGTTGAAAAATGACTGAACATGCATAACATGATATGCCAAAGGATAAATTCAATATACTTGTGTTATTTCACTTCTTCTTTTACTTAGGGAGACAATTACATTTTTCCAATTGATACTTACTTATTGAAAGTGTAAAATGCTGCAGACAGAATCCCAGCCAACCAGGAGCCAGACAGCAGCCAGGTTGTTCCATATAAGGACATGACCAGTACAGAATGGAGCCCAAACACAGCATGGATGTAGAAGTACACCGGTTCTACTGTTTTCTGTAGACAGAAACATCAAGAGTTTGTCTCACCAACTGTATAAGGAAAGCGAAGTTCCAGACTAAGACTAGACTTTGACTAAAACTAAGGATGTGGGAGCAACATGTAACAGGAAGACGCTTTAAACAATTTCCACCAAGAGGTTGACAGAAGAACTGAAAGAAAGAAGAAATCATCATGTTTACACAAATTTAGAAATCCCGTACCAGCTTCATCCTGAAAATACAACCTTATTAAAATGTGCCCCTTTTCTGGAGTAGTCCTAAATTTGGGCGGATAGTTCTTATTTTCATATCACGTTTTGGCTACAATAGTTGTCCTAAAAGAAACAACAATACAACATATTTTTTGTAATTATCACTGTGACAATCACGATCACACCGTTACAGAATTGAGGAACTTAGTGATCCATTTTCTCAAGACTTACAAAGCAAGTTATTTACCTATTTGGAAAGAAAAACTACTGATGTGTAGAATACAACAGTGTTAATGACCCCACCTGTAAGGACAATAACCTGTAGAGCAGTGCCATCACTACCTCCTGGTAGATGTTGAACCGCTCCAGGATGTTGATAGTCTTGCCGTGTTCTGTTATGTTGTCATGGACCAGTTCGTACAAACCTTACAAGGTGGAACAGTTAACGTTACAAAATGTTGTAAAAATCTACTCTGATACTCAAATCTACCATCAGACAAACTATTGCATACCAGCATATGTTATTAAAAGGTTGTTGTCCTACGTAGAGCAAGGCCAACCGGGAAAGACCGCCGCGAGTAGCATGCATGCATAGGTAAATGATATGTTTAAATTATTTTCTTTTTTCAGAAAAAGTTAAAGTGCATGATACAATCCATATTTCACGGAGTGTACCCGGGCGGGCTGTGTATAGCTTCTACCAGGTCCCGCGGATGGCTGGAAAAATAGTAGAAATTGGCCAAATAGAGTGAATAGTATGCTAAGGGAACCGGCTAAGGAGAGAGGGTGCAATATCAGAGCGGCAAACTGTACCCCTACAGCAGCCTCCTCTTGCATGTTTTTCTGTCTATTTTGGCCACTTTCTACTCTTTCCTGCCGCCTCTGGAGCCTGGTAGAGGCTAGTCTGTGTATGTGTCATGAGAATAAATGTTTTACATGAAAACGTCGTTACAGCAGAAAGAGTTTAAAAACGATAAGCATGAGTCGCTACTGAAAATATATCCACAATCTAAGTTAGATACATAACAACGCCCCAAAGTACAATGAACATATACGTCGGTCATTGTGATTATTACTCCGGGAAGGAGGAATACCTCCTTCTGGGAGTATTGGGAATGCATTTGTTTGCGCGTTCGCAGCTATAACTCACGATCCCGTTGTCGCATTGGTGTGTAACTTGGCATATCGTTTGCCTGGTTCAGCGTGGTGATGCACAATGTCTTTGTTACGCCGTAACTACTTTAATCGTCAATGCAATATCAAAATTGCACCCCTATAATTAATGGTAAGGGCCACTGTCCTGCCATAGCGACCATGTTATAACCCGTTACGCTTGACGTCATGACTGCAATACTTCAGGCAGATACGGGGTACGAAAATTTCCTACTTGCTATGATCGTATAGTCACTGTTACATTGTAAAATAGACAACGTGCATCACCACACGCAACCTAGCTAGCGATATACCAAGTTACATACCAATGCGGCAACGGGAATTGTGAGTTTTCGCTGCGAACATGTGCCGAGTGAGCTTCAGTCACAATCGCAGGTCGCATACTAGTTTGGCGCACGAGACGGCCGTCGCACTTTTACGCACAGTGTGAAAATGGGATATATCTGGACCTTCAAACTTCTCACACTTGTAGTTTGTAATACGGAGGCTGTGACAATATAAAACGTTTACGCAGGGGATGAAAGATTGTTAAGATATCTCTCTCAGAATAGTGCGCGCAGGCCGCGGCCAGACTGTGTCACTTCCGGGTGTTTTCAAAGATCCGGTGACCTTTGACCTTCGAGAAATGTTACGATAATACAAATAGGCCGATAGCTATAGATCAGGCATGCCTGCAATAAATTGTGGAAAGAGGATTTACTGCATATTTGTGATTTCTGAAACATTTTAGTTGTAAGGCTGAATGGTTCGTTGATCTTCAAAAGAAGCCATCTAGATCTAAATTTGTGACTTTTCCCGGAATTTCTAGATCCTATCTGTGCCATGTTGTAAAAACGTACTTTTCAGCAGGTTGACCCCTCCTGTATTGAAAGAAAAAGATAAATAAACACATTTTCTTTACTTGCTATAAAACACTACTTGGACTGTACAGAGATGCAATTTGTGTGGGTCAATATATTTACTTCTTTAATTACCGCTTATCAAAAATGCACTTTTCACATAGTCTCTACCAGACTAACTACGCCAGGGTTTCACTTGCAGGCTCCGTCCTAAACGGGCGAAATATGATCGTCACTGTGGACTGACTCTACTGGCTAATTATTCCTTTTTCTGGTGAATTGTACGATTCATACGCCCGTAAGAGGGCCTGGTGGAGGCTACTTTTCACACCTGGCACCACATACAATCCACGATTCCGTTGCTGAATGGGTATTTTAAGTTAGCCTGAGTGTCATCCTGTTTCAGTTCCAGGCTCTAGAAATGAATTGTCTGTGATTCCACACCTTACATCAAGATCCATTTGCTTACAGCTGAGCAGGTCACTAGCAAAGGAAATGAACAAACACCTCACCCAAAGTTTACAGACTATGAATACTTCACGGAGAATTGTGTCCTACGGACTCTTGTTTACTATTGTTATCAGTTTTTTGCTTCAACATACATCGTAATTTATACCGTTACCTTGTGCAATGGTGGGTGCATTAACCAGTTGTTTGTAGTAGGAGTAATAGAGCCCTGTCTCTGTGCGGAAGGATATCTCTCTCTCCACCTCCTGAATGCACGTAAGTTTTCATTGGGAACGTCACATACAAAATTCACTGGTTAGTAAGAGACTAATAGAGTTAACGTTATACGTTCTTTATTTCTTTCTTTACCCGGCCCGATACCCCTAAATGCATAACACTCAGGTTTTGTACAAGTTTAGTAAGACCGGGCTTGCGTCCCCTCCGATAGACTGATACCCTTAATTAGCTATCCAATAATAGCGCGCTAGTCTTGTGAGTGACAAAGGCCGGGATTCGAACTCGTAGTCTAGAGGTTATACTCACTCTGCCTAGACCAAGCATGCTATGTTTTCATCATGCTCACCATCGTTTTACAAAGAAAACAGCTATTAAATGAAAAAATAAATACAGAGCTAGCCACATGCAAATTATAAGAATTGAAAACAAGTTATGGCTAGACGATTTCAGAGTGATAAATGTACAGACCTTGATGTTTGAGAACCAGAGCACGTTCTCGTGTAATGTTGCCATAAGCCATCCATGTGTGGATCCGGAGTAATACGCCATGAACAAGCCGGCAGCAACCGACAAGATTGACACAGGAGTCCATTGGAATCCAGCGGTGGAACCGTCAGCATCTCTCTTCTCTTGACAGTCATCAGTTTCTGCTTCACTCGAGACAATTCCGTCTCTTCCCCCTTTCCTTCTTCTGACTGCCATCAATTCTTGCTGACTGAAGAAAACAATTAGTTAATAACGTCTGAGGAACTGAGCTTTTCAAATGAACTGATTCTGACAGAGAATCTTAAGCTAGAGCGACTGTTTCGGATTTTATCTTTCGTTGAGCTGCTTTTCAATATGTACGTCTGTACACAATTATTGATTTTTTTTCACATCTGTCGCACAGTTGCACCAGATGTAGCAAATCCGGGCCCTTGCGATCAAAATACGTTAACGTTACACCAAGGGCTGTACATGTAACAGGTGTCGGCTAACCAGACCCTACAGTCTACACCAGTTAGGATTGTGTGCTTGGTTGAAAACGGGCGAGCAGTTGCCCTTCTAACCTCTTCGGAAAAAGCATTATGTTCACCTCAATCGACTATTGACTGCTTTACACTTTAACTGGTCCACCGACTGCATCCTGAGAGGAATGACACGGCTAGTGAATAAAGTGACATTTACTATGTATTAGAAAGGTTTAGAAAATAAGGAGACCTGAACCCACATTCGCTCTATTTCATCAAGACACGTTCGTTCTAAATCGTAAGATATGCAACAATGTCACGAGAAAACCGAACCACATTACAAACCACAGGCCTCCAGTGCTTCCGCAGTCCGATTCCGCGAGACTCGGACCCCACAACATGGTGGTCAAAGTGGGTCGGACGGAACGACAGTGGGGAGCTAAATTAGTTATAACAGTTGGACACGAGCAAGTTGAAGCCAGGCCAGCAGTACTAGTAAACTTTCAGTTCGAAGCTGGGTTCGATGCGTTCGATGTGTTCGAACTTTTGATAGTCTGGGACTCCAGTGCACGTGAGAAGACTGAGACGACACACACCTGATGAGCTATTGAAGATGCGGCAACATTTAGATATGAGACCGAGTATACTTGCTATGAAACGGGTAAAACATCAAATTTTGTCTATTTCTTTCCTCAAGGCTTCCTTACTATTGTAAGGGAGACTTATGACAGGAATCAGTGTAAACCTGAACATATAGTTAACGTTACGTTTTTATACCACTCCTAACTTAGAGTCAGAGCCAAACTTCGTCTATCGTTCATGGTCACTAAGTTAGTATGTGCCTCAGGGGAGAAATGTCGAAAGTTTTTGAATTTTATTATTTTAATTAACTTTTCCAGGACGTCAGGACTGTATTCCCGATCAAATGCTAGAAACCCGAGTATGACTTGTTTCTTTTCTTGTCTCGTGATAACGTGTTACATAAACAACGCTGGGATTATTTAGCGACTGAGCTCTGAACTGCAGACATATAGTTGCTTGTCAAGTCCCTGTGCATTCATTATGGCGTCACAAAGAGCGTCTCGTCAGTCGTTCGAGGAACATGGTCTTGCATTTCCAGCTTGTATGCATTCTTGACAACATTGAGTTAGCTGATGTCAGAAGTCCGAAATTCGAGACTACAATTTTGGCTCAGCAGCCCGAACGCCGGGACTCGTCAAATCTTCGGCATTACTCGGTAACTTCCGTTATTGCTCGGCAATTTTCGTAGTGACGAGATTCATCATGGCGGACAAGCTTCCATGGGGCTTGAAAAGCGAGGGTCTAACTCCAGGCTCTATGAAGGTAAATCGGGCGCGCTATACTTCAGTTTACAGACCGTTTAGTACCTAAAGTACCCTAGAACGTCTTGAGTACTGAAATTATGGGTGGGGAAACGATACAAGGCACAGGAGAAGTGTTTTAGTTGGCGATCAACCGAGCGATATTTTTTTTCGGCATGGGTCATGGCGGACATAAAAATTTTAGTCAAGCGTTACACTCACTGAAAGTACAGCTGCTGACAGTATTCCTAACAACTGCACACAGAGAACATAGGTTGTCCTTTTAGCCACGTATTTTATCTGGGAAAGAATAGTATACGTACAGTACTCAAAGCAGATAGATGGAAGGAGGGCATATGTCATGTGAGCGGCAAATCAGTACTGGAAGTGTGCTATCATGATAGGTCTCTTGAGATGATATGTTGGCCAAGTTTCCTTGCAAACCTGTAGCGTCTTAATATTTCTGCAAGGTTCCTTGGTACATTTGTGCAGTGCTGGCCGTATGTTTGTGTCCTAGATGACAGGTTGCCTATGTTGTTGGTATCCCAGCAGTTTTGTATGCAAATTCACACACTGCCCTTACATTATGTACAGTTACACACCATCATTTAGTATTGCCAGCACAGTAAATTACCAGAGAAATTAGGGAACTGAATAGGTGGCAGAAGAAAGTTGATCGTCATTTGGAAATTATCTTAAGCCAAAAATGACTTTGCATCAACTCAGTTTGAATTTACATTATTTTGATGCTTTTTGTTTGGTTCATTTCATGTTATGGTCATCACTGTTAATCTCGAAGCAGATTTATAGGTGGCAAGGCAGAATCAAAAGGGCCAATGAGTGTCCAAAGCTTTGGCTACACATTGGCCCTTTTGATACTGCCTTGCCACCAATATATCTCCTTGGAAATTTCACTGCTCAGTCTACTGTCTCAAAATATCCATCTGCAAGCTACGATTTGCAGAAGACTTTTAGGAATGCAAGAAGGGAAACAACAATGTGCACCATGATATGATACATGTAAAAAAATGTAGGTTCCGTACTATGAATCCCAAATTGCAGGAACCAGAAAGAAAGTATTTCAAATGCCTGGTCACTAAACCAGGCTACATTTCATGGAAAATGATTACGATGGGCATCATTTTTCTTTCATGCATTTTGTTGTCTTGAAGAGGAATTATTTCTTTCATGTTTGCATTGAAAAAAAATTCCCTGTCACATGTAAAAAATCCCCGTGACATGGGTGTGAACTGTGAAGATTATGCTTGATCATATTCATATTGTTAAAAAGTGCATTCAAAGTAGAAAACTGCTACTCTGTGGGACAAACAGCTCTTTTTTTTATCTGATATCCCTAACAAGTGATAAGGAGTCCATCTACATACATGTACATCAGGGCACACCAGTCTTAACTCAAAAGATATGGCGGGCAGTATAAGATATACTGACTGATTGCTGATGTCCATAAGAACACATGTCCTTCTTGATTGGTCTCTTGAATTCTACGGAAGACTGCAGTAGGACAGTTGAAGATTTGTTGCTCTAACAATTTTTTGTGTTGTATGAAAGTTTTAGCTCTGTACTATGTGATAAGGTGTATGAACCACCTGTAAATCCATTCCCTACTCAGAATGTAAAGAAAGGTACTGGTACATCCATGTTGCAGGCCATTTCTGAACAGAAACTGAAGGCCTTCAGCGTGGGACGGATGAACCAGAAGAAAACGCTCAGCAAAAAGGAGCAAGAGGAACTCAAGAAGAAGGTAACAGTACTCTTTGTCCACTGGTTTCATTTGTAAACTCTTATACTTAATAGCAGTGCTTTCATGCATTTTTGCATTAGCATTATGTCATTGAAAGCAGTTCTTAAACTTTAAGTTTGCTTATCTAAAGATATTTGACACACTCACTTAACCATAACTTCATGTTAATCTCCCTCAACACCCACAACTACGGAAGTCTGAAAAAAAAAAGATCAACGAATAATCTCAATTGAAAGAAATTTAGATGTACACAGGTTGATCTTGCATGCCTTCATATGAATAAGGTTCAAAAGCAAGATTTGGACTAGGTCTTGCATAGATTTTATGGAATGTAATCTCACGTTTGTTAGTATTCTACAGGGATCTCCCCAGAAATATATAGCTTGATGGGGGGGTGCAAAGCGCAAGCACAGAATACATGTTGCGAGGGGGAAGGTCTGGAGGAGGCGTACACCGTTGAAGAAGAGAGCGACTGTTGCATTTTGCCTTTTCCAGGCATAAATAGAAGTAATTTCCTACAACTTCATCTTTGCATCTTGTCTACAACTTATGAAATCTTGAGTTTTGAGCAAAATTACAGGCTTGGCTAGAGAAATATTGGAAGAAATACCCTAACTTCGAAAATTAACAGGATGGAGCTGGGGTCAGAACAGGATGGAGGAGCGCCACTGTTCCATTCTTTAGGGAGATCCCTGTTCTAACACGGGACTAGTAATTATAACCATTCATGCTATAGAGACAATACTACAGCAACTGGTATCTGTTTTTGTATTTTCTTCATCATACTATTCATAGGAGGAGGAAAAGGCAGCTGCTCAGGTGTTTGAAGAATTTGTGGCATCGTTTGAAGACAGCGCCAGCCAAGGACCAAAAACATGGGTTCGGGGGAACACCATCAACCCAGAAACCAAAAGCAAGTCTTAACATTCTTAGTGTTATATGTACCCTCCCTTTTAGGGGCTAGGATAGTGTTTAGAATAGCCATTGTGCTAAATATAGCTTTGAATGTCTTGTGTAGCTGTTGCTTTTGCCCCCTATGAAAAATTACTCCCTCCCTATATTTGGTATTGTACAAGTTTTGGAATCGATGACTAAGAATTTATTCTAGATCTACATTTGCCTAAAGAAATATCAACTTTTCTATCATCTTTCCTGTAGAAATTATTAAGTACCCAAGTAGTGTCGTGATAGATTTATCCTTAATTTCTTACTCTGTAGAAGAAACTCTTTCTTCCAAGAAAGGAGCTCTGTACAAGCCTGCGTCCAGACTTCCACTCCCGGAACCTTCCATCTCCGCCATCATGAAACGGGAGCAAGAGAAGAAAGCGGTAAGAAGATGGGAAATCCTTACTGTTTGAGGTCTTGAAAGTGTTTTGCTGCAAGCTTTTAGCAGCATTGGTACTTTTGCTGTCTGCTTTAAGCCCTATTCAACTCGACAAGTACCATTTGTTTGCGATGTGCATGATCTTATGTAGTTAGAAAAAAAAAAGATATGTCCCACATACATTAGATTAAGTTAGCCATTTGGATATAAGTTTGTACTTAGAATGTGTTTTCAGACCTACATGTAAGGATGAATCATCTGAAGTCTAGATCGTCCCTAATGTCTGTTTTTAAAACGTAAGTATTAAGGGTGTGATGGGGGATTAATTTCTCCTTTCTTTGATTTACATCTTCATATCTTTTCCAGGAGACAGCAAAGAAGAAGAAAGAAAAAGATAAGAAGAAAAGTAACCTGGAACTGTTCAAGGAGGAACTTAAAATGTGAGTAGCTTGTGTGCACATGTATCTCCCATTTTGCCACGATTTGATGATACACTGTCTATTTTACTCCTAAAGAGTTCTATGTATAGAGAGTCAATGTCTTGTACAGAAGTGATATGTTCACACCTTTGTCATTATCTCTGCTTTATCATTATTAGCGTTTATTTTTCTCCTAACTCTTACCTTGTGCCCCCTGGGTATTCAGTCCAGAAAAGGGCTAACCTACTAAGGACTTTGTAATGATTCATCTGTGCTTGTATGCTTGTTCTAAACACAAAAAAGATGATTTTTAGTGTGTCTACTAATGTCTTCATGTTTTTGGAATCTCTGTTACCATTGTGGTGTTACTATTATCTTTTATCATACACAGAAGGTTTTTCAAACTGATTCAATGCTATAATCTTTATTTATGTGCCTGTTGTGATGTTACACTTACAGTATTCAGGAGGAGAGGGAAGAAAGACATCGCCTGAAAAAGCAGATGTTTGGGGTTAGCGACCTAGCGGGGCGGCAAAGCAGATTCGAACCCCTCAGTGAGACTAGTTTCTTATCTCTCAGCAAACCTACGTGTATGTTCCCAATTTTCCTTGTTTTGCTGATCTCATCCATAGTCTTCCACTTTAAGTTGTGCCACAGTTAATCTTGAAATGATTACGTCATCTTATTTTTTTAAGGTAATTTCTCCACTGCGGATTCATGACACAGCGAATTTATGTTTCCGATGAATTCCGTACTGCTTTATTATAGAATTGTTTCAACAGTGAACTTAAAACAGTGCGAAAACCTCCTTTCCCCTTATCAAAGAATCATCACTCACTCACCAGAACTAACCTAGTCATGATTACTGGTTTTTGGTTCTGAAATAGACCTAGAACTAGTGGATTGGTAGAGGTATAGACTTGTACATAACTTATCATTAACTTCTCTTTGATTTTCATTATATCACATGGTTTGCCCTTTTGATCAGGACTTTGTGCTTCATGTACAGATTGCTCCTTTAACATAAAGTTACGGCAAATAGCATCTCTGTAAAGTGTAATTCAAGTGCAAAGTTGGAGAGGAACATTATGTTTGTCACATGATTATCAACATCAAGTCACGTGACAAGAGAACTCCAAGACGAGATCTGACTTTATTACAGGGTTGACGAAGAGACAGAGAATTCGTCTCGAAAGCTCCCCAGAGCAATCTTTTTTATGTTGTGTGTAATGCTTAAATGTTTGTCAAAAGTACAACATTATGTTTGTACCATCCTGATGGAATCTTGAAGTGGTTGCTGTACAGTGCCATTGTTGTGGTGCCGACCAGTAGTAATCGTAGACTTGTATCTCTGTGCAGTGCTGGAGGACTACCAGTCTGGATCTCACGATACAGGGGACCCATCAACTACAAACTTGTATATAGGAAACATTAACCCAAAGGTAGAGAGAATTCCATATTATCAACCTTATGTCTTGTTTTTGCCTCCACTTGTTCAGGCTTTTCGGAACACGACAGTACTGGGGACCCTACCACAACAAACTTGTACATAGGGAACATAAGCCCAAAGGTATTTTGCTTTCATCACGCAACACACTGTTTATATAACCTCTCCATCTACTGTATAAGTGGTTCCCTTTCCATTCAGAACCTCAGAAAATGCTTTTTTCAATGTTTATTAACCTTCTCCCTGCTGCCTAACCCTGTAGCCAATACAAATATGGTGCTAAAAGACTACTTCAGCAGGGAGATGGTTAAGAAAAGACTACGCTTTATGGCAAAGTTAAACTTTAATTCCAACACAAAAAAAAGTTTGCCAAGTTTTCAGGCTTCATCATGATAAATGACCCACTTCTTATTCTAGACATGTGACTTTACAGATGTATTATGGGTCTTAGGTGGAATTGGTACATAGATCACCAGTTTAGATTTCTCTTTGCAGATTGATTGCTCCAAATTTTCCTCAGATACATATTGTATTTGTAGCGTGTACTTTATCGGTATGAAATCACCACTGAATTGTTCATTACATGATTGCAAAGAGGAATGAAGATATCATGACGTGTTGAACTTTGTGGTTCCAGATGACAGAAGAGATGCTGTGTCAGGAGTTTGGGAAGTTTGGACCGTTAGCTAGCGTGAAAATTATGTGGCCCAGAACAGAGGAGGAAAGAGCCAGAAACAGGAACTGTGGCTTTGTAGCATACATGAACAGAAAAGATGCAGAGAGAGCACTAAATGCTCTAAGAGGTAAGTAGGTTATGTAGGCTATAGCTATGTAATTGAACATGAGATACAGTACTGTACTCAACTATTCTTTGGATTGTTTAAAAGTTTGTGGGTTTGCTTCGGTGCTGTTTCCAGGGACTCATGTAGGGTTAGTTATAGGCCAATTCTTTGGACAGTTGTGGATGTATCATACAAAACTCTGCTGCCTTGGACAGAAAAGATTGCCATAGATGAAAATCTCACATGAAGGAAATTATACGACAAAGTTGACTCCAAGATGAGATCTGACTTAACCGGGTTGATGAAGAGACAGCGTTCGTCCCGAAAGTTCCCCAGTAACTCTTTTGTTGTGTGTATTGTCCCAAAAAGTTGACTCTGCCTTGATAAATAAATGTTCTTTCGCAAAAGACTGATGTTAAAGTTGGTACTGTTTATGACTTTTGTGCTAACGGAATATTTTCATCTCCAGATAAGGAAATTATGAGTTTCAAGATCCAGCTGGGCTGGGGCAAGGCGGTCCCCATTCCTCCTCACCCTGTGTACATTCCTCCAGCCATGGTCGAGCTAGCCCTTCCCCCACCCCCCTCGGGGCTGCCTTTTAACGCACAGCCCAAACAGCCGCTCCCTCCGGACAAGCGCCCGCCCCCTGGGATGATACTGAACGGACCTCCCCCCGGCATGCCCCAGGAGGAGTTTGACCAGGTACTAGGACAGTGTGAACTGGTGGGAGTAGTCATTAATGCTGTAGGGCTGGGCGGCGTAGGGAAGTGCATGGACCGGTCACTTTTGGAAGGCATTTGACATGTTGAAAGTTACAAACACAGTAAATTTGCAGTGCTACTTCTCTATTTACTCCAGTCAATCAGCAGTTTCTACCAAACAAAACATGTCACAGGAGTGAGAGTTTATTGGAATAAAGAACAGTTTTACCACCATCCAAGATTTATTCAGAACCAATTTGGCTATTGGAAACAACAAAAGGATGGTAGCAGAAGCTGTTCAGTCAGGTATTGTGCGATCAATCAGAAACAAAAGTAGTGATGGTAAAAAAATCTTGATATTCCAATGATGTATTCTGTTTTATGATTCTTAAAAAAATTCTATTCTAAGAGTAGAGCAAATTACATTCATGTGTTCTGTTGTTCAGTGCCAAAACTGATATGTTGGCAATGAAAACAAGCTTATGTACATATTCTGGACCATTCTTGCACCTCCCTCTACCAGCCTGTTATGATATTTTGTCCATGAAAGGCTACATGTGTATCTTCCAGTCTTTATTCATTCCTACATGTATGCCAAGGTATTGCCACCTTTGTACCATGTGGTGGACATCGGTAAGTGCATCGAACGATGAAGCTTAGCAAGTTTCTATGCTACATATGAACATTTTGGAGTGGTAGAGTAATAGTACAACGTGTATAAAGTCGTTTTTGTCTGGCCAGAAGTGCATGCATGATTTTAACCCCTTTGAAAGATCTTGACTTCTGTGTTGATTCAATCAGTGTTATGCTTGTTCCTATGGATGGGTTAGTAGTGGTGGCCCCTCCTAAGGCGTAAAGTGGGATATTCCAACAAGGGACCTGAACCATTGGTACTGCTGATGACACGAGTACCATACGTGTATTTTGTCGTGGGTCGGAAGGTGGTTCTGGTGTCATCCACTTGTAGCTCAGATGCCTTGATTGGTACACAACCACTTTGAGTCATAGGATGGGAAACATGCTAGCCAGCCATGGGGTTGCTCTGCTGCATTTAGTGTGGTCATTTTGCATGCCGCTTTCTGCCACCCTATTACTGACACCCCTCTGTTCTCATGTTGTTTTACACAACGACCAGACCTTGTACAACGCCGTTGTCAAAGTGGTTATCCCCACAGAAAGGTATTCTTCACTTCATTTAGAGATTTTTTGACAAAAATAAGCAAATTTTGGCATCTAAAACAAAAATGTGTGAGAAAGAGGGACAACCAGAAGATGGGGAGAAGACATCAGGAAGACTGGCTGGGCGCGGAAGACGGACAGGAGGAGGGACGCCATCCGATTTTTCTACCGAGGAAGTCGGGCAGAATGCATTAGTCATAGATCCTTCCATAGCAGCGCATTTGTAGACATCTGTATGTGGCAAAACATAGCAGAACATTTGCTCATACCAATGCAAATTTTTGCTATGCAGTCATTTTTCCTCAAGCACATGCTGCAAGTCCTAGTGCTGATTCTGAACAGTAATGAAAGTTAGACATGGAGATTCCTCCTCAGGTGTCATTGACTATTTCTGGCCTTTCTGTATTATCCATATCAAATTTGCATGTTCGTAGACAAAGCTTGATTTAGGAACAAAAATACTAACAGATTTCTGTAGTTGAACATTTACATCAGTATCAGTCAGCTGATTTATTACTTGCAGTCAAATATCATTTTTTTCTGTTGAAAATTCCGATAATATACAGTCCATCACATCTTTAACATATTGCTATGATGAAAGTGGAAGAAATTTACATAGAATAGCATATGGCTCTAGTAGTAAGGTGATTATTTTATCGTATTACTGGTACATGTACGGTGAACATGCAACAAGGAGGATATGTACGAGTACAAGGAAAGTAAAACTAAGACATAAGATCCTGGTGTAAGAAACAAGATCCCAAGAACTAAAAAAGAAGCACTTGCCACAGATGTTACAGTAGTTTAATGATTGCAAATTTGAAGTTTTAAGTTGGAATACAATGGTCAAGGTGATCAAAATGGCAAATTAATTTTTCAAATTCTTATGCATGCAACTTTTTTAGTGATTATGAGGAACTAGAATCTTAAAATATTTTTTCTTGTTGACTGTTTCCACAAAGTAAACTGTACAAGTACACAGTCAAGTTTGAGGGTCTGCATATATGTCCTCCTTAGATGCATGTTCTTGGTGTTGTGCCCTATTATTTTGTTTCTACGTGTGTTGGTTGGATGCTGTATTTCCAGGCCGCTCCTTCAACTGATCCACCGTATGATCGAGTTTGTCGTTCGCGAGGGACCCATGTTTGAGGCTATGATCATGAATAGGGAGATAAATAACCCTATGTTCAGGTAAGCACATAATGGCAGCCTGGGGGTGGGTGGGTGTCAATTTTAGCCCAGTATCCATCCTATTCTAGCTCTGTTTGATCGCTTTTCTTCAGAAAAGTCTGTCACTTGTTAATAGCAAAATGACTGGCATTTTAATATTCCCATTAAAGTAGAGGCAAGAGTTCTGATTGGCTTTGAGTCACATGGTGCTTGCAACAGCATGGTAACGGGATTTGAGCAGGCATTCAGAAGTTCAAACCATTACACTGCTTCAGGTTCTTAATTCCCAAAATAATGCAGGACAACAGGGCCAAACGGAAAATAAACAAGCTCACACCTCTAGTATCATCAAAGTTCACAAAATCAACTGTTGAATTAACTTTCATTTGGTGACCTCAACATACAAGACGAAATTAAAACTTAGGTGACACCTAGGGAAAAAATGTAAAAATAAATACTGTATACTTACAGGGACATTGCAAACGCAGTTCTTTTTTTATATTCAACTCATCTATAAATTTTTTGATACTTTGGAGTACATTGATAGAATAGGGTGTTACACCACTGACAGCGCTGAAAGTATACTTTCTTTTCATATATTAGTTATGATGTAGATGATACCTTAGTATGCTTGACAAATCATGTTTTCAAATAGCCCAGTGAGCAATTCCAGTAACACATAGGTTTGTATGAAGATAGAGGCCTTTAAATCATTTAAAGTGTACCTCAATTTTCCTCATTTTTTTTCCTTTCTAAATTTCTAAGCAGAATCATTTTTTTTAGTTGCTTTTGCAAAATCTTCAGTGAGCTTGAAGCTGCGTGTAAATGAATTTCTTGACTGTATGTTTTTCGGTTGTTAACATTGTTTTATCGTAGGTTCCTGTTTGAGAACCAAAGCCCTGCACACGTGTACTACAGATGGAAGCTCTTCTCCATCCTACAGGTAAGGCTGAGGTAACATTGTCATAAGGGTTGGTACATCTGATACGTGCCTGCAAAGCTGGTGTGTTGCGCCGAATGGCGGTTATACCGGCTATATAAATACAGACACAGATACAGATAGGTTGTGCATAATCTGGGGGAAAATAATGTTCAAATTTTGAATCTCAAAACAAAACTACAAATGTGTTGACAAGTTTGCCCCATTTCTTAAGTCGTGCATCACCGTCGTTCATTCAGACCCTTTTAGTACCTAGTGGCACATATAGGGCAGCAAGTTTTCTTGCTGTTTCAGTAGTAGGGTATATTTTTACAGGGAGGGGTTGATAGCCCTTTCCCTTTGACCCACTCGAGCCACCTTGAACACAAACCATATTTTACATCCCTGCCGAAAAACGATGCAGCCTCAACCAGAGTCTGTCTTGAACAAAAGAGATTTATTCTGATTTATTCAACTACCTTGAGTTCAATGAAAATTATGTTTTGCTGCCAAGCCTGACTGTGTGAATGTCCCACACATAACAACAGACACACCATGATCTATCTTGTCATGCACTTTTTCTCTTGCGTATCAAATGTTGATAACACTGGCATTACCTTCATTTTTGCCAACAAGAATAAAAGTCAAACAGTCAATTTAAAGTGTAGTTCCCATTATTTTTTACACACACATTGACAGTTAAATGATTCATTTGTTACTGCTGCAAACCTTTACAGTATTTGATTCAAGTGTTTTCCTTCTGCAGGGAGATTCCCCTCAAAAGTGGAAGCCACAGGAATACCGGATGTTCAAAAGCGGGTCCCTGTGGCGCCCCCCTCCCATGAATCCCTATTTACAAGGCATGCCGGAGGATGTTGTTACCACGGAGATGCACGACGAACCAATCAAACGTGGAGCTCTGAAAGACAAGTAAGACTTATCTAAGATAGGCACAGCTATTGATATATATGTATAGTGAAATTATGTAACTGTGTCAAAATGTATACTGGAACGCCAACTAAAGACACTTTGTTATGATACATTATATATTATATGAGAAACATTTTTGCCAACTGGTACCATATATCCATATCTAGCACTATAAATGGGACCTTATCGGCTCCTTAGATCTTTCTTGCTCTGACAAGAGATAGCATGAAAGAAGAAAAATATTATTTACAATGCTGTAGAAAAATCCTAGGCTAATTGGAAGAGATTTGGCCGTGTCCTCTTGTAATGAAATTTGGATCTCTTTAGCCCAAAATAGCCATTTCTAAATGTCTTTACCATCGCTCATACAAAAATAATGAAGTTTTCAATCTGCAACTTTGTCAGATGTATGTTTTGTAGAAGAGGAATATGTAGTGATCAACATCATCATCGGTTTAACTACCATGGTGACATTAATGATCCATATATCTGTAGTGTGTTTCCACCATGGTGTGTTGAAAACTAATTGCAGCATCTTTGTGTAAGTGCCGTTGGCATATGTAGTAATGCCGATGTTGTTGTGCAGTGATAGAGACAAGTTAGAAGACCTTCTCCGTGGGCTGAACCCTGAGAGACCTAAGGTGGCGGAGGCCATGTTGTTCTGCCTGGACCATGCTGATGCAGCTGAGGAGGTGGTAGAGTGCATCGCCGAGTCCCTGTCCATTCTGCAGACACCTCTGCCAAAGAAGGTAATGTAGATTCATCTATTTTTGCAGGGACTTCATTTTGTGACAGAAGGGGATAGGAGGTTGTCTCTGTGTCTTAAGTCCACGGTTGACACAATTCTGTAGTACAGACAGTAATGATTTCCAACAGTCTATCCTGAATTTTAGGTGGAGAAGTCACATCGAAAACTGCAAAAAGAAAACCACCACGTTCTACAGTACTAAGCCTTTCTTGGTCGGAAGTCGCTGTGTTGGGTTTTGATCACATCAGTTGTGTGATTTGTTTAGGACAGCAAATGAAAAGTGTTCTTTCGACAGGCTTTGTTGTATCATACAAAATGCAGCTTTCTTGTGACAGAAAATGTTGCTGTAGAGATCCTTGTCAAACATTGGTGGTGGCAAAGCTGCCAAAAGTCCTATGACAAATTTTTTTATGATTGATATAACTTATTGATGCACAAACAATTCCATCCTTCATGGGTGACATCCTTTTGACAAAGAAAAAAAATGTTATTGATGTGATATTTTATTTGCTGATTGTTAGTTCTATGGGCAAATTTTTTGTTACATGACAGTCAATACTTCATTGATGATGTTAAGGTGATAATTCTGCTTCATTGTGTAATCATAGTCATGAATAAGAATTTCTGACTTTGACTCCACAGATTGCCCGGCTGTACCTAGTGTCAGACATCCTCCACAACTCATGTGCAAAAGTGCCCAATGCCTCCTTCTACAGGAAGTTGTAAGTATTGCAATATGATGTTATGTTACATTTTTTTATTGACATTGTAGCTAATGAAAATTTGTAAAATGTTAAGATAGTATTTTTGCTTTTGATGTGTTTTTTGCATATTTCATAAGAGAACAAAAAGTAAATAACATGGATTTGTGTTGTTTCCAGTTTTGAGGGAAAACTGCCGGAGATTTTCGCAGATATCTGTGCTGCCTACAAGAACATTCAGGGCAAAATGAAGGCAGAACAATTTAAGGTCGGTATGCAATGTTAAACTTTGAAATTATAAAACTGATAACTAAGCACATTTCTACATCATTATTGTATCAAAATGAATACACATTTGTACATAAAAAAATCTGTAAAAAAAGTTTAACTCTGTATAATGTTTAGCACAAGGTGATGAGTTGCTTCCATGCGTGGGAAGACTGGGCCGTCTATCCGGAGAGTTTCCTCATCAAACTACAGAACATCTTCCTGGGACTGGAGACCTTGTCTGACGAGGCAGACAGAGAAAAGGTTTGTCTTCACCATGCTAGATAGAATGTATGGATTTTGAATGAAAGGGGGGAAAGACCAAAGAAGACAATTAAAGATACATGTACAATGTACCAGAATTTACACTGGCAGAACATACAGAAACCACTCTGGCAGAATGTACAGAAACTGCACTGCTCCCTCTAGCAGAATGTACTGACACTACAGTATAAAAAATCACAGACAGGGAGCCAGATAAGCCAAAATGATACTCCATTATGGATGAAATAGCAACTCTTAGGAATATCAGAATCTCACAGTTAAGAGAGGAATGTATTTTTGTCAATGTATATTTTGTTTAAGTTATTGTTAGTTATTGATGTTGTCTACAGTTCCATCACCTATTGTTGAATGTTGGTGTTTTCTGTAGGGTGGGGACACTCCACCCACTGGAGCCACTAGGGAACTGTTGATGCCAACACAGGCCAGTCCACTGGACACCAAGGTCCAAAAGGTAGGGGCTACCTTCCATTTATCGTGTGATATGGTGTTCTTGTGAAGGAGAAGTTCATTGGTAAGTTTTTGAATGATCACTTCATATTGACACAATAGATATATGCTTTCTGTTTAGCTCTTGTCACACATTAAAAACCTTCCCACAACTTAAGTCCTGATGACTTCCTAACCAAGCTGGGTCAGGAGTAGCCTAGCCTGGATGCCAGACCCCCAATCTCTAACATACATGTATCTATCATGTGGGGATATTTTAGAGATTAGGAGTAGCCTGGAATCCATCTATTCTAGCTCCAGTTCGATCACATCTAAGAAGAACATGACTTTTCCGAGTTTGATTTGTATACCACATATGACCCTGCTCACGACTAACTCCCAACCAATTGGTCTGGAGAAGGTTGGGAGACCATGGAAGGCTATGTGTGACAGGGGCTTCATGAAGATAAACAACATTTTTCCATGAAGATAAAGTTCTTGTTTGAATGATTGCAGAAAGAAGAAAAGGAGGAGAGAAGAGTGGTTGAAACAGCGCCCACCCCGCCTATTGAGATAGACGGTGTACCCATCATGGCTAAGGCTGGCTTGGACGGACTTCTCTTAGATGTGGACGGCATTCCTATCAAGGAAGGAGAAGACATAGGTAAGATAGAGATCGAAGACAACAGGAGCTCTCCTTGGGCTAGGTCTGAAGTGTTAGACAGCTATCAATTACTGCATGAAATATATTTCAGGGATTTGATATTCTCATACTTAACTAAGCTCTTTTTAGGATGATTATCCAATAAAAAGATATCAAAGCCCTTCCCACCTCTGTCAGAGCGTAGAAACGCAAAATGTAAAAGAAGAAATGCAACTGTTTGAGGAACATGAAGCCACTCTCTCATTGGTCAAACTATTATATGCCATGCTATCATTGGTTGATCTAATAATTGTAATGGACTGTCAGGATTGGTCTATGGTGTTTGTTGGTAATTATCAATCAGTAACTTCATGTTTATCTATGCATGAGTCACATGATAACAATGTCCTTGTGTAGCTTTTCTGACAAACCAAAACAACTGGATACCCTGTGTCTGCAAGCACTGGTAGGTTAGTTAACACTGTTTAGTACAAGTTAGTTATAATAACTTGTGTACAGACCTATTAACCATTGTTTCTTTCCACAGATGGAATACCCATAGGAGTCAGTGAAAGTGTGGATGGGATAGTCATGAAGGTGGAAGACATAGACGGAAAACCAAGTAAGATCATGTCAATTTTAGATATATTACTCCAGAAAAAAATCAGCCAACAGAATTTTTTCAGGCCACACAAATGTCCCTTAATAATTGAACCCTTGGAAGGTTGCTAGATTTGACTTGTATTTAGACATAGGCAGTATATTTGTGGCAGTCCACTTTATACAGATGTGTTGATAAGTGAAATAGGTTCAAGGCACATTGAAAGCAGTGCAAATGTAGCCAAGAAGCATATAATCAGGCCAACCTTTACATGTAACTTGAATACAACTTAATTAGGATTGATGTTAAGAACTTACCTGTAAATATAGTATCAGGACAAAATGTCCCAGTGTCTGTGTTTTGTCCATTTACCATTATATGATTTTCACAATTGTCATATCACCTAAATGCAAAAAAAGTAGTCTCAATACACAATTTTATTTACCACATAGGAGGATTTATAATGTGATGAATAAATTGATACTTATGACTAATTCCTGTTTTGGTCATGACAGAAAAAGGAACTGTGAAATTTAGATTCTGAAATTTTCACACGAAACCCTTGCCATGTTTTTGGCAACACCTCAGAGGCTAGCCTTAAGTATACTATTCTCGATTAGAAAGGTAGATTTTGTTTGTAATGTTCATCAGACTAACTTCTTTCAGCTCTGTTGCCTGAGATCTGTAAGTACATGTAGATTGAGTTGTGCTTCACATGCGATTTCCTTCTTGCTTTGTTCGTAGCACTTCAAACAGTAGGTAGTTTGCATGTGATGTGACAGCCGCCATGTTTGTTGGTTGAACCTAGAAGAGTTAGACCAACTAATTTGCATGTGTATGTGTCATTGTTACATGACTATAACTACAATATACAAATCGGCATCCAGTTTTAACCTTCAACATGGCAGACAATACTTTCATGTGTGCAAACACTCTAAAATTTTTGAGCTTGATGAAATAACAAGCTGTTTCCACCTCTGTTTAGTTGATGACGACCTGGATGGACAACCTATGAAAGAAGGTAAGGGGAAGTAGTTCTAGACAGTATGTATTTGGTCTGAACTAGTCCCTTCTACGCAATGTTGGCCTTAGTATGTAGCTAGTAAAAATGCACTTAATTGTTCGACTTGTGCTAAAGATGATACTGTAAATGCATTTGAGTTTGCATGGTTTTTATTTCACATTAGGGAAAAAGTGGAGTGTTTGCGGTGGTTTTAAGTTCACGTTTGAAACAATAGTAGCGCTACAGTCATAGGTGGGCAAAAGGTTCGCTGTGGTTTTAAGTTCGGACGAGTTCACTGCAAAAACCGCGAACATAAAACCACAGCGAAGATTTCTGCATTTTCAGTAGTTTGGCACAACTCATTCAGCCAGCTGACTTCTAAGACGTTTTTCTTCGTCTTCTCTTCTGTGGTCTCACAGTGTGTTAGAAAGGCTTTGCCAAACAATTGAAGCTACAGCTGTCAATATATACTCCTTGAAGCAAAACTGAGATAAACATAGAAAGAGGAGCATAGTCTCTTTTGCAGTTGGGCAAAGACTGAGGATTTAGTAAGGAGGTTTCAAGGTAGACAGAAGTTTGCAACAAATGTTTGTTTCCTTATGCAAAATGCAGAGCCAGTCTTCAAAGTGGCCCCATCGAAGTGGGAAACTGTGGATCCATCCGATATAGAGGCACAAGGTAAGGCTGACTTCTTTTTTTTTTTTTTACGAAGTCGATAGCACTGCTACATGTATGTTACTGTCTGATTCTATTTTTAAAGAAATTTCAAGATGTTTCAAATCTGTTGATGAAACTTGACTGCAGATGTTCTTGTCATGTACAAAAAGTGTTCTCAAACAGATTTTAAGATTTTGATTATATTGCTATAACCTCTTGGAGCAGCTCATGTAGTTGTGAAGAAGCTGTGTCCGGCACCCTTGAGCACCGCCATCTAACATATATGGGATGTACTGAATTAGTATATAGACATCTTTGCAATATGAGAGTATCTGTGAGATGAACAAGTTTCTTTTCTTTCCAGCTATGACAACATCTAAATGGGACCTGTTGGAGCAACAGGATGAAGATGATCCAGACCAGGATGACAAGTCAGTACATCTAATCTTAACCCTTAAAAATCTACAGTAGCAGATATATTAACGGATTTAGACATTGCACATGTTATGTGCTTTGCTTCGAAAAAAGCAGGGATTTTAGTAAGGATTCAGAGGTCTCATTCCATCTTTTTGCCTGCTATTGGTGAATAAAAGATCCTGAAAAAACTGTTGATATTTCAAGTCTTGATACATTAGATAACAAGGTTCATTATTCATAACCAAGACAAACAATCACAGTCGACGTTTCGGTGACCGTCTGTCACCTTCCGCAGGGCCATTCTGACTGGTGCTATTCCACACTGCAGACTAGGTGTCTGCTTACAATGCGTTCCCGAACATAAACTATTGTCATATCTTTCTGCATTAGTATAAGCCATAATAAAATGCTGATGGTGTTTCCTTGTATCTACAGATCACAGGGTGACTCCAACGACCCAGACAAAACAGCGGACGATGACGACGTCGATGGTATGCCCATGGAGGACGATGCCCAGGATTCCATGGGAAGGGACTACGACTCCAGAAGGGAGGTCCCGCCCGACATCGCGGCAGAACTCAAGATGACAGAAATGTCTGAGGAGAAGAGAGCACGACTCCGGGAAATCGAGGTAAGTAGAGAACTTATTTTGCTGTCCCAATGTTGCATGAGTTCACAGATATTTGTTGTTCTTGTGGCTTGAATGGAATAGGTTTTTCCCAGTCTGACCGTTGCCTAGCTCTCACATACACTCACTCCAGTAGCCCCACAACCTGTGCCAATAGGCCAATCCTTTAGCCCCACCTATGTCTTTCAAAACTCAGGAATGCAAAAAAACACGTGTATATGCTGCTGAAAGCTAGACATCCAGGTAATAAGATACACAAGTACTGATGAGAAATAGCAGATGCTATCTGAAATGTCTGACCGTGTACAAAACTTAAACAGTCACTAATGAAAGATGCAGACACTGTTCAAAATGTCTGTTTATATTTAGTAAATTTTGTTTCGTGCAAAAAAAAAATGCAAAACATAAATCCACTCTCTTATTTATTGAACTACTTATTTTGATTGACAGCTAGATTGGTCTATTGGTATAACAGAAAGTCCAACTTTCTTACCCCTTCTCCACACAGATGAAGGTGATGAAGTACATGGATGAGTTGGAGTCTGGAAAGCGGAGTCGGAAATCTGGTATGTCCATGTCCCAACAGGTCCAACACTACCGGGGCAAGCTACTGGAGAGGGTAAGTCATCTAATGATCTATATACCCTTAGAACAGAACATCTGTTTAGTGTAGTCCACTTCTGCAGCAGAACTAGATGATCCTGTCGCAAGCTTGAGCTAAAGCCACTAATGTCCAAGCAGATTCTGGGGGTGGAAATCCTAACGTTTTCTAACTGGTGAACTGCCAGATAAAAACCAGCCCGTCAGACTACAGTATGTTCTTGCCCAACATCAGTTTGGAGATTAAATATAATGCTCATGGAAACATGTATTTCCATACATTTCCACTCATCACAAACTACTTCTGCTAGTTTTTCGATAGTTGCCAGATAAAAGAGCAAGACATTTATCAATGTTCATGTCATTTTTTCACTTGTCAGTGGGATCTTGTTCTTCCACACAGGTTTAGATACATACATATGATACATATATGTTGCGTTGTTTTTCAGGAGAGAGAGAGGGAAATAGAAAAGATAAAAGAAAGACACCGTCTGGAGAGGCTGAAGGACAAAGAGGAGGTGTCGTCGCAGGATTCCTCCCCTCACCGCGAGAAGAAACGCAGGAGAAGTCGGAGCCACTCGCCAAGCCCTTCCCCGGGGAAGAGGTACAGCTCCAGGTCTCGGTCGCCACGGTCGGAGAAATCAGAGAGACACAAAACAGAGCGACCTGAGAGAAGATCAAGGTCACAGTCTGGCTCACCATCCTCACACAGGTAGGTCATCATACTGTAAGTCTTGGAATGTTTGCCATGGTTTTATTTTCTTTGCGATCTAGCCACTGCAAAATCATGACAATGCAAATATGTGTACTCAATGTATTACTACTGTACTACAGAATTGTTTCAACTGCAAACACATAACACCTTCTTTTCCTTTCTACCCCAAAACTAAGTCCTCGCAAAAATAAATGAGTTTGCAGTACTTTCATCAAAAAGTCTTCCAAAGACTTACCATTAAACAAACACTGTAAGATGGTCTACACGTACATGTACATGTATGTTGTGTAATGTATGGATGTGTTACAGTTTTAACTATATTTTATTCCCTTCTTGCATGTTATATGTTACATAGCATATATGTTAGAAATCAACATTATGTTTGGTATACATTGTTCATTTATTGTTATTTAAAAATTTTACTGATTAAACGTGGATGTGTTGTGAGCAATATCTGTTCGACAGTGACTGAGACTGCTTGTCTTCCCCACAGGACAAGTTCCCCCACCTCCACTAGCAGTCGCAAGAAAAAACGCTCCAAGTCCAGGTCGCCTAGAAGGTCACGCAGGTCAAGGTCGCCCAAGTCTCCCCGAAGGTCGAAGAGCTCCCGGTCCCAATCCCCGTCCTCCGCCAGGAAACATAGTGTCAAGTCCAGGTCCAGATCTCCGCACAAGAAGTCTAGTTCTCACAAACACAAGAAAAGCAAACACTGACCAGTTGTGCTGTAGTTGGGCCTGGGAAAATAATGTTGTGTTTCTGATTACAGTCCTGAAAGAATTAGGGTCGATAGGTAGGGATTGTTTGACAGCCGCGCGCTCGTAGGGGCGGTAAAACCCCGACGACTAGCACGTCGACTACCTACCTAGGTAGGGATTCTCCTCAATCTAACAGCGTGTGAAATACAGAAAGTTTTTTTTTAAATTTTAGAACTCAGCCAGAGGTAGATCAAAAATTTTACGTCCCTTGCCAGCGATCGACTAAAAAAAAAATCTAGAATCGGCAGGTTTTTGCTAGGGTCAGTCGGGTAACCAGAAACACAACATTTTTTTCCTATGCCCAGTTGTTACTTGAACAGACATGAAGATTAGTCATAGGTACGTTTGTCTCTTGAAACAGAACTGGAAGACAAAGGATGGACTATTGTAGTTTTGTATAAAGTTGTTTGTGTATAAAATGTTTCCGAACTAATTCTACGTCAATCATAACATGAACTCACAGATCCTGTCATTATGCGTGTTGAAAATCGTTATGTTTTCCTCTAAATCAAACCCATGTAGCTTTCATTGCATGTGATTGTGGATGTCAATTCTACATGTATAAAAGCAGGGATCCATGAATATGATACATACATGTATCATGTTGAACTCTAAGGCCACTTTTTCTCATTAGGTATATATCTGAAATTACAGTGTCTGATTACAATTTACATGTAATTTACACTTTGGCGCATTTGCTCAGAAGAACAATTGCATATAACATATATAAACAATGCCTTAAGTTTACAATCCCTATTTTCTGTTTGCATTGTCAGAAGAACAGTGTAACTATGCCAGTGTTGAAGCAGTTTATTACAGCTGCCTTTCAGTGTTAATAGACAAATCCTTTCGCTCATATGAAAGCAACCAGACATGGCAAATAAAAGATACTGAATGATGAAATGTTTATATCAAACACCGATTGAACAATGATCTGTTGATTAAACCTCAATTGAAAATTAAACTGTATTGGAACTCTCACACTCCGTGTTTTGTTAATTTTTTTTCGGATTTGCCCACAATGTGCCATCAGTACTTGTCTCATATTTGTTTCATAAGTAAGATTTAGATATTCGATTGACTAACTTAACAGCTGTAATACAAGATGAAATTTTTAGGTTTGTAGGTTTCTGGCAGTCTTAGATACACTAAAACTGAGAATCAATCTGGTGAATTTATGTATTTAAAAAGCGTGGCAGCACTACGTTTTCGAACCGCATGGGGGCGTTGGGTGATTTTAGCGTACCTTAAACAGTAATATGTTCCACTTTTCTATCTCTGCTACGTCAAAACTGCTTCCGTTCTGCAAATCGCTTTTTCATGCTGTCTTGTATACATACTCTGGTTAGTTATTTGTTTGCGATGGAGGACTTGTAAAATCAATTTTACAAAATGCTGCAAAGAGGAGAAAGGTGGCTGAAACATACGACGAGCATCTACCTGATTTTCTTCAACTAAGCAGTGGACCCATAATTTCTCAGCAAATAATTGTAGCCATTTTAGTGGCCTTTACTTCGCACCCAAAAAGTACAAATAACAGCCACAAATGAATGGAAGACTCCTCTTTCAAACTGGCGTTGGTGTCAAAAACAGGATAGGCTGAATAGATATATAACAGTGAAATTCTTGTTTGGCAATGCTTTCCAAGTCGGGTTGCAGGCGGTCTCACAGCGACATCTAACTTGCCAGGTCAGTACTGCAGTGTTATTCCAGCCGACAATATACTCATCTTGTGTAACCATTTATACCTCTAGACTTCACTTCACTCTCACATAATGATACATGTTACTCTTTAAATTTAGAAATGTTCGGAACAGCTGTACTTTTAAAATGTGAGGTTGCTGTGTAATTTTGTAGGCGGTTCCTATCACTTCCAAAATTAAAGTCTTCTCCGATGGGACACATTTCTGGGCACACTTCCTTGGGAAACCTGTTCAATCATGAATGTGCTTGCAATCTTAATTCTAGCGATTCGAAGCGTCGTTCTCGTAGGCGGATGTAGTTGTTCGCACCTTTCTTGTGTACGCTATCATAGAGTTTGAATTGTCGGAGCTTCTCACTTTGTGGTACTGTATTTTGGCCGTGTAAATCGACATGGGCGATATACTGTGATGCTACTTTAGATGCATGCGTCAAAAGCGGTCCCTATTAATCACTGACAGTACTGCAGCAGTATTGTAACGCACTATCGATCTGCAATGATTACTCGCTAGGGGTCCCACTGTCACTGTTGATTACTAGTATTCAGGAAATCTAGATACAGTATATGTAATTTGAGTTATGTAAGTCAGTTAAAGGTGTACATCACCATGCGTAATTATGTAAACGTAAACCCACTGCGTTCTTTTCAAACGTGTGACATTTATTATTGAGAAAGAGAGGAACATCGATAGATATAAATTTTGCAAAGGAAGACATAGTTTGCATAACTCAGGCGAGTCTACAATAATTCCATGGTAGTAAATAACGGGAATACTTGCAGCATTTGGAAGTAAATGTGAACATCAGCCGTAAATCATGCAATTCCGGGCATCATTTACATATGAGGAAACGCTACAATAGCCTTATTTGCTGATACTTTCATACTTTCAACAACTTGTGGGCAGAGAAGATGATCAACTGATACAATTTATGCAAATTCTGCATAATCAAGGAAAACATTTATAATACGTTACTCCAAGGAGGTTTAATCAAAAGTCAAAAAGGTTAAACCATTTGGCGAAGGTATGAGGTCGTTGAACTCCAGTTCCACAGTTTAGTATGAAATGGTGAACTAGAACTAGAGCAATTCCTTATTTGGAAAAAGCACACAATTGAAAGGGGCCCTATGAATCAGATTGCATTTGACATTCCGGGGAAGTGAATTAGCATTCTCGCGGAGATTAGCATTCTGAACCCTGGCTTACACGGGACCTTTGCTATTTGAAGATTTCAGAAGTCGGCGATGAGTACACAGGCTACATTTGGGCGACGGCTGGGGGAACCAGCAGTCACAGGAGAACCCTTGGTAAAAAAGAAAAGAAGAAACATTGAGTGTGTCTATGGAGGTTGCGTTTTCTCTCTCTCTCTCTCTCTCTCTCTCTCTCTCTCTCTCTCTCTCTCTGTGTGTGTGTGTGTGTGTGCGTGTGTGTGTGTGTGTGTGTGTGTGTGTGTGTGTGTGTGACAATGTGTGGAGGAAGCGTAGTGAGTGTGTCTATGTAGGTTGCGTTTTCAGCGCCGAATGCTTCGGATACCCAATCTATACTTGGTACTTGGTAGATTGGTTGTCTCCTGCCAACCTTCAAACCTTGCAATTTTAGCATGTTTAACAATGTACTCATGATACAGGGTACGCCTTGTGGTCTTTGCTGCGTACAATTTAGTTACAGTCAGACCAAACATTCATACAATCATATGCATTACTACATTCTAGGTATAAAAATTGATCAAACCACATTAGAATTCTGATTTTTATGCTCCTCGTTCAAACTGCATGTGTGGAGGTAGCATGGTCACGTGGGTTGGTGACGTACGGAAAGTGAAGTTTGACAACAAAGGACCAGGTGGTGAAATGTTGAGGCACTGTGCCTAAAGCTATTTTGAAACCTCATCGCTTATTCGGTGTACAGACACCCTAAAAGACGTCAGGAACGTATCAGATTAAACTACGCCTTCACATCAAAACTCAACTCTTTCCGACATTGTAGTGCACTTTGTTGTTAAGTGTACCATTTTGGCTTAAGATGCAATTGTACAATCAGTTGAAAAACCCGACAAGATATGTTAGCTTGGTTGTTGTGAAAATGTGCGGCCATGACGTATGAGCAAAGCTCATGTTCATTTGTAACATGAAACGTCATTGGTCTGTTTAAACTATCGGATTTGCCATTTGTCTAAATAGGAAAAATCCCACAGGCCTTCTGTGCTTGTTATTTCAACGAATGACAAACCGTCGACCGGACATAGCTTTCAGTTGAGCTCCGATGAAAGAATGTGTAAATGATATGTAGTGGTACCTAACACAAGTGCATGTATATGGAGAAGGTGAAATTACTGTACTATAGCCAGAAACAACAGAATACCGTTACAAAACATAAACCTAGGGGTTAATATATTTTTTGTCCAATTACTCAATCTCATATCGTGCATGTTTTCTTAGAAAATGGTAGAATCGTGCATTCAATATGATACTTTAACTTCCTACCATTTCAGAACCACCAAAAAGTGGAATAATTGAATTTTTCCACGTCATTCTTCGCAACGTGGAAACTCGTGGATTTTTTTACCCAATTCCAGAAGTTGATTTATGACCAAATATGGCAGTGAGCGTAGCTGTGAACTGATCCAATTGATAACCCCCCTAAAAAAACTATCACTATTCTCAAACGTAGGCAACTGTTTTTTTTGTATGGCAATGTACAAATGTAGGACATGAAAAAGATGACTTCACATTTTTTGGCTTAAACTGTCAAACATGTTCATTTTCGATTATAAAACTCAATTTCCCACGAAATTACTTAAGTATGTATGCATGAAAATCAAAATTACTTTAAGCTTTGAAGGTACATGTATCTTCTCAAAGTGACAAGGTCAACACAGAAAGTGAAGGTATGCCATACAGACATGACCGACAAAACAGCGGGTCGCCATTGACCGCGCCCGTCGGCAAAATTCGGAACCCGTCGGGTAGACACAACAGCCGTCCGGTCGGGCATGACTTCAACAAGACTGTTGTTCAAGGAAGTACATTAGACAAAAAAAATCTCGTAAAAACGGTCGGATCACGGAGTGCGCACATGGGAAAGCCGTGGGTGGGTATGTCAACAAACGCTGCGAATACTTCGGACAATCCCACGAGTTGTCATCGTAACTCACCGGCGGCAGACGGACATTCCCCGACAGCGGCGGCCGTGCGATTTTGTCCTTATATGGTAAAGTAACGGTGCCGAAGATGACGTACTTGCAGGTTCAAGGCGGGTCAAGAAAACGAAGTTACCCACCTCACATCCAGTATACTTCAACGCTTTTCTATTTTCGGGGCGATGTTTTTAACATGAATTGTTCCTTTACGAGTATTTACGCTTCTCTTTTTATCTTCCGATCCGTTTAGTCAGCGTTCTATATTCAGGCTTGGAATAATGAAAGTGTGACGAAACGAGGTCAATCACGTGTAAGGCGATATGAAATAAAATGTTTACTAAAATCCAACCTGAATAGATTCTCCCAAAAAGCTCTGAAGAGCTGGGATAGTTCATATCAACACTGACCATAAGTTTGTACGTAAAATTTCAGACTGCAATACATGCATTACATTTCGTTTACATCAACGCAAAAGCAGAACTGGGAAAAAAAGCTCTGAAATTTGAATTGGAAGAAAATTTCCAAAAGTTTACCTCGTCTTGATTAAACTTTTCTAGCTAAGTATAAACCATGCACTGTTCTTTTTATGATACAGGGTCACTGTCCTCCAACTTTGTCTGCAAATGTTATTCCGGAATGTTTCCTTACACCTACGCAGCTCCAACCGTTTCATTCATCACCTAACGTTATCAAACAATGGTGCACGTCAATGGCGAAGGCTTGTTTTCTTAGAGTCTTCAAACAGACGTAGTTTCAAGTTGACTCAACCATCCCCACGTGAACTTGACTTCTAAATATAAACCTCGCCCTTGTGCTAACCCTCTCCCGACCTGTTGTCTAGGAGTCGTCCAGGGGAGCGTATACAGGTCGACTTTTCAGAGAAAAATATTTGTTTGTGACGCATGTGAAGCCAGTCCGTGGAATTTGCAGAAGTGCCCACGTGTGCTTAACTTGACCTGCACACGGAATGCCTCCGTTTGTGTGCGTCAGTTGCCATGGAGACGAACCGCGTCACGTGTAGAGCTGACATAGCACACGTGGAGTGTACGGGTAACTACATAATCATCTACGAGGAGGGGTTTGGTAATTGCAATGGCAATGGCAGCATTTTTAATGAAAATATAAGTTTTATTTCTGTTCATATTGTAAAGACACATTCAAATTCACATTCAAGCCATTAAGCGTTTATGACTCACATCGTGTAATCTGTATCAGAATCTTCTATCGTGTACATAATTGTGTATCTTCGTCTCTATTAGCATAGCTTGAAAGTTGACTACTTTCTCTGTTTCCTTTTTTCCGTAACAAACCGCAGGTAAACGTTCGTAGTAGACACAACTTTCTCTATTACTTGTGTTTGTAGTGTTGTAGTCGACAGTCAGATAGCCAGAAACTCCGACAGACGGATACACAGGCAAACAAACAGACAGACAGACAGACCGTCGAGTTTCGAATTCATTCCAAGGTTTACCACCGTGCACCCCACGCACTTAACGTTATGTACCCTTTTTTTAGTTCGTTCACAATCTTTTCATTCAGTTTCCCAAGTTTTTAATCCTTGGAGTCCCTGACGTCGAACCGTCACGAGTACAGACATGTGCGCGGTAAATCACGCTCCACTTTCCCGCCGGTATCCAGGGGAAGCCCCGGCAATGTTAGAACAACCCCCTGGATCATGCAAATCCAAGAACGTCAGAACAAAAAACAACAACTTTTCAATACAACATTGAGAGCGCGACCCCGACTAGACTTGAAAAAAAGATAATACCGCTATTTTGGGGAACGTAACATTTACACAGCGACTTGTAACCTACAAATACACGCGCTAGACCGTTTACTTTTTAAACCACGTCATCGCGTACGTCAGAAGTGGTGATTCCGGGGAGATAAATAACGTTATCCAGGAAGTAGAGGTGTATATATAGAGGCTGGTGCGGCCCGCACAGACCAGACAACGGATGCAGGTCGTTTGTTCGCATGTTTCCTGGGATCGCCGGTGACTCAACTTTCCTGAAGACCAGACTCAACTTCAACTTGAGATCTACTCACTTCTACTGGAGCGTCAAGCATCTAAAGGTAGGAGATATCGTTGTGTCCGTTGGGTGTTATATTTTCGTTTTGGTAAGCTCTGCTTTTCGGCCTGATCGTAAGTTAATTCTTTTTATTTGCCGACTTTGACACCTATCGATGCTATTTCGTTGTGTAGTTGAAATGATTTGTAATATTTCACTCTCAGGCATAATTTGATATAGAATCACAGGAGTTCAGAAAAACACACGTTTGTCTCTATCGTCGTGCAATGTGTCATGAGCTATACTATTTTCTGAGAACTTTCGAGAATGATCTTGGCATTGGAAAATGAAGGAAAAGAAATAAGATATAACAACAACGACCAAAATCATGTGGAACAACACCTACTTGTTGAAATCCGTCCAGAGAAAGTATAGTTCATGTCTCAATCTCTTCCGACGTAGTATTAAATGGGTGAACGCCTGATGAGCTAATGTTAGTTCGCCAGACTTATATTAGACTGAAGTGCTATAAATGGGCCAAACTTGCTCGCAATGTTCTGTACAACTCCCTCGGGAGGAGGTGCGCCTTGGCCCGCCATGTGCGAGAGCTGGACGCGCTTGTTTCCGTGGAAAGTGTTTTGGTGGAAATGCCAAGTTAAAGGCCACATTCCGAGCAAGTCAAACATCAATTTGACGTAAACGTTGCTCGCTGCGAACCCGGTTAAGAAAACAGGTTGCGGCGGATTGGTTTAAATATTTATCTTTGTGGTCTGGCCTCACGTGCTGTGTAGTGTTGAACAGTGCTACAGATGTGTTTTGCGTACACGTCAATATTTCCTGTTGTTGGAATGTGGTCCAAAACATTCAGAGACCGATACACGTGTATCAGCTATACTTCTTGTGCTCCCAGTGCAGCATTATCAAAATTTATATACACATATGGTCAAAGTTGCACGTAAAGGCTTGAAAAGCAATTGAATTTTTGTTCATCGTCCTCGTGCCGTTATGATATTCTTGATACCTTTTACGGTTATGATATTTTTGATACCTTTTACGGTTCGTGCAAGAACCTTAAGACGTGCAGAGAATGTTATCTATGACCATCTATTTAAGATGGCCCGCGGTCCGGACAATATCCGATGTTCAGTATGTATAAAACGTTGCCAATGCGAGGCACTTCCTTGTACTGATTCTTCCTCCTACGGCACTGCCTTCACGTGATGTGGAGGAACGCGGGGTTTCTCCATGCTGAGCGGTAACACGGCTGACCCCCGGCGCACGGAAGGCGACATCGCCACGCTAAGAATGTTCTCCCGCGCGCTGATCCACGGTAGACTTTACCTGCTTGTGACATATCAACTCCGGTCGGTCAGGCCCACCCCGACAGGCGGGGCCCATCTGGGCCTCATACCGACGGCCAATACTCGCCCACCGTCTGACTAAAATACTATAAATACAGGAGGCCTATTATTGACAACATTACAAACCGCCGGGCATTCTTACAGCACTCTTTTGGTACGATATCAGGTCCAAAGACTAGTATAGAGCCTTACTCACACGCGTACTCTGATTGTTACAGTCTCAAAAAGCTTATTCGACGTACGGGTTTAGATTTCGCACGAAGGTAAGAATTGTTATAAAACGTCTTGGCTTTTATCTTTAAAACTGAAGTATCGTTATCTTTTTTTAGAAAACTGTAATTGACATGATTTTTTATCGTTGTATTTTTCAGGACAGTACGATTGAAGAGATGATGATGTCGGTACGGTTTCTCCGCGCGTGTCTCTTTGCTGTGGTCGTCAAGACTTCCCTGGAGCTGCCGGCGCCGTCCATCGTTAGACCATGCGATCGGCCCGACGGTTGCCGGAAGACCCGCCCCGACGCTATGTTCACCGAAACAGGCTCTACCGCAGACTGGTTGCAAGACGATGCCGCTGCCGAAGACGACTTGAAGACGCCGGCAGACGTCTCCGAGATCTCCCACGAACCAGCTCAAGACAATCTTGTTTTTACAGAACTCCTGAAGTCTCTGCAGCAAATTCAAAGGAAAGCCAACAGCACCAAACAGTTTCGACTGGGCAAACTGTTGTCTGGGCTCGTCATGAAGCAGACTCGGCGAAGAAAAGCGAAAGCAAGCAAGCCGAGCACAGTGCTGAGTCTAGACGCGGTAACAACAACACCGAGTGAGACCAGAAACGCCGCAACAACCAGTTCAGACTTTGTCGCGACGAAAACGGCGACCCCGTCCACGCCGCACCAGCAAACAGCCAGCACACCGACACAGAAGCCTGAAAATGACATCACATTCGACGTAGAAATGCCCGAATGGTTTTGGGCGGCCCCTGAAAGGACTCTGTCGCCGTTCCAGTTCTACGACGACACGCCACCGGCGGCGGCAGAACTCCGAGGCGACGAGACCGTACAACCTGACGGAACACTGTCAGTCGACACGAACTTTGGCGGCGAAATCCTCCCGCTCCCCGACAGACTTGGCCCCGACCACACGTCAATCATCACCAGCAGTGAACAGGACTTACTAGACCAGCTAACGCTGTGGAGTAAAATGTCACTAGAAGCCGATAAATCTGCTTATCCCCTCGGCACAGAACTAGAAGGAGAAGAAACAACATCGAAACAAGACGAGAAGTTGTCATCATTAAGAAAAGAAAAGCCCGACACTTCAACAGAAACACGTAAGTTTTCTTCTTCTTCTTCTTCATCATTGCGTTTTGGGCGGGGATAGATCTATTGGAAACGACAGATGGTAATTTTGTTTGTTCAGCCAGATCCACTGGAGCTAGCTTTTGTTGATGGAAACATCTATAGTTCGGGATATCTGAAATTTACTCTACTTAAAGCGTGGCGCCGGTAGTCTGGCCAAATGTTAAACATTACCGCATTCCGCGGGCACGTCACATTGGTGTAATTCTACATGGTGGAGGTATTTCATTGATAAAGAAAGTTACGAGGTTAAGCAATGACCCGGGAAAGGGAGGGTACGTTTGGTAGCTTAAGAATCATAGCCAAGAAACATATGTAAAACCAAGGAGGTTATAGAGTCAGCCTCAAAACTCACGTATGTTGTTGTTCCGTAAAGTTCTTGTTATAATGTTTACCTTACTTGGGACTGAATTGATTAAAACTCTTGTATATATCAAAACCTGACTTCTATATAGGCGCAGTTGGACCTAACAGTAGCAAATAGTGGGTAGTTCTGGTAAAAGTGCGATTATTGTTCAAAAATTATTGTTCAAAAATTGATAATTAAATATTTTTGACCTTGCAGTAAGATGTTACCGAGATTTGGAGACGAGGACAACATACTACAGAGGACGACCGTAAGTGTTATTCTTTTTACATATTGAGTAGGATTTTCTATTTATTGAATGCATTTTCTAGACAGCTTCATAGTACATAAATGCCCAGGTTTAGTTTTTCAAGTAGGAAGAAGTAAACAACGTGGGTGTAATTTGTGCATTCCGTTGTTGCGTGCCTCGCGTGTTCTGAGTTGGACTACGGAGAGAAATAGTTGTAACACGTCCGGGGAAATCCCCCGACTGTTGAAGGAAGTTCTACGTGAAGGGAAAACCGAAGTACATGCCAATAATTTGCCCCGAGGGGTCGCTAGACGCGTTCCTGGTGTGTTTTACCAGGTCACTGACATCGTCAAGTGTTTTCGACTGGAACTCTAATAACAATTTAACTCCCTAAAACCTGAAAACATACCTTACCCGACGGTCACTGTCGTACACTATTGATGAAAATACAAACTACTTTGAATTACAGAGGGTGGATCTATCTATTTCTTAGTCTCAAAAAGGGTTTTGAGGGGAGATTGTGTTTAATATGTGTCTATGGTGGGCTGGTCGATTATACAAACCGATTCTCCTTGCAGTTCAGGTAGATTCCTCTAGATGGTGCACATGTCTAGATCTCCCTACAATGTCAGACTTTCCTGTATGGTTCTGGGTGGCGTAGTGCGCAAAAAGTGTCCCATACCCATTTCAACTTGAAACAATAGCTTGAAATAGTGTCTGAAATGTGACCATCCCATCAAATCAATAGTGAACATGAAAAGTGCACTTTGTTAGTATAAATGAGTATCAAGTACAGTAGACTAGGGCCATCCTCACTAGATAGCTTTAGACAACGCTTACAGTCAGATGTGCAAAACTTAGGTGTAACAGGTCATTCAGTGTAACATAACCAAGCGTTCCTGCCAAGCTGGTGTGTTACGTCGAAGGGCGGTTATACCGGCTGTATAGATACAGATACAGAACGAATGACTCACTGTATGTATTCTTTACATCAGTATATATAAATCCGTTTCTAATGTGCTTCTTTTATCCATGTGTTCTACAGATGTCCCCGGCAGACAAGGCCACAGCTCACAGACCCGCTGTGTCACACTAGAAGATTCCTGGCTGCGAACGGCTGCTGTAAGGAGTGGTGGGTCGTTTGCAATTGAAGGACCCACAAATTGTGAGCTCCAAACGGCAAGTGACTGTATGTACAGAGAAATGCATACCTCATGAACAGACTCCAAAATCTCGCGAGAGTACGGCGAGATGTGTGACGTCAAAGAGTCAATTCCATGGTGGGAGGCTGGGGTGGGGCAGCTACATTTTTGTATGTTTGTCAGAACTGCCGAGTACTGACCAAGGACTCTTTGCTAGAACTGTACATAACAAAAACAATATCTGAACTCATATGTGAGACCGTACATATTCTTCAGAATCTGTAAATACGTGATGATTGTATAGTGGGAATGCATTTCAGCCCTAGTCCGCAAGAAGTCATGTTAACTTTGTCAGGAGTTGTGCGAATGTATCAAACTGTCTTAAATTATTGTCATCGTTAGAAAATTCCATTCTATTCGTTGTAGCAAGACCGGGGATAGCAGGTCTTATTTATGTGTATTTATAAAGAAAAAGTATCATAATGATATTTTGTTAAGAATGGTTGATGTAAAATAAAGTAACTTATTTCCATACGACAAATGCTTTAATGATTTTTTTAAACATGAAGGAATGAGGGGTGTTTGAAAAGATGAAAGTGTATCCTAGTCTATGTGTACGTATGTGTGTGTGTGTGTGTGTGTGTGTGTGTGTCCCCTCAAGAACAGATCAACTTTATTTTCTTGCGATCAGTGTTCACAAACCACCATGACACAGGGGCACAAAATATAAATTTTGAATGAAATTGAAAATAAGAAAAGAGAAGAACGCCTGTGTCCAATAAAAATGAAAAGGTACATGAGGGCATAATCTCAATCTATGCCCAAACCAAAATCCAAGTTGATTCCCATTGATATCATGACAATGGAGCTCATAATATGATTTTTTAAGACAAAGTAGCCAAGACAATATTTTAAAGATTACTACCCGGGACAAGAAAATGCAAAACGTCCGACCACATAGTATCCAAACATTGAGATGTGCACAGAATCTCATTAAATGATTAAAAAGAAACAAACAATCAAAATACGTAGAAAATGACCAAAAATCAGTAGAAGCTATGTATGATAGTTGAGACAGAGATTGAAGACAGGTACAGTGCACTAAACAGCTCCCCCCGGTGCCCAAGATTATATGGCATCGTCAATAATCCACACACCTTACAGCGTTTTGGAAGGAACATTGGCTCTATCAATAGACAAACAAACAAACAAACAAACAAACACACTATTGCATTTGTTCAAAGTTTTCTTGTTTCACTTAACAGAATTGGCAATTGAGTGTGGTAGCCCTTCATTAGAAACAGAAAGTAACAATTTACAGCAAAAGTATAGGCTCCACCACTTCTATTCGTAAGAACCATCATTTACTAGTATTCTATTGTTTTGTTTGTGAGATGTATTGACTTTTGTCATTTATGACTTAAAATGATACATTATCGAAATCAAAGTCAAATAAGCCTAACAAATTAAACCCCTTTGCGAGCCTTTCGCGATTTTCCCATTCCCATAAACACCGAAATTTGTCAATTTGACGGTCGTCTTAAGACTTTTCTCGCCGCGGCCGGGAGCGGTACTGCAGATAGGGTTCTCATAGGGAATGTAAAAGTCCCGACTTGTAAACATTTGAAAATATTCAAGACATTAGGCCTAGAGCTTGCGCAGGCTTTCCCTAGCAGGTCAGGACATATTCCGACACATTTAGAACAACTTTTGTTACTTTTTAAAGCACTTGTTGATAAAAAAAAGAAGAATGTTTTTAGGCGTATGTCAGGAGGACCATGTAACGCCATGTCCGCTTGTGGAAGCGCCACCTATATTCATGTAAACGTCCCTCTTTGTTATATATGTGGACGTCCACTGTTCCGTGGGAATTCATCAGGCCTCAATGAATTCATCATACACGGTAATTGTCCCTGTGACTTGATCTTTATTTCGTGAAAAAATGTATGTACATTTTGTGAAGAAATATGGGGTGTTGGTCAGTGGAAAAGACGCAATACAAGTAGCAGTAAAATTTACAAATCAACACACTCCAGGGCGTCGTACGGTATACAGCAAAAGTTAACATAATTCACGATGAAACTCAATACCCTTCGTGATTTTAATATCTGCCTGACCCGATTAAGAAATATGTATCTGTCGCAGTGCAAAACAAAACAGTGCCTTTAACTTATTGAAAGTTAACAGAGATGGAAATATTGGTAAGTCCACCAATTATAAAAGGAAGACCACTATCTATGTCATCTAATATGTACAATCTGCATAGGAACAGATAGTGACTAAGCGTGAGTGTGCACAGGGCAACAAAAGTATAACGCACATCTCTTGCTCAAAGTGTCACATTCTGTATGGAAGACTTTTAGTTTGTATATACAGTAGGCGTGATTTGTATATCACAGCATGAATGGAAAATGCTCCTCGATGCAGGCCGGTTCAGGCCTGGTGTTCGAACGTTCTTCGATCATTGAATGACGCACATCTTAGACACCGCTCGTCCCTCCTCTCTTGCCAGTTCTGTTTTAAACAGCTCCGCTTTCCCTGGGGAAAAAAGGACGTTTTACTACATAACTCATTAGCATTCCGATTTTTTTTCCAATTTTTTCTTTTAACTTAAGCATATATTGTAAATACCAAACGCTTTACACTTGATTTCCAGAAATAATTTTCCTACGTACAAATTCGTCAATGTGTGATTTACAATCTAAATTCGACCTTGTTTTACATTTACATGGTCTAAAGCTTCCTTACCTGCTTTCCTGATCAGGGTTTGTGAAATCGTCAGGTACTCGAAGAAATCGATCGACTTGTTCCCGTCCTGGTCGACCTCCGACATCACCTCCTATTGGGACAGTGAACATGTGTCACGGACGTTGTTTCTTCATGATCACGTGTCGTTATGCCTACAGAGGTGTTTGCAGTCATGTGACTTGACCACCGTGTTGGATGGTTAAACCCGGTAGTTTTCAGGTGAATTTTGAATTTACATATATGATTACTGATAATGGGCATACAGAAGAGAAGCAAACATACCTTAATTTGTGAAGGCATGAACTTGTATCCTATTGTAGCTGTTAGCGCTTGCAGAACCTGGAAAACACCAAAAAGCATGTATGTAAATATACATCAAAATATGAAAACATATGTATGTATTGTACTCTGCTTGGGTGCATCGATGGTTCAAAAGTGAAATATTTCTTGTACAGGTCAGATTTAATTGCAATATTTTGCGTTGCAAATACGATGAAAGAAGACAAAAAGTTGAAGAAGATTCTGCGAAGAATACGAACTCTGACCTCCGCTAGGTCCAAATGTTGGTCGTTATTTCGGTCGTACTGCTTGAAGTGCTGGTAGTGCTCACGGACTTCTTGTTCCAGCAGGTAGGGGAACTGTGCCTTCACGGCGATCATGTCTATTCTCCCAGTCATCTTGTGCACCAGGTCAGGGTGGTCTGTCGCGAAAGAGCGCCATCTGTCAATTAGTACTTAAATTGCAGTGTTTAACTAAGAAGAAGAGAATGACCAGGTTTGTATATTGTGTGCTGTCCGTTTAAGTAACCAGCTTTCCTCGCAGTACTAGGTAAAATAATGAATGATTATAAGAATACTCTCGAATCAACCTTCTTGCCTTAAGATAACTTGAAGAAAACGTCAAGAAAATTGCGGCTATATATCGACATGTGAAAAACGCCTCCACCCCAAGGCGTAGCCAAAAAAAGAATGATAATGTGACAAGAAGAGAATGGAAACGGAAAGCAAAAGGTTTGACTACCGGAGATGGAGGAAAGCAAAGCAAGGAAAAGAAAAAGGTAGCGCTCGAATATCAAAAGACAAGGAACGTAGGAAAGAGAGACGACTAAAGAAAGAAAGAAAGAAACGACAGACATCGTATTTGCCCTACCTTTCTCTTTCTTCTCCTCTTCCATTCTGATGTTCGGCGTGCTTGATGCCTTGAGACCGTTCTTGACCTCCGGCCGCAGGTAACTGCTGGTTGGGCGGCCGGAGACGTTTGGTGTTGAACCTCCTGCATTACTCCGCAAGGAGGCGCTGCTGCTCGGTCTGGACGCGCTGGACGGCTCCAATAACCTAAACACGGGTTGCAAAAAGTACGGTTCAAAAGTTGCTGAAGTGCAGCGCTGCAATTTTTTGCCAGACGATCGAGTTGTGTATTTCAAAGTCCCGACAGCAATGAAATCTTTTCAAGTGTACTATATGTAGAGGCTGTTTTTACGTGGACTTATAAGCGAGCTTTTAATGTGTAACTAATTGATAAAGTAATGGAAAATCTTAGACCCACTTTACATTACGCTTTTCACGACAGCGCGACTGGCGACAGGGCGACTGGCGACAGCGGGAATCCCTTGTAAAGACAGTTCCCGCTGTCGTAGTAACGCTGTCTTCAAATGTTGGGCTTTTGTGGGGTTTAGAATATGCTTTACTGATCTGATGGCATATCGACTCCGTTGCAATTGGTTTCTTCTGGCAGCTCTTCGTAGCATATTCCAAGCCCCCAAAAGTTAGACTTGTTGAAGTCTGCTTAGTAGGCCAACAAATACCATTTATACCATGGCAGAATAGACCTTCATACCCATTTCTAAAGTTCGTTGACAGCTTGTTGCCTAGAGGGTGCGCCCCGATGTCCTTGTCCAGCGCCAGGTAGTGAGTGGGCATGTCAGCCCGGAGGTGAGCCAGCTTGCCCTCCCGCGCCGCGTCGTGGATCTCGTCCAGTTTCTCCTGCATGTTTTTGATGTCCTTTGTGGCTGCGACGCCGCCATTTTGTTCTCTCCTTTCGAGAAGGATTCTAGGAAATAAAAGTAGAAAATGTTTTACTGCAAAGCAAAGGTGGTTCATAAGCGCAAACACTGCCATATAGAAAGTAAGTAAAGCAGTCATCCTCAATTGAGGTGGAGCATGATGCTTTTTCAAGTATACGTAGCTAATGGTAGTGCAATGCGGGTCAGCCATACTCTTCTCGATACGTGTGTCGGGTTCTTTCATTCTAAAACATTTGGTAGACGTGCTGCGAAAAACTTTCGTGTTCTTCAGTACACAGCAATCAATGCTGAGGAATATTGGAATGTTTCAAAGTAAGGTACGTCGAGAGAGAGTTAAATTGAAATCTATCTATTCTACACACTTGTAGTCTCTTTGCAGTCCCCTCATGAAGCCGACAAAGTACTTCTGTTGTAGCTGCATTTCTCGCTCTGCATTCAATAGATCCTATATGGGAAAGAAAAAGAGAGTGAAAGGAAGCCTACTATTTTTCGAAATTTTGACTTTTCATGAAAAGCTTTGCCCTTACGATGGTAAACCTTGTAATACATATGAATTTTAGATAGGAAGATTACCTTACCTTTTCTGCTTTGAACAATTTTCTTCTTGTATCTTCCAAGTCTTGTTCAAGTTCTGAAATGAATAGATGAGGCATACGTTAGCAAGGGGCAAGTTTCTGGCCTGAGCACGTAGGCAGGCAGGTAGGCAGGCAGGCACGTTAGCAATAAAACTTTTTGATTCCTCGGTTATGATGATGATAATATTGTTTAAAAAAGAGACCACATAAAAAGAAATGTAGATTGAAAGTATTTCGAGAAGTTTGTTGACCTACCATCCTTTGGTTTCCTGATTGCTACCTCATCCTTCAATCTCAACAACTTAATCTGGTGTTCTTGGTCCTGGAAAAGTAAAAAGTCAATGTATAACTCAGTATTTAAAGTTGACAGTCATTTCCTTTACATGGTGAAGAGCGCCACCTGACGACGAACCTCATAACTACACATTTGTACTTGTAGACGACGAAACAAATCTTGATATCGAGCACTAGCATGATTTTGCTCACAGAGCAATAACTCCATTGTTGTACATCATTTAGAGATACGTCATATACCAATATGAATGATTATAAAGCCAAGCTACCTCAAAACACTACATGTGTCACGGGGAATTGAAAATACATGTAGTAATAAATATTTCTTCTTACCCGCAGTTTCTTCTGTAATCTTTCCTTGATATCCTCCTTTTCCTGCTCAACCTGCTTGAGTCTGGCTTGCAGCTCCTCTTCCCTGTAAAGAAATGTCACGTATATATTGGTATACTTTGAAATCATCTGAGACTGCTTAATGATTTTGACTCCTAGAAATACACACGGATAACTATCTGCAACAAAACTTCTATTCTCCGATCCCTTCACAAGAGGTTTCAATCGTGGGGCTAGGAGTGTCCGGGATTAAATGAAGGGAGGGCAGCTTTAAAAATCCTGGACATTCATAGCCCCCGATCGAAACCTCTGCTTGAAGAATACAAAACTTCTACAAAAGAAAGATTAAACTTTTTGATTTTTCGGTTGTGTTTCAATTCACATCAATTCGTAAATATCCATATGGTTGACACCGTCCATTGATGGTTTTCCAGACGTTTTTCAAAGGAGTGGCTTCGTGGACTTTACACCCTAAACAAGTACAATGTACTGACAACAAACAGACGGTGTAAACCCACAGTTCAGTTAGAAACTAACGTTACAACAACAGTAACTCGTTCCTACCTTTTTGCCGCCTCGTCGGTGAATTTTGTCTGTTCCATACCCCAGATCTCTACCGTCCCCGCTCGTCTCAAACTGTGAGTGCGATAAAAAAAAATGCACTTTAATATAATCAACTCTCTGCCACACCCTACACATTCAGTGTGGATAAAACAGTTGCGTGGAAGCACGCATGTTTCCCTTGATCAATATTTGTTTACGGGTCGCATGCAGTGTTTGCAATGATTGTCACATGTTATGTCGGTTTGCGAGTAACGGACTAATGTTTGTCTCAACATTCAAATCAAACATGGCGTCGCAGATACAAACACTACACTACTGGACATTAAAAACAACAAGTCAGATGGATTGAAACGTGCTACAAAAGGTTAAATGATGTGGAACAAATGACACCTGTCATCAGGTAGTTTCCGTGTGTTTGTTCAACCACCCTGCGTCTAGGTGCTCTTAGCATACATGACCTTTCAGTTCTCTTGGGTCAAAGATGATGTCCCGTTTATAAATCGTTGCCACGCAACCGCCTATGGTCCTTGAACGTTTATTGCCTTTCAACGCCATCACTTGGTGTATATAGATGGTTATAATTCATATACACTTATAGACATCGCGTCATGTGTTATGGAAGTTCATCAAGATATGAAAAATTGACTACCCTGAAGTGAGAATGTTATGGGTAACTTAGGGACAAACATGCATTATTTATATCGAATGACACCAACTTGTCTTTTCCGCTCTTTTGAGTAACCTTTAAAGTGTTAGGGTCTCATTTGTCACGTTATATATCATTGACAGAACGGACATTCTGGGTTCCGGTGAACTGTGTTTGTTGACATTTTGTGTGTGTTTCGAAAATTTGCTGAGGAACAGGAAGTTAAAGGAAAGGTGGGGGTCCCAAAATGACGTCAACATACAAAATCCGAAACAATCTCTCCCCTAGACGCATGCACATTTGTGTTCAAGTTGAAAACTTACGATTCAATTTCGCTGGATTTCCCGATCAGGATTTCTTGTGTCTTGACGAGTGTAGCCTTCGTAGTCTTCAGTTCCTTTTCGAGCTGATCGCACTTGTACTTGGTACTAGAGAGAGCCGCTCGAGCGTCTGTAGCGTCCTCTGAAACAATTGTCATCATGTCATCATGAATGTAGAAAGTATTGTCGACCCGAAAAATATTTTCTTAGGCCGTAAACTTGACTTAATCCGAAAACATTTGCTATATATCAGTACATAAGACTGGCAAAACAAAGACAAGACTTCCCCTCATTCAAGGGAGGAGTTCCTCCCTAGCTAGGAGAGAAGACACATGTACCGAATAAAGGTGACAACTCATGCTTAAACGAAAACGTGTATTCAAGAACAGGTGTACGAAGCCCCCCTCCCATTACTGTCAGACAACAAAGTACAAAATACCCTAAGGGTTTTCTTCAAGTCAACCTACTATGCTTTTAAAATCTACACCTTGCCTCAAGTATACCGTTGGTTCCAAAACTAAGTGTCTGACACTTGTTTGTCAGTAGATTGTAGAATTGAAGTCCTGAGAATGGAAGAAAGCTTGGTACTTACGTTGAAGAAACTGTCTCTGTGAGTGCCACTTAACTTCCCTTTCAGACAGTCTCTGTGGGGATTTCAGGACACAAAATCAGTCAGAATATGTGCCAGAGAGTAACGTTTAACTCTTCAGGGACACTCTAAGGACAGAAAGTCCCAGAAAGGTCTGAAAACGAACTAATTTCCCACCCAGCCACACACACAATGGTGTCCTACTTGCAGGTGTACCGTCGGACGTGTTTTGACAATTTGTGTTGGGGGATGTTTCGCCCGGATACCGTCTCCCGCCCCAGGGTATTTCTCGTCATAACTTCCCTGGGAAGTGACGCACGATTCTCTCCGAGAATAATGCACCGCAAACACCTCTAGAAATACCTGAAATGTAGCACGTCGGCACTTGCATGCCAATAAGTGTAAGATTTATGGAACTGTTGTTTATGTTGCTGTGTACATAGTTTATGTCGTCTTCTTCTGACCCTTAACCCGAACTCAAGGACAGACGGGTTGTTTAGTTGACAGGGTTAAAGAATACCAATAAAGTATAACCGTCGCCAATAGTTACTCGTAAGAGTGTTGTAAACGGAAATACATTCAACCTTGAAAACAGTAGCCTTACTTTACGGTAACGTCGGCGTAGATGCAGCCGCAAAGTAAAGAAAGAAGAAGAATCGGGATCAGACTTACCAAAGCTTATACAGTGATGCAACAAGAAAGACAAGATACAAAGAAAACATACCAGATGAACAAATGGACCAGTTGTACTGGAAAGCATCGCGTCTTGAGAAGACTTTTACGCCCTTTCATGCCTTTTGTTTGTTTTGTGAGGCTCCTCATTATATATAATCACCTGTCATAATGGGTGCGATCTATTTGTCCTGGGGCTAATTGAGTTATATTTGCAACAGTAAGACGACAAGATCTTACAATTGTAAGTCTTCAAATGAGATATTTCTGTTGAATCAAGGGACATGAGTCAAAAGACTTGCCGCTCTAAATTTGGAAACTTATGTTTGTAATTTTACTAGCATCATGGTTGAAAATTGCTAGAAGAATCTAAACGTATCGCTATATGTAGAGTGAGGATTGATATTCAAAAGTGCACTCGTGTACTTCAGTCTATGTCATGATATATTATGACAATATATGATTAATATTGGCCAAATCTTCGTTCGATTGTATGAGACGTGTGACTTTGGAAAAAAAAAAAGTTTCGCGAGAAACAGCGCCTCACCGTGACATCTGCAAGTACTGCATCCCTGCACTTCTCGACGCGATTGATGAGGTCAATGAATAGTTTCCATGGATCCGAGGAGTTTCCGTTGACCTGTTCCTTTATTTCTTCGTCCTTGTTGTTCCCGTCGTCAGAGATGTACTTTTCACGGATGTTCTTCCATTTCCCTTGATCCTGTAGAGACAGGAAATTAATTATGGTGACGTCATTTCCGGCAAGGAACATGTGACGTCATTTGTAATAACCACCTGTTTCTATTACCCAAGGGCATAGGCACAAATTTGTCCCCTTGACTACTCCAAACAAAACACACGCGAAGACATCAGAACACAGTTGTTTATTACACGTGCAATGTACGTCACCAATTCAGACTTGACCAGATAATATATACGATAAACATTTCCCAAATTCCTTTGCAAGGTACTTCTTTAGAATGTAATCTATACTCTACGTTACAAAATCTAGTTGATGCGACGTCAAGAATTTGCTCTAATTTACTCTTCCATCCCTATCCAGATTTCCACCACCATATGTAATTATCGCACAACTGACTCATATCCAAAAATTACCCTTGGGAACTTTAAGCCGGTCTGTCGTCTCTTTAACGGCGTTCGGGCGTTTAACGAACATCTAACAGTATACCAATCAACCCCATTACCAGCCCCAGTCATTTAACCCATGGCTGGGTTTCTTTGAAGGACTTAAGCCGTCAATTGCGACAGGATTAACTGAAGAATGTTGGCGGCGAGTGTTTCGCTATCGTTACAGTGGTAAATTTAAAGGAAGAAATCTGGTAATAGCTCGAGCTGAGTATCAAAAGATGCTCATGCATACAATATCGTTGAGGCATATAACCACGAGTTTTTGTTACCATCGCTGTTAAGTAAACATCTCTTAAAGGTACTCAAATCATTATCAGTGCATTAAAACTGCAAATATTTTGGATAAATTTCGCCATTATGGCCTAGAGAGATATCAATAATTCGTCAGCATGAAATGTTCGGATTCATCACTATGTTAGTCAAGAAATATTTCAGAAGCAACTTCGTTTCATAGTTATCATAGTTATCATAAAATTGTTGACTGCACAAACTATGGACCTAAACATCCTTGCCGTGATACGTCGATGAACATTAAACATCCAGGTAAGAATAGTTTAAGACAATTCAATCTCTACAAGTGGATAGGATTCGGCGATAACAAGCTGTTTCGAGTGACATCCATCAGTCTTTTTTAGCATCACTAGAAATAGAATGATTTTAACTTTTTAATTTCATTAGTCTGTCTTTAATGTGTTTTTATCTATTCAGGGACAAAGAAAACAAGGCACGAACCTGAGTTGTGATCTACTAGTATCAAAAATATGAATAGATGAATGAAAGACCTCCCCGATTGCAACCGGCGCACGCCAAGTGGGTTCGAATTATTCTATGGAAGCCCATGTGATGAAAGTAGAGCTCCGTGTGATGACCCGATCGATACTCTCCCAGTGACGTCAGCCTGTGACTCACCACATTCTCCAGCTTCCTCCTGAAGACTTGGATGAGCAGCTCATCCTTCCCAGGATCCACCACGTCGTTCAGGACGTCCAGCACGCCGTTGATCCCTCCGCGCAGCTGCCTGATGGCGTCACGACTGTCTCCAGCCCACATGTCTGCTAAAGTTTCCTACAAAAAACAACAACAACACCATGGGGTTTATGCATAATTTGAATGCAGTAATGGTTTCCACTTCCTATATACTCACCTCAGTCAGTTGGCGTCACTACTGTCTCCAGCCCAAAATGTCTGCTTAAAGTTTCCTACCAAAAACATGGGACTTAGTCCTAATTTGCATGATCTGTACGCGGTACATATGTTTTCCACTTCCAATATACTCATTTCATTGTCAGATTGCTCCACGACTGTCCCCTGTCGACATGTCTTCTACAGTTTCCTACAAAAACACAGCTGGGCTTGTAAATACTCATTTTAATCTGACGGCGTCACGACTGTCTCCAGTCAACATCATGTCTTCTAAAGTTTCTAACACTGAAAAACACAGCGGGGTGCTAATTTGCATAATTTGAATGCAGTAATGTTTTCCACTTCCCATTTGTACTCATGGATATTCTACACACACTCCAAAGGAAAGTATTTTCAACCACTTTGAATCTAGCCATTTTGGGGCCAGCGTTTCCCTCTCTACCCCCAATAGAGATTTTGACTACACAACAAACTGCGTACTCGCACTGAAAAAAAGCTAGCATCAGAAATATACATGTATATGTCATGATCTACTTTTTTCTTCAATATAAGCTCCCTATGTTGACCCCCCCCCCACAAAAAAACGCCAAACAGTTACTCAAAGTCACTGTGTCATTGGCGAAAGGCAGTAGATGCTACCTGAAACGTCTGAACGTTTCCAAATTATACCCAGTTTTTTTTGAGTATTACTATTATCGTATCTATATTTTTGCGATGGGCGAGGGTACAACGGCTTTACGACACATTCTATTGTGGAAAATGTATGACGTCAAAGGCTCATCAAAATACTTCACAATGCTTTTCTCTCCCTAATAGCTGGTATGCAAATACTTCTTATCGGAGATAATTGCATCTTAAGGTGGACTTAATCTCCAAAACAATCAATCAACGGCGCCAGGTACAAGACAGACGAATACACAATCTTCTGTAAATAAAACCCTTACCATAATTGCTGCGAGCTGAAATCTCAATTATGCATTTAAGTTCTGGTATGTAATTTAGGTTCTTCTAATCTATGGAAATAGCTGTACTGAAAGAACACGACTCGACATAAGTATCAAAAGGCTAAACCTTACATGCAAATTCTCAGGCTACGACTCGAAATAGCTTTAAAGCTTTGCATGAATCGAAGAACAACATCCACAATACATACATGACAAATTTGTTACCGTTATTTAAACAGCTTTTCTACGTATGACGAGAAACTAGGTATTTTCAGACCATTACAGACAGTAGTTCCATCAATGTCTTTTTCCTGTCACATCTTTCGAAGTGTTTCCCTTGTCTTTGATGCCCTTTGGACGAAGGGATATATCTGTTGTATTCATTTGGTACTCTTGTGCGCGCACATTCTCAAAAGTAAACGTTGCATTGTACATATCCATGAAAGAAAATATTCCTCAGAAAACTTGAAACCTGGTTCTACAAACTTGAAGGATACTTGACATATAAGGTTAGATTGGAATGTGTTTATTTGATTTGCGAGTATTTTACACTTTGTTGACAGTTACGCCCGCCGGCTGGTCACATGTGTCTTTCCAAAACAGTGATTATGTGGGAAAATGCCGCAAGCACTTTTTCCTGACAGGTAACGTTACGTACGGAATATTGATCCAAGTCAAGATCTATGAATAAAAATGTCCAAAAAACATATATGTCTTGGATCTATGTTGTCTAATTCTAAAGTTAAACAGAATTCGAAGGAGACACACTGGTATCGTACTAATTTTCCATAGAATTTGCATATTCTACACAATGACATTGTTTTAATTTCTTGTCACATTAGTAGTTTTTAGTTGGGTGCCGGGCCTTTGAAACTATGCATTTTGCATTCATATTTGGAAACGGTGATGCGCAGAAAACATGCCCCAGTGTAAGGTATTGCAGAAGGTAACGTGCTTATAAAAGTTATATTCAAATACACATCGCTACTAGAATATACGAACTGATAGGCTTGCTGCGACCAAGTACAAAGACGTATTTCTATTGTACATACTGCATAGATATGTTGCTTCTAGAAGTTACGTTTAGTACGTTCTGGTTGGATCAATATTGTAACTCCTCTAGTGGCTATAAAACTGTTTGGAATTTCATACATACAAATACAGGTTGCAGTCCAAACAAACGAGAAGAAAAAAAAAACTACTTGCAAGATTTAACAGGTGGTTTGGTAGCTCGGCAGAGTACAACAAGAACGAGAACGAGCAGACAACAACTAACACGGCAAAACATTTACCTCACAATCGTGACACTTCGTCGTAAGCAGGTCGCAAGGTTGTCGGACTTGCTCCAAGAAATTGTCGTCTGGATCGGACAATAAATCACTCAGGATTGACTTTCTGTTTGTGCCGACTGTGGCTCCCCGGTGGTTTACTGACTAATGACTCCTGACACCTGTCACTTGTGGGACGGTCACCTTTTATCTGTACACCATTTAATGGTGATTATGGGCGATACCATTATCATTGCAGGACGAGGGAGGGCAGTAAATTTTTTATGACATTGCTGTTTACTTTCCCACTTTAACTTTCAGTTATGTTGAGAATCCATTATGATATTCTAGAAATGATCATTCTGTTCTAAAAGGGTTGAAAGATACCAATATGTAACGTTAGACATTTTTTTCGAATCAGACTAGGAAGACCAGTTTTTCCACTGCATGTCGTGTCGTGAGACGATGTCTATAATGCATTTACCCCATGGCCCAATAGGTTGTCAAATCCTTGAGTCTAAACTGTTTTGATACATGTATGTATACACCTGCAGTGTCGCTATGACGAAGAGGGTCCTGTATATACGTCAGTTAATATACAAAAAAAAGCAAGGGACTAGAATACCGGTAACGCTGAAACTTTTCTTGTTTCATTTGCTCGACAGCCATTCATAATTTTTTTTTGTCACAAACTTGTAATTTTAATGTTAGTGATAGGGAGACTACAACAAAACACTCAACCCAACCCCTCAATCCCAGATTGTTTCCAAATAATCGTATAAAGTTCTGACTAAAACCCATTTAAATCTGGTCCCACTATGCCATATTACATGTACATTGTATTGTACCATTTGTAGACCCTAGACTGGTGGTATTCGTCCCCATTTTAACTACATTAGCGCCTAGGCCCTATTCGAGGGAACAGGATAGGCCCCACTGAGCTAAAACAGGGATGGGTACCAGATTATGTACTAGTAAACCCAGCACTGTAACATCTAGTCCAATGCATGTGACCCTAGTTTACAACCCAGTGACTTACAATCCAGCGTCCTTATCTACTACAAACGTGCCCTCCTTAGCAACGCTTGGGACGTCTCAAGCTTTAAAGAGCTTGAGCCGGTTAATAAATTCTGGACAAAGGACGGGTTGGATAAAGTGTAAACAGTCGCGGTTTGTATTGTTATCGGAAGCTGGGCTAAGCTAGCAAATCTTGTTCGTGTTTATACTGTGGTGTGCGGCTGTTTAGTGTAACTAACAACATGGGTGATAATACACCTGTAACTGTGATGCTTACATGCGTCAACATAATCTTCAAGCTCACCTGTGGATTTGCCGTTTTCTTGTGTGTCTTTTTTTCTTGTTGTGGACGTCTTTTATACATATTCAATACGAGTAGGCAGTGTCAAACATCTTCTACGGGGTAAGGTGGATAAGTATTTCCATCGTTTGAATGTTTGAGAGAGCGTCAGAATCTTTTCACCAAGCAGATGCATTGATGCAAATAATCCACTTAACCCCAAAAACTTTGGAGGCACAAAATTAAGTTGAAACTCTGTGTTCCTCCTCTAATAGCATTATATTGGGCGTTGAGAGCATGTAATCAAGTTTAAAACGACATTTCCTATGACCCATCTTTCGCTTTTGTGGGCTTTGACTATTATTTTTGTTGGTACGTTGTTGGGGTTTGATAGGTTTTTATTGTATTTTCATCGTTCCACTTGAAATCGACCATAATGTCTACAAGCCTCTCATGCGAAAGGAAAATAGGCAGTCGTAGGAGAGATTGAATCTTTTGTACTACAGAGAGTGACGGCAAATATGACTTCGGCTTAGAATGGCATGACCTTCAACTGTTATCTCACTGTGTAGCATGTATAACCACATTAACCCTGTGTAAACTACTATTATGTGCACACTGATAATCATGCTCTCCCTGTCTTTCTGTGTGTGTCTGTCTGTCTCTATGTCTCTCTCTCTCACACACACACACACACACACACACACACACACACACACACACACACACACACACACACACACACACACACACACATGTTCTATGTGGACAATTTCAAACACAGACAATTGACACGGTACTCTTGCGCTTAAGAATCTAGATCTCTCTAAAATATTTGTGTATGTTGAAATATTCATATGCTTTGCACCCGAAGAGCCGTTTACACTATCAATACGCGTGTTAACATGGAAGTGGTGGTTCGAACAAGGACTTGAATGCATTGAACAGCCATTAATAACATCTTATTGTTAGTTAATTAGTTAAAATCCTCCCACACCATAATTGATGTATAGGGCGGTGCCCATCTCCGTTTCATAGCCCTGGGGCCACACTGTGGTGCAATCACTGCAGCAGGGGGCTAGTCCACTGGCAGTGGAGTGTGTTTAACTTCCATACTGTTTCATAAGTATGTACCATTTTTATAAAGTCTTTGGTATGACTCAATGCGCCTCTTGTCCAGAGGTGCCCTACGTGGGGCTTGAACCACAGTCCTTCTGGTCCAAGTAATTTGAACCAGATGTGGCAGAGTAGCAAAGGCGCAGACCACTACACCACAGGGACACCCCTAACATCTTATTGTACCGAATATAGATATACAGAGTATATATAAATAGACCCGACTCAGCCTACGTTTACTTTAACAACGTATATTCCCACGTACTTCTATGATATCTAATAACGATAGGTATTCAAGCCTGTTTAATCTGTTCTCACTATGAACGTTTCAACGGTTGCAAGGTTAGGGGAGGTGAGATTTTGATTTAAAAATCAAAGCAGAAATTTTAATTTTCTTACTAGTTTCTTATCAACGGGTATGGTAATAACTACGTATAAGTTCTCGTATCTAACAGTAGCACAAAAACGGCCAGGCGATCGCTTTACCGTTGGCTTGGTAATGCGACTGTTGTCATGTAATTCGGCTTAACTGTAATTACATTTAGTCCTCTTAATCACATTTTGGAACCTCTTGAATACTTAATTCTATTTTAGACCCCACTGAATGGACTTGACTCAACACTTTGTCAAAAGAACGTTTGTAGAGCGTATTTACCAAAACGAGGTTTACATAATACAATTGGCACCCTTATTGTATGCGGGTGTATAGCAACTTAAGTAAACACAACAAACACAGTTCAGTTTGCTAAGGAAACCATATCTTATTCATTGTTGGCATTCACTTCGTTTCTATGATAGATAGAAGTAGTTCAACTATTTGCTATGCCTTCTAGCTTTGTGTCCTAAGATAATTCAAACCGCAAACGTCAAACCACGGACGCTTTTTTAAATACAATTTATCACTGTCAATATGTCTGACGGACGTTTCTTACTTGAAAGAAAATCAACACAGAAAGCCATAGGGCGCGGAAAAGAGAATAGTATATGCCGACATGCTTGTACCACCATACCATCGTTCTGGGTTCCCCTAGGCCTGACAGGAGTTGAGGATTTGTAACTATAACAACGGAATGACTAAGAATTCCAATGCTAATGCACACTACTGGGACTTCCTCGTTCAAAATTCCCCGTTACGAATTCCAAGCTAGGAACAATAATTAAGGAAAACATTCCATGGTTAGGTATCTAATTCATAAACGGCTAGTGTGCAATAACACAATTAACACTAAGCTTGAGAAAATTCAAAGGTATTTCTGCCTTCTTTGTAAGCGGTTACGCCTAGAAACGGTTTCGCCACAAAGATTATGTACAAGGATCTAAGCGTGGAATGATGTTGACTTCCAACAGACCCAGACAGTACATAGGATCTCCGCCTCAATGCTAACTACCACTAGTACCAGGAAAACACGATAAAATACCCGACTGACTTCTTTGTTACCATGAATAGACGTTCCTAAGAAGAATTCATGCGTTAAATAATTCCGCAAGAGTATAAGAGATTGTTTGGCCTTGACTTTATCAAAGGAAAAACACTTTGACTCCTATCATTGTAGAGGGTCGGATACTTTCTAAGTCCATTATGCAACATTTCTAAAGCCAAGAGGTTGAAAATAATTAACGGTGCAAAAATGGCATTAACTCAGCAAACTCGCTTTAGTGTTTATCATCGGCTATGCTCGATTAAAAGGGACAAATCTGAAGCAAAGGCTTGTATAAGAGCGATTTAAAAATCTTTTTTTTTATACAAGTCTGTTTTTCAGAAGAGTCATTCTTTATTTCTGGTCATTTTGAGGACCATGTGAATCGGTCGTACGTAGCAAATCGAGTTCCACACTCGTATTCTGAGTAAAACTCTTACCTTAGAAGCACCGACCAATATTTTGAAACATTTGCATCAATCTCTAAACCACTTAGGGGCCGTGGAATAAGGAGAGGCTGCTACACAAGTCCAAGACGTCCAAAGAAGAGGGCGTGTAAACCTTTAGCGATTAGCAAAGCCATGGTATTACATACCTGATCAACTTGTAGAGCTTCTTCATTCGCCATGTTGCAGCCAAAGTGTTGAGTTCTGTAGGTCAAACTGTTGCGCCGTGCCACATGTGTGTTTGTCCGTACGAGAGGCCACCGCTTCCCTTTTAGGCCAAGTGGATTGTTCCCAATAAACACACTCCACTGGACACGGGACGAACCATTGCAAAGAAAGGGGACGAAATCGTAAAATACATTCCGTTCCAATGCTAGTTAACTTAGACAATGGTTACAATTGTCTAAGATAGACTTTTGATACTTATTTGAGTTATTAATCTAAACTACAAGTATTGGGAACAACCAACCAAAACCATGTAAGTCTGATACAAACAATAAGGTTAATAGGTATCCCTGAAAACGTTGGAGGAGTCTGAGCAAATTTCCTGTCATATCAGATGACGTTTAATAACGTCGTGACGTCATGGTGGCTGTGTGTATTGTCTTGACCGGTTTGCTGTTGTACTAGTTCACTGTGTCTGTGTCAGTCCGTGGTCCATTTTAAACGGTATGTTTATAAGAAATGATAACATAACGCACGAGTTGTTTTGTAGATACATTATGAAATTTTAGAATAGTATTTGGCAGGATAGTACTGAGGGAACTCAATATTCAAGCTGGTCACCCCTAAACCTTCTTGGTAAAGTAGATTTAGCCCCCCCCCCAGCAGTTTCCTTTTTAGTGTTGACAGAAGGGAATATTTTGCATTTTTTTAAAGAAAATGTTGGCTTGTTGGTTTCTATTTATCTCAAAAGCGCGGTTCCTTGAACGGTGAGTCACCTACAAGAACAACAGTCCTGCTCTCGTTCCCATGGTGATCTGGTCCCTTCGCCCAATCATTTCTCCTTCCGGTGTATTGCAGTGTTCACATCCGGTCAATTACAAACCGTTTCCAAGAAATTTGTCAGGAGAATGATTCAATAAAAAAGAATGGTCTCGTAACTTGGGTGTGTGTCTAGGAATACGAAAAAAACTCTTCCTACATGGAGAACGAACATGTACTGAGGGAAATTATGAGTGGTATGAAGCATGCACTCGTTCTCTCTCTCTCTCTCTCTCTCTCTCTCTCTCTCTCTCTTTCTCGCTCCTTCGCTCACTCACTCACTCACTCACTCACTCACTCACTCACTCACTCACTCACTCACTCACTCACTCACTCACTCACTCACTCACCCTCTAATACGTGTAGTTGAAAGCAGACAGAATACAGTCCTCTCATGATGAACATACCAAGTCATCTCTATATTTATTTACATCACTCCGTTCTTAATCATTCTGTGAACAAGGTACAGCTTAACCAAAATAGGGCTACTTCGTTATTTCAAACTTTGCCTTATCTTATCTTATCTTATTTTCACTTGAACGTCACACGATAGTTTAATTCTATATACAAAGCCCGATTGAGCATAGATTTAGATGTACAATATAAAGTGATCGTCGCTACTGAATGCGATAGACTGCTAAGACACACTATAAATATCAAAACATATGGAGCTAATATCCGTGTCTTAAAACTCCTCGGTTAGAATAAGTGATGTAAAAAACAATAGTTTTACTCAGTGATTTTTTATGCTACACATTCCAAATGTTTACCCTGCAGTATTTTCATTTTGTGGGCAACGCAAAGTGAGACCCAATCATACCTTCTTTAAAAGGTAAGGATGTCAATGAAAAGAAAACATGATTGAAAAATTTGAAATATACAGAATTTGTACAAATCATCGTTGATAAATTGGCCACTTAGTAGCTTCAATTTCAAGATTAAGAATGTTTTCGTTCTAAGCAAAACGCTCAGAGTACTCGAGTATCAGGTGACGGATGACGCCGGAATGATCTTATTGGATGCTCTCCATGACGTCATTGGATGACACATGCTTTGCTGACGTTTTCCTTTGACGTTGACGACATCTCCCGGTGAAAGATCTCAGACTTTCCTGGGAAAAAAATATTGGGTCAATATCGGCCCACTAGTGGTTCAATATCGGCCCGGTCCCACTTGGCACAATATCGGCCCACTAGTGGGTCAATATCGGGGCACTAGTGGTTCAATATCGGGGCACTAGTGGGTCAATATCGGGGCACTAGTGGGTCAATATCGGCCCACTAGTGGGTCAATATCGGCCCACTAGTGGGTCAACATCGGGGCACTAGTGGGTCAATATCGGGGCACTAGTGGGTCAATATCGGCCCACTCACGGTGGGTCAATAACGGCCCACTAGTGGGTCAATATCGGCCCACTAGTGGGTCAATATCGGGGCACTAGTGGGTCAATATCGGGGCACTAGTGGGTCAATATCGGGGCACTAGTGGGTCAATATCGGAGCACTAGTGGGTCAATATCGGGGCACTAGTGGGTCAATATCGGCCCACTAGTGGGTCAATATCGGGGCACTAGTGGGTCAATATCGGCCCACTAGTGGGTCAATATCGGCCCACTATATCAGGAAATGTCGGCATTGGCGGTGGCATTCAGGAATAAGTTGTTTTGCATGCTGACATTGTCTTTAAAATCTAGTCACCGCATAGTCATGACATCAATAATATAATCTATAATCATAATCATCTTTCACTCCTATAGGAGACATATCAGGTATCCCATTGAAGCTGTGGCACGCTGGCGGTGTCGCTGCGTCCTAACTTTAGATTGGTGATACCCTTGAAATTATAATAGAATATCATGCAAGTCGTTCAAGTATGACTAAAAAGACAACAAAACACACAAGCGCAGAAAGATTAGTTTTACATCGATGAAATGGCTCGGTCGCATCGAGGTCGCCAACGTGCCGCGGGTCCAGTGAGATACCCGTTATACGTTCTTAAATCTTGTTCTTGTATTGATAAAAATGATAACGCATTTTGATATATATAACCGATAGGCCTGGCCCGTACTTCATGATATATATCTGGATTACCGTAATTTTGTCATTAGGAAAGTTTGTGGACTTACCTCCTTCCTTGGTGAGCAGGTTGTAGATGATCAGGTACTCGTAAAAGTCGATAGTGCCGGTGTCGTCTACGTCCACTTCTTTCATCAGCTCCTACCAGCGGAAATGTGTGGCATTGCAAGTGTCATTTAACAGTTTTTTCTTTGAAGGTTATGTAGCGACATTAGGTTGAGAGCCAAAGTCAGCCTGCAAGATTGATACATGTAGCTGAGTGTACCACCATCTTCTCATTCAAATAACGGTGCAATGCCACATTCCTTTTAATACAGTAAAATAGCTAATGGAATTGAATACGTTTAAAATATTTCAATGGGTCATACTCGGCGGTGTGAGACTTACCTTCATCTTCTGTTGATCATAAGGAATGCAGTTTGATGTAAAACAGATAGGTGACGCATTTTAGTAAAATACGTTAGTCACTGCAAGATAGATTTGAACTGTCTACGAATGAATATACCATCATGTATCAAAGCACAATAATACGCACATGTATATCGTGTCTGAATATACCTACTAGTAGCCTCAGGAAACTTAAGTATATCATGTAGTCTTGTTTTCGACTGCAAAAGTGGAGCAAAAACTGCGGAAGGATTTGGACGGCACCCTTACCTTGATCTGCGCGGCGGTGAACTTGACCCCAGGAGCCACCGTCATTAACGCTCTCACCAGCTGCGTACAACACAACAAAGGTCATGACCTTTGACCAACAAATATGAATATGCTTTTGTATTAGATAATTTCATTGCTAGAATCACCAAACGATACAAAAATACAAAACTGGTCCTAAAGTTTCTTTGTTATACAGAATATTGGCGCAGACTGAATTTGAATGCCAATTCTTAAGTCTGTAAAGTCACGCGAGAGTGAACGAGAAAGTACGAGAAGATCTCACCTCTCCCATGTCCAAATTGAAGTCTCGGCTCTTGTCATACTTGACAAACTGATCAAAGTGGTGTTTCATCTACGTAAAGAGAAAGACGATTAAAAGAACTACTTAGAATGTGTGCCTACACAAGTATTTTCTCGAAATTGGCAATCTACTGTTCGCTTGCTTGATGACAATTCGTTTCCTACTTGGTCACTTGCATTTTGATATGAATCGAAATAAAAACAAATAGAACATTACCAACAGTCTCTAAACTTTATTCCCAAAGACAAGTCATGTCCACAGAATGAATTTTCAACCTTTGCTTCGGCGTTCGTCAGGAAAAATGGCCCACTTAGAAATATCACGTGACTGTATCTGTGCCATAAGTTAAAGTTAAATAAAGTTAAAGTCCTCCCGCACCAGACGGTGCATAGGGCGGCGCCCATCTACGTATACGTTTCAGTTGCCCTTGGGCCACACGACTTTGTGCAATCACTACAGCAGGGGGCTAGTCCACTAGTAGCCATAGACTCACCTCCGGTTCCTTCATGTTGGGGAAACATTTGAGCGCGGTGTACATGTCCAGCCGTCCCGTCGCCCTGTTGATGAGCTCGGGGTGTTCCTTGTCAAAAGTCTGCTCTGAGGACGTGTCGTCAGGTTCGTCATTCTCCTTTATGGTGCCGGTGGAGGAGGGTCCGTTTGATTCAGCAGGCCTGGTTCAATGAGGGAAAAAAAAGTTAAAGATGTCATCCTTTATACAAGCCCTTTCAAGATGCAGAAGTAGTCACTGCAGCTCGCGTTTTCAGCTTAGCAACCCCTACACGTTTCTCCATGAGGTTCACACATACAAGGGACCGATGGGTTCATTTCCCCTTCCCCAAATCGTACACTCTGCGATTTACCGCAAGACATCTTTAAGAGGACTGTTAGAATACAACTTTTCGGACACTTACGGAGGTTTAGCAGCTTCTTTGATCATCTTTCCGAGCGGCGTCCGTATGTCCTGTGGTCAGATAAACGGATGCGGAATGAAATGAGCTGTATCATTTTGTATTTTACAGTAAAATATTACATTTGATAATATCCTAAATCAAATGAAAATTGAATCAATAAAAGTTTATTGATAAAAACTACATTCTCCTTCAGAAGTTACAAAGACTCACGTCCTCCGAGGCGGAGTAATGTGCGGGCAGCTTCCCGCTCAAGATGGCGAACTGTCCGTCCAAGATGGCGTCGTGCACCAGCTCCAGCCTCTGACGCACCATGGGAGCCTCGTTATCGGTCATGAACCTGACGTCAGTGCGCAGACCGTTGACGCATGCCAGGAAATACTTCTGGTGGGCGTTTATCTCCTGGGGAAGGCACAAAAGTGTGATGTCTTTCAATTTTCTTCAGAAATGAATAGATAAATGAATAAAGAAAAAGCTGTGTCAGATACCATAAATACACAAGGCAAAAACAATTCAAAATGTCCAACCTTTTCCATTTGGTAAATTTTCTTCTTTTCACTTAGCAAATCCCTTGTGATGTCAGCTGAGAAAGACAGCATAAAGTAGCATGAACATGTAGCAATTGCAGGAATATTGGAATATGTATCTGCTATCATGTCAGGTAGTTACGTATACACTGAATTGTGGATATCAAAAGCGACAAAGTTTTGGAGAAAAATATAAGTGCAAAGACTAGCACGTTATTCAGCTTACATGCATTTGACGTTCTTCTCATCTTTTCCATTCTCAGGTGTTCGTCTAATTCCTGTAGAAAAGGGAAGCATAATCCAGTTTAAGCCAGTAATATCACCTAAAACATTCTTCGCACAGTCATTTGAGAAAGTTCTTTTCCGCAGAGCTCTTAGAGTCTTGTAACAATGAAAATGATAACGTACCTTTATTCTCCCCTGAAGACGAGCTTTCGTCTCACTGTGTTCTGCTTTTATGGCCTCGATTTGTACTACGAGTGCGTCTTCCCTGTGGAGAGAGTCAAGAACTCATTCTTCTCTTAGTGGTGACTAATGCTAGAGGGCGAACATAAAATGTAACCTCTACCGGGGTTACGGATAGCAAGATTCGGCAAAAATGGGGCGAATAATTGTCCAGGAGAGTCAGTACACAGGAAGGTTATCTCATTTCCAGACCCCCCCCCCCCCCGGCAAATTGTTCTTCCTGTGGCCAACGTAGTTAGTCTGGTAGAGACTATAGAAAGTGGCGGTCAATGGCATGGAATGGTCGACCAAATGAAAACACTACCTCCCTAATAGAGCCACAATTTTACAACTGCCATATTCGACCTCTAATGTCAAGGTCGCGGGTTATCAGAGGGCATGGCGAGAGAAGGACGTAAAGCCGCCACTTGAAGCCACAGCAGTTAAAGGAAACTTGTACAAACATTTCAAGGGAAAGCGTCTTGCAATGAACACAGACGTCATACGAAGTAGGTGCTAAGAAAATATTTAGTACTTTATCGTAAGTAAGGTCCATTTTGTTGAAAAAGCTACTCGTATTTCTGTGGGACGTAAATCTGCGTCAATTCCTACACACACCTTTTTCTTTCACCGATATACCATTATTATCTTCGCTGAGGAACTCGGAGTAGATTATGTTTTCGGTTGAGCCGGCTGTTGTGTGTGTCTGTAAGTATGTCAAGAGCATAACTCAGGAAACCTTTGATGGATCTTCATGATATTTGGTAGGTGTGTAGTGGTTGTGCAAAGGAAGGTCAAGTTCAAAAATCATTCACCTGGCGTTTTCCAACCAAAATATATGTTCTTAAAGAAACTCCTAAAACAGCTGCCTGTGTCAAAGGTTACACAACAACCTAACACAGAAGACCATGATACTTGCATTAAATGTCAAGTTCCTGAATATACTCCTACGCGGAACATCTAAAAAAACATTCTCATGTTTTTTTAGATGTTCCGCGTAGGAGTATATTCAGGAATGACAGATCAACACAACCAGTCGATGTCTTCTGTTTCGTGGAAACCTTCCTGAATGGCCGACAACAGACTAAAAATTTTCATAAATTCATAAATTCATAAATTCGTGAATTCATAAATTTATATACACATTCAAAGTCCCGCGAGTCAAGTTTATGAATTTATGAATTTATGAATTTATGAATTTATGAATTTATGAATTTATGAATTTATGAATTTATGAATTTATGAATTTATGAATTTATGAATTTATGAATTTATGAATTTATGAATTTATGAATTTATGAATTTATTCATTTATGAATTTATGTCAAGCATGAATAGCATGAATAGCATGAATAGCATGATGAATTATGATATTATGAAATTATGATATTATAATATTATGATATTATGATATTATGACATTGTGATATTGTGATATTATGATATGATATCATGATATTATAATATTATGATATTATGATATTATGATATTATGATATTATAATATTATGATATTATGATATTATGATATCATGATATTATGATATTATGATATTATGATATTATGATATTATGATATTATGATATCATGATATTATGATATTATGATATTATGATATTTGTGATATCATGATATTATAATATTATGATATTATGATATCATGATATTATGATATTATGATATTATGATATTATAATATTATGATATTATGATATTATGATATTATAATATTATGATATTATGATATAATAATATTATGATATTATGATATTATGATATTATGATATTATAATATTATGATATTATGATATTGTGATATTATGATATTATAATATTATGATGTTATGATATCATGATATTATAATATTATGATATTATGATATTATGATATTATGATATTATAATATTATGATATTATGATATAATAATATTATGATATAATGATATGATGATATTATGATATTATGATATTATGAATTTATGTATTTATGCATTTATGATGTTATGATATTATGATATTATGATATTATGATAGTTAAGGCTAAGGATAGATAGATTTGTTCACCACCATAATGAAAAGGGGAAAAAAATAGAAAGCCAGACAAAAACACCTAAAAACAGGTCAAAAACCAGCCACGTCAAAAACTGCTTGGAGAGTACACTTGACCAAAATTGCACCACTGCTAGGTGCGGAAAAGTCACATGTACATGTACTATGTCTTTCAAAATGTGTATGATATGGAATAAAGATTTATTCTATTCATATATATTGACTGTACCATTTCATCATCACTTTCAACTTACAACACTGCAATATCGAACCTTTGTGGCACATATAATATCAACATACTCATATTTTTTCATGACCAGTTATAAAACATACATTTGTATCAGCACACTCTACACATATACTAGTCCTGTACCACCAAATGATTTTTAACCCCATCTAGACTGGACTCATTCGCCCCATCATAATTTCCAAATGGTATGGCGCATGATCACATTTGCAGGGGGTGATAAGCACGTAAATATCAATCACTCACCATAATAAGCCTTGATTATTTGGCGAAGATAATGTGTTCGTGGAACTCTAGTTTAATACTAATAACAGACTGTACGAAACAATGAAACGGTACTTTCAACATCCGTTCTTCGTGAAGTGGGGAAATTTACAGTAAAACTAACCGCTTATTGGCCTCCTCCTCTCCCTTGCCGCCAGGTCTGAGCTGTATTTGACTGTCTCTTCTATTGATGCTGGAAAAAAGAATACAGATATAATCGTATTTCCACAGTTAGTGCTGTATACGAGATAGAATCGTAATATGAGTTAAGTAGTATTGGAGAAATCATTTCAGACATGAATGGCAGACACAAGATTCATAACTGTGACTTAATAGACCGATCCTGTCGAACACCATATCGAACGAATAGAAGACCCATAGAACCACCTGTTCTATTCAGAACACCTCCGCCAAAAACAGCATTGGCGGGGCAGAAATGGCACGTGTAAAGCAGGGTACGTATATCTGGGACAGGTTTTCCACTGTATTGGTTGAATGCATGCTCAGAACAAAAACGAATTTAAAAAGATCGGGCACTCAAGGAGAGGAAGCTTGTACCACATGCTGACTGCTACAAAGTCCGCTAGCGCAGAGTTTCGTATCTTCAGTTACTGGCCATGGTGTGTGAAACTGGTTAACTTGAAAGTGTACAGGGAAGTAAAAGGATGCATTTTAATTCTTAGTTACTAAATACCATGCAGCTGTTATGCATGCAGTCAATACAGAGGGAACCCTGTCACAGATATACGAACCCTCTTTTACACGTGCATCGGCTGCTTGTCTTAAACTCGAAGCTGATGTCCACCGACAAGGGAAAGCTATGCGGTGAATACCGCTTTAACATTGATCGAAAACATTACGCTCTCACCGCAACTACACCTACCCCCTCCTTAAACAACTCTACCCGGTGGATACAGCCTTCAACAAAGAAGACCTAGCATTCTTATTTGGCCCGCTCTGAAAGGGTTTCAGTGCCACAAAAGCTAAACCGAAGTCAGTGGCACTATTTTCAACCTAGCCGCGGCGGCCATGTTTGGTCCGTCAAACCCTGTTTTTGACGGAGGTGTTGGCTTTGGGATCGGTCTATTGTTACCTCCATGAACAGTGGAGGTATAGTTTTGACCTGTCTGTCTCTCTGTGTGCTCGTATCCAGCGCAATATCTTTAAAAACCTCGGAATGGATTGCAATCATATTTGGTATGTGGGTAGATGTTGTAGACGCAAAGGTCAAGGTCGATTTTGGGCCCCCTGGTGGCCGACATTGGAATTGCAGCAGGACTTGCGGTTTTCGTATCTTTTGCCATGGACATGCTGAGGTCTTGTGCAGAATGTTTGTCTCTCACTACTCCATTTTGTAAAGAAATACTAAGATGCGCCACTCATTTCAGAATAACATTAACCATTAACATTAATCATTAACATTTATCCGGCGGGTTACCTAAATCCGCCACTTTGAAAAACAGTGGGTTTGAGAGATCTCTAGTGCAGTATTGCACTGGGGGACGTTGGGTTATTAGAGAGCTGTTAGGACGCAGCTATTCAGGGTGGCGGAATTATGTACCCTGGTTGAATTGTATTATAATCTCTCTGTAGCATCTGTACCTATTCATTTATGCACTTCATCTTGAGCAGCCTACGGATCTCTTTCTCATCCTTGCCGCTTTTACTGGTAAGCAGTGGCGATAGCTTGAATATCATATCACGTTCTTGATATGTAGTCCGTAGAGGAAACAAAATACAAGTGCTTACAGCGCTCTCTGTAGTTTTACTTCATCTGCCTTTTCGTCCAGCTGTCTCTGTAGGTTCCTATTGGTCGATTGTAGAGACCGCAGCTCCCTCCCGAGATCCTCCACGCGGGCTCGCAGCTGCGCAGTGTCGTTTTTCTCCTTGTCCAGAGCCTCTGTGAAACACACCGACATCATTTTGTGTTATATTTTTTGCATTTATGTTGGAATGAGAAGATTCATTCAAAAAATAGCGACAAGATTGATCCATCAAATAATAAAGAAAGTAAAACTACATGTAACAGTTAATCACAACTATCATAGGAAAGACCTGTTTTAAGGGCGAAATATCAAAGATAAGAATGTACTATATATCATGTACAGAGCATCTGAAGGAACGGGCACATAGGTAGTCAGGGGGGGGGGGCGGTTCAGTTCTTGAAGAGCTGTTGTACCAAGAAGTGGGGCAGAAAAAAGAATGATAGATTTTCAGTTGAAAACAAACCTGACCGATTGTAGAAATACTCACTGCATCGCTATGTGTGCAGCAAGCAAACAAGCGTGCCAACTTACAGAAAGGGGTTAGAATCCAGTAATTCTTTTTCAGTATATAGCTCAAGATTGTACAACACATTGGGCAAGGCTGCAGGATATACTAACTCCCGACCACCATAAACGCCAGGAAACATTGTATATGTACTCATTCGAGCCCTGACCATCGAGAAAGCCACACACAATTCAAGGCGAAACTAGTTGGGTGTGGGCTTGAATAAAGTTCTAAACGGGAACTATGCGGTTACAGCGTCTTTTCTGAAGATGAGGTGCGAGTGTGTACGATTGAGTTGAGTTTTTCTACTACTAGTTGCCTACTAACTTCCAAACAACATGTACAACATTTGTATTACATACAGCGTAACTTGAGGGCTTATGTCAATGCCTTCGGACACCTGTACGCTTTTCTTTACAGCATTTCACCAAACTGCATGAAAGTTATGCCATAACTTGGAACAGCACAAATTTTAAAGCTCAAGATATTTCCTGCAACGTGTATGCCCAAATGAACAGCTAAATTCATATTTTTTAACGTAAAGATGAGAAAAAGAAACATTTACCGTTGTCCCCTCCCCCTTTCCATATATTTTGTACGCTACTGAGAAGTGGTAAACTTACTATAGAGCCTGTTGAATAGATCCATGTATCTCTGCATGGCTTTTGGGTTCATTTTCTGCCCGTTGATCAGTTCTCCAAACGGCTTCCTACTTTCAACAGGTTGCGGGAGAAGCGGAGCTCCGAAATCGAAGGAATCCATTTTCCTTTTTTTTGGTCCAAACCGTTTCCCAGAACAAGACTCGACAAAACCGTATGCGTCAACCGAACAGTCCTCCCAAGACCAATACAACAGCCACACCGAGACAAAGTAAAGCTAAGCAAGTACACTTGTAGCTCTCTTTTTATACCCATGTTTTGCTTCTTCTCACAATGAACCCGTATGCAAATTGCATCTCTTAAAACACACTCTGTTCTTGAAAAAGGACGTGGTTAACCAGGTGTTCAAGGCCCTTTTGTATCAAACGTCTTAAAAGCATGTGCCGTGTTTCAAATTCTCTATTATTCCCATTATTTTGTTTTCTTATTTTTGGATCTAAGCAGGAGTATAAGTGGTAGTTGAAGGGCGCAGAAGACTCTGAAACTGTAGCAACATCTGCTGTAGAAATGGACTTGGGCTGTCACGTGAAACGTACTTGAAGTGGTCGTTAATCAAGTCAAGTACTACAAGGAGTGATTCAGCACTTATAATACACGGCTTGTGTAACATTTCCTAACCATGACGCTATCAAGTTTTAAACATAGTTCTGCAATCTTGACGTTAATGTGACCATATACCGTATGAGATACAGTAGATTGTATTTTCTGCATTTTCATAAGGTTCCGCCATTAACAATCATACCACTTGGCATAAGCTTGATCAACACTTAAGTCTGTGCCTTCAAGCACCCCCGTTCTGAAACATGGTATCTTGCCATCAGGTCTACAGAAATGTTTTTCCAGCCAAGCACCTCCGCTTGTTGAGAGTTCTATACGAGAAAGGTGCAGATACTAGAAACATAGGCTAACATTTCCCCCCAAGGTCCCAATCCCGCACAGATGAACTACGACTTGTATCCACCAGTGAAGCCACTTAGAACTGACACCTTGCGACTTGTACGGGAAGTGCGCTAAAGCACCGCATATGTTTTACTTGGTTTGTAGGAAATAAATAATGGGAAAGTTTTGAGTACTCACGTGCAATGTCTTGAGAATGCTGTATTGCGTCCTGGAGAAAAATATATGAGGGAAAGATTACTAATAAGCTCTTACAGCAGAAATGGTAAGGCTAGAGTTTGATTCATTTTATGGAAAAATGTTTTGACAAGCACACGTCAATCTTTCACATACTACAGGATAGAAATGAGCGATACACCTTATCAATTAGGATACTATCTGCATCATCTATCATGATAAACGCTATTCTAAAACCGTTATGCAACGAGGGAAACTGAACAATGTAAATGCACCCTCTTTTAATGTAATACACGGCGTTACATGCACGGTCGTGTGCAAACACATGGCGTCCTTACACCTGGTCAAGTAAGATCAAGTAAGACACCATCTGTATCATCTACTATTATAATCGTTATTCTAAAACCGTTGTCCAATCGTAAACAAACCCTTTGTTGGTGTAAACGGTGCTACATACCGTCGTTAGTCTACACATGGCGTCCTTACACCTGGTCAAGTGAGACACTATCTGCGCCATCTGTTTTGCCTCTGCGTTGGCATCTTCGCCTTGGGTCTTCCCGAAGTACTCCTTGCATATGCCCTGCCATGCAGCGTTCTGTAAGGCAAGGAAACTACATATTTAAGAAGAAAAAAGAGATCTAGACTTCATGAGCTTTAAGGAACTAGCAATTCTTATCTATATGATAAATACATGATTCGACAACGCGTAACAAAATGTGTGCCCAAGTATCAGCTTAATCAAATAATAAGTAACATAGCCAGTGTCATCGTATCTTATTTCAAGCACTGTTTTGTTAGAAATGATTCATAATCTACTACCTTTAGATATTAATGACCATAGGCATGTAGTGACAAAGAATGGATCTTGTCCGACTTACCACGCCTTTTGTCTTGTCTTTAGGTAAGTGACTAGTTCCATTTTTGTCCTTGTCTATAGACAGGGTGTCCAAAACGTCGAGAAGGGCGTTCAGCCCCTTGTTCATCTCCTCTACCGTCGCCATTTTCTCCTGAAAAAAAGAAGAAACGTATGATGTACTTTCAGTCACGTAACCCTAAGTAATTAAGCGTGCGGACTTATCATGTGAGAAACGTTACTTTCAAACAATGTTTTCTTTGTAAGAATAATGATATTGTGTTCCGAATGGCTAGTCACAATCTATGAGATCATCTATCATAATTGCGTATGACATTTTTGACATCCTAATGCAGATACACGTTTTGGAAGTGAATGCTATAACGTTTTCCATTCATTAAGTATCGGCAAAAGACGAAGCTCAATTTCATTGTAGATTGTAATTTATATGGCAACGAAAGAAGTATTCTTTTAATCATATCATAAGAAAGTGTCCTCACACTGAATCTATGACTAGTACTGAAAAATGTATTTTCTTATGCATTTTAACCATGCTTTATTAAACAAACCCATCTCAATCTATGTTCTTAACATTAATAAGAGACAAGAAGAAGCCGAAACTACGCGTATTAGAGTAGTTTTAGAACCCTTGTCTTAGATGACTATTATAAGTCCTGTCACTATATGTTCTTTATTACGACTTTTATATTTGTATGCCTGCACTTTGCCTGTTTGGGCATGAATGTAAAATAAAAGCACTAAGGTTCATTTAGAATGTTGGATTCCAAATTTCCTACTCTGTACACCACAGTACACTGTTATAAGAGAATAGCTTTGAGTGATATTACCGTGACATAAAAACGCCACGGTTAGTTGTGCCCTTTGTTGTTAAGTTGTGTAACAACACGTGTAATCAGCCGTGATTCATACTTGAACTAGCAAGTCACATTTCTTACTGCTAGCTTTAAGGACAAATCCGCCCTTCATAGTGCTTCTGAAGGGCTCTCATTCCTTATCAGAGAACAAAAAAAAATGTAACACTGGTAAAACGCAAGGTTGTTGACTTACTTCAAAGTTGTAAAAGTACTATTTATATCGTACAAGCCTGGCAATTAAAGAGATCAGATGAAAATCATTTGTCTCTTTCTACGTGTCTTTCTTTGTTTCCTACGTGACCATTCTAGCTACTTACGATGCAAATGTTACGAAGTGTAAGTGCACCAAATCTTTATGAACTAAAGCTTCGCTCGAATTCTGCAGTAACAACCACGCTTATAATTACTGACAATATTTTACACGAAATGACTTCACAGATATGAAAGAAAGCACATATTTCTTTCACTTCAACAGTTCACTGCGTTCTTGTGAAGTATTTCCTTATGATTTGAGACAAGTGACCCATGGTAAACACGCAAAACAATACAGTCAGGTACTTATAAATATAATGCACATAATCCCTGTGAAAATAATAGATTCATCCCTCTTTTCAGCAGTGACCGACTACGGCAAATTTAGTACATGCACAATCAGAAAACCCTAACATTTATGTAGAATACAAAAAAAGTATAGTAGACCTAAATGGCACAAAGCTGGATATTTCTCATCTACAATATCATGGTCCGCGACAACACCGCTTCATAAAGGTAAACTAAGTTCAAGGACAACCAGACAAAGTAAACATATTTTTTTGCCTCCTAGAAATAAAATGGATATTAATGTGTCACTTTCATCTTTAAAAACTCGTTGTGTTATAGACTAAGTATGGAGCAGAGAAGATTGCGGAAAAAGTCGTATCCATAACAAGGTCTTCCTTAAGAAACTTGCCTAACAACAAGACTCCAAAACGTTGCTGCGTACGACTTCTATAAAGGGCTGACAATGTCAATCTTTTCCACAAACACAAGCAAACCCCCCGCCAGGCCAATGTCGTGACCAACAACAAGGTGGAAACAAATGGTTGAATCTGACCGGGGCACTGCTCCCTCACGCAGACGACATTTGGGTCCTTGTTTTCCCGCTAGAAGAAAAGCTGACCTCATTTACCTTTCCCTTTGAAAGGCTGACACGCGCCTCACCCCACTGTTGCTATGTTTTGGTGCCACTCAAGACACGGTGTCAATTTTCGTGCCCACCACGTAGCTAGCGCTAACTTCGTCACTGAGAATTCGGTCAGAGAATTTTGACAGAAAACCAGAGCAGGAAAAGACCACTTGTCCTAGACCACAGCAACTAATAGATAACAACAACTGATGAAGAAAGAGAGTACAGATAAAGAAAAACAAGAAATAACAAGAAGATGTCAATAGTATACGTACGTGTTACTTGTCCTTTCAAAGGCATTAGAAGGACATAGAACCGCTGTCGTACCATAAACAGCATACAAATGAGGGCATAAGAACTATCTAGAAAACGTGAGCCTCCATTTCTTTACAGAGACGGATGTTTATTTTGTAAAAACACACAGGATGAACCGCCCAAAGAAATTTCTCTCTAGGAATGAGGTATTAATTCATTTTGTGTAGGTAATGTTTCCAAATCATGGCTTGTAAACAAAGTCATTAGAACAAACGTGGGTTAGGGAAAGTCTCATTGTCGAAATCAAGAAACTTGCTTATTCGTGTATCATCGGTGTATGTCTATATTAGAGTGTGCTCAAATCACGCCGAACTTTTACCTAACGATAAACAATTGCTCTATAGGGCATGGCATCGACCCATTCCCTGTATTGGATTGAATGTAGCGTACAATAAAACAGTCACCGATCATATTTTGAATACACACTTGTGAGGAAACGCCACTTGACGTAAATATTATGATATAAACAGAACAGGAGAGTGGACTGCGTTACTTTCTAGGTATTTGTGGGTCCGTCAATTGATAGGATGAAATGTATTGTTCAGCAGATGTTTTGGTCAAAGGGGTTGAAAGGAGCGAACGGAGATGAATCTACATTCTTAATCAAAATAAAATTTACAGTAGATCGAATCTACTAAATCTAAGGGCCAATGGTAAGACGAATTAAACAATGGTTTTGTGGAGAAATTGAGGAGGACAGTTTCCAAAAGAAAGGAAAATACCCACAACATATAGACGAACGGATGCGGTTTCATAGTCTCCGTAGACTGGATGATGTAAAGCCATGTGCACAGAATACACGACTAATGTACACGTATCAGATTAATTACATTCCTGACACACTAGTGATTGATGGTATCATGCCTGTATGATGTCATGTGCTGTCCTATCTGTCATCACGATTCATTCACGCACATTTACCTGCGTCCACATATCTTTCAACAAAGTCTTCCTTTTTCATGGTACAATTGTCCGCTTTCTTTACACATTTTACATTTAATTTCTGATAACTTTTGGTTGAACACTTACCACTGTTGCTAAAAATAATGACATACGCAAAATTCCTTTCTAAGATGTCTATGTACTCTATCCCATTTTCAGCCCATAGTAACAGCAAAGCATATTCGTTGCAAATTTGATGCCAATGCTTAAAATTCTTAACATACTATGGAGTAAATTTCAAGGGAATTGTATCTCGTAATTGCCCCTCTAATTCGTAAACCAAATGGAACACTCGGAAAATTAGCCCGCCAAACGCACAAAGATTGATTAACGGGAACAAGTAAACAACAGATCACCCTAATACGGTAGGTTGACTCTCTGAAAAAGAGAAAGGACGACCCTAACGCCAAATACACACTCCTATTTAAACATAAACAAAAACACACTGTACATACCTAAACCACATCGCTATTTGCAGAAGTAGACGCAGAAACTGTTGCGGTTCTAGTGATCTATTTTCCCTCAGAGTTTGACATGGTATGCTGAACGTTAGGGCACAACGTCACACTCTATTGAACCGTAGAGACTCCATGGTAGCAACGTATTTGTCTTTCATTGTTTCCTTGTCATGGCAGGTGTTGCCTTACCTGGTGACCCCTGGAGCTTCTTTACTTTGTCAGACGGAAACTTAACAAGCATCAGGTTAGGACTACTTTCCACTGACTCAGAGGAAAGTGAGCGACTAAAAATATCAGTGATTTAAACAAACTTCAGTGATAAAAAGAATACTTTGTGAGTTTTGTGTGTTTTGTTGTCTTTCAAATCATATTTGTACAGCATGGGTCATATCTGATTTATAAATCCATAGATCACAGAGATTCAATTTTAGTCACTCTACTGTCTCTATCCAATGGAAAGGAGCCTTAGATATACGAGAAAACAAGCTTAAGTACTCAAGCAACTGGATAGATTTTCGAAACGGTCAGCCGTTTCAGGTAGCATCAACTACTTTTTGTCAGTGACTGATGCTGTCCTGAAACGTCTGAACGTTTCCAAAATCTATATCTAGTTGCTTGAGTAATGGTTTTATTATTGTGTCTTATTACCTGGATGTCTAACATTTATCGACGAGCATTAGATAATATTTCTAGGCATTTCTAGACGTTGCTTAGTTGCGTCTTTGTTTTGTTACAGGTGGTTTGGTGGGAACGCTTAGACTAAACAGGTGGCTGGAGATGTAAAGAAGGCTACCTCTAGCCCTCAATACCATGAAAGGAAACAACATGATACTGTAAGTTAGATCGGTGATTATTACTGAAGCATGATGCACTGATAAGTATGTGCAGCTGTGGCTTTAGCTGTGGAAATGTAGGGCATGGATCCTCGTGTGCGCGTGTATGTGTATGTGTGTGTCTATATATGTATATGTGTGTGTGTGTGTGTGTGTGTGTGTGTGCGTGTGTTTGTGTGTGTGTGTGCGTGTTTGTGTATACATGTATGTGTGTGTGTGTGTGCGTCTGTGAATGTGTGTGCATATGTGTGTGTGCGTCTGTGAATGTGTGTGCATATGTGTGTGTGTGCGTCTGTGTGTGTGTGTGAGAGAGAGAGAGAGAGAGAGAGAGAGAGAGAGAGAGAGAGAGAGAGAGAGAGAGAGAGAGAGAGAGAGAGAGAGAGAGAGAGAGAGGGAGAGAGAGTAATGTATGTGCGTGTGCTCGTCTGTGTTGGTATGTCTGTTTGTGCCTAGTTTGCTACTATTAATTTCAGTGTACCTATCTTGTATAAAAGTTCAAATTGCCATATTGTTTTGTGACCTAAGTACGATTATTCTCAGGACCCAACAACACTCTTTAGAGGCCGTTGAGGAACTGTTTATATTTTTGTCACGTCCATTTTGACCTTGACAACGCATAAAGGTCAGCTTGCCTTTCCAGCTATCTCATACACCAGTTTGAGACTGTAAACTCCAAAAATTCAATTAGATGTTTATTTTGGTCACTTTTAAGAAAGCGGGGTCTTTTTTTGGTTGCATTCAAGTAATCGTATTCTTAGCCTTCCCAAGTGTGTACAAAATATCTCACCTGTTCTCTCAGGTTTACAGGATAACGCGTTAGAAAAGTCGTCCCAAAACGTTACGAATGGCACGCTTGTTTTTGAACGTTGTTGTTCACTTTGTAGCGCATAGTGGCACATAAATAGGACATAACGTCAACAAGTTTCCTTACTGTTTCAGTAGCAGGGAATATCTTTTCATTGAGGGGTTGCTAGCCCTTCGAATTTCCTTTTAACGTGATCGACACACCTCCGGTCCTCTACACGGGACTTCCATTTCATTACGTCCATCCCTAAAGACGCTGCAGCCCCAACCGAGATGCCCTTCCTAGGATTTGAACCGGGGTCCCCTAGTTACCGACTAATTAGAACCCGGAGCTCAACTGTGAGGCTGTTGAGCTATTCTATACTTGTTTTTAAACGGTACGGAACTGAAAAAGTCGTACTAGATTTGAAATGTGCATTGGTACTATCACACATACTGAAGTTTAAACCAGCCAAAGTGCGTTGTGCGTACTTTTCTTGACATGTCAAGATGGGTCAAACTACAAGCATCACGCACTATAAGAAATCTTTTGAAATTGCATGGAGACGCTGTGAATTATCTTAGAAAGTAGAACGTCCACACGACAAATAGTCACAAAGGTACCCACTCTTTGAAATCATAGATGACAGACACGCGGTCTTCTAAGTCTACCAATTTTCTGTATATAGTAAAAGTTAACGTTACAATGTAAACCACCGTGAGTAAATAGGGAACCCATGTCGTCAAAACAGCTACGTTGTTAACGATGTATACCTTATATACGTACACGACACGAAAAATCTACCCTCATATATCATTTGTAAAAGAAAATTTAACATAAAACTTACGGGTGGTGGGCTACGTCGAAGCCTGTGTGTATGTGTGTACGCCAAGATACTGTAATGATGCTTGGATACAACATACAAGTACGATATGGTTCCACGGTTTCTTATTGTCGACCCACCGTGCCCTAACGGTCAACTAACTCCTGCTGGCCATCTATATTTTTCCATGACTCACTTTTTATGTTTTCTGAACAACACAAGGACGTCAGATCCATGGAGATAGGGTCTAGATCACCCTACTGGTCAATTATATGGTCTATTTGTTAACAATTAGAATTGTTTGAGACCACCTGCAGTCATTGACTCAGGGCCAAATGAAGCATTACCCAGACACGTATATTTGTCCAAGTCAATTCAGGACAGTGAGATCAAGTAAATACCGCTCCCCTTTTCTACTGGATCGGTTATAGTTACGGTTTGGTTGGGAAAACACTAGTACAAAACAGGGCAGCCCGGAATTTCGTCGTAGAGTTTGCTGATCAATTGTACTGTGGCAAATACGGTCTCAGATACACGTTGTATATGTAAATATTATTCTCCAAGCAGAGGTTTCAATCGGGGGAGGGGTAATAGTGGCCGGGATTTTTAACGCCTTCCTCAGTGATAATCCCGGCCACAACTACCCCCCCTCCCATCGAAACCTCTGCTTGGAGAAAAGTAGATATAAGGGCACCAGGGCAATGTAAAGATACGATCTAATAGTAATAGGAAAGAGGTACGAAAACGGTGAAAAATATGTCACCTTTTTGGGACATACCAAGCACCATTTTTTTCTTTCTTCGTTTTGTGATAAAGACACACAACTTGTTTGGTGAACTGTGAAAGAAAGTACATGTTCCATTGCGTGGCACTACGAGATGGCAAATACATAACTAGTTCGTCAACGTGCACACAGTGTGTCTGTCCTTAAATACTATGGAACCAGCCCACTGCTTTCCCCCTAACCTACAAACCTTCAAAACAATCATACACCGCTATCTTCTAACTTTAACCACATTCAGTTTAAACCAATAATAGTCCATGGGCCAGGTCCCTCAAAATAGCCATTTGGTTAGCCTCCTGTGCAGGCCTCCTATAACGCGCGACATATATATTGGGGGAGGGGGGAGCTCTTATGCCGGCAAGGGAGTTGTGCAGCCGAGGGAGTTGTATAGCCGAGGGGTCCGCGCGTTATCTCCCCCCTCCCCCAATATATATGTCGCGCGTTATAGGAGGCCTGCACAGGAGGCTACCATTTGGTACCAAACAGAGGGACAAAGGGTGGCTTACTTTTTTGAAAAGGTTAATTCCTCTACTTTATAATTATGCATGATAACAATGTCAAATGTCCAGCTTTTTAGGAATTATCACGTGATATGGTGACGTCATTAAAATGGACCTCGATTTTTGGGACTGAATTCAGAGGACTGGGACAAAATATCAAACATCAATAATCTTCGGTGAAAATCGGTTTGTATGCAAAAGATACCACAGGAATCATGAAATAGTATGTTTTTGGTTGATATTTTAACTATATAAGAAGCTATGAGTCTTTTAAGTCCATGTTTGGGCGTAATTTTGTGTAAAAAATGTATTGTTTACTTTCCAAAAACAGGCATTTATTTGGGCCACTTATGGGGTCTTGTGTAATACATTATGTTGATAGGCCATATCATTTTCTGCATTTTGGGCTTTGAACCAACATATTTAGTTGGATAAGTCAAAAAGGGACGAATGAATTCTCATAAATTTCGACCTGTAAGGGACGTTGTTGAAGACGAACGACATGGTTGCATAATATGCACAATCAATAAGGAAGATTTATATTTCAATAAAATACTCACTTACATGACAAAAGGTCAGGCTCAAGAGCATGGTTCCTTAATATTCATGAACATTCATGAACATTCATGATTTTTCCTGACTATTCATGAACGTTCATGAAAATTCATGAATTTTCATGAACGTTCATGAATATTCCTGAATTTTCATGAACGTTTCATACTATTCATGAATTTTCATGAATATTCATGATTTTTCATGAACGTTCATGAATATTCCTGAATTTTCGTGGACGTTTCATACTATTCATGAATATTCATGATATTCATGAATTTTCATGAACGTTTCATACTATTCATGAATATTCATGAATATTCATGAACGTTCATGAAAATTCATGAATATTCATGAACGTTCATGAAAATTCATGAATATTCATGAAAATTCATGAATAGTATGAAACGTTCATGAAAATTCATGAATATTCATGAACGTTCATGAAAATTCATGAATATTCATGATATTCATGAATTTTCATGCACGTTTCATACTATTCATGAAAATTCATGAATATTCATGATGGTCATGAAAATTCATGAATATTCATGAACGTTCATGAAAATTCATGAATATTCATGAAAATTCATGAATAGTATGAAACGTTCATGAAAATTAATGAATATTCATGAACGTTCATGAAAATTCATGAATATTCATGAACGTTCATGAAAATTCATAAATATTCATGAATATTCATGAATAGTATGAAACGTTCATGAAAATTCATGAATATTCATGAACGTTCATGAAAATTCATGAATATTCATGAACGTTCATGAAATATTCATGAACGTTCATGTACGTTCATGAAATATTCATGAACGTTCATGAAAATTCATGAATATTCATGAACGTTCATGAACATTCATGAACGTTCATGAAAATTCATGAACATTCATGATTCTTCCTGAATATTCATGTGCGTTCATGAAAATTCATGAATATTCATGAACGTTTCATACTATTCATGAATTTTCATGAATATTCATGAATTTTCATGAACGTTCATGAATATTCCTGAATTTTCATGAACGTTTCATACTATTCATGAATTTTCATGAATATTCATGAATAGTATGAAACGTTCATGAAAATTCAGGAATATTCATGAACGTTCATGAAAATTCATGAATATTCATGAACGTTCATGAAAATTCATGAATATTCATGAACGTTCATGAAATATTCATGAACGTTCATGAAAATTCATGAATATTCATGAACGTTCATGAACATTCATGAACGTTCATGAATATTCCTGAATTTTCATGAACGTTTCATACTATTCATGAATTTTCATGAATATTCATGAATTTTCATGAACGTTCATGAATATTCCTGAACGTTTCATACTATTCATGAATATTCATGAAAATTCATGAATAGTATGAAACGTTCATGAAAATTCAGGAATATTCATGAACGTTCATGAAAATTCATGAATATTCATGAACGTTCATGAAATATTCATGAACGTTTATGAAAATTCATGAATATTCATGAACGTTCATGAACATTCATGAACGTTCATGAAAATTCATGAACATTCATGATTTTTCCTGAATATTCATGAACGTTCATGAAAATTCATGAATAGTATGAAACGTTCATGAATATTCATGAATTTTCATGAACGTTCATGAATATTCAGGAAAATTCATGAATAGTATGAAACGTTCATGAATTTTCATGAATTTTCATGAACGTTCATGAATATTCAGGAAAAATCATGAATGTTCATGAATTTTCATGAACGTTCATGAATGTTCATGAACGTTCATGAAAATTCATGAATATTCATAAACTTTCATGAAATATTTATGAATATTCATGAACGTTTCATACTATTCATGAATTTTCATGAATATTCATGAACGTTCATGAAAATTCATGAATATTCATGAACGTTTCATACTATTCATGAATTTTCATGAATATTCATGAATTTTCATGAACGTTCATGAATATTCCTGAATTTTCATGAACGTTTCATACTATTCATGAATTTTTATGAATATTCATGAAAAGTATGAAACGTTCATGAAAATTCAGGAATATTCATGAACGTTCATGAAAATTCATGAATATTCATGAAAATTCATGAATAGTATGAAACGTTCATGAAAATTCATGAATATTCATGAACGTTCATGAAAATTCATGAATATTCATGAACGTTCATGAAAATTCATGAATATTCATGAACGTTCATGAAAATTCATGAATATTCATGAACGTTCATGAATATTCATGAATGTTCGTGAATTTTCAGGAATGTTCATGAACGTTCATGAATATTCATGAATTTTCATGAACGTTGATGAATTTTCATGAATATTCATGAATTTTCATGAATATTCATGAATTTTCATGAACGTTCATGAATATTCCTGAATTTTCATGAACGTTCATGAACGTTCATGAAAATTCACAAATATTCATGAACATTTATGAATTTTCATAAGCGCTAAGAATTCCTGAATAATGGCTTTATGTCAAAAGTCAATGTTAGAAATCAATCAAAACATATGGTTATGCAAATTTATCTAATTATTGCATAATGTGCACAATCAATAAGGAAGATTTATATTTCAATAAAATACTCACTTACATGACAAAAGGTCAGGCTCAAGAGCATGGTTCCTTAATATTCATGAACATTCATGAACATTCATGATTTTTCCTGAATATTCATGAACGTTCATGAAAATTCATGAATATTCATGAACGTTCATGTACATTCCTGAAAATTCATCAACATGAATATTCATGAATATTCATGAATTATCATGAACGTTCATGAATATTCCTTAATTTTCATGAACGTTTCATACTATTTATGAATTTTCATGAATATTCATGAATTTTCATGAACGTTCATGAATATTCCTGAATTTTCATGAACGTTTTATACTATTCATGAGTTTTCATGAACGTTCATGAATATTCCTGAATTTTCATGAACGTTCATGAATATTCCTGAATTTTCATGAACGTTTTATACTATTCATGAGTTTTCATGAACGTTCATGAATATTCCTGAATTTTCATGAACGTTTCATGAATATTCATGAATTTTCATGAATATTCATGAATTTTCATGAACGTTCATGAATATTCCTGAATTTTCATGAACGTTTCATACTATTCATGAATATTCATGAATATTCATGAAAATTCATGAATATTCATGAACGTTCATGAAATATTCATGAATATTCATGAAAATTCATGAATATTCATGAATATTCATGAACATTCATGAACGTTCATAAAAATTCATGAACATTCATGATTTTTCCTGAATATTCATGAACGTTCATGAAAATTCATGAATATTCATGAACGTTCATGGACATTCCTGAAAATTCATCAACATTCATGAATATTCATGAACGTTCATGAAAATTCATGAATATTCATGAAAATTCATGAATAGTATAAAACGTTCATGAAAATTCATGAATATTCATGAACGTTCATGAAAATTCATGAATATTCATGAACGTTTATGAAAATTTATGAATATTCATGAACGTTCATGAAAATTCATGAATATTCATGAACGTTCATGAATATTCATGAATATTCATGAACGTTCATGAACATTCCTGAAAATTCACGAACATTCATGAACGTTCATGAAAATTCATGAATATTCATGAACGTTTATGAAAATTCATGAATATTCATGAACGTTCATGAAAATTCATGAATATTCATGAACGTTCATGAAAATTCATGAATATTCATGAACGTTCATGAAAATTCATGAATGTTCATGAACGTTCATGAATATTCATGAATGTTCGTGAATTTTCAGGAATGTTCATGAACGTTCATGAATATTCATGAATTTTCATGAACGTTCATGAATATTCATGAATTTTCATGAACGTTCATGAATATTCATGAACATTTATGAATTTTCATAAGCGCTAAGAATTCCTGAATAATGGCTTTATGTCAAAAGTCAATGTTAGAAATCAATCAAAACATATGGTTATGCAAATTCATCTAATTATTGTTCAAGTCAAGATAAAGATGTTACAGGCATGTAGAATAAATGTTAATTAGGTGGCGTTTCTGTAGGCCAAAGATTGTGCATTCTGGACGAGATTGAGCCTTTGCGGATAGAAATTCGCCATCTTAAAAAAAATGACAGTTTCCATTCAACCGGTGACCACCAGTCAACCCAAAACTTACCCATATTTCTACAATTGGACCACCCAAATTTTGTCATTTGCTACAAGGTATAATTACAGATAGACCCTCTGAAATTGCCCATGATGCAATGCGATATTTGCGGCGATTCGATAACATGGCCGTTGGGTGTAATTCTTAAAATCCTTATAACTCCTGATATTTTTGACGGATTTTGTTGGTTCAAAGCCCAAAATGCAGACAATGATATGGCCTATTAACATAATGTATTACACAAGACCCCATAGGTTGTCCAAATAAATGCCTGATTTTGGAAAGTAAACAATACATTTTTTTTTACACAAAATTACCCCAAAGAATGGACTTCAAAGACTCATAGCTTCTTATAGAGTTAAAATATCAACCAAAAACAAACTATTTCGTGATTCCTGTGGTATCTTTTGCCTACAAACCGATTTTTACCGAAGATATTGATGTTTGATATTTTGTCCCAGTCCTCTGAATTAAGTCCCAAAAATCGAGGTCCATTTTAATGACGTCACCATATCACGTGATAATTCCTAAAAAGCTGGACATTTGACATTGTTATCATGCATAATAATAAAGTAGAGGAATCAACCTTTTCAAAAAATTAAGTCACCCTTTGTCCCTCTGTTTGGTACCAAAAACCTGCTTGGCCCATGGACTATAACGTCAATTAGTTCAATGCGGGCTCCTACGGCCTTGCATTGAGCGAGATCGTTGAAAAATACGGCTTAGCATCCCCTTAATTTTAGAATGGAACCATTCGTTTGTGTTCGCAACTCTCTTGTGACCTCGGGATTTATTTTGATCGAATCATTTCGTCACTCCGTGACATTTATCTGAACTTTCATAACCTTTTCACGACACGCTGGGTCATGATAAACAAATTTTCAAGAGAAATCTATTATTCATGATACGAGACACGCATTTATGAATATCGATATTATTTTGTATCCCTATTTTGACGATTGGATCCTAGGATCAGTCCCGTGTTTGAACTAAACCTCACACCGTAGACGTAAAAATGATAGCTAAGCTTATCGATAAAAGTAAGCATACGGCCAGGTATAAATATCTCTTACCAATCAGGTAGGTTATTTCAAGTATGGAACTAATGTGTTACCACGAGGTAATTAAGTAGTTATACAGATATAGGTAACTGTTACAGTTAAATTCCCATTCCATATGACTGAAGCATATATGGACACGATTTATTGCAGCGGAAAAAGAGGACGCCATAAAAGATGAATGCCTCAGAATGAGATCTTTGTTTGTTACTTGCAGTTAAGGGAAGAAGCGTGTACAACAAATCTATACGTCAATCATTCACAGAATATAGGGTTAATGAGAACGAAAAATTGACATAGATAGAAAGGAAAGCAGTATAAGAACTGGCTGACTAAGTTTTGTTCTATTCCAACACTTATGGCAGAAAATGCACTCGCTAAGGTTTTTGAATTACAAAACCTTAGCGAATTGACAGTTTTCTTGTATCCTAACACCTACCCACAAAATGAGAAAATTCATGTGTACTAAATGATCACGATTGGTCTGCGTTTTACATGTACATTAACACTTCGTAGTGCCCACACAGAAGCCTCTACATAAACACAACAAAGTTTTCAACACAGGACTCCTTCTGGCAAAGGCTAAAATGCTAACAAGAATACCTAAATCAGGATTCAATACAAGATCTGTCCCCAAATGCTTCCCCTTATCCCCATAGGCTTAGATAATTCATCTTGTTTACAGACTCCAAGTCTCTCTCTCTACACACACAAATGAAAACATAACCTTCTCAGCAGTGGAAATAATAAATCAGTTCTCACCTCACAGCCGACACGTCCCGTTTCGCGCCCTCCGGTTCCCCACTGTTTAGCAAACGTCGGTCGTTCGGTCCCAAAATGTCGTCTGATCGCACGCGTCTCCACAGAAACCAGCCCCTCTCCTTACACAAGTCACGGCCACTGTATTTATCCACAACGTTTACATAACAGTCAAACGTGACTAGCTGTTTCACTGGCCGAGGTCCAAGTGACGTTTAAGGTGGGAATCCTCGATAGAAATGATTTCTTGGACGTGCCCGCAATCATGACGTATTCAGGTGTGGAGATGTTTTGTCTCATTTGTCATTGACCCGTAAAAGCAATACTAATTACTCAAAATTATAAACGAGGAAATATACAAGCTGTCGGTATACAGTGTTTTTGATGTTCGTCGCCATGGATACCGAAATTTGATTGACAGCATCATTGTTCGATAGGATCGCTCAACCAGTTAGTAAGAAACCAGATCATTGCTTCCTCGTCTAGTTAATGAAATATCGTTTGAAAAAGGTGTCATTTCCTTCGAAGTAATTACATTCTTATTTGTTAGTCTATTGAATTAAGACATGTGGAAAGATGTATTTCAAGAAACTCGGTCAAGTGAAAATTGACAGATTTCGCGTGACGCAAATCTAATATGATTTATTTTGTGATTACGTGATGCAACAACAATACTCCTGGACCACTATTCGTAGCTAGATGGGAGTGCACAATGCCCCCTATTGACCGTACAAAGAACTGCAGCTGTTTGCAGGTGAATTTTTCACATAGGATATTCTTAGTCTCTACCTGACCATGCTGACTAACCACGCCGGCTTTAGGGAGAATATTTGCCAGGGTTTTATTTGAAAGCCCCTACACGGGCGAAATGTGATCTTCACCGTGGACTGACTCTACTGGCGAATTATTCCCCTTTCTGCCTAATTCTACGATCCATACGCCCGTAGCCTGGTGGAGGCTAGGATATTCTTGTAACGACATAAATTGATACCACTATATTGGTGTTCCACAGGTTATAGAGAATAAGATCAACAAACTCACAAAAGAGAAGATAGAAATTAAATTCATTTATATCATCCATGTATCTAGATTAGATAGATTTTTAACAAGTTTAGTCCCACCAATCTGGAACAATACAGGAAAGACTGAAATCGAAGATATCATACCTCCGTGAAGTATTTAGACTTTTTGTAAATTTCTTGACAAAATATAACACAACCATGTCCAGTTCACACATTACATGCTCTGTTCCCACATGCCATCCTCGGGATCCTGACTTATTCAACAGCAACATTCGGCTTCGGAACAAATTTTGACCCAGGCCAACTCAGTCTGCGGGATCAAATTTGGACCCCGGCCAACTACAAACACACCAACACAAACAAACAGACAGACTGAAAACAATGCATCCGTTTTGACGGAGGTGATTGCAAAAAAACAAAACAAACACGTCCGTATGTACATAACTGCGTTCACTAGTATTGAAATACATCGCAGTCTAAATGTGCATGGTACAAGTGCCTGGGTTAAGTAGAACAGTAATCATTTTTATATAACGTTACAAGTAAAAAGCTACTGTAGGCAACTAATAAGATACAGTATAATGAGCATTATCACACACGCCAACCCCCCCAAAAAAGAAAGTATGGACAAATCAATAAATAGATAATGATGGAACAATGTTATCTTGGGTTAACGTATGCCCATGCAGGATAGGTAATGATTATTGCTAGGTCTGGATTGCAAAAATTTTCCTGTGCCACAGTACAACAAGCCCCCCTACTAATGCTACGGCCACAATTACAGCGGTGCCTGTAGCGGATGTAGCCCCAACCGGACCCCGAAGCCACAAATTCAGGTGTATTGCCGGATACGGGAGGAGGGGGTACCTCTCGGTATCCACACGATTACGATCGGCGTCTTGTAATCGAGTCCCGGGTTGATTTTAACACCGAATTGAAACATTCCCGGGGCCCGGCCGTGCCCTAAAATAGCCCGGTAGCCGCAAGGTGTCTTATGGGGCCACGTATAGGGGTCACGACAGAAAATGACAAAAAAGCCCGTTAACTACCCGGGCGGGCCCCTTTTTCCAATTGTGACCGTAGCATTAGGCTCAGGAGAAGCCACTCAAGAGGCGCAACCATTGTCTCCTGATACCGGACTGCCCAAGGACTGCAGAAGAAAGAAGGTAGAATAACATATAGTAGATACTTTACTATAGCTTATTATTAGTAGATTATAAAGATAAATTATTTTCTATTTGCGTCGAAGTACGTATGATCTTGCCATGGTTGCCAGAATCGCTGATAAGATGTTGGAACACCTGGCATTGGCTGTTGTGGGGCTATTGGTTTTTGTCTGGCCACATGTGTCCCCACAGCCGGACTGCTGATACTAGCAGATGTCGGTACGGAGGCCAGGACTGTCTTTGATTCCGATGTTTTGCCAACAACCTTTCGTCCTGGGTGATATTTTGGCTGTTTGGGTAATTCGGCTTCGACTGGCGTGGTAGATCCGTGTGTACGTTTTCTCAGTTTCTCGTCGGTGTTTTGAACACAACTTGCATTGCTTGTGGATGGCCGGGTGCTGCCAACATCCGCATTCTCCGTCCAGATCCACGGTCTGAATCCGTGTGACGGTAACGTTGCATATTTGATGAGCTTATTGGTCGGTTCGGCATATCTTGGTGATGACGTTACATCTTTGGTGCACTTCTTATGTTGTTCTTCACCCTTTAAATTTGGTGGCGACGCTGCATTCTTTATGCACTTTTTGGGTTGCTCTGCACCATTTGGTGGCGACTTTGCGTTTTTTGTGGACTTCGAATTCTTGGGCTGTTCTGCACACTTTGGTGGTGACGTTGCATTCTTTGTGCACTTATTGGGTTGATCTGCACCCTTTGGAGGTGGCGTTGCGTTTTTGATGTACTTCTTGGGTTGTTCTGCACCCTTTGTTGGTGACGTTGCATTTTTGGTGCACTTCTTGGGTTGTTCTGCATCCTTTGGTGGCGACGTTGCGCTTTTGGTGCATTTCTTGGATTGCTCTGCACCATTTGGTGGCTGTAACGTTGTGTTTGGGGTGCACTTCTCTGGTTGTTCCGCGCCATCTAGCGGTGACTTTGCGTTTGGGGTGCATTTCTTGGGTTGTTCTGCACCATCTGGCTGTGACGTTGCTTTTTCGATTAATTCGGTCCACTTCTTGGATGGCTTTGCGGCTCTCGATCGCGATGTTGTCGGTTTTCTGCTTCTCTCGGGGCGCTTGCTACCTTTCTGACCCATTCGGTCGAACTCTGCGACTGTTATGGATCTCACGTCAACAATACGTGGTGTTGTACTTGTACCGTCTCCATCCGGGTAGCCGCGAGCCTCTAGGCGCGCCTGTAAAACTCGATGTAGACACCACAGTCTCCACGTTTCCATCTTGTAACGATAACGTTCCTCCCGCGATGTGAAGGGTTGACTCCTTTGCTGATCATTGTGACCAGTCGCGTCTTTAGATTCTGCCATCGCCATGCTACTCGACTTCCCACATTGCTCGTAACCGTGAAGTGCAATCTGCAATTAGAGGAAGAAGACATATTGCATGTTTTATATCTCTTCATTCTTACTGCAACATATTTTTTTCAATTATTCATAACGATCACGAATATCATTGATTTTTAGCATTATAAACAGCATTCATGCGATTACATACTTTGTAAATTGTTTGATGACAGAATTGAATCAGATTACAAATGTGTCTTAGGTGGCAGAGACTGTCATTCTAGTAGGACTGTTTAGACAGCCGATACTGTAGGATTATTCCGAATTAGGATTTTCCCATGGTCAGTTTTTACTGACGGAAGACACTCCCCCCCTCCCCCAAACACAATATATATATATTCGGTGATAGTATCCTGTGTCATATATCGGCATAACGCTTGTTGTAACGACATAATCATAAATAAGCATGGTGATAAACCAGTGCTGAAAGAATGCCACGGCAGGCGTTACTGAAAGTCAAGCACTAACATTAATAATTGATATCTAGGCCACAAAACAGCAACACTGCATTGTATAAAGATGTATTACATACATATTACATATCCACTTTGTGTGTGGCATGCGATTGCGACGTGCGACAGGTCTCACCAAATGTTGTTGGCGTAACCTTTTAAAAGATATCAGAATAATGTATAGAAATCATTCTAGTAACATTAAGACAACAGCATTTGGCACAATTTTGATAACATTTGGTACAATTACGATAACGTTATAACACCCTACCTGTGGTTTTAGCCATGCATGTACACGGATCTGACGATGAGAGACACGTAGTGATAGATTAAAAGCATGATATACCACCAATTATGTGGGCGTACATTTTAGTCACCTGACTTCGGCCCTTCGGCACCCATGCATAACAGTAGAGAACAAGTGTGTCGGCATCATGTAATGTTTTAGATAACCGTTAGGTGGCGCGGTTGCAACATAACAGTGACAAAAGATTGTCCAAACTCAAACTAGAGATTAGTTTAATACAGTCCGTGAAGATAAAAAAAGAAAAGAAAAGGACAGGAGATAAGTTCATACATAACAATTTCAGTCCACCGACTAATAAGCTAAATTCATAAGATCATATATCCAAAACAGTTGATAAACTGAAGAAACAAACGAATTCCATCGAACTGCACGTCACAGCCCTGATAATTTCTGGAGCCACACAACAGTCTTCCGGGCTCTAGTTACTGTGTGTAAAGCAACAACAAAGGAATACATATTAACCGACGGTGTTGCCAATGTTCTTACAGCCATATCATACAAACAGCGAATTTCAAATATTAATCATATCGTCCATTGCAAGTCATATGTCTTTCTGTCTTCCTTTTGTTTGGACCATATGATCACATCTCCGTGTTGCTCACTACACCATCCGTTTTGTGCCGACACAGAGGATGGAACTGGGACGTCATGAAGATGAGCTACATACTTGTTGCTCTTGTCTCCCGATGTAAATGTAACTCCTTCCATCTGTTTTCCGTAGACGGTCACTTCTGCATCATACCACACTGTTAGAGATGATTTCTCGTGAAAGATGAAGTCTATCAGTTGTTTCAAGCATGTACGGTCGTCGTGTGGCAGCCAACCGTTTTCTCGTATCAGTTTAGCGATGTCGGATATCTGGATGGATGGTGTGCAGTGGGTGTTACTTTTCTGTAGTGAGAAAGAAAAGACCCGTGTTTTGATGGCGTATTAAACAAACAAACAAACAAACAAACAAACAAACAAACAAACAAACAAACAAACAAATTTAGTCTGGTTGATTTTGTGGTTTTGCTGTGCTTAGTCGTGATGGTGTACCATTAAACATAGTTTGATATATGAAAATTAAGCACACGATGGGTGTCTCAGAAGTCAATGTCCTGATAGATACAACGTCTATATTCGGTTTTATGGGAACCAACTCCAGAAAACTTGAACTAAACCCTCAAAGGAAATATTCAGGCTATTGCAACAAAATAAAATAAAACAACGTTATATTCGTCTTACGACGTCGTACGATTTTAGAGCAGGTTGTGACAGAATCAACCACCGACAAAGATCTAAGATTACATATTTGGTAACAAGACAGCTGAATTTTGTACGACACGCGTACGACTGTTTAAAGATGCCCTCAGTTTGTGATCGTACGAAGATCGTACGACAATCGTAAAACGAATGTGACCGCGCCCTTACTGACCAAAACTCTTCCCGCACGATGATACATATCGTAAGGAGGGCATGTGGCTCCCAATGTCTGGTGCTCAACTGCCATAGAGTCGTCATATGGGTTCACCGATGTGGCTAAACTTGAATGTGATAAACTTGTACTGGGTCGGTCCGTTATTTTATTTTCAAACCAGTTTGATTCCTGCTCAATTAATGCGCGTATCTTAGCTTCAAGCGACTTTTGTCTGTCCGCCATCCAACAGCAAAGGCGTTGCTTCTCCTGAAAACTCAAGTCTTTACCATGTACGGAGGCGACTGTTTTCCTGTTTTCTCTGACGAATGATGCATAGCAAGTTCTAATGTCGTCGGCTTCAGCAGTTATCGATGTGCACCTATGTGTTGAATGCCCACTTTTGCATTCAAAGCAAAGAAGGTGTTCGCAGACCTCACAGTACAGTTTCAATCTTTCGTTATGAGTGGGACATCTGTGTAAAATGTTTTCGAGATGGGGGTAGCTTTTCTTCAATGCCTCCCTGAAGCGATAGTACGCTATGGTGCTCTATGATGAAATCACGTCGAGCAGTCGTCGCACCTTGTCTTGTGGAGTGGTCTCGGCCCTTATGTCGTACAGCTCTTCATCTGTAACATTACCTTGCTGGAAAAGACTGTCCAGAATCGGGTTGATTGTTTTAATGTCCCTGACCAGGGCCTTCCTGTTGAATCTCAGGAGGTTTCTTGGGTCTCCTACTGTGTCCATTTCGTGTTAACGTTACCTGGTGTTAAGCATGAGAAGTGGTTAAGAACAATGTACACCGCAGACTTACATATGCATGGAGCATATTACCAATAATTTCAATTAAGTTTCGTTATCCTGAGAGTAACAAATAAATGGTGTTTCAACTTTATTCAAGCCATGCATGGCATACCTAAAACAGCGACTTTTGTAATCATGTGTTTTTATGACCTTTGCTCTTTACAAATCGCTGGATGAAAACATTCAATTTTCAGCAACTTGCGCTGCCTATGTGTGCCGCAGACAGTTTGGACAGGACCTAAACTTAGCTAAAAATAGAAAGACAATGTGTAATTGGTTCCCATTCTGACATGTTGTTTCGATAAATGTTTTCCACACAAGAGAAAGTCACTGAGGCCACGTAGCACTGTCAGAAAGTAAAGTCTGCACCATTGAAATGAGGTGACCGATACACATGTTTGCACTTGTATTGTTACATTTCTATGGTGTGTGTGCAGAAGGAACGCGATATGGCGAACTGAACAAATACACACACAATGCACCTGTGAGATTTAGATGTCGGACATGAATGGGAAGGAGAGGAAAAGAAAACTTTGCAACCTCAAGCCACAACTTTAAGTCTTACACAATCGTCTTTACTTTGCTCAAAACGTTAGATTCCAGAACACTATCAGACTCACTCACACTAAAAAAGCCATCATTCTCTATTCCTCAGAATTTGAAATAGTCCTTGTGCGTTGTTGCATTACAGCAATTTGCAAGCGTGTAAGACTTGCGTTCATGCTTGCGTGTGCACATTTTACAAGTGTGAAATTTTCAAGAATACAAAAGTGTTCGGCCCAGTGCCGGCATGTGATCTATAAACGCGTAACACACGTGAACGTATGAGGTCAAGCATACAATGTCAAGTGTACAAACCTGAAAAACTAAGAAACGTCGTTCTATTCTGTCGCTACTACTCGACTGTTTAAGGAAGTCAATGTTTCCTTTGCCCTATAGTGCAGCATGACCGGTTGCTACGCAACCTCAAAGGTCAAAGGACAAGCATAGCTGCCAGAGTACAGTGGAACCGCAGGTCACCGTAGAACGCTTTATTTTCTTTTTTACGGCGTTTGCCGCGGCACGATTTGACCCCGCTGCATGGGTGTAAACAACCGCCTGTCGGCAGCAAAAAGACCTCAGACCTACATAATGTTTATATTTTTTCACATCTACAGGATCTGCCCAACACAACCATGCAGTTATTTCGTGCACAGCAACTTGTCAGCGAGCGCTGTGGCTTTCGAAACATTGATCATTTTTTGGTCAGTATATCTGTGCGTGTATCATTGACGGTTCACCTGGAACCAACTAGATATTTACATCACCTGATAGCCCATTTCCTCACCTTTAAATTGATACCAAAGTTCCTTGGATAATTTTATGGGAACCGGTTTTGCCCCCAAAAAAACTTACAAGAGGTCAATTTGTAGGGCGTCTTATTCTGAAGAAGAAGACAAACACAATGTCCTTTTACCATGCTTTACAGAACTCAAAACTTACCTAATGGCATTGGTCAACTTGCATATGAATCTCACTTTTCCTGGCTTCAAGATGATATTAGTCTTATTTGGAAATGTTTCAGAATATTAATTTTAGACGGCAAAACTTGAGCCGTAATTTTCATCAACGTTCCCAACACCGGCTGAAAGTTGCGACATTGCACCTGACCTCGCCTGACCCCCGCGGCAGGAAAATGGAACGTACTGGCTGGGTTCGGTCGCTCGAACGCAGGAGTTCGAAGTGATTGACTTCAAATTTGACTATTTTGTAAATATCAGGTACCTTGTACTAAAGCCTCTGTCTGTCTGTACTTGACTGTTATCATGTCAATTATCATATTGCATGTGGTAGCCGCGTTCATACAGCTTCTAATACAAAAAAAATGGGCTTTGTTATGCCACGCGAAATGTATCGAAATGTATCCAAAGCGCAGGAGTGCACCATCGGTAGCTAGAACTAGGCAGAAATTTCACCATCGCAAAGTAGACATTGTCGCAGTTTTTTCGGGGGCAAAACCGGTTCCCCTAAAATTATACTGGGGACTTCGGTATCAATTTAAAGATGAGGAAATGGGCTATCACGCGATGTAAATATCTAGTTGGTTCCAGGTGAACTGTAAATAAGACAAACACGAATAAACGGACCAAATATTCTTAATGTTTCGAAGGCCACAGCGTTCGCTGTCTTTTTACAATGCACGAAATATCTACATGGTTATACTAGGCAAGTCCTGTAGATGTGAAAAAGTGTCAACATTATATAGGTCTGAGGTCTTTTTGTTGCACCACAGGTAGTTGTTTACACCCATGCAACAGGGTCCAACCCGGGTCCGGCCGTGACCCGGAAAAAGCCGTCTTAGAGAAGGCTGCGCAGAACCGATGCGCATAGAGCTCTGCGGTTCGACTGAGTAAAAGAATGTGATTTGTCTTGTTTGACAATTTGGCACTGGCAGGTGAATGAAGGGTAGATGGGGGGTGAAGCATGCATGGTTGAGTTTAAAATTAGTTCCATTGCCATTACATAGTGCACAAAATACACCATATTTGCGAATTATCTGTTCAGAAATATGCCAAGAAAATAGTTTCCCTCAACCAACATATACAAATGGAATTCAAATTTCGTGATTTTACGCATTAACTGAACAGTATAGTTCACTTTGCTATTAATGTTGAGAAGGGGATTACACGCAATGTATGTGTTTCAGTGCACACCGGCCCATAGTGGTTGAACCGGTTTAGCCTCCTGTTCTAATCAGTTCTTCAGCCATGCACAGTACCGACAACAACATTCCAGCCAAAACAAAAAACTCTTTGGGGTGTCAGGGCCGTGTTCAATGAGTCCAAGGATATTTGTTTTTGCACACATTCTGTGGTATTTCTTATAGGTCATCCTGACCTAGCATACTCACTCAGCACGTTTTTACTTTCTTACTGAAGTTATGCATTTTTAAAACTACACAAACAAAACTAAAGATTTCCCAGTCACCGAATGAGCATCGATGCCAACATTCAAAAACATCTACCGTCTTAATGAAAGGAAATATTACATTTGTGTAAGTTTCTTTGTCCCGGCATTTTTATCACGTCTAAGATAAGTCATATTCAGGATTTACGCATATTTCACAAAGTGCACATATGAATACAGTCCTATCCATATCATACATACATGTAACGGTTATTCAATTTTTGATTTTTAAGATAATTTTTCTTTTCATCCACACATTTTGAATAAAATATTTCGAGACATTCATTTAGGCGACTTGTAACCAGTCACACCCCACCCAGTCCCTAGGGCAGGCTTGACCTATGAGTCATGCGCAGTAGGGTTTCTCCATTAACGAAAATAGGGTCCAGAAAACTTTTTTTGGTCACTCAATTCGTTTTCTTTCACTTATAACGTATCGCCATTTTGTTCACGGTTCTTGCCTCTAATCTTAGCTCAGACGAAAAATTGATTAGTTTCCTTCCCTGTTTTCTGAATGGAATGGCCCTTACCTTCGCACGACATATCTTTCCGATCTCTTAAAGACGAGCAATTTTAGGTAGTAATAGTAGGTGGACAGGTTAATTTGCATAAGGGTCCCAATGGGGATTCGTGTATACAAGTCCTAGCCAAGAATTGCCGATACATTGTTAACTTATGGCTATATATAAAACTACGAATTAACGATGCATAAACGTTTCCTTAGCATGTATAAAACAGTTACATCATGCATAAAATCCGTGATTTAATGATACTGTAAAACCCCTCAGGAGACACAAGCCGCGCCAATGATAATTGCCCTTCTTTGAGAAATTTTTGAGAAGGACAGGTGATGCAGTAGGACATCATGCGCTGATCCCCGTGCCACGGCGGACAAACTCTCTCCCCTCGGCTTACCACAACATTGAAGAACTGCCAACAAGGTAAGACAAACACTTTCATACAAATAATTGTACATTTCCAGTTCAACGGAAAGACGTCGAGTTAAACGAAAACCTAAGTAAACGAAATGTTGCCGTATCAGACAACAAGTTTCTGACCTATTTTTGAAGCTGCAGTCGGTATGGTTATTTCCACATGACGTCTTTACGAGAAACGATACAGATATATCTTTACATTTGTTTGCCACTATATCGTGATAAATTCAGTATAAGTGAAGTTGAAGAGCTACGTACTGTACATTTTTCATCAAAAGCAATGAACAGGTGTTTTAATCGACAACTACGGTGTATACAGAACATTCTTCCGCAAGGGGGACTTGGCACGAGATATCATGAGCCAGAAAACTAGCTAACCTTTCTAGAAAACAAGAAACCTAGACAACTCGTCCTTTGTTTGGACATAGTCACACGCTTGTAGAAGGTATGTCCAATCTGTATGGACATATTACTGAATGATTTGCCTGCGAGGGAGCATGAAGAATAAGATTTCCTTGGTTGTTCTTTTGTCAAAACAACCCTGTCCTTGCTTGAGTAATTGCCATTTGGCGTAACCCTGTTTCTGCTCGAAGCATACATGATTTTATACCTCTCTATGTCATCTGTATACGTAGCTGTGTTTATCAATGGTTAGAGAGATAGTTCTGATCCTATATCTGCTCTGTTGACATAATGGCACATGTCATTTGACCAACTTTTCGTCAATGCACGTCATGTGCCGAAAATGGTGCTACATTGTACACCTGATGACGTACATGTAGACAAGCTGACGTAAATGAAAACAAAAGACACATCCGCTAGCCAGTTCATCTGCGCATTTAGAGAGGTATTCCTGATGCTTGTTGTCCTATATTTAACAGCATGCTCTCCTGACATAATGTCACATTTTATTTGACCAACGTTTCACGTTATGCACCGGAAATGCACGTTATGTACCGGAAATGGTGATACAACTGATGATGACATTTTTTTTGATGACGTACATGCAGACAAACTGTCGTAAACAAAAACAAAATTGGTACTACACCTGTTGATTTAATTTTTGATGACGTACGTATAGACAAATTGATGGAAATAAAAACAAAAGCCACATCCGCTAAAAAATGAAAAATGGGTCGGTTCATCTTAGCCTGTGCTTACACAATCTCTCTGACCGGGGTTATTGACCCCATCCTTGAAACTAGGGCCTGTCTGGCGGGCCGATAGAAGCGCGATATTTAGTCAGACTAAGTTCATTTGTGCGCGGCAAGCACTGATTAGTATACTATGATGGTGCAAGAATCATCATCATTGTTATCCCCTTATGGCCTCATTAGGGGGAGTTGAGGTCCCGGGCTAGGGCGGGCAGGCCTTCAGCCTGGCACGGAATGACTCAACGGTGGGAGCCGTCACAACCGTGCCAGGTAGGGCATTCCACTAAGGAATGGTACGGGGGAATCGTTCTCTGATAAAAACGTGAAAGCACAGAAAGAGTTCGCGAGAAAAACGTCTTGAAGAAAGCTTAGACTAGAACCATTAAAGGCTTAAGATAAAGATCTAGCCTTGCAGGAGTCAGCTCCTTTGAAATCCTAGAATACGTGGATGGCTGAAGGCTATCCGTCGATGTATTGTTATAAGATCTACTAGTAGATTATCTGACTAGATGTGATTTCTACCAAACAGACAGTTTGTGTTTTACACCTAAAGTAGATGCTACTTTGTGAATTAAGAGTTGATGTTTTTGATCTAGCGGACACAGATGTGTACTCTTTGTCAGAAATATGGCGCATGTTCGTCAACGTGCGTGCTCGAAGTGTGTTTCTCCCTTGATAAGGCGTGGACGGGTCAATGACTTTGGTATGTGACAGACGGATTAGAGAAACTGTTGTATTTAGCTGCCAACCATGTCTACTTTACTTCTCCTCTGAGGTATTCTTTGTGGGGTTGCCAAGCAACATACTAGATGTCACATTATATAACAGAGTGATTTGAGTGTGTGTTTTTTCTAACACCCTATAAAAGTATGTATATGTAACCCTTGTTAGACCTTCAAGTTATATAAGGCTCAGCTCACGCATGCGCAATTCCCAAGAGAGGCCCACGAAAGATAACCTTGAAAGAGTGATGATTTGTCTGCTGCTCACCAGCACACAAAGGGACGTTGAAATTGTGTCCTTGGCCATTTTAATCCAGGTCTCGTGGTACTGTTTGTAGGTTGTTTTGCAGTGGCATGACCACAAGTAGCCATACAATGATCAAGGCCACACATGATGAACTTTGTGACAAGATAAGAGATTCGCCCTTCATTTTCTTCCCGCCTGAATGATTCAGTACAGTATAGCTCTACACATGATTTCATTTCTAACATGTACACTGGCCAAAATACTATTCTTTGTTACGTGCAGTAGAGTCCATTCCAAGTGAGTGCGATGTTGTCATTGCCATTATTTTGCAAAGGCTTTTACTTCTTTGTTATCATCAATAAGAAACCCGTTAAGACTTTCTAAATTTTCCCGATATTGATTTTCGTGGAATATTTGAAATATTCAAGGCACGGAAAACAATATGTCTGATGCTTTCTTAAAATTGGCTACATCTCACTGACTTGATTTCGAAATGTTTGAATTTTGTTTTCGACTTTTTGCTTATTACTTGAATAGGCCGTGAAAGAAGTAAATCATCTATGATATGACCGATTGTACATGCACAAGTGTATCTAATACTGCAGTAAACTGAACAAAGAAGTACAGTGTTTACTATGCATTCTTATATCAACTGTTCAAAACCTTAATCTGTTAACAGAGTGTGAAACACAGGAAGTATAGGAAATTTGAAAGATGACTTGGCATTTTCTTTTCTTGCATCACTCAGATTGAAAATTAGATAATTCTATGTCCTTTGCTTGTGGAAGAAGAAAAAAATGCTAGGTTCGGCAGGTTTTAGCTATGGTCGGTAAACGGAACACAACATTTGTTCTCCTTGGCCTAACTGGTCACAGCAAAAAAACTGAAAAGAGAACAAAACCCTATGTTCAGGATTAGAATGGTCGTCATGAAATGGCCTTTTCTATGTTACAGACAGTTGTCATGACTTCCCAGTGGGAATGCGAGAGGAGGGGGCAGCAATGTGAGTTTTTTTACGATTACCTTAATTCCGTTTGCGACGTAACGTAACGCAACCTAACACAACATAACATAACATAACATAACATAACGTAACATTTCTAGCCTCCTTGACATAACATAACATTACATAACATAACATAACATAACATAACATAACATAGCATAGCATAGCATAGCATAGCATAGCATAGCATAGCATAGCATAGGATAGCATCAACATAACATAAGATATTGTGACGTAATAACATGGCATGTCATATATTGGTTTAGACATTACTATAATCACATATGGCAAAGCTTAACCAAGAATCGCTCTTTCCAACTCAGGGACCAACTCAAGTTGGAAAATCCTAACAGACCAGTTGGGACAGGATGCCTTCAGGGAGAAGAAGCAGCAGCAGTCGAAGGTTTGCTACCGATGATGAATACGCACTGTAGGATAGACGTCACACTTGTGATTATTTGATCCTTTCGCCTATGTATGATTGCAATGGAGTGCCGATTGAAAATGTACATCAAGTAAACACAATTGTGAAATGTCATTAAATCTATGACTGTATTAGATCCATAATGATGATTCAGAAATAGCGAGAAATACTCTGGCAGACTGGCTGCACAAAATAACAAAATTTGTTCTATTTTCTACTTGTAGGAAACCGACATATTACAGGTGCCCAAAACCACGTCGACGTCCAAGCTAATTTTGAGCGCGAGAATTGAAAAATTCAAGATGGCGGCTAGGGCTGCCGCCCTGAAAGGTCAAAGGTTATTCGACAATACCGGAGTGGCCAGTGCAGGGTATGCGGTGGTAATCCCCAATCCAGCTGTCCCACACAACAACTTCTTCAAACCTGGCCGGGTCTTCCAAGTCCGCCTCCAGCACACCAATACTTCGTCAGATGACGATGCAGGTACGCCACTCCTTCCTTCCTTCCTTCCTTCCTTCCTTCCTTCCTTCCTTCCTTCCTTCCTTCCTTCCTTCCTTCCTTCCTTCCTTCCTTCCTTCCTTCCTTCCTTCCTCCCTCCCTCCCTCCCTCCCTCCCTCCCTCCCTCCCTCCCTCCCTCCCTTCCTTCCTTCCTTCCTTCCTTCCTTCCTTCCTTCCTTCCTTCCTTCCTTCCTTCCTTCCTTCCTTCCTTCCTTCCTTCCTTCCTTCCTTCCTTCCTTCCTTCCTCCCTCCCTCCTTCCCTCCTTCCCTCCTTCCCTCCTTCCCTCCTTCCCTCCTTCCCTCCTTCCCTCCTTCCCTCCTTCCTTCCTTCCTTCCTTCCTTCCTTCCTTCCTTCCTTCCTTCCTTCCTTCCTTCCTTCCTTCCTTCCTTCCTTCCTTCCTTCCTTCCTTCCTTCCTTCCTTCCTTCCTTCCTTCCTTCCTTTCTTCCTTCCAAATTAGGTCCCATAGAGCGTCTGTATTAGAATTTACAACCTGTTCTTTCTTACAGCTGTGGATATGAGAGGAGCCGAGCTGAAGTTTGAGGACATAGACGGTCCGAGCCAGCTTGATCTCATCCTGCACACGGGAACCATGTCTCCCTACTGGGACATCCCATCATTCGAGGACTTTCTGAGCGCCAAACGTCGAGGTCCAGATGCTCTTAAAGAATGGTGTTTCAAGTTCCCCATGAAGTAAGTGTGATATCCTCTGAGCGACATTTGACAGTCATTGTCATCATACGCTAATGGTGCCTAATATTGCTGCATTTCATTCTGTGATGTTATATAGTCTTTCAGAACAATGAGTGTTGGAAATCGTAATAACTTGCATATGAATCAACACCTGACTGTTTCTACAACTTTCAGTTATTACTGTTTGGTGGACTCAGTGCGTCGGTCCCCAACCTCCTACAGCAACTTGAACTACTACAGCCGGTTACCCATAAAGTTCGAGGCCAAGGATGGTGCACTCCGGTATGCCAAATTCCGGCTGATTCCCGACGAGCAGCAGACGGAATCCGGACTGCTACATCCGGAAGATCAGGAAAGGGTGTGGTACGTACATCATCGTGGATATTACCATTTTATGCGTTAACGGTTATTCTTCCTCATCTATCTTTGAGAACAAATACTGAATATGATTTGATAATAACCAATCATAAACCGCAAAGTCGTTCAAGAGAAGGGGAAAAAGTATCGTACAAGGTAATTATCTTTTTTAATTAACAAAAGAACACAAAGCAAACTATTCAACTTGGCGGAACTTGTAAGGAGCTTTAGACTATCTAATAGTTTATTTGCAATTTCTTTTTGGTTTATATAATCTATCTATCTATTGTGTTGAATCATAACATATCTGATATAATATGATCTTTTTGCAGGGAATTGGGCAGGCATCCGGATGAGACCAGGCCGAAGGACTACCTCCGGCAGGAGTATGTCAACAGATTGAGGTGGACGCCCATCCGCTATCGTCTGCAGATCCAGATCCATGAATGGAAGGACGGAGACACATTCAACACGTTAAATCCGTACAGGTAACCATATATACGTGACTCACACTCTGGCAATGAGACGATGTTTAATGTAATCTTTGGGCGCGGTCACATTCGTCGTTGGTCGTTGATCGATTTGATGTAGTAGGTTTTTCAAGAAGGCTGTGACAGAACCAACCGCCGACAAGGATCTAAGACATCGTTTTTGGTAATAAGATAGCATACGATGCATGCACGGCTATCCCACGAATGCCTTTTCACTAGTAGTTTGCGATCGTGCGTAAGTTGTGCGACGAATGTGACCGCGTCTTTACCACAAGATTATCTAAATCCACTGCGTTCCATGATGCAAATACTATAATACTACATTGAAAATGCTGTAAAAATGACTCACAACATCTCCGTACCTGTAGGATCTGGAGTCCGATGCTGCACGTCTGGGCAGACCTGGCCGTGGTATCAATCACCACACTCCTCTCAGACGCCACCAAGAAGAGGACGACATTCAACATCGCCAACCTGCCGCAGTCGCTGAGCTTCGAAGAGCCGACATCAATCTACGACTACAACAGTTTGGCCAAGGTTGTTGCTGCAGTTCAGACCGTGTACAAGCCATCTCTCCTAAAAAATCCTGCCCTTCAAAACGGCCCAGCCGACTACGACTACCTGAAGTACAAAGTAGAAGTCACAGTCCGCCATATTGTAGGGAGCAACAAGGGGATTCTGGTCAGTCTGACCGGGCCTTGGACGCGGACGGAACCTATCCAGATAGGACAAGGCATCGGGAACAGCATCGCTGCAGGAAGAAAGCAATCTCTTGAGGTAGAGGCCTTCGACGTCGGCGAAGTCGTGCTGGTGTCAATCGAGAAGGTTAAAGATGACGGCAACAGCGACTACTTCATCGAGAACGTGCAGGTCCATGACGTTCAAAGAGGGTTGAAGTTCGAGTTCCCTGGATATCGATGGCTGGGGAAGCGCCTTACTCTCAGGAGAGGAGCAGGTATGTAGTCAGCACCCCTGTCTTTGTACACGGGAACGTAGTGCGTGATGTTATGCTTTTGTGTTTATGCTTCATGCAAAACTTAACACTTTGACGGCCGTTGTTGCATGTTCATTTTCTATGTCTTATATCTTGGTGTATTGCTCGACAGTTTCTTTGAACGACGGAGCGAAGGGAGACCTTGAGGCGCTCCACCGCCAGATGGAGTTATGGCAAGGCTATGACAGCTACAAATGGTCTCACGGCGAACCGGCCTTTCCCGGAGGTCTCGACTTGACCAGACTGCCACACGACGTCCGGCGCGACAGCGAGAGACTGCCAGAGTTCCGAATTCAGAAGGGCGCAGGAAGCATTTTCGCATCCAAGATCGCCAAGAGTCTGGGGGATTACGAACAACTGATGGAGTCTGCAGTAAAGGAGGTACCGGCGTCCATCCAGAACTGGAAGACAGACGAGGAGTTCGGACGACAGTTTCTGAACGGCGTCCATCCGCTGGCCATCCGGCGGTTCGACCAGGTTCCACCGAAGTTTCCAATGACGGCAGGGCGACTGAAGGAGATACTCGCAAAGGACAGAGGGTGGAGTTTGCGCCAAGAAATTGCAGTAAGTTCAATGTAGTTCAATCTAGTGATCTGCAATGGAGATCTTCGTTGCAGGTTCTCAATCATAGACCCCTCCCCTTTAATTCTCATATCCTTTGAGTCAAGATGTCTTAATAACAGTGCCTTTCTCTTGGTCAGGCTGGACACATGTACTACGTCGACTGTTCCGTAATGAAGGGTCTGAGTCCAAACGTTGTCGGGGCAGAGGTGTTCTATCACGCGGCGCCCATAGCACTCTTCCACGTCAACAGCAAGGGGCACTTCGTCCCCGTGGCCATTCAGGTAACAACTTTTCCCCAATCTGCTTTGATTCGTTGAAATAACCAGAACCATGATCTTATATTTTCCAGCTACTCCTGAGGTACAAAGTGTCTGACGCTTGACTATGTACTTTCCATTGTAGCTGTACCAAGGTCCTGGTCCCGACAATCCAATATGGACTCCAGATGACGGAGAGTACGAATGGATGCTGGCGAAGCTCTTCCTCCGCAACTCGGACGCACAGATTCATCTCAACATCTCCCTCTACCTACACTCCCACCTACTCATGGAGGCGTTCGCTGTGGCCCTATTCCGGAAGTTGCCCTCGCCACATCCGGTCCACAAGCTGCTCGCGCCGCACCTTCGTCGAGTTCTGGCCAGCAAGGTCCGACTTCGTGACCTGGTGACCGGTGACGAGTCCGTTCTGGACGAGATCTACTCCCTGTCAGCCAGCGGCAGGAGGCACCTGATCGCCACAGGGTTCCGGGAGTTCCACCTGAGAAACCTGCACTTTCCCGCCATGATGGCAGACAGAGGGATTGACGATCCTTCCAAGCTTCCAGGTCAGAGAATCATGATGATACTTAATTGTCCTTTTCAGTTTTGATTGACGAGATATTTTTCAAATCATACTTATGCAGGTCCAGTAGTAAGTTTAGCAGCCTGGCGACGATACAAACATTGCTCATGGCTTTTTTTATTCAGTATACTGTGTACATACAGAAACATAGCGCAGATTTGTAATCGAGAACGTTAAGATGACAGTACTTTTGCAATTTGGCAACTCTAATTTGGCAAGAACTTGTAGTTTTACAGAATATAACTGTTGCATCTTCAGGATATTTCTACCGAGATGATGGTTTCCGGCTGTGGAAGGTCATTGAGAGATTCGTTGAGGAAACCCTCCGGCTCTACTACAAAAACAACACTTTTGTCACATCAGACAAGGAGCTGCAAAACTGGATCAGGGACGTCCGAAACAACGGGTTCATGCGCGAGTCGCAAGGAGACAAAGGTACAGTATTGAAGCAGTTGTACCATACCACTTCTATCTTAAAGGTCTATTCTTTGTGTTGCATCAAATATGGGATTCCTATGCCAAAGAATTACATGCTTGATATTCGGAAATTGCACTTTCGGGAAATATAAGTGCAGTATTTACAAGGTTATTATAGTATTACTTGTAGCACTTTCCCCATAACTTTCTTGAACAAGTATCGTTACGATGGAGGTATACCAGGATTAAACGTATAGATACGAGTTGATAACAAAATATATACGTGATTTTCTCCACTTACCACAGGAGTTCCCAAGGTTCTGTACACCGTTAAAGAGTTGGTGGACGTGGTGACTATCATCATCTTCACCTGCTCCGTTCAGAACCGCGCACTGACTGCTGGGATGCGTGACCTAGCCACCTGCGTTCCTAACATGCCTCTCGCTCTCAGGTACGAATCTTGTGATCTCAAACCAGATTACGTCATTGATACATGACCAGTTTTGTCATTGTAAAAAGAATGCGTCTTTTTAGTATCTAGAGAGAACAAAGAACAACAATTACATGTTATTTTGTCGTCTTCCAGACAATACGGGTTTGCCAGGCAGGCCGACAGAGAAGAGGAGACCGAAAAAGAGAAGAGCAAGAAGGAGGCAGAGAAGGAACAAATCATCGATGAGGAAGGGTTCGTGGTGGCAACGCCTGGCGAGCCAGATCTCTTGAAGAAGATCCGCGGGACGTACCTAGACGAGGAAAAGGACTTCAAGAATTTGACCAAGGCAACGTTTGAAGACATCATGGCGGCTCTTCCAGACAAAGTCGTCGCCAGGAAACAAATAGACTTCGCTTTAGAGATGTCGAAACTTCCCGAAGACGAGGCAAGTCCAATGTCTTGGGTACTTCAACGAGTAACGGATTTTTTTTCAAATCATCCGATGTCATATGATATGCATATCCATCTGCATCAACCAACAAGGAAATTAAAAACACAACGCACTTATGATCAACACTATGATATGTTCATGACGTTTTCAATATTCAAATTTTACTGACATTGATTCCAGGCCTTCATCGGGGAGTACCGAGATTGTCACTTCACAGACGACAAGGCTCAGGCAGCTGTGCTGAAGTTCCAGGAAGCATTGCGGCAGATCTCCAACAGCATGAGGCTGCGGAACGAGAGGAGTGGGGAGTACGAAGGACAGGAGTTCACCGTCAACATGTTCTACGAGGAGGACGATGATGCTACACAAGTAGAGTACACACAGGTACAGTTATCATTTGTGTTTAAGTGCACGCCAACGGTTTCATTTGTATGATGAAGCTACTAACTGACTTTTAAGGAACGACCAAGACTTTTTGCAGTTATCTTCAGTAAAAGTTTCAATTGGCCTGTTCTGGTCTGTAGATAGTGCAATTGGCAGTAGTTTTTGAAATGTAAAAAAAAGAAACTGTCCGACTGAATGTACCTTCTGAAGTCATGTTTTAGATTGATGTTGTACGATCACCTTTTGTGACGAAAATATGCCATATAATTCCTAGGATATCAATTTTGTCAAACCTATCTCTTCCCTTTGCTAGGTGATGCGAGAAAAGACGGAGAAGCCAGAAGAGCAGCCCTACACCTACCTTCTTCCCGAGCAGATCCCGTTTAGCGTAACTCCGTAGGATTTAAGCTAGTCTTTATTGGTGCCACCGTTTGGCGTTTCGATACCGCTTCGTTATATTAGTTGTGAAATGTATGTGATTGTTGAAAGTGCTTGGCGTCACTTAGATAGCAAATGGTAGTAATCATAAAAGCGTGCATAGTCTATACAAATAAGCAATATCAAAATGCTGAGACATGGGTGCCTCACCAAGAAGGTAGTTAGAGTTTCTCTTTGCTTAGGCCAGACATAATTACACTAATGTACTGGTATCCCAAACTTCATTCGGTGCCCAATCGCTATTTGGTATATTAATAAACTACCCATAGACTCTAAATTTGTCATTGTAAGATTTATAAAAAAATATACATGAACTAACGAGCTGCCATATTGTGTCCTGGTGTATATGGGGCAATATATACATTTATATACTAACACACACACACACGCACACACACACACACACACACATAGAAGTCCGTTCTCCTTGGCATCTGACACCGAACCAGATATATACATAAATAGCACCAGACTTAATTTGGCGCAGTTGCCTACAACTGACGCCAGGCTCCAAGGCCATCGGTGTAACATTTCAGTGGGCGGACATGCTCGGCCGAATGATGAATATACTGCTAGGCTGAAACGAAAAATGGAGTGAGTATTCCTCAACTAATAGAGATCCTGCAGATGGGACCCGGCGTATTTAGTGGTGACTTTAGAATGTGGGACTACCCCATGTCTACTTGCGTTTGGCTGTGACAAAATTGGTCTTGACATAAGAGGTATTTGGACTTTGAATTGTGCTGGTACATGAAATTCTTCAATGATAGTTCGATCTTTATACATTTTAGATATTTTTAAAGATATTTTCACGCCATGTATTGATTTTTTTGCTGTGAAAGGGACTTATTTTCCACGGGTTTATAGTCTAAAAGTACTACCTGATAACGTTGTGTTACATTGTATCATTCCCCCAATATGAAATAAGCTATTCTGATATATTTGATGACTAACCTTAAGCTTAAATACATCAGTCTGATCAAACATTTTCATGTAACCATGCATCAAAACAGTTAAGAATAACCACCAAGAATGAACTGTGTACACTGATGTCGAGCGACCTAAGTGTTGAATATTAGGGACACTTTAACTTGTAATAGATTACACTGTAGCCTGGCCATTACTCGCTTTATTGGCTCTCATTACGTTAACATTCATATCAAACGTACAAAAATAGTCACAAAACTACAAGGTATGACATCAATAATATTTCATCCTTAACGGCAGCTAAAAAAATGTGAAACTAGTTACCTAGAAGTGTCCAAGTCGTTATAAACATGATTGAATATGTTACCTACGGTTCACAATATATTGTAAAAGGTCAGTCTAGGCAAATAAACATCAATAATCTTACAATGAAGTTTCTTGTCATTATTCTGCATAACGGAAAAAAAGAAGACTAACGTCCTGTATGATAGTTGAGTGCGATTAACTCATATCATAAGCTAACCTTGTCAATTTGTAAGTGACCCGTTTCCACCTAACCTACACACCCGGAGATATCAAGGCCGTTGGTGAAGAATAATTCTACAGTTCTATCAGAAAATGTTGTTTGATAAAGATCCCCAAAGCTCTAAGATATAGCCCCCTTAAAGCTCTCATGGCCAAGTTTTTGACTCGTTAAGCTGTTTACTATCTCCGAGAGCCCACGTCTCTTCTTCACAACTGGATTCTGCTTCAACGGAAGAGCGTCACGGGTTGACCTGCTGACATCCCTCGTCACAGGATGGGAATCTGGTGACTTGGGTGATGTGACTTCAACAACACCAACCGGAGGTGGCCTGACTCTATGTACATCGCTGCCCACCTTTCCGGTGACTGTTAGATCAAACGGATATGGCCTGAATGTATGGACACCGTGGCCAACATTTCCGGTGACGGTTAGATCAACGGGATGGTCACCATTATCACTCCACATCACGCCTTCCTGTTTCAGCTTCTTCAAAGTGCATATCGCTTCTTGTGATTCTTGAAGCTTCCTCTTCAGGGTGTTGATCTTATCAGTCCGAGGAAGTGGGCCGGACCTTTGAGGACGGTATCCTCGGCCATGGACACCCACATTTGGGTAATTACTACGTCCAGTTGCAATGAAAGATTGTTTTCTAGTCTGCTCTCCAATGTGGATTGTGCTGATCGTGCTTTGTGTAAGATCTCTCGAAAACATGTTCGATGGACGCACCCCAAAATGCAACCGAGGAAAAGTTGGTCTTCCTTGAATTCCAGTGTTTGTTGCTGAATCTTTAGCACTGCAGATGTTGATGAGTCCGTTAGACGCATTAACGAGGAAGTTGAGAAGTGCTTTCTTGTAATACGTATCACCTGATGTGATGAAGGTGTTTGGGGTTACACCTGTGGGTAGTGAACGTGTCACGACGCTGACTCTGGCGGCGGTGTTGTCAGGACTGCCCAGTTGAGTTGCTGACCCTGACATCCTGTCGAACTCCTCCTGACTGATGGACTTGATGTCCGAGATAGTTGGTAGACTGTTCGCCATTTTGGCCTACTTCAGCTTGTAGCCTCTGCTGTCTCTGCAATGCCGTCGCCCAGCTTTTACCCCCAATCCTGATGGTTTTCTCTTCACAACGGGGATCGTTTACAGGATATCGTCCGGATTATAATGGATGTGATTTCAGGAGAAAGGGCACCACAGCCTTCAGGGTTGCTGCCAAATTCTTTTCTGTGACACTGTTTAAAAGAAAGAGGCCCATATAAGGTATTGCCACAGACACGATTGCGCAACTACGTGATGGAATTGCATAATCACATATTTCAGAGGAAGTGACTCATCCGGAAACATGTTAAGTAAGGTTACATGTTACAAAAGGAATACGCCCACTACCTCATTTGATACGATACACGCCCTTGTTTACTGACAATTGTCTTAAACAGCGCGGTACCTAAATGCTTCGTGTCCTTTGAGTTAACACTCAATTATGTATAAGGTGCATGACGAATTTACACAAATATTGTTTGTGTCGCCGGAGTTCAATGTTAAATAAAGCCAAGGAGGTTTCATTAAACACATTATGTCTTGCCAAGCTTACATATCGTGCGTAACAACAAGCTCTTAGCATACTTTGCATGCGTAAGCGGAGTCAAGAGTTGTCTGTCGCCATTTGATCCAAATTTGCACTCATGTGACTGAAGTGGACTTGGCAAACAGACGCCTCCAAATAAAAGCGTAATCCCTGTGTGGGATATCAGATAACGACCTCACAGGACAAGCGTGTACACAAAACAGGGACAAATGACGGAAAACGTTTCCGTTGGATTTGATTTATGTCTATTGAATATATACCTAACCCATGTACTCACAGTATGTCGGATCGGTTCTGCAGAATAATCTCTGTCCAGATCTGCTCGCTGGCAGCTGTTTTAAATCTGTCATCACCCCAGGAAGGCATCTATTTATAATATACGGGGCAGCCCAAACCGGTTTTAGCCGGTCCAGAGTGGTTGGTCATACAATTACGCAAGGCTATAAATAGCTCGTTGACAGACACCATAGCTACATGTAGAGCATTGTTGTTTGTTTAGAGTAAATACATTCTTAACAGACAAAGAGCAACAGGTAACAAGAACCGTTTACGTCATGGAATGTGAAATTATGATACTGCATATTTCACGACTTTTATAGAATTTTAAAACTTTCATCATGATTATCATCCTTTTCTTCATTGTCTTTGCTACTCCCATTTTCATTGCAACCACGATAGTCTGCACTGCAGTAGTGGCTGCCTTTGTCTTTGCACATTCAAGAAGACACCAAAGAGCAATAGGCCAGACAACTTTATCATTGAAGGTTTCACTCTAACATGCTTCCCTTGACAGTCACTCCTTTTGGACGTACAGTATATAGATGTTTTGTCACAGAACAGGAGGTAAGAACTGCTCTTTTCTGTGTATGGTTGCCGACATGCATCTGTCCATAGACTTGTTTAAAATATAGAAACAAAAACCTCCTGACCGCCCACCATTACTGCTAGACAACCATGGCACAGAACTAATGATACTAGTACCTGCATTTGATATTAAAAAGATCGTATAATTGGTAGAGCTTTAAGTAGGGGCAACATGCATAAATCATAATGGCCATCCATCGTCAAAGAGGTCATATTTACACACTGCGCAGTATATAGGCGTAGAGAATTTTGTAGTAATATTGTGTCCGTTGGTATGCCATTCTGGACGTTTCAGAGTCCACAAGATATACTTAAGAGCTGTACCGTTTCGCAGTCTGTTTTATCTGGTCCTATAAAACTTAAGTAGAATCTACTTTACGTAATTAACCACAATACCTCATATCTTTGCATATTTTCTCACATGCAGCTTGAAAAAAGACCGTCGGATTTCTGTTTCCTTATAGCTAGCCTGAGAGGAATGGGAGGTAGCGAGAAAACGCAAACCACACATTACAAACATGACCATTTGTCTTTTCCAGTTGATAGCTTTCAACACCTGTCAACTGAACAATTCATTTGGAATGATTAATACATTAATAATGTATGATGATGGTTTCATGAAAAGAACGAAAACAGTAATCAGCCAACTGCACTGGTATTTCAACTACAAGCGTGTTTCTCTTCTTCTGAATAAGTTGTATTTTCCACATTTCACTTCTAAATGAAGTTACGTGTTATGACTGTTGATGGCAGAATGATAGCTATCGTTACCAACTCTCACCTTTACCGTGAAAATCACCTGTTGAATTCAGCCAGTGTTAATCAACGGTCTTTAGTCTGTCGCCATGGCAGCTATTGACGTCATGTACTTACAACGTTGTGGTGCTGTATTTCATCTTCGGAGCTCCCCAATTGGAAATCGTACACATGCCACATATAAATTGTCCGTCGCATATTGACAAGCAGCTTGTGCATAGACAACGAAACCAGCTCTGAAGGTAGTCACAATGACGGATTTACAAAACATGATCGGCGTCCTGGTCAAAATTTTAAAGAAATGTTCCCCTTTTACTGGTCGGATGTTCGCACTCACGTGACTATGGCGTACGTATTGTCCGCCATGTTGGAAGGTTAAACCCAGGTAAATCTAAAGTTGTAGATTGATATATGATTACAGTTACACACTGATTAACTTGACTCACGAATCTCTACTAGTAATTAGTGTCAATATAGCAAATTTCTATGGAATATGTCGTCAGTATAAGTTTTCTATTGACTAGGAATTAGAATTCCATGCGTCCAACCAATGCCTAACGTTGACATTTTTAGGAAAATCTGCAAACCTCACCATGATCTTGGTTTGCCCAGCGACATCAAGCGTGGGCACTTTTTAAGTTAAAAGAATAGATTTAGAATTATTTTACGGATTAATGAAGTAGGACGAGATGCTGATAGAAATAACAACAAATAATGTAGTATTGTTGTAAATATTTTAATTATGTAAAATGCAACTGTAACAATAGGTCCTCTCAATGACGTATTCATCAATTATGCATGTCTTAAGTGTGATTAAGTGATGACGACAGTGCATTAGGCAGATTGGACTCCAACGTACCATATGTTGTTCACCCTTCAATCAACTATGATTACTAGCCAGTAATGACTATCTTACGTTGTTGAATATCTGACAGCATGCCGATTTACTCAGATAGGTTTTGTAACTATATCGGTAAATTGAAATCAATAGGTTTTACAATGCAAATTGACATATTACCCATTGAGCTACTTCGAAGGCTAGTATTGAAAATTGCCAGTATATTTTAGCGTCTTTGGGGGTTACTGAATAGCTTGAAAAGTATTTTCCCCTTTTTTATTTGGATCCCTTCAGTTGTCCGACTATGAGGCAACATGCAAAAGAGCAAAGTGCAAAGCCAAAAGCTTAACATTTAAAGTGCAGTTAAATTCTTAGCAAACATCTAATACCACTAACGGTTATGATATCATGGAAGATTGAAAATCATACTTTTCCATAAATATGTCTAAAACGTGACTAATGTATGTTAGGTTCCTAACAGTCATACTACAAAAGTGTTACTTCTGAAGGCAGTAAATTGATAGATTTAAATGAAAGACGAGTTAGGCCGATACTACCGATAGTCGATTCCGTACCAGGGATAGTGGGCATCGCCGAGTCTTTTAGATAGAGCTTGCACCATTTCATCGAGACGGCCGCGTTTTCCTACAGTAGGGCAGTCATATTTGTCAGAAGAATACATGGACCCATCGTGCTCCCTTTTCCTGCTGGAGATACCTTTATCTTCAACGTGTGTAGTGTTCATGTGGATAGGCACCCTTGCTGTGGCCATCTGCTCTGGTGTAGAAGGAGAATCTGGAAGAATCATCTTACCATCAGACTTCTTCGGAAGGCCGTTGCTGGCCGAAGCTTTTCCAGACTTTCCAAAACTTGGTTTCTTTTTGCGTTTCTTGTTCTTATCTTGGAGGAAGCTGTTCCTGGTGGCTAAGGTGTTGGTTTTGGTCGAGGCACGCAGGCTTCTCTTTCCCTCCGTGATGTTGTCTGAGCAATCTTTCCCGATGTTGTGGAGGTCTGTTGTAGGAGAAGGCACGGGTGCAACCTCGTTATTAGGCTTTTTGCTAACAGTCAGGTCGATCGGTTCGAGTTGCTGTGAGAAGTCAATTGTGTCAGAAACTAAACCATCGTCTTTCCCATGTCCAATCTTCTGAAGATCTTTTTCAGTTTCGACAATCTTTTCTTTCAGGTTGTTGATATCCTCTTTGAGTGATGCTTGGTTGTCTGAGCAGTTGTATGTACCTGCCTGTGACAGATCAATTGGCTTTATCTCCGGCAGTTCAGCGTTAGGCACCTTGTGAATGGTGCGGGGACCGGGATTTGGTTGTGGTTTTGATACGACATGGTATTTAACTACGTCGTCGTTTCTCGCCGTTGACGGCAGGGGTTTGATTGTGGCTGAGGGCACAGCTGTACCTTTGGTTGAACAGCCAAATGGTTTTCCCCGCATCCTCCCATTATGGGCCATTGGCTGCGATACTAGCACTGTATCTGCAGGAACTTTAGATCTCTCTGTCTCTGTGAGACCTTTCTCCTTAGCATCTTTCACTCTAGAGAGGTACTCAACCAAACCATTCCACAGGGAAGCCATGGATTTTTGAATGGACTCCGGGGAATCTTTTTGATAGTTCGGGACATTGCTTGTGAGGAGAGGAGGAAAAGCTGATCCAGTATTCATATCATTCTGGGTGAGAAATACCTGTCCCGCCTGCAGAAATTCGCGTTGTTGTGAACCTTTTGTCACTTTGCCGGCGGCGACAGCCGCCATCTTGTTGAATTCCTCCGGCGTTATGGATCTGGCGTCGACAATGGTGGGTGACAGGAACGACTGCTGTTGCAGCTTCTCATGTGTACTGCTACAAGCTCCTTTCACGGAAGAACCGATCGGTTTGCACAGCCGTCTTCTCAGCTCTTCGGAACGCTGTCCGTTGCCATTTTTAGGGGCCATGGTTGTTGGCAGGATCACGGAAGGCCGTTTCTCCATTGAAGTGGAAGAGCGTATCGGCAGTAACACAACCGCGGAAGCCGTCCACGTCCTCCCCTTCTCGCTACCCTTGGCTGCGTGAGACGTAGACAACTACGGAAATAAAAGACTTCATGAATTGAAGCCGACTTTCCTACGGTGCTTACAAAACAAACAATACGTTGTAATAACATCCACATTGTGTGCAGATTTTCAAATCAATCGACATATAGGCGGACAATAATGGTCACATAGTTATATACAATGCAAAAGCAGCTATGACATTGCAGAAAACGTGAATGTGCTGAGAAGAACGAAACATTAAGATCCCTTACCTGCACTGTAGCTATCGTGCCCTTTGCTCAAAATGGCTCCCGGAAAAACAAACCCTAGTATTATTCTGCAAACTATACCCCTTATCCCGTCCTGGATTCTAAACAGGATGTGCCACAAAATCTCTTGTTTCGGTATACAGGTTTTCGGTTGTGTATCCTACCTACCTTCCATGGATTACTGCTCTAAAAGCAAAGAACGCTGTCTGTTCGTGTATACCCGGCGGACTGTAGGCACCTAATGAGTCTTCTACAAACCTGTCAACGTGGCAGGCAAGCATTCATTGGGTGTGGCCAAAAGCGGCGTGACGTCACGGGGCATACTAAATTGGCCTGACAGGTCATGGGTGCCTCGCCCCAGAAAGAATGTAGTTAGCGTTCCCCTTTGCTTACGTGCTTAGAGAGTTTCAAAATTGGATAAAAGAACCGGTATTCTTGATTCCCTGGTCCAATCGCTAGTTGCTAATATAAGAAACTACTCTTAAAAGATATCCCTATGGGTACATGGCAATTGGCAAAGGTATCTGCCATTGTATCCTGGTGTATACACACACACACACACACACACACACACACACACGCGTACACACACACACACACACACACACACACGTACACACACACACACAAACACACACACATATGTATATATATATAGGTATGTATGTAAGTATGTGTGTGTGTGTGTATACATTTATATTTTGGCCTCTAACTGCGAACCAGAAAAACACAGATATATGAATTATATTTTTCATTTGGCGCAGTTCCTTGTGCCTGTCAAGTAGTCGGCTATAGCCAGGTCTCAAGGCCATCGGTCTAGAATATCAGTGGGTGTACATAAAGGCTGAATCGAAAACAAACAGTATTTTTCCATTGTGGTTTGGGAATATACCCGTTCATTTGAACAAACAGAGTGCACTTTTTTGCCTTTTAACTCCCGTATGTAGTCTAACATTGAGTGAACGAATGACAGAATTGTTAAAAAGGCGTATGACGAAGCCGTTAGATAAGAACAAGGCTGGGTTGTTCATATAGGTGATACACTTTGCAGACATGGACTCCAAAACATTTGGTTGAACCAACCTCCTTGGTTGAACCCTACCGTCGATGCCAAATATTTCGGAGAAATGTTCAAGGAGCACCTTAAAGGCGAGTTTCTGTCAAGCTGGCGGCAAATGATAAGAAGCTTTAAGAAACTTGAAACATATTCAAAAATTAAAAAAAAACGACTTTCATGTAGAGAACTACCTCCAGTCAGTCCAAAACAAATCCTTCATAACACACACAACAAAACTCCGTATTGGAGCACACTGTCTTGAAACTGAAAAAGGTAGACACAGAAATGTCCCAGCCAATCAGAGACTTTGTCCTACATGTAAGGAAAATGTCGAAGACGAATATCACTTTTTAATGGAATGTCCAACATATAAAGATGAAAGAGTGAAGTTAATGCAGCCAATGAAGTGTAGAACAAATGTAACACTACCTCAGTCGAAAACAGAGACGTTTCGTGTACTTATGTCATGTCCTGAAACAATATCTGTATATCTAGGCCAATATATCTATACATCTATGCAAAAAAGAATCCGTGAAATAGCGATTTAGTCGCATAAGACATTCATCTCCTCATCATGTAATTGTATAATTGACATATACGACTCCCTATTGTACCTCCTGTTGATATTATCTACCTCTGACAATATTATATAGATAGTGCTTTCATGTAGTTTGAAATGGAGCATTGTACAGCCTAGAACCTATTAGTAACCATCGTATAGCATAGAACCTCCCTGTAGCTTTTAGTAGTTTGACATACGTAGCCAGTAGTATTTCATTTTTGCCTTACATTGTACCTGTTACAATCGTTGTGCAATAAACTTTGACTTGACTTGTTTAAACTCTCATTTTCAATTGTTTGAACAATTCAGAACTATTTTCACTGGCATATTCTTTTATCTAAAATAATTGAAACTTGCAATTATCTGAAAACCTCTTGGTGTCTTGGAATTGGCTCTAACTAAACATACATGATCACACGACGTCATTATTCATCTACTGGGGGATCTTGGTCTTATAAAAAGTGTGAGTGGTATTTCTGTGCGATTAACCTTTGGTTACTTTGTCAGTGATCCGTTCCCTCCTGTAAAATCTAAAATCCGTGATTATCAAGACTACTGCAGAGGATAAAGTCTATGATTCTAACAGAAAATTGTGTTTGATAAAGATCCCGGGAGTCCTAAAATATAACCCCCTTGGAACTCTCATGGCCAGTTCTCAAGGTTATTTTTTTTACTCGCCAAGCTGTTTACTATCTCTTCTTCACAACTGGATTCTGATTGGAAGAGTTCTTGGCTTCCTGTGACTGAGCGTCACGAGTTGACCTCCTGACATCCTTCGTCATATGATGGGAATCTGGTGATTTGGCTGATGAAGTTGATGACTCACCAGCACCAACCGGATGTGACCGGAATGTATGGACATCGCGGCCCACCTTCCCGGTGACAGTTAGATCAACCGGATGGTCACCATTATCACTCCACATCACGCCTTCCTGTTTAAGCTTCTTCAAGGTGCATATCGCCTCTTGTGATTCTTGAAGCTTCCTCTTCAGAGTGTTGATTTTGTCAGTACGAGGGACTAGGCCGGGCCTTGGAGGATGGTATCCCCGGGCATAAACACCCCCACGTCCAGTTGTTACAGAGGAATGCTTTGTAGTCTGCTCTCCCGTGTTGGTTGTGCCGCCTTCTCTCTGTGTAAGATCTCTCGAAAACACATTCGATAGACGTACCCCAAAATGCGATCGAGGAAAATCTGGGTTTCCTTGAATTCCAGCGTTTGTCGTTGGAGGTTTCTTACTGTGGACGTTGATGAGTCCATTGGACGCCTTTACCAGGAAGTTGAGAAGTGCTTTTCTGTAATACGTATCAGCTGACGTAATGGAAGTGTTTGGGGTTACACCTGTGGGTAGTGAACGTGTCACGGCACTGACTCTGGCGGCGGTGTTGTCAGGACTGCCCGGTTGAGTTGCTGACCCTGACATCCTGTCGAACTCCTCCTGACTGATGGACTTGATGTCCGAGATAGTTGGTAAGCTGTCCGTCATTTGGGCCTGATTCCTTTCAGCTTGTTGCCTCTGTTGTCTCTGTGATACCCGTGTTTGGCTTTCACCCCCAATCCTGGTGGTTTTCTCTTCACAACGGGGATCGTTTACAGGATATCGTCCGGATTACAATGGGTGTGATTTCAGGAGAAAGGGCACCGCAGCCTACAGGGTTGCTGCCAATTTCTTTTCTGTGCATAAAAGGAGAGAGGCCCATATTAGGTATTGCATAAAGAAGCGGTTGCGCAACTACGTGATGTAATTGCACAATCACCATGAAACCATTCTGGAGGAAGTGACTTATGCGGAAACAAAGGTACATGTTACAACACGACTGCTTCCACTACCCCATATTCGATACACGCCCTTGTTTAGATGACAGACACTTTTGTATACATCGGTATCTAATTGCTTTGTCTCCTTAAAGTAAATCCTCAAATATGTAATAATATGAAGTGCAGGAAAAAATAATTAAAGAAACATGTTTGTGTCACAGCCGAGTTGAATGGTAACTGTTACATAATTCCGGGTCTTACATGTCGTGCCCGCTAGCAAGGATAGAAATACTTTGCATGCATAAAAGGAGTCAAGAGTTGTCGGTTGCGATTTGCACTCATGTGACTGAAGTGGACTTGGCAAGCAGACGCCTCCAAATAAAGCATAATCCCAGTGTGGGATATCAGATAACGATCACACAGGGCAAGTGCGGGCTCTTAAATGTTCACAAATCAGGGACAAATAACCATACAACGTTTCAAATGAACTGAATTTGTCATTTGAATATATACTGACCCATGTACTCACTCTGTTGCTGGATAGGATCTGCACAAGGATTTCTTATGACCTGTTCGTTGGCAGCTGTTTCAAATCCTTCATCACCCAACGACGACCTATTTATACGAGGCAGCCCAAAACCGGTTTCAGCCGGTCCAGAGCGGTCGGTTGGTCATAGTCACGCAAGGCTATAAATAGCTCGAAGTTAACGGACACCATAGCTACTCCCATTGTTGGTTGTTTACCCCTATGTAAAGACATTCTTATCAGACAAAGAGCAAGGGGGGAACAATAACATTCACGTCAAGGAAAGTGAAATTGTTGTACTGCATATTAAACGACATTGATGAAATATTAACACTTTTATCATTATCATCCCTTTCTTGGTTGTCATTGCTGCTCTAGATCTCTTTTTCATGACAACCAAGATATGAATTGCAGTAGTGACTGCCTTTGTCTTTCCACGAGAAGACACCAGCAAGAGGTCAGACAACTTTGTCATACAAGGTTTCATTATTGTTAAGAGAAAACAGAGGAACTACACATCACAAACATTGACATTTTGTCTCTTCCAGTTGGTAGCTTTCAACCTCAACCAACTGAATAAATTAATTTGATACGGTTAAAAAAACATTACCAACATACAGGCTTTTCCTTTGACAGCATTTGCGCCATGTTGGATCACAGAATAAATCTCTGAAACACGTAAACATGTTGCTGCTTGACCGAATAACCTGCCAACATGGTCGCCGGGATTCAAATCATAATTGCTATGACGTCAATGAAAGGACTATATAATTATGGTTTCATGAAATAATTCGAATATAACGGGGGCCGCCCGAACCTCGCACGCGCCCGAACATCGCACGGATTTTTTACTGATCTTATTTTGCATAAGTACGCCGTGTTTGTGTCCAATGACTATGCTGATAAGGAAGGTAAATAACCCAAGTTCATGCACATAATTGTCATTTACATTCAAAACATATGTGTACATATTCATTTCTTGTTTTGTCGAGAATAGTATTTTGACAATAATGATGGCAACGCTGAGTAGAGGGTCACTGCGTAGCTAGACGGCCCGGCACCTAAATATACGACCTGTGCCAAGCAGATACATAAGTCACACAGCTATCATACACATAAGAAAAATGATTTCATAAAACACTAAAAATTTGGGTCTTTAAGTGTTTGTTGAGAAGAAAACCGACCAAAGAAAAACAACGTAAACATTGCTGTCGTCTGACGACGTTGTTTTCCCGCCATTTTTTTGGACCGCGATGGTGGCGGGACGATTCAACGCACAGCTTTGTTACGCTCTAACATGTGATTGGTACCGTCTATGAAAAGGAAACTGAATACAGAGATGGCGAAGATGTTTCCCAATAAGTAGACGGAGTATTGTTGATGTAAGCGGTGTCGTTTTTTCGTAATGATTTCGTAAGTCGGGCCGCCTTCAATACGTACGTCGGGCCGCGTAGTAGCCTATTTCCCGTGGGAACATGAGCTGGGATGCGCTAGATATAGCCCTTCTCACATGACGTTAGAAGTGCACACAGTCAAAATTTTCCGGTCAAAAGAAAGCTAGAATATAGCAGACTTCAAGCCTTATTTACATTTCCCTAACTTCATCACCAACTTCCGAAGAGAGCAAAATTACCAAAGCGTACTAAGTTAGGCACACTATCTGGCGTAGCACTAAATCAGAAGGTACATTCGTGAAAATGTCTCACAGCGTCTTCCGCATGTAACGCGGAGCATGAAGGGCCCATGAACAGTATGAATACATTTCTTGTCCAAGTATGGTCTTTAGATGAATGTGTTCAAAATTCATTCATTAAAACCTGACCACTCTCTGGCAACCAGCAATGGAGCGCCGTGAGTTCCAGCGCGTAAAAAAACGTCCGATGGTTGGGCACCCCCCGTTAGTAATCAGCAAACAAATCGTTGAAGCGTAGAAAATAGATGCTGACTACATTACAAGCGCATTTGTGTTTTTCTTTCAAATACTTAAATATGTCCACATAAACATTGCAATGCTGAAAGAAGTAACTTGTTATGACTGTTGGAGACAGAATAAGTATCGTTACTAGCATGCACCTTTGCCAACAAAACCACCTGTTTTGGTGTTAATCAACGGTCTTTAGTTTGTTACCATGGCAGCCATTGACGTCACGTACTTACAAAGGAGTGGGGTTGTATTTCATCTCCCTAATTGGCATCTTAAGCATGTCACATACCCCATATAACATAGATTGTCTATCGCATGTTTACAAGCAGCTTGTGCCTAGCCAAGGAAACCAGCTCTAAAGGTAAGGACAACACAATACAGTATGGCAGATTTACAAAACATGATCGGGGTCCTGGTCAAACTGTTCAGAAAACTCCCGCTCACTTTTCATTTTTGCACTCACGTGATTATGACGTAAGTATTGTCCACCATGCTGGAAGGTTAAACCTAGTTAAATTTGAATGTGTTCACTGGTATATGATTACAGTTACATAACGATGAAATATGCTCACCCAGCAATAAAATTATTAGTAGCAAAGTAGCAAATTTGTATAATATGCGTCGTCAGTAATTAGAATTAGACTTCCATGCGTCAAACGTTGTTGTTTTAGGACTGAAAAGGAAGCGATGCATTTCCAATCTCTATATGTCACCTGTATCTTGCTTTGTTAATCGACATAAAGCCTGAGAACCAATTAAATTTTCTACTATTTCACTATGATTTCAGGGGTTGATCCAGCGGGACGACAAGATGGTAATGGGCTGCTGGTACATGTAGTAACGAATCGCACGACTTTTGTCAAAGACTGTAGAATGATATGTGACACGATTACAATCTTAAAACTTCCTACTGATATCATTGACATCACAGGGATGCATGTTAAACTTTAATCCTTAAAGATTTGAATATCGTCGGAATATGCCTTCAAGTTGATTGATAGGTGATGAACGAGTAGAAGTTAGGGAATATCTTTAATACTTGATATGTCTTTTTCATTCTCCGTGGGAAGATTGAGTATCATTGACTGCTCAAGCATGTATTCAGCTAACTGGGATTCGATGTATCACATGAAAAATGCTCCTCCTTCAAATTCGCCAACTCTTAGTAAGTGACGAGGCTCCTACTCACACAAAATTATATCTTTATTTTAAGTACATCAATAAATAATTCATTTCCATTTATAGATTCGGAAGGCCATTTCAGTTCTAATAATACCATCTAAACGGATACAGAATCAAGCCACAACAATGAAAATATTACAGTATAGCCTCCAACATTTTGATTGCGAGTATGATATGTTTAAGAGATAAAAGATTCCTGTTGCACTTGAATATGATAGAAAATACATTAGGAAAATTAGGATTCCGAAAGCATGTCATGTCCATGAATGTGCAATCTATTGTAATAATTGACCCCTTTTCTTTGTTGAGCCAATTAACTTACTCATATTCGTGTACAGTGCTAGCAAAGAAAAATGCCGTCTAAATATGTCGGATATTCAAAAAACGCCGATGTACGAGTATCATTAAAATACCATCTATTAGAAATTACTGATACAACACCAACACCAACACATGCCTTATTATTGCAAACATTTCAATCGATCGTGCAAAACGCTACTGTACATGTGACACAACAATAGGTCCTTTCAAATGCCACATTCATGAAATATGTATGTCCTAAGAGTGATTAAGTGCTTAGAATGGTGTATTAGGCAGATTGGACTCCAACGTCACATGAATAAATACATGTATGTTGTTTAACATGCAATCAACTGTGATTAACGACTGTCTTTCGTTGTCGCAGATCTGAGAGCATGGCGATTCACTCACCAATATTGGGACTTTGTACGTACAAACACTATAACGGTGATCTCAAATTGATATGTATTTCAATTCGAGGTGACAACATATCGAGTCACTTTGACGGCTAGTACTAGTATTGGAAACTGACAATAGTCATATTTTAGCAACTTTAAGGGTTTGTGAGTCAATATTGAACAGCATTTCCACGATCTTATATTGGATATCTTCGGAAATCGAACCATCGTCAATATAATACGAAGTGCCTTTCTCGATTTTGAATTGGATACTAAATACATGTATCATGATAATTTTTCATAATCATACATTCTCGTCTATGCTAATGATCCCCACCACCACCAGCCATTCACAATAATAGAATATTATCACCTATTACTTCTCATCATGAGTCAAGCTACCGTTATTACAAAGGGTAAGCTACCGTTATTGCAAAGGGTAATGTTTTTGTTCTCGTGGGGTCGTGTGGCATAATGGAAGGGTGTTTGGCCAAGAACCCACTGGTCCCGGGTTTGAATCACCTGACACCACCGATGTTGTGCCCTTGCGGTTAACACTTTTCACGACGGTCCTCACTCCTCCCAAGTGCAAAAATGGGTACCTGACTTTTAAGTAGTGGAGGTAAAAGGCAGTGGAAGGATAACAACCCACAGCCCATACGGCCTCAAAAAGGTTATGGGACTACATTATCAAGCTTACGGATCTCTGTACATGGCACTGTCAAAATGAATGGAAAAAAAATTGAATGCCGGGCCATGATCCAATAGCAAAAAAAAAAAAAAAGTTCTGGTCTAACGTACGAAAGAACAAAATGAAGACCAAAATAGGTTAGAATTTCAAGTGCAGTTTAATTCTCAACCAACATCCAATACCAGAAGCGCTAATGGTATCGTGACGAGTGAAATATCAAAACTTTACTATAGATATAAAGTATGCATATTAGGTTATCAACAGCACATGATATATGCATTTTAAGTTATCAAAAGTCGCATTACAAATTGTTAATTCGAAAAGCAGTAAATAAATAGACTTAAATACACGACGAGAATGACGAAAACTACCGATGTTCGATTCCGTACGAGGGAATGTAGGCATCATCTAATCTTTTGGATAGAGCTTGGACCATTTCATCGAGACGGCCGCCTTTTCCTACAGTAGGACAGCCAGATTTGCCAGGAGACATCATTCGAAGACCGTTGTTTGCCGAAGCTTTCCCAAACTCGCCAGAACGATGGAATGGAACACTGGGTTTCCTTTTGCGTTTCCTGTTCTTATCTTGGAGGAGGCTGTTCCTGGTTGCTAACGTGTTGGTTTTGGTCGAGGCACGCAGGCTTCTCTTTCCCTCCGTGATGTTGTCTGAGCAATCTTTCCGTTTGTTGTGGAGTTGTGTTGCAGAAGAAGGCACGGATGCAACATGGCTAGACTTCTTGCTAACCGTCAGATCAATCGGTTCTTCTTGTTGTGAGAAATCAGTCGTCTCAGAAACTAAACCGTTTTTCCCATTCCCAATCTTCTGAAGGTCTTTCTCAGTTTCGACAATCTTTTCTTTCAGGTCGTTGATCTCCTCTTTGAGTGATGCTTGGTTGTCTGAGCTGTTGTATGTACCTGCCTGTGACAGATCAATCGGCTTTATCTCCGGCAGTTCAGCGTTAGGCACTTTGTGAATGGTGCGGGGGCCGGGATGTGGTTGTGGTTTTGATACGACATGGTATTTAACTACGTCGTCGTTTCTTGTCGTTGCTGGTAGAGGTTTAATTGTGGCTGCGGGCACAGCTGTACCTTTGGTTGAACACCCAAATGGCTTCCCTCGCCAAGGTTTCTGGGCTAAGGGCTTTGTTGCAGTCTCGGAAACGTTAGATCTCTCTGTCTCTGTTAGACCTTTCTCCTTTGCAGCTTTCGCCCTAGAGAGGTACTCAACAAGACCCTTCTTCAATGAAGCCAGGGATTGTTGAATGGCCTCCGGTGGATGGTTTTCGTAGCGTTGAACATGGCTCGTGAGGAATGGAGCTGAGCTAGCAAACGCAAACCCGGTATTCATGTTATTCTGGGTGAGAAATACCTGTCCCGCCTGGAGAAATTCGCACTGTTGTGGCGAAGACACGTCGCTGCCTTTTGTCACTTTGCCGGTGGCGACAGCCGCCATCTTGTTGAATTCCTCCGGCGTTATGGATCTGGCGTCGACAATGGTGGGTGACAGGAACGACTGCTGTTGCAGCTTCTCATGTGTACTGCTACAAGCCCCTTTCACGGAAGAACTGATCGGTTTGCACAGCCGTCTTCTCAGTTCTTCAGAACGCTGCCCGTTGCCATTTGTAGAGGCCATGGTTGTTGGCAGGATCACGGAAGGCCGCTTCTCCATTGAAGTGGAAGAGCGTACCGGCAGAAACACAACCGCGGAAGCCGTCCACGTCCTCCCCTTCTCTCTACTCTGGGCTGCGTGCGAAAACTACGGAAACAAAAGACTTCATGGGTTAAAGCCTAATCCCTCTCGTCGCTATAAACAAACACTACGTAGTAATAAAATCCACATCGTAGATTTCTTTAATAGTTCGTCTACATATAGGTGGACAATAAAGTTAACAGACACAATTAAACCATTTGTAGAACAGCTATGACATTGCTTAAAAACGATAGTGCACTGAGAACAAAGCAGGAAACTTTCTCACACTAAAATCCCTTATCTACACTGTAGCTGTCGTGCCTTTGCTCAAGATGGCTTCCGGCAAAATCAAACCCTGGTATTAGTCTGCAAAATATACTTCATACCCCGCCATTGATTCCAAACAGGATGTGCTACAAAATTCTTTGTTTCAGGATACAGGTTTTAAGTTGCATAATCCTACCTTTGATACTCCTACGGATTACTGCCCAGCTCTAGAATCATCTAGAATCTAGAAGCGAAGGAAACGGTCTGTTCGTGTTTACCCGGCGAACTGAAGGCACCTAATGAGTCTTCTACAAACATGTCAACGTGGCAGGCAAGCATTCATGGGCGGGGCCAACAGCCTCGTGACGCAATGGGGCATACTCAGATGGCCTGACAAGTCAAGGGCCCGGCATCTGTTCTTCGTTCATAAACCCTGAAGCCTGAGCACAAGCGATAGCGTCAATCCCACACGGATTACTACCTCTATTCAAATATGGTGATCATTGTGATTAACGATAACGTACGTATACGGAAGAGCACACAATGACCTCCTGACCATTTCATACGCAGACAACAATACCAACGCCTTGTATTTCTAACTTTCACGAACTACAAGGACGGACTTTATGCAGTCATGTGACAACAAAGATAAAAGGGTAGCAATGTTTTCTCCTCTCATCATGATCAAAATCATACCGTTGAGGCAATTTTGCATTTTGGTCACGTAGCCAAAGGAAGTCAACAGGAAAGCAACCCGACCGTAGAAAATTGCCGATCACTTGCGGTAAAAGAGAACAAAGGTTTGGTACGTTTAACGGACGTGCCCTCCAGAAAAAAAAAAAACTGCTAATTTGAAGGAAAGAATGACAGCGATGTTTTTGGCCCAGAACTCTTTGTATTCTGTGTGTAAAACGCGATCAACTTCGCTACTAGTACTGTCTGTATAGCAAGTGCACGCTTTACTAGTGTTGAGCCCCTTGAAATTCCACATATTTGTTTTGATATTGTTCAAATACTGTTTTATTACATGTACAAGTACAAGGTGACCATGAGGAACAAAGGAGAAACGAAGAACATAACAAAATGGAAAATTGCTTTGTTTTTTTTTTAAAAAGGACGCCGTCACTGTGACATAGAATTATTAGAAAGGAAACAGCTTGTTGGGCCCACACATTTCTTTCAGTCGTGTTGTTTGTATTAGATGTGATGTATGTGTACAGGGTGACTAGGAGGAAAAAAAGAAGAAAAGAACACAACACAACAAAACGGAACAATGCATTGTTAGAACGAGTGTAAAAAAACAACAACATACGAGTTAAAGCTGTTCACAAACAAACAAACAGACAGAAGATACACAGCCCCGGAAACGTAATCTCTTGGCAAAGGTAAAAAGACGCCGTCTTTGTAACAAAACGGAAAGGAAGCAGACGATCCGAACTTAAAGCCTAGTCGGTTCTATTACTAGCCTCCACTAGGCCTTCCCACGGGGGCACGGATTACGGAATTCGACAAAAAAGGGAATAATTAACCAGGAGAGTGAGACCACTGGAAGGTTAATATTTCCCCCTCGGCCCTCAGAAAAAAAAAGACCGCTAAAACCCTTTGGTAGCCAACCTCCCCTGGCAAATTGATCTCCCTATAACCAGCGTAGTAAGTCTGGTAGAGAGTAGTTTAGAACTATTGTAGAGAGAAACTGGTTTCCTTTGGATTCGGAATGGTCTAAACGAGTCTCAAACGTTATATCTGATGACAATAAGCTGTGAGATAAATCACCAAGTCATAACAACTGAAAACGACTGCAAAATCAATTACCTCTTGAGTGCTTTTAATGAATGAAGACCTTTATTGTACACACATACCCACTGGGTTTAGTACAGGTCACAACAATAATCACTCATGTACACAGGCGTTTCACTTGTACCTGTTTTGAACAATGGCTACCTTTACACTAGTTAGCAATTGTCTTTATATCCCTGTCATACAATAGACGAGTTTCGATCGTATTTGTTCTTCAAAAGAGGGTCGCCAGACTTTAGAATCGACAGAGGGTCGAGCTTATTACGAAATCTATCCTAACACATTAGACGGGGCTTGGTCGGACCGAGGAGGTTTAATATATAGACCTTGGTCGGACCTTCGAACATCGGCCGATCTCTAAAAATCGAGTGGTGCTGGCGGGTGTGCAGCCTGGCGGGATATTACTTTGCTAATCGGATGTTGCAACAGCCACTTATATATATCATACCGTTTACGACGACCCACAAAAGCAGCGCCTCTGACTGTTGCACGTAGTATACAATATGCATGGTGTCACACACGAATCTGGAATCTCTTAAAATCAATCCACTAGTACCAGAACCTTTATTTGGTTCAGGAAGGAGCCCTTATCTCCACACAACTTCTTGTATTTACACCACAAACATTCCTGGCTGACGGACTATTGGGCTTGACGATAGCCTGATGATCACTGGGTGTGACAGCCGCACGACCGTGCAGTCAGCTCGTGACAAGGGGCCAAGAGTGTTCTCCAAAGCGCGTGGTGTGAATGCAAATATCGTGTTGTCCCAACATGACGTCATAGTGCATGTTATATATATGGAGAATCAGACCTAGAAAATCTCTATCCACATGGCATAGCGCGGCGTTTTCTCATCGGAAGTTGGTACCGTCAAGGAACTGTACATTTGACAAAGTTTTAACTGTTGAGTCATTGTGTGACGTTCGACCTAACCTTTTGTTGGCACTTCGTACGCAATGTGCCTCAGTTGATATTAATGCTTCTTCCCAACCCATCATATGATTGATCAAGTTCAAGTTACCCAGCTTCACCTCAGGTCAACGTTCACGTGATGTCACAGGGTTTGAGCCGTCGTTCCCCCCCCCCCCCGAGATATCCTCATACCCGGTCTTTCCGAGAAACTCTCATAAAAATGATAAAGGCTTTTGACAAGAAACAATCATGGCGACACTTGGAAAATTCTGAACCGGAAAGTCGCTACACATAGCGCAGCGCAGTCGGTACATAAATGAAAGAAACTAAAGATTTGACCCATTATTCAGGGAAAGTTTTAGCTGTTGACTTATCATTTTGTGACGCTCTACCAAAACCTTTGTTGGCCCTTCGCGATATACCTTAGTTAGCTCATGTACTTCCTCCCAACCCATAGTTTGATTGACAGCTAGGTCTAACGGTATTTCTGTGTATTGAATGATCTCAGCGTGACGGTAACGCTTGTGCATCACAAACTCCCGAGTCACAATAGCATGGCAGCAATGTCTTTCTTATGATTTAACTAGATACCGATAAATCATGAATCATGAGTACTTAACGTTCTATATCGGCGGACTTTCCACACCGAGTTCACATTCGTGCCTATATGCAAGTCCGAGCGTATGAGTTGCGTATTTACATTTTTGTCTCATAAGTAAAGTTTACAGCAGAGTACAACGTTTTTATCGGTTCGATAGCCAGACTGCACAAACGTGGGTCAAAGTTGAAAACAACTCTTTCCCTTAAACGTTACTTATAGCAAGGAAACTTAAGCTCCTTGCTAATAGCTAAGCAAACTTATACTGGCGTGAACATACTAGAAGTAGAACGCCCCCTAAGTTATCATAAAAAAGGATGGAATATTTTCCCCACAAAGCTTACCCAATCTGGCTTCGAAGGACTGTCCATCCGACGTATTTCCACGGAAATCCACGACTTTCTGGAAATGTAGACTCTGTCGAGGATGTTGAGATTATAAAGTTACTATCTCAAAATGACCGACCGGGCAACAAGACGCGTCTTGTGACCACTATGCCGGATGTGGGGGCGAGACAGTCACTTTAAATATACGTCATCATGGAGTGTTTTGACTCAGTGCTAATCCGCCATGTTTTGTTTGGCATGGTGACGAGGTACATAGATTGCGTCACGACATAATAAACATGATTTAGGTTTGGCCTGCACTACGCTTGACAAAATAATGAATAATCTATGCCACGATTCAGAAATTAAGAGAGAGGGAGAGGGGGACGTAGTAGTTGATTACCACGACGATTACAGTGTTTGCACATGTTTGTAGCAGGTAGTGTGTCTCAGTGTCAAGCCAAATTTCTGCCACTGCCGATTTGACTCAGAAATGCTCGGGTGCTTCCATTATGAATGAAATGAGAGAAGTGCATCACTCTCGTGGGCGTGGTAATTTTTCAAGCAGAAGTCTATGCGGGTGGTGGGACGGGGGTCACGCTGTAGAGGCTAACCCTAGCCCTAACCCCGTAGAACCTATCCTCGCCCTATATGGGTCCTGCTGTGCCCATACCCCAACCCCCACTCTAATTCATAGGATACACACGCACTAACCGACGAAGCAAAACTAGTCTGGCGGGGTGGAATTTGGCTTCACGTCTGTATACACGTACGTAGGACGTACAAAAACGTAGAAACGCACTGCATGCACGTTCTTTCAATTGCAAAGAGAAACCTAAACTAAACAAAGCTATAGATGTTACTCAACCATCACGTTCGCACACGTCTACATTCCCCAGCAACAACCCCCACATAGGCACAGACTGTAAGGTTCGCCATTATTTATGCCCATTCCCTAGTAAGGTTATTACACTGAATGCCTATTTCCTAGTAAGGTCATTACACTGAATGCCTATTTCCTAGTAAGGTTATTACACCGACAGGTGTGTGTATTTTTCTAGCACTTGAGTGGGCCAGAACGGTATGTTTGACGAAGGAAGGCAGAAAGGTTAATGACTTAAGACTTCTGGTGCCAGAGTGGGAAAATGAAATGCTGGTGTTAAACATTGTTATTTCGCTTACAATTCCACAGCTGCAGCTACACGGTACAATTTAGTGGTTAGCTTTTGCTCGCCTCTACCAGGCTTCGCGGATCGCTGAAAAAAATTGTAGAAATTACCAAATAGAGAATAGAGTGAATAGTAAGCCAGAGTCGGCCGGCCAATAGCATATTGGACCCGAAAACAACGAACATATGATCATTTTTCGTGACTGATGTACTCACGAAAGTAGTCCTGGTTCTCTTTCCTACCCATGAACCATAGCAAGGGGGTATCATTGCAAAGAGCAATGAATATGCTTTCCAATTATATATGAATTAATTTATGATATATGATAAAATACAATTCATAGAGTAAGAAAGGGAGTATGACTGATCAAGTCCAAGTTTCCGAACGTTTTGTGTTGAGTGTATAGGGCGTATTCAGTCACGTGACCCTCCCTCTAGCAACGAGCACTGGCGGCCATGTTGGTGCTCACTTGATAGTGGAGCCCTATGGAACTCTCCGTATAAATAGCAGATGTTTTCTACGCCATTCACAATTTCCCTTCGGAACGTTTTGTCTCACAATCCTGGTGTTTTGCCTCGTGGTCAGATGTTTGATTGGGACTGATAAAGCACACACTGATCGGGTAACAGTAAGATTGGTTTGGCGTTTCTCGTGTAGGTAAGGGAACATACGAAGGGACTAACGACTGAAACAAAAGTGGATTTCTGACATACGAACAGCGGATCTAAATAGTTGAAGTTGGAGAATCAACGTGAGTGTATGGAAACCTTTGTATCTGGTCGAAAAGCAAATTACAGGCCCGTTGTGTAACACAGTCGCGGCACCGTGTAGTCGTTGCTTGAGATCTGATTAAACCTCCTTGTTGAGATACGTTCGTAAACTGGCGGGTCTTTCAACGTCGAACTTTCCCGATCATAACGTACTCCCTGCCACCAAAATTTTTCACGACACTCAAGACACTGTACTACGTGGTTGCAGGCCTTGGAACACTTGTATGCTGTGAACTGATTTTATGCGTACTCTGTAAACAGTTTAGCGGCCATGTTTGTAGGCAGCTGGGGAAATTTCCTCGCTCGTCGACAATGGGTCATTTCCAGTTGGATTTTTGTAGCGAAAAGGATGTGAGGCTGGAGACTCTTTGCATATAATAAAACAGCGATCAGACGACTTCGCATTCCTTGGAAATTTAGAGACCGTCGGACACCGAGAAACTTCGCTGCCGGGTGAGCACCAACATGGCCGCCCACGGAGGGCAGGGGTGATGACGTCACGTGAATACGCCCTATATAGCCTCTTCATCTCGGGATAAAGGTCAAGTGACGTCACGCACGGTAACCTCACATCCGGTCTTTCTACGAAACTTTCGCGAAGCTAGCTTTTGACAAAAACTGGCGTCTATAATTCACCAGGTTCACGACGACAACAAAACGATTTGTCACGTATTCTAGACAGCAGCATTAATATAAACATGACGCATACCAAGCGCTGTTGTTGTGGCAGTGACCAAATCAACACAAAGCGAGGCAAAAACGGCATCAAACTTTGGACAAAAATAAACGAAACGATCAAATTTCAGAGAAACTAATTACTCAAATGACCTCAAATGAGGAAAGCCAGCTTTAGAATAGAAAATTACTTACCACTAGACGGTATAGTTCTCGCCAGATATGTACACCCGCGATTCACAGAAAAATGCTACATAAACAATGCTGTATCAAGCACTACGAGTAAAACGCTATCGAGCTACATATAACATAATGCTACGTTTGTATAATTCTTACAAAAAAAGAAACAACGCTTCTTACCATGACTAGCCGTACAGAAAACAACCGGGTCCCCAGAGTGAAGAAAGTAAGCCAACCTTCACAGACCCAAGTTCAAGCTAGTATTAAACTTCTAGCGGAAGCACGCACGGTGAAACACGCAACACCCATCATCCTTTGTCTTGTGCCATAAACCGCACATCCTGTCCGTTAAAAGGGAACGCCTGTGTAGTTCTGCGGTTTTCCTTGCAGATGTCACTATGAGGCCAGATTTCTAGGAAGTGTTCAAGTTGAGAAAGCCATTTGGAGAAGTTCATTGTAATCAATCACACACGATATACCGGAAACGTGTAGCTAGTTCCACGAAACCGTGCAGGATCTCATTTGTCAGTTCTAAGAATAACCTATGGGTACGATGAACTGGATACGTGAGTAGGTTACTAGTAGATAGCCACCATCGATATCCTCTGTTGGAAACTATCCAGGGTGGTAACGTTACTCAAATATTGAAAGAAGGCTACACACTCTGCTGAAATTCAAAAGACGTATCCATTACACTCTTAACAATAGTGGCGTCCCGGTGGTGTAATTGCAGGGTGTTTGATCCCGAATCCTGGGTCCCATGACTTGTCGTATTAACGTTGTACGTACGTGTGCACCTGCAATTGGGAAAGGCACTTTACGCGCGCGAATTTCCTCACTTCAAACAGGTAAAATGAGTACCTTGCTCTGGTTAGGGACGTCCTTCGGATAGGACGTAAACTTGAGGTCCCGTGTTTGAGGAGAGCCACGCCTTGAGCAAGTAAAAGAAAAACACCACACTTATCGAAAAGAGTCGGGCCAGCTAGAGTCCTATAGGGTCCTTCCCGGTGTAAGTGGACCAAACAAATTCGTCCGGATGTGCAGCTTGTACTTTTAAGTAAAAACTTCCTATCAAACAGAGGGTTTGCCCATTTTGTCCAGAGGAAGTTGAAGACGAATATCACTTTTTTCCCAAATATTTCGATATACGTAATTCACTATACTCAATGCTATCGTCGGATTAACCAGGACTTGAACAGCAAATGGACTTGAACAGCAAATGGACTTTCAATGGACTTGAACAGCAAATTTAAGTACATAATGACATGTGACAACCCATGCATGGTATACATTGGGGAATATATCAAAGAATGTCTAGACGTAAGAAACTCCTCCAATGATTGTAAAATCCCATTGTCATCCCATACTACTACGGTATTGTATAAGATAGACTACTACGTAATATTGTATTAGATAGATTGGTTAGCCTAATAGAATGTTATCTATGTACCAGTGAGTGCCATACTTTGTACCTTGTACAATCGTTGTGCAATAAAGTTATTATTTTATTTAAGTATAAAATGTTATTAAAAAGCAATACACATGACCAGAGGAGAGTATTTTGATTCATCCAATAATACATGTATATTTTTCTGAATCCAAGAACGTAATTGTATTGGCAACATGACATTGTACCTAGACTAGATAGCAGTTGTATTATACAGCATCAATATTTTGGTAACCCCCCGAGTGCCCTTCAGATTAATTACAGCTAGGTGTAACATATTATATATCGCGAACAACTACTGGACAAGCTTAAACTTGGCGGCTCTTAAGAAACCTTGGGTTGAGCTTAAAAATTAGCTTTGCAATGTGTTTCTGGAAACTTGTTTGTCACGTTAACTGATAGCCTTAGTAACTGTATTTTCCATTTACTTTGGGTCAAAAATGGACTTTGATCTTTGTCAATCACCCCATTTAAACCCATACTTAAGACTTGAAAAAAATTGTTTACCAAGTATGCAAAATCAAACGGACATATAAACAAAAATCAGGACCATAGCATGTCCAAAACACGAGATATCAAAACAGGAAGTTGCAGTACCGTAAAAACTGTAATCGTGGTGATAAGCTCACGAAATCCAAAATGCAAAGGTCTGGCTTATCTACTTTTGTCAAAGCTGCGAGTTGGCAACATTTAAATGGCCTTGGTGTAAAACACATCTGCTACCTAGCGTTAAGCCAGGAGCAGATGCGGCCTACTCTAAGTGACGCACTAGTGCCTGGAGTGACTAATGCCACATGCGCTTTTATGCTACGGCCCCTCTTCCAATCCGGGACCCGACCGGGCTGTTTGCGAAAACGAAAAAAAATGCATATCAAGAAAATACACAATATGTGGGTAGGAGTAACTATCATTTTACGTTTTGTGTCTTTTGTTGTCCTTTGTATCATATTTGTCGTTTCCACAAGCTGCCCGACCGGGTCCCGCTTTGGAGATGGGACCGCAGCATTATTAGGGGTACCGGTATTATTGACAATGATTAAATGTTAATCTTTACTGTAAAACGTCAATTAGTACAGGCTTTTCATGGTGAAATACAAAACCTTCGTATTCCTTGGCAGTATAGAAAATTGATTAATCTTTTTGCTTGAACAGATGTGATATAGACGTAGTTTTCCTTCCAGAACAGATATTGTGTTACCAAAGATTCGTACATAATAGAGAACAGGACTGAAATACTAATAATGCATCGCTAATTGTTCCGAGTGCCACATGAACTTATGCAGCCTCTCCTTATACAACGATAGATAAAGATAATTAGACAATAAATGATGTAACTATATGCAAGCTAAGAACTGAACGAATGTGGAAAGGATTATCTACATCAGAGCCCGCCAAACAATCATTAACCGGGACGGCAGACGGTACAGGCTTCCGGGAACCTTTGACCCGCCTCTGACGTCACGTTTCCAGAAAGTCACGTGTCAGACATGAGTGGGTAAGAATATCTGATGAAGGCAAAATAGTCGTGTGCGGTGAGCTTCAAAGTAACAGAAATGATAAAACGTTTAATAAGGTTTTATATGGAATATGAAACTTAACTGTTGGTACTAACGTTATTTGCTGAAAATTATTCATCAGCACACACAGACATTATTTCATTCGACATATCGCGACTTGTCCAACGACTCAACAGCCAACATAACCTGTTTTTAAAGAACTACCGCCATAGTGACCTTTGTCTCTCGGTGTTTACACGATACAACCTTGTTAATTTGGTTAGTACACAGTTCACGTAACACAGCGTGGTAAAAGGTAAACAGTGCATCGGGGTAAGTTGCTCCACTGAAATATGACTGGGATACGTTTAATTCTACTTGTTGTTGTTGTTTAATGTAAGGAGGAGAACGATAACTGGGAGTCGGTTAGAATTCCTACGCTACCTTCTTTTACAACATTGCTCCTGACCATACGTAGATATCAATGGTAATCGGAATATGGGAAAGTGAATTTATGCCAAGTAGTCATCTTCACTTCTAATATTCGATTACTGTCTGTGGACATGATAACCGTTGTTCTGGATTATTTGCATAACAATCAACAAATTGTCTTGTCCTCGTACTTTGCTATAAAACCGCCCCAGGGCAGTTAGAGCCGGTTCTTGTCCATCGCAGGCCAAAGGTTACAGAATCACGGCATCCTGGAGACATGACTGATCTGACCGAAGTGGAAGAGTCGATGGTGAGAAACTCTAATGCTATGTTTTTTCTGTCTTTTACAGCTATATTTGAAATATCTGGGCGAGTCTTTGAGCTGCACACTGCATACACGACGAATCGACGACATGCTAAGTGTATGATATACGGAGTTACAAGGCTTAGTATTCACAGCTGCAATCAGTTTTTGACCTTCGGCCTGCAAACAAGTGAACTATTTGTTTCACCAAAATGACTTAGCACCTTCACCATGTTTGATTCAACTATCATTTACTAATACGCAGGTGTTCACATGTAAAACGCCTCCAGGAGTTAATTTCCTTTTTTTTGTCCATCATACTTTGATTAAATGCATTGCAAAAGGTCTAATCAAATCTGCTCTTTGGGAAACGAGAGATCACGTGGAAGAATTCTTATCTGAAACATCGGACTACCACACGTCTGTTTTTGATAACAACATTTCACTGGTCGTATACACGCTTTTCATTGACGTCATAGTAATTATGATTTGAATCCCCTGGGGCCATATTGGTGGGTAATTGGTTACAAGGCTTAGTATTCACAGCTGCAATCAGTTTTTGACCTTCGGCCTGCAAACAAGTGAAGTATTTGTTTCACCAAAATGACTTAGCACCTTCACCATGTTTAATTCAACTATCATTTACTAATATGCAGGTGTTCACATGTAAAACGCCTCTAAGAGTTAATTTTCTTTTTTTTGTCCATCATACTTTGATTAAATGCATTGCAAAAGGTCTAATCAAATCTGCTCTTTGGGAAACGAGAGATCACGTGGAAGAATTCTTATCTGAAACATCGGACTACCACACGTCTGTTTTTGATAACATCACTTCACTGGTCATGTACAAGCTTTTCATTTACGTCATAGTAATTATGATTTGAATCCCCATGGGGGCATGTTGGTGGGTAGTTGGTTTGGGAGCAGTGTACGTGGTTTATGGACGTACACTGTAGTCCAATATGGCGCAAGTGACGTCAAATGAAAAGCCTGTATAACACCACCTGCCTTACCGTCCGGCACCTGCAGGTCTAAGTAGGCATTCGTAAGTCTAGCAAATCCACGAATTAGTACAATATGCATGCATCACGCAACGTTTTAAAAGGTATCTTAAATTTTTGGGTTATCATTTCTGATAGACATGATGTTTAGAAAAATGAATTCAGCAAAACTAACATTATTCAACACCATTGTCACTCAACTATCATTAAATCGATCAAGATACTAGTGTATCTGAGTGTTTACACAGACACAGGAATTCAGACAGCGTCCATGGCGTGGCCTCTCACTTAAATTCCTTCCGCCTCATTTATTCATTTTCGTCGAATCAGTGCCTTCCTTCTAAAGCTGTTATTCATGACTGACATGAGGGTACTGATAAAAGAAAAAAAGACAATAATGAGCTATACTTTATTGACGTAGTGAACTGTTCTTGTTTTTGATAGTACCTAACACGAATCTGGAATGTTATCTGGAATAATAGAGCATGACCACTTATTAGATGTTGTTGTGGACCTGCGTCATTACATACATTCCAGGCAACGCAATAAACGATTGGAACTACTCGTATGTCTTTCAGATCGACCTTGAGGTTAAGAGCTGGTATTACTTCATTCCCGTTGCAGCAGCTGTCACCTTTGACCTCTTAATTCTGTGATTGACGTCAACCCGCAGTCTGACTTCCAACGCCGCAGTCTCCAGACCAGACGCACATTGGTCTGGTCGCCATGTTTGCCCAGAGGGTGTCTGATAAGTTCGGTCCTGGCTTCCGACAAGATGGCCAACCAGAGCTACCGGATTATTCTAGATGCGGTTGCCATCCTCCTAGCTGCATCACGGAGCAATATGGCAAGGATAATTTGAGTTTGCAACAGACTGCCTTCTCACCAGAGGGATGGAGTTGCCAACCGACTGCATTCTCGCCAGAGGGATTACTTGAGGCACGTTCTGACTTCGTTTGCAACGGTGCAGATCTCGACCGATGGAGGCACCCCGAAGTTCTACCAACCATCGTGGAAACCAGGTCCATCACGGTGGAAGAGTTTGACAGGATGTCTGCCGGTGCCAGGAGAGGACCCGCCTACGACACTAACCATGCGCCTACCCTACAGGGGAATTTTGCTTTCTTCACACACGATGCAAGAAGGTGGGGCTTTGACGTTGTCAAACCTTCGATCCATCATGTGAGTGGAGAAACCACCGGAGAAACACCCCAATATGCCTTCTATACGTCACCACACGGCCTTCCATATCAGAGCCAGAACGGAGATAAGCATTCATCAGCGTACATCTATAACCATGACGACAAAGCATACCAACCCGTTACGGGAGCACTACACGCTCTATACAAGGCCCAGGAACGTTTCCACCATACACGGTCACAGCAGAATACAGGCAGGAAGAACAAGTGTTCCATGGTGAGTCGGAAGAATGAGGAACAATACGCGACATATGTGGACAAAAAAGTCAGAACAAAACGACAAGCTCCGGATCCTGTCAGTCAAGTGATTCGAAATGCCGAAAAAATGTGGCATGAAAAATGTACTGGTGCTTCTCAAGTTCATTTGCTCAACGATTCCTCATCATCCATGGAGAAGACTCAACAGCAACAGGTTACTACACAAGACCATCGGGACAACGGCACGCGTGACGTCAAACAAGATGGCGGCGGCACTGTGTCTGTGAGACTTCCCCCGAAAAAGCGGCGTAGGCTGGATGATATAGTCATGAGATTGAAAGGCTCTACCTACTAGCACCGTGTTTTACCGCTAATGATGCATTGTACTGCATTATTTGTATCAAAGAAATAACTGAACCATCCGTTGAATATCCTGGCGTCAGTACATGGCATGAATATTGCCTGTTTCATAACCTAGTTGTTGTGAATTGTGATGCACGTATACATATATAGTTAAACGTCGTTGATATGCCAACGGCAAGACTACAATTATTATTAGTAGATAGAATGGTTTTATGATAACTTAAGGATGCTCAAAAACCCCTTGACGTTGTGTGTTATCCTTTGGGTTGTTGTGTCATTATAAAGAAATGTTGTATGGATCATTGATTACAGTATGTCTCAGACCATTTCTGAGTTCTCATGCATGGAATTCCAGTTTAAAAGCTTTGAGGACGTAATGTGTATACTTAGAATTCAGAGGCCCTAATTATGATACTAGTATATATAGACCCATTACTTGGCCCTTCAGGCTTAACCACCCAATATTGGGCTGTGGTAGTCACAAGAAATGGGTCGCTAGGGGAGCTAATGTAGCCACGGAACTGTCAACCGTAAGCGCCTTGCCTGTGCTGCTTGTAACAGACGGTAGATGTCGCTGTTGCAGATACTGACCAGCTTGACCTTCCTTTTCGCGACCCCTACCCAGTCACCCAATATCACGCAGAACCATACCAACGCACATACATAAACAGCCCGCTGCAGTACCGTAATAAACCGCCAGGTAAAGCATTTTCGAACACGACCTTCGTTTTGGCAACCGCTACTCACCTACCAAATATCATGACGATCCATCCATTACTTCTCTCTCTCTCTCGCTCTCTCTCTATGTATATATATAATATATCTGATTATCAAATAAGATCATCATTTGCATAAATTATATAAGTTAATGATATTTTCTACCAAATAACACAAGTTGTCAAGAGTGAAAAAGTAATTCTTTTCATTAATCATGCAAATGAGGTCCTGATTTGCTTCATGATGTTCACCCACCTCTAATTAAATTCCAAACGCCGCAAATATGAAATTCCCGTCATTTACCACCATGGTATCATAGTATTCTCCAAACAGAGCTTTCGTTCGGGGGCCTAGCTAGTGGTGGCCGCGATTTTAAACGTCTCCCTTCCTTCCGCTTGGCGTTGATAGATACATGACTCCCGAATGTTCACAATTTTAGAGGGCTAGCAAGCGAGTGGTTAGTCCAAAGCAAAAAAAAACTCCGCACAAAGTTAGTTAGTGGCAAAACTTTTTGCTTTTTATTTCACGAGTTTTCTACATAAAATAGGTAAACACAAAGACTACTAGTTTAAAGACCCTTTACTGTTGTCAGTCAATAAGGGCTATTGTTCTCTAAGAGAAGTGTTGCTTCACATGCTTGAAAACACTTTTTGAGGCCATGCGTCAGGAATTTTCACAGTTTCACAGTTTTTAATGACTATAACTTTACAGTTCTTACGACGGTCGTGTTGTAATGAATCTGACTATATTATTCTTTTACATTATGACGCCCCCCAGTCAGCTTTGCTAAGCCCCTTGCCCTTCGAAACTCACTCGTGAGGGAAATAATGTCAACTAGAGGGCTTCTATCACGGAAAACGTCTCTATCACTTCAAACAGTCGTTCACATTGACAAGTTGAAAGCCGGAGTTTTCGTACAGATAGTCCATGAGGAAAGCTGAGATCATGTAGCTGTCGGGATGATCACTGTCCAGACTGAGAATCCCTCCTTTCGAGATGCGTTCATACAGGATCCGGAGCGCCTTGGGGGTCCTCTCCACGTCTCTGAACCGATAGTAGTTATCCTCCCTCAACAACGTACCTGAAATAAGGATCAAATCTTGGACTTAGATTTCAGATTCAGAGAAAGATATTGAGAAGACCAATGTTAAGAATTTGCTATAGTTTGACCTAACTCCGACGACCAAAATTTATGTTCTCTTGCGTGATTTGGTTTTATTTTCAATTCTGCAAAATTTCTTATCAAATAACTGTGTTATATTCTTATCATTTTACGTTACGTTATTTCAAGCTGTGTTATGGTATGTTAAGTTGTGTTTCTTATGTTTTCTGTGCAAAATTAGAAAATGATGGACAAATAAGCGGCTTACCAAGGTTTGGAGGGAACTTGGTTGTCGGCTGAATGAGCCTCAGTCCTCTGCTCTTTGCTGTATCCTGAACCCGTTGCGACAGGCCATCCGGATAGTAATAGGCTGGCCGCACCCCCACTTCCTTCATCCGCTGCACGGCCGATATCAGGCTCATCCGCATCACATCGGCGTTCTGTAGGACCCAGTGGTCTGCTGGAAAGGGTGCATTCTATGGGGGAGATTTAAAAACAATTAGTGATGGTACTAACATTGGTAAAACCGCCCTTCAACCTACTGTAAAATGTGAAATGTTCGCGGGAAAAAGTCCTCACAGCTGAACTAGCTTTTTGATAGTTGTGTCTCCAAAATTGAAATATGGTGTCTTATAATTGTGGCTCTATTTGGTACTCAAAGTATAGTCTGGGGCTCTGTACTGCAAGTGACCTTGGTACTGCAGCAGAACTTCCGGTCTGTGTCTTAATTCTTATAGTGGTGGAGAGCTTGTGATGTAAGAAAGTAGAGGTGTAGGTATGGGTTCCATAGCTGCTTGCTCGGGTACGTCGTAGGTACGTCCACCAGTAATTTTGTACTTCATGCACAGACAGGCCATTTTCCTTCTGTCTTCAAGCGACATCCGCTGTAGATTTGTTTTTATTTCAAATGGTGAGCCCTGCTATTTTTGACATTCTGTACTTTTCTAATGATTCTTTAGACTACTGATGGAAGTGATCTTCATAAGAAATGTCTTTTCTTCGAACTAAAGAATTCACACTGTACATACAGTCTGTTGGAAGCTCTACATGGAAATTACTAGTCGTACTCAAAGGAAGACAACGTACCTCTCGTATTCCTATCGTATATCTGTCGGCCCACTTGGTGATCAGGTCCGGGGAGTCCTGCACGAAGTCCCCGTAGACGAAGAGTGTGACCGGCATCTTGCTGGGGTGCGCCCGGATGGTCTCCACCAGCTTGTGGGCTGCCTTCCTGTTCATCCCGACCTGAACCGTCAGGGCCAGGCGGGCAGGACTACCGGGAGAACAGCTGGAGTAGGCCACGCCAGCAGCTCCAGGGGTACCAGCTGGGATCTATAACAACCGATAGTAGGTGATCTTCATTATCTTCATTAGCTGTTTAAAGAGGCCGCCATTTTCCATCCTAATTTCTCCACGTTTTCAGACGATAAGAAAACTACTCACCTCTTAACATCACAAAACCCACATATTACAGAAAAAGTTGGATCATTCGTCTTTCACTGTCTCGGAAAAAGGAGCCGAACCCAATAAGTTAGAACTTAGCGTCAGTAGTTAAGACTAGAGTAGTCATATGTTTTATTGTTTATCATTGTCCGTCCACTCCATGTTTATTTACTTATTTATTGCACTTCTCCCAAAACTGGAAGGCATGGCGAAACATGTACTTACAATTAGCCTACGGGCAGAAATTTACACTAAACTTTCATTATCCCCAGTACTAGTTTTACATCTGTAGATGTTCCCTCCTCAAACGTTAGGTAAAACACTGACAAAATGAAGAGAACCATTTCTATGACACCCCTTCTTATCTCCAGTGATGTACGTCTCAATATATATCTTTATCCTTTTCCGTTAACATATCTGTGTGTTCCTTAAGCTTGCAATTAGCCTACAGACACCAAGGGCCTGGAATCTATGCATTTGTTTATATGTTTATACATGCATGTGCAAGTATCCAGTATAATTAGATAACGAGTTCAAAACAAAGATGTGGACAGAAAGCGTTACATGTGCATCCCCGCTGTACTTACGTCAACCTTGTGAATGGCTTCCATGTCTTCATATCTTTTGTACTCCCCTGCCCAATCCAGCATACTGATGCCATGGGTCTTCAGAGTATTCCTAAGATCTTGTTTTCTTTCTGTTGACCATCCTGGTATAGGGAACGAGTCATGGAACTCGCCATAAAACCTGTAAATGTTTACATGGTTAACATTTACATCAAGTCACGCGCGCGCTAGAGTGTGCTCTCGCGAGAGCAGAATCAAGATGGAGCCGGACTTTGGAAATGGGTCTATTGGATGCATTTTTAACATCTCGAAATATTGAATAGCAAGATTCTTTTATTCACAACCAAGTATTTTACAAGCTGCCTGTCATCTTCATCAGGGTAATACTGACTAGTTCACAGTGCACTGACTAGGTGTTACTGCTAACAATGCAGTCCCAAAGGTAAACAATGGTGAGATGATGCAGTTCCAAATGTAAAGAATTGTTACTAAGATACCAAGCTCTAGCTCTAAGTGAAAGCCATATAGAGGAGCAATGCACGCACTTGTCTATCCACTTGAAGGTCCCTTCTCTGATCATCTTGTCCAGGATGTCGTACTCAGCTCCCTCGACGTCAAGCTTGAAGATGACGTAGTCTTCCAATGCTTGGCAAAAGAAGAGTGGTTGAGATTAGCGTGAAACCATGCAAAGTACTTCATATAGATGCATTTGAAACATGTAGATGTGCTAGTATTTGCAACCTCTGATCAAATTCAAGGGTTATAATGGCTTTCAAGTCTCAGGGGTATAGCCTTTGTCGCAGTAAACGGACGATAGCAGTTTTGTATGATTAAATGACAATGATAACCTAATTTCGATTTCATGATCATGCTATCAGATATGTACATGTCATTTAAACATACCTGTGTTTTCTTGTATCCACGTGGACAGATCCACCATTGGTATGACGTTTCGTACACCGAATCGTCGGCCGTGAATTTCGCCCTGCTTCTCTGATTCCGAGGCGTAGATGGCCCCCCCTCCCCACTGCATGTCCTTGCCAGCGACTGCACCCTTGTCTGGTTTCCAGGCTGACTCGGCGTAGGCCGTGATATTTCCTGATAAGGAAATTCGTGCGTTTATTTCATGTTTCAACTTTGAACTATTCTATATGTCAACGTTCTATACACCTAGGCTGATAAAATCACACAGAAATATACAAAAGTAAATGATAGCCCTCGTTTTTAAAAATGAGTTGATTGATTAATTGTCAAAGATGCAAGTGAAAACACTAAGAAATCTTAATACAAATGTGCGAGGGGGGCCGAAAGCTTGCAAGCTTATATGTTGGCCACCCAGATAACTACGATTATAGCAAAGATGAAATAAACAAAATTGAATAATATATATATCACACAATGAAAATACCAATTCAAATATGACAGTAAACCTAAGTGAAACTGAACAAAGCCATAAAGATTAACACAAAAGTTAACAACTGATGATACAAAAAGAAAGAACACCTATACAAGGTGATAATATAAGGAATATAGTTGACAGCATTACAGGCAAATGTTCAAGCTTATTAGGATAAGCCTTAACCTTCTCCCCACTGAAGTAGCTGTTTGACACAAACTATGATATGGTTGCAGTGTTATGCAGTAGGGAGAAGGTAAATGCATTCCTAATACTAAACCTGTAGAAAAGTGTTACGGGTGACATGACTGACCATCTTCCCCCGCCACGGCGACTGGACAGTGCAGGACGTGGTTGGAGTAGGACGCGAAGTAGGGCGCCAGCCTCGCGTCCAGCTCAAATGAGTGGATGATGTAATCTTTTCCATCAGGGTAGGTCTCCCGGAATAACTGTGTGGGCCAGGAGAATAGAAGTCTCGATACTTGATTTAAACATTATGACAAAGATCACTCCAAAGATATATACGCTGAATTTTTAGTATCTGTAGTTCTAGAATACTAGTACTTCGTTGTTATGTTTTGTTCCAAGAATTTATGGTACATTCTATAATGTCCTTGGCGATTCTCTAAATTAGGGGAAACTCATTGATGCAAGATCATGTTTTAGTAACAAAACTATATGTTTTGAATTAACAATTAACACACTGTATACGGTAATTTATCAGGTAGGACAATCTGATTGCAGCGTATGTAACAGTATAATGTGAAACATCGTACCAAAGGGTGATGAATTCAAGGTCCAAAAGAGGACAGAAGGAAAGAAACTTAAACATTTCCACAAGTCATATCTATTTCCCATGGATACTCTTCCTGTACGATTTCTCTCTTTTCATATGTAACTTGAGAGTTGAATCCAATCATTTGTGTCTAAGTCGTAGCAAAGATATCCACTTAGACAGCATCTTGAAAAACCACGGGTGAAACCAAGGATGTTCAAACCTCATCGGTGAAACATTCGGCCGCTTGCTTGGAAACGGAACATATTTGAGATGATTTTTCTCACTTACTACTTTTATGAATAAAGAAATATTTGTTTTTCTCCAACATATTTACTTCATCACAAAGATGTGGCCAAGCCGTGAATTTTCTGAAGCGGTTTTTCGAAGAAGAAATGTTCTCTTACCTGCACAGTAGATGCAACATTAGCTCCGCAGTCCAGAAGTATTTTCCGTGGTCCAGAAGTATTTCCCTGAAGTGGTACACTACCATCCCCCTGTCGTGGTACACTACCATCCCTCTGTAGTGGTACACCTCCATCCCTCTGTAGTGGTACACTACCACCCCCCTGTCGTGGTATCTGTGGCGGCCTACATCGATCAATAAGTCGTTAGTTGCTAGAAATGTTTCTGTTTAATCCAACTCAAAGATGCCTATAGTTAAGGTTCGATATCTAAAAGTGGGTTAACAATGTACGAAGATACAATCGGGACGTTAACAAAATGATTGATGGAGGCCAACTGCAGTCATCTATGTTATCAAAACACAACACAACACCACACAGCACAGCACAGCACAGCACGCATGACACAACACAACACAGCACAAAACACCACAACACAACACAGCACGCGTGACACCAGTACTGTTGAGATTTTACTTACCGAAGAGAATCGTCTAAAGAAGAGCGAACAGGAACATCGTGGCTGGCAGTAGGGCGGATATTGACGGTGGTTCCGTAGTTTTGCAGCAAAGACAGGGTATATCCCAAGACTACTCCGAACACGACGAAGATCACCTTGCTTGGCGTGTTGCCGTTGGCCATCTTGATCCCGCTCTGCCGACTTTTCTTTACCCAACGCCCACTGACCGGCTTTAGCTGATAGAAAAGATCTTAAAAAAGAATTTCAGTTGGGCATGACACCGTTAATTCTAAAAGTTTATATATGATATTCCAAATCTGTATCTAGACAATAATGAGGAAGCCAATTTATGAAAAACTAGCTGTTACAGCGGCTGAAGCTCGCCACCTCTCCCGGGACAGGCCGTGTAGGGAAGGCCCATTTCGAAGTAGAACGAGTTTCATGACAGAATAATGGTAGAAAGTGACTATTTAGATTAAGATTTTGACTAGTTCTGACGACATTGCGCCGACATTGCCCCGGAGATATGAATGATTTTTTCCTTGTGCACTGACGTCATTTGATTCTGACATAGGCGCGTCTTACCGTGACTGGTGAATATGATGTTTCTACATTAGGAAAACTTCTGATGCACACGTGATTTCTCCGTTTGATTATTCTAACTGTACTAACTTTGAATCAATAAACATATTTTGGTTCCTACAACTGCCCTGATAGACATAATCACTACATTCTTCTACAAAACATGGTCAACCTCGCCATTTTGACATGATGGACCTGTCCACTGAAGAGAGAATGCAATGTTTAAACAGTAAATGCTCTTTCTTGGGTCAAAAATTGATAAAATTTGGTTCATATATAAAGCAACTGTATTGTCTGATAAATATTCCAACGGAACCCAGCTGACTTTTGACACTTGACGTAAGATCCAAATATCTAGTTCTGCGTCAAAACTATTGATTTTATGTTGAATAGCGACTCTTGCGGACACCTCCTTGAGGGGGCCTGCATGTGGGCGCCCCGGCAACGCTCTTCTGTAAATTCTAATTCAAAAGTCACACACCTTATGTATTTAAGTTTGAAAAATGTGGGGATTGCCCCCCCCCCCCCAGGGCACATTGAAAAGCGCAATTGCAGGCGATATGTACCCCCTTGATAAATAAATACTAGTAAACAAAAAACACCTTCCGACTGAACTCTAACGTCAAAATTTTTTTAACGCCTTTGGCAAGTTATTCAACCTATTTTTTTAGCAACCTGTGGAGTTGAGAATAGACAAGAAATAGAAACGGTCTACTATGATCGAAGTTGAAAATAGACAACAAATAGACAACCATAACCTACTATGGAGTTGAGAATAGACACGAATAGACAACTTACGGCCTACTATGAGGGCCGTCGTTCGACGTGTGAAATGCCCTGCTTCTGGAGAGAAAAACGTAGCTAGAGAAAAAACAAAATTGTTGAAACCTTTAAAGCAGAATCTGGATTTAGATTGGTCTAGCGGTATAACCGTCATTACAACACACCAGGACTGAAAAAAATATGGTAGAAATTACCCTAACACAGTAACATGTCTATGTAATTACCAGGGAAAAAGGGGATCCTCTGAGCGTCCAGCTGCAAAAGAGGGCAACTAAGACGTATCAAAATTCAGCCAACTACGATGTAGTTAAATGTGTTCATAACTGGCGACTTAACCTACCTCTCCAACTAACCATTGAGAAGCCGACCATCCGATACCGGAGGCAAATTAAACTGACCTAGCTGTAGGCCACCATAATAACCGGAGCTGATGATAGCTGGAGCTAAAATTGTGACCCATATTTTAATTATTTATTGGTTTAGCATGTACATTGTGACACATATAGATCGATAAAACCTAAATTTCCCATTTTCATATGAAATGTACCGCCATGATATCGATAACCACATTCCGTTTTAAAACGTGGGAATGGATTGATCAAGAGCAACTTTAATAGAAAGAAGCTAAAACATAACATCGTTTCAGTAGTTTCATTCAACATCCTTTGTTCTTTAAAAAACGTAAATATATAGCCTATTATGAGGGCCGCTTCTGGAGGGAACAACGCAACATTTGAAGCAGAATCTTGCTTCATCTGAATCGGCAGAATTTGAATCGGTAAAGCAGTGTAACACATCAGGACTGAAAGAAATAGTATAAATTGTCCTAAATGGCGGAAATATTTCATCAGAAGACTTGGTATAGATTTAGTTACAAATGGCACATCTGCCTTAGGCCTATTGTTCAGCAACCAATGGAGTCGAGAAAAGACAACAAATCATCCGCATCGAACCTATCCATGGTCAATTTTAACAACAATAACAGCAAGATCAGAATAAGTACCTACCTGTATTCCGGCTTGTCGGAGCTGAGGGACAGCAGTTGTGGATACTGACGGAACTCAGGATGTTCAGGGAAAGTACGCTGCTCAGTGCGAGGTCAGTTACTTTATGGATCACTCTGGGTGACTACCAATCAGAGCCGTCCATTCACCATCAGATGGCCTGGAGCACCATGACAACACACCCTGAAAAATTAAAAACCGGTTTTGCAACCTCACCCCCCCCCACAAAGGATCGCCAGGTCATATGACGTACGGTGGACAGACAAGTGACTGTAATCATGATATAATTGCATCAAGAAAGTACTTCAGTTCTATTGTACCTTCCAGAGAGGAGTAACAGTTGTCGACACTGGCGGACCTCAGGACGATTCAGTCTTTGATATATATGATCAGCCTGACTAAGATCGCGCTCCTATCGTTGATCGATACCACCCTCCTCCCTCAAAACGTAGAAATGCAAAACAAATACATAGAAATGCAGATATTTGTTGACGGACATGCAGCCACCTCCTCATGGGTTAATTCTCTAGATGGTTGAAATGCTAATTAGGATAGGTCTAGTGTTTGCCACAATAGCCTCGTTTTAATTCATGTCTGCCGAATGGGAAAGGTTTATAGGGGAGGGGAATCTAGCTTGCCCCGGCCCGGGAGCTACATTGTACATTAGGGCTAATTAGCTCTACGGCATGTTCCATCACTTCCTTTGTTTTAGAAAAAAAAAAACAGGTTCAATTCACAAATTGATTGAACTTCCTAGCTTTATTCTGTCCAAACTTTACCTCATATATACCATCTATTCCGCAGTGTAAAATTGAGTATTCTTGTCTCCATTGGATGTTTGAACAAGACATTACTTTTTTGCCTTTCTCAAACGACAGTTGCTGATACAGCGTCGATGGGATCCCGAGAGACAATGGCACCTGCATTGGTGTTTTTCTTCATTGACATTGTGTGCTGTTGTCTGTGGTTAGTTCTGTCATAACTATAGGAAAGTTGTATTGATCATTATGGTAAGTCTCAAACCATGTATATGCTATAGATATGATATATAGATTCAAATCTACCTGGTCTCTTCAGGTTTAACCACCCAACATGGTTGGTAACAACACCCTATTAAAATGCATTCATTGGACTGTGTAGTTACAAGAGATGGATCGCTAGGGGGAGCTAATGTAGCCGGGGAAGTGTCACCCTCGCCATTCATGCAAGCCTTGCTTGTGCTGCTTACAGCGGACGGTAGATGTCGCTGTTGCAGATCACAGTCCAGTATTATTACAAGAACGCCACTCTTTAAACATTTGTTTGACCAACACACTTTATTAGATAACGGAAAAAAAACCTGAAGAGAAAAAAAAGCTCAACACAAACATAGGCACAGGAGGCAAATGTAAGCATACACGTTTAATGTGAACGATACCAAGCAAAATAGAGGAGAGGTAGAGATTATGCATGAAAATATTCTGCAAAATTCTTATCGACGTGTCAACTATTTTGTTGTATTGATGAATAAAGTACGGAAGGTACAATGATTCAGAATCTGGTATTTCTGTCATTATTATGTTGCATTGCTTTGTCGTGTATGATATGTACTACAAAGTCGTCATACTTTTACAGTTTCATCTAATCGCAGTCACGTGTACTGCTATCTATGATTGTACGTGCGTACCTTGATATTTTCCATCATGTATAGTAGCAATTCACTGAATATCTGAACTGTAATTAAAGATACATGTATTTAATTGACTGCAATGCAGACTTGAGTTTCCGGACAAATAGTACATTGATTATGATAAGATAGAATGAATAAGCACCAACAAACGAGAAAGTAAACAAATTGACTAAGAAAGGAAACTAAGTCTCAAAAACTGAGGCATGCATAATATTTTATTGTTTTAACTTATGTATCCTTAACTTAAAAGTTAAGTTGAAATAGAAATCGATTAGATTATACATAGCTTGGTTTCTCTTCATTTGAACTACAGAGAGAGATAAGATAAGTTATCTATTGACTATGAAGGGCTGCTTAACAAACCGTAGGCTGTTACAAGCTACTTATGCGTTTAAAAGTCTAGATTATATATCACTAGAACGTCAACAATGTAATAATAGCATAATCAGAAAGCAAGGTGTCTGTGTCCATAGACAATTGGAGATGTGTGTGTGCGTGTGTATGTATTTATGTGTGTGTGTGTGTCTCTGTGTGTGTGACGGTCTTTGGCCAAGCAGTAAATTGTATATCTGTGCTATTACCGAAAATACTTGGCCAACTCTCTGGATCTATGCATTATTTGCCTCAGAAGTCGCCAAATACAGGCGCTAACAATAAAATTAAGTTAAAAACACTTAAAAGTGTTTTGGTAATAAGAATGAACAAAAAAACTGTGAACGTTCAACTGTTCACAAAAGTATCTATCATCATAGCACCCTGATGGTCAGTGGGAGAGGTAGGTACATAACATGTTGTCATAAACTTGATTATAAAGGGAATTGCCACCCATTTATGGCAAAGATTAGATATTTGCTGAGGATACAAGAAATTATCTGCAAAACGTAGTTGTTAAAATCTTATCACTCCAAATTGAAAGATCCGATTAAAAAGGTGGTAGCTTTTTGGACTCTTTCAAAAAGTTCACTTTCGTAGCAAATCCTGCGATTCACTTCTCAGTGAATTTTACTTTTTCTAGGGGCATTTCGGCACCCCACAGGCCATGAACTGAACCTTGTTCTGGTACTTGTAGTAGCACCAGGGCTCGAGTTCAGGGGCGGGGTTACGGCAGTAGTTGTGTTTACCGATTCCATCCTTGTTGTTCGGAAAGTTGGCGATGTTGTAGAAGTAATACCTAAACAGACAAAGAAAAAAATTTGCGAGTTTTATCAAAAATTCTTCGATTGCACACTGAGTACATACTTGGATTGCAGGGAGCTCAGTACACTGGTCTCAATGTCCTGTCACGTAAATCTACCTCATTCTTTTACCATGCCTTGGCCTTGATATAGCCAAGTTTTTGAGCCTTTGTTTATTCATGAGAAGCTCAAATCGGCCTACAGGCCGCTTTTCATTGAGGTCATAATGGAAGCCGAGGTATAAGGGTCAGGCAAAATATACAACAAACATACAGTTTACAGGATTAGTACTACCTATACGTGTTTGACTTACTTCAGTTCCGGTGCGTCCCACTTCAGACAGTCGTACTGGTTCCCGCTGGCGTCCTTGGCGGTTTTGGCCTGGGTCCCGCGGTACGACTTGCCCTTGTCGCTGACCTTGTAACAGGCCGTGCTCGTACCTCCCTGCCCTCCACCGGTGGTGCCACCAGTAGTTCCACCGGGCACATGCAGAGCGTTTGGCGGGATGACTGGAGCTCCTGGCCGACGGGAGGAATCGTGTCAATAAAATGTTGGTCTTAGTTGCAAGGTCTAAAAGCCAATTGTCTTCCACTACATCCATGTACAATTGACGCTTTGTTTGGTCCATAAAGTGACGTTCAAGGTCTGCCAAATATCACAATTGTATGTGGACACGTCGCCATATCAGATCAAGTTCTCGGAGCGCTCCTCGCGACACAGGGCGAGATTCGCTAACGCACATGCCCACATAAATTAAGATACCGTATCTTGATACTCTTTGGTTGCCCAGGAATCGTCAGCTGCTCGGCAAACGAACCAAATAAACATGAAAGTGATTTGATTTGTGTCCATACCTGCACATCCCAGTTTGGTCTTGGTAGCGGTGAACTCAGTTGGCTTTGTCCACTTCATGTCCGACATGCAGGTGGTCTTGATGTACTCCACCCCGATGGTGACGGCGCCCAGGCACCCGACCCCGCAGGTCGCCCCGATGCGCTGCGGCCCTTTGCAGTTCGAGAAGCCGCCGGTGGGGACGTTCAGCGCCGGGCACACCTTGTCCAGCGGCCCGATCCCACCAGTGCTACCGCTCCCTCCGGTACTTCCGCCTCCAGTTTGCGATGCAGCGTTAGCTAGAAGGCAAAAAAGGAAGAAAAATTATGAAAAGATCTACCTTAATGGGGCTTTTACATTTACTTCGTATGGGCGTATAAATTTCTGTCAGAACAAGGCACACAAATAATTACGTAGTCTTTCTTCATGTTAGCTGCTTCATGAGAAATTATAAGTAATGGGTGTATGAGCATCACATCAAGTGCCGTCAGTCAATCACATTTTAGATTTGTACACATTGTAACTTGTATGCCAGGGTCAACATAGGATATTACAGAGACAAAGCTAAAAAGAAATAATTCAAAGAAAATACGGTTGCTCACCCGAGCAAGTAATTTTAGAGAGGTCCACGCTCCACTTGCCAGTAGACTGGCACTCTGTGGTCATGATCTTCTGCCCGGTCGGACACAGCACCCAGCACTTATGGCCCACAGGGAAGACCTTGCTCTTTGCACATCCGGTCACGGCGGTAGGGGGCGCTGTTATGGCTGGGCACGTCACGGCGGGACTGACTCTCTGGGACTGGCCGCCGCCGGTAATACCGGAAGCGGAAGCTGACAAATTGAGGGTGGGGGGTACAGTTATTATTACAGTCACGCGAGAGCGTATCTCATAGATTTTTGTCTTATAGAATATGACTAGGAGCCAAGTTTATTTTGTAGCAGGCATTGTATGTTATTCCGTTATTAGGAATTAAGACATTACCCGTTCAAATAGCTGATATTTCATATTCAATGCCATTAATGCAACAACAAAAAAAATAATCAAGAATTGGAATTCAATGAATGCAGATATTATGGAAATTCGTTGGTATTGAGTACTGAAGCTCGATATTCCATGGCAGCTAAGAGGCTCCGAGTTTCGCCTGGAGGGTTAGCCTTAAGCTACGGTGACGTCACATTAATCGTAGGCCGTCATACGAGTGTGACGCGATAGAAATTTCAAGCAGACGGTGACAGAAGTCACAAAACTAATATCCTCTACCAGGCTCCACAGGTCGCTGGAAAAATGGTAGAAATTCGCCAAATAGACAGGTCGCAAAATGTTATCTGTCTATTTGGCGAATTTCTACTATTTTTCAGCGATATGTGGAGCCTAGTAGAGGCTACAGAGCCAACCACTGCTCAAGGATCTTCGACAGCATTTTCCGTATCAAGACAGCTAAATGTTGTGCGACATGTGCACGATTATTCCATGAATACAATACAATCGTGCGACAATCGTGCGGCGAATGACCAAGCCCTTACCAGTGCACTTGGAGACGGGACAGAAAGCCCAGTCGTTCCGGGAGGCTACGTAACACCATGGGCGGGACACGGTACCCGGGATGGGGTTACGGCAGAAGTTGTGGTTGCCGACGTTGTACTTCCCAGCAGCAACTCTGGAAGAGTTAGACAATGATATCAGAATTAGGCATTCATCAGTCTCGCAAGATAATGATAAAGATTATAATCAATTTAGCAACTCTAATTTATAACACTGATTACTGATAACAAATACCAAATCAGTAGTAAAAGAGCAGCGTCCCTTGTAATGTTGGTTGTATTTTTATGGTAGATCATTGCAATATTTCTCCACTTAAACATTTGTCTTCTTTATGCGCAATTGATATACAAACCAATGTCCCAGAAAGGTATTGTCAGGTGTAAAATTGCATACGGTATTAAAAACACACACAATAAGTAAATAAAACTGCCCTCTTATTCAAAGAGTATAGAAGAATGCTACCCAGTATGCATGTATTGTTTCGTTGCAGATAGGGAAACTGTGTTCATCAATAGTATCATTTTAATCTGATATCATCAGTATATCCTGTTTTGACTCACGATTTGGTGCTTATGGCGCGGAATTTGACTATGTCAATAGAATTCCAGGCCAGGCAGGGTTCGTTAGTCTCCGTCACTCCCACAGTTCCTCGGTAGTTCTCTCCACTTCCGGTGTAACAGTCGACATCGTTCAGCTTCATGGACGCCCGAATGGCTAAACACAGAAGAATTACAGGTGTTGAAAGTAGGAAATCAAAGCACATTTACGTCATCTACTGTGGCTATAAGGTGAGGCATCACCAACTACTCAACAGTCTACTGTACCCAATGCATGGCCACGTGTCACAGTCATCGGGACTAGCCATAACTCTCATGCAAAGAACCGTCAGGGGAGGAAGAAAGAGAGGTAGACAACGCAAAAGATTGGAAGTTGATATCAGAGAATGGACCGACGTGACACTAAGTAAAACAATGCGAAGACCAAAAAGCCGAGAAGGGTGGACAAAGCAGGTTGTCAGATCTTCTGTGGTGCCCCAACGGTCAAATAGTCAGATTAAAGGACAGACGAGATGCTCATGAGTACATGATGACTTTACATCGTTAATGCTGAGGGTCATGCCTCCGAACATGAAATGTCATCGCTATCAAGTAACACAGGACCCACAACTGACCAAGGAGGTTTAAAGGGATGGACCTCCTTGAACTGACACACCATGCAGTGCCCCACGACTATGCCAATGCCTCGAAAACGTAACGTGCCACCTGCCACAGACTCATTGTAAGCCCTTGTCCAAGCAGAATGTTTGTCCGTGGTAGTTAGAAGTGCACTATATGTACAACTAGAGTTCCACGACCTCATACCTTCGCCATATGATTTTAACCTTTCTGACTGACATATCAGGGGTGTTTGTCATCAATTATAAATCATACCAGTTGATCTTCTTCACCCAAAAAACAAAAGTATGAGCGTAACAAAGAAGGTTATGCTAACAAAGTAACATTTATCATGAATTATGCAAATGGGGTCCTTATTACCATGATTTGATTCAACAATGTTCACATTCACATAACTTCCAAATGACACAAGTATGAAATTGCCATCCTTTACCTGTATGGTTTTATAGTAGTTTCTCATTAATTATGCAAATAAGGCCTACATTTGCATATTTTTATCTATCAAAATTCCTCAGTAACAAATGTCACATATGTCAATAGTCATATCATGGAATACAGCGGGTTTCTAAAGTTGTCTCATTAATTATGCAAATTAAAATCTGATTTGCATAATTATCGTCCAATCATACAAAGCATTACGTAAGCTATCTACATACCAAAAATCATTACCATCCATCAAGCCCATCTTGAGTTATAGTATTTTCTCATTAATTATGCAAATTAGGTATTCATTTGCATAATTGATATCTATTAATATTTCTCTCTTCTTCAGTTACATATGTCACATGTTTGAGAGTCCTGTCGTGGAATTTGGCCGATGTATAAACTTTCCTCATTAATTATGCAAATTAGATACTGATTTGCATAATAAGTATCTAATCATGTACATCATCACTCAAGCTATCTACTTACCAAAAATTATAACCATCCATCAAGCCCTTCTTGAGTTATTCCCTTTCAAAGTCTGAACCAAAACCTGCTCCTGCAGTTCCAAAAAAGCCGCTAGGGGGCCAAAACCTATACCACTTACTCTCTGTCCAAAGAGCTATCTACCACTCAAAAATCAGTTCCATAGCTTGTCCAGAACACGAGATATTGAAACAGGAAGTTCCGCTGCAGTACCGTAACAAGCCGCTAGGGGGCCCAAAATCTAATCATTTCCTAGTCTCATCAAGACCTACCCACCTACCAAATATCAAGACAATCCATCTAAGCCTTCTCGAGTTATGCTGTACATTACACACACACACACATGCATACAAACGCTACCCTCTGCATAACCTTCTCGGCGAAGGTAATTATGTAGCAACCTTGTCCCGAGCGCAGTCAGGATATTTCTGACTTAGGGAGAGGATATGCTGTTCCAGTCCTATTCATGTAATCCGTAATTTGGATATTGGTACGTGGTGACAATTGATCAGTAAGAAGGAGAAAGCAAGACATGAAGAGAAAGTTCAGCTGCCTATGCGTGCTAAACGTCTTACGTTCTCATGCCACAAAATATTGGTAATACATTAATCAATTGACAGTATAAATAAATTCACCATTTATCCCCAATATATCATAATGAATTGTAAATTGTGTTAGCGCACTTACATTTAACCTCTAATCCGCGAATGCCCTAAACGAATAAAAAAAGTACAATCTGTAAATAAGATTGAAGAACCCAACGACATAATGAAAGAACAATGCAATACATAAAGATATTGATGAAATAAAACATGTCATCCGGAAGAGTATGTCAAAAGTCGAAATGATTGCTGCAAACGTGCAGTAAAACTACAGCAGCACTGATAGATATCTCATTTTCATTTAGTTCCAATGAAGTAGCTCTAATAATGGATCCACATACTTACTTCCAACTGGACAGCTATGAAAACTACCAGCACGAGACTAGTGACATGCAGTCCCATCGTGGCAGGATCCTGAAAAACAAGGTGAATATCTTTTTTCCTATAAATTTTAAATTTGCTATTTGTATATATCACTCTATCCTAAATGCACTATAATGAATTACACTAACAAGATACATTGTATATTCGATAACTCTTATTATCATTATCCAACTGTCATGGTGATATCATAATCATATTATCAGATAACCCTTAACCTCGAATGTCCTTCGGGCCCTGTTACCCTAAGTAAGACATTACTGCAACTATGTTAACTATATAATTGGGATGATATAGATAATACCAATATCATTGTGATTCATTAAATTGATAAACCAACATGCCATTTTTGATTATGTCACATTTATGCCATCTTGTCTGCAGCATGTAAATAAAGCAAAAACAGCTCTGTCAACATCCAATTGCAGAAATTATTTCAGGAAACGTTTACCATCGTTCTAGTTGGAATGTTGATTTCTTTTCCAGACATTTAGACAAACAAGGAAACCAAGTCCGGAAACCTACATTGTCCTCAGAGCGATTATAGCACTGTCTGTGGTTATAATAGTACAGTCCATTGAGCAGAAAACATCGATAAGTCGTTCCGACCGAGGATTTGTCTAGACCTGTTCGGTGTGGTTTGACCTTCAGACACCATGTTTTGTTTAATATCTACTCAAGGACACGGCGGTCGAACGTCCCCCGAGGATGCGCCACAATTGACAGTTACGATGCGCATCATTTTCACATGACCTCGACGGATCAAAGACGAACTGTATTGACTGTCTCCTGATGTATCTCACAGAGCCAATCCTACCAATTTCTGTGTTTAACTTTGTCAAGTTGAAAAACTTCAAATAGACGCCGACCAATGTGATTTGATTGAAACTGCGACGAAATATTGTAGTTAAGTCAAAGATGACTATCATCAACAGGTGTGCGAAGAATAGTGTTACGTTAGGAATGTCAAATACGTATATCAATTAGACCTTATCGTAAAGGACATTGGGCCTGTTGAAGGTTGCAAGTTACCGAGGACAACGCAGGTTACAATCGCCATCATACGCCAACCGCCTTGAATGCTCTGTATTGTGTTTTCCAGGTTTGCTAAATCGGGGATCGGGTATACTGCTACAGTCTCTATGAGGACTGTCTATACCCAGATAGATAAGATAATCATATTTAAGTGCAACAGGAACACATGCAGAATACTTTTATAACTTTGAGGAATTTTCATTGTTTCAGCACAAAGGAAGTTCTGAGTCATGAAGTACTTAACGACGAATGACTCTGGTAGTTGGCAAACTAGTAGTCTCGACTGGCTTAGGATGAAACATTACACGTACTGAAATCCAACTAAACGTTTGATAGTTCGGTCGTAGATCATAGGGATAGTATGATACAATAGTTTGAGTTCCTTTGCACCTTTATCTGAACATCTCTACATCCTAAGGGACCTTGTGCCTGGGAAATATCAAACAATCAAAGCCTTAGTCACATGGTCTCAATCTAGATCATGGACTACCGTCAAAGAGTGATAAGTGTCGAGGAGACATAGTTTAAACGTCAAGGTAACAACAGGTAGTATCTATACATTTCAAATCTTCAAATCTTTCTCAAAGCTTTATTTGTTTAAATCAACATCGCAGAAGTACATATAGTACATACAAAAACATGCACTTCTGAATTACGATCATGCCTCAAATTTCCGAACCATTTGTATCGGCTCTGCGGTGTCTAAAGTTATTTGACATTTGACACTGAGTCTGTGATTCTCAGACCCTTTGTTTGTGACCTTTACACCAGGTTCTAAGATGTCTAGCTTTAGTTTTTGGCTACATACATGTAGCTACATACATTGTACAAACATGTATTTGTGTTTTGTATAAAACCTTGATTATGATACATCATAGACTGTTTGGATAACGTCAAAAAAGCGGCAAAAAACACGAGAAGATATACTACTAGTACTCCTTGATCAACCGACAATAGTGTCCAGATGATGATCAACATTGTCGTCTGAAAATCATCTGCAACCAGTGGCAGCGTACATCATATGATTTAGAATCTCATCAACAACATTGTGTAGACTTGTTGTGACAGCCGTCTGGATACAAACAAAGGGGTCGGTCCCTTTTAAATTTCTACACTACTTAAAAAACGAATAGATTAGACCATTCAACTGCCTCTAAACCTTTTCTAATACTTTGCTATGGGTAATTGAGGAGTTTCAAAACACCTGGCGTTAGACGTAGTACTAATCATCGTAAATTATGCTTGGAATTCTTTGTACCGATACTGGTTTCAACATTCTGTACACATCGAAAGCGTTAAAACTTTCACTCCCAGACCCTCGTACTTTCACCTGTATTCTTAAGAACATGTGGTATTTCCGTAAATATGCCAAAATCATGTTTACTCACGTTGTAAGAGCCGAGATCCGAGGATTCTTCGTGGATTGTCGGAGACTCTGGCGTTCACACAACCTCCGACCAGACACGACTGGGACCGAGTGAGAAAGCTGTCCGACGAGAAGGCGGGGACTAAAGAATTCTCACTTTCACCCATACCATCAATCATATAATCTTTGTGTATTCCGAAATCACACAATGGCCAAAAACATCCAGTGAACACTAAATTAGACCTCGTTATGTTGAGGATGAAGAATTTTGACTTACAAAATTAGTCTTTGTGTTAACATCTAGGTTCTATGTTCGAAAAGTATGTAATTCTATCATGTATAAAATTTGTGTTTTTCTGGTAACCGCCGCAGGGTGGGTCACCCCGCATGGCACCCCGCGTGAAGATCCATGAGTCAACATTTACCACAAATCCGAAGCCCATTTTTCAAGGAAAAAGCTCTGTCTTAAAATAGATTGCATATCTATCGATATCAGTTAGGATATAGCTCTCAATTTTAATGCTTTTGCCTATAGACAGATCGGTGAAAGTTCGAATCCTCCCAAGTGGAATGAACAGATTACAGGCGACTTGAATGAATTCACATTCTTTGCAATTTGTAAGGTAGAGGATGTAACTCCTATCCGTTTTCATTGTTCAAAACAACTCATGATATGCCCGAGTGGTACTACCATGTTTAAAATAGCCCTTGACCAGAAACTGGGTAATTCCAAGGAGGTTGGGGTGGGTGTTGCTTGGTGGTGTAATTCAGATGTGCTTAATGCTGTGGATGGAAAATTTAACTATATCCGCCCGTAAAAGAAGACAGGTACTGCCAGGCCCCCCACCAGCACAATCATCGTGTATCTACGACAAAATTGAGCCTCATTATGTTTCGTATTGTGACATATAGTGATGGAGGGAAAGGGGGAGGGGGGCACATACATTTTACACAAAATCGATCAATGTAGGCTAAATTTTCTTCGCTTTATGCCCCTCTCTCGTTGTTGAGGACATAATGTGCAGCGTAGAAAACTATTTAGTAGCCATACTCTTTTAGACACTTTCACACAGGTGCAGATATTCAACACATTATTGTTTCCCGCGGGCAAAATGGCGGCTGCACAGGTTATGGTGACAACTCTGCATTAGCAGGGTAAGCACGTACAATGATTCCATTGTTTAGTCGGCTAGTAGCCGTTGTGATAAATAACTTTGAATGTCCCGTTTAGTACTTATCTATCTTTCTGTAAGTAAAGAATCCCCGGAGCGTTGTTGGGTACAATGGGCGCCTGTCCTTATACCAGGGATCGGTTAGAGGAGAATGTGACATTTTGACACTTTCAATTGGAAGGACACCACAGAAGTAGTATATCTGTGTAACGTCAACTATCCATATTGCTAAATATGTTATGACAGAAATATATAGACACCACGATGTAGAAGGTAGTATGCTCTAGTAATGATGACGTCAAATTTTACTGTGTATTTAGTGGCCATATGAAATATAGGGCTTCTTCTAACATGGTGGATTTGTAAGTTTAAAAATGACAGTGCTTTTAAGTCGAGTTTCAACCATTTTATAGTTAATTGTCCACCAGAAATATTATAGGTGATGATTCAGGGATGATATGCACCCCATTTTTATTCAACAAAATATTTTTATTGAACATCTAAGGGTTGAATAGGTACAGTGTCTTGAATACTCCCAGTATTGGTGCCGTATCATGAACTCCATATAATTTTTCTTCAATGAATATAAGTGTTCGATGTGAAATACAATATTAACGCTGATTCAATATCAAAACTACTTTCTGTTGAAGGCAATTTATTGATGATCATGATTTATTATAAACCGCCAGAGACATTGATAAATAAAAAGGAGAAAAGAAAAGAGGTTTTGACATAAAAATGTGAACACGAAAGAAAAAAAAGTTCATGAAAACGAAGTACTTTCCCTTTACCTTAATCACAAACAATTTCACGGTGAGGTAGGTTAGTTAGTCAATATACAACGATTAACTACTTGTAGTACATGTACATGGCTATTCCTATGACACTTGTTTTCGAACATAGAAAATATAGATAACCATCTAAGACTAATGACCTGAAATGATCTTACACATATCCTATTACTTTTCTGGTTGTCTTTGCTAAAGAGGTATTGTTCAGCTGCTTTATCTTATAACTGGAATGATTTACCATCGCGCAGTAGTACTACTATGTAGTGTTTGTTACGGGTTTACAACACTTTTACCTGGGGGTGTACCGGAAGAATCGGTACAATTGGCTACTAAAAATGCCATCAAATGAAGACATCCTCACAACCTTTACTTATTTTATAGAATTAGAATCCCCAGCACCAACTAAAAGTAGAACAATTAAGATATGCTTATCTGTTAATAAGAAACAGACAGTCAAGCAAATTAGATCAAATCATGTAAATACCAGAAAAATACATTACATAAACTGCTAAGAATGAATGTTTTTATCATACATGTTTAACTAGAGCAGCGGTATCAAACCTGTATGCAGAACTTTCGATAAAAGATAAAATGCGATGTTTCGTCAGTTTTAAAGTGTTGTTTTCTTCTTGTGAGGTACGTATAAGTTTTTGCTGTACTTACTGTTCAATATATATACATGTATATATATATACCAACTCTTCCAAGGGAAAGCCAGCAGATGCTTTCCCGAATCTTCCTAAAGCCGTCACGACTGAAGGTTATACAATACATACTGTTTGGGGATGTATGTGGTTCTCAAGTTCTATATCCTCTTCATCAATTATGATCGTCCGCCATTTTGAATACTTAATGAGTCTTCTTGACCACGCGTGGTACTGCCTCAAAGCTGTGTGGGTGTGTGGGTCTAACATTTCGGAACTCCGCAGACCTTGAACTCGACTTTACCGTTGACGGCCCTGTAGTAGCACCAGGGCTCGGACTCCGGTGCAGGGTTCCGGCAGTACCGATGATCGCCCAGGCCTTCCTCCTTCCCGAAATTGTTGGTGTTGTAGTAGTAGTACTTCAACTGTGCGTCGCTCCACTTCATACACAGCTGTCCTTCGCGAGTGGTGGCCTTTTTCCCGCGGTAGTTCTCTCCGCGTGAAGTGTAGCAGAGGACATCGGTGCCCTCGGGAGCTTTGGTTGTTGGCTTGACTGTTGGCTTGGCTGTTGGCTTGTTGGCTGTTGGCTTCTCTGTTTTGGCGTCGTCGGCGGCTTTGGTGGGTTTTGCAGCCTCGCTTTTGGCGGTGGTTTTGTCGCCGTCAGGGCTGGCTGATGTCGACTCGGTGGGCATCTTCAGATTTCCGTCACTCATGGCATTGGGAGGAATTATGGGGTCCTCTGAAAAAGACAAAAACGAGTTCGGAAACTTCATACCTCCAGTATTGTAATCATAAAAATGACTTGGGAATTTACATATTGAATGCATGCATACTATTGCATACACCTTTGGCTAAGACATGATACAAGTATGAAACTACTATCATTTATAAGTTAGATGTATCATGGCACTTTTCACACACACACACACACACACACACACACACACACACACACACACACACACACGCACACACACACACATACACACACACGCGCACACACACAGATCCAGAAGGCATTAACAGTGTGTAACTTAAATGGCCCTTTTATGTAAGCATACGCTAAGATCAAAATCATACACTAAGCATCTAAAAATTCAAGGTACAATATGAGTATCTATTAATTGATTGGCACTCATGCCTACTACATCTTATAAACGGCAAGGACGTCCTACCTTCACATGCGAGCTTTCCTTCCTTTGGTTTCGACCACTTGCCGTCTTCCAGGCAGGTTGTAGTCATGGTGATGGGACCAGTCTTATCAGATTTGAGACAGAGAACTCCACATGACGTCTGCACCTTCTGCTCTGCACCATAGCAGTTTGTGAGCGAGTTCTCGGGGATGTTCAGTTTCGGACACGTCTTGGTCAGCGGTGCAGGGGAAGGTGGGGCCGTCTTTTTCGGACCCATGGTGGCAGGGTCCGGCTTCTCGGCCGCTTCGGGCTTTCGGGTCGTCTTGACAACCGTCGGTTTGACCGTCGTGGGCTTCGGGGTTGTTTCCTTGACGGTTGTCTTGACAGGTGCATGAGTGGTGACCTCCATCTTCGGTGTTGTGGGCTCAGCTGGCACCTTGGGTGCTGATTCTAGGAATAGAATTAAGATGACGACATGTACTGATTAGTTCGCATCGTTTGACAACTATCTCTAGGACGATTCAAAGGTAGAACCATAGCTTGAAAAATCATCATCAATTGGGAAAATGTTTTTACGTTACGTTAAAAGAAAACGCCATGGAAGGAAAATTCTATTTCAATGTAACGAGAAGGAATAACCCTGACCTTGGCAATTCAGTAAAGTAGACATGAATGATGATAAACTGTATACGTGCATCACAATCAACTCATACACTGCGCATGTATGACAGTTAACTATACACGTTGTCAAAACATTCATATGATTCACACTATGATATCTCACTGATCGATGACAGGGATTCAGACATAACAAGACATTTTTTTAGATGACTAACCTTTACATTTGATGTCGGACAAGTCCTTGGACCAGGTGCCGTCTTCCTGACACACAGCGATCTCTATCGGGGCTCCATTGGTACACATGACCCAGCAGACTTTACCAACGGTGTGCATAGACCCGGATGGACAACTGGAGATAGGCGATGGTTTCATGCCGGACAGATCGATCGCTGGACACATGGCGCTCATCGGGGCCTTCTTCGTTGTCTCCTCTTTTGGTTTCGGAGTTTTCTTCTCCTCGGGCTTTGTAGTAGGTTCGGGTGTTGGCTTTGGGGTGGGCTTTGCCGTCGTACGTTTGCCAACTGTAGGAAGATGATTTGCGTAACATGTATCATTCTATCATGTATCATACTTGAAATACTATTGTAACAACACCTTGTGGTGAAAATGAAATAGTATCATTTGTACATCTTCAAAGTTTCTCTGTCTTTGCATTCTTGTTTCTTTCATTCTTCCCATTCAATAAATGGAACAGGTTTTACATACTGGTAAACACGAAAATGCATAACATTATGTTTTTTTTTCTATGCCTGGCTACAGTGCATTCTATACTCTATCGATTCAATGTGTGCAAAAATTCATGATATGACCAAAGTACAAAAGAGATTATTTACAAAAAGAAAATAACGCGTTTGCTGATAATGATGCTTCAGCGTTGGTAGTGTTAACATTGTACATATTTGTGCACATGCTGAACTTGAAGGTTTGATGTATCATGTCTTAAGACATTAGTACTTACCTGGAGGATCCTTACAGTCACAGGTGTCACACCCACTATCGTCCTTCTTGAAGCCGTACTCGCAGATGTTGTTACACACAGGCTCGGCACAGATGTCGTCATCCTCTGTTCCGGTAAAAAACTCAAATAAATCACCCATAGACTACATGGAAAGATTGACAAGTACTATGACATATAATAATATATAAAAATAAAATTATATATAATGTATATGGGAAGATACTTTGCACTTGAACGAGTTTTATAACAATATTGTCACAACAACAATGCTGGCTGTTGAAGGCAAAAACAGCTCATGACAGAAGGATTTTGAAAGAATAACTTATATCAATAAGACTAGGCCCCCATTTCACTAGCTGGCAATCGCGCTGGATAGAATTTGTGTAACCCTTGACTTCATGATTGGAATACCATGAAAAATGCAAAAGTATGACTGAAAAGGCAACAAAACACACAAAGCCCAAAAGAAAGAAAGATTCGTTCCTTTTTGTCTGTGAAATTCTTTGCAATCGAGTGCTCTGCACCTGTCAAATCGCTCGGTCGCAGCGAGGTCGCCACCCTAGTGGAATAGGGGTATGATGCTTATACGATTCTGAAAGCTGTGGAGAAACACAAAGCGTTATGTGAATTTGTCGTGATTTCTGTGGCTACGCATTGACAAACACATACCCATGCATTTCAGAATGTTACAGTAGTCCCAGTCGTCTTCGGACGCCACGTAGCACCAGGGTCGGGACACGGTCCCGGGGGCGGGGTTCCTGCAGTAGTTGTGTTCCCCTACCCCGTACTCCCCGTCGGGGTGCGTCAGGACGTTGTACGAGCGGAACAGCACCTCGGAGGAGTCCCACCGCAGACACATCTCGTCCTTCTCCGTCAGGAAAATACGACCTTGGTACTTCTCGCCATTGCCACGGTAACAGTCTTTGTCTGGAATAAGGTCGTCGTCGTCTTGGCGGAGAAGTTGATCTGTAAGATTAAGAAAAGGGATACATTGTTTAGTTATGACGTAGTCGCTTTGACCATTTTTACGTACTACATCGACATGGGGTAAAGTTAGAACATTATCAAAAGTTACACAAATTTCATGTATTTTCTAAAACTCTAATCATAAGTAATATCATGCAGTTTAATCGTGATTGCAATTTAGCTTTTAACTGACGCTACTATCAGGCACTGTGTAATAAGTAAACGCAATTCAGTAATGTATAAAAACATGGCTGCTATACTGATTTAATAAAGTTTTATTATAATTGAATCGTTTCAAATTATATTTTGTACTAAGATCAATTGTTATGAAAATTTACGAAATACTCAGAGGTCTTAATAAAAGGGGTTAATGTTAACAAGAACATAAACTTTAAACGTTGTGAGTTGTACAGGGATCGATAGCACGACAACAGATACCCTAACTTTATTTCTGTGTGGAAACAACAATACGGGGACTCAATGGTATACATAGATAGAATGTATCATTCAACAAACTAGAATACCGAATACTGTACGTACCTTTACTGCCAAACGGGTTCCAGAAGCTCCATGCTCCACTCGTTGTAGCGACAAACGCCAGAAGGGTGCAGAGGAAAAGTCTCATGGTGCCTCCTTCACAGTGTATTGGCTTCGTCTGTTATATCTAAAAACAAACAAACACAGGACATATTTCATTCATGAAGTACTAATATGAATACTTATGTCATAGATGCAAATTATGCACAAACCCTGGGATTTGTTGAGACAAGCGGAAGAAACAGCTACTGCATTTTTTAACATAGTGCACTATGTGCACCTTATGGTCATCCGTGTGTTTAAAGCTTTTAAAGACACACTAGTTAGTCTGGGTTGCTGATAACTGTATCCTATCAGGGACTAGCATTGTGATGTTTTCCATGTGCATCACTGGTTGTACTCTACCAAACGTTCTTACGCAACCTACACTTAAAGAATATTCTTATTCAGATGCTTAACATAAACTGCACAAAATAGAGACTTATGGTAAACAATTACGTCTCTGATTATGGCTAATTTTTTTGTCAGCAGGTGAATAGTTTGAAAAATTGAATGTGGTTAAAACTAATGAGGCCCTGCAAGAAGTGGTCTTTATACAATAACGCAGCATCAATCGTAAATCAATGATAATAAATTGACCGAGCTTGGTGCTCAATCAGTCCCAAAATAACAAGAAGAAGCCTACTTCAAAGACGAGCCGCACTAGGTGTGGAATGTGGTAATTAATCTCTTTCATGAGAACAAAGCAGAAGTATTTGCCTTCGGTAATGCCGTCCGGGGACCACATTACTGTTAATTGGGTAACGATTAGGAAAGTTTTAACGAACTAATGTCCATTATTTGAAAACATTAGCAAAATACGCGCCCCATTCAGAATTGTGCAAAGGTACAGCTTTTACTTTTCACAAGATTCGGCAAGACGTCGAGGTTGTAATGGGGGGGGGGTACCTCTTCTTAAACCTACAGGGTGTGACTTTATGATCGATAACCCTCCATCAATCAATGTAGAAGAATCAAAGAAATTCTTCCTGATGCCGAGATTGCAAACAGATCGTGAGAACACTGCAAAATCGCGTACACCATCTCAATCTTTTCTTATTGAGATGATGTCTTTAATGAGTAGTTGTCTTGAGCACATTGATGAGAGAGCTTTAATTGCCCAGAAACGCCTATCTAAACCTCAGTCCGATTTGTTCAGCTTATCCCTACTTCCGTTAAGATAATGGTGTCTAAAGCTGTTCTGTTTTATGTCATGATTAATGTTCTTGTTTTATCGGTGGTTCAGTATCGAATTCCAAACGAGGATGTCAGATCGTGACATATGCGTTTGTTTCGAATGTGCTCAGGTTTCTTACAGTGATTTGACTTGAGACAAATGCTTTTCTTGTATTCGAAGAAATGGATTTGTTTGAGTGATTCTATCATGCAATTAAACGTTAAAACCAAAAATTTTTGTCACTTATATCATGTAATTACGAAAGAAGCGTTTCGCAAAGGAACTCATTAACAGGTGCTAATTATGAAACTCGGAATTCGTTTCTGATGCGACTTTAACTACAGAATGATAGAAGCAATTTCGTATCGCTATTGCGGAAACATAGCATCTTAAATACTGCATTTATCTACACATGTATAACAAAACATCTATTCTATATATTTAACATAACAGCTATGTTGCCCTCTAGCATTTGAATTAAGGATCATGCTGCAATGGTTAGCAGTGCGTATTAGGCCAGCTAATTTGCAATGGAAGGATCCGTCGGATTATTTCTTTCAGTCAACAAAACCAACGGATTTTGTCGAAACTATAATGCCTGACTAAAATGATGCCGTATGGAAAAAGCACTAAGCTACAGGGAAAGATCAAACGCGGCACAAAGAGCCATAGCTCTTAAAGGTGTTATATTGCCACTAGCTATTATCAAAGTAAACAAGAGATTGCCGCTATGATATAGAGATATCCGGTATACGCACGGTGGTCTGTCACTAGGGTATTCTTTCCCGTTGCTACGCACGTTCGACAAGGTATCGGGTTACACGGGGCAACGTTTTGGCTAGCGGCAAAACATTTATAAATAAACAAAATAGTAGGGACGGGAAGATTCTGTAAAAATAAAACGAAATTAGCGATTTTGCAAACTTTGAATGTCGTCATTTTGCGCTGAATGGCTGATTTGTCTATATTTTGATCCCAAACACGATTATTTTCAGGTTTTAGTGAGACCGTTTTTTCAGGCACACATCGCAAAGGCCTGGCTTTAAATGTCAATGAATATCTCTTATCTTCATATTTTTCGTCGACTAGGAACAAAACAAAACTTTGTGTTTTTGGGATTTTTTAATTTCTTATTCTAAGTATTATAAATATCGACAAATCAGTGAAAAATTGGCCTTTTTTGACATTTAACGCACTCAATCACCCATAATTCAAAATCAAGGACATTTTTCAAAAATCCCAAAAACACAAACCTCGGGAAAACCGTTACGGTCATTTTGAATCGTTAATGAGGTAAGGTGGATGTTTCTTGGAGCCGTACCTTTACGATGTTTGAACGCATGTCATGCCGCACGGATAGGGGGAGGGGGTAATTAACACCGCCGTAAACAATCCTTCTAGTATTCAATGTCACAAAAAACGACGCCAGTTGCTTCGTTACATGTTGGATGTCCACAACAAAAGTGCCAGCATGGATATACTCTTCAGAAAACAGGTTATATTTTCGACAAACGCAGTTTTTTTCCTGAAGCGGGGAAAGGGGCCCGGCCGCGCAGATTTACAGTAAGGACTTCTAATGACCGCAGGTGACCCCGAATCGAACGTGCGTTCGGATTCGATTACGTCATTTCGAACTTCGTGGAACAGCGTTCGAATTCGGCTGGACATGGGAGTTTCTTAGCATGAATTTGACCACCGTGACGTATGGAATGGAGGCACCAATTTTTGCAAGGAAGAAGGAAACAATTGATGTAAGAGAACACCATCTGATAATTGCTGCAAAGAAAATATTTTCTCATTAACGGAGAATAGAGGTCGTAAATTGGTTGAATAATCATCGTGAGAAGATCTTGGGTTTCAGCGTATCATTCCCTGTAGCACCTGTATGTATACACACCGTGGTATACACATCCATAGCAAATAGAACAAGAGTTCTACGACCTCATACCTTCGCGAAATGATTTTGACCTTTATGACTGACGTATTAGGAGTGTTTTTCATCAATCAAAAATCATACCAGTTGATCCTCCTCACCCAAATAACATAAGTTGTCCAAACCTCCTTGTTATGATTATGAGCTTAACAAAGAAGGTTATGCTAACATTTTTCATCAATAATGCAAATAAGCTCCTTATTAGCATAATTTGATTCAATGGTGTTCACATTCACACAACTTCTAAATGCAACAAGTATGAAATTGCCGTTATTTACTAGTATGGAATGATAGTAGTTTCTCATGAATTATGCAAATTAGGCCTACATTTGCATAATTTCTATCTATTGACATTCCTCTCTTCCTCAGTTACAAATGTCACATATTTGAATAGTCATATCATGGAACACAGCAGGTTTTTAAAATTGCCTCATTAATTATAATCTGATTTGCATAATTATCATCCAATCATACAAAGCATCACATAAGCTATCTACATACCAAAAATCATGACCATCCATCAAGCCCATCTCGAGTTATATTATTTTCTCATTGATTATGTAAATGAGGTTCTCATTTGCATAGCTGATATCTATTAATATTTCTCTCTTCCTCAGTTACATATGTCACATGTTTGCGAGTCCTATCATGGAAATTGATGAATGTATAAACTTTCCTCATTAATTATGCAAATTAGTTACTGATTTGCATAATAAGTATCCAATCATGTACATCATCGCTCAAGCTATGTACATGCAAAAAATCATGACCTTCCATCAAGCCCTTCTTGAGTTATTCCCTTTCAAAGTCTGAAGCAAAACCTACCCCTGCAGTTCCAAAAAAGTTGCTAGGGGGCCCAAGCCTATACCACTTACTCTCTGCCCAACGAGCTATCTACCACTTAAAAATCAGTTCCATAGCATGTCCACAACACGAGATATCATAACATGAAGTTCCGCTGCAGTACCGTAACAAGCCGATAGGGGGCCCAAAATCTAATTATTTTCAGGTTTCATCGAGACCTACCAACATACCAAATACCAAGACAATCCTTCCAAGAATTCTCGACTTATCGTGTTCACTAACAGACACACAGACATGCTCGGTATTCCCATGCTGTGGCACTGCATTAATGACTGTTCTTACTCATATAAGGCCGTGTATATCCAACTTTGGTCAAAATTTGTATGTTTCAGTCTTTTAATTGGTGTAAGGAGATATCTTTGTGGTTTGGTTTCACATGCTCCGAGTGGACTCTTCCAGGCTGGGAGTAGGTCAAAGTTGACGATTGTTTTCGTCTGTCAGCTGTTACGAGAGAACGAGCTGGTCAACTGTCTATTTTCTTTGCATGATTCTAAAGTAGACAGATGTGGCTTTCTGGTGCATAAGAATTTTTGGGGCTTGCAATTAAGGTGAATCCTTTTCTGAGCCCTTGTTTTAGTGCTTTAAAGCATTACTGCATGGGCAAGCCTATCTCTTGTATCTGCCCTACAGCTGGCTGATAGCCAATTTGTCCCTGGCAGCTGCAGTACATGTAACTGACTGCCTCATGACCCCTCATGACCCCTCATGACCAACTTTGCCCCCAATCTACCCGTATCAATATCCCCGTCGCAACCAGAACGCATAGTAAAGCATACAATTGAACACATTTTTACACTTTTCTCGTTAATTATGCAAAACACTTCGCCCAAAATCTAATCATCTTGAGATTTGCCACATACACACCGACACACCAACTACGACAACAAACCATCCAGGCGTTCTCGACTTATTCTGTTCACTAACAGATACACAGACAAGCACCGTCGCATAACCTTCTCGACGAAACCATTCGTCGCGAAGGTAACTACGCGCGGACATTCTAAATATGCAAACTGCAGTATATTCTTAGATGTTCGAGTGAAAAGGTGAACATCTTTCTTGTAACATCTGGTGACGTTACGGTCTAAATGATACAGCTATTTTCAGGTATCTGCTCTTTCCACGCTCTAAGGGTTTTGAGAAGCTGAAACATTAGTTGAACTTAAGACTCAGAGGACCATATGCAAAGTGCACAACGATAAATCTACGATGGGATTGCTCTCAGCACGTATATTTCGTCACCGGTGACCCTAAACGAGAATCCCATCACACTTGCGACCGCGGAAATTCTCTACATTCTCGTTTTTCCGCGGAATGCTGCTGCTCCAGTACTGACAACAACATTAAGAGGACTTAAGCATCCGTTCGGTTTTTATCTGCATGCTTTCATCACACCGAAAACACGACAGGACTTCGCTCAGCTATGAACATGGAGGCTTTTTCGCTCTTTCAAGAAATATACAGCCAAAGGGAGCATCTTCCTTCAGTAACCATTCACAGATGAGTACAAAAAAGCCTATCAGAACATAACCAAGCAAAAATTTAGCAGACGAACATCGTGAATATCTAAATGGTAGAAGAAACATCAAAATGTCAGCTATGTTGATACATTTATCCTGGACATGCTTTTATACAAAGAGTCTCTTCATCCATAACCACAGGGACGCGTCTGGGATAAAGCGTTTAGCTGCCTTGTGGCCAAGCAATACAGTGTAACATCACAAGGTATTCCAAATAAAACATTGTCTGTAGGAGGTCTGAAGGGTTCGAATTCATACAGGCCACCAATGATGCTTGACCTTTACAAAGGACACTGTTCCGAGTATTGCGACACTTTTTGGAAGCCATTTTATTCTATTTGAGTGTGCCTAATGGCAAAAAAATTGTGTTCAACTTGGTATATCTAACGTCAGCTGGGATGAAAATCGTTTTCTGTGAAACATATAGTTTCATTGAACACAAACTTGGCAATTGAAACAGCGAGAATAAAGGAAAGCTACAGAATGCCAAATACGGGTGGCCTTGTGCCATTTGAAAGATGTTATGTTGTACCAGTAATCTTGACGAACTGATGACGGGGTTGCCGTCCATTGAAACACCCAGTGACTGACATCTGTGAAGCATACCTGCAATTTTCCCTGTCAGGTTGCAACAAGACGACATTAGAGTTACATAATGTACATACCTTTCTTGATCTGTTGTCACAGGTATCACTAGAGTCAACTATGTATAAACATCTATTCAAACGTACTAACTACAAGAATCTTCATCTGAAATATGAGTTGACATCTATGTGCAGAATACAGGAACAAACCTCGTGGACCGAACTGACCATAATTATACCTTGCTACGAAGATGAAACGACTGCGCCTTCGTCTACTATGCTTAATGATACCACCACAACAAAAATGATAAAAACAGGAAGCTAGATATCTATCTTTGCGTTTACTAGGTTGAATCCAACTCCTGTTGAGTTGTGGAAAGATAAATGTGAGGCTAGTCACGTAGGAATGGAATTTCCCTTGAGGGACTCTCTTTAGCATCTCTCAAAGACAAACCGGCCTCTTGTTCCCATAATTTCTGATCACAGAAAAGGTGCGAAGAGACAACTGCTGGCGAATCAAAAGGCACAGACAGAAAATAACACGTTGTCGGGACCCCTGCTTGCTTTTCAATTTACAGGCGTGGCTTAAAATTCATTTTCGACCCAAACCGTCCGACTGCGCATATTCAAATCTCAAAGCAAACTTGTTTGTTCAACCTACGAGAAAATATGTCATACTTCATTGCAAAGTATGAGCTCATTTGTAAAAGGCAAAAATAAGACTAAAACGTAAGGAAGAAGCGCGGTCGGATTCACACCTGTTAAACAACTAATTGGGACACACCTGTTGCATTTTTAAGCCGGGCATTTTGTATCTTAGCATCTTCCCAAAGCGCGATTTTTGCCGGTTGAACAGCTCTTACTTTGACATGTTCATTACGCCGAGATATCAAGTGAGAGAACGTTGAAAAGAAGTGGTAAAACGACTTACTAAGGTTAAGTCCTAGGGGTCCACGGGATCCGCAGCTGGCGCTTGCAGGGATGTCCTCGCACGTTGTGCCCTCAGTGACAAATGGACGACTGGTCCCACCACGACGCCGGAATTCTCTCATTGTTACCCGGCTGCACCTCGCCTCCGGGCAGGTAGTTATCAATCCGTGACGCCCGGTCAGATCAGAGGACGTGCGGTGTGGATAAAGAGTGTGTTGCTCACCAGGTGCCATTCAAAACACGAACAGTCGTCGGAAACTACCATGAACTGTTGTCAATCGTACGTAGCGAGTTGAAAGAGGTAAAAAGTACACCATGCACCTATACGTGTAGTACCTAATGTGTGTGGTATCAGTGATATCAGTGTATCAAGTGTGGGAGGAGCGTCAAATGATAAACCCTAGTGGTTACGCCCTAACAAAGGGCACCGAGAGTTCAGCCAACAGTTCATAAATATGGAAGTGGAATAGCGTCAAATTATGTGATCATCTATCTTCGGTGAATGATATCGTTCGTGTTTATGAATAAGAAAGACTTCATGAATGGAGGTACAGTTGCGGACAAAGCCTTCCTTGAGCTAAGGTATTCAGACAAGTATGTCGCGTATTTCCTTAAAGAACGACGCGAGATTTCCTTATCTTTGACAGGACTGGCTTGTACAAAAGATAAATGTGCATTCTCTGTACACTGCGTTTCCTATAAACGTTACATACACTTTTCTTAATAAAAGACGGTAATTGTGAATGAATGAAGACCTGAAAGAGGACAGGGCACTCAGGTGGGTCCACTGAAAGCACCCTACAGTTTGAAGACAATCGGCCGGAACTCATTTAGAAAATCAACACATTTCGTCTCTTTATTACGTCCGTGTCGAGGACAACAGTTGCTTAAATAGTCATCGATGCCAGATTAATTTTTATAGCAGCATGTAAAACTCATGTGCCTTCATTGTTCATCGATGAGAGGTACGCGGTATATTGCGTTTGGATGTAATTCATGGGGTGGGAAATTATGGTATCTGAAAACAGTTGTTACAAGATGTTCTGGACATTGTCATACGAAGATGAATACAGATGAAACGATAGCCATGATTGGTTGGATACTTGCATATGAGCGGCACCACCCTGCAGTCTTATCAGCAATATCTCCTTTCAATCGCCATATTGTGTTTCCTGCGACAGGAAACCTACGGGGAATGCACCTAGGCATAGGAAATTGCACCGAAAGAGGCTACAACAAATTTCTTAAAAGAACGATCCATCAGTGGCTAAGTGGTGTTTTTTGTTTGCCTACCCACTCAAAATGAGCAACGAGTTGAGCATCGTTCTAATCGGCAAATGTTCGAGATTCCAATCGTCCATTATTTCTCCCATTATGTGCTATTGAGATAAGACTGGATTATCCAAACAACCACTTGGGAATACTACCGCAACATTGCAGCACACCATATGTTATCACATACGTAGAGTTACCATATGATGTACTTCTTGGTGGTCTTATGTGTGTAAGGAAATAATACAGGGTGCAGCCTTTCCTGTTTATGTTGTAATAAGAAAAATACTTTAATCTCATCATCTGATTTACAGTCAACAATGGTTTATTTTTAAGTCACGCTTCTGGCTAAATTAGACCTTGGGACTTGTTGAGACATGCCAGGCATTTCCTTAACGGATAGGGCGTCACTTTTTCCGGTACTTTAGGTTGATCATAAGACTGTAGTATTATACTTGAAGATCTAGTACCCAAGGCCTCACTATCTTATGAAGAGAATGATACCTACAAGCATACACACGCAGCCATGCAGCTTTAAGACACTAAGTTGAGGCATGCAAATCTTCGAAATGAAAAGAGATTGTGACGCACAGGTAGAATTATAGGTAAACACAGGTTTGCCAGATTTTACCCTATGATTTTCTGTCTGGTACGCCCCCTCCCCCTTAATAATTACATGTTCCACGCCTCCCCCGTTGCTTGTCGTACTGTGTTGTGACTGCAGATGATTATAACTTAACATATCGCTCGTCAAACGGAGTGAAGCAATAGGAAAGCAATGTTTAAGTTGCAGTGATTAGTCGTTTGTTGGGAAGGGGGAGGGGGGCCTGAGAGAAAAAGTTGGCCATGTTTGGTCGCCTAATTAAGCTTTGCGCGAGGAATGCCAGCACGTTGTTGGGGTACATTCCATTCGGCTGAGTGCACACCGTTCGTGCGGCTCTGATGGGATGCCGCAAATGGAGCCCAGCCCGAGGGCTAGATCCCGTAGATAAGGCACACACAATAGCACAAAGGAAACCGCAGGTGTCACAGGAAGATGGCGACCCTCGGGGCAAAAACGCCTGTCCAAACTATTCATTTCGTAATGCTCATCCACACGGGCAGGCTTAAATCAAACCTATGTTTTGTAGTAAATATACTGATTTTTTTTTAAGATCAGGGATTTTCTTACTTTCTTCACAAACAATGCCAGGGATGAAATTATGTGTGTGTGTGTCTTTAAGAGTAAGGATATCCAGATGCAACGTACTGTGTTAGGCATGAATGACAGGGTGGTCGGACTGAATAGATGAGTCAATGAAAGGGCGAATGATTGTCGTATTCTTTTAAACCCTGTGCTATCCCAACCCTCGCTACTCAGCTAAGGTTAAAGAACGCGTCTTCCTAACAACAGATCTAGAGTTGAATGGAAGCACAGTCAACTGTTACCAGAATGTGTCCAAATTTAAAACGACACGCTTCCATCAAACGGATGACAGTTCAACTGTCACTCGAGGGTCCAGGGTGCGGCTGCCAGGACTTTACGACCAATAAAGAATATCTTGAGGGTGCAAATGTCATGATGATATATTGATAGCTGTCTCCTTTGTAGCAACCGAAGCCGACTTGTCCGTAAATCATGAATAACAGGTAAGTGTGGAGGTGTGAGGTTGGAGTCATTTGAGTCTGCAGTTATGTCGATATCATACGTGTTGTCTTCCCCCATGAAAAAGTGTCCCCCATGAAAAAGTGTTCACCATTAAAAAAAGGTTCCCCCATGACGTAGTGACCCCCATGAAAAGTGCCCCTCATGAAAAGTGTCCCCCATGAAAAAGTGTTCCCCATATGAAGAAGTGTCCCCCGTGGAAAAGTGTCCCCAATCAAAAATTGTTTCCCATATGTAAACGTGTCCCATATGTGCACATGAAAAGGTGTCCCCCATAAAAAAGTGTCCCCCTTGAAAAAGTGCAATCTCTTATTAAAGCACGATATTTGAAATCCGTTTTCAGTTTCAAACTCCTGGCCAAAAGACCTTTAAAATGAGCCCAAGTTTGGCCCGTTTGAAGAAACTTGTGCCCTAACCCTAAACCTAACACCAACACCTAGGGTTAAGGTTAGGGTTAACTTTTAAAGTCTCGTAACTCGATAACAAAGGACGATATGTGAAATCCGTTTTCAGGTTTCAAACTCCTGGCCAAAAGAGCTTTAAAATAAGCCCCAGTTTGGCCCATTTGAAGAAACTTGTGCCCTAACCCGTACCCTAACCCTAACACATAGGGTTAGGATTAGGGTTAGTCTCGTAACTTGATAACAAATTTCATCCATTAATTAATTAGATAACTCATTCACTCATTCCTTCATTCCAGTTTTATTCATTCCATCATTCAATCATTCAAATTTCATTCGCTAATTCATCTATTTCAATCATACGTTTATTCATTCATCTAAACCCAAGTCAGACATTGCTAAATCTGGACAATCCTCAATTCCTCATCCTAGTTCGTGACGTCAGTAAAAGATTCTGTAGACATTAAAATAAAAAAGAAAGTAACACATGTGGTGACTTTTTGGTTTATTCATTTTAAAACCGTTGTCAAGATAGTACATATGAGCGTCCAATGAGCTGTGTAATCTTGTCACGTATGAGGCTCAACCTTCACTTCATCTATGTGAGGTCATCGTTTTCTTGGGAACATTCTTCAAGACATCTTAAGTAGTGTCTGTAAACTCTTTATGGTTTCGCGTGAGGTAATAGGTATACCTGTGAATTATGCTCCCTGAAAACGTCTTATAAACGTACATATCTCTGTGCTTATAAATAGCCTGAATTCTGGAGTGCCTGCGTAGTAGGCTACCAACTAGCGCTATAGCATACTTTGCAGACTTCTTGGAGAACCGGCCTCTTGGGGGGGGGGGGGGGATTCGCGATTTACAACATGAGCTGAGTTGGAGACACTTTCGTGGCTTAGACCATGTTGAAAATCACAAATCAGTGCCCCCCCCCCCTCCAACAAAAGCGCGGCACTCTAAGAATTCTGCGAAGGAGGCTACTACCAACTAAGATATGCTTCAATTGCCTCACAAAGTGAAAATCTTCAACATTTAGAACTTGAAATACAAAATTTGCGTGATTAGAAATAAACGAAAATCGCGATGAGACAAGCCTTACGAGGGTAGTGTTAAAATGTGCAAAATGTACAAATATTATAGAGACGTTTATTGTGAAAGTATCCGACATTCTGAAGATGTATTACCTGTCGAGTCGCTAGTCGGCGCTGCAGAGCTAATGACCTAACGTTACAACCCGACAGCAACGATTGTGTATCGCATTCAGTCAGTAACATGTATTTCACAATCGCACCTGCTTTCCTGACACTTTACAACGTCTTCTAAAGATACATATTCAATGATTTGGCGTAGGTTTTATGCTTACAGAAGCCCTTCCTACCTCCTGAAATTCAAGTCCACTATTTTTGACATCATTTGCAAATACAAAACTTTACAAGGAATGTGTTTAATATACAGAAATGCTCGGTATGTACAATCCCATCTTTCCTCAGTTAACAACGCCCCTCCCCCCGGTGGGTAGCAAAGGAAGATCATGTCCTTCTTAGTTAATGGCTCCTATCTTCGGTGTCGGCTGGTTTAGAAGACGGACGTCTGCGTAGCCACAGCCGATGCTTCCTCCCCCTCTCCCTACTCTTGTAGCCCTTTCTACGTTTCTTACTGTTAACCTCCTTGGATACACCGGACCCATCCCTGTCTCTACACAGCGGGATGTCACAATAGTCCCAGTACCGGCTGGACTTGACGTAACACCATGGACGGGAGCTGTACGGGTAGGGAGGGTTACGGCAGTAGTTGTGCTTCCCCACCCCGGCCAGCCCGCCAGGGTACGTGTGCACGCTGACGTCACGGTCCAAGGTGTCGGTCCAGGACAGACAGGACTCGCCGTGGATTGTCGTACTGAGCTTGCCTCGGTAGGAGGCGCCGTTTTTCGGGTAACACTTGGAAGCCTCTGCAGATGGGAAGTAAAGATGTATATTAGCCACAAAAGACAGAGACAACATTTTTTTGCTTCGTCTTTAAGATGGTTAATCTGGGCCAACTCATATAAATTAATGATAAAGTATAAGTAAGTATGAAGGGCAGCAGCACCAGAAATGATATATATATACCCTATGATGTCATCTTAAGGCTAGAAAAGTTATCAAAATTAACTATTAGTGTGGTAGTAGTAACAGCAGTCACAGTAGTAGTAGTAGTAATAGTAGTAGTAGTAGTAGTAGTAGTAGTAGTAGTAGTAGTAGTAGCAGTAGTCGCCAGTATTTGAATATACTGCTGCTGGGGTCGCTGACACAGGAGTGGGCAACAATCGGTTATAATGTATTCGTTGAAATTAAAATAAACATTAGTAAGCGTTAGAATTTTCTAACGCAAATGATCATAAAATAACATTTTTCATGATAAGATGAAAAAGAATGAATATGAAATGATTGCATTTCCCTGTAGCGTATTTCAAAATAAGAAACTCTTGAAAAGAAAATAAGGCTTACATGTATATTCCAACAGTTATTCTGGTTAGTGTAACGTGTCCTCACTTTTCGATTTCTTGGGTTTGATGACGGCGTTCTCCTTACTCTTGCGATCCCCTGACCGTACGGGGATGCTCCAGGTTCTGGGCCGGGGCGGGAGGGTTCTGGGCCGAGGGGGCTCGCTGATCTGCACGTAACTGCTGCGGGGGCACTCCTCCATACCGAGGGACGTGTGCGTCCTGCACATACACTTACAGTCCGCACTGAGAAACGCCTCCCCCTTGCAGGTCACGGTGGGACTGCAGTGATCTAAAAAAATTGATTGTGAGTATACATGTCAAAAGTGATCCATTGACATAACGATTTGGGGTGAGCTTTGGTTATGTTTTGGCTGTTTAACTGATGTGGAATATGAGCCACATATCATGATGCTAGAAATCTACAGGCACGATGAACTGTTAGCCTTCATTATGCTGTTTCAAACACCCGGAAAATAAGAAAGGAAATTTCTCTTAAGACACATAGGCAAAAAGCAGACATGTAGAAGTAGGCGAAAACCAAGTGTAATGAACATTTCTGACAATATGACTTGACACATATCTTTAACCAAACAATATGGCGGATGCTAACTGACGTCATAGTCACGTGACTACACGTACACTATAGTATAGATTGGAGTGTGCACTCACCACTGCAGCCGTACATGGCGTTTGCAAGCTTGATGTCGAAGAAGCTGAGGGAAATCCGCTGACCAATCAGATCCTGGAAGAACGGGTCAGTGGTCACCACTGTCCGCAGCTTCCTCCGGCCAACGCGGGTGGCGAATTCCTGTGGATAAGATGTTTGTATATATGTTCAGTTCAGTACGCATTGATACGTATTTATTTTCTAGTGTACACTTGTTTCTGAAAGGTGTTTCCATCGCTTGTTGTGCCCTTCCTACATGAATGACTAACAAGGTCGATTGGTTCATGAGTCTTGGACCTGATGTCACAACTTTTAGATATGAACAGCCATGGTGGAGGGTTTGATACATCCAAGATGGCGACAGGTGATCAGAGCCCATGGCCAAAAAACTGGTGCTATAGATTGGCGCTCTCTCATTGTCAAGGTATTTCGAGGCACTAGGAAATTACTTGGTTACAACTTTCCCTTGATGACGTCACACGGCACAACAACATGGTGGACGCTAGTTTACGTCATAGCCACGTGACTGCAAGCGCCCTATTGATTGGTCAGTGTCATAACTCACGTCCGATCTGTAGTGCATGACGGAGATGTAGTCGTAGGGGATGTTGTAGTCGTTGACTCGGTCCCAGTCGTACTTTTCAAAGTTGTGCTTCTGGTTCTTGCGGACGTTCTCCCATAGGACCTTGACGTACGAGTCCCGGTCCGGCCGGCTCTGCTCGTGGAAGAAGCCGATGGTGTGTCCAAGCTCGTGGATGGCCGCTCCCACCTAGTTGATTAACAGAAATTTTGACAAAGTTCTCATTAAGTAATCTTTGTAAACACCGAAAAGATGTTTTTATATTGATATTAGGCTGTTGTAACAACCTCAGCAACAAGCTACTTTTGGTTACAATAATCAGATAAAGAGCGTCGCCTGGTGTTGAAACAACAACCTACATCTACACATCCATATAAAAACTTTGGTTGGCTTCGACATATAGCCATATAGCCTTAGTGTCATCCTAGTAAGTTTATCGGGGCTCCCGTACTCTCCAAATAAGATAAATAAGCTTTTAAATTGGTCAGGGGGTCCGGGGGGTATGGGAACTCCCGTAAACTAACAAGGATGACACTCAGACTACATTGGTATTTCGAAAGCAAACAGCGTTTTTAGATGGGTGTGTAGTTGTAGTTTGTTGTTTTAGCGCCAGACGGCGCTCTTATTGTAACCAAAAGTTGCTTGCTGCTGGGGTTGGTTCAACATCTCCAGTAACACACAACACATGTGCCCGGAATCGGGAGTAGTGGGTGCTGAGAGATTAATTCCAAGATGTCAGTGTTCTACAGGACGAGGCCTGACTCCCACATGAATTGCTCAGATGTTCTAGGGGCTACTTCAGCAATGTTTTATTTCCAGGCTTCGCAAGTGTTTTGGATTGTCCCTAACAATCTCCCTGCCCCATTTCGTCAAAAATCGTCATGATAGCCCCTAAACGTTGTAATTTTGCCAGATTGGCATAAGATACTAGTAGATGGAGGAGACTTTGTCATTAGGAAAGCGTAGAATATGTATCTGTGACTGAGTGACTGGATTGCATTGTTTTGAATGTTTGTTTTTGTTCAACTTACCCCGCCGTTAAACAGACAACCGTCATCCATAGACAACATCTGCTCGTTCCCATACACGAACATGCCAACTTCCGACCAGCACCTGAAAATGATGAGACGATGTTTAACAACAAAAAAAGGAAGTGATGATGTCAAATATAACCATCTGCAGTATCATAATTCAATATGCATGGCTGTCAAAGAGGTAACAGGTTTCTTATAACTCGATGATTCCTTATACAGAGATTTGAAATAATTTTTGTGTGTGGTTGATTTCAAATCTATTCCGCAGCCTAGTTGCAGCCTTAACATAGTCACGTGACTAGATCCCAAGCAATGAGAAGAGACGATGATAATCACATGACCCATTGTGAGATTGACGACGTTCTCGTTCCCAAGTTCCTGTTCAGGCCACTCGTCACTCGACTATATTCTCACCAATGGGTGGGCTCGATACTGAATCACGTGACTCACCCCTTCCCTTTGATGAACTTGACGAAGTTCTTGTTCGCCAGCTGCTGGACCAGGCCGGGTGAGTGGGGCTTGAAGCGGATGCACGTGTACTTCTCCCAGTGCCGCATGGCGTCCAACAACACCTCCCTGTTTCCCTTATCTGTCAAACAACACGGTAAACACTGTTATTAACAAGTGACGAGCGGCCAGATACGGGCTCACAGTGGACAGATGATCTATGTATGGTCAGCTTCACAACAGTTTAAGATTTTAAACTTAGGTCAACGACCTGCTTTTCTGATAAATCTTGACCAAAGTTGAAAAAAGGACAGTGTTACATATACATAGCTGATGTAAAACAGTGACATTAAAGAAGACAACAACAGGAATATCACTAATGTGCTTTTCTGATAATTGATAAATTTGTATAAGAATTTCGTAAGTTTGAGTTTTTGTCGTATTCGTTGATATTCCACTTAATGTTGCCAAACGTATCATATTTTTGCAAACTAGCTGTCTTTGTAGAAAATCTATATATCAAGAATATGCGAGGTTCTACTGAATTCTCTTTTCGCCAGCAACAAAGTTAAACTACGCGCTTGGTGCGCCAGTTCAAGAAACCACGAACCACAGACTAAAAGGACTTCAGGAGCAAGTAAAAAACCAAACATCTGCTTGGCGATCAGTGTTTTATGTCTGAGATGTTAATTTCTGCAAGTGGGCCGTGAAGGCAACGGCTCTTTACTTAGCAACCAGACAACCTGGAATTTCACATATCAATCCCTCACGTCTGCAAGCGCTATTTTAATGTCGTCTGCTCAACAGACCGAGTGGAGTGTTTGTTATCGTTGCCAGTGCGTGGCCCAGTTGGTGGATAAGCTGTATGTCCGGCCGGCCCACTCCCGCCCTAACCGTCGCCACAACAGTACCGTGTTTACATCACAGAGAACAGCTGATCCAGATAATCTGTCCCTGTGAACCGTGAGACTCCCAACCTGTGAACGAGACTCCCAACCTGTGAACGAGACTCCCAACCTGTGAACGAGACTCCCAACCAATGAACGAGACTCCCAACCTGTAAACGAGACTCCCAACCTGTGAACGAGACTCCCAACCTGTGAACGAGACTCCTAACCTGTGAACGAGACTCCCAACCTGTGAACGAGGCTCCCAACCTGTGAACGAGAACTCTCAGCTTTCATCGCGATATTACGCGAGACAGGTGGGGGGATATCCCTCACGGATTAAAGACATTCTTTGGATTCACAGACCCCAAATTGACGTCACCAACTGCGACGAAAAAAACCCAGGGGACACCCCTGGAGAAATCATTTCACCACACAAAGGTGACGAGTAATTTTGGTGGAAAGAAATGCTGAAAGGAAAGTTTCCAACGAGCTTATGCAGAGAAAGTTCACGCCATGAAATCGTATAATGGCACTTTCTAACCAAATGTCTCACTATAGAATCCTGAAAGGAAACTACTATTACTATCCGAACTCTGATGGTCATAGAAAGTGATGAGAATACAGAAGCAAAGAAACTACACAGAAATTGAGGAGAAAATTACGTCCGTGGCCCTTGACAGAATCAGAGAACAATTGCCACTTCACAGACCAACTATCGTTCAGCAGAGAAAGTATGTGAAAAGTTTTTTTCCCGCCCAAAATGAAAACCCAATTCTGCCTTGGGCTGAATGACAGATACCGCCATGTTATTGTCCAGCATTGCGGAACAGTGTTGTTGACCAAGTGTCCAGATGGACGGCAATCAACGCCAATGATTGACCACAGGCACGGGTAAAAGGAGGTCAAACCAAATGGGCGGAGTATTTATATCGAGTTGACCACAGGACATGCTTTAAATTAACCGTAAGCGGCACTTATCAACAGTACCGGATCGGGCCTTCCAAGAAACTTGTGGGTCGGCCTATCTACATCAATTGATGTGTAAGATGGGCTACACGTCAGGTCAGAATGTCAAAGGTGAAAGAAGGGTCACTAGAGTGACTGTTGCAATATACAAGGCGAACCAATCTTCCTAATCTGACAAAACGAAAAGCAATTCAGTCATTATTGGCAGTTTCAACCAATAGATATCCGTCGGCAAATGCATTATGTATACTATGCAATCTCATTAATGTCAGGAAATTTCTTAGGTTAATTTGTTGTAAGAAACGTTTTTGACATAGAACGGCTGTCCCACGTAACTAACCCGACGAACGTCAGTGCACAAAAAGAATGCGCTGCGAAGCCAAAATTTGCCAAACTGTTTCTCTCAGCAGCAAGTTTTTAAATCGACCGTTAAATAACGATCAGTGTCTGTGCTTTGCAACGGACACAATAAAAATGCAACTGCACTGCTGATGGTAAACATGGCAAGCTTGTAATTGAAGGACCTCTGATAAAAGGCATTCCGTATATCAAGAACGACCGCAAGGGGTTCAGGAATATCGCTCTACAATTCTTTGATAGTCGACATACTAAATGACAATTAATCGCCATACATTGTCTCATCATCCTTGCAAGTAGAAAATACCTACTTAAGTGATATTCCCGCTGCCACGTCAGTCATAAAGTTGTCATTTCGACGAACACCGTCCGCCACATTGGTGTGGGAGTCACGGGATACCAATATGGCGGAAAGGACCAATGACGTCCTGTGAATACGCTCATAATATGTCTTCAAGCTTCTGATTCAGAATAACCATGTAACAACAGCTGCAATTGTGCAGCAATTCCAGTGACATATTCAACCTGACATAAGGGATGTTGGACACTTACTGAAGCTGCTGTCAAACTCGTACGGAATGGTGGCCTTGGGCCAGCGGATAGTCAGGTCCCGTGCTGCCTTGCGCCTACTCCGGACGTGGTGCTCGGATTCCGTCACCTGTGGGAGAAGACGGATTACTACATCAGGAAGCCTAAGATTAATCAAACACGTCCGTCTACTTCTGTCAAGTCCGGAGAGGGAACTGTTGGATCCACACATCCTGAGATTGATAGAATAATTGGTACATAGGTTACGGCAGACTCCTCCAGTTTCATCATGTTGGTAGTTTTAAGAATTACAACATTACTATTTCACAACCAAAATTTGAACACGAGCCATAATGTGTAATGAAGTACTATAAAGAAGCTACGCAACTCAACAAGAAAGATAAACAGATCCTCAGATGGGAATACTGTAAAAGGGAAATATTCGCGGTGGTTTTACATCTATATTCCCGTGGCCTCTACTGTGCTCTACACCGCTTTAAAACCATTGCGAACAGTTTTTTTTCTTTTTACAGTATCAAAAACGCTGCTGGCGGTTCCAACCAGTTTCGCCGCGAACAATCCATTTTCTCCTTATCGTGAAATTAAATCCCCGCGAACATTCCCCTTTAACAGTATCGCACAAAGTCTTCAAGCAGATGTTGTGAGGAAAAACTTTAAAGGATTTGTGAGAACAAGCACTTCCAACGCTAAACTGTGCATATACAAGATATTGAAGTAATTTCTACCTTGTTTTCTTTTCTCTTGTTCTCCTCTATGAGAGACTGGACGCCGTGGTATTGTTCGAACGTCAGGGCCATGTCGCCTTCGAAAATGATTCGCTGGTGGCGATCACCTGTAGTATCCTGGGAACGAGACGAAGATATGAGGTACATGTATATCATGTAACAGAAAAGTGAAACAGTACACAAACAGAAGATAAAAAATAACAACTGCTAGAATTATAGTATCAACATTGCCTAAGGGTGGTGGCATCCATCGTCTTCACCCTGAAACATGTCATTATCATTTAAAAGGGATGTCTCAGCATTTATGCTCAACTGAACGAAAATCTTACCGCTACTGATTCTTGCAAAACCTCACAAACAAATAATAGTGTATATATAAAGTCAGATAAATACATCGACGTAACGATTTATGATACAGTAGCAGGAATTTTCATCAGTTTTTTTGTGAGCCGGGATTGAAACATGACACGTGGGCCTGCCGGGGCGAGACCGCCACCTGTTTGAACGGAAGTAGGGCGTTTTAATACAGAGTGTCGAGTGAAGCCGCCAGGATCGACAACGCTCCACACGACAGATGAGAACGATTTTCCAAATGTGTCCATCATGTAGCTACCATCATCAATCAGAACAAGACAATATCGGTTACCAACTATTTTTCCCAAGGAATTCTTTTTTGACGGCACTGTCCCTAAAAGCACTAAAAACACACACACAAAAAGCACTGGTTCATTTATTTTGTTGTTGTAAGTTGTTTTAGTTTAGTGTTGGTCTCAAGTTGAAATATCACTTTCATAATTTTAACTTTGATTTAGATACACTTTAACACGTAACTATGAAGGGGAGGGGGGCAACAGCAGGTGGTTCGTAATAGTCTCTTGTAAAACACCGCTGTATTGTTATTACAGTACCTAACGTAGTTCAAATGTCCAAAGTAGACGTAACACACAAGTGTAGTTTATTTTTGAAGCGCCATATCCACAACATATCTTCACGGAATAATCCCCTCTCGGCATAAGTATTCTTAACAAAGGAATCCAGCTGTTCCACTACAATGCATTTTTGAGTCACCAATGTCAGATCTTGCTGACACCGAAACAATAAATAGAGACGAAGTCTGACTGTGTGTCTACTTAAAATTTCCACTTAAACCTTTGCACGCAGTAAAACAGCTGCAGTTTCTCGGTTTAGTTTTTTAACAGTCTGAAGTAGGATGAATATTACTTGGTTTATCTCGAAAGTTTTGACTAACCGAACGAATTTGATATTAGCAATATAGCTCTGGGTGCTGTGTAGTGAATCCCAAATGACAAAGAACATTAATCTATTTTCTGTTCCAATCCATGACTATCTGGGATTTCTCTATACAGCTATTACATGGTTGCCTGTTAGATATCACGTTTTGCCATGCGAAGCAAAATGCACGACGGTTATTCTTAAACACTCACTCATACAGACAGTGCCAGATTGCCATTCCCTATCTTGCACAGAGTTTCTAGAACAGCGTTATCGTGCCTGGGCCGTTTGAGAAGAAACATAGCTGTGTTTTTTTTAGCCTAAAAAAAGCAACAGTGCAAGCCACAGGAAAGAAGCTATGGTTTGCTACTCAGGGTTTACATACTTGGAAAACCGCTGGAAGGGATTTTTTGTCAAAAAGGTTCAAATTAAAACTGACAGTCAAGGTTGATGCCACGCCAAGTCTGGAGGGGTTATTTTCGGCTGAGACAGAGTTCACTACTTTCCGTTTGCACCGTTTCTTTTTACAATGTGTCGTCAGACTTTATAGAATAACGCCAGGATCCGAACCAGCATCCACATCTGTCCCGAGATTCAGGCACTTCATCCCTACGCCTTTAGATTCAGTGGACTATCCACGAACCGAAAACAGCATGGAAATCACTTCATAACTTCTTACGATATTATGTTAACAAACCGACCAAGTTGAAAGCATGATATCCTTCTTGCAAAATAACTCAACCTCTTTGTCAGAGGCAAACAAAAGAAAGAAAACACATTGTTCTTCTTCAAAAAGTGTCCACACGTGTTACTCGACTCTTGTGGCAAGACATTTGAACCTGTAAATTTCGAAACTGACACGTCCAGACCTTACATTTGACCTTCACTGGTCGGCATATGTCTGTAACGTTGTACAGGGTTAAAACTCTGCAAATTGGAAGTCCAGACTAAACTCTGAGGCGCGGATATCACACAGACATACTAAACGCCTCTGTTGGAAGGAGGTGAGGCGAATAGTGTCCGCCTTCAGGAGGTAGTCGATCAAACTTGGCACTGGCGAACGGAAACTCCGATGTGGGCGCGATTCCGGCTCACAAGGTGCCTGTGTCTTCTTAAAGTTCACTGATTCTATTCCAAAGAATATTCACATAGTAGATCTACCCATGCCAAATAGTTCCCCAATCTTAATATCTTGAAGAACAAGATTAAGTGATTTTGAAATAAACTGGCCTTGTTGGCTGGACTATGCTCATCGTATTAGATTAATTGTGGCGTTGAATCGGCTGCTAGCATCGGCTGCCGAAAGGGCCACTTACTTCAGATTGAACGGACGATGGAAGGAAAAGGGACGCCTACAGATTCAAGGCAAACATACCTTTTCTAACAAATGCTCGCCTTCAATTTCTTTCCTCTTTACATATTCTTACAATGTCGTGCACCGACTACTCCAACACTGTAACACTACACCATCATTCTGACCTAAAAGTCGTCTGCAGGATCACTCCGTGTCACGTGAGCAGATGTGCACCCTTCCCTAGGGAAACTCCACATCCTGACGACCGCACGGAACCGCAAAATATCGCGACGGCTTGCAAAGTCAAACTAACAACCGTGGAAACGTTTAGACTACAAGCATTTAAAGCTGTAGGCGTAGATACGTGTATGGATACCAGTGGGGATGTTTGAGTACTGTTGCCAAACACGTGACTTACTCGTAGCGTACTTTTTCAGGTGGGCAACAGAGGATGCCAAATAGCCTGGGATCCAGTCACAGTCATCGTACGATGATTTTATGACAGTAAACTAAGGGCATTATTAGGACAGTCGTGTCTCTGTCGTATCTCTGTCGTGTATTTGTCGTATCAGCTGTCTTGGGACGGAAAAAGGTACATCCTTATCGACATAGCCTGGCTAGAAATCCTTCGACAAAACGCCGTGCAACAATATGCCTATGACAGCACCTTCGGTAGAATTTGATAAAATGAAAAATCTGGGGTTCAAAGCAATTATGCACAGTGGAATACCCTGCCTGGTACGGTTGCGACGGCTCCCACCGTTGAGTCGTTCCGTGCCAGGCTGGAGGCCTGCCCGCCTTAGCCTTGGACCTAAACTCCCCCCCCCCCTACTTTGCCCCTGAAGGGGTTATTTAGGGGTAACCCAATGTAGATGTAAATGTAGATGTAGATGTATTCCCCGTGTAAGACGACGGTGGTGTCGTCATCATTAACATAAACTCATCAAAAATAATAAGTTGACCTAAGGCGCGCTATTCCACAGTGATGGTTGTGGATGAACTCATTTCGATTCGTCCTATCCCCTATCAGTAGGTTAAAGGGTATTGAACGTGGGTTCATTTTGTTGTCGTTGCTTCGTCAGCCAAAATACATGGTAAACAAAGACCAAACAGCCGTCAGAATCATCACACTTAACAAGAGCTTGAGCGAAAATATTCGAACATCGCATTGTTGGCAGCTTTGTCATTGCTGACCTAAGTAATAGTTGGCAAAGCGACTCTTCCAATGGTATAGAAATAGCTGACTGGCATTGACACCGGTGACATTGCACTTTGTGTTAGAATAACACTTAGAGATAGCGCGTTGAAGTATTCCCAATGTGGTGAGAGGTGATATGTAATGACGAAAACTGCTCGAGGGGAACAACAAAACGAAAACACGAAAGATCTGGAGTTGACAGAATGGAAATGTGGAAAGCAACAGATTATTCTGAAAAATGAGGACCAACCGACCAACCAACCAACCAACCAACCAACCAACCAACCAACCAACCAACCAACCAACCAACCAACCAACCAACCAACCAACCAACCAGCCAACCAACCGAACAACCAACCAACCAACCGAACAACCAACGAACCAACCGAACAACCAACCAACCAACCGAACAACCAACCAACCAACCAGCCAACCAACCAACCAACCAACCAACCAACCAACCAACCGAACAACTAACGAACCAACCAACGAACCAACCAACCGAACAACCAACCAACCAACCAACCAACCGAACAACTAACGAACCAACCAACGAACCAACCAACCGAACAACCAACCAACCAACCAACCAACCAAAGAAATATAAAACTTCTGGCAGGTCATTCTACTGAGGTGCTCAGGAGTGACGTAGACCTTGAAAAAAGGTGTTCAAAGCCAAAGGTGACTAAATAGGGCATTGGCTACCCTGCCATGTGTTGGGCACAGTAGAGCAAGGACTTCGTCAAATCGGCCAGGGACAGAGGACTGACAGATCTAGAGTTTGACATACGGGCTAACGGTCATGGCAAAACATGTGCACAACACACATCATGCTTCGTAAAACCATCGCAAAATCGTGACATGTCGTGGTCGTAACAATTATACTGCCGAAAAGGAGAACAGATGTCGTAAACTGCCTTATTGAAGACAGGGCCATTTTCATCTATCATTATCACTACAATGATGTGTTGCGCGCATGCGGTGGATGCTACCGACGTCTATCTACAGTCTGTTTATATCTATGACCTTGTGATCACAACGCTGGATCACTAGCCACTACGCCATCGCGTGCTAAATAGAGCTATCAACAGCTGACTGGGTCTCCCTAAGGACTGTATAGAGTCAGTCAAATCTACCAGACCAGACAGCACCAACGGACCGGCTATCGGCAACAGACCGGTCTAAATGGGCCATAGGGAGTCTGCATACCCGATGGTTCCTATTAGCGTTCGGGAAAAAACGGTCATTTCTTGGAACCAACAGCAACTGACAAGAACTCGATTGAAAATAGATTTTCAACCCCTTTCTGGGGACTTTCAAATTCTTTAAAATCTTCCGAAATTGTTGTTTTGGGCCTTCCAATAGAAAATGTATCCCATGTAACCGCTCAAAATTGTCTTTTAAGAATTTCAGTCATATGATATCAAACGCGCAAATCAGTTAGCGTCGATCACGGAAGACTTAATGAAGTTTACATTTTTAAATGAGTTGAAACATTGTTTCCCAGGATGCGATGCACTAGTACTCTTTTTAGGTCAATCTGTTGTTGTTTCCACATGCTGCAAGGCGTGCTAATGACCCAAAATAACCACCCCTTGTAATCACACCAGCCTGCTGTATGGAGGAACCCAACAACATCAGCAAACATGCCCGCCATACGTCTACTGCTTAAGTCCCAATTGGAAAAAGTGACCCCGCCAGGTAGTTGACGGGCTGTTTTTTTCGGTTTCGGGTGTGACCCCGTGGGACCTGCGGCTGCCGGGCTATTTTTTTTTTCAACACGGACTTACAATCAACGCGGGACCCGGTAACAGATAGACGCCGGGAGCTAATCGTGCGAAAACCGGGAGGGCCCCCCTCGGTACCTGGCAGTCCACCGGGAGAATTTTGTGCCCCCTTCGGACAGTGGTGCAATTGGGACCTAAGCATCGTGTTGTTTTCTGAAACAGACGACACTAGGTGACCCAGAATCTAGATCATAATTTGCCTATGCCTAATCTCCGGGTCAGAAGAAGGCATACAGGTACAGCTTCCGACCGGACATAGTTTCGGATCAGCTTTACTTTTAGGTCAGGTAGAGCAACGATAAATCAATCTAGAGTGACGGGAGAGAGGAAGTTAGAGGTACAGTCAAGTTCGCGGTCGCCTAGGAGACGACCTCGCGGGGCGCTGCTTCAGGACAATGATGAACTGTGGTTCAACAGGACCAGGGTGCGCCATATGTGAACTTTCGCCAAACATTTCTAGTCACTTTACCCCTGATGTGACCCAGCGGTGACAGTTGAGAATAAACGATGGGTTAAATGTGGCAGACCTTGTGGTCTTTGCTTAGCAGCGGTTCAAATCAGTATCCATGAAGAACGCATAATTTGTAGCTAACTGTGTTTATTCCTCCATAGGCTGTACACGTCAAAATCATGACCAAATATACAAAACTCAAATTTGGTAGACCTTGTGATCTTTGCTTAGAAGTGGTCCAAAGCAGTAACCATGAAGTACGCCTTTATTTGCATAATTTGTAGCTGACTGTGTTCATTCCTCCATAGGCTGTACACGTCACAATCATGATCAAATATACAAAACTCAACCCCCAAAATCACTAAATCCGAACTAGAGATGTAAAAAACTTATTGATATGTTGAACATAACCAATTGTCGCATTTATTTGATGCAATGTAACGTAACGGTAAAGACGATAGAAACACCTATTTCATGAGCCACATCTTAGTTTAATCCTAAATTGTTTTTCTGTGCGACGGTCCTTGATCTATTCACCAGAGGGTGTACAATGACCTAGAAAAACAAAATAACCTTGTTACACGTGTTACATGTATCTGTCGTCGAGATCAGACAGGCGACTGGCTTAATGATGATGAAACGCTTCGCCGTTCTAGCTAATTGGTCACATACAGTCTAACCTGGTCAACGCGACCGCTTTTTTTGGAAAATTTCCCCATAGGCACACGCCCAAGGCGACAACCTGTCCAACGCGCGACCGCGTTCTGCACAAATTGGGCCCGCAATCTGCATTTTTAAGCATAAGGCGACATTGTTTTTTGCTGCCTATGACGGAAAAGTTTTTGAGACCATGATTTGAAAAGGCCTAGGAGCCTGTCACATATCGTCTCGGTACATATGATGCAATGTTGTTTTCAAATGGGTATAAATGAAAGGACAAGTGAAAAGAATTTCCCATTCTTGGCTCTCCGTCAACAAAACCTTAAGTTAGAGCACAACAAGGTCACGTACGCGTGCCAAGGTCACAAGTACGTCATTCAATATAACCAAAGGATCCATACTACGATGGGAGCATTTCCTACAAAATGTATGCAGAAAAGTTGCGCTTCTAATTCATCAATAGCCACCGATTCATGTTGCATTAATGAGTCGCTTAGTTAACGGTTATTTGGATATTCTTGTCTGTTTTCATCAATATGTTTTGACATATTTTCTTTTATTGTTGATTCAAATCTAATTCAACGTGCACAATTGTAGGTTGTACCTGTAATTTGACATTGTGCAAGAGGCGCTGTAGATATTGCAATTTTCGCGGTGGTTTAATTTTTTGACGTTTTCGCGGTGACCTATCTACCGCGAATTTAAACCACTGCGAAAATGGTTGTTAATATCCTGCCTTCTGCCCGCTTAACCCATTGTTTCAACCGCGACCACTCAATTTCCAACCGCGAAATTAAATCCCCGCATACTTAAAGGCATTTACAGTAATAATCCAAAAGAAAAAGATCTCGGAAACTTGTCCGACCTTGTTGGAAGAAACCACCACTGCGTCACGAGGCCGTGTTTACCATTTGGCGGGATAAAAACACAGATGGGAATGATTACGGGGATACATCGCGGGAAGAATGCTTGGCAAAAACGTTAGAGCATCGAGATTGATCGCTTGCGATTGTACAGTATTAAAAGAGGCAAGGTAAGGATTCATCTAGGGTCACTCCGGTTCAGGACACGATCTCTAACTCTTGGGCTTGGTGCCAGACATTGACTTGTTGAAAACACGCAGAACACTACAGCATGGGACTGCACTCAATCTGTAGACGGCCGGCAATACAGGGCCATACGGTATATAGAGTGCTACCTTCCGTCAGGGACGAACCGTTTTACCCAGTTGAAGAGTTTGCAAAGCTACAAAAATAAACAATCGCGTAAAGGAATCATCAACTATAGGCGTTAGAGCTTGTGGGTTATGAGAAAATTACATTGCCCGTATTTTTTCTTGTAGTGGTATCAATCATACCGTGGGATACTGTTCAGTCGGCTTTCTTTGCGGAAAGAAAACGAGGTTACGTTTCCTATTTTCCAATTATAGCTCCCAGTCTTGCGTGCTCTTCTGACAAAGAGGCCTTTTCTTTCGTTTCTCCTTTCTCTGTTTGGTCAAGGACCAATTTTGCGAGGCATTTCTTATGCAGTGTGTACCACAGCGGCTCGTATAAATGATGTAGAACAATAGGTTTCTTGTTTCATACAGAGTGAAAGTGTCTCCAACGAGCTACAGGGATGCCTTCTGTCGGAGAACAGATTGTTTTGATTCAGTTCTCTGCCGTCTCCCTTTAGCTGTACGGCAGCGAAGATAACACACGTCGTCTAGACGACTCCTATAACATTCAGGGCGGAGAAGGTGACCAACTTTACATACCAAACCTCGGCCCCATACACAGGAGTACCTTCCCGCAAGATATTAAACACATGTCTCTTTTCCGTTAGGTCGAAAGTAGGGCTTGTTTTGGGGTACCGGTAAAGAATAAGAAAATAGGGCGATGCGAAATCAGTTCATACCCCGGGGTGCGCTATGTTTGTCTAGCAGATGTCAGTTGTATACGTTGTAGATTTACAAATTTTAAAGTACATAAGTCAGAAGCTGTATATTCTAGAATAAATATTTGCATACCTTGAGCGACTGGTCGACTGTCTGAAGATCGTCTTCCTGAGGCTGAAAGAAATGAAAGAAAAAGTCGAAAAAGAATTGGTAAAAAGGATCGAGTCACTTTTTGTCTAAGCTATCATACATTCAAGATGTTGCATTAGAAGGATTAAGAATTGACCTACCAAGTTTTTAGACGTTGACATCGCCACAAAGCAAGTGGCGATCAGCACCAGTGTGCAGTACCGAAGGCTCGACATGACTCGTTCGGTCTTGGTGGCGAGGTCGTCCGCAGAGCCTGCTTTCGACGGTCCGGTAAGGTTGTCCTCGTTGTGTGACTACTCGGTAGTGGCTGCTGTTACAACTCGGACTTAGCCGGTCTGATATAACTCAAAACACACCGATTGCCCTCTATATATCGCCACTGACGCCACAAATGACTCGCAGGAAACTCACATTTATTATACAGATAACCTTGCTGAGGGTATAAGCATAGGCAAATTGGGAATACCTGTGGCTTGGCCGCCGGTAAAGTAGGCGCCGATTCGTCGACCAAGTCTGGCTACGTAATCTAATGTTTGCGAATATGACGCCCGCTTCACCCCTCTTGGCAGGACAGCCCGGAAAAGCCCCGTAGTTGTGATCTTTCCCCATACAGGAAGGATTTAAATTTCCGCCGAAGTTTGGACCACAGAATGGCTTGGGTCCAAACTTTACCCTTTACCTCTTTAACAGTTCGGAATTAGCGCCTTGGAAAAGAAGGAAGACCTTTAAAACAGGGACCATAAATACTAGCAAACGTCCAACTTCGTTTGGTTGTAGATTGAAGCCATCTGGAAGGCTGACCTGGTTTGCTCGACAGTTTTGCAGTACGAATAGTCGCGTGCAGGCGGATCAAAATACGTGCAGCTAGCTCCTGCCGTCTTTCAACCACGCAATTTCTTGCTTCCTGAGATTCGCACGCAACCGGTCGGGACGAATCTACCTACCGTGAAATGAGCGACCCATTTTTCTCTCAAATATCAAGAATTGATTCGTTCCAAATGAAAATCACTATGTAGGGGTCTTTCGCCACATTTACCCCCTGCTATGGTGAAAGCATGTGTGTCAAATTTATCTAAAATTTATGCCAAAGCGTTGTCTAGCATAGCGAGAAATATCACTAAAGAATGCACTCCATGGAACTGACTTTGTCAGATAGATTGTAAACGTTCGCGCTTTTCTACTCATAGATACCTCTAATATGTGTAGGTTTCAACATAGCCATAGGGTAAAAGTGTTTCTCTTGGAATCATTTCTTGGGATTTCCGCTCTCCCCTACAGAAGGAAGAATGTACATTAAAAAAAAAATGATATCCCTTTGTGTTCTCAATATGAAGACGCACTTATGAGGTTTCAAAACGCACAGAATTAAAAGAAATTGTTGTGTAATATTTTAGTCATCGGCATCCTGTTATATTTTGGCTAACGATCGACCTGAGGGTGCTGAGGAAGTAAAAGTACGTCCGGGTGGATGGTGGTCTTTCCCCTTTCAGGCGTCGCTCACGTTGCCATGGCAACCCCAAATATGGTCATTGGGAGAGGCGCCAACGCCATAACCTTGCTTTGGAGCTCGAGTCTCTCCGGCCCTCCGTGGTTGGTATATCAACGTTAACCCGTCAACAAGCATCTTGTGGACATGTTTACTTAACTACATAATCGGACACACATGGCAGTGAACAAAAACAAGTGAAAGTTGTAAACATCAACAAGACAAAGGCGGAAAAAACAACGCCAGGTTGAAGGCTATTTTGAAAAAAGTGACGCTACACCAGCGATGTTTTGTACAGCAATTTAGAACTAAAGACAACTGATCATGAAAAACCTTTTGACGAAAATAATTTTTAATGTAGCGAGATGTATCGAAACGAGAAGACCCACATGCTACAAGTTGTAAGTTGATCCTCTTTTTCAATGTACAGTTTTTTAGGACAGGTTAAATCTTGTTTTTTCTCATTCTACCAGAGCGCGTGGTTTTAGAACGTCCCGTTGTTACACAATAGTCGACAGGACTTCAAGATACTTCAGGGATAGTGAAATATATTTTTAGCGGAACAATCTTAACTTTGAACAACAGTCCTATCAAAATCTAAATAGTAAAAACAACTCGGGAGGAAGTCAAAATCAAGATAACGACATTTTCTCCTAAGACCGTTTCATGATCCTTAAGAGCATTGTAAGGAAGTTTTTCCGGTGAATGGAGCCAAAGAAAACGTAACCTTGGCCTTGACTTTGTCGTTGGTGAAAACCAGGAGGAAAACGAAGATTACTTGTTAGGGTGGAGTCACTGTTGATGTCCCCAGACAGGAAACAGAGAACTTTTACAGGGAATCCCGGAGATTTCATTGCCGTGTACGCAACTTGTGATGTCGTGCATTCGAACACAAACATCCTAGTTATTACTCGGATCCAGCATGTACCAAGTGTGGCGTCTTGTTGGCGTATAGGTTAGAGTGTTTGGTCCAGAACCTAGAGGTCCTGGGTTCGAAATGCCTGACATGTCACCGAGTTACTGCCTTTCTTCTCTGTACATGCATGTATAGAATACAGTCAAACCTGCCCAAGAAGACCACTCAGCGACCGATAAAACTTGGTATATGTTGACAGGTGGTCACTACAGACAGGATTTTTCATGCTTCTGTCAATGAGGAAACTAAGGGACCACACCAAAAAAATGGTCACATTGGCCAGGTGGTCCTTATGTATAGGTGTTCACTTGTACATGTTTGACTGCGATAATACTGCTAAGTCTAGGTAACCAAAGTTTCCATGTAAGACGACATAACATATTATCAACATGTTAACTACTAACAACTAAATATAATCAAAATATATCAGATTAATTTGGGAAATTCAGTGATCTTGTTGCCAAGGGAAAAATAGCCTCTGGGTTCAACACGCGTTGGAGTTTGATTCTACGCGATAAGATCTGGAGTCTGAGCCAAGTCACTTCACGTGGATAACATACCCCGCGTTCTGACGCCACCTGTTCTGTCATGAGCAACTTCTCTTGAATGTAACTAAAACTTCGTATCCTGCTGATGCTATCTTGTTAGATCCCAGTTTCCTTCTTAAAGTTCAGAAACAAATCCATTGGTTGTTGACTTGAGAAAGATGAAATATCTTTGTTAGGTAAAAGGTAGTCGCATAGCCTTTTTGAGGCCGCAGTGGCAGTAGGTTGATATTCACTGTGTATTGGGTACGGTATTGGAAGGCGGGGCCCAACCCTCTCCTTCCACCGCCTTTTACCTCCCCATCCGAAGTCAGGTACCCATTTTTACACCTGCGTGGAGTGAGGAACGTCGTGTTAAGTGCCTTCCCAAGGGCGCAAGATCGGTGACATGGCAGGATTCGAACCCAGGACCTCTAGGCTAGGCCAAGGCCCTACCGTTACGCCACACGGTACACGACCCACACATGCCTTATGTTAGAGGAAGTGTGTAGAAGCAATGCTTTTCAAGATTTGCACAAACAGCTTAAACGACTAATGACCTGTTCAACAAAACATATACAGGCAACAGCAAAAGGTCAGAAAATAAAGACAAAAAACAGCGAACGGTTACAGTTTGAGCAAACATGTGGCGTGACATTTAGAAAACATGTTATCTGTTGACGTCGAAGTTAGGGAACACGAAACCTCGTCTCGTGACGTTTCGTCACCAACGTAAAGCTCATGTGATTATCCCGCGTTACTAATACGGAAGGAGATTTCAAAACAAACAGTTGGTGGCCTAGTTTTGTTTCGCGGGAACTGCCGGCCTCACTCCGGCTCTCAGACACGTTCCGCACGTTCCCAGGGTAATAGAACCCTGCCAATACAATCACGTGGTTGCAGGTGATTGACATGTCCTCGTTCCCAATTCCTCTAAACCCGACGGAAGGCAGTGATAGTCAAGAAGAGGGGTTCAGTCATACTAAAACAACAGGGGATTAAAGGAGAGAGCCTTCGCACACTTTTCCAATTTCTGAGACGGTCTTGTCTTCTTCTCCTTGATGATTTATGAGAATCAACTTCATGAAATCAATATTTTCAGACCTTGGATGATATGATTTCGGTTAAAATGGTCCCCTCTAAATGTCTTAATGAGTTTTTGAAAATAGATGAATAATCAATCAAATAGAATTATGTCGATAGCATCTGAACAAAAAGAGTATTCGTAGAAATTAATAATTTCGAATTAGATGGGTCAATGACCGGTTATTTACCGGAGATAAATAACTTCCCAAGATTTTCTACTAACCCATTTCGTGTGTTTATCTTATCTAAGAACAGATAGTCCTCCTGACGCGATGATTTCTCAAGATCTTGTGGGGAAAGTCAGACGTAGACAGTAGACAGCAACGGATGGGATGTAATGGACCAATCCTCACAGAGCATCAAAATTGGCAGTCATTGTTTAGGCCAATAAGAGGGTGGAATTTGGTCACGTGACTGTTCGTGGATGCGTCCGCCAGCTTGTCCGTCAAACGTATGCATTCATTACTTTTAAATGAATTGCTAGGCCATATATAGGCGTTACTAGCGGTGCAACATTTTATAAACGTACGACTGCACACCCCCTTCTTCAGATGGACTGTAGACAATGTAGCAGTGTATGCAAGTGGAAGAAATGTCATTTTCTCAAATAAAGCCTCCAAGGTCTTCCAATACTCCGTTATCTCAATTATCTTTCAATGGACTCAGAGAATAATCAATGATACCTAAGGTCCTCTTGAGACCTATAGTATTAGATTGATTTATGACCTTTCAACGACATCATTCCATGCAAGGTCTTCCAATGATCTCAATGATTTTTCAATAATCTTCAAGGTCTCCAATGATCTCAATGCTTGAGTAACTATTTTTGGCGTATCTTATAACCTGAATGTCTAACCTTCATTAGCGTAATGATCTCAATGGCCTATCAACGATATCCAAGGTCATCCGGTGACCTTACAACGATCTTTAAGGTCTTCCAATGATCTCAATGACCTGTCGACGATATCCAAGGTCATCCAATGACCTTTCAATGACTTTCAAAGTCTTCCAATGATCACAATGACCTGTCAACGATATCCAAGGTCATTCAATGACCTTTCAATGACTTTCAAGGTCTTCTAATGATCTCAATGACCTGTCAACGATATCCAAGGTCATCCAGTGACCTTTCAATGACTTTCAAGGTCTTCTAATGATCTCAATGACCTGTCAACGATATCCAAGGTCATCCAGTGACCTATCAATGACTTTTAAGGTCTTCCAATGATTTCAATGGCCTATCAACGATAGGCAAGGTCATCCAGTGACCTTTCAATGATCTTCAAGGTCTTCCGGTGATTTCAATGACCATTCAACGATATCCAAGGTCTTGCAGTGACCTTTCAACGACTTTCAAGGTCTTCCAATAATCTCAATGGCCTATCAACGATAGTCAAGGTCATTCAGTGACCTTTCAATGATCTTCAATGTCTTCCAGTGATTTCAATGGCCATTCAACGATATCCAAGGTCTTGCAGTGACTTTTCAACGATCTTTAAGGTCATCCAATGATCTCAACGACCTTTCGTCGAAATCCAAGGTCATCCAGTGACCTTTCAGTGATCTTCCAGTGACCTTCCAATGATCTCAATGACCATTGGATCATGTTCGTCAAATATCTGTATCTCTGTGTTTTTATTTCGCAAATCTCTACGTTTTGACGGAGCTCGAGGTGATCGGGGCTTTCGGATCGGTCAAATATCAGCCACTTCCAAGCTGACCAATGAAGAAGATGGCGGAATGATGAATGACAACTCAACGTAACAGATGAAAAAAAGATGTTTGATTATAGAGCATCTAGTGTCAAGCGTAATGCAAAGTTTAAATCGACAATATACATGTCATATTGCCTAGCCACAATCTCGACTAACCAGCCACTAAGCTCCAGGAAATGACCATTATCAAATGCGAGATGCCTTCTAGCATATAGTTATTGATAGATGTATTCTAAGATTTTAGATGAATTCACATCTATTACCTTTGTGCCAATGCAATCATTACAAAAACAATGGTCCGATATACATAATGTAGTTTTACTATGGGGTTGTCTTATCATAGGAACAATGTTGATATGATTTACATATCAGTCACATGATGATCACAAGTCAGTGACTTTGTCACGTTCAACTGTTTGTTTCAGATACATCCAATGTACTATAGTAATTGACTAGTATTGACTCATTCTTCCAGTTCAATCTAGTGACACCAAAGAATTAAGAGTGGTGGATGTTACTCGAGACGTCCGGAAGTTATCTCTACCTTCTATCCAGTTGTAGAGCCTGAGTTGTCTTTGAATGTAGTTTTACCGTGCTTTCCGCAACTGATACTCATTATTCCGTAAGGATCACATCTGTTTTAGTTTCTGTAGCGAGGGGAACCAGGTAACCTTGGACGGACATACGAACCAAAGCCGGGAGTTGGTCAGGAGTAAAGACTCTTCAGGACGCTGGCCTAAAAGCATGGTCAAGGCCATTCCTAGATCCTATCCCAACATTGATACACGTGGCATACGTTCTGAATGATGAAGTCCATATGACTCTGTGTGTGTGTGTGTGTTTGTATGTGTGTGAAGACTCTTATCCAAACCATCTGGACAATTCACTTGACTTCATCTGATGATCTAATCAGAAGAGGTATGTGAAGGTGCTTCTATGTGTTCTTAAGACTTGATATCTTGCAGAGCGAAGGTCAGAAGGATGATCATAAGGTCACTTCTACGCGTAGAATGTAGCAACATAACTGCAAATGAAACTGTAGGACCTCCACGCCTTAGGCGTTCTCAATAACTTCTTAGTTTTGAAGGACATACTCTAACAAGATTAACGTCAAACCTGATAACATTACCTTTTAACCTGGAAGTAAGAGATTGTAGTCACTTTCGTAGAGTCTATAACTTCCATCTGTCCCTTGGAATTCAGGTATGGGCGACCGGGCCGAGTTTAACACTCTGCTGACTTTTGTGATGATAATGATAATAATGATACGTTTATTGCAAATTCGTGCCCGTTGGCTAAAAGGACAGTGGAAGACGACGGATCCCACTTTCTCTATAATGTGTGGGCTTTGTGATGTTAAGAGAAGAGTACCTTTTTTTTCGTCTGTAAATGCGGGAAATTAGGATGGAATTTGGTGACCTCTTTAAGCAGTTCCTTATATAAGAAATGGAATCAAACGATGAAGATGCCTAAGACTAAAAGACGTCAAAAACTGATCTCAGACATAGTTAACTATAATATCCCTAGTGTACTATCCATATGTAGTCCCTTCCTTTAAAAAGTGACAATGATAGAAACTGACAAAAGTGAAAGGCCACCCAGAGGTCTAAGCTTCAGCAACACGCGCTAAATGTGACAATGATCAGATGGCGTGCCGCCAGCACACACGCCTACCTTCCTCCCCCGACATGCCCCCAACACACCCAACCTCCCAGTACCTGAGATGATTGAGTTACCAGGTGTGGTTTGACATTGTTTGTCCTTCACGCTGCATTCCAGGCTCTCAAAGGTGCTGCTATGCACCGGGGTCTTTACTAGACCGGCTACTTGTTGTGATTATGTCACCGAGCTGATGTTTCTACCGGGTGTTTCTACGTTAAGGTCATGCCGGTTTTGGTTCAACCTGTAAATTGGCACGTGCACGGCCTGGTCTACAGGTGGACTGTAGACACAAGATAGTTTGCACGGTTTAACCATCCAACATGGCGGACAATACTGACGTCATAGTCACGTGAATGCAAACACCATACACGGTACCTCAGGAGCTGAAACCGCCCTGTGAACAGTTGTTACCGTTAAAGGCATTTTAAGTGTTTTCTTTGCCAGCTCATAATATTTTGTAGGGTTATAGAAATTTCCACACCACAGGAAAAAATAGCTTCTCTAAAACACAGGGAGACTGACCAAAGTACATAGTTTGCAGAGCGCCGCATGTCAGATTTTTTTCTTGACATATATGGGTGATTTGAACATGAGTGGGACCTTATGGTAATGAGTACTATAGGTGAGGAACGAGGAGTGTTATTGATTTGTCTTGCAGGATTGTTGCCAAGAATGTACGGAATGGTGTGTCAACATAACCCAGACCTTGACTTGTCGAGGGTGATAAATACGTGACAACAGGATTGTTGTAGTTGATATATGTTCTTGGAGATCTATACGTTGAATCTACTGTAGTCCCAAAGAAGGGCTTTACTCTGATGTTCGTATCTCATTGCCACTTATTTGAACATTGCAAATGGTAGGGTAGCGTTTCACGCTCGTGATTTCTACATCTTTGATAACAGATGGTTATTTCAATAGCGATATTCCCGGTCTATTCGTCTTGTTCCACATCCATTGCCTGTATTTATACTTATGTCATATGTTTCCATTCTGCAACGTTTAGTGTAGAACAAGGGCATACTCCTGGCACAGAGCACTGACGGCTTTAGGCAGCTGCCCGACCTGTAACAACAAACCGAGAAGACTTAGCGTTACCAGGGGTAAATAGGTATAGCAGATTGCCCAATGACACGTGGTTTTAGTAAGCTTTAGATTGCTACGTTTGACCAAACTCTCACAGACTGAAACAGCTTTAGTGTCTTCAACTATCTCTAATGTTGAAAACCTTATATTATAAAACATAATTAACTCTGCTTTCTAGAGAGTTAAGTTAGATTGTCTTACCCGATGTCTGCCCAAATGATAATATTAACATGCATTGCAGTTTATACCATAAATTGCATGGTTCCTCCCGGATAGTCTACGATTACCTGAGTAGCTATAGCTATAGAGAAGATCGTCAGAGCTTAGCTTGGCAGTTATCCCTATCAACTTCACCTGCTGCTGACCTGGGATCAAGGTTACTCATTGCAAAACGTTGGCGATGTACCTTGAGTATGTGCCATTGCTTACGCCCCCCCCCCTCTTACTGGACCCGCGGCACGCTGGCGGCGTCGCTGCGGCCAATCGAATTGACAAAGCACTCAACGAATTTCATCGACCAAAAAACGAATCTTTTTAAGCTTTGTGTGTTTTGCTGTCTTTTTGGTCATACTTGGACGTTTTGAATGTTATTTCCACTATAATAAAGTCAAGGGTAACACGAATCTAGTTCAGGACGCAGCGACGCCGCCAGCGTGCCGCGAGTCCAGTGAGAGAGGGGCTTAATGCGACCCAGTGATATGGAATGGGACCCTATTCTTAATCCTTAGCTCCAAGAGTAAAACTATCAAAAGACACGTCCATAAAACTTTGTGAAATATCTGGGTTATCGTTTTTTTCTGATGCACTCACGTTGACAGTTATAAACATGTTGCCGACTTGCTGCCACTCACCCGAGTTGCCCTGACCCCGATCGCGAAAACCTCATCAATGACCTATATAACAGCACGATGCTCTGGATTATGAAACAAATAAGTTTCAACATATTATGATGGCTTCTCCAAATGTAATATACATACATATACATGAATATTAGAAAAATCATTGACCTATTGAACCCACGCACAAAGCCGACGTTCGTTTTGTTGATAATCAATACACCTAAATTACATTGCTAAACTTTTGAATCACACGTAACAGACCTCTCTCCTATTTCTCAACTTCTTGTCCTTTGGGGCTAATTCTTTCATTCCACTGACTGTAAATGTGCCTGGAAACCGTTAAAACCGTTTGGAGCACACGATACAAAGTCAACGTTCTCTTTGTAGAAAATCGAAAGTCTCATGATCAACTTCTGTTGCCTAACCTCTTGAATCACACGTAACAGACCTCTCTCAAATTGCAACTTTTGTTATCCTTTGGATTCAATTCTTTCATTCCTGGGGGTGTACCTGTGCCTGGAAACCGTTAAAACCGTTTTTCGTCAATTTCAAAAACGCACGACCTCCCAACATTCCCCAGACACAGATGACGTTGACACGTTAGTGGGAGAGACGTTGATAGATGGGGTGTCAGAAGGTGTTTACTTGAATAGAGGTTGATCGTCGTTGGTGGGTGTGCCTCACCGTCTGATGGGATTAACGACTGCTATGTACCTGTCAATCATCGTCCTCTTGCACAGCACGCTGAATACCTAAGGATTTCCCTTTTCCAGTCAAATAGAATATGTACATACTGATCAAAAGGATTCTGAAAGATCATCTTCCAATTCCAACATTCAATGGAAGAACCATGGTGAACCTTCGGATGGGAGGTAAAAGGTAACGTGGTGGAAGGAGAGAGTTGATCTCCAGCTTCTAATGCACGTGCCAAAGACACAGTGGATTAACAACATACGAACCTAACAGCATTAACATTGCTATGGAAAGGAAAGGAAAGTGATCTCGATCCAGTTTAGCTCACTGAAGAGCTAATCTTCCACTGGTCGTGAAAGAGAAGACAGACGATATGTACAGTATTTGCAGGTTCATTGTACCGGGGAAATTCCCCTAGCTCTTTTCGACAAGCACAATGAACTTTGGACCACGGTTTAACGTCCTATTCTAAGGACCCTTTCCGGTAGCGTGCATGTCGGGTGAGCGACAGAGCCGGGATCGAACTCGCGGCCTGTAGTTCCAGAGGTAGGGGCGCTAACCACTGGACTACGCACGCTACCTATGGGACCTTTGCCTTAACCTGATCAAACATATTTTGAAAGATCATCTTCCAACATTCAAACCACCATGATGAATCTCCGGTTGGGAGATAGGTAACGTGGTGGAAGGAGAGAGTTGAGCTCCAGCTTCTAATGCACGTGCCAAAGACACAGTGGATTAACAACATACGGCCCTAACTGTTGAGCCTGGTAGAGGCTAAGGTTACCCATGTGCAAATGGGCCCCACTGCAACACCTGTTACTTCTTATTCCTACCCTTCTATCGCCACGGCATGCACTGTTTTCAAATCGCGTTTCTAAAAAAAGATACCTCGCCGCACGACCTTGTCCCCGAACACGCACAAGCTTCGAACACCCTCGCTGCCGGGCAGATTGGCAATATATGGTTTGTGTACTCAGATTCTTCGTTACTTTGGACAACCGCCAACGCTTGCTCACCAAATGATACAATCCTTATTTTGGTTCTTATATGTATAAATCTTACGTAATAGCTTCACCATATTTCGTTGTCGAGGTTGCTAGCTAGGGTTTGTTTTGATAGTTGATAGCGCCACGCAGGTTGCCAACTTCACATAGCAACTTCATATAGCAGATATCATATGTAGGCTTTGTCGTACCCTCGCATCGTAAGCTCTAAAATGTCATAAAAGAGTGATTTCTCTAATATGACGCTTTTCTTTGGCCGGAAAGACAATGATATGAGGCTTCACCACTTGATACTTGCCACGGCTTAGAAATCCAGTCAATCACATTGGCACTGACCCACACTCTTTTCGCTAAGTGTTGTGGATACTCTTCAATTCAAAACGACTTTCACGTTTCCTACAAATAAATCTATAATGACACCCTGTCTGGTCTACTGTAAACAAAACCTTTCGAAAATGTCAAGGTAAGAAAGGTCTAGCATTGTCTTCTTGGCTGGCCTTTTCTGCACAGTGGGGAATTTTCGGAAATTGATGGCTACGTCGCACTGTTATTCTGCCAAACCACTTTACCGGCAGCCGTACCCTAACTAAGCTGGCGCCATAAGTGACAGCGTTAACGAGCTAAGAAGATTTACACTTTTGGGATACAATGTCACAAGAGATCTGTTCAAAACATCATCAACGTTTGTTTTTCAGCAATTTCGTAGAATCCCATCTACCGGAAACACCAAACAAGATCCTAAGACAATAACATGATTAAGGATGGGCATGTAAGCACGCAGTTCACAACAAGCTGCTAGGAGGTTGGAACTTATGCACTTCTTTCCGACCAGAAGAGCTATCTACCACCGAAAATCGAGACCATGCATAGCTTGTCACGAAGACGAGATATCAAAACTGGAAGTTCTGCTGCAATACCAAGGCAATTCGCCCATAATCGACATTGACCTTCGTCTACCCAAGACCTACCGACATACCAAATATCATCACATCAATTTATAGGTTCTTAATTTCTGCTGATCACAAAAACACAGACAGACTGACAAACAGATCAAGAGCAATACCTCAATTTTTCATGGAGGTAACAAAGAATTTTCTGGGCGTAGAGAGAAACTAAGAATGCACAATCGTGTTAAGGCGCAACTTAAGTGCATGGAAACCCCGAGTCTTTTCAGGGTCTGATTTCCAAGACGATGCATCAGAATCAGTGCAAGTTAACTATGACATAAAACATTTTCTCATTACAAAAAAGTACTAACCTTGACCTGGGCTTACGCCGACTCAACCAAACCACAAGGAATAAATACGTCAACAAGCCGTTTCTCTCATATATCAATCAAGGACATGTCCCCAATTAGGAAAGTTAACAACTCTTATCATAATTAAGCACAGCGAGACGTGTACGTAGTAAGGCCAAGGCCAGCTGAGCTTACGTCGATTCAACCAAGTCATAAAGACGAACGTACGTGAAAAGGCCGTTCCTCCGATATGTCAATCAAGGCCATGCCCCCAATTAGAACAGTTAACAACACTCGTTATAATCAAGCACAACAAGACGTGTACGTAGTAAGGCCAAGGTCAATTGAGCTTACGTCGGATCAACCAAAACATAAAGTCATGAATACGAACATACGTGAAAAAGCCGTTCCTCTCATATGTCAATCAAGGACATGTCCCCAATTAGGACAGTTAACAATGCTTATCATAATCAAGCACAGCAAGACGTGTACGTAGTAAGGCCAATGCCAGCTGAGCTTACGTCGATTCAACCAAATCATAAAGTGATGAATACGCATGAACGTGAAAAAGCCGTTTCTCTCATATGTCAATCAAGGACATGTCTCCAATTAGGACAGTTAACAGTGCTTATCATAATCAAGCACAGCAAGACGTGTACGTAGTAAGGCCAAGGTCAATTGAGCTTACGTCGGATCGACCAAAACATAAAGTCATGAATACGAACATACGTGAAAAATCCGTTCCTCTCATATGTCAATCAAGGACATGTCTCCAATTAGGACAGTTAACAGTGCTTATCATAATCAAGCACAGCAAGATGTGTACGTAGTAAGGCCAAGGTCAACTGAGCTTACGTCGAATCAGCCAAAACACGAACGTGAACAAGTCGCTCCTCTCATCTGTCAATCAAGGACATGTTCCCAATTAGGACAGTTAACAACGCTTATCATAATTAAGCACAGCAAGACGTGTACGTAGTAAGGCCAAGGCCAGCTGAGCTTACGTCGATTCAATCAAAACATAAAGTCATGAAGACGAACGTACGTGAAAAGGCCGTTCCTCAGATATGTCAATCAAGGCCGTGTCCCCAATTAACAACAGTTAACAACACTCGTTGCCCAGAGCAAGACATATACGTAGTAAGGCCATGGTCAACTAGATGAAAATTAAACCTTTAAGGTTAAAACTAACCAAAGACAGTGTCATCATTAGACGCGCACGCTGAGGACCTTTGTGTCAAGGCCTGTACAGCTGTGCTCAAAACAATATTTGGTATGAACCTCTAGATCTAAATAAAGTTTGATTGCATTTCTTATGGACTGCTAAACAAGAATTTAAGTCTAACCTTGCAGTCTACTGGAGCCGTCTGGCCTTAAACGGTAGAATTAGACGTGACACCAAGAAAGATACAACAATGTCTTTGTTATCATCAGTGGAATGTGGCTATGTCTACTATCAGTAGAACCCTTAAGAATATTTGATTGAAAGGACCCTTAAGAATCTTTGATTGAAGGCCCCCCCCCCCCTCTTAGCTTTATTTGCTTTCGGATTAATCATTTGCCCGTGGTATTAAAAGTTACAAATACTTCAGTCTTATCTGTAGAAACCCTCTTTGGCTGGCACCACGCACAGGAGAAATAGATGTCCTTGGCATTGCAAGCTAAAGATACCTCATGCTAATATGTCACCAACCATGACTGCCACCATTTACTGATTAGATTGTGTTTTGGATACTTTGGGCCGTCGACAAATAACATGAACGACATTTCTGGGGAAACCTTCATCTAACAGCTTAAGTGGTGAATTTGGCAACAAGAACTTTATAATGTTGGCCCCAGCATTCTACACAGTTGTAGCTTCCTACTCGTGAGGAGTGCCTGAGCCAAACGTCTGCCAGGTTTGAACGTACCGCAAGGTGTCACTTTTTCAAGCCAACATTTACACCAAGTGCCAAAGAAAATCGGAAGTTCATCTGGTAGCGAACATTCAAGACCAGAAACGGTTGAATATGCGATCTGGGCAATGCAATCATTAACAATGCTTTAAAAAAACAAACAAAAAACAAGAGTCCGTAGACCTCATTTCTCCATGAACAATTCTGTTTACGCAAATAACTTACACATTTACATAATATATGCTTGGTCATAAACACCTTTAACAAACTTACGCAAGTCGCAATATTGACAGTCCTATTATTTACCACTTAGATGAATCATGGCGCTTTTGCATTGATAATGCAAATTATGAATTTATTTGCATAATTGGTATCTGTTGATGCTCTACTTGCCATAAACTACACATGTATTTGAGTCTTATGATTGAAAACACTGCAAATATAGATTTTCCTCATTAGTTATGCAAAGAAAGTCCCAATTAGCATAATTTGCACTTCATTATGTACATCTCTGTCCATGCTACCTGCATACCAAATATCATGGAAATCCAACGTTCCTCTGTTCAGTTATTCTCCTTAGAAGATTTTCACAATAACGCCCCTGCAGTTCCAGAACAAGCTGCCAGGGGGCCCAAACCTACACCACTTCTTCATAACATCACAAAAAAATGAAGACCATAGGTCAAAAGATACAAAAAAATCAAGTTTTCAAATGTTTACAAATGTTTACAAAAGTTTACAAAAGTTAACAAAAGTTTACAAATGTTTACAAATGTTAACAAAAGTTTACAAAAGTTTACAAAAGTTAACAAAAGTTTACAAATGTTTACAAAAGTTTACAAAAGTTTACAAAAGTTAACAAATGTTAACAAATGTTTACAAAAATTTACAAAAGTTTACAAAAGTTTACAAACGTTTACAAAAGTTTACAAATGTTTACAAAAGTTTACAAAAGTTTATAAAAGTTTACAAATGTTTACAAAAGTTTACAAAAGTTTACAAATGTTTACAAAAGTTTACAAAAGTTTACAAATGTTTACAAAAGTTTACAAAAGTTTACAAAAGTTTACAAATGTTAACAAAAGTTTACAAAAGTTTACAAATGTTTACAAAAGTTAACAAACGTTTAAAAAAGTTTACAAAAGTTTACAAATGTTTAAAAAAGTTTACAAAAGTTTACAAAAGTTAACAAACGTTTACAAAAGTTTACAAATGTTTACAAATGTTTACAAATGTTTACAAAAGTTTACAAAATGTTTAAAAAAGTTTACAAACGTTTACAAATGTTTACAAATGTTTACAAAAGTTTACAAAAGTTTACAAATGTTTACAAAAGTTTACAAATGTTAACAAAAGTTTACAAAAGTTTACAAAAGTTTACAAATGTTTACAAAAGTTTACAAAAGTTTACAAATGTTTACAAAAGTTTACAAACGTTTACAAAAGTTTACAAAAGTTTACAAACGTTTACAAAAGTTTACAAATGTTTAAAAAAGTTTACAAAAGTTTACAAATGTTTAAAAAAGTTTACAAACGTTTACAAATGTTTACAAAAGTTAACAAACGTTTACAAAAGTTTACAAATGTTTAAAAAAGTTTACAAAAGTTTACAAATGTTTACAAAAGTTTACAAATGCTTACAAAAGTTTACAAAAGTTTACAAAAGTTAACAAATGTTTACAAAAGTTTACAAATGTTTACAAAAGTTTACAAATGTTTACAAATGTTTACAAAAGTTTACAAAAGTTAACAAAAGTTTACAAATGTTTACAAATGTTAACAAAAGTTTACAAAAGTTTACAAAAGTTAACAAACGTTTACAAAAGTTTACAAATGTTTACAAATGTTTACAAATGTTTACAAAAGTTTACAAAATGTTTAAAAAAGTTTACAAACGTTTACAAATGTTTACAAATGTTTACAAAAGTTTACAAAAGTTTACAAATGTTTACAAAAGTTTACAAATGTTAACAAAAGTTTACAAAAGTTTACAAAAGTTTACAAATGTTTACAAAAGTTTACAAAAGTTTACAAATGTTTACAAAAGTTTACAAACGTTTACAAAAGTTTACAAAAGTTTACAAACGTTTACAAAAGTTTACAAATGTTTAAAAAAGTTTACAAAAGTTTACAAATGTTTAAAAAAGTTTACAAACGTTTACAAATGTTTACAAAAGTTAACAAACGTTTACAAAAGTTTACAAATGTTTAAAAAAGTTTACAAAAGTTTACAAATGTTTACAAAAGTTTACAAATGCTTACAAAAGTTTACAAAAGTTTACAAAAGTTAACAAATGTTTACAAAAGTTTACAAATGTTTACAAAAGTTTACAAATGTTTACAAATGTTTACAAAAGTTTACAAAAGTTTACAAATGTTTACAAAAGTTTACAAAAGTTTACAAAAGTTTACAAAAATTTACAAAAGTTTACAAAAGTTTACAAATGTTTACAAAAGTTTACAAAAGTTTACAAATGTTTACAAAAGTTAACAAATGTTTACAAAGTTTACAAATGTTTACAAAGGTTTACAAATGTAACATCCTTAAGCTTAACAAACTATTCAAGTAGACATTAGTCATAAAAACGATATCAATTTTCAACAACATTGAATATATATCTTATTCACGGATAGGGATGATGTAGATGTTGAAGTCGGCTGCGAAGACGTCCCAGCGACAGTTTGTTTTTATCGCAACATACTGTAAATGCAGAAATGTTCGCGGTGGTTTTATTTACGCGGTTTTCGCGGTGGCGGTTTCACCGCGAACTTACATTTTTGTCCAATACTGTAGCAGTATATAACTATAGAGCTGCCGTGAATTTAAAACCACCGCGAACACTCCTTTTTTGCCTAAGCGCGAAATAAAAACCTCGCGAACTTATTGCATTTACAGTATTACAGAGCGCAGAGCCACAAGTGTTCTGGAACGGGTTTGAGTATTATCGAACCGTTCTGCATTGTTCGTAATTGAATGAAAATAACACTCCAGATTAATACTGTGAAGAGGGTTTAAAAGCATTTTCGTTGTTATGATAAGTTCTTTACCTGTACTCCCCTGTAACAGCATGTCTAAAGCATAAATGTTGATCATATCTCGCGTGCTTGTCTAGTATGCTTTTGTAAACAACCCGCTGTCCTCAATTGACTTCCTATACGCATGCGCTAATACAACTGACGATATTTCATAGTGACGTCATAACCAAACGATACAAAAAATATGCATAGCAGCCCAGGGCAACCACGTCGGGCGGTTAAGGGTGCGCACAGAAAATGATTTTCGGTAGTTTTACCCCCTGATTTTCAGATTTTATGGCTTCTGCACCGCAACAGGTTAAAGTCGCGGAAAGCCGTTCTCCTAAGGGGCGTGTGGTTTGGGAAGAAACACCGCCTCATACCCCGGCGGCAAAACAGCAACAACAAGCCCGCCAACAACGTCTAGCCAACCAGAAGGGCCGTATCAGCAACCAATCACCAGAGTCCTTCAGCGACCGAAGATACAAACGGAAGGGAAACAGCAGAAAATTCGTCCAGAGGCGGGTCGTTCTAGTGAACCCGAAACAAGAGGAATTTTCGCGTGATTTAGAAGATGGTGGCTCCAGACACTGGGTTATGCGCCGTCTCAGCGCAAAACCGGATTCCAACGAGGTAACATTAGCATTCCTCAGACTGTCTGTGTTGAATTTCTATTGAAGCTGTTTAATTTTACATCTAACTTTTAAAATAATCCAACAAAAAATATCAAAAACCATCCTGGATAAAATCAAAGCACTCGCAACTTGGTTGCTCACGCAACGCAAACTTTACATTCAGATACTGTATATGTAATCGTTGACACTTGTATTAGACACATGAGGATTGCAATAGATTACAGTCATAAGAATGAGGGAATTTTACTTTACTATAGTACTTTGTTCTTTTCCACAGGTTTCGGGTGCGGATGGAGTATGTAATACATGTGGGCACCGGTCGGCCTCTCCCATTCTGCAGAGGGGGAGGGTCAGCCCTGACGTGGGCTGGCTAACTGTGAGTAGGGTGGAGGGGAAGAAGTCGGCACGGCTTATGGCCAGGGTTGGGGACATCACATCCAGGATGTCTATGGTGAGTGGATGTTCCTATCCCAAAGAAGTGAAGCTGTTTGTCTTGGCGTTTCTGCGTTGCAGTTTCAGTATGCTTTGCCAGAGGGCGCTTACCCCTGACTCAGACACTTCCTCAGTGTCTGAAAATGAAGGGAATGAAGTCTACCATCTCTGGTTGGTTATACTAGCACTGATTCAAGAAGTTGAAAAGAAAGAATGAGTTTTAAAAGCAATAACAACAGACGTTTGTACTCAATGAGCTAACTACAGGTCACTGAGGACAAGTTAATCAGCACACACAAAATATCAACAAAAATTTAAAGGAAAGTTCAGCTACTTCTTGTTCCTAACACATGTGCATGGGTAAGTTTTGCTAAGAAAGAGAATGTGGGGAACCTTAGGCAGCAATAAATGATAAAAAACACCTCAGTTTTATCAATAACAAGTTGATTGTTTTGCGTTACAGGCGCTGAACACTTTTGAGACTGCATTTGACTATGTGGAAGATGATGAGGTGGGTTGGTAATCAACATTTGCAAAAAACAAAAGACCTTTACAGAACAATAATGTGAGAACAAGGAATTCCACAATTCACAAGATTCAAGGAGGGAACATTTTTGATTACTTGAATTTGTATAATAATCAGTGCTAAGACAAATTGTAACTTGACTTGACTTACAGCAAGTGTTATCTTATGTATTGTTTGGCCATAGTCTCCTGATCAGTTTAAAAAGTTTTTGTTTTCCTTGTTTCAGGATTCTCTGGATGATTTTCGTGCCAAAGTCGACAGTATTGATGATGGGGAGGTGAGAATTCATTTTGACACTGTCAAAGATGTAACAGAAACTTTCTATATGCGATTTGTTTTCTAATATTCACAAATACGTGTTCATGAATTCATTCTTATAACATTAAAATGATGTAATCTGCATGTGGTTCTCAAAGTTGTTCTGTGTTTAGGTTCGTGTTGAGATGAAGACATTTATCGAGCGTTATCGAGAGATGATGGCCCACGTGGAGGAAGTGAATGAAGAGCGTGAAGAGGCGAGTAAACTGCCTGTGTTTCTGTTTTGTTTACATGTGGAAAACAATTACCTTCATGCACATTCCGTATGACTGGTTTTGCCATTCTCACGATACTAAGATGATACTCTTATACATATGCACGTGTGCTATTCCTAACATACTTTGACTTCCTTACAGATAGTACAAATAATGGTCCCTTTTCTTTGATTTCAGATCTTAATGTCACTCTCAGATGTAAGTATTCAACACCAGGATTCTCTATTTTAACCCTATCTAGACCGGGCTTTTTTGAGACTTCCTGGACCGGGGGGGGGCTCTTTCGACCCCCCCATCATAACTTCCGAACGGTATGCCCTATCATCACCAAATTTGCAGGGAGTGATGTTCATGTGAAGTTTGATAATTCCTGTAATTTTGGTGACGATATGACGTAATATGACGTAATTATGACGTCATTGATGTCATTTTATTGGCTAAATACGGAATTCCCATAATATCTAAGCGCATTAGACAAAATAGTGCGCATTATTGATTTAAAGGTATGCCAAGACATTTGACGTCAGTGGTGACGAAGTTGACGTCAAAATAACGTCGAACGATGACGTCATGTGTTGTTAGCGACCCCCTGGGATCCGCCATCTTGGATCGGCCATTTTGAAATTTTTAAAAATACTTTTTTCCCATTTATGACCCCAAATAACAGTCAAAATAGACAAAAAACATTAATCTGAATGTTTCTGGTTAAGAAAATTCCAGGTTGTGACGAATTTAAAGGCGAAAAAGCCTGTTTATACCGAAAATAATGATTTTGTCCGCCATCTTGGATTTTGAGCGATGACGTCATCAAATTAGCATAATTTATTAATATTGAATCATGAGAGTTACATTAAAATACATATAATGTTATACATGTAGGAAACTAGTGTGGTTGAGCAAGAAAACATTGGAAACAACTATGTTTAAATCGAAATTAGTGAAATTTGCATAAAATGCCTCTTTAGAAACCCGTTGCCATGGCAACACGAAAAATGATAAACTTATGCTTTTATCATACTATTGTTGCCAACTATATTTTAGGAAAAGTCACCAAGTTTGGTTGTCCTACCATACGTCGTTTGGCAGTTATACGATGTCAAAGTTGGCGCGGGCACTTTTAGCCCCCCCCCGGTCTAGATAGGGTTAAAACAGTCTGAAATTCCCTTTTCTTTCAATTTTTGTGAATGTACATTACATGTGTTAAGTGCATTTTTGTTTTATTTCCTTTGCATTTACCTGCCTACTCTACCTGCAATGTCTGTATTCTATAGTTGATTCTTGTGCAACTCTATTTTCCAGTGGTTTAGCACTGATCATCTATATGACATGGGCACAGTAAGTAGAAATATTCAAATTCTATTCTAAGCTGAATCTGGTTCACTTAAAGATAGACACGTACATGTATACCTGTAATCACTACTGAGATTCAAAAACATGTTAAAAAGCTCCATTTTAAACAATCAATCCTTTGCTTAACCTTCTATTCTTTGGTTTTTCATTTATATCCTGCATGTCTGGGTGCATTTTTTGTGTTATTGACTTGTGTTGTTATATATGCTTGTCGTTATTTGCATCGTTATTATTTATCGAATTGTTTCCTTGCTTACTTAGTTGGTAATTTTTCTGTGTTCAGTTAGGTAATTGTTTCTTTATATATAATAATTTAGTTCTTGTTTTTTGTTATTGTTATTATTAGTTATTGATTTGTTATTTGTTACGATGTTAAGTTGTCATTTTTTTCTCTATATCTTAATTTATCATTGTAATTTATTCTGTTTGAAAAATGGGGATGGAATATTATAGACCACATTGGTCTCTACCTTCCCCGGCACTATGTGTATTGATCTGTCATATGTATGTAAAATTCTTTTACTTGTGCGAAATAAAAATACAAAAAGACAAAAAGACATTAATCATGCTACTAGACATATCATAGAATATTGTATTTCTGTGCTGTCAGATTCTAAGCCTTTTAGTGTCATTGGTACGACTACACAATATCCTCTTGAAATTGAATTAATCACAAGATAACTGATGGGATATCCACATAACAAAAAAAAAATGTTATGTTGTCATAACAGTGATATATCATGTTAGACATTCTAAATATGGCAAAATGTGAGATTCAGCTTTTTTTCTCATTTTGTCTTTCTTTAAGGAATGGGACAACCTTGAAGCCAGTCTTCAAGAGGCAGAGGAATCAGGGAGCACATTTAGGTAAGTTCAAAGTTAAAAATGCTCTTGAACTTGTCATCCTTGACTATGACAATAATCAAGAATAAAGGTTTTCGGTACTTTGTCAACTTTTCAAGTGGAAAAAATCATATTGCAAGGAACACGAAAAAGTATATATAACATCTACTAACATAATTCCACCAGGGTACATAATTCTGCCACCCTAAAAAGATACCTCCTAATAGATATTGTCCGCCAGTACAATAAAGGATTTTAACTCCTTGGTATAATGCAATCCTGTTTATCTAAACCAAGGTCTGATTTTGACCTCCTTGTCTAGACTGAGTATACCTAGGGGGTGCAGCACTAGAGATCTCTTAAACCCACTGTTTTTAAAAGTTGCAGATTTATGTAACCTGGCGGATTAATGTTAATGGAGGTTATATAGAAAGTGAAGAAGTGTGTACTTTTGTTCCAGGGAAGGTCTGGTGACAGCCAAGGTTGCCTCTGAGAAACTGAAGAACATGAACGAACAAATGATGAAGTTAAAACAGCAGGGGAGAAAAATCGGCCATTTGACGATGTAAGTCTTTATCTTCAATTCTATCACTGCACTTAAAGATTAATGCATGCTAACGTAACATCACCAATTAACGTCCGATTTATTCAAAACGCATTTATCTTAAAACCGCGCGGACAGAGCCGAATTTCAAACCCATGGGCAGAAATATCAGCTCTTCTAAAAAGAAAATGCATAGTCTGTAAGTTTTTCTCCGCCTGTTTAACGCCGTGCGAGCATGTATTTATACTGAGGTACATGATGAAGAATTGTGCTAGGGTAACCTATTATCGTCCACTTCTGAATCTTTTCCCTTCTAGCGCTATGCTTGAAGAACATAGACCAGAAAAAAATGCACAGTAATTGTCCAAAGTAGTCTGCAGACAAATGATAGTAAAATCACTACGTCTGTCAATAAAAAGGACACAGGAAACAAGTTTTCCAGGATATTTTGTTAGAACCATGATGTCCCTGTCCTTGGTGCTGAAGGACTGTTGATTGTGTTATTAATCCAGTTTAATGCCCAACTTCCAACATGTTTGTTCCCACACTTGTCAATCATAGTGAAACCATAGCAAAGTTGTGTGATACACATGTTTATACCCATGCACACCTGGCCCATCATTCCGTCTTTTCAAGTTCACACCATTTATGATAACTTCTTTTGATTGATCATAAATGAAAATCAGGAATTCACATGGCACTAAAATAACTGTACAGTTTGATTATATTGAAAAAGGGGGGGTAAGTTTTAGGACTGTCTGTTGTGCATTTCTAAGCTTATACATTTTTATCTTGCTTCTCTTTCTACAGGGAAAAAGAGAACCTACAGAAGCAGGTTATCAATGCCTTCAAACAGGGTCAGTATACTACATTCACAACTTGCATTAGATCATATCATATTTGCCTTTTACTTATGAAAATAAATCCAAGCATTAAAAAACGTTGCCAGAATGAAAGAAGAATAGTACTGGTAAGGTAGTCCTAATGAAATTATTCTACAACTCCAGTGAAGCAGAAGCCCATAGACCAGAGTGAGGGAGCTGTCCTGAAACATGCTGCAGCAGAGGTCAACGACCTGCTGAAAAGGATCAGAACTGAGGGAGAGGATGGTCAGTAAACTGTTTGAACCAGTTATCATGTCTTTTAGACGAGGCAAAAGTAATGCATTTTGTGTATCTAGCATAATTGCTGGCTAATCTGTAGTCACTGGCTTTATTACCGGTATGTCCAACGACATCAAACAGTGCTTCTTTAATCCTTGATAGGACTCGGAGTAACCTTTTGAAGAAACCTCTACTGCACTGTAGTCCAATTCAAATATTTCTTTCAAAGCCCTTGATTCTAGGGATATAAAGTTGAATTTTGTAGTCTTCGCCATTTGTAGCACAGCTGATGACTTAAAGACTGACAAAAGGTACATGACCGAAGCAGTTTATTCAAGCAACTCACAGGTAGAACTACAATGGCGGACAGGGTCACGTGATGTCCCGTGACGTAATCACTGGACTAAACCAACTAGCTGTAACTTGTAGGTGGCGCTTGGCATCTCATTGACTGACTCTCATTGACTGTACTAAGTGTTTATCTGACTGTGATCGGATGGTATATTCATGTTAATACAGCCATTGCTGTGCTGGAGGCAGAGCTACAGAAGCTGTTAACACAGCTGGAGGAGCAAACTGTCAAGATGAACATGTGAGGATTCACACTATCTTGTCATGTTACGAATTCCAATTATAACCTCAAAGGACAGTGTCACCTGCATGTAAAACACAATCATGGCCATAGCAAGGACAAAAATTGAACTGATGAAACACTATAATATTTTCTTTACTAATCAAGCCTTAGGCATTAACTTAAGGACTCCACTGTTTTTCAAGTTGAAGAGCCAAAAATAATGATCATATTTAATACACAGGATGGCTGCTGAGCTGGAAGAGAAGAAATTGGTGAGTCATGTCTATCACTTTGCATATTTCAAAATTTGCCAACAAGGTACTGTTACAGTTCATGAATCTAAGGTCTTATCTCCTTTCTTTTTTCTTACAAAAGAATGAACAAGGACATCAATTTAACCTTCTCCCAGCTGCCATACTTGGTAACAGATAGAGAACAGGGTACCAAATGGCAACTTCAGTGTGCTAAAGGTTAAAATGAGCAAGCAGCTTTCCCTACTGTGAGACTTATGGAATGTAATGTTCCCTGCAGATGTACCAACAAGTGATGGAGGAGAACACCAAGCTGACCAATGAGAAGCTTCTGATGCAAGAGAGGATGGAGAAGACCCTGGATGAGGTGGTCAGGCTCAGAAAGGTCTGCTCAGGGGTTTCACAACATTGTTATCTATTATCTGGTGTGGAGTTTTCCACTGAAGGACATATACGTATAAAGGAAAAGATTGAGCATGAAAACAAGTTTGATTAGATACATTGAATAGATGTTGAAATCCACAGAAGAACTGTGCAATGGAAAGCAAGATAAACAAACAAAGGAACAAATACAACTTTGATTCACTTTGAATTCGTAGAGTAAATTTCCCAATGTTACATTTTAGTGTAAATCAAAAGACTAACGTCAGTCATCTGTGACTAAGAACCTAAGAACTTATTAATCAGATTGGAGAAAATTTAAACTTTTAAAACGTGCACTTTTCAGGCCATGAAAGCCCAGGGTCAAGTTGAAGAAGCAGCAGGGATGAAGGTCAAGGTCAAGGTAGGATTTTGATCCCAATTTTCATCAGGTTTGGATTTGAATACAAACAGCTGTCAGTACTATCCTACCTATCTTCACTAAGGTAAATACTGTAGGGTACTGAAAACCATGGTACTGAAAACTAAGTGGTAAGTATATACAGGTCACAAGAGGTTTCAACGCATGAAATACCATTAATTGTGCCCCTCCCAACCTACAAAAAATGCATTTTTAAATTTTTCTAGGAGGGCAAGTGGCAAGATGAAGATGGAAAGTGGTATGAGCCAACAACTCTCCTGGTGCTACTGAGAGGCCTGAGGGTGAGGGGTGCGGAAAATGAAAGGGTAAGGCATTATTAAGGTACTCAATATGTCACATGGCGTGGGTAGGGCGTTTGGCCCTGAGGTCCTTGGTTTGAATCCCCTGACATGCCCGACGTTGTGCCCTTGGGAAAGGCACTTTAACGAATTTTCTCTCTTCACTCAGGTGAAAATTAATACCTATCCTCGGCTAGGTACATCCCTCAGATAGAAAATTAAATGGAGGTCCTGTGAAGAACCCGCCACACTTATATATTGAAAAGAGTAATACTTAGGGTGCTTCCTGGTGTGAGTGGATGAAAATGAGTCTGTCCGGATATGCGGCTTGTACTCAGTTCAAACCTAGTGTGTTAGCCCATGAGGCAGTTTAACGGGCAGGAACAAACAACATATAACAGGACAATGCTTTAGTCATGCTGACAATAACTTGCAGAATGACAATCAGCGAGTGAATGTATGGCATCGTTGTGTCAAACAAATGTCCAGCAAAGCTGCAATAATCTCTCAATACATAAGTGTGATGAGTTCTTGGTGGAGTAGTAACATTTACTGTGAAAGCCATGAGATTTAAAATATGGTGAATATCTCAAGACTCATAGTATTTGTTCTTCCAATAGGAAACCAGAAGATTGAAAGTCAAACTGGGAGAGGTGAAGGCAGCTCTAGAGCTCAAGGTATGCAGTCATCTTTTTTTTATCAGGAAGGTATAACTTGTATATATAACTTGTCAACCAGATTTTTTTCTTGTAGAATTTGGTCATTTAAAGATGACAATTTAATGCAGCCTTGTTGGCAATAAAACAATACCACAGACCAATGCTTAATCTTCTCCCTCACTGCTGCCTAACTCTAAAAGCAATAGAGCATTGGGTGCCAAACGGCTACTTCAGTGTGCTAAAGGTTAAACCATGGTTCTAAAAAAGTTACCTCTCAATCTTCTTTTGACCTGTGGGACTAGCTCCCTTCAGAAAAAGAAAGCGCACTGGGAAAATGATGTCAAAGCCATGTATACTATGCCTGATGTTTTGTTACAGGGTTGTTAACACTTTGTAGCCGAGTAGTAGTCTTCTAACGTTTAGTTAAGTATGCTTCTTCCATACCATATCACAGGAAACAGAAAATGATGCTCTGATGATCCAGCTTAAGTGCAGGCCCAAAGTGATGAAGTCCAAAGTGAAGGTAGAGCACACAACAACAACAGTCAGGTGTGTTTCTCAGCAAATATAAAGCCTTGTGTTTGTCTGTGTCTGTTTGTTTGATTGTTTGTAGTACCTAGTATATACCCCCTCATGCCATAATGCACCAAGTTTCTACAGTACAGAACAAGCTGCATATCTAGGTAGGTTTATTTGATCCACTCACACTGGGATGGATCCCTTAAAGTTCTCATTTGTTTCTTCAGGTCAGAGACAACTGAGATGGTACAAAGCCCGGGAGCATGCAGTCAATGTGGACGGTCAGGACAAGACCACACGTCAGCCTCCCCAGCCAGCAAGGGAGGACAGGTATACGTTAAGTAATCAATTTTTTAAAAGTATTTTAAAAGTAAATAATTCTTACTTATGTTAGATATCTGCTCTTCATTTTAAAAGTCATCATTGATAAACTTCTTCATGTTTACAGGATAATGTCTTTGGACGGGTACCGGTGCCGGCAACACCAGTACACGTGCAGTCAGCTCCGGAGAAGGATCAAAATTTGAAAGTCATTGCTGCACTGACCCAGGAGAATGAAGAATTCAATCAGAGTCTGAAGATGACAAAGAACAACTTGGACCATGCGTTGGAGGTTTGTTGAGACTTTACGTCTCCCTCCGATAGGACGATGGGACTCTTTGCCAGTTGTGTCAAGGTCTGGGCGCAAACTCAGGCAAAATTTGAACCAGATGTGGTGAGAGGTGCACAACATACATGTAGTCTGTATAACGCAAACTCCTGCTATCCAGGATGGCCCCTACCTAGCCATCAAGCTTCTAGGGGCTGACCGGTTACGGGCGGCCGCTATAAGCGCAATTCAATCAGGCTACACATAACACTGCACCACTGAACACAAATTTCCCTTGAACACAAAAACCAACTGACAAAAGTTTGATTGGTGTGGTTTTCATTGATTTTGTTATGGTCCAGGAAATTGAGAGACTGAAAGCTGAACTGGAGGACCTGAAGAGCCGCCAGGGTCAGGACCAGTACATGTACATGGGTCCTGATGGTGGCATGGTGATGGACATATCTGATGATGAGGAGATAGAAATCATGCATCAGGACTACTCTAGAGAAGACACGCAGAGTGTACACACCATTCAGGAGACTGAGGTGATATTACAAGAGAAAATGAAACTAGACAGCATACATGTGCATAATGTAGATCTATCAACAAGCATTGATCCTTCTGATCTGTAATATGACAGAAAGCTGAAGTTTGAGAGAAACTCTCTAGGAGGCTGAATATTGTAGCCCTTTTTTCTTTACCTACAGTACAAATAAAAAAATTTTGGACATCAGTTGTTTTAGTTTACTTTTAAATTGGATCAAAATTAAAAAGTAACTGCTGTTGCATAGAAGCCGCTAGAGGCCGTTAACTGTTGGCATTCCTTCTCTAACCGTCAGCATGCTTGGTTGGCCATTTGGTATCAAATTTGCATCAATTGTATGATAAAAGGCAGTAAGAAGAAGTTAACCTCAGGATGGTTGCTAACTAATGTTAAGTATTTTTCATGTGTGGTTCCTATATATCAAACTGGTTTTTGTTTTCACACAGTTTGGAGCTGCTGCCCCTGACCAGAGTGTTCTGCGTGACGGCCGAGGTTCTACCCTGCCTACCAAGTCACCCTACCACCCTGAGTCTCTCCTGCCGGGGGGAGATGCCAGCCCATGTCCACCCAGCACTGCAGAGAGAGAAGACACCAGCAGAGGTCAGTCAGAACTCTAAACGCATCATACTGTTTGACAGGGAAAAAAGCTTTTGGTCATGCTTGTAGCTGTGTAGATGTTTCTGACGACATTGGCTTGACATTCAGCAACAGATCTTATCATTCAATATATTATAATACTTTTTAGCACCATTTTATTCAACGTCATAATCAGTTTTCATAATGTCATATTATTCAAAATGATAATCAATCTTTACAGCAACATTTTATTCAAAATTACAACAATTTTTTTGTAGCATCATCATATCCAAAATAATAAACAGTTTTTATAACACCAAAACTCTCAAAAAATAACTCATCATATCAGGATTAACAAAGAGCACATAATGTTGGAGTCAGAAGTTCAACATCCTTCCTGTCATTGAGTTGAAATCAAACAATGTGCATGCAAGGCTATCCGTTTTACATGTAATTTAAAAAAAGGACATAAGATTCTGAATAAAATTTCTCTTTGTGATTCTGACAGAAAAGGAAATGTCAGTGCACCTGATTCAGCCTGACAGCCACCTGGCAGTCCCCACCCGCAGCACCACCCTGATGAAGCGCCTGTCACACGCACCCGAGGAACACCTGTCACCTGAGGAGATAGGGCCCAGTCATGTAAATCTGGTGGTGGAGGAGTTCCTCGTCAAACACAAGGTGAGTTACATGTCTTAAAAGGCTGAAGGATGTCATTGTATAAAACAAAAGGTTCCTTAACATTGTCTCCAAATTTTTGTTTGTATGTTTGAACCTTTGTTTATTCATGAGATATTCAGCTCAAATCAACCTGCAGTTTGACTAAAGGTTCTGTCCAGTTTATCAAAATTTGGTCTAATATGAATTCTAATTTGAATAAACTGCAATTGATGTCAGACGTTAAACATTGTTTTGTCCTGTCCATAGTTAGACCTTGTTGTACATTTTTATGCATTTGGCAACATCTAATGAATATGTCATTTCTCAGCTTGCTTTCAAGAGAAGACTTGTGTGGTCATCAGGACCGTCAGGTGATAAAAATACACATTGAAGACAGACTCAGATATAAAAACCAATAGTGTTTTTATGGCCACACCCCAGGGGCTAGCCTAATACTAGACCATAATAGTACATCATTTATATTCCTACAGGGGGTACAGTGTGACCTGCAGCCACCAGTTCTGCAGACAAGGAGATCATCACATCACACAGGATCAGCCTCTCGACCAAGTATCTTCAGAAGCCATGGTACTAGTACATATAAATTTTCCACTTACTGCTTGCATCTGTATCCTCTAAATACATTTCCAAGAAAATAGATCAAGACTAGAAAGGCAACATTTGCCGGAGCAAATGCAACATGTTTCGCCCATTTCCCTCCCCACGCAAAAAGTGACTGTGGCATGGAGGCTAACGTTTGTTGTATGTCTGCAATGTTGGTATTTGAATTAATGATTGAATTGAAGACCAGTCAGAAATGGATCGCTCCCAATTTGAAACATATGCATTCAAGTAAATGTAGGACCAATAATATAATGCAATATGGCGCTGGCATGACACTGTTAATATATGCAACAAAACAAGTTGCAGACGATTGTGTGTGGAGAAATCTTCGGCTTTTTTTAAACAAGTGCCAGTGGTTGCGATGAAAATACTATTTTTCTAGTACAACCCTACGCCACACATATTGTTTAATGCGCTATCGATCAGCGCCGATATTCAAGACTTCCCCGCGGCCCGATAGTGTAGACATGTAACAGGGGTTTGAAGATTGAAAATTCTTAGGTTTACGTCATTTTTAGCCAAAAACTTTAAACAATTACTCAAAGCAAGGACCTCCTTGCTCAAGGTAAATTTTCACGCACTTCACAACTCTCTATTGTTATTGTTAATGTTATTGTTAACGTCCCGACACGGGATGTTTCCTAAGGTGGGAAACTTTGGATACTTTGTGTGCACTATTGTGCGCACTGGTGTCCAATCTTGGTGACACAGGGGTAGAAAATCCGTGTACATAGCGAGGAAATGTCAGGTTTCACCATAGTGTCCAAGCTTGCAAACTTGTGGAAATCTTTGTTTCCATGCAGTGTTAAAATAAGAAAAACACCGTGTGTCGAAAAATACCACCAGAAAAGTTTTGAGCCTTCTCAATTGCACTTAACTTCAGTAGGACACAACAATTACAACACAAGGATGTGTCTGCTCCCGTCAGAGTACTAGTAGTGCCCCTAATTGAATTGACTATTTCAACCAATCAGGTTGAGCTTGATAAATCCGCGCTCTCTCATTGGCTGACTGAATGAGTCCACCCGGCCAGATGAATAAAGATGTGACCTATAGGTCAGTGACCCCATATGAGGAAAATAGCCAATCTTCTTCCCAAAAACACCCTCTAAAATCGTATTTCGAAGTGTTGTATGCCAAAAGTGCGAATGGGATTCTTTAAATATTTGTTCAATGTACCACCATAGCAAATTTCAGGTCATTTAGATGTATTTCCAGAGCATAGGAGGCCAAAATGTATGTTTTGGGTCAGAAAAACCTCAATAAAATCACTTTCAAGGTCAATATCGAAAAAACTAAAAAAGGTTCCCAGGGTATTTACCCACTCTACCTGTACACCAAATTTCAGCTCAGTTGGTGCAGGGACGATCGAGCTGAGTCGATTACAAGATTTGACAGGAGAAAGAAACCATAAGAACACAATATGTTGCGCCCAACAGTATGTTGGGCTCAACATAATGATTTAATTTGAAGCCAGTATACCCTGTATTGTTCTATAGCCAGAGCTTGACAGCCTGCCTCAGTTTGCACTAAAATGCTATGAAAACATGATGGAAACAAAAGGTTTGGTAATATCCTAATTTCAGTTTACCACTCACAGACTAGTATGCTATGCGAGTGGCAACTTATGAGGATGGTACCCTGAGGCTTAAGTTGACACGGAACAGAACAAGATAGAGATAATGTAACACATTTAGCAGCACCATACTGTAAAACACAGTGTACATGTAGACCTGACCAAAGTGAATTAATTGTTGTCACAGGTGGCTTCCAGGAGTCTGAACAATTGCTGCATACATTAAGGGAAGAAGACAAAGGGCTGGCTTCCTCTGATACCTTCCCAAGGTGAGTTTAACTAAGTGGCAGGTAGGTTTCATGAGCATTTTTTTGGAGAGTAGGGTAGAAGAGAAGACCATATGTCCTGTTAGAGACATTGTAAGACATGGGTTTGGGTTAAAACTACAGACATTCCATATTTTCTAAGTATTCTTAATCATAACAAGGAAGAGCAATAAATCAAATAGCTATTGTATTCTATTATAATAGCAGTATAATCCTTATTATTAGGGGTAAGATTCCTACTTTCTTTGTAAATATTACCTTATATGGTTTCTAAGGACTGCGAGAAAATTCCTGAAGTCAGAGACAGCTACTGCCATGCTGAATGGGGAGGAGCCAACAGTGGTGGAGTGGGAAACCACAGCCTCACTGAAGAGACTTCAGAGGAAGGTAATCTAGTAATGTCTGTAAGAGAGCAGCGAAATGCTTTCAAAAACTTAATGCTTTGTTGATCTCACATTGCAAATTTCCAATTCAAGTCTTATAGATTTTTTTTCTCAACTTGAACTGTTGGTTACAAATTCCCCAACAAAACATAACAGGAACATCCTTAATATGTGCTGATGCCCCTTATAATTTTCCGACACCCTTATATATTATATGTTTGGACATCCGCCAACCCTAACCCTAACAAAGGGATGTAATGGAATGTAGGTGTGTCGGAACATAGGCAGCATCGAAACATAGCACTCAGTCCCTGTTATGTTCTGTTGAGGATTGGGGCAATAACACTGTAGGTAAAGCTAGTCTCATAGCATTTTTGAGGCCCTAGTAGTTGTAATCCACTGTGCCTATGGCATGGTATTGAAAGGTGGTGCCCATCCCTCTCCTTCCACTGCCTTTTACCACCCCAACCAAAGTCAGGTAACCATTTTTACACCTGGGTCAAGGGAGGAGAGTCGCGCCTTTCCCAAGGGCACAACATCTGTGGCAGGTCAGGGGATTTGAACCCAGGACCTCTGGGCACCCTAACCATTAGGCCAACTTGACGCCACCAATAACACTGTCCTCTTTTAATTTTCCACTTCACAAGCTGGATGACATCACTGCCCACATCTTGGTTATGACAAGGGAGGCCATGAACTTTGTGTCAAAGGAAGGAGGAGCCATGCAGACAGCCAACTCCAAAATCAGGGGGAACATTTCAGACACATCCCTGGCCGGGGCTCAGAATGAAGACGTAAGCATGCGACAAGTTTCTTTATTTCAAACAAAACAAAAAAGTATAAATACTTATGTCCGAGTTTTGGTGTTCCTCTAGTTTTCCGTAGGAAATGTCAATAAAAGACAATTCCTTAATGAAATGATGTTGATTATTGACTGTGAAAAAATCTCCTTCTGCACACATAATGAGGCATTCTTTGACACTCATTGAAAACTGACTATTACTCTTCAGGAAGATGCGCTGCTGACGAAACATCCAGCACTGATTGGAGGAGCAGGTTTTAAACACAGGTAATGGAAACTTTGTTCCAATACTACTGAAGTACTGCTGGAAAAAAAAAATTTACAGTATAATTCCGTGCACAAATGTATATGATGCATTTATCAAGTTGAATCAAAAACATTTGCTAAGCAATAAGCCCTCAGGTATGATTTACAATTAAGTTATCATATGTATTACACTTGCATCACATGGATTAAAAAAAACAGTCATAATGGCTTTTTCAGGGCTTAACTGCTGTATAAGTAGATGCCCGTAAAGCTTGAATATTTTTTTTGTCCTCTAGGGTATCCCAAGCTGGTGCAAACTGCATGCAGCTCACAGAGGAAGATCCTGAAGAGGAGGAGGCTGCGGCAGTGCCTGGTGCGGCCATGAAGGAGAAGCTGAAGGCTCTGGGACAACATGCTGTGGACGTGTTTGGGACTATGATGAACCTGGCCTATGCTACAGTCAAATATCAGGTACTGATCATCTACAATGACATTGTATACATCTTAACCTTCTCCCTGCTGCCTAACTCTGTGTTGGGTGCTGGATGGCTACTTCAGTGTGCTAAAAGTTAATCAAAATATCCTCTGTAAAGACAAATATATGTTAGTTTCATCAGGTTGGTAAGTCACTGGATAATAAAGTCTTGTACACAACCGTTTTATTCAAACCGATGTTTCAGTGACCGTCTGTCACCTTCCTCAGGGCAATACTGACTGGTTATTTTTTGCACTGAAGTTAGGTGTCGCTGCTAAGAGATGCAGTCCCAAACGTAACTTCCTGAACCTAGCGTATACCAAATGTGTTAGGAAAGTGTTTTGAGGATTAAGCTTTGCGTTGAATCATGCAATAAGAAAAGGTAAAGGTGGAAGGGAATCTAAAAACTTTGCAGAAAATTTTAAAAATGTGGAATGTAACCTTATGTATCTTCAGAACTACATGTAACGTTATCATAAGGTTAATCTCCAAGCAGATGTAGCAATTGAGCTTGTTCTGAGTGTATTTGGTGCTGTTTTTCTGGAGATGTTTTGTACATTTTGCAGGTGTGCACTTTTTACAGAAATACTCAACTGAGATAGTGCACACCTCCAGAAAAAGTATTGGACCCTGCTTGGAGCTTACAATCACTGTATACAGTCAACATAATCATTGGATCATTAATAGATACAGTATCAATCCTACATTTATATTATATCACAAGACTTGACCTCCCTGTAATAGTGTACACAATGGAGATCTCCAGACGAAAATGTAAATACCGGCATATCCCTATCCAGGAATACCTCCCAAGACTGGCTACATGTAAACAGTGTGATTAAGCACCAACCCCCTGCCCTGTGGGCTAATTCTCGGCCTTTGTTGTCCCTTTGTTCTGCGTATTTAACAAGTAGAGCGGAATATCACCTGTATCAATCAATCGGCCAGGTGTCTAGTTACCGGCTGTGTTGTTAGGATTTGGGGTCAGGACCTACTAGTACCATGGTTTACTGTACAAAGCAGGTCACTCTTGTTAAATGATCTTTTAAGATTTAAACTATGTTGAGTGAAAAAAGAAGAAACATTGCAGAGCAAGAATAGTTGAGTGATCATAGACTTTAATGCCAACTTTTCTCCAAGTAAAAGAAATGATACACACAACCTTTTCTCCATTTGGTGAATGCATTACAATAGAAAAGGCCTAAATTTGGAGTTATGGTTTTAGTAAGTAAAGGCATTTGAACACACTTATGATTTCAAGACTGCAAGCACAATGCCCTGCTCTTAAGAAGAAATGCATACGTTTGTGGGACTTTTACACATAGGTGTGTCAGTCTTCAGCATAGCAACCGCACCTTGAAATTAAAGACCATCAGTCACAATGAAAATCTCCTTGTGTTACGAGTCCTGTCAACTCGTCACATATCACTTTTCTCTGTTGGTGGGAGATTTGGCGTTCCAACATTGCACAAACACTTTCCTAGACGTGATCACTTAGCACCATGCCTTGATTCTACATATTGTGTATGTTCGCAACTCTGTAATGATTTAATCTATGGGATTTGAGAGAAACAATTATTGTTTTGAGGTGGTTCGTCCAGTTTTGGCCATTATCTTCACTGGGGTACCAACAAGGCAAGCCTTACACTACCAAAAATGATTTTTCTTGTTTTTTCTAGTTTTCTTGTTTTTACTTAATTCGTGGACAAATTTTCTTGAATGAAGAACTTCCATGAAAATGATAAGAATAAATAAGAAAAGCACAAGGGACCATTCCAAGAATCTTGTCTTGTAAATTCTCACAACAAGAAACATTTTCCTATTTTTCTTAGATAAAGAAATAATTTCTAGAAAGGATTTTCTCTCATAAGAATTTTCTAGAAATTGAAGTTAAAAGTTCTTGTTTTTCTTGTATGGAGAATCTATTTCTTGCCATGTATAAGAAAATACAAGAATTTTTTTCTCCCCTATCTTCTTTTTCTGGTAGTAAGAAAAAACAAGAATTCAAGATTATGAAAACAAGCAACAACTAGAATTTTATTCTTGAGTGTTCTTTATTTTCGTATCAAGAAACCTTGAGTAAGAAATTCTTGATTTTCTTGGGATGTTTAAGAAAATAGAAGAATTTTCTTCTTGCCTTTCTTGAGGTATCCTGCTTAGATAAACAAGAATTTTCAAGATATTTAAGCTAGAAGACAAAGTTTGAGTCATAACTAGAATAATATTCATGAATGTTCTTGATTTTCGTATCAAGAATCTTTGAGAAAAAAATTCTTGCTTTTCTTGGGATGTTTAAGAAAATAGAAGAATTTTCTTCTTGCCTTTCTTGGGGTATCCTGCTTAGAAAAACAAGAATTTTCAAGATATTTAAACTAGAAGACAAAGTTCGAGTCATAACTAGAATAATATTCTTGAATGTTCTTGATTTTCGTATCAAGAAACTTTGAGGAATGCATTTCTTGTTTTTCTTGATAATAATACTTTAAGAAATACAAGAAATACTTTGAAATTCTTATTTGAACTCGTATAATATAATGGTTGTTTCCTGGCTAAGATGAGGCTATTGCAAGAAAAAGAAGCCAAGTTAAATTTTCTTTAAAAATCTTGATTGTTCTAGCAAATATCTGCATAAAATTTTGACCAATGGCAACACTTGCCATGTGATCTTTTCCTAACTGCTGATTGGTGGTTTCAAATGCTACAGGCAGTTGACAGCAGGGCCAAAGCTCTGAGAAGTTCATGCCTTCAAGTGCTGTTCACTTCTAGTTCTATTTTGCATTAATTGAAGACTCAAGTCGGTTTCAAAGTCAAAACCCAGGTACAAGAGAACATATACAAGATGGGGATCATGGTCTGAGCCTGCAGCAGATGCCAAATTTTGCACGGAAACACTGGATAGCAGTATGGAAAAGGTAAGTGCCCCCCTCCCCACCCGACTGTATGAAAATCAGCTCAACTTTATTTATCATATGAAAAAAAAAAGGCAAAGGGCCCCTGGATGGTTTAATCGTCAAAAGCATCAAGCATTAGAGATAATGATAAGTATAGCCTCTTTGGGTCCAACTCAAAACATCTTTTTGGCCGACGAATTAATAGATTTTAATCAAAAAGCGATCCGCACACATTGGAAGATTGCATTCCACCTCTGAGGGGTGGACTATTTTAGACGTATTGTTTCTGGAAAACATATGGATAGGTTAAAGAATGATAAAACATATGATGTGTTTTGTGAAGAAATCAATTCAATTGGAACTTTCACATCTAGAAGCTGGAAGTTAGTTAGCTCAACTCAGAAAGTAAAAATGAATAACATAGTCTTCATTATTCCCCCAGATGTTGGAAGATGCCAATGGGAATGCCAATGTCAACAGAAATGGGCTTGAAGGGTTTGGTTTCCATAGTCGAAGATGATCATCTGTTAACACTGCCAAGTCAGATGAGGCTGCTCTACACCACCTTCCAAGACGATAAAGAATTATATATTATGAAATATATCATATGTAATAAATCATATAGCATGTTAATTACATAGCAGTTTGTAATCTTTATGTCCTTTCAGTTTCAGTAGGCTTTGTATCAAAATTAGTTTTGGTATTTGTACAACAATATTGTATATAATGTATATTATTATTATACCTATTATTTTTGAAATAAGACACTGTAAAGCTTTGCCAATGTCATTTTTTTATACCAGACTCCACAATTTACAGAAATATTAAGCCATCAACATGTCATTTTAACTGTAACTCTTGGAGTGAGATTCTTATTGTAAGAACATCAGTCTTAAGAGTAAGAAAACATTTCTAGGTAGCAAGAATTGTGTTCTTGAAGTAAGAAAAGCATTCTTGTTGTAAGAAGATTAATCTTAGAAGTAAGCAAACATTTCTTGACAGCAAGAATTGTGCTCTTGGTGGAAGAAAAGTAAGAAAAAAATTCTTGGCAGCAAGAATTGTGCTCTTGATATAAGAAAAGTATTCTTGTTGTAAGAAGATTAATCTTAAAAGTAAGCAAACATTTATTGACAGCAAGAATTGTGCTCTGGATGTAAGAAAAGTATTCTTGGTGTAAGAATATTAATCTTAGAAGTAAGAAAAAAATTCTTGGCACCAAGAATTGTGCTCTTGATATAAGAAAAGTATTCTTGTTGTAAGAAGATTAATCTTAGAAGTAAGCAAACATTTCTTGGCAGCAAGAATTGTGCTCTTGATGTAAGAAAAATATTCTTGGTGTAAGAATATCAATCTTTGAAGTAAGAATACATTTCTTGGTAGCAAGAATTCTGCTCTTGATGTAAGAAAAGCATTCTTGTTGTAAGAAGATCAATTATAGAAGTAAGAAAACATTTCTTGGTAGCAAGAATTCTGCTCTTGATATAAGAAAAGTATTATTGGTGTAAGAATATTAATCTTAAAAGTAAGCAAACATTTCTTGGTAGCAAGAATTGTGCTCTTGATATAAGAAAAAATATTCTTGGTGTAAGAATATTAATCTTAGAAGTAAGAAAAAAATTCTTGGCACCAAGAATTGTGCTCTTGATATAAGAAAAGTATTCTTGTTGTAAGAAGATTAATCTTAGAAGTAAGCAAACATTTCTTGGCAGCAAGAATTGTGCTCTTGATGTAAGAAAAATATTCTTGGTGTAAGAATATCAATCTTTGAAGTAAGAATACATTTCTTGGTAGCAAGAATTCTGCTCTTGATGTAAGAAAAGCATTCTTGTTGTAAGAAGATCAATTATAGAAGTAAGAAAACATTTCTTGGTAGCAAGAATTCTGCTCTTGATATAAGAAAAGTATTATTGGTGTAAGAATATTAATCTTAGAAGTAAGCAAACATTTCTTGGTAGCAAGAATTGTGCTCTTGATATAAGAAAAAATATTCTTGGTGTAAGAATATTAATCTTAGAAGTAAGCAAACATCTCTTGGTAGCAAGAATTGTGCTCTTGATGTAAGAAGATTAATCTTAGAAGTAAGAAAACATTTCTTGGCAATAAACAATCTTTGCTCTTGATGCAAGAAAAGTATGCTTATTGTAAGAAGATCAATCTTAGAAGTAAGAAAGTATTTTCTAGGCAGCAAGAATTATGTTCTTGAGGTGAGAAAAATATTCTTTGTATAAGAAGATCAGCTCTAGAGGTAAGAAAGTATTTCTAGGCGATAACAATTTTTGCCCCTGAAGCGAGAAAAGGATTCTTGATGTAAGAAGATAAATCTTGATGTAAGAAAACATTTCTCAGCGATAAGCATGTTTGGTCTTGAAGTGAGGAAAATATTCTTAGTGTAAGAACCTAAATCTTGAAAATAAGAAAGCAGTTCTAGGTATTAAGATTGCAGGTCTTAAGTAGAGAAATGCATTCTTGTTATAAGAACAAAAAACTTGAAAAGAAGAAAGGATTTCTTGGCTGTAAGAATTTTGGTCTTGAAGTAAGAAAAGACGTGTTGGTATAAGAACCTAAATCTTAGAAATAAGAAAGTAGTTCTTGCTATCAAGAATTTTGGTCTTAAGAAGAGAAATGCATTCTTTTTGTAAGAACATAAACGCTAGCAGTAAGAAACCATTTCTAGGCAGTAAAGTTTTGGTCAAGAATACCAGCCTTTAAGTGAGAAATTAATGCTTAGTATAAGAACCTCAGATCCATGTGTCTGAATCAAGAATATACATAGAAAAAAAATCTTACTGCAAGAATTACTTTCCGGCAGTAACCAAGGTCATTTTTATAAGAAAGATTTTCTTACTACAAGAAAAAGCTTAGTAAGTAAAAAATTGCTTAATTCGTGGACAAAACCTTTTTCTTGAATACAGAAAAATTTGCTTGCATGAAGTAATATTTTTCTGTATGTAAGAAAAAACTAGAATACAAGAAATTGCATTTTTGGTAGTGTACAATATATGTATCATTAGAGTCAGGGCTTAAGCCTTACGCTACACTGCATTCCATAGCAACTGATCAACATCTGTGAGCTGGAAGGCTTACGTGTTGTAACTACTTGCAACAGTTGGTTCAAATGGGAGGCTATGAGTAGACAGAGGTAAGTTTTTTTTCTCAACATTCAATTTTCCATTTAGTGTACTGCAGTAAGATAAGTCTTGTTGACAAGTGCAACTGGATGTTTCTATTGGGTCTGTCTGTTGAAACTACATGTGAGACTACCACAGGGCACCTAAATGCCTGTATTCTCTCTAACTAACATCGAACAGTTTCCCCAGAGTTGATTTTGAATCCTACCACTTATTTTTTTAGAAATCTGATTTCTGTAGCTGTAGGTTCATTTTTGTTATGATTATAACACAAGAAGGGGCTATTTTTTGGAGTCACTATCTCTTGGTTCTTAAGTCTTCTCATCCTGATGTGTAAGATAATTACTCACAAGGTGTTAAAAACTATTATCACTTTAAGATAGAGGTTCTCTATCTTATTCTAACGAACTGTGCTCATTACCTTTTTAGGAATGGGACTAGCATCATTTGTATTGCACACATTTACATGTAACAGCATTCATTTTCACTTTCATAATCATGGCATGATTTTTTTTCAGTACCTAAGCAATTTGGTCCATTCGGTCAAGCAATTTCTATTCTTAAATCTGGTTTGACTATTTGCACATTTTGCTGTGTAGAATCTGTTCATGTTTCTTTCCATTATAATTTTGGAGAGTCAACAATGACTGATTCCTGAAGACACCCCTAATTTTACTTGTCAACTTCTACAGATTATATAGAAATCTTTATTGACACAACAACTACAGCGACTTTTGTAAGGCCTACTTCATTCTATACTATATCATTACATATTATTCGGTAACGCAAGAATCCTGTCTTTGAAGTTGAAACGCCGTAAGACCCCTGGCACGGGTCTATGACTCATAATAAACCCAAAGTCATGGTTCAGAGGCAGAGAATTGTGATCTTTCTTCTATGTGAAGTGGGGAGGTGAGAGTACACCACTGTGCTAGCACTGAGATTTATTCTGTGTAGTAAAATATAGAAGGGGTTGTAGCGTTTTGGAAAGGGTTTTAAACTTTAGCACTCTGAAGTAGCCATTGGCACCCCATTCTATATTGGTTACAGAGATAGGCAGCAGGGAGAAGGTTAAACCATCGGCCCATGTTCCCTGAGAGACATACGAGTAATATTACTCAAGGTATGTCTCTCACCTCCCCCCAGTTGTTGAAAACTTTTAGACTGTTCCTTACTGAATCTATATGCAAAGTTGCTGCATTACATCATGACACAGATTACTGGTATTGTGTTGTAGATACTGATGATGACCTTGCCCTTGATGTTGTACTTTGTGTGTCCACAGTTCCAGGACTATGTGCACCTGCACAAGGTGATGAAGCCCAAACACAGGCAGCAGATGAAGGAACTAATGAACCTGGTAAGTTACAAGTACACCATTAACCGTTGATGAAGGTTAGACATCCAGGTAATAAGATACGCCAAAAACGTTTCAGACAGCATCCACTGTCTTTCGTCAGTGACTAACGATAGGACTGAGAACACCAGGTTTTATACCAAAACTCTGAATAGATATGTTAATGAGGTTAAAACAATTTAGGATGTCTTGAAGTAGTCTTTAAAAAGAAGATAAATTCAAGACAAAGTTTTATGCCAATAGTTCGATTATACACCATTAGCCTCCATATATATAGCCTCTCTGGGCCTTTTTTGGGCTAATTATGATACACTTTTTGCTGATGACTTCTTTTTGTACTGGGTCGTTTGTGCAGCCAGCCCGTAACCATTAGGCCTGGTCCCACAAACAACCCAGAACGAAAATAAGTCATCAACAAAAAGCGTATCATAAGCCCCAAAAAAGGCCCAGAGAGCCTGCTATGGAGGCTAATTAATCATTTAAAATTGTTAACGAGTATGCCAAAGAAACTCCAAGAGCTAAGGGAGCTAGCAAGACGAAAGACACAGTGGAACAGGATGAAGAAACACTGAATGCAGCTGCAGGACGTTTCTATGACGGTAGATGCAGAAAACAGTGGATGATGATGCCATGTAATGCCCATGCTCTCTCCATGTATCATTAGGACACAGATGACCACAAAAATCTTTAATTCTAGCACTGTCTGGAATAGCTTCCTAATAAAAATCAGACGTTGCTCTTTGAACAGTATGAAGATTCATAATGCCTAGGATGCAAAGTTGTGGGTTATAAAACTGCCAAGACATCATATCATGGGTGATTCATCTTAATACTCTGTAGTGTCTGTACTTTAATTTCAATTCAGTGAAATACATAAACCTAAATCATGATAGCATTTTGCATTATGTCAAAGATGATTCTATGCTTTGATGCCATGATTGTTTATCCATTGTATGATTTGCAGTGGTGGGTATTTTTAATGCCACGGTGTACTTAACAATTGTTACTACTTCTGTTCTCAGCTGGAGGTAGAAGATGATGATGATGACGACGATGATTTAATGTACAAAGGCTCAAGGAGGAGATCATCCATCCTACACAAGTACTTCCTGGTGAGTCTACTGTCTTTCAATAACTAGCCTCTACATGTATTTTTTGGTCATTTACATCCAAAGCTGTAGAGAACTGCAACAATGACCAGAAACTGCACTTGGATTAATTTCACAACATAAATTGTTATAGTCTCTGTCAAGAAAATCAGTTTTTTGGCAAGTGTAGGAATTGTGAGGTTTTCATATCCAAAAGCAAGACTAAAAAGACGTTCATTTTGAGTCAATAGTCACATGAACTAAAAACTCAATGTTATCATTAGTCTCAATCATATTACTCCCTTCATTACAAACAAAGCTCAGAAAAGGAGGAATTTTTAACACTCTTAAAAAGGATGTTAGCTTTGGACCTTGAGACAAGGCAAGTTAAAAACAACCCACAACACAATGATAATTTCTTCCCATTCTGACATCCACCCCCCTCCCCCAGGACAATCGTATGGAACAGAGGCTGAGGAAGACCATGCAGGTGAAAGGGCTGAGAACCGTGGGCAGTGGCTTCAAACTAGAGACTCCTCCTCGGCCAGCCACGGACTCCCAACAGGTCCTACTTTTGATACCAACTAGCTGTAGAAAAGATCTAAGACTAGATTTAATTCCCTGTCCTCATGCACAAAATAGGCTACCGGCATTCTGTAATTTTTAAGAAAAGTGAAATATTATATAGATTATCCCTGCCAAAAGATACTGTAAATGCATTGAAGTTTACATGGTTTTAATTTCACGGTAGGTAGAAAATGGAGTGTTGGCGGTGGTTTTAAGTTCGCGTTTGAAACAATACACAGATACACAGGCAGAAATTTTTGTGGTGGTTTTAAGTTTGCGGCAAAGAGCTTACCACGAAAACCACAAAATAAAACCACCGCGAACATTTCTGCATTTACAGTACTGTAAATTTAGTTATTTTTACAGGGACTTGATTTTGTGGTACTTTTGTTTTGAATTTATACCCAGGAACCCAGATTGGTGCTGTCCAAGAGCTTTGTCCAACTCCGCAGCACGGTTTCGCGCGTGGGCACTACAGCATCGGATCACAGGCATGAACTGGAGATCCCCAAGGCCACAGCTCCCAGGGCCGGACTACCTGTACTAGTGGTGGGGCTGGGCAATAGGAAAGGTACTTGGACAATACATTCTCAACTTACATGTATAGAGCTGCGTACCTAAAACGTAACATCAGGACAGGTACAGACCTGTACCTGAACAATTTTACAAATCTATGTTCTTCTGAACTTCATCAATAATGACAGAAACATTGATAAAACTACTTGACAACTTGTCAAAACTCCCTTGGCCTTACTGTCAAAACTCCCAGCTCGCCTGAAAGATCTGCTGCATATTAGTTACTAGTACCCTGTCCCTAGGTGTCACTTTGGTCATGTCTGGTGTTGCATGAAGCCTTGAGGCTAGGAGATCAGTCATCAAATAAGCATATACAATGTTACATGCACTTGGTGTAGATTGAAATCGGTACAGTACCGGTACTTCATGATCCGGCATTTTGAACCTGTACCTAATTGATTTTCATGGTATAGTACCGGTATGTAGTGTGTACCGGTACGCAGTCCTATACACGTACATAGAGGTTTTATGTTGTTCTGTAATATGAATTAAGTTTTTTGTTCTGAACAGTGGCACACATCCCCCCCATACTTCAGGACCTAGGAAGCAGATTCTGGGGGTGGGGGGAAAGGAGATGTTTGTGAGGAGGTGGGGCTAGTGAAAGATTTTAGTAGATTGTATGTTTGTTAAATGTCAACATCTTTCTCTTCTATATAGCAGCTCAAACCACCTATCCACCGGCCAGGAAACGCAGTATACATCCATGGAGGGACAGTCACCTCTATAAAATGACTGCCCTGGACCCGACATACAGGATGGCCAAGCCAGGAGCAAAGGTTGCAGCGACAAAGCTGGGCTCAGGGTTTGCTGTTCCAATGAAGTTCAAGGAACCAGAGGTGAGGTCAAAGATGTAGTTCACATACATGTGCTTAGACATACCTAATGACAATGTATGACAACTTTGAAACTTTCAATGGATGTTGGTGAAGAGTAGCTACGTGTACAGTACAAATGACTACCTCTACATTAAGACCACCTGGCCAATGTGACAACATTTTGGTGGCCCCTTAGATTATATTCCACGTTGACACAATCATTAAGAACCCTGTCTACAGTGACCACCTGTCTACATAGACCAGATTTTATCGGTCCCCTGGGTGGTCTTCTTGGGCAGTTTCAACTGTATTTTCAAATATGGCAATATTGTTCAGTTCAATAATCTTACTGATACTTGGAATTAGAGGTGTTTTCATACAGTTCTACTGATGAACAACAAATAGGCAATTACAACAGAGAACCCCATAACAAATAAGACCTCCTATATCTAAACAATAGGAGCTATTGTCTCTTTTACATCAACCTTGTCTTGACATTGTCTAATTTGTTTCCCTATTGGAATCTCTTTATTTGCATATCAATTCATAGTTCGTGATTAAAAACTACTGTTCAACATATCTTGCTCAGAGTCACTGACGAAAAGTAGTGGACGCTACTTGAAACGTCTGACCGTTTCCAAAATCATATCCAGTTGCTCGAGTAACTGTTATTTGGCATATTGTATTACCTGGAAGTCTAACCTTCATCAACATAACTGTGTGCTTTGTCTTCTAGCCTAAAACATTCAGCAGGCCGATGAGGAGAGCTCAAGTGAAATCTCGGCCCAGGGAAGTGGAACCCCACCCAGCGCTGGCAGCAGGACTGACTTTCCCCCTCCCCACTCTGAAGCCTACTCGTCATGGTCTACAGGGCAAACGTGCAAAAGGCACCCTCAGTACCTCCAAGGTTCAGGAGAACAGGGACCAGGGGACAGTTCTACCTCTGCTCTTTGTGACTAGTAAACAGAAATAAGGACACAACTCAGTCATAATATTGCCGAATTGGACCTGCAATCATTTAGACAACTATGCATTGAATACATGTGTATCATTCCATGAATAAACTTTTCATGTACCTGTACAGATAATGAATGCAACATGTATCATGACGAAAATAATTTGCAAAGACAAGAATGAATCTGTTGAAAATATCATAGCTGTGTAACATAGTGTACATATTGTCAGCCAAATTTTGTACAAAGAGCAATAAACCATTGACAATAACAATGATGAAAAAGCAGACATGTCTCTCAAACTGTATGTGGTCTTAAATTCTTCCTTCGTTTTTTAACAAAATTCTAGGACTGATGCTAATAATAATACATAGACTAACCTAAAGTTGCTTGAGTTTCACTATCATAAGGCCGTAAATAAAGTGGGAAGAAAGCATATCCCTTCAGCTAGAGGCATTTTGCGTGGCATAATATTATCGTATGGCCCTGGCCTCAAATCTCTTGGTATGCCCAATTGTCATTGTGTGTGTACATCATGTACATGTGCCCCTGAGAAAGGCACTTTACACCAATTTTATCACCTTAGTTTACTAAGGTGAAAATCAGTACCTAGCCTTGGTTAGGAACATTCCTTGGATAGGATATGTTAAATGGAGGTCCCGTGTTTGAAAAGAGCTACACCTTGAGCACGTGAAAGAACCTACCACACTTATTGGAAAGAGTAGGGCATGTACCACTACTACCAGTACCAGGCATGCAGCACAAACAAACCAAAAAAGCGGCTTATAAACTATTTAAGTAACGTCAAAATATGCATTCTGTATTTCGGCACTGTATCTTTAAATGAGTCTCACCAAGCAATGATGTAAGATTAAAATTGTTTTATTAGTTTAAGTAGGTGCAACATTTAACTTAATGTTTATGTGGGGTCAAATCAGAGCTCAGATCAAGTGTAGAAGTGACATTGGATGGCATGCATTGTGTGCATTCACCCTACATACTCTTGTAGTTTTCATCATCGCTCTGATGAAGGAGGGATGGAAAAAGAAGGGAAGGAAAGAATGGGGGAAGGTGGGAGTGGGGTTTAGAGGAGGTATGAATTGGGTATGAACAAGGGAAGGGTGAAGAGAGGGGAATAGATGGAAATATCTTAACGCTCTCGGTTAGGGTTGTCTTCACCGCACCACACAGTTGTGGCGCTCAGATTTGGCCTAAGAATTTTGGTCTTCAGCCCAGAGGCACACCTGTTTGTGAACAAGGGAAAATGTATAAGTGGATAAAATTATGCATTTCCTACTGAAGTCAAGAAATGTGGCCAAGAATGCTGGCAATATGTGTCTGAACAAAAACGCTACAATCTGTTACTTAGGCTGGTATGATATGGCCCAAACATGAGATGATGAACAGTAAGCTAATGGACAAACACTGGGTGTCTCATTTGAGTCGAAAAGTCCTCAAAACCGTGCAAATTGTCAGAGTAAATTTACACCAGACTTACCAAAAAGGCGCGCCGAGGTCAAGTGGTGAAAGGGGTCATGGGATGGGAATGTTCCACTCACTTTACGCGACTCAAATATCTTTGAGCTTCAAACAGGGACAATTTTAGTGAATTGAAGATTAGATATATACATTGAAGTAAAATACATACTTATCATATTATCAAAATAGATATTGTAAGTGAAATAAAGTGATTGAATGGAACATTAGTTAATGCACTCCCCCTGAAACGATCAATGGAAATACCCAAAGTTCACTGCAGTTGCGCGCTCAGATGACCTTTGCCGGCTTCTCGAAGGAAACGAAGCTAAGACGACGAAACAGCGCTGTTTTCTCCATAATTCTGAGGTTTATTTCGGGACATTTATCGGGTTAGGATAGTTACAGTCATGAGCTTGCTAAGAGCGACGTTAGTACTAACATCACAGCAGTGTAAGCTGGCCAGACGGGCGCAAACACAGGTTAGTAACACCGTGGTTTCGTGATCAAGATCATGTGCTTGTCAAAAAACGTGTGCGTATTTTCCAGCGTGCATTTTCTCATTTCTATCAGGGTTTTTTTGTCGGTAATTAGAGTATGTGAATCACGTAGGTACTTATATGTTGTTCTAGCTCTTTTAGGTCACCTAATCAAGTATAAAACGAAGGTATCGTGGTTGTCTCGTTACACATTATAACGCGTTACGCAAGGAATCTGTTTCTGTTACATGTTCATAAGGTTGCAGTGCGTTAACATCTCGCAAGGGGGCGGTGATGCATGGTGTAGAGTGGACACTTGCTGTTTCCCTAAACCAGCCAGGTTTAAACCCCCTCAATGGTAAATTGTATGCCTACAACAAAGTTTTGATTGCTCAGAAATTCAAGAAACTGCCCATACATATTTTTATTACTTTGAATGTTCAGAAAATTCAAATTATACATATTCATCAAATGTTGTACTGTATTTGTTGTCCCCAGTTTGCACCTGCTGTTTTAAGACTATATTCAACAGATCAAAAGGTGAGTAGTGCATGCATTTTAATATGACATCCCTTGTCCTACAAGGACTTTCATAGCATTAGAAGGCCTATCAAAGTAAACATTTACTGATTTAGTACAAGTGGATGAAATTGGATAAAATGTATTTATTATGAGTCGGCTTGACTTGAGTATTTTAGAATTGTAATTTAGTTTTCATCAAGTTTGCCGTCTTTTACATTATGTAACATAACAGGTTTTTGTGTGTTTGAAATTGTGAAAGATTTGTTTTTCTAATTGTATATTTTCAGAGCAAAGCTGTGGATGTATCCAGAATACGAAACATCGGGATTTCTGCACACATTGACTCTGGGAAGACCACACTTACAGAGAGAGTACTGTACTACACTGGGAGGATTGACACCATGCACGAGGTACTGTAAATTGCCTCATGTTTGCTAGGATTTGATTTTGTGGTAGGGAGAAAATGGAGTGTTTGCGGTGGTTTTTAGCCTACAGTTGAAACAAGGGGGTAGGTGGGCAAGTGACCAATCAAGCATTTTCATGGTGAAGAGATCACCACTTGAAAACCTTGAACATTAAACCATTGTGAAAATTACAACATTAACAGTCATCATTGCTACTGTCTACAGTAATACAGGATGTCGAAAATCCTCCTTTATTTACAGGCCAAAACTGATGTTGTAATCTATATCCTTAATTTGGTGCCGAGTGCCAGACAGTTAGATATGCATATGTATTCCTCCTTTTCTGTTGATAAACTTCAGTGTGAGATCAACTCTAGTGTGAGATCTTAAAATCCCTGTCCAGCATCTTTTCTCAGAAGAAACGCATGACAAAAATGATTGCAATTCACAAATCTGACTAAGGGGGCGCTGTTGTTCTTGATTGACAGGTGAAGGGCAAGGACCAGGTGGGAGCGACCATGGACTTCATGGAGCTGGAGCGACAGCGCGGCATCACCATCCAATCAGCAGCCACGTACACCGAGTGGAAGGACTACAACATCAACATCATCGACACTCCTGGTAAGGGGGAGGGGGGCACTAAAGGGGGGTCCCTGAAAAAAAGTAAAAGTTGAGATACTGTTCTTGGACTTACAGTTGTAAGTTGATATAAATCCTTACTCTTGTTATAATGATGTCCACACGTCACATTAAAGAAGAGTGATGTTTAAAAAAATTTGCTTAGCGACTAGGAAATCTGCAAGATGACAACCCTTTATCTAAAATCACATCACATCATAACTCTTTTTGCTGTTGCAGAAATCCCTAAATATTGACAAATATACAAATGTATTGATGTGAGAGGAGAAAATATGAACTTTCTACTTTCTTGTGCAGGCCATGTAGACTTAACCATCAAGGTAGAGAGTGCCCTGAGAGTGTTGGACGGGGCAGTGTTGGTCCTGTGTGCTGTAGGAGAGGATGTTGAGTTTATGTTCCCATGTTTGTTTATTTCTAGGCCATGTAGACTTCACCATTGAGGTAGAGCTTGCCCTGAGAGTGTTGGATGGGGCAGTGTTGGTCCTGTGTGCTGTAGGAGAGGATGTTGAGTTTATGTTCCCATGTTTGTTTATTTCTAGGCCATGTAGACTTCACCATTGAGGTAGAGCGTGCCCTGAGAGTGTTGGATGGGGCAGTGTTGGTCCTGTGTGCTGTGGGAGGGGTTCAGAGTCAGACCCTGACCGTCAACAGACAGATGAAGCGATACAACGTTCCTTGTTTGGGTTTCATCAACAAGCTAGACAGGTCAGTATACTGTACTTGTTTTTTCATCTTGTAACTGATAAGCTGTTTCAAGGCCTAACAGACCAGTTTTGTACAGTAAGTACAAGCTGTGTAAAACCAGACTGATACATGTAGTTTTCATGTACAATGTACTCAAACCCGGGGCATTATTGATGAATGTAGTGGGTATGTTTATGTGCTTGAGGTGTAGATAAATTTTAGAACAATACATAAGGTTAAAGGCATTTTGTTGTAGTGTTGGACTACATTTTTTATGACTGAAATTTCCTCCTATCCCACAGACAAGGTGCTAACCCTGAGAGAGTTCTGAACCAGATGAGGTAAGGGTACTGCTCAAAACCTGTGTTTCATTTTTTACCTTTGAAACATTGACTACACGTGGCAATGCTATTCCTCATTCAATACCTTTAACAGCTGCAGATTACAATTACAAGTATCATTAAGGTAATTCAACAATATTATGTTTTCTTATTATGGTCATTGTAAACATTTTTACGCTGTATTCCAGGAATAAGCTGAATCACAATGCTGCCTTCGTCCAACTGCCAATCGGCCTGGAGGCCAAAACTCAAGGGATCGTTGATCTTGTCCACAGAAGAGCCATTTATTTTGATGGTCCTGATGGGTAAGAGGCAAATTTATATCTAACAAGAGTGATATTAGAAAAAATTACTTGGGGACAAAGAAATATGCTAGATAGTTGGAATTGACAAGAATTTATTTAGAATCAGATTTCATATTTCTATGACAGAAATAAAAGAAAAATATCATTTCATTCAAAGTTCAAAACTTAACATACAATAATTTCAGGGATGATTTTTCATTTTGATTATAATACCTGTACGTTTTGATGATGCATAGAGATGTGCTAAAGGTATAATCATTCATGTTTTCAGTGCGCAGCTGCGGTATGATGATGTTCCAGGTGACATGAGAGCGCAGGTGGAGGACAGACGACAGGAGCTGATTGAACACCTGTCCAACGTGGATGAGCAGTTAGGAGAGATGTTCCTCCTGGAGGAGATACCGTCTGAAGATCAGATCAATGTGAGAAAACAAACAGCACTTCTGATGAAGAATGCTTTTAGAAAAAAGGCCAGATCTTACCACTTGTAACTGAAGCAACGGATAGACATACTTAAAAAGCATTATCAATTTGCTTCTTAAATTATTACTAGATGTTTTTTTTCTCTTTACAGTTTTCTTGTCTCTCTAGCCTCTACACCCATATTCTACTGCATATTTTAAATTGCGTCTGTGAAGTAGTAGTAGTAATAGCTAAGTAGTAGACTGTAGTATAGTAGTAGTAATAGTTAATAGTAGAAGTAGAAGTAGTAGTAGTTAGTACTAGTAGTAGTTAGTAGTAGTAGTAATAATAGTATTAGTAGTATGAAGTTTTTGATTACATACAAATGTATGTGGTGTATGGAAAAGGTGTTAAAATTACACACGTGTTCCAGGCTGCCATCAGGAGACAGTACATAGTGAGGTCGTTCACCCCGGTGTTAATGGGGACGGCGCTGATTGGTGCATGAAAAATGTGTTAGAATTACCCACATGTTACTGTCTGTGTTCCAGGCTGCCATCAGGAGACAGTGCATAGCGAGGTCGTTCACCCCGGTGTTCGTGGGGACGGCACTGAAGAACAAGGGCATACAGCCGCTGCTGGACGGCGTTCTGTCGTACCTGCCCGACCCCACCGAGGTGCAGAACTACGCGCTGGACGAGACACGGGAAGAGAAGGAGCGCATATGGATGGACCCAACCAGAGACACCTCCAACCCCTTCGTAGGCCTGGCATTTAAACTTGAGGTTAGTGTTCTCCCTCCAGAATTATGTGTCTGGTTTTTAAGCTTGACGTTCTTTTGAATTTATCATCATACCAACAGACACTTGTGTATGGTCTTCTACAAACTTTTAAGATGGATTCACAAAGATAACTACATACATTGTTTTTAACATGGTCATTATGAAATATATGAGAATATTGATATATGGGGTTACATGTATAGACACAAGTCACGACAGAGAAGAACTTCCAGAGACATGAATGATAAGCTTTTTGGCGATGCCTCCAGGGTTGGGTGTAATACCTTTCATTTCATTTGACTTGAAAATGTTCTACACACATACTTTCATTCTATCAACCATGAAAGAAGGATGTAAGATGGTTACCAGAAATCTTTTTTGAGAAAAATGATATCATTATGATGAATTACAGTCTGCTGGGGCTAGAGTGGACTTGGTTTCTTAACTCTAGTTTGACCCTTGACCTCTGCAGGCGGGCAGGTTTGGTCAGCTGACCTACATGCGAGTGTACCAGGGCTACATGAAGAAGGGTGACGTCATACACAACGTGCGCACAGGGAAGAGGATCAAAGTACCACGGCTCGTCAGGATGCATGCTAACGAGATGGAGGTGGGTGTAAAAGGAATTGATTAATAATCAAAGATTAATCACTACATTGTAATATGTATGTTGTGTTTGACCATTGCCTCATCTAGCAACAAGATTTTAGTTATAAATAAAGGTATAAACAAACTAGAGGTCTCAAACTTATGTCATTTCCAAAGCACACAAGCTATCTACCACCCAGAAATCGTGACCATACATGTAGATTGCATAGAACATGAGATATCAAAACTGGGAGTTCTGCTGCAGCACCATGGAAAGCCGCCAGAGGGCCCTTAATCTAATCATTTGATAGGAGGTGACCTAACCACACACATAGGCACATACATAAAGCATGTATGTTCCTTCCCTCTCCATGTGTCCAGGATGTGTTGGAGGTGTATGCAGGAGACATCTGTGCCATGTTTGGTGTGGACTGCTCCAGTGGGGACTCCTTTGTGTCCTCTCCAAAACTGCAGCTGTCAATGGTGAGTTCAGCATTCCCTGTGCATACAAGTAACATGTTATATCTGCAGGTAATTTAAAACTTGTTTTGCCCCCACAAAGTGACAATTAATAGAAACTTGCCTAATCAACAGGCTACTTATTGCACTATACACATATATCCATTAATCATGACTGGAAAGAAAATAACATTCAGAATAGAATTGTAGAATTCAGATGTTTAGGTAGCATCAAATTTTGATAAAAGTAAATAATTTTCTTTCTTTCCCCCAGGAATCCATCCATGTTCCTGATGCTGTCATCTCCCTGTCAATCAAACCCGAGGATAAGGTGGGTGGAGCTATAATCGCCAGACTCCACTGTTTAGGTTGTTGTACTATTATGAATAGCATGAAATACTCTCTAATGATTGGTTGGCTAATTGATTGATTGACACTGTGTTCAATATGGACATTAGCTCTCTTTTGGTTGGTTGCTTGATCAATTGATTGATTTACATGTGTAAGCATTCATCTTTCTGCAGGGACATTTAGCTGACTGTTGATTGATTGATTGATTCGCCAAAAAGCAATTACTCAAACAACTGGATATGATTTTGGAAACGGTCAGACGTTTCAAGTAGCATCCACTACTTTTCGTCAGTGACTGTGAGCAAGATCAGTTGAACAGCAGGTTTATAACCACGAACTATGAATTGATATGCAAATAAGGAGAAGACAAATTTTTAGAAGTCCAATAGAAAGCGAATTAGACAACTCAAGACGAGGTTGAAGTAAAGGGGACAATAGCTCCTATTGTTTTAATATAGGAGCTAAAGCTGGTTTGCCCCCAAGGCTATGTCCCAAGTGCCAGACAGTTCCACCCTTAGATTGATTGATTGACATGTATTATTATGCGCTCATCTGTTTGCAGGGCCATTTAGACAACTTTTCCAAAGGCATCGCTCGGTTCACCAGAGAAGACCCGACGTTCAGAGTACACTACGATGAAGAGAGCAAAGAGACAATAGCATCAGGCATGGGGGAGCTTCACCTGGACGTGTATGCACAGGTAGGTACAGGTGGGAAGAAACAATAGCAGAGGTATGAACAATAAGATTGTCTGGATGTATATGTGTATATACATACTATGTGACTTTAACAAACACTTTTTGTCATAAAAGATTGTCTTCCAGTATTAATACTAAGTATTTCATTGGTGTTTTGGTTGTGTTGTATTTGTTTCATAGTTGATTCCACTCCTTAAATCGTCTAATTTTGGAGTAATTTTTCCAAACTTTGATCACTTTATACAATGTTAGAAAATGCCAGTGTGGATCTTATTCTCAAGCCAAAAATGAATACAATATTTTAGCGACACCTCAAAGCCACAGGTCTATTATTTTTTTGTGTGCTAAAAAATGTTTCAAATTGTTCTACATGCTGAAAAACCTCCCAATGCAATATTCATTTTTCCTTTACTGACTGCTTATTCTTCTGTATGTATTTTGTTCCCAGAGAATGGCTAGTGAGTACAAGTGCAAGTGCATCATGGGGAAACCAAAAGTAGCCTTCAGAGAAAGTATCATGTCACCTGTTGAGTAAGTCATGGTCTTTTCGTCTATATACACTTGTACAATTTCATGTTAAAGTTTGTCAATAACTAGCCTTGAATAAGTCATTTGGCATTTTGCTAGATCTTCCACATAGCCCTGCAAACTCTTGTAAGCTGAAGCTGTAAAAAAAAGCTAGAATTTAGGATACTAATAAGAAAAATCTTGCCAAACTAGAAAAGGCTGTTTGATAATATGACTGATTTTCGCTGTCTAGGTTTGACTTTCTGCACAAGAAACAGTCGGGAGGATCGGGACAGTATGGCCGAGTCGTTGGAGTTCTAGAGGTACGTCTATAATTTGTTTATTATCTATCTATTTGTTAAGTTGTTTTCTAGATGGGCAGCCCTGTATACATGGAATCAATGGCTTAAAACTCTGCTTTAAAGGAATGTCAACCTCTTTCTAATTTACCTCAACAAAATTGTTTGCCAAGTAGATTAGAACACAGGCCTTGTGATCCAAATGGTTGATTGCTAACTACATGATAGACTTCAGTAGGTGAGTGCCCAAACGAAGTGCGTTCACCTTTCTTTTTTTTATTTCCTCCCAGCCGTTACCTCCAACCAGTTACACCAAGGTGGAGTTTTCAGACGAGACTGTTGGAACCAACGTTCCCAAACAGTATGTACCAGCCGTTGAAAGGGTAAGAAAAAGCAGTGTTTTGAACTAAACACTCAATTACATTTCTATCATTCTGTTCATAGTTGAAAACCCTACCTGTAATTATGTCCATATTATTGAAACCCTAAAAGACTGGATGGACAACAAGTACAAAACGTACCAGGTTGTGTTTTTTAACACATTTTTTCTGATTTTTGTCACTTCATTCTTTGTGTACAGGGGTTCAGAATGGCATGTGAGAAGGGCCTACTGTCGGGACAGAAGATCGCGGGAGTCCGGTTCAGATTACAAGACGGAGCCAACCACCCGGTGGACTCTAGCGACTACTCCTTCCAACGAGCAGGGGAGGGCGCACTTAAGGAAGGTAGGGCACTCTAGCTGCAAGTTCTGGTGTGTGCAGAAGTGACAAACTGGTAAAATAAGATGATTTCTAAGTTGTGTGCAGTTTCCTCAATAACTGATAGGGAGCATGCCAAATAGACATCTGTACCTACATGTTTCCAACTACAAATGTATAAAGTGACAAACTGGTTAAAGAAAATGTTTTCTAAGTTGTGTATGCAGTTTCCCCAATGACTGCTAGAGGGCATGCTAAATACAAATCTGTACCTAGGTGCTTCCAACTACAAATTTATAAAGTGGCAAACTGATAAAAGAAAATGTTTTCTTAGTTGTGCATGCAGTTTCCTCAACGACTGCTAGGGGGCATGCTAAATACAAATCTGTACCTATGTGCTTCCAAGTATAACTATAAAGTGACAAACTTGGTTTTCTTGGTTAGACAAAGAACCAATCATTCTCTGCCGTTTCCCACAGCCATGGAAGAAGCCATCAAGGTCATCCTGGAGCCCATCATGTCGGTAGAGGTCACAGCGCCAAACGAGTTCCAAGGGGCGGTAATCGCGGGAATCAACAAACGTCACGGTATTATCCAGGGACAAGACGGCAGCGAAGGGTACTTTTCGCTGTACACTGAGGTTGGTACTGTAACTGTACACTGAGTTCAACACAGAAAGTGAATTTGAAAGAAATAATTGACTGTTCTATGATAACCGCAGTGCGCTAACTAAAAGTAAGATAGAATCTGTAAACTAAGGAAGACTATCTTAGCATGAAAGATTATATGTCATGGCCAAGATGGACATGATTATGTGATGAATTTAGTTTGATAATTTATCCTGCATTTTTCAAATCTTCCATTCAGGTTCCACTGAACAACATGTTTGGATATTCAACAGAACTGAGATCGTGTACAGAGGTAGGGGAGACTTATAATAAAGTTATATGTCTTACTAAAATGGCTGACACATCAACAGATGTAGTTGTTAGCCTTGCTTGACTGTCAGAAATGTTTTGATGCATTCATGCAAATATATAGTTACAATTAAGATTTGTTTTTGATGTTTTGAATGTTTTTTGCATGATTTGTTCAAATGTAGCCAGGATCTCCCTGTAAAACAATGTTCAGATGCTCTCCCAATGCAAAGTACAATTTGATAAAACACTGCCTAAAGAATCTTCCATTGTCATGTTTTCCAGGGTAAGGGAGAGTATGCGATGGAGTACTGTAGGTACCAGCAGGCGTCGGTTGAGACTCAGGACCAGATCGTGAGAGAGTATATGGAGGCCACAGGGCAGCTGAAGGAGGACAAGAAGTCAGGCAAGAAGAAGGCCAGAAATTGATGACTAAAAGTCTTAATGTAGGGCATTAGGGAGGGGGGCAGGTCCTACATTCATCCTTTTTATGCTACAGTTACAGTTGCGTTGATGCCTGTATGGGGTGTAGGCCTTTGCTGGGCCCCGAAGCCACAAACATGTCCCGTTGCACTGAAGGATACCAGGCGTCTATTTGTTACCGGGTCCCGTGTTAATTTTAACTCAGAGTTAAAAACATCCCTGGGCCCTGCCAAGCCCAAAAATAGCCTGGTAGCCAGATGGTCTCTCACGGGGCCACATAGGGGTCATGCCCAAAAGTGCACAAAAACAGTCCGTAAACTACCCGGCTGGGCCGCTTTTTCCAATTGTGACCGAAGTGTAAGTTGAAGTTAACTTCTAGCACCACTATATCGTTATTAGATGCAATGTACATGTGTGGTTTATACTGCCTACCAATCTGCCTATTCTTTTGAAAAAATCTTCTAACTGCCCCTCTCTTAACTTCTCTATTGGAACATCCCCTGTGACAATATTGTACACACTGATAATGTTCTTCTAAGTTATGTGACGAAACCAGCGTCTTTTAGAAATGACTTTCTGTTGCAAAAGTGAATCTTTAAAGGAACTTTATGGACAAACTGTATAGTTGATTTCATTGGAGACAAATTAAGGTTATAACATATGTGTAACTATAAGTGAAATCGGTTTTGACCCAGGCAGATCAAATGATGTAGGATAAACTTGCATAAGTTTTATAGCTCTGAGGACTGTGTCTGACAATTTTGTTGATGTTGTTGTATTGGGAAATAGCATCCAGGGAGGAACTTTTAAAACAGCACTCTATGTATTTATGTATGTAATTAGTAGTCATGTATGTTTCTATACAGTCCTGTCTACAATACATGTAATAGCTAATCTCTCTGGGTCAGATAATGTTGATAATAGGTGTTATTTATAGATCTGATGCTATGCTGTACTGTAGAGAGAACCATTGACGGGTGTTCAGATGTATTTTCAGATGAATGAAAATGCTTGCTGAAACACATGGTGAAACTGTCATGAGAGTTTTTTTACTCTGAAGTGTAAATGTGGTTTTCTTCACATTCAAAGGCTAGATTACATCTGTCATTACAGAGTAAGGATCATATGTCTACGTAATTCTTTGAAACATGCATTTGATTACTCTGTTACACAGACAGCATGAGTTGAAGTTTAATGAAAAATATGGTAACTTGACTGTACAAAGAGATGATATTCATAGATTGTCTTTACTGCTGCTTGGAGAAAACATGCAACTGGGTGTCACTTCTTTTTAGCCTGCATCTGCATACATTACAAACACCAGAGTTGTAAACATATATTGTGCAGTCCCTACATGTTTGAAACGTCTTGCTGTCCCAAAGTTTAAGACCCGAAGAAAATACTGAATGTATGTAACAGAAAAAAAAGGGAAAAAAGCAATTATAGCTCCTAACAAGCAAAAATGGTAATAATCTTTGTAAAAAATTTCTAGCTTTCCCCTCCATAAACGGAGCAATTTAAAGAACAACCAACCAACTCTTGTAATTACTAGTACATGTACTTAGTATTTAGCTACTCACAGAGGCTAGACAAAAGAAATTCAAATTTAAATCATTTGAAAATCAGATACAACTACATGTACTTGTAATATATACTATTGACCGTATCTCTAACATTTTTGTGTAAGTTTGGTTCAAAAGTTTTTTCTTAAGATTGGTTCCTTATCTTCTTGAACCAGCCCTTTTCCATACCCTCACGCTTCGCGGTGCCTTTTTGGCCGAATTCCTGTTCTTCTCCACTTGCCAATTGTCTACGATCCTTGCTCTTCTTTCTATTCGCACACGCTGCCTATAGTCACAGTGGTACACGTAGGTAAACACGGCAATACTCGGGAAACCCTTCCTGACCGAGCCTGCAATTCCGGAAGCAATCGCTTTCAAGGGTGGCGCTGCTGAGCGGAGCAACTGGTAAGAGTGGTGGAGAGCGACTGTGGCGCTGTCCGGACGGTGGCGGAACTTCCAGAGCAGGCCGAGCGCCGTGACGCTCAACAGAGACCCGCCGGCAATGATCTTCAGCAGGCCCGGAACAGACGGGAGGTACCTCTCCATCAGGGAGCTCTCAAACGGGAGAGCTATGCAGTCCTGCGATTAAAGAAGAGAAGAACTTTATTGCGCGACAATTGTAACTGGTACTGTACAATGTATGGCAACTTACGTGCATGAGAGTTACGTGCAACTATTGCTAAAGTAATGGTTAACAAACAAGCAACTAATCTAATCCATGACTAACAGTAGAAATAAGTTATAGAATAATGTACATACCAATGCTCTAGAACAGTATATTGATGAGGAAAGAAACCGGTTGTAGGCAAACTTATAAACTTTAAAGAAATTACTTTTAATAGCCGTTTCATCTTGAAAATGGGTTGGGAATTTTTTCACTCATCTTATAAGAGATTGTACACAATCAAGACGTTCTGTTTCCTCTGATGATAATGTGGAATGCAGTACATCAAAATCTCGTTCAGAATTCTAAACGACTTCCCTTTCCTAAGACTAAGACATAATTGTTTAACGTGAGCGTCCTAAATAGACATCCTAACTTAAGTGTTCATGTTTTTTTTACACAGTTTACCAAGTTTTCAAGCCTTTAAGTGTTCATATCATCTCTTTTTACCTCGTTCTCTGGTTCTGCGGTCCAGACTTCAGACGGCTCAAGCCTCCCCATCTGACAAAGGATCTGCAACATAGGGGACCTTCGCTGTTGGACATGTCAGCCATTGATCATGTTGTTGTACTAACAAAGCTATATAAAGCCCATTTATAAGTTAATCTTTCACTCTGTTGAACTTTCAGTGTTTATTGCTTACTGTAAATCAATGACCATGCTGATAACGTATATGGCACTAGACGGTTAGCTGGCCACGAAAGAGAGATCTCTATATACCCGAGAATGACACAGCCTAGCAGAACGCCGTTCCGTTTATACTATGACGTTATAAATCAACCGTCAAATACGGAAAACTATCTAGACCTCAACTGATACAGTGCAACATCGTACCTTTTTTTAAATAGCCCTACTTACTCAATAACAAATTTCTTTATTCACAACAAGGAAATTATTACACCCGACGTTTCGGTGATCGTCTGTCATCTTCATTGCAATAAAAACTGGCTATGTTAACTTTGCATTGCAGCTAGGCGTCGCTGCTACCAATGCGGTCCCAAAAGTAAAGTATTGTCACATACATACTATATCAAACGAGTTCTATGATATACTTACTTCAGCAGCAGCTCTCTCCCCCGCTTGTATCGCCCCCTCCATGTAGCCTGACCAGCCTACTGCAGTTTCCGTACCGGCGAAGAATATCCTCCCAAACGGCGTCCTCAACTCCCTGGAAAATAAGTATGGTGCAGCCATTATTACAATTACTTACATGTTCTGTAATATAACACGTTACAATTCAAACTCTACTACTGGATAAATTTCGGAGATTATTTCCGGACGTTTCGGGTGACATCCATTCGTACGTTTATTCTAGTGACGCTGAAGAAGGGTGACGGATGTCACCCGAAACGTCCGGAAATAATCTCCGCAATTTATCCAGTAGTAGAGTCAAAATTATATATTAGTATTGTTTACCTGGATATCTAACCTTCATCAACGTATATGTTTTGTGGTATTTTGCTAACTATTTACGTCAAAGGTTTAGATTCCGGATCATGAATATACCTTGGGTTGTTTACAAATGCTTTGCCATACCAAGAAGGTTTTATATAGACGTCTTTGGCAATGCGCAGTTTCTATCAAGATATAATTTATCTGAGTTAAATAAAAATCCTGACTGATAAGATATAGGGCGGATGTTTCACCTGCCGCATGTGGTGAGGACGCCCGGCGGGACGAATGACGTGTACCCCCCGCCCGTCCACTCCTCCTTGTTCCAGTTCATCTCCACGTAGTGAACAGGCTGATGTGGGGAAAAGATAACGATACATTATGATTTTAGCACACGTAGACTTGTTAGACCAGACGTAAATACACTCATTGCATTCCCGGTCTTCTTCAGAATAAATGACCCGATTGCTTTTGATCACGTGACCTAGCATGTACGTGACGTAAGCAATTAGTCATCCTGAAGAAGGCTTGAACTATGAAATATGCTGAGTCTATTTAATCATATAGAAAAAAACAGGTTTAAGTTTGCCATAACATTTTCTGACAATAAAGATTGATTATCAAACAATGCATAATAATGTGTTTGCAAAGGTTAAAAAGGCGTGTCAGCATAAAAATGGGGGTTATACATACATGAAGGGCTTTGTCCGACTTGAAGACTTTGGCGTAGCTCTGACAAATAATTTCCTTCCTGGAGGGAAAAGGAAGACAAATAAGTTGTCAAAAGTTCCTAATAAACACGTTTTTGATAAGAAGATAGTGCGAAGCGTCTTGAAATTGAAACTAACTGTAGATACCTTTCTTCTTGTGTTAAGTGTGAAAACTCCCTAGACTTGTCCGCCAAGATGAATCTGAAAACATAGAATGTAAATCAGTGTGTGTAGAATTGAAAGTACACAATGAGTAAGATGTAATGGATTTATGAAAAGATGCAATTATTGTAATGTATCAACATGGTGCCAAAGTCACAACGTAACTACTAGAAAGTGATTTTATGATTTTTTTTTTCAGGATAATACCTCGTTGGATGTAAAATATAATGTGTCATTTTCTTACCCCATGATAGAAGGATAGGCTCCGTCCGGTTTGGTATCGTCCACAGTGTTGGCTACAGGGTAGGCCGGGTCGTCAATGTCAGCGAACCCACAGTAATCTGCAGGGATGGGAGACGTGTCAAGTCTTTCTATTGGTTGTCTGCACTCACGTGACTATGACGCCAGTAAATTGTCCGCCATGTTGGATGGTTAAACCTGGAAGTTACCTTGTTAACCTGAAGTCTCCACTCTTATGCATTGCCGGTAACTACTGCAGCGTGTAGATTAACTGTCTAGTTGCATGGCTCTCCTCAAGCAATGGTTGTTCAACTTTTACAAACAATTTTGACGCTTGTTTTACATCCGTGAATCAAATGATAAGTCTGCACCTCACCATTTTCTCGCCAGAAGGCGCTCTCGTAGTACATGAAGGTTTTGACGACGGAGCCCATGGGCATGCGCTTAACTAGTTGCAGCTTGGAGGATGGAAGATCAGGAGAGAAGACGATCTTCTGGAGTAGAGGCGGGGGGATCGCAAGGATCACGTACTCAGCCTATAGTATGAGAGAAAAAAGATAAAATGATTTTCCTTTTCAACCACACACAGACTGAAGGTACTAAAAAATTTGTTGACGCATGCGCACCTCGTGTTTCCGCTCGTCCTGTGTGTACAGCACGACCTTGTCTCGCCGCTGTTCGATCCGAAGGACCGGACTGGAGAAATCGATTCGGTCTGGAAAAAAATAACCGCCATGATAACACTCCGGTCATTCGGCAAATAGAGGGATGCTAAACGTGTAATCGTCAACAAATCTACGAGTCAACTACCTAACACATTGATTGGTTGAATGAGTATGTTATTAATTGGTTGGTTGGTTGATTGATTGATTGATATCGATCAATCGATCAATCGATTGATTGATTGATTGATTGATGGGTGGATTGAGTGAAGGAGTGAGTGAGTGAGTAAAGGGGTGAGTGAGGGTGTGACGTACCTCCCAGAATCTCTGCTATCTTTTCGCTCAGCTGCTGCGAGCCTCCCACGAACTTCCGCTCCTGACCGCCGTTACTGACTGCTGTGATGCGCATGCTCCCTGCATAGGGGGTTAGGAAATAGAGATCCGAGTTTATGCACATGTCAATGTAAAACGCTAGGGGATCGAAAAGCTTGGGGGTCAAAAGCTTTACTCAACTCCGACGAGTTATGGGTACGGGGATGTTCTATGTTCCTTGTTGAATTGGTACTGTTATGTTTGTATCCCCACCTAATGATTTACTGCGACCGGCGTTTTGAACTTTAAAACGATGAAACATTAACGCCTTCTAGCGACTTACCGCCGCACTGCCTGACGTACCACAGGTACCACAACATGGACACCTCGTGCGGCTCGGCGCACACGTTCAGCCGCACGAACATCTCCGCCCAGGTCCGCGTCTCCTCCGTCCAGATCACCTGGTCGAAGAAGTCCTTCATGGTCATGCGGTCCCATTCCTCGGCGTGCGGACAGTCCCAGGGCGCCTCCTGTGGGATCTGAACAGTATTGCAGGAACAGCTCTGTGTTGTCTCTACGATATTGTGCGCAATTCATTGATTCATTCATTCATTGGTTCATTTATTGATAAATTATTGATTCATTCATTAATTGATTCATTCAGGGACTCAAGTCCGTAACACTAAAAACATTGGGGCGTTGCCAAAGTACAACATCGTAAGGATAAGGATTAAGATATCAGCCACACCCTCTGGTAACCATGCATGACTTTAGCAAACTCAACAAGTATCTCTAAAATACACACACAAAGTTCACATCACGAGACTGATAAAGGCTCGGACATTCCTGTAGGACGATTTACAAAAGTATGCCGGTGCCGTTGGTAAGAGAAAGGTAAAGAGTTAAAGCTTAACTTGGATACCCATGGCTATCATACAAAAATGTGTACACTCAAGTTACATATTTAAAAGTACAAATTTTAAGAGTATCGATACTACCGACCGTTTTGAGTATATATTTAAATTCAACAATCCCCACAATACGAAAATAGGTAAATATCTGAACGACTGCTTTCACATTAGAAAAAATACGGAAACTAATGATTAAACCAACTCGATCATAACTGCTACGCTATATCAAAATGTATGCTAGCCCTTATTGTATTGTATTAGTAATTAGGATGCTATATCAAAATGTATGCTAGCCCTTATTGTATTGTTTTATTAATTAGGATGTTAAGTTTTATTCTATACTTCTACTTTGTATTATGTTTACGAATTCTTGCCATACTTTATAGCATGTACAATTGCCGTGCAATAAAGTTCTTCTATAAAGTTCTTCATATACAGTGAACGTAGATCAACAGAGGCTTGAGTGGTATTTATCTAATCAAGTTTCGTGTTTCAAAATATAGTACAAATCATCCCTACCATATCTCCATACTCGTCCACTTTCCGGAAGAAGTTGTTGCAGTCCAAATGAACCAGTGGGTTGCGCATGGGCGGAAATACGGTGTTGTACGGTCGACTTTCACCCTACAGAGATACAACGTAAAAGAACATGATATGATCAACAGTAGATTGTCTCAGGTCATGTCCACGACTAGTTAAAGAAAATCTAAATCCGTGTATATTATAGTGCGATCGCTTTTGAGTGCTATTTTCGACATCACTGGGGGGTTTTACGACTCAGTCACGTTTGCTGCAACACTCTTCTTTCTCTTTCTTTCATTTGCAAGTAAAACAAAAGGTAAAGGCAGTTCCAAAACATTTTCGATACCGTAGGTGCAGTGGGTTTTGTCTATAGGGCACGTATTTTGAAGGCGGAGCCCATTCCTCTCCTTCCACCGCCTTTAACCTCCCTAACCGAAGTTAGGTACCCATTCTAAAGCTGGGTTCAGTGAGGAAAGTCGCGATCATTTAAAGTGCCTTTCCCAAAGAACATAACGTCTAACGAAAAACGCCAGGAATCGAACCTTTAATTATAACCTCTCGATCCTGTGTCCCCTAGCCACCCGGACATGCACAAGCTAGGACTTACGATACTTTTATCCCCACTACTCATGATAGTCAACTGGGAAAGTGCTACGGTTGGGCTTAGGCAGTTTTGAATTAATTACATATACTGCGTTACAGTGTTACTACATACGTACAGCACACCAAAGAGCTAAGAGCAAACCTCCGTGTAGAAGACGACCCTCTCTGTCTCGTTGACGCGGTATGTCTGCAGCCCCAGCTGCCGGGCCAGACGGAACACCCGGTCCTGGGTAGGACCCACGTACGCACCGCCCACGTCTACGTACCCCACATGCTCGTTCTGGGGAAGTCAACAGGAAGAACAAGGTGTAGCCAAAAACAAATTCCCAAGAGAATACGTTCGTGGATTTCCTAGAATATTTGCAAAGACGAACGCAGTGCTATGCTGACGGCTCCGCCCCTGAGGTACTAGTATTGCGTAATGCCCACAAATGGAATGCTCGATCTATCTTTAAACGGTCTTTCCAGGCCAGATATATATCGATGATCAACGCTCACCTGATTTTCAAACGATGCTTGAGAAAAATTGAAACATAGAACAACAGTCGAATACTCACAGTAATCGGTGTTATAGAAATTGTACTAATTTATTTTATAGTCATTTTGGGGCACGTTGCTTTCTCTTCATACGTTTCGAATCCCTTTTAAACCTTTCAAAATACATAGAAAACCGCAAGTGCTTGTCAGTTTCACCACGGCCGGGGGTGACAATAGAGCTGACTCGCTGAAATGTTACTGAAATGCAATTGTCAGTATAAGTGTTCAGTTACCGTCAGCCATATGTCAGTAATAATAGTTTGCAAAGGGTAGTTCTCTGTTTCCGATGATATCTATGCAATATCCGACTTGAGTTTAGCCTTAAAGATAAGATTGACATCTCGGCATGAGGGAACTCACCCGAAGTGTCAGTGTGCGCCCTCCCACCCTGTCACGTGCCTCCAAAATCACCACGTCCAGACCTTCCTCGTGAAGCTTCTTGGCGGCAGACAAACCTGTACCACATTTTAACAGTGGAAAGTTTCCCTTTTGAAGATTAAATTTTATACAAAAACATGTATGTCCTAGTCCCCGATCTCCTAGCAGATGCACATGTATCGCCTGCGGCTTTTTGAATCGTTGTGGTTCCAGTAGCACCTAAACTAGTTTTTGGATCAAGGATAGGGTGTTAACAGAGAATAGTACACGTTAAGAGAGACGCTTACGTTCCAATCAGGTGACAGGTGACAAGGTCGTCCTGTGGTTCGGGTGGCTGAGGTTAATTCTATTGATTCTCAGGTCTTAATGTTCTGCGTTCGAATCCTTAGCAGACCCCAGTGCTGTGTCCTTGGGAAAGACACTTAACACCTATTTCTTTCCTCACACTAAACTCAGGTGAAAATGAGTACATATATCTTTGGTCAAGGACGTCCCCTCGGATAGGTGTCCCGTTGAGACACACCTCGAGCACGTCAAAGAACCCACCACACTTATCGAAAATAGTAGGCATGGTAGGAGTCAGTCCCGGTGTGAGTGGATCAAACTTAACAGTCTTGTTATCTTGAAAAGGTGGTAGTCACCTGTTGTGGCAATCCTTTCACTATTGTGGTGAATCTCAAAGATAAATAAATGAATAAATAGATAAATGAATAAATAAATAAATGAATCATTCGCAAAGAGTTGAGCATAACGAGCTTGGAGATAACGGTATCTCAATATGTGCACACTCTCTGAATGTATGATAAAGATATCTCTTCTGTCAGTTCGAAATATATATGATGCTACGGACTAGAAGGGCTTCAGGGTTAGGGTGAGAAGCTACGGATAGCAATGGTTTCTCTGTTTAATATCTCCCCTTCGGTAGATAGTAGATATTTTGATTCCTGTCCTTGCCGGTGGGGATAGCCTTTGGGACAGACCTTGAGTTGTTATATGAAGGAGAAATGGCAGCCTTGGCTGTATAATTATGCTGTTGACCTTTTTTTGTCAACAGGCATACAACAATGGGACCTTGTCTATATACATGTATACTGTAAATGCAGAAATATTCGCGGTAGTTTTATGTTCGCGGTTTTCGCGGTGAACTCAATTTGCCGCGAACTTAAAACCACCGCGAAAAGCTGTTCCGTTGTGTGACTGTAGTGCTACTATTGTTTCAGACGCAAACTCAAAACTACCGCGAACACCCCATTCTCTCCCTACCGCGAAATGAACCCCCCGCGAACATTTTTGCATTTACAGGATTACACCAAACCTACCAAACAAGTTTATTGGGAGATAAGGTCGTAGAAACGTTTGTAGGTCCAGTTCCCACCCAATATCTGCTTGGAGATTATCAACAATTCTCTTTTGGTCGAACTTTTCACCTTTATAAGGTCCAGTTTATCGATCTGAACCTTTTATTTGCTTTAAGCTAAGGGGGTAAGCAGGCTGAGGGTCAAAGGTCAACATAACGTTATCATGTCGTTTTCAAAACAGGCCTTGTCCTGACCCTGACAGGGATATTTGGAGCTCCAGAATTTCACCGTTGAAACGAGCAGAGGTAGTAAATAATGGGAAATTAGACACGAATTTCTGAGGTTTTCACCAAACGTGTAAAAGAAGGTTGAGATCCTTACCAAAATGATTCACGCAAGACAGATGAATTGAACAAAATGGCAAGAAACAATTGAAAAAGCCTAAGAAAAAACTCCGCACAGTATTATGCTATCAAAGAGCAAGATATACAGTGCAGCGCTTGTACTGTATTAAAGCTAAATAAAAGCATATGCTTTTGAATACTAGGTGATTAGGTCCTTATATTACCTTACGTTAAATGACGTCTTTACCCTTGATGTATTTATTGTTAAGTACCACGCCACTACGCTCATGGTGAAACTACAATAGCCTGTATGAACGACAGTTGATCTACCGTTAACGCACTTAACGTGTGGCCATAGGGCGATTATGCAACATTTTCTGGTGTAAAATAATCTACTATTGCAACTACTTTGTTGCTGAAAACAATTACAGTACATGGGTAGTATATGACTAGGCACTTAATACCCAGTTACAGACCCTCTTTTATGGCCGATATGTAAACAGAGATTAACCAGTGTACACTTTCCAGTGGGGTTGGTGGCTACTCACTTCACGCCCTCCCCACCGTGACCTTTCTTTGATAGCGGTCAGGTTCAAAGTTAACGATAACCACTCACCACTGAGGCCTGCCCCAACCACGATAACATTTCTGCGGTCGCGTTTTCCCGCTCTTGAGGAAAGTCGTCTGCGTGAAGACATGGCGTGAACCGTTCAGATGCGTCCCCTCCTGTTCTGAGGCAACCTCTCTCTCTGCGACCCTTTTTTAGAGCGTGGCGTTGTGAAAAATGACCTTTGGTCGTGTTGTTTCCAAGGGTACGCAATTATGTAGGGCATGCATGAGTCAGCTGATTTAGTGTTTTTCACGGTCACAAAAGGCACAAGAGTCTCTCCTCTAAACTACACGCTTTTCAAGCTGTGTAAATTTTGATTTAGGCATAAGCTCTCAAAACCAAACCTCGCAACCGCGGGACAATGAGTTTGTCACTCAAAGACCACGTTATATTGTAATGAATATTTAAGCATGTTTTAGAATAGAAATATTTGAATATAATACTTCGTCCGTTTTGTGAGTTGTGACATTGAAAATTTGAAAGTATTGGTGAGAAAGAGATCGGAAATGAACGTAGAAAAGGATGTGAAAATGGGGGGGGTAGTAGTAGTAGTAGTACACAGGAAGCAAATACAATACATTCAGGAAAGTTACAAACAGCGAAATGGGAGCATGCTGTGTTGTTGTTTACCTTGTAGTTTCTTTGCTGTTTTTGTAGCAGGGTACATTGTTACAGCGAGGGTTCCTAGCCCTATCTCTTTAGCGTGCTCTAGGCAGCTTCTCGAAAACGGTACCCACATTCATAGTCCCTTCCGAAAACGTGTGCAGCCCCAACCGAGATGCCCTTCTACTTGAGACACATTCTAGGTGGTTTTCTTCTTGCTACAAGTCTCAACGTAGTTTCTCAGTTTGCAGTGAAATCAACGTATTACATTCAAAGGCTAAAGTTTACACTAACACACGGTACAGTCGCATGTCAAGATAGTTACCTCTCCGTGCATCTGTACACGCCCAGTAGTACATGTTACAAGTGTTATGCAATAGAATTGATTCATTACTTAAGAGTCAACTTAAAGGTTAGCGTCGTATGCAAATAATGTCAGTCACGAGTTTTCAAATTCCAGTTGTGCTCGGAACGTGTAAAGTATATGTTAACTGAACATTACTTATTAACCCTTTCAACGTAGGTGGACAAATAACATGACACCTGACCTTTCATTTACCTAGACGCTGCTCATGACCATTATATGACCCTCAAATGATAGATATGTTACACAAATTATAGATATAAAATATAAAATCTGCATATTCGAACGACTTTTAGATATTTCTACCGATTCACCCTTCAATTTCTAGGTATATTTATGGTTTCAAAAGTTGGACGCATTTGCCCTGTCTGAGCTTAATCTGCAGTACTTCTCCTGACCGCTGTGAGATTCTAATGCTGTGATCTTTTCGGGAATGGGGAAGTCGCGCAAGGTTACGTCTACTGCCTGACAAACAGAAGTGATCTTAGCAAACAAATCAAAGCCAGATTCACAGCAGTGGCAATTCTGCACCTTTTATTGATCTGAACTGGAAGGAGAGGGGTCATAAGCTTAAGGATGAACTTGAATAACCCTCCACTCTACCATGTTTAAACGTCATGGTCACAGGTCAGAGTTAATCAAGTCGATCGATTAACGTTAGCCAAGTAAACCTCGTGTAGTTTATTGTAGAACACGGCGCTTGCAGAAGCTGTGTGTGTATGTGTGTGTGTGTGTGTGTGTGTGTGTGTGTGTGTGTGTGTGTGTGTGTGTGTGTGTGTGTGTGTGTGTGTGTGTGTGTGTGTGTGTGTGTGTGTGTGTGTGTGTGTGACACGTTGACCTGAAGGAAGGATGGGATACACGTGATTATTGCAGTGTAGACTAGAGACGGACCAAGAAGTATGACATGGGGAAACTTAACTTTTTTTTGGACGTTTCTGAAGCATTTTTCTGGTTTCACTCAGGCACTATCAGTCCTGCATTTTGTCCATACTGGCAGAAAATGTGCGATAGCAAGCACATTCTGACAAAACAGGAAGTGTCCTTGTTGCCACTACTGGCTAGCTACCAAGAAACCTCCCAAAGAGCTGACGCTTGCTCAAAAGCTTTCATTTTGGCAGCAGAGAGGGGTCGAATTGGTCTGTGGGCCAATGGCGTTCCCGCAGAAAAATTGGTGTTGACAACCGTTTCCTTGGTCGCGTGTGAATACTGTGTGTTTTTACTTTCACATTGACAGAGCGATGAGGCAGCTGGCGTTGTATATCCGCAAGTGCGCAGTGCCAAGTTCACTGAAATAGCAAGTATAAAAGGCCAGGACTGTTACACAAGTTTCCAGTGTTCGAGATAGAGCCAGTGACAGCGTGGTTCAATTCTCAACGTAGACTCGCCATGCTGACATACAGGTTGGTGTGCTTCTTGCTTTCTCTACCTTTAATTACCAGGGCAGTCATTGGGTAGGCTTGTTTTTGTTTTGACATTGTAGGGCTCCTACCTAATACGTTTTTTCCATTCATCGTATCCAATACGTAACAACAAAAATTCCATGTCAGCAATGAAGCTTGTAGCAGCACATTTATACGACTCACGACCATGGTAGCAGCGATGTCCAAGAAGTAAGAAACGGTCAAGCATTTTAGAATCCCAATATGTCAAGAAAACCAGACGTTTGCTGTGAAAATCTTGACGCGTTCTCCAGACGTCGACGTTGCTTTGCTTTTAGCGGAAAGTTAGACGGTGCTATCACTCTCTTGCTATTGTATTTACCTCTGAGAAGTATCTAACAATCTTGGCATAAGATTAAATGGAAAATGGAGGTCGTTATTGAAAGTTCACGGTCAGGTAGGGCAATGATTGATAACGGCTCAGAGTCTTCGGTTGAAATGTCGGATTTCACCGCGCTACATCACTCACCATCATCAAATCAAATGGTCATGTAAACTACAGACGACCAAAGATCACAAACATCATGTGTGGAAAATTGAAAAGATGGCCATGAGTCAGCAATTTTCACAGAAGACTAGACAGGAAGTGTGTACTCTCTAAATGGGGTTTTGTGGGATGTCGGTATTTGCTCTCATAACCACTTTAAGTTCATTATTTTGAACAACTCAGGATATAAACTCCAGTTTGAACCGACTGGAAATTGAAGTCAGTCTACTGAACTGTCCATCACACAGCGTTACCATGGAGACACAAGCTTACATCTTGGTCTTGATTGTTCTGTGTGGAGCTTTTCCGCAAGGTAAGACACGTATACGGATCTCATAGGCCAGGTCACGATCGAATTACAATTACGATAAGGGTCGTAAATAAGTCTTTTGTTACTCAATGGTCATCACGTAGACATAAAAGGCCACTTCAAGGTGTTGTGTTCCACCATTATGTTCCACCATTATGTTCCACCATTTCTTCAGCCTTTGGCAGCACCCTGCGAGATGGAGCCCAACCAGATGCCGAAGACTCTTCCTCTTCACAACGTACAGGTCAGGCACTATTGATTGAAAGCTATTGTGCCTTGATAGAGTAGTCCGTCGTAATCTTCACAGACAAGAAGCTGTTTAAAAGATCATTACCTACATCTTGGCATATAGAAATTTGACCAGTTCACTCAGTTTTTTTCCGTTCACACTTCAAAACTATTCAAACTCAGAATTTGAGTCAAATTCCACGTTCCTACCTGTCCATTTTATAACAAAAATGCTCCTAAGATTTCTTCTGTGACTGAGAAGATGTTTCAAAAGAGATAACTAGTGCTTGTTTTCGTGTTCTCTCGTGAAGGTACAGGCTGTGCAGAACCCGGTGGCGTCTGCCCTGCAGAGGCGAGTAGCGAAAATGGTAACAACCAAGATGAACCCAGCGGTTTATTGACGGCTGGTATGTATTTTTTACCTTCGCTACGAGGGTTAAGCTTTTGGCAGCGTTTGTATAGCTGTATGTATGTATGTTTATTTGTATGTAGATGGATGAACAAATGTCTGGAACAGCCTACCGCCAGACACACGTACGGCTCCGAATCTGACTTCCTTCAAGAGACTCTTGAAGTAACGGAAATGAACTAAACGAACGGACACGGACCATGAACCAGCTTTCGCCCTACTTTATGTTGTATGTTGTAGAAATTGTATATTGTTGTACCATAAATATGTAATGATATATGTTGATAGAGTTATTAGGACTCAAATGACTGTGTATCTCTGTTATATTGTATCTGACCCTTACCTCTTCCCTCATGACCTCAATGAAAAGCGGCCTGCGTGCCGATTTGAGCTTATCATGAATAAACAAAGGTTCAAAAAAATAACTCGAGAAGAGCTGGGTGGATTGTCTTGATATTTGGAATGTGGGTGGATCTTGATGAGACATCAAAATTATTAGATTTTGGGCCTCCTAGTGGCCTGTTACGGCACTGCAGCGGAATCTTCCGGTTTTGATACCTCCTGATCTGGACAAGCCATGGTCGTGCTTTTTGAGTGGTAGGGGCAGGTAGTTCCAAACCTACCCTGTACTGATAACAGTATTCCACTCGGTTTCCTTCCAGCCTCTTCTCTAAACGCCATCATCGACCAGATCTTTCTACAGTTGAAGACAGAGATGGCGGCTAGAGACCGAAGACTTCAACAACTACAAGACGAGATGAAGCAGATTCAGAGGGAGACAACAGCTGACAGTCAAATGACCCAGACTGAAATACAGCAGCTCCAAACAGAGATGGCAGCTAGGGACGAAAGGATCCAACAACAGCAGGACGATATACGCCAGCTTCAGGCAGAAAGGGCGGCTAAAGATCAAAGGATCCAGGCTTTGGAACAGAGAAACTACATCGATCGCTGTAAGTTATAGTTAGGCCACACCATCTTAATCTTATGGATGACATCCGCGCGCGCATTGATTTTCGCCTGTTGTCAGAAAAAAAAAATCACCTCCTCCAAGGCTACACAGAACTCCGGAACTTGCCGACTTAATCTAGCTGCAAAAGGCTAGCATTGTGCCGGCTTATCGGAAAACTGGGGGCGTATGTGGATTGGTATGCCATCGATGTTGGCTAGGGGGACTTTGCGTTTGCACAGTTGTACGAGAGGATCGCGGCGGCCAGCGAGTATCGTCCAGACAATTTCAAACACGACCTATCCAAAGTGGCTCTCACACGTTTCTTTTGCAACAATGAGAGACATGGGAGAGGAATTGAGGGATTGGCAGAGGGATTTGTGAGCGTAAACCCATGATGGAATGTTTAATATGGAGTTCAATGCCATGTATGTTGAAACTGCCCTTCTGGGTGTCATGAGTATTCTCATCACAGTCATATATCATCCACAGTCCTTGGAGCCAAATACCTTCTAATAGTCTGCTATGATGAACAAGACAACCTACATGTACTACGGCAAGAAAGCCCGACAAAAACGCCTAAAACACGCCAAAAACCTGCCGGACCCACTCCTCTGCTTGGAGAGTACCTACATGTGCCTCCTACAAATAAATTGTGTTCTATGGTTCAATTCGCAATACCAGCTTTGTACTAGTAGCCCTGTGGTTTAGCAGCATTTTTTTTTTCAGGATTTTTTTTTCGCCCGCGCGCATTAGTTTTGGGGTCTCCAGAGGATGTCATCCATAAAATCAAGTTGGTGTGGCCTTACTTATACCCAATAAAGTTTTGAAATGTAACATTCAGATGAATCGAGTAAACATCCTGTTACATGGGTCTGTAATGTAAATCATACATACATTTCCTGTTACAAAATTGCATGTGGAATTCCTTCATTTAAAGTCTGCATTATGGAGTCGAATCCAAAAGTTCCTTTTCTGTTGGTGTTTTTCCTTTTTCTCTGCTACAATTTCTTTCCTTAGAATTGATTCAAATTATGCACTTTTGAGTTTATCTTAAGGTTGAATTTCATTCTCAATGTTGATAAATTGTATCTCTTTAGGTGAATCCGGTGTGCTGTCTACACCCAGCAACGTTCTCGACTCCGGATCAGGAACCCGCTACCGAGACATGACCGCAACGTTCAGCAAGCCCTTCCGGACAACTCCCGTGGTCACGATCGGCTTTAGGGTGTTGGACATTAGTCATAGTAAAAACACGCGAGTCACAAGCGACGTAAGGTATAAATCGCCAACAAGCTTGACGGTGCGTATTGGCACCTGGTCAGACACAAAGTTGCATTATGCGGGCGTCTACTGGATGGCTTGTGCATGAGATGGGTCCAAGGAAAATTGATAAATGTAACATCTCCAAAAAAGGTCTCACAGCACCACCGCCTTATTCCGTCCAAATGTCGACATTAAAAACAAAAGACATAGAGCAGCAAACAGTTAAAACACATGCATCAACTCGAAGGTTCTAGACTGCTCAATGTTGTCAATGGTAGATGTACAATAGGTTATACAATGTCGTCAATAAATGAGGCACAGATTGCACATTTCAACTGTGACAAGCGTAGCTTTGTAGCTGCTACGGATGTGAATCTATAGTACATGATTGTATATAATCCAGTATATTTAGTAATGGAGCTCAATAGAATTAAAACACCGCTTCATTGAACAAGAAATGTTCAGGGAGCGTCACAATGACTGTGAGTAGCAGTGGTAAACGTTTCTTTTACTAAGATACAATTTTTCCCATTGTTGTTAGTACATGATATTATGTACTGTTTAGTCATAGAAAAATGCATTTCTTTTAATATATCTTGTATCTACTAGCATATCTTTTGGAGCTTCCGCTTCTATATAACCTTCACTCGGAACATGTATTTACCTAATAACACGTAAGAAAACAGCATCTGTTTCTTTATAGGAAAGCAGACTGATGCATAAACACAACTAAGAGCTAATTATTAGCTAAAACATGTTTAAAGAAACTCAAGTTTTAATATCCCTTTCCTCACCAACATGCCATGAAAAGTCAATCAAAAGCAATATAGAGGAATAAACACATTCATACCTCTGCATAGTTTGTTGGAACCGTCTACTGCACACTTCTTCATCCGTCTATATATTACCTATATTGAAATACTGAACCATGCAATGCTAATATAAAGCATGACAGTTAGAGATTTTAAAGAACAAAATCTGTGCTTTTGCAGATTTCTTGACGCTGTGATACAACTATTGAAATTATATGAATGTTAATGGCCTCCTTATTGACATTTTGTGTGTCTTTTCTAGTGAAGGTGGAAAGTTCAATGTGGTCTTCAGATCACAATCATTTCTTAATTTGCTCAACTGTCAGAAATTAGCTGTACGTAAGCAAATGGCTGTACTGGCAAATAATCTTGTTTTATCTAAAAGCTACATGTGATCTATTGATAGACTGATGGCCACGACATTGTACAATGTAATTACTACCTCTACACGGATATTTAACACTGGTCTTGGCACGGTCTTGAAAGTTGGAATTTACCCTGAGCCTACCCTGTAAGAACGGTACCGCTCCTGAACGCTGTGAGAGGATATACCGATACTGGCGGACCTTTTAAGAGGACTAGAAAAGGAAAAGTTAGTTCAAGAAGCCGAGAACTTGGCGAAACGTGATCGGATATGAGGTAGGTTGGTCAGCAATATCAAATGAACGATAATTCGCAAATATTGAACCTCCTTGTCCGTTGAAATCCACGCGGCGTGCATGGTCCATGGTTAGCCTCCGTTGCAGGCTCTGAACCGGCTTTTCGGGGGGCTGAATAATACACTTTTTGCAGCCAACCCGTAACTATCAGCCAACCCTGTAACTATTAGCTGGCTAATGGTTTGGAGCAGTATAATGGCTGTTTGTTTTTTGTTCGGTTCGCTTTTAACTAGTTGCCCAATATGGTAACGTCATTACTACCATGCATTGTGTGCTTGACAATAATGAGTGAAATTTACACCCGAAAACATCGGTGTAGAATAACACTTCAACTTGTGGCTGTACACATACTCATATGCATGGGAATATCATGTGTATGTTTGTTACTCACGAGGGAAAAAATTAACGCCACTGTGTCGCTTTGTTCCTGCATAATAATGTTCCTTGTGATGTTTGTGTTGCTGTAGGCTCTCCCCAGTCGGTCTGTAAGCCACCGACATAACCTTTCTCCATTTCTTACAACAGGGACCTTCCTACGATAACTTTGACAAGTGCTCGATCCTTGTTGACAAGAAGAAAATTCATACATCACATATAGCAGATTCGTAAACATACACATAAATTAAACTCATACTGAATTTTTTTAACATGCCAATCTTGTTGTAATGGCATATTATATGAGTTTTCTATCAACTAATTATTCAATCAAATATCATTGATGATTTAAATTTCATGTAGCGGAACCTTTTCCTGGTCGCCATTATACAGTTTGTTTTTCCAGCTTGCGACGCAAAATTTAATTTTCCCTGTGTATTGTTTTGACCTGGACGTCAGTCGTATGGATTACTAAGAGAACACAATGACAAGGTATTGAATAACGCTTCAACTTCTGTTCACTTCCTTGTGGGCACTTTTACAGTTTTTCGCGCACGGAGAAGTGTTTTAACGCCATGGTGTCGCCTTCTTTTTGTCTCTTAGCGTTCCTTGTGACGTTTGTGGCCCTGTGCTCTGCCCAGCCGGTCTGGAAACCACCGTTAGAGGAAAAATGTGTGACGTATAGTCCGGTGGTGAGCTATGGGAATGACGACTCACTTAAAGCAGAGCTGACGCAGCTCAAAATCGCCGTGGAGCAACTTTCGCAGACAAGGGCGAATGGAGCAGATGGCAAGTCCACTTGAGTGAATCTGTGAAACCTTAGCTGTCAGTGTCAGGATTAATTGCTGACTAATTATGAAGCCTCAGGTACTTGTAATTCCATCTGAGGTCGATTAAGTTATAGATGTGTGTGAATATCTAATCATAATACTATACATTTCAGGCAGCGTTTGCGTGTCTGTGTGTTTTTTGGTCATCAATATAACTGAAGAAGGGCATTGATGGATTAGGTTTATATTTTGGTGTGTTGGAAGGATGTGGCAACAACTCAGTATGATTAGATTTTGGGTCCCCAAGTGGTTTGCTCTGGTCATCATTTTCGAATTAGATAAGGGTTATGGGATGTCCCAACCACCCAGAAGCAGCTTTGCAAACAACATAATTCTATAGGCTAGTACAGCTAGCCCCAAATACACCCGGTACTATTAATGATTTGATGTGCCCTTCTTCTTCAATCCAGCTTCCCTCATAAACATCATCGGCCAGATCTATCAACAGTTGGCGGCGAAAGACCAAAGTATCCGGCAACTTCACGACGAGATAAACCAGCTTCAGAACGAGACAACAGCAGAGAACCAACAGATCCAGACTGAAATACAACAGCTCAAAACAGAGATGACAGCTAAAGACACAAGGATCCAAGCTTTGGAACAGAGAAACTACATCGAACGCTGTAAGTTATAGTTACTTATAAACAAAGCATTTTGATAATGTTACTACTAGCATCAATTAAGTCCCGCAGAGAAAGCATCGTGTCACGGTAGTGTGTGAGAAATTTCCTTTTAATTCGGAGTTGAATAAAAAAAACTTTTTTTCTGTTCGTACTTGTTTTTGTGATGCAATTCCTATTCATTAATCAATTCATATGGCTTACTTATGATTTTTGCTTAAAGTTGAATTTCATGCTCAATGGCGACAAAGTGGGTACCACAAATTGTATCTCCTTAGGTGAATCCGGCGTGTTGTCTACACCTCACCTTGCTCTCGGCAGCGGGTCGGGAAACCGCTACCTTGACAGGACCGCGACGTTCAGCAAGCCCTTCCGGACAACTCCCGTGGTCACGATCGGGTTTGTGTATCTGGACACTTATAATCGTGAGAACACGCGAGTCACAAGCCAAGTAAGGTCTAAGTCAACAACAGGCCTGACGGTGCGTATTGGCACCTGGGAAACGTCAAGGGTGTACCTTGCCAGTGTCTACTGGATGGCCTGTGCATGAGATGGTTCATACATGGATGCAAGGAGGATTCAAACTCCTTCATGTGTGTAGCACCTCCAAACACCGATCTCACAGCACAGCCTACTTCCGTCAAAACCTATAAACAAAATGCATAGAGAAGCAAACATTTGTTAAACCAGCATCAACTCGATCACTTCTTGGCTCAATCGCTAATTTTGATGGACAGCCAGGATTGGTCCATTGCCTAGTAATAGCAAATTTTGAGCTCTGCATATACAATTGTATCTGGTTCTTATCCTATTTAGCCCGTGATATTACTGCGTCTCCCTTTCCCATAATGACAATGACAATGATCTTTATTTGCACGTTCCTGCTCACATGGGCTAAATGCAGTAGTTTCAATATCACATGAAATGTATTTAGTGTAGAGAATCGTTTGAAATTTCATGAAGCGTTCTTAAACAGTGAAATAATTAAAGCAACTAAATCTATGCTATACTGTATCTATCGATTACACAATAATCATTTTTTTATTGGTTTTATAAACAACAAAACATACACAAGACATACATGGCGCGAAAATAAGGTACAACAGTTTGATGTTAAATAAAACGTGGTGTGCTGAACAATATTCATCTAAGACGCATTTCTTACTTCAGTCGATGACAATGTAGAAATCTGTTAAACAAGCAGTTTTTCTCCAACATATGCCTACATGATTGATATACACAATAAGCCGTACATACATGTATACAGTCAGAGATGATTGAAATGATATTTACTTTGAAGCAATATTCAGTATGAAATGAAGCTTTGAAGTTTCTGCTCGTGCGCAATTTGTCTCGACTGTGACGATTGAAGCCAATACAACATGGCAAGCTTTAATCTTTTTTTTTCTTTACGTTTCGGCAATCAAACGTACAAATTGATTTGGGTCTCGGACGCTCAAATCGAGGAGCGTCTTGCCTGGTATAGGACGTGTCTTTGCTCAGTGTGCAGAAATCTGACAAGTGACATCATGCCGGGAGGCCAGCAGCAGTCCCAGACTAACACCGAAGGTAACGTGTTTTGCTAGTTTTTCGCCTTCTATTCTTTTCGAAAAAGACAAAAAGTTTTCCCTGTTGCTGTCCTTGAAAATATCCATTGTAGTTGTAATTTGCCAAGTAGGCTTGCTTGGCTATTTCAATATTTGGGAACGATTTCACTCGGTAAACAAGTATTTTTCCCAAATAGAAGACTTTATCATCATTCAAGGCAGGTAGTCGGGACTTGTTTAAATGAAAATGCTCATGTTTGTTTGTGTTTAGTTTGTTTTAGGCTTAACCATTGTTTGTTGGTTAATTCTTTAGTGACGACAAAATGGCTGACTGACGTCCGATGTGATCATGTGAATTTGATAACTCATCTCATCAAACCGGGTTTTACAAACAGCCGGAAGAAGAGCAAGGAGAAAATTCAAATTTAGCCAAGTTTTAGATGGACGTTCCTGAAAGTTTGTCCATGCCATTCAAAGTCCTTTATGAAAATATAAGATTTGCAACAAAATGTATATGTAAAATAGAAACGACAATGGCTGGACCCCTTGGGTGTCACGCCAGATTGGTGTCTACTAGAATACTATAATTTCGTCAGAAATATCCTACATACATTTTGCCAATATTTGCAGTTTGGCTGAAACATATGAATTATTTGGGGCCAATATTGATTTTTTTAGATATTATTTTACCTGTAAAATGAGAGAATATCTATGTTTCATATTCATTCCAGGCACCACGCCCATGCAGCAGCCTCAGACTTATTGGCAGTCACGTGCGGACGCCGCTGCGAACATACACAACCCTATGTACGCCACCAAAGCAGGTAAGCGTTTTTTACCGGATCTTTAATCTTAGATATCATCTTGCTTTTTCCATCTTGGTATGGTGATAAGAAAAGTACTTTTTGCCTTGATGTTTATTAGGTAAGTTACGCGAGATTGATGGATTGCCCAATGGATTTTTTAAAGACATTAAAACTATACAATGTGACGTTACCTTGAATTATCTGTATTACAAGTCTGTTCTTTAATGATCTGTGATCAATTCTCTTATCGATTTCTGATTAAAGAGCGCACAGGAATATGCGACACTAGCTAGTACATACACACACACACACATACACACACACACACACACACACAACGAAACAAACACACATGTGCACACACTCGCACACACACACATAGACACACACATACATACACAAATACATACATACAAACTAACATACATACACAAACACACACGCGCGCACACACACACACACACATACACATACATATATAACGATCTTGGCGAAAGTAAGAAACGCTATATTGTTGCATAGAATGATAATCAAGCGTCCCAACGATTTTTATAATGCTGATTAAGAAGCTGTAACAATGAATATATAATCGACCATACCCCATTACCCATACCTTTCTAAAATGGTTCCATTTCTTGTGTTAAAACAGGTGCAACTTATGATGCGGACGCCAACAACAAGGCGAACCGTCGCAGTGTCTGCAAGAGGCTATTGCTAACCGCCGGCCTTGTGGTCGGCTTGGTAGTAGTCACCATGTTGTCGTATTTGACTGGTTAGTCATCTTACATTTTCTAAATCAGATATGACGTTTTCATTAAGGTTAGGTAATAATGGATTCATTTTGGGTGTATCATTGCGTAACTTATCCACTTCAACTGCTTTTATACTGCAGTTCATGTCTTCAGTGTTTCTGAGGAGATGGCCAAACTGTCTGCAGAGATGGCTGATATGGAAAGTATGTACATTTTTCATTAAAATTAAATGCCAATTTTCTCATTATTATGCAAATGTCCTCATTTTTTGCATAATCTGTGTTTTATTTTATGTATCTTTGTCATAATGGATTCATTTTGGGTGTATCATTGCGTAACTTATCCACTTCAACTGCTTTTATACTGCAGTTCATGTCTTCAGTGTTTCTGAGGAGATGGCCAAACTGTCTGCAGAGATGGCTGATATGGAAAGTATGTACATTTTTCATTAAAATTAAATGCCAATTTTCTCATTATTATGCAAATGTCCTCATTTTTTGCATAATCTGTGTTTTATTTTATGTATCTTTGTCTAAGCTACCTACATACCAAAAGGTACGAAAATTCGTTGTCCCTTCTTAAGTTATCCTCTTTGGAACATTTTGATAAAAACGCCCCAGCAATTCCTGAACTCGCCGCTAGAAGGCCCAAATTGATGCGTGTTTTTCCGAGCACCAGAGCTATCTACCACGACAAGATTGTGACCAAGTCATGTCCAGAACACGAGATTTCTAAACCGGAAGTTCTGCTGCAATTACTAGGGTAGCCGCCAGGGGGCCCAAAATCTAACATTTCTAGTTTTTGCCACATCCTACCAGCACACCAAATATGATATCCATCCATCCAGCCGTTCTCGAGTTATCTTGTTGAACACCAGCGATACGCTAACGCTGCTGATATTTAATTGAGGTAATTAGATAATATATATGATATTTTCCAACATCCCAGAAGCAGCTTTGCTAACAACGTATTACAATACGGCATGTATCGTGAACTTTGACCATAAGACCCCCGCGATCCCGAGTACTTCTTATGATACTGCCTTGTTTCGATCCAGCCGAGATGGCGGCCAAAGACCAAAAGCACCAACAACTACAAGACGAAATAGATCAGCTTCAGAGAGAAAGGGCGGCTAAAGATCAAAGGATCCAGCTGTTGGAACAGAGAAACTACATCGAACGCTGGACGTTATAGTTACTTCTAGCCAAGCTAGTTTTAAAATGTAACATTCAAATTAATTGAGTAGATTAAACATACTATTACAAAATTGTACATGGAATTCCTTCATTTAAGTCTGCATTTTGGAGTTAAATCCAAAATTATCTTTGCTGTTCTTTTTCTCTTCTGCAATTTCTTTCCTGAAAATTGATTCAAATGCTGTGATTTGGATTGAATTTCGTGCTGAATGTTGACAAATTGCATCCCTTTAGGTGAATCCGGTGTGTTGTCTACACCTCGCGACGTTAACATTCTCAAAGACGGATCAGGTACCCGCTACCAAGAAATGACCGCAACGTTCAGCAAGGCCTTCCGGACAACTCCCGTGGTCACGATCGGGTTTATGTATCTGGACACTTATCGTCATCAAAACACAAGAATCCGAAGCAAAGTACAGTCTAAATCAACAACAGGTCTGACGGTGTGTATTGAGACTTGGGAGGAGTCAAGGGTGTACCTTGCCAGTGTCTACTGGATGGCCTGTGCATGAGATGAATAATACTTGGCCATGGGTGCAAGGAGGATTCAAACTCCTCTATGTATGTAACACATCCAAGCACCGATCTCACAACACAGCCTACTTCCGTCAAAACCTATAAACAAAATACATAGAGAAGCAAACATTTGTAAAACCATCATCAACTCCATCGCTTATTGGCCGAATTGCTAATTTTGATGGACAGCTTTTGCTTTAAAAAATCCCATCACTTGTCACACCCTTGTTGATGATATTTGTCCCAGTTTTGAGTGAGCCCCTCTAACCATTGCACCAGTATACTTGTAATGAAGGTAAAAAGCCACGGCATTGAACAAAAACTGTTCAAAGAACATCACCATGGTGATGACTATCAGTTGTATGATTTTACACTTTTACTAAGAGACAACTTTTCCAACTAATGTTAGTGAATGACACCATCCACTGTTTATTCATAGCAAAAAAGTATTTCTTGTGCATACTTTGTATCTACTGGTATATGCATATGTCATTTTGAGCAACCACGCCAATATAACCTATAGTTGGAACACATATGTACCTTTATGGTGACGTTAGTAAGTTCCATTCAGGAAAAACAGCAGCTGTATTTCTTCACGGAAAAACAGACTCCTTTACAGAAGCTAATCTTTAGCTACAGCATTCTTGTCTTTCACTGGGTAGCAACTACATGTCAGGATTGTATTCCAATCAAACAACCATACAATGTATGTACACAAAGTTATGTAGTGTTTATTAAAGGAAATGTTGCTTTCTTTTATATACTAGTAACATGTATGTACTATGTTATTCTTTTAGCAACAGTTTCAGTACAACCTACACTTCAGAAAAAGTCTAATACATGTACTGACATTTGTAAATGTCCATAAAACAAATAGCTGTTTTTTCTTTTCCTTTCTTTTCTTGAGAAAAAAATAACATCAGTATCTTCCATATATTCACACAACAGTTAATTCTTAACTAGTTAACTACACCTACTCAAAAGCGAGGGAATTCGCTTTGAAATACTTGTAATATACAACATCAACAGACTTCTCATTTACATGTAAGGTACAAAACTGTTGATTGAATGCTATACTTAATATTGTTAACTGTCTACCTCTAAGGTATTCCAGTTCACATACTAACGCTTGGTATGTTAAAAAAAAGCATAAGAGGTGCTTAAACTATCCCTTCTTCTCAGTTTCGTCTTCTATAAGTTTTCAAAACTCAGTATTCTTAGTTTTCAAAACCATTGAAGTATGATAAGATTCAATAAGTTTTGTGTACCTTTATATGGGGAGGATGGAAAGTATAATCTGTAAGATACATGTAAGTCCCAAAGCGAGAAAAAATAGATATGCATGGCACATGTTTCATAAGCATCTTGGCGAAACTGTTATTTTGTTGTTTCATCAACTTTTAAACCAACAAGTTAACTGTACATTACCAGCAAATAACAGATACTTGAAAACTACTGAATATCTTCTTCCACAATGACTTCTTAGCTACATAACATTTACATGTAGTACAAAAATAGAGGCTAAACCCAAAAATAAGGAAACCTCAGCACGGTTTAGCAGAGCCTCCTCAAGGTAAATTGTATAGTCTGCGGGCAAGGCTCTGCATAGAAAAATGAAGTTTTGTAGTGTTTATGATGATGATGTGCTATAGACTCTTGCTCGGACTCTTGGATACGTCCAACTTGAACTTCTTGGGAGACTTGGGAACAACCACCATGGTCTAGACAAAGAGCAAACAAATTTGTTAATAAAACTAAAGTGTAAGACCAATATTTGCAAGCAAAAGCAAATACAGAATGTTTCACTTCTGAACACTGCAGGTATTCTTTGTAGAACTTTGTCCTCTGCAGTACTCTAGTTTGTTAGGATGCTGAATACAACCAAACATGAAAAATATGTTCAATTATCAATATTATATGAGCAACAATAGAGGTAATTGTCATTTTGTTTAAAACTAAGCTTATCTTTCATAATGTTTTTTATTTTTTTGTCATAAAAACAGAATATGGAAAACAAAAGAGTGAATATTTCTACTGCGAAGTCAATATCTTGTTTTCTAACTTGATGAAAGTTTGGTCCCAGGGAAGAAAAACTTCCTTTTAATCTTGAAACTTTTACGGTGGTTTCATTTTTGCCCCATTTGCGGTGACCTTTCCAATACAAATGTCACTACAAATATGTCCCTTGTATGACTACTGTACTACAGAGCTGTTCAACTGTGAATTCAAAGCACCACAAAAACCTCCTTTGTCCTTCCACATCAAAAGAAAACCTATGAAAGTAAATACTAGTACTAAATGGCTCTACAAGACTAAAAACAACTGTCTTTCCAAGGCTACTGTAAATCCATTCAATATTGCGGTTAGTAATTTTAGCGGTTGGTGGGAAAGGGAGTAGTTCACAGCATCTAATTCTAACAGTGGAACAATCATCACTGTCTAATGTTATCAATTAAATGTTTTCGATGATGAAATTTTAGCGGTTGACTAGTAACTGTTTAAGTTGCCATAATTAAGTTACTGTTAACAAATCAAGAATCACATTTACAGTATAACGGTCGTATCTGACAAACCTTGCACTTGTCCATGAGTTTGCCGTACTCGTGGAGGTAGAAGTTGAAGACCTCCTCGCAGTCTCGGCGCGCCTCGTGTCCCGGGGGGTTGTACTGGAAACAGTTGGTCTTGATGAGCTGCATGTCCGCGTGGAACTCTTCCATACTGTTGTACTGACCCCCCTGGGGAATACAGGCACACCATACAATACTGTTACCTCAAGGAAGCCTTGTGGTTATGGGTGTTGATTTAGAGATTAAAGATTCTGTGTTCAAATCCCTAGTAGGCCCTAATGTTGTGCTCTTGGAAAAGGGAAATACAGGCACACAATGCAATACAGTCACCTTAAGGAGGCAAGGTACATTTTATACTCTTGTGGTTATTGGTGTTGATTTAGAAATTAAAATTCTGGGTTCAACGCCCTAGCTGTCCCTAATGCTGTACTCTCGGGAAGGTCACTCAACTCAGGTGCGTCCTTTCCCACCACAAATTTATGACACCGCGAATATTTGTTTTTACGTTGCAGAACTGTTTTGACAATGAACTTAAAATCCCCTTTATTACCCTATCCCAAAAGTAAATCCCTGCATAAATAAGGTAAGCTTAAGTACATGTAAAGTAAATACAGTAGGAAAATTCATATAGTGTTGAAGGTTATTAGGTCAATCTTATGGACAGTTTGCATACCTCTAGTTTCTTCTTGATAGTGCTGAAGTCCATGGGTTGTTTGATGATGTTGTAGTAGTCAGGTGCCACCGCTGGGTCAACTGTGTGATAATGGCGGGGAAAATGTCAACAAAACAGTCATAAACACATCAGAGCCAGGGCTCGAAAAAGTGGGTGCATGTGCACCTGTGTGCACCCAAATTTGGAGCTGTGCACCTAATTTTTGACTGTGGGTGGACCAGTGCACCTACTAGATTTTTTTGTAGGCTATAGGATAAGGGTACTATTGTACACTAAGCATACAGAATATTCCTGAAATGCAAATATCAGAAAAAGTAATATAACCTTTTTATTTAATGTATCACTTGTTTGAAATTTTAAAGTTAGCTATAGAATTACAGATTGAAGTTCTTAAGAGCATTAAACTTTGTAATTATGTTTTGCTGACATTCAACTTTATTCTATGTGGCGCACCCAAAATTCTTTCTGTGCACCTAATTTTTTGGGTTGGGTGAACCAGTGCACCTATTTCCAAAAATGAATTTCGAGCCCTGAGAGCACATGTGCACTAAATAGAAAGGGATCCAATGTGCATGTCAACATTTGAGTTATCATAGTTTTGAGTTCTAAATCAGATTCACGCTTTATGCTTGTTATCATTTTCACTATTTTCTCTATGACATTATACATTTGTACTTTTGTTTATCATCCTCCTATAAGGATCTTCATGCATATTTCATAAATGAATACTTACCAGGGTGAATGAACCACTCTGCGGCTCCCATCTCACCCTTAAGCCGCCCTGACCCTCGGAACTTCGACACTCGGTGGAGCAGCCTAAAAACAACAACAACAACAACAACACAACAATTGTTTCAGAAAAAGCACCATGAGACTATGGTACCTCAAAAATATTCTTTAATGATCTTTAATACTCTGCTAAATCAAGCCACAGAATTTTGATTTTATAGATATCTGCTACTTATAGAAGCCTTGTCATCTCTGTGCCCCCTCCCACTATCATTGATTATAGATTAAAAGTTTTGATGAAGTTACCATACAAAACAATGGGATGCTTTATGGAGGTAATGCTAGATTTTACTTTAACCTTTAGCCTGCTCTTGTTGCTGTTTCACACCAAATTTGTATTGGTTATGGGGCTAGGCAGCAGGGAGAAGGTTAAGTTAAATGAGGAAAGTACAGTAACAGAAAATTATCTTTTTTTTTACAAATCCTGAGTCTTCAAAAGAAGTCACAAAAACAAGCACACAAGCTCCCCCTCCACACACCTTAAAGGCAACCAAAGCAATATTAGGGCCCGAAAATTGGATTACGAAAGTCAATTTATTTAACCATTTCTAAACATGATTAATTCAAACAACACAAGCACAATCTATAGCGACATCCATCATGCAAAAATAAGATGTCGTTATGATGTGAGAACTCACTGAAAATCGTCACCAGGATTTAAGTGGGCTCGCGAATCTAGGAGGATCATCGTATGGCATGTTTTTGCATGGTTTCAAAATGCTCAAAGTATGAAGTTTTAATTAGAAAAATGTGCTAGACAGTGTTAGTAAATGTCACTACAATAAAGATTTGAGCATTTTTTTTAGTTCTATATATTGGGCCCTGATATTGCTTTGGGTGCCTTTAATGGTTTAGCCCTTACTGACCCCAGGGCAGCTCTTGCCCAGCTTGGTAGCGACGCGGGGGGTGGGTCCTCGTCTAGCGGGGGTGGGGCCTTCCGTTTCCTCTTGCTGGCTCGCATGGGCGTGTCCAGGCCCCCGTGGAGACTCTCGTTCCCCGAGCTACTGCCGGATGGGTGGTGCATGCGGGCTGGAGACACCATCCTGTCTTGGGAAGGGGAGACACCTGGTGGAAGAATACGGTATTGCACTAGCTATTGAAGACTGTCAACAACTTCAAAACCTCCAAGTTATTGATTGAGCAGAAGTTAATCATTTAGCAGACTGAAAGACTTATCATGCAGATTTTGTAAAGGGGAAACTCATACACCTAGTCTTACAGTCTTAAAGTTTGCAATAGTGAAGAATCCTTTATAGTTCATATATATTTCTAGAATCTGATCTACAGGGTGCCGACTGCGACATTATAAATTTCAAATGTAACCACTTCTTCCTTAAAGTTAGACTAATACGAAAGGAAAAAGCATTTTGAATGTTCTCCAGTTTTTCACTTGCTCAGTCACACACACACATACATTGCACACATATATACACATACAATGTACACTCACATATTATAGATAGATATATACACACACACACACACACACACACACACACACACACACACACACTCACACACTAAAATCCATCCCAACTCACTGGTAGGTGTAACAATGGTGCTGTCAGGACTGCCCTTGTCCCTGTCCCTGTCCTCAGGATCGTCCTTAGTGAAGCTCTCTGCCTCCACTCTCTGACTGGTGAAGTCTTCCATCTTCAGACTGCTGGGGTCAAACCCACTGGGCTCCACCATCACTGTGGTCTTGGACGACGACGGTTGGTCGAAGCTGGCTAGCGTGCTTGTTGCCTACACAAAACATTCAAATGAATCATACATAATAAAATATCGCATTTCTTTGTTGCCGATTATGGACACAAAATAAAAGTTTAAAACTACAGCCTTCTGAATTTCTGGCCATATTTCTGATTATATTTTGGATGACTTTGAACCAATCATGTGTGATGTTCATCTGGACACAAGACTAGAGTCATGAGTCAAAGATCAGAATTGGCCGAATCAATTCATCTTTGACTGTACAGAATTTTGAACCTTCTCCAATGGGTTCAAAAGGTTGCTAGTCTTCTCATTGGTTACACAACTTTTGATTGAAAATTTCTAGCAGTCTCCAAAGATTTGAAAAGTTGGGGAGATCCCTGTTGATTGGTAGATAAACATTTTGACTGACAGCTGTTGGTGAAGAGATGTGTACATGTACTTGTGTTCCAACAATTCCAAGAGGACACTCAGGAAAGTCTTCTGATAGGTTATCTCGGTTTTGATTGACAGGTTGTGGGACTACCAGTCCCAACAGTTCAAAAAGTCAGAGAAAAATATTCTGATTGGTTAGATATGTTTTGATTGACAGCTGTTTGGGGTGAGAAGTGTACCTGTCCCAACAGCTCCAAGAGGTCCTGAAGGTTGTCCTGAGAGAAATGGTCAGGTTCATCCATAGGCTGTAGGAAATGGATGTAATATGCCAACTCTCCTTTCCACAAAGCCAATACATATAATGATGGTTATAGTAAGTTGCTACTGACAATTAAAACTTGTCTATTTTTCATGGTTATCTATGTATATGTCAGGGTAGAGACTCTACGGATAGAGATCCCAATCAGAGTTTCTGTCGACAGAGACACCGTTTGGGATCTCTACCAGCAGAATCGCTGATTCTACCAGATGGGAGTCTCTACCTTGACATATATATTTAAAAAAAAAAACATCATATGAATGCTTTATATTGGTATGATGTTCAAAAAAAGATGATTGAAGTTCACGTACCTCTTGTTGCGTTGACAAAACTGGCTCTGCCGCCACCTCAACTTTCCTGGGTGCACCACCTATCGTACTTTGCACGTAATCCCGTAGAGTGGTGAACTCCGGTTTACTCACTGATGCAGTGCTACCTTGCTGAAGCGTGTTTGAATCGGCCTGAACGCTCGCGACAATGTTCTCAAAGATGTTCCCGTGGTCTCGTGATTCTGACTTTCTCTCACTCCCAGCATTCCTTTCAAGTGTGCTCTCTGTCCCGGGGTATTCGGGAATCTCCTTCCCGGGATCCAGTACGGGTGCAGAGGACTCAAAGGGAAGTACGCTTTGCGACTGTACGCCATCCTGCGTACTGCTGACCTCTTGTGACCCCGGCAAACTCGTGATGAGGGGCTCGATGTTGGACGGCGTTCTTACGCTCGCAAAGCTGCTAGTTTCGGCTGAGCTATCTAGTCCCCTCCCTCCCGATCGAAGGTATTCCAGTTCTGTGGAGGTAAAGCTTGCGGAGAGGGCGGATTCCAGGATTTTCTCCGTCGGTACGGCTACGACCTTCGGCTCCAAGACCGGTGTGGCGCCTGAGGAGGAAGGCTGGCCTTGTTGGTTACCCGTCGGTCGATCCCCTGTCAGCCCGGTAAACCACTCGGTAAGAGTGTAGGTCCTTGGTTCCCCTGAAGGAGTAGTGGTTTGGACCTAGAAACAGCGAAGAATTTTTCAAAATGTCATATTTGCCTTCAACGAAACATACAAGCTTTTGACATAGCAGGTAATAACAGAGACCGCTTTCCATATATAACACTAGGCAGATATTGAATAAAATGATAATGACATATACCGTTGTCTCCAGATTATCAAACGGCATCTTCATCACAGTTGGATGACTGACTGCAGTACTTCCTGCTAAAGCTAGGTGGTGCTGTACAATAGTGTTCTCCCTACCTTTATATCATGCAGCATTTTGCTCTCAATACCACCGATAGATTCTTCATCCTTGTAGAACAGCCCAGTCTGCGGGTCAAGGGTGAAGCCTTCATAGGATTCTTCCAAAAGGCTAGCCTCCTCCCTCCCCAGCACCTGCCCCTGCTGCACCTTCCTGTGGGCTTCAGCCAGTAAGTGTTGGGCTGTGGAGATGCGGATGCCTTGTCTTCCAGAGGGGGGCTGTGCAGCTCTGGGGACAGCCTCAACAGCAACGGCCTGATCTTGCTGCACCACTTCTACAATGAGAAAAATTTCTCTTATATTTCTCTTAAATAACTCAACTTTTGGGACTGTAACATGTATGGCTACTATATCAAACAATAATAAGCAACAAATACTGCCCTAAGCATCTCGTGATTTAAGGTATTAATCTAATTGAAGTCAATCAGTTATACAGCTGTCTATAACTAAATCCTTAAGCATAGGGAGAGCTTTACAAACCCGTGGCGAAAAATTCAGGCGCCATCTCGCCTTGCAGTGAGGCAGCCACAGCCTGGGGGCCTTGTTGCTGGAGTGAGATTGGAACGGCCATCTGACTCAGGTCAATGGTGGACTGCCGCGGCTTGTCCTGTGCCTGTATATAAAGTGCAAAGAAAAGGAATGTTTGTTGGTTGGACAGCAGCTTTGGTACTTCCCATGTTTAGTAATTAAAAGACTTAAATCAAATACAATTTTCAAATTATTTCAACTGATGCACTTTGCTGAACACAGTCAAGCAGTGAAATATTCCAATTATGTTTTAGTAAAGAATGAATTATCTCTTTTTTATTACAATGATGCTGGCAATAATTTTCTAACAAATACACAACATGCAGCCAAGGTTGTAGGGTACGAGAAAAGCTTAGATTAAAGACAAATTTCAGTATTTGGACCTTAAGTTTGAACTGGAAATCCTCTACAGAAATCGTCTACAGAATCTTCTTTAATAGGCGGAATAAAATGCATCAGAATTTTAAGATGGCATCATAACAGCATGTACATGTACAACCAAAAAGTGCCCCAATCTCTTCACCATTGTGAGTTTTGTGACTATGGATTTAGGTCTTTGACTTTGCTTTGCTGTGCGCTAGCTGCTTGAAGTTACCATGTTGCTTCTTCAGTTACTGTACAATGCAATAAGATACTGCCAAATATTGGCAAAGCTTGGTGCATTTTGAGTGTTCTTCCAGTATTGGTACTTTTTCAAAATAGCACAGAAAAGTTCAGAAAAAAAGCAAAGTACAGCTGTGCTATGTGTGGTAGGTGCGCAGCTGGAGTGCTGACAGTGGCGACGCAGGTGTCACTCACACAACAACGCAGAGTAGACGATACTCACGGGCAGACTACGGGTATGAGACAACTCGGTGTGGCTAACCTTAGCGCCACTTTGGATCTCTAACAAAGCCTTGATGGTGGAGGCAGCAGAGCTGAAACTCTCCCCCTGCACACTCTGGGACTGAGAGGTGCTCATCTGCACAGTGCCCTGGGACTGAGAGGACCCTATGTCCAGGGCGGCGTCCATTTCTACCCACTGATTGGTCACACGAGAGCTGGGTGCTGATTGGCTGGCACATGGGGATTGGCCAGCTCTTTGGACTGAAAAAAACAAAGGTCACACGATCCTCAATGTCAAAACAACCAGAGAAAACTGCCTTTTCTCCTAGAAAAAACAACAACAAACATTTGTACAGTATAGATGATAGCAAAAATATAAGACTAAAACAGCAAAATTTGTGAGAGTTTGTGAGGACAAAAGATCTACATCTACAATTACTGAAAAATTTTTCTTTAACTTTAAAATAACTGTAGCTTACCCTTCACGACATCTTCGCTGCCAGCAGAGCTGACAGAGCTGGTATCGTCCCCAGTCCCGGGGGAGTCCTGCGGCGCACGCGGCGAGGACGACGACGGTCTCTGGATCACGATCCCTTCAACGATCCCTCCCAGGATGCTTTGCTGCTGGCTCAAGGAGAGGGAGCCTTGATCAGGTGTCCTTGGGCGGATCACGACCTTGAAAAGGATCAAACTTAAGTTAAAGACCAACATATGAAAATGCTACACTAGTTTATAGAACACAAGTGCACCCAGTGTTCTAATGACCTTTACTAGTATATCAACATTATAAAGATTCCATACACTATTAAGTTAAGAATCCCCGGGATTTTCTTTAATTTGTGATGCAGTGAAAACATGGGATACCGATCAGGATTGCTTCTAGGAGTGGAGGAAGACATTTACTATAAATTATACCAACCATGCATCCCTTAACTCAGATGGGGGCAATTGCGACTGCCAACTGTTTTTACTCACCCTTGTCTTGATCTGTTGTGGCTGTGCCTTGGTCAGCGTCATGCTCTTCCCCAAACTCTGACCGGCCATGGTGGACACATAGGTGGGTCTGGGGGTAGACTGTGGACAGAAAAAATTCAGTCAGTGTTCATACGAGATCTCCAAAACACCATTGACATTGGAACAAGATCATAACAGACTGAGTCTTAAATGATGAAAAGTGAAAAAATCTTGTATTTTGAATCCCAAGTCATCTTGAAAGTTAACTTGAGGTCAAACATTCCTCTATGGTCAGTCTACAGTGGATTGGAATAATTCGGATGGAAAGCTAAAAATCGAATTCTTCAGACAACATAGAAGATGGTGATGTGTGTAAATAAGTAAGGTATGAATACTGATTTTGCTACTAGTATTTCATATAAATTTCTTGGCTCCATACATTTCTTTTTGCCCTCAGAAACAATGGCCACAGGGCTGGCAAAGCACCCAATGCAAAACAAAGAAATAAATAAATGAATAAACGATATACCTGAGTGATGTAGGTGGTAACCACGGTGATGGGTTTGCCCTGTTGTGTCTTGATTGTTTTCGCCTGCTGCACAACGATGACGCTGGGCTTACCGGCCGAGGACGGACCTGCTTTCGCAATAGTGTAGGGCGTAGCACCTTCATGGTGGGGTAAAGACAGGAAGGGATTTAAATTCAATATAGTATAATAGTTAAATAAAAAGTATAGTGCAGAAGCTATGTACAATATAGGCACAAAGTACATTAACAACGTACCAGAAAAATTCCTGTTTTATACAATAGACAGCTTATGACTGCTTACAATCCAGTGAACTGCACATTCTAGTAGCAAGCAAGCCAGGTATAAGTTACAACTGCTCAGCCCTGTGGGTCAAAAGGAAGGTTGCTAATCACTAGATCAGCAATGCTGCCATACTCAGAAATAAAATGTGAGGCTTCAAACTGGACCCACTGGACAGAGCCGTTTGGAAGTGCAGTGTGAAGACTAGCCGGCTACTGCCCACCGGTGTCAGGGACTCCACAGAAGTATAATCAAATACTGGACACTACATTATGTACTATTACTGTCCGACAGTAACAGTAACTACGTATACCACTACTACTAACCTGAAGGCAGTGTTCTTGTGACTGTTAGAGGCATGGTCTGCACAGTTTTTGGAGTGACTGTGATGATGTTGGTAGGAGGGGGTGGGGTAATTTTCCCCGCAGACATAGTCGTCGTGGGCATGGTCACAACCCGCGTACCGATAGCCGGGTTCACGATGGCTCTGTTTCCGTTATTCTGGGCAAACACTGTATGAGGGAAAGAAGTAAAAATCAATGTCATATTTTGAATGACAGCAAAAACTTCACTAGTATTTCTAAGGACACTGAAGAGAGAAGTTTGAAAAGCAAAGAAAAGAATCAGAGGCTAAATCACATTTTAGAAAAAAGTAAATTTAAAGTTTAGGGAGCAGCATCTGCTGGCAAATGCAAGATATTTCAGCCCTTCCCTCCCTTTTCTTTCAAAAGCACTGTCCTACATATATCAGAATACTAATTCATGCATGTACAAGTTACTACAATGTACTATGGAACAGCTCTACCTTAGATTTTTTTTACCATGAAACTTATTTTCAACGAGAGATTCTTTCTTTTGCAGTGCGTTACCTGTAGATGTGGTGCCTGAGCTGACAGGCCTGGTTGCCATGGACGACGTGGTGGTCACCATGACGACCTGGGGACCAGAACTGGTTGCCGCGGTTGCAGGCTTGGGGAGAATCTTACTGCCTGGGAGGGTTTGGGTGATGATCTTCACACCTGGTTGTAATGGAATAAAAATGGCATAAAACTGCTGCATAAGCAAAGAAAGTTACTATACATGTATGTAGTATTACTGTGAAGTACAGAAGTAAGGCACTCGGTGCAGATCTCTGTCCTACCTGTGCCTGGTTCTTGCTTGATCTGTATGGTCGGCTTACTACCCGGTGACATGGTCCTGGGGGGCTGACCAGGCATCTGGGACAGCGGTAGCTGGGTGGTCACCACGCGCGTATGCGTCGCCTGCTTGGTCAGCGTCTTGACCCGCGGCTTGGTTCCGGCCAGAGTACTGGACAGAAAGGCTGTGGTGGAGGTTCCAACAACAGAGGCTGTGATGGGGGAACCAAGGGTACTTCATTGGGCACAGAACTAAACAGAAAACAGGAAAATTGGGTATTGGGTTTTCCCTTGGTTTGGCTTTCTATGTAGTTGGTTCCCCCTTCAAGAGCCTGTATCCTTTACTCCTACAGCAAGATTATGTATTTAACATCCTTGTAACAATATATTTTCTGTTGTAAGTTTTGAATGACACTCAGGATGCATGTGCAGGGCTTGCAAGGTTCAAAATGTTTTGATCTAATTAATACTATCAGCCAATTCTGAAAGTCTTGTGACCAACAGAACCTTTATGGGTTGACTAATAAAGATTTAGATCGAAATCAGCTCTTCAGCTTAAGGTTTTTGGTGACAGTCTCTTAATTTTTTTGTGTCAGTCTTTTTTTTTATGAATCATTGGAAAATTTGCTGCTGTACCTTAAGGAAATATGGTTTGTTTAGATAAGTTAGGAAGTTTATGGTCTACCTGTTGCACTAACTGTTGATGATGATGCGGGGTTTCCCACCCCAGCCAGCAGGGACCCTGAGGCTGACCCACTGCTAGAGGAGGGGGTGTGGGGTAACAGGATGGACGGGATCCTTGCCATGGGGCTGGAGGTCGAGCTGCTCATGTTCCCGGGGAGGATACGCGCCAGCGTGGTCGTGGGATGGCTGCTACGCAGAATGTTGGGCATGAAGGACGGCCCGGACGATTGGCTGCTGACGATGATAATCTGTAAAATAAAAAGTGTTGCAATTTAACAATACTAAGTGACAATGCATCAATCTCTGCAACATCAAAACTGTAGTGGTAAAAGCTCCCTCTGGCAGATGGTTTCTGAACTGTAAAAATACCTTGTACTGTACAAGTACATATGGTAAGAAAACCTTGAAGACTACAATGTAGTTAAATTTGGATGTGTATTTTTTCCCAAAGTTTAATCACCTTTTTCATAGATTAACACATACACAGAAAATCATCTACTAGTATCATTTACAAACCAACAAGCTAATTGACAGATGCTGGCAAAAGTATTTTACATGTAATAAAGAATGTACTTTTATATCAATGATATCTCACCTTCTGTGTAGCTGTTGGAGCCATGGAACCTTTTGGAGGTGGTGTTTTGGCCAGGGTGATCTTTACCGGGCTCATGGAATGTGATGACGCAGTTCCCTGGGACACCTAGGGAATACAAGAAGTATTGCAGACTCGAAGGCTAAAAAAAGAGATATTCTGATAGATACAAAATGTAACAGTGCAAAGTATGAAATAGCTATAGAAATGCACTGATGCAGCGCTTTACATTTGGATGTTATCAGCATCTCAATCCACACATTGCAGTACAACTTGCTAAAGATAGGTGGCACTGTAGGACAATGTGGCTGGGCTATTCAAATCACTATATATTTGGGTGGGTCATCCTTAGAAATGTTAGCATTCTAGTTGTTGTTTCATTGGTGCAATACAGTAAATGTATTCATCAAAGGAACAGGAAGCTCAGGCTTCAAACATCATCTTACCCTAATATTAGAAGAAGTGGGAAGGAGTAGGGGTCGGGCTTCAACTGTTCTTGAAGAAGCTGCAGAAGCTTGGTGAGGGGTAGAGGAGGAACTGGTCCTCTTTCTTCTTCTGCCTTTGGTCTCTGTCTCCATCTCATCTTCTCTTTCTCCTAAGAGTGAATAGAAACTTTCAAGCAATGTCTAGAGGTCAGGCAGATCTTCTATACCCTAATGTATACCCTAATGTGACCTTTAACCTTCTCCCTGCTGCCTAACTCTGCAACTAGTAGGGGATCGGGGGCCAAACGGCTACTAGTACTAGTAAGTACTTCAGTGTGCTAAAGGTTAAGTTGGTATAACACAGCAAGAAAATTGGTTGCCAAAGGGTCTGCAAGCTACATGCATAAAGGATATATTCAGCAGCAATACAGGCAATGTCCTCTTCATCATTGCCCGATCTTTAAGGATTGGCCTATGTTTCAAGCCCCATCAAATAGCAGGTCAGATTTTCAGGAAAAAAAATTTGCTTGACTCTCTTTTTTTAAAAATTGAGAAACACTAAATGATACTCACAAAGGACACCTAGTAACTAAGGACATTAGCTGTACCTACAAACACACAGACCTTTTACTGTGATGGTGGCACCGCTGGGCAGTACCACTACCCCAGAGTGGGGACTGGCTGATCTTGGTGACTTCATGGTCGTTGAACTGACACCACTGGTTCCAGGCACTGGAAAAAAAAGAGTGTCAACTTTTACAGTCCTCACTAGAAAAGGGACCATAGTCTTGACGTTTAGGTGCACAGAAAACAATTTAGGTGCATAACATAAAACAAAGTATTGAAGTCCATAATACAGTTTCAAAGACTATGCTTTTATGTACATGTATATCTATGTTATCAGACTAGAATCAAATGAAATAGAAATATTTGATAGTATCTAACAGCTTATTTCACTTGCAATTTAACAAGATTGAGAATCAAAATCAAGAACTGCCAAAAATAATTACTCAAGCAACTGGATAAGATTTTGAAACAGTCAGACGTTTCAGACAGTATCCACTGTCTTTCGTCAGTGACTAACGATAGGACTGAGAACACCAGCTTTATACCAAAACTCTGAATAGATATGTTAATGAGGTAAAGACAATTTAGGATGTCTTGAAGTAGTCTTCAAAAAGAAGATTAATTCAAGACAAAGTTATGCCAATAGTTCAATTAGCTACTGTTGTTCTAGTACAGTAACTAAATGTTGCTTGTCCGGGGGTGGGGGGTGGTGGGCAGTGCATTATCCCAGGTGCCTGAAAGTTGAACGCGTAGACCACCTTTCCTGTTGAGGGCGGGGTTGTACATCCTCTCATATATTGCTTCTCTAATTCCCCGTTCGAACCAGCGTTCTTCACGATCTAGGATGTCCGTGGATTTGAAATTGAATGAGTGCCCCTGGTTGTGCTTTAGATGGTGGTAAATGGCAGAGGAGTAGCGGTTAGCGCTCTTTCTGCAATGTTCCTTGTACCTTTCTTTTAGTGGTCGACTTGTCTCCCCAATGTACATGTTATTGCAGTTCGGCTCCTCACATTTCAGTTTGTAGATGACATTGGCTTTGATGCCTTTTTCAGGCCTGTCTTTTGGATGGACTAGTTTCTGCCTGAGAGTTGAGTGAGGTTTGAAGTTAGTGGCAATGTTGAAGTTTTGAAAGATACGTCTGAGTTTTTCCGATACTCCTTGGACGTAGGGAATGGTAATGTTGACCTTGTTTCTGTTGGTCAATGGTCTGCACTTGAGTGTTTTCTTAGACTGATCAGAAGGTTTGAGGGCCTTGTTGAAGGCCCACCACCCCCCACCCCCGGACAAGCAACATTTAGTTACTGTACTAGAACAACAGTAGCTAATTGAACTATTGGCATAACTTTGTCTTGAATTAATCTTCTTTTTGAAGACTACTTCAAGACATCCTAAATTGTCTTTACCTCATTAACATATCTATTCAGAGTTTTGGTATAAAGCTGGTGTTCTCAGTCCTATCATTAGTCACTGACGAAAGACAGTGGATACTGTCTGAAACGTCTGACTGTTTCAAAATCTTATCCAGTTGCTTGAGTAATTATTTTTGGCGTATCTTATTACCTGGATGTCTAACCTTCATCATCAAAATCAAGAACTGTTCATTTCTCAAACAAATTAACAAATGTTATACATATGTACATATGTTATACAGAATGTATTGACATATTTGTGTAACCTTCTTTTTTGGCAGTGTCCGCGGGGTCGGGTAGTGTTGAGTTGTGCGCCGCGGCGATGTTGGCTGCCGTGTTGGCCAGACCCGTGAAGGCGGTCTGCGGCACGAGGCGCGGCATCAGGGGCACCAGTCTCCGCCCCTCCACCGACCACTCATAGGTGGAGTTGGGACCTGACAGTCTGGACAGGAAAAACAAAAAAGTCGACTTTCTTCTTCTTCCCTTGTATACATGTAGGTCAGATCTTTTTGAATGTATTGAACCAGATTACCTCACGTACAGGTACAAAATGTACATAAGGGCTTACTCCTCTCTGGAGCTTGAATTTTTCTGTCCCACTCATTTTATGGAAGTCCATGTTGTTAAATCTGTCAGTTTAAGCTTATAAAAGTACATGTTCTGGGACTGAGGGACAAGTCCTGAAGACAGCCCTGTTCCTCTCCCTTTGTTAAACTATTACTAGTATTAGAGTAGTAGAATAGAAGAACATAATGATAGACATGCATGAGTGTGCATTGTCAACCAATGTTTTTGGGAAAGTAATCAAATAGTCTTATTAGATGAAAGAATGGTGACAAAATAGAGGTTGATTTATCAAGTTACAAATACTTACACATCTGCTACAGTACTGAGTGACTCATCATTCACAGCCCGTCGCACCTCAGCTCTGTGTCTCTCTGTGGAGATACTGCACAACACCAAGGGTAAAAATTTGCATTTAAGAAATTCTTATGGAGAAGTTAGTAGAATTTTCACTACATATCAAAGTTCAAACTGTGAAGCATACAATGTTGAATGTTATAATTAGAAGTAGTTACTTTTGCATGACATAAAGAGATATTCAATTGGCATACATTGTGTTTTGTACAATTGAAAAAGGGTTGTATTGTATGGTAAAGTCATTCTGTTTGCCATTTGTAGTTATTATTCTTTTACCTTGCACAAAAATACATGTTTATACTTGTGCGTAAAAACTATCATATTCACCGTTCTATGTACATAAAGTAAAAAATTACAAACCTTAGAATGCAGCAAAGATGATAACAAATATAACAGTATGATTTGTTACATGAACTAACTGTATGTAGTATTGTTCTCACCTTAACACCTTGGCAATTTCATCCAGGAGTTTTTTCTTGTCTTTGCTGAGATCCCCCTGTGCCCTAAAGGCACTGATGAGGGAGGCATAGGCTTCCAGTTCTGGGGATGCAGTACAATAACAGTTATACATATTAGGACAATAACGAATAAGGCTCCTTCAAAACTATTGGTTTTGTTAGAGGAGATATACAGATATGATTAATTATAAAACAGCATTGATACTTGTGCCACTCTGACTGGTCTAAAAGAAACGCAATGTAATTTGTGTGCAAATGCATCTTTCTGATTTGAATTCTACTGTACTTTGGTGTTTGTTCTTGCTATCAATATACACAGATAATTTTTGTATTCCTGTCATTGTCTTGCATAGGCAGTTACTACCAGCCATATGTACAGTTGCTTAACCCACCCATCCATGTAATGCATTATTGGAATTCTCAATCAATACACAAAAGTAAAGTGATCTACAACTACAAAGCACTAGACTGCCCTCACAAGCCTGGAATCACGATCCAGTAAAGGGATGAGCGGCCTAAATTGGAACACGACCTTCCTACCTGGCCGAATGGATCTACTCTACTCTAAAAAGACAGAAAGCTTCTCCAAAAGAGTCCAAGTAGTATCTTCTTTACTATGACTTTGCCTAGGCGATTTCTATTTCCAAGTGGGGCATTTTAGGGCAAAGAATGATGTCAACTTTAACAGGTTTACCACTAAAAAAACATTTGCAAGCATTTTTCTCACCTAGACGACGTAGAATTCGCTTGCACTCGTCCCTGGACAGGTCCAGCAGTTTGGGCCACATCGTCTCAGAGCCTCGTCACAGCCACCTCACACTGTAATATGCAAATTTTATGGTTACAAGTTACAACACATTCAAAACTATTTTGAAGTCTATATTTGATATCTATATTTTCCAAATGACAGACGTTTGATAAAGAAAAACCTGAAGGTTTATTTTCAAACAATAAAAATTTACGTCGAGACCTCCGCCCCCCTCCCCACATTCTACAGACCTCTGTTCGCATAGTTGCAGGGAATATGCTATGCAGAAAAGTCCAAACTTGCTGCGTTACTCCATAATACTCTCTATGTCCCACTTATGAAGGAAAGAAGAAGCCAAAACTTACCAAAAGTCAATCTTTTCCCTCTAAATCTCACATCACATCGTGCAAAAAAAGTCTCCAAGATTTCGCTACCTTTCAGTGCAAGACCCGGGCTGGCCATAATACACTTTTATTACCGCCTTTAAAAATTGCAAAAACTTTTCACACAAATTGACTTTCTTGTGGGTATGTAGAAACTTTCTATATGTATATTTGATGATTTATTTGTTATATTTGAAATGTATTACGTCCTTGAATCTAATCAATCATGCGATTGACAAATCGTTTAGGCGTTATTTGATATATGCAGGGCGTCTATGGGGCCGGTACCGGTCCTTTAGTTACAATGCATTAGAGGAACGGCGGGAAGGTGAAAGGTTGTCTTATTTTCCTGATTGCCGTTCAGGTAAAACTTTTATTTTACCACAATCGCAAATTTTGAGCATGTAAGTTAGATTACTGTTTCTGTGTACGCCTGTTGAAGTATTTCGTTCTTTAGATAACGGAAAATTTTACTTAAACTTCAATGATCAATATGTTGAAACACTCACTTGCCATGATGCCTGGGGGGAGGGGTGACGCAAAATACACGTTACTATGCACCGTCGTTAAGTTGGTGTCAGAACATGTTTTCGTCCATTTTCTAGACAGTTTTGAATGCCAGATTTTGTCTTTATCGCTTGGATCCACTGTCGACGTTATACAACAAATTAGACGTTATACTCTACAACAAATTAGCCGTTATACATTGGCTCATTTTTGTGTCGACACAGCAAAAGTACGTGCCGTATTTATTTATTCCTTTACTTAATAGCTTCTGCGTAGTACGGGTATAGCTAGTATAATTTCAGCGGCTGCCATATCACAAAATACCTGTTCATTTTACTACTTCTTTACATGTACATGTATATCATACAGCTGTACTGGGTGCATATTATGCACCCAGTACAGCTGTATATGTTTGAGATACAGTGCTTACGTGTAGAATAGATAGATTTCATATTTGTATGGCCTTATTTCAAACTATTTTTTTATGACTATTGACATCATGATTCTTAAATGCTGTTTAAATATTTCCTTGATGACTGATGTGCTTTATCCTCCCTTCAGCATCACACCCACCTGTGTGTAGAGGATTGTGAGGCTTAGACTGGAAACAAGGTTTGAGATCGAAGTGTGGGGGCTACAGGATAAGTCCACTCGAAACCACACTGCCATGTCGCACCAATACAGCCTGCAGAAATGCGGAATCCGATTCGATCCTCCCGCCCTGTTCGTCACGTACACTGACAAATCTGCAGGAAAGACGCGCTGTCGAACAATGCCGATACGCAACTTCACCAAAACCTCCACTGTTGCAAGATTCGTGGAAGACTTTCGCAAGAATCCTCGACATAAAAAGTACTTAGAGGACGTTCCTAAATCTCAGCTCGAGAAGCTTTTAAGACTCCTTCAGGACAATCTACGGGGGATGTCGCTGGATCAGAGTTTGAACGAAATCCGGAAGGAATACAGCATCGATCCAAACGAGGACTTAAACAAGGTGGACGAAGAAACTCTCAGGAAGAAGAAAACAGCCATGGAAGACAGTTTTGAGAAAAATAGAAAGAAACCAGGGGACGCTGATTTTGAGTATGAGGTTGAAAGAGACTTTCAGCCTGTAGAGACGTGTGAGTGGGATTCTGCTGACTCTGGTTCTGATGCAGATTTCTAGTGGTGACAGGTCCTACATGAACACTAAAATACACGATGACAACATCCTGTCCAAATACAAATATGATAGAATCATGATATACATTGGAGTAGCCACTAACCAGTGATGTTAAACTTTATACATTAAAACATGCTGTATTATCAGTGTTGGAGTTAGTTCTAACGTTACCAGACGTTGTACAATTACCTCCTAGACATTGTTAGAAAGAAAAAAAGTTTGTGGATCATAGAATAGTCATTGTTTCTTTGTTGACTTAATAGTCAATGAAACACAATACAGTACTAATAGAAGAATATTAGAATTTTAGAATAGGACATTTTTATAGCACTCCGAGATAGCTTTATCTACTGAAAAACGTGTATACTGTACGTGTATGTACAAATCTAACATCGAGTACAATGTAAAAAGTCTAGAATATCAAAAACCTAATACTAGTAGTAATAGCAAATTTGGCTTGCCATAAAGCTAAAGCCAGATGTGCTATATATAATATAATGATATCCAATCGTACATGTAAACATGTAATTCAATGGACAGTAAACTTTCCAGGACACTTCAAGGCTACTTGCTACTTTTCAAACATGTATGATAGTTCACACCTGTATACATGGATTTTTTATACAACCTTGTGTTTGTTAAGTAGGCAAATTTCCTTGAAAGATGTACCAACTGTTTGAACAAATCAACAAAGATACAACTACCAGTAACCTCAATGTAAAATTTCTTATGTCAGTTTACATATGATATTGATGATTTAACAATTTGAAAGTTAGCCCATTTTTAATCATGGCATGTGATCCACCTCTGTACAAATTTGTGCAGTATTGCAAATGTTACTGTAGAACACATTCATTTACTTTAACAATTTATCAGATCTTTTTTATTTCACTCCCCTCCAAAGCACAAGAAATCCTTTACACAAGACATGATAATGGAACTCTAGTCAGTGACTCGGTGATATATAACTGTTAGCTGTTTGGCCCATTAATACTTCTGTTATTTCAGGATTGCTTATTATAGAAACCCCCGTAAGCAGAAAACTTGTCTGTTCCGTCTGTTCTGCAACCAGAAGCCCTCGATACAAGGTTCAGTTCACCTTAAGGTCTCGGACCGGAGTTTTTTTACGATTTCGTATGTAGGCCGACACCCCCAGCCCGAGGGGCTGCAATTCCGCCAAGAAAAGTAGGACGGAAAATGTAATCATATCGGCGGAAAGCGGTTTCTGGCTGCTTTCCGATGTATTTATCGGTATCGTCTGTTGTCTCTTTATTTTGGGTAGAAACCATAGAAAAATGTAAATTTTGGGCCCGAAAATTATCCTTTTTTTACCCTTTTTTGATCGAACCTGCTTGAAAAAACGAGTTTTCCTGGGGTCACGGCATACATGCTGAGAAAGCTTAGTAAATGATGTGTCTGAAAAATGTGTCTTTTTTCATTTTCGGGTCCAAAATAATAATTTTTGGGTCCAAAATTTACATTTTTCTATGGTTTCTACCCAAAATAAAGAGACAACAGACGATACCGATAAATACATCGGAAAGCAGCCAGAAACCGCTTTCCGCCGATATGATTACATTTTCCGTCCTACTTTTCTTGGCGGAATTGCAGATCCTCGGGCTGGGGGTGTCGGCCTACATACGAAATCGTAACAAGAGTGGCAAGGAAAAAGCATTGCCATGGCGACGGTGGAAAGGTTAGTTTTAATGGATGTTTGTTGATGACTAATAGTTGTATTCTGGTTTACACGAGTCTATCTCATATCCGAAGTTCATCATAAGTCCTGCAATTGTCTTGCCTGATTTGTCTAATTTCTAGATGCACGTAAAATGACTAGGACGACGGTCGGACTCCACTGTACCAACTACCATGTTCTGTTTGTCATAAAGATGTTCTGCAATTGTCGAAAGTTAACATGATTGAATCTCTTACTACTATACACTGTGCTACCCCCCCCCCCCCCGACTCACCCAACAATACATATACATACGCATGGAGATATGTAGGCATAAGTACAATGTATTTCTACTCTGTGAAAGGAGGTATACCTCCTGCAGGAGTATTGTAGTTACTTGGTTTTACATGTTCGCAGCTAAAATTCACCGTTCCCTTAGTTGGCACGTCGTCTGCATATATGCCCGTGATGATGCACGTCTTTTCATTTTGCCGTAGCTGTTTTTATGGTTAATGGAATATTTCAAAGCACCCCTATATTATTAGGCATTTGGATCTGTCCTTATTGTTAAGGATCGCGCGGCAGCAGAAAGAACTTCAGGCAGACGTCTAGTGTGTTCCTTAATGAGAACCAGCTGTTTTCCTTAAGCCCCCGTCACAAATCATCAATTTAGCTCGGCCGACTTGTCGGCCAGGTCCAAATGTGGATTTTCGGCCGAAGTACGACCGACATCCTGGCGATTCCGCGGGCTTCGGGCGATTTTTCGGAGCTCGGCCGACGTTCGCGGGTCACTGGATGACCGAAGACTAGAGTAGTCTAGTTTTTGGTATTGGTTTGGATGTTTCAATTTATATATTAATGAACTGGGGCTTGACTTTTGAGGCTTGACTTGACTTTTTGAGCTTTTCCTCCACAAAATGACTAATTCAAAGTCCACTGAGCCACAAAGTCCACTATAGATCTATATTTGTCTGATCGTCATGATGTTTGGTACAGTGTATGTCGCTTGAGAAATGATTTAGACAATAAAATATAGATCATACGAATCAGACGCTAATTTGCATAATGAATAAGGAAAGTTTATAACCCATTGCATTTCATGTTCTTGTAGCACTGTGTAGATAGGAATCTCAGACATGTGGCATACGTAACTGTGACTTACGGACTCTTGTTACATTTTGTGATTAGTACTGAAACCAAATTTTGTATCCAGAGCACAGGGCTTTCCTATTTCATGTGTCCCGGTTAGATTCTGGGGATACGCTACCTGCCACCGCGGATGTAATGGCTTCATGATTAATCTGTTTACAACGCAAGTTATTTTGACAAAGCTTCTTTAAAGCTGCATTATGATAAAGGTAATATCAACACTAGAAAGGCAACATTTGCGAGCAAATACAGCATGTTTAGCCATACTCCTCGCCATGCAAAAAATGGACTCTCCCAAAATAACAATGGACCATTCTAAAATACTTGCACTAAAAAAATGAATCACCCCAGTCCAAAATTGACTCTTCCAATAGCACCTCAACACAATATGGACCAGTCCACAACCATATCCACTAATTGATTAACAAATACACTTCTGCTAAAAAATGGACTTTTTCATAATCATTCCAGCTCAAAATTGAAAGAAATAATTAAAGAATCCTCCCCTTGCATGAATGGGATATTCCGTGCCATTTCCATGTAAACCAGTCGAAAAATATCCGCTGAAAATTACACTCTTGCGCATAATCAACCCAGTTCAAAATTGAATTAAAAAAGATCAACCCCAGGGAAGAATGAAGTTTTCCATAGTATACATATGAAGATTTGACAGGAGACGAAGGAAATGACCAAAAACAACATATTTGAGTCAATTCAAAGTCACCGAGAGGGTTTTAATATAATATTTGTAATATGTTTGAACTATTTTGATTAAAAGAATGTCTAAGTCACAATAGTTCTTAAGTGTTCAAACAATTAGAATTGAAACTTATAACATGTTTGAACTTATTTCACATACGTTGGAAACATTTCGAACGTAACTACACAAAAATCTCTTTATTTAAAGACATGCATTTTGAAAATCCTTGACAAAACATTCCATCAAACTATTTGCCAACCCTGTTACTTCCAATTCAACAGAGGGACAGGCCACTTCAAAACAAATTCCCCAGGGAATACTCATATGTTGCAACTATGTACGAACAAATTCCAGACATGCCTGTACAATTCTGGGAATTCTTGCAGATCGGGCGTAAAGTATACTATTAGGCTCGCCCCTGAGGCGTCGCCAAAAAAAACTCCGGTCCGAGCTCCGAGAGGCTTCACTCCTGCACCAGTGACGTCATCTTTGCTTTTTACGCCTGTGCACTGCGGAATAATACAAATCGATGACGTCGAGCTTATAAGACATCACATCGTAATTTGTGGTCCAATCCATCATATGTTACTCTTCCTGGGCCTAGTTGAATATTTATGGACTTTTACCTTTATTTAGACCAATGTTTTCTAATGTGAATATCAGGAATCAGAACCAATCATCGCTGGGGTACTAATTTCTTTATAGTATTTTGCGGACGGATACTTGAATATGTATTAAATTTGGTTCCAGTGCGGGCTGACAGAGAGCGATGGCGGCGGAAAGTGGGTCTAAACTTCTCTAGAGTTTGTCATGGCTTCTCATCGCATATGACAGCGACAAGGTATGCTATTTCTTATTAGTATGGCACCTATTATACAGGTAGAGAGTTTTTGAAGACGTTGCATTTGCCAGAAAACTAGTATTAACACGCAGAAAGACGCATGTGTGAGGGACGTAAACACGGACGTAGTAAAAATTTTAGTCGAAGACGCAAAAACAAAGCTACAAACTTTAAGTACAAGGTTGATTATAATGGCAGGCAAATTTGCGCTCTAGATAATTTTTGGAATGTTATACTTTGCAAAGAGCACTGTTTGAGTTGCATAATTTACGACAACACTTTAAGCCTGTATATCCTGCCACCTTGCTATGTTTTGACGGCCCGGTGTGTGATCGTGTGCCATGATCCAGTCCAAGGAGGTTTAAAACCGTGCCCAATCGTATAATAGATAGCCGTGGCGACTAACGAAGGGAGTTTTTGCTTGATATTACATATACTTTCCCTTCTTAGTCGTGGGGCAGTACACGATTTGACTTCTAGTCTAGCGACGCCGGCCTTCAAACTTGCACGCCGGGCCCGATTCTTGTTCTCCCTGAACTCCTAACACCCTTACCTGCGACGCCGGTCACTAAAACGACGCCGGAAACCCCATGATAATCCACAACAGGGCTTGATGCGGCAGAAGTCAATGGAAAACAACATCGGGTCCGCCATTTTTGGTCTAAATTTTGAAGGAGCGCTTGTACAGCCTGATTGGTGCGTTTACTCACATGACTAGGCTTGACCAATCAGGCTATACAAGCGCTGACGTAGCGATGACGTTCCTCTCCTTCAAAATTTAGACCAAAAATGGCGGACCCGATGTTGTTTTCCATTGACTTCTGCCGCATCAAGCCCTGTTGTGGATTATCATGGGGTTTCCGGCGTCGTTTTAGTGACCGGCGTCGCAGGTAAGGGTGTTAGGAGTTCAGGGAGAACAAGAATCGGGCCCGGCGTGCAAGTTTGAAGGCCGGCGTCGCTAGACTAGAAGTCAAATCGTGTACTGCCCCACGACTAAGAAGGGAAAGTATATGTAATATCAAGCAAAAACTCCCTTCGTTAGTCGCCACGGCTATATAATAGAGAGTGTTTGGTGTGTTTTATCCTGTCTGTTTATCACATTTTGTCATGGTCTTAGCCAGTCCTGAAGATACAACATAACTAATAACCGATTAAGCTGCCAATCTATCCCACTAAAGCGGCCGGTCGTAAGAAAAAAGCGACCATTATGATTTTGTCCTGTTGAGGTCATGTCTTCTTTGTTGTTGTTTTCTTGTCCACCTGTACTTCGCCAAGTTCCGTACGCAAACTTCAGAAAAAGGACACCTACACGTGCCCTTACTTCACCGGAATTATAAAAAATATTCAGCGTAAATAACAACGCAGTTTTGAGGCTTCCATCTGATTTCTTATGTGTCACTTTTGGTGGTCTGTTTTTGCTAATTTTCATGCCGCCCGACCGCGCCCCCCTCCCCACCCACGACCATCCCCTTTTTAAACTGGCAAGAATTTTTCCCAGGACAACATGTACAGCACTATAAAGGAAGTACAGGTTTTTAAGGCAGCTGTTAGGAAATCCGTGTGAAATGTCATGAGCCTATCATATTCTAAATGTCACGATTTCATGAGAACATGTTCAGCTTCACCTGGCCAATGGTTACCCGTGATCAGTTAACTTTGGAGGCTGTTTTGCTGATAGAGGACTGCTAAAAAGTAGGTGCTAAACTATTTTATGTGAAAACAGGTGTACTATTGTGTTACATGTATGTATGTATATCGGATATTTGTATTGGCAGAACACTCAATGTCCCTTTGTATTGATCCTTGATTCATCATTAACATGATACAAGACTGACAGTTGTGTCATTACAAACAAGACCAAATTGCACAATTGTGGCACAGTGGCAGGGTATTTTCAACAGGCACAATATAAAAATACCAACCACAATTATCAAGAAGAGTAGGGGTCCTTCCCGGTGTGAGTGGATCAAATAAATCTGTCTGGATTGTGCTCTTTATAGTTGTACAAAGCTGGTGTACATATGTGTTATGCCATTTAATAGGTAGTTTACCTGGTGAGGTATGGGATACAAACAAACAAGACATTACTAAAATGTGTCAGGAAATAATTTGCTGTACATGTACATGTAATTATTGTATATAAAGCTTGCTGTTTTTCTTTGTGCTTTTCATAAATGGGACATGTTGGTTCCATAAGTTTTTATTGATGGTCCTTGACATTTTTCGATATGGAAATTAACGTGTATCTACAGTGTAGACTTTTCTGCACTATGAAATGACACAGAATTTACTGGTACCATTATACACAGATGGAGACAGACAAAGACAAGAAGAACTCCAGGCCTCCCCTGGGTGACATTGGAAATACACAGGGACAGATTCAGGTACTTTAATTATAAGTTGCTCTTGACTGCCATACTAAAAATATTAAAAGGAAAGATGCCCATCTATCTATTCTCATCAGTTGTTGCACCATTGATGATGATTTGTTTTGCTTTCAATGATTTGAAATCAATTAGAATGTCAAGAGTTATGTAATGTATGTAACATTAAGCTCATGAAAGTGTCATATTAATCTAGATGTCAGATGATGGTCATCTCTCACCTGAGGAGGATATGGAGAACATAAAGTTTATGGTAGGTTATAGATTTGATACTCTCATGAGTGGCTGTTCACCATAGATGAATGAAGAAAAAGTAAACAATGAACAATTTAAAGCTAAGTTATATAAATACTAGTAACAGGCACAAATCACACAAACGTCAACAATTGCATTCATAAAACATATCATGGACAATATTAACTTGTACATGTACAGACTGTCGTATTCCTTAATTGTAATATATACTCCATTACAGAAATGTATCCTATTCATAATTTTGCAGATGAAATCAATGATAAAAGCACACATTCAAAGTATCATTTGAAATTATTCCATAACTTCCCTTTTTCATCTCACAGGTTGAAGTTTTGGAAAGGGTTGTGGAGTGTGAGGCTAAAGCCAAGGTAGCAAGTGAACAAATACACAAGAAGGTAGGGATACAAGTTACAATACCTCATTCAAATATTGTTTAAGGAAACATCATTTCTTTTACTTCAGTTAAGCTGTAGCTGATGTGATGTTAAAGGTTACTACTGGTAATCATATGCACTAACCAAATAGGAAAAGTTACAATGCTTTCATAATGATTTTAATCTGTGACATTCCATAAGCTTAAACGAGATCTGAGTTTCATCACTATGATAGGACTACCTCGTATTTAGTTCTTACTCTCTAGACTGTTGCGATTTTTTCAATGGCACACTTCATTCAGGGTTTTAAACAAACTTTTTTTATTTCTGATGCCTAAAGCAAGCTGAAGCTACATGTAAGCTAAAGAAGCTGAAGGAAGATATTACAGAATCGGAAGCTTGCCATCAACAGGTGAGCACATTTTGTATAGATTTTTTTAATTAAAAATCAGCCTTCTGTGAAATATTTGTTGTGGTTTCTAGATCTTATAAGTAACGGCTGATCGTATAGCTTAGCACCTTTCTTGAGAAATTAGTCAATTTAAACAGTTATTGGCTAATTGTTTGGTGCAATGAATCTAGACTTTTTAAAAGGAAATTTGACCATCGCTATATATAAGAGATACAGTATCTCTTGCTATGGAATGTCACAGAATTAAAATGTGTGATCCTATATGTTTGTTTACATGTACATGTACTAGTAATATGCACTTACCAGGAAAACCTCCTGGCAGGCATAAATATTTTATCAATTGATATTCTTGTAAAATTGTTTCAAAATCAATATGAATTGTGGACCAAACTCACAGTGAGAATTCGAAGGAGGTTGCATTATGGCATTCTCATATACTAATTACTTGCATTGTAGATTGTATTAATCTTGAACGGAAAATATTTGATTGAATAGAATTCATGTAGCAGAGCAGCTTTAATGTCTTAGCTTAACTTGACTTGACTTGACCTGTCATGGCTATCATGATTAACGTATATCAACATAAAACCTTTTAAGGATAAAGCAGCTTTGGAGGCCAAGGATGAAGCTTTGAAGGACAAGGATGAAGCTTTGAAGGACAAGGATGAAGCTTTGAAGGACAAGGATGAAGCTTTGAAAGACAAGGATGAAGCTTTAAAGGACAAGGATGAGGAGATGAGGAAGATGAAGGAGGACCTGGAGGCAGCTGATAGGGCGAAGGAGCTGGTAAGTTGTTACTCTCACCTCTCAAATAGAAGTACCCCCTGGAATATAAGTACCCCCCGGAAAAATCTTCAAAATCTAATATAAGTACCCCCTGAAATAAAAGTACCCCCCGGAAAATTTCAAAATTGACGATCGAGGTAAACTGTGTCCACACGACTGTCCGAGGGAAATAAGATAATAGCAGGTAGGTTGCATCTATTCAATTATGCCTGAGGACCATACCTATTAAGTATATGGATATTGAACAGAATAACTGTACGCTTGTTCAAATGATGATGATCTGCTTGCCACTTCGATAAAATAAAATAGTGATGTTGAAAATTTGGGCATAGGTTCCCCGCTATGACCCCTAACCGGGGGCCACGGTGCTTCAAATTCAACAAATGATACAGTGTATAATATTATGCATTTTCTACTTGGAACTTGCAGCAAGTGATCAAGGAAAATTATTGTACATGAATTTCATTATCTTTTATCATTACTGACATATAATCAAAATCATCAGATGGATAAATTGTACCTAATCATATTTTCTAAAGACATTACCCCCCCCCCCAAAAAAAATATGAACACCAAAAAAAGGGCAATGTCCATAAACTTTTGCTCCATAGCGTCGAGAACAAAGTTTTTATGAGACGCTCGGATTTTGAGTTCCCGCGGTTAAGCCCACAATATTGAACAGAGCTCGACTGTAAAAGTAGCACAGCGTCTCAGGCCGCACATACGAAGAAATTACCGATTACATGTTGACAATAGAAACGGCCCTTTACCGCAAAATTTGGAAAATCTTACGGTTATTCTAAAATACAAACCCTCCTAAAATATAGATAGAATTCTGTTTCTATCGTTGCCGCAAAATATAACATTTTCCAAGCGTTTACGGTATCATTTGAAAGATCGTAATCTGCACTATGCAATATGCTGCTAGTTTTACTGTCACCATGCCTGATGGTGCCGCCATGTTTCGATCGCAAAACATGCTGTTGTTTAACGCTCGTTTTGTGCCGTTCTTAGATTTTGCGGCCTCAAAACACATATCACAAGGGAAGTTAAGTTATAATGTAGTTTTTACGTGTAATGTATCTTCTGTGAACGAATTATTCTTCCGCCGCGCTGCCGATAGCGGTCATCGAATTCTTCCCTGTGCAAGTCTACTACTCGACACGTTTTTTGATCAGCGTGCCGCAAGTTTGGTTTACGATGTAAACAGAGACTGTCAAAGTTATTTACATGAAAATTGTATTTTGAAATGTCAGTGTTGCGTTTTATTTTCCCCCAATAACAACGTTAACTTTGTAACGTCATAGCGAGATCGACCGATATGTTACGAGTGCCGCAAGGATTTAACAAAGGCTGCCGCCGGTGAAAGCGGTGGGGAAATCAACGCCGCCAGGCCGAAAAATAGCGAATTACTAGCAAAAATACCGGGGAAATATGAGCAGAAAAACCTAAAATTTTGATTTTAGAGGGATTTCTGGTTAGCAAAATCCCAACTTTTGAAAAAATAATAAACGTACCGTCTAAAATAAGAAAGTACCGGGCGGATGTTTAGGCGAAAAAAAATAAACGTACCGGTACGTTTATTTGAGAGGTGAGAGTACTTGAATATATCATATGCTATCACTTTTTCATGTCCTACCTTAAACACGATGTTTTTGTGTATGAGCATTTACAAATACTCTAGTCATTGATGAAAATGAATATTCTTATTTTCTTTTTATTTCCATGAATCTCACAAACCTTTATTGGACGCTGTGCGTTCTGCTGCACTGACTCATACCTTTCGATGCGGTCGCATAGAGCTTGGCGGTGTGGCGCGGCACGACGAAATCACACCGTTCCGTTTTTTAGTTGTCAGATCGAAAACTTTTTGACCCTTTTATCCAGCGGCCGGCGTCCCAAAAAAGGCTGGGGCCAGCAGCTGTTTTCTAGAGATTTGTCTTAGGCCTTAAAACTTCGATGATGTGCGTGTGTTTGTGTGTGTACGCGGGAGATCGCTGCGAGATCATCGAGGCGACCATTGTTTTGTAGTCAAAATTATGACGAAAATTTGTACACGACGTTAACGTTAGCGATATACAATTTACAACGATAACGGAAAATGAAATTTTTGTTGAATCTTTCTGTCAATGAGAATTGAACCTGGTGGGGGTCTTGCTGTCTAAATTCACATAATTTTCCATCCATTTACGTACTGTATTTGAAAACCTCGACCTGGAAACATGTGAGTGGAATCCTCTTCATGGCGACCACCTGTCCATCGCGACCGTTTTTGCTCGGTCCGCCGGGTGGTCGCCTTGGGCAGGTTTGACTGTATGTCAAGACAGTCCATGTGAATCAACTGTCATTGTAGACCATCTGACCAGAACACTTTTTGTTAGTGCTTCATCGACCATACATTGTCAAAATGTCCTAAAGATTGAAATTAATTTCAGGCCAGAGCATTCCTGAAGGTCAAAGACCAGGTGTTGGAGGAGACGGCAGCTGGATTGAAGAATTCTGACAGGGATCAAGTGCCAGCCACTACCGTCAGAGCCCTGCTTTCCATGCTCGAAAGTGCTAAGAACGAACGAGACCAGGTAGCCTTTTAGCTAACTGAGCTAACGCAGATGTCCTTTAGATTTGTCATAGTGACTATGATATTAGTATGAAGACAGTTGTTTTAAGACAAAAGTGAAATCTGAATACCAGTTAACAGTACAAAAGATTATATGTACTATCTTATACTGGCATTTCTTCCAAACATTCAGCAACAATTTGACATCAAATTGAATTCTATCATTGATGTTAGAGTAGGTGTTCTGTGGTCCCTATATCCGTTGTATGAATCTACCTTTATTTCTGATAGCATACCATACAAGTTTGGATGCTAACTTGAACATGGAACAATTTGTATCAATAAGGTTCAAGTGCAGTGACTTCAAGACATGATCTTGAATATCATGTTCATTTTTGTGTTGAAGATGGAGCAGGAGAGAGATGCAGCAGCACAGGAGAGAGATGCAGCACTGAAGGGGAAGCAGATGGCTCTGGACCAACTTGATGTAAGTTTGTCATTAGGATATTGATTTTCATATATTCTAAGATTGATAATGATAATGCTAGATGAGCTACATGTATATGCAGTAGACCCCTGCATACTTTGATTTTGTTCTGCTTGTGGATAATACATCACCATTTTAATCTTTAAGATTTGTAATCGTTGATGTGAAGTGATCATGAATGTCCATTTTATATGCCTCCAGGATGCTGAAATGCGACATGAGGCTTACGTTGCTGCCCATTTGGATGATTTGGGCCGTCTTCTCAGAGGTTGAAATTCCTACTACTGGTAGTCTCTGCCAGACGCCTCAATAGACAGTAAACATAATGGAGAATAGGCCAGACTTAGCCAGACCAAGTGGTCCAGTTGGCTTTGGTGAAGTTTATCTACAGTTGTTTTAGGGTGATATTATCTACAGTAACTCTTCATCAGAACATCAGAGACAGAAACCAACCATGTCAAACTGTCTTACTAAATATCATCTTTGGTACTTTGGCCCTGTTGAACTGCATGTTCCCGTTACTTTTGTACACTCTACCAGCAAACAAGGAAACATCTTACTTATGTTTCTACTAGTACTTAGTAACCTCCTTTCAGGATCGACATTTAACAGGGTTCGCCCGGGGTCAACTAGACCACTCTGGCTGGCTAAACCTGGCAATTTTACTGTTTATTCAAACCTAAGAAGAAAGCTATTGGCAGACGACTACTACTTGTTTGATTTATCCATCTCCCGAGTGACAAGCAGTTTTAACTCCCTCTCCCTAAATATCTATATGTTGATTTGAGATGAAGAGTGATTTTCACTTTATTTTTCTATTCTACCCATTATACAAGAGGAATTACGAAAAGTTCACAGCTCTTGATATGATATGACTTGTAATTCTTCCACTGTATTAAGTCAAATTGATAGTTCTTCCTTCTAGTGTGTCTGCTCTGGTTTTCAATTCTACAAGATTTTTGTTTGTGCCAGCCATGCAGATTTTAGTTATTTGCTATTTTAGATTGTCCCTTGAAACTTAGTCACTTCCAGAGCAGGCCTTCTTTGGGCAGGTTTGTTTCAGCTCCTGTTTGTTGACAGCCTCTGCACCTGAGCCTCAGTGTGCAGTAGACTATAGCTATTCTAAAACAAGCTGTAGTGTAAGAAAAGCTCTTCACTGAAGGCTGCCACATAATCTACCTCTATCTCTTGTTACCATAATCAACTCCCAAGTTGTAGCTTTTGGCTACTTTTAAGCCCCAGCTTTTACCTCTGTAGTTATAGCTCTCAACCTGGCAATTTCTGCCTCATGTAAGTCTTCCTGTAGATCATATATTTTGTAGGACTTGTTCAGACTTTCACATTCCTGATCAAGTTTGTGTTTATCCCTGTATTTCTTTGGTATACTGGCTATATCTTATGTATTATGTTCTGGCTTCCCAAAACATTCTGTAAAATGATGTATGTTTAGGACTAAGAAGAGTACCGCTTATGTACAGAAAGCGTAAAGTGGTTTATTTAAAATGTATATTATGGAAGATGTGCAGATGAGCTGAGCTCATTTGATCAAATGTGATTGAAACATATGACGTGGATGATAGCTTTTCCTGGAGGAATTAGCTTGAAAATGGACGCAGTTGATGAATTGTCAACCAGAAAATTAGAGCATACATTCTTGCATAGCTATAGAATGTTTATCTTGTCATAATACAGTCAAGCCCGTACGAGTGAACGCTTGTACATTTTAAGGTTTGTATCCTGGCTAAATTGGCAATTTGACTTTCCATTGTTTTCTCATTAATGAATTAAGAAAGGACTGTTGTAACTGTACTGAATATTGATAGCTGGTCATGAAAGGATTCTAGATATGACTTTTTGGACCATATGGATGACATCATCAAATTGTATTGCCCCTAATATTATATATTTTATTATCAATTAGTAGATATAAAAATATGTGAATGTGATCATTATGCAGATGGAAACTAATAAGCCAGGGAACAAACCTTAAGGATCAGCTGTTGTGATCACTTGGTTGTCCCTTGTATAATTTTTACCGCTGACCCAAGCATTAAGAATGCTTGGTCACCTTGTCGTGATTTTGCATGTATAATTTAGCCTAAAAAAAAGCTATACTATAGTTTTAATGCAGCTTAAAGCTGAATAGTTTCTTTTATATTGTGAAAGACAATCATTGACATTCCATATGTGTGTATCAAATAATTAGGTGGCATGGATAAGTGGAGTGTTTCATCAATGAATGACAAATTGGTAAAACCTTGCTCGAAGTAAGTATCATTGAATTAAATCGCCTCAAGAGAAATGTGCCAGATACTAGTAATACAATGTATCCTCACCACATTGATATTGTTTCTGACATCTAACATGTACTTACAGTGCTGAATTTTTGTCAATTTTATGGTGGCTTAAAATGTTGAAAAGAAAGGCAGGTTTTTAATGGAGTTCTGTAGTCTTCAAAGATCAAATATGTGCTAGTATTTTTTAACGTTTTGTTTGCATCCTTTACCAAGAAAAAAGAATACTATTAGAAATGATCAAATTCCTGTGGCCTTGGCTAGGTGAGATGTAGAAATACATACATTGTATATCAGATAATGTTCCAGAAAGAATATTCAGGCTGTATGGGACTGTCATGGAAAAGCTGTTTTTGCAGCAGAGAATGTGGCAAACATGTTAAATGCATTTGATCTGTTGGTGAGTTTTGATGAGTAAAACACAGAATTCAGACTTAAGTTTACAAAATGTATTTATTCAATCTTTAAGCTATCTCTGTCATGCAGCAACTGAATTATTTCTGTCCCTAAAGTCTATTAAAGTTATGGTGTTAAATTAGTGGTGTTAAGTGTGCATGCAGTGAAGTCTATTCTTAGTTTTGTGACATTTTCCCCCCGTAGATACTCATTTGGCAGCTCTTTCGAACATTGAAAATTGTTATGAAAATTATTTCACAGTGCTTTGATCTGCTTTTATTCTAGCATTTGTTATCTGCTGAAAACTGTGCATGTTTTTTTTCTTAATAAAACCTTATGTGAAATAAAGTTGACGTTTCAAATGGTGAACTGTACTACATGTACTGTAAACGCATTTAAGTTCGCATGGTTTTTATTTCGCGCTAAGGCCAAAATGGAGTGTTTGCAGTCATTTCAAGTTTGCGGCAGCGCTATAGTCACAGCTACCGAGTATTGGACAAAAATGTTCGCTGTGGCTTTAAGTTAGCAGTGAAACGGTTGCTGCGAACATACAACCACCGTGAACATTTCTGCATTTACAGTATGTGGTGGATTTAAAGGTACACTGCATGAACTCAGTCGGAGTTCTAGTCTAGCTGGTGTGTCTGTTTGCAATTGTATATCCCGACATCAAACTTACTTATTGTATAAGGACACCTTTATCAAATTTGTCTCTCTAAGTCTAAGGTATTGATATTTAAGAGCAGTCTAGTATTGTCTCTCCCCTTTCCAGACAACTTCACCATATAGAAAACTCATGGTTTGTTCCTGACTGACTGAGAAGTACCAAGAAGTCAGACCCACACTGTGAGGTTTTGCATAACACTGAAACTTTATTATTTCAACCTACATGTTACATTACATATAACACAGGTGCAGATCTCAAAACACTCAGGCCACATTTTGTCCCAACAAATGAGCTATAGAAGAAAGAAAATCTTGTTGCTAAACGTCAACGGTCAACTCTTAAAAGAGTCCTTGTTTTTCAGTTTCAAGTTGCTTAATTGCGTTCTCAATGCACGTTAACAGGATCTCTCTTGACCTTTACCGAGTAATGCACATTTGTATTGATTTTTGCTTGAATTTTATCTTGACTCATCAATTGTACCGTCTCATCATTTAAGTGATATCAGAAAGTCTACACGTATACTAGTAGAGTAACTTCATAAGTTACGATGAAATTCGCTGTGGAACACCATTCATGCAGCACTACATATTAATAACAGATTGGAGATATACGCATATTGAATACAACACTCAGCATTATGCATATGCGTTTATATGCAAGATATTGAATATATGTTCCATACAATTAACGTTATGTATTTCTTACTTGGTATTGATATGTATGAAATCTTGATTAATGCTCAATGCATGTCTGATGTCGAATTGTGTTATAATACAATGCGACCAGTTGACGTTTTTCTCTTAAACTATAGTTAAAAAATTCTGAGCATTCATTCATTCATCCCTTCTTCAACTTTAATATCCTGTTTCACAGTTTGCAACAGAAACGCCCCTGCAGTTTTAAGGAAAGCTGACAGGGGTACAAAGTTATGTCACCGTTTTCAGGGCATAAGAGCCATCTAGCTGATCTACCGCCCAAAAAATCGTGTCAAGAACCGGAAGTTCTGCTGCAGAACCAAGGAAAGCCACCAGGTGGCCCAAATCTAATAATTTGTTCCACAGGCCCAAACCAAACTATATGCCAGATTTCTCATCAATCCATCCATGGCTTCAGGAGTTATGCTGCTAGCAAAAGTACCCGGGTCACGGGTTCCTTAGTTATCACTCGGTGTCCAGCACCGAAGGTGCCTTCATCGCTAGACTTCCAGTGATGAAGTTTTGTCATCTGTGGCCTTCCAGCAATGAGGCGACTTCATTACTGGAAATCACTGAATTATCACTGGAAACCGAGAGATGAGAGTACCCGCGGGGCTGGAAAACCAGATTCCGCACCGTAATTGTAAACCGAGCCAGCTAATCCGATGTGCAGTTTACGCTAACGTACGCATCAATTTACGTAACATTATCCGCACTCTCACACAAGAAGGAGAAGGAGCCTGAGTGGGCTTGGTAACTTTAATGTATAGCAGAGATTGTCGAACACGGGTGGGTGGGTGGGACTGAGAAAATTGAACCGTGTTACTGCTAGCACGCTGGCGTGGCTATGGCGTGGATGACGTGTCTACTGATCACGTGAGCTAGGGTTCGAACGGCTAATTAGCATATTTGAGCCTTCGCTCAAATCGTCACAATTATCCGCACTCTCACACAAGAAGGAGAAGGAGCCTGAGTGGGCTTGGTAACTTTAATGTATAGCAGAGATTGTCGAACACCAAGACCAAGCCCAGCGGGAGATTATGCGAGTAGGGAAGAGTGCGGGAGTTGCGACGAGAGGAGCGTGGTGGAGTAGTAGTGACAAGCTACTGAGAGTCTGTAGGAACTAGGCCTCGGTACCAAGGAATGTGAAGAAGTGTGAGCTGCCGATAAGATATTACTGGTGGCATCAACTGGTATACAGCCGTCGTTTGTAACAGCGAAAGTAGTAGTAAGTAAATTAGCCAGCGCCAATACTAGTGCAACTTAGCAAGCTAGGGAAGACTGACGACCAACAGTTAAACAAACTAAACAGCCTAAGGCTAACAGGTGAGCAAACTAAAACAACCGTAACCTAACAGTTGAGTAAATAACCTTAACCTAACAGGTGGGTAACTATTTTAAACAACTGCACCATTGTCTCTAAGCCACAAGACGAATGTATAAACGCTGTCCTAAACACTATATGACATGTGTGCTGTCATACTGAACCAGCCGCTACTAGTGCTAGAGTCCGAAGTTGGCTGCTGATAATGTCTATAGGAGTCCGCTTCGTGAAGGAAGTCTTTCTACTGCAAGTACATCTGGAGAATCAGTCTTTGCTAAACAGTCCCTTCAATAGACTAATCTGGTTGCTCCAGCGAACTGTTCTGGGGAGTCAGTCGTTGCTAAACAGTCCCTCCAATAGACTAATCTGGTTGCTCCAGCGAACTGTTCTGTAGCTTCTCCGCGATCAGCTTGGAATACTCGCACCTCATGTCGAAGGAGCAGTCCAAGTACAGTTCGAACGCGTTTGAAGACCAGTCGCCTAACAGTTTAATCACCTGTGGGTCAGCACCGCAGTGCCACGCGTAAGTCGCCCCGCCGCGTCTGAAACTATGTCCCGAATAACTCCCTGGGGTGAAGCCTGCCGCGGATAATAACGACTTCAAGTGGTGGACGAACGTGTCATGGGTGAGGGAGATGAGTCCGCCTCCGTTACCTGGGACCAGGAACGCCGGCCCGTCTGGGTCGGCCGGGATCATGTTACACATATTGACGTATGCGTACTGAGGACACAGGGGATGCCCTTGCAATGCGGGCAATGGTAGGAGAAGCACCTTTTGCCGAAACTGGATCGTCTTCGACCAAGCCACCTGAACCAGGAGTCCATCCTTGGAAACTTGAATGGCGCGACGCGTTAGCTGCTTGCGTGGGTCGACTGCTGACTGTGATCGCGGTACTATGTTCGACTTCCGTAGCAATGTGAAGAAGGCCACGCAGAATGCTGCCCACAGCGTGGCGTGCATGGGCCTTGTCAGGTCCAACAACTCTCGGATTTTGAGCAAAATGGCAGGCGTGATAGGGAGCTTTCTCTCTGGCACATGTGGGGAACCTCTACGGAAGGAAGACACGACGAGCTTCAGTTCGAAGCTGTTCTCGGGCGGTTCGAAGTCGTGAAATCGTTGCAACATGCGTGCCCCGTGTACATACAGCTGGACGCTACTCGGGCTCCGCAAGGAGCGCGTAAGGAATTGTGCGTAACGGGTGAGAGTTTTCGAGTCAGTCGGTAGAGCAGGTAGTTTGAAAAACTCACAGAATAGTAGAAATGCCCTCCACTGCGTTCGGAAATTGGCGAAAGTGCCCGCCGCGAAAGCCGACAGCTTTGCGTCCTCTACGTCTGAGTCCAATCGCCGTAGCAGGGTGCAGGTACCTGGAAAGATCACAGTGTGTCAGTAGCTCGAAATGTCATGGGCAGACAACAACGCTGGCTGTGCGCTGCCCGGCCGTCAGGCGTTTGAATTCGTTCTCGTGGTACTGCGAAGTCGACCAGCGGCTGAGGTGGTCACTCGAATTGTGCCTTGTGGCAACGCCCGCTGGGGAAGTATCACTTGTAGAGTCGCAGGTACACCCGACCTGAAAACCGTCACTCGAGTTGTACCTCATGGCAACGCCCGCTGGGGAATGTACAGTCATGGAAACATCGGCTGCTCTAGAGGAAACCTGACTTTGCCTGGCGGCGACGCCCTCGTGGAGGGGAAACGAGGCGAAAGAATCTGTACCAATTCTTGTCATATCTAGAAGAACATTGTCCGCACCGTGCAACGAATGACTGTCTGAATCTCTTGAAACTACTCGCTTTTCGCCAGCCGTGAACGTGACTGGTGAACCGTGGCAGTTCTGAAGTGAAACACTAGAACCAAGGCTTGGTTCGATCGTCACATCAATACCGTCTGTGGTATTTCCGGCAACTATACTCCCTTCGTCAGAATCGAATATTTTCTCCCTCTCTGCTACAACAACATCAAAATCCTGAACGGAAACACGATAACTGCTGGCCTCCGTGCCTGCAACATCGCTACAAACTGTGTGGGAAGACCCGCTACGCTCATCACTGTGGCGAGTTGAAAACTGTAAACAACTGTCCGAAACGCGAGGGGCCTTGTCTGAGCAGATGGACATGTCGCTACCGTCAGTGGGAGGTAGACTGTAAACATGATCCACACTGTGGCGAGTTGAAAGTCGGACAATGCTGAACGAAACACGAGAACTATCGTCTGTGTTGATTGAGACATCGCTACAATCTACGTAGGGAAGGCTGTGAAACTATCCGCGCTGTGGCGGGTTGAATACGGAAAAACTGACCGGGTCGACTCTTCAATTGTTGAGTCGCAGGTACACCCGACCCGAAAATTGTCACTCGAATTGTGCCTTGTGGCAACGCCCGCTGGGGGAGTATCACTCGTAGAGTCGCAGGTACACCCGACCTGAAAACCGTCACTCGAATTGTGCCTTGTGGCAACGCCCGCTGGGGGAGTATCACTTGTAGAGTCGCAGGTACACCCGACCTGAAAACCGTCACTCGAATTGTGCCTTGTGGCAACGCCCGCTGGGGGAGTATCACTTGTAGAGTCGCAGGTACACCCGACCTGAAAACCGTCACTCGAGTTGTACCTCATGGCAACGCCCGCTGGGGGATGTACAGTCATGGAAACATCGGCTGCTCTAGAGGAAAACTGACTTTTGCCTGGCGGCGACGCCCTCTTGGAGGGGAAACGAGACGAAAGAATCTGTACCAATTCTTGTCATATCGGTATTGTCATAACTGTAAACAACTGTCCGAAACACGAGGAGCATTGTCTGAGCGGATGGACATGTCGCTACCGTCAGTGGGAGGTAGACTGTAAACATGATCCTCACTGTGGCGAATTGAATGTCGGACGCTACTGAAGAAAACACGAGAACTATCTGACTTCGCCTGGCGGCGACGCCCTCTTGGAGGGGAAACGAGACGAAAGAATCTGTACCAATTCTTGTCATATCTGTATTGTTAAAACTGTAAACAACTGTCCGAAACACGAGGAGCATTGTCTGAGCGGATGGACATGTCGCTACCGTCAGTGGGAGGTAGACTGTAAACATGAACCTCACTGTGGCGAGTTGAATGTCGGACGCTACTGAAGGAAACACAAGAACTATCGTCTGTGTTGATTGACACATCGCTACACTCTGCGTAGGGAAGGCTGTTGAAACTATCCGCACTGTGACGAGTTAAATACGGAAAACTACTGACAGAAGCGATCTGAACGTGGCTACTAGAAGGAGACGGACGTGGACAACAGAAACAAACTCACAGTTCTCCGCACGGTAGTGTCCCCGGCTCTTGAGCCGGTCCCCGTGCCCTTGAGTGGGCGTGCTTATCACGCGGTGCTGTCAGCCGTCTGCACTCGCGTCTGCTTGGTTTCCCGCCTCTTGCGTTCGCAGTCGGCTTCTGCGTGCTTGTATTTCATTGACTTGCTCTCCCAGCAGAATCGACAGCAGTGGTCGAAACGGCACGTTGAGAGGAAACAGCTGTTTTTGTTGAAACTCCAGCATATCCGCGGTGCTGTCTGTGTTGACGTGCCGCCATCACCGGAATCCGCCGGCTTGAGGTTGACCTTATTTCCGTCGAAAAACATCTCCTTCAAATGCGCCCAGTCCGACCACACGCCTGGGACGCTCATTGCCTCGCTGACCGCGGCAGCATGGAAAGTACGCACGTGAGCCCACTTGTACCTAGCCAATCTGTCGAAGCAATACTGCAACACAGAGAGACGGCCGAGCAACTCCGAACGTGGCAGATTCTCAGAACGCAACAACGCCATACATCCGGACATAAACTCTCCGAGAGACAATTCATCATACTTCTTCGGTTCGGAGCTGTCTAAGTTGTACACGAATGCTTCTGGGGACAGCGGCTTACCTTCGTCTTTCCTCTTCTTTCTGGCTCCCGGTAGCGCGTACTTGGTGTCCACTGCATGTTGCAAAACTGCGTTCTCGCGTAGCTGCTGTAAGGTGATATCTCCCTCTCCTAACACCATCTTGTCTTGCTGGCCTTGTAGGGGTTTCCCGCTAATGGTCGCGCGGGCCGCCATAGCTGCTTGTGCTTGCTTGAGTTCGTCCTCCAAGGCGGCGACCTCACTCTCCAACTTTACCTCAGCCAGCCGCTCGAGCAGAGCCCCCTTCTTCTTCTCTAGCTCTGCAGTGGCGCTCTCGTGCGACGGCGGCTCAGTCTCCTCCGGCGAGTCCTTCACGTTGTCCTTCTCTTGGCCATGTGGTGGGGGAGGGTCCTTGACCCGCTCGGATGGAGGGTCTATCCCCTCACAATGCTTACTCCCTTTACCCTTCGGGTGCAGGATCAACTCCTCGCCGCAACCTGGGCATCGTTTCCGTCTCACCATGGTCGAGTAAAGGGCACAAGACGGAGATTATAACTGAGAAAATTGAACCGTGTTACTGCTAGCACGCTGGCGTGGCTATGGCGTGGATGACGTGTCTACTGATCACGTGAGCTAGGGTTCGAACGGCTAATTAGCATATTTGAGCCTTCGCTCAAATCGTCACCATTACGCTTTAATACGAAAAAAGGCCAAAATACCTGCCGGGCGGTAGCAAAGCCGGGCAAGCTCCCGGACGGAATAAAATATATCCAGATGCTTGAATAAATAATTGTTCGTGTCACACAAAAGTACCGTACACTGAAAAATCAATCATTGAAAAATTATACGGTATAAAGGTTCCCGGCTTTGTCTTATTGTAGTACGCCGTAATGGTATCGACTCAAAATGCACTCAAAATGTTGTCTAATACTTAGCACTGGAACATTCCAGTGATAATGATATGTGATCACTGGAAGGCCACTAACGAAGTAATGTCATCACTCGGCTTCCAGCACTAGAGAGTCACTCATCACTGGTAAATCTAGCGTGGAACCCGTGACCGCGGGACCTCCGTACTGGGTAACCAGTGATGAATGACCTTTGAACCAGCCTACTTGTCTGGCACCCGAGTGACGAGCGGAGATCATCACTAGAAGCCGAGTGATGAGCGGAGTTCATTTCTGGAAACCGAGCACCGAGGCAAGATTCAGTGCTGGAATTCCAGCACCGAGGGGGCTTCATTACTGGAATAAAGCCGTTCGTCACTGGATTTCTAGTGATGAACTTTCTTTGGTGCTGGACGTCCAGCGACGACGCTATTTTGTTCACGCGTTCATTACTCGGCGCTCAGTGAGGAACCGGTGACCCGGGTACCTTTGCATGCTGCTATAAAACCAAATAAAAACACCGTTAAACTGCTACAAAAAACATAACCTTCTTTGAGAAGTGGTGAGCCTTCGAGAGCCCCTTCGAGAACTGTTAGCTGGTTCTAAATGCTGCAGTACTAGTATAAACCGCCACCTGGCGTCTTAGATTGACCCCACAGGAAAGGTCAGCCCTCAGTGGTCTTGAGGACTTGATCAGATGAAAAGTTGTCACCATTTTTCGCCGCCTCTGTGTAAATAAGTCCACCCGATGCACAAGATTGTGTTCTAGAAGGAATGTCGAAGACATCGTGCTCAACATGAACTGAAGGTGGTTTCGCCTAGAAGTTAATAAGTGATTTATAAGTTCGGAGCCAAAGTGGGTCACAGGTGAAAAACCGTTGTGTGTGTTCAGAGGTCAGATGCAGACGATTTTTGCCGGTACCCGACTAGCTCGGGTCGGGATGACTTCTGACAATGCTGTCCGCCGCATCAGGCTGCTAGCCGGGCTGATAAACACCGGAACAACGTCGGTGAAGCCGCGCTTTCTGTGCAGCGGTAAGTATATGAGGAGGAAATATACATGCCGGTACTCTTGCGTAAGTGTAGCCGGCTACGCCCCCCCCCCCTGTCATATAAAAACTTCGTCACCAAATAGTTTTACACTCATATAATCTATGTAACATGATTTAGTAGTGATATTAAATGTTTGGTTATTGTAGTGGTATCGAAGTGTGTTTGATATTAGTTTTGATAGCCCTTTGTGTTGGGATTTTATTGTTTGAGGTTGTGAAGTATGATAACGTTATATAACGTTATATAAACCAACTGGAGGTTTTATCCTTGCGTTAACAGTCGCTTATAAAAAGGTTAACAGTTGCCAGAATGAATTTCTTACAATACTGCCCAAACTCATATCTACATGTCTGAGATTATTGGCAGTTGCACATGGGGAAGTCCAGAACAAAGAAACGAAGGGAAAATAAAGGAAAGACGCTAAAGAACATCAGCAATTGATTTTGTGTGTGAAAGACAGGACAAGTTAATTTAGCTGGTGATTTGTTTGTATGTTTCCCTCCAGATGCCCGAGTGAGTATAGGAGATGTCAGTATTCCTCTCAAGCAGCCCAGGAACCCTGAGCTGGTTCCTGTCAAATATGGTAAGTCCTGACTGACCTGAGCAACAATTATTGATCGTACAAGCTGGCACGGTGGCCTTGTGGTTAGGGCTGTTGACTCAGAACCTGGAGGCACATATACATACGTACTGAGTTCAAATCCCTGACAGGTCACCATGTTGTGCCCCTGGGAAAGGCACTTCACACCAATTTTTTCACTTGACTCAGGCGTAAATGAGTACCTAGATTTGGCTGGTAACATAGGATGTTAAATGGAGGTTCCATGTTTGAGGTGTGGATGCCACACCTCGAGTACGTAAAAGAACCCACCACACTTATTGAGAAGAGCAGGAGCCCTTCCTGGTGTGACTGGATGAAATAAATCCGTCCAGATATGCAGCTTGTACTCTTCAGTACAAACCTGGTGTGTTATGCCATGAGCCAGTTTACCGGGTATTCAGTACAAACAAACAAATACTTCACCAATATATTTTTCCTAGAATCGTTTCTTTCATGGAAGATGTATCAACAAAAATCCGCAAATACAGTTTTGATATAGTATCCTGCAGTTTTATTACAATGTTTTGATTTCTTAATTTTGGATTTTCCTTATTTTGAATTCCTGCAGCAAATGGTGCCTTACCACAATCAACAATGAGGCATTTGAGATGGATCATGCAAAAGGTATGGCAGTCTTTGTTGTCTATGTCTTGTAAAATTTGCCGCATTTTGTATGGTTGATTTATCTATAGGAGATCCCTTGATCGATGAGCACATTAAAAAGGGGAAGAGGTAGCACCCCCTGCCTGTAAAAATATGAGAGAGGCTCTGGTAGACTAGTCCAAGCTTATCATCATCAAGGCTGTTGAGATGATCTTGTAAGTCGTATACTAAAAGTAAAACAGCACTGGCGTATATATTGTACCCTGTATGTCTGTTGTACAATGTAGTGTATGATTCTTTGTTAGCTTGTATCATAACCCTCCCGAATTCTTGTCTCATATTTTCAATCCCAGGATGCTCTTGGCCAGGATGTGTTTCTGATTGGTCCCCCTGGTCCTCTGAGAAGGGCATTGGCCATGCAGTATCTGGTACAAAATATTTACATCATATGATACAATATGTACCTTTATTGGTGGCATCGCCCCTTTTGAATTGATCATTATGTAGTAGGAAGTGTATTTTGTATATTACAGTTCATCTTGAAATGTTTGTGGTTTTGATTTCAGTTTTTGTGGTGACCTCTCTATTGTGTACATGTATACATATATTCATTACACTTTGAATATTATATGTTTCCAATGAATTACTACTGTACTACAGAATTGTTTCAACCTTTGACTTAATAAAACACCATGAAAACTTCCTTTCCCACTCCACCGTGTTCCCTCATGATCAAATGGGATTAGAACCCAGAATTTTAGGATACACACATGTACCCGAGGTAAACACCTTATTGCCAGCTTAGGCAAAATAGGCCCAACTGTATTAAAGCATCTTCTCTTGATGTTCCTTTATTTTTAGGAAATCACAAAGAGAGAGGCAGAGTACCTGGCCCTCTCCAGAGACAGTACAGAAACAGACCTGAAACAGAGGAGGGAAATACGCTCAGGGAGTGCCTTCTATATTGACCAGGTATGTATTATGTACAAGTCTTGTACATGGACTTGTACATCTCTTTGATTCAATATCATCAAAGGCATCGAGTGGCCTCAAATGGGCAAATTGTTAGGCTAGTGGACTGGAGATTTTTTCTCACTCCAACCTGGTGTAAAATAGGTACCTGGTTTTTATGCTATATCCATACACAAAGTAAAGCGCTTATCAACCAAGTGCTGACTGAATTTCTTATGTCTTCGCTACAGTGTGCAGTTCGAGCAGCGACTAAGGGTAGAGTTCTAGTTCTGGAAGGAATCGAGAAAGCAGAGAGGAACGTCTTGCCTGTCTTAAACAACCTTCTTGAGAACAGGGAGATGCAACTTGACGACGGAAGGTTTCTGGTGGCAGCTGACCGATACGACAAGCTCTTACAGGTCAGAAAAAACCTTAACCTTCTCCCTGCTGTGTTAGCCTTTAGGCACAAAATTTATGATGGTTAAAGGGTTAAGTAGCAGGATGAAAGTTAATGGCAATTGTTTTATAAAAAGATATTGTAATAATAAGTTGGCATAGTGGCCTTGCGGTTAGGGTTGTTGACTCAGAACCTGGAGGTACTGAATTGAAATCCCTGATAGGTCCCGTTGTACATGTTGTGCCCTTCGGGAAGGAAATTAACACCAATTCCCTCACTTCTTGACTTAGTTGTAAATGAGTGTGTTACACCATGAGGTAGACGTAGTTTACCGGATATTCAATACAAACAAACAGTATTTGTGCTGATTCTTCAATGGATACAATGTTATATGGTATTCAATACATTTTGTAGGTCTATGTTGTACAGTACTGTAATTTTTTAAGATACACGAATGTCAAAATATTTTACATCCTTTCTGTTAGGATCACACAAAAGAGGAGTTGGATGCCTGGAAGCTTGTGAGAGTGGACGAACGGTTTCGCGTGATCGCCTTGGGTCTTCCCGTCCCACGTTACAAGGGTAACCCTCTCGACCCGCCGCTACGGTCGCGTTTCCAAGCCAGAGACGTCAACCCCATTCCATTCAAGGTGACAAAGTCAGTTGTTTTTGTACCACATCCTGAAGCAAAAGGGCATATATGTACATGTATGTACATTTGTATGGAAACATGTTTTGTGTCAAGTACAAATTGTTGAATGAAAGAAAAATACTGCCTTTGAAATGTATGCTTTTGAATATTCTCACATAAGCTGATCAAAGACTTGTTTCTTTCAACATGCAGGACCATTTGGAGCTTCTAACAGAGGCAGCACCAAACATATCTTCAGACAGGTATGATTTCTTTTCTTTATCATTTCAGTCTCTAGAATTGCTCTATAGAATTGTGTTGTTTTCAGCCTGTGTGTTTGTTTGTCTTGGTGTGTATCCGTAGTTGTTTGAATAATGTTTGAGTGACAGGATGTAAGGCAGAAGATGATGTAATTGGAGCTCTCGGCTTGGGATAGTTAGCTTGGCCACGGTTCAAAATTGGTCCCAATTGGGATGGGAAGGTCGGCTTCACCTGGACTTAAAGTTTTACGATAGTCAGAAACATGCATGGACAGAACTAGCAAGACATTCGCAGTAATGAATAAGACAAGAAATGCACTGAAACTTTAAATATTTCACAGACATATAATATAGGAGATCGTCAATTTTTTGTGAATTATTTCTTTTTTAAGGTCTAATATCAGTATAGCCATAATTGAACTGACAATTGATTTTATGTGACTCAAATTTATTTGGCCTGCTGTCTATACACTGTGCTTGATTTTTGGTAATGATTGTGGATGACAAACATGTAAATTTGTCCACAGAACCTCCCTGATGCTGTCCTTTGCTACGACCATGATATCGCAGGAGTCCTCATCTCTGGGCCTGCCTGACTTCCCTACTGATAACCTTGTTAGTGCTGCTAAAATCCTGGTAAGTTCTTCTCTAGACTTTACAGTTATACATGTAGCTAACAACGCATTCAAAGATTTTGTGACATGAGCTTCTTTGAGTTTACAAACTGTTATTTTTAAAGTATAATTAGGTGCTTTGAGGCTCTTGAAAAACAAGGAATGTGTTAAAGAACTTAAGATTGTGATAGATTGCATTCTATTGACTTCTTGTTAGCATCTGTATCATCATAAGTACGCCAACTCTTAACTTTAAAACTTCTGATAAAAGTCTGATTTTCTTGTTCTGTTAGTGTACATTTTCTGCTGTTTGAAGTGTCATACAGTCTTTCTAGTCTAATTTGTAATATTAAAATACATTGTACAGTACAATGGACTGGGTAGATGCATTGTAATGTATTTCTTAAGGCTAATCTTAAAAATGTTTTGTTTTCATGTACCTTCTCAGAGTGCCCTGCCAGAAGCCTCCTCTCAGAGATTGTTACACAGACTTTATCCATATGATGTCATTCTGGGGAAAGAAGGCAGAACAGCAGTGGAGGATACATTAAAGGTACTTACTGCCCCCCAACTTCATGTCTGTAACATATCCAAGTTAGAAAGCTGACATAGTTTTTAGGCACACTGTTTTGTAATAAAAACTAAATAGTTGATGACTGCATTGAGTTAACTGCCACTCTTATGGATACATTTTTTTCCAATAAAGTTTAAAGCTCAATTTTTCACAATAATGATGGCGATATTGTTGGATATTCCTAATGTTTTACAACTAACATTTGTTTGATATGTAGAATTTGTTATCAATGTTAAATGCATGTTGGACTTCATAATGTATTACATTGTACAACTAATATTCTTATTTGATACGTTGAATTCATTATGTTAAACTATAATTATGTTGTTATGGTAAATCTAAGCTCAACTTTTTGTATGCTTTATGCAAAATGTGGGACTTTTGCTTTCACGCTTTAGCCTTTTACTGAATTGATCCATAATTTTTTGTTGTCAGAAATTTGAACTTTTTGAGAAAGATGCAGAGAGACTATCACAGAAAGTACTTGGGGTGGAGAGACTACCGGACAAGTCTCACGCAGAGGTGAAGATGGAAATCAACGGAAACCAATATCAACTTCAGGTGAGTTATACAACAATAAAATATAATTAGTCTAGCTGTCCAGTCATATCTTAGAATTATGAGCTGATATATTGTTAACTTCTATTCTACATTTGGTTGTTTTCTTAAGTGTGTAGTGCTTTGGATTCTATACAATACTACATGTTGTGTATATTGGTTGTATTTATTGTATTGTATTATGAAAAAGTACAAGTCTTAGAGAGATGCAGAAGCAGCAGTTGTTGTCTTACTTTGACTTACTATGAACTTTTTTTCTGTTTTCTAGGGGAACTTTTTTTTGGTATTCCAGGGACAGTATGTTGTACTGAATATTGATAAGCTTATAAATCTAAAATAATCATTATAAAGTTACAGAGTACAATACACTTATCATCAGGTATGTTTGTAACTGTTATAAAAAGTAGATTTTTGTTGTTAGTAAAATAAGCAACTATTTTCCATCCATAACTAGGTGCCTGCAGGGAGTGAAGCTGAGGTTGGTTTGAGTGCCTCAGACTTCGTAAACACTCCCTATCACCAAAACCTGCTGGCAGACATGGTCCAGTCCCACTTTGTCAAAGACTTCTGTGTCATCGGTGCCAAGGTATAGGACTGTCATTTTCTCCCATGATTTAGATTCTTTTCTTCATAGTTGTAATTTTTATGTTAAGTCTTTTTGAATACAAGAAACTACAGAAAGAGTATGTTTCGGGATACATAGTACATGGTTGTATATAAAAGATGACAACTTTGGTAAAAGCTACCAGTGACAGTGTTTTACCGACAAAACAAGGTAAATCTAAGCTCAGCTTTTTGTATGGTGTATGCCAAATGTAAAAGATAAAGGTTAACATTCATGTGCAAATGTCCGTCACTATGTATATTTGTGCTGGCTTTCATAAAAATAATGCAATAACATATTTTTCATCAAACTCCTTTTTTTCAGGGATGTGGAAAAAGTGTTGTTGTGAGAAGATTTGCAGACATGCTGGGTTATGAAGTGGAACCTATAATGCTCTACCAGGTAATGTTTGTGTTTATGTACATTGTATGACCAAATATACAATGTACCAAGAAGTTTCTTAAAATGGTTTTTGATGTGTTAAATTATTGCTTTGCTGTTCTTAACATAACTCTTAAAATCATTACACTCTTGGTTAGATTTTAGTCAAAGTCTTAGAAATGAGCATGACAAAAAAATCAAAATTAATCAACATGGCTTGCAAAGCCTTTGAATTATCTAGTCTACAAATAAACTAATTTTGCTATTCAACACAAAATAATGAAAAAGAAATGTAGTACATACATGCAAAAGTAGTACACATTATTGGACATTTATAGCTAGAACTATATAGAAATAGAAATATAGACAATCTTTAACTTTTTAATCAGACATGCTTGATACAGTGTGTTGATAATATTACATGGTGAAACAAATTCTAATATATGAAATTATATCAAAGTACTGGGCAAAACTGAAATTCAATGTGAATTGTTTTTCCACACTTAAAATCTATAATTTTGTGATTTTTTATGAATTTTTCAGGACATGACAGCCCGTGACTTGTTACAACAGAGAATCACCCTCCCCAACGGTGACACAGCCTGGAGACCCTCCCCACTGGTCACAGCAGCCCTGGACGGGAGTATAGCACTACTGGACGGGATCCATAGGGTCAACTCAGGCACTCTGGCCATCTTACAGAGGTATGGATGCACAAATGTACAGTATATTTAGGAGATATTGTTAATACCGTACATGCCTAGCCTTTGGGTTCGCAGGGATTTAATTTCTCGGTTGGGAGAAAATGGAGTGTTTTAACTTTACATTTGAAAAGATTGGGGTAGGCGGGCAGAAGACAGATTAACCATTTTTGCTGTGGTTTTAACCTAATGTTTGCATTGAAGAGCCAGGCCAAAGAAAACATCAACAAGAAACCACAGTGGAAGTTTTGACATTTACAGTGTATGTTTTAACGCGTAATGTACAAACTATATATATATATATATATAGATAGATAGATAGATAGATAGATAGATAGATACTTAGATAGATAGATAGATAGATAGATAGATAGATAGATAGATAGATAGATAGATAGATAGATAGATAGATAGATAGATAGATAGATAGATAGATAGATAGATAGATGTATATAGTTCATTGAAATTCCTATCTTCTTAAGGTATTAAAAGGTATTTAGTATCTATCATGTGTTAAAAGTGCTCCTTTTGTTAGTATACTTTTAGAAATAATCTATAACCTGCATGTACCAGTTGAGACGATGTTATAATTCCTTGATGCATTGTTATCTAGGCTTGTCCATGACCGTGAATTGACACTTCACGATGGCACCAGACTCCTGAGACATGACAGATATGAAGCACTGAAGACAGAACACCAAATAACTAATGAAGAAATGGCAACAAGGTATGTTATATGTCTATAAGACATCTGTTATGTAGGACTTGTATATGATATAATCAATGGGTACCTTTGATCAACTATTGTAAAATGATGTCAAAATATCAAAATGATGTCTCATTTTTTGATGGTCACATGGTCCCTTAAGAGTTAACTTTAAAATGTTGTGAACTTTATAATTGATTCATTAGTGTATATATCCATTTTGCATTACAATGTTGATTATGATGATAAAGAAAACTTTGATGAAAACTATTTTGAAATTCTTTTATTTTTCCAGAATGATTTTCCCCATCCATCCGTCCTTCCGAATCATCGGTTTGGCAGAACCGCCCGTGGTGGGAAGCAGCACACAGCAGTGGCTGAGCGCTGAGCTACTGACTATCTTCCTGTACCACCACATGAGACCACTGTCCATGGCTGAGGAGATGGCAGTGGTGCAGGGCATGGTAGGTTGTGGTGGTACCAGTTCTATGGTACATATACCTGTGTACTCCTTATAACTTTGTGTAAGAGCTACTGACATTCCCGTACCATCACATGAGACCACTGTCCATGGCTGAGGAGATGGCAGTGTTACAGGGAATGGTAGGCCATGGTGGTACCAGCACTACCGGGTATGGTATAACATGTGTACATCTTTGAGTAAGAGCTACTGAGGTGTGTGGTGGTGCCAGTTCTGTGGTACTTTTGTAGTGCCAGATTCCTTCAATAAGGTATGAGACCACTGTCTATATATGGCTGATGACATGGTAGTGGTGCATGTACCTTTACTAGTAGCTGCCACTATAGTCAGGATTATTAATTCTTGACATCAATGGGAAAAGTTATCTACTGTAAGCGATTACCAAAAAGCGGTCACAATGGCCATGTATTTTTTATACTGGTTACCAGTGCAGGTTTGATTCAGTAATTGTAAGGCCCTCATGTCTTGGGTTTTGTTTCCTTTCATTGTCAGGTCTCCAATGCACCCAAGGCTGCTGTTGAACCACTTCTCACACTCACTCATGACCTCAGGGATTCAGGGGACCACACAGTAAGTCCAGAAATACCTTTGATTGCTGTCAAGAAAAGTAGCCTAGTAGTAACACTATTTGTAGACTGTGTATTTAATTCAATATCAAAGCATTGAAAGAACAGAGTAGTGTAAAGAAGGATCCACAGTGATTCAGAAACTGCAAATTCATATTCAATTTGAGAATACTAATTGTAGGTTTTTATAATGCAATTTGAATGTTGTAGAATCATGATATTGAATGTGCATGAAGAAATCCTTTTGCAAAATTATAAGTTACATGTGTAACAGTAGGAAAATGACTTACAGGTCTGGAACAACCTGTTACAACATAAAACAACACAAGGGTAGCCCGCCTCTCAGCCATGTTACATGTAGCTTTAGTCTACTGCTACGTACGGGTCCCTAACACAGCTGGCGTCCAAACTAATTCAGGGGTACAATATGTCCGATTGAATACTCTAAAAAGCAACTACTGTAACAATGTTTTTCCTTGTAGTTTTTCACACAATGTAATATTTGGTCCACAGGTATTGTCCCTGGCCTCTTCCCTCTCCACCAGACAACTCCTGAGGATGTCCCGACGGGCGGCACAGTTTCCTCAAGAGAACCTCAATGAAGCTGTCAACAAAGCCTGTCTTTCAAGGTATGTAGTACTCAGTCCACTGTTGCCATCTGTGTAATCTTCAATATACAGTCAAACCTGTATTAGCGGTCACCTTTGCATAGCGGCCACCTGCCCATAGTGGTCACTTTTTGTCGGTCCCTTGAATTTTTCCCATCAACAAAAGCATTAAGAATTCGTCTATAGCGGTCACTGTCCAACGCGGTCGCGGTCACACGGTTTTCAGTCCCGTGGGTCTGGAAACACTGCCGATAACGGTCACGGCGCATGGTCGGCCGGCAAGATTCGCGAACCTTCTTTCAAATCTCGGTAGAAAAATATCGTCATTATCCTTTTTTTATAACAGTGTTATCCATGAAAATGTTGTGTATGGTTTTATTTTGGATCGACTTGGGACAAAATTATGTGCATGTGGAAAAATCGAGACCGACCGAAAGCAGAACTTGAGTCATCTTGAGCCGATCGTCGTCTTGTGGAAGTGGTCGGTAGACCAAGTTTGACTGTACACAGTGTACATGTATGTGAATAAATGTTTCTCAGTGGGTACAGAAAACATGTGCCACTTATTGCTCATGGTCAATCAACCGTTTCTATAGAGCGTCCACCTGTCCATAACGGTCGATATTGGTCAGTCCCTTGAGTGACCGCTATAGACAGGTTTGACTGTACTTGTATTGATTTTGTATTGTGTTATAGATTATAGGTATTTTTGTTCCCTAAGATAATATTTGCGCCATGATTGCAGACTCTACTATGCAACAATCCTTTTTTGATACCCGTTAGTTATTGTCAGGTATTGTAGAGGCATCCTCATTAGATAGCTTTAAACAATGCATGCAGTTAACATAAACATGGTTACCTGTTGTTGAAAGTAGGACACAATCTGTGTGATGAGGTCTTTAAAAAGGACAATGTCACATGCATAAAGCTTGTATTATACAACATGCCAGTTTTCGAACAAGGTAGTTTTTTTACCATTAAAAGTATAATTGATTTCAGACAATAATGTTATGAAACGTTTTGGCTATACCATATTGCAGTTTTCCTCTGTCTGCTTGGCGATGTACAAAGCATGTGCCATTAACAGCACTCTTATATTATATGATACTGTACTGTATTCCACAAACATACAGGAATTTCAAACAAATGTTTTCCATCATAGATTTCTGCCAAAGCTAGCTCGATCAGCGCTTGATAAGACTTTGTCTGATGCTGGGATTGAAGCCAGTTCCTCCCAAGAAAAGGACATTGAGAAGATGCTGTCATGTAAGTCTGGAAGGATTCATCCTAATAGGAATGTGTGTTTATTAGACAGCTTTTTCTCGAGCTAAAGAAAGATTGGAACTCAACAGTTTCATTTGTGTCTACAGAATGATAGATTATTGTGTTCCATTATTATGATCAAGAACGCAAATTGTTCGAAATAAATCATGAAATGAAAGTTGAATTATGTGAGCTGCACAATCTGAGAGTTGCTCAATTTTGGCAATGCCTATGGGGTGGAGGCCTTTTGTACAGTACCAGGAGCAACTGACAGTTGTAATTATTGCTGACTGTTGATGTGTATTACAGGTGAGGTGAAGGATGGTCAGGTGAGGATAGGTACCACCACGGCACAGGTGTACAATCCCGAGAACAGAATGAAGGTTCCTGATGTCCTGTTCTACGACAATGCACAGGTAAGTAGACATAGCACCTGAGGTACATTGTACATCAGATTCTCTGTTCCTCTATTTACCATCTCGTTAAATGTAAAGATACTGTATCAGTAAAATACAATTCTTTATCATAAAGTCATACTCAGTCTGGTAACAAAATTGTGACTTTTTTCTCCTCAGCACCTGTCTATAATGGAGGACATGCTAAAGGACTTCCTGTTGGGTGAACATCTTCTGCTTGTGGGAAATCAGGTAAGATAACATCTTAAGATATCATAACAATATGATGAAATGAATTGTATACCCGGTCCTGATTGGTTCTTCATACCTTACTTAAGAAAAGTACCATGTGCAATATTCCTGTGAACCCCTAGGTGGTGCACGCAGCAAAAGTATTTAGAATGTACATTGATTTATCTTTGTGCAGTGAGTTTACAAAAGGTATTGTGTAGAGTGTTACTGACCTATGTACATATACATGGCCATAGTTTTGAGGCAGATTGAAGAAAATGGTATTATTGTTTGTTAAACTTGACCAACCAAATTAAAATGGCACAAATTGTTTTTGAATACAGGGTGTGGGGAAGAACAAAATTGTGGACCGATTCTTGTACTTACTGAACCGACCAAGAGAATACCTACAACTTCACAGGTGAGTAGGAATATTTCATCATATAGAAACATAGTACATAGTGTTCATGTGACATGCAGTTCACCTGTTAGTTGCTAGGAGTTGCCAATATTCTATCATTTTAATTTCATATCATAGGTCTATGATTACTCTGTCTTGTATTTCCAGAGACACCACAGTCCAAACACTTACCTTACAACCAAATGTCCAAGATGGAGTCATTGTGTATGAAGATTCACCACTGGTACGTTTTACTGAATAATCATTATATAGTATCATCTTAACTTAAAACTTTGCTAAATCACACTGCAAATCAAAGCAAGGATTAAAATTTCAGAACTATATCTATACTGACTTGTGGTTTTATAGTACAAAATTTGATAGAATGATAAATTATAGTTGTGACATGCTTATGATATTTCGTCAATAAATTATGTAGATTGCATTGTGCCAATATAATACTTGATGCCAATTCAAATTTATGTAGTGATAATACTTTTAATCAGGATTCTTTAGACAGCATTGGTAAAACTTGTTACATTAAGCACTCAATTCTTTCAAATGATGGCCTTACAGCTAAATCTGTTGTCATAATGACATTAAATCATTTTTTCTTCAACCCCATGTAGGTTCGTGCAATTAAGCTTGGCCACATACTGGTGATAGACGAAGCCGACAAAGCGCCCACCAACGTGACATGCATACTTAAGGCACTCGTGGAGAGCGGGGAGATGGTCCTCGCAGATGGAAGGAAAATTGTCTCAGGTAAGAAGGAAACTAGTTTCACAGTTTGTGTCCAATTACGTCCAATTATGTCCAATCACCACTCCTGAAATTAGGCTAATGTTAACTTAATTATAGTGACACCTAATTGTAGTGACACCTAATTGTAGTCGGCATCACGGTGGTGCAGTGGCCCAGAAGCCAGAGGTCACCACGCTTATCTAAAAGAGTATGGGTCCTTCCCGGTTTGAGTGGATCATCTATACCTGTCCGGATATGTAGCTTGTACTATTCAGTACAAACCTGGTGTGTTACGCTATGATGAGGTTTACCAGGTATACAATACAAACAATACAAATAAAACTAAAAGGTCATAGACTAATGATTGTTTTGGTTCTATTTATTGTTACTGCAATGAAAAGAAATATTCTTTAGGGAGAGTGAAAAATGTATAATAAGTGATAAATTCTCAATGACATAGCTTAATACATGGAACCTAATGTTCCTCAAAGTGACATTTTCTGTAATTTGTACTAATTTTTTATTCGACACAGTTGGTTTCAGTGGTAAGTGGCTGTCTGGCAAATAACAGCGCTAATAATGACTTAGTCTACTTTAATTGTCCCAAATGTAGTGTAATCTCCTGAAAGCATGAGTCAGTCACACACATAAGTGCCCACTGTTCAAATGTGAGCTGAGGTCAGATCACTAAAAGCACTACCGGTAAAAAACCCATCAGCCCTCCCCAAGTAATTGCGCAGAGATATTTTCCAGACTCCTCATTTGGGAATAACACTTCAGATAAGTGTCAAACAAAAAGTCAGCCAAGGTTTTATGTGACCCCACGGGAGCCACATTGCTTACTTGTAATCCGTCGGGGCCGCGTTGCCTTATCGTTTCCCGAGGTTGATAACCTGCCCTTTTGCTTAGAGTTCAAGTTGGCCTAGGAATTTTATCAGAAGCGGGGGAAGGAAAAATACACTAGGATGCATGGGCAGGAAACAATGGCGTCGGCTGTTTCAGTGGTGCGTTGACGATGTTACTATGAGTTGGAACCGTAACTCCACGGAATGGCCAGGAGGATTCTACGCCACGTCACCCGACGGAGAATGGAACGCGAGCGGCTTGGATCCGTTGTATAACTCCACGCAGCGCGCCAACACCACAGAGCTAGAAGCGGTGACCAAACAAGAGAGCGGAATCATCGCAAACTTCAACATCATCCGCGTGGCGGTCCTAGTCACGGTTTTCTCGCTCCTGGTGGTTCTGAGCATGCGGGCGATCCTGCGTATCATCTGGGGCCAGCTGTACTTCGATCATGACGACCAGGAACGACCGCGGGAGCCTGACCGAGAATCACACGACACCATTGATCTTCACAACTGACGGAAGCCCTGAAGTAATCTTTGTCTGACTCTTATGACAAGTTGGGTTGATACAAGTACGACGTATCAGTAATGTGACTAATATTAGAAATAATGACCAATTTGTAGAATATCTATGATATGTGTTGCATTTCTATACATTGTACATTAGTTGTAGCTTCCTATACATGTACATGTAGGTTTTTTTAGGACATACTGCAATCCATAACTCTATAAACTAATCACTTTGGATTGATTGTACAATGCATTTCCCCTGCATTACTTTGAGAGAAACATTATTTCGTGTTCCGTCATTCTTCAGTATGTTAGTAAAGCCCTATTACTGTATGGGTGTTCTTGGCTTCCCCTTAAATACTTCATGTACATTGTACATGTCTAATACATGTAGTTCACACATTATTTACATTCCAGACAGTCACATTTATAAACATTTCTGATTACCAGTGCATTTTTTAATCTCTACTGCCCATCAAGAGGTTGGGCTGCTGCCAAGTTGCCAAGTTTTAGACCAAGTATGCATAAATTTGTAGTGCTATTGAAATTAAGCAGATGTCAGCTATATTCTGCTAGGGTATTGTTTATTGTTCCTTTTAACAACATCCTGATCTGTATGGCACATTTTGGTTTACAACTTTAAGTAAAAGGCACTAAGTCTTGTTCATCTACTATTTTGAATTTATTAATGCCCATGAAGTTATATACATGTATTAGCAATTTGATGCTGTCTTTCTTGGGGAAAACTTGAATGAATTATTAGTAATATTACTTGAGGATTGAGTTGAGTAAATAGGGATCATCATTCTGCAACATTTTTCTGCCTGTCAGTGTGGAGTATGTCCAGATATGTCGTGCACTAGTCTAGTATTGATGTTAACTATTCAAAAGGTCAGACACGCTGTGTTAAATCAAACAAGAAGTCATAAATATAATGACATATCTCTGTGGTACTTACTACATCACAGCTACATTGTGTAAGATAGTTAGATTTTCTTCCTACACTTAATTATTCAGTGCTATGTCTTGCTGGTCCAAACAAATAATGTATTTTTTTTTTCAAAATAAAGTGTGTAGGTCAATCTTGAATTCTCCAGTAGTTGAAAAAGAAAGTTAAACAGATTTTTTTTTCTTGTTCGTTTGTAGCAAACATTGTAGCAAATGTCCTTTCATCTGTAAAATCTTTCTTCCAAATACACAAGTCTTGTTTCTCTTTGTGTGTGTTTCCTAGGAAAGTCAGCCCAGGCCCATCCAGGGAAAGCCAACGTCATCACCATGCACCCAGACTTCCGTATGATCGTTTTAGCTAACCGACCTGGATTCCCATTCTTGGGCAACGACTTCTTTGGTGCAATGGGTGAGGATATTGTATTATAATTTTATCTCTAGTAACTATGTGTATTATTGTTAACTAGTATCACGACTCTGTAGTGCATTATGTGCTGTAACCCATTCACTAGATGGCAATCAAAACGATAACATGATTGTCCCCTTGTTTTAAAATCCACATGCTGTCAGTATATGCAGCCCCTATTTTCTTTCTGTCAGAAAAATCCTGTGGTTTCCCCCCTACCAACTTGCCTAGCCCCAGTCTCTTTCAGTTAAGAAAATTGTGTGTTTTCTTCCCACCAACTTAATATAAAACAGTCCCAATTTGCATTGTATTAACTTAATTGTCATATGGAGTTCATCGGATCCTGAAACTGTGAAAGAGATTTTGAATTTTTTCCAGGTGATATTTTTAGCTGCCATGCAGTTGACAACCCCAGCCCAGACTCTGAGATGTCCATGCTGCGTCAGTACGGCCCTAATGTCCCAGAACACATCCTAAAGCGACTCGTTGAGGCGTTCGGAGAGCTACGCGACATGGCGGACCAGGGTCTCATCTCCTACCCATACTCCACCAGGGAGGTCGTCAACATTGTCAAACATCTAGAGGTAACAGCAAATTGAATTAAAAGCTTTGTTGGTTGTTTTTCTTGATATCACATTGAATGTTACTCAAAAGTGAATGTGTGAAATTCTTGACATTTGGATTATTTGTATTAACAAAACAGACAAAATTCTTGATTTGTGAAGAAAGAAAGAATGAATTGCAGTCATAAATCTTTTCATCTATATATATACTTAATATGTATGGTTTCTTTACTAGACATAGTGAAAGGTCTTGAAGGAAATGATGATAATGGCTATTAAATGATTCTGAAAATGACCGCATTTAAACCATCAGGTAGTCACTGTGAAGGGTTACAAAAGATTGGAGAGTACTTCCCAGAGGAAAAGACAACAGTTACTGTTAATGTATAGGAGATGTCCTAGAAAGTTCTCACTGAATGTTTTGTACTTCATTTTATCAGGAATTCCCCGATGAAGGCCTGGCCAGTGTGGTTGGAAACGTGTTTGATTTTGACTCCTACAACATAGAGGTGCAGGAAGTGCTGGTGTCCACCCTACAGAAACATGGCATCCCCATAGGTGCACGTCCAGACAGCATCAACCTCGCTAAAGAGTAAGCAATGATTTTATCTGTGCGGGTCACATGAAATACTAATAATAAAAGCAGGATATTTCCAGAGGGTCATCTAGACCGATCCCAAAGTCCTGTTGCTCTCCTCAAAATGTAGGAATACGAAATGAAAACATAAACATTGTTGATATTTGACGGGCATGCAGCCAGTCTCTCATTGGTGGAATTGCTAATTGTGATGAAGAATCGGTCTTTTACAGTCCTTTGTGAATTCTTGTAGAATTGAAAAATTTCAAACTATAAAACCATCTCTTATGCAGTATAATGGTGTTACAGACTGTACTTAGATATCCAAATCGTCCCATTATACAATGTTTTTGTGATATCAGATTAATATGCTGGTCATTATTAAAAGTATTTGACCACATCTTAAATTGATGAAATATCTATTATAATAGTATCAATTTCTTGATATTGACAACAATTGTAACAAAATTGATTTTAGATGTTAAAATTCTAACTTGGTGGAAAGACAACTTTTAGACCTAGATCTATAAGCTAGTGCATGCTTATTATTCTAATCATTGTAATGGATCATGTATATTTTTCTCATCTTGAAAAATCCTTTCAGTGAAAAATGCACTCAGGAAGTAGCGTCATACATATTTGTGTATGTGACTCATACCTCAAGTTGAGTATCAGCAAGTCCAGTCAAATTGTGGAAAGTTCAGAACAGTGTAGTCAGGAGATCTTTCTCTTCCTTAAAATGAATCATGGTGGAAGGGATTTGACTTTATTTGACTTCATTCAGATCCACAATTAGCTTGTTGATGTGTTTTAGTTCTGTAAGCCGTAGATTATAGTATGTAGAAATGGAAAAAGGGAGGCCTTGTAGTTGATATGCTTGTCATGATCAGTATGCGTATAACTTATTGAGAAGATGTTGTAATAACTTGTATAGCTAGTGACACTTTGACTTGGTTTCTCCACAATGGAATATGATCTCATCAATAAAGGAAAATGGTATTAAAATCTGTGATTCAAGAAGTGTTACATTGTGTCTGCCTGTTCTTTAACATTGCTTCTGGAAAATGTGTGAATCATTTTTTGATTGACATGTGGTTGTATCATCTCAGAAAAGACATGTCTTGAAGTCAAGGAAGTTTTAGACTGTCGGTTATTCTGATCTTTGCACATGATGAATTTGTATCAATTACAATTCCACATGAAATCCTCAGGTGTTGCAAACCAAGTCAAAGTCACAGGTTAACTTTGAGGTATATTTCGCAGGCGTATAAATGCAACATGTAATGTAGTGTCTGTCAGCTAGAACTTGTGTTTTGGTGTGTCTGTTGCAACCAAAGCTAGACAAAGAGGATCCGAATACCAATGAATAAAAAGATATGATCATAATAATCATAAACACTTTGACTTCTCATCAAGACCCAAAATAGACAGTGATAAACAACACACAGATTGAAAAAAAGAGATGCTCACCCTAAATGTAGGATAAGAATACATGATTCTTAGTAAGATAAAATAATTGTAAAATGCTAGATTTATCAAGAAATTTTCTCAAATGTTCTAAAGGCATTGACATGGTGTCTTATTGTCATAAAGAAAATCTTTTTTAGTAATCCTTAAAGTTTGATAGCCTAAAGGATTCACCACTTAATTTTGTTCATACACATAAAGAAATCTTTGAGAAAATCTTTGAAAAATCCAACCATGGGTTAGAAATGGGTACATGACAACACCCCCCATATGGGTTGATATTGATGAGTGCATGAAATGTATTTGTCCTAGATTTGCCCTGCCGGCCCCCAAACTTGTCTCTCAATGGAACATCCAGACTGGTGGCAGCAGTAAGAGGAAACTTCTGTGTCCTGTGGAGGAGGAGAGACATCTGAAGATCAGGGTAAATATTTGTCACTTACAATAAAAACAAGCTTAACCTTTAGCACACTGAAGTAGCCATTTGGCTACCAATTATCTACTGGTAACGGAGTTTGACAGCAGGGAGAAGGTTAAGCAATTGGAGGGACCTAAATTGTGCATTATGTGCAGACTGCTAAACATTACACATTGTAGCCTTATTCTCTTCTTAGCAAGCTCCGAAGAGAATTAATTTTCCCGTCTATTTCACAGACAACATACACAATTAGGGCAGTGAGCTCACCGCCATGATTTTATTGGATGCATGTCAGTTTCCAATTTGATCATATGTATCATTCAGGACAGGAATCAACCCTAAAATGCTCATAGAATTGTCACCAACACTACATTTAAAGAAAGTCCCTGTCTTTCTTTTTATTACTGTTTTTCCAGTTATTGCCCATGAGTACCATTGCAAACTTAGTGAGAAAACTTATCTTTCCCATTGAAGGGCCCAGTGACAATGCCTCTGTACCAGTTCCCTATGGAAAGAATGGAGGACAGGTCTACAGAGTTTAGTGAGCTGGTGGCTCATTGGTACATCCCCACCCACGAGACCAACATCATTGGGGACGTGGCAGTCACCAAAGGTAGGGCGTGTAAAACCTGTCATATGCAGCATAGTTATGTCTTATAGCCTGTAGTCATAGGCAGACATGCAGCCAATCATACCAAGGACAGGTCACATATAGACATGAACAACCAATCAGTACCAAGGACCGGTCACATGCAGACATGAAGAGCCAATTAGCACCAAGGACAGGTGACATACAGATGTGGGCAGCCAATCAGGACCAAGGGCATGTCACATGCAGGCATGAAGAGCCAATCATCACCAAGAACAGGAGACATACAGACATGAACAGCCAATTAGCACCAAGGACAGGTGACATACAGATGTGGACAGCCAATCAGCACCAAGGACAGCCCACATGTAGACATGAACAGCCAATCAGTACTAAAGATGGGTCACAAACAGACATGGAAAGCCAATCAGTACCAAGGACAGGTTGCATCAGACATGAACAATCAATCAGTACCAAGGACAGGGCATATACAGACATGAACAGCCAATCAGTACCAAGGACAGCCACATGCAGACATGCATGGACAACCAGTCAATGGACATGCTATTGTTGTATATGCTATTGTTGGATTATTTTTCATTTTGGTTAGCTTTAATATGGTAATTGTATACACCTGACACTAAGGAGCTTCTTTAACTACATGTAATTAATAATTTTCTTCTTTGTTTTTCAGGACCCACACATGACACAGTTCACGTGACGACCCTGAACCCCATCTCAGTCTACAGTATGGACACCAATGGGAAGACCATACGACAGATTGACCTTTACGATGTCTTCCCCGGTCTGAGGTCCTGGCAGCCCAGTGTGAAGGTGGCAGCACTCGGGGGACCCTTACAGGGGCAGGTGCTACTCCACGAGGAAAAGGTCTGTCTTAAACTCAGTCTAGCAACTTAAGAACATTGCTCAAGTGGATGTTGAGAACTTGAGTAGGATGACAGCTACTTATTGTCTGCTATTTAACAGTACATTAAACTTAGTTTTTTAAACTGTATTCTAGATCAGATCAGATAATCGGATTCTTTTTGTCCTAGAAATTCAAGTATAGCACTAATTGTATAATCATAATGATGATGAAATAATCTATATTACAAATCTTTTTTTGCAGACGTTTGTTGTTACAGGAACAAATGTTACAGGAAATAAGTATACGTGATTATAATAATAATAGTAATGGGTTTTATTCAAAGAACATTTGGCAGCCCAAGGGCTGAATTACATGTTCTGTCCATTACAAAAATCAAATTGACATGTGACACATTGACTAGCATACTAAGATGCAAGACTAACATACTTAATGGTTTAAATCTTGCCCAGTGTTAAGGAGATTTACAACATTGATTAGTTAATGTTTTCTGAGTTAGGTACCAGGTGTACAAATGTATGTGCTTTAATACCTATTGGCAGGTTACAAATTGAATCTCAGTCTGGGTGGCTTAGTGGCAGAGTATCCGGATATGAACTAATGAGATCCAGGTTCAATCCCCAGTGGAGTGCCCAGACATGTCCGGACATGCCCCAGACGCTGTGCCCTTGGGAAAGGCACTTAACACATATTTCCCATGTCCTAAGCCCAGCAATAGGGTTTGGGTTGTAGTTAGGAAGGGTATCCAGCCATAAAAACTCTTGCTACAAAAAAGACTTGCACTTGATGAGGAGTTCTGGGACTCCCCCATCCATGTGCAAGCACGTCCAACCCCCATATGATGGGGAACAAAAAAAGACGTAAAATTGGAGAGAGAGTCTACAACCGCAAAACAGCTAAGATTTAAAAAGGAAAAACAGTATCTAGTAATACTAACAGTCACTTAATGATTCTGTATTTTGTTTCAGACCAATGTAGTGTTGCTGATTGACACCATGACAGGGAACCTAAGAAGACTGTTTCTCACCAATGTGGTGGAGAATGCTACAAGGAAAGTCTCCAGTTATTTCAGTACTAGTGAACAGGTAACTATACTAAATTTTACAATACAGCAAATTGTGAAGAACTTACAAAACAGCTAATTGTGAAAAACCTACAATACAGCCAATTGTGAAAAACCTACAATACAGCTAATTGTGAAAAATGTACAGTACATCAAAGTGTGAAAAAAAGGTACAAAAATAGAATATGACTTTAGTTATCACATTACTTAATTTTTACAAATAAATTAGACTTATTTATAAATGGAGGACTAATCACACAACATAACTTCAGTATGAATTATCAACTCACCATGTCAAGCTCCCCGTGTCAAGCCTAATTTGACAATTAAAATCAGCCAGGTGCTGTTCTCGGTGCTGAAACCATGTTGTAAGAACATCTATCCAATGGAAAGTAATGCTGTAACATCTATAACTTCAGAAAAAGAAGCTGTATTAGTGTTGTCTTGTATTCCCTGGAAACATGTTCCTCAGAAAATGTAGAGTATTCACACAATCTGTGAAAATGGCAACACTCACTGTATGGTAAAAATAAATCATATAACTTATATTATAAGACATTTCTTAACACTTGCTTACTTTTCTCTTGATGCTGAAGGAGAAGCACAAAATGTGCTCTGAATTTGCCGATGAGAACTGGGTCGTCTTCTTTCAAGAAAATGGGTAGGAAGCTTCATATTTGAAATAAGGATTTTAACTATCATAATAGTAACTTTTAAGTTAAAACACTTTTCCATTCCCCTTTCTCTCTTTCCCCTTGCCATATATACCAGCATGACATGAATTGCTGTTCCTGTAATTATGGATGGATACATTTCCTAAAATGTCAGAGACATTAATGATAAACAGGTGATAATATTTCATACATGGTGTTTCGACAGGAACAAGTTGGATGTGGTGAATGTACTGGACGGTACGGCGTACTCCGTGTCCGTCCCACTGACCATAGCAGATGTCCACCTGGTTTCAGCTGACCACTGGCTTCTCACAGATGCTGATAAAAACAAGTAGGATACTTTTTAGTCTTATAGAAACACGATATCTCATTTTGTGTCCTATCTATTCAGCTAGGAATCTGCCAGGTGTAAAACTCTTTTTGCACGGTAAAAAGATATCCACATTGTCACACCGGTGCAATGGCCTAGTTGGCAGAGTGCTCGCCTTGCACACAGTAGGTCGTGAGTTCGAACCCCGGCCGGGTCATACCAAAGACTTTAAAAATGGTACATACTACTTTCTCTGTTAAGCACTCAGCATTTAATGGGAAAGATTATGGAAGTTAAACACACATCACTACCAGCGGACCAGCCCCCTGCTGTAGTGACTTGCACAAATGTGTGTGGCCCAAGGGCTATAGAAATGGAGATGGGCGCCACCCCTATGCGTCTTTTCAAGACGCCCGGGTCACTTTAACATTGTCAAGTACAAAATGTAATGTATGTGAGTTATGGATATCTATTATGTATCTCAGTAATTCTGTATTTGGTAGTTGACAGTCTGCTATGATCACTTTATTGCAGGAAATTCCTCCTGACAAGACCTGATGAAGGTTCTCCTGTGAGCCAGTTACATGCTATTGATGAAGATGGGACAGTTGGTAAGATTTTCCACATGTATGATAGTTTTTTTGTAACGCTGGCAATCTGTTTCATTAAAAAAACAAACAATGTTTTACTATCGTCGTCATAACTAAGATAACGTAAGAAAAGTTATTGGAGATAGTGTTGAAATTAGTTAACTAAAAGAACCAACAATTTTTTTTCATATCACTCTTAGACTATCAGTTTTCAGTTCATATTACTTGATGTGTAAAGCTTTTGTAACTGATTTAATCAATATGCTTGACTGTAATTCGCTCCACAAAACTGTTCATTGACTTGTACAGTTTTAGTTTAGTTATGACTCAAATCACCAAACACCTGAGATCATGACACTATCCTTCACTACATACAATGTTGCCATTTTTATGTTAAAAGAGTCATAGTTCAGTGCTAGGTTTGTAAACAATAAAACTCTGTGTTTTGTTTCTACACCAGTTGGCCAAGAGGCTGTCCTTGTGAAGCCTGCCCAAGTGAATGCCGTTGGAAGGGAAGGCCTCTCTGACAATCAACTGAGCATGGCGCTTGATCAGAAGATCAGTTCTCCCAACAGGATCGTTGGAGATGAGGCCAACTACGCCTCCATTGTCATTGGCTTTCCAGAGTTACTGGTAATATTCTATGATTTGACAAGTTTGATTGAACTTTGTACTTTGTTCATAGACTTTGATTGAAGTTTGAAAAAAAGTAATTTTCCACTTCTTTTCCTGATGAATTGCTTTCAACAAAAAAATCACCTTTTTCTTCTTTTCTATTTTACAGTCTGGGAATGAAGTCTACACTTTCCCCAGAGAAGCAGAGGAGGAGAATGAAGACCCCACCAAGCATGACCCGTTCTTTAAGGGGAGGCCCAAACCTGCCAACAGGGAGACAGAGATCCTCGCAAACTCAGGACAAGTCATCAGGATTGTACCTCACTGGAAGGCGCCAAAAGAACTTAAAGGTTTTGTCCCACAAAGTTATTTATCTTGGATTTGTTTTATCCAAAAAAATTTAGATAAGATTTAATGGTTACATTCAAACACTGTCTTACTCAGATTTTAATTACTTTCTAGGAAAACTAAGATGTTTAGAAATCAAAGTCTTCAAGTTAAAGATAATAATAAACATAGTCATCTTGACTGAACAGATACCAATTTGAACATGAAGCCAGAATACTTAGGAAATTTAGTCCAAAATGCTGCTTATAATGCTATCAAATATTAGCTACTGTGACATTATCATTGAAAGTAGTATAGTATTATAGGGGGTAATATAGTTAATTCAGAACTAAAGCTAGACTTTCCTTCCAGGAGAACTCGGCCACCTAACCCACAGTTTTGCAGGGTTACTAGAAGTTGTAGACATGGGTGCCAAGAAGGTTCGCTATGTCCCAATCCCAAGGTGAGGTTTAATGCCACTTCTTCAAACTATCCGTGTCAATCATTCAGTGGCAGTGAAATACATCAAGACTTCAACAATTTTGCCAAAAATTGCTTATTTTGTGTATTCATCATAAACAAATGTAACATTGCCACATCATCATTAATTTCTCCTTTTTTATAGAGCCCAGTCTGTGTCACCATATGTCTCCTGGATGGCCAACATGTCTGATGTCAATGTCGTCATGGCAACAGCCAGCCATGAAAGCCTGGTTACCGTGGACGCAGGAGGATGTGTCAGGCTGTGGGAGACGGGATTGGCCAATCTGGAGAGGTCCCTTGGGGAATGGAGGCACATGATTGGTCAACAGGATGGCAGACCCCTTCAGGTACAATTACATTTTCCAACATAATTATGATATATCTTTTTCTACTTCTCATCTTTTAAGCATACTTTAACATTCACATGCAAAGAAAAATTCAGATTCCAGTAGAATTCTACAGTATTAAACAAAGGAATTTATAACAAATTTCCCCATATGCATGTCTGAACATTTTCATGTGGTTTGTTACTAGGTTACCTATGAACGTGAACTTGGGAAAAAGGCAGAAAACCCCAAACATGGAAAGTTGGATCCTACAGGGGCTCCACATGTCGGCGGCAACACCTGGGCAGGTGGAACAGGTAAGGACACCTTTTTGTCTTTAAAAAAAATCAAATGTTCTTCAGCATTGCAATAAGGTATTCATCAAGCCAAATTTCTGCCTGCAATGATTCGTAGTAGTTGCTTCTGCCATCCTCTATGGCTGTTTTGTAATGATTTTGGATCATGCATTTTAGCCTGCTGGCTCTACACTACACTTGCTTGCACTTTTCATGGGTTGGAGTAGAACATATTTCCCATGCTAGCCATACGCTTCTTGTATATATTATGACAATTGCGTGGTATCTATACAGGTGGCAGAGACACAGCAGGGTTGGGAGGTATTGGTGGCCCCTATAGGCTGGATGGAGGACACCCTGTGTACCAAGTACCTGACAGGGAAAAGGAACAGGTTCCAGAGGAGGTGATACACTTCTTTCCTTATTTATATACCACTTGCTGCATGTAATTGGATAAGAATGAAGTTTTTAGTTCAAGTTAAGCTATGTCCTTGGTGCTGAACTTGTGTTGTGTGAACAGCCATCCAATGGAAAGTAGCAACAGTATCTGTTTCATTCCTTGTATTCTCTTAAAATAAGTTTCACATATCATTGTGAACTGTCAAGGACAATCAAAGTAGACATACATGGTTGAATTTTGATATATTTTTTTTTAAATCCAAGATTTTCTTTGTTCATCTTATGCATAAAAAGGAAAATTATTCATTACGCTTTAAAACTTTCTTAACAGGTTAAGCGAGCAGCCAGAGAAATGGCCAAGAAAGCTTTTGAAGAAAGGTTAGTAACAGGATTACCTTGAAATCACATCTTACTATTTTCACCTTCTTCCCATCAATTTTGAATTTCTATGATTTAATAATACTTTTATTTCAGGTTGAGAGAGATTAAGATGAGTAAGTATGATGCTGAGACATATGAGAAGATTTCGGGAGGAGTGAAGAGACAGGTCAAGTCTCTACGTGTCATCCTGGACAGTCTACAGGTAAGATATAGACTTTGTTTGCATGCATGATATCTTCATTTCAGTCACAAATAATATGTGTCACCTCCATGAAAAATGGAGGTATACCTAGTAGTTTTTGGCTTGTCTGTCTGTCTGTGTTTCCAGATATTTCTGGTCAGCATAACTTAAGAACATTTCTGCATGGCTGGATTATGATGATATTTGGTATGTTGGTATGTTTTTGGAAGACAAAGGTCAAGGTTAATCTTGGCCCCCCTGGTGTGTAACCTTGGCACTGCAGCAGAACTTCCGGACAATCCGGTTTTTGTATCTTATGTCCTGGACATGCTATGGGCTTGTTTTGTATGTTTGCTGTATATATGTGAAATAGATTTATGGACTTTGTCAATCATCCATCTGATGGAAGCATATTTTTCATTCAGACATCATGTTATCATAAAAAATTAATTTTCTTCTAGAACAGGCACAGCATTTATAATGGTGTAGAGTCCCTCTGAATGTTAGCAGTAATTGTACTGTAAATGATTCTAGGCTAAGAGTAAAGAGCGCCAGTGGCTGAAGCACCAGACATCAGGGGACCTGGATGAGGCTAAACTGATCGAAGGACTGACGGGGGAGAAGGCCATCTACAAAAGGAGAGGGGAACAGGAACCAGAAGTATACAGTCTTATGATATAATAAATAATAACTTTATTGCACAACAACTGTACAAGGTACAAAGTATGGCATTCACTGGTACATAGATAACATTCTATTAGGCTAAACAATCTATCTAATACAATATTATGTAGTAGTCTATCTTATACAATATGGTAGTCTATCTTATACAATATGGTGTAGTAGTATGGGATGACAATGGGATTTTACAATCATTGGAGGAGTTTCTAACGTCTAGACATTCTTTGATATACTTCCCTATGTATACCATGCATGGGTTGTCACATGTCATTATGTACTTAAATTTGCTGTTCAAGTCCATTAAGAAAAATTCTGGCAAATATATGTTAACCAGTGGTACTCTATAGGTGCTGTAAAGCAAGATATTTCATTCTTTGTTATATGGTAGTTTAGAGTGATACGGGCACCAAACTTTTGCTCTAGAATCTTGAATTAGATGAATAATTTCTGATTACAAGTGGAAGTTACAGTTAGGGTAGCTCAACTACAAACAGATTCAATAAGTTTTACGACCAGTTTTAAGAATTAGGTTGTATTATATAACACTATTGTCATGTCAAAGATATTGTTATCATAAACACTCTTAGTCTACTGAAAGTCAGTGATTCTGGATACTTTTTAAATCCCCTCAAATTCAAAAAAATATTCTGAAAACTTAGTTTTCTGTAGATTCTGTTACCATCATATGGACATAACAATCTTTTTCCCATCCAACCCCCTCCCATAAAATCAGTTGGGCGCTCCACAAGAGAAACCCAAAAGGTTACGGCTTGTCGTGGACGTTAGCGGCAGCATGTACCGGTTTAACGGGATGGATGGACGTCTGGAGCGGATGATGGAGGCCGCCTGTATGGTCATGGAGGCCTTTGAAGGATACGAGCAGAAATTCAAGGTAGATTACAACAGATTTTACTTAATGAATATTTATTACATGAGTCATGATAGGTAAAGGTAGTCCCGTAGCATTTTTGAGGCTGTAGGGGCAGTGGGTTGTTATCCAAGTTGTATCTAGGGCACGGTATGTAAAGGTGGAGTTCATCCCTCTCCTTTCACTACCTTTTACCTCCACAACCAAAGTCAGGTACCCATCTTTACACCTGGGTGGAGTGAGAAAAGTCGTATTAACTGCTTTTCCCAAGGACACAACATCAGTGGCATTTCATGGGATTTGAACCTAGGACCTCTGGGTTTTGGGCCAAACACCCTTATTGCTATGAATTTTGTGATTTGAATTGTAAATAGCACAAGCCATAATGCCTGACGTGATATGTCAAGTATTCACGACAACATGTATCTTATTTTTTCTGTTGCCAGTTTGAGATTTATGGTCACTCTGGAGATGGTTACAACATCCCTGTCATCACAGAGAAAAAGATGCCACAAAACAACAAGGATAGACTGGATGCAATCAAGGTAAACAGCTGCAACATGCGACCTGAATAACAAGTGACCATGTTTTTCCCCTTTTCATTTCATTGCAAGTTCCTAATATTTTGGTTCACTATTTTCACTGCTATCATTTAGTTATAAAGCAGTCATAACTTAAATCAACATTTTATATTATCTGTTTGTTATATTTGATTTAGGTACAATTGTGACGCCAGTTAAATTTTCTTGGATAGACAATTCTCGTTATTAACAACCCTGTTCCACTTTTCAGACCATGCATGCCCACTCACAGTTCTGTATGAGTGGAGACCACACTTTAGAAGCCACAGAACATGCCATCTCCAACATTGTAAAGGTAGGAGTTTATTATAGTGTGGTTGGCATCTGTCAAGTCTCTCAGTATTTGACAGATGCTAATATTAAATCAAGGTATTTCCTCTGAGCTCATTCTATGTGTATGCCCATTTTCTAAGCTTTATTTCTACATGTATGTGTATGTCCATTTCCTAAGCTTATTCTATGTGTATGTCCATTCCCTCCTTGCTATCTGGATGTAATTGAAATGGTTGAGAATTTGCCCCATTGTCCTAATTGATACATGTATGGCAACTTGTACCATTTTTGGTGACACCTCAGGGGTGGATCATGAGAGTCATCATCACCATTCAAGGGTGTCATTCACTGCAAGGAGAAATTTGTTCCTTGATGCATTTCATCTCACTTTGTCTAGTGCCTGACTTGGCCATGTTTGATAAGACTGTCTCTCCGTCTTGCATTTGGTCGCCCTCTTTGCCTTCTCTATTGTCAAATTGTAAAATGTTGAAATTTGTCATAAAATTGACTGTATTACCCCTGCTGTATTTCAGGATGAGGCAGACGAGTACTTTGTGATCGTGGTGAGTGATGCTAACCTGGACAGATACGGCATCTCTCCCAGACTCTTCTCCAAGGCCTTGACGGCAGACGAGAATGTCAACGCCTTCGCCTTGTTCATCGGTACACTGGGGGACCAGGCAGAAAGGCATGTAGTTCCTGATGCTAATATCGCACTGAGAATGGCCGTGCTCTTGAACTAGTGCTAACATTTTTCTGGTAAAGAAGATTATTTTTGTCATGATAATTATGCCGCTTAGTATACCTTTTATATACGACAGCTATTGTTCCTTCCTTAACTTGAAGAGAGTACTAAGGATGTAAATGCATTCTCCTTGTCTCTGTTTCTTGGTTTACCTCATTCTTATATAACAAGTGTTATTTTCTGATTGCAGGTTGACACGAAGTCTCCCCGCAGGCAAGGCGTTCGTGTGTCTGGACACCAAGAACATCCCACAGGTCCTACAGCAGATCTTCACATCAACCATGCTGTCTACAAAATAGATTCTGTGCATACAAACAACATACAGGTGTATCCATCATAACTAGTGGTGCGTACCTAAACCAGAGTTTAGGTTTTGGTTCGGACTCGAGTCCAGAGGTTTAGGTTCAGGTCCAGACTTGAAAGTCTGGACCTGAACCAATGGCATATTTGTGCTAAAATATTTTTTTTCCTGTTACAAAAATTGCCATATATCTTACATGCAATTTGAAAACTATGTATGCGAAATTATATACAGTCAGTAGTAAACACAAAAGTTCAGTTATAAAACACAAAAACAGCAATATTTTCATATTTTTTTCATTGCAAATGTCACGATCTAAGGAAGGTTTATGATGGCTTAAGACAAAAATGGAGTACCGGTATTACTATACATAAGCGAGAGATTTTTTGTTTTGAGTCCGGACCTGTTTCCAGACGTTTAGGTTTTGTTGGACTTGAACCTAAACGTTAGGTACAGTCCGGACCAGGACCGGGTTTAGGTACGCAGCACTAATCATAACCATCTTATCTGGTCGTGACGTTCTCATGGGTGCTCACGGCTCTTCTACTCCATCTCCCCTTATCCTCCATTGCACTGGGCATCTAGACACAGTTGCTAGTGCTGTGTATACATAACTGTGCTATATTGTGCTGTGAATGGTTTCATCAGGTTAGGCCAGGATCGTTTTAATGATACGCTGAACTGGAAAAACCTATTGAAAACAAAGCTTGAGGACCAGGTGTATGCCCTGGTGCACTCAGTTTTATGGAGTGAATATCACCATCATCTGGTCGTGAAGGTCTCACGGATGCTTGGATATAGTCATACTGAAGTTAACCTCCCTGCCCTCTGCTTTTGTGATGTTCGTTTGCTATGCAATGCACTTTCCCCTTAGACTATATGAGAACCAAGGTAATAAATTAGTGTGGTCTTGTAGGTCAAACTTCTGTTTCTAATAATAATTCTCTACAAACTAATCAATGTAATGTAAATCATACCGACAAAAGTGTAATTTGGTGGACTTATGGACTGAACGGTTTTTTCTTGTCTCATTGTTTCATTTTACAAAATAAGTGAAGACTCACCATTTAAAAGTTACTCAAGCAAATGAAATAGCATCTGCTATCGATCAAGTGCCCTATCAACTGAAAGTAAAGTTAAAAGATTCTTGGTCGTACATAGATTTTGTTAATGTGCCTTGAGGCGTTAATCGCTAGGCAATGACTAGTCGGAACTTTGAACACCTAAGGCTCCGTCACCATGAATGATATAATTTTGCGGTCTTTAGTTTTCAAATACATATCAAGTGCCCTATCAACTGAAAGTAAAGTTTAAAAATTCTGTTTATCAATCCAGTATCTAATGAAAGGTTGCCATACTTGCTGCAAGATGCCTGAAAATGTGCATTTTGTAAGAATCCTGTCATGCTTTTGAAACCGTCAAAATTGCCTTGCACGCACAATAATCTAAATTAAGTCGGACGATTCGGATGTTACCTATATGCAGAAGGGCGTGGCATGTATCGGACAATTCTGGTCCCAGTTAATCTGCCTTTTCAAGAAATGTTTATCAGTCAGAGTACTGATTAACAAACAGATTGAAATGTAACATCCGAATCGTCCGACTTTATTCAAATTATTGTGCGTGCAAGGCAATTTTTACTGTTTCAAAAGCATGATAGCATTCATACAAAATACACATTTTCAGGCATCTTGCAACAATCATGACAACCTTTCATTAGATACTGGATTGATTACCAGAATTAACATAATTGCTGCCTAAGCTAAGTACATTGTAGTCCACAACCTACGGCAGTACAGTCCAGATGTTAATAAAGTTTAACTTTCAGTTGAAGGAGACCTGTATGAAGTTATACTTCTTAACTGACCGCATCTTCGTTGGTAACACGCATCTACATGTACAGCCTTTTAAAGAAATGTATACCAGTCAGGGCACTGATTAACAAAGAGATGAAAACTCGATTCACATGGTGGGACCAGGTTTGACCGATACATGCCACGCCCCCCCCCCCCCCCCCACACACACACAAAGACTGTATTCGACCCAAGTAGACAACTAATGAGATAAAATTCCTTTACTCATAATCACCCATCCATGTAATTGCAGGTCGCAGTCAGGTATCTTCTTGTGCCCCCCCCCGACTTATACCCCCTCCCCTTTATATATGATAGCAAATAGTTACCTGCAGACCAACAATGTAGCAACAAATAAATCAAAGCAGAAAAAGATGGCAGCAGATTTTTGGACTCTCACATAAATTGAGTTTCTTTTGAATACATGTACGGCAAAATATAGAGGTGATAAGGATAGTTTTATAATGCTAGTTGTATACTATTGCAGGTAATTATCTGCCATCATCATCAGGCTCAAATCTTTTGCTCTTGAAGAGGCCCCCAAGGTGTCTCCTTACCATACCAAGAGCAAAGGATTTGAGCCTGATGATGATGGCAGCAGATAATTACCTGCAATAGTATACGACTAGAATTATAAAACTATCCTTATCACTTCTATATTTTTCCATATATGTATTCAAAAGAAACTCAATTTATGTGAGAGTCCAAAAATCTGCTGCCATCTTTTTCTGCTGTGTTGCTACATTGTTGGTCTGCAGGTAACTATCTGCTATATACAATGGGGAGTGGTATAAGTCGGGGAGGGGCACAAGAAGATATCTGACTGCGACCTGCAATTACATGGATGGGTGATCATATGTAAAGGAATTTTATCTGAAGTAGTTGTCTACTCGGGTCGAATACAGTCTTTGTGTTGGGGGGGGGGGGGGGGCGGCGTGGCATGTATCGGTCAACCCTGGTCCCAGCATGTGAATTGAGTTTTCATCTGTTTGTTAATCAGTGCCCTGACTGAAATACATTTCTTTAAAAGGCGGATTAACTGTACATTTAGATGCGTGTTGCCAACGAAGATGCGGTCAGGTAAGAAGTGTAACTTCATACAGGTCTCCTTCAACTAAAAGTTAAACTTTATTAAAATCTGGACTGTACTGCCGTAGGTTGTGGACCACAATGTAGTTAGCTTAGGCAGCAATTATGTTAATTCTGGTAATCAATCATTGCCTCAGAAGATTACTATATATGTGCAAAGACGTACATGGTCGTGGGTGCTCTCCGTAACAGATTTTGACATTTAAGGGGCCAAAAACCTGCTATATTCTAAGAGGGGATAAGAATCAAACTAGAGATATGTTTTCCTCAGCTCGATGGAACTAATAAGATAGACCAATCCTGTATCTGCTTGGAGACTAGTTAATTGACGTGTGGTAAGTCAGATGAATTGACCATGTGACCCCAGACATCACGCCGTTTATTCCTGACAGAATGAGGTCACAGAAAGCAAAACACTCATCTTTGTTTTGTAGACACTTAAGCATTTATTCGCGTCAACAGGAACATACAAGGAAATGAAAACTACCAAAACGATCGACGCATCCTTCAACCCATTGCATATTGCCACATAAGTTTTATTCAACCAAAGATCGTCAACCGCACAGAGTATTACAACTACATGTATGCCACCTTATTGCATAGATATCGACGTCACACTGTACTTTTGTAAGTTTCCGTTTAACACTAGTTGTGTTACACTATAGTCACAGTTAAATGAAGCAATCATTACAATACAGATATAATGTTAAATCATTCTTAAACGCCGCGAACAATTAAAGAATTATTTATTTGAATGGTTTAAATGCACGTTATGGGCAGGCTTCGTTTGGGAAAACAAAATAAATATCATATAGATTTATGTAGACGTCCGAAAGTCACCTTAATACATAATCACTACAATAGAGGTTTGTTAGTACACAGCTATGGAACATGACTAGTTATAATATTAGTAAATGTCACTTGGCCCGGGTCGATCTGGGTTGTTGGTGCCTTGAAAACTTTGGAAGTCCGAGTCGACAGGTTCCGGTAGCCAGCTCTACTTCCGGTCGTCTGTAAAAAAAAATGCAAATTGATATATAAAAAAAATTGTCAATATCCACATATTTCTCATCTAGTGTTATGACATAGGTGGTTTTGTTTTTCAAGAATCGTGAAGCATCCAAATTATCATAATACTTCTTGGTCTCCTTTTTAGAAAAATACTAAGAGTTTCAAGTAACATTTGCACGTCACAATATGATGTAAACCATTTCTTCTTATAAACAAACAAATACGTTATGAAATGCCGCACTTGTATACATGCCTTTTTACGTTAGCTTACTTTGCAGACCTTAAGCTTGGAGTGCCGGGCCCGGGGGAGGATCTAGGAGCGACAGTTTCGTTCTTGATTGGCGCGGCGAAACTCCCCCTTATCGATTATTACTCTTTTAGAACCCTAGCCCATGTTAAAAATCGTGAATCATCGCTAGCCAAAAATTGAACGCCGGCCTCTCAAGAAGTCAGGAAAGGAAGCTAATTTTTTCGTATATTTAAGCAAGAAGGTCCACAAGTTTCTTACCGTTGTCCTCATAGCCGGCGCCCCTCGCCTCCATGGGCGCTCTCTCTGCCGCCATGTCATCGAGGTCATCGAGGTCATCCAGTTCCTCCAGGAGGGACCTGGCCTCTTGCACAACCTCCATCAGCTCGCCTGTTAACCGAGTAAATAAAGACAATCATTATGAAAACGCATCTAGTGGAAGAAGTAACGCTGTTTTTGTGTTTGTATCAAATCAGAATAAGACGCCAAAAAGCTGTGGCTCACATATGTTTGCACATGGCCTTTTGTACGGATATCTTAGCCTTCACTGGACCTTTATTCTATTAGGGTATGGATAGTAAAATTAGGAAAAAATAGAGTTAATAGTTGGCCAGCAGAGTCAGTCTGTAGGAAGAACGTCATTTGCCCTTAGAGGGTACTCTCCAAACCTCTGGCAAATTATTTTCCTCGTAGCTAGCGTAGTTAGTCTGGTAGGGGCTACCTCTCTCTAGTGATGCATCATTTCCTGTAGAGAGGGTCGGAGTAGGGAAACGGTGACACCTCAAGTCTCCAAGCAGAGGGACGTAGAAATGCAGAAAATGCTACAAAAGACCCGCAAAACAAGCCCAACCGACACATCGGCTCCATCTTATCAAGATTAGTTAAGCTGATCGTACCATCGGCATCGGCCTGCAGCCTCCCACGCCTACGCCTGCGCCTGCGCCTCCACCCCTCCGAGTCGTCGATGAGCATGGCCACGACGAGCATGGTCACGAGCAGGGTACCAACGAACAGCCTCATGGTGCAGCTTTGCCTGGAAAACGTTAGACAGAGGACTCAGTTAGGACGAAAATACGAAACCTCTTTTTTTTATTAAACAGCTTGAGTAAGACTAAGAAGGAATGATGCTTTTGTGGCAAATTGTTCACAACGACTAGCCTGGTGCCAACCGATTACTATATGTATACCGGGGCTCCTACAATCGCTACCTTGAAAAAATATGTGGAATTTCTCATGGTAGTGAGTGTAGGAGCTAGTCTCTACCAGACTAACTACGCCGGCTATAGGGGGAATATTTACTAAGGTTTCACTTGCAGGCTGGCAGATTGTACCCTCTCTCCGTAGCCGACTCCCTTAGCATACTTTTCACTCTATTCGGCCAATTTCTACTTTTTTCAGCCATCCGCCGGGCTTGTTAGAGGCTATTCAGGAGCCCTGGTGGTACGTACTAGTAAGCGAATGGCACCCAGCAACGACGATTGCCATAAAAAAAACGGTAAAATGTAAAGCTACTCCAAACGCCTTTTGAAAGCGCAGGACCAGTGTCTAGTACTGTACACTCTCCTACCCATCGCCTTCCCAACTGAAGTTAGGTTCCTTTTGCCAAGGACAAAAAGTTAAGCCAGAAATCGAACACGGGACGTTTCGATCTTATGTCACAGTGCTTGCTTACAGCTTGCTAGCCACTCGGCAATTCGGCGTCACAAGATAAAGTGAGAAGGACTTACCTTTTATATCTTCGGTCTGGGAGAACACGGTGTGACTTACGTCTTGAGAAGATGAAGTAGTGGAATGAAGAGCGCGGTTGGGGATGGACTTATATACTCTAAGGTGTAGCCTAAGGTGTATTAGCCTGGATGCCAGACAACTCTAAAAGATCTATCGTGTAGGATCACAATTGGCCAGCTGGCTATTAACAATAGCGAATCATGGACAACTTCTTCAAACAGGTCACAAACTGATCCTTATGGAACAGAAGAAGTCCACTCACACTAAAATATCTATCGTGTAGGATCACAATTGGCCAACTGGCTATTAACAATAGCGAATCATGGACAACTTCTTCAAACAGGTCACAAACTGATCCTTATGGAACAGAAGAAGTCCACTCACACTAAAATATCTATCGTGTAGGATCACAATTGGCCAACTGGCTATTAACAATAGCGAATCATGGACAACTTCTTCAAACAGGTCACAAACTGATCCTTATGGAACAGAAGAAGTCCAATAACCACGGGTTGGGTTTTGTGATAGGACCCAGGTTACAAAACCATGTCCTCACCTACGGACGCATCAGTGACCGCATTGCCACTATGGACCTATCTCTCCCACTAAGAAATGGTAAGACTACCAAATGCCGCATTGTAAATGTTAACTGCCCAACAACAGAAAAAGCCCAAGAGAATCCATTTATTGTAGAATCACTGTATGATGAGCTAAATAATGCCATCAAAGTTCCCTCAAGATGGCTGTTGTTTGTATGCGGCGACTTTAACGCCAAACTTGGGACATTAAGCAAGACAGATCACGATGCAGGACTGAATCTGTGCATAGGCTCATATGGCACCGGTAAAAGAAATGACAATGGAAAAGCACTGGCGACTTTTATCAGTTCTCCAATGACCTTTGCCATCAACACAGCATTAAAACATCCTATCGGTCACCGCACATCCCGGGTGGGCATACTGCTACTCCCAAAAGAACGGCAGGTACAAAATCCACAACTGCAGTGTTCAACCAGATAGACTTTGTGTTGTGCAAGCTGAACTGTAAACCACCATTGAAAGACTCTCGTACTTATAGAGGCACAGACCTCGATTCAGACCACAAGCCGGTGGTTACACGTATCAGAATGGATAACGCCTGTTTGGTTCACAAACAGAAGAGAGAGAAAGGCCATGCCAGGTCAGATACGACCCAATCACCCAAGTGCAATACAGAGAAAACTTACAACATCAAGTGGCCAACAAACACTTGAAAACCCAAATAAAGCCCTGGAACCCCTACTGAAATGCATGCAGACATCTGCTACCCCCTTTGGGTGCCCAAAAGCAACAAACATAGGCAGCATACTTAAGACCACCAAGTTACAAAGCTGTCAGAAAAACAGAAAGTCTTAAGACTACGCATAAACCAAACAGGGAAGAGCAAAAACCGAAGTGCTTTGAGAAAAGAACGTAACACCATCCTTCGGCAGATAGACAAAGGACTGAAAGTTTCGTGACTTGTTTCCAGATGCTGAGGTGTTTTTTTTTGGCTTGAACCAAAAGGTTAGGAACAGGTCCGGAACAGGTCCGGGGTTTAGGTACGCACCACTAACCACAACATTGAGATTGTATCACATGAGTAGACAACCGGCACCCGATCAATCATGCTTGTCAGTTAGACAAGTAAAGATTCGTCGAATGCTGTCTATGCACATTGCATTAACGTCTGTTGACTGAAGTTTCTTTTCTAGACTCTAGACCAAGAGAAATTAACCATTGTATTTATTGGTTATTGAAAGACTTAAAACTGTTTTTCTCAGTCCATTGGAAATAACACATGACATTGCTGATCCAAAAAACTTGGCAGCGTGGAATTTCCAAGACACTTGAACGGTCTCGCCAAGTTTGACCGCCTGTGAAGTAGGAACAGTTCTGAACTGATGCATGGCGTTTCTCTATTTAGTAAGACCCAGTTCTAACTATGCCTAGGTCTGACACAAACGTTTTGTGGATTTTACAATGCTTTTTTAAAAATTCAAAGTCTGCTCTAATTCTATATATTTGGTACATGGCTGGGTATTACAGTGATCTCAATCTTGCCACAGTGTTGCAAAATTCTGTTAGAAAACAGAACTCACGAATTTGTAACCTATAGTAGCATTATTCATCTATTTCTGTATTTATTCATCTATTTCTATATCAATTCATTTATTGGCGGAGTTTCCATGTAAGACATCACGAAATCGCCGGCGAATGCACCCAGATACACGATGACATGCCGACCTGCGTGCCGATTACCGGCGCTACGTACGTCCCTTGCTCGCACGTAAATGTTGCCCGACGTGTGTGGGTCAACATCACGAAATCGCGGGCAACACTTACGTGCGAGCAAGGGACGTTCGTAGCGCCGGTAATCGGCACGCACTGAGGTCATGTCACCGTGTGTCCTGGTGTATTCGCCCGCGATTTCGTGATGTCGACCCACACACGTCGGGCAACATTTACGTGCGAGCAAGGGACGTACGTATACGTAGCGCCGGTAATCGGCACGCAGGTCGGCATGTCGCCGTGTATCTGGGTGTATTCGCCGGCGATTTCGTGATGTCTTACATGAAAACTCCGCCCATTTATTCTATAGTAGCTTTATCTATCTATTGGCAGAATCATTTTCAAGGATTTGAAAAAATCATTCCAGAATTGAGTCAGTATCACAATTGGGATACATATAGAATACAACACGGAGTATTCCGTATCACCCGAGGGACCAGCCCGACCGCGGGTCGGATCGACCCGTGGGAGGGCTGGGACCGAGGGTGATGCGGAATACTCCGTGTTGTATTTTATTTATGTCATACCTTGTTCATACCAACCCGAGAAAACACACATTTCAATGCGGAATGCGCCAGAAGTTGAGGGAATTTTGTCCTCGAACAAGAAACTGTAAAAACATTGATTCTAACCTCCGAATCTGGTATTCGAATTTCCGACGGCGGCGCAAACGGCGCGCTCGAAATGCATTCGCCTATTCCATGGAAGCCTGTGTGATAACACTCCCGAATCCTATGTGATCCGGATAGTTATCACACGGTCCGGAACACCCGTATCAGGCCCAGGTATGACATAAAGTGGAGTACCTCGGCCGATTTCTACTATTTTCCCAACGATAGGACGGAGCCTGGTAGAGGCTACAAAAGGCCAGCTTTTAGCCTATGGAAATAGGTTGGGTACCCTTAGCAAAAGTAGCTGTAAATGGGTTTTTTTCTGGAATATGTTGATATTTTGGAGCTGGATGTTACAGGTAAGGATTTTTGCCTTTTTATTGTGTTCAAAAATCAGACTTTCATCCAAGTTTGGAAAGCCCTACACATGTACAACCTCTCACTCTGAGGGACCTACAAAGCTGGTTTAAGGCCCATGTACACTTTATTAGCATGTCCTCGTTCGTCTCAAGTAACCTTCTTAATGTATATAAGCTCATAAATATGAATAATGTGATGTGTTTTTTTAAAGTGGTCCACTGGAATGTTTTAAAGTACTTTTGAAATTGTAAGAATCTAATGTAATTCAGGTGTGTCATCAGACATGCCTGCAATGTTGGTTTCAGAATAAAGATTGATGATTTAAATTCTGGCCTCAGGATGATGGACGATTGTAATGACACCCGATCAATCACGCTTGTCAGTTAGACAAGTAAAGATTCGTCGAATGGTGTCTATGCACATTGTATTAACGTCTGTTGACTGAAGTTTCTTTTCTAGACTCTAAACCAAGAGAAACTAAACGTATTGTATTTATTGGTTATCAAAAGACTTAAAACTGTTTTTCTCAGTCCATTGGAAATAACACATGACATTGCTGATCCAAAAACTTGGCAGCGTGGTATGTCCACAACTTGCCCCCTCACCCTAGGACGGAATAAAAGAACATGGCTTTTAAACACCACGCAACTTTATAACATGAGCTAAAAGATGTTGCAAATGCTGACGTCTCACCAGCCGGTATGCTCATAACATTGCTTTTCATATGAAGATACACATCGGGTTAACAAAAGTCCACTGCAACGAAAAACAAATTAAGAAATTAGGAATGACACTTACCCTCCGAGCCCCAAGGCAGTTCTGCCTTTACAATACACGGAATGTTAATTGTCTAAAATAATTTTGCCGTCATAATTGCTGCCGCAAAATCTCTCCTTATTTCACCGCAGAACTATGCCATATATACTGGATGCTGCAAATGTTCACCCGACTCGAGTGAAGTCATTTTTTTGATTACACATAGCCGAACATGAACTCTCGACTCTCCCTCGACCATGGTCAGGATCGATTAGGGAGCTTGATCGGCTGGCGTTCGGCTGAGTCGGCTGGTGTTCGGCTGAGTCGGCTGAGTCGGCTGGTGTTCGGCTGCGCCAGCCGAATGTTTAAAAATTCAAAAACATTAGGCTCTAGACGAAGGGTCTGGAATGATGGACAACTTCTTCAAACAGGTCACAAACTGATCCTTATGGAATAGAAGAAGTCCAATAACCACGGGTTTGGTTTTGTGATAGGACCCAGGTTACAAAACCATGTCCTCACCTACGGACGCATCAGTGACCGCATTGCCACTATGGACCTATCTCTCCCACTAAGAAATGGTAAGACTACCAAATGCCGCATTGTAAATGTTAACTGCCCAACAACAGAAAAAGCCCAAGAGAATCCATTTATTGTAGAATCACTGTATGATGAGCTAAATAATGCCATCAAAGTTCCCTCAAGATGGCTGTTGTTTGTATGCGGCGACTTTAACGCCAAACTTGGGACATTAAGCAAGACAGATCACGATGCAGGACTGAATCTGTGCATAGGCTCATATGGAACCGGTAAAAGAAATGACAATGGAAAAGCACTGGCGACTTTTATCAGTTCTCCAATGACCTTTGCCATCAACACAGCATTAAAACATCCTATCCGTCACCGCACATCCCGGGTGGGCATACTGCTACTCCCAAAAGAACGGCAGGTACAAAATCCACAACTGCAGTGTTCAACCAGATAGACTTTTTGTTGTGCAAGCTGAACTGTAAACCACCATTGAAAGACTCTCGTACTTATAGAGGCACAGACCTCGATTCAGACCACAAGCCGGTGGTTACACGTATCAGAATGGATAACGCCTGTTTGGTTCACAAACAGAAGAGAGAGAAAGGCCAGGTCAGATACGACCCAATCACCCAAGTGCAATACAGAGAAAACTTACAACATCAAGTGGCCAACAAACACTTGAAAACCCAAATAAAGCCCTGGAACCCCTACTGAAATGCATGCAGACATCTGCTACCCCCTTTGGGTGCCCAAAAGCAACAAACATAGGCAGCATACTGAAGACCACCAAGTTACAAAGCTGTCAGAAAAACAGAAAGTCTTAAGACTACGCATAAACCAAACAGGGAAGAGCAAAGACCGAAGTGCTTTGAGAAAAGAACGTAACACCATCCTTCGGCAGATAGACAAAGGACTGAAAGTTTCGTGACTTGTTTCCAGATGCTTAGGTGTTTTTTTGGCTTGAACCAGAAGGTTAGGAACAGGTCCGGAACATGTCCGGGGTTTAGGTACGCACCACTAACCACAACATTGAGATTGTATCACATGAGTAGACAACCGGCACCCGATCAATCATGCTTGTCAGTTAGACAAGTAAAGATTCGTCGAATGCTGTCTATGCACATTGCATTAACGTCTGTTGACTGAAGTTTCTTTTCTAGACTCTAGACCAAGAGAAATTAACCATTGTATTTATTGGTTATCGAAAGACTTAAAACTGTTTTTCTCAGTCCATTGGAAATGACACATGACATTGCTGATCCAAAAAACTTGGCAGCGTGGAATTTCCAAGACACTTGAACGGTCTCGCCAAGTTTGACCGCCTGTGAAGTAGGAACAGTTCTGAACTGATGCATGGCGTTTCTCTATTTAGTAAGACCCAGTTCTAACTATGCCTAGGTCTGACACAAACGTTTTGCTGATTTTACAATGTTTTTTTAAAAAATCAAAGTCTGCTCTAATTCTATATATTTGGTACATGGCTGGGTGTTACAGTGATCTCAATCTTGCCACAGTGTTGCAAAATTCTGTTAGAAAACAGAACTCACGAATGTGTAACCTATAGTAGCATTATTCATCTATTTCTGTATTTATTTATCTATTTCTATATCAATTCATTTATTGTCGGAGTTTTCATGTAAGACATCACGAAATCGCCGGAGAATGCACCCAGATACGCGATGACATGCCGACCTGCGTGCCGATTAAAACACCGGCGCTACGTACGTGCCTTGCTCGCACGTAAATGTTGCCCGACGTGTGTGGGTCGACATCACGAAATCGCGGGCAACACTTACGTGCGAGCTAGGGACGTTCGTAGCGCCGGTAATCGGCACGGAGGTCGGCATGTCGCCGTGTATCTGGGTGCATTCGCCGGCGATTTCGTCATGTCTTACATGAAAACTCCGCCCATTTATTCTATAGTAGCTTTATCTATCTATTGGCAGAATCATTTTCAAGGATTTGAAAAAAATCATTCCAGAATTGAGTCAGTATCACAATTGGGATACATATAGAATACAACACGGAGTATTCCGTATCACCCGAGGGACCAGCCCGACCGCGGGTCGGATCGACCCGTGGGAGGGCTGGGACCGAGGGTGATGCGGAATACAACGTGTTGTATTTTATTTATGTCATACCTTGGTCATACCAACCCGAGAAAACGCACATTTCAATGCGGAATGCGCCAGAAGTTGAGGGAATTTTGTCCTCGAACAAGAAACTGTAACAACATTGATTCTAATTAAATATCCTCCGAATCTGGTATTCGAATTTCCGACGGCGGCGCAAACGGCGCGCTCGAAATGCATTCGCCTATTCCATGGAAGCCTGTGTGATAACACTCCCGAATCCTATGTGATCCGGATAGTTATCACACGGTCCGGAACACCCGTATCAGGCCCAGGTATGACATAAAGCGGAGTACCTCGGCCGATTTCTACTATTTTCCCAACGATAGGACGGAGCCTGTTAGAGGCTACAAAAGGCCAACTTTTAGCCTATGGAAATAGGTTTGGTACCCTTAGCAAAAGTAGCTGTAAATGGGTTTTTTTCTGGAATATGTTGATATTTTGGAGCTGGATGTTACAGGTAAGGATTTTTGCCTTTTTATTGTGTTCAAAAATCAGACTTTCATCCAAGTTTGGAAAGCCCTACACATGTACAACCTCTCACTCTGAGGGACCTACAAAGCTGGTTTAAGGCCCATGTACACTTTATTAGCATGTCCTCGTTCGTCTCAAGTAACCTTCTTAATGTATATAAGCTCATAAATATGAATATTGTGATGTGTTTTTTTAAAGTGGTCCACTGGAATGTTTTAAAGTACTTTTGAAATTGTAAGAATCTAATGTAATTCAGGTGTGTCATCAGACATGCCTGCAATGTTGGTTTCAGAATAAAGATTGATGATTTAAATTCTGGCCTCAGGATGATGGACGATTGTAATGACACCCGATCAATCACGCTTGTCAGTTAGACAAGTAAAGATTCGTCGAATGGTGTCTATGCACATTGTATTAACGTCTGTTGACTGAAGTTTCTTTTCTAGACTCTAGACCAAGAGAAACTAAACGTATTGTATTTATTGGTTATCAAAAGACTTAAAACTGTTTTTCTCAGTCCATTGGAAATAACACATGACATTGCTGATCCAAAAACTTGGCAGCGTGGTATGTCCACAACTTGCCCCCTCACGGAATAAAAGAACATGGCTTTTAAACACCACGCAACTTTATAACACGCCTTTTTTTGAGCTAAAAGATGTTGCAAATGCTGACGTCTCACCAGCCGGTATGCTCATAACATTGCTTTTCATATGAAGATACACATCGGGTTAACAAAAGTCCACTGCAACGAAAAACAAATTAAGAAATTAGGAATGACACTTACCCTCCGAGCCCCAAGGCAGTTCTGCCTTTACAATACACGGAATGTTAATTGTCTAAGATAATGTTGCCGTCATAATTGCTGCCGCAAAATCTCTCCTTATTTCACCGCAGAACTATGCCATATATACTGGATGCTGCAAATGTTCACCCGACTCGAGTGAAGTCATTTTTTTGATTACACATAGCCGAACATGAACTCTCGACTCTCCCTCGACCATGGTCAGGATTGATTAGGGAGCTTGATCGGCTGGCGTTCGGCTGAGTCGGCTGGTGTTCGGCTGAGTCGGCTGAGCCGGCTGGTTTTCGGCTGCGCCAGCCGAATGTTTAAAAATTCAAAAACATTAGGCTCTAGACGAAGGGTCTGGAATGGGTCGACTGGTGTTCGGCACGGTCGGCTAGTGTTCGGCTGGTTTATGATCAAATTTGCAGGGGGTGATATTAAAGCATGTAAATATTAATCACTGTTTTTAATAAGCCTTGATTATTTGGCGAAGATAATGTGTTCGTGGAACTCAACTTTGTATTGTTTTCGAAACTGTTGCAACATAGATTCATCATTCGTTCCTACTTGTTCCAACATTGCAAAAACATTGTGTAACTGGGTCAGTGGGCTGGGAATTCACACATCCCTTCAGAGTATAGGGGATTAGGCCTAGGTGCCATGCAGAGACACCTCAAGATAAAAGTCCAAAAATCTAAAAATATACAGAGGCAGACAATAGAGTGTAATTAGCATCGTTTTTCAAAATGACAGATTTGGGTTATTGTCCCCATAAATGCAGGTGCTAATTGCATCTATTGTCTGCCTCTGTATATTCTTAGATTTTTGTATTGAGGCGTCTCTGCATGGCACCGAAGCCTAATCCTCTTTACTTTGAAGGGATGTGTGAATTCCCAGCCCACTGACCCAGTTACACCAACCCACTGACCCATGTTCCAACAGTGAAGCAATCAAATAGATGTTTGAAAACTGTTCAAAATAAAGAGATATTTGTGCAATTACTTTCAAAATATTTCCAAAATATATAAGTTCGAACTTTCGTTCTTAATTATTTGAACAATTTGACTGAAAAAGTCTTTTATCTGAAATACCAGTAACCATGGTGGCAGCCATCTGGTTCAGGTCGTTGACCCTATCTGTTTAGAACGGAAGAAGAAGAAGAAGAAACGAAGAAAAAACAATATGTTTATCTTCTGTGAATGTAAACTTAATTATCTGAAAACCCTCTCGGTGACATGGAATTGACTCTATCGGATGTACAACACAACCTTGTTATCTTCATTTTCAGTTATTTTGTAGATTTCACCCTCAACATACCATTTTGGCGTGCTTCTCTAGTCTACCCTACAATGATTTTATCAGCGTTGATGCATAGAAGAAGAAGAACTTTATTGCGCAACAAATTTCATGGATACATTGTATGGTAAATAATAGATACATAACAATCGACTTACTAATATTTAACATTCTCGATGAACTCATCTTCAACATGAATAACAATGGATCTAATAATGTGTATTCTGATGGCTAGAACAGTATACAATGCAGTGGTGACGAAGAAAGTATTCAGTGTCAGGAATGTGCGCCGCGCATAACTCAAGAAATTTGATATTTTGAGCGTACAACTGCGTATTGTCAAAATTTAATACGGAACTCACACGGAATTGCTTATACGCACAAGCGTGACAGGGGCTTTACGAAAAAACGACACCGCTTAAACAATACTTCGTCTACGTATACTAATCGGAAATATCTTCGCCATCTCAGCATTCAGTTTCCTTTTCATAGACGGTACCAATCACGGTGTTAGAGCGTAACATAGCTGTGCGTTGAATCGTCCCGCGACTGTATACATGCTCTTTTTTCCTTAGAAAAGAGTTGCAAAAACAGTGCAGTAATTGTAAATCAGTGAGAAATGAGACTGGTCTTTACATCTGCGTTGAGATGAGACAATGCAGCATAGAGTGACAATAACAAGCACGGTAGTAACAGCTAAGAAATTGTCAGAACTTTTTTCTTTCCTTTCAGGGTTTCCGAGTGGTCCAGGCTGAAGAGATCTGGCACAAGTCTCCAGCCCCACTGATGGAGGAGGTCCGTGCACAGATGGGGGAAGGTCCAGTCTATCTGAGTTTCGACATCGATGCCCTGGACCCGGCCTACGCACCCGGAACGGGCACCCCGAGATAGGAGGGCTGACGTCGCACCAGGGCCTGGAAATCATCAGGGGCTGTCGGGGGCTCAACTTGGTGGGAGGGGACTTGGTTGAGGTGACAACAATGTCTTCAATTTCTAAGCTTCAAGAGATAAGAATTCCTAAGACTTTGCCAGGTGAGCTTTTTGTGGCATCTAACTACATGTAAAAGGAATCATAAAGGAATTTTCAAAGTATAAGGTAATTCTGCGCATCCTGACTCGAGCGGCGCCTTGCAGCAGAAGTTCAATGAATATAAAGTTATTATATTCAATTGAAAACACACTGTGGTGCAAAGTTCTGTACTTTCACCTGTATATATATATTGCAGTGCCACAGTGCCACCTGTTGATGTTATACATATTGCATATTGTGGGGTCATGGCCTGGGGTATACAAGTACCTGGTATGTTTGTACGTATCTAAGCAAAAGAATGATTAATGTTGTACCAGTGACTACATGCTTGTGGCCTGAGTATCTCCCATTTAAAAGGGGGTTATCCTCCTTAGTTTAGGCTTGATTCCATACTCACTCACGCTGTGGTGTATATTAAAGAACAAGTGTTAATCAATGATGATGGTACGCTGGTACTGTAAATGCAGAAATAGTGTCGTTGGTTTTATGTTCACGGTTTTCGTGACGAACTCTTAACTGCAAACTTCAAACCACCGCGAAATTCACGCTATGTTCTACTGTCTTCTTCTATCACCCGCCCGTCGCCTATAGGACAACGTGAAAATCGATGTCTTACGGCGGTAAGCCAACATAGACAATAGTGTTTCTGTCGTCTTTGTTAATTGGTGTGTCTGTAAGGTCTTCCATCAATAAATGACAAACATATAACTGTAAACCTTTCTATACGATTTGCACTCTCTTGCGCTCTCTTGCATTCGGTGAAAATCATCGGCTCCAGCGCGTTGTACATACATGGATGTGAAACAAACGAATCCCTGAATCGTGTTCATACAGGGGAAGAGCATTGCTACACAGACCATATTGTGACAGACAGGATAATGGCATTGAGCTATCTATGCCCTTTTCTCTCTTAGTGCCCACAGGTGAACTTCGTCATGATCACCAGTGGCTACCTACAAACTGCATAAGGAATCATCGCAGAAGAATTGAAGTGTGCGACGATAACATTCACCCAGGAGAAACAGACATTGAATGCAGGATCATCGCGAAAGCAAAATGAAAAAAAAGAAGAAAAATAAATACAATAAAATAGCAAGTTTGACGCAAACGCACATAACAAAACAAATGAAACACAAATGGATAAAAACTCTCATACACAACATGCCCAGTGTTCGAGATATCTTCTCTCTATGTCCTTCCGTTATCCATTTATATGTTAGCTATAGTCTTCAGAGAATATCTGAAAGAACCTATATTAGGTACATGTCGAAACGTAAAATCCTTTATAGTAACAAGTTAAAACAAAAATATGGATGAAAAGCTGGGACAAATTACATCATGATTTACATTGCAACATACCCTGACAGACCATAATTCTATATTGTAGAAGTAAAAGCTTATGAAAACATCGGCAAAATATGCTGTAATAGTGTGAAAAACTACCGCCTTTCCGATGCCCGATTCATTAGATTTGAGTTCCTCCCTGTAAGTACAACCCCGTTCCCGAAAGGTATTATCAAAAACCAATTCCCTGGGGAATGCGTGCGTGGAATATGATCCCAGCACTATACGAACGGCTCCGCCCCTGAGGCGTCGCGAAAAAATTCTTGGTCGGACATTGGATTTTATTAATGTGCCTATAGGCGTTAATGCCTAGGCAATGCCTAGGCAATGCCTAGGCGGAACTTTGAACACCTAAGGCTCCGTCACCACGAATGATATAATTTTGCGGTCTTCAGTTTTCAAATACATATCAAGTGCCCTATCAACTGAAAGTAAAGTTAAAAAATTCTTGGTCGGACATATATGTTAATAATGTGCCTATAGGCGTAAATGCCTAGGCAATGCCTAGGCGGAACTTTGAACACCTAAGGCTCCGTCACCACGAATGATGTAATTTTGCGGTCTTCAGTTTTCAAATACATATCAAGTGCCCTATAAACTGAAAGTAAAGTTAAGTAATTCTTGGTCGGACATAGATTTTATTAATGTGCCTATAGGCGTTAATGCCTAGGCAATGCCTAGGCAGAACTTTGAACACCTAAGGCTCCGTCACCACGAATGATATAATTTTGCGGTCTTTAGTTTTCAAAAACATATCAAGTGCCCTATCAACTGAAAGTAAAGTTTAAAAATTCTTGGTCGGACATAGACTTTATTAATGTGCCTATAGGCGTTAATGCCTAGGCAATGCCTAGGCGGAACTTTGAACACCTAAGGCTCCGTCACCACGAATGATATAATTTTGCGGTCTTTCGTTTTCAAATACATATCAAGTGCGCATATCTTTTGTCAGTGACAAAACTTACATTCAGTTTCTTGAGTAACTTTTGTATTGTGTATCTTATGCTACCTGGATGTCTAACCTTCATCAAAGTAAAGGCCCAATCCTATAAGTCCTTAGTGGCCTCTTAGCTTTGTTATTTTGAGAAATAGTGATAGAAGGAAATAGCGGTATTGTTCTTCTTCAAGTAAAGTTTGGTAAGTTACTATTTTGTATACTCTGTAAGATATAAGATTATTCTGTGGTATATCTTATCTATGTATGCCGTTTACAAATTAATATGAACTCTGTTAAGCAGAGTACTAGTATTTCATTGAAGAACAGGTTAAGTTGGTGTAATGTCCCAAACTTTGCTTACATCAAATATTATACATATTAATAACTTGCTGTGATTTGCCGTCTATGGGAATTTCTTGTTGAAATATCTTATTTTAAGAACTAACAGGCCATTGTGATAGTTACAGCTTAATGTATTTTTGTATGGCAACAATTATATGGAATGGCGATGGAAGTAGAAAATTCTGTTTTCCAGGGGAGTCACGTTGAGTACCAATGATACTAACTACATAAACTTATTATGTTTTTGTCTCTTGCACAAATATCATGTGTCATGTAGGGGAACATGTATATATTTGTAGGATAAAGCCTTCTTTTTTCCAAGTGAACAGGCAAATTTTTATGACTGAAGTCCATGGCGATTTACTTAATTTGCTTCCATCGTGTGATATTTCTAAGATATCACACATTAATTACACATTTTCAATAATAAAATCAGATAGTAATTCTTAATTTGTGTGGCAACAGAGAATCATTTTGTGTGCTACAGTATAAATAGTCGTACATTATAGCCCATCCGATGTATTGTTTGTGATCTTATTTGTTAATTATTGTCGAGGTTATGATTGAAAATGTATCATAATGATTGTGATCAACATGACTAGATTATTGTTTTTTATTGTATCCGTTATTGTATTGATTTGATTATCTGGATGACATCTGCACACGCATCAATTTTTGTCCCATTTCCAAAAAAAATTGAAAGATTTCAGCCATACTGTAAATCATACAAAGTAGCTGCAAGCTGAGAAAATATATTGTGAGAAAATAATAAATTTCTTTGGCCAAACTTTTTATCTATTTGCATGCTCGCATCAGTTTTGGGGTTCCCAGAGGATGTCATCCATATAATCAAATGAACATGGCCTTATTGTTAGATAAGAAGGACATATAGCAGACTGGACTACACAGACATAATCAGAAACAGCTGGTGAACTTAATTAGATGTTACACCGTTATCAATTATACTAATTACAATGTTCTCGTGTATTTAGTGGAGGGAATAGCGTGGAATGCTTTGATGATACCTTCTGCTTTAAATCACCGATAAAATCAAAGCCTGTCCGAATGGTATATTTACATTTCACAATCTTGTCATTTCATACAAAAGCCAAGGATTTGTGTTTTAAAAGACTACACATTCATGAATACAATACAACTTCCTGACTTACATTCCCTTTTTCCCTTGTCGTTTCTGTTGTACAATTTTCCCAGTGACTGTTTTAATGTTGATTTGTGGTATTCTTTCCAAATTTTCATAACTCCCCTTTACGATGTCTTCTTGGTTTGTCCCAAACGCGTTGTCTGTAATTTGTTTCAGTGGTCGAACAGGTGTCAGTACAGCCAGTCGCCCCTCTGTAACGTTACAGGATGGTGGATCTGCATAAGATTCAGCAAAGTTTTCCGTCAAAAATGTTGTTGAAACACCGCAGGCCGATATTACTTCTGAGTGTATTGTTGTTTGCTACTGTCGGATGCTTCCACTTCGCAGGCGACATTTCTTACGGTTTTAGAGGTGAGGAATCATCTTGATTTACAGTCAAATCAATGTGTGTTACATGTAAAAATATGTAAACACTAGCAAATTTTTACTCCACCACCGGGTTGCAGTCTGTGTCGTAGTCTGCGCGGAGTTAGACTGTTCTGTACCGGTGCTGTCTTTATCAAAGATAGAAAATTAACTATACGATCGACCTTCTTTAAACCGTGTATGTTGAAAATGAAAATTATCACTGAAACGAAATGCAAGAAATAAAACCCACTCGATCATAGTTTTTGCTGGGGCCGTCCAAATAGTTTTCCACGTGACATACCTGAAGTTTGCATAAAAAATTGATTACGGCAGGTAACATAGCATTGAAATACGTGTAATTGATTGAGGGTGAAGAAGACTTCTGAATTACTCTTTCAGCAACAATCTGTTGATAAACCAACAAACCATTAGTATACTGGGTATTAATATTGTTTCCGTGAACTTTCTGTTTAAAAGACGTGGTTCTCAGGCTTAACTCATAGTGAATATATACAGACAACAATCTGTGCCAGCCTTACTCTACGTGGCATGTTTTGTTATTGCTTGTATCAGTCCTGCGAAGCTAGCTATAGCTCTTCAGAACAAAACGTCATGGTGTGCGTTGTAAACTTAATCTGTATGCCTTTATCATCATTTCAGCAATTGGGTACACGAATGCGATGGTAGAGACCTCTAAACCAGTTGCCATCCACCACAACCCCAGAGGGAAGAACGAGAGCATCGCCTGTGTCATCGAAAATTCTCTCGGAGATGGTTGCCAAGGACTGGGGTTTGCCTCCCTCGTTTTGCAGACGATAGACGACATCACAACATGTCTTGTAAGTGTGTCTGTTATGTTACATGGCCAGATGGCGTCGACCAATCAGAAGCCTCCATTGCCCATGTGTTAATCGCCATAACACACCCGTGATCATCAGTCCTCCCATTATGTAGAGGATAACACACCCGTGATCATCATTCCTCCCATTATGTAGAGGGGGGGTGTATCTTTTTGTTAACAATCGTATGTTTATTTGTTCCCAAAAATGCTTTGTAAGCAGATAACGAAATAGAATAAACCATTTCAATACAAGTCAAATCTAAACGGGCGGAACTGTAAGTGGAGCCGCCCACAGCATTGTCAGAAGGACACCCACTGCAGGAAGGACTGATGATGATAGATAATTTAGAGAGTTTAGTTACCTAGTATACCAATACAATCTTGCCCAAGGCTTGGTGGTACTTTTAATCACATCTATTAAAACGCATGTATTCAAACTTTTCTTTGAGCCCAAAGTGCACCGCGCTGCTACAATCAAAATCAAGGTCATATATCACCATCAAGTTGGGGGAAAATAACACTTGTTTCTCACATACAGGCACGTGGATTCGTTCCAACGGTCATTTGGACAGAGTGTGACTACTGCGGGCCGCCTGGAAACGGACAGAACTACTGGACTTGGTACTTTGAAGGTAGTGAGTTCACTCGAACAATGTTTAGCAGCTATCTATCTAACTATAGATAATATACACAACAGTTGGACATAAACTCGGATATTTAGTTGTACTGGATTATTTTCATGGATTAAAAGCGATCCTATTAAGCAATTGCAGTACTGCATCACAGCACCTCGGAGAATGCTGCGGTACTGCACTTGATTGATAGATGTAGCTTTTGATCCATGAAAAGGTCACCGTTAGTTGTACACAGCCGTTATGGTCAAGTTTAGAAGCTATCTATATAACTATGAACATTAAATAATATACACAACAATTTAATAAAAGCTTGGAACTAGATTTTACACAGAGCTTCATAAATACAGATACAGAACAATAACGCTTGTAATTTCTGTACTTTGCTCACACCCACAGGTAGGGATCAAGATATAGTACAGCAAGCAAAGACTCGAGTGTGCATCGGACCCACCAGGATACCTGACGCCAGTCATCCTTCGGTAGGTGCATTTCTCTTCATATTTATAGTGTTCATAGGCCACACTGGCGTGATTTTATGGGTGGTATCCTCTCTACGCCCAAATGATAAGAGCACGCATGAGAAAAGGCGACAAAAAGATGCCTAAATTCTGACAAAAGATAATTTAACGCACAAAACATGATAATCAAGAAACATTTTATCATTGTTCTTTCATCAGGAGGTTGGTTTTTAAGAAGACCGCGATGTAACGGAAACTTAGCCCATCAAGCAGCTACTCCACCACTGATTAATCCACACACCGTATAGAGCAATTTAAAGGAAAATTGGATCTATCGATGGACAGACAACACTAATTAACATAGACGTTGCATTCGTTGCCTGTTGTGAGATTTAATGTTAAATGATCTATATATCCGTTGATAAATTATGTCAGCTTCCCGTAATTAATTTTGTTGTTGTTGACTTGAATCAGGTTTACCTGACTCGATCAGGAGCAATGGGGGAGTTGGTGGATTTCCGGTTTGCAGACATGGAAAACAAGGTGACGGAATACTTCCAACCAATAACAGCAGAGACCCGGGCTCTTGTCAATCACGTCATATCCGGTTATCTCCAGCCAGCCGCTCGAGTCAAGAACACCGTGGATACTTTCTACCAATCCTCCATGGCGAACAGTGTTAATATAGGTAGGTACTATACATCGTATATCACACTTATTTTCCTGCATCTTTCTTCAGTTTATCACATGTATGCACACTTATACATCCTACAAGTGATATTTAAATGTACACTGCAACACGGCCAAAATGAATATGTAGTTGTATTACATGCGTAGCTTTAGCTTGTCATTGTTTTTCTACGATGGTACTGAAGGTGCATGGATATATGAGTTTGCAGAGTCAAACCAGAAAAGGTCATCACACACATACGCACACACAAATGCTCAATTACACGCATATCTACACACACATTCACACGCACTTCCACACACATGAACAAACACAAATACGTACACACACACACACACATATACATACACACAAAACTCCTTGTAGCTCAATCAAACATGAATATGGTGTGATTGTTTTTACAGGTGTCCACGTGAGACTGAAAGCAGGTCATGCTAAAGAGATGGCACTCTATGACCAGACGCCTCCAAAACTGCAAGACTTTGTCCAAGTCGTGCAGCGTCTTATAAACGACATCACCGCAACACGTACCGGCAGAGAGATTCGCATTTTTCTGGCCTCTGATCTTGACGAAGTTATCGAGGAATTCAAGTCCAAGTTTGGGGACAACAGAGTCTTACACATCGGCGCTTTCAGGGGAGAAAAATTAGAAGACCAATGGGAAAAGAGAAGCTCTGGACAGCAGTTAGGAGATCAGGTGTTTAGTGACATTTTGCTGATGGCTAAGTGTGACTACTTTGTCCATGATGAGTCAAATGTCGCTTCTGTGGTGTACTATTTCAACCCTAACCTTAAGAGCTACTACGTCAATGGATACGCCTCAGACTTCAGACGACTTAATGCGCAACCTCGTTTTGATTCCGGTGAGCTTTTTCGTCAGGCCGTTGCCAGGGAGACGCGTAATCTAAACCTTTCTGATTGGTGGGATGTCTCGTCTTGGGCTCGTCTTGAAACCTGGGTTAGAGTGCTGTGGGGATTTCTATTCACAGAAACGGGAACGAACATTGATCAACTAAAGTGTTACTACAAGAACATGAAATGGAGCAAATGTCGCAATGAGTTTGTAAGATCAAAGTTTGCCAGCAATAGTGACATGAAGAAATTGATGGGTCTGTGAAGCTGTTGAAATATGTATCAGGGCTTGAAATACATTGCACGGAATAGGTGCAAAAGAGAATAAAGATTTTGGTTGCACAGCATAAAATAAAATAAAATACAATTTTGTGTATTAAAGGCAATATGTGATATTTCTGATACGCTACAAGACCACATTTCCAAAAGGAGTAATATGAATTAAATGACACAATACAAGGCCACTCTTTCATCTGGAATTTTGTACAAGTGTAAAGCATACATTCTATGATGTGATATAAAAAGTGTTTTTTCCCTATATGAATTCACAAATATAAAGATAACAATATCCTCTGTTTCGAAAGGAGCAGGAAACACAAACCCGTCATTCTTGATATTTATTTTACAATAAAAGTGTTCCTCATTTTAAAAATTGTTCATCTCTTTTGTGTGTGAAGATTTCTTACACAGAAGTAGACAATTTGAATGCATGGTGTTAAGTGGTGTAATCAATAAAATGTATATGAAGTTTTCTTGACATTTCCGATGAAAACATAATTACGACAGTATCGCTGCGGCGTTTGATGTACAGTTTCGCTAGGGATCATTTTGGTTATTTTTATATGCATGAGCTCAGCTTATTAGTTGCTGGTCTGTCTGTTATCACCCGACAGGGCGCTGTCAGCACTGAGAGGGGGGGGGGGGGTTGTTTGGTTTGTCGACTACACACTTGTCGGGGCAAGGGTCTAGATGCTGCCCCTATGCGCCAGGGTGACCTATATACGACAACTGGTCGAACAGGTGTCAGTGGTCGAACAGGTGTCATTACAGTGAGTCGCCCCTCTGTAACGTTACAGGATGGTGGATCTGCGTAAGATTCAGCAAAGTTTTCCGTCAAAAATGTTGCAGAAACACCGCAGGCCGATAACAATTTGGGTTGTATTTCTGCTTGCTACTGTCGGATGCTTCCACTTCGCAGGACACATTTCTTCTGGTTTCACAGGTGAGGAATCGTTATGATTTACAAAGTGTATTACATACAAAATCTTTTGATCCCATACTATACACTCTCGTATCATGTAGATTAGCCTTATAGAATTCTAGTTAAGTACCAGTAGATGCTTTGTACCTTGTACGATTTTTGTGCAATAAAGTTATATCATATTAAACTAATATGTGAACGTTAGCAAATTTTTAATCCACCACCAGATTGTAGTCTGTGTCGTAGTCTGCACGGTGTTAGACTGTTCCGTACCAGTTCTGTCTTTACTAAAGATATAAGATTAAATGTAGCAGAACGATCTTCGTCGTTACAAACCGTGTACGTTGATAATGAAAATATGTGTGACGTTTCTTGATACAGAATTTGCATTTCCCTGAAACGGAATACAAGTAATAAAGCCCACTCGGTCAAAGATTTTGCTGGGGCCGACAAAATAGTTTTCCACGTGACATACCTGATGAGGTTTGCATAAAAATGTCAGTACAACAGCTGGTAAATAGCATTCCGATACTTTGGGATGGTTAAAGGTGAAAAATGCTTCCGACTCACTCTTTCAGCTACACTCTATCTGTTTATAAAAACCAACAAACCGGTAGTATACTGGGCATTACACTCTTGAACGTAAAAAAAACACGTGATTCTCAGGCTTAACCTCTCGTAAACATTTACTGACTAGACAACAATCTGAGTTCTGAAAATGTTTGTATGGGCGATAGTAGAGCTATTCAAATACGTATACAAAAGAAAGTTCAACATAAAGGTAACAAGACACACAAGACAAAAGTTACTCAAACAACTGGATTAGATTTATGCATTACAAAATCTACCCAATCGCTTGAGAAATTGTTATCTTCTGTATCTTATTACTTTTATGTCTTGCCTTCATCGTTGACGTATAAAGGAATGTTGTCAAATGTATAAATATTGTCTTACGTAAAGTATGTTTTGTTGCTTGTATCGGCCTTGCGAAGACTAATAGGAACTAGTTATACATGTAGCTCTTCACAACAAAACGTCATAGTATTCATTGGACAATTTATCTGTATGCCTTCATCATCATTTCAGCAATTAAGTTAACGAATGTGATGACGAGGACCCCTAAACCAGTTGCCATCCACCACAACCCCAAGGGGAAGAACGAGAGCATCGCCTGTGTCATCGAAAATTCTCTCGGAGATAGCTGCGCGGGGATTGGGTTTGCCTCCCTCGTTTTACAGACGATAGACGACATCACAACATGTCTTGTAAGTGTGTCTTCTAGTACGGACCGAAAGAGAGAGAGTTTAGTCACTCAGTATACCAATACAGTACTTTTGATTACAGTATAGAATTACACGGCAGTGCTACAAAATCAACTTCATGTCACCATCAAGTTGGCCAGAAAATCAGACTTGTTTCTCACATACAGGCACGTGGATTCGTTCCAACAGTCATTTGGACAGAGTGCGACTACTGCGGGCCGCCTGGTAACGGACAGAACTACTGGACTTGGTACTTTGAAGGTAGTGACTTTCTACTCGCACTCAGCAAATATCGTGAAGTTTAGCTGAGCTATCTATCAAACTACGAATAATATGTAAGCAGTTGGATTAGTATGTACTGAGATATTTAGTTGTGCTGGATTCCTTTCATGGATCAAAAGCGTCCCATTTGAAGCAGTTGCAGTACTGCAACACTGGAGCTAGGAGAATGCTACAGTACTGCACTTGATGAATAGATGTTGCTTTCGATCCATGGAAAGGTTACCGTTATTAGAACACAGTCGTTATGGTCAAGTTTAGCTATAAAGAATATACACAGTATTTTGATAAAAGCGTGGCAACATGTTTTACACCGAGCTATATAGATGCAGATTCAGAACATAACGCTTGTAACCTTTATACACGTACAGGAAGGAATGAAGATATAGTGCAGCAAGCGAAGACTCGGATTTGCATGGGACCCGCTAGAATTCCTGTCGCTTGTCCTTCGGTAGGTGTTGAACGTACTGTGGTCTTTATTTCTTGGTGGCAGATAGCTTGTGATTTAAGGAAGAAGTGCTGTAGGTTTGGCCCCCTAGCAGCTTGCTCTGGAACTGCGGGGGCGTTTTGGTCAAAATCTTCCAATGAGATCGAATAACTAAACAAACGAACGGCGGATTTCCATGATATTTGGTATGCAGGTAGCTTAAATGGTGCAAATTATGCAAACTGGGACTTAATTTGCATAATTAATGAGGACATTTATATTCACAGTGTTATAGGATTCATGCATGTTGTGGCACCTAACACCTGTTAGTTGCGAAACTGGGGCAAATAGTCCCCTGCTGGAAGGCCTGTCCCCAGGGGCCCGACAGCAAGCATGTTTTTTTTATATGTGGATAGCTTAAGTGATGCTTGATATAATGAAAATACACATATACATGTACTTGGAAACTGCAGTCTACACCGAAAGAAATCTTGCTTGCTGTGAGATTAAATGTTAAATGATCTATATATCCGTTGATAAATTATGTCAGCTTCCCGTAATTAATTTAGTTGTTGTTGACTTGAATCAGGTTTACCTGACTCGATCAGGAGCAATGGGGGAGTTGGTGGATTTCCGGTTTGCAGACATGGAAAACAAGGTGACGGAATACTTCCAACCAATAACAGCAGAGACCCGGGCTCTTGTCAATCACGTCATATCCGGTTATCTCCAGCCAGCCGCTCGAGTCAAGAACATCGTGGATACTTTCTACCAATCCTCCATGGCGAACAGTGTTAATATAGGTAGGTACTACACATTGTATATGATGTACACAATGAAGTGCAAATTATCCAAATTCGGACTTAATTTGCATAAGTAATGATCGATATCTATATTCTAATTCTAATCTAAGCATGTTGTGGCAGCTTGCACCTGTTAGTTTTGAAACTATATGTCAAGTATTCCCAGGGACCCAACAGCTGGTGGTCAAACCACAAAGGGATATACAGTAAACCAAACCTGTATACTTATTCCTATAAGTGGATAGCCAAAGTGTTACTTGGTATAATGAAATGGTGATAATGCAAGTCAGAATCTAATTCGCATAATCAATGGTGGCATTTTATAAACCCACTCCGTTCAATGGTACGACAGTTCAAAAATGCAACATTATGTAACTGAGACATAAAGGGACATTGATAGATAAAAGTTATGGAAATGAAGACCTCATTCGCATAATCAATGAGAAAATACTGTAATTCCAAAGCATATTGGTAGATAACTGGAATTTCTTACTTGTGGCATTTGGAAGTTATGTGACAGTGAACATAGTTGAATATACATGTAGATTATGCAAATGTTGGCCTAATTTGCATAACATATCACATTTACAATGTCTTCATTTAGTAGTAATACACATCCTACAAGTGATAGGGATTTAGGACATATCAAAGACTGAAAGAGTGAGAGAGAGAAACATTAAATTTAGGTCAAGGAATTTGTCAACTGCTATGCAATATGCATCTTTTGAACAGTACATAAACCAAATAGCCCTTTTGGTTAGCTTTCCTCTTTGCCCTAAATTTGGAAATAGTCTGTTGGTTGCAAAGGATTTCGTCATTTAAACGTATACTGAAGCAAAACGAATATGTATAAATGTAGTAACTGTTGTATTATAAACATGGCTTTTCCGTTTTTCTTTTTGTACGAAAGGAATTCAATGTGCATGAACTTTGCATAGTTTCACACACACACACACACATACACCCACACCTACACACATACACACACTCCTTATAGCTCAAACATTAATATGGTGTGATTGTTTTTACAGGTGTCCACGTGAGACTGAAAGCAGCTCACACTGAAGAGATGGCACTCTTTCACCAGACGCCTCCAAAACTGAAAGACTTTGTCCAAGTCGTGCAACATCTCATAAAAGACATCGGCGCAGCAAACTCCGGTAGTGACATCCGCATATTCCTGGCCTCTGATCTTGACGAAGTTATTGAGGAATTCAAGTCCAAGTTTGGGGAAAACCGAGTCTTGCACATCGGCGCTTTCAGGGGAGAATCATTGGATAAAAAATTCACAAAGAAAAGCTCTGGACAGCAATTAGGGGATCAGGTGTTTAGTGACATTTTGTTGATGGCAAAGTGTGACTACTTTGTCCATGATGAGTCAAACGTCGCTTCTGTTGTGTACTACTTCAACCCTAACCTTAAGAGTTACTTCGTCAGTGGAGATGCCTCAGACTTAAGACGACTTAATGCACAACCTCATTTTGATTCTGAGGAACTTTTACGCCAGGCCGTTGCCAGGGAGACGCGCAACTTGATGATCATTCCTGATTGGCGAGATTTCTCGTCTTGGGCTCGTCTTAAGACCTGGGTTAGAGTGCTGAGGGGATTTCTTGGATTATTGTTCACAGAGCAGGCAGCGGATATTGCTCAAGTGAAGTGTTTTTACAATAACTTGAAATGGAGCAAATGTCGCAATGAGTTTGTAAGATCAAAGTTTGCCAGCAATAGTGACATGAAGAAATTGATGGGTCTGTGAAGCTGTTGAAATATGTATCAGGGCTTGAAATACATTTTAAGGCACCTAACCAAATTTTTGTGTGCACAGTATGAAATGAAATAGAACGCCAGCAGATACTGTTTACAGGAATTGCTGTCTTTCTTCAGCTTTAATTTGAGGTGCTATTGCTAGCTTTACTTTTCAAAGTGATAAAACAATCCTGTTCTAATCTTTTGTGACACTTGAATGTAAAGAATATGCTGTGCTGGTGTTCAATACTACACAACCCTACGCAAAATCTATAGGTGCACTGCACTGGCACAACCAGTCAAAAATTTGGTGCAAAGCTCCAATTTTTGGTGCACAAAAACGCACCTGCACCCGGTATTTCGAGCCCTGTGCATGTTCCTAGCAACAGTTAGTAAAGAAATTCTGATATAGGTCACACTGTGTATACAGTGTCACATAGTTTTACATTTTTTGTAATGTTCTTTTAATGTTCTTTTAGAAATCAGCCACAGAAAGTTTCAACACATTCAATCTTTTTATTCAAAGAACATCACTTACCATTGTGCATTTAGAAAATAAATTTGTGGGAGATTTTTGATATTAACATCTTATGGTGCAAACACAGAACAAGTACATGTATTATGTATATATACAGCAAGAAACCTACACTATCAAACAAGCTATATTTTTCATTGACAAGTACGTCAAAGCTAAAACGATTTCTAAACACAATTTTTAACATCTTCAGAAGTCCGAAAAATATACAGTAGTTGTAAGTTTCAAAAGAGTTGTTGACTTTTTTCTAAAGATAAGTTTCAGTCAAAGATACAATTTTGTGGATTTAAGGCAATATGTGATATTCCTGATACTTTACAAGGCTTTCATCTAGCATTTTGTAAAGCATACATTCTATGATGTGATACAAGAAGCATTTTTTCCCTCGATCATTTCACAAATAAAGATCATTATAATATCTTCTGTTTTTGAAGAAGGAAACACCAACCTTTTATTTCATAGGTCTTGATATTTCCTTTACAATAAAAGTGTTCTTAATTTTCAAAATTGCTTCTCTTTTTTGTGTGAATATTTTCTTACACGCAAGTAGACGATTTTAGTGCATGGTGTGAAGTGGTGTAATCAGGAAAACCCTTCCTTGTCATGAAGTTTTCGCTGAAATCTCAAAACGACGGTTCAAGGCGAACGTCTACCTCCTGGCACTGCCACGGCTACTTGCGCTGCTTCCCGCACTGGTTGGTCGCGAGCTGTGCGGTGATCTCGCGCTCCCTGAAATTGCCAGACCCATTCCCAGGTCGACCTGTTTCGGTGACGTCACGCTTGCACGGCTTGCAGGTCCAGACCGAGCAGAGGACGACGTCCTATGGAAGAGAGGGAAGTCAGAAACAGTTAATGGCAAATTTTCTCACATCATTCTTCAAGTGCAAAAATCTGTCAACCCTGAAACGTGATAACTGCTAAATGATTCTTATTTGTTCAATGCTTTCATCAAAATGTTTTTTTTTTCAATCAAAGATCTCAAGTCTGGTTTGCCTGGTTTAGATCTAAAAGCTGATTCGAAGCAAATTTTGATAACGTCTGAGGATGAAAACATGATTTTTTCTCCTTCAGATTAACCATCCTGTTTTGTGAATGTTCAAATATTTTTATCAAAACAATTCTTTTTCACAGATTGGCTCTTATTTTCTCCCTTAGGATTCTATGCCCATTTTGAATATATTATAATACTACTACTACAGACACAACAGAGAAGAAAATATGCTATACAAATGTTGTTACGTAACGATGTCATGAAAGCAACATGCTGCTACAGCCTTTGAAGACAATGTCATGCAACCATGCAATGCTTTAATGCATGTACACATGTATATAGACAAGGAAAATGTATATTTTATTATCATGATCATATTCTGTGAACTTAATACAGGGACAGAAAGTTGGAAAATAAGACTAGGAATTTATATGTTTTGAATTTTTGGGACTTATCCACATTGGCATTTGTGTAGCCCTGTATGTATAATTGCATACTGTCCTAACTATACATGACTTGTATATGGGGGATAATTGTATCACCCAAGTCAGACTTAGTGTGAACAAGTTGGGCTTTTTTCAACAGGTGCATGTCAGACACTTCCATGCAAAGTAAAGTCACATGCACCTACATTGTACTGCAGCACACATAATGCATTGTGTGCTTGGCCATGCATCACATTTATTTTGATAAACTGTCTAATATTATGCATGGCTAAAGTGGGTGTTTCAAAGCCATGCAAACGGAAAAGCTGAAATTTTGCAATATAGAGCTGATAAAAGACACCCAAACCAGTGGTTACCAAGCCTGTGGGGTCTTGGATGACTGTTTTCTCCTTGTTGTATCTTTGGCATTCAACCCCAAACTCAGGTCTACTTGAGTGGGGGTCTTTAAGTTTCTGCCACTCGAAGGGGCCGATCGAACCGATGGCCTGGAATTATACACTCCCTGTTAGGGACACATCTGGAAAACTTCAAGATTTGTGGACTAAAGGTTCATTGATTCATTTTAAGACTGCTTAAAAAGATGTAAACTTCACTTAATTGTACAATTACTTTAGAAACATTGCAGACTTGCAGAGGAATAAAAAATTGCAAATCTCGAATTCGAACCTGAATGAGAAAGGAAAGAAAATTCTGGGATTTTTGGATCTTCAGACCTCATGCAACCTTCTGGAGGACCCTCGGGTGGAGGAGGGTTAAAACAATACCAGTAGGTACATTTTGTAACCCGCTGTTGGAAATGCTTATCATACTATTACTGTAACTAAGACTTTTAAACGTCGGAAAAGTCACCATGTATTTGCTATTTTTGTGCTACTGCTTTGAATTATGTTTAGATACAAAGATACAAAATGAATTGTTTGTTATAGACACAGACACAGGCATTGTACATAATATTATAAACACTGTACTGTTTACACAAAATCCTTCAATTTCTATCTACAGATCAAAATAGTTTTGAAATAGTAAGTTTTTTTCATTACAAATTTTTGAGATGATTACCTTGCGGAGAGCTGTGAGCTGCGAGAAGAGGTCGGACGGGAACTAGCTCTGCTGCTCGGACCTGAGGGGGGAGGGGACAACCCAGCCTGGGGGTGGGGGAGAGGTAGAAAAAGGGAAGAAAACATAAGTAGTGACACAGTAAAACATAAGGCTAAATTTTGGTCAACTCTTAACCTGTTCTTAGACAATTTACTTTGTAAATCACATGGTAAACACAAATTAAAGCTATTGTACTTCACACTGTAGCTAGGTGTCACAATATCTAAGTAGACAGGTGTGACTATATCCAAGTAGACATGTATCTGTGATAATACAAATGTACTTTATCTTTGGAACTGCATTCTTAACACTGTTAGCAGTGACACCTAGCTGCAGTGCAAAGTAGAACCAGTCAGTAATGCAATGAGGAAGGTGACAGATGGTCACTGAAACATCGGCTGTTGTAACTCTTTCGTTGTGAAAAATATGTAACTTTGTTATACATTAAAGGCACCCAGAGCATTTCATGAGGCTTGAAAACTGGAAATATTCTAGCTGCTGTAATCTTTATGAAATTGACATTTAATGCCACTGTTGACCACATTTACGTGCGGATTTCTTATCAAAAGTGCCCAAAAGCGGCACAAAAATAAGCTACATGGTGATCTTTTAGTTTCACGCGCCTGGTGTAAATAGACCGATACCATAGCACCGCCCACCTCCGTCAAATCGTAGAAATGCAAAATTAAAACATAAAGATGCAAATATTTGACGGACATGCAGCCACTCTCTCATTGGTTGAACCGCTAATTGTGATGGACAGTTAGGATCAGTCTATTAGGGCTTGGATTTTCTATCAGTTCTCACCACACAACGACATTGTATCTTTGCTCCTTTAATGTCGATATGTAATGGTATTGTGTTATTGAAACTTACTATGTGTAGGAATGACTAGAAATTGGAGTTTTATTATTCAAGTTTCAAGCCTCATAAAATGCTCTGGATGCCTTTAAGTTAGGTGTGGTTTGAAAGACGTAACGTTAAACTCACCTGTTGGAAATAGAGGTTGATGATGGATGACAGGTCTTGGTAGGCGGACCCGACAGTCGCCATCTGTCGCATCACGCCCTGGTTAAAGTCACGCAGCTCACGCAGGTCCATATCACGCTGCACAACAAAAGTCAGAATATTTCATAACAGGACTGACTTTGTATATGCAGCTAAGACAAAATGTGTTGTGGTATATAGTATTTCTTTCAAGGGAATACATTTGAAAAAAGCCTGTCCTTACCTCTTCATGTGTTTGTCCCTTGGTCTTCTTTGCTGCGCGGATTTCCCTGGCATACCTTGCACACTGCAGGAAGAGAAATCAAATATCGTCCATTCCATCTTACATATCTAAAGGCGCAAGCCAAAGCAAGTAACAAACAAAATTTTTAACACACAAAAAAGCTACATAATAATGGACTAAAATGTCTGAAAAATGGGGTAAATTCATTAAATCTGCCTTGCTTTAAATTATTGTCTAAGAAACAAGTATTACATTTGCCATACCTGTTTTTCAACCCTTTCAATCTTGGTCCTCTGTTCATCAAGGTCACGTTTGAGCTGCAGGACCTTGCTCTGCTTCTCGTCGGCCAGGTTTCCGTACGCGGCCTCGTCGCGCTGGAGGTTCTCCAGCGTACTGGACATGGTCTGGACGTCTTCGTTCAGCTCCCGGATCTGGCGCCGCTTGTACTTGTACTTGTCCATGACGGCACGGAGTTGTTCGTCAAGCTGCTGTTTCTCTTCATATTCTTCACCTATACCACAAAAAATGTTTAGCAAAGACTCTCTTGACAATTTAGCTTTTGCAAGCTATTCTACCATTGTCTCTGGATCAATGCGGTTCAATAATATTACTTATTAGGAACTGGTGGTATATCACATCTGAAACTACACATAGTCAAAGCTATCTCAGTTTTCAAACACGTGAGTTAAAAGTGAGCGTTACTTACTTGTCTCGGTGACCTTCTGGAAGGACTTGCGGTAGGTCTCGTTGCGGTTGTTCATGAGTTTCAGCGTGTTCTCTAAGGCACGGATCTCTTTCTCCGCCTTGCGGATTTTGGCGTCCAACTCATCCCCGTCCCTCTGTAGCTCCTCCTTCTCTTGTGCTGCCTAAATTTGAAGACAGAAAATTTAAAACAACCTTACTCAAAGTGCTAAGAGTTGCATGTAGATTTTATTTCCCAAAGCAAAAAGGAGTGTCAAGATGCATGTACTGATCATATGTCACACTTCCTAATAATATACATTAAATTCATAGCTGGAGATGATTGAAAAAAATTGACTTCACATCATAATGGCTCAGGAATAAGAGCTAGGCCAAATGGATGGAATTAAAATTCTTTTTTCTTTTAAACTTCTGCCCATCTTGGTATATACAAAGTTCCAACCTATGACTTTTTCTGTATTACTTAACCTTTTGTTTAGCCATTAAACTTTGAAAAAAGGTGCCTTAAAAGTGTACCGACCTTGATGACATAGTATGCCTGCGACCTTTCCTCCTCACCCTCGGGCGGGGCCATGGCGACCATCAGGATCTCGTAGCGCTTCCGCAGCTTGTCGATCTTGGAGATCCGGTCGTGAAGCTCCGCGCTGATTGTCTGGCGTTCCTCCTCGGCTGCCTTCTGCTGAGCCGCCAACATGTCCCTGTGCACGTTGATCTCCTCCCTACGCTCTTTCATGGCCTACACATGGCAAATATGCAAAGTAGGGTTAAAGGTCATCTCCTAGAATTCCTTGGGGTTGAGGGAAATCTCAAAGAATTCCCCAGAGGTGAATTACCTGTACAGTGCCAATTGACCAATCAGAGACTTCTGCCTTGTACAAACAAACTTCCCATTTGTGATAAAGCTGCAAAAGTGTGAATTTACTTACAACAATGACTAGACAGCCAGTGGTCATTTTTAATAACAGTCCATAAGAATTACCAATTATTGTATAAGACAGAGAATGGTTTGAGCCTTATGACCTTTTCACTACAACATAATAATTGACTTTAATGTATGAATGTTAATTAAAAGAAACCTTTACAAATTTAAACAGTATTCTAGAATACATGTATTTCTTTGAGTGTTAGTTGTTACCATAATCACCAGTAAGTTACATTCACATAGAATATTTGTAATTGTATCATATGTATGTACCTTTTTTATCAAAAACCATTGTTAAAACACTGCAATTCACACATTGCTCTTCAAAGATGTTACCTGCAACATGTCCTTACGAAAAAAGACACCATTATCATCATGAAACCTACCGTTTCCAGCTGCAGCCTCCTCTTCTCCAATGAGAAGACAGTGTCCGCCTTGCTGTGCAGCATGTCTCTCAGCCTCTTGATCTCCAGCTTCAGAATATTCTCATCCACCATCAGATCCTACCAAAGAAAACGGGAAAGTGTATTCAAATGCTGCACAAGATTTGAAGCCAAATAATGGGAAAAATTATGTATTATTACAGCATAAAAGTATGCCTTATTCCAGGATGAGTTCATTTTTACCATTGCCAAGAATGTTATGATTCTGTGAGCATGTGTCTGTCTGTAAAATATGAACAGCCCAACTTGAGAGGTTTTGGAGGGATCTTTATGATATCTGGTGTGTTGATAGGTGTTAGCAAAATAAAGACATGATTAAAATATGAACAACCCAATGTTCCACGGATCAAATTATTGGCCCCCTTTGTGACTTTCAATGGAATTGTAGCAGGACTTCTGCTTTTGATATCTCGAGTTATGCAATGGTCATGATTCTATAATCATGATAAATAGCTCTTGAAGAAGTGAAGAAGTGTAAAACTTTGGGAAGAAGTGTAAAACTTTGATTCTACCAACAAAGATGAGCTTTCCTGCATGAAGAAGTGACATACATGTAGGTTTTAGCCCCCTAGCAGCTTTTTTTGAACTGCATGGGATGATTTCTATACCTGTTTTTCTTTGTTGAGGTTGCGCAGGACTCTCTGTGAGCTGTTGTTGTAGAGTTCCAGCTCCTCGATCTTGGAGGTGAGATCGGCACATTCCGATCCACGGATCTCCAGATCACGCTTCTGTCGGCGGATATCGTCCTGGGAAAATAATCAATCAGTCTAATCAGAGATCAATACAGCATCATATTTTGATAAAGACAAAACCAGTTTTGTATCAGATGTGTTTTACATGCGAAAGGGAGACAGCTACCAATTCCAATCATTATCTAATACCCCATCTTAGGCAGCTAATTATGTTGTACTATGAAGGGGAAAATGTTTGCCGTGGTTATAATTTTGTATTCCTAAAGGTGACCTCCTTACCACAAACTTCAAAACAGTTACCATTAACATCTCCCTTTATACAGTAAAACCCCCATGATGGTACATGTAGTTTCAACTGAAAACCACTGGAAACACTCCATTTTGTACCTACCGCGAACTTAAATCCCTGCCAACATATGCTCTTTTTCCTTTTTTTCACCCATCATTACCAATGGAATAGGCCAAGGCATAGCGGTCAAGAGGAAAAAAAAACTAATTTTTACATTAATATTTCTTCTCCTGACCACAGACCATGGATTGAGAACATGATCTGACTACTCAGTTAGATTGAAATTATAGTGAGATTCATCCTCCTTGAGTGAGTCTAATCCTTGACCCTGAACAAATGAAGCAGCGCAACATGGTGTCAGAAGTGGGATTACCTGCAGTCGTTTCAGCTGGGTCGTCAGCAGTGTGTGAGTGGTGTTCCTGTTGTCCAGGACCTGCAGCAGTTCTTTGATCTTGGCCTCCAGCTGTATCTTCTCATCGTGGCTACTCTCTCCCATCATGCGGTTGATACGACGTTCCAACTGCTGAATCTGGAAGTCCTGAAAAACAAAGAAAAACAAAATACATGATTATTAGGTTCTTTATCTAAGACTTCTAATATATATTTGCAAAAGGAAATTAACATTCATAGTGCTCAAAACATCAAAGACAATTCACTTTTGCACCATGATCATCATGATACTACATGTAATGAATTTGCGCATTGCCTGACAAATGTTGGTTGATTTATTTTTCAATTATTGTACACAAACTTCCCCAATGACCCATATTCAATTAAAATTCTTATGATCGTTTGAAGATAACTACATTAAAAGACTTCTCCGTAACATCTCATTTTTCCCAACCAGCTGATCCCATTGTTATTGCACAACAGATTGTAGATCTATATGAAAAGAGGCAAAGAAAGAATTTTTGAAGGCCGAGGCAGTGTTGACGACGTCTATTTTCTTACCTGGTTGTAGATGATTTCCTGCTGCTGCAAGGAATCATGGTCTAGCTTGTTCAAACGGCTGGTCAAGTTACGGCTTGCCGCTCTGGCACCCTGGGATAGAGAGTGGAATGAAACCTCCATGTGAGACCATTGATGAAAAAGCTCTAGATTCGATAATGATGTATTCTTGTATAAAGGAAAGTACATCTACATGTAACATTTGTGAATATTATGATGATTTTTATATTATGATTTGAAAATATCATGATTTGTATATATTATGATTTGTATTTATTATGATTTGCAAATATTATGATTCGTAAATATCATGATTTGTATATATTATGATTTGTAAATATTATGATTTGAATATACTAACCGTGATCTCAGCGTGCGTGTGCCGTTCTTGCTGCCTAGCGTTGTGGAGTTCCTGGGTCCGTTTGAACTGTACTTCCCTCAGCCTGCCCAGGTCCGTCTCGATGTCCTTGATCTGAAGTTCCTCCTCGCGTAGAAGCTCATCCATACGCAGGGCGCGTTCTTCCGCGCTCAGTTCTGACTCTGTCGTGATCTTCAGCTTCTCTGTCAGCTGTTCACGGAGTTCTTGAGCAGCCCTCAACCTGAAGTCAACAGACAATGAAGTTACGAACTAAGAGTAAGACATAAAAATAATCAAACCAACGAGGTAAAAGAAAGAAAAGAGAGTGCACCCCCATATTTTGCTGTTGGTACAGCCCTATCATTTGCTATGTATACTGTCTCACACCAGTGTTCTTACCTGTCGTTTTTATCCTCCACGTCCTTTCGCAGGTTGGTGACCTGAGTCCGCATGCTGTCCAGATCCGAGGCTGTCCTCTCGACAGTGTACTTCAGGGTCTCCAACTGAAAAATTAATAAAAAATAATGTCAAACAATGTTAAGAAATCTCTACGCAGTGAGTGTTTTTTGCAAGTGTAGGTAGCAAGTAGACATAAATTCGAAGAGGAGTAATGCATATGTGTTGGAAGCATTGCCAATGGAGTATTCTTTAATTCTGTTTTCTGTATGTGTTGTTAATGGTGGGAACTTGACAATATATAATATCCAAACGCAATTGTTCAAGAACCGAAGGCTGCACTTTTCTGACTTGAAGTTTTGTCAAAAACCACTAGGTGGTGTGTAGTAAGTACATCTGATCAGGGAGAGCAGTCTAATACCTCATCCTGGAACTGAATACGTTGTGTTTCCAGATCCTGGTACTCCAGACGCAGCTTTGCCGCCAGACGTTCAGAGGCACCAATCTTCTTCTCCATCTCCTTGTTGTTCTCGGTCTCGTTTTCCAGAAAGCTCTGTTTTTCCTTGATGGTGTCTTCCGCACCGCGTACCTCAGCTTTTACTCGGGCTAGCTCCTATGGAATGAAATGTTTGACTTGAATAACGCACCAATAAGTACATGTAGACATACATGTACATGTCTATACCTATCTATTATGTTTATAGATATAAAGACATTCATATAAGTATGAAAAGCTTGCTTCCCAATCCTCAGTAAATAAGATGTTGATAAAATAAAAACCTGTATATTAAAGCCTATTCATATCGGCCAATATCAGCCCTTTTTTAAAACTCACATTATTTTTCAAATAACTGATGATAGTCTTCAAATTTTTTTAGCATACCATGAAGATTTGACATGTACATTGTACACGTATGCCTTACACTAATGAATGTGCCTGTATTGGTCTGCAAAAGGTTGTAGTTCATCGAAAGTACGGGAATCTCGTGGTTTACTTACGGCAGCGTTGGCGTCCATTTCTCGGTCTCGCTTCTGCATCTGCTCTATAGTCTGCTCCCATTGGTGGATCAAGTCCTGGCGGGTCTCGTGAGCCTTCCGAAACTCTTCTGCTGTCTTGTCTAGCTCAATCTTAACAGGAAAAGAAAATCCAAAACCAACTGCTTTAACTTCGCATCCATCAATATACAACCTTAGAAAAGTGTGCTAATGTATGGAAGCCTTAGAAAAACGTATTTCAAACCATTTTGTGATAAAATCATTTCACTTGTGGCATATCATCGCAAGGGCATTCTGAGACTACGCCATGACACTGTATATGTGATTATAAGCATTTTGTAATCATAGCATTTTGTAATGATATCGGTTATAGAAAACATAATTTTCATCAATCTTTTATTTTCCTATAAGCCAAAGCCCTAACCATTAGAAAGCCTCACACAAGGTGAAACTAATCTGGGCGTGGGCTTGAATAAAGTTCTAAACGGGAACTAAGTGACTTCAGGTTGTCTCAATTATTTGGCTCCAATTTTTCATGTTCCTGTTACATAATGTACCTGGGCAGTGAGTGTCTCCGTTGTCTCGTGGTCTAACATCCTCCTCTTGCGGATCATTTCTTCCGTCATGCGCTCCATCCGGAGGGAGAGCTCCTTCCCCTTGGCGTCGTCCTGGCGAGTGTACTTGGCGAGCGTCATGGCGTCTTCGTCTTTTCGAGCCGACTCCTCCAGCCACGCCTCCAGCGCTTGTTGGTTCCAGTTCATCTGCGCTTTCAGCTCCTCCAACCGCTGCGTCTGTCTAAATATTGTGTTCTAAACAACAAACAAATAAACAAAAGGTGTGTTAGACTCTATTTCTTCCTAACTATATAGACATTCAGGGAAGGAAGTACTCATATCCTTTCATACAAAAACTATGTTTGTAGGGTATGCAGTTCAATACATTGTTGGTAGGTGGCACTATTTCCAACAAGTGTATATGTCCTGATCCAGGCACTGGTTCAACTGTCAACTTTAATATCTAAACGAAAATAGAATGCTTAATAAAAACAAGTGCACAAGATTATGTAATATGCTATAATTGTGGACATTGTTTAGGGGAAAATTTGGACAAGATACCTCAAAGACATTTTTCTTCTCCAGGAGTTCTGTTTTCTCGTTGGTCAGTCGGGTGATCTCCTGTCCAAGACGTCCTTCCTCCCGCTCCGCGATCTGCTTCATGTGATCCTCCGTCTCGATCTCGTTATCTCGGGCGCGACAGAGACCCTGTGTTGCACAAAGAAGCAATAAGCTTACATTCAACATTGTCATACATCAAACTATGTTGTATTGATAGTAATAGACTAAGTACATTAACCATCATGGTTGTCATCTAATTAAGAAGGGACTGCATTCCCTTTTTAGCCATTTAGATTTTATGTAATTCTACACCACTGTAATTCATCGCAGAGTGTAATACGTGGGTGGTTAGAGTAGATATAAATTTGTGCATCTCAACAGCCACAATGCAACTGTCAATTTTGTAAAAAGAGCTTTCATCAGATGAATTTCATTTTCTATTACTGACATATTCTAGATGTTTCAGGTTTTCAACAGAACAAATCAGATGGGTTGGTTACTTGGTTTAATAGGAAAACTTTTTTTTTTTAATCTATGAGCTGGAAAGTTCTTGTTTGGGGGGATTCACTGACAATCCTGTGTGGTGGGAGTTTTTTTTTCACAGGGGGAGATTCATAATTAACGTTTAATAACACCCATGAGTGACAGAGTTCTAATCTGAAGGGGATTCACACTCACACCTGGTTATGGAGGGGGGGGGGGAGTTATTTCACAGGGGAGATTCATTAACACACCTGTGTGTGAGAGAGCTCTTGCTGCACGTTCTTGAAGTGCGCCCTCATGGCGTGGATACGGTCTTCATGTTGTTCCGACTCCTGTTGGAAGCGGACCAGTTCACGCTGCTTCCTCGTGATCTGTCGGAGGGGGACAATTTCATAAGTACAACATTAGTGGACATACAGTTGTGAAATTTACATCAGAACAAATGAATTACTTTGGAATGGGATATGTACATGAAAAAGATGTAGGGAGCAAGATAACATGAAAGAAGAGGAAGATACAAGTGGAGGGAGAGTACTAGTCTTGACCATCTTAAAGATTCCTGAAAAAAGATAAAGTGGAGGTTCCTCTGAAACTGTCGTCTTGTACATATCCATTTTTTTCAAGAAACAGACCATCCTTTTCTCTGAATCTGATTAAAGTTTTTCATTTAACAAATAAATTGGGCTATATAGCAAAAGTCAGCACACAATGGTCATGTTCACTATAAATCGTCTTAAATCGTGTAAAACTATTGACTATCGATTCTACTCTGTCTACGCTTTAGCCGTGGCGACTAACGAAGGGAGTTTTTTCTTGATATTACTATCAAGAAAAAACTCCCTTCGTTAGTCGCCACGGCTATCTACGCTTTTGCTTTCTTTAAAAAAATGTTCTGTATCTTTTTTTAGCGCTGTCTTTTTTGTTTGTTAGGCGTAGCAGAAAAGTATAACTCGGCGTGTGTTAACATTAAGTTTAAGTAGATGTGATGTGATTGATCCGGTTACAAATGAGACAGAAAAATTAATAAAGCATTCAAAACATTCGAAATCGAATCTTACCTCTTCTTCCAGTCGTTTGTTGTCGACGTTGGCGACGGGCATACTGAAGCCCTCGTCCCAGCCGATATCCGACAACAGGGACCTGATAGAGCCCTCCGGCATCTTGGCTGGCTCTTCCTCTTCCTAGCAAGGCCACAAAAGTATCAAAATGATATTCCAGCGAGAGAATTTGTGGTGAAAAGTGGTAGAATCGCTGACAGTCTCCACTTTTAGGCCGCCATCTTGGTATTTACAACGTTTGCTGTGGATACCAAAAGGTCCCGGATGTTGGTTGCTGACCATTTAAAGCGCCTCTAGCGATATTGAGCAGAACTGCAAGCAAGGAGCGCCTCAGGAGCTAAATGCTGCCTGCATCAGGCCTTTTTAGTCTTCGTAATCCGTGGGCAGCCGCCCAAAAGCAACGTAAATCGTAAGAACGTTGTGTTATGAATCAGAAAGTTGGAATTGATAGTAAAGTTCCTACAACTTTATTAATCGCCGCAGTTTTTGTCCCCTTTATTTCATTTGCATTGTACTTTGCGTTTTAAATATAAAGTACAATGTAAAATATATATATATATACATATATATATAAATATATGTATGTATACATATATCATGTGTGTGCATGTGTGCTGGTGTATGGTACACCTCATACCGCTGTACTGTGTGATAAAGCTATACAATGCTAGATTCGAAAAATGGAACGGTTTGAAGTAAGCTAAACCTTTATTGTATTCTTTGTTTTTCTGTAATTGTAGACTTCATCCTTAAATGGAGTGACGAGGGTTTTTTTCGTAATGGTAAGCCTTTATACTACGTTATTCAGACATAAATGGTCGGTCATCAACTATTGGGGAAAGGATGCTAACTGGGCTAAACCATCACAAAATACGGCTCTATTGGCTTACCCCCCGAGCGAACGTACAAAATGGATCGCTTCGGTTCCACACAAACAGGCTAGGTTGACGCAAAATACACCGATTACGCTCTACGTTGAATTGGAGGGGTCGGCAACGCTCTACGTAAAATCAAAACGGCTCATTACGCTCTACGTAAAAGGGCATGCAGGCCCCCTAGGTTTTGCCCACTGCGAACATGACGTCACTAGGTACATAGGTCAGGTTTCAGCTAGGGCATTGTATGATTTATCAATGTGTATCGTCTGTATGCCACAAGGCGTGCCCTGAGGACCTGGTGAGTCAAAACGATTATGAAGTTAATTAGCAAAGTCAACCGCAACTTTAACGTATTCGAAGATTATTATTAACTATTACTCAGTTTCTAGTTTGCCAAATACTCAATAGGTCGGTCTTACTCTTAGCATCCTGCAACCATGCGTTGTTTCAACAAGGCAGTCTGAGGGCGTCATTTCTGTCTTATCAATTTCTTTAACTGGTCTCAAACTACAAGTGTTAGACTTTCTCCAGTCCCACTATAGCTCCCTCGCCATCAGAAATGATAGCCTTATTTTTAATAGCAGGTTCTACGTGTCTGGCTTTTTTTTGTGCAATTGGGGCTTATGTTGTGTTTTCCGATGCCATGTATGTTCTAATTGTACTCGGTTGCTGCTGTGGCCCGTTTCCTGAATGACCGCCATGTGTTGAAATTTGACTCCCAACTACCCCACGACCCCTGCCAGTGACGTAGCCTCTACCAGGCTCCGCGGATCGCTGGAAAAATAGTAGAATTTGGCCAAATACTAGAGTGAACAGTATGCTAACTCGGGGAAGTCGGCTACAAAGAGAGTGACAAAAGGCGACCCACGGAGCGGACTCGGTATCTACAAAGGGTATCAAATGAATCCCCCCATCATTAGTACAAAGTAACTAGTTCGGCGCTAGCGTGGGTCGCCTATCCCTCTCCTCGTAGCCGGCTCCCATGGCAAATTCACTCTATTGGTCCAATACCTACCACATTGTATTTTCAAGTGATCCGCGTGGTAGAGGCTTCACATGGCTCACTCCATGTTATTATTAGACGAATCTCTCCTTACTCATCCCCATCCGAGGCGACTAATAAGTAATATATGCACCTGTGTGACACCCTACACCCCCCCCCCCCATGAGGACCGTCACACCATCAGCACGCAACCATAAACACAGTAGAGTTTTAGAAGCCGTACCATGAAGATATCTCTGACCCTAATTTGATCTCTCGGTGATTTCAACAACATAGAACTTTTATTGATCATTTTGTGTATACGTAATAACGATATGGACCCTTTTTGATGCTTCCCTGGTGTGTACATTTCGATTCATGAGAGAGTTTGCAGTTGGGAATCAGTCGGGAGGGAGTGGTTGCATGTGACGTGGTCGTATCAAGTAAAAAAAAAAATCTTTCACCTGACAGTAATGTTTGTCTTATTTTTTTTGAATTTGTAGTATTCAGCATGGAATATTCGCAACAACACCCCCTGTCCGGGCCACCTCCCTACGTGGAATACCAAGGCATAATGTTCCCAGCTATAGTTCCAAAGGAAAGCTTGGAAGCGATGAAGACTTTTGAGATACGCGACGATGATGTGGTGATACTAAGCTCTCTCAAAAGCGGTAAGTTTTGGTGCAAAATGATGGCATTTATCGTTAATCATATATATATAACGTTCTTTTCATCACGGTGACCGAGCATTTTAGCTAACTTAACGTCGCGTAGCGTGCCATAAGCTAAAGGTCATTTGAACCTGAGGTCCCTGACATGCCTCGTTGACGTTGCCACTGCACGAAAAACTGAGTTTCAGGGCCTGAAATCGCTCTACACATCCCTGGAAATTTTAACATTTCCCTTAAAAACCGGGGATTTCTGCCCTGTAAGTGGCAGGTCCGGTTCTTTACATGCACTAGAAACTCTCGGAAATGCACCACCTCAGTGTACAGGACGTGTAAAGGATCTCAAATGTCCTTACACATACCATTGAAACGAATGTACACTGCAGGAAATTCGTCCTGTGTTGACCACCGTTGCTTCGTGTGTTAATAACATATTAACATATTGATTTAGCGGCAAAAATCACCTAACTATCTCCCCCGATTGGCCTCACTTAGTGCGCATGCGCGATCCAGCTAAACACACGTACCGGGATACGCCTTCCACATTTCTTTTGTTATTGGAAGCATTGTCAAGGGTACTGCCCAACCCCCAACCCCCGTGGATGTTGCCACCCCTCCCCACTTAATCCCATCTATTTTGCACTTTCTCACGTTTTTATTGTCACAATTAGAAACGTCATTTAACTGCTGCATTTTCTCCAAGGTACAAACTGGATGTTGGAAATTGTGTCTAACGTTCTTGGTGGAAAGAATGAAAGCGCATCGCCAGCAGGACCCGAGTTTTCAGAGCTCGAGCTTTGGCCTACAAAGAAACGGCCCTACTACATCGAGCTGCGAGAGAGGCCATCTCCTCGGCTGATGATAACCCATCTGCCATTCCAACTGGCACCGCCAGGCCTGGCAGCTCCAACTACCAAGGTCTAGTTCAGTCCAGACACTTTGCTACCTCCGGCGTTCTATCTTTACAATGTGATCCACTCATATTTCAAGTTTCTATGTTATTTCCATGATCATTAAGATCCGGATTAGATAAGTAGAAGGAGAACCTTTTGATCATGACAAATCTCTTATAAACTTGAGCAGACAAAAGTAGTACTGAAAATATTTCGATAAAATAATGGTGAGGTCCACGTGGACCCCAAATGCACGTGCAGAGGCTAATAAAAAAAGGACATATCAATAGAAATTGCTCTCTAACGATGATATCATCATTTGTAGGTGAAAGTCATTGTCATCATGCGGAACCCCAAGGATGTCTGTGTGTCGTTCTACTACTACCTGCAAAAAACTCTGCATCTAAAGACTCCAGAATCTTGGGAACAGCACAATAAAGACTTCCTAGATGGAAAAGGTGAGTTTTGTTTGGGCAGTGAAATACATGGTTAAAGTCATTGCGCAAAGAGAACTAAATGTAAATCATGTAGAATGAAAGTTATGCTTCTTCCTCCACCATTGCCAATATACCTGTAGTACAACAAAGGAAAGAAAGACAACGCCGTAATGAAGTTAAGTAAGTCATTTCAGACTTTAATTTTCATTTGTTTTCATCGGATAGGAAGACATGAGATTTTGCCCTTAAAGGCTCTCTGCCAACTTAGTTACAAGCAATTGATACCACGTTTTTTTTAGTGAAAGATTTGAAAAACAATCGCATGCATCAGTCGCACTTGCTTTCAGAGCCCTAATATGAGCTTACTGAGACTAGATATGACTGGTTGATCGGTGTAATTTTAAGCGCTAGTAAATTCTACTATAGCTTGGTGAATGGCTTTGCTGGTACAAACATCTGATACTCCTACAGGTATCTTCTAAGATAATCATAAATGTCAATGTTCTGTCATTGCAGTCATCTTTGGTGACTACTTTGACCACGTTCTTGGCTGGTGGCAAATGAAAGATGACCCCCACTTCCTCTTTATGAAGTACGAAGATCTGAAAAAGGTAAGGAATGCGAAAGATATTAAAATATACTTATGGAGAATCAAATGAGTAAAAAATGATATGGATCATTACCAATATCGCCACGATCACTTTTCGTTAGTATCAATACATTTGTACTCATTTGCAGGATTTTCGCTCTTCAGTGAAGACTATAGCAGCCTTCCTGGAGAAAGAACTGACCGATGAAGATCTTGATCGTGTGCTGACCAGTTACAGTGTAGAGTCAATGAGAAAGACGTTGGCTAAATCTAATGGGTGGAGAAAGAACATCGTCAGGAAAGGTAAAAAAAATAATGTTAACGTTTCCGTTCTGTATTGCTTATAAGAGATGAGCTGGGCTGAGATGAACTGGTTGATTTGATAACACACTTAAATGTACTAGCCTGGTTACAAACTTATTATAAATCCCGAGTCTCCTCTCCGCAAAGTATAATCGGGAGCTATGATAGGTTTAGATACCAGACTATAAATTTAATTCGATCATGGTAGTCCTAGGCTAAATTGCAGATGTAACGTTACAATGTATATAAAATCACCCATGTAACATTGCTTAGTGCATATCGTAACATGTACATGAGAGAGTCGCACACAGAATTGTGCACAATGCGTTCGGGAGCTTTACATAGTATGGCAAGGGGATGTTCATGAAATTAGAAGTCTGAGATATGACTTTCGTTAATGTCCGTCAACGAAGATATGGGATCTTAGTGGCCTTTTCCTCTTTTGACTTTATAATAGTAACTTGGTATTATCTATTTTGTAACGTCATTGCAGTAACATAAATTCGACAAGTTTTGTAATCTTGAATCTTCAAATAAATTATTGCCTTATATTAGTTGTGATTAGTTGTGAAGGTTAAATATTAGTTTTGCTTGCTTCTGGTCAAAGTCATACAAAGGTGAACAAAGGTCACTGTTATCGAAGAATGAAATTGTAACTGAGTAAATTGTAATGATTTTATTTTAATTCCACCTTTCACGTTTCATCAGTTTTTTTTTACAAAAATGTCAGAAAATAAAATGCGGTAATCCAGTGGTAAAGATTCAATTACAATTCTATTCTTCAATTTCCGGGACTTGGATGACTATACTAATATTTACAAACGGGTCAATGTTATCGTTTCTGTAACCATTTTTTTTCGGAAAGATTGCATTGTTTTTGATTTCCGTAACTGAGACAAAGGTATTGGAAACTTAGTGGTCTTTTCCTCTTTTGACTAAATTTATGACATTATCTTGATATTATCTAGTTTGATTCATAATTTTATATAGTAACCAAATCGCAATAACCGGAGATTTCAAAGCTTTTGCTAATAGTATATTCTGTTCTTGACATATACGATTAATTCATGTTAGTTGTGCTTGCTTCTACTTGAAGTCATGAAGACAATATACAATAGGGTGCGTTAACGATTACTTTCTGTCTGTTTAGGTGTCGTCGGAGATTGGAAGAACCACTTCTCGGCCGAGGAGAGCGCCAAGTTTGACCAAAAGTATCGTGAACGGATGGCAGAATCTGGGCTGGAGTTCGAGTTTGAGTAGCTAGCTGACTAAACAGCTCGTACATCCGAATGTGATAGCTACTTTCAAAAACAAAACTGAATCTTGAATACAGGAATTTTTGGTTCATTTAATGGTGATACAACAATGATTGAAAACGTGTCGTTGCTTTATGCGGTGTCAAGGCCATGTATAATCAATAACATTTGAACTAGTTCAGGCTTTTACTGCAAATTTTGAAGAACACAAGGGATACTTAACCATAAAATGTCGTAGTGTAAAACGTAGACTGTCTATTGTTAATATCAAGTATTTTCCTAATTAATTAAAATTCAAGTTAAAATCTTGGTACCTCTGAAGATACTTCTGCAGTGGCGGTGACGACCTCTGTCCGTATGTTCAAACTGAATCGGATATCCCCCCCCAGCATTTTGTGTTCTTTCTTTTTATCCTAGCACTCAATAAAGCTGACAATGTTTGTAACTCGCAATCATTTATTATCACAGTGTATCCTGCTAAGATTAAAAACGTGCTTGTTGGAAGCAAGTAGGAAAATACTCTGGTGGCTGCTAAAAATTAATTGATTAAACGCTTGATTCTATATTCGATTTGACTGTACAGTATTTGCGTTGTAAGACAAAGTATATACAAAGACATCCAAGAGTCAAATTACGTGCTTATATATATATATATATATATATATATATATCATTTCCGTCTAACATGACATGGCCATTGGTATTGTAAAGGGGAATGGTTTATTATGATGTTCCAATGGGACTGCCTACAGGTAAAATATCATTTCTGTTACCATGACGTCAACTTTATATAGGAGGCTATGGGATTGTTTCCCGAGCCGCATACAAAATAGAAACCTTTACAGAAGCAAGTTAAATGTTCCCTCTGGTATGACGTGTCACTCCGGATCGGTCACTCCGAACAAAGGTCAGATTCACAAGTCAAGGTGCAAACTACATTTTGGGACATACGAAAATCACGGTTGGTTCTTGAGTGTTAATTTATTGTCTATTGTTTTATTAACTCCTTTAGCTACCGCATGTATTTACCCATCTATCAGTTCATCATCAATGTAGGTTGATCGTTTGATATGGCCTTTTAAACGGCACATTGTACGGTGCAGTGAGTCAGTTTGGACCGGGAACTCAGTGTCAAACATCCCGGAAATGTTGATAGCTTGGATCAACGAAGATTATCAGACATGTAACTGTATTCATTAACGTCGCAGAAAAGTATAACTCGGAGTGTGTTAACATTACTTTGTACACTTTTGCGTACAAAGAACTGTCTATGTATTGAATGTTGACTGACTCACACAGTCTAAAGTCTATGGGTGCGACGTTCTTACGGCCAATGACCTTAACCCACCCGGACTGCTAGTGAGAATCTGAAAGCAAAAATTTAAATGGACCGCATCGCAATGTAACTTATTTTTAAAAGGAGAGGGCACAAACTGGTTAACAAAAATATGCTCTCTTCTTCGGCGTTCTTTCCTGGTCATGCTTTCAATAAGTTCAAGTCCAAAAATCTTTCGCCAGTCTGCAACTATGTGGAAAATGGTAGTAATGTTTTTCTTTTCGGTCTTGCAGCATTCAGCATGGCATCTTCGCAACAACACCCCCTGTCCGAGCCACCTCCCTACACGGAGTACCAGGGAATATTGTTCCCATGTGTAATTCCACAGGAAGGTCTGGAAGCCATGAAGACGTTTGAGATACGGGACGATGATGTGGTGACAGTAAGCTACCCCAAAAGTGGTAGGTGCTGCTGCAAAAAGGCTGCCATTCAGTACGTAAACTTTAACAGTGATCGGCAGGCTTTGCAGATTCAAATTCGTTTCTATTTCAACTTCATCAACGGCTGCTTTTTCTCAAAGGTACGAACTGGATGTGCGAAATTGTGCATAAGATTCTTGGTGGAAAGAAGGAAAACTCAACACCAAAAGTACCTGAGTTTTGCCCTCCGGGAATGCTATCCTCCTACATCGAGCTGCGAGAGAGCCCATCTCCCCGACTGATGATTAGCCATCTGCCATTCCAACTGGCACCGCCAGGCCTGGCAGCTCCAAGCAACAAGGTCTAGTTCATTTTAGACATTTTGTTACCTCAAACATTCTTTATTTTGTGATCCACTTGTTCTATATATATAGGTTTCAAATTGTTTGATCACTTAACCCAAGATTAGATTGTGGAAGCAGGCCCATTTGGCCGTGACAAATCTCTGATATAACAGGCAAAAAAAAGAAAGCAATGGTGAGATCCACGCGGGCCAAAACAGGCTTATAAAGCTTGATACTAAAATAAATTCAATATTGGTCTCTTAACAAACATTATATCATAATCTGTAGATGAAAGCCATTGTCGTCCTACGAAACCCCAAGGATGTCTGTGTGTCCTTCTACTACTACATGCAGAAAACTCCGTTTCTAAAGACTCCAGAATCTTGGAAACAGCACACCAAGGACTTCTTGGATGGAAAAAGTGAGATTTGATTGAGCAGTGAAATACACGTTTAAAGCTATTGAATAGAGTGAACTAAATGCAGAATGCATGGGACCTAAAGTCATACTCCTTCGTCCATTGCTACTATACGTGTCGAACAACAAGATAAAGAAAGACATGCCGTAATGTAGTTACGAATTCGAAAACAATTAATATAATTATAGAAAAAAAACATTTCAGACATCAATCATCAGTGTCCATCTGCTGGAATTCAAAGACATGCGGTTTCGTCATTCAACCGACTGCCAATTTACTAGTAGTCGATCCCGGGGTTCGTCAGTGAAAGAATATCGCATCGGTCTTACTTGCCTTCCGTACCATTATGAAACCTGATTTGACTAAGTAAGACTTACACCAAATACTGGTTTGATCGATGTCATTTTGAGAGCGCGTAGATTCTTCTATGGCTTGGTAAATGGCTTTCCTAATACTGCTATATAGGTATATATCTTTTGTAAGGTACTTTTCATGCCAATGCTCTTTCATTGCAGTCATCTTTGGTGACTACTTTGACCACGTTCTGGGCTGGTGGCAAATGAAAGATGACCCCCACTTCCTTTTTGTCAAGTACGAAGATCTGAAAAAGGTAAAGAATGCGCATATTTTCAGATATATATATTTATAGGAGAATCAAATAAAAGAAATGATATGGATTATTATCAAGATCGTCATGTTTACCTTTCGTCAGTACATGTATCAATACATTTGTACTTATTTTAAGGATTTTCGCTCGTTAGTGAAGACTATAGCAGCCTTCCTGGATAAAGAACTGACCGATGACCACCTGACCCATGTGCTGACCACTTGCAGTTTGGAGTCAATGAGTAAAACGTTGGCAGAATCTGACTATGGGTGGAGAAAGAACATCGTCAGGAAAGGTGAAAAAGGATCAATGTTAACGTTTCTGTAGAAAAATATTTTTCCTCAAATTGCATTGCTTCTAATTCTAAGAGATGAGATGAGATTAATTGTTTTATTTGATATCAAATAAACCATTAGATTTAGAAATCAATGTGCATCATGCACGGTAGTCCTAGGCCTAATGCAGAATGTATACGTAACGTTACAATGCATATCAAATCACCTAAGTAATGTAACTGGAGAACTGCTTAGTGCACATAGTAACATTTACAATGAAAATACAGTAACACAGAAAATTCGCTGTGCACAATACGTTTTTTTGAGCTTTATACAGTATGGCAAAGTGATGTTCATAAAATCAGAAGATTGACATTTATACTGACTTTCGTTAATGTCCGTAAAAACTGAGGCATGGCATCTTTTTCTCTTTTGACTTTACACTGGGATACTAAGTTGATATTAGCTAGTTTGTAACGTCATTAACGTATCACTAACATAAAATTCGACAAGTTTTCTAATATTGAATCTTTAATAATATTTGATTAACTCTTATTAGTTGTGCTTGCTTCTAGTAGAATTCATAAAGACAATACACAAGATGGTGTCGCAAAAATGACATTTTGTGTCCTAAGGTGTCATTATTAACTTACATTAGTGGTGCTTAGTTGTGAAGGTGAAATATTACTCTTGCTTGCTTCTAGTCAGAATCATGCAGACAATATACAACAGAGGGCGGTAATAACTACTTTCTGTCTCTTAAGGTGTCGTCGGAGATTGGAAGAACCACTTCTCGGCCGAGGAGAGCGCCAAGTTTGACCAGGAGTATCGTGAACGGATGGCCGGATCTGGGCTGGAGTTCGAGTTTGAGTAGCTAGCTGACTAAACAGCTCGTACATCCAAATATGATAATTACTTTTAAAAACAAAACATTGCTTAATTCATTTTCATTTTGTGCATTTCATCGTGATGCAAAATGACAAAGTCTTAGAGATCATTATTGTAAAAAATGTCGTTTGTTTACGCGATATCATAACCATTCGCCGATTTCACACTTCCCATGATGCCCCATTGGGGCGTCGTAAACTCCGGCACTGCCCAATTTACGGTAATTCTTCTTAGCGCGCGAAAGTCGCGCAAACTTCAAGCGGGATGGCCTGTCTCCGCAGCGAATCGGTACGTGCATATTATCACCAAGAAAAATACACCGAAACGTTCGTTATTGCAGTTGAATATTCTACGAAAAGGGAAATCAATCCTAGTGCTAAACACTACTTTTGAATCAGTTGTTGTTGTTAATCAGTTGACAATTCTGTATATTTTTATACTCCGCTAACTTCACGTCTTTTATGTGTAACTTTCTTGGTTGGTGTGTGTTTCGATCGTAGTACGAAAGGGAAGAAGAAATTATCACCACCAAAGTCATAACTGCCTTGTCAAAATAGTAATATATCATGAAGAACAGAGAGCATTTTTCGGTCAAAACATGTGACACTCTGATCTGGAGAAAACAATTTGCTAACGAGTGTGAAATTCCTGGACGTGCTATTCAAACAACCATGAAACACATTGTTTATGCTCTCTAAACTACTGTAACTAGTACTGTCTGAGAAATGATAACTAGTGTATCTATTACTGTGTAAGTGTTACTGTAATAACTGTAACTGTTAAAAACCTTTAAAAATTGTTCCGTATTACCTCCCCAGTATATAAAACATGTAATTATGACAGGTTTGATGAGAATCAACACAAAAAACGTAACGTTACCTTCCTGCAGCTTTACCGCCCTCCTACCTGGGTTTTCTGTTGGTTCACGCGCGCTAAGAAGAATTACCGTAAATTGGGCAGTGCCGGAGTTTACGACGCCCCAATGGGGCATCATGGGAAGTGTGAAATCGGCGAATGAAAAACAATCACATTTGAATTATGTCAGTCCTTAATCTAAGTTTGTCAGACTCTGACTGCAAATTTTACACACGGGATACTTAACCATAAAATGTCGTCATATGTTAAACTTAGACTGTCTATTTCTTATCTCAAGTATTTTCCTTAAGTTTAAAAGTTGAAATCTTGGTACCTCTAAAGATACTTCTCCAAGGTACGATATTGACCTCTGCCCTTATGTTCAAACTGCATATTGTATATCCTTTTCTCCAGCCTTTAGTGATCTTTAATTGTTTGTCCTACCACTCAATAAACTGACAAGGTTTGTAACCTACAATCTTTTTTTTGTGTGTATCCTGCTAAGATTCAAAAAGTGTTTGCAAGCAGGACAATACTAGCAGTATTCAGCGGTGGCTTCTAGAAATCAATTTGATTAAACACTTGATTCTATATTCGATTTGACTATGTACTATTAATTCCATGAAAAATGGAGATATAGTTTTGGGTGTGTCTGTGTTTATGTGTGTGTGTTTCCGGATTTTTGTAGTCAGCATAACTCAAGAAACTCTCAATGGACGAAGGTCAATGTTGATTTTGGGGCCCCTGGTATGTGACCTTGGTACTGCAGCAGAACTTCCGTTTTTCCTATCTTTTAATCTGGACGTGCTATGGTCTTGATTTGTTGGTGTAAGATAGCGTCAGATGTGCTTTAGGTTTGGGCTCCCTAGCAGCTTGCCCTTGAACTGCAGGGGCGGTTTTGTAAACTTTTTCTAAGAAGAATAACTGAAGAAAGGACAGATGGATTTCCATGATATTTAGTATGCAGGTAGATTAGACAGAGATGTACATAATGACGTGCAAATGTGCAAATTGGGACTTAATTTGCATAATCAACGAGGAAAATCTATATTTCAAGTGTTTTATATTTTTGGACTCCAATACATGTAACATAATATTATGTTTATGGCAGGTGGAACATTAACAGATACCAATTATGCAAATGAATTCCTAATTTTTTGTGCTGTAAGACACAAAGTCATCCAAAAGTCAAATAACGTGCTAATACATAGGGATCCAGAAAGAGTTACGCTCTGAATACCGTAACATTGAAAAGGCCACTTTGAAGGGCAATACCTTACAATGTTTCAATGGGACTGCCTACGAGTACAATATCATTTCTGGTGACCATGACGTGAGATAGAAGGGGGTCTATGGGATTGTTTCCCGAGCCACGTACAAAATAGATCGTTACGCTTTCATAGAAAGCGTAACGATCTATTTTAACGTAATGTTTTTAGCGTAACGTTTTGATCACCCCGGTGTGACGTATCACTCCGTCACTAAGTACAAAGGTCAGCTTCACAGGTCAAGGTGCAAACCACATCCCGGGATATACCAAGATCACGGTTGGTTCTTGAGTGTTTCTTTTCTATCAGTTAATAATCAAGGACGATTTATACAGACTTTTGAGACAGCCTATTGCACGGTACAGTGTTCACTCATTTCGCAGTGAGTCGGTTTTGACCGGGATCTAAGTGTCAAACATCCCGGAAACGTGATTAGCTTAGATCGATCGACGAAGATTATCAGACATGTAACTGTAAACGTCGAAGAAAAGTATAACGAGTGTTTAATCATTGGAGTTTGTACTTTTTTCCGTACAAGCAACTGATAAGACACCTATGTGGGTTGATTGCATGATATACAGTGGTGCGTCGTTCTTACGGTCAATGACCTTAACCTACCCGGACCGATTTACAGTGATACAAAACAAGCCGAAGCCAACTTTGACGTCGTATAACTGCTGAACGACTTGTGCTAGAACTACCAAATTTGGTGACTCTTCCTAGAATTTAGTTGGCGACAAGTTCATTATAAATGTATAACTTTATCCTTTTTTGTGTTGCCATGGCAACGTGTTTCTGATAGGCATATTTTACAAAATTACTAATTTTGGTTTAAACATTGAGGCTTCAAGGTTTTCTTGCTCAACCACAATTGATTTAATACAATATTAATATCATATGTAATTTAATGTAACCTTCACCATTCAATATTCATAAATTATGCTATTTTGATGATGTAATCGGTCAATATCACCGGTCTATGTACAACGATATGGACAATGATGGTAATGTTTGTCTTATAGTATTCAGCATGGCATCCTCGCAACAAGACCCCCTGCCCGAGCCACCTCCCTACGTGAAGTACCAGGGAATATTGTTCCCAGGTTTAGCTACAAAGGAAAGACTGGAAGCGATGAAGACATTTGAGATACGTGACGATGATGTGGTGATAGCAAGCTATCCCAAAAGCGGTAGGTGCTATGGCAAAACGACGTTTGTCGCTATCATATTAAACATAATGTTCTGCGCACTGTGTCCCCGCATTTTAGTAAACTGCTTATTCTTAACATTATCTAAGCCTCGCAAGTTGAATTATTAATGACCTTTTTTTAAAATTGTAAACTGGAATCAACGTATAACGCTAAAATACAATGTAACCATTCATGTGTAATCGGCATTAGCACCGGATCGGTGTTTAAAAATATCGTTCTTGAAAAAGTTACATTTTTCTAGGTTACAATGTGGACGTACCATATCGTGGACGAAATTCTGGAAGGAAAACGGGATGTGTCAGCAACTCGAGTGATGGAGTTTCATTTCCCACAACAAGCACCGGCGCACCTCCAGTATCGAAAGACTCCATCTCCTCGGTTGATGCAAACCCATCTTCCAGTACAACTGGCAGCTCCAGGACTGTCAACTCCAGCCAACAAGGTTTAGTCCATAGCCATTGTGTCACCCCTAGTTTACTATTATATTTGTATTTGTATGTGTATATATGTGTGTGTGTGTGTGTGTGTGTGTGTGTATGAATGTGTGTGTGTGTGTGTGTGTGTGTGTGTGTATGAATGTGTGTGTGTGTGTGTGTGTGTGTGTGTGTGTGTGTGTGTGTTTGTATGTGTGTGGAGGGGTGGTCTGGTGGGAGTCGGTGTATGTGTTTGCGTATATTTATGGGTATGTATGTATGTGTTTTTGTCTCTGCGTGCACATGTCTGCATACCATGGTGTGTGTTTGTGTATGAGAAAGAGAGAGGGGGGCGACAGTATGTGTATTTGTCTCTGTTAACATGTGTATGTGTGAATGTCGCGGAAGGCTAACAAATTTACAAATTCACCAAACGTCACATTATCATCCATATCTACAGTATAACCCCAGACCTGTACCACTTAACGGCCAAAGTGTTCGCTCCCTCATGACTCCGTCACTTTCTTACAAACTTCCTCCAAGGGGGCAAGTACCATCATATGTGCAGTTTATTTGTTGCTTCATTATCTCCATGAAAAACGTAGATATAGTTTTGAACGCGTGTGTGTGTGTGTGTGTGTCTGTCTGTGTTTCTGTGTGTTGGGAACACGAAGGTGAAGGTGGATTTTGAACCCCCTAATATGACCTTGGTTCTGCAGCAAACTTCATTTTTTGGATCTTTTGACCTAAAAATGCTATGGTCTTGTGATGTGATGTAACGAAGAAGTGCTTTACATTTCAGCTCCCCCCCCCCCCCCTTGCAGCTTGCTCTGGAACTGCATTGGCGTGTTTGAAATCTTCCAAAGAGAATAACTGAACAAAGGAAAGACGGATTTCCATGATATTTAGTATACAGGAAGCTGAGGCAGAGATGTACACAATGAAGTGAAAAGTATGCAAATTGGGACTTACTTTTCATGGCTAATGAGATTTCGGAGACCTCAAATCTCAATGAAATATACATTGTTCAAATTATGCCTTGCATGATTTATATCTAACCATGTTCACATTCACATAACGTCCAAATACCACAAGTATGAAATTCCAGTTATTTACCAATATGGAATTACAGTATTTTATCATTAATTATGCAAATTTATGTGTCTTCATTTGCATAACTTTTCTCTATCAATGTCCCTCAGTTACATACGTTGCATTTTTTCATAGTCTTATCATTGGATGGGGTGGTTTATAAAATTTCCCCGTTAATTAGGCAAGTTAGATTCTGTTGATTCATTCCTTTGTTCAGTTATTCTCCTTGGAAAATTTTGACAAAAACACAAATGCAGTTCCAGAGCAAGCTGCTAGGGGGCTCGAACCTACAGCACCTTTTGCTTACATCACAAGCTATCTGCCACCCAAAAATAAAGACCATAGCATATTCAGGTCAAATGGTGCAAAAATGGAAGTTCTGCTGCAGTACCAAGATCATATACCAGGGGGTCCAAAATCGACCTTGACCTTTGTTTTCCCAACACCTATCAATAATGTATTCTTGTTTTTAATATGTGGATAGCTTAAGTGATGCTTGATATAATGAAATATCTATAATGCAAATCAGAATCTAATTTGCATAATTGATGAGAAAATACTGCAATTCCATATTGGTAGATAAGTGGAATGTCATATTTGTGGCATTTGAAAGTTATGTGAAGATGAACATGGTTGAATATAGATTGTGCAAATGAGGGCCTTATTCGCATGATATATTTCATGAAGATATGAGGTTTCCGAACTCCTAGCTATAGTGTCACAAACGTGTTCTATATAATTTGCTGCAGGTTAAAATCGTCTTCGTCCTCAGAAACCCCTAGGACGTTTGTGTGTCGCTCTACCATTTCGAACAGGCAAATCCTTTACTAAATACTCCAGAATCTTGGGAACAGCACACCAAGGACTTCCTGGATGGAAAGTGTGAGTTCACATTATTGTAATGAATCTGTATTATGACGTCAAATGGATTGTGGCAATGCTGTTAGATGCTTTGTATAGTACAGCAAAATGAGGGAAAAGATATGCTGTCACAACTTCTGGAGATGGTAATTGAGTAAATGCTTTTCACCAGCTTCAAATGTATGAGGTGTTGTACTAGCTTTACCATGGGCATTTGGCCTCAGCTCCGCGGACTCAATAAACAATAGCGAGTTTTCTTCCCCGCTGAGCAGTTGCGTTAGACTCTCCCGGTCGGTAGTTATGCAAATACCCGTCGGCCTCCCGTCGTCCCTTGCGCGAAAGTCGCTCGGCGAAGCTAACTTCAATCTGCAATGAAAACGTCTGGACAAAGGTTGTTAAACACTATTGTAACAGTAGTTATTTCAAACACTCGACGAGAGCTTCACTTTACTTGTTTGGTACGTTTCCTTGAGAAGACATCAATTTGTATAAAGTGTAGCATCAGGTTGTGAGTATTCACCATCTGTCATCACAGTGCAATATGGTGACTACTTTGACCACGTTCTGGGCTGGTGGCAAATGAAAGATGACCCCCACTTCCTTTTCATCAAGTACGAAGATATGAAAAAGGTGATTTTTTTATATGAAACTTATTGCAGGCAAAGAAACAAATTGATGTCATAAACAATGTGCTGTTAATTAACAACAATATATCAGACCTAAGTAAATAACATAATAACTTTATTGCACAACAATTGTATAAGGTACAAAGTGTGGCATTCACTGGTACATAGATAACATTCTATTAGGCTAACCAATCTATTTAATAAAATATTATGTAGTAGTCTATCTTATACAATATGGTGTAGTAGTATGGGATGACAATGGGATTTTGCAATCATTGGAGGAGTTTCTTACGTCTATACATTCTTTTATATGTTCCCCAATGTATACCATGCATGGGTTGTCACCTGTCATTATGTACTTAAATTTGCTGTTCAAGTCCATTGAGATAATTGGAATAACATATGACATGCTGTTATTCCTTACCCATGTCATTTTGATTGCTGTATGAATATCTTATCAACAGCCTATGACATAATGCAAAATGTTTACCAACTATTGCCTTCAGGATTTCCCCTCGTCAGTGAAGACTATAGCATCCTTCCTGGATAAAGAACTGACCGATGAGCACCTGGCCCGTGTGACGACCAACTGCAGCTTGGAGTCAATGAGAAAGTCTCTGTCAGACGTAGCTGGAAAGAAGGCTATCGTCAGAAAAGGTTTCTAAAAGATCACTAATCTTTGCTAATGATTTGGACATATCAACATTTAAAGCTAATGTTCAATTTGAACAAAAATGTTGTTCTCTCTTTTTGGAGTTAAGATTAAACAAAGGAAAGATAATTACTTCTTGTACTTTTCTTTTGAAATGGAATGCTCGCTATTGTTTTATCCATACCAGTATGTCAAAAACAAGTCAGAACGGTTTGAGTTTTAAAAAAATAGAAGCCTAGGGCCAATGCTTAAACTTGCGGAGTATCATTCTTCACAATTGATGTTAATTTCATTGACAGACATAGCCTTACGTTGAAATCTTATTTTTTGGTAATACATTGTTAGATAGAATAAAGCTACGATAGATGACATTATGTTTGTTTGTTTCCCTGTTTATCGTAAGAACAATATAAAAAGATAAATAAAACATAGAATGCAGTATTGAAATGTTTGTTTTCATTTCTTTTTCATCTGAGGTATCGTCGGAGATTGGAAGAACCACTTCTCGGCCGAGGAGAGCGCCAGGTTTGACCAGAAGTATCGTGAACGGATGGCAGGGTCTGGGCTGGAGTTTGAGTTTGAATAACTGACCAAACAGCTTGTTCACCCAATTATGGCAATGATGATACTTCTTTGCAAATTCTTGCCCGAAGGCCAGCTACTAATGATATTTTGATACAATCGATTAAAACAATGACAATGTGCGTGACATGTGGCTACCCTAATTTCTACTACTTTAATGTTATTTAGACTTGCTGAGTCTGACTTTTTTGGTAACGAAGAACTAAACGTATCTTCTGATTTATGTGTTCTGTGATAATTATTACAAGGCGAAAATATTGTATTTTAACCATGCGTGTTTTGTTTGACTCACTTTCATGGTAATGTGCAACCGTAACTAACAAACAAATAAAAAAGACAACCTCAGTATAAAACAACATCTGTTTTGTCCAATTGCAAACATCACTGACATACGTAGCGTACGTCTCAATCAAGTCACCCTACTATAAGGGACGTACGGCGGATCCCAACTGATAGCTTGAATATAAATGACGTCATGTAATGACGTCATTTTGACGTCGTTGTGGTTGCCATTGGCCGAAGTCTAAGGAGGCCTAAGTAATAATCAGACAACCTTTTTGCTAAAAAAAGTTATTGTATACCTTTGAGTTTGAATACTATACATAATGACACCAAAGCCTTTGTAACATTTTTATTTCACTTGTACATCATCCCCTGCAAATTTGTAGGTCATACATAATGCTGACGGTTTACAAGTAATGAGGGGGAATCTGAAAAAAAGAATCCCGGTGTATATACAGCTTGAAGAGCAATCTGTTGCCAAATACAACTTGCTATGCAAACGGTATAGCCGCAGTGACTCCCGGAGGACTTATTTGCTTGTATATTATATACACCATGTATATCATACAAGCAAATATACGTCATCCCAGAGTAGCCGTCACGCTGTGCAAACGGAATCCTAATTTGTTTCATTGTGCCTAACAAAAATACGTACTCATCAAAATACAACAAATGCTCAGAATGTGTTGGATTATATTGTTAGGTGGAAGAGAAGGGGGCGATTATAAGTCGCTTACTGCCGTGGCATTTGATACGGGTCATCAAATATTCATGAGTTCACGACGATCACATGCACAATTAATCTGGTAAAATGATACCGGTACCATCTAATGATTCATTCGTAGCAGTTGCAGTGACTGCTTTCGCAAAATTTTGAAACAGTGTTTTTGGTCTAAGATTGCCTGGCAAACAAAGAATTCAAAGCACAATATGTGAGTTCGGCTGGTGTTTGAAGCCCGGCCTCATGGTCAAAGTTCACCGATCGTTTGGTCGTTGACCTTGCATATTTTGTTACAAGCGGCGCGAAAAATGCAAGTCATCGCGTGTCAACAAAATATTCCTAACACTCACCACGACTGAGCACGGCCTTGTCTAGGGTCCCAGACATTTTAGTTTGCGTTTTCAAAAGCAAGGGAAGAGACCATTTGGATTCAACGTCAGGAAGAGCTTGAAGTAGAAGCCTGGCTGTGTGACCTCGATTAGTATAATAAGGTTGTTTGCAGACCTGTCACTCAATACCGCAGGTAACTACGCTTAGGTGCTCCAATATCACGTCGTATATCTGAATCAACTAAATCGGTAAGTAACAAATTATGGGTTTGATTTTAATGTTTGATCATTCTAATGACTATTACAGACAGCACTTTTATGTATAAAGGGGGTGTATTATGAATTTGCATTATATTTCTAATTCTCAATATTTTCATATCAGTGCGAGGACGTTTGAAATGAATTGTTGACTATACTTGTGCTCTCTAAATGCCCTGATACAGAACAATGTACCTGAAATTTTCATTGTGGTATGATTACTGTTGTTTAGTAGTGATTTTTACTCCCGAAATGAAATACTTCCCGCCTGTTGACCCTTGACTAGGTATTTTTGTTACCACAGTATAAACATATCCATATTTTTACCTTGGAGGTGAATATCAAATTGCATACATTCCTTCTTTTTATGAACAGTATGATACTGGTTTTTGCAATTTCTAGCAAAGTCAATTTTATGAATTCCTGCGTTGAAATTCTTCAAACTGGCAAACATATGGAGACACAGAAGGTATCAAGTAACAGTCTGTCCTTGAAAACAAAATAAACAATGAAGGTGATATTTTGGCAACACCTAAGGGGTGGACTCCAGTCTAACGTGTATGATTTTCTATGCATGTAGGAAAATAACACAAAATGGGATCAGGCCCATCTTTGCTGGACCGTGAAGACGTCCATGTTGTGATTGTGGGAGGAGGATATGCTGGTATTCAGCTCGCCAGAAACCTGAAGAACAAGGCGAGGTTCACCCTCATTGACCCCAAGGAAATGTTGTACCACAATGTCGGGGCTGTCAGGTCCTGTACTGAACCAGGTTAGCCTTTATCATGGGGTATTTTTGAAAATGATTTTAATATAATCTCCAAGCAGACATTTCCATGGTAACAAAAAAATGTAGCTGCCGGCATAGACAGTGTCATGGGCCATCAATATCTTTTTTTTTTACGTTGTGATGCTGTCAACCTTCAGGCATTTGTTATTTGATGCAGTTTGGCGTGTTTTATCTCTCATTGCGTTCGTTACAGATTCTGGATATAAACTGTATGTTTTTTACACAAAGATATAGGTATTGATCTAAATAATCATGATTATTTTCATAATAATCACATCAGCTGGCTGAATGCTTTGATTCGATAGGTACGTTGGGAGCAATATCTTTGTGTTTTGATTTCCTTTATTGAGGTTTTGCCAAGAAGATCCTGATACCTTACGCCCCGACCTTCGGTGAAAACTTCAAGCAAGGCGCCGTTACTGGGATCAACGCTGCGGGGAAGACAGTTCTTCTCGCTAGCGGGGAAACGGTGAAGTACAGCCACCTCGTTCTCGCGACAGGCTCCACGGGCGCCTTCCCCGGAAAACTACCAGATGGAATGACAACAACGGCAGAAGTGACGGAGAAGAGCGAAGCAGTTCTCAAACTGGTAATCTTAATTAACATACTATAAATTTATTTGTTTTCGGGGGGACTTACTTTTGCGGTAGAAGGTGAAAGGCGGTTTTCGCGGCGTTTTAACAATTCTATAGTACAGTAGTTATGAAATTTAAATTGGAAAGCACACTCGCGGTGTTATGAATTAATTCGCGGCGAAAACCTCGAAATAAAACCATCGCGATTTTAATATTATAGTAATAGTATGCAGAAAGCATGTATTCATAATTTGTATGAAGTAGGAGTAACTTACCCATTGTCACTCCGGATGCATGCAGGCATATATAAAATGATACAACAATAACATTCTTGAACGATTGCACTCTTATCTACAAACCACGTGTATACAACAATTTAACCTTTGTCCATTTCTTGTGTTGGCAGGTGCAAGCAGCAAAAAGGATTGTCATCATAGGAGGAGGGGCTGTCGGGACAGAGATAGCGGGGGAGATAGCCACTGACTACAAGGACAAAGAGGTATGATGTCTAGAACAGAATATTTCTCTCTTGATCAAAATGTCTGTCAGTTTAACAGCTTCTTTAATATATCTGTCCTACTGCCACTATAGCTTCTGAAATCAAACAAATGATATCTATCTTCATTTTAGTAAGCTCCTGATAGATGATATGAAACGGTATGTGACAGTTAAAATCATGAAAAGTTTGGGCCGATATTTTACAGGTAACGTTTCTTGTTGTCTTGCAGAATCTGACATTGTTGATATTATTTAGGTGACGCTGATCCACCCTCGTGACAAACTGGTGAATGGTGAATCCAGCGATGCCTTTCAGAAGAGACTGAAAGAAATCCTGCAAGGATTGGGTGTCAAGCTTGTACTGGGTAAGCTTGGAGTCTGTTCGAAATGGTATTTAAGAAATGGACCGCAACAATGTCTTCAGAAAAATAGGTAAATATAATGTAGGTGATCATGAATTCAATAGTAGTGTATTATACCTCACTCACTATTCCTACCTATCATCATATCTGGACTATAACGTTATATTTGTCCTCTTATTCATCAGCAAAGCTTGACAGCTATTAGTATTTTCGTCCAAAAATGATAATGTTTGCTTCACTGGATGTGCCAATCATATCTTATTATTGCTCACCTCCTAGCTTACATTGAACGTGTCTTTTTAGTGTATTCCTCAGTGAGAGGAGTCTATATGTTATGATTAACGCCTTCATATGCCTTTATGTCATGCTTGATAACAATCACGTACTGTTTTATTTGTTCTCATCTTCAGGTGAAAGAGTAACGAACCTAGACCAGCTGCCGACAGACAGAGTGGAGACTGTTACAGTCATGACGGACAAGGGGACAGAGATCTCAGCTGACCTGGTCATCCCGTGTACTGGGCTGAAGGTCAACAGTATGGCCTACAAAGACAGTCTAGGTAAATTTTTGCTTACAGAAAATATGCTCTGTGATCTGATCAAGATTTTTCAACATCACTGTTGTAAGTGTATGTTTAAAATAAGCCTAACATGCACTATGTGATGTACTAGGAACTTGAGTGGTAAGATGGTTCTGCTGAAATGTATCTTATCTACATGCAGATGTAATGTTTATTCTTCATGAGCGATTTCTAAGGTGTCGTTATATTGCCATGCATGTGTTGTGTGTCTGTCCTTGGTACTGAACAACATTTACAAAAAGAAAAAAAATGTCCTTGGTGCTAAACACCTTTCATACGGTTAAACTGTGGTAATATCACAGCATAAAGAGGTCTCCATTAATTTACATGCAACATCGTATTGTTTTCCAGCCTACCGTATGGAAAACAAAATGGCATCCTGAAATAAAAAATACTATCAGTAGTTGCTGTATGTGACGTTGTCACTTCCGTGGCACTACTGCTGCAGTACTCTGGCACTATTAAGGGCCTCCTGTGGCACTATCACAGAAGAAGTCTACATCTGATGTTAAACACTTTGTTTTCCAGCCTCCAGCATGGAAGACAATGGTAGCTTAAAAGTCAACAACTTCTTCGAAGTACAGGGAACAGAGGGAATCTATGCCATCGGGGATTGCACCAACATCCCTGAGACCAAGATGGCGTACAGGGCAGGCATGCATGCAGATCTGCTGGCTAAGAACATCCTTGCTCAGGAAACTGGAGGGACAAGGAAGGAGTACAAGCCAGGTAAGCAGCGACATCTAGCACACTGACTTTGAACTGCATGTTATTGTAATGGACTGCATGCGCCTGAAAGGCGAGTTTCTGTCAAGCTGGCGGCAAACGATAAGAAGCTTTAAGAAACTTGAAACATATTCAAAAATAAAAACCGACTTTCATATAGAGAACTACCTCCAGTCAGTCCAAAACAAATCCTTCATAACACACACAACAAAACTCCGTATTGGAGCACACTGTCTTGAAATTGAAAAAGGCAGACACCGAAATGTCCCAGCCAATCAGAGACTCTGTCGTACGTGTAAAGAAAATGTCGAAGACGAATACCACTTTTTAATGGAATGTCCAACATATAAAGATGAAAGAGTGAAGTTATTGCAGACAATCAAGTGTAAAACAAATGTAACATTACCTCAGTCGAAAACAGAGACGTTCCGTGTACTTATGTCATGTCCTGAAACAATATCTGTATATCTAGGCCAATATATTTTTACATCTATGCAAAAAAGAATCCGTGAAATAGCGATTTAGTTGTATAAGACATTCATCTCTTCGCCATGTTATTGTATAATTGACATATACGGCTCCATATTGTATCACCTGTTGATATTTTCTACCTCTGATAATATTATATAGATAGTGCTTTCTTGTAGTTTGAAATGGAACATTGTACAGCCTAGAACCTAATCATTGTATAGCATTGAACCTCCCTGTAGCTTTTAGTAGTTTGATATAAGTAGCCAGTAGCATTTTATCTTTGCCTTACATTGTACCTGTTACAATCGTTGTGCAATAAACTTTGACTTGACTTGACTTGACTTATTCAACTGACATAGGTACCATCTTCGTGATTGTATTAGAATAATTATATAACATATATGGATTGTAAAGGCTAACAAATATTTATATTGTCATTAAATATGGACAAACGAAATATTGACTTGTGCATTGCTTGATGTAGAAACATTGTCACGTTTAGAATGTAGCAGCTATAAGAGACATCAGATTGCCTACTAAAAAGGTTTCATACATCAAACATCATACATGTAATTTTAGAGCTAAGTATAGAAAAACAAGAAATGAAATGCTGTATGGGATAAGTGTATTGGGGGATGGGGGGAACAGGGAAGAGGGCAGACCTGTATGCAATTGAAACTTACACGTAAGCATTGGTTAATATATAGAGATTGACTTTTTAAATTTTTCGTCTTTTTCAGATCCTTTCATTATGGTGGTGTCTGTTGGTCGGAAGGCTGGGCTAGGACAGAAGGGAACCTCCCTTCTCCCTGAGTTCGTGGTCAGGATGTTGAAGGCCAGAGACATGATGACCGGACGTTACTGGAAGGAGATGGGACAGAAACTCCCTCGCTAGACATTGGTGTCTGCAAAACATTTAGCTACAGTAAATGCATTTAATTTCGCGCTGGGTTCGTTTCGCAGTAGGAGGGAAAACGAGGTTTAGCTGTGTCTTAAATAGATTCGCGGTTGATACAGTAATTATGTAGAACAGTAGTCATGAAAGGAATACATATTCTTATATAATGTTAGGTCACCACGAAAACCGTGATATCAAAACAACTGCAACAGATTCATGATCTACATAGTGTCCTGTTATACCAACATTTATTTATTTACTTATTTCAGCTTTATTACATCATGGTGTAAACGGACAGAGGGAAACAGGAAATCCTTTGTGGTCCCAGTCCGGGTAAAAACAACAACAGAATTTCAATAAAACCAAAACGTAACAATAATAATCATAACACTTACAATAACGATGATAACAATAATGATAATAATATTGACAACAATAATGATAACATATCACCAACAGAAGATAAATAAACCACATAATAATAGCAATGATAACAATAATAAACAATATCGACAACGATGATAACAAAAATTGTTGGACAGAGATATGATAGTGAAATGTATATAGGATCAGGATGAAGAATTCAAAAAGGGGTGCATTTAGAGCATTGGCAGTGAGTGAGCCATGAGCATATGTTATTGGGGTCGAAACCGTTGGTAGTAAGGGAGTGGTAGTGAACTAGGGCAGCTTTTTTAAAAGTGTTGATAGAAACGTTAGGGCTTAATTTTAGGAGTCTGGTGTTGAGGGGCAAAGTGGTTCCGCCATATTCAAAGGACAAAATCAAAGCACGATCTGGTTGCGTTTAGTTACCTTTCACTCAGTGATATTGACAGGAAGCAAACTTACAGGTTTACGAAATTCAATTATTATATATATTCCCACTATTTAAAGTAACAACCGACCACTGTATATCGTATTCTAAAAAATAAATGTTAGCGGTTTTGTGGAATTCTTATGCTTTCAGTTAGGGTACATAATAGTCTACTATAGTGCCTTAGTTTGTATCTAAGGAGTTTAACATAACTATATATAAGACAGACAGACAGAAACACACACACACAAGTTAGATGTAACTTTAAACACACGCATACACATACGCACACACCGTTGCACACATACACACACACCACACACACACACACACACGGGCACACATACGCACACAAATACATACATATAATATTACCATATGATTATGAAAGTTTGAAGAAGGAGACAAAGGTAGGGATTCTAAATAAAATCGCTCCGTCTCTTTTCTGATCTCACCCAAACACCAAAGGAAACCAGGCATGGCAGTCTTTACTCACCCACACTCCTATGCATTGCTTCTTTCAATTAGTAAACCCCACCTTCAAGTTTAACAGACAAAGTAAGCAGCACTAAGGATGCATTGTGTGTGTGTATTGGGAATCGCAGAGATACGCACAGACAAGCCAAAAACAAGATTTCACGCCCTTGAGCTGAATTGATTAGATAATAAATTTGTGTACCTCACTACCATGCTAGTGTCACCGTTGTCTTACAAGGCACCGGCCTCATAGTCCCGTCCACCTCCGTCAAAGGGTGCAATGCAAAACAAAAACATAAAAATGCAAATATTTGACATGCAATCACCCTCTCATTGGTTGGAACACTAATCACCATGCTGTCATCGGTTGTGATGGACAGTCAGGATCGGTCAGCAGTTCCGCTTTGGGGTCAATAGGGTCACCAGGTCACCAGGGTTGAGTGAGTGTCCGAGTACCTACTAGTAGGCTTAAAGTGCTCAAGTATTGGAGTCAACAAGACAACGTACAAAGTCTCTTTGATCGTCATTTGTTAGAAGGTATGCCTGTATTGTTCTTGTTATCGTGGTTCATAAGCCCAATACAATTCTTATAATTAGGCGATTTGCTCAAAGCAAGGAGGTTTTATCTAGATAAAACTTCCTTGCTCAAAGCAAGCCATAGCAAACAAACAAACGATTAGCGTGTCTGTGTATTCTAATAGTGTATAACGGTTACCGTAATCCTGCCTGTTGACATATCGATAAAGAATTTGAACTTCTCTCCTCGTACGTTTGTATGTGTTGTGTACCGTACATCGGTAGCAGGTCCTAGTTGGGGCGTATTCCAGGTTTGGTCGAACACATAGCGCACATGCAACCATGCAAGTCTGCATTTTCCTTGTCTGTCGGGTGTACAAACAAGAAGTGTTTGATTAGCCCCCCTCCCCTGGGATTCGCAGTTACACCGACCTAGCATATTTAGCGTATACGAGCATACAAACAACTGAAAAAAAAACGCATTTTGTCAACTATTCCCCGTTTGATCATTTCTATACGAAAAAGGGTGATCTGACCAGTTTGTTTTAGAATGTGTTATCCTGCTGTGTCTTTCTCTTTAAAAGCAGGTCAATATTTACACGTTTGAAAGAATAGACTGAGGCAGAATCTCTCAACATGATGTTCAGTCACTAAACATTGTAAAAGTCACACCATTCAATCCATTGCCATATGCACGTTTAACAAAAAGTGATTATCATGGCAGCATATTTTATGAAAACAGGTTCATTTTATCCATATGGGCCGCAACAGCCCAGTGAGTCCACATCTGGGTTTCTTTAATATAATTATATAGCTCAACAGGTTAGCCTGGTTCGCCGTCGGCTCTAGTTAATCCGTTTTGTAACGGATAATTGGATGTTACTTTTTTGCTACTAAACATCCATGGATTTTCATGTGACACCATCTTCAGTTTTAGTTGTATTTCTCATTTTCGCACTCTGCTTTTCTTATTCAATGCTACAATGTATTTTCTTAAAACAACGTCAAGAGGTACAACAGAAGGCAACCGATCACGGTCCCACTGGCAACACCGTTATCACATGTTACTGTCTGCACGAAAAATGCTAAGTTGAGGAATCTAGATTCTTATCCCTCCGTGAGTTTTTATAAATTTCTTGTTATATTCGTTATTGTGAAGTTCTCACTGATTCTGTTCATGCAAGTCAAGGCAACTTTCCCATCAGCTTGCCCGAATCACCGGTTACGCAATCTTCCGCCTCACATCCTGTCATTCTACTGTTGCCATATTCAGATAACTGGGGACCTACACCAGTACAGACAAACACACAGACCCAAAACAATATCTCCGTTTTCACTAAGGTAACAATCGCCGTTGTACACAAGTGCTGCTGTTTGATCCTAATTCAAAATTGCTTCATACCCGCTTTCTAATACTTTTTCCTTTGTAGTTTGAGATTGAGAAATGGGGTTAAGTCCGTCTTTGCTGGACCGTGAAGACGTCCATGTTGTGATTGTTGGAGGAGGATATGCCGGTATGCAACTCGCCAGAAACATGAAGAACAAGGCGAGGTTCACCCTGATTGACCCCAAGGAAATGTTGTACCACAATGTCGGGGCTGTCAGGTCCTGTACTGAACCAGGTCAGCTTCCTTAGTTTGTTTACATGTTATCCACACATTAGGTCCTTGTATTCACTTCAATATGTCACATACATGCATTACATAGCAAGTAAGATTTTGGATTATTTTGTATTTTTATTTTGTGCTTTGTACTTGGCCGTACGAAAGTTGCTGTACTTTTCAATAGATCTTCATGTAACTGTGTCTGCTTCGATTCTGTGGACCTGTTTAATCGGTTGATAAAATGAAATAGAATTCAGTCATATGATGGGGGGGGGGGGGTGTAGATATTAATCGTTTTGTATTTCAGGGATTTCTTTCCTCCAAAGCAGATATGATAAGGTTATTGATTAGATTTTAATCAACGTTTACCATTAATTGATTTAGATTATTTGTTACAATCTCCAAAAAGGGTTCGCCAAGAAGATCCTGATACCTTACGCCCCAACCTTCGGTGAAAACTTCAAGCAAGGCGCCGTTACTGGGATCAACCCTGCGGGGAAGACAGTTCTTCTCGCTAGCGGGGAAACTGTGAAATACAGCCACCTCGTTCTCGCGACAGGATCCACGGGTGTCTTCCCCTTCAACCTGCCGGACGGAATGACGACGGCGGCGGAAGTGGTGAAAAAGAGCGAGGGAGTTCTTGAGCTGGTAAGACGAACGCTACAGTTTTGCTCTTAGAAAGGAGACAAGCAAAGCAGTTCCTTCTTCATTTCTAGATCTGGTGGACCTCAAACTGATAACGAAGCATGATGCCTTTTCGTTAGATCGAAGTACAATGCGGTTTGCTATGGCTCACGTATTTCACCAAGCACAGCGGGCCACCCTTAACGTTCTCGATACGTCTTTTACTTAAAACCTACAATTTATCATTTCTTTGTTACTCTAAAATGGAAAAACTACTGTAAGACCGGTACCGGTACCCATCTATGTTTGTTGTTCTAACGATAATGTGAGGTTTGTGTGAAATATATAAAGTGTATAACATTAAACTGTTTTGCAGGTGAAAGAAGCAAAGAAAATTGCAATCATAGGAGGAGGGGCTGTCGGGACTGAGATAGCAGCAGAAATAGCGACTGACTACAAGGACAAAAAGGTATTAACATAAAATGTGTCAAATCATAGAATTGAGTGTTGTGCACATTAAGATAAACTATCAATAATAATACTGCGCAAATTATCAGGCGCATTATAAGGTTTTAAATACCAGCATCAAACATGATAATTGTAATTTGATCTTTTACAGGTAGACGTGAAATATTGTTATTGTACCTTATTATCAGTCACAGTTTTTAGTTGAAAGCTACGCTAATTTTTATCTAAATTATTTCTAGGTGACGTTGATCCATACTCGTGAGATTCTAGTGGATAGCGAATCCAGCGAGGCCTTTCAGAAGAGACTAAAACATATCCTACAAGGGTTGGGGGTTAAACTGGTGTTAGGTAAGTTTTTTTTATTCATATTACTCTGAAGATGATTTGCTATAATGATGATTTTCCATGACATTGTTCTTGTAAACTCAAAATCATTAACAACATTTCTTTGCATCCAACTATAATATCGAACTAAACATGTTCTAATGTTATGCTATGATTTTTGATAACTTTCACTGATTTTCTTTCTTTCTAGATCTTTCTTTCTAGATTTTTCTTTATTAAGTTTTCCAAATATGTGGAAGGCACGGCTGAACAGATGTTCCTTGGCAAAGGTCACCTTTTCAAGGCCGAAATCTTAAACGGATCGTATCACAACAATAATCAATACATATTGATACCAATAAAAATAACACATTTTCCTTATCATCTTCAGGTGAAAGAGCAACGAACCTAGACCAGCTGCCGACAGACAGAGTGGAGAATGTTACAGTCGTGACGGACAAGGGGACAGAGATCTCAGCTGACCTGGTCATCCCGTGTACGGGGCTGAAGGTCAACAGTATGGCCTACAAGGACAGTCTGGGTAAGAGGAACTGCTAACACCATCATTGTGCACTGGTGAATCCCCAGTGACTGGTGATGTTGATTTTGAATCACAAATGTCATCAGAAAACGATTACACCGATGGTCACTGACGAACGGCAGCGGGCGCTGTCTGAAACGTCTGACCGTTTCCATATATTACCCAATTGCTTGAGTAACTGATATCTTACATATCTTATTACCTGGATGCCTTATCTAACCTTCATCGACGTACTACAACAATTACGCGGGAAAAACTTTAGTGATAGTGCTGAAGGGCTTCTTCGCATTTCCATAGCGCATGGCTAGCGTATAAAAAAAATAGCATTTGTTATGTATCAAGTAGTCACTAATGTGGCACTACGATGGCAGTACTGTGGCACTACTATGGCAGTAATGTAGCACTATCACAGTGCTAACAGGTCTTCATTCCCATACACTTTTCCAGCCTCTAGTATGGAAGACAATGGCAGCCTGAAAGTCAACAACTTCTTCGAAGTGAAGGGAACAGAGGGAATCTATGCCATCGGGGATTGCACCAACATCCCTGAGACGAAGATGGCGTACAGGGCAGGCATGCATGCAGAGCTGCTGGCTAAGAACATCCTTGCTGAAGAAACTGGAGGGACCAAAAAGGAGTACAAGCCAGGTAAGCAGCGCCGTCTAGCAGACTCATTCTAAACTGCTTTGATTTTGGATAAACACATGCCAATCTGTATACTGAAAGGATTGACTTTTGAAATTAATTTTCATGGGTTTGTTTGTTAACTTTTTAGATCCTTTCATGATGACGATATCTCTCGGCCGAAAGGCAGGGATGGGGCAGAAAGGTACAACTCTTCTCCCTGAGTTCATGGTGAGGATGCTGAAGAGCAGGGACATGATGGCATGGAAGAGCTGGAGAGACATGGGACAAAGCGCCCCTTAATAGAAATTTGCATTAGTTTTAGTACTAAAATGTATTCTGCTTTACCCACTGTCCATATGGGGGCAGCCATCTTGGAAAATTAGAATCTCAGTGACAGCAGGCCCGTCCTGTAGTACTATAGTATTAACCTTTTAATCATGTATATGGCCAAAAAGAAGGGGTAAAGTATGATAGATTCACAATAGTTTGAGGAACAGCTGTGTATATGGTTTGTCTATAACAAAAAATAATAACAGATTTGCATTTCATGGAATGGTGATGCTTTAGTGAGAGCGGATATTAGTGATTGGTGTCCAATGACATAAACGCCATTGTTGTGTTAACCTACAGAGAGAGAGAGAGGGATAGGAGGGGTAGGATCATTAAGCAGCATTACGACCCGCGTGTACCCGAATAGATAGTGTTACTGGGTGGTACATAGAATTGTCTGTCTCATTTTTTTTCAGTAAAGAGCTCCTTTCAACACCGATGAGAAAACAAACACGTATACATTCTATGCCGACCACACATCCAGGTATCGCTTAAACATCCAAACATTAGTCCAGACCTCAGTTGCGTTATAAAAACGCTCAAAACAAGCCCGGTTGCTACATTTGCTTGGCCATTAATATTAGAATTGTCAACAATTCTAGGTCTCTAGGTTGGGGGCTCAAGTATCAACGTACAAGTTTGATGATTAGCCTGACAAATCGCTAATAGTCATATTGGTGTAATCTCAGTCAGACCTTTAACATCAATATTGCCGTAACTTCAATCACGATTCCGTTATCAACCTGTATGTCCAGTCAGCACCAAGGACAGCACCAAAGCTTTCAACTACACGTAGGCGTTTACGTCTTCATGTAATAATCTTGATAATGCTTCTACTCTTTGCAAACGTTCCTGTAAAAACATGACTGTATGAAATATGGAGACGTACATCTGGATGCGAAAAATAATTTTAAAACACAAAAACAGATAACAGTTCACCTAACTGTTCTTCGTAAGTCTCTTTAGTCTAGCAAGTTTTTCACACGGGAGTAATATAAACTCTCTATTACATCTTATAAACCTGTGTACGACCCAAAGTAGTTTTTGGAAGGGGTTAAGATCATGTACATGATATGTTTTAAATTCGCCCAATACATCTTTTAGCGTCTTTCCAAAAACGCTAAGGTTAGCTAGCCATATACACAAAAAATTAGCAATGCGTTACTACATGATAGAGATATATTTAACTCCCTATGCACAAACACACAAAGGCACTAAAGTGGTGACCGCATATTGCATAATTTGGCACTACTTAATAATAAAAGAAAAATGCATAAAACATAAACTATATATGTATACAGTTTGCTTCTAAAGCATCTTTTTTTTCGTTGCAAGAACGATATAGTCTTATACCATGTAAGTACTCAAATGCACTTCGTTCATCTTAGATACATAAGGTATCTTAACTGCGCATAACAAAAGAAATGAATCGGCAAAACATAAACTAGAGTTTGCTTCTTAAGCATTTTTTTTGTTACAAGAAGGACACATTTCCTGTGAGTACTTGGATGCACTCTATACATCTTAGATATCTAAGATATCTAAGGTATCGTGCCTCTTAAGATTAGCCCAGTTTTACTTTCCAGTGGGAACCTTTTGTCCCATGAGGCCCCAGTACCTGCTGACGAACATGCCTTTACTCTTGATGTTAGTGGCCATGAATGTTGGCAGTAGTGACGTGCTCCACTGGCCCGCACCGTCGGCTCTCCCAAGGCAAATCAACAGGAAGAAGGAAGCTTCAAAACAGACAAAAACAAAAGAACATCAGCATAGCAATAGAGCTATGAGTAACTAGAGTTTATAGAATCTTTTGAAAGTATATTTCTTGTCTAATAACTTGTTCACTTATCATAATGTGTCACCGTGTTATGGGTCAACCTTTTTTTAATAGTTTATGTTCAAAAGCAGCTGGGATGTATCATGTATTAGGAGGGTCATTTAGAAACACATTAAACAGGTTTTTAGGTTCTAGGCAATCGATACAACAGAAGACTGCTTATTTCAGAACGTACCAACGTATCTGGTTTGAATCTATTTTGTTATATCAATCAACAGCCTACGTCTCAACGTCTGTCACCTTCCTTGGGGCGATACTAACTACTGGTACTATACCCCAGTACAGCTAGGTGTCGCTGCTAGGAATGCGGTCCCAAACGGTAGGTCTGACTCTTTTAGTTTTAACCAACCAATAGGGCGGCTATGGCGTCACGTACGTACCTGGTTTGTACTCCTTCGGCTTCCCCCCGGTCTCCTGTGCGAGGATGTTATTCGCCAGCAGGTCGGCGTGCACGCCTGCGTTGTACGCCAGTTTGGTCTCCGGGATGTTCGTACAGTCGCCGATGGCGTAGATGTTCTTGGTTCCCTCCACCTCGAAGTAGCCGTTAACTTTCAGAGCACCCTTTTTGTCCATACTGGAAGCTGTGGAAGTTTCAAATAATTCGAAATATCGGTAAGAAATACTAAATTCCCACGCAGTATTGTTAACGTTAATGACTAAAGTAGGATGGTTCGCAATGATATGCAGTTTTAGCGTACTTTTACCAGAAATGGTCTAGTCAGACATTCAGGAAAATCTCCCCATATTTGTAATAAAAGGAGAATGTTTTGTTCTCTGCATCTGACTAAAGACAGTGAATGCTGTCTGAAACGTCTGACTGTTTCAAAATCTTATCCAGTTGCTTGAGTAATTATTTTTGGCGTATCTTATTACCTGGATGTCTAACCTTGATGAACGAATAAAAAGAGAAGTTTTTTTAGTCTCCTTATACTGGATTATTTCACTCTACATTATTCGTACTTCCGTCACAAAGTATACAAATGTGTAATGCAACTATCAAAAACTTTTCAAAAGTTATTGTCCCGCTTTTTCCCACAACAAACAGTATTTATAGGGCAAGTCAGGTTTTGCTTGAAAGAATCTTACGCAGACTATCCTTGTAGGCTGAACTGTTGACCCTGAGACCGGTACAGGGGATGACCAGGTCGGCATCGATGTGCGACCCTTTGCTGGTCACTACCGTGGTTTCCTGTACGGTCTCCTTCGGTAGTTTATCCAGGTTCGTCACTCTCTCACCTACATGGAATTCAAGAGTATACCCTTAAAAAATCGCAGTCTTAGCAACGTCTATCATAAGGAATACAACTCACAAAGTTGTATTAGAAGCATCATTGTTTTGCTGTATGTATGTATGTATGTATGTATGTATGTATGTATGTATGTATGTGTGTATGTAAGTATGTATGTATGTATGTATGTTTGTGTGTATGTATGTATGTATGTATGTATGTGTGTGTGTGTGTGTATGTATGTATGTGTGTATGTATGTATGTATGTATGTATGTATGTATGTATGCATGTATGCTTTGCTGTGAAAAGAGAAGCGTTCAAAAATGATTTACATATAGATATTGAATGAGAACGCAACGCAGGAGTGATTCAAAAGGAGAAAATCGCGTTTGCCTCGAGCTCTATGTTTTAACGCTGAATATTTGTAAACAACGACAAATCCCCCCCATCTATTATGATTGGTACTAAGCTTAAACATATGGCAATCTGTTTATGTAACCATTAGTGATCGTATTCGAAAATGTTCGAATATGATTGAATCAAGTTATCTTACCCAGAAGTAGAGTCACTCCCATTTTTGTGACTTTCTCTTTGACGGCATTCTGGAAAGCGTCTGAAGTGTTCGGATCTACCAACTTGTCCCGGGGGTGGATCAGACTGACCTAAATACAAAATCATGCATTTTCAAACCTTACCTTAAGATCTTAGACTTATGGGAACATATGGGAACAAATTCACAAATAGACCGTGATTTATATGGTCTTTTACGTTCCCAAACTATATCAAATACGCAATATAGAATATCAGAACGAGTTGGACGTACCTTCTTGTCCTTGTAGTCCGTAGCTATCTCCGCGGCCAGCTCCGTACCCACGGCTCCTCCCCCAACAATCACAACCTTCTTTGCCAACTGCACCTGTTTTCCAGGAATAAAAGATGAGAAGTCTATCTCCAATGTTTGGTTTCTTTTGGAACCTTGTTTTTGAATTACCATTTTTCATTTCCAATATTTCTCTCTCCTTTAGATATAATTGTATTAAACAAAGAGAACAGGTCTGTGGTAACAGTCTCTGATCCGAGCCATACCAGGGTTGCCATCCTGCAAGTCTCCAGTTACACCATTTCTCACCACCCAACCTTGGACCCGAACCAGCGGAAACAAACTTGCACACAGTACACACACAAGACAAACCCAAAACAATTCTTCCGTTTGCAGGGAGGAAACAAATTGATGAACAAAGAATGAATTTGTAAAATCAATACCATTGTTAAAATTAAACTATACAAAACTCGATCTGATGCCGTGGACAATACTAACTAAACACGTAACAATTGTAATATGTAGTCCATTAGTCAACGTTAACGTTACCTGTTGTAAGAGGTGTTTGCTTCGAGCCAAGGCCTCCGACATCGAGGTGATACCGAAGAGTTTCCCGGGAAACGGCCCCGTGGCCCCGGTAGCTATGACAAGGTGACTGTACCCCACGTTTTCACCGCTAGACAGAGTGACGTTCTGTTCGGTAGGGTTGATTCTAGTCACCGCTCCCTGTTTGAAATTGTTGCCGAAAGTCGGACCATACGGTATAAACGTCTTCGGCGCAAATCCTGTCGGAATATCAACACAAAAATTAATACCACAGCTAAAATGACTGTTTTGGGAATAAATATTACTGAATTTTGCTCATTGGCATTAATTTTCGTCATTTTAAAAATTGTTGCTTAACATTGGAGAGTTACGATAATTTGCGCACACTTCGGCGCCAAGCCTGTAGACGTTTTGAAAAGATACACACAAAACAGGTTCCTTCGGTAACGAAATTTCCAACGATTATAAAGGCCCTGATTACATTTTAGCTATGATTTTAATCAATGGGTTTATGAAATTAATTTGACGTCGTTTCGTAACGGTACCCCGTGCCCCACATACATCACACCACATTTTATTAATCTTCTAAGATTAAATGATATCTATACCAGCTTATTTTGAAATTCTACATGCCTTACTAACTCTCTAGTCAATTTCATATCTGAAACTTCCGAAGCTATCTTTTGTGTAGATGACAACGATAATAATCATCTGCTATCTTAATATTTCCAACGTATCGTAGTACGATGCTTGAATTTTCAGTCTTAGCATGTTGATTAGCAATTATTTGCTAAGATATTAAAACAAATGTCTTGTATAACTGATCATGATGTGAAATGTTGTTAGCTCGCATGCTTTCGACCCGCAGTCAACAGACTGAAAGCCTGGTCATTTCTACCGTGGCGTGCGCACAAAAACAAACCTCGCCCATGTTGACATATCCTCTGTGTTAGCCTTAAAAGAAAAACAGACCTTGACATATTCGTCTAAGGTTACACGTTGCGAGACCAATTCTACACAATCTAATCTAGCTGAACTTTTGAACCCACTTAACTTAGATTGTATCAACAGTTTGGTCTGTGTGGATACTTTAACAGCCAATATAGACGCGTGTAAATAAAAGAATTAGGAAAAAGTAGCCTAACTCACCAGCCTCCGTGACGGCCCTCAGAGCGGCCAAGTTATGGTGCATCATCTCTTTAGGGTCGATGAGGGTGTAGTTGGCCTTGTTGGTCAGGTTCTTGGCTAGTTGTACACCCCCATAGCCACCTCCCACGATAACCACGTGGATGTCCTGACGATTCAACAGTGATGGTCCTCCTCCCATCTTGAGCTATATTAAATCAGAAGAAAAACATTTTTATATAGAATCATCCACAGGTGAAAGCGTATGAGAAAATGTGGTAACTTAACCCGGTTCCTATGTGATACTGTGCAAAATCATTGAACCAGTTGACCCAAATCTTTCTCTGTGATCGAGTAGTTCAACAGGTGACTTGTTTGCTCAACGTTTATTTTTGACAAGCAGAAGAAAACATTACGACTACCAAAGGCATTGCTACTATCTCTCAGAACTCTAATACACACAGATAGACACATGCACAGTCATGTATATACGCTTCTATTCACGATGCAACTTAGCGGCTACGACTAGAGGAAAAACAAAGCCAAGTTGTAACTTGTAACACACTTTTAGTAAAATTACAAAGTTTGTGTTTGTACACAAACGTATACAGGAGAGCAAATGGTGGATAAGCACAAATTCAAACATTGACTACAATTCAGCTACCTTTACTAAACCTGTCAGCAGAAAAGAGACCCAACAGACGAATTTTTCAAACCTTGGATTAGACTTCCGGTTTCACGGTGACCCGCTCAGGCTTATGAATAAAGGGGCGGGGCTTGTCAAGGTGTAATCTCTTAAGACCCCACCATAAGGAAGCACACAAATCCAACGCCAGAAAGTACGACAGTAACAGACTATATTTGGACGCCCTGTAACCCACCGGTCGACAACCATGCACAGTACAGTTTGATTTGCCAAGTATTTAATGACATCCAGGGTTTACAAATAAAGACAACAAAGGCCGAGCAACCGGTTCCCAGATACATAGAATCAACCAGGATCAAGGATAGACATAACACACATAACTGGTATGAATAGATCTTGCCGGCCGGGGGGATCTTAAAGTATGACAATCTCAAGGCATTACTTACCGTTTCTGAAGAAAGTACACGAAGGACTGCAGAGACGCTGAATCAGGACAAGCTGCACAAACGCCCAAAGGGTCAGAGTTCAAGTAGTCAAGTTGTTTTTCGTGACGCCCTTTCGCTATTTAAAGAGTTGAAACAGAACTGAACGACCTGTATAGCGTACGCTAGTCAGTGACGTACTTGTGAGGTATGACTCAAGGATGTAAAATCATCTGATCATGCTAGAATTTACAAATCATGGCCGTGACCCAAGATGAACCTTGACCTTATGTTGTCATCATGTCATCATCCTGTAGGTCTCACACACGTTTGCGATACAAACATTCATTGAGGCGTACATCTGTTTCAATGGGAAAGATAAATCATAATAGTCACATTGTCATCTCGAGATCTTTTCTGCTATCATTACATTAACGGACACGAAAAAATCTGATCTAAAAGAATTGAATCTGATCACTTTTACCGTGACTGTATTTGATTGACATGTTTGCCTAAACTTTGAAAGGCAGCTATGTGGGCGGCATGGGGCCTACGTGACATCGATGCTTCCCCGAATGGCTAACATTTCGGAAGTCCATGGCTTAGGCAAACATAATGCTATTTGTTGGTAACTGGCAACAGAAAGCACTCATAGCATTTTACTTTACCCAGCAATGGTGCCAAGTGCGTCTATTATCTATCATTTATACCCATCTATTATTCAAAATCCCCAGTCAGCCTTCTGTTCATCGATCTTACAAATGAATGAGCATGACATAACAATCGTGCGGCTAAAATAGTCGCCACCTAGCGAGTCGTGTTGTTACAGCAGCCATCGTAGGTAAACCAGTTAGACAGGTAGGTTCAAGCGTCAGGGACGAATCCCCAAGGTAACAACGTAATTTAACGAGACCGAGCAAAGCAATATGTTAACTGGATCAATGTTTCTATATTCTTTCCTTCAATCGCTGGCGATAAGTCTCTTGGTCCACAGATGTAGCGGAGGAAATGTTCTGTTGGTACCAATGCCTTTCTTTGACAGTCACTGGTTCGGACTTGCGAAAATTGGACAGGCTTTGGTAAAAAGGGGTCACGTCGTCACAGCAGTTGTTCCAGTGGACATTTTGAAGAAACGACAAGCAGAGAGGCCGGATTTTCATTTTGAAACATTTGAAGACAACGGAACCGGAGCACGACTTAAGGAGGTACAAGAGATGTACTTTTCAGTGGCCAAGACAATGTCTGTCTATGAGAGCTTCAGACTAGCCCTCTCTTGCACCGAAGACATTACAAACCACTGCGATATGCTTGTCGGGGATAAAGACCTTATAAATCGTCTAAAGGTATCCCAATACGGCGTTGTAATTTTTGACCCCATTTTCCCGTGCGGCGCCATAGTCGCAGCCCTCATAGATACCCGTGTTCCGCTGATAGCCATCTTGCGTGGAGATCTTTACTTTTTAGGTGAAAGGGCCACAGGTGTACCTCTGCCTCCGTCTTATGTGCCTTTTTTAACCTCTGATTTTACTGACCAGATGACTTTCGTACAGCGAGTACAGAATGTGTTCTTGTATACCCTCGCGCCCACGGTACAAACTTGGCTTGCGAGTAAGACGTACGACGGATTAGTTCGTGAATACCTAGGCGAGGAACACACTATACAAAGTGTAGCGTCACGTACGGACTTGTGGCTGCATCGAACCGACAATGTTCTGGACTTCCCTCGTCCCTTTATGCCCAACATGGTTCAGATCGGAGGGGTGAACGTCAAGGCAGTCGCATCTCTTCCAAAGGTGGGCCTATTAAATTGAAGACTACTGGGCCATTATCAAAGGTTAATGACCCGCTCCGAGGTCTAGATGGTGTCATAAGGCCTGGTCATTTGCAACAGCCACCGGATAAAATCACCGAGTGAGCTAAGCAAACGAGGTGACTTTATGAGATTATATGTGATCATATCCAATATATACTGGGGAAAATTGTATATACTGTATCATTTCTCGTAACATTAAATCTTAAAAAAGGTCTTTCTATCCGCTATAGTTGCCTGACATAAAATCCAGAATAGCTTGTAGTTAGGAGAAAATGGTGTATTTTTTGTCTTTACAGAAATTGGAGGCCTTTGTCCAAAGTTCATCAATGGATGGGGTGATTGTTGTAAGTTTTGGCTCTATGTATCGGACGCTGTCACCGGAAAAGACAGAAATCTTCGCTGCAGCCTTTGCACGACTGCGACAGAAGGTGGTGTGGCGGTACGTGGGAGAGGAGCCGACCGGTCTGGGCAACAACACCAAAGTGATGAGCTGGCTGCCTCAGAACGACCTGCTAGGTAGGCATGGGGACAATGAACATCTATTGCTCATGTCAGAGAGAAGTTGTAGGGGATCGGAGGGGATATCTTATCAAAATAAAATGAAAAGAACAGCAAAAAGTACGCTCATCGTCAGAATCACAAAACTTTCGGCCAACTTTCTGGGTTTCTGCAGTGAGGCAGATGTTCAGAGCCTCCTAGTGACAGTCACTAGAGCTGCATTCTGTGCGTTCTAGATTCACACAATCTTAACCATCCAATATGCTGCTTACTTCTCCCGTCGTCCACTGTTCATCAGTAACGTCGTAGCAAAGGCAAAGAAAACAAAAAGAAACAACAACATCTCCATCTTTCCTACAAGGTCACCACAAGACTCGAGCCTTCGTCACCCATGCTGGTTACAATGGCTTGTGCGAGGCCCTGTACCACGGCGTGCCCGTGGTCTGTCTGCCGCTGTACGGGGATCAGCCAGCTAACGCCGCCCGGGTGGTGGCCAATGGACTGGGGGTGAAGTTGGACTTCAGCACGGTCACCGCTGACCAGTTATACCAGGCCGTTATCCATGTGCTGACCAATAACAGGTACCATAGAAACTGAATAAGCTATGTTTGCCTGCCAAATCCAGCTTTTATTAAGGTTGAAATAATGAGCTTAGGTAGTGGATAAGATATGACTGCTAACTTGTGACATTCCTCGTCTTTGATGAATAGAGAAAGATCTTGCTTTCAGACGTTCCGAATGACATTTATGCAAATTGCTCCGGTACGTATTTTGTGTCACTGATTTTATAAGGCTAGTGCTATGATCACGTCCCCAGGTGCAATTGACTGTATTAGAGTGTCTTATTATGTATCATATTTCATGTCTTTTCCTAGTTTCCAGGAGACGGCAGCCCGCCTGTCCCGCCTACACCGTGACCAGCCTCAGCCACCCATGGAGCGGGCCGTCTGGTGGATAGAACACGTCATCAAACATGGCCGACTGCCCCATCTCCGCGCACGCGCTGTGGACTTACCCTGGTACCAGTACTACTTGCTGGACGTAGCTGCGTTCCTATTGGCCGTCTGTACGGCTGTACTGGGGACCGTGTTGTGCAGCTGTTCGTTCATGTACGGCGTGTTTTGGCACTTTTGCCGTATATTTTCAGCCAAAATAAAGTGCCAATAGGTTCATAGAAAGGTTTCGTTTCATCGTATCTGCTTTCCTTGACATTTTTTAGAGCTATATCAGATAAAAGGACCGACGATTCGAAGCATGTGTGCCTAATTGTCATAAATTTACATAAAATCCCGAAAATCATGATGCATCACCTGCACCATAGAAAGTTACACCTAAAATGATAGAGACATCGATGTCAAGCTATCGATCTATGATTGGAGTAATTATGCATGTGCAGCATGTGCTACGTTTCACAGTTTACATGCCTCCTCTGAGAATCTTCTCCTAGACTAACAGCACTCCGTAACAAAGTGAAATAAAGTCGTTCTGCTTACACAAGTGAATTATCTTGGAGCGTGCCTTCGAGGAATGAACCAAAGCTACAAGAAAATGAATGACCCAGACGACAAGTAATGTGTCCATTTTTATTAGACGACTAGCATAATGATACACATGATATATTCCCGGATATGTAATGTTTAAGAAGTATATGAAAAACAATTAGAAACATTACACGATAAATGTTTCATCTTCATACAAAACATCTTCTAAATGCAAATCATTAAAGAACATCTTTTATGACACTAAAAGGGTAATTGACATCGGTAAATCAAATCATAAACTTTAATTGGTGCATTTGTCTCTATAAATTTAGAATAAGAATTTGACTTAACAGTTGTGTGTTGTTTAGTATTCTTAAGTGTAAACTTAAAATTAGTAGGTGATGTAGACGACCCTCGCCCCAAAGAGCAAAAATGTATAAAATACTTATCATTGATAAAAGGCTTCTCCCGAAAAAATTAGAAATGAATCTTGCCTTTTAGTGTGGACAAATGAATCTACTTTGTACATTTCGTTATCTTTGAAGAAAATGCCATACTTACCAATAGTTCAAAAATGTCATATCATCACATACACCCCGAATTTTTCATGATTAAAGTTCTGAAATTGATATTAACACCTCCATAACATTACCTTCAAGTGACACTAAAGCATATAAAGCATACTATACAGCGTTGCTGCAGCTGAAGCCATTGACACTGAATACAACGTGCTTTCTATAGCGAATTTTCCAAAGATGGAACCGCATCTACATACTCGTAACAATAATTTTCTCAAATGTGCTGTGTTGTATTCTTTTCTAAAGTATTTCATTCAAAGAAAATCGTTAATTTCTCAAAAAGAACATCAACTTTTCTCTGTTACGATTATAGTAGAAAATTTAAGATTTGCCCGAATAGAGTGAAGTCCTGAATAGAGTCAAGTGACATATATATGTATTTCAAACGCTAGTTACGTCTGATTGATATCATAAAATCCAAATATTTCTTTCATTTAGTAATTCGAAAAAAAAGTAGTGCTATTTTTTTCTATATGTGCTCATGCGTATTTTGCATTTACGTGGTACATACCTATTTACAAACTTTAGTACTTATCAAGTTGGTAGCCTCAAGACAAGCTAATATTAAAAAAATGTGGTTTGGAAACAAAATCTGTACTTATTGGTTTATCTGATTGTTGACGAAGACTTAAGTATAGAAACGTGTGGTTAAAGCTTATGCCTCAAGATTGATTATCACATATAACTTAAGTATAAACAAACGATTGAATCCTGGAAAATTAACGACACAAAAAAAAATAATAAAAATAAAAAATCTCAATTTTAGAATTGAAATTTTCGTACTAGAAAGATATTTGGTACATTTTGTAACAAGAAGTATGCAAGAATATCGCTTAAATGTTCACAATGTGCAATTACTGCCATGTGCACCCTACACACTTAATCTCATACATTGACCATGTTTTTTACAGAATAGAAGATCTTGAGTTGCCCTTTTCATCAGACACTGTTATCTCTTTAAATACCCTTGATTTCTCTTAAGCTCGGAACAGTGTATAAAGTCCTTATCAGTAAGATCACTTTATTCTACATTATGTTCTTTCTTTTGATAAAAAGTTTTTGGACTATTCTTGTAAAACATCAACCATGGTCACATGTTTAAAGAATAGAAGATCTTGAGTTGCCTTTTTTCCTAAGAAACGATCTGTTATGTTAGTCTTTAAGTACGTCTTAATTTTTCGTAAGCTCGGAACAATGCATAAAGTCGTTATCAGTAAGAACACTTTATTTGATATTATGTTCTGTCTTTTGATAAAAGTTTGTTGGATTATTCTTGTAGGACATCAACCATGGTCACATGTTTGAAGAATAGAAGATCTTGAGTTGCCTTTTTTTTCCTAGAAACGATCTGTTATCTCTATAAGTACGTCTTGATTTTTCTTAAGATCGGAACAATGTATAAAGTCCTTATCAGTAAGAACACTTTATTATATGTTCTGTCTTTTGATAAAAGGTTTTGTTGGCAGGAAATAATCATCACATATCATCCCTTCAGCAGGTATTTAGAAGAAGAAGAAGCAGGAATGTCCTTTCACAATATTCATATATATATACCTGGATATTTTGTTGGTAGTTCTGCATATAGTTTTCATCAAAGAAAGCGATATTTGAGACTTAGACCCCGTTCACACTCATTTTTTTCAATCGCGATTGAAGTATAATCGCGATTGAATCGATCCGATCGCGATTGATTTTTTCAGTGTGAACGCTCCCAATCGCGATTGGAACGATCCAAAACGATCCAATCGCGATTGGATTGTAACTACCTCCGGAGGTAGTTTGATTGGATTAATCGCGATCGGATCCAATCCAATCCTATCAAATTTTGAGTGTGAACGCAACTACGATTCATTCCATCGCGATCCGCGGGGATTTCGGCCGGTTCAAGGCTAGGGTCGCAACTTATCACATAAGTAATGTACCAAGTACAATGTTTTCCCACCAATCGTCGCTTCATTCACGCTCCCAGATTGTCCTGTCTACAGCACTTGTCGCGTTCATTACCCGTACTACAGCGAGGCCAATATACAAAAGCCTTCGTCGTTCACGCCTTCTCGCGATCATAGCCCGCCGATTGCAATTGCGTTCCCTTCCACGGCTACAGAATATTCTCCAGAGATACAAAATCATCAAGAGTTGGGGGACTCCCGCCATTTTGTAGCAAGCGACGCCGAACCTTTGACCTCGTGCTTCAATCCCGTTCGGATCACGGCGTACTTTGATCCACTTGGCGAAAAGCAGTGTGAACGCAAAAGTTTATTTGCGTTCAATCGCGATCGGATGGAACAATCGCGATTATACTACAATCGCGATTGAAAAAAATGAGTGTGAACGGGGTCTTATAGATTTAGACACTTTGTTGTAAATGTGGTCTTAATGAGGCACTTCCTGTTTCATAACCTTTTTCCAAAAGCGGTGAACGAAGAGATCCTTGCTCTTGCGGTATTTGGTAAGAAAACTCCCGAGGATGAGGCCCTTGACTTGACTGACGCCGGCGTTTGGCCCAAGCGATATCTCCATCATTAGCTGTCCTGTAGGGGCAGAAGATGTCATTGTATATGAAACATGGTTACTAAAGCATATTTGTAAAGTTCAATTAACTAATAAAATAAAAAGCTATAGAGCGTCGATATCGAAAGCTGTTTTGTGTATTTAGTTAACAGCCATGCTTTTGTGACTGCTATTGTGATTATAAATGCTTTTTCTTATGACGGTTTCTAGCTTGATCTAGAACAGTTTTGCTTGATAGAAGCCACTGCCGAATATGCAGTCACATTATGAGACTAAATCAATATCTCATGTGATTAACAACTCATCACATCTCCTGAACAGAAGAAAAACGAAGAAGATCTGACTTCAGAATGATGTATGAAAACAGAGGGTGCAGCGTACCTTGCGTGTGCGGTTTCATCTCCTTGTTGTCCAGTTTCCTGACGATGTTTTCCGCCAGTAGTTCTCCCTGTGCGGTGCTGTGCCTCGGCATCTTCACCTCCGCCACGTCGTTACAGGCGCCGATGGCATACACGTGCTCAACGCCGTCCACTTCAAACAACTCGTTAACTTTCAGCCGACCAGAGTCGTCTACTTTGCCGCCTGGCGAACATAAAATTCAGATTACAAGCGATGAATAAGGCCTGGGGTGATACGGTGTCAGCTCATTCTGTTTGATGTAGTACTACATAATGTCTTTTCTATCATACTTTAGGAGATAAATCTTCATGAAAGGTATGGGTGTAGGTATGGCTGTTCAAATAAGGAATATTTGGGAAGGGACTGACCAGGTCCATAGTAAGCTCATAAGCATACGATATGGAGGTATAAAAAAAACATTAAGCTGCTATAATTAAACTACGCACAAAAAGTTCGGAAACTTAACTTTGGTCGATCGTATTTCCGTTATCTTTTTACCGATTGCAATGTATTACATATCATTTAAAAGCTTATTTGATTTCCTTTCCCATGATACCAAACTTATTGTGCTTGCGAGTTCATGAAATGATCATCAGGCCTGCTAAAGTGAGTGGGTCGAAGAAATAAAGTGCCCAGATTACCTTACTGTAGTCAAACATGCTATTCCGTACATATTCTTCTGTTGATATTGACTTCTGTACGAGGGTATTGTCAAAAATCAACAAGAATAAACAAGACATAGTCATGAAAGCTAAGTTTATTCTTTATCAAAACCAACAATCTGCGTCTTAGTAACGGGTTAGCAAGGAGTTAGTAACGGGTGGTCTAGCCTTGTCTTTCCCCTGGAGGTTATGCCTCCCCATACCATGACGCTGCCACCACCAAATGCTGTCACTTTATCCGTGCAACAGTTGGCAAAGCGCTCTCCTCGACGTCTCCACACTTCTTCGGTACCGGTCAGAGAATCCGTGTCTGCAGCCGCGTTGAAGACAGCTACGGTCCCTTAGAGTTGCTCTCGAGTAAGGAACCGGTCTTGCTCAGGTGTTGTGGCCCTGGGACGTCCAGTGGGTGGCATGTCTTTCACATCACAAGTTGCGCGGAACTTGGCTACCAGTTTGGAGATGGTACCAGGACGCACTCCGAATAACGCTGCAACATCCCTCTGACGGGTGCCAGCTTCAAACTGCCCTACAGCACGGAGCTTATCCACATAGGACAAACGCGGCATGGCAATGTTTGTTGTGAAACAATAACAAAAAATAACCCCTGTGGATGACGATACCGTTGGGTACTGTTCTCCACAGGTGTTCATTTTTGGGTTCACACCCGCAGGACGCAGGTGTTGATGTGGTGTAAACAATTGGATCTTCGATGTGCTAAAAATAACCTTGGATGTTCTGTGTGCTAGAAATAACCTTGGATGGTCTGTGTTCTCAAAATAACCTTAGAACCTGAGGAAACAATACATTGAATCATCATCCGCGCCCATACCAATAGGATGTCACAGCGCGCGTATGACACCAACAGGGAATTTTGGGCACTTTTTCTCTCTGACCCACTCACGTTATTAGTCCTGGTACTTGTTCCGTGAGTTTTCAATCACAATAAGTTTGGTATCATAGAAAAGGGAATCACACAAGCTTTATAATGATATACAATGCATGAAAATCGGTAAAAAAACAACGGAGATATGATCAACCAAAGTTAAGTTTCCGAACTTTTTGTGCGTAGTTTATTATGGTTCTTGTAGTTGTAGTACATAGCATCAAGATACGAGCAATAGGAAATACACTGCATATATCAGTTACCTAATGTGGTTATGGAGCGTTAAAAGGAAATTGCTACTAACTGCAGCATTCTCACCTAAGTTGTTAGCGAATACTGCCGTATTAGGTTTGACGCCCGTACATCGTATAACCAAGTCTGCACTGACTTCGGTCCCGGCGTCTGTTTTGACTGTAGTGGGCTTCGAGACATTTGTAGCAACTTCATCAAGATTCTTCACTCTTTCGTCTGTGAGAATATATCAATGGCTAGCTTAGTATCTTCCAAGGTCTGACATACAGTTATCATGACATGTGTACGGTAAACAAAACAATTAAAGATCAATCATATTCTTTTGCTGGAAGTGAATAAAAAGAGGTAGATGATGTGTTCTGTCAACTATTAGAATAGCAGATATTAGCGATTGGTCCAAGAACTGTATCTATCTCAGTGTTATGCATTGTCCATTATAATACATAAGATTCAACGACGCTTCAATTTTTTAATATTCATTTATTCGACTTCACAGATTTAAAGACAGTAAATATGTGAAGACCTGCAACAGAAACCTAGTTTTTCTACAAGGCTATTGATAATCATAATCATAATCATAAGCATCTTGCTAACGTACCTAGAATAAATGTGACGCCGTATCTAGCTAGCTTCTCCTGTAGCTTTGTGCGCACGGCTGGCAGAACATCGTCGTTGATCAGATGTTGGTGAGCGTGGATGAGCGTGACGTTCTTGTTTTTGTGGGCGGACAGAATTTCTCCCGTAAGCTCTATTCCGGCTACTCCTCCGCCAACGATCACTATTTTGTCGGCCGTCTCAATCTAGAAAAAAAATAGAAGAAAAGAAATCCTGCCAAGTTATAAAACTGATTTAAAGCATGAACGACTGTATGCTGTATACCTCTTGGTGTAGTCTTTGTATTCTTGTATAGATATAGATGCTAACACAACCATGGTTAATCGTTATCAAATCAGACGTTAGCTTTTTATCTATCAGAAATATCAATAAAAGTGGAGGCCTACTTTGCCCCTGGTATAGAACATACAATGAACAACTGCTAGTATGTGGCATCTTTTTTCGAATATAGCGCTGTGAAACACAGGGTCTTAAGGCCTATAGGAACGTAACTAAGCCATGCTTCCCTACGTGTTAGCTTTGTTTGTTTGTTTGTTGGTTTTTGTTTCTTGAAACACACCTGTTCTGCCAGGTTGTTGTACCTGCTGATGGCTTCATCAGCTGTGATGGTGTCATCCACCCGTCCCGGAAACGGACCCGTGCATCCGGTAGCAATGACCAGATGGGTGTAACTTATGGTCTCTCCTAAAGCCAGATAGAAAAGAATAATGTAGAATACGTCTGCTTTTTTATACCTTTATAGATTGCTAGAAGTTATTTTGAGAGATAATCTCAAGAGCAACGTTAGCTGAATACGTATCTCCGTGAATAGTTTCATCAGGCTGGTAAGTCACTCAATAAAGACACACCTTTTCTGCTTTGCAAAGTGAACTAGTTATCTTTTCTCCGAGGAAGGTGACAGACGGTCGCCGAAAGGTCGGTTGGATAAAACACTTGATTGTGTACAAAGAGTCTTGTTATTCCAACCCTTATATGTTCCTTCGCTTCCATTTTTTACCTTCGCAAGATAGATCATATGAAATAATACATGTTGAGTTAGATGAGACGTGTGTTTGATTGCGCAATAGCCGATGATGATGTTAAGAATAGATGTATCATTGCTGTTAGACGCAAACCACTATAAATAATGAATGATACCATCTATCTATATACATTATTCTGTTCCACTGGGCCTGCATTGTGGAAATACCACAATATGTTATGCGTGAGTTGTTATCTTATAAATTGACATTCATTTCCGGTTTCATGTTGATTTGATAACATCAACTTTTACCATTATGGTAAGGTTTAGGGTCAATAAAAGTTATTAAAAAGATATAACACCACGACAGATATCTAGCTAAAATTCATGTAAAAAAAATGAATAATGATAAAACACGCATAGCGTTATGATGTTTGTTACCTGTTTCTAAGATGATGCTTCTGTCAGATGTTTTAACATCCTTCACACGGCCTTGTTTAAACTGCTTCCCAAACGTGGCCTTATATGGAATGAAAGTCTTCTTGGCAAAATCTGGAATGTAATTTTTCGATTATTTCAATAATAATTAGATATCAATATCTAATAGCTTTTGAGATAACCAGATATAATCATCCACAACATGTATTTTTTACTTCATATAAGAAATCGAGCAGCTCGCTTTTCATGCAAGATAACGAAATTCTGGTGCTTAGTGATTCAATGTTCATCTAAACAAGCTATCTAGAATGTACTTCGATGAAGGCAGACAGCCAGGTATACAGATACTAAATACCAAAGTTATTCGATGAAGCAAAATGGTACTGTTTGCAAAACTTGTCCAGTTGATTGAGTATCTACAATGTTACAGCATTATACTATGCTATTGGACACACATATTGGGTACAAAGAAGGAAACCACCGGAAGCAAATGTGCACAATTACCTGTTCTAACGGCAGACCTCAATGCACCGATATGATGATGCAAGCGCTCCTTTGGGTCGATTAGAGTAAAGTTGATTTTGCCTTGTAATTTCCGTGCAATCGCTATACCCGCGTACCTTCAGGGCAAGGAAGAATAAAAGTTAGTCATCTGTATCCATGTCAAGTGGACGAAGATCATAGATATTGATTTTTGTGTGTGTGTGTGTGTGTGTGGTTCTATCGGAGTTGTACGTGATGAGAAAAATAAGCTTATACCTCACCACATAAAGAGACTGTAAGCCAGAACCATTAGATACAGGGATTCTCCGGTAACCTATGTTATGAGATTACTCAACGATGGCTTGTTGCAAATGATCTATTTCTAGATTGAATGAATAAGAAAAGTTCCATACTACAATACGATTAACGCCCCCAAATAGTTTATATAAAGAATGTGAAGTCTTTTATATTATACGTAACTGTACAGTTTTTAAAGTTTTTAGAGACATCTTGTCTGTTAGAAATGACGCAATTCAGCCTGGGATTTCAATAATTATATATAAGTCATGATCAAGTAGTACTTTTCTTTCATTTTCAATAAACCATTTATTCATTCATTCATTAAAGCCATATCAATCTGTCACACTACTGTAAATCTAAAAACAGGTACAAGTTAGTATTGACATACCCTCCTCCGACTATAACTACGTGGGCGTTGGACTGTTCCTCGGACCCGTTGCTCTTCGCGTGACTCTTCTTGGGTGAAGATTTGGGGGAGGCGCTCGGAGAGACCTTTGGTGAAGCATCCCGGCTGTGGTTGCCTCCCTTGTGGGGTGCGCTACTGTTAAAAACCATTGAAATAAAAATGTACAGCTCAAAGTTTCCTGAAGTTAGTTGTATCTTCAACCTACAACATTCGCAACATGCCCTACCTTTGAGTTACACGAAACAAAGAAACAAACACCTAGTCTACCATCTCACTAGGGCGGCGACCTCGCTACTACCGCGCTGCGACCTAGAACTTGACAAATGCCTCAAAGATACGTGTTCATAGTCACATATTTTGCACTACATGGCAATTATGTAATCAAGGGCTACACACATTCAATGTAGGTCTCAGAGAGGTCGCAGCGCGATCGCCGTCTAGCGAAAACGAGGCTTTATCAGAGCGATTCTTTGAAGCACACTGTTCAGACAGCTCAAATCAGGAGAAGTCAGACATGCACAGCGCAGAAGAAAAGCGGATCCGCAGAAAAGAGCTTTGCAACAGAACTGAGTCAGCTTACAAGCAACAATTGAGGACACAAAGGAAAGAAGCGCAGATTTCATGCAGCCGTGCTTTTGGAATGACAGGATGTCTTGAGATACCCATTCTTGCCGAAGACAAAGGTCAGATCAGTGATGGTTCTGTCGTGTTTCTCTACAGGGCTGCTGGCCGGAGAATGCGACGATGGCGTCAGCAGATTGTTAGTGTGCGAGCTCGGCAGGCTGGGAAGGGACGCACTGCCCACGGGGTTTGGCGACGAACCACGTCTGGGCCGGGGATGTTTAGGACTGATTCTCGGCGAAGGGTGCGAGCCACGCCGAGGACTGACAGGAAAATGACTCGTTGGACTTGTCGATGGACTCTGCCTAGGACTTGTTGCAGGAGAAGGTGTCCGGCTTTGCGAATGAAACATGCAAGACAGATGTATGATAGAAAGGGAAGTAGCATATTAGCTCTTTAACCAAACTACACCTGAATGTACCTTCAACCAAAATCATTGGAGAAGGTCTATATCTAGTTATGGTTTTGTATAATGTTACATTATAATTCAAAGCTTACCGAGCTTCTTTGATAATAGCTTGCTTTTAGCATGTACAGCTCTCTTACACCTAGTTACTATCTGGCCCATTAAAATGTTACCTCTTACGTTAATTTCGGTTTGTGTTAAAGAGAGTGAATTTTGTAATAACATGAACAGGGGAATTCTTCCATCACGCCTAAAGCACGTCAAAGAACCCACAGCACTTATCGAAAAGAGTAGGGGTCCATCCCGATGTGAGTTCATCAAATTCAAACCCTACCGTTATGTCACCTGTAATGTCAATCCTTCCACAAAATGTGGTATATCTCAATAGAAATAAAATAAGAAGTATCGTGGTACGATGTTTAAAGCCCTAAAATACACGGCGATATCCTCAGCCTCAAAATCTCTCTGGCCTAATTAATCCATTATTACCTTTAACCAGACATTAATCCAAGCCTAATATTGGTTGATCCCTTTTTGAAGGAGTGCATTAAGAGTGTATTACGGGAGTTCAATAACTCAAGTAGTACACTACCCACCCATCAAGACCTACTGTTAATTCTGGCATCTATTACCATACAACGGAGTGAGGTATATAGGTCAACATGTGACAGTGACTTATACATAAGTACATACATATATGAATGTATATATAAGAAGACCTTCCGTCAGAGTGTGATAGAAGACAATTTCGTAAAAACAACACCAAACACTTACATTTCTAATCTACATCAAAACATTCACGCAAAGCGAACGGCCTTTTTGCAAATTCAAAACGAGCTGTTGACTGTGGGTTTTGACTATTAGTTTAAGTTCAATATTGATTGTGAAAAATAACTCTGCATGATACCCTGTGTGTCGATAGCGAAAGAGGAGTGGAGTATGATCCATGATCCCAATTTCATGTGATTGGCACGTTTGACCTCTCGACGCCACGATCCACCAAAACCCGTCCAACACCCATGCTCGTCTGCCATTCAGTCGGCATTTTAATCTTGATAGATGATGACAACAAATACCAAAGGTGGAGACAAATTAACCTACGTGAGTGCGGTTATCTTAATTTCCTGACACCAACTATGATTCGTCAAAATGTCAAGCACTCGATATCTATCAAGTGATTGTTACTGATAGAATTGTCCTAGATAAGCGGATCACATGTCAATCAAAATAACTTTGAATTGAAAGTGACGTATCGCCCGAACGTTACATATGAATAGCTTGCTCAAAGCGTGTTGCGTTATTCTGTATCATTGACGCCAGCGGACGACCAGCAACTTTACACTAAAGATAATGAAAATCTTATATACCATTTACCAGCAAATCTCACAAATCAATTTGGGGAAAAGAAAAAAAAACATTTCTGTTGAATTTAACGAATCTTGCTAAAATGCTACTACCATGAATACTGCAATTGGTCTTGGTACAATACCTTTGCGTGCTGGCAAGCTAATATCCATATTTTCAATTTACGCTACCAAAAGAAAAGAAAAAATTGATTTCTACTGCAAAAAGTAACTCGCTGCGACGACCTTTCAAAAAGACAAAATGTTATCAGATCTATCTCTCTAGCCAGACAGAATACTAGTAATACGCCATAATCTCTTCCTACTCACGAAACGTATCGCAGTCCTCGGGGTCGGCGCATCGGTACGGGTGACCACTGTCCTCGGCCTCTACCCCGGCCGTACGCCCACGAAGGGGCCTGACTCCGGCCCCGCCCGCGCCCGAAACCATTGTACGAGGACCGAGATAGATAGGAATACGCCATAATATGTCATTCTATTTGTAACATGAACGATAGAATCTCTGCTTCAGGAACTATCAATGTAGGTCATCTAGCAACCACTGGCAAGCCATGTGAGAGAAAAAAAGGCATAAGAAACAACAAATGAAATTATCTATAAATAAATAAATAGACAGAGGCCTGGTTATTCTGTAACGTGAAGGACTGCAGTGTACTTAGTATAACAACATTAGCTTTGGACTAAAACTGTCAATTATCTACCTGACATAGTGTTAGGTCAAGAAGCTGTATGAGGAGGTCCAATAATACTAAGTTCATATCGAGTTTGTGCTCTCCCTGTTCTTCTAATTGGTGTGCTTATTGGTATATACTTTATCAATAAAACAGAAATGGCCATCAATAATTTAGGCAACACTGGCTTTCCGAAATGAAATGGTACGATTGGGTAAAATTTTGATTGAATCATTGAAATGGCATTGCCATTGGAAAATGCATGGAAAATGGCTACCTCACAAAAACACCGACTAATTTGAGTCGATTACAGGGTAAGGTAAAACTGCACAGAAAAGTATGATGCATAGATGGACTGGGTATTAGACTGGTATAACGACATAGCTTGTGCTATTTGAGAAACGTTTACCCATTTCATGCAACATTAGCAAGGTAGGGGCTATGAAAATGATCTCTGCAGAAGCACAGACATAATCACAAGCACCAATGGCATTAGGTGGTACAAACGTCCGGAATACTAAAACTTTAAGGTACACACTATATGTACATGTACACTGTGTAGTCATAGACGGCGGCACGGGTGTTAAGGAGCAAAATAGCACACTCATACTAGTAATAACAAGAAACCTTTGAGATTTTTGGCAGAGAAAACTACTAAGTATCAGCAAATAAAAATGACATAACAGACTGAAAACCAATGTCGGTAAAGTTTTTTCTGCCTGAATGTGACGTAACACTCTGATATATTACAGCTGAGTAATTTAACGATACACTAAGGTATAGGTAAATTGCTTTTACTGATTTCAGTAACATATGGCAGAGTCACAATTATAGTATTTTTGTTTCTGGTTGAGTCATCTGAATGGCTCCGACTGCCAAAATGTGTTCCAGTACATTTTTCATGGACACAGGATGCATATCATTGGTGGGCAACTCAACTACTAGCTCTAGGTAACATTGCAGCTGACGAGTAAAACTATCTAGTTAGCTAGCTAGCTAGCTACATGAATGTCTACATCGATTAGTATATACTTATCTATTTGTTTGATTATAGTTGAGTAATTATGAATGTATATAGTTATAGGTATAGGTATAGTTATCAATTTCGTCATGTATTGATCAATATACAATGCATTCCTAATAAACAGACATCTAAAAGATATTTTCTAAGATGAGGCAACTTATCTCAGAGGACAATCTCGTGATGTGAAGGAAATGATACATAATTCGATAGCAATTGTTGCTAATTGCATATCAAAGGCTTTTAGCGTAATGTTTACCAACATAATCATAAGTCAGTTTTCTTGACTTTAATCATGCGTAAAACTTGCTATTTCCGAAATGCATATTCCGTGTACTTTCGCTACGCACAATTTAAGTTTTACTCCTTTACTGTGTATAATTAGAACTCACTTTATACATTCGCTGCAATATATGATAACAGGCCATACATATTGCATAGTTTTCATTTTCATATCTAGGCTAATGAAGAGCCTTGAAGTTGAGGACGTAGGAAACATCTTTTAGACCCCGTAGCGACTGCCCTTACATAGCCAGCAACACTTAACCGCCTTTCCCGCAGGATATGCCATTACTATAACTTCAAAGGTCGAGCAAAACCTTTGCCCTTAAGGGCCTCTTTGATGTGCTGAAGTGCACGTAGTTGTTAGGGCAACTGGGACCCTCATACTGGTAAGAGATCCCTCAATGTCCAAATATCGTACAGAGGAGTTCATCATACAGGAGTAGCTCGAGTGCCTCTCAACTTCATGTTGTTTCATGAGTTGTTTTTTACGCCAATTTCAAATTCATGCAAGAGTTAAGAACATGTGAATGAATCTTGTATTGCATGTTGCTGAGAAGTACTGTTCATACATGACAAGCTATGACAGCAACTACTGACCACTTCACAAGTAGTCTTCATTCTTTCGTTCGGATCTAGTCCCGAATCGACAGTTATTCTACTATAGAAATCATACGTTTTGCAAAAGGCTTTTGCATTCAAATATATCTGAAAGATGTCAGCATTCAAACAGTGCCATACGGCGAATGCATGCCAAGCAATGTCTTCATTCATCCTAACCAAACTCCGAACCAGTATCAACGTATTCTACAATATAAAGCATGCATTTCTCAAAGGCATTTGCCTTCTTTAAGATATATCTCCAATATGAAAGCATCCGATCAGTGCATGCCATACGACGAACGCAAACCAATTACAGTAGAATGATGCAGTATACATCATACAATATGTATTCCTTTAACCTGTTTGTGTACTACAGGTTAATCATTCAACAGCGAACTCTGCGGTCCAAAAACCATTACCACGGAAATGACGACCTGTTGAATTTCCCTCGGACAATACCCTATAATTGAGAGAAGCTACCTGCTATACATTATTTAGGCGTCCATTTATCTTCACTGCCAAAACTAATATCACAGACCACGGATCATACAATGATAGTGATGCCCACTGTTGGCAATCCATCTTATAGTTGTCTCTAATGTCTTACATGTACGTGTACTGACTTTCTACGTAGATCAACTTACAAAGACAAACCGCTATTCAAAGGGTTTTCTCTCTACATAAGTCATAGCAAACGTCTTAACTCTTTGAATCATATAGTCTTGATGTTTTATTGATGACACACAACTGGGATGCATCTTTTTAGTAATCAGCTTCTTATCCCAGTTATCTCTTTCCAACACGTTGTACTAGATAATGAGCGGAAGAGTTTGCATAAAGGACATGTGTCCACCGTTAATTGCGTTTTGAATGGACGCTGTCCCTGGAGAATGGACTGATTTACATGTGGCGCGTGGGCAAGCTAGTTTAACGTTATCTGACCTATTTTGACGTGTCCGTGTGCAGCATATAGAGCCACAATCATGCGTCATAATATATGGGCGATGTCCACATGTCCAGATCACCATGTTTAAAGCTACTGTTAACGTTGTTTCTTTGGTTGAAATGTGTATTCGTCCAAGATTTAGTTCTAGAGAAGAAATGAAATTTTGGGGTTCGTCTCTGCTGAGAATACTTGTCCAAAGACTTTTAACATACACATGACGCATTTACAATATTGGTATTAATGTCTTGAAACAAGGTTAATACTATAATGTTTTATTATATACTTATGACCTATTGAGCGTAAACATGTCTATAGTGGCTTTAGGATATACACTTACATCTGTGCCGTGTGCATATGTGATTATAGCTTGTATCTTTATATTGAAAGGTAATAATAGAGGCCAACAAAATCAGTATTTCCTTTATTTTCAGCTTCTTAGGAGTTATGATCAAACGTAAAATTACATCATTTGCCCTCCTATTGAAGCAGAAATAAGGTTTTCTCACCCGTATGCATTGTAAAACTCTTCTCTATTTGCTGAATTATTCACAACAAAGCTGGGGCTTAGGGCTGAAGACTGCTAAGACCGACCCAGGAGGTCACCAGGCTCGGTTGTAACGTAGGGTGGATTACTGTGCTCATAATGACGGGCTTACATCTTAACATCCTATTAACAGCATGGAAGCGTGCGTGTTGTCAATATCTAGTGCTTCTGTCTTATATCACAAAATGGCAATCTTGAAAACCTCATTTATCTTGATTTTAGAGCCACGCCATGAAAGTATGTTTCTCCGATGATTCTATTTAAAAAGGAATCTTCGAGATGTTATAATACACATTACGAAATTGATACTAATGGTTATGGATATATGCAATGATTACTAATCATGCCTTAATACATGGGAAAGCCTGATGCGGGCAAGCTATAACAAACAAAGTAAAAGCCTTTATACAGGGAGTAAATTGAGGTGAATTAAATGATGGCCGGTATCTTCCGGGGGGATGACTACTATGACATTGAATAATTTATATCGCAGGGTCTGAGAGCAGGCAAACTGTTGAAATCGCCGGAAGGAAGATGGCAAACTGCTGTCCATTAAGGGGACGACCTTGACACAACCATCACTGACCTTAAGAGAATTAAATGATAACAGTATGGCACGCTTAACGCTTTGCCTCAAGCAGGGATACAACGTGATTTCACAAAACAGTCGTCTGCAATCTCTGTTACTCACTGTTTACGTCTTCTGGGATGGAAGGGAGGTCTCCTCCCCATCATAGTCGGCCTGCCCCTCCCACGGTGGTAGTATCCCCTCCCCGGGAAAGTGTACCCCCCTCGCAAAGACCACGGGCCGTTCACGTCGTATATTGTCGATGCTCCCGACAGATAAGCATACGCCATTTTGGAGTCACCACGAGGAAAAGGCTACTACCTCACGGAGGGGTGCGAAAGTACATCATCCACCATATGGTCCACAACACCCAGTACGGAAGACCTAGTTGCGCAGCTAAAGGCCACGGATGATGCCCCCAGGCCGCGAAGATTCATTAGTAACCTCTCAGAGATAAAGAGATGCACGAACTGTCACCCCGATAAATAAAGTGAAACACCCCACCGCTTGAAAAACAACCGTAGCTTCCAGGGGGATTAAATCTCTTTGTAGCAAAATCGTCCATTAAGGCTACACGGGGGCTACATTATGAAGATAAGGATTGTGGTATTCCCCGTTGAGACACCATAATAAATACATTACGGCTTCTCTTGTCTCGCCTGGGATACCGTTTGGTGCCGGAGAATAATCATAAAGCTTCCCGGTTAAACTCCATTTTCTTCACGGGCATTTCAAAGTATCGGAGCAGAAAATGATGGTGCTTCGCTCTTGTAGCGATCTAAAGCCGTAGGCCGTCCAGACGGGGTTTTAATCCTTGAATAAAGATGCAGGAAGAAGACAGGGATGCCCTTCGTGATCAGAATAACAAGTGTCCATGGTGTCCAATATATTCTTTAGATCTAGTTTACATGCAAACTTAATGATGAATCCTATTCTGTTTGTATTCAACAGCGGCTTCGCCTTACAGAAAAATCGTTTTACTGGAATCTTGAAAAATGTGTCTCTAACAAGACCTGGCAGCAACATTGTTAAGGTAATCACCCATCTCATCATCGATTATTGGATCACGCACCAAACCCAGAGATTCGCAGGAAATTTTCATTGTGCTAGGCGTAATCCGGTGTAACGGCTTACACACAAGACAGTTATTCACAACGAAACTCCAATGGGAGTCATTGTCAAGGCCAAAAATCATTTCTCTGGTATCCTCTAGGGCAGAATAAAACTACAACTACTTTGACACATGCGGCAGTGACATTGACAGATCATTAATTTTCATAATCCTTTTAGAGAAGCAGTTGAGCTTATGCAGTACCCTGGAGATATTATCTGTATCATCTGGCATCATGCAGGCAAACGTCAAATCTATTTGGTTAATTTAATTACTATATCTATATAACGTTTGGTAATTTGTGAATTATAAGCCTCCACAATCTAATACATTAGTGGTTTTCGCAATTGATTAATATTTTCCTTCACATTATCTTTTTAGATATCATACATTTGTGTATTCTAGTCGCAAACAGATAATCAAGCAACCAAACAAATAAACAATAAATAATAAACAAATGTAAAGACATCAACCTCGCCGCGATGATTTTTAGGAAACAAATTGTGCCGTTAGAGTGTTACCTGTACGTATTTATCATATTCAGAAGAGATTACGATATGTCCATTGTGATTCTGAAAAATGCCACAGTCTAGGCGTCTTTTGCAGTGTATTAGCTTCCATAATCGGATTTCAAAGCAACAGGCGGACGCCCTTATAAATCGTATTCTATTGTGAAGGAAGTGATCTCGCTACAATTAAATTTACGGTGAACAGCTATCTCAACGTGGATTCCTGAATAAATTGCTCATTACGATGAAAACCGTTCGATCTGCAATCCATTATGATAAAAAAGAGATAACAACAAAATATTCCAGAAACGCTGTTATCACATAAGACGTCAAATGTCTACTTCTTCATAATGTTATGGTCTTATTTGAAAATTGGGGCCCGGGCGGGATGTTTGCGGGAACGAAAAATAAACGTACAAATGAATGAAAAATGCACAAATTATGCTCATAACTATTTTTTTTAACATGTCATGTGTTTTGTTTATGTTTTTTTAATGTCATACTTTTTCGATCCCGCAAACTGCCCGGCCGGGCACCGGTTGGGAAATGTGACACCAGCATTAATGGTTGACTTTTGCAACGTCCTGACAACCATTTTTAATGAAACACGTCCATCAATGGCAGTTTGTGAATACCTCTATGTCACGGTTCATTGAACAGGAGCTTCCTGTAGAGTTTAGTTTCACGGATCGGCGTTTAGATAGGAAAATCATTGACGCTTTGCTTTTTGCGACCGAGTCGAACCAAGACTTCGCCACACTAGACTAAAAGCTGTTCGGGGGTACAAACCTACACCATTGGCATTTCTTCCTTGCATCACTAGCTATCTACCAACAAAAGACGATGTCACGTCAGGTCCAAGATAAAAGATACAAAAACCGGAAGTTCTGCTGCAGTACCAAGGTCAAATGCCAGGGGGCCCAAAATCAATATTGACCTTCGTCTTCCCACAACCTAGCCATATACCAAGTATCACTGTAATCTATCTGGAGGGTAGAAGGGGCTTTCTGCCGCATGCGCAGGGTTAATCTTTGAAACCCCATAGGAGTTTAAACTCGTACCTTAGCTTGTAAAACTCAAACCGCGTAAAACAACCACGGGTGCAAAAGAATACCCAGGCGGTAGGGAGCTTCGTTTGCGCCGATGAAGGCTTGGCCAAAGATAGCCCGGCCCAACGACGATAGACTAGATGCGAGGTTAATCTCTCATATCTATAGTGGTGGGAGTGGTAAAATTTCCTTGGGGGCGTGGAAGCTTCCTTGGAAGCTAGCATGTGTGGGCCATGGAAACAGTCTGACTTACCAAGACTTGGTGTATCACATAAATGGATACAGGGATGGAAGCTGGACGCACATGATGTAGTACTTGCACAGCTGGATGGCACAAGGTCTGTAGAAATGGAGATTGGTGCTTCCCTACACACTATGTATGTAAAGGACTAACTAACTTCTATATTGCAGTGAGTGTTCAGTAGGATCTTTTTATAATGCAGTTGTAGCAAATATCCATATGATTTATTTCTCTCGCTATTTGAAAGCAGCGCATTGGGTTTCAATATAACGGATCAATCAAATGCACTTTGTTAAAAAACGGACATTCAAAGTGAGACAAGATGTTCTTTAAATAAGACACCGTATGTTTGTTTCTATCTATATATTTATTTTTCCATTTATTCGAAAGGCAAATTTACATACACAGTGAATGGTCTTTGCCTCCCTTTACAGTTTGGTACAATGGGCTGTTAAGAATATCAAACGATAACACACCAACTTATTCACATTATTCGAACCAACCAACTAGACAGCCAGAGACTGTGCTATTAAGAGACCTAAGCCACAGAATCACTGTAGAGTCTTACGGCACAATGTTTCCATCCGATGGCTAATCCCGGAAAGAGATTAGCATTTAGCTTAATCTGGTGACAATCGACCCAGCTGATCACAAGAGACGATAAAAATAAACTAAAGTAATAAGCTTATTTTGATCAGTCGTATCAACAGAGAAATAAAGATCTAATAAAGCGCATCCTCATCCCATACTACATAGTATTAGCTCCATAGAAGTTAGCTTCATAGCATATCGAATGGATGTTGTGCAAATCTTGTGCAATAAAGTTTCTGAACATTCACGAAAAAGTTTGTTGTAAATGTGTCCGTTGAAGTATTACACCGTTCACTCATGTGACTTAAGTAAGTTTGAGCACCATCTGTTATTGTCAACAAGACTGAAAACCCGTCAGAGTTAGACACAAGCCGGTCGCACCGTTGAATATATCGGCAGGAAATTAACGAATTTCAGCCATATGGCATTCGTCACAGTCAGGGTTTCATTATGATTAATTCATAGTTGAAGTTGCTGCCGTGTATGTGAATTAATAATGTAACATAAGATATGTTTTATCTAAGATTGAACAAGAAAGGCCATTATCCTTTTGTACTATTTGTATTCTCAATGATGGTGTGTTATGCTTTAAACTGGTGTGTTACGCCGAAGCAAATTTTGCTCTCTTGAACGGTCATTGCAATTCTGAACCTTCGAAGCCATATCCGAGCGACCGATCTTGAATTCCGTATGCTCGTGACATGTTCGTGAAGCTTTCGTAACTTCCCGGAATACTAAGAATTGTGGGTACTAGTAATCACATTTCAATATGGCGACCGAAGAAAGACCAGATCTTGCTCCGCTGGTAGAAGAAGCACAGTCAAGACCTTCTCAGGATTGTAACATCGTCTTCTATAGATCTACACCAGTTCATGAGCCGCTGAACACGTTGATGTTGCAAACATCCTTCAATGACAGCGCTTGCGCCTAAAAATCCTTCGAACTACGCTGTTTAATGAAGATTTATACAACTTCTGTAACATGGTATTGAACGCTAGGAAACGATCGGTCCCGCAAGGTCATAAGGATAAAGTTTTCGTGACAGGCGAGGTGCCGACGGATTCAATCTTTGATGGCAATTTCATCCAAGATGTGCCGCAATTATCGCACGCATAGGACATGCAGAAATATCCAATTAAGGGGATAAGTGTTACGCCGTTAGATCTGAGAACGGGACTATTCAGTCGGAAAATTGTCCAAGAAATTGGGGATCTCTCATGCTGAGAGCTCCATTGCTATCAAACTGGTTAAAGAACTCTCAAAGCTTACATCAATGTTTCTATCTATTAACTGTTGTCTATATATTTCAGCCAACTCTAGCCATCGGCTAGCTATAACTTTTTTATGTTATATCAAATAAACTATCACATTCCTCTTTATTTGAATCCTTGTGTGCGTGAGATATCAACTTCTCGCACCTTTCGTAAAATTAGATCTTAAGACATCCAAAAATCAAATTTTAGATTGAAGAAGATGCTCTACTTTAAAGTGATGGGTCTACGCTCAGGGCATTATCATGTTCAGAAAAAAGGTTTGATAAGAAGGCGTCTCTAACAAAGTAATTGGTACCATTAGCACTGCATAGACTATGCGTGCGGGGTGATTGGTTTAGTGACCAAGCATGGCCGGTTGTACTCAAGGCCAATGCTTTCAATTTCTTGCATGAATGGCTGGTCAAGAAAGCGTGTCCATTTGATAAATGAAACACAATCAGATATCTGTACGCGAAGGAAAGGTCTGTTATCTTTTGCAAGGCATCGTCAATATCTGTTGGAGTAGTACTAGCTAGCGCGTTTCTGGCTTGTCTTTGCATTGTATAGTTGCCATGTAACAAAGCTTAGAAGTCATCATTGTTTAATATTTGACGATTATGACAATAGAGTTCACTTCTCACGAAATATACTGTAAAGGAATATGTGTATGATGTTACGATCCGATATTGGACTTTTCGTTTTGCACAACCAGTAATGTTTCACCTGATGGCGTTTCGGTGCCTCTCAGACAATTTCCTCAGATTTTCTGACTGGGGTGCATGAAATTGTTTTCGGGTGTTACGATCCCTTTGCTTCAAACTTATTTTCAAGTTTATACTTCTGGCTTCAGCTAATGGAACTGACAATTTCATTGATATTCCTGGTGAACCAAATAGGTACATGTTTTTACAGTATGTACAAACCACATTCTTGTGAAAAGTCTGGCCACGGCTTAATTTTTCTTTATTTTCTGTCGATGTTGAAGAATAATGTGGGATACATAGAATGAATAGGCCATTGTGTAGGCGATCCACACCTATTGAAAATAGTTTCCTTGAGCCAACTATTCAAGCAGGCTCAACCGCAATATTTAAAAAAGACCACCATCATTATCAATTGGGCGCTAAGTCGTATGTATAGGCTAGGTAGGATCAGCTTCCTAATCTATTGGATGTTTGCAGTCACGTGACTATGACGTTAGCAGTGTCCGCCATGATGGATGGTTACATCTGAACTTTGACATAAGTAAATACTTTCACACGATTACAATATGTAATAATGTTACGATCAACCATAATGATTATATACTAGGCTTACGTTGATGAAAGTTAGGCATCCAGGTAATAAGATACACCAAAATTAATTACTCAACTATTCAAGCAACTGGATAAAATTTATTTTGAATTTTGTAAATAAAGATTTGTTCCGTGTCTTTTGCTTATCATGATTATACTAAATTACATCAAAACCTTCACCTCTTTCACGCTTGGCTGTCTACATGATGTAATGCTGAATATCACATTTCTTTTTAATATGTCCATGACTAATCCTGAATCACAGAGCCTCACGCAATCAGAATGGCAGTGAATGTATGTAGGAAATATAATCTAGCATTATGAAAGCGGAATTATCCACACGTGTTACATAGGAGGTCTGCATAATGATTAATCTTATTAGAGAATACTTTAAACACATTCCTGTCACGAACCCATTAAAGACGGCATTAGAACCTGAGTGAATTTTTACAAGCTTGCTAACACATGATAGATGGGGTTGATTTATATGCGTATGCTGTACATGTGGCAAATTGCGATTTTGGATGCAATAGAAAAATCCAGCTTTCCATCATAATGTTGCGCAGCGTGGAAATTTGATTTGTTTAGAAATTGTCACCGAGCTGCGAGACAAATAGGTAGAAAATTACACTTCTACCTAACCTGCATGAAACACTACAGAAGAAACTGCCAAAAAAGTATTTGTGCCAGAATGTTTCACAAGATGCAGCTAACAATCTATTAGTAAGTACTGGCAATGGGACGACATGCAGACTTTTATTCTCGCATTCATAGACCCCTGCTATCTCTCAGTCAGGCTGGGTATTTGTTTCTCCGTAAGATGTGGTTTGATTCAGAATTAGTGAACGTACGTGTAATTAACATGATTTCTCATCAGTTGGTGACGGCTGTCACAAACCGCAGAGAGCTCGACATTTTGCCAGAGTAGAATATATTGCAGAGCGGCAGTTGGCAGACGCACTGGTGGATAAGAACCGCAAGGCATTCACATGTGTGTATTCAATATATTTTACCCATGTCAATCATTTCTTGTGATCTTAACGTCCCTGAATACATACATAGGTATGTATCGCTGGTACTGATTAAGGCCCATGCGTGTCTTCCCGCAGTCAAAGCATGCTTTCTTTTGAAGACCCAATTGCCAAAGGTCAAAATGTGAATTGTGACAAAGCAGCCCCCTGCCGATTACATTCAGAAGCTGTTCGTATTCCCTAGGCTGCTAGTGGATGTCCATTACAATCCGTTTGACTGGCTGCATATTGGGCACAGATGTTGGAGAGAAGATAATGGCTTTTCTATACAAAAACGGAAACAAACTGGAGCTCATGGTACAGATTACTGACAACTGTACCAGGCACGAATTTTGTTCGCTTGAGGTTTCTTAGCTCGGGGGAAATGTGTATCGCAAATGCAATAAATAATAAAACCATCAAATGGGTTGTGAAAAGAATAGAATAATGGAACCGCCGACGGGTTGTAAGAAGAATGACACTTATCAGCTGAGCTTCTAGTACGAATTGATAGAATTCTTTTATCGCCTACATTGTAAGTGTCTCTAGAGACGGAGATTCCTTAGCTTGATTCCACGCAGTTCGTTATGGTGAGGGGCTTTTCTTGCTCACTGGGTTTCACGGGTCGAAAATTCTACTTAATCTCAGTAAATCTGGACATATAACACTTGTAAGACTGATTTCCCAATGGTTCCTGTATCTTTTCCTAATTACTTGCTGGAAACTAATTAATGAAAACAACAAAGTTTTGTAATAATGACTTGAGGCCGAGCAAAAACTCGTATGGAAATACAACCGGGTTTCTCTTGTCTCTTGCCATACTTGCCTGTATATTGACTCTTGTTTCAGGCAGAGTGCTACGAGGAACCACGTGGCGTAATGTATTTCCGTCACAATTGATAGCTTAAGGTTAAATTCTTGCTATAACTAAAAGCAAATCAATGTCTTTGAATACCAAAAAGTTGCCAAATCTCCAACCATTTCCTTCTACAGGGGCATCAGCAGTTCATATCGTCCCTTCACTTAATATCGATCCTCGCTAATTCCTTTCTTTCCCTATGGATTCTGGAAGGACACAATAATTTTTCCCCTACTTTAATTGAATAGAAGAAGATGACATATTTTACATGCATTGATAGGACCGGAAGTACAAAGATCATAGACAAACCATCGATGTAGAATGGTGATTTCAGCGGCATATCTACTTTATTCCTTGATGGTAGCATCATTGAAAGGAACCCTCGGGCAGTACATGCCTATCTTGACAAACGACGTAATTTCAACTATGTAGTCCCTGTCCTAATAACATTTGGAGGTCCACGACGCTTCCGTTTCTATCACCTAGTTGCCCTTCTTATCTCTTTCGATGATTAATCTTACAGACAAATTTCCCAAGAGTTCGCGCTCCAATGGTTAGAAGATGAGTAGTTATTATTTGAAGCTTGTGTGCACCAGGTCTAGAGAGACGGTTCTGGAAATAGATTGCGAGATTGGCAAGAGCGCCACTTCTGGCAAATTATTTAGGTTCTTGAGTAGGGGATTTAGGGACATGACCTCACCGTGGTTATTCATGATTTTAAACTGAAGTTTTTGATGGCCAAATGAACGGGAATTCGAACGGGAACACATCCAGTGAAATCGATTCTCAGCCATGATAACTATAACAACCCGCAAACTTTAGCAAAGTAATTCTAGGTAATCTACGATTTTCCACTGGTAATGGCATTATACAGGACAATATTATGATCATCATGTCTATTGATTTTTATCTTTTAACTAGAATCTAATTTACAAGACTTCCTTAGTGCGGCACTTCGAGTTCTTGAACTTAATCTGGCTACATCAATATCTCGAATATATATAGTACATGAATATATGCCAATAGTTTGAAACAGCATCGCTTGCCAAATGTGTCTAATATGATTGAACGTTCCATTCTATTGTCAAACGACGTTACTAGAATATGTATTCTACATACAATGTATAGGGTTAGTGTATGTTATTTCAAGTACGTTAGGTCACAAAGATAAATGAGTAATTTCTTTATACGTACTTCCGCACTACCATTAGTTGATGAACCTTAGATATTCATCAGGCCTCGAAGAAGTCGAATCTTGACTTCGTTTCAATCGATTCCATTTCCCAAATCAGGGAGCAATGCTGCATATTCTACAACTCATGAAAAATATAAACAGATCATTATTGGCAGACTTCTATCCAAAGGCATACAGATCCTCATCACTTAGAAGCCATGTATAGGTTGAGGTAGATGACATACTCGCTCATGGACAATATCGACATAATGTATTCTATAAATGATTTAGAAACAAAGACTCAGGCTGATTTGTTGCAATGTAACATATTCTACAGCGTGCTTCTTTAATTGTAGGTCAGTCACCCTAAGGCTTATACTAGGTTAAATTGTGTGGTCTTTAAAAGATAAAGCCATTCACTGTAGTCCATTCAATCAATAAAGTGGTTCCATTGTCACTTCACATGCAACTATGTAGTAAAAGGCACCACCAGTTTGTTGTTCTGGTTTATCCAGATCGATAGTTTTAGCACTTTTAACGATGTATGTTATTCAAGGAAGACATATACAATATCAAAATATTATTTTCAATATAGATGCTTTGATCTCACTCATTGATGCAAACTTCAGACAACGAATGATCCTCTCCTCTCACAAACACTTATCCCGCACTACGTCGCAACTCTCTTGGATATTCCACATTAATAATAGATAATGGGGTTCTTTTCCCCAGAGTATACTTTAGATGGCCCAGGGAATTCCTAAAAAGGTTTTGCTGGAAGAGGTATAGAGCCGCTGAGGACAAAAATCTGAGATGCACAGTAATCATTTCTTCATATAGCCTCAAGAGAAAAAATCATTTTTGTCATTGAACAACACCAATGGATACCTTCTCAAAGATGCTGATGATATCAACTGTGGCAAATCCACTTTATTTCTAAAAATAGATGATTATTCTGATAAAATAGCATGCGTTTGAAAGGGCTAAGCACGCAGTCCTAATTCGGCTTGCTCCTAGCGGATATAATCCACATTCCTGATTGCCATCTCCTTTGTACTGGATAAAGGTTTCGTATGTTTTCGTGTGCCGATTCTTTGTTCTTTCATGTGTAAGAATTTAGAATACCTTGTCATTTCGTGACTCGCTATTATGTAAATAATTCTTTCACACTCGGTGAGTTCTGCACGATCTAAAAAAGACATGATATTAATGTGACATGACATCGTTTCGTGCAATAACAAACAGCTTTGTTACAGTAAGCGCTTAGCGGCACACAGTTTCATGGTTTGCCAACAAATCATTCCCGACAATGCAGTGAACGTTACCTTGGGCATGAATACCTGGCAATCCAATGTGGTACTCTACTAACGTAAGGAACGTTTGTACTTGAACTTACCTCGACCCTTGGTGGCTTCCCCGCCGCTTGTCATGATGACTGTGGCGATGGTGATGGTGGTGGTGTTGATGCTGATGTTGCTTGTTTTTCTTTTCTTGCTCCTTCCTCTTCAAAATACGCGCTATCACCGCCGGCGAGGCTGCGGCGGCCATCTTGGATTTAATAATAGCGTAGGGAGAATCCGTTCGATGCAGTGATATTGGGGAGGCTGTCCAATATTTGAGCCACCTCAGAGGGAAGTACAACTTGCCTGAAGTGTTGGGTTTAGTTGAATTTTTTTCCAACACGTAGATTCAGTCTCGATGTGGAATATAGGATATCTGTAGGGAGATTAAAAAGGAAGTGGTCTAAGATTAACGAAAGTAGCATTTAATCCCTTTCCCTAAGAAATCAAAATCATTAGAATATACCAGAATGTTCAGGTCGCAATAAAAAACAAACAAGAAGATTATGACTGAAGAGGGGGTGGTACGCAGAGGTAGATTTTCCTGTTCCATAAATCAAACTTGGTGCGATCTATACCTACCTCCCGCCCCTTCACAAGAATAGTTACTGATACGCCCCGTTAGTTTGCCGCACTGCTTCAGTAATTCCAGTCGATACAGGTCTGTTATCTTCAAAGCGGTGTAAGAATAGCTTTAGACTTCCCCATATATCCGACCTACATTTTAACACAACGAAGAGATACACTGTGTTGTCAACTGGACTTGAGAAGAGCAGAATACGAGGAACAGTACTGGTGTTCCTTCACACGACAGTTAATGTAATTACGTAGGCCGGCGATGATCCGTAACACTGAATTACCAGCAGATTCCAAATGTCACACTGTCAACTTTCGGACGTATGCTAATCTTCGCTACAAGCTAGCATCACAGTCAGGACACATATAGCAAATTGGATTCTTCCGTTGCTGCCTAACAAAATCTCGCAATACTTTTTATCCCTTTCGTACCAAAAGCAAATAATACCCATAATGTTATAATAATTCTATCTAAGAATACGTCTAGAGAAGTTTATTTTCAACAACGATCTGTACGGTGAATCAATAATCAACTATTTGTAAAGAAATTCGCCAAATGCAGCCCTGAGATTGCAACCGGAACGTCCCCGTCCAGTCGACAGACGTTTGAAGTAATGACAAATGACCTGACTGGTGGAAATCCAATCCCAGGTAATCATGGATCGATAGAACTCCGGCGTCTCCGTCAATGCCCAACACCAGTGCCAACGCCAATCATTCAAACCCAGGGGTTAATCGAAAGTCTGCGGCAAAGTACTGTTGGACAGAGGCATTGCCACCAACGTTGAAGAACGATGACCATGAGTAAGTTCAAAAAACCGCCACAATTCTCAAAAGTACACGCGTGTTTACAGTTTAAATCAATTGTACCTTGGTCTAATTCCTCCCAGACACGTATCCTGCATGTATACAAACAATAAACTCTCGCAATCTCCAAATGACCCTCATAATGTTCCAGTGCAGGGGTTGTTAACGTTATTCTGTCCAAAGACCTATCCATGAATGAATATAAATAGCGAAGTGCACATCAATGCGGCTTGTATACATGCACTACAAAGTGCACGTAAGCGGTCATATGAGCCATTGTTGCGTATCATGGCCGCACCAGCATCACAAGATCAAACGTCAGTAAACACATGACTCATGACGTATTAAGTGTTTGTTTTACAGTCATCCCCATGAGCCTTCTGTAAACTGCTTTGCATTCGTAGTAACCAAACAAGACTTTCTTCAGATCCCAATCTTTAAAACGATAAAGTTTTGTAATGACCTATTAGTCCAACCTACCTAATGAGTCTTTGTCTATTGTTCGTTCACATCATATTGCCTTCAGGCTATCAATGCGTCTAAAATACCAGATACGTAAGACATTATGTTCATTAGTTTGAATTTAATTCCCTGTCAGCATTTTGAACGCTGGAAAATTTGCGCCAAACAGTATCTTATGAGCTGCCAATTTTTAAAAGTGGTATTGTTCCACAAGCTATTAGAAAGTTGTCACTATATACTTTCTTTCGTGCGTGCAGAGGTTACCTTTTTCCCCCGGAGAGAATTCGAACTTACATAACTACAGGAAACTGTAACGTTATCAGTCAAAGTCAACGTCAGAGACCACGAGGGGTTCTTCAGCAATCTTTGACCATAAAATATGTATAAACATGAATCCCTACAGACCAAAGGTTAAGACTTAACTGATATAGAGCCTACAATAAATAGATTTTCCTGGAACTCATGGCGTCATTATTCCGGATATTTGATCTGACGTTATGCTGAATCATGTATCTTATGACGAAGGGAACTGTCGCTACAATTCACTAGACTGATTCTATGTTTTGAATACAATGTTTTGTAGAAAGAAATTGCGATATATATATCTATACCCTTGCGTGTTTCCTATGCTGTGTATGTATATGACTTTAGTAAAGGTCATTAGCCTAGGGCCAAACGGGACGTGACACAGATTCCGTAAGATGTGTCTATATCAAGTACTCTTATCTATCATCAAGATAAGAGTCCTTTACATGTTTGACATGTAAAGTATTTGCCGACATCCTTTCTTTTATTGACAGGTACAAATTAGACTGACCTTTTGTAGCGTGCAACTGGACTTTCTGAGTCGACGTTTATCTATCACTGACTCAACCCTACTTGAAGCCTAATGTTTCCGTGAAAGCATAGATATTCATCTTTTGGCGAGTGGCATATGGCAAAGGCCATGTTGAACAATTGCTATTCAAATGCAGCATACAGTACTCTTCGTGACGTTGTAACTGTATATTCAATTAGGCACGTTAAGGCATTCAGTACTTGCTACGCACATAACAACTACAAGCATGTCCCTGCAATAGCCATATCCGCTTTCTTCTATTGCAACTGACGTGTAAAGTGATACTTTATCTTCAAGCTGTTGATTGTCTCTGTTCACTGCATCATTCAGCATGTAAGAGTCATGATCAATGTATGGGTCTTCCTGTGTTACATAGGTCAGGTTAGGCCCTAGCCAGACAGAAAGCTTTTAACGAACAGCGGAGCCAAAGATCATGAACTACAGAAAAGGTTACTCGTTTTGCGAATCAAGCTGTTGCAGTCATTTGGAGATAACATACACAATGCTACTTGGATGAGTCGTCGTGAATGCATGAACGATACACTGTGCAAAACTATCACTTTCACTTCGTCAGAGATTTGACTCTATTCAAAGTGCAGACCACGGATAAGGTTATGAAACGTAAGACGATTGTTATCCAGAAAAGAGTGAAACGTAATGATCAGAAATTGTCTAGATTTCAAAAAGCCATCCATTTAGAACTAAAACCCAATATTGACTTGAGTGTCTGCCAAATGCGAAACTCAAAGAATTACTACATCATATCTAAAATATCCAAGTAGCGTTTTCCAATAGCTAATTTGGCAAGCTGACTGCACTTCGAATCCAACGACCGACAGGGATGAAATAACAAGGCTACGTTCAAAGAGACCGCATGTGACGCATGAAACGAGAGTCATTGTCACGGGGCCAAAGCAGTAAAGGACGCACGCCATTTCTTCAAATGATAAAAGCCAGGGGGAGTAAGCTAGCATATAGCACGACCAGGTCTCAAATTATACCTCCGGGAAGGTCAGGGTATAGGTGAGGTGTTGAGGTAAAGGTTAAAAGTACACGTTCTTCGGTTTACGAATGAAATGGATGGAAGTTAAACTGACAGTACGTTAACGTCTGTTTTACAGCAATTGGCATGGTGTGGGTAAGTTGAAACACATTTCAAATGATCTATTGCTTCGTGTAAAAAAAAATGTTTTTAATGGGTGATGGCATTCATCAGCCGATATCAGATGAAGGTTTTAAATCTGATATTTACTTATTATGAGGTAAATGTAACGAAATTGCTTTTTCATCCGACAATTCGCCAAAGTCATATTCATAAGGCAACCACATGCTAGATTTTTTTAAAAAGTCATGTGCAATGTGTACTCAACCGTACGTGGTATACATGGTTATTGCACTGAGTTAGCATTGGGGAAGTCAATATTCTACGATAATAATCTTGAATCTACTTGAACTAGGAGAACATTTGAAGGCAATTCATTTTCAGGTAGGTTTTCTAAATATCGCAGTTTAAAGATCTAAGGTTCAAACGTCATAGCACCTCTTTGCATCGCTCACTTAAACCAGATTAGAACAAAGCGTTTATGATGGATGCTTGACGATTAGCAGTACTCAGTACTTCCGCCTTTCCTGGAGAATTGCCAGATCATAGTATCCAGGAACATATACCAGCATGGGTGACGAAGGCCTTATTCCGTGCAGTTGTTGATTTATGAGGAATTTACCAGGAAAGTCTATAAAACTACTGTTAAAGGCGGGCAAGTTGTACGGCTTTCTGTTAATGGTAGGTCTTGGACCTCTTTGAAAGCCAGATAGTGTTGTAATAGAGCTGCTAATATCGCGTTGACAGCAGTACACAACGTCAGTCCACCTATCTGTATTCTATATCTGGTTGATTGGTTGTAATATTCGAAGATGTATTGTTTATGGTCTCCCGCCATTCCCATTTGCCCTTTACGAAACTGCCTTGTTTGCCATATAGGTTACTATGACGGCAGAACAACCTGTACAGACGTCAATGCAATGTCGAAGGTCTCAGGAACGGATTCTGAATATCGTTTCCACCAGGGAGCTAACCTAAAACTGTACTCTCCAGAAGATTATGGAATAAAGCAAGGTACTTCATTTCCATTAAGGCCTGAGACTTCTTCAAAGAAAGTCAATGAAGGATGACGATCCTTAAATGTCAATGGATTTCGGGGCGCAACGTTTGTAGTGCGTGACCAGCACACATACAGTATCCCATAACCTTTACTGGGCTGTGTCATCCCCTGTAACGTCACTATCATCCGTCTTGAATGCCTTAACTGTTACATTGCATTGACGATATCACCTGCTTATATTATCAGATATGGAGGGAAAATGTGAGAAAGAATTGGTGAGTCGAACATTGTAGTTCATGTAAACGTAAAAGAAATAAGAAAACGAGGGATGAAAATTTTGTAATAAGAGAGGACGTAATCGTACCTCCTGTAGTCATAGTAGGGACAAAAAGGTTCACATAGGTATTCTGCCCATGTTGTAACAGTGGAAGAGTGTCATAAGTATTCTTAGATAAGGGGCGGCTCCGAGCAATCAGTGAAAGGCCAAATGCTGCGAGAAAATGAAGAGAGCGTTCACCATGTAAAAGCAAATGTACTCACCAAAAGAGGTAATTCAGTGTAAGTTGACACTGATTCCACGCCGGTTCACCGAATCACGGTTAACACAGACGACTCTTTCGCTGCATATGCACTGAACCGAACGACAGGAATCTCCTGCGGTACGTTTATAACTGCGGGATTCCGTGGCAATAATGTTATCGTATATCATTGTGCCGGAAATATATTAATGACATCGGAGACAACAGAACTGCTGGGTGCACGGACGTCATTGATACGTATCAAGTACTTATCAATATCACATGGCGGTCTTACGATTTGTTAAAAGTATTTGAACAATGCAGGTATATACCTGTCAAGAGAGCGAAGTTGACACGTACACAATGGTTTAAATTTAGCTACCCATCAGGAATTGGTAAGACCATGCGTACATGTATTGTGGTAGTTCGTGATGTAATACTCGTAAACTACGTACGTGCCATTCATTGTAACTTTAATGTCGTCAGGATACATTTCGTGAAATGGAGATGGTGTATACTGGTACTAGAACAGTGTATTCATTGTCACAGTATAATCAGTGTCGACGTTGTGCCATGTAGGTTATGAATCGTATATAAAGGAATAATATTAACCTTATTTCATTACCATGGTAGTTGAACTTTCACGTCATCCAGAAATGTAAATCAATACATTTTTATCATTTACTTGTTCTTGAAATGCACAAAGTTTCAGATGTCATACGAAAGACATTGCTTGCTATATCCCTACATCACGGCACTAGCATATTTGTTCGTGTGATAATGTTGTTTCTATGTAGATATCATCTCGCATGTAGTTTTTCCAATTGGCTCTGGAATGGGCTTAGGAATGAAAAAAACGGTGTTATATAAGGGAAACTGCTGGGTGAATTACGTGCTGACACACATAGGGACAGCATCGAAATAATGCGTGACCCCAAAGTGCCAAAGGCTGTAAACCAAGAGAGTGCAGATTTATCATTAATACGTGACATTATCAGTGACAGTACTTAACCGGTAGTCACGCTACTGACTCGTGTTGGTGAATGTCTATTACAAAACCCAATCAATGAGAAGTCTTAGTTTGACCTAGTTGAAAACCGGACCAGATGCCCACCAGAACAACGTTGGCAACTTTCTTACCAATACAGGCATCTTCAAAAGAACACGAAATACCTAAAGGAAAAAAAAATGTTCAACGCTAGGACCATGGCCTACGTGTATTGTGTGATGTGGGCATATAGAGCTACAAGTGACTTTCTTACCAATGCAGGCATCTTCCGAAGAACACAAACTACCAAAGGGAAAACAAATGTTCAACGCTACGACCATGGCCTACGTGTGTGATGTGGGCATATAGAGCTACAAGTTACCCACGTAGCGTTACTTTATTTGCTCTGTCCTTATCACGTTCCATTAGCCAACACTGCCTCCTATCTGTTTAGGATCTTGTCGAGACTTCAAAGAGCTATGCACTAAGGGACTGAATCATAAGATGAAAACACGCAGCTGCGACGACAATAGATCACGAGTGAGAATGATGAAGAAGAGTAATAAACTATATATAGGTTGGATAGTAGTAAAAATTGACCTGGAAGATTAAAAAGCGGTGTGAAAAGGTCGCTGACCGCTCCTTCTTGATCTTTTGAAAGGGCAATAGTGCCAGATTCCATTACATAAGATTACGTATTGAAATCTAATGGATATCTTATGGTAAAACTGTCATACTGGAAAGAAGTTCACGTGATCTATAGATAGTGAAATGCACATTTGCCAATTTAACAACCTTGTATTTTAAGCTTCATCAATACGAGATCCATATCGATGACTGAAACTTATCATCAATCTCAGGCTGACAACCAGACTACAAGAATATGTATTATGGTGCATATATTTGTGAGGCTGGTAAAAACAAACCCATTGACATACATCATTGTCAAAATTGTGTTCCTAAAATTTGTCACTATGTGGTTGAAAGTGATGAAGGTGCTTATCATCGGAATAAAAGAGGAAGGAGGTGGCGTCCTTAGGGATTACCATTGTCATTTTTGGGGTGGATAGAAAACTTTATTTTTTTGTACGTGTAAAAGAACACACAACAAAACAATACAGTCATTTTAGTCTCCAGTCTTTATCCAAAATAATTCTTTTAGTAGTTAGATATCTAATCATCTTATGGTAGGGTAAGCTGGCGAATTATAGTGGCACACTATGTACATTGATAAGCACTAGCTATTTTGGTGCTTTAAACACCATTTTATGTGTATGTCAGCTACGGTACTCACAAGTATGTTTTATGTAAAATTTCATTTCGTTATGATGGTATTACTGATCAGAAAAATGTCAAATTTATCATGGCACCAAGCAAATGAGCTGATATATAAAGATCAGGATATACTTGAACTCAAACAAAAATCTGCGTTCACTTCTGGAAGTTTTCAAATTAAGAATTCAGTGATCAATCAAATTATTTGAGTTTATTGAGATATGGCTGGTCTTCCACCCAGTTAAGTTAGAACACGACTTTCTGGCGGCTGCAGACCAATCACTCATGCATAATGTATCCAGGCTAAGGATAAAGTGCTTCGTGACTCCACATAATCAAATCGCATACTAACGCAGTTAGACTTATGTGCTGATGGCCCGAAGCAAAGAGGTTACTAATACGTTTTTCTGCATCAGAAGTGTGAACAGTACAATCTTGGAAATTATACATATTACCAGTAGATGCAAGAATAGAGATAAAGCCTGTTATTCTTCAATCTACATACAGAAATGCATTAGAGAGATGATGGTATCTAATTGAAGACGTGAAGGCTAGGGGTAGTCTAGACTTTAGAACCATGCCAGAATTGAACCACCTCTAATGTTTTCATGGCTTTAGATCAGGTACTCTAAATATACCCTAAGTATAACGGTCCCTGTTTGCTTTTGCAATGGAAAGTATGAAACCTAATTAGTCATATCTAAAGATTTCATAAAAAATAACTCAATTCTTTTATAATCCAAAAGTACGCCTTAAGTTTGTTAACTGGAATGATAAAATACGTCGGGGTTTTGATAAACTTGATGTAAACTTGAAATCGAAAAGGATTGAATGTGGAAACCTGCATACGTTGTTGTGATTGTTTATTGTATCTACTCCTTCAAGTCAAAGCAAGTTAAGTGCAAATGAAAAGTGCATGGGCTGATCAAATCGTTAAAAACGACTTTATGGTGTCTTTCAGGTCGATCAGGGGATCTTTCAATATTTGATAATAGGGGTTCTAATGCTTCTTAACGTCACTGATTATATACGTAATGGCTTTGAGAATGACAGATGCCAACTGGACGATGTACCAAACTTACGACCACATAGTTCAAGCACATTACAACTGTTGTCGATATGGGCACGTTGGCATACAGGCAACGAAAGGTTCACCTATTTCATCAAAATTATTTCATTCATAATTTATGTTTTCTATGTGATTAATTGCATTTTCAGTGTTAACCACTGATGATGCTAGAGACAATACCAACAAATCGACTGTTACCAAACTCTGTGAATGTGAACCCCTTTAGATTAGAAATAAAGAGCTTTGGCACCATTACATGAGTAACTCCTACGTAAGAACAGATTGTAAGGACTTACCCTTTATTACGTCGTGTTGTGTATCTTGATATCATCCAAATACATGGCCAATGCACACGTCCGTCAGAGGCAAAATAGAAAGAGGACGTATACGTAGAAATGGACCAATTTACGGGTCACCAACGTTGCAACTCGGTATTGAAATCGATTACATGACGTCAAATGATATCATATATCGTCATATCTGAGCTACAGGATATACATAGATCCCAGTGGGTAGGTAGGGCGGAGAGTGTTTCCAATACCCCCAGAGTGAGTTGCAAATGTTTTCAATGATTGAAACTGACACCCCCTCATGCCCTACATAAGAACAATACCTTCTGACAGTTTGTTGACAAGATATGGTAACGATTTGGCCGGAAAAAAAGGTATAAAAGATAAGAACCTATTAGTAAGATAACAGATACGGGATTCTAGACTTCCTTTCTAATCATGTTACATGTACATGCCGTTTCATGTATGTCAAACACGTTCTAATGTTAGAACGTCCATTTCCTTATTGATTACTTACACCGAAGCGGAAAGAAGGACATGCACTGTGGCTGGAAGATCAATGAAACTCGCCGCCCGACAGAATTTGTAAGTTGTAGCTTATCAGTCATTTATCTATCACACATTCCGGTACTCTCACAGCTGAGCCCTGACCGTTGAGAACAACGGATCGCGGGAAGGGCACATTTGAAATTTGTTTTCATCTTTTTTATCTTTTCACATCAAGTCTTGATAGTTTGAAACTTCCTCATTTCATTAAATGACGTATTGTGTACACATCTTTTTATGAAATTTTAGGATTCTTGAATGACAATTTGAAATTTGTTTTCATCTTTTTATCTTTTCTCATCAATTTTTGATAGTTTGAAACTCCCAGTAACTTCATTAGATGCGTATTGTGTACACATCTTCTGAACTTGTCTTCTTCACAACTTCTGGTATTTCCATTGCTGCAAAGGATGTCAAAAACATCAGATTTGAAATATATTAGCAATATATATGAAAGACATCGGGTGAGGTAGCCATTAAACTAAAATATTATGACATGACGGAATTTCCGCAACGCGCTATCAGATCTAAATTGTTCAGTATCAAGGTCAATGTGCGTTTTCAAATGCTTCCTTTTTATCTTGGGAATACAGACTCTGAGGAATTTGTTTATCAAAGGTATAGATGTACTAGTATACTGCACAGTGTTTAGCAACAGACATGTTTCACTGCTTCATGACGAATCTGATACTGTATTCTCAGAATTGCAAAGTTTTGATAACAGCTAGTGTCCGCCACATAAGTGTGTTTTCGTTCTACATTTTCACCTGATGGACTCGAGAGTTTATTTTAGGAAAGGGTAGTCATTGCTGGATAAAAATATAATGTGATTTGTGCCATGTTGAGCGATATGTACATACATACTCTTGTATCACAGAAAACTCACTTACATCGTCACCAAATGTTCACAAAGTCCACCAGAACTACATGTATTCCTTTACACAGCCGACACAGTTTGAAAAGATTTGAGCTTTCATTCATTCTGAACTGACCCTGCAAGCGTGGAGAGACATATTTTGTGTTCTGCTCGGGCCACGGTCCATCTCCCCCGTTAATAGAAGCCATATATAACAATTACAGGCGAGAGACGGGAAGCTCTCTCCGCAACCCTGAACAAATGGGATCGATCATTATGTCTGATGTTTCCGATTCTTCTTGTGAACGCTCACGACATTTTGATGGACTCAAGAAATGGCAAGAAAAAAACAGGAAGCCTACTGTGCCCAAGAGGATATGTCTTAGTATTGATACATGTTTCTCTTGAATGGATTCTTAGTGGGCAGTAGTTGAAAGCTTTTAGAAATCGCGTTATACAATAAGCTAACTGGTGGACAGTGTCGGATTTACGTACGACGGCAATAAATAGTGTTACAGTAAAGGAGGCAGAATATAGCATGTATATTAGCGCCACCTAACGATTGATGTCTGATTTACAGGCAAGGGGCATGTCAGCAAATAAGACATTACTTCCAGTCACGCATGCGCATAAGGTCGTTCTGGGATGTTTAAGCAAAAAGGAATGTATTGGTATACTGGTTTGACATCATGTTCTATAAACCTATTCTCCTATTTTCAATGAGGCAGTATATAGATAAAACACTTTAGGTGGATGAAAAACATTTACATTCTGTATATTCGTATCATTTGAAAGGGAGGGGGAGGGGGACAAGCCGATGCTAAAAAGTAGCAATCTTTAGAGGTGCAGTTCAAAAGCAATCTGGAAGAGGACTCTTCCCAAAAGCGCAGAGCATGTCAGGCACGTCGTACTTTCAATACAATGAATGTACTAGGCTTTGCATCATACTTCCAACGTCGCTTTCAAATGCAATAAGAACTGTCATAATGCCTACATCATAACCCACGTCCCTGTACTTCAACAAGCCTGTATGAACGTTTTATAGCTTCTTAAAACGACCGCAACTACGAAAACACTATTTTACATTCATAAGCAGTGAAAAATCGTAGATGGGGCGTACACAGGAAATGAAGTTTGGATGTTATTAGATATCAATTAGAGAGAGGCAACATCTCAGCACACATATCGCTCATTAATGATTGCTTTATGAATACCAAGTACCAGCATCTCAACTTCCGTCACTTCCGATTGAGACCGATAGCTGACAGGTTGTTCTTACAGGGCTAGACCATTACATTCCAGGGGGTGGGCAGGAGCACTTTTGATGATGAAAATATGAGAGGCAGGAGGTCGAAACCATTTTATACTTCGTAAGCTCATAAAAGAGTAACCACTTGTAGTACTGCTACACATAAACTGAAACAAAAAAGCAAGGGATAAAGCACTACGTTTATAAGGATTTGGGGGGGGGGCTGGATTCACTTCTAAGACAAATTTGAAATCCTTGTTGTTTCAGTAACAGAAAAAAAAGGAAACAGGTACACAGTGGACACCTCTTGATGACATACTAATAGTGCAATTATACATATCAACCAGCTGCTGCGCCGCAAAGCTGGCGTGTTGCAACTAAGGGTGGTTATATATATATACCAGCTGTGTAGATACAGATAGAGTACTAACCTTGTACTCCCTGAGGTTACTGAGTTGACCCAGATCTGTCAACGCCAAAGCGAGGCCTTCAAAAAGCACAGGCACGGTAGCAGCCTCCGTTACTGCCATGTTTTACACGGTTATCAGATGATTCATTTAGATTGGACCAATTGTGTAGCAGAACGGCCAAATTGTACTGATGTTACAAAAGTTGGTTTAGCTTCATTTTACAGGGTTGTGGTTGGACATAAGGCTAAACAAAATGATACTTTGTTATGTATCAAGTCAAAAGGACCATGATCTAGTATAATCAGTAATAGTAATAGTACAGTGCCATAGACTGATGCATAAAATCTCCATATAACATGCATCTCTACCCCAATGCTAAGAGGGGAGATCATGACATTTTCTGATTTGCAACTTGTACACACATGTGTCAGAAAAGTGCGATCTTTTCTTCTAACATCTGCTTGGAGATCTGGAGAAGTACACATCTAATCTCCAAGCAGATCTATGAAGGGCTATCCAGGAAGACTTTTTGGATACAGGTTGGCCCTTTGAATACTGCCTTGTCACCGATAGATCTGCTTGGAGATTATTACACAACTTCAGATAACAAAAGTTTCTAGTGATGTTTCATGCTCATCGTTCACATTGAAAACAGAAGGCTATATAATTATCTTGTTTAAAGTTTTGCCTTTATTCAAACTCGGCCAGTGCAATTCTGATGCATCCTCAACTACACGATCATCCACTGGCTGGTTTGAATTAGTGGGTAGGTTTAGCGTATAACTTGTAGGCATTCGCAATGATAATGATGATTTCGTTCACTTTTTTAGCTTAAAGCTCCACCAATGAGTAGCCAGATCAGAGAAACATGTTTATTCATGAGTTAAAGTCACGTGCACGGTAAAAGCCTATAAAAACCTTGTCCTGGTCTGACTTCATTGCCGGTGGAAGTTTGTACGTTTAGACGTCCGGCGATTTTCTGTCCGGTAATTTTGGGTGGAAATTGGTTATTACGTTAGGAGGCCGCACCGGGGCGAACGTCGGGGTAAAGAACGGATTAGCAGTCGTACTGCATTCTACAAGGTATGTAACCAATTCTCACATTGTCACAAAGGGTTAAAACTTTTCTTTATTTTGTACAACTTTTGTGGGGAATACGTATACAGTTGTTTTCATTTTCAAAAGTGGAAAACTTTGAAAATGGTCGTTTATGCAAAATATGTAAAACCTCGAGGGGGTTTTAGGAGATTTTTAGAACAGCAAAAACTATAAGCTTCAAGTCAAAATGTCTCCTTACACTTTTACGTGTTAAAAAGAGGTTTTCCCACTGGATCAACTAGTTATATTTTTACGTTTCTTTCCTATCATGATGACTACAACATTATGTTATCTGACTATGGGCGTAGTCAGCTATGTTAATGAAGGCCAGTTGAAAATGTCTTCAACAAACTGATGTTCAAATTCAATATATGTCTTAGCTTGAACGCAGCTTTTGAGCAGTAAAAGGACACTGTACATTTGATACAGCAATGTTGATGAGTGTCCCTCCTTGACGTGTGGGCAAACCTGTTTGTCCTAGAAAAATAAACAGTTTGGAATGCCCAAGAGATCCCACGGGCTGTCACACATGTGATGAGAAAATACCGTACTGGGCCCAGTAGGACAGGGAAGGATTTTAAGATTGACATTTATCAATCACAGATAACTTGTCTATTTTCCGCAATGTCCGGAATTTTAAGCTGTTTTTAGTTCAGTTACAGAATCTTAGTTATGACTTTTGAAATTAACTGGTCAGTAAGTGGCGCTAAGCCACACGGTTACAACAGCAAAATCTGTAGTACAGTAGCGCAATATTTGACGACCGCAATTTGTTTAATTCTTTCCTTTTTTTCTTTCTAGCAGATCGGGCTAGGGCACGGCATCCTCACAAGTACACCACACGCAGTTTCACCGACCTTAGAGAATTATCAGGGTTCGATCGCAGCGACCTTTTCGGTTTTAGAATTTGGTCAAAATCCTCCGGGAGCACGCAAGTGATAGCTACAGCAGTTGAGCTCGAGAAAGGAGGGCGAAGAGTTTCGTCGCAGCAGGACTGAAATTCAAGGACAAAATGGTTGATTTCGACAAGGTGTTGGACCGTATCGGCCATTTTGGTCGCTACCAGGGCCTCTTGTACGTCATGGCGTGTTTTCCTATTTTGTTGAACGGAATGCATTTCTTGGCGATTGTCTTCGTCGGCGATACGCCCGAGCACTATTGTCGGGTTCCCGGTGACGTCCAGCCGCTGAACATGGACAGGATTTACGGTACGGACACGTGGAACACCGTCATGAACCAAACCATCCCCAGACAGAAGTCGGACGACGGGAACATGGTATACAGCCAATGTGAAAGGTAGAATAAATAACTTGATACCCTTCAATATTAGCATGAAAGGTAGCTTACAAGTCATACTGATTCAAGGCCTACACGATGGCAGTAAGGTGACCCTCCCCCCAGGAAATTGTGCCTTAGCCCCCTGAGCGTAGCCTGGATGCCAGACTCGGCCAGATGGGGCTGTAGTTAACTTTTTAAAAGGCATGTTGGCCTTGGAGCCGAAGAGCTAGCCTGTGTAGGCAGGCTGGCATCCAGGCTACCGGGTTAACTAGCCTTCAAGCAGATGTCCAAGGGGCAAGGGGCAGTATCAAATTGGCCCATTGGAGACCTGCAGCTTGAAGATTACTGATTAAGAACTTGAGGCTGGATCCAAGGAACAGGCATACGTAGTTGTAGGCCGAGGAAACAGTCTGACAGTTCATCTAGATCTGTGTTTGTAGCTAACATAATATAGAGGTAAAACTTCAACATCCTTTTATGCCTGTAGTAATGGTAGTAATGGTAGTAGTTCCAGTCCTTCTATGTCTTATTCTACACTGAAATTCAATCCACCAAACTCGTTGATAAGAGTCTGGCCCGGAATGCGCTGGCAAACCTTTCGGACATTTAGGAGTTGTGGGAGGGACAAGCTAGAACAAACCGTGAACAATTCTTCCCGCAGAATGAAACAGCAAGGAAGCTAGCCTATGAAAACTTGCTGCCCTATATAAATGCCACCAGACACGAGAACCTCAGGGGGTCTTCCATTGCGTAAAACAGTGGCACTGAATGTCACATGATAGATGCCAGCAGCCATGCTCTCCAATAAGATGTTGATGGGGAACATTGTGACCTTTTTTATCTCGGTTGGTGGAGAGAGCGGACAAAAAAACGGGGCATATGATAAAAAGGTCACAATCTTCCCCACCAACCTCTGCTTGGAGACTAAGCAGCCACATCTGTCCATCGATGTACGTGACATGTCTTAAATTGAGTACTGGCTTCTGACGTGATAGAGCTAATAAGGTCACTCGTCTACACCTCTCAAGCATTCTTACAACTTGTCTCGAGTATATCTCTTTCTGCACTTTACAAAACGACTCGAATTCCCAAGAAACGCAAAATTTCAAACCTCCAAGAAAGAACATCATACCAAGGAAGAGTCAACACTTAACAAAAGTACAAACAAATTTTCAGTTTAATAGATAGGTAGTATGGAATGTCGATTATCTATATATGTGGGTTCTCTTTCGATGTATATCGTCATGGCAATTTTGCCGTGTAAAATGTGAATGTTTTGGTGGTGTTACAGGTACACTACCCCAGGAGATAACACGTCCAAACAGCGTTGTGATGATGGCTGGGTCTACAGCAAGGACCAATACGAGTCAACAGTTGTCATGACGGTACACCAAACTATATAATGTTATTCGAATGAAAGCTCATCTCAGTTGGTAGAGTACATATTGTTAGCAGCAACACCTAGCTTCAGTGCACTGTGAACCAGTCAGTATTGCCCTGATGAAGATGACAGACAGTCGTCGAAACGTCGGCTCTTTTAAAATACTTGGTTGTGAATAAAAGAAGTTGCTATTCAGTCATTCGCCAACCTGATACATATTGTAAAGTTTTGAGCTTTGATCCAACACAAATAAGAGACTCACCATGAATTTTCGCAGTGAATCAAACATCTGAGGAAAGTTGGAGTTCCGACCGTTATTTGTATTGGATCGAAGCTCAAAACTTTACAATATATATAATGTTATATTTGTCCTGAACTCGATCTCTACACCAAATGAATGGCCTCTCCCAACCCCCCCCCCCCCAGAATGCGAAAGCGTTTTAAATACATGAAGGATTTTAAAAGAATGTTTGAACGTTATAAATATGTTATCAATAAACTAAGTCTCGCGCCTATAGCTTCCTAATCTTTAATCCTACGTTACTTTGAGGAAAGTTTGCATGGGAGAGGGACACATACGATTTACGGTGAAATTCGCTGCGCACAATGTACTTAACGCTAAATGCAAAATCTTCATTACGCAAATTTGCCAGTTTTTAATTGCACTTAATGTCAAATTTGAGCAGTTGCCAACGAATTACGCGGGATTAAAGCGGTTGACTATGTCCGTACGGAAAATGGGCATACAAGCCCCTAAATGGAAAGAAGAAATACGTTGGAGAGGAATGTTATGTTATGAAAAACGCCTGCCGCAGAAAGACACAGATAATTTTTTCCGTCCAAGACGACCTTAAAAAGTGAACAGTAGGAAGAGATGATATTTTGTATTGCCTAAAATCACAAGACAAGTACTAGTACATGTAGCTTTCACGCTTTACAGTCAGGCGTAGGTATGGGTATTATTTTTTGTTACTTTACAGAGCTAGAGTTGTACCATCCACTCTTAACAGCGCCGGTTGTATTACACCAAAAACAGACCGACAGCTCTGTCAAGAGAGAGGGTTGTACGGAATGCCTTGCATTTGGCTTCATATTAAGCAGCTAGGACTACTTGTTTTACGTCCAAACTTACATTTAAGCACGATAAGTTTGATTTATCTACTGCTTATATTACAACTAAATTCAATATTTCATGTTGGAGATATATGATATCAAGTTTAATGTAGTTCAGTTTAGGAAGACAGCCTTTGAGCACCCATACGGTTACGGTGTTGCCACATAGAAGTCATGGTATACTTTGGTATAGTCTGTGGAATGGTTTATACACAGCACTGGAAACCGAAATAAGCATAATGTGATATTTTCTACGTAATTCCATAAAATACATTCATATATGATACAAGCTTAAGCTTCAAATTGACCAAACATTATAATGAAAAGAACGCCAAGTTTTATTCAACGGACGCAATGCTTTACATAAGGAGGTCATACCCTAAAAATGTACTATTCACTCGATCAGAAAATGTCAGTTATTGTGAGGGAAAAGTGAGGGAAAAGTATGTTTCGTAGTCTTTTGACAGCATTTACTTGAGCCATGCTTGAAAAAGGCCTCGCGGAGAAGCATAATGCCGCGGAAAGAATAATGACGTATGTTCCGCCTAATTTGAGCCAATTCCTTCACGGTTGAGCGGCACTATGCGCCCTGACATATCCGCAGTTACACAGAATTTACATAAGGTAAACGTAGGTTTATGGGTCAAGTGGCCGTCACCACATGATATATGTTTCTGTACCTTAAGTGACACGTTTTCCGGAATGCAATCAAAAATACATTTCATATATGATGTAAATATCTTATCCCATCGTTATGCCATGTTTGCATTTACCGTATTTAAAATCACTTGACATTTTGAAAATTGTTCTCAACGTTTCCATGATATAAATGTACTTTTATGGGTCAAGTGTGCGTAACCATATACATGTTTCAAATATTTGTTTCAGTAGCCTTTGTGACATTTGGCGTTACATAATCAAAAATACATTATACATAATGTCAATTAGTATGTATCAAAGTTAAACTGGAATTTTCAACACAAGAAATTGGGCTTACCCAAATTTCCATTTCATCAACTTGTCTTTATCGAGGAATGAGCAATCCGCTGCTTCTGTGACGTCACGTTATACAGATAGAAAGGGTGACTCGGTGAGCAGTGGATCCTAAATTGCAAAAAGTCTATGTCGCCCCCCGTCTCTGTTGAGGGATGGCTGTAGGTCCCAGATCGATGTAGATTAGCTTCTTGTATTCCTCTTGCAAAACATAATGTAAATCATGAACCATGACAGTGTTTTTTCATAATTTCAAATCATATTCATATCTACCGTAGTTTGACAGTTTTACCTTTAGAAAGTTTTTTTTTAAATCGTTTACTTCATTGCATTTGATTGAATCACAAAAATCGAAATTGTAGAAGTACAGATTTGATATTTTACGATCTTACCGCCATTTTTGTTTCAGTGGGACCTGGTATGCGACCGGAAATGGATGTCCCGTTTGAACCAGGCCATCTTCATGTCGGGCGTCATGTCCGGTGCTGTAGTGTTTGGGAACCTAGCTGACAGGTACTCATCAAACTACGTGCTCAAAATTTTACATTGATTTTTAGCAGAATATTACTGTATTAAAGACTTTGTCAAGGTGACATCAATCCATCTCATGTCTTAATGAATTTGTAATCAAGATTGTAATCTCTTTTATTGTAAGGTTTGGCCGAAGAAAGATCTTCATCGTCTGTATGGTTGGTGAATGCTTGTCTGGCATTGTGAACGCGTTCCTACCGAACTACGCGGCCTGGCTACTCTTCAGGTTCCTGGTCGGCTTCACTTCCAACGGAAGTTACGTGGTGGCGTTTTCTTACGGTAAGTCTGAGAGACAGTTCAAATATTAAACACCTCTCTCTGTCTGTGTCTTTCCTTCCCTCTCTCTCTGTCTTTCCATGGCAGTACACATACAGAGTTAGATATAGAGATCGAGACAGCGGGAGCGGAGTGAGACAAAGGGAAATAGAGAGAGAAAGAGAGAAAGAGAGAGAGAAGTAGAAACTGAGAGAAGTATACGTAAAAACAGAAACAGAGCGTGCATTACCATATTCCATCCATGCCCAACCATGTCCAATCTATGAGTTCTCTTCGGAACTAGCGAAGAAGATAAGTGTATTCACCAGATGGTAAATAATAGCAATAAAAGAGACCAACGGTTAAATCTAAGATTGCACGGCGATCTCAGATTTAAATCTTTATCATTTTCGATCCACAGTTATGGAGATCGTAGGCGCTACGAGACGAACGATCTGTGGGATCTTTGTCCAGATGTGGTTCGCTGGAGGCATCATGCTTCTTTCACTTCTGGCCTACTTCATCAGGGACTGGCAGATGCTGCAGCTGATCATGACCCTGCCGACTCTCATTGTTATTGGATACTGGTGGTAAGTGTCGCCAGACTGTTTCACGTACATTCGTGTTGGGGCGATTTGCATATTGAGTGTTTGCAGTCACGTGATTATTACGTAATGGAGCATCCGCCATGTTGGCCAGTTAAAGATCCATCCATTTGATAATGTCTGCTTTTGGATTGTATTTAGAGATATCCTTTTTTTCTACATCACTCTGGATTCCATGATCACATATATTGCTAATTTGAATGCATCCTAACCCTTCAACAAGGTAACATCATAGTTTGTGACGTCACACGTGAAAACATTGAATAGTAAATGCTGGTCTAGTCTTCAAAACACCTACCTTGAGGCATTTCTAGTTGCAGCAAATATGATGATAAGAATCGACAGTTGAACGCAGTGCAGTCTATATGTGATGTCAAGCTTTGACAATCGTCTAACATACGTTTTGTTTGCCTGGGTTGGCGAAATGGCTTCAACGGTCTTATTCTTACATGTCCACGTGACTTTTATGATAGGTTCTTACCAGAATCACCAAGATGGCTTCTTGCGCAAGGACAAAACGAGGAAGCTGGCGAGCTGATCAGCAAGTATGCGGAAAAGAACGGTGTAGAACTGGAGCCGGGCTACATCAATGAAGCCATTGAGCTACACGGACCCACGGTAAGAGCATTTAACTTATTCTCTACATTACCTTTCTGCTCCGCTAGGTGATAGAGCAGATTCTGATTACGCTACCAGCTATACATGATGAACTATTGTTAATACCGACCAATCACGTCTCCACCTACGATCAATAGGCAACGTGATTGACTGGTATGTTCCCTCCGTGAGAGGGTGTTGTCTACTTAACACTTGAGTAACTGTTTTTTGGCGAATAAACTATTGAGTTTACGGTAACACTACAGTTGCATTTTTAGGAGTGTTCCTTTTCTTGATGTCGTATGAATGTCAGTGCTATATTTTCTCCGTTTAGGCTAAGAAGAGCGAAGACGAAAATAGTCACCGAAGTTATAGCCTTCTGGATCTGGTGCGGACTCCTAACCTACGGAAAAGGACACTTAACGTTTGCTTCAACTGGTAAGCTGATTTGTCACCAACTGGGCTGCATTTTTACTACGGCCCAGTACTACCGTTGGAGGAAAACCTACCGGCCAATCACGTCGTAACCTACGGTCAAGAGGCAACGTGATTGGCTGGTAAGTTCCCTCCGTGAAAGATGGGGGTGGGTACCTAACGTTTAAATCTAACGTTGACAATGTCGCAGAGGAATCAGATTTCCTCAACAGTTACCGGGCAACCTTTCTTTTCTTAAAAGTTCTCTCTTTTTGTCACATTTTCTGGCAAAATAGGTTTGTCAATAGTTTGGTGTACTACGGACTATCTCTCAACACCTCCAACCTCGGAGGAGATGATTACGTCAACTCGTTTACTTCCGGTGCCGTGGAACTTCCGGCCTACGTGGTGACCGTCATCCTGATGGAGAGAATCGGGAGACAGAAGACTCTGTCTGGGTCCATGGTGGTTGGCGGCATCGGGTGCTTTTGTACCGTTGCGGTGCCACTCTCCAGGAAAGGTAAAAATGCTAAATGTTAACGTTTAGATGCGATCCTGACGTCACAACAAGATGGCCGACATTATTGATAAAACGGACAATTGCGTTGTGTACATAAACAGAGGACCATGAAATAAACTTGTATTAACTAAAGCTCCTGTTAATACGACGATTTTTAAATCTTTTGTCTAGACTTGATCCCAGTCCGTACAACGTTGGCGATGCTTGGCAAGTTCGGAATCTCCATCTCATTTGCGGTCATCTACAACTACACTGCCGAGCTGTACCCCACAGTGATCCGGTAGGTGGCGCTTTTGATTGACACACCTGTCAAGTAACTTGTTTTGTGCCTCTCTTGTACGATTAACTGGTCATTAGATCGATGTGTTTGTTCGTCTTGGATTTATTTGAATATTATAGAGTGACAGGATGTGAAGCGGTAGATAGTGTAACCTGCTGGCAATATGGGAATGTTGGCTTGACCCCGGTCAAAAGTCGGTCACGTAGGTTGGCAGGAAAATGCATAGACAGAATTTGCGAGAAATTCACAATGATGAATAAAACTAAATATTTTACGGAGGTATGAGAAAAACATGTTACACTTACCGGTTTACAACTGGTTTCTACAGGAGCGTGGCTGTCGGTGTGGGGTCCATGAGCGCCAGGATCGCAGGAATCATCGCTCCCTTCGCCATCATGATCGGGGATCTCTGGAACCCGCTACCTCTGCTCATCTTCGGCACCATGTCCCTGGTGGCCGGAGGTCTGGCCTTGCTACTACCGGACACCATGGGCAAACCGCTCATGCAGACCATCGAGGAGGCCGAGCAGTTGGGAAAGTAGGCTATCTATAAGCGCTTTCACGCTTCCGAGTACACATGCGCGGCGACAGGAGTCGTGGGTAATATGTCAATACCCACAGTTCCTGTCGCCGCACATGTGTACTCGGAGGTGTGAAAGCGCTTATACATTTGTTTTATTCATCAAAACTTCAGACTACCTGGGTAGCCTCTTTAGTTTTAAAGACGCTGGTTTTCGAGGTATAGAATAGACGAAAGTATATCAAGTAAAAGCATTTTGAAATAATACTCAGAAACAGAAAATACCTGCATTTGTTATCCAATCAAAGACAGTATTGAACAGTAGTGATCTCGTTTTCTTAACTAGTCTCTCTTTCTGTTTTCAATATCAGGAAGACGCCAACAGATGAAGAGGATGGAAAACTGGACGGCGTGGCTGCTACAATATCTTAATCATCAGGTTATAGATATGTTTGAGATACGTACAAATATGTAACGTTACATGTCTGTACACTTTGTAAGCTCAATGCTTCAATAATGGAGGTTGAAAGTATCAAGCCTCCATGGAAAATTGAAAAGCGCCAGTAGTCGATGTGTCCCCTGGTGAAATGAAATAAATAAGTAAACAAATATACAAGCAAACAGAAACGATTTGAGTATGGTGATTATAATGTACAAAGTCGGTGAACGTGATAAACTGCATAAAAGTCTTATAAGGTTTATAATCCAAAAGCCGGCCTTTACAATAAGTTACTTTGAAAAACTTGTGCCCAATTTTTTTTCTCCAAAATATCTATTCCGTGACTTCATCAGTTTGACAACAACTCAATGTTTCGCATGCATGTTCAGATTGAATTGTTGAAATGGGTTTCTTAAAAAACAGAATACCTCGGGCCGTTTTGCAACTGCATTCCCAACAAGGCGACACACCATGGGGCCCTGAAAAGACGATGACTTTCTTTTGGCTAAAACCTACTCACATACCAAATATTATTTCAATCCATTCAGGAGTTTTTCAGATATGCCAAAAACAATACCTCTATTTTCAGTTTTGGAGGTAATCATTGCACCATGAAATTGACAAAAATATTTGAACCAAATATAGTCACTATGATAAGTGTAGCCAAAGTGTTACGATTCATAAGTAATTTCTGTTCCAGGTCCGACCACGAAATCGAAGTTGATTTGTAAATATCTGATGTTATAAAGCAAAGGCCAAAGTTATTAATGAAGAAAAAGGCCAAAGCCATTGGTAGAATAGTAATAACGAATAAATCTAGTGTTACGTACTCTTAGATTTTCGTCTCTATGCTTATTATGTATGAAAGTGTATATTAGTTGATATAATGTGGATTCGATGGATTTTGTCTAAATATAGAGGTAGAATTAATTTCAATATCATGACAGGTCAATATGGCTTGTGCGTATGGAATAGATCTGTTCCGGACTCTAAAACTATTGTTGTATATGATGGCATTTCCGTGGATAATGTATATATAGCAAGTGCATGCTACCTACATGTAAATTTTTATCTTGTTATGCTGATATATGAGAATGAAAATATAGTTCTTGAAGTTTCGGTTACCCCTAAGCTATCTTCATCAGGGCCTGACTCTACCGCACCTTGCCGCATGGTGGCGTTGCAACAAGGTCCAAATCGCCTTTTCCCACCCCCACCATCTATGATATTAAAGTTGATAACGCATGACTTGGAGTATAAATCATTCTTGTACTGAAAACAGTGTGTAGTTTATAAGTTCAGCAATTAGTCATGTAAGAATCTGTACTATTGTTCAACTCGCCGTTGTTGAGTCTGTTTTACCTTTGCATGCTGAAGCGACGTCTATGTAAAGCATGCATTACTGCAACAGCGACTTGGACAAAACAACTCCCCCGCCTGTACGTCATACAGCAGAATTCATCACACAACTGTTGGGTATATACATGTATATTGTCGACTCATTTGTCTTTTTTTTTTTTTAAATATCAAAGGGTAAGATATTGTCTATCAAAAGGACGAATGTGAATACAAATTATTTATTATGATATTTCATATCGAGAACAGCATGGTTGCCTCGTTGATAACAGAGCATTTTTGTCATTAAAAAAATATGTATGAAATTCAATATGGCATTCTTCTGTCGAACATTTTGGAGAAAATACCCCTGCCTTCTATTTGTCAAATCTCAAAACACTTTCAATGGTATAGTCCAAAACTAGCTTAGGAGAGTAATCTTTGGTAATTTAAGTTGAGTCGCATGCGCCTATGTTGATCCACCAATAACAATATCGTTCCGCCCTGGCGGAAGGACACACAACTGGCTATTCCAAAAACGCAGGTAACCTTCCGCCCAGTTTTCTTCACAACAAAAAATCCGGGCTAACTACCGGGCTAACATGGCGCCTGCGAGGAAGAAAGAACACTGACTAGGTCTGACATATATCACTCCAAATGATAGTCATCTCCTCAATGCGATAATCACCACTTGTATGACACGGATACAGTTGAAGACTAGGTATGGGGTCACCTTTTGACCCGCGGAGCGCCGAACGATGACATATATCAGACATGATGACAGGGATCGAATGGTCGTCTGACAGAAGATTACAGCGCAGTCTTTTTAATTGTACTTTTAGATACTGGAGCCACGGTGTATTTATGTTAAGCCGCTATCACAGGGGTCGCACGAGAGGCTACACGTTTGTATGACAGCAAGGGATGTCTCTTTAGCTCAACTGGTAGCAGTCTCACAGTTGAGCTCTTGGTTCAAATCAGTTGAGAACTGGGAGACTCCGGTAATAATCTTGCCATGAGACAGAACTTCTCGGCTGGGACTGCACCCGTCTTTCGGAAGGGACGTAAGATAGGGGTTCCGTGGTCGAGACTGTGCCTTGAACACGTTAAAGGGGAAGGGCTAGCACGTCCTCCCTGTAGAGATGTACCCTGCCACAGAAACAGCAAGAAAACTTGCTGTAAGACCCAACACGCATGTGTCGAAAAGAATAGGAGTGACCTGGTACCAGTCATAGAAAAGGCCAGAAGACGACCGCTTTACCGTACCTATTTATGACAGAACCGACCGTTTACAAGGAAATCTAACAAAAAACTGAAGGCGCCGTGCATTTTCACACACATACGTGTACGTGTAACAGGGCGTTTAAACACATCGGGTAACGGGGCATTTGAATACACTCAACAAGTGAGTAGTTGGCATGCAACCTACTGGGCAACCTACGGAACCTTTTAGCCCCTATTCTTGATATCGATACTTTGTCTGATCAAGCCTTCATTTATTTATTATCAAGAGGCTCATCCTTTGTTTCGTATGATTTCAATTGTAACATTTTAGGCTTGACTCAGCACTATATTGCGACAAGCAAACGTTTTAAAACTTAGTTCAACTCAACAAGTGAGTAGGGGGCAACCTTCTGGGCAACCTACGGAACCTTTTAGCCCCTATTCTTGATATCGATACTTTGTCTGATCAAGCCTTCATTTATTTATTATTAAGAGGCTCATCCTTTGTTTCGTATGATTTCAATTGTAACATTTTAGGCTTGACTCAGCACTATATTGCGACAAGCAAACGTTTTAAAACTTAGTTCAGGTATGTTGATATATTCATTATTTGTTTGTTAGTTTGTTTGTATTGGACGACCCAATTGCTGTTTCTTATTGTTATTGTACTTGTCTATGTAAGTTGTACCTTTTATTTCCAGAGGTGACGTTTGATATTAGCTTTAGCTAGAGTGCATCACCTCTGTGTCCTGTATATTTTTCTGTTGTTTAATAAAAATTTAAAAAAAATTAAAAAGTGAGTAGATGTGTTTGCACGTTTTGGATTTCCTAATGGGGAAATTTCAAGTGGACATCTCACAAAACCGTTTCTAACATATTAAGCTACGTTTTGTCAATATCTTATGTGTACTCCCAAAACTCATCTACGATCACGGAACACACTACAATCTGTTCAAACTCCTCCGGAAATTCAAAATCTCCTTAATATCTATACAATTTCTTATCAGGCTCTCATCCTTTCCAAGTGTAAGTTACGTAGCAATCTCCGCTCCTAACAAAATAAAAAGTTATGAGAGACGTAAAGACTTATTTCTGAATTGAAATCAGCTGGAAAACCAGTCACAGTGTTGGCGATAAAGCGCAAGCACACATATAGACGATATCTGTGTCATAAAACGGTTTATAGACTGGTTTGTGGACTACTTTATTGGGAGGCAAACCGCTCAAACGCCCGAATTACGAGTTCTACTAAATTACAATTTTACCTATATTGCAAACTCAAACATTTATAAAACTAATCATAGCACGTACGTTTTTTTTATCAACCAATTAGCTATCTGAATGATTCTATCTTTCTGTCAATCTAATCTATATACCTGTCTCTAGTACAATATCTATCTTATCTATCTATCTGTCAATCTATTTCTATCCCTCTATACATTAAAAGATTGGCCCAAAAGTAGGGATATTTCAAGAGCAAAAAGTATAAGTTTCATAAAGTGTAAATTTTGTTTATTTTATCACCTTTTCATAACAATATATAAGAAATTGAGAATACAGTTTATAGAAAATGTAAAATGTATGCATAACGAAAATGTATGCAGAACGTTATATAACTTCGAAAGAGGTAGCTTGCTTAAGCGCATGCGTAGAAATAAATGCCAATCATAATATTTTTGACCGACTCAATTTCTGACTTCTGAATCCAATATTTCATTATTCTAAGTCTACACCCACCCCTGTTGACGTTTAAAAATGGAACGATCCTCAGAAACCATGCAGTACGAAAATGTCACTCGTCGCGTGGGAAAAACGCAGTAAAACGATACGTGAAACAGTAGACTGTAACTTTCGTGCCCTCAAGAGCCCCATGCGATCATTTGAAGTGGCGCTGTGCATCGGTTGTAAGCAAACGCTTTGTGTCCTATTGTTTGCCATGGTGATACTGCCCAGAGGGAAAAAGTGGCATTGGCCCAAAACTTTACTAGTGTTTGGGGTTTGCTTCTACACAAGTCGTTTCCCACGAGTTCGCTTACCCGTAGGCAAGTGGAGGGCTTCTATTTTTGGGTTACGCGCGTATCAGGTGATTACATCGGCGATTCTTCATTGAACCACTCTGAAAATAGACAAAGGGACAACGCACGAATCGTCCAACTGAACAGGTAAGATTTTTCACCTTCTTTAAAGAAGATTATGTACACTTAAAGACGATATATATAAGAAGAATGCGCCAACAAAGTACGTTATACGAATAAGAATAATCGTGTAGTCTTTACGTGTATGTTTCACTTTACTAGTTACACGGTTTGTGTTTTTGTTGTGGCTATGTTGACAGTCAAGAGTTAAAATGTCAAAGTTCTTAACCTTATACAAGGGAAGGCAATTACTATAATAAGCCTATCTTATTTCATCTGCCCACCCCACCAAAAAAAGAAAACTTGTCGTAAATACGGGTATCTGCGTCAAATGAAGGATTGTCGCAATAATTTCCTAGTCTTTTTTTAAAGATTGGATCTGGATAAGATGAGCAAGTAAGCAAGCAAGCAAGATGAGCTACGTAACCAGCTATAACCTGTTTACCTTAACACACGGTAGGCCGATCATCTCATTTATACATTTGCTTAATTTGTACAATTGTAGCTTTGTATCAACGGGGAGAACTACTTTGCGGTTACAGGGTGACGAAAAGCCACATAAGAAACCATCCAATAAATCATAAACATAGAAATACACCGGTTTACGTAAGCTAGTACAACCACCATCAAAAATCAAATAACCTTTTTTCTATGTTCGAAAAAATGATAACACCACAAAAAGGAAAAGAGTAGCACACAGTAGTCGCTACTAAAACATCGAATTTCTCCCCCTATTTTCGCAGTGTCCTGGAATGTAAAACGACTCACAAAAATTCACGTCGGAATGCATTTAGTTGTTGACACGAAATATGGTACCCTTTCTACACTGTCTTACTGAAGTATTCTAATTAACATCCAACGGGGCAAAGGAAGTTGACTGGATTGAAACGTTAACATTACGGAAAGCTCCGTACGATCCAACTGTCCCCAAAGCATTATTTGTAAAGCTCACAAAATAACTAGTTAGGAGGATAACAATGGGCAAAGTCTTGACCCAAAATCTCGCCAGCTTACCTGACTACAATCAGCACTGATCCGAAAAACATCGTATTTCCGGTAGCTAACGTGCGACGAACTTGTCTTTTGCTTCAAGAAATTCAAGATGTCAAAAATACAGCAAGCATTCTTAGAAACTGCCAAAGCCATATGTGACCAACAAGACGCCTTAAAGTAGGCATTTTTTGGTCAAAATACCAAAAACTTAAAGTACTACACAGTTCTACACAAATGTCGTAAATCTACGGCGTTGAAAAATGTAAACATTTTCTGTACCCAAAATGTATGACAAAAATGTATTTTTTCCTTATGAAATGAAACATACGCAAACACTGTGTTTAGAGAAAATGTGAATTTCGTCACAGCTTAGATGGACCAGGGTTTTACGCAAATGGCAGAGAAATGAATACCAGAAACGTCGGAAGCCGTCGGCATTCCTCGGCGCCAGCTTTTCACTTGTATCAACACTCTTTAATTACGGCATTTCTTGTAGTCTGTTACCTGTCGAGACGCTCGCCAATAGAGACGGCGACAGGGCTGCGGCGTCGGTTTAAATCGAGGGGGCGCCGAGAAGTGGGCGAGGCCGACTGGCGAGAGACTGAAACAGGTAGGCGGGGCTTTTCTTTTAACCCCCACGCTGCAAGTATTTCACACGTAATTGCAAGAAAATCAGAAAAAAATCTGGACATTTTTTGTTTGTTTTAAATTTGTGTGCAGCATTAAATGTTTTCGTGGGATCTTTTTGGGGTACTAGCTCGATCTGATATAGCGATACGATTGTCAGGTATTTTGGATAGACCCAAGGGAAGAGGTCAAGTTACAATGGAATGCTGACCTGCAATAAATTCACACTGGAATGCTACGTTTGCCTAGAGGTAGCCCCTACATATACACAAAAAAGTAGGAAAAAGAAAAAGTTATAGTTGATTTATGAATCATTTTAGAAGCTATCAGTCGAAGACACAGACATAAATATAAACGTATCCCTTTTGACTAATAAAATAATGTTAACGTTGAAAACATAAACGCGACCAAAGTATAACCGTTTTTGTGGTGCTAGGCAAACATGCAATTGCAAAAGCACCGGAAAAACTGTATTAAGCACAGTTTAAAACAGCTTCAATTGTAAATCCACAATTCTAGCTTTAAACAGCTGGGTTAGATATTACAGGGTGGACAAAATGGGGGAGGGCAACATTGAGCTCTGGCGACGGGTACCACTTATGATGTTGACGCTATAAACAATTGGGCGGGGAAACATGTCAATGGGCTTAACTCCCGTGTACGCAAACAACTTAGAGGGAATAAAGATGGCGCAACAATACCGAGTCGATGCCTCCCGAGATAAAGCCGGCGATAGCAGGGATTTCCGTCTTTGTTTGAAAACCTTTTGTCAACTCTTTGTTTACAGCTACGGTCTATACGAAAAAATGGCTTCTAAAAGAACTTCTAAACATTGAGATCAAAATTGCACAGAAGGTATTCGACTTATCTAATTAAAAAGCGTGCTTACCGTATTTGTTTTCATGGTGAGCGTAGGGTAAAGTTTTAAAACGGAGGTTTATACAATTAAGGGCCTGGCTATCTGTTGGTTTGTTGTCTCGATACACCACTTATCATAGACTACGGAATTCTAGCCCTGAAATCAAATCTCAGACATCAGTGTTCAAAATCTCCGTCTCTCAAGGCGAGAGCGTCTCTACATGTAGAACATCAAGATAGCCCTCGTCTAAAAAAACAGAACATGTCGCCTTTTAGTCTCTCGTCTGTGCTGCGTTTTTTTTAATGTATCCTCGTGGTTGGGACTGGTCTCCCAAGGCTGTCATATTGTCGGGGCTCAGAGAGTTTATGCTAATTGAATTAACTTTTTCGGACGCGCATTGCAGTCGGCCTCGCCGCGACGTCGCCTCGGATGATTGTCACGCATTTAAAGCCGGGTGTTCTGTGAGAAAGAGTTCGAAGTGTCCGACAGCGGGCCACCTTTTAAGGGACCCTCCCTCTCTGGACTATTCCCAAGGACAGGATTGTTGACTGAAGACCGTGGAAAATTGGGCGGAAAGTGCGAGGACCGAGAGCATTGATTTTGTCCGAGGGAAAAGGCTATCGCTGCACCTTTAGTATCCAGTGTACGGATTACGTTGTTTCTTACCCCTCTCCCTCCTTCTCTCTTTTCTTATGCGGCGTAAACGGACACAACTCACAATTTTCTTAAAATCAACCTAACGTTTCCCTGTCCTTCTACTTCCAGTGAAGGATCCGTGTCGAACCAGAAGAGGAATTGCTGCCATTCCTTGAGGATTATCCAGGATCCAACAACAACCACTTTCAAGAACTATCAACAACAGACTTAGAAAAAGGTGATATCATCTTTTCTACCGGATGTAAAGAAGAAAAAAAGACGAGAAGGCGAACAACAAATTTGCCCTTTTTCCTGGAGACCAATTTTGCGGGCGTGACTCCACCATCGGATGCCCTTTGAATTAAGCATTCGCTGAACTCACCATAGAGCGGGGAAAAACATGATGCCCTGAACTGACAGGCCATCCAAGCGTGCGGAACCACCTATAGACTCTGCTCACTCGCGTCCTGAAAGCCTTCCTTTGACACCAGATAGAGAAAGAACCTCATCAGTGATTCATCCAGCCAGCTGCGGCTAGCTGTCCACCAGTACCCGTCTGTCTGGATACTCATCTAACCAATGGTCACTGCTGTACTAATTGTCGTTGGATGTTGTTGTCATTGTTGTTGTTGTGTACCTCTGAAAGACTGAAGACTACGACGATGGTATGGCTCGCCTTCTTGGCTCTGACGGCGCTGACGCGATCGACGCAAGCTTCCGACGTCGTAGAAAAAGGTCAGTAGCCTTAAGATATGTCTTTGCTTGGTTTCCCAGCATCGCAACAACTTCCTTTATTCATCATTTGTGTAACGCACAAAGAAAATGTTAATACGATCCTGCTGATTCACTAATTTGTACCAATATTTTTCGACTATAAAACCTGTGGTTTTTAAGTCCATAACATGATTCCAAAACAAACTGCATAAAAACCTAAACCATGCCATTTTATTTTATTAAGAGATAAAGTAGCTTCCATTAAGAGTTCAGACCACGTGAGAAGGAAGAATCATGCACTTTTAAAGAAGTCGTATATGGCGTCGTTAAAGTCATTGTTTCTCTAGAAAAACGGTCGGTTGAGTTGTCCAAATCTGTGGCATGTTTTTGTGGGATGTGAGATTGGATTTTCCCATCTTTACTTGATGATCGATCTAATTGACAGCTGTCGAGTCCATCCCATTTGTGCCCCGCCCGTTTTATAGTCCAATAAGGTCGTATAACCCCCTGTTAACTTGATTAAGACCCGGAAATGCACAAAAGGCACGGAAAAAGCGCCGCGCATTTTGCCGGGATAAGGCACCCTGTGGGCCCTAAACATCTAATGCGGCAGGGCCTGAGAATGTGAACTACTGATGCGTTCATTAAGAGCGCAAATCCTGTTTTTCACGCAAGAGAGAGCGCGGCTTTTATTCAATGTTTTGCACAAGTATAAAAAGCCAGGATTTTCTATTAGAGACCATGTGAATACATGGTTAAGGTACGTCACTACAAGAGCGTTTTCCACGAAACTCGGAGGAAATAGCTCGCACAAGGAATTGTCATGAATGATAATGAATTAATCTCAGCCCACTGTTTATTGCTTCGTTTAATCTAACTAATTCTGGATTATATGGGGACCAGTCATATTATTTGAGTCCGGTTACAAACAATATCCATTTACGTAATGATGTAGAATTGAAATGAAATTCTCAAACGTATCGTAGGTTCCGTTATCGGGTTTATTCCGTAAGCTATTTCATGATTTCTCAGAAAAAGTCGTTACTTTGTAGTTTATCAGTATGATGTTGAATCTATGGGATGGTTATTTTGAACCTCCACCTTTGCAAAACCCCTTGATCTAGATACGGGTTACTTGCTCGCATATAGTTTAACCCAGTTCCACGAAAATACGAAATCCCTAGTGTTTGTTCCTAATACACAAACTATAAAACCTTCCGTAAAAGCAAACGTTCCAACACAGTAAAAACACAAAGAGTTTTTAGCATGATTTCCATCTCGATAACTGTCGGAATTACATCTGAAAACGGTCATAAAACGGATTTTTTATTCAAGGTTTGCGGTCACCAAGGAGGCGCTATGGTGAGGACATTTTACGACTATGTACCGAGCAGTTACCGAGGTGGCGTTTAGTTGGTCGTAAAAGAACACCATCTGTGGGACTGAAAGGGCGGCAAATCACGGGGAAAATTGGAACGATTTAACGGCAAAGACGCCTCAAAACACAGAAGATGTCATTGGCCTCACACGTCGCAAAAATAAAGGTCTTCGAGCTCGAACCTCTTTGTTGGTGAAGATTGGTTTGTGATGATGTAACAATTTTATAGAACGACACAAATGGCAGACAACATACGGAACACCGTTTCAAAGCGTTAATATGGCTGTAAAACTGCTTTCAAATTAGGTTAAATGTGGAAGTAATATCAGAGTGAGAAACACCGTTAAAACCGCATATGCTGTACACATCGGTAGCCGTAATTATAAGATCAGGATGAAATTCATGCAAATGTATGTTGTCCAAATTGTTCGCTTGCGCTTGTGTCTTGGTCGGGGACACATCATGGTCGTCGAGCGATTTTTGTACGAATTTCAGCAACGTTACGACATAAGGGAAGCCGACAGGGATCTATGGACAGAAAACATTTCCGCCACAAGGAAAACGACTTCTGTACGACGCCTCCGCGAAATGCAATCAATTTGCTGTCGTACGTCGTACGTACGGCGATTGTGACTGAGCCCGTATACGTGGTGCCGACATACAACCCAGTTTATGTAACAGATACGATAGCAAGATTATACAAACCAATTTTTGTAACAGATATGATAGCAAAAAGTATCTAGCTTCCACCAGGCCTTCCTACGGGGGTGCGAATCGTAAAATTCGGCAAAAAAGAATATTTTGAATAATTGGCAAGGAAGGTTAATATTTCACCTGCAAATGAAAACCTATGGTGGCAAATTATTCTCTCTATAGCCGGCGCAGTCAGTCTGGTAGAGACTATAAGAATTATCGCCAGTGATAAACATTTACCAGATATAGAAAGATTACGATTATTTTATATAGGACAGTCGCAATTGCGTTTTAAACTGTTCCCCATAACTCCGCCACGTAAAACAATGCACCCGGCAAATTTAGTTTCAGGTCCAGAAAACTCATAAGAAGTGAAGTGCACTTGTTAAAGGAAGTTTAGGACCAGTCTGCTTACCAGGGCTTTGATGAACTCAATCTATAAAAAAAAAAACGTCTCGCAAAGTTTACTTGCTACTTTAGGAAAGCGGACGAAGCAGCTTACTTGTATGTTCATCTTTTGAATTTTATAATTGATTTTTTTTAATTTCTAACAATGCTCAGTAAAATGTGTCTCTGTCATTTCACAAGTTCGTAGATTATACATGGTTTATAATAGACATCAAAGAAAAGTTACATGATCATTTAGAGCTATTCACAATAATGATTGAGAAAAACTAAGGGCAGCCACGTCTTACGCAATGTTGTATGAATATCAGTTAGGCTATGACAGAACTGACAGCTGACAATGATCTGCGACAACATTTTCCGTCAAAGACAGCCGACTGTTGTACGACAAATATACGACTGTCCCAAGAATGTCCTCGATCTGTTGTTGTTATCCTGCCTCATGTGACAGTAGCCTTACGCCCCGATTACACATAGCCGAACATGGCCTTCCGACCTTCCCCAACCATGGTTGGGATTGGTTTGGGACCTAGGTCGGCTGTGGTTGGCTGGTATTCTGCGAGGTTGGCTGGTGTTCGGCTGCGCCAGCAAAATGTTTTGAAAACATTCGGTTGTGGACGGGAGGTCTGTAATGGGTTGGCTGGTGGTTGGGAGTAAGTCAGTAGTGGTCAGGGTGTGTTTGAGGGTCAAATTTGACTCTTAACCTAAAACTGATCAGACTGCTCCCGACCAACCGTCAACTTTGGTTGGCTAGTGGTCGGGAGCCATATTCAGCTATGCTAGGCTTTACTGAAAATCCATACGATGACAGGTAATGACAGAAAACAGATGTACAGGAAAGGAATGTTTACAAAACAACACATAATTATTATTTTGTGTTTGAAAATGTGCGGCTTTTACCGAACGTCCCTGACACTGATGTCTGCCCCTAGATGACGTCATACGGAGGGTGTGTCGGTTTGACGGGAAGGAATACGTAGACGGGGACACGTGGCACCCGTTCTTACTTCCCATTGGCTACGTCTATTGCATCACTTGCATCTGCAAAGAGGTAAATGACAGTTTGTTTGTTTGTCCACAGTTTGTTGTTTGTCAACACAAACTATAGATTTTACCATGTTAACGAGTACTAACTTTGTGAAAACTAACCTTTTCTGCATGTAGTTAGGACTTTTACTATATCAAAAAGTATACACTGAAAAGGGGATAATTTGAAACTTAGCCAGCCCCAATTCCTGGATACCCCTATAACTAACCATGTAGGGAACGAGGATCCATTGTATGTATTTAGTCATTTATGCCTTGTTACTTGTTTTCAAAATGTTATCTTGACGTATTGTTTCCCAGCGGAAATGTAAACAGGGCATATGGCTAATCTCTAGAAATGAAATCTTTTGTCTTTTATCTTATCGCCTTGTGTCAAAACTCTTTCCTTTCCCCATCTACTTGATAATTAAAACTTAATTACTGTGTGACTATATAGTTATCTGTCCCCTCCCCTCTACCACAGGATGGCACCGTCAGCTGTCTGTCAGACGACTGTCCTAAAGTGACCTGTGATAACCCCGTCTACCTGCCGGGAGAATGCTGCAGACGATGTCCAGGTACGAAAGCAGTAAGATACAGTCTAGTGCCACCTAGTGACAGTCTAGTGACAGTCTAGTGACAGTCTAGTGACAGTCTAGTGACAATCTAGTGACAGTCTAGTAACAGTCAAGTGACAATCTAGTGACAGTCTAATGACAGTCTAATAACAGTCTAGTGACAATCTTACGACAGTCTAGTGACTAGTGACTGTCTAACAATCGTGTGGTGGTGAAATGTTACAGTCACCGTGTTATTTCATTAGCATAATGCGATGAAAATGTAAAGCCAAGAAATCATTTCTTATGACTTAAAAACAAACATATTGCCTATAGAGTGTGATTTACTTTACAGAAAACATTTGCTAAGCTGTTGGCAGAGCATATCTTTGCATTAGTCTCCACAATTGCCTTTCTACGGCGGTACGGATCGTAGAATTTGGCAAAAGGGGAATAATAGGACAGGGGAGTCAATCCGCGGGAACGTTAACATTTCCCCCTTTTCGATGTCTAAATAAAAAAGCCTGTGATGGCCAAACAACCCTGGCAAATATTCTTCCCATAGCCAGCGTAGTTAGTCTGGCAGAGACTTCCCTGAACGCCAGACTCCCAATCTCTGAAATACATATCGTGTGGTAGATAGTATTTAAGACATTGGGGGTCTGGCCTCCAGGCTAGGCAGAGACCATCTTTGAATCAAACGCCCCGTACTTTGTTGAACCCTTGCAGAAGTAACTACGCCCGCTCCGACAACGGCGCCTTACCAGGGCCAGCAGTGTGAGTTCAAAGGCCGCACGTACCAGCACGGGGAGAGCTTCCGCAGTGACGGCGTCTTCATGCTGCAGACGGAGAGCCAGTGTGTTCACTGCTCTTGTTCGGTAACAATTCGTTCTTTACTGCGTGATGTAGTGTTTGTGTGAGTGTGTGAGTGTGTGAGTGTGAGTGTGTGAGTGTGTGTGTGTGTGTGTTTGCGATTGTATACGCAATACAGCGTTATTTGTGTGTGTGTGTGTGTGTGTGTTTGCGATTGTATACGCAATACAGCGTTATTTCAACTTCCTAACCCTATCATTGTCTATGAAATCATCTATATCGTCGTTAACTTCTTTTCTTTCGATATGATAAAACCAAGAAGGTTCTCGATGGAATTTCTTGAGGGTAGTTGCCAACTTCGTAAGTAAATACTAGACTGCAACAATATATAGCTATCTGTGCACTTCTTGAATACAGGAATACAAGACTCATCAGCTGTGATACCATGTTCTGTTGCTTCAATTCTTGCTACAACATTTAAATTATGGTCCATATTCTGAAAAATTAGGAATCTTTTTTTTCTACCCATCTTGTTTCTTTTCCCGCTCTCGCGTTAGATTTAGAGTCTGCAGAGAATGTCGTGCATACAATTTTCTTACTGTGGCCTTAAGGCTAAATATGTGTATGTTTTCTTTTTGTCATCTATCATTTACTTAAAGGAAGGGAACGTTTTCTGTGCACTAAAGACCTGCACCGTGCCACAATGTCCCAACCCGATCCAACTAGCCGACTCCTGCTGTCTTCAATGTCCAAGTGAGTTATTTTTGTCATTCTTACAACAAACTTAACATTTTTTTTTGTTATTTTCAGATCTTTGATTATATTGATTAAAAGTTGTAATAGGCCTCTTCCACGCATTTCCTTTCCTTTCTTCAGTAACGATAATCTTTCCTTCCAACGTCTAGTTGGAAATATCACAACCAACTCTCTTGCAGAAAAAGCCAAAACTCCGATCAGAGACGAAGAGGCGTACGAAGTTGAAGAGTATGACGACACGCAGGAGCAGAGAATCCAGAACGATCCTGAGGCCAATTTCGAGCACCCTCTACCGGAACTCAAAGGCGTTGCAGGCTCTCAGACTCGAGTGAATATCATCTTGGCCAACAACAACACCAACAGAATAGGAAGAAGTAAGCCATTCTTTGCTATAAAAATTACAAAATAATGATAAGATTTTTCAAATATCCAGAATAGAATATTTAATACACTATCTACATTGAGATTGTAATTTGCTCCCGTTTTGGTTAACCATAATTGATAATTATGTCGCTAACATTTATTTATTTTCCCAGTTTGTGTATCAAGTGGACAGACATATTCCCATGGAGAGAAGTGGCACCCAAACTTGGTTCCTTTTGGCCAGATGAAATGCGTCGTCTGTAACTGCAATGTAAGTGCCAGGGTTTTTACATGTAGAGTTGCACAATAGATGAGAATAATGTTTTTACAAAAGTACCACAGTTTACTATAATGCCCCTTTTCCTGTGTAATGTCAGAAACGTTCTACATACAGCAAACTTTGGTTTCACCTAAAAGTCATTAAATGTTGACTTAAAAATTAACATTTTTACACCCTCCCCAAAGCACACACACTTAGTCCTTACACAGTTTTAATTTTTTAACCACCATCAAATATCCCAGCAGATGGTAGTAGGGAAAGTCATATGCTGGTGGTCTCCAGGTGGCCTGATGCTTATATTCTTCTCCCTCCCCCTCCCCAGGACAGTAAGACCACCTGTAATAGAGTATCCTGTCCTCCGGACTCAGACTTGCCCTGTCAGAACCCCAGGAAAGTGCCGGGAAAATGCTGCAGCGCCTGTGTTGGTGAGATCAACCTTCCACTTATTGTTTTCATAAAACAAAAACAAAAAGTAAGCCATATTTTGTTATTACACATCGGGTATGCTACAGATACAAAATAGGGTGCAAGTTTTGTTTGGAAATGCCATTGTTTGAACTACAGTAGTATCATTGTGCATCTCCTATCGTTATTATCTCTATTATAATAATTCTAATTCTAATTTGTATTTAATTTAGTATCATTGTATACACATACTTCTTGTTTACACTGTGCTAGCGCTTGGACCCTGCATATATTTAGCACTAAAAGAAGACAGGAACCTTGCAACAGACCTGAGTCGGCTTACAGATGTGCCCTACAGTGTATGTGGCCCTATGAGACTGTCAATCTCATATAGGACTGTTTAGCCATAGCCAAAGCTGTAGGGCTGATATCTTAGGATTTTACCATCATATTGACTAATGGAGGCCCTATATAACAAGAAGACACATTATCATGTTATGAACAGCTAAGCTGAATATCTTGTCTGCACTTCTATAGCAGAAGGTGAACTTGAATCGCTTATGACGACAGAAGGTCCCATAATGCTCAACGGAGAGACATCAGAACAAGCCATCCTGGAACGTCCGCCAAAACCGCGTGGGAAAGACGAGAAAAAGGGGACGAGGAGACAAGGAACGAAGCCGTGCTTGAAGAGAAGAGAGACGCATCTGGTGTACTCGTACCAGCCGCAGCCGGAACACGCCACACAGTCGCACAAGTACGCACTGGAGAACGTCAAACAGGAGATGGTGGAACTACATGTATGGGAGGTTATACAAGGTGGGTATACAACATGCACATATATATATATATATACTGTATGGGATTTTACCTTTTCAAAATATTCTATGGAAGCGCGTGTGATACAACTCTAGAACCTCATGTGATACGGATAGTTATCACACGGTCCGGAACACCCATATCACAACTGTAGTACGCTGCTGAGGCAACATTTTGGTACTATATCAATTTTGCATTGTGTAAGAGGTAACGTAGCAGGAAGCTTTATAACATGAAATAGTTTTATGTTATGAACATTTTGTTTGTCAAAGGATGGACAAAGGTGTTGTCAATAAATAGCTTTATATGTAAAATGCTATATGTAAGTTGCATCAACAGCATCATGTCCATAAGGCTCTGTTCCAAAAAGTTCCAATACGAACAACACATTTCTATATTAACCTAATCTAAGTTAATATAATGTAATTTTTCTAATTTACTAATAAACTAATGTATTTTCTCCCTTTCTGGCATTTACTTTGAATTCAAGGAATCATCCGAATCTTTAAGATTGTAAGGCTGACGACGAAAGAGTTTGAAGAAATCCAGAAGAATGACAAACAGGGCCAGTATAAACTTCTTGGGGCTACAGCTGAAAGTGTGTAATATTCATTTGTTTCTATTTAACTTGCCATGTGTATCTGCTATGCCAGAAAACATATATATAATCAGCTAGTTAACATGCACATTTATTTAAGACAGAACTTAAGCTTGCCAAAGTGACATGTCTGTAGAATTAGAAAAAATGCTGGACAATGCAAAGTCTTCTCATGTGTCCCATGTCGGCATTCCTTGCGGTAAACAAATTGTGATGTAATAATGTACTATATATAGGTCCATTGAATGTAGTACCGGTAAATATATTGTCCCCTCATCATAGAATATTCCGGTTTGTAACTCGTTTCAGACTTCATAGCTTTTTTAAAAGTCTGTTGTAATATTCTTTAACAGCCTTCTGTGGTTGAAGCCTTGAACTGTCATGTACGTTATGTATACAAAGGTGTAGCAAAGACTGCTTGAAAACAAATTACAAATGTAAAGTATTGCATGTGTATTTTTTACTATATATTGTAATTTCTATTATTAGCAAATGCCACATTTTCCTTGTAAGTTCTTTGAAACACAGACCTCCCTTTTCTTAACATTCAGGTCGAGTGAGAAAACTGAAGCGGCGTGAGACCAACCTACAGGACATGTGCACCAACAACTGTAAGGAGAGGATAGGCAACCTCTTCAAGATCCTCAAAATTAAAGACACGTCCAAGAGGAACAAGTGCAAGAACTAGATATGCAAGTGTGTGCATAACGGACATGCCCCCAACACTCTATGTCTGACTCAGAACTATGGATGGGAAAATACATTGAATTAGACGGATTGGGTAACCTGGGTACTATCCTCCTTAGTTACCGCTGGCTCGCTGTTTGCAAGTGACAAGAATGAGCCAGAGGTAAGTACGGAGGATGGTACCCAGGCTAAGGTTGGGGGCAAAAGCCATGGAAATTGCCATTCTTTTGTCCAAATTTGTAGAATCGTCCAAGAAAACAGAATTGAGCGGTTTGCACAATATGGTGTAGATATTTCTGCATTTATGTATTTGCTGGCATTGTAAAAAAAAAGCATTTTCATGAAATTACATACCCTTTGAACTAACCAGGCAGCTTAAGATCTAGAAAAGATGCTTTTAACAGTTTAATGATGCAAATAATTCACCCTATGTAGCTTTAGCCTATGTAAAATACACATTTGAAAGCTAATATATCTGATTGTGATACAGATCCTAGGGATGCCACTAACAGAATACGCAAAAGTAGAAACTGTATTCAAACAACCTTCCAACTCATTCATGAACCTTCTCTCCAAGCAGAGGTCAGGCTCCAGCTTGTTTGGAACATCTTTTGAAGTTTTTTTTTGCCAGGTTTTCTGTTTTGTTGGCTTTGTGTATCCTTGTACATTGTACTAGACAAAGAAAAGCTGACATAATAGAAAGCCTGACAAAACCGCCTAAAAAGACATCCAAAGCAAACCTGAGCCTAACCTCTGCTTGGAGAGTATCAAGAACCTTCTTTCCAATAGACTGACTTTTTTGCTATTTCTGTGTTACTACATTTGTATTTACGACATTGGGCATCGTAATATAGAGTCCAACATATTATATGTCAATTTCTTTAAAGCAGGAGAATACAGGGTGTGATGTATTGTATCTGGATTCAGTTGTTACGTATCTGTGTTTGTACATATTATTTTGAATGTGCTAAAGGAATGTAAATTATTAAATTTTCATTAATATCAAACATAGGAAGTGCATGCATTATTTGAAATTTATTTATCAAAATGTACAAAAATAGCCATACCAGAATTCTGCAGACTGCAATTTTGGAGTAACTGTTAGCAAACATTAAAATATAAGGGCCCTGTACTGCAAGTCACCTAGTGTACAATAGAAGTTTGTAAGGTGACACTATTTGCAACTAGGCAAAGGATATAATTTGCTACACAGAATACAAATTGAAAGAGTCACTTAAGTATCAATGAAGGTTTCTGCTTTCTTTGCTCTCTGAACTGTTTTATATACACCAAAATCTGAAACATTTTAAAATAACAAGTAACAATTGATCTGAACAAATAAAGGCATTTCTTGTACATGTATACCGTGATCTGTTTCTATTGTCTGTTCGTGTTTGGCTAAACAAAGACAGAGAAGATGGGGAGGGAGGGCAATAAACTACAATCTATCGGAAAGAGAACTGTTGAGTAAGACTTGATGCAAATGGGGGTAAAGAACTAAGTGGTGGGCAAAAGAAGCTGGAAAGGAATGGTAGCCTGCATCAGTGGCAGCTAAAAAGCGAGTAATAACGATGTTAGATATAACAGGAAAAATAACAAAACACATGAGATGTAACTATCTAAAGCCTTTAAGAGTTTGAAGTACAAAATATGTATATGAGTTGCATGAATCTTATGTTATGATGGGCTTGCAAATTCAATGGTGCTTGCTTTAGAATTGAGATTCAAAGAAAAAAGGAATACTGAATATGTTTGCAATGTTTAATTGATAAATGATATTAAGTGACTTTGATACTAATGTACAAAAAAATGTAAATAAGTGAGGATCATCCAATATACAAACCAATTTTATATACTGACTAAGTCTAAATTTGCATGTGTACTAAAATATCAAAGTGACAAACAACAGGGGCCAATCCCATCTGAGGAAAGGAAAGACCTAAAATATTGTACTATTATCCTCAAACATAAGTACTTTTCATTTCAATACAGCTTCTAGATAATATCCATTTTTGCCTTCTGGAAAAACCATTCTTTTCTCAGTACTTCACTTAGATAAATGTATACTTTGTTTGACACTGATACGATCTTACTAATGGAGCTATATCTCACAAAATATTTTGTTATGTACAGCGCTTTGTCTATCTTTAATCACAACTATATCCCTTGTTAGTATAAGTTCTTAGAAAATCCCTAAATTATCAATAACAAGTCTACATTTCTTCCAAGATTTAGAGTCCTGAAAAAAAAAACTTTCGCACATCTGAATTGTGCAATGCCAGTTAAGTACTAATCCATTCAGCCCCTTTCAAAAGTCCTCCTACGTTTCTAGGATCATACGAAATCACAATGTCATATTCCATGAATCACATCAAGAAATTATCTGTCTTTCAAAACAGATTTCAGTAAATCTTCAATGTACATGTATATTTCTTTCCAATCTATTATTCCCAAAAAATAGAATCTTCAATGACTTTCAGACAAGACTTCATAACTTTTTTTTTTGTATATTGCTTGACAAAGAAGATCTTCAAGCTGCCTTCTTTTTGAAGAAGCTCATGATACCAGCCTGTTTGGTGGATTTTCCTACGGGCGATGGTTTCTTTTTTTCAGGGGAAGGTTGCTTGGTCTGAGTACCAGGTTTGGAAGGTCCACTTGGTTTGACTTTTTCTTCTTCTACATCTGAGGCATCTGTGGACTCACTCTCATAAACCTTCTCTGTCACTGGAAAACAAAACAAAAGAACAACAACATTGAATTTGGTACTCAGCAAACTATAAAATACTTTTACAGGTATTGTTCATCCAACACTCAAAGTCTTTGCTACATTTGGTAAAAAAACTGAAGTAAGAGTTAATTATTGTTGAGTTTCCAAGTTAAATAAATGCACTGTAAATGCATGAAGTCTACTTGCAATGAAACACTTTGTTGTTTAACTTTAACAGAAAATTGCATCTAGATTATCAAAACAATAAATGTAAAGAGCTAAAGATATAATATTACGCAAATGTGATCATTATACACTTCTATACTTTAAATACCATTGGTTGAACAAATGCGCAATCAGTAGAATTCCATTTGTATATGAAACATTTTCTCCACGTATTTTCAACCTAAAAACGAAACTACATTTTACTGTAATGCATTTAAGTTTACGTGGTTTTCATTTTGCGGTACGGAGAAAATGGAGGTGGGCAAAAGGTTTGCAGTGGTTTTAAGTTCACCCGGAGTTCACTGCAAAAACCGTGAACATAAAACCACCGCCAACATTTCTGTATTTACAGTACATACCCATGAATCCATCCTCATTGACAAACTGCTTTGACTTGAGAACTCTCTTGTGTTTCCTCCTTTTACCACCTGCACCGTTGACGGTTTTTGTGGTCTTGTTGCTGGACTTGATGTCAGGTTGTGGGGAGGGGGGTGGCGAGGGTTCAGGGGATGGCGGAGGGGAGGGGGACAGGACGCGAGGCTCCGGGGGTGGGGTTGGTGGGATCACCATCTCATCTTCAGACATTTCTGTTGGATTTTATAGAATCTAGTCAGACTAAAGATGGCAAGATACACAAATGCACAGAAAATAGAGAGAATAGATAATTTTTTAAATGAAAATGTATAAAAAACATGGGGATTAGCCAATATTGTCTGATCATTTTTTTTGGATACATAACATTCAAACTAATAGACTGATCCTGTAGCACAACCCACCTCCATTAAAATGTAGAAATGCAAAATGCAAAAATAAATAAAAACTGGACATGCAGAACTCTCTCATTGGTCAAATCACTAATTGCCATGTCATCATTGGTTGAACTGCTAATTGTGATGGACAGTCAGGATCAATTTATCATACAGTAGCCTGTAATGTACATGTATCACTTGCGAAACAACAACAGACCTTCTTCACTGCTACTTGAAGACTCTGGCTGCTGTATTCTTCTCCTTTTCTTCTTCTTTGGGGCCAAGTCTTCATCTTCAAGGTAATGTACAAAAATAGAGTTAAGAAAATCTAAATTTTCTCCAGTGTCGGGCGACCCCGACGGACCTACATTGACCAACTTGCTGGGGACGTTGGGGTGAGGGCCGAAGATCTAGAGCACTTAATGGCGGACCGTAGCGAATGGAGGAAGAGGGTTGACTTAGTCTGGGCAACCCGCCTGACATGATGATGATGATTAAATTTTCCCATCACTGTAAAGCAATTTACTGCTAAGAAATTTGAGCAAGTCTATACAAGTTTGCTAGTGTTAGTGTTAAGTGATAACATTTATCATACATTGTACCTTCATCTGAAGATGACATGTCTTTGATTTTCTTTGACTTGGCACCACTGTAAGAGAAAAGGAGTACATAAGTATTATCAAGAGAGTTTACATGATGTTTGCAAGAGTTGGAGCGTGCTCCATTTTTCTAACAGTAAGCAACTATAAGCTATCAAAACCTATGCTTGCACAATAGACAATTTACATAATCAGTTAAGTTTTGAACACAATTTAGTGGTAAAATTGCATTTGAAAGTGGACTGACAATCTAAATTTATCACAGTATTATGACCAGTGGGAAAGAGCCTTTGATGGTTAGATTTGAACATATATTGTAACATGAATATATAATTCAAAATAGCATATCATACAACATGTAAGATATTGAATTTCTTACCTTTTCCTTGCATACTCTTTTCCTTTAGCTGTTGCTGATGCTTTGGTTGTTTTCTTGCTTGTTTCTTTCTTTGTGACCTCTTCTTGTTTTATCACTTTGTCTTGTTTTCCATTTTTCTGATCAGATTGTTTACTTGATTCTTTGGATGCATCAGTAGATTTAACTGAAAGACAAAGTTTTACAGTTTGCATTTAAGCATATGTCTATTGTGCACAAAATAGTTGAACGTATGGACAAGTTTGTAAAAAATTCAAAAATGAAGTTTCCCTTACCTGTGGGGTTTTTATTGATAAATGCCATCATTCCTCCCATTTTAGGTTTGGGTTTTCTACCAGTAGGCACATTCTAGAAAGAAAAAGGACAAAAACACAACATTTCAGGAAACATAACAGTAATATTGTAATTCATCTTGTACATTAAGAACTTTTTTCAATTCTTTACCAACCCCCTTTTTACATCGTTAAGGCAAGTCGTAAATTCACAAGGACTTAATTTTGTGGTGGATGGGGAAATGAGTTTTTTGGCAATGTTTTAAGTTTGCAGTTAAAATAATTCTGGGCTACAGTAGTAACACATTGAAAATACAAAGTTGCTGTGTCATTAACTAAAAAGCCATAAAAATTAAACTACATTAAACATTTCAAGATTTAATTACAGTATTCTACTTCACAACATGCTAAATCTTCAAAAATCTTCAAAATTCCTTTTTGATATTTAAAAAAAACAATGTTCACAGGTCTATCAAACCAACATCGTAACAATGTGAATCTTTAAGAAGGTACAGCTGTAGTTATCTTTTCCTTTATTACACACAATGTTGTGCATTTTTAGATACTATTGCATTACATATGAAATTGTCTTACCTTGCTATCTTTGTTTTCCTTTCCTCCATTGTCTGTTTTTGCTGTTTCACTGGTCTCTTGTTCCTTTGTGGCCTTCTTTGTAAACATTTGTGCCATTGTGGTCTGTCCCTAGCAGAAATAAAGTTGATTTTTACATACAAATGTTTATATTCTCAGAAAGTTAAAGTATAAAAGTCTCTGATATCAAAATACATTTTGATCACTGCACATACATTACAAAAGTTAGTTGCATGTCATTCAAACTTCTAAAAAAATTCAAACAAACCTTAGCTTTCCCTGCTTTAGGCTGAGGTGCACTTGCAGTAGAAGAGGAAGAAGCAGCCTTCAACTGCTCACTCTCCTTTTTAGGTTGGACTTTGCCTTTTAGTGGCTGCTTGCTGCTAGACCCCGGTGTGCTGGATAGCACTTGCAACCTCTTCTCCTCTTCAAGCTGGTTAATTTCGTCAGCATCTCTAGGCTGGGCTTGTGGACACTTAACGGCACTCAAGCTATTTGTAAAAGAAGAAAAAAAGACAATAGTAAACCAAAGGGAATGAGATAATTAGAAGAAACATTTGAACAGGTTAAAATACTACATTTCAAATGTTGAAAATAATGTACAACGACTTGTTGAACAAGACAACAAACTGAAAACTAAGAGTACTACATGTTTATCTAGTAGTTTTCCCGCTTTTAGTTTCACGCACCTGCGCACTAGGACCCGGGGCAAAGACCCCGGATGTAGTTTTCCTCTCTGTACAGATTGTTCTACGTTTCTGTGAATACACACGTGAGTTCAGTATACGTGTGTGTGTGTGATCTTTACACAGATTAACAATGGTAGCAGAGGCTGGTTGGTAGTCGGAGTATTGTTGACTGCTCAACCGTTCCAGTGTCGCAAGTCAGGAGTTTTGCTGACGACGTCTGCGAGTTTCCTCTGAGAATTTGTGTGTAGCTGAGTATCGGCAGCAAGAAAAAAATGGCGGCGGGGTCGGAATGGTCGAAGCATCACTCCAGAATGCCGCGTTTCAACATGAAGGAGAAGACATACGAACAGTATCGGTTCGAACTCGAATGTTGGAATGCAGTCACGACATTAGGCAAGACGAGACGGGGCATCGAGATCATGCTTAGCCTACCAGAATCAAGTGAAGATCCTGAGTACAAAACTCGTGAGTTTCTCTCGTCCAAATTGGAAATGCCGGAACTCACATCGGACAACAGTTTCGCTAATGTTCTGGAACAACTGGACGAGCACCTTCGTGTTGACGAAACTGGAAGACTTTGGGAATCGTTTGTTGCGTTTGACCAGTTTAGCCGTGGATCCCTACCGATGAGTGAGTACATCTCAAAATTTGACGTTCTTTATAATACTCTCAACAAATGTGGCCATGTGACTCTTCCCGCCTCCGTACTCGGTTTGTTGTTGGTAAGACGTGCGAATTTGTCCCCTGCGGAATCGAAGTTGGTCATGACAGGGCTCGATTACACCAAAGAGACAGCTCTATACACTCAAGCAAAGGCAAGTTTACGCAAATTTTCCAGTGAGCTTATGACGGCACATTCGTCTAACCCTTTTGCCATGCCCATGATGAAGCATGAGGTTCACGTGGCAGAACAGCAGACATTCCAAGCCTCTCGTGGGAGGTATGTACCAGGCGCCACAGGGCAATACAAACCAGGCCGCTACAACAAGCCAGGCAGGGGTCGAGGCGGTTTCCGGTTTCAAGATGGCGGCGCCCATGGAAGTCGGCAGGGTGAAGGAACGTTCAACCCTAAAAACAAGTACGGAGATTATTATCGTTGTCACTGTTGTGGATCATTTAGACACATGTTAGAGAAGTGTCCCGACGCTAAGACGCAGAAGGCCCACGTGACAGAAAATGAAGCGGAGTCAGAAGATACCCAGTTTGCAGTATTGTTTACGGGAGCCTCAAAGTGTCTGATGTCAGAGCTTTCAACTGAGGCATCCCTTTGCGCCGTGTTAGACTCGGCATGTTCGTCCACAGTATGTGGTATGTCATGGATGAAGAAATACTTGTCGGTTTTGGATGAGAAGCATCATGACTATGTCAAAGAAGAAGCAAGCACCAATGTATTCAAGTTTGGAGGGGGAGAGAGGTTACCTTCCCTGGGTAAGTTCAGCATTCCCGCAAAGATGGCAGGTCAAGATGTTATGATTGTGACAGATGTCGTGGACAGTGACATTCCTCTCCTGTTATCACTTGACGCCATGAAGAGAGCAGACATCGTTTTGCACACACGTGAAGATAGGGCTACAATCTTTGGCAAGAGTGTTAACCTGAACCTGACCACCTCCGGACATTATTGTGTGTCTTTAGTGAACCAGCCCATTGAGGTTAGTGAAGTGCTGCAGGTCGATCTAGGAGAAGATGTGGCACAAGCAAGAAAGAAACTGTTGCATCTCCATCGGCAATTCGCCCATCCCAACGTTGAGAAGTTGACAGAGTTGTTACAAGGTGCAAACGCATGGAGAAGCCATTACGCCCCTATTCTACAGGAAATATGTCAAAGCTGCGATGTGTGCAAGCGATTTAAGCGGGGGACTGCTCGGCCGGTAGTAGCATTGCCAAAGTCAACCAGGTTCAATCAAGTTGTGGCAATGGACCTCAAGAAGTGGGGATCGCAGTACCTGTTGTATTTTGTTGATGAGTTCTCACGTTTGACTGTGGCAAAACGAATTGCGAGAAAGTATCCCAAGGACGTAGTTGAGGCATTTATGGAGTTATGGATGGCCTGTGGATACGGTATCCCAGAACAGATTATGGTGGACAATGGGGGAGAATTCACAGCAGCAGAAATCATGGAGTTCAGCAGCAAGCTGAACATCAAAGTGAATACAACGGCGGGTCATTCACCATTCTCCAATGGTGTGTGTGAGCGTAACCATGCAGTGATGGATGTCATGTTAGAGAAGTTGGCTTATGAGAATCCTAACACACCTATTGATCAGCTCATTGCATGGGCATGCACAGCAAAAAATGCCATGGCCATGTTTGCTGGATATTCCCCATACCAAATTGTGTTTGGCAGAAATCCGGTACTGCCTGGGTTCGAAACACACCCCCCTTCGACCAATGAGGTCAAAGGAGATGTTCTACTGAAACACCTCACAGCCCTGGCCGCTGCCAGAAAGGCGTTCACGGAGGCCGAGTCGTCTGAAAGAGTGCGCCGAGCTTTACGTCATAAAATCAGAATTGCTGAACGCACATATGCTCCCAACGAACAGGTGTATTACAAGAGGGACGATTGCTCAGAATGGTATGGTCCGGCAAAGGTCATAGTGCAGGACGGAAAGATTGTATTCATTCGACATGGAGCATATATGCTTCGAGTCCATGTCAACAAAGTGGTTTTGTCGGGTCAGGAATATACACCTGAGCAACCTACCCAAGATGTAGTAAACATTCCATTTAAGGGACCAGATAATCCCCCACACGAAGATGAACCTGTTCCAGGTAATCCGGTCTATGACACGGGTAATGAAAGTGACGTGGAGAATGCAAATAAGGAGCCGAACTCAGATGTGGCGTGGAAGAGAGATGACAAGGGAAGACTATACCATGTACAGAACACTGAGTTACAATCTCCAACTATTAGAGATGTTATCTGTGTAGGCAGAGATAATGTGGTGCTACATAGTAAAACGATTGATGTTAATATTCAACAGGCCAGGAATGAAGAAATGCAAAAACTGAAGGATTTTGAAACCTTTGATGTGATAGATGATACAGGTCAAGACCGTATATCAACAAGATGGGTTGATACCATCAAACAGGATGGTTCAAGGAAATCCCGTTTGGTAGCTAGGGGTTTTGAGGAACAAGAGCATATACAAAGTGATAGTCCAACTATAAGCAAGCAAGTGTTAAGAGTATTCATGGTTTTGTGTGTCATGTATGGCTGGATTCTCAAAACTATGGATATCAAATCTGCATTCTTACAAGGTGACAGATTTTCTCGTGAAGTCATTGTACAACCCCCAAAAGGCTATGAAATGATGGGAAAGTTATGGAAGCTCCGTAAATGTTTGTATGGTCTCAATGACGCAGCAAGGACATTCTATATGTCAGTGAAACACACACTCATTGAACTGGGATGTCAGACTTCGGACATAGAACCCGCAATGTTTTTGTATCATGTCAATGGAGTCATACATGGATTCATTCTGACTCATGTAGATGACTTTCTGTATGGTGGCGATGAACTGTTTGAAGAGAAGATCATCTCGCCGCTAGCTGAGAAATACCACACCAGCCGTCAAGAGTCAGGAACATTCACATATGTTGGTATCAATGTTGTTCAGGAGAACGACAAGGTGACAATACACCAGAATAAGTACCTTCAAGGTTTGTCCAATGGAGACATGCCCACTACCCAAGTTGACACTGTTAGGGACCTTAACAATGAGGAATATACAATGTTTAGGTCACTTGTAGGTCAGATGAACTGGTTATCCAATGGTACAAGACCAGAGATATCTTTCAAGACTATAGATTTATCTACTAAGTTTGCTCATGCTACTACCACTCATCTGACTGAGGCGGTAAAGACTGTCAAAAAGCTAAAATCATCAGAAGGGGAAATTGTCTATCCCCGACTCAGTGGAATGCAGAACGTCAGTTTAACTGTTTTTGCTGATGCCAGTCTGGCTAACCTTGAGAATAGTGGGAGTTGCGGTGGTCATTTGATTTTTATGACAGACTCGTATGGAAAGTGTGCACTTGTAGCCTGGCACAGTGGTAGAATTAAACGAGTATGCAGAAGTACTCTGGCCGCAGAGACTCTAGCAATGGCAAATGCTCTCGAAGAGGCTATCTATCTTCGGGAGATCCTGCAAATAAGCACAGCCCATAATGTACCCATTCTGGCAATCACTGACAACAGAAGCCTTGTACAGGCAGTTGAATCCACAAGTCTAGTCTTAGAGAAACGTCTCAGAATTGAGATATCTAGTATTAAAGAACTAGTGAGAGTATCAGATGTGACTCTGAAATGGGTCCCAGGAAGCTATCAATTAGCTGATGTTATGACTAAGAAAGGGGTGACTGCCAACCCCTTACTAGAAGTGATTTCCACAGGATATATGGCTCAGATACCTTAGAGTTAAAGATAATCCAGTAAGAACAATAGCATGTAAGAGACTTTCTTATTTTTTTCCAAACAGATTTGTGACTCTTTATACTTAGAGAATCAGATGTTATCTGACCAAAAGTTTTCCTTTTGTTTCATGTATAATATATATGTTTAGTTTTAGAGAGTTGTATTATGATAGATATGTTTTGAAGATAGTTTAAAACATTTTAGTTTTAGGGAGTTTGTATTGTGGTAAATATGTTTTGAAGATAGTTTAATACATATAATATTATTTAGTATTCAGCAGCCATTTAGTCAACTATAAACATGTAACATTATATTTTGTTTTGCTCTAGCATTAACTAACTCTGTTAAAGAAAGAATAGAAGGGAATGTTTATCTAGTAGTTTTCCCGCTTTTAGTTTCACGCACCTGCGCACTAGGACCCGGGGCAAAGACCCCGGATGTAGTTTTCCTCTCTGTACAGATTGTTCTACGTTTCTGTGAATACACACGTGAGTTCAGTATACGTGTGTGTGTGTGATCTTTACACAGATTAACACTACATTAGTCACTACTATAAATGACTTTAAGTTTGCAGTGATTTGATTAAGGAGAAAATGAGCAGTAAGGAGAAAATGAGCGTTCACGGTGGATTTAAGTTTGCAATAGTCTCAATTCACATACTGGAAACAATTTTTTTGTGGCAGTCTTTGTAGTCTTTGTAGTGAAGTGGACACCTCAAAAACCGTGAAAATAAAACCACTACAAAAATTTCGATTACAGTACATGAATGTACAGTACCTGGCAGACAGTTGTATGTTCTTGTTAATGTCATAGTCAGACATATACAGGGGGTTAGAGTCCTTTAGGTCAGCTTTCTGCACACTGTACACATGGACACTGGAAACTGTCTCAAGGGACGACTTCACAGCTAGAGAAAGAAAAACAGAAACATTAAAACAAATCTCATATCTAATTTCTACTTTTAAAACAAATAAAAAATGATAGCATTTTCAGAATGTTACTAGTAGTAGTAGTTCATGTGTAGCATTTCGACCAAAGTACATGCAATTTCTGTAAACTTAACAAAAACAAAGATATGAGACAAAGATACCATATTCAATGCCTAGTTTAATCATTGTTACTGTAGCGCATGTATTACCATACTATAAGAGGTGATGGAAGAAATGGGATACAACAACAAAATAAATGGTGTTGTTCATACCTTCTAGATTGTCATCCTTGGCTACACAAACCTTACACACCTGAAATTACAAAATAAATACACATAATGAAATACAAAGACATGCAACATTAAGTATGATGAAAATACAAATAAAGGTTTTCGAATGATATTAAAGAATAAAAGCGGTTCTTACCGTGCCATCTTCGGTCTTTTGTCTTCCATTTACCAAGTAAGTCACATGAACAGGTTTCTTCTCTTTCCTGCTTTTTTCCACAAAGCTGAACAACATTCTACAAAAGGATAAATGGACATCAATGATTCATGACATTATTTGCCCATAGCTTACGGACTTGTCTTCGATACATTTTGCCTCAGTGTATGGAGGCTTTGCTTTTTGTTTGAGTGCCTGTTTGCCATGTTCTTGTGCTTTTGTAGTTATATAAACACACTAGTGGCGTGCAGGAAGTGAATGGGAAGACGGTGTCATCGAAAAGGTCAGCCCTGCCGGAGTGACAGGAAGTATCAGACATGACAGGTCATGGGGTCAATGGAAGAAGCTACCAATTCAAAGGGAGGTCTTGTTTGTGGTCTTTTATGTTTTTGTCTGTTTTTTTACATACATATTTTCCATATACTAGCACACCAAAGAGTGACAGGAAGTGATAAATGGACACATCCATGTATTCAAAACCTTTTTTTCAAAGGTAAATTAACTACAAGTAAACAAGACATACAAGAAACCCTACATATTTCACGGAGGTGCAAGACCTTCGAACTCTAATTTCCTTGCAAAAAATGTAACAAAGAAAGAAAGACAACTACTAAAAATTCGGGTAAAATATACTAGTTTATATAGTTTGTCATAAATAAACGGCTTTGATAGAATATAAATAAGAAATAGTCAAGATCAAGATTGTGTAACTCATGTACAAAAATCCCTGCATATAGTATTATCCTGAAAACATAATATGAAATCATAAAAAATCTTTTTTTGTACTCACTGTTTGGCTTGGTTGACGTGGACATTCAAAGTATGGCTCAGGGACTTATAGGTGACCTGAATAAATCAGTTCGTAATTTCAACATGTTTGCTATAGTACAGACTGTTGATAAACAACAACAAAATCCGTTCTCTTCTACTGTAAACATGTGTTTTTCTCTGTCGATGGGGGAGGGGGGCACGGTGCGTTCTGACAATTTTCTATCCCTTGACAGTACCTTCCAAGCGGAAAATAAACAACAATAATAGAAGCATGAGGTAATAAAGATGTCTCGTGATTGTAGTAACGATATTTTGCTCACCACTTTTCCTTCGTCGTGGACAAATTCGTCCAAATTGTCCAGATACATTCCATCTAACTCAGATACCGCCATTTTGTTTTTTCGCGGGAAATGAGAGTCCCGTGGGACTAAACTGCGCATGATAGGATACGATTTGAAACTGTCGTAAAACAGAATGTTCCTCGATTTTACGTCATGTCGTACAATGTGAGATGAGTCAACAACAGGTGGTTGTGGGAACGTTTTTTCTAAGGAAGTTGCTTTTGACAGGATGATCCTGTCAACAGTTGAAAAATTGCACTGTTGACAGGATGATCCTGTCAGCAGTAGAAACAAATTGTGCTGCTGGCAGGATGATTCTGTCAACAGTAGAAAAATTGCACTGCTGTCAGGATCATCCTGTCAGTAGCGCATTTTTTCTACTGCTGACAGGATGACCCTGGAAAAATTGGTAACAAAGTTTATCAACACACAACAAATATTTACGTTTTGTAAGGACTTGATACAATTTCGGTTACGAAAGCGGGATATGATATCAATTGCTGTTTGTAATTTCATGCAAAATCTGTGTTTTTATTTTCTACACATGAATTATCATATGATACATGCAATTAAATCCAACGCTACAAATCAAGAGCCGTTTTAACGTTAGAACCAGAATTTCGGATAAACACCTGACTACTTATTTTCTCAGTAGATTGTGCATCAAGTTTGTTCTACTATTTCTTTACTTACGAAAGTCAAACATCTGCAGCTGATGATACACTAACATACTTGTGACATTGCGTTGAACTTGAAAATAAACGTCTGTTTTGTCAACTGTCTTATGTCTGTCATCAAACAGACCTTCATACCTAAAGGTATTACGTAAGAATAACTTAACACTAGGCGGGCAATGGTAGCGTCTCATTGGCTAGTTGCAATGGTGTTACGTCATCGGCTGTCAAAGGTCACCAGGTGTGACTAACTTTGCGTGAGGAGGGGTCGCTTTGGCAAATCAACATTTCGCGACCGTAAAGCCGTACGTAACACTTTCAAGAAAACAAAAGAAAAGAAACAAACCGTGTATCCTACGTATGAGTCTCTCATACAAACAGTGTGTCATGGCCCACCCTTTCTCGGTATTATTCAAATTTGAAATCTGATACTTCTGACGTACCTGTATTATACATCGTAGTACGGTTCCTGTTCCCAGAAAAAACAGTCATCGAAACCATCCGGTTCAACGGCTCTTCTCAGAAGTCTACACCCCCACACTCAAGTAACATTTCATTTCAGCAGTGCTGTGGTAACGTGCGCTACAAGTATCCTCAAGCCCTCCACAAATCTTGAAATCTGTGTCTTGTGACTTTAAGACACCCTAAAAAGGTGACCTTAACACCTGTGGGTACGTGACGTAACTAACGAGGAAACGGGAACTTGAGGAAATGGCGGCTGCGTGGGTTCAACTCGTCGCACTCGTCGTGTTCTGTAGTACGACAATCGACGACGTTCTTGCGACTACTGACGGCGATTTAGAGTCTTCATTACAAGGTAAGACTCTGCCACGCACAGTTTTACATTCTAATATCAACATCGTATGTGTTATAAAAGACTTTTTTACTCCAACACGTGAATCCAAACACACTACAATCTGGACAAGTATAGCGTTTCTAAAATTAGATTCCACCACCTAATTATTCCTGTGACATTTTGAGTGACAGTGTAAGACCCCCCAAAGACTCTCAAGTTTACGTTTTCCTTAATGCTTCAGTTCTAGTTATTCGTGAATCATGTATTTAACAATAATGATACAACACTCTTGAGTAGGAAGTAACTTGATCATGAGTTGTAGAGGTGTACTCGTGTACTTTCTTCAACACATATCTAGATGCCTGGGGTTACGACAAATCTCTTGATTCTAATCAAGTAAGACCTTAGAAAACTCACTTAAAGAAACACTTGAATCCTGACTTCGGATTAATGCTATTTTCATTACAAACAAGCAACAACAGAAATAAAAGCCAATTGAGAAGATAGCACGTTAATGGCGTACAAATGTAGTGGGTGGGCGGGCTTTTTTTAGCCGCCTGACCGAACGATTTGCTGGAATGACCCGGTGGGTTGATATGTAAGGGTATAGGTAGGCTTAAACCTTTTTGAGGGAGTAGGGGCAGTGGGTTGTTAATAATTTGATTGGATCTATCTATTTATTTATTTATTTATCTGTTACTAATTGTGTCTTGGGCACGGTATTCGGAGGTGGAGCTCCCCCCCCCCCCTCCTACCACCGAATTTTATCTCTCGAACTCGCAAAGTCAGGTAGCCATTTCTACACCTGGATGGTAAGGAAAGATTTGTTAATACCTTTCCCAAGGGCACAACATCGTTAGCATGTCAGGGCATTCAAATCCAGACACCCCAACCATTCAACCAACACGTCGATTGATATACATGTATGTGGTTTTCGTTTTCAATTTCAGGGCCACCCGACAAGCCTATTAATGTGAGATTCGAGTCCGTCAATTTTAACCACACGTTAAGATGGGACCTGGCACCAAACCACGACAACTCAACTCTCTTTACAGTACAGTATATCGGGTGAGTTGATTTTTAGTTGACATATATACATGTATACGGATATAACATATCTTTGTATTGTAATGTCAGCATAGATGGCAGTAGAACATACACAACGCTATGATACAAAAGTAGAACATTTATAACGTCTGTGCGTACTAAGATGTGGAATTTAGGGAACATAAACTGTGCCACTGCGTGGTAACACAAAATTGTTAATCTGTTTGCACACAATGTATTGATGTGTATGAAACACAGAGCGCGGCTAGCAGTACATGTCTTTTTCTACATATATATATGAATTTTAAGGTATCGTGAGTATATGTACATGTTTGTCACTAATTAGACACTATTCGCCATGCTATTCATGTCTTCTCTTTTGTGGCCCATGTTTATATCATGTTTTATCATTATGTATGGTACTTGATTTAACTATTTGTGATTACACACATGCTCTTTAGATTTAAAAAAATATTGTCAACATATCATTACACAACTTTTTATGTGATAACAGAAGGTAACAGCCTATGTGGAGGGGTGCCAATGTCTATTGATGTGCAACAACTGCTCTTAAGAACGTTAACATTTCAGTCGAACGTTAACATTTCCATTGATCGAGTTTTGAATTACTCCAATGACATTTTGAGTGACACCTGTATAGGACTACTACTTCATAAAGACTTTGACACAAGTCTCACGGTACCTTTGATCTTTAGATGTAAACGTATAGTAACGGTCGTATGAAGTTACGGTAAAAAACGAAGCCTTCGTCACATGAAAAACTAATCTGATGAATTATCATCTTTTCAGCTTTCTAAGACCCTTTGTTGCGACACGGAAAAGGGGTAGTTGTGAGATTTAGAAACTCGTCTTTAAAATCTGGGATAAGCACAAGAACTACTCTTCGTTCCTCAAACGATATCGATAATGGATATTTTGATGACTAAAATTTGAATATGCAGAACATATATAACCAAGACCTTGACAAGAGACTAAACTAACAGCCCCTTGTTGCGATAAAGGAAGTATAGTGTCCGATTTTCTCTTGTAGGGATCTGATGTAATGTTTACTGTATCATTGTTAATGTTATGGGGTAGTACCTTTCTGACAAAATATAGTACAGCTGACTTACGCTAGTGTGTAAGGTAATGTTGGTATGTGGTTGCTGAGGAACCTCAATACATAACACAGTGTCAGGTCTGTGGTACTGACTTTTATCCACACAAAAGACCATTTGTCTAACAAGCGTGACTTCAATGAAAAAACAACACGCAAGCTAAATACTTAATTGTACCTTCCGAAAGTCCATTTCTCCTCATTGAAAAAAAAAAGCTGCCGGACGGGTGCTTGAAATTTGTCTGAGTTTACAAATGTATTAATCCAGTAGTAAAGATTCAATTTTGTTCCTCTTTGGACGGGTGATACATGTATGTTTAGTCATTTTGTATCAACTGTCGAACAAGTAAGAGTAAGGGCATGTCGACAACAACAGCTTTTCATGGTTGAAAGTACATGTTAGAAATAAGATACTTCCTTAATGCATTTGCCCTAAGGTCGCAAACTGTCCACACCACTTCTGTTTTTAATTAAACACCTGTTGGTCAGAGGAAACCTACATTTTCGTCCTTCCACCTCCAAAAACCTCTGCCTCGATAAATTCTATAATTGCCGACGGAAAGTGAAAGTCAATTTTAAGACATATGATATACTGAGAGATAGAGACTTTGAATAGATATAGGAAAGCAATGCACTCACTGCAGACCGTTGACAAATTCAAACATTTCGAATACGTCATATAACAAACATCTAAATTGTCAGTAACCAACTGAGGAAAACTACCTATTGCTAGCTATATAGGGTTTATCTATATACGAAGGGAATACATACACGCGATATATTACATCGATTATATACATATTTTTGCATATCCAACTAGTTGGCTACGACGTCAGTGCGTTAATTTCTCTGGCTTATTTCTGTGTTTTTGTACCGATACTGAATGAGTGCACATTTATGGTTTCGATTTCTGAGTTTCTGTCTTTTGTTTCCACTGCAAGTTCGATATTATGACAACCTGAATGGGGATGAATGAAGAAGCTAAGTCGTTGGCTCATATTTACCAACATGGCTGTCAGCAAGGATTAAAATTCCTGAGATTTGTAATACATGTATTAGTAGCCTGGAAACCATACCATCGGATGCTCCCCAATATCTCTACGGCGCTCGGAGTGATGCCCGCCCGCCCAGAGAGCTTAGCCCGCTCGGGGTGTCCGTGGGTTTACGGCCTTGGATTAAATCACGACAGCTTAAGTAGAAAGGCTGCGAAGTTCTATATGGCAGCTAAGTCAAATGCTGACAGAAATGGCTCAATCATAAGGCCCGGTAAAAACCCCTAAGCCAGCCCGAGACTGGGATCAGGCTTGGGCTAATGTATTACTAGTAGTTGCCAAGTATTAATAGCTACGTGTACGTGCCATCGCCCAAGGCAACGATGGCTTTTCACGTCTTCTTGGTAACAATACCAAATATGGGACGCCTTCTGGGCAAAGCAATGAAGAATTAGCGACGCATGGTCTTGCAACTAGGGCTATACTAGGCACATTATATCACCCGCCAGTTACAACCGTACATTACTGTATGTCTGTACTCATCTTTATGGGCTGAGATTCAAAGACGGTGATTTATGTGTTTGTTTGCTTATTTGTCTATTTGTATTCATTTTTATGGAGAGGAACTAACGGAAAACAAAATCTATCTACCATTCAAAAAGTATGCATCTCCAGACAAGATATCAAAACCGGACGTTCCTTAGAAAGCCGCTAGGGGGGTCCATTATCGATTTAACCTTTGTTTCTCCGACCTCTATCAACCATCTAAATATCATAGGGATCCTTCCACAGCTTCTCGAGTTATCCTGTCCACACACACACACATGTACACACACACACACACGCACACGCAAACACACACACACACACACACACACACACACACACACAAACACACACATACGCACACACCCACGCACACACACACACACGGCACCGAAAACATAACCATCTTGGCAACGTTTTATATCCTCTACCCCCTGCCCTACCAAAAGTGAGTTTGTTTTCTTCATGAAGCCAATCTTGTTTTGGTTTAATCCTTAGTTCGGGACATCGGGACTCCTCCCCGTCCCCGGAAGACTGGCAGGAAAAGGCGAAGTGCATCAACATCACGGGGTTGTGCTGTGTGTTGCTGAACGAGCTGGGGACGGACGGGAACTGGTGGGCACGTGTACGGGCACTCAACCCTTACGGCACCAGCGACTGGGCAGAGAGTAAAGTCTTCGAACCCTTCGAAGACAGTGAGTCTTTTTGATTCGATGCTTGATTCGATGCTTGATTGGTTGGTTGATCGATTGGTTGATTGATTGATTGATTCATTGCGAAATAACAGTTACTCAAGCCACTGGATATGGTTTTGGAAACGGTCAGACGTTTCAAGCAGCGTCCACTACTTTTCGTCAGTAACTCTGATCAAGATTTGTCGAACAGCAGGTTTAACCACGAACTATGAATTGATTAGATTGTTTAGTTCGTTTAAAAACCTGCTGTTTGACAAATCTTGCTCAGAGTCACTGACGAAAAGTAGTGGATGCTACTTGAAACGTCTGACCGTTTCCAAAATCATATCCAGTTGCTTGAGTAACTGTTATTTGGCGTATAATGGATGTCTAACCTTCATCAACGGACAGCTTTTCCTTGTAAATCAATTAATCAATCAATCTTCTTCCCAGGGTAAACATGTACTGCTTCGTAGTGAAGAAAGAAAAAGCTATTCTATGAGTACTTTTACAGCTCGCTTTTATGTACATGTACTTGTTATAGCTTGTTATGCTGTCCATCTCAAAATTCCAATGTACTGTCTTGTCCTTGACAGCAGGGCTAGCCCTCTGTAACAGCAACAGGCTATTTGGGCAGCTCTGACTGTTTGTGCTGAACAGCCAAACCAATAAATAGGAAATAAATAACTACTTTACAGCTGCTTTACTGTGTTTCAACCGAGCTTTTTGTTCACGTCTCCAGCAATAATAGGTGTTCCAGACCTGGAGGTGCTGCAAGCTAAGACAGACAGACTCACCCTGCGTGTCAAGGCACCGAAAACTCCTTTCTACAACAGCAACGGACGGCGCATGCGCATGTCTCACTTCTACAGCAGGATCACATGGCTGATAACGTATCAAGAAGTCGGATCAAGTTTCCCGCCGGTAAGGACAACTCTAGCCTGACTAAATCGCGCTCTTAGCGGCCGACCAGACGGATATGCGGGGGGGGGGCATTAACGTCCGCCAGCGATCGAGAGCTTGTCTAAACACAACCTAAAGACGACCCCTTTTGTTAAGAAAAAATAAGATAGCTCTTGTCTTATAATTACTCAAGAAATGACCAATCTTTATTAGTGCTTCGACTCTGAAGCAAGCATCCTTAGACCTCTACGACGAAGGCGTCAACTATCATTTTCTCACTAGTTGTGGAAATAATGACCTAATTTGCATAATTTTTGACTTCAATCTCTACATAACTTGTATACGTAGCAAATCAATATAAAGTCTCAACCATTTATCATTATAAGGTTCTAATCAGCATAATCTACTTGAATTTATTATCTCCTCTTCCAAAACCAAATGGAAGCATTACATTATTAATCTTCTAAAAGCAATTGTACTATTTCTTCATGGACATGCAAATATTGCCAAAATTTACATAATTTATGTCTGTTCGCTTAAGTTTGTGCTTTTTTTTTCTGAAAAAGAATAAAATGTTTCTAACATTTTTCTCATGATCAAACAGGGGGAGAAAGAGACAACAGATAAAGACGTTGTGCTGAACCACCTGTACCCTGGGAAACACTACTGCATCACCGCACGGGGGAGATACATGGACGAAGTAGGGGAAACCGGGCGGTTATGTTCGGACACACAGGAAGACGGTAAAACACTTTATATACATTCGGACTGATCTGCAGTATTACGGAAATTTTGCCGGTCTCAATATATTCAACATATCATCACCATTCTTCAAAGCATGTGTATCCGCTGTCTTCTGATGTGTGTATACTTTTCTTCATGAAATAACAAGGGCTATCTACCACTCAAAAACCACGACCAGAGCATGTCATGAGCCACAAGATATCAAAACCGGAAGTTCGGCTGTAGTACCATGAAAAGCCGCTAAGGGACAACATCTAATCATTTTGAGGTCTAATCAAGACCTGCCCAAATACCAAAAATCAAGAAAATCTAAGCCTTCTCGAGTTATGCTGTTCCTCCACTTCGAAGACAAATAAAGGCTTTGGCTTGACTTGATCCACATACCCGTGCATACATACATACAAACGCTACCAAAAACAGAATCCTCTTGGCGAAGGTACTAACGACGTAATGCTTCTCTGTTTCCCCCCCCAGTTCCCTCCGCCGGAGCCCGTTCCCTGTCCTTCAGTGTGGATGACTGTACAAAGTACCCGCTGAGGAGCATCAGACTCACCTGGCAGGTACGTACTGTAATAAGAGGAAGAACTGGTAATCAATATAAAGATAACACAAATGTATATGTCTCCTTTTGGCATGTAAGCTCAGACATTGGGGTTCAACATCATCTTTATGGCAGAAGTATATACACAATACACACTTTTAAAATCAACCACGTACAAGATGAATGAGTTTAAAAAGAAGACACCCAGGCCGGCCCCTTAATCAGATCAGTAAAATCTGGAGGGCGCAAGGTAAAAATTAATTAAGTGCACACGACCTCCGATACATACTGTATTGCACATGTATGAAAATCTTTACATTTATTGCACTGTTGTTGTTGATAAATGAAATTGTTTTAAATGTAAATAAATCTCGGCTAGAACTCCGCTCAGAATACCGAGTTTGAGATAAAACTGACAAAGGACGGTTTAGTCTGAAATGCTCTTGCTATCGTTCTACAGCCTCCAGCCGAAGAAATGTGGAATGGCAAACTCCAGGAGTACAAAATCAGCTACAAGGACGTCGGAGCTTCCTACGAAGAAATGACGCATTCGATGGCTCCGGGGGACGTCACCAACTTCACCATCCGGGACCTGTCCGCATCCGAGGAGTACGTTGTGGACGTGGCTGCGTGCACTTCCGCCGGATGTAGTGAAAGACGTGCTCTACACAACATGCTGAGGGTTCCACCACTCAAAACAGGTAATAGAATTTTTTACTATCTCTTTCTCTCTGAGACTCTCTCACCCCCTCTCTCTCTCCCTCTCTCTCCCTTTTTCTCTGTATCCCTCTTTCTTCCTCTCTCTCCATTTCGGCTCTTTTCCTCGCCCTCTCTCTATCTCCCTCTCTTTCTTTCGCTCTCTCTCTCTCTCCCTCCCTCCCGCTCTCTCTCTCTCTCTCTCTCTCTCTCTCTCTCTCTCTCTCTCTCTCTCTCCCTCTCTCCCTCTCTCTATCGAATAGATGGCCTGTGGAGTAAAACCTTTATTTGCCCTTTTCCAACCCCAGATACATCGCCGTATGCTCCAAACGTAAGCGTCGCACCGCTGTCATCAACGTCTATGCAGGTCAGCTGGAGTCCGCTAGAGGACGCCTGTGTACAGGGGTACATGGTCCAGTACGACCCTGAGGTTGCGCCCGTACGTGTAAGCTCCGTCACCACCATGAACCTGACCGGTCTGGTGCCGGGGACGGAGTACCATGTCTGCGTGAAGGCACGGCTGCCCTCCGCCGACGTGGAGTTTAGAGAATGCGCCAGAGGATTGGGAGCTTCTGCACGAACGGAGCCTACAACAGCTGGTAAGGCTACACTGTTATATAATGTCATAATGTTGGTCCTCAAAATTTTGTCCTTAAACAACAATATGATACACTATTACTGATCGTAGAATGTATCAAGCCTTGTTTTCATAATCTGTGGAACTTTTACCCTGCACATATTTCTAGCTACAAATTGTCTATTCTTGATAGTACTGAACTAATTAGTACATCCCAATTTTATTTTCACGAATTGCGAAATCAATGTTTGTATTGAATATGATTATCTTATTTTTTGCCCTTCGAAAGCTTCGTCTTCTGAGATGTAAAGACGTCGAACACACTATACTCTTTTCTAGGACAATTATACTAGCGTGTTACAAAACTGTATTTCCTCATAGATCCCAGCACATTGGTCCGGACTGTTCTGCCCATCCTCGCCGTGGTTGTGCTACTGGTTGTTCTGTGTGTCCTGGTCCTGTGGATGAGAGGCAGTCCGTTCCTGAGCATCAGCAAAATCAACATTGTACTTCCTCCTGTCCTGGTAGGTGGCGCTGTATTACATTTATGCGGAACGTTCAAAGTGTCCGTCTCGTTGTGAAAAAGGTTTTATATATAGAAGAGCAGTGAAATATAAAATGCACACGACGCGATTTCGTAAGCTTTCGTAGATTACACTGGCTGCCATGCAAATATAGGTTAGCATCGTTTTAGGCTACCGAATGTTGGAACTGCATACAGTGACACACACACACACACACACACACACACACACACACACACACACACACACACACACACACACACACACACACACACGCACACACACACATACACACGCACACACACACACACATACACACACACACAGTATCATGCATGGTAAACTGACTGTTGTATCAATCCATTTATTGTATCAATTACTTCTCTCGCTAAAGACCAACAGCTCTGTCGCATATTCAAAGTTGACTCATCGATAAACTCATGCCTATTTCCAGGTGGAAATCAAAGAGACGAAGGACAGCACTTCCTTGGAGCCGATCTCAAGTTCGTGGAACAAAGAGAGCATGGACGATCTCGATTCCATTCGCACCAACGTGATTCGCCAAAAGAGCAAGTTCGTCAAATCTCTCCAAAATCTTCCGGACACCTTGTCCCTTGACGACGACGCCTTTCAAACGGATGAGAAGAAAACATTACTGAGCTGGAAGTCAGACAAAGATCTCGTAGTAAAAGTGGTGATATCGCAGCAGAAGGGGGAATCCGCATCCGACAAAGATGACGAGCCGTCATCTCCGACCAGCACGGATTCCGGAAACATTTCCGGACCGTGCTCGCTGATAACGGATTCCGGTGGCGACGAAGAGCAGTCCAACGTTCCGGTCGAAACGTATCGGCTCGATTCCCCGGTGTCATTTCAGGAGAAAAATCCCTTCGACTCACATGTCCAAGCGTCCTCTGATAGTCCACGGCCTTCCCAAGAGATAGGAGACCCGGGACAAGCTGTGGCGAGCTGGCCAGACAACCAGACGACATCCTCGGAAATCGACTCTTACGTACGGGCAACGGACGGTACATGTGAAGATGATGCCGACGAAGGTTTCATGCCAGAGGGATGCAAAGGTCAGTCCAACCCGTATGTCCTAGCGGAAAGTCTACCTCTACTGGCGCCACCATTCAACCAAGGGTTCATCAGGCCTAACCCACATGTACAACCCACGAGCGCACCTCCCCCAAACCCCTCTGCTCAAATGGGGGTGACTGGTTTGCCAGTTCCGAACTCACTTCTTCAAACGTCTAGCGCAAACTCGCCCCCTACCCAGTCCATGTCGTCTGGGAGCTCCATTGATCCGTACGTGGTGTCAGCTACTCCATTGCTTCAACTGCCAGTTCCTTGTCCTGCTCCAAACACAGTAGGTGCCATAGACTCTCCATCCAGCTCTTCCACCAGCAGTATAGACCCTTATGTACAAGCGGGAGGACGCCCAACCCCCTTGCCTCCACCGCCAGCCCCCCGTCCTGCTCCAAACACAGTAGGCGCCGTAGACTCTCCTTCCAGCTCTTCCACCAGCAGTATAGACCCTTATGTACAAGCAGGAGGAGGCCCGAGAGGATGGCAGAATCCACCTGCATCTTCTTCATCCATGTCCTCGGGGAGTGGCGTCGACCCGTACATCCGGGCGGGTAGTAGACAGGCTGCTCCATCGAGTAACGGACCAAGCGCCGCCCAGCGTCCACCTGGAGGACTGCATCGTCCAAGAGGACCACCGCAAACACAACTGTCTCCAACTAACAACTTGAATTCCTCGTCAGATACGAGAAGAGATGGGGATTACCAAGACCCTTGGGTAGCAAGGTAGATATAGCTATGATCATGTCATCATAGATACGGCCGGGAAGATACAAAGGAAAAGTGGAAAATATATGGATATTCTGAGGTGTAAGTACAATATATGCTTGTATTAGAGTTTATTTTCTACATTGTAGATGGAGCTTGCCGTTGCTTACTTTGTTTATCATGTCAAATGCACGAGCCTGTAAAAATAGCTTATTTTGACGACGTATTTCATGATAGTACATTTGTACTGCCACATTAAGTTTTGCTCATTGTACGAGTCTACAAAAATGTATTTTGAGAAAAATAACTTTTACAGGAAAGGATCCAAGCATCATTGATGATTATGCAAGTGTTTTAGACCACATCTGTCTTTTGTATATGTGTAATATTAGAATAGTTAATATTCTCTTTTATTTTACGTTCAATTTTTATCAAAATCGTTATCATAGTATGCATTGGGTTAAACCCAACTATAGCCACCATTTTACAAACATCTGTGGAAATTATGATTGAGGTGTTAATATTTTGTGGTATATAATGATTAGTAAGTCTCATGTTAGAAATACGTGTGTGTATGTATGAAACAAACATACAAATATTTCTAGCTGTACTATTGTTGCCTTGCCGAGATTTTTATGGTCGTCTGTAATATGTTATAGCAAACAACTATTGAGTACACTCTGAGTATGTTACTTTTAATCATATATGCATAGCATATTTTGTATTGATTTGGGTACACTACGAACGTATCGTAAGTAGATATGTACTATAAATGAGTATTTGATATATTCTTATTAACGATTTTACGAGTGGGCACAACATTTTGTGTACATGTATTGATAGAACGAACAAAACGTCCACGGCTGTGTAATTAATGTATAAAAGTATTGAAAACCTCGTTAAGTTATAATGTATAAATGCCGCATTACCGCTTGACCGGCTGGATTAGTTAGTGGTTGATCATGTATGTCATAATCTTGCTTCCATGGCGTCCTTGTAGACTTTCAATGATAGTAGCAAATTAAGCTGAATCTAGGCATCTGTTTTACTGCCTTGTGAGGATACTTGCATATGTCTGCTATAGGTGAGAGTGAACAACTGCATTAAGTAGATAGTACGTTTATGAGATTATTAAAGATTGCATTCGGTTGGAAACGTCTGCGTCGTACGTGACTTGTCATTTTGTTTTTGAAAAAATAAAGATAGAAGTCATAGAAGCCAAACAATTCACGTTATATTTCATGTGGAAGTTGTATACGATAGAATACCCGGAAAGACGACTGATAGTGTTGCAAGTTTTGTTCAGTTGACAACACTTCTAGTCCACGGGAAATATATCTTCAAACCTGACCTCGGACAAACCTTAAGGAATCGTCTAAAAGTTTCTTCTATGGTTTGTTGATTTAGAGAGGTGTTTGATAGGCTGCACTTCATGTAGCTATCGCTAGGCGGCAGGCGCGTCAGGTGTGCCTTCTTAGGTCAAAGGTGAATTTCACTGATTGCGGAAGTGACAACAGAAGGTAAGCGTGGGTACGCACCACATAGACTAATAACATCAAATATCTCCTTTTGGAGATAAATGATGACCGTCTTAACTTGTTGACTGTTAGTTTACTACTCTAAGTTCATTCTAGTCGCTACCAAAACGGCTCAAGACCGCTGACTTAATTTCCGTAGGGTTTAAAAACACAAAGCGGACCAAAAAGCAATTACTCAAACAACTGGATATGATTTTGGAAACGGTCAGACGTTTCAAGTAGCATCCACTACTTTTCGTCAGTGACTGTGAGCAAGATCAGTTGAACAGCAGGTTTATAACCACGAACTATGAATTGATATGCAAATAAGGAGAAGACAAATTTTCAGATAGTCCAATAGAAAGCGGTCCGCTTATCAAAGCGGACCGACAACTCAGAAAAGTGACAGTTGGTATTTAAACATCTCATGTGAACCTCCCTGGTTCGACAACACTTCTGTTGTTCACGAGATTAAGCTAAAACGTACCGTCGTTCGATTGATCTGACATCGCAATATCATACTAATAGTCTTCTTAACATGTTTTTTTTTACGTTTTACAAATGTTGAATTGTCAGAGACATTTTACTCTCATCCGACAGGTTAGATAATCATTTCTGAAGATCATCAAAGGTTACCTTGAAATCTGACGGACATCAAAAGCAAAAAGGCAATGGCAGATTCATCAAGCGCAATAGTACAGCCGGTAGGTATTAAATGTCAATTCCTAAGGTCTAAGTGACTGTTAAATGAATGGATTAATGGATTTATAAATGAATGAATGAATACATAATTTTTTTTATATCATGGAAATATTGACACTGCTACAAAAAGAAATGATTTCAAATAACGTTGATAATGATTACATGTAATACATAAAAGATAGTGTCTGTTACACTCCTTGAATTAAAAAAAATGCCATTAATTTTTTAAAACTTTCCTTAGGGTCACCCTAGCAGGCATCAAATGACACTTATAAGTCTTAAACTTATATCAGGTTGCATGTGTAGTGTGTCCCCATAACAATTGCATTATATCTGCCCAAGAAGCTTCTTTTCTCTCTTTTTTCTTCAGCCTAAGGACAGAAGGAACACCATCACGGTTGCTCTGTCAGCTCGAGCGTTGTTTGACTTGGAGACAGAGAACAAGTTCTATCAGGAGAATGGGCTGGAGGCATACATACAGCACATGGTGGAGAGAGAGAATGACGTCCTGGGGAAAGGACCAGCTTTTGAGTTTGTGGAGGTGACTAAGTCACTGTTTTAACCTGTAGTATACTACATAGATTAGAGCTGGCTGGCTGTGTGTGTGTGTTTGTTTGTGGCTGTGTATGTGTGAGTGTCCTTGTGTGTGCATGTGTGTTTGTGTGTATGTGTTTCCATGTGTGTGTGTGTGTGCGCATGAGCTCATGTTAAGTGTTTGTGTGTATATCTTTGTTTGTGCATGTGTGTTTATCTGTGTGTGTGAATGTGGGTGTGTGTCTTGTGATTCAGTGATTCCCACCACCATACACCATCTAGTATTGCCTCACATCTTTTATTGCTGCTACTTTAACTTAAAGTTACTTTTGTGGCACTGAAAAAGTTGCTAAACAGTATCGGGTCAGGGGCTGAAGTCTGCCATCTCTGATTACTAGTCCTAAATGTCATCCGTTCGTATTTCCCAGTCTGCTCTAGCTGTAAACGATCGTATACGAAAGCTTGACCCGAAGGACAACGAACTGTTTGACATCGTGATCGTGAGCCGTAACCACGCGCAGGCAGCGATCAGACTTATCAACTCTATCAACCACTATGGTGAGTCAGGTGGTTTTATCAGCCTTACAAATACAACATACATGGATAGGAACAGTTGTTACAACAATTATAAAAAGTTAAATGTCTATGGTTCATTTTATATGCTGCAGTGTGTAAATGTATTTGCTGAGCTAAGGGACTAAAAACATACAATGTAGGATTATCAATATGAGTCAGTCTAGATGCTTAGACTTATGACAGCCATATACCAGTAATATGACTGTCATAAGTCCAGTGAGGCATCTTAAGACTTGTGAGTGTACATGTACTGATTTACATGTACTTGGCTGTAAAAGGAAAACACATCCACACCATATGCATCTACCTAAATAAAATATGCATCTCTGAGGTTTACCCCCTTCTGTATCTGTATTGTGTAGGTCTGTGTTTGGAGAGAATCACCCTAGCAGGAGGAGCTGACCCTACTACGTACCTGGGTGCCTGGAAGGCAGACCTGTTCCTGTCTCCAGATGAACATGACGTTAGGAGTGCCATTAAAGCAGGTAAAGACTTGGAAAATGTCGTGTTTCCAGTTACCTGACCGACCCTAGCAAAAATCTGCTAACCCTACTCTATTTTTGGTTGACCGCTGGCAAGGGACATAAGATTTTTGATCTGAGCGATGGTAGTTTTAAAACAGAATTCCAAGTATGGTTACAAATTTTCTTACACACTACCTGTATTTCACACTCGTTGACAGATTAAGGATAGCTTGAGTAATCAATGTTCTTGAACTTGTTGGAGGTACATGTAACCTATGAATAGGGTAAGACTGGAGGGGAGGGAGCTGACAATTACAAGTACATTTTGTGTTATAAGTTATGTGTATTATACATGTATTTTGAGTAATAGAATCCTTTTTTTAATACTCAGGATTCCCAGCTGCAGTGGTGTACAAGTACAACGGTGAAGACCTACCCAACGACCAACTCCGGATCGTGTTTGACGGGGACGCGGTCCTGTTCTCGGACGAGGCAGAGCGGGTGTACCAGCAGCGAGGGTTTCCGGCCTTCGTGGAGAACGAGAGACAGAAGGCCGGGATGCCACTAGACGAGGTTAGGGTCAGCTGTCAATGTCATATTCATTTTATGGGAGAAAATTTTGACATGATAATCTGATTCAGCTTTCAATCATCCAGTATTAAAGCTTTGGTTCTCTGAATGTTAGATTCAATTTCTGCCTATCATTTTTACATCATGATCAGTATCTTCTATTCAATGGCTTACAGTGCATGACTACATGTATGGTTGAACTACTGTATATGCCTTTAAGTTTGCTCATGGTTGGGAAAAAATGTAGTGAACTTCGCAGTCAGGTTTTTAGTTCAAAGTAGCGTTTTAGTCACATACTGTACAGTAATGGAAAGACCCGTTTTAAGTTAGCAATGAAGCGGCTATCGGCAAACATAAAACCACTGGTAAAATTTCAAGAATTACAGTACTTCCACATTAGATGTTTTGTATTTATTCAATATACCTACAGGGCCCACTGAGAAAGTTTGCCAGCAGAATTGCAGCCATACAGGAGAAGTTTCATGCGAAAGAAGTCCCGTGTCCAATCCGCACATACATCCTGACAGCCAGGTCGGGCGCCAGCGCAGGAAAACGTGCAATCCTGACGCTCCGTGAGTGGGGTCTGAAAATCGACGAGTGCACGTTCAACGCGGGAGCCAGCAAGGCGGCCATGTTGAAAGCAATCAAGCCGCACCTGTTCTTCGATGATTCGCCGTCGCACATTGACGCAGCTTTGGAAGAGAACATCCCAGCTGCAAGGGTCCTCTATGGCATTAAGGATGAAAAAGTTGAGACCAAGCCAGCGGAAAAAGTTGAGGCCAAGCGAGCGGAGAAAGTTGAGACCAAGCCAGCGGAAAAAGTTGAGGCCAAGCGAGCGGAAAAAGTTGAGGCCAAGCCAGCGGAGAAAGTTGAGGCCAAGCCAGCGGAGAAAGTTGAGGCTAAGCCAGCAGAGAAGAGCAGAAAGCGTGGCAGAGAGAAAGTGGTTGAGTGTGACGTAGCAAAAGGAACTCTGAAGGAACATTTTCCTGTTAAGAAGACCAAGTCTTAGTCTTTTCAACTGGAATGTTAGGGAAAGTAAAACATGTGCTTTGAGAACTTACAAAAATTGAATATAGAAATATACAACATAACCTTGCCCTTTTTAGTTGACTGCAATATCACATTCCATTTTTAGTATGATTTTAGCATAACATTTTTTAGAAACTTCTGTAAAGGTATTACAAGACATATTTCAAGCAACAGTTTTTATGTCAATCTTTTTTTTCATTCCAGTGTATGATGTGCGGTATTTCCTTTTCAAAAACAGTTTTTATTACTTCAAAACTTAATGAAAAAAAGGAATAACTACCTAAGCCCTATGTCTTCCTTGCAATAATTGATGGTGGAGAATTTAACTTTAACTTAAAGGTAATGTTGTTTTGCATAGTGCATTTTAGGGTATTTTTTTATCATTATCTATATTATAGAGTATATACAGTATGTTTTTATCTCAGCACTATTTTTAAAAGCACAATGCACATATTGTTGTATACCTTATTTTCTTCTATAAGGCTTAGACAGGGGTTTGAAAAGATGCCAGGTTATTGGGACGAAATAGTTTTAGACCTACATGTAACATATTAAAACTATCTTAGATTAACTTTCTTACATTTTATTATCTTAAGTTGTACACTGGATGTTTAAGATTATAATACTGCAATCATGTCTGTATCATAACATATAGTTTGCATTTATATCTAGATTGGTGGGAAAAAAAAACACAGAAACAAACTTTAAGGTAGATCTATGAATTCAAAGATTTTATGACAGACAATGAACAAGTACTATATACTGAATATGAAATAGTTAACTTCGAATATTATTCCTTGCAGAGCATCTTTATTGAGTTTGACTTACCAATATTTTCCTACTTAGTGATCACTTTTAATCTTTTATTTAACATGGATATTAGCATGCAGATTATGCTACTTGTACATGTACATGTAATTATTGGCACAGAGGCATGTTTACTGCACTCTATTAAATTCATAAAAGGACTTCCCCAGTTTCAAAACCCCCTTTGCCTTATGAATCTTAGCAAATAAATAAATGAATAACTTAAATGCTCCAAAGTTATATTTGAAAGTGTAACCATAATACCTGAGTAGTAAACAATGTTTTAACATTCTGGCTGAAAACAGAAGACATATTATGTTGGTTGTTATTTTCTGCTAAATATATCAAAAACATTGCAATACTTTTGTGCGTGTTTCCTTTCAACTGGCTCAACATTAGTACTAATAATTTTGTGCGTTTCGTTACAAAAAAGAAAAAGTTCCATAAGTCCTCAAAAGTTATCTACATGAAGATACAAATAATTCCCTTTTCGACAAGAGAATCTGTTTTTTCATTTCAACTGGTCTATTTATATGCCTTAGCTCCATATTTTTTCACAAACCCAGGTACGTCAAACTTGCGCTTGGACGCGAAGTACGTCATGAAGCGAATCTTCCCGTAGATTGGACGTTCCTGAAAGTCACGGTCGTGAAGCCCACCGATGGCCCACATACAACCTACGAAAAACAAAACATTCTCACATCAAATCTTCAGAAAATATACATATATAGATTTTGTCATCAAGAAGCAAGCAAATGTAAAAAAAATTCAAACTATTCTTCTTCTACTACATGCGTGTAGTTGTGATGTCAAAGTTTATATCTTCTTTACAAGATAATGTCTTTGTTAATTGCACAATAATAAAACACCTTCAGGACCTTGTTGTGAACCACTCCTCAACCAAGTTGGGTTGGATTTGACCTTGAATCCATCCTATTCTAGCTCCAGTTCACATCCCTGATCGCATCTAAGAAAATGACTTTCCCGACTTTGTTTTGGCAAAATTCTAGTCGGCTGACACAGAGTAGGCCACCTTGTCAACCAACTCCTACCACAGATGACCTTGCTCATGACTAACTCCCAACCATGCTCTGTACAAGGTCGGGAGGCCATGTTAGGCTATGTATTACCAAGGAGGAGACTGATGTAGTCAGTCTAATACTTCTCCAACTTACCAGCGTATCCGTTGGGGTCCCTTCCATCCAGGTTATACTTGTCGTTCAGGTAGATGGCTTCCTTCAGAGCAACTTCAGGAGACGGTGTCCACTCCAGGATCATCTTGGCCCAGTACATACGCAGGAACCCGTGCATCTTTCCCTCTTGGACCATCTGGATCTTCAGTTGACAGTAAAGACGAAATGAAAGGTTACTAAGTGCACGTTCATAATGCTTATGGCAAGCGGAGAATGTCACATTTGTTGTAGGCTGTTGTACAATTTTGATTATGTAGAATTTTCAAGCAGGCTGTGACAGAACCAACAGTCAAGGAACGAAGACAGCCTTTTCTGTTACAATAGAGCTGAATTTTGTAAAACATTTGCAAGTCTTCCTAAAATGCCCTCAGTTTGCAACTGTATGGCGATCTTATGATAAATGTGACTGAGAAAGCATACTTAAGCATACATGTATGTAACAATTGACAAAAACAAAATTGTCATTGAAGTTTTTGGTACAAATGTTCGGAGAATTACATTTACATGAAGTACGCGCTATGAGTCTGACTTCCGTTTGTCTCAACAAGGTGAAACTCTACAAAAAGTATGAGCCTGGAAATGAAGTTGAGGAGACTGATCAGATACCTGTGCAGCATTCCACAGGTCGTCATGTGTCCTGGCCTGTTCCAGCTGCTCGCGGCTGTAGATGTACTGTCTCTTGTCACCTGCATGGTTACGCAACGTCTCCTGGGCCCACTCTGGAGCACCTGGGAAGAAACATACATTATATATGCAAACAAGGATGACAACTGGTTTGTTGTTTAGTTTAGTTTAGAAATTCAAAGGAGACATTATAAAATTTGACGTTTGGTCCCAAGGGAGAACAAAGAACGGAAAATTAACAATTGGTTTTCTTAAAGGAAGGCAAATTATGTTACACTCTCCATTATTTCTTTAATAAAAACATAATCTTCTCCAAGTTCCTTGGTGAAGATAACAAGCCATAGGCAGAGAAAAAAAGTAGGCATTACGCAAAAGCATAATAGTGTGATTGTTTTGACCTTTAAGAGTTTAACAAAAATGTTGACATCATCTTTCTATTAACATGCAATAAGAATCAATTTTGATGTGGAAAAAAAAACAGGTTATGAAAATATGGCATGCAATAGACAGAACCAATATATTGAAAATTCTTTTTTCTTAACAAAATATTAAGATTGTTGTGTGTCTTACCTAAGAGAGAATCATATCTGTCAGGGTTGTAGTAAGCGGAGTTTTCTGCCATCTCTCTCCAGATGACGGCTTCATCGATGTACTTCTCCACAGACTGGCTGTGCTCATCCTGGAACTGTTGTACCGTCAGGATAGACCTCTGTACTGATACATGGCCTGTAAGGGGGAGGGGGGTAAGTACAATATAAGTCTGAAAGTAAATTTTTCATGAAGCATAAATGGTCGCTTTAATTCTACATAGCATTTAATTTGTTGTCATGGATATATGTTTACTATTACTGACAAATTATACTTAGCGTAGTCAAACACCACATTGCCCAAAAGTCACAACAGAGTGTTCAGTTCTGTCGGTATTTGTAGACTTGCTAGACACCCCATTACTATTATCTAATGAACCTGTTCCAACATCCTTTTACACAAAAGAAGTTAATTCAACGTTAGGCATTGTCAGTCCTTTGAATTTACCATAAAGCATAGCAGGTAAAGCAGGCATCCTCAATTGAAATGAAGCATAATGCTTTTTCAAGTAGCTAGTGGTAATGCGGCTCGCGTTTTTGGCCAGGCACACCGGGTCACCCCTACTCCTCTTGATAAGTGTGTTGGGTTCTTTTGCATGCAGAGGTTTGACGCTTGAGGCTTATGCCCGAAGCTCCCTCATACACAGGGCCGACTGCTTTACGTCACCATCCGAAATGACGAATGCAATCCCTTACAACATGTCCGAGCTCGAGTCGACCACTGAGGATCGAACGTGGGCCATTAGGATCCACGGAATTTGATCTGGATGGCGAAGCAGCGGGGTTGCGTAACAGCTTGCGCCACGGGGACATGCAAATAAAGCAAAGCAGGCCCTCCTAAATATACATTTTGTACCATGGATCTTAGCATTTCCAGGATCCTCCCATTTATGCAGACCATCTTAATTTGATGTGGAGCGCAATCAGTCATTTCAATTCCATGAAATTCATAGCCTGATCACAAAAATTCAACAGTGCATATTAATTGGTGCATTTGAACTTAGTGTGATTAGCTAAGTTAGCCTGCTTGAATCTCCTGTAACATGACGCCACTGCATCAAAGCTCCCCACAAAGCTACATGTAACTAGTTATTACTACTTACCGAAATGGTACCATGGTGACAGGTCACTCAGTGCCTCGTGGTCGGGTTTGTTCCTGTCGGCAGCGTAGACCTCCAGTCTCTCCTTACAGAACAACTCCAGTTGGCGCAGACCCCCCACGGAGCCGGGCGTGGCCCAGGTTACCTCGGGAACAGTCCTGTCCACCTCCAGGTTGGCCTTGGTGGAAACCCAGTCTACAGGCTGTGGAGAGTTGGTTCACATATGAATGCAATTTTACACAAAAGCAAAATCCTAACATTCAAACAAATTCACCAAATACATGTATGTGTTTTGAAACACTTAGTGACATCATTTCTATCACCATTCCTTTTAACATTTTTGACCATCCAGTCTAAGTTTTCTTCCATCATTGCCAAGTGTGTAGATGTTTCTGAATGTGATTTCAAGGACCAAGATGCAAAATGAAAGGATATAGCACAACAAGTAACATACGTGAAAAATAATATACAAATGTACATAGAAAAATATATTTAAGAATGAATAGACGTTAAAAATTCCTCAAATGATTGTAAAACCTCATTCTCATCCCATACTATACACTCTTGGAACTGTAGTTACATTGTATATACCAGGAGATACCATTACTTTGTGCATTGTACAGTTGATGTGGCATAAAGCATATAATTATTATAATAAATAAAGCTAACAGTAAAACGAGCAACATTGGAATATGTTTAGCTTTTACCTGAGGTTTTGATGCAGGAGGATGAGGGTGCTTGCACATGGGAGGAAACTCAGTGAGGTAAGTCGGTAGTTTGTCCATGATTTTCCCGCGGATGATGTACGCTCTATGCTCCTGTTTATCGGAGGTCTCCCAACATGGTACGATGTTGTGTGCATCAACCTAAGATGAAGTTAGGAACCAATCAGTTAGAAACCAATCAGTACATAAGAAATAAGACAGTGGCATGTTGACCCATTTTGGAGGAAAGCCACACCTTTAGGTAATGTTTAACCTTTAGCACGCTGAAGTAGCCATTTGGCACCCAATTCCTTACAGAGGTAGGCAGCAGGGAGAAGGTTAAGAATTTACCAAGTTCTGACAACAAAATTAGTCAATACACCTTGTGGTGTGAAATGTCTAACTCTACCTGATATTACAATTTAGTTCCTCTTACAGCTTTTACCTACTAGTAGCAAGTGCAATATTGGTGCATTTTTCTAAAAGGAGTTTACAAATTATGAAATACATGGACATGGACACATGCTTAGCTTGCTTTGAAAGTTAGCAAAATGATCATTGCGACAAAAACACTTGAAAGTATTGCCTTCATTTAGAAATATTCTTCTTGAGTTTACACATTAAGTGATCATGATTGCTGAAACAGGCAAAAGCTACTCCAACCTCAATGTGAATCTGGCTTCCAAATGTGACACCATGTTTACCTGGACAAAGGAAACATCCCTGGGTAGTTTAGCGGTGACGTCTCGGACCCATTTCAGGGGGGTCCTGAGGGGTGAGAAGTCCGTCACCACCCCTCCGATGTTCATCTCTGTGACAAACTGGGGCAGGACGTCCACGGCAGAACCAGTCAGCAAGTGGAAACTGATGTCTAAACTTTGCAGCTCCTAAAAGAGAAGACAGGATAGTTGTTAACTAATTGATTGAATTATCAACCAATGACAACTATCAAAACTAAGGATTGGCCACAGAAAATTTCTTATTTGAAGCTGCTACTAAAAGAAATGATATATACAATGCATTTAACACACATGTAATGAGTTATATTTGAAGAATCTAAAGTAGCCTTATTCTTTTTAACTTGTTTATTTTTTCATTTACATAAACATCATAATGATACTAATAAAAAAGAAAGTGCAAAGGAGCACTCATACTGAAAGATCACGTGCAGCTATCATTTACATGTATATCAAATTTTCTGAACCAATTTTATCAAACACAATATCTTCAATTGAAGATCTGTTGGTATTTTCGGAAAGCATCCATGCTTTGTAAAGACATACCACAAGCATAGTTACACATCATTACTCGCACAAAGACATACAAATCAAGAGGAGGATTCTAGCATCAATAGCCTCCTTTCCAGGCCTTCTAGGAGTGCCGGTATTTATTTTTAGGGGAGTTGTTGAGAATGGCAAATCAGAGCTTCCCCCTAAAAATAAATGCTTGGGCTCCGAGCAGACCTGCAAAGGAAGCAAACACCAAAACCTAATTCCACTTACCCTCTCCACCTCCTCCAGTCCCTTCAGCATGAACCCGTACTGTCGGATGTTTGCCTCCAGGGACTTCGGTTCCAGACAGAAGCACACAAACAATGGGACCTTGTGTTTCATGGCCAGCTGCTGGGCATACAGTAGGGCCCAATTATCTGTATATAAAAACAACAACAATACATAAGGTTATTGGAAAATTACCTTAGGAGAGAACAAACATGTACCCACATATCAATCTAAAATGTGCACCTAAACAAATATATAATTATATAATTATAGCTTTTGATACTAGCAACTGAACTGTTGAATACACTCATACATGTTGTAAATGCTTGCTACTTGTTTTGCAGGGCTTTTTTCACACAATCTCTATCTTGAATTAAAATGACGAATGGAAAATATCTTTAACATACAAAGTTTTTCATATACTGTAATCTAATTTTTGCATATGATATTTCTTACTGTCTTTGAAACAATTAAAATTATCTACTTATTTATCAATTTACATTGAAACTAACTTTTCCTTGTACTGTAAATTCATTTATTTTCGCGGGGATGTAATTTCGCACTCGGAGGGGAAACTTAAGGAGGTTTTCACAGCCCCGTTGAAACAATTCTGTGTAGCAGTAGTAATGCATTGGAAACACACACTGTATATGCAGTGCTGTAAATTTATGCTGGAGAGGTCACAGCTCAAACGATGAAAATGAAACCACTGCAGAAATTTTCAAGATTTACAGAATGTACAAATTGAACCGACCTTGAACTCTCTGGTCCCGTGACATCCAGTACACTGTCCCACCACAGTCTGCTTTGAACTTGCGGTTCACGGAAAGCTTCCGACATCTTCTTTCATCGAAGTTGAACTCCAAAACTGAGGAACAGACACTCTTCCTCTGGTCCGCTAACTGTTCCAAGAAGTCCTTGCTCCCAGCTCCGAAACTGAGAACTTTACTTCCCGATTCGATTTTGGTCATTTTGGAAGGGCCGCCCGTGGGTTGATAGGTGCGCTGGTTAGGTTTGTGGCCGCCACGTTGACTACGTCCACCGCCTCCGTTACCTCCGCCCCCTCGGTTGTGTGCACCTCGCTGATTGCGCCCACCGCCTTGATTACCTCCCCAACTGTCCTTGTACCTTTAAATGATTTAAGTCAATAACATCTGACTGTAAATCCATTTAATGTTGCTGTTGGTAATTTTGGCGATTTGGAGAAAAGTGAGTAGTTCACTGCATTTAATTTCAATGGTGGGAACTAGCATCATTGTCCAAATGTTAATTATCAAACATTTGCAATGAGGAAATTTTAGCAGTTTACTAGCAGTGACTGTTTAAGAAGCTAAAATTTAAGTTACCGTTAACAAATCATGAATTACAGTAGATATTTTTACTCATATGGTCTTTGCTTTAATTGTATAACTTTCATTGCTATTGAAGAAAATCATAACTTGGACAAACAAAAAGTAATAAAACTTTAACGTTGTTAAGTCATAATGTACTAGTAGTTAATATACGACAAATACATATGAATATAATTATGATACTACACTTACCAGGATGGGGTCCAGGCTCCACCGTCAGCCATATTTCTTGATGACACAGTTGATGTCTTGGAAAGAACAAAAGTGCTTTTCTTGTAGGAAATGAAAGTTGAGTATGAAGCTCTACGTAGGAAGTTGTTGCACTGAAAGATCGACTTTGATGATGACAGACCGAAGGCAAGGAGTTGTACACGCATTGAAGTCTTGAACAGTCCTCAAAAGTCGTTCTTGATGAAGGCGAAATTTGAAGATCCTAGAAACACAAAAACAAATTATTGTGAGTTGTCCAAGGACATTATACAATGCCGTTACTTTTCCCACCACGCGCTAATTACGTAACATGCCATGTAATCAAATATCATGTGCAACTGAACACATGTGCACAATAATCTCCCCAACACAGTTTGCGAGTCTTAAGTCACCAAGATCATCCCTTACTTCGTTTCAAAAATGATGAAATCATAATGAAAGGATTGGATATAAAAATGCAATTGGTATCTCGATTTTCAGACAGAAAATAATCCTTCATAAGTTGTTATCCAACCCCCGTTATACAACAAGCTCGCGTGTTATGCAACTGAAAACGAAGCCCCCCTCCCCCTTCAACATAAATACATGCCTCGCTCTCTTTCTACCAGGCAAATATAAACACTTTTCTTCATTCATCGGCGAAAAATGAATCTTAGTAAAATATACACATCCTTTTATGAGCTCAGGATGGTTTCTCTTGATTGCAAATCTAAGAAAGAAGGGACGATACTTACGAAAGAGGTCTGACACGTCCGGTTCGCGCCAAACAGCTGTTCCCGTATGCTAATCAGTTTCAATCCTCCCGTCTTATAAGGGGTTATCGATCTGGACTAGTCCACCGCACAGGGAGAGGTAGGTGTTATTGCAAGATTTAAAGGTAAAGGTAAAGCAGGCATCCTCAATTGAGGTGAAGCATAATGCTTTTTCAAGTAGCTAGTGGTAGTGCAATGCGGCTTCGCCACGGCTCGCGTTTTTGGCCAAGCACACCGGGTCACCCCTACTCTTCTCGATACTATGTGTGTTGGGTTATATGTAAGCCTGTGTTCTTCTAATCCTGAGGTGACTATACTAAGAACGTGTCCTTAAAAAACAACTTTGCAACCATACTGCAAATCGTACAAAGAAGCTACAAAATAAGTAAATGGCAAAAACATGAGTTGTATGTTTCGCCTTATCACCATTTCATATTTGCATATTAGATCATATTAGGCCATGTTGATTTGATCATTAAAAGTATATGGATGACATTCACGCGCGCATTGATTTCCGTTCATTTTAACAACAACAAAGGTTTTCTACCATACTGTAAATCGTGCAAAGCAGCTACAAAATGAGCAAAGATATGCCGTAAGTTGCAAAAAGATATTTTGGAAAACGGATATTCTTATGTCTTAGAATGCCAAAGTCAAAGAAGAAGATCTGAAAGAACAAAAATGAAGAATCCATTATTTGGTAAACCATTCTCACTGTGTAAAGTCATTTGTTCAACCTTCCTGGCCACGTAGATTTCATAAGGAAGACATTTTTTGCGTTTTTTTTATTCGAACGCTCGCATGATGTTTTGAGGTTCCCAGAGGACGTCATCCACTGCCTTTGCCTTAGTTGCTTTTGCGTAGAAAATAAGTAATATCATTCCAATATAAAACCTGAACATAATTTGCAGCACTCACAGAGACATTGTGCCTTGTCTCCAAAATATGATGTAGCACTACTGTATCACAGTATCAGGTCCGGACCTGGATCTGACGTTTCTTTAGCGGTACCAACGCCTATTCCTGGCCATATTCATCACAATGATCACTAAGAATATTAATCCATAATAAATTCATAATGGCCATGATAAAAGGGCATTGTGCATGACTAACTAAGCACACTACAAGCCTGTGATTTGCTTCTGAATCCACAAGACAAGAACATACACCTGTGCCACACACGGCCAAATGTCAATAAAGAAATGCGGAGATCAAAGTGCGCATGGCGTGTACGTGACCCTGGCCTTGTACCAATAGGAATCAAGGTATGTGTCAGCTGACGTTCATTCAGGCGTCAGTCGACATCTTTTCTCAGAGGAGCTCAGACTGTTTTCGTCCGGATCCGTGGGCTTCCTGACTCAAGAAACTCTCAACAGGTTATTCACAAGGTGATGTCGCTTTCTTACCTTATATAAGAAAAGTGGTTGTCTGTGTTTTAACAAGCAGGACAGAGAGACAGCTCTAAATTCAAAGTTGACGCACACACATTTTGTCGCAGCTAAATCGTCCATTTTTTTACACCGGGAAACCACACCCTTTTTGATGTTCGAAAGGGCGTCACTCGTTTTGATTTTGTTCTCTGATACTTGCTATTGTTGTTGTGATTAATGATATTTGTGTATTTGTACTGATGCATGTATATATTTGTATATGTTCTGATGTTTGTTTATATACATTTGTTCACACATTTTTCTATGATGTGATTGTTCGATGTGATATTTATGTGAATCTTTTGATTTTTATTTGTACCCATCAAGTGGTTATTTTGAAAAAAACAAACAAAAAAAAACATGTGAGTTATGACTTGTTTCTTCCCATAGCTAGTACGGGGGTAGGTACGTACGTACGTAAGTCCCAACAACAAGGGGGTATCAGGTTACCCTGGCCCCACTCTCCGACCAAGGGAGCCTTAAGCGCTCGGCAAAAAGATCCAGTCTCTCGCATGTTTCTCGCCAAAATGAAATTGAATTAGCCATGTGTATACCTGTTATATTGCCGTTTTACGTGCATGTTCTGCATGATGTTGTCTGAAATGCATACTTTCGTAACGACCCTCATATTTTACAGCAACGAAGAATGGACGCAACAATGTATCATATTATTGATATGTCTTTTTAAGGTACTCTGGGTCTACACGTTGAGCATAGATATTTGATGAATACGCTAGACTTGCTGACCGTTGTTTACGTCTCACTGGAAAAGGTACTAGAGGCCGGTCCGTGTCAGACACTGCACTTTCACTTTCATTTTCTTTGTGTTTTCACTTTCGTTTTCTATTGAAAATTATGTTACATGCCAAATATATGTTGTAGAGAAAGCGAGTGTCAATTCCATTTACATAGATTATGCGAAGATCTAAACTCCGGTGACTTTGGATTTCGAATAATCTATAGCTAGCCCCCATAGTGTGTATTTTCCTTTCTATTAAGTCTTACCCTTACTGTGGAATAAATGTAGGTCAAGAATGCACTTTGAAATATAGGACAGCCTTGCTCCCTGGAATGTCACTCTAACTTTGTTAAAATCTAAAATCTCCGAGATCTCTGTACACCCCATAAGGCATAAGCTGTTGTCTTTTCTTTACGTTAAAATATGCATATCAATAATATGTACCAGTTGAGTTCAGCTTCGAAATTTCGGTTCATCGGGTCATTGTCTAAGAACTGCATACAGCACCTGAGTTTGCTAAATTGTTGGTACGACAACAATTACCTTTTTCCGATCTCAGTTTAATTGCTGTATGCATTTATAGATCCTAGTGTAACATATGAATCCTTTGGAACAACATTTACTCGACTCACCTATTTCTGTTATTGTTAATGAATTATTCTCCAAGCTTCTGTCCACAGAAAACGGGGCACATGATCAAAAGGTCACAATCTTCTCCACCAACCTCTGCTTGGAGAGCATTGATAAATCCCTATTCCTTAACAGCATTGACTACCACCACCACAAATGGCAGCGTCAACTTCCATAGTACAACCGGTAGGTCGTAATGTTTTGATTTGATGTACTTGATGCAAATGTACGGCGATTATATGCCACTAACCTTGAACCTTGAGGCTTTGAATTTGAAATGGACGTAAACCATTTACATTGCAGTGTTTGTGGTAAAATCACGTTTGTCCCGTGAATTTACAGTGACGTGGGTTGAAACATAATATGACTTTAAAAAATCAGTTCGCAAACAGCGCGGGTGGCTGCGGTCGGTCCTGCAAACAGAAGACCTGAACCCATACATGTGATTTCTATCAGATTCTTTTATTTTCTTTCTTAACATCCATTTGATATAGCGTCCATTCAATATAGTGAGCCGAATGTCATAGGTTCGAAGCCCGGCGTTGGGATAAAGTTTCCGTCTTGCAAAGAGATGATCGGAAGATCGACTCTCGTCCTTGTAAAATTTTGAATTTTGCGGCATGGTGACCAGATGGACCATTAGAAAAGTTTTAGCTGCCATTTTAGGTGCCATTTTAGGTGGAGGAATGAATGTTCACTTCATGCTTGCTGAGACCATTTTTGAATACCTATGCCCATATACTTCTTAATCACGGTGGTTCTAACTTCCTTAAAAATGGCCGAATTATACCAATATCACAAAATTGCACAAGAAGAAACTGATTTTGCGCATATTTCGCATATTTCATTGCATGCCAAAACCTTTCACAAAACATATTTGTTCTGGCAGCAATTGAATGAACGAATTGAATTGCATAAATCATACATATGTTTAAAAAAACAAGTAGATGTAGGGTGGTAGCTCTATCAATGCAGAAACTTATATTTCTATTACGGTAATTGTTACAGATGTCGCCGAAATGCACGTGTTGTGCTTGTAAAGAAAACAAAGAGGAGAGTTGTACTTCGAATTTACTCTGCCATTTTAGTTTCCTTCAATCCCTACTTAGTTCAAGTATATACATAAAAGACTAATTTCCCTTGCACTATTACTGAGAACGATTAATATGTGTCAACAGGAGTAACAGCCCCTAACACTCCTATCATATTTATCAATTATTGATAAGTAACACATACTTTTTTTCATTTTAGCCTAAAGACACCGCCAAAGCGCTCACCATTGCCTTGTCTGCACGAGCGCTGTTCGACTTGGAGAAAGAGGACAAGCTTTTCCACGAAAATGGACTGGACGCATACATTAAATTCATGATGGAAAATGAGGAAAAAGTCCTGGAAAAAGGACCAGCTTTTGAGTTTGTTAAGGTTTGTAAATAGTCCCTGTTTTAACTTGTGAAACACTTGAAATGGAATCCTACTGTAAATATAGCTTGATGCCGTGTTAGTTGAAGCGTTAACGCTAGCACAGCTGAATTTTAGGCTACTGTGAAAACGAGGTCCAATAAAGACAGGCCACTTGCCCCATTGCACTTTTTATCTCATCTCTCCGATTTACATTCGGACACTTTCTTGATGCTACTGCTGACTCGTATTATGCATCACCAAGGTGATTCACATGGCAGATACAGTTATACGAAAGTTCTGGAAGGACATCACATGGTATGAATTTCGTACCAATGGGAACATCTGTGATGCTGATCAAAATATTAAACAAAATAACACAAAATTAATGCAGTTTTCGATTGTGTTTTTTTATTTTTTATTTTTGTAATGCAGTCTGCCCTAGCTGTAAACGATGCTATCCGGAAGCTTGACCAGAAGGACGATGAACTGTTTGACATCGTGATCGTGAGTCGTAACCACGCGCAGGCTGGGGTCAGACTTATCAGATCCATCAACCACTATGATGGTAAGTCAGATATATAACATGCATTTGAGTCTGTTAATGATGTGCTCTAATCGACCTTTGATACATTTGTGTTAACTATACATCATAAACCACACATGCAAACAATGACGTGGAAGCACGGAGGGGAAAGGGCACAGAGTGGGGATCAGGCCAATGTAATAAAGATGGCCGGGCGCGGATAGCCCTAACATGACGCTTTGAAAATGTTAGCCTTGTGCTGATATGTGTAAATAGTTTTTTTAATCTCCATGAAAAAAGATTTTTTCATGGGAATATTGTTTTGAGTGTGTTTGCGTGTGTGTTTGCGTGCATGTATGTGTGTGTCTCCGGATGCTTAAAGTCAGCATAACTGAAGATGATATTTGGTATGTGGTATGGTATTGTGAGGAGAAAGGTCAAGGTCGATTTTGGGCCCCCTGGTATGTGTCACTGGAACTGCAATGGCGTGTTTGTCAAAATCTTCCAAGGAGAATAACTGAAGAAATGAGCAACAGATTTTCATGTTATTTACTAGGTAGGTAGCTTAGACAGAGATGTACAAGATGAATTGCAAATTATGCAAATTGGGGCTTAATTTGCATAAGTAATGAGGAAAATCCATTCTAGGCATGTTATGGTAGCTCACGCCTGTTAGTTTCAAATCTGGAACAAGAATTCCCCAGGTCCCAACAGCTGGTGGTCAAACCACAAAGGGGTACACTACCCAACCTGTATACTAGTACTAGTTTCTATTAGGTGGATAGCTTAAAGTGTTACTTGAAATGGTGATAATGCAAATCAGAATCTAATTTGCATAATTAAGGGGGCATTTTATAAACCCACTCCGTTCAATGGTACGACAGTTAAAAAATGCAACATATGTTGGAACTGAGAAATAAAGGGACATTGATAGATAAAAGTTATGCAAAAGAAGACCTATTTGCATAATTAAGGGGGCATTTTATAAACCCACCCCGTTCAATGGTACGACAGTTAAAAAATGCAACATATGTTGGAACTGAGAAATAAAGGGACATTGATAGATAAAAGTTATGCAAATGAAGACCTAATTTGCATAATTAACTAGAAAATACTTTAATTCCATATTGATAGATAACTGGAATGTCATACAGTGAACATAATTGAATATCAATTATGCAAATGTGGGCCTAATTTGCATAATATATATTTCATGGAGATTTGAGGTCTCCGAACTCTTGTTTTTGTTAGATTTGCATAGAATTGATTTTGAGCAATGCATCGAATAACTGGAAAGGTTCATTTCTTTTCCTACTTTCCAGGTATCTTCCTTGAACGAATGTCTTTAACTGGAGGAACAGACCCTACTAAGTACCTGGGTGCCTGGAACACTGACCTATTCCTCTCTCCAGATGAACATGATGTTAGGAAAGCCATAGAAGCAGGTAATTTGGCATTCTGGAGAAGTCATAGCCTCTTCTTGGCTTTCGGTGTCTGGAAAAAAATACCAAATGGGTTATCAATTTAACAGTACTAGTTGCCCGACCCTAGAGCTGCGCATATCCTAAATTGCCTACGTGTTAAAAACACTATAGCCATAAGTCTATTCGAAAAGATAAAAGATAGTCATTTCAAAAGGCTATAACTGATGAGCTGAAATTGCAGGCATTAAAGATACTTTCTACGCAACTTCCAGGTTTCCCAGCCGCGGTGGTGTACCAGAACAACGGCGAAGACCTGCCTAACGACCAGCTCCGGATCGCATTCGACGGAGACTCGGTTCTGTTCTCGGACGAGGCGGAGCAAGTGTACCAGAAAGAAGGGCTTGCTGGCTTTGTGCAGAACGAAACCCAGAAGGCGGCCATCCCATTGGGCAAGGTAAGAACCAATCAATTAATTCCCCTAGAACATAGTACTGCAGCCAGTTAAAAGTGGTTAGCTTCATGTAGCTGTTGATTGGTGACATTGGACCCAGCTTTAACTCATGGAGAATGTGTCCCATAGTTAGGTTAGGATGACCACATTGACACTCGGCTAAGTTCATCCTTTCTAAGAAGGAGATGTATTTAGAAGATGAGATATGAATGTGAATAAGGAAAAGCATGTCGTCTCATCCTGGTTAAACATTAGTGCTTTTTGTGTGCTTGTGTTTAAGAAAGAGTTGCTTCACTCTACCTGCCAGTTTAGTCGCCTTCAACCCCTACTCAGTAGTCCAAGCATACAAACAAAAAGTCAAGTTTAAGATTGCATTTATAAGAAATCCTTCTAACTAATGATATTTTTGCACGTGATAATTAGGAAAATAATGAAATTTTGAACATGATTTCTTGTCTTGTAGTGTAATTGTGTATGAACTAATTGAAACTGAATGAAAGACTCCAATGCCAGATGTTAAGGAATTCTTTGTTTCTTCAATATTATTGCAGGGCCCAATCAAAAAGTTTGCCAGCAGAATTGCAGAGATACAGAAGAAGTTTCACAAGAAAGGCGAGCCTCGTGATCAGTGCCCTATCCGCACATATCTTGTTACGGCCAGGTCGGGGGCTAGCGGTGGTGAACGCGCAATCAAAACCCTTCGTGATTGGGGTTTAGAAATTGATGAGTCTCATTTCAAATCAGGGGCCAGCAAGGCAAACATGTTGAAGGCGATTCGGCCACATCTGTTTTTGGATGACTCAGAGTCTCACGTCGATAAAGCTCTGGAAGCGAATATCCCTGCTGCAAAGGTGCCCTATGGCATCAATTCTGAAAAAGTGAAGCCAAAGGGGGGCAAAAAGCGTGGCAGTGATCTGGTGGAGGGCGAAGGTGCCAAAAGTACACTCAAGGGACATTTTCCTGTTAAAAAGGCTAAGTAGACTTTTCAAGTGGAAATTTAGTGTTGAGGATGCACAGCAAGTCACAGATAATCGGTATCTAAATATGAGTTGATGACATGTTACATGTACATTGTATCCCACCCTACCGTATCGTAATATCTAGCTTACAATTGTGCACCATATGCATGTCAACTGTACTAATATCTATTTTAGTCACCATATGCATGTTATGCTTTCCCTCAGCAATGCTGAGATTAAAACAGCTTGTAAGGTAATGTGAACTTATGAGTCACTCACCAACAAAACGTATGCATGATTAGATTCAAGACATCTTAGCATTTACACAATGTAGTCCTCAACATGCGCCAAGGAGGACAGCACTTACTGTTGACGTTTACTTATGCGAGTGTAAATGTCAAAAACTGTTATCTGCGACAACTTCAAGCACTACTTTAATCTACAGTAATTCTAAACTATCCCTAGCGACTTTAACTGCATGGTTTATATATTGTTATGCAAGTTGACAAGAAATGTAGACTGAGTTACGTTCTAGGTTTGTTGTTTTGTATTGAAATTAATGTGTACATCTGGCAATATTCACCAAGCTAGATTACTTTCCATCTCTAAAGTAAAAACTTGGAACGGCAATATTTCATTTCTTATAAGTACAACATGTATTAGTTGCTGTCATCACTCATAGAAAGGAATATATTAGTCAAAATAGGGCTACATACCAGCAGTATAAACTACAAGTAAGTGGAAGTTATAGACACTTGTTTTATTTCATTTGTACACGCTGCTAACACATACATGTATGGCTACAGTGTCATCTACAGATGTCCCCTTAAAAAACATGTACGCCCGAAATCATTGCACACATCATTATGATTTATCGAATTGAATGTAAATCTTATTGTGATTGTAACCGTGTATCATTGGAAGATGAGAAATGTGAAGGAAAATGATATAGTACTACATAGGAATAGCCTGGAACGAATTGACTGTAAACATCCTTCGTTTTTGTCAAACGGAGAAAGCTTTGTTAGAATAAAAAGTCAATTCCATTTGGTATTATATGAGTCAGTGGCATTTATATAACAAAGCCAGAAACATAGTCAATGTAGACATACATACATGCACTTTAAACCTCATATTCTAATCGGTTTTAAGAGTTTTCATAGAGAAAAAAATAAATGCCGGGCAGTATAGGCATCAAATTCCGTGGATCCGTGGGTGGGCCCGGTTCTATACCAGGATCAGACATATTGTGAGGGATTGCATTCGTTATTTCGGATGGTCACTTAAATCCGGCGGAGATTCAGGTGTGAGCCTCAAGCAGTCAAACCTCTGCACATAAAAAACCCAACACACTTATAGAGAAGAGTAAGGGTGACCCGGTTTGCTTGGCTAAATATCCACTACTAGCTAGTTCAGATCAGTTTAAGGTCGGCCGCTTTACTTTACATCTGCATACGTCGATGAAGGTTGGACATCCAAGTACTGATTTGATTACAAATGTATATGGATGACGTCCTCTGGGCGCTGGAAAATTGATGCGAGCGGGCGAAAAGAAGTCGGGCCAAAAAAAGTGCTTTCATTATGCATGACATCTAAGTGGCAAGGCCCGAACTGTATCAATATATGTACATGTAAGAAAGCCGGGTATTCTCACTGCACCTATCTTTGAAGTCTATCCTCTTTTGCATGACGCTTTTGAATCTATTCAATATAAAGGGTACAGGTAATAATTGTGACGGTCCGAATGAGAAATTCAAACATTTTCAGGCTCAATACCGAAAGGGACATTACGTTGATGATTTTCCGTTATCCTGAACTGTTTTCAGTAATTATGACGTATGTATAGAATAAAACATCCCAAAGTACTTTTCTACGTGTCGATTTTTACCTCCTTGGCTACGTTAGGTGATCTTTTTATTATATAGTCCCTGGGGTTAAAGACCGATCCTTAAGTCATCACCACCTGTCAAAACGTAGACGTGCAAAATAAAAATATCAAAATGCAACTGTTTGTCGGGCATTCAGCCGCTCTCTCATTGGTTGAACCACTCATTGCCATGCTTTCACTAGATGAACTGCGAATTGTGATGGACAGTCAGGATCGGTTTAATGCTCAGGAGTTGGGGTGAATGGAATGAGCTAGTGTTGAATTAGAAACTGCAGGCAACGTCACATGTTGCTTTTAACATCTTCGTGCTTTCTCGGAAATTACCGATGACATCCGAGTGACGTAAGCCACGTGTTAGAAATGACGTAATTCCAATGTGTATTTCGCCATGCTCAAATATTGCATTGTATTTCTAGATATAACAAAACAAAAGTATTTTCCACGACTTCCCATTCGATTCTTCCGATGGAACCGAAAATATTTAATTTGCTGTGTTTTATTTTCTGCATTCAACTATTTTTCAGTGAACTTATTTCAATAAGTACAATCTTAATGAAAATCAAGGAAAGCGAGTGTACAATTACATGTCCATGTACATAAAGTAACTTTGTTAACATTCTCACATCCTTTCACTGTATATATTTCGCCAGGTTTCCAACCTTTCAATTTACATTTTACAACATAAGTACACCTAGTATTAAAGTTTTAAATGATGCTTGTAAAGCAATAGTACAGGTAAGACACAACAGAGTGAGGCGTTTTACATTAAATCTCTTTTCATATACATGTATATCTTTGTAGTTTACGTTATCGGTGGATGATAAGTCCCTTTTTTCTAACATTGAAACATCTTTACATTATGATAGAAGAAAAAGTAACAATATGTACCATTTATTATATAGATACCTTAATATGTGAGCGTAACACAGAAAAAAAATCATCTATGGTTTTAGGTGAAACGGCAGATCCTACAGATACAAACAAAATCCTAACATTTCATGTATTTTTCTAACAGTTGAGGGTAGTTCTTCCTTCGCTGCATTCACTGATCATTTCATAGTTTGGCAAATATTTGTCAGAGATTTTCAAAGAATAATGATTGACTGCAGTCTTGTCTTCAATTACTTCCTCTAACCCGTTTTCCCTAAAGTCAAAAACTTGTGTCAGTTTCAATGAATCCCCCACTGATCAGAATTCTTGTCCTTCATTGGGTGCAAAAATACAGCTTTGTCGAAAGAGCTACTCAAGTTCAAAAGATTACTTGGATGCATCTTGAATAAGTTGCAAGTTTTTGTCCAAAATAATGACTGATTGCTCAATAATTCTAACCACTGATTATGCAAATTAGGTATTCATTTGCATAATTGACTTCTAAATTCCCAGTGTCTTCGACGATATCATGACTTTAGCTGCAAGGAATATACATATCTAAAAGGTCTTGTATATTGAGAGGACAAAAAATTAATTTCTTTTTTTGCATGACAATAATGCAATGGCAGATGAGAAAAGTTAACACAAATTTCCTTCCCTCATACCCCTGCCCCCAAAAGAACTCTTTGAGAGTTTTCTTTCCATGATTTGTACATATATTCAGAGGCTATTGAGTAACTCCTCTTCTGAAGAAACTAGAGGTGTGGATGTCAAAATGGTCTGGCAGCTTGGCACCAATACGGGAGTAGAACCTGAAGGGAACACAAAACATGGAAACTTACTACTCATCAAAATTCAAAAATTTGTAAAAAAGGGTTTAGCTAGAATCATTTCTAAAAAGTTACTATTTCAAAGATTGCACTTAATCAATATACTGATCTAAAAAGTATGATTTACAAACTGTTACTTGTATGTGCTACATATTTAGACTGCAATAGACAATCTCTCGCTATCAGGAGCTGATACATAACATCGGCACTTGAACAGTTTCAAACATTCTCATGTGACTCTATATATATATATTACATGTAGTATGAATTTTGAACCTGCAATGATTCTAAAACTAAAATACTATTATGATTTCTTAAACAGACTTTATTAAGACTAGGTAAACCAACACGTACCTGTTCCTCAGTGCAAAAGCAGAGCGAGGTTTAAATCTGACTCTTTCGTCCTGCTCTGCTTTGGCCTTCTCTTCTGCCTCTTCTTGTGCGTCCCTTTCCCATGTAGACATGTTCAGTGCTCCTCCTAATGTACAAAATTATGAAATATCAGATAACTCCTGTTAGGGACATGTCAGCAAACCAAAGGCAAAAGCACTGGTCATGGCATACAATGTAGTTTGTAAAAACATACAGTTACAATGATCTTACATTTAATATCAATGCAATTCTGGTACGATTTTTGGGATCGTGTCATATCTACAGTACAATTGCTTATAAATGCGGCTGCAGGATGTTTCAACTACTGCAGCAGCAGAAAACGGTGGACTACTACTGCTTTTATCTATTGTTCTATTGGGTATTTTGAGTGTGATGCCTTTGCAAATATGTACATGTATCTGTCTTAGCACAGCTTTTTAACCCAAACTTAAAACAAGCTTGCATAAAGTTAGTAGTCATATTGAGTATAATTCATAGTAAAAATAGCTCTGAACCAAAACTGAAGCTTGAATTCTGAGGAAGACTGCAGCTGGGCAGTCCACAATTTGATGCTTTAATCAATGACTTCTTTTGTGTGTTGGATGTTATATCTGTTGTCACTACGCAATAACATGTATGTGCTTGCGCAATTGCAGTCATCGAATTTGGTATAACTCACCTCTGACTGCATCTACCAGATAGAGCAGTACTCCTGCGATGAGAGCCAGACACAGCCAGGCCAGGAAAAACACTTCCAGCAGCAGGTATCCCTTCTGGTCTACTATAGACCCCGCCACGATGGAGATCACAGCCAGGCCCAGGTTCTGGATGGACTGCATGAAGCCGTAGGCTGTACCCAGCTGGTTCTCTGGGATTATAAATGCTACAAGGAGAACAAAAACCATCAATTCCCTTTCATGTACATGATTTTACAAAAACATCCCTGCAGTTCCAGAAAACTGGAAGTTCTACTGCCATACTAAACTATTCTTGATATTTTATTGATAGTACTTCCTTCAAATTCAACGATGTTTTCTATTGAGAATTTAAAGACTGTAAAAACAGCAAGTTTTTCTATCTTTCAAATTTTCATACATACAATGTACCAAATGTATGAAACAATGTCTACAAAGTAATCTCAAAATATTTTTGTATCTTTCTACTTAACTTTCATGGCTAATGTTGGTAATAAAAAAGAAAACCTTTCAACACATCCAACACAAATCTTAGCTTGATAGATACATACATATAAAAGTTCAGTCATATTTGCATGTGAATCACATATAGGTAAAACAAATGCATGTAACTTACATATTATACATATAAAAGGACACTCACCAACAATAGGCCAGAGTGCACAAGCCAGGAGTGAGTAGGACACTCCCATGATGCTCATGGCTATGTAGGGGTTCCAGAAGGTGAATGCTAACATCATGTGACAGGCCAGAGTCACCAGGATGGCCAGGATCACCCAGAACACGTTCTTCCCCGTCCTGTCTACCAGGAACCCCAGCACAGGAGACGCACCCGCAGAGATGATGTACACCAAACTGTAAAAACAACCAGTGAGGTATTATTGGCCTCGACCTTGAGGTGTTGCCAAAAAACACATTTTCAGAAGGAAGGCCAGGATCACCAAGAACATGTTCTTCCCACCATAGTGTACAATGAAACCATAACAAGGGGTGCAATAGATGAAGTATACAAAACCTAGGCTTCTAGAAGTCCTCTAAAACATCTAATTATACATTTATACCTTAATTTACATGTACCGACCTGTTCACAGCATTGGCTGAAGTTGGGTCCAGATCAAACTTCTCTTCAAAGAAAACACTGTAGAAAAATGATAATGCTGAATAAGTGAACATACTTTCTTGTCAATTTTCACAGCATTTGATATATTGTAATAATTGTATTGTGCAAGTATTGCAGATTTAATCAACAATGTTAACAAAGCATTTTAGGATCATGTCAGTCTCCGTTATGTAGTGCAGTGAACTCACAGCCCCAGTCCAATGAAGGGGAACACGGCCACGTAGTAAGCCACACAGATGACTGTGATGAGCCAGAATGTAGCTGGGAAGTCCTTCACATCAGTTATCCGGATTACTTCACCTGGAACAGGAAAAAAGATGAAACTTCATTCACTTATACATACTGCTCTTCAACCAAAAACAGCAGCATTGAGGATGTATTTGGCATTGATGTATTGAGTATACAGTTTGTATTTGGGAATAGTGGGAAAACACACAGACAGACAGAAAAGCCAGTAACAGTATTCAAGTGCCTCTATTGTACATGTATGTACATGTAATAGAACTGTACTCAATAGGAAAACATTTGAATGAAGGAATGAATGAATGGATAAACAAATGAATGAAAGAATGAATGAATGAATCACTATGTACAGTACCGCTCGCGTCATAGTTAACATCTCTAACGCGTTATAACGCGTTAGAGTTGTGTCCTTGTCGCGTTATCCTCGCGTTAGAGTTAGGCGCCTCCGCTAATCAGAACGCGTTAGGGTTTTTTTCTAACGCGATAGTTCCGGCCATTCTTATGCAGGCGGCGGTAACATCAGAGACAATTGGGAGGAGCGCTAATCGGCCCCGTGCTGGGCGGAATGTGGACGTGCCATGACCACCCCGTCCCCCGTTCTTATGTAGGCCGATGATATACATGTGTATATACCAATAGATCGCACTATCAAAAATTGGGTACAATTTGAAGGTTCAAAATTTACGACTTGATTAACAAATTTCAACTTTTGAAGGGTGCTTTTCTCAATAAATCGTCGGTGTAAAAGGCCGGGAAATATCTACTTGACGAGCTTTTACATGTAACGTTAGATATCTCCCTTCGACATTCAAGCTCCAGAAACATGGCGCGGCGACCGATTTCGCTTCCGGGTGAAAAATTGGAATGTGACTTGTTTATGCGAATTCCACCCCGTATCACGGCGACGTGTACACGGTTTTATAAGTTTAGGAACGTCTGGCATGTTGTCAACCTTTTGGCGTTTTGAGCACAAATACGAGGTATTTATCGTGGCGATTGCAATCACAATGTTTTGCGCGTAAGACTCGATGCCGGTAGCAAAACTTGCGGGTCTAGACCGGCGGCGCCTACCATCCGCTGCTAAATTTGATTGACACATGCGGGAAGACCCGCGGCTTCTCTGTCGGCATGTTCTCAAAGAAGGGAAACCTATTTAAGGTTGACAACAATGTTGATTTTTGTCCGCCCTGTGTATTTGACATTTGATTATTACTATGTATTATGTTTGTATTGTATTAAGCTATATACTAACAGTTTCTAGGATAGTACAGTACTTGAAATATACGCATCGGCAGAGTACATCATGTTTGATGGCAACTATGTTCGTGGTAATGAATCGGTAATGTTGTGGACGCCGATCTGACCGAGTAGTAAATCCCGTAGGTCTCAAAATTCAAAGGGATTTATAAACATCAGATTATTACTATGTATTACATTTTTATTGTATTGTATTGCATTGTATTCTAACAGTTTCTAGGATAGTACTTTAAATATACGCATATACTAGTAGTTCGTGGTAATGTTGTGAACGCCGATCTGACGGAGTACTAGTATGAATCCCGTACCGTACGTTTCAATATTCAAAGGGTATCAATTTTCTTCATGCACTGACAGATTTAGTGAATAACCTACCGTATTTCCAAGATTTGGAACCGGGGGGTGGTCGATCCGTCTAGATGAATAAGCTGCCGAATGGTCTATACTTAACTTACCTTTGATGTTTCAAATGCAATATGTTGTGACGCAGTGTACATGTTTGTTGAACCTCATTGAACAGCCATGATAAAATAATGTTAGTTACACAGTTAGTTACGTAAAGTGCCAACACAACTTAAAACAGATACACAATGAAGGGGAACGAAATCGATAAAATAGATTTCAACTTTAACACAAACTCAACACTGAGATCAACTAGAATGTGACGTTTCTTGTCAACAAATAAAACATAATATATAATGAAGGCTGGTGATTTCAGCTCTCCAAATTAACGTAACAAAGTTCTGAGATAATACGTAGAAATCGGCAAATATATTCAGTCAAATATAAGGTTTACAACGGGGCCGAATCATCACCGCTGACAATCATGGACATTTTCACAGGTGGAAGGTTCTGAGTTGTGTGCGTGTGCGTTTATATCTATGTATGAGTGTCTTTTTCCGACGTCATAGCAGCATTTCGGAATCAAGAACCGATGATACATAACATGTTTAGGCAAAATAGTTTATGCCTTATATCTGTTGTCGAACCAAGATATCAGCACCTAAGATCGCTGCAAGGTTAAATGAATTCCCAGCAGTAAGGTTCGTCGATTGTCGGACGACCCGGAACGGTGGGAACTAGGCGGGAACGCAACAGCTCCGACAGGAACAGGTAGGTTTGTTGGCTGTCCCGCTGCACCCCCGACAAGCAGCGAGTAGCATTCAAATGAAGTCGGCGTATGAAAACTTGAGTCGTAGCCTGGAAACGTACCTACCGATGTCTTATCAAGGAAATAAAAACATCATCTACTTATATACAAATTCTATGTTATGATCGAGCACAATATCGTTTTATTCATAGCATATGTATGTATATATGATAATAACAGTAATAAGTAAAACAGTACCAACAAAGTACATTTAGTATTATTTGGAAAACCATGTCCACCAGCACAGATAATGGAACAATGTCGCGGCAAATCTCTGCAATAGCTGCCGGCAATGTCAGTCCTCCCTCCCTTGTATCAGAATTGTAGCACCATTCGACTTCACTTCAGAAAACAAGTGACTATCTCCAAATTTAGAAACGTTCGGACACACTCTCCACCCCCATGGATGTCGGTTTCCTTCGGTGACCAATGACAGAATGTCGTTTATATTCGGCAAAGATCGGGCTGCTCAGATCGGCCTCCTCGGCGGTCGTCCAGACTGCTTGGCGCCAGGCGGAAGTCCCACAAAGAGCGGCCACCTGTCAATCAACTGTTCAGAACGTGAGAACATCGGCGGCTTGACATGCTTGATACATGTATCATGTTGGGTAAACAGAAACATTATCTACGATATTATATCCAGAAACAAACTAACTGATCCGATATATTTTTCAAACTATTTTTGTGTGTGTGTCACAACAGTCAAACTGCTTCTTTTTACCAAAGCAACCGCAAATTGGAGTGTTTCAGAAGGTGGAAATTTGCAACATGCCGCCGCGCCGACGGTTTTACCACACACCAAGGGACGGGTCATCGACCTTTGTTTTTTTACGTGCGGCACGGGATGTCCGGCGATGTTGGATTTACTGACGTGTACTACAAGTGGCTTGCGGCATTTCGTGTTAGAAAATGCAGTCAATATTGCCACAGAGAGGGTCGGTTCTCAATTCAATAAAAAGAAATATATGCCCTATAACACCACCAGAAATGTTGGCGTTCCGTTGCCTCCTTCGGTGGCTTTATTTTTCGGGGCGGCGAAACTGCCCTTGCCGGCGTTTTAGCGCTCCCCCCAAATAAATTACGCCGCTGAAGATTTTTGCTAAGGAGGCCAGAGTTTCTAATTGATAGTCGGGAATTTTTTCGTCCCTTGCTCTTAGCGTAATGTGGTCTTTGAAATTAAAAGAACGTAATTTATCGTTTGTATTTCTGGCTTGTATCGGCACGAGAGAGGCGCCGCCGTCGCTACATGACATCCCTCAAAGTGACAGGTCGCTATTGTTTTAACCGCTGGTTAAACAAACATGAAATTTGACCCTATCTCATTAACTCTAACCCTAACGCACGAGAACGCGTTAGAAAAAAACTATAACGCGACAACAACATAACCCCATCGCAAGGATAACGCGACGAGGACACAACTCTAACGCGTTATAACGCGTTAGAGATGTTAACTATCACGCGAGCGGTACTGTACATGTACATGTAACAGTTCCTCAAGCATTATTTACTGGATAAAAAACTGGGAGTTTCCAAATTTTATCCAGTTGCTTGAGTACTGTTACTTTTTTTCAGTTTAAGTCATTATCTGGATGTCTAACCTTCATCAACGGATGAATGAATCCCTTTACAAAGATAAAACAAACTGAAGGTCCTCACTAACCAGTTTTCCCGGCATCTCTCTTGAGTATCCGTGCAGCTCTCTTGTCGTAGTACCCCAGCAGCAGGCCACAGAGCAGTGAGAGTACACAGGTCCCTGCCCCCACCCACAGCGCGTACCCCAGGGTAAGGTACCCCTCCCCTACATAACCAGATATCCACTGGTACACCGGGCTCATCACATTCATGTTCACTGTACTACCCTGGAGTGGAAATTAAAAGGCATGATTAGATCAAGACTTAGTAACAATTTTGTATGAGTAAGATTGTGTAATTCAATTCAAAGCAACAGAATTAAACAATTACTGTAAAAACTACAACATATATATACACCACATGCACCCACATGCAAAAGTTTGGAGAACGAAGATTGTTGAGTTTTATTATGGCTAGCTGTTGCACTAGTTACATGTTGCAAACCTGGTCTGTTACTTTGAGTTTGATGTTTTTTCTTGACTGTCTTGATGTCTTCATTTTCGGTATATCAAATTCTATTGACCCTTGGCTTATATTCACTTACATTGCTCCAGCCACTAATGTGCACATTCAAATACAGTACACGCAGGACTGAGGTTTTCACAGAATGTGTGGACAAATTCAAAATGTCAAATGATTTTGTGGACTGTCTCGTCCCTCCGTCCCAGGATCAAAGTTTGCGTGTTGGGACAGACAAAATTGGACTCTGTCCGTCATGAAATTCCAAATGTCATGACATGAATTGATGAAAATGTACTTTCCCAAGCATATTTAACAGCAAATATTCACAACATGGGCTTCCAAACAATGAGCGGGACAGAAATTTAGAGCCTGCCTCTTTGTATCGGAGTAACAGGTACTGAAATTGACCAGAGGCTGTTTTTCCATGAACTTGATGACCAGATTTTATCGAAAATACTCACAACTCTAGAGAAACTGAGCTGGAGCCCAAACACCATGTTTAACTCTTTCCCCCTGAACCAGGTCACAGCGTACGTGTTCTGTGCAACAGCCAGCGACTCACCACCGATCCTGCAAGCACAGAGGGAAAGGACAGGTTATTAGAAGTGCACCATAGACATGCAGGCATAACTGAACCTTAAAACAAGCTGCCACCATATTATGATATACAGGTAGATATACATTTGCAACCAGGGCTGTCTTCAAGACCTGTCCATCCGTCAAGTGACAGATCGAAGCTCAGAAAGAAAGTTTAACAACAGAAATTACCAACATGGGCTCAGACAATGAGTGGGCCAGAAAAAAATTAAAACAGGAGACAACCCTGGATACAACACTTTTGAACAGCAATTCAAAGACCACAGAGCTGGTTTAACATTTCGAAATCCGACAAACATTTCATAATTCTGCATTTATCAAAATGTCAATGTATCCAACATCCAACAGCTTTTATGAAAAGCTGATTGCAACTTTTTTGATTATAGCTAAACGAAATCTGAAGAATTTGAATTGCTGCCAATGCAGTGTGTCTTTGTTATTAATTATATACAAAATCCAGTGTCTACTATGGCTTACCACTCTTGAAATGCTAACTTGAAGACCACAAGCCATGTTAAGTTCTTTATTCTTAAACCAGAGGACAGCATAGTTGTTCTGGGCTATAGCCAATGAGTCACTTCCAAGGCTAAAATGAGAAACAATCCATCCATATCTCATACTAAATATAGCAAATCAGAGTTTCCCTACTTAAAAGACTAAAACATGCTAGCAAACTACATGTATTTCTTTAACTTTCAGTAATTTAGCAGTGAATCAGATTATGCATTCAATGATCATAACCGAGCCACCAATAATATTAAAACGGTTTTGCATTAAGGTCAACATCGTTATACCACACCAAGATATCACAAAACTTTTTTCAAATGCTTTTTTTTCCATCTACTCACCCAAATACAAATCTCCCAGCTTCCATAAGCCAGAACAGGTTCAGTTGAGCACCAACAGCAAATACACACTGGGGAAAATAAACAATAATGATTGTAACATTTACATCATATTTGGTCTCTACACCTCTTCATTAAAAGAAATATCAAAACTTTTGACACATGTTGACTAGAAAAAGCTGTATCGTACATAAAGACTGTAGTTTTGAAGCAAAGCAGTTCACTATGAGAATGCAGTGATCTGATTCAAACCAAAACCATTGTTCTAGCTGTATCATCAAATCCTCACTGTGGGTATTATCAATGAGGTAAACATGAACATACAGCATCAAATGAATGCTACCAAGCACTTCTAATTTTCAAGTCTCCCTCAGTAAAATGACTCTAAAGTACCAATTAGTATTCTTACCTGCCCAGCTAGTACAAACAAACTGAAGATGATGGTTCCAAGTCTGGAAAAAAGTAAAATAATGAAATGTCAGTCTTTGATATTGATAAGGACTAAGACTTTGAGAAATATTTGCCTTTTTCTTAGTACAGATGTGCACTATAAAAATAGCTTTGAAAAAGAAACAGGAAGGTTTTAAAATTTTATTTTAAAATTTTATTTTCTTGATGAGACAATGTCCAAGTCCATCATTAAAGCATTCCTTGACTCCACTAGCTAGTACTGTCCATTGTTACAAAATACCGCTTGGTACATCTTACAATTGCAACTTTGAGGGACTACCAAGAAGAAGAAGACATCTTACCTGATACCGAATACTCTGTCCAGCAGAAATCCCCCGAAGAAGCAAAGGACGACGTTTGGCCAGGAGTACCAGGCATACAGGGTCATGAATGATCCTGTGTTCACATGCATGTCCTGAAAAATTAAACTTCAAATGTCAAAAACATTCATCAATTAAATAATTCATTCATTCATCGGTTCATTCATTCATTCTTCTTCATTCAATCATTTGTTTGTACATTTAGTCACTCCTTTCTTCATTCAAGTTAAAGAAAACACTTAAACAGATACAGTCTATTTAATTGTACAAGGGCTTTCTATCTTAACTAAACTCCAGATATTTTTTCAGAAGTTAGACTTACTCTAGTTAGAGATATTCAATTTTCATCAAATTTACTCTATCCAACAGAGCTAGCAAAACACACTGAAATATTCTATTTCTATCCCTACTACTAATTGAAAGATCAAGACTTTTGGTCGCGGATGTTGAATTGAGAAAAAATATATTACTGGACTGTAGTTTTGAAGCAAAGCAGTTCACTATGAGAATGCAGTGATCTGATTCAAACCAAAACCATTGTTCTAGCTGTATCATCAAATCCTCACTGTGGGTATAATCAATGAGGTGAACATGAGCATACAGCATCAAATACAATCTATTGAATCTTAAAAGGGCTTTCCCGTCTTGATGGCTTTAAGGTAACACAACACAACATGACCTATTATGGCTTTGTTATCATGGTTTTTGTTGTGACCTCTCGACTGCGGATTCATGACACCACAAATATGCGTTTTCCATGTATCACCAAGGAGGTTGAAAAAGGAAGGAGAATATTACTATTATTATTATTATTACTGCAGATTTGTTTCAAACCAAAAGCAAACTTAACACGACGAAAACTACATTTGTAAACCATGATTTACCCCACACAGTGTACTTACCCTCTTGATTTGGGATTGGAGGGCTGCTGGGTTGTCATAGCAGAAATAACTTCCTGAAATAGTAGAACATACAGTGAGCAAAATGTGACCATATCTGCAAACTCGCTTCATATATTTTGAATATAATATATTTCTATTCGTTCCTGTCATATGTCTGGGATATATTTTGAATATAATATATTTCTATTCGTTCCTGTCATATGTAACAAATCATGTTCGTTTCAATAATACGATAATACGTTGGCAACGGAACATATCATTACGGTACAGTAACAGTAAGTTTTTTTGTCTGTTCCAAGGACGTATTAAGGACAAAACAATATTTTTGGAAATCACGAGACTGGGAGTATACCGCCCCCCCCCCCCCCATTGATATTCGTAAGTGGAAAAAAACTCACCAAAGCTGAGGAAACATATGAGCCAAAGCACCAGGAACCGGTGCAGAGTTCTCCTGGGATCACAGGCTGCACTGGCGCCGCATCCCGTCAGCTCTTCGTCGTCTTCAGAGGAGTTTCTTCTTCTCGCCACAAGAGGCGATTTTTCGTCAGGCTCCGCCATCTTAGGAAGTTTTGGGTCACGCGCCAATGGGACGATTCCATAACATATTTATAGGGTCTCATAATTATAAAAAATTAAAACATCTAAACAATTATCGTGAAAGAAAAATTCAAAATTGGAAGAAAATAAGTATAATAGTTATCTTCATGTACTGATTTGTTTTGTATTCATAACTAGTTTGTATTAGTAATATCATGAAATTATTTCAGCCCCTATACCATAGTTGACTAGACCAGCTAGGTTACTTGCGGTCAACTTGAAAATTTCAAGATATGGGTCTGTTAAGGACTTGAAAACTTACTTTTGTCGAACGAAAAAGTATACAATGAAGTAATATTTATTGTTTTGATATATCCTATATATACATATTTGATAAACAAAAATTATTGTTACCCCCTCTGACACAGTCGACTAGCCCAAAAAGGTCACTGGGGTCAACTTGAGGCGCGAAAGTGTTTTTGTGTTGCTTTGTGAATAAAATTCGGAGTAAAACCCATTTTTCAGCTCGTTTTCTGCCATAGGAAGCATTCGCAATATGAATCCTGCATCTACAAACGTTAAGGTGAGAGTTTTGCTATTCAGTCGTTCTTGTAGCTCTTAGAATTTGTCGTCCGTGTGAAAATTATGTTGTTTTATTTTCTTCGATGCCCCCCTCCCCCATAGGCTCTACACATTTACTAGTGGTAGCCGACAGGATCTTTACTCGACCTATTAAATAGTGTAAGGCTTAGGCGAATTGAGTTCATATTATAACCATATGGAAATGTCAATCTGTTGGGCTTGGTGGCTGCAACAAAACAAATTGATACAAACCTCAATTTCGACATAAAGTTGTTTTCACAGGAAGGTTTGTTTCATTTATTTATGTTGGTACACTAGCCATGTGCATATAATGTTATGACGTTGATTTGCTTTTATCAAGGTCCTTGTTTTGATTTGTTATTTCGTTGGAGTTGTTATTTCGTTGGAATTGTAAACAGTATCGTACGTAACATCTGAAATTATTAGTTCACTTGTTCTTATTGTTCTTATTGTGTTATTTTCTGAGCAGAAGATTCCTAGATCCTAAAAGCGCTTCATACTTTTATCAATTCATGTGAATGAAATGAAAAATAACAAAATGAATTGATAGTCTGAATTGATAATGATGTCTGAGTGAGTGTGTGGTAACTTCTTTTGTTCAATGGGAGCCCCGCACAAGGCAGGGCAGAGAAAAATTAGTTATAGACTCATTGATTGTTCCCCTCCACGGAAATCTTTAGTAAAAGGCGAAAGATTTGTGCGTGGGGTTTGAAGGGAAACCAGAGTGATAAGTTCCTTTGGGACTCTAAATTTCTCCACTACGTCAAATTCACTCATTACCCTTATGGTAAAACTATTGACATAAAGTCTAAATTCTATGAAAATTGTAAACCCAAAGTTTGGTAAAAATCTCTCAATGGTTTGTAGATAAGTTTGTCTTTAATATCCTTACACTATACTTCAGTTTCATACTAACCTTTAGCAGATATTTGACAAAAGGTTTAAACATGCATTTTCAAAAAGCTGTTATTGAAAACAAGGTCTCTTGGGAAATATGATAATTAGGTGTTGGGGCAAAGGTCAATGTCAAAGGACAACTGATAGGTGGGCCATCCTCCCTTTTGCGGAGACAATGGACTGTTATGATTACTGTGTGTCTCGCACCTATAGGGAGGTGTTAGGCTTAGGGTTCATCACATGTTATTTCTTTTGCAAGGTTTGTTTACCACCTTGTTTGTTGTTTATTTTGCATTGTCTTGTTTTCCTCAGGTGAGTGAGATCTTCATGGCAGCAGGCCAGGCGTTCTCTAAGCTAGGTGAGATGTGTATGCAGCTTCACCCTACGGCAGCAGAGGCCTCACCTTCAAGGTGTGTTTTTCTTCTAGGTACCCTCTATAAACAAACCAATGTGGGCTGGGGCTAGTGTCTGTACAAGGTAATTTTGATTGGAAAGCTGTCTCTGTTTTATTGTTTTTCACTGTGTATTTGAAATAGAGCTGTGTACCTAAACAAATTTTAGGTACAGGTACACAGGTTTAGGTACAGGTCCGGACCTGAACCTGTACCTAAACTTCTTATGTTCAAATAATGTTTGATTTTCACTAAGGTGAAAAGCATGGTTGCACCGATAACAACGTAATGTTTATAATTCTGATAGACACAATACTGTTATACATGGCATTTATGATGACCACCACCCTCACCACCAGTCAGCTATGACTCGAGTATGAGGTATTGTCTAAAGATGAAAATTTGACTCAGGCCTTGCTAAAGTTTATTCTGTGTTACAGGAGTCTACAGTGCACTACCACAGTAATTTCATTGTGATTTTATCTTTCAAAGTTGCCATCCCCTGACCTGTTATCCTAGCCAAGCTTCAACTGATTAGTACCGGTACAGTACCAGTAAACGGGTTCAGGTATTTTTGACCTGTACTGGTGATTGTACTTGTACCAGTACTGTACTGGTACACTGTACAGCTACAATACAGCTCATTACAGATATAACAATGAAGCATAATCCAGATATTAGTATGTCATGGAAGAGCAAAAACTCAACATGTACCGTAAATGTAATGCATATGTTGTGCTGTTTGAAGCTGGTTTAAGAGCTGACATTTTTATATTGTGTTCACCAGTTGAGACTTTGGAGTTGACTTTCATGTTGATTATCATCCTGTATCCATTAGTGGGAGCACCAAGTGGACGGATGAAGAGATAGAGATGCTGAGGACATCTGTGGCAAGGTTTGGAGACGACCTGAACAAGATCAGCGAACACATCAAGACAAGAACAGTGTAAGCAGGCATCCAACACATCATAGCCGCACCTTTGACCCTTCCAAATTCCTAACCTACAAATCCTTCTCACCTATATATAGATTTCATGTTTAGGTACATGTTTATTTGCAGACAAATGAATTTCAACAACTGGATAAGATTCAAGACAGTTTACTTACAGGCGTTTCGAGTGACATTCATCACTCTTCTTCAGCGTCACAAGAATGAACCGGGAGAGCAAATCAATGCTAGTACATAACATGAAATGGGAAAAACCAGTTGAGCATGTCAAAGTCGCTAACTCATAATGGTCGTAAAAGTCACTGATTTGTAACTTGACATGCATGTGAATGTTACTTATAGATAAAATTACATGATGTCAAAATGATTGACAACTGTCTTTAATGTTTCAGTGCACAGATTAAACAGGCTTTGAAGAAAAAGACCTTTGAAGAAAGTGGGGTTCCATACAAGCCTCCAGTGGAACAGAAGTCTCCCAAGAAAGGAGGGGGGTTGCAGACTCCTGCAATAGCCGCTGGTCCAACAGCTACCACTACCCCCTCTCGGTCAGAGCCTCCAACTAAGAGACAAAGAACAGGTATGAAAAATAAACACTAGTATGTTACAACATTAACAATAGCTTAACAGTTACAAGTTTAAGTCAGAAAAACTGCACATTTGATCTACAAATTTGCCCTCATTTATTTTCTATCTTATTATTACTTTATAGAATTATTCTATAAAGTAAAAAAAGAATGGGCAAGGTAACTCAAACAACATGAGCTAATTGACTTAAACCATCCTAAAATTGTCTTTACCTCATTAACATATTAATAACAAGGTTTGGTTTCCAGTTTGAGTAATTGTTACCTTGCATATCTTTTTACCTGGATGTCTAACCTTAATTGACGTAAATAAAGATGATAGATTTTGCATTATAATTAAACCCCTTGTATTTGCACCATGACTCTTTTTACAGATGTATCATACCAACAGTACCATGAGTCAGATAATAACGACACCCTGGTGGATATAGAGGGTTTAGAGGGAACGTCATCTGAGTCTCCCATCAAACATGACATCAACCTGGGAGTAGCACAGTCAGAACAAGGTGAACACAAGCACTGTTATTGTACATTTTGTATGTATCTGTATCTATATAGCTGGTATAACTGCCATTCGGTGTTACACACCAGCTTTACATACATTTGTACTTTCAACTTGTGAGGAGATGGAAAGTTTGATCAAGTCTTTCATTCTTCAAGTATTTTATACTTGACCATAGTGATGCTACATACAACGTTCGCACGCTTTCACACATAATTAACTTGGAAAAATGGTCATATCAGATTATACAATTTTGCTGTAATCAAGATTCTTTACACCCTAGCTCCCTTTTATTGTCATACTTTCTTTTAAAAGCCACTATTTCCTCTTCTTTTATCCATAGTCTTCCCTATGTTTCCATTTGAAAGAATTCAAACTGCACCCCATTATGGGTTTGAAGATGGACTCTTCCTAATCATATGTTGTTGTTTTTTCTCTTCACAGATCAGTTGAGCCTGGACTCAGGACTGATGATGTCACACAGTGTCCCCCTATCATAAAAGAACCATAACTCTCATTTTATACTACTTACTACAAAACTTTGCTCCCTGTATTTTGTATGTATTTGTATGATGAACTTTTACAAACTATGTAGTGTTTTTTTGTAGAAATATGCAGAGATCAAAAGACGTTGGATTTAAGTGCAAGCAAACTGTATAAAGAGCTGCCATTGTTTTGTTTTGTTACTTTTTATTTGCCATTTATTTTTATGCCAGTCACTATTATGATGAAAATATTGATATCGCTGATCAAGACTGCCTGGAATCCATGCGAAATAGATTAAGTTAATTCAATTTGAACTAAACTGTAAAAAGAGCTGCCAGTTTCATTCGCTTTTCGGTTTGCCATTTATTTTTATGGCAGTCACTATATTGCTATCGCTGATCTATAATGCATGGAATCCATGCAAATTTGATTATTGTTGAATAATGATGTATCATGTATTTGATGCTTGGATGTAGAGAATGGTGCGTCTAAAAGCAAAGCACAATGCAGTTCTGTCCCAAGTTGGTAAAGTCATGTATATTGAATATCAGTTTAATAGAAAAGCCAACATTCCACTTTGTGCTTTCTTTCTTCTACTTCTTTGCTTTAAACCTAACCCAATACTACTTGGGAATAGGAAATTTCAGACTTTAGCTAAACAGCACTGAATGGTCTTGGAACAATGTTATGGCTAAAGATGGGTCTACATTAATGAAAGTCGGTAGTCCTTTGTAGTCATAAATGATAGTAATATTCTATGTATACCCAGGTAACAGATTAAGTAGCATGGCTGTCCGTTATATGAGCCACATTCCATGGACCCAGTGTGAGCTGGTCAAATCTTATCCTTCTGAACTCAGGATTTCATTTCGAGTCTTAAATGTTTTGGCAAAGGGCTAGCAACCACTCTTTGCACACCTTCAATCCTGGCAAAGAAACAGCAAGGAAACTTGTGGCCCTATACGTGCCAACAGACATAAGAAAAATATTCAACAACAACGAGTACCCACTAAGTTGTGAGGTAATGATGAGTGTCAAAGATTAAATGTTATATAAGCACACAAGGATGCCCTGGGTTAAAGATATGAAATTTAAACAAATCAATTACAAAAACGTTGCAAAATATGAAAATGCACCTTTAAAAATCAATTTAATGCGTTAAAGACATTCTTTAATCCTCGCAAAGTGCTTTAATATTCGTTTCAGATAAAGGTTTTCAAGCTACTTTCACCCAGTGCTCTTTTCGTATTTACCCCACTCTCCTTTACATCCGAATTCCTGTAGCCCTCCTCTATTCATCACTATTGGCAACCATCCCGATAACAACCCATTCTTCTTGTTCTGTTTAAACTCACGCCCTAAAGTCACGACCAATGTCATTTAAAGTTTGTCCACGTCCACAAACTTACGCCATGACCCTTAGCAAGTAGCTAATGTAAATGCGACTATTCCATCTGTACCTTTTTATCAGGGCACTCTGAGGATGTATATATACTAGTAGGTATTTGGTCATTGCGATCACGTTTTTGCATCATTCCGTAGTTGTTAATCATGAACGCAAGAGAGAGCCAGCTCAAAGAGAGTCAAACGTACACCCCTGTATTTACAACTCGCTTGGTTTACCTCCAAGGGAGGGGTCGAGTTGAATAACATCTCAGCGTCGACTCTTCCTCTAAAGACGCTACAAATCCTACCAACTCTAGATTCCGTGTCAAGGATCTGCTTTACATACAACGAGACGTTTAGGAAGAATACAACGCTTTCTTGGAACAGTCTGCTTTGACTTCTACTTCGCTGCATTTTCCGGGATCGTGAGTTGAGACTACAAACTTCCTTTGTCTGTGAAGTACCAATTTTGACTTGGTTGACGAAACTTTTGGAATGATTGCCAAGTCTTTTTTCTAATACGTGTACCCTTCCTCATAGGATTAACAAATGTTTATCGGAGTGTGCTACAAAGGTCTACAAACGCTAAAGAGCTGTTGCACTAGACTGTTGTCAACAAGCTAGCTGAGGAGAATCTACCCGGGAGGTCCTGCCAGGCAGCCCTGTGTCGAGGGAGCTCTCATCACGTTTTAAAGGGAAGCCATTTGTCTCATTTTTCCACGGCTCTGAACCTTACCAAGCCGGCACAATTACTGTCTTCTTTGTGTCGTATTTTCTACACAACATCTCAATCTTGTGGAAGGATTCAACATCAAGTTTGAAGCGTTCTTGGTTGTATATATAGCCAATGAGATTGATTTTGGCCACATTTTTCGAAGACGCAGTTTGCCCGTATCCAGGACTCTCACAGCGCGAGGGAAAGAATTCCACCTCCACATGACGTCTCTAATGTAGGGAGCCACAACATTTACGTGTCCAGGACGAGTCCTACATAAAGAAAGGTAGATAATCATTGCTTTGTTAGCATCGTTACAATCTGTTTATAACATGATACTCATTTACTAACGAGAGACAATTACCCTTTGTAATGGCATTACATAGTGGTAGATAAGATTATCACTCACGTTTAGAACTTACAAATAATAGTGCGTATTTTTTTGCACGAATGCATAGTTTTGAATACAGCTGCAGCGTAATTGAAGACCTAAGCAGACTTATCATAGTGATACTGTATTTTTTTTCAGAGAATTGTGGGATTTGGTTGTGTGAAAGACCGCTCCATTAATTGTAGCTTTGAAGGCCATATGACTGAAAAATAGATATGCTCGTCACATCTAACGCCACAATTTCATTTGTGCTTATACTACAGATCCGTTGAACAAAATTGTGTTCGCATTTTTATTAAGAGGCCTGAGAAATCTGCCATCATTTGAGGATGTTTTTGAATCCTAGTTTGACTATTTGACCCCGTCTGAAATGTAAGGTTGCAGGTTCACCGACTCAATGCAATATATTACGTCAGGGTGACTAGATTTATAGGTCAAACCTAAAAGCAAAGATATGCCATATTTTCATACATGCCGATTGCCATATACAGTCATCTACGTGTACAGTTGTGTATGAAGTCAGCAAGTATTCAAGATTCCTGAGCAAGTTTGTAATACGATGGTTGCCAGAATATTTAGAGTCGAAGTCCCCAGCCGACTGCATGGAATTCTAAAGAGCTGCTGAACAAAGCCGGGAAGGCGTTAGGAGCCATGGAATGTGACTCTGACTGTACTGCTGGGGTCGTTTTGTTGTTTTGGCAACACTTGTGACAAAACGTTTCTGGGGACAGAGAGGAAGGTATGCAACGAGCCAGACTGCGCTGGTAAATTCAGTTTATAGCTAGATAGTAGTTTGAAACTAGTTTTCAAGTTTGTATTTCTCTAGAAAGATTAGGACCATTATTCAACTTGGAATATTGATATTAGTTTCAACTAATATGCTGTTTACGAATATCATTTCGCTCTTATTTCACAAGTCTGGTGTCTAAAATGATGATCATGATATCATAGTGATATTCAGATGATATATTGCACTTGACTGACAACAGAGGTAGGTAAAATTGATATGTCCTCTTCGATAAACTGTACTATGATGCATCTTATTACAAAAATTGATTTCCACCTAAACACAGATATGTGAGAATTGTTCAACTTACGATATCGTTGTCACTTTAAAGTTTAACGTCTTTTCTACTGAGAAAATAGATAGTACAATACTGTTACAGTGTGCTTTTCGGTGCCTTAGGTTTGAAGTCAAAGAGCACTGGCATTAATAAATGTATGTCACAATAAATTTGAAACTTGACGAAGACCTTTCCTATGAAATAGTGGCCATGACGTAAGTAGAAGGTCAATGACCAATTTGCATACCCATTTTTCCATCAATAAGTGCATTTTGGAGCTCCCAGTGAGTACAATACATATAATTTGTGAACATACGTGACATTTTACACATTCTGGTTGCAGTTTTTTTTTCTGCATATTAGGGAATTAAATATAGAAATGAATTTAAGAATGTTTCTTCTTTTTGCAGGAAGTGAAAGAATCTTATAATTAGCAGAGGATGGACTGTCTGTATGATGCAAACCATGCGAACTACAACAGCGCCTACCACAATGCCACCACCCTGGATGCCGCGGCGAGGTCAAAGATCATCGCCACGGCAACCAGAGTCAGACGAGACAAAGACGACCCTGACATCACCGTTCTGGTGGCGGGAAACGGTGTGAACGTAGCGAGGGTTCACATGCCAGCAGACGTTAGGGTGGGAGTTTTAGCCTTTTGATTTATTATCATCACTAGTACTAGTTCATCCACGTTGCTATAAAACTATACACGTATTGATGCATACTGATACCATACTCGCAAATCAAAATTAAAATGGGGAAACTAATAAAACTGATGAAAAAGACGGTAGAGCTGTCAGGAACTAGTATATTTTTTATCAAGGAAGTTCCTTGATTCAACGGTGTTAGAAGTAGATTATAAGGGAATACCATTTTTACACCGTACTACTTCTTACACAAAATACCACAATGGTGGCATAAATTGTTTGTATGGACTCGATTCTTACGTTTGATAGCCGCAAACTCTATTTAAGTCTTTGTATAACCTGTACCTATAAACATGTGTGATGTATGTGCTGTCCTTCAGGTGACACCGCTAGGTGTCGTTAATGGCTCCATAACAGTGACAGCGGTTGGTCCTTACGGCACAAAGGCGCACTGCACTCTCGTCAAACAGAAACCTGGCCACTACCATGGGGCGTACACACCAACCATTGTAGGTGAGCAAGCAAAGGTCAACGTTAATTTATTTGGAGAGCACCTTTAAATAACGAAAGATGATGATGATCTTTGATGATGATCTTCATTTGCACGTTCCTGGCCACATGGTCTAATGTAGTTCGTTCACTACTACAGTGCAAAGGCTATAGATATCATTACTTGTAGTATTGCTAGTGAACAATGGAAGAAACAAAGCAGCTAAAGCAATGCTGCCACTAAATTTATCTTTGCCTAAACAGTTAAACATATAAAGCTATGCTACCACTAGATCTATCGTTTACACGTATCTTCCCTTTTCTCAAAACAAGTGTATACAAATTTTTGTTGTACAATGCTGTCTCTGAGGATGTCATTATATCATCATTTATAGGAATAGTTAGTCTTTTTATTAACTGTTTAGATCGTGTATCTACATTCAAGGCACTGATAAAAGAATTGCATATGTGACTGTTATTCATACAATGAATGTGAATACACATTCAAAGTTACCCGCAACTTCAATGTTTTATCATCCAACATGGCGGACAAATTACTGACGTCATAGTCACGTGAGTGCAAACACCCTATTACTAGAATAGCTGTCATGTTAATTTTAAGCGACTGTTTTCCAGGAAGCTGGCTGGTGTCTATCCGGATCGACGGGAAGGCAGTTCCGGGAAAGAAGTTCACCTGCAATGTGTACGATCCCCGCAAGGTGAAGGTGTTCGACACCCAGCCAGGGATTCTGGGAAGGCTGTGCACATTTGGAGGTGAGGGCCGTACTAAAGTGTCGAGTCAAAAATAGATGGGCAACTGATACACACATCTCCTTCTCGGCTCCCGGTTTCATGTAGCATGGAATCCATCCTATTTAGCTTCCGGCCGCTACCCAAGCTCCGCTGCCTGGCTTGGGTAGCGGCCGGAAGCTAAATAGGATGGATTCCAGGCTAGGTTTCATGCGCACGTGGCGCTTAGGGGGTTAATGATTTGGATAAAGACAAATACCAGCACACTTGCTTTCAAGGATCATAACCTAAGATAATGAACGTAAAAGAAAATTATCATTTCTGTCACATCAGTGACACTAATTAATGAACATTTTGTGAAAATGATTGATTTTGAAATATATGCTGCAAGGAGACCAAGAATAGTGAAAAATTATCACTAGTATAATTCACTTCGCAAACATGTACGTAATATAAGCTGTCATTTGCCCAAGAGGTTTTCGAAAAATTGCATATTTTGCATAATGTTATAATTATTTTTATAAAAATGAATAGTTTGATATCATATTTTTCCGTTCTCCAAAGTCATTTTATAGTTATATTTTCGGAAAGAATAACTAACGAGTTATCTTGTTGACCAATAGACACGCAGACAAACGCTTAAACAGCCTAAAATATCCATGACTTTTCATGGAGCTTATCATGTAATGTAATAAAAGTTGGTCATTCGGAATAGTATACCTTTATTGCACTACATGATTAGCTGGTCCAATACCTCTTGCGGTTTCTAGGAAGGTATGCAGCTACAAACAAATGAGTATCCTACAAGACGTTACCATAGCAATGACCTTTGCCACACAGTCTTACACAATATGTTACGATAACATATATACATTCTAGTATACCAGTTTATTTGCCTAGGGGGACGGTATTCAAATCAATTTTCTTGCATTGCTGCATTATAACCGTTATATTTTGAAATAGCGTTGCACGATTCTCTCTCGTTTTTGACACGAAGGCCGTTGACATACATGTATATTTGCCTTGTATGCCTCGTATCAAGTCAATGCGCATGTGCCATAAAGGCGTTTATTAATATCTTCCGTCCTACTTTAAGACGTACACAATAAACGTAAAACACATCTTTAATCTGATCACCCGGTACCTGTCAATCATGATCCTAATATAGAAGTCGTATCCAAGAATAGCAGGGTAGCTCCACCCACTATGAATCATCACCCATTGTCTGTTCGGTTTACCGATATTTTCCACTAAACAAAACCATTGTTTACACTGAAAGGTCACCGCTCGCGTTTGTCATTCCCTTGTCACATTGACGGGGAAACCCTTTCATGAAAGGTTGTCAGAAAAGCCCGGTGCTCCGCATTTTCCTAACATTTCGATGTCTTCCTCGTTGCAAACGGGCGTTGCTCGAGAACTCCTCGTACGAACGCGAGACATGGCACGGTAGCTACTTCGTTTTCGCTCGGCTGAAAGTAAGTTGGAGTCCCGAGAGAGCTCTATAAATATCACGGCAGATTTTTGGGCGTGATTTTATGGTGAGATTATGATGGTAAGTAAACGTTGTCCTTGGTTACGCGTCAGTCGTTGAGCAAACTGTCGTCTGCAACCATCTCTTTTACAATTTTGTTAAGAATCTTTTATTTAAAGACTGCTCCTTGGACAAACATTTCAGGTGTACGTTGCAAACGCTGTTATGCATTGTCTAGTGCTTCGAATTTGATTTATGTACCGCTATATCTATTATGTCGGCTTTGTACTACTTTTAGCTGCAGTGTAATATACATATACTACGGTCTAACTGCATCGAGACAAGTACATAACTACGCAATAGTTTTATTACGGATCATACGTTGCAGTTCAACCATTCAGATCCTGAATGTATGTTGAAATCTTATTAAAACTTTAAAGGTTTTGTGCACTGACGGCTTTTTTCTTTCATGTTGGCGTTGTCAAATGCAGAGCTATGTTTAGCGACGAGTCGCTTAAATGTCAACACAAGATTATGATACTCACAAGCATCACAGAAAATATTTCATGCATTCTACGTTCTTCTATAGGCTTATCACCTTTCGTTGTTGCAAAATTTGTTGCATTTGATTACATTTGGCTGCTTCTAAAAATCGTACATCTGGTCAACATGAGTACAATACGCATAGTATGAATTGTAGACAGCCAACTGGGTGTAAGTTGTATATTTGCATGACTACAACAAAGTGCGATTGTCACCGAAGTAACAGAATAAAAGTTTTGAGGTTTGAAAATAATATTACTGTTACAATAAACTTCATACCTCTTAAAATTGCAATATTAATTCTTGTGAAAATCATAAATACGATGTGTGTTGCAGGAGTTAATCTAGACGTAAACTGAGAGTCTGTAAAGCTATAGAAACGGAATAATCATAATTAATGTGATCTGGTATGATGTTTGTTTTGCAGTCAACACTAGAGAGGCGGGGGAGGGTGACCTCTCCGTGGTGGTGATCTCTCCCAAGGGGCGAATCGCAAGTCGCGTGCGCAACGAAGGTCTCGGGAAATATCGCGTGAGCTTCTCACCGGAAGTCGTTGGGATGCACAAAGTTTTTGTCAACTACAACGGAGATGAGATTGCAGGTAATGCGAAAAGATTTCATATTAAGATTTCTTTTTAATACTTCGATTTTCACAAATCTGCCAGAAAAGCTTACGATGCACAACCTGTTATTCTTTTGTTTTCGTCCCTCACTTAATCCAGTTATTTGTAAAAAAAAAGGGAAGCAAAATGATAATACAGATATTGCAGCTGTGCATAATGTTAAAACAATATCATAAAACATAACAATTGCATATTTCTAGATATGGTTGAATGTAAGAAACGTATTTGCTCTCTCTGACTATGATCTACTGTCATCCATTGAAGTTACAATATTACAATGTAAAACAACATATTTAACTGCTTGTTGTCTGTTAGCGAAACATTTTCACTTTGTACGATTGTCCTTCAGAGTCCCCGTTTCAAATCGAAGTGGGGAACACCAGTGCCATATCAGCCCACGGGAAGGGCCTACAGAGGTGTCGGGCAGGGTCAAGGTCAACCTTCAAGATCAAAGGCTGCAGTGGAGGTGACATCAAGGTCACGATAACAGGTAAACTATTTCCCCTTTTACCAGTTTTTCCAGTAGTTTCAAACACTAGTTTGAAGAAGACAATGTCTTTGGTAAATTGACTAATGATGAAATCTGGAATATATATATAGTGTGATTTTATACTCATCTACTGGGTCAGGACTGAACAGTAGTAACTGGCCAAATTTGGTTTGATGTCAAAGACGTGATCAAGCCAGAAGAGCTAGACAGCTGTGTGCAAATGATGCAAGTCAACGTTTTTAAGTCCGGGGAATTAGCCGTGTCAATTGATGACAATCTTTCATCAACTGCCGTTCACCAATACATCTTGTTGTTGTTGTTTTCTACAAACTCAGGTCCGAGTGGAGCCACCGTCCCCAACATCACCAACGTCTCAGGAGGGAACTACGTCTGCGAGTTCACACCGTTTGAAGCAGGTAACGTGCTACTGTTGGACTTCATAAGCGACTTAATAAGACAGAAAGCCACTTTCCTCTTCCAACCATAGAACACACAGGTTATAGAAAATGTGGGACTTTTCGTCTTCCACTGCTTCCAAAAAAGAGGTTAGATCCAACTTGTCTAGCCAACACTAGTATTTGTTTAGTATTTTGTTATGATAATGTAAAACACTGTTCATTATCGCATGTATGTCTCTTATCCTTCTATCATGTACTTGCAACTTGCCTTCGGTCATAAACTTGCAAATAAACTTTCAATATCAAGCACATATGATACAAAATAGAATCCATTTGAAACATATATACACGAAGAATGGCCTCTATATTTCCTTATACAGGTGTAACATTAAGTACACAGTACACTACATGTACGTACTTCTCTGTCAAATCCTCAGGTGATCATGAAGTTGATGTGCAGTACAACGGAGAGTCGATAGAGGGTTGTCCGACGACCATCCAGGTGTATGACCCCCGAGCTGTAGTCATCCACGGCGTGGACGATGGTGTGGTCGGGCAGCAATGTCTTTTTCAGGGTATGTAACAATTCATTTTGGTAGTCTATCAGTCAACTAGTTATTAAGATGAATTCCTCATTAGTGCAAAGAAATTATGAAGAGGTACAAATATAAAATTTGCAACATTTTACATGTTGCATTTTACATACTATTAGTCATAGAACTACTGTTGTTTCTACCTGTTGTTGCAATGTGTGTAATGTATTAGGAGAATCATAAAGTAAATGCATGTAAACTAAAATAATTTTGAAACGATATCTGGAGTATTACCAAGGGAGTATTACCACCCTGTTACCATTTATGCCAATGGCCGAGTTTTTGCAAAGTCAACTTAGATAATCAGTTGTAAACCGGTGTATTGTTATTGCAGCTATTGTTATTTTGCTTCAAGGGAGTAAAGTATAGTTTTAGGTCTCTCTCTCTTTCACGCTCTCTCTCTTCTTCTCTCTGTCTGCGTGTGTGTGAATTCATAGGGAGGTGATCAAGTCTGACATGTCTGATTGCCTTGCTTTTTTGTGTTTACTGATATACTTTTAAAATTGTTTTAAGTTTATGTGTCGTTTTTTGTTCAGTTGACGTGTCCCAGGCAGGGGCGGGTGACGTACAGATTAAGATCCTGAACCATGGCCGGCCTGTCAAATGGAAACTGTCCTCCATTGAACCCAACAAGCTCAACGTGTCATTCATCCCGGAGAGGGCGGGGCCACATGACGTCACCGTCACTTTCGAGGGGGACACTGTCCCAGGTGAGATTTTGGAACATTACATAAAATTGTTGTGATGGGGGGTAGGCCTTCAACACTTTTAAACCAACCAGCATAAAGATTATAATGCTCCATAGTTCAAGTCGTCAATATAGTTTTTGTACGGATCTTTTACATAATTACAGTTCAAAATTGTGCTTGCTGAATACGATGCAGTTATTGTTAGTATATTCAATATGATTATGTATGAACAGTAATCAGCAATTCTAAATGATTTAACAGCTGCTAATGCATGTATAACTAAGTCATTAACTTTTCATTCTCACAAAAAAGGTACAGAAAGTGCCACAATTACAATGGCATCTTAAATTCTGTGGAGGAATAATAACTTCTTAAATGTTAACTACTTTATCAATATATAACCTCTTATTTACAAATTCATGCCCGAAGCCTAAGGGCAAGGGGATATATAAATGCGATAACATAAAAAGATACAAAACGTCTATTCTATACATATTGTAAACTATGAATGAATGCATTAGTTACATTACAAATTTTACAATTGCTCTGATCAAATGAAACTACTATAATGGTTTATTAATACCTATACGGTGGGGTATTCATTAAGTACATGACCTTACTTTCGGTTGTAAATCCTTAATCAAAATCCTTCTGACCTCAAGAGTTATACCATTATGATGTTACCGGTACCGTGGCGCGGTACAGGGAAAGTCACTTTGCCCCCCTCCCCCCTGGGAGTGGATTCCGTGTGGGTTAGAGTACATTGTGACGTCCGCGAACAATGTAGGGTCGGTTTGTTGCTCGTTATGTTGGTGAGGCAGAGAGAACGGACGACTCATGCTGAGACGGGTGCTTTTAGTTCATCTAGGTAGGTGACTCCATTGATTGGTAGCCAATCAAAACCTCTTCCTCGCCTAGTTGGATAATTAGATTCATTCGTAAGTGTTACTCACGAAGAGATGACGATTACGATTTGGAATGAATTAGCAGTCGCTAGTACCAGTGTTCCTAAGTCTCTGGTGTTTCCTACCGTTATTGGAGCTTGAATATTACTTAAAATTCATGCAATATATTTCATCTTAGCTAAAATATTAAATCAAGGAGGTGATAAAATTACAGTGACTGAAGTAATTGTACCCTCGAATTGCTAAATGCCTTCATATCACGAAAATGTATTTTTAAATAATTGATTTGCACCTATTTATGAGCACGTGGATATTTCATTTTTTGACAATTCTAGGAAACACCTTTGAAAATCTTGACTCAAAATTTTCTATATAAAACAATTGTGCACTTCGACTTTGATTTCTCCGTACAAAGTTGACCTTTCCTTAATAGGATTTTCCCGATTCCTGTGTATTTTCTCCTGTCGATTCCAGTGCCTAGTAACATTTAGAAATAGTCTTCTTGATGTGTCCATCTTGCCGTAATGATAGTATCACTCCACAGGGATAGAATAGTTAAACATCCGAAAAATCCCTTAAATGTTGCTATCATACCAAGCCAAGAGGTCGTAATGACTGCTGGCCACTTCATAACTGTCATAAAACCGAAGATTACAAAGAAGCGATGTGGTCTGTTTTGTATCTACGTGATAAGAGATAATAAATCATCGAACACGCATCACGCCAAGGTCAAGAGCCCCGCCGTGACTTCGTGCAACATGATAACTTGATTACATACTCGTTTGTGTATGTTTGGAAATAGATACTATGGGAACCATAACAAATACATTTTGCTGGTGTTAACGTTGAAATGTCGCTGAGTAAGCCTTAATGGCATAAGCCTCTAGTAGACTGTTAGCTATGCGTGTGATGCCGTAACTTAGCGCCTTTTTGCCTTCGATGTCCATGCCCATTTTGATCAGAGAAGGATGTCCAGACGTTTTCATGTATTTTTCATGAAGCTATACGATTTTGGGGGTCAGTACCTTAAGAGAGTTTCCTTTGTTATGACATCTCACTGATAGTTGAGATGTGAATGTTTCAGTGTCCAAAATGTGACAGCGTATGAGATAGTGATCTTAATGGTGATCGGACGATACTATCGATAAGGATAATTATGATGATAATGGCCACAAGCTAGTTGGGATACCCTGCTTATACAAGCTTCTCACGACCGAACAAATAGATAAATACATGATGATAATAACGTCGGTAATATCCAAAATGAAGATGCTGACTTTGGTGATGATATGATAATGACATTAACAACGCTGTTGGCAATGTCCTTGATAATGATAATAAACTAATAGGGATGATGAAACCTGAGATAACGACACTGTTGTCAATGTTGTTGACAATGTCGTTGCTATTGTAATGATTCTGAACTAACCACAAGGTTGAAGATCAGGTTGCTAAGGATAATGATGTATATGTTGATTCCCAGTATACTAGTAATGACGATGACAATTATGTATATTGTGACGGGAAATAAGCTGACTACAATGGTAATACTTATGATATATATAGTGATAATGAATACAATTATGACTACGATGATAATGATAGTTGTGTATATGGTGACAATGGATACAAGTATCAGTACGATGATAATGATAATAATGTACATGGTGATAATTAATGCAAGTATGACTACAATGATCATGATAACGAGTACGACAGTGATATCAATGATAATTATAACATTCCCCTTTCTTCTCCCAGGATGTCCGTTCCGTTGCAATGTGATCGACCCCAGCCGCGTGGCGCCCATCAAGCACCAGCCCCGTGTGGCCACCGCAGGCCGCCTGACCAACTTCACCGTCACCACACGTGACGCAGGGGAGGGCACCACCACCTTCATCATCACAGGTCAGGAAAATAAATTTTATGAATCTTAGAGAAATGTGTTTTTGCTTTGAGAGAAGCTTTTGTAAGACATTTCGGTGGATGGCGTCTAAGTTGCATTTACTCCTTAACAAACAAAAAGCCTTGACTCCCCAAATTATAGTCCAACAGTACAGCGACAACCTTCCTCAAATAATCGACATCACGTCTACATCTATATCTACATCTACACCGTACTCGGCAAAGCCCCGAGAGGGACATAACGCCGAGGATGAAATGTCAGGGTCACGCCCAGCTGCAGCAGGTGGTGGTGGTGATGGTGAAAAAGAAAAAAATCCGAAAAAAGATAAACAGAACACGTGACTTCAGTAATATGTCAAAGGTTATCGGAAGTCTATCACGTCCCCCGTGATGGTTGATTGGCACAAATGCATACTCCTCACTACAATATGAATGACTTGACATTTTGAAATACATATAACACACATAACTTGCTTTAGCCTTGTTTATCTTTTGTTTTCAATGTGCTTTCTGAAAGTGTTAAAATGTGTTTTCTTGCAGACCCGTTTGGCAGTGTGATACCATGTCGAGTGGAGAACGAACGGCATGAAGTGAGGGCGCACTGGACACCGTCTGATGTCGGTAAGTAAAGATCGCTTTTGGCATTTGCATTGAACATGTATAAATAACTTTAAGAATCAGAAAATAAGCTTGGGCAAAATGTAATAGTTGTAATACCAACGCAAATGCGCTTTTTCGCAAGGACAAAAATATCAAAACAGCTTGGTACTTATTACGATTCATGGGAATCACCTAGATTTATGACTTTGTCAAGAAGAACCCGTCTGCCCAAAGGAATTTCATTCATTCTCTTTTCAAACAGTATTGATTATCAATCAATTATCCCTGGAGTCATTTAGGACATTCCCTTTGAGTTACGTTTGATTTAGGTCTTCCTGCAAATTTTCCAAACACGGTCACAAACAAAAGGTATCCATAAGTTTGTCATAATCTAGAATACATTTATTCAAGCGTGCTCATTTTCATTGTCTGTTTTCATTGTACAGTTTTTAGAAAACGAAAACCCTTAACACCTATTTTTGGGACACGTCTTTGAAAGAGCTTATATATAGAGTCATAATTCATTATTTTGATACGGAAAATAACCGACAGAATATATTCTGCATCACTTCGGACCAATGTCAAGGTATTAAAAGACTAGAGTGCACTGAGTGGTATAAACAGCAAGGTACAGCTCTGATTTGTTGAACACTTTGAAATTATGTGTTTTTTGAGCGTAACGACTTATGTTGCACAATACAGTATGGTTACAACACATACTTTTATTGTCCTTTTTCTGTCTACATTATCAATATATTAGATAGCATTGATCGTCCAGTGAAGATTTTGCTATTATTGTTCATAATGGTTAACAATTGTTTTAGGGAGGCACCATGTACAGGTACTGTTCGGTGGTGTCGAGGTTCCCGGCAGCCCGTACGTGGTCCAGTCGTACGACTCCAGTAAGATATCAGTTGAGGACCTGGAGACAACCGGTAGACCAGGGGAGATGGTGGAATTTACTGGTATGCGTAGAATTAAGTCATTTTTACCCTTATCTGAAGAAATACAGGCTTAACAAGTATTATACTTGATAACTTAGTCCAAGAGGCTGAATGAATGTAGTTCGTATCCAAAACATATTCTCTCTTTCTTTCTCCGTCAATCTCTCTAGTATGTTATTTCTACGTTTACACTTATTATTATTATTAGTTCAAATAGCTACCGACTACCTTTCTAAAGTCCAAGCTAGAGGCGAAATGAATATTTCTCCTTCTCTGTCTCTCTCTGCTCTTTATATGTCTGTAGAACTAGATACCTGTTACCGTTATAAAGGTCTAAGGGGCTAAAATAATACAGGTTGTATTCAAACATTCTCTCTGTCTCTTTTCTCTCTATGTTATTTCTATGTTTATAGAGCTAGTTAGCGGCTTTTCCACATTCTATTTTTTTTTTACAATATAACAGCAAATTCCGAGTCAACAATTTTTGTCAGATATTTATTCACAGGATATGCATCGTTATAGGATGAAACTTCCCCATTGTGCACCCAATTCCTCCCCCTCCTAGCTTTCTATCGACATGTGCGTAACAATCATCACGTTAAGATTGAATTTTAGCACACCATTTTCCATTCTATAAAGACATCCCCACATTTTCCGGATGATTAATCTGCGTGCATTATCACTCATTCAGCGATGCCCGCAAGCGTTCTCCCTTTATGAATCGGTATAACCGTATAAATAATGAATAGCGACTAAAATATACATAACCAAAAAGGGGCGCAGAAAGAATAGAGAGTTATTGGGGTGAATACTTAGGTCATGTTGGTCCACTCTATAGTGGGAGTGCCGCACGATTATTCGCTGTGATCCGTACATTACAGTTACCGCATCACTTTTATCATGGTTATTATATGACAATTAGTTTTATCATCATCTTCAATTTTGCATGTGTTGTATTTTGGTTAGCACCTTAGCATGTTTGGTAACAATTACTACGATTTATTTCGAACTTTTGCAATTTTCTATCTTGGACGCTTAATATTGCACACCATTCAATATCTTATCCTTATTCAATATGAGAGATAGAATTTGACAAATGTCAAAACGCAGATTGATCGATTTTAGGTCTATATTCAATATGAGAGATAAAATTTGAGTACACACTGTCAGATTATTGGTCAGAATATCGATATTGGTAGGCGACGATGACTGTCTGGGAGATATTGATATCAAAACCACTTTATATTATCATCATCATCTTCATCATCATTATTATTATCATCATCATTGTTATTTTTATATCATCATGTAGTAAACACGGAGGGAGCAGGGGAAGGTGACCTGAAATGTCACGTGACCACAGAAGGGGGGACGTCACATGTCAAAAGCACCGTGCGGAAAATAGCAGCCGAACGGTACGCCGTGACATTCAGACCCGAATCGGTCGGCGAACATGACGTTAGGGTTACTTACAACGGAGTGGACATTCCAGGTAAGAGATATACATGATATAAACTATTAAATAAAATGGTGTATTATATGATACATTTATCCTGATAATGCTGTATCAATAAGTATACCGATACGCATTGGTTTAACAAATTTCAGTAGTTTGCTTAGCAATTATTATATATACATAAAAACATGAGACGTTGTCTAAAAGTAGACATATAACAACGACTTGGGACAGAATTTTAATAATCCCCCATATATCAGGTGTAATTATAATAATTATAACATAATTTATGAATGCCGTACCATATATAAGGAAAAACACAAATATTTTCACTTCAGATTTATTTGTATAACAACGGAAATTGGTCAGTATTTTCTTTTCTAATGACATTAAAACTAATGCACTATGTGTTTTTTTCTTCTGAAATAAACCAGGGACTCCGTTTGCCTGCAACATCTTGAACCCTGACCGAGTGTCGGTGACCGGAGATGGGAGGAAGAGAGTTCAGCTCAACTCCCCCTACCGGTTCTTCGTGCACACGCAGGGCGGGGGGAAGGGCACGGTGCAGTGTGCCGTCACGGGTACGTATCAATATAATGTTGTCTATAAGACGTACTATTGGATGATTTGCACCTGATGTCTTGGTCGCCATGCTGATTGGTTAAAACCTGGATCAGTCAGACCAATGACTGTGTATGTACTTTTTCACAACGGCATAACTGTAGTTACATAATTATACAAATTGAAATCCACAAGGCGTTTTCAAGGTTTAACCATCCAACATGGCGGACATTGCTTACGTCATAGTACTCTATACTACAACGGGGTCGTTCTAAAATGTAGAGTTGTGCTATAGGATCAATCTTTTCTATGCAGTGTTGTATTTGTTCGAACATTAAGGCGTCCTTTTGCAAGACTTGACAAATGAAAAATGATATTGCATAGTTTACCTAGCTTCTTCCATTGTTAGGACCAGGACACGTCCCTGTACCGTGTAAGTTGGAGGACAAACATGGCGGGGACTTTATCGGAGAGTTTGTACCTGATGCCATAGGTAGGTATTCTCAATACAGAATTGGGGTGTTTGAAGAGTAAGAAGCTTACGTTTACAGCAATTGCTTCAAAAATCACATTTTTGTTCGTCATTCTTATATATTTAGTCATGCTTGCCCCATGCTGTCAACCATGACATTACAGTTTTGTCTGCTATTTACCTCCATTGAAAAGGGAGGTATTGTATTAGGCATGTCTGTCTGTGTATCTATATGTCTGTCTGTGATTTTTGTGGTCATCAAAAGTTACGAGCCTCTGGATGGGTTTAAATTATTTTTTAATGAGGTTTGGTGTTGGGAAGACGAAGGTCAAGGTCAGTTTTGAGACCATTTGTATGTGACCTTGGTACTGAAGCAGAACTTTCGGGTTTTGTATCTTGTGTCCTGGACATGCTATAATCTTTTTAGCGTGCGTATTTGTTTGGAACATAAAATGATAATCTCCCACTTGACCTCTCTAGGTGAATACCAGATAAAAGTTCTGTTTGAAGGGAACGAGGTGTCCGGAAGTCCTTTCGGTATTACTGCCTATGACGTCGAGAGAATCAATGTACGGAGTACAACATATCAGGCCAAACTTGGGCAACCGGCAAGGATGCAAGGTAAGGGGTTAGAATGTTTGAGTAAAAGATAACATTTCTGTAACGTAGAATAGAAGAGAATGTGCCCCAGTACTGCACCACGTCACCGCCGTTACTAACGTTGTAATTAATGCAAATTTCCACCACAGTCGACACTGGGACGGCCGGGGACGGTTCACTACAGGCCCGTGTAGAGGCGGAGAACACAGACGTGCCCTGTAGTGTAGAGAAGGACGACGTGTCTCACTACACCATCGCCTTCACGCCCAAAATTGCTGTCAAACACTTCATCTTCGTCAAGTTCAACGAGACACCTCTAAAAGGTATGTATAAAACAAAAGCAAACTTCTTATGAACTGTCTTGCATGTACGTTGTATATCGTGATGGTCTTTGCTCTGTTCATTAAATCAAAGGTGGGCAGGATTTTATAACTACTGTAGGCATGTACATGTACATGTAGGACTGCAGTGAAATGTGCACTTTTTTCTAAAAGACTAAAACGTAAGCCAGCCATCAACGTGCTCTAAGCGCACACTTTGGCCTTCTTGGCCAAAAAGGAATGACCGGAATGTGTAATGGAAATGTTACGCCAGTATAATCATTATGATACATAACAATATCTTACCATATCTTCCACAGGGAGCCCGTTTAAGATCGACGTGTCGGACCCCACGAGTGTAGCGGTGTCCGGGGCGGGACTGGGGATCGTTCCTGTCGGCCATGTCACCAACTTCACCGTGGACACGGCACGGGCCGGGCTCGGCAGGGGAGGGGTGGACGTCAAAATATCAAGTAAGACACGTTCAGTCATCTCTAGTAAGGCACAGTACAGTATGCCGTCCAATCTCAAGTAAGACACATTCAGTCATCTCTAGTAGGACGCAGCCTCTGTCTAAAGTCTTCTGACAATGTTTAGAAGCAAAGGCATAAGAGAAATCTAAAACAGAAATTGCTGTTTTTTACAAAGCCTCAGGAAAGGGGCCTTTCTAATGTCACTTATAGTACTTGTATCGTACTTGTATCGTACTTTCTAATGTCACTTATCGTACTTGTAGATGACCAGGGCCAACTGGTGCCATGTGACGTGACTGAGGAGAAGCAGGGCCTGTACAAGTGCAGTTACACTCCACACAGATCAGGTAATAGGACGATTACAATCGCAAGAAAAAGTATATGAAGCTTGCCTATTTCTTTCAGGCTAGCACATGGTACATGGATTTCAACCTGCCGTTTATTTCAGTGAGAATAATGAATGCAATTTTTTCTAGAAATCATATGAATCAAATTAGCGAATATGCATAAATATATATAATTATGACTTACAAAACAACGATTCAATCAACGGTTGGCGAGATCTAGAGAAAGAGGAAAACTTAGCCCCAGCTCAACGATCGTTACTGGTCTGTACATGTTTGAAATAACGGCTGTCTTTTGACTTTCCAAACTTTAAGGTTCCCACAGGATAGAGGTGTCGTACGACGGATCAGAAGCGGTAGGAAGCCCGTACATCTCTGAAGCGTTCGACGTCACAAAAGTACATCTTGTAAACAGGCATCGCTTAGTCGTCGGGAAAGAGGCCACGGTTGAAGGTTCGTGTGTCGTCGTATTATTCGGATTGTTAATAATCACAATGCATATGTGTTTCCATGCAATTAAGACATTCATAGGTCGAAAGGATTTCGGGTTATCTCTTCTACTTCTTTCTGTAGGTTCGAATAACAAATCACTTATCACGTCGAAGGATAGAAATCCAAGTAATAAGATACGCAAGGCAACAGATACGTATGACAAGCGGCTGGATATAAGTTTGAAACGGTCAGACGTTTCGGATAGCATCTACTATTTATCATAAGTGACACTGAGCAAGATTTGCGGTTCAACAGTACAGGTATTCATCTAAAGCATATCAATTCATAGTTTGCGTTTTCGAAGTCTTTGGGCGTTTTAAACATATATTGTATCTTTTGCCCCGAACATAAAGAAATCGGGACAAAATTGAAAGCTGTAGAAAAACACCTTAAGGGACGTAAAAACAAGCCATAGACGAACCTCTGCTTGGAGAGTAATACCATCCCTCCATGTCTCTGTTCATACATAGTTGACGCCAGCCGTGCGGGGAGGGGGAACATAGACGTGAACGTGACGACTACAGGGAGGCGGGTTCCGTCCAGCGTGGCCAGGAGTCCGTCACAGACAGGCATCTACTCAGTCACGTTCTTCCCAGAGATACAAGGTCCTCACGATATTCAGGTTCTCTTCAACGGGATCCCCGTACAAGGTGAGGAAATATACAACAAGCGTGTCTAGATAGCTGGAAAGAAAACATTTTAATGCGCTTGCGCAATCTTAAAAGATTGCGCAAGCGCACGATCGCAAAGACACAAAGTATCGCGAGATTTCGCACAAGATACGGCGACAAGTTCATTGTCAGGAGTGTGTGTCAGGGACGACGGCCGAGTATGTGCCCTTGGTCATTTTTTATGTCCTTGACGTACATTGAACATGTTTTTCTTACTATTAATTTTCTATCTGCAGGTGACAAGGTCGTCAAAGGAGAAAGTCTCGAAAATGCATCCTATGCTATTGACTTTCATATAGCTACAAAAGAATAAGCACAGCTCTCATATTCGATCGCAACAGCGCATTGTAGAAAACAAATGTGAATTTTCCTATTCTATTCTTCAGGAAGCCCATTCCGAGTGAACGTCCTGGATCCTGGTAAAGTGACCGCCTTTGGCTCAGGAATCCAGTCGGTGCCCATCAACAGACAAGCGCACTTCACAGTAGACCCTAACGGTGAACATAGAGGAACCGTCACTGCCACAATAAATGGTGAGAATATATATATATTTTGCTTATTACCTTCGCCAGGAAGGTTACGTTTATGATAGCGTTTGTATGTTTGTGGTTAAGCAGCATAACCCAAGAAGTTATGGATGGATTGATTGTTATGAATCTTGGTATGTTATCAGGCCATGTTCTGTTCGAAGAAATAAAATCATCTTTGACCCCCTGGCGGGATTTCCTTTGTACTGCAGCAGAACGCAATTTCAGCCAGTAAATGCTAGACGGAGGACCAAACGCTTAGCGTTGAAAGCCTATGTAAAAGGTCTTGTTAGATGTCTTCATTAAGTGCTGTATACAGACTGTGGTAATGTGTGTTCTTGGTGTACTGACGCATCTGTGTGTTCATCACGCCCCAGCCCCTAGCGGTAGAAGAGTGCCCTGCACCATCGCCCCGACGTATGACGGGACGTATGCCATTCAGTACCTCCCGACAGAAGTAGGTACGATCAGGAACGACTTTTGTTTGATTTCCTTTCTTTATCAATCTATATAACTCATACCTACGTCTATGTAGTTAATATAATTTTCTGAAAATCAATAAACATGCTTAATTGTTGAAAGAACGAACATTTCACTATCCTTTGTATAACACATCTATTATGTATACTCACAAAAAACCTATAGCTAGGTGTAGTATTCTTTTAATAAAAGCATAAAAGAGCTTGTTTAGAAATTCGTCCATAGCTAGTGTGTCAAAATTGCTTTACTGGATAGTAAATACCCTCAGATTTGTGAAAATTGCCAATGCTTATTATATCATTTCTACAACATAATATGTTTCATTATCTGTCATTAGATATAAAACTACGTCAAATTATTGTATTGACTTATCACATTATTTTTCACATGACCCGGAAGAATACAAGCATCTGTCTTAGAAGGGTTCTTTTCCGTTCTTTTACTTCCAGGTCAGCATAGGATAGACGTGAACTTTTCTGATCATCCAATCAGCGGCAGCCCTTTCTACTGTAACGTGTATGATGTGTCAAAGGTCACGGTCAGCAAACTCCCGGGGGTGGGGTACGAGGGCAGGGAAATCAGGTTTCAAGGTAAGAAACGCGTGCCTTCTGGACAAAGATTCAGTTGTTTAAATCAATCGTAAGACTTAAAAGTGTAGAGTAATAGGTTCCTCGTGGGCGCTGTCCTTGGTGCTGATTTTACTATCCCCTAAACGGTTAAAATCAGAAATCATGTTTTAAAGCTTGCATCTTATGCAGTGAAGATAGAAGGCGGCAATAAGCATCCTTCAATTGAGGTCAAGCGTGTGACAGTACAGATTTGAACAAATGAAGGCAAATATACGGATGGTTAAAGCTTAATGTAAACCTCAAATTATATAGATTCGCATATTATATTTTATAAGAGGGTAAGAGGATACCGTTACGTTCGTTTCTATAGTTCATAGAGGTATGCGGCTACGGGAACTGTTGCCATAAAATCTATTTCAAACTTGATGCAGGCCATACGGTTATGGGAACTGCTATCGTAAAATGTGTTATCCCAACAGTTGATACAGATAAAACGGGTACGGTAACTGTTACAGTAAAGTACAGCTGATACAGGGCATGCGGGTACGAAAACTTATACAATGAAATGTCTTATTTTCACAGTTGACACAGGCCATGCGGGTAGGGGAACTGATACCATTAAACGCCTTATTTTCACAGTTGACACCGGCCATGCGGGTATGGGGACAGTAGACGTTGAGGTGACGTGTGAAGGGAACAGGATTCCACATTACATGAGCTCCAGGGAGGCGCCCAGACTGTACAACGTGGGGTTCATGCCGGAGGACGTGGGGGTGCACAAAATCACCATCACCTTCAACCAAGAACCCGTACCGGGTACGTCATGTTCAAAGAAAACCGCACTGGGACTTTTGAGAAGGATACGTGTAGTTCTGGTTTCTGCGCTTCATGGATTTGAGAAATTCTCTAGCAACGCCTCATCAAATATGAAAATGAGAATGATGCATTATCATGCCCGACATAGGCTATATAAATGCATTAAGTTAGATGTCAATTAAATACTAAAGGAAACTAGAGTATGATTTATCCATGAATTACATGCTTCTTCTTCTCTTCTCTTCACAAGTGTAAACGAATTCACAGATTTTTTATTACATCGTAATTGAATATGAATAGTTTGAAAATATCAAAAACATAATTCAATTCAGAATTTGTGTTCTTGTAATGAGGGAGAAGGATAATAACAACAGCATTTATTTTGTTATTCGTTTTACGAAATTCACCTAATTATATAAAATATGACGGTAAAAGTAGATCTAAAACTGTAATGCATATATTTAACTTGTTTTGTCACATTTAAGGGAGCCCGTTCTTCGTCGACGTTCGAGACAGCGGGCACCCGCGGGCGCCCCCACGGCGCTCCAGAACCTTCTCCCTGGGAGAGAAACACAACGACGCGCGGGCCATGGTCGTCAAGCCCGTCGTCTCCAAACCTATCGTCGAGACGGTTGACGTCGGAGTTGGTTCGTTAAATATCCGTACTCTACAAGCACAGGTCATCACTGAGGGTGAGCGCCACCTTGCGGCAGGACAGTAAAATGCACGCTCGTAGTTCTGTCGATTAGCATGTACATGTTGTATTTCACGCCATCATGCAGTTCAGTATCTTTACATATAGCTCAACAAAGGTTAATAGATTCCAGGTAATATAGCGATGATAGTCGACAATTGTTTGTACTTATCAACTTAATATTGGGGGATCGCCATATACGTACGGCACTAGAAAGTCGATTCTTTATTCTTTACAGAAGATACATTGAGGTGGCTTGGTGATAGTTATAAAGAAGGTTTGGATCCAGCACACAGTAGCCATGCATGGGCCCAAGAGATGCGAAAGCAAAAAGTCTTCGGGTTGTTCACTCACAATAGTAGTAATTATGCCCGCGGTGGAAAGTAGAATGCTATCAAAATAGCTTGTACCTGTAGAACTATACTTTTCCTTAATGACTATTACAGACCGAAATGGACAACAAAATCGGAATGCTATCACCAAATATATTGTTGCATTCAAATTAAGCGAACATTGTACAAGTGAATGTGCTCTAGACGAGGAAGGCAAAGGAACCTATATTTTGTTGTCATTGCCGAAATCGTAAACACAACACCGTGTTTATGTATACATGTACTAGAATTTGTACTTAGAAATTGTACATTTCGGATCGTTCTTCAACAGTCATTTCCTAAGCATCAATACCTAACTTTATTGTGCTTGTTCTCATGCTAATTCTACTTTTAGAGGAGTTCACGAAGCTGAAGAAGATCATCGTTGGTGCAAAAGGCGGGAAAGCGAAGGCCACGGCTAACGGTGAGGGGCTGTACAGGTGCTTCCAGAACACGCCTGCGCAGTTCATCGTCGAGACCACGGACGGCAAATCCGACAGACTAGATGTCAAAATCAACGGTATGTGATCCATTCAATCAATCAATCAATCAATCAATCGATCAATCATTCACCCATTCATGGTTTCATTCGTTAGTTCGTTCAATTCATTTTCTTACATATTTGATAACATACATGAAATAGTATCGGATGCAAATTAGGCATAGTAAGTTCCGCACGCGCACAGTAACAACTACATAACGAATGAATGTTAACTTTGACGATTACAAACAAGCCATAGCGTATTTGCAGTGATGAATTTGCGTTTTATACATCGACTTGTTTCAGGCCCCAACACTATAGCCAAACACAAGATCCAGCAAGACGGCAGCAGATTCTACGTCAGCTTCACTCCAGTGGAGGTCGGGATCTTTGACATATACGTCGGGTATGACGGAACAGAAATAGACGGTACGTCAGTTTTTTTAATTGGCGACGACTAAGGGGTGGAACCGTGTTTGCAATTCTAAGGACAGTCTGTTATGATCATAATTTATGACAAAACGATCGTTTTAAGAATTCGTTTCAAATCCTTTTAAAATATTATTTTTCTAGACTTAAAAATAACCACAAATTGCATGTCTGCCCTCAAATTTGCAATGTGTAGATATTTTTTTTCCTATTTAGTGAAAGGAAAGATTCAAAACTTAAGCCGAATTTTTTCTACCCACTTCACACTCTAAAGGGAGCCCCTTCCATCCTGTGGTAGTGAACCCGTCCAAAGTACAGCTGTTGGGAGAACTGCGCAGGTTACTGGACAAGAAGGGGAGGATCCTCCTCTTCATCCGGGAAACTTGCTTCATCCTGCTGGACACGGCGGAGGCGGGGCCAGGCAAGGTCAAGGCGTCCGTCCAGGGGCCTTCCCGTCAGACACCCGTGCAGGTGGGACAGGAAAATGGCGGCAAGCAGAGAATAAGCTTCGTCCCAGAAGAAGAAGGTTTGTTTCTTTGTTTGTTAGTTAGTTTGTGTGTCGGTTGGGTTTGTCGATTGCTTCAACGGTCGGTCGGTCGGTCGGTCGGCCGGAATTTAATGGAATTTTGTCACTCGTTCTTAGGCATCTTTCAGCCCCCAGTTTATCTTTTAAAGCAGAAATTAGACCATCATTTGCTGTGTTCCATTTTTTCAATATAAATGATATACTGTTTTGGAAAGCTAGAAAATAGCTCATTTGTAATATCATATCATATTTTGGTGATTTGCGCTATTGTTTCATTTCAACAATAATGGTTTTTGATAACAAAGTTTTCTCTTCCAGGAAAACACCTGATAGAAATCCTGTTCTCGGACGCACACATCCCGTCATCACCCATCTACGGTCTGGCAAAGAAGAGGACAAGTGCACTTCCGGTGGACCATACCAAAGTGGTGGTGTGGGGGGAGGGACTCAGGAAAGCACAAGTCGCACGGACATCAGAGTTTACACTGGATGGGTCTCAGGCTGGGAAAGGTATTTGAAATAATGGCTGATAGTTTTTCGCGACCCTTCAGGGAAGGTGCCAATGAAACTAACTTTATTCCTCTTATGTTCAAAGTCAGCAAGTTTTAAATCAACAGAATGTTGCTAAATTTGAGATATGTTTAACACTTGTCTTATACGATCTTATGTCAATACATACTAGGTACTCCCAGTTGTATCCTGAATGGACTGAAAGCTGACGTGCCTGTCAAGATAGAGGAGATACGGGACAGGAAAAACACATACAAGGCCACGTACAAGCCAGATATACCAGGTACATACATAAAGTATGCTATGCACAACTTCCTACAGCAACAAAGGAAAGATAGCATTGGCCGCATCATTAATATGTATGGGTGTTTTACTAGCTCTATGTTATAGCACCACCAGTGTTTGTCTTGCCACTTGCTAAATGTTTAGCAGCCTAACGCAAGTTCTTGTCTTTATTTCTTCTTGGTCTGCTACGGAAGGTTCCTACTTGTTAAACATCACGTGGTCCGGAAAGAAGATCAACGGAGCTCCGTTTAAAGTGTCGGTGACGAAACCTATCGACTCCGCCAAGGTGGTGTTCTCGGGGCTGAAGTGGGGGTTCGGCGGGCAGGCGCTCAGGGCTACCGTCGACATCAGGAAAGCTGGAAGGGGAGGTATGTAGAAATTCATCTGAAACCTAGTTGATAACCTTAATGTGTTGAATAGAATGTCATTTGTTTTGGTAAATTGTGATTGTATTTGCCGGCGGCGTTAAAACAAGTTAATAACTTCAGTGTGTCATCACCATGTATTGCTGTCAAAAGTTGCAGTAAGAAAGATTGGAGTTGTTAAATCTATAGCCTATCTTCTACTTATTACCTCCAGGACAAATGAAGGTATTGTTTTTCGGTGTGTCTGTTTCATGAATCCTGATATTCGGGGTCAGCATAGCTTTAGAACCGTCCGGGATGGATTGTAAAGATATTTGGTATGTGGGTCGGTGTTGGGAAGACGAAGGTCGATTTTGGACGCCTGGTGCGTCACCTTGTTTCATGTGTTTTTCTCTACATAAAGCTTCAGGCATAAGCCTCAACCGTCAAACCTTTGCACGCATAAGAACCCAACACACTTATCGAGAAAGGTAGGGGTGACCCAGTGTGCTTGGACAAAAGCGCGATTCGTAGCGAAGCCGAATAACACTACCACTAGCTACTTGAAAAAGCATCATGCTTCAACTCAATTTAGGATGACTGCTTTATTTTCCTTTTTTACTAGGTAAACTAGCGGCCAGGTGTTTAGGCCCATCAAAGCCTGCCCGAGTGGACCTGACGGACAACTTTAACGGTACATTCCTGCTGTGTCTACATCCCGTGGAGAAGGGCAAACACAAGCTGGAGATCAAATACGACGGATCCTACATACCAGGTAACACCTCATATTCTACAAATATTCTATTGGCGATGGAGGGGATGATGCCTCATAGTATTTGTTTCATAGTATTTGAGTAAAGAGATACACATGAAAGGCAGAAGTGTACACGTAAAATGTACAAAGTCTGATGGCCTCCACGCTTTTGAACTACAAAACATCCGTATGCCTACGCTTGGAGCAGTGGTTTGTGCACTCTGTCTCTGGCACTCAACATATCTGAATCAACATAACTGATTCAAATTCGAGAAAAGTAGGGGTGGCCCAGTGTGGTTGGCCAAAAATTCATGAACCGTAGCAAAGCCGCATTGCACTAATAGCCAGCGAAAAATCGGCATGCCTTGTCATAGGTTCCCCCTCTCATAGTATTATACAAATTACATAATATGTCCTAATATCTATCCGATGCCATTCTCTATCAAAGAGCTGGAGTATGGATATGATTATACAAATCTACATCATACTTCTACAGGGAGCCCTTTTATCGTCAACATCGTTGGTTACCCGGATCCGGCCAAGGTGAAGGCCTTTGGCCCGGGCCTTTCTAACGGCGTGCTGGGGAGGTTCATGGGAGAGTTCGTGTGCGAAACGGTGGAGGCGGGGCCTGGGCAGCTCAAGGTGCGGGTACATGGACCAAAAGGTAGGGGGCGTTCTTCGCAATTTTTCGTTTACAAAAGTTGTTTGGCTATTGGTCTTTTTAAACTTGACTTGACTTTAAAGATGAAAGCTATCATTTTGCTAACACATTCATTCAGAGCACCGATGCCACTGCATGCTAAAGCGTTTAAAAAAAAATCAAATTCTATGTAGCAGCCTTTATCAGATACTGATTTATATATAAACGAGTGCTGAAAAATCATAAGTCTTCCTTGAATATCGTTTTCAGGTGCCTTCAACGTACAGATGACTCCAACAGGACCGAAAGGCCGGACCGTGATCGTCCGTTACGATCCCACCGAGCCTGGTGAGTACGAAATAGACGTAAAGTGGTCGGAAATCCACGTTCCCGGCAGCCCTTTCCGCATCATCCTGGTGGACTCAGAGGAAGAGCTACAGGATTTGGAGCTGGAGGCTCGCGCAGCATCCAACCCGTCAATCAGGAGATCTCAGTCGGGAGACTCCATCGCATTGGACGCCGACCTGGACGAGGAGGGGCCAGAGAAGGCGTCACCGATACTAACAGCCAATGAGTGGCCGAGGATGCGATATGTGGGCAGGGCGATCAGAAGGTCAACGTCCGAGAGGCTGTTGCAGAGGCCGACGAGAACGAGAAAGTTTTCCTTCAAAAAGGCTTTCAGTAAACCTAAAATGTGAGGAGCGCATGCCTTCCGGAAGCCACGTGATCATCGTTTGGTTGCGGTGTCTGCCAAGGAAAACCGTTTCTTAGGATACGTGCGTCTGCCTTCATGTGACAGAGAAAAGACAGACAGGACTCCAGGCGTAAACTTATGAGTCACAGTTTGCTATCAGTAATGCATCTCATATTTTACGTATGAGAAAAGAAATAAACTAATCCATACTTTTAAAACACATGTGTCAATGCACAACTCGAGAGTTAGATTGGTATATACAAATGAACTGTCTTTTTTTGTACAAAAGAAATTTGTATCAGATCTTTTTGAAACAATATTGAGTGATGCTGAATTGTCTTTTTTCTCTAAAATACGAAATTCAAGTCCACGTTGTGTTAGCTTCCATGATAGATGTCCAGCATAATAAAGAGATGAGTATCAGTCCCCTCCGGGTTGGCATTGACACGTGTATGTACATCACAGGCGGTGCTGAATTGAAATCGCATCTTTTATATGATTAACAAGGGCTCTTGTACATTAAATGTGTAGCTACCACTTTTCAACTTTGTAACGTGATGAATTAATAGTAGCATTTTAAATGTTGTAAAGTTTCTAGGATGTGAATATCTTTAATTACGTTTTTAATAGTTATAAAGACTACATTACCTTTATATACTTGCATTATTTTTTCCTATTAGTTTAATTGGATACTTTTGACATAATTCCATCAGTGTTAAAGGGCAAAAATGTTTTCTACGTATCTCTTAAGTCACATTAGTAGCATTTATTTAATAATAAAAAAATGTCACTAAACATTTTTTTATATATTCCTTTATAAGGTTCTTGTAAAAATTGCCAATTCATTATGTTGTACAGTGTTTTTGTTTAAATTTTAGATGTAAAGCCTAACCATATGTATGATCTGACTAATTATGGTGTGAAAGTATTAAGATATACATATAGGGATCGAGTACATATAGAGATCATTCAGAATGTCACAGAGGCCAAATCGACAGACATTTTCGGGTCCATGTTAGATCGTGACACTTTCTTTGTATAATCATTTGGAATAAAACTAACACTATCGACACAAACAACGTCTTGTCATTAGGTGTGCTTCAGCTCTAAGTGAAACATAACTCACAGAAACGAAAGACAAAGTTGCGTCTCTGGTGGGATTGTATCCTCCAACAGTCCTTCCTACGGAGGTACAGACGCTAGAATTTTGTACAAAGTGGAATACTGAAAATGCATGTAAGTTCGCGTGGTTTTTATTTCGCGCTAAGGCGAAATGGAGTGTTTGCGGTGGTTTTAAATTCGCGGCAGTGCTATAGTCACACACTGCTACACTATTGGACAAAATGTTCGCGCTGGTTTTAAGTTCGCGGTGAAACGGTCATAAAACCACCGCGAACATTTCTGCATTTACAGTAATTGGCCAGGACTGAGGAGAGTCAGTCCGTGTATAGGTTAAAATTCCCCGATACGAACTGCTCGAAAGAAAAAGGCCAAACTCTGCAGGCAAATATTTTCCCTACAACCTGAGCGTACTTAGAGTCTAGTAGAGACTATTCTCCAAGCAGAGGTTTCGATCGGGGGCTTGAAGTGCCCACGATTCTTTTAACGCTGCCCTCCCTTCGGGTTAAACATCGCGGCCACTGCTAGCCCCCCAATCGAAACCTCTGCTTGGAGAATAGGTAGAGGCCGTGGGCTCGACGGCATCTGAAGGATTCGGTGTTAAGAGAGGTTAGTTGCAAATGTTGTAATCTTACTTCAAACGTAATCAAACAGGTTGAAACCGTGAAAAAGGGCAAATTTATAACAAAAGACCGCAACCTAATAGTATTTTTTGGCAACTTATCCATCTACGAATGCTGTGGTATTGCTGTGCGAGTAAAGCAGGTAAAGTTCTGCTTAGAAGCAGAAAGAAGCTTTGAAATGAGGGCCACTTAAAACTGGCATTTGCCTTTTCAAAATTCAACGATGAATGGAAGTTCCGGTCTAACAAATGAACCGTAAAGTCTCAATGAACGTTACTCCAACGCAGCTGAAAATTGAGCAAAGCTCTGTGAAACATTCTCTTGCCAAAGAACGTCAACATTTCACATTTCTTACTCATTTGTCCGCAAAGATTCGTCATGCGACACTCGAGGGGTTAAAAAAACCGACAAACCTGTCTTTCCTCTTTGGTTTAATGGTCTACTCATACATGGGAACTGCCCGGAGGAAAATGCAAATAAGGCACGTGTTTACGTATACTGGGTCCACCTTTTTAACGGAATACATCGGAATGTACCGGAATAGCCATAAAGGAGGGTGAAATCTACCGGATTGCAGTATGCTTTGATGAGTAAATATCACAGGCTGATGTATTTTGGCGTGAAATAATGTATCTATGATCATGAGAACAAGAAATTACTAGAACTTGTAACTTGGCGATATCGCTAAATAAACATTGTAATACGAAAACTCGCAGGGTTGCCATCGCCGATCGCCATCAGTAATTCATTTTTTGTGATTACTCGTTTCTTGGCCCGTAAATACATCATTTCAGGCAATATTACAGTAGTCTGTGATGTTTACTCATCAAAGCATAGTGTATTCCGGTAGATTTCACCCTCCTTTATGGGTACTCAGGTGTATTCCGGTATATTCCGATAAAAAGGCGGACCGAGTAACTACTGTCTCTACAGCTGATCTCACCTACCAGTTTTTATCTAAGGAGCAGCTCAAGCCACGTCTTACCTGTCGGGCAGAATAATCCACCCATCGTCTTTAAGAAAAGAATTCGGGCAACTTGTGTGGTACAAAGAGTCACTACAAGTATCGCCTTACCTTTATCTACTAGATGAACGGACTACACACAGTTTGACCCCGTGAGTAGGCCGGTGCCTCGGGTAAAGTTACGCGAAGACAACATCCGGCCACAATACCGCGAGATGTCACAGAAACACTACCGGCCTTGACATGCGTGTTTCTGGGTGTGTTTAGAATTGTTCAACGGGCAGTTAATACAAGAAGGAGTCGACTATCCTTGCGTGGAATACAAGAACTTCTCAAAGTAGGCGAAACATGGCCACGGATCGCGAGGTGTCGGTCCGGATTCCGAAAAGGGCGTTTGTGCTTCTGGAAACAGCTGTTCTAGGTAAGAGGTTTTGTAATTATTCTCATAATTCTTTCGTTTCTTAGGTTTTATAGTTTTATTTCACATGACAAAAATAACTTTTACGTAGATCCTGTATTACGCGATGCTACCATTTTTAGCGGGGACACATTTGGTAAATTAAGTAATGAATTCTGTGTTGCATTTGTGACATCTACTTCAAACTCTATTACGTCATCGTGTAAACAGTTACTAATAAGACATTACAGGGCAAACACCGATCTTTAAACACACCTTAGAACTACAACTGTAAATTACGATGATCATTTAAACACTGGGCGATCGTTTGAAAATGTCACTTGTGTAGCAACGGGTTGTCAGACGACAAAGCAGACAGGTGCAGATGTGCATATTATGGGCTAGGGTTAAAGGTCATAATCTCACAAAATGTCAGCAGTGATTGATGGCTATATGTAAGGGTCAGGGTAACATCTTTGTTTCGCATGCTTGTCTGTCCTTTTGACATGTGCACGTGTGAGATATTTGTCTGCTTTGCTTACGGCATGTTTGAGACCCATATCGAGTTTTCCTTTTCTCGGTCTGACTGTTTTTAGCTATTTTAAGTGTATTTTGAACGAGGTACTTTAAAGTACAATGCCAACTGGTAGTAAAAGAAAAGCCCTCTCCATATACGAAAACGATCTACATTAAACGTTACCGACACCCACTTGACTCAGGATCAAACAGGCCTTTGTTTAAAGTATCGAACTTTTTCTTTAAAAAACAAATATGTTATGAACTGAAATATGATGATTTTTATTTGTTATACACACATGTCAAGGGTCATTTGTTATACACACATGTATAGGGTCTCGTTTTGTAGGTGACATTTAACATAAATCACCATGAAACTTACCAAGGAACTTTTCATTATACAAATGCATGTGTCTTTGTTGCTTGAAAGCTAGCCTGTCATTTCAAAGGATTTGTATGGCTTTGTAACTCTCTTAAACGTGCCCAAGTGGCATAACAAACTTTTGCGTACTCTATCAGTTACACCTGCCTAGTTTTGATACAGTAAATTTATTCAAGAACAGATACAGATGTAACATAATACAAGATGGCATCGAAGCATATCAAAGAACTGTCATTGTAAGTACAAATCAGCTCTTGCCCAAATAAGCAGGCAAGTATTGGCATTCGGCGAATCTCTAGAGCCGCTTCAAGCGTTGTTATGAAGTACTAGAAGCCGAGGGTAAAAGGTCGGAATCCGTTTCATCGGGAATCGATTGAACAGCATTGAAGGTGTCTCAGTTTTCATTTTTGTCACAGTACAGTAGTGAAAAAAAGTTGGAACAGTCACGTATACGAACATGTCCTGCTACTAGGAATTTGCTTTCATTATGTAAGTATTATATTTAGCCAATAGATACGTTTTTGTGACACAAACAAAACAGAAAAGTAAGTTGGGAACATGTGTATTTGATTATCATTTGGTACAACTATGTCTCGGTTGAATCTCTACTTGCAGTTGTAAAACTCTCATTTGTGCCTGAAATTTGTTCTTATAAAATGTACAGTTTGGGAACGTGTTTTTTTGGTCAGCACAGACCGTATCGGAATTTCTGGACTAATGCAATATGTGAACACGGTGTTTGCCATAACAATGTATACATGCATACAGTGATTTAGTGAATCTGTATCAACTGTAACTTTCCGTCAAGTAGGATTTGCGAGTGTCATCTATAACGTGCGGATACGTATATACACATGTACATGTATGTTACTTAGTAATACCTAGTAGAATAGCTACATAGAAGAGCTGACGAAAGATGGTGGATGCCGTCTTAAAGGTTCTCAAGCTTCAACTTTTTGTCGTGAGTACTAGTATAATCCTCTTAGTGATATAACTAATCCAGGTTATATTGTTATTCACCCGGACGGGAGACCTGGCGCATCCCTGTCTTGCATCAGCCAACGAAAGGGTATGCCAACCCTGAATGGGCGGTATAACCTCGACGGTGCATAAGCCCGTCGACTGATGATGATCATTGTGTTATCCCACAGTTGACACAGCATACATCGCAGGAGTTCCTGTGTCCATAGAAATCTTATACAAGGGCGAGCCAGCTGTTCAGTACCGCAGTATTGGGAACGGCAAGATCCAACAGTTCTCCTTCACTCCCAAACGTCTCGGGGCTCACTTCGTCAACGTTCTGGTCAATGGATACTCTTTAGGTAATTTCGTTAAAACACGTTTTCATTTTAGGTTAGAGAGTACTAAATCAGAGACAGATGTTGTTATACTGTTATCTTTGAATGTTGTGTATATAATCATAGTCTGCAGAATCAGAAACGTATAAACTACATTCTACCCAAAGGTTATAAAAGCTGTTAGGTATCTTAAGCCACCCTGACTCCAAGTTAGCACTTGAAGACATCCTTAGATGTTCGAATATGATATTAAGATCTTGGAGTATAACATCTATAACAGTGTTTTGATATGCAGGTGCCCGGAAAATATCAAGTAGTAAACTGAGGCTAAAATATGAGCAAAAGTTTGTAAAATCTTAATGCTTCTCATCTTAAGTACATGTATCTATATATTGTCACCTGGTGCGCCCGCCGTAAGAGGCTAGCCTGGATCGAAGGCTGGACTCCAAGTAAGAGGTCGCTTAATAGTGTCGCTTTTACGTAGTCATTGTAGGCACCTGCATATTTTCGTTCTTTCTTTAGATACGTGTATGTGCTGTGTGTGTGTGTGCGAGCCTGATGTAAACAATAGATAGATATTTAGATATATTTCGTCGTGATCATGATTAACTAATAGATCAAAGGTTTATGATCCAAAAAGCATCATGGTTGTTGTCTATAATCCCAGGAGAGCCGGCCCTTATCGACGTGCGGAGCCCGTACTACCCTGATGCCGCCCGGGTGAGAGTGTGCGGACCGGGGCTGAAGAACGGGGACCTGGACACGTACAGGGGAAACATCGTATGTGAGACCGTAGATGCCGGGACTGGTGTGCTGATGGTCAACGTGCTAGGACCTGCAGGTAGTATAGTATTTAGGTTATAAATTCAGTTGGAAGAATTGTTTTAGATTTAATGTAATTCAACATTCTAAATCGAACTTGTATCTATCATGATCATAATACTTTGCCAATGCGTACATCTTTAGCAAATGATGACAAAAAATGACATTGCAAGCAAGGCATGCTCACAAGTAGTACTTAATATCTGGCTTCATAGATAGAAACTGAGTTTTGATCCATTGTAACATCACCCCTAGGGAGTGAGGTTTTGTTTTTTTGGCTTGTCTGTCTGTCTGTCTGCTTGCTTGTTTGTTTGTTTGTGTGTATGTTTCGGCGATTTCCGAAAATACATAATGCAGCATTGCCATACGTCCTCATTGCTCTTTTTGTCTGTGGGACTGATAGGGGTGGGAAGCAGTATGGGTAAGGGGGTGAAGTCTGCCATCCCTGATTGCCTGGTACATTTTCTCAGGAACTCTGCCGGTTATGACGACAGCGTTGGACGGTCCAAACTGCCCCGTGGCCGTATCGTTCCAGCCGCCCTCTGCTGGCGACTACTACATTCACATCAAGTGGACTGACGACCATGTCCCAGGGAGCCCGTTTAAAGTCGAACTCGCGGAAAGGAGAAAACCAGGACTGATGTCGAAACTCTTCTCAAAATCATCCCCAAACCAAGATGCTCAAGCTCCCGTAGCCGGTTTCCCGCCTAAAGAAGGTGAGGGAGAGGAGAGACCACCCGAAGGGCCATCGTACGAAGAAATCGACCACTGGGTTAACACTGGTCTGTGGTCGCCGTCAAGTTCGGATTCCAGTTCGTCCGGCAAGGAAAACAAGCCGATCTCTCCAGCCATCCAGGCGGAACAAAAGGCTGAAGTGAGCGCCAACTTGAAGCGCCACCAATCGTTCATCACAAGGAAGTACAGGGCGATTGTAAAACGAGAGTCCAAGAGAGAGCGTCAAGCACCCTTAAAGGCAACCACGGAGGCTCCTGAATCTGATGATATGGCACCGAGTGGTTTAAATGAGCCGAGTCATGTTGCCGGTGAGGTCAAAGGTCAAGCTGACCAAAATATGGCGTCCAAGATGGCGACTGACAAGAAAGAAAACACAAAGCCACAGTTTGTGGCAGGTGTACTGCGCAAAAGTTTGAGAGGGAACAAAAGTTCGTATGATTTAAATCACGACGGAAGTAAGGTCAAACTGGACCGAAGAATGACCACTTCTGGGATGATCAGTGATCCTAATGATACACAATTAAATAACAGACTGAGCCAGTCACAACCAGATCTTACTCCAGAAAGAAACGTACAAGGATTCGTATTTCTAGGAAAGAAAGCAGAAGAGGAAATCGTTCAAAGTCCAAGTCCCCAAATCGACACAAAAGAAGATGGTGTCAAGTCTGCACCAAAAAAGATACAGAAAGTAAGCTTTGTGGAAAATGAGGAAGTAGCAAAAGATCCTCCAAATGAAGATGAAACAATAAAAGTGCAAGCTCAGGTAAAAGGAGTTGTGGCAAGTACCCCAAACGAATCTCATGTGGAAAAACCCAGCGAAGAAAAGAAACATGAACAAAATGAGAAACGCAAAGTTAAGGAGAAGACTACGTTGTGCTTTCCAAAGAAAAGGAAACCTAAGAAGAATAAGAGCAGTCCAGTGATAAGAAAAACTGACAAACCACCCCCACTTTCGTCCATGACATCCCTTAGTAAAAGCGTTGAAAGAATCCCATCAGACATTGGAAATGGCAGAGCTAGAGTTAGTTTGGTCAGAGTGGAGAGTATAAAATGGTGAGAGGTAATTTCATATGCTTAATCCATAAACATAACACATATATTTCTCAGGTATCATTAGATATTAACACTTGTGTTTAGATGATGGATAAGTGTGATATTAGAGTTTGTTTTGTACATGTATGATGCTGTTTTGACGAGCAATATTCTCTTTTTTTTCATACCAAGAAGCCTTTGTGAGAAAAATGCTATCAATAAGTTTGTCTTCATTTTTTATATGAAAAGCGTGATGGTTATTATCTTATAATGTTCTTATTGTATAATTTGATTTACTTAATGTCTGTAAATAATGAAAAATTCAGCTGCATTTATGATGACTTGTAAATTAAGGCATACTAACGTCAAAGGTACTATCAGTGCTACTAGTGGTAGTGTTAACAACTAAGATTAGGTTAGCGGAATCATCATATATATAATTTCTTCATCCGTATACCAGCATATCATTCTATCTTATGCTAACTCTCGGGATCGGATGATCAAAGAATTAATTTTTGCTTACTTTGGGAGCAAAACTCTGAATTCAGATAGTCAGAGAGATTCAAATGGCTGCATTGACTTGTGACATGCTTGTATTGTTATTGTGTTTAACCAGATTACTTAAGAATATCTTCCGCATATCTAGTACCTTTTAAGCACTTTCCTGTATTTGAATCTGCCGCCAAGTAGCATGATAATTGTGTAATTTCAATTATGCATAACTCTTCACTACTGACCCAAATAACTTATCAATGATTTTAACCTAAGACATGTCTTATTTGGTCTTGTGTTTTCGTGCAACGACAGTTAATTATTTCTGTATTCTAGTCTGACTGGTAACCTTTACCCTCTGTCCGAGGTGTGTACCCCCCTCCCACAACTGCCTTGTTGACACCATATTCCTGACATAACAAAGGACCCAATTTTACGGCCGAATGGTTCGGGTCAAAAAGGCGATTTCACGCAGATAGAAGACACTCTTTTTAGTACCAAGAAATTTGCCCTGACGGTAAAAATCTTAACTAAATAGTTGGTGTGTTATGTAATACTTAGTGTATGTGTCATAGTATGACAATCACAGCTCAGATTTTCACATTTTTAAAAGTCTTGTACATGTATACTGTTTCACAGAGGTCACTTCCCACAAGACAACAGGGCATACAGACGAAACGACCCGAGACGGTTCACGAGTAGAAAATCCAGTTTTTCTAGTGGATCATGAACAGACTGAGCCTGTCAAAAAAGCTTAGCCAATTGTATAGGTATGCTGGGTGGGGTTATGGACAAAGAATACAAAAAGCTCAGCCCTAGCCTGGAATCCAAACCTATTATAGCTCCCGAGTCTATCTCCGCAAATAAAGAGGGACTCGGGAGCTATAATAGGTTTGGATTCCAGGCTAGCTCAGCAGCTCGTCGAAAAGATAACACAGACAAGAAGTATACTTGATGGTTGAATACACAGGTGTACGCTAGTACGATGTAACACAGGAAAGACTGAGTCATTGTAAAAAGATTGTAGAGAGGATGTTTATGTTGCATCTAAGTGTTCCTTCCACTTGTCTATAAATGATGCATACGGGGTGAGATTTTATCATGAAACACATTAAGTACAGTTCATCCCTACATCTGTATAATAATCATTTGAAGGTTACACAACATCCTTTATTAGGAGGATCAGATAAGCTTAGAGCAATGAGGTTTTATTTAGAGACAGACAAAAACATGTTTCAGTGACCTTTAATGTACATAGGTCTTAAGGCGTATGCACGAACATGTCTAAGTGACAACCGTAGCGAGACATGACTCATAATATACCAGACTGAGGATGTCTCTTTCAACAGCAGATTATGATATTAACACTCCTAGCGTCTACCGTAAGTGTTGAAGATATAGCACTGCAAAGGATGACACAAGCGTAATATTGTCAATACGTGTACAACACATGATGCTATATGTATCGTGAAACGTGTTTGTAAATGCTTGAAACACATTTGACCTCACGTGTTTAGTCGATTGTGAAAAAAGGTCTGGGTGTGCCAAGAAAAGGGAACAAAGGATTTCAGGGAAGCGTCATTTCATATACAAAGGGTGCTCGATCATTTGTACACTCTTCAGCGTTCTTAATTTTCATTCCAACTTAACTCTATCCCCGATTTCTGCATAGACTTAGAAACATAAGTACCTATGACAAGCCACTGGTATAATGGCGATCCATTATCAAATGCAATTGGCAAGTCTCCAAAGATCTCCACATCATTACCTGAACTTTCCCCAAGGATTCAATAATCTGCCTCCCACATAAATATTTCATGTACCCTTTAGTGTAGTTCTGAGCACACCGGTACAGGTAAGTCCTCTACTTCTTATCAGACACTCCACCGTATCCGCGTCTTTTCTCTCTTTTGCTTTATCTGTTACTATCGACTACCATCTATTGCTCATAGACAACGGCTAGTCGAGCGTGGGAAAATACATACTGGGGTATTTTGAATGGGATCTTTGAAATATTCTTACTATTTGTGTTTCCACTTGACCTGTCTATGGGGCGTCTTCCTCTTTACGAATGTGTAGTCGATACTGTGTTATTCTAAAACAGTACATGTATTTGACAGTCAGTTAGTTGATAGCTGCAATACACGTGATTATGAATAGCTGCTGCATTGTGTAAACAGGAAAATGAAAATCCACGTTTCTAGTTTTGGCCGTTCCGGTGTAGCTCAGAATGTCAGCGTTGGTCAGTTAGGAAATGAGCGCGAACATTACGTTTTAGATAGCCTTGAGCATTGACAACATGGGGGGAGTGAATTTATACTTAAGACCGACGGTCTTTGGGACAAACCTGTTCTCTGGACTATCAACATAAATCTGTAATTCTAATCTGTAGATTAATAACGGTATTCTAACTGACCTCGGCCTCCCTAAGGCTTTATGCCTCATATGTGTGTAGCTAGAAGCCATCTATAATAGCCTTGCTCTATAAGGAGGGACAAATCAATCATCTTTTCCTACTGATCCCTTATGTGACTCTGTCACGGCATTTTCAACGGGTCGTATCATTCCTAAATTTGTTACTACATTGTAATATACAGGTAGAATCTTTGCTTCAAGATGATGACTTTAGTTTGATAGTCTAGTTGTAATGTCTTGAAGGTTAGTACTTTGGGCTGAGTAAGTGTGGTTGGACCAGTCGACTTAACAGTTGAAGACGAACTTTGACGTTTGCATCAGTTATTTTGTCTGCTGACGTGCAAGAATTTGACTGCACCCATATCAGGTATTCAATGGGCGTTGCCTGGCTAACTGTGAGTGACAGGAAATAATATCAGAAGAAAAAGGGGTTTAGAACCATATTTTACTGATCACCAGCATCGTGCATTTTCGGGATGATATCATTTCACCATCTAGAAAGCATATGAAACCTCATAGTTTTAAAATCCGTTTAGAGATATATGGTATGGTTATATGGGGGGGGGGTCCGATAAACGGGCACGTGCCTCTCCCACATTAAAACTACTTTGTGGTTTATTGGTCCAGCCTTCCAAGAAATGTTTACTTGACATATTTACGACTAATGATGGGGTAACTGATTTTACCATAAAAATATAATTTTCCATTTTTGAACAGTTATACCAAGATACATAGACATCTGATGTTGTTTTATTATGAAATACATACAAACCTGGGGATTTGTCAAATTGAATGATGGTACTCCCTGTTTATGCATATGGATCAACTTCATGGATCAGATAAAACGAGCGAGAAAAATATATCTAAACGTTATCTGTTATCAACTTGAATTATTACTGTTACTTGGAGTAGAAAGAAGCCAGTAGGGGACTTGTTGAAGCTAGGAGCTGCACGTCTTCCATCACGCGTACAGTTAACAACACAATTACTAATACGCCAGAATTACTCACCCCTTACACATTTGTTACCTTTATCAGGAATGAAACGTAGTTTAATTTAAACCATTTTAGTAACGCATTTAGATGTCAGTTGTAAATCAAAGGCAATTGTGGTTAAATCTTATTTGTAAAACTTAAACTTTGAACTTGAAGAAGAAAGTGTATGAACAGATAATTGTGCAAAAGGAATCTTTATAAAAGTATGAACGCAGTACCAATGTACATTGAAATTTAAACATTCAATTTGTCAAATAATATAGTGTCATTATATACATATCAAGACTTTTAACTTGCACCAGTAGTTGAAGGAAGAACAAACCACTTTGCATATAACAAAGCGGCATGAATCGTTCTGGTGTTAATTTTCTGTTCTTTGGGCATATGCGCATGTCCATTCTGGAGTACACATCCCGCGATGTCATGATAAGCCTTTCTTACAGGAACAGCCTGGCTTACGGTACCTCATACCTCTTTCGTGGGCTAAGCTGTACATATGGATAAAGAAGTATATCTCAGCGTTTATTTGCTTAGCTTCTGCATAACAAAGATGGGATAGAATCACTGCCACTCCTCCTCTATTCACTGCTAGGTAAATAACTGTTGAGGAACAGAGTCAGGCATGTCTTCAACAGCGGTGGTGGGCGAGTATTACCTGAAAGATCCCAATGATGACAGGAGAGTCAAGGTGGGAACCTACTCTGACACCTCGTATGATCCCAGCCCTACAAAAGCCGGGTTTTTCACAGACGGCTCACACCGAGAGAGCATGGGCGACTCACATAGAGGAAGTGTGAGCACCTCACACAGAGGGAGCATCAGCACCTCACACCGTGGAAGCGTGAGGTCCTCACGCAGAGAGAGTGTGAGGTCCTCACACCGAGAGAGCGTGAGGTCCTCACACCGAGGGAGCATGAGCAATGGTTATGCCAACGGTGACAGCTTCAGGAGGGACTCCAGGCCAAATGTACCGTTTGTGTCTGGAGATGGTGTGAACCAGGCCCGTGTCGACAGGCCGGCTGCTGTGAAGGTCAGACCGCCATTTTGTATTCTATTCTACCAAGGCTTGATCTTATGGTACACAGAAAATAACAAGTACAATTTTAAACATCTGTCTTCTAATCATCTAGATGAGATGAACGCTAGAGCTAACACAATCGTGGATATTAGCCATAATACAAGAGCTCAAAATCAGAATCAGAGGAACAACATAAATAATCTAATAATGGAGGCTCATATGAATGTTTTTCTTCCGGTGTCAGAGTTCAAAAACGTAACACTCCAGTATTTTATTGGCTCTTGTATTATTTTCAGCGCCTCTCAATTTGGGATATTATGAAAAGCTGTAGACATAATGTCACAAGAAGAAGGTCTTACAGATATATCACAAAATTGCGTCGTTTTAGAGTAACAATTATGTAATGGCTTGCAGATAGAGGAACACAATAGATTGAGCCTACATGTGACGTCATGTTGTAGTGGAAGAATACGAGGTTACACCCACAGGTGTGGCTGTAACATTCCAAAGTATTATAGTCCCAGAATGTCACATTATGCAGGCGGTAGTAGTCTACACACATTATGGTAATTGAGCAATTGGTGTCTTGTTCTCATTCCTCTTTTCATTCCCATCTATATCTTAGAACAACATACTTTGAAAATCAATAAAAATTCCCAGTCATTAAAAACATAGCAGCAGGGATTGAAAAATAAAACATATGTAAAAAGTGAGATTATCAGTTATGACATACGTACTCGATTTTGGGGTATCTGATTGTGGAAAAAGAATGCACAGCATGGTAGTATGTTCTCTGGCAATTAAAACTGCGTTTCCAATGCTTGCGAAAACAGTTGAGTTAACATCAGAAAAGTACTACTTAGATCAATTTTCTTTCTATAAGTAATGTTGATTTGTTTGTACAGGTGTTACCCTATGGAATGGTGGGAGACTACTTCACTGTGGAGACGCAAGGTCCGTATGACCACACCGCCCAGACTCTGGACCTGAGTAAGGAAAGAGATGGCCAGATCATTGGCAACTACACCCCTGATAACATAGGTAAGCTTTGTTCATAAGAATTAGCATGGTCAGGGACACATGTCTGTATAATATATAATAGCAGCACATAGATAAATGAGTTGATTTGATAACTCCTCCTAACAAGCAGGCATGCGGTGCGACGTTAATTATGTATAAAACACTTTAGAAGTTATTCGTCAAGGCAACCTTAAGAACGTTGGCCTTATCTTACCTGTAGAATTTGAGCCGTGTGAAAGCAAGGACTACAATAGTCCCAGGGCCTCGTGTGCATCGGCATGGCAATTTAAGGATCAATGCTTCTATCTTAAGCCTAAGATTGTCATTTCACGAAAAAGCAACAAGACGCCAAACACATTAGAAGTATCCCTGGTTGTATTTTCTAATCTGCCAGAATGCACGTTGTGTTGAAAGCACTTGAGAGTAGGTCTGGTGAAAGCTTTAGATTGAGGCATGCCATGCACTATGAGTTTAAGATGTGTAGAAATGCTTTGAATTAGAATGCAATGATAACCATCCCACACGCTGCTCTCTTTGTGGTGGAGGCTCTCGTCTGCGACGACGCCTTACACGTAGCGGAAGCAATCCAAGTGCGTATAGTGGTAGGTGGTAGTCGTCACCTAGAGCATCGTCTCTCAGATGCATTGCGATAGAACGGATCTTTCTAATAATAAAATTATGTTTGAATGTTACCCGAGTCTGTTACGCTAGAAGTAAACATTATATTTAATATGTCGATGGACTTCAAAGATTTTTGGTCTTGCCTATAGCAACTAAAAACTTACAATGAGTGCAATTTCACCACGCCCTTTTTTCTGTCATCCTTTTACTCGTGGCAATGCACCATTGTGGAAGAATGATGGATAAGGCGATCATCAGTACAACAGATAAAAGATAATTGATTTTTTAAATACATTTTAGGGCCATGGACCGTATCTGTCAAGCACGAGGGGGACCACATTCCCAACAGCCCCTTCACCTGTGAAGTGTACGACCCTACCCAGGTGGAGGTCAACGACCTGCACGATGATATCTTAGGCAAACTGGTCAAGTTTTCAGGTAAGTCTTATATATATATTTTGGTGTAACGCATGCTTCACATAACACTACGATACGTAGCCTCTTGCAATAGCATTTATCTTATATTGATGAGTATATATTTACTTCGGCTTACTACTTTACCGACTGGGAAATTTCTGTAATATGATGTTCAGACTTGTATTTGGTCGATCGATCAAGAAATATATTTCTGGTCCCGTCAGAACTACAAACAAAAGTCTTCATGAAAAAGCCTCCTGCTGTAAATTATTAAAATTAGCCATGATTTTTTAATAATTGATGACCCCAAACCCATTACTGTGTCCCATAATCAAGGTAATTGGGTTATGATGAACGTTTGTGGTTTCCTGAATTGAAAGGACATGAATCTCGCCCTACTTCACTAAAAACATCACGGCCCCTGCAATTCATATTCAATAGCTTTCCACATGTTGATCTCACTGAAATAGACCAATTCAGCACTGAAAGAACTTATTAGAACAGCTGCACTAGGTCTTGGAATCACACTAGTATCACGATAAGAGAGCATTATAGAAACAAAAAGAGCTTTCTCATTGTGATATTTCTTAGTGCTAACTGTTATACTGTATATCCCTAAGAGCCGCGCACTATCTTTCCACATTTTAACGGTGAGTAGACTACAGTAGTTATAACATTGGCACCGGCGGCTTCGTACACAAGAATTTTAGTCGAGCACAAGACATTTTTTCACCTTTCTGAAGCACACATATCTCTGTGTTGCAAAAGTGCCGATTCGGAAGCATTTAGCAAGATCGGACCACCATTTTGTTGTGTACTGTCTTGTATTTTTTCCGACCAACGTATTTCTTTATGATATAAGATTTATGTATATAGTCTACACATTATCACAAATAAAACGAAACATGCATGCACTCTATTTTTGCAAAGATAGTTAGTGTGAAAGTATGTTTACTCAAAAATAAAGAAATCATACACTATTCCACAGATTTAAGAGAAATTTTGATCCCTTCCCCCACCCATTGTTCGCTTTTAGCAACATTTATCAGCTATAAAAACATACAAGGTAACTCAAGTTTATAAGAGGGATCAATTTCTGCCTCTGGCCTTTGTGGAAAGATTCGTTCAATCGGAAACCTCGCGTCTGTGTCATAAGTTCACAAGCCTCACCTGGGCTAGGGGTCATAGGTCAGCTGCTGACAAAGATCATTTGTTGTCGAAGGCAACAGGGCGAGAATAAACCCTCGGGCAGTGTCTCCTAATCTGTGTTTTATAAACGCATGCCTACAGCCTTGTGCATTCTAGACGCGAGCTATAAACATCCAGCATTTGTATATTAGGTGGATGTCAAACAAAGAGACCGTGCGGCATAAACAATTGGGCACAAAAAGCATTTTCGATATACATTTTCCTTTACCTCATTGGCCATTGATTCAAGAGGTAGCATTTATGGTACAAATAGCCAGATTTTGCTTTTTAACTTTGATGGGCCTGATGAGTTTAAGAGGACTTGGGTACTTTTATCACCATCATTATTATTATACATATATATGATAGTGATTTTATATGATCATAAAGAACCTTTACAAGCAAATCGTATATCCATTGCATATAGTTAAAAACGATACATAGTGGTATGAGTAGCTTCAAGACAACCATTTTTGTTGACGATGTCACACGTATAAACATTTCCCTGGGGCGAAGTAAACAAATATTTTCCCACGACACTCTTGAAACAAGACTCCCGATGGAACATTCTTTAGAAAGCTAAAGAGGTTTGCTTTATGTATGAGTACAAAAATGATCCTTACGTCAAAAGCGAGGCAGCTCGTCATTGTAGGTACTATATATAATATTGACCCTGGCGATGATATCATCAATATCTTCTCTTTGTTAAAATCTCTGGGCGAAAGATAGTAAGAGTTAATTATCCCTAAACGTAGCCAGTGCATAATATGAGGATTTACGTGTATTTCTGGTTGTTTGAGTCTTTATTTCAACTTGATGATTGTAGTAGTCATGGTTCAGATTGTCTTTCGTTAAACCATTACAATCTTGGACTACATCAACTATTACATAATGTTTCATGGACAGAGTAACATTCAAACATAGCAAAACATTAGCAACATCGAGAAGAAAGTGTTCACGTTGTTTTGCCCCCCTCCCCCTTCTCTACAGTCAACACAGCCAAGGCTGGGAACGGAGACCTGACCGTCCACGTCAACGGACCGGATGGTCGGCGCGTGCGCAGTAAGATAGAAGATGTGGGTCCCCACAACTACAACGTCTCGTTCTCACCAGACACCACGGGCAATCACAAGGTCGAGGTCGAGTTCAACAACGACGAAGTCAATGGTAAGTAACTCCTTCACGTACAGAGAAATAGAAAAGACTAACATATACACCATATTGAATCCATAGTTCAAATGCTTTTTTTAAATGTAGGATTGCAAGGAAGCCTGGCTACTTGTGCCATCTGTGGCAGTAGTTTCATTAGATCCATGTTTTTCATTCTAAATTATTTTCATCTTCAACGTATAAAGCCATACTTTTAATAATCAAACCCATCATACTGATGTGCATGCACTGAATGTGCCTACCATGCATAACACAGCTGGGTGTGTCTTTTTTACTCACAGGAAGCCCATTCGATTGCTACATCAGTGAGCCTGAGCTGGTGGAAGCAGAGGAGTCCCACTCAGTACTCGCTGTACACCATGACCATGATGACCATGACCATCATCATCATGACCACGATCACCATCACCATCACGATCATCATGACGCACCAGTAAGTTTATATTCAATTCAACAACAAAGCATTGAAAAACGTGCGTGCTCACTTGATGTATGGCGTACTTGAACAGCTATTATGATATATACTACATGGCATCGTACCCTCAACTAAACATATTTTACACCTATTGATAGCAAAGAAAATGCCGTCACACAAAAATATCTTTAACACATAAATGGATTGACATTTGTGACTGGTAGTAAGAATAGCTCTACATATACTTGTGTGATACGAGAAGCAGGTTTTGCAATTCTAAGATAGCCGTCATGACGTACATTACCATATTTGGAGTTGGGAAGGTTACATACCTATATACGCCCTTGATAAGCAACAATAGATTTGACCATTAGCATACCTGATTCTTGGGACACTAGCAGTATGAAAGACACCAGGAGAGATTCTGTGGGACATGTAGGTTTCTGCCTTTTCTAGAACTTCAACATGTATCTGAAGTTTTCATATATCTCAACAACTCAATGTGGTATAAATGTGCATGTTTCCTAGATATGAAGGCGGGTCCTATTATCAAATGTTCAAGCTGATTCTAAATCAAAACATGCCGTGCGCTAGATTCGTTTACTCCTGCAGTATCTATTGAGTATGGTTTGTTGTTGTTGTGGTTTGTGTCTCTGTTTAACAGGGCCACATTCTCAATATATACAAATACTGTTCTTGTTTACCACCATACGAGGTGTGTGTCGGGTTGACAAATGCTTGCTTGTTCTACAGAGCTCAAACCTAGCCTTCACCTAGTATTCTTACGCGGGTACGGATCGTAGAATTCAGCTAAAAAGGGGGATAATTCGACTAGAGAGTCAGTCCACGGGAACGTTAAGATTTGCCACGGCCAATAAAACCCTGTGGTGGCCAAACCCCCCTGGCAAATATTCTCGAGCGTAGTAGTTAGTCTGGTAGAGACCAGTTCAAACCTCATCTAACTTTGTTTTCTTCCTGTAGGCCACCTATACCGTCACGGAGTCCCGAGTTCTGGAGCCACCTAAGAGGGAGGTTATCGTCACGGCCATTCATGGAGCTGTTGTTGATCGCCCGGCAGGATTCTTAGGTATGTACACTCCCCCTACGCCTATTGATAATCATACAATTAAAGGCCTTTCAACATTCCATAGCACAATGAGGGTAATAGTGTCAAAAGATCAACAGTATGGTCTAATATTCAAGCATAACTTTTCGGTTTAGGCGTGAAAATGATTTGAAATGCTTTGCTACGGTCATAACAATTAATCAACAGCCCATACTTGCAGATCAACAAAGACAACACTTACAGTAGGTATTCCGAGAACGGGAAAGTGTAATTAAATTGGACCTTGAAACCATCAGAGTAAATAGCACTGACTCCAATTCAAATAGTCACATAGGGTACGATAATTCTAACACTGTATATTAGACAATACAATGGAGACTGCCTATAACAAAAAAGAATTCAAATGCAAGTGTTGCATAAGCCCTACATTTACAGTAAGGTATTGCTGTGTTTGTTGTTTCTATTTCTTATCCGTATACATAAAGTTAATCATACCAAAGTGGCTTTATTTTTGTTTTGTAGATTTGTCTTCCCAACAATACAGTTTGAGTGGCATCTTTTTTTTACGTCGGCGTTTACTAACAAATTTTTGTTTGTTTGCTTGTTTGTTTGTTTGTTTGTTTGTTTAACAGTCGATGCGACCCGTGCGGGTGGTGGTGACTTTGACATCACGATCACTAACAATGAGCACCCAGTGCCATACCAAGTCGTCGGGGAGAGAGAACCAGGCGTATTCGAGGTGACGTTTCTTCCCAAGGAGGCGGGGACCTACAGAATCGACGTGTTTTATGACGGGCAGCCTGTCAGGGGTAGGTACTTAGATACTCTTGTAATGTTCAGTTTTTAATGAATAGTAGTAATTTGCATGTTGCTGCAATTTTGAACGGAAGGACATTGTCTATCAAAGGCAAATGCTTTTCAACTTCGCAGATAGACAACTTATAGTTGCAATAGTTTATAATATACTACGGAAAATGTAACCTCCTAGTCCCTTTACAGCAAAAATGCATATCGCTTTTGCTATACACACCGTCCTTGTCCAAACACACTTCACTCTTTTCATTACTTTTTTTCTGTTATAGTAGAGTAGATTGGTTGTCAGTGCCTTGCTTTCAGCTTTGCATTAAGGCTTTGACTGAGATTACATCGAGATCTTGTCACAATACAGATGATTATCTGATCTTATCTCGGTAGTCATCACGTTTTTGTCATTTATCCCATTCTGTTGTACACAAAAGCAAAAATTCAAGGACGTCTAACAAGTACGTGGTATATAGATTTTTAGTTGACACTTTGAAATGCACGCTTTTACTTCTTTACACAGATAAGTACACTGTCTTGTTCACTAATCAAACTGAAGCATGTATTCGTTGTATATGTAGCATATTTCGAATCATAATTTTGATCTATGGTCCCTATCCATTAGGAGATCAGGAAGACTTCACTTGGTTCACTTGGTGAAAACGGCCCAAAATAATAATAGTTTACAATAGCAGTGCGGCATAGTATTAACACTGATTTAGAAGAATGTGCATTAAATTGACAATAATCAGACGTCGTAGAATTATTTACAAAACGTTTATGTCGAGAACGTTTACATGTATGCATGGGTACTCGACTAAAATGTACATAGTCATATTCATATATTGACTGTTCTGTTTTTTGCTTTCAAAGGAAGCCCGTTCTACGTACGCATCCAGGATTCGGCTGACATTGAACACTACATCTACGTACCTTCCAAAACCACCGTGTACCAAGAGGTGGAGGTCGAGCAACCACGCTACTCCGTCGGTAAGTCGTCTTCCCATTCAGTTTCACTAACACTTTCCTCACGATAGTGATTAGGGATTCAGTGATGTAATCTGTAACGAACTCTATCAAATATACCACGTATTATGCTACAATGTAGCAAAGTTTGGCAAAGTTTCCGTAAGCTTTGAGTTTTGACAAAGTTGTGTGAAAGATTGCTTCCATTTTCCTATAGAATAATGTTTGATTTTCTACATCTGTTTGCTACAGTTGAAGAGACCAGGGTGCACAGGCCTCCTTCACCAGTGTACCGGACACCTACACCCCCACCGGTTGTGTACCGGGCACGTACACCTCCACCGGTTGTGTACCGGGCTCCTTCACCTCCACCAGTGGTCTACCGGGCTCCTACACCTCCACCGGTGGTCTATCGGGCCCCGACCCCACCGCCAGTAGTCTACTCGGCCCCGCCACAGCAAATGTCGTACCAACAGTCTCCTGCTGTCAATGACCGGTAAATATAGTGTTCACGCTACTTGAACCTACAAAACGTGGTAGAATTGTTAGGGCAGTTTATACATTTTTGTGATCTGTAAATCATACACGAAAAGAACTTGGACCACATTGATAGCGGGTGTACGACTCCGGCCTTTCTAAGGAACGGCCCACTATTAGTGACACGTGACTCACGTAACGGATCATATGTATCAGGCAGTCTGAGGCGTCCCCCGTCTACTCATGGATGTTTGATGTTATTCACACTTTGTTAGTAAGATGTAAGAAGATTTGATGAATCTCCACAAGACATTTTCTCTTTAGTACATATTCTGTACAATACCTCCTTCATCATGTTTTTTTTTAGCACCTTCAATTGTATTGGGAGAGAGAGAACTTTTGCTCTCATTTAGTGTGTAATCATCATTCGACGTCTCTTTCAGTTGTTATGCCCACGGAGAGAAGCTTCACACCGCCTTCAAGGACCGACATGCCGAGTTCCCGATCAGGACTGAGGACTCCATGAACATGAAGGAAATGGACGTGCAGATTCTTGGTCAGTATTAAGGACGTCATAAAGAAATGTCTAAAAGAGCAGAATAGCAAGAATGATCTAGCACTTTGAGCAGTTGCGTTATTTCTCTTACTCTGTATGTTATTGTAGGAAAAGTGTTTGACTTGACTTTGACCTTGTTTGAATACGTTTTGATCACCAACGTTATGAGTATATTATGTATTTGAATACGTTTTGACCACCGACCTTATGAAAATATCATGTATCTAATATTTGAATACGTTTTGACCATTAGCGATATGAGTATATTATGTATTTGAATGGGAGTTTGACCTCGTTATAGGTACATCATGTATTTTCGCCGTCAGTGTTTAATTGGTGATATATCACTTGATGAAATAACTATTTTCATGTCTGATTTTCATTCTCATGCAGTTGTATAGAATATCGTCGTCATTCTTAGGTATGACTTTCCTTTACTCAGGCCCAACAACGAGAGCTCTGGCCTCCCTGGAAAAAGACGCCGACACCACAGCAAACGTGAGGTTCGTCCCCACGGAGACAGGCCGGTTCGACACGTCTATCAAATACTACGGGAAAGAAGCAGAAGGCAAGTTGTAGTTAACTACTTTTGAGCTCATGTGAAACAAATAGTTATCATATCAGGGTCAAGCAGATTTGTACTTTTGATTTGTAGTGTCCAGTAGCTTCATTCAACTAATGTCTGGTGATGGTATCGGCAAGGGTGATGTCCATGTCCGGTGGTGATTTTATTTAGTAACTTAAGTTGTAATGTCCAGTACCATTTTGTCACTTGCCTAATATTTTGGTCAGACGACGTTTATCATCTGCATTAAGTTATCTACAAATCTAGCATTTTTAGAATACTATTCCCAACACTGCAGTTAGTATATGTGTTGCAGACTGATATAAAAATTGTTGTATTATTTCAATTTGTGACCAACCTTATGTGTTGTACTTGCAGGCAGCCCGTTCTCCTTCACAGTGGTGGACCCTAACTCCATCACCTGTGTGTACCCACCTGTGGGAGCGGACAGGTCCTTCACCTGGCCGGTGGATGACCCGTGCAAGGTGACCCTTGACACGTCCAAGGCTGGGTCAGGTCGCCTGGGAACAAAGGTCATGGACCCTCTTGGCTCGTCCATTCCCACGAACTTTGACCAGGACAACGCCTTCCAGTTCACCCCAAGGATGGAAGGTACACACATATATCATATGAAATACTAAGTATCTGACATGTTCTAGTTTTTCTAAGAGCCATTTTTGCAAACTCAATTTCTTTAGATATGTCAAATGTACAACTACAATGTCTTCCCAAAAAATGTTATGTCAGGGCTATCTTTATTAGGTTTCATGAATATCATTTGAGATGCAAGGGGAATCCAGCTAGCCAGCCACAAGACGCGGAAGTAAAAGATTCTCGTTACCATGCACAAACTCAATGACCGAAATTAAGATCTTGTCAAGTTATGAAGATTGCCTCCTTAACTCTCTACCTTACACTATCTGTTCTACAGGAAGGCATCCCATCAACTTGGAGTGGGACGGTGCAGACCTGGCCCCTATCTACTGTGACGCGTACTACAACCGTGACCGCCCGCGTACACCTCCCAGTCCGGCTAAGCAGTCTTACGAGGTCATCCTGAAAGGCACGGGCCTTCAGCGGGCCATGGTGGACGAGACCGCCGAGTTTACCATCGACGGGTCAAGGGCTGGCGGAGGTTAGCACAACAGTTTTCTTTTAATATAACAGGTCTACACCATTAAAGATCTCAACGTATGCCTCTATGATGGTTTACATTGGTGCCACACAAATTAATGGAATGGTTAGCCTTAGAAATGCGCTATCGTATATACGCGTGGGGTGATAGCAAGTAAGATCAGCTAAGTTTGTTGTAGATTCATTGCTGGTGTCTCAATTAGAATCTACTTCACATTCTACGAAAATAGCCAATACATTGAACATTACATCATATATCATAATCATACCGTATCATTGTCCACTTTCCCTTCACGCAAAGATTTTACAACCGACGTAGACACAGGTTCGATTTTTGCTTCTTGCTTCTTTTCGTTAAATATTGAATGCTAATTTTAGTTGCAATGCTTGTAGTCTTTAGTCTGGTGAGAGCAATATGTTTTCTCTACCCATGCTGCCTTTGTCAACTCTCGCGATGTCTCGCGATAATCAGAGTCTCGCGACGATGAGGACTCAATCTTGATGATGTTTGATGGTGTGACACATTTGATCTATTCTTTAACACTTATTGGGTTATGAGTGACATATCTTCTGACTTGTTGAGTGGTTCAACTTCAAGAAATCCGCAAGGAAATCTTAATCTTAAATTAAGCCTTGGTGTGAGTTCATGGTCATTTATTGCCTGGTTTTAAACATTTCTTGGGTGATCGGTTGTGAGATTCCTTTGTTGAATAGATTTACATTAATCGCATTTTATCTTTTATGTTAAGGTGATGGCTACAGCACAGATGGGAGAGGTGGGAATCTTTTGAGCATGTTTGCATTCTCAACTCTTGTTTGCTGTGTACTAACAACCTTTGTCCTTATCCCTTTACTAACTCTATATCATCTAGACGATAGCCTTTTCCGGGCTATTTTTCAACGATACATAAAGTGGCAGTGTTGATCTGAATCATACTACCTCTTTCGCACCTTTTAAAGTTAAAGTTGGTACAAATGGAATGTCAATTACTAACTAAAAGATATATATTCGGCTTTTGTTCTATGTGGCAAATATGATTCTAAGACGTTTTGTTTGTCCAATACATGTACAAGTGTATTTGTATTGGGTCAATGGACCTGTGACATATCTACGGAATGTTGTATAGAAACTAGGCTATCTAGTATCAACGTTACCAGTAATGCATTGTTCTTTATCTATGCCTTGTTCTAACCAGGTACCCCTGCCTGTAGCGTGACCGGCCCAGAAGGTCCGGTAGACGTGTATTTACAGCCATTGGACAGTCAGGGCGACATGTACAAGGCCAGGTACACACCTAAGGTTCCAGGTCAGTAATTTTAGTATTAAATTCAGTTTCATATCGAGTCATAATACAATGTAACATGGAAACTTTTGGGCCAATAAAGCAAAAAAATGCACCTTTGAGCTTTAACTGTTCAGAACTCAGTAACTTTAGACTAGTATATGTACATGTTCCGGTATAGATTGTGATCTGGCATATTCGACAAATGTAATAGGGACCGCGATAGAAGTCTCTGACGACAGCGACTCCGATCAGGATTTCTACTGGTAGAGCGTACCTGCCTTTATATGTGCTAGAAGAGATCCTGATTACGATCTCTATCGATAGAGACTGCGATCGCGATCTCTACCAAGGGATCACCGATTCTACTAGTCGCAATCTCTACTTTGGCATATATATTTGCTTGTACATTAAATGTTTTCTTCCATCCGTGGCTTTCAGGCGTTCACGACCTTGACGTGGCATGGTCCGGGCGTCCGCTAGAGGGCTCTCCGTACAAAGTGCAAGTGGAGGGCGGGGCCAGACGCGATGCCTCCAAAGTTGAGCTTGGCGGGTTGGACAGGGACCCTGTTCTGGTTGGCGAACCCGCGTACCTGACCGCTGACCTGAGAGACGCTGGGCAAGGCGGTAAGATCTTAGATTTAGCTTTTAACATCATTTTGCTTGTTCCGGTAAACTACCTTTTAACTGGCGCAACACACCAGTTTCGTACAGTAGGTACAAGCTCTGTTAGACCAGACTGATAGGTGTACTCACACCGGGATGGACCCTTTTTATTTTTCGGTAAGTGTGGTGGGCTCTTTAACATGTGGCTCTCTGGCTCCTTACATACGAGACCTTCACTCCTTCAGCTTTACGCGTCCCATCCGAGACGACGCCCTAAAAGAAGCTAGTATATATGTACTCTTTTTCACCTGAGTCAGTGAGGAAAGAGGTGTGATGTGGGTTTCCCAAGGGCACAACATGAGGGCCTGCAAGGGATTCGAACCCAGAACCGTTTGATTCTAAGTCAACAACCCTTAACACTGATCTTCCTCGCTACCCGTATAAGACAGAACCTAAGGACTTAATCTAGGAAGTTTTAAAGGTCACTGGAAAATCAATTTTCTAAAATATAGCTTACATCAGGAGGCTCGAGGACTAATTGACATTGACACGTGACCATAATGACGTGTGACGTAAGCAATGAGTTAAACGTTGTTCGTTTACTTTTTCAGGAATCTTGTCTGCTCGTTGTAAGGGACCTTCTCAGAAGGCCAAGGTTAACATGCTTGACAACGGGAACGGTACCTACAACCTAGAGGTCATTCCCAGGGAGGAGGGCAAGCACAGGATGGACGTACGGTATGACGACCAAAAGGTCAAAGGTCAGTATCAATCTCGTCACCAGAACAAAGTCAGTTGCCATTTTGATGAATGATGAATGTTTTCTTTTAAAAAAAAGAATAGACTTTAAAGTACATATTTGTAGCTCTGGGGCTAAATTAAAATGTATAATACATACTAAAACCACCTATAACTTACAGGAAAGTAACACGAAGACTGCTAAATACTTGTAATATGTGCATCTAAAAGTAAGTCATGCACAAGATTCGCTGTTAACAATGCGTTCAACAGCATTATCTAATATGGTTAAGTGGGTAAAGGTATGATGGTAAAGACCATTATGTAGTGTCGGAACATAATCTTAAAATCTTAGGTGTAATTTCAGAATACGCTTTTGTTTTCGATTCATCTTGTAGACATTAAGATAAACAAATAATTTTTGATTTTGCAGGGAGTCCCTTCAATTTCTACGCCGTGGGACCAGTTGATCCCGGTAAAGTGCGGTGTTTCGGACCAGGCCTGGAGAGCGGCAATCTGAGCGGGTACAGGGGGAACTTCGTCTGCGAAACAAAAGGCGCTGGGCACGGCAAACTGCAAGTCAGGGTCCATGGGCCGAAAGGTCAGAAATCTGTATATCTATCCTAAACTTGACTTGTTATATATGGCAGTATCATATTCGCCGTGCGATCTTTCTAATGGTAAGACTGAAAGCAAGGTGATAATATAGAAACGACGTTCAGGGGCAAAGATTTGTCAGCTACAAGTGAAGGCAATCTTTAAAGTTTCCTGGGTCAGAAATTTCGAAAAGTTTTCTGGGACTTGGGAATAGTGACAAAGATACATACTTTGAGAGGAAGCTTGCACTTTAAATCCATCCAATAAATTCAGCTGACGTTAGCAATCAGACCTTTGGCTACGATTGAGGAAAACATGTTTGAGTCTTTTGAAAACGATTGACCAGATTTAAGCTAATATGTTCCTGCGATTGTTTTTAGCTGGTAGGCAATTTGTTATTTTGCTTTATTTACTAGTATGTAGTTAAGGCGGTTAATTGCCCAAACTGCAGGAAATGTCTGGACGGGGAGAACTTCTTTATTCCTTTATTTCTGGGTAAACTTTTTGCTTGTTTTAGAACTTCGATGCCTACCTACTATTTACTGACATATAAAAACGACATTTCAGGGGGGTTCAACGTGCGGATGACACCAATCAAGGACAGCGGCAACCGCACCATCGCCGTCGAGTACGAACCGAAAGAGCCCGGAGACTACCACATCGACGTCACGTGGGACAAGCAGCACGTTCCCGGCAGCCCTTTCTTCGTCAGGATCGATGACGACAGCCAGTCGATCCACGACAGGGACGGGGACTACGGTTACCACAGTGCGCCCGTCCTGCGCAGTGATTCGGCTCGCCGTAGCCGCAGCGCCTCCCAGCGGAGCCGTGGGCAAGTCAGGTACCCAAATTATGGGTACGCGTTGCCTGGCAACTACAAGGAGAAGGAAAGGATCTATGGTAGGAGGATAGAACGAGAAGGGCCCATATCAACATACTACTAACAAATCAGCTCAGATGTGCATCTCTAAAGGGGCCATTTTGATAAGACATTGACAAGCATGCGTTGGGAGTCTTGGGGACAAAACAGAACACATGTTTCATAGAAGAAAAAAAAGATAATTTGTTTCTTTTGATGGATAAAATGTCTCAAACAATGACTCGTTCAAGTGAATAATACCCAGATGCCATGACCATTCAACGTAAAATAAAGCCACTAGCAAGGGTAACGCACTTTCTATAGATCGCTACATTCTTAACTGGTGAAACTATGTTTTGACGGGAACCTTTGCTTCAGAGTTTAAAATAGATTCTCTAGACGGAAATCAAGACGCTAGTGATGGTTTTGTTGTAAACGTTCTATATTGAAAATGAAGGTGCTCCGTTGGTGCCCCTTTTTGTTATAATTACATGTTTCATAGAGATGATTTAGATAAACAAACCTTGCAGTGATAAGTTTGTGATTTTGTTTATTTGTTACTGCCACAAAAAATAATAGCCTTTAGCCGTGATATTTTCCTTTGTTTACCTTATAAACTTGATTACTCCATTGATTCATTACTTGATTAGTTAGTGATATCTCCTAATAGTGCCATAGGCCCGTTAAGGGTTGAATTTACGCTTTGTCGCAATAGTATATACTTCAATATGATAGATATTGAACATTAGATGCAAATTTATTGTTAAAACACTTAGTGTAACCTTTTTCAAAATTGTTAATGGGGTGGAGCACGAATGATCGTCGGTCTAGAATAAAGGAAACCATTGCACGTGCATAACATTTGACGAAAACAAGTAAGTATGTAAAAACATTCAATCTAGAAACATAACAATTGTAATAAACATTTTCGGCTCTTCCCATTCTAATCCTTCGTGGTCTGCCCCTAAGGAAAAAGTGTATATGTGAGATTTATTTCTTAGAATGTGATAGTTGTACTTTATTCTATAAGATTGGTGTTTTAAAAAGGGATTATATGAATACAGTTATTACCAAAAACCATTCAAAACATATCATACATGCATCATTTTCCAAAGGAATAAAGGTAATGGGTTTGAAATAGGGCCGGATATCAAGGTTTTATATTCTGAGGGAATCTAGTTGTGATAGTGTTGGGTACGGTTGTTTTGAATTTTGCACTTTATACATGTATCTTCTACTACTATATACATTATACAACTATTCTATATTTGAAAATAAGTGTTGGACTTTTTATTGCGTGTTGTTTTTCTTAAGTTGCATGTATGTGTATGTGTGTGTGTGTGTGTGTGTGCGTGTGCTTGTACGTATGTATGTATGTATGTATGTGTGTGCGCGCGTGTGTGTGTGTATATGTGTGTGTGTACATGTGTGTGTGTGTGTATTAATTGGTACATAAATGTGTATGCATGTTTGTGTCTGTGTGTGCATATTTGTGTATGCATGTGTGCATATTTGTGTATGCATGTGTATAAATATGCGTGTGTGTGTGTGTGTGTGTGTGCATTTGGGAACATAAATTTGTATGCATGTTTGTGTATGCATGTGTGTAAATGTGTGTGAGAGTCACAGTGTACTGTATATGAGTGTGGATTTCCTAAATTAGTATTTCAACCATTCCTAATGTTGATATTTCCTCCATGCATTACCGTACTCCACAATTTCACAACAACCCCAGCCATATCACATGTAGTTACCTTGCCATAAGAAAGATAACTGACACAAAGTTTGTGATCACCGACGAAAATAGTTTACAAGACGAAAAGAAAGCCTGTAAGTAACAAACAAAATATATGTGCGTCTTACCATTGCTCAATGTAACAGTCTATTTTGAACATGTAGTGAGTGTGAAATTAGCTCTACTTCCTGCCCTTTCATTTGACGTTAATACTGGCGTGTGTACATTAATTGTTAATGCTGCCAAAGAAATATTCGTCTAACATTATTAAACCCAGTATCCTGTATTTCGGTGCACCACAAGAGTGCTCAAGTTGCAGTGAATGCTGTAATTATAAGATATCTAATATGTCGCCGCTAAACTCAGTCACCCGTAGCTTCCTAGCCCAAGTCGCCCCGCTTCTGTCAATTATAGGTGAAAGGTGGAATGTCAGGCGTTGTGTGACGTCTGATTAGTGGGAGGGGTCTCACCTCGTCCAACGCCCTTGCCTCACCACCATTTTGGAAAGGTCTTGGAAACTGCCGGTCAAAACTTTGACTCCTTCTCGAGTCTTCAACACTTTTCGTGACGAGAGTGCGGAGATTTGGCGGCATAAATGGCGGCACTGGTAAGTTATATTGTCTTATCTATTTTGATATCAAAAAGGTGTATTTTGTAGATTGTTTTTAGATTATGGGTCTGCGTTGGGTCCGTGTATTTAGCGAAATACACGAAATGCACGAAACATACCACTGAAATACACCTGAAGATGCGAAATCTACCACAAATACGGTATGATTTGATGAGTTAACATCACAGGTTGCTATATTTCGGCACAATATAGTATATTTCTGGCCCTGGCGACATAAAACGCCAAAGAATTCCTGACGATGCCGGCCCGCCGCATAATTAGATTCCGCCGGGATAGCCAAGTATTTTCTGTCCAATTTCTTGTCGCCAGAGCCATATATACATTGTTCTATGCAACATTACAGCTCCCTGTGATGTTAACTCATCAAATCATTCTGTATTTTGGTAGATTTCACTACCCTTTGTGTGAATAACTCAGATACCGCTAAAAACAAAGCATTTTCTGTCTTTTTTTTGTCGTCAGGGCCATAAATAAATAATCTTATGCCGACGTAAAGCAATCTGTGATGTTAAGTCATCACATTATAGTGCATTTCGGTAGATTTCACCCACCTTTATGTGTGTTTTGTGTATTTCGTGCATTTGGTGTATTTTGGTAGATACACGGACCGGTCTGCGTTTATACTATGCCGTCACTTCGGGCAAAAATTGCGTAGAAGGGAAATCATAGCTTTATAATGGGCCTCATGGTTTAATCATCGTTAAGTGAAAATACCAATCATAAAGCTTTCTCTAATTAATGCTAGTGGTATTTACACCTCGTTTTAAACAGACAACGTATAAGCAACATTACATAGAAAAACACTATTGTTAAATCAGAATGGGATACAATGTCTTTACAGACATATTTTGTTTACTCAGCTTTTTTCTAAAGAATATGATATTTCATGAGAAGGTCATTTATTCTCTAACGTTTAAGGGGTAAAAATTTTGATTATTCAAAGATTGTTTATAAGGTGTTATATTGATAAGTGTTAACCATATTTATCATAATCTTTCACCCAATGTTTACATGGTATGCGTGTGTGTGCAGCGACCCGGACATAATCGCCCGCAGTATCCTATTACTCCATACAATAACACACAATCATATTTTCTATCAAAAATCAATATACACCACTCTCTATAGACAATTACAGACAAAAAGCGCTATGATTATTGGGATTTTGTATCAGCATTGATGAATGATTAAAAGACACATGCAACATGTAAATTGCACAAAGCTCTTGGGTCGTGCCCTTTGGCACTTCCCTTGTAAAACCTGTTCTTCCCCAATCCTATCTCATAGTGTCATCCGTCGACGATTATTGACACATTCTTGTCATTCCAGGGTCAATCTGCAACCAAAATAGAGTTTTTTAAAAGTTATAAAAATCATTCCTCTCTTCTATATTATCAGAAAGCTTTGTTTTTGTGAAAGTGCTTAACAAAATGTATAGATATGTGTGCAAATCTTCTGCTCTGGTAAGTTAGAAGTTTTTTGTTTGTGTTGCCTGCTCGCCCCGACTACCTGCCCTCAGGGTGAACAATCCGGCCCGGCCTTTTGTCAATTGTGCGGTGGAGAAACGCATTAGCATATTCAGGATTTCTCGCAAGGCGGGCTTTAAACAGTGGATGCCATACATTCCTTAAGACATTTTCAAGACATCCCCATATGTGTTATTATAAACTTGTGTCTTAAAATTCTGTGTACCTCTCAAGATAGAAACGTCTATAGCAGTATGTTGTTGTGATTGTGCACACATAAGAGGTTAACCTCTTAAGCCGTTGCTGTATATTGTCCCTTTAAACCATGATTTAGTTCGCAGGTGTCCAGAATGGAGGCTATTTGAAAACAATGTCTCTATTGTTTGGTTGGGGTTGGGTATTCTAGAAATACAAAAAAGACATACCATAGAGTCTTGAATAGTGAACACTGAACACTGTCCAATGCGACAATTGTTCATTTGTAAACACATGTGCAATCTTCGTCTGACGGACAATTTAATTCAATGTCGTGCGTATGTGATTGTTTGGCGATGAGGACTTGTGATTATTTATATAGTAAAAATTCCAAATAAATTCAACAAAATTCATAACATGCGTCTAAAAGTTAGAGGAGGCATTCGGGCCAAGCAACCATCCGGGACCGTGGTCTATTTCTGTCCGCCATTTTGTTACGCCATGTTGTTAATGACTCAAGGTCAAAGGAAAAGTTTACGTCGTGGCATTAAGAACAACATAGTACGTGCATGTCAGAGTTTTATAAACACATTGAAAAGTGAAGTGTGACCAGAAAGTTATAATGTTTTCTTTAAAAAAATTTCATTTCATGTAATAATTCTCTACTAAGATACAGGTAAGAGGGGTTATTACGCCTTAGTGCAATATATATACATATAGACTTATATTTTACATTTTGTACATCTGAATGACAAAACATTAAGATATTCATAAATTGGGACAGAATGCAAAGTTTAAAGGATATGCACTAGCCCAGTTTCCAAGTACAACTGTAGTACAAGGTTTAAATATAGAACTTGACGCGTCCCGAAACACACATGGCTCAACACTGCATGCCAAAACAAAACACAGAAGCTTGAAGCCCTATTTTGATTTGGAGAAGTCGTCTGGGATTATATCGCCCACTGTCATACACAACACGGCAGATTAAAGATTAAAACTTCTTATCTAGATTTTTATTCTAAAACAACATTCAAAATTTGTCCTTGACACTGTATTGGATACTTTGGTATTTCAAAAATCTCCGTTGTAAACTTTAGGCCCGCACCAAAAAATGAGAGTCTGTTAGCAAACTTTTCTCTGACATGCGACATGTCACGGGGTGCTAACTCGGGTAAGAAACATTTGAATATCAAAAGCTTTTTTATTTTCCTTTTCCAAAATGAGGATAAACAGATTGACATTCCAATCATTCTCTGAGAAACAACTTGCAAGAATCTTTCAATTCACCTGTTACCTTCTTCTAAGATCATGGATTCTTTCGGTGCGAAAACAAGGTAGGAAGCACACGTTTATGAAAGACTGCGATAAAAAAGACCACTGTATATTTTTGGAGTCAAACGTGACCCGTGAAGTATACTGGTAGTTTAATTAGTATCAGAAGACGAGTGACTCATGTCCGGCTCGCCCCCCTCCCCACCCAGCTTTGCGTCATGTAGGCTAGGTGACCACAACTGGAAGGGACTTAATTCCATACATTCCCCAATGATTGTTAATAACTACGAGAACATTGCTCAGTGGGAGGTAACAATTCAAGCTAGACTGACCCCCTTAGAAGACTTTTGTTAAAAACTACAACTGTGGATAGTCATCGAGAGATGCCCTAGAATGTAGACTAGTCGCGATAGTTGCCATCACAATGATTGGTACAATGTAGTTGCTAACAGTACTGACCAATACAAGGACGGCAGCAAATCCTTTTTTCTCTGTGTACAAAGATGTATGTGCCACAAATTTCTTGTTTTTATATGATTGAATGTCAAAGTGTGCACAGAAACACCGACCAATCTTTCAATGGATTACACCAGATTAATGGATCATATATATATCATAAATTATCAAAAATTTCTATATGATTATCATGATTAATCATATAATATTTTTTCAGTCCATATTCCATGGCCGCCGCTGATTCCGATGAGGAGACAATCCTGCAATTCACTTCTTCAGTATACCTCCGAATAAGGAATTCAAAAACATCCCTCATCGACCTCAACGACATCTCTGCAGGCCAAAGACCTCCATCTAGTGCTTCATCAGTCTGCGGGTCCATTCGTTCCACTCGATACGATACTATCGCAGAAAATCCCACCGACGAACAACAACCGCAGCTTCCAGCCGACGAAGTCTTCAAGTCCACCGAAGGGGAAGTCCAAGCGTATCCGTTCAGTGACTCAGGAGTAAGCTCACTCGAAGAGGTGTTTGTCAGAGACTCCGAAGACAAAGCCGAGGATACAGAGACAGAAGTAGAGAAGGATCCAAACCAGGTAGAGAAAAAGAAAGTGTTGCTTGAAGACATAAGAGTTCTTGGGCATCTGACAAGAGAAGATTCATCGTCAGAGAGTACCTTGTCCATAGACGAAAGCAACGGCGAAGAGGAGGACACTCCTGTTCAAAGCACCGAGGAATCAGCTACAGAAGAAAACATTCAAGAATCAGACCCTGCCAAATTGAATCCAGAGCCTACTGTTCAAAAGCCTTCACAGGAAAGCAGTACAGGTCAAACTCAGGAAAAAATAGTCCCAGAACCTGCAAGCAACAGCAGCTTTGTTAGAGAAGAGGAGAGAGAGCTAGAGGAAGGGATGAGTACTAAGCAAGCAATACAGACACACGACGCACGGAAGTCAGTTCTGGAAGACATTCGCAAAATCGGTGAGAAGCGATCACCGGAGAGCGCAGACGACCAGCTAGACAACAAAAGAAGCAAGCCCTCGTATACTTCGTCTGAGTCGGACGATAGCTTAGGAAAGCCACCTGCGTATACACAGCGTGCAGCTGTAACACCAGCCGAGGAGGTACAGTCCTCTCTACCGCCAGGTGGAGCAAACCCTCCCGTTAAAGAACCGAAAACAGGCTCGCAGATCCCACAGAGCGTCCTCGCGGGTGGGAAACCGAAAGGCGAGCCTAAGAAACCTCGGGGCGTCCAAGAAGGAAACGTCAGGAAGAAGGCAAGCTTCTTTCGTAAGAAAGGACAGGACGACGAAGAGTTAAACAAGCAACCGTCACCGCCACCGAAGATAAGGACATCAGGACCCGGCGTCATGGATAGAATCAAGACCTTCTTCGGTAAAGAGAAGACAAGTTATGACCTCCAGCAGGCACAGACCGACGTTGGTATCAGGTATGGTACGTCCCAAACCTTACCAGACCAACCAAAGGAGCGTAAGTCTCTTTTGGAGCTAGAAGAGGAAGCTCCAAAACTAAGGAAAGCAGAGGTAGAAGTTGTAGAAGACGAAGAGAAAAGCCTGCCGACTCCTACAGTGGTGAGGTCTCAGCGCCCAAGGGAACCTGGTACACCACCAAGAAACGGTGTTGATAGCAAAGTTTCAATGAAGGCTGCAGCGCCTGAAGTTAAAGCAGCACCAGTTCCAGAAGTCAATGCCTCTACTGCCGGCCCCAGCGCAGAACTACCGACAAAGGATGCAAAACTCGAGAGGAAGACATCAACATCGACAGACAACACATCTGCAAGCAGTCTTGATCTTCCCAAGAAGAAGAAGCTGAAAAAGAAAGAAAGGAAGAGTTCTACTTCTTCAAAGAGTAGCATGTCCTCCCTCAGCAGCGTGGACGACAAAAAGGGTGGGCCAATGGATATGGATGCTGAAGATTCCAATCTTCCGCCGAGCAGAGTAGTCGGATCAAAAGGATCCTCGCTGAAGAGGAAGTCCAGCCCTGAGGTACAGAGCACACCTCCACCGGAGGTACAGAAGCCTCCTTCCCCGGTCGTCAAAACGGCTTCTCCGATCGAGGTGAAGAAAACTCCTCCTCCGGAGGTAAAAGCTCCTCCTCCGGCGGAAGTACAGCATGCTCCCCCTCCGGTTCAGAAGGTGTCTCCTCCTGTCGTGAAGGCGTCTCCAGCAGCTGAAGTCCAGAGGCCGCCTTCTCCGATCAAAAGAGCGACTCCCCCTCCTGAGATGAAGAGGCCGTCATCTCCGGTGAAGAAAACGTCTCCTGTTAACGAGGTAAGAGCACCTTCTCCAGCAAAAAGCGCTTCGCCTATAGAAAAAGAACGCACACCTTCCCCGGCAAAAAGTGCTTCGCCTGTAGAAAAACCACGCACGCCTTCTCCAGAAAAAAGTGCTTCGCCTGTAGAAAAGCCACGCACACCTTCTCCAGCAAAAGGTGCTTTGCCTGTAGAAGAAGCCCCAGCTGAAAATGCTTTGCCTGCAGAAAAAGTACCCACACCTACTCCAGCAAAAAGTGCTTCGCCTGTAGAAAAACCACGCACACCTTCTCCAGCAAAAAATACTTCGCCTGTAGTAGAAGCCCCAGCTGAAAGTGCTTTGGCTTTAGAAAAAGTACCCACACCTACTCCAGCAAAAAGTGCTTCGCCTGTAGAAAAACCACGCACACCTTCTCCAGCAAAAAGTGCTTCGCCTGTAGTAGAAGCCCCAGCTGAAAGTGCTTTGCCTGTAGAAAAAGTACCCACACCTACTCCAGCAAAAAGTGCTTCGCCTGTAGAAAAACCACGCACACCTTCTCCAGCAAAAAGTGCTTCGCTTGTAGAAGAAGCCCCAGCTGAAAGTGCTTTGCCTGTAGAAAAAGTACCCACACCTACTCCAGCAAAAAGTGCTTCGCCTGTAGAAAAACCACGCACACCTTCTCCAGCAAAAAATGCTTCGCCTGTAGTAGAAGCCCCAGCTGAAAGTGCTTTGCCTGTAGAAAAAGTACCCACACCTACTCCAGCTAAAAGTGCTTCGCCTGTAGAAGAAGTCCCAGCTGAAAGTGCTTTGCCCGCAGAAAAAGTACGCACACCTACTCCAACTAAGAGTGCTACACCTGTTGAGAAAGCACGCACACCCTGCCCACCTAAGAGTGTATCACCCCCGATGTTATCAAGCAGTCCTCCCCCCGTACAGAAACCCGTCGTCAGGACCGCCCAACCGAAGAAGACCCTCGATCCATCACCGCGCGTGCGCGAGACGGTCTCCCCGATGTATGTCGTCGAACCAGCCGAACCTGTGAAGACCACGCCCCCTCCTGTTCTACCTCAGGCTAAACAGGTGACCCAGGTCGAGACGCAAAGTCCCGCCCCGCCTGTCAACAACAGCGTGTCTCTGCATACAGCACGAAGCCCGGTGGAAATTGAAGGGGCTCGCAATTCTGTTCTCAGCAACATCAAGCAACTTCGTGAAGACTCGTCATCGGACAGCGAGAAAGCGGTCGCCCCGACAACTAAAACCCCCACCGAGTCTCCGACCTTCCCAGTCGAAGCACCGCCTACTGTTGTCGAAGAGGTACATTCGGCACCACCGCCCACTATGGAGGCACCTAATGACAAATCAATTGTCGAAAAGATAAAAGACAAAGCTGATGACATCTTCACTAAAAAGTCCACCCTTAAGGGAAAAACGATCGAGGGTAGGGAGATTGATGATGTTGATCAGTTGAAGGAGATACTTAAGAAGAAGAAGGGAGCGAAGATAATAATTGTGACTGATGATGAGCTGACGAGTTCGAGTTCCAGTGACGAGGAGCCGGAGAAACCACCACCACCCATGCCGGAGAAAGTGGAGCTAGCCCCGGCAGACACTGCCTATTCCACCCCTCCTTCTTCTTCAAGGCTCCTCAATGGAGAACCAGGTAAGTTTCAAACTTTTTGACACTGATTGTTTTGTGTATACCCTACCTGTTTAATCATATACTTGTGAATGCCCCCCCCCCCCACGAACAACGACTTCAGGAGCAAAATATTGGCATAGAGGTCAATAAACGTACTAGTAACACTAGTCTTGTAAACACACTTTCTGGCAAGTTTATGACGTATCACGAGTAAAGACCACGTATTTTAAGATTTAAAGGATTTACTTTGAAAGGAATTTGTCAGGAACTATGCATTCCTACTTGGCAAGCCGAGAACAGTGATAACAGCTGCCACATGACTCAACACGTTCGCAATTATCTAGTATATTTACAGACACGCTTTGTGACGAAACAGTCGCGAAAAATGCCTGAGATTTAACCATTCGCACAGTGACTAAAATGATTTTATCTCACATGTGTATCGCATTAGTCGACACAGCTAAAGACAACATAACCTCCAGCGATACGTTTTGTTTGGCAAATTAAACCCGACGACTGTTGACAGATGACCTGGAAAAGGTCAGAAGAAACTTCTTTATAAAGTGTGTTTCTCGAGCTGTAAGGTAACACTGTAAACGTTCTAGATCGGTACAGTAACGTACTAGGGTTACGCTATTCAAGGACACGAGTAAGGGTACATGTTAGCGAAGAAAAACATTTACGTTTGGTAAAATTCTTAGGCGACCACACCTAAAAATTGTAGGTTCGACAAGCTGCGAGGATATAATTACACGTAATTGGGCTAAACAAATCTTCAAAACTAGTGGGTGTGAACTAAAAGGTGACACCTAAAATATTTTTTTTTGGTTCATGAAAATATTATAGGTCGCTGTTTTACTTTAAAAATATCGTATTGAAGCATAATTCTTCACGTTTAATGGCAGATGGTGTTCACACCTTGCAATGGCACTCATGGAATGGGAGAAGCAGCAAACCCCGGGCTTATTTATTGCTACTACCACCAGACTCACTCTTGCGTTACTGTTTACCGACACAAGTGACATTCTAAGGGACTGTTGGCCTTACCTTGTTATTTGTCTTTCTTTGAGTCGGCGTGCTTGAGAAGATACGCATGCATTTTTTACATGACCTTACGTGTTTACATTTTAAGCAGGGGAATCACTATAGAAAATGTAAATGAAGTATTCTCAAATCCACCATCTTTAAACTATATGCGAGATCGGAATAACTGATAACACAAACGAAACACCCGGCATGTGATACCTGGTACCGAAAATACCTTAAAGTCACGATAAACCAGCATCTAGAGCATTCAAAAGCTACCAGTAGGTATTTGAAGGAAGTGATTCTCCCCCTCAAGCGGAATTGTGGCATACCATATAGTTATTCATTCGAGGTGGGCACTAGTTCAAAAAGCAGACAAATTTATGCCACAAGTTACACAAAAAGTACCAAAAACATGATCTTTTTAGTTTTTAAAGACTTAGTGAAAGTTAACAGCTTCTAGGCTACGATATCTTTTCAATTACACATCGTAACAAGCCAAACAGACAACTTTTTTCCAGTATGTAAACACACTCGTTACAGGTGACATACTTAATTACTTCGCCTTTTTGATACCACGAGAGGCCCATTGTAATAGGGAACGTCACGTGATCTAGGAAATAAGTAATTATTCCAGGCCTCCTGTTCACAAATTGCTTGTTTAGGATTAAGAAAGCTGTACTGGAAAAAATGTTCAGACAACAACAGGTCTAGACAAAAAAAGCAGACAAATCCTTCACTCGGAGACATGTGGTTGATTTAGATTTATGCCCCCCTCCCACGTTCTTTTCCTCCTTGACAACTGCAGTAGACAACATTATGTTGCTGTTTTTCTAGCATCTGTTTAGTGTTAAGTAAAGTCAATAATTGTGTCGATAGGTCACTTTTACTGTCCAAAATTATTACACACTAATTATATGGCGACTCATGAAAATACGTAGATAATGAAATATATTCTACCAGCCAATACGGGTGCAGATATCAGGTAGCAAACAACATACGAATATATTTTTCATGCACAGCAACTTTACCTCGATATTGTTCGATTTTGAACCATAAAAGGAACGAGTGAATTAGACATAAGTAAAAAGAATGTTATGTTTTGTAATACATGACCTTCTTTGGTAAAGCCTACATCTCCTTGTATATATCCGTGCCCATTGTTGTCGCTAATACATGTGATTTATTGTGAGCTAGGTTCAATTGATGCAGAGATGTATAATTTGGCCTGAGGTTTATACCTGTAATCTACCCCTCTACCCTAGAAACTTCCGGAAAGGTGATCGTTTCCGGGTCAGGCCTGGGACATGTTCCGGTTCACCGCACGGCCAGATTCACTGTCACCGCCGAAAATGTGGACGAGCTACCAATGGAAATCATCGTCACGGGTGAGTTAGGATCAATGATAATGCTCATTCCTCTTTTCAATGAAAAAGGGGTATCCTTGTGACTCAACTGTTAGCAACGTCTCGGTTGAGCTCCTGGTTCCAAACAGTTGCTAACTACCAGTTCAAATCATGGGATAGGACGTCTCGGTTGGGACTGCACTCGTATTTCGGAAGGGACGTAAAATGGGGGCCCCGTGTTCGAGATGCCTCGAGCACGTTAAAGGCTAGCAACCCCTCCCTGTAAAGATATACCTTGCTACTGAAACAGCAAGTAAATTTGATGACCTACGTGCCACTAGGCACTGCAATGTGAATAACAAAACTCTTTCCAATAAAGACGCATCGTCTGATACTGTGACGTCGTGGTTTTCTAAGGCCACACCCTTCACCGTATGCAAATGAGGCATCTATGACAATGATGCCACACCTTAAATAAAGGAGTGTCCCCGATATGAATAATTAATACATCACAAACTGCAATTTGACACAAGTCATGTAAAAAAAACTAGTACACATTCTCAAAGCACGGAATAGAATATACCAACAAGATGCCTGCTGACTTCTATAACCACAGTATCGATAAGAGGCTAGTTGAGTTTTTGAAGAAGATGAACTCTACGAGTTTTCTACGTCCTGCAGGGCCGAGGAAAGACCGCCTGCCGTGCCGCTACAACGACGCCAACGGCAGCATTCAGGTGGAGTATGTGCCAGAAGAAGTCGGTACGTCAAAATCATATCATTGTTGTTCACTTTGGCTTGCTACAACGCTGAATTCAAAATATCATTACAAAATATATTGTTAACATAATCCTTTTTTTTAAACCTTGTTTGATATATACTGGAGTGCTAGAAAAAAAAGACAAATGTATTCGGTATGGGCACGCCCAATTGTATGTGTTTGAGAGGGAGGGGGGCAGTAAACTAGGATTGGAAATATTTGTGGCAAACAATAGTGCCATGACCATGGTATTCTGTGATGTCAAGTTTCTATTAGGTTGCTAGTTTTGCTCAGTTGTATTCAGTTTGAAATATTGCCCAATGACATTGTGTTTTAGTATGTATATATACAATGTAGTAGATAATGCATAAGTCAATATAGCTTAGACGCAGATCAAAAAGCAAAACCATGCATCTGCTTCAACTAATTTATATTATGGACTTTTTGTATGGGGGGACATTTATCACATACATTTAGTGGTTATCAGAACCATATATCAAAACATACGTTTGACAAGATATGCTTGCAATACTAGTAGCAAATAGATAAACATAAGATGTGTATTAAAGTTTGGTACTATAACTACAGGTGAACATGACATCTCTGTCAAGTACAACGGCACGGAAGTTCCCGGCGGTCCCTTCGTCTGTCACGCCTATGACATCACCAAGATCAAGGTCAGCGAGGCCAAATGGGACGTCGGCAAGGACGTGGAAGTTCCAAGTAAGTTCTTTTAACCTTCTCCATGCTGCTTAACTCTTACAAATAGGGGATTGGGTGCCAAACGGCTACTTCAGTGTGCTAAAGCTTAAACTGGAATAATAATGACATGGCGTGCCGATTTGAGCTTGTAAAGAATAAACAAAGGTTCAAACAAACAAACAACTGTAGATCAAGGGGGAGGGGGGCATGCCAATGTGACCTTGTCGTCTGTCGGACGTCATTCACATTACGTGTTGGCGCTCTGGCGTGATGGGATAATAGATGGAGCACCCGTGGGAAAATTGGGCAGATTCACAGCTACATTAGTCCGTGTTGCACACCTGTTATATGGGTTTTGGGATAATACTATATATCACATCAATTGTAGCTGTGATGACAACCTTTCAGGTAAAAATAAAGCACCCGGCCCTTCAACAGGTGTCAGGTCCACAGGTAGGTGATGAGCATTTGGGACAGGTAATACGGTAACCGTAGGGTCTAGGCTTTGGCCGGTAAACTGGGCATATACAACAATTTCGATCTGTAACGACACTTATAGTGTGCAGCTACGTTACCGACTCCTGTACCCGTATTCTGTCAGCTTCCTGTAGTATCTCCGTGATTTAAGCCTTTTAATTCTGTAGCTTATTCTCCAACATATACATTATGTGACATAGTCATCATTTTTAAAACATACAAAAAATATGATATAAAGTCATCTGTTCTAATGTTAAAATGGCATTGCATTTGCAATTCACAATGCTTATTATATATCTCTTTTTTTTAGTTTTAGCTACTGAATATAAGCAGTTGATGAATGACATGTAATCTTCATCACATTTGTTTGCATACAAATCAGGTTACTACTGAGCACTCGCGAGTGTTTTAACACCCACTGTATCATTAACATGCAGCACAAGGCCCCTGTAATCAGCGTGAAAATTTCTGCGTTAGAACCCGCCACTTATCTCATTACACTCGTTGCAACTTGTTGACGTTCCTGATGTATGTCATCACTGTAGCTTTTCTTGTCATTAGGTCACAAACCTGCAAACTCCCTACATGTGTGAGCGCGACACAAATATATATGATTTGTAATCAGTATCATTGTATTGTTGTTTATCTTCCTCTTAGTTGACACATCACGAGTCGGACACGGGAATCTCAGCGCTTCTGTTTCCAAAGATGGCCGCGACATCAACAGCAAGCTGATCGACCAGGGTGACGGCAAACAGCTGCTGACCTTTAACCCTGAGGGTGTCGGCCTGTACAACATCGGCTTGACCTTCAACAAGACAAATGTGCCCGGTATGGTGATTCCTTACCTTTGATGTATACGTTAGTTGGGTTACGAATGGGGGTCACGTCCATGTATGAAGTTTTAACTTGACACCCATGGAGACCGATGTTCTAGCGGGTTAGAGCTCCTTCATTTGGTTTGCCGAGTGCACCACAAGCATTCAATTGTACAATGGGTCCTTCTACGGAACAAAAGGCAAATAAAAACTATGGGTTGCCATGGTTTGGACTGCTCTTTCGGTGGGGTAAGGTCATGTCTTGTGTGCTGATGGCAAAGACTATAGCGTTTTAACCATGGATCGGGCATACAGCGATGAGGGAGATACTGGTATTTTCCCCATAGAATCTAGCTAATTGTTTGTGTCATCGTCGTCATATTGTACAGCAGATGAAGGTGTAAGCGGAAATGTTCACGGAAGAGGGAGACATTGTGGTGTATGCAGGTCAGGCCCAATCTGGTTTGTACTGGTATATCCAGCTGCGATTTCTACAGCAACATAGGGATGTCGCGTGGAGTAGTCACATCGACTGTTACGCTTCTGTATCAAATCCCTGCGCCATCTTTGAACAATTATACTTTTTCTCCTACAAGTTCGTTCTTCATAGACAACTTCAACATGCATTTTAGATTCACATTTATATAGGGTTATAGATATGAATGTTATGTTCATTTCACCTCTTCAGTGCGCTGCCCAGTCATCGACCCGAACAAGGTAGTAGTTAAGGGAGAGGGGTACAGACGGGGACATTATCTACCCGTCGGAGATACCGTGTCATTCAACGTGGACACCACGGAGTCCGGGGACGCCCCTGTGGTAGCAACGGTGACAGGTTGGTAATGGCTTTGGTTAACCATGATTTAATTTAGATGCTAATAGCTGTTTAACTTAGTCAAGTAGACGTAATACGTTTTGTTATTTTTGTTTTACTTAGCGGAGATTGACTAAGACTATTTAGCTGCTGTTACATTCTTTAACTGGTTAGATCGTAACTTATACATATACAACTCAATGAGACAAGAATCGTTTTGACAACCATATTTCTTTGGCTGTACTTGTATACATGGATATGCAACACAAGTAATGATAGAGGCATTTTGGAATGATAATCACATTCTGTTGTTTATGAATACCCATGCTTAGATTATGGAAAATAATGTTTTTCGTGTATTTATTGCAGATGCGGTAGAACGCGACGTCCCCTGCGACGTGTACAAAGATGGATCCATCCATACGGCAACATACACACCCAAGGAAGCAGGTAAGTTATTGCAAGACCCACGTGAAAAATATCAGACAATAACCTTTATAAAGAGCTAGGAACTAAATGAAGATTTCAGCAACAGAAAAATGTTAAGTGTGTCGCTTTACCGACAAGAGTATTGCAATGAATATCACACTATCGACTATCATCTTTATAATGCAGGTATTTGCAACTAGTGTTTCCAATAATAGGGATGTCCCTGCAGCCCAACTTCAACTTCAACTTGGGATACCCCCAAATAACCCGCTAGGGGCAAAGTAGGGGGGGGGGGAGGAGGTCCCAGGCTAAGGCGGGCAGGCCTCCAGCCTGGCGCGGAAAGACTCAACGGTGGGAGCCATAACAATCGCGCCAGGCAGGGCGTTCCACTCGGGTATGGTGCGGGGGAAGTATGAATATTTGTAAGAGTCTGTTCGGGCGTAAAGTGGTTGAAATTTGAGCGTGGGGCTTCCCCGGGTGCGCCCCTGAGCTGGTTTCAGTAGACTATCTGTATTAATATTGATGTGGTTATTAACTAGCTTATAGAAAAAGGTGAGGCGGGCGTTCCTCCTTCTTTCAGAGAGAAGGGTGAACGACAGCATGGACTGGCAGCATGGACTGGCAGCATGAACTGGCAGCATGAACGACACGTAAACTGGGGATCCCGTGTTAGAACAGGTTCATCGAGCACGTTAAATGGGAAGGGCCTATTAAAATACACCCTGCTACAAGAACAGCAAGGAGAAGCCTAAAGTATGTGCCACTTGGCACTACAAGGATGTACAACAACAACATCTCCATACGATCATAACATCAACATTTTTTTCTCCTTCAAGGTGACCACAAAGTAAACGTGAAGTTCGCTGGACTGACCGTGGCCAGTAGCCCTGTGACTGTACATGCCTACGACATCAACAAGGTCAGCCTGGGTCCACTCAGCAAGAGGGACGAACTGGGATATGTGTCCAGCATAGGTAAGTACATTTCTTCAAATATTTCTTGTACAATTAAAAAAAACACTGATATTTCTAACAAGACAAGTATTCAATTGTATAGATTGAATCAAAAATATCATCTTTAATTCCTAGATGCCTAGCCTTCACAAACGTACAGTAGACAATATTCTGATATGAATGATCGAAACAACAGTTATCATAAACATGTACATTTATCATACATAATGCATTTTTTGTGATGTTCAGTTTGCTGTATGATTGATATTAGCAACGCCACCGCCAACGAAGAAAACAGAAAACAATTGCTTGCACGTTAATGTTATCATTTGGCTATGAGAGAAAATAGCTACAAATTACAATGTTAATAGTACTCTTAGCTTTATCTACATGTATCTATTGAGTCAATCTGTTATGTCACTCGTATTCTATGTTCAGCTAGTCCTGGGTTCTCTTAATGTTGAAAGGGTGGTTTTGGTAGAATTGTGAAAGAAAGACACGTTTCTGCCGCCATTATATCGATGTTTGTTTATTCAGTGGAGACCAAGAAAGCTGGACCAGGCATACTCCACACGTCTGTGACCACCAAAGATGAGGTAGTGTCTCACAACTGTGATAAACTGGACACGGGCAAATACAAGGTCTCCTTCCAACCAAAGAGGCTAGGGCAGTATGAAGTCCACGCCGAGTACAACGACATCACAGTTCCAGGTATGAATACATATATGTCTAATGTACATTAATAATTGACTACGATTGTTTCAACCTGGTATTGATGCCAACGAATATGCATGATTGTTTCACTAAAATTATAATCGTATATCTTGTAATTCAGTAAATATTCCAAAATGTATATCGCAGCGAATAACAAAACTCTTTGTACACAACCAAGTGTTTTATTCCACCGACTATTTGGTGACTGTCTGTCACCTTCCTAATGGCAATTCTGATTGGATCACAAAAACACTGCAGCTATAGGTGTCGCTGCTCATAGTTGCAGTCCCAAACGTAAAGTATTTATACACATACATAATAGTTGATAGATAATGTTGTGTTTACAATGCCGTCCCAAGCGTAAAGCGTAAATCAGGGCATATCACCGGCTAGATGATCACATAGTCACACTTAACCTTGTCTGTTTGAACTGACGTATTTGAACATACTATGACCCTCTCCACACCTAAGGTTCACCGTTGGTGTACGAGAACTTCGACACGAGTGACATCGTGGTGAGCGGGGAGGGATTAGGGAACGTGCCCGCCGGGAAGCTCGCCAAGTTCCAAGTGGACGCTAGCAAGACTCCAGGAGGGGACGTGGTCGTCAAAATAGCAGGTTTGTGCTTTACGGTTTTTCCCCAAATGTTATAATTGCTACTTACAACGTACATGTAAATATCCGTTCTTTGATCCGATTCAATGAAGAGAAATCATAGCATTACAAGTTTCTTAAATATCTTCAGAAATAAATCGAAGAGCAAACATACATAACTCAGACGCTGTTGCTTAACAGAAGTTAAGATATTAGATCACAAATGCGTTGTATCTCACAGCATTTTTCTATTGGCAATTGATATGCGCGCCATGTGCTTTTACTGCTCCCGCATTCAATTTTCCGCTGCTTTACTACGCGAACCATGGTTCCCCTTGTTTGTTTGCAACACGGCTGCGAATCTGTCTTGAGTTGGCGCATGCGGCGTTTTTTTCTTTCCTGTTCATACACAAATGCTGGCTATATTACCTGCTTTATGTGACTGTATAGCTTAATATGCTGTAGAAAAGAAATCACATGTATCCTAAGCGCAGAATGATAACACAGGTTACAATTTGACCTCGTAGGACCTTCAGACGACTCTGCTGTGGAAGGAGAGATTGTTGAGGAAGACGACATCTACACAGTATTGTATATACCAGCAGAAGTTGGTATGGACCGAGCCTTCTTATCCTGTGTGTTTTTCATTCTATACCATTCCACCCGCCTCCTTTAGGAATTCCAGTACTCCGCGGCAAATCTAGCCCTTCACCAGGCGTGTGTACTTTATTCGAGGATGCTACTTATACTTCTTTGATGACTGGCACTTTTTCCCTACATTATTCGTTACTTATACATATCTAGAACTCACACATTGACATCATTTACAATCTACCTTCCCTTCAAGCATGATATGTTGGTCGCAGCTTTTCACACTGCTTAATACCGTTTCTAATGATTGAATTATTTGATAACCCAACTACTTCTCATTGTACAACAACTACAAGATGTTGCTACTAATGAGTCTCATTCCCGTTCTTGGAATTGACACTGAAAACATTCACAAAATTATCTAATTACATTTCAAATATTCAACATTCTACGCTGTTGGCTCTATGCTTTTATGTGAATTTTATTATAAAGTTTTGTTTCGTTAAAGCTAAAAAATATCCTTCAGATTTGCAACGACTCTTAAAAAGATGATATCAACTATTGGAACTGTCACATGTACACCATTTGATGATATCTACAGCATCTAAAACAGTACACTGGATCACCTAACACAAATATAAGCGAACATGTGATGTTAACTTTTTAAATTTTTAAATTGTTAAAACAGTGTGTTACACCATGCTATTCTGGGATGGCACTAACGTTTACCCCCAAACAGGTCAGCATGAGTTTCTGGTCCTGAAAGATGACGTAACCATCCAGGGTGCACCCTTCATCTCACACGCATATGACCCTAGCAAGATACAAGTGTCGGATCAGAGTAAAGCCAAGATCGGCGATAGGGTAGAAATACAAAGTACGTATATCTCATAAGCGTTAAAAGTTGTTAACCTTTTCCTTGCTGAAGTAGCTTTTTGGCACCAAATTTGTATTTTTAACGGAGTTATGCAGCAGGAAGAGGGTTAAGTACATCACATGACCTGTGAAAACAGTTGCAAAGTGCATGCCAAATGTGGGATATTTCAATAATCGACAATGTAGAAAGAAAGTCTTGCACATGAAGTGAAAAGGTTGCTGTGATATTGAGAATGTTTTACAGTGTTGAGTTCCTAATGTGATAGTTCTAAATACAAGTGTTGCCTTTAGTATTAACAAATAGATTACCAAAAGAGACAGTAAAGAAAAGAAACACAGCCAAACAGCAAATAATCTGAACAATTGTGGACTTTCTTCGTCAGTCGACACCAGGAAAGCTGGAAGAGGAACGCTAGGAGGCGAAGTGAGGTCCAACGGAAGAACCATTCCCAGTCAAATGTCATCTACCCAGCCCGGCCTGTTCAGTCTCTGTTACACCCCTGATAGGTCCGGACAGTATTCCTCAATCTTAAGGTTCAACAAGGAAGACGTGCCGGGTAATTTAATTAAACTCTTTGTTATCCCTAATCAGATTTGTTTATCACTGTAAGACGACTTGCTACAGCATATCCGATTGGTTACATAGGCATGGCTGTCCGTCTCTTTAAAAGGTTGATCTGAAGAACCTGCCTCTTTCATCAAGTCTGAATTTCTGATTGGTCGAAAGGTTAACGTTGTCGTAACAGTTGTTCTTGTCTAAACACCAGAATTCTGACACACACCAGATTTGTCTTGTTCCCTGTATGTTGTAGAATTGTTAAAACAAGTAAAAACATGTTCCCTGTTTCATATTTACCATGATTCTTTACCATGATGCAATAATAACGGACACCACTTTTGAAGGTTCGCCGTACGTCTGTACTGTGGCTTCGGCCGAGGAAGTGCAGGTCAAGGGAGAGGAACTGGTTCCGGTTGGACAGAGTGCATTGTGGGAAATTGACACCTCGCGCGCCGGTGACGGTGAAGTCACCGTGAAGATTGCCGGTTTGTGCCCTTTGTGCCTGCGTCATGCGAGCGCTTTGTGTGTGCCAGCTAGCGAGCGCACTCTCTCTGTGCTAGACTACAGAGCATGTTATCGTTCCTTTCCCTTCTTATCATTTATCATATGCGCGACAATCTAAATGTATGCACATTATGCAGCCTTGTTTTTTCCTTGCAGTTATGTTTATGACATATTCATATTTTTCTTCAGATATCATATTCTTATGCGTGTGCTCTCCAACAGCTGGAGACCAGTTCACTTGCATACTAACCTTGATCAGCATGATGTTTTTGTTTCACTCATACATATTCGATAGTTTAAACCATCACCTTGGAATGCAACATAATGGTATTTTGTTTGTTTATCTATCGTTATTTTCTTTGCCAAACCAGGTCCGAGGAAGGGAGCAGACTACGCCGGCAGTGTGACCCCATCAGATGTGGACAAGGTCACCAATGTAGAGTACCTTCCGAGTGACGTAGGTGGGTAACCTAAATCAACACATGCACTAACACTATGCACCAACAGAGTTGTCCGTACTGTCCGTACTTAAAACACAAGGAAAACGCCGGTTCGATGAATGAAAGAAATGGCACCATTGGTTCATTGCCTGAGAGTGGCCCAGTAGTACATTTTCGACTCATTCTTGCTGTTTGGCAGTGAAGAAGCTCTGTATCGCTAAGCGCCTGATATCATTTGCTGTACTGCGATTGTGTAAAGCTTCATCAAGGAATATCATTTTCTCTCCTCCTTAGGCCAGTACGATTTCCTGGTCCTCTTCGATGGGGAGCCAGTGAAGCAGGAGCCGTTCATTAGCCATGCGTACGACGCCGCGGCTGTAGCGGTGAACGCACAGGAGAGAGGGAAGATCGGGAAGGAAGTTTGCCACAAAGGTAAAGTAGCCCAAGTACATATTCCCGTTATTGTTGTATATTTCCATATGTCCGTTTATGTACCAATGTATCTTTGTAAGTGTAATTGTTTTCATGTTCGATAGCGGCGCTGATATAGGCTCACTTTACATGAGTGCATTGTCATCATGTCTGTATCTGTTGATGTCTGCTTAATACATTCCCTTTGAAATAGTGTGCGGTATTAGGAATACCGTCAATTGTAATAGAAAAAGCAAAAAAACACAGAACAGCTTTGCCATAAGAAAAAAGGCCATTGCATGCAACGTGAACGTTTCAAAGAGTTAGTGAAACACCAACCTAAAGCGCTTATAGTATATTTATGAATACAACATTTGAATAAAACATAGCCTGCAATAGACATGTGTATTGTTCTTCTATCTAGTGGACACTACGAACGCTGGGCAGGGTGTCCTGAAGGCTGTTGTGGCGGCGGGTGGACAGGACGTGCCGTCCAATTTGACTTCAGCCGGAGAAGGGCTGTACGATCTGACGTTCACCCCCAAAACTAGTGCAGCCCATCTCACTACCTTCTCCTTCAATGACGAAGTTGTTAAAGGTACGTTGTCATTTTTTCAAAGTCAAATTCGTTACGGTGTAAGCCATTTGAAGTAACACAAAGCATGTAGAATAATATATGTTCTACAATATTAGGGCTCAATGGCATTAGGTGGACTTAGAAATCGTAACTTAGAAGTCGTAACGCTGCTTTCTATGATAATGTCTGTTCAACATCGGGTTCGATGACATACCATCTTATAAAAGGATGAACAGGCTATATGAAAGCATTTCAATCAAATTCAGGTATGTCAGAGTTCTGTTTTTATTTAGAAGAGATGGCTACCTAATTTCTAGTCTCTACAATTTCAGCCGAATAGATATTCTTGATGAATATCATCTTGATTCATTGAAAATGTAAACAAGAGTGACAAGCTGCAACGAAACTTATACTTATCAAAATGACAGGGTCTCCATTTACAACGGCCCTGTCGACCCCTGAGGACATCGTGGTAATGGGAGCAGGAATGGGCGACCAGAAGTGCATCCCAGTCAACAAGGAGGCCATCATGAAAATCGATGCCACTAAGGCCGGAGACGAGGAAGTCGTCGTCAAAGTGGCTGGTAAAAACCTTTTTTTATCTCCATAAAATATGGAGATATAGTTTGGGGCGTGTCTGTGTGTCTGTTTGTTTGTCTGTTTGTGTTTCCGGACTACTGTATGTAGTCAGCATAACTCAAGAACCTCTTGATGGATTACGATGATAGTTGGTATGTGGGCAGGTGTTGTGAAGCCGAAATTCAAGGTCGATTTTGGGCCCCCTGGTATGTGACCTTGGTACTGCAGCAGAAATTCCATTTTTGTATCTCTTGTTAAAAGAGTAGCTAATGTGTTTGTTTATAGCAATCATAAACTCATGATTCAGTGCAACTTTCTCGTGAACTTTGGGTCGGTTTGGCAGGTTTTTCATGCTGTTTGACGATGTTTTTCTCTTGGACTAGGACCTACAGAGAGGGACTTCCCCTGTGAAATGAACGCAGAGGATCAGATCTACAGTGTCAACTTCACACCCGTAGATGTTGGTGGGTTAATGTTTCAATCATCAATTTTCTTATTGAATCTTGCTTCAAGACCTTTTTTGGAATATCATTAAATGCATCACATACAGGGAAAAATACAACTATCACATAAATGCAATAGAGTTGAGGCCAGTGTTTTATGCTAAACGTACCTTTATTTTCCAGGTGACCACAAGTTCATGGTGAAGTATGGCGAGGAAGAAGTCAAGGAAAGCCCGTTCATAGCGCACGCCTTTGATCCAAGCAAAGTCGAAGTTCAGAGTGTCCCTAAGGCCAAGCTTGGACAGCAAGTATCTTTGAAAGGTAAGAAACATTATCGTATCAATATGCATGTAATGACTCCAAAAGCTTCTCATTCTCCATTGTAAAGTATATAGAACATAGCATATACGATGTAACAGTACACAAACATATAACGATAACGGGAAATATGATTTTTGTAAAATCATTCTGTCAATGAAAACTAAACCTGATGGTGGTTATGCTGTCTAGAATCACATCATTTTACATCCATATTTGCAATGCAATATTTAAAGTTGACATTAAAACACCTTAACTTTGAAATATGTTGTGAGTCAAACACTTCAAGGCGAAACCTGTCCAACGCCCTGCTTTTGCTCGGTACCCCGGGTGATCGCCTTGGGAAGATTCTATTTCACTAGTTCTTTACTATTGCTCAGCACACAATAAGTTGACAATGTCTTTACCTCTACAGTTGACGGCAGGAACGCGGGCAAGGCTGAACTCACCGGAGAGATCAGTAAGGATGGAGACAAGGTGCCCTCCGAGCTGTGGAAGACAGATGACGGGCGGCATATGATGACCTTCGTTGCCAATGAACTTGGAACGTACAACGCCCACGTCCGGCACGGTGGTCTTCCTGTGGAAGGTAAAACTGAGGATATGTAGATTTGATTTGATTTGATTTGATTTGATTGGAATTGTGACGGTACAATACACGTGGGACACAGGCAGCCATTGCTGGTGTCGTGACCCACGCATACAACATGCATTACAGAACACGTAGCAAAACATATTTTGCATAAACTTAAGCCCTACAAATCACAAGCGAGACACTAAACACGATCTAAAAAAGTAGCATAATAAAATGCGACCTAGCTATCAGTCCATTTCAATACGCTGGTATAGATGCCCCAATGAATGTGATATCTACATTGTGTACATACGTGGTGGCTTGATATACAAAATGAAAGGTCACTGAAATACGTGAAAAGATTTTTGCAAAGTATGTGGGAGAGAAGAGAAGATAGACCAAATAATTTTGCTATTCTAAAATACCTCGATGTTTCTGCCACAGGGAGTCCGTTCCCGTGCAAAGTGTTCAACATGGACGCCATTGATGTCCATGGGGACGGTGTGAGCGAGACCATACCCCTTCCTGTGAACGAGAAGACAGCATTTTACATGGAGACAAAGGGACCAGGGAACGTGGAAGATGCCTTGGTGAAGGTGTTCGGTAAGGTCTGACTATTGCTTTTGATAAAACAGCCATACGCCTTACCATATGACGTTCTCAGCCCATGAAAATGCTCCTATTTGTCTATGAATAAAATTGCCTTAAAAGAATAATTGCTGCGAAGATTCTTGTTGGGTATTGTCACTTTAAGTCTTAGACACGCTATTCTATTCACAATGAGGCCAAGAAACATCAATCTAATATGTCATTTCGAGTCTTAAGGAGTAGTATTATAGTACTTATAATTCGATCTATTTGCTCGTTAAATGCTGATAAGTTATTCTAAATCTTTTGCAGATCCCACGGGTAAAGATGTGCCTGCTAACATCACATCCCACAACGGAACGTACACGGTAGACTACACTCCAAGAGAGATTGGTAAGTAAAAAAAACAAGAACATCACAAAACTTCAAAATGAAGATCTAATTTTTCATTTACACCATGCAGCACCAATGACAAAGAACGATTAGGCTCTCGTGGAAAAAAAATCATGGAAATCATGAGATCTCATGTTCAAAATGGCATCAGACATTCCAATAGCCAGGCTTATGACGTTATTCTTACGGATAATAATATGCAATGTTACGATAGCAATCGTTACGTGGGTTTTATACCATGTAATCATATCCTCTGGTGTGGTATCACAATACCGCTACATTGTAAACATGACCGGCCAGTGTTCATTTTTTTCTTAGGTATTACATGTGCTTCATATACCACTTGTCCTTTGTCCCAACCTAGGTCCACACAAAGTCAGGGTGCACTATGACGAGAAGGAGGTGTCTAGTAGTCCCTACACCGTGAACGTTTTTGATGCCAACAGAATACGCGCTGACCCGGACAGGACTGCCACAGTTAACCAACCTGTCAACATCAAAGGTAAGAGCCTTAAGAGAAGTTAAGAGTTGTATGAAAATTTGAATGAAAAGAACGTGGAAAAGAAAGAAGAGTAGTGATCACCATACACTCTTAAGGTATTCAAGTACATACTAGTATTGAAATCAATTCTGATATCGTTTTCCTCCTACATTTTCTAGTGGACGCAAGAGATGCTGGTCCTGGTAAGCTGGCCTACACTGTTGACCCCAACGTCCCCGACGTCATGACAGAGCCCTCACGTGACCAGTATCTCGTGCAGTATACTCCGACCCAACCTGGAACCTACAGTGTCCACATGAAGTACAACAATAAACCTGTACCAGGTAAAAAATACATGTACACACACAGACACACACAGACAGGGGTTGAAATGAACTATGTTCTGGTCGTCTGTTGTTCAGAGGATATATAGAGCAAAAGTGCGAAATGACCATCCCAAATATATGATTTGATTGTCGTACTACAGTCACAAATTTTTGTACTGTATTTTCATGAGAAAAAAAAAATCAAATTCAAACGATCTGTGTGCGATTTGGGTCTCTGCTCTTACACGCTGCATATTGCCACGCTGCGCGTAAACGAGTTTTATTCTTGTGCCGGTGATTTCTGTGGGTCAGTGGTCAGGTTTCTTGCAGGATCTCCGTTCCAGTTCTTGGTGCTAGATACCAAAAACATAATGGTGATGGCGGAGAACCTGAGCAAGATTCCCGTCAAAGAGAAAGCTTACTTCTTCGTCGGAGGTGCCGATAACGACGACCTTCTCGGGGTGCACGTGACAGGTAATGTCCCGGGATATTAAAGCTTTATGAATCTCCAACGGAGGAGAATTCTCGACGAACCATTATAGCAAGACCAGCTGTCATAATTCTAAACGGGACAGAAAAGTCACAATTCTCCCTCCAAAGATCTGCTTGGAGATGTTGATAAAGTGATATTTTACAATTAGAAAAAGAAAAAAAATCACCTTCACACTTCTCATCAAAGCACGTTGTATAAAAGACACATGGTACTAAAACCGGAAAGAAAAGACCGACACCTTCTTCTAAGACTGCAATCGTATTCGCAATATTCTGACAACATCTTAAGAACCAAAAGTTGATTCCGTCTGACAAATCTTCACAGACCCCAAAGGACTTCCTTTACGCTACGAAGTCGAAGACAGTCTGGTCTCCTTCATACCACAAGATGTTGGTGAGTTTTGGTTCTTTTATATTGAGATGAATACAACATCATGGCCTTTTGAAATTTTATAATCAGAACGTGCAAGAAAACGAAAAACACCTCAACATTCAGTAAAGTTGTATTTTGTACCTGTAAAATCATAGGTCGACACGATGTTAGCGTGTTCTTTTCTGGAAAAGGGGTGACTGGCAGTCCTTTCACCTTTGAAGCGTACGATGTTTCAAAGATTGTCGTGACTCTGTTGGACCACTCATTTGTTGAAAAGGAAACGACTTTCCAAGGTAATCTACACCATGCTTGGCAACCTGTATTTCAATGCATGGCAAATGCATGAAGTACTTCACATTACCTATTACGAAAACAATCTAAGCTTATTCTAGTAACAATTCAGAGATGTCATAGAAAGTAGAACTTCGTGCAATAAAAAACGCTATGATAAAACATTTAAAACAAGAGTGGTGTTTAAAAAACACACCGGCGACGTAAGAATTGTGCAAAGAAGGTCCTCATTTGCATGATTTATATCTTACTGTGTTAATCTTCACGATACCTTCAAGTGCCACAAAGTTTTCAAGTTAAGTCTTAATTAGCATAATTTGCCAGATCTTAGTGGTGCCCCAACGTTCAAATATCTAGACTAAGGGATAAAAGACATATGAGATATATATGTATACGTATATACTCTTGGCCGTAGTCTAAACGGCCCAGACGAGGACGAGGCGGACAAAAACGAGCCTTGCCCGTTTGGAACGACTTGGGACGCGCAGGGTAGGCGTCCCAAACGCTTAGCCTTAAGACGCTTCCATTTTCACAAAGGTCAGGTATTGAAGTCACGTCCACTCAGAACATTTCAGCATACTCCAAACTTAAATGAAGTATCCACCCTGATGCCACCGGGACCGACACAGAAGCCACCGCGGGATGCAGTCAACTCCAGCCCGATCGCATCGATCTCATAGATCTGCCCCCTCGTGGTAAGTTCCTTGATAAAATTACTGTTTCATTTTACATAATTGCAACGCTTGCCAAACAGTCAATAAAAAAAGCAAAGGCTCAACTTTTGTATTAGTTTGTGACAAACTATAATCGGTTGGTAACACAGCTTTGTCATAATCTATCGTGCTGTTATAACGTTATATACTCATACTGAGATCAATGGCATAGTCAAAGCCTGCATGTTTACATCGGTGACCGCCCTATGTTCCGAAATCTCTATGTTTCGAAATCTCAATGTTCCGTAAGCCCTATGTTCCAGTTCACTCAAATAACAGAAGCTGTCCTAAGTATGCTGTTCACACACACATACATACATACGCATAACATTTTCGGCGAAGGTAATAATTCATCCCGACTCCCTACCATTTGAATTCAACTATTGGATTTTGTAACAATAGTCATTACGTATACTCTACCTATGTTCAAAACATTGTATGTATATAGATAATTAGTTGATTCCTAAATACGTATACAAAATATAGCTACATGTTTTTTGGTCACTGGTTTGCAGTTAAAAAAACTTTTTAGCACTTTTTTTTATTAAATCCAACGATGACAATTCATTATTGACGAAAGTAATTTGCTGTATGTATAAGACCAAGTTGATTGGATTATATGAATGAGATCCTCTTGGGAACCCAGCTAATGGGAGCGTGCTATTGAAAAATATTCAAAAGAAAAGTTGCTTTTATTATGAAATTTTTTTGGTCAGAGCACAGAGTATGGCATGCAGAGATATAGGTTCTTCATTTTGTTATTTCAAAACATATACTAGTGCAGTCTTTTTCGAGTCTGGACTTGACTTTGGTATTTGCGACATTAGTATATGTTTTCAGAAATATACATTTTTATAATTGAGAGCATGAATTCTAATTTCTCATTTCGCATCTTTTTACCATTTAAAGTATGGCCTAACTCTTTTTTTTCTTCAAACGTCCAAAACTTGTGGCCTCCTTTGCAGAGTACTTGCGGCTGTTTTCTTTTTCAAGTTACAGTTTCATCGTTACATTTCTTTTCTTCAGTTTTTAGCTATTGCTGGCCGGCCAGCGATAAGAAAAAAATAATAATATGTGGTAAATAAGAAAACGGTAACGTAAAAAAGAAAACAGTCGGAAGGAGTCTGCAACGGAGGCTACAAAACTTCATGCATTTGTGGATGTCATCCCAACCTCCTTGGTCATCCATGTACTGTAAATGAAGAACTGTTTGCGGTGGTTTTACTTTGGCGGTGAACTTTTCAGCGCGGACCTTAGGTGACCGGGAAACGTTTTGTCCATCTAAGACTTTGGCGCTACTATTGTTTCAAACGCGAACTTAGAATCACCGCGAATACATCTACTGTTTCCCCTACTGCGAAATGAATAACCACGCAAACTTAAAACGCATTTACAGTATTCAAATTAGCATTTAACTCAGAAAGAATTGGAAAATCTGGTACATACATCTGATGTCGATCCTACAGGGAAGGGTTAGTGAACAGTTCGTGAACTGTCCCCTGTCTGACCATACATTATACGCGTAAATAGAAGGGGGAGTAGGGTATTACAGTTTGTCCCTATAATCATAAATGCATGCATCCCTATGGAGAAGTTGACAGACATATGATAAGGTGTGATTATCTAAGCAACCTCCTTGATCTCAGAAATCAAAGATTCTGACCAAGAAAATTACCCTCAAATCCTAACCTGTTCTGTCGACTGTTATCTAACAGAATTACGAGAACTTCTATACAGCTATTCTCCAAGGAAACACCCCCCGAGCCAGAGCCCTTGAGTTATTCCATTTGGGCCCGCTCGCGACCATTTCACTATCTCCCGGGGATCCAGAAGACAAAAAGATAGAGAAAGGTAGTTTTTGTCAACAAATTCTACAAGTGTGAAGTCTGACCTGTCATAGCCACCCCAGATTTGCCAATACTTTACACCAAAAAAAAAACACTTTCAATGTTTCAATGCCCTCAATTAGTCTACAATTTTGAGCTGGGGTGTAGGCGCCTACCCTAAAACCCTAAAACCGTAATTCACTTTATCTTCACGGTAGTAAAGATTTCACGGTGTAAGAAAGATGGACATTTTCACTAAAGTTTAAGTTCACGGTGGTGGCAAGTGATTTACAGAACGGATGTGTAAAGGAATCATAAATAATAACTACATATTTATCACTGGGATGATAAGTTCACGGTACAGAGGTGACCGTGAAAACAGCTGTGAACATAAAGTTACAGTGAAAAAAACAAGAATTACAGTACACTTGTCCCCACGGAAATCAGACCGAATATCCTCTTGGACAGATTGTATATAAACGCCGCCAGAAAGAAGTGCGAGACATATTCAAAGCTTATTGAATATTGATTTTGTATTCGTTTTCAAACTAATAACATGATTCCCAGATTGCAATATAATTTTGCAGTAAGTACCAGGGTAACGTTTATTTTTCTGTCATTTATACAATGGTGTAGCACTGCATTACAGCTGACTCCAGCAGCGGAGGGATATGTACAAGCTTTCGCGTACAAGCACATGTGTGTACTCTACTTTAGTTCTACATTCATGGCGGCGGGAGGTGGGCACTGCTATTTCTGTTACTTTTATAATACTTTGCTGATGTACATGTATTTTTTACTTTGTCTATATTGAATCTTGAATATGTTTGGTTAGTCTTATGCAGATGATGACAGATTCCTGTGAAGGTAGGCGATAAGTTTGATTTTACCGATTAGTTGAGCCACGCCGTGTGTTGAATAACCAGTTTGTGGAATTTGTGCCGAAGCCGCGATGGTCTTGATAGTTTGTCCAAACCGTCAACATTTAACCCGGGCATCTAGTATATGATTGAAGCCAACGTCATGAACAGCGCTGATGCTATACGCTCGTATTTTCACTGTAGAAGAATATATGAGGCTGGCTGTGGTGCATTGTCTACTGTGGAATTGAATACATTTGATGTCGTGTTTGAAATGATCATACAGCCAGACACGTAGGTGACATTGTAGTGTTTTGCAGTTATTATTTTGTTTTACCTTTGCCAAAATGGTTAGGTAGTTTGTGTGTTTTAGGTAGAGTTTGCATACATGTATAAGACGTGTTTTCACGGAAAACATCGGCCGGCATATAGAAACGGCCACACAGGCAGTCGAAATCAGAGTCCTATTGTGTTCGTTCACTGAAGCCGAAGTCGTAAAAAGGGGTGTCAGACGGAAGTTGCCGGTTAGCCAGGAGGGGAGGTACATTACTGTTCATAGCTGATAACTGTACTGATACCAGTGAATTGCATTCCTGAGGGCTAGTTCGTTACATGTACCTAGGGGAAGGATAGTAAAAGAATATCTGCAACAAAATGCTTTTAGGTATATGTGCCCTTTTTTCTTTTCTTTTTTTCTTTTGGGAGGGGAGGCCGGACTAGGTATAACAGACCGTTCGGTGTAAAATAACCAGCTGCTGCCACCACATAAAGGAGTGGACAGGACGGTCACTTGCAGAATGTACCCAGAGGGCGAAGGACAGGGAAGAATGGAGAAAGCTCGTGCTGAAAGCGACCATGGTCCCCGACCCTCAAGATGAGGATGGGACTAGGTGAGGTGAGGTGAGGTGCCACCACGCCGCGTGCCTGCGAAGCTGGTGTGTTACGCCTAATGGCGTTTATACCGGCTATATAGATACAGATACTTATAATTAATTACGTCATGACCGAAGTTTGACAAGGTGTCAACAGCTTTCATTACTGGAGAGCTTTTGCAGACCGGAAAATTTCTAGGAATAGATTGGTTACACGGTGTTCTACTAGTCTCTACCAGACTAACAGCGTCGGCTATAGAGAGAACATTTGCCAGGGGACTTTGGCCATGGAGGATAACATTTCCATCCGCTGGGTTGCCTATTTGACCCTCTCTCCGTAGCCGACTCCCTTCATACAATTGACTCTATTTGGCCAATTTCTACTATTTTCCCAGCGACCCGCAGAGACTGGTAGAGGCTAGTGTTCTACAGTGTTTTCTGTTTTCTGTTTGGTATGTATTGGCAATAAAGACAAAAGAAGCGTATTACAATATTAATCTTTGTTCGTTGTGTTTTTTTTTCTACAGCAGCTCCTGAATGTAAGATTCTGAAACACATGCCTTTACGACCATTCAAATGGCGACTTAGTCCACGCAGAACACATGCAGCCGAACAACTACGATGAACATTTATTCGGGTAATATTGGAATAGTCTATTATTGTGATTTCATGTACATAAGTGCCGATAGAGTTTTAAAGATTTCATAATTTGACGGTTTCACAGACTGAAATATTTGTAGGGATTGGATGGCTGCCATAGCTTCTTTTAAACAGTTTGTTAACTTATTTTGGTAGCCAGCTCCACCGACCGTTTCCGTCTCTATACCTGCACAGGCGGACCATATGGGACGAGAGTGATGGGAAGTCGGCAGATCGATACCTTCTACTGGATGTCGGTGAGACGAGCTGCATCCCTAGGAGATCCGTAACAGACGTCCGAAACGTCGGGACCGAGCAAGGGAGCCACACAACAAGTGTCGTCGACAAAAGGAAGGGAACGAGAGAGAACCAGATCTGTAGCAGAGCCACGATGTGAAGCCAATAGATTGCGCTGCTTCAACCGCTACTACAGCGAGACAAAACCTGACGCTAGATAGAAATATCGCGGACTTACATGTTTATACCACGGATATATTAATATATTTTCTATTCCATTATGTATTTTGTGTGTATATAGTATTCAAATCTATTGCATATGTATATCGAAATCGTACACAAGGTAATTAACCTGGCCGACGACGATTCTAATCATACCTGGGGTGGATGTAGCCTGACTACTTCGCGCTCCTAGCGGCCGGCCCGACGGATACCGCCCCCAAAAGGGGGTCATTAATCTCCGCCAGAGAGAGCTTGTGTAAACACAGGCTAGGGGTGGATATACATAATTGAAATTGAAAACCCCACACGAATATTGTAAACAATGAGTGTGTACGAAAGCTGTGATAAGATTGCACGCTGTCACCAACTTGCAAGAAGATACGAGTACTAGTGCAACACCTGATCAACTCGGAACACTTATTCTAGTAATTAATGACACAGTTTTCTGTTATTGTGTGCCACGATTCCCAAAAATGTGTTTTCCTTTGTTTTATACTTTACTGAAGTGGACTACAAAGCCAGTCACAGAAAGATGAAGTAACCAAAGTTCTGTGGAGCTAGCAGGTAATTTTCAAGAGGTCTGTCTGATAAGTCAGAGTACAAAAACATGTATGTTAGCATAGCCAGTATCACGAAGTCATAGTCAGTCCGTCTTAAAAGTATCCCGTGCTTAGTGTACGGAAAGCCTTGTCTATGTGTACTTTCTTTATCCTTACTATGTTAGTCTTTCGAAGCTTCAAAGATGCAGATAAAATAACTCGAATTATACGTATGTCAAGCATATCATTTTCTTATTGAATGAAGCAAAGCTTGTAAGAAAAATCAATCAAACGTAGTGACATATTGTTGTTGCTGCCTTTTGCAAAAATCCGGACAGCTTCTTTGAAAGCTGTGACTTATTTACCTTTCAAAATCAAACTTTACTCATGATAATAAAAGAAGAGCCAGTCCAAGCATGTCATTCATGATAACAAAAACCAAAAACGTTTGAAACATTGAGAAACAGTGCAAGCTGTGATGGATGGGTATTTATTGCAACATCCAGAAACTTTATTTCAAACATCGATAAACAGCTGTAAAAGTGTATACAAACTAGGGCATTTTCTATGCCGTATGCAATGGAATTTCGTCCTTGCTATAGAAAAGGCCATACCTGCAAGGCGTTGCCAAAAAGTAATTCCCTAGGGAATGCGTTCGTGAAAATCCTAGAATATTTGGCAAACCGAAAGCAGTACTATACAATAGGCTCCCCCCCTGAGGCGTCGCCAAAAAGGCAATATCTTCCCAACTGAACATTACATGGGATAATTGAGTTCATCCAATTCTTTTGCGACAAGTATCCAATATGGCTATACGTATGTATATTCATCTTCAGTACTTGAATACATAGTTAGCTTGCTGTTGTATGGTGGAATAGTCTTCTATTATCTTTGAGGATTATGATCATCACCATACGACTGATAATAATTTATTAGAAGAACGTTCTTATTTCTGAAAGGTCTTGTTTTGATACTAGATAGTTTGGTAATACAAGCGTGTATTTGACTGTTCAGTTGATTGCCGTGAGGCTGGACCAGGAGATCTCAACGCCATGGTGATGAGGGCGGGTTCAGAGGTGCTGACGGTGGTGGTGAAGAACACCCCCGAGTCTGCCATTCACAGCGTCCGATTCACACCCACAGAACCGGAGCCTCATGACCTGCATCTTGAGTATCACAATACGCATGTGCCAGGTACCATGGCAACAACATGGCAACGACAACTAAAGATCTTGAAATCATTACTTTTAACACACAGTTCAATAAAATCCGCATTATTCTTGACTCCTTTGTGTCCATTTACTGTGTGTGTCTTCATCATGTGCAGCTTCTTTGCAACAGCCTGTGACCATAACATTGCCTTCCATAATACTGATTACTCTAACAGCCACGCTGCCTAGCGCGCTTTACGATGCAAAGCCATGTTACAATCATTGCGTGCCAAATGTCGCACTTTTATACAATACAATTCAGTGCATAATATCATTATGTTCCTCTGAACAACAGACGACTATATTCCAAGCAACTTCGTTTATAAAATGCTCATGTTTGTGATATTCTTCATTTGTCTTCTCTAATATGTATGCTGCTTTGAAGTTGATGTTTCATATGAAACCTTTTGTCATTCATCCTATGATCTGTATGTTCTTGTGTATGTGCTTCCTTCTGGCCAGAAGTCTATCATATATTAAAATTTAACACTAATGGTCTTATCAAAAGAACGGATATGTTTTTATTTTTGCACATCAAAGTTATTTTTTCTACATTTCCTATGTTTATGACATATATATATTGGTACTCAAACGATGACTTCAAAGCTGTTCTTTCTACCTCTAACATGTGGAAAACTTTACCATATCCCCATAGGTACACCGTTTGTGTGTGACGTCCAAACAGAACCCGAAATTGGCGTGGTTGGAGATGGGTTGGTAAGAGGCTATGTTGATGAGAAGGCCTCCTTTGACATTAATGCCCAAAACTGCAAGTTGGAAGAGCTTGGCGTCAGGATCTCAAGTAAGTCTGAATCATTTTATGGTTGTTGTAATTATGTTAGTAAGATAAATTTATTGCAAATACATGCTCGAGGGATAATTGCAAGTGCAGAATAATAGATACAATGTCATGAATGATATTAAAAACAACTCTCCACATGATGTATGTAGTATAACAGTATACATATTTAATATACATTGAGATACTTTTGTTGAGTTTGACTTCATCTTGAGACGTTACATAACTTGTGGTGAAAGTTCAAACGATTATTAAACATGGATCTATATGTGATGTTTCTTTTTAGACAGCAACGGCTTTGTCCCTCATGAGGTAGACAGCAAAGGTGACCAACACAAAGTTATCTACACACCAAGAGATGCAGGGCCCCACACTGTGGATATTGTGTACTTTGGGAAACATGTGAATGGTAAAATTCCTCCTATTCATTCTGCAAAGTCTATCATTTTCAATGCCTCAAATAGAAGTGAATCAAGTCACTACATACTTATCATTAACATAACCTCAAACCTGATATGTTCTATATATCTTAAAATGGAATCTACTGTTTTGTATATTTTTACTACATTTGAAATGAAAATACTTTCTACCACAAACATTGTTAATAAAAGTAATTCTTTGGTCTCTTTTGAGCAGGTAGTCCATTCTATCCCAACATCTCTGCACCAGGAAATGTTCAGATACTTGGCAAACATGGAGAGATGGTGGCAGACAGACGGAAGCTGCCACTAACAGTGGACAAGACCTGCAACGTCGAGTTAGATGCATCCACTGCTGGACCAGGTAAGAATTATTTTTAATTATCCCGCCTTTCGCTGTGTAGTGTTTATCTCCATTTCCTCATTCCTTGGGCCACGCAGACCACTGCAGTATGGGGCTAGTTCAGTGGTATTGGAGTGTGTTGAACTCCCATACTCTTTCCAATAAGTCTTTGGTTTGACCTTGCTGGGATTTCAACCTCCTACCTTCTAAATACATGTACAAGACAAAACTCCATACCCCAGGCCATTGCATTGGTAGATAGGAGGGGGGGGGGTGAATAAGCTAATCTTCATGATGTGTCTTTGCCCTTTGCTGTACCAATATTCTAAGTACATGTACTGTAATGACAATTTGTATTGTATGGACTATGTGTTTTCATCAAATGAAGCTGATCATCGAGACTAATGCATTACCATTAAAAGAAGGAAGCAAGATACTAAGAACGCTGCTTGTGAGACTAACATAATGTACAGAAGACAGTGAGATATGAGATGTTCCTAATGTTTGTACTTGACGTTGCAGGAACGTTTAAATCAGTGGTGCGGGGTCCGTCAGGAGAGATCCAGTCCTCAGTGACTGAGATCGGCAACGACAGGCACAACCTGAAGTTTACGCCCCTCGAGAAGGGCAACCACGACATCTCTGTCCTGTATGCCGGTCGCGACATCAAGCACTCGCCCTTCCGAGCAGACGTACAGGAACCAGACATACAAGTGATGCAAGAAGTTCAACAGGAACAGTCTGCTGCAGCACCACTTCAGTCAGTGGCACCACCACTTCAGTCAGCCGCACCACCACTGGTATGTTTAACAAACAGTTTTTTTTTAATCTTAAGCTAGCATTCTGCAGTTTTAACTATTTAGCTGCCCATTCTGTATTGGTTACAGAGTTAAGTAGCAGGGAGAAGGTTCAAATTAGCAGTGGAATACAACACATATGATCATCAGCAAAGAATTGAATTCACAAGCTACATGTAACTGTTGGCAACATAAATTCTTATATTTGGCATTGCAGCAATATAATAAAGGCCTAACTTATCTTTTTGGCTTCACCTCAAAGGCAGAGTTAATAGCGTAGTAGCTTAATATGTTATTTTAGTTTCTCCTCTTTATCACAGTAAGATAGAGTACTATAATTATATTCTCTTCCGTACAGGCACCCTCGGGCTCCCAGTACGCACAGGCACCCTCGGGCTCCCAGCACGGACAGGCACCAACTCAGCCATCACGCCCAGTATGTAACATCTTTCCAATACATTCATTGACATATAGAGTACACCATTTAATACCACTATCCTCGAGATTAACCACTCATCTAAAAGAGCATTACATATTTTACTAGTACAGTTACTAAAATGTGGTTACCCTTAAAGGGCAATGTAAATAATATAACTAATAAGTGTCTTCTGGTGTATGTATATAATATTTTTAGTTTCATTAACCTTAACAAAGGAGTAGAAATTTACATGTACAACTAATATTTTTACACAAGTTTGTGTTTTTCTAGTATGTAGAACGTTGGTCAACTTAATTCACAAGGTGATGTGGATATTAACACCTGAATGTATTGGATAGGTGGAGGCTCCTCCATCCCCACCCACACAGGTGCCATCACCGGCACAGGTGCCACCCCCAGCACAGGTGTCTCCACCTGAGCAGGTGGCCCAGCCGGCAGAGGTGCCCCCACCTACACAGGTGGCAACCACACCGGTACATGCCTATAAACACTATCAATATGCATGTAGAATACACACTTCTCCATGTGGAATTTAACTGCAGAGAGTATGAGCAACTGAGCAATTACTTAGGTTTCAAACATGTTTTACTTCCTAAGTATAGAATACGTAATAGCATGCTGTGCATGGCCGAGCAATATATTTTTCATAATGTATACTGAAAATACAGTACGTTTGATAAGTTGTAAGGGATTGCATCCATCCTTTTGGATGGTGACATCAAGCTAGCAACCCCCTGTATTAGGCAGCTTTTAAGGGAGCTTTTAAGGGAGCTTTTATAACCTTTAGACTGTGCGTAAAAGAACCCAACACATTTCTTGAGAAGAGTAGGGGTGACCAGGTGTGCTTGGTTAAACATGTGAGCAGTAGCAAAGCCGCATTGCACTACTAGCTACTTAAAAACCTTATGCTTCATCTCAATTGAGGATGACAAAAGAGAAAGAACAAGAAAATGATGATGTCCGTACTTACATGCACAGCCAGGTGATGTTATCCTGAAGGGGCTGCCGGAGTACGCCAACGCCAAGACAGCATTCCGAGTTAACGTGGACACAAGACCAGCCCCTGGGGGAGGTGAGAACTTATGCATTTAAACAATTACATAAATATTTGTATGTTCTGTATTAGCTTTGTACTGGAGTTGTTTTAGGGCCATCCAATTAAATCTGTCAAATGCATTGAACTCTAAGATGGGGGTATGTAAAATCTGCATACAGCACATTCAGAATTCTACAATCCAGATTTCATGCAGATTACAGGCCTAGGTCTTATCATTAACATTTGTCTGAACTGTAATAGCTTTGTGGTACCATTGTCTTATATATGGCCATGCAATCATCATTGAATAGACGTCATGTATGCCAAATAATTTCACAAGGGGGTGGAGGGTGTAAATTATGCATACAGGGCATGTTCAAAATTCTATGATTCAGATCTTCATGCTGATTAAGTCTAGATAGGTTGCTTTGCATAAAGTGAATAAGACAATACAGCACAAGTAAGAAAATAATGTAATGTTAGACAAGTTAGTGTTAACCCTTGTGTTACATGTTTTATTTCCCTTACTGATGATGAATACACGTGTAACATCAAGATTGTACCTCCCATTTTAGGGACTCTGGCCTCAAGGTGTTTTGGGCCAAGCAAATCCTCAGATGTGCAACTCTTTGACTTTGAGAATGGCACCTATGAGCTAAGGGTCACCCCCAAGGAGAAGGGCAGGCACACACTGGAGGTGGTTTACGACCAGAAACATGCTCCAGGTACAATAAATTTCCTTTCTTTTTGCATGCGTGGATGGGGAAAGAACGAACTTCTGTTTTAACATTTTAAACAATCCAGTAGTAATACATTGTATAGAAAAGCATATTCACCACAAAGATGTTTTATCTTTATCACTGTACTAGTACATATTTTAAAATTAACAGTAAGTTATGGTCTTACATGTACTTGCCTTTACTAGAAAGCTTGAATTGATTACAGAAAGAATACCTTTTTTCGTTTATCGTTCTTCTGAAAGGAATGCTGCAGAAACGCAACTTTCAAAGAGAGCATGATTTTTATCCCCATTTGCAAAAAACATGGGAGTGATGGTCTTTTAGAGGGATCCTTTATCCAAAGGAACATCATTCAGCACCAAGGACATGACCCTGTTTCTTTGTATAAAGAAGCTTTTTGTTTTGTAAATTCCTTTATATGTTGCTAACATGAGAAAGGAATGTGCTGACCATACTACATAAAATCATGGATAGCAACCATAGAGCCAACTACATGTTAACTGCTTACTGCATACAGTACATGATTGATATCTAATATTCTCCAACTCATTTTCTCTTCTTACATCTTTCTTATTGTTTCTCTCACTCCAAAGGGAGTCCCCATGTCTTTGACGTTAGTTCCAAGTCTGACTACAAGAGGGTGAAAGTGTTTGGACCAGGACTTAACAACGGGATGATCAACTACTACCGCGGGAACTTCCTCTGTGACACACGTGGAGCTGGGGAGGGCGATCTGTCCGTCAGGATTCAGGGACCAAAAGGTAATGTGCTGAGGTTTCCTTTGTTGTATGTAACTCGGGTAAACCGCCTTTAGGCACAGTACACCAGTTTTGTACAGTAAGTACAAGCTACATGTAAGACTGAACCGTAAGGTTTCATTTTCACACCTTGATGGGCCACTACTAACTGTTCTTTGTAAGTGGGATCTTTACTGTGCTTAAGACTATTTACATGGTTGCATTCCATCATTATCTGTGCCAATGAAAAGAAAGTAAAATTCTTTTTGGGGTGGGGGCTTAAAGCCTTAAGCATGAAGAACATATAAATATTTTGGATCCAGATGTAGATCCAGAGATTTCTTGAAATATTCTAGACAGCTTTTGTGATATTTTCAATCTTTCCTCAAATTATTTTTCACAACATCTGCTTGGAGATGCAAAATAGCTACTGTATGTATGTATGTACATGACTGTGTAGAAGGCACATTGAAATGATTTACCTCAATCTTAAAGAAATTGAAATAGAGTTCACATGATTTAACTAAGAATGTACAAAATGTATATGCCAGGCATTACTTGTAATAGTAGTATGGTGCTTTTGATTAAACATGGCGTTGTGTCTTTCTCCAGGTGCCTTCAAGGTTCGCATGAACCCATTGGCTGAGAACGATCGTGTCATAGCCGTGTCGTACGACCCGACGTACCCTGGAAACTATGACATCACTGTGAAGTGGTCCGACAAACACGTCCCTGGAAGTCCCTTCAGGGTGTTCCTCGCTCCCCCCTCCTCTGAACCCATGGGACCACCAATGGGACAACCCGACCTACCTCCCATGATGGGACAATCCATACCTAGGACAAGGGGGAGTAGTCGATATTAATCCTCATTTATTTACACTGTAAGTAAGTGTAACAATGTAGAGGGGATGTGAAACACTTTAAAACAAGCAAGATATAATTATCAACAGTTTTTGTTCTGATCTGTATATTTCACCAAGTATTCCTGGTTGTCTCAGCAACTCTTGATTTTCATGAAAGTTGTACAAATATTCATTCTTTAGGGTTGGGTACAGGGTCTCATTTGCAATAAACTATATTACATTAAAAAGAAAATAAGTGAGAAATCTGTCTTCCTTAATAGAACTTGCAAGGAGAACACTATGCCTTAACTTAATCATGTCATTTGCTATATGATATAGCTTTAGTTTAGTATAGTTATATTATTTGACAATTCAGACCTTAAGATAGCAAGTTTTAACCTTGTGTATCCATGGCATTAATTTCTCAGGATATAACATTGCCCTATCCCTATACAATAATATATCATTCTGTTACTACTGACACATATGTATGTTGTAAATTTAACGTTACCTATTGATTTACTCTATAAAGGATGTTGAGTTACATTTAATTTTTCCATAATGATAGTTTTATCTTTTGACTTCTTACGGATTGAATCTTACCATTATAAGCATATAAACTTAAAGGTATTATATCAAAGGTACATTTAGGGAAGTGGTGTTCTGAAAACTTGGAACAATCTAATTATGTTACAGTAAGTTATACCCAAGACATTAATGATTCATATGTATCCTGTTTTGACTATTTGAAAGAAAAACTGCCACTGCTATGAAAATTGTGTTGGGTACAGAAAAACATCACGGCCGGCATCTACACACTAAGTTATTACATGTATCACTGGTATGGTGGTGGTTGAAAATAAAGTGTTTTTAAAATATATTCACAGTCTTTTAGTCTTGTGGCAGTTACTTTGGAGTTCCTAAAATGTACATACTATCAAAACTCATGTATTAGGTCAAGAAGATGGCATCGCAGTGGTGCAATGGCAGGGTGTTTGGCCTAGACCCAAAGGTCCTGGGTTCGAGTCCTGCGTCCCCTGACTTGTCCCGTTGACGTTGTTCCCTTGGAACATATTTCACTCAGGTTTAAATGAGAACTTAATAGCTTCAGTTGAGGACGTCCCTTGGATAGAACGTTAGTTATATGGAGGTCCCATGTATAAAGAGAGCCACACATCAAGCATGTAAAAGAACCCACGACACTTATCGAAAAGAGTACCAGTACTAGTAGTAGGGGTCCTTCCCGGTGTGAGTGGATCAAATAAATCTGTCCGGATATGCAGCTTGTACTCTTCAGTACAAACCTGGTGTGTTACGCCACGAGGCAGTTTACCGGGTATGCAATATAAACAAACATGTTTTGGTACACCAGAGCCAGCCATTTTCTAAGGATTCTGAGCTTGTTTCAAAACAAGGCAATCAGAGATGGCAAACTTCACCCCATTCACACAACCAGTGCCTATGATGTAATTACCCATACTGCTTTGCAGTTACACATACTGCCTTGCAGTCAGAAACACAGACAGACAGACACACAGAGAGACATATACCAAACTGAGACAAGGAAATCATTTAATACCTCGGCTCTTTGGATGAAGTAGAAATAGCGTACAGGGTAACATATCCCGTCCAAACTGTTAGTAGATAGAGACCACCATAATAGTAGCTGAAGAAAGACTGAATGCAGCCGGAGGCTGTTTCCACAACCTCCGAGCCGCAGAATACAGTGGATCATCATCATCATAATAGTAGCTCACTGATGACGAGCATCATGCATTCAAAACTCGATATTTACACGTCTAGATTTTACTGACAAAACGTGATAATGTATGCAAAGCCTGGCTATGACACACCTACAAACCAGTTGATTAGTCTTGTATCATTCTCAGTTATCTGAAATACGTGCACTTCACTAACAGTTTCACACAGTTTACATGGATAAACAAAATGTACGACTTACCTCAACAAAATCTCCGAGCAAATCTCCCGCTTACATCAGGGTAAACATAGCAGATTATTTGGTAATGGCGTCAAAACCTAGCAGAAGATTTGGGCATTAATAAATGTGTATTTGGGATAATTACAACGAGCAGAAAATGCACGTTTTTCTCACAACAACAAACTACACATACAACACACGGACATACATTTCCTCACCTCGCACGCAGATGACACGTTTTCATAAAAAGCTTTCTTTGGGAATAGATTCCAGATGTGTATTGATATCTTTTTATGTGTACACGTGTGTGGAAATACTGTCACCTAGCGACTTCTAGAGGGAGCGCAATTATATTCCTTCGTGGATGCCCATGCCAGTCGACAGGTCAGCTATGGGTATTTAAGCTATCATATATCCAATGTCCTTGATCTGACCAGATAGATATGATGAGTGATGGCTATCATTTTTAAAGGCTTCTAGACGTTCTCCTCCTTGGATCTAGCTAACAGACAGACGGACATACACACAAACACACACGAGAAAACATATGAAACCAAATTGTTGAAGGTATTCTTAACCACTATTAGAAAGTTCTCATTGCCATAATTGTGGGTCTGCACAACAACAAGGATTCGCCTAATTTAACAATATTTGTAATAGAAACAGGATCAACGAAACCCGAATGGTTAATTCATCAATTTTGTAGCAATCATTGCGATAATCATAGGTATCAATCGGCATAACAAAGAGATAAGTACAAGCACGTATGTTTTCTGCAAGTCGTCAAAGGCTTCACAACAGTGGGGCCTCAGCCTGTCGACAAAATATCACAGCAAGGCTAAAAAGGAGGCCGACGCCTAGTCAATGGCCCGTCGATACACAATCGATGCATTTTCTAACTTGTTTCTACCCCACTCAAAAGTTTTCTTCAAGTTGATACGATGCATGTTCTCAAAGTCTGTCTCCAAACAAGTAGTTTGAAGATTGTATTAGATTATATACTGATATATACTAATATAATGACTTGTGTTAACAGTAAATGCACTCGTTCTGTTTTGACACACAAGATTTACCTTGTCGATTAATTTTGGACGTCGGACGTCTTAGGCTAGCCAGCTGTAAGTCTACATCTTTTTTTCTTCCTTTTTTTCTTTTTCTTTATTCCCAGACTAAGGACTATCTATTATAAACTTAAATACAATATAATTTCAAACACAAAGTTACACCTGTAAGTTTTATTCAACCAAAGATCGCCAAGCGCACAGAATATTACAACTATGCCACCTTAATGCATAGACATCGACGTCACATTGTACTTTTGTCAGTTTCGTTTACATCTAGTGAGTTGTATTATAATTACAGTTAAATGAAGTAAACATTACAGTTACAGGATGTTGAATCTTTCTTAAACACCGCGAACAATTGAAGAATGATTTATTTGAATGGTTGAAAGGCAAAGTAAAATGTATGAAAGTATAGCAATATATGTATCATGTAGACGTTGGAAAGTCACTTTGATATATAATTACTACAGTAGAGGTGGGTAGTACACAGCTATTAAACATTAATATGTGAGTTATAAGATTAGTAAATGTCGCTTGGTCGATCTGGGTTGCTGGTGTGTTAACTGAAAAGACGAAATGAACTTTGGAAGTCCGGGCCGGTTGGTTTCCAGTAGCCAGCTCTACTTCCGGTCGTCTGTAAAAATATGCAAATCAATATATCGAAACGTTTGTCAATATTTACATATTTCTCATCTAGTGTTATGACATAGGCGTTTTTTTTTCTAGAATCGTGAAGCACCAAAGTCATCGTAATACGCCTTTATCTCCTTTCTAGAATATTAATCTGTACGTCTGCTTACTACGTCACAATATGATGTAAACTATGTGAACCATTTCGTCACATAAACAAACAAACAAGCACACGATGAAATGCCACACTTGTCATATATGCGCATGCATTTCAATGCCTCTTTTGCAGACTTCTTCGAGAGTCAGCAGGGGAGAGACAGTTATGTTCTTGATTGGCGGCGGTGAAACTCCCTACTCCGACATTAGAAAACCTAAGCCCATGTTGAAAATCGTGTACCATCGCCGCTCCCCCCCTCCCCACAAAAAAAATATAAACGCCGACGCTCCAAGCGGAGGAGGCTAATTCTACGTATACTAAAACCACTGTGTTCATCGTTGACGAAACAGAACTTGTCAAGTTTCTTACCGTCCTCCTCATAGCCCCTCGCCTCCATGGGTGCATGCTCTGCCGCCATGTCATCAAGGTCATCGAGGTCATCCAGTTCCTCCAGGAGGGACCTTGTTTCTTGCACAACCTCCACCAGCTTGTCTGTTAACAGTAAGTAAAGGCAGACGCTACGAAAATACATCTGGTGGAGGCATGAATGACAGTACACGGACTCAAACTAACGCTGTTTTTGTGTATCAAATCAGAATAAGATGCCAAAAAGCTAGTGGCCTATTGCTCACACATGCTTGTACAAAATGTAATTTCCAAGCAGATGTATTGGTCCGGCTTGTTTTGGAGAAAGCTTCATGAGCGAGCTTAATACTATATTTTACGCCCGATTTACAAGAATTCCTAGAATTACAAAAAGGAATTTCTGCAATCCGTCCGCGAAGGTACCAAACTGTCGTTTTTAAAAGCTAGGAAAGTTTTTAAGTCGTCTTAAAATGACAGTTTGGCACCTTATATGTGGCAAATCCTAATGTCAGGAACGTCTTATTTCAAACGGTAACGGAAGTTACAAAATGTGTACATTTAAATGAGAAAGAGCGTATATGGCCAGCGTAGTTAGTCTGGTAGAGGCTACCTCTCTCTAGTGATGCACCTTTTTTCTGTGGAGAGAGTAGGAGCAGGAAACAATTGCTCTCTAGTGTCTAGAAATGCTGTAAACGCTACAAAAGACCCGCAAAACAAGCCCAACCGACACATCGGCTCCATCTTATCGAGAGTAGACTGATTGTACCATCGGCATCGGCCTGCAGCGTCCTACGGATACTGCGCCTACGCCTACGCCTGCGCCTGCCACTACGATCCCACCCCTCCGAGTCGTCGATGAGCATGGCCGCGACGAGCATGGTCACGAGCAGGGTACCAACGAACAGCCTCATGGTGCAGCTTCGCCTGGAAAACGTTAAAGAGGGGACTCAGTTAGAACTACTCTCAGTCTTTCTTCTGATTTCTTCAGAAGTACAAAATATATTTTCCATTTAACAACTCAAGTAAGAACCAATGTAAGAGTATGATTTGGGGGGCATATTGTTCACAACGACGATTGTCATGGGGAAAACGTGAAAGATAAGGAGCAGAGTCTAGGGCATGGTATTGGATGGTGGAGCCCATCCTTCTCGGCTTTCCCAACTGAAGATAGGTTCCTTTTCCCAAGGACACAAAATTAAGCCAGGTACGCCAGGCATCAAACCCGGGACCTCCCGGCGTCTGCTTACCTAGCTAGCTACTCTGCAACACAAGATAAAGTGAGAAGGACTTACCTTTTATATCTTCGATGCGGTCTGGTAGATCACAGCAAGTGTGACTTGCGGCCTCACAGGGTGAAGTAGTAGAATGAAGAGCGCGGTCAGAAACGGACTTTAGTACGTCAAGGTGTACCCTAATTGTATACACTTATTGTCATTAGCAATCATTGAACAATTATCTTTAATAATCGGTCCCTTTCCCAAGGTCTCTACGAGTCAAGGTTGCATATTATGGGCCTTTGGAGGTGTCGCTGGTCGGTAAGAACTGACAACATGATTACAATTATATCTTTCTTCATCTAAGGCTTGTTTGAGCTTATCAAGAGTCATTATCATGCAATCAGACATAGCAAACTTTCACCCCATTCACGCAAGCAGTGCCTATGATGTAATTACCTATTCTGCTTTGTACTCAGAAATTCAGACCTGTAGACTGACACACGGATAGACATAAACAGATACAAGCAAAACACTACCTCACCCTCTTGGGTGAAGAAAAAAACAACATTTTGACAGAGGCTACCTGGCAGTTGTCAGAAGATGTGACACGTAACGATTAAGGGTTTACCAATTACAGCGCATCTGGACAATTCTTACTATTCATTAAAACAAATAATAGTTGTCATTGCCATAATTGTGGGTCTGTGCAACAACAAGGATTCGCCTAATTTAACAATAATTGTATCAGTGACAGGATCAGCGAAATGCTGAATTCAACAATTATCCCATTATTGCGATGATTATAGGTATCAATCGGCATAACAAAGAGGAAACTACTGGAATGTTTGTTTTCTGCAAATCGTCAAATGTTTCACAACAGTAGGGCCCCCACCCTGCCTGTTAAAAAAAAGAAGATTTTTTTTTAAATATCGCAGCAAGGCTACAAAGAGGCCAAGTTACTGTATGCGGTCGACGCCTGGTCGATGGCCGGTCGATTCCCGATCGATGCTTTTTTCTAAGTTGTTTGTAACCCTCTTCAGTCTATAGAACGTATATGTTCAAGGTCTGTCTCTACACAAGTAGTTGGCAGATTCTAAGAGGCATATACTACTAGTGACTTGTGTTGACCAATGCGCTCTTTTTGTTTGGACACGCGAAAGACAGACTTACCCCGCCGTCTAGTTTCGGACATAAGTATTAAGCTGATTGATCTAGATCTTTCTTTCCTTCTTTGACTAAATGACTATCTAGATTGAAAAAAAAATATGATCAAAAACACAAAGTTGCACCTGTAAGTTTTATTCAACCAAAGATCGCCAAGCGAGTATTACAACTATGCCACCTTAATGCATCGACATCGACGTTACATTGTACTTTTGTCAGTTTTCGTTCACAATTAATCGGTTGTATTACAGTTACAGTTAAGTAAAGTAACTATTACTGTTACAGAATGTTGAACCATTCTTAAACACCGGGAACAATTAACGAATGAGTTATTTTATTGGTTGAAAGGCATGCCATTGACATTTCTCGTCTGGGACTCTTGAAATGAAACAATCATAGGCTAGATATCATTTAGACGTCGGACAGTCACCTTTATATATAGTCACTACAGGCTTGTTAGTACACAACTATGGAACATGAATATATGAGTTATGATATTAGTAGATATCGCCTGGTCAATCTTGGTTGTTGGTGCCTTGAAAAAGACGAACTTTGGAAGTCCGGGCCGGCTAGTTTCCGGTAGCCAGTTCTACTTCCGGTTGTCTGTAAAAAAATCAAATCAATGTATTAAAACGTCTCTTAATATTTACATATTTCTCATCTAGTGTTATGACATGGGCGGTTGCTTCAAGAATCGTGAAGAATCCAAGTCATCATAATACGCCTTGGTCTCCTTTTTCAAAAAGTTTCGAGTTACATCTGCATAATGTAAACCATTTCGTCGCATAAACAAACACCTGATGAAATGTAACACTAAGCTTGCATAAATGTCTTTTAACGTTAGCCTCCTTGGCAGACCTCTTGGAGCGCCGGCGAGGGACCGGATAAACAGTTTTGTTCTTAATCGGCGCGGCGAAACTCCCTCTACATGTAGCTCCCGGCATTAGAGAATCTTGTTGGAAATCGTGAATCATCGCTTCAACCAAAAAATAAAAACCGGCGTTCCAAGAAATCTGCGAAGGAGACTACTAGTCAAATGATTTTTACGTATATTTAAACTAGAAGGTCCACATTGCTGTAATCGTTAACGAAACAGAACTTGTCAGGTTTCTTACCGTCTTCCTCATAGCCCCTTGCCTCCATGGGTGCATGCTCTGCCGCCATGTCATCAAGGTCATCGAGGTCATCCAGTTCCTCCAGGAGGGACCTGGCCTCTTGCACAACCTCCACCAGCTCGCCTGTTAACACAAACAATAAAGACAAACACTAAGAAAATACATCTAGTGGAAACAGGAATGAAAGTTCGGGGACTCAAAGTAACGCTGTTTTTTTGTGCGTATCAAATCAGAATAAGACACCAAAAAGCTGTAGCTGACACATGTTTGTACAAAACGTAATTCCAAGCAAAATGTATGGCTGGCTTGTTCTTCTTTCTTTTTTGGCCTTTTGTACGTCTATCTTAGGATCTTTCTATTGAGGTATGGATAGTGGAATTAGGGAAAAAAAAGTTGACCAGGAGAGATAGTCTGCGGGAAGGATATTATACATCTGCCCTTGGAAGTAAAAGGAAGCCATGTGGTACTGGCCAAACATCTGGCAAATTATTTTCCCTATACTATGCTAACATAGCACCGATACATCTGCTCTATCTTATCAAGATTAGATAAGCTGATCGTACCATCGGCATCGGCATCGGCCTGCAGGCTCCTCCTACGCCTACGCCTGCGCCTGCGCCTCCACCCCTCCGAGTCGTCGATGAGCATGGCCACGACGAGCATGGTCACGAGCAGGGTACCAACGAACAGCCTCATGGTGCAGCTTTGCCTGGAAAACGTTAGACAGAGGACTCAGTTACAGAACCAATCTGGCCATTCTTCTTTGAAGAGAGGGCTTAGTTAGGACTAATCTGGTCTTTCTTCTGATTCCTTCAGATGTACAAATTCTATTTCTATCATGTTACAACTTGAGTAAGAAGGAATGTGGGACTGAGGTTTTGGGGTCACATTTTCACAACGACGATTGCCATGGGAAAAAAAAATTAAAGGTAAAGGCAGTCCCTTAGCCTTTTTCAGTCCGTAGGAACAGTGTCTAGTGGCACGGTATTGGAAGGCACGGTATTATAAGTCTCTATCCATCGCCTTCTCAACTGAAGTTAGGATGCTTTTCCCAAAGACACAAAGTTAAGCCAAAAACGTCGGGAATCGAACCCGGGACCTCGCGTTGCGGCAATTTGTAACCACAAGATAAAGTAAGAAGGACTTACCTTTCGTATCTTCGCTGTGCGACTTGCGTCTTGAGAAGATGAAGTAGTGGAATGAAGAGCGCGGTTGGGGACGGACTTATATACTCTAAGGTGTGCCCTAATTGTACACTTATTGGCATCAGTAATCATTTAACAATTATCTTTAATCGAGATCGACCAATCGCCGATTATAAGCCTTATAATTACGTTTGCAGGTGCAACAGATTAGTAAGAATTGACAACATGATTAGAGGTATACCTTCCTTCATCGAAGGCTTGTTTGAACTTATAATGAGTACCGAAGAGAAATCAACAACAACCTCGCACGGATGACAGCGATATCATAATCCAAAGTTAAATAATAAGTGTTAGCGCAGCAAATTCTTTGTGATGTTTGGGGGGAGAAATATAACCTGCAAACCTTCAAAAAGTAGGATTTGGATATCATATGGTACATGTATCATGAATAAAGTTACAAAAGCCGCGGGGATATCAAAGTAGACACTCGATGACCCCCTCTACGTCTGTTGCTTTGTATCGCTAGGCCCCAGCAAGTAAATTCTATGGACTTCATCTGTAAACTCTAAATCTAATGTAAGAAAAGAAAAACAAGCCTAAATTTCCAAACCGCACATGGTATTACAGCTTTTATTCTTGAACTAGACAAGTGCAAAACTGACACTAGTGTAATAGCCTAGTATCTCTTCTTACAAATTGGTAACAACACTCAAAAATACCATACTACTGCCGCTTCTACCAGTAAAACTACCGAACAAGTGTCCCTTCTACAACTACATCATGACTCTTACTATATTGGCACTTTTATAAGTACAATCAAGAATACAATACGACATACTTTCCAATTTTCGGTATCTTCTTGTCAGATATTTTTTTGTAACTAGTCTGTTGGTCATCTCTGGAGGGTAAGAAAATTTGCTGTAGTTTTTCGAAACTAGACAAAAGTCAATGCGCGAGTTGGTGTCATCCAAAGAATGTATTTACTGTGGCCCAGTGGAATAGCAAATTTGCACCAACATTGTCCAGCCGTCCTGGCGGTGCCCTTATTTGTTTCTATAAATACCCCACCTTTTCGAAACTAAACCAATGCAAATATGCATGTCTCTCACGGGACATCCAGAGCAGACCTATTACTAAAAGGTCAGTAATTGCACGTTCTGTCCAGTGCCGGTGTCTTTTTTTTAATTGTGACGATTAAATTGTGGATAATGACTCACATTAATTGCTAGCTCTGCCCAGTGTGTTTTATTTAATTACCCTAATGAACTTTGGGTCACAATGACTAATGATGTATTCCACACTCTGTCCAGTGTTTTTTTCTATTTTTATACCGCTCATGTGACATAATTGAAATGACATGGCATTTCCTTGCATGTTCTGCCCAGTGTCCATTTTTTAAAATCACACCAACAGTCATTTGGTTTGACATGATAACGGTTATTGGCTGTTCTGGCCAGTGTCTTCCTTTTGTGGAAGGATGACGACAAAAAGTGGATACAATGATTGTCACAGCGCCATCTGGCCTGTAGAAAAATTCGACATTTCTTCAATCATACCGACAAACAGGTGGCCAAAATTGCAGTACATGTAATATGTAATAATTGCCTGTTCTGTCCAGTGTCGTCCCTGTCTTTTTTAACTGTTTTTGTTAACCACTTTGGCTGACTGATTTACTTTTCAAGTTACCGTTTTCTTATTACATCGTTTTTTCTTTCTTTTTGAGTTATAAGAATAAATTGTCCCTTGAAAAAGAAAACAGCCACAGGGAGTCTGCAACAGAGGCTAGATTTTGGCGGCCAAGAAAATTGGAGAAAACTGTACACGGATACCTTGACATTACTACGTCTGAGGTTGGCCGCTTCACCTTTTAGCTCTACCCTTGACATGTATTTAGAGATTTACCACATTTGTGAATGGTAGAACAGGTGACGGTATCACCTTTTCAAGATGTCATCCCGGAAACCAGACTGTATGATTTGAACCATTTACACCGGGATAGTCCCAGACCCTTTTCGACAAGTGTAGTGGGTTCTTTAACTGTGCTCGAGGTGTGGCTCTCATAAAACATGGGACCTGCAGCTTTAAATCCCATCCAAGAGTACCTTGCTAGCTGGAGCTACATAATATCTCTACCTAAGTCGAGTGAGGGACAGGTGTAAAGTTCCTTTCCCAAGGGAAAAAACACATCGCCGTACCTGCAAACCTGTGTTAGAACCAAGAACATTAAGATTCTAAGTCAACAACCCTAACCACAGGAACACCTTGCCACTCGACGTATACGCACTTACAATGCGCTTATGAATATGGCATCTTGCGTTATATGTTTTCCTGGGTACGCTCTCTTTGTTGTTTTTGTTTATACAAAAATCGCCTGTAAACCACAGATCCCGTCATGGAAACTACAAGCGCATGCGCAAACTATTATAATATTGCCTGAAGCAAATCCGCCTATAGATGCGTAGCTTAAGTATATGTCCGTTGTAACCCATGCTTGTGAGTCAAGGCAGTAGGATCTGCTTTTGCACATTTTGTCTTTAAGCCACACTGAGAAGATTCTTCTTCTTCTTCTTGTCGTCCTGACGGACTAAAAAGATTAATCAATCAATTAAAAACATGAGATGCTTGTCCTGACTAGTCGTAATCCTGTCATCATGAAATGTCAGGCCTTTAAATGACACCGTTTCCACAGTGAAGCTCACATCGTCTCGCCCCCTAGCGACTTCACTCTTCCTCGCAAAGAAACGTCAGCTGTGTGTGCTGAAGTCATGCATCGTGAGGTTACTGACACCTCTAACTGGTTATGAAGCTGGAATACAGTCCATCGTCGTTAGGCCGGGATATCTTCGGCCAAGGTTTATTTGGGGGGAACACGGAGCTCTATGCCACCTGGGTAATCGTTTGCACCCGGTAGTTTTCAGTGGGCCACGACGATCGGCGACGTCATTGCCCATGAACTCATACGGCACCAAAGTACTACCGGGTGCGAAAGATACCTCGGCGGCGGAAATCGCCGTAGAGCCGCCCGGGCAAACGAGGAAATATTGGGTTAGCTGGCTGTCGGGGATGGCTGAGTGCCAGAAATACGAGTCATCCCGAAACATTATGATTTCCTCTCCCAACATCTGCTTGGAGTTTATCCAAAATACGTTTTCAAGTTAATACGATAATGTCATTGATCATTCGTCAGCTAAATTAAATCAAAATTTTTCGGAAATCGTGTAAATTCTCTTCGATGTTCGCAATGAAAGGGGCTGGTCAGTAAGAATTGCGAAAACTACAGTGTCATCTCAAGGAGTTAAAAGGCATAAGACACAGGCCAAAATACAACATTTTCTTATTATCTGAAACAGGAATAGCATTACTGAAGGAATAGTAACGTTTAAAACAAATACACATCCTTCTGATGTTATCTAACATTGAACCATCAGAAACCATACTTCCATGGATCCAGCTCTTTATTTTTATCTGATCTTCCGACCAGGTGATTACATTAATCAGTGACTAATACCTGCTCATGACGTCACAATGAACACGGCAGCCGGTTCGGAACCTTACACAACGGCTTGCAAAAAAACATTATCTAATGAGCAAACAGTGCTTGATTATCGTGATAACATTTAAGTAAAGGACATAACAATATCTATTTCGTTTACCTTATAAAAATAACGTTCTTTCCGAGCCGTTGTGCAAAGTTCCAAATCGGCTGCCATGTTCGTTGTGACGTCATGAGCAGGTAAGTCGCTGATTAATGTGGGAAGAATCAAAAGCTGGAGGTATGATGTTTTCATGGTTCGATGTTCAATAACATCCGAAGTGTGAATATGTTGTGAAAATTTCTATGTTATTAAACAATAGTATTATGTTTTATATAATTTCAGGCCATTCCTAATGTTTATGTTATTGGTGTCTTATGTCCTTTAATTAGATGTTACCAAGGAGTTAATATATTGACCCATCTAATCCAATCAATATTCTAGCCTGGTAAACCATACGGTCGTGAGCTCGCCGGGATCTTTACGGTGCTAGGAGTGTTGCCCGCCCGCCCACTGCAACAGTGCGCGCCGGGTGATTTCTACGGGGTTGGTTTCAATTACTTCGTTCACGGGGAAGCAGTAATTAGAAAGCCGACTGGAAATATAGGCCGACAAAAAAAGTGATGACACCCCACATCAAACCACACCCGACAAAGACAAGCATCTATAGCAAACTGTGTATCTCTGTTATATTGTATCTGACCCTTACCTCTTCCCTCATGACCTCAATGAAAAGCGGCCTGCGTGCCGATTTGAGCTTATCATGAATAAACAAAGGTTCAAACAAACAAACAAAACAAACCTTACACCGTCGCCATGGCAATGCTTTTTCATTGCTAGTATTTCTTTGTTTAAATTTGTTTTCAGTTGTTTTGTACTTATAATCGTACCCTCAATCCTCAACACATTATTTTGTCGTGCTTGTCTATGGTACCCTACAATGATTTTATCCGCGTCGATGCATATGTCGGTCACAAACCGAAAACTGTTCGGCTGCTAACCTCATGTGAACTTTGAACCCTTTGCATGCAAGCAGCTGCCTGATCAACCACGCCCCCTTTTATAATAGACAGGAAAAACACTCTGTCTGACGGCCTTCTTACGTCTTGCCTCTACGTCTTGCCCGAGGCAGAAGTACCTGAAACCACAGCCCTGAACCAAAAATCATGGCGGTTGCAGCTGTGCGAGCTGTTGCGACGACACTTCGAAGAAGTTCTGCCTTCCTTGAAGGATCAAGACCCTTGTCTACGAGCAGCGCCTCGCAGCAGAAGTTCAATGTTCCCCCCAGCGGGAACGACTTGCCCAGACCTGGCGGCATCGCTTCAATGATGCGTTTACCCGTCCAGAACGACACTCAAGGTAAAAATTTCTGTCCAAGATGCATGTCATGATCAGTAATTGTGACGTTTTCCGACAGTGAGCTCCCCATTCCTTCCAAAAAAATGTGTTGGCAACTGGCCATGGCCCTGGCAACTGGCATATGCCCCATGCATGACCCCGTTTTCGTTTTTTTTGGCAACGCCTTAGGAGGCTGTCTCTAGTAGTCGTGCCTGTCCCCATATACAGGCTTTCATTGTTATCTGCGCCATGTTGGATTGCAGTGAACCTTTATTTAAAGCACCAGAAGATTGATAGATAAATTGTCCATCGACATCGTCAGCAGGGGGGATTAAAATTCTAGATATAACAATTATGATTATTGATATTTTGATACACAGGTCTGGATGCTTGCTTTGTTGGGATTCCGCTGGACATTGGTACGTCCAACCGGTCAGGAACCAGATTCGGCCCGAGACAGATTCGCACCGAGTCGGTCATGCTCAGACCATACAACAACTGGACAGGTATGTTACGGTATCGTATTATACTGTTACAAGGCTTATTCTTTTATTTTATCAAAAGTGCAACACAGTAACGCATATAGGTACCCAGACAGTGATGCGGATGTTGCTGCCGTCTAACAAACAGTCTAGAACATTCACATAATTTTATGAAATAAGGCCATACATCAAAATGTTGATAATTTGACAAAGAATTAATCAAATAAACCTTACAAGACTTACATTTACATTGTATTGTGCTTATGATGCATATGTGGCCATATGGTGATAAAGCATGGCTAGCACCTACATGTATATCTATTACATGTGTTCACTCTGGCTATGTAATTAAGCCTAGTATGAATCATGTTCGTCAGAACTTGGTTGTAGAACCTTTATAAATGTTCTGGGTTCAATGTTGTGCTCTTGGGAAAGGCACTTTACACCTATTTCCTCATTCTATTCACTGACAGGTGGAAAGTACTGTAAATGCATTTAAGTTTGCATGGTTTTTATTTCGTGGTAGGGAGAAAATTGAATGTTGGCTGTGGTTTTAATTAAAATGTGTTTGTACAAAAGTAGCAATACAGTCATAGGCGGGAAAAAGTTTCGCAGTGGTTTTAAGTTTGCACTGTGGAGTCCACTCTGAAAACCGCGAACATAAAACCACCGCGAACATTTCTGCATTTACTGTAAATACATCTAAGTTAGCATGGTTTTTATTTAACGCTAAGGGGAAAATGGAGTGTTTGCAGTGGTTTTAAGTTCGGGGCATTGTTGAAGTCACATACTGCTACAGTATTGGACAAAATGTTCACATAGTTTTAAGTTTGCGGTGATACGGTCGCCGCAAAAACTGTGAACATAAAACCACCGTGAACATATCTGCATTTACTTAGCTAGGGACATATAGGTAGTCTAAAGGTTCAGGGGCCCTGTTCAAATCCCTTGCAGACCCAAATGTTATGCCCTATATATGGGAAAGGCACTTCACACCTATTTCCTCACTCTACTGACTGGTGGAAATGAGTATCTAGCTTCAGCTAGGGACATTCTTTTGGATGGGACGTAAAGGCAGAGGCTCCTTGTGTTTGAGAAGAGCAGCGCCTTGACTTCAGCATGTTTAAGATCCCACCACATTCATTGAAAAGAATTTAGTGTCTTAGCAGATCAAATCTTACAGTCTGGTTTTGTGTAGAAGAAAAACTGGTGTGTTACTTATAATGCCTAGAAAGTAGGTCATCAGTTATGTGGAACACAAAGGTTATTTGTATTCCTACAATGTCTTACATCTACATGTACATCTCTTCACAGGTGCTGCACCGTATGACTCCCTCCAAGTCGCGGATATCGGAGACGTCTTCCTCAACATGTACGACTTGAAGGATGCTGTGAAGAATATCAGAGATGCCTACACTAAGATCGTGGCCAATGGGTGCAAGCCTCTAACCCTGGGGGGTGACCACACTCTTACCTACCCCATCTTACAAGCAATTAAGGTAAGTAGCTTCTAGGGTGGGGACTTTAGTTAGCATGCCTTCAGTTCAAAGAGTTGTAAGTGGTATAGAAAGTTGTATAGAAAAACTTAAAAAGATTAAGCAAGAAGTAAGGTATTGCTAAAGAAATATAATATGGGAGAAATGGGATATTAGCACATGGGTGAAAAATTTGTTATAGTTTTCACATCGCTATCTTTGAAATATTTTTGGAGAAAAATGGTTGCATTTGCCAGCAAATATTATTCTCCAAGCAGAGGTTTTAATCGGAAGGGCAAGGACTAGGTCGGGATTTTTAACGTTGCCCTCCCTCAAAAAAATCACGGCCACTCCTTAGCCCCCCCCTGCCCCCCCCCCCCATGAAAATCTCTGCTTGGAGAATATGCAAATATCCAGCCCTTTTGATTCCCACCATGTGTATGTTGCCTTTTATAGGCGAAGTATGGTCCTGTTGGCTTAGTTCATGTTGATGCTCACGCTGACACCAACGACAAGCAGCTCGGAGAAAAAATCTCCCACGGCACGCCCTTCCGCAGGGCCGTGGAGGAAGGCCTCCTTGACTGCCAACGAGTTATACAGATAGGGCTGAGAGGCACGGGGTATTCTGATGACGATTATGGGTGGAGCAGGCAACAGGTAGATCAGTACTGGTGCAGCATCCACCCTGAATGATTAGTGATCCCTCCCTTGATCTCTTCAGGTTTATTCAAAGTTCAATGTATTTTGCCAGATGTGAAATTTTACATTCCCACAACCTTTGAGTCTTAAGAATTCTGGAAAAGCTCTCAGATTCTGGAGTCCAAAATAATACATTTGTCAAAAACCTTCTGTAAAAGAAATCTCTTTCTCAATATACAGGGAAGTATCACGGAATCATTTATGGTGAATACTGCACACTTGTTTCTGTATATTCATATAGCAATAGTGTATATATATATATTCTATATTACAGGATAAGCATGGTCCAGTTGGCTTAGTGCATGTGGACGCACATGCAGACACACACGACCAAATGGGCAACGAGAAGGTAGCCCACGGTACGCCATTCTATCGTGCGGTGGAGGAAGGTCTACTGGACTGTAAACGCGTCATTCAGATAGGGCTGCGTGGAACAGGGTACACTGATTACGACTATGATTGGTCGAGAAGTCAGGTACAGAAATAATTACTTTTATCTGCATACTTTAAGCATGTATGTTTGCCAATCCAATGATTTAAACGTCTCATTACAAAGGAATCAGATGGACTCATGAAGATGGACTCATGAAGATGTTCTTTGCAGCTGTAAATAATATGCATTGTACATAATTAGATTTGCTGCCTTCTTTGCCATACATGATATAGATGATTATATGAGAAAAATACCTTCATCTTAATGAGTGGCATTGTATTTGATGCAAAGTTTCTGTATAGATGAACCCACAGCAAAGAGAAAAACATTCTCGGTCATATCAACTCTGTCTTTTACAGTATTCTCAGTAAGAGAACAAAGAAATGTCCCAATCTGTATAATGCTTTTCTCCAAGTAGATGTAAGGATCCTGCTTATTTTCAGTGTTTTTGCAAAAGTCATTAAGTACTTTTATCTATATGCACATTGTTCACCTTTTCCTGGTAGCAGTTGCAAAAACAGTGGTATGATTGTAAATCAGTGAGAATGTGAGCCAGGTCCTTACATCTGCTTGGAGATTAAACAATGCAGCCTAGAGTAAATAATAACATGCAAGGCAGCTGCAGTATCAGCTAAGTAATTTTAAGAACATTGTTTTTTCAGGGTTTCCGAGTGGTCCAGGCTGAAGAGGTTTGGTACAAGTCTCTGGCTCCACTGATGGAGGAGGTCCGTGCACAAATGGGGGACGGTCCCGTCTATCTGAGTTTCGACATTGATGCCCTGGACCCGGCCTACGCCCCAGGGACGGGAACCCCTGAGATAGGAGGGCTCACGTCGCACCAGGGCCTGGAAATCATCAGGGGCTGTCGTGGCCTCAACTTGGTGGGAGGGGACTTGGTGGAGGTGAGAACAATGTCTTAAATTTTCAAACTTCAAGAGATAAGAAATCCTAAGACTTTTAAGGAAGTGAGCTTTTTGTGGGATCTAACTACAAGGCATCATGAAGGTAACAAAGATTTACAAAGTATAAGGTGATTTCTGGGCATTCTGACTCACAAGTCTGTAAAGTTATAATGTTCAATTGAAAACACACTGCAGTATGAGCATTGAGCAAGAGATGTTAAACAGCGCCACCTGTTGATAGTATATATATTGCAGATAAAGAAAAAAGATGGCTCAGGGCCTGTGGGTAAAAGCTGTTTCTTGCAGTATGTCTGTGAGTTGCCAGTATACCTCGCAATATTTGCATGTGTTTTAACAAAATAATGATCAAAGTCGCACCAGTGACATATACTAAGTAACCTGAGTATGACATTTTTGTTTAGTTTACACTTGCTCCCATACTCGCTTATACAGTAGTACTATGGAGGCAAGGGTAATAAACATATGATGATGGAACCGTGGCTTATGTACTTAGACATTCATTTTGACTGCCTTTCCCCAGGTTTCCCCGGCCTACGACCCATCCGGTAACACAGCCCTGACTGCAGCTAACCTGCTGTTTGAGATGCTGTGTGTCCTGCCTGGTGTTCAGTACAGACGTGGTTGATTATGTACACACTAGTTTTTGTACTACATGTTGTGTCAAGTGTCACATGAGATAGACTTCTCAAGAAAATCTGAAATGTGTCTTCTGTTACCTGTACCTTAAAAAGGAATATGATCGTATGTAATTCCACACTTTTTTGGTGAGCTGTAATAAGCACTTCTGCTCCAAAATTTATCATTCAGTACTGATTGTAAAAGTTGCCTGGGAGTCTGGTTGACCATAAAAACTTGAAAGGAATTTCTCTAGTGATCTGTCATGACTTCAAAGGGCTTAGAATATTACAGACTTCTTCTGCTTCATTCTTTGTAGTATCACAGTGCTAGTACGATATTTCCACCAGCAAAGAAACTAAACATCACTAAGGAAGATTACTATCATTATCACTTTAGATATTGCAAACTAGCGTGACATGGCCCGATTGATAGAAAAAGTCATAAGGATTTTATGATAGAAGTCTTGACGTATATTTAAATTATATTCCCCTTCCAGTGGGAAGGGGGATATACTGTTTTTGCTTGCCTGTTCTTCTTCTTCTTCTTCTTCTTTCTTCTTCTTCTTCTGCCAAAAACCAAGTAGATGTGCGGTGGTAGCTCTACTAATGGTATTGCAGCAAGTTATATGTACCTTATGTTGAAATGTACGGATGTTATATTTGAGATGTAGGTACCTATAGGAAAGGTGAATACACCTGACAATAAATTATGCTAATGAGGACCTCATTTGCATAATTTATGCAAAAACTTGTATTGCGTTTACAGTAAAAGCTGCAGATGTCATATTTGAGATGTAGATAAATTTAGGAAAGGTAAACACACCTGACCATGAATTATGCTAATGAGGACCTCATTTGCATAATTTATGCAGAAACTTGTATTTCCCTTACCGTAAAAGCTACAGATGTCATATTTGAGATGTAGGTATCTGTAGGAAAGGTGAACACACCTGGACATAAATTATGCTAATGAGGACCTCATTTGCATAATTTATGCAAAAACTTGTATTGCGTTTACAGTAAAAGCTGCAGATGCCATATTTGAGAAGTAGATACATTTAGGAAAGGTAAACACACCTGGCCATGAATTATGCTAATGAGGACCTCATTTGCATAATTTATGCAGAAACTTGTATTTCCCTTACCGTAAAAGCTACAGATGTCATATTTGAGATGTAGGTATATTTAGGAAAGGTGAACACACCTGGACATAAATTATGCTAATGCGGACCTCATTTGCATAATGTATGTATATCCCTTACCGTAAAGACTACGGATGGCTTATTTCAGATGTAGGTACCTTAAAGAGAGGTGAACACACCTGTACTTAAATTATGCTAATGCGGACCTCATTTGCATAATGTATGTATATCCCTTACCGTAAAGACTACGGATGGCATATTTCACATGTAGGTACCTTTAGCAGAGGTGAACACACCTGTACATAAATTATGCTAATGCGGACCTCATTTGCATAATTTATGCATAAACTTGTTTTTCCCTTACTGTAAAGGCTACGGATGAGATGCAGGTACCTTTAGGAAAGGTCAGAAAACCTGGCCATAAATTATGCCAATGAGTGCATTATGGATAATTTATGCATATCCCTAACCATAAAAGCTACGGATGTCATATTTGAGATGTAGGTACCTTTAGGAAAGGCCAAACACACCTGGCCATAAATTATGCTAATGCCGACCTCCTTTGCATAATTTATGCAGAAACTTCATCATATCCTTACAGTCAATGCTAAGGATGTCATATTTGAGGTGTAGGTAATGGGAGGGGAATATTCTGCATTTTCCCGAAAATGTTGCCATTCTAGTTTGAGTATGTATTTACTGTCATGCATTGTGACATAAGTACACGTTATACAGACACAGATATACAGGTCTTAGTCTTCCAGGACCAGCTATGAAGCCACATGTGGACATTATTTCAAAACATTGTTGTCAACTGAACAATGATTTTCTTTCATCACAAAACAATTACATAGGGGAGACAATAGTCTAAGAAAAATATGCAGCATAAAATTACATTAGATTTGGTATCGAGCAAGACATATTTTCAGAAATAAAAAGAATATGAGAAATTGAAGGCAAAGAGAACTATACATGAATACCTGATCCTCCCCACTTTCTAGTGGAACCTTCCATTATTCTGAAGGAGACTCACCTTGCCTAAAGGCAAGAGTAACCATTTTCCTTGACCCCTGGTTAGCTTTATATGCTGCACAAATCTTTGTGCTTCAAACATAACAAAACAAAGCCTCTCAGAAAGACCAACACAATTAAGCACAACCAAAGAATGATCAGTGCCTCTCACCACATTTGTACCAGTCAATCATTGTACATTTATCTTTGTTACATCATACCATATTTCATTGAACATTAAAAAAGGGTAGGGCTTTAGAAGTGGGCATCACCTCTATATCTTCACACAAAAGAAAGCTGCCTGGTTAGAGTCAGAGGTGAACTGGGCTGCTCAATGAAAACCCCTGCAGCTGTGGAGAAAGACCAATTGTCCTGTGTTCTGTACCAATTGTTGCATACTAGGACCATCTGGCTCTTTCAACACTAGAGGAATTTCAGACTGTGCCTTCTGTAGAGTTCTGCAACACTTGGACAGCTCCAATTGTATGGTTTGCATCTAAACCGTTACCTATGAATACTTATATATAAACATAATTATATATCTGTTGGCACATTTCAGGAACTGCAAAGTGTGTCCCATGAATATTTTATGAACTTTCAACTTTAATTGCGCAGACGAGAGTGGATCAGGAAAAGGATACTGGCATTTCAAGTGATCTTAATGTATATATGAATATGAACTGAGAAATGGAGACAGCAAAGAAGACAGAAAGAAGAAACAAAGACCAGGTGATCACACTGAGCGACTACACCTGGCTGGAGAGGAGTAAGGCTCGATTCACCTCAGGTGGGAGGAACCAACTCGGGTTAAAGAAAGACGACCTGCTGTGTGAAGGAGAGAATGTGAGAGAAGCGCTGAAACGACTGCCCAGAAGTACGTTGGAGGAACGTCATCTCAGAGTGTGTAGGGCGGTCAACTTGCTTCTTAAGAAACAGGTGAGAAAATTTAAGACGATATGTATGTATAGGTACATGTAGCCATTTTTGACACCCGAGTGTTATGTTCTCGTTTTCTTGTAGTTTGGAAATATAGTCCGACATGTTGAATGGTTCTAAAAGAAATTCAAAAACCAACCAGTGTAACACTAATCCCATTCAACATGCATGGACAAGTCCTAAACGTTGCCCTAATGGGAAAATGGTCTGGAAAAATTACCCCATCTAAAACTCTGGATTCATAATGGAGGGGAGGGAGGGTGGCATATTTTATTTTCATGTACTGTAAATGCAGAAATGTTCGCAGTGGTTTTAAGTTCACAAACAACCACTGCAAACATTTTTGTCTAATACTGTAGCAATATATGACATCGCAAACTCAAAACCACCGTCAACACTCCATTTTCGCCTTAGAGCGAAATAAAAACCACACGAACTTAAAAGCATTTACAGTATTTCAACATGTATGACTGAGGGAGGGGGGTACTATAAAAAAAGTATAAGGGAGTACAGTAACCAGCACAATTAGCAGGTAAGAGTTTGATCTTAGTATGTTTAAGATTCGGGTTATTTGAACAGATGATGGGCTTTCTACATGTAAATTCATTCAGAGGGAGAACAGAAATACCACATGTATGCCAATTGTTTTTAAGTCTATTGAAATACCTTTCTGCACAATTACTCTCCTCAATGATGCATACCATGTGTGGTGACCTGTCCCTAATTCTGAAGGTCTCACCTGTCAGTTCTTCACAAGATTTCATCAATCACTAGAGGTTCAGGGGTCAAATTGGTTACAGGTCAAAGGGCCATTACACAAAAAAAGTCACAGCTGTTTTTATGCAGTTTGCATGTACATGTATACAAAAAGTCTTGTCAGAATTTGGCATGACATTTTTCTTCTGTTTTAAATGGAATTGTGTAAAAGAAGAATTCTATCAATTTACATTCATCATATATATCAATAGTAATGAAGGAATCATTTTTTCAGAAATGTTCATCATTATTGCTTACTAAGGAGCGGCCACACTGTATTATTTCTTTTCTAGAATTTTTAACAAGGCTTTGACAGAACCGACAATTGATAGGGTTCTATGGCAATCCGTTTTACAAGACAGCAGGTTTTTTTTTACCACACGCCCACAGCTTTTTCAAAAAGGCCAAATTTTTGAAAAAAGTTTTGGGCTGTTACATTGGAGTTTTCCTACTGTAAAACTACTAGATAAGAGTGGCCTAGGGTTCTAGTTGCAGACTAATAATTCCACATGTACTTGCTAGAACATTCCAAACGGCAGCTTCTTCAACTTCCACAGGTGCTAGCACCCGAGGAGTGGACTAAGTACAGTGAGGACCCCTACCTGCAGCCTTACTTGGAGGAAGTGCAGCGAGAGAAGTCGGCAAAAAAGAAGCCAGCCTTGTTCTGTGTGGAGAAATGACACCTACATCACCTACCAACTGGAAGATAGCAAATATGTCCTTGCTTGCTGTCTTGTGTTCTCAAATCATTTAAGAAGAATTAAAAAAAATAGCCTTTGAAATAATTGAACTTTGTGTCACTGTTAACTCCTGTTATTTGCTTGGAACACTGATAGAGATAAATTTACTGTAGACATTTAGGCTAGACCATTCTCTTGTATTTTAATTTTAAATCAATGTCCGCCATATCCAATATTGAATTCCTTTTTTACCTACCACTCTTTCAATGTGAAAACTCCTCATCACCCTCTCCATTGAATAGACCAATCCTATAGCCCCCCACCCACTTCCATCAAAGTGTAGAAATGCACAATAAAGACATAAGTGTAAATACTTGATGGACATGCATACACTGTCTCCCTGGTACTGGTCAATCTGTCAATTGTCATGCCATCATTGGTTGAACTGCTAGTGATGGACAGTCAAAACAAGCTAAAGACAAAGAATAACCACACCAGACACATCATTCTTGTTATCATACAGCTTTTACTTCTTCATGTATGCAGAATTGGAGGAAAACCTTGGTAAGATATTACAACTCTCCAGGGCATGTCAGATACTGGGATACACAAAGGAGTATGAAGCATGTATATATTTTTTGTTGTTCCATTTTTGGTAGATGTTTAAGGAAATGGAGCTAGTCGAACAGTCCGAATCCCATGTCATCATCACTCTCTTCTTCCTCAGATTCTTCCTTCTTCTTCTCCTCTTCTTTTTCTGCAAAAGAGAAGGATTTGTAAGATTTCTGCTGTGTAAAATGGATTTCTCTAGTGATATTGACCACCCGGTACTAACAGTCCATCTGTAAATAAATAAACAAAAAAGTGGCACGAGAACTGCAAGTTCACATCACACTACAACAAGGAATGATGATAATACAAAGTTAGCAGCAAGAAACAACATAAGTGAGCACTTCAGCAAAAGGACAATACATGAAACAGCAACTCTTTTTTCTTCAGTGTTTCTGTTGAAAGCTTTCTAGCATCACCTAATAGAATGGTAACATGCTGATATCCCTGTAAAGGTTAGTTCACTAACAATGAGCAATGAAGATTTAGGACTTGGTGTAGAGACAACCAAGCCATGGAAGTGGCGGAAAGCAAACACCCAGAGTTATGGGAGTTCAAGTTCACGCCAAACCTTGCCTTCGGAGAAGGACAGTTGGCTAAGTTGGCTAGGTCTAATCGTCAAACAGCCCGAATCCCATGTCTTCGTCTGATTCGTCCTCGGACTCTTCTGGCTTCTCTTCTTTTTTCTCTTCTGCTGTCAAGAATGTGAACCCCACATTTGAATGGATCACAATTATAGGGCTCAATAACACAAATATAACAATCAACAGCTGTGAAGTGATATCTGTGGCAGCTTTAAAAACCGCTACCTAGTGTAAGACAAAAGTTCTGATGAAAACAATGATCACTCTACTGTAACCCAGGGCTCCAACCCTGAGGTGTAGCCAAAAATAAATACATATTTCCTGACCTGCAGCAGGTGCATCAGCTGCAGCAGCTGCAGGTGCCGCGCCGCCGCCACCACCGCCAGATCCGACAGCGGAGAGGAGGGCTGCGATGTCCGAACCCTCCAGGGCCTTGGCGAACAATCCTGGCCAGAACGGCTCCACGTCCACGTTGGCGGCCTTGATCAGGGTCTCGATCTTCTCACCCTGCAGGGAAAAAGGAATGGTGTCAATCTACGTTTTTTGATTTTCTGTCTCATCTCTAGGTGAACTAGTACAAATGTAATCATTAAGTATTATTTAGGGCTCACACAAACAGATCATACTATTACAAAACTAACTTTGAGTTTGAGAGAGAGTGTGTGTGTGTGCGTGTGTGTGTGTGTGTGTGTGAGAGAGATTTTGCCATTTCGGGGTTTATGTCTTTCTTAGATCGACGGTCATCGACCAGAATATCTTTTCATGACATATCTTAATTAAGATTTTTTTTCAAATTTATGATATTGGATCATGAACATTGCTCGGGCTAATACCAGAGATACACACTTTACACTTATGCCTCTTTGCCATAAGAAAAACAGAGCCATATGACAACGTTACATCCAGATATGACATGTTTCTGACGGGGAATGGGGAAAGGATACAAAGTGAAGTTGAGTACAGTATAAAACATGTGTAGGTGCCCCCCTCCCCCTTTAGAGGGTCGTCTCAACCTGTTTTGCTGGCGAGAGTATTCCCTGCCCAGTGTTCCCAAAAATTGACCGCGTTTCTTGCGATGAGCAAAATATGAACGTATGTTTGACAATCGGGCTTGTAAAATGTGAAGAAAGTAAAACTTACAGTAATGGCGACATCATCGTCGTGGAGGATTAGGGCACTGTAGACACAGGCGAGCTCGGATGTAGACGCCATTTTCAAATTCTCGGTCAGGATAACCAAACTTTTCACACAGAAATATTCCTTGTGCTCTAATGAACAAGACTACGTACAAAATTTGTACGGATGGGTCTTGGTTGAAGTGTGAGTCGGCGGATTGCGCCCTTAGCTCAGGAGAGAACACCACACTTTTCACAAGATGGCGAAAGAGGACGAGATCGCAAAGGACGCTGGGAAATATCGCGCACCCTACTTCTGCAGTTTTAAAATATTCCGCTAGATGACACCAGTGAGCAGTCATTCTGCGCCTTTACCTCGGACAGTATATACGTATACTGTAAGGCTTTCTCCGTGGAATGCAAAACAAGTCTCCTGTGGCCAGGGGATGATTATAAAACATCTGGTTATTCCGGAAGGGAGAGCAATTTTCTATCAGTAGCGACTAACGAGCAAACACTGAGCGAGGAAGATATGTTGAGCTATCAAAGGAGAAAATGTACATTCGCTTAGATCAAGGACGGTTTATTTAGAATCAATATAACGTCCTTGGATTCTGTTTTGACAGAAGAGAGCAATAAAATCAACTTGATGCTGATCATGGAGTCAGTATGCACGTAACTATACAATGGTTGTTGATATGGAAAAAAAATTATTCATAACTCGTGACTGCAAAATTCACGTACTTTCCAATATCTTACTGTCTATTCTTTTTTAATACATGCAGCCTGAAAGCAAGACTATATATGACATCATGCATGTATCAAAAGCCATATTTTCCATTGCGTATCTAATGCCTTCTACATTGCATATTACACCGCCAGTCTCCTGAAAAGCCATGCACTCAGTTCAAATCATCTGGTTTGATAGATAATAGAGAGATATATCTATTGAGAGATCCATTCAAGATCGGAAATTGATTCCTAGAGTTCCATTTAGGATAGGGTATGTTTTCTCAGAATTTTATTGAAGATTGACATCCCCGCACATGAAGAATCGTTTCTGTCGAAAATTGCCTTTGCCGCTGTTAAGTAGACCATAGAACATTTGATTGATGTGATTTTGTCGGGTCCTTTTATTCGTCTATGTTACGTGATGTTTTGTGATGTAGTGAGACAGTGCAACAAGTTTAAGTCGTCGCCTAGACAGATTATGTGAGCTATAGCTAGCGACTCGTATTAAGTCACGTACACGCACTAGGTGGGTGGGTTAGAATCATTTGCTGTGTCTCTCAAGCATCCCTAGTGGATCTGCATAGCTTTGGGTGTATGTTTGATGCCACGGTATACGAGGTATAGATATATGGCAAGAATGTATCAAGTGGGTCTGTCACTGGACTGCGCCTAATTGATCTAGATTGCGAATGGCACTCATATCGGCGCCAACACGTCGTCCGAAATTGCGAATTTTTCTTTAGATTAAAAAAGAAAAGAAATCACAGTTTACATAATGGCGCGAACGTGCGAAAAGAGTCGTGGTACATTGGTTTTTAATCTAGTTGGAACACTGCGATTTTAAATAAAGTTATCTTGTATCTGATTTCGAGGCGAAACTGAGAAAGCAACATTCCGGGTGAGGCCATTTTGTTTGCAGAAGTCGCGTATTTTACCCGTATGTCGCACGTCAGAAAATTGGCTGAAATTCGCAAAGTTGACGCAAAATTTGACGCAGTTAAGCGCAGTCCCGTTAAGTACCCGCTTGACGCACTATAAGTGACATAGCAAGGAAAACGTTTCCCTTCTGTACATGAATCTAGTTTTTGTATAATTGTATATTTCATTATAATGATGGTAATCTTTTCACCGGTTCTAAGATATTCCTACATTTTTGTTTCTATTTCTACCCTGTCGTTACCATGACCATTTGGTTTATATTGCCGCAAAAGCCTTTCGTAACACGATTCGATAGCCTGGCTATTCTAAAGTACGTCCTTATGTAAAAGATTAGTTTCGTGTCAACGGCCGAAGATAATATGGTTTCTACTGTGACTATAGACCCCTAGGGAGCTCTTTTCAAGCCGCTTTGGTATATGATATATAACGTTTGCTGAGCTTATGTAAAAATGATAAAAGGTAGAAATGTAGGTAGATAATTGGGTTCTTTATCGACTGAAGTGACCACGGTACTGTTAACACATCGGGTAAGTCAAGATGAAAAATTGGAGTCCGTAGAACACAAACCTTCGTGAAATAATTATGGTGTTTGTTCGTATTGGCTTTAGGTGTTTGGTGCCCTCTTTAGCAGGAATAACAAATTCTTTAACACCACTTTCCTTTATGTCTCTAGGTAGTTGTTTATCATAACACCAGGCAGTAACCAAGGAACCTCTGCTTGGACAGAACCTAATTAGCTTAAGGCAGGCGACCTGAAAATATCTATTGGACAATACCACACTACATTCAAGATTGGGGTGTCATTCTATATTTCTATACTACCTGAAAATATTGCTACGGTGCCCAAAATAGACATGCCTCTTAGACTTAGGGACCTCAATAACTACCGAAATGCCAAATGTCAAACAAAAACATCCAAAGGATATTTAGCTGTGAACACTAATTATACACAGAAACAGTACCCCTGTAGGAGGTGAACGTCCTTCACGCAGGTTACAATACCTCTGTGGGCGGTCACTGACCTCATTCACGGACATAACAAGGCAGAACAGTTCTGAACAGATTGCTAGTATGTTTAGGCTTGGACATGCCGAAAATATTCATTTCTCAAATAAAAACAAAAAGATTTCCTATAGATAAGCATTATACAAATGAAAACCGCGTTCCTTACAAAAATCATAAGTAAGGAAAATATCTACACGTATAGATCCCGACAGTGAACCAAAATCCTGTTTCTTATATGAATTTCCAAAGTACAAGAACATTTATTTATCTTCTTCTGTTTTATTTAGCCAGAGTGGCCCATCTTAGTGACATAGCACTGCTTTTCAGTGGGACCCTGGAAAACAATTCATAACACATAACATGAATACATACATGACATTTAACAAATTATATACATGTATACAAATATGCATGCACAAAACTTGATATAATCTCAGGTTACCCTGTTGCCCTCCTGACAACAACCTGTAGAACGTTGACCTTTGCTAGCGGCCACTTCACGTTTTTAATGGGTCTCTTCTGGCATCGGAACATGAAGATCGTTATACTGGCCTTTCAAGTCTTGGATCAGCAGTTTACAAAAGGCCCCTTTCCTAGACTGATTCATTATTTGCATCTTTCTGAGACGTGTACAATGGGGATTCGAACAGCTATTGACTCGACTTCAAGCTCGGTCAGTTTCATGTAACGTTACAGCAGAAGCGTGGCTATTTTGGATCGTTTTTTGATGAGGATGGCTCTTGTACTGTGAGTTGCCTATTGAATTGAAAACATGGAAATTTTGCTATGGTGCTCTCATATCGACATGCATCATCTCGCACATACTAGCAGACGACATGACAAATTGCATACAAATACGTTTAAAGGATCTCAAGTTATAGCTGCGAACAAACAAATACAATCAACCGCAATACCTCCGTAGGAGGTGAACCCCCTTCACTGAGGTAACTATCTACCTGGTCCGGTACCGGTGCAGGACAGACAGTGCAATGTTAGCCTCTACCAGGCCCCGCGGATGGCTAGGAAAATAGTAGAAATTGGCCAAATAGATTGAATAGTATGCTAAGTGAGTCGGCTATGGAGAGAGGGTCAAATCTGCCATTTCAGAGCGGCAAACTGTACCCCTATAGCATACTAACTCCTCTTAGCTTGCATGTCTTTCAGTCTATTGGCCAATTTCTACTCTTTCCAGCCGCCTCTGGAGCCTGGTAGAGGCTAGTGCAATGTCACCACGGGTAAAATCGAACATATAGTGTGGTATTTATGGCTGGTATGGCGATGGTTATGGTTACCACTACAGTCCACTATCTAGAGTCTACGTTTGTTTTCTTCTTCGCACGCTCACATCAGCTTTAGGTTTCCCAGACGATGCCATCCAGATAATCGAATCAACATGGCCTTAGGGTAGTTCCAGTGTCGACTAGCCGCTGCTATGGATATCATTTACATCCTGTCCATATGGATCCTATCTAACGACTCGTTGCTATGGTGTTGCGTCCTATTTGTAAGCGTTACTAACGAAGGCCGGAAATGTTTGGGTTTCCCGTCGCCTGGCGTTTCCATGGTACTGAAAAGACATCCGATAATCCTTCAAGAAGGCCAGAAGGCTTCGAGTGGATTTATTGAGGGTTGAGTTGCTTACCAAATCGCACATTTGTAACAAGCGATTAATGTATGTACATTTGAGAACCTAAAAACCAACAATTAAACATTTTCAAGATCTGATGAAAAATCTAATACTCGTAACTAAAGGACAATAAACGTTGATACTTCGTTTTACAGGTAAGAGAATTATTAACTGTTATCATATTACGTCAACTATTGGTCATTATTATTACTATTGCAAGCATCTCGAAAAATATGAGATCCTCTGCCAGCAACTACCCTCTCTAATATTATTTTCCCTGTATACTTGTGTATAGAGTTCGCGGACTATTGTGATTTTAAAAATGGTATCATCTTACAACGAAAATACGAAATCCTCTGCCCAAAACTATAATCTCTAATGTTATTTTCTCTATATACTTGTGTATAGAGTTCGGGCTATTGTGATTTTAAAAATGGCATCAAAAATGATCTTACAGCGAAAGCAGCTTTGACTACGTGACACATCCTCGGATAACTTCGGTCGACCAAGGAAGTTGGTTATAGCAAGGGAAAGGGCAATGTCGGCTGTTTGAACGGAGGCGAAAGCTCTTCGGCAGTTCCCGGATGTTCGTGGTCACGTGATTGGCCATTCAAACCTGCTGAAGGCTGGAGAAAGTTCCGCGAGGTTTCTTCATTATCAAAACGCAGTTTACCGATTAATAGTTACTACGATTGGTCACATTTTCAATTATTGCACCAGACTAAAATCTTGGAACGACATGAAATGTTGATAACCTGGTGAACCTTAACATTTTGAGGACGTCATTATTATTTCGTGGTCTCTTTCTTGTTTGGTCTCCGTTTTGATCTCTTGTTTGGGTATCTTGTGTGATCTGAACATGACGCTTAGCTTGTTATGCTCTCAATTTTGATACCTTCGACACGTACATCCCCTTCGAGTTCTAAACCAGGTAAACACAAAAGTCACATCACATTTGATCTTTATTTTTCAAAGCACGTTTGATCTTACCCATGCCTCCGACATTTGAAGGTTCAGAGCTCAAAGGACCAATTACATGTAGGCCACTTCCTTTCATGTATAACGACCCGCATTCAGTATTTCAGTGATAAGCCCATCGAGAAAATAAATGTCTTCATGCATGCATGGTAAAGTCGAGTGCTCGTATGGGGCGT